>CP141133.1:52038496-57038496 GCA_035236585.1 Warburgia ugandensis | reverse complement strand
TATGAGTTGACATGTCGATCATTCTCAAGAATATTAACCTAAGACACTTAGTGATTTATCATTTGATTAATTAGCTGATGAATTGATGGATTAATTGATTTGATTATGTTATTTGAAATAGCTTGATTTTGATGGAAATACTTAGATAGGATTTGAAGTGCCACTATTTGATGATAGCATTAATTTTTATAAATTAATCATGTGTATTTAATTTTAAAAAAAATTGCATAGCATAGATTTCTGTTGTTTTGACTAGTCTTATATTTTCTATTGGGTAATTTATATTACTCACCAAACCACCCCACAAATGAAGGGTAGAAGGAAAAGCGTGATTAACGTGCAAAAGATTGAGTAAACTTGGAGTTTCAAAGTATGAAGAACTAGAAATAGTTTTACTTTATTTGAAGATTTTAGTCAATTTATAATAAATTATAATATTTGAACTTTAAATTGTGATTTAACTTAGTAGCCTTTGGGTTATGACTAGTAGGTCTCGACTAGTTGAAAAAGATGAACTATTACTTTGAATATATTGTGGAGATTTATTTGACATATTTAGGCTAGCAGAAGTAGTTAAAATCTATTATTATATGTAGAGTTGAAATTTTTTTTTTTTCAAGGATCGAACCTGGCAGATTTTTCAAATATATTTATAAAAACCTAGGACATCATAGTTTAGGGTGGTATTATTGTCTTATTGCAATTAATGATGGGTAAGTAACATAATGATTACTCACTTTAATCATTTTATCGCCACTTTACTTTAATTGTCTTTGTTTTGAAATTCGCATCACAAATGTGGGTCAGATGTCAAATGACAATTTTGCCCTTTTGAAAAATTATTAGGCAAATTTTTGCTAGAACTCTGATTTGGGCATTCTTAGTGTCATTGGATTCTATTTTTCATGTACAATCTAAATATCAATGTTCTGACACTTGATTTAATGTCTATCAATTTTTTCACTCATAAAACTCCAAAATTATGAAATTTCACTATTTTCTTTTTATCCTAATTTAATATTTTTCAAAATTCACTCAAATTGGGATTTAAATGTTAGGGATGTTACATTCTTCCCTCCTTGTAGTATGGGGATGCGAACATGAGAAGGTGCATTTGTGCAAGAACAAGCACCGGATAGCTATGTCTTGGAGTTAGTAGACCACTGTAGCAGTGGTAATAGCATCAACAACCACCATTACAATGAGAATCCTTTAAATATTTTGACTGTGGGGAGTTAGAGTATTTCAATAGAGACTGTTCCATAGGACAATGATTCAAAATGTGACACCCCGGGTTTTTTAACAAAAATATAATAATAATTTTTAAAATGTGTTGGGATCCTTGTTTAAAAACTTTGATTTTTAAATCATCTAAAAATAAAACTCGAATAAAAAGCATCTATTTCAAAATCTCAGGAGACACAACTACAAAATCACATATTTAAAGGTGAAATGATATTCCCATTTCTAAAAAAAATTCGACAGAGTCTCCTCTATATTTTGGACCATTGCACATAACATATGCTATACAACAACCACCTGATAATTACAATGACATAACACAACACTTAAGAGACTCAGCCTCTATACCCATCCATCCAAATAAAATATAATACTTTATACTCCCATGGTAAAGAAGAAAATCGAAGATATGACAATAGTACCTAAGGTCTGTCCATGCACATCCATCTCATCCAACATGAATACTTATCTCTACCTCTAGGTCACAAAGTAAATCATACTAATGTATAGTCCACAAGTCATAATTGAAGTGAGGTCTGAACAAATCTTATATTTCCTTAAATATCCTTCGTACATTGCTTGAGGCCGCTGCTGCCTTTGCCTGTCCTGTTAGCATGTCCAACCTACTACTCTTTGTATCTAAGACATTACAAACCAAAGCAGTGCCTCCGCAAGCTATTGCTTGTGTAGGTACATAGACATTTAATGTAATGATATTATAGCATAAAAAGAATAACTGACTAGCAAGAACTGATGTAAGTGTAAATCACAATATCCATGAAATACAAATGCTATAAATCATGTCAATATGGGTAGCAAAATATCATGTGCAATAAAACATGGATCTCATGATTGTAAAGCATGGTTTGATAAAATCTCTCATGAACATAATGTTAATAGGCGGGGCACCCAAGATATGTGGGTCTCATGAGTGTCCCATACACTCGCATAACAGGTCATGAGTACTCATACCAATCCTTTGAGTGTCATCACACCCAAGCACAATAATATCTCAATGCTCATTGTGCATACACATAGAAAAAGGGTAAGGATCATCATGCTATAGTAGTAACCATACTCATGGGTCTACCGACTACCGCTCCCCATTGACACCTGTAATGGGAGACTCGACGTCTGTCCACATGGGTGGGACCGGACTGACAACGTGAATTACCCATGATACCAATCCCTACTGAGTACCATCTATGGGCAAGTGTCTATCATTGCATAAATTTAGAGGGTGGGTGACTGGCCCTAATCCCTCCTAGCATGACATCCATTGGATGAAAGCACCCATCATAAATCACAAAATACAAAAATCATGTATCTCATCAAACTAGGAGCACTTGGGCTCACCATTCCAAGTCACCCCCCTCATCCCAGGGTTAACCTCTCAAGGACCAGCCACTAAGCCTCAATCACCAACTCTATGGAAATTATCCAATCTCAGTGATGCAATAAAGAAGAGATGTTTACAATTCATATATAAAATCCACAAGTATCAATCCCATAAAATAGATTAATCATAAAAATCTATTCAATGTGCTATCAAAATCTCATATCAAATCATAGCATAATAATTTATAAATAAGGAGAACCCATAATAAAGAAACCATGTTACAAACAATTCTAGTCAATCAAGATGCTATGATAGTGCAAGATTTTAGAAAAACAATATGCAACATTAAATGTTGTCACCTACGTCAATGTGGGAACAACCAAATCAGGCGAGCAATCCTCTCAGCTTGCGCGATCTAATGTGCCTGTCCGTACCACAGTTCTATTTAGCATCATCCATTTCCCTCAATGTAATCAATTATAAGTTTTTCTCTTAAGTTGTGTCCATTTATATATCAATTTATATAATGATCTCCTGATCTTGCTTTTAATCTAGATCAATGGTCTAGATCGTCTGATTTATCTTTATTAAATTAGTTTCCATAGCATCCAATAGCCATCTACTTTATCTAATCATGAATCAAAGTTGTAATTTGCTAATTTATTGTCTCCTAATTACAAAAGGCTTAATTCATTCCGTCTCAATGGAAATCGAGGAGATCTAACCATTGGATCATTCTTAATAGCTCCAATTTATGATTTGATTACTAATTCCAACCTTAAGCATAAAAATTAATTCAATTTCATTTCTATCAATTCATTTCAGTGTATATCTATGATTTATATCTTGATTTGACAGTTAGATCACTTCTTGATCGACAATTTCTAATTTCATAGTTAGATTGATGGTTTAGATCAATTTCTAGAATGAATACATATGATCTAATCCTTAGATCCCTCAATTCATCCCTTGGATCATCCAATTTTTCAAGTTTTAGGGCTTGATCATCCTCTGATAGGCTCGATCTAAGTAAGTGGATAACATTTCATGAAGTTGATCTGATTAGATGAGATTAGATCAAGATTTTGATGCTAAATCATGTTCACGTTGTTGAGACAATTCCAACAAACATTTTGGATAAAAAATTGGGCTTATATAGCCCCCACAATTGCAAAATGAACAATTTAGTTCATTTTTGAACAGTCTGAATCAAAATCCAGGCCAAATTCAATTTAAACTGGCGTCCTCAAGATGCATTGCATCTGGCATGTGTCCTGAGGATGCGCGGCAGAATGCGCTGCATGCCCCCCGATCGTTAGGACGCTCTCACGTGTCTCGATTTCCAGGATGCCTGGACGTCTCGCCTGACCGAGACATTGAGTGAGTCATCTTAGGCATGCACGTGTGGTCGCACTGCTTCATGTGTCTTTGTCTGAGTGTCCTATGGATGCATCCTGTGCGCCATGTCCATCAGGGATGATGAGCCTGGATTGTCCAATCTGTTTTTGCTCAATCATAGTCCCAAACGATCCAATTTTTGTTCTTTATTCATGTTCCTAAGGTTTTCATGGTCCCTGAATCCAATGGACGACTTAGATCATCCATCTGAGTTGTCTTTGAGATGAGTTTTCTACTGTGCCTCGGTTTTTCTTAGATTCAAACCCTACCCACATGAAAATATCCAATCTATGTGTTGGGAACGATAAAAAGCAATGGAAAGAAGACAATAGAAGGGAAAAACAAGAGAAAAGTTGAATCTTACCTCTCAGATCAGTGGAGAATCCAATCTTGATGCTTTTACCTGAGATGGAGAGATGGAGGGAAAAAGGCACGATCGCACTCTTTAGGTGATCAGTCAATGCAACTCTATGGAAGAAGGTGAGATTTGTTTATGGTGTTGAATGCAATTAGATCGAATCGCAACTGATCATGAAAAAAGGGGAGAATTGGAGGAGAAGAAGAAGAAGAATAATGTTTCGAAAAAGAAGGTTTTTACCTTAAATTCAGTTACAGTGAGGTAATTATGATTTCTCACGCAATTAGCATATTTCCAAATCCATTTTGGTCTGTGTAATTTCTAAGACCCGCATTAGTATACTGTGAGCCCATATGTCAAATGACTATTTTGCCCTTTTGTAAAATAATTAGGCAAAATTTCACCCGAACTCTGATTTAGGCATTCTTAGTGTTGTTATATTCCATTTTTTGAGTATAATCCAAATATCAAGGTTTCGACACTTGATTTGATGTCTATCAAATTTCTCACTCATAAAACTTCAAATTATGAAATTTCACTATTTTGTTTTTATCCTAATTTAAAAGTTTTCAAAATTCACTCACATTGGGATTTAAAAATTAGGGATGTTACATTCTTCCCTCCTTATAAGAATTTTTCCCTTGAAATTCTTTCTATATTATCCTCCAACAATTCTAGAAGCATCCCCATATCACAATATATACTAATTGTGACAAAAAATCCCAAATCTAGCATCCACAAATGATTTCACTACATATCTTCCCCTAATTTCAACTCATCATTTAAACTAATATTCATCAATTCATCTCTTCATGTACTTAGAATACGTCATAACCACATATGACGCAATTAGCATAAATTAAGCTCCCATCTAGGAGTTGGTTATCTGTGTACAACTTAGTGCTAGTAAAATCACTATATCAACATAATTCAGAGCATCTTAGCTCACATATAGGCAAATCCATCCTAGTTTTATACTAGTGAAAACTAGCTCACAAATAGGCAATCACATAGCAATCAATACCATAGCATGATCATACTGTGAGCACCTTGAAGCTCGGCACCTAGAAGCATCTTAGTGCCTCCCACACTCGCCCTTGTTAAACGCCCTCGTAGGCCTCCCTCACAAGCTACTCACTAGTATATGTCATAAATCAATTTTTGATTACACATAAGAAGATGATTTATACCAAACACACATCACTGCCATACCTCTCATTTAATGAGAAATTAAACTCATATATGTATGAAATATAAACAACATCCATATCACTGTTATCCTGGAAACTCAATAACTCAGCAATAATAGTTTACTAAACCAAGGAAACTATCAACCTTAGTCACCCATTTGGGCTAATCCTAGCCCATTTTAATCTTAATAAACTGCCTCTCTATCAATAGAGGTGTCATGGTCAAGGAATGTCACCTTCTTCGACCAAAATTTCATACTCATATATATTCACAACAAGAGATGAGCCTTTAAGATACTCATCCAAGTAACATTTGAATTTTATACCATCATATATCCAAACACATTGTTAGTGTACCAGTTCCATTAATTGGTATCACACAGAACTTGTAATAATCATAACCAATTCTAATAATCATCTTTAAGATGTCTTGCTCCACAATCCTTGTTTGGTGGTAATCATACTTCAAATCAGTCTCCATAAACGTCATGCACTAGCCACAATGGATTAAATAGATCATCAGTACACGATAGAGGATATTGGTCCTCTACAGTTGTGGCATCAAACAAATGAATCTTCTCATAATAATATGGCTCTATCCCTCTTTTATGGAGAGGACAAATGCATTCCATGAAGACCCACTAGGTCTAACAAATCCTTGTGAGTTAACTTTTGTAGTTGGAGCCATTCCAGCTCAGCCGAGGCCATCCAGTATGGCACCTTAGAAAATGACCCTATGTCTGATGCCCAATCAATATCAACATCAATATTTTGTGACTAAAAATTCTGAATCCTTCTTAAGAAGATCATGAATTTTAGCACACCATCTATGTGCTCAATTTTTGGCTGCTCTCTATCATCCTCTATCACACAACGAGGACTTGGTATATCAAAAGAGCATTGTATTGCCTTCAAGGCAAAGTTAACACAAAGCTCAATGATGTCCCTTCTTACCCAGGAGCGAGGTCAATAGTTATCTCAGTATACTAAAAGTACCTTTCTTCTCGCTACAATCAACTGTCATCCAACAATTAGAATTTCTCCCAAGGGTAATATCTTAATCAATCAAATCGAGTAGATGAGATTAGTATCTATCCTTTCACTCATCATCTCCACTAATACCCTCTAGAAGTACTTATAAGTTTTAATAACTCTCCCATATGTGTCATAATTTCCAACCCAGAGATTGTCATATGTATATGTGTGTGTGTGTATATATATCGGCACATTCATCAGGGTGCCAACACATTAACTATAAGGATCACTGGATCCTAGATCAAGGACCCTGGTATGTCTATTAGCAATCAAGAGAGCACCTTCCACAACTTGGGTTGAGGCTTGTAATTGCCTCAAGTAATTGCAATAATCAATCACTACCAATGCAGGGCCATTTATGTTTTGTCTCTCATATCAGTCTATTTGACTTGTTATCTTCTAAAACAATCTCTAAAGAAATGCCCTTGTCCTAAGAGAATCTTTCTCTAACATAGAGGCTATGCATGTTTCCTCTATTACCAACATGAAACGCATTAAGATCACCCATTTCGTCAATTCAAGGGTCAACCCATCTATAATTCTATCTATAGCCTCTTTACTCATAGTGGGGTTAGGACAAATATCCTTAATTGTGTAAATTGGTTCAATATTGTTGAACCATCTAATTTCTTTGCTCTAAAGTAACAACCTCTCTTTGTATCACCTGCTACTCAAAAAGCAAAATATACTAATCATTACTAGCCTTTCCAAAAGCCTTCTATATAAAAGACTCATCAATAGTAGAACATGTCCTCTCCAATGACCACCATAAAAATCCTCATAATTTCACTTTTAGTGTTCTCACTTCCACCATCTTATTTCCTTTAACTAATAGATTATTTCTTGGCCTTCTCAACAAATCAACTATAACTATGTCAATCTCAAACCTAATGAAATTGAATTTTAATAATAACCTTCCATGGTTATTAGAAACCACACTATTATCATTTCCAATGTTGGATGTAAATAAATTGTAATCAATTCCATCTTACCTCATTCACTTCATCTGTCTTTCTTCCTAGTTGATTTATTACAACATCATCACTATTTAATAATTGTTCTTATAATTAGTCGCCATATATTCCCATCAATATGCACTTCCATTCATAATTCTAACCCGAAAAATAATTCATAAACATTTACTTCTCATTAATGTCTGGTTATCAATATTTTTGTATATACAATTAGTCATTAGTTTTCTCCTCAAAATCAAATATTTCACCCATAGAACATTTAAAATCTTATTCTATCACACCTTCAATGATTTCCTCCATACCATAATTGTATTCTTCAACTCATTCAAACACGATTTGACTAACATTAAGATTCTTTAAATTTCCCCAAGTTCCCTTTGATTATTATCATTCTCAATCCTTTTTCATTATTATCTCACTATTGTCGTACAATAGTCATTATGCCTCTTCACATGTTTATACATATTGTTCAATTTAGGACTTGAATTCTCATAGGGTGGTCCATGTGAATGGATCTTCTATCATATAATAAGGTTCTCATTTGAAATTATCAATTATACTCTCCATTATATTCTATACTATAAAAATCACACACTTTTCATGAAAGTGTGTTTTCTTGTACTCATTTAAGAATTAAGGTCTCATCTTTTCTAAAGAAAGTATGCCAATTCTCATGGCACTAACTATTTCGCAATCATTAACATCCCCTATATGAGTTATCTTTGTAACTCATAGTTAAGAATTCACTTCACTCAATGGACTGCCTGTGACTTCAAGATTTATTAGAATGGCTGTGATGGATTAGACTGGGCTCTGATACCAAACTAGGCATCCCAAGTTTTTTAACAACAATATAATAATAATTTTTAAAATGTGTTGGGGTCTCTATTTAAAAGCTTTGATTTTTAAATTAACAAAAAACAAGACTGGCATAAAAAGCATTTATTTCAAAATCCAGGGACTCACACAGCTACAAAATCATGAATTTAATAGTGAAATGATATCTCCATTTCTACTAAAAATTCAACATTCTCCTATGTATTTTGGACCATCGCACATAACATATGCGATACAACAACCACCTAATAATTATAAGCACATAACACAACACTTAGGAGATTCAGTTTCCATACCCATCCATCCAAATCAAATATAATACTCAATAAAACATATACTCCCATGGTAGATAAGAAAATCAAAGATATGACAGTAGTACCCAGGGTCTGTCCATATATAACCATCTCATCAAACATGAATACTTATCTATACCTCCAGGTCACAAAGTAAATCATACTAATGTACAGTCCATAAGTCATAATCAAAGTGAGGTTTGAACAAACCTTATTTTTCCTGAAACATTTTCTATACATTGCTTAAGGCCGCCATAACCTTTGCCTGTCCTGTCAGCATGTCCAACCTATTATTACTCTCTATATTTGAGGCATTGCAAAACAAAGCAATGCCTTAGCAAGCTATTGCTTGTGTAGGTACATAGACATTTAATGTAATGATATTATAGCATAAAAAGAATAACTAAATAGCAAGAACTAATATGAGTGTAAATCACAATATCCATAAAATACAAATGTCATAAATCATGTCAATATGAGTAGCAAAATATCATGTGCAATAAAACATGAATCTCATGGATGTAAAGCATGATTTGATAAAATCTCACATGAACATAATGTCAATAGGCCGGGCACCCAAGATATGTGGGTCGCACAAGTGTCTCATACACTCGTACAACAGGTCATGAGTTGTCATAGTAACACTCTGAGTGTCATCACACCGAGGAACACAATAATATTTCAATGCCCATCATGCATACACACAGAACAAGAGTATAGATTGTCATGCTGCAATGGTAACCATACTCCTGGGTCTACCAATTGCGGCTCCCCATCGACATCGTAATGGGAGACTCGTCGTTCGTCCACATGGGTGGGACCATATCAGTAGTGGATTACCCATGATACCAACCCTTATCAAGTGCCATATGTGGGTAAGAGTCTATCATCCCATAAATTTAGAGCGTGGGTGGCTGGCCCTAATCCTTCCTAGCATGATATCCACTGGATGAAAGCACCCATCATAAATCGTAAAATATGAAAACCATATATCTCATAAAACTAGGAGCACTTGTGGGTTAACATCCTAAGGCACCCCCCTCATCCTAGGGTTATCCTATCAAGGACTAACCACCAAAGCTTCCTCATAAAATGAGAAGCACTTGTGGCTCACCATCCCAAGGCACCTCCCTCATCCTGGGGTTGGCCTCTCAAGGACTCGCAACTAGGCCTCCATCACCAATTCTATGAAAATCATCCAATCTCAGTGATACAATAAAGAAGATATGTTTATAATTCATATATAAAATCCACATATATTAATACCATAAAACAGTTTGATCATAAAAATCCATTCAATACGTTGTCAAAATCTCATATAAAATCATAGTATAATAATTTATAAATCATAGTACCCATAATAAAGAAACCATGCTATAAACAATCCCAATTAATCAAGATGCTATGATAGTGTGAGATTTTAGAAAAATAATATGCAACATTAAATGTTGTCACCTACCTCAATGAAGGAACAACCAAATTAGGTGCGTAATCCTCTTAGCCCGTGCGATCTGATGTACCTGTTAGTACAACAGTACTATTTCACTTAAGTTGTTTCCATTTATATATCAATTTGTATAATGATCTCTTGATCTTGCTTTTGATCTAGATCAACGGTCTAGATCATCTAATTTATCTTTATTAAATTAGTTTCCATAACATCCAATACCCATCTACTTTATTTGATCATCAATCAGAGTTACAATTTGCTAATTTAATGTCTCCTGATCACAAAAGGCTTAATTCATTTCATCTCAATAGTATTGACAGGTACATTAGAGCATCCGAGCTAAGAGGATTACGTGCCTGATTTGGTTATTCCTTTAATGAGGTAGGTGACAACATTTAATGTTGTATATTGTTTTTCTAAAATCTTGTACTATCATAGCATCTTGATTGATTGGGATTGTTTGTACCATGGTTTCTGTTAATTGTTTAATTTTGGCTAAAAGACCCCTAGTTTAGCATTAATTAGACCATCTAACTCATTAATTTGATAATTTTTTGAATAAAATATAAAAATTAGCTTAAATCGACCATCCAACTGTAAATTGTCAAAATTAACGGTCAGATGATCAATTGAGCTAAGTGGATGGTTAATGAATGGTTTAGATTACTCTAATCTAGTCTTTGGTTTTTCAGATAAACTAAATGAGGGTTGGATAGCTCAGATTTAATCTCAATGGTGCAGATTAGTTGAAGATCAATAAGGCAAGGGATGAAGGGTTCCTAAAAGGAGTCCTAATGGAAGAGGTTTCCTAATGGAAGAGGAGCCCTAATTTGGAAGAGGAGAAAGTCCTAATAAGAATCTACTACTTAAAGGAAAGAGGTGGAGGAAGATTAGGAAAGAAATAAAATTATAAAGAGGGAGAACCGTAGGGAGTGAAGGAGTTTTGGGAGTTTTAGTCTTACTTTGTTCAATTTTTGCTTTCCTCAGTGCTTAGTGTGTTTCCACTTTCCCATCGTATCTTTGTTTTCTCACTAGTCCTATCTCTTTCCAGACCTTATTTTTCTCCACCACACTTCCAGTCCCCCCTTGTCCTCCATCTTCACAGCCCTAGACCATGTTTTTTTTTTTTTTTTTTCATTCTCGGTTTACAACAGAAACCCAAGTAACACTGCATCGCCCAGCCACATTGCATCTTCTCCGCCTAACCACACCCCTGTCTTTCCTTTGCCGCCCATCATCTCTACCTCTCCATTACTACTCTCCTCCATGCCCCAAACCAGAGCACCGCTGGCCCAGGCGACTATAGAGCCATTTTTTTCCCTTGCTCGACCACCCCAATCAGCCGGCTCCACTCTCCTTTCTTTGCTTCTATCTTGTCTCCTCTCTCTTTCCCCCTTTAGTTTGGAGCCCAGATCCTCTGCTTCCAGCTTCACCGTTACCCTGCATCCAAACAACCACTGCACTAGTCCTTCCTCCTCTGCACCACCACATTTTTCTAGTAGGCTTCCCTGCTTGTTACGACTAGGCATCCCTCTTCCACCGGTGCAGCATAGGCACGAACCCAGAAATTGGACGACACCCAGAGTACGATGATCTCCCCACTGTCCAGGAGCAAGCTTAGGCAATTCCAGCTTGATCGTGTGACACCATCTCGGGGTTCTTCATCTCCTCTGGCATCACAGAACTTGTTCTTCGGCAAACCTTTCCTTTTTACGAGAGTTTTAAGGATATTTCGGGCAAAATTCCAAATTTGCCTATGAATAATAATTCAATTTACATTTACTATCCTTTACTATTTTTATTCTTGATTTATGTTATTTTGTTTTGAGTTATCCATGTTCTGTGTTATTTCATTCCTGTTTAAACAAATCAAAGGTTTTAGTTTAACAACGGAAAACCTTTAATTTCTTGTCTGTTTTAATTCAGAATTTCAATTAAAATTTATAGCATATTTTTAGGATAGTTTCCTAGCTAATTGTTGTTCCTGATCTTCAAATTGGATTCTGAAAACAAATCTAAGCCCTTAAATCTTAAATTCTTTAATTAGATTAGATCTTTAACAATTTGAAAATTTTGACAAATTCCTCTGTCAGATCATTAATCCAAGACATGTTGAACATAGTGATGGAGGTTGATCAAGGTTTGGGACACCCAAAGTGAAGAAATTGGACAACATTTAAGATAGGGAATTAGATTTTCTCTTAATTTTTCTAGTTTTAGTTTAGTTAAGGTTTTATTGTTTTTTTTTTTTTTTTTCTTGGAATTAGACCTCTGAAATTTCACTGTTAACTTGAAGATGAAGTCTGATTTCTTTGTGTTAATTTTTATCAATTAATTTGAATTTTAAATAATTAAAATTTATTAAAAACTCTAAAATTTTGAAGTGCGTCCCTGTGGGATCGACCTATACTTGCATTAGTTATACTACAATAGCCCGTGCACTTGCGAGAAATATCAATAGTTTCTTTATTATGTATACTGGTGATTTATAAATTATTATGCTATGATTTGATATGAGATTTTGACAGCACATTGAATGGATTTTTATGATCAATTTATTTTATGGTATTGATATTTGTTGATCTTATATATGAATTGTATACATCTCTTCTTTATTGCATCACTGAGATTGGATGATTTCCACAGAATTGGTTGTGGAGGCTTGGTGGCTAGTCCTTAAGAGGCTAACCCCGAGAAGGGGGGATGCCTTGGGATGGTGAGCCATATGTGCTCTTGGTTTTATGAGGAGGCTTTGGTGGCTAGTCCTTGATAGGCTAGCCTCAGGATGAGGGGGTGCCTTGGGATGGTGAGCCACAAGTGCTCCTAGTTTTATTAGATACATGATTTCTGTATTTTTGTGATTTATGATATGTGCTCTCACCCAATGGATGTCATGCTAGGAGGGATTAGGGCCGGCCACCCACCCTCTGAATTTATGAGATGATAGACACTTACCCACAGATGGCACTCGGTAGGGGTTGGTATCATGGGTAATCCACACCACTGGTCCGGTCCCACCCTTGTGGACGGACGGGGAGTCTCCCGTTACAGTATTGATAGGGAGCGGCAGTCAGTAAACCCATGGTGAGCCACAAGTACTCATGACCCATCTTCCCATTCATCGATCAAGAAGATCCAATTGTTGATTTTACCTAACCTTTGATCGGAAGTCAGCTCATCTGATTTGTGTTGATCTAACTTTGTTTTTTGAATCTAAATAGTCCATTGTGACCCTTATGAAGTGTAGATCAAGAATCATACTAGATATCTAGGATCAAAAGCATGTTTGGAAATGATTTTTCCGATCTTGATCAACAGCTAGACCAACTAAGGATCCAGGTATGAAATTGGATCGAAATCTATGATCTCTATTATTTAGATATTTAATGGGATTATTTAGTTAGAATTACTAATTGATTATTTGATTTAGAGGATCCAGGTAGAGAATGCGGACTAGATTAGCATGGATATCTGAGATCGCGCACACTTAAGTTGATTGGCTAGTGGAATTGATGAATGTATCATCCTTCATGGATTAAGCAAGATGGTATATATCTTCCTCTGACGACAACGATGCCGATGACAATGATATTAGATTATTAATTTAGTATGTGGATATAATTTAAGATGTATGAATAATAATGATATGTTGATGTTATTGATACATATGAATGATAATAATAGAGATGTAGAGTATTTAAGATTATTGGTTTAGAGCCACTAACACCTGTGTTTCATTTATGCATCCCTCAGATTTGATCTCTTGTTTCTATTTGATACTTAATCATAATTTGACATATGATTTGTATTTTATCACATTTTTATTTTCTTACATGTAATCAAAGTTTGATTCACGATTTGTACTTGTGGGTTGTCGATGAGGGCTGTCGATGAGAGTGGGTGCATGTGGCACTAATAGGCTTTTAGGTGACAGGCTTCTAAGTGGCAGCTTCTGGGTGACACGTTTCTAGGTGCTCATGGTATGCTTATGGGTTGAGCTGAGATGAAGTGTGAGATTTTTTTTTTTTCATGTATGATTTGATTTAAGATTTGGTTTTTGGCATGGATTTGCGGATAGTGAGTTAATATGCTGAGATGTATCTTTGACATGGATTTGCCATGGTGAGTTAATATGCTCTGATGTGGATTTGGCATGGATTTTCCTATGGTGGGATGATATGCTTTGATTTGTTATGGCATGGATTTTCCTGGTATTGAATCCAAAAACAATTCAATTGTTTTATCATTTTATCACTGATTTGTGCATATTGACATTGTGTATTATCCTTCACATGGATATCTTGTAGTTTTACATGTACTGATATTGTACATGGATAGATTAAATTCTGGATGGGATTTCCGTTATGCTAATTACATTGCATATATTTATAATAGGCTCTAAGTAGATTATGATCTGTTAGATTAAGATTTGGTTTTTGGCATGGATTTGCCGATAGTGAGTTAATATGTTGAGATGTATGTTTGACATGGATTTGCCATGGTGAGTTAATATGCTCTAATATGGATTTGACATGGATTTTCCTATGGTGAGCTAATATGCTTTGATTTGTTATGGCATGGATTTGTCTGGTATTGAATCGAAAAGAAATTCAATTGTTTTATCATTTTATCACTGATTTGTGCATATTGACATCATGTATTATCCTCCGCATGGTTATGTCATAGTTTTACATGTACTGATATTGTACATGGATAGATTAAATCCTGGATGGGATTTCTGTTGTGCTAATTACATTGCATATATTTATAACAGTCTCTAAGTAGATTATGATCTGTTAGATTTTGAGATAATTTGACATATATCATGAGTCGGTAGCTTATGAATGATTTGGCAAATAGATAATCTATATTAATAGCTGATATGTTATGATATGGATTGATATAAATTAGAATGCATCATGAGTTGATATCTAATGAAATGACATGATATGAAGTTATGAGAAATGAAATTGAGATGTACATGGCATGAGTATTATCGTAAGGTTTAGACTATATGATTGTATACTATTCCATAGAACATATTTATAAGTTGTTTAGAATTCTATTGTATTTAGCTTTATGTATATTGCCAAAGTAGATGCTCAAACACTTACCAAGCACAAGCTTGCTGAGACATTGTAAATTTGTTTACAATGTCTCAAGTTTGAAGGAATTGACTTGAAGAAAAATAGTTCAAAGTAAATGGAACCTTGTACAAGGACAATAGTAGCCAAGACTGATATAATGTAAGTATATAACTTGTAATTTATTTTTTTGGTCATGTATGTGCTTATGCATTTATACAGTTGGACTATGCGCTATGATTGGATAGAATCCTAAATAATGTAAAATATAAACTCATTAGCTTTCATAACCTCTAAAATGTATTGCTATGGTGTAGATGACACTCGGGTTTTGATAAACTTATGGAAAAGAAAGTTTATATTGAAAATTTTAAAAATATCTTTCACTATTTGCACTTGAAAAATAACGAAAATGTGTTATAAAAACCTAGTACGTCACATTTTGTCTCACAATTAGTTGAAGCAAAATCAGCAAGAAAACATGCTGAAGCATCTCTAAACACTCCACCATAGCCATCTATTTCTAGATTACTTTTTGATGCCCCATCAAAATACAATTGAATATGATTTTGTGGAGGTTTGTCCATTTAATTGTACCAATTAATGGTCTAATTATTGTAAGGTTTACGTGATTTCACCTTGAAAAGGTGTCAACATGTGAGTCTTGTAAGATGTAGAGTTAATAACATTGGAAGCCTTAATAACTTGAACTTTACACTTTTGCACCATCCTACAATATCAATCGGTTCTGATTCATGGTCAAATTTGTTTCTAGCTTGCCAAATCTCATGCATGTGGTAACTTGCTGCCATGGCCACAGAGTGTTGTCCTTGCTTGAAACCATATGCTAAATTGAAATAGTAGTACATCTGGGATGGCTTAATTTGTTCAAAGATGAAAGTAATTCATGGCTAAGATAATGAAATTATGGGCATCTATGTGACAAATGTTCTTCTTTCTCAATTTCTTGCCATCATAAAGCACAAATTTTTATTGGCCTCCTCCAACCAGCTATCGTGTGCATTGACTAGTAATCTTTGTGAAGCATTTGTTAAATGAATATCTTAACTCGGTGTTGACACTTGGAGTTCCACAAGGATTTCCATTCGTTAATTTTATTTCTTGGACCATGCTTCATGCTAATCATTTTATAAGCTAAATTCATGGAAAAATCTCCGTTATATGAAGGTGCCCAAACCATTTGATCATTATTTCTACTATTAGGTATATTGATAATGATTTTAGCAACTTCTTGTAAGAAAATAGAGAGCTTGTTGCGGCCCCAATTAGATGAAGAACTATTAATAAAGAATAAAGTGTTCACATTATCCCTCTTATTATAATTAAGGGGTAGGTAATCCTTTCAATACTCTAGCAATGGACCCAATTTCATCTAGGCATCGGGCCAAAGCTTTCTTATTAGCCCAAGCCTTTTTTATTTTGATGAACAAAACCTTTATATTGTATTATAACTTGTATTGTGAGTGTTATTGATTACTAAGTCAAATTAGAACTAAAGGAAGATGATTAAGAAGCTTGAATCAAGTCAATGTTCTAAAAAGAACATAGTTTCAATGAAATCCAGAAATTCCAATTGATTATCAAGAAAAACTAGTTGACTACGGCAACAGAAAAGACAAAGGAATAATTGAAATTAATTATTATACTAATCAACTATCCAAAGTTGCAGTCAATTGGTGTTTTCAAATCACAACATGTGCAGCTGCGTAAAATTGATTATACTAGGTTAAGTATGAAAGGTGGTTGAATCTCAGGGATGGAATATATTATTTACTAAAATAAAAGAATTTTCACTTTTGACTTAAAACTAAAATGAAAGTAAATTGAAGGAAAACTAAGATAATAAGTTCTTTAGGAATTAGAAATTCACCAATTGAACCATACTATTGGTTAGTATTACTTAAAATTGCGTATGAACTTATAAGCTCTTAGCTAAAACCTCTTTAAAGAAAGAATAAATAATCTCACGGCATCGACTACCTTAATTTGGTACAAGTAATCTATAAACTATAAGACTCATCTAATTTAGTATAACCCATCCAATAACTTAATCATTCATATACGAAAACCATTTTATAATCATATATTCCAAACTATAAGTATTAGAATCAAAGTGAAATAAACCATTAAATTATTTAGAAACATTTCGTCATGAAGTCGTCATACATCAAATTCCAACACTAGAATCAACAAGTTACTTGCATCAAAATTAGCATAGTGATGTGAAGTTTAAATATATGACAAGTGCATGGTTTTATGGGAGTATAGAAACAACAAATACGGGTCGATTCCACGAGGACTCTTTGATAAAGGAGTTCAATTAAAACTTACACTACTACACTTTAACCTAGCCAAAATTAATGAAAGCAATTAAACATAAGCAAATAACTTCAAACACAAGTAAACTATAACTAGAAAATAAACAAGGAAAGTAAAGAAACTAATTTCATTAATGTAATGTTACTATAACTTGGAATACAATAAAGAAAGAAAGAACATAAAGTAAGTAAATTAAACTTCCTTGAAGTGTCCACTGTAGGAATCCTTAGTTTAACTAAGATCTTTACACGTCTGCTTCTTTTTTCAGACTTGAATTCTGCTTTGCAACCTTCTTTATTGTGTCAGTCAACAAGGCCTTGTACACTTTTCTTCAACCCATAATATACTAGATCTACTACCAAGCTCTTCTCATCTCTACCCCAACATGCCACTTACCCAAAATTCAAATCCCAATCCAGAAATTACCAAACATAAAAGAAGATGAAGATGGAATGGAAAAATAAAACAATTTTGTAATTCTCCGTAGTTAGAAACTTTATATAGTGGGTAGCTTTTAAGGAGAAAGTATGATGAGATAGAAGTGTTCATCCTAAGGGAGGGTTATCCATAGAGAGGCTTTCTACCTTAAGGAAGAATTAGAAAAAGTAAAAGAAAAATAAAACTAGAGATAGTGGACCTTGGCTTAGGACTCACCCAATTTTAGCTTAGGAGATAATGAAGGAACTAGCTACTTATTGGATGAACTTGATTCTCCCCAACCATACTTTAGGATTGAAGAATCCTTGGCTGCCATAGAAATGGCACAAGGCTTCTTCCTATCCTTTTTTGTTCCTAAATCCCAAATGAAAAGAAAAGTGGAAGAAGAAGGGGATTGATGCATGTAAAAGTGAAAGGAGATAGGATTGCATGTAATTCCTAAACTGGTGAATGCTGGGAAATACAAGGGATGCTATTGTACAATGGTGGGAACATGCAAGGATTAAGGATGCGTAGGAATTTAAGCATGCGGAGGAGAAGATGTGGAAGAAGAATGAGAAGTGGATGGTGCATGCAATTCTAAGATGGTGAGGGTGTGTAAGAGTGAGGAAGGAGGGATGTGGGAGTAGTTCCTAAGGGTGTAAGGGATGCATGTAAGAGAAAAGTGGAAGGGTTAAATGCATGAAAATCCAAAGAAAGAGAGGAATGCGTGCAAACCTAAAGTATCTGCAATGGTTCAAAGAGAAGCATGCAAGGGAAAAGCCATTGACGTGCTTTAATAATTATTGCAAGTGCAAGGCTCTATTGGAGTATAGAAGCTGTAAATATAGGTTGATCCCACAAGGACTCTTTGATAAATGGATTAATTAAAATTTAAGCTATCATACTCTAACCTAGCCAACATTTAAGAAAATTAAAGAACATTAAAATAAAGCAAGTAAGCTAAACTAGGACAAGCAAATAAGCAAGAAAACTAATTAAGGAAATGAAGCAACTAAACTAAATTAAAACAAACCAACCAAGGAATTAAAGAATACTTTCATTAATAAACTGTATTACAAAGGAAATGATTACAAGAACGGAAGAAAAAGAAAATAACAAATCAAATAAGAAACTTCCTTTCTAAGTGTCCATTACAGGAGTCCTTAGTTGTTCTAAGATCTTTACACGTCCTCTTCTTTTATTGGACTTGAATTCCACTTTACTACTCTCGTTGTTATGTCACTCAATAAGAGGTTGTATACTTCTCTTCAACCCATATTACACTAAAGCTACAACTAAGCGTTTCTCATCTTTACCTCGACATACCACTACCCCAATATTCAAGTCCCAAATCCAAAAAGTATGACTCTTAAGAGAAGAAAAGGAGGAATGGAGTGGAAAAGGAAAACAAGTGTTTTCTTCTCCTTAGCAAAAAGTCTAAAAAGAGTGTAGCTTTTAAGGAGTTAGAAAAGAGGAGGATGAATGGTTCCTTTTAAGTTAGGGTTAGCCATAAGAGAATGATGCCCTTACTTAAGAAAGAACTAAAAAATGTAAAAGAATGTAGATAGTGGTCTTTGGCTTAGGATTCACCAATTCCCTCCTTAGAAGATGATGAAGAAACTAGGTCCTTACTTGGAGTTCTCCTACTCTTCAATATGATGCATTTAGCTAGGAACTGAGATGTCTTCTTAAATGGGCTTGATATTTTCAACCATGCTTTAAGAATTGGAAGGAATCTTTGGCTGCCATAGAAGGGCATAAGGCTTCTTTTCCTAATCCTTTTATTCCCAAATCCCAAAAGAAAGGAAAAATAGAAAAAGAAAGGAACAAGATGCATGGAAGAGAAAGGAAGGAATGGTGAGGTGTGGGGCTATTCTAAGTGGAATGGTATGCATGTAAGGGAATGGTGCGAGGAAGATTGCATGCTAAGCTAGAGTGAGTGCATGTGATATAGAAGGGTTGAGGGCATGAATATGCAAGACATGCGAGGGGATGCATGTAAACCTTTGATGTAAGGTGTGTAATAAAGAAGCAATGCAAGGAATGTGGTTAAGATGCAGGGTGGGAATATGCAAGGAGAAGGTGGTCCATGCAATCCTAAGGTGCTGTGCATGCAAGATTTAACATCCAAATGAGTAGCATGCTAGGCATGGAAGGTTGATGCATGAAAATGCAAGGAAGGATGGATGCATGTAGCCCTAGATTGGATGAATGCAATGAAGAAATAAGAGAATGGAGATGAGAAGAAGATAGAAAGAGAAGGGAAGTGGGGATGGATGAGACCCTTACCTCTTCTCCAACGGATTGGACATTTGGATCTAGGGGGACTTTGGTGAGGGTGATCTCTCTCCCTTTGTTTCATCAAAGTGTGATTATCAAGATCTAGGGAAAGGTAAGAGATCCCTTGTTCATTCTTTTTTACCTCTATTTATATTTTTTCTAAGGTGGATCCCTAAGAAATGTATGGCTATGGTCATAAGGGTGAATAGTATGATGAATGATTAGGATTTAAGAGTGAAATGAAAAAGGAAACATGGATTAAAAAGAGGGGGGCATGGAATTTAAAAGAGGAACATGATGGAAAGTAATAGATATGGAAATGAGAAAGGATAAGCTAGAAGGAAGAAGTTATAGGTAGAAGGAAAGTAGGTAAAGGTGAGTGGGGAAAGAGAATAAGTGGGCGTGGAATGGATAGAATGGAAGGGTGACAATCAAGAAAAATATGGGGCAAATGGATGGTTAAAAGGGAGATGGAATGCTTATGTGTGTGTGCGGGAAGTTTAGAAAGTTTAAAAGGAATGTGGACCTTTGGACGGGAATGGGGGTGGAGATCTTTCCTTAGGGTTTTGGTTCGACTTTTCAACAAGGGAATGGTTTCTAGAGTTTATGGATTTTCTATGTTTATTCTTGGAAATTGGATCATCTTCACCCTAACTTGAGTGGATGAAATTTTGTTGGACTTTTCTTATCCAAAAAGATCTTTTGAAGGTTCTTTTTCTCTCCATCGTTGAATTAGGATGCTTTAGAGTGGATGGCTAGATTGTTTTGAGATTTTCTTATCCACTCTAAGTTTATCCTTCTTTTTCTCCTAGCCCACTAGTATTTTCTTTAGCCAATGGCATTCAAGTAAGTTGGGACACTGTAATGACACAATTTTTGTAGCCTTGAAATCCCATGTTGGTAATGAAAAGTTCACTTTTTAAGATAAGGGTATTTTGGTCATTTCACTGTTCACCCTGACTAGACCCAGAAATTTGGTCCTTATAATGGTACCCTTAGGTGCGTCTCTGAAAAAGGAATCCAACAAGACCAGAATCACCCAAAATGGAGTTAAAATGAGCAAGTTATGACCCTTTGAAGTTCAAGGGCAAAATTGTAATTAAATTTAAAATGAATTGGCCTGAGAAAACAGGGACCCGTTTTGATATGGGCACCCCCTTCTTCCCAAACATACTGCATCGCCGACATTCTCAAATGTTGGTGTGCAAGGGGAAAACCACCGCCATTCTAGAGGTTTCTCCACCGCCATTCCATGGCGGTGGAAACCCCCCTCCAGAACCCTCCTTAAGCTCTATAAATAGAGCTCTTGGGCGCCTCCAATGGCAGCCCAAAATTTGGGGAAAAACCAGTTTTGGAGTTGCACGCAAGAGGAGAAATCTTGAAAAATACCCAGCCACGAACCAGGTACGCCTTAGACAACTTCAAACCCATCTCCCCCTCAATCTTAGGTTGAATGTCCCTAAGTTTTTGCATGAGAAACTATGCAAAACGGGGCTCTAGGGAGCCACAACAGACCTAGGGTAGGTGCCTAGGGTGTTCTAGTTCGACAGGGTCGAACCAGGACCTGTCGAACTAGGGTGTTCCGAGGATGCCCAGGTCACCACAGAACCAAAATGCACCCAGTACGTTAATGGAAAATCGACTACGGATGCGCTCGCAAATGAGAAAAGGGGCGGAGGCCCGGTGCATCGGCAGATGCCCCCTGTGGGGCGCTCCCCGCTAATGCGGGACTCATTAGCGTCCCGGGCGCTTGCCTCATGTGGGCTTACAACGGTGACGCCCCGCGTTTCGCGTAAGCGGAATGCGCAGCTTGATGACGCCTGGGAGCATGCAACCGCAAGTGCGGGCCGGTCGCTGCTCGACCGGGACGCACCTGCGTCCCGGGAGCAGTGACGGAGGGTCCATTTTGGTCCTTCCATGTATTCTTAACACTAAAATACCCATAACTTGAGTTCTAGGACTCCGATTGAGGTGCCGCAAGAGGCGTTGTGTCCGTATCAATGAAGTGGACACACCCAAACCATAAAATACCTGATCAAGCCTCTATCTAAGGCTGACATGACCCTTAAACCATGATAGTGGCGCGGGGCCACTAAACCTTTGCAAACCTGACTATACCAAGGCCCAGTTAAGGACATTAGGAGGCCCTTAGACATGAGAATGAACCTGTAATGTGTAAGTAGTGAGGTAAACTATTTTAGAACCTATAAAAATAGGCCAAGCTAACCTTTTCCCCCTAAACCATGTCCAGGAATGTACGCGGACAAGGGGACTAGTGCGATCAAACAAGGTAGGTGCCCTATCGCTACTAGACTTTTAAAAAGAACCCATGATGCTTTGAGAATGCATGTTTTGAGTCATGGTTGCTTTTCTAATGCATGTTTTAAGTTTTCAAGTTACATGTCCTGTCTTTATGCGTATATCATATAAACTTATATTACATCCTTATGCACATGACCTATTTAGCATGAATTGATTTCATAAATGAACTTAGCATGCATATGAAAAATACATTGCGCATATATTGCCAAGACATGTGTTACATGTATAGACATGTTTTGGAAAAGGATTCTTGTCTGCATGATACATGCATAGACATGTTTTGAAAAAAA
Source organism: Warburgia ugandensis (assembly GCA_035236585.1). NCBI lineage: Eukaryota > Viridiplantae > Streptophyta > Magnoliopsida > Canellales > Canellaceae > Warburgia > Warburgia ugandensis. The sequence goes on along the minus strand of CP141133.1, from coordinate 57,015,644 downwards.
AAGGTTCTTGCCTGCTTGATAGTATATGATTTGGGCCAGTAAGCTCGTGGTGCTATGCCAAGAGGTTCGGGGTGGCCTCCCAGCCTCTACCACTATAGGTGGAAAGGGTACCACGCCAAAAAAGCTTGTCCTCACTTCAATTGCTGTGGTAAACGAGGACTACCACTGGAGGTGTCACGGCACTCATCAAAGTGTCATATACCCCGTGGAGGCTATGATCAAGAGTCCCTAGGTACCCGGGGACCACACAGCGTTGAGGTCGTGGGCATAGTGTGCCCTATGTTTTTGAGGATTTACTTGCATGCATATGGCATGACATAAGTATGGTCGACCATAGATCCATGAGTTGGATTCAGTTGAGCATCTTATGCATATCATAGTATATGTTTATGATATCTATGGTACTTTTGACTTGGATTATGTGATTCTTTAAGTCGTCAGTATTCTATTTTGACAATGGCTTTTAATACCGATATTGAACATGAGTGCCCAAACATGCACATGGTTTAAAGAACATATGGTTTAAAACATAGCATGCATTGTAAAACTAGTAGTGATAGACTCCTACTGAGTATAGTGTATACTCACCCAATCCTTAATATTTTTCAGATACAAGTAAACACTTAAGGACAGGATACACCCGTAACAGAGAACATCCAAATTAAGTACAAGTAAGTAAACCCCTACCTTATCTTTTAGTGAATGTTACTTGATTGTAGTTACTCTCTGTAGCTGGGGCTGTGACTAACACTTTCTTGGGAATATAGTTGATTTAAAACTATGCCATGGCTATATGATTTGAAAATGTGTTTTGACATTAGGGTTTTATACGAAAGATTGCTTTCTAAAACAAAAGATTTTCATGCATTTCATATTTCTAAAGCAAGAGATCTCGCCTTTTTATGAAATTTGCATCATATGAAACCTGGGTCGTCACAGACACCTACCCCCTTGAAGTTAGAAGTTTCTTTTCCTTAAAAATAGGTGGGCAATGCACCGAAAAAATCTCCACCAATGAGGCTTCAATATGGTATTCATTGCAATCTATCTTCTCATTCGTCCTTCCTTATTTAAGTTAGTTCTCATTTGTAGCTTAGGATATGCTTCAATAAGGATTGATCTTGGCCTTTTAGTGCTTGAAAAGTAGGATGATTTTTAACCATAAATTTCCTATAAATTATCTCTCTCCTCACCTTCTTTATTTTCTCTACCAATCTTTCTTTATTTCTCTCTTAAAAATGTGGAATTAAGTGAAGTATACTACATTACATGTAAAAATCATCCAAGACCCTTAGGTAATCATCTCTTTTGGTTGAGTAGGAGAGATAGTCTAAGGAATACATCTCATGCGAGCCCCTATCTTTTGACTTATTTTGTTTCAGAGATGATCTCATTGTATGTGATTCCAATGTATATCATTTGAGCTTTCCCAAGAAGCTTTCGAAGGTGGTGAATAGCTTGCATGCATGCATGGAAAGGTTTTTCACCCTTACTTTTGATACAACTACCCTATATAGATAAGCTTAGTCTTTAACATAGGGTTTCTGACTGCTCTGACTTTGATAACGGTACCCAAATTTAACTCTAAACTTTTGAACTTCATGATAACGATACCCAGAGGTTCACCTTCACTCCCATGAAGTTTGGTGGAATTTTGTCACCGTTTGATGATGGAAAATGGGGAAAACATTAAAGCTCATTGGAGGAGGGCCTACTACTTGAGGCTAGATAGACGGCCCAAAACACCTTTGATCAATTTGATATTTTGTGGGATTGGTCAGTGTTACATGTGGAATGAGATGAATGGTTCGCCTCATCGATCCAAACGTCATTGTCCCTAGCATGCTCTATATGAACATTCACCCAAGAGCTTCTCATAGACATTAATTGCGTCGCTAGTGAGAGTTTCTCCTCTTTCTTTCTCTTTCTCCTTCTTCTTAGTTTATCATAGATTTTCAATTGCCAACTAGAGCACCTAGTGGTGCAGTGGTTACTAGGACTACGATTGGGCATGGGTCCTGAGCCTTCGGTTGACTTGCACTGTTCGAGGCTCGATGTAGCCTCTATAAGCATGGTATCTATATTTATATTTATATTTATATTTATTCATATTTAAAGTATCTAAATATGATAAATATTAATAATTAATTACATATTAATTAAGGCTCTTCTTTTAGACTTTGTTAGGTAAGGCCCACTTAAAGTAAATTTACCTTTTTTCCATTTGTTACACTTTAAAATTAAATACCTTAATTATGAATTTTTCGTCTCAGCTCTGATCTCAACATACTTAGTGCCATTGGATTTATTTTTTCCTTTAGATTTTGACTATTAATGTTTTGAAGGTTGATTATATCATTTTCATTAGTTATTTTTATAAAATCACAAAATTCCAATTCTAAGTTTTTCATTTTAATTCAAATAATTATATAAAATATAATTTTTTTTAGGATTTTACATTCTTCCCTCCTTAAAGATATTTTGTACTCAAAATTTTTGTTGCATAAATAAGTAACTCTAAATAAGATCTTCTCATTTAATCTTCATCTCATCATAAATTTAAGTTCTCATAACTCTTCAAAATTTATATGATTCCCATTAAGTAATGTCTCAATTAAAATTCCTTATTGTATAATCCCACACTATAGTTCTTTTCTCTAAGAATTATAGTAATCTCATGAAATACTATTACTCAAGCAAAACTCAAAGTCTCTTGGTTTTTCTTAAGCTATGCCAACCTTGATAGCCACCATCTGTCTTCACATTCATCAGTACTCACTATATGTATCATGTTTATAATTCCTATCTAGACAACTAATTTCATTTGTTTAATTGTATATCTATTTTGACTAATATCATGCATAATTTTTAAAAAAATAATTTTGTATTGTCCTGTATCTAATAATACCTTTAAATCTTTAAGACAAACGCTGCAATTGTCAATTTATTATTTTAAGTAAGATTTCTAACCCCAAAAACTCTCGATAATGATGTAACATATATAGTCACTCTTTTTGTATGATGTTAGTACACATTCCAAGTCTTTATCTAATGCAATCCCTAAAGCTCACCAAAACCTTCATTGTTTGGAAGTGAGATGGGAACTGATACAATAGCTAACTTTATTTACTTTTTCTTGTACTTTTTGTCTCTTCAAGTCTTTTTGAAATGTAATCCCCCCCTTTTCTCCCATCACAAAAGTAATCATACATAACGATATTATCATCTTCAAATTTCTTAAAATCATCTAAATTGTTATAAATAACTTCAAGCATACTCTTCAAATGCTTGAAATTTTTGTTTCATAATCAATAAATTTGTGACTACCTAGGTTTTTGTAACACATTTTGTAATACATTTTTCAAAGGCAAGGTGTCCTTAGTAGTAAATGTTTTTCGCAAAACAAAGCAGTGAAAATTCTTTTCTTTAGAACTTGTTTTGAGTCATCACTTCATACATAACATAAGTAGAATTTTGTACAAGATAAAATTCCATTGAAAGAATATACTTTTATTAAATTCCAGAATCTATCCAGTGGTTCACAGTACAACCCATGTGTTAGTAGAATAATTGTCCAAATTACATAATCCAAATTTAAAACCTCATCATTCAATAAAAGCTCTCAATACAATAAAATGCTCTCAAATAAAAATACATGTCTTCAAGGGATATACCCTGATTGATTATTCTTCCAAGTCTTCTTAAGTCTTGAGCTCCTAATTCTCCTTCTCTATATTTAAGATATTGTAAACATTCAAATATTTACAATATCTCAGCAAGCTATGCTTGGTAGGGGATTCAAGAAGCATGATAATTTGATAGTATAATCCTAATACTTCATAATCCCATTATTCATACTCATGAATCACTCTCTTTACTTTTTCATATATGTACATCCTTACACATACATACTATATATGTCGTATAGAAATATATATACACGGTCAAAACCGTAAAATGTAGTTAATATCTCAAACATCAATAGTCACTCTCATACACATTAAGTTGATCAATCATCTAGACTTTGTTGGGAAAATACTCCCTTAATTGGGCAGTATCGGCATCACATTATGCCATTCATTATAATGCAAAATACTAAAAGGACTACTATGCTGCAGTCTGATCCATACCAATGTGCTCGGATAACTACTTTCATACTCCATGGATATTCAAGTGTGAAAAATCATCTATGTCAGTCTATATGGGGAGACGGACCGTCACAGTGGTGGCCTTCCCATAATTGCCCCACCTGACATTTTGCCTCTCTTTGGGCACAATATCATCATATATATCACATTTTGGAGAGTGGGTGGCCAAACCTTAGTAACCCTCCTAGCATAGCATCCCCATTCATATACCTATTTAAAACAAAACCACAAGCCTCCATGCTTGTATATAAAGTAATCTTTTTACTTATCAGATGTCTTGTTTGTTTATATCATCATCCTCGTATTTTGGTATTCTTATACCGAGGATAGGATTTCACTTAAAACTTAGGGATCATCATTTACAATGAATGATGCCCATGCTCATATAAGTTTAGGGATCACCATTCTATATGAATGATTCCCATGTATTGATTTTATACCTATTAGACAATTTGTCTGTTTATCTATGGCTAGAATACCTTCTAGTTCCCTATTCACTTAGGGTTTTCCTCAATTCTAACTTAACCATTTCATATGTGTTTTGGTTGTATCATAATTGTTTTCAATGGATTTAATAAAAGTATTTACATTATACTTGTCAACATTTCCAAACATAAGATCATGTATTCAACATGTATTTCTCATGTAGGTGCATTAATAAAATCCTCTTACCTTCATGTAGTGATCCATCTCTTCAGATCTTCCATGATCCTAATTGACATATGTAATCTGTAAATCTATACATACTATCAATATTTATACAATCTGAATGATCCTATCTATATTCTTTGTTTAATCTTGTCCCTTGATATAAAGGATCTAGATCTTTTATCCTATCATGATCTATCTTCCTCAGAGAGCGTCTATCCTATTGATCAATAGATTTGATAGTTAGAATGATCTTCTAATCTTTCAGATCTAAGTATTTTCAATTCTAAGTCTTTGTGTATTCCTTTCTTTGATCTTGATCTTTCATAGATCTTTTGATTAACAATTTATACTTATTGATAAAGATCAAGGGCTTAGATCTTCTATCATCTAGTTCTTCTTTGATCTAGGTTCAGTTGTTTGATCATCCCTAAGGAGGATGATCTTGGTTCTCTTCTTTGAATGATATTTGATCAAGGGTTTGGATTCTCTATCTAGAATTTTCTACAACATACATACATAGATACATAATAAAATACACCATTAGGATTTTTATTATTCTTGATCATTCAAGATCCTATTCCTATGAATCTTGTTTGTTCATCCTTATCTTACTTACAATTTTTATTAGGATTAGATAATTTACTAACCTTTTATGATCTTATTATTATTATTCAGCTAGTTAATATTTTACTGGTTGAAAATAGCTTATTCCATCCTAAGTCTAGACATCACCTCTTATTTCCAATTGGTAAGGCTTATTAGCTGAATGGTTGAACATAAAGTGGTTACTTCAATCCTCATGTAAGGAGGCATTTAGACCTCACAAACGTCAACAGAAGGTAGGGGAAGAGCGAGGCTCTATTAGATAACCCTTTTAACCACCATGTTCAGCATTCACTAGAGTGACCTTAGCTCAACCTTTCATAAGGTTCCTATGAGCATTTTAACCCTAAGTACTCTTTCTAATTGATTTTAATTAAATCCATGAACATTTAAAATGTCATTCATGGGATTTATTATTCTCCTAGTTTGGGCCAAGGATTTGATAAACCTTATATTGTCCTACTAACTATAGCCCTTACTATGATTATACTTTATGATGTATATGTATTTAATGAAGTCCATCTATATGTCATCAATTACCTCTTTTAAGGTATTTTTCATAATTCTACAATTAAGAGAAATTACACTAATAATTCTAAGGAATTTAAAGACAATCATGCTAAAATTGAAAGTATTGACCTGAATTTAAATTTTCTATTTAAAAGAAATTAACTAATAATATTACAACATCTTATTCTAAGAAATTAAAGATAATTACATTAAAATTGAAAAATAGAAATGGATCATCATTAAATCAAATTTACTATAAAATACAATTAATTAAGCATGTGATCAAGCTGTCCTTATGATCCAACCATCCTATTTGTCCATCTTTTAGATCTAGGGTTGATACTCCATTAAGAATGCAACCCTTGATCCTTTATGTTTCTGTTTGATCCAACATCATAATAACATGATCCTAACCTTTGATCATTCAATTTATAGGTCCAATTGTCCTGATCATTCTTGATCCATCCGATCAAGGAGATCCATTGAGATTTTCCATGATCATTTTCTCATTTAAGGGCTTGCACCTTGATTTATTTCATATCAATCCAATCCAACCATCCCCACGATATTTTATCATCATTAGATCCATAGTGGATCTAGATTTTCAATTCTGATAACCCTAGATCTACTTGATCAAGGGTGTAAGTAAGAGTATTTTTAATTAATAGAAATGTTTGATGCTTAAAATCTTGTTTTATGGGTTTGGTATGTTCCCCTTATCAAGATCTATTTATAGCATCTTATAGATTGAAAATCAGACTTAAATTGAGTGAGTAATTGCATTTTAAAATTTTCAACCATTTTCAACGGCTAATTTTAGTTTGTATTGTTTTTTATCAAATAAACCTATGCAGAGGATTATAAATCCTACTATGATCATCAATATTAGGGTTTTGACACCTTTTGGATCCATTCATTAGATTACATTTTCAATTTGACAACATTTTGATCATGATCCATTACTATTGGAACAAATTTTAGTGATTATCATACATAAATACAGTAAAAAACATAAATCTAACATCTCCATTGGATTCTACACACCATTATAAATTCATAGCAACTTTTTGATCTAAAATCAGAGCTAAAATGAGCTCTCAATTGAAGAAACAAGATTTCAGTTAAAAAAAATCAATGGCCCACATTTGATCTGGCCATTAGAACATGTTTTAGATGATCTGGAACATGGCAAGATGATCTAGAATGTAACTAGATAATCCCAAAATGTGACTAAATGATCTAAGGGGGGTTAGGCTCAGATCAACACTTGATTTGGGAGATTGGTTGAGATGGCCCGATCTGGACTGTTAGATCAACCCTTCTCCAGATCTCCCAAATCTGAAACATCCAAGGGCTAATATTTATTACCTTGGGGTTTTGGACCCTTCTGGATCAATTGGATGGCTCAGATTTTTTATCTGAGCCCCCCATCATCCAGAAATGAAGGTTTCTTATCCTTACTTGATTTTTTTTATAATTTTTAACATACAAATAATTTTAGAGAAATACAAATTGCATAAAATAACATGAAATAAGTATGATAAGAGTTTTCATCTACCTAATTAGAGAAAAATGTATGTTTTGCATCACAATTTTAAAGAAATATCCGTTGATGATAAGATCACCCGATAACTGCTTGTTTTGTGATTTTCGATTGATTGCACCATTGGATCTTGAAATTGATTTGGAGGTTTTGTAGATAAGGTAGTATAGGACAATATGAATTGTGGGATTTGGGATATTTTAATTGGAACAGAATGCCTAATTGAATCTAGGTCTCTTATTCCAATATAGAGGGAGGAGAGAGAAAGTGAAAGAAGAGAGATTTTTTAGAGTTTTGGGAATTTGGGAAAGAATCTAGATCTGGTTTTTTATGGGGAAGCAATATAATTTCTTGTGAAATTTAATGAACATTTTTTGAGGATTTGGTGGTGTATTTATAGATGTTTTTGAAATTTTCATAATTACTTGTAATAATTATGTTTCAATTCTTTTGAATATTAAATTAAAATCGGATCCTCCACTACCACCTCCTTCTCCACTAGAATTTAGTAGTGGTTTGACTACTTATTACATGTTTTCTAGCCGTTGGATTCATTTGTGGTCCCTATAGGGGTGTGAAAGGACCATTTTGCCCTTTTATGGAAATTTTTTTGTTTTATTCTCCCGAACTTGGAATTGAGTGTACTTAGTGGCGTTGGAATCATATTTCTGAATATATTCTAAATATTGATGTATTAGATCTTGGTTATGGGTAAAATTACAATTTTACCTTTTTATTCATAAAAATAAAGAAAATTAGGAATTTTTCATTTTAACTTGGAACTGAACGTACTTATTGTCATTTCAATTGGTTTTTTGAGTAAATTCATAATTTCTAAGTTTTAAGTCATGTTTTAATCTCTATAAAAAATAGAATTTCCAACAGCCTAATATTTTAGCCCAGAATTTCTAGAAATTCAAACTAAATTAATTTTCTCAATCAATTTACAAAAAATGGGGTTATTAGAACATTGGTGCAACTTATTGGTTGCACTTTATTCTAGTCCTTGAATTTCTAATTGCCCATCAATCTTACAATTAAACCATTTGTAACATTTCAAGGTCAACTCTAATCAATTATTAACATCATCTTTTCTACTAATTATGGAAAGGGTTGTTCACTTTAGATGAACTTTATCAAGTTTCATGTCATATATATCCAAAATTCATAAATTTAATCGTATCCAATGACTAATTACCTAATAATGTAAATTCTAAAATTTCTTTTGAACATCATAGTATGAATATCTACGTCATCTAACTAAATCTCTATTCAAAATCATACAATCTCACATTCATTCTTTCAATTCCCTTGTACCTATCTTCCTTTCAAAACTCCATTGAGTTGTCAAATTTTCAAGTTCAATCAAATTCACTATAAATGGTTGGTAGATCTTAAGGTTGTCTTCTTAGAAATTACTCAATTCAATCATTGTGTTAATTAATTATGAGATTCATATTTAGACAATCGCTCTCATTTACTTACATTGAATATCTTCTTTTCCCAATGGTCATTCTCTACTCATTTTCAATTTTCATTTTACCTTAAGTGTGAATAAATCATGATCTTTCATCATAATTCTTAGGCTATTGTTATACAATAGTTGTCATGCTCTCCAAAGTTCTATATACATTGTCCAAGTTAAACCTTAAACTCTTAAGAGATTACTTATGTAAATGGACATTCTATCACTAAACAATAACTTTATTAAAAAATACCAATTCTTATATCATATACTCTGACTGACTGTGAGTGGACTGAATTTAGGGTCTTATACCAAATGAGATGACCTGAGTTTTTAAAATCATTATTTGGGATATCCCTTTTTTCAAATTTCTTTTTGGAAAACAAAAGAAAAATCTTTTCTTTGAAAAGCATATTTAAAAGGCCCCAAGTGACATATATTTAACAAATAGAAGGATTTAAGGTGAACTTAAATTTTCATTTCTACTAGAAATCTGACAAAACTTTCGTTTGCTTTAAATAAAATTTTGAGTTTTCATTAATCAAATAACACAAACCTAACTTTATCATTTCCCAGAACATCTAGACACAACCACATCACATAACATTCGATTATTTTCAATGAGGCCACTACTTAAAATATTACATATATTCGCATTCTCAATTAGTTTATAAAACAAATGTTAAATTATGAAACTCACCATCAATATACCAACCTTAGCATTCTATGGTTACAATCTCCTCTGTCTTTGTCTCTTCAATAGCTTGTCCTGTTCTTTCTTCATTTTTAATACTTCAAATATAAGACTTGTAAACAATTCACAATGTCTTAGCAAGCTTGTGCTTGTGTAGGTGAAATAAGATGCTATTTTGGCAAACAGTTCAATACAAAAAATCGATACTTTTAATAATTATTCTTATATAACAAGGTCATAATATTTCAAGCTACAACACTTGTGTCAAAATTCTAAATTCACAAATCATATGTTCCATAAAATGAAATCAAATCATAAGTCAAAATAGTTTAGTAAACAAGTCATATATTCAGTATGAATTGGATTCAAATCATACAAGATCATCATACAAATCTAAATGTTTTTAGCAAAAATGTGTCTTTGATCATAAATCAACTCAAATGTCAGATCAATTCATATCATATCAAATCTATCAATAATAAAATCTATGCACTAAAAAATAACTCAAACAATACAAATCAAAATTGAAGATGTGTCCAATATCATATCAATTCGTATCGATCAAATATGTAAATAAAATATTTGAGATAATAATTCAAATATACCGAAGCAGACAATATCTATTGAAGTAGCTAGAATCAGAATTGATCATTAAGCCTAACAGGATAACTTGACATGTAATACCTGTGTCACATATATCATACCAAAATACAAACATAATGCCCATAGGCAAGTTGTGGCTCTGTTATGCATTAGAAGCGTGCTCAGATACCTCGGCCACTACACCGCCTCCATGGAAGGAATAGATCATAAGAGAATGGAGCCTATCCCATGTCCTCCATCCTTAAATCATATACTCGTATCTAATATCAAAAAGGAACTAAGGGCCAATATGGTCCTATGTCATACATAGCTTGCATGAGTGTCTAACTGACCACTCATCTGGAATGTAATTAAAGTATCCATAAAATCATCGATTAGAAAATTTCATATGAAATATTTTTCAAAAATAATCATAAGGGTTGAGAATCTCTCTTTTCCAAAACACACTTAGTAGAATTTATGGGTTCTTTTATGTAATCACTTTTATATAAAAATAATGGATACACACTAGTTTTCCAATCAATTCCTTAATCTAGTGCTTTCTTTCTTTCTTTTTTTAATTGGGTACCTATAAAACATTTTACTTATCTATCTTTTCATTTCCAACTTCTCAAAATTTTATAGTTTAAACTATTTAAACTAATATAATGTAAATACTATTTTATAGCTGAAATATGTGTACATGAGATACTACTTTGTTCGCATCATTGCATATTAATGAAAATAAAAAATTGCCTAATAATAAATTTTAAATATACTTTAGTACTTATTCATGAAAACAATATCCTTTATAATTGCTTTTCTATATAAAAATCCTTTAGTATTATTTCAGCTTTTCTATATATAAATACTTTCCTATATAAAATACATAGTAAAATAATAAGTATGGCCTTCTTGTTCCATTAAAATAATTTTAAGCACATGTAAGCTAATTCTTAATAATAGATAATAAATTAAATTGATACAAATTTTTCTAAACATGAATTCAACTATACTTTTAACAAATTTTAAGTTCAAGCCATATACATGCTCATTAAGGACAATTCATAGAATCTTGGCAAATTCAATCGATGATACCAAAAATATTTTCATGCAAAATAACATATACGTATGCATGATTTTCTCAAAAATCAAATTTAAATTAGGAATAATGTTGCTACATATTTATCCAAAAATAATCAAAATCAAGAGAATTATAATCAAAGTCAGGAGAATTACAATCAAAATCATCCATTAAATTAAATTACACTAATTTTATAATCATTCATAGGTATCAGGTTTACTTAACAAATATCAATTTGGGCATTTCAAAGCAAATTCAAATGAATGCAATACATCATAATTATATCAAATCAAATCATAGAGGAAACATTGCTTTTGTAAGCATTTAGATTTGCGAGTAAAACACTAAAAACTCAAAACATTTTATAATTAAAAACGTTTCTCAAGTATTCCATCATCTGTTTGAAATGAGTTTTATTAAAGCATAAAAAATCTATAGTTTCCAACATAGTAAACCTAAAATTTCCAACATAACAAATCTTAAATTCACCTACCTCATATCATCCCGTATAGAATAACCAAATCTTAGAACATTAATCTTCACATACTAACAGGTACTTAACTTGTAATTTGAAACATAATACAACATATTACTAAATCTCTATCATATAATCATGGACTGGATCTTCTAAGTTTATCTAAGGATCAAGATTGATTACTAAAAATGAAAATATGGATGGCCGAGTGACTCCTAATCCATCACCCAAATTATAGGTCATACAAAATTGAGAAATTAAGTCATTTACTTTCATGGAATAATGTTTGTCCCTATAGATCATGTTAAGATATCCTCGATCTGTCAATATGATTATTGATCATGTAATTAAATGATGTAAAATGGTTACATTTCACAAATTAATGGTTAGATCAAGGTTTTTGGTCACAGACTGTCACCGATCACTTTTTGAATGATCATATCTAGTATAAGAAATCAAAGTACCTTCGGTCTATCTTTTTAGTAATAAATCATATCCAATCCTTAGAATAGAATGTTAGGTTTATAGATCTATGGTATGATCCATGTAAATTTATAGCCTAATTTAGGTGTTCACAGAATTGAATGTGGATCTAGGATTTAGATCTGTTGATCTTCTTAGATTTTACATGCATCATGTCAAACCAAATAAAACTAGTGAAATCCATGATCAAATATTTAGATCTTACCTCTTTACATACAATTCAAGGCTCAAATCATTGTTTTGGATAATTGATTGCAAATGGATCTCCTCGAACTCATTCATGCATGCAGTACCATTGGGGATCATTGATCTATCCTTCTTTGATATGCAAATAAACTTAGGGGTTTTACTAATTGAGGCATGATAAATACATTGATGGTGCAAATCTCAATTGGTGAGATTCATAATAGTTTGATGCTAGAAAATGGAAAAAAAATATTGAAGGTCATCAGAGGAATGCCTACTAATAAGTGTCTAATTTTGCATAAAAACCACCTAATTAGTTGCCCATGTGTACACCTTATGAGAGTAAATTAGGGTTTTTGACCAAAATTCATAACACATGCATTTTTTACCTAATGACTCAAATTTTGATATTTTGTAGGTCCAGAGGCTAATTCAAGGTATGTAATTAATCATATATTTATAGGATTCAATTAATTTTTTTTTATGTTTTGCAAGAAGTAAGATGATTATTCGATGGTTGTGATCAATCGGGATGGAAATGGAAGATTAAGAACAAAAGATAGAGTCCGAGCCTAATGGTTATCAATCCAAAATGAGATCAAGGTCAAGATTAAGAAATAAATGCAATTAAAGGAGCCAAATGCGGTCAAAGTGGACCCATGAAGCAAACCATGCATTTCCACCACCCTTGCGTGGAAGCCATTCATGCCACCTTAGCTATATAAGCCAAGAGAAAAGGTGACAAGCTAAGGAATTCAAGCCAAGCCACTCAAGCCAAGGAATTAAGCTATGAAGCCAAGCTGAGAGAGCCATCTAAGCTAGTCATGAAACCTAACAAAGTCCTCAATGTTAGCCATCAAAACAATACCTAAATGGAAGGCTAGGACTCGAGGAAAATAAAGAGAATTATCTATGAGATTCTAAGGGATATTTTGAAGAGAATTAAGGAAAAATTCATTAGGATAAGTTGGCGTGTTGACCAATAGGATGAGACCCTTCTATTTTTTATGTTTTTTCATTATTTTCATTATTTTCTTACTTTCCATCTCACCACCAAATATCACTTTTCATTCAAGAGTCCTACCATTCTAAGACTTCCACCTTCCTAACCTCCCATCTCAACCAACCAACTAATCCCCATTTCCTAGAAAATCACTTAGCCAATCAAATTTCCCCACCTAACCTCAATTTCCTATCCATTTCCTACCCATCTCTTTTCACCCACTTTCCTCTCTCTTTCCTACCTCATCCATCGACCTACCATCCTTATTCAAAAGAGTGTTCCACAATTTTTGAAGGGGAAGATGTCTCTTCCTAAAAAAGTAGCATCTCCAACCTACTTATCCTCCAAAAGATAGCCACCATCCAATTTTCATCCCCACCACACCTTATTCTTAGGCTACCCTAGAAATTCATCATCATCATCATCAAGACCTTATCCCAATTAGGGGTCAGCCACATGAATCTTATTCCTCCATTCCGCTCTATTAAATACCATAGCTTCATTTAGTCCCAAAGTTTTTAAATCTTTTCTCACCACTTCTATCCACGTTCTTTTGAGCCTTCCCCTTGCCCTTTTAGAACCTTTAACTTGTATTGCCTCACTCCTTCTAACTGGTGCCGATGTTGGCCTACTTTGAACATGTCCAAACCATCTAAGTCTAATCTCCCTCATCTTGTTACCTATTGGTGCTATCCCTAAATTTCCTCTAATATTTTCATTTCTAATTCTATCCTTTCTTGTCTTACCACTCATCCATCTCAACATCCTCATTTCTGCGACACTCAACCTATGAGTATGATGTTCCTTAACTGCCCAACACTCTGATCCATAGAGCATGGCCGGCCTTATAGCCATCCTATAGAATTTTCCCTTTAGTTTGAGTGGCACCCGCCGATCACATAAAACACGCGATGCACATCTCCATTTGTTCCAACTCGCTTGGATTCTCTGGGTAACCTCCCTCTCAATCTCTCCACTCTCATGGATCAATGATCCTAAGTATCGGAAGTGATCTCTCATGGGGACCTCTTGGTTATCAATCTTGACTGGTGCTCCACTCCTACTCTCCTTGCTAAAATTACATTCCATATATTCTATCTTAGTTCGGCTAATTTTAAATCCTTCCGATTCTAATGCTTCTCTCCATAACTCTAGCTTTATGTTTACACCCTCCCTTGTCTCATCAAGTAGGACTATATCGTCTGCAAATAGCATGCACCAGGGAATCTCCTCATACAGATGTTTTTTTAACTCATCCATAACTAATGTGAAAAGGTTTGGACTCAATGCCGATCCTTGGTGCAATCCGACAGTGACAGGAAAATCACTAGTCACGCCACTAGTGGTCTTAACATTTGTTACTGCTCCCTCATACATATCTTTAATTATGTCTATATACCCCTGAGAAACCCCTTTCACACCCAACACCCTCCATATTAACTCTCTAGGGACTCTATCATAAGCTTTCTCTAAGTTAATAAAGGCCATGTGTAGGTCTTTTCTCCTCTCCCTATATTTCTCTACTAATTGTCTTAGTAAGAAAATAGCTTCCATGGTAGACCTCCTAGGCATGAAACCAAACTGATTCTCCGATACACTTGTTTCATGTCATAGCCTCTTCTCAATCACTCTTTCAAAAAGTTTCATGGTGTGGCTCATAAGTTTGATCCCTCGATAATTAGTGCAACGCTGAATGTCTCCTTTATTCTTATAGATTGGTACAATAGAGCTTTTCCTGCACTCATCAGGCATTTTCTTTGATTTTATAATCTTGTTAAACAACTTGGTCAACCAAACTACCCCAATATCTCCCATATGCTTCCAAAACTCTATTGGTATACCATCAAGCCCCATGGCCTTTCCTAATTTCATCTTTCTCAAGGCCTCTTTTACTTCAAGCATTCTAATCCTACGTTTATATCTATAATATCCAGTGTTATTTAGTTTTATAGTATTTTCAATCCCTATATTTTCAGGGCCATTGTCATTTAACAATTTTTGAAAGTATATTTCCCACCTTTGTTTCATCTCATCATCTTTAACTAATACCCTTTGATCATCGCTTCTAATGCACCTAACATGCTCTATGTCCTTACCCTTCTGTTCTCTTACTTTTACAAGTTTAAACACATCTTTCTCACCTTCTCTTGTTCCTAGTCTATTATAGAGCTCATCATATGCTTTAAGTTTAGCCTCACTTACTATTCTCTTAGCAACCTTTTTAGCATTCTTATATCGTTCATAGTTTTCATTATTTCTAATCTTCTGCCATGCTTTAAAATGCATTCGTTTTCCTTTAATAGCTTTTTGCACTATTTCATTCCACCACCATGTTTCCTTTGTTAATAGCCTTTTACCTTTAGATACTCCTAAGACATCTTTTGCCACTTTCTTAATAGACTCAGCCATATTAGTCCACATGGTATTTACTTCTGTTTCATAGTTCCAATTTCCTTCTTCCATCAACTTATTTTTGAATGAGGTTATTTTCTCTCCTTTTAAGTTCCACCACTTAGTTTTTGGATGTGTATTAAGTTCAGTTCTTTTACTCCATCTTTTGATATGAATATCCATAACCATTAACCTATGTTGTGAGGTTAAACTCTCACCAGGTATCACCTTACAATCCTTACATATAGATTGTTCATTATTCCTAAGCAGAAAAAAGTTTATTTGGCTTTTATGAAGTCCACTTTTAAAGGTTATTAAGTGTTCATCCCTCTTCTTAAAGAGTGTATTTGCAATGGATAGGTTATATGACAAAGCAAAATCGAGGATATTCTCCCCCATTTCGTTTCGTTCACCCATACCATACCCTCCGTGTATTCTATCATATCCTTCCTTATCTTTTCCTACATAGCCATTTAAGTCTGCTCCTATAAATATCCCCTCAGTGTTGGGAATTTCTTTCATAACTCCTTCCATATCTCTCCAAAACTGTCTCTTAATTATATCTTGTAACCCTACTTGTGGTGCATATGCACTTATAATATTTATAATCTGCTCTCCTAGAATCATTTTTATTATTATAATTCTATCACTGATTCTTTTAACGTCCACAACTTTATCCTTTAATTCTTTATCCACTATTATTCCTACGCCATTTCTATTATTTTCCTTTCCTACATACCATAATTTATACCCATCTATTTCTCTAGCTTTAGCCCCTTTCCTCTTGGTTTCTTGGATACAAGCGATGTTGACTCTCCTACGTTTTATCGTGTCTACTAACTCCAAACTCTTACCTGTCAGTGTCCCTATATTCCATGTAGCGATGCGAATCTTATGTTTTGGAGATACCCTATTTACTATCACCTGGGGATCATTGATCTATCCTTCTTTGATATGCAAATAAACTTAGGGGTTTTACTAATTGAGGCATGATAAATACATTGATGGTGCAAATCTCAATTGGTGAGATTCATAATAGTTTGATGCTAGAAAATGGAAAAAAAATATTGAAGGTCATCAGAGGAATGCCTACTAATAAGTGTCTAATTTTGCATAAAAACCACCTAATTAGTTGCCCATGTGTACACCTTATGAGAGTAAATTAGGGTTTTTGACCAAAATTCATAACACATGCATTTTTTACCTAATGACTCAAATTTTGATATTTTGTAGGTCCAGAGGCTAATTCAAGGTATGTAATTAATCATATATTTATAGGATTCAATTAATTTTTTTTTATGTTTTGCAAGAAGTAAGATGATTATTCGATGGTTGTGATCAATCGGGATGGAAATGGAAGATTAAGAACAAAAGATAGAGTCCGAGCCTAATGGTTATCAATCCAAAATGAGATCAAGGTCAAGATTAAGAAATAAATGCAATTAAAGGAGCCAAATGCGGTCAAAGTGGACCCATGAAGCGAACTTTTCTTCTCTTTAAGGGTGCCTGATACTTCTTCCAAGGGGGCTGCTAAGCATTCAAGTGTTCCACGCCTAAGCCTTGGGTGGTTGATTTATCTTTGAAAGGTTGGTTAGTCTTCCTTGCTTCTCTTTATTTGGTCTCACTTCATTGTGCTAGTTCATGTTTTTGCATTCCAATGTTCCCTTTCATTATTGATTAAGATCCAAGGTTGGTTTTTCCCTTAAAATGGAAGCAAAGGGAAATCATCTTGAATCTAATCCTCGCTTTTGCTTTTCAGTGCCTTTTAGTCCTCTTTTAGTTTCCTTGAACTCTAGAATTATTTTCCTTAGTCTTCCTTGGAGTTTTGCCTTTATATGCCATTATATTTTCTCTTAAATCTCAAGCTTGATGGAGGAGGAATTATCATTAAGATTTGATTTTGGATTTAGTTTGGGAAAAAGCATGGTGTGTACTCACCAATAGTAGAACACACCATTCATGTAACCAATTGTATGCAACACTTTTGATGATTAATGGAATAACTTTTAGTTGATGAATGACCATGATTCTTCTTAATTGGTTTTGCATGTTGATGGTGTATTAAGAAAGTGAATGCTTTGTTTTTGAATTCCCAACTAATTCAATTAAAAGACTTATGAAACCATGCGTCCAATCCAAGTGTAGAATGCATGGTTTTGAAGGGCTTTAGGGCTGAAGTTGGGAAGTCTTGTTAATGTGCTTGCTTAATTGTAGATCCTTGTTTAATATTTCATATCAACAGGCATGAAGTGCACTTATCAAATCATGTTGGAACCATGCATGCAATC
Organism: Warburgia ugandensis; assembly: GCA_035236585.1. Classification (NCBI taxonomy): domain Eukaryota; kingdom Viridiplantae; phylum Streptophyta; class Magnoliopsida; order Canellales; family Canellaceae; genus Warburgia; species Warburgia ugandensis. The sequence goes on along the minus strand of CP141133.1, from coordinate 56,997,538 downwards.
CATAGTTGGAGCACATAGTTTTAAGTGATTTTTAGTGATTGAGATCTAAGTTGTGGCACTTGTTTATGTTAGGAAAAATAGTTAGTTAAGATGATTTTGTTTAGTTTGTTAGGAATAATTTAGGAAAGTTGTTAAAAATTGCATTTTTGGAAAGTTTCACTTTAGGAAAGTCCTTAGTTAGGAAATTCATAAAATTAGAAAGATTTTAATTTAAGAAAGTGTTATTTTTAAAAAGTGTGTTTTAGGAAAGTTTTTTTTTTTAGCATGCTTCTAGTTTTTTTCATGATTTTCATGTTCATGTGCTAATTTCCATTCTTAGTTTAGGTTAAAGATCTCTTGAATTTTGGCTAGGTTAGATAATTTAAAGTAGGGACCACTAGCATCACATTCGTTCAATTCCTCATGGGATTGACCTCCTTGCATGAGAATACTATAACTGATTTATGCACTTTTGAGTTAACTTTAAAATTACAATACCTACTATTTAAGGGTCCATTGATGACCCACACACTCTAATTGACCTGATGTTTTGTGGGATTGATTAGTTTTACATGAGGAATGAGATGAATGGTTTGGATCATAGATTTGAGCTATTGTTGTTCCCAACATGCTCTATGTGCACGTTCATGTGAGAGCTTCTTGGTGGTGTTAATGGCATTGCTGGTGAGAGTTTCTCTTTGTTATTTCTCTTTCTCTTTCTCCTTCTCACCTTCCTACCCTTTCTTCTTCTACTTCTTAGTTTTGAATCAGTTTCTTGCAGTCGACCAGAGAACCTACAAGTCCAGTGGTGACCAGCACTAAGCACGCGAGGAACAGAGCCTTCAGTCAACATGTGTTGTCCAAGGCTCGATGTAGCCTCAGTTAGTGTAGTATTTATATTTAAAATATTTAAAATTGATAATTATTAATTATTAATTATTAAATTACATATTAATTAAGGCTCTTAATTGACACATTTTAGAATATCAAATGTCAAACTTTGTCTGGCAGGCCCACTTAAAGAAATTTTATATTTTTGGCATTTATTATATTTTAAAATTAAATTCCTTATTAAAATACTTACAAAATTTTCGTCTAAACTCCGATCTCAACATACTTAGTGCTATTGGATTCATTTTTTCATGTAGATTATGAATATTAATGTTTCAAGGGTTGATTAATGAACAACCAAACATACCAAATCAAGCATGCATCGAAGGGAAAGTGCATTGGGAACATGGAAAGAAAAGTGTGTGTGGTTCTTTGAAGAGAACACGTGGCATAAACTTGCATTATTTGAATGCAAAAGATTACAAGAACCATGAGTGTGAACCAAGATAGAGAATTACATTAGAGAATGAAAGCAAGATGGGAATGAATCCATAGGTGAGGTAAAGAAAGAATAAGGAATGTAAAGAACCCCTGATCTTGATCCAAAGGCTACTATCTCTTGACTCTTACCACAAGAGATTGATAGCCCTTTGGATGCATGGATCTAGAGCACAAAACTAGAAAAAAACAACAAAGAAAAACAAAAAAGAAACTAGCTGACAAAGCTTGCAAAGAGAAGAAAACTTCATGGAAAATAAGAGAAAAAGGGATGTCACAACTTAGCTTTAAATGATGCTTAGAACATAGGTTGAAAGAGGGAATCCTTAAGAGGAAATGGTATTTTTATTCTTCAGTGGAGGAGGCATGGAGGACTAGCCCCAAGGAAAGAAGCATTCTTCTTTTGTATATTATTTTCCTCCTTCCCAAACTGATAAGATTTGATAAAATTCTATCCTAGGCGAGATAAGAAAGAGAATAAGAATGGGGAAGAGATAAGATAAGATAGTGATGAGATTTAGAAAGTGGAAAATAGGCGTTGGAGATGAAAAAGTGGAGTTGGGAAGGGGATTAAGAAAGTGAAAATCATAGAATGACTTAGAAGGTGGACATGGGAACTTAGGAAGGTGATTAGAAAGGAATTTGTTTGGAGTTGGAAACCTAAAAGAATTAAGGCACTTCTCCTATTGGTCCACCTTAACATGCGACCTACCCTTGTTTGACAAGTCAACTTTCCTCTTATTTCTTCTCTTCAAATCACATTTTCTTTAAGTGAAAATTGTGCGAAAAGTTTCCAAACTTGTGGACCCATGTTGACTTGGGTTAGGTGGCTCAAATAGCTTCCTTTGATGGCTTCTAACTTGGTGATTTCATGGTTCACAACCTTGGTTTTATGGCTTATTTGGTTTGGCTTCTCTTAGCCCTTGGTGCATGACTCATATGGCTTGTATGGCTTGACTTCTTGTGCAAACGTGATGGATTTTGTATGAGCCCATTCTAATCACCTTAGATTCTCTCAATTGCTTCTAAGACTCATCTACTTGCTCTTGACCCTTTCTTGGACTTTGAATTGATGGAAAATAAGTCCTCATCTCTCTGAGTTGATCTAGATCATGAGTTATCATCTAAAGTGATATGAACAATTGGATCATCCTTTCAACACCTACAAAAGATAAAAAGCCTAATTAATTCCTAAAAAGTTATGATAAATCATATACTTACTTTGGATTAGCTCTGAACCTACAAAATATTAAGCTTTTAGATTATTAGTTCAAAAATGTATGTGCCATGAATTTTGAATTTTTTTTTTTTATAACAATGCCGTATGATTTATAATACATGGAATACTATTGGGGTACTTTTTATACAAAATTGAATACTTATGACCTAGTTGTAGCAAATATGTACTTTATGAAAAGGGACAAATACTTACAACCCTTTAAAATTGGACTATATAAAAGCTAAATAGTTTTTTTCTAATTAGGAATACCAAAATATTATTGTGTGAGGATTGTAAGGCGATACCCAATGAGAGTCTAACCATACAACATATGTTAATGGTTATGAGTATTTATATTAAGAGATGGAAGAAAGGCAATGAACTTAGTGGGTATCCAAAAACTAAGTGGTGGAACTTGAAAGGAGAGACAATAAAATTATTTGTAAACAAGTTGATTGAAAAAGTAAAGTGGAATAATGACATAGAAGTAAACATAATGTGAACAAATATGGCCAAGTTAATGAGGAAAGTGGCAAAAAATGTTCTAGCAGTATCTATATGTGAAAGGTGGTGTAGCTTTAATATTACTCACAAGCGCACAAATTAAACTAGTATTGAATGCGAGAGAGGTCAAACCCATGAGGAACCTCACAAATTTGTATATTGGATGGATCTTATTTAAAGTGCTTAACTTTATCCAAAGGGAGAGAGTTGATGATTAAACTAGGAATTTAAAGTTAATGAGAATGGAAATATGCATGAAATTAGAAACTGTGACTAAAGGAAACTTGCTAAAAACAAAGCTATACAATGAAAATGGAAATTTATCTAACTAACATGCTTCAACTAAAGATAACTATGCAAAAATAGAATGGATGAAACTAAGCAACTTAAGGCAACTACTAAAACTGACACTTTCCTAAACAATAAACTTTCTACAAATGGAACTTTTTAAAACTCAACAAGGAAACTTTATAGACCTAAATGAAGAAGCGAAAAACTGAATAACAACTACTAAAACAAAATTAAGAAATTAAATCAACCAAAGATCAAAGAAGAAAGTAACCTAGTACCAAGTGCATGATCCATGGATTGTGCACATGGTTCATAGATTAAAAGGGCCAGATTTGATGCTTTAAATATAACCAAACATGCAACATAAGCTATGCACTTAATAAACAATCTAAAAATCTAAATGTGTTTCTAAGGATTCAAGCAATTAAGATGTTTTGATGGTTGGAAACAAAGCATAAAGATTGAAGGGTGAGGCAAAAAAGTACAAAAAGTTATTAAAAAAAAAGAGTGTGCTTCAAAGCATGATAGTGGATTAAAAATAATAAAAACATTGAGAAATATAAGAATGCCAAAAAAATTTCTAAGAGAGTAGTAAGTGAAGTTAAAATCAAGGCATATGATGATTTGTACAATAGATTACAGTCAAGAAAAGGTGAGAAAGATAAGTTCAAACTTGCAAAAATAAGAGAATAAAAGAGTAAGGACATAAACCACCCTAAATGTATTAAAAGTGATGAGCAAAGGGTACTAGTCAAAGAAGATGAGATCAATTAAAGGTGGGAAAGTTAGTCCCATAAATTGCTAAATGACAATGGCATTTAGAATATAGAGATTGCAAGAATCATAAACCCAAATAACGTGGGACTATATATACACCATAGTAAGATTAGGATACCTGAAGTGAAAGAGGCCTTGAAAAAGATGAAATGAGGAAAGGCCATTGGGTGTGATGCTATACCAATAGAGGTTTGGAAATATATGGGTGATATTGTAGTAGTTTCATTGACAAAGTTGTATAACAAGGTTTTAAATTGAAGAAAATGCTAAATGAATAGAGTAAAAGCACTATCGTACTAATCTATAAGAATAAATGAGACATACAAAGTTGCTCTAATTATTGTGGGATCAAACTTATGTTGGTGTTACACATAGGATAGCTACCCTTATTGTCCTCAGATGAGTGCATAGGTAGAAGTGTCCAATAGGGAGATAAAGCAAATTTTAGAAAAGATAGTCAATCCAAATAGGAAAGATTGGTCTTTAAGACTTAGTGCACTTTATGGGACTATAAGATTGAATTTAAAATCCCTGTAGTCATGTCATCATACTGTCTAGTCTATGAAAAGACCTGCCACCTACTGATAGAACTTCAACATAAAGCATATTGGGCCATTAAAAAGTTTAAATTTGTCTTTGATACTGTTGAAACCCATAGAAAATTCCAACTCAATGAGTTGGATGAACTTAGGAAAGGTGTATATGAGTCAGCCAAGCCATACAAAGACTACAAAAAGAATAATTATGATAGACACATACTACAAAAGTCTTTTACCCAAGACATAAGGTTCTTTTGTATAATTCTAGGTTGCATCTATTTTTAGAAAACCCTAGACCTCAATGGACTGGACCCTACATAGTACACACTATTTACTCTCATAGGGCCATTAAGAAAGAGAAGGATGTTGAGATTTCCAAAGTTAATGGGCAAAGGTTGAAGCCCTATCTAGAGTTGGTAAACCCTAAAATAAAGGAGATATTATTAGAGAAGCCTATATATCAGAACCCACCTTAGCATGACCCATGACATCTACATCAATCATAAGATCAACAATCATAATTAAATTTGCATTCATTGCATATTTGGCTGAAGATGATAAACTTACCGCTCATTGGGAGGCAACCTAAGGTTATAAATAATCTCATTATTGTGCACTACCCATTTATCGTATATGGTCCTATGTTTTCAAAACAATAGGGGCAATATTTAGTTTAGATACACATGAGATTTCTATGTTTTTCCTTGTTTTTCTAAAAAAAATGAATTTGAATTTTTCTAAGTTTCAAAGTTTTCAAGGTCAAAGTTCCCCTACTGTTATGAGAATTGGATTGTCTGATGTTTAGTATTTCTCTTACTTTAACTTCTTAATAGAAATGCATATGATTAATTCTGCATTTTATTCATGTTTTGAAGTATTTTATGAAAGTTAAATCTTGTAAATATATGGTATGGCTTAGAGACCCCAAGGAAAATTAGTGGAGACCTATATCCAAGTGAGTGTTAGAGACTATCATCTTTCTGAGGGTTATTCCATACTTTCTTCTGTGAACAGTACTTTGAAAGATTCTAATATCTTTGTTTTGGTCAAAATGCAAAGAACTAAAAGGAGTACTAACTTTCCTTCCTGAATATAGGAAATGATATAGGTCATCCTTGTTTTAGCTAGAGATATAAGACCTATCAAGATACTATACCACTAGTTAAACTATTTGAGCCTCTTAGTAAGCCTTTTCTTTTCACAATCCCATTTACCTTAACCCAAAAACCTAATACAAGCAATATCCATGAGTATTATCAAAAAAATAAAAGAAAAATAAGAACAAAGAAAGGAAAATACATAAGAGATAGTCACCTCAATTTAGCGAAGTAGAAAATTGTCCTCCATCAATTGAAGACCTCTACCTAGATTTGAACTTTGAATCCTTATATCCATTTTTTAGAACCTATCCCAAGCCTACATTTTGTCCTATCTTAAGGTAGAAGATAGTCTAAAAGATGGATATAAATATGAGAAAATTAAGGTAAAATATTTCTACTTGTCTTGGTAATGACATCTATTTTTAGGTATCATAATCCCTTTGTCTCATCTATGCTTAGAAGAGATTATGTGAGCCATAAGATTGTTGGATTAGATGACATAGTGAGTGAATTTTGTTTGACCCTTTATTTGAGAGCTTTATTTCTAAATGTATACTAGTGAGAATTTATGGTCAATACATCTTTCCAATGGACTAATAAGTATATCTATTTAGAAATCTTCACTTCTGTATTGTATACACACTGCACTCCAAAATATAACTGTCATAAAATGGGTTGGGTGTGTGGATGACTTATAAAATTTTTTTTATTCATCTTTATTAAGTTGTTTAAGCCAATAGAGGGTTAATGAATGATAATTATTTGAGATAAATAAAAGGACTTAGCCTTATGAAATTTTGTGGGTATATTAAGTACAGACACTCACAAGGTTTAACTTGTCCACTAGGGGTAACCTAGGGGTTTAAGGGCTTATTGCATATGCTAAAAGCAATTGTGAGTACCTATGAAAATGGTAATCATTTTTGTTTTCATGATTTTCATATGTTTTCCTCAAGACTGACAAAATGATGGTTGGGGGTGTGATAAGTGTTCAATTTTGTATAAAAAGTACCAAATTAGTAGTCTGTGTTATAAATTATAGGCATTATTTTGGGGGATTTTCAAAATTTTGTAATACATGCATTTTTGACCTAATAATTCAAAAGTTTGATATTTTCAAGTTCAAGAGCTAATCCAAAGTAAGCATCTAAACTTTCATAATTTTCTAAGATTTAATTAGGATTTTTAATCTTCTATAGGTGTTGAGAAGATGATCCAAAAGCTATGATCAATCAAGATGAGAATTGAAGATCAAGATCAAAAGATCAAACCAAAGCTTAAATGGCATCAATCCAAAGTATGAACAAGGTTCAAGACCATCTTAGGTCAAGCAGGAAGGCAATGGGAAGTATCAAAAGTGACTAAAATGGTCCATGATAAAAAGCCATGCAATTCTACCACTTTGCATGTGAATTGGAGCCATACATGAGGTTTCCTAGTCTAACTAGGAAACCTAAAGAAGCCATGCCATTCAAGCTTTGAATCTAAGGGAGTTAGACAACCAAGCCATCAAGGAATGAGCCATCAAGCCATGTGAAAGCCATTACACATGGAGTCACAAGATTGGAGGATCAATTCAAGCAATTATCTCATACTAAAAGTATGCTTTTTCAAGGGATAATTGGAAGGTTTTTTTAAAAGGTAAGTTGATCATGCATAGATGGGCCAATCAAGAAATAAATCCCACTTTATACTTTCCATTTTACATCCTTTCTACCCACCCAAATAGGATTTCTGTAATTTTTTATTAAGGAGGGAGCCACCTTCCTAAGAAGGTGATGCCACCCCCTTACTTAAGTATTTTCTCTTACTTCACGCTTCAATTCCAGGTTAGTAGTTTGCTTTACATTCTTGCTTTCATAGGTTGTTTTATTCTTATTTTCCCTTGAATCTTTACTTTCACCTTCTTAATTTTTCTTGCTTAATCATCAAAGATCCAATTTAATTGTCATCTTGTAGTGGCATCCACAATAAGGAAAAGCTTGAATTGTTGATTTTCATCTTTGAATTCCACATTTTTTTACTTGAAATTGGAACTAGTTTTAGGCGTCTTTGCCTTAACTAGCCCCATCATTCTAGTTATCCATTCTCTAGATTCTCTCTTGGGTCTTACTTACATATCATTTAAGTTTAGTTTGAGAGCACTGTAAGGTAGTTTAGCTTTGATTTGAATCAATTTTTAGACTTAGAAAAAGTGTGCCATTTTCAAATTTACATCTATGATCATACACACTATTTGTATTTTCTTATTCAATCAATAAAGCTATTTGAAGTTCATTGTTCATTCTTATTTTTAGTAGCTATGTACTTTAGATCTTGAGTGTTATCTTACATAAAAAGTGTTTGTGAAGTTGATTTCCATAGTTGGTTTGATTTGAGTTTCTTAGGTGCTTGAAATTTGGAATTTTTTCAATTCAATGTTCATGCTTGGTTTTCAATAGTCTATACATCTCATTTGCTTATTTACTTAGGAAACTATTTATCTTTTTAGGTTATTTATTGATTTCGTTGATTAGATTTCATGTTAGTTTGCTTTTGATTCATTAAATTTGGTCATCTTTTACCCCATGAACCATGCGCACCATTCCATGGAACTTGGGTGAATTCTCTTTAGATTGTTACTTTGTTTAGTTGATTAATATTAATTTATAAGTAGTTAATTGGTTGATTGCATTTTTGTTTAGTTTTAGAAGGTTTCCTTTTTTATTTTTGAAAACTTTCATTTTTAGAAAGTTTAGATTTTGGAAATTGTTAAATTAGGAAAGTTTCCTAAAATTAAGTTTTTTTGGTTTAATTCATTCTAATTTTGCATTGGTTTCCTTTAATTGAATGCAATGTTAGCTAGGTAAGTTTCTAATTCCATTACTTAGTTTTAGTCTTAGCAAGTTTCCTATAATGGTAGTTTGTAGTTTTATGCATGTCTATTTCCATTTTTTTTGTCATTTACTTTTCTAATATAAATTCAAATCTAATTCAATCTCTCTCTATGAATGAAGTTAAGAACTTTAAATAAGATCCATTCAACATAAAAAATTTGTGAGATTCCTCATGGGATTGACCCCTCTCGCGTGCTAATACTACTTTGATTCATGCCCTTACAAGTAATTTTAAAGCTACATCACATTAAAAAGCTCAATTTTGACCTAGATATTGCTAGAACCCATAAAAAACTCCAACTCAGTGAGTTGGATGAACAAAGAAGAGATGCATATGAGTTTGTTGTGGTATACAAAGACTGGATGAAATGTAATCATGATAGATGCATCCTGCGAAAGTCCTTCACCCAAGACAGAAGGTCCTCTTATATAATTCTAGACTGCATTTATTCCTTGGAAAACTTCTTTCCCAATGGACTAGACCCTACACAATACATAATGTTTATCCTCATGGGGCCGTCTCGGTAGACAAGGATGGAGAGATTCTAAAGTCAATGGGCAAAGGTTGAAACCCCATCTAGGGTTGGTAAACCCTGAAATAGAAGAAATTTTGCTAAAGGAGCTAGTTTTCTGGGAACCACCTTAGTATGTCATATAACAATTACATCCATTGATAAGTGTTTAATTTTGCATAAAACCCCCCAATTAGTGCTCATGTGTTAATAATCTTAGCATTAATTAGGACTTTTAGACCAAAATTTATAACACATGCATTTTTTTACATAATGAAGGAAAAGTTTGTCATTTTGAATGTCCAGAAGCTAATCCAAGGTATGTGATTAATTAAGCTTTTCTAAGATCTAATTAAGATTTTTTACTTTTTGTAGGACCAATGGGATAAGAGCAACTCATTTTTGGTGTTTTTCTCACTTTTTTGTACTTTTTTCTTCAATTTCCACCTCACCACCAAAGACCACCATGGGTTTGACTTTCCATCTGAGTCCCACCATGCCATAGCTCTTCCTTCTTCCTTAAATCCTACCCTAACCATCCATCCAATCCCAAGTCTTTAGGAAACCATTCACCTGATCAAAAATTTCCAAATCACTTCACTTTCCTAAGTTTTCCTTCACCTCTCTTTCCTCCCACTTTCTTTTCTTCTTCCCATTTTCCCTCCACATTATCACCCCACCCACTTTCCTAAATTTTAGGCTTTCAATGATTTTTGAAGGTGGGAGATGTTCCTTCCCTAGAAAGTGGGTGTCTCCCACCTACTTCCCTTCCCTAATCCTAGCCACCTTCCACCCACCTTCCTAATTGGACACCATAGCCTTTCCCTCATCCTAACCATCCAAAATAGCCTTATTTAATCTCCACCACACCTTGTTATTAGAGGACCCAAGAGAAATGGGAGAAAAAGTATAAATCTCCATAAAAAAAATCTAGAAAAAGGAGAACTTTCACAAAGAAAAAAAAAAAGGGCGCCTCCTTCATTGGAAGGAGATGAGCTGTCCCTGAGCCATCATTCTTCACTCTTTTGCTTTATTTTGGGGATCTTCCTTGGGTGTTACTTCGTTTCCTAGGATGTGAGGGATCTCTCCAAGTCATTTCAAATCTAGTTTTAAGGTGTTTGATCTTCTTTGAAGGTTGGTTCTCTTCCTTTATTCTCTCTTGTGTGATCTTGAACTTTCATGCTTGCTTTACTTGCTTTCATTTGATCTTTCCCTGCCATAAAAACTTGAATTCAAGGTTAGTTTTTCCTTGGAGTGATAGCTAAGGAAAATCATCTTGAACCTAGTTTTCCTTTGTCTTTTCGTAGCTTTTAAGTTCTCTTTTAGATTCCTTTAACTTCCATCACTATCTTTCATTATTCTCCATTGATCTTTGCTTATATGCCATAAGATTTTCTTTGAATATCAGGCTTTGTTGCAAGAGAAATCTTTGTTAGTATTTATTTTCCAATTCAAGCTAGAAGGAATAGTGGTGTGTTTCATTCAAAAGTAGACAGTAATCTTCCATGTAATCCATTGTATGCCACAAACTTTTAATGATTAATGGAATTCTTTTTACTTGATTATTGGCCATCCTTTATGTTGATGGAATATTAAGGAAATGAAGGTTTACTTTTGGAATTTCCAGCAATCTAATTAAAAGACCTTTAAAACCATGCATTTAATCTAGGGATGGAACGCATGATTAAGAGGGGCTTTATGGCTAAAAGTGGAAACCTTGTTGAATTGCTTGTTTACTTATAGATCCATAGTTCAACATTCTATGTCTACTAATTTGAAATGCACTTGTCAAAACATGTTGGAACCATGCATGTAAGCCATGGTTGGAACACATGGCTTTGATTGACATGGTAAGTGAATAGATTCCAATTTATGGCATTCATTCAAGTAGGAAAAAGTAATTAAGTTGATCTTATTTAGTTGTTAAAGTTCATCCTCTTGATTCCCATTGCATTACTTAGACAATTTCATGATTAATAAAGTATATGTTAAAGCATTTTTTCCATAGAATAGTTGATTAATTTCATGCTTAGGAAAGTTAATTCAAGAAAGCTATTAAATCTTCATTAAAGGAAAATTTCACTTTAGGATAGTTTTTATTTTAGGAAAGTCATCAATTTAGAAAATCTTTAATTTAGGAAATTTTAATTTTAAAAAGTGCATATTTTAGGAAGGTTTCCAATTTAGCATGTTTCTTCTTTTCACATAGTTTCCAATTTTTATGTTATAATTTTCATTCTTAGTTTAAGTTAAAAATCACTTGAATTTGGAAATTTTAGATAGTTTAAAGTAGGGACCACTACTATCACGTTGGTCCAACTCCTAGTGGAATCGACCACATTAAGCGTGCTATATTGCAAACAATTCGTACGCCTGCGAGTTTTAATTAAAACAATAACAAGTTTTTGGCACCATTTCCGGGAAGTTACAACAATTTGTGTAGTGTTTCATACTTTATATTATTTTACTCTAGTCTACGTTTAGGTTACACTTAATTAGAGTTTTTGCATAATTTTTGCATTGGTTGCTATTTTCCTCATATTGACTAAATCTTTTTTTTTTTTTGCAAGGGAAATTGGCAAAGGAGTAGCGGTGATCCTGTGGGCCACTGCTTCGTCATCTTAGATTAGGTTTTTATTGTTTTCTTAGATTATGATTTCTTAAGTGGAACTTGTAGTGAGATCCATTGTAATTTTTAATTTATTTATTATTCAATTTAAATGGGTTGTAATAATATAGGGCAAGTGTGAGGTATGGGGGCCCACACTTAATCTTCATAAAAAACCTCACTATATGTATCCTTCACCTTCTTTTTATTTTTCAAGTTTAGTTGCATTTAATATAATTTTGCATTTGGATGGTAGTGTATGTCATGTAGATTAGGATCATTCATTGATAATTGTTGCTTCTTTACTTAGGTTGTTGCATTAGAGTACCTATCTAACCTTGGTTGGATAGCATAGAGGTTACATTAGTTTGCTTTTGTATTGCATTGCAAATTTATTTGCTTTATGGTGGAATGGAATTAATGATAGTAAGGACCCCACGAAACCCTTATAAGATAAGGACTAGATTTGATCACCAGTTCCTTGGCCCACCTAGGAATCAATCAATCTCCTTGTATGCCATGATCCCAACCCTTGAATATTAATTTTAAATGAAGTAGAAAGAGACTTAGGGTGTTGAGCTCATAGGACCCTTTTTAAAAGGATGCGATCTACTATCACTCCAATGGCTTCTGAGCATTGTGGTTATAGTGGGTGTCTTAAAATCCAAGAGATTTTCCCATCCTTTCGTTGACATTAGTCTAGGTCTTAACGCCTCCTAACACAAGGATTGTATTAACCACTTTCAAGTAGAACCTAACTGGTAAGCAGTAGTCAAATCTGGATAGAAGGAGGAGTTGTCTAGATCTAGTTTTAAGAAGCTACCACCTATGCACTAAACAAATATAATCAAAACAATTCTCGATTAGTACTTTCTAAGATTTGATTGGACATCATGTAGAGTTAGAGTTAGCATATAAATTAGGACATTTTACATTAGGGTAGTTTATGCAAAGGCGTCGATCTCAAAACCCAAAGCTAATACCTTTTGACCTAGAGATTCAACGCAACCAAAGACAAAGGGAAAGAAACCAAGTTACTATCCCCATGGCTAAACCACTAGCAGAGGTTGAGCACAAAACAATTAGAGATTTCCATGTGCCTCTACAACTTAATAACCCATCCTGTATAGCTTTACCTCCTACAAATGCCCACCACTTCAAGTTAAAGCCGGGAATCATTCAATTACTTCCCACCTTTTATGGTCGAGACTAGGAAGACACCTACCTACATGTCAAGGATTTTCTTGATATTTGTGCCACATTTAGGTTCCCAAAATTTTTAGATGATTCTATTAGGCTTATACTATTCTCATTCTCACTTAGGATAAAGCCAAGTCATGGCTTAATTCCTTGGAGGTAGGTTCCATACATACATGGGACCAATTGTCTAAGAAATTTTTGAACAAGTTCTTCTTTGTTCACAAAACAAATTCCCTACATCATGAAATTATCAATTTCCAACAAAGGAATGATGAGCAATATTACGAATGTTGGGAATGGTGAAATGAACTGCTACAAAAATGTCCTCATCATGGATTTGAGAAATGGCAACACGTTCAATACTTCTATGAGGCATTGAAACCTCAATATAGACAAATGATAAATGCAGCGAGTGGAGGGACCCTCATGCTAAAGGATGAAAGTGAGCTATGGGAGTTTTTTTCAAACAATGGCTAATAATTCTTAGTAATGGGATTATTCAAATAGGAGAGAAAGAACCAACCAGCCCACTAAGAAAGGAGGTCTCTATAAGATAGGAGTGCATACTGATCTATCCTATAAGCTTGACTCTGTAGTAGAAAAATTAGGTGGAAGAATGGACAAGCTTGAAACTTTGTTTCAATCTTTCATGGCTGTTACATTATCCCATAAACCTCCACAAGAGGTATTTACTACTTGTTCTAGTCCAGCACATTTAACCTCAACTTATCCATCCAATAAAGTATTCACTGAATATCTTATAAACTAAGCAAATACATTGAATGCATATTGCCAACTGAGCAACAACACATATTCTGAGACCTACAATCTGGATGGGCTATGCATCCTAATTTTTCCTAGTCAAAGAATAATCACCAAGGGGAACCACCAATGAACCCTCCTACCTATAATTTTCCTCCTACGCCTATAGTTCCTCAATAGCCACCTAGCTTCCAACAAGCTCAGCAACCGAAGAAACCATCTTTAGAGGATAGAATTGAGAGCATGACAGCAAAATAGAATGAAGAAACAAAAAGGGCTTTGAACCAATTCCAGAATATCAATTCCTAAGCCTTAGCTAAACTAAACATGCAGGTAAGCTAATTGTCAGCTGAACTACATAACAGAGGAAAGGGTCAATTCCCTAGTCAACCCATCCTTAATTCTAAGGGTCAATTTGGGATAGGGTCAAGTTCTCAAAACCTTAACCCTCATGAGAATGCCAAGTCTATAACCACCCTTAGGAGTGGTCATTAAATCAATAAAAAAGTAGGGTAGGCTAAGGAAACTGTAGAGGAGAAAGAGGCAACTAAAACACAAGAGGAAGGGAAGAGACATAAAAATGCTATAGAACTTATAGTGGAGGAACCCTATGTGCCTAAAGCCTATTTTCCTCAGTTACTGAATAAAGCAAGGAAGGGAACAAACTTTAATGGGTTAATGGAGTATTTAAACATGTACAAATCAACATACCTTTGTTCAATGCAATTAAAGACATCCTTGCCTATGCCAAGTTTTTAAAAGAGCTCTGCACAAGAAAAAGGAAGTTGAATGTACAAAAGAAAGCTTTCCTCATCGAGTAGGTAAGCTCTTTGATTCAACACAAGACCACATCGAAGTTTAGAGACCTAGGATGTCCTACAATTACTTGCATCATTGGAGATCATGTCATGGATAGGGCACTTCCTAACTTAGGGGCTAGTGTTAACTTGTTGCCATACTCTGTCTATGAGCAACTAAGACGTGGTGAGTTAAAGCCAATGACTACGACATTGCAATTAATTGATAGATTAGTCAAAATACCTTGTGGTTTGGTTGAAGACGTGTTGATATAGGTAGACAAGTTTTATTATCCAATTGATTTCATTGTACTGGACACCCAACCTGTATCTGATCCCAATAATCAGATTTCAGTCATCCTTAGATGTCCAATCTTGGAAACATCCAACACCATTATTAACTGTAAGAATGGTGTAATGAAGCTGTCGTTCAGCAAAATGAAGGGTAAGCTTAATGTCTTTAATGCCGATCAACAACATTTAGACTTTGATGATTCATGTGAATTTAATTTGATCAAGAGTCTAATTAATGAGATTCATTCACCATTGTCCATCTCAAACCCACTAGAGGCTTACCTCATGCATTTTAATGGAGAAATGGATCTAGACAAGTTTATTAAGGAGGTAAAAATCTTTTAGATGTTGCACCAATTATCAATGCCTCCAAGTGGGGTCCTTATGTGAAACCACTCCCACCTTCTAAATATATCCACACACCTTCAATAGAGCAACCACCATCTTTGGACTTAAAACCCTTACCTGATAGCTTGAAATATTCACACTTAGGCTCAGATCAAACCTTACCTGTAATAATAGAATCAAACTTAGATAAAGAATAGGAATGTAATCTTTTAGATGCTCTTAAGGAGCATAAAATTGCTTTAGGGTGGATGATAACAGACATAAAAGGGATAAGTCTAGCCATATGCATGCATAGGATACATCTAGAAGAAAATGCAAAACCTTCTAGGGAAACCCAAAGACTACTGAACCTCCACATGAAGGACGTGCTTAGAGATGATGTCCTAAAACTCTCAGATGTTGGCGTCATATACCCTATCTCTGATAGTACTTGGGTCAGCCCCGTTCAGGTTATACTTAAGAAATTCAGGGTTATGGTAGTCAAAAATGAGGATAACAAGTTAGTCCCCACCCGCATCACCACCTAGTGGAGAGTTTGTTTTGACTATCAAAAGTTGAACGTGGTCACGAGGAAAGATCATTTTCCTCTACCCTTCATTGACTAAATGCTAGAGAGGTTGGCTAGACATAGCTATTACTGTTTTCTAGATGGATATTCCGGTTACAACTAGATTCCTATAGCACCAAAGGATCAGAAGAAGATGACATTCACCTACCCTTTTAGAACCTTCGCCTACAAACGTATGCTTTGTGGGCTTTATAGTGCCCCAACTACATTTCAAAGGTGCATGTTGAGCATTTTCTCAGACATGGTAGAAAATTTTCTTGAGGTGTTTATGGATGACTTCTTAGTATTTGGGTGATCATTTGATGAGTGCCTACACCTCTTAAAGTTAGTTCTTTTAAGGTGTTAGGAAAAGAATCTTGTCTTAAACTGGGAAAAGTGTCATTTTATGGTATATGGTGGGATAGTATTAGGCCACATAATAGCAAGCAATGCGATAGACAAGTGAATTTGATAGCCAACCTTCCTCCACCAAGGATGATTAAAGAAATCTGCTCCTTTTTAGGACATGCTAGCTTTTACAAATGAGTCATCAAGGATTTTAGCAAAATTGCCAAGCCCTTGTATAATTTACTTACATAGGAGGCCATTTTTTACTTTGATGAAAACTCTAAGAAAGCATTTGAGTGCCTCAAGGCCGAGTTGACTTCTACACCTATTATCTGACCACCAGATTGGAACGTACCATTCGAGATAATGTGTGACGCATTGGATTATGCCATTGGAGCTGTTTTGGGGCAGCACAATGATAAACTTCCCCATGTGATATATTATGCTAGTAAAACACTAACTTGCGTGCAACTCAATTATTCAACCACTGAGAAAGAGTTGTTAGATGTTTTGTTTGGATAAGTTTAGATCTTACCTATTAGGGTCTAAAGTTATAGTATCCTCGGATCATGTAGCCTTAAAGTGCCTCCTTTCTAAAATGGATACAAAACCTGGGTTGATCCATTAGATACTACCATTATAAGAGATTGACTTAGAAATTAGGGACAAGAAAGGTTTTAAAAATATGGTAGCAGATTACTTATCCATATTAGTGGTGGAGCACACTAGCGATCATAGGCCTATAATAAAGTCATTCCCAGATGAACAGTTGTTGCATATTTCCCAATTATGTTGGTATGGAGATATTGTTAACTATCTTATTACAGGACAAATGCTAATCATTGGACTAAGCAAGATAAAAAGAGATTTTTAACCAAGGTTCCTTTACATGGGACAATCCATGCTTATTCAAGTATTGTCCTAACCAAGTAATTAAGAGATGCGTACTAGATAGTGAGCATAATAAAATCATCTCCTTTTGCCATGATCATGCATATGGGGGCCATTTCAACTCTAGAAAGACCATTGAAAAAATTTGCAATGTGGATTTTATTGGCCTACCATATTTAAGGATGCACATACTTACTACAAAGCATGTGTAAGGTATCAACATTTAAGAAGCTTAGGAAGGAGACATATGATAACCTTACACCCAATCCTTGTCATAGAACTTTTTGATGTTTGGGGTATAGATTTTATGGGACCTTTTCCTAATTCTTTTGGAAATCTATACATCTTAGTGGGAGTGGACTACGTGTCCAAGTGGGTGAAGGCTATACCCTACAAAACCAATGACCACAAGGTCGTGGTAAAATTTTTAAAAGAAAATATTTTTACATTGTTTGGTACTCCAAAGGCCATAATAAGTGATGGGGGAAAACACTTTTGTAATAAAGTGTTTGAGAATTTAATGACAAAGTATGGTATCAACCATAGGATAGCTACTCCATATCATTCTTAGACCAGTGGCCAAGTAAAGGTATCCAATAGGGAGATAAAGTGGATTTTAGAAAAGATAGTCACTCCAAGTAGGAAAGACTAGTCTCTGAGCCTTAATGATGCTTTATGAGCTTATCATATAGCATATAAAACCCCTAGAGGAATGTCACCGTACCACTGTAATAACCCCAATTTTTATGAATATAATTGAATTATTAAAAATTAAAAGTTGAAAATTTTAAAATGAAACTAGAACTTTCAATTCCAAAAAATTTCATTTTTATAAAAAAATAAAACCAAGACTTAAAACTTGGATATTTGTAATCTACTAAAAAAATTGATTAGAATGACTGTTAGTATGTCAAATTTTGAGTCCGGATGAAAAATCCTTAATTTTCTTTATTTTTATGAATAAAAAGGTAAAATAATAATTTTACTCATAACTGACACCTAAGACAACAAAATCTAAAATGTACTTAGAAAATCAATCAAAATGACACTAAGTATGCTCAATTCCTAGTTCAAAGGAATAAATCCAATTTTTCTCCATTTTTGGAATTAAAAGGGCAAATCAGTCTTTTTACAACTATGTGGGGCCTACAAGGTGGGCCAACAGTTTGAAAGACCACCATCATGTGTCAAACCACTACCAACTATTAGTGGAGATGGAGCTAGTAGTGGGAATCCAATGATAATTTAATAAATAAAAGAAATGAAACATAATGATGACACGTAATCATGGAAATTTCAAAAATCCCAATAAATAGCCCATAAAATTTTCCAAAAGTTTTCCTAATGTTCGTCACGAGGTCCCCTACAATGACCCAAAATCCCAGCTCAAAACTCCCCCTCCATGTTCCCCATTTCTCTCTTCTTTCTATCTTTCTCTGTGGGTGTGTCCCTAAACGCACCCAAGCAGACGACCCTGTGTTTGCATCAGGATCGTTCAGGGACATGTCATCCTGATGAGACTGCTTATTAGCCATCCAATTCCAACTATTAATTTTTAATCTTTGCCGTTAGATGTGTTTGGGTAGGCATGATCTACAAAAGCCCTTTAGTTCCATGATGATCCAATTATGAATCGTCGGGAAATCCATGACCAAAATGGAACATCGGATTGGTACCATCTCTGGAAGATTTTATAGATTATTCCGACAAATCCAGTTGGTGAATCATAATCCTTAACCATTGAATCACCTTAGAACAGGGGGATCTATGTTTCCCCCATTTTTCCAGACCATCTCTGGCAATGGCACCAGTATATTTTCGAACTATATGCATTTCTGGCAACCTAGGATTTCTTGGTGTTATCAGTCTCTCTTCAGTGAACTTCTCTTCACCAAACCATCCCAGGTAAGCCTAAACTTGCTCCTCCGATCATTTTGGCACTGTAATGTTGATCTCTAGCCTTTAGGTGACCTCTCGGCCGTTGATCTGTCGAGAGCGACGAATCCAGCAATAGGGTTGAGATCCCCCTCTATGAAAGGCTCAGATGTAACTTCTAAGTAGTTGGATGGATTCCTGGGGCCCAAAAACCCCAGGAGATGAAATTTGAGCCAGTGGTTTTCACCAATGGAAGAGATTCAGTGATGGGTGATTCGACGGTCCAGATCTGGACTGTCTCACCCATAGCCAGTCACCTCTCTCAGACCACTGTAAAAGGTCGTCACAAGCACGAGCCACTTCTGTTTTTGTCATTTTATGTTGGAATGATCTCAACCATCCATCTATTGAACTGAACTCTTGTTTCTTCAATTAAGAGCCCATTTTAGTTCTGATTTTAGATATGAAAACACTGATGCATTCCTTATATTATGTAAAATATATTAGAATCATGAGATCTATGTTTCTAATTGTATTTATGTGAGATTATTTCTAAAATCCGTTATAATAATCTTAGATCATCTCTAAGATGATCTTAAAATGGAAATCTAATTCGATGAATGGATCCAGGACATGTCAAAACCTTAAGATCAATGATCACAGTAGATTTTTCAAGCTTCTAGATCAGTTAAATTGTTCAAAACATTACAAATTAAGATCAGTCATTGAAAATGGCTCAAAACTTAAAAATGAAATTCTCACTCATTTTAAGTCCGATTTTTTATCGGGAAGATTCTATGAATAGATCTTGATGAGGGTACTTATTGAACCCATAAAAATAATATTTTAATCATTAAAAAATTTATTAATTAAAAATACACCTACTAACACCCTTGATTAAGTAGATCTAGGGTGATCAGAAGTGAGGGTTTGGATCCATTAAGGATATAATGATGATAAATCATTATGGGGATAGTTGGATTGGACTAACATGAACTGAATTAAAGTTTAGACCATTGAAAGTAAAAATGATCATGGAAAATCCCAATGGATCCTCTTGATCTAGTAGATTAAGAATGATCAAACTAGATGGACCTATAAAAGTGATGATATAAGGCTAATATCATGTTATTAGAAGTGTTGGATCAATAAAAAACGGAGATTTATGTAGTTGTACACACACACATGCACTCCAAGAAATAACTCAAATAAAATGTCTTTAATATGTGTATGATGTGTAAAATTGTTAAATCTTCTCCATTAAGTTGTGAAAAATTAGTAAATTACTAATGAATGAGGATTCTCTGAGATAAAATAGGGGACTCAACCTTAACGAATTTTGTGGGTATATTCACTGCAAACCCTCATGAGGCCTAACTTGTCCATGAGGGGGTAACCTAGGGGTTCAAGGGCTTGTTGCATATGCAAAATGCAATCATGAGTACCTACGAAAGTGGCACCTTGTATCAGTTTTTGAAAAATAAATTTTCACATGCTTTGCTCGAGACTAGCAAAATGCTAGTTGGGGGAGTGTGATAAGTGTCTAATTTTCCATAAAAACTACCCAGTTAGTACTCATGTGTTAATACTCTTAACGTTAAATTAGGACTTCTAGACCAAAATTCATAACACATGCATTTGTGATCTAATGAAGCAAAAGTTTGTCATTTTGAAGGTCCATAAGCTAATCCAAGGTAAGTATGTGATTAATTATTATTTTTTAGGATTTAATTAGGATTTTTTACTTTTTGTAAGAAGTAAGATGTTGATCCAATAACCTAGATCAATGGGGATAAAATTGAATATCAAGATTAAAAGATCGAGTCAAAGCCTCAAATTTATCACTTCAACATAAAGCAACGGCCAAGATCATTTTATAGACCAACTAAGCCATCCATCATGGATCTAGCATTCATCACTATCATTATTCATTGCATAGTATTGTATGTTCAACTAAAGACATTAAACTTAGTACTTATTGGGAGCAACCTAAGGATTTTCTTTAGAATCTCATTGTTCTACATTACCCATTTATCATATAGGGACCTATGTTTCAAAACATTGAGGACAATGTTTAGTTCAAGTTGGGGGGGTGTAGATATGCATGAGATTTTTTGAGTTTTTTTTTTAAAAAAAAAGGGGGAAAAAAGTTATCTGAGTTTTCAAAAGTTTTTAAGGTCAAATTTCCTTTATTGTGATGAGAATTGGATTGTTAAGAATCTTAATAATTCTTTTACTTTAACTTCTTAATAGAAATGCATATGATTAATGCTATATTTTATTCATGTCTTGAAGTGCACATATACTCACAGTACGTAGTCTAAGCTAATAAATGTTATGACTTAGAGACCTTGAGAAAAATCTGTGGAGACCTATATACCCAAGTGACTTTTAGAGACTATCATCTGAGGGTTATTGCAATCCATAATTTATTCATCATATATTACTTCAAAAGATCCTAGTATCTTTGTTTTGGTCAAATGCCAAAAGACAATAGGAGTACTAACTTTCTTTCTCAAACATTTATTGGATCTAATAGGCTTTAAGAAACCCAGTAATTTATATAGGTCATCCTTGTTTCAATCCAAATACATAAAGCCTACTCAGTGATGTATACCACTAATTAGACCTTTTGAGCCTTTTAATAAGCCTTTTCGTTTTCAGACCTTGTTTAACTTTACCCAAAAACCCAAATACAAAATATTCATTAAAATCTTTTAAAAATGAGTAGAGATAGTAGAAAAAGTTCAAAAAGAAGAAAAAAGTTAAAAATATCAAAGTGCTTACAAAGAAAAAGCCTTTCCTTAAAGAAAAATTATTGGAAAAAGAAAAGAAAAGCTGTGAAGAGGGAAAGAAAAAATAGAAAAGATATTCACTCCAATGTAATCAAAACTAAAGTTGTCTAAACAAATATTCATAGAAGACCTCTACTTAAATTTGAAACTTTGAACCTTTATACCCTTTCCTTCAAAATCATTCACAAGCCTACGTTTCATCTCACATAAAGACCTATTGATCTTAAGGTGGAAAATTGTCTTAATGAGGATATAAATATGATGGAATTAAGGTAAAATATTCTTATTGGTCTCTGTATGACATCCGTTCTTAGAGATCATATTCCTTTATCTCATTTGTTCTCATAACATTATGTGAACCATCAATCTTATTAAATTCGATCAAATAGTGAGAGAACTTTTTTTACCCCTTTTCTTTGAGAGCTTTATTTCTGAGTGTATACAAGTGAGAAATTGAGGTCAAAATATCATTCCAACGGAGTATAAGCATTTCTATTTAGAATTCCAAACTTATGTAGTTTGTACACACATTGCACTTTGAGATATGACTGAAATAAAATGGCTTTGGTACATAGGTAACTTGTAGAATTTTGCATTCATCTTTATTGAGTCATTAAAGTTAGTAGAGTATTAATTGATGAGAATCCACTGAGATAAATAAAAGACTTAGTCTTATTGAATTTTGTGGGCATATTCACTACAATTCCTCACGAGGCTTAACTTGTCCACTATGAGTAACTCAGGGGTTTAAGAGATTGTTGTATATGCTAAATGCATTCGTGAGTACCTATGAAAATGGAAACCATTTTTGTTTTCTTGATTCTTCACATGTTTAGCTTGGGACTAACAAATTTCTAGTTGGGTGTTGAGAAGATGATCCAATAGCCGATGTCAAGATTAAAAGTGGGCCAAAGACCTATATTTCAACATTCCAGAGATCAATCAAGGTTCAAGATCATCTTAAGGCAAGTAATGAAGTTCAAGGAAGCAATGGGAAGATCCAAAGGCGATAAAATGGCCCATGCAATAAGCCATGCAATTTCACCACCTTTGCATAAGAATTGGAGCCATACATGAAGTTTCCTAGTCTAACAAGGAAAGCTAAGGATACCAAGCCATTCAGGCCTTGAAGCCAAAGGGTCATAGAGACATAAGCAATCAAAGTGAGCCACCAAGCCACGGGAGAGCCTTGCCAAATGGAGTCACATGATTGGAAAACATTTAGAAGCAATTATTCTAAGTTAAATAGTAGATTTCAAGGGATATTAAAAAGGAATTTGGGTGATAATCAACATGACAAGATATGTATACATAGGTGGACCAATCAAGAGAAAAACCAAACCAAATATCCTTATCTTTTCCTCCCTCTTTTTTCTCTCTTCCTATCCATCTTATCATATATTTAGAAGGAAAGGAGTTCCACACCATCTTCCTTGAAAAATGGTGCCTCCCCCTTTTAAATCCATCCACTCCACTTTCTAATTTCATTCCCCACTCAACTATGTCAACTTCCCATAGCTTTTCTCCATCTTTCCTATCTCTTTCCACTTTCTTTACATCCCAACATGAAATACACCTTAAGGCAAGGAATTCCACGCCCTATCCTAGGCTGAAATTCAATGCCTCCCCCTTTCTTTTCCTATATTTAGAAAGTCCACCTCACCTCACCTTCTAATCTTTTATCTCTAATCAACCACCTACCTTCCTACCTAGAGTTTTTATTCTAATTCTCTCCTTTGTTATAAGGATAGGATCTTATCAAATTGAAAAGAAAAAATCCCAATTCAAGTAGAGGGGTTGCTTCTAACTCCTTAAAATTAATCACATCTATTTAGAGATACACTTAAGGCTTTGGACATCAATATCTTTCCTTGTCTTCCATACCTATTTCTTGCTTTGTTTCTTTAGTTTTTACACGTCAATTATAGGTTGGTACCTTGCTTTCATTGATTGTTTATTGCTTTCTTTGTTGTTTAAGTTTCCTACACATAGTTCCTCTTTGTTCTTCTTTCACTTTTACTTCCACTTATCTTAATTTTCTTGCTTAATTCCTCAAGATAAAAGTCATCTTTCCTTTTCTAGTGATAGCCTAGAGGATAGTAGCTTTGAATCTTATTGTTTCCCTTTGATCTTTTCCTTATTATCTCACCTAGATTTAGGATTAGTTCTTTGATTTCTTTCAAATCTTCTTGCTCTTAATCTCTTGCCTTCTTTTTGAGTTTCAAAAGCATGACACTAGAGATTAGTTTAAGATTGTTGGAGTGCTTTTAAGCTTTTCTTTGAAGCAAGTTCTAGGCATTAGAATAGTGCCCATTTTCAGCTTTGTTCTCTATGTACATGTGCACACTTCATGTACCAAATTCTATCCAATAGAGTTTATGATTCATGGAAAGCTTCTCTTCATTATTTCCATGCTTAAAGTTCATTAAATTTCTTGTTTTATGATCATGTTCAATTCCTTGAATCACACACACACACACACACACACACACACACACACACACACACACACACACACACACACACACACACACACACACACACACACACACACACACACACACAATATATCAGTCCATGCCTTGTTTGTTTTAAGTTTCATGAGCATCTTATTTATGAAATTTTACCTATCTTGATTCATGCATAATTTCTAGCAGTCCATACACTTTATTTTCTCAATTTCTTAGGTATTCCTTTAGTTTTTTCAGATATTTTGGTTCCTATTTTGATTAGATCTCATATTAGTAAACTTTTAATTCATGCATTCTAGCCATTTTCTCACTTAGGAACAATACACACAACTCCATGGGTCATGTGCGTGGCGATTGGGTGATTTCCCTTTAAGTGGTTTATTGTTCCTTCATTTCATGATAGTTTATCATTACTTGTTTAGTTAATTGCATCTTAGTTTAGCTTTAAAAAGTTTCTTTGTTTATTTTTAGGAAGTTTAGGATTAGTAAAGTGTTAGTTTAGGAAACTGTCATTTTTTTACCCAGTTTCCTTAAGTTTCCTAGATCCATTCATTCTAATTTTGCATTAGTTTCTTTTACCAAATGCATGTTAGTTTGGAAATTTTATAATTCCATTGAAAATATTTATTTTTAGAAAGTTTCCTTTAGTGCATCTTTCCTATTCTTTGTTGTTTAAATTCCTATTTTAATTAAAACAATCTCTCTTTGGCTAAAGAAGTGATTTAAATATGATCTAATAAATATCCAAACCTATGAGATTCCTCATAGGTTCAATCTCTCTCGTGTGCAAATTACTACATTGATTCGTACACTTGCAAGTAATTTTAAAGCTACGCCACCCAATTCTGCAACAATATCAACCTCCTCAGCCATTTCCTCCACAACCTAGAAACCCATCATTAGAAGACACCCTTAATTTGTTCATGGAAAGTTTACTTTAATTACAAAATGGTATAAAACAAACTTTGCATAGCAATTCCCAAGCTATTTCTAAATTAAAATTTCAAATGGGTCAATTGTCTGATACACTTAATGAAAGGGAAAAAGGTAAATTTTCTATTTAGCCCGTACCTAAACTAAGACCTAGTATGAGATTGCCATGGCATTAAATTAGTCAAAATTTTATGGATAACCCAATTGATTACTACCGTTAGGAATAGTAAACAAATTGATAACAAAGTGGGCATGACTAAGGACAATCAAGAACAATAAGGAGAATGAGAATAATGCAAGCTCTCACAAACTTAAGGAGAAGTTCCAAAGTCCCCCACTTCTTTTGAATCTTTTCTTGTAGCGTCTTATATGCCCAAAGCTCTATTCCCTCAAAGTTTGAATTAGGGAAAGAAAGGAACAAATGTTAATAAAATAATTGATGTATTTAAACAAGTATATATATATATATATATATATTCCATTACTCAATGTAATTAAAGAAGTTCCTTTTATGTCAAGTTTTTAAAAGATCTCTGCACACAAAAGTGTAATCTTAATATGCAAAAGAAAGCATACATATTCGAGCAAATTGGCAGCATTATTGAACAAAAGACCCCACCTAAGTTTAAGGATCTAGGGTGCCCCACTATATCCTGTGTCTTCAAGGACCACACAATTGATAGGCCACTACTAGATTTAGGGGTAAATGTTAACATGTTGCAATATTTTGTCCATGAGCAATTAGGTCCTAGTCAGTTGAAACCAACTACGCCTACACTAAAGTTGGAAGATTGATCAATTAAAATCTCTATTTCTTTGGTTGAGCATCGCTGCATGTTAATAAATTTGTCATTCTCATAAACTTAATTGTCCTACATACCCAACTATATCAAACCATAGTAGCAAGATTCCTATCAATTTAGGATGACCTTTCTTGACCACATGTAATGCTATAATTGACTATAGGAATGGTGTTATGAAGTTGTCATTTGACAATATGAAAATCAAGTTAAATGTTTTTAATGCTAGATAGCAACACCTAGATTCTAATGAGCCATTTGAGGTTAACATAATTGGGAGTCTAATGCATACATATTCCTACCATCCTCTAGTTCCCCTCGAGACTTTTCCATCTCATTTCGACTTAGATTTTGACATAGAAATTCTATTGATAAAGTTAATGTTTTACTTGATTCTACACCTTTAGTGGATACTTGAAATTGGAAAGCACTAATAGAACCTCTTCCACTTCCTAAGTCTACACCTATTCTATTGAAAAATTACCCTCCTTGGACCAAAAGCCTTTATCTAAAAATTTAAAATATTAGCTTGCATGTTATCATCACTTTCAATCTTGATAAAGAACAAGAAGATAAGCTACTTGATATTCCCAATGAATATAAGATAGCTCTTGGGTGGACAATATATAATGTAAAGGGTATAAGCCCTACCCTATATATGCATCACATTCATCTAAGGAGAATGTACTACCTTTTAGGAAGATGCAGAGCTTGCTTATCCCTAACATATAGGAAGTCATGAGAGCTGAGGTACTCAAACTACTAGACGTAGGTATCATATAACAAACATTTGATAACTCTTGGGACAACCCATTCAAGTTGTACCTAAGAAGTTTACAGTCATGATAGTACTAAATGATAACAAGTTAAAAACTGACCCGCATGACCATTAGGTGGCAAATGTGTATTGGCAATTGCAAAATCCTAAAGTGGAGGAAGTTCTCCTAGAGGCACTAGCATGTATAGTGTTAGTTTAAGTTTAGGGTCTAGTTGAGTTTGTACTGAGTCTTGCATATGCTTTCATCATATGATTCTTCCCTCAATGCTTACGTCACTCTGTCAAAATTTTCTTATTACTTTCTTGAAATTTTCTTTTCTTATCATTTCTATGTTCTAGACCTTTTAGTGGATCTATAATGGTTTTAGCTTTTGTTTCTATTGTTTTTAATTTTCTAAAATTCTTGACAGTCTATGTTTTTGACTTGATCAACAATCTCGCAGTATTTTTGTAAATTCAATCCTACTCTGGATGGTCCGTCAAAGATGTCTTTTTCAATTTCTTTCTCTTTCTCACCTCATTTTCAACTATATGAGGTGTAAACTTGAACAATTCTACAAATTTCATTTCATATTGATCTTCCAATAGGTTTTCTTTGTCAACTCTATCTATAGTAATACTAGAATCTTCTGATGTTGACATTTTCACTTATTTTCCTATAATATCATTTACTAAGTTGTTCACTAAATTGTACATACTTGACTAAGTCTTTGTAGACTTGCTATTCGATGTTAAAACCTTTGCTTTGGTACCATACCTGTCATGCCGCAAAATTTTAATTTATTATTATTATTAGTTTAACATTTGAAGCATGACAAATACCTAGGGTAGTTGATTAGTGTATCATGTAAATATGACCTTATAAAATATTTATTAATATAGTATATCATAAACATGTTTTACTAACAATCCTTCACACTCCATATGATCTAAGAACAATGCATTGCATAATGTTACATTAAATAAAATGTACCATTGTACATAAATATCCTTAAATGTAAATTGCTAAATTTGTGATTCCTTGGTCAGATTAGCTCAAATAGATATTTACTTGAACTAGTCACTTACCTATCAAACTGCTTTCTTTCCTCTGACCGCTCCTTTAATATGAAATATTTTAACAATATCTCAGTGAACTTGTGTTCGATAAGTATGCTAATCAATGATCACACAATTTCATATTTCTTAAGAATATATAATTTCACTATATATCAATTCAAAATATCTTCCATATGTTAAATAAATGGTTCATTTTTATTGGATAATAATATCGCGAAAACCAATTAATTTTGTTACTTTCAAAATGGCTTATTTGTATCAAACAGTAGCACATTGGAAATCAATTTCATAGTTTTTATACCTAATAGCACAATGCAAAATCTTCAAAAATAAAATGATATTTCAATTCAAATATGGTCACATAAATCTAAAAACTCATTTTTAGTTAATCATTCACAATAGTCAATAAATCCTATTTGTATAATCGAACACAATAAATCAGCCTTACTAACAATAGAGATCACTATCTAATGCAATTAATGCTAACCCACATATCAAATCAATCATTTTCAATAAATAGTTCATAATATTCAATATATCCAATTCATAACAAATAATAATACTAAATTTGATAAAATTTGATCAAATCAAATAATCCAATTTAATTTGATAAATTTAGTTCAAAGCAATATAACTAGATGTGTTCAAACACGATCGACGTAAGTGATACTTATGTTCCAGATGATTTCACTACCCCATTGATCAAATGGGACTACTAATACCACTTAGCTAAAGGTCCACTTAATTCTCTTTGATGAATAAGAAGAATCCACTTACCCAGTGTTCATCAATATTAGTCCACTTAGATTTGACTCAGTAGTCAATACAAATCCTCATGATGTTTCAACCAATGGCACTTACCACCATTTACCAAATGTTGTCCACTAAACCTCCATTAATGTCACAAATGGAGCCACTTATCCTAATGACATTTCATTAGGGTCCACTAAATTGAACATTTGTTCAACATGTTTTGAATAAAAAATTGATGAGATATATAGATACTTCAAAATTAAAAATTTACTTTTCATTAATTCGATTCTGAATGGAAAACATTGTACATAATTTACTTGCTTTTAGATCTTTTCAAAATTCATAGTCTAATAAAAAAATATTTTCCAAAAGAATTAAATTTAAAATATAAATCAAGATCTTATAATAACATGTAAATAAAATCAAATATGTATATCATAAATTAAATACAAACAAGTTTGATTATGCGCTTTACATAACTACTAATCTACCATTGTCAACTGAGTAACATAACAACAAACCAAATCATTTTCAAAATTGAGAATCATAACCGTAACTGGTAATCGAATCCTAGAAAAATTCAAAATCGAGAATTCATTACCATAACTAGGAATCAAATCCCAAAACCAAGAACCCATAACTAAGAATCAGTTCTAAGAAACACATAGAAACATGAATCATAACTCATAGTAAAGTATCGACAAAAACTTAATAACCCATAACCAAGAATCATAATCAATATCAAAGTATCAAATTCCATAAACATTCAGATAGAGAATTGTAAATCATGTTGAAAATTAGATGTTGCAGACATCCTAGAAATTGAGAATCTTAAACAATAATAGAGTATCAATTTCCATAAACCTCCACAAATGAATATCACAATCCATAATAGAATATCTAATTCCATAACTGAAATCCATTATGCAACATGAAGCAATCATAATCCAATTTTATAAGAAACAAGCAAGTCGAATCAAACAACACAATCTAATTTAGAGGATTTTATAGAAATAAATTAGACATTAGCACACTTACATGTGATATGATGGTCTTGATCCTCCAAAATTCATTAGTGCATATACTTGAGAGTAAGAGATGTAGAAAGGAACTTCAATCTAATTTTTTGCTCTATATTGATGGGAAGAACTCAAAAGGTATCATCACAACTTGGATCTACCTCGTCAACTTTTGATTAATGAATAAATGTTAGAGATGTGAATTGAGATTCACCAATCTATCATTCTAATCACAGATAAAAAAACTATAGTAGAGAGAGACAATAGCAAGGGTCACTAATCTAAGCATTCTGCCATCAATTGGTAGTGAGATAGAGGGAATGGGTTGGATACTCACATATTTTCTTTTTCTTGGTTTTTGGTTGGAGGTTATGATCAAGGAGAGTCGTCAAAAACTAGGATCTACCTTTCTATTATAGATTGGTGAGTAGAAGCCTAAGAAAAAAAGAAAAAAATTCAATATGCTTCCAATTAACCTTCATTTAATATATTCAATAGAGAGAGATCATTCCATATCTTATTGTTTTTGGGGCTACGATTCGATGACTCAAACTAGGAGCAAAGTAAAAAAACTTGAGTCTGCCTTAGCAACTACAATTTGATGCACAATACCAAGAATGGAGTGTTAGAAACTTAGATCCATCTTTTACTCTCCATTTTAGATGATTGCTAAGGAGGGTTTTGCTATTGTCATTGCCTGAGAAAAGGACTACTAGGTCAGAGATGAAGCAATGACCAACCCATTAAAGTTTGTTCATGTTTAGATCTCAATAAGATACCCAAGATCTCTTCAATAAATAAAAGACAACAAGGGCTTTTGAGAGAATTATGATTGTTTTGAGAGAATCGATGAGAGAGAGAGAGAGAGAGAGAGAGAGAGAGAGAGAGAGAGAGAGAGAGAGAGAGAGAGAGAGAGAGAGAGAGAGAGAGGTAAGGGAGTATCGATTAGTTTTTTTATTATCAAATTTCCATTTATTTGTAGGTTGCTTCTTTTAGGAACCATCTATCACTTCCTAATGTCCCCTTGAGCCCCTGATTTCTTTTCTAAAGATGGTTTACCTCTAATTTGAGTAGTAGTTATTTTCTAATTAGTTTTTTGAATCCAAACATTAAACTTGTCATGCTTACACTAGAAACATGTAATAATACTGTGCAAGAAGAAGATAATGAATTTAGGGTTGAAACATTCAAATCAAGGTAAACATTTCATGGTTTACAAGATTACTAGTTCAATAGGCAAGAAATCTGTAACATGAAGAATTTAGAGTGAAATCATGCAAGTTTGTGCTTGGCTAATCCAATCATATATTAGATTCTCATCCTACATTAAATCCTCTACCTAATACTTGAGTTTGGTCAGTTGGATTTTATGATTTTATTTTTTTTAAGGGTAGTAATTATTTGTTCATGTGTGCTAGAGCTTCACCCCATGGAGAAGATGCTCCATGTTTTAGCTCCTTCCACGTTCACCAAGCTCCACTGTTTCTTCAACTTGATTCATTTTCCAAGTTTCCCCCCTTGATCCAACACCTTCCTTCCTCCCTATTCCTCTTCTTCTTCTCCCACGGTTTTGCTCTCTCACTAGTCTGTCCCCTTCTTCGTTAATGGCTAGAAGAAATTTCTAGCCTAAGTTATTTTCAAATTGTATACTTAGGTCTTTAGTTTATTGCATATGGGGCCAGCTACCTTTGGCTTGTTCCTCCACATGGATGGTCCTGATTAAATCCATCAAGACGTAATCCACTTAATGCACTTTCAATTAAAACCCCTTACTTGTCTTACTTTTGTTCAAGTATATTCTATTCAGGGTACATTTTACAATTGTACCCTGGTCAATAACATATTTATTTTAAATTTTCAAGCCAGTCCCTTGGGATTTAACCAAGGGCTTTACGTAGTGTTTAGGCTAAGACCTTTGCTTATTAGTGACCTATCTAATCCCTCAATCTAAACCCAATTTTTATTTTTTTCCTTTGGGAGATCACTTAATGTTAACTTAATGTGTGTGTGTGTGTTTTTTTTTTTTTTAATTTACCTTTTTCCTTGAAAATTTTGTTTCTAAATCTCTAGATTAACCTAACCATCAACCTCAAGAGGTTATACTAATCTAATTTCTAAATGCACTCATTCAATTCTTCTCCAATACCCTTAAAACATACACTTAATTAAATATTTAAGACATTCAAATTAACGACAATTAAGTTTCGCATGTAAAAATTCAAGTCATTACATCTCATTCAAGTAACCATTTTGTCCTTTAATATCTTATGTATTTCCATAAATAAAAATTTTGGTCTTACAAGGATGGTGGTGGCTCTTCGAACTATAGGCATGATCATCAACTCCTGGATCATCACTCTATTATTCATGCTTGGAATTATATGAATGTGTCAATTCTTATGTATTTCCATAAATAAAAATTTTGGTCTTACAAGGATGGTGGTGGCTCTTCGAACTATAGGCATGATCATCAACTCCTAGATCATCACTCTATTATTCATGCTTAGAATTATATGAATGTGTCAATTCTCAATATTTGATGGAATAAAAAATTTGGGCCTGAGTTCAACCATTCTTACAAAAGCTTTATTGACAAAGATGGTTGATGGTGGGTTTTGATAATATTTGGACCATCCTCTTGATGGTGTTCTTCAGGTCTAATAGCTCATGGTGTCGTGGTTTAGGGTTCTATGGTAGTCATAGTATGCATTTGGTTGTATCTAGAGGGTGGATTGGTTAGTACTAGAATAGGAGTGGGCATGGTTATGGCATTCTATTTCAAGAGTCTCTACAAAGGCTTTTTTGAAGGTGGTTCCAAGTGTGATGTAGGATTTTGCTTACCCTAGGGGCTATGGTTTAGGATGACTAAACCTAGTTCACTTCCATTCTCTAGAATTATGGACTAGGACATTACTAGCTCTCTTTCCCCTATTTGTATTCTCTACATAGGACAAAAACATGATGTTCAAGAAACTATGTTCAATTTAGTGTCTGGCTATTTAGGGCTTAAACATTGACAAAGGCTTGAACATAAAGGGATGGTTTGTAAGTGTTGTTTAAGTTTTAGAGGATGATCTACATTTGTTCTTACTTTGGTAGTTTGACCATCATTTTTGTGAGTCTCTCTCTAAACCAGATAAAGACACAGAGAATGTTTCCTTTAGTTCATGCTGAACCAAATCTATCTCTAGTGGAAACCTCGTTCTAGATGTTGTACTAGAATTGGTTTACTAAAACATTGGCTAGATCTTCCCAAGTTCTAACCCTGGCTTGGTCTATGGTCATTGTTGTTGTTTTCCACAAGTGCAAGGGCTATTGTGGTATAGCTAATGCAAGTACGAGTTGATCCCACAGGGACACGCTTTAAGAAGTTGGAGTTTTTAATAAAATTTAATTATTTAAAAATTAAAATTAATTGACAAAAATTAACAGAAAGAGAAATCAGACTTCAGATGTGTTTAATCAATGAAATTATAGAGGTCTAATTCTAGAAAATAGAAATTTAACTAAAAATGTAAGAAAATTCCATTTCCCTAGACTATTTATCTTCAAATTCTACAAATCTAGTATCCTAAATCATGATCAGTTAACCATGGATAGATAAAATAGGTTCTGGACTAATCAGAGAATATGCAAAACATAGATAACAAAATGTAGATAAGGACAAAAAATGTAAATAGAATTTTTCTATTAAGGGAAAAAAGGGAATTTTCCCTGAAAGTTCCTTAAACTTCCCGTAAATAGAAAACTCAAACCAAAAATCAGAGAAGATGACTTTGACGGAGACACCGGATGAGATGACGATGCTGGCTTGAGTGGACATGACAACTGGTGTGGTGAGAGCAGGACCCGAAGACCATGTCGTCGGGCCGGTGGAGTATGACAAATAGGGGACTCTATGCATCATCCACTGGCCAGGCGATGGAAGATTAGTTGGGCATCATTGACTAGCTGGTGATAATGACTCCTTGGAGTAGAGGAGGCAATCTAGGTCTAGCTAGTGGATACATATGACGATGGAGGTTGCTGGAGGTCGAGGAAAGGAGCAAAGCATGGCGAAAGACACCCTTTTGGGAATCAGATGAACAGAGGGGAAAGGGAGACAACGTCCAGGCTTCTCTAGGTGCTAGAGAAAATGGAGATGGCTAAGCATCGTCGACTGGCCGTTGCTGGCCAGTGATGGGAAGATTTGGGAAAGGAGGAGCGAACAAAGGAGTGGAGAAGAGGGGCAACCAGTGGTGATATGGGCTGTCCATGCTAGAGCAGGGGACTGGATCCAGCTGGGCAGTGAAGAGCAGAAGATGGGAAGAAGCCTAGGTTGTGGGTGTCGGAGCTGGGTCAAGTTAATGCGGTGGAGTAGTGAGCAGAGGAAAAGAGGTGTAGGCTAGGGTAAATGGTGAAGCAAGTGGAGACAAAGTCATAGCGGCGAAGGGAAGTTGGGATGGTGTGATGATGCAGTGAACAGAAATTGAAAGAAATATGCAAGGAGCAACACTAAAATAGGAGATGGAGATCACAGTGAACGCAATTCAACATAACTGAAAAATTCAATAGAAAGAGACAATCAAAGGAAACTAAGCAAAGCTAAAACCTCTCTCCCCAAACTCTCACAATTTCCCTCTTTATACAACTTTTCCCCCTTCCTAATTCTTCTCCCCCTCTTTCCTTATCCTCTAGTAGTTGGTTTCCTCTTAGGAACTTGTTCTTACTTGCAAATCTCATCCATAATCTCCTCTTCTTTTTAGAATTCTTCTTATTTTAGGAACCCTTCATCCCTTGCCTTATTGATCTTCAAGATGATCTACACCATTGAAATTCAATATGATCCATCCATACCTCTTTTGATCAATCTGCACCATTGAATATTGATCTGAGCCATCCAACCCTCCTTTAGTTGATCTACAAGACCAAAGACTAGATTAGAGTCATCTAAACTGTACATTAAGCATCTGATTAGCTCAAATGATCATCTAACTGTTAATTTTGACAATTTATAGTTAGATGGTCAATTTGAGCTAAATTTTATATTTTATCCAAAAATTACCAAATTTATGAGTTAGATGGCCTAATTAAATACTAAACTAGGGGTCTTTTGGCCAAAATTACAAACTTAATAGTCATCAGCCAAGTCATGGCTTCCTTGATTAGAGACTTGTGGAATAGATGGGATGATTGGTCATTCATGAACTTATAGGCATTGAAACTATTTAGATAAACACTTAGATGTCACAATTGTCGATTTTTGGCATGTTAAAGTCCTTGGGATCTTGACATGTCCAAATAGCCTTATGGACTCAACATCAACTTTGTAACTCCTGTAGATACAACTATCTCATTTCTATTTTCGTCCAGTTGAACTCATTTCGGTTGGTACCTGGGGCAATCTAGATTGTAGATGTCTGAAGGGGGACAGGGTCAGTAATCATCAATGTGGGCTTTGGATGAGTCTCTTCTGATAACTCTTCCTCATCCTCAAGTTGAAAATTTTGAAGTTCTTGAAGTTGTCTCTAGAGAGCGACATTCTCTTTAAAAAATTGGCTCACGGTGCCTCTCATGCTAGCTATTTTATTGGTCATTTTACTCATGATCTCTTCAAAGGATGGAGTTCTTGTGTATTTTATTGTGGTATGAATTATGCAATCAAGTGGTGATTTCTGAGGGTTTACAAAGGCTTTTGGTGAGAGGAAAGGCTCAAGATGAATGGGTCATGAGACTAGTGAGGAAAATTCACTGCTCAATCTTTCTCCCTCCTGAGGTCTACTCTAACTCTTCTGCCCTATGGCTCCTTTCCTTGAAAGAAATCAAGGGACACACATTAGCAATAGTGTAACCCTAAGATACAATATGTGTAATGGATAATAGATGAATAATCATAAATTATACAAAGTCCTATCCTAAGTCTAACCAAGTCTTCCTAAAGGGACATCCATTTCCAAAGGCCAATCTAAGGGTTATCTACATGGGATGAAGTACATGTGGGGTATGCAATAGGACTAAGCTAAGGGTTCCTTATACCTCATGTAGGCAAACCAAGGGTATACTTAAAATCCTCCATCATAGTACCTAGCATGCTTTAGTTGATGTACTTCAAGAATGCTAGACTAAAGGTTATGCATTTCACTAGACTCCTTACTTGTAATCACTAGTTCATAACCTCTCATGTAATGATAAGTATTCAATTTTGTATAAAAAGTACCCAATTAGTAGTCCATGTGTTATAAATTATGGGCATTATCCTATGGTTTTTTTTTGCTTGAAAATTTATAATGCAAGCATTTTTTACCTAATAATTTAAATTTTTGATATTTTGCAGGTTCAGAATCGCCATAACTTTCTTAAGATTTTACTAGGATTTTTACTCTTTTTTGTAAGAAGTGAGCAAATGATCCAATTGCAAAAAAAAAGAGATTTGTAGAGTTTTTCGCAAGTCGAGCTACACAGTTAGCTTGCAAGGAGTGCAAGGGATGATGTACCCCCACCCGAGGTTTGGAGGCAAAGCCCCTAAAAGGTCCACAAAAATCATATTCTGTTGTGATGTTGTAGTCCTAAAAAATATCCTACGGCAAGCAAGGAAGCAATCAAAGGTCATTAACATGGGCCCATGCAAAAAGCCATGCAATTCCACCACTTTGCATGAGAATTGGAGTCATGCATGAGGTTTCCTAGTCTAATTAGGAAACCTAAGGATGCCAAGCCATTCAAGCTTTAAAGCCAAGGGAGTTAGTCATTCAAGCCATTAAGGAATGAGCCATTAAAGTGAACCATCAAGGCCACATGGAGTCACACTATTGGAGGAGACTTTTTAAGCAATTATTCTAAGTTAAAAATATAATTTTTCAGGGATAATTGGAATGTTTTGAGAGAAATATTGTAAAAGGTAAGATAATCATGCATAGGTGGACTACTCGAGAGAGAGAAATCCCACTTTCCACTTCCATTTTTCATCCTTTCCACCCATCAAACTTAGGGTTCCATGATTTTGAACAAGGAGGGAGGCACCTTCCTAAGATGATGATGGCTCTCCCTTGCTTAGTTGTCACATTTTGTGGTTTCATAATTAGGAAACCCCTAGATCTACTTCAAATCAAAGCACATCAAAACCGTAAATCTTTTGTACCATTTTTCTTTCTATTTTATTTTTGTCCAACAACCAAAATACCATATATTTAGAAGGAAAGGAGCTACATGCCACCTTCAAAAGAAGAGGACACCTCCCCCCATTCTAAATACATGGAAGCCAACCATACATCATCTTATGACCTCACTTACTTACCTAAATTTTCCTTATTGAAACCCTAGATCTACAACCACTTTTCCTTCTTAGAATAAGCCCCATTCAATTAAAGTCTAGATCTTTATAAATCCCAAGGCATTCCAAGTTTTTTCTTAGGAGGTTTTGTGAGAAAACCTTGAAATTAGCGTCATGCTTAGGATCTTTTGGAGTTTGGACTTCTTTTGGGTTATTCTTCCTTGGGATTATTAAGTATTTTCCTTTGATTTTTCACTTCAATTCTAGGTTAGTACTTTACTTTTAATTCCTTGTTTTCATTGCTTAGTTGTTCTTGATTTGTTTCTTTCGTTCTAGACCAGAGAGATTCCATATTTTCCCTTAAATCTTTGCTTCCATCTTCTTAGTTTCTCTTGCTTATTCATCAAATATCCAAGTTAATTCTTTTCTAGTAGTGACATACAAGAGAGGAAGTAGTTTGAATCCTTGAATTTCATGTTTTCTTACTTGAATTTGGAACTAGTTCTGGGCATTTTTACCTAAAGTAGTCCCATTATTCAAGCCATCCTTTCTCTTGAATTCTCTTTGGGGTTTCACTTATATGTATCATAGCTTAGTTTTATAGCATTATAATGTTTTGGATGTTTGATTTGAATCAAGTTTCAAGTGTGGAAAGAGTGCATAGTTTTCATGTTCTAATCTATGTAATATGTGCATTTTTTTTTGTAATTTGTTGCATAAACAATAAAGTTTGTTGAAGTTCATTATTCATTCTTGTTTCTAGTATTTAATTAATTTAGATCTTGAGTATAATCTTGCATAAAAAGTGTTAGTTCAATTGCTTTCCATGAATGGTTAGATTTAAGTTTTTTAAGTGCTTAAAATCTAGAATTTTTTTATTCAATCTTCATGCTCAATTTTCAGTAGTCGATACATCTTATTTACTTGATTCCTTAGGAACCGATTTATAGTTTTAGATTTTTTATTAAGTTCTTTGATTATATTGTATCTTAGTTTGTCTTTGATTTAGTATTTTGAGCCATCTTTGACCCCATGAACCATGCGCACCATCCCATGGATCATGTGCATGGTGCTAGGGTGAAACCTCTTTGATTATTGTTTTGTTTAGTTGGTTAATCTTAGTTTAGTAGTAGTTAATTTATTTTTTACATCTTAGTTTATTTTTAGGAATTTTTCTAATTGAGTTTTGGAAAGTTCCATTTTTAGAAAGTTTCCTTAATTATAGTTTCTATTTACATGCATGTTTCTAATTTCTTGTTAAATTTAGTTAAATTTTATTGGTTACTTTTTTTGCATGTTAGTTTAGTTTTAAAAAGTTTTCTAAATTAGTTTTAGAAAGTTTCTAATTCTAGTTTAGGAAAGTCTCATTTTTAGGAAGTTTTCTTAAGTTAAGCTGCTTAGTTTAATTCATTCTAGTTTTGCATTAGTTTCCTTTTATTGAATACATGTTAGTTTCTAATTCCATTGCATAGCTTTAATTTTAGAAAATTTCTTTTAACTATAGTTTCTAGTTTCATGCATATTTCCTTTCCTTTGAGATTTACTTTTCTAGTTTGAGTTCAAATCCAATCAGTCTTTCTCTTTGGATGAAGTTAAGTACTTTAAATAAGATCCATCCAACATACAAATTTGTAAGACTTCTTGTGAGATCAACCTCTCTCATGTGCAATACTACTTTGATTTGTACACTTGCAAGTAATATTAAAACATACACCATGTACCATCCATAGAGAGTTGAAAGTCTACGAAGACTTGGGGG
Source organism: Warburgia ugandensis (assembly GCA_035236585.1). Taxonomy (NCBI): domain Eukaryota; kingdom Viridiplantae; phylum Streptophyta; class Magnoliopsida; order Canellales; family Canellaceae; genus Warburgia; species Warburgia ugandensis. The sequence goes on along the minus strand of CP141133.1, from coordinate 56,959,126 downwards.
TTAAGGATATGTTGATATGATATTCATGATGCAAATGCATGAGTATGTTAGTGACTATTAAAGTAAATAAGTCCATCACTCTTTATTACTAAAATTGTTTTATTGTGTATACAATGGTTTACTGATAGCTTCCTTTATTGCTTAATCCAAGAGTATTTTTGGTTTTTCCTTTATTAGATGCATTATGAGGGTGTGTAGCTTGCGATTTTATTGAAGAACCAAGTTTATCTAAGCTAACACCCTATGTGTTATTGTAGGAAAGCATGAAAGAGCATAAATAAAAGATATTTTACTTGTACAAATGCAAAAGTCAATTGTCTTTTAAATAACCTAAGATTTCTTGAAACTCATTTTTCAAGTTAAGCCTTCCATAGTGGAGTCACCATCTATGGTTTCTCATTTCAAGACCAACCAGAAAAGGTGGCCGAGTGTTCCTCTCTTCCTCGAATGTCACAAGCCCCTTTGCTCATCAGCCTTGTGGTCTTTTGTTTATAAGGGTTGGGATGGATTGAGGTGGTTCATCTTTTGTGAAAAGCTCAAAGTCTTCACATAGAGAAAAGGCTTTAGGACCTACATATCCATAGACCAAGTTCATAACTTGGTTATGGGGTTGGAAGGTGTTAGGCACCAACCCTACCCATTTCATAAACTAGTCTCTACTAAATGTATAGGCCAAGCTATCTTGGGTTTAGGAGAGGTGAAGATGGTCAAATTATCTTTTCTTACTTTCTATCTTAGAGTCAATACATGAAGGTATTAGAAATACAAGACATGCTAGAATGCATGATTAGAAGAATGTGCTTAAAATGTGTAGAAGAGAGATATGCCTAGAATATATGGTCCTAGAAAGAGATTCTCCTGCTAATAAGGCAGGAAAGTCTCCTTTTATGGGTAACACCCAAGATCATTATGCTACATTATGAAGAAATAATCCCCTTGTGCTCTATGCTAGGACTCTTTGATACTAGATAAAGGGCTTAGGATAACTAAGCTCACCACTCTAGGAGATAGGAAATCCACCACCTTAGGGCTATAGGGCTAGATGTCTCACTACTCTAGGGTAATTCCCACGAGATATATAGAATGAAAGAAAATATAGAACTCTCAAAAGAAAAATTAAAAGGAAAAGTAGGCCAACTCCCCTCCATTGTAATAATTGTCATTTTAGTTTCTTCCTTTTATTATTTTTTAAATTGAATATAAAAATTCAAAAAAATATTTTCTTAAAGGGAGGGGCCATTTTGATATTGGTACCCCTTTCCATTAAGAAAAGTCAACGTCGGTTGATTGTTACGGACATAAGAAAACAAAGAAAAGAAGGGAGAGAGAGAGAGAGAGAGAGAGAGAGAGAGAGAGAGAGAGAGAGAGAGAGAGAGAGAGAGAGAGAGAGAGAGAGAGAGAGAGAGAGAGAGAGAGAGAGAGAGAGAGAGAGAGAGAGAGAGAGAGAGAGAGAGAGAGAGAGAGAGAGAGAGGAAGAGGATGACTGTTTGATGGAAAACACACCAAATTGGTAAGGAGAGGGAAAAGAATGTGTGCAGATTCACCATATTTTACAGACGATGCTGGAGAAGACTTCGATCCAAGCCGGTCATTCTACTCAATGCAAGGAGATAACCAACAAGGTTATTTGGGGATCCATGATGATCTTGACTGTCGATCAAAGATGGGAATAGTGCACAACATGATTGAAGGATTTCAACACAGAACAATGACTAATCCAACTCATCCAAGAGAGGAAAAACATGAAAATACACCCAAGAGGTAAGATCCATTAAACCCAGCTTGTAATTTGTACTTTTTTGTCTAAATCTTATGGCTCATGCTAGATCTAAGTTTTATTGATGATCAAACCATTGATTTCATAATCCATGCTTAGATAAGTATACAATATACTTAAAATATCTTAGACATAGCTGAAATTGCACATCAAAGCTAGAAATCAATCAGACAATCTCAGCCAGCTTATGAGGCATTGTTGGAACAATGACTTTCTGACATCCTGGAGGTGCTAAGGTGTATCAGGATTTGAGCAACACTTCTCATGAAACGGAATGAAGAGGGCATTGGTGAGTGTGTAGCACGTTGTTTGACTTGTCAGCAAGTCAAGGCTGATCACCAGAGACCAATAGGGTTGTTGTAGAATTTAGAGCTTCCTGAGTGGAAGTGGGATCATATCACCATGGACTTCATTATGGGTTTGCCTAGGATAGTGAGTGGGCATGACATGGTTTGGGTGATTGTTGATAGGTTGACAAAGTCTATCCACTTCCTTCCCATTCAACAGAGTCAGTCTATTGATAGCTTGGTGAGACTATATGTTAAGAAAATTGTGAGCTTGCATGGGATTCCTCTGATTATTATTTCTAAATGGGATAATAGATTTACATCTAAGTAGTGGTAGAGTGTTCAGGAGGTTTTGGGATCAACATTAAGATTCAACATTGCTTTTCATCCACAAATTGATGGTTAGTCTAAGAGGACCATCTAGATGATAAAGTAGTTGGGATGAGCACTATGGGCATGTGCAATTGATTGGAAGGGCAGTTGGGATGAGCACTTACCACTTGTCAAGTTTTCATATAACAATAGCTCCCATGCAAGTATTAGCATGGGTCCTTATGAGGCACTTTATAGAAGACTCTGTCGATCACCCTTGTGTTGGAGTAATGTGGGTGAGAGATGATTGCTGAAGTCTGAGCTAGTTAAGTAGTGTACAGAGAAAGTCTGGTTGATTCAAAAATGACTTTTGATGGCTCACAGTCATTGGAAGAGCCATGCAGACAACATCATATGGACATTGAGTTTATGGTTGGAGATCATGTGTTCTTGAAGATTTCTCCAATGAAGGTTGTGAGGAGATTTGAAGTTAAGGGAAAGTGAGTCACCAGTTCATTTGTGATACCCTAGGTTTTTCACAACATATAAATACTAATTTTTTAAAAGTTGGATCCCTAATTAAAATTTTCAATTTTAAAATCAACTGAAAACGAAAACTTTGAATAAAAAGCATTCATTTCAAAACCCTAAGAGTCATACAACCCATAAAACTGTGAATTTAATGATGAAATGATCTTTTCATTTCTACAAAAAATTTGACAGTGTCTTCTGTATTTTGGACCAGCCCATTTAATGCATGTGATGCAACAAATACCTGATAAACACAATAAGCATAAATATACAATCTGGAAGACTCCATCTCCAAATCCATCTAGATCATACACATATTTACCAAAAACCATATACCACAATGATGGAGTAAAAATAAAAAAGAAACAACAACATTACCCTGGGTCTGTCCATACACAGCCATCATCTCCAACTAGATGACATCCATACATCAATGTTACAAAAGTGTAAACCATACACATATACAATCCACAAATAACATCCAAGGTGGATTTTTAACAAACCACATACATCATAAAGATCTCCTCTATGCACCACTGAAGGGTGCCAACATCCTCGCCTGCTCTATTTGCATGCCATACCTGTTACCTGTCTCTGTATCTGAGGTATTACAAAACATCGCAATGCCTTAGCAAGCTATGCTTATGTAGGTGACGACAATAATAATAGTAATTCATAAATATTTAACACATATGAAATGGTCATGTATCAAATATTAGGGCATGTGATAAATATCATCCTCATGAAAATAGTTCTAACATGATACTAAATGTGAGAATAAATAGTGAGGAAGTATAACATAATTAGCATCAAAACCCAACTATATTGTCAGCAATAGCAAAGGCATTAAAGATCATAATAATGCTGAAAACAAGACAATGCATTTAAGCCACATGCATATTTCCAAAACATGTTGAGTAAACAAAATCTTTTAAGCTCATCAAAATGCCAATATCAAATCGATATAACTCATGCCAACTGTGCATATGAAAACATGTCAAATCAACTTCTAAGGCTCATAAATATGCCAAAATTATGTCAATATAGAGCATCAAAAGCTTGGAGAATATATTAATAAATGTGCATGTCATCATCAAGGGCACCCTCATACATGGATCCAAAGAGTGTCAAAAATTACCTCAATACAATGCATCAAATACGCAAGAAATATCTTAATGAATATGCATGTAATCAATACGGGGCAACCTAACACGAGAGTCCCACGAGTGTACCACACACTCATATGTTAGGTCATTAGTACTCGTACCAATCCTCCATGCATTGTCACATGTGGGTACAGAGGGAATATCCTATCCACCTTGATGTGCTTTATGCGCAACATGATAAAATCAATCATCAAGAAATGCATGGATTGCTATAGTACGGTGATAACTAACTCCTAGGTCTATCAACTACAGCTCTCCATTGACACCAAAACTTGAAACTAGGCATCCATTCTGCATGCGTGAGAATCAGGACCATAGCATGAATTACTCATGATATCACTCCCTGCGATGTTTGCCCTTCTATGGGGTGAGTGTCTATCATTGCACAAAGGCAAGAGGGAGAGTGGTCGGCCCTAAATCCCTACTAGCAAAACGCCCACTAAGTAGAAACACTCATCATAAATCCGCAAAAATACAAAATCTCAATATCTTAATAACCAAAGATAAGAAGAAGTATCTGATGCACAAAACATAGCACCTATAGCTTGCCATCCTAGAGCACAGCCCTTATCATGAGGTCAGCCTCTCAAGGACCAGCCACCAAGCCTCCTTAATCTAATCCATGGATAAATAAGCAATAAACAAGGCATCTAGGCACCTCAACATGCAACATCAAATAAAATCACCATCTAATTACTTCAACAGGTCATGGGTATATGCTAAAATCATGTGCTTTTGCTTTCGCTTATGAAATATGACTCATCATAGTCAAATCATGCGGCAATGGAAAATGATGATCAATGAAATCATGCATCCATGCATCAGTTACAAATAAGACAAAAATATCTCAATAAGAATCATGGCATAATAATATATGCATAGAATTCATTCGTAATTACTGAGTTGATGTGATAAAAATCTATAATTTCAAAACAACATGACCATTATTAATTGTCATCACTTACCTCAAACTAAGAATCACTCGTCTATACCTCTTAATTTACAATTGGACTCATGTTTACCTTAGTCTGCCTCAATCCCACTACCTGGATACACATCACATCCATATCTAACTTAGAATCCAAGTTATTTATTTAAGTTGGATTCTTAATTATAGAACAATATTATATTTTTAGTTCTTAAATTACCATATTTCAATATGATCCAATAGTTCACAACCATGGAATCTCAAGGTGGGGCTACCTCAGTAAGCTGATACTCCAAATCACATTGAACTGGGCCCACCAATAACTACTAGGTTCCTTTCTTAATCATATCATAACATATTCCAAAGCTATCATACTTAGATCAAGTCAAATTTAGGTAATTTATTATTTAATCAACTAATCGGGCATTATATATGCAAATCATGAACAATTTTGCTAATCATTGTCAAATCAATAGAATTAACTAGTTAGGATGATAATCCTACCTAGTGTAACTCAATTTGAAGGACATCAAGCTATCTACGTGGTTGGATCGTCAACTGATCGTCTCGAAGACACCCAATCTGCACTATCCATAGCAATCTGACTATGATCATCCACCTAATCATATTAGTAACTTTGATTAATTAATTTTAATGAATCATTTGAATAGTATGGATCATTGAATTTAATCCAATTTCATACTTGAATCACAATGAACAGTTAGATCTTTCATATCTCACATCGTGAATTTTTTATTGGGTTCACATCCAATTTGGATGGTCAGATGATCTCCAATTAAAAATTTAACCATCCCATAGCTTAGATCATGCCAAAATACACCTAAGGAGTGTTTTTCACTAAAATTTACCAAGTCACCGACTTTGATCAACCATTGTCGAGAAGATGAACAGCGCAGTAGCCATCAATGACTTAGTTTTCTTTGGATTTAGAAATTACTGGAGGATAATTGTAGATCTGGGTCTCACCTTCACTCCTATGAATTTTTGCAAAGATTTAATGTTGCTTGATGCTGGAAAATGCCCAAAATGGGGTGTGGTCGCAAGATTCTTTACTAGTTGCCAACGTCATCTTCTTTGTGTTGATTCACCCTCATTTATTGCCCTATCACCATGGTTCTTAAGGGCTTTTGATCGTACCATAGTGTTGAAAAGAATGATTTGCTCAAATCTCTTATCCAAGTCATCGTTGTCTTTGGTGACTTCCTACATTCTGATAACCCGAATACCCCAAATCTCCTCGCCGACATTGCACATGCATTCCTGGTGGACTAGGTCCCACCTCTCTCTCTCTCTCTCTCTCTCTCTCTCTCTCTCTCTCTCTCTCTTCCCATTTCCTTCTTCCTGTCTTCTTCTTCTCTTTTCCCCTCTTTCCTTTCAGTTTCTATCGACATCGGGTGACAATCTATCACTTGTCTTAAAGAAGAGGGGTGCCATTATCAAAACAGCCCCTCCCTTTTAGCAAATATCTTTTTACCAAAATTGCCTCCATATTTAAATTATTATAACTTCTCCATCTGAACTCTAATTTTCATGTTCTTTGTGCTATTGGAATTGTATCGACATGTACATTATAAATTTGATAGTTTTTAATCCAAAATTTAAGCTTTCAAAGGAGTCTCATCCTTAATATTTAAATTCTTTTCACAAAAATAAATTTCCTAATTTTTATTCCAATTATAATATAATATAATATAATATAATATAATAATACATAAATAATCCAAAATTGAGGGTTGTTACATCATTAGCCCATTCAAGATCCTAAAAAGGGTTGGAGAAGTAACCCATCAACTGGCCTTATTCCCATAGCTAGCAGATGCACATGATGCTTTCCACGTATCAATGCTACGGAAGTATATAGCTGATCCATCACATGTGGTACCTATAGAGTTGAGACTAAACCTGACTTTTGAGAAGTGAGCTGTACAAATTTTTTATCATAAGGTGCAAGAATTGAGGACTAGGACAATTCCATTGGTCAAGGTCCTTTGGCAACATCATTTAATGGAGGAAGTTACATGGGAGACTGAAGAGGAGATGAAATGAACACATCCTAAACTTTTTTAGGGATTGATGTAAGAGAATTTCAAAGATGAAATTCCTCTAAGGGGAGAAGAATGTAATAACCATCATTTTAGTTTATTTTATTTAAAATTTTTAAATTTTAATATGAAAACAATAAAAAAATATTTTCTTAAAGGGAGGGGCCATTTTGATATTGGCACTCCCTCTCCTTTAAGAAAAGTCAACATTGGTTGACTGTTACAGATGTAAGAAAAGAAAGAAAAGAAGAAAGAGAGAGGAATAGGAAGGAGAGGAAGAAGAAGAAAAGAGGGAGAGAAAGGAAGGAGGAAGAAAAGAGAAATGAAGAGGATTGTTTGTGGGAAAATGCACCACGCCAGTAAGGAGAGGAAAAAGAATGCATGCAGAGTCGTTAGATTTTACATACGTTGCTGGAGAAGATGACAGCTCATATCTACAATCTGAGCCTATCATTTTACTTAGTGCATGGAGGTGACAAAAAACCCCATGGTTATTTGGAAATCCATGATGATCTTGTCAGTCGATTAGAGATGGGAACAGTGTGCAACATGATCAGAGGATTTCAGCACAAAACAATGACTAATCTGACTAATCCAAGAGAGGAAAAACACAAAAATACACACAAGATGTAAGATTCGTAAAACGCAACTCATGATTTGGATTTGGGCTAGATCTTATGGCTCATGCTAGATTTAAGTTTTATTGATGATCAGACCATTGATTTCTTCATCCATGTTTAAATAAGTATATAATAAACTTGAAATATCTTAGATATAGCTGAAATTGTCAATCTAAACTAGAAATCGATCAAACAATCTTAATCGTCTGATTGGACCCTATTGTAGCAGTGACTTTGTGACATATGATTGATGATCAGATGCCACAGATGAATTCTTTGACCAACACTAAGCTAAATTTCTCTAAAAATTATTCAATTAAAATGCTGATCATTGGAGATCAATTGGAAGGCCTACATTTCCAATCAAGGACAAGAGAAAAACAAAGAATTTGAATGATCCGACCATTAATTTCTTGGTCCATGTTTAGAAATGCATGAACACGAACTTAGGATAACTCAGATTTGACAGAGATCATTAATCCAAGCTTGAAACCAATAGGACAATCTCGACCATTCATTAGTCACTATTGGAATTTAGGCATGCAAAATCGGTTCGATGACCACACATTGCCATAACATTTATTGACCTTTAAATTGTTTAGAAATTAAGAAAGATTTCATATTAGAATATTGATTCACCAGATCCAAATATCTAATATAAGATCTGATAATTGTATCATTAGATCGAAGGTTTCTAACACCAATTAGGGACCAAAAGATGGATTCCAAGTACTTAGAAACTATAATTTAGAATAATATACAGATTAGACGATGCATCGTGAACTATTCAACTATTAAATTTATAATCCGATGAATCGATGAGAGTTAATTGATGAAGTTGAATGCATTGTTTTCCTAGATTTGTATGATAGAGGTTGAGATCGATTTATTCTTTCTTTTTTTGGAGTAACTTGGAATTGTGGTTTTAGGTAGGTGTTCTGGCATTACATGTGTTCTACTTAAACTAAATTTTTAAAGAATCATCGTCAAAATAGATAAAATCCTAATTTTATTTATGAGAATTGTCACATTCTGAGTTATTTTTATGGTTGAGACTTGTAGAACTTCATCAAAATAGTTAACTCTAAATTGTCTATAGTTTCAGTTCAATCCACTATGTATATTCAAATTATGAACTTGGTGAATTAGCATGATTACAAATATTACTTCTTCATAAGTATGGATTTAAGTATTCCATGGTTTGATTCAAAGATGACTAGTATATGACTGATGAGTTGCATCGAATATAAAGGTACCAGATTTATCACATTATTTTTAGATGATTTGTTTTAGATGGGCGCTCTCGCTCGGTGGACACTATGCAAGGAGAGTAGCAGGTTGGCTACACACTCTCCGAGGTTTAGATACCTGTTACATCCAAGATTGGCTTTTTCCAGTGTGGGTATCATTGGAAGGCCCACTTGGAGTAATCCACATCCCCATGATGTGTGGATTGTAGTCTCCCCACTATGGTATCAGTGGCTGAGCATGCAGATAGATTGGATTTGGGTTGTAGATGTAAAGTGGTTCATGAATTTCTTTCTTGTTTGTGGATGTGACTTAATGCTATGAACACAATAGGGTCATGATTCCCTATATTGATACGGCATGACGATGCCTAGATGTTGGTGTGAGTACTTAGAACCAAGGTGTGATTGTTAAAATTCTCTTAAAAATTTATGGGATTAAATAAATTTTCTATTGATGGAACTTTACATTTTTGTAAGTACTCTATACGTTTATGATTTCTCGAGTGCATCATTACTTTCCAGAATGATTTTGCAAATAATGAGAATTTCAATGGTATAATGCTATCAAAATCTCGTGCTTGAATTATAATTGAATAATTTGCACCTTTACATAACTTGACTTAATCATTTTTCATACATTAAAATGATTACTTAAATTATTAGACTTTATCGTTATATTCTTGTATGAAGTATTATACGAATTTAAAATTGTTAAATATTAAATGTAATGTTAGATATCTATCCAAGCATAGCTTGTTAAGATATTGTAATGTTTACAATATCTCAGATGTGAGGAAGTAATTGGGAGTAGCTTTCAATTTCAAAGAGGCAAACGAGGCTTACAGAGGAGAGAATTTGACGAGGACTAAGGTAATATGAGTTTTCTTTATTGACATAGATTTCTAAACACTTGGACTATTGGTTATGTTCAGACTATATAACTGTTTAACTTTAAACTTTCTTTATGACTTGGACTTGTCGGAATGTGGAATAAGTATGATGGACTGTGGATTGTGATTGGAGGAGATTTTGGGTAAATGGTAATATTTTAATATTTGCTTGTTAAAAATTGTTTGCTTCTTTAAATTTTGTGAAAGTCCAAGTATATGGGTATGGAGATAGAGTCTCCAAATGTATTGATGATAATTGTGGAATTATCAGGTGTTGTCATATGGCATGCATTAAATGCGAATGTTTGAAAAATAGAGGAAACTCTACTGGATTTTTGATAAAAATAGAATGTCCATTTCACCTTTAGATCCAAGTTTTTGTGAAGGTTATGACACCCGGGGTTTTTTGAAAATTGTTTTATAAAAGAAAATATGATATATATTTTTCAAAAAGAAATTTTCATAACAGAGATCCTAACTTAGTTAAAAATTATTTAAAAATGTATTTTAAAAAACCAAGTCATTACATCCATTCATGCTACATGGCTAGTTATAAAGCCTAGAAATAAGCCTCCAAGCATATGTAGACGTTTTTATACACTTAATGTAATACATGATATTTTTTATTGATTAAAGACCATGACCAGTTTCTCGTATGAATTTGACTACAAAAATGATACCATGACTAGCCTCCAATACAATTTTGATTATAGAGGAAATACAAAAAGAAACTGCATGACACTTTAGCTAAACTAAAATACTTATAACATAACTTATATTCTTAATATTCTAAATAAATGAGATGTCTAAGAGTAGAATTGTAAATAAATGAGATGTCTAGGAGTAAACAAAGATCATCATATGAGACTTTTGGTTTCAACTTATGAAGATCAAAGTGGAACCAAAATCTGGTGTCTACAATGTATGACATGGGAATAGGTGAAGAAGATTTATAAAGAAAAATCAAGGCATATAGGTCTTTATAGGCAAAAGGTCAAGAATTTGGTACAATGGGCATATTCCACATCCTATAACACAAAGGGAACACTTGTTGGGTCAAGAAAAAATTCCAAGATAGTCATTGCCAGTGCATCATGCTATTGTATGACCCCATTGGGTAGCTACAAGGTTCAGGGTCCCCTGGATAGGTGTCTTGAGTACAAATCATGGAGAATTGAAAAAAGAGATTGCATTATGATGTTGGTGCCACATGATCCCTAGGAAGTAGAAGATTTGTGCTAGAAGCTTTTGCAATGAAATGGTCATTTGCTAAAAAAAGGATCCATCCATACCATCATAAACACAAAAAAATCTAGTTCATCCAAAAATCACAAAATCAGAAAGTTTCTCCATGAAAGGCAAAATAAACTGAGGCACTGCTCAGTTATAGTTAACCTCATCATCTCCCAGTGCATCAAGGTCCTCTCCTACCAATGGATCTCCTTCAACTCCTAAGGACATGCTTCTTGCATCGAAGATGACATCCCTTCAAGTTATCTCAAGAAGAGCATAAGCCCTAAACAACTTTGCTTAAAAGCCCTCTCTCTCACCTTTACTGGGGCTAAGCCACCTTTGAATTTGCCTTGATGTTAGGGCAATCTCTCTCTACCTTCTTGAATGCCTAGATCTGGCTATGTCTCTCTATCTCTTCCAATGCCTAGATCTAACCCTAAAGCTTTGCCGCCACATGTTGGTGGGCCCCTAGTTCAAAATAACTGAAAAAAAAGAAAGCCAAAGTTAGTTCATGACAAAAAGGTAAGAATGGCATTCAAAGGAAGAATTCCTTACTTGAGTAGACAGGAGCATGCTTTGGCTCAAGTTAAATTTTGCCAGCAAAGCCTTGAGTGCTCCACTGATCCATTTCATATCACAAAAATGAGATAAGTTTTAAGAAAAAGAAATAGACGAAGACGAGTTATAAAAACTCACTAGACACATGCTGGGTTCTATGGAAGGTAAGGAAAGCGATGTAAATGAAGAGTGTGGCGCCTCTCTGATGATGCCCTTCTCAATTCCCTTGGTTAAATAGTAAAGAAGAGGACGATTGCCAACTCCAAAGGGAGCTCCACTTCCCACTATCCTCGGAACATACTCCTTGTAGATAGAGAACAACAAAAAAACTCCATCCTCGTAAGTGTAGGTTGAGTCTCATGAGTAGGAGCCTATAAGGAAGAATGAGTTAAACAAGGAGTCGTTGAAGTGTTAGGCCCACTAGATCTTCGAGGAAGAAAAAGACTATCATGGAGAGGAGTCACTAGAGCAAGAGTCTGTTGAGCCGCGAGAGTTGCCATGGTTTGAAAATAAAAGAAATCTATCAAGTTTCAGATGAAAAAATCCATCTAGAAAGAGAGAAATCAAAAGTTTATGGACTCATATGTACTACTGATGGCATAAGATGAGAAGAGTAGGTGACAAATTTGCCATTGCCACTAAGATGGGCTATGTTCGTGGACATCTAGTTTTGTCTTGTTCGGACGTTCACTTTTTTATTTTTGGACTTTGCAATAACACATTATGGTATAAATTATGAATTTACTATTATTAAAATAATATCTTGACCAGCGATCGCAGATCAAGGTTACTAGATCAAGCCAAAAATCAAAGTATCAACAACAATAGGTCAACCACAAAATGAACACCCGTCAACAAAATTTGCCCATATGGGAAAATACAGCACAAAAAATAAGATGACTTAGGACTGACCTTGCAATGTACACCGTTAGCCAGATCAATCACAAGTTTTTGGCAAGATCTTCCTAAAAATTATATAAAACCATGAAAGAAAATAAAGAAAAGTCAAAATAAAGTACAAGAGAGAGAAGAACACATTCCACCCAGCAGAACAACTTGGGTTCTCGTTGGGCTGTCCAACAGAAAGGCAGGCGAGGTCACCGTTTTCAGAGAAAAAACTTGGCCACTGCTGGTAATGTGAGGAAGAGAAAGGGAAGAAGAAAAAAATTGGCCAGTAGGGTGGTAGAGAAAGAAGCATCTCTTTATTGGGTAATATATGCTCGTTGGGAATAAGAGAGAACTTAGAGAAAATGTAAAACCACCTCTCCACGTGGACAAACACTTGTCCAAAATTGCCTCAATTTTACCTACGTTTTGAATTAACTTTCTATTAGGTAGACATCCAAGTGTGGATATCCTATCGTTCATGGACAAACTTCACAGACATTAGATATTCACAACCAATATCCCAATTGACAAACATAGATCTTTGACTGGAAATTGAGATATCTTAATACACAGAGAGGACAAACTCAATGTCTATGAACATCAGCTTGGACAAACCAATATCCGAATTCACAAAACACCCTTTAGGGATAAGAAGTTAAATGTGACAAACACTGTAAGGATAAAAAGTTAAATGTGACTGAGATGTCTCTATGGCAGTCATCCTACCATATTCCAAAGCAAATATCAACTCTGGAGTCCTCTTCCATATGAATATCAACATCATTACAAATAGAAATAGCAAACAAAAGGACATTCTCGTCATTAAAAGAAGAGACAGTGTCCTTTTTGCCATTTCTGTAAAAAGGAATTCCTTTCTTCCGCATCACCCAACAATAAAATCAGATCGATACACACAAATACAGGCCCCCCCGGTTGAACAGCAGCAGCGCCGGGAAGAGGCAAGCAGCAGCTGCCCTGTGCAACAGAAAAGGGGGTGTCCTTGCTAAAACGATAGCTTCGGCTCGTCTATCCTCCCTTTGCTGGTTTGCGTTCTCATATCCTTTTTTACTCTCACAACGCACCACTTTACTGAAATTGGATCTTCTTCTTCTCAAATCCGCCCGAAATAACACTCGTTTCGAGATCCTCATAGAGAAACCGTCGAATATGTCCAAGGCTCGAGTTTACGCAGATGTGAATGTTCACCGTCCCAAGGATTACTGGGATTACGAGTCTCTTACCGTTCAGTGGGGGTGATTGTCTTTAAAACCATAACCCTAGCTTTTATTTCTTCTTTTGCTTGATTCTTGTTACTTTGGTGATTCTGGTTCTTTTTCTTTCCCCTCCTTTTCCTTTCTTTCTTCTGATTTCATTCTGGTAATAATTCTAATAATTACAGTAAGGGCAATAAAGAAGATTAGAAGTTTTACTCTGAGTTTTTGTAAATCCTACGATGGTAAATGAGTGAACTGAGTGGTAAATCCTAACAGACAGAGTATGGGTCATGTAATTTCTTGTTTGTTCATGCCTGAGGTAGAGGATCTGGCTGTTAAATGAGTTAGTTTCCGCTTCAATTTAGGCAGATGAGTTCTCTTTCAAGAATTGGGTTGAGATAATTAATGATACGACTTATGGTTTTCAGGAAGATGCTTTACAGATTGGATGAATTAGAGTTATTTTAGTCTATTGATCATTTTGAACATTTATAATTATCTGAGACTTATAATTGGTATTGATTTTTAAGAACTGGTTCTTAATAAGAATGTTTTGTATCCACATACTTGCCTAGGAAGACTTCTTGAATCAGGATGAATGCTTTTGGGAATGCTACAAAGGGAAGTGACTAAAAGATGGTATTTCTCTTGTGAGTTCTAGTACCAACACTTAGTAGGAAGCAAATGTCTACAAAACTCGACCTCCCATTTAGTACTTCTTATCAGTTAAATTGGCCAATGCTTAGCATGAGCCTTCTTATTTTGTTTTCTGCAACTATACTGAATGTTTATCTAGTCCTTGTCTTTGGCGGCGTTTTGATTTCAACTATTCTTTTGAAGTGTTTTGTTGATAATACTGTGACATAAAAGTGAAATCTCCTACCTTTTGTTCATAAATTTTGAAAAAGGAGCTGTAATTGTAATACCAAGGTATGAGTGTGATGGATTCATTGAAAGCCGTAAGAATGCTATACATTGTGTTGGCATGGATGGAATAATAGTTCAAGGGCTTTACCACTGAATATAGATTTTTTGCTAAAAGCATTTCAAGAAATTCAGCCTCCAGAAGGGGACCTGTTGCCAAAAGTATTGCTTTATGGCCACCTATAGTCAGTAGTTTCAGATATTTAATGATTCAGATAATTTTGGAGATTGATTATACCTTTGCTTTCTTGGTATCAAGAACCACTTTTCCAACATTATTTTCTCTCCACAGTGATCAGGATGATTATGAGGTCGTCCGCAAAGTTGGCAGGGGAAAATACAGCGAGGTCTTTGAAGGCATCAACACAACCAACAATGAAAGATGCATCATCAAGATCCTGAAGCCTGTCAAGAAAAAGAAGGTGATCAATACCCAATATATCATCGTATACCCTTTTCATATCTGCTTGCAGGTGCATTTTAGTCATTTATTTAGTCTGATATCATGGGGTCTCATGGTCTTACAATGAATGATATAAGGAGTTCACTTTGAATGGGAGGAATTTATTCATCTCATTGTATCTATGTCCACTTCTTTTCAAATTTTAAAGTTTCCTTCCAAGGTGTCCGCCACTGCTTTGTCATCCTTTGGCAGTTGCTCCCTTTTGTGGATTTCTTTTCCTCTGCAAAGCTTTCAATGCCAGAATTTGCCTCTGCTGCAGTCCTTGATGAATGTTTTGTAGTTCTCGTAAAGAGGTTCCAGGTTATACCTAATACCGTAGAGATCTTATCTGCTGAAAATGAATGTGAATCTGCATGCGCTGATGTCACTTATAAGTTGTTAAATGGTGATGGAACCCACAGATAATGTTTATCATTTGTAAGACTAGAATTTTGGTGAAAGGGTTATCATTTGGCTTGAATGGAAACTGATACTCACTTGGTTTCCTTTAACATATTTCTTACCAGAATAAATTTCTTTTGTTCTTTCTTGTATTTTTGCAGACTTAAATATTGTTATACTTTAGCCCTTTTGATCTTTGGCACCTTATGTATTTGTAGCTTCTGTTATTTAGCACTTTATTGCATGGAAGTGTAACATCTTTACTGATTGCCTCTGCAGATAAAAAGGGAGATAAAAATTCTTCAAAACCTTTGTGGAGGCCCAAATATTGTGAAGCTGCTGAATATTGTCAGAGATCAACACTCAAAAACCCCCAGCTTGATTTTTGAATATGTGAACAGTACAGATTTTAAGATTTTGTACCCAACACTGACTGATTATGACATACGCTACTACATATATGAACTTCTCAAGGTTTTCTCTTCATTTGATTAATTTCATATCATATCCCTTTTTTGTTTATCCTTATATCTTTTTGTTTCCTCTGGAGAATCATAATCTATATGAAAGACATGTGAATATAACTATCTTTTAGATCAAAGCATGTTTGATATGTATTTATGCAGATTGAAACATTTGATAATTATGAATATGCTTCATCATGTAAATAACAGAATTAAAATATTTTGTTATTTGAGTTTTTATGGGGATGGAAACAGTACCAAGCTAGCCCATAATCAGATCTATAGCTGGTTTGGAAATTTGAGTAAGAATAAAAAGAAGTTTCATGGATATTACAGTGGCATAAAGATGAGTTTTTCACTGGTTGACTGCAGGAAGCATTTTCCTTTTCGATCTTAGGAGGATGATTATCATTCCTTAATTGAGACCTTTGCTAAAAATGTCAAAGAAAAAAAAAAAATTAAAAGAGAAACTGTGGGAGCAACTGAGGAACAGGGATGTGGGTGGCATACAGGACTCAGTTTTAGAAGATTAAGAGTTGAGAAAGGTTTTGGAAATGTTTAGAAGTGGCTGGATATTAATTTTTTTTACGTGATTGTATAAACTTAAAAATACACACCCGATATGGACGAGTGTCTAATGTACTCAGACATTTATCTTGTCCTAATGTGAAGCCATGATCAACAAACTGCCATTCTAGTCATGCATGGACTGATTGATGCCCTTACTGATGGGCTGATGACTCCAACCGTTAGTTTATGTAAACTGGATTAGTTTTTCCGTCTATATGTCTTTTTGGAGCACTTGCTTGCTGGAATTGAGTTGGATGCTGAGTTGATTCATCCAAGTTGGTTTGCGAAGTGTATGCGTCCATGGGCCTGTCTGTCTGTTTCCAGAAGGAAATGACCACATTAGCTATTGTAGCGCAATCTGATTTCATTTGAGAACATATCCCATAATGTGTTTTCTGATGGTTGTTTCAAATTCTATTTTGTTCTAAATTAAATTTGTACTATGGATAGTGTCCTCAGAACCAGTACTGTTGCATATGCGTCAAGCAATGATATTTGTGAAAGCACATCCAAAACATGCAGTTTACTTAAGATTCATCCCTTGGTGACAGTTTGCCAATTGTTTCATTATAAGGAGTGGTCCATTTATTCTTCATTTATGGGTATTATATAGTTATTAAGTTACTACATTTTCTTCTTTATTATTGCAGGCATTGGATTTCTGCCATTCACAAGGAATCATGCATAGAGATGTCAAGCCTCACAATGTTATGATAGATCATGAACTGCGAAAACTTCGGTTGATAGACTGGGGGCTAGCTGAATTTTACCATCCAGGCAAGGAGTATAATGTTCGTGTAGCTTCAAGGTAAGTCTCATTCATTATGAAAATTTTAACCACACCAGTATGATTGTTGCCTTTCGTTGTGCTTCCAAACTTGCATTTCTTTCTGCTGCAATATTTCTGTGTTTATTTGATGAGATTTCATTTATGTTCTTTGCCATTGTTTATTTCTGAGACCTAGGAATAGATATGGACTTAACCATTCAACATCATCTAACAGCTCCGATAGGGATGGAGTTTAAATGTCAAACGGCCAGAATCTATTTCAAAACCTAACTAGGTTAGGGACTTGTACATGAAAACTTCAATTAATATCCAACTCATGCTGATTCTCTGCTTAGCTATATATGTATATAGGGTAGCCATCTTTCTACTCTTTTAAGGAGAAAAATTCAATGCTAAAACAAAGTTTTCCATCATGATGCATTTTGTGTCAACACACAATCAGGAAGATGCTCTCTCTCTCTTGCATGTGCATGTATCCTTTTCATCTGTATTCCTCTCCACATGTAGGCAGAAAACTAAAACAAATTCCTGATGTGCTGTCCTTCTAAACCCTCTCAAATTCCTTCTCCACCATCTATTTCTTCTCCCTAATTAATAAATTTACGTGCTTTGATTGAAGCACTTACATTTCGTTCTCTTTTCCACTAAGACAGATTGAAGACTGCTATCTTCTTTTACCTCCTTAGATCTCAATCATACCACATTGCTCTTCAATCAGAGTGCAAATTTGAAATTTTAGGGAGCAATCTTGGTGCAGAACTGTTTAAAATTATCTTGGAAAATTCTTTTGAACTCAGAAATCAGTGTTTATATATGCAAAATTCGAATTTATATTAAAGTCACAAGTTTTATAAAAAAAATAACAAATTAAATCAATAAAAACCTGATCTTATGTTACTTTAGGCAAAAGACAATTGAAACTTTGAGTATGAAATGTCGAGTAATATGGTAAATCCAAACTCAAAAACTCAAGAATGTGATGATTTTGAAGTCAAACATGAGTTATATGATGAACCCAACTCAAAACACTAGTATATGATGAATTGAAATTAATGTATCAACTAATAGTAGAAACTGAAAAATATTTTAGTTGAGAAAGCCAAGAAAATAGAAAGAAATCAAGATAGTTCCTGGGGTCTGCACTTGTGAAATCTCAAAAAGAGATCCTAAGAGTTACTTGGAATCTGGCGAGGAATTGAGAGTCACACTTGAATAAAAGGGGCAGCCCCTGTGCATGAAGCTCCTGCATATGTAGGGTTTGGAGAAGGGGCAGACCACAAGTGTCAATAGTACGCAGCCTTACTTTGCATTTTGCAAGAGGTTGTTTCCATGCCTTGAACCCGTGACCTCAAGAGTCACACTTGAATAAAGATAGAAAATTGGCAATCTAACGAATAAAGCTAACATGATTTAACTCAAAACTTCTCCCCAAAATGAGAAAAGTTGGATTCTTGTCCATGATATTCTAATTTCAATACTTTCTAATTCCTAGCTTTTACTTAAACAAAGAGACATTGAAAAAAATGGAACCCCCTCCCTGGAAATAACAGATACCCCACCTCCATCCTCATGGGCGGTCATGGTTGCATGTTTAAATGAAATGGGGTCCACCATGGTTGCCTGTTTATGTTAGATGGGGCCCTGGGTTTGAAAAATCTTGGGCGTTTTTCATTCTTCGCCCATATACTTGTCCATCTCCACCATTATTTTCTCCTCTAAATTCATTTCTTTCTATTTTCCTCCCTTTTCTTTTCCCTTTGATATATATATATATATATATATATATATATTCACTCTATTTAAGTTAGAAAATTGCATGAGGCTTAGATGAATCTTTTCTTTGTTCTTTGTAGAGGTCAATCTTACATCTGAATATGCCTTTCATATGGAACTGTAATTGAGTGGTTCAGATTATGATGGCCTGTCTAATTAACTAGCCCTCTCTCTTTCTCGTGAGTATGCGTGTTCTGAACAGTCTAACAGCAAAGTGGCATTTGAAAATGAAACACTAAATGGTTAATCTAACTGATATATTAATAAATAGGAACTCCCCTTTGCTAAAGACTATGATTGACCTCTTTTTAATGTTAAATGAGGCAATTGTTATTGAAGGCGTTCATGCCTGCTGCTGGGTTAGTGAAACATGATCAAGAAGAATAGTGAACTCACAGATTGATTCCAAAATCAAGTTGCCTTGCTTCACAAAATATTAAACGAGCTTTTCCGAGACTCAGTTTTTCTCTGACATAGAATATATTGAGTTACAAGTAATTTTGTTAGTATATATCTGAAATCTGGTGAAGTCTTTTTCAAAGGCTTCTGGCAACTTGGCTGTGTTCACTTGATTCTTTTACTTGTAGGTTGGCTCAAGTATTTAGGTTCTAAACCTGTTAGCAAGAGGAACGACATTAGCAACCAAACACTACTTGCAGATGATGCTCCTAAAATAAGAACCCAATTGTACAAATTTAATAGTGTGATGTGAATGTCAGACATGTTGCAAATATTATGTTTACATCGACTTTGCATCATTGGAACTAGGATCTGCAGAATTTTCTTTTGGTCTTTGTTACTTTTAGACCGATATGGACATTATTGAATTTTTTTGTGATGAACTGAATTCAGACGGAATCACAAGTTTGTGAATGTTGTTCCTACCATTTAAACTAGTCCAGAATTCATTAAAACAACTTTATGAGTCAATCACTGGGATACCTGCTTTGGCTGTTGGGACGAAAACTTATCTTAAATTTCTGTGACTAGATAATGAACTTTCATAAGTTGATTGAAGCTGTATGCAAGTGCCTCTTATAGATGTTGTATATATATGTGTGTTAGTCTCCTGCTTGCAGTAAGCTAATATCTGCTTTTCTTGTTTCCCAGATATTTTAAAGGGCCTGAACTCCTTGTGGATTTACAAGATTATGACTATTCATTGGACTTATGGAGTCTTGGTTGCATGTTTGCAGGAATGGTGAGTGTTTCATATAGGGAAAAAATGCTATTTAGTTAGCTTACAGACTTGGTAACCTGAAGTGCTATTTTGGTTGTCCTCCATATACATTCTTTTGTGTTCTTTTGTAGATATTCCGCAAGGAGCCTTTCTTTTATGGCCACGACAACCATGATCAGCTTGTTAAAATTGCTAAGGTAACTTCTAGTTCTGTTGCATCTCATCAAAGAGTTGAGAATCATTCTAATGTTCCAACTTTCATTCGGCTATGGGTGGTTGCTGAATTATTGTGTTATGGCACTTATAAATTATTTTAAGTTGCAGGAATCCAAACTTGGCATGTACTACTGATTTAATTGGTTTATAGTGTTTTGTAGAATGCTTACAAGTCTATGAAAAATATTTCTCATTGCAAAATGACATCCATCAGTGACTATTCTGATCAAAACATCAAACACTAGGGATAATTTTAAGCTTGTGAGCGTTGGCCTGCAAGCCTTAGATGTGATATAGTTGGGGAGAAAACTTGTGTCTACTAATTTCACAAAAGAAATGAGGACTAAGCATGTAATGCTAGTCTAGCTTGTTTCTTTTCTGATGTGTTTTGTTGAATACTTAGAAGGTACCACTAAATTTTTTTGTCAGTGTGATATCACATCCATACAGAACTATTGGAATATCAACATTTAGGGAAGTTAGATGTGATATTGTTGGGACAAGGGGAGTCTTGGAGCAATGGTAGAGTTGTCGTTGTGTTGTGACCTTGAGGTTATGGGTTTGAGGCGTGGAAACAGCCTCTTGCTGCAAGGTAAGCCTCTTGCATAAGCTGGAGCTTTGTGCACCTGGCTGCCCTTTAAATGTGATATTGTTGGAGGAAAAGCTTTGGCTTCTGTCAATTTCATAGAAAAACTGGTTGTGAATTATGTTTCTTCTTTGGGAAAGACTAAGGCATGAAAGGGATGATAGGATTCAAAGTGTCGAATTTGCTTGAGATTGCAATCTAATTGATGCCATTTGTATTCATTGCTGTACTGGTTCATTATGTTACCGACTTTGAGACTTTTCATTGCCTGTTTTGATTGTTTGCAGTGGCTGTCTATGACTATTTTTTCACAAAATGAAGAAACAGGCCCTTGTTGTCTTATTTTTGCCCAAAAAAAGTGGGGAACTGAGCAGCATCACTTAGTAACTTCTGGTTGCCTACCATATCAAAATTATATTTTCTAATATTAAAAGCACGATATATAAAAAAAAAAGCTTGTTTGTTGGCTGTGGGCCTAGGAAGACATTTTACTCAAGACCAAAAGCAATTTAGAGGCCCAGAAATGTTACTATCTCACTTGTGGTGCCTGTTTAATACAAAACACTAGGTCCATTTTGAAATTTATACAAAATAGTTGGCCAAGTATCATCAAAATTTGCTAAGCTATTGACCATAAGGCGATTTTCACAGTATCCTTGTGAACATGTTGTAGGCCCACTAAGTTATGTGGACGCATGATCTTTAAAACATATTAAATCTTCACCCATAATGTGGGCCTTGCATTTAGGGGATCAATTACATCGAAACCTATGTGTGTTACCTGTGAATACCTAACACCAAATGGGCATTTGATCCTAAATGCCATACCTATTAAACACAAAACCGTAGGCTTATTTTAGAATTTAACAAAAAATAGTAGGCCTGTTGTCAATTTCACCTGTGTTGTGGGTCCAGTATCATCAATACCTGTTAAAATAGTGCCTGATATCTCCTTGCACATGATCTGTAACAAATATCCTCTTCCTTAGTGAGCAAACAGCAGGCCCAGTATGTTATGTGGGCCCGTGTGTTCAAAAGCCGTTAAATGTTCAGCTGCTAGGTAGGCCTAGTATCTTAAATTTTTATATATCAAATCTATATCAAACTATGCTTTGTGGGTCCATGCATTCAAAATCTATTAAATATTAAGCTGCTATGGGACTCAGTATCTTAAAACTTTATAAAACAGTGGGTAGTAGGCCCATATATCAAACTTATTAAAACCTATGGAGCAACATTTAGAATATCTAAACCATTCAAGTCATTGGCCATTTAGAGTTGGGCACACATTTTAGAATTAAACCATTCAAATCATAAACAATGTAAGACTTGGGTCCAAATTTTTCTAAATTGTGGTTCACATCTTCTGAAATGCTGTCTAACTCATACATGGACTATGATTTGAGTGGCTTAGATCTTCTAAAATGTGGGTCCGCCTCTTAATGGCCTGTGATTTAAATTGTTTAGGTCTTCTAAAATGTGATTGAGAGGGAGGTTACCCAAAGAATCCAAGCGGGTTGGAACAAATGGAGATGTGCATCAGGGGTTTTATGTGATCGGCGGGTGCCACTCAAACTAAAGGGAAAATTCTATAGGATGGCTATAAGGCCGGCCATGCTCTATGGATCAGAGTGTTGGGCAGTTAAGGAACATCATACTCATAGGCTGAGTGTTGCAGAAATGAGGATGTTGAGATGGATGAGTGGTAAGACAAGAAAGGATAGAATTAGAAATGAAAATATTAGAAGAAATTTAGGGATAGCACCAATAGGTAACAAGATGAGGGAGATTAGACTTAGATGGTTTGGACATGTTCAAAGGAGGCCAACAACGGCACCAGTTAGAAGGAGTGAGGCAATACAAGTTGAAGGTTCTAAAAGGGCAAGGGGAAGGCCCAAAAGAACGTGGATAGAAGTGGTGAGGAAAGATTTAAAAACTTTTGGACTAAATGAAGCCATGGTATTTAATAGAGTGGAATGGAGGAATAAGATTCATGTGGCCGACCCCTAATTGGGATAAGGTCTTGATGATGATGATGATGAGGTCTTCTAAAATGTGGGCTGAACTCTTAGATGGCCTATGATATGAATGTTTTAAATCTTCTAAATCGTGGGTCCAACTTGGGAGGTGAAAATATAATGGCCAAGGCTTAAGATAATGGGTTGGATGATGAAAAGGTGGCCCCACATTATTTTATAGTAAAGAGGGGTGACAATATAATAACCAAGGCTTAAGATTATCTTTTCTAGAGAGGGGTGTCAATATAAAACATACTGTCCTGTTTTCAGCAACCCTGGAAAAAAAAATCAAATCACTGCTTCTTGTTGGCCACTAATAGGCCCTTAAATAGTTGGTGGCATTGTTTTGAACCTTCATTTTTCCATTGTCTTACTTTATACAGAAGTAGATAATGAAGCTAAATGGTTCTAAGGATCTAAGCAGTCTCTTTTGACTCCTTAGTAGAAACAATATGCTCGTTTGAATAAGCAAATTAACTTCAGATGTACCAAACAAAAAGCTTGAAGTCCTTGATGTGCAGTTAGTTATGATGTGATGCAAGATGGGTTGCATTCACTTTCTTATGCAAATGCAAACAAGTTCTCATATGCTGAATTTTTTCATAAGACATTTTTATTTTGTTTTTTATATAGCTGAATCATGAGTGTTGAATCACCATATCTGGAATCACTCCCTTCTGCATATTTTGTTGCAAACTTCAGTCACGATCATGAGGTTTCTAATTACATTGATATTCTCATGCTATTGGGTTTAAGAACATGATCTGAAATCAAAATGTTGACAGAATTGAACTTATTGTGGATTATTGGACTTCTGCATGAGCTACATCTTTGTTACATAAACACTTGGAACAGTTGGCATCTTCACTTTTTTCACTTGCTGTTTTGTAACTTGGTTATTGCATTTTTGGTTTCTGATATCCTCCCCTTTTTCTTCTTTCTGTTGTGTCTCATTCTATAAATTTCATTTTTACTCTATAGAAAAATTATATCGTTTAGGCTGTTCTTTGATAAAAAATAATGTTTAACAGTTTGAGCCTGACTGATGGACAATCAACTGGTTACCTTGTTCATAGCATGCCAATAAATTTAATATAATGCTTAACAGTATTGGTGATCTACTACAAACACTCAGCTGTTCTGCTCCTGGGACATTTTCTATCTTCTGTACCATGTGCATTCTGTTGATACTCTTTTAGTTAACTGCTTGCCTTAAGTCTACGAATGGGCTGGATGTGTTTCTGGAGTCAATGTTCTCTCCTTTTTCTTTTTCCTTCAGATCCAATTTGTTTCCTTATGTTTAGCGCCTTTCCAACTTTTGCCAGAATCTGCCTTTTATTGTCATGGAGTTAAAATTTTTGCTTTTTTCCATTCTGTCACGGTGTCCTCCACCTGATAATGGCATCTGTTTGATCTCTTCCCTCCTAGTCTGCTCTATCTGTTTGAACTCATCCCTCTTTCTATCTTTTCTTTTTGGCCCTGCATTGACTATTTTTCTCTATTTACTTAATCTAACATTCCTTGTATCTTCTTTCCCCATCTGTCAGAAACTGCCATCCTTCAATTCAAGTCACATGTTCCAGGATGAACATTCTAATACTAAATGATTCATCTGGTAGATTTATATGTTTGACCTATTCCGTCTTTGCTTTTTTCAATTATAATCTTCTAATAATCTGACCAACTCATGCTATATGATATATCTTTCATCTGGTTGAAGAAGCTTATAGTTTTGGAGAAGGAAACTTCAACTCGCTCATAATTTTCTTGTACCTGGGAAGAGTTTACTTATAACCACCCTTCCTCTTAGTGCTGCATTCAGCTACACTAATCAGGAAAGATGATGAGATAGGCCAACCCTCTATAGCTATGCAGAGTCAGCATCGTCTCATATTCTCTTTCTTAGCTGTGACATGGTACACCTTGAATTAGTTAAAATCTTTCCTGGATGGTCTGATAATTCAGATACGATCATCATTTAAGGGAAAGTAGTTGTCTTTGCTAACCACATTGAATCGCTCAAATCTTCTCTTTATCATTATTAGTTCAGCAATCTCTGCAGAAGCTGAAGGACTCTTTCAACTGTTATAATGTGTAGTTGACCACATTATAATATGTTTCTTTTGCTTGACTTGTTAAAGTGTTTGCTAAACGAGCAAAGTCTCTTAAAAGTTTTGGACTCATCAGACTGAGGTTCTTAGCAACAATAGAAGAAGGTTCTGAGCTTTCTTAACTTCAAGTTCTGCTTTTATGTTGTGCTCATGTATTTCTAGTTTATACTGGAGACTTCATCTGCTGAAATTGATTCTTTTTGTTTTCTGTAACTCAACAAGCAAGTATCATATTAGAGGAAGTATTGTACTTAGATACAACAATATAGACTTGTTGCGCAATAGTTAGCCCAAACCAAAAGAACTTACTGCTCCAGATAAGTGCTCTCATGGCCTTAATTTTGAGCTTCTGATTCTTATCAGGTACTTGGGACTGATGAATTAAATGCTTACTTAAATAAGTACCGCCTAGAGCTTGATCCTCAGCTGGATGCTCTTGTTGGGAGGTATGCACAACTTGCTGTTTTTTTTTTTTCTTTTTTTTTGGGTTTGCGAACTCCTGCATTTTCCTTTTCTGGATTTTTTAAATGAAGATTCACTCTGAGTGCTCTCCTGTGTTAAACAACAATGATTCATTTTGGTAAAGTCTGCATTGTGTCTGCATTTTGGATTTTTACACCATGGCTTAAGCAGAATGTGGATATGACATCATAATTGTCTCTCTATTAAACAAACTTAATATGAACAAACATATATTTAGTGTGGCTTTGTGGTTAGGTGCGCTCCTCCCCTACCAAAGGTTGGAAGTTCCTATCAGCTCATCCACCAACTCTTAGAAAAAAAGAAACATATACTTTAGTCTTTCTCCAGATGTAGCACGAGACTGACACTGCTCACTACCACACCTCAACTTGTCCCTTTAATCTCTCTGCAGGCACAGCAGGAAGCCTTGGTCCAAGTTTATCAATGCAGACAATCAGCATCTAGTTTCTCCAGAGGTAATTTATCTTGTCATATTTGGGACACATTGTGACGGGTGTCTTTAGTTTCAAGTGACATTTGCTTAGATTTGTGAGCTTTTATTGTTTTCGTGATTCTTTGATGCAGGCCATTGATTTCCTTGATAAGCTGCTACGCTATGATCATCAGGAAAGGCTTACAGCACAGGAAGCAATGGTAATCATATTTGATGATTTTGCTAATGAGATAATGGAGTATTTTTCTTGCTTTTTCTTCCTGCTTTTCATACTGGCTTTGCATCATTAGTGACGACCTCTTTATGATTTCTTTGCTTGTTAAGATCAGTGTTGTTGACATCATTTAATCTGTAAATTGGAGGAAAAAAAAGAAGAAGAAAAATGACATTATCTGATTTTAGATAATTTTGTTGATACAAAAAGCTTATCTGTTTGTCTGTCATGTATCAATTTCTCTGTTTGTTTCTGTGAGGACTTTGTTACCAATCGGTTTTATTCTAAAACTACCTAGGTTGCCCAAATTATCTTTGTCCTGTAGTGGATCTGAGGGATGAGATAGAGAACTGGGTGTTCTATAAGAAGTGGAAGCCATTGATCATCAGACCAGAGGTTTTCTATTAACTTAGCAGGATTTTATCTTATAGAAAATGTCACTTTTTTTTTTTTTTTTTTCTTCTTGATCTCTTCCTTTTTCCTCCAACTATCAGAAGTATTTTTCTTTTTCTCATTTTTTGCACATTTGCCTTGTATGTTCATAATTCTCCTTTGACTTTCCAATTTTCTGTCAATGACTAATCTCTCTCACTCTCTCTCTCTCATGTTGACTTGCCTGTAACTCTCTCTCGCACACACGTCTACTAGCCTTGGCTTATTTAATTTTTTCTTTCTGTCACCTAGAATATCAATTTATGTAATTTGTGGGATCTTGAGGAAATTCTAAAAATATATTATCTTATAAGATTGCAGAGCTTACTAATTTACCATGTTGGCCTAAGTTGGGACTGGAGACGCTATAGTCTTAATTTGATTATCAATTTATCAGTCATCAATTTGATGGACTTCTACTGTAGCGTGTTGGAAGGAAATGATCACTTAAGAATTAGCTAGTGAATTGAGTGTTCCAAAGCCAGAACCATGTGTCCCTATGAGGCCATGACTGTTTTCTCTTGATCTTTAACTTAATTTGTTGCACTTGACATGCTCAGCGTATTTAACTTTTCATTTGGTTGACTAAGTGCCAGTTAAAGACTGAAATCATTTGATTCATAACAGAATTAAGGCTCCTGGTTTATGCTGTGGCCATCATCGTAGTACATTTACTATATTCTTCCATGGATGCAGGCACACCCGTACTTCTTTCAGGTCAGGGCTGCAGAGAATAGCAGGATGCGTACACAATGACAAAGACGGGCCTACTGAGTTCGGATTCCCATATAAATTAGATGGATGGTACGGTTAATTTGGGAGGCAGTTTATTTATTATGATAACCGCCTTGTTCCATTTATACTGAAGGGCTTTATAACATGCTTGCTTTGTATGGTTTGGCCAATTATATATCCTTGATTTTGAGCACAGTCAAATGTATGATTTTATCATCTTGCTTTCAGTTGGTCTATCTAGAGCTATGATAGTCTGCCAATGCTTTTATTTTCATCTTTTTTAGATCGTATGGTTCATTCTTGCACATCTTTGTGCGTGGGTAATACATTGTAACAGAATTATTGCACTTAAGATTATCGAAGGTATTCTATTCTTGAATGATATCTTGCATGGGTAAGACGCTGGGACATTTGGAAAGCTTGATCTTTTCTTGGGGATACTCGATGCTAAAACAGCTGCTGGGTCTGGCAGTGAGTATCCTTGATAAGGAATCTCATACATGGGACATTCCTAAATCCTCCTGTTTGTGAAGCTCTTGTTCTATCTTTTCTTTAATTTTCTAGTCCAATTAGTAGCACAACCGACGAAAGAAAGTCACACATGGTTTATTTGGTATCCTTCCGTAGGATGCATAGCACCAAGTAATGCACGTGTTGTGATCCAAGTAGTTGATCTTCTGAGTTTACTCAGATCTGTTGTCCACCCTTCATTGGTAAAGTTCTACTGTTTTTGAACTTTTTGACCAGCCCTTATTGATGGTAAAGGATCATCAAGTGTAGAACATTTTGGCATGTGGGTTATTCCCAAAGGTGCATCTCTTTTCTGGAAGCTATTTCTGGTAAGCATTTCACCCTTTTCACCATGTCGGTCCAACCACCCACTTGGAAATGAATATATTCAAATAGTCTTTTTTATAAACAAGCATATCCATTCACAAGGTTCCTAAACATTCTATTTCTTTGGAGTCTACTTTTTCTTTCTTGTATCAGCAAAAACCCAAATTCATATCTTGGTCTTCTCTAGATCAAGCTAAAAAGAATATTCAATGCTGTTTTTTATTTTCTAGAACAAGCAAAAAAAATCTTCAATGTCCTTTCATTTCTTAGTTCGGGTGTAGGTATCTTAATTGAAGATCCTAAAAATTCTAAAATGAAACACAGAAAAGAGTAGGGGTGTAAGTGGTATGGTTTCATGATTAAAATTTTATATATTTAGGTGTCGTACTTTCTTGGAGTTTGGTTTCTAGTTTGCAAGCCGTTCCTATGCTGCTGGTTCTGATCTGGTTCTTAGGTGTTTAACAATTCTCGTACATAAAGAAGAAAATTGTAAAAGCCAAACAATTAAGACGTTGAAAGGTAGGTTATGCATTATTTTTGTTTATTTGATTATTTATAGATCAAGTACTCGTGTATTTATTGTTTGTTCAACTTCTATATATTCAAATAAAAATACAATATAAAAAATAATATAGTAGTTAAAAATGCACATTATGTTGGTACCTAAACAGTAGAAGTTAACTATGGCATAAGTTCAAAATAGGCAAACAACTATGTTTGAGAAGACATAGGGAGTTAAGATAAAAATATTTGCAAGACTAACATGTTTATTCAACCTTCTTGTTGAAGAACGTCAGCAATGCTCTTTACATATAAAGAACTAGAGAACCAAATGCATGTAAGTAAAGAAGCCACACATATTAGAACCTAATACAAATAAGCATAAGGAACTAAAATTAAGACCAAATATACATAAAGTTGATGAGAAACTATATTGAGTTCTCACTTAAATTTAAAATAAACTAAATATAAAAATAATATATAAGGATAACTAATTGGTAATAAAATTTATTAGATGTAGCTTATTATTTTATGTCCTAATATGCTAAAGTTTAAGAAAACATTGTGAGTATATTATTGTATACTAATTGATATTCTTTAGTTTTGATTTTGGTCCGAGTACTAGAGCATAAAAACTAATATTGTTCTAATACGATTTGGTTATTTAAAATGATTTCGATTAAATATCCATGCCCTAATTTTTGGGTCCGATATTTGTCAATTTTAAGGTTCTGGGTTTACACTCCTAGGAAAAAGCCTAGTTGATAAAGAAAACCCTTTCATAGAAAGAAATTTTACTGGATTTCTGGTTTGCAGCGTCAGAGGAGAGAGAGAGAGATTAGTTTTAAAGTATTGGTGGGCCCACGTGAAGAGGATTGAAAAATGGTTAAATGTTTATTCTGCCCTTGGATTCGTGGCATGAGTAAACATGTGCGCGGGAAATAGTTACGTTCTTAGATCACCCCCTTACGAGTAAATTCAACGAGAAGAGTATTAGTGGGCGTACCTTTTTCAATGAACAGCACACATGTATCGTGTTCTATCTGGTTAGCTCTACTGTGGACGAGGCATCCACCTAAATTGAACCTACCCGAGTACTGTTATCTTTCGTTGGGTGGCCTTTAACTGATGGAGAAGTGTTCCATATGGGTCAGTCATTGCATCCGTTACCGGTTTTTTTTAATGGTAGACACACGCACCTGTGCTCAGCCTCGAACCCTGATCTCCCAGGTGACAGACTTGTGCCACCATGATAGAGGGCTTCGGCACCATAAGATCCTTTACATTTGCCACTTTGTGTTTTCATGCTTATATTTCTAGTAAAAATAATATCGGATATATACTCATATGAGCGGTCAGAATTCTCCGAGGAGAAGAGTTCATATGATAAGGGATCCAAACCCTTGTTAGCCACTTAGTTGTGTAAATCTCACAATGGCCTTCATTGGATGATCTTAACCATCCGATTGAGAAGGTTTGAATGCCAATTGGCTGCCAAATGCGTAGACCACAATCAATTGAAACAATGACTGTAGGCAACGATGTGCTTCTATAGCTAGTCCCAAATGACTGTAGGCGACGATGTGCTTCTATAGCCTGTAACCAATGTGGCTCATCTCGTGTAATAATTGCTATTTTATAGTGTAGGATGGAAAATTTTCATTGGCTCAAACATTATTTATCTTTTCTTTAATTCTAGAACAAACAAAATGTGAATGTGAATGTGAACTGGTCACAAAGTTAACCATTATTTTAATACTTGATATCTATGATATGACCCTGATTCGTAAACAGGCAAAGGTTGATATCCTTATACATCCAGCTTTATTGGGCCATGTCTTGAACCACTGCTCCATGCAAAATGAATATTCATGAGCCATATAGAAGTTTATTTTTTCACTAGACCACCTAATTGAACTGTCCTCTTGGGCATTCTAGTACCGCAATGGTCTCTATTTTGACGAGAAATCGACGATTTTAATATTCATGATTATTGTCCTCTTTTGCATTTTTGTCTATCTTTTGGCATTTTTGTAGCCAATCTCTTGCACTTTTCTTGTTGTTAACTATTAAATCAGTTACCTAAAACATAATGGACTCTATTCTATCGCATCTATGTTTGACTATTGAAAGAGTAAAGAAAAAGAGGAAGCAGCCTAATTTTAAGAAGCCCACTTTTGGATGATTTGACATATTCATCCTTTCAACAGACAAGGCCAGAGGACTTCCTCGCGGTTGTCTAGACTCTTTTTGGGTACTTTCTCTCGTAAGGCTCTCCACTTGCTGGCGTTTAGATTAGAAAAGAAAAAGACATAAGTTCTATAATTATTCATCAATAGGTAAAGCATGAATTAATTAAAAAATCCCAAGCAACAATGTGGTGAAAATATAGTGTTTTCTGCTAGATATTCACCCCCTGTTTTCAGCCAGGATTGTTCTGGCTTTAGAAATGTGAAACATTAAAGGCTTGCATATAAAAAAAACCCAAGAATTTTCAACTTTTGTTATATATACCCAAATTCTTAATTTGATCAATTAAATCGCCGCGTTAATCTCTGTTGGCAATGACAGCCTAATTGTAATCGTTGTTTAATGTCATTATGTTTTAGCCGTTGGCCTCTGTATTTTTTTTACCGAAATTTAATGCCTCTTTTTCTGTCCTAAAATCATTAGAGAAAACTCCTCTCTTCTAGCGAACCACCAAAAATCCTAGATTTGAAGCTTATCACTCTAGTAGAAGGAATTCCTTGGTAAAAAAAGAAGAAAAGAATTAATCATTCTAAGGTATCTTGACTGACATGATATCTTTGTTTGGCTTTTGATTTTGTTAGCAGTTGCTGGCATCTCATGTCCCAAGTACAAATAGTTAATTTAAACAGAGTTTTTGTAATATTAGGGATTCTTTAGTCATTCACAATCATTTTTTAGTGTAATTGGGTTCCTCCTTTGCCAATTTATATTATTCTGTTTAAAACAACGCCCTTTGGGCATGGGGAGGGTTGGGCTTTTGTTGTTTAATTATCTTTTCTATTGTTTATTGATGTTACCTAAAGGTTGTGAAATAAAGCCTCTTCGGTTAGGCATTTTGGATGGTGGTGTGTTGGCCTTTGTTTTTTCAGTCACGTCTGCCTTGTTTATTTGTGTCTCCTAAAGGCGGTGAAATAGCAATATCTTCAACTGTAAGGTAGTGGCTTAGAAAGTGATTGTAAAGTGGCGCGTCATGTTCCTGTTGTAAGGTGCATGTCATGTTGCTTGTGAAGTGGCCTGTCATCTCAATTGTAATTTCTTTTCGGGTTTCTAGAAAAGGGCTTGTAAGGTACTTGTAGAATCTTGTACAAGCTTTTGTTTAGTATTCATATGGTATACTCTCATTTGTTTAGTAGCAGTAGGATTTAGTTAATAGTGTAGGATTTGTTTAATAGTCATAAAAGCAATGATTTGCTTAGTAGTGTACATGCCTCAATTAAAAAAGCAGGTCCTTTTCTTTATTCAATTTTTGGAATAATAAAAGATTTATAGCTTTTTTCTTAAGGGCCACATGCCATCATGTGTTTTATAGCGAATGCTTTGGATTGAACCTAACACTTGTTCCTTGAACCTATTATTGAGATTGGACCTAATGTGTTATACCTATAATATGTGCAGCATGGGGGGATTCAATACAATGGGCGAAGGTAAGCTGCCAAGACTAGATATTCTAGATCATGAAGAGAAGGTTAAGTACAAGGAAGAAGATGTGAACGACTTGTACAATAAATTGACAAAGAAAATTATATGCTTTTAAAAACTAACCAACAAGTTTATGAGATGGCCAAAGTTGTTATTGAGAGGTATTAATTTTCATGGAACACAAGAACCCTCCCCTCTATTGATGTTCAAGTTACTTGTGTGGTAGATGAGGTGGTTCTAACAGACATTGGTGATTGTGGTCTAAGGGATGTGCCAATTGTGGAAATGAATTCAAGTGGTAATGATGGGGTAATTGTAGTGACGATGACGATGACGATGACAATGATGATGATGATGATGATATGGAGTACTGTCCTAGTATTGTAGGGGATAGTTCAAGTGAGGATGATGAGATGTATACATATGATGAAGAGGCAGCTCAAGCAAGGCCAAGGTGAAAGAAATGAAGAAAGTTAAGGGCATACAAAGTGATGTCAAGGAAAAGGAGCAACCTAATGCAGTTGATATGTAAAGTTAGGTGGAAGATCTCAGCTAATAAGAGTCTTCTAATGTTACTTAAGAGTATCACCATGACATATCAGACTACATAGACTCCTTAAGTTATGACTCATTTGTAAAGGATGAGGAGTTAGAGGGGAAAAGGGAGAAGAGGAAGTTTTCATTGTTTGATGGAAAGGTTGACGATTTGCCTATTGCATTGTAGATGCAATGTTCTTGTCTGATACTACAAAGTCTAGGGAGGCCACCATGGCATACTCTATAAGGGCAAGTGAGATGCTAGTCTCAAAAAATCTAAACAACATAAGGTGGAGGTAAAATGTGCTTCTAAGGGATGTCCTTTTAGGATGTATGCATCCTTTGACAAGGGGAGTTAAAGTCCTTAGCTGAAGTCAGTCACCAACACCCATGAGTGTATGAAGTCACACAGAAATAGACAACTAACCTCCACTTTCCTACCAAAGATCTTTTACTACTTTAAAGAAGGGAGCTTTGAGCTATGGCCTTGTCTTTACTTGTATGACACGTACATTGATCATATTAGTAGAGATTTTGACAAATATGCCCTAGAGGAAGCCACAACATTCTTAGATTTGGTCTTCGATGTCATTAAGTAAATTTGTATCGTAAACAAAGATAAATTATGCAAGTTAAAATGTCCATTGCATACATTTGCAATAAGCAAGAGCATAAAGAAAATAGTACAAAATTTCTCCATTGATAGTTTTTTATTAATCAAACAAAAGTGAGGGCATATCTCTAACACTTGAGTTGTTAATTGCTTGTTAATGATAAAGACGAAAACCTTTAATTATCCATCACATTCTTTGATTACATGTCATATGTCAAAAGTTAGAATGAGCCATTAATAGGTATTATGAGAGCCATAAAGTAATAAAAAAACCACGGGCAAGATATGACTAGCTATAAAGTAGTCCAAGTGACAATGCATCATAAGGTTCCCAAATGGCAAGGTCATAAGCCTGTATAGTGCTGGCTAGAGCATACTTAAGTCAAAAGACATAAGGACTATGGATTATGCCTTCCTAGACAAAATGTCTATTTTGGCACAAAGATCAAGTCCTAAGCTATGTTAAATATAAATAAAGGCTTAGTGTTTAGCCAATGGTCAACTTATGCTTATGTAATGACCAAATAAAAATACATTTTTAAATATAAAAGACCTTTATGTAGCTAGATTCATCTTTATTGAAAACCACTTAAGAAAAATATAACAATGAAAGAATCATTTTCTTTTAAATTCATTTGTAAAACCCTGAGTGTTAATTTTTTTCTAAACAGAGGATTTTCAACAAAATGAGTACTACACGTCTACCAAAAATTTTGCAAAATTTCCTCTATTTTTTGAATGCGAAGTACCTGATAAACATCCATTTAGAATTTTAAAACATGATTGAAAACTCTTTCCCCTTTTCAAATACATTTAGACACAACCTAATTATAATTTAAATCACATTAAGTTTAATACAATTACATGATAGTCAACATGATTTGAGTTTATTAATGAAACTCTAGATTACCTCACAACTCATCATTTTTAATCAACAAATGGTCTTCTTAGAAACTTAATATCCTTTCTGATTCTTTCCAAGCTCATTTGTGGTAAAAATGGTAGGGTGAGCATACGACATACTGAGTAAATAGCCCAATATTACAAAATCGAAATCAAAGCATGCAACATACCATGGTTTGAAGAAAGGTTTTTCTAATGATGGAATCACATGGCTATAAGCCATTACATGTAATGCATCATAAGAAAACATATGCATGTATATACATGCATGTATATCATCCACAAAATTTGTATCATACTTAACAAATCAAGTAATATACGATTACTCAAAATTTAAAGTAGTAATTGGTTAAAGTACAGTGTCAGCACTCAAACCGATAAGATCAATGTGCACATCTGCACCTTGGCATTGCTCATAAATATCTAGGCATCATCATACCACCATGGCTCAAATACTATCACTTAATCATGCTCGTAGCCTCGACATAAAAAACAAATCATTATGATGCTCTTATACTCATGATCACACTACATTGTGTTCCGTTTGATATCTTAGATGGACTTTGACTACATCCTCATGGGGGCTACAACCAAATCTAGAAAGGGTGACATGAACACCTATTGTAGTCCAACTACTAGTCTAGATAGATGTTTGTTTGGGTAGTTAATATCATTTACCACTTTTTGTGGTTAGAGGCTGGGAGGCCACCACGTACAACCTCTCGCATAGGGCTCATTAGGCTTATTAGCTTAACCAAATCATATCCATTAGTATGCATATCACATAATTGCTCAACAGCCAATTCAAATGATACTTATACTTCTCAAATCTTGTTATATAAGATGCATACCATATGCAAAATCATGCATTTCAATTATTCATTTTAAAGCATTGAAATCCTATGTATACAAATTACATTTGTCTCATGTCTTACAAGTAAGGTAAACTTTGGATACCTTATAACTAAATGATTCATCATTCTTTCAAAATCAGGATATGCATCATGAAAATCATATACACCAAATAACATGTGTGTGTGTGTGTGTGTGTGTGTGTGTGTGTGTGTGTGTGTGTGTGTGTGTGTGTGTGTGTGTGTGTGTGTGTGTGTGTCTATATATATGGTTAAACCTTTTCAACTTGAAAATAGTTCATAAACTATTTTCTCATTTTGAAGTTCATTTGGAACTTGGTAGTATCAAATCACCTAACTCTTGTGAAGATTTCCTTTTTTCCAAAGCTTTTGTAGTCCTCTCCACTAATAAATTGATTACGCCTCAATCTACTTAGAGCCTAAGTTTGATGTTCTCACTTCCATACAATTCAAATTATAACTTAAGATTTTACTCATTTCATTATCTAACGGTCCAGATTATCTTAAAATCATCTTTAGATCCATTATTGATCCTATACTAGAATTTTACATCACTCATCATCTAGATTGTAATTTTGAATAATCTATCAGTGGATCATCATTAGTTTTCTTCAACATGCTGATATCTTAGAACTGAGCCATTAATTTATTGATCAATGGTTCAGATCGTTGATCAAATAGTTTGGATTATCAATTTATATCTTGATCTTACCAATCCACATAGTTATAGGTTGTTGTTTATGCGGATTAGCACTTTTCAAGATCTAGTCTATGTTTTTATTACTATCCTAAGTTAATCACCTAATCATTTCATCATCCAACAATTAGATTTGTGTTTTAGGGTCATGAATAAGCTATCAGAGTAATATAATTTATTGTTTAGACTTTTATTATAAAAATCAAGGTTTCATATTGGTAATTAGACTATGATCAGACAGTAAAAGGAATTGATAAGATATTTTAGTCCATGATCAATCAATTGCAAATGATCGTACTTGTTATCCAAGGTCAAAACTCAATGATCAGAACCATAACAAGGTATTTGGAGTTTTGATCATTGCTGATTAGCTTGCATAGTGACATATCAATGATCCCTATTCAAATATGTTACATTTCTAGAATTTTAACTCTAATCCTATCTGATTTCAAATGAAATATAGGGATTTTAATTTGATTTACATAAGGATTAACAAGGATGGTATAGATCACTCCAATTTTCAACTTTCCTACATATCCTTAGTTTGAACAACTAGTTTTTGATTGATTGCCAATGAATAATAATTTGATCAGAGAATTTTCATAAGGCTTTTATTAAATGAAGGTCAAGGAAGATAATGGATGTATCTAATCATCAATGTCACCTTATCTCTATTCCAACAGTAATTGATCAAATAGTTGAGATTGTCTTATCAATATTAGTCCTAGATTGAGCAATCTGGCTCAAATCTAAGTTAATTTAAGGTGTGATTAGTGCTTTCCAACTAAAAATTTAGAATTTATACATAAATCATACTAAAAACCCTAGATCTAGCATGCATCTTCTTAAATGTAGCAAAAGAAATAAATGTAACATATGGGTTTTATGGATTCTACCTCAATGATGTATCCACAACCTTCATTTCTCAAAGACACGTTGGATCTACCTTTGTTTTTTGGTGATGAAATCCCTTGTTATCCTGCATTTGTCCCTCCTCTCAATGACTGGTAAAGTTGGCATGGATTTCCTTCATTCCTTAGGGCTTTGTAGATCTAAGGATAGGGAAGAAGATGAAGGGATTGGATCTTCAAAATATGTCACTGTTTACCCTATTTGTGTTGCCTTCTCCATCATGTTTTTTGCCATTTTCACCACCGAATTTCTCAAAGGCCAACAGTAACGGCAGCCCATCTCTCTCTCTCTCTCTCTCTCTCTCTCTCTCTCTCTCTCTCTCTCTCTCTCTCTCTCTCTCTCTCTCTCTCTCTCTCTCTTTGCTTCGGGTAACATACAAATTTTGGTCTAGTTTGGGTGGGGTGTTTGTCGTTATCAAAATGGTCCCTCCCTTTAATTTTCTTTATTAATTTTTATACTTTTTTAAGTTTGATAATGCTATTTTCTTACATTTAATAATCATTATGTAGCATCTTGATGAGTTGATTAGTTTTTGTTACAAATTTTACAAGTGAGGCCCACTTAGTGAAATTACTAAATTAATCATCACTCGTAAAATTTTCAACTTTTTCATTCGAACTCGGATTTTAGTTTTCCTAATGTTAGTGGAATATTTTTCTAAATAAAATTCAAAATTTGAGGTTTTAACACTCAAGTTGGAGTTTATAATTTTCTTAATTTTACAAACTCCGAAAAGAGTAAATTTTTTCAAAATTTTCATTCCATTTCATAAATATTTGTTAAAATTACATAACAATAGAATTTAAAATACAAGGTATTACATTATTACCCCCTTTAAAGAAATTTTTCCTCGAAATTCCTTAACTCCTTAATATAATTCTGAATACTTCTCTTGAATTTCTTTATTTCTTAGTTTCTTTACCTTCCTATCCCAAAGTGTGAATAAGTCTCATCTCAACTTTCGAGTCTAGGTGTTTCTCGACTGGTACTTGCTCAAGTATGTGATTAGGAACATGTAAATGCTTCGACAACATGGATACATGAAATATGTTGTGGACTTCCATCAATTGTGGTGGTAGGGTCACTCTATATGCAGATGCCCCAATACTTTTGAGAATCTCAAATGGCTTGATATCAAGAATTTAATTTCCTTTTTAGTCCAAACCTTAGTGACGATCCCGGTCACTTCTGTATAGATCTCCAAATCTATGAAGTAAATTGGCTATCTCAATTGGTGGCCGTGGTTAAAGGTATTCTATGCAGATTTGCAATCTCTTTGATGGATATAAAAGTTAAACTTTTTGCAGTTTGACTCCATTGAATGGGGAGAAAATGTTCCAATTTAGTCAGCTTATCCACGATCACCCATATCATATCATGTCCCCTAAATGTCTTGGCTAATTCTACTATAAATTTCATAGTAATATGATCCAACTTCTGCTAAGGAAATTCTATAAGCTATAAAGTCCTTCCAGTCTCTGATGTTTGACCTTGGTCTTGTAATAAGTTAATTAATGTTTTACAATTTCTTCCACATCTTTCTTCATACCATTCCACCAAAATGTCTCTTTAGCTTTTTAGACATCTTTGTACTACTTGGGTGCATGGTATACTTAGAATGGTGCGCTTCTCTGAGGATTTCTAACTTTAGTTTGGCGTTAGCTAGCATTATCAATCTTCCTTGTA
Source organism: Warburgia ugandensis (assembly GCA_035236585.1). Taxonomy (NCBI): domain Eukaryota; kingdom Viridiplantae; phylum Streptophyta; class Magnoliopsida; order Canellales; family Canellaceae; genus Warburgia; species Warburgia ugandensis. The sequence goes on along the minus strand of CP141133.1, from coordinate 56,920,409 downwards.
CTCCAACGCTATCATGTATCTCTTGATCAAATTTTGTTTTTCCAACTAATGCCAGGGTATCTGCATCACCCTTCTACATCAGGAGAAGTCACTCTATAATAGTAGATCTTATCACCATATTTGTAGCGAAAGACCTACTCATCTATGGTCTGCATTCCACCACATCCTTTAAAAATTTTCTCATTTTGAAAATCCTATTAGTGCACGATCTCTATATCTTCCAACTTAATGCATTGACCATCCTTTCTTAGATGGTACTGAATAGAAGAGTCATAACCTTTCAAGCAATCCATCCATCTCATCAATCTCATGTTCAGCTCCTGTTTATGAGAAAATATACATGAGACTTTTATGGTCAATTAATACTTTGAACTTAAATTTTTAGTTTTTATGCCAATTTCATTGCACACTTTGATATTCCATTTCAGCCTATTAACACAGTAAATATTATTCCTTAATTTTTTCATATATAATTAATGTCTTAAGGTCTTTAAGGCTAACATCACAACTATTATTTCTCAATCATGAATAGTATAACTTCATATTTCCTCAATTATTGTTGAGCATACTCAATCACCTTACTATTCAATGTCAATTAAATATAAATCTTCCTATTTCTTGCATTTCATTCTCAATTGACAATGCAAGGTAATTTCCTATTTTTTTGTCTAACTCAAAAATATCTCTGTTAGTCATCATAATTTTCAATATATTATCGACCCATTCCATCCAAGCAAAAGTTCCATGGACCATCAAGCTCATAATTAGATTCATTCAACTACAACTTATGTCATTTTATGCTAGACTCCACATTTTTCAAAGGGTTGTCTAAGTTCATGATTTGATGTTAAATAAGCATCACCAATTAAATTCTTCCATCAATACTAAAATTTTTCACAACTAGATTTTCCCATGAATGATTTTCTACAATGTATCTATTGTTGCACTCTATCATTCTTGTAGTAGCTTCCACTTCTTAGAAAGTATACTTGCATACATTCTGACTCCTTTTCTTGAGAAATTGATATAGACTACAAAATATCCACCACATGATTGTAGAGTAAATAGTGATGTAGTGATAGATTTTTCTTTACTTCCTACAAACTTTCTTTGCATACATCATTCCATACAAATTTCATGTCTTTCCACATTAATTTAGTCAAAGGTAATTACTACATGGAATCCTTCAATGGATCTGCAGTAAAATTCCCATAAGGCTTAGCAAACTTCATATTTCTATAATCATCTTTGGCGTATTCCATTCCTTCATAGCTTCAACTTTTGGTAAATCTATTGTAACACTATTCTTAGAAATAACTTGACTCAGGAAGTCCACTTCTTCTAATTGGAAAGCACACTTTCTAAATTTTAGCATACAATCTATGTGACCATTTTAATAAATAGGACATGTGCTCCTTATGGGGAAACAGTTAGTCTAACAAGCTCTTTTGCCTAGTAGTTCTTTTACTTGACTCATCAACTCTTTCAATCACCACTTTAGTTAATCAAATCTCACATTCATTAAATCTTAGCTCCATTTAGAAGACCTCGTTACTTCCCTATATATATATATATATATGTCCTTCACATGGAAAATTTTCCATTGTCAAATATATAATCACCAATCTATTTCTCAAAAATAATTAAGTTGGAGTCTATTTCATTTATCTTCTGATGATAGCACACACTGGAGGTATTTCTATGCACATATTCATCACTTAGTGGCAAAATTCTAAAATTTGGACCTAATTATCCACACACAATGCACAGTTATATAATACAAGAAAGTGCGTAGAATCCATGTAAAATATTTTTTGACATGTCTATCATACACAAAAGGTATACCTTCATCTTATGTTTAAATAGTTCAATACCACATAGCCTAGTATTTAATCTAATTTATTAACTAGACTCTTATCCATTCTTACCACCTATTATTGAGTCAAATAGACACTACATGTCTGAATTCATCATTCCAAAATCGTCTCATTATTAGAAACTTTCATTTATAACTACATTGAAGTCTTTTAATGCTAGCCATCTACAGATCTTCCATAATATTGTAAAATCATCAATAGAAAGTATCTAGTGCCTATTCAACTATTGCTATAGTCCTCTAGATTTTTCCATAAGATTCATCTATCATAATCATTTTATGATTTTTCTCATCTTTCTCCAACTATTGTTGTCTAATAGATGTTATACCCTCCACAAATTTATTCTTACCATGTTAGAACTATATCACTTTTAGGAAATAGTATAGATCAATAAATCTCTTATCAAATAACAAAGTTCATAAAGGTACTATCTTATATACTCTTATGCTTTGGTTATTCTCTTCAATAACCATACTCATCTCATTATCATATTATCACTCGTCCTCATACAAGGATCAAATGTATCCTCATTTTCTTATCTTCAAGAACTTCAATTCCTTGAAAGACCTTTACTTCGCATTTCCATTTCTCAACAATTTGTGGTTCATTTTTCCCATAATATAATGGAGCTATCTTCTGAAATCTATTAAACAAAGCCTCTATTTTGATAACATATACTATTGGTACTATTGTATCTCTAAATGGTTGTTCCTATGACAAATTTTATATGAATTATCTAAAATCCCACACAAATATGTAAACATACTTCCTAGGTATATTTTCTTGCTAGGATGAACTAATGTAGATCACTAGAAATCTAGTATTATTTCCTCTACTTCTAAGAGTCATCTACATTCAAATTAGAATACAATCTTATGTAAGTATTCTCTCTAAATACTTACACTAGGACATAAATTTCTCTCAACATTGTTGACTATTCATGATTTTCCATTTGTGATTGGGCTACGAATGACACGAAATTGGCCTCTGATACCAACTATAATGACCTAGATATTTAAATGCATTTTTAAATATAAAAGATGATTATATAGCAAGATCGATCTCTATTGAAAAACATTGTAGCAATAATTACTATCCTAAATCAATCAAAAGAGTAAATTGAGTATATGGTTTGACAGATCTTATCTCAATGGTGTGTCTCTATGTGTTGTCCTTCTCTAGATTAATAGAATTGATCATAGATCTTTGCATTGTTCCTTCACTATGCATCAATGCTATCCAAAATCTAGACCTAGATTCCATCGATCGGTGAAATTAATAGAGGGGTTTTGGTAGTTTTGATGAATAGAATAGATCCATAAGAGTGAATCAGGGTTTTAGGAGTGATTTAATACTAGTTTTGATTGAAATTGATGAGCCTTCATCATCTTTGATCTCCCATTTTTGCAACTGATGATGGAGATGGGTACTGGAGCATGGAATGGTTTCCCCTTCTCTCCCTTTCTCTTTCTCTTTCTCTCTCCTTCTCTCCTTCTTTCTCTTTTCTCCTTCTTTGTCTTCTTCTTCTTCTCTCTTTCTTTTTCTTACTCCTTCTAATATATTTTTGGCCATTTCACCATATGATTTCATGCGGGGGTTCAAGCTTTGATATGTCCTAATAATTACCACAAGTGCACTGCTCTATTATAGTATAGAATTGGCAAATACAAGTTGATCCCACGAAGACTCTAATAAAAGAAACTTAATTAAAATTACTTTACTTTAACATAACCAACAAGGAAACAAAGGCAGAACTTTAAACTAAATAACTAATCTAAGCAACTAATTCAAAATAAAGAAATAAACTAAAGTAAAAAAACTAACTAAAACATAAAGCAAGAAAAGAAAGTAAAATAACTATGAAAGGGAAAGTAACTTTTTCATTAAGGGAGATTGAATTATAAACATTAAATAAAGAAATAAAAGGAAAATAAAGCAAATAAAGAAACTTCCTTGAAGTGGTCGCTATAGGAGTCCTTCGTTGTGTCACTCAACAAGGCTCTTTACATGTCCTTTTCTTCAAATCCTAGGCTTAAAATCCTCTTTATGGTCTTTTTGTTGTGTCACTCAATAAGTCCATATACACTTACATTCAAGCCAAAGTACACTAGTCTACAACCAAGTTTTTCTCATCTCCTTAACCCAACATGCCACAAACCCAATGAAATCCTTAACCATGCTTAGAAATTATAAGAGTCCTTGACTAACATTAGAAGGTGTTCTTCCAATTCCTCTTCTCCAAGGGTTAACTTTGATCTTATGGGACCTTTGGAAAAAGTAATCTCTGTCCCTCTATTTCTCCTAGACTTAGCTTTAAGTAAAAGGAAAAGGTAATAGATAAAAAAATATCTTCTTTTTCATCTCTCATTTATAAAGTTTTAGGAAAGGGAGCCCTAGGGATGAATGGTTAAGATCTAAAGAGGAAAGGAAGATAGAATGGTTTAGAATGGATGACATTTGATGAGAGAAAGGTAAGTAAGGAGAAGGGAGGGTATGGAATCCATATTTACAAAGCGTTTGAGTTGAATTTCAAAGTTGGATTACAAATGGAATGGGAAAGTGGGGAAAAAGAAAGGAAGGAAAGTGAATTTGGTAAGCTATGAAAGAATATTTGATTAGGAATGGAAAGAAGAATGCTTAGAAGGGAAGGAAGAGAAATAGATTAGGAAGGTGGGTTGACTTTGGTCAAACTTACAAAGTGGTAGATGGGGGGAGGCATCTTTTTCAATTTAGGAAAGTGGGATGAATTTGGAGGGGGGTGAGATGGAAAAAGAAGGAAGTTAATGGAAAGGTAAGAAATGAGTGGGAAAGGAAAGAGATGGGAAGGAAATTGGGGAAAATGGAAAGTAGATGATGGAATTCAAAGGTTTCCAAAGTTAGAAAGTGTCTTGAAGGGGGTTTTCCAATTTGGATGTATGTGTATGTTTTTAGAAACCCTATGATGAGATGGGTGTTATATAAAGATCAATGGTTGAGATCTTCCTTTTTTTCAAATTTTGAGTTGACTTTTCAACATAAAAAAACGTGGATAAGGTTTCCTTCATTGCTTCACTTCAATCGTTGCCCTCAATTCATACTTACCTTGATTGGATGGATGGGATCCCATTTAGATCTTCCTTAAAGCTTCATTTTCTCTCCACCATTGGATTGGAGTATCTTAGGATGAATGTCCTTGATTCTTCATATCCTCATGTAGACCAATTGTACTTTAACATCTTGTATGGATAAGGCTTCTAATAATTGGTTGATTCTTTTTCTTTGGTTGAGTAAGAAAGAGAAAATAAGTGAAAAGTCTTCATGTAGCCCCATTCTTTCTTTTTTTCTTCTAAGAACCTTTCATTGTATATGATTCCAATGCATATGAATTGAGCTTCTTTCATAAGCTTCCAATGGCGGTGACATGTGTGCATAAGTGCATAAATTTGAAACTACCACCTTGCTACCCTCATTTGAGTTGGAGTCGTACATAGAGTTTTTGGCTATTCTAACTTCAATAGTAATACCCAACAATAATCCTAAACCTCCAAGATTTCATTAATGGTATGTGTGACTTGTCATGTATCATGGAATGTGAAATTACTCTTTTTGGGGTAAAATTGGTAAATTTATTCATTTTTTACATTTCTACCATGGACCTACAAAATAGTAGAATTAACCCTAATTAGTAGTAATAAATTGATTTTTAGGGTTAAAACCTTCTAAATATAGGGATATGTATGTAATATTTCTATACCCATCAAATACCCCTAGGATTAAGTTTTGCTAATCCTCGAGTAAAACTACAAAAAAGAAATACAAAAATCTATAAAAAATTCTAACCACTTTTGTAGTGCTATCATCTACATGTAGCATAAGAAAAAAGCCTTTAAACCTCTAGGTTACCCTAGTGGATGAGTTGTAGTCTCGTAGGAGTTTCAAGAAATAATACGCAATTTTGAGAAATGATACCCATAAACATTTTCAAAAACCTTATGAAAGTCCTTCATTTATATTAGAGAATCTTTGTATATTCAGCTTATATTAAACTCTTAACTTTAGCATGCCAATAGAAATGATCAACAGTTCAAAATCTTGCCCTTATATAAAGCTATCCCATTAATTCATCAAGCCTCTGAATGTGAGTGTATGAGTATAGCCAACACACACGCCCACACACACACACACACACACACACACACACACACACACACACACACAATTATCAGCCTCAAAGGAAATTATAAAATAAATTACCATCCAAATGTATGCTTTGACTTCAAATCTCATAGGATATTCTTTGACACTAAAAAAGAAGCTAATCTGAAAGGGGTAAATATTTCTTTAATATGCGAGTAGAATTATGTTCATCAAGATCAAAATTCTCACATATTTTCATATAGAAGAACAATAACTTGGAAAGAATAACAATGGTCTCATGAAAGGATATCAACTATTAGGAATGCTCCACTATCAAATTTCCTACTCATTCATAACTATATTCCAATTATGCTCCTCCTAAAATCAAGTTAGGACTACTATTAGGACGAAACATAGGCTTAGGCTAGAGTAATCAAAAGAATGGTATAAAGATAAACAAAGGTTATTTAGAAGATATGTAAATGTCTTCTGCTAGTGTACTCACAACTTTATTTTCTAACAATAAGAGTGAACATTACTTTTTATTAGTTATTTTTTCTTAACTTTTCTCATTTTTCTTTATTTTGTCACTTTTCTTTTTTGTATAACCTTTCTCTAAAATTTTCTCCATCTATGTTCTTCTATTAAACTACATTGTTCATACTTTTCTTTAACATCTCTACATATTTTAAAAACAAACTGGGTATGGATATATTATTGGCTTTCAATATGGGTAATGGTCAATGGGCTCACAAAGAAAAGGCTTAAAGGGTTAACTAGTGAAAAAGTAACAAAAGGATGGCTAAAGACTTTGGTTAAACCAATGATGTCCTATATCATTTCTTAGGTTTTGTATGACTTAAACATAACCATAGAGTCAAGAGATAAATGGCATAGTCATTCAGATGTTTCTCGATAGTTAACCTAGATGAAGGATAATGAGACTAAATAAGAATTTATGTACACTAAAGAAAAATTATTCATGTATAAACCTCAAAAGGGAAGAATGGCTCTAATCTCATATGGATTAATAAGTCTCTATTGATCTTCTTCTAGATCTTTAAGTTATATTTTCTCTTCAACTTAATATATATATATATGGCTATTTGTACAATGAATATTTTGAGTTTAACTTTTCATGGAACGCTAGCAAAAGAATAAATTGATAAACTAATGGTATACAAATCTATTAATAAGATAAAGTTCAAAACATAATTGAATAGTTAGAAAACCCAAAATCTCATCCTTGTAAAGGAACTCATCATAATTTTTTATTAAAATTTTTTACTATTTTTTTCAAAAGAACTGCAAAAATAACTAGAAAAACTTTGGACACATCAAATTTTGAATATCCTACACTCAAAATAAAATTAAACATTGTCCTTAATGTTTAAAACTACATATATTGGATAAATGAAATAATAAACCTAAGAGGAAAAGGTGAGAAAGATAGTACATGCACACTCAAGTTAGTGCATTGATATGTTAAAGTGTCTGTATGCATGTAGATGTAACTAAATGATCCTACAACTAACTGATCTATCTAATCTAATCTAATTTATCTTATTCTAAAAGATAGTCTAAGGATCCTAATCCCAACACTAGCAAATTCTAAATTTAACTCTAAACATGGAAGAGTATTTAGAGCAACTCACTCCACTTCAAAATTTCAAAGTAATCAATATATTTCAACCATCTAGAGATGTATGGTGGTGATAACAATAGAGCATGATGGACCACTATGAAGTAGAATTTATTTGGACCACTTCAAGATGACTTGGCCCTTGATTGGTCAAATTGGGATAAGTAATGTCAACATCAAAACGTAGAAAATATTCCTCCTATATTATATCTTTAGGAAAATTAGGGCTAAGCTCACTATGCACCTCCCTAAAGGTTTCATCATTTTTAACTTGGAGCAGAGGAATAGGGGACTTATACCCTCTTGATTATCTTATGTACACCCTAAAGTTTGTTGATGCTTGATTATAACATCAATTGACTTTTCTTTTTATTCTGCAGTCATAATTAAGGCTTCAAGTAAACCTAAACTCTATCATCGGGTAAAAGTGATAGGTTCAAATTGGGTGTGTCTTCGGAAATTACGTGTTCAGATAAAACTTCAGGAGATAGAACAGATCCTACTTGGGATTTTCATTAGAAGTGTCCATTAATGATGCAGTATCAAGCAAACCATTTACTTTGACAATTAAACTGTTTCTGTCCAAATCATCAAAACCAAAATGAGCTGGACAAGCTTGTAATGGATCACCACTAGAAGATTATAGGGATGGTAGACTTTGTATTATATTAACTTCACAAGGTCCTTTAGAGTCTTGTTGTGTAGTATGTAAGACATTAAGCTTAGTGTCCATGTTTCCAAAAGACAATTGTGGCCAAGAACAAATGTCCTAAAATGACTAGAATTAGACTACTAAGGTATTCTACAAGCTGTGTATCTAAGACTAGGAAGTCTGCTAGAAATAAAACTTATCTACCTAAACTAGTACATTCTCTACCACACCATGTGGAACTTTAACTGGCCTATCTGCAAATTATAGTGCGGTGGTAGTCCTTTTCATCTCACCTAAACCTAATTCCTTATATACATAATAAGGTAAAAGGTTAATATTACCCCAAATTAAGTAATGCCTATCAATTGTGTGGTCTTCAATCACACATGATATAGTGGGATACTCTGGATTTGTATACTTCGACGGGGTGTTGTGTTGCAGTGTTAAGCTATTTTGCTCAATGAGGTATTCTTTCTTTTACACCTTATTTTTTCTCGTGTGTTTAGAGATTTTTTAGAAATTTGACATTAGAAGAGATGTCTTTGATTGCATTTAATTAATGGAATATTAATATTCACTTGTTAAAACCATCAATTAACTTATCAAAATCCACATTGATTTTCGATATAAGTCCATAGATCATAACAACACATATCAAATCCTTCAATATCCATAATGACCAATTCACATATAGTAAAAAATTTCAAACATAAATTAATATATATATATATATAAATGATTGTTGTTCACAAATTCAATCATATCCAAAGGCATAATGATTTTAATAAAATAACTAGATATCATTAATCAGATTTGTTAAAGAAGAATATCAAAATTTCATTAATCCTTTATGATTACCTGACTTGAATTGACATGTCTCAAATATAAAATATAAAACATAATGACCACTAGCAAGCTGTAGCTTTGCAATGCATCAATAATCAGATACCTTAGCCAATACACTACCTCCATGGGAAGGAACATATTAGTATAAGATGACATCTATCCCATGTCCTCCACCCTTAAACCATAAAATGGTATCAATATCAAAAGGAACTAGGGCCCAAGCTGGTCTTATGTCATACATAGCTAGCATAAGTGTCTAATTGACCACTCACCCGATGTAAAAAAATTCTCGAGAGTCTAACAACAATTTGAGTTAATTCTAGTATTTATATGAATGCCTAACTGATTATTCCACCAATCTAATTATGTCTTTAGACATAACAATAAAATTCTAAATATATAATCTTTAGATTGTTTCTGAATACAACACTTTCCTTACGCAATCATTCACATTAGAATTTCTCTTATACAAGATCAAATATATAAGGTCCAATCAAAATCTTTTGTTTCTTTATAGTTTTGACTTGGTAAGTATATGCTGAAATTTTCAGTACTAAATTTGGAACAACTAAATGTCTTTACCTTAAAATACTATTGTTAACATAATTCAATTACACTTGCTTTTGAGATTACTTAACCTCTTATATTTACAAATTTTTTTACTTTATTCCTTGTGAGATGCTCAATCTAAGTTGTTATATTCCTATATTATAGTTATATTTCTCAACTAATGATTTCATTATTAACTCTTTACTTACTATGGTTTTTCCTATTAGAGTCATCACCTTAATGTGGTTGAAACTTACATATGAAAAGTCTCCAAGTACTAATTCGGTTGTGTTTTAATTTGTTCTAACTTACTCTATTTCTTTAAAACCATTACTACATTATATCTAAAGTTCAAAGATTCTCATCATTGAATTACAAATAAACTAGTCTATGATATACATATGTAGTAAATTTTATTGTTAACATTTTCAACTAATTATACTTAGCACTTTCTATACCATGTTCTCCTAACTATTTAGTATTCATACTTAAGATGTTTATATATAATAACATTCAAAGTAATAGACTGTATTTCACTTTGAAAACTAACAATTTTGAAAGGATCATAAGTTATAATTTATAAATTTTGGGTAATGTAAATTTGTAGTATCAATGACGTATATTCTTTAAGATAAATAGCGTATAGTTAATAAAAATAAACCGAATATAGTTACTGGATTGACCCTTTAGCTTAAGGTTTAGTAGTCAAGATCCAAACCCTGTGCTGTCTCTTTTTAGGAAATTTTGACTCTATTACTAGTTTAGTACTTGTACAAAGTCACTAAATGTTGAGAAGACACTAGTGAATAGCATATCTACTCTTAGATAAGATTTATACAAGTTCAATGACTGAAGTGAAAGGTCCAACAATAATTCTGTTTGTTCTGTGATTGATCTTTCCATTGCATTAGTAAATACTAAAGAACATTTATAAGATGTCTAATAATGAATATTAGAAAAAGCCTCTATCATATGTAGTTACTCTTCTTGGACAGTTTGATAAAATAGTTTCATAAGCAAGTTAGTATATAAAGTTTCTAACTATTTATATATTAGCATAAGATTTATTTGAACATTGCTAGTTAATATAGAAAGTTTCTAATAGTCTATATATCATCTTAGGATATATTTTTAGACTATCTATATATCAATGTCATATAGTAACTACTACTATTAGAAATCTAGTGATTCTTACCAATTGATTAAATTAAATCACAGCATAGTTTATAGATTAGAATTATCATAATTAAATGTATAAAAATATATATGTATTGTCTAAAGTTTACTAATTTATAACTATAGTAAAGAAGTTGATTGCTTCAAAACTTTCCATTCTTTATAAGACTACATCATATGATAAAAAGAACTAATATGTAAACTGTTGTCTAGTCAATAGATGTAAACAAGTTTCATTTATAGAGGATTTTTCTAGTCAATTTCTTATACAATATCAAAGTCATAGTAGATCACTTACTATAATACTAAATCAATTCTTAACTTTGTAATATTTATAGATTTTTCTACTAAAATCAGTAAAACTTATGCTTAAAACAGATTTGGAATCGTCAATGACTATTAACTAAACATCAAAATTTAAATAGTATAAATTGAATAAACTATCATATAACAGAGAGCAATAGTATATAGATAGTTATTCAATTATTCTCCAACATTATAATTTTTCATTGAAGTTCCAAGCGTGATTCTGAATAAAAGTAGCTTAAGTATTTTTTTATTTTTTTATTTTTTTTGTATTGCATAAGATGAATCAACGTTAAACCTAATTATTTCTATAAAAATAAGAAATCATGTTTTTACTTTAATCATACAATTCCCGTTGAAAAAAAAAGGTTAGAATAATCGATTATGCTTCTATAGAATATAATTTAGGAGTATAACTTGCTACATAAAAAAAATTAAATTCTATTTCAACTACAATGTTATTGGACAAAAATTTTAGAATAATAAATTATATTTATACAAAATAAAATTCAGAAATCTAGTTTACTGATTTCTAATACAATTTGAAATTTATTTCAACTAGCATGATTTTTGTTGGGAAGTTCTAATGTATTATAATACATGATTCTTGCTATTTAAACTACTAATTTTTTTTAAATGAAAGTTGATTTTGATTATACAGTCACTAATTTCAGAGAAAAGATTAAATCTAAACAAGCAAAATCTCACTTTTCCCCTCACCTGTAAATGCTATTTCCCTTTCTTTTTTATCTAATCTTGAATCAAATGCGAGAACAGGAATATAAATCTTCATTTTATTGTGAATCCCTCACCAAAAACCATACGCACTCCCCCAATCTAGCTCTCTTCTGGTTTCCCACTAAAAACCCCAAAATCAACCCTCTGTTCTCTACATTTTCAACAAAATCCCTCTTCGATTTTTTCTTCTTCTAGGGTTTCCATGCAAAATGTGGCAATCCGGGTTTTTGAAATACATTTTCGTTATTTATTTTCAAATGGTGGTTGACCAATTTTGCAAACATTTTGAAAACTTAAGTAGCGGAATTTTTTTTCTTTGAAATTCTTTTCAGAAGACCCAAATGCCACATTTCACTCATATATACATACATAATTTTGTATACAACATATGTTTCCAAACAAACTCATTTTATTAAAATTGTAGGATCGATTCCGTGTTTCACATACACAGCCCCTTTATTACATCTTATGTCCAAAATACACAAATCAAAATACAATCCAATCCTTTCCACAATAGTACATAATCTTGATCAATAGTATGATCTTCATCTTCCCATGTTGTACCCCTCCATTCTTTTCTTTCTGTATATTAAATATTGTAAACATTCAAACATTTACAATATCTCAGCAAGCTATGCTTGGTAGGGGATTCAAGAACACATCGAATCTATAATTCAAAAGTATAGTATTCATAATCATCATATTCCATATGAATCACATAATTCAATTTCTATGAACCAATCATATATGATCATTCTATCATACAATTTATCATGTAACATCTATTATGATAATTCCAAACCACTCACCGCTATATCGTATGTATATATATATATATATATACACAGTAAAAAATAGTGAAAAATAGTCAATATCTCAAACATCAATAATCATACTCAGATATACTGAGTTGATAAATCATTCAGACTTTTGCTGCAAAAATACTCCCTCATTAGGGCAGTATTGACATCTCACTATGCCATGCATCATAAGGAAAAATACTCAAGGACTACTATGTTGCAATTTGATCCGTATTAGCACGCTTGGATAACTGCCCTGTTCACCACTAATACCACGGTGGAAAATATTGTGTCACTGCCCATATGGGGAGACTGGACTTTCATAGTGGGCCTTCCCATAACTGTCCTACCCAACTTTTAGCCTCTCTTTGGGCAAGGTATCATAATATCATCAAATTTTGAGAAGCGGGTGGCCAAACCCTCATAACTTTCCTAGCATAGCATCCCTTGGCTTATGCTTGTTTAAAACAAAACCACAAGCCTCCATGCTTGTATTTAAAATACTTCTTGTACATCTCAAATGGTCTATCTATTTATATTATCATCATCATATTCAATATCCTCATACTAAGTTTAGGGGTAATCATAAATGATACACAGGTTTTTATTATGTATTCCATCTAATGTCAACACTTATTTCTATCTCATATCTCATATACATGAATTATGCTCTTATTATTATTATTCAACCAGTTAATGTTTTACTAGTGGAAGATAGCTTATTTTATCGTAAGTTTAGACATCTCCTCTTATTTCCAATGACTAAGGCTTACTAGTTGAATGGCTGAACACAAAGTGGTTACTTCAATCCTCAGGTAAGGAGGCGTTTAGACCTCACAAATGTCAACAAAAGGTAGGGAAAGAGTGAGGCCCTATTAGAAAACCCCCTTAACCATCACGTTCAGCATTCACTAGAGTGACCTTAGCTCAACCTTTCATAAGGTTCCTATCAGCATTTTAACCCTAAGTACTCTTTCTAATTGATTTTAATTAAATTCCCAAACATTTAAAATGTCATTCATGGGGTTTATTATTCTCTTAGTTTGGGCCAAGGATTTGATAATCCTTATATTGTCCTACTAACTATAGCCCTTACTATGATTAAGTCCACGCCATTCATTCCATGTAAATGTCCTTCAACTCTATTTTCCATTTAATTACATTTTCAATGTAATTTACATAACATAAGCATTAAAGCATAAATAAATAAATAAATAACAATTAAATCTACTAAGCAATAGAAGACATTTACAATAACATTAATAATTCAAATAAACACATTTAACATATCATCATGATCCAATGGTCATCTTTCATTTATAATAATCTTTCATCTTATTTGGGGTTTTAGATCTTGATCTTTTATTTTTATTAGATCTACTCATTTTCTCAAAGTGATCTCATCACTTGATCATTGATATAATCTTATCACATGATTTGATCCTTCTTGATCTAACCGATCAAGAAGATCTTAAGCCATTTTATCCAATTTAAGCGCATAGATCTTAATCTATCCCAAATTATCATCATGAAGCCTTTCAATCCATATGATCTTAACTTTATATCATCATCCAAATACATCTACACTGTCCAATCATCCTTGATCAAACTTATCAAGGAGATTACCATTCACTTTTATGGATTTTACTACCTTTAAGGGTTAAGAGCTGGCAAATAAATTACATCCAAGCATTTAATTATTGTAATTATACATTTAGATCATCATATAAACTATTTTAAAAGGTCTAATCATGCTTGATTAATCAGATCATGAAGATCCATGCTCATTTTTATACTTTTTCTTCTTTTAAGGCTAGGTTTCTTAATTAAACACAGATCAACAACTTTTAACCATTGATTCCATATTTTAGAATCATAGGATCATTAGTGGATCAGAATTATAAAGTCTGATCATTCCAAATTTCACTGATCATAGGAATTAGTAATACTTTTCTTTATTAACAAAATTTTACATGCATCAAAACATAAATTTTCTAAGTTCAGTACCTTATACAAGTAACAAGGAATCTATACCAACTTTCAGATCTAAAATTAGAGCTAAATTGAACTCTCAATTGAAGAAACAAGATTTCAGTTTAAAAATTAGACGGTTGGGATCATTCCAACATAAAATGACAAAATAGAGAGCTGCTTGCCCCTATTACCATCATTTATAAGTGATCTAAGAGGGGTGATTGGCTATGGATGAGACAATCCAATCTGCACCGTTGGATCACCCTCTAATCATTACAATCAAGAGTTGAGATTTCACCTCCTGGGGTTTTTGGGCCCCAGGATTTCATCCAATGGCTTATAACTTACTTTTGAGCTATCAAAGATGGAGATCTCACCATTCTTTGTCGGATCCATCATTTTTGATGGATCAGTGGCCAGAGGAGATCAGGGATGGCTGAAAATCACCTAGGGGATGTTGAAAATGAAAGGGGGTTAAGTGGTGACCTACCTTTGCCAGTCTGATGAAGGGAAATTCATCAGAGGAAAAAAATACTGATGAAAGAAAACCTAGTCGCCGGTGAACTATATAGAGTAGATTCCTCCTTTGTCGTTGCCAGAGATGGAGTGAGACCTTGGGGCTTTTGTAGATCTTCTTGTATTGAAGAGATCCAATAGTCCATGCTCATTTTTCATTAGCTAGATTGCCCAGATTAAACTATAAAATCTATAGAAGATGGTACCAGCCCGATGTTCCTTTTCTGTTTAGGATATTCTGATGATCCAGCCGTTGGACCATCATGGAATCAAAGGGCTTTGTAGATCACCTCAGCTCAAACTGATGTAATGGTGGAGATTTGATTTTAACGGGTGGAAATCCATGGCTAATTGGATTAGGGTTTCCTGGGTAGAAATCCTGGTTCATCAAGGACGACATGACCTTGAACGCTTTCGATGCAGACATGGGTTCATTTGCCCGTGTGCGTTTGGGGACATGCCCACAGAGAAAGAGAGAAAGAGGGAGAAAGGAGAGAAATTGGGAAAGATGGAGGAGGATTTTTGAGTAGGGATTTTGGGTCATTGTAGGGGAGCTCGTGAAGAACATTAGGAAAAATTTTGAAAATTTTTATGAGGTATTTATAGGTGTTTTTGATTTTTTTTTTATGATTACATATAATTATAATGTTTAAATTCTTTTTTTTTTATTAAATTAGCATTGGATTCCCACTACCATCTCCTTCTCCACAATTGGTATTGGTTTGACTCATGATGGTGGTCTTCCAAACCATGGGCCCCCCTTGTGGGCCCCACATAGTTGTGAAAAGATCAATTTGCCCTTTAATTCCAAAAATGGAGAAATTTAGGGTTTATTCCTATGAACTCGGAATTGAGCGTACTTACTGTCATTTTGATTGATTTTTTGAGTACATTCCAAATTTTTATGTCTTAGGTCTCGATTATGAGTAAAATTACTATTTTACCCTTTTATTCATAAAAATTGAGAAAAATAAGGATTTTTCATTCGGACTTAGAATTTGATGTACTTATAGTCATTCTAATCAATTTTTTGAGTACATTACAAATATCCAAGTTTTAAGTCTTGATTTTATTTTTATAAAAATGAATTTTCCTAGAACTCAAAGTTCTGGTTCCACTTTTAAAATTTCAACTTTAAATTTTTAATAATTCAATTATATTCATAAATTGGGATTATTACACAAAAAGCTTAGTTCTCCTTCTTATGCCCATCAATCCCTCTTCTTCCTCTATGATTTCCTCTTCAAGGGCTTCCACACAAAAAGCCCTAATTTTTCTTCTTCTTCTTCTTCTTCTTCTTCTTCTTCTTCTTCTTCTTCTTCTTCTTCTTCTTTCTTCTCTTTAGCTATTCTACATTTTCCTTCCTTTCAGGTTTCTTTACACAAAAATGAAATAAGGATATATTTCGTTATTTCATTTCAGTTATAACCCCCTTTATTTCATACATTTTTAACTTACAATTACTTCACTTAGTTTAATTGGGTTTTAAAAATAAAAACTTTGACCATTAGATCTTCATCCAAGGATCCTTATTTGTTACAATCATTCCAAATTCATTGCCTTCTCTCAGCCCCTCATATGAAATTTTATTACATTATGTGGATTTCCATATTTAGATCTCCCCATGGAAAAAATTTGTAATATATAAATAATAAAATAAAATAAAAAATGTGATTTTCTTCTTAAAAATTATCAGGGAGGTGACTTGAAGTCTAGACCTCACCTTAAGTTGTACTTAGGACTGCTTGGCTGCACTTAGCTTAGGTCGTCAAGTCTTACTAGATTGAAGTTTTATTAGCACTTATATCCTATTTACACACAATTTATTTAATGAGTTATAATTAGGAAATTTGTCTAGGTGTAATTTCAACTCACTTTTACACTATAATAGTCAACAATTGATTTTAATTTTTTTTTGTAAATATAATATTTCTTTATTTCTCAAAAATGTGGGCCATTGCAGAAACTTTTATGTTCCATTTTAGAAAGTGTAGTAGCAAGTGGACCCATTTGGTACTCCATCTATGCAATAGAATGCGAGTGGGTCTACATCATTTGTTTAACATCATTGTGGCAATCTTTTGTGCTTAGCATAAACAAACTTAGTGTTTCTGCTAAATAATGTTTTCTATGTTGTAGAGGAAATGGCTATTGTGGAGTTGGCTACTATTGTGGAATTGGGGCTCTAGAGAAAGGTTGATGAGATGGGGGAAATCTTGGTAGAACCCATTGATTATTCTAAGACCATGAAAAATTGGGATGTCTAGCTCATCTAGATTTGTATTTCTCTGAATGTGCATTATTGGTAGGATTATGGAATGCATTTAATGCATTCACTTGATCTAAATTATTTTCAAGGAATATGGAGTTGGAGGGGCATGAAGTGTTAGGATGTGTTGTACTAGAACAAATTGAACAGATGACTAGTGAAGGTTGCATAGTGGATTCTCTAGCCAACACAACTTCTCCTAATTTACTAAGAAGACAATCAATATTTTCCATCCTATTTGTCTATAAGCCTATTTTGTTATATAGGTCAAGAGTGGACCCTATCTCATATATACCACCTTTTCTTTGAGGTTGTAAAATCTTTCCATTCTAATAGAGTGATCCCATTGTTGATAATTCTTAGATAATTTTTCAAAGAAGTTCCATGCCTCCACATCACTCTTAGTCTATAATGCCTCGCAAATAGTAGCATCAATTGTACGTTGGTTCTGTGGGGTTAGACCTTCATAGAAATATTGTATTAGTTGCCATTTTTCAAAAATATGGTGTGGACCCTTGAATAATATATCTTTCTACCTTTCCTAGCATTCATAAAAATGCTCACCCTCTTTATATTGAAATTCATAATTTCTCTAGAGGGGCATTGGTTTTGTGGATAAGAAAGAATTTGTTTAGGAATTTTATGGCTAATTGCTCTCAAGTAGTGATGGACCCTACATCTAATGAATTTAGCCATACTTTCACTTCATCCTTTAATGAGAAAGGGCATAGCTACAACCTAATAGAGTCACTAGAAAATTTTTAGTATCTAAATACAGATATTAAGGAATTTCATGGCATGGTGGTAGCGATCCACATTATCTGGACCATAAAAATTTGGCAAAAGTTGGATGAAACTTAGTTTTAACTCAAAATACTCTACATTAGTAGCAAGTAACTCTATACATGATGGGAAGTTAAACTATATTAGTATGAAATAGTCTCTTAAAGGCTTAGCTTCATAGGCCATATTTTTGGCAAGGGTTTTTAAATCTGCTTAGCTCCAACATCCTTGCCTAAGTTGACTCAACATTGTAGACAACAAAAATAAGTCATTTGCATTCAATGAAAGGGTACTTTTTTCTTTTCTTTTTTCTCTACCTAATCTAAGGAAACTTAAACTAGATAATGCAACTTATATGCTAGACAATGCAAACAAACAAAGACATACAAAAGATCCCAATCTTATGGTAGCAAGTCGAATGGTTGATTTTTTTTTTTTGGGGGGGGGGGGGGAGTTGACAAGAGTGGATTTTAGTTTACTTCTACATAGGTAGCTCCTCCTCTCTTTTAGACTTGTCCTAATACACCGGTTAAATCCTACCTCAATCAATCACTTTACACCCTCCTCAATTAGTTGTAGTTGATTTGATTCATTGAATTTGTTGGCAGAGCTAGTTGTTTAAATACCAACATAGCTAACCAAGTAGGGACCACTCGAGTGGCAATAGCTTACCTCCTTCCAAGAGGGTCCGATGAGCTCGAAAGCTACTAAGGTCTCTTCTAGATTGATGATAATTTAATTGTTGAGGCTAGAGTTATGCATAAGGTGATGTTTAACCTAGGTGGGCCAAGGGATGGTCATCACATCCACCCTTGATCTTGTAAGGGTGATTGTCCTTACTAATTCATTTAAGCATCTCCATGCATTTCGATTGACATATATTCGCCGTAAAGTATGTAAACATGCCCTAATATGCAAGGAAAGTAGTAAACCTAATGCAAATTCTAGAATGTAACAAGTGAGAAAAATGTTTTCTATATGCTCTATACTACCATTCAAATGCAACAAAATGAACAATACAACCTAATCTAGGAATTGGTAGCTTACAATGGGGTCTTAAAAATAGTCCTCTCACAAGGGTGGGTCCATGTACATGCCACCTCCTCTTTTAGGTTAGGATGGCCCACCCTTGACCTATATTATTACAACCCTTTATTTTAAAGTGAATGAATCATGTATAAAAATTTATAAGCACATCCTCGTTGCAATCTACTTGAATAAAAAAAAGAAAACTATCGCAAGGTCTTTCTCCCAGTCTTTATTCTTCTCCAAATTACTACACAAATAAAAAGAAAAGTATCAAATTATTCAGGAATAAGGAAAGTATGCAAAAATAACGGAAACTATCCTATATACAATCCTAAGACTATGACTAGTGGTAAAGTAAAGAAAACTTAGATTTTAATCAACTTCGTTACTAGTCCCCAATAACAACACTAAAAACTTGATGTTTCTTAATAATTACCACAACTGCATGGCTTTATTGGAGTATATAATAAAAAAAATATGGGTCAATCCCACAAAGACTCTAATAAATGAGAGTTAAATTAAAACTTAAGTTGCTTTACTTTAACCTAGCCAACAAGGAAAGAAAGGGAGAACTTTAAACTAAACAACTAATCTAAGTAACTAAATCAAAACAAGAAAATGAACTAAATTAGGAACTAACTAAAACATAAAGCAAGAAAAGAAACTAAACTAACTATGAAATGGAAAGTAACTTTTCCACTAATGGAGATTGAATTACAAAGATTACAATAAAAAAAAGAAAATAAAAAGCTTCCTTGAAATGGTCACTATAGGTGTCCTTCTTTGTGTCACTCAACAAGGCTCATTATACATCATCTTCTTCAAATCTCAAGTTTAATCTTTGCTTTATGGTCCTCTTGTTATATCACTCAATAAGTGTCTATACACTTACATTTGACGCAAAGTACACTAGTCTAAAACTAAGCATTTCTCATCTCTTGGACCCAACATGTAGCAAACTTAATGAAATCCTTAACCATGCTTAGGAATTAGAAGAGTCCTTGAGTAACATTAGAAGGTGTTCTTCCTATTTTTCTTCTCCAGGGAATTGTCTTTTATCTTAGAGGAGCTTTGGCAAAGGTGATCTCTCTCCTTCTATTTCACCTAGATTTAGCTTTTAAGTGCAAAGAAAATGCAAGAGATAAAGCTTTTTGTTTTTTGTCACCCCTTATTTATAAGGTTTGAGGAAAGAAAGCCCTAGGGATGAATGGTTAAGATCTAAAGATGAAAGGAAGAAAGAATTGTGTGGAATGGATGACGTTTGATGAGAGAAACGTAAGGAGAAGGGGGAGTGGAATCCATATTTAGAAAGTGTTTGACTATGATGGAATGGGAAAGTTGTGAAAAGGAAAATGAATTTAGTGATGTTGGTAAGAAGATTTGATTAGGAAATGAAAGAAGATTTCTCAGAAGAGAAGGAAGAGACATAGATTAGGAAGGTGGATTGACTTTGGTTAAACTAAAAAAGTGGTAGGGGCAGGCATCTTTTTTAATTTAGGAAAGTAGGATGAATTTGGAATGTAGTTGTTAAGTGTTAAATTTTGGCCAAAAGACCCCTAGTTTAGCATTTAATTATATAATCTAATTCATCAATTTGATGATTTTTGGATAAAATATGAAAATTAGCTCAAATTGGCCATCTAACTATAAATTGTCAAAATTAACGGTCAAATGATCATCCAAGCTAATCAGAAGCTTAATGTATGGTTAGATAACTCTAATATGGTCTTTTGCTTTACAGATCAACCCGATCATGGCTTGAGTGGTTCAAATTGAAATTCAATGGTGTAGATGATTCAAGAGAGCATTGATGGACCAGATCTTTGACAAAGAAAAATTTGAAGGTTTACTAATAGAATAAGAGTCCTAATAAGGAGAGGACTATGGATGGGATTTTGGGAAGAAGAGAGTTTTCTAATACAAAACTAACTCTTCAAGATACGGAAGGAGGGAACCCTGGGAGTATTGGGGCACTTTTTGGAGTTCTGGTTTGTTTTCCTTTGCTTGCTTATTTCTATTCTTCCTTTTCTATCTATCCAATTGGGTTGCTTTCATTGTATCTTTTTTCGTTTCCACTTTTCTTTCACGTTTATAGCCACGCTCTCCCTCTCATTTCTATTCTTTGTTTACAGCACCACCAAACCCATCACCTTCTCATTGTTCCCAGTCCGTCTCCCCACCACATCTCTCCATGGATTCTTTCCATCTTAGCACCCTATTCTTTGCCTAACACGCACTAACCCAACCCCCTGTCCACCGGCACTCCTTTCACCACACCAGCTAGACAGCTTCCTTTCCTCTTCTCCACTACATCGCATCTGCCTCCACTGGAATCAGGCGATGCCAACACCTCTGTTCCCACAACCATGGTCATCGTCTGCTTCCATAGCCATACCCATCTTCAACTTCCCTGATATATCATTGGGCAACCCAGCTCCCTTCTCCTTGTTCCTCTCCACTGCAGTCACACAGTATCGACAAGCATCGAGCAGGACCTTCTTCCTCTCCCTCTGCTCTCTCGTACTCTCTCTTCCTCTCTCTGTTATCTCTCTTTCTTTCCCCCTCTATCGGTCAGTACCAGTAACAACCGATTGGCATTTTCCTTTTTATTGCATCTACCCAGACATCGGTCGGCACGCCCAACTATCCTCCTTTGCTCCACCACCTAGCCACTTTCCTTGTTTGGTTTGCACCATCTCAACTTCCCCATCATTGGTTTCCCCATTACTGCTCCTCATCTTCCCGTCAAATCGAATAGTTCTGCCCGACATTCACCACAGGTTCCTCCTCTTTTCCCCAGCTCTATTCTCCCTCTCATCCATTGATTTTATTCACTGCACCCCGTCTGCCACGCCGTCATCGCATCCTCCTTTCTCCTTCATTCCCCACCAAGCCCAACTCGGTTCCCACGGCTAGTATGCCCTTGTTCTTCCACAACCAGCAATCCTCCATCAAGCCAGATGACATTCCAAGCTCCTCTGGCTTCCATTGTTGCTGCTTGCATTGGCCCCCACCTTCTCCTTCATTGCCACACCAGCACTAGCCATGAGCCCAGCCCAGCATTGGCACCATCACTAGCTAGATCATCTCCCACCTCCTCTGCCAGTCGATGCTCCCTTCTCCACCGCACCTGCTTCCCCTATTTAGCATGACCGGACAGCCGAGCTCAGGACCCATTGGTCCCATACGGCATTGTCTCTATCTTTTAGTACTGCTCTGGTGTCGTCTTCATCAGCTCTGGCAGGCAATCCCTTGTTGTCGGCAAAAATTTGTGTTTTATGGGAAAAAGAGAGAACTTTTAGGGAAAATTTCCTTTTTACCCTTAGTAGAATAATTTTAATTACATTTTTGTCCTATCACTATTCGTATATGCTTTTTGTTTAATCCATGAATTGTTTTATCATCCATGTTTAATTGAATCAATGGTTCTAGTTTAATTTTAGGATATCTTCAATTTCTCATCCGTTTCAATCCAATTTTTATTTAACTTTTAGATTTGAATTGTAGGACATTTTAAAGCATTTTTATCATTTCTGATCTTCAATCTGAGAATAAAAAATCAGATCTAAGCCATTAATATCTAACGTTCATATCTAGCCCAGATCTGTTAGAATTTTTGGAATTTGCCTAATCTATCTGGGTGATAATTAATCAGAAGCACTAGAAACATGTTAATGAAGGCGAATCACAATTTAAGATATTAGATTTGAGGAAATTGATGATAAGCAGCCTAGGGAAGTGAAATTTTGGTGTTTCTTTAGTTAAATTTCTGTATTTTTAGATTAGACCTTTGTAATTTCATTGATTAATCATATTTGAAGTTAGATTGAATTTTTTGTTAATTTTTGTCATTTAATTTTAATTTTTAAATAATTAAATTTTATTAAAAATCTAAATTCTTAAAGCGATTTCCCATGGGATCGACCCGTACTTGCATTAGCTATACTAGAATAGCCGGTACACTTACGAAAAATATCAACAATGGTGAGATGGAAAAAGAACAAAGTAAGTTAATGAAAAGGTAAGAAATGAGTGAGAAAGGAAGGAGATGGGAAGGAAAGTAGGTGATAGAATTCAAATGTTTCCAAAATGAGAAAGTGTATTAAAAGGTGGGGTTCCAATTTGGGTGTTTTAGTATGCTTTTAGAAACCTTATGATGAGATGGGTGTTGGATTAAGATGGGTGGTTGAGATCATCCTCTCCTTAGGGTTTCAGGTTGAATTTTCAACATAGAAAAGGTGGATAAGATTTCCTTCTTTGCTTCACTTCTATCATAGCCCTTAGTTCATCCTTACCCTTGATTGGATGAATGGGATCCCATTTAGATCTTTCTTAAAACTTTATTTTCTCTCCACCATTGGATTGGATTGCCGTAGGATGAGTGTCCTTGATTCTTCATATGCTCATGTAGACCAATTATACTTCAATGTCTTGTATGGATAAGGCTTCCAATCATTGATTGATTCTTTTCATTTTGTTGAGTAGGAGAGAGAAAATAAGTGAAAAGTCTTCATGTGGACCCCATTCATTCTTTTTTCTTCTAAGAAGCTTTCATTGTATATGATTTCAATATATATGAATTGAGATTTTTCCATAAGCTTCCAACGGTGATGACATGTGTGCATAAGTGCATGAATTTGAAAATTGCTACCTTTTTACCTTCATTTGAGTTGGAGTTGTACATAGGACTTTGGTCATTCTAACTTCAATAGTGATATCCAATGATAACTCTAAACCTATAGGGCTTTATTTATGACATGTACGACCCCTCATGTATCTTGGAATGTGAAATTACTCTATTCGAGGTAAAATTGGCAATTTCACACATTTTCACATTTGTAGCCTGGACCTACAAAACAATAGAATTAACCCTAATTAATGATAATTAAGTGACTTTTGGAGGTATAACCTTCTAAATATGGAGATATGTATGTAATATTTCTATACCCATCATGCTTCATGTAGCTTACATGCTGCCCCCTCTGTTTGTTATGTTATTAAGTTAACATGCCATTTTAGTACTTTGAACTATAGACTTAAGTCATTAGCAGTCACTCCACAACTAGTTGAGCTAGGTTACTTTTGGTTCTCCTTCACCTAATCATGAATTTGATTGACCTTTGAAGTTTTTGTTCGAATGGAGCATTTTGATTAGGCATGGATTTTCCTACTATGAGAAGTGGCTTTAATGTTTTATCACTTGATTTTTTTACTTATGTATACTGCGAGTATGATTATTTCTTCACAAGGATATCTAATGATTTTCTCAATATAGATGTGGCACATGGAAAAATTTAATCATGGGTAGATTTTCTTATGCTAACTAGGTTAAACATACTTATGATATATTTTTTGTTGATTTGGCATAGATTTACCTACTTTATGAGCTAATGTATTATGAGATGATAAATCATGAAAATATTTATTTTATGAGATGAATTGTTAGATGTTTTTACATAATAATGTCGATATGTTAGCAAGTAAAGGCCAAATATCATAGTGTAAATGTAAATGTTTAGAGTTCAAGGTTGGATCAACGTGGATTTGAGTCTATAGACAAAGCTAAGGGAAAAGCTTGTGAACACTACATTTCTACTAAAAATCCAGTAGAGTTTCCTTTGTTTTTTAGACATAACACATTAATGCAGATGATGCAAGTACTTGATAAACATCCATTTATATTTTTAAAACATTGTTGGAGACTCTGTCCTCTTTTCAAATACATCTATACTTTACTAAGACTTATTAGACATAGCTCAATTATAATTTAATCAAATATAAGTTTAATACAATTACATGATAGTCAACATGATTTGAGTTTCTTAATGAAACTCTAAATTACCTCACAACTTATCCTCTTTAATCAACGAATAGTCTTCTTAGAACCTTAACTTCCTTTCTGATTCTTTCTGTGTTGGTTTGTGGTAAAAATGGTAGGGTGTGTATACAACATACTCAGTAGATAATCTAATATTACAAAACTGAAATCATAGAATACAACATACAATGGTTTGAAGAAAGGTTTTTTTGGTGATGAAATCACATGACCACAAACCATCACATGGAATGCATCATAAAAACACAGATGCATGTATATATTCATATGTACATTATCCACAAAATTCATATCATACTTAACAAATCAAGTAACATATGATTATTCTAAATTTAAAGTAGTATTCGGTTAAAACATGGTGTTGGAACTCAAACAGACAAAATCAACATGAACATCTACACCTTTGCTTATATCAACCACCTAGTAATGAGTAAATATCTAGACATCTTCATGCCACGATGGCTCGAATAATATTACTCAATTTGCTCGTAGTATTGAAACCGCCAAAACAACTCGAGAGCCATCACTCAATTGTGCTCGTAGCCCCGAGATAAAAAAACAAATCATTATGACACTTCTATGCTCATGACGACATTGCATTGTGCTCCGATCAATATCCTAGATGGACTTTGACAACATCCTTATGGGGATTATAGACGAATCTATAAAGGGTATTGTGAACACCTATAGTAGTCCAACTATTAGTCTAGATAGATGTCTCTTTAGGTAGTAGATATAATTTGCCACTTTTTGTGGTTAGGGGCTAGGAGGCCACCCCATACAACCTCTCGCATAGGGCTTAGCAAGCTTATTAGCCTCACCAAATCATATCCAATAATATGCAGATCACATAATCGTTCAATAGCCAATTCAAATCATACTTATACTTCTCAAATCATGTTATATAAGATGCATACCTTATGCAAAATCATGCATTTCAATTATTTATTTCAAATAGTTGAAATCATGATTTTACAAATCACATTTTTCTCATGTCTTACAAGTAAGGTAAACTTTGAATACCTTATAATTGAATGATTCATCATTCTTTCAAAATTAGAATATGCATCATGAATTTTAACCCAAATATCAATTTTCATGCATCATTTGTAAGAATATTAGATTTTTCATATATAAGAATGTCATATTTTTCACATATTAGAAATATATGATAAAACATGGATCTACATGAAAATCATATACGCTCAAATAACATGCATATGTATTAAATTATTAGTATGATCAAACCATTTCAACCTGGAAATAGTTTATTATTTTCTCATTTTGAAGTTCATTTGAGACTTGGTAGTACCAGGTTACCTACCTCTAGTGAAGATTTTCCTTTTTTTCCCAAAGCTTTCACAGTCCTCTCAATTGGTAAATCAACTATGCCTCAATCTACTTAGCACTTAATTTTTATATTATTGGGATTAATTCTTACTTCCATACAATTGAAATTATAACTTAAGATTTTACTCTTTTCATGATATAATAATCCAAATCATCTCAAAATCGTGAAACTGTTAGTTTTTAGAACTGTTATTGATTCTATACTAGAATTTTACATCATTCATCGTCTAGAGTGTAATTTTGATTCATCTATGAATTGATCATCATTAATTTTCTTCAACATGCTGATATCTTAGATATGAGCCGTTAACATAGTGATCAATGGTTCAGATCAGACCATCAATCAATAGTTTGGATTATCAATTTACAGCTTGTTCTTACCGATGCACATAGTTATAGGTTGTTGTCTGTGCAAATCAATTCTTTTCAAGATCCATTCTATGTTTTTATTAGTATCCAAGGTTAAACAACTAATCATTTCATCATCCAACAGTCAGATTTGTGATTTAGGGTCATGAAGAGGTGATCAAAGTAATATAATTTATTGTTTAGACTTTTAGTCTAAAAATCATTGTTTTAGACATGTAATTAGATTGTTATCAAATTATAGAAGGATCTAATAAGATATTTTAGTCCATGGTCAATTAATATCAAATGATCAAACTTGTTATCCAAGCTCAAAACTCAATGGCTAGAACCTTGGTAAGTCTGGAGTTTTATCATTGACTGATCAATGTGTATCAATGTTTAAAAGGCAGGTGAACCAACTCGGGGATCAACCAATTAGGATCAGATATGTAGGAAACATGGTCGGATAACTTAAAAACTAGGATGACATCATCATCATAACATCGACTCGATGGATCGGGCAAGTCTATGATGACCCAAAATTTTCAAGTAATATTTTGGAATTATTTTTTGAAAGGTCGGATGCCTATTTTAAAATGCCTTTTCAAAAATTAACAACTGGAATAATTTTCTAGGAAATTTTTTTTTCAAAAAACCCTGAGTGTCCTCTTACTGGTCAAAACATATTCATGAGTTTTGAAATTAATATTTTTACATTTTAATTAGCATTGTCCTGAATTCTCTAGTTAGATCCCATAGTCCAATATGTATTGAACATATTCATACATGTCTAATCAACAAAAATTTCTCAACAAAAGAATAGCAAATGGAGACTTCGTTAAATTCATCTTGGTTTTCAGCATCTTCAGGCTTAACCATCACAATTACATAACCACTCAGTCGTTTCAAAATATTTGTAAAATGAATAGAAACATCAAGTGCAAACCTACATTGCCTATACCCTCACCAGTCACTTGTGGCACCTTGTCTCAACTCCCCTGCCTTTCTCTTCTTCACATTTATCTATGAAGTTGGTGGTGTGAGTATAGGAGAATATTTTCAGTAGGTAAATCTAAGATCACAAATATAAATTTACATCCACGCACTCATGCATACAAAGAAGCATCGTTTAGTATTGTCCCTAAGGTTTGTCAATATAAGTTTACAATGCATCAAACATTCCATCAAAGATTTAAATTCAGCCAAGTACAACATAAATACAAGAGTAATATGATATGTCAATATAAAAAAATCATGTCAAACCTGTACACAAATAGACACTACATTAATTAAGCATTGAAATCTCAATTTAAATCACTTGCAAGAAAATTTCTGTCAATTTCTGTCTAGCATATTAGCTCTTAACACATAATTATAAATATATCAACTGTCAAATCATCCAAGGCATCGTCATGCCTAATGGCCATAGTATCTATGACCCTATCACACTCACTACACCTCAAAAAATCAACCTGGGGAAGGTACCCTATAATAGGCCACATCAAGACTACAACAACTACCTAATCATGGAATGTTGAAGTGAAAAGCATATATTGATCACTATGTTACAACAACTACCCAATAGTGGGACATCACATGCTCAAATGCTAGCACCAACTATGTGAGACTTATCACAGTCTCACATGGGTAGGAATGGATTACACAGTGTAGCCTTCCCATGATGCCACACCTGAAACTTGGCCACGTTTGATGCCGAAATATTAACTTTCGAAAGGTGTGTGGCCAACCTTATAACCCTCATATTATAGTATCCACCAGGCAAAAGCACCTATCTAAAAACAAATCCTCAAAAAATTAATGCATGAAAATTTGGGCACAAGTGTACCCTCTACAACATGTTAGTCATCTGCTGATCACATAACCAATCTTGATCATGGTTTAAAGTATAGATTTTTCAATTAAATATGAATGAGGTGTTGAATATAAATGATGCATGAAATTTAATTAGAAAATCAACCCATGAGATGCTTTTTACCATTTCAAGTATAATCATAAATCCTTTATTTTTGAAAAATTTGATAGAGTTTCTCCTGATTATAGGATGGTGCGCATTTAACGCATGTGATGTGATTCACTTAATAATCATAGTTTCATATTTAAATAAAAATGGAGACTCTATCTCTTAATAATATCATCCATAGATAGTATAAGAATTTTCACATAATTTATGTTATAAGGATGTTATATTTTTCAGCCTCAAATAGAGTCAGCAACTATAATTTAAATGTAGTATTATATGCAGTTAACAAAATAATGCATAGCTTCAATTAATCTAAAAACTTAGCAACCTTAGAATTATGCACATCAATTTGGTAGTTTAGATTTACCAAGATCAATTGCGAATTAGTTTGAAGGTTGATGGATGATAAGGAAATAATCACCAATCAGAGCTTTTATTATCAATTAAGCACTAATTTGAGAAATATGGAATAAATGTCATAGCTTAGACTCTTGATCATAGATTTGTATATTAAGATCCTAATTTTAATGGTTGGATCATTTTTATTTTCTATTCAACCTCAGATTAGATACATTTGGGTATTGGGGGAAATCAATTTTACATATCAATGGTTAGATATGATCTTGTAAGCTTTGAACACATGAATCTAACCACTAGAGTGATCGGATCTACAAATTAACTGTTTAATCAGCTTTTACACATTTAATAAGCTTTACATTTATTGTTTTTGACTCAAATCATCCGTAACATATAATTCATATCATTAGATTCGTAGATCTATTGTTTGATCATATTTTCAACAGTTAGATTTGTAGATCTAGTACTACTCGTGCATCATGTTAAGATTGAAAATTCAACGGTCCAATGACCTCCGATTGAACTTTTGTTGACACATGTGCATAAATAGTTTAGTAAGGATTTTGGAGATATAAATTTTTTAATTTTTATCCTCATTGGAACCTAGCCACTAGCATCAAAGAAGATGACTGGAAAATGGTCACCACCGACGACTATTGTGCCGTATTAAAAATCTTAAAATTTCACAAAAATAAATTATAGATTTTTAGATCTTGATTTTACCTTCACTCTTATGAAATTGTAGTGATTTTGTCTCCTTTTACTGCCAAAAAAAGATGAAAAATTGGTGACAATAAACTCGTAGCCGATGATGGGCAAGAAAGAAAAGGGGAAATAGAGGGAAGGAAGAGAAAGAAGGAGACATTGTGCGTAGGTGTATGGTTTCTATTGTTAGTGGGGAGATTCTATTGCCAATTATTGTTGGGAAAGAGAGACACTAAGAGAGTGACAGGTAGTCAGGAGTAGAGCTCCATGGGTTGAGCTCTTCTTAGTTGGCTGTTGCATGGGGTCCTTCTTCATGAGGGGGTGCTGTTATCAATTTGTCCCCCACTATTATTTAGTAAAATTTTGGGGTTTTATATCCCCAGTTTTTGTTTTGTGCAGAGATTAGTGTCGTTGGAAAGCTCTCATTAGGCCCATTCTAAATTTTGAGATTTCTACGTATGATTTGTAGTTTTCAATAAATTCACTTCTATGAATTTTGATTTCAAAGATAATCAATTCTTTAAGCAACTTTTTAATCAAAATTGTGATAATTTATATGTAATAATATAAAAAATTGGGTTGTTACATTCTTCCCTCAGAAAAATTTTGTCCTCAAAAATTTTCTTTTACATTATTAATCAAATAACTCTTGGTGCATTCTTTTCATCTCATCCTCATTTTCCCAGGTAGCCTCCCCAACAGAATGATATTGCCAAAGGACTTTGAGTAATGAATGGTCTTTGTCCTTAACATGTATTCTTTTTATCCAAAATCTAAATGGCTTTCTCTTCAAAAGTCATGTCAAGTTGCAACTCTGTAGGTACATGTGTGAATAAGTGAGAGGGGTCAGGCACATACTTAAGCAACATTGAAACATAAAATACATCAGAACATCTACAAGCTATGGTGGTAATGTCAATCTATATGCTACCAGTCCAATTAAGGACTAATAAATTGAGGGCTCAATTTCCCTTTAGCATCAAACCTCATAATTCCTTTTATAGGAGAGACCTTTAGAAATACATGATCTTTGATTTCAAATTTCAAATGTCTCCTCCTTGGGTATGTGTAACTCTTTTGTTGACTTTGAGCATCTAAAAGTCATTTTTTAATAAGCTTCACTTTCTTCGTACATTGCTCCACTAATTCAGGCTTCATTAATTGTCTTTCTTTGACCTCATTCCAACAAGTTGGTGAATGACATGATCTTTCATATAGTGCTTTGTATGATGCCATGCGACTACTAGTATGAACACTGTTGTTATACGTGAACTCAATGAGGCGAAAGTTCTCATCCCAATATCTTTTGCAATTAATTATAGAGGCTTGCAACATATCTTCTAATGTCTAAATAGTTCTTTCTGATTGATCGTCTATTTGGGGATGAAATGTTGTACTAAAACCCAAGGAAGATCCATCCTTCCTATACAATCTCCAAAACTTAGAGGTAAATCTACTATCCCTTTCTAAAATAATGGTCATAGATGTGCCATAGAAGCTTACAATCTCATTGATATACAACTTCACCAAGCTTTATAAGGACTGTGTTTGTCAAATTGGGGCGACTTTGTTAGTCGATCCATAATCACCCAAATCATGTCATGCCCATTTGACGTCATGGGTGATCTACTAATGAAGTACATGATGATGTGCTCCCGTTTCCACTGAGGTAGACCAAGGGATTGTAACATTCATGTTGGCCTTTGATGTTCAGCCTTAACTTATTGGAAGGTCAAATATCTTACCATGCATTACCCCACATCCTTTTTCATTCCATTCCACAAAAAGTTTCTTTCCAGTCATTATACATCTTAGTTCCCCCTAGATGAATGGAATACCGAGAGTGGTGTGCATCCTAAAGGATTTCTTGTCTCAACTCTTTGTTTGATGGAACTACTAATCTTCAACAAAATTGTACACCCCCATCTGAAATTTCAGTAAACCATGGTTTACTAACCAATGCCTGTGTCTTTGTGTCTTCTTTCTGAGCCTAAAGAATCTTCTCAACTATAGCAGATTTTGGTGCCAAATTGGCCACAATTGATCCCTTACCTCTATACTAAATTTTTAGCATACAGTCAATCACATCTTGAAGTAACTTCCACTTTTTAAAGAACATACTGGCTAACAACACTTAAGTATTTTGACTCAATGAATCGGCTACTATGTTGGCCTTTTCGGAGTGATGCTAGATGGAGAAGCCATAATCTTTTACATACTCCATCTTTCTTCTTTGCTTTATATTTAGATCTTGTTGGGAGAAAATATATTTGAGACTATCTATGAAAACTTCAAATCTCTCACCATAAAGGTAATGCCTCTAGATTTTTTAGTGGGGTAGTTTTTCTCATGTGTCTTTAGCCATCGAGAGGCATAAGCAATCACTTTACCATGTTGCATCAATACACATATTAGCCATTTGTTTGATGCATCATGAAAGACTACAAATTCTAGATTACTTGAAGGAAGTGTAAAAATTGGTACAAATGTGAGTCTCCTTTTTAGTGCTTGGAAACTCGCTTCACATTCATCACTTCAATTAAACTGTGCATCCTTTCTAGTGAATCTAGTTAATAGTAGGGTAATATGTGAAAAACATTCAATGAATTTGCAATAATATCTTGCCAGACCAGGGAAAATATAGATTTCTATCATTGATTTAGGTATTTCCCAATTCATCACTACCTCCACTTTCATCGGGTCTACAACAACTCCATCATTAGAAATAACATGGCTCAAAAATTTAACAAGTTCTAATAAAAAGTCACATTTACTGAACTTAGCAAACAAACAATGAGTTTGAAGGGTACTTAAGACAATGCATAGGTGCTCTCAATGTTTTGCTCTACTCGTGGAGTAAATCAAAATATCGTTTGCAAATACGATGAAAATTTTATCCAAATAAGTTGGAAAGACTCAACTCATAAGTTCCATAAACACGATGGGTGCATTTACTAGTCCAAACGATATATCTAATAATTTGTAGTGACCATAACAAGTTCTGAATGCGTTTTAGAAATATCTTCCTCTCAAATCTTCAATTGATGATATCTTGACCTCAAATCGATCTTAGAGAAAATAGTTATAAACTATATCTAATTGAAAAGGTCATCAATCTGGGATAATGGATACTTGTTCTTTATCGTAACACTATTTAGCATTTGTTAATCGATACATAGTCACATGGATCCATCTTTTTTCTTAATAAAAAGACCCAGTGCTCCCCAAGGTGAAGCATTGGTTGTAATAAAACCCTTATCCAATAACTCCTATGAATTTTTTAAATATTTGAATTTTGCTTAAGCCATTTGATATGACACCTTAGAAATAGGTGATGTACCTGGCATAAGTTCGATGAAGAAATCAATCTCTCTCCAAGGTAGTAATTCTAGAAGTTCTTCAGGAAAGACATCTTGAAATTCTCTAACAACTTCCAACTCCTCGAGTTTAGGTAGTTTAGCCTCTAGTGCTACTACACTTGTCAAAAAGGCCTGACATCCTTTTGATATGTGCCTAGCTACCTTCATGGATGAAATAATGCAAGTATCATCTGCATCTAGTCTCCCTTGGAATGAAATTACTATTTGTCCAGGCATAATGACCTTCTTCCTACAACAATCTACTGTCACCCAATTCGTTTGTTAGCTAATCCATTCTCAATATGATGTCAAAATCCATCATATTGAGTAGAATGATATCAGCCCTCAATTGTTTCCCCACTTTCTCAATAGGTACATCCTAAATAAAATTATGAGTACTAATTGATTCACCTACCGGGATAGTTACATCCAAGACAAATCCCAAATTATGTACAAGCAAACACACACAAGACGTAAAAATGCTCTAGATAAATGAATGTGTGGAACCTAGATTAAATCAAACTTTGGTGTGTCTATCTCAAATTAAAATAGTACCCCCAATTAGTGCATTTGAGGCTCTTACTTGTTCAGAGGTGTTAATAAATATACATCTCTGACTTCGAGGCACATTCTATGTCCTGGGCCCAATACTTGTCTGTATCCTCAAACTCTCACTCATAAAGTGTCCCTATTTGCCACGTCTATAACATTGTACTAGTGGTATCTACTATCTTGGTCTAAAGTAAAGTGAACCATGATGATAACCTTTACACTTTGGAAATTGTCTCCTATCCAACCTTCTGCTATGTTTGGTAGCTTCTGGTCTCTGGTTCCTGTGTGACCCCATCAAGAAGAAGAAGGGCGCATGCCCCTGCCTGAGTATCCTGTAATAGCACTGTATTTCTCCTTATCTTTCTATTTTGCTTGATTCTTAAGGAACTCTTCTTAAAAAATAGAGGCCATTTCCACTACTCTTGCTATAGTAGTAGAGGTTGCCTCCCTAAAACTTTAGTCCTCAACCTAAGGTGTAAGCCCTAAACAAATATTGTATGATACTAATTAGGTTATCTTCCTTGTTTTGTAGGTAGTAGATCAAGATCCATGCAGTTAGATCAAGCCAATCAACATCATAGATCTCCTATCAATCTTAGATTAAAATGGACAGCTAAGATCAATCCAGATTATCTAGATCAAAATCAAGGACTTCATTTCAATCCTCAAGCATCAAATCTAAACCATGAGCACAAGATAATAAATAATGCTAAGAGATTTTATATATAATTATAGAAAGGATGAACAGAGAGGAAATAGTTTCCTAATAAGAAACTAAGTTAAAAATTAGAAAATTTGGTTGATTTAGATTTCTTTTGAGAAAAGGAAAGATAATGGAAGAGGAAGTTACTAAAAATTGAATACAATCTGACTTCCCATCATCTATAAATACCAAATCGAAGATGGAGTAAAAAAAAATCTTGAAAATTTGGAGAAAAATGGAGGTTGAAGAAGATGAACAGTGCATGCGCATGCTGGTGAATAGGGGTACTTTGCATGCCAATTTCTACTTCAATACTTGACAAAAATCTTTGAAATTTGGTTCTTTGGATAGAAGACATCAAGGAGAAGAAGACTCAGTTGTTTGATTTTCAATTTCCATTCCAAATCTTGTAACTTGAATTGATTAAATTTAGCTACTTGCTATTGTTTGCATGAATAGTAACAATGAGTTACTTAAAGTCTTGCACCTTTAGTTTAGTTTATTTGATGAGTTTTGAATGATTTAATCCTTTTCTTATACTTTTATTTGAGTTAGAAAGAGTTTAATATAAATTTTTTTGAAATTTAATGGTCAGATTTGTTTAATTTTATGAAATAATCTTGAAAAGTACTATTGTGTAGGTTGGTGAACAGCTTGTGATTTTGATTGAATATCTTCTTCTTTTTATCTTGATTTGAAATCTAACTGTACAATTAAATTTATTAATATCAAATTGTTCTAGGTATCAAATTTCATTGAAATTTTTATCAAAAAGGAGAAGAAATCAATGGTCAAATTTAGTAAAATATCTATGGATTTTGACTGTTCCTAGATTGCAACAAGACTAGATTAATCTTAAATTATGAACAAGGATAAGATAAGTACTTAGCTAGTGTCACAAGCACACGACTGCATATGACTATCTCAGTTGTGTATTCTTTTCTAGTGACACTCTCTCACTCGCAGATGCAGTAAGAGGTATTGCTCTGGTATTTTAATTTGGAAAATAAAAATAAAAATCTATGAACATTATCTAAAGTGTGACACATCAAAGAATGTTATGGGTGACTAAAAAAAGAAAAAAAAATCAATCTAAGTCACCCAAATCTGAAATTCTTTTCTTAGTCCAAATCATTAGATTTTTGAAAGATTTGCATAATCTACCTGTTGAATCTTCTTAGTAAGCCTTAGCCAATTGGTATTTTTATTTTACAAAAATTGGAAAAGGAGGATCTCAAATAGGATAGCCAACAATTTTATTTTGAGTGAATTATAGTGAGGACGAATTGTATTTTTCCTTAATCGTTATTTATTTAAAAATAATTGTAATAATACAAGTCAAGTGTGGACCATCGTAACTTGAAAGTGGAGGTAGAATCTAAATGGTCCAACCCTTGCATGAGAAGATCTTATCCAGGACCCCTGTGATGACCTGGGTTTTTATAACACATTTTGTAATACATTTTCAAAGGCAAGGCCCTTAGCAGTAAAAAAATTTCCAAAACAAAACAGCGAAAATTCTTTTCTCTAAAACTTGTTTTGAAAAAACCAAGTCATCACATCATACATAACAAAAGTAGAATTTTTGTATAAGATAAAATTCCATTGAAGGAATATATCTTTATTAAATTTCAAAATCCATCCAATGGTTCATAGTACAACACGATATTAACACAATACTTGTCCAAATTACATAATCCAAACTTCAAACCTCACCATACATTAAAACTATCAATACAATACAATGCTCTCAAATAAAATACATGTCTTCAAGGGATATACCCTGATTGATTATTCTTCCAAGTCTTCCTAGGCCTTGAGCTCCCAATTCTCCTTTTCTATATCTGAGATATTGTAAACATTGAAACATTTATAATATCTCAGCAAGCTATGCTTAGTGGGAGATTCAAGAAGCATAAAACTTTAATAGTATAATCATAATACTTCATAATCCCATTATTCATACTCATGGAGCAATATCTTTACTTTATCATATATGTACATCCTTACACATACATACTGTATACTGTGTATAGATATGTACATAAGGTCAAAATCATGAAAAATAGTTAATATCTCAAAACATAATCATATACAGCTTATGCTGAGTTGATAAATCATATAGACTCTACTAGAAATACTCCATCATTTGGGCAGTAACGATAATCCATGATTACCTAGTATCTCATCATGCCATATCATAAGGCATTTCATTATGCCATGCATCATAATGCAAAAATACTCAAAGGACTACTATGCCTACAGTCAAAATCCGTACTAGAGCTCCAGGATAATTGCTCAATAATCCACCTATACCATCCTTGGTGGAAATCACAATATCCATGTTCATATGGGGAGGACCATGGCTGTCATAGTGGTGGCCTTCCCATAATTTTCCCACCTAACTTTTAACCTCATTTAGGCTTAGTATCCATATAATAACAAGTTTCAAAGAGCGGGTGGCCAAACTCTACTAACTCTCCTAGCATAGCACCCCCAGGCCTATGCCTATTTAAAACAAAACCAGAAGCCTCCATGCTTATAAGTAAAGTAATTCTCATATGTATCAGACAATCCGTATGTTTACTCAAGGCTGGAATACATTCTAGTTTCCTATTCACTTAGGGTTTTCCTCAATTCTAACTTAACCATTTCATATGTGTTTTAATTGGATCATAAGGGTGTTCAATGGGTTTAATACAAGTATTTATATTATACTTGTCAACATTTCCAGACATAAGATCATGTATACAACATGTACTTCTCATGTAGATGCATTCATAAAATCCTCCTACCTTCAAGTAGTAATCCATCTCTTCAGATCTTTCATGATCCAAATTAATGTATGTAATCTGTAAATCCATACATATTGTCAATATATATACAATCTGAATAATCCTAGATTTTTTATCCTATCTATATTCTTTATCTAATCTTGTCCTTTGATATAAAGGATTTAGATCTTATGTCCTATCATGATCTATCTTCCTCAGATAATGTTTATCCGATTGATCAATAGATCTGAAGGTTAGAATATCTTCTAATCTTTCAGATCTAAGTATTTCCTATTCTAAGTCTTTGTGTATTCCTTTCTTTGATCTTGATCTTTCACAGATCCTTTAATCAACAATTTATACATGTTGATAATGATCAAGGGCTTAGATCTTCTATCATCTAGTTCTTCTTTAATCTAAGTTTAGTTGTTTGATCATCCCTAAGGAGGATGATCTTGGTTGTCTTCCTTGAATCATAATTGATCAAGGGTTCAGATCTTCTATTTGATCTAAGATCTTCTATTCTATTTGATCTAAGTTGCAAGTAATATATATATCATCATCAAGAAGTATTTATTTCTTTTTATTATTCTTGATCATTCAAGATCCAATGGATCTTGTTTGATCATCCTTATCTTACTTACAATTTTTATTAGGGTTGCATAATTTACTAACCTCTTATTTCCAATTGGCTAAGGCTTACTAGTTAAATGGGTAAACATAAGTGGTTACTTCAATCCTCATGTAAGGAGGCGTTTAGACCTCACAAACGTCAATGGAAGGTAAGGGAAAAGTTAGGCTCTATTGGAAAATCCCCTTAACCACCAAGTTCAACATTCACTAGAGTGATCTTAGTACAACCTTTCATAAGGTTCCCATGAGCATGTTAACCCTAAGTACTCTTTCTAATTAATTTTAATTAAGTCCATGAACATTTACAATGTCATTCATGGGGTTTATTATTCTCCTAGTTTGGGCCAAGGATTTGATAATCCTATAATGTCCTACAAACTATAGCCCTTACTAATTAAGTCCAAGTCAAATAATTCACTATTATTTGTGTCATGAAACTCTACTTTCTCATTAGATTCCATTTTTGGTGTTTTATGCTCTTTATCTCAAAACTACTTTAACAATTAAATCTACTAATAAAATTTAACCATAAATGAATTATAACTTTAAAGAATAAAACTCCATAATTGAACAGCCTAATGATAATGGTACAAGGTACCTAAGATTACACTAGCATGATTTCCAACTAATGTACTTTATCTAATAAACTCAAATTAAGCTATCATGAACTTAAGATACCACCTCATACCATAGTCTAATCTAACATGAAATCCTAGCATGGTCCTAAGTTACAATTGCATGAAATCATACCAACATGGTCCTAAGTTACAATTCATCATTCATGAATACTTTTATGGACATTTGAAATGAAGTTATACTAAAATAATCTATCATGGATCCTATATTCATGAAATAAATTAAATGAAATCAATGCATAACTCAAGCTAACCCATTTCTCATTATTAAAGCTTTTACTTATGATCCAACCATTAGATCTTAGGTCTTTTCCTTTTAATCAAGGGTTTTAATTAATTTTAGGACTTATACTCCACTAAGGTCCAAGATCATAACACTTCATTTTTGGTCATATTCAATCCATGATCTCAATGGATTCCATCATAATATCATTCATTCAATCCATCCCAAGGATCTGATCATACTTGATCTCACTGTTCAAGTGGGTCCCTTTGTATTTTTAGGGTTTTTCTACCATAAAGGGTAGATCCCTCAATTTATCTTATATCTGTCTAAATAAATCATGGATATCACTTAATTTCAACAGTATATCATCAATAAATCAGATCCCCAAGATCTGATCACCTCAGCTCTTGAAGATCATGAAAATTAGAAACCTAATTCTTGAAAACAGAAAGTTTTTGGAATTTTTTATCAATATTATGGTTTCAGAAGAAAATAGATGTTATAAGCTTTCCGTAACTTCTTTTCGATCTTAATATGGAGTTCAAATGACTCCACAATTGAACTGTGAAGTTCATAGTCGTTCTTACGGTCCAAATTTGATCTGGGCCTAGATGAACAGACGGCCTGGATCGATTGAGAGGAGCGGACTGATCGGGCAGAGCAGTTGCCGCACGCCCGTCACTGGGACGCACGAGTGAAGCGCTCCCCCAGGACCAGCACTGTCGCGCGACCATTCTGTTAGAGTGGTGTTGCATGCGGCACACGCACGGAAACATTCCCCCCTGGCTCATTTTCGTGTGGCATTTCACAGTGCTTCCCAAGATCCCGATTTGATTTGGAGATTGGACAGTCCGTTTTGGACTATCCAATCAATCTTCTTCAATCAAAGGACCCAAACTCTATTAAATTTCATGAAACTTCTACCTTAGGAGTTTTGGACCCTTCTGAAACGATTGGGCAGCTCAGATTTTTCATCTGAGCCCTCCATCATCCAAAATTGAAGGATTCTAATCCTTATTTTTATAAATTTTAACTTAAAACTAATTACAAAAAAATAAAATTTACGTAAAATAACATGAAATAAGTATTGGATGTGTTTCCACCTACCTAATTGGAGAAACAATGTAGATTTGAAGCCCAATTTGAAATAAATACCCTTTGATGATAAGATAGCCCAATAGTCTCTTGTTTTATGATTTTTCCTTGATTGCACCATTGGATCTTGAAATTGATTTGGGGGTTTTGTAGATAAGTAGTCTAGGATTGTAGAGATAGGAGAGAGAAAGTGCAAGAAGGGAGGTTTTTTAGAGTTTTAGAATTTTGGGAAGGAATCTAGATCTGGTCTTTTAGAGTACGAAAGATGATTTCATGAGAATTTTAATGAACATTTTTGGAGGATTTTTGGAGGTGTATTTATAGGAGTTTTGCATTTTTCATAATTACTTATAATAATTATATTTTAAATATTTTAAATATTAAATTAACATTGGATCCTCCACTACCACCTCCTTCTCCACTAGCAGTTGGTAGTAGTTTGACCACTCATTACATATTTTCTGGTCGTTGGATTCGGTTGTAGGCCCCACATGGGTGTGAAAGGACCATTTTGCCCTTTTATGCAGAAAAATCCAAGTTATTCTCCCGAACTCGGAATTGAGCGTACCTATAGGCGTTGTATTTATATTTCTGAGTACATTCTAAATATTGATGTCTCAAATCTCAGTTATTGGTAAAAATAACATTTTACCCTTTTATTTATAAAATTGATGAAAATTAGGGATTTTTCATTTTAACTCGCAATTGAACGTACTTAGTGTCATTTCGATTGATTTTTTGAGTACATTCATAATATCTAAGTTTGAAATTATGTTTTAATGTCTATAAAAGAGAATTTCTAATAACCTAATATTCCATCCCAAAATTTCTAAAATTTCAAACTAAATTGATTTTCTCAATCAATTTACAAAAATTGGGGTTATTACAATCTTCCCCCTTATATTAATTTCGTGCTCAAAATTCGCATTTCAACTCACTTATGAGTTTTTATTAACTCATTCATAAGTTTTCTCATGTAGCCTTGCCACTTAAGGAAACCTCTATTTCCTTTCATTCATAGTTCGTGTTACCTTTTTCTTAAAGGTAAAATTCTTATTTTTAGGACATAACACACATCTCACTAATAAAGCTAATGCATTAATCACTTATCATGATTCTTTGCTAGACTTTTCAAAAGGATTAATAACTCTTAAATTGAGTTACCCTTTTGTTCATAACTTCCTATTTCTCTTGATTAGTATACTAAATTTCTATCCCTCACTTTCACCAATCTTTCAATACTTCATACTTTTCTATTCTAACTTCTATTGCTCATCCTCATTCCTTTTCAACATATATAATTTTGGCATATTTTCCCTGATATGTGTAGTCCTTAGACTATCTACCAAAATGACATATTGCTTGATTTTATAATTTCAACTATTGTTCTTTGTAACAATCTTCCAAGGATAGATTTATGCAAATTCATAATAAAGAAATTTTTGCATCACTATAAGGCATAAACGTAGTACCTTCCATCTTTGCTTTCAATGGTTTAGCCTATCCATCGATGATAGCAAATACCTTCCTTGATGTTGAGGGATATTCTCCAAATTCGCCTCCTTAACTACCAAAGGTTTGTTGCAGTTGTTGGCAATGTGCCCAATTTCCCCACAATTATAACATGTAATAGGGGGCCTTTGCTATATTGGAGCACACATATTTCCAGGGTGGAACCTTCTACATTTGGGACATGGCCTTCTTTTTGTATGATTTCTTTGATTTCTTGAATGTCCAAAATTGTTTAAGGGTCTCTTGCCATTCTGAAAAGACCTTTGATTATAGTTCCCTCCTTCACCAAATTTAGTGATTTCGTTCTTTTATAATTCTTCTTCAAACTTTGATGCCATCTCCACACAGTCTACCAAAGTTGTGGGTTTAGTACACATTACGTTCACCTTCAGCTCTAGGTGCAACCCTTCCATGAACCCATTCACTATATGTGTTTCAGTGTTACACACATGAGTCTCAAATCTCCTTAACTGTGTAAATTTATTACCATACTCAACCACTAACTTGTTTCCTTGTCCAAGTTCTAGAAACTCAATCAGCTTTCTTGCTTATACATGAGTAGGAAAATATTTATGGTTGAAGACTTCCTTAAATTCCTCCCATGTGGTATCTTCAGAATTTGAGAAGAATGTATTATTAGCTGATCTCCACCAAAATACAGCTTCTTGTTTTAGTAGATAGGTGACAAATTTAACCTTCAACTCTAAAGGAGTACGTAGTGCACTAAAAGTCCTTTCTATTTCATATATCCATTCCTCAGCCTTCACAACTTTACCCTTTCCATTATACCCCATAGCCATCTTTTAAAACCTTTTCATCATTTTGTCAACCTTTTCTAGGGCTAATGGAGAATTCCTAGCTTCTTCACTTAGTACAAGGGAAGATTGACCCTGTACTAGTGTAGGAGTATTTAGTGTTGGTGTTGGTGTATTGTGTCTCACTTCAGGCTGAGCTT
The DNA here is from genome assembly GCA_035236585.1 of Warburgia ugandensis. Classification (NCBI taxonomy): domain Eukaryota; kingdom Viridiplantae; phylum Streptophyta; class Magnoliopsida; order Canellales; family Canellaceae; genus Warburgia; species Warburgia ugandensis. The sequence goes on along the minus strand of CP141133.1, from coordinate 56,878,115 downwards.
GAGCCTGAGTACTTGGTACTTCTACTAGAGGTGATGAACTTTGGGGCTGTTGAATGTGAGGAAGAAGGTTCCTCAATACTCTTGTTACCATCTCTTCCACATTATCCATTGTTAATCTCTCCATATTATCTTCTGGAGTATTTTGAGTTGTTTGCCTTGTGACTCTCTTTGGCGACATCTACTCATAAACCAAAATTCCTATCAGTATTCCATACAACCATTTCTATCATATAAGTAGAATCAATATTCTTAAATTCATCATATTAATATCCATATTCATTTATAAGACTTCACTTTCCATTTTATCATCACTGCAAATTATAGTCCCTAATTATTTCCATATTTCAATTCTATCATATAGTTGAATCAATATTCCTCTAAATTTTAGCTCCTTATTTATCTTTATTAAAACTCTTCTCATTCACGAACTTTAAAATTATTTATCTATCTCCTTAAATTCTTCTCAAATAAGATCATCTTTGTTTTGATGATTAAATCCTTTAACTAATTGTCATAATACTACATCTATGTAGTAATTACAACTCTTACATTTATATTTACTATTTATTATTATTAATTTTGAATTTTGTAATAATTCTAAGGTTTTATCTTTAATATCTATTTCTCATAACTTTCTATTTCACATTTCCTATAAAGGTTGGATTTTATCCTTCTTTTTCCTTTCCATCCTATTTTTCCAATTTATCATCTCTTTCTCTTAATCTCCATTATTTCTCCTAATAATAGCTATATTAATGTATTTTATTTCTACAAGTATCTTTATTTAAGATTTAAGGTCATACCTGAATATCATACGTTACATCTTCCTCTATTCTAAGGTTTTCCTTACTTGTTTCTAAATTACTATTCCCTATATTGATATTATTAACTTATTAAGTAGTACTCCTACTTATACTCCACTAGTACTTCATGAGTTACTTACATTAACTCCTCACCTAATGAGTCAATCACATAACTCTTCCTATACTCATTCTTAACTAATGAGTTGATCACATAACTCATTCTCATCAAATACTATCTTACTTCTTATTCACTCACTATTTCTCATCCTCTAATTAGATTGTCATCTTTATGTTGGACCCAGGTTTTTGTTACACATTTTGTAATACATTTTCAAAGACAAGTCCCTTAGTATTAAAGATTTTTCTCCAAACAAAGCAGCAAAAATTCTTTTTTTTTTTAACTTGTTCTGAAAAACCCAAGTCATCACTTCATACATAACATAAGTAGAATTTTTGTAAAAGATAAAATTCCATTGAAGGAATATATTTTTATTAAATTTCAGAATCCATCCAATGGTTCATAGTACAGCCCAGTATCAGTACAATACTTGTCTAATTACATATTCCAAACTTCAAACCTCACCATACATTAAAACTCTCAATACAATATAATGCTCTCAAATAAAATACATGTCTTTAAGGGATATGCCTTGATTGATTATTCTTCCAAGTCTTCCTAGGTCTTGAGCTCCTAATTCTCCTTCTTTATATCTGAGATATTGTAAACATTGAAACATTTACAATATCTCAGCAAGCTATGCTTGGTAGGGGATTCAAGAAGCATAAAACTTTGACAGTATAATCTTAATACTTCACAATCCCATTATTCATACTCATGGAGCAATCTCTTTACTTTTTCATATATGTACATCGTTACGCATACATACGGTGTATTGTGTATAGATATATACATACAGTCAAAACCGTGAAAAATAGGTAATATCTCAAAACATAATCAGATCCAGCTTATGCTAAGTTGATAAATCATCCAGACTCGACTGGAAATACTCCCTCATTTGGGTAATATCAGTAATCCACGATTACCCAACATCTCATCATTCCATATTATATAGCATTTCACTATCCTATGCATCATAATATAAAAATACTCAAAAGACTATTATGCTTGCAGTCAGAATCTGTACCAGCATGCTCGGATAACTGCTCAATAATCCACCTATACCATCCTTGGTGAAAATCACAATATCCATGTCCGTATGGGGAGGACCATGGCTGTCACAGTGGGAGCCTTCCCATAATTGCCTCACCTGACTTTTAGCCTCATTTAGGCTTAGTATCCATATAATAACAAGTTTCGGAGAGCAGGTGGCCAAACCCTACTAACTTTCCTAGCATAGCATCCCCAAGCCTATGCCTATTTAAAACAAAACCACAAGCCTCTATGCCTGTCTGTAAAGTAATTCTCATATGTATCAGATAATCCATCCATTTACTTAGGGCTGGAATACTTTCTAGTTTCCTATTCACTTAGGGTTTTCCTCAATTCTAACTTAACTATTTCATATGTGTTTTAGGTGGATCATAAGGGTTTTCAATGGTTTTAAAATAAGTATTTACATTATACTTGTCAACATTTCCAGACATAAGATCATGTATACAACATGTACTTCTCATGTAGATGCATTCATAAATTCCTCCTACCTTCAAGTAGTAATCCATCTCTTCAGATCTTCCATGATCCAAACTGGTGTATGTAATCTGTAAATCCATACACACTGTCAATATATATACAATCTGAATAATCCTATATTTTTTATCCTATCTATATTCTTTGTCTAATATTGTCCTTTGATATAAAGGATCTAGATCTTGTGTCCTATCATGATCTATCTTCCTCAGATAATGTTTATCCTATTAATCAATAGATCTGATGGTTAGAATATCTTCTAATCTTTCAAATCTAAGTATTTTCTATTCTAAGTCTTTGTGTATTCCTTTCTTTGATCTTGATCTTTCATAGATCCTTTAATCAACAATTTATACATATTGATAAAGCTCAAGGGCTTAGATCTTCTATCAACTAGTTCTTCTTTTATCTAAGTTTAGTTGTTTGATCATCCCTAAGGAGGATGATCTTGGTTGTCTTCCTTGAATCATAATTGATCAAGGGTTCAGATCTTCTGTTTGATCTAAGATCTTCTATTCTATTTTATTTAAGTTGTAAGTAATATATATATCATCAAGAAGTATGTATTTCTTTTTATTATTCTTGATCATTCAAGATCCAATGGATCTTGTTTGATCATCCTTATCTTACTTACAATTTTTATTAGGGTTAGATAATTTGCTACTTTTATACTCTTATTATTATTATTATTATTATTCAACCAGTTAATGTTTTACTGGTTGAAGATAACTTATTTCAGCCTAAGTCTAGACTGCTCCTCTTATTTCCAATTGGCTAAGGCTTAGTAGATGAATGGGTGAACACAAAGTGGTTACTTCAATCCTCATGTAAGGAGGCATTTAGACCTCACAAACGTCAATGAAAGGTAGGGAAAGAGTGAGGCTCTATAAAAAAAAAACCCTTAACCACCATGTTCAACATTCTCTAGAGTGATCTTAGCTTAACCTTTCATATGATTCCTATAAGCATGTTAACCCTAAGTACTCTTTCTAATTGATTTTAATTAAGTCCATGAACATTTAAAATGTCATTCATGGGGTTTATTATTCTCCTAGTTTGGGCCAAGGATTTGATAATCCTATAATGTCCTACAAACTATAGCCCTTACTAATTAAGTCCAAGTCAAATAATTCACTCTTATTTGTGTCATGAAACTCTACTTTCTCATTAGATTCCATTTTTGGTGTTTTATGCTTTTTATCTCAGAACTACTTTAACAATTAAATCTACTAATAAAATTTAACCATAAATGAATTATAACTTTAAAGAATAAAACTACATAATTGAACAGCCTAATGATAATGGTACAAGGTACCTAAGATTACACTAGCATGATTTCCAACTAATGTACTTTATCTAATAAACTCAAATTAAACTATCATGGACCTAAGGTACCATCTCATACCATAGTCTAATCTAACATGAAATCCTAGCATGGTCCTAAGTTACAATTGCATGAACTCATACCAACATGGTCCTAAGTTATAATTCATCATTCATGAATAATTTTATGGACATTTGAAATGAAATTATACTAAAATAATCTATCATGGATCCTTTATTCATGAAATAAATCAAATGAAATCAATGCATAACTCAAGCTAACCCATTTCTTATTATTAAAGCTTTTACTTATGATCCAATCATAAGATCTTAGGTCTTTTCCTTTTAATCAAGGGCTTTAATTAATTTTAGGTATTTTACTTTATTAAGGTCCAGGATCATATTGCTTCATTTTTGGTCATATTCAATGGATTCCATCATAATATCATTCATTCAATCCATCCTAAGGATCTGATCATACTTGATCTCATTGATCAAGTGGGTCCCTTTGTATTTTTAGGATGTTTCTACCATAAAGGGTAGATCCCTCAATTTATCTTATATCTGTCCAAATAAATCATGGATATTACTTGATTTCAACATTATATCATCAGTAAATCAGATCCCCAAGATCTAATTAGATCTTGAAGATCATGAAAATTAGAAACTTAATTTTGAAAATAGAAAGTTTCTGGAATGTTTTTATCAATATTATATTTTCAGACGAAAATAGACATTATAAGCTTTCCATAACTTCTTTCCGATCATAATTTTGAGTTCAGATGACTCCACAATTGAACTGTGAAGCTCACAGTTGTTCCAAGGGTCCAAATTTGATCTGGGCCTAGTGGAACGGACAGCCCAGATTGATTGGGCTGAGTGGGCTGGTCGGGGGAAGCAGTCGCCATGAGCCCGTCACTGAGATGCTCACGTGACACGCTCCCCTGGGACCAGTGTTGTCACGCAGCCGTTCCGTCCGAACGCCGTCAAATGCGGCACGCAGGTGTGGAAACACTCTTGCATGGTGCATTTTTGTGTGGCGTTTCGTAGCGCGTCCCAGGATTCCGATTTGATTTGGAGATCGGATAATCCATTTTGGACCGTCCAATCAATTCTCTTCAATCAAAGGCTCAAAACTCTATAAAATTTCATGAAACTTCTACCCTACGAGTTTTGGACCCTTCTAAAGCGATTGGATGGCTCAGATTTTCCATTTGAGCCCTCCATCATCCAGAATTGAAGGGTTTTGGTCCTTATTTTATTTTTATAAATTTTAACCTAAAACTAATTACAATAATATAAAAATTACATAAAACAACATGAAATAAGTATAGGAAGTGTTTCCACATACCTAATTCGAGAAACAACGTGGATTTGAAGCTCAATTTGAAATAAATACCCTTTGATGATGAGATAGCCTGATAGTCCCTTGTTTTGTGATTTTTCATTGATTGCACTGTTGGATCTTGAAATTGATTTGGGGGTTTTGTAGATAAGGTATTCTAGCATTGTATGGATGATGGGATTTGTGAAATTAAATTTGGAACAGAGTGCCTAATTGAATTTAGGTCTCTTGTTCCAATTAGAGAGAGGAGAGGGAAAGTGCAAGAAGGGAGATTTTTGGGTGTTTTGGAATTTCGGGAAGGAATCTAGATCTGATTTTTTAGAGTAAGTAAGATGATTTTGTGGGGATTTTAATGAACATTTTTTGAGGATTTTTGAAGGGGTATTTATAGGTGTTTTTCATTTTTCCTAATTACTTATAATGATTATGTTTTAATTCTTTTAAATATTAAATTAACATTGGATTCTCCACTACTACCTCCTTCTCCACTAGTAGTTGGTAGTGGTTTGACCACTCATTATATGTTTTCTGGCCATTGGATTCGTTTGTGGGCTCCTTGTAGGCCCTATGAGGGTGTGAAAGGACCATTTTGCCCTTTTGTTTAGAAAAATTCAAGTTATTCTCACGAACTCAGAATTGAGCGTATTTAGTGGCATTGGATTCGCATTTCTGAGTACATTCTAAATATTGATGTCTCATATATCAGTTATCAATAAAATTACCATTTTACCCTTTTATTCATAAAAATGAAGAAAATTAGAGATTTTTCATTTTAACTCAGAATTGAATGTACTTAGTGTCATTTCGATCAGTTTTTCAAGTACAATCATAATATCTAAGTTTTAAATTATTTTTTAATCTCTATAAAAAGAGAATTTCCAATAACCTAATATTCTAGCCCATTATTTTTGAAAATTCATACTAAATTGATTTTCTCAATCAATTTACAAAAATTAGGGTTATTACAACCCCATTGTAACCAATCTGATCATCTCCTTATGAGCGATGAAAACAGAGAAAAAAATCAGATAATCTTGACCATAGATTGAACCAAAACATAACAGACGGTCCGAGGTCATCACCCTCAATGGATGGCGCAACCAGGATTCCATTTTACGTATGCAATAGATGACACATACACGGACGACAATGCGTAGCACGATTGCGCACACGTGTGTGTACAGGTGTTGTGGCATTGTCTTTGACTGACCAGGACGCTCAAGCATTCTGGCAACTAGGATGCACGTGGCACATTCTAGGCACGTGTCCCAGATGTCTACATCCTAGGAATGCCAAGTTTTTACTATTCTGACCTAAATTTTGATTCAAACCGCTGAAATGTGATCTGAGAAGGATTTTTTTGAAATTCTAGAGGCTATATAAGCCTGAATTTTTATCTGAAATGTCCGTTGGAATCTTCTCAATGACATGAAAATTATTTTAATTTTAGAATCTTAATCTAAGTACAGGTAGTCAGATCAAACCTATGAGATGTTATCCAATAAATTAGATCAGGCTGATCTGGGGATGATCAGGCCTTAGAACTCAAACAATTATATGATCCAAGAGATGGATTGATTGATCTAATGATCAAATCATGTGTATTCATCCTAAAAATTGATTTAGACCATTGATCTGACAGAGGATTTTAGATTTGATCTATCAAAGAGTGATCGAACTCTCAAATCAAGACATAAATCATAGATAGACACTTGAATGGTTAGATAAACATGAAATGGAATTGATTGTGATGATTAAAATTAGAATTGGTGATCTAATCATAAATAGAGGCTTTAAAGAATGATCAAATAGTTGGATTGCCCTGAAGTCCAATCAAATGGAATGATTAAGCCTTGTGATGATTAGGATGCATCTATATAGGAGATCATAGCTTGGATTTACTTGAATAAGAATAGATCGAACTATCTGAATCATTGATCTTTAATCAATGATCCTAATTGATGGATATTATGACAATAAAGAAATATACGCAGGATTGAAGGTCTATAAGAGGAAGATCATCATGATTGACGATGATCAAAGACTATATGAGTCATGGGTGAGAAATTGTGAATTAGTGGTTAACTTGAAATGTATCTATGACTTGACAGATACACTGAATTGAGACTTTAGGCTATTCTAAGGATTTGAGAGCCATATTCAAGATAGGTGGAATTTAAGATGTTAATTTCATAAAGTGCATGATTTATTTATATACTCATGATATGATTTTGATGCCTGCATGAGATTTTAGTTACATGAATCATTTATAAAATGTGATTATTATCTTACAATATACATGTGATATTTATGGCACGAATTATGAAATGGAAAGGATATGGTTTTGTATATGGAGGATGGTTATATCGTGATTATACCTCCCTGGATTTAAATGTATGCCATTCATTTAAAAAGGCAGGTTTTTATGGTGCATAGCATGTTTTATTGCATCATGATTTTGATGTAAAAGCATGTAGGCTTGATCTAGTACAGGGTACCAGTTACGTATATAATACAGGATTTTTCATGGGTTGATATGAGACAGGCATGTAGCCTGATACTATTGTTTTATATCCAAACATGGAGGCCTGAGAATTTTGTTTTTGATAGGCTTGTTGCCTAGGAGATGCTATGCTAGGAGGGTACAGGGCCAGCCACCCATCCTTTGAGATTTTGAGATGATAGACACCTGCCCATAGATGGCACTCTATAGGGGTTGGTATCATGGGTAGCCTTCATTACTGGTCTAGTCCCCACCCATGCAGACAGACGATGAGTCTCCTATTTTGGTGTCAACAGGTAGCGGCAGTCGATAGATCATGCGTTGGTTATCACTGCAACACAGCAGTTCCTTGTATTCCTATACACGATGTTGTGATCACGAGGGAGTGATAACACATGTGCTTGGTTTTCTTGTGAGATTAGGGTGTTGTGACCACTAATGACTATATGACATGATGATATGCATGGTATGAGCTCATGACCATTATGGATAGCTAGTGTTGACTGGAGGATTGTGGGCTACGTATAGTAGGGGTGTGACCACTGATGACTATATTCACTACTTTATAAGTTTAATACCATTTAACTCGTTTACACATTTAGTATCTTTATTTGTGATTTAAATTGTGGTTGAACATGATTTTGCATTTTTGGATTTGTTTATGATGTTTATATCTATTCAAAAGGTTTACTTGAGATATTGATTTGGATTTGGACATGATATTTTGTGGTTTGGTTTATTCATGATATTCGTATGAAATGCTTTGAGAATTATATTCTAATGTCTTGGATTAATTCCAAGCTAACCATGCAGACTATTGACTTTTGATGCATAATGTTTTATGCATTGAAATGATTATTATATTGTGAAAGCAAATATTATATTTTGAATGCATAAACATCTTATGCCCCTACCAAGCATTGCTTGCTGAGGCATTGTGTTATTATTAAAATGCCTCAGATATTGAGAGACAGACACGACTGATGAGGAGCCAGACAAGTTGTTGATTGAGAAATCTCAACTAAAAGGTATGTTTTTAATTCTACTTGGACTGTACATGTGCATCTAAATTATTTAAACATGATTATATTTTTGTAGGGAATGTTACTGTTGAATGGATGGGTCCTGAAGAAGTAAACTTGTTTTGGAAATGTTTACTTGAAAAATAAAAAATTTATTTGAGTTTTGAGCTGATGGTTGACATGAGGTTTTTCTTAAAATGAAATTTATTTTAAAAAAAATTATGTGTTTTATTTTCAAAAATTGGGGCCCCACCTTCTAAAAAGTTTTGTTTAAAAAGTGTTGAAAAACCTGGGTCCTCACAGTTGGTATCAGAGCATGTTCATCCACTCATAGTTAGTCCCAAAAGTCCATGTGAAGATGACAGTCCAAGGTGAGAGTCAAAAATGGTATGAACTAATGATTAGATCATTTAGTAAATTTTGAAACTTGAATAAACACCATTTAGAGGTGTTGGCATTTGAGCTAAAAGGTGTAAGGATAGAGCGAAAATCATATATATATATATATATATATAAGTTGATTCATATCATTAATGGAAAACAACTCAAGTAGAAGTCATGAATAGTCATGGAAAAGGAAAATGATCAACTAAATGAAAAGTAAATTCTTATGTGGGTGGTTAGGCTCTTAAGGTAAGGAATCAAATATGATGTGCATGAGTTAGGGTCTATATCTAAGAATATTGTTGATGGATGATTTACTAATGGAGACAATTTATTGTAAGTATAATTTCGAATGTGAGAACAGTATGTGTGATGCCTTGGAGAGTATATGATTAATTGTAAGGGATCAGAATAAAGATTTTAAATCAATTTCTCTGTGTGAGAACTTTACTATATGATAGAAAATATATGTATATGACAATCTTTTAAGAGTTCAAGTTATAAATTCAACTATGTGAATAAATTGTTGCCAGAGTATGACGATTATTGCTACTGCAATAGAGAAAGATCAGAGATGATTACAAATAATGAGAACTCGAGAAAGTTTAGAGAAGTATTGTATTAACCCAAACTTGAAGTGGATTTATTTGACGAATAAATTGTAGTGTGGTGAAAATCATTGAAAATTTGATGAAATAAGATCCTAATATTCTTATGAATGAATTTTTTATTATGAGATGAAAATTAATGAGTTTTGTGCATACAAAAATATTGATGGCTAGACATTACTGACAAGTGAATATTTATAAATTATTATGAGGGTGTTAATTATGATTTGAAGTGCATATTGCCTATAGGACATGGCAGCTATTTTATAAGAATAATTACTAAATAGTGATGATTACGTAATGAATCAACTAGGGAGAAAGACAGATGAAGTGAATGGGGCAAGATGAAATTAATTAAAATTGATTTGCATTCAACACTGATAGTGATGATATTGTGGTTCCTAATAACGAGGGTTATTATGAAAGATCAATTTATTGGATGTGAGATCGATAGTACCTGATTTTGACTAATATGACCATAAAATAATTCATTAGTTATAGGAAATGAAATGGTGGGTGTGAAGACACTGAGAATGTTATTATGAGGATTCTAATAATGGTCGTTTGAGAGAATGTGTTCCTCTATTGCAAGGATTTTTATCTGAAAGGCCTGTGATGATTAGTATCTTCACCTTATAAGCATTTGGTGATACTATGGGAGTTTGTTGCTGTAGAACATAAAAATTAGATGATTCAATGATATTTAATTACAATATACAATTGATTAAACTTGCCTTAACTTCTTCATGATGGGTAAGAAGGCTGCAGGTAGATTATGTTATGTTGATGCCTAGATTGAGGAATCAGGTGATGGTAGCGTGTCTTACATTGGTGACAGAGGTAGTAGCTTTGGCCTCTATGTTACAGAGAGATATTCTCTTAGGATTGGGTTGATTGCAGAGGCTTGGACATGAGTAGTTTGAATCTGCCCAGTAAGGGAAACAAACCCTTTTTATCGACATAGTTACAAAGGCCACTAAGCCAATGATAGTTCATCGGGCAGTATTGGGATGCGAACAAGGGAAGGTGCATTAAGACAACATTAGGCACCTGGACAGCTATGTCCTAAAGTTAGTAGACCACCGCAGTAGTGCAAATAGCATTAGCAGCCACCATTACAATGACAATCCTTTAAATGTTCTGACTGTGGGGAGTCAAAGTATGTCAATGGAGACTATTCCAAAGGACAATGAGTCAAACTGACTGACATTGGAGATAGTCTAGAAGTGGCCCCACATTGGCAGTGATGAGTTTCTGCCATTACTTAAAGGCAAGTATAAGCCTCAAATTGGGTAGTAGAATATATTTTATCAATTTTTGAAACATGCTCGGATATTTATTGATTTAGGATCCAATCATTTTTGTACTTTATGTATTGGTGCCCTGTTGAATATATCTGTGTGCATATGACAATCTCTAAGTTGGACGTTATGATGCTGATGATTAGTGAGAAGATAGATATTGATCTCATCTTACTCAATATGATTGATTTTGATACCATCCTTAGAAAGGATTCTATTTATTGGGGGACAATTAATTGATGTGATGAAAGATTACTTTTAGTGTACTTGGACAATCAATGGCCTCGTTTTTGTGTAGGAAGAGTATCATTGAGGATATGTTACTTCTACCTAGAGGGCAGTGTGTATTTCCTGAGGTGCTGAGTCCTCCTTATTGGAGTGACAGTGGAGGACAAAGAGCGACCACAAATTGAGCACATAGATGGTGTGCGAGAATTCATAATCTTTCCTGAGGAGATTCCATGATTTTTTGCCGCATGATATTGATATCGATATTGATTTAGCATTAGATGTAGTGCCATTTTTCTAAGGTGCCATGCAGGATGCCCCAACTGAGCTAGAAGGGTTTCGGTTATTGTAGTTACTTGATGAGGGTTTTTCAAATCGGTGGTCTTCATAGGGTGCATTAATCCTCTTCAGGAGAAGAGAGACATATTCTTATTGTTATGCATAGATTATTGATTATCTAATTGATCAACATTCGATAGTGCATGGTATTAGTGGATATTGATTTGAGGTTTGGTTATCACCAGATGAGGATTATGAGTAAGATGTCTTTAAGACGATTTTTAGCACTTGTTATGATTATTACAAGTTCTGTGCGATACCAATTGATGGAACCAGTACACTGATAGTGTGTATGGATATGATGGTTGAAAATTCAAATCTTACTTGGATGAGTATCTTAAAAGGCTCATCTCTTGTTGTGCATATATATGACTATGAAATTTTTGTCAAAGAAGCTGACGTTCCTTAACCATGACACCTCTATTGATAGAGAGGTAGTTTGCTAAGATTACAATAGGCTAGGATTAGCCGAAATGGGTGACTAAGGTTGATAGTTTCCTTAGTCTAGTAAATTGCTATTACTGAGTTATTGAGTTTCTAGGATAGCAGTGATATGGATGTTGTTTATATATATATATATATATATATATGAGTTTAATTTTTCACTAAATGAGAGGTATTATCTGTGTTTGGTATAAATCATTTCCTTATGTGTAATTAGAATTTGATTTATGACATATACTTGTGAGTAGCCGATGAGAATGACCTAAGAGGGTGGCCGATAAGGGAGGGTGTAGGAGGCACTATTAAGCTCCTAAGTGGTAAGCTTCTAGGTGGCAGGCTTCTAGCTACTCACAATATGATCGTGCTATGGGCTGAATTTTTTTATTAGCATATGATTGCCTGATAATGAGCTGGTATGCTCCAATTTGATTGGCACATGATTGCCTGATTGTGAGGACCCGGGTTTTCCCATGCATTTTTAAATGCAATATCTAATTCCTAAGGCGGGATACATCCCTATTTGAAAACCATTTTTATAAAAACCATGCAATGCAGCGAAAAATCTTTAGTTTCAAACTCATTTTGAAAAACCCCGAGTGTCATTTTCTTTCACAACAACCAAAGTAGTTTTTGAAAAACTTCAGAAATCATAAATGTTTTTCCAAGTCTATCTAGTCACAGCTCACAACCCAACTGTAAATAAATACAAATACATGTCCAAAGGGTAGAGTGTTTACTTACATGTATAATTGTCTCCTTTTGATTTTTCTTGCTCGTAGCACTAACATTTCTTAAGGCGTCTTCTACTCGTGAATGGAGCTGTCCTAAAAAATGTTAAGGATTGGGTGAGTATACACTATACTCAGTAGGAGTCTATCACTACTAGTTTTACAATGCATGCTATGTTTAAAATCATATGCTCTTTAAAACATGTGCATGTTTAAACACTCATGTTCAATATCAAAATTAAAAACCATTGTCGAATTGGAATACTGACAACTTAAAGAATCGCATAATCCAAGTCGAAAGTATCATATATATCATAAACATAATGATATGCATAAGATGCTCAACTGAATCCAACTCATGGATGTATGGTATGGTCGACCAACCTCATGTCATGCCTTATGCAATGCATGTAAATCCTCAAAACATAGGGCCCACTATGCCCACGACCTCCTTACCGTGTGGTCCCCGGGTAACTAGGGACACAGGGTCATAGCCTCCACGGGGCATATGACACTTCGACCCAGTGCCATGACACCAGTGGTAGCCCCCTGTACCACATGCAGTCGAAATAGGGACATGCCTTTTTGGCGTGGTACCCTTTCCACCTAATAGTGGTAGAGGCTGGGAGGCCACCCCAGACCTCTCGGCATAGCGCCCATGACCTTACTAGCCCAAATCATATACAATCAATCAAGCAAAAACCTCTTTTTCAAAACCTGCCCTCTTTGGGTCCCTCACAACTGCCTAGCCCTCACAACTACCTACCCAGCGTCTTTTGAGTACTCCAGCGTCTTTTGGTAACCCTCAAGGACATGCAATTTTTCAAAACTCAATAACCACAAATCATGCAATTTATGCAATCGGTTGCAAAACATGTTTATGCATAATGTATTTATCATATGCATGCTGAATTCATTAAGTCATGCTAAACAAGTTATATAACTTATACTTAAAACATGCATTCTCAAGCAATCATGGGCTCTTTTTAAAAGTCTAGTAGCGATAGAGCACCTACCTCGAAGTCTCCTTGAGTAACATCCTTCATCACTCAACCTGACCCTGGGTCTCACTTATAAACTCCTGGATATGAATGGATAACAAGGAGTCCTTATCAATTTCGATATATTTAGAAATTAGATCATTAGATCTGCCTTTTAGGGTCCATGGGTCCTTGCCTAATTCATTGTCAGGATAGATCCTATGGTATGTATCTACTTTTCAATGGTTAAACTCTATAAATGGTCCTATAATCCTAATTTTATAGTCTTATTAGGTCTGTGCATCATGGTTTCCAAGACGTGTACACGCCCTGATCGAACCAAGACCCATGCTTGCATGTCGTGCACACCCAAGCTACGTGCTATGATGCGCATCCTGGATGGCATCGGGTGGATGCACCTTTGGTGTAGCATGGAGCATCTCAGCTCTCAAAGCACCCCGTGCATCCTGGTCGAGCCAGGACCCGTGCCCCACGTCCCGCGCTCACTAGAAGGCCGCACTAGGGACCGTGTACGCACTGTCGCATGCCTGGAACCCATCCCAGGGACCCTGTCCCAGGCACACATGAAGCATGGCATCCCTAGGACGCCTTATTCGCACAGAGCTGGCTGGAACTGGCTTTCCTCGTCGTGTTTTCCGGCCGGGAAACGGTAGATCCGGCATAGATCTAGCTTGGAAGAAGGAAAAACTAGGGAGAGAGGGGGAGAAAACCTACCTGGGCAGCCCCAACACGGTGCCCTCTTCTGATGTGCGGCTCCCTCTTTTCCGTCTGAAAGCCTCATGTCGCCGGAACCCTCAAAGAAGGGGGAAAACCCCAACTTCCGTTGCGGTAAGAGGAAGGAGAAGACGGGGTGAAGAGATGGGAGTGGCCGGCTTGTAGGGACGACTCAAGCCTGGCCGGAATGTGCAGGGAAAACCGTTGTGGGGGTTTTTCAATTTTTTTGCCGGAAACCCAGCCTCATATAGCCGAAAAAATCGTGATTTGAAGAGGAGGGAGATAGGGCTTTTTATAGCCTTGTTATGGCGGTACTGCCAATGGCGGTGACAGAAACCTCTGGAAACTAGGGTTTCTGGAGAAATCTAGATAAAGAAGAAGACGGGGTGCCATTATCAAAACAGTCCCCTGCGTTTTCTATCTTTTTCGTTTTTAATTTAAATTACAAAAATGCCCCTAATCTTTAAATGGCCATAACTTCTTCATATGAACTCCTTTTTCAGCGTTCTTTGAGGCGTTGGATTCCATTTTTGGAGTAGAATCTAATGGTACCAAGTTTTCTTACAAATTCCTTCATTTACTATTTTAAATAAAGTAAAACATTTAACACAGTTTATTTCCTATAGAATGTCTAATTCATTTTTGTTAAAAATAGCATAAATTGCTCGGGCATTACACTGATAGTGAGTTGGTATGTTCTGATTTGATTAGCATATGATTACCTGTTGATTGGCATATGAGTGCCTGATAGTGAGCTAGTATGCTCCCATGTTGATTGGTATGTAATTGCCTACTGGTGAGCTAGTATGCTCTGGCATAAAACTGACATGGATTTGCCTATATGTGAGTCGAGATGCTCTGAATTGTGTTGATATAGTGATTTTACTAGTACTAAGTTGTACACAGAACACCAACTCCTAGATGGGAGCTTGATATAAGCTAATTGCGTCATATGTGGGTATGACATGTTCTGAGTATATGAAGAGACAAATTGATGAATATTACTTTAAATGATGATTTGAGATATGAGGGGAGATATATCATGAAATCATTTATGGATGTTGGATTTGGGATTTTTGTCACGATTAGTATATATTGTGATATGGGGATCCTTCTAGAATTGATGGAGGATAACATGGAAAGAATTTTGATGAAATTCCTATAGGGAAGGAATAATATAATATCCCTAATTTTTAAATCCCAATGTGAGTGAATTTTGAAAATTATTAAATTGGGATAAAAAGAAAATAGTGAAATTTCATAATTTTAAAGTTTTATGAGGTAAAATTTTGATAAACATTAAATCAAGTGTCAAAACTTTGATATTTAAATTGTACTCAAAAAATAGAATCCAACAACACTAAGAACACCCAAATTGAAGTTCAGGTGAAAAATTGCCTAATTATTTTACAAAAGGGCAAAATAGTCATTTGACATGTGGGCTCATAGTGCACTACTGTAAGTCCTAAAATTTAGATATATCAAAACGGATTAGGAAACATGCTAGTTACCTGAGTAATCATGATTATCTCACCTTAATTGAATTTAAGGAAAAGCCCCTCTTTCCTAAATACTATTCATCTTCTTCTTCTCCTCCGATTCTCTCCTTTTTCCATGATCAAATCTAACTGTGTTCAACACCATATATGAATCTCACTTTCTTCCATAGATTGCAGCGACTGATCCCCTAAAGGGTATAGCAATCGTTCCTTTTTCCTTCTATCTCTCATTCTCGAGTAAAATCTTTAAGATGGGATTCTTCACCTATCTGAGAGGTATGATTCAATTTCCTTCCTATTTTTCCCTTCTATTAGCTTTCCTTCATTGCCTTTTATCATTCCAAACACCTAGATCAAAGATTTCATGTGGGTAGGGTTTGAATCTAGGAAAAAATGTGACATAATAGAAAATCCCATCACAAAGACAACTCAGATGAATTATCTGAACCGTCCATTGGATTCAGTGACCCTCAAAACCTTAGGAATGGCAAAACTAGAGGAAACATCAGATCATATGAACTGCAAATCAAACCAAAATAGAACGGATGGTCCGAGTGCATCATCCTCGATGGACGGTGTGCCCAGAACACTATCTTGCAAATGCAATAGACAATGCGTACACAGGCACCGATGTGCAACACGACCGTGTGCACGTAGCACACACGTGCGTATGGGCGCTGCGGTGCTATCTCTGATCAAGTGGGATGCCCAAGCATCCTAACGACCGGGACACAAGCAGCACATTCCAGCATGTGTCCCTAACGCCTACATCTGGTGACACCGGGTTTTTACTATTCTGGCCCATTGAAATGTGATTTGAGATGGATTTTTTTTAAAATTCTGGAGGCTATATAAACCCAATTTTTTATTCGAAACATCCTTTGGAATCGTCTCGACGATGCAGACATAATTTTAGTATTAGAATCTTGATCTGAGCACATCCAATCATATCAAACTTATGAGATGTTATCCAAAAACTTAGATTGGGCTAATTTAGGGGATGATCAGGCCCTGAAACTTGAACAATTATATGATCCAAGAGATGGATTGGTTGATCTAAAGATCAGATCATGTGTATTCATCCTAAAATTTGATCTAAAGAAGAATTTTAGACTTGATTGATCAAAGAGTGATCAGACTGTCAGATCAAGACATAAATCATAGATATACACTGAAATGGTTAGATAAATATGAAAAGGAATTGATTATGATGATTAAGATTAGAATTGGTGATCTAATCATAGATAGAGGCTTTAAAGAGAGATCCAGTGGTTGGATCTCCCTGAATTCCAATGAAATGGAATGATTAAGCCTTGTGATGATCAGGATGCATCTATTTAGTGGATCATATCTTGAATTGACATGAAGAAGAATAAATCAAACAATTTGAATCATTGATCTTTAATCAATGATCCTAATTGATGGATATTATGAAAATAAAGAAATATACGTAGGATTGAAGATCTTGTAAGAGCAAAATCATCATGATTGATGATGATCACAAACTAGATGAGTAATGGGTAAGAAATTGTGAATAAGTGGTTAACTTGAAATGTATCTATGACTTGACAGACACACTGATGGATACGCAATTGAGACCATGGGCTGTTCTAAGGATTTGAGAGCCGTATTAGAGGTAGGTGGAATTTAAGATGCTAATTTCATAAATTGCATGATTTATTTATATACTCATGATGTGATTTTGATACCTACATGAGATTTTAATTGCATGAATCATTTATAAAATTTGATTATTATCCTACAGTACACATGCAGCATTTATGACATGAATTATGAAATGGAAAGGATATGGTTTTGTATATGGAGGATGGTTATATTATGATTATACCTCCATGGATTTAAATGTACGCCATTCATTTAAAAGGGCAGGTTTTTGATGGTGCATGGCATATTTTATTACTGCATGATTTTCATGTAAAAGCCATGTAGGCTTAATCTGGTACAGCGTACTAGCTATGTATATAATACAGTATTTTTCATGTGTTGATATGAGATAGGCATGTAGCTTCATACTATTATTTTATATCCAGGCATGGAGGCCTGAGGATTTTGTTTTCGATAGGCTTATTGCATGGGGGATGCTATGCTAGGAGGGGTGTAGGGCCGGCCACCCACCCTTTGAGATTATGAGATGATAGACACCCACCCATAAATGGCACTCAGTAGGGTTTGGTATCATGGGTAGCCTATACTACTGGTCTGATCCCCACCCATGCAAACAGACGATGAGTCTCTTATTTCGGTGTAGACAGGGAGCGACAGTCGATAGATCATGTGTTGGTTATCATTGTAGTATAGTAGTTTCTTGTATTCCTGTACACTGTGTTGTGATCACAAGGGAGTAATAGCACTCGTGCTTGGTTTTTTGGTAAGATCAGGGTGCTATGACCACTGATGACTATATAGCATGATGATATGCATGGTATGAGCTCATGACCATTATGGATAGCTAGTATTGACTGGAAGATTGTAGACCCCACATAGTAGGGGTGTGACCACTGATGACTATATTCACTAGCTTACGAGTTTAATACCATTTAACTTGTTTACACATTCAGTATCTTTATTTGTGATTTAAATTATGGTTGGACATGATTTTTCATTTCTAGATTTGTTTATGATGTTTATATCTATTCATAAAGTTTACTTGAGATGCTGTTTTGGATTTGGACTTGATGTTTCGTGGTTCGATTTATTCATGATATTCATATGAAATGCTTTGAAAATTACATTCTAATATCTTGGATTAATTTCAAGATAATCATGCAAACTATTGATTTTTTATGTATATGTTTTGTGCATTGAAATGATTATTATATTGTGAAAGCAAATATTATATTTTGAATTGCATAAGTACCTTATTTCCCTACCAAGATATTGAGACACAAACATGACTGATGAGGAGTTAGATGAGTTGTTGATTAACACATCTCAACTAAAGGTACGTTATTAATTCTACTTAGATCGTACATATGCATCTAAATTATCTGGACTTGATTATATTTTTGTAGGGAATGTGGCTGTTGACTGGATGGGTCTTGAAGAAGTAAACTTGTTTTGAAAATGTTTACTTGAAAAATAAAAAAATTATTTGAGTTTTGAGTTGGTGGTTGACACTTGGGGTTTTTCTTAAAATGAAATTTATTAAAATTATTTTTTTGTTTTGTTTTAAAAAATTGGGCCTCCACCTTTCAAAAAATGTTGTTTAAAAAGTGTTAAAAAACCCAAGTTGTCACATTTTTAAACATTAAGGACAATGTTTCTTTCAAGTTGGGGGTTATAGAATTCTAGTAAATTCTAGTTTTTGTTATTTTTTATTTTTTTTAAAATAATTGTTTAAAAAAATTTTAAGTCAATTTTCACACTATGATGAGAATTGGATTTTTCTAAAGTATAGTCTAGATAATTTTGGCTTATTAATAGAATTGTACATAACTAATTCATTATTTTACTCATTTTCTAAAGTATTCCATGAAAGCAAAGTCTCAGATCATATTTGTACATGCAGTTACATATTCATAGTCTAAATTGGTAAGAAGTTATAACTTAGAGATCCTAAAGAAATTAAGTGGAGACCTATAACCTAAGTGAGTTTTAGAGCCATTCATTCTTTTTAATAGGTTATAAATGTTTCTAATTTTCTTCAGTGTGCTTAAACTAAAATTTGAACCAAATAATTTTTAAATTTTGCTAATTACTTAATTATTAGAATATTACCTTTAAAATTTTGAAAGTTTATTGAATCTGATAGATTATATGAAACCTAGAAAAGGGTAAAGGCGATCCTTGTTAACCTGGAGTATTAACTTTAAAACATTTGTACCACTAGTTTGCCAATTTGAGCCTTTTATATATGCCTTTTCTTTTGTCACCCAAATTAACCTTTACCCAAGTTAACAAAGTATAATATATCAATTACCTATTTTCTTCAAAAAATAAGTTAGAGATGTATGAAGATATACTTTTTAGTTGCAATGAAAGTAGAAAAGATAATATTAAGAAAAGAAATATTCTTCAAAGAGATTCAAAAGTGTTGATAAAAAAAATATAAAAAAATTGAAGAATGCATAAAAGATGAAAAAACATGTTCACTTCAATGCAAAGTAAAGAAGAATTGTCAACTTTAGTAAAAGACATCTACTTATTTTTGAAGAATTTTGAATGCCCATTATACGCTTTCTTTTGTACGTTGTCATATGCCTACATTTTGTCCCAGTTGAAGACCTATTAATTTTAGGATGAATATAGTCTTGATGAGGAAATAAAAAATAGGATTTAAATAGTATTTTTAAAAGTTCAAAGGTAATGGCATTCGTTCTAAAGGGATCAAAACTAGATTCTTTAGCAACTCTCGTTCTTGCATGAATATATGTGAGATAAATTTACTTTTATTGACACTATTTGCATATTTAAAAGTGAGATATGATTTAAAACATTTATCTGGAGTTTTATTTCTTAGTATGTGTCATTAGTGATGATTGAGGTTAAAATATATATTAAATGGAGTTCAAAAGTAATAGTTTATTTAGAGATAAAGATTATTCTATATGCAAACTATTCACACATACTCACTCTGAGATTTAAGCTCAACTAGACTGTATTTAGCATATGGGTAGGGTTTTATATTTTATATTTATTTTTTTTAGTATGCTAAATTTGGTAGATTTATTGAAGATAATTCTTTAACAAAAAGTGAAAATTGACTTGAAAATGATTTTTGAAATTTTGTGGGTATATTAACTATAAACCCTCATGAGGCTTAACTCGTCCACTAAGAGTAACCTAGGGGTTCAAGGGCCTTTTGCATATGCTAAATGCAATTGTGAGTATCTATGAAATTGGCAATCTGTATCAATTTTATAATTTAATTTTTCTCATGTTTTGCTCTGGACTAGCAAAATGCAAGTTGGGGTATATTAAGAGTCTATTATTGTATAAATTAACTTCATTTAGCATGAATTTTGATATATGTTTAAGATATTATTTAAAGATTTATATGAAAATATATCATTTAAAATTTTTATAATCTAATCTTAATTTGGTAAATTTTCAAGGTTAGATGATGATTCAAAGTACATATGTGTAAAATCAAATATTGTATGAAATGGATTAGGTTATTTTCTTTATTTTGTAGGTAGTAGATCAAGATCTATGCAATTAAATCAAGTCGATCAACATCCTAGATCTCTGATCAAGCTTATATTAAAATGGACGGCTAAGATCAATCCAAATTATCTAAATCAAAATCACGGATTCTAGTTCAATTTCAAACATCAAATTTAAACCATGAGCATAAGAGAATAAAAGATACTAAGAGATTTTATGTTTGATTATATAAAGTGAAAAGGATGAAGAGAGAGGAAATACTTTCCTAATAGGAAACTAAGTTAAAAATTAGGAAATTCAGTTGATTTAAAACTCTTTGGAAAAAAGGAAAGAGAATGGAAGAGGAAGTTTCTAAAAATTGAATTCAAACTGACTTCACATCATCTATAAATACCATATTGAAGATGGAGAGAGAGAAAAGCTTGAAAATTCAAAGAAAAATGAAGGTTGAAGAAGATGAACAATGCACACACAAGCTGGTGAATAGGGGGTTTCTGCTTCGATACTAGACAAAATCTTTGAAATTTAGTTCATTGAATAGAATACATCAAGGAGAAGAACACCTAGGTGTTTGATTTTCAATTTTCATTACAATTGTTATAGCTTGAATTAATTAAATTAGCTACTTGCTACTATTTGCATAAACAGTAACAATGAGTTACTCAAAAGTTTTGCACCTTTAGTTTTGCTTATTTGATGAGTTTTGAATGATCCAATCCTTTTCTTATACTTTTATTTGAGTTAGAAAGAGTTTTGTATAAATTTTTTTGAAATTTAATGGTCTAATTTGTTTATTTTTATAAAATAATCTTGAAAAGCACTACTGTATAGGTTGGTGAATAGCCTATGATTGTGATTGAATATCTTAATTTTTGTTACCTTGATTTGAAATCTAACCGTACAATTGAATTTATTGATATCAAATTATTCTAAGTACCAAGTTTTATTAAAAAAATTTATCAAAAAATAGAAGAAATCGATGGCCAAAATTAGTGAAATCATTGTAGATTCTAATTATTCCTAAATTGTAAACAAAGACTAGATTAATCCTGGATTGTAAATAGAGATAAGATAAGTGTTTAACTAGTATTACACGTGTGCAACTGCGTATGATTATCTAAGTTATCCACTTCTTTCCTAGTAACATTCTCTCACTTGCAAACACAGTAAGAGGTGTTGCTCTGGTATTTTAATTTAAAAATAATTAAGAAAATCCATGAACAAGATATGATGTGTGGGACATTAGAAAATGGTATGGGTGATCTAAACAAAGAAAAATAAATAAATCTAAGCCTCCCAAATCTCAGATTCTTTCCTTAGTCCAAATCATTAGATTTTTTAATGATTTGCATAGTCTAATTGTTAAATCTTCAATTAGAGACCTAAGAAATAAATTGATGAAGGTTGATCAACTTGGATATAGCCAGAATTGAAAATTTTTGCTATGATCAAGCTAGAAAAGGAAATTTTAATTGATATTTTTTTAATTTTCTATCTTTTGAATTCAGAATTTTGTATTTTTCATTAATTCAATATATTTGAGTTTTTAGTTCATTATTATTTAATTGCTATAATTCTTGTTAATTTATGGCAAATTAAATTTTATTTAAACTCCATTCTTTTTAAGTCGAGTTCCCGTATGATCGACCTGTACTAGTACAAGCTATACGATAATAGCCTATGCGCTTGCAGAAAACACAAACAACAGGGAAGGAATTTCTTTGACTTGTTTCTTTGTTGTTCAGCACCACCTTGAAGGCAAACGGAAGTGAACAATGGAACCTTGAGTTGTTTCCATTCTCAAGACAAACCGAGAGCAACAGAAGGCCACTCTAAAGCAGAAGGGTGACTAGAACCACCTTAGAGTGTTTGACTTCACTCCCGAACTAAGTTTTGGTTGACCTATGCCATCTTGAAGGTGAAGACTTTCTAGATACCGGGCCCAAATTTTCAATTTAAACAATTACATTAATGTTTTTATTCAACACCATCATCATGTCTGTATTTTTATGATTTTTCCTTGCAACTTCTCGTCTAACACTTGAACTTTCGCATCTACAGCCAGTAATTGCTCTTCCAGTTCTTCTCTTCTCCCACCTATTCACCTAAATTACCCACATCCTGTCACCCTCAGCAAGTCAGGGCACTTGTAGAACTTTTTTAAAAGGATTCTTGAAGGTTCGATACGTGAATAATTTGAGCATTGCACAACCTATGGGGAACAAAATTAATGTGGGTATGCCTTGCTACTTATTGTCACCAGCAAAAGCCGTTCAAACGACCTCGCAAGACAAACCAATTTTCAGACGACATAGGCATTAGAACATAATTTTAAAAACACACACACACACACAATATAAAAGTTGTTTCTCTTTGACCATTTCATGACATAAACAAACATAGAAGGATCGAACCATAACCCTTACTATATGAACATTTTGTGACATTTTCAAAGATAAGAAGCCAATACGTAAAGCATTCCTAAATAGGCCCAAAATCCAGAAGACCTAATCTAGACATTTACCTATTTTTTCATATGTGATTTGTAGTACATAGGGATTCAGAGAGAGATCGAGAGAGATTTTCTTAGATCCAAGGGGAACATTTAGAGAGAGAAAACTGGTCGAGGAAGAAGAGAAATTCTTCTTTTTTCTTTCTAACAGTACCTTAAAGCACATGTCATCTGGTCAAGAGCCATGTCATTTGGTCAAATGCGGCATCAGCATCATGCAGGCTTCACGATAACAGCATTGGCGGTGGACTCTGATTTCAAATTTAGAGTGCAATTGCAAGAGCTGATATATGGGATAGAAATGAAAGAAACCTGCTAAGTCTTGGGTTTTTACGTAATTAAGCCAAAATTAAGTAACACCACAATTAGCTTTGGCAAAATGGATCACCGGATCAAATAGGATCCCATCCGCATAAATACGGATTAGGATCTTTGTTCCGAAACACCAATTCGTATTCGATGCAGGTGCGGATAATACTTGTTTACTGGTAAATAGTAATTTAACTTTGCTAATGAGTTGTCGTGTGCGAGTGTCAGTCCCAACAGAATCAGAAACCGTGCAAATGCTCCGGAGCTCCCCACAGGCTAAAGTTTGCGTGCAGCCAGCCTTAACCAGAAAACAAGGCCGAAAATGAGAAATTGGGATTTGTTATCAAAATTTCCCAACCCCAATCCGAATGAATCATCTTGAACGAGAACATATAAACACCTATACACAAGAAGAAGAGAGAAAAAAGAGAAACTTTCTCGACAAAGATGGAATCAAAAGCTAAGGGACAGAGATTGGCACCCTAACTACACGTAGTCTCCAACGACCCTTGCGTAGATTCCGACGGTAGGGTAACAATCAACCATGATGACAAATTCTGATAACGGAAATCATCGATCTACGATTCATCATCTCCATCATCCAAATTCAAAGCGTAGCTAAATGGATCATACCTAAAATATCATCCAATTGACACTGACTTCGCCCATCCGGGAAATCATGTTCCTAGCCTTCTTTTTTCTGCTTGGGAATTTCATGCCCTTTTGACTGAATCCACGTTGATAAGCTTCTGATCAATCTGGGTTTCTTGTCGGTTTCCAGGGCAGGTTCCTGGCGACTGGTGTGGAAACAGCAAGAAAGGTTGATTGATGATCAGGTTTTGGGACTGATAGTCTTCCATGGCAATGGCAAAGCAAGGAAACTTGTTTGGGGAATTTTGTTCTGTTGAGGGAATACAGGCAAAATGGCTCACCCTTTATTAGGCACCAACGATTTTGTTTCTTCAATTTGCCTTAAAAATGGATATACGCGGATTTATCCTTGCGCATGTCATTTCCTTAATCAGTATCCCGGTAGATTTTCTATGGATATACGAATATCCGCGGATTTCAATCCATTTTGCCGGTGCAATTCGATGCTTCTAGCACCTACAAATACATGTTCTCGGGTTGGACCTATAGCTCCATGGCCGCGATAGAAAAAACTCACATTGAGGCTGTGGTTCAATCCCAACTTACCTATTAAAAAATAAAAAAACGAAAACAGGTGCATATCCTTCTTGTTGAATGTAGACAATTGTTGAACCAAAGCCTTCTAACATAGAGACACGGGTAGCCTCTGTTGGTTAACTAGGATTACAGGCTCTGCCTTGGCGAATGTGGCCATTCAAAAAAGAAAGAAACAAAAATGCAGACAACTATCTCCAAAGGTAGGCATACACATGCAGAGTCTTGAACCCTCATCACCTAGGTGAGAGACTTTTGTGCCCTGCGCTCAAGGCTTTGGTGAAAATGTGCAATTGTTTATTCAGGGTTTACAACCATTTTTATTTGCTTTGCAATCATTGACATTGGGGCAGTTTTTCTTTATTTACCCTGTATCCTGCATGAGCCGAGAAGCCACGGTCATCCATGACATTCACCTCACCACCTTGCCCTGTCCTGGATAGAACATGCCCCAAGCACTCAGCATTGGACAATCCTAGCCATCGTTTTCTGAGTTGGAGACTGGAAGGTAGAACTACTTTGCAAACAAACTTGCCATGCATACAACATGCTGTATCATATAATTTAGAGAGTGGTGGATTATAAAGGAAATATGGGACTCCGAATCCAAATTAGAGATTGGATTTTTCTATGCGTTAAGATAGGCCTTTATCAATGGCCTTTCCCAAGATTATTTGAAGCATATTAGTTTTCACCAAAGATCATCTTTGTAGATCTTATTAAGTGGTCTCCACTTTGCATGTAGCATCATGGAAAAGACAACTTGTTTGTCATTGGTCCCCTTGATGCACCAACAAGACTGAAATCTTCATTTAATAAATGAGCTTTGTCAGTGAACTGCTTTTGCCATCTAAATCCAACAGCAACCACATTAGAAGTGAGGTATAAAATAAAAGGGGACAACTTGTTGGCAAGCTGTAAAATGAATGTTCTGCAATGTTGAAGTAAGTGGGTCCACTTTTAGCTCGCCACTAAATAAATCCATGCTTGCATGCATCATCGCACCTCTTATGATATACAAATCAAGCAACCAAGGCATGTATAAAGCCCGTACTAATATTATAAGCTGCAAATGAAAGGGGAGAAATAGCTGTCTCTGGAAAATCAATATGCAGATTGTACAGGTAAACATTCCATATCAAGAGAGCTAGCAGGGTGCCATTCACGACACCTTTCTAGAATTTGCACTAATAATATGTTCTAGAAAACTGCAATGCGATCGATCAGCAAAATTAGATAGTTCGTTGGTGATGCAGGTTGTGGAAACAAGGAAAGAAGAATAGACTATGAAGCAGAGAAAAACAAGGATAAGTTGACATTAAGAGGATAAGCCTGATTCCTGAATCATAAATAAAATGCCCAAGATTCAGTGAAGGTAGGGGGGTGATGTCTAAATCTTGAAAAATTGCTCGATGGATTTCCCCCCCAGCTTATCATTTTGTGCAAAGCAACTAATGTTTCTTAACAGAAAGTTTCCATTTCATAATCAGAGATAAGGTACAGCATATGAGCTCATGGAGCTCAGTCTTATCTTATTAGTTCATTCACGGACCCCAAATATTTTACCAACAAAATCATTGTTGGATCATATTCTAATAGAGTATTACATCTGCTTTCACTTTAACAACTTGCATTACAGTTTACCTTGCAGTGCATATAAAGACATGATGGTTGACTCAGGTGGATCACACTACAGTCTCGGGTTAACGTGTGCACTCACCATTTCAACATCCAAAGTCATACGGCACCAGACCTTGCAGCTCTGGTCCATTGAGGCGGGTATTGTTCTCATAACTGAAATAAAAAAAGACAAAACATGATTGGAACAATAAAGTTATATCTCAATGTAACAGATGTTAAGCTTCAATCAGACGGAAATGCTAACAATGACAATAAACTCACAGTGGACACTGTCACTCCTATATTGTCAAGTTCAAAGTTATAACAGTATTTTATCAGTTCTTTCTCCAAGAAAAAGAAGTAAATTAACTACAAAACTAAAAGAGTAAGGTCTTTTTATTCATTTAAGTTATCTGGAAATGTGTAGATGTAAGCTACTCATTCCAGGACATCATTAATCCAGCCAAGTGGTCTGCAATTCAGTTACGTATAAGTACATATGCCTCTATTCTGCAGTCAGATATTCCCTCACACATCTGAATGCCCATTATAGAAGGGGAGCCTTGGCGCAACGGTAAAAGTTGTCATCATGTGACCTTGAGGTCATGGGTTCAAGGCATGGAATCAGCCTCTTGCAAAATGCAAGGTAAGGCTGCCTCCTATAGGCCCTTGTGGTCTGGCCCTTCCCTGGACCCCGCATAGGTGAGAGCTTCGTGCACTGGGCTGCCCTTTTTTTCTGAATGCCCATTATGTGAATACCTTGAAAGGAATACTCAACTATGCTAGTTTCTATTTTGTTGTATATGCACCAAGTAAAAGATATGTTTATTTCAAAGGCAGCGTACTGCACCTGCAGAAGATACATGCATTCAAGTCCAACTGCTTCAGTGTATGTCTACGGAGTTATCTTAATTGGTAGCAAAAGTGGATGTTTCCTTATGAAGTTTATTTCAAGTTTTATAACTGGACATAATATTTTGTTACTTCGGTTTGGTTTCCAAGATGAAAGAACATTTAACAGAATTATTTGATATTTAGTGTTACTTAAAATAAAATACTATCTCTCAAGAAAAAAGGAAACTAATAGAATATTATTTAGTTCTTGAAAAGAAAGTAGGTAACTTTTGTAAAAGCAATGTGATGAAGCGCTCCTCGTAAAGCTAGCTGAATCTGATTGCAGTATGATATGGCAGCATGAGTATGGCCAACACAAATCAACAACTTCAGATCAATTAACACTCATTCCAAGGCTTCTCTCATGGTCCAAAAGCTTTGATGCATCAACACGAACTTCTGGCTGTTCAAGCGATTCCAATCTTATTTAAGGCAGATCAACTTATAAAGCCCACTAAGAATTCAAAACTACTCCATAACCAGAACGTTTGAAGTCTTTCCTCACACACAAAGTATGTATATTTTTATCAAATGTCTATTGCTGGGTAACCTCAAGATCTTTTGTTTCATTCTTTATATCATGTCCAATTTAGAGTGGAAAATGCTGAGAATTCCTAACCAGGGTAATAGTTCTCCCTTTCCTCCTCTCTAACTATGAAAGAGTAGAAGAGAGAGTTATCTATTCTTGCCGAAAGTTCACTAAAGAATAGTTTGGTGTTGCCAGGAGGAAATATGGAGTATAACAAGGAATGAGCTTCTCACATACAAATCCAGTCTAAATGGCCAAGGACAATCTGTTTAAGAGTTCCCTAGATGAGAATGTTTTAACTCTAAAAGATGATCAGGAGGATGTTAAAGAGAGCTCTAAAAGATGGTTAGGAAGATGTTAAATAGAGACTGTGTCCTGCAACCCTTTTTCAATAAAGATTGCAAGACTATTTTGAGGGGAGAGATTTCAAATCCTTCTTTTGATGGTCTCCAAACCTCTATGCATCACTATGATCCATAGGTGGAAAATAATGCCTAAGACAGACAACCTTAACAGATCCTTCTTGTGATTGTCTTTGATCGTACAAAAATTTAGGTAAGCTGTTTTGATGGTATAAAAAGATATCCATCTGATAGAGATCTTTATACTACTAAGAAGTCTACTACGTTAATTCAATCGCAGCCGCATCCATGGAAGAACTCAAAATGCTGATCCAACGTGGCCAATGCAAAGAGTAGTCAACAAGGCTTATCTTGAGCGAGAACAAGGCTTGACTTGGACAAAAAGCAGCTGCATATTGGTTTTCAGACCTTTGCCAATGGTTTCTTTCTGGTGCTAAACACTTTCCTTGATTTGGCAGAACCTGGCGAGTCCAAGAGGCAAAATACGGGAAGGACAAAACAGCATTGACCTGGCCAAGTTCCACACTGAGCCAACAAGTGTTGACAACATAGCCACATGTAAACCCAGGCATTTAATCGTTAATCTTAGATTACCCTAAAAATGACATCACACTCACGAAATCCATCTTTCTACAACCTAGTGAATGTATAAAAATGCCCACACAAAAGCATGAAAATTCCACAGCAAGATTGGACGGATACGTTGATAACTAGGTCAAAGCTATTGGGCAGGCTGGTTGTTGAAGTCATGATTTCATGCCAAATATTCCAGGCCTATAAAAATCAGATTCATATAAACATTGCAGAAGTAATATTCTATACCTGGGAGTTTTAAATGTTTGGGAAAGACAAAGGAAGTAAGGTGCCTTGACTGAAATTAGATGGAAACCTAGAACAATCTAGGATATGTACTTTTACGAGTTGTTTTGCTTTTTATATTGTTTCCATTGCATTGTTCACAACCATTATCCTGTTTAGAATCATTAATATCATCTTTTTATATGAATGATGGAAGAGTACCACAACTACTGTTTCCATGGAAGAAAGCTGTCTTTAGAGTGTTCCTTAAGAGGTGATAGTCTCAAAAAGAGGTCTTGGAGGGATGAGTTACTAACTATCCTTCTGCCTGTGTCAAAGTAGGATATCCAATCCTCTTATGAACTATTCATCCTCCCCAACATTCCAAAAGAAAAATGAAAAAACAAAACATTCTTCCAAGGAAGATCTGAGGGAGGAGCTCACTACTCACTAAAGGAACCCCTTTGCTAACTTTAAGAATTCTAGAAGACCGATTGTAGAATTCCATGAATTTACAATGGCACATCACAACTCCAATCCAGGATCAACTAGCGCTGCTCTATTACCAAATGTAGATGTACAAGTAGCCCTTTGAAAAGGAAAAGATCTGTACCAATCATTCCACAAATGCTCTTGGCACTCCAACAACCTTTAATGATTATACAGAATTGTAAACAAAAAAGTGGAGGAAGCATATTTCTTAACTCATTAATATGTTTGGTTGTGTACTACTTGTAAGTGATGGTCCACATGCCAACAAGGATCTTTATAAAGATCTTGGAGGTGGTTGCCATCAAAGGTCTAGAACCTGGAAACCATTTCTTTGAATTTGAAGTTGAAAATATATAGAAGATGAACCTTTCTTTATAAATAGAAATATTGTAAGTTCACACTTGAAACAACAACAAAATTGGGGGATAGACCCAAGTGCTCTTACAAAGCCCAACCATCACCTTAGTTGTAATCATAGGGAAATGTTAGACACATCACATACTTAACCAATGCCCTCGAGCAGCAATTTTTCTGCCAATGCTGCTTTGGTGCTCACATAGAGAGGAAAGCTAAATACCAGTGGATTATAATTAGTCAGTTCATCATGCTGTAGAAGTTGAAATCTCAAACTTGTTCATGGAATCCTTAAATATCTCGTAGTGTTGTTGAGAAACATGCAACGGATATGCTGCTTCCAAGTTTCAACGATCATACATTAAGATAATTATGTGATAATGCTTCCCTTATCAAATCCTGTTCTTCACTAGGATCAAGAATATCAATATAGAATCACACTTAAGGAAGGAACCATAAAAAAGAATATTTCTACTGCATCAGTCCATTAAGGATCAGCTCATCACATGGTTGTCAAATTTCTCTCTGGTAAACATTTTGTGCCTGTTAGGCAGATAGATACAGTAGCACAAGAATGTAAGGTGGACTAGGTAAGAGGCAGTTTTGTCTACTTGCAGGTCTTTTGACTTTTACCGCAGAACCCCATTGAATGAAGTGTCCAAATGATTGTCAGTTACAGTAGTAGTATTTATTAACATCCAAAACTTGGTCAAGTTTTGAGGCTCGACTTGATCTCATGCTTCAGTCACTCCAACTAGTTTTTGGATTTTCTATATGCAATTCTGTGCAAATGTGTCTAAAGAGCTGACTAAGATCATACCTAGATGTGAATCATAACTTTATGTGGCCGATCTGTTCCTCTTGTTTCAACATTGGCGCAACAGCTGAGTTGCCGTAGTGTGACCTGGAGGTCACGGGCTTGAGGCATGGAAACAGCCTCTTGCAAAATGCAAGGTAAGGCTGCAAACTATAGGCCTTATGTGGTCCGCCTCTTCCTCAGACCCTGCATATGCGGAAGCTTTGTGCACCAGGCTGCCCTTTTATTTTTTACTCAAAACCCACAGGTCAACAAGCTCTCTTAACATATTGCTCTATTATAATAGGGAAATAGAAGTTTAAGCAATCATGCATTGTACCACTATTTCAATATAGAGGAAGAGCTGGTGTCTATTAGGTTTAGTCTCATGGTACATGGCTTTTGGGACAACTGGAGGAAGAGCAGGATGTCATTAGGTTTAGTCCAATGCTAGGTGCCTTTTGAGGACAAGTGGAGGAATTTAGGGTTGTGAAGTCTCTATAAGATATTATGTCATAACCTCAACTACCATCTTGCCACCAAGGAGCTCCTTACTCTTAACAGTAGTTTATCTTGCTTAAAATGCATCAAAATCTTAATGTATCATCTAGTCTTATTGTAGTGATTGGTTGATTTTAGCAAAATTCATGGATAAAGGTCAGAGAGGCAGAGTATATGGAGGTAGAGGCGAGAATCTGCCAGCCACTTAAGGTGAATCATGGTAGGGATTCTGGAAATTGAAGGGCTACACATTACAAACAAGAAAATTGGCAATGTGAGAAGAATGTTGGATAGCTTTGAAAACCACGGTTCACATACAATAAAGAGAATGAATACCAAGTAGCTTTACTTAAAACGAGAACCACAATTCTATTCATGATTCAAGCAAGGTGCGTGAAGAACACATGAAGAATATTAATGCAATAGTGAATGAGGCTCTAAATGCCCTACCACTCTCGTTGGTCACCGCATTATCTATATCTCATAAATTGTGCTCTAGAATCATTCACCAAGGACCCTTTGACCATACAATAGGAATAGGTGAGTCCCCCAATTCTGCTCAAGTATGCCCCTACACTTTTTCATCTTCTTATTTTGACCTGGTGGGGTTCTACCACATATTTTCTTCCAATTCTTTTGTACACCAACACCTTTCAATTTGTAATTCATATAATTAAATGGACCAAATTGATTTCGTTGTCTATAGTTTCTTGTCTCTAGTGCCCTTTTGGAATTGAGATGAGGACTGGTGGTTGACTTGAATCAAGTGGCACATACTGTTTGAATTATAGTCTGATTGGTGTTGATTTCCATTCAATTGCTTCTACTCTCTTATGGCATTTTTAGTTGACATCTTACTCTCATTAACTTGAAATAAATAGTTCCTAATTTGGATCCCATATTGACACTAACATGTGAAGCCTGTGAATCAGGAACACATAGTATCCCATCTAGGAATGAATAAAGAATTAGTTGTGCATTATACATGCGGAGTTCGGGATGCTATCCTAAGATGTGAGAATAGGAACTATGCTTGGAAAACAAATATGTTGTAAGGTTTAACCAAAGTTACCAAACTAATCTCTTCCCAAAGCTCATTTTACTGAAGGAAGTCAGTGCAACCACAGCATACTTTTCAACACCTTGATCTTCAGCGCCACTAGTGAGGAATTTTCCAATTAATACTTATATATCAGCCAAGCTTTTCTTCAGCTATGGATTACTTTAATAGTTGATTAGATGGCGCACAAGGATCTTTTCATCCCATAAAATAACTCATGAGATTAGCAAGTTGTTGATAGATGTAAACAAATCAAGCAATCAACTAAGAAAATATACCAGAGATCAAAAAATATGTGAAGAATGCTGCGTGGTTATGAATTTACCATTTTACTTCTAATGCTCAAAATTTGTGATCCCAACATGAAGCATTAAGATGTTTCCATTACTGCATGACAATATTAGCGATTCATTGAGTATCAGTGTGCAATTGTGAGCTCAAGTTACTGCTTATTCCTGTTATTGCCAAAATTTGAACACAATACTTTATACCATTTAGAATTATCAATAATGTAGAATTAAAAGAAACTGCAAACATTTATAAGACACAGTACTACCAACATTCTGCCACAGTTTGAGATCCAAGCACATTGATATCCATCAAAGAGAATGAGCTCCATTTGGTGCCAGTTGGCCTTGTTAAAATAAATAAGATTTAATTTCTTTAATGAACATCATCTAAAGCAGGGTCATGCCTCCACTGCTACCATGAACAATGGATTGATAAGAGCAGAATGGTTGACCAAGTGAAGCATCACATGCCAATGATTAATGGCTGTGCAATTTTCATTTTCACTATATTTGTCTTTTGGTTTCACCCTTGACTATGTTTACATAAGTACTTGTTATTTTGATTCATGCATTCGTTTTGTTGATTTTATTTTGAATTAAATAGCCATGAGAACATTCATCTGGTGAGGAAACAGCAAGATCTAATACTGAAGGGACTGTATCTAATATTTTGGACCTGCAGTAGGATTGTCTAGAACAATATGTATCCTGGGCAAGCAAAGAATTTCATTACCTTTGAATTGGGAAACTAGCAAAGGGGCCTTCAATAGGAATGGTTCCACAAAGATCATTGTTTGAAACATCACTGCAAAATTTATAAGTTAACAAACACTCGTTAGCTGACCACAAGCAACAGAGTGAACAATATTAGAAAAAACTAGAACATGAATTCCATCTTCTTCCTTACAAGACTTTGAGACTTTTCAGGGAAGCCAGCTCTCTTGGAATGCTTCCAGTCAGCCTATTGTTGTTCAAGCGCCTAGCATTCACACCATCATAGTCAAGGAGGCAAAATAGAGATCGCAGAGAAAAATAGTAAACCTCCTAAAACTTCAAAATTAAGATTCAGTAGTCATGTCTTCTAAAAGAGAGCAACTCACAAGAACTTCAACTTTTTCAGCGTAGAGAAAGACTTCGGAATACGTCCTTCAAACTTGTTACTATATAAATCCATGCTAACAAGGTTCTTCAAGTTACCCAATTCCTTGGGGATTTTTCCTTCAATATTATTATTGTAAAGCTCCCTGCAGAACATAAAAAATCTATCAAAAGCTAACCTAATCTCAAGAAAATAAATTTTTTGTCATATATACATCCCTACCAAATTAAGAAAGGGAAACAAAACCGGCAAAAAAATATCAAATTTCTCAAATTAAAGCACAAAACAAAACAAAGAAATAAAAGAAGATTAAGCAAGTAGAAGAGGAACTACTGACAAGTACTGGAGATGTTTAAGCTGACCAAGCTCAGGTCCCAAGCTACCAGTAACGTTAGAATTCCCCAAATCACTGCAAAACCAACATAATATGCAGGTAAACAGATAGATATATAGAGAAAAACAAAGCGGGTATGTAGAAAAACTGGTGTACGTTAAACCTACAGCCGGATAACACGATTTTGGGGATCACAGGTGACGTGGAACCATGTGCATGGATTAACGAGAGTTGGATCCCAGCTTTGAAGAACGTTGGATGGATCAGATAGCCTGGTTCTTAAAGCATGAAGGGAATTTCCTGTAAAAATCAAATAGAAAAGGATAGAAAAAAGAAGAGAAAAGGGGGAGAAACAAACTGCTGAATGAATTGGAAATGAACAATGGAAAGAAAGAGAAGGGTTTGAAAAGGGTACCTTCAGAATTGGTAGAGATGGAGGGAGGAACTGTGTGAAGGAGAAACATAAGCAGCAAAATCACTGAATGGACCATTTTATTAGTACCTATAAAGATGGGTACAAAGAGCTAGAGATATGGGAGAGAAGCAGAGGTGTGATGAACAATTAAACAGCAACAAGAAGAAGAAGCAGAGAGAGAGAGGAGAAATGCATGTTTCAGAACGGGTGGGAGTAAACGGTCAAAGAGGAAAAGTCAGTCAGTCAAATGCCCAATATCGAAACAGCGAGAGAAGTAGGCAAGTCGTGGTTTCCACACTTACTGGGGCCTACCATCATCCTGACACGGCAAGAAGTGCTGCGAAGCCTATACGGGTGGAAATCACGGGAGCAGGCTTTTGGGGATAAGGCAAATTATACGGCCAAGCAGTAGAAGGGGGCCTACCTTTCGGTAATGGGCGATGGCCCCAAGATCTCATCTGTTTAGATCATTCTTAACTTTAGTTTTTATCTTCCAAAGTCACAATGAAAAACTAAGTTAAGATCATCTAATTGGATGAAATGTTTTGGGGCATCGCCTATCACAGAGATGGAGGGGCTAGATGAACGGGTTATATTTATGAGATGTAGGCTCCACTTGTACTTTTTGGCCAGCCCTATAACTACTCTGTTTTATAATTTGCGGACAATGTCTAGTGCTGATGGTGGTAACGTCCAGTTACCCTTTTTGCCTTTGGTTATGGATCAGATTTAGGAGTGTGTGAGTAGGGACATGTTTTTTATTTGCTTTTTCCTTTTCACCACCAAATGAGGAGTCTTTATTTTTAAAGAATTGTAGTTTAGAGACGGAGATTGATGGTAGTCTTAAGGAATGTTAAACAGGCCACAATATGAAGCGCAGTCAAACAACCGGGTTCACCCTTGCAAGATTCAACTTGTTCATATTCTTACTCTTAACTTTAGGTGTCATCTAAAAAATTGTACTTTTAAATGTGTTAGAAAAAAGTGTTTTAAGGCTAATTGATCCAAAAATCTTGAACTTGTGCTCTTTTTTTTTAAAGAAAATTTGATCCCACATTCTTTGACTTGTCAAACGAACCCAATCATGTAAGTTTCTTTCGATTTCATCCTAAGCCATTAGATCAAGTACCAACGCTAAGTGCCATCTAGTGTGGCAAGAGTCACTGGAAGCTAACCTCCTACGTGGGTTTTGATTAGCCTACTGGGAGAGTGCCGTGGTTTTTAGGCTTCAAGCACCCAAATTTTACTCAAAGCTTCCCCCTTTCTGGCTTCTTATTCCTTCTTGTCACCTCAAGTTGCAGCAATTTCTGCATAATCTTCTACAAGATATGGCTCCACCTCAAGAAAATCAAAGAGCCGTACAATGATGTCAGAGTGATTATTGGAACCGATGTCTCCAACCAGCTCTTCCTGTTGGAACGCGCAGTTCAACTCCAGTTATAGAAGATCGTACACGTCCATCTCTGCCATGCTAATCAAATCATCCTCAAGAACCCTCTCTCACACCAAAATCCGTGTCATTATCGGAATGCCCGACAACCAAATCCTTCCTCTGGGATCTTCAAACACTATTGCTGTAAAATGGGTACCTAGAATATTGCTGCATTTTATCTAGAAAACCTGATTTTTCATATAGCCCTTGGAGATGTTCTTACACTGATCCCTTCTTGGCTCCTGTTCTTGTTCCAGCATTGGAATTCCTCTATTCTACTATGGTTGCTTCAAATCTTCATAAATAGATCCAAATCTAGACCTCATATTCTGTTTCTACTGAAAGTGTAGGTGGGGTCCGTATAAGATCAGAAATTGGCTGAAACAGTAAAAGTAAATAAAGATAGAAAAAAAGGGATTTATGTGGTTCGGCAAATTTGCCTATTCTAAAGCATAGCAATTCTAAGCTTCTCCACTGTATTAGAACAAGTGTACAACAACTAGAACCGCTCTAAAATCCGCTTCAATTCACTCGTAAAAACCTGAGAAAAAAAAAACTCAAGACCATTGAATTGGTCACACTTTTTCTCTATCTTCTCTCCAATCTGACCCCTTAAAGGCTTTGTCGATAGAACTCCTATTATAGATTTGATGGAACTTGATGCTTAACACCCTTCCCAACGCTTCCTTTTATAGGCAAATAAGGGAGTCAGTTTATATGCTAATGTAATATGAAAGCTTCAACCAATAGCAGGCGCCAAATGCTAGGAAAACTTAAATACGTGATATGAAGCATATATTTGGTCAGTCCACCAAACTAAGCAACTGTAAAAAGTCTCATAATGTCAACTGTTTAATATGGGGAAAAACAGAAGGAAGGCGTCACTTTTCTAACATCGTCCCACTCGATGACTTGTTCTCTATCTGCCAAGAAGACCTTAACATTGCTATCTGGTTATCATTGTTGGCCAAGTTACAACAAACCCAGAGAAATCTTGCACCAGATAAACTTCTCCCTCACAATCAGTTTCATTAACAAATCTATCACGTTATCATCAGTGTGAAAATTCTACAATGAGATCCAACCGCCGTCAACCATGTATCAAATAAAGTGATATTCGACATCAATGTGTTTAGTCCGAGCATGAAAACTTGATTTCCTGCTATGTTCAAGGTACTCTTAACTATCAGAATGAAGTGTAAACATCCTCTGCTTGATGTGCAACTCATCCAACAATCTTTTTTACCATATTATGTCCTTACATGCATGTGTAACTCACATGTACTCTACATGTGCGGTATACAAAGTAGTCACTAGCTACTACCTTGGCATCCAGCTCATTACACCAACAACAAAAGAGAATACAAAACCAACATCAGATATTATTTTATCTAGATCTCCATATAAACAACTAACTGTAGATCTTATCTGTTGTAACAAATAGAAGCCTCAAAAATACTCTTTAGATAGCGAAGGATCTTCTTCACAACAATCCAATGTTCTCTACCTGGCTTTGCCATGTACGTGTTGACTACTCCCACTACTTGTGTAATGTCTGGTCTAGTGCATAATTCATATGGTACTTGTGATATCTCTGTAGTCTTAGCTCCTATGCTAGGTGATATACTAAATATAGCTTATAACCAATAGAAAATAGAGTACTTATTGATTTAACATCCTACAAGTTAAAAGAGCATAGGATCTTTTTAACATAACCTTTTTGGGTTGTATAAACATTCCTGTTCATTTTGTCTCTAAGTATCTTCATCCTAAGTATCAAACTCCCTACCCAACTGGGCTTTCATCTTTGCAATTTTAGCTTTAATAGTACCTATGATAATCATGTTATCAGCATAAAGGAAGAAGCTAATAAAGCCATTGTTGCCAAACTTATGGACACAAGCACAACGGTCTTCTTCATGCATTAGAAACCCCTAGCTCATAATGAAGGAAGCAAATCACTTATACTAACATCTCAATTCCTATTTTACAATGAAAAGTGATTTGATTAGTTGACAAATCGAATGCTTCTTGTCTTCTTTGATAAAGCCTTTGGGTTGAGTCATATAAATATCTTCTTCGAGATTTATATACAAGAAAGCAATTTTTATGTCTAATTGATACAATTCCATGTCAAATACAGCTACCATAATCAACAATATCTAAATAGTGCTTAAGTGAAAATTTAGATAGAGAATTTCATTGAAGTCGATTTATTAGCATAACCCTTCACTACTAATTAGTCCTCGTATCTTTCAACATTCCATTTAGCATCTTTCTCCATATTGTAATCCCATCTATGACCAATTGCCTTCTTTCCCTTCAGTAATTGAATTAAATCCCCAAGCCTTGTTTTTATGCTAGGTCACCATTTCCTCCTCCGTGGCTGTTGACTATTGGCTAGCATCTAAGGATCACATGCTTTCTTCTAGGAGCTGGGTTCATGCTCCTCATGATGCAAGCATAGGCTATCACATAGTCCTTGAGCCAATTGAAAGGTGCCATGGTCCTGTAGGTTGGCCTTGATTGCATTAGGTTTTAGCTACTATTGTTGATTCATCATGCTCTGTCTACTTCATCTTGAAAGTCATATGCTTGTGGATGCTTTGTATCCACCATTTGATCTTGAATTTTTTTAGAAATTTAAGCTAAAACTCCTAGTTATCTCTGAGTTTTATGTACTTTCTTTCTACGTAGAATCTTCATTGAGTGCAACATCTTGGATAATCACAATCTTATGGGTAGTAGGGTCCCATAATTTGTATCCTTTTGTTCCTGTCACATAGCAAAGAAAAAAACATTTTTTGGACCTTGCCTCAAGCTTGGTTCTCTACTCCTTAGGAATCCAAATAAAAACATCACAACTAAACATCCACACAGAAAAGTAATTTCTAGGTCATTTAGACCATACTTCTTTGGAAATTTTACTAGAAAGTGCATTAGTAGGAGAACGCTTCACCAAGTAACAAGTTATGCTAACTATATCTGCTATGAGTGCTAACACAACCTAATTGTGCTCAACATGCTCCTAAAAGCAACTCCATTTTGCTATAGAGTGCTACAAACTATATAGTGCTACTCAATGTTGTGCTTCTTACAAAATTTCTCAAATTCTTTTGAGATGTACTTTGTTCTATTATCGGTTCTTAGACACTTTATCCTTTTTCCCTTTTGGTTTTCAACCAAGGCTTTAAATTTTACAAAGTGGAAAAAAAAAATAATTTCCTCACTTCCTTTTGACACATATACCATACTTTTCTCAAAAATTCATCTAAAAGAAACGAAATGTGATGCACCCCCCAGATTTTTCAAGAGCCACCCATATGTTAGAATGTATCAAGTATAGCAGATCATACTTGTAGTGATAGATGAGGGAAAACTAGCTCTACGATGTTTACTACTAACGTAGTCCTTATAATCAATAGATTTTTAGGAGAAAAGTAAATTATGATCAAGGAGTACCTTTAGTCCCTCCTTGCTCATATGACTTAAACACTTGCATTAGGTCTAAACTAGATCTATCACATCATTTGCAACAATACCATCATCGACCATATTATCTCCCAACAAATGGTATAATTACCATGTAGTTCTCCTGTCACTATCACCATCACCCCTTTCACAATCTTTAATTGACCCGTTTGTCCATACATTTGAATCCATCAATATGAAATTTTCTCATTGTTAGAAGATTCTTTCGTAGATTTGATGTGTCAAACACCAATGACATTAAGAGTGGAAACATTTAACATAGGAACTTTGATGTCTCTAACTCCCACTATTTCACATGTGCCGCCATCACCCATGTAAATAGTTTCATCACCACAAGATCAATACATACAAAACCAAAATCTATATGAGGTGTCGAATGAAAAGAAGCACCATGAAATTCAAAATCAAATGATTTTGCAAGTTGTCACTTAAAACCATAGATAACACTATACCACTATCTAAAAGTTACTATTTTCAACAAGACTACCTTGGGAATTCTTTGAATTTGATAGTTGATTAGGACAAGATTTTCCTTAATCCATTTATGAGAATTTGTAATCTTTTAGCAGATTGCTTATCTTCTAATAACTCCAACACTTTCCTTTCTTACACCATCTTAATTGTGATCTATCTAATTTCTCCAACCATTACCTCTTTCATGAGGTCTTCTCTCATTATTGTCACGTTACCTTAAGAACCTTCGCTTGATTTTCTGTGAGATTTTTTAATAAGTGACATAGAGATGGTCATATCCCAATTCACTATGTTTTGTGTTACTAAGATTCATAATCATAATATCCCAAGAGATAGACATAGAACAAAGTAAAATTGAAAATTTTCATCTTCTTCAATTTTTATTACAACTAATGAAAACTTACCAATTAGAGTGTTGAAGTCATGAGACAATGTTGCAACAAAGGACCATGTTTCATCCTTTGGTTGTAAAGCCACCTCCTAAGATGAATCTTGTTCAACATAGTATCACCTTCATATAATCTTTACAACTTGTTCCACAAACTTTTGGCAGTGATTTGATCAAACACATTAGATAAGAGACTATCATCTAACTTCAAAAAAGTGTTCAACTTTTTCAACTCATTTTTCTTTGTAAAGGTAGCATTAGTCATCTTTGTAGCCTTCCTTTGTACTCCCTAGATACTTCACAATCTTCCTTTGCCATTATGGCATGCATGCTTAATTTTCAGAATTTATAGTTAGAAATGATAAATTTCATCATTTCAAATTTTGTCTAACTCGAACTTGCCATTTCAGACATGTTACCACCTTAGTCTTGCATAGAACAAACCCCTTGAACTGTGGATCTCTAATACCAACTGTTGGAAATGTGGTAGGGTATGTACATGATTAGAAAATTACTAGAATAGAAAAAGTAAATAAAGCTAGTAAAAAATAGACACAGAGATTTACATGGTTCAATAGTTTTGCCTACTCAATGGAATAACAAGTCTAGGCTTCTCCACTGTATCATAACAAGTAAATAAGAATCACTTTTAGGAACCATTGTGGGATCCATGATAGGAGCCACTCCAGAATCAACTTCAACACATTCTCAAACACCAAGGCTAAAGCTATAATAAGTGGTATACAGACTTAAAAGAAAGAAGCTATGGAAAAACTCTAGACTATTGAATTGGTCACAACTTTTCTCTGTAGTTTGAACCCTTACAAGATATGATGATCAAACATCTATTTTGGATTCAATGGAACTCAATGCTTAACATTCGTCCTAAAGGCCCCTTTTAGATGAAAATAAGCAAGTCAATTTAATGCATGTATGGGATGAAAACTTTGTCCAATAGCATGTGTCACATGTGGGCCTAACTTAAATACGGTGATACACACATCGCTATATATTTGGTCAATTTCACGGAACTAGACATCTAACTAAAACTCTAATAAGTGTCATTTGTTTAATATGGGGAAATGACAAAAGGAAGGTGCCACCTTTTAATAGTGTAAGTTGTTATAGACCTATCTCCCCATCTCCAACCTTCTTCAACTCATCATTTACCCCAATTATAACAAATTTGCTTCAGTT
Organism: Warburgia ugandensis; assembly: GCA_035236585.1. Classification (NCBI taxonomy): domain Eukaryota; kingdom Viridiplantae; phylum Streptophyta; class Magnoliopsida; order Canellales; family Canellaceae; genus Warburgia; species Warburgia ugandensis. Next base: position 56,836,565 of record CP141133.1, on the reverse strand, counting down.
TTTTTTATCAAAAATTAGTTCATCACTTGATGAATTTGTACCCATATTACATTTTTTTGCAAACGTAATATGGGGTGATTGCATTTGTCAAACAACATGAATTTTAATTTAGTAGATAAAGTTGGAGCAATGAAATGAACAATTCAGATTATATAGAGGCGAGCTCCATATAACGTGGCTGTTTCTACACCTCATATTGTGATTAGTTTGGCATTTATTGTCTTAGTTTATAGACTTGGGTTCCAAGCAGCTTCACCAATTCTATCTAAACATAGGCCCCACTTAAAATTCCTAACAAAGTAGATAAATTTGAAAAGCATATGTATGCATACTCTTTTAGATGATTTAAGCATTCATCATTAAAGTCACACAGTAATCTCTTAAATAGTCTATATAGCAAGGATTATGAGCATTAGATGACGTATGAGTTTTTTTTGGATCACATGTTTTTTACAACTAATGAATTAGTGATTAGACATGCACAAGCATCTTCCATTCTATCCATAGTAAAAGGACATTGTTATTAGTTAAGATGTTATATTATGTATTGCTCTAGTTATTACTTCTAGGTTCATATGTTTTAAGTTGGTTTTTTTTTTTTTTTGAAGTTGTGGGCTATGTTCAGAGTTAAGAAGGAAAATTACTCATGAGGCAAGTATTTTTTAAGTCCATAGAAATGTAAGGTTTTCTCAATTATAGTAGATTTTGTTATGATAAAATAAATAAAGAGATTTTTGTTACAACCACCTTAGTGAGAAAAATGTTGACCAATATGCCATTAAATATCACTTAATTGCTACAAAGCCCCTTAAATTGACTTATGACAACAATTTGAAGCACATTAAATATCTTTCTTCTCTTGCCTTCTTCTCCCTATGAATTGCTATGTTGTTCCCAAATTCTCTCTTAAGATATCTCTATGAAGGATCTAGTATTACTAGGTCAATCAATTTTACTATATAGAATAAAAAATGTTTCTTAAGATCTTTGAGACCGTGTCTTCAGGAGTTGAATAAAATCCTAACTTATACAACATTTTTGATTGTCTATTTCTTATAATCAGAATTATAATGTCTTAAATGCCAAAAACATCCAATTGTTACAAATTTTGAAATACTACTGATGTGAAGTTAGAGAAATCAGATCATTAAATTAGATCATCAAAAGGTGAGCCTCTTTCATGTAAGATCTCGAGAGGGATTGTAGGAGAAAAGGAAACTAATAGCACAAAAAAAAAAAAAAAAACTAATCCTCAAATTCTTCATACTAATCTGATTTTAAAGGAACTCTAGAGGATATTTAGGAAAACCAAAAAGGAAAATTATGGGAGAAGAAGAAAAAAACTATTTATGCTTTTAGTAGAGATACTTTTTAAAAAAAATGCTTTTAATTGAGATGAGATATAATGAAAGTGTACTGTAGGGGATTATTAGCAATAATTAGTTGAAAACTTAGTTTTCCAGCAATTAAGGTTAGTTAGTTGTTTATAGGTCAACAACTTTTTAATTAAGAAGATTTTAGCAAAATTTTCATAAATAAAATATCTTCCTACTATTTTTCTTTCTTTCTCTTTGTTCCGTTCTTTTTCTTCTTCTTTCTCATTTACTACTACTACTACTTCTTCTCCTAATTTGTTTGAATATTCTCTTCGAAGTCTGCTTAATCCTCTTCTCTCAACTTCAGTGAATCTTCTCCTATCTTCTATTATTTCTTTCCTTTCATACTTGAGAGAGAGAGAGAGACAGAGAGATCTACTTTTCCATGCTACTATAGGTGGACGTCTTGATCTCTTTTTCCTGTACGGTGAAACCTTCCTTCATAGATCTAAGCCATTCATAACGTGAAAGGCAGAGATAGGATGGAATCCAAATTTCATGCTAAATTCTTATAGCTTATGTTTCTTTGGATAAAAAAAATCTTAACCGTTCATTTTTGTTAGCTTTTACAACCAACCAAAACCAGTGGTTAGAATTATTATTATTTTTTAACATGGCAAACATGATGAATAGCGTCCACATCGTAGTTTCTTAATAAGGCTCTGCCTTCTATTAAAGAAAAGAGAAAAACAATAAGTGGGGCCGCTCTTCTTAATAACAGGTTCTACAGCGCAACTATCTAATATGCTTCCAAGTATCGAAAAGGCTAATAATCAACAAACGGTAAACAACTATCTATATTACACGTCCATTTTTTCACTATCAAATGCATGGTCTCGATTATGAAAATAGTAGGCCCACTTGTCTTTTTACCTGGTTGTATCATATTAATTCATATAACTACATTTATTTTTTTATCTTCAAAAGGTTTAAAAACAAAACATTAAGAAACATTCAAGAGACATAAGATTTGCTAGCTATGCTATCTAAGATGAGACATCAGATGAAGAACCCACTCTTTAACTTTAATTTCATGAACACCCATGATATACAAACACGGTACAATCGATCGTAACATATAATTACTTTCTCCTCTCACTCTCTGAGCGGGCATGAAAATAATAATTTTTCTGTTCTTTCGGCTAAAAAAATAAAAGTTAAAAAAAAATAAAATTCAATTGGCCTAAACAAATGACGGCGTATAAACATGTACTGCAGAAAATGTTAAATTCTTCTTGTTCTTAAGTACAGTTTTCTTTACCCTAAAAAAGTATTCTTGCAGCATTGGCAAGCGTGTACGCCATCATATACCAAGCATGGCTAGGGTCAGCAAACGTTTGTCAAACCTGGCTGCTCTTTTAGTTTCTAAGTTCTCCCTCGAGACGTCTGGATGAGCATCATTGTTATAAACTCCAGAGACAAGTTAGCTCCCAAAAACCATTCTTCTGCAGATAACAGCTCCAAAAAACATTCTTCTGCAGATAACAGTAAATAGCAATCCACCAAACACAGTTGTAGGTGCATGGGCAACTAGAGTGTTTATCCGGGACATACAGGCTTGCAATAAACAAAAAGTTACTTGGAATCATATTCTCAAATTAACGACTTGATCTAAACATTAAGTCTCATAATCCACGGCTTTGTAAATTTCTTTCTCTACGTGGAACACATGCACGAGCAGCCTTACAAACCGTGACCTCCCATGGAGAGCCTTAGCTCAAAGGAGGTTTTAGATTAACAGCCCTGTTTACCTGATCCATTACAAGTCACACAGTTTTCTGATGTTTACGCAGCACCCTTTTTTACGTGAAATATCATGGTTTGTAGTGTCAATCATAGTAATAACTGATCCACAAGTAGGAGAACAAACAACCAGTTGATTAATGAAGATCATGTTCACTTTCTCGGCATACCTGAAGAAATGAAACAAAGCCAAATTATACATATTCAAAAGCTGGTCTCTAGGCGAGGGAAACCAAGAGTCAAGATTCCTTAGGAATCACATTGGTATATAATTCTGTAAATGGTTGTTTCCATCACCAACCATCTAAAACTTCTCTCCATTCTTACCCAACTATTTCTGGAGATGAGGGAAGCATTGATATACATCATTCTTCGGGTGCCTTGCTTCTGCATGCTCCCTGCGCTTCACCTCCGACGTGGTGCAGATGAATGTCTGCATGCACACCTTGCACTGCCATTTACCACAGAACAACAAAGTTGGAGAATCAAATTGGAGCTTAGGTTAGTGTTGAAGCATTGTAACAAAAGCCAAAATTTACCAAGCCAACACTAAAATATCTGAATACTGCAGAAGCCAACTACACCCTACAATTATATAGATTGTTGGAATTGTTTGGCCCAAGATTTTGTTTTTGGCCCCCTAACAACACGAATCCATGCCAACCAATATAGCCAACCATATAGTTACTTTTCCCTTTTTTCATTGCAAAACTTAAACATCTTTTCATTTTGGCTTTACAACTGAATACACAGATTAACATCAAGATAGAACTACTAATACAAGAAAGAATTAACGAAAATTAGGATTTTTAAACATGTCAGAGTTTCATCAAAGCACACTATACTAACAGCTTCGCACTATCATAATTTATCACTCTTCACCACATCACCATAGATCAAAGCACCACACTAACAGCTCTCATACCAAATGATCCAAATTATGATGTTTGTGGCACGGAAATGGAAAACATAAAAGAATAAGAGAGTTCAGCAAAATGGTGATGTATATATATGATCAACCATAGTGTAAACTTTCCTTTTTCAACAAGTGTTTCATTAAAGAAAAGCAACAGTGGTATGAAAGCAAATCTAAAAGGGAAACACCAAATCATTAAATCACCAATTTAGTATTTTCCCCATGAGGAATAGGGGAGAACACATATAGAAGGCTAAAAACATTACCTCTCTCCCCAAACAAATACGGAAACCAAAGGTGGACAGGAGGCTTTACTTGTCAATTAGTTAAAAGGGTCACCCTCCACCCAAAAATTTGAAGCACTAGATGTTTCCAGAATATTTTAAACCAAGTGATGATGTAGCCTTTACTTCCTCATCAATTGCGCAGAAAATGAACTTCAAATGCAATGAATCCAGAATCCAGAATACAACGAAACATGTTATCATGAAGGATCCATTGCTTGCCAAATGCAAAATGAAAGAGAATGATCAACAAGAATTTCACTTGTTTGTCATCGATACTGTGATACCACAAGTCGTCAATGCTGTTTTGGTACCAGCCAAAACCTCAAAATTTGGGATCTCCGCCAAAAAACAGTAAGGAAAATGGTGGGTTTTGTTACGAGATTCTGTATTGGTGTTTACCAGTCTGTACTGTTTTTGATGTGTGTCCTACTCCAATGGGAACCCACTATGCCACTTGGCACTTAACGCACCCATTGAATTCGCTGGCACCTCAGGGTGGGTACATTTGCTTCCAATTGAAAACCAAAAGGATCTCTTTTTTCAATTATGGTTTTGGAAAACTGGTTCTTCTATTTATTTGACAATAAATCACTGATTTGAGACTATTACTCTCTCAAAAGGTTCTCTTGATTGAATCATATACATCAGGAGAGCTACAGATTCGAGCTCGACTATTACTTACCTTGATTTTGGACTGTTACTTTGATTTTGAACTGTTTCAATTCCCTTTCCTCCATAAGTTGGTCAATAATAATGAGATAGTGCAGTTTAGGTTTATGAAGCACCGTGCATTTTAAAATGATTATGTCTATATCTAAGACTACATGGTACCCAAACACTTCAGTATAGCTTTTTGAAATCATTTATAAAAATGATTACAGCTATATTTGGGAGTATATAAACACATTAGCAAATCATTTGGAAATGATTACAATATTATTTGAGTGTAAATCTAGACATTTTGGAACAACTATTTGGAATTCAATTGGAAATGATGATAATTTGTCTTAATTACTGTTGAAGTTTTCTTTTCAAGTATTTGCAAATTTATTAATTATTTGCATTAATTAATTATTCATTATTTGACATGTCCTTGTGTCTGATTTTTTGAAACCTCGGTGTCTTGGACACACTGACACGTATTGCATCCATGTTGACAGATCATAGTTATTACTAAACTGACCAAAATGTCCCCATATTATCCGGAAAAATATGCAATAGTTTTCCTTGTAAGACCAAATTCAAGTGAACTCAAAATATAAGTACCCACACTCTTTTTCTAACTTGGGCCAGCATCTAGTTTGGATTAAATCAAGCTTTCAGAATATTGCAACTGTTAGAACCTTGATCTTCATCCACTATACCAGATTGAACCCCTCTTATGGTGTTTCCCATGTATGCTGATCTTAATACAATTTTGGTTCAGAAGAGCCAGATATCAAGACATCTACAGTTTGATTGATATGCCCATTATCAGCCACTTCAGTTATCTAGTCTATCAATCAAGTATGATAATTCAAATAACATCTCACCTTATTAGCTTCACAACAACCTCTGCTTGAAAACTGTATGTTTCCAATATTTACAACCACTGTAAGTTGAAAATCACACACTTCAAAAATTGCTGAAATATCTGGCAAATTGAGAAGTGAAATTCATTCTAATGCCAAGGAAAAGAGGCAATGCCATGCACAGAGACGCACAAAAAATTGTAGAAAAGCTGCTCCAATGCAGCAGAAAGCGGGTATTCCAATATTTAAGACTAACAGCTGCCCGCTTCATGGAATGAAAAATCTCCAATGAAGTAGCAGATGCAGATGGTTCACTTTCATAGAGTTCTGCAAAACACAAAAATCCATAGAGTGAAACACGTACAAAAGTTGGAAACCCCCTCAACCTACTGATAATATCAGAAATTGATCTTGTAATTCTCAAAAGACATTTGAAATTAGAAATTCTAGATGTAGAATCAAAATACAAGTGATTGGAAAACCAAAGTTCAAATCTCCTTAAAGGGCAGCCCCGGTGCACAAAGCACCCACATATGCGGGGTCCGGGGATGGGGGGGACCACAAGGGTCAATAGTATGAAGCCTTACCTTGCATTTTACAAAAGGCTGTTTCCACGCCTTAAACCTATGACCTCAAGGTCACACAATAACAACTCTACAATTGCACCAAGGCTCCCCTTCAAAGTTCAAATCTCCTTAGATGACTAAAAAAAATATTGAGCTCCAAAACACTCATAATCCCATATTCAACCGTTTAGCATGGTAGGAACAAATTGGAACTCATACTTACAGCATACTTGATTCTCATTTTCGAATTATCTTCCATGAAATTTAATTTAATTTAAAAAAAGTATTTTCCATTAAATTATGCAGATAGTCACTCCCCCGACGAGTTAGCCATATCCGTGGCTAACATTTTGAGTTTTATGTCACAAAAATTATGATATTTGTCAGATTCAGAGAACATACCGATAGAAAAGCAGATAGAATGTATGCAGCAGTATGTAGCTACGACGTATGTATATGTCGACAGTATATAGATTTGAGATGCAGAGTATTACACCACTAATTAACCAAAAGAATAGCAAAAAATTCTTGAATAATACTTAACATTTCCAGAACCTATGAAGGCCAGATCTAAACATTTTTAAACCCATTGTTCGTTCACACCACTTCTCAAGACATCTAGACTATTGAGTTGTCTTAAAATACCCATGATCCTTTAAAAATAGACCACCTCTACTAGGATACAAACAACAGGTTACCACTTCCCATCGAAGTGGAATAAGCTGAAGACCCAAACGAGCTGCTTGCAACAGGGATAGGAATCATGGATTAAGCTATTTTGGTATAGAGAAAGTCTTCCTTGGTATTGGCAGCCAGAAAACAAAGACGAAGTTACTCTAGAATAAACAACTCCAGCCTCTGAGGCTATGTCATCTGCGTTTGCATAATATTCTCTATGTTTTAAGGCTGCAAATGGCCGGGAAAAGCTTTCACTATTTCAGGACAGCTTAATCCATGCTTCTTATTCCCGTTGCAAACAGCCAACGAGATCTGCAATTGTTTCTAGGAAAAATGGAACTGTGACCAAATCACGGACCAAACCTTCTAAGCTAACAAAAAGTGAACGAGACAAAAAGTGAACGAGGAGGTGAACATATTCGTCTGCCTTCTTTTTGGTCATTACTAACACAAGCATGGCCTTTATTTTTCAAATTTTTTTTTTTTTTTTTTCCTTTTGGTAAGTATGCCTGGATTTTAAAGTTACAGATAATCCTGACCGCTCCAACTTTTATACAATTTCAAGTACCATCTAAATTAAGCATCAATCCAGCATACCATTTAATAGACAATGAAGTGTCTGAGTCTTGATTGCTCCAGATGATTGCGCAAAGAAGAATTATCAATTGGAATCTTTAGAGACAAAATAACAAATTAAATCAAAGAGGGGGAAGACAAGGAGCAAGCACCAAAAGTGCCCATCAACTCCCACCCAATTGCCCGCTAGCAATTCTTGGAAAAAAAATATTACAGAGGAGTAAAAATTAAAGACGGGACAAATAGATTATAATAAAGGAGATTATACCTGGATGGTCATGGCTTTCTTGTTCGACTCCAGCTGACTACCTACCGACGTCGATGAGTGGGTAAGATCAAGAATTACGATAAGAGAGATAGAGTTTAGGAGGAAAATTTGAGGAAAAAACAGGGAAAAACCCTAGACTGATGGGAAATTCTTTACCCTTAGTGAGTTTCATCTTCTCCATGTTCTTCTCACGAGCCATTTTGGCCTTCTGCCCGTTGCCACCTCCCATCGCTTCTGTACGAGATCCGAACTCTTCTTTTGACCTTTGATCAATCGAGGAAGGTAGGAAGGGAGGAGGAGAAATTGCAGAGGAAGAAAGAAAAGTATGGTGTGAGAGAATTATCCGTCTAGACAAAACCTTATATGAAAAGCAAACAAAAGCAATCTCCGTACCAAAGTTTGATAAGAGCACCCAAGTGCGTAATTACGGGAGAATCACTTCACTTTATGCTATAATTAAAGGAGAGTTTATTTAACGACATAGGTTAGGTGTTTCTGAGATATCATGGCATATCTTAAAAATATAATTTATTTAATTATAATATTTTTAGCATATATAATATATTAAATTTATTTAACTGCGATATCTTCAGCATGTGAGATATTAGATTTATTTAACTATGATATCTTTGGTGTATTTATGTTTATTTAACTTTGTGATACGTGATATTTGAGTTGTTATATAAAATATGCCAAATCTTTATTTTAGTGTAAAACCTAAACTATTTTAGAGAGAAAAATAATATCTAACAGATGTTTTTTTAGAGAGAGAAACAATAGCGTTGAATCCAATTTCATCATCCCTTAACAAAGCTCCTAAACACAACCCTTCCTCGCCATCCTCTCTTTGGTAGCGCCATCCTTTCTCATCGATCAGCTCCATCCTTTCTCGCCGGCAACAAATCTTGCTCCTCGCCACTAGGGTTTGTCTCCACCACAACCCCTTCATCACAAAAGGCCTGATGTAGGTTTCTTACTTCCTCATCCGATAATAAAGGCGTCGACAAGCAGAGGCAAACTGATTGACTTCTTACCCTTTGTTGCCGGCAACACATCCCGGTCGTCGACATCTCCAGTAGATCTCTACCATAATCCCTTTGGCCAAAAAACCCATTTTGCATTGTACAAGGTAAGCATATTGTGAGGTCCCTAATTTCTCTGTAAATCAATATGCGTTTTTGGGTTAGGGTTTACACTCTTACGTACCTAGGATCACCTTCTACAAATCAATCTACATTTTTGTTCATCGTAAAAGAGCTGTGCTAGGTTTCTTGCTTCCACACATTGCTTTCTACAAAGGGAGCCCAAACCTAAAACCCTATTTTTTTTATGAAATTATTCGATTGCTGAAATTATACACGCATCATAGCTCCTGTACATGCATATATAGTTGAAATACAGATTTTATGGCAACTGTAAACCCTCAAACAAGTAATGGAAATAGCATGTAATGAACGTAGATATGATTATATCCACCACAAAATAATTTTTTTGTACCAATATACTTGTTAAGAGAAATTCTGGATAACCTACAAACTCATATGAGATTATCCATTCGTTCATGTTTATAATTTTTAACTCAAAGTTCTATGTTTTGTCTAGAAGTTATGACATTAATATAAACAAATGTAGAACCATGATAAGACTGTTTACAGAAGTCACACATCGACATAGCATCTCCTTTAAACTACATAGGAAAGCATCTTTATCATGAAATTTATATGCATTTTCAACCATCTACTTGTGTTTAAGAGTAGTAAAGGGTTGAAGCTTGAATATAGATGGGCAGAAGAGAATCTCACTACATCTACCTCCACTTCCAAGAAATCCAATCCCAAATGCACGTGAGACCTTGAGCCACCCTTTTACCCTGTCATTGACAATACATTGACTGTCATTAGGGTGTTTTGCTTTAATTCTCAAGATTTTCGGCAAGTAAGACAAACACAAATGAAATATGTTAGTTGGATATAATAAAGCAAAAAAAGACAGATAACTAAAAGCCAAGATAACATGAATGCTAATCATCAGTATGAAGACATATATCATTTGGAGGAAAAAGTGTGAAGGCAAAAACATGCATATAGGTGACAAAGCACATGGACTCTATGAACACTCTTAGGTGAAAGATGACAGCTATAGCATCAACTTCTTTTTCCATTGGTTCAGATGCTTCTTGTGATATTTGGGCCCTCTCAAGATTGGTCTTGCTCTGGAAGAATTTTTATTTCATATTTTAGATATGCTGTAGTCTTCTCTTTTTTAAGTTTGGTTTCAACTTGGTGTGGTCTCTTGACTATATGGAGTTTTATCTAACAATTTAGAGCTTCTACCTTTTGTTGTTTATGTTTTATGAGAATTATCACATAATCATTGATAGAGTATAAACTGTGCACAATCCTCTTCTGTTGGAGTTCTTATGTCATGCTTGGGATATAGAAGTGTTCGTCTTTGTAAAGTGAAAGTACATATGAGCGTAGATGTATTGCTGATCCAAATATCAATTATGCTTCTTTAGCATTCCTACTGATGAATATTTGTTCAAGTGAAGCCTTTGTCAGCATATCCTCGTCATATGAGTTTCAATTGAGCTTGGATATGGTCTAATGCACTAAGACACCAATGTATGTGTTTTCTCCTCTGCATTCTTTTTTTTTTTTTTTTTTTTAAATTTGGTTTAATATTTAGAACAATGATATCCAGTATGACTTCGTTTCTGGTTTGTACTATATTTAGTTCTTTCACCAACTCAAGCCATTCATCTTTTATTACTATTTAGTAATAGCTATGCCTTTTTGCTTGTTTTAGCAAGTGCAAGTTTGCGACCCTTCTAAACTACTTAGGTTAAACCTTGGTCAACTACAAGGAGTTGAGATTATAAAACAAGCTCAGTCCTTTGCAAATCTACTTATTGAGGCTCAAATCCTTGTTAAAAGAAAACAAAAAATCAACATCCTTTTATCATATGCAACTCCATTGTCTTTCCAATTTTCTTTCTTTTTGTATGGTAAGGAGCTTCATTGAAGAGAGTAGACTGTACAAGGCCATGGAGATGTATTGACCATGAAGGCCTAATATAAATCCAACATCACAGAGTTAGATAAACAGTTAGTATTGTCGAAGTACGAATAGCTTGGATAGTAATTGCAGTTTACACTATGTAATCTCTATGCTTCATCTGCATTAACTTTCGTTCTTTCTTTGTATCGATAATCAAGTTTCCCTCTGATCTATTGTACACCAGAAATTCCAAAATCAACCAACTCTTACAAAATTACAACAAGTAGAAAGATTAGTAGCTTTATTGCTTTCAACTACACTCTTGTAATGCATCCTCTAATAGAACAATTAGGGAATAAATTTCTTTTCATATGCCATGCAAAAGAAATGATAGAGTTCCTATGACATCTAATCCAGTTGATGCCGAAGATATAGATCATGTGTTTGAAGGCATAGTTGAGGGAGATAAGGGGCCTTATAATAAATGGATTAAGGAACAAGAGGACTTTATCCTTGAAACACTCTATGATGAAATAATAGAGGGTAGAATCATCGCAACTAGGAGTATGCCGAAGGGTGAGGTGATTAAGAAATTGCTCCTTCTCTTCAAAATTTGATTTAGAGTTAAGTTGACGATGAAGCAATTGAATACAAATATAAGGCTTTTCAAAAGCAAGTACTTCACACTTGCAAAGTTGAAGAATGGAGACTTGGGATTAGGGTGGGATGCAGAGAGAAATTGCTTCCTTGCAACTCCAAAGATCATGAATACATACTTGCAGGTAATGCCCTACTCAAACACTATAGTATTTTAGAGGAAGTTGAATCCAAGTAAGTGGTACTATCTTTCATGTTCTCATTCAGGTTTCTATTATTCATTTCACTTTATTTCTTTGAAGCTAATGAATCCTTATTGTCTTTATTCAGTTTTGTTGAGTTTTTCATGATTATGCTCTTTTCATTGATAAGCAATTCAACATTTACAACTTTAAGTGGAATGGCTTTATAGTTTGTTCTACTCAATGCTGGATATCTAGACCATTTGTGATTTCTATTTATCCAATTTCTTATGCTCAATTCATTTCAGTTACCTTTTCTATTAGTTTAATAGAAAGTCCCTAATATGATCTTAATTCTGTTAAGCTATCTCCCAAAGCATGCTTTCTTGATTGTAAATGCTTGGTCAGGCTGGTTGATATTAGGCATATGGATTTTATCTTATTGCAGTTTGAGCATAACTAAGACTTCTATTTCCCCTTTCCTAACAGATAGCAACTACCTAAAGTAGATGGAACCAACAAAAATGGTAAATGCTTCTCAACTTGAAATTTCCTTTTTTCCATTAGGCACATGTTCCTTTTCTTCATCTCATTCAAACTACAAGGCAAATGCTTCCAGAAATGAGCCATTGAAATTTCTGGAAGCATTTACCTTGTAGTTTGAATGAGATGAAGCAAGACTGTGTACTTTGAATGCTTCCACAAACTACAAGGTAAATGCTTCCACAAGCATTTTGGAAGCACTTATCATTGAAATTTCCTTTTTTCCATTAGGCACTTGAACATCTCTTGAACAGAATGCTTCTTCCAACAAAGTCTCAAATACATTTGTGGGCACAAGAGATAAGTGCATTGGGTGTAGGAAGACTGTGTACCCCATTGAAAAGGTAACACATCATCTCCATTGATCCTTTCATCATATATTTATGGATATGCATTTCTACCAAGCATTCTATTTTCACTAGATTATTATCAGTTTATGAGGCAACTTTTGACCATTGGAATATCAATTACTAGGGACTCCAAGCACCTTTACTCCAATGATTATGGTACATGTGAAAGGCACCATACTATTACCCATGAGTTCTAATTATTAGCTTGAAGAATTTATGCATTGAGTCTCTTTGATTAGGAGTTAGGACATCCACCTTTAATAACTTCTACCAATATGTAATGTTAGGTAAATATAAAATCAAGTTGACATGTGCTCATGCCCAAAGGCTATGTTTTTTTTGTTTCACGGCTGATATGTATCTTGCCATAGACAGCTCATACTTAATCTTTAACTCATTTTAGAATGAATTTAGTTTCTATAAGTCTTTTCTTTTTTTCATTTTCTAAATCAAGAAATCCTTTTTTTTTTCCATTGCACTATTAATTAAGCCTATTTAGGCTTTTAGAGGCTAGTTAGTCATGAAATTATTTAACAAAATTGGTGCTTTCTTTTCTTAATCTCATATATTCTATCAATTGTTTCTTCCCTTCCCCTTCCCCTTGGTGCAACGGTAAAAAAGTTGTCATGATTCTCTTTGTAGCTCGGTAACTACAATTCTTTTGAGGGGGTTCTATATTATAAGCATCACTTTGATCAACTCCTCAAGAGAACTGGCAGTCTTGACAAATGCTTTCAAAGTAATTAATGGGTCTTTGTATATGTGAAGACCAGGGTTTTTAAAACACATTTCATAAATATTTGCAAAGGTAGGGCCTTGATTTTGAATTTTTTTAAAATTCAAACAGCAGAAACATATTTTCTTTGAAATTGATTTGTCAAAAACCCAAGTGCCACCTCAAATTACTTATCATACATAGATTTTTGTATAAAATAAAATTTCCATTGAATATCAATAGAAATACTTTTATAAAAGTAAGGATCAATCTAGTGGTTCACGTACATAGCCCCAATAGTCATTACATACCTTATCCAAATATTACAATCTAAATTACAAAACAATCAATACAATCGTCCTCAAAGTAAATACCCTGAGTAGTAGTTTGGTGATGATAATCCTTAGGTCTTGATCTTTCAATCTTCCTTAATTGTATCTGAGATATTATAAACATTCAAACATTTATAATATCTCAGCAAGCTATGCTTGGTAGGGGATTTAAGAAATATAATCAATATATCTCAAAATCAACAATTCTTTATATCCATAATATAAATCAATTTATACATTGGATAACAATTTTATCTTTCATTCATTATATGAATTATATGTATATCCTACATATAAATAAAAATATTTAAAATCATGAATATAGTCAATATCACCAATAATATATCATTTCTAAACTGATTTCAATATTAACATTAGGTGTTAATATATAATTATACCATATTGGGAATCATCCTCCAATACAACATTGGTAATAACTTTTACCAGGCATCTAATCAAGCTATAAAATAAGGCATCTCATCATGCCATAATCAATTGCATCATAATGCAAAATAATCTCAAAGGACTACCATGCTTGCAATCTTAATCCATACAGCGATTGGATAACTGCTCAATACTCCATTGATACCACGGTAAAAAATACAGATCCATGTTCATATGGGGGAACCATGGTTGTCATAGTGGCGGCCTTCCCATAATTGCCTCACCCGACATTTTGTCTCTCTTTGAGCATGGTATTATCATCATAATCAATTTCGGAGAGCGGGTGGCCAAACCCTCATAACTCTCCTAGCATTGGTATCCTCAGGCATAAGTCCATCTTAAAAAGAACTACAAGCCTCCATGCTTATATGGAAAATAATATTTCATACTTATAAACTTTGTGTCTAGTTATAATAGGATATGCCTATAACTTATTTCCTTAAGATTTGGTGGTTCAACTTATATAGTTCAAATCTTCTCATTCTACCCATTAAGTAATTTCATAATTACTTAATCAATTACTTTGTATTTATTTTAACATCATTTGTTGCCTTAAGTAATTTCATAATTACTTAATCAATCACTTTGTATTCATTTCAACATCATTTGTTGATTCATAGATAATTCTAAGGCAATTATAATCATTCTATAGTTATCAAGATAAGATCATGTGTAAAATACATGTATCTTCTATATTGAATATATTCTTAAGATCCACTTACCTTTACTTTCAACAATCCATATTCTCATTGATCTTAATCATCATATCCTTCATATGTCTATCAAATCATATGTATACAATTATTTCTCGACTCATTTATACTTCCTAGTTGTTCATTTTATCATCCTTACATTGGATGATTTAGATATTTTTCCTTAGATCATATTAATCAAGGGTTTAATCTATTGATCTACATTTGAATCTAACATTTATACTACTTCAAAACATATATACAATATTATGATTCTTATTATTCTTGATCATTCAAGATCTCCTTATAGATCTTGTTTGATCTTTGAATATCTTAAATACCACTTTTATTAGGATTAGATAGTTTACTATCCTTTTATGATCTTATTATTATTCAACCAGTTAATGCTTTACTAATTGAAGATAATTTATGCACTCCTAATTCTAGATAGCTCCTCTTATTTCCAATTGACTAAAGTTTACCAGTTAAAAGTTGCTCACAGAGTGGTTAATTTAATTCTCATGTAAGGAGGCATTTAGACCTCACAAAAGTCTCCAGAAGGTGGGGGAAGAGTAAGGCTCTATTAGAGAACCCCCTTAACCACCATGTTCATATTCATTAAGTCCATGTCCATATTCATTGTAAATGTTCATCAATATTTATTTTTATTTAATTACATTTTCCATGTAATTTACATAACATGAACATTAAAATGTAAATAAATAAATCTAACAATTAAATCTACTAAACAAATAAAATAACATTTACAATAGAATATATAACTCTCATGCTTATTTGAATATATCTTATTTGTCCATTTTGATCCTATGATCATATTTTAATCATTTTTCATCCCATTAAGGGTTTTGATATTGATCTTTCATTTTCATTCAAATCTACCATATTATCTTGATGTGATATCATCACTAAATCATTAATGCATCTCATCATATGATCTGATCTTTCTTGATCCAACCGATCAATAAGATCTTCAGTCATTTTATCAAAATCAAGGGAGTAGATTTCAATCTATCCCAAATTAGCCACATCAGGTCATTCATTTCACATGATCTTATCATTAGATCATTATCCATACTAATTCACAATTTTTGATCATCCTTGATCAATTTGATCAAAGAGATTATTATGTATTTTCAAGGATTTTGTTACTTTTAATGGTCAAGATATAAAGATCTTCCAAATCAATTACATCCAATCCATTTCTTTAAGCTATCACATCATTAGGTCATTAATGGATTAGAATTCTAAGGTCAAATCATGTGACTGATCTTGGGAATTACTACCACTTTTTATGATTTATAGAAATTTATAGTAAATAAAACTTAAATTTTATATTTTCATTATATTCTACTCTTCACTAAGAATCCAGAGCTTCTTTCTAATCTTGATTTGGAGTTAAAATAAGCTCTAAATTAGATTTTTAAGTTTTCAGTCAAAACAAGGGCTCAGATTCAATCTGGGTTATTCAGATTTCAGCGGGTCAATCAGCGGCCCACCCCCTTTACTGGTGATTGCTAGTGTAAGGGGAGCGTGACTTGGGATAGGCGAGATGTCCGATCTGGACTGTCGGTTCACCCTTTTCCCCTGATCTCCTAGATTTGAATGAGCCATCATCTCAAATTTCATCCCCTGGGGTTTTTGGATCCCAGGAATTCATCCAACAGCTCAAAATATCCAAGTAACCTTGATTTATCAGAGTTTTCAAGATAGATCACTGGTACTAGATCCATTTGAGAAACCTTGCTAGAAAATTTAGTCTAGTGATCTTCTTGTCATAAAAACTACTAGAATAAATAGAGTGGAGGATGAGGAACCTACTTGTAGCGTTCAAAATCAAAGAATAAGGATAGAAAAGAGAGAGATCCATGTTGGAAAATATAGGGTCATCGGACTTACTATTTTTCGGTGATTTCACTAGTGAATATGCCTTCGATCAATCTGGAATCTGTGGGCTTTTATAGATCACATCACCCAGAACCCATCCAACGGTGGAGATTGAATTCTAGTAGCCAAATTTGGATGGCTAATTAAATTAGGGTTTTTAGGGAAAAACCCTATTTAGTTAGGGATGACGAGTTCGCAGACACACCTGCACTTTGTGAGGGAATATTCCCTTCGGTGCATTTGTAGATGTGCTCTGCAGCTGTAAAGGGAAGAGAGAAAAAGAAAAGAAAAAGAAAGAAAAAGGAGAGAAGAGAGAGAAAGAGAAGGAAAGAGAGGGAAAAGGAGAGGGAGAGAGTGGAAGCTTGAGAATTTTGGTGCAATTTTGTGGGAATAGTAGGGGGTATTTATAAGTTTATTTGTGGATTATTTTAAATATATTATATTTTAAATGATTTTTTTAACTTTTCTTATTTAATTCAAAAGAGATTCCTCATCATGTTTATTCTTCATCATTGATATTCCCTGAGCTGGTTGTCCACCAGCACACCTAACTTTTGTGGACCCCACACAAAAGTGAAATGACCATTTTACCCCTATAAGTAAATGTAAATTCACAAAATTAAGAAAAATATGAATTTTTCACCCGAGCTCAGATTTCAGCGTGCTTATAGTCATTCTGATTGATTTTCCATGAATGATTCCAAATATCTATGTTTCAAGACTTAATTCATTTTTTAAAAATTAATATTACATTAAATATAATATTCTACCTGGATTTTTGTAAAAATGCCAATTAATTCCAGAAAATTTGGGGTTTTCAAAGTATAAATAGATGGTCACCTAATAGTGGTTGCCCTACTTTTGTCATCAAATGCTTAACATTCTCTTTCACTAAGTCTCTTTTGTAGGGACTCCAAAAATTGTAAAACCCGAAAAACCTGTTGATGGAAAGGTAATTCGAGTTAGGTGGTCATCTGTTAATCTCTTGAGCAGAACTAAGACTTCTATTTCTTCTTTTCTAATAGATAGTAGCTACCTAAAGCAGATGGAACCAGCAACAAGGGTAAATGCTTCTCAACTTGAAATTTCCTTTCTTTCATTAGGCACATGTTCCTTTTTT
The DNA here is from genome assembly GCA_035236585.1 of Warburgia ugandensis. NCBI lineage: Eukaryota > Viridiplantae > Streptophyta > Magnoliopsida > Canellales > Canellaceae > Warburgia > Warburgia ugandensis. The sequence goes on along the minus strand of CP141133.1, from coordinate 56,818,764 downwards.
TTTCATCCCATTTGAACTACAAGGTAAATGCTTCTAGGAATGAGCTATTGCGAGCAATGAACTTGAGATTAATGGTATCCAAGGAAGAGTTTGCAATTTGTTTTGCTGAGTTCATGTTAGTTCCCTTTTCTATTAGTTTCATAGACAGTGCCTTCTGGTATGATCAAGAGACCATATTTATTATTGTAAAGTAGTAAATATATCCATCTAATAGCTTCTATCAAAACCAATTACAACTTATGAGCTAGCATAATTAACATTGCTACCCAGCTCTATAAATATGTGGATGTCATAAAGGACACTACTACTTAGCTCTGCAAATAGCAGGCCCTTGTTTGGTGGGTGAGCTAGACTAAATGGCAGGGCAGTGCACATCAAAGCTAGCCTCTGAAGTTGGTCTACTAAGTGCTGGCCTGGTGAGTATACAATTAACATTCTTAGTCATACAATTTTGCATAAAGTAAATGATTCTTAATTATCTTACAATTGATGGATTTGAAAGAATATGGTATCCATTTTGTTGTTATGCATTCTAATGTTTTTGGTATTGTAAGTTCAATTCCAAAACTATAAAGAGAAATGACCGTAGTTGTATAGGTAAGGGAACAAATGTAACGTGTATAAAATTGGCATGGAGTTTTCGAGAAATGAATATGAAATTAGAATACTGGATGCAGCTAAACATTCCTTGGGAGTTTGCTTCTTTGTGTTGACGCAAAGAAGGTTAGAATGGAAGGAGATATTGAGGAAAGATTCTATAAGTTTTAAACTCCCGTGCAACTTTTGGTATCTGTCAACTAGAAGTGGTTAACCTTTGGAAAGCTGCTTTTGTAACAGATTTGGGCTAGATAATTGTCTACAAGGTGCTTCTCCTCCTATTGAATAGGGGACCTCTAACATATACAATTATAGCTGTGCAGTATGTTCATGTTGATGCCAATATTGTATTCTCATTTGTGAAGTATATTCATGTTGAGAGTCCATTCTACAAGTCAAATAATATATCTACTATCCTCCATGATACCAATAATTCAATGGCACAAAATGAACAAATTGGCGTGGAAGATTACAAATGCAGATTGCCATTGCACTCCCTAGAATTATTGTATTCATTGGGACCTTACGTTTGTACAAATGCAGTGGAAGATTAAAAATGCATAGCTTTAGACCATTCATTTAGTTTGTACAAATGCAATGTAAGATTAGAATTATTGTATCATCCTTTTTCGAAAATGTTATCTTTGTTCTTGTTACGAAATTGAGTATTGGTTTGAATCAAACATTTAAATGGGATGTTTATTCATTTCTTTCGTAGAGCAAGCTCTCTCTCTCTCTCTCTCTCTCTCTCTCTCTCTCTCTCTCTCTCTCTCTCTCTCTCTCTCTCTCTCTCTCTCTTGCTGAGTTCACCATGAAAATGATGTTTTCTTTGAATACTGGTTTTATCTTTAGATTTGATTAGATACGTGGGATAACCACAAAGACTATCAAAGAATGGCCTATGCTAATATATTTTCAGCTCACTCTCTCCAAATATGGAATTCTTGTAGTATCAGTTCGTTAAGTAAATAAAAATGAAAAGATCAACTAAGAAAGAGAACCTATATGTGGGACTATCGTATCCAGTGATCCAAATCATTCACGCAAAGGATGAACTTATATTCTTCATGCTCTGGGATGTCAAATGGATCACTTAAAAAGTTTAATATCTTTGTGATACTTGTGGAGCACAACCTACCCAAACCAGGATTAGAAGATGACATGTGTTATACACAAGTGGGACCTACTATTTCAAACAATTGCAACCATTCATTTGGTTGGGTGTGGTATAGATGAGAGATGCATAAGATTTATTCATCTTTTGATGATTATAAGGCTTTTGATGTATTGTGTTTTTTGATATCAAAACTGAGCATCCAAGAACTAGTGCATATTGATGTAAGAAATCATTTTTAACTTTAACACCCATCAATGAGAATCCTCGCATATTAATTATTTGCCTAGTCACATCTTCATAACATCTAAGAGTGGCCTTCATGTTAAAACATTCTCCTAGATTTCTTTTGAAGAGCAAGAGTGTGTCATCTGAGTATTTTGGTGAGACATGTAAGGTCCATTAGCAGAGACTTTGACATACAATTCACATACATATTTCAGATATCACAGAACAAATGCCACATATCCTAGATATCACACAAGATATCATAGAACATATGACACATATCTCAGATATGACAGAAGATATTATTGAAGATATCGCAGGAGATGTACCAACAGAAATGCCAAACATACACCATTAAATAAAGCCCCCCCTAAGTCACGGGTCTATGTATAAAGATATAATCGGTTGGGTAGCGTTTGTAACATTAAAAAGTGAGCCCTTTTTTCCAAGTAGTCATCCTAGACGCTCATCTAATTTATCGGATCTCATTTGGCTTAGGTACCAAATCTTATTAAAAAGTGAACCCTTTTTTCCCAGTAATCATCATATATGCTTATCTAATTTATTGGATCTCCCTTGGCTTGGGTACCAAATCTGTGAATTGGAAGTTTCTAAATCCAATATTTTTTGCTTTTGAAGTAAAAAGAGAATGGTTTTGTGTTTTAGAGCTTTTCTATGTACTTTTTATATATATTTTCTTCAAAAGTGGACTTGGAGACATCTAATAGACATGAGATTTGGTATTTATCCATACAATGTGGAGCCAATGAGATAAACTCTTGAATCACTAAGAAAATGGAAAAGTGGGTCCACTTTCAATTTTAGGGATGCCTATCGCATGGTTGTATCATATAATTCAAAGAGAGAGGGGGGGGGCGGCGGGGGCGAAGGGGGGAGGAGGAATTATACTATGTAACTAGTCTCATTATGGTTGCATCATACGTGCCTTGAAAAGTGGCTAATGAGACACCTTTTCATTATTTTTTCATGATTCAAATTGTTCATCTGATTTGGCTCACCTCAAATGTCTAGGGTACCAAATATTTCATCTAAAAGACCTCTCTATCTACTTCAATTTTGACTTTTAGAAGTAAAAAAATGGAAGCTAAAACAAAAAAAAGATGTGCAGTATAGAATACTAACTATTTTTTGGGCTTTGAAAGGCCAAAACATGAAGGACATAATGATATATGTTCGATGAAAACTTTGTTAACCCTAAAATCTAAAGTAGGCCAAATCATATGAACAGGTTTGGATCATGAAAAAAATCAAGAAAAGTGGGTCTGCCAGCACTATCACACATGAAGCTTTTAAAGTCGGCATAAAAAAGTTGTTATTTCTATAGCCAAGTTCATAAATATTTTACAAGAGTTTAGAAAAAAATGACTTTAAAAGTTCACACTTAAGAATTCATTTAATAGAAAAACAACTTTTTAGTCTGGCATGAAGAGAAAATTTTACATGGGAAAGGACTTTTAAAGTCGTTTGAATCAAACAACTTCAAAAGTGAAGACTTTTATAGTTGTTTTGTTCTAAACATTTGGAATGGAAAATCGTCAAGGATGACTTCTTTGTTGGTGAAATGAAGTGTGTGTGTGTGGGGGGGGAGGTCCCACATCTCACTAGGAAGATCTAGATGTTTACAAAAGGCTTTATAAAGGTTTTGTCTCAATTCATATTTAGTCATGAGCAATCTATGTTTGTGATCTCGTATATTTCGCTTCTCTAACATCTCACTGAGTTTCCCCCTCATCTTTAAAGTTGTTTAGCCATTGACTTTTAAAGTCTTTTAACCTAAACAACTTTAAATTTCTAACTCTAAATTGTGGCTATCCTCAACCAAATCCCAACTGTGAATTGGAATTACATTCACATATTCACGGTCGTTATCGATTTTTGAATGTTGGTTAGTATCTCTCTCTCTCTCTCTCTCTCTCTCTCTCTCTCTCTCTCTCTCTCTCTCTCTCTCTCTCTCTCTCTCTCTCTCTCTCACACACACACACACACACACACACACACACACACACACACACAAACACACACATATGGATGTTTGAAGAATTTTTTCATGGTTATGGTTAGAAACTTCCCTTTTTAAAGTTAAATTTCTTTTTGAATATATCTGCCATATTTTGCTTCTTTTTTCATTGTTAATTGAAAATTTTCACATGTTTGCATGCATGTAATTTAGTTATTTTAAGTACTTATAATTCTTTTATACCTAGTGTTTAGTAAAATGTCAAACCTAATCTTTTCATGTCTAACTAGTTCCCCAAACAAATTTGCTTCAATTTCTTGAGATAATGGACAAATATTCTTGGATGATTGTTAACAAGAACATAAAAAGAAGATGATAAGGGAACATTAAATTTTATAGAGTTCACACTTAGGGCATGTAGTGATTGTAATCGCATGTGTTGTCCATGCTCAAGTGGAAACTTGAAAATTTTAATGATAAGGGTGTTGGAAGGGATGTATAGCCAAATGTTATATTGCAGAGGAAGTAGTGAAGTTTTGCATAAAGTACTTATCGGGAGTGTATGTGAGTGGAATCCCAAGAAAGAAACAATCAGTTGCATTTCAGATCCCAAGGTTAGTGATCTGACAGCTAGTCTCACTTTGAATAAGGAGAGGAGCAAAACCCCTTTGATTCCACCACAAGTAGAGGAGGGACAATGTTAGATCAAAGAAAATAGTATGCATAAGAAATTATCATCGAAAAAAATCAAAGAATCAAACCTTCTCCAACAATAATTTTGGGTGAAAACTTGTGTTATAGGTAAGATCAGTGAACACCCAATGTTGGTTTAAACTTTTAGCTAGATCCGTATGGTTTCCTACTAAATTTAGGTTTTTGTGATGATCCAACCATTGATCTCTTAATCCAACCATTGATTTCTTAAACCATGATTAGAAATAGTTAAATACCTACTTGATATAGCTCAAATTTGATTGAGATTTTTTATCTAGGGTTGAAACTGATCCAACAATCTTAGCTGTCTGATCAGTTATGGTGGAAGCAGTACTGACAATGGCTGATTGATGATCAAATGCTATCAGTAAGTTCCTTGACCCAAAATTGATACAGAATGGATAAATTTTTTTTGATATAGTAATGAAATATATTATATTAGGTTTTTGATCATTATCTTGTATTAATAAGATCTAATAATGTGTAACATTTGATTATATAATAAAAGGATAATAAATGTGAAATAATTCTAAAAAATACTTTGATTTCCTTGTTTACGTGTTTATATATACATATCGGTGTGTGTGAAGAATGCATGAATCAATGCTAAGTATCATAAAAAATTGATTTCATTGTCTATTTATGTAAGATATTGTAAAGTACTGAAATAAAATATATTTAAAGTGAAAAATATATTAGTTTTTAAAGTCATTTAAAAAATGACTTTAAAAACAACGTCTTTTAGTATGGCATGAAACTTTTTTTTTTTTTTTTTTTTTTACAGGAAATGGCTTTAAAGCTATTTTATGTAAAGGACTTTAAAAGTGTAGATTTTTAAAGTCATTTCTAGAAAACAACTTTAAAATTACTATATTTTAAATGTTATTTCATCGAATTTCACTTTGCTTTTTTCAACTATCTTCATTTATACACAAAATATATGTTGATGTTCATTGTGACTATCTCAACCAAATCCCAACTATGAATTAGGACTACATTCACATATTTATGGTCAATATTGATTTATGAGTGTTGGTATCTCTTTGTTTATCTCATATATATATATATATATATATATGCATATTTGAATTTTTTTTGCATGGTTATGGTTAGTAACTTTTCCTTTTAAAGTTAAATTTATTTTTTGAATGTATTTGTCATATTTTGCTTCTTTATTCATTGTTAATTGAAAATTTTCACACATGTGCATGCATGCAATTTAGTTATTTTGAATACTTATAATTTTTATATACTTAATGTTTGGTAAAATACCTAACCTAATCTTTTCATGTTTAACAAGTCTCCACACATAGATTTGCTTCAATTTCTTGAGATAATGGACAAATATGCTTGGATGACTACGATAAGAACATCAAAAGAATATGAGAAGGGAACAGAAAATTTCATAGAGTTCACACTTATGGCAGGTGGTGGTCGTAATCACTTGCATTGTCCATGCTTAAAATGTGGAAACTTGAAAAAAGTAACTGTAAGGGTATTGAGAGAACACTTGTGCTTCAATGGAATCAATGAAAGTCATTGTTATAGATTTGGCATGGAGAAGATCTTTCATATAGGCCCTCGACAAGGCCTAGAAGATATGAAAACTTGTAGATAGTACAGGTATGCCGATATTTTGAGATGCATACGGTGACTTCCTGGATGACCTTGAACAATTTCATACTATAATACTAGAAGAAACTGATGAGCCATTTGTACCTTGAGCATAAAGATTATACCAAGTTGTTTGCTGTAGTAGAACTTTATAATGTGAAATAAAGATTTGGTTTTTTAGATCAAGGTTTTACAGAAGTCTTAAAAATAGTAGGTAAGATGCTATCGAAGGATAATAAATTGATGAGGTCCACATGGAAGGGAAAGAAAGCCCTAACTGCACTAGAGTTGAAGTATGAGAAGAAACATGTGTGTTCCAATGATTGCATCTTGTACAGGAAGGAGCACAAGGATAAAACTACTTACCTAGCTTGTGGATAGTGAAGATGGAAATTAAAGAAGAATTCAACTAAGACAATTATAGACATTCCTGCAAAGGTTCTATGGTATTTCCCCCTATTCCAAGGTTCAAAAGAATGTTCCATATCATAGAAATAGCAAAGAAATTAATATGGCATGCTAAGGACAAAGTAGCTAATAACTTTTCACGCCATCTAGCAGATAGCCTAGCATAGAAGCCTATAGATTTCATGTAGCCTAATTTTGGTAAAGAACTTTGAAACCTACAACTTGCGTTATCTGCAGATAGGATTAATCCTTATGGTTTTATGAGCTGCAAGTATAGTTGTTGGCCCATTATATTAGTTTGTTACAACCTCCCATCATTTCCATACATGAAGAGAAAGTTCATGATGTTAACTATGTTGATATTGGGTCCAAAGCAGCTAGGGAATGACATTGACATGTATTTAGCTCTCTTAATCAATGATCTAGAGACATTATGTGATGTAGGTGTTGAAGCATACAATGCATACAAGAAAGACTTGTTCACCTTGAAGCCTATATTGTTGTGGATAATACGAGACTTCCCTACGTATGGTAATTTACCTAGATGTACCATGAAGAGATACAATGCTGGTCCTATTTGTAGTAATCAAACATGTGATGTATGACTTAATATGGTGGGAAAATGATAGTCTTTGGTAACAGAATATGGTTGTGGATAGACCATCCATACTTTGTAAGTAGGGAGAATTTAATGGTAATGCAGAGATAAGGACACCTCCAAAGATGTTGATAGGATGATAAGTATTGGAGTAGGTTCAAAACATTAATGTCTTATGGGAGAAAAATAAATCGAGTAAACGTGTAGGTGAAAGCAATTGTAGAAGTTGTTGGAATAGGAAATCAATATTCTTTTGACTTGTATACTAGAACTCATTACATCTATGCCATTTGCTTGATGTCATGCACACTGAGAAGAATGTGTGTGAAAGCTTGACAATGTACCTTGCTTGAATCTTAGGAAAAATAAAGATAGACTTGTAGCTTGAATGGATCTTATAAAGATGGGTTTGAAGAGGAGGTTGCATCCATAGGATAAGGCGATTGAAGAATGTACCTAACTAAAGCAAATTATATGCTCAACAGAGAGGAGAGAAGAATAGTGTGCAAATCCATGTCAGAGCTCAAAGTCCTAGATGGCCACTCTTCAAACTTTAAAAACATTGTCTCCATGAAGAGCCAAATTTTTCAGGGATGAAGTCCCACGGTTGCCATGCATTGATGCAACAACTCATGGCTGTAGCAATACATTTGGTGTTATTGGACAAACTTAGGGTTACTATTACAAAATTCTATAACTTCTTTACTGCTTTGTGTAAGAAGGTGGTGGAGAAATTCAAGGACATCTAGTAGGAACTTTATGTGAGTTTGAGACAATCTTCCCACTATCCTTCTTTGACATCATGGTACACTTAATAGTGCACCTCATTAATGAGGTCAGACTTTGTGGGTTAGTTTACTTGCTATGGATGTATACGTTTGAGAGGTACATGAAAATTTTAAAATGGTATGTAAGAAATCATGGCCAATGTTATATTATAAAGGAAGCAGTGAAGTTTTGCACAGAGTAATTGTCAGGAGTAGATGCGATTGGAATATCAAGAAAGAAATAATCGGTTGCATTTCATGATCCCAAGGTTGTTGAACCTCTATGGAGTGGTTATGTATTAGCTATTGACTATAAAGAACGGACCAGTGCATCTTTATGTGTTGGCAAATGCTAATGAACTCCAACCATATATTGAAGGAGATGATTGTGCACTTAGGTAAAAAGTAATTATGAATGGTTATATTTTCTTTGATCTCTTCATTAATGTGTGTGTGTAATGAGCACATGGAACAGTGGCTACAATTTGAGCATTGTCGCACTTTAGATACTTTGCTATATTAGAAGGTAAAATGAAAGAATTCACACTTAATAAATTACATTCTATATGTATATATATGCATATATAAAATCTTACTTGCAATAATCATATCCTACTTAATATGTATATACACAGATTCAACATTAGAGAGAAGTAGTAGGCAATGGTATATCCAAATCCTTGGGTTGGATGGCGATGTGACCACAACCATAAGTAACAAAATATGCTAGATATGCCATTAATGGTTGTCATTTATACACAAAATACCATGATAACTTGAGAGTTCAATAGAAAAGTGGGGTTAACTTAGATGCCAATGCTACATTATTTTCCAATTCAAAGGCTAACTGGCTAATAGCGGCGGATGATATTTATTACTAGGTTATAAGAGAGATATGTGTCTTGGATTATACTTGCAGAACTGTAGTTGTGTTTAAGTGCGATTGAATATAACACAACAAAGACAGCATTAAAACTGACGCCCTTGGATTGACATTGGTTGACCTCAACAATATCAGCTATAAAAAATGATCATTTTATTTTGACATCTTAAGCAAAACAAGTATTTTACGTACACGACTAATGTGATAAGAGATGATCAACTATTTTATCATCCTGTTCAAGGGATTTTTATTATGAAGATGACCTAGGAGATACTGAAATAGATTACCCTTGTATTACCAAAACAATCCCATCAATCGAAGTACTTGGTGAGAATGAGGATTATGTGTGTGATAGTGGTGAGGAGGGTGCTTGGGTTAAAAATAATATATGAGTGGACTATATTGATTGTATTAGTGAGTTATAATAATTTTAGATTTACAATTAGCTCTTTTATCATGAGCTATATGAATTAAAGTGAGATGAATACTATATATGTGACATTATATGCATATGTAATTAAATATTTATTTGAAAAATAAATTATTTTGCATATTTGTATATTTATTATGTACAGAATGCACAAATCAACGCTGACTATCATAAAAAATCAATTTTATTGTACTTAAGTAAGAGATTGTAAAGTGAAATAAATATATTTGAAGTGAAATATATATTAGATTTTAATAATTTTTTGAACTTATTTAAAAAATGACTTAAAAAATCCTAGTTTTTAAAGTCATCTGAAAAAATGACTTTAAAATTAGTGATTTTTAAAGTCATTTGAAATAAACGAATGACTTTAAAAACTCTATTTTAAAGTCTCATTGTAAGTGGTTGCACCAATCTATCAATTTTATACAATTAACTAGATGACATGATCATGTCTTTCTAATTAAATTTTGTAGGGCATTCTTACGCAAGAAAGCACATGTACAACAACTCTAAGCAGCACTACTGCTAACAATGACATCCTATGTAGGGCTATGAGCAATTAGAAGGATTACCCTAGTCTAGTTAGGGGCATCGGGGCAATATTGTTCCTTCTAAATTTTTGGGTAAAAGTTTACCTATAGTTGAAGATTATGAGGCATACAATGAGTTGGTTGAGAAAATAAATTGGATATATTTAGCTAGTTTCGTAAAGGAGGTTTGATAATAGTTTCTTAATCCTTACACATCATTCTTGTAACAGCCCTCTACCTCCATCAAATGCTAGTTGTAATTCTCCAACTGAAGAACTTCATGAAGGACAATCAGTGGCCCTCAAAAAAGAAATTCCAACCAAGGAAGTACACACACACACACACACACACACACACACACACACACACACACACACACACACACACACACACACACACACACACACACACACACACACACACAAAATTAAATTTTTTTATTGTCCTTATGTAATAATTCTCTATCTCAACCTCTCTATTATATATCTAATTCACAGATGGGTCAATGCCTATTGGCCCTGGATTCCTGTCAAAACATTGTGGCAGTTGGTTCATGCTATGAGCATGAATTAACCATTTTGCAGGGGATTAGTATGCCGCCACATACTCAGTGAGTGTCCATTACCATGGCTTTGGATGCGAATGCTAGCCTATTATTCCCTTTATAAATGGAGAATATTAGAACCGTTGGGTAAGCAGTTGGACATCATGTTGCTTGGCTAGAGGCATTAGCCATTCCAATAGAGTCTATGGTATGTACCTTATCATACTATATTCCTCATCAATAATTTTTAGCTAAAGACCACAATTTAATTATTTATTAACTTTATATGTTTAATCATCAACAACATGCTCCATCGAGGTCCCCCGCCATTGCACCATCACCTATTCTCACACCAATAGAATATGTACTTGTATATATGTTTGTTTTTTTCCATCATAAATTAGGTCCTCTTTATTGATTAATACTATTTAGCTAGAAATTTCTACATCTTTTACAACAGCCTGGTAAGGATCATGTGAAACTCCCACCTAACATGCCTTGATCCCTAAGGTTAATATATGGTCTCATTAATAAATATAGGGCAATCAACCCCTTACGAATCAAGGAGGGAGTGCTTGCCGATGATGTTGTTGAAGTGCTACTTATGACAGAGGACTTATTATGAGTTTCCCAATGCGATCAACTCAAGCACCCTTACATTGTCTCTTACATGGGGTATATGCACATATTCGCTTATAAAATATTTGACATTACATGTTGTATTTTCATAGTTTGGGTAGTAATTATTTCTCTTATCAACTTTTTGAATGATGGTAGTAGCCTTTTTGAGGTTGAGGGTATACTTTGCCAATTTTTTGGCCCTAACATCATTTGTGAAGGAGTGGAGCAATGACCGATAGAGAGGTGTGTTGATGATACTTTACCAGGCTTCTTCTAATGCTCTAGGGGACATGGCTTAATGATTCCCTACATTAGTGGGTAAGTTTTAATTTTCCTATTTCCTTGCTAACTTATTCTATACTTAAAGATTGTCAACTTTAATTACAATACATATGATTGTTTATACAGGGCTCTTTGGATGCTACTCATTTTGGATGTGCATGGTGGGCATGCTTTCTTTTTTGATTCTTATGAATTGCACACCTGTCTCACCCTTGCAAAAATTATAAATAAGTAAGATATATATTTTTTAAGTGATGAATGAGTGGAAACTTGGAGTGTGGGAGTAAATGAGTAAGTATGGATGAAGTGAATTTGGAGCTTGTAAATGAAGTGAATATGGGGGTTAGTTTTCATTATATTCATTAAATATGGAAAATAACCTTGCTTTTGTTCAAAATTTTCTACTGTTATAATAGCTTCTTCCTTTTTTCCTTAGGCCACTTCCTCTTTCATGACTACCTCTTCTATACGATTCTCCATTTTGATGGTCTTAAGATGATGGCACATTTGTTTTTTAATTAAATTTAGCATAAATTGAAGAGAACTTTCGACATATTTTTCACTGTGCCTCAGCAACCTTTGCTCATGAGTATATAGTGATGCCTTCAACTCTTAAAAATTTAGAGATTTCTTTTATTTCTTGAATACCTAAGACCATGGAATCATATTTTTCTAGCAAACTAATCAAAATATTTTTGACAACTTTCTTATTTGTTATAACTTCACCATACATTCCCATTTGATTTACTACTTTAATATTCTAGAAAATATTCTTTTAGAGTTTCAAATTTTGTCATCTGGATATTCCCTAACTTGCTTCTAAGAGCTTGTAGTGTAATTGTTCTCACCTTCGTGCTTCCTTGAAACTGCTCTTATATAATGCCCCATGCTTCCTTAAACTTTTAAGTTCTCTTAATCATTAGAAATAAATGATTTAAAATTGCTTGCTGAATGAAGAATAAGGCTTTTGCATCTTTTTTTGGCTGCCTTTAGAGTTTCTATTTGAATATTTGTAAGAGTTGCTGATTGCTCAGGTTTCACATAGCCAATTTCAACCAAATCCCATAAATCTTGTGATAAAAAGAGACTTTTCATCTTCATTCTCCAAAATTCATAATTTTCTCTAGAGAATATAGGAATAGAGAAGTTTGTTGGATGCTCAAACCTCGATTATTTGTTCTGGCCATTGTATTATGCTACTACGATAATGAATTGTTTTTACCCATCTTCAAGTCTAGCCACTAGTGTGATGATTTATTTTGCCCCACCTTCTTCATGCCCAACCACTTTGATCGAACATGCTTTGTGACCAATTTGTTAGTTTTGTAAGGTTCAGAAAACAAATATGAAGAGGAGAAGAGTAAATGTGTTCTTTTAGGTTTCATTATTTTTTTTGATATACATACATATATATATATATATTTAAGCAATGAATGAGTGGAAACTTAGAGTGTGGGAGTAAATGAGTATGTATGGACAAAGTGAATTTGGAGCTTGTAAATGAAGTGAATATAGGGGTTGGTTTTTATTATATTCATTGAATTATATAACTTCTATGAGATGATGATAAGGGAACTTAGAGTGTGAAAGTAAATGTGAATGTATATAAGCTTACAAATGAAGTGAATGTGGATGTTGTAGTGAATGCATGTAATGATTTCTTTTATGAAGTATTTTCAAGATTGATGTGGATAATTAATGATGAATTTGGATATTTTGTACCCAATGTGGAAGTAAATGTATGTTTCTTTTTCATGTGTATAAAAATTGTAAGAAAATTTTATTAAGTATTACATTGAATGTAGAAATAGAAATACATGCAGTGATTGTAATGTGAAAAATAAAAAGAAAAGGCACTTTTCAAGTTGTTTGGCCAAACAACTTTAAACGTTATCTATTTTTGAAGTTGGCTCTATAGAAATCATTTTTTAATTTACTTTAAAAGCCTCCTGCGTAGTAGTGTAGCTACTTTTCAAAGTCTTATGATGCAACCACAATGTGAATGGTTGCATCATATAATTTAGAGAGAGAGAGAGAGAGAGAGAGAGAGAGAGAGAGAGAGAGAGAGAGAGAGAGAGAGAGAGAGAGAGAGAGAGAGAGAGAGAGAGATTTCTATTTTCTACCATGGAAGACAAATCAAATCAACAACTTTGATTAGTAAGAAAGTACAAAATTGTGGGCCCCATCATTCTTTTCTTTTTTTTTTCAATGAAAAGAGAGAGGGAAAGTGTGGGTGTGTGTTTTTAACTTTTCTCCTAAGCGTAAGGCTTGAATATTACTTATATTGGTTAGGTTTCATAAAACCTACCCTAAACTAGTGATGAACTTATTCAAAATATGAGAAACCCAGGCTCAATAAGAGACGAAACAATATGCTGTAAGCATGTCTTTACTTGCATTTGTTAGACTTGATATTGTAGTTAATTACATGATATCCACCTAATTATTGAGCATAGAATGGAATTGAGGCATCTTTGAAGAACAATTTTTGCAATGATGATCTACTAAAATACCAATGATTGGAGCATGCTTCTTAGCAATATCTACTTCCTCAAGTTCCTCAAGAGAAAATCCCTTGTTAATTGTCACTTTCATATTATTCTCAAGACTTTAACCATGAATAATTATATGAACATGTTCTTTGGCCCACCATGCGAAGATCTTCATTGCCCTCTTGTGCCTAACAACATGTCTTATGAAAGTGGCCAAAGATAACCACAAGTGAATGCTAAATGGTCATGGGTGTGCTTGACATCACCGATAAAGGAAAGGGTCGAAGAGAGATTCTCTCTATAACAAATGAGGAATGCTCTGGATAAACACCACATCATAAGTTATTGTTAGGGACTTGCTATTTAGACTAGGTTGAGGCACCAAATGTCACTTAGATTGGTAAATTATAGCATCTGAAAAAAATAAATAAATCCAACTTAGGGTTGCCAATTGATAGATAATCTGCTACTAGAATCGATCTAATTGATCCAAATTGGATAGGATATGGATTGCAAATCCTAACTATGGATTGAACTTGTAAATATTTCTAAAAATCCATTTTTGGTTAGATTGGATATAGGTTGAGGCACCAAATTTGTGAACTATCCTATTTGATGAGTAATTTTTGTGAGACTAAAATGCTCTTATAAATTTATTTAACGTTTTACTATTTAAGGGTATAATTGTTACCTTGCTTAAGAGAGAGAGAATAGAAAAAAGAAAGAAGTAAAATAAAGCGAGAGAGAATCTCTTCTTCCCCAAAAACATATTCAAAGGAGGATAATAAGGTATGGACTTTAGAGTATCCACCACAAGGTGTTTACAAGGATTTTCAAAAGGAAGAGAGACTCATGAGGCAGGGTTGAAGCCCATAAGACTAGAATGGTAGAAAACAACTAAAATAAAAGAGAATGAATTGATTATAAAGAAATATTTTCTTCAGTAGCCATGTTGTGGCGAATTAGAATCCTATTGGCTATCACAATACACTTTGATTGGGAAAATTTGGAAGATGGATGTACTAATAACATTTTTGGAACAATTACCTTGATGATGCTATTTATATAGAACAACCATGTGTCTACAAAATTTTAGATAAATTGTCAAACTACATAGGTCAATCTACAAATTGAAATAAGCCTAGCATAATTGGAACAAAAGATTTGATCAATTGGTTAAAGAGTTTGGTTTCTTAAAAAATATGAAATAAGCATGTGTTAACAAGAAGGCCAGTCGAAGTAACATTACCATCCTAGTATTGCATGTGGATGAAATACTACTCATTGGGAATGATGTAGGAATCCTATTCTTGACAAAAGCATGGTTATTAAACTAATTTATAATGAAGGATGTAGGTAAGCTCCATGCATTATTGGCCTTAAAGTGTTTAGTGATAGGAAGAATAGAAAACTTGGGCTATCGTAGTTGACTTAAGTGGATAATGCCCCATCAAAGTACCACACAGAGAATTTCAAGAAAGGAATGGTTCCTTATAGACATGGAGTAATCTTTTTAAAAGGATGTCACCCAAACTCCTAAATAAATTGAAAATATGAGATGCACATCATATGCTTCAGTAGTTGGTAGTCTCATGTATGCTATGTTGTGTACAATACAAGGCATTTGCTAGTCTATAGAGATGATTAGTAGATATTGATCCAATTCAAGTCTAGAGTAGTGAATATCGATAATGCACATCTTTAAGTATCTTAGACATACTAAATATTATTCTTTAGATTTTAGTGGTAATGAGATTACTATTGTTGGTTATAGTAAGTTAGATTATCATTTGATTCTAATGATAGTAAATTGACATTAGGGTATGTTTTTATTTTGGGGGGTGGAGCAATTAGCTGAAGAATTAGCAAACATAACAATGATGTAGATTTAAACATAAAGGTAGGATACATTGTGGAAAATTAGGTGACAAAGGAGATGGTTTTGACATAAAAGTTTATTATTGTTTAAACAAAAAAAGTGATCCCAAAAGATTAAGGCTTAAGAAGGTGTAAATTGGCACCTATTAGCTAATCAAAGTTTATGTGCTTAACTAAAAAATAAAGTCTTTAAAGAATTTTCAATATTGTGCTTCAATTCTAAGTGTTTTAAGCTGCTCACTAAGTATCCAAAGCAAATACAAGAGCTAAGACATAGTAGCTTTTTGCAAAGTTTTCTAAAGAAAATACAAAATTTTACTGACTAGCAAAATTATTTTTTAAAGGACCTAAGCTTGGGGTTTTCTTAATAATATTTTAGCTTTTAGCTTTTAGCATGAGCATGATATTTTATAAATTTTGAGCCTTTAACAATGGAGAAATACCCCATCACTTTGAGATTTAAAAATTCTTCCAAGCTCTAAAATTTTGATTTTACATATGGATCAAAGAGGCAATTTTTATCCTTTTGGAATTAGGTCTTAGGACTATTTTTATTGGATGATGCTGGTGGTTGTTTCCTTATTTACATTAAAGAGTCTTAAGTAAATGAAATGAAAATAATAATAATTATAAGAATATTTATCAAATGATTTTATAATGTAAATAAGTTATCTTTGTAGGTAGACACACTACAGGCATACTAACTATGACAGTCCACAACCATCAATACCACAAACATCACTTGGCAATGGTTGGATCATCTTAAACAAGAGTTCTCGGTGCAATGCAGTATGTAGATCAGCCAGTGCCAGACAACTACATAGATCAACCAGTGCCAGAAAGTTACATAAATCAACCATTTGCTAAGCAAATAAGTAGATTGATTAATACTAGGACGCTATATAGAGTTTGCCAGCAAGCTATTATGTAGAGCATCTAGTGTCACTAGTGGTGTCACACAATCTCATCTCAATAGAAGTAAGAACCTTACAAATAAGAGAATCCATTGCCTTTCACCCTTGGTGATGATTAAGTAATTATTGTGGTGACTCAGGTTTTGAAATACATTTTTGTTATTTATTTTTAAATGGTGGTCGACCAATTTTTCCAACATTTTGAAAACTTAAGCAGTAGATTTTTTTTTCTTCAGAAAACTCAAATTCCACATTTCACTCGCATATACATACATAATTTTGTGTACAACATATGTTTCCAAAGAAACTCATTTTATTAATATTGCAGGATCGATCCAGTGGTTCACATACACAACCCCTTTATTACAACTTATGTCCAAAATACACAAATCAAAATACAATCCAATCCTTTGACAAATGTACATAGTCTTGATCAACAGTATCGTCTTCATCTTCCCATGTCGTATCCCTCCATTCTTTTCTTTCTATATTTGAGATATTGTACACATTCAAACATTTACAATATCTTAGCAAGCTATGCTTGGTAGGGGATTCAAGAACATATAGAATTATATAATTCAAAAGTACAGTATTCATAATCATCATATTCCATATTAATCACATACTTCAATTTCCATGAACCATACCATATATGATCATTTAATCATAAAATTTATCATGTAACATCTACTATGATAATTCCAAACCACTCACCACTATATCGTATGTACACACACACACACACACACAGAGTCAAAAATCGTGAAAAATAGTCAATATCTCAAATATCAATAACCATACTTAGATATATTGAGTTGATAAATCATCCAGACTTTTGCTGGGAACATACTCCCTTATTAGGTTAGTATTGGCATCTCACTATGCCATGCATCATATGCAAAATATTCAAGGAATACCATGCTACAGTCTAATCCGTATTAGCATGCTCGGATAACTACCCTGTTTACCATTAATACCATGGTGGAAAATATTATGTCACTGCTAGTATGGGGAGACAAGGCTTTCACAATGGGGCCTTCCCATAAGTGCCCCACCCGAGTTTTAGCCTCTCTTAGGACAAGGTATCATAATATCATCAAATTTTGGGAAGCGGGTGCCAAACCCTCATAACTTCCCTAGCATAGCATCCCCAGGCTTATGCCTGTTTAAAACAAAACCACAAGCCTCCATTCTTTGTTTTAAAATACTTCTTATACATCTTAGACGATCTGTCTATTTATATTATCATCATCATATTCAATATCCTCATACTAAGGATATAATTTCCTTTCTAGATTTAGGGATCCTCATTTACAATGAATGATACCCATGTTCATATAAATTTAAGGATTAATCATTTATGTAAATGATCCCCATTGCCTTTAATTTGGTATTCATATACCAAATGTTATTAAGTGTAAGGATACTCATTTGATACAAATGATATCCATTATTATTATGTTCTTATCTAAGTTTAGGGGTGATCATAAATGATACCCATGTATTTATTATGTATTCCATCTAATTGCAACATTTATTTCTATCTCATATACATGAATTTTGATTCAAATGTAACTAAACATATTATCATCCTTAAGCATTATAATGTTTGCGTATAACAACAATTCCATAGACCATAGGTCATGTACTGTTAAAGTTCCACCTACCTTCATGTAGTGATCCATCCCTTTAGATCCTCCATGATTGATGTATGTAATCTATAAGTACATACATATTGTCATTATTTGTACAATTTTGGATAATCTCCTATCTATATTCCTTATCTAATCTTGTCCTTTGATATAAAGGATCTAGATCTGTTGTGTGTTCCTATCATCCATATAATCTATCTTCCTGAGATAGTATTTTATCCTATTGATTAATAGATCTAGCAGTTAGAATGATCTTCTAACCTTTTAGATCTAAGTATTTTTTTTATCTCTAAGTCTTTGTGTATCCATTTCTTTGATCTTGATCTTTTATAGATCCTTTGATCAACAATCTATACTTGTTGATAAAGATCAAGGGCCTAAATCTTCTATCATCTAGTTCTTCTTGGATCTAAGTTCAATTATTTGATCATCCCTAAGGAGGATGAACCTAGTTCTTTTCCTTGAATCATATTTGATCAAGGGTTTGGATTATCTAGTCTAACGATCTAGATTTTCCTACAACATACATAGATGAATACTTAATAAAAATACAACATTAGGATTCTTATTGTTCTTGATCATTCAAGATCCTATGGGTCTTGTTTAATCTTGATTATCTTACTCACCATTTTTATTAAGATTAGATATTTTACTAACCTTTTATGCTCTTATTATTATTATCCAACCAATTAATGTTTTATTGGTTGAAGATAGCTTATTTCATCCTAAGTCTAGATTGCTCCTCATATTTCCAATTGACTAAGGCTTACTAGTTGAATGGATGAACACAAAGTGGTTACTTCAATCCTCCAGTAAGGAGGCGTTTTGATGTCACAAACGTCAATGAAAGGTAGGGGAAGAGCGAGGCTCTATTAGAAAACCCCCTTAACCACCATGTTTAGCATTCATTAGAGTGACCTTAGCTCAACCTTTCATAAGGTTCCAATGAGCATTTTAACCCTGAGTACTCTTTCTAATTGATTTTAATTAAGCCTGTGAACATTTAAAATGTCATTCGTAGGGTTTATTATTCTTCTAGTTTGGGCCAAGGATTTGATAATCCTTATATTGTCCTACTAACTATAGCCCTTACTATTATTAAGTCCATGTAATGTCCTTCAACTCTATTTTTCATTTAATTACATTTTCAATGTAATTTACATAACATGAGCATTAAAGCATAAATAAATAAATAAATAAGTAAATATAACAATAAAATCTACTATGGAATAAAAGACATTTACAATATCATTCAATAATTCAATAAAAAATTTAACATGCCATAACTATTCATCATGATCCAACGATCATAGTTGATTTCCATTCATTTTTCATCCCTTTTAGGGTTTAGATCTTGATATTTTCATTTTTCTTTAGATATAATACATCTTCTTAATGTGATTTCATCACTAGATCATTGATGCATCTCATCAAATGATCTGATCCTTCTTGATCTAACCGATCAAGAAGATCTTAAATCATTTTATCCAATTTAAGGGAATGGATCTTAATCTATCCCAAATTATCATCATCAAGTCCATCAATCCATACGATCTTAACTTTATATCATCTTCTAAATACATCCACACTATTCAATCATCCTTGATCAAATTGATCAAGGAGATTACCATTCATTTTTATGGATTTTATGAATTTTAAGGCTAGATCTCTTAATTAAACATAGATAAGTCACTTCTAACCAATGATTCCATGTTTCAAAATCATAAGATCATCAGTGGATCATAATTATAGAGTTTGATCATTCCAAATTTTACTGATCATAGGAATTAGTAATACTTTTCTTTATTAATAGAATTTTACATGCATTAAAACATAAATTTTCTAAGTTCAATAGGTTCAACTCATCAAGAGGAATCCAACCCAACTTTTCAATCTTAATTTGGAGTTAAATTAAGACCAAAATTTGGATTTTAAGATTTTAGCCTGTTTTAAGGGCTACTATTGATCTTACTGTTTTTGTTCAATTAATTGATCTAAGTATCCAAAATTTTTACTGTGATTATGGTCTTTAAGGTTTTGGGACCTCATGAATCCATCCATCTATTTAGATTTTCATTTTAAATTCATCTTGATCATGATCCATTACTATTGGACATGTTTTAGTGATTATCACCAGTAAATACAATTTAAAACATAAATTTTATGAATTTAGTACCTTATACAAGTGACAAGGAATCTATAGAAACTTTTAGATATAAAATTAGAGCTAAATTGAGCTCTTAATTGAAGAAATGAGATCTCAGTTAAAAAATTGGACGGCTCAGATCTAATCTTGGCTTAGCGGGTGTGGGGACGACCAGCAGCTTGCATCTGTTACCGCTGTTTACCAGTGAATTATCTCTCCTATCATCAGATCTCCTCCATTAGTCATGATCAAATCCCCAGATTTCATCTCCTGGGGTTTTTGGGCCCTAAGATTCCATCCAATGGCTTAGAATTTACTTCTAAGCTATCAAAGATGGTGATCTCACCATTTGTTGCCGTATCCATCATTTCCGATGGATCAGTGCCGGAGGAGATTAGGGATGGCTGAAAATCACCTAGGGGATGCCGAAAATGAAAGGTGAGTGAAGTGGGTGGCCTACTTGCTCTAGTCCACTGAAGGAATTTCACTGGAGGAGGGATTTATCAGTGAAAGAAAACCCTAATGCCGAATAATGCATATAGTCCAGATTTTTCCCATTGCCGTTGTTGGAGAAGATTACATGAGGGAAACATAGATACCCCTGTCCTGAAGTGATTCAATGGTTCTAGATTGGGTTTTAATGGTGGGATTGTTTGGAATAAGAGGAATAACATGCTGGAGATGGTAACCTTGTTGGTCTTATTCTTTGTTTACAATTTTTTGATGATCTAGACGGTGGATCGTCCAAATTTCTTAGGGCTTTTGTAGATCAACCTAGTCCGAACACATCTGATGGTGAAGATTGAGAAATAATGGCTAGAAGTGGATGGATAATTCAATTAGGGTTTCTTAGGCAGAAACCCTAGCTCATCGGGAATGATGCATCCCTGGACGCGCCCTGAAAACAGACATGAATTGTCTGTTCGGTGCATCTGGGGACACTTTCTTAGGGAAAGAGAGAGAAAGATGGAAAGAAGAGAATTTGGGGAATATTGGGAAGGATTTTGGATTTGGGATTCTAGGGTGCCTCGTGACGGACATTAGGAAAAAATTTGGGAATTTTTATGGGGTATTTATAGGTGTTTTTCGAATTTTTTTATGATTACATGTAATTATCATATTTCAATTCTTTTTATTATTAAATTGGCATTGGATTCCCACTACCACCTCCTTCTCCACTAGTAGCCGGTCCTAGTTTGGCTCATGATTACATGTTTTCTATCCATTGGATCCATTTGTGGGCCCCATGGAGGTGTGAAAGGACCATTTTGCCCTTTTATGGAGAAAAATTCATTTTATCCTCCCAAACTCGAAATTGAGTGTACTTAGTGGCATTGGAATTTTATTTTTGAGTACATTCTAAATATTATTGTCTTAGGTCTCGATTATCAGTAAAATTATAATTTTTTTTTACCTTTTATTTATAAAAATAGAGAAAAATAAGGATTTTTCATATGGACTTAGAATTTGACGTACTTACAATCATTTTGATTGTTTTTTTTAGTACATTACAAATATCCAAGTTTTAAGTCTTCTTTTTATTTTTATAAAAAATGAATTTTTCTGAAACTCAAAGTTTCAGTTCCACTTTTAGAATTTTAACTTTTAATTTTTAATAATTCAATTATATTCATAAAAATTGGGGTTGTTAAAACTAGAGTGGTCATTTTTACAAGACTATCCTTGACTAGTAATACTTTGTTCTATGAACCTAGACATCATTCTGTCTATTGGAGATAGATAGTTACAAAGGTTTTCCGACTAGCATGATGGTTAGGATGGTTACCTTTTTGGTGTCTTAGCCCCATTGTTTGCAAAAATAATTGCCTAAGCACCCAGAACTAGAGATATGAATTCTCTACCTCCATTATAGGCATTCATAATCATTCAAAAATAGTTTCACATTGAGGAAAAAATCTTAAGAATTTTAGTTTTCTCTCTTTCTCTACTCACAAGGTGAGAAAGTCTTTAGTTTTCTTGCTAGTTCAAGGTATTTATGAGAGATATGAGCATAGGTTTAGCTTGTTTATGCTCCTAGGGCTTTAAGCCATGACTCATTTTGGTCTATCCTACCTAATGTGATGACTTAGTTTTGGTCCCTAGGGGATAAAGTCATGACCCATTTTGGTCTATGCACCTACAGAGCTTAATTTTGACCTTTGGGTCCTTATCCACTTATGGTTAAACCATCTAAGTCTAGAAAGGCCTAAGACATGCTTAGACCATCTAAGTGCAAGCTAACCATTGCCTAAACACTAAGGCTTCGATCATGGTGACATAATGTCCCTATTGGTGAAGCTTTAAATATTAACAGCAAGCGCATGAATCAATGTAGTAATTGTATGGGAGTGAGGTCGATCCCACGAGGAATCTCATGGATTTTTTATGCAATTGGATCCTTATTTAGATTACCTATTGTGACAACCCGGGTCTTCTCATGCATTTTTAAATGCAATATCTAATTTCCTAAGGCAGGATGCATCCCTATTTGAAAACCATTTTATAAAACCCATGCAATGCAGCGAAAAATCTTTTGTTTTAAACGCATTTTTAAAAACCCCAAGTGTCATTTGCCTTCACAACAACCATTACAGCACGCCTGAACTCGAATCATTTTATATGCTAGGGAATAGAACTATTAGTGATTATCTAAACAAAGAGTCTATTATGGATACAGGTAAAAATCCGGATAGAAAATATTTTGAGTGGAGAATTCTCAATTTTTTTCTTAGAAAAAATATTGATATTGAGACCTGGACCGAGATGGATACCGAGACCCATATTAATAAAAATAGTAAGAATGGGATTAATTATTATGAAATAATTGCTACTTCAGAAATCATAGATGTTTTTCCCCAGGTCTATCCAGTCACAGCACACATCCCAACTGTAAATAAATACAAATACATGTCCAAAGGGTAGAGAGTTTACTCACATATATAGTTGTCTCCTTTGTTTATTCACTTGCTCGTAGCACTAATATCTCCTAAGGCATCTTCTATTTGTAAGCAGAACTATCCTAAAAAATGTTAAGGATAGGGTGAGTATATACTATACTCAGTAGGAGTCTATCACTATTAGTTTTGCAATGCATGCTATGTTTAAAATCATGTGCTCTTAAAAACATATGCATGTTCGAACAATCATGTTCAATATTGATATTAAAAGCCACTGTCAAATCGGAATACTGACGACTTAAAGAATAGCATAATCCAAGTCGAAAGTATCATATATCATAAACGTAATGATATGCATAAGATGCTCCACTGAATCCAACTCATGGATATATGGTATGGTCGACCAACCTCATGTCATGCCATATGCAATGCAAGTAAATCCTCAAACCATAGGGTCCAACTATGCCCACAACCTCGCCGCCGTGTGGTCCTCGGGTACCTGAGGACACAGGGTCATATGCCTCCACGGGACATATGACACTTTGACCCAGTGCCGTGACACCAGTGGTAGCCCCCTGTACCACATGCAGTTGAAGCAGGGATGTTGCCCTTTTTTGGGCGTGGTACCCATCCACCTAATAGTGGTAGAGGCTGGAGGCCAACCCAAACCTCTCAGCATAGCGCCCACGAGCTTATCAGCCCAAAATCATATCAAATCAAACAAGCAAAAACCTCTTTTTCAAAACCTGTCCTCTTTGGGTCCCTCACAACTGCCTGACCCTCACAATTGCCTACCCAGCGTCTTTTGGGTACTCCAGCGTCATTTGGTAACCTTCAAGGACATGCAATCTTTCAAAAACTCAATGCTCACAAATCATACAATATATGCATTTTTTTGCAAAACATATCTATGTATAAAACATATCTATGCATAAAGCATTTATCATATGTATACTGAATTAAGTCATGCTAAACAAGTTATATAACTTATACTTAAAACATGCATAAAACAATCATGGCTCTTTTAAAAAGTCTAGTAGCGATAGAGCACCTACCTCAAAGTCTCCTGGAGTCACGTCCTTTATCACTTTAACTCGTCCCTGGGTCTCATTTATAAACTCCTGGGTATGAATGGATACAAGGAGTCCTCATTAATTTCACTCTATTTAGACGTTAGATTGCTAGCTCTGCCTATTGGGTCCAAGGTCCTTGCCTAATTCATTCGTCAGGCTAGATCCTATGGTGTGGATCTACTATTCGATAATTAAACTGCCTAATTCATTGTCAGGCTAGATCCTCTAATATGGACCTACTTATTCAATAGTTAAATTCTATAAATGGTCTTATGATCCTAATTTTAAAGTCTCATTAGGTCTGCGTGTCCTAGTTCCTAGGACACCTGTGCATCCTGGTTGAACCGCGACCGCCTCACACGCCTGTGCACCTAAAGGCCATGCTAGAGACCGCATTTTGCACACGTACATGCATGCTCAAGTGACGCGTTATGACGTGCATCATCACACGAACGCATCTTGTAGCGTGGAGTGTCTCAGCTCCCAGGGCACCCTGTGCATCCTGGTCGAGCTAGGACCCGTGCCCTATGTCGCGCACGTACCCGAAGGCCACACCTGGGACAATGTTCGCACGTGCACAAGCATGCCTAAGCGACGTGCTATGACGCGCATCCTGGATGACCTCGTGCGAGCACACCTTGGCGTAGTCGAAATGTGCCTTGGCTCCCGGGCCGCCCATGCGTCTCGGTCGAACCTGGACTGTGCCTGGGATGCACCGAGGCCATGTCCATACACAGTTGTGTGCCCTCATGCATAGTGGCATGCCTGGGGTCCGTCAATGGGCTCAGTTGGGTGTGCATCACGCACCATGCCCAGGATCGTCTCCCTCGTTGGTCCGGTCCTGGGTTCTGCAATTTTAGGCCGAAAAATGCTAGGTTCGGCCTGATTTTTACCTGGGGAAGTGGAAGGGAAGGACAGCTTACTTGGGAAGCCGGTGATGGCGCTCCCCCCGCCTAGTAGTCCTCCGTCCTGGTTCTGAAAGCTCCATGCCATCGGGAAAACTCGATGAAGGGAGAATCCCGTCGTTCCGTTGCGACCAGATGAAGAAAAGGGGAATGGGGAGATGGGTAAAGGAATGGCCGGTCAGACTTGGCTTGGCCGTTGCCAAAAAACACAGAGGGATAGGTTTCTGATTTTTGTTGGAAACCCCAGTCCAAAACTTGCCGTAAAAGCGTGTTTTTGAGAGGGGGAGATGGGGCTTTTTATAGCCATGCTATGGCGGTGCCGCCCTTGGCGGTGGCAGATCCCTCTAGAAAAATCGAGATTTGAGGGTTTCTGGAAAAATCTGAGGAGGAAGACGACAGGGGGTGCCATTATCCAAACGCCCCCTGCATTTTTCATCCTTTTTCGTTTTAAACATTTTCTGTTTAAATTCCAGAAATACCCCTATCTTTAAATGGCTGTAACTTCTTCATACGAACTCTGTTTTGGGTGATTTTTGAGGTGTTGGATTCCATTTTTTGAGTAGAATATAATGGTACTAAGGTCCCTCACAAATTACTTCATTTACTATTTTAAATAAAGTGAAACAATTAACTCAGTTTATTTCCTATAGAATGTTCAATTTTCGTTAAAAATAGTGTAAATTGATAGGGCATTACACCTATCTCATCCAAAGAGAAATTTTATTTTGCACTAAATAAACATGGAAGTAGGAACATGCATGGAATTATAAGCTAAACTAAAGAAAATTTCTAAACTAAACTTAGAAACTAACCAAACTTAATCTAACAAAGCGATTAACCTATGCAATGAAAAACAAGCCTAACCATGAACTAATCTTAACATGCAAACTAAAGGAATAACAATCAACATGGTGTGCGTGGAACTTTAAGATGAAATTTATGCATGACGTAGTCAAGAAAGATGCACATAAAACATGATGGAATCAAAATTTATTGATTGAATGACAACCATTGCATGATTGGTATGCATGAATCTAAAACATCTAAACATCTAGTCTTAACTTCAATATTCAAGTTGAATGCTATCCAGCAAGGCCCATGCATGTGAACCAAGGGAGAGGATTCTATTAGAGGATGAAATGAAGTTGGGAGCCCAAACAAGGGAAAATAAGGAAGAACAAGCAACAAGAAAAGAAATCAAACAAGGAAGGTAAAGATGATCCAAAGGTTATTACCTCTTGACTGTCACTACAAGAGATATCTAGCCTTGGATCAAAGAGAACTAAATAAAAATAAATTCAATACTCAATGGAAAATAATCCTAGAACTATGCACATGAAACTAGAAGGTAAAACAAACAACAAAATAAAGGAATAAGGATGAAAACCAACCTAGAAATTTCTTAAATCTTAGAGAACAAAAGCATGTTGAAACTAGGATGGAAGACCATGAAAGTAGGTGTGAAAGCACTAAGGTGGAGGTGTTGAAACCCTAAGGGAGCATTCAAGATGGAGGTATTAGGAAAATGGAATGGAGAACCAGCCTTTAAAGAGGGAGGCATGGAACTCCTTATTTAGGAAATGGTGTTCTATTTATAGATGATCTCTTCATTCATGAATGATCAGATTTGATAAGATTCTATCCTAGGAAGATAGGAAAGAGAGATAATAATGGGAATGAGAATGAGGTAAGATAAGATAAGGGAATTAAAAGTAGGACTCTAGGAAAGTGAGAAACTAGGAAGATGGGTAGAAGGGAATTAGAAGGAGAGAGAAAAGGAAAGTCTAAGGAATGTGGTCTTTTGTCTAATTGGTCCACATGTGCATGTCACCTACCCTTGTTGACAAGTCAACCCTTTGTCCTATTTTTTTCTCTTCAAAACATGTTTTCCTCAAATGGGAAATTGCTTAAAAAGTTCCCAAAATGTGTGGACCCATGTTCACTTGACTAAAATGGCTTCCATGGCTTCTCACTTGGTGGCTGCATTGCTTATTTTGATTGATTTCTTCTAGCATTGCTTATGTGGTTTAGGTGGCTTGCATAGCTTGATTTCTCCTCTAAAGCAATCTTGGCCTTTGTATTGTTCTTATAACACCTATAAAAGCTAAAAAAATCCTAATTAATACTTAGAAAATTATGATAAATCACTTACTTTGGATTAGCTTCTAAAGTTGCTTAGATCTTTAGTTTGGAAATGAATGTGTTATGAATTTTGAAAATTCCTTGAATAATGCACTATAATTTACAAGACATGAGTTACTAATTGGGTACTTTTTATACAAAATTGAATACTTATCACCTATAATCTAGCTTAGAACTCAACCTTTATACCAAAACAAACACTCTACCTGGGAAGGCATAAGGTATGGTCTTCAAGTCTCTTGGCTTGAGTGCATGTTGGTTAAGAACCATTCAAACTTATGACCTTGAAATTTTAGGAACCATGTGATACGTAGTCACCTAATCCTCCTTATGACTATTCATATCTTGCCTATGGTCTCTTTTATCGTTCTATAGCTCCCATAATACTTAACAATGGATCATTTTAGCCTTAGACCTATAGCATGTAATCAAGGAAGATTAAGGATAATTAAAGGTTTTGTCTTTATTATTGACATATGATTAACAACTTAAAAGATTGGTGATTTTCTTTTCTATTAATAAAAAAGAATGTACTATTTATTTTATACTTTTATTTATTGCAAATATAGGGAATGAACATTTTCACTTGAATAGTTATTGAGCTTGGTGAGCTCTCATCATTTTATATTATGACATATATGGGGTGTTGGAAATGCATGCACTTATAAGCCAATAATTAATTTGTCACATATTTACGTGATAAATAAGATTCATTTATGAGCTAATTCTTATGGTGTTATTTTGTAATTGTGATTGATAGATGTTACACATGTTAATTAGTCATGAGATGACAACCAAAACCTTAGGGAACGTTATAGGGATTCCATGTCAAGGTGATGGAGGTCTCGGGACAAGGAGAAATGGAACTTTGAATCCTTGTAAACCTAAAATATCCTTGAGTAAGAATGGAATAAGAATCTACATTGGGAACACTTGCTCAATTTGATGCTACCAATAAGATTGGGGATGATTTTTCTCAACCATCCAAGTAGAGACTCAAGGCATATATAAAGGAGTATAAAATTGTGTTTGTATATAGGACATGACTCTACTTGTACGAACATTGTGGACCTAACTGAAGAAATGTTTTAGATAGAACACAACCATCTATGCCTTTAGACTTGATAGATCTAACACTTAAAGTGGATATAATATTTATTCCTGAGGTATCAATAGGTAGAATCTAATTGTATATGATATAGAGATGCTTTAGAAAAGCCATTGGACTCATTTAGAGTATGGACTTCTCAATATGGGACTCAAACCCTTATGAGGAAAGATATTTAGGTAGGCACCATCATAGAGTGAACTTGACAAATTCATTTATGGTATTTGATAAAGGAGTTTATCAAATTGATTTGGTAAAGTCATTAGTAAATGATGATACCTGCTTAAACTTCTGTATCTAAACATCCAATTTGTTTATGATTCACTTTTTCACATTGAGTAATTTGGTAAAATGGCTTAAAAAGGTAATAACACAATAACATAAGGTTAAGATTGTAATTTTATAATTGATGATGGATAACTTAATTATTGTATTTATCTCTTTCAAATTGCCTACTAATGAGGTCCACATGTATGAGGTGCCCTCTTAAGTACAATAGTGGCTTTTGTAAAAAGTTTAGTCAAAAGGTTGACTATAGTTACTAAATTTCGATAAGTAGGGTGAAACCTACTTATACTTGTTTAGTTAGAAAGATATTTCCCATGATTAAGAAACCTAAGAGATGATATCTTAACTTGTACTAAAAGAAATTAGCGAAGTTAAAAGAATAGAAAGAGACATGGAACTTTCTTACTTTGAAGTATGACTTATTTTGGAAGGTATAGTTTATTAGTTTCCTTGGAAGAAACTCAGCCAAGCTTTATATAAACTATAGGGGGTGCCACACCCATAGATTAATGGTGGTACAACCCCTATACTCATTCTAAAGAAAATTGTGCCCCCTCTCCCTAGTTTATTCTCTTCTAGTTCTAAGTTTTGAGAAGAAAAGACTTTTTCTTTCATCTCTTTCTCTTCTACATGGAGCCATTGCTACATGAACAAGAAAATCATCCTTTTGGAAAAAGCTTCAGATCATAATAAGGTTGGATTGAAGAGATCATTTATACATTTGAAAGGTACAATCTTGACCATTTTAGGATTATCATGTGATTCAACAGAAATGATTATATTAAAATTGACCATATATTTTACGTCAAGCCTAGATATTCTCATAGGGCCAAAAATGGAGCCATAGAACAAGCAAAAGAACCTTGGTTGAATGAGCAATCAAAACATGTTTGTACAAGGAAAAATGATCATTCCATACATTTGTAAAAGCATAAAGGAAATTGACAAAATTTTCCCCACTGGTGATTTTTGTTATTAATCAAACAAAAGTCAGTAAATATTTCCAATCCTTTGGATTGTGAATACATGACAATAATAAAAGACAAGTCCTTTGATTATCCATCTCATTCTTTGGTTACATGCTATAGGCCAAAGGCTATATTGAGCGATGTTTAGGTGTTATGAGAGTGGTGAGGATAGTAAGGGACCATAGGTAAGACACGACTAGCCATAATGAAGTTTGGGTGACAATGTGTCACATGATTCTCAAAATGGCCTGGTCATAAGCCTCTGTGGTGTAGACAAGCATGTGCTCTATCCAAAAATAATGTAAGGGATAGTGACTTACATCTTATTAAGAATAAGGACTTAGTCTTGAACTAGGTTATGCAGACAATGGCTTAGAGCTGGATAGTCTAAGCTTGATTAGTCATTCCCTAGATAAAAGCATCATGGCTAAGGCTAGAGTTGTTTAGGGCTCATGATGTTTGCCATATGCATCACTGTAAGTGGATGAGGACGAAGAGGTCCAAGCTAGGATCCTAGGGAAGATAGACCAAAATGGTTCATGACTTTATCCCCAAGGAACCAAAGCCTAGTCACAACCTCTGGAAGCATGAATCAAAATGTGTCATGGCTTCACCCTCATAGTATAAAATGCTTAGACCTAGGCACATATTTCTCCTAAACACCTGGAAATAGTAAGAAAATTTTGAGAGGTTCTCACCTTGTGAATAGAGTGAGAGAATCTATACTTTAAGAGCTTGGAATAGAGAGGGAAGCCCAATTTATAGTTTTGGATATTAAGTAGTTATTTTGAGTAGCCAATGAGGCTGGGACACCAAATATCTTAATGAATTAGTATGCATATCAAAATACTTCAAGGAAATTTCTTTTTTCTTTTAAAGTCATTACTACACAAGAGGCTTTTAAAGTCAGTTAAAAGCAATAATAAAAGTCAGATAGAAAAATGACTTCTATCGAGTCGACTTGAAAAATTGGTAATAAAAGTAGTAAAAAAAAATGAATTTAAAAACTTAACTTTTAAAGTTGTTTAGGAAATGACTTTAAAAGGCATCACGTTTCAAGTTTTTCACCAAATGACTTTAAAAGTTATGATAGGTAGTGATTGTAATTTAAAGAAGTGAAGAAAAAGGGTACTTTTAAAGCCATTTAGTAAATGACTTCAAAACTAACTTGTAAATTCATTAACTAAATGACTTTAAAAGTCTTGAGGAAGTGAGTTTAATGATTTTGACACTCTTTTCCAATTATCAAATATAATAGGAACCATGCTTCTTACTGTGGAGTAGAGAAAACTGCTATAAAAGGCTACACTCTCACCCATGTCTTGCCACCTACTATTGTATTAGATAGTTTTTTTAATTCCCTTTGACTTTCTCTTAATAACCTTCTACATTGATGTTTGCCTTTTGTCCTTTCTGTTTTGAGTTCTGCTCATGTTGCCCTCTTGTTCATGCTCTTGATTTTGTTCATATTCTTCATTTTGATGTTATTGATGTTCCATGTTTATTGCAAACAAGAACATAATTATATCATAACAATGAAATAAAAAATTCTATTTAATGCATTTAAAGAAAACAAAAGTAGATCAAAATATAAGAAACTTGCTTTTTTGAGTGCAAAGGTAGCATTACATTTCATAGATATTGACTATTTACTTTGATTTTCTAATTTAAAATTGAAAGGCTACTATTGGAAGAGGGATTTTTTATTTTATTTTAAATTTTCATTTATTATTCTCATGTTATTGTATTGACTCAAAGATTAATTTCAATAAAATTAAGTTTATTTTTCCTTTAGTTTTTCTTGAATTTTAGAATGTTTTGTTATTTGGATTTCATGTTTGCATGTTATGATTCATGCTTTTGAACCCAAAATTTTAGATGTGAATTTATGTTCATAATCTCATGTTTGAACATAAAATTCGATAATCTCATGTTTCGTCTATATAATTGGAAACTTGTCCTATTTCTTAAAATTTTATTCATGAATACCATGATATTAGGTTTGATCATCATCAAACCTAGAAGATATCATTTTTGAAATTCTAGACAAATCAGTCCAAAATTATTTACATATGTGTGATTGGCACAAAAACCATGTGTTGTTAGAATTTTGGGCAATCAATCCTAAATTCCTTGTATTTTGTTTATAATAGCAAGATGTTTTTTTATTGAAATTTTTAACCATAGACATTACTTGTTCATATAGCTTAATTTGATGTATATAAGATTATGTTTTTATGATTTTCACATTTTAAAGCCAAATAGCCTAAATGGTCACAGTACGAAAAAATCAAGTATTAATACCTCCATCTTTGAGCCAAATAGCCTACTTCTTTGCATGCATAGCACTTGTTGGAATCAAAGTGTTCTGGAGTTCCATCATAACATTGTAACTATTATCAATTCTAAGATTAGGTTTGAATGTTAGTCAATCATTTTATGGGTTTCACATTTTTAAATTGGGTATAAATAAGTTTTGAAATTTTTTTGCATTAAAAGATAATGATATACTCTATTTTGGGAAACAATTAATCGCACATATACAAGAATGAATATAAAGAGTTTATATAGGTTTAGTTAGCCTAATTGGGCACCTATTCCACTCTTTCAAAGCCAAACTAGCTTAGAGTCACTTACTGTTATCCTCACCTTGAGGTTTTAATAAATCTTTGTAAATTTTGTACATTAACAGTTGATATAGTGTTGACCATTATTTCTCAAAACATCATATGATAAATTTTGATTAATTATTTTTCAAGCATACATTTGTAATAAACTCCCACTTGTTACAACATAACAAAGGCACATAAAAAATAAATAAAAAATCAAACAAACATTACTGTCAAATCTAAAACAAAAACCTACACTAATAGTAGAGAAACATTAATAGGAGAGTGACATTATGAACATAAAGACAAATATTCACATGTAATTCGATTGTTGCTACTGGGGATCGTAGGGAGTAGGGGGTTGGTCGTCAGCGTAGTGAGGGTTTTGGTTGTTGGCATAGTGAGAAAGGTGGGTGGGGTTTGGTCATTGCCATATGTAGGAGGTAGTGGTTGGGTTGGGGGGTGGAGGGCAGATTGGGGGTTTCGGTCATCGTCATAGGGTGTAGTCATTGAGGTAGGGAGGGTGAGTGTGGGTTTTAGTCATTGGTGTAGGGAGGGGTAGGGGTTGGGGGATTAGTCATTGATGTAGGGAGGGGTGGGTGGATTTGATCATTGGCACAAGGAGGGAGTAGGGGTTGGGGAGAGTGGTTGTTGGTGTAGGGTTTGGGTTTCAATCATCATGCATAGGGGGTATAGGGTTGGGGGGCAGCTATTGACACAGGGAGGGGGTGAGTGGGTTTTGGTTGTCGGTGCAACGAGGGGGTTGGAGGGAGTTATCATTGGTGCAAGGAAAGGGTAGGGGGAGGGGGTGGGCTTTGGTTGTGAGAAAAGGGAAGGGAGGTGGGTGGGTTTTGATTGTTGGTGCAAGGATAGGGGTGGGTGTAGGTTTGTGGGGTTGGAATTTGATCATTGGTGCATAGAGGGAGTAGGGGGAGTGGTTGCCGGTGTAGGAAGCGGGGGTTGGGTGGGTTTCAATCGTCAGCATAGGGAGGGAGTAGAGGGTGAGGGGAGTGGTCCCTGGTGTAGGGGGTGAGTGGGTTTTGATTGCTGGCATGGGGGGGGGGGGGGGGGGGAGTTCAATCTTCAAAGAAGGAAGTGAGTTTTGGTCATCAACATAGTGAACAGTGAGGGAAGTGATTGTCAATCTAGGTAGGGGGTGGGGGTGCAAATTTTGATCATCATTGTAGGGAAGAGGTAGAGGAAGGGGTAAGAGGATGGGAGGGTGGGAGAGGGCCTATCGACATCTGGACAATAGAGAGGGAGAGAGATAGTGACAAGAGAGGCAGGGAGGAGAGGATGTACCTTAACTGGCATGGAGTTTTCCAGCAGGGTATAGAGAGACCGCAATGGGTGCACTTGTAGATGATAGAGATTTAGAAGCAAATGGGGGGATAAACAAATTTGATTCCATCCATACATTGGATTTTTTAAGTTGTTTTGAAAAAAAATGACTTTTAAAAATATTAGTTTTGAAGTCTTTTTTTCAAACGACTTTAAAAATCACTATTTTTAAAGTCTATTTTTCAAACGACTTTAAAAATCACTATTTTTAAAGCCATTTTCTTTCAAAGGACTTTAAAAAGTGACTAATTTAAAGTCATTTTTTCCATTTTAAAAACTAATATTTTTAAATATAATTTTCATTTCATATATATTTTATTTCACTTTGCATTCTCTTACTTAAATATAATGACTCTAATTTTTTTGTGATAGTTAACATTGATTCACACATAGACAAATAAAAGAAGAAGGATATTCAATTAATTTTAAAATAACTTCTCATTTATCATTCTTTTATTACATATATCAAATATTACATATTATTACATCTCATTCATATAATATAAGACATAATCAATGAGTTAAATTGGAACTATTTCATCTTGATCTAGCCCCATGGTATTTAGCTCACACAACTCTTGCTCTAATGGAGATATATGATAAAGCTTCTAAGATCGAGATCCTCATCCAATATGATAAAAATATACTTCTCGTCATAAAACCGTAATGTTGGATGAGAACTGCTTGAGGTTCTCTTCTTCTCCAATATTGATGGTTAAATTGAGAAGCAATTATTGTTTGCAAGAAAATGGAGAGTGAGCTAATATGGAAATATATATATATATATATATATATTAATGAACGAAAATGTATGACATGTCATGTATTTTGACTACGCAAGCTCCCTCCTCACCATTATCACAAACATAATCTTCATTCTACCCCTAAACCCTGAACCTGAACCCTAACCCTAATCCTGAACCATGATCCCTGAACCCAAACCCTAACATTGAACTTTGAACTCATTGCTGTTGGCAACCTAAGAACCCTCCTCACCATTATCTCAAACATAATCCTCATTCTCACCAACTATATCGCTTAGATAATAAATAATCTGATCATTTTATAATTGATGTTTTGAGGTCAACCAACAATGTCAATCTAAGGGCATCAAGTTTGATACTCTGAATCCAAACCCCGAACCCCGAACCCTGAACCTCGAACCCAAACTGTGAACCTTAACCTTAAACAATTAAAAAACTATTTTTAAAGCCTTCTTTTTCTTTAAATTATTTCTATTTATGATTTTTCTAATTTAATCTCTTACTTAAAATAACACCAATTTCTCATAAAATTTAGTGTTGATTAATGCATTGTGCATGCAGGCACACACACACACACACAAACACAAGAACAAGGAAATTAAAGTATTTTTTGAATAACTCCTAATTTAACATCCTTTTATTACATATATATCAAATGTTATGTATTATTAGGTCTTATTACTACAAGATCAAAGAACTAATCTAAACTACTTCATTAAGACCTGGGCTCTTAGTATTTAGCTCGCATTGCTCTTCAACAGGGAGAGAGAAGGTAAAGCTTCAAGTTGCAACTTCCTCGACCAACTTAATGAAATCATTTCTCTTCATCAAACCCTAATTTTGGATGAGAACCATAAAGCATAAGGTTCTCCCTTTCTCCAATAGTGAGGGTTAGAGAGAGAAGCAGTTGTTGTTTACAATGAAATTGTAATTATTTTTTTTTTTTTTAATCATAATCAAGATGATCTAAGACACTTCTTAACCCATCATCTGTATGACAAAACAAACTTCATCTACAAAATTCAAATAGAGAGAGTTATTAACAAGAAAGTCATGCATGACAACAACAAGTTTTGATATACTTATTGTGTTGTTGTGCCACCAACAATCAAAATATCTCAAATGGAAAGCAATAAGGGGAACAGGATAGAGAGAGGCATAAGGATTAGAGGAGAAGGCCATCATGCCACCCATAAGATGAAGAACATGAATAGGGGATATAGAAAAAATGAGTGGACCTTTTATAGAGGAAAATGGACTTTTGAAGTAGTTTTCAGAAAATGACTTTAAAGTCTATACTTTTGAAGTCATTTTTTGAAAAAGATTTTAAAATATAGACTTTTAAAGTCATTTTCTGAAAACTAATTTTTTAAAAGTCTAAGCTTTTAAAGTAATTTTTTGGAAAACATCTTTAAAAGTGATTCTTAAACTCATTTTTTTCATGACTTTAAATTAACTAATGAATGAGACACCAAATAATGTTTCATACAAATCAGTGTTCAATCATGCATTCTATAAATTTATTTTTGAAATAATTCCTCAATTACATATATATATATATAATATGTATCAAATGTCACATACTATTCATCTCACTAGAATCCATATATCACATGATAAAAGAGAGCTAATATGGAATTATTTCATCTTACCAATACAATCCATGTAGCCCTCTCATATATTGTTTTCAACCTAAGCACCCTCCTCACCATTATCACACACATAATCCTTATTCTCACCAAGTAATTCGATTGATGGAATTTTTTTTGGTAATATAAGGGTAATCTATTGTAGTATCACCTAGGTCACCTTTATCATAAAAAATTCCTCAGATAGGATAATAAAATAGTTGACCATCTCTTATCACATTTGTCTTACATGTAAAATACCTATTTCTCTTGAGATGCCAAAATAAATTGATCATTTTTATAATTGATCTTGTTAATGTCAACCAATGTCAATCTAAGGGCATTAGTTTTGATGCTGTCTTTGTTGTGTTCCACCCAAATGCACTTAAATATAACTACATTTTTGCAAGTATAATCCAAGGCCCATGCCACTATTGGTATGTTATCCATTAAACTAAAAAAGAATGTAGCATTGGTAACTAAGCTAACCCTATTATTTTGATGCACTCTTGAGTTGTCATGGTCCTTGATGTAAAATTGATTATCATTGATGACATATCCAGCATATTTGGTCAAAGTCCCATCACTATCCACCCTAGGATTTAGATATACCATTGCTTGGTACTTTTGCTGACCTTAGACCTATGTATACACATATTGATTGGGATATATATACATATATATATAATGCAATTTATTAAGTATAAATTCATTCATTTTACTTTTTGATAGAGCCAAGTATTGAAAGTGCAATAGTGCTTAGATTGTAGTCACATATGTTTCTTTGCATAACTTGATTCTTTGCTTTGAGGACATTTGTGTGCTCACTACACAGACACAAATTAATGGAGAGATAAAAGAAAATATAATAATTAATAATTAAATTTACCTAAGTAGATGATCAACTTACTCAATATATGGCTAAAGTTCATCAACATTTCTCAACACATAAAGTTGTGCTTGGTCTCGTTCTTTTTAGTCCATGGTCGATACACGACCACTCGATAGAGATTCACCAACTAGGGATCATGAAATGAAACTAATTGTTTCTTTCTTGAGATTCTAAATGCATCCACTCCTGGTAAGTGCTCTGTGCAAAACTCTATTGCTTACTCTACAATATAACTCTCAGCTATACACCCTCTAGCCAGTTATGATTTCATAATACCCTTTTAAAATTTTCATGTACTTCTCAAATGGATACATCCATTGTAAGTAAATTGGCTCATAGAGTTTGGCATCATTAATGAGGTTCACTGTTAAGTTCACCATGATGTTAAAGAAGGATGGTGGGAAGATTGTCTCAAGTTCACTTAAGGTTGTCATTAGATGTTCTTATATTTTTTGTAATTTTAAAACATCCACCACCTTCTTGAACAAAGCATTGAAGAATTAGAAGAATTTTGCAATAGATCCTCTAACTTTGTCTACTAACATCGAATGCATTGCAACAGGTAAGAGCTTTGCATCAATGCATGGAAATCTTGGAAATTCATCCATAACACTTTGAACTCTTCCATGGAGACAATGCTTTTAAAGTTTGAAGATTAGCCATTTGTGGCATTGATCTTGGATAGGGTTTCACACACTATTCTTTTCTCCTCTCTATTGACCATATAATTTGCTTTAGGCAAGTATATTCCTCAACTGTCCCTATTCTATGGATACAACTTTCACTTCAAACTCATCTTCATAAGATCCATTTGACTGCAAGTCCATCCTTTGTTTTTCCTGGGATGTCAAGCAAGGTACTAGTCTAACTTTCACACACAATCTTCTTAATGTGCCTGACATCAAGCACATGGCGCAGATGCAGTGGTTTCCCGTGTGTAAGCTGAAAGAATATTAATGTGTTCTTCCAATAACTTCTTGAGTTGCTTTATCTTGTATGCTAACTTGATTTCTTCTTTCACCATAAGGCATTAACATTTTCAACCTGTTTCAATAATTATCATCCTATCAACATCTTTAGAGGTGTCCTTGTCTCTATACTACTGTTAACTTCTCCCTTCTTAAAATGATATAGATGATCTCTACACAAGCATCTTCTACGGCCAAGTAATGCCATTTTCCTACTATGTTTAAGTCATAAGGCATATATTTGGTCACTACAGATAGGACAAGCATTATATGCCTTCACAGTGCATGCAGACAAATTATTGTACAGTGCATGCAGACAAATTATTGTACATAGGGAAGTCATTTATTGTGCACAAGAATATAGCCTTTAGCGAGAACAACTCTTTCTTATATGCATAGTAAGCTTCAACACCTATGTCTCATAATGTCTTAAGATCATCGATTAAAGGTGCCAAGTATAGGTCAATGTCATTCTTTTGCTGCCTGGGACCTGATACCAACATAGTTAACACCAAGAACTTCCTCTTCATGCATAGAAACAGTGCGAGGTTGCAACAAACCAATATAACGAGCCAACAACTATACCTGTTGCTTATAGAACCATGAGGATTAATCCCATCTGTAGATAATGCAAGCCATAGTTTTCTAGGCATGAGGCCACATGAAGTCTACTAGCTTCCATGCTTGGTTATTTGTTGGATGGTGTGTAAAGCGATCAGCTACTCTATCCTTGACATGCCATATTAATTTTTTAATTATTTATTTAGTATAAAAAATTCTTTTAAACCTTAGAATAGGGGGAAAATAACATAGGATCATTGTAGGAACATTTGTAATCATCTCAATTGAATTCTTCTTTAACTTCCATCTTGACTATCCATAAGTTGGGCATGTAGGTTTATCCTTGTGCTCTTTCCTATACATGATGCAATTATGGGGACATTCATATATCTTCCCATACTTTCAACCCTACTATAGTTAGGTTTTTCTTTGTCTCCCCATGTGGACCTTGTCAATTTATTATCCTTCGATAGCATCTTACCTACTAATTTCAGGACTTTTATAAAATATTGATCTGAAAAACCAAATCTCAATTTTACTTTGCAAAGTTTTACCATTGTAGACAACTTAGTATAATACTTACACTTAGGGTACAATGGCCTAATGGCTTCCTCTAATGTAGTATGAAAATTTTCAGGGTTGTCCTGGAAGTTATGGTATGTATCTCAAAACACTGGTGTAGCTATACTGTCTACAACACTTCCTTCAGTGTCTTCATATCTTCCTAGCCTTGTTGAGGGCCTATGCTTAAGTTATTTTCCATACCAAATCCATGGGCAATAGATTTTATCGATTCCCTTGAAGCACATGTGTTCTCTCAATAGCCCTACAATTACTTTTTTCAGGTTTCCACATTTCGAGCATGGACAATGCATGCGATTATAATCACCACCTATCCCAATTACAAACTCTATGAATTTTTTTGTTCCATCCTCATATTCTTTTGATGTGCTTGTCCAATTTTTCAAAAAATTGAAGCTATTCTATTTGTGAAGACCTGTTAGACATGAAAATATTATAGTAAACTTAGTTAGGCATTTTACTAAACACTAAGTATACAAGAATTGTAAGTGTTTGAAATAACTAAATTACATGTGCACACACATGTGAAAATTTCCAATTAACAATAAGAAAGAAGTAAAATATGAAAAACACATTCAAATAGAAATGTAACTTAAAAAA
The DNA here is from genome assembly GCA_035236585.1 of Warburgia ugandensis. Lineage (NCBI taxonomy): Eukaryota > Viridiplantae > Streptophyta > Magnoliopsida > Canellales > Canellaceae > Warburgia > Warburgia ugandensis. The sequence goes on along the minus strand of CP141133.1, from coordinate 56,779,045 downwards.
GGAAAGTTTTTAACCATAACCATGTATACAAAAATATATCAAACATGCAAAATATATCAAGCATGCATATATATATATTTCTATTTATATATATCTGAGACAAGTAAGGAGATATTGACCAACACTCAAAATTGATATTGACTGAGAATATATAAATGCAATTGTAATTCACATTTAAGATTTGATTGAAGATAGCCACAACAAAAATCAAGCTATATGAGCTTTGGCTTGGGTATTGATGAAGATAGTTGAAAAATCAAATCAAAAGTCATAATAGAGTAGTACTTTTCAGGTTGGTTCAAAAATTGACTTTAAATGTGTACACTTTTCAAGTTGTTTCCAAAAAAACAACTTTAAAAGTCATTTTTAGAAAACGACTTTAAAAACTCTATAATTTTGAAGTCATTCTTTTTAAACAACTTCAAAAGTGTAGACTTTTAAAATTGTTAAAAAAATAACTTTAAAATTCCTTTCCCACTAAAAAAGTGCTTTAGGCTAGACTAAAGAAGTCATTTTTTCTACAAAACAACTTCTTAAGTTTGATCTTTAAAGTTGTTTTTTTCCAACCAACTTGGAAAATATTTGTTATGTCAATAGTTTAAAAATTGACTTCATTGTACCGACTGTAAAAGCCTCCTGTGTAGTAGTGAGTGAACAAAAAGCTATATTGAAAGTTAAGTTAAAAAGAAAAGAAAGACAAAGTCAATGAAAAAAAGAATGCTCACTCTTTTGTATAAAAAGAACATTCTAATCACTTTAGTAGAAGACCTTTACATATTTTTCAAAACATCTTTGCTTACCTTTATGCCACTTTCTTTGATAACCTTGTACTAAGCCTTATGTTTTATCCTACTAAAAACCTAACTAAATCTTAGGAGTAGTATCACTTAAGTATGGTTATGAATGAGAAGGAATTCTAGTAAAATGCAACATTCTACTAGTTAGTATCCTTTCCATGAGATCATTTATCCACTTTATTCTGAGTTACGTTTTTTTCTTATATGTATATGTGAAGTAATTTGGCATCAATGAACATTAGTCCTCTAACTTATTGATGAGAGTTTTATTTACCCACTTTTAAGTGACTTCTTTGTGAGTGCTAACTATATCTCATGAGATTTGAAGTCAACACATACTTTTGGATTGTAATTTAGGTCCTAGTTTATTTTGGGACTAAAATTATGTATATAATGGCTATATCCACATACTCACATTCCGACATTTGATTAGTAATAGAATATCTGTAGTATAAGGATAGGATTTTGAGCTATAGTTTATTTTCATTAACATGCTAAAGTAAGATATTTAATGCATACTAAATGAGAGAAAATTCTCTTAGAAAAATTAATGAATTTCCATGTATGTTTGGAAATGTTTATGGGTATAATTTTTGGAAACCCATACAAGACTACAACTTGTCCATTAGGGATAACCTAAGGGTTTAAAGGCTTTATTATCCATATGCTAAATACAAAAGATGGCATCTACAAAAGTGGTTAGGATTTTTACATTTTCTATTTTCTCTTTTGTAGTTTTTCTTGAGGACTAGAAAAATGTAGGTCTGAGGATATTTGATATGCACATAAATATTACATTTAATATCCATACAATTGCACTTTAAACCATTTTATTTGCTTAAGTCTATCACTTATTAGGGTTTATTTTACATTTTATAGGATTCAGGTTCACTAGATCAGGAAGTCAAGGAGTTCTAAATGCTATAAATTATTTCCATAGACACATGCCAAGAATTAAGAAGTCAAAGTGTTAAGAATGCTATGCAGGTGCCCTTATCAAATTTAGTGCCCTTACTCCACTCACTCACTTACTTGGACAAAGGAGGGATCATGGAAGGAGTCCATGATTTCTATAGTAGAAGAAGAAGTGCTACTCTTTAAAACACATTTTGCATGTGAACTTTAAGGAACAAAAAGAAAAAAAACATGGATGGGAAGTCTCTTTCTCCCAAATTTTTAAGGAAGAAATGACTAAGATCTATTTTCAATTAAGGCTATTCTAGTAGAATCTACTAGAAAATGTTTTCTAAAGAGAGAATCAAGGAATGCTATGGAGGACCAATGGGAATTCAACAGGCAAGGGGGAGAGAATTAAAGACGATTTGGGGAGAAATTTTTAGTGGGTTACACTATTAAGGAGAATTCAATGTGATTTCAACAATGGTAAAAACATGTTTTTCAGAGAAAATTTTGGTGGACTGAAGGGGGATATGTTTGAAGGCTATTGGTGAAGGGAATAATAGTGGGCTAAGGGGACCTTTTTTAGGAAGCTAAAAAATGTGATTTTCATAGAGGAAAAGGAAAGAGATATACTCAACCATTCATCTTAAGGTTATGCATGATCCAAAGGATTGAAAGAAAGAGAGAGAAGTTTTGTTGCGCAGCTATGCATAAATGTAATGACTCCAATTTTGTAATATTAAAATCCCAAGTTAGCAATGAAAAGTTCAGTTTTTGAAGATAAGGGCATTTTGGTCATTTCACTATTCACCTTGACTAAACCCAAAAATTTGGTCCTAAATATGGTACCATTAGGTGCGTCTCAGAAAAAGGAATCCAACAAGACCAAAATCACCCAAAATAGAGTTAAAATGAGCAAGTTATGGCCCTTTGAAGTTCAGGGGCAAAAATATAATTTTTATTAACAAACGGATTTAGCCTGCAAAACACAGGGGCCCGTTTTGATACGGGCACCCTTCATCTTCAACCTCCTAGAGGGTTCTAGAACGGCGGTGATTGGAGGAGAAATCACCGCCATTCTGGAGGTTTCTCCATCGCCATTCAAAGGCGGTGAGAGCCCCCTCCAAAACCCTCTTATAGCTCTATAAATAGAGCTCTTGGGCGCCTCTAATGGCAGCCCAAAAGCTTGAGGAAAATCCATTTTGGAGAAGCAACCTAGAGGGAAAACGAGGAGAAAAACCCAGCAACGAGCCAGGTATGTCCAAGATCCCTCAAAACCCGTCTTCACAGTAGTCCTAGGCTCAATTTCCCTAGGTTTTTGCATGAAAAATCATGCAAAATGGAGCCCTGGAGAGGCACCAAGGACCCAGGGATGTTCCCTGGGCCACACTGGTTCGACAAGGTCAAACCAGGGTGTCCTAAGGATGCCCCGGTCCCCCAAACGAATGAAACGTTCCAGCCGAAACATGATGCGTCGACCGCATTCGAAAAAAACCAAACAGGTGCGTCCGGGGACGTGTCGGCAAAAAGGAAAAACAGGCGGGAAACCTGGCGCGTCTGTAGACGCGCCCACTGAGGTGCACGCCGCAGATGCATAGAGCGCTAGTGATACAAGATTTCTTCGTTCCTTAAGAAAAGGTGGGCACATGCCGCTGATGTGCAGCGCCCTAGCATTTCGCCTTTTCACTCTTAAGGCCTTTATGTATGTGTGACACTAAAATGCTTATAACTTGAGATCTAGAGCTCCGATTGAGGAGCCGCAAAAGGTGTTGTGTCGACGACGCGGAAACACCCAAACTATAAAATCCTTGATCAAGCCCCAATCAAAGGTGGGCATGACCCTTAGAATAGGGTGGTGGCGCGTGGACGCTAGACCTTGGAAAACTGATGATGCCAAGGCCCAATTAGGACCTTAGGACACCCATAGCATAGGGATGGACCCTTAATGCCTAAGTAATAAGACCAACCACTCTAAAACCTATAAAAGATAGGCCAAACTAACCTTGATTCCCCAAACCATGTTCAGGAGCATACGAGGACAAAGGGGTTAGCGCGACCTAGCCAGGTAGGTGCTCTATCACTACTAAATTCTTTTAAAAGGACTATGATTGTTTTGCGAATACATGTTTTTAGTATACGACTTGTTTAGTGGGACTTAATTCAGCATGCATGTGATAAATGCTTTATGCATAGACATGTTTTGTAAATAATTGCATATACATTATGCATAGATATGTTTTGCAAACTATTGCATACATTGCATGATTTGTGAGCATTAAGTTCTTGCAAAAATTGCATGTCCTTGAGGGTTACCAAAAGATGCTGGAGTGCTGAGGGCCAGGCAGTTGTGAGGGACCCAAAGAGGACAGGTTTTGAAAAAAGAGAGGTTTTCGCTGGTTTGATCAGATTATGATTTGGCCTGATAAGCTCGTGGGCGTTATGCCCAGAGGTTTGGGTTGGCCTCCAGCCTCTACCACTATTAGGTGGATGGGTACAACGCCCAAAAAGGGCATGTCCCTACGTCGACTACATGTGGTACAGGGGGCTACCACTGGTGTCACGGCACTGGGTCGATGTGTCATATGCCCCGTGGAGGCTATGATACTGTGTCCTCAGGTACCCGGGGACCACACGGCGGCGAGGTCGTGGGCATAGTTGGACCCTATAGTTTATGGACTTATTTGCATTGCATCTAGCATGATATGAGGTTGGTCGACCATACCATACTAGATATCCATGAGTTGGATTCAATGAAGCATCTTATGCATATCATAATGTTATGATATATATATGTATATGATACTTTCGATTTTGGATTATGTGATCCTTTAAGTCGTTAGTATTTCTGTTTGACAATGGATTTTTATATCGATATTGAACTTGAGTATTTAGACATGCACATGTTTTGGAAAGAGCATATGATTTTAAAACATCGCATGCATTATAAAACTAGCAGTGATAGACTCTTACTGAGTATAGTATATACTCATCCTATCCTTAACATTTTTCAGGATAGTTCCACTCATAAATAGAAGACGTCTCAGGAGATATTAGTGTTACAAGCAAGTGAATAAAAAAGGAAACAATTATATATGTAAGTAAATTCTCAACCCTTTGGACATGTATTTGTATTTAATTATAGTTGAGCTGTGTGCTGCGACTGGATAAATCTGGGGAAAAACACTTATGATTTCTGAAGCTTTTCAAAAACTACTTTGGTTATTGTGAAGGCAAATGACACTCGGGGTTTTGAAAAATGGGTTTAAAACCAAGGATGTTCCGTTGCATTGCATGGTTTTTTATAAAATGGTTTTCAAATAAGGATGCTCCCGCCTTAGGAAATTAGGTATTGCATTTAAAAATGCATGAGAAAACCTGGCTCGTCACAATAAACTTTTGGGGTGTTGGAATGTCTTGATTAGAGGAGGAAAGTGGAAGTAAGGAAGGAGATTATGGCCAATGATTTCACGTGGAAATAAGGTAAAAACAACATTTCATTCCTTGAAGCATTAAGTGAGTGACATATATAAATTTTTTTCATAAATATCTCTATATTTAGCAAGCTTTAGCCCCAAAAATTACTTAATCATCATTAATAGGGTTAATTGTACAAATTTACAAGTCTAGAGTACAAATAGAAATACACTAAATTAACAAATTTACCCTTGAAAGTGCAATTTTACCTACCAAGCTACAAAATTTAGTCTAGAAACTTGATATCAAATATGAAGTCAGTTAGAGATACAAAATGGAGCATCAAGCCTTATCAATCCAAAATAGGGTGTTCATATCAAAAGTAAGATAATAGAACTTCTCATACATGCATACATGCATATTACCACCTTAGTAAGCTTCTAAAGGAACCCCAAATTATATACAATGAAAGCTTCTAAAATAAAACTAGTTACAAGACCAGGGCCCATAGAAGACTTTTTCCTTACTTTCTCTCTCCTACCCAACCAAAGAAATGGGCCACCTAAGGAGGAACATGAAGTTTCCATGTAAAGGTGGTGATTTTCATTCAAATCCAAGTGGAATACATGAAGAAACAAAGAGGATTGGTGGACAAAAGAAAAAAATGAGAAGAAGAGAGTGAATTTATGAGAAATCTACTATTGAAAACTATATTTTTGATGCATAACCTAAACAATCAATGAAGACACATTCAAGTAAGGATGGACTAATAAGAAGCTAGATTGCAATTGAGACAAAATTGAAAGATTATTGGTGGAGAATTTTTTGTTAAGATACACACCTAATTTTAAGGAAAGGAGATCCCTACAAGTAAGGAAAAAGACATTCCACCTATGTGGTATACTATTGGGTGGAAGAAAGATATGGAAAACCTAGAGTGGATAAGAAAATCTCTAAGGACTCTAGGCCATCTGTCCTAGGGCAGTCCCATCCAATGGTGGAGACTAAAGAACCCTTAAAAGAGGATCCTTTTGGATAAGATTGTATAACCAAATATCATTCATTCAAGATAAGATAGGATGATGATGATAAAACAATGAAGCATTGAAAGGGTAAAACCCTAGCTAGTGTAGCCCTAGCAAGTGAGGGTAGAAAGGTTGACTTGTGTCCTATTGAGGCGTGGTGCACAAGTGCCGCGCGGGTTAACATAGGCGAAAGTGTAACCCCGTGACAATTGGTATCAGAGCAGGTTGGTATCAGGAGTTGGTATCAGAGCAGGTTGGTACTAGGAGATGATGTTGAAAAGTAAAATCAAGTCCAAAGGTAAGAGAGATCTCCACCCTTAACATCCAATGGATCACATTCAATTCAAAATTAGAAACTCCACATACACTCCTATGTAAATCACACTACCGCTTTTATCCACTCCTAGATTCTCTTGTAATATTCCTCTTTTGTCTCACCTAAGCAATCACCTTTCCTATCCTAGCAAAACCTTCTTTCTTGCCCAACCTAACCCGTCTCTTTTCCCACTATCCTATCCTATTTCATACCCAAATTAAGTAAATTTCAAACCAACTCCTAACAGAATTCCTTGTCACCCTCCTATCTTTCCTTCTCATCATCCATAACATCTCAACCCTTCCTCTTTTCTTTCTTAAATCCTAGACACCCATCCCTAGGGCTTTCACTCCTAAAACTCTATAAATAAGAAGTGAAAGATAAGGAAAACCTTCATCTCTTATCTTTTCTTTCACCTTGAAAGCTAAACTTATGAGAGAGAGAGAGAGAGAGAGAGAGAGAGAGAGAGAGAGAGAGAGAGAGAGAGAGAGAGAGAGAGAGAGAGAGAGAGAGAGAGAGAGAGAGAGAGAGAGAGAGATTACCTTTTCCAAAGCCCTAATAAGATTAAAGATAATCCATTGGAGAAGAGGTAAGGAAGCTCAACCATCCCCACTTTCCTTTCTATCTATCTATCTATCTATCTATCTATCTATCTATCTATCTATCTATCTATCTATCTATCTATCTATCTATCTATCTATCTATCTATCTATCTATCTATCTATCTATCTATCTATCTATCTATCTATCTATCATCTTCTTCCTCTTTACCCCTTCTTTCTTTTCCATTCTTCATGCACTATCTCCATCAATCTTATCTTCCCTTACACACCTTCCACCATAATCATACACACATCTCTTCCATCCTACACACTAACCTTCTCAACTTTGCTCCACCATAGCATTCCATCCACTTTATCACCTTTCTTCCACTTTTAAACTACATGTATACTCTTTACCTCACCCTTACACACATCCTTCTTTCCCTAACCTCTCTGTTCCATCTTTTAGCCTTCCACCTTTCATCTTTTTTCTTTATTTGGGATTTGGGAATCTAGGGACATGGAAGAACACCTTGTGCCCTTCTATAGCAGCCAAGGTTAACTCTAATTTCTAAAGCATGGATGAGTAACAATTTGGGTTTGTTGTATGTTGGATTAATGAGAAGTGAAAGCTTAGTTGTAGATTAGAATATTTTGGGTAGAATGTAAGTGTATATCAACTTGATAAGTGTCACAACAAAGTAAGCCATAAAGCGATATTCAAGTCTAAAGAAGAAGAAGAGGAAGTGTAAAAAACCTTGTTGAGTGACACAATGAAGGACTCTTATAGTGGCCACTTCAAGGAAGTCTCTTTACTTGCTTTGTTTTCCTTTCTTTCTTGTATACAATTGCAAACAAAGTTAATTAATGAAATAGTTGCTTAGTTTTCATAGTTAGTTTACTTTTTTTTTACTTTTTTTTTACTTTATATCTTAGTTAGTTTACTTGTTTAGTTTATTTTTTCATCTTGATTTAGTTTTCTTAGATTAATTATTTATTTTAGTAGTCCTTGCATTATTTGAACGTTGGCTAGGTTAAAGTTAATGTAGCTTGGGATTTAATTCACTCCCTTTATTAAAAGAGTCCATGTGAGATTGACCAATATTTGCTAATTCTATACTCTAATGGAGCCGTGCACTTACAATGGTCTTTGAGACATATAATTGTGATTTTTTTGTGCTAGAAAGAAGAGATAAGAAGAGGGAAATAGAGCCTAAAATAATGGGGACCAGAGTGATCTCTAGGAAGTTTCTAAGGTGAGTGATTGGATAAGGGAATAGAGAGGAAAGTGAGGAGGAGGCATGATCACTTAAAGAGATGGCCTTGGATGTAAAAGAAAGACAACAGAAAAAGGTTTGTGTGAGATCTAGTTGGGGGATTGCTCAAGGCTTTCATGTTGAAACTTTAAAGGTAAAGAATAAGGAATCTATGCTTAAAAAAATATATTGGGAGGTGCTTGCTTGATCATACACAAGGGGAAAGTTGATGCGTGAAATCTAAGGAGAAAGCGAGTTGCTGCTTTGTCTTTTCCATATAGCTCTCTCATACATCAAAAGACAAGAAAGGAGGTTGGAAAGTGCTCATCTTGTTCAAGTTGCTGCCCAAAAGTAGCTACTTGAACCTTATATGTGAGAAAGTTTGAGAGGTAAGTCCACTCTCGTCTCTCTCTTATCCCTTCCATGCACATCAATCCTCATTCCCTGTCCAACCCTCTTTCTTGTTGAGAAGGAGAGAGTTGAAAGGTGTGGTGAGTTGTTTCCTCATGTTAGTGGCTATTGGGTGACATTTGCTATACTTGTTGAGTGACACAAGAAGTAGATGATGTTGTTTAGTTCATGATAGAAGACAATAGTGCTGTTTGGAGTAGACTCGAAAGTGATCCTTGCTAAGGAGACAATTTGCATCGTATACTTCATTCTATTGGGGAGTTTTATTTACTTCTAGTTTTGATTTATATAATGCTTAAGTTCTTATAATACTTTAAAGTTTAATTAAATATAAATTATTCATTTTTGCAATTAATGTTGTTATTTGCTTACTTTTTTCTTTAGATGTATGGTAGGATTTACATGGTCTAATTTAGTTGATAATGAGTTTTAGTTTTGTTATTCTCTTGTTAAATTTGATTCAAACACTATTTGATAGTTGTTTTATAGCAATTGTTGTGTAGATATTAATATATTTCTAAGTACAATCTTTAGCATAATGTTAGGAGTTAATATGTTTAGCTTGTTTTTTAACTAGGGTTAGGATGAAATCACACATGTTGTAGGTATATTCATAGTAAGTATATTTTAGATTTAAAAATGCTAAAATATCACTCTTAAGGTTAGCAAGTTAATTTACATATTTAGTATTCTTTTCGTAGGAAATATCATGTATCTCCTATATTTTAGAAACTAAATATGGTATATTAATTAATTTAGTATATAAAATTCATAAATAATTTGTGCTCATAAAAAAAAAAAAGATTAGTTATGCTTTGAAAAAATATACTAAGTTAGGCAAAATCTTATGATTAAGAAAATATAGAAATTAGGGATTTTAATTATCATATATTTCATCTTTCTAATTTATTATGATTTTATTAACATGAGTAGCATAAATATAATATGCTTGATTTTTGAAAATATATGTTTTTAGTGGTCGATTTAAAAACCCTAGTTTTTAAAAATTTGAGTAATTTAATTATCTTTTAATATTTGTAGATTTATATGATTATTTGTTCATTGATTGGTTGGGTTAAGATAATTTAAAGTACACTTTAATTAAATGCCCAATTTTGCAAATTGAATACTCATGGGATCGAGCTATACTTGTGCATTCTATATTACAATAGATTTGTGCATTTGTAATAAATCAAAATAAACATCTAGTTTTGGGTGTTGTTGCTAAGGATTTGTGATAGAATTTTATTAAATCTAAGTTAAATTATTTTACCACTAATTGTATTTTAGAAATTTCATGCATATAGATTTAGGAATTTTTAGTGCATTATTGCATTTTTTTCATAATTATTGTGATTTATTGATACTCATGGTTTTTTTTTTTAGGAATCTGGAGAAGGATGTGGAGGATAATTGAATTAGGATAGTGCTTATTTTTTATTTTTTAGTGAATTATAGCGAGGATGCAAATATAATTTATTTAATCGCTATTCATTTGAAAAGGATTAAAGGGTAAACCATCCTAACTTGAAGAGGTGGTATGTACATGGATTCACCCTTTTATGAGAAGATTTCATCTAGAACCCCATTGTAAGAGTTCCTAACTCCTTATAGTTTGCATGCCTAATTACTATTTTATTTTTAATTAGGATTGTTGCATTAGTAGCACCTACTTAAAATGGGATAGCCTAAGCTTAGCTATAACCAATAAACGTAGGTTGTCTAGGTTATAGTGTCCCATGTGTTGATGCTTGGATCCTTTGTTAAGTAGCATATAGGTAGTTATATTAATTTACTACTTTTTCTTACATTTTGAGGACAAGTTTAATTTCTTTAAGGTGATTATATAATTGCTTAAACTACCATGGGAATGAAAAAATAATTTGTAAAGGCAATAATCCCTATAAGATCAAGGGTATATTTCATCACCAGCTCTTGACCCACTTTAGTATTATCACCTATTGTGAACCCCAATTTTTCACAAATTAATTTAAAATTAATTAGAAGAGACCTATAGGGCCCACGAGCTCATAGGACCCTCTTGGAAGAAGTCATATACTATCACTCCAATGAACCCAAGCCAAATCAACTAGGTTGGTATTTAAACAACTGACTCTGCCAACACACTTGATGACTCAAATTACCTAAGGCTAAACAAGAAGGTTGTGTAGCTATTGATTTGGTTAGGATCTAATTGGAAGTAGTAAGATAATTTTGAAAGAGAGAAGGGGTTATTTAGGTTAGCATAATCTAAAAGTTGCTCCCCATAAAGAAAGTAAAGATAAATAAATTTTTTAAACTTGTTTGCCTTAGGGTTAGATGGATTGTATATCCTTTGAATGTGCATCATTTTTTGCATTTAGGTTGCTTCATTTAGTTTGGTTTCCCCAATTTGATTACTGGAAAAAAAAAAGAGCATTCTTCCATTGCATACAATGAATATCTTTCGCTGTATATAAAGTAGAGTCATCACACTGAACATTGGTTTATGCATAGTCATTGATCTTTGAACCCTAATTTAGCACTCATAGATCCTTTAGATCAAACAGATTGTTATGCAAGGGTTAAGAAATCATCTCAATATAGATAACCCTATAATAGTGATGGAAAACAAATTAGTAGAAGTTTAAGCCACTTGGAGACTATTCCACTCCAATTCAATACAACTTGCCATGATGCATACTGTTACCTACAATTATTGTAGATCATTTCATTTAAAACTAGGAGTGATTCAACTTCTGCCTACATTATGATCTACATAAAGAGAACCCTTATACCCATGTTAAGGAATTTTTAATATTTGCGCAACATTCAAATACCGCAATTTCTTGAATGATTTAATTAGACTACGACTATTCCCTTTCTTTTTAAAGGACAAAGAAAAGGCTTGATTGAACTCTTTAGTAGTAGGTTCCATTACATCTTGGGATCAATTATTCATGAAGTTCCTATCCACAAAACAAATGCCCTCAGAAGGGAAATAATAAATTATCAACAAAAGAAGGTGACCATTTTTTCGAATACTGGGAATGGTGGAAATACTATTGCTCAAATACCCTCACCATAGCTTTGACAAGTGACAATAATTGTAGTATTTCTATCGACATATGATAGATGCCACTAGTGGTGGGTCATTTATGCCCAAGAGTGATGTTGAGGCCTCCCCTTTCTTTGAGACCCTATTTGAAAATAGAAAGAAATTCATGACCTCAAAAGAATCGCGGTTTATATGAAATAAGATCTACTCCAAACTTATAGCCAGATAGACATGTCGGCCTACATAGTTGATAAGATAGGTAGTTTAAAGTAAATGATAGATGCTTTCATGTTGGCTAGTGGATCTTCTATTCAACCTTAGCCTGAGGTTTGCTCCATCTGTTTTAGTCTAGCGCATCCTACTACTTCATGCTCATCAGGTTCTAGACTTTGTTAATATTTTTTGGAGAAAGTAAATGCATTTAAAAATCTTAGTAATAATCCCTATTCTGAGACTAATAATTCTATATGGGGTAGCATCCCAACTTTCCTTGGTTGAAGAATAATTATTAGAGAGGAACACTTGAGGCCCTCCCTACTCAACCTTTCCCCAAAGCCCTAATTCTACCAAAACCTGCAACGTCATAGCAATTTCCTCCACAATAGAGGAAATAATCATTAGAGGAAGCCCTTAATATGTTCATGTAAACTTCCAAAGAATTTTAAAATGATGCAAAATAAACATTCCATGCCACTCACAATCTATTGTTAAATTGAAATTCTGGATGAATGAAGTTTCAGCTGCTCTTACAGAGAGGGAAAGTGCAAATATCCTAGTCAGCTTGTTCCAAACCCTAAGGGTTAGTAGGAGAGTAGTTCTACTTCTAAAGAATAAAAATTTCATGAACATTCCAAATTCATAACTACCTTAAGGATTGGTAAGACACTAGATGATCGGGTGGGCTTGAATAAGGAAAAAGAACAATGTCGGGAAAATACGAGCCATATAAAGATTCGGAAGCATAAAGAGAAGTGTTGAACATCCCTCACTTCCTTTAAACCTAATCTTGAGGCATCTTATATTTCTAAGGCTTTATATCTTCTGTGTTTGAATATGATTAAGAAAGGAACCAATTTTAATGAGATAATGGAGGTTTTTAAATATGTAAATATCAATATTCCATTACTCAATGCAATTGAAGAAAATACTCTCTTATGCCAAAATTTAATATATCTCTGCACACAAAAGCGAAAGCTTGATGTGTAAAAGAAAGCATTTCTCACAGAGTAAGTGAGCTCAATCATACAACACAATGCCCACCTAAATACAGGATCCCAGGTGCCCCACCATATCTTGTGTTATTAGGGAACACACAATTGATAGGCAATTACTTAATTTGGGGTTGAGTGCTAACATATTATTGTATTCTATTTATGTTCAATTAGGTTTAGGCGAGATGAAACTGACTACTACGACATTGCAATTAGTTGACAAATAAATTAAAATTCCTCTTGGTGTGGTTGAGGAGGTATTGATAAAGGTTGATAAATTTTTATTTCTAGTAGACTTTCTTGTCTTAGATACTCAACCTGTATTGATACATGTTGGAAAAATAAAATGCTATAATCCACTATATAAATGATGTTATGAAACTATCCTTTAATAACATGAAAATCAAGCTAGATGTCTTTAATGCTGGAAAACCACATTTAGACTCTGAAGATGATTTCATGGTTAATATGAGAAAGAGTCTAATGGCTAACCCATCCTTATCATCCTCAAACATTAATCCTCTTAAGGTTTGTCTATCACATTTTGGTTTTGATTTTTTTATTTAGACAACTCCATTGATGAAGTTAATGCTCTACTAGATACAACACCTCTAATGGAAAGCTTGAGTAGGACCCCTTACATTTGTGTCATTTATTGAAGAGCCACCTACTTTGGACCCAACACGTCCTAGATAATTCAAATATGAAAGTTTACGATCCTTTGAAACCTTTCCTATTATCACTGCTTTAGACTCTGATACATAATAGGAAGGTTAGCTACTTGATGTTTCTAAGGAATGCCACCCAACTCAAGGGTGGACAATAGAGGATAAAACAGGTATAAGCCCCACCATTTCTTGACATCAGGAGGAAAATGAACGATCTTTTCAAGAGATGCAGTGTAAGCTTAACCCTTATATGCAAGAAATTATTAAAGAGGAGGTATTCCAAAAAATTGGTCTTAACTTACTATTTCCCCATTTTGATAGTACTTGGGACAATTCATCTCCAATCGTACTGAAGAAATTTCAATTCATAGTAGTAATAGATGTTATGTTACTAAAATCTCCAAAAGAACCAAGTGGCGTACGTATATTGACTATCGTGAAATTTAGAAGTGGAGTGAGTTTTCTTAGAGACACCTTGTTTAATGTTAGTTTAGGATATAGTGACCATCATAGTTAGTCTTGCATTTATATCTATGTTAGCATCATCATACTTTATTTTGCATTAGAATGTTCACATTAGGAGTTTGTACACCATCACAGGCATGCATGTACTCTTCTTCTCACCCTTTTCTCTCTGCCTTATTATTTTACTTATCCATTGTATTTAGTTCTAAACATTAAGGATAATAATTAATTTAAGTTTGGGGATGGGGTGTTTCAAAAACTTGATGTGTTCATTGTAGGTTTTTATGTCTTATATATATATATATATATATATAATGTTTAGATTTTTCTTTAGATTTTGTGGTAAGTCCTTTTATAAGAATGAGAATTTGAATTTTTAAAAAATTTAGTGTTATCTTTGGACTTTAGTTGATTAATATATTTAAATACAATTAGTTCATTTTATTATTATTTTTAAAAGCTTTCCATGAAAATTAAACTTAGAATAATTACTACTTATTGGCCACATATATAGATTAGGTTGAGAATGAGTATAAGTTAAAGATCCTGAAGAAAATTAGTAGAGACTTATAACCCATGTGAGATTAGAATCATTCCTACTTAGTGAGGGTTATACATAAATTCAAATTTTACATCAGTGGACATTGATTTGTAGTTGGTCTCATTATTCTTTATTTTGGTCAACTATTAAGAAATATCATATTAAAGACTATGCCAGATATCTCTTGAGTTTATGGATATAATTAAGTCATGTGAAACATATAAAATAATATCGGCCATTTTTTACAAACCCAGAGCCTTTAGCCTATCCTATGCTAGTTTTTCTAATTAGCCCTTATGATCCCTTATACTATAGCCTTTTCATGTAAGCCAATTAACCATTACCCATATTTAACATTATATGATATTGAATGCCTAATATGTGTTGTAAATATGTGGAGATGTTTGGAAATATCTTGATAAATTAGTATAAATATGAAAATACCTCAAAGAAGGAAAATTTAAAAGTAAAAAAAAAAAAAAAAAATCAATGTTGAAAGTTAAGTGAAAAAGAAAAGAAAGAGAAAGCCAATGAAAAAGAGAATGTTTACTCTTACGTGTGAAAAGAAGAATGTGATTACTTTAGTTGAAGACTTTTATTTATACCACTTTATTTGATAATCTTGTCCTAAGCCTTATATTTCATCCACCCAAAGGCATAACTTGATCATAAGAATAGCATGACTTGGATGTGGCCATGGTTATGAATGAGTAGGGAGTGGTAAAGTGCAACATTCTTACTAGCTAGTATCCTTTCTATAAGACCATTTTTTTTTTTTTTTTGAGTTACCAGCTCTTTATAAAATATGTGTATAATTTGACCACTCACATATTGATGAGATCTTTATTCACCCACTTTCAAGTGACTTCTTTTTTAGTGTTAACTATATATTGTGTGATTTAAAGTCGAAGTATACCTTAGGGTGGTAATTTAGGTTGTACTTAGAGACTAAAATTATGTATACAATGACAATATTCACACACTCACATTTTGAAATTTGATTAGTAAAAGAATATCTTTAGCATAAGGGTAGGATTTTGAATTGTTTTTTGAAAAATGAAAGAATTTTCATGAATGTTTTGAAATGTTTATAGATATCATTTCTAGAAACCCTTATGAGACTATAACTCGTCCATTAATAGTAACCTAGTGGTTTAAAGGCTTTTTGCATACTATACATATAGATGACAGCACTTGCAAAAGTGGTTAGGATTTTTAGATTTTCTATTTTCTCTTTTGTAGTTTTTCTCTAGGGCTAGGATAATGTAAGTTTAGAGGTATTTGATATACACATAAATATTACATTTAATATCCTTATATTTAGCATTTTAAACTTTTTTTTAAATTTAATTTATCACTAATTAGGGTTTATTTTATATTTTGCCTGATTAGGCTTCACTGGTTCAATTCACATTTTTTTGGTCACTTGAAAACATAAAAGAGAGATCACCTACCATTTGAACATTGCTAGTACTCACATTCCAAGAAATGTTGGGATGCCCTTAACAAATTCAGAGCAGTTAGAAACCCTAAGCATCGACCAACCTTATCCATGCCAAAGAAGCTGTCACTACCAAAAGGTAGGGTGGCCAACATCTCATGCATGTATGCAATTCACTGCCCAAGGGAGCTTCTAAGAGTAGCTAGAATGCTATACAAGCAAGCCACATGTACATGTACTTTGTTGAAATACAACTACTCAAAGTATGGGTCTCACGTGAAGTTTACTCCTTCACTCACTTACCAAGATAAGAGAGGGACCCCCTAGGAGTCCATGATTTCTACAATGGGAGAAGAAATTGTACTCTTTAAAACACATTTTACAAGATAAATTTTAGGAGAAAAAGAAGGGAAAAAAATATGGAGTTTGAAAAAGTATTAACGGGAAATCTACTGCACTCATTCATCCAATCTTTTAAGAAAGCATTGCCCAAGATTCATTTTCAATTAGGTCTATTCGAGTAGCATCCAATGGAAAATTTTCTCTAAGTAGAGAATCATGGGAATGCTAGTGTGGACCAAGGAGAATTCAGCATGAGAGAGAGAGAGAGAGAGAGAGAGAGAGAGAGAGAGAGAGAGAGAGAGAGAGAGAGAGAGAGAGAGAGAGAGAGAGAGAGAGAGAGAGAGAGTTGAAGACGATTGAAGGAGAAAATTTTGGTGGGACGCACAACATATTTTAAGAGGAATTTAATGTGATTTTAGGAGTGGTAAGAATATGTTTTTCAGAGAAAATTATGGTGGGCTAAAGGGAGATATTTTTGAAGACTATTGGTGGAGAGAATAATGCTGGTTGAGGAAAGTATTTTTAAGAAGCTAAAAAACATTATTTTCATAGGGCAAAAGGAAAGAGATGATCTCAACAATTCATTGTAGGGTTATGCATAATCCAAAGGATAAAAAGAAAGAGAGAGGAAGTTTCCTTGGGTAGCTATGCATAAAATTTTGGGTTGTTGGAATGTTTTGATTAGAAGAGGAAAGTGGAAGCAAGGAAGGAGATTATGGCAAGTGATTTCACATAGAAATAGAGGGGGATAACATGTTATTCCTTGAAGGGGTTATGCATGATTTTTTTTTTTCTCTCTAGAAAGAAGTGATAAGAAGAGGGAAAGATAAGGAAAAAATAAAGGGGATGAGAGTGATCTTTAGTAAGTTTCTAGGGTGAGTGATTGGCTAAGGGAACAGAGATGAAAGTGAGAAGGAGGAGGACAAATGATTACTTAAAGAGAAGGCCTTGGACATAAAATAAAGAGGAGAGAAAGGTGCGTGTGAGATCTAGTTGTAGGATTCCTCAAGGCTTTCTTGTCAAAACTTAAAGGAAAAGAAGAAGGAAGCTGTGCATGAAAAAGTATACTGGGAGGTGCTTAAATGATCATCCACATGGGAAGAACTTGATGCGTAAAATCTAAGAGAAAGAGAGATGCTCCTTTGTCTTTTCCGCATAGCTCTCTCACCCATCAAAAGAAAAGAAAGGAGGTTGGACAGTGCTTGTCTTGTTCAAGTTGCTGCCCAAAAATAGCTTCTTAAACCTTGTGCTTGAGAAAGTTTGAGAGGTAAGTTCACTCCCATCTCCCTCTTATCCCTTCCCCGCACATCTGTCTATAGTCCCCATCCATCCCTCTTTCTTACATTCAATGCATCATCCTCCATCCCCTCTTTCTTAGCATTGTACGCAGTACCACCTCTCACTTCCATCTCTCTTGGCCTTCCATGCACATCAAACCCCATCCATCTCCTAAGCCTTCCACACATAAAACCATTCCCCTCTTGATTCCTTTAAGTAGCACGTATTCATTATTGAAGAAAAACACTATACATTATATTTAAGTGCTAGATGTCTTCAATAAAGTTGTAGCAAGATGCCTAGGTCATTCCTGTTAAGAAAAAGAGGGTTGAATGGTGTGGTGTGTTGTTTCCTCAAGTTAGAGGCTGTTGGATAACATCCACTATACTTGTTGAGTGACAAAACAAGTATATGTAGTTTGGTTGATGATATAAGGTATTAGTGCAGTTTGGAATGGATTCAGAAGTGATCCTCATTGAGTGACGCAATATAGATGTTTGTGGTATACACTTCATTCCATAGGGGAGTTTTATTTACTTCTAGTTTGATTTATATAATGCTTAAGTCCTTGTAATACTTCAAAGTTTGATTCAATAGAAATTATGCATTTTGTCATTAACATTGTAATTTGCTTATTTTTTTGGTTTAGATGTATGTTAGGATTTACATGCTTTACTTTAGCTACTAATGAGTTTTAGTTTTGTTATTCTCTTATTAAATTTGATTTAGGTCTTTTTTAGTAGTTTTTTAATACTAATTGTTGTGTAGCATTTTAATATATTTCTAGGTATAATTTTTAGCTTAATGTTAGGAATTAATATGCTTTGTTAGATTTCTATCTTGGGTTAGGATGAAACTACACTAGTTTTAAGTATATTCATGTTAAGTATATTTTATATTTAAAAATGTTAAAATATCACTCTTGAGGTGAGCATGATAATTTAAATATTTAGTATTCTTTTCATAGGAAATAGCATGTATCTCCTATAGTTTTGAAACTAAATTTGGTAGATTAATTAATTTAGTATATAAAATCCTTTGATAATTTGTACTTGTAAAAAAGGATAAGTTATGCTTCAAAAGGTCAAGTAAAACCCTAGAATTAAGAAAATCTAAAAATTTGGCCTCTAAATGATATTCTATTCCATGTTTCTAATTCATTGTGGTTTTATTAAAATGAGTAATATAAATCTAATACGATTGATTTTTTCATTTATGTGACTTTAGTTAGGTGGATTCCAAAACCCTAGTTTTTGAAAATTTGAGTAATTTAATTCTCTTTTAGTATTTTTTATTTGTTTGATTATTTTCTCATTTATTGGCTCTGATAAGATAATTTAAGGTAGGTTTTAATAAAAAGTCTAATTTTTCAAATTGAGGTCTCATGGGATTGAAACATACTTGCATGTTTTATATGACAAAAGATTTGACGCTTGTGGTTAATTAAAATAGACATCAAACTTGAATTAGATAGGACACAACATTTGAATGGAAACAATGTCTCTTTGGAATTGATGATCAAAATTGATTCTTTGGAATTAAAGACTAAACCGAAATCAACTAAATTTGAGAAAGTATATGGCATTTAGAAGAACCAATTCTAGACTCTTTTAAAGAACTTGGAATCTATGTGTAATTTTATAGGACTTCTTAATAAAATAAAGGATATACAATGAAAATTGTGAAGGTCTTAGGATTACTTTAATGCAAATGGAAGTTTCTGTCTCTCAAAAGATTCCTGATGTTTGGGAATTTAGTTTCAACATAAGAATAGTACTTTTTAGAAAATTTGAAGATTTGTGTAAACTATTTGATTCAAGAAAACAAAGATACTAGATACTAAAATTAACTAGATTCGTGAATATAGTCTCTAGTGAAGGGAATTTAAAGCACGTGCATCCTATTTTAACATGGCATATAGTAAATATATTAGAAGAAATTGTTTAAAATTTATTAGATTTGGTGTCAAAATAGGAAAGCACTATTCAAAATGTATGGAACAATAAAGGTTGTTAATGAAAATTTAGAAGAAATTGGAGTACCACTATGAAAGTTGAATAATCAATGTTCACTTCCTAAAAAGGCAATGACCTTCATGCAATGAGTACACAAGCTGTTTAGAGATATTTTAGTATTAAGAATATTTATATGAGGTTTAAATGTGAAAATTGGGACACAATTGCATAGTCTACATATGCAAAAATGGTAACTTCTATTATAGAAGACCAAATAGCCAAAGCTAAAAAGACATCCAGCTCAAAGAAGCCACACTTCACTTGAATAGTAAGAATGTCATGTCATTTTACCAGGCCACAAAGATTCCAAGATTGGATACTAAGGAACAAGCTATGTATTTAGTATCTACTATATAGTAAACAAAGCCTACATATTCTTAGATTTGGACACTTCATCTTCACACTATTGAGGAAGCAATTAATGTGAATTTTGTAGAGAGTTCATTTCTCTTCAAAACTAGTCAAAATGAAGTAGTAGTACTTCATCCACTACAAGGGAACCTATAGAATCTTATCAAAATGAAGCAGAAGAAATTCCTTCACCCAGTAGGAGGACAAACTCTTCATAGACTAATTTTATTGTATTATGGTAGAAGAAGACCCCAACATATTTAGAGATGCAATGATATAAAAAAGATGATGAAATGCATGACACAAATTAATAAGTTTGTTTGTGTTTAAGTTCACTAATTACTTGGACACCAACTAATAGAATTAGATGGTAGATATGAGAGAGATGCAATTTTGAACAAGAAAAATTTACTTCTAAAATTTTTACATTTTGTAAGTAGAAAAAAACTATGATGACCCTAGTTTTTGTAACACATTTTGTAATACAATTTTCAAAGGCAGGGCCCTTAGTAGTAAAAAAATTTCGCAAAACAAAGCAGCAAAAATTCTTTTCTTTAACAGTTGTTTTGAAAGATCCAAGTCATTACTTCATACATAACATAAGTAGAATTTTTGTACAAGATAAAATTCCATTAAAGGAATATACTTTTATTAAATTCCAGAATCCATCCAATGGTTCATAGTACAGCCCAAGTATCAGTATAATACTTGTCCAAATTACATAATCCAAGCTTCAAACCTCACCATACATTAAAAACTCTCAATACAATACAATGCTCTCAAATAAAATACATGTCTTCAAGGGATATACCCCAATTGATTATTCTTCCCAGTTTTCTTAAGTCTTGAGCTCCTAATTCTCCTTCCCTATATCTGAGATGTTGCAAACATTGAAACATTTACAATATCTTAGCAAGCTATGTTTGGTAGGAATTTCAAGAAGCATAAAACTTTGGCAGTATAATCCTAATACTTCATAATCCCATTATTCATACTCATGGAGCAATCTCTTTTGTCATATATGTACATCCTTACACATACATATGGTATACTTTGTATAGATATATACATATGGTCAAAACCGCAAAAAATAGTTAATATCTCAAAACATAATCATATCTACCTTATGCTGAGTTGATAAATCATCCAAACTCTGTTGGAAATACTCCCTCATTTGGGTAGTATTGGTAATCCATGATTACCCGACATCTCATCATGCCATATCATAAGGCATTTCACTACACCATGCATCATAATGCAAAAATACTCAAAGGACCACTATGCATGCAGTTAGAATTTGTACCAGCATGCCTGGATAACTGCTCAATAATCCACCTATACCATCTGAGGTGGAAATCACAATATCCAGGTCCTTATGGGGAAGACCATGACTGTCACAGTGGCAGCCTTCCCATAATTGCCCACCCAACTTTTAGCCTCATTTAGGCTTAGTATCTATATAATAACAAGATTCAGAGAGCAGGTGGCCAAACCCTACTAACTCTCCTAGCATAGCATCCTCAGGCCTATGCTTATTTAAAACAAAACCATAAGCCTCTATGCTTGAATGTAAAGTAATTCTCATACTTATGAGATGATTTGTCTGTTTAATTAGGACTAGAATATCTTCTAATTGCACATTCACTTAGAGTCTATTTCTCAATTCTAACTTAACCATTTCATATGTGTTTTGGTTGGATCATAAGGGTTTTCAATGGATGTTGTACAAGTATTTGCATTATACTTGTCAACATTTCCAAACATAAGATCATGTATACAACATGTACTTCTCATGTAGATGCATTCATAAAATCCTCCTACCTTCAAGTAGTGATTCATCTCTTCAAATCTTCCATGATCTTGATTGATGTATGAAATCTGTAAATCCATACATAGTGTCAATATTTATACAATTGTGGATAATCTCCTATCTATATTCTTTATCTAGATCTATCTTATATTCCTATTATCCATATAATCTATCTTCCTCAAACAGCATTGATCAATAGATCTGACGGTTAGAATGATCTTCTAACCTTTCAGATCTAATTATTTTCTATATTTAAGTCTTTGTGTATCCATCTCTTTGATCTTGATATTTCATAGATCCTTTGATCAACAATCTATTCTTGTTGATAAATATCAAGAGCTTAGATCTTCTATTATCTAGTTCTTCTTTGATCTAAGTTTAGTTGTTTGATCATCCCTAAGGAGGATGATCTTGGTTCTCTTCCTTGAATCATAATGGATCAAGGGTTAAGATCTTTTGTTTGATCTAAGATCTTCTATTCTATTTGATCTAAGTTGTAAGCAATATCTGTATATATATCATCATCAAGAAGTATTGATTTCTTTTTACTGTTCTTGATGATTTAAGATCCAATGCATCTTGTTTGATTATCCTTATCTTACTTATAATTTTTATTAGGGTTAGATAATTTACCAACCTTTTATGCTCTTATTATTATTATTATTATTATTCAACCAGTTAATGTTTTTCTGGTTGAAGATAACTTATTTCAGCCTAAGTCTAGAATGCTCCTCTTATTTCCAATTGGCTAAAGCTTACTAGTTGAATGGGTGAACACAAAGTGGTTACTTTAATCCTCATGTAAGGAGGCGTTTAGACCTCACAAATGTCAACAGAAGGTAGGGGAAGAGCAAGGCTCTATTAGAAAACCCCCTTAACCACCATGTTCAACATTCATTAGTGTGATCTTAGCTCAACCTTTCATAAGGTTCCTATGAGCATGTTAACCCTAAGTACTCTTTCTAATTGATTTTAATTAAGTTCATGAACATTTGAAATATCATTCATGAGGTTTATTATTCTCCTAGTTTGGGACAAGGATTTGATAATCCTTATATTGTCCTACTAACTATAGCCCTTACTAATTAAGTTCAAGTCAAATAATTCACTCTTATTTGTGTCATGAAACTCTACTTTCTCATTAGACTCCATTTTTGGTGTTTTATGAATATTGAGACATAACCACTAATTAAACAATTATATTTACTAACAAAATTTAAATCATAAACTTTAAAGCAGAAATCTAATATAAGTTTAACCACATTTTGCACTAACATGCTTCCTAAGTAACTTAACTTAATGAAATGAAACTATACTTAAACTAGCATGCTCCGAAGTTATAAAATACATAAAATTTTACTACTAATCTCATGAAATCATGCTTAAACTTCAAATGTAAACTAACATGGCCCTAAGATAATTAAATCTATCAACCTAATATAACAATCTAATAACATATAGAACATAGCATGCTAAAATCTAAGAATTACACTAACATGCTTTATAACATAATTCATATTTACAATACTATTATCAAATAAAAGAAAATGAAACTAATTATATTAAAATTATTAGAAACCTTTACTTATGATCCAACCATTAGATCTTAGAACTTTCCCTTTTAATCAAGGATTTTAATGAATTTTAGGGATTTTACTCCATTAAGATTTAAAGATCTAATCAACTTATTTTTGTTATATTCAGTCCATGATATCAATGGATTCCATCATAATATCATTTATTCAATCCATCCCAAGGGTTTGATCATACTTGATCTTATTGATCAAGTGGGCCCCTTTGTATTTTTAGGGTTTTTCTACCATAAAGGGTAGATCCCTCAATTTATCTTAGTTCTGTCCAAATCAATCATGGATATCACTTGAGTAATTCAGATCCTCAGATCTTGAAGATCATGAAAATTAGAAACTAAATTCTTAAAAATAGAAAGTTTCTGGAATGTTTTTTTTATCAATATTATGGTTTCAGAAGAAAATAGACGTTATAAGCTTTCCATAGCTTCTTTTCAATCTCAATTTGGAGTTCAGATGACTCCACAATTGAATTGTGAAGTTAACAGTTGTTTCTAGGGTCCAGATTTGATATGGGCCCACTAGAACAGACGGCTTGGATCAATCGGGTGGAGTGGGCTAGTTGAGCAGAAGGTTCGGCACGTGCCCATCATCGGGACGCAAGCGTGACACATTCCGCCCAGGACAAGCTCTGTTGTGTGATCTTCCTGTCTAGACAACATCGCACCATGCGCATGCCAAAATGCTGCCGCAGGGCACATGTTGGGTTCCGACTTGATTTGGGAGATCAGACAGTTTGTTTGGACTGTCCAATCAATCCCTTTACAATTAAAAGCTCAAAACTCAATGAAAATTTTTAAAATTTCTTCCCTAGGGTTTTGGGACCCTTCTAGATCGATTGGATGACTCAGATTTTTCATCTGAGCCCTTCATAATCCAGAATTGAAGGGTTTTGGTCCTTACTTTATTTTTATAAATTTTAACCTAAAACTAATTACAGAAAAATAAAAATTACATAAAAATAATAATAAATAAGTATAAGAAGTGGTTCCACCTACCTAATTAGAGAAAAAATGTAGATTTGAAGCCCAATTTGAAATAAACACCCTTTGATAATAAAATAGCCTGATAGTTGCTTGTTTTGTGATTTCTCGTTGATTGCACTGCTGGATCTTGAAATTGATTTGGGGATTTTGTAGATTAGGTATCTAGGATTGTATGGATGGAGGGATTTGTGAGATTTAATTTGGAATAGAGTGCTTAATTGAATTTAGGTCTCTTGTTCTAATTGGATAGAGGAGACAGAAAATGCAAGAAGGGAGATTTTTGGGAGTTTTGGAATTTTGGGAAGGAATCTAGATCTGGTTTTTCAAAGTAAGTAAGATGATTTTGTGGGAATTTTAATGAACATTTTTGGAGGGGTATTCGTAGGTGTTTTGTAAATTTTCATAGTTACTTGTAATTATCATGTTTCAATTCTTTTAAATATTAAAGCAGCTGGTAGTGGTTTGACCACTCATTACATGTTTTCTAGCTGTTGGATTCATTTTTGGGCCCCTTGTGAGCCCCATGGGGGTGTAAAGGGATCATTTTGCCCTTTTATGGAGAAAAATTCATTTTATTCTCCCGAACTCGGAATTGAGCGTACTTAGTGGTGTTTAGATTGATTTTTTTAGTACATTTATAATTTATAAGTTTTAAATGATATTTTAATCTCTATAAAAAGAGAATTTCCAATAACATAATATTCCAGCCCAGAATTTCTGAAAATTCAAACTAAATTGATTTTCTTTATCAATTTACAAAATTTGGGGTTGTTATAAAAACATCAACTTCATATTTTAAGTTCTATAAGTTGCTCACTTTATCTATATGAAGATAGAATAAAAAATTGTAGAGAGTGGTATGAATGATGTCAAACGTCAAGTTACAAAATAATGAAGTGGGTCCAAATATTATGTTAGTTGTACTCTAGTTACATGAATTCAATTATGCTACAATAAGCTCAGTCTCCATGACTTCAAACAGTGAGATCTAGTAAGGACATATGAATTTAAAATATGAATCATTTCCAAACACTTGGGTTTGATCAAGACATTGAAAATTGATTAAGAATGGATTGAGATGCTAATGCTTTACAAATAAATGATCAAGACATTGAAGCCTGGTTTAAGAAATAATTGAAAAACTTTAGAAATCTCCATAACACTAATTTTATTGAGCCAAGGATGCTTGAAAGCTTGAATGAAAAGGAACATAGGTCTTCATTATTATTTTTTACCTTAAAATGACATGAAGTTTTCTATTATAGTGCAAATATGTTAGTTATAAGCTATTATTATATATGGTACCATTAATAAGTACACGAGTTACTAGACTACTGGATTCAAACAACACACAAGGTAGCTAACCTATCGTCATTGGTTGTTACCAATTAAGTTAAAACTTCCATTTGTGAGCATAGTTTCAAGAGATAACTATGACACCAAACCTAAAGATTATGAGAATCCCAAACACAAAGATATTTGCTATGGGCCAATCACATTAGAATAAGAGTTGAAAATTTCTAAGGTAGTATCTTAACAAGTTCAGAGAAGTCTCAATATCTAGTGAGATTTAGTGCATAGAGAGGATATTTGCGTGTGCAACAAACATGTTAGGTTTTGACCTTATGCAAAGATCCATGGATATGACTTACTAAGTCTCTATGATATAAAACAGTTTGATATATGAATATGGGTATGAATATTGTGATTTAGGGCATCAATATGGCTAGTTCTTGCACTATGAAAATATTCTAAGGGGATTTTAGTTAATTTGACTTATGACATACACCATGACTATTTGAGTGGAATGCTATGAAAGCATAATTGAGAGCTTATTTATTCAAGTACTCTAAGTACAATGGTTTGATACAAGAAATGGTTTTGCAATTGTAGATAGAAGTTGAACAATTAATCCAAGTTATGAATACTGGATAATTTTGTGAAAACTAACAACTGTCTCAAATGACACTACATAGCAGACTTTAGGTCTCAAAATACATTGACTCATTGTTAGAATGGATTTTCACTGATGCAGTAACCCAGAAAGTTATGAAGCCTTAAGTGGTAACTTTAGAAATGACCATGCATATGAGCACATGGAATAAGCAAAGATATTTGGTGTATTGTTAACCACCTGATTTGGATTTGTGATCAACATTGAATTTTATTTGTTGGAGTGTGAAAATTTCCTTAACCAAAAGATAAGAACTTTATTTCGGAGTTAGACTCCAGTGATTGCCTTGGATATGACCTATTTGAGAAGGGTTTTATTTGGAAGCTTAACTCCTTAGATTTTAGACCTCCTCTTTATTGATTATATGAATTCAAAAAAATTATCCAACCCTCTCTCCAAAGGCATAATAGGAGAGCTGGTAGATGAGACATCGAGGGAATTGGGCATAAAAACCTACAATTGACCAGTAGAGGTGACCTTACATAATATTGTTGACTAAGTTCCAAGGTATAAATAAGTTATCTAGATCTATCGATGTACTACAATTTTATTTCATTCCCATTCCTATAGTGTATGTACTATGACTTGTAGTATTAAGGATAACTTATGTCTTAATGAACCTGTAGATCAACTAATTTTGGACTATGGTGTATACGTCACACATTATTGGACTCACTATTCCAGGTGTGAGGATTTTCTTGCCTCCTATGGGGCTCAAGTTGGTCTTTAGAACACCTGGCAAATTACCTGATTAGCACGCAGCTATAGCAACTAGTTTATGTACACTTGTCTCCTTTAAGAGGAGTACATCTTATATTTCTTTCTTTGGGTTGCCTTATACTTCTTGTTTTGTTATACACTAGAAGGAAGTTCAAGACTCTGCCCACTTTCTTTGATGCACTAATCATGTTGATTGCCTAATCTTCTTTTGTTTCATGTCTTTATTATCTTTATTTTTTTTTGTCTACTTAAACTCATTAGGAACTATTTTTAATTCTTGAATGACATCTATTAGATGGAATATGTGTTTTGTGATAGGCCCATGGGAGAAACAAGGAAGAGTCAAGCTCGTCGTTGCAAAGATAGCTCCACCCTTTCTAGTATATCTCATGGTTAGGAGCCTCTCATGTTTTCGAAGATGTTCTTTTACTTGTTAATATTCACACAATTTTAATTTAAAACAAGTAAGGGAATGTTTTTTTGAGTTTATTTTAACTTAAAATACAAGTGGGGGATTATGGTTTTTGTTTTCTAGGTTAAAGGTACTACTAGTCCCACATCGCCCTTTTCACAAGAAATATAGAGTGGTATCTCTATGTAAGGGATATGAATTGATTTCATGCATTGCTTATTATAAAGATAGTCGTGAAAAGACTCCCCTACGTATATATATATATATATATATATATTTATTTATAAGGGTACTTTCTAGGCCATTCTCTATACCAAAAATTCTCTATTCCCCTAGATCTTTCTAGTTTCTAGTATTCTAGAGTTTGTCGAGCTAAGACATTTTCTGTTATCTCTTTCTTCTAGATTTTGCCATTTTTTTGCAACACTCTATTATCTTCTAATTCTATGAGTTTTCTCTATGGAGATCTCCATTCTTGTTGTCTTTCAAGAATTTTATCATTATCTTGATTGATTACCTGAGAATTTTTTGTTATTGTAATATTTTAAGAACTTTATTATCTTAATTAATTGAATGAGATTCTCTCTTATTATTGTCTTTTAAGAACTTCATAATTATTTTGATTGATTGACTCAAAATTTTCTCTTATTGTCATGATTTAAAACCTTTGCTTATTGTCTTAATAGATTTATTAAGATTTCTCTTGTCATCAAGATCTCTTTTCTTGTTGGCTTGGAAAATATACATTTGACAATTTAACTCATATTATATTTTCATAGACATATTAAAAAATAATTTAAGGCATTCATTTTGAGAATAAAGTATGGACCAATTCTAATCATGAAAATTAATCATGGTATAGATTGAATTTGGCATGGTTGAATTGTCAAGATAAAGCAACCGTATTCCTTGCACTTATTGGGATGCTTTAGGTATCTTAAAGAAGATGCTATAAATGTGCCTCTAAGCTAAGGTCAATTAGAATTTTGTTTTCATGCAAGACTATTATAGTTCCAACATTAGGTGGGACGACTTCAGTATTTCTTCCCTTAGTCTTCCTTTCTCAATGGACACATTGCAACAACTGTAAATCCTCAAATTTATCTTCTTCTTCCTCCATTAGGGCATTAAATAAAAATTCTTTCATCTTATTCTATTTTTGTTTATATGGAAAAGTTTACATATGAAGAACTCCAACACTCATTGTTATTATTACTATAAATAAGTTGTAGAAGGAATTACAAATCCATAAACAGATCTCACTATGTAAAAACAATGCAATTACAAACCCATCTCACAAATACAAATTTAGGCTTGTGAAACATCTAGTTGTATATATGTGGTGACTTGTGTTTTTAAATCTTGATTTTCTCAAAAATTAATTTTTCAAAGGTAGGATAGATCCCTATTTTATTAAATCTCATTAGAAATACAAAACATAAAATATATATATATATATATTATTTCGAGCATTTTTTCTTTAAAACCACTTAACATTTTCAAAGGTAGGCCCATGTTTGGGCCATAAAAGTTCTATCACATATTCAAATGATATTGCCTAAGAAGCATTATCCACAAACCACATTGCTATTGTAATCATCAATGTAAATAGAGTTTGGCATCACATGCCTTATTACATGAATATTCAATAAGAGGATTATAAAAAGAACTATAAATGGAATTGCTCTTAACTTCCAACTGCTATGTCGGGCGATGAGGTCTCCTACTCCACATTACTAGACTTTCTACCATGATTTGCATTTTTTGGTTATAGATTAATTATGCACCATTCCCAGTAGATAAATCTAGACTACAAACTCAAAAAGGTGGCATCCATCACGCATATGCTTCAAAAATGTGTTTCCCAATGCAAAAAAATCACACAACTATCTTACCTTAGTCATGCCATGCAATGCATTTTCAGGCATTTATATACATTTCCATATTAGCAATTTATTAAATTGGCTAATCCACTTAAATATATCAAGTAAATTAAGATGATCAAAATCTCAAAATAATTCTTGGTAAAACCATGGCATTGGCACTCTTAAGATGATGAAACATTTGGTGCACTTTGGCAAGTACATCTACCAATTGGTCATGAGTGCTCATCTAGTGACTATCTCAGGCTCTATCTCAAAACCATACATCCAACTCCATAGGATCTCAAAATAGAAATCTCATAGGACTCATCACGCTCACAACCAATTTATTGATTGTGTGCACTTCAGTACCCTAGAGGGACTCCTACCATGTCCTCACAGCGCTACAAAGATATGTCCCAAAAGGGTGCTATGACAACTCAAGTGTTTGCTCCTACCACACTAGTTAAGAAGAATTAATGCCACTTTAGGCATGGATACCTTACCACCTTTAATGGTTGGAGGCTGGGAGGCCAAACCCACTAGCATAGTTTTTGCCAAGAATTTTAACATATCTAAAACATATATCCAAGGTATTATTATACCCAATATCTCATATATTAAAATCTCATCAAGTATATGATTTGTTGTTTCTTTTCAAGAATTAAAATCTTACCATATGATTTGGCACATCAAAATTTTGACACACTTTTGAAAAATGTCTCTTTTAGAGATTTCAAAGCCATGCTTTGTAAGTATATTTAACTTGCTAAAAATCACAATTCTAGGAATGCATCTTGGCCATCAAAATCTATATTTTTCATAGGTTTAATTTGATTGCAAAATTGGTGTTTAACATGCCCTAATAACTTATGTTAGAAATCTTTCTTTTCATGCATTTCACATCATCATCATCATCATCAAGACCTTATCCCAATTAGGGGTCGGCCACATGAATCTTATTCCTCCATTCTACTATATTAAATACTATGGTTTCATTTAGTCCCATAGTTTTTAAATCTTTCCTCACCACTTCTATCCACGTTCTTTTGGGCCTTCCCCTTGCCCTTTTAGAACCTTCAACTTGTATGGCCTCACTCCTTCTAACTGGTGCCGTTGGTGGCCTCCTTTGAACATGTCCAAACCATCTAAGTCTAATCTCCCTCATCTTGTTACCTATTGGCGCTTTCCCTAAATTTTCTCTAATATTTTCATTTCTAATTCTATCCTTTCTTGTCTTACCACTCATCCATCTCAACATCCTCATTTTTGCGACACTCAGCCTATGAGTATGATGTTCCTTAACTGCCCAATACTTTGATCCATAGAGCATGGCCGGCCTAATAGCCATCCTATAGAATTTTCCCTTTAGTTTGAGTGGCACCCGCCGATTACATAAAACACCCGATGCACATCTCCATTTGTTCCAACCCACTTGGATTCTCTGGGTAACCTCCCTCTCTATCTCTCCACTCTCATGGATCAATGATCCTAAGTATTGAAAGTGGTCTCTCATGGGGACCTCTTGGTTATCAATCTTGACTAGTGCTCCACTCCTACTCTCCTTACTAAAATTACATTCCATATATTCTGTCTTAGTTCGGCTAATTTTAAATCCTTCCGATTCTAATGCTTCTCTCCATAACTCTAGCTTTATGTTTACACCCTCCCTTGTCTCATCAAGTAGGACTATATCGTCTGCAAATAGCATGCACCAGGGAATCTCCTCACGCAGATGTTTTGTTAACTCGTCCATAACTAATGTAAAATGGTATGGACTCAATGCCGATCCTTGGTGCAATCCGACAATGACAAAAAAATCACCAGTCATGCCACTACTGGTCTTAACATTTGTTACTGCTCCCTCATACATATCTTTAATTATGTCTATATATCCCTGAGAAACCCCTTTAACACCCAACACCCTCCATATTAACTCTCTAAGGACTCTATCATAAGCTTTCTCTAAGTCAATAAAGACCATGTGTAGGTCTTTTCTCCTCTCCCTATATTTCTCTACTAATTGTCTTAGTAAGAAAATAGCTTCCATGGTAGACCTCCTAGGCATGAAACCAAACTGATTCTCCGATACACTTGTTTCATGTCATAGCCTCTTCTTAATCACTCTTTCAAAAATTTTCATGGTGTGGCTCATAAGTTTGATCCCTCGATAATTAGTGCAGCTCTGAATGTCTCCTTTATTCTTATAGATTGGTACAATAGAGCTTTTCCTCCACTCATCAGGCATTTTCTTTGATTTTATAATCTTGTTAAACAACTTGGTCAACCAAACTACCCCACTATCTCCCATATGCTTCCAAACCTCTTAGTGCAGCTCTGAATGTCTCCTTTATTCTTATAGATTGGTACAATAGAGCTTTTCCTCCACTCATCAGGCATTTTCTTTGATTTTATAATCTTGTTAAACAACTTGGTCAACCAAACTACCCCACTATCTCCCATATGCTTCCAAACCTCTATTGGTATACCATCAGGTCCCATGGCCTTTCTTGATTTCATCTTTCTCAAGGCCTCTTTTACTTCAAGCATTCTAATCCTACGTTCATATCTATAATATCCAATTTTATTTAGATTCATAGTATTTTCAATCCCTATATTCTCAGGGCCATTATCATTTAACAATTTTTGAAAGTATATTTCCCACCTTTGTTTGATGTCATCATCTTTGACTAATACCCTTTGATCATCGCTTCTAATGCACCTAACATGCTCTAAGTCCTTACCCTTCTGTTCTCTTACTTTTGCAAGTTTAAACACATCTTTCTCACCTTCTCTTGTTCCTAGTCTATTATAGAGCTCATCATATGCTTTAAGTTTTGCCTCACTTACTATTCTCTTAGCAACGTTTTTAGCATTCTTATATTGTTCATAGTTTTCATTATTTCTAATCTTCTACCATGCTTTAAAATGCATTCGTTTTTCTTTAATAGCTTTTTGCATTGTTTCATTCCACCACCATGTTTCCTTTGTTAATAGCCTTTTACCTTTAGATAATCCTAAGACATCTTTTGCCACTTTCTTAATGGACTCAGCCATATTAGTCCACATGGTATTTACTTCTATTACATAGTTCCAATTTCCTTCTTCCATCAACTTATTTTTGAATGAGGTTATTTTCTCTCCTTTTAAGTTCCACCACTTAGTTTTTGGATGTGTATTAAGTTCAGTTCCTACATGGCCATTTAAGTCTGCTCCTATAAATATCCCCTCAGTGTTGGGAATTTCTTGCATGACTCCCTCCATATCTTCCCAAAACTGTCTCTTAATTATATCTTGTAACCCTACTTGTGGTGCATATGCACTTATAATATTTATAATCTACTCTCCTAGAATCATTTTTATTATTATAATTCTATCACTGATTCTTTTAACGTCCACAACTTTATCCTTTAATTCCTTATCAACTATTATTCCTACACCATTTCTATTATTTTCCTTTCTTACATGCCATAATTTATACCCATCTATTTCTCTAGCTTTAGCCCCTTTCCACTTGGTTTCTTGGATACAAGCGATGTTGACTCTCCTATGTTTCATCGTGTCTACTAACTCCAAACTCGTACCTGTCAGTGTCCCTATATTCCATGTAGCGATGCGAATCTTATGTTTTGGAGATACCCTATTTACTATCGCCTTTCTCGACCTCCATGGTATGAACCCATGTCCACTTTTCACTGCACCTGGGTTCTGATGCAGCGCGTCGCTTCCGAGGGGACGCTCTAGCAGCCCTTGCCCATTTTTCACTACACCCAGGATCCGATGTAGCGCGTCGCTTCTGGGAGAACGCCCTAGCAACCCTTGCCTATTTTTCACCGCATCCGGGATCCGATGCAGCGCGTCGCTTATGGGGAACGCCCTAGCTTGAGCGAATTTTAGTTTTCGATTCACGTCATGTTGGGGTTGCCATAGTTTTTAAAAGCTGAAGATGATTTTCATTAAAATCATCTTCAACTTCACCCTTGCCAGTTGGCTACCTGACGCAAGGGTGGCCATATTTTAAGAAGCTGAAGATGATTTTCATTTCTTCCTCACAAACTAATATACAAATGCATATTTATTTGTAAGAAAGAAATAATAGAATCATCTTCAACTTCCCCCTTGTCGGCTGGCTACCTAACACAAGGGTTGCCATCTTTTAAGAAGCTGGAGATGATTTTCATTTCTTTCTCACAAACTAATATACAAATGCATATTCATTTGTAAGAAAGAAACAATAGAATCATCTTCAACTTCCCCCTTGCCGACTGGCACCTAACGCAAGACCCTCCTTTTTTATCCGCGCTTGGGACCGGCATTGGCGGAGTTCTTTTCATGCATTTCACATACACATTAAAAATTGTCTATTACAAATAAGTTTAATATATGAAATAGTCCATGGATTTTGCATAAGCTAATGTGTAAAAATGTCCCATTCCATGGAATCTTTTTAAAGTATCATGGTGGCATTACAAATCTTGGAAATTTGCTTATACTAAGACATGTTTTCATAACTGTTTATAAATCTAAATTTACTTGATCATAAGACTATAGTTTTCATGCTGAAAATATTTTAAAACAGGTATAATTGAAAAAAATATATATTTTGCTACTTACTATTAAATTCCTTGATAATCATATTTGTCAACCAAACATTGGACTATCCCAAAAATGCACTGTCCATGCTACACATATCCATTGTCAACCACATTTCATCTCATTAACACAATGGAACTAAATACATGTGAAACATCATGACACCCATAATCAAGGCACCCTCGCAGGCTACCTAGCATCAATCTTTGATATCATTTAGAGGAGAAATTACAAGAGTGGCATCCACGTTGGTAAGGAAATCATCCATCATCCTAAGCATGGACTTGAAATGTAAGACAAATAATCCATCATGTAAATGTGCCCATAATTAATGCTTATTGTTGAGAACTAAATCATCTAACATGGTAGATAATAGTTTGGATGATAAGCCTGATAAATAGAAGCTCTTTTCTTTTTTGAAGCTTAAAACAAATTAATCTATAAGGTAGTACTATCTATGGATGAGGCATGTGGGTACATTCATATAGTTTTCATGTACTAATTCAGTCCATCTGGTGTGTAAGTAAAGCTACTAAATCATGTGGACATCCTAATCATATAGGTTGTATATACAAAAATCTATCATTTAACAAAATAAACTTATTCATGGATGGTGTGAATGGTTTAAATAATGTATATTCAGTCATGAATGCCCAAATCAAATGAATGCCTCTATCATGTCTGTTATTGATGCTCAAATTATGAAACTTCCCAAGGCTCTTGGTACATGATTACCATATGTAATGCTATACTTAGGGTTAGAAGATCAAACTTACTCAAAACATCAAAATACCCAACTCATATATTATAGTAGATCATATTAGATGCACATTATTTAAGAATGTAAATCAAGTTTGAAACAAGTTTTTTCATAGCCAAACAAGAACCTAAGGCATGAAATCAAGTTTTCAAAACCTTAAAAATCTCTTAGCCTAGATCTACCTACCTCATTGATGAAATCAAGTTTGCAAAAACTTAAAAATTTTCAAATTCTATCATATCTTATTCCATGGATTCACTTTATCATTTTAGATAATTTTCAAATTCTGTTACATTTCATCTTCTAAATACACTTACCAATTTCACTTATTTTTTTATTCTCTCAATATTCCAAATCAACAAAAATGCCTCCTTATATGGTTTGATGAATCTAGATGTTTTAGCTAACTTGGCTGCCTAAATTTTGTAGTAAGGTGGGTCCACCATTAATATATTTTTTATTTAAATTTAGAAAGGGGTGTTGTTATCAACATAAAATCTCATTATGCTAGTAACTTAGATCTCCACCATTGAATTTTGGATATCATGGAATGTTGGATAGCTCTTTTTGAGCAATATCCATCAATAGAGGTCTCAATATCTAATTATTTAGTTTCTCAAAATCCAATTTTTGAATTATGAGTAAATGCTAGATTTTATTGATCATAAAAAGGATACACAATCTTGAGATATTACAATATATATACATATAAGTAATGTACTAAATAGTATGTTAAGAATTGATATCATATGTAATAAGATTTTCCATTTTACATTACACCTCTAGTTGTCATAGGCGTCGAGTCTGCAATACCGCAAACTTATTCCTCATGATTACACTCCTATATTGCTACCTCATTCACCACTCCTTGAACAATTACTGGCTGAATTTGTCAATTGAAATGACAAAGTTATCAACATGGGCCATCAAATCACTATTCAACATTTGTAGAAACATATCGTTCATAATTTGCAACACCTCTGTTCATGTGATGTGATCCTCCTTACCTTCATATCTAGTTTCTGTCCCTATAAAGATGAAAAACCATTTATCATGTGGTTGACTCTCCTGAATAAAGAAATTGAATTGAACCAAAATAAAACTCAATCTTTTTTAATCAAATTTCAATATTTTTGAAGTTAAATCAACCTTTGATCAATTAGAAACAAAATCAAACCTTGAAATCAACTTCTTTGAAAGGTTTTCAAGGTCATTCTTATGTTGGGAATTTTTTTTGCTAGATTCTTCTCCTATAAACTTTGATGCTTTCTTTGTATTTTATTCAACAAAGTGTCATCAACTCCATGGGTAAGAAAGAACACCACCTAGGTCTTCATCCTTTCCCATAATCCACTCATTTGTATAAGATTCCAAAAATTGCATTACTGATAATCTTGGTCTCCATGGGTTGTAGAGCAATGTTGAGATGGAAGAGGAAGAGGTAGTTGAAATACCAAAGTTGCATGCACTTAAATTAACACTCATCAATTGTTTTCATCATAGTGGTCTGACGACAAACATTTTTTAATTCTAGAAGACTAGTTAAAAACGAATTGAAGATTAAGAGCTACTTATAGCCTAACATTGAAAGTAGGGGCTCATTACAAATTGGAGCCTTATAAGGGTAAAGTCTCTACTGAATGAAAATAAATTTTTTTTTTTACTAGATTAGTACTTAATTTAAAAAATGAAGGGGACCAGCCTCTACTACCAACTTTTATCAAGGTTGGATCCTCTAGTATAGAAACATTAGACACCACCAACCTATACTACAAACGATTGCATAATCACATCCTTCTATCATGAATCTATTAGATGGACTACTTGAATAGTATTTCAAGGCTTGCTACCTAATTGTTTAATAATTTTGTTTAATAGTTTTTAAATAAAATAAAAAAGGATAAAAGACAATACTCAAATATGGAAAAAAGAACTAATTCTTGCCATTAGTCAAATTTGCAGCAATATATATATATATATATATACAGAGAGAGAGAGAGAGAGAGAGAGAGAGAGAGAGAGAGAGAGAGAGAGAGAGAGAGAGAGAGAGAGAGAGAGAGAGTCTCTTGGAAGCATGCATATATATATGAGAAGGATTCCCAAATCCAAAAAAGGATGGTGTGACATGGATTGGAGTTTCAATAATTTCATCTAGATGCCAAAGTTGTAGAGGGATGGATTTGGGGGCTTTAGATCTATGATCACATCCTCAAGTAGGCCTCTTGCTTGACATCTCCATCCTCAATAATCTCTTGACCATGTGTTTAACACTTTCCCATGTCGAATTTGGAATTTGGGTTCCTATTTTTCAAGGAGAATCATCCTTAGTTGGACATTTTTCTTAAAATACTATAAACTCGGGGCTCAATTGAATTTAGGGCTCTAGACTTTGTGTGCCATTCTTTTGATTACATGCCTCACAAAAATGAAGTTATTTAAGGGTATGTGAGGACTGATGAATTAGACGTAGCTTGGCTGCTAATTGATAGAATGCACATTCATAAAAGTGCTACTACTTATGACTTCTTGATTTCAAGTTTTGCAAGGTTTGGACTTTTATCATTGGCACACGAGTTTTTTAACAAGATATTTAGACAATCATAAGATCTTGGAATTTGATTGTTCATGGTTATGCATGTAGTGGAGAGCTTGAGCATGCAAGGTAGCTAGTCAATGAGATGCCCGAGAGAGATTTTTTCTTAGAGTTCAATGGCTTTGTTTTTAGTTTTGGGGTTTATGTTTGATCTGATGTGAATAGTTAGATTTTAGACCTCCTCTTTATTGATTTATGATTATTTATTTTGGTTTTGGACAAAAATTGAGTTATGGACATATGTGTTAATTCTTTTAATGGAAGTAGTTGTAGTCAGTCTCCAAAATATGGAGTACTGTTATAAAAAAGGGAGTGTTGATGATCTTGGTTTTTTTATAGCATGACATTTTTTGAAAATGAAATCCATAATAAGGGAATTTTTATCAACTAAAAATATAGTAATAAAAAAATTAAGAAAATAAATGTAGGGCCTGAAACATAGTCACGTTAGCCATTTTGACAAAATCATGATTGTGAGGGTGCAACTGAGGAATCTCACTTAGGAGGGGTCCATTTGCAATATCATAAATAAAGGGCACTGATTTGATTAAATGTGGTAGTAGAGTGTCGTACCATACATGTTTTTACTTTCTAATTTATAAATTATCTTACATATAGTAAGTTGTAGCATTGTGGTTGTGAACATTGTAGAGAGAGAGAGAGAGAGAGAGAGAGCTCTTTTCATGTTTTGGGTTTGATCAATGAGGTTTTATCTCTTGATTATTAGTTGCTTTTGTTATTCTACTGAGGAGGAGGTACTTGCCTACTCATTGTTCTAGGTATCAAATGGATGTACTAGATAGATTGTCTCAATCTAAAGGATGATATATTCAACATTCACACACACATTCCATAGAAGAAGTTCAATGATTGTCTAAGATTGAAATTTTTTCACAGTTGCTTGCATAATTCATTACATTGTTTATATTATATATTAAAAGATAATCAAGATGCATTAGTCATTCATCCTTCTTTTTCTTCACAATAACTTCTAATAGAAATGAGTTCAGGACATTTGATGGATTTCATCTTAGATGTTCAATATGCTGAAGCATTCTAGGACAATTACATTGAAATGAATCACAAAATTAGATTAGGACATCTAGAAATTGTTTATTAACTATTGAGAACAACATGTTATGATTCTAATTCCAAATCCTTGATACAAATTTTGTTTAACAAGTTATGTTGACTTGTTGATCAAGGTTTAATTACTTAATACAACTAACAAATTCTAATATTTTAAGTGAACATACAAAATGAAGGAAGTGTACTTGCACTCATAGCCTCAAATGTCTCTAAATGATTGAAATTGTTTTGACAAAAGTCCTAACCTTTTGATGACCATACTTATATCAGAATCATTAAAAAATTCTCACATTCTTTAAATTCAATCAAAATTTATCCAATTTAATACATTTATAAAATCAAAACAAAAGTTAATGCCCTATATTTCTTGTAATCTTATTAGAATTGAATTTAAAAATCAAATTCAAACCATAATCATGCTTTATTCTTTTGACCTTTTCTATGATTTTTCAAATATTTCAAATGTTTGATTTGCTGATATATTTTCAAATCTATACATTGTGACTATGCGTGCACTCACAAGGTTAACTAATTTTTCCTAACAAATTAATATAATAAATTCTTAAACGGGATTTGTCTATGTAATTAATATAAGGATTTGCATGCCATAAAGTACATGGAAAGCCCATATGCTTGGTCTATCAAATTGTTTGTAGTTTTCATACAAGTGTACAGTTAATTAGTTATAGTATTTGTAGGGTCGAATCCATAGGGAGGATATTGTAATAAAATAAAGCACCAAAGTTGATTGAAACTAATGATGCAAAACTAAACTAACAACAGAAGTATGCGAGTTTCATCCAATGATTGGATGAGATGAAAATGAGTTTTTAACTAAAATTAAATTTCTAGATTAAAGATCACCTATCCAAAATTAGTCCCACTACTTCCTATTTCTATCATAACTTAAGAATTGAATCAAAACTTCGATTACCTTCTCCAAAGATGGTTTCTTTCAAAACTTAATTTAGAAATTATTAGTCCTTACAAAACTATATAGATCATCAAATTCTAAGCATTCAACATAAAACCTAACTACAATAGATCAATGATTCTCTACCCAAGCATCTACAATGAAAGGTAATGACATAGAAATAAAGAATTATTCTAAGGATGAATATAAATTTTCTTAATTGAATTCAAGTTTAAAATTAATTTTTTTACATAGTTAAAATATTAGAAATACTTAGCGGTGTTTCTAACTTAGGCTAGGATCACATTAACCCTAAACAAGAAAACTAGCCTAACATGTTTATTAAATTATGCATGAAATTGTATAGTGTTCTACTACTAAAACAATAAAATTGAAATGACTTAAACTAACCTAAAGCTAAAGAAAAGAATAATCCTAAAACTATGCTAAAATAAAAACTAAATTTCTGGTAATTTTCACTTGCTTGATCATTACAATGATTAAAAAGGTAAAATTACAAAAAAAAAAAAAAAAAATGATATTAAAAAAATTTCAAATCTAAGTAGCTCCCTTACAATGTCTCACTCATCATCTTGTAGCCAAGAATCTCCACTCTAACTTTCAACTAAATTAGAAAGAAATCAAAGCACAACTTGCATTTATAATAGCAAAAACAGTAACAAGTGAGTGACTCTAGAATAACGAATAATAAGAACATTTTGAAATAAGATGCAACCATAGTTATTTGCTAGAAATTCACACCATGATAAGATTCCTTTAATTTAAAACCACAAATTACAAACACCCATAGCACATATGAATTGAAGAAATTATAAAAGTTTAACTATCACTAGCAAGTGGTAGTAGCAATTTGATGTTTTAGAAAATATCCTTTTATACTAGATGAACTAATAAGCTACATGACTAAGAGGGTGACTTTAGCTGGTGATTTTTACCACTTCTAGGTTGAATTTTTCACTAAAACTTTCTACCTAACACAATTATATATCTAGGAATCCAGTAGAACCTTTAGATTTCAAGAAAACCAACAAATTTTTTTATAAGAAAGTAACGATGTTTATACATACACAAATTAGTTCTTATTACACTTTTTCAGAGGAAAATAACAATGGTTTAGATAAATAAAAAATGGAAGGAAAAATAACAAGAAGGTATGGAAAACCAAGCAAAACTATGTCTTTTTGATGAAATATGTAACAGAGCAACTTTGATTGTGAATGGCAATTAAGGTTCCTATATGAATCAGTTGCACAACTCGTCACTTCATTATCTTCTCAAAGAACCAATCTCAATAAAGAACCAACAACCAATAGCATAACTCATGGAAATCAGTAGAAACACCCCCAAAATAGTAGGTTACTCTAGAACAGAAAATGTTCCTTCATAACTTTGCATTGGAACTTGTAGTTAGGGAGCACTATTTCCTAACCTCTCTTTATATATCCTTCTCTCATTATCTAGAAACCAAGCCCTACTTTCTTTAGGAAATTTCCCACAAGAAAGAAGCACCCAAGAGTCTCCTTGCGTTAGACATCAACCTAGCTTATGCTTCGTTTCTTATACAACCCACCAAAGATTAGTTTCCTAATTAAGAAACTATCCTCTTAGCTTGTCTTCTAACTTAATAGGAAATTCCTACTCCATGACATCTAGCAATTACTTTCTAAAACCAAACTGCATTCCTTGATCATCAAGGCATGTATCTGCAATGTTCAATCCACTAATATCTAATCCATTCTCAAGATATAATCTCAAATGTCCAAAATAGCTAAAATTGGACATCTTTTTTTATTTTGCATAAAAAATGAATTTGGGCAATGCAATCCATTAAACTTCTATAGGATGATGAAAATTATATATATATTATCATTCATGCTTGAAATATCACATTTCAAGGTGGTTTTAAAGGGATATGACCATCCAAAGAGAGATCATTTTAGATTGTCATTGATCTTCATCAATCCACTTCAAATCTTAGAATCTTTAGTTATTTCAACTATTTGTAATTGGAAAATATTTAAACTTGATCCATTGCTTTTGGATATTGATTTAGATAATCCAAATTAATCTTAGCCATCCATTTCAATCTAATCTTGATCAGTGATCCAAAATGATGTTTGGCTTGATCTAACCACTTGGCTCTTGGTCTACAACCTACAAAACATTGAAAAACCCTATTTAGTATTACAAAATATGGTTTAACACATACTTACCTTAGATAATCTATCTAAGCCCCAAAATACACTAAATTATGTTTAGATGAAAAATAAATGTCTTAGTGCAAATATATCCTATAATGTGAAAATGAATGATCAAATGCGCTAATATTATGAAAAATTTAGGATTTTTACAATAAAAATCCATACTTAGCACAAATCTCTCATCTTCTATGCATAGTTTTGAAATATGTCCTAGTAGATGTTTCATTTTGGCTATAGGAATAGAACATTGTAGACAAACATTTTGGGAGATGATGTAAAATTCTATATTTTTTAATAAAGGGTTTGAGTATCAATTTTTATTACATATACTATAAAGGTATCAATCACTAAAAGTGGCTAAACATATTTTTATTTTGAATAATAAGTTGTAGAAAGTGAAAGAGAAGTGATTCTTAAGAGATTTTTGTAATGGTATAGACAATAGTGTAAAAAAAGAAACAAAGCAAGGACAAAAAGTATGTGCTTGATTTTTTTTTGTTTTTTATATAAGGTAAAATTAAATCAAATGTTGGTTTCATCAAAAATGGAATAGAAGGGCATGAAGTACACAACTATGCCCCAAAATTATTTGCTATATAGGATGATCTTAATCCTTGGGTCACAAAAACTTTTCTATAATGTTTCTTCAAACATATCTAGAGAAAAGATTACCAAAAGGTGAAATAAATATAAGGAAAAGTTCTTTTAGGGTCTCCTTTATTAACAAAAGCTCACAGGTTAAAATTTGGGATGATGCAAATAGTTTACTAATGGGGTTTTTGCTTGTTAAAAAAACCATAAATCTAAAAAATAAATAGTGTATCAAATGTGAAACCTTTTTTAGAAAACTCAAACATTACTTAGGGACTTTATTAGGATCTAAAAGCACAAAAGTGGCAATATAAAAAAAATGAAGAAATTTTGCACTTAATATGAGAATATACTAGTTTGAAGCATTGTTAAGTAAACTATGTTAATATATTTAGTATTCATATAGATAACCAAAAGAGTACATTAATGGGTATATCTTAGATATTGTAAGGTATCATAAGAATCTTCTCCACTAATGATCTCAACTCTCCAACTAGTTCATATTTTTCAACTATTTTCTTTTGAAATTTTTGACTAACTTATGTAAAGCAATAACAATAGATGTATGCTTATAGCCATTGTTACAAATTTGGAATTTTCTTTACAAAAAGAAGAAGAAGAAGGGATTCCAGATGTAATATAAGAAGGCACGATAAAAAATAAAAGGTAGAAAAATTTGATAGATGATTTAAAATATCAAAAGATTTTAGATAACTATAAGATACTCAAAGGAGAATAAATTGTAGGCTTTTGTAATATAGATATGCTGACATAGTCCAAAAGATTTAAGACATTCATTATTTAAGTGCTATCTTAGATAACCCAAATAAAAAAACTATGCAATCATTGGATAATCTTAAACTATATTGCCCTAAATTGTGAAATGTTTCTTAGTAAATGTACATGTCAACAGGTGATGAAGGTTTATGCACCCATTTTTCCATGCAACATAGAATGTTTATTATGGATCTAAGCAATGATATTAAGAATGCCTATTGAATGGTTGCACAATGTCTTTGTGATAAAAATTGACAACCATCCATTTCTGTGAATCTTTTCAAAGACAAAAAATGAGTGATTAAGATCATCCAAATACATTGAAAAAGTCATGCAATTTTAGTGGAAAAAAGGGATTTTGATCTAGCTGTCATAAGAGAAAGGGGCATAGTGTGAACAAAATGGAAAGGATTAATAACTAAGATGCATGGAATGAATTTGTATAGTACCACATGTCTCATGAATCGACAAATTTTAGGGAATTAGAGATGGGATGTAGTTAGATAAGGGGAAAAGCTAGACTCAAAGTTAGGGTTTGTGGTTTCTTACAAAATTAAGGTTCAATGAGAAGAAATATTATTCGATGAAAGAGCTAATAAGTTGGGCACAAAAGGCTATACAAAGTCCAAATCATGAGGCATTGGCTATTAATTCCATTTTCACAGAGGATGATGGATATTTTCAATATTGAAGCTATTCAAACAAAGGATCTGTGAGAGAGTGGTGTGAGCTAAATACTATGAGACCAAATTTTCATGAGATGGTTCCATATTCTCTCTTTGATCATGGTGACAAGTGCTTGACAATAAATCGTAGGCTTGGATTAGTGAGATGATGTAACATTTGATATATTTAATTAAAGGATCATTAAGTAGGGGTTATCCCAAAATTAATTATTTTCCTTATTCTTATGTGATTTTTATTTACATATATTGTATGCATCATTAATTGTTGGAGTAGTGATGCATGATAACATTAATAAGAAGAGCATAACCTTAGATGTATGCCAGATTATTTATAGTTAGTTTGACAAAATTGGATTTAAAAATGGTAGATAGTAAAGTCAATTTGAAAAAACCAACTTTGAAAATTGGTTGATAAAGTCGATTTTGCAAATTGACTTTAAAAATCATTTTTAAATTCATTTTGTCAAAACAACTTTAAAAGCTACTTTGTTTAAACTATCCCTTCCACGCGCCTTTCTCCCTCTTCTTGCCCTAGCTAGTTAGCCTTATCTCCCTTTCT
Organism: Warburgia ugandensis; assembly: GCA_035236585.1. Classification (NCBI taxonomy): domain Eukaryota; kingdom Viridiplantae; phylum Streptophyta; class Magnoliopsida; order Canellales; family Canellaceae; genus Warburgia; species Warburgia ugandensis. The sequence goes on along the minus strand of CP141133.1, from coordinate 56,734,919 downwards.
CTAAAGTTCTATCTTCTCTCTCATAGCTCCCTCTAATTGGCTCTCTCTCTCTCTCTCTCTCTCTCTCTCTCTCTCTCTCTCTCTCTCTCTCTCTCTCCTTTGCATGGCTTGAGCACACCCTCAAAAAATGTGAAGACTTTCACTGGTGACTAGGTAGGTGTCCTCTCTTTCTCTATCTCTTTCTTGCTCTTGGTATCCATCTCTACCAGTCACACATATTTGAAAAAACTAGATTGGAAACCATCCCTCTTTCCTCTCTCTCTCTCTCTCTCTCTCTCTCTCTCTCTCTCTCTCTCTCTCTCTCTCTCTTGCACTCTCTCGCTATGTGTTTGTCATAGGCTGGTGGGAAAAATCAGACCGCATCTATGCTCCCCCCCCTTCTTTCTCTCAATGTGTTGATCACATGCAATCGGAAAAACCTAACCACCATCGGCCTGTTCTCATTTCTCTCTCTCTCTCTCTCTCTCTCTCTCTCTCTCTCTCTCTCTCTCTCTCTCTCTCTCTCTCTCTCTCTCTCTCTCTCTCTCTCTCTCTCTCTCTCTCTCTCTCTCTCTCTCTCTCTCTCTCTCTCTCTCTCTCTCTCTATGCATGTGTGTGTGTGCGTGTCAATCACATGTGGTAAAAGAAAAAAGAAAAAAAAGAAGCAAACCATCGTTGGCTACCCTCTTTATCCTCTATTTTGTTCTCTGTCTCTCTATTGGTCACGCACGGGCAAAAAGACCCGTCTGCCACCTATAATATATTTTTCCTTAACTATGCATAGTATTGCCTTGATCATGATCATGATTTGTAGTTGAATTAGATGCATGATCATGATGAACTTTAACTAGTAGCTACTATTGTATTGATTTTGATTTAGATGTGCTTTTTGTTAGAATGACACATGCATCATTAAGGGGTTGGTTATTTTAATGGAAGGATGAATGTATGGTTTAACCACTTTGATTTCTTACTAGTTAATATACTATGAAGTTGGACCTATCACTGTTGAGTATCTGTTGCCATTCATGGCTTATGTCAAACTCTTCTTACTATTCATTATGTTAAAGCATTTTGAAACATATCATATGTAATAGATTTCAACACTACTTCTAGAATGGATATGCTTGATACTTGATCATGTCTTCAGCTTATGTGTAGCCCTTTTAATGTAATTTCAAATTCAAACTAGCCATTACTTCCCAAATGAAAAAAGGCATCCCAGTGCACAAAGCTCTCGTGTATGCAAGGTTTGTAGAAGGAATGAACCACAAGGGTATATAGTATGCACCCTTACCTTCTATTTTTGCAAGAGGTTGATTCCACATGTCAAACCCACGACTTCAAGGTCACATGATGACAACTCTACCATTGCACCAAGGCTCCCCGAACATAGATTTGAAAAACTTTTAAAATTGATTAGTACCGTTAATAATGTTTATTTTAATTCTTATAAACATAGCGAATTCTTTTGTATTTTGTGAACTTTTAGCTTGCTAATAGATTCTATTTGTACTTAAATGCTATTTGGTATTTAGAAATTTGTTACATGTGCAAGCTTGCTTTGGCTTCTGTTTTCTTCTATCTTTTGCTTTCTTATCATGTTCTCTTAGCATCTTTTGACCTTTGAAAAATTAAAACTCTTTAATCTTCTAGGTAAGTTCTAAAGATTCTAACTTTTTTAGGTGTAGACTGAGTCATTATAATTAAGATGTAGACATATTTTGTTGTTTTATATTTCTAAAATGCTTCTCATGTTTTTGATAAAATGGTGGGGAGATTAAGTCTCCATATTTATATATTTTGGAATGTGAAATGATGGCTTATTAGATAAATTGCATTGCATGTGTTAAATGCACAAGTGTGAAAAACAAAGGAGACTCTGCCAGATTTTTGGCATAAATAAGGGGTTTATTTTTATGTCATAACCTGCATCTTTAAATGCGCTACATTGATTTGATTTTAGAGTTCTAAAATCATTGTGTTTTTTTGTATTTTTCCTACAAGTTCATAGTTAATCAATTGTAGTACTTATAGCGACTCATAGAGAAGATATAGTATGAAAATAAAGGGCCAAAGTCTATCTAGACTAATTATTCTAGAACTAATGCAAAATTAAAGAAATATGATGATTTTCTAATAGACAATGTAAAAATGAGATTTTTATCTAAATTTGAATTACTAGGATTAAAGATCACCTATTTTAAATTAGGTCCACCACTTACTCTTTTTCTACCTTTATAATGTATAATCAAATTGAAACTATAATTACCATCTTAGAAAATATTTTCTTTGAAAATTTAATTTAGAAATTTTAAAAATTTTAAAAACTAGATGGTTCAACAAATTTTAATCATTCTTATTAAAACCTAACTATAATGTATCAAAGATCAATTTCCTTAGGATCCACTGTGAAAAATGATAACATAAAATCAAAAAGTTATTCTAAGGATAAAATTATATTTTCCAAATTAATTTAAAAGAAAATTTAAACATTAAAATTTTAATAAGTGGTGTTTTAATTTAAAAATAAGGTTAGTTCAATTCTAGGCAAAAGAAAATTGGCCTAGCATGATTTTTAAATTAATTCTAAGGATTATAAAAAATAAATTAGAAAACTTCAAAATTAAACTTTCTAACTATTGAAGAAATATAATGTTTTAAATAGTTTAGCATGAACCAAAATAAAAATAAAAAACTAATAATCTAAAATAAATCCTAGGACATAACCTCAAAGAGAGAACTAAAACCTCAACAAAATAATTTTTTAACATATTTTATTCACTTTAATAGCTAAAATTAATAAAAGAGCTGAATTAATTTCATTAAATTTGAAATCAACTATAGTTGTCCTTGATGTTTCATGCATCAATACATAACTTCAATTTTTCACAAATTTTCTCTAAAAAAAATTAAAGCAACAAGCTATGCTTCTACAAACAAGAGAGTGACACTAGCATAGGAAAGTTTTAAACAAATTGAAAATTTTGCATAGATTCAAAATTATTAGGACTGGATTCTAAAAATAACAATCAAAATATATTTTATTTTTTTTATATCAATTTCATTCAAGATAAACTAATTAAACATAACAAGCAAATTGGAATTAAAGAAGTTATAAAGTGAAACATAATTTTGAGGGAGTGACAGTAGTAGAAAATTTGTAAAATCCCGTTACTATTCATATTGAGTTTGAGTGCTTTATTCAATGCTTTCTTCAATCTAAATAAAAATTCTAAGACATCGGCCATAGAGTTTCTCCTTTAGTGATGAGTAAGAAAATCAAGCATAAATTCCCCAGTAGACTAGTGATATACCCTGTACTTCTTTCTCCAACCTATGCTTTTCTCTGATTTTTGGATCATCCTTTCTTTCTCTACCTCGATTTGATATTTATAGATGAGGAAGAGATTAGTTTATTCCACTTTTTTAATAGTTTTCTCCTCTAATCTCTCTTTTTCTCCTGGCAATCCTAACAGTTAGCATTTCTAGCTTGACTTGGTTTTCAATTAGGAAACTACAGCTCTCCTTCCACTTGTTTTAATCCTTTCCTTTTAGATCTCTCATCTTCATTCTCATAGCATTAGATTTGAAATTTTTACATTAGTTCAAGCTCTAATTTTCCACTAGTTCAAAAGGTATTTAAAAGTTTTTCCCACATCTCCACCTGATGTAGAGTAGCATTGGAATTCTACTACTGGTTTTTCCTAGAACAAGATCTACACACGCTAATCTAAATGAATATCCCATCTTGTGATCAATACAATGCCAAATAGAAACCACTAGAGATAACAGAAGAGTGAATTGGTAGGCATTAACAAATGCATTCTTCATTCCCATGCTACGTAATTTTCCATAACCCTCGCATTCCCCCATTTTTCCAAGTCAAATTACATTGATATTTCTATTGGATTCCCTATAGCAAAGACTAAATCCCCAATCCAACAACTCACATCACCTCTTTAATGAAAATGGGGAGAAAATGGTGGTTCCAAATCTTCACTGTCTTCATGAAGAAAGCAAGAGAAGAAGATACTTGAGTGAGCGAGAGAGAGAGAGAGAGAGAGGTTGTGTGGAAGAGGCGGGGGGGGGGGGGAGTGATCTCCATGTGGGACCCATTTGCGTGGTCTTTTCCAAAAGTAAGTGTATTGAAAATGATATAAACACCCTTTGTACTTGGAAAATGTTAGAACTTGGGCTATTGGTTATGGATTTTGATCTAGATCATATGGATTGATTTGAGCCATCCATTTCAATCTAAGCTTGATCGATGATCTGAAATGTTTCTTGACTTGATGTAACTGCTTGGATCTTGACCTACAACCTACAAAATATAGAAAAAGTCCTACTTGGTGTCATACAACATAAATTAACACATACTTACCTAAGATTGGCCATCTACCCTTGAAAATACATAGAATTATGGATAAATGAAAAATAAATGTTTTTAACATATATTAACACATACTTACCTAAGATTGGCCATCTACCCTTGAAAATACACAAAATTATGGATAAATGAAAAATAAATGTTTTAGTGCTTACATATCTTATAAATGTAAAAGTGAATGATCAAATGCAATAAGTTGATGCAAATTTTAGGGCTTTTAGTATAGAAATCAACACTTAACAATGTTCTTGTTTGTAGGAAAAATGGAATGTGAAGAACATTAAGAACATGAATAATAGTCCTACCTGAGTAGCCATCAAAAGAGAAAGGGCAGAGAGCAAGCAATGGTGGAAAAGGCTATTAAGAGAAAATCAAAGAGAATAAAAGAAGGTGTTTGGTACAATAGTAAGGGGACAAGAGATGGGTGATAGTGCAACATCCTATAGTAGTTACCTTTGCTCTATGGTAAGAAGCATGGTGCTTATATTGATTGATGATTAGATAGATGTGTCATCAATAATTAAATATTCAATATGGGAGATTATGAAGGTATGTAAATGTATGTATTATATAATATATTGCATACCTTATCTTATTATTTTTAAATAGAGTAATGTGCTTGTTTCAATTTTATAGTCTGCCTTTGACATACCTAAGGAGAGGAAGGCATGTGCTTTGCAAGGAGTTGGTGAGCAATTGAGAAAATGCAAGAACTACCTTATTTGCAACTACATAGTTCCAAATGTAGATGATCCATTGAGGCTGTATAGAGTGCCTGACAATTATTCCAATATCATTGACTAGGATTTATGGAATGAAGTTGTAAAGTTCCACATGTCTCTTGAATTTGAGGTATGTGCTAACTAATGTTTCATTGAATAAATTATAGCATCCAATAATGCTTAATTACACATATATCAAGTGTGTAAACAAAGAGTGTAAAATGGGAGAAAGGTGTGTGAGACCAATCATATGCAGCAAAACCTATCTAGGTTGGGTTGGGCTATGCTAGGTTGGAAGAATATGAAGTATCTGTGAGAGTTTTTTTCTTTCAAAATTACCATAGTAATACATGTTTGATAAACTATTTATAGTGTCTTGCTTAATAAGAAAAGAAAGCTAGGATAAGGGATCACATTAACCGTGCTATCCTCTAGAAGATGGTGCATTTGGTGGGCCCTAATGTCCAAACGTTAAAAAATGTGTCATCCTCTAGAAGATGGCACATCTGGTTAACCATGCTCTCCTTTAGAAGATGGCGTATTTGGTGGGCCCTATCATGCAAACCTTAAAAAATGTAGCTGATGTAGAAGTTGCTTCTTGAATTGTAAGTAGTTGCACATGTCTACCCTTGTATCGCTTGAATTTTATAGATTAATTATTGGAACTAATCTTGTCCTTATAATTAAATTGACCTAAGAAAGTGCTTCTACATGAACTCTAAGCAGTAGTGGTGCAAAGGATAACATCCTATGTAGGGATATAGGCAATAAGGAGAGGCACCTTAGCCAAGGAGCTAAGGAGTACCTAGAACTAACAATGAGGCGGCCTTTGAAAAGTTTAAAATAGAGTCACACAATGAGATAAAGATGGATGTACTTAAGGAGTTATGTATGGGAGATATAGAGCTAGCTCCTCATACCCCTATACCTCATACACATACTAGCTGCAATTCTACTACAAAAGAAAATCAGGAAGAGCAACATGCACCCTCCGAAATGAGAAATTTCAACCTAGGACGTATATATGTAGACATGTTTACTTTTTCATTGTTCAATTATTTGTCCTACCTCATCCTTTCTTATTTATCCAATATTTCTGATTTGTAAGCAAGTCAATACCTATTGGCCTTGAATTCCATGAAAACATTGTCGTAGTTGCTTTAGGATATGAGGTTGGATCTACAATTTTACTTGGAAAGAGTATGTCTCCACATACTAAGTGTGTGAGTATTATTGCAGCTTGAATGCAAATACCTTCCTACTATTTTTTATAGAATCTAATGACATGTATACCACTAGGAATGTCCTTGGATATCATGTCGCTTGGAAAAACAATTTTTCATTCCCATATAATCCAAGGAATATATCTTGTCATACCACCGGGCATCTTCAACAATAGTTTTTGGGGACCTCAATTTAATTATTTATTAACTACATCTAATGTTAATTGGAAGCAGCACAAGTTCCATCAAGCTAACTTCCTTTGCACCATCACTTCTCATAATAGCTATCATAACTGTACTAATATTTACATTTATTTTCCTAATGAAATTGAATGTCTTGAATGAACAATATTGATTAAAATTTTCTATAACTTTATAACAATCATCCAGGGATCGGCTAGAAGTCCTAACTAACACACCTTTATCCTTGAGGAGCCTCTACAAAATCATTAACAAAGAAAAGGTAATCAACCCCATACGGTTGAGACTGAAGTGGTTGACAATGGCCTAATTAAAGTACCATTTATGGAAGAGGACCTCATAAGAGTTTACAAATAAGATCAACTTGAACACCCTCATATTGTCTCCTCCATAGGGGTATATACAAATATTTGCTTCAATAATGGTGCTTATCATTACATGTTAATTAGTAATTATAAGAAATAATTATTTCTTTTATGCAACCTCCTGCATGATACAATGGATCAATTAGAGGTTGAGGATGTACTTTACCAAATATCCTTGACCTTGGTGTCATTTGTGGAGTAGTGGAACAATGCTAATGGAGAGGCAAGGTCAAGATATTCTGTCAGGATTCTTCCACTACTCGAAGTGGTAGGTCTTGATGATTCCTTACAATGACGGGTAATTTGTAATTTACTTGTTGTCTTACCAAATTATGTTATACACATAGGATTATAAAGTTTAATTGTGATTCATTTATTGTGTATATAGGTCTCATTGGATGCTACTAGTTTTAGATGTGCATTCTATGCATTTTTTATTTTTTTCTTATGGAGAGTACATTTGTTCCCTGCTCATTGAAATCATAAATAAGTAAGATTTTAATATGTTTATGTCCATATATAATAGTCTATTAGTTGATATCTAATCTTTTATTAATATCTAATGCATTGAATTATAAATTTGAAGAGTGTGGATTCAATCAGTTGAAATAATTGAGACTATTCACCTAGTAAAAGTCACTTGGAAGAATGTTAAGGTAAGAAAAAATAATTAATTACTATATTTTAAAAACTAGAGTTACAATTACACATGGTATTTATTGATCCTTTCTATCTTCTTTGTTGCACAATTTCCTAAGCAACATTCTAATTAGGAGTGTGGATACTATGTGCTAGGATACATGAGAACCCTAGTACATGGTTGTATTAGTGTCTCACAATTTAGAAAGGTAAGACACCTTTAACTAGTCATAATCTTACATTTTTAATAATTTTTTTTATAAATTTTAACTGAAAGAATATGTCAACTAAATTAAATATATTGTCTTGCAGGCTATTGCATTGTTGAAATGGGGAACCAAGTAGCATTACTCAAAATTAGATAATAACGAAATAAATCGTGAATGTGCTGAGTATGTAATACATTTTAACTAGAATGCTTATACTAATTAGATCAATGTAATTTTTCTTATTGATTAATATAAAAATAAATTTCTTCAATTAAATGGATGTGTCTTTTACTTCTCATTAATTTCCTTCAAGTATATATATATGTGGTTTGTTTATGAGATGAATGAGAGGAAGTTGGAGTATGAAAGTAATGGCATGTATGGAGAAATGTGGGTGTAGGTACTACTGTGAAGTTTGTTTTTCATGTCTTTGAATTTTTTTGGTTGGAAGTGAATGTGCATATATATATATATATATGTTGCAGTCAATTAAGTGAATATAAGTGTTATAGTTTCTTTTTTCAAATCTTTTCAAAATTGCAGGAAGATTGTATAATAACATGATGATTGTATAATATAATTGATGAATGTATAGGAATATTATAATAATAAGATACATATAGGTAGGTTCTACATAAATGTGCATGGATGTTGTAGTGGATGTGAATGTGGATTCATATTTTGTGTCTTTGAAAATTATAAGAAGACTATAATAGCAATAGTTCACTGAATTTACGTTGGAATATTATGATAGAAATTTAAGATAGTAGGGGAAATTTGTTTTATAAAGTTTTTAAAGTTGGATTTTGAAAAACCAACGTCAAATGTGCAAACTTTTAAAGTCTAGTTTCTTGAAAAGCTACTTTAGAAGTGCATACTTTTAAAGTTGGTTATGGAAAACTGACTTTATATGTATGGACTTTTCAAGTAGGTTTTCTAAAACTAAACTTTTAAAGTTAGTTTTTTTAATGGACGTTTAAAGTATGCATTTATAAAGACAGCTCAAAATAGTCTTCTTCTTCTTTACCTATTTTCAAAAATTGCTGAATGGAAGAAATAGGTATGGTGACAAGAGACACCTTTGAAGAAACCATAAGTAGAGCCGTTAATGATGATAGAAAACCAAGCAACACTAATGTACTTATTGATCTAGCTTCTCCATCTATAGCCAAAATTCATTTCTTGATTGGTTGTCTATAATGACTCCTTTAAGATCTACCTTTAATTTATTAGTATGCAACTTTGTAATGATTTTGTAGCAACTCCATATTAGGATGATTGGCTTAAAGTCTTTCTTAGGAATTAGAGCCACAAATGAGGCTCTAATGTTCTTAGGTTCAATACATCAATTAGACATCCTCATCTTTTGGTTCATTGAAAGTCCAAGTTCATATCATTGGAACACCTCATGTTGAATTAACATTTGTAGCAATGCTTCACTCCTAGATACTGTACATATTGCAAAACCATGCATTTGACTTTGTAGTCCTAGATCATGTAAAGACAAATCATGTCCTCTTCATTTAGACTAATCAAGATGCAAGACCAACTTGCACTTGTGCTCTAAGGAAATTATCTCAGGCAGAATTAAAGACTTTGTTACCTAAAAAATAGATTACAAAATCTGAAAAGATTTATGAAGAATCTTAGCCAATTTAGTCATCTATTCCAATCTTCAACAGGTGAGCAGATAGACTAGTAGCAACCAAGTTCATCAAAGATTCTCAGGAGTCTTCTTCTTTAAATACATCAATTTTCTTCCACACAAAACTCAACCTTTTGGAGCCTATATTGTCTTCCCATCATCAATCCCCCATTATCTACTTTGACAATGAAGAAAAGTCACTTTTCAAAGCAAAGATCCAGAAATAGGTTATATATGGTGAGATGTTTGTGATTGCCCAAGTTGTTAAGAAGAACCACTTAGTCCAACAGAATATGAAGGGTGAAAAAAGAAAAAAAATCCTTTCAACAAAAACTCAAAGAAAGATATGAAGCAGGTAAATCTAATTACTAGAATTCTTGGGGAACCTTTAGGAAAGTTTGATTATTATGTCCTCTATCCCAGCGATGGCTCTTTAGACAAAATAACTTCTCCAAAACAAACCTCATCAGATGCACAATCCACCTACAAATTCATCTCCAATACCTAATACACATTTACCCAAATATTATCAAAATGCACTTTCCCTTATTGATAATCCAAAAAAAATCCTTATACATCAAAACCATCACCAAATCTTCCCAAGTTTGGAAAGCAAAAATTTGACAACCATCAAAAGCTCTAGAAATTAATATGATGACTTTGAAAAAATTTCCTCCATTTTCATAATTTGATTGTCCATAGAAAAACACAACCCTTGCTTGGAAAATAACAAATCATATAGAAAGAAATGTAGAAGGACATCTAAAGAAAATCTTAGCACTAGAAGCAACTACAAATTAGCAAGCAGAAAATGCAAGAGCATAGAACAAGGCCCTTTAAAAAATTCTAAAAAATTGATAGGCTTTATCTTCTACTATCACTCAGAAGCTATCTTTCAAAGACACCCATATCTTTGAATTGAAAACAAAGATGGAAGCTCTTCATAAAGAAGGCTACACCATTGCTACATCAGTAAAACTTTTCTTATTAGAAGTAGATTGCTCAAAAAGAAAGAAGTAGAAAAATGATTTTTACAAACTCAGTTCAGATCTATTGAAGTATTTAAGAAAAAAAAAACATCTCAAGAACAAAATGGCTCAATCTTCAATCTACCACCAAAAATATATCCTACCTTATAATAATCTCTTTCCTTGTCCTTCACTCAACCATATTATCCACACATGCTACAACCTCTCCAAGGAACCTGCTATCTCTCTTCATGCAAATACCAACCACTCCAACTACAACCCTTACAAGGAGTACAAAGCACTTTCAACCCTTTTAGAGATGATATCTTCATAAGAATCCAAAATAGTATTGTGACATATCAAACTTTAAGAAAGAAAGAAAATGACGATATTTGATAAAAATTAAATTCAAAGTAAAGTCGACAGACAAGTGTTATGTTGGTAGAAAACCAAGGCACTTTGCAAAATACTGTCCAAAGAAATAGAAGAGTATCAAGCTTCTTCAGCAGGTGGCATCTTATACAAATACAAGCTTCTCAAATGTTGAATATGTGCTCTCTCTTGATGAAAAATATTCATCAGAAACACTATTAAATATTAGTTGTACTAGTAGTGAAAGTGATTCTAAAAGCTCTTATAAGCAGTCTACAACTTTTGAAATTGACGAAATATTTCCCATTCCAATTTCTCTATCTCCTTACCAAACCATAACCAATAACCCAAGTCCATCTCCTTACTAAACCATATGCTAAACCCATTTCAGTCATTGCTCTTTTTGACATAGGTGGTGCAACAACTATCCTCAACCCAAAAATCCTCCATTAAAATTTTGGGTGTCTTGGGCCAAGATTTTAGAGTTGCCAATGGAAACATTTTCACCATTGAAAAAAATTAGTAGACCCATACTCATTAAAGTCTTTCCCAACCTCACCATCAAACACAAAGTCTTAGGATTTCTCTTATCAGGCAATGACCTAATCCCTGGTTTTGATGTTTTCCACAAATTTTCCAACCTTGGTTGGTTAGAAAAAGGTCTTTCACATAAGAAAAACTTTCTTACCTCATCCTAAACCCCAAAATTTCACCCTATAGATACCTCTAACCCATAAAATCCTAATTAGTCGAAGATTATTATGCAAACAATCACACAGAATTTCTCACAAAAGGTTCATCACCTCTTTGGACTAATCCATCATTCGTGGTCTCTCTTCAATTCAAGAAAATGAAGATATCAATCCTACAAAAGTCAATCACAAAAGAATGAATCCTAAGCACCTTGTCCTTGCCATTTAAGAGTTATCTAAAATACAATCCCAAGGTCTCATTAAACCCACCTCTTCCCCTTGGGCATGTGAAGCCTTTCATGTTAATAAAAGAGATGACCAATTAGAGAAAAGCTTAGAATTGTTATCAATTACCGTCCCTTAAACCATTTTCTTGCAAATGATAAGTTTCCTCTTACCTAAAAGCATAGTCTATTCTAACATCCTTCTAATGCTAAAATTTTCTACATATTTGACCTCAAGGCAGGATTTTGGTAGCTTGGAGTTCATCCCTAAAAACATCCAAAAACACCGTTTTGTATTCCAAATCACCATTTTCAATGGACTGTTATGCCATTTGGACTCAAGAATGCTCTTTCACAATTCTAGAAAGCCACGATCACTATATTTGGATCCTTATTGGCCAATTCAATGATTTATATTGATGACATCTTACTATTTTCTCTAGATACAGATTCACATGGACAATTTTTCAAGAAATTCTTCCATGTCTTAAAGAGTTGAATCATGCTTTTTAGAGGAAAAAATGCTTATTAATCAAATAAAGATTAATTTTCTTGGAATGATAATTTCATATGGAAAGTATCAACTACAACCATACATTGCCACACATCTCAAAAAATTCCTAAACAAGTTATCTTCAATGAAGATCCTACAAAAATGTTGGGAATAGCAAATTTTATGACAAATTTCATCCCTAAAGTTGTAGTTCAAAGGAATGTTCTCTGTCGATTATTGAAGAAAGATCCTCCTCCATGGTCTCCCAAACATATCATAGATATTCAAGCAATAAAAAAATTTATTTAATCATGTTCGACCATTACAGATTCCTAGCACAGGTAAAAGAATTGTCCAAATAGATGCTAGTGATGAATATAGGGGGCACTTTTTGAAGGAAAAGATGGAAAAATAAAATCCATGTGATTCAAAAGTGGTGCATTCAAACCAACTCAACTACATAATCACCCCACTTTTAAAGAAATATTAGCAATGAAAAATGGAAAAGAGAAATTTATGTTCCATTTTATTGATTATACCTTCCTAGTAGAAATGGATATGTCATCTTTTCTTAAGTTGTTGCAATTCAAACAGAAGATGTTACCATAACCACAATCACTCAGGCTGGCAAACTAGTTCTCATAATAACCCTTTGAAGTAAAACACATCGCTAGTTAGAACAACATCTTTGCTAATTTTCATTCCAAAACCAATAAGATAGCAAACACCTCTTCCATCCTACTAGTTCAATTATGTATTTACCCTCTCTAGCCAGTACAACCTCGTGGACCATCCACTGATATTTCTAAAACAATTGAACAATTTCCAAAAGAACTCAGACAAGCCATTGGTTAATATTATATTGATAAAAGAGCTAAAAGACTTTTAGCCTCCTTCCATAACCACTTGAAAGAAAAAAAATCCCATTGGTTAATATCTTAGCCAAATTTTAATCATCAATGGTGAGTTACTTTAAAATTCTTTTTCAAAGTGGATAACCCTTCACTATTGCTATTTATGCTATTTATGGAATCTCAACACCCCCTGATTTAACAAGTTTTATAACAAAGTATTACAATTGGACTAGAAAAATTTTATAAATAGATTCCTAAAGAAATATTTCCTTATTGTAAAGTTCCATAATTATGAAGGGAATAGAAAAAAAAAAAATCATCCTCCTTCTATAGTTCAATGGTTGGAAGGCACACAAGATTCCCTCAATGGATATTTACACTAGTAGCATTGGATATTCACCTCATGGAAACTCAACCACCAAATCATTTGATAATGAACTACCAGATTTTGAAGATCCACCTTGGCCCATTGATGAATGGGACTACACACAACATCTACCATTCTACAAGACACCTTCAACATCTACCACTCTACAAGCCACCTACAACATCTACCACTTTACTTCTATGAGGGAACTTTAAGGTGAAAGAGAAAGATTGTTCCTACAGCTCCAAGTAGAAATACCATAGAAGAAAGTTTCACCAAAATGCAGAGGAATATCATCACAAATCAAAATTCAAGAAAAGAAGAAAATGATGGTATTTGAGAAAAAAAGAAATTCTACAAACAAATGCTATGTTTGTGAAAAACTAGGGCACTTTGTAAAACACTGTCCAAAGAAATAGAAGAGTAGTAAGCTTTTACGACAAAGAGCAACTTATGCAGAGATAGACTTCTTAGATGTTGATCTTTGTTCTATCTTGAAGAATATTCTATAGAAATACTATTAAGTATTAGTCTCTTATGAGTAGTTTGCAACTTTTGAAGTTGACAAAATACTTTCCACTCCAATTTATCCATCTCCCCCACACCTTTTTTATTCTTCAAATCAACCAATGACAATAACCCAGGTCCATCTCCTTATTGAACCATATGCTAAACCCATTCCAGTTATTGCTCTTTTTGACATAGGTGCAACAGCAATCATCCTTAACCAAAAATCCTCCTTGAAAAATTCTAGTGTCCCCATAGCCAAGGCTTTAGAGCTACCAATGGAAACATTTTCATGATTGACAAAAATTAACAAACCCATACTCATCAAAGTCTTTCCCAATTTCACCATCAAACACAAAATCTTAGGATCTCTCTTATTAAGCAAAGACCTAGTCCTTGGCTTTAACATTCTCCATAAATTTTCCATCCTTTTTTTGTTAGAAAAACATCTTTTCTATAAGCAAAACTTTCTTACCTAGTTTAGATCCTAAATCTTCACCTTGTAAATACCTTTGGCTCCTTAAAATCTCAATTACTCAAAGATTGTCATGCAGAAAATCACATACAATTTCTCATAAAATGTTCATCACCTCTTTAGAATAATCCATCATTCTTTATCTCTCTTTCATTCAAGAAAAATAATGATATCAATCCTACAAAGGCCATTCACAAAGGAAGGAATCCCGAGCATGTTGTCCTTACCATTAAAGATTTATCTCATTTACAAACCTAAGGCCTCCTTGAACTCACTTCTTCCCCATGGGCATGTGAAGCCTTTTATGTTAATAGAGGAGTTAACAAATTAGAGGAAAGCTTAGGCTTGTTATCAAATACAAGCCTTTGAACCATTTTCTTGCAGATGATAAGTTTCTTCTTTTGCAAAAACATAATCACTTCCAACATCTTTCTAAGGCCAAAATTTTCTCAAAATTTCATCTCAAAGCAAGATTTTGGCAGCTAAGAGTTCATCCTCATGAACATCCAAAAACAACATTTTGTATGCTAGATCCATTTCTAGTGAACTATGATGCCATTTGAACTCAAGAATGCCCCTTTACAATTTTAGAAAGCCATGATTACCATATTCAAACCCTTGTTGGCTAATTCATTGATTTATATTGATGACATCTCATTATTTTCTCTAGATGTATATCCACATGGATAATTTTTCAAACAATTCTCCCACATCTGGAAGAATTATGGAACCATGCTCTTAGAGAAAAACTAGTCAAACAAATATTGATTTTCTTAGAATGACAATTTCTAATAGAAATTATCAATTGCAAGAACACATTGCCACATATCTCAAAGAATTCCTACACAAGTTATCTTCAGTGAAAATAGTACAACAATATTTTGGAATAGTCAATTATATGAAAGATTTCATCCCCAAAGTTGCAGTTCACAGGAACGTTCTCTTTGAGTTAATGAAGAAATATCCTCCTTCATGGTCTCAAAGACATACAACAGCTATTCAAGTATTGAAAAAATTATATGATTATTTTGAACCATTATAGATTCCTAGCACAAACAAAGGAATTGTCTAGACAGACACTACTGATAAATTTTGGGAAGCCACACTTTTTAAAGAAAAAGATGAAATAAGAAATATCTGTGGATGCAAAAGAGGCACATTCGAACCAACCCATCTACATTATCACTCCACTTTCAAAGAGATATTAGTAGTAAAAAATGGAATACAGGATTTCAGTTCCATCCTATTAATCATACCTTCTTTGTAGAAATGGATATCTCATCTTTTCTTAAAATGCTACAATTCAACTGACTATGTTACGAGAACCATAATTACTTAGGTAGGCAAATTGGTTCTCACAATGATCCTTTGAAGTGAAACACATTGCTAGTAAGAACAACACCCTTGCTAATTCTCTTAGAAAAAAATAAGATAGCAAACACCTCTTCCATCCTACTAGCTCCATTATGTGTTTATGCTCTCGAGCCAGTAAAATCTCGAAGATCATCCATTGATATTTTCAAAGCAATAGAACAATCACTAGAAGAACTCAGACAAGCCATTAGTCAAAATTATAGTATCAAAAGAGCAAAGCGACTTTTAGCCTTCTTTCATAACCACTTGAACGAAAAGAAAAAACCATTGGTTAATCTCTTAGCTAGATCTTAAGCATCCATGGGAGTTAGTTTAAATTTTTATATACACAGTGGATAGCCCTCAACACTTGCTATTTATGGTAATTATTAAATAAATATCATATGACAATATTGTTCTAGCCTGATGTTTATTGATTCTGGAATCTCGACATCCCATGGTTTAACAAGTTTTGGAATAAAGCATTATAACAAGATTGAAAAAGTTCTATGGAGTGAAAGCTATCTACAAGGTGAAGATTTGGGAGCTGGAACTAGGTAAGAAAGTTTTGATAATGGGAGGGACCATTGTTTTACCAACGAAGGTTAAGAATCTTGTAGAGAATGTCAAAACCAAGGATTAGGTCTTTACCTAATGGGGAAACCTAAAGACTTTGTGTTTGATGGTGAGGTTGGGAAAGACTAATGAGTATGGGTGTGCTAATTCTGTCAATGGCAATAATATTTCCATTAGTTGTATTGAAATCTTGGCTATGAGGACATTAGAACTTTTGGGTTGAGGATAGTTGCTGCTGCACCTATGTCAAAAAGTGCAATGACTGGATTGGATTTAGATATGATTCAGTAAGGAGATGGGCTTGGGCTATTGGTGTTAGTTGGCTTGAAGAATAAAAAAGGTTTGGGGGAGATAGAGAAATTGGAGTAAGAAATATTTTACCAATTTTAGAAGTTGTAGATTGCTCATAAGAGCTTTCAAAATCACTTTCATTATCAGTATAACTAATAGTTAATAGTGGTTCTAGAGAGTATTCTTCATCAAGAGATAATACAAATTCAATAGTTGAGAATTATGTGTTTGTATAAGCTACTAACTACTAAAGAAGCATTATAGTCTTTTGTTTCTTTGGACAGTGTTTAACAAAGTATCCTAGTTTTCCACAAACATAGCAGTTGTTTGTAGACTGTTGATGTTTAACAATAAGTGCATGGGCTATCGTAGTATAGCTATGCAAATACGGGTCAATCCCACACGGACTCGCTTTAAAAGATGGAGTTTTAAATAAAATTTAATTGTCTAAAATTTAAAAAAAATAACAGCAAATTACTGGAATTATTAGAATTATAATCAGAGTTCAAATCAATTCAATTTCTAATTATTACAGAATTTTCAGTTCCTAAATAAAACAAATAAATCAAATAACATAAAAAACTACTTCCCTAGCCTAATTATCTTCAATTCTGATCTTCTAAGACTTGACCAACCTTTACAGATAACTTCAGCACGTCCTTGATTAGACATCTACCAGTCGGATTTGTCAGATTCCTCAAAATGGTCAAGATCTGGAGAATTTGTGATTTTGAGATTTGGATGGCTCAAATTGAATTCTAGATTTCAGATCAAAGATTAAAAACATCAATTAGGTCTTGGGATGTCCTAAGAATGAAACTATAAAGTTAATTTGAAATCAGATAAGAAACGAAAGAGAAATTGAAGATTTTGGTTGATTAAGGCTAACCCGTTGATTGGGTTAGACCTTAATTGATTTGATCTGGATTAAGTAGTTATTGGATAAGAAAACTTCAAACAAAATAGAATTGTAATAAAATAGGACACATCCATCATTAACATTGAGGATACAGACGAAAATAAAAAGAGGATAGATGTGGAATTAATTAGATCTGCCAAGGGCAGAATTGCAATTTGGCTGAATTTCTGGTTTTAAACGAAAACCAGAGGAAAACCTGATGAGGCAAAAACTGGAAAAGGAGAAGGGGGAAAGGGAAGAGGAAGAGGAAGAGGGAGGAGAAGAGAAAAGATGGGGAATTAGGGGAAAACCTATGTCGGGTCGCTTTCTCTAGGCCAACTGGTGACAACTCCGGAGGAGGATGGTGGTTCATGCAAGGCATAGGAACGAGAGAGAAAGAGATGGTGGTGGGCCAGTGAAGCTTGGTATGATCTAGGCAGGGCAGTGCTAGACTAGAGGATCGGAGCTTGGCCAGACTAGAGAAGCAGAGGGAGACTTGGCTGACTGGAGTTTGGGATTCCGTTGAATGGTGACAGGTTTAGGCTTTCACCGATCAATGGTAAACATGGTGAATTTAGGTGGTACTGAGCACTACCATGTAGAGCAATGTGGTGATTAGGAAGTAGGAAGAATAGGGAGACGAGAGAGATGAGGGAGCAAACAGGAAAGAAGGAGGGAGACTGGTGGCCTGGGTAGTGCGACGGTGAAAGAACGCATGGGAGAAGTTGGAAAGGAGTATGGTGCTTGAAACAAGAACAAAGAAGATGAGAGAGATAGTGTGGTGGAGAAGGAGAGATGGCGGGAGAGTCCTTGACTGGAAGAGAATAACTTGAGAGAGGGAGAAAAGTGGTAGAAAGAGAGGTGATGGTGAAGAGAAGAGAAAAGGGGTGGTCTCTTATGGTCTTGCCTAAGAAGAAGAGTAGAATATGGAGAGAGAGAGAGAGAGAGAGAGAGAGAGAGAGAGAGAGAGAGAGAGAGAGAGAGAGAGAGAGAGAGAGAGAGAGAGAGAGAGAGAGAGAGAGAGAGAGAGAGAGAGAGAGAGAGAACTAGGGAGAGGAAGGGAAAGGTGGTCAAGATAGAAGGGTAGAGGAAAGGTGGTGCTGGTGTTGAAGGTGAAGGGAAGACGGAAATCAAATAGAGGAGGTGATGGGTCTATTAGGAAGGTGTAGGTAGAAGAGAGAGAGAGAGAGAGCAGGAAAGATGAAGAGAGAGGGTGAACAAAGGGCCGATGAGTAGTCTAGGTGGTGGTGCAGGCCAGTTCAAATGAAATATGGAGAGGTGAATTGATGTGCGATGGTGTTGGTAGGCAAAGAAGAGACTATAAGGAAGGGGTTTGGGTTGCCGTGAGAAACAAGGAGGAAGAGAAGGAAGGTATGGAGAAAGGGAGATGGTGGCATGGAAAGGAGATGATGGAGAGCGAAGAGAAGGAAAAGGAAAATGTGAAAGAGAGAGAGGTGCAAAGGAGAGTGGTTGTCTTCTTGCCTCTCCGGTCTAGCCAAGAGGAGGAAGGCAAGAGGGAATGGAGAGGGAGAGAGTGTACTAGCCAAAGATGAAGGTGGAGAGAGAGAAGGAAGAGAAAAAGAGGGTGGAGAGATGAGGGAGAATAAAAATGAGAGAGAGAGAGAGAGAGAGAGAGAGAGAGAGATGGAGAAGGAGGATAAGAGAGATAAAGAGGGGTGGGGTCCACCAACATTCTAGTCTTGCCAAACTTTGCAAGTTCTCCATTCTTCAAATTTCTTCTATCCTAGGAGTCTTCAAAGTCTTCTCTTTCTAGGAAGCTTCATTATCCTTATCTAATCTCCTTGATTTGATATGGATCATCCAAGCTTGGGTTGATTGATCTATAATGCATGGGACTCAATTGGAATCATTTAAACCATTCATTACTCTTTTGAGTAGCTCTGATGATCATCTGACTGTTAAATTTTGTAATTCAATGGTTGGATGGCCAATTAAAGCTAAAACAAAATATTTTATGTAAAATCTTGAAATTGATGGCCTAGATGCTCTAATTGAATACTAAATTAGGGGTATTTTGACCAAAATTAAACACTTAACACACACCCCAACCAGCATTTTCCTAGCCCTTAGCAAAAGATGAGAAAACTCAAATCAATAATTTCAAATTTTTTATTTTTCAGATCATCTCCACTTTTTTTCTTAGAGAATTATCTTCAATAATTCTATCCACTTTAGAAAACTAATAAAGATGACTGAAGAATTCAAAACCCTACCCATATGCTATAAACATTTCATTTGAGCTCAGATCTCAGAGTGAGTGTGTGCGTATATAGTCTACACATAGAATAATCTTTATCTCTAAGTAGGCTTATAACTTTTGAACTCCATATAAAATATGTTTTGACCTCAATCCTTGCTAATGACATACACTTAGAAATAAAATCTCTCAGATAGAGGGTTCAAATCATATCTCTCTTTTAATTATGTGAGAAGAGTCAATAAAAACAAATTTATCTAACATATACTCATGAAAAACATGAGTTACTAAGGAATTTAATTGTTTAATCTCTTTAGAATGGATGCTATTACCTTTGAATGTTTAGAAATACTACTCTTTTAGATCATATCCATTCATTTCCTCATCAAGATTATATTTCTCCTAAAATCAATAGGTCTTTAACTTGGACGAAACATAGGCTTAAGACAAGGTACCAAAGAAAGGGTATAAGGGTATTCAAAGTTTCTTTAAAAAAAATAAGTAGAGGTCTTATACAAAAATTGACAATTCTTCTTTACTTTACTGAAGTGAATATTTCTTTTTTCATTTTTCTTTGAATTCTTCAAACTTTTTGTTCTTTAACACTTTTCTTTCTTTACATACTTTTCAATCACTTTGAAGAATATTTCTTTTCTTGATATCCACTTTTCTACTTTTATTGCAACTAAAAGATATTCTTTCATTCATCTCTAACTTATTTTTCAAAGAAAATAGGTACTGGATAATTTATACTGGGTTAATATGGGTAAAGGGTAATTTGGGTGACAAAAGAAAAGGCTTATATTGAAAGCTCAAGTTAGTTGACTAGTGGTAAAAATACTTCTGTGTAGGCTTTATGTCTCTAGGTTAACAACAAGGATGGCCTAAATCATTTTTTAGGTTTCCTATAATCTATCAAATTCAATGAACTTCCAAAATTTTAAAGGTAGTATTCTAATTATTCAGGTAATTAGCCAAATTTAAGAGTTTGGAATCAATTTTCTTTAAACACGCTAAAGAAAATTCGGGACATTTATAACCTCTCAAAATGAATGAATGGCTCTAAAACTCACTTAGGTTATAAGTCTCCACAAAATTTCTTTAGAATTTCTAAGTTATAGCCACTTATCAACTTAGATTATCTATATGCAACTGTGTGAACATATGTGATCTGAGATTGTGCTTTCATGGAATACTTTAGGAAATGAGTAAAATAATTAATTAATCATATTCAATTTCATTAATAGGCTAAATTTATCCAAATTATACTTCAGAAAATCCAATTCTCATCATAGTATAGGAAATGACCTAAAAATTTTCATTTTTTCAAAAAAAAAATTCAATCAATTTCTTTCTTTTTTCTAAATCAAGGAAATCACCTAAAAATCTAAAAAAGAACTAGAATTTGCTAGAATTCTACGCCCCCCAACTTAAAAGAAACATTATCCTCAATGTTTAAAAAGTAAGACCTAAAATGAATATGGGTGATGCAAAGAACAACAAAATTGAAAAACTCTAGGTTGCCTCCCAATGAGCGCTAAGTTTAACGTCTTTAGCTAAACATATCCTAATATATCCTAATATACACCTAATTGGTATTGAGTTTTCCTAATCCTAACAATAAAATGGCAAGCTTTCTCACGCCACTTCAAAATCTCAAAGTAGTCTATATATTTCATCCACCCTGAAAATTTTGGTGAAAGTAGCATTATGACACATTAGACTACCATGAATGTAAATGGAGTGGGACCACTCTGATGATCTCCTATTTTCAAAATTTCACGGTAATCAATATAACTCCACCTTGAAAATTTGGGTGGTGGAATCTCTATAACAATGTGAACTACCATGAATTTAAATTCTTTTAGACCATATGGATGTGAATGGTCCTCCTTTTCCCTTAAATTTTCCTAAAATTGATGTATAAACTGACTATGCCCTTCCTTAAAAGATTGTTCTTGTATTAATAAAGGAGGGAGCATGGTTTTGCTTACATCCTGATTATCTTCTAGTGTGTACATTATAGTTGGTTGATGTATGGATAGTATATCAATGGACTCTTTCTTTTCCTATTCTATTGGCATATGCAATACTTCGGGTAGGCCTAATTTCTTATCTAATGGTTGTTCAAATAAGTTCTATAGGTCCCAATCAGGTATGTCTTCAACATTACAAGGTTCAATTTGAATTTGAGGCTCTGTAAGGGGTTCTACTCTGTCATGCCATTGATGAGTGTTCATTGGTGGCACAATCTCCAACAATTTCTTTACGTCTTCGAAGGATGTTCCTTCATTAATTTTGTAAAAATAAGTAGGACATGAATTGAGTGGTTTTGTATTGGAGGTTTCTTGAATTCATCATCTTCCTCAATGGATGTCTCTTCATCGAAATCATAACAATGACTCAGATCCACCTTGAGTATATCTATATTGGAGGTTTCTGTGGATGGTAGGGGACTTTGCATTTCAAAATGATCACATGAATTCTCTATCCTATCATCATTAATAGATGGTTTATTCTTATTCTCATTTGGTTCTAATTCTCCAAACCTTTCCATCAATGCAGCATGTAATCGACCCATCTCTTCACGAACTTGTTTAGTTGATTCTACTAATAATCCAAGGGTCTCATCGAATGTGTTTACCTCTTGTAATGAAGGTATCAACTCAAAAGGCACATACTGTTGTGTCATTGGAGTACTGGGAAAGGATTGATTAGGTTGGAACCATAATTGTTGTCCCTGGTTTTTGTGATAATCCTAGTAGGGTTGATTAGGGTATGGCTATGCTGGTTCTTCCAGAGATGGTTAATAATCCTGAGACCATGATTGTTCATGATGCCTAACCCATCCATTATAATCTTGGTAATTTGGCTCGGGATAGTAATTATTTCTAAGTTTAGTGAATGCATGAGGTGCATCCATTGGCTCTTGATAATAATCATTATATGTAGAGTTATATAGCCAAGTAGAATTAGGATATTGTGGTTTAGGATAAGCATATTAATTATTGTACTAAGGTTCTGAATGTGACTCAGTATCTTGCTTTGAGGCAAATAACCTATCCCTTGTACGAGTCGTCCTTTATCTATCTCCTTCTTGATAAGCCATTGTAATCAATCTTTATATACAACAAAATCATTGTATACAATGAACGATTACTTCTCTTCTTTTGTTTTTGTTTTTGTTTTTGTTTTTGTTTTTTTTTTAAGACTATCCTAAATGATGCAACCTAAATGCCTAGAATGATGCACAATCACGCAATCCCTTAAGGCTAACAAGCACATATATTTTGATTTTCTGTGGAGACGATGCTTTTAATTAGCCTAATCTAACACTCCTCCTCTCTTTAGGAGTTGATTACTGCTAACCAGTTAAGTTCTGTCCAAAGTGGTTAATACCACCCTCATGTAAGGAGTTTAGACCTCAACAAACGTCAATAGGAGGTGGGGGAAGAGTGAGGCTCTATTAGATAACCCCCAATAACCACAGTGATCAAAAGCCACTGAAGTGATAGTAAATTGTGTCCTATTAAGAGGGTCCTACGAGCATGTGATGACCCTATAGGTCTCTTCTAATTGATTTTAACTTAATATGGATGGTGGGGTTGTGCGTTTGAGGTGATTACTCTAGGTGGGCCAAGGAGTGGTGATGAAATCCACCATTGACCTTATGGGGTTGGGTGCCCTTACTAATTAATTTTCATACACCATGGCAATTCAATCAGCATATAATTCACCTTACAGCATTAGATGTGTTCTAAGATGCAATTAAAAGCAATAAATTAATACAAACCCTAAAATGCAACAAATATAAAGTATGCTTTCTATATGCAATTAAACTACCAACCAATGCAAAATTACTCTAAATGCAAACTTACAGTGGGGTTTCTGATGAAGATTAAGTGTGGGTCACCTTATCCCACATTGCCCTATATTATACAACCCTTTAAAATTAAAATTGAAAGTGCAAATTGCAAAGGGACCTCACTACAAGATTCACTAAAAAAAAATTGAAAAAAATCCTAATCTAGGAAAGCAAGAAAAATCTATTTAATTGATGATGCTTCACTTGCCAATTTCCTGAAAAAGAAAGATAACAATTAGTACCAAATTTAGGAACTAAAGTGGGTATGCACTAAAATAAATTAAAGATGCACCTAAAAATGCCTAAAATGTTACAAAAAATGCAATTCCTAATTTTTTAGATTTTTTATTTTTTATTTTTTAATTAAATTTTATAAAAACTCCATTGCAAGTCCTTGATAATGGTGCCAAAAACTTGTTGATGTTTAATCGCAAGTGCACGGGCAATTGTAGTATAGCTATGCAAATATGGGTCGATCCCACAAGGACTCGCTTTAAAATATGGAGTTTTAAATAAATTTTAATTATCTAAAATTAAAAATAAAAAAATTACTAAAATTATAATCAAAGTTCAAATCAGTTCAATTTATAACTATTACAGAATTTTCAGTTCCTAAATAAAACAAATAAATCAAATAACATCAAAAACTACTTCCCTAGCCTAATTATAATCAATATCTTCAATTCTAATCTTCTAAGGGTTGATCAACCTTTATAGATATCTTCAACACATCCTTAATTAGAGATCTAGCAGTAGGATTTGTTAGATTCCACAAAATGGTCAAGATCTGGAGTAATTTGTGATTTTGAGATTTGGACAGCTCAGATTGAATTCTAGATTTTAGATCCAATATCAAAAATGTCAATTAGGTCTAGAAATGTC
Organism: Warburgia ugandensis; assembly: GCA_035236585.1. Taxonomy (NCBI): domain Eukaryota; kingdom Viridiplantae; phylum Streptophyta; class Magnoliopsida; order Canellales; family Canellaceae; genus Warburgia; species Warburgia ugandensis. Next base: position 56,710,511 of record CP141133.1, on the reverse strand, counting down.
CTAAGAATGAAACTGTAAAGTTAATTTAAAATCAGATAAGAAACGAAGGAGAAATTGAAGATTTTGGTTGATTAAGGCTAACCCGTTGATTGGGTTAGACCTTAATTGATCTGTTCTGGATTAAGCAGTTCCTAGATAAGTAGAATGCAGAAAAAATAGAACTCAAATAAAATGGGACACAAACATCATTAACATTGAGGACACAGACAAAAATAAAAAGAGGATAGATGTGGAATTAATCAGATCTGCCAAGGGTAGAATTGGAATTTGGTTGAATTTCTAGTTTTAAACGAAAACCAGAGGAAAACTCGATGAGGAGAAAACCAGAGAAGAAGAAGGGAGAAAAGGAAGAGGAAGAGGGAGGAGAAGAGGAAAGATGGGGAATTAGGGGAAAACTCGTGTTAGGTCGCTTTCTCCAGGCTGACCGATGACAACTCTGGAGGAGGATGTGGTTCGTATGAGAGAGAGAGAGAGAGAGAGAGAGAGAGAGAGAGAGAGAGAGAGAGAGAGAGAGAGAGAGAGAGAGAGAGAGAGACGGTGTTAGACTGGTGAAGCTTGGTTCGATTTGGGCAGGGCGATGCTGGGCTAGAGGATTGGAGCCTGGCCGGACTGAAGAAGCAGAGGGAGACTTGGTTAACCAGAGATTGGGATTTCGTTGAATGGTGACAGGTTCAAGCTTTCACTTGTCAGTGGAAGAGATGGTGAATTTGGGTGGTGCTAAGCGCTGCTATGCGGAGATTAGGGAGTAGGGAAAGAGAGCATGCGGGGGTGAAAAAGCAGAAGAGGAAGAACAAGGAGATGAGAGATGAAGGAGCAAACGGGAAAGAAGGAGGGAGACTGGTGTCCTAGGCAGTGCGACAGTGAAAGAACGGGTGGGAGAAGTTGGGGAGGAGTATGGTGCATGAAACAAGAACAGAGAAGATGAGAGAGAGAGAGAGAGAGAGAGAGAGAGAGAGAGAGAGAGAGAGAGAGAGAGAGAGAGAGAGAGAGAGAGAGAGAGAGAGAGAGAGAGAGAGAGAGAGAGAGAGAGAGAGAGAGAGAGAGGTGGTCAAGACAAATGGGTAGAGGAAAGGTGGTGCTGGTGCTGAAGGTGAAGGGAATATGGCAATCAAACAGAGGAGGAGATGGGTCTATTAGGCAGGTGAAGGCAGAAGATAGAGAGAGAGAGAGAGAGAGGGTGAACAAAGGGCCGATGAGGAAGGCAAGAGGGAATGGAGATGGAGAGAGTGTGTAAGCCAAAGATGAAGGTGGAGAGAGATAATGAAGAGAAAAAGAGGGTGGAGAGACGAGGGAGAATAAAAATGAGAGAGAGAGAGAGAGAGAGAGAGAGAGAGAGAGAGAGAGAGAGAGAGAGAGAGAGAGAGAGAGAGAGAGAGAGAGAGAGAGAGAGAGAGAGAGAGAGATAAAGAGGGGTGGGGTCCACCAGCATCCCAGTCTTGCCAAACTCTGCAAGTCCTCCATTCTTCAAATTTCTTCTGTCCTAGGAGTCTTTAAAGTCTTTTCTTTCTAAGAAGCTTCATCATCCTCATCTAATCTCCTTGATTTGATATGGATCATCCAAGCTTGAGTTGACTGATCTGCAGTGCACAGGACCCAATTAGAATCATCTAAACCATTCATTACTCTTTTGAGTAGCTCTGATGATCATCTGATCATTAAATTTTGCAATTCAATTGTTGGATGGTCAATTAAAGCTAAAATACAATATTTTATGTAAAATCTTGAAATTGATGGCCTAGATGCTCTACTTGAATACTAAATTAGGGGTATTTTGACCAAAATTGAACACTTAACATAGACTTTCCTTTAAAAAAAAAAAATTCTCAAATATCATAATTTTCTTCTTTTTCTTGAATTTTGATTTGTGCAACACTCCTTTAGGATTTTGTAAAACTTTCTTTTATGATAGTTCTTCTTTTCCTCCCTTCATATTCTATTAGATCAAGTGGTTTTCCCTGACAACCTGGGTAGTTGCAAACACCCCACCATATATGACTTGTTTTTAGATATTCACCTTGAAAGACTAGCTTTCCATCATTGTCAAAGTAGATAATGAGGATTGGATGCTAGGAAGACAATATAAACTCCAAAAGGTTGAGTTTTGTGCAAAATACAGTTGAAATATTTGAAGTGAAAGATTCCTAAGAATCTTTGATGAACTTAGTTTCTATATTTTATCTACTCACCTAGGGAAGATTGGAGTAGATGATTGAACTAGCTAAGATTCTTCATAAATCTTTTCATACTTTGTAATCGTATTTTACAAAGTTCTCAATTTTGCATGAGATTAACTTGTAACATAAGTGTAAGTTGGTAATGCATCTTGATCAATTTGAATGAAGAGGGTACGATCTATCTTTACATGATTTGAGACTATAAAGTCAAAAGCACGATTTTGCAATCTATATACTATTCAATAGTGAAGCATTGCTACAAATGTTGATTCAAATTGGGGTGTTCCAGTGATTTGAACTTGGGGATGATTTCCTGTTTGGAAAAATATTCTCAAATCAATCCATCTTCAATTTTCAACTATTGAACTATAATAGGAGGATGATTTTCTTTTTCTCTATTCTCTTGATAATTATTGAACTTTATGATAAGGAAATATTTCTTTGAAGATTTGTTCAGGAAGTTTTTCCAATCCTACTGCAATACTTCATTCCAAAACTTGTTGAATCATGGGTGTTGAGATTCCAAAATCTATAAACATCAGCCTCGACGAATATTTTCATATGATATTTATGTAATAAATATTATAAATAGCAATATTGAAAGACTGTCCATTATGTACACTAGAAAATTGAAGTAACTCACCATGAATGATTAAGATCTGGCCAAGTGATTAACCAATGGTGGATTTTTCCTTTCAAGTGGTCATGGAAGGAGGCTAAAAGTCTTTTAACTCTTTTATGAATATAATATTTACCAATGACTTATCTAAGTTCTTCTTGTAATCATTCTATTGTTTTAGAATTATAAGTGGATAGTCCAAGAGGTTGTACTGGCTAGAGAGTGTAAACACACAATGGAGCTTGTAGGATTGAAGAGGTGTTTGTCATCTTATTTTTTCTAGATACTAGCAATGTGTTTTACTTCAAAGGACCATTGCAAGAACTAGTTTGACTAGTTAAAGTAATTGTGGTTCTGGTAACATCTTCTTTTTGAATTGCAACATCTTAGGAAAAGATGACATATCCATTTCTGCTACGAAGCTATGACCAATAAAATAGAATTGAAATTCCCTTATTCCTATTTTCACAACCAATATCTCTTTAAAAGTGGAGTGATAATGTAGCTAAGTTGGTTTGAATGCATCACTTTTGTATCCATAGATATTTCTTTTTCCATATTTTTCTTCAAAAAGTGCAACTCCCTAATATGTATCACTAATATTTGTCTAGAGAACTCTTTTGCCTATGTTAGAAATTAATAATTGTTCCATATGATTAGACAATTTTTTCAATGCTTGAACAGTTCTTGTATGTCTAGGAGATCATATAGGAGGATCATTCTTCAATAACTAAGAGAGACTATTCCTATAAATTTCAACTTTGGGGATGAAATCTACCATATAGTTGATTATTCCCAAAAATTGTTGTATGATTTTCATTAAAGATAACTAGTTTGAAAAATATGTGGTAATTTGTGGCTATATTTGATACTTTTAATCTATAATTGTCATTCTAAGATAGTCAATCTTTGTTTGACCAATGAGCATCTTTTTCTTTGAGAGCTTGATTCCATAATTCTTTAAGATATGGAAGAATTATTTGAGAAAATGTCCATGTGAATCTGCATCTGGAGAAAATAGTAAGATGTTATCAATATAAATCAATGAATTGGCAAATTAGGGTTTGAATATGGTGATCATGTCTTTCTAGAATAATTAAGGGACATTCTTGAGTCCAAATGGCACGACAATCCATTGAAAATGGTGATCTAGATTACAAAATGTTATTTTTGGATGTTTTTGAGGATCAACTCCTAGCTACCAAAATCTTGCCTTTTCTTTAGGTCAAATTTGTAGAGACTATTAGCGTTAGAAAGATGTTAGAATAGACTATGTTTCTGGGTAAGAGTAAACTTGTCGTCTATAAGAAAATGGTTCAAGGGATGGTAATTGATAACAAGTCTAAGCTTTTCTCTAATTTGTTCATCTCTTTTATTAAAGGCTTCACATGCCCAAGGAAAAGAGGTGGCTTTAATGAGACCTTGGGACTATAATTTACATAATTTTTAAATGGTGACGACAAGATGCTTGAGATTCATTCTTTTGTGCTTGGCTTTTGTAGGATTGATATCCTTATTTTTCTTGAATTGAATAGAGACAAAGAATGATGGATTAGTTCAGAGAGGTGATTAACATTTTGTGAGAAATTTTGTGTGATTTCCTACACAATAAGTTTTGACTAATTGGGATTTTATGGAGATAAAAGTATCTACAAGGTGAAGAATTAGAATCTAGGACCAAGTAAGAAAGTTTTGCTTATGTGAAAGACCTTATTCTAACCAACGAAGGTTGGAAAATTTGTGGAGAATGTTAAAACCATAAATTAGTTCTTTTCCTAATAAGGGAGATCCTAAAACTTTATGTTTGATGGTGAGGTTAGTAAAGACTTTGATAAGTATAGGTTTGCTAATTTTGTCAATAGTGAAAATGTTTTCATTTGCAGCTCTAAAATCTTGGCTATGGAACTTCACAATTTTTCAAGGACAATTTTGGAGTTGAGGATAGTTGCTGCTACACCTATGTCAAAAAGAGCAATGACTAGAATGAGTTCAGCATATAGTTCAGTAGAGAGATAGACATGGGCTACTACTGTTGGTTGATTTGAGGTATAAAAAGGGTTTAGGGGAGATGGAGAAATTGGAGTGAAAAATATTTTGTGAATTATAGAAGTTGCAAACTACTTATAAGAGCTTTCAGAATCACTTTAACCATCAGTATAACTAATAGTCAATAGTGTTTCTAGAGAGTATTCTTCATCAAAAGTGAACACAAATTCAACATTTGAGAAGTCTATGTTGGCATAAACTGCTACCTGCTAAAGAAGCTTGTACTCTTTTGCTTCTTTGAACAGTGTTTTACAAAGTGCCCTAGTTCTCCACAAACATAACATTTATTAGTAAAATTTTCCTTGAATTTTCTTTTTATCAAATATCACCATTTTCTTATTTTCTTGAATTTTGATTTGTGATGATACTCCTTTGGATTTTAATTAAACTTTCTCCCGTGATATTTCTTTTTAGAGCTAAATGAACAATCTTTCTCTTTCTTGAAATGATACTCCATTGGATTTTTATGAAACTTTCTTCTAGGACATTTATTTTTAGAGCTATATGAACAATCTTTCTCTTTCTTGAATTTGATTGTAAGATCTAGGCTTTCATATATAATTTCAATATTTTTCTTATTTTTTTCATTTTTGCCAGAAATTTCCTTTGACTACATAATTGCTACAAAAGCAAGTTGAGTATGCTACCAGATAACTCCTAAGGGATGATTCTTGAAGATAACTTCATATTTTCCATCATCGTGTGAGTTTCATTTCTAAGAGGTTCATGTAATAAGTTGAGGAATACCTATTTAAGGTTGACATTGTCCATACCTTTGATGGCATAATATCTCTCAAACATTTTGTCAAAATGCTTTCCTAGATCCTGGATCTTAAATGAACAGTGTTTTATCTCAAGTATTCATCTCTATAGGTTCCATTTGCTAATGTGAGGATCCAACAAATTGTGTATGTAAATGGCTAAATAATCCTTCAAGAGAAAGCATTGGAAGACTTATCATTGGTGGCATCCTCCAAGTGATATCCACCAATCTCTTAATTTCCCTATAAATATTGGGATGAGTCTTTTTATGAACTTTGCAACTACTATTTAAGATATTTTCAATTTTATTTTGCGCCAAGCATGAATTTATGTGATTCTTTCATGTCATTTTGAAGGAAGAACATCATCAATTGCAATTTTTTTATTTTTTATATCTATTACTAGAGGAACATAAAATGCTTCTAGAGGATCTGGAGGTTCTTCATAAAGTTTTCTATCAATAGTGTCCCTCATATAAGCATCAAGAATTATATCTAGATCTAACTCAAGGGATTCTGAGGTAGTGTCTGAGAAGGAGGTTTCTTGAGAAAGTTCAAGAACTGGAGGTGTAGGTGTAGAGAGATTTTTTAGAAAGCTTTCAATAAGATTATGATTTTCAATAGGAAGCATTTCTATTGGTTGAGGTTTTAAAGCACTTACTATGGGATCATGAGGATTGAGTGGAGGTGTTGGCAAAGTTGATTTGGTAGTGGATGTTGGAATAGATGTTTTTTATTTCTATTTTTGTGGATTTGGTTTAAGAATAGGTTTGTGCATTTTTTTGAAGATATCTTCTCTAAAAGGGTTGAAAGAGCTTTGTGCGGCATGTAAGAGTTATAGTTAGAGTGGTTGGTATTTGTGTGAAGAAGGATAGAGGGATCCTTGGAAAGGTTGTATCCTATTGGACAAAGAAAGAGATTCTTATGAAGTAGGATAGATTTTTGGTGGTATACTGAAGATTGAGTCATTTTGTATTTGAGATGCTTCTTTTTATTAGGATGCTTTAATAAATCTAAGCTGAGCTAGTAAGAACCCTTCTTCTACTTCTTTCTCCCTCAGTAATCTACTTTCGAGAGAGAAATCTTTTATTGATATGGCAATGGTGCAACACTCTTTATGAAGAGCTTTTATCTTTCTTTTCAATTCAAAGATAAATGTGTCTATGAAGGATATCTTCTAAGTGATAGTAGTAGATAATGCATTTTGATTTTCTAGAATTTTTTAAAGGGCTTAATTTTGTGCTCTTACATTCTCTGACTGCCAATTTAGAGTCACTTCTACTGTTGAGATTTTCTTTGGATGTCCTTCTACATTTCTTTCTATAGGAATTTTTAGTTCTTAAGAATAAATTATATTTTGTTGTGGATAATCAAATTACGAAATTTGGTGAAAATTATGCCAAAGTCATCATATTGATTTCTAGTGCTTTTGATGGTTGTGAATTTTATGCTTTATAGACTTGGGAAGATTTTGGTGATGGTTTTGATGGATAAGGATTTTCTTGATAATCAATAAGGTATAATGCCTTTTAATAATATTTGAGTAAAGTTGTATCAGGTTTTGGAGATGGATTTTATAAGTGGATCATGAGTCTAATGAGGTTTGTTTGGAAAAGGTCTTTTGTCTAGAGAGCCACTACTGGGATAGAGGACATAGTAATCAAACTTGCCTAAAGGTTCTCTAAGAGTTTCAACAGTTAGATCACCTGCCTCATATCTTTTTTTGAGTTTTTGTTGAAAGGATTTTTTTTTTCTCCCTTCATATACTATTGGATCAAATGGTTCTTGTTGAGAACTTGGGCAAGCACAAACATCCCACAATATATGACCTATTTTGGATCTTTGCCTTGAAAGACTAGCTTTCCTTCATTGTCAAAATAGATAATGTGGATTGGATGTTGGGAAGACAATATAGGTTCTAAGAGGTTGAGTTCTATGTGGAAGATAATTGAAGTATTTGAGGAGAAAGACTCCTAAAAATCTTTGATGAACTTGGTTTCTATTAGTCTATCTTCTCATTTGGTGAAGATATGACTAAACTAGTTGATATTCTTCATGGATCTTTTCACACTTTGTAATCCATTTTTTAGGTAACAAAGTTTTTAATTCTACATGAGATAACTGCCTTGGAACATAAGTGTAAGTTGGTCTTGCAACATGATCAATTTGAATGAAGAGGGCATGATCTGTCTTTGTGTGATGTTGGACTGCAAAGTCAAATGCATGATTTTGCATTCTGTATACCATTTGATAGTGTAGTGTTGTTGCAAATGTTGATTCAACTTGGGGTGTTCCAATTATTTGAACTTGGACTTTCGATGCATCAAAAAGATGAGGATCCCTAATTGACATAGTGATGTTTAGAAACATAGTTATCAAAATGGTACCAGCATTTAAGGTTGTTTGAACTATACCAATTCAGGCATGTTGATATTCTTTAAAACAAGAATCAAGAAATGCAATTATGGAGAAAATAGGGAGACTGTTTCTACCATGAAAAGTAAGAGCAAGTTTAACAGCACTAAAGTAAAGATACGTTAAAGCCTTATTGTTTCCATGTTTGAAGAAAGTCATGAGGAATGCCTAAAGTGATGAAATTTCAGATTCATTGGAATGAGTAGACAATTGATCTAATTTGGAAGCTTGAACATGTTTCTTGACTGGGAATGGTTTCTTTTGACCTATCAATTTTTTTATTGATTTTTTTACACAAGAACTAGATGGTTTATCAAAGACTTTATAAGGGTTTACTAAAAGTAAAGAACTAACAAAGATTTTACTATCTTTGGAAAGGCATTCTAGTTCATATAAGTAATATAACTTGCTTAGAAGAAACAAATTTTAAAGACTTAGATGAAGAAAAAGCAACAATTGACTAGAGGATTCTATGAAGTATTTATTCTCTCTCATTGAATTCTCATCAACCAAAGACTTCCCACATTCATTGTTAAGCTTTTTGAAAATAATAGAAATGATAAACTCTTTCACAAGATATGTTGGTAAGACAAAATGCAGCCTTCTCTTGACACAAACAATCTCCTTGACCACTTACACGAATAGACTAACCACATAAACATGAAAAATATTTATCCATACTAGAAAAGTTTTCTATAACCTGATCTAGTGTTCACTTAGCCATTATGAGTCTCGTTTTTTGATGTGGAGGATCCACTAAAAGTGGCTACCACAAAGCATACTTGTTAAGACAATGAACAGAGCTTGCTAATCAAGATAGCATAGAAACAATGCTTTGGTATGGGAAATAATTAGATGAAATAAAATAAACTTGAGAGCATAGTTACTTAATTAGAAGATAAAATACATAATTAAAATAAATAAAGAACAAGTTACTTGGCTCTATTACAAAGTGAGGTTTTCATAAAGTTTACTCTTTACCAAAAAGATAATCACTTCCAACATCTTCTAAAGCTAATTTTTTTTTTTTTTTTTCAAATTTGATCTCAAAGTAGGATTTTGGCAATTAGGAGTTCATCCTCAAGAAAGTTCAAAAACAACATTCTATATTCCATATCACTATTTTTAATAGACTATCATGCCATTTAAACTCAAAAATGCTCCTTCACAATTCTAGAAAGCTATGATCGCCATAGTCAAACCCTTATTGACCAATTCATGGATTTATCTTAACGACATCATATTAGTTTCTCTAAGAAAAAATATCACAAAAGAAAGCTCTACAAAAATCTAGAGTATCTACATAAATCAAAATTCAAGAAAAGAAGAAAATGGCCATATTTGATAAAAATGAAATTCAAATGAAAGTTTACAAATAAATGCTTTGTTGGTGGAAAACTAGGGCACTTTACAAATCATTATCCAAAGAAATAGAAGAGTATCAAGCTTCTTCAGCAAGTAACAACTTATGCTAACATAGACTTCTCGTATGTTGAAACTGTGTTCTCTCTTGATGAAGAATACTCTCCAGAAATACTATTAACTATTAGTTATAATGATAGCAAAAGTGATTTTAAAAGCTCTTATGATCAGCCTATAATTTCTAAAATTGGTAGAATATTTCCCACTTCAATTTCTCCATCTTTCCAAACCTTTTTCATTCATCAAACCAACTAACACCAATAGCCCAAGCCAATCTCCTTACTAAACCATATAGTAAACCCATTCTCATCATTGCTCTTTTTGACACAAGTGCACCATTAACTATCCTCAACTCAAAAATTTTCCTTGAAAAAATATGGTGTCCCCATTGCCAAGTTTTCAAAGCTACCATAGAAACATTTTCACTATTGACAAAATTAGCAAACCTATACTCATCAAAGTCTTTCCCAACCTCACCATCAAACACAAAGTCTTAGGATCCCCCTTATTAGGCAAAGACCTAGTCCATGGTTTTGACATTCTTCACAAATTTTTCAATCTTCTTTGGTTAGAAAAAGGTTTTTCTCATAAGTGAAACATTCTTACCTAGTCCCAGTTCCCTAATATTCACCTTGGAGAGACCTTTATTTCCATAAAATCTAAATTGGTCAATGATTATTCTACAGAAAACCACACAAGATTTCTCACAAAATATTCATCACCTCTTTGGAGTAATCTATCATTCTTTATCTCCCTTCCTTCTAAGAAAAATGAGGATATCAATCCTACAAAAGTTAGTCACAAACGAATGAATCCCTTGTCCTTACCATTCAAGAATTATCCCAATTATAGTCCCAAGGTCTCATTGAACCAACTTCTTCCCCATAGGCATGTGAAGCCTTTTATGTTAATGAAAGCGCTGAACAAATCAAAGGAAAGGTTAGGTTCATTATTCATTATTAGCCCCTGAACCATTTTCTTGCATGTTACAAGTTTCCTCTTCCCGAAAAACATAGTCTCTTCTATCATCTTTCTAGTGCCAAAATTTCTCCAAATTTGATCTCAAAATAGGATTTTAGCAACTAGGAGTTCATCCTTAAGTAACGTCCAAAAATAGCATTCTATCTTCTAGATCACCATTTCCAGTGGACTATCATGCCATTTAGATTGAAGAATGCCCCTTCACAATTTCAGAAAGCCATGATCACCATAGTCAAACCCTTACTAGCCAATTCATTGATTTATATTAATGACATATTACTATTTTCTCCATATGCATATTCACATGGACAATTTCTCAAACAAATCTTCCACATCTTAAAGAATAATGAAATCATGCTCTTGTTTAAAAAGATGCTCTTCGGTTAAACAAAGATTGATTTTCTTAGAAGAACAGTTTTAGATATAAAGTATCAAAAGCCACAAATTTCAAAAAACTCTCAGACAAGTTATCTTCAATGAAAATCATGCGACAGTTTTTTACAATAGTTAATTATATGGTAGACTTCATCTCCAAAGTTGTAGTTGAAATGAATGTTCTCTCTCAGTTATTAAAGAAAGCTCCTCTTCTATGGTCTCCCAGACATACAATAACTATTTAAGCATTGAAAAAATTATCTAATCATCTTAAACAATTATAGATTCCTAGCAAAGTCAAAAGAATTCTCTAGACAAATGGTAGTGATGAATATTGAGTAGACACACTTTTTAAAGGAAAGGATGAAAAAAGAAATCTCCATGGATACAAAAGTGGTGCATTCAAACCACCTTAGCTACATTATGACATCGCTTTTAAAGAGATACTAGTAGTGAAAAATGAAATAGAGAAATTTCAGTTATATTGGTCATACCTTCTTAGTAGAAATTGATATATCATCCTTTCCTAAGATGTTGCAATTCAAATAGAAGATGTTACCAAAACCATAATTACTCAGTGAGCAAACTGGTTCTCACAATTGTCGTTTGAAGTAAAACACATTGCTAGTAAGAACAACACCCTAAAGTAAAACACATTGCTAGTAAGAACAACACCCTAAAGTAAAACACATTGCTAATAAGAACAACATCCTTGCTGATTTTCTTACCAGAAAAAATAAGATAGCGAACACCTCTTCTATCTTATTAGCTCCATTATGTATTTACCCTCTCTAACTAGTACAACCTATTGGACCATCTACTCATATTTTTGAAGCAATAGAACAATTACAAGAAGATCTTAGACAAGCCATTGGTCAATATTATATTCATAAAAGAGCTAAAAGACTTTTAACCTCCTTTCATGACCACTTCAAAAACAAAAAACCAATTTGTTAATCTCTTGGCCAGATATTAGTCATCAAGGCAAGTTTCTTTAAATTTCTAGTATACATAGTAGACAACCCTCCACCATTTCTATTTATGGTACTTATTAAATGGACATCATATGGCAATATTGTTCGAACTTGATGTTTACATATTTTAGAATCTTAACACCCCCTTATTCAACAAATTTTGGAATAAAGTATTACAACGGTATTGGAAAATTTTCCTAAATAGATATCCAAAAAAATATTTCCTTATGATAAAGTTCAATAGTTAAGAAGGGAATAGAGAAATATATAATCATCCTCTTCCTACAGTTCAATGGTTAAAAAATGAAGATGGATTGATTAGACAACAATTTTTCATATTTATCTAGTTAGTCTGTTCATATAATAGGTTTTATGGCTTTTTATGTCATAATACCTAAACCTAACATGGTGCAAAAATGTAAAGAACAATTTGATTGGTTTTGATACTAAATAGAAACCTACAGAGATAAATACTTGAAGATGAAATGTGGTTTTACATTATTTAAAAAAATTATATTATATATATATAATTATGATTTCCTTTATTAAACCTAATGATTTTGTGTTTTAATTTGGCATAATACCTACCATAGTATCATTTGACCATTGTTAGTTTTGAATTTTGTGACTGGGACTCACTAAGTATGTTGTTTGCCTGACATGAGAAAACATACTTCTCAATCTCTTCTTGAAAGTGAGCCCCAAGGTTTAGCTTCATGAGGTTGCTGAACTTCTTGAATTCTAAAGATCTTGGAAATTGAAGGGAGTCCTTCTTTGATTTGTAAAGCTATTGATATAACTTAGAAATCTTGTCAAAAATGAGTTTAGTGTCACAAACATCCATTGTGAGGTATGTGACCAAGGCCCACTTGTTCCAAGGGAGGCCTACTTAGCTCATGGACATGGCCTAAGGGACTTAGGCCCATTGTTGAAAATCAATTGAACAAGGCCCAATTCTATAAGGCCTAGTTTCTAGAAGAGTCCTTATAAATATCTAGAAAGAAGAAAGCTTAGATATTTATGTAGAGAGTTCCAAAGAGAATTTTAGAGTAGTCCCCAACCATTAGAGGGTTGACATATCTAATCATCTAAACCATCCATTGAGGAGGTGGATGGAGGGGAACAACTATAAATAGGTGTAAGCGCCTCATTTGTAAGCAAATTAGATTACTCAAGTGAAGAATATAGTTTCTATTTAAGTAAGTCTCATCTCTTGTGTTCTCTCATTGCTTTAGTGGGTGAGTGAGTATAGACCTAGCAAGTGAGAGTAGGAGTGGAAGGCTGACTTGTTGCCTAGTAAAAGAAGTTGCGCACAAGTGCCACACAGGTTTAACATAGGTGAAACTGCGACCCCGTGATAGTTGGTCTCTCAGTAAGTTGGTACCAGGAGTTGGTATCAGAGCTAGTTGAAATGGACATTGCTTAGCAAGTATTAGAGAAAGCTCATAGCAACGTCATGGCAAGTAAGATAGGAGTAACTAGAATGGTAATGAAGGTTCAGAAGAAGTCAATGTGGGAGAAGTTTAGAGATCCATCATGGAAGTTGGCTTTGGACGCTTGGCTTTTTACTTTGGATGTGAGGCTTGGTAAGTTCAAACAAACTCTATCTGATTGTTTGAATAAATTGAGTGCATTCATCAATGCCTTGAAAAGCCTCAAGGACGACATGCAAAGTACGGTTAAGGTGTCCAAGGTTATGGACGCTGAGACCATGGATGAAGGGGAGTACATGCCTGCTTGCTTTGAGTCTATGGAAGATGAGATGACTAGTCCACATGAGGAAGTGGCTAGGTCAAAAGATATGGAGCTAGAAAAGGAATCCACAATGAGTGTGGATATGGCACAGCTAGGCTTACCAGGCTTAAGTGCTACGAAGTCACTTGGGTCTAATGAGTCTCAGGAGAAAACGGTTATCAACAAGGAGGTTCACACAACTAATAGCACAAAGGGGAGTATGCCACAATGGGAAGACACAAGGATGAACAAGGCCAAGAGGAGTTGTGTAGGGAGCATAGTGGTTGGTAGTTGCCGCATTGATGTGCAGGAGGCACATCAACAAAGGGCAATTGCACTAAGGCTCAAGAAGCTATTCGAATCACAATTATGCAAGGGTAAATATGGGGGCAATTATGCCCATACATTGAAGTGGGAAAAGAAGGTGCCCATAAAGCACAAGAGTGGCTAGCTCCAATGTGCAAGAGGAGGGACATAACAGGGCATCTTATGAAGATCATGAAGCAACATGGAATATTTCAAAGGTTGAAGCTTATGACACCAGCTAAGAGGTGTCGAAGAGGGTGTCGACATTATCAAGTGGGGGAGAATGTCACAAACATGCGTTGCAATGTCTGTGACAAAGGCCCGCTAACTCCAAGGAAGGACTACTTAGCTCATGGACATTGCCTAAGGGACTTAGGCTCGTTGGTGAAGATCCATGGAACAAGGCCTGATTCTAGAAGGCCTACTTTCTGAAAGAGTCATTGTAAATATCTAGAAAGAGGAAAGCTTAGATATTTATGTAGAGAGTTCTAGAGAGAATTCTAGAGTAGTCCTAAACCATTAGATGGTTGACACATATAATAATCCAAACCATCCATTGAGGAGGTGGATGGAGGGGATAATCTAGAATTTGATTGATATAACATAAATTCCAATCTCCCTGTTGATTGAAAGCACCTTAGTTGTATCCCATGCTAGTAATAGACCCCGAGATGATCCAAGTGAATCTTTGTCAGCTATATTAAAGTTCCTATGAATTCCGATGCTTTTAGAAGTGAATTGAGTTTATTCCACTTGTTTAGTCTCCTACAGTGTAAGGATCTAAGGCGATAGAGCATATCATTTTACAGATTCAGGATTTTTTTAATGGGCTGTCCATCCCTCTGATATTCTAGGAGAAAACATCATTTTGAAGGGTAGTAGTCATCTTCCACCCAGTCCCACCGAGCTCCTCATCTTCATCCATCATGGGAGCTAAATTGACCTCTTTCACTGATGCTCTGTTTGCCTACCCTTAGGCCGTGGAGTGAGTTTCAATTTTGAGCAAAGGTTCTTTAAGCATCTAGTGGCTTCATTCCATTCACTGTTTGGTTGAATACCTAAAATGTTGTAAAGGTTATGAAAGTGATTCAGGGCTTGTTTCTTTCCTGCTACAATCTTGGTTTTCTCTTGCTCTGTGTGGTTGAATGGTTGATACGTGTTGGTAGCTTCTCCATCTCCTGACTTTTTGTTTTTCCTGGCTTCCTTGCTTTCCATCTTGGGTTTCCTCTTTTTCTTTTCTTTCATCGTTTCCTTGACAAACTCTTCAGTACGATTCAATGAGTAGATACCTAGGTTTCTGTTACTGGGTTCGTTGTCATTTGAGATACACCAGCCTCCTTGGTCACCAGACTAGCATGATCATGGGCCCAGAACTGTCTAATTTGGCAGAGTCTGGATTAGAGTTGAATTTAAAATTTAAATTTGGGGCCCTATAAAATGCCGACTTGGAGCCTCCCGAAGAGTTACTCATGCCTCCAACTTCTGAGGTGAATTGGCTGTTGGATGCACTCGGCTGGCCCTTTGTCTTCTCTGGTGAAGATTACTAGAATTTTAACGGTTTCACTTCCTTGTGACTATTTGTCAATGGATTTTAGCCCATTCTAATGAAACTGAGACCTAGAACGGCCTATATTTCACGTTGATACTGATTTTGGCTCTAGATGGAGGGCTCCCTTAACATCTAACCCAGATGATCACCTCTATGCTTTTGGACCCAAAGAAAGAGTTTTTTCCATTTCTATATAATCTCCCAGTTGCTCACAATATCCCTGAATGTGGTTTCTACCCATTCATATTTGATTGTGACTCTAAAAGTGGATGACGGTGATTGGCCTGCTTGACCAATCGAAAAGACCCAATAGTGGTAAATTTTTTTGCTCTGCTCCAATTGAGAACTCGCTCCGCTTCTACTTAGAAATAAGACTTCAGTTTGTTTCTGGCTAGCCAGGCATCCATCTTGTCTATCTCTTGCCATTCATTTTCTGCCCATTGCTTAGACTCCTCTTTGCAGTCAATTCTTGGTTTTATTCCTCTGACAGTCTAGTAGTTCCATGTTTGTGTCTGCCAAGGAATCTTTAACCTTAATCGTTGGATAATCTGTAAGCCTGGTACTCATTACCTCTCCTCTGTTCAACAGTGCATCTTTGTACTATTGGTATAACGTGTCATTCATCTGATGAATTAATTACTTTGCCTTTCTAGCCTTTTCTTGAGTCAGTGAGGTTGTGAGAACAAATTTTGCATGCCTTCTTACAGTAAAGATTGTTTTATGATCTTTCTGATGGTGTTTAGGCTCTTTTTTCTATTTTAGTCCTTTTTTATTAGACAACTCCTCTCCCTCCCTTAGTGTGAAACCATTTGTTACTGAAGATTCTTCTTCTGTCATAATTTGATCATGCTTTCGAGCATCTGTAGCAGATGTGTTGTCTTCTGAGTTTAATAGCTTGGAAGATCCACATATCAGATATAAAGCATTCTCCTTTTATTTGTTGTGAGACTTTGTCAATCTGCTTTTGTCCCTTTGATTTATGGGCTTACTATTTCCTGTTTATCCTATATTATCCTTCTTGACATTTTCTATGCTTAGTTGCTTGACTATTTCAATTGACTTCCTGTTGACGTATCTTCTCATTGATTTCTTCCTCGAGGAACTTTTCTGTGCGTGGATTTGTTGTTTTCAGTTTCCATCTTCTCATTCTAGGTCATTGATCCTCACTTCGCTCTCTCTCTCTCAATATAGCACTCAAGATCTTGACTCTCGTGGAAGTGGGAAGTTAGAAACCTACCACCCAAGTTAAGGAAATTTTGAAAATACAAAAAAGTATAAAAAAAATTATCAAACTAATAGCAATGATAATCCTACAAAATAAAGATTTAGATTTCTCACTCCAAATAAGAATACATGTTTGTATAATGCATAGACGAAAGCAATCAAACAAAATTAAACTAACACCAACAAATATATAAAAACATAAACTAGAAAATTTTGAAATGATAAATTATCATTTATTTTCATCTTCAAGAATTATGAGAGAAAGAAATATGTTTTTGGCAGCAATATGTTGGTGAGGAAGAACCAAAGAAAATAATGGGTTTATTTTATATTTAAGTTCCATACTTTAGAATAGTAACCTATGATTAAGTTGTTGATTTTGGCAACTAAGTTCTTCTTGATGAATTTTTTTAGTGAAACTTGCTATCTAATACAATTAAATAACAAAAAATCTAATGATATGTTAGATTTCAAAAAAATAATAATCAATAGTGATATATTCAATTGTAAACATACTATGTTTATCAACCTATGCAACAGTACCTGTTAAGCTTCTTCAATGAAATTCAATAATTTAAACTTTTATTTCTAACTAAAAATTAATATAAAACTCTTCATAATATATACTAGAACATTATCAATGCTTTGGATCAATAAAAAATAATAAATTAAAGAAAAATTCAAGTTCAGAACATAAGCAAAATATTGTTACTGTTCACACAAACAAAATGAATAGTAGACTTTAAGCTCTTTGTTCCTTTTCGAATGAAAACTGGAAATCTAAGACTTGAGTCTTCTTCTCCTCAATGGCCTCTATCTAGCAAAATCAATTTTAGATATTTCTGTTCATTAACAAAGAGGGAAATGACACGCAAAGTCTCTTGTTCACCCTCGTTCGTTGAGAGAAGGGTAAAATTTTAGAACTTACTGAGTCACTGAGAAACTCAGTGATCTTTCAAAAACTCATTAGAGTTTTCCAATCCGACTCACCCAATTCACTGAGTCAATTTTATGATGATGTCATCCGAGTTATTTGGGCGATCCGACCGAGTTTCCTACCGATCCCATTTGGATTGGCCAATCCCCTAGTAGGATCACCTAGTTTTTAAACATTGGTTGGTTCTCTCAATTCCATAATGTCATTCTATAAAAATTTACTTATATATGATTGCTTTCTCAGTTACATGTGTGGTTACTGTGATCTATAGTTATACAATTCTCTTAATAATTGAAACTATTTCAAAAAGTCTTGATTTTTTTATGGCCTAAAATTTTCCAAACAATTTAAAAGTTCTTACAATCTTCAAATTCAAAGCAAATCATAATAGAATTCATGAATTTACCTTACAAACTCATATTTCATAAATTGTTAGCCAAATTCTCAAATGTTATAGACAAAATCTAGTCAAATTTTCAAATTAAAAACTTAAACTCACATCCAAAAATTGATTTTTCCATATTCTTTCTCTGAATTTTAGTCAATGATTGTCTATTTTTACAATTATTTGCATTGCCTATTTATTCCAAAGCCCAACTTTGTGACTATGCATTGATCGACTAATAACTTTAGTAACATTAAAAAAATATATAAAAAAAGGATACCAACTTTAGCAACGCAATTCCTTCTATGTTGCTTAAGAACTATCAAATGTCCACAAACTGCCTCTAACTTCTCTCGGTGATGATGTTAAAGTACGAAGTGGGATATAAGGATAATATTCAAGAAAAACAAGTTCCACGTCAGTTTACCACAACAAGAAGCACCAAAGTTGGTATTCTGTTCCACCAACAGTCCTAAGTTTGATGTTAAGTAACTTCCACCTGCTTGATGTGTCTTCACACCGAAACCATTTTCAGTAGTCACGGATGCACAATCTAAAGAGCCATTTGTATTTAGCAGCTGAAAAACTTCATCAAAAGAAGGAAACATAAGGCTTCGCTATCCTGACCGCATCCTCCCCACAAGAAAGAAAATGATTGGAGGTCATATTAGATGCATGCCTTGTCAACGGTAAGAGAATATCCACCTTAATTGCAGCAAGACAAATAAAACTGATGTGATTTCATCACATTATATTGTTTTGGTGGCAGTAGGGTGATGGCTATCCTCTCTATAAGGAAGTTGGTCTCAATTCTAGCACATAGTATTAACTCACCAAGAAGTGGACTTGACTACACCACGAACAACAGCAATGTGATGATTCCAGTCACTTGGTTTGTTTTCTTCACATTTTGGTGTACTTACAAACACCCATCCCCGTGATGTTGGTTTAGTAACTCCGCGTAATTGTTACCCTCCCCTTGCTGAAGTTAGGTTCAGCCATGAGCTCCGGTGCATGCCCACCAAGGAAGTTTGAGTACACCACAAACAAAAAGCAATGTGATTCCAACAGTCCAATTTGGGTTACAATCATGAGTTTCTGACACATTTTAGTCGGAATTGGAGTTCGGAACAACAAGGAATCAGATTCTTGAAATTCACTAGCAAGAATGCTGTCGGTCGTGGGAGAGAATCTGTTGCAAGAAAGAACCAGTATATCATCAAATAAGGTCAACTGTTCCATTGGCTCGCCTTCTTTCCTCCTCTTCGGCTCTTACCCAAGCTGCCTGCAAGCACATAAAGAATAGACATGATCACTTGGTACGGTTTGCAGCATTAAAGAACATAATGAGTGAGTAAGAACTAGCTTGCCTTGTCTCTCTCAAGTCTCGAAAGATGGGGTTTTATCGAATTTCCCAAGCTTAAGCCGCCCCATGCTTCTCGCATCTCTCTCTCCCTGGCTTCTCGACGAGTTTCCGCGTGTTTCATCACATCCACTGGCTGTTGAGCTGCAGCTAGCTTCTCCTTTTCAAGTCTAGATGGACGTCTTACGAAGATTTCATCCAGACCTTTCCCACTGGCAAACTGCGGAGGCTCCTTTTGTTTCACTACCACTTCCTTTGTTTCTAGTGCTGCCATTTTTTCTCTTTCAAGTCTAGACACATGTTTCACTAGAACCTTATCTAAGCTTTCTGATGCCGTAACCTCAACACCTTCCCTCTTTTGTAGCCGTGGGATTACACTATCGTTTCGTGACATCAGTGCTTGAATCTTTTCCCTCTCCAACCTGTGCACTGGCTTGACTAAGATCTTATCAAGGCCATTATCCCCATCTGCCTCTTTGTCATTTCGAACCGAAAAGGCTTCTAGTGCTTCCAGTTTTGCTCTTTCAATTCGGGACATATGTTTAACTGCAGATGGTGACCTTCTTACAATATGATCTCCTGCTACCTGTGATGTGTCTACCTTCTCCTTCACATAGTGAACCAATGTTGCATCTATCATTCCTTCTGCTTTCCTAGTTTGACACATTGGTTGGTTCAAGTCTACATTTTCCTTATCAATATTCAATAATTCTGCTTCTTGCTCGTCTCCCAAACTTCTGGTGTCCTTTCCAATTGAGTTTTGTGATTTCTTTTCCTCTTCAATTTCCTTTTCAAGCCTTGAAGTATGTTTTACAAGAATACTTCCCAAGTCAGGGTGATCCATAGATAGAAGTTTGTTTTTGTTAGAATCAGCATCTTTGCTGTTAGAGATCCACTCAACAGTTTTCTCTCTTTCTTCTCCAACATCATTTTTTCTAGTCTGTTTAGCTTCTTGGACCTCTCTTTCAAGTCTTGACACGTGTTTCACCAAAAACTTGTCTAAGCTGGGAAGTTCTGTAGCAGCTTGTTTTCTTTTTAACTGTCCATCCACAAGGGAAGCCTTGTTAGAGTCTCTTACTGATCCTGCTCCAAGCGATGACATCCTTCTGGTGAAAGGTGCAGCTGAATCCAAGATGCAACCAGAGCCAGAGCCATGCTGGTTACTGTTTTCTACTTCATGGAGAGCAGCATTCAAACCACAAGTTGCGACTATGGTGGCAAGAGAAGAAAGTTCATCTTCTTGAAGATGTCTAAGTCTTTCAAGCATTATAACAACAAGATTTGTTGATATATTAGATTTCTTGGCAATATAATTTGTAGAAAGAGGCCTGTTCTTGCACTTGTTTTCTGGATTTTCCCTGTTTGAGACCTCACTATGACTAACATCTACAGCATCTTTTTCTGATTGCGGTTCTGTCCCAGCTTCTGGTTCAGATTCTGAAGATAACTCCAACAATGCTTGTTTAGTTTCATTTGTATCAGGATGCTGATTGATCTTCCAAAGCAAGTCTTTAAATTCATCTTTATTTGATGAAGTTGGATCATGTGCCAACTGAATAAATGCAGTCTTAACTGCCGCAGCTACTTCCTTATCTACCTCAAATGCAGTTTCAAACGTTGCAGTAACAGTGTGAATTGATCTACCTCCAGTATTTGATGAAGTCTCTATTTCGCATGGCTGCTGTGGACAATCTGGTCTGTCATACATTATAACTCCCATTGCTGCTGCTTCTTGGAAAGCTTCGGCCACAGCTTTCTCTGCTTTCACAAGTAGGAATTCTGCCTCTTTGCTTGGGATCCTGAGGAACAATTAAAAGACGGGAATCAGTCAACAAAATAATAAGTACAAATTCCTTTTCAATTTAATTGAATTATCATGATCTGGAATGGCAAATGACCTGGCAGCTTGAAGTATTTTACACCAAGATGCTTCAACCATTGCAGCTTTGCGAGCCTCCATGGCCTTGCGTGCTGCCTCTCTAGCTGCAATCTTTTCTCTTTCCACCCTTGAATAATGAGGATTTGAATCGCCCAATATTTCATCAAGAGAAGAACTCATCCCTCCTACTTCCTGCTAATAAATTAGCAAGCAGTTTAAACTCAAAGCTTCAGGTAGAATAGGTAGATACATCAGTTACAATTTGTTTTTATGTGGAAACAGAATATGATAACCTGCAGAAGCTTTATCTTTCTCTTCAAGAAAGAGTCTGTCTTTTTTCGAGGGAACCAATTAAGTGGAGAACCACTCTTCCGATGAGGAGGCTTTTTTATTTGTAATGCACATTTGTTCACTGAGTTCAGGATCGAATGACAACTCTCTTTTGAAGCATTACTCTGCATATGAAGAAGTAAAGGAGCACATCATCGGTAAGTACGTCAGAAGTTGCAAATTCTCCTGAAGATGCACTAACTGGATATATACAAAGAATGTTCCTTGCGAAATAAGAACACCTGTCTCATGCTAGGAGTTTAGTGTTATGCTAAAGATTCAGTCATACATATCTGAAAATCCTCCCACCGGTCCTTAAGTGGTAAGACCACTGTGATCATCAGCTGGATTTATTACTTTGATGACCAGAGTGCTGTCGTTGACCTCAACAGGATAATGATAATCTCATGGTTATGTCTAGGCTGATTAGTTTTATGCAGTCATATATCAGGCAGCAACATATGTTTCTTCATAGTGCCAAGCCAATCTGGTGGAACTTGGTACTAGTTCATGGGCTGAAAAGACTTCTTGATTACCATTTGAAAAGGAACATTGCTGGCCTTTGGGAGGGTCAGATGTTCCTTGCTATGTATGAATCAAATCTGAAAACTCTTTAGCAGGATTACTGTGACCTGGTTAACTGGAAGATGCAGGTGATGAGCTAAAGAAAACATGGTATTGGGGTCCCTAGATTTATAATGCAACTTGACTAAATATCAAATTCTCGATTGACAAGGTTTCACCCCTGAATCAGGCTCTTGCCATGGTTCAAAAATAAAGAAGCTAGATGTTAGTTGGACGCAACGGTAAAAGTTGTTGTCATGTGACCTTGAGGTCACGGGTTCAAGGCGTGGAATCAGCCTCTTGCAAAAATGCAAGGTAAGGCTGCCTACTTTAGGCCATTATGGCCAACCCCTTCCCCGGACCCCACATAGGCGGGGAGCTTTGTGCACCGGGGCTGCCCTTTTTAGATGTTAGTTGGACACCAAGACCATCAACTGAGACTTATTCCATGGTTCAAATTCACTGTGACTTGACTAGATATCAAATTTTCAATGGACCCGGTTACACCCCTGAATCAGACTTATTCCATAGTTAAAAAATGAAGAAGCTAGATGTTGATAGTATACCAAAATTGTCAATGAAGAGGGCTTCTGCCTAAATCAAAATTTACCATGATTTTAAATTGAGAGATATGAAGGTACATATCTAATGTCAGAGGGATATATCGGGACACTAGGGACGATAAAGATATCAATGCGCTTGTTGTTAAAATGAATTTTATCAGAGCTCCTGGATCATGTGCTGCAAAATTATGGCCTTTGCATATCTTGATGGGGAAGTCTACATGCAGTAGTTACTCAAGAAGTCTATTTAGGGCGATAAACAATTTCACAGTGCCTGGTTCACGAGGTAAATCAAGTCATAAAAGGAGTAGGATATAGACAGGGTCAGGCTGACCATACACTCTTCATTAAGCAAGAGGTTGTGTATTTGGCAACACTGATTGTACATTTGAACAAGACTGTCATCACAGGTCAGGCTGACCGTAACTCTTCATTAACCAAGAGGTTGTGTAGCCAAAAGTAGAGCTTGAACGACCAAATGAAGCTTTAGTGTAACTACAAAGCTGCGACATGCCATTGCTCAAATACCAAATCAGCATGACATGACCTCACACTCGCACATTGAAGTAGATGGACACTTTAATCGAGAAGGACTTACTTTTGGTCATGGTTGTTCATCTCTTGTAAACTCAAACTCAACTGTCCATGTTCACAATCCAATTCAGCATGACATGACCAAACACATAAAAGTGGACAGACATTTTACCGGAAAGAGACTTGTTGCTAGCTGTACTTGTCTACATTATGTAAACTCATAGAAGAAAGAATAGTAGGTGCGAGCAAAATCAAGCAGTCAAGCAGAAGATTGTGCTATTTGTAATGGAGTAGCCAAAAGTAGAGGTTGAACGACCAAATGACGCTTTAGTGTAACAATAAAACTGCGGCATGCCATTGCTCAAATACCAAATCAACATGACATGACGTCGCACTCGTACACTGAAGTAGATGGACACTTTAATCGACAGAGCTTTACTTTTGGTGATGTTTGTTCATCTCTTGTAAACTCAAACTCAAGTGGCTAGCGTACTGAGTGGTGTCTATGTTCACAATCCAATTAAGTATGACATGAACAACCACATAAAAGTGGACAAACATTTTTACGAAAAGAGATTTGTTTCTAGCAGAGTTTCTTTACATTTTGTGAACTCAGGTAATTAATTGGGTAATATACTCATAGAGGAAGCTGTTCAGCTTGAGGGGTGCTTTTAAAATGTGTGCAAGGGAGCCAAATGGAATATTAAGATACCTAACTGATCTGAATTAGATATTAAGGAAATTCAATAAAGGGTCTAAGTTGCAAGTTTTGAAAGACTAGTACAAATACGACCAGCAGAGTATTTATGTAATTGATCTGTCACAAAAAGCCGCCTTCGTTTCTTTATCCTCTTCTTTTTGTCCTCCTTAACCACAACTCAAGGCCGTAACACAATCTAGCTTCCTTCCGAAGCCCCGAAACCCAAAAAGTGTGTTTCTTCATTTATGAAATTGATCTTCCAGATTGCATACCAGTTGCAGCTTTTAGCTAATTTTTGTTCTTTTATCCTATATAAAATTGAGAAGCTAGTTGATTGGCTCATGCGTTTTACCGAAAGAGAGATGACAACCAATTTTATATGAACTTAGAACTTAAGATCCAAGATGCTTTTGTACCTATTGGAAAATTAATCTAGTGACCCTTAAAAATGTAGGATGGTTGTTTCCCTCTATATTAGGAGCTGCTAGAAAGATAGACCGTGTCACAGAAGGACCTAACAGTCCTTTCAATTACCATGTTCAGGTGATTAGCCTAGTAGATTGACCACGGGTGCGATGTACAATGTAGCTGTTGTGGTATTAGTTGTACATACATGGAGAAAATCTCCTATTGCATATATCTGAGACCTATTTGTTGAAGCATCTTCGATCTCCAAGAGACGTTTGGTCAAGAATGAGTTCCCCTTACTATTCAACACATCCATTACTGACCCACTGAAAATCAACAGTGGGAAGCCGAGAAATATTTCGGATTTCAAGTAAAATTACAGGCGGAATGTAATATGGTGGATTTCCATTACATGTGATCTCAACAGTGAATTCCACCGGGGGTGGTATGTGTGGATCCACAATACATTACCTAACGCTCCCCAAGACATTCAAGATTTCAAGCAGGTGTATAGTTTATCAAATTTAATGTTTGCCTTTCTCTCATTTATCAACTGTTCAAAACGCAAATCGCAACTAGCAATCAATGTGAAATTCACCCAGGTATTTTCATAGCCTCATGATAGAAGAAACTAATTCCTCAAGTCCAGATTTAGATACGATTTCGGAGAAAACCAAGCATGATTAATATGTACTACCAGTGACTCTCTAACTAGGTTTTGATTACATGAAAGCTAGAATGAAATTAAGAATATCACAAGCCCATGTGTTTTCCACCATGCCTCCCCTCAGAGTTAGGGTCTTAACTTTTTGAAGTGAAAATATGAAAATAATACAAACTCTGAAAAAGGAAAAAGGGAAATTTAAAGAGTCATTTTGCAGCGAAAGAAGTACCTTTCCGATCTTTACAGTTGCGGTTTTAGATTCTTCTCTCTTTTCTCCTTTCTTCTTCTCTGGATCAATGAAGACATCAATGCATTGATCAAAGCAGCCTAGATCCATGGAGGGATGTTCAAGAACCAGATCTTAAAACGAGACTCAGGGGACGCTACGCGAGAAGTGGCTCTCAGCAGCAAGAGAGGAAGATTGTCAGCAAGAAATCAAAGAAGGAAGAGGAAAACCCAAGAAGAAGATAGTGAGTTTCGTTCGAATTCTTGGATTTGAGACGGAGAAGGGCGAGGAGTTGTTTCTTTCTAGTATAGAAGAAATGGAACTTTATGATTCAAAGCATTAACGGAAGAAAAGAGCCGTTACAGTGAGAAGCATATTTATAAGCAAAATTCAAATGGAAACAACTATCCGTTGAGTACGACTATTCTCCAAATCGTCGATTATTTTTGTGACGTTCCTAGGAACTTATCTTTGTGGTCCAGGGTCAATTTGGATCTAAACCGTCATTTTTACCACTCCGGCTTATAATCGTCGGATGATGGAAATATTTGTATGAAGCCAGAAAGGGCCCAACAAGATAACTGGTTTAGATCATGCATTTGCCAATCGAAAATAAGCGCATCTATCATGTCATCTTATTTAAGGAAGGGATTCGAGGAAGCAAATGAACAATAGAAAGTTCAATGTTTGACTTCTACTATGTAAGGCACTTACTCGATTAAGAAACAAGTATATTTTTGGGCTTATACATGAAAATATGTCATCATCATCATCATCATCATCAAGACCTTCTCCCAATTAGGGGTTGGTCACATGAATCTTACTCCTCCATTTCCCTCTATTAAGAACCATTGTTTCATTTAGTATCAAAGTTTTTAAATCTTTTCTCACCACTTTTATCTACATTCCTTAGGGCCTTTCCCTTGCCCTTTTAAAATCTTTTACTTGTATTGCCTCACTCCTTCTAGCCGGTGTTGTAGTTTTGGATCTCCTTTGGACATATCCAAACCATCTAAGTCTAATCTCTCTCATCTTGTTACCTACTTGTGCGACCTTTAAGTTTCATCTAATGTTTTTGTTCTTAATTCTATCCTTTCTTATCTTGCCACCCATCCATCTCAATGTCTTCACTTCTACGACGCTCATCCTATGAACATGATGTTCTTTAACTGCCCAACACTCCGATCCATAGAGCATCGCCAGCCTTATAACCATCCTATAGAATTTTCCTTTTAGTTTGAGTGGCACATGCTGATCACACAAAACTCCATATGCACATCTCCATTTGTTCCAACCCAATAGGATTCTGGGTAACCTTCTTCTCAATCACTCAACTCTCATGAATCATTGATCCTAAGTAACAAAAGTGGTCTTTTACGGGGACTTCTTGGTTATCAATTTTAACTATTGTTCCACTCTTACTCCTCTCTTTGATAAAATTGCATTCCATATATTCTGTCTTAGTTTGAACCAATTTTAAATCTTTTAGATTCTAGTGCTTCTCTCCATAACTCTAGCTTTGTATTTACTCCCTCGCTTGTTTAATCAATTAAGACTATATCATCTGCAAATAGCATGCACCATGGAATCTCCTCATGCAAATGTTTTGTTAACTCATTCATAACCAAGGTGAAAAGGTATAGGCTCAATGTTGATCCTTGGTGCAATCCTATAGTGACAAGAAAATCACCAATCTCACCATTAGTGGTCTTAAAATTTGTTACCACTCCCTCACACATATCTTTAATTATGTCTATTTATCACTGCAAAACCCCTTTCTTGCCTAACACCCTCCATATTAACTCTCTAAGAACTATACCATGGGGAGGTCTTTCCTCCTCTCTCTATATTTCTCTATCAATTGTCTTACTAAGGAAATAACTTCCATAGTATATCTCCTAGGCATAAAACTAAGCTAGTTCTCCAATACACTTGTCTCATGCCCTAGCCTCTTCTTAATTACTCTTTTAAAAAGTTTCATAGTGTAGCTCATAAATTTCATCCTTTAATAATTAGTGCAACTATGTATATTTCATTTATTCTTATAAATTGGTACAATAGAGCTTTTCCTCCATTCATCCAGCATTTTCTTTGATTTTATAATCTTGTTAAATAACCTGGTTAACCAAACTACTATAGTATCTCCCATATGCTTCCAAGCCTCCATTAGTATACTATCATGCCATATGGCCTTTCCTGATTTCATCTTTTTCTAAGACTCTTTCACTTCTAGTATTCTAATCCTACGATCATATCTATAATGTCTAATGTTATTTAAGTTTACAGTATTTTCAATCCTTACATTCTCAGAGCCGTTGTCATTTAAATTTTTTTGAAAGTAAGTTTCCCACCTTTGGCTAATTACTAGCTCAAACGGGCAGATGCAGAGCTTTTCTACAAGTTATAGCAGAATTTTTCCCCGTTAGGGCAACAGCTCTCCTCAATTCTTTTGGTTAGCACTCACGAAGTGTCTTTGGTACTCCTCTAGCAATGTGTCTCCCTTATGACATCAAGGTTACCCTTACTAATATAGGGCTGACTAATATGCTGTCACGTAGTTTGGGGGGATGAGGGGCCGTGGAGAAGTTGAGTTTCGAGGCTGACGAGTCTAATCTGTCAAAAGCCTCCCTTGGGTCTTGATCACTCACAATAGACAAGGATTAGAAATCTCGTCATCTTTGACTAATACCCTTTGATCGTCACTTCTAATGCACTTAACATGGTCTCAGTTCTTACCCTTCTGTTCCCTTATTTTTGCAAGTTTTAAACACATCTTTCTCACCTTCTTTTAATCCTAGTGTACTATAAAGGTCATTATATGCCTTAAGTTTAGCCTCACTTACTATTCTCTTAGCAACCTTTTTAGCATTCTTATGCCATTCATAGTTTTCATTATTTTTAGTCTTCTGCCATGCTTTAAAATACACTTGTTTTTCTTTAATAACTTTGTGCATTGTTTCACTCCACCGCCATGTTTCCTTTACTAATTTTCTTTTACCTTTAGATACTTGTAAGAAACTTTTTCCACTTTCTTAATGAACTTAGCCATATTAGTCCACATGGTGTTTACTTTTGTTTCATAGTTCTAATTTCTTTCTACCACCAACTTATTTGTGAATGAGGTTATTTTCTCTCCTTTTAAGTTCCACCACTTATTTTTTGGATACCTATTAAGTTCATTTCCTTTTTTCCATTTTTAATATAGATATCCATAACCATTAACCTATGTTATGAGGATAAACTCTCACCGGGTATCACTTATAATCCTTACACATTGATCTTTCAGTATTCCTAAGTAGAAAAAAGTCTATTTGGTTCTTATGGAGTCTACTTTTAAAGGTTATTAAGTTTTATCCCTCTTCCTAAAGAATGTATTTGCAATGGCTAGGTTATATACCAAAGCATAGTTTCCCCTATCTCATTTCGTTCTCCTATACCATTCCCTCAATGTATCCTATCATATCCTTCCTTTTCTTTTCCGATATGGCCATTTAAGTCTACTCCTATAACTATCCCCTTAGTGTTGGGAACTTCTTACATGACTCCCTCCATATCTACCCAAAATTATCTCTTGATTATATCTTCTGACCCTACTTATGGTGGATATGAACTTATAACACTTATGATCTTCTCTCCTGGAACAAGTTTTATTATTAATAATTCTATCACTGATTCTTTTAACGTCCATAACTTTATCCTTTAATTCTTTATCCACTATTATTCCTATGCCATTACTGTTATTATCCTTTCCTACATACTATAGTTTATACCCATCTATTTCTCTAGTTTTAGCCCCTTTCCACTTGGTGTCTTAGATACAAGTGATGTTAACTCTCCTACATTTCATCATATCTACTAACTCCAAACTCTTACCTATCAATGTCCTTATATTCCATGTGGCGATACAAATCTTATGCTTTTGAGATATGCTATTTACCCACACAATTCTTGACCTCCATGGCATGAACCCATGCCCACTTTTCATTGCACGTAGATTATGATGTAGCATGTCACTTCTGAGGGGATGCTTTAGTAGCCCTTGCCAATTATCCACTACACTCGAGATCCGATGTAATGCGTCACTTCTTGGGGAATGCCCTAACAACCCATGCCCATTTTTCACTCCACTCGGGATTCGATGTAGTGCATTGCTTATTGAGGACACCCTAGCATGAGGAAATGTTACTTTTCCATTCATGTCATATTAGGGTTGCCATACTTTAAAGAAGTTGGAGATGATTTTCATTATCTTCTCTTCTCACTTACAAACTAATATACAAATGCATATTTATTTGTAAGTAAAAAAAAAATAACAAAATCAAAATCATCTTCAACTTCTTCCTTTCCAGCTGGCACTTGGCGCAAGACCCTCCTTTTGCACACCACCTGCCCCTGCAACTAACGTAAACATCTTCTTCTTTTTCTTTTAACCCCTGTAGCTAACCTAAGTGTCTTTTTCTATTCTTTCTTTTTTTTCTTAGTTGAGAATTAGAAAGTAAATCACTCACACACTCACTGATAAAAAAGAGAAGCATGATGCATGAAGCTCCCACAAATGCTAGGGAAGGGACATACCACAAAGGATCATACCAAGAGGCTATTTCCATGCCTCAAATACAGGATCTTTAGGTCACATAATGACAACTCTACCATTGTGCCAAGGCTTGCCTTCTTAATCACTCACTCATATACTCTCCTAAATCTAGTTCCTAGTAAAAAGAATATTTCATTTTCATGCTATAAATTACAAAAACTAAATGTTCACATTTTCTTTGCAAAACCCTAAATAGGGCTCTTTGGGTAACCAGTGAAGGGTCTAGAAGGTCATTGTTGGTGGGTTGGTGCTTGTCGATGGGTTGGGTTCCAAACATAAGAATAGTGACCACCTTATGTGGTTTGGATTTGAAAGTTTGAAGTCACAATAGTAGTTCCTCGTGTCAAACTGAAAAATGACATTTGTGAATTTTCTTAGGACTCAAAGGTTATTCTTTGAGGTATTGAAAGTCAGTTAGACCTTTGCACTTGTACTATCAATCAAGATTCTCATCCCTTAACTTCTCAATGAACCACTCCACTTCTCTGGCCTCTATAGCTTTATTCCTTCAAAGGGCAGTCAAAGAAGTTAGATGATTTCATAACACCTATTTGGCATCATAGCAAACTTATGGGAGCACACCTTGTCTTACAACACATGGCCACAAAGATTACTTAAACTCCCTAAAAAGTAAGATGCAATACCTGAAAGAGGAAAGGGATATGATGTCAGGAATAAGGTTGCTATTATTAAGGAAAAACTTACACAAGGCAAACACAAGAATGGTTATGAAGAGTGGATGCCATTGAAGAAGAAGTAAACAAATTTGAATTTGAATGGAAAAAAAGAATACGATATTTTAGAGATTGGTATCTAAATTTTTTTTTTGAGTACAAGCTTGACAAGAGAGTAACTAATAAGTTACTGGATGCCATCAAACTAAAGAGCCAAGAGGACTTTGAAGTTGTAACAATGATATTGACTTTGATTAAATGAAATGCCTTGCACATTGGTAGTCAAAGAAGATGAAGTGGGAATAGTAGGTATATATGGCATGAGAGGTGTTGGGAAGACAACCCTCTAGAGAAAACTCAATAATACCTTCCTACAAGGGAATAGTGACTTTGATCTGGTGGTTTGGATAGTGGTGGGAAAAGATCTTGACATAGGATAAACGGGTGTTCAATTACTTGCAAAATAAAATATTAGATAATTGCAAAATTGTTTAAGGGTTTTTTATGGATATAGACATCACCACCACAAAGTTAATTGCTCAAGGTTTTTCCATCGATACAAACATCCTTACCGCAAAGTTAAGTTGAGATTAGTTTTAGCAGGAATATAAAAAAACCATCATATTATACAAGCACAAAATGACCACCACTCTTGGGTTACAATCTCACCACCAAGAGAATTAGAACTTATGGAGAAAAGAAACTTGACACCTTAAGGATACATTAGTGTCACCTTAAGGATAAGAGCTTCACACAACTCATAGCACCTAAGTTCATAAGTGATATTGAAATGACCAAGCTACGATGCTCTCTGGCCTATCCAAGATTCTATGCAAACACATCTCAAAATTCCATGCTACAAAAACGTCTAACCAACACAAGAGAGAAAAAACCTCTAGGTGTGCTTGAATTGTAGATCAACTAACTTTTATTTCTTAATGTACAACTAGTACTTATAGATGGGAATAGTCCAATTACAACCTACTAAAGAAAATGTCTAATTACATAGTTGCTTATCCCATTAACACTTTCTAATTATGCAGTTCTTAACATCCAAGACTTTCTAATCTTGTTTAATGCTAAAATCTCATGAAATTGTTTTCAATCTCATGTAAGCAACTTCTAAAGTATTAAAAAATATATTCGAAATCTCCTAAGCTTGTAAAATTCCCTAACTAAGGCTTTTACAAATCAAGGAGTTAGGATCTTTGACTAGTCAACCATAGACCCATTAACAAAGCATGCTTAGGGTTTTTTTTTTTTTTTGTATCTTTGTTGATTGGTTAGGGCTTGATCATTTGACCACGAGTGAAAACCATCCTAGACTTCTAATTATGAAAATTTAAGCATTTTTTGGATTAGGCTTAAAAATGTCCTTTTTTGAAGATCTAAACCATTGACACCATCCACATTGATGACACCATTGCATCGATGACTGGCCATATTATTGATCTCATGTCCTAAGTGATTTATACGTTGATATTGGTAGTCCAAAGCCACATCACGATTGATCTTTTTAGATCCACCATCCATCTTAGAAGCCTTTCACCCTCTTGCATCATTCTCTTGGGATGAAAAGAACCAGCACCTGAGTTGTTAGCAAAGTCTTCCCCGAAGTATAATGAAAGATGTGCCATGTTAAAAGCATCTGAGAACTTATAGTCTTTAGGTAGTTTGATCTTGTATGTGTTATCACTAATCCACTTCAACACCTTGAAAGGACTTGGAGTTCTTAGATTAAGCTTAGTGTGCTACCCTTGAGTAAAGTTCTCCTTCCTTAAGTGTACCCAGATTGGCTCTACTTACTAAAAATTGTTAGCTTTCTATGCTACTCTACATGTTTTTTGTACTTTTTAATTTTCCATGTGATCTTCACTCAGATTTACTCATGCATCTTTTAATTTGTTTACCTCAATTTTTGGTATCTCCGCTAAAACTTTATGTCGCAAGAGTACTAAATCTATACAGATTAAAAGATTCTTATCGTATACCATCTCAAAAGGACTACACCTGATTGATTGATTGTTAGAACTATTGAACATAAATTTTGCTTGTGCTAGTATCAAGACTCATAAACGAATGTTCTTTCCCATTAAACTTCTTTGCAAGTTTCCCAGACTCCTATTAACAACCTTGTTTGTTTGTCTATTTGAGGGTGACATGATGAACCAAACTATAAACGAGTTCCTAGTTTCCTCCATTTCATCCTCCAAAATGGCTCATAAACTTTGGATCCTGATCAGAGGTTATGGTCTCAAGGGTTCCATGAAATTTTACAACTTCTCTAAAGTATAAATCTACCAATGCATCAAACAATTTTTGTACAAGCAACAAAATGTGCCATCTTAGAAAACCTATCAACAACGACCATAAGATTCCTTGTTGCATTGTGACTATAGGAGTCCAACCAGAAAATCCATTCCAACCTCTTCCCATAGAGAATTAGGAATATTAAGCAGGATGGATAACCCCATGTTTTGATGTAGACTTTTGGCTTGATGGCATGTCTTGCATCTCTGCATGAGCTTGGAAACATCTTTAGCCATTTTAAGCTAAAAGAATTGATCTCTCACTAAGGCAAGGTTTGCATCATGTGCCTCATATATGATAGTTTCTTTAAGGGAGTATTGCAAAACACAAAGTAGATTCCCCTCAAAGAGATAATCACTTGCTCAATAAAATGCCAAAAATTACCGTGCTCATAGTTCTTCATAAGATATGCCCAAAGTAGGACTCATTAGCATACAACTACCTAACTATTTCAAAACCAATTATTGTGGCATTTAAAATAGTTAGTAATGTATATCTTCTACTTAAAGCATCAATGACCACATTTTGCTTACTTGACTTATGTTTGATTGCAAAGCTAAAGCATTGGATGAATTGTATCTACACATCATGTGCTAAGAACCCATTATTGTACAAGTTACCCTCATTTAGCATGATATTTGATATATTTTAAAGATATTATTCAGATATTTATATGAAAAATATATCATTTGAAAATTTTATAATCTAACCATGATTTCATAAATTTTCAAGGTTAGATGATGTTTCAAGGTAAGTTTGCGTAGAATTGAATATTGTATAATACTAATTAAGTTGTTTTCTTTACTTATAGGTGGTAAATCAAGATCTATGTAGTTAAACCAAGCCGATCAACATCCTAGATCTCTGATCAAGCTTAGATTCAAATGAATGGCTTAAACCAATCTAGATTATCTAGATCAAAATTAAGAAGCAAGGACTCCAGTTCAATTCTCAAGCATTAAGTCCATACTATGAGCACAAGAGAATTGAGAATGCTAAGGGATTTGTCATGTGGAGTTGGCCATGTTTAATGATGGAAAGTGGAAAGGATGAAGAGGGAGGAAATAGTTTCCTAATAGGAAACTAAGTTAAAATTAGGAAACTCATATAGATTTAGAATTCTTTGGAGGAAAGGAAAGAGAATGGAGAAGAAAATTGCTAAAAATTGAATTCAAACTAACTTCCCATCATTTGTAAATACCATATTAAAGATAGAGTGAAAAAAAAAAAAAAAAGTTGAAATTTTGGAAAAAGTTGAAGGTTGAAGAAGATGAGTAGTGCATGAGTAGGCCGGTGAATGGGGTACTTTGCATGTCGATTCTTACTTCGATGTTAGAAGACATCAAGGGGAAGAAGACCCAAGGTGTTTGATTTTTAATTTTCATTCCAAATCTTATAGCTTGAATTGATTAAAGTTAGCTACTTACTACTGTTTGCATGAATAGTAACAATGAGTTACTTAAGTTTTGCACCTTTACTTTGGTTTATTTTATGAGTTTTTAATTCATTTAATACTTTTCTTATGCTTTTATTTGAGTTAGAAATATTTTTATACTTTATTTAATTTTATGCAGGTTGTTGAATAGCTTATGTTTGATATGGAATATCTTAATTTTTGTTGTCTTGATTTGAATCTAAATATATAATTGAATTTATTGATTCAAATTGTTCTATCTAAAAAGTTTCATTGAAAATTTTCATAAAAAAATAGGAGAAATCAGTTTCCAAAGTTCGTAAAATCTTCACAGATTATGACTGTTCATGGATTGTAAACAGAGACTAGACTAATTTTAGATTATAAATAAGGATAAAATAATTGGTTAATTATAGTCATATGCGTGTAACAACTCATGATTCTTTCAGTTATCTACTGTTTTTCTAGTGACACTCTCATTGGCAGATGCAATAAGAGGTGTTGCTCTGGTATTTTATTTTAAAAAAATTAAGAAAATCCATAAATATGATCTAATGATGACACATTAGAGAATGTGATGGGTGATCTAAAAAAATACACATTTTCCTTAATTAGAAATTTTTATTTTTTAGAAATTTTTATTTATTTTTCATAAATTCTAGAATTAATTTAAAACTCATGATATACTAGTTTTCTTTTGTCTAGGATTAAAGTGACCCTACTTTTAGGTTAGAAACACCACTTATAAAATTTTAAAAGTTGTAATTAACTTAAGAAATTAAATTTGGAAATTAAATTTATTTTAAAATTTCATCCTTAGTATAATTGTTTGATTTCGTATTATTATCATAGTGGATTCTTGGATTTGATGTTTGATCTATTATAGTTAGATTTTATGTAGAATGCTCAGAATTTAATGAATTATCTAAGTTTTTTAATGGTTAAAAGTATCAAAATTAATTTTTCAAAGAAATATTTTCTGATATGGTAAGTGTAATTTCAATTCAATTCTCAAGTTACAAAGGAAGATAAATAAGTGGTGGATCTAATTTAAAATAAGTGATCATTAATCCTAGCTATTTAAGTTAGATTAAAAATCCATTTTTCTCTCATCCATTAAATTAAAAAATTATCATCTTTCTTTAATTTTGCATTAGTTGCAGGATAATTAGTTTGGATTAACTTTGGTGCTTTATTTTCTCACTATATCCTCCTTGTGGATTCGACCTTGCAACTGATATTAAAACTAACTACTATGCACTTGAGTGGAATTGTAGTGAGGTCAACTTGTATAGGTCAAGAGTAAAACCACCTTTTCATAGAAGTGGAGGTGGTTGGTATATGGTTTACCCTTATACAAGAACACTTAAATGCAAGACCCCGTTATAAGGTCTACCTCACTCATTTCCTTTCCTAGTTTAGCTTTTTCATATTAATTTAGTTTTTCATATTTGTTTAGTAGCTTAGTTGCATATATATAGCATTCTTCTTTAATTGTTGCATTTTTTCTAGTGTTGTTTGCATTAGTTTATTATTTTTTCTTGCATTATAGGGCACTTTTGTTGCTTTAAGGTAATTTATATGTTGATCAAACTGCCATGGAGTGTGGAAATCAATTAGTAAGCACACATGATCCCACAAATATCAAGGGTGGATTTCATCACCACCTCTTGGGTCACCTAGGATAATCATCACAAGCGCATAAAATTAATTTAAAACTAATTAGAAGAAACCTATAGAAGCCATCACATGCTCGTAGGACCCTCTTGGAAGGAGGCAATCCATTGCCACTCTAGTGGCCCCTGTCTAACTGAGTGCACTGATATTTAAACGACTAGCTTTGCCAACACACTTTATGACTTGATTGTCTAAGGCTAGCTAAAGAGGGTGTGAAGTAGTTGGTTAGGTTAGTATCTAACTAATAAGCAATGGGGTCAAGTTCAAACTGGCTACTTGCTAGCCTTAGAGTTGTTTCAATTGTGTGATCTATTGTTTATGTATCATTTTAGAAATCAGGTTGCATCATTAAGTTTAATTTTCTTCTCACAAATTAAAAAAATAACAATGTGGTCAGTTGAATTCAATGAACAATCTAAACGTTGATCAAAGGGGTAATCCACACCCTAATATTAACAAAGATGATATTTTCCCATGGAGGAGCAATCACCTCTTTAATGATAATGAACCACCTCTCATCCTGGATAATGATGATGCTTTCTCATGGACAAATAATCCTCTCTTTGATGCTGATGATCCTCTGCCTCTCTTTAATGACAATAATTATCCATGGAGGAAACATTCTCCACTACCTAAAAATAGAAGAAGGAAATGGGACCAACATTGCAGAACCAAAATCCTTATGAGTGAACATTAGGAGACTATTTACAGCCTAATTATACCAGCACATCTTCATATATAATTTTACCTCAAAATGCTAGTATGATTGTTATAAAGGTAGGAGTAATTCAATTACTTTCCAAATTTTATAGGTTAGATAATGAGAGTCCTTACATGCACTTAAAAGAATTTGGTGAAATGTGTATAACCAAGTGTACACAAAACATTGAATTAGATATGGTAAGATTCAAGCTATTTCCTTTATCTCTAAAGGAAAAAGCAAAGACGTGGTTTCATTCACTGCCACCAGCTTCTGTATGAACATGATAAGAAATGACTAGGAAGTTCTTGAGAAAGTTCTTTCCTATACATAAGGGAAATACTCTGATGGAATATAATGATTTTTTTCCAGAAGAATAAGAAACTTTCTATCAATGTTGGGACAAATTCAAGATATTATTGTTAACTTATCCACATTATGGATATAAACCTTAGGTATCATTAACTTCTTTTATGAAGACCTTAATTCTAATATGCGCCAGTTTGTTGAAATGTTGTGCAATGGAAACTTCTTAAATAAACAACCTAAGGAGACAGAAGAGTATTTGGAATGGTTAGCAGAGAGTGCACAAACTTGGGCTGATTCAGAAAAAGTAGGCAATTTAGACAAGCCCTAGTCCACCACCACAGTCACTAGGGAAGGAATATATGCCATGATTGAAAAAGGTGATATGGATACTAAAATAGGATCCATAGATAGAAAAGTTGAGGCTGAAAATGGAGAAAATTTCCTCTAAGAAAGTCAAACAGGGGTGTGGTATTTGTGAAAGTAACAGACATACCACTCAGGAATGTCTCACCATTCTTACATTCTAGTACGCCCTTAATGAACATGTTCATTCTTATGAGTGACCTATTTCCCCATCTTCAAAAACCTATAATCCAAGCTAGAGTAATCATCCTACTTTTAGTTGGAGAAATGGATATAATCCTAATGTCTCATGCAAGGCCCAATACCACCCTTACCAACCATCACAAGGACAACTTGCTCTTGGACCTCCTTCCTCCACCTAAGAGGTAAGTGTAGGATAAGTTTCATCAATTCATGCAATACTAGGAGGAAAAATTGCTCAATTAGAAGTACAATTAAAAGAGAACACACAATCAATGATTGAATTGAAGGACACACTACCACACAGGGGGCTTTTAAAGTCAATAAAAAATGCTAATCGAAGTTGGTTAGAAGAATGACTTTTATCGAGCTAACTTCAAAAAACCATAACAAAAGAACATTTAGTAAACGACTTTAAAAAGCTAACTTTTGAAGTTGTTTAGTAAACAACTTTAAAAGTTTCTTTTTTTTTACATTACAATCACTACCTATATACATTCAATGTACCACTTGATACAATTTTCTTATAATATTTATATACATTAAAAACAAACATATATTCACTTCCACATTGGGTATAAAACATCTAGATTCATCATTATCCATCCACGCCTATCATGAATAGACTTAATAAAAGAAATCACAACATATGCATTCACTACAACATCCACATTTACTACATTTGTAAGTCTATACGCATTCACATTTACTTTCACACTCTAATTTTTTTCTATTCATCATTTCATAAAAATTATATACTTCAATGAATATAATGAAAACCAACCTCCATATTCACTTAATTTACAAGCTCATAATTCACTTCATCCATGTAATATCCTCAATTTTTAACCCTAAATTAGTAACAAATAAATTAATTAAATTTTAAATTTTATGCATAAAATTTGGTTTTCAAACTACAAAAACTAGAAAGTACACGTTGATAAGAATTGAATGGTATAAAGAACGTCGAAAATAGAGTTCGAATGAGTGAGATATGAGCATTTTAAGTTACAAGGTTAATTTGGTAAATTGTCAGGGACGCAAATTAGAGGGGTTCATTTTGATAACAACACCCCTTTCTATTCCCATTCCAGCTCTAATGAAGGAAGGCGGTGATCTACCTTTCCTTGCAAGGGAATCAGATCTTAACCTACAAAAACTAGTTTCCTCTTCATGCCATGCACAAAACAACTCTAGGGTCATGTCATCTTCACTCTGTTCTCCTCCAAGCTTGGACCAAACTTCGCATGCACTAAAGGACCTCGATCTCCACTCTACATCTCTAATTAGGTAGGCTAAACCCTCTATGCTTCCCTTTTGCTTATTTCCCAACTTTCCCCTCTTAGATCCAGGCTAGATCTGAGCAAAATGACCGTTGGATGGCCTGGGAAGTCAAAACCGTGGACCAAGGTTAGACCCGCATTAAAGACACCTCCAATGAGAAATCTAAGTAGTTCAATGTGATATTTGGACCCCAAAACCCAAGGAATGGTGAAAACAAATTAAAAAAATCAGAGTATTTGAGGCTCCGATCAAGCTAAAAGAAGGTGGATGACTCGAGTTCATCATCCCCAATAGATGGTGCGCCCAAGATGTCAACCAGGATGCACAAGGGTGGACAGTACATGTAGGAGCCCCATCGCCCGTACACGCATACGAGAGCGCTCACGCGCGTTGTCTCAATCGGTTGGAACGTGCAGCACGTTTTGGCATCCGTGCGCTCTGGGGATGCCAGTTTATGCTAGTGTAAATCGATGTAAACTCCTTTTCCGCCATTGTAAACTCCCTTTTCGCTGGTGTAAACTCCCTTTTGGTGGTGCAAATTGGTGAAAAATTGGTTTTTCTTATTTGATTTTTGATCTATAGTGGTTTTTTTTAGATTTTAGAGGCTATAGAAGCCCGATCTTCGATCCAAAAGGTCCGTTGGAATCATATCGACGATATGGACATGATTTTAGTATTAAAATCTTAATCTAATCATATCTAGTCATGTCAAATTCATAAAATAGTAACAAATCACATAGATCGAGCCGATCAAAGGGTGATCAAGCCTCAGGACTTGGACAATTAGATAATAATTGATAATAATTGAGGGTCCTAAGGATTAGATTAGGTGTAATTACTCTAGAAATTGATTCAAACCATTGATCTAACCCAGATCTTAGGAAATTGTTGATCTAAGGATGATA
Organism: Warburgia ugandensis; assembly: GCA_035236585.1. Taxonomy (NCBI): domain Eukaryota; kingdom Viridiplantae; phylum Streptophyta; class Magnoliopsida; order Canellales; family Canellaceae; genus Warburgia; species Warburgia ugandensis. The sequence continues at coordinate 56,670,968 of CP141133.1, read as the reverse complement.
TGACTGTCAGATCAAGGTGTAAACTGTAGATTCGCGCAAAAATGAGTAGATGAACATGAGATAGGACTGATTAATAATAAGTAATGTTGGGATTAAGGACCAAATCATAAATAGAGATATTAGAGAACAATCCAACGGTTGGATAGCCATAAATTCCATTGAGATGAAATAAATAACACAAAATAATACTGTGATATTGATAGGTACATCTGAGCATGTGAGCTAAGAGGATTACATGCTTGATTTGGGTTATTCTCATTGAGGTAGGTGATGACATTTAATGTTATGTTTTGATTTCTAAAACTTTGCATTATCATAGCATCATGGTTGACTGTGATTGATTGTCATTTGTTATTTATTCTGAGATTTTGTGAGATTTAACATTTTATGCTATGATCAATATTAGATTTCAATAGTATATTAAATAGGTTTTCACGATCAATTGTTTTATGAGATCGGTACTGCCTATCTTATGTATGATTAATAATTATCTTTCCTTATTGCTTCACTGAGATTGATGGGTTTTCATAAAAAATGATGGTGGAGGCTTGGTGGCTAGTCCTTTGAGAGGCTAGCCCCAGGACGAGGGGTGTGCCTTGGGGATTGTGAGCCACAAGTGCTCCTAGTTTTACAAGATACACAATTTTTGTGTTTTGTGATTACGATGGATGGTCTCACCTGGTGGATGTCATGCTAGGAGGGAGTAAGGCCAGCTACCCATCCTCCGAAATTGTGATGTGATTATGATGTGATAGACACGTGCCCACAAATGGCTTTCGGTAGGGGTTGGTAACATGGATAGTCCACACTACAGATCTGGGACTTTCCATGGGGACGGACATTAAGTCTCCCATTATGGTGTCGATAGGGAGTGGCGGTGGTTGAGACCCTAGAGGGGTTGCCACTGAGGCATGACAATCCATACTCTTGTTCTGTATGCTTGCATGATGAGCATAGAGATGTTATTATATGCCTGGGTGTGACAACACTCAGAGGATTACAATCCATGCTTACTCATTTACTCCCACACTCCAAATTTTTCTTACTTATTTTTAATTTCTATGAGGCAAACAGATGTGCCATCAATAAGAATAAAAAAAGAAAGTGTATCCATAGTGCACATAAAAAATGAGCAGCATCCAATGAGCCCTATGTAGACTGTCATATGAATTATAATTAAATTTGGCAATCCCTAAGTATAGAATAAGTTGGTAAGAAAACAAGAAAATTAAAACTCACTTGCTATTAGAAGGACTCAATGGGAATGGCTAGTGCCTCGAACTAAGCGACGTGATATGCAACTACTTGCCCAACTATTATAATATTTTTCATTTCTTAACAAAATGGTAGGCTAGAATTAGCAACAAAAGCATGATAATGGACACTCTCTTAGTATGTGGAGGCATACTAATTCCCTGTAAAATGGTTGATTCATGCTCATAGCACGAACCAATTGCAATGATGATTTGAAGGGAATCTAAGGGACCTGCCTACAAATCATATATACAATAGAGAGTTTGAGATAGCAAATTACAGAAGGACAATGAAAACTTTTAGTGTTATAAATATATATATATATATACACACACACACACACACTCATTGGCTAGGCTTTATGTTTGGAGGAGCATTAGTTGTCTTTCATGAACTTCTTCAGTTGGAGAATTGCAGCTAGCATTTGATGGATGTACAAGGGTGTTGTGAGAATTATGTGCAGGGGATTGAGAAACTATCATCAAACCTCGCAACTATAAATATATCCATTTTTATTTTCTCATACAAGTCATTGTAGGCCTCCTGATCTTGAACTATATGTAATCTTTTACCAAAGAATTTGGAAGAAACAATACCATGCCCCATGCTCATAACTCAACTAGGGTAATCCTTATTGCCCATAGCCCTACATAGGATGTCATCGTTGGCAGCAATACTCTTAGAGTTCTTGTATTTATGCTTTCTTGGGTAAGAATATCCTACAAAATTTAATTAGAAGGATACGATCATGTCATCTAATTAATTATATAAAATTGAAGTTAATAAAGGATAAATAGGTGGAACTACTTACAATGTGAGAAGCATCTTGTGCAGTAGCTTCATCTAAGAATATTTGGCTAGTACAGCTCACCAAATGTGCCATCTTTTAGAGGATGGAGCAATCAATGTATTCCATAGTCCCATCTTTCAATGGAGAGGTGGTGATGCATATTAGTTTCATGTGCCTTTCTTCCTCTCGCACTCTTTGCCTGCACATTTGTGCATACATAATCAAGTGCAATAATCAGATGTTACATGTAATTAATTAATTAAAACATCATTTTCACATGTACCTCAAATTCAGTGGACATGCGATTTTGTACAAATGCATTCCACACATCTTGATCAATGAACATCGAATAAATGGTAGGTACTATGTACACCCTTGATGGATAGTTGACATATGGAGCTATGTAATTGTGAACAAGGTAGTTCTTTCATTTTCTCCATTACTCACCAAATCCTTGTAAAGTACACACCTTCTTCTAATCAGGTATGCTAAAGGCAATCTATAAACTAGAAAGAACATTACTATATTTGAAAATAAGGTATGTTATAAATTATATAATACATAATATTAATGTTTACCTACCCTCACCATTTCCCATATTGAATCTTTTGTCGAGGATTACACAAGTATCCAATCATCAAATGTGATAGGAACCATGCTTCTTACTGTGAAGCAGAGAAAACTACTATAAGATACTATACTCTCACCTATCTCTTGTCCCCTACTATTGTATTGGATATTTTCTTTAATTCCCTTCGACTTCCTCTTGATAACCTTTGCCCTTGTTGTTAGTCCCTCTGCCCTTTCTCTTTTGAGTACTGCTCATGTTGGCCTCTTGTTTTTGCTCTTGATTTTGTCCATATTCTTCATTTTGATATTATTCTTGTTCCATCTTTGCTACAAACAAGAACATAATTATATTAGAACAATGAGATAAAAAGGCCATGTAATGTATTTAAAGAAAACAAACTGACATGACATAGGTGGCAAACAAACTAATAGCAAGTTAAACAAACATAGTGGAGAAGAAACAACTTGAAATGATAGGTACTTCTTAAGAACAGCAATGAGATTTACCTCAAGCATTACTGAAGGAATGAAGATACTCTATGATCATTCAAATAATTAAATTGTAGGTGATCCATTATATGGGGTAATAATAAGAATCAATTTAAGGAATGCATATCAATTTGCTACTTACATGTCTTAAATTAAACCTAAGATTCGTTCTTATGCATTGTTAGATGTTTATTTGGTCATGGAAATGATTGGGTCATTGTTAGATGTATATTGGGTCATGGCAATGATTGGGTCATTGTTAAGAAGAGGATTCACTTTCTCTTTAAAGGGAAAATGAATGTAATGTTTTGATAGGGCTGTCCTCTAGTGTATGTTTTAAATCACTCACAACTAGGTGAATCAATGTAGTAATTTACACACAAGAAAGGTCAATCCTACAAGGAATCCCACAATTTTGTATATTGACTATATCTTGCTGAACAACATCCCTTATTCCAGCCAAAAGAGATGGTTTTTAATCTAATCTAAGAATTAAAATAACATGAAAACTAAAACATGCACAACACTTTCTAAAATTAAACATTCCTAGAACTAAACCTAGAAAGTAACTAAATTATTCTAAAGTTACAACAACTTTAAGCAATGAAACCTAAACCTATCACAGCATGCAATTAAACTTATCAATGAAGGGTAACCTCTAAATTTGGACTAATAATATAAATAATACATGCAATTAAAACTTAAAAGCAGTGTGCAAGATGCATGTATGGTGCACATGGGGATAAGAGAGAAAGAATGCATGAATCATAGGACTATTGCACGTGGAGTTGTCAATATGTTCGTGCATGAAATCTAAACAATAAGCATGGGATCCAACAAACTTGAACTCATTCAAAACAACTTGGAACATTAGGCCAAAAACAAGTGCCCTTCTATTGAATAAAAAAATCTTACAAAAAGAGGTGTATCTACATTGAAACAAGAATCAAGCAAACAAAGAAAACAAGGAAAGAATGCATGAAACAGAGGAGTTAAACCAAAGCAATGAAGAAAGGAATAAGAGCAATGAACTAATTAATGTGGAAATTAAGAGTGCAATGACTAAAGAACACAAGTAAGAGGGACGTGTGTAGGCTTGAAAAAGAGAAGCCAAGAAGAAGGAATACATTGTAAACCATAAAGAAGCTTCAAGGTGGTTGCCACAGGGAGAGGGTGGGAAGGGGGGATTTAGGTGGTGGTAGTCACATGCCCGGGGGGGGGGTGTTCTGGTGGTGGTCGTCATAGGCGGGGCTAGGGGGGACAATTTGGAGCATGCTTCAAGTAGCGCTCGCCATAGGGGTACTTTAGTTGGTGGTCATTGCAGGGGGTAGGGGCTTTAGGTGGTGGTCATCATAAGTAGGGAGCTTCACAAGTGGTGGTCACTGCAGGTAGAGGGAAGGGTAGGGGAGGTGAAGAGAAGAGAAGGTTGAGGGGAGTCATAGGAAGGAGGTAGTGGTGAGGTTTGTAGGGAGGAGGTAAGGTGAGGGGAAGAGGGGTCGTAGGGTGAAGGTAGGGGGAGGGGAGGGGGGACGTACCTTAATTAATTAGCATGAAGTTTCTGACGGTTTGTGGCCTGATTGATCAATGAAGAGACTAAAAAGGACACAACAATAGATGACAAAGATTGAGAAGCAAAAGGCAGGATGAAAAAAATTGATCCTATATAAATTGAGTTTTTAAAATCATTTTTTCAAACAACTTTAAGTATGATGTTTAATAAATTCATTTTTTTAAAAAGACTTCATAAAACACCCTACTTAAAGTTATTTTGTTTCAAATGACTTTATAAGACATGATTTTTGAAGTGTCTTAAAAAATGACTTTAAAAAATCTCTATTTTTAGAGTTATTTTTTTCAAATGACTTTAAAAACTATGATTTTTTAAGTTGTTTTTTCAAATGACTTTGAAAAGCATTAAAATCTAATATATTTTTTATTTTACTTTACAATCTTTTACTTAAATACAATCAAACTTTTAAAGTTGTTTAGAAAAAAATGACTCTAAAAGTGTAGGCTTTTGAAGTAGTTTGACTTTCCTGCAAAAAGAAATTTCTCTTTGCACTAGACTAAAGAAGTATTTTTTCTATTAAATAACTTATTAAGTGTGATTTTTAAAATCATTTTTTCTAAATGACTTACTAAATATTTTAATAAGGAAAACATCTCACCCACTAAGTCATACCATACTCCTACTCCGTTTCCACAAAAGTTTCATCAAGCTTTTAAGATTGTCTCTAATTATGACAAGCAGCCTAGAGATATATTTGATATCTTGCCAAGTGTTAAAATGAAAATTTTTTAATTGCACAATAGATTTACTCACTCTTCCTTTTCAGAGGCATGCCCATTGCATTTCATATGAGACCAAGGGAAGTTTCAAACTCTGTAATTTTTCTAAAAATTTTCCACCTACAAAGGAAGGGGGGGGGGGAGGCATTGGGTAGTCGTTATCACAGACAAGGGGGAAGGGGAGGTGAGGTGAAGAGAGGGTTGGGAGGGGCCTTAGGCAGGAGACAGGGGGAGGAGGTAAGGTGAGGGGAAGAGGGGGTTTTGTAGGGTAGAGGTAAGGGGAGGGGGGATGTACCTTAATTAACTTGCGTGAAGTTTTTGATAAGGCGCGACACAGTCGATCGATCAAAAGACTACAAAGGGCCAATTATAGATCACAAAAACTAAGAAGCAAATGGCAAGATGAAAAAATTTGATCCTATATTTGAAATCAGTTTTTTCAAACGACTTTATATACTATGTTTTATAAAGTCATTTGAAAAAAATGACTTTATAAAACACCCTACTTAAAGTTGATTTTTTTTTAAAACAACTTTATATAACACTATTTTTAAAGTCATTTGAAGAAAGAAAGAAAAGAAAGAAAAGAGAGAGAGAGAGAGAGAGAGAGAGAGAGAGAGAGAGAGAGAGAGAGAGAGAGAGAGAGAGAGAGAGAGAGAGAGAAACTTTAAAAAATATTTGTTTTTAAAGTTGTTTTTTTCATGTGACTTTAAGAACTATGATTTTTGAAGTTACTTTTTCAAACGACTATAAAAAAGCATTAAAATCAAATATATTTTATTTCACTTTATAATCTCTTACTTAAATATAATCACAATTTTAAAGTCATTTAGAAAAAATGAGTTTAAAAGTGTAGCCTTTTGAAATCGTTCGATTTAAGCGACTTGAAAAGTCCTTTTAGTAAAATTAATTGCTTTTTGAGATAGTCTAAAGAAGTCATTTTCTATTAAATGACTTCTTAAGTGTGATTTTGAATTCATTTTCTTTTAAATGACTTGCAAAATATTTTCAAAGTCGGTAGTTGAAATAACAACTTCTTTATACAGACTTCAAAAGCGTCCTATGCTGCAGTGACATGATGTCTCAAATGATGCAAACTCTTGAAAAATGACAATTTCCTACCATATGGTAGGTGAGATTAATTCTTCAAATTCAAGCATGGAACAAACAAAGAGAGTTACCATTCTTCATAGTAGTAAATAATTGAGAAATATGCTCCTAAAAATGTTGAAATGATAGTGAAATCTGTTAAGAAAAAAGATAAATTTGTTAATAAGGAAAAATCTTACCCACTAAGCCATACCATACTCTTACTCCTATTCCACAAAGGCTGCATTAAGCTCCTAAGATTGTCTCTAATTATGACAACCAATCTAGGGATATACTTGATATCTTGCCAAGTGTTAAAATGAAACATTTTAAATTGATAGATTTACTCACCTTTCCTTTTTAAAGGCCTGTCTAGCCCATTTCTTATGGGACCCAGGGAAGTTTCAAATTTTGTAATTTTTTCTGAAAATTTTTCATATGTTCGTTTTTCAAAACTTTCCTTTTCTACATCTCCCTTTTCTTCATTTCTTAATGCATTATCATGATCCTACTTTTTAAACATTAAGTACAATATTTTAGTTACGTTGGGGATTGTCAAATTCTAGAAAATTTTATTTTTTAGTTGTCTTTCTTTAACTTTGAAACAGAAAAAATGAATAAAAACTTTTGGTCTATTTTTAAAAATCTTTATGAGTTTTTAAGTCAGTTCATATACAATGATGAGAATTGGATTTTCTAAAGTCTAATCTTTTTGTTTTCTATTCCATGAAAGTTGTCTCATATCACATCTATACACACAGTTGCTTATACATAGTCTAAATTGATAAAGAGTTACAACTTAGAGATCTTAAAGAAATTCAATGAAGACCTATAACCTATGTGAGTTTTAGAGCCATTCATTTTGTTGAGAGGTTATAAATATGTTCTAGATTTTTCTTCAACATGCTTAAAATAAACTTGATCTCATAAACTCTTAAATTTAATCAATTACCTAAATAATTAGAATATTACCTTTAAAATTCTAAAAGTTCATTGAATCTGATAGGTTATATGAAACCTACAAAATGATATAGGCCATTATTATTGTTAACTTAGAGACATAAAACCTACTTAAGTATATTTATACACTAGTTAGCCAATTTGAACCGTATATAAGACATTTCCTTTGTTACCAAAATCACCTTTACCAATTTTACCAATTAGATAAAATATTTAATACCCATTATTCTAAAATAAGTTCAAGAGGATTAAAGAAATATTTTAAGTTACAATACCAGAAAACAAGTAAATATGAAGAAAAAGTTCTTCAAAAGTGTTGAAATAGAAAGGTCTAAAAAAATGAATGATGAATGTGAGAAAAATAAAAGAATGTTCACTTTGGTACAAAATAAATAAGAATCATCAACTTTAGTAGAAGAACTCTACTTATTTTTGAAGAGTTTTGAATATCCTATATACTATTTCTTTTGTACCTTGTCCCAAGCCTACATTTTGTCCTAATATATGACCTATTGATTCTAAGAAGAATATAGACTTGATGAGAATATGAATGGATAGGATTTAAGGAGTAATATGTCTAGGCATTCAAAGGTAATGGCATCTTATCCTTTCTAAATGGATCAAAACTAAATTCCTTAGTAACTCCCATTTTTTATAAGTATATGTGAGATAAATTTACTTTTATCGACTCTGCTCATATATTTAAAAGAAAGATATGATTTGAATTTTTTTCTAAGAGTTTTATTTATAAGTGTATGTCATTAATGAGAATTAAGGTTAAAACATATTTCAGATAAATTTTAAAAGATATAATTTAGTTAGAGATAGAGATTACTGCATGTGTATTATACACACAAATGCACACTGTCTTAGACCTAAGCTTAATTGGAATGTATTTAGCATATGAGTATGATTTTGAATTTATTATTCAATTTTATTAATATGCTAAAGTTGATAGATTTATTGAAGATAATTTCTTGAGAAAAAAGTAAGAGTTGACTTGAAAAAGACTTTTGGAATTTTGTAGGTATATTTACCGTAAGCCCTCACGAGGCTTAACTTGTCTACTATGGGTAACCTAGGGGTTTAAGAGCTTGTTGCATACGCTAAATGAAATCATGAGGGCAATTTGTATTACTTTTAATGAAATAGTCTTTTCAAATGTTTTGCTCTAAAATAACAAAATATTGGTTGGGGTATGTTAAGGGTCCATTATTGTATCAATTACCCTCATTTAGCATGACATTTGTATATTTTAAAGATATTATTTAAAAATTTATATGAAAATTATATCATTTGAAAATTTTAAACTCTAAGAGTAATTTGTAAATTTTTAGGGTTTTTTCTTTGTTTTGCGGGTGGTAGATTAAGATCTATGCAATTAGATCAAGCTGATCAACGTTCTAGATCTCCAATTAAGCTTAGATTGAAATGAACGACTTAAATCAATCCAAATTATCTAGGTCAAAATTAAGAAGTAAAGACTCTGGGTTAATCCTCAAGAATCAAGTCCAAACTATGAGCACAAGAGAATTGAGAATGCTAAGGGATTTTTTATGTGGTGCTGGCCATGTTAAATGATGGAAAGTGGAAAGGATGAAGAGAATGGAAATAGTTTCCTAATAGGAAACTAAGTTAAAATTAGGAAACTTAGTTTGATTTAAATTCTTCATCATCTATAAATACAAGATCAAAGATGGAGTAAAAAAAAGCTTAAAAATTTGGAGAAGAAAGGAGATTGAAGAAGATGAATAGTGCATGTGTAGGCTAGCAAATAGGGGTACTTCGCATGTTGATTTCTACTTCAATGCTTGACAAAAATCTCACAAATTTGGTTAATTGGATAGAAGGATCTAGGTGTTTGATTTTCAATTTTCAATACAAATCTTATAACTTAAATTAATTACAGTTAGCTACTTGCTACTATTTGCATGAATAGTAATAATGAGTTATTTAAGTTTTGCACCTTTAGTCGGTTTATTTGATGAGTTTTTGAAGGATATAATCCTTTTCTTATGTTTTATTTGAGTTAGAAAGGCTTTTACACAAGTTTTATTAAAATTTAATGGTTAGATTTGTTTAATTTTATGAAATAATCTTGAAAGGTATTATCGTGCAAGTTGTTGAATCGCCTACGTTTGTGATTGAGTACATTAGTTTCTATTATCTTAATTTGAATCTAGCTGGAGAATTGAATTTATTGATATCAAATTGTTCTTAGTACTAAGTTTCATTGAAAATTCCATAAAAAAAAATAGGAGAAATCATTGGCCAAAGTTAGTAAAATCTTCACAGATTTTGATTGTTCCTGGATTATAAATAGGGATAAGATAACTGGTTAGCTAGTGTCACATGCATGCAACAGATCATGATTGTTTTAGTTATCTACTATTTTTCTAATGACACTATCACTTGCAGACTCAATAAGAGGTGTTGCTTTGGTATTTTATTTTGAAAAAATTAAGAAAATTCATGAATAGGATCTGATGCATGACATATTGAGAATATAAGGGGGATCTAAAAAAACAATTAGAAAGTAGTTTCCTTAATTAGAAAGTTTTATTTTTTTAGAAATTGTTATTTATTTTTCATAAATTCTAGAATTAATTTAAACATCATGACAAGTTTTTTTTTGTTTAGGATTAAAGTGACCTTACTTTTATGTTAAAAACACCACTTATGAAAATTTTAAAGTTTTTAAATTCTTAAGAAATTAATTTTGAAAATCAAATTGATTTGAAAAAGATAATTTCATCCTTAGTATAATTCTTTGATTTTGTGTTATTACTTTTCATAGTGAATGCTTGGATTTGATCTTTGATTCATTATAGTTAGGTTTTACATAGAATACTTAGAATTTGATGAATTATCTAGGTTTTCTAATGTTTAGAAGTTTCTAAATTAAATTTTCAAAGAAATATTTTTTGAGATAATAATTATAGTTTCAATTCAATTCTTAGGTTATAAAAGAAGACAAATAAGTGATGGATCTAATTTAAAATAAGTGATCTTTAATCCTAGCAATTTAAGGTAGATTAAAAATTAATTTTCTCTCTTATCCATTAAATTGAAAAATTATCATCTTTCTTTAATTTTGCATTAGTTTCAGGATAATTAGTTTGGATCAACTTTGGTACTTTTTTTCTCACTATATCCTCCCTATGGATTCATCCTTACATGATATTACAACCAACTACTGTGCATTTGTAAGAAAACTCAAACAGCATGTCTCTAATTGAGGTTTGCTAACAGTGTAGGAATTTCCATACTTCATGATTCGAGTATAGTAAGAAAGATTGTGGTAGCAAATACTAGCTCAAGTGTTTAAAAATCTGTATAATAGCCTAGAAGTCGTTATCATTAGTGGAGTGGTTGCATTGTTAATTGTTCAACTTCTAGCTAAAGAAAATCCAGCTTTCCTTCTTGACTTAATATAGTATTGAACTCAATGTTGGAAGTATCACATTCTACTTCAAACAAATAATCAAAATTTGGGTAAGGAAAGTATGGGTGCATTCATTACCTTTGTCTTTATAAGCTCAAAACTTTTCTACACTTCTTCCATTCATTAATATGTTCCCTCAATCATTTAATTATTGTCGTAGTTAGAGTATTGAAGTTTTTGATGAACCTCCTCTAGAAAGAAGCTAGGCCATGGAAACTTTTAATGTCAAACAACATCTTAAACAATGGGTTAGATCACAATAGTGTCTACCCTACTTGGGTCCATCTTCACTTCATCGATCGAAACAATATAGCCTAAGAAAATTAGGCTATTGGTAAAAAGGTTGCACTTTTTCAAGTTGTTGTACAACTTTTACTCTCTCAATAATTTTAGCACTTGTTGAAGATGATCTAAATGGTCCTCCTGGATTTTGCTATATATAAGTATATCATCAAAATACACAACTACAAATTTTCCATTAAAAGGTACAAAGACATGAGTCATTAAATACATGATTGTACTAGTGCATTAGACAAACTAAAGTGCATTACCAACTATTTGTACAAGCCATCTGGAGTTTTAAAAGCAATCTTCCATGTGTCACATGTTCTTGTGCATATTTGATTATGGTCACTGCAAAGATCAATTTTAGAGAAATTCATTGCACCATGCAGCTGGTCCAATAAGTAGTCCAAGCATAGAAAAACAAAGTAGTAGTTGATTGTGATCTTGTTCACTACTCTAATGTTGATGCACATCCTCTATGAACCATTCTTCTTTAACACAAGAAGGGCATGTATAGTACATAGACTTCTGCTTTGGCATACAAAGACTTTGGTAATTAGTTCTTCAACTTATCTTTACAATTTCATGTCTTTAAGGCTCATGTGCTATGTTGTTTTATTCAAAATTACATACCCTAGGATGACATCAATATAGTATTGTATATCTTAAAGGAGGTAAGCCATTAGCGATCTCCTATGGAAACTTGTCTTCATACTCACTCAAAAGAGGACATGTAATTGAAGTTGTACATCTGATTCAGTCTCATCATCACTTTCTACTTCATTTAACGTTCGTGCAGCATTCAACGGTTCTTAAGTCTCAATTTTTTTCTTGCTACTATAATGAATCACATATAAAGGTTTTGTAATTATTTCAGGTTTTAAGGTTGCAAGGATTATCTTTTAATCATGGAACGTAAAAGTATAAGAATTTTTGAACTACCATGGTCTTGCCAATAATAAATTGCAAGTGTCCATTGGAATAACATGACACCAAAGCTCATCTTTATAATGATTTTCAATAGAAAAAGAAACAAGACATTAGCAAGTTACCTTTATTTGATCTCCTTTCATGACCCACTTCAATATGTAAGGTTGAGAATGAGGCAATATCTTTAGTTTCAACTTTTTGACTAACTCAGTAGAGGCCACATTCTTGCATGTACCGTCATAAATAATCACATCACGTACCTTGTCATGAAAAGTACAAGTGTGAAAAATGGTGTAGGGCAACCAACCATCATTATCTTTGTGTACGATGTTTAAGGCTCTTCACACCACTAACATCTCACCTTGATTAACAGGGATGGCATCCTCTTCTTAACCTAACTGAGTCTCTTCTTCTTCAAATTAAGATTCACCTATCATTGCAACCACCTTATTGTTTAGAGATTCAGAAGAAATATGTCCTAAGCTTTAGCACTTAAAGCACATCCTTGGATTAATATTAGAGGAACTGGGTTGCTTATCATTCTTTGCTTAAATTTGTTAATTCTAGTATTAAGTGTCCACTTAGAATTAGAATTATCTCCCAGACTGAAATTGCTTCTTTTTCAAAGGATTTGGAAATGCCTCCTTTTAGTCACTTCTTTTCATTGTTTCTCAACAAGTAGGGATAGCTTTCTCACATTGTGGTTTTTCTTGCTCTTTGCTTACTTAAATTGTCCCACCAAATTGAAGTATATTTTCTTACTTTTAGGACAACAAGCTTTACCTTGAATTTTTGAGGAAAATCTTTGTACTGAAAAATGTGCTCAATTGTATGTAGCCAGTCAAGAAACTTGTCGAGCTATGACTTGCCTTTAGACTCTGACATATTAACTTTGACTCCAGACATCTAAAAGTCACATTTTCTCCTTGGAGCATTACTAGATGAAAATATCCCATATGAGGCTTATTTTTTACAAAAAAGAATAGGAATTGTCTAAGGTACTATCAGAAGATTAGACATCAGATTTCATACCTCTTTCGATGTAGCTATTGAGCCATGCAAGACACTCTTCTTAATGTTCAACTTGTCTCCTCAAGTTGTTTATCTCTAAATATTTAGCATCCTTGTCGGTTCTAAAAATACACTTTCCACAATTTGCCTTTATAGAACTTTAGGAATATGCCTTGTTCTAATACCAATTTGACACTAGATAATCAAGTGGTAAGAGTTAATGCAAAATAAAAGACTATATAATAGAAGAATAATTCAAGGTTTGATTATGGATACGGCATCACCACTATAGAGTTAAGTTGAGATTAACTTTAGCACAAATTAAGAAACACCACCATATTATTTAAGTACATATCATCCACCACTCTCAAATACAGTGGTACCACCAAGAAAATTAGAACTTAGGGAGGAAAGAAACTTGTCAGCTAAAGGATATCATCCCACCAACTTGAGGATAAGAGCTTCACACATCTCACTACACACCTAAGTCTACAAGTGATATAGAAATGCCCAAGTTAGGATGCACTCTAGCCTATCTAAACTTCTATGAAAACACATCACAAAATTCCACCTTAAGAAAACATCTTACCAATAGAAGAGAGAAAAAAATTCCCAAGTATGCTTCAATTGTATATCAACTAACCTGTATTTCTTGAATTACTATTGTTTATAGATGAGCATACCTCTCCCACATTAGGCAATTACAACCTATTATTCTAAATGTATGATTACATAGTTGCTTATTCCATGAACACTTTCTAATTATGCATTCCTTAACCTCTAAGACTTTCTAATCTTTTTCACTACTTTACAACCTACCATTCTAAATGTATGATTACATAGTTACTTATCCCATGAACACTTTCTAATTAACCTCTAAGACTTTCTAACCTTTTTCACTACTAAACTCTTCTAGAATAGTTAATGGTTATTATCTTATGTAAGCAACTTGTAAAGTTTTACAATAGACATTAGTAAGCATCTAAACTTGTAAGATTCCCTAGCTAAGACTTTCCCAACTCAAGGAATTAGGATCTTTGACTAATCAACCATTAACCCCTTGACCAAGCAAGCTTAGTGGGGAGCATTTTTTTTTTTTTTTCATCTTCTTTATTTAGAAACTTTGATTGATCAAGGCTTCATCATGAGACCAGTAATCAAAATCGTTCCACCAGCACTAGCCATGCAATCTTTAAGATCTAATCCTAGACATCCAATTGATGAAAATTTAGGCATTTTTGTATGAGGTTGAAAGCATCTTTTTTTAAAAGTCTAAACCATTGAACCCATCCACATTGATGACTTCTTCACATCCATGAATAATCATGCTATTGATCTCATGTCCCAAGTGATTTATGGGTTGATCTTAGTCATCCAAATGCAGATCATCTTTGATCTCTTTAGATCTACCAACCATCTTAGAACCCTTAAACACTCCCATGTCAAATCTACTCATATTAAAGATTCTAAAGGTTATTGTGAAGAGATTGGGCTTGTCTTGGTAAGAGAATCAAAGTCAAGATGATTGAGTAGCAAACATATTTAGGATTATGAGCAAGACTAAATTCATTTTGCTAACTAATGATATTTGGAAAAGATTGGATCTTAATTGAGAAGGTAGTGTCTCCCACACCTAACAAAGAAACAAGGCCAAAATTGCATTCACAACCAAGTCTACAAAAGTATGTACAAATACATATTCTCTTAGGATGCTCAAGGTAGAGTTTTTGTCGAGAGAAGCAAGTAAAATTGTATAAATTCTCTAGAGAAATTAAAAACCTTATGCACCATTGTCATTAAAAAAAGTGGTGGCTTACCACTTGCCCTCATCACAATTAGGAGAGTAATGGCAAAGGAAAAGAGAATCTGGGAATGGAAGGATTCAGAAATGATACTAAGGAATTTGTCATCAAAACTTCAAGGTTTGGAAGAAGATGTGTATGTGCTCTTGAAATTCGACCATGACAATTTAGAGTTTGGGTAAGGATACACGCCCAAGATGAGAGGAAGGTGTACATGCTTATTGTTGATTGTCTAACCGCAAGTGCATGGGCTATTGTAGTGTAGCTTATGCAAGTACGGGTCGATCCCAAGAGGACTTGATTTAAAAAGTAGGAATTTTAATAAAATTTAATTATGTAAAATTAAAAATAAATCACTCAAAATTATTGGAATTATTGCAATGAGAATCAATGTTCAGATCTAATCAACTTCTCAAAAATATAGAATTTTCAGTTATGAAATAAAACAAATAAAAACAAATAACGAGAAAAAACTACTTCCCTAGATCAATCTTTATCAAAATCTTCACTTCTGGTCTTCTAAAAGATGATCTGCCTTTACAGATATCTTTAACAAATTCTTGATTAGTGATCCACCAGTCGGATTTGTTAGATTCATAAAAATGATCAAGATCTGGGCTAACTTGTCTTTTTAATATTTGGACGGTTCAGATTGATTGATGGATTTCAGATAGAAGATCAGATATGTTGATTATGTCTAAGGATGTCCGAAGAATGAACTTGTAAAATTAATTTGAAATCCAGTATGAAACGAATGAGAAATTGAAGATTTGGTTTGATTAAGGCTAACCTGTTGATTGGGTTAAGCCTTAATTGATCTGGTAGAGATTAGGCAGCTCCTGGATAGGCAAAAGACGAATAAAACAGAATCGGGATAAACTGGGACACAGATGGAATTAAACTAGGGACACAGATGGAATTCATGAAAAGGAATAGAAATGCAATTTCTTTTAAAGAGGAGGGGCAAAATTGGAATTTCATGAAAAATCTGGTTTTTAAGAAAAAACCAGACGAAGGAAGAGAGAAACAGATGAGGGAGAAGAGGGAAAAGGAAGAGAGGAAAAGTGGGAGAAGAAGAAGAAAAGGAGGAGAGGGAAGAAGGAGGGAAACCCGTTTTGGGTTTCCTTCCCCGGGACGTCTGATGATGACACCTGGGCCATCCTGAAGCAGGGACGCTGGGCTGGTGCTATTCTGTGGTGTGACGGAGATGGAGCTAGGTTGTGGGGAAAAGAGAGAACGAGGAGCAAAGATTGCAGAAGAAAAGAAAGGGGTGGTTGACGAGTAAGTAGAGAGAAAGAGGAAGAGTTGGGGAGATCGGGTAAGGGCTGAGTTTGTGCGGCTTGAGAGAGAGAGAGAGAGAGAGAGAGAGAGAGAGAGAGACATGGGGAAGAGAGTAGAGAAGGAGATAGAAAATAGGAAGAGGAGAAGGAGAGATGGGAAGAGGAGAATGATGAGATGGGTAGTGAGAGAGAGAGAGAGAGAGAGAGAGAGAGAGGGAGAGAGAAGACGAACGAATTGGAGCCGGCTGGGGAAGACAAAGGAGGTAAAGGAGAATGAGAAAAGGAGAGGAAGGGGAGGTGGTATGTTGAGACGGGAAGAGAGGAGTAGAGAGAAAGAGAAGAGAAAGGAGGGAGAGATAGACATGGGAAAGAGAGATAGGGAGAGAAGAAGAAGGTGGTGAGAATGGAGAGAGGAATAGAATAGAGAAAGGGAAGAGGGGGAGAAAGACGTTATGGAGAAGAGAGGTGGTTACGTGAGAGTGAGGAAGGAAAAAAGAAAGAAGAAATAAGGAAGAGAAATGAGGGAAAGAGAAAAGAAAGGAAAGAGGGAGTGGGAAAGAAAAGAAAAATAAAGGAAAAGAGAGAATTGGGGAAAGAGAGTGGGGGAGGGGTTTCCTTTTTGTCCATAATTTTCAATTGAGCTCCTTTTTTGTTTAGAAAATTATTCCATCTATCTTCATGGGTGATCTGATCCATCCAGTGCACTTTAAGATTATCTACACCATTAACTTTTAATCGTATCCATCAACGCCTCTTTTGGTTAATCTACAAAAGAAAAGACTAAATCAGAATCATCTAAACCGTACATTAGTCATTTAATGAACTGTAACGATCATCTGACCGTTGATTTTGACAAATTAAGGTTTGGACGTTTGGACGGTCAATTGAAATTAAATTCAAAATCAAGCTAAGTTTTGCAAATTTGAACAGTTAGATGGTCTAATTGAATGCTAAATTAGGGAAATTTTGACCAAAATTGAATACTTAACACCTATTTTTCTATGTGAAGTAAAACTTTTATTGCAGATCGAAGAAATTTATAATATCGAGAATTGAATTCATAGGCTAGAACTCAATTTGTGACCATTTATTTCAACTAATTTTTTGAAAGAATCAAAACAAGTGGCTAGGCTTATTTAAACTCGTTGGTTTCTCACAAGTTACCTAATTTAGGTATTCTGAACATGATGAATAGCTTAGATGTATAAAAAAATGCTCTACTTTACATGAAAAAATGAATGTCTACACCTTCCTCTCCTCTTGAGCATATCTGCTTATCGAGACTTTACAATTTAAATACTATAAAATCTTATTTCTTATATATTTACCGTAAAGACTACATGGACAAATAAGAATGATGTTGTTGACTCTAGCAAATGAGAAAATCATTACTTATGTATTTGTAGATGAACATTGACGAAGATAAGTACACATGTTGCCTTCATTGGCTATGATAGAAAGATAACAGTAGATGATAATAATAGATGGTCAACTCATATATACCATTGACTTATTTTTGCATTTACATGCCCCTACAAGTTAATGGTGGATTTGAGGTAACCATTAGCTTGTCTTTCAAAACACCAAAGCATTGAGCAAAAAGAGGCTTTGTCATAAAATATGTTAGTTGATCGCAAGTGGATAGAAAACAATCTTGAAGAAGTCTTTTGTAGACTTAATTGTGAAGGAAGTGGTAATGAAGGGTTGTTGCCAAGGTAGATCGTATTGATGTTAGCAGACCACCAATTGGTGTCTTTATGATGGGAAATGCAAGTTTGAGCATTAGAGACTTTAGCCATGTAACTTTAGCAATGGTATTGGCAAGGGCTTTGTACCATAGTTTAAAAAATAAGTGATCTGACTTGCAGATCGATCTATTTGGATTGTATAGGTAGGAAACCTAGTCAAATCAAAAAACTTGACTGAGTTATTGGAAAGATCCCAAGTTTCTCAACGACTCAGTAAGTTTTAAAATTTTAACCAATGGATGATGGTGAACAAGATGACTTTGCATGTAATTTTCCACTTCATTAATAAATAAATAAATCTCTAAAATCGATCATTATAGATAGAATACATTGAACAGAAGAAGACCCATATCTTAGATTTCTAATTTTCATTGTAAAAGCATTGAATGATGAACTTAAAGTCTGCAACTCATTTTAGTTAATGTGGATAGTAACAATACTTTGTTTATGCTTTAAATTGGAAATCTTCTTTAATTTATTGTACTTTTTATCGATCTAGATCATTGATTATATTCTAATATGTGTTAGAAAGATTTTTATATCAGTTTTTAGTGAGAAATCAAAGTTTAAATTATTGAATTTCATTGAAGAAGCTTAACAGGTACTATTGCATCGATTAGTAAACATAGTATGTTTACGATTGAATACATCACTATTGGTTATTTTTGGTTGAAATCTAACTATACCATTAGATTTAATGTTATTTAATTGTGGTAGATACCAAGTTTTACTGAAAATTTTCATTGAAAAGTCATTGAACTTAGTGACCAAAGTCAGCAACCTAATCACTAGTTATTGTTCAAAGTATGGAACTTGAATTCGAATTAGAGAAAGGCAATATCAAAATTTTTAAAAACCTAATAGGCAAGGAGGATGGGAAACTAACATAGTGGCAATTTTGTAAAGCTCATGAAAACTTAATGGCATATTTGCAAAACTTAAAAATTGGACTTTTTTTTCAAAAATGCCAAAATGTAATGGCATTTTTGCAAAAGACTTAAAAATGTACCCTTTGTTTCTTCTTTGGTTCTTCCTCTCCAACATATTGCTGCCGGAAACATCTTTCTTCCTCTCATAGTTCTCAAAAGATGGAAATTAATGGTAATTTATGATTTCAAAATTTTCTAATTTATATTTTTTTTTATTTGTTGGTGTTGGTTTAATTTTGTTTGATTGCTTTCATATATGCATTATTCTTATTTGAAGTGAGAAGTCCAAATCTTTATTTTGTAGGTTTATCATTGCTACTAGTTTGATAATTTTTTTTATAATTTCTTGTATTTTTAAAGATTTTTACTTTTTATATTTAATTATTTTTGTATTGGATTGCTGGTAGGATCACTTGACTCAATAGGAAACTAGGAACGGTACCTATCTAAGTTTTTCGAGTTTTTAAACATTGCTTTATACTCGGACTCAGTTGAAGACCGAGTGACAGTCTGCTATTTCTTGGCCAATCAAGTAATTAAGTTGAACCCAAGAAATATAACAAAACCACCTGTCAGGCAACGATCATTAGCACATCCCTCCCAATGTGTTGGAGAAGTCATGTATTTGATTGGACTATGACTTCCAGATGAGAAAGCCATGGGATATAGTATGCTTTAAGTATAGAAGAATCCGTATAACGGCCTTCCAATGTTCGTTGGTTGGTGCATGCATGTATTGACAGACCTTGTTTACTGAGAATGCAAATCCTGCTCTTGTTAGGATAAGGTACTATAAGGCGCCAACTGTTGGCGATACAGAGTAATCAGCCATGGTCGTTCCCTTGAATAGAATAAGTGAATTGGAGGATTCCACGGGTGTGTGACAAGGTTTAGCTGCATCCATCTTGGTCTTCTTTAGCATATCTAAAATGCATTTTTGTGGTGAAAGGAGGACACATTTGTTGGTGGGGATGACTTGTACACCAACGAAAAATGCAAAGGTCACAAGTCTTTCGGGGCAAGATCAGCACTTATGTAATCAAGTCACCAATGGCCTTCACGCAGTTGTCGGTGACCATAATGTCACCATATATAGGAGGAAGTAGACACAAACCTGATCTGATTAGATGTACAAGGATGCATCCGTTTGAGATCCAACGAAGCCAAAGAGTTGAAGAAGATCACCTACCTTCTGAAAAGAAACGTGTAGGTCTTGTGTCAGGCCATATAAATATTTTGCCTGGACGAGTCGATGATTCCCTGGGGTAACAACATACAAAACCTTTTCACCGAGATTGCCATGCAAAAACGCATTGAAGACGTCTAACTGCCAAAGCTGTCAAGAGAGAGAATAAGGCAGATAGTTGTCGTTTTTATGACATGGCTGAAAGTCTAGCCATAGTTGAGACCTCAACTTGATTATAACATTTTGCAACCAATCTCACCTTATATCTTTGAAGAAATCCTTCTGCACGTTGCTTTACCTGAAACCCCATTATTTCATGGCTACATTCAAGTGGGATGGCTTAGTACAAGGTCCATGTACTGTTGTGTAAGGGAGCATTTATCTCAAAAGATATAGCATCACGAAACTCTGCATGTTTAATGGCTGCAGGGAATGAATTAGGTTCAGGGACAATAAAGGAAGATGGTTCTCTAATATTGGCTTCAGGATTTACGCGAGTCATTCGATGAAGAGTCATTTTATGTACGCAAACTGGAGCCACATCGTTGGAACCTGTATCAACAATTTCATAAGGAGCAACCTTAGTAACAGTAGGAGGAGATCGAATTTTCGCCTTCCCCACCCCTCCACCACACAATCGGATTGAAATTCTTTAGAGTTTTGAGCCAAATTGACATTCATCCATTGCGTGAAAATGTAGGAAAAATTACTTATATTTGGAATAACTATCTTGAAAAAGAGCAAAATATTTATTGCCAGAAACAGAGGCACTAGAGGCCGGGCCCACACATCACTAAATATCAAACCTAACAGTCCCTATCTAATGGACCCAGTGAAAATTAATGGTATTTTGGTTAATTTCAACTATTACATGCGGACAAGATTAACCTCAGACTTGAGATCTACGCGTAGCTGATCGTTGAGATGTAATTGTCAGAAATCTATATACAGGTTTTCCAACTCAGGTGTGATATGATGTGATGCTCCAGTGTTAAGATAGCAAGTTTTCAGGTCTCTATGAGAAGTCGAACAATTGTAGGAGGCATAGTTTGTCGGTAAAGCAGACCGACGTTTGTAGAAGCAATCATCAAAGTGGAGATTGGTTTGCTTATAGAATTGATAAGTGGATTTTGTGCTTCACTGCCTTGGAAGAAGAGAAAAAATTTGAATTTTGCACCTGTCTCCGAAATGATCAGTGGGTACCCTTAGGTTTCGACCCCTCGTAAGCATAGTTTGCGATCGGATTCAATGCAAGAGTCTCCTTGATTTGAATTTCATGCCTTTGTAGTATGCTGTGTAAATCATGCAAGGAGAAGGGTGTGTCTGTCTCGAATAGATAATGCTGTTATTATATCGTTGTACTCATTACCAAGATTGCTGCAAATGATTAACTTCTGCGTAATAAGAGGCTGACCGGTTGCAACTAGTTCATCGTCATACATCTCAGCTTTGTGTGGAGAAACCGTGGTAGAGTCATCTCTTTGGTAAAACTTGAGTAGTTACATGCCCACTTGAAGGAAACGGGTGTGATTCACCAGCCCAAAGGCCTGTTCTAACGCGACCCATGTAGATCTAGCTGTAGCACAACCAAATAGGCAGGAGAGAATGTCTTCGAAAGACGACGTAATGATCTTAATAATGGCTGATCTTTGCGATGCCATTCCATGAAATCAGGTTTAGGGACCTGGACAACAGGATTGGATGATGAAATAGTGGCAGCGGGGCATTTATCCGCACGTGTAATTGGCAAGCTGTTCATGCCATGAAACGCAAGGATTGGCTTAAACTGCATCTTCTACAAGGAGTGGTTGAAGTCGCTTTTACCTGTAGATAGTGGGTGTTGTTGTTGATGTTCATTGTTGTTGGATTGAGAAGGATGTTGTGATGAACTTGAGGGTGAAGATTGAGATTATTGGATTGAGTTGTTGGATGCAGTGGAATCTGCCATGATGATGGTATGAAGGATAGATGGAACCGTTAAGGAAGGAGAAGAATAACTAGATGAAGGTAGGGTAGAATAACTAGATGAAGGCAGGGAAGAATAACTAATGGGAGAATATAATAGGAAGAGCTAAGATCATAGGCTCTAATACCACAAGAATGTTGTTGTTGACTCTCTCAAATCAGAGATTCATTGCTTATAGTTAAGAATTACTTCTCACAGTACTATAGTGGGAGGTTTCTAAGAAGTATATACAAGACAATTAAAAAACAATCCTATACTAAGACGTCTTATAAAATGAATACAAATATAAGACAGTTATTGAAACCATCTTATATTAATATAAGACAGTTTTTAAAAAATCATCTTCTATGCATGTGATAATATAAGCGTCTTATATAATCCAAGCTTTATACGACGGTTTTGAACTATCTTATATTATTACAACTTTATAAGACAGTTTTTAACTTAGATTTATGAGATGTTTTTTCAAAACCGTCCTATATTGTACATACTTCATGTGCAATTTCTATATTCTTTTATTGGTTTCTATTTGTACATTGTTCCTACAGTTTCTATAGTTCAAAATACAGTCAACACTTCATTTATATAGGCTACAATCATCCTACAACATACATTCACTTCTAACATTTCACATTAAACTTCTCCATGCATGTCTTGTTGAAATAAAGAAAGCATACACAGACTTTAATCAAAAGTAAAAAGGAAGGCATCCATATAAATGAAGTTATGTTTTGTATTTAGTTGATAAAAACGTTCACATTCAATAACATTAGTGACCTACAAATTAAAAGTCAAAATATATTCAGTCTATTTCATTTTGATGTCATCTAGATCTAACTAGGAGTAACTCTTGCTTCCCAGATCAGTCTATAAGATAACGTGTATTAAATCAGTTGACACATATCTTCGAGTCATTTAGAAATGATAAAAACTATAAGACTGAGGGTCAGTAAATTGTCTTACCTTTCAAAACTATGAGATTGTAAGTCCTTCATGAATGAGGGTTCTCATATATCTTAGAGCATAATACCCACCTCCCAATCGAACTATTGTTTAGGGCACTATACAACAAACACAATAGAAAAGTTTCAAATTTTATGTCTAATTGTAACTTTAGGTTAAAATTATACTAAAGACTTAGCAAACCTTATCCTGGCCCTTTTCAAAGAGAGTCTTCATGGGTGGCTTACATCTTTCAACTTAGCCCATTGATACCATGCACTGACATATATAAGTAAAAAGCAATAGATATGAATAACATAATAGTTATCAACTGTCTAGCTACTACATAATTGTCAGTGGGCCTCGAATGTGCGCTCCATACTAATTAAAAAAAATGCATGCTCACCATGCACATCCAAAGCTAGTAGCATCCAATGAAACCTATTTACACAGCATTCAAATAAAATTTATAAACTTAATTTATATATATATATATTCATATTTATTAAATGACATAATTTAGCAAGATATGTGATAACTTACTTGCAATTGTAGGAAATCAGTATGACTAGCTCCTTCTCACAACACAAAAACCCAGGTAAGATATCTTCTATTTGTTTGTCCATGGACAAATGTTCATTTAGTGCAGAGACAATAGCTATGTCAAGGAATTTGTAGATGTCTTTAACCTCTAATCTTTGCAATTTATCGTAGAAAGACTTGTAGAAATTTAATGTCAAATACTTATCATGTCCTGTTAACAAGTAATATTAATCTAATTCTTAATACAATAGTTACACAACATACCCAATATAAATGATGATTTGCGTATATTCCAATTGAGCCATATTTCAATGGCTAAGAGGTCTTCTTTCATGACTGGAACATCAACTATGTTATCACCAAGCACACCAACCTCTATCCTTACAAGACTAGTTTTTTATCTTCATTTCTTAGTTTGTATAATCCCCTTAGGAATGGGGGCTATTAAGTGGAACCTCCACCTAATTCCTATGTTGTGGATGTAATGTTCTAAAAATTAGTAACTAATACATATATATATATATATATGTATATATATATAACAAGAGAAACAAAGATATTCAAAAATAGATAAATACTTAGGATGGGGCAATAATTATGCTAGGAGGGGGAATTAGGTTGCTTTTGGTTAACATTAGATGCAAATAATATTTAAAAATTTAGCTAATGCCTTAAAATTGTTGTTGAACATGATTTTATCACAACATATACATATATACCTTGGATAACATTGCTTTGATATAATTCTCTGGCTAAGCAACATGATATTCAATTGCATCCCCAACAACATAAATATCGTTTATTTTTATCGAAAATGGTATGGAGGCATCTAGTTAGAGGGTAGCAGTAATGCACACACACTTAGTGAGTGGATGTATCAACTTGCAATGTAGCATGATAGAAAGAATCTCATACAGTGTAGACAAAGCAATATAATTCTCAACCGTATGTAGTTGCAGCATTCTCTGACACCTGCAAATCAAAAGTAACATATACATAAGAATGAATGAAGATTATTAAATAATTGAATATTAAAAAAATTACATGCCAATACATTCCTCCTTGACCTAGATATCTCTTTCAAAGAGTTGCTCCTCCACCTCTTCTTTAGATGGAGGACTGTAGCTATTGTGAGATAGAGGTTGAGGAACAACATCTTGACATAGACCTTTGAAACTCTAAAAGTCATTATATAAATCAATCTTTACCTTCACATATAACTCATCAAGCATTTTCTCCTTCCATTCTTCCATGTCCTCTTCTGGAGGATCCTTTAATTTAGGGTAGAATTTGGAAGGAACTACACTGTGGTCTTGGGCCCTTAATCAGCCACGGTGCTCGTCCTTGTTGCCCATAGCCTATACAAGATGTGCCCCTTTATAGCAGTGTTGCTTAGAATCCCTGTAGTTATGCGTTCTTGGGTCAACTCTTCCTACACATTTAATTATCAGAACATGATCAATTACATAATAAATAATATAATTCAAGAGATACAAAACTAAACATGTAAAACCACTTACAATTCATGAAGCAACTAAGACAGCATTTTATTAGTGAAGGTCTATGAGTTACACACTTGCGAATGCTTCATTTTTTAGAGAAGGGCATGGTGGATGGGCTCCATGGTCCCAACCTTCTTTTGCTATCAAGAGAGACACTCAAAGTTATAAAAGTCAAGTATATTTAGACAGAAATGAAATATGACACATACTTCTTGCTCTTCTAACTGCATAACTAACCCTAAAGAGGTGTTGCTGCATATGACTAGTCACAAGCACCATTTGTCCTTTCATACACTTTGCCTACACATTAAAGGAACACTTAATTAAGCACAATTGACTTTTATAATTAAATTAATCAAACTTTGGACTTAATTAGCTCAAAATCAGAAGACAAAAGGATCTGTACAAATTGATTTTTTGCTTCTTGGTCCATGATGTTGTAATACAACTTAAGGACAATGTTGAGACTTGATGGATCATGTGACAACCCAGGTTTTCCCATGCATTTTTAAAATGCAAGATCTAAATTCCTAAGGCGGGATGCATCCCTATTTGAAAACCATTTTATAAAAACCATGCAATGCAGTGAAAAATCTTTAGTTTTAAACTCATTTTGAAAAACCCCGAGTGTCATTTGCTTTCACAATAACCAAAGTAGTTTTTTGAAAAACTTCAGAAATCATAAATGTTTTTCCCCGATCTTTCCAGTCACAGCTCACAGCCCAACTGTAAATAAATACAAATACATGTCCAAAGGGGTAGAGTGTTTACTTACATGTATAATTGTCTCCTTTTGATTTTTCTTGCTCGTAACACTAACATTTCCTAAGGCGTCTTCTATTCGTGAATGGAGTTATCCTAAAAAATGTTAAGGATTGGGTGAGTATATACTATACTCAGTAGGAGTCTATCACCACTAGTTTTACAATGCATGCTATGTTTAAAATCATATGCTCTTTAAAACATGTGCATGTTTGAACACTCATGTTCAATATCGATATTAAAAGCCTTTGTCGAATTGGAATACTGACGACTTAAAGAATCGCATAATCCAAGTCAAAAGTATCATATATATATCATAAATATAATGATATGCATAAGATGCTCAACTGAATCCAACTCATGGATATATGGTATGGTATGGTCGACTAACCTCATGTCATGCCATATGCAATGCAAGTAAGTCCACGAAAACATAAGGCCCACTATGCCCACGACCTCGCCGCTGTGTGGTCCTCGAGTACCTAAGGACACTCGGTCATAGCCTCCACGAGGCATATGACACATTGACCCAATGCCATGACACCAGTGGTAGCCCCCTGTACCACATGCAGTCGACATAGGGACATGCCCTTTTTGGGCGTGGTACCCATTCCACCTAATAATGGTAGAGGCTAGGAGGCCACCCCAGACCTCTCGGCATAGCGCCCACAAGCTTACTAGCCCAAATCATATATGATCAATCAAGCAAAAACCTCTTTTTCAAAACCTATCCTCTTTGGGTCCCTCACAACTGCCTACCTAGCGTCTTTTGGTAACCCTCAAGGACATGCAATTTTTCAAGAACTCAATGCTCATAAATCATGCAATATATGCAATTGTTTGCAAAACATGTATATGCATAATGTATTTGTCATATGCATGCTGAATTCGTTTATAAGATTAAGTCATGCTAAACAAGTCATATAACTTAAACTTAAAACATGCATTCTCAAAACAATCATGGATTCTTTTTAAAAAGTCTAGTAGCAATAGAGCACCTACCTCGAAGTCTCCTAGAGTCGCATCCTTCATCACTCAACCTGATCCTGGGTCTCATTTATAAACTCTTGGATATGAATGGATAACAAAGAGTCCTTATCAATTTCAATCTATTTAGAAATTAGATAGCTAGATCTGCCTTTTAGGGTCCATGGGTCCTTGCCTAATTAATTGTCAGGCTAGATCCTATAATATGGATCTACTTTTCAATGGTTAACTCTGTAAATTGTCCTCTGATCCTAACTTTATAGTCTCATTAGGTTCGCGTGTCCCAGTTCCCAGGACACCCGTGCATCCTAGTGGAAGTGCGACCTCCTCACGTGCATGCATGCCCAAAGGCCGTGCCAGGGACCGCGTTTTGCACGCGCACATGCATGCTCAAGTGACGCGCTATGATGCGTGTCCTGGATGGCATCGCACAGACGCACCTTTGGTGTAGCATGGCGCATCTCAGCTCCCAAGGCACCCCATGCATCTTGGTCGAGCCAGGACCCGTGCCCTATGTCGCGCGCGCACACGAAGGCCGCACCAGGGACAGTGTATGCACTGTCGTACGCCTGGAACCCGTCCCAGGGACCCTATCCCAAGCGCACATGAAGCATGGCATCCTTGGGACGCCTTGTTCGTATAGAGCCAGATGAAACCGGCTGGGTCATTTTTCAGCTAGGAAGACCGGCTAGAAAAACCAAATGCGACATGAATTTGGCCTGGGGGAAGTAGACCGGAGAGAAAGGGAAAGAGAAGCTTTACCTGTGTAACCGAGGACGCCTCTCTTCAGACAGTGCATTTCCTTCTACGCCTGCCAAAAATCCATGTTGTCCGGAACCCATGAAGAAGGGGGAAAACCCTAATGTCGAGCAAGACCGGAAAAGAGAAGAGAGGGGAATGGGGAGAGAGGTAAAAAGAATGGCCGGCCTGACTCGGGCCTGGCCATTGCAAGAAATTGCAGGGAAACTGGGTTTCCGATTTTTTCCAAAAACCCCAGTCCCAAATGACCGAAAAAATCATGTTTTGAAGAGGGGGGAGATGGGCCTTTTTATAGCCTTGCTATGGCAGTGCCGCCATTGGCGGTGGCAGATTTCCCTGGAAACTAGGGTTTCTGGAGAAATCTAGAGGAAGAAGAAGAAGACGGGTTGCCGTTATCAAAACGGCCCCTGCGTTTTCTGTCTTTTTCGTTTTTTGTTTAAATTACAAAAATGTCCCTAATCTTTAAACGGCCGTAACTTCTTCATACAAACTCCGTTTTCGGCGTTCTTTGAGGCGTTGGATTCCATTTTTCGAGTAGAATCTAATGGTACCAAGTTTTCTTATAAATTCCTTCATTTAATATTTTAAATAAAATGAAACATTTAACACAGTTTATTTCCTATAGAATGCCCAATTTTTGTTAAAAATATTGTAAATTGCTTGGGCATTACAGATCATGACCAATTGAAAGTGTGTAGCTTCTTGCAAGCTCACTCTTTCATTTTCTCCATTGCTCACAGGCTTCTTGTAGAGCACTCTTCTTACATTCATCACTAACATCAAAGGCAAACTGCAATTTAAAAACAAGCATGTTAATCTATTTAAAATAAAACAAGATAAGAGACATAATATTTTATGTAGCAAGCATTTACATACCTTTATCATCTATCATATTGCATCTTTGACTGATAATCACAGATGTCTCCAATTAGTCATTAAGATTGGTACTATGCTTCTAACAGTGTAGCAGACAAAACTGATATAAGAATGTGTACTACCACCTATTGCCTACCCTTCACTGTTAAACTATACCATCTCTTTTATTCCCTTTGATTTTATCTTAATGATATGATACATTTTTTATTGGCCCTCTACTATTTCTCTTAATAGGTGTACATGTGCTGGATTGTTCTTCATGATGCTTACTTTCTTCATGTTTCATGTTTACTATACAAGTGAAAACAACACATTTAGACAACAACCAAATTTCACTTTAGAAAAGTAGCACTACAATCAAATATGAACTCTTGAATGACAGTGCCAATATACTTGTTATAATGATAGCTTATTATAAGATTCCAATACACTTATTATAAACTTACATGTTTTCATTATATTTTTCCATTTTTTCCAAAAATTTTACCATTTTTTTCTATTTTTTCAAATTTGTCATTGAGCTTTTGTTAGCATTTCAAAATTTTCATTTTGTTACTTTTTCATCCTTCTTTCTTGTTAGCTTTTTTGAAATTTCAATATTAAACTTCACATAATTACACAACTAAAGTGCTAATTTTGGCCATTAAATTCAATGACTTCTCATAAAAAGTTTCAGTGATACTTGGTATCTAACATAATTAAACAACAAGTGCCAACTTTAGTCATTAAGTTCAATAGAAACTAACCAATAATTTGATATATTCAATGCTTTGGATTAATAAAAATATATAATAAATTAAATAAAAATTCAAGTCTTGAACATAAGAAAAATATTGCTACTAATCATGTGATCAACAATGAGTAGCAAAACTTAAGTTAGTAGTTGGATGGTTTTTTTAATAAAAATTGAAATCTAAGACTTGGGTCTTCTTATTCCTAATGTCCCCTATCTAGCATGATCAATATTTAAAAATTTCATTGATTAATGACTAAAAACTCATGCACAAAGTTCTCTAGAATATAAGCAAAATACTATTATTATCACACCAACAATAACAAGCATCAGATTTTAAGCTAGTAGTTGTATGAATTTTTTAATGAAAATTTAAAATATAAGTCTCGATTCTTCTTATTCCCAATGTCCCCTATCTAGCATGATCAATTTTATAGATTTTTATTGATTAATAATGAGGAAAATTAAGCAAAATACTATTATTGTTGACGCCAATAACGACAAATAGCAGACTTTAAGCTAGTAGTTGGATGCCTTTTTGAATGAAATTTGAAAATCTAAGACTTGGTCTTCTTACTCCCCAAATGTCCCCTACCTAGCATGACAATTTTACATATTTCTATTGATTAACAAAGCAAGAAATCATGCACAAAGTTCTCTATAATATGAGCATAATATTGTTACTGTTCATGCCAAGAGCAACAAGTAGTAGACTTTAAGCTAGTAGTTGGATGCATTCTTGGATGAAAATTGCAAATCTAAGACTTAGGTCTTCTTATTTCCAATGCCCCTGTCTAGCATGATCAATTTAATAGATTTTTATTGATTAACAATATGAAAAATCATGCACAAAGTTTCCTAGAATGTAAGTAAAATATTGTTATTGTTCATGCCAACAACAACGAGTAGTAGACTTTAAGCTAACAGTTAGATGCCTTGTTAAATGAAAGTTGAAAATCTAAGACTTGGGTCTCCTTATTCCATGTGTCCTCTATCCAACATGATTAATTATACATATTTTCATTGATTAATGATGCAAGAAATCATGCACAAGATTATCTGCACATAAGCAAAATGCTATTACTATTCATGCCAACAACAATGAGTAGCAAACTTTAAGCTAGTAGTTGGATGCCTTTTTGAATGAAAATTAAAAATATCTAATACTTGATTCTTTTTACTCCCAATGTCCTGTATCTAGCATGATCAATTTTACATATTTCCATTGATTAATGGTGAGGGAAATCATGCACAAAATTCTCTAGAACATAAGCAAAATACTATTATTGTTGACAGCAATAATGACAAGTAGTAGATTTTAAGCTAGTAGTTGGATGTTTTTTTTAATGAAAATTGAGAATCTAAGAATTGGGTCTTCTTACACCCAATGTCCCCAATTTAACATGATCAATTTTACAAATTTTTATTCATTAACAACATGAAAAATCATGCTCAAATTCTTTAGAACATAAGCAAAATATTGTTACTATTCAAGCCAACAATGACAAGTAGCAGAATTTAAGCTAATAGTTGTATGCCTTTTTGAATGAAAATTGAAAATCTAAGACTTTGGTTTTCTTATTCCCAATGTTCCCTATTTAGCATGATCAATGTTATAGATTTTCATTAATTAATGAAGTAGAACAATATGCACAAAGTTCTCTACAACATAAGAAGAATACTGTTATTGTTCATGCTAATAACAATAAGTAGTAGATCTTGAAAAATAGAAACATGCACATAAGAAAATAGAGAGAGAGAGAGAGAGAGAGAGAGAGAGAGAGAGAGAGAGAGAGAGAGAGAGAGAGAGAGAGAGAGAGAGAGAGAGAGAGAGAGAGAGAGAGAGAGAGAGAGAGACCACCTAAAGGGAGAAAAATGGTGAAGGTAGCAGGGGGTGTTAAGTAATATGGATGACTGAAATATAGGATGGTTTTCTCAAAACTGCCTCCTTCTTCTTATTGTTTCCAAATATGAGAAGATTTTCTAAAAACAATCTTATATTATTGTGAGGGGAATTATAAAATGGTTTTTAGTGAACCATCCTATATGATATTAATATAAAATGATTTTGAACAACCATCTTATATTTATTGTCCTATATATTTATTAGATTATAGTATGGTTTCTAATAATAGTCTTATATTATGGTGAATCTGTAACACCCTAGGTTTTTATAATATTTTTTTATAATAATAATAATAATAATAATAGTCGTAGTCAAGATCCCAAAATAAAAAGATTCTATTATTTTATTATAACATTTACTAAAAACCTCTGGGTGTTACCTCCTTTTTCCAAAAATATTATGACCATAATAAAAGATAAATATAAGTACGCAAAAATAAATTTAAGACAATACCCATCAAATCCAACGTCAAAATCATAAGCACTTTTATTTTCAAAACAATAAATATCCAAAACACAATAATGTGGCTTAGGGTCTATCCATCATAACATCCCACCATACTTAAATCAATGTCAATCATATGTCTAATGGTCATAATCAAATCTATAAAATAAAAGTATACAGTCCATAAAGTAAGATCGAAATGTAGTCCTTCTAATAACTCACATCGAGCTATCTATCAATCAAAGTAAGGTAATCCCCACCGCTCTCACTGTCTCTCTGCGGTCTTGCCCTTCCTGTAGTCACGCTCGAGATCTAAGGCATTGCAAAACAAAGCAATGCCTCAGCAAGCTATTGCTTGTATAGTACATAGTCATTTAATGTAATAACAATGGAACAAAATCGAATAACCATGGTAGATTGATTATCTATGAAAAATAATTATTATAAGCAATGCTAATAAAATCTTAAAACATCATATATGATAAAACATGCATTTCATGGATTTAAAACATGATATGATCTAATACAAATGAGCATACATAACAACAAGGCACCCCAAGGTACATGGGTCCCACGAGTGTCCCATATATTTGTATCAGCGATCATGAGTACTCATATCAAACCTCTGGGCATCGTTACACCCAAGCATATTATAACATCTCCAT
Organism: Warburgia ugandensis; assembly: GCA_035236585.1. Classification (NCBI taxonomy): domain Eukaryota; kingdom Viridiplantae; phylum Streptophyta; class Magnoliopsida; order Canellales; family Canellaceae; genus Warburgia; species Warburgia ugandensis. The sequence continues at coordinate 56,638,826 of CP141133.1, read as the reverse complement.
GCTCATCATGCAAGCACACAGAATAAGAGTATGGATCGTCATGCTGTAGTGACAACCCTCTTGGGTCTCAACCACCGCTGCTCCCTGTCGATACCATAATGGGAGACTTAGCGTCCGTCCCCATAGAAAGGCCCAAATCGGTAGTGTAGACTATCTATGTTACCAAACCCTTTCCAAAATCCATATGTGGGCAAGTGTCTATCATATCACAATCACATCACAAATTTCAGAGGGTAGGTGGCCAGCCTTACTCCCTCCTAGCATGACATCCACCGGGTGAGAGCACCCGTCATAAGACATAAAACACAAAAATCACGCATCTCAAAAATTAGGAGCACTGATGGCTCACAATCCCCAAGGCACACCCCTCATCCCAAGGTTAGCCTCTCAAAGGACTAGCCACCAAGCCTCCACTATTGTCCTTATGAAAACCCATCAGTTCTAGTGGTGCAATAAAGAAAGATAATTTTTAATTATGCATAAATTCATAGTATCAATCTCATGAAATCATCTATTGTAAGTCCATTCAATATATTATCGAAATCTAATATCGATCATAGCATAAAACTCTGAGTCTCACAAAATCATAGACTAATTAAACAAGTGCAATTAAATCACAATCAATCATAATGCTATGATAATGCAAGAATTTTAAAATCAAAACATAACATTAAATGTCGTCACCTACCTCAATGTAAGATCACCCAATTTAATTGTGTACTTGTCTTAGCTTTCATGCTCAGATATACCTGTCAGTATCACAATATTATTTTGTGTTATTTATTTCATCATAATGGAATTCTATGATAATCCAACTGTTGGATCATCCTCTATGATCTCTAATTATGATTTTGTCTTTAATCCCAATGTTACTTGTTATAATTTAGTCCCATCTCATTTTTCTGTGTATCTAACGTTTATACCTTGATCTAACGGTCAGATCTCAAATCAACAATTTCCCAAGATCTTGGTTAGATCACTGGTCAAGATCAATTTTTAAAGTAATTACATCTAATTTGATCCTTAAACCCCTTATTTATTGTCCTACATCATCTAGTTGTTCAAGTCCTGGGGCCTGATCACCCTTTGATCGGTCGGTTCTAAGTTATGGAATAATATTTTATGATTTAACTAATTTAAAAGTGGTGTAATGTAAGTTTTTAAGTCAAATCTAAGTCCATGCCATTAAGACAATTGCAACGGATATTTCTGATCGTGGTTTGGACCTCTATAGCTCCCAAAATCAAGTTTTTTGTAAAAAAAATTTATAAATTAATATATTAATTTATAGAGGTCTGCGTGTTTTCACTGGTTTACTCCAGCGGCTCAGTTTACACTGGTGTACACCGGTATATCCAAGACGTCCAACTTCTAGAATGCACTGTGGGACACGCCACGTGCGTCCTAGTTACCAGGAGACACCTCTGCGTGCATCCTGGTTGCCAAGACGCCGAGTGTCCCAGCTTCCCGTGACAGTGGGCAGGGACGCTCCCGTGCTCGCGTGCGCTTGACGACGCATTCCCATGCATCGTTTGTGTTAGGACATCCAGCACGGCATCCCGACATCAACGACAAGACACCGACGCAGTGTTGTCGCTAAAGACTACGATCGGACTCCAATCGTCGCTGGTGACCCCCCCTAAGTGCCTAAAATTTATGATTTTTGCACCCTTTTTGCTCAGAATTTTATGTACATTCCACTTTTGACACTCCTTTTGATTGATTTTGCTAAAAACTAAAGTTTTTTCTCAAATTTTCTCACGTTCTCAAATTGCTCCTACGTATTGTTCTTCGTGATTTCAAAGGTCACCAACCATTGGATCTCCCTCAAATTTAAGGGTTTGTTCCTAGGTTCGTCTAGCACCAGATGAACATGTAGATTATGATTTTGACATGGTTTCATCAACTTAATCCTACATCTACAGTAGGGTACACAGAGCCCCTGGGAGAACGATGACCTAGGAGAAGGACAAACTATCGTCGTTCTTCGATGTTAACTGATGCAAACTTACGCCTAGGTTGTAAATGGAAGGGGGGAAAAGAAGATAGGACTTGCCTCGATTAATCGAGCATCATTGATGCTACTTGAGGGCTTTTTCTTAAGCTTTTCAGGCATTGCATTTTTGCTAGGGTTCTCTAGGAAAATTTTGATCTCTGGAGGCAAGGGGCTTGGATGGAGTGATTGAATTGGGAAGGAGGTGCGTTTTATCCCTGGTGATCCACTTTACTCAGTCATCGATCAATTTTTTTGGCGATGTAGTCGGATCTAATAGGGGGTACAAGGGAGTGTCGTAATAAAAAACAGCCCTTGTATTTTGAGCCTCTAAAAATTACTAAATTGCCCTTCTAACTTCAACAGTTCATAACTTCTCCATTTGAGCTCCATTTTCTACATTCTCTATGTTGTTGGAATCCTTTCGACACATATTTTCTAGTTTTTGTGTTTTGAAACCCAATTTCTATGTATAAAATTTTTAATTTAATTTATTTAATTTATTACTAATTTAGAATTAAAATTTGAGGATATTACATCCTTCCCACCTTATAAAAATTTCATCCTTGAAATTTTGGTACATACCTCTATGTAAATATCTCTGGGTGGATCCTCCTCATCTCCTCTTCTATCTCCCAGGTGGCCTACTGTAGTGAATGATGCTGCCAAAGGACTTTGACTAATGAAATAGTTTTAGTCCTTAACTCCTTGACTTTCGTATCCAATATACGCACAGGTCTCTCCTCAAATGTCATATCAAGTTGTAACTCTCTTGGGATCTGCTCCAACATGAGTGATGGATCTGGCACGTACTTCCTTAGCATAGATACATGAAAAACGTCATGTACATTTGCCAACTGTGGTGGTAAGGCTAACTGGTATGCTACTGACCCAACTCTGCTAAAATCTCAAAAGGCCCAATGTAGCTAGGGCAGTTTCCCTTTATTCCCAAACCTCATCACTCCTTTCATAAGAGAAACCTTTAAGAATACATGCTCACCTTCAGAGAACTCTAGGACTTTCCTCCTCTTGTCAGCATAACTCTTCTGGCGGCTGTGAGTTGTCAATAATCTCTTTCGAATAAGTTAAACTTTCTCTGCATACTCTTCCACCCAGTCGGACTTCACTATGTGTCTTTCTCCTACATCACTCCAACATAAGGGTGACCGATAAGACCTGCCATAAAGCGCCTTGTATGGAGCCATGCCAATACTTGCGTGGTAGCTATTATTATAAGCAAACTCTACTAGTGGTAAATGATCTTTCCAGCTACCCTTCTAATCCATAACATAAGCCTGTAGCATATCCTCAATCATCTAGATGGTCCTCTTGGTCTGACCATTTGTCTAAGGATGGAATGTTGTGCTAAATTTTAGCCTCAATCCTAAAGCCTCTTGCACACTCTTCCAATATTTTGAGGTAAACTGAGTGTCTTGATCAAATATTATCATCAAGGAAACTCCATGTAGACTCACAATCTCCTTGAATACAATTTTGCTAAGCTATCCACCATCTGATTCTGCCTTATTGGAAGGAAATGAGTGGACTTGGTCAATCTATCCACAATGACCCATATCATGCCATGCACACTAACAGTCCTCAAAAGGCCCACAATGAAATCCATAGTAATATGATCCCACTTCCACTCAGAAAGATCCAATGTCTAAAGTAGTCCTGGTGGTCGGTGATGCTCTGCCTTGACCTACTGACAAGTCAAACACCATGCTACGCACTCTTCAACATCCTTCTTCATTCTATTCCACCAAAAATGTCTCTTGAGATCCTGATACATCTTTGTACCTCCAGGATGGATCGTATACTAGGACTGGTGTGCCTCCTAAAGTAACTCATGCTTCAAATCATCATCTGCCGGTACCACCAACCTACCCTTAAATCTGACTGCTCCATCCGGTCCTCTCATAAAATCTGCCCTATTTGCCAAATCCTGTGTCTCTTTGTCCTTGCCCTGAGCCTCTAAAATCCTGTCGAAGAACTTTGACTGAGTCGACAAATTGGCAATCATTACTCCAGACTTCCTACTCAAGGCATTTGCGATGACGTTAGCCTTCCCTGGGTGGTACTGTATGGTGAAGTCGAAGTTCTTGAGATATTCCATCCATCTATGCTGCCTCATGTTCAAATCACTTTGAGTAAAGCAGTATTTGAGGCTCTTATGATCAGTGAATACCTCAAACTTTTCGCCATATAGATAATGTCTCTAGGACTTCAATGCAAATACCATTGATGCTAACTCCAGATCATGTATTGGGTAATTACCTCATGTGTCTTAAGCTGTCTCAACGCATAGGCAATTACCTTCCCATGCTGCATCAATACAGCTCCTAGTCCTTTACCCAAGGCATTGCAATAAACAACATAACCGCCTGCACCTGATGGTAATGTCAACACGGGGGCAGTAGTAGGTCTCCTCTTAAGCTCCTGAAAGCTCTCATCACATGCATCAGTCCAAACAAACTGAGTGTCTTTTCGGGTTAGGGTAGTTAACGGTAATGCAAATCTTCAATAATCCCTTAATGAATCGACGATAATATCATGCCAACCTCAAAACCTACGTATCTCTGTCACTATCTTAGGCCTCTCCTAATGTAGTACTACCTCAACCTTCGCCGGGTCTACAGCCACTCCATCTTTAGATACCATGTGGCCTAAGAACTGCACCTGATCTAACGAAAAATCACACTTACTAAACTTGGCTTATAAGTGATGTCAACGAAGTGTATCCAATACCTTGCGAAGATGCCTCCTGTGTGCCTCGTGACTAGGTGAGTAAATTAAAATGTCATCAACAAAGACAATCACGAACTTATCCAAGTAAGCTCAAAAGATATGGTTCATTAGGTCCATGAACACTGCAAGTGCGTTTGTCAATCCAAACAGCATCACTAAAAACTCATAGTGGCCATAGCGACTCCTAAAAGCAGTCTTCGAGATGTCCTCTTCTCTAACCCTCAGCTGATGATATCCTGATCTTAGGTCTATTTTGGAGAATACTCGTGCTAATTAGAGCTGATCAAATAAATCATCTATGCGTGCAAAGGGTATCGATTCTTTATAATGACACTATTCAGCAACTGATAGTCAATGCATAGTCTCAGTGATCTGTCCTTTTTCTTCACAAAAGGGACTAGTACTCCCCATGGTGATCTGCTCTGCCTGATGAAGCCCTTATCTAATAACTCTTGCAACTGTACTTTAAGCTCTCTCAACTCTGCTAGGGTCAATCTATATGGTTCCTTAGAGATAGGCAATGTACCTGGCACCAAGTCAATGGTAAAGTCAATCCCCCTACTCAGCAGCAATCCAGCAACTCCTTAGGGAAAACATCTACAAACTCATGGACAACATCAACACTGTCAATCTATGGCTGCCTGCTATCCTCAACAGTCACATACATGAGAAACGCTCTGCACCCTTATGAATAAAATCATGCTGCCTCCATAGCAGAGATAATGCATGTACTTGCCTGACTTTTTCTGCCTTAAAACAATATCTCTAGTTGCCCAAGTATATGAAAAATGACCCGCTTCTTTCAGCAGTCTACTGTAGATCAGTAGTTAGCTAACCAATCCATCCCAAATATAACATCGTAGTCGACCATGTCTAGTAAAATGAAGTTTAAATCCATCCTCACTCCTGATATCTCCACAGGTATCTCCCAGAGATACTCAATAGTCTCTATTGTCTCCCCCACAAGTGTCATAATATCTAACCCAAATGCTAATTCATGCACGCATACATCAAGGCAAGATGCAAAAATGTAGGAAATAAAAGAATGAGTGGACCCTATGTCAAAGAGGGCCCTCGCATGTCAGTTTGAGACTAGAAGAGTACCTTTGACGACCTGGTGTTGTGACACCTCGGGTTTTTACAAACCTTTTTTCCATAATAATAAAAATAATAATATGTTTTAAGAAATAGACAGGATCCTTGACTATGAAACTCGAAATCTATAAAATTTTGTGCATTTTTAAAAGCATTAACTGAAAGCGAAAACCTCGGGGATCAACCACATTCAAAAACTATAATCATAAATAAAATTAAAACCTTGATACTCTAAGCATGCTCGATTTAAAACCACAATAAATACACAGCTAATTAAAGACAATAATAAGTCAAGTCAAATGTCACCAGGTTCCATCCATGATCACCACAATATTTACCTCTAAGAATTAACATTCTACATACCATAATATGGGTCCAATCTATTCAAATATATAAACACCTAAGTAAAATTTCAAAAGTCTAATACCAGTCCAACAAACATACACTAATCTATCTCTGAATATATAAATAAAATGTATGGTCTCCAGGTCTTCTCCCAAATCAACGTTACTCGGCCCTCTTTCCTTTCCGGCTATCATGCTCCAAATCTAAGGCATTACAAAACAAAGCAATGCCTCAGCAAGCTATGCTTGTGTAGGTGATTACTCTCAAATAAAGCTTAATAAAATTCACAAGATGATTCTCATGAAAGAAACATATATATATAAGACATGTTAAATAATTAAATGCTCATAATTATAAACATTCACAAAACAGGTATTAAGTCAAATCAGGAGGGCATGCAAGGCATGATCAAAATACAGAGGTGCATCCATCAAAATAGGACGAGTCTATGTCCACAAAATAATATGCATGCAAATCATGATAAATAAGACACTGTATGAAAACAATACCAAAAGTGTCCCAAAATGCTCAATCACCGATGATGCGTACTCATACCAACTCTGGGTCCCTCCCATGAAGCTCGAATCAGCCTCCAAAGTCCCTCACGGCCTAGGCCTGACTTGCCTTAGTTCATCCCACATATAAATCCACATGAGCATGCAGAATAACAGTATGTGCTACTATGACCCCCAACAAGATCTAAACCACTGCCGCTCTTCATCAACACCTAAATGGGAGACTTTCTCCGTCCCCATGGGAAGGAACGGACCCGTAGGGGGGACTACCCATGATACTACCACCTACATACCTGACCCTGTACTACTCAAGGGTGGTGTCTAATCATCATCATCACAAAGTCAAAAGGTGGGTGGCCAACCCTACAACCCACTTAGCATAGTATCCATCGGGTGTAAGCACCATCATAAATCATCAACAAGATGTAAATCATGTAAAGACTCTATAATTAATCTCAATAAATATGATCAAAGCCCATGATAAAATATAGTACATCACATGTGTAAAACATCGCAAAATGGAATATCATAATACCAGCAAGAAATATGAACACCTTTATGTAATCATGAGAAAACACACAAAAGTACATGCCTCAAGAATTTTAGAAAATAGATCATGAATGGAATATCATAATACCAGCAAGAAATATGAACACCTTTATGTAATCATGAGAAAACACACAAAAGTACATGCCTCAAGAATTTTAGAAAATAGATCATGAATGGAATATCATAATACCAGCAAGAAATATGAACACCTTTATGTAATCATGAGAAAACACACAAAAGTACATGCCTCCAGAATTTTAGAAAACAGATCATGTTTACTGAAATCGCAGAGAAACTTTGAATGAAATCACCTACCTCGATAATTGTGGTACTCTAATCAGGCACATGGAAGTGTCACGTCATGCGCTCTAACGTACCTATCACATTATAAATCCTCTATCACTTGGCAATTCAACGATGTCTATCCTTCTAATCCCCTATATCATCTCACATTTGATGTATACTGTCAAGGTCTAAGGCCTGATCATCCATTGATCAACCTGATTTAGATTATCTAATGATATTTAGTGGTTTAACTCTTAAAAAGGAATTTAAATCTAGATTTTCAAGTCAAATCTAGGTTTGCATCGTTGATATGATTGCAACGCCTCTTTTGGATCAAGATTTGAACCTCTGTAGCTCCTAAAAATCAAGTTTTTCGAAATGGACGAGTCAAAGAACCCCAAAAATCTAGAAAAAGTGGCGCCGCACTTGCCAATTGCACATGCGCCTCTAGCATGTGCATTACGCATGTGCACTGTGCATGTGCCTCTCACACGTGCACTGTGCGCGTGCAGCTGCATGCACTGTGCACATCCGTGTGTGTGTAGCCGGGTGCACTGTACGCGTGCGTCACCCACGTGCAACCGCATGTGGCTTTGCACATGCGTCACTGGCGTGCACAAGCATGCAACCGCATGTTGCACTACATGTGCGTCTCTTGCGTGGGCTTGCATGCAACCGTATGTCATGCTTGTGCATCACTGCATGCCCGCATGTGCAGTTGCGTGATGCGCACGTGACATCTCGTGGTGCCTGCGTGGCGCACGCTAGTTGTGACGCATGTAACTGCACATTACATGCAGCCATGCGTTACGCACTGCTCTCATGCATTCGCAGCCCAAACATCACTTGCGTGCACTAGCAAGCAATCGCTGCTAGGTGCCATCGCCAAGAACAACAACCAGCTGCCCACCATCGCCGGAGATGATAGCGGAACTGTGGTTGCCATCGGCAACACCAGGTGTCTAAATGGTGCAAATTTTGCACCGTTTTGCTCAGTTTTTCACACAGATACCATTTTTTAGCACCTTTTCAACAAACTCTATTGTTATCTAGTGTTTTTACATGATTTTTATCATGTTCCTAAAAAAATTTCTTTTACTATTTTCTGAGTTTTACGACATCCTTAGCTGTCCAATCACCATGAAAATTCATGGGTTTGTTCTTCATGTTACCATGCATAAGATGAACGGGTCAGATCGCAATCTAATACCGTTTCATCGATTTACATTGAAAAGAATAATAACAACTATTCACAGGAAAACAGCAATCCACACCATTTTTCTGCATTAAAAGCAATGGAACTATAAGAAAAGAAAGGAAAATCATAGAGGGTGGCCTACCATGGTCAGACCAGCCAAAACGATGCTTCCCTTCACCGCGTGCACCTAAGAGGGGAGTTTCACATCATTGCCAGCGCTCAGCATTGTCGTCGACATGGAAATGAAAAGGGATGGTTTGGCCGTATGAAAAGACAAGTAGACTTTTTATAGCTGTATTGTGGGTCCTGCACCCTAAAGTGGGCACCACGTGCATTTACCATTTTACCCTTTTTTAAACATATTTAAGAATTTAAGAATTTTGGGCTATTACAGGTGTGATGCCTATGCCTACCCTGATGTAATGGTAAACACTTTTCCTTGACTCCGTGGCGCGGTAGCTATCTTTGCACCTATCTCGGTCTGCTTCTCTCTCTATCCCTTAAGACAGTCTTTAATGAAATGGCCCACTTCTCTATAGTTAACGCACTTGTATGGATATCTTTGGTAGGGTAGCTGGTGCTGTTGCTGTTGTTGGGGCTGCCTCTAATGCTGTGGCTTGTCAAATCTATTACACCCTGCCCAAGGTGCCAACCCTTGCACCTATCACATCTCTTCTTCTCTATGTCTCTCTTAGGCTTTTTCTGTAGCTAGTAACCTAATGCTCTATGTGCCTACATAGCACTAAAGGGTCTCTTGCCTTGCCCTTAGTGGACTAATATGCACTCCCTCTAGCCCAAAGAGAGTTCTTCTCCAGCATGGAGGCCATGTCAGCTACATCTCGCATAGTAGTGGGTCGAGAAGTAATCACCCGATCACTCAGCCAAGGTGACAGTCCATCCACGAATCTATCCATTGCCTCCTTATCTGAGGCAAGCACGTGAGGAGCAAACCTCCTCAGTTAGGTAAATCGGTTCAAGTACTGCTAAACTGTCATGTCTCTCTGCTCCATGGTGGCAAACTCTTTCTTTAGTGATTGTAATACATGAGGTGGAAAGTACTGAGTATCAAAAGCCTGCTTAAAGGCCTCCCACGTCATCATCTCTGTAGGATCTGGTCGTGTAAGTGTAAAAGTCTGCAACCAAAAGCTTGCCTCACCCTTCAATAGGTAGGCAGCTACCTAGACTTAATCCTCTGGTGCAATCTTGATCGCGTCAAATGTCCTCTCAGCTTCAAACAACTATCACTCAGCCTCCTCAATATCACCATCGCCATAGAAGGGTGGCACCATCTTTTGAAATTATTCTAATAGTTTATCTGACTTCTTAGGATCACTTGTAGCATCACCCTTAGTGGCCTTAGGTATTGGGGGGCCTGCACTGGGTGGGTAGAATGGACAGACGAATCCACGAGTGCTACTGGAGGCAATGTCACGGGGTTAGGGTTCACGACCTGAATTGCAGTCCTAACCTGCTGTTGTATGAGGGGTATTAACCCTAGCATTACCTTATTCACCAACTCAGCATCGCAATTCCCTTAATCAGAGGACTCAGCAAGTGGGGCAATTGGTGTGGCAAGGGTAAACCTTGCCCTTCTTTGAGGAGCCATCTGTCAAAGATTTAAATACCACTAAGTGTAAGTTCATCTCTCCTAGTTTCTCTTTAACTACAATTTATGAACTATTACCTACATATAAGTGGACATTTGTAAAGATTATGATGGAATAGACTGGGCTCTGATACCAACTGTAATACCCCAGGTTTTTATAACATTTTTTTATAATACTAATAATAATAATCGTAGTCAGGATCCCAAAATAAAAAGATTCTATTATTTTATTATAACATTTACTGAAAACCTCCAGGTGTTGTCTCCTTTTTCCAAAAATATTACGACCATGATTAAAGGATAAATATAAGTATGCAAAAATAAATTTAAGACAATACCCACATCAAATCCAATGTCAAAATCATAGGCGCCTTTATTTTCAAAAAAATAAATATCTAAAACATAATAATGTGGCCCGGGGTCTATCCATCATAACATCCCACCATACTTAAATCAATGTCCATCATATGTCTAATGATCATAATCAAATCCATAAAATAAAAGTATACATTCAGTAAGATCGAAATGTAGTCCTTCTAATAATTCACATCAAGCTGTCTATCAGTCAAAGTAAGGTAATCCCCACTGCTATCACTGTCTCGCTACAGTCTTGTCCTTCCTATAGTCGTGCTCGAGATCTAAGGGATTGCAAAACAAAGAAATGCCTCAGCAAGCTATTGCTTGTGTAGGTACATAGGCATTTAATGTAATAACAATGCAACAAAATCAAATAACCGTGCAGATATAATGAGTAAATCGATTATCTATGAAATATAATTATTATAAGCAATGCTAATAAAATCTTAAAACATTATATATGATAAAACATGCATCTCATGGATTTAAAATGTGATATGATCTAATACAAATGAGCACACAATAACAACAGGACACCCTAAGGTACGTGGGTCCTACGAGTGTCCCATACACTCGTATCAGTGATCATGAGTACTCATATCAAACCTTTAAGCGTCATCACACCCAAGCATACTATAACATCTCCATGCTCATCATGCAAGCACACATAATAAGAGTATGGATCTCCATGCCGTAGTGGAAACCCTCCTGGGTCTCAACCACCACCACTCCCCATTGACACCATAATGGGAGACTTAACGTCCGTCCCCATGGAAAGGCCCAGACCGGTAGTGTAGACTATCTATGTTACCAAACCCTTTCCAAAAGCCATATGTGGGCAGGTATCTATCATATCACAATCACATCACAAATTTCAGAGGGTAGGTGGCCGGCCTTACTCTCTCCTAGCATGACATCCACCGAGTGAGAGCACCCGTCATAAGACATAAAACACAAAAATCACGTATCTCAAAAATTAGGAGCACTAGTGGCTCACAATCCCCAAGGCATGCCCCTTATCCTAGGGTTTGCCTCTCAAAGGACTAGCCACCAAGCCTCCACTATCGTCCTTATGAAAACCCATCAATTCCAGTGGTGCAATAAAGAAAGATAATTTCTAATTATGCATAAATTCATAGTATCAATCTCATGAAATCATCGATCATAAATCCATTCAATACATTATCAAAATCTATTATCAATCATAGCATAAAACTCTGAGTCTCACAAAATCGTAGAGTAATTAAACAAGTGCAATTAAATCACAATCAATCATGATGCTATGATAATGTAAGATTTTTAAAATCAAAACATAACATTAAATGTCGTCACCTACCTCAATGTGAGATCACCCAATTTAATCATGTACTTCTCTTAGCTTGCATGCTCAGATATACCTATCAGTATCACAGTACTATTTTCTGTTATTTATTTCATCATAATGGAATTTTATGATGATCCAACCATTGGATCATCCTCTAAGATCTCTAATTATGATTTTGTCCTTAATCCCACTGTTACTTGTTATAATGTAGTCCCATCTCATATTCATTTGTTTATTTTTGTGTGTATCTAACATTTATACCTTGATCTAATGGTCAGATCATCCTCAAATCAACAATTTCCCAAGATCTTGGTTAGATCATTGGTCTAGATCAATTTTTAGAGTAGTTACATTTAATTTGATCCTTAAAAATCCTTATTTATTGTCCTACATCATCTAGTTGTTCAAGTCATGCGGCCTGATCACCCTTTGATCGGTCAATTCTAAGTTATGGAATAATATTTTATGATTTGACTAATTTAAAGCTAGTCCAATGTAAGTTTTTAAGTCAAATCTAGATCCATGTCATCAAGACAATCGCAACAAATATTTCTGATCGTGATTTGGACCTTTGTAGCTCTTAAAATCAAGCATTTTGTGAAAAGACTTCATAAATTAATATATTAATTTATAGAGGCAGAGCATTTGCACTAGTTTACTCCGGCAGCTCAGTTTACACTAGTGTAAACCAGCGGCCCCAAGACATCTAGCTTCCAGAACACGCTGTGGGACACACCACGTGCATCCTAGTCGCTGAGACGCACCTCCTCGTGCGTCTTGGTGGCCAAGACTCCCAGTGTCCCGGCTTCCCTTGACAGCACACAAGGACGCTCCCACGCGATGTGTGCGTGCGATGATGGCCACCCATGCGTCGTCAATATTGGGGCGTCCCGCACGGCATCCCAACATCAGGGACAAGGCACTGACCCAGTGCCATTGCCGAAGACGACAACCGAACTCCAATCATCGCCGGTGACCCGCCCAGGTGCCCAAAAATCATGATTTTTGCACCTGTTTTGCTCGAAATTTCATGTACATTCCATTCTTGACACTCCTTTTGATTGATTTTTTCAAAAATTAAGGTTTTTTCTTGATTTTTCTCACACTCCTAAATCTCTACTACATATTGTTCTTCGTGATTTCAAAGGTCACCAGCCGTTGGATCTCCCTCAAATTTAAAGGGTTGTTCCTGAGTTTGTTACACACCAGATGAGTATGCAAATCATGTTTTTGACATGGTTTCATCGACTTAATCCTAAATGTACGATAGGGTACATAGAGACCCTGGGAGAACGATGAACCCTCGTCGTTCTTCAACATTAACTGATGCAAACTTGTGCCTACACTGTAAATGGAAGGGGGGAAAAGAAGATAGACTTACCTCAATTAGTCGGGCATCATTGACATTGTTGGAGGGCTTTTTTCCCAACTTTTTCAGCGATGCATTTTTGCTAGGGTTCTCTAAGAAAAATTTGATCTCTAGAGGCAAGGGGCTTGGATGGAGTAATTGAATCAGGAAGGATGTGTGTTTTATCGCTGGTGATTCCTTTTTCTTAATCACCGAACAATTTTTTCAACGAAGTAGTCAGATTTGATAGGGGGTGCCGTTATAAAAAATAGCCCACATATTTCTAGCCTCTAAAAATTACTAAATTGCCCTTCTAACTTCAATAGTTCATAACTTCTCTGTTTGAGCTTTGTTTTTTGCATTCTATATGTTGTTGGAATCCTTTTGATGTGTATTTTCTAGCTTTTGTATTTTCAAACCTAATTTCTATGCATCAAAATTTTAATTTATTTTATTACTAATTTAGAATTAAAATTTGAGGATATTACAGAATCTTTCCAGCCAATCTCCCACCTTAATTTTATTTTAATAACATAATATGTTTTCTATTAAACCATCTTATATTTTTAATGTATATAAGATGGTTTATGGATAACTGTCTTATACGTATTAAAATATATGACAACCCAACCTATGTTCTCTATAATAAAATGTTTCCCCCTATTCTCTAGATCTTGACATTCTTACTAACTTGTGAAGGGTAGAGGGTGCCCCCATCCCTTATTTCCTTGATGTATAACCAGTGATTGGGTTGACACATGATGTGTAAGTTGATTAATTTAATTCTTACATCAGATATTATAAATATTTTAATGTGTCCTCTCATATACAATTCAATTCAATCCAATCCAAGCACCCTCCTCACAAGCATCATGCATATAATCTCACTCTCCCCAATTAGATTGATTGATGGCAATGTTGTAGTGACTGAAGGGTAATCAATTGCCATGCCACCTAGGTCATCTTCATCATAGAAGGCCTTGAGAAGGCTGAAAAAATAGTTGACCATCTCATGTTAAGTCCATCTTGTATATAAAACACCTATTTCGCGTGAAATGTCATTTAATTATCAATCTTATTAAGTTCAATCAATGTCAATCTATAAGCATCGATTTTGATGCTATCTTTGTTGTGTTCCACACAATCACACTTAAATACAACCATAGTTTTACAAGTATAATTCAAAGACCATATTTCCCATCTAACCTTGTAATAAGTATCATTAGCTATAATTGGGTTGTTGTTCTTTGAACTCAAAAACAAAGTAGCTTTAGAACTAAGCTAATATAGCTAGTTTGTTCTACTCTTAACTTATCATGGTCTTTTGTATGAAAGTGATAATCATTGATGGCATATCCAACATACTTTATTACTTCTAATTGAGATCTCATTGCCATCCAGCCCAAGGATTCAAAAATACTATGACCTGGAACATTTGGCTAATCTAAAACATGTGTATAATATCACTTAATTGAGATAATTATTGTATACATGTATATACTATTACAAACACAATTAAATGAATGAAACGTTATTTCATTATAATTAAAAACCTTCTAACAAAGACAAGTAGTGAAGGAATGACAATGCTCATCTTGTAGCCACTTTTGTGTCTTTGTATCTCTTGGATACCTCATTTTTAAGAAGTCCATGTGATCGCTATAATAAAGAGATGAAAATTATCTATAACATGCATGCATTAATACATGACCCTTCAATATATATAGGAAAATGTGAAAGAAACTAAAGAGAGCATTAATTACTTAATATGTGGCTGAACTTTATCAACATTAATATGTCATAAGACATAAAGGTGTCCATGGTCCCATTCCTTATGATCAATGATTGATAAATGACCATTGGAGAGGTTCACCAACTTTTGATCAATTAATCCACCTGAACATGTCTTTCTTAGGATTCTAATAGCATCCACTCCTGATAAATACTCAGTGCAAAACTCCATAGCTTATTCTACAATGTATCATTCGGCAAAATACTGCTCCAACTGATTGTGATTTTATACATACCCTTTTAACGCCTTCATGTACCCTTCAAATGAGTACATCCATCACAAATAAATAGGTCCACATAGCTTAACCAGTCGAGGAGCATACCTGCCCAAAGCAAATTATACTCTTAGTAAAGAGGAGAGAAGATTAGTGTGTCAAACCTAGTTAGAGATCAAGGAAAGATGGTAGGAAGATTGTCTCAAGCTCGCATAAAGTTATCACTAGATGCTCTTGGATTTCTTATAATTTTGAAGTATCCACCACCTTCTTACACAATTAAAGAAGTAATAGAATTTAGTAATAAATCCTCTACCTTTATTTAACAACACTAAATGTATTGCTATGGGTTAGAGTTGTTGCATCAATGCATAGCTATCGTGAGACTTCATCCCTAACAATTTTAGCTCTTCCATTAAGACAATGTTTCTAAAGCTTGAAAAGTTCTTATCTGAGAATTTGATCTCTAACTAGGTTTGACACACTAATCTTCTCTCCTCTTTACTAAGAGTATAATTTGCTTTGGGAAAGTATGCTCCTCGACTGCCACTATCATGTGGATGCAACTTTCTCTTCAAACCCATTATCATGAGATCCATTCCAGCTACAAGTCCATCCTTTGTCGAGCAAGGTAACAATCAAGATTTTATAAATATTCTTCTTAATGTGCATGACATCAAGCACATGTTGCATGTGTAGGGATTTATAGTACAGAAGTTTAAAGAATATTGACTTCTTCTTTCAGCAACTTTAAGATTTGCTTTCATGTGTATGCGAAGTTACCTTCTTCTTCTTCCCCCATGACACATTAAGGTTCTCAACCTATTCTAATACTTATTGCCTAGTCATCCTCTTTGGAAATGTCCTAGTCTCCACATTAACATTAAGTTTTCCCTTTTTAAATAGTATAGATGGTTTCTATCCAACCATCTTTTGTGACCTAGGAATTCCATCTTCTAGCCATGTTGAAGCTGGTTGGCATACATTTGGTCACTACAAATAAAGCAAGCATTGTATCCCTTGACTGTGTATCTCGCTAAATTACAGTATGCAGGAAAATCGCTTAGTTTCCATGTAGTACAGCCTTAAGGGTGAACGTCTCTTTCTTGTATGCAGCATAAGCTTACACCCCTACTTTCCATAATGTCCTAAGATTGTAGATCAATGGAGCCAAGTACATGTCAATGTCATTTCCAAGTTGCTTAGGACTTGATATTGACATGGTTAAGATCATGAACTTTCTCTTCATGCACAACAACAGCGGAAAGTTGTAACAAACTATTATAACATGCTAACAATTATACTTGCTACTTATAAAACCATGAGGATTAATCCCCTCTACAAATATTGCAAGTCATAAGTTTCTAGGTTCTTTTTCATAATTGGCCCACATGAAGTCTATAAGCTTCTATGCAGGGCTATCTACTAGATGGTGTAAATAATTATCACCTACTATCTCCTCAACATGCCATACAAGTTTCTTCACTATTTCTCTAATATGAAACATTTTTTACGACCTTAGAATGGGAAGAAATACCATAGGACCTTTGGAAGGGCATCTTTCACTTGCCAATCACTTGAATTCTTCTTCAGCTTCCATCTTGAATGTCCAAAAGTTGGGTATGTAGTTTTGTCTTTGTGCTCCTTTCTATATAAGATGCACTCATTGGGACATGCATCTATCTTTTCATACTTCAATCCTAGTGTAGCCAAGGTTTTCTTTACCTCTCATGTCAACCTACCCAATTTTTTCTCCTTTGGTAGTATTTTATAGATGACTTTCAGCAATTCTGTAAAACCTTAATCTAAAAAACCACTAGTGCACAAGAGACTTTTAAAGTCGATAAAAAATGCAAATAAAAATCACTTAAAAAATGACTTCTATAAAGCCAACTTTAAAAGTCTATGAATTTTGAAGTCGTTTAGATAAATGACTTCAAAAGTGCCAAACTTTAAAGTTGCTTAGACTTAAATGAACTTTTGAAGTCATTTAGCCCTAAACGACTTCAAAAGTACCCTTTTTCATTTTTCAGATTTCGATCACTAACACTTGTATGCATATAACACCTACTGTATGCATATAACACCTATTGTATGCATTCAATATCAGTACGACCAGTTACATATAACACATTTCTTACAATCTTTATACATGTGAAAATCAAACATACATTCACTTCCACATGGAGTACAAAAAATTCAAATTCATCATTATCCATCCACATCTATTTTGAAAGTACTCCATAAAGAAAACCACAACCATTCATTCACTACAACATCCACATTCACTCCACATTTTGGTACAAAACATCCAAATTCATCATTATCCATCTACATCTATCTTTAAAATACTTCATAAAAGTAACCACAACACATGCAATCATTGCATGCTCCAAATTCACTTCATTCATACCCAATTACTCCCACTCTCTCCACTCTTTCATCACTTAAATATATATTATATTAAAACAAAAATAATAAAAAATAAAAGAACTCATATAAGTGAATAAAAAATTATTTAAAATGTATTTTACACATATAATTACTCCAAGCATTCTAATTGAAACTCAGTACATGCTTAGTCCATTCACTTAGTATTTCATTGAGGTCTACTTTAGAGTAACTCTTCTTATTTGTCCACTTAAAAAGTACAGCATCTTGTAATACAACATATTTATTTAGGTCACATTCATTTAGCTAGATCCATAAAAAATTGTAAAAAAATACAAGATTGTGAAAGGTAAAAAGTGTCTTGCCTTTCTTAATTGGGAGACAATAATACTATCAAATATTAGGGTTCTCGTGTATCTCAACATGTAGTACCCGCTCTCCTAATTAAACTATTGTGTAGGGCACTATGCAACAAGGACGACAAAAAGAATTCATAAATAACATTTGTAATACTGTAATTTTAATTAGTGGTAGCATAGAGTAATTAACTATTTTCTATACCTTGACATTCTTTCAAGTGAGTTTCGGTAGTTATACACTCTCTCTCATATTAGCCCATTAGTACCATATTCTACAAATTTAAATTTCAAATCCATTATAGATGAATAACAAATTATTTATCTACACATAATACATGAAAAGAATAAAATCTTAATTATTTATAATTTCTCCGAGGGAGAGATGAATGTACTATCCTCAAGAATAAAAAAAGAAAGCCTACCCACCATACACATCCAAATCAGCAGCATCCAATGAGCCATATATAGATAATAATATTAATGGTAATTAAATTTAACAATTCCTAGTATATCATAAGTTGGCAAGTAAAGAAGAAAATTAAAACTTGCCTGCTATTGTAGGAAATCATTAAGCCATATCCCTTAGAGCATCAAAAGAAGCATGGTAAAATATTACTAGCACACCTCTCTATCATCCATTGTTCTAATGTTCTACAAATGATGCTCGATCAACGAATTGGTAAAGTGTGCCCTCACCCTCAAAAAAGGCTAATTGCATCATTCAAGAAGGTGCATAAAAGAAATAATTATTACATATACCATGAAAATATAAAATGTAATGTCAAACATTTTATCAGAAAACATGTGCATATACCCCATGTAGGAGACAATGTGAGGGTGCTCGAGTTGATCCCATAGGCAAACTTGTAATAGGTCCTCCGCCATAAGTAGCACTTCAATAACGTCATCAGCAAGCACTCCCTACTTGATTCTTATGAGGTTGATTATCCTATCTTCATTGATGAGACTATAGATTAACCTTAGGGATCAAGGCGTGTTAGGTGGGACTTCCAGATGATCATTAGACGACTATTGTAAAAGATGTAAAACTTTTTAGCTAAATAATATTAATCAATGATGAGGACCTAATTTATGATGATAAAAACACAAACATATACGCAGTTGTTCTATTGGTGCAACATTCGGTGATGTTGCAATGCGAGCAACCTCTATAGTGTATGTTGTTGTTAATTAACCATATAAAGTTAATAAACAATTAAATAGAGGTCTCTAGATAAAACTATTAATGAGGAAGATAGTATGATAAACATAATGTGGACTTTATGGAATGACTAGTGCCTCTTGCCAGGCGATGTGATATGCAATTGCTTGCCCAACGGTTATAATAATTTTTATTTCTAAAGGGAATGATAGGTTGACATTAGCATCCAAAGCTATTGTAATGGACACTCGCTTAGTATGTGGCAGCATACTAATTCCAAGCAAACTAGTTGAGTCATGCTCATAGCATGAACTAACTACAACGATGTTTTGATGGGAATCCATGGCCAATAAGCATTGACCCACCTACACATAAGATATACAATAGAGAGGTTGAGATAGAGAATTATTACATAAGGACAATAAAAAGTTTCAGTTTTGTCTATATATGTATATATATATAACCTTGGTTGGAATTTCTATTGCAGGGGCATCTGTTGACCTTCTTAAACTTCTGCATTTGGAAAATTACAGCTAGCATTTGATGAGGTTACAGGGATGTTACGAGAATTATGTGCAGGAGATTAAGAAACAATCATCAAACCTCCTTTACGCAACTGTTTAAATATATCCATTTTTATTTTCTCAACCAAATCATTGTAGGCTCCTGATCTTCAATTGTAGGTAAACCTTTACCAAAGAATTTAGAAGGAATAATATGACGTCCCATCCTCCTAACTCGACTAGGTTGGTCCTTCTTATTACCTATAGCCCTACACAGGATATCCTCGTTGGCAGTAGTACTTCTTAGAGTTCTTTTACTTGTGCTTTCTTGGGTAAGAATGTACTACAAAATTTAATTAGAAAGACGTATGAAATTGATAAAAAGTTGGAACCACTTACAATGCTAAAGGTAATTTGTGTAATAGTTTCATCTGTGAACATTTGATGAGTACGACCCACTGAACAAGCCATCTTCTAGAGGATGTAGTGATCAATGGGTTCGGTAGTCCCAGCTTTCTTTCCCTATCAAGCAAGACACAATAGTTAGAGAACAAAATGTATAACTATAGTAGCATTAATTTGAAAGGACTAAATTAATACAGATTCTTACTTCACGATATTCTAAACAAGCATAGCCCAACCTCAATAGGTGGTGCTGCATATTAGTTTCATATACCTTTTTTCCTCTTGTACTCTTTGCCTGCACATTTATACATGTGTAATCAAGTGCAACAATCAGATGTCAGCTATAATTAATTAAATGAAACATCATTCCCACACATACATCAAATTCCATGAAAGTGCAATTCTGTATAAATGCATTCCACACGTCTTGGTCAATGACTTAAGAGTAAATGGCAGGCACTGTGTACAGACTCAACGAATCATTGACATGTGGAGCTATGTAATTGTGAATAAGGTAGTTCTTTCATTTTCTCCATTTCTCACCAACTCCTTGTAAAGCACTTGTCTTCTTCTTATCAAGCACATCAAAGGTAGTCTGCAAAGTACACAATAAATTACTATATTTAAGAAATAGGTATGTTATAAATTACATAATACATATTATTAATGTTTACCTACCTTCACCATCTCCCATATTTAATCTTTTTTCAAGGATGGCATAAGTCTCCAATCCTCAAATGTGATAGGAACCATGCTTCTCACTGTAGAGTAGAGAAAATTGCTATAAGAGGCTGTGTTCTTACCTATCTCTTATCTCCTACTATTATATTGAACATTTTGTTTAATTACCTTTAACTTTCTCTTGATAACCTTTTCCATTTTCATTCACCCTTTGCCCTTTCTCTTTTGGGTAGTGCTAATGTTGGCCTCTTGTTCATGCTCTTCATTTTGCCATATTTTTTATTTTGATATTGTTCTCGTTCCGTCGTTACTACAAACAAGAACACATACATTGATATTAGAACAATGACATAAAAAAGGCTATGTAATCCAGTTAAAGAAAACAAACCAACATGACATAGGTGGAAACAAACCAAAAGCAAATTAGATAAAAAAAGGCATGACAATAAAAAATTTCTAAGTATGGATATTTATAAAAATTAAACTTTTCTAAAACTAAACCTAAAAACTAAGTAAACTATTATCATGATGCAACAACGTTAAGCAATGTCAATTTCATGATTATAGCCATCACATAGCACATGTATATACACATTCATTTGCACTCATATAAACATAACTGGAACAATTTAGCTCTATGTAAGCAACTACGAGCATTCAACAATCAAGAGATACATGTTAAAGCATCCATTATTAAACTTGCATATATGTCTTGTTGTGTCTTGGTCAATAACTCCTTAATAATCTAAACCATTTGAGGATTCACCCACCTTGATGATAGCATTCCTTTCTATTGTGCATTTGTGCCAAAATTCTCTA
This sequence comes from Warburgia ugandensis, assembly GCA_035236585.1. Lineage (NCBI taxonomy): Eukaryota > Viridiplantae > Streptophyta > Magnoliopsida > Canellales > Canellaceae > Warburgia > Warburgia ugandensis. The sequence goes on along the minus strand of CP141133.1, from coordinate 56,617,137 downwards.
TTTCTAGAATTAAGTCACATCTTCTAATTTTATGGTTTCTATGGAGCTAGACTACAACAAATCTTTATAACTTTTACCAAAAATATGACTTGTGAAGAGGTAAGTTTAATTGATTGAAGCACATCTAGTGTATGCTTATTTTAACCATCGATAATAGAAATATAATTGACATTTTGCTATACAACAACTAAGAGAGGTCTGAAGCAAAGTAGGTTTGTGAAATAGGATTGTAGTAATTTAATCAATTTCATTGAAGGCCTGGCTCTAAAGGACTACAACATATCTTCCAAACTCTACTAGAAACATGACTTGTGTGGAAATAATGTTTGATGTATGCTTAGTCAAACCGTCTCAAATAAGAAAGTGATAAACATTTAGCTATTTGCATGAAGAGAGGTCACAAGGATAGTAGGTTTGCAAGGGAGTCTTGTAGTAATTGAATCAGTTTCTTTAAAGGTCTTTCATAGTGCTAGAGATTTTTGTTTTAGTTCATGAATTCTTTTCAGTTCAAATGACTCCATGACCTTTCAAGAAAAAGAAAAGAAGAAGGAAAGAATGAGTTCATCCTTCTCCTATTGTTTCTACCACAAAGTACAAAACAGAATTATCTTTCTTGTGAGCTCAGGCTTCCTTTTTATGCTAAACATGTTCTTTATGCTAGAAAGTTTCATCGTAGAAGTTTGATTTAACAAGGAATTTTTAATGGTAGACACATAGATTAACAACCATTACATGTTGACTTTAATCATTCAAATGCCATGCAAAGCCTCCTTTCAAGTAGTTCACATAACAAATAAATACATATTGTGTACATATTGATCCCATACATAAGTAAGATTATTAAAACTTGATACTCATCAAGCAAGTCATGGTGCTCCTCTTTATTGTAGTTTTTCACTAAGCAAGTCATTGTTGTTCTATATACTATAATTTTTAATAAAAATTATTGTTGTTCTACATACTGCATTTTCAATCAAGTGTTCTCTATTGTTTTGTGAACTATAATTTCTTATCAAGATATTTTGGGCACTATATTTACTTTATTTAGCAAGAAAATTTAAAAGTAACCTTTAATATATATTTTCTTCATTAAATGATTAATTAATCATACTAAGCATGACAAAGGCCCTCTTAGCATTTTCCCTTCACTGAATTATGTGCAACTCCTAAAGATGATTCCTGTTTATATTCTTATTCTGTTGCATAGACTATTTTTAGGCCATATAGATTAATATACTAATAATTACTTGAGATATGAAGATGGTAATCTCAGTATATAAGCATCTTACTTTGTAGTACTTCTAGGGTGTGTTTCCATGCTTGTGCATTGATTTTCTCTTCTATTTGCAATTGAGAAGGCCATGAATTCTACTACCTTGGGGTTTTGATTTGTGCTTGTGCACTAAGTGAGATGATGGGCTCGTATCAGTGATCCAAGTCAGCGTCATCTCCAGCTACGGGCTGTAACTCTTGTAGTTGGCAACCTGTCTTCCCCCTTCTTTCTCCTCCTTTCTCTACCTATCCTTCTCTCCCTTCTTCTTCTTCTTCTTCTTCTTCTTCTTCTTCTTCTTCTTCTTCTTCTTCTTCTTCTTCTCTCCTTAGTGGGTTTTCTCTCTCCTGCAGGTTTGGGTGCTATCAATGCAGATTGTCACTTGTGGCTTGGCACCCCCCTTTTCTTCCTCTCCTTCTCCCCCTTCTTTCCTCCTCTTTCTTCTCCTCCTTCTTCTCCCCCTCCCTGTCAAGTTATCTCTCTCCTATGGATTTGGGCATTGTCAACTTGGAACCTCTTTCTCCTCCTGTCGCTTCCTCTCCTTCTCCCCCTTCTTCTTCTTCCTCTATTTTTTTTTTCTCCCCCTCCTCTCCCTATTAGGTTTTCTCTCTCCTGTGGGTTGGGCGTCGTTGGCATAGAACGTTACCAGCTGCTTGGCTCCCTCCCTCTTTCTCCTCCTTTCTCTTCCTCTCCTTCTCCCCCTTCTTCTTCCTCCTCCTTTCTCTTCCTCTCCTTCTCCCCCTTCTTCTTCCTCCTCCTTTCTCTTCCTCTCCCCTCTCTTCTCTCTTCTCTCTGGTCCTATTGTCAGGTTTCCTACTGTTGAGTTTGAGAACATACCTAGGTCTACTCTTTTCGTCTATTTACTTAAGATGGGAGGGGGTGCCATTATCAAAATGAAAACCTCCTTTATTTATTTATTTAATTACTTTTTTCAAAATTTTAAATTTTATGATTATAATTTATTACATTATATAAATTAATTACAAGAAAAAAGATGAATGTTACTCAAATCTCAAAACTATGTAAAATTACCAAATTGTCCTTTTTAAGGAAAAAAAAATTATTTGTTCAAATTTCAATTTAAGCAAACTTAGTGTTGTTGGGATCATTTTTCTAATTACAATTCCAATATTAAGGTTTTAACATTTGATTTGATGTCTATAAAATTCTCTTTCTAGAACTCAAAAAATTGAGAATTTCAAAGTTATTCTCTTTTCACTTTGAATTTATATAATTCAAATTTTTTGTAAATTGCTTTTTAAAAATTAAAGATGTTACATTATGATTAGTGAAAATTTGGTTTGATCATTCCTGGCGGTCAAATCCATACTTTTCTTACCATCCAAAGTTACTGTTTTAACTATGATATGGGGACCGTGAAGATCATCTGATCTATTTCATTATTCGATCAAAAAAATTTCATCCATTCTATATCAATCTTTGAACTAGGAATCTAATCATCAAGCATCACTAGTACTATTTTCAAAAATTTTGCATCACCTTAAACATGCGAAAACAAATTCAAACATGCATATATAATAATTATCAACACTCAAAAATTAATATCGACCGCAAAACTATGAACATAGTTTCAATTCAAAGTGGGATTTAGTTGAGGATAGCTATAACTCAGAGTAAAAATTTTAAAGTCATTTAGTGTAAATGACTTTAAAAGTATGTCGTTTAGTTCAAAGAACTTTAAAAGTTTGTGCCATTTAAAGTTGTTTACACTAGACGACTTTATAAACTAATATATTTTTCACTTCAAATATATATATATATATATATTAGCACTTTACAATATCTTAAACAAATACACAATGAAACTGATTTTTTATGATAGTCAACTTTGATTCATGCATTCTTTGTACACACACAAGCACACACATATAAACACATGAACAAAAATATTCAAAAGAATTTACTTTCTAAAAAAATCTTCAATTACATTTGTGTGTGTGTGTGTGTGTGTGTGTGTAGTACTCATCTCACTTCAATCCATATAGCTAATGATAAAAGAAATAATTATAAATATGGAATTATATTGGAACTCACTAATACAATCCATGTACCCCCATATTTTAATTGTTTTCAACCCAAGTGCCCTCCTCACCATTATCACACACATAATCCCAATTTTTACCAAGTACTACTTCAATTGTTGGGGTTGTTTTGGAATACAAGGGCAATCTATTTCACTATCTTCTAGGGCATCTTCATCATAAAAATCCCTTGGATAGGATGACAAAATGCTTGAGCACTCTTATCACATTCGTCTCGCACGCAAAGTACTTCTTTTACTTGAGATGCCAATATAAATTGATCATTTTTATAGCCTATCTTGTTGAAGTCAACCAACATCAATCCATGGGCATCATTTTTTATGTTGTCTTTGTTGTCTTCCACCCAAAAGCACTTAAATACAACCACATTTTTGCAGGTATAATCCAAGGCCCATATCTCTCTTATAACCCTGTAATAAATATCATCTGCCACTATTGGCCTATTGTCCTTTCAACTATAAAAAAATGTAGCATTGGCAACTAAGCTAACCCTGCTATTTTATTGCACTCTTAAGTTATCTCTTTTGTGTAAAAGTGATAACCATTGATAGCATATCTAGTATATTTTATTACTTTTGGTCATGGTCTCATTGCCATCCAGCCCAAGAATTTGGATATACAATTGCATGCTACTTCTCGTGGATCTTCAATTTGTGTATATAGTATTAAGTACGATATATGATTAATGCAAGTAAGATTATTATATATACATACATATAGAATGTAATTTGTTAATTAAGTGTTCATTTTAACTTCTAACGGAGCCAAGTATTGAAGTGCGACAATGTTTAAATTTCATACATACCTGTTAAGTGTTTAATTTTGGTCAAAATTCCCCTAATTTAGCGTTCAATTAGATCATCTAACCGTTCAATTTTACAAAACTTAGCTTGATTTTGAATATAAATCCAATTGACCATCCAAACCTTAATTTGTCAAAATCAACGGTCAGATGATCATTAGAGTTCATTAGATGACTAATGTGCGGTTCAAATGATTCTAATTTAGTCTTTTCTTTTGCAGATCAACCAAAGGACGCACGGATGGATACGAGTAAAAGATAACGGTGCAGATCATCTTAAAGGGCGATGGATGGACCAGATCACCCATGGAGATAGATGAAATAGAAATCATGGACAAAATGGAAAGAACATGTAAAGGGCAACTCTTTCCCCCACTTCTCTTTCCTTTTCTTCCTCTTTCCCTCCTTATTCTCTTTTTCTTTCCTTCATTCTCTCTTTCCTTTCCCACTCCTTTTCTTTCTTTTCTTTTTCCTTCCTTTTCTTTTTTCTTTCTTTTTCTTTTTCCTTTTCTTTCTTTTCTTTTTCCCTTCCTTTTCCTCTTTTCTTTCTTTCCTTTTCCTTCTCTTTCTTTTTTCTTCTTTCCTTTTTCTTTTTCCCTTCCTCATTCTCACGTACCGAACTCTCTCTTCTTATATTTTTTCTTCCTCTCCTTCTACTTCTCTCTCTCTTCCCATCTTCCTCTCTTTCCCAAACGTACCTAGCTCCTCCTCTTTCTCTCTTCTCATCCCAAGCTCTCTCTCTCTCTCTCTCTCTCTCTCTCTCTCTCTCTCTCTCTCTCTCTCTCTCTCTCTCTCTCTCTCTCTCTCTCTCTCTCTCTCTCTCTACTCCCTTCTCTCACCCCCCCGCCCCAGCCCCAGACCTCTTCCCCTCTCCCTTCTCTCTCTGCGCCACCTCCAAACCTCACCACCCGGTTCCCTTCTCTTCCACTGCTCCACTGGGCAGCCCAGGTTGCTCATCCCCATCTCATCCTTCACCAGCCGGATCGCGTGCCCAGGTATCGTCTTCAACAGCCCAGCACGATCACCTCTTCCCCATCACCGTCGCATAGTCCTATTCTCTCTATTCTCGTTCTTCTCCACTACCTGAACCAGACGATGCTCAGAAAGGCGTCGTTTTTCTTCATCACTGCAAGGCCAGGCCGCCCAGCCCATTATTGAATGCCCTCTTCTCCCTGCTTCCCATCGTCTTCACTGGCTAGATTAAAACCCATATAAGCCCTACTCCCATATGCTCCACGCCATCATCACTGCCGGTTCCCTCAGCAGGTATCATCTTCCTCTACCTAGATCTCCTCCACAAACCACTGCATGATGCCACTGGCCATCTCTTCTAGTACCAAAGACCAGCCCCGGCGTTAGACCAAAGACCGTCCACGCACTAGCACCGGACGACCCAGGCTTCCATAGCATCACCAGACGACGCCCAGATCGTCCAGCTGGCCAACCCCTCTGCTCTCTCCCCTCTCCAGTTCTCTCTCTCTCATCTTCCCTAGTTTCGTCGGGTTCTGGTTCAAACGCCGGAAAACGACGCTCTCCCAGTTTTCACTGGAAACCGAGAAGGAAACCCGAACTGGGTTTCCATTCTTTTTCCCTCCTTTCCCCTCTTCTCCCTCCTTCTTCTCCCTTCTTCCTTCTTCCCCATCTTCATTCGTTGGGGTTTCCTGGTTTTTTCTCTTAAAAACCAGATTTTCACAAAATTCCAATTTTGCCCTCTTTCTTTAAACGAAATTACAATTCTGGCCTTTTCTGTTAATTCCATCTGTGTCCCCAGTTTAATTCCATCTGTGTCCTTCTTTATTCCGGTTTTGTTTTATCTACGTTTTTCTTATCCAGGAACTGCTCAATCCATACCTGATCAATTAAGGCCTAACCTCTTAACGGTTTAGCCTTAATCAAAATAAAATCCTTGATTTCTCTTTCGTTTCTTCTCTGATTTCAAATTAAATTTATAGGTTCATTCTTAGGACATCCCTAGACATAACCAAAGCTTTTGATCTTATATCTGAAATTCAGAAATCAATCGGAGCCGTCCAAATCCTGAAATCACAATTTAGCCCAGATCTTGACCATTTTGAAGAATCTGTCAAATCCGACTGGTGGATCACTAATCAAGAATGGGTTGAAGATATCTGTAAAGGAGGATCAGCTTTTAGAAGACCAGAAGTGAAGATTTTGATGAAAATTGATCTAGGGAAGTAGTTTTTTCCCATTCTTTGATTTTGTTTGTTTTCTTTAAGAATTGGAAATTCTGTATTTATGAGAAATTTATTAGATCTGAATATTGATTCTCATTTTAATAATTCCAGCAATTGTGAGTGATTTATTTTTTAATTTTAAATAATTAGATTTTATTGAAAACTCCATTTTAAATCAAGTCCTCATGGGATCGACCCGTACTTGCATAAGCTACCCTACAATAGCCCGTGCACTTGCGGTAAAACAATCAACAAGTTTTTGGCGCCGTTGCCGGGGACTTGCAAAAGAGTTTTCATAAAATTTAATTAAAAAATCCAAAAAAAAATCAAAAAAATCAGAAAATTTTTAAAAAAATCAGAAAAATACATAAAATTGGGAATTGCAATTTCTAGCATTTTAGGAAATTTTAGGTGCATTTTTCAATTTTTTTAGGGCATAATCACCTTGTTTCCTGAATTTGGTACTAATTTCTAATTTTATTTTTCAGGAAATAGGAAAGTGGAGGAATTTGGCAAGTGGATCTTCACCAAATTGGAAACTTCCCTGCTTTCCTAGAATAGGACTTTCTTTTTCCTTTTGAGTGAATCTTGTAGTGAGGATCCTTGTAAATTGCAATTTCCATTTTAAAATTTAAAGGGTTGTATAATACAGGGCAAGTGTGGGATAAGGTGGCCCACACTTGATCTTCATCAGAAACCCCACTGTGAGTTTCCTCACTCATTTATTTCCTAGATTAGGGTTTGCATTTAGAATAATTTGCATTGTTTGGCAGTGTAACTCATATAGAATCATCTTTTATAATTGTTGCATTTTAGGATTTTGCATTAGTTCATCGCTTTTAATTGCATTCTTAGGGCATGTTTAATGTTTTAAGGTGATTTATATGCTGATCGAATTGCCATGGTGTGTGAAATTAATTAGTAAGGGCACCCTACCCCCATAAGATCAAGGGTGGATTTCATCACCACCTCTTGGCCCACTTAGGATAATCACCTCAAGCGCGCAAACCTTCCTTTCACGTTAATTTAAAATCAATCAGAAGAGACCTATAGGGCCATCACATGCTCGTAGGACCCTCTTAATAGGACGCGATTTACTGTCAGTCCAGTGGCTTTTGATCACTGTGGTTATTGGGGGTTACTTAATAGAGCCTCGCTCTTCCCCCACCTCCTATTGACGTTTGTTGAGGTCTAAACGCCTCCTTACATGAGGGTTGTATTAACCACTTTGGACAGAACCCAACTAGTAAGTAGTAATCAACTTCTAAAGAGAGGAGGAGCGCTAGTCTAGGCTAATAAAAGCATCGTCCCCACAGATAATCAAGAAAATCAAATATATTGCTGCTTATTAGCCTTAGGATTATTTGAGTGTGCTCTTTTGTTTGTGCATCATTCTAGAAGTTAGGTTGCATCATTTAGGTTAGTTTTCTCAAAGAAAAAAAACAAAAAAACAAAAACAAAAAGAAGCTCTCCTTGTATGCACTTTTGGAGACGCGACAAAACTGGAAGGTTAGTCAAGTACGACCAAAAAGACATACTGCAAGATCAGGCCACATCTATGACTGATCAACGCTCAAGGGGTAATTCACCCCATGGAAGTCAAGGGGCTCCACTCATCATGAATGAGGACCCACCACCCTTGATAGAAGATGAATATCAACCTCCACCAAGGAGGAATAATCATCAACCAAATAGAGATTGGAGAAGAAACAATAGGGAGTGGGACCAACAAAGTGAACATGGGGATGATAATATTGAGGGTCATCAAAACTTTCGTGGTAGAACTTTAAAAGACTACCTTCAGCCTACACGCACCAGCACACCATCCTGTGTAATTCTTCCTCAAAATACTGGTGCGTTAGAATTAAAAACGGGAGTAATCCAATTACTTCCCAAATTCCATGGTCTAGATAGTGAGAGTCCTTATTTGCACCTTAAAGAATTTGATGAGGTATGTAGTACCCAGAGAACTCAAAATATAGGTCTAGATACTGTCAGACTTAAACTTTTTCCTTTCTCTTTAAAGGAAAAAGCAAAAATGTGGTTTAATGCACTACCATCAGGTTCCATAAGAACTTGGAATGAAATGACTAGGGAATTCTTAAAGAAGTTTTTCCCTACCCATAAAACCAATACGCTTCGCTGCAAAATAATGAACTTTACCCAGAAGGATAAAGAATCATTCTATCAATGCTGGGAAAGATTCAAAGAACTACAACTCACTTGCCCACATCATGGCTATGAACCATGGCGCATCATCAGCTTCTTTTATGAAGGACTAAATTCTGACATGCACCAGTTTGTAGAGATGATGTGTAATGGCAACTTTCTCAACAAACAACCAGATGAGGCGGAGGAGTATTTGGAATGGCTAGCTGAAAGTGCACAGACCTGGGCTGACTCAGAAAGAATAGAACATACAGATAAACCTAAGCCCAATAACACCCATACTAGGGGAGGCATGTATGCTATGTCTGAAAAAGATGATATCAATGCTAAAGTAGCATCCCTAGCGAGAAAAGTAGAAGCCATAGAAATGGGAAAGAAAAACTCAAATAAAGAAGAACAAGTGTGTAGCATTTGTGAAAGTACGTCACATCTTACTCAGGAATGTCCTACAATCCCGGATTTTCAAGATGTACTTCATGATCAAGCTAATGCACTTAACACATATAAAAGACCTTTCTCCCCATATTCAGACACTTATAACCCCAACTGGAGAAACCATCCAAATTTTAGTTGGAAAAATGGACCTACTGCTAATGTTCCACAACCAGGACAATATCAACCTCATCAACAAAACCAAGGACTTCTTACCTTACCTTATCAAACTCATCAACCTCCTTCTGGACCTTACTTGCCCCCACCTAAAAGGCATGTTGAGGATAATCAAAACATTCAAAACCAGGAAAGGAAAATTTCTCAATTAGAAAGTCAAATAAAACAAATCAACCAGTCCATGAATGAATTAAAAAACATGATGAGTCAAATGATGCTAAGTATGGAAAAAGGAAAGTTCCCAGCTCAACCACAAGCAAACCCTAAGGGAGTGCATGTGGTTAGCATTAAATCATCTGATGAAACATCTAGCTCTACAATGGAACAAACTAAGGCTGTGACCATTCTTAGGAGTGGTAGAAGAATTGAGAAAGATGAGCCTCAGAAGACTGAAAAGGTAGAAAAATCCACAAAAGTTAAAGAAAACTCTAAACAAAAGGACCTTGTTTCACCTGTTGATCCATGTCCTATACCTGCTCCATTTCCTCAAAGGTTGCGTCAAGCCCCAAAGTCTGCATCTAATGATGAGATTTTAGAGATTTTCAAACAAGTCAAGATCAACATACCGATCTTAGATGCTATAAAACAAATCCCATCGTATGCCAAATTCTTAAAAGACTTATGCACCATAAAGAGAAAATTGAATGTCCAGAAGAAGGCATTTTTGACTGAACAGGTTAGTTCTATTCTTCAACACCATACACCACCCAAGTACAAAGATCCTGGTTGCCCCACTCTTACTTTTATTATTGGCAGCTACAAGATTAACCAAGCTCTTCTTGATTTAGGATCTAGTGTAAATCTATTACCATACTCAGTATACGAACAGTTAGGTCTGGGTGACCTGAAACCTACATCTACTACGCTCCAGCTAGCTGATCGTTCTGTAAAAATACCGAGAGGGGTAATAGAGGATGTGTTAGTCCAGGTAGAACAATTTTGCTTCCCTGTCGATTTTTTACTTCTAGATACACAACCGGTGGTGAATGAGAAGAATGAAATACCAGTTATCTTGGGACGACCATTTTTGGCTACGTCCAATGCCTTAATCAACTGTAGAAATGGTGTCATGAAACTGTCCTTTGGCAATATGACATTAGAGCTAAACATCTTTAACATTTGTAAGCAACCTGGTGAAACTACTGATGATTTGCACAGTGTTAACATGATCAATTCAGTTGTGCAAGATCAGTTTCAGTCATCTTCCTTGTCGGACCCACTAGAGGCCTGTTTAACCCATTTTAATGAGTTTAATGAGGATGCATTAATAGAGGAAGTTAATGCCCTCCTTGATTCTGTTCCTATCATGGATACAGGTAAATGGAAACCTCATTTTGAGGAGCTTCCATTAAGTGAGATCACTTCCCTCCCATCATCAGTAGAACCACTTACAGAGCCTGAAATTCCAAATAAGTCTTTTAATGTCGAATATGTACATGATTGGGACCTACAGCCTTCGTTTGAAAAATCATTAAATAAGAAATTAGGCCCACCTGAAGTATTGCATGTGCCAATAGAACAGGACAAGAAAGAGTCCATTGATCTACTGTCCATACATCAACTAACTCTAAGGTACACACTAGAAGATGATTAGGATGTAAGCAAAACCATGCTTCCTCCTCTGTTAATATCAAAACAATCTTTTAAGGAAGGGCAGAGTCAGCTTATGTCTCAATGTCAGGAAAATGTAAGGGAAAAAGAGGACCCTCCACATGATTTAAAAGAATTCACGGTAGTTCACATTGTTATAGAGATTCCACCACCTAAATTTTCAAGGTGGAGGAGTTATATTGATTACCGTGAAATTTTGAAGATAGGAGATCATCAAAGTAGTCTCATTCAATGGACATTCATGTTAGTCTACTGTGTTATAATTATACCATCACCAAAAATTTCAAGGTGGATGAAATATATAGACTATCGTGAGATTTTGAAGTGGTGTGAGAAATCTTGCCATTTCATTATTGGAATCAGGAACACTCAAAGATAAATGAGGAAATGTCTGGCTGAAAACGTTAAACTTAGCGCTCATTGGGAGGCAACCCAGAATTTTTCATTTTTGTTGTTTTCTGCATCACTCATATTCATTTTAGGTCCTACTTTTTACAACATTGAGGACAATGTTTCTGTCAGGTTGGGGGGTGTAGAATTCTAGCAAATTCTAGTTTTTTTAGTTTTTTAGGTGCTTTCCTTGTTTTAAAAAAAAAATTGAAAAAAAAAATGAAAAATTTTAGGTCATTTCCTACACTATGATGAGAATTGGATTTTCTGAAGTATAATTTGAATAACTTTAGCTTATTAATAGAATTGAATATGATTAATTCATCTTTTTACTCATTTTCTAAAGTATTCTATGAAAGCAAAGTCTCAGATCACATCTGTACACGCAGTTGCATATAGATAGTCTAGATTGATAAGTAACTATAACTTAGAGATTCTGAAGAAATTCAGTGGAGATCTATAACCTAAGTGAGTTTTAGAGCCATTCATTTTTTTTAGAGGTTATAAATATTCCTAATTTTCTTCAGCATGCTTAAAGAAAATTGATCCCATACTCTTAATTTTGGCTAATTACCTGAATAGTTAGAATATTACCTTTAAAAATTTTAGAAGTTCATTGAATTTGATGGATTAGAGCAAACCTAGAAAATGATTTAGGCCATCCTTGTTGTTAACCTAGAGACATAAAGCCTACCCATAAAGTATTATTACCACTAGTTAGCCAACTTAAGCCTTTAATATAAGCCTTTTCTTTTGTCACCCAAATTATCCTTTACCCATATTAACCCAGTATAAATTATCCATTACCCATTTTCTTTGAAAAATAAGTGAGAGAAGAATGAAGAAATATCTTTTAGTTGTAATGAAAAGTGGATATCAAGAAAAGAAATATTCTTCAAAGTGAGTCAAAAGTACTGGAAAAAAAAAAAAGAAAAGATTCTGAAAAAAAAAAAAGTTTGAAGAATATAAAGAAAAATGGAAACAAAAATATTCACTTCAGAAAAAATAAAAAAAAAGGAAGAATTATCAACTTTAGTAGAAGACCTCTACTTATTTTTTTTAAAAGAAACTTTGAATATCCTTATACCCTTTCTTTGGTACCCTGTCCTAAGCCTACGTTTCGTCCCAGTTAAAGACCTATTGATTCTAGGAGAAACATAGTCTTGATGAGGAAATGAATGGATAGAATATAAAAGAGTGGTATTTCTAAATATTCAAAGGTAATGGCATCTATTCTAAAGGGATCAAAACAATGAAATTCCTTAGTAACTCCCAATTTTCATGAGTACATGTGAGAAAATTTTGCTTTTATTGACTCAACTCACATAATTAAAAGAGAGATATGATTTGACCCCTTTATCTGAGAGATTTTGTTTCTCAGTGTATGTCATTAGTGAGGCTTGAGGTCAAAACATATTTCGGATGGAGTTCAAAAGTTAGAAGTTTATTTAGAGATCAAGATGATTCTATATGTAAACTGTACATGCACACACTCACTCTGAGATTTGAGCTTAATTGGAATTATTTTGGCATATGGGTAGGGTTTTGAATTTTTCAGTCATTTTTATTGGTATGATAAAGTTGATGTGATTTATTGAAGATAATTCTCTGAGAAAAAAGAGGAGTTGACTTAAAAATAAAATTTGAAATCTTGAAATTTGGTTTTTCGCATGTTTTGCTAGGGACTAGTAAAATGCTGGTTCGGGGGTGTGTTAAGTGTTTAATTTTGGTCAAAATTCCCCTAATTTAGCGTTCAATTAGATCATCTAACCGTTCAATTTTACAAAACTTAGCTTGATTTTGAATATAAATCCAATTGACCATCCAAACCTTAATTTGTCAAAATCAACGGTCAGATGATCATTAGAGTTCATTAGATGACTAATGTGCGGTTCAAATGATTCTAATTTAGTCTTTTCTTTTGCAGATCAACCAAAGGACGCACGGATGGATACGAGTAAAAGATAACGGTGCAGATCATCTTAAAGGGCGATGGATGGACCAGATCACCCATGGAGATAGATGAAATAGAAATCATGGACAAAATGGAAAGAACATGTAAAGGGCAACTCTTTCCCCCACTTCTCTTTCCTTTTCTTCCTCTTTCCCTCCTTATTCTCTTTTTCTTTCCTTCATTCTCTCTTTCCTTTCCCACTCCTTTTCTTTCTTTTTCCTTCCTTTTCTCTTTTCTTTCTTTTTTCTTTTTCCTTTTCTTTCTTTTCTTTTTCCCTTCCTTTTCCTCTTTTCTTTCTTTCCTTTTCCTTCTCTTTCTTTTTCCTTCTTTCCTTTTTCTTTTTCCCTTCCTCATTCTCACGTACCCAACTCTCTCTTCTTATCTTTTTTTCTTCCTCTCCTTCTACTTCTCTCTCTCTTCCCATCTTCCTCTCTTTCCCAAACGTACCTAGCTCCTCCTCTTTCTCTCTTCTCATCCCAAGCTCTCTCTCTCTCTCTCTCTCTCTCTCTCTCTCTCTCTCTCTCTCTCTCTCTCTCTCTCTCTCTCTCTCTCTCTCTCTCTACTCCCTTCTCTCACTCCCCAGCCCCAGCCCCAGACCTCTTCCCCTCTCCCTTCTCTCTCTGCGCCACCTCCAAACCTCACCACCCGGTTCCCTTCTCTTCCACCGCTCCACTGGGCAGCCCAGGTTGCTCATCCCCATCTCATCCTTCACTAGCCGGATCGCGTGCCCGGTATCGTCTTCAACAGCCCTGACGATCACCTCTTCCCCATCACCGTCGCATAGTCCTATTCTCTCTATTCTCGTTCTTCTCCACTACCCGAACCAGACGATGCTCGAGAAAGGCATCGTTTTCTTCATCACCGCAAGGCCGGGCCGCCCAGCCCATTACCGAACGCCCTCTCCTCCCTCGCTTCCCATCGTCTTCACCGGCTAGATTAAAACCCATATAAGCCCTACTCCCATATGCTCCACGCCATCATCACTGCCGGTTCCCTCAGCAGGTATCATCTTCCTCTACCTAGATCTCCTCCACAAACCACTGCATGATGCCACCGGCCATCTCTTCAGGTACCGGCACCAGCCCGGCGGTTAGACCAAAGACCGTCCACGCACTAAAGACCGGACAACCCAGGCTTCCATAGCATCACCAGACGACGCCCAGATCGTCCAGCTGGCCAACCCCTCTGCTCTCTCCCCTCTCCAGTTCTCTCTCTCTCATCTTCCCTAGTTTCGTCAGGTTCTGGTTCAAATGCCGGAAAACGACGCTCTCCCAGTTTTCAGTCGGACCGGAGAAGGAAACCCGAACTGGGTTTCCATTCTTTTTCCCTCCTTTCCCCTCTTCTCCCTCCTTCTTCTCCCTTCTTCCTTCTTCCCCATCTTCATTCGTTGGGGTTTCCTGGTTTTTTCTCTTAAAAACCAGATTTTCACAAAATTCCAATTTTGCCCTCTTTCTTTAAACGAAATTACAATTCTGGCCTTTTCTGTTAATTCCATCTGTGTCCCCAGTTTAATTCCATCTGTGTCCTTCTTTATTCCGGTTTTGTTGTATCTACGTTTTTCTTATCCAGGAACTGCTCAATCCATACCTGATCAATTAAGGCCTAACCTCTTAACGGTTTAGCCTTAATCAAAATAAAATCCTTGATTTCTCTTTCGTTTCTTCTCTGATTTCAAATTAAATTTACAGGTTCATTCTTAGGACATCCCTAGACATAACCAACGCTTTTGATCTTATATCTGAAATTCAGAAATCAATCGGAGCCGTCCAAATCCTGAAATCACAATTTAGCCCAGATCTTGACCATTTTGAAGAATCTGTCAAATCCGACTGGTGGATCACTAATCAAGAATGGGTTGAAGATATCTGTAAAGGAGGATCAGCTTTTAGAAGACCAGAAGTGAAGATTTTGATGAAAATTGATCTAGGGAAGTAGTTTTTCCCATTCTTTGATTTTGTTTGTTTTCTTTAAGAATTGGAAATTCTGTATTTATGAGAAATTTATTAGATCTGAATATTGATTCTCATTTTAATAATTCCAGCAATTGTGAGTGATTTATTTTTTAATTTTAAATAATTAGATTTTATTGAAAACTCCATTTTAAATCAAGTCCTCGTGGGATCGACCCGTACTTGCATAAGCTACCCTACAATAGCCCGTGCACTTGCGGTAAAACAATCAACAATACCCTTTTAAAAATTTTATGTACCTCTCAAATAGGTACATCCATCGCAAGTAGACTGGCCCATAGAGTCTGACCCATAGAGTTTGACCTCATCAATGAGGTGCCCTATTAAATGTTCCATAATAAGAAGGATGGTAGAAAGATTATCTCAAACTCACATAAAGTTGTCAATAGATGTCCTTGAATTTCTTGTAATTTTGAAACATCCACCACCTTCTTGACAAAGCATTAAAGAAGTAACAGAATTTCATAATACCTCCCTCACTTTGTCTGGTAAAATCACACATATTGCTCAGGCAGGTGTTGTTGCATCAATGCATGACAATCATGGGACTTCATCCTCAACAATTTCAACTCTTTCATGAAGATAATGTTTTAAGTAGCCGACTTGGACTTTAAACTGGGATAGGGTTTTACACAATATTCTCCTCTCATCTCTATCGAGTGTATAATTTTCCTTAGGCAGGTATATTTCCCAATTGCCCCTATAATATGGATGCAACCTCCTCTTCAAACTCATCTTCATAAGATCCCTTGGAGCTGCAAGTCCATGCTTTATTTTTCTTAGAATATCAAGTAAAGTACCAGTTAAGCTTTCACACACATTCTTCTCAATGTGCATGACATCAAGTACATGGCATAAATGTAGTGATTTTGAGTATACAAGCCGAAAGAATATTGATTTCTTCTTCCAACAACTTCTACAATTGCTTTCGCTTACATGTTTACTTGATTTCTTCTTTTCTCACAAGACATTAATGTTATCAACTTTCTCCAATACTTGTTGTCCTGTAAACATCTTTGGAGGTTTCCTTGGCTCTACACTACTGTTAAATTATCTCTTCTTAAAATAGTATAGATGGTCTCTGCACAACCATCTTCTATGGCCAAGGAATGCCATTTCCTTCCATGTTTAAGTTACACAGCACATGTTTGATCACTGCAGATAGGACAAGCATTGTATCCTTTCACAATGCATCCAGACAAATTACCATATGCATGGAATTCACTTATTATCGACAATGGTATAGCCCTTAGGGTCAATGACCCTTTCTTATATGCATCATATGCTTCAACTCCTATGTCCCATAATATCTCAAGATCATTAATTAAGAGAGCTAAGTAAACATCAATATCTTTCCCTGGTTGCTTTAGACCCGATATCAACATAGATGACATCATGAACTTCCTCTTCATGCATAGAAAGGGTGGGAGGTTGTAACAAACTAATATAGCGGACCAATAACTATACTTGCTGCTCATAGAACCATAAAGATTAATCCCATCTACAGATAATGCAAGTCGTAGGTTTCTTTGTCTTTATCAAAATTACGCCACATTAAGTCTACTAGCTTCCATGTTGGGATATCTGCTGGATGGCATGAAAAGCTATCGACTACTCTGTCATTGGCATGCCATACTAATTTCTTCACTATTTCTTTTATATGAAACTTTCTTTTGAACCTTGAAATAGGGAGAAGTATCATAAAAACTTTGCAGGAACGTTTGTAATCGTCTCAGTTGAATTCTTCTTTAACTTCTATTGTGACTATCCACAAGTTGGGCATGTAGTTTTATCCTTGTGCTCTTTCCTATACAAAGTGCAAACATTGGGATACACATGTATCTTCTCATACTTCAACCCAAGTGCAACTGGGGTTTTCTTTGCCTCCCATGTGAACCTCGCCAATTTATTATCTTTAAGCAGCATCTTACCCACTACTCTCAAGAGTAAAACCTTGATCTAAAAAACTAAATCTTGATTTTACATTGTAAAGTTCTGCCACTCCAAACAACTTGGTATAATCTTTACACTCATGGTACAATGGCTCATTGGCTTCCTCTAATATTGCAGTATGAACTTGTTCAAGGTCATCTTGAAAGCCATCATATGCATCTTGAAACATCAATATAGTTATACTATCTCCAACACTTCCTATATTGTCTTGATAATATGTTCCAGGTCTTATTGAGGGCCTATGCGAAAGTTCTTCTCCATGTCAAATCCAAGGGTGATAGCTGTCATCAATTCCATTGAAGCATAAGTGTTCTCTCAACACCCTTACCGTTACTTTTTTCAAGTTTTTATATTTTGAGCATAGACAATGCATATGATTACAATCAACATATGGCCTAAATGTGAACTCTATGAAATTTTATGTTCCCTTATCATATTCTTTTAATGTTCTTATCAATATCATCCAAGCATATTTATCCATTATCTCAAGAAATTGAAGTAAATATGTGTGGAAATTTTCAATTAACAATGAAAAAAGAAGCAAAATATGACAGATACATTCAAAAAGAAATTTAACTTTAAAAATGCTAGTGTCTAACTATAAACATGTAAAAATTCTTCAAATATGAGTGTGCGCGCACACACACACACACACAAATGAGATAAATAAAGAGATACTAACCAATATTGAAATATCGATATCGACCACAAATATGTGAATGTAGTTTTAATTCACAGTTGAGATTTGGTTAAGAATAGCCACACCGATGTAAATCTAGTTTATATTTTGCATATAGATGAAGACAGTTGAAAAAAGCATAGCAAAAAGATGATGAAATAACTCTTTAAATAGAGTGGTAATTTTAAATTCATTTTCTATAAACAACTTTAAAAGTGATTAGTTTTAAATTCATTTGCTATAAACGACTTTAAAGGCTAGTACTTTTTAAAGTTGTTTGTCGCAAACAACTTAAAAGTCAAAACTTTTAAAGTCTTTTAAGAAAATGACTTTAAAAACTAACATATTCATTAGGAATATATATATATATATATTTGATATTAGTACTTTACAACATCTTACATAAATACACAATGAAATTGATTTCTTCGTGATACTTAGCGTTGATTCATGCATTCTATACACATACACATAATGTGAACAAAGAATTATTTTTTGGAATAACTCCTCATTTATCATCCTTTTATTACATATATCAAATGTTACATATTATTAGATCTTATTAATACAATATCATGAACAAAGAGCTAATCTAAAATGATTTCATCAAAATCTAGCCTTCTAGTATTCAAGTGACTCCTTTAAGTTGCATGCAATTTCCTCTATCAACTTGATGGTACCATTTATCTTCATCAAACCCTAATTTTGGATGAGAACCACAAATCATAATGTTCTTCCTTTCTCCAATAGTAAGGGATAGAGAGAGAAGTTGTTGTTGCTGGAAATGAAATCATGACGATCTAACACACTTCTGAACCCCATCATCTATAGTGACAAAACCCCCTTGATCTACAAAATTCAAATAGAAAGAGTTAATAACAAGAAAGTAATACTTGATAAAAAGAGGTTATGGTTTACTTATTATGTTTATCATGCTATAAAAAATCAAAATATCAAAAATGGAAAGCAAGAAGAGGAAAATAAAATAGATAGAGGAGGAGGTCATCATGCCACTCGTGAGAAGAAGAACATGAAGAGAGGAAAAAGAGAAAAATGGTTTGGCTTCAGCATTTTATCGACAAACAAGGACTTTTGAAGTCATTTTGTCCTAAAGGACTTCAAAAGTAAATCAATTTTAAAGTTGTTTAGAAATAAACAACTTCAAAAGTATATACTTTTGAAGTCATTTTATTCAAATGATTTTAAAAGTATGTTCCTGCGAAAAAATACCCCATCCCGCCAGACTAAAGAAGTCATTTTTGTTTAAATGACTTCTAGAGTCTTTACTTTTAAAGTTGTTTTTTTTCTAAATGACTTATAAAATATTTATGTAGTAGGCAAAATAACAGCTTCTTAATACCAACTTTAAAAGCCTCCTATGTAGTAGTGAACCAAATCTTATTTTTATGTTGTAAAGTTCTACTATTGCAAACAACTTAATATAATATGTATACCTAATGTATAATGGCTCATCGGCTTCCTGCAATATAGTTTGGAATTATTTAGGGTCCTTTTAGAAGTCATCGTATGTATCTTGAAACATCTATATAGTTGTACTACTATCTACAACACTTCCTATAATGGCTTTATGATCACATACAAATTCAGCCCTTATTGAGTGTCTATGAGGAATTCCCTCTCTATAGCACATTCAGGGGCGATAACTTTCATTAGCTCTATTGAAGTACAAATGTTCTTTCAACTCACCTACAGTAACCTTTTTCAGGTTTCCACATCTCGAGTATGGATATTGCATCCGATTATAGTCACTACCTACCATAACTGCAAGCTATATGAACTTTTCTATTCCCTCTTCATATCCTCTTGATGACCTTTCTGCAGTCATTCAAACATATTTGTCCATTTTGTCCAAAAATTAATGTTCATATGCATGCAAAGACTTTCTAGATATGAAAAGATTAATAACATTAAGTTAGGCATTTAACCAAATACTTAGTGTGCACAGAAAATGTACATTCTATTAGTAAAAATATATATATTAGAAGATTCAAAATTTTAATCCAAGGATTGGGACAAGAAAGAATGACACAAAAATATAACTATGAATGATCCACACATATGAAGGAAAGATTTGAAAGAAGTTTTATACCCATAAATATCAAATAAATTAAACATATGACAAAGAAAGAATGAATTCATGCCCAAACCTATACCAACCAAGAAAATATGAAGCGTATGTAAATCCAACTCATCTTTGAGTTTTTTATCAAAGCGACCAAGAGTAAAAAATTACAAGCTGAACTTTACAGTATGTTAAAAAGAAAATTTAAAGGATGGTTCTTCAAAACCTTCTTATAAAAGGAAGACATAGTAAGACAATTTCGAAAAACCTTCTTATAAAAGGATGACATGGTAAGACAATATAAGATGATTTTCAATAACTGTCTTATAAAATACAATATAAGACGATTTTTTATAAGTGTCATATAAAATTAGTTTATAAGATGGTTTCTGAAAACCGTCTTACATTGTATATGACATTATAAGATTGTTTCTTAAAACCATCTTATAAACTATCTTTATAAGACAATTTTGTGAAAACCATCTTATAATGTCACAATTTATAATACAATTTTGAGAAATTATCTTTTTTTATTTTTAAATAAGACAATTGTCTTTAAACCATCTTCTTTTGGCCGTCTTATAAAACCCAAATGTTAGTAGTGTCACTTAATTATTTCTAAGACACAATGGGTGTTTTTATAGTATTGTTGGGTATAATGATGAAAACCTAATAAGGGTATAATTGTAAAGATACACAAAAATTTCACTATGCTTTTATACGCCCCCTCAAGTTGATGGCTGTGAGGAGATGAGCCTCAACTTGTGTTTAAGAAAATGAAATCGAGTTGTGGATGTAGGCTTCATCATAATGTCTACGACTTGATCATAGGTGGAGAGAAATCACACATCCAAGAGTCACTTAGCAACTAAGTCTCATGCAAAGTGGAAGTCAACCTCCACATGTTTAGTGCCGGCATGAAAGACAGGATTGGCCATCAAGTAGCCTCAAGATTGTCATACCACAAGGTTCGTGGAGCCATAGATTCGATGCCAAAATTCAGCAAGAAGTAAGCGGATCAATTCCACAGACAAGTTGGCTAATGATCGATACTCAGATTTGGTGGAGGAATATGCTGTGGTGCGCTGCTTCTTAGTGGACCATGAAATGAGATTTTGACTAAAATACATAGCAAACCTGCCCATATATTTGTAGTCATCAACACAACCGGCCTAGTTACCGTCGGAAAATACTTGAAGTTGGGCAGAGTTGGACCTGGAAATGAGTAACCCTTAATTCATCATATGCTGGAGATGCCTTGCGAGTTTTTAACTGCTTGCCAATGTTCATCTATGGCAGGTTGCTTGAACAGGCACAGTTTACACAACAAACGACAAATCTGGGGTGCAAGTATGAGGTACAGGAGGGCACCCATAGTTTGACGATATTCAGAAGGATCAGGAAGAAGCGAACCACTAGCTTTGAGCAACTTACATGTAGTAACCATTGATGTTTGGCAGCCTTTGGCACCACGCATCAGCGTCTTTTGAAGAAGTTCATTAATATACTTTTGTTGTGAAAGAATTAAACCATTAGCAACTCAAACAACTTGTATCCCCAGAAGATAGTGGGGCGGATCCATTTCTTTAATGAGGAGATGTCTACAGAGGTACTGGATGATATGATCAATTACAGTAGCATTGTTCCTTGTGACTATAATATCGTCTACATAGAAAACGAGGCAAACCATGGCGCTTGATGATTGAAAGATAAAACAGTGATAAGGGAATCTTGGAGTCAGTATATCCATACTAAATGAGAAGCTGGCTAAGTTTATAAAACCAGGCCCTCGGTACTTGTTTCAAGCCATACAAAGATTTCCTCGGTAAGCAAACATGGTCAGTTATATCTAGGTCTTCAAAACCTTCTCGGCAAGATCGCGATAAAGAAAGGTGCTAGAGGTCAAGTTGTTTGGGCTGCCACCCTTGGACACGGCAATGGAGAGGATCAGACAAATTGTGATAGGCCTGACAATAGGGCTCATCCTTTGGTCGTAGTCAATGCCAGTTTTTTTATGAAAACCCTTGGCCACCAAACAACCTTTGTGAAGTTTTATGGTATCGTCGCATTCTTTTTAATTCAAAAAATCCATTTATTCCCAATTGATATGCATGCCATCTTGAAATGGTAGAGTACTAAGTGCCTTTCCGAATTAGAGGCCATGATTTCCTCATTCATGGCTTAGCGATAATGAAGAAATTTTGATGTTTTATGAAATGATTTGGGTTCTTATAGAAGATCAATGACATTGAGTCCCACTGAACAGTGTGCTGGCTGTGATGTGGGGGTTCCATGTGTCCAAACTTCGTTGGATGTTACACAGTGGTTGTGGGACCCGTAGAGATGATAGGTACTTGATGTTGCGAGATAGTGTCTGGATGTAATAGTGGAAGGAAGGAAGAGTTGTCACCAAATTGATGAGAAGTATCAAAGAACTTTGGTGTCATTGGATTCGAATTGGAAATCATATTAGGTAATGGTAAGTTGGGGTCAATGACGGAACCTCTCTAGATGATTGGATATCTTGGTTAACTTTTGGAGTTAGTAAGTTGTTGGTGGTAGATTTGGTGGGCGCAACAGAAAGATCTGAGATTGATGGGAGATGCTAGGATTCCTATAAAAATGGTACATGGCACAGCGGGTCAAGTGGACGAGTGTAGGTCAAAGAAGATATATTTGGACTTGAGTTGGTTAGGTAAGATGAGATTTTGTTGAAGAGGATATGATGGGAGCTTGATTTAAGGGAGTTTAGTTGGTAGGGTACGTAGGGGATAAGAAGAGAGAGTTGTTTGGCCTTGAAATTAGGATATTAGATGGGGTTAAAGGCATGGAATGGGAAGATGCTGTCACAGAAGGAGAACTAAACGGAAAGAGATGAAGGAGATCGCTTACCTTGGGTGGCAATGCTAATGCATGGAGAGGTGATGGTGTCGTGGATATCAATGGATTAGTAGGTTTTGCTGCCTAATACTGAGAGGATGGTGGGCCCCTAAAATAGACCCAATTTTGAATGGGAAATTAGTCTCATCAAATCTCACATGATGAGCTACATAAATCTGACCCATCGATTTTTCTAAGCAGATGTACCCTAGATGTTCATCACTATATCCAAGTAGGATACATTCAATGGTGCAACAAGATCGATTTTAGGGCCTTAAAAATGGTATGTAGCACGGCCGAATACATGCATGATAGAGTAATTCAGATCTTGATTAATAATCTTTGAATTGGTGTTTTCTGGGCAATGCCAAAGTTAGGCATCCCATTTTGAAGATAAGCAGCTGTTTGGAATGCAAACCTCCAATACTTGAGTGGGACCTAAAAGTGGGGCAACATTGTTAGTCTTGTATCAACAATATGTCAAATATTCCGTTTGGCAACCCCATTTTGTGCACTTGTGTAGGGGCAGGTCTAATGGTGAAGGATACCACGATGTTCAAAGGAGGCGGTATTCACTGCCTCAATTGGATTAAAATATTTTTCACTTGCAATTGACTTGGCACTCGGCCATTACATGGAACTTAAAAATGTGTTAAAAACATTAAATTTTTGACATAATATGTAACTCTACCCATGTTTATAAAAATCACCGAGAAACAGCACAAAATAGTGGTAACCACTTATTGACTGAAGTGGAGCATGTCCGCATACATCATTGGAGACTCATTAATGTCCCACTATTACAAGCATTACATGACTCAAAACTTGATCCTAAGGAAGAATTATGTAAATTAAAATCTCTAACAACTATATTGATTGAGCAAAGATTAAGGTGTCCCAAGCACTCGTGCCAACAATTTATATATATATTTCTCCCAAGTAGGCCACCTCATTTGATCTTGGACTGGTACTCAAACAGGCGATATAGTCCACCATCACTCACCCCTTACAGAAGTACTGTGTGCCCCCCTTGCAGTGATCCTTCACACCAAAAGAGTCATCAAAGAATTCAAATGAGTAGTTGTTTTCTTGACAAAACTTTTGGACATATGGTAAATTCTTTGGATGTGTGGCACATGGAGAATATTAGATAACTTAAGAGGCCTAGAGGACGTGGGTAGAAAAGATGATCCAATGGACTTAATTTACAAACCTGAGCAGTTTCCTAGTCGAAGGTGATCGCTTTCTGTATTCATTGAAGAAACTTAAATTCGAAAGATCCAGTGTGACGTGATGGGAGGCACTTATATCTGGATACCATTGATCAAAATCAAACGTTGTAGAAGGCGCAGCTGCATTGTTTGCAGTGGATGAGCTAGTATAAGATGGGGAATTGGGATTGCCACATCCACGACGCATATCGTTTCTGTTGTAACACTGATTGGTAGTGTGACTAGCGAGATGACAAATACGAGATGCAACATTTGAATTGTATGAGTGAGACTGACCTGATCGACCATCTTCTCATTCCGGATTGGATGATCCTCGAGTAGAGGTGCTGATTGGTCCTTTCCCACGATTTGAGTGGCTTGCGGTGCAACACTGGCAATGGATAATGAAAGAGATTCCATTGATCTTTGACGTAGCGTTATGACTTCAAAGAATGTTCCTAAGATTATGGAATGGCATAGGTTGGCAAACAAACATTGCTACAACTGTCTTTAAAAGTAACGTCCAAGATGGTTATAGACTATCGCATTCAACTCACCATTTAAGAGCGAATAACCAGCCGATCCCAACTTATCAGCTAGTGTTTTAGCCTTCTCAACATATGAAACTACCAAGAACTCACCTTTATTGAGTTTTTTTAGTTGCATTTTTTCTCTGTAACAGCTTAGTTTCATTCATCACTCTAAAGGCTTGTTTAAGTGTGTAACACTCAGATTGGTCTCTTGCAGCCATGAAGATGTGTGAGCACTTCCTCTTTGCATGAGGCAAATGATCCAACTGAGTAGTAGTTAATCATTACGCTACCGAAATATGTTAAGTCTGGGGGGTTGGCAATGGGATCTTGTGAATCCCGTTTAGTGATGGTCCTTGGAGAGGCTTGATTGGTTCCATCGGATCTAACTGCATTTTCCAGTTTGAATAGTTGGTAGGACTAAGTTCGATACTTGCAAAACGTCGATATTATTCAGAGTCATGGTAAGCAAAAATTTAATGATCGAAGCTAGAATGAGTGCTTATGTGGTATTGTTCGTGTCCAACGGGAAACCCTATAATGTGGGTATAATTGTAATGATACATAATACATACAATATGCTAATATACTTATGTATTTATAGATGAAGAATGATGAGATAAGTACACACATAGGCCTAATTGGCTATGCACGGAAAGATAACAGTAGATGATAATAATAGATGGTCAACACATATAGACCATTGATTTATCTTTGCATTTATAAGAAGAACTTACTGAATATTGGAGTAGAAGACTTTCAGATCTATGCAATAACATCGATGAAGCTCATACTCTCATTGGAGACCTAAAAGTCGCTTGCTTGCTGGAGAGCGGGGATGAAGAAGCACAAAGTAAAGATGCATGATGCAATTCGTGGCTTGGCCTTATGGACAGCATCTGAATGTGGCAGGAAGAATAAATTCTTGGTGCCACTAAGTCTAGGACAGACTAATGAACCTTCAGCAGAGAAGTGGAAAGAGGTAGAGGGAATATCGGATAATGAGATCAATGCACTTACTGAACAGCCCTTCTGTCCCCGTCTGGTGATTCTAATGTTCCAGTGGAACAGCTATCTGCACAAAATCTCTAATACCTTTCGCCAGTTTATGCCTATTCTCTGAGTTCAAGAACTATCATTTACCTGTACTAGGGAACATGCCGAAATTGGTGAACTGGTTGTGGCATCTCGATCTGTCAAGCACGAATCTAACACCATTGCCCGAATTTAGCAAAATTAAAGCATTTTGATCTGCAACGTACGCTTTCTCTTGTATCAGTTCCCTCTGGGTTGATATCAAGGCTAGCAAAATTGAAGTTGTGAATCTGTATAATAGTTTTGGTGGTTTGCAGAACCGAAGATTGCGGCAATGGGGGAGGGGCCAATTTTGCAGATCTTGAATGCTTCACTCAATTGGACACTTTAGGGATCACTATAGCTGGTGTTGCTTCCCTTTCTAGATATGTCCTATCTAGAACTTCACCGAACTACAAAGACTATCTGTATGTCAAGGAGTGTGTTGTGAGGCACTTTGAACTAGCATTGGATGCCAAGAGTCTAAGAAGACTCGGTATTAACAATTGTCCCGAGTTGAGAGAGCTAATGGTCTAGGGATAAGAATGTCTTTGCACCGATAGTTCCTTTCTCTGTATGGACTTCCCAACTTGAAAAACATCTGGGGAAGGGTGGTCACCCCCGGATGACTCCCAACTCTTTGGTTCGTAAACTCCTAGCATTGTTATAAATTGAAGAAGGTTACATGGATTTTGCCACTTCAATTCCTGGAAGCCATTAAAAAGTGCAGCCCAATGCACAAAGCTCCAGCATATGCGGGTTTCGAGAAGGGGCGGATCACAAGAGTCTAAAGTACGCAGCCTTACATTGCATTTTTGCAAGAAGCTATTTCCACTCCTCAAACCTATGACTTAAATGTCACACAATGACAACTCTACTGTCAAAGCTGTTAATGTATTCAATTGTGATGAAATGGATGAAATAATAAGTGGAGATGAAGCAGTGTAAGAATGGCTCCCATTGCCACGCCCGAGAAAGATATCCATCAGGGAACTACCAAAACTGAAGAGCATCAATGCCCAAGCAATGAATTTCCCTTCTTTGAATACAGTGTAGTAACAGATGCTCAAAACTACGAAGGCTACCACTCGACACCCACAGTGCCAAAAACTTGCAAACCATTTATGGTGAGAAAGAATGGTGGGATGCGTTAAATGGGAAGAAGATGGTACCTGCTACGTGTTTCTTCCCTACTTTATTGCTGTTTGAAACATTGTATCTGGTTAAATGGTTACCTCAGGGGCAAGTAACTAACAAAGCTGGTCCTCTCTGCTAGTAAGCGCTTTCCTGTGTTGATTTCCCTTTCTTTCAAGTAAATCCATGATTTCCTGATTTATATGCGGTTGATGTGAATTGTAGGTACTTGGCATATGGCACTCAACTAGTTATACTCAAGAAGCTAAAAATATCGTCTCGGGCCTTAATATTCAGCTAAGGTAGTAATTTTACCCCGGACTGCCAATCGGATATAGTAACCATGGCCTACCTAGATCAGAATAGGAGTGGGTATGCAATTAAATACCCAAGCCATATGTCGAGGTTTCCTGGCTCAAAATGTAGCACGGATCATTACTAATGCCAAAAGTACTTCGCTAATGATTGCTTTGAATTAAAAATTACAAAGAAGTCTGCCAGTATTAGCTTAATTTCAGGCCATTATGTTAATGATCCCCCTTAAACAGGCTCGGAATATAGAATGTGAAACCATTGTTACATTCAGAACTTCAGAGAAAGTGTTGTACATATTCATGCGCATGATATATCAAGTCCAGGCATAAGTACTAGAAAGATGATGGTATCTGTACATGATGTTATATGATGCATGTGCAGATATGGACAAATAGAAGTACAAGGAGGACCAGTTTACCACTGACCAATACCATCTATTTGCTTAGCCTCACTGGAAAGTTTTAGTTTCTGAAAGTCCATTTCAAGGCCACTTGCCACAACTTAGCAAATAAATTAATGGTCTTGTTCAGACCAGAAAATAAATAAATAAATAGTCTGAATCATCGGAATAGTTTGTACTTCTGGCAATGGTGTTAGAATCAGAGAGGGAGTATTTAAAAAATTAGTGCCTTTTAGATGACACTGAATCAGAAGAAGACCTAATCGATTGCCTGCCTATTTTAGAAATTCTCCCGTAAATAATTTTCAGGAATCGGAGATCCAATGTCATTACTTTTGTGCTTGAAAACTTGTTGCACGTACTGCCAGTATCCGGCCTGCAGTCAATTTTCCTAGTCTAGTTGGGGAAATATTTGCACATGTGATCGGGACCTTCCAAACTTTGTCCATATGATTTTATGATGCCATTGCTGGTCCCAAGCGATAAAAAATCCTTTAGAAAACGTTATGACATTTAAAAATACCTTTTTTTGCAATAATGCTATTGCATTTTTGCATTTTTGCAAAAATATCCAACGTTTTTCTATTTTTACAAATTTGCCATTAAATTTTGATGAACTTTGCAAAGTTACCATTCTGTTAGTTTTCCATCCTCCTTCCCAGTTAGTTTTTCTAAAATTCTAATATTATCCTTATCTGCTTATATGACTTGAAGGACGTTGTTTTTTTATCTCTACTTACTCTTTCTCTGTTCTTCACAGTAATACTTCAAAGACTAGTTTTTGTTCCTTGGAGAATATGATATTTGATGAATTTGGAGTTGTATGTCATCTTTTGATGTTTGAATTTATGTGTCCTACCTCTTTTATCAAGGTTTTAGAAAAATAGATCCTAATCAGTGGGAATTCCACCGGTTTCCCTGAGTTTTTCTCTAGTTCTTTTAGATCTGAATAGCTTTTTTTTATCTTCGGGCTCTATTCTTCAATGGAGATGGTGGTTTTATAGGCGGATTATGGTAACTTAGTAGACCAGCGGAAGTAGGAATGAAAGTTGGCGTTCTAGCATTGTTATAGTTGTTGGTCTCCTAGTGCTATGTGTTCTTCATTGTGGTTGTCTTGGTTGCATGTTGAAGGTTCTAGAACAAGCTTTTGATAGTCTCTGCTCATTGCTTTTTTGGTTGGATGATGAAAATTGCCTGAGAGTCCCTGGGTTTGAACTTGGAACGAGACAAAAATTAGGGTGAAAGTGGTTGGCCTTATCAAAAGTAAGATGGTTTGTTGGTAAATGTAGGCCGTTGATATTTTTCTTTTCTAGCCATTTGTTTAAAGACCATAAATTAGAGGGCTAGAATTATATCATACGAGTTATGATTTTGGACCAAGAGACATCTTTGAAACAAAGATTAAGTTGGATTTTGTGATTCCCATTAGTAAGATGTAGATATAGAGAAATGCCATAGGATAATCTGTCCTGTGAGCCCAAAGAATTTTCTCATGAAGGGCACCACATTAGTTGCTCTGAAACCATCCATCTGATCCACCTGAATTTGGATGCCAATTAATCCAAAAACCACTTAAAATGTATGAGGCTACCATTATAAAATAGCATTTACTAGCACTTTTCTTTTGATAAAGCCACCCACTCTCCCGTTGGAATCAAGCACATGGGCCATTAAGGACAGAATCCCTTATCCACAAATGGTTTTATCCACATTTTCTTATTCTCATCCCAAGCAGCTCATGTAAGTCTTGAGTTCACCATGTTTCATTTTGGGAAACCTCTAGATTGGTTGGAGAATGAATTCTGAGATGAACCTTCACTTTTATTACATCAAAACTCAAATAGTATATGGACATAAATAAAGCTCATAGTCTTCCTCTTCAAAATTTAAGGGTTAAGGCACTCGATGCATAGAAAAAGCAACCTAAAAGTAGGAAACCTTTAGGCCACGAAAGATGGGTGAAGGCTACTTGGCTACAGCCCCACGGTATTTGTTTGGCTGGAATCCTGGTCTTGAACCAGTTGCAGAAATGGTTCTACCCTTCTCTCTGAGCTTTTTGAATTCACAAGTTCATATATCTACCAAGGCAGACACTGTTGATGGAGAAACTAGAACTATATGAGGACTACAGAATAGTAACAAATTTTCTGAGTAGAGAAAAATCGGTTTTTGGCTATGATAGCATTGGATAGGAGACTTCGAGTTAGGGAAATTAGATGTGATTACTATGCAGGTTTTGAATATTGAGCCTTTTGAGAAGATGGAATCATCCATAAATTCCTGGGAGAATTTTCTCAGAGGGGACAGCCATGCTTCTGGCAAAGAGATGTATAGTGATGGTCTTCAATGGCAGCCTTCTGCAGCTGTGCTTAGTGAAATGCATGCATCTCTATGATAGGGTCAGATCGCCAATCAACGCAAATCTGACTGTCAGGATTTTTAGATTCTAGGATGACACCACATCACACACATCAGAGGAGAGAGTTTTACGTGGTTCTACCAAATGGCCTACGCTCACGGGAGAAAGAATACTATCTGACCAGATTACATATCTCTCACTTTTCATCTCTCTCAAATCTATATCTCCTATTTATAGGAGTTACAAATATTAGATCGTCAAAGCCGGCGCCTGTTACAATCATCTTTTACTACACCATGGCCGTCAATATTGAACTGCCTGAGTCGGTGTGGTGCCAACCTTTTAGATGTCGGCTATCTTCATCACATGAGCATGAACCAAAGCTGGTCCATGCCAACAATCTCCCCCTCTATGCTTATGGGAGGAGAATGTACTAAACACTGCTACTTTGTTCAACTCCCCCAAATTTCAATCGTAACTATGATCCAGTCTCTGCACTTTTTAGTAGCTCTGCTCCCCCTACTCAACACTCCATATAGTGCAAATCACTCATCAAGTAAACCGTAAGCACCTAGAAGCTTTGCTGCCTAGAAGCCTGTCACCTGAAGCCTGCCAGTGCCTTTTACACCCGCCCTCATCGGTCACCCTCGTAGGTCGCCCTCTTTCGCTGTTCACAAACATAATTCGAAGTGGCCACATCCACTAGTCAAAAGGTCCACTCACTGAGTCCACTCGAAATTATACTTTTCACAGAGTCATCTCACCACTATTCATTGAGCCACCCTATCACTGTTCACCAAATCGTCCAACTACTATTCTCGAGTCCTCTCGCCACTGTTCCCGAGTCGGCCACACTCACAATCATCGAGTCCACTCACAGTAGTTCCTGTGGCCAACTTATGCACTTATTGACTCAATCAACTCCGAGTTGTTACCAGACCACTCACCAGCTATCACCGAGTCAGTCCACTCGGAATTACTTTTCACCATCTCACCATTTTTAGTTTTCTTGAACAAGGGTGTCATTATCAAATTCTTAAGGTGCATCTTTATTGCTACTATTGCAACCCATTCACTGTTGCAATTCGTTTACTGTTTCAACTCTGTACTATTGCAACTCAAACTGTTGAAACTCGCTACTATTATAACTCGTCATTATTACAACTTAGTACTATAGTAAACACTGTAATGATTACGCTTTATACTGGAGTAGACATAATCATTCCGTTTTCACTGTAGCAACTATAGCAGAACTGGAGCAACTGTAGCATTTTGTTTTTACTAGAACGAGATCTAGAACAACAATGAGCAGCTGATCTAAGAAAGAATGTAAAAGCCGAGAAAGGTCAGATCATTGGTGAGGAAGAAAACTCGTAAAGAGGAATCAACTAGCGGCGATCACTGGAGGAGATGAGCCGCAACTAGCTGCTATGCTCATCAATAAATGATGGAATGACCAAGATCAGCATAGGTGCAGCCAACCAAGGAAAAGATAGATCCAAATATGTGATGCTCTCTGGATGGTCAGGGAGAGAGGAGCGATTTGCTCGTTGAAGATGTACATCATTGGAGAAACCAGCAATGCAGTCGTGATCTCCAATGAGGAGAGAACGCGGTATCCACTTGCACATACACAAATTTGTTAATAGAAGGAGAAAATTCCGATTGTTGCAACACATGCGATGGAGAGTGTGAAAGAGAATGATGAAGGAGCGAGAAATTGGATTGTCTATGAAAAAATAGCCAAAAGAGGCATTATTATGTTGGTGCTACAGTACTATAACAGTACTGATACAATGACTACTCTGATACCAGTTTGATAGGGATCGCTCTCATACCACTTTGATAGGGTCAGATTGCCAATCGGAGCAGATATGACCTCCAGAATCTTTAGATTCTAGGATCACACCACATCACACACATTATAGGAGAGAGTTTTATGTGGCTCGACCAAATGGCCTACGTTCACAGGAGAAAGAATACTATCTGACCAAATTACATGTCTCTCACTTCTCATCTCTCTTAGATCTATATTTCCTATTTATAGGAGTTACAAATATTAGATCATCAAAGCCAATGGTTGTTACAGTCATCTTTTATGGCACTGTGACCATTAATGTTGAATTGCTTGATTCGGTGTGGTGCCGACCTTCTAGATGTCGGCTATCTTCATCACATGGGCATGGACCATAGCAGGTCTACCCCAATACTCTAGATAGTTACCTCACAAACTCAATTTAACCTCTATTTCCTTTTATTGTCCGTTAAGAGATATGGGGCTTGGATGCACCTATTTTAGGAGAAGGAAGAGAGCGAGGAACTTTGAGCAAGGAAGATTTTTATGGGTTCAGTGTTATGTTAGGTCATCACCACCATCATCTATCATCTGCATCTTTAAGGTAGTTGGTTTGTTAAAACGTAATAACAGGGAGAAATAGAGAAGGGTAATATTGGAATTTAAAAAAAACTAACTAACTAAGAAGGAGGATGGAAAACTAACAAAATGGAAATTCAATAAAGTTCAAACTTAATGGCAAATTTGCTAAAAAAATAAAATAAAATAAAATTGGACATTTTTGCAAAAATGCCAAAATGTAATGGCATTTTTGCCAAAAAAACCCTTAAAATATATCTTATTACAACATTCCTTAAGGTTACGGTATTCCCCATAAGTGATGCATTGCATTGGGTCCCAGACGTAGTGAGACATGAGCAAGGGCTACTAGAGCATTCTCTCATATCTTCATCGAATCTCAATGCAATGAGAAATAGATAAGGGCTATTAGAGCATTTTTTCAAAAGCGACGTGCTGCATCAAAACCAAAGTGCAATAGAAAGTAGGCAGGAGTTCCTACCGCATTCCAGATGTAAGCAGATAAATAGGCTAGGTTAGGAGAATAAGATTCGTATAACCATATGGAATATAGGCAAAATGACATGTAAAAGTCTAGAATTAGACAAGTAGAAAGAGGTTAAAACTAGAGAAATCAATGAATATAAGCTCTGGTACATGAGAAAAGATAATAATATAAATGGTATAAGGATAGTATTGGATAAAGAATTAAACAATAAAGTTATTGAAGTAAGAAGACCTAGTGATAGAATTCTACTAATAAAACTTGTTTTAGGAGAGAAGATCATGAAAATTATAAGTGCATATGCCCTCACAAGTTGGGTTAGAAGATAAAATTAAATGATAGTTTATGAAAGATAGAGAAGGAGTAATGTAAGAAATTTACATAATGGATGGGATATTTATAAGAACAAATTTAAATGGTTATATAGGAAAATGATAAGAAGGATTAGATAGAGCATATGGAAGATATAGGGTTGGAAAAAGAAATGAGATGGTGGAAGTTATCTTAGATTTTGCTTAAGCATATAACCTACCTCTAACAAATACATACTTTTAAGTCAAGGGATGAACACCTAATAACACTTAAAAGTGGACTATATAGAAGCCAAATAGACTTTTTTCTAATTAGGAATACTGAAAGATTAATATACAAGGACTATAAGGTGATACCTGGTGAGAGTCTAACCTCATAAGATAGATTAATAATTATGGATATGAACATCAATAGATGGAAGATAGGAAATGAACTTAAAGGTGTCCAATAAGTGATAAAACTTAAAAGGAGAAAAAATAACATTATTATAAACAAGTTGATGGTAGAAGGAAAGTGTAATAATGAAACAGGAGTAAACAAAATATAGACTAACATGACCGAGTCCATTAAGAAAGTGACAAAAGATGTTCTAAGACTATTTAAAGGTAAGAGACATTAAGCAAACAAAACTTGGTGGTGGAGTGAAAAGGTACAAAATGTTATCAAGGAGAAACAAGTATACTTTGAAGCATGACAAAGGACTAGAAATACCTCTAACTTGGATCAATATAAGAATGCTAAAAAGTTTGTTACTGGACTAGCAAGTGAGGCTAAACTCCACGTATATGATGATCTTTACAATAGATTAGGATTAACATAAGGTAAGAAAGATGTGTTCAAACTTACAAAAAGAAGCGAACAGAAGAGTAAGGACTAACAACATTAAATGCATTAAAAGTAATGATATACAGTATTAGTCAAAAAGGACAAGATCAATCAAAAGTGAAAAAGTTACTTTCAAAAATTACTAAATGACAATGCCCCTGAGAATAAAATTGAAAGAACTATAAACCCAAATAATATTTGATTATATAGATATAACCATAAGATTAGGATACCAAAAGTAAAAGATACCTTGAAAAAGATAAAATTAGGAAATGACCTAGGGTGCGATGATATACCAATAGAGGTTTGAAAATATATAGGAGATACTTGAATAGTTTGGTTGACAAAGTTATTTAACAAGATTTTCATATCAAAGAAAATGCTAGATGACTGGATGAGAAGCTCTATTGTACCAATTTATAAGAATAAAAGAGACATATAGAGTTATACTAATTATCATGAAATCAAAATTATAAGCAATAATATGAAACTTTAAGAAAGAATGATTAAGAAGAGGCTACATCATCATATGAGTATATCAGAAATCCAATTTGGTTTTAGCCTAAAAGGTTTACCATAGAAGCTATTTTCCTCTTTAGACAATTGATGGAGAAATAGAAATAGAGGAAAGACCTCCACATGATCTTTATTGACTTAAAAAAGCTTATAATAGGGTACTTAAAGAATTATTATGGTAGGTTTTGGAGTAGAAAGGGGTTTTATAGGGATACATAAATATAATCCAAGATATGTACAAGTGAGCGATAACAAATATTTAGACTACTAGCTGAAAGACCAATAATTTTCCCATCCCCATAGGATTGCACCAAGGATTGACATTGAGTTTGTACCTCTTGACATTGGCTATAGATGAGTTGATGAAACACCTATACAAGGAGATTTCATGGTGCATGTTATTCGTAGATGACATAATTTTGATTGATAAAAACAATGGAGGCCATAAACACAAAGCTAAGAGTTGCTGAGAGATGCTATGGAGTCTAAAGGATTTTAAATTTAGTTGAACTAAGACAAAATATACGGAATGCAATTTAACAAGGAGAGTGAGAGAGAAGTGCCAATAAAAATTGATAACCAAGAAGTATCCCAAAAAGACTATTTTTGATGTTTGGGATTGATAATTCATGACAATAGAGAGATTGAAATGGATGTTACCCAAAGACTCTAGGCAAGTTGAAATAAATGAAGATGTGCCCCTATAGTTTTGTGTGATCAGCAATGTCACTCAAACTAAAAGAAAATTCAATAAGACAACCTTAAGGCCAACCAATCTCTCTAGATCAGAGTGTTGGGCTGCTAAAAAACAATATGTACAT
This sequence comes from Warburgia ugandensis, assembly GCA_035236585.1. Taxonomy (NCBI): domain Eukaryota; kingdom Viridiplantae; phylum Streptophyta; class Magnoliopsida; order Canellales; family Canellaceae; genus Warburgia; species Warburgia ugandensis. Next base: position 56,582,154 of record CP141133.1, on the reverse strand, counting down.
AAGATAAGAGTAGCCAAAATGAGGATGTTGAGATACATGAGTGACAAGACAAGAAATGATAAAACTACAAGTGAATACATTAAAAGAAACTTAAGAGTAGCACTAATAGGTAGCAAGATTATGAAGGATAGATATAGATGGTCTAGACATGTCCAACAGAGTCTGAAAATAGCACTGGTTAGTAGTGACTCAATCCAAATTGAAGGTTCTAAAAGGGCAAGGGAAAAGCCCAAAAGGACATGATTTGAAATGGCGAGAAAAGATTTAAAACTCTTAGACTTAATGGAAAAATAAACTTCATAGAAGTAAATGGAGAAACAAGATTTGTATAGCCGACCCCTAATAAGGACAAGACCTTAATGACGACAATGACGATGACGATAACGATGATTGGGACCTTCAAAGACTCATACTATCAACAAGCGATCTGCATGCTTCTGGTTCTTCTAAACAGACATCTAATCAGAAGATGTCAAAAAATTCCTATCCTTCAGCTTTTCCCGGGCAAAATCCTAATCAGTGAGGGGCTGAGATCATCCAACCAATATAAAATAGTCGGTAAGAGGATGGCATTTACTCAGAGTCAATGTGGCACATGTAGGCCCAAAGAAGTGGCTGTTAGGGAAAGCGTGTCCAGTAACCTTCTAGCTTTTCCTCAAATCATTCTGCTGTGCGATGTGTCAGAGTCAATGTGGCACATATAGGCCCAAAGAAGTGGCTGTTAGGGAAACCAGGACGTCCAGTGTCCTTCTAGCTTTTCCTCAAATCATTATGCTGGATGATATCCACAGTAGACTTCAAGCTTTTCTTCCTCTTCTTCCATCCCATTTACTTTGTTTCTGTAAACAAAACTGTGTATTCGTTCTTTCCACTGCTATACAAAATTGACGGCAGATTCTCTTTTTCCTCTCTAAAAAATTTCTTTTCTTCATCTTTTGTCTCTTGATTAGAACTACATAGGCTACAACTCTAGCAAAGTAACAGGTGCATCTGAAAAATACAAAATGAAATAAATGAATAAAAAATCCACTTCGCTTTCATTATGGTAACTAATTTCAATCTTGTTCTTGATCTCTGATCCACTTGGTGGCAACCCATTTCTCTCCTTTGATTACTGGACAGCTCCCATGAAGCGACGTCTGCACAAAAATACAAAAGATGTGTCAGGAAAGAATGATAAATGAAGGGAAATTATCTCGGTACTCTCTTCTTCCGAGAATGGCGTTAACTTTCTTGCGTAATTGTTGATTTAGAAACTTTAAAATCTTTTAATAAAAATTGAAGGAAGACATTAATACCATTATTAAGAAAGGATTGTAAATATATGTTCTCTAAATAAAACATGATGACCGACGAAGTAAAAGCCCATCTCTTGGTGCGATGAGAACAACACAACGTTTCCATACTAGGACATGTCAAAGTTTACATAAATCCCATATAGTCGTACTCTAGTACCTACTTAAGAATATCACGCCAAAAGATTACCATGCGATTTTCTTAAACTTTAGCATATATGAGATGGAAACTACCGAACTATTTCAGGACGCATTACCATGATGAAAATCAGAAACTTCACGGAAAATGCAAATAAGGAAAGATGGCAGAATTACCTGATCAATTGTTCCATTTGGAAATACTGAATAAAATAAAAGACCATCCCCCTGGCGTGGTTTCACTTTCAACCCAATACACTTTTTGTAATCATAGCTGCTGTCCATATTTGAACCATGCTGCACACCAAAGCATAGAACAACAGGTTGTGGATACTATGAACGAGTTCAATTCAGGACAATAGCCATGTTATATATCTTACCTCAAAAGGAAACATGGTCTCCCCCCCTTCCTCTACATCAGAGAGATACAACAAGAAGGAAGCAACCTGTGAGAAGATAAATCAATTTTAAGTTTTGATGAACTGGTAGTGATGGACGTACAACAGGCAAGAAATGAATAACAAAACTGGAGGAACTAAAATAAACCAACGTCATGGTACAGATTTCAGATTCTCTAACAGATATAGTATGGTAATGAAGGAATCTGAGAAAATATGGTTGATATATAGACGGCAAGCCATGAGGATACTTTTGAACTTTAGGCAATAAAAAGCATTGATGCTAATGTTCAAGTTTAAGATAAGCACTAAGAATTATAACATCACTTGCAATTAATCCATTAATATTGCACCTGCATTTGGTCAGGAGATACATGGTCTGGACATAGCATCGATAGAAATTGACACAGTTGCTGTAAGAATGGAGGTAGCAATGTTGTAACTTGGAAAAGAAAACCATGTATAAGGTTGAATAGAGAGCTTAAAAGAACATAATATCCCAACTAACAACTTACTGAACAAGCATATAGGAATTATAATCAAATCAAAGTGCTATCACTAGTATGTACCCTTTGGCTCTTTTGTGGGCCATATTCTGCTGGGTTGAACACATCATAATGAGAATGATACCTCTGCCCGATCTCGTAACGCAGCACATTGAATGCCTGCAACATGATGACATCCCCGAATTGTAACAGATATCCTCATTTACCCTGAAATTAAAAGATTAACTAATACAACAATGAAAAATATATAATTTGTTCTTATTTAGTAAGAAAACAACAGAGACAGCAGAAAATATGACAAAATAGTAGAGAGTGAAAATGTCGTGCTTCTCGCATCAGCAGTTCTCAAAAAAGAGTGGTAGAAGATGCACTGCAGATTATTTCAGTCGCTAAAACGAATAAAATTCTGTACAGGTGAAGTGCTAAAGTGTGTGCATGCAAATCACAGACCTAGATGACAACATCAAAGACTTCAACTTCAAAAGTTTAGGACCAATTTCAAGTGAGAATTGAATCCTAACAGGATCCTCACGACCAAATGAGTTCAGTAAAATGGCAAGAGGCATCAAGATGTATAATATAGACAAAGAACTTATCACCTATGCTATCTTTAGTTATAATTGATCATTCAGGTGGTCAAATTCAGAACTTCAGATTGTCGTGTTTGAAATTGGGGGTTCAGAATCCTAATGCTCAGATCTTACTGTTTCATCATCTAAGAATCACTTCTCTTCATGTTGCATCGTTTGCTTAAAATTTTCTGATAACTTGATGAAAAAGAAAAGAACACATTTGTGCTGGACATCGATAAAAGGGTTGAAAACTCATATAGCCATCATTATTTTTGTAAGAATCTTGATTTTAATCTGTAAAATTCTAGAACTCTGATACTGTTCTTTGGAAAGTAATACGCCAACCAGGCAGAAACATTAAGTAAGATCGAGTATAGTAGGAAATAGATTGGGGAACAGAGCAGCATCAATAAAATTTGCTGGAGGAAACTGCAACTTGTGTTCCTCGTTTCATTCACATTGTTCTGTTCCTTTTCCTTTGTACTATTTATTTCTTTGGAAGCTTAGATAGCAATTTCATGATGATCTGAAGTTCTTTCACACAATTAAGAGAGAGAGAGAGAGAGAGAGAGAGAGAGAGAGAGAGAGAGAGAGAGAGAGAGAGAGAGAGAGAGAGAGAGAGAGAGAGAGAGATGAAAATTGTCTGGGAAGGAAATGGCAATCAAATAGAAACTTCAATTTCCAATATTGCTGGTCAAATATCCAAGACCTCTGTTGAGGGAGCTGTTCAGGATCAAGGCAAAGCTAGAAGAGTGCAACTCCTTCGTTGCATAGTCATGTATGCTCATGCATTTTATTTCCATCACTTGTCATGTTATCTGATTTCAAAAAAATTTCCATCAGTTGTGGTCAACAAAAGGATATAATGTGTCATAGATTGGTGAGACACCATAATACTCAATATTTCATTTGTTTGATTGATATGTGAAGTTTCAGATTTTAATGATTGTAATGATTTTCATGATTTTAATGAAAATCATCTTCAGCTTTTAAAACTATGGCAACCCCAACATGACATGAATCGAAATCTGAAATTCGCTCAAGTTAGGGCGTTCCCCATAAGCGACGCGTTGCATCGGATCCCGGATGCGGTGAAAAATAGGCAAGGGTTGCTAGGGCGTTCTCCCAGAAGCGACGCGCTACATCGGATCCCGGGTGTAGTGAAAAATGGGCAAGGGCTGCTAGAGCGTCCCCTCGGAAGCGACCTTGGCCGCATCAGAACCCAGTGCGGTGAAAAGTGGACATGGGTTCATACCATGGAGGTCGAGAAAGGCGATAGTAAATAGGGAATCTCCAAATCATAAGATTCGCATCGCTACATGGAATATAGGGACATTGACAGGTAAGAGTTTGGAGTTAGTAGACACGATAAAACGTAGGAGAGTCAACATCGCTTGTATCCAAGAAACCAAGTGGAAAGGGGCTAAAGCTAGAGAAATAGATGGGTATAAATTATGGTACGTAGGGAAGGAAAATAATAGAAATGGCGTAGGAATAATAGTGGATAAGGAATTAAAGGATAAAGTTGTGGACGTTAAAAGAATCGTTGATAGAATAATAATAATAAAAATGATTCTAGGAGAGCAGATTATAAATATTATAAGTGCATATGCACCACAAGTAGTGGCTACAAGATATAATTAAGAGACAGCTTTGGGGAAGATATGGAGGGAGTCATGCAAGAAATTCCCAACACTGAGGGAATATTTATAGGAGCAGACTTAAATGGCCATGTAGGAAAAGATAAGGAAGGATATGATAGAATACATGGAGGGTATGGTATAGGTGAACGAAAGGAGATGGGGAGAATATCCTCGATTTTGCTTTGTCATATAACCTATCCATTGCAAATACACTCTTTAAGAAGAGGGATGAACACTTAATAACCTTTAAAAGTGGACTTCATATAAAGCCAAATAGACTTTTTTCTACTTAGGAATAATGAACGATCTATATGTAAGGATTGTAAGGTGATACTCCTAAGGAGAGTTTAACCTCACAACATAGGTTAATGGTTATGGATATTCATATCAAAAGATGGAGTAAAAGAATCGAACTTAATACACACCCAAAAAAACTAAGTGGTGGAACTTAAAAGGAGAGAAAATAACCTCATTAAAAAATAAGTTGATGGTAGAAGGAAATTGGAATTATGAAACAAGTAAATACCATGGACTAATATGGCCGAGTCCATTAAGAAAGTGGCAAAAGATGTCTTAGAGTATCTAAAGGTAAAGGCTATTAACAAAGGAAACATGGTGGTGGAATGAAACAAAGGCAAAAAGCTATTAAAGAAAAACGAATGCATTTTAAAGCATGGCGTAAGATTAGAAATAATGAAAACTATGAACAATATAAGAATGCTAAAAACGTTACTAAGAGAATAGTAAGTGAGGCTAAACTTAAAGCATATGATGAGCTCTATAATAGACTAGGAACAAGAGAAGGTGAGAAAGATGTGTTTAAACTTGCAAGGTAAGAGAAACAGAAGAGTAAGGACTTAGAGCATGTTAGGTGCATTAGAAAGCGATGATCAAAGGGTATTAGTCAAAGACGCCGAGATCAAACAAAGGTGGGAAATCTACTTCCAAAAATTGCTAAATGACAATGGCCCCGAGAATAGAGGAATTGAAAAATACTATAAACCTAAAATAACACCTGGATATTATAGATATGAACGTAGATTAAAATGCTTGAAGTAAAAGAGGCCTTGAGAAAGATGAAATCGGAAAGGCCATGGGGCCTGATGGTATACCAATAGAGGTTTGCAAGCATATGGGAGATATTGGGGTAGTTTGGTTGACCAAGTTGTTTAACAAGATTATAAAATCAAAGAAAATGCCTGATAAGTAGAGGAAAAGCTCTATTGTACCAATATATAAGAATAAAGGAGACATTCAAGGCTGCACTAATTATCGAGGGATCAAACTTATGAGCCACACCATGAAACTTTTTGAAAGAGTCATTGAGAAGAGGCTACGACATGAAACAAGTGTATCTGAGAATCAGTTTGGTTTCATGCCCGGGGAGGTCTACCATGGAAGCTATTTTCTTACTAAGACAATTAGTAGAGAAATATAGGGAGGAGAAAAGACCTACACATGGTCTTTATTGACTTAGAGAAGGCTTATGATAGAGTCCCTAGAGAGTTAATATGGAGGGTGTTAGGTGTTAAAGGGGTTTCTCAGGGGTATATAGACATAATTAAAGATATGTATGAGGGAGCAAAGAATAAAATGTTAAGACCACTAAGTGGCGTGACCGGTGATTTTTCCTCCTTTGTCGGATTGCACCAAGGATCGGCATTAAGTCCATACCTTTTCACATTAGTTATGGATGAGTTAACAAAACATCTCGCATGAGGAGATTCCCCGGGTGCATGCTATTTGCAGACGATATAGTCCTACTTGATGAGACAAGGGAGGGTGTCAACATAAAGCTAGAGCTATGGAGAGAAGAAGAGAATCGAAAGGATTTAAAATTAGTAACTAAGACAGTAATATATGGAATGTAATTTTTAGCAAGGAGAGTAGGAGTGGAGCACCAAATCAAGATTGAGAACCAAGAGGTCCCCATGAGAGACCACTTCCGATACTTAGGATCATTGATCCATGAGAGTGGAGAGATTGAGAGGGAGGTTACCCGTGCAGAATCCAAGCGGGTTGGAACAAATGGAGATGTGCATCGGGGTTTTATGTGATCGGCGGGTGCCACTCAAACTAAAGGGAAAATTCTATAGGATGGCTATAAGGCCGGCCATGCTCTATGGATCGTAGTGTTGGGCGCTAAGGAACATCATACTCATAGGTCGAGTGTGCGTAAAATGAGGATGTTGAGATGGATGAGTGGTAAGACAAGAAAGGATAGAATTAGAAATGAAAATATTAGAAGAAATTTAGGGATAGCACCAATAGGTAACAAGATGAGGGAGATTAGACTTAGATGGTTTGGACATGTTCAAAGGAGGCCAACAACGGCACCAGTTAGAAGGAGTGAGGCAATACAAGTTGAAGGTTCTAAAAGGGCAAGGGGAAGGCCCAAAAGAACGTGGATAGAAGTGGTGAGGAAAGATTTAAAAACTTTGGGACTAAATGAAGCCATGGTATTTAATAGAGTGGAATGGAGGAATAAGATTCATGTGGCCGACCCCTAATTGGGATAAGGTCTTGATGATGATGATGATGATATGGTACTGTAAACTGGTTCTGTATTGAAATACAAGAACTTAAAAATATCTTTTGGATGGTTGGAAGATTATTTCTCCAAATTGCTTTAGTAGTTTCTATTTACATTGCTGAAATGTTTTAGATAATTTTTGTGGAACTTTAAGTCTTTACTATCAAGTTTTGTAGTTCAACAAAGGACATTCTCCTCAAGGCTAAAATTTGTGTAGAATTTTCTACTTCAGCAACCACAGGAACAACTGTACGCTATGTAGTTAAAGGCGTGCCTGGGCGCTAGTCGACAGTTAAGCGCCTGGGAGGGGGGCCAGGCGCAGAGTTAATGAGGCGCGCTTGCCTAGTGCGCGCCTCCGACTCCATGCGCAGACGACTCACCCCGATAACTTATAAAACTCGTTTTTTTTTTTCATTTTTCACCTTCCAACCCTAATTTCAATCTTCCAACCTCCTGAGAAGGTGAAAACTACCATTCCTCTTCGATCTTTCACAGATCTAAGCAGAAAAAGGTATGGATTTATGAATTTTACAATGTGTATATAGTTTCTGTAAAAAAACGTAAAAACCAGTACTGTTTTTTCAAATTTTTTGTTTTTTGTTAACTATTTTCCATAGATCTTGATGGGTTTTACTTCTATATGTATAAGAAAACATTCCATTTGAGTTTTATACTTCTTTGCTCTATATTTGAGTTTGTTTTTAGGTTTTTTACTGTTTTTCCAAAAAAATCAGTTACAAAAACAAAAAAAGTCATCGTTTTTTGGTATTTCTTCATTGAAACGTAATTCTATCCACATATATAGCTTTCCCATGCTTGTGTCTTTGTGTGCGATAATTTTTTCGTCCTTTTTTTTTTGTAATTTAGGGTTTTTTTTTTAATTTTTCAGAAAAAAAAAAAAGTTACGAAAATTAGGAAAAAATTGTTCTTTTTTATATTTATTAGTTAATACCTATTCTTATCCACATATATAGCTTCCTCATGCCTGTATCTTCATGCATGATGTACTTTTCATGCTTTTTTTGTATTGTAGTGTTATTTTGTTCAATTTTTCCGAAAATATAACTTACTAAAATTAGAAGAAAAAAAAAATATTTATATTTATTAGTTAATACCTATTCTTATATACATATGTAGCTTTCCCATGCTTGTGTCTTCATGTATGCTGTATTTTTCATGCTTTTTAAGAATTTATTAATGATTTTTAGCTAATTTTTAATTATAAAAAATATAATTTTGCGCCTCAAGCACCAGGTGCGGGCCTAGGCACCCCTCTACTCCAGGCGCACCCCTTTGCGCCTCGCGCCTTTAACTACATAGACTGTACACACATCTTTTTACTTCTTGAAAACCTACTAGGAACATCAGACTATGAGAACTGCTCGAAGACAATAGGCTAGCAAGAAAGGAAAATAAGATCAAAATCTTTTGAACAAGATACATATTGCATGATATCTTCATCTGGAATCATGACCTAATATATGTATTCAGACTCCAAAAACTTCAAGGGTATTTGATATGCATGTGATTTTTTAGACTCATAGACAAAAGTCAATTAATCATTTGGGAAAATACTTAAATATTGCAGAAGGCATATGCCTGCATAGCATCTCATACATGCTAAGACTTCTCCTTCCCTGAGCCCTATGTCTTTGCTCCAAGACAAGAATTTAATGTTTGGAATAAGTGCATCACTACAATAAGATTCACTCTGATCTAAATTTTAAGAAATATACCTCTCCATGGGACCTCGGAATCATTGTAGCCCTTGCAATCTTCTTCTCTATAATGTCCAAGATTCCCGTTTTATCTTCAGATGCACTGACAAATGTCCCTAAACTGTAGCCAAGAGATACATGAGCTAAAAATAACCAACTTATGTAACATTCAACATGTCAAGATATGTGGCATTTCATATTGCATAATAGTCAATTCCTTAGATGCAGCAATAGTTATGATGATGAAATATGAAATAAGAATACCAAAGAAGGAACTCATTAGTCTGTGAAGGAGTACGCCAAATAAGGATTGAACCAGGGGAAGGATATTACTCAATTTATTTATAAATTCTTTACAGGGTATTTAAATCTACATTCAACACTAGATGTCTGAAACTTTACAATAAATAAAAGGAGAAAATGTCTCTAGTGCCCATAGCTTTAGGCAATATTATCTCAAATACCCTTTGATTTAGTCATTACCCTGTAGAAATCATAGAAGGACAAATTTGCACTTTCAATATCTAGCATGATATGTCACCATTATCTTAACTTCTTTTTACCATATTTCACCCAAAAAAGAAACAAGTCAGTATTATTTTCCTTTTCCTTATTTCTCTCACTTTTTCATTTTTCTACCCTTGTTTGTCTCTAAAAAAGTGTAATGTTTCTATTTATCCCAAGTGGGAACAGATGGAGCCACTTTTCCCAATTAAATTGGTTACTTTAACCATATTTGATCATTAAAAAAATTTCAAATTACTTTAGTTTCTTCAATATTTAAAAATAAATAAGATCTCATAAAGGCTGCAACTTTCTCCTCGAAGTTAGTTGTTTTATCTAAATTTGATCACTAAAAATTAAAATCTCAAAAAAGAAATTTAATTACTATCAAGGGGCATTATTTGTAATTGAGAAAGTGACGCTAGTAATGGGATTTCATTTAAAAATCAATCTAGAAGAAACTAAATCCATTTGAATTTTTCTATGGTCAACTTTGGCCCCACTTTGGAATATTAGAAATATGAATTTTACGAGGGAGCAAAACAAGGAGCTCAAACCTCCAATGCCAGTCCCTAGCTCGGATGAAAAAGGAGGGGGGTCTTGTGTCAGGTGCCAGCAGGCAAGGAAGAAGTTGAAGATGATTTTGTTATTTCTTTCCTACTTGCAAATGAATATGCATTTGTATATTAGTTTTTAAGTAAGAAATGAAAATCATCTCCACCTTCTTAAAAGTATGGCAACCCTAACATGACATGAATCAAAAATTGACATTCCCCCATGCTAGTGCATTTTCCATAAGCAGCGCGCTGCATCGGATCCCAGGTGCGGTGAAAAATGGGCAAGGGTTACTAGGGCGTTCCCCCAAAAGCAAAGCCCTACATCATACCCCAAATGCGGTGAAAAATGGGCAAAGGTTGCTAGAGCATCCTCTCAGAAGCGATGTGCTACATCAGAACCTAGGTGCAGTGAAAAGTGGGCATGGGTTTATACCGTGGAGGTCAAGAAGTGCGTAGGTAAATAGGATATCGCAAGAGCATAAAATTCGTATTACCACATGGAATATAAGGACATTGACAGGTAAGAGTTTGGAGTTAGTAGATACGATAAAATGTAACAGAGTAAACATCGCTTGTATTCACGAAACCAAGTGGAAAGGGTCTAAAACTAGAGAAATCAATGGGTATAAACTCTGGAATATAGGAAAGGATAATAACAAAGATGACGTAGGAATAATAGTGAATAAAGAATTAAAGGATAAAGTTGTGGACGTTAAAAGAATCAATGATAGAATTATAATAATAAAACTTGTTCTATGAGAGCAGATCATAAACATTATAAGCTCATACGCACCACAAGTAGGGTTAGAAGATATAATCAAGAGACAGTTTTGGGAAGATATGGAGAAAGTCATGCAAGAAATTCCCAACACTGAGGGCATATTTATAGGAGCAAACTTAAATGGCCATGTAGGAAAAGAGAAGGAAGGATTTGATAGGATACATGGAGGGTATAGTATAAGAGAAAGAAATGAGATGGGAAAAACTATCCTCGATTTTACTTTGTCATATAACATGGCCATTGCAAATACATTCTTTAAGAAGAGGGATGAACACTTAATAACTTTTAAAAGTGGACTTTATAAAAGCCAAATAGACATTTTTCTACTTAAGAATACTAAAAGATCAATGTGTAAGGATTGTAAGGTGATACCCTGTGAGAATTTAACCTCACAACATAGGTTAATGGTTATGGATATCTATATTAAAAGATGGAAGAAAGGAAATCAACTTAACAGGTATCCAAAAACTAAGTGGTGGAACTTAAAAGGAGAAAAAATAACCTCATTCACAAATAAGTTGATGGTAGAAGAAATCTGGAACTATGAAACAGAAGTAAACACCATGTAGGTTAATATGGCTGAATCCATTAAGAAAGTGGCAAAAGATGTCTTAGGAGTATCTAAAGGTAAAAGGCAATTAGTAAAGGAAACATGGTGGTGGAGTAAAACAGTGCAAAAAGTTATTAAAGAAAAACGGATGTGTTTTAAAGCATGGCAGAAGACTATAAATAATAAAAACTATGAACAGTATAAGAATGCTAAAAAGGTTGCTAAGAGAATAGTAAATGAGGCTAAACGTAAGGCATATGATGACCTCTATAATAGACTAGGAACAAGAGAAGGTGAGAAAGATGTGTTTAAACCTGCAAAAATAAGAGAATAGAAGGGTAAGGACTTAAATCATATTAGGTGCATTAGAAGTGATGATCAAAGGATACTAGTCAAAGATGACGAGATCAAACAAAGGTAGGAAGCTTACTTTCAAAATTTGTTAAATAATATGGCTCTGAGAATATAGCGATTGAAAATACTATAAACCTAAATAACATTGGACATTATAGATATGAACGTAGGATTAAAATACTTGAAGTGAAAGAGGCCTTTGAAAGGATAAAATTAGGAAAGGCCATGGGGCCTGATGGTATACCAATAGAGGTTTGAAAGTATATGAGAGATACTAGAGTAGTTCGGTTGACCAAGTTGTTTAACAAGATTATAAAATCAAACAAAGTGCTGGATGACTAGAGGAAAAGCTCTATTGTACCAATTTATAAGAATAAAGGAGACATATAGAGCTGCACTAATTATCGAGGGATCAAATTTATGAGCCAGACTATGAAAACTTTTGAAAGAGTGATTGAGAAGAGGCTACGGCATGAGACAAATATATTGGAGAACCAGTTTGGTTTCATGCCTGGGAGGCCTACCATGGAAGATATTTTCTTGCTAAGACAATTGATAGAGAAATATAAGGAGAGGAGAAAAGACCTCCACATAATCTTTATTATCTTGATTGACTTAGAGAAAGCTTATGATAGAGTCCCTAGAGAGTTAATATGGAAGGTGTTGGGCGAGAAAGGGGTTTTGCAGGGGTATATAGACAGAATTAAAAATATGTATGAGGGAGCGATAACAAATATTAAGACCACTAATGGTAACACTAGGGACTTTCCCATACCTTTTCACATTGGTTATGGATGAGTTAACAAAATATTTGCACAATCGGATTCCATGATGCATGCTATTTGCAAATGATATAGTTTTACTTGATGAGACAAGGGAGGGCATAAACACAAAGCTAGAGTTATGGAGAGAAGCATTAGAATCTAAAGGATTTAAAATCCGCCCAACTAAGACAGAATATATGAAATGTAATTTTAACAAGGAGCGAAGTAGAAGTGGAACACCAGTTAAAATTGGTAACCAAGAAGTCCCTGTAAAAAACCACTTTCGGTACTTAGGATCAATGAAAACATTAGAGGAAATTTAGTGGTAGCACCAATAGGTAACAAGATGAAGGAGATTAGACTTAGATGGTTTGGACATATCCAAAGGAGACCGAAAACGACACCGGTTAGGAGTGAGGCAATGCAAGTAGAAGGTTCTAAAAGGGCAAGGGAAGGCCCAAAAGAACGTGGATAGAGGTGGTGAGAAATGACTTAAAAACTTTGGGACTTAATGAAGCCATGCTACTTAATAGAGAGGAATGGAGGACTAAGATTCATGTGGCCCACCCCTAATAGCAAAAAGGTCTTGATGATGAAAACAAGGAGCTCAAAAATGGAAGAGTGACAAAATTAAGGAAAAAGAAAAGAGTAGAGAGAAATATCGTTGCAAAAAGATACTCTTTGTGAAGATATTGAATGGGCAATTTTGTCTTTCTAGGGCATTTGCAAGGGTATGACTAAGTAAAAAGGTATTAGAGATAATAACCCTTGAAGCAAGGGGGATTATAGATATTTCCTCGAAAAAAAGAGGAAAGACTAGAACAAGTATTGGCACAGTGGGCTACATTGGGTTACTTTGTTAATGAACTTAAGGTATCAAGTTACATCCACTTTAACAAGGAAGACAAAAAAAGGAAATACTAGTACTAGTAACTGGAGTTACTTCTTTAGTAGCATATACGAGTGTCAGTCCAGTCATTCTATTCAGTATTGCTGAAGAAAATAAGAGAAAAAAACAAGAGGCAAGAAATAATAGCTATCCTTCATGCAATAGCATCTTCTGCGACCTTTGGCTTGAGCTTTAGTTGTACAAAACATAGCCAAAAGAAACTGGTTTCAAGCCAAATTCATACTAAAAATGTCTATACTCATAGGTTCAGCAGCATGGAAGACATGGCTCAGTTTTCTATTCCAGCACTTGATCATGCTGATGTCCTCTTGCTGTTGCTCCATAAGATTTACACATAGGTCAACTGCCTGGCATAAGAATTGCGTGCCCACTATAACCTACAACTGTCAGATTCATGTCAAGGACAGCAGACCAATTTCCTGCTGATATTTCATCTAACCACCTCAAAATTCTGCTCATTCCCAGAAGACATTACCTTTTCAATGTCATTCATATTATGACAAGTCAATTTACTATGTACACGAGAGCAGCTATAGAAGTAAGACACAATAAAGCACCCATCGCACTCCAATAATTCAGGGCATCTTTATTTTCTATTTCAGCAGTCATTTTCTTGTCAGTTGCAGACTACAGGCATAGCCACTAGGTAATAACTCATGGCTAACTTCTAGAAGGTCTATGACAGAGTCATGGTCACTGCCTTGGTGGTTCTCTCATTATCAAAGCTTTGTTTGAGTCCCTACATCTCTCTTAAATTAATGCAACAAACAGACTAAATCTGCTGTCCCATACTCCTTCCTTCAGAATTGCAATGTAGCAATACATTCTTGTCACCTAACAGTGACAAGGACAGCCAAAATTTGTAGGTTACGGAAACTGCCTACCTGTAGTGATGCCTGGGCTTTCACCTTTGAGTTTATAAAGCCATTTGTAGCCTATAATACTCCTACCAGATGGTCTACAAACAATATCCTAAGTATCCTTCCAGTTGTAAAGCTGGCATCTCATTTGAGTTTGCATCTATTCATGTCACTGAACTTGATTTCAATGAAGAACAGTTCGTCGCTGTTTTGCTGTTTGAGCTGCCAACATCTGTATACTGTGATTAAGTGAAAGCCAATGATGGACAGTCATAAGATATGCATTCGTCAAACTATACATAGCTTGAGACCAATGCCTCTGAAAGCAACAGAAAGGAACACCATCCAGAACGCTCATTGTCATAGAGTACACAATTGCAAGTGACACAATTAAGAGAGACCTTCTGCTTGGAGACATGAATAAACAATATCCTTATGAATGGAGTTAGTATAATCTTCCGATCAACTGAAGAGGAAAGTTTGCTGATGGAAATCAGTGGTGATCTGAAATGCATCTCCCTACAAGTGTTTCACAGGAAATTAAAGTCAATGATATGCTAGAAATTCCCCTCATCAACAATCCTTGGAAAGAATAATGAATCCACGAGCTATAAGAGCATAGCTAAAAGGTGCATGATAGCAGGTGTGTGTGGCATAGGCGGCAAGTAAGGTAGACTTCATTTAGCAAGGGGGTGGTGGCCAAGAACCCCAAAGCTATAAGAGATAGATGACGTGGCTGGAGAACAATCTGGTTGTTGATTGAATTAGTTCATCATATTGCAAAAAGAGGATCTTATCATTGTCAGCAAAGACCTTCTAGCATAGTGGGGCAAAAAGGGCCTTCTATGGTAGGTCACAAGGTTTGAGGTGCTTGTGTGTGCACCACTCAAAAAGAAAAAAAGAAAGAAGAAGAATGTAGGAACTTCCTTTTGCTTAGAAAGGAAGCCATAGAGATCCTATTATCAATTTGCTACCAGACTTCATCTCATAAAACAGTTGCATGATTTAGTATCAAATTGATCAGAAATTGTCTTAATCTGCTGCAGCAGCTTGGGAGTAGGCAAGGAACCTTTCTTGCAGCTCTAATTACCAGTTCTAAGCTGTAGAACATGCACCTTGAACAGAGAACAAGGCTTCTTGTGGGCCTCCCAAACATTCCCTACAGAGGTGCTGCCCAGAACCTGGGAAAGAACATTCCACGAAGGGAAGAATTGAATTAGAGTACGCTCCATGATCTTTTGCCAGCCACAACTCAAAATCAAAGTTTTCTTCCCCCGCGACCTTGTGATCAACACCCCTTCTCATAAATTTTATAGGGGATACTCTGACCTTAGTTGTCAACCTTTTCATTGTAGACAGTATTTCAGAAAGAAAGATCCATTATGTAATGGAAACCGAAATAAATAGTACCCTTGAACAATTTGAAATTTGTTTTTATAAAACCCAGAGTTTGCAACTGGCAAATAGCGTCTACAAAAATTTCAATTAAACATCTTTATCTGACCACTGTCAAGTTGAAATTTAGAAAAGCACCAATTGTAGTGTTCTTTTCTAATTTCCCCAGATTTAGCCTCCCCATAGTGGATTTTTGAGCGACAAATAAGGGGCTTAACATAATCTCACCAGCTCTCATCATCCAGAATCCTTTCTTGGAAGATCTAACTAGATTATCCCAAAACCCAGACTGAAGGCTGAAGATTGTAGCATTTAAACATTTTAGTTCTCTTCTTTTGTCTTTTGTCTCCATCAAATATTGCTCTTCACTCAAGTCAAAACTCTGACGGTGGACTTCATAAGGGACCAACTAAAATGCAGATGAGAAATCAGGCTGGGCAAGTCGAGCATTGAGGGAGTTTCTAAACTGTGCTCTAATTCAGATTCACAGAAGCATCAAAAGAATAATGTTATGCCTAATTCCTTCTCCACTTTACAAATGAGAATTTTCATATGTTCCAAAAAATAATAATTGATAATAGTAAAAGTAAAAACTCTAGAAAAGCCAAATATTCTACACTAAGATTGCAGATTGAAGGTATTTCAAATCCGTCCAACTTATATAAATGAGGATGGGGACCAAAAAGTGGTCATGGGTAAAAGAGTAAGTTTGGGTTGGCTCACTGGGTATATTGATGATGCAGGAGAAGCACACCAATAAGATCCTTGCAGGGCAAGGCTTGAATACTGAGGATAACTAGGCCTAGGAAAAGCCTTGTTGCCTCAAATGAGCTGACCATTTACTGAGGGAGCTCCTAAGAAGTCGCAGGTTCAAACCTAAGAAACCTAATGTTGTTGTGTGACCTTGAGGTCATGGGTTCAAAGCATGGAAACAGCCTCTTGTAAAAATACAAGGTAAGGCTGCGTACTATAGGCCCTTGTGGTCCACCCCTTCCCCGGACCCCGCATAGGTGGGAACTTCGTGCACCAAGGCTGCCCTTTATCTTTGGTTAATTAATGAAGGGGATCCTTGGCGCAATGGCAGAGTTGTCATTGTGTGACCTTGCAGTCATGGGTTCAAGGCATGGTAGCAGCCTCTTGCAAAAGACAAGGTAAAGCTGCGTACTATTGACCCTTGTGGTCCACCCCTTCCCTAGACCCGCATACTTGAGAGCTTCGTGCATTGGAGCTGCCTCCCCCCTTTTATCTTTGGTTAATTAATCAACCACACCATTCCCATATGTACCACCGAGATTGATGCCCAATAAACATCTCATTGGAAACAGCTATCTTATAAGGAGGGCAAACTCCGGACCTAGTGGACATCATCAGCTTTGTTCCATCAAGCAGTACTTTATCGAGCAACCCACTCAATTTGAAACCTACAAGAGCAGTTCAAGCTATAACTGCTTAACCCTTGACTGCTCATGGAGGAAAAAGCCTTCTTCAGTTTGTATGAAAGCATTATAGCTTGCCAAATCCAGTTTCAACCAATGTCTCAAACTTGCCAAGTTGACTCAGATATTGCCCTGCTGGATTAAGCAAAAACTTAGTTGACTTAGCCTTGTTGACCCAATCTTTGTAGGGCAGTTTTTGACTAATTATCAGTTTCAAGTGCTAGGTATGAGAATTCAACAACTGAGAAAAAAAATATCAAGTCAAGGAGCAAATTGTGGTAGGAACATCAAGCATATACATATGCACATTTAGATAGATAGGAGGAAATCACCTAAATTTGCTAAACATGCATATGCATATGCTGATAGTTTTTCAACCATATGTATATACTCCAAAAAGCATGGTTGCCCATATCCACTTCACTCCAAGACAATATTTGCATACCGAAATTCATATTTTAAAATTAGATGAGAGAGATAGTTTTGTTCTGACTGCAGCTTGAGAAAGGATATTCCTGATTCACTAAGCAAGGAAGTGGTCTGAGATGGGGAGACCTCACCTGCGCTATAGCTAATATCTTTTTAGTTCAGTTTGTATTAAACAATAAGTTTTTTCCAATTGACCAGAAGCATTTAAAATTGGCTGGACTAACAGAAGGAGCCATAGGTATGTTACACGTGCCCTATGCAATTCCACTTTCAGATTATTTTTTTTCTTATTTTTCTTATGTATTTTGGAATTGTAAGTGAATTCCAATCCACGACCTCCTGGTTGTGAGGCACTTAAAGAACTTATTGCCGGTTTCAGACTTTATCTTGTTTTTTACATTTTGAACCTATAAGAATTCCAACTGACCAGTACAGATAGTTTAGATAATATGAGACATTTGCCACCAGTAAGGAATTCTCTCTGTTTTCATAAGATTGATATTTTCCCTGAATAAATAGCAAGAATAATCTCATCAACTGGCAACTAATACTGCACTTTAGGGTCATAAGTCATTTCCACACCAAGAAAAATCTGACCAACATCAATGAGTCACATTGTGGTCCCGTGAAATTCTCTTCCTTTTTATTTTTGAGCAGGAATCCCATAAGTTTCCATTTTGTTGAATTTTAAAAACTTGAGCCAATTTATAATTCTTCCCCTATCCTCCCTAAGTCCATGCTTGCCCTCATATTGATGACAACCTTAACTGATGAACAGGTTTTGCACAATAATTTAAATTCTTTAGGTTGAATGGATACAGGAAATCTGTAGAGCAGAGGAAAACAAGAAGTAGCACAAACAACTCCAGCTGTCTAACATCAAATCAAAAAGCATGAGACTACTTCCAGGATCATTTTACGGCCCCCATTGCCTAGTTTGCAAAATTTCTATTATCTGGCACTTATTGAAGCCATCCAACCAGTATTTTTTAATGGAAAGGTAGGATCTTGTTTTGGGGTTTTTCAATCTACATTGTTAGCACTTGATAAATTAGATATTATTCCTTAGACAATATCGCAATATGAGCACATCAGTTTTGTTTCAGAACAAAATAGCACATATGATATACTTTATCCTTTGTCATTGGAAATATATAAATACTGGTCATATTTAACCTGGGAAGGAATATCTGCCTCTCGCTGATACATGGAATGGGACCCATACCCAACATATCAGACTTGTCTGATGTCAGGTATCAGTTCCTCACCTCATATATAATATAATCTTTGAAAGTATAGCAAGAAGAAGTAACCTTGTTCTGATTCCCTTGGTATTTTCAGCAGTTTCTCCCTTCCGCAAAGCCAGTGTTGATGGTTTAAGGCTTGACTTTGCAATTTTAATGATGCTTTGACATTGTTCTGCAGTTGCAAATTTGGGAAAATATAAAGCACGTGGTTTCCAGCTCAAAACCTGCTTTTAACATCATAATGGATGGAAATGAGTAGAAACAGTCTCCAACTAATTGATTATATAAGAGCAACAAGTCAATTTGGTATCATACAACTAATTCAATAGGTTTCGTCTTTAATCAGACTGACTTGGATTTGTTGTAAAAACCAGAATCAATGCAGCATTATGTTAGAAAATCTAATCTCAACTCAACTTCATTATGGTTCATTTCAAATAAGAATTCCAGCAGTGCATAGATAATATTGTGTGAAAGAATAACTAGTAAGAATGCAGCAAGCTACATATGTTCAAAATAATCACATATACGTAGTTACCAGGTTCACAAATTATGAGTTAGACTCGTCAAAGGTTCACTTAATAAAGAATCTGTGTGGTTGATAGTCTCTGACTGTTAATCCGAGTTGTAAATATGAATCAGAAAAGAACACTGACAGACTCTCCAGTGGATCTCTTCACTCAGTTACCTCATTTCTAAACGTAATATTCCCTACAGGGGGTTAGTGGTGCTTGAGATGAGATGATATGGACTATATCGTTGTCAATGGTGCTTGAGATGAGTTGAGATGAAACAGTATCTCTTTATCTCACTGTTAGTCATGCTTGAAATGAGTTGGGATCATCTCACCTTAACTCACAGTAAAGCCGAATTTTCAGTCATCTCATGCCAAATTTGGTCATCTCAAGCTGAATCTTGTACCATCTCATTTCATCTCAAGAACTAACGCAATGGTAAGCACATCTTCTAAGCTGTTTTTCAGAAAAACTTTGTCATTTTCAAGGGGTAAAGTGTCAAGAAGAGATCCAACCTCCTTACATATCAATTTTGTTGAAAAGATAGCAAAGGAAAAAAATTCTTGAACTTGAAACAAATCTCTTCAACAGAAGATCCTCCTGATTATCATAAACAGATATCAATCAACTAACTGCATTAACATCCGTTCAGCTAGAACTAATCCACATACATGCAAATCAGCCTTCTCGGAAAGACGTTAAGGAATGAAATATCAAACCTGAAAAGTAATCGGTTCGACCGAAGATTCTCCGGTTTCTCCGCGTGGCATCGCTGAAACAGATTCTTGATCTTCCTCAACAGCCTCCAGCATTCTAGGTCGAGGATTTCCGGCATTAATATCCTGAAAAAGCATGAATTTCTCAGAGAAAAGATCTTGAATGGAAAATCAACAGCAAAAGGAGGATGATGAGAATATTGACCTGAGAATGAAGCATGGATCCAAAAAATCCGGCGAGGAAGAAAATGGAGCAAAAAAGGAAGACAATTGGAACCCCTAGCTTGGTTCCAAGGCTCAAAGAGCCTCTGCCTTTTACTTTCATGGACCGAGCTTTAGATTCAGATGAAACGGAAATGGAAACTGGAAACTGGAAATGGAAATGGAAATTGAGATGGAGTTGCGAAGAAGATTTAGAGGTTTTGTGATTTTTTTTTCTCTTTGTGTTGGATGATGTTCTCCTTCTGCTTTTGTTCTATATCTTGTCTTTGGACTTCGGAATCAGAAAGGCTGACTGCGTGTATTCAGACAAACAAACGGCGGGAACGGGAGCTTGGTGTCATCCTTCAGTTCCCACCTGCTATTTTTCCTCTGGGGTATGATAGTTTGCCATATAATAACCCCATAAATAAATGAATCTCTACATTGTCCTGCACTTTTCCCCTGTTTTTTTTTTTTTCACTTTCCTAGTTGCTAATAGTGAGGTTTGTGGTTCCCCAGCAGGGACAACCTATACCCTATGGCGATCCAAACTGCTCCCTTTTTTTAAAACGGATCTTGGATGGTTGTGGAGTTGGAACCCAGAATTTGAAACTGGAGCTCCGGAAACTCAATTTTTTGGAACTCCAGTTAGAACTCAAGTGGCTGATGTGTATTATCTTATTAATATATTTATAACAGACAATTCAAATATTATATGATGGATGTATGTGGGGCCATGGTGATTAGTAGATGGCATTGGCCTTTACACTCACAAGAAAACAAACAATTCAATTAACTATGGTTCCTGGTATGACCTACAATTCACAGAGATTTTCTCAAGGAGGCCCATGTGGACCCATATATTATGTGGCAATGCAAGTACAAGTCGTACCCATTCTTTTACATGATCCCAACCATTGAGCTGACAATCCTAAGCCTCTAATATCTGACATTTAAATGGAGGCTTCGAAAATAAAAATTATGATTACATTGATGAAAGTCATGGAAAATCTCTTAAAAAACCAACGGATTAAAACAACCCAGAGATAAGTGGTTTGGATCATTGAGAGAGCGTGAGAGATCAAGATAGGAAAGAATAATCAGGAAGAACTTAAGATGAAAGAGCCATATATAAGCATTACCCATTGAAAGATATTTGGGGCGTGATCTTCTTCTATTTTAACAATGAACTGAATAACAAGAAATAAATATTCATGCAAAGCACTTAGTCACTAACGTAGACTAAATTTATGACTTTAGAAAATGATACAAAGACCTTGGTAGCTAACATGTGATAGAATCATGAGCTTTTGTATTATTATTCATTAGCACATGCAGAAACTTGTGCTTTTATGCAAGGAAACCCAAAAAAGAAATAACTTACCTAAACAATCTTCTTTTGTAAGTTCTTGAGCATCCACGATTTGGAGGAAAAGGTTTAAAATTTGTGTAAGAAGAAAGAGTTTATCTTAAGACAGGAAGAAATCTATATTTAACAAAATAGAGGTATAAAGACAGAGAGTGTTTCTATGATAGAAAAACTAACAAAAAGAAAGGAAGAGATGTATAGAGAGAATAAAAAGAGTTTAAAAAAAGAATTCTCTTTTTTACCTCAAATCTCTAAAATCTTTCTCTCTAACTTTTTTTTTTTTACTTATCTTCCTATAACATTTAGCTATCCTTATATTATAATATTAAGCTCTAATATTCATTTTTCACATAAGTAGCCCTACCTTGAATCCCTAGAATCTCTCTTTCTCTCTAATGTATCTTATTTATCTTCTTCTAATTCTAATTTAGACCCCACTTAAATTAGTAAAATCTCTCTCTCTATCATATCCTATTTATCTTTTTTCTAATTCTTATTTTCCTAGCCAAAAAAAAGGAGGAAAAAAAAAAGATAAATGGAAAACCCATCACCTTTTGCTAGTGTATATAGTAGATATAGTAGATTAGGATATGCCAAAAATAGAAGGGCTTTAATTGAGAGATTGTGGATAGAGAATAAGAAATCTAGAGAGATTTTAGGAAGTTAAAAGATTTTAGTGAGAGAACAACATTAATGGGAAGTATTTCTTTGGAGAATTTATTAGACCCGTCCTAATAGGATACATGTCATAGCTTTTTCTTTGTTTTTTTTAGAAATGTTACATAGACTGAGCTTTTAGAATTACATGTGAAAGATCATGCCCATTGGTAGCTTCTAACAACTAGTTTTTTCTGGTTTCCTCAATTGAAAATCTAACGATCATGGCTAAGAGACTTTTCAATTGAAACTATGGCTAGAAGCATCCAATGGATATGAATTTTTGTGGTGTCCTACATGGGAGAAAGTGAAGAAGATGAGTGGATTAGATCATCCAAAAGTTAGGTCTAGATAGAAGAGTCATGGACTTAGTATGGGTAGCATTTCTTTCTTTTTGGGTTACAAAGCGAAGAATTACAAAAGCAAATCACACACATAGGCATGCACGCTTAAATGTAATCCCTAATCAAAGGGAAAAGTGGCAACTCGAAGTTGCAACTAAAAGTATTCCAAGGAAAATCTGAGTTGTCTACAACCGACTGTGTTGGACATTTGTTGGCTTATACATTTAATAGCTTGGATGTCAAATGTTGAATACACATGGAACCCATGAGATACTAGATAGTATGGGAGAGGCCATTCTTGATCCATTGTGCTAGAAGGTATTTGCTCAAATATTGGTGATCTTAACCTATCCAAAGGCTACCCCTAAGATCAACTTTCAAGGATTCCTTTTGGTTGTAAAATGGATGGTGTAAAACAGAGGGAAAATAAAAATAAAAAAATCTTTCTCCATAAAGTGCTGTTCATTTTGCAACCACAAAGAAGTCTTTAAAAATAGGTGTTAGAGGAGTCATCAATTCTAACCAATTCAATCTATTCAAGTGTCCCACTAGACCTTGAACTTATATTTATTGCTTATTTGTTTCTTTGCAAATGTACTTTAGACGGTAATTGCAATTCTTTCCTTAGAAACTGACCTCAATCTTACAAATTAAGAGGAAATAAGAAGGGATTTGTACATGGGTCTCTTTTCCTCCAATGAGCTAGGCGTGAAAGAAGAATTACACAATTCCGAATTGGTACTTCATCCAATTTTAAAAGTGGTACTTATGATGATCCAACATTGATGTACTTAATCACTACCACAGTTCATTTTCTTAAGACTAATTGTGATTAAATGATGCCAAGATACTGATTCTTATTGTAACAAAGAGAAAAAAGGACAAGACAAAAATCTCAAAAAATCCTTGGGAGGTACTTTATGTTAAGGCTTTCCTTAGTAGATGAAGATCATCCATGATATGACCAAATTAGACACGATGACTTGACTAGGGTGAGTCACTGTATTGAAGAACCAGAGAAGGGAACCTTGGGTAGACTAGTTCAGCAAAAATCGGTAAACCAAGTTACATAAATATGAATGTTATTGTCCATTTTCCCTAATGCTAAATCATATCTCATGCTTATTGTTGTCAAACCATGTGATATTTACCAATGCATCATAATCATAGTTCCAAAACTCGTGACTCGATTCAAAAACTCATTGAGTCACCTAACGAATTGACTTGCCAGATTACAAAATTTTGACTTCCTATTTTTATTAAAATTCAAAGTTCTGTCTCTTGCTTTGGAAAGCAACATGACTTCAAATTTCTACATAACTCTCTTAGATTTAAACTAAACAATATTAATTATGATATAGCTCTTCAACATTTTTTGAAAAGTATTTTTCTAGTACATTGGGGCAAGGAGTCCCTCACTTGAGAGACTGGAGTTAGAGGCTGAGCAAGGGTGTGTAGGTCTAACTTTGCACCCCCAAAAAAACACTCTTTCAACTTTTATGGTTTTAGTTGCTAACTAAAAAATATAAATTAGGAATAACTCAACATCTCCCCTCAAATATGCTTGGTTGTAGGTTTGAGCAGCTACTTTCCCCTTTTGAGAGTGTATTTGAGTGATTTGTTTTGTGATTCTTAGCTATATATCATACTCCTTTTTCTTCCTTCTTGATACACCCAATTTATCTCATACTTTGTGTTCTACATGAACCAAAGTTCAGCATCATCTAAATAGTAACCCTCTAGTATTTGACTTATAATGGATGCTTGATGAATAAAAGACAATAGTCTACATTCATAATTAAAGCTTTCATAAATCAAAGGCTCAGGATCATCCAACACAAAACTTTTCACGTATACATGCAATATATGTCCATAGCAATATTGAGTTTATTTGTGGGTTTTGATCATTTAACAAGTAGTTTCACCTATATTTTTAGACCCTCACATTTTTCCTAGGAAAGTATTAGCACACCCAACGTAGAACTTCCCTTCATTGAGGATTTTAGACAAAATATGAGTTATATTAAAGGCAATTGAATTAGATTGGAGATAATTCCTATTATCAAATGACTATTATTATAATCACCAAAAAAATAGTTAAGTATTGAAAACACATTTATTTGTCACCAAAAAAATTAATTTCACAACATTGAAAGGCATTTTTGTTATTATAACAACCTTAAAATTTTACTATTATATGACCAGGTTATAAGTTTTCAAGAAGTATATCTTTTAATAGGATAATAATTTGAAACTGAAACTAAAACCATTAGACAGTACTCAGAAATGAAATCCAACGAGCAAAGAATGTTAAAAACAGAATTCGAATGAGGAAGTTATGGGACTTCGAAGTCAGGGCTATTTTGGTAATTAAAAGTTAAAAAAAAAACTTAGAACTTGAGAACTGAAATTTCTAAATCTGAATTTTCCTCATTGATACGAATCTAATGACACTAAGTTTGCTGAAATCAAAGGTTAGACGAATAAACAGTAATTTTTTTACAAAAAAGGATATTTTTGTAATTTCACTAAGTGGGCCCCACGTGTAGAATTCTAAGGTTTGGTAGTAAAGGGGCATCAGAAAACCCATCATGAGTGGAGGTCACACACATGTGACTGAAATGATGATGTTTCATAAAGAAAAAACATCATTAACATAAGCTAAATTAAAATGAAAAAGAAGTAATTTATACTATATAAAAGGAGGGGCCCATGTTGATATTGGCACCCCCCTTCTGTTAAGACTTTCCAAAAGAAGATCTCCAGCCGTGAAACACTACACCAACAACCCCAAATGAAATGCAAAAACACCCTCCGATCATCCCCTCTCCTGCCTGGTAATTTCTCTCCCTACTCCTCCATGCCCCTCTTCCTTCGTTCTTCTATCTCCGAAGCAGCCTGATCCAGTCGACCACGGAGATACAAAACCGAATTGCTCCCCAACAAGAACCAGAACTAGAACAGCCCAAAACATGGACAGATTCAACATCAAATGACAAAGAATCCCAAGTTCGTTTTCACTTCCTACTTAGGGAATCCAACATCCAAGAAGAAGGTAATGTGTTTTCTATCGTCATCCAATCGTTCCTGCCTTCAACTTCTCTTGCAATGCACAGAAACCCCACTTCTCTAGCCAATGCAACAAAACCCAGAAACCCAATTTCCTCTCCTCTCCTTTCGAATACCTGTTGGCACAATGACTGGTTTGGCATGACAGTCAGTCAACAGAAACCCCTCTCAATTTTCTCCTTCGATTAATAAAGCTGGGGGAACAGTCGGTGGCCACACTCCATCGGCATGCTGCCATTCTCCTCTTTGGCAAAGTGCAAAACCCCCTCGTTTCTTCTACAATTCAGCCGATCGCTAGCTGCATCCGAAAAAAAAATAAAAAATCCAGAACTCTACACACCCATATACTCTACACGCCCAAGACAGAACTCTACACGACCATATACTCAAAACTGGTCTTCAGTTGGACAGTTTCCTTGCCAACAACCTGATTTCTAGTTTCTTTAGCTTGCATAGCTTGAGATCTCCCCGTGTTCTTTACGTTCCTGTTGTTTCCTATCAGTTTCAGTTATGAGTGCTCTTTCATTACAATGGGCATGGAGTGCTAAAGCCAACCGTAAGAGGTGAAATTTGGGGTTTTTAATAAGAGTTATACACAGTACCTTCCCTTGCCAGTCAGCGACCTGGTTTGTTGGATGAAGACACCTCCATATATGAATTTGATTGCTCTACTGTGGGGATGATTATCAGTGCCTTTATAGAGAGGTAAGACTGGAGTTCTTCATCTTCAATGAAGGACTGCATTTTGCTTGCTGCCTGCAAAGAATTTGAGACTGTACCCCAAAGTGCGAAGTTTCCTGCTGATGTTTTCACGTCCTGTCTCACAACGCCAATAAAAATGGCATCACGATGGTTTAACACTCGTTCATTACTTTGTGATTCCCTCGACCTTGCTCTTGTAGACAAAATTCTTGGGCGTCAAATGACCAGAAAACTCTTCTTGGAGAGCTAAACTGGATCTTCACAGCAGTGATTGATACAATTGCCTGGAATGTCCTTCCACATGATTTGTTTCAGAGGTTATCCAGGCAAGATCTGTTGGTTGCTAGTTTGTTTCGAAATTTCTTACTTGCTGAGTGGATTATGTGAGCTTCTAATTGTTCTCCAGCTTCATTTCCAGTACTGCCTTTAACGTATCAGCGCCATGCCTGGGATGTGGCTGCTGAAGTGTTTGCTTTGCTTGGTCGTATCCCATCTACTGTTGGTTACCAACCAACTTTGGCTACTAATCTTGGAGGCTCGCAAGAATGTATTACCACCACAAAGAGGGTTTCTATTATGTCAGTCCAGGCTATTTATGTTCCTACCGATGACTTGATAGATCCAACTCCTGCAACCACCTTTGCCCATCTAGATGGCAATAACATTCATGCTAGAATTAGTTCCCCAATGAAAATCTATCCATGCTTGGAAATAGAAAATGACATGCATTGTGAGAATCCTCCACTGATGTTTATGAAATCTTCAGACACATTAGTTTACACGGGCATCTGTTCTTTGATGAATTCACTAATGGTTGTTAGCATAAAAGCCGTAGGTATTGAAATAAAGCTTACAATAGAGGGAACAAGGCAAGTCGCTTATCCTAAGACATGTTTTGTTCTTTTTGTTGCTATAACAATTGTGTGCATTCTAACTCAATTGAATTACCTGAATAATATTGAAGCGCATAGTTGAACGTGGAGAAGAGGGCGATTAAAGCTAGTGGACTTCGATGAACGCATCACATAAAGTAGGTGAAAATTTAAGGCAGCATGTCTAAATAATAAGATGCATGTTCTAAACATGATCTTATTTTTTATTATAGATGTTATGAAACTAAAATGGTATGATTGATATTTGACATGCTTTAAATTGAAATGATGAAATAATATTGATTAAAAGAATTGCATGTTATAATTGATGCTTATGACTTGTACATCATGTATGTGAATTGTGAAATTATGTTTATGGTACATGTGTTCCATGTCAGTATTGATGACGTATAAGTCTAGGTTTATAGGATACATCCTTAGTGGGTTAACACCAAATAAGTGAGGATGTTATGATTATGATGAGATATTCATATATATTATGGACAGGCAAGATGCCTGTATATTAGTATTTTACATACAAGCATGGTAGCTTATGATTTTGTTTTCTACAACCCTAGGGCTGAGGATACTATGCTAAGGAAGTTATGAGGGTTTGGCCACCCGCTTCTTGAAATTTATATGATGGATACCATGCCCAATAAGAGACTAAACATTGGGTGGGGCAATCATGGGAAGGCTGCCACTGTAATAGCCAGGGTCCCCCCATATGGACATGGATTTTGTTATTTCCATAGTTAGTATCAGTGGATTATTATGCAGTGATCTGAGCGTACTGTACATATTTAGACTGTAACATAGTAGTCCTTGTGTATTTTGCATTATTATGCACATATGATATGCATAGTATAATGCCATGGTATGATGAGATGCCTTATATGATATGACATGATGATATGCCTTATATTGTTCTCCCAGCAATGATTGGAGGATTGTGGACCCCGTATAGTGAGGGGCATAAGGATTATATTGATATACTAATAGAGGCTGGATAATTATGAACCCCACATGATGAGGGATATGATTCTGAAACCTAGTATAGTCTGAGAATGTAAATTAAATGATATTGATTATATTCATGATTTTGTATGCCTTTTAACAATTTTCATATATGTGTATGTATGTTATATGTATATGATTGAGGGCGTAGTTTCATATAAGTTTTATATGGGTATATGAATGGGTAGAACTGTTATGCAGAGTATGGTTCATGGAATTGGATTGGTTTATTTAGATAACAAATAATAATTAAAGATATTTGATAAATCAATGGATTACTTATATTTATGAAACATGTATATATATTGATAATTATGAGACATGTTAATAATTGATTTATCAATGGATTGTTAATGATTGTGAAACATGTAGATATTTAGTTTATAAATGTATTATTGAAATGTGAAACATACAGCAAATCAAATTCAATATAATTGCTATAAAAATGAATATTCTAATTACTATGGAATAATTAATGTATCTTAAGATTTAACATGCTTCTTAAACTCTCCTATCAAGCATAGCTTGCTGAGATATTGTAAATGTTTTATGTTTATAATATCTCAGATACAGATAAAAAGGAGAAGATGTACACAAGACGAGGAATCTAGCAACCATACTTCTGTGCTCAGGTATACATTTTTTTAAAAAGCTTTTGTATTGTGTAGTTAGTCATTTGAATTATGATATTGGACATTTAGTATAATATTATAGGGGATGTGCAAGTGAATCACTAGATGAGTCATGTTTTAAGAAATGAATATCTACCTTCTAGAAAAACTATATATATATGTATGTATATGTATAGTGTAAGTATAAAGGTGACATCTGGGTTTTGGAGAAAATGAACTTCAAAGAACATGCTTTCTGCTGTTTTTGAATTTCTAAAAATACTGGTGCACCATCTTTCGAAAATAAATGTGAAAATTTTTCATGAAAAACCCAGGGTGTTACCGTTATTCAATCATTTTTTAAGTTTGCAAACTGACCAACACTATGCAGATGTTACATGTTAAAGATGGCACATGGCAAGGAACTCTTTAAATAATGAGGATTGATTTGTTTCATGTGACATTTGGTTAAATGGATCATATATAACTCATGATTGTATGCTTTTGTAATGACTATGCTTCTTCAATGGAGATAACTTTTGAAAATTCTTCTGTTTTATTATTTACTAGGTGCCATCTAAATGAGCTTGTGGGCCCATTCTGTTCAATGATCTAGACCTTCTATTGGAAGATCCTCTTTAGATTGGTATAGTGCCAGTAGAATGGATAAGTGAACTAAATTTGACCTATGCAAATATAGATTGAGATTCTTTATCCATGCGTATGGCTGATCAAAAATTCCCAATCTGTATTCAATATGGGTACAGATTGTAGGTCTACTAATATTTGTCTATCTTGCTTAAGTCATGTAGGATTGTTGATGTTGACTTCTTTTTTATGGACTTAAACCATTGATCTTGTCAGAATGCCTTAAACATACTAGGTACCAAATATCAAGAGTAATATATTCTTATTTTTTAAGTTATAGAAGTTGAAAATTAGAGCTACTAATTTTGTTCTTTTTTTCTTTTTTAGAGAAATAAAACAAGTTAGAATCATTCAAATGCAATGATCTTTCATGGTTGCCTATTTGGGAAAGATAAAACACATTAACAATTTAGATCATTCAAAAGAACTTAGCATCCATGATTTATATTATTTTCCAAATTAATTTTATAAAATTTTCTTTTAAATGAATATGTTTGGCCTAATATATCCATGTGAATCACAGTTTTAATGGATTAGATTATTCAGTTAATAGCAAATCAAATTTATGTTATCCATATCCGTAGATTTTAAACAAAAAAAAAGATATCTACGAATTTTTATACATTTTGTCGACCTCAATTATAATTTTGGTTGCATATTTCCAACTACAGGCATGCGCATTTATCATATAGATGCCCCTTTGATGGATGTGTATCTTTTTCAATGGAAAAACATTAATCGGTTTACAACTTGTAACAGTAATAGAGCTAATTTTTCCATGACCTAGTTAAGTGTACGACCACACCCTTCCACTTTTTATTTTCATTACTTTGACCCCATCTACATTAGAAATGACTTTTTTTGTGGCGTACCTACCAAAAAATCCATTAGAAAGACCTCTTTGTTAAGTTAACATCCAAATGGTTAAAGGAATCGGATACTGGGGTCCACATAATTCTTTTTTAATCAATTTTAATGTCTTGTTATTTTTTAAAATAAAAAAATGAAAAGAAAAAAATCTTAACATTAATTGATTGTTGAAGCCTTATTTCTCCATTCTTATTCTTCTTCCCATAGATTCCAAATCCCCAGTCTTGGTATCTTCTTCCCTATTTGGTTGTGGAAATGACCTAAGCATCTTCTAGAAGTCCTTTCACCCATCCCATTTATCGCTTTCCCCTTTATTTGAAACTTATGAACCAAGGTAGCTGCAATGGTTTGTCATCGAGGTAATGTGAGCAAAGCCACAGTGAGATATGGTCATCTACATCTAGAGAAGTAAAGATAATCCCAATATGATCTTCTACATATGCCTAAAGTGCTAGATGACTGAATGCAGGCAATTCAATTGGACAAATTTGTGGGTTCCTATTTGACATCAATCAAGACGTGGGTTGAGAGTAAATCGAGGTGGTCATGGTGAAAGAGTGGGAGTTGAAGGCGAAGAAGAAAGGATCGCTAATTCATCGGAAATAGTTTTTGTGGATGTCATAGGTCTTTCCATTGAATGTTTCATGGCAGTGTTGACTATGATGCTAAAATAAGGAGTTATAAATGGTTGTTTCTAGTGTTGTTTGGCCACTATATTGGGGTGTTAATGGGTTTCTTGAAAATTCAAAGGTTCTTTTCTAGATTTCTTGTTAATGAAGATGGTTGTAATGTGAATTCTTCAATAATATATTTCTAATTTTGTTGTTGTAGTGGTACAAAATTCAAATGGGTTATGTTATTGCTTCCAGTGGGATATATTTCTAATTTTATAGTTATTCCAAAGTGACTATAGTGACTATTTCTTCCAATCCAATAGTCTAATAAGTTGGAATCCAAATGCAATTAAATACCAGAATTAGTTAGTTTACTTGAGCATGAGCTAGTGAAGGCTTGAGTATGCTGTAAATATTGTTGGGAATGTAGCTTCACGTACAGATTCAAGCTAGTGAAGGATTGTCAGAACACTTATAATCTTCATGTATCCTAACAGTGGTGTCTTGACAATGCATAGAATCTATAGGACATGTATAAACTACATAAGCATTGTAAACTACAAAAACTACAAAAAGTAAGAAGAAGATGCGCAAACATAATGAATATAAAGAAATCAACAAAACTATTGCAGTTAGTGTTGGCATTGATCACTTTAAATATATTGTAAACATGTATCCTAACAGCCATGTCTTTACAATCCAAAAAGTTAATAGAAAACTATCCCAAAGGGGTCTTTACATCCAAAATTATGATACCTAAAAGGTTATCTTTACAAACCCCAAAAACCTATTAAAAAAATGTCCTTATAACTATGTCTAACTTCCTAAGGTCCAATTATAGTGAAGATTTCTAAAGGCATGTTTATCTAGATTGAGGTGGCAAGTTGCTATTTTTCCTACTACTTTTGGCTGGATTTTTAAAGATTAGTCCTTCCTATCTTCCTCCTAGATTGGCTTGCAAATGGCTAATGTGAGCTAATAGCTTGAGATGGCTATGGTTGGCTTTCTTGTTGTCCCTAATTTAGTAGATGTTGGCTTGCTTGGTGCCCCTTACTTGTTTGAGATTGGCTTGCTTGATGCCTCTGACTTGGTTGAGGACGAACCACCCATTAGTACCAAATACATCCAAGCCCTTTGCTCTTGCCTTCTCTCCCATCCCTTATTGGCCTTTCTTTTCATTCTTTATGCCTCTTTGGGTCATTAGTTAGCTCCTATGCACACTACTACACGGAAGGCTTTTAAAGTCAGTAAAAAACATTGATAGAATTTGGTAAAGAAAGCAATGACAAAGTGACTACACCAATGAATCAAGATGAACACATGTTTGATCCACTTTACAAATTGAAAGTGAGATCTTGCAAAACAACCACACAATACCTAGATCTGCAACAATGGCTATGTAGGTAAGGGGATCAGTGCTATGATTGCTTTGAGTTTTGCTCAAAGTGCAACATGTATGCTTACGTGCGAGTTGCAATTCAGCCATAGATCGAGTTCTAGGAGACTTTTATTGAGCCAACTTGGAAAAAAAAAAATTAGTAAGAAAAGAAGTCGATAAGGAAATGACTTTAAAATTCTCAATTTTTAGAGTCAGTAACAAAAACGACTTTTAAAAGGGAGACTTTCATTTGGAAAAAAATGACATCAAAAGCTGACATTTTTAAGTCCTTTTTTTTCAAGACGACTTAAAAAACCAGTGTTTTTAAAGTTGTTCTTAAAAAACAACTTAAAAAATGCATATTTTAAAGTCGTTCCGGAGAAAACGACTTCAAAAGAGTTTGTATTTGAAGTTGTTTTAAAAGAATGACTGCAAAAATGTCAACTTTTGGAGTCATTCTGAAAAAAATAACTTAGAAAATGAACTCTTTTGAAGTCAGTTTTTTCCAAATGACTTCAAAAATGACTATTTTGAAGTCATTTTTTTCAAAACAACTTCAAAAGGTGGTATTTTTGAAGTTGTTTTTTTAGAACAACTTTAGAAGTGATTTTTTTTTTCTTTTGCTTACATTGCAATCTACATGTATTTATGCATACCTTCAATGTGCCGCCTATTACATTGTTCTTGCAATCTTTAAACACATAGAAAAGAAACATACATTCACTTCCACATTGGGTATAAAACATCCAAATTCTTCATCCTTCCACACCATACCACATTCACACTTACATTCACTTTCACACCACATTCAATCTTTAAATGACTTGATAATTAAAGAAACCACACCACATTTACAGTAATCTCTAGATTCACTTCATTTACACCACATTCACTCCATTTACGTCCACGTGCCAAGTTCCCTTCATTCATCATCCCATAAAACATATATGCTTCAATGAAAATAATGAAAACTAGAAGAACACATGCATATCAATATTCACTTCATTTAAAGTCTAAGTTCCCCTCATTCATCCCATAAAAATGTATAAACTTCAATGAAAAGTAGAAAAAACATGCATATAAATGAAAAGAATAATTTATTATGGATAAGATAATTTACATTCATGTAGTTACTCCAATTGTTTTAACTAAAACACATTACATACTCAACTCATTTGCTTTATACTTCGTTGAGGTTTGCTTTAGTGTAACTTTGCTTGTTTGCCCATTTAGAAAGCACAGTTAACTACAATACAACATTTAGCTGACATGTTCTTTTGAAATAGGATCCATCAATAATTGTGAAAAAAATATAATATTATGACCAGTAAAAACCTGTCTTACCTTTCTTAATTGGGAGACATTAACACCATCAAGTACTAGGGTCCTCATGTATCTTAGCACATACTTCCAATCAAATTGCTGTTTTAGCCACTGTGTTGAGTACTTAATTTTGCCTAAAATAACCTTAGATAAACATTTTATTAGATCATTTAATTAGGTAATTTTGTAATTTTAAATCAATTTTAGCCATAATCGATCATCCAACTATTAATTTGAAAAGTTAATGATCGGATGATTATTATAGTTAATTACATACATAAGTTAGATAATCCTAATTTTGTATTTTGTTTTGCAGATAATCCAAAGTAATTTGGACAGTCCAAATTGAATTAATCGGTGTAGATCATTGAAGTGACTAGATGGACCCACGTCATAAGAGATTATCGCTTGAATTAAGTATGTAAGGGGGCTGCAAACAATGAAGAGGGAAATAAGGAAGAAACAATGGAGAAGGAAACATGGAGCCGAAAGGAATCTAAAAACAAATGCAAGTTGGAAAGTTGGGATGTTAAAAGCAGATGAGAGAGGAATGGTTGGAGAGTTATTTTTTGTTTTTTTGTCAGTTGGGTTTGGACAGACAGAGGAGGTAGAAGGACGGTTCCTCTGCACCTCTCCTGCTCTATTCTCTTCTTCTCCCTAGGCTAAATCGAAGGCAGGCTCCCTCTCCCCAATCTCTCACTTTCCACACTCTCTTCCTCTCTCAGAATTCCATCTCTCTCATGCTCTCTTGTCTCCACCGTACCCAAACCAGCATTGCACCCCTGTCTGTAGCCTTCCTTTCCGGTCCTCGTTTTCTTCTCCTCCCCCTTCTCTCTCTTCGCACCTGTCCAGCAAGAGATTGTAATCCTGTCACCCATGTCTCTCTCTCATTCTCTTATCTCCCTATTCACCACAACCCACCTGCGCACGCCGCTAGCTCCACTAGCTGATGCCTTCCTCTATCTTCATCTGTCCAGCTAGATAACTCGTCACTCGCCTGTGAATTTTCAACCACAATCACTGGCTTCATCACTTGAGCCTGTCGATCCTTGCTCGACACAACCCCTTTGTGGAAGGTAACTCGAAGCGAGTTTTCTTTTTTCTTGTGGCCCCCTTCTCTCCAGCATCTCTGTTCCACTGATCAGCCCACACCAGCTTGACCTTTTCTCCCCATCTGCTTGAACCTCTTCACTGGAGATGCCTAACCAGCTGGCAAGCCCCACCACCACCATCTTTCTAACTACCCATGGCAAACCCTTGCTCGAATTTGATATTGGTGAGCTCCCTTTCAACCTAATCTTCCACTAGTGTGATGCCTCTCTGGCTGCGTACCCCTATGAGAAACCCCTTGTTCTTTCTTCTTTGATCTAGCCAAAACCCTCTTTCAGTTAGATTCTTTTGCTAGTGACTGAAATAGCCACCCACCACTGGCCATCCACGCACAAACCCTCTCCCTTTCTTCTCTTCTCCTTCTCCTTCTCTTTCTCCCTCACTCTCTCTTCCCATCTTGTTCTTTCTCCGGTCCTCTCCGCTTCACTAGTGCGGCGTCCTTCTTTGCTTCCATGCCATTGTCTTCAACCGGCCGGCCGAATTCCCCATCACCAGACGGCTCAGAGGAGTACACCCGAAACAAGTTTCCTTCACTTTTCCCCTCCTCGTTCTCTTTCACGGCAACCCATTACCATCTCTCTTTGATCTGCACCCCATCGAGGAGCCAAACCCATCTTCATGGCACCGGCTTCTTTTTCTTCCATCTTCTTCTCTCTGTATCGGTTACTCTGTCGCAGCCATCCCTCTTTCTTCCATGAAGAAGCAGAAGATGAAAAAAATTCCATTTCTGTCCATTGAACTTTAATTTTGATTACATTTGTGTCCCATATTTAATTCCCATTGTGTCTTGCCTTATCTTAATTTAGTTTATCCTTGTTTTGTTTATCATAGGACTGTATAAATCAAGGCAGTTATTTATTTAGCTTATTTTGTCTTGTTATTAAGTAGAACCTTGTGTAATCTGCTAAGTGACACAGCAGTCGAAATAGAAAAGTTGTAGTTAAATGCAAATTTCTTTCATTTCTTGCTGATTAGTTTCAAAATTGTGCACTCATGTGTTGCTTAATGAATTGGAATTTTATTTTTTCTGTTAATTTATAATTAAAATTTATGTAAACTCCACTTTTAAGTCGAGTCCCTGTGGAATCGACCCAGACTTGCACTAGCTATTCTACAACAGCCGTGCACTTGCGAAAAATATCAACATTGTGCAAGAAGGAAAATAAAAAGGATTAATACATATCATGTATAATATTGTAAGTTTGGTTTATAAAATAGAGTTATTAATTGTTTTTCATACCTTGACATTCCTCCAGTGAGTTTCGGTAGTTGCACAATCTTGGTCAGATTAGCCCATGTTAAACATGCTCTACAAATTTAAATTTCAAATGCATTAGATACAAATAAAAAATTACTTATCTACACATAATACATGAAAAGATTAAAGTACTACTTATTTAT
The DNA here is from genome assembly GCA_035236585.1 of Warburgia ugandensis. NCBI lineage: Eukaryota > Viridiplantae > Streptophyta > Magnoliopsida > Canellales > Canellaceae > Warburgia > Warburgia ugandensis. Next base: position 56,546,147 of record CP141133.1, on the reverse strand, counting down.
GATTTCTACGAGGGTTGGACGAGCTTGCAATCCATAAAAATAAAAAAGAATGCTTGCCCACCGTTCATATCCAAAACAAGCAGAATCCAATGAGTCCTATATACACAATCATATGGATTGCAATTAAAGTTTATAATCCTTGTTTGCAAAACATGTTGCCAAGAAAACAAAGAAAAGAAAACATACTCATTATTGTAGGGAATCATTAAGCCTTGTCCCTTGGAGCACCGGAAGATTTTCATTAACATATCATTTGCATGCCTCTCCATCGGCCATTGCTCCACTGCTTCACACATAATGCAGGGGTCAAGGAATTGGTACAACACATCCCCGACCTTAAAAAGGCTCATTGAATCATTTAGGAAGCTACATAAAAGAAATAATTTTTATTTATTATGAAAAATAACATATAATGTCAAGTATTATAGAAGTAGATATTTGTATATACGCTATGTAGGATACAATGTGAGGGTGCTTAAGCTGATCCTATTGGCAAACTTGTAATAGGCCCTCTTCCACAAGTGTTACCTCAACAACAACATCGACAATAACTCCCTCCTTGATCTATATGAGGTTGATTGTCTTATCTTTGTTGATGATTCCAAAGAGTAACCTTAGGGATTGAGGCATGTTTAGTGGGACTTCAATGCGATCCTTAGACAATTGCTATAAAAGTTGCAAAGTCAATTAGTATTGATCAATCAAGACATTTAAATTTATGATGAAAAAAAACATAAATCTTAGTACCAGTTTAATTGGTGCGACAATAGATAAGGGTGCAACAGTGGGTGGCCTCAATGGCGCTTTATATTATTGATTAAACTTATATACAGTTAATAAAGGATTAAATTGAGGTCTTTAATTAACAATTATTGTTGAGGAAGGTAGTGTGAAATGATATATAATGTGGACTTTATGGGAATGATGAATTCATTAGGCCAAGTGGCATGATATGCAACTACCTACCCAATAGTTACAATATATCTCATTTCTAAAGGAAATGTAAGGCGAGTAATCGTAATCAAAGTCATGTTAATGGAACACACTTAGTATGCAGAGGCATACTAATCCCATGCAAAATGTTTGATTCATGCTCATAGCATGATCCAACTGTGACAATGTTTTGACAGGGGTCCAAGGCCAATAAGCATTAACCCACTTGCAAATTATAAATACATCATATGTTAAAGAGGTTGAGATAGGAGAGTTACAAAAGGACAATAAAAAAAAACTAATGTACTAAACACCTCCTTAGCTAGATTTTGTTGCAAAGGGCACAGGTTGTCCTTCTTGATCTTCTTCGATAGGAGAATTACAGTAGTATGTGATGGAGGTACATGGATGTTACAAAGATCTAGTAGAATGGATGCAAAAACTATCACCAAATCCTCTTCAAGAAGCTAGTTCATTATATTCACTTTTATCCTCTCACACAAGTCATTGTAGGCCTCTAGATCTTCTTTAGTAGGTACTCTCTTATGAAAGAATATGAAAGGAACAATACCGCGCCTTATGCCCTAACTCGACTAGGGTGGTCCTTCTTACCCATGGCCCTATACAGGATATCATCGTTCATAGTGGTGCTGCTTTAAGTTCTTGTATTCATGCTTTCTTAGGTAAGAATGTTTTGGAATATTTAATTAGAAGGACATGATTAGTTCATCTATTTAATTATGTAAAATTGAAGATGGTCAAGTTTAGCAGATAGAACCACTTGTAAAGCGAGAAGCAACTTGTGCAGAGCTTCATTTGTGAAGGGGAGCCTTGATGCAACTGTAGAGTTGTCTTGTGTGACCTTGAGGTCACGGGTTCAAGGCGTGAAAACAGCCTCTTGCAAAATGCAAGGTGGGGCTAGGTACCATTGACCCTTGAAAGGAATAAACTATCACATTACTTCATGCTCTTCCAAATAGGTGTAGCTCAACCTAGAGAGGTGGTGCTGAGTATTAGTTTCATGCAACTTTCTTCCTCTTCCACTCTTTGCCCGTCCATTTATAAGTACATAATTAAGTGCAATTTTCTTCCTCATTTGAGTGGATGTTACATATAATTAGTTAAGTGAAACATCTTTTTAGAACATACCTCAAATTTAGAGGATATGCGATACTTTACAAATGCATTCTAGACATCCTATTCAACAATGTTGGAATAAATTGAAGACACTGTATAGCCTCGACAGACCATTAACATATAGAACTATGTAATTACAAACAAGGTAGTTTTTCCATTTTCTCCATTGCTCACCAACTTCTTGCAAAGTATCCATCTTCCTCTGCTCAGGTACCTCAAAGGTAGTCTACAAAGTATAAAGCATGTTAATATATTTGAAAAAAGAAGATAAAGTATGTTATAAATTATATAATACATAATATTTTTACATACCTTCACCATCTCCCATCTTGAATCTTTTACCAATAGTGGCACACATCTCTAATCATCAAATGTGATAGGCATCATCTTCTTACTGCGGATAAGAGGAAGCTACTATAAGGTGCTGCACACCTACCTATCTCCTACCCCTTACTATTGTACTATACAACTTCTTTAATTCCCTTCGACTTTCTCTTGATAACCTTTTCCATCGTTGTTCGCCCTTTGCCCTTTCTCTTTTGAGTGCTGCTCAGGTTGAGCTCTTATTCATGCTCTTGATATTGTTAATGTTGTTCATTTTGTTATTGTTCAGGTTCCATCTTTACTACAAACAAGAGCATAATGATATCAGAACAATGAGATCAAATAGTCAATCTACTGTATTTAAAGAAAACAAAAGTAGAACAAAGCATAAGAAACTTGCTTTTTCAAGTAAAAAATAAATAATACAAGACAATGTAAATGCAAAACTTGCTAACATTAAGATATTAAGGAAACTTTCTAATTCCAATAAGGATATGAATTAGTATGTTAGATCTCTTGCACATTTAATTACAAGAATCATAAAAACAAACTTTAAGCTAAAAACAACATAATAAATAACAACAATTAATTTATATAAATACTATGAGATAAATCAAGATTTTAAAGAAGAAAAGCATGTGTGTTGTAAGGCATTCAATTACTCCTTTCAACTATTTAAGAATCCTATGTAATAGTCAATTTCTAAAACAACTATTCTAATTTCAGGGTTTAATGCAGTCACTTATTACAACTAGCATGGTATTTTGCTATATCATAAGCATTAAGTGATAATAACTAGACCTCATATAGCCTCTGTTATATATGCCAGGACTTAGTTTTTGCAAAAGTCTTGATTTACTTATTTAAGAATCTACTCTCGAAATAGTGAAGTAACTATGAGGGATAGTTTTGGTCGTGATTTGTTAGTTAAGAGGTTTGGACACCTTGGTATGGTTGGTTGGATGAGTGTACATAGGGTTCACCTAATCCTAGATAGGAAACCTTTAACATTCATACTTAATAACCTTCTTAGGAATAATAAGTAAAATTCTAAGAATAGTGCCTCTGAAGTGCTAAATTGAACATGAGACAATGTCATGTACTAAAATTCCATGTGACTTGGTCTGAATAAGAATGGTAGTTGAAGTTGATTTCAAGTTAAAGATCTAGTGAGCCTCTAATTTAAGGTTCAAGCCATTATTCATATCACTCACAATCCAGTTTCCATTAAAAGAAGAGCCATATGTTGATTGTCATTTTCTTATGAAGAAAGCAATGATTGGTGTGCTTTGTACTCCTGATAATCCTGAAATTTCAACTTGTTAATGAAGTTTGGGCAAGAGAGATGATATGTTGTTTCCTTACAACCTATGTGTGTTTGATGTAACAACCAAATTTTATTATTGCATGATCGAAGAATGAGTTTTCTAAGAGAATAACTTTTTATGAAATTAGAATTAAGATCTAAAATATAAATAATTAGATTCTACTCAAAAAATGAAATTGAACGACCCAAAGAATGCTAAAAATAGAGTCCGGGTGAGGAATTTATGGGACTTCGAAGTCAGGGCTATTTTGGTAATTAAAAGTAAAAAAAAAAAAACTAAGAACATGAAATTGAAATTACTAAATCTAGATTCTACTCGATGATACGAATCCAATGTCACTAAGTTTTGATGAAATCAGAGATTGGATGAATAAACGATAATTTTCTTACAAAAGGGTATTTTAGTAATTTTGTTAAGTGGATCCACTTGTAGGAGTTGGAATGTGATAGTAAATGGAATTGAAAACCATCATTAGTATGTCTTACCTTTTCTTTGACTGATATAATGGTGTTCAGAATAGTAAAAACACCATTATGAAACTTTAAAATAAATAAAAGAAAACAAAATTAAAATAACAAAAAGGGAGGGGGGGCACATTTGATAATGGCACCCCCACTTAAGTGAAACGTATCCCAAAACCCGATAGAACTCGATGAAGGGGAGGAAAGGAAGAGAAGAAGAAAGAAAAGGAAGAAAAGAAGAAGGAAGAGGAAGGAAAGGAAGAAGAAGAAAGGAAGAGGAGGGAAAGAAGAAAGAGGAAGGAGAGAGAGAGCTTGCCAGGGAAACTAGTCACACTGGTGACCATGAGAAAATGGATCTGGGTAGGGTTTTCATGTCGTTGGGAAAAATGGAGCTCATCGACGAAGATGGAAGCTCATATTCCAAATCTAAAACCCCCACCTTGCTCGCCTCAAGGTCTAGGGCAAAAGCCCTTTGTTTCCATTTCGATCGGATGAAGATTTCATAGGGTTTTTTGAATGGCTGGAGTTGTGGGCCATCACCGAAGACGACGACAAATCTGATCAACGATTCGAGCCGATCATCTTCTACGGCTGGCCTAGAAGAACCAAAACCCCATGGTAATGGACGGATCTAGGATGATCTAGGCCATCGATTGAAGAGGACTCTACTGTGCGACTAGATTGGGGAGAGTTCACCTAAAATCAATGTCGATTTGGTTCATCCAAAGGTGGAGGAAGCATGAAAACACACTCTGAAGGTAAGATCCGTGAAGCCCATCTTTTGATTTGATGTAATTGGTAGCTCCTGAATTTCTATCATAGATCTAAATTTAAGGACGATCCAACCATCCATTTCTTAATCAAAGATTATGGATAGGTAGATACACAGTTGACAAACCTTAAAATCAACTCAGATTGTCTATCTGGACTATAAGACCAATCAGATGATCTCAGCTGTCCAATTAGGTATTGTTCATATAGTAAAAATTTGATGTCTGATCACTGATTAGACACCATAGATGAATTAAACAGCCCTAAAATTACTATAATATAGGAGGAATTGATCAATTTAGATGTAAATTGACTACAAACTGATTAGACAATCTCAGTCGTCCAATTGGGTACTGTTCACATAGAATTTGGTAGTGTCCGATCTACGATCAGAAACCACGGATGAATCCTACGACCCTGAATTAGTTAGAATGTGACTAAAATGTTGTAATTTGGATGAAAACCTAGCAAGAAACTTTAGCTGTCCGATCTGTCACTATTCAAACAGTGACTTGTTGATGTCGGATCAAAGATCAGACCCCACAGATGAGTTTTAATCATTAATCCAAAGCTGGAAGTTGTCTATCTAACCAATGCACACCTTTAAATTAGTTAAATTTGATCATGTAATCTGATGAAAAACATAATTTAGATGTCCACACAGATCCAACCGTAGATCTCAACCCTAAACTAAGGACAAATATCCACAAAAGCACTGATCAACTCACATGAGTCTTGATCGTCCATGTAAAGATAGGATAATGATGATCTAGGCCTTCGATTGCATCGAATTCTTAAAATTATGATCATAATTAAATCTTACATCTTTGTGTATGTGAATGTATTAAGAAAAGAGTTTTTATGCATTGAATAGATTGAAGCACGCGTGGTAGATCGTGGAGAAGAGGGCAATTAAAGTTAATGGAATCCGATGAACGCATCACATGAGCTAGGTGAAAATTTAAGATAGCATGTCTAAATAATAAGATGCATGTTCTAAACATGATCTTAGTTTTTATTATAGATGTTATGAAATTAAAATGGTATGATTGATATTCGACATGCTTTAAATTGAATTGATGAAATAATGTTAATTAAAAGAATTGCATGTTATAATTGATGCTTATGACTTGTACATCATGTATGTGAATTGTGAAATTATGTTTATGGTACATGGGTACCATGTCAGTATTGATGATGTATGAGTATAGGTTTATAGGATACATCCTTGGGTGAGTTATCACCAAATAAGTGAAGATGTTATTCTTATTATGAAATATATGAATAGGCAAATGCCGTTTATTATGATTATTTTACATTCGGGCATGGAGGCCTGAGAGTTTTGTTTTAGACAGGCGTAGGCCTGGGGATGCTATGTTAGGAGAGTTATGAGGGTTTGGCCACCTGCTCTTTGAAATTTATTATGTTATGGATACCAAGCACTATCTGTTGCTAAAAGTTGAGTGGGGCAATTATGGGATGGCCACCACTGTGACAACCATGGTCCTCCCATATGGACATGGATATTGTGATTTTCACTGAGGATGGTATAGGCGGATTATTGAGCAGTTATCTAGCGTGCTATACAGATTCTGACTGCATGCATAGTAGTCCTTATATTTGATGCACTATGGTGCTTATATGATGGCATTATGAGATGCCTTATATGATATGGCAGATGATATGCCTTATATTGTTTTCCCAGCAGTGGCTGCAGGATTGTTGTAATATCCTCAATTTTTAACCCTAAATTAGTAATAAAACAAATTAGTTAAATAAAAAATTTTATGCATAGAATTTTGTTTTGAAATCACTAAATTTAGAAAGTACATGTCAATAGGAATTGAATGGTATAAAGAGCATAAAAAATGGAGTTCAAATGAGGGAGATATAAACATTTTAAGATCAGAGGGCAATTTGGTAATTTGGCAAGGGGGTCGTTTTGATAATGGCACCCCTTTTCCATTCCTAACCCGTAGGAGGAGATAGGCGGTGATCCTCCTTGCCTTGCTAAGTAACCATATCTACCACTACATAAGCTTGTTTTCTTTCCATTTCCACGCCAAACAACCAAAGAAAAACCATAGCTTTTCCCTTTGCATGCTGCCAAAATGAACGGAACTTTGTACGCACTAGAGGAACCTGATCTCCCATCTCTATCTCTAATCAGGTAAGCCACACACTCTAACTTGTTTTTCACTTTGTTTTCCAACTTTCCCCCATTAAGGACACCTTAGATGATAGATCTAAGCCGTTCAATGTGATCTTTAGACCTAAAAACCTTAGGAAAGGTGAAAACAGATAAAAAAAATTGGAGCATTTGGGGCTCCGATTAAGCCAAAAGAAACTGGATTGCTCGGGCTCATCGTCCCCAATGGATGATGTGCCCAGGACGCTGACCAGGACACATTGGAGCAATGGCACATGCGGGCGAGGGGATGCTCACGCGCACTGTCCTAAATGGCTGGAACGCCTGGCGTCTTAGACGCTAGGATGCACGCGGGGAGCATCTCAGAGACCAGGACGCACGCGGTGCATTCCATTGCATGTTTTGGTGTCTATGTGTCCTAGGGACGCCGGTTTATGCCAGTATAAACCAGTGTAAACCCCCTCTGTCGGTGCAAACTGGTGTAAAAATGAGTTTTGATCCGATTTTTTATCTGAAATGGTTTTTCTGAGATTCTAGAGGATACAAAAGCCCGATCTTCAATTTGAAAGGTTCGTTGAAATCATATTGATGATGTAGACATGATTTTTGCATTAGAATCTTGATCTAATCACATCGAGTTAGGTCAAATTCATAAAATACACCAAATCACTTATATCAGGTTGATTAAAGGGTGATCAAGCCCCATAACTTGTGCAACTAGATAATATAAGGTAATAACTGAGAGTCCTAAGGATCAGATTAGGTGTAATTACTTTAGTAATTGATCTAGACCATTGATCTAAACCAAATCTTGGAAATTTGTTGATTTAAGGATGATCTGACCGTCAGATCAAGGTATAAACTTTAGATACATATAAACATGAGTAGATGAACATGAGATAAAATTGATTAATAACAATTAATGTGGGGGATTAAGGATCTAATCATAAATAGAGATATTAGAGAATGATCTAATGGTTGGATTGCCATAGATTCCATTGAGATGAAATAAATAACACAAAATAGTACTGTGATATTGACAGGTACATTTGAGTGTGTGAGCTAAGAGGATTACACGCTTGATTTGGGTTATCTCTCATTGAGGTAGGTGACGGCATTTAACGTTATGTTTTGATTTCAAAAACCTTGCATTATCATTGCATCATAGTTGATTGTGATTGATTGTCACTTGTTTATTTATTTTGAGATTTTGTGAGATTCAACGTTTTATGCTATGATTGATATAAAATTTCGATAGTGTATTGAATGGGTTTTCATGATCGATTGTTTTATGAGATTGATACCGCGTATCTCATGTATGATTAGTGGTTATATTTCTTTATTGCATCACTAAGATTGATGGGTTTTCATAAAAATTGATGGTGGAGGCTTGGTGGCTAGTCCTTTGAGAGGCTAACCCTGGGATGAAGAGTGTGCCTTGGGGATTGTAAGCAATAAGTGCTCCTTGTTTTATGAGATACGCAATTTTTGTGTTTTGGGATTTATGATGAGTGCTCTTACCTGGTGGATGTCATACTAGGAGGGAGTAGGGCCGACCACCCACCCTCTGAAATTATGATGTGAGTTATGATGTGATAGACACCTGCCCACAGATGGCTTTTGGTACGGGTTTGGTAACATGGATAGTCTATATTATCGGTTTGAGCCCTTCCATGGGGACAAACATTAAGTCTCCTGTTATGGTGTCGACGGGGAGCGGCGGTCGTTGAGACCCTACCGGTTTCCACTGCGGCATGACGATTCATACTCTTGTTCTGTAAGCTTGCATGATGAGCATAGAGATGTTATTGTATGTCTAGGTGTGACGACACTCAGAGAATTGATATGAGTACTCATGGTCTGTTATACAAGTGTATGGGACACTCATGAGACCCACATACCTTGGAGTGCCCTGTTTGTTATTGTATGTTCATGTACATTTGATCATATCTTGTTTTACATCCATGAGATCATCATGTTTTAAATCCATGAGGTGCGTCTTTCATCACATATGATGTTTTAAGACTATATTGGCATTACTTATGATACTTATATTTTTATGGATAATTGACCTACACATTAGATCCACATTGTTATTTATTTTTGTTTTTCCTTGTTATTACATTAAATGTCAATGTACCTGCACAAGCAATAGCTTGCTGAGGCATTGCTTTATTTTGCAATGCCTCAGATACTGAGCATGACAACAGGAAAGGCAAGGTCGTGGAGGGACAGTGATAGCAGTGGGGACCACTTTGATTTGGCTGAGAGATAGCTTGACGTGAGTGATTAGATGAACTACAACTTGAACCTATTTTATGGATTGTATATCTTAATTAGGTGGATTTGATTATGACATTATATATATTATGGACATTCTTTAAGTATGGTGGAATATTATGATGGATAGACCCTTGGCCACATTATTACACTTTTTGGATATTTATTGTTTTAAAAATAAAGACACTATTGATTTTGACATTGGATTTGATATTAGTATTGTCTTAAATTTATTGCCGCGTACTTATATTTATCTTTTAATCGTGGTCGTGTTGTTTTTGGAAAAAGGAGAAACACCTGGAGGTTTTTCAGTAAATGTTCTAATAAAATAATTAATATAATCTTTTGATTTTGGGATCCTGACTATTATTATTATTATTATAAAAATTTTATAAAAATTGGGAGTGTTATAATTGTGGACCCCGTATAGTGAGGAACATGAGGATTATACTGATATACTAGCAAAGGCTGGATGATTATGAACCCCACATGATGAGGGGTATGATTTTGAAACCCACTATAGTCTGGGAATGTAGATTAGGAGACTTATTGATTATATTCATAATTTTGTATATCTTTTAACAATTTTCATATACGTGTACGTAAGCTATATGTATATGATTGAGGGCGCAGTTTCATATAAGTTTCATATGGGTATATGAATAGGTAGAAATGTTATACAAAGTATGGTTCATGGAATTGGATTGGTTTATTTAGATAACAAATAATAATTAAAGATGTTTGATAAATCAATGGATTACTTATAATTATGAAACATGTAGATATCGATAATTATGAAACATGTTAATAATTGATTCATCAATGGATTGTTAATGATCATGAAACATGTAGATATTTGGTTTATAAATGGATCATTGAAATGTGAAACATACAATAAATCCCATTTAATAAAATTGCTATGAAAATGAATATTCTAATTACTATGGCATAATTAATGTATCTTAAGATTTAGCATGCTTCTTAAACTCCCCTACCAAGCACAGCTTGCTGAGATATTGTAAATATTTTATGTTTACAATATCTCAGATACAGATAGACAGGAGAAGATGTACATAAGAAGAGGAATCCAGCAATAATACTTTTGTGCTCAAGTAAATATTTTATTAAAGCTTTTATATTGTGTAGTTAGTCATTTGAATTGTGATTTTGGACATTTAATATAATGTTATAGGGCCTGTATAAGTGAACCACTGGACGGGTCTTGTTTTAAGAAATGAATTTCTATCTTTTAGAAAACTATATGTATATATATATGTATAGTGTGAGCATAAAGGTAACATTCGAGCTTTTGGAAAAATGAATTTCAAAGAGAAATCTTTCGCAATTTTTGTATTTTAAAATCTAGAGGAGCGCCACCTTTTTGAAATAAAGGCAAAAAATTTTCATGAAAAACCCGGGGTGTCACAGTTTCATTAGAACCATTCATGCAGTCACATCAAGCCCTTTATGTCTAATAAAAAGATTACAATTCAAATGTAAGTTAGGATCTAGTGAGTTGATGCTGTATTATGATATAATTAGTGAAGTTTTAGAAAGAATAAGTTAGTATACTTAGAGTACAAAGGAATAGTAAACCATGAGAAGAAGTCCTTAGTATGACAACCAGGATAATGATTTGAGAAATTAGTGATTACACTATAGAGAGCAGTGAACGAGGGAACCAAGTAGTAGAAATAGTTAAGTGAGTGTTGATGTTTAACCACAAGTGCACGGGCTATTGTAGTATAGCTATGCAAATATGGGTCGATCCCACAGGGACTCACTTTAAATGTTGGAGTTTTAAATAAAAATAAAAATAAAGAATATAATAGAAATAAACTAACAATAAAATAAAAATTCTCAATTTATTTAACTGCTGCAATTTATAGAATTATTTATTAAAAAATAGAAAAAAAACTAAATAAGCAGCCTTGGATATCATTGTCCATGGATAGGTAGAACATGGATAAGGAAAAACCAGAATATTTAGGAACACATCTGTAAATAAAATAGGGACTCAGATGGAATTAAAATGAGGACACAAATGGTATTAAAATGAGGATAGAGTTGGTATTAATCAGATCTGATAAGGGCACACTTGTAAATTTTTTGGATTTTTGGTTTTAATCGAAAACCAAATGAAAACCATGGAGGAGAAAACTGGAGAAGGGGGAAGAAGGAAGAAGAATGGGGAAAGGGAGAGAAGAAGAGGAGGGAAGAAGAGAGGAAAAGGAGGGAAACTCGACTTGGGTTTCGTTCCTAGACCATTTGACGACGTAGAGCCGTTGGAGGAGGAGGTGGGGGCAGAGGAAAACGCTAGCCAATGTAGGCTGAGAATAAGCCAGAGGAGATGTGCAGCCGGTGCAATCTGGGCAGGCGCATGACTGGTGCTGAAGAACTAGGGTGAGAGATGCTGGCCCAAAGACGCTGATGAGGCAGCCTGACTAAGTGGAGAAAGGAAATGATGCAAAGGGGGAGAAGATGAGACAGAGCACGAGAGTGAGTGGGAAAGAGGGAGCGAACAAAGAGAGAAAGAGTGATGATGCCAGGCCTACTAGGTGTGTCACACACCTATGGCCAGCTTGACATTGGGTCTAATGGGAAGTAGAGGTGAGGAGTCTGTCAGAAGAGAGAGATATATGGGAAAGAGGAGAAGAGAGGTAACCAGGAGAGAGAATGAGGGAGAGAGAGAGAGATATATGGGAAAGAGGAGAAGAGAGGTAACCAGGAGAGAGAATGAGGGAGAGAGAGAGAGATAAAGAGAAAGAGAGAAAGAAGGGAAGTGGTGGTGCTGTTGTGGTGCACTCTGGGCTGCTTGGTGCCGGTTGAGTGTGGGAATGAAATGAGAAGCATATAGAGATGGTGAATGGAGAGACGAGAGGAAGAGTGAAAGAGAGAAATAGATGGAGAAAGAGGGAATGAGTAGAAGAGAAGAGGTGGAGAGAATAAGAAGAAGGATAGAAGGGATGGGGGTTTGGTTTGGCTACCTCCCACGGTCTTGCCTTGGGGTTGAAGAAGAGAGAGATGTAGAGAGAAGAGAGGGTCACTTGAAGAAAACGAGAGAGAGAGAGAGAGAGAGAGAGAGAGAGAGAGAGAGAGAGAGAGAGAGAGAGAGAGAGAGAGAGAGAGAGAGAGAGAGAGAGAGAGATGAGTGGGGTCCACCAACATCCCAATCTTGCTAGAACTATGAAATTCCTTCTGTCTTAAGAGTCATCAAACTCTTATCTTTCTATGAAGTTTCATCATTCTCTCCTTGATTTGATCTGGATCATCTCGATCGTTTGCACATGACCCAATTAGAATCATCTGAACTGTTATTTATTCCCTTGATAAGATTTGATGATCATTTGCTTGTTAATTTTGCAATTCAACGGTTGGATGGCCAATTAAAGCTAAAATAAAATATTTTATGCAAAATCTTAAAATTGATGGCCTAGATGCTCTAATTGAACACTAAATTAGGGGTATTTTGACCAAAATTGAACACTTAACACACCCCCAACCAGCATTTTGCTAGTCCCTAGCAAAAGATGCTAAACATCAAATCGCAAGATTTTAAAATTTTTATTTTTCAGGTCATCTTCATTTTTTCTTAGAGAATTATCTTCAATAAATCTATTAACTTTAGCAAACTAATAAAGATGACTGAAGAATTCAAAACCCTACCCATATGCTGAAAACATTCCATTTGAGCTCAGATCTCAGAGTGAGTGTGTGCGTATACAGCCTACACGTAGAATAATTTTTATCTCTAAGTAGACTTCTAACGTTTGAACTCCATTTGAAATATGTTTTGACCTCAATCCTTACTAATGACATACGCTCAAAAATAAAATCTCTCAGATAAAGGGTTCAAATCAGATCTCTCTTTTAAATATGTGAGAAGAGTCAACAAATTTATCTCACATATACTCATGAAGAATGGGAGTTACTAAGGAATTTAATTGTTTTAATCCCTTTGGAATGGATGCCATTACCTTTGAAAATTTAGAAATACCACTCTTTTAATCCTATCCATTAATATCCTCCTCAAGACTATATCCCTCCTAGAATCAATAGGTCTTTAATTGGGACGAAACATAGGCTTAGGACAGGGTACCAAAGAAAGGGTATAAGGGTATTCAAAGTTTATTTAAAAAAATAAGTAGAGGTCTTCTACTAAAGTTGACAATTCTTCTTTTCTTTGCTGATTTTTAAAGTGAATATTTCTTTTTCTATTTTTCTTTGCATTCTTCAAACTTTTTCTTCTTCTTTTTTCTTTAAGACTTTTCTTTCTTTTCACGCTTTTGAATCACTTTGAAGAATATTTCTTTTCTTGATATCCACTTTTTACTTTCATTGCAACTAAAAGGTATTATTTCATTCATCTCTAACTTATTTTTCAATGAAAATGGGTAATGGATAATTTATATTGGGTTAATATGGGTAAAAGGGTAATTTGGGTGAAAAAAGAAAAGGCTTATTTTGAAAGGCTCAAGTTGGCTGACTAGTGGTAAAATACTTCTAGGTAGGCTCTATGTCTCTAGGTTTATAACAAGGATGGGCTAAATCATTTTCTAGGTTTCTTATAATCTATCAAATTCAATGAACTTCTAGAATTTTAAAGGTAGTATTTTAATTATTCAGGTAATTAGGCAAATTTAAGAGTTTGGGATCAATTTTGTTTAAGCATGCTGAAGAACATTAAGAACATTTATAACCTCTCAAAATGAATGAATGGCCCTAAAACTCACTTAGGTTATAGGTCATCGCTGAATTTCTTCAGAATTTCTAAGTTATAGTCACTTATCAATTTATATTATCTACATGCGATTGCATGTACAGATGTGATCTGAGACTTTGCTTTCATAGAATACTTTAGAAAATGAGTAAAATAATGAATTAATCGTATTCAATTCCATTAATAAGCTAAGGTTATCTAGATTATACTTTAGAAAATCCAATTCCTATCATAGTATAGGAAATGACTTAAAATTTTTCATTTTTTCAAATTTTTTTTTTTTGGAAAAATTAAGGAAAGCACCTAAAAAATCTAAAAAAAAAGTAGAATTTGCTAGAATTCTACACGCCCAACCTGACAGAAACATTGTCCTTAATGTTTTAAAATGTAGGACCTAAAATGAATGTAGGTGATGCAGAAAACAACAAAAATGAAAAACTCTGGGTTGCCTCCCAATGAGTGCTAAGTTTAACGTCTTTAGCCGGACATATCCTAATATATCCTAATCTATACCCAATTGGTATTGAGTTTTCCAAATCTTAACAATGAAATGGCAAAATTTCTCACCCCACTTCAAAATCTCGCGATAGTCTATATATTTCATCTACCCTAAAAATTTTAGTGAAGGTAACATTATGATACAGTTGACTACCACGAATGTAAATTGAGTGGGACCACTCTTATGATCTCCTTTTTTCAGAATTTCACAGTAATCAATATAATTCCTCCACCTTGAAAATTTGAATGGTGGAATCTCTATAATAATGTGAACTACCATGAATTTAAATTCTTTTAGATCATATGGATGTGGATGGTCCTCCTTTTCCCTTACATTTTCTTGAAATTGAGGTATAAGTTGACTATGCCCTTCCTTAAAATATTGTTCTTCTATTAATGGAGGAGGGAGCAAGGTTTGGCTTACATCCTGATTATCTTCTAGTGTATACCTTAGAGTTGGTTGATGTATGGACAGTATATCAATGGACTCTTTCTTTTCTTGATCTATTGGCACATGCAATACTTCAAGTGGGCCTAATTTCATATCTAATGATTGTTCAAATAAGGTCTGTAGGTCCTAATTAGGTACATCTTCAACATTACATGGCTCAATTTGGAATTTGAGGCTCTGTAAGGGGTTCTACTTTGTCTTGCCATTGAGGAGTGTTCATTAGTGGCACAATCTCCAACAATTCCTTTACTTCTTGAAAGGATGTTTCTTCATCAATTTTATAAAAATAGATAGGACATGAATTGGGGGGTTTTGATTTGGAGGTTTCTATGAATTCATCATCTCCCTCAATGGATGTCTCTTCATAGGAATCATAACAACGACTCAGATTTACCTCGAGTATATCTGTATTGGAGATTTCTGTGGATGGTAGGGGACTTTGTATTTCAAAATGATCACATGAATTCTCTATCCTATCATCACTAATAGATGGTTCATCCTTATTCTCATTTGGTACAAATCCTCCAAATCTTTCCATAAATATAGCATGTAATTGACCCACCTTTTCATGAAGTTGTTTAGTCGATTCTGCTAATACCCTTAGGGTCTCGTCGAATGTGTCTTCCTCTTGTGATGAAGACATCGACTCAAAAGGCATATACTGCTGTGTCATTGAAGTATTGGGAAATGATTGATTAGGTTGGACCCATAATTGTTGTCCTTGATTTTTGTGATAATCTTGGTAGGGTTGATTAGGGTATGACCATGCTAGTTCTTCCTAAGATGGTTGATAATCCTAAGACCATGATTGTTCATGATGCCTAGTCCATCCATTATAATCTTGGTAATTTGTCTCCGGATAGTAATTATTGCTAGGTTCAGTGAATGCATGAGGTGCATCCATTGGCTCCTGATAATAGTCATTATATGCAGAGCCACATGGCCAAGTAGAATTGGGATATTGTGGTTTCGGATAAGCATAGTAATCGTTAAACTAAGGTTCTGGATAAGCATAGTAATTGTTATACTGAGGTTCTGAATATGACTCAATATTTTCCTTTGAGGCAAATAACCTATTCCTTGTACGAGTCATCCTTTATCTATTCCCTTCTTGATAAGCCATTGTAATCAATCTTTATATACAACAAAATCATTGTATACAATGAATGAGTGCTTCTCTCTTCTTTTTATTATTTTTTATTTTTTTAGAAGACTATCCTAAATGATGCAACCTAAATGCCTAGAATGATGCACAATCAATGACACAATCAAGCAATCCCCTAAGGCTAATAAGCATAGATATTTTGATTTTCTTTGGGGACAATGCTTTTAATTTAGACTACTACTTACCAATTAGGTTCTAACCAAAGTGGTTAATACAACCCTTGTGTAAGGAGACGTTTAGACCGCAACAAACGTTGATAGGTGGTGAGGGAAGAGCGAGGCTCTATTAGACAACCCCTAATAACCATAGTAATCAAAAGCCACTAGAGTGATAGTAAATCATGTCCTATTAAGAGGGTCCTACGAGCATATAATGACCATATAGGTCTCTTCTAATTGATTTTAACTTAAAGTGAATGGTAGGGTTGCGCGCTTGAGGTGATTATCCTATGTGGGCCAAGGAGTGGTGATGAAATCTACCCTTGATCTTGTGGGGTTGGGTGCCCTTACTGATTAATTTTCACACCATAGCAATTCGATCAACATATAATTCACCTTAAAGCGTTAGACGTATCCTAAAATGCAATTGAAAGCAATAAACTAATGCAAAATCCTAAAATGTAATAATTATAACAGATGCTTTCTATATGAGTTACACTACCAAACAATGCAAAATTACACTAAATGAAAACCCTAATCTAGAAAATAAATGAGTGAGAAGACTTATAGTGGGGTTTCTAATGAAGATCAAGTGTGGGCCACCTTATCCCACACTTGCCTTGTATTATTATAACCCTTTAAAAATTGAAATTAAAAATGCAAATTCCAAAGGGGCATCACTACAAGATTCACTAAAAAATAAAAAATTCCTAATATAGGAAAACAAGAAAAATCTATCTAATTGATGATGCTTCACTCACCAATTTCCTGAAAAAGAAAAATAATAATTAGTACCAAATTCAGGAAATAAAGTGGCTATGCACTAAAAAATTAAAGATGCACCTAAAAATGCCTAAAATATTAAAAAAATGTAATTCCTAATTTTTTTTTTGGATTTTCAATTAAATTTTATAAAAACTCCATTGCAAGTCCTCGGCAAGGATGCCAAAAACTTGTTGATGTTTAACCGCAAGTGCACGGGCTATTGTAGTATAGCTATGCAAATATAGGTCGATCCCACAGGGATTCACTATAAATGTTGGAGTTTTAAATAAAATTCAATTAATAAATATAAAAATAAAGAATATAAAAGAAATAAGCTAACAATAAAATAAAAATTCTCAATTTATTTAACTGCTGCAATTTACAAAATTATTTATTCAAAAAAATAGAAAATAAAACTAAATAAGCAGCCTTGGATATCATTGTCCCTGGATAGGCATAACATGGATAAGGAAAAACCAAAATATTCAGGGACACATATGTAAATTAAACATGGACTCAGATGGAATTAAAACGAGGTCACAAATGGTACTAAAATGAGGACAGAGTTGGTATTAATCAGGTCTGATAAGGGCAGACTTGTAAATTTTTTGAATTTTTGGTTTTAATGGAAAACCAGATGAAAACCATGGAGGAGAAAACTGGAGAAGGGAGAAGAAGGAAGAAGAATGGGGAAAGGGAGAGAAGAAGAGAAGGAGGAAAGAAGAGAGGAAAAGGAGGGAAACCCGACTTGGGTTTCTGTTCCTGGACCATCTGACGACGTAGAGCCGCAGGAGGAGAAGGTGGGGGTAGAGGAAAATGCCGGCCAGTGTAGGCTGAGAATAAGCTAGAGGAGATGTGCAGTTAGTGTGATCTGGACAGGGGCACGACCCGTGCTGAAGAACTGGGGTGAGAGATGCTAGCCTAAAGACACTGATGAGGTAGCCTGATTGAGTGGAGAAAGGAAACGAGGCAAAGGGGGAGAAGATGAGACAAAGCATGCGAGTGAGTGAGAAAGAGGGAGCGAACAGAGAGAGAAAGAGAGATGATGCCAGGCCTGCTAGGTGTGTCACACACCTATGGCCGGCCTGTCATTGAGTCTGATGGGAAGCAGAGGTGAGGAGTAAACTGTTAGAAGAGAGAGATATATTGAAAAGAGTAGAAGAGAGAGAGAGAGAGAGAGAGAGAGAGAGAGAGAGAGAGAGAGAGAGAGAGAGAGAGAGAGAGAGAGAGAGAGAGAGAGAGAGAGAGAAGGGAAGTGGTGGTGCTGTTGTGGTGCACTCTGGCCTGCTTGGTGCAGGTTGAGTGCGGGAATGAAACGAGAGGGATATAGAGATGGTGAATGGAGAGATGAGAGGAAGAGTGAAAGAGAGAAACAGATGGACAAAGAGGGAATGAGTAGAAGAGAAGAGGTGGAGAGAAGAAGAAGAAGGAGAGAAGGGATGGGGGTTTGGTCTAGCTACCTCCCACGGTCTTGCTCGGGGGTTGAAGAAGAGAGAGATGTAGAGAGACGAGAAGGTTATTTGAAGAAAACAAGAGAGAGATGTGAGAGAGTGAGAGGCGTGAGAGATAGAGAGAGATGTCAGATGAGAGAAAAAAGGAGATGTGGGAGAGAGAGAAAAGAGAGTAAAAGAGATATGGAGAGAGAGAGAGGGTAAGAGAGATAAAAATGAGTGGGGTCCACCAACATCCCAGTCTTGCTAGAACTCTGAAATTCCTTTATTCTTCAAATTCCTTTTGTTTTAGGAGTCTTCAAAATCTTATCTTTCTATGAAGCTTCATCATTCTCTCCTTGATTTGATCTGGATCATCTAGATCATCCAAGCTGTGTTGATTGATCTGCAATGCACAGGACCCAATTAGAATCATCTGATCTGTTCTTTATCCCCCTGATTAGCTTTTTATGATCATCTAACTGTTAATTTTGTAATTCAACGATTGGATGGCCAATTAAAGCTAAAATGAAATACTAAATTAGGGGTATTTTGACCAAAATTGAACACTTAATAGTGAGTGCTATAGAACATCCTTGGTGAAAAGTTGAGATGATAACTCTAGTTGATGGATAAGTCACTAGCACAATGACTTATTCAAAGAAACGTTTATTAAGGCTTATTGAAATAATGACAAGTATATCCTCATGTGATACAATAGACTTGGGTATGATATTAAGATTTAATTGAATTGCAAATTATGAGACTGTGTTGATTTTCACAAAGATGAAATGATGTTGTTGTGATAAAATAGTCTTCTTATGTAGAAGACAAGATATGGTAAAATCTTACATTATATCAGTTGTAAAGTGAATGAATGATGACATGTATTTTTGACAATTATGTTTATTATGGATGATGAATGATGTATGAATTGAGAAGAAAGATGGAGTTAAAGGTTAATAAACTAAAATAAATAAAATTAGTAAAAATCATTGTACAAGAGAAATCCTATGCATTCTCAAATTCTAGCTCTTTCTTATTCTTCTCCATTTTACACTTCTCTTCATAATTCTCATTGCATTATCCTCGCTTTTCTCAGACTTGTAGCCTTCTCATTTCATCTCCACATCTCTTCAACCATACTCTATATTTTTCTCTATTCCTTATCTTTATTTGACTTGCCCCATTTCTATCTTTAAAGTAAAAATTACTTGATCACAGGAAGTGTGCATGATGAAAAATTTAAATTCTCTTATAAGAAACTACTGATTTTCCTTTCCCTCTTTTCACTTTAGTTTCCTCGACTCTTTGCATTTTCACGTGTGTACTCCATAAAGTAAAAGCTATTTAGTTACAAGTGTGCATGATGAAGATTTAAAATCTCCTACACTTTGCATTCTCATATGTATGCTCCTTAAAATAAAAACTACCCAGTTACAAGTGTGCATAATGAAGATTTAAGATTTCCCTATACTTTGCATTCTCATGTGTGTGTTATCTAAATGTAAAAACTACCTAATCACAAGTGTGTGTGATAAAGAATCAAATTATACCTTGCATTGTAATGTGTGTACTACCTAAATGTAAAAACTACCTAATCACAAGTAAGCATTCTTGAGAAAGGATTAAATTATATTACAATAAACCACCATTTAAATAAGAAATTAATGTTTCTAATTAACTTCACTAGATTCTTGACTAGTGATGATTTTGGTAATAAATGCATATCCCAATACAGGAAGAATGATATGTGGGATATATAAAAGAAAGTAGTCTTGATTTATGAGAAACAGATACTACCTACGAAGGGTAGTATACTTTAAGAAAACAAGTGAATTGTATTTGTACCTTATCTCAAGAAAGATTGTGGAACTATATATGTTGAAAGATCAGAACTGATATGTGAGTTGTGTATGAAATTAAGACATTCCATTAGTTATTTGATATGATGGACTTTTAGTTATTCCACTAGCAATTGATTGACCTTATGAATTTGAACTCTTATGATGAAGAGTGTTTGTATGTATATCTGAGGTTAGGAGAGATAAACCTTATTTGATAAATAAAGTGAGGAAATTCATTTGAAGGAGTATGTTAGAGGAGAACATACTAAACAATTGTATTGGTATGTAATGACAGAAATATTTTAGTATCATTATGGAAAGTGAGATGATACTATATTGATATCAGTAAACACCAATGGTGTTATTTGAGATAGGAAGCCTTGGCGTAATGGTAAAAGTTGTTGTTATGTGACCTTGAGGTCACGGGTACAGGGAGTGGAATCAGCCTCTTGCGAAATGCAAGGTAAGGCTGCCTATTATAGACCCTTGTGGTTTGCCTTTCCCTAGATGCCCAAGGGCGGGAGCTTCATGCACCAGGGCTGTCCTTAATGGTGTTGATTAAGTATTTGAATGTGATTGCATAGTTAGTGCGATTTCAGTTGTTCATTTAATGCTATGAGTTTCATATTTGCATTTGAGAAATACTGAATGTATTATTTCTATTTTTGAATCTAAATACACCAAAGGGTGTAAGTTTAGTTATTACATTTTGAATTATATGTGTTATCTCTAGTAATTGTACTTGTATGTTTGTATCTAAATTTAAGTTAAAGATGAATGTTTATGATTATCTGAATGTAAGGTCGTATATAGGATTTTAGTGAAATGGAATATGAATACGTTAGAGATGTTCTTTGATTTAAATGACTATCTCTTTATTTTGGATTCATGTGGAAATGGATAAATGATTATGAAAAATCTATTCATTATTATGATTGAAATGTTATGATATGAATTCACATTCGATATTAAATGCTTGTTTGGAGAAATGAAAGATTTAACTGGTTGAACATATGTTGAGATAATGAAAAATTATTTGAGCAAAGGCTATGATGATAGAGTTAAAGTACAATTCATTATAGTAATTGGATTTTTTATTTGTAACTGGGATTGAAAATTTTCATATTTCTATTACAATGCAATTTATGATGGATTTTGATAGAAGATTGTGGACAATATGAAAATCTTCCATTATATATGGTTGTGATGATGATGATTGTGATTAAACATTTATCCATTGATGATTTTATAATGGGTTGGTATAATACTATTGAAGAACTTGGATATTATTCATGAAGTTGTGGAAATGGGAAAGTAATTCTCACAGCATTAGGATTTGTTATATTATGGTAATGTGGAGAATGTAACGAGACAGTCTCGGAGATATATATTATTTGTGGATGAAGGATTAATTCTGTATAGTGAATGATGGAATGTGGTGAGATAGAATCTCAAAAATGTATTTTGTATTGATAAATGGTTTATTAGGTGTGCCGCAATCGCATGTGTTAAATGTGTAAGTCCGAAAAACAGAGGAGACTCTACCAAAATTTCGTCAGAAATATGATACTTGAAATTTAGAAGGTAGGCATTTTTATAAGGTTAGAATTGATTAAGCATATGCAGAAGGGGTCATCTTTAAGTGAGAAATATATATATATATATATATATTCACTATTTGAAGTAGTATAAAGCGTTATATGGATAAGAAAATAGAAAGGTTGAGTTGGAGATAAAGATTATGTGTTCTAAGAATCATTACAAGAAAAACTTAATCAGAAATTTATTGTTTTGATGGATTATCCAGTAAAGGCTATTATCAAAGTATGCAGTGAAAGTGATTTTTATTGCTTATTATAGATAGAAAAGCTGCGCTATTAAGTGACATAATATCTAATTTAAGTTGAAAATCATTTATATTTTGAGGATTGACGTTTTATTGAAGTAATTATATGACTTGAAATTTACAATGAGATGAGAATATTATTAGAGTTGTTGGAAAGATATTATGAAAAGAATTTCAAAGATGAAATTCTTTAAGGAGGGAAGAATGTAGTGACCCCAAAAATTTTGAGGACAAAATTTCTCCAAGGAGGGAAGATTGCAACAACCCCAAAATTTTACTATTGCTTGATCAAAGTATGAGTTTTTTAGGAGAATAACTTTTTATGGAATTAGAATAAGGAATAAAATATAAATAATTAGAATCTACTAAGAAAATGGAATGGAAAAACCCAAAGAACGCTGACAACGGAGTCTGGATGAGGAAGTTATGGGACTTCGAGGTTAGGGCTATTTTGGTAATTAAAAGTTAAAGAAAACTAAGAACATGAAATTACTAAATCTGGATTCTACTTGGCAATATGAATCCAATGACATTAAGTTTGTTGAAATCAAAGATTGGATGAATAAATGATAATTTTCTTACAAAAGGGTATTTTAGTAATTCTGCTAAGTGGGCCCCACTTATAGGAGTTGGAATGTGACAGTCAATGGACTTAGAAAACATCATTAGTATGTCTTACCTTTTCTTTGACTATATCATGGTGTTAAAAATAGTAAAAATACCATTATGAAACTTTAAAATAAATAAAAGAAAACAAAATTAAAATAACAAAAAGGGGGGGGGCACATTTGATAATAGCACCCCCACTTAAGTGAAATGTAGGGAATAGACTTAGGTTTATTTTCAAAACCCAATAGAACCCGACAAAGAGGAGGAAAGAAAGAGAAGAAGAAAGAAAAGGAAGAAAAGGAGAAGGAAGAGGAAGGAGAGGAAGGAAAGGAAGAAGAAGAGAAGGAAGAGGAGGGAAAGAAGAAAGAGGAAGGAGAGAGAGAGAGAGAGAGAGAGAGAGCTCGCTGGGGAAACCAATCACGTTGGTGAGCACGAGAAAATGGATCTAGGTAGTCGCCGAAAAAAATGGAGCTTGCAAGTGAAGATGGAAGCTCAAATTTCAAATCTGAAACCCCCACCTTGCTCGCCTCAAGGTCTAGGACAAAAGCCCTTCGTTTCCATTTCGATTGGATGAAGATTTCATGGGGCCTTTAGGATGGCTGGAGTTGTGGGCCGTTGTTGGAGATGACGACAAATTTGATCAACGATCCGAGCCGGTCATCTTCTACGGCTGGCCTAGAAGAACCAAAACTCCATGGTTTTGGATGGATCTGGGATGACTCTACTGTGTGACTAGATCGGGAAGAGTTCACCTAAAATCAATGTCGATTGGGTTCATCCAAGGGTGGAGGAAGCACAAAAACATGCTCTGAAAGCAAGATCCGTAAAGCCCATCTTTTGATTTGATGTAATTTGTAGATCCGTGAATTTCTATCATAGATCTAAATTTAAGGACTATCCAACCGTCCATTTCTTAATCAAAGATTATGGATAGGTAGATACATAGTCGACAAACTCTAAAATCAACTCAGATTGCCGATTTGGACTATAAAGACCAATAGGATGATCTTAGCAGTTCGATCGGGTATTGTTCATATAGTAAAAATTTGATGTCTGATTGTTGATTAGACACCATGATGTAAATTGACTGCAAACCGATCAAACAATCTCAGCCATCCGATCGGGTATTGTTCGCACAGTAATTTTGTAGTGTTTAATCGACGATCAGACACGATGGATGAATCCTACGACCCTGAATTAGCTAGGATGACTAGAACGTTGTAATTTGGATGAAAACCTAGCAAGAAACCTCAGCCAATTAATCTATCACTATTCAAAAAGTGACTTGTTGAAGTCAGATCGATGATCATACCTCACAAATGAGTTATGATCGTCAATTCAAAACTGGAAGTGGTCTATCCGACCAGTGCACACCCTTAAATTAGTTAAATATGACCATGTAAATTGATGAAAAACACAATTTAGATGTTCACAAAGATGCTACTGTAGATCTCAACCATAATCTAAGGACAGACATCTACAGAAGCCCTGATCAACTCACATGTAAATTGATCGTCCATGTAAAGATCCGATAATGATGATCCGGGCCTTGGATTGTATCAAATTCTTAAAATTATGATCATAATTAAATCTAAATATCTCTGTGTATGTGAATGTATTAAGAAAAGAGTTTTTATGCATTGAATAGATTGAAGTGCGCGTTGTTGATAGTAGAGAAGAGGGTGATTAAAGTTAGTGAAATCCAATGAACGTGTCACACGAGGTAGGTGAAAATTTAAAATATCATGTCTAAATAATAAGATGCATGTTCTAAACATGATCTTATTTCTGATTATGGATGCTATGAAATTAAAATGGTATGACTGATATTTGACATGCTTTAAATTGAAATGATGAAATAATGTTAATTAAAAGAATTGCATGTTATAATTGATGCTTATGACTTGTACATCATGTATGTGAATTGTGAGATTATGTTTATAGAACATGGGTACCATGTCAGTATTGATGATGTATGATTCTAGGTTTATAGTATACATCCTTGGTGGGTTATTACCAAATAAGTGATGATCTTATTCTTGTTATGAAATATATGAAAAGGTGAATTGCCTGCTATTATGATTATTGTACATCCGGGCATGGAGGCATGAGAGTTTTGTTTTAGAAAGGCGTAGGCCTACGGATGCTATGCTAGGAGAGTTATGAGGATTTGGCCACCCGCTCTTTGAAATTTATTATGTTGTGGATACCAAGCACTGTGTTGTTAAAAGTCGAGTGGGGCAATTATGGGAAGGTCGCACTATGACATCCATGGTCCTCCCATACGGACATGGATATTGTGATTTCCACCAAGGATGGTATAGGTGGATTATTGAGTAGTTATTTAGGCGCAATGTACGAATTCTAATTGCATGCATAATAGTCCTTATATTTGATGCACTATGGTGCTTATATGATGGCATTATGAGATGCCTTATATGATATGGCATGATGATATGCCTTATATTGTTTTTCTAGCGGTGGTTGGAGGATTGTGGACCCCGTATAGTGAGGGGCATGAGGATTATACTGATATACTAGCAGATGCTGGATGATTATGAACCCCACATGATGAGGGGTATGATTCTAAAGCCCATTATAGTCTGGAAATGTAGATTAGGAGACTTATTGATTATATTCATAATTTTGTATGTCTTATAACAATTTATATATATGTGTACATATGCTATATGTATATGATTGAGGGCATAGTTTTATATAAGTTTTATATGGATATATGAATGGGAAGAACTGTTATGTAGAGTATGGTTCATGGAATTGGATTAGTTTATTTAGATAATAAATAATAATTAAAGATGTCTGATAAATCAATGGATTACTTATAATTATTTAACATGTAGATATCGATAATTATGAAACATGGTAATAATTGATTCATCAATGGATTGTTAATGATTATGAAACATATAGATATTTGGTTTATAAATGGATTATTGAAATGTGAAACGTATAGTAAATCCCATTCAATAAAATTGCTATGAAAATGAATATTCTAATTACTATGACATAATTAATATATCTTAAGATTTTGCATTCTTCTTGAACTCCCCTACCAAGCATAGCTTGCTAAGATATTGTAAATGTTTTATGTTTACAATATCTCATATACAAATAGACAGGAGAAGATGTACACAAGAAGAGGAATCCAGCAACCATACTTCTGCACTCAGGTATGCATTTTATTAAAGCTTTTGTATTGTGTAGTTAGTCATTTGAATTGTGATATTGAACATTTAATATAATGTTATAGGGGTTGTATAAGTGAACTACTTGATGGGTCCTGTTTTAAGAAATGAATTTCTATCTTCTAGAAAACTATATATATATGTGTGTGTGTGTGTGTGTGTGTGTGTGTGTATAGTGTGAGAATAAAGGTGACATTCAGGTTTTTGGAAAAATAAATTTCAAAGAAAAATCTTTCGCTATTTTTGTATTTTAAAATTTAAAGGCGTGCCACCTTTTGAAATAAACCCAAAAATTTTTCATGAAAAACCCGAGGTGTCACATTTGATTTGTGCACCCCAACTTGAGGGATAGTGTTAAGAAATAAGTGTCATCTTGAAGTCGGATACAAAGGCAGATGTGTATAATGAAGTCAAAAGAAAGAAAAGTATAATTCAAATATAAACAAACAATAGTCTTATATAATGATAAATGAGGCAAAAAGTGTCTTATGGTTAAAGGAACCAATTAAAGGAAGTATTTGAATCCCCTTTCACACAACAAAGTGAGATTAGACATAAGCTATGCAAAAGACATCAAATGATGGATAATAATTCAATAAGCATGTATCAGTTTCATTTTAAGTGCATTATGGAAACAATAGGAAGTTTCCAGCCTGAGTACTTCATGATGCATTATCTATTACGAGATCATTGAAGATCATGATAAAGAATGACATATGTTTTTTAAGGAAAAAGTGTCAATTGCTAACTAAATGGAAATAGTCCCAGCCAAAATATAAAGAATTTGAAGGAAACATAAGGCTCAATATGGAAAGCATCCAAAGGAAATTAGGTTACAATAGAGATACATTCAATGGAAATGATTGCAAGTTCTTAACTTCTATTAGTTCAAATACTACATAAATATATCCTAAATCACAAGGAAAATATGTTTATTAAAACCTATAAAGTGTGTCAAAGTAATGGAAGAAAATTAATATAAAATGCTTCTAGTACTTACATGTGTATTGAGGGCTATATTTGAGTAAAAAAAAGATTTAAGTGTTCTAATGTCATCCCAATAATTGCTGAATAGATATGCCTGTAATATAAATATTTTTTTGGATATTACTGTATAATACTTCCAATATAAACATTTTCTGGTTTCTTACTAGTTATAGTGGAAACAGCCACTTGGAGTAGGCTGGTGACCTTGCAGGGCAGAGAGAGAGAGGGGGGGGGGGGGTGTGGAATGCATAGTCAGTCGGGGAAGGCAGCAATTGTGCAAGGCAGATGGAGGGAGGGGATGGAAGCATAGTCGGTAGGTAGTGACCGTGTAGGATAGATGGAGGGACCGAGGGAGGGAGGGGATGCAGTTGGTCATGGTAGGCAGTGACCACACAGGGCAGATGAACGGAGGGGAAGTACGGTAGATGGAGTGAGGGAGAGAGGGGGATGTGCTCATAGTTGGTTGGGGTAGGCGACGACTGCGTAGGGCAAGGGGATGCTCTTGTCATCGGTTGGGGTTGGCTAGTGATCGCGTATGGCAAAGGGAGGAAGGGAGGGATGAAATGCATGCACAGTTGGTCAGCCCCAGCCAACAATCGTGTAAGGAGAGAGAGAGAGAGAGAGAGAGAGAGAGAGAGAGAGAGAGAGAGAGAGAGAGAGAGAGAGAGAGAGAGAGAGAGAGAGAGAGAGAGAGAGAGAGAGAGAGAGAGAGAGAGAGAGAGAGAGAGAGAGAGAGAGAGAGAGAGAGAGAGAGAGAGAGAGAGAGAGAGAGAGAGAGAGAAGTAGTACCTTATGCATGTAGGCAAAGATTGCAAACTTTTCGATAGGCTGTAACATTGATTGACAGAAAGACAATGCGGGGGAATCGTATATGACAGTGATGGAAAAGGAAACTAGTGGGATGAATGAAAATTTTAATGTTATAAATAGAAGACTTTTAAAGTCATGAAAAAAATGATTTTAAAAACATGTTTTTAAAGTCAATTTTTTGGAACGACTTTAAGAATGTGTTTTTAAAGTCATTTTTTTGAAGTGACTTTAAAAATAAAATATTTAAAGTTGTTTTTCTAGAACAACTTTAAAAAAGTGTTTTTTGAAGTCATTAATTTTTTTTATTTTTAAAAACCTATGTTTGAAGTTGTGTTTTTGAACAACTTAAAAAACTTAGTGGACCTTTAAAGTCGTGAAAAAAAAAAAAACTTTAAAAACATGTTTTTAAAGTTGTTTTTATAGGAACGACTTTAAAAACATGTTTTTGAAGTCATTCTTTTTGAAACAACTTTAAAAACAAGATATTTGAAGTTTTTTTTTTTTTTTTTTCAAAATGGCTTTAGAAACATGTTTTTTGAATTTTTTTTTAAAAAGAAACTTTAAGAACCTGTTTTTGAAGTCATTTTTAAAAAACAACTTTAAGAATATGTTTTTGAAGTCATTTTGCAACAACTTTATAAACCTATTTTTGGAAGTCATTTTCTTTAGATGACTTTAAAAACTTATTTTTTTTGAAGTCATTTTTTTTAGAATGACTTAAAAAACTATAAAATATAAGTATATATTTTCTCTTCATGAACCAACATTTACATATAGATGTAGGAGGATTGATTTGGGAAGTAATAAGCCTCTATGACATATCTTCATTTGCAAAGAATTCTTGACGTGAAAACACAAATGAAGGGCTAATTAGATTTCATTCAAATTAAGTATTATACTAATTGTTCTATGCTTTACTTTAAAATTTCTTACTTACAATGATGTTGGCTGTTTTTTTTCATAAAATTCATCATTAATTCCTGCATTCTAGTGCATGTATAAATAAACATAAGAACAAGGAAATCCAAGTAATTTTTGAATCACTCTTCATTTATCATCCTTTTATTACATATATCAAATTAGATCTTGTTCATACAAGATCATGATTTAAAAGCTAATTTGGAACTATTTAATCAAGATTTAACCTCTTTGTATTCAGCTCATAACACTCTCTAACGGGGAGAGAGATGGTAAAGCTTTAAGGTGCAACTTCCTTGGCCAACTTAATAGAACCATTTCTCTCTAGCAAACCTTAATTTTGGATGAGAACCACAAAGTAAAAGGTTCTCCTTTTCTCCTATAGTAAGGTTTAGAGAGAGAAGTAGTTGTTGTTTGCAATAAAATCGTATGATTTTTGCTAGAATCATGACGACCTAAGCAACTTCTCAACCCCATCATCTATATTGACCAAAGCCATTTCATCTACAAAATGCAAACATATTAGAGAGTTAGAAACAAGAAAGTAAAGGATGAAAAAAAGAGATTTTAGTATCCTTACTATGTTTTTCATATCACAAAAATCAAAATACCAAAAAGGAAAGAAAAAAGGAGAATAGAATAGAGAGAGAAGAATTAAAGGAGGCTATCATGCCTCTCGTAAGATGAAGAATGTGGACATAGGATATAGGAAAAAAAAGAAGAAGAGTTCAGCCCTTTTTATAGAGGAAAATTGACTTTTAAAGTGGTTTTGAAGCAAACAACTTCAAAAGTACAACTATTGAAGTCATTTTTTGAAAACGACTTCCTAAGTCCAACTTTTGAAGCCATTTTTAAAAAATGACTTTAAAAGCCCCTTTTACTATGCAATATCAGATAATGTTTCATATAAATCGGTGTTGAATCACACATCTTGTACATAATAAACAGAAGCATATATGAAAGAAGTTATTTTTCAAATAACTCCTCAATCACTAATACAATCCATATGACACATATTAAAAGAGCTAATCTAGAATTATTTCATCTCATTAGTAAAATCCAATAGCCCCCCTCATATAGTTTCAACCCAAGCACCATCCTCACCATTATCACACACATAATCCTCATTCTCAGCAAGTACTTCAACTAATGGAATTATTTAATACAAGGGTAATTTATTGTAACATTTCTTAGGTTGTCTTCATCATAAAAATCCCTTAGAGAGCATGATAACACAATTGACCATCTCTTATCATATCCATCTTGCACATAAAATATTTGTTCTGCTTGAGATGCCAAAATAAGCTAATCATTTTTATAACCGATCTTATTGAGGGTAACCAATGTCAATCCAAGGACATCAATTTTGATGTTGTCTTTGTTGTGTTCTACCTAGTAGCACTTAAATACAACCATAGTTCTACAAGTATAATCCAAGGTCCATATCTCTCTTATAACCTTGTAATAAGCTACTATTGGCCTGTTATCCTTTGAATTGGAAAAAGAATGTGGCATTAACAACTAAGTTGACCCTACTACTCTATTGTACTCTTGAGTTATCATGGTTTTTTGTGTAAAAGTGATACCATTGATGGTGTATCCAACATATTTTATTACTTTTGGTCATGATTCCATCTCCATCTAACTCAAGGATTCCGATATACTATTACCTGGAACTTCTTACTGATCTTGAACCTGTGCATATTGAGTAGGATATGATTGTTGCAAGTAGGATTACATATACACAATGCAATTTATAGAAATGTGAATTCATTCATTTTACCTTTTAGCGGAGCCAAGTATTAAAAGTGCAACAGTGCTCAAATTGCAGCCACTTTTGTTTCTTTGCTTTGAGGATGTCCATGTACTCACTATACACATACACCAAATTAATTGGGAGATCAAAGAAAATACAATAATTAATAATTAATTTTTACAAAGTGCATGATCAACTTACTTGATGTATGGCTAGACTTCATCAATATTTTGCAACACATAAAGGGATGCTTGGTCTTGTTCTTTATAGTATATAGTTGATACATGACTACTTGATAGAGGTTTGGCAAACCTTGGGATCATGAAATCCAATTGATTGTTTCTTTGCAATAAGTACTATGTACAAAACTCTGTTAATTTCTTTGCAATATAACACTCAACTATATACCCATCTAGGCGATTGTGATTTTGTAATACCCTTGTAAATTTCTCATGTTCCTCTCAAAAGGGTACATCCATCGCAAGTGAACTGGCCCACATAGTTTGACTTCATCAATGAGGTGCATTGTTAAGTGCACCATGATGTCAAAGAAGGATTGTCTCAAGCTCACATAAAGTTACCACTATATGTTCTTGAATTTCTTATAATTTTAAAACATCCATCACCTTATTGAACAAAGCATAGAAGAAGTAGTACAATTTTGTATTAGATCCTCTAATTTTATCTAGCAATACCAAATGTATTGCTACAGGCAGGAGTTGTTGCATCAATGTATGACAATCATGGTATTTCATCCCTAACACTTTCAGCTCTTCCATGGCAACAATGTTTCTAAAGTTTGAAGAGTCAGCATCTGAGACTTTAAACTCAGATAGGGTTTTATACACTATTCTT
The DNA here is from genome assembly GCA_035236585.1 of Warburgia ugandensis. NCBI lineage: Eukaryota > Viridiplantae > Streptophyta > Magnoliopsida > Canellales > Canellaceae > Warburgia > Warburgia ugandensis. The sequence goes on along the minus strand of CP141133.1, from coordinate 56,514,743 downwards.
CTCTCCTCTCTGTCAAGAATATAATTTGCTTTATGTAGGCATGTTCCTCAACTACTCTTAACCTGTGGTTATAACCTTCTCTTCAAATCCATCTTCATAATATCCATTTAAGCTACAAGCATCCTGTGTTTTTCCTAGGATGTCAAGCAAGGTACTAATCAAGCTTTCACATACATTCTTCTCAATGTGCATGATATCAAGCACACGGTGCAGATTTAGTGATTTCCAATATTTAAGCTAAAGGAATAAGGACTTCTTCTTCCAACAACTTTTAGAGTTTCTTTCACTTACAGTTGCTTTTATCTTCTTTCCCCACAAGACATTAAAGGTTTCAACCTAATCCAATACTTGTCATCCTATCAATATCTTTGGAGTTGTCCTTGTTCTACACTTCCATTAAATTCTCCCTTCTTAAAACAGTATGGATGGTCTCTACCCAACCATCTTCTATGGCTAAGGAATGTCACTTTCCTTCCATATTTAAGTCATGTGGAACATACTTGGTCACTATAGATAAGACAAATATTGTAACCTTTCACAGTGCATACAGACAAATTACCGTATGTATGAAAGTTGATTATTGTCCACAACGGTTTAACCTTTTGGGTGAATGAATCTTTCTTGTATGAATCCTAAGCTTCAACACCTACGTCCCATAATGGTCCAAGATCATCGATCAAGGGAGCCAAGTACCTGCCAATGTTGTTCCTTGGCTACATCAGATCCTGTATCAACATAATTACCATCATGAACTTTCTCTTCATGCATAGAAACGGTGGGAGGTTATAACAAACCAATATAATTGGGCAATAACTACACCTGATGCTTATAAAACCATGAGAATTAATCCCATCTACAGATAATGCAAGCTGTAAGTTTCTAGGTTCGTGTCCAAAGTTAGGCTATATGAAGTCTACGAGCTTCCATGATGGGCTATTAGTTGGATGGCATGAAGAGCTATTAGCTACTCTCTCCTTGACATCCCATACTAAATTCTTTATTATTTATATAATACAAAATATTCTTTTGAACCTTAGAATATGGGAAAAATATCATAGGACCTTTGCAGGAAAGTTTGTCATCATCTCAGTTGAATTCTTCTTTAACTTCTAACTTGACTACCCACAAGTTGGGCATGTAGTTTTAACCTTGGGCTCCTTCTTGTACAAGATGCAATCATCAGGGCATGCATGTATCTTCTCACATTTCAACCATAGTGTAGCTAGGTTTTTTTTTTTGCCTCCCATTTAGACCTCACCAATTTATTATCCTTCAATAGTAGCATACCACTACTTTCAAGACTTTTGTAAAAATCATGATATGAAAAACCAAATCTTGATTTCGCATTGTAAAGTTCTACCACTACAAACAACTTGGGATAATCTTTACATTGATGATACAATGGCTTATTGACTTCCTTTAATGGAGTCTAAAATAGTTTAGGGTCATCCTGAAAGTCATCGTATGTATCTTGAAACGTCGGTGCATTTGTACTATTTACAACACTTCCTATAGTGTCTTCAAATCTTTTGTCCATTGTCGAGGACTGCCCATGTGGAATTTGTTCTCCATGCCAAATCTATGGGCAATAACTTTCATAGATTCCATTGAACCAAAAGTGTTCATTCAGCATCCCTACAGTTATTGTTTTCATGTTTCCACATTTTAAGCAAGGATAATGCATGATATTATGATCACCACCTGCCCTAAGAGCGAACTTTATAAACTTTTTTATTCCCTCCTCATATTCTTTTGTTATTCTTATCACAGTTATCAACCCATATTTGTCCATTTTTCAATAAATTGAAGCTAATTTGTATGTCAAGACTTGTTACACATGAAAAGCTCAGGTATGCGTTTTGCTAAACAATAGGTATACAACAATTACAAGTGTTTGGAAAAACTAAATTACATGCATGTACATATGTGAGAATTTCTAATTAACAATGAAGAAAGATGTAAAACATGACAGATACATTTAAAAAGAAATTTAACTTTAAAAGGGAAAGTTTCTAACCATAACCATGCATGCAAAATATATCAAACATGCATATATATAAGAAAAGCAAGGAGATACTAACCAACAATCAAATTGATATCAACTGGGAATATATCTATATGTAATTTCAATTCATAGTTAATTTGGTTGAAGATAGCCACAATGAAAATTGACCTATATGAGCTTTAGTTTGTGTATATATGAAGACATTTGACACTCAAAAACCAAAAGATAATGTCAAAATTCTCATAACAAAGTACTAATTTTAAAGTTAGTTTCAAAAAATGACCTTAATAGTATACACTTTTAAAGTCATTCAAGAAAAATGACTTTAAAAGTACATACTTTAAAAGTTGTTTCCATAAAACAACTTTAAAAGAGGGCCACTTTTGAAGTTGTTTATGGAAACAACTTCTAAAATATTTTCTCTCAAAATAAAGTTATTCCTGCTAAAGTAAATTAGGGGATTTTGTAGTTCTTTTTAGGAAATGACTTTGAAACCAATGACTTTAGAAGTTGTTTTTGTAAAACAAATTTAAAAATCTATACTTTTAATTTTTTTTTTCCACAAAATGACTTCAAAATTCCATGGTTTTAAAGTTGTTTTCTTAAAATGACTTCAAAAGTATAGGCTTTTGAAGTCAAAGTGCTTTCTTGTGAAAATTTTTTCTTTGCACTAGACTAAAGAAGTCATTCTTTCACAAATCAACATCTTAGGTATGGTTTTTAATCTCATTTTTATGTAAACAACTTGGAAATTATTTACAGAGTTGGTAGTTAAAAAACTAAATTCTTTATGTTGACTTTAAAAGCACCAATTTTAGTAGTGGCATGTCCTTATATTGTGGCTAGTATGACAATAGGTCCCACATCTCAAATGTATTCCCCCCTTTGCTTATCTTACTTGGACCTATTGGCTCACTAGCTTCTTCGATTCTCCTCTTCCCGAGCTTACCTAGTACTCTCCTCACATTTAGTGGTAGAAATGGATGACCCTCTACCCCTGGCCAATCTTGAGCTCTTGGTGTTGCATTTATTGATTTCTCACAAGTTCCTAAGAAACATCCTTTATTGTCAAATTGGTCTACATAGTCTTTTGGGGTCTTTTGCTTTTCCAAGTATACTATAGCAACTACATAAGTAGATATAAGTTGGAGGTTTGCGAGGTTGGTTGTGGACTTTGTGGTTCAGCAAGAATATATGGTAATTCCTATCTTGAAATTCTTTCAAGGGTTTTTTTCACTCTCTTCCTTCATTTGTTTCATTTCCTCAATGGCTTTATGAGTTGATTCCACATATATCCTAAAGGTTTCTTTAGATGAGTGCTTCCTTTGTTGTGGAGGAAACAACTTGTATGGCATTGAGGTAGTGGGAAAGGATTGGCCAAGTTGGAACCATGATGGTTGTCCTTTGATATGGTTAGTATTCATGAGACCATGGTTGTTTATGATGCATAGCCATCCATTGTAGTCTTGATAGTTTGTCTCAATATAATAATGATTGTTAGGTTTAGGAAATGTAGTGTGTGCATTCATTGGCTCTTAATAATATCTATTATAGGTAGAGCTTGATGGCCATGAAATAGTGGGATATGTGTGGTTAGAATAGGTATAGGAATTCTTGTACCAAGGTTGTTAATATGGGCTAGTAAAATAATTCTCGTATTAAGGTTGTTGACATGACTGAGTATATAGGACTTATCATACTGAGGTTGTGAATATGCCTCAGTCTCTTGTCAAGAAGCAATCAACCCATTTATTAGTCTTTCCATACTATCCAATTGACTATCAATTGCATTGGACAGATCAGGAGTATACCTTATCTCTATTTAATACATATCAAGTAATGGTTTAGGAGTGAAATAACATGAAAGTGGTGGTTTTCCAACCCTTGTTTGGAGGGCCAATGCATTCAACTTTACATATAACGAGACAAATCATTGCATACAATGGATGAAGACTTTTTTTAAAAAAACTAATGAGAAGCCCTAACTTTATGACGCAACCTAACTAAATGCTACTCCTAACTCTAAATGATGCACAACCAATCCCTAATGCTGGCGAGTTTGACTTGATGATCTTTGCTAATATGAGAGGTTGTAGCTTTTAACTTAAAGCTAGGCAGCTCCTCCTTTAATCCAAACTTGACTATAGCTTGAATTTTGGATACCCACTATAACCATAAAGTCCAAGAGCCATTGGAGTGACAAGCTCAAAGCCCTAGGTCTCTTGATACTTGATTTTAATTTATAATTTCTTTATTCAATTTTAAATGGGTTATATTAATACAAGGCAAGTGTGGGGAACGGAGGCCCACTCGATCTAATTTGAATCTTGGTTAGTAGAGTAATTCATATAGTTTAGGGTCATTCATCTTATTTGTTGCATCTTATTTAGGGTTGATACACCTATCTAACCATTGATTGGCTGGCATTTATGTTGCATTAGTTTGCTTTCTAGCATTTTCATTGCATTTTTAGTAGGTGGATGGAATATAATGCTAGTAAGGGCCCCACAGGAATCCTCATAAGATAAGGATTGGATTTTATCACCAGATCCATGGCCCACTAAGAAAATCAAATTGATTTCCCTCTCACAAAACAAGTAAGATGAATTAATTTATAATTAACAAAATATGCAAATATGATGCAAAAATCCTAATCCAATGCAACCTAAGACTACGATTAAATATAAACAATTTAAATAAAGATCTAACCACAAATCTGTTGTAGTTTCTTAGCAATGGCATAAAAAATTTGGTGTAACTTTAAAATTACTCGCAAGTGCATGAATCAAAGTAGTATTGTATGCAAGAGAGGGTGATCTCATGAGAATTCTCAAAAATTTGTATGTTGGATGAATCTTGTTTAAAGTTCTTAACTTCAGCCAAAGAGAGTGATTTGCATTGATTTGAATTTGAACTAGGAAAGTAATTGCATGAAATTAGAAACTACAATTAAAGGAAACTTTCTTAAATTAAAACTAAGCAATAGAATTCGAAACTAACCTAACTAACATTCAACTAACAAAAGAAACTAAAATAAAACTATCATGAATTAAGCTAAGCAACTAACTTAAAAGAAACTAGTTAAAAAAGAAACTTTCAAAACTTAACACTTTCCTAAACAAGAAACTTTTCAAAAATAAAAAAGGACACCTTGTACACCTAAACAAAGATGCAAAAAAACTAATCAACACTAAACTAAGATTAATCAACTTAATTAACCAAAAATCAAAGAGAATTAACCCAATGTTCCATGCATGCTATGCGTGGTTCATGGGTCCAAGGATGGTTAGATTTGATGCCTTAAATCCAAACTAACATTGAATCTAAGCTACAAACTCAATAAATAGCCTAAAAATTTAAAAGGGTTCCTAAGGATTCAAGCAATTAAGATGTTATGATGGGTGAAAACAAAGCATAAAGATTGAAGGGAGAAATTTCTAAATTTTAAGCACATAGAACTTCAAATCAAATCAAGCATATAAAGCAATTGAAGCAATAAATTTTACATGCAAGATAATAAACCAAATTCAAAGTACTTTTGCTATAGAAATATTCCATAACAAGAATCCTCAATGAATTTCGTTGAGTTAATGCCAAATGCATCAAAAGTTCTACACATAAAACAAGTGTATAAATCTACAAATTGGGCAGGAAACTAAGCCCTAACAACTATTCTAAACAACAAAAAAATCTCAATATAAAGGATGATGACATGAAAAGAAAACCCATAAAGGAATTCAAGAGAGAAAATGGCTAGATGGATGAGCTAACTATAGAAAAAACACATAAAACTAAGTGGAATTGAAGGAGAAGAACATGAAATTCCTAAGGGGGAAAGCAAGGTTGCAAACTAGTTCTTCTCTTGGTTTTCACTATTAGACATGAACTAACTTGAATCCTGAGTGAATGAGAAAGAAAAACTAATGAACATGAAGCAAAGGAAAGAGGTAAAGCTAAGTGGAAAGATGAGTGTAATATAAGTCATTGGATCATTTACTCACTTCCTACAAAACTAAAAAACCAAATTAAATCCTAGAAAATTGTGATCATTCACATACTCTGGATTAGCCTCTAAAGCTCCAAAATATCAAACTGTTGAATTATTAGGTCAGACATGCATGTGTTATAAAATTTTAGAAAAACCATAGAAATAACACTATATTTTATAAAACATGGACTACTAATTGGGTACTTTTTATACAAAATTGAACACTTATCACAACCCCCAACTAGCATTTTTCTAGTGTCTAGCAAAACATGCAATAGATCATGAAAGCAAAAATGGTTGTCATTTTCATAAGTACTCACGATTGCATTTGGCATAAGTGACAAACCCTTAAACCCCAGGCTATCCCTACTAAATGAGTTAAGCCTCATAAGTGTTTACAATGAATATACCCACAAAATTTCATAATGCCAAGTCCTTTATTTTATCTCAGAGAATTCTCATCCATTAGAACTCCACTATCTTTAACAACTTAATAACGATGAATGATAAAATCCATAAGTTATCCACATACCAAAGCTATTTTATTCTAGTTTCATCTCAAAGTGCAGTGTGTGTACAGCTACATAAGACATGACTTCTAAATAGATATGCACCTTGTTCCAATAGAAAGATTTCTTGACATCAAATAGATAGTCTCCAACAATATCTGCACCTCCACAATGGATGTTTCTTAATCAAATTCATAAAAATAAGGAGGACACAAATTGAGTGGATCCAGGTTGGAGCTTTTTAAGGATATCATTCTATTCATCATACTTGTAACAAGGATTTGTGTCATATGATTTTAAGAATAGTATTGAGGTGGAACCAACAAAAGTTGAAGTAATGATGAATTAAGATAGTAATAGAAATTCATAAATTACTAGGTCTTGTAAAATACTATTTAAGGGTTTTTTCAGGATAACCCTAACTTTGACTGCATTGACCAGAAAGAGTATATAGATAAATTGAACTGATAACTTAGAATCTATGAGTTGAAGAAGAGAATGGATATGATACTAATTTTGACTCTTCCATCAAGAAGTAGAAGTAATGAGAATTACTATGGTATTTCAAATAAAGGCTTAAGAAGTATGCTAGTACAGAGTCATTGTATATGTTTCAAAATAATTAAAAAAGTATGAAATGAATGACTCACTCATAATTGATCAAAGAAATCATCAATGCATAGTAGAGGGTACTTATTTCTTATAGTAACATGCTTCAGCATTCTATAGTCAATGTATTATTACATCAATTCATCTTTTTCTTTACAAAGAGATTGATACTCCCCAAAGTGAACTATTTGGCTGAATAAACCATCTATCTAATAATTCTTGTAATTGACTTTTCAACTTTTTCAATTCGGCTAATTCCATCCTATAAAATACCATAGAGATTTGAGTTGTATATGGTAATACTTCAATAGTAACTCAATCTATTGTTGGGGTGAAAAATCTTAAAAATTTCTCAAAAATATCGTGAAATTCTTTAACTACATCTTTTTCCATAATCTTAGATTGTTCATCAACTATAATCATCATATTTGTCATAAATGCTTGGCAGTCATTAAAGATGTGTTTAATTGCCTATATTTGTCTACAGACTCTTATTTCTCAATGACTATTTCCTCATCAATATGTAAAATGTGATTTTCTTTTTATGATCCATAACTATTCCAATATATGAAAATCTATCATGTCGAGTAGGATAAAATCAGTCTCCATTCTTCTCTTAATCTTGATGAACTCTTGTGCTTACTCATCAACTAAGTTATCATGCTTAATCTAATTTCCAACTTAGTACTTTCTTACTTGATGTACAAGATGTATAGAGTCTAATTTCTTTGTGAACCATAAGCCATCATGGTTTATTTATTTTTCTTAAAAGGTTTAGGATTATAATTTCCCATTTTACCACGCCTCATGATATGATTTTTCTTATAATTTTCCTCAATTTTAGAGGCCATTTCTACACACTCCAGAAATCGATCAATTATTTGTTTATCCTTGTCATAACTCTTCTCTTTTACTAATTTTGGATAAAAAAATACTCACTATTTCCTTGAATTCTTCTCAAGTAATATCCTCTTTATTGATAAATAGGTAACTTGACCAATTGCCACAAATGTTGTTTCTTGTTATGTGGAAAATCTAACCCTTCATTTTTACAAGAGTTTGTAATACTTCTAAGGTTTTCTCTATTTCTAATATCTATTCTTCAATAGTTTTTGTTTCATCTTTCCTATAAAGGTTGGGATTTAATCTTCTAGAATCATCCATCATCTTTTCCAATTTATCGTTTGTTCCTGATGAACTTCCCACAATTATATTCAATATAAGTGAATAATGATCATGTACCAGTGTTAGGGTATTTTGTCTCTAGATACGTACGCTAGGTAAGGCTTTTAGGTTAAACCTGAGTAGTATTACTTTATGCCATTACATGTTGCAATGGTATTGTAGATAAAGAAATATGTCTTTTTATACTTGTGTAACTATTTCTATTACTTGATTCCATTATTTACTATTCCCAATATTGGAATCAATAATTTATTGAGCCATCCTCCTAGTTGTTTTACTAAGTGGCATCTACTCATATTTCATTATTCCTACACGAGTTAATTACATGAACTCCTTCTATCCTAATATTTAACTAATGCTATCCTAATCCTATGTCAACTTACTATATCCTAACCTATGTTAGGATTGTCATCCTTTCGTTGCACAAATGGGGTTGCAGGTGACTGGATGAACCACTCTGATACCAGCTGTGACAACCCGAGTTTTCAAAACACTTTTTCATATTTATTTTCAAAAGATGGCATGCCTAATTTTGAAATATTTAAAAATTCAAACAGCGAAAAATGTTTTCTTTGAAATTAATTTCTAAAGCCCAAATGTCACTTTCAATCTCTTACCATATATACATATTTAATTTATAACATATATTTGTATGGAATTAATTAGTAGAAATTCATTTCTTGAAAACAGGACCCATCTAGCGGTTCACATACACAACCCCTTGTATTTATTTCAAGAAATGTCCAAAGTTCATAAATCTAAATAACTAATTACACAATATAAAATTTTCAATAGGAGCATGTACCCTTAATCAGTAATATGGTTGCAATATTCCCTTATTGTGTCATCCACTCCTGTCTATCTATATCTAACATATTGTAAATTAAGAAGCACATGGAATTTAAAACATAATCTATAATCCAGTAGTTCATTGATAATTCCAATATTCATATCCATCATATTCCATATGAATCAAGTAATTCAATTTTCATGAACCATACTCTATAAAGTAACTCTATCTATAAAGTAACTCTAGGAAGCTGAACTTAATTATTGAGGCATTAAGTAGAGAGTCAAGTGTTGTATTATAAACATCCACATCAATATTTGAAGGATCAAAGAATAAAGGCTCGCATGATACACTAGCATAGGAATTATGCAAAAGGATGGCTTTTTCCAAAGGTCTAGATAGAGGTGGCTATTTTTAGAGTAGATTTGATGATTCAAATTTTTATGAGAGAATTATTACAAGAAACCATTAGTCAGTATCCACCTTGGAGGTACTAAGATGTAGTGGCACCTAAAAAGGAACTTTTAGTGAGAAGGGATGAAAAGAGATATAAGTAATCTTGTAGTCAAATGTTTGACTTGTCAAACAAGTGAAAGTGGAACACAAAAGACTTCTAGAAATGTTACAAACATTGAATTTTCTAAATATAAATGACATCATATCATTATGGATTTCGTGGAAGGTTTATCTAAGACAAGTAATGTTGGAAGAGTACAACATTTAGATTCAACATGGCTTTTTAGATAGTTAATCAAAAAGAACTATCTAGATTTTAGAGGATATGCTAAAGAGTTTATGGAATGTATTCCACTAGTGGAATTCATGTATGACAATAGTTTTCTTGCAAGTAATGGTATAGCTCTCTATGAGATATTATATGCAAAATTGCGCCAATTATTGACTTGTTGGAGTGATGTTAAATAAAGAAGGTTGATAATGTCAGAACTTGTTAAATGTTGAATAGAGAAAGGTTTAACGCTAAAGGATGTCAAAAAGAGTGATGTGGATAGAAATAATGGAAATTTAAAGTTTACATTTAGAAATCATATATTGTTAAATATCTCAACATTCAAAGAAATTATCAGATTTTGGACAAAAAGAGAACTTAATCTTAGAATTGTTAGTTCTTTCAAAATTCAGAAAGTATTGTGTTAGTGCCAAACTCTACACATATACTTCAAAATATGTCATTTAAATTGAAATATGATTGTACCTTTTAGAAAAAGGCAATATGAATTATGAATAAAAAGGAAATAGAAATTTCCTTTAGTGGCAATATCACTCAGTGGAATAAACCACATGGGATACTATGAATGAAATGATGAAAACTCATATTGAGTTGTTTATGTGATAGCATTATGGTAAATTTTGAGGACAAAATTTTTATTAGGGGGACGAATGCAATAACCCCAATTTTTGAGAATATATTTGAATAATTTAAATTAAGAAGTCTATATTTTGAAAACGGTGTTGGAATTTAATATTCTAAGAAAATCAACTTTTTACAGAAATAGAATCAGGAGTTGAAACATAGATACTTGGAATGTACGCAAAAAATCGAGTCTAACAACTATAAGCACGATGAAATCAGATCTTTGATGAAAAATTTATATTTTTCTTGATTTATGGAATTTAATTTTACCCATAAGGGTAAAATGGTAATTTTAATTTTGTGCAGGGTCTACAAAAGTTAGGTGAGCCGTGTGACAGCTAGCATAAGGAATCTAAAATAATAAAAGTGAAAATAATGGAGAATCCACTTTCAATTTAATAACAAAACTGAAATAAATCATAAAATAAATAAATAAATAACATATAAATACCCCTCCCTAAAATCCCATGAAATTCCATAGAAACCCTCTCCTCTTGCCCTCTCTCCCTCTTCCTTTTCCTTTCCTCTTCCTCTTCCTCTTCCTCTTCTCCTTCTCCTTCTCCCTCTTTTCCTTTTTTCTTTTCTCTCTCCTTTCTCTTATCTGTCAGTGTGTTTGCCAACATGCCTGATGGCGGACACTACTAATGCTAAGCAAGAGTGTCCATAGATGCACCTTCCATGCTTAACAAACATGACAACTCCCCTCCTTTCCTCCAACAATTTTCCCTCCCTGTTCCTCCCTCCAGGAATTCCCCTGCCTCCAGCAGTGGCAAACCCCCTTTCCTCTTTTCTTTCCTTATTCCTACCTATCATATTTACCTTTGGCAGTTGCTTATTTCACATTTTAGGCGACTTCGAGTTCTCTCTTGCATTCAACTGCCTGATGAGCATAGACAGAGGTTTGCACCCACCAGAGCTGTCCTTTTCCTCTTCTCTCCTCTTTCCATCATCCAGGTAAGTTTCATCTCCTTTTATCCCTTTCAATTTCACCTAGATTTGCCATGTTGGACTAGTTTTTCCTGCAAGAATCCATCAAAAAACAAATTTGACCAAACTAGGTTGGAACACCTATTAAATAAACTTAAAATGTTGATATGATCCATTAGATGGATTCAAAGCACCTCAAAACCTTAGAAACACCTATTACAATTAAAGAATTGGAAATATGGATCAAAGATTAAAATAGAAATATATTGGAGTGCTGAGATCACATTGTTAAAACAATTTCAGTTCGACAGGTGTGTAGGATGCACACTGGTGACACACAACGGAGATGCACCCTCTGGGTGCATCACCTCGCATGCGACACAGTGACGTTTGACTTGTTTTTGGATCCAGATCAAATTTGGACCGTTAAAATTATTAGAAAACTTAAATTTCAATTTAGAAGTCAATGCAACTCCAAATTTAGGTTTGAAAGATCCGTTGGAATCATATTGATGAGTAGGGATGGTTGAAAACCTTGAGCAGGGATGGTTGAAAACCTTGAGGCTTGGTAAAAATAGATGGTAATTTCTACCATGAAGTTCTTTCAAGGGTTTTTTAACTCTCCTCCCTCATTTGTATCATTTCCTCAATGATTTTTTGAGTTGATTCTATATATATCCTAAAGGTTTCTTCAAATGAGTGTTTCCTCTATTGTGGATGAAACAACTCATATGTCATTGAGGTATTGGGAAAGGATTGATTAGGTTGAAACCATGGTGGTTGTCCCTAATATGGTTGATATTCCTAAGACCATGGTTGTTTATGATACCTGGACAATCCATTATAGTCCTAATAGTTTGTCTCAACATATTAATGATTGCTAGGTTTAGGGAATGCAGTGTGTCCATCCACTTGCTTTTGATAATATCCATTATAGGTGGAGCTTGATGGTCATAAAATAGTAGGATATGTGTGGTTAGAATAGGTATAACAATCCTCATACTGAGGTTATTGATATGACCTAGTATAACAATCCTCATATTGAGGTTGTTGATATGACTCAGTATAGGAATTATCATATTGAGGTTGTTGATATGTCTCAGTATCTTGCCTAAAAGCAATTAACCTATTCATTAAACTATCCATACTATCCAATCAACTATTAATTACATTGGACAAATCAGGAGTATACCTTATCTTTATCTCATACATATTCGGTAATGGTTTAGGAGTGAAATAGTATGAAAGTGGTGGTTTTCCATCTTGTGTTTAGTAGGCCAATGCACCCAACTTTTCCTACAATGAAACAAATCATTGTATTCAATGAATGAGTTTTTTTTGAAACTAATGAGAAGCCCTAACTATATGGTGCAATCTAACTAAATATGACTCCTAACCCTAAATAATGCACAAACTAGTCCCTAGTGCTAGCAAGCTTGATTTGATGATGTTTGTTAATTTTAGAGGTTATAGCTTTTAAACAAGTTGGAGGTTAGACCTTAACAACCGTCAATAAACGGAATGGGAAAATCACTTGAAATTTTTATACCCTCTATAACCACAAAGTTTAAAAGCCATTGGAGTGACAATAGATAGCCTCTTTCAAAAAGGGTCCTATTAGCTCAAAACCCTAGGTCTCTAACTACTTGATTTTAAATTAAGATTAATGGCTAGGCTTGCAAGCATACAAGAAATTGATTTGATTTCCTAGGTGAGCCAAGGATTTGGTGATAAAATCTAGTCTTTATCTTATGAGGGTTCCTGTGGGACCCTTACTGACATTATGTTCCATCCACCATAAAGCAGTAAACATGCAATTCAAATACAAGAAACAAACTAATGTAACCTAAATACTAGTCAACCAAGGGTTAGATAGGTGCAATCTAATGCATCAACCCTAAATAAGATGCAACAAATAAGATGAATGATCTCAACCTATATGAATTAGAGTACTAACCAAGATGCAAATTACACTAAATGCAACTACCCTAGAAAAGTAAAAGAGAGTGAAGGAGGCTTATAGTGGGGATTTTTTTATGAAGATAAAGTTTGGGCCTCCATTCCCCACACTTGCCTTGTAATAGTACAACCCATTTAAAATTTAATAAAGAAATTGCAGATTATAATGGGGCCTCAATACAAGTTCACTTAAAATGGAAAAATCCTAATCTAGAAAACTAATATAATTTCATGAAGCTTTGGCCCATAGGATTGCCATTGCTCCTTTGCCAAATTTTCCTCTCACAAAATAAGTAAGATGTATCAATTTATGAGGAATTAGTGAAATATGCAAATATGATGCAAAATCTTAATCTAATGCAACCTAAGATTGTGACTAAAGATGAACAATTTAATTAAAGATTCAACTACAAATCCATTGCGGTTCCTTGGCAATGGCACAAAAAATTTAGTGTAGCTTTAAAATTGCTCACAAGCACATGAGTCAAAGTAGTATTTCATGTGAGAGGTCAATTCCACTAGAAATCTCACAAATTTGTATATTAGATGGATCTTATTTAAAGTGCTTAACTTCAGCCAAAGAGAAATATTTGAATTGATTTGAATTTAAACTAGGAAAGTCATTGCATAAAATTAGAAACTATAATTAAAGGAAACTTGTTTAAATTAAAATTAAGCAATGAAATTAGAATCTAACCTAACTAACATGCAATTAATATAAGAAACTAATATGAAACAAGCATGAATTAAGCTAAGCAACTAACTTAAGGAAACTACTTAAAAAGGAAACTTTCCTAATTTAACACTTTCCTGAATAAGAAACTTTCTAAAAATGAAAATTTTTAAAATTCAAAAACAAAACCTTCTAAACCTAATATTCAACCTAAGCTATGAACTCAATAAATAGTCTAAAAGGCTAAATGGGTTCCCATGGATTCAAGCAATTAAGATGTTTGATGGCTGCAAACAAAGCATAAAAATTAAAGGAAGAAATTTTTAGATTTTAATCACTTAAAATCAATAACTCTTGTGCAAGACAAAAACCAAAATCTAAAGTACTTTAATGATAGAAGCATTCCATAACAAGAATCGTCAAAGAATTTCATTGAATCAATGCCTAAATACATAAAAAAAAATCTATGCATTAAACAAGTGTATAAAATCTAGAAATTGCTCAGGCTACTAAGCCTTGAAACCTAATCTAAAAAAAAAACTCAATTTAAAGCTTTTAATATAAACTATGATTACATGAAAAGAAAAATTAGAAAGGAATTCAAGAGAGAAATGGTTAGACGGTTGAACTAACTAAGTAAAAAATGTCTAAAACTAAGTGGAATGGAAGGAGAAAAATATGAACTCCTAAGGGGGAAAGCATGGTTGCAAGCTATTTTTTCTCTTGGCTATCACTACTAGAGAAGAACTAACTTGAATCTTGAATGAGGAAGAAAAACTAATGAAAGTGAAGCAAAGGAAAGAAGGAAAGCTAAGTGAAAAGATGAGTGTAGAACTAGAAAGCAAAACAATGGAAAACTAAAGCAATGAAACTAGAATAACAAAAGAAAAATACTAACCAGAATTGGAAAACAAATAACCAAAGAAATAAATATAAATCCAAAGGAAGAATAGCACCAAAGGAAGCCAAAATCAGCTCTAAAGAACAGCAAGCACAGAGTGCAATGTTTCAAGGTTGTCTCACCCAACCTCTTTTAGGTAAAAACATGAGAATGGCTAGGTTTCTAACTTAGGAAAGGTTGAATCAAAGAGGAAAAGAGGTCTATATCTAGGGTTTCAAGATAGGAAATTTTGGTAGAGATTGAAGGAGCAAACTTGGGTGGAAGACGAGATCGAGTGATATGTAAGAGGTGACATGGTTGGTTTCTAATTGGAGAAAAAGGGGTGGATGTGTCTTTTTGTTAGTAAGGAGGTGTGAAACTCCTCCCCTCCTAATTGGATGGTGATTGCTAGAATTAAGAGAGAAGGGAGAAAAAATGAGGTGGAATAGTTAGGAAAAACATAAGATTTGATGTGTTATGAAAGGAAATAGATCTAGGTGTTTTCTAATTAGGAAACCACCAAAATTGAGAACTAAGCAAGGGGGGAGGTGTCACCTTTTAGGAAGGCGGCTCCCTCCTTAAGTAAAAAAATGTGTAACCTTAAGTTTATGTGGTGGAAAAGGTTAGGAAATCGATTAGGAAGGTGGGTTTTTCTTTCTTAATGTGTCCTTCTATTACAACCGCGTCCTAAAATTAGGTTATACATAAATAGGACAACCAAGGCGGGATTAACTAAGTGGGCCCTGCATGAGTTTAGTCATAAATCAAATGCAGTTTTGGGTAAAACTTGAAATTTCATTCTTGATTCATAGCAAATTTTGAAGGAATTTTGCTTTAAAATGAAAAATTTATCATAAATCAAGTAATTAAAAGAAATTTGATGATGAAAAATTGATAATTAGTTTGTGCTTGATGAGAGCTTTCCAATGACACTAAGAATTCATGAAACAGAGAACAGGACCCAAAAATCCAAAAGTTTTACAAATGAAAAAGAGGTCCAAATTGATAATGGCACCTCCTATATTGATTGTTCTGACATAACGAGTGGGGAAGCGAGTCGACATGTGGGAGTGAGACTCACCACGTGGACTTAGCTATCTCCCTTCAACGACCTACAAACAACACCAATGACCTACAACAGTGAAAAAAAAAAGGAAAAAGAAAAACTCATTGAGTTTAGTGAAGATCATAGAGGAAACATTGTTGGATCAACTATCCATCACTAGATGATGATCCATGATAAGTAGATCACCCACTTCCCTTTTCTCTTCCCTTTCTTATCTTCCCTTCCCCTTTGTTCCTTCCTCATCGGGGACTAATCATCAGTGCCAGTGATTGAAAGAAACCTATGGAGGAAGCCACCTATTGAAAAACATAATCGATGAAATTATATTAGATTGATAATCCAAACCATTCATCTTGTTCCTCATATGATTCTAAGTGAAACCCCTTTAGTTTCATGAAGTTCCATTAAGTAACAACACCGAAATAGGATAAAAATAGTAACCCTAACAAATGTAAAAAACATTGAAAACATTTGGCCAAAAAATCAATTTTAGTGGAAATTAAGTATGGAAAACACAAAATAAAAAATAAAAAATTCAGCTCATTCTGAGTATGCCCATGAAAACCATTATAAAAAAGGGTACTATTTGTGTCATCGACAACGACTGAAATCCGGTCACCTTCTTTAGCGAGGGTGACATTTTTCGGCAAACCCTTAGAAATAAAAAATAAATAAATTTTTGTGATTTAGATAAATCACTCATGATCTTTTCATTCATAAAGATGGATCATTGATCATGAATCAATTGACCCTTGAATTTTTAATCAAAAACTTGCTAATGCATAGGGAAAAACTAAGATCTTAGCATTTGACTATTAAAAACACAATCAAAACATAAATTTGTGTAAAATGTGACTTCAATTACACATCAGTAATGAATTATGATAGAAATGACAAACCAATTGTGGGCTAGTTAGTCAAGGTTAGATCTAACTATCCAAAACTCTATCAAAGATGATCAAATGTTGCGAAAAATGATTAGAACATGGATTATGGTTGAAATAATCAAATTACTGAACAATTTACCTTCAATAATGTGAATTAAAACCTCTGGAGATATGTGCATCAATCTAGACCATCGATTAGAAGCCAATGGTTCTGATCTAATTAGATAGCAACCAATTGGTCTCCTAATTGTCAATTTAGATACCGAGGTTAGATTAATGACTTTACAAGTAGAGATCTTGAAGTAATTATAGTAAATTGCATAGAATTCTTAAATTTACTTAAAACTTGTATTCTCAATCCAAATTTTGAATACGATTTGAATGGTATTGATAATTGATTTGTGAGTTTTACTTAGAACTCACGTAAGGACCCTAAACCCTTCTTTATCCCTAAAGTCTTGTTAATCTGTTCACTTTGTAATTAACACTATGGATGTGTAGAAAATTTAGATCATTATATTGATTGAATGTATAATATGAATTGTAATTACTTGTTGAATTTTTCATGTGATATTCTGATTAACCATGCTTAACTGTTAAGATGATATTAATCATGATAAAATGGTCAATCCCAAGATAGTAAGCCCTGAGGGCTACTTGGTAGACTATGATGATGCCATCCATTTTGGTAAACCCTGAGAGAAAAGGCTGCTTAGTTTATTACAACTAAGTGAAGCAACTAAAGATGGTAAATCCTAAGGAATGGATTGTCGATTATTGAACCTTTCAAGATGCCAAACCTTTAGAGAAAGGGCTGATTGGTTCTTTAGGATCATGGTGGAGCCGTCCAAGATGGTAAACCTTGAGGAATAAGGTGTGAAGTTTTGAAGGAAATGGCTACTTGGTCTTTTGGGATCATGGTGGAACCACCTAAGATGGTAAACCCTAAGAGATGAGCTAGCAGACTTGAGTCTCCTAAGATGGTAAACCTTGAGAAGGGGCTGCCTTGTTGAAATCTATAAAAGGGGTAGAAGTTTGTAGAAGAGAAAAAGGCTAGTTTATCTCTCCCCTTCTCTCTCTACTCTTTGCTTCTCAATCCCCCTCTCTGTCTCTCTCTATTTCACGTAGTCTCTTCACCCACACCTCTTCTCTTTGTTCTCTCTACTCCCTCTCTCTCTTCTCCTACTCTTTGTTTCTCTCTCTTCTCCCTCTTGTTCTCTCTTTCTCACCCTCTTACTCTCCCTTCTCACACAATTCCCCTTTCTCATCTCTGTCTCTCTTTCACCGAACAAACTGGCCTGTGTGGCTTCTCCATTGCTTTGTGTCCATTGATCATACCACCTCACTAGCATCTCCCTCCTTTCCTCTCTCCCTTCTCCTCTATTCCTGCACCATCTCTTCTCTCTCTTCTGGGTTTCTCTCCATCGATTAGCTCTAACAACTTGATAGGGCTGCCAAGTGAAACTGTATGACCACCCCCTTCTACTCTCTCTCTCTCTCTCTCTCTCTCTCTCTCTCTCTCTCTCTCTCTCTCTCTCTCTCTCTCTCTCTCTCTCTCTCTCTCCAATAGCCTAAACCAAAGATCAGAAGAACTCTTCTCTATCAACCATGCACTGACGCCAGCTGCACCTTCCTCCTTGCCTCTCCTCTCTTTCTCCCACTTTCTATCCCTCTCTGTCATCCGGCATCACCACCTAGATCAATTGCACTGCCTAAGCTAGTCACCGCTTGATGCAATCGCTTCCCCTCTCTTTTCTTCATCACCTGCTCCAACCAATTTAGAGGAGAAAACCCGACATAGGTTTCTCCACTTTCTCCTTCCTTGCATCTCTCTTCTCCCTCCTGCATCATCTTCACTAGCTTTCTCCTAATTCACTATCATTCCTCTGTTTTTTTAGTTACAGGTAAAAGAAGGAATTTTTAGTCAAAATTTCAATTTTACCCATAGCCTTACTTTTTTAATTCCTTATATGTCCTTGATTTAATTACCTTTGTATCTTTTTCTTATCATAGTTCTACTTTATCCTTATTTTGCTTATCTGGGAAGTGTATAAACTAAGGATGTTTATTAAAGCTTAAACCTAATCAATGGTTTGCATTTAACAAACAAAATCACTTCAATTCCTAATTTGTTTCTCATCAAAATTTTAATTAATCTTTAAAATTTGATCTTAGGACATCTCCTAGTTTATCCAACCATTCTGATCTTCAATTTAAAATCCAAAAGTCAGATCTAAGTTGTCCAAAACCTAAAATCACTCTTTAGCCCAAATCATCTAAATTCTAGGGAATTTGCTGAATCCATCCATTGGATCCTTAAGTAGAAGATATAGTGAAAGATTAATGAAGGTCAATCGAAGTTATTAATATTATCTTTGAAGATTTTTTTTTGAAATTAAGCTAGGAAGTATATATATATATATTTTTAGTTAATATTTTGACTTTTTGAATTTGGATTTTTGTAATTTTCATTGGTTGAATAGATTTTATCATTGTTAGTTAATTTATGATATTTTTTTAATTTTTAAACAATTAAATTATATTTAAACTCCATCTTTTTAAGTCGTCCTTGTGGGATAGACTCGTAATTGCATCAGCTACACCAGAATAGCCTGTGCATTTGAGGTAAAATAATCAATAAGTTTTTGGTGTTGTTTTCGGGGATCAGCAATGGAGTTTTTATAAAATTTAATAAAATATTCAAAAATCCAAAAATTAGAAAAATAATTTTTTTAGGCATTGCATTGTTTTAACATTCTATACATTTTTATGTGCATTTTTAAATTTTTCTTAGTGCATAATCACTCTATTTCCTAAATTTAGTACTTATTGCTATTTTTATTTTTTAGTAAATTAGAAAGTGAAGGAAATTGGCAAGTGGAGCTTCATCAAATAAATATAATTTTCTTGCTTTCCTAAAATAGGAATTTTCCTTTTTCTGAGTGAATCTTGTAGGGAGGCACATTGTAACCTACAATTTTAATTTCAATTTTAAAATGTTTGTATTAAAACAAGACAAGCGTGGGATAAGGTGGCCTACACTTGATCGTCATTAGAAGCCCTACTGTAAGTTTCCCTCGCTCCTTTTAAGTTTTTTAAGTATAATTGCATTTAGAATAAATTTGCATTATGTGGTAGTTTAATTGCATATAGAAAGCATATCTTATAATTGTTGCATTTTAAGATCTGCATTAGTATATTGTTTTTAGTTACATTTTAAGGCATGTTTATTGCTTTAAGGTGATTTATATGTTGATTGAACTACCATGGAGCGCGACAATTAATTAGTAAGGGTACCTGATCCCATAAAGATCAAGGGTGGATTTCATCACCACCTCTTGACCCACCTAGGATAATTACCACAAGTGCATAACCCCATTATTCTAGTTAATTTAAAATTAATAGAAGAGACCTATAGGGTCATCACATGCTCATAGGACCCTCTTAATAGGATACGATTTATTGTCACTCAGTTGCTTCTAAGCATTGTGGTTACAATAGGTGTCTTAAAATCCAAGTGACTCCCTATGCCTTTGGTTGACATCAGTTGAGGTCTAAATGCCTCCTAATACGAGGATTGTATTAACCACTTTAAAGCAGAACCCAATTGGTAAGTAGTAGTTAAATTTGAAAAGAGGAGGAGCGTTAGATTAGGCTAATTTAAAAGCATCTGCCACACACAAATTCAAGAAAATGAAAATATTTATGCTTGTTAGCCTTAGGGGATTGGTTCATTATGTGCTTTGATTGTGCATCATTCTATGGATTTAGGGTAGTCTTTAAAAGAAAAAAAACAAGGAGATCTTTCATTGTATGCACTTTTGGATACGCTACAAAACTAGTAGGTTAATTAAGTACAATAAAAAAGACATACAACCAAATCAGTTACAACCAATGATTGATCAACGATTAAGGGACAACTCACCTCATGGTAGTGTTAGAGGTGATCAAGGCCCTCCACTCATCATGAATGAGGACCCACCACCTCTAATTGATGATGAATATCAACCTCCACTGAGGAGGAGTAATCCTCCACAAAGAGATTGGAGAAGGAATGGAAACAGGGAGGGGGACCAACAGAGTGACCATGGAGACAATGATGTCTATCAAAATGTTCATGGAAGAACTTTAAGAGACTACATTCAGCCTACACACACCCATAAACTATCTTGTGTCATTCTTCCTTAAAATGCTAGTACATTAGAATTAAAAATGAGAGTAATCCAATTGCTTTCCAAATTCCCTAGGTTAGATAGTGAGAGTCCTTATTTACATCTTAAAGAATTTGATGAGGTATGTAGTACCCAACAAACACAAAACATTGGTTTATATACTATCAAACTTAAGCTATTTCCTTTCTCTTTACAGAAAAAAGTAAAAATGTGGTTTAATGCACTGCCAGTAGGTTCCATAAGGACCTGGAATGAAATGAATAGGAAATTCATGAAAATGTTTTTGCTTATACATAAAACAAATATACTTCACCGTAAGATAATGAACTTTACCCAGAAGGATAAAGAATCATTCTACCAATGCTGGGAAAGGATCAAAGATCTATTACTCACATGCCAACATCATGGTGCATTATCAACTTCTTTTATGAAGGACTTAATCCTGACCTACATAGTTTGTAGAGATGATGTGTCATGGAAACTTTCTAAATAAACAAGCAAATGAGGTGGAGGAGTATTTAGAATGGCTAGTTGAAAATGGCCAAACTTGGGCTGATTCAAAAAGAGTAGAACATCTAGATAGACCTAAGCCTACGACCACATCTACTAGGGGAGGCATGTATGCCATGTCTGAAAAATATTAATTTAATGTCAGAGTAGCAACCCTAACTAGAAAAGTAGAAGCCAAAGAAATGGGAAAGAAAGACTCAAATAAGGATGAACAAGCGCATAGCATTTGTGAAAGTACTGCCCATCTTACTCAGAAATGTCCTACCATTCCAGCATTTCAAGAGGTACTTCATGATCAGGCTAATATGCTTAACACTTATAAAAGACCTTTCTCCCCATATTCAGAGACATATAATCCCAACTAGAGAAACCATCTCAATTTTAGTTGGAGAAATGGACCAACTGATAATGTCTCACAACCAGGCCCATACCAACCTCATCAACAAAACCAAGGACTACTTGTTGCACCCCATACACAACTCATCAACCTTCTTCATCTAGACATTACTTGCCCCCACCCCAAAGGCCTATAGAGGATAATATCAATGAACACATTCATAACTAGGAGAAGAGAGCGTCTTAATTAGAAGTTCAAATAAAACAAACCAACCAGTCTATGAATAAAATAAAAAATATGATAAGTCAATGGGTGCAAAATATGGAAAAAGAAAAGTTTCCAGCTCAACCATAAGCAAACCCTAAGGGTGTGCATGCAGTTAGTAGTAATACACCTATTGCATCATCAAGCTCCATCATGGAAGAGGCTAAGGTTGTCACCATTCTTAGGAGTGGTAAAATTATTGAGCAAGATGGGCCCCAAAAGACTGATAAGTTTGAAAAACCCACTAAAGAAAAATCTAAAGAAAGGGACCCCACCCCACTTATTGAACTATGCCTAATCCCTGCTTCATTCCCTTAAAGGTTGTGACAAGTCACAAAGAGTACCACTAATGACGAGATTATGGAGATATTCAAGTAAGTCAAGATCAACATACTAATCTTAGACACAATAAAATATATCCTATCTTATGCCAAAATTTTAAAAGATTTATGCACAATCAAAAGGAAATTGAATGAGCAAAAGAAGGCATTTGTGGCTAAACAAGTAAGTTCAATTCTTCAGCACCACACACCCGAAAAATACAAGGATCCAGGTTGCCCACTCTCACTTGCATCATTGGCAACCATAATATTAAATCCTAATATGAAAGATATGATTACAGCAGAAGTCCTTAAATTGCTTAATATGGGAATCATCTATCTCATAAGTGATATCAATTGGGTGAGTCCTATTGGAGTTACTACTGGTTGGCGTATGTGCATTGACTATAGACAATTGAATGCTGTCACTAGGAAGAACCATTTTCCTTTACCTTTTGTTGATCATATGTTAGAAAGTGTTGAAGGACACCAATATTACTATTTTTTAGATGGTTATTTGAGGTGTAACTAAATATAATTTGCACCCAAGGATCTAAAAAAGACTATGCTTACATGTCCTTTTGATTCCTTTTCTTACAAAAGAATTCCATTTGGACAAATTTTCTATTTTTGGTGATTCCTTTGATACATGGCTTGAAAATCTAAGAAAAGTCTTAAATTGTTGTGAAGAAAAGAACCTAGTGCTTAATTAGGAGAAATGCCATTTCATGGTTTTGAAGAGAACTATCCTTACCCACATCATATCATCCAAAGGTATAGAGGTAGATAGAAAAAAAGTTGACTTAATTACCAATCTACCCATCTCCAAATCTGTTAGGGACATTCTCTCATTCCTAAGTCATGCAAGATTCTATAAGAGGTTTATTAAGGATTTTAGTTCTATAGCTAGACCATTGTATCACGACCTTACAAAGGAAACCCTTTTTGAGTGGACTAATAATTGTTAAAAAGCTTTGATAAAGCTAAAAGACAAGTTAACCATTGCACCTATTATGTAGCCACTTGACCCTTTGAAATCATGTGTGATGCTAGTGATTATGCTGTAAGAGCTGTACTAAGACAAAGAAAAGAAAAAAAGCCATATTTTATCTACTATGCAAGTAGGGCCCTTAGTAGCACCCAAATGGATTATTCCACTATGGAGAAAGAACTCTTAGTAGATATCTTCGTGTTGGATAAATTCAGGTCTTACTTAGTTGGATCTAAAATAATCATCTTCACTGATCATTCGACCCTCAAGTATCTTCTCTTCAAGAAAGATACTAAGCCTAAACTAATTAGATGGATTATTTTAGTCCAAGAGTTTGATATTGAGATAAAAGATAAAAAAGGAGTAGAGAATGTTCTAGCTGATCACTTGTCTCGCCTGGTCCTAGTAGAACCTTTGGATGAGTTGCCAATTAAAGACACTTTCCTTGAAAAGCAACTTTTTCATATCTCCCATACTCCATGGTTTGCTGATATTGTAAATAATTTAGTCACAGGGGAGATCCCTGAACATTGAAACAAATTAGAAAAGAAAAATTATTTTCTAGTGTCAAGCACTACATCTAGGAGATGTGTCCCCAACTTAGAGCAATATAGTGTCGTCTCCTTTTTTCATTTAGAAGCATGTAGTGAACATTTTTCTGCCCAGAAAACTACAAAGATTTTGTAGTGTGTCATCATTTTTAAAGATAAACATGTGTTCTGTAAATCATGTGAGAGATGTAAAAAATTAAGAGGAATAACCCATAAGAATATGATGCATTTAAACCCTATCCTTGTTATTGAAGTTTTTGATTACTAGGGCATTAATTTTATGGGTCCATTCCCATCTTCTTTTGGTTACATTTATATCTTATTGATCATAGACTATGTATCCAAATGGATTGAGGCTATACCATATAGGGATAATGACCATAAAATAGTTGTTAAATTCTTAAAAGAAAACATTTTTTTCTAGATTTGGGACCCCTCGAGCCATTATAAGTGATAACGGTACACATTTTTGCAATAAGCTCTTTGAAGTACTCATGAAAAAATATAATATCACCCATAAAGTTGCAACATCGTATCACTCACAACAAGTGGATAAGTAGAAGTGTCTAATCAGGCTATAAAACAAATTCTCCAAAAAACTATTAATCCAGATCATAAGGATTGGTCTCTTAGACTAACCAATGCACTCTAGGCTTATAGGACTGCACATCAAATCCTAGTTGGTATATCTTCCTATCGTATTGTATACAGTAAGGCTTGTCATTTTCTTGTGGAACTGGAACATAGAGCCTACTGGGCAATAAAGACCTTTAATTTCAACATGAATAAGGCATGCTCAAATAGGAAACTCCAACTCAATGAGTTGGAGGAGATCAAGCAAGAAGCTTATGAGAGTAATATGATATATAAAGAAAAGATAAAAGTTTTCCATGATAGAAACATAATGAGAAAATCCTTTACTCCAAACTAGAAGATTCTGCTTTACAATTCTAAGCTCCACCTATTTCTAGTTAAGCTTAGATCTCAATGGACTGGTGCATATATAGTTAAAGAAGTGTTTCCATATGGGACTATCGAGATTGAGGATACTAGGACTATCCATACTTTTAAAGTGAATGATCAACATTTAAAGCCTTTCCTAGAATATGAGAATCCAGAAGTTGAGTTCACAACTCTAGAGGATCATGTTTATTAGGATTGAGTGGATCTGATCCTTTGTACCATAGTTTGTATTTTTTCATTATTTTCTGCATCACCCATATTCATTTTAGGTCCTACTTTTTAAACATTGAGCACAATGTTTCTTTTAGGTTAGGTGTATAATTTTAGCAAATTCTAGTTTATGTTAGTTTTTTCTCTTAATTTAAAAAAATGAATGAAATTTTTTCAAAAAGATTGAAACTTTTTAGGTCAATTCCCACACTATGATGAGAATTGAATTTTGTAAACTATAATTTAGATAACTTTATCTTATTAATAGAATTGAGCATGATTAATTCATCATTTGACTCATTTTCTAAAGTATTCCATGAAAGCTGAGTCTTAGATCACATTTATATACGTAGTTGCATATACATGATCTAAATTGATAAGCAGTTATAACTTGGAGATCTTGAAGAAATTCAGTGAAGAATTATAGCCTAAGTGAGTTTTAGAGCCATTCATTCTTTTTGAGAGATGTTACAAATTTTTCTTCATCGTGCTTAGAGAAAATTTGATCCCACCAATTTTTAAATTTGGCCAATTAACTGAATTATTAGAGTATTACCTTTAAAATTCTAAAAGTTCATTGAATTTGATAGATTTTAAGAAAACAAGAAAATGATTTAGGCCATCCTTGTTATTAACCTAGAGACATAAAGCCTACCCCACAAGAGTATTTTTGGCACTAATTACCCAAATTTGAGCTTGTTATATAAGCCTTTTCTTTTGTCACACAAATTACCTTTACTCATATTAACCCATTATAAATTATACATTACCTATCTTCTGCTAAAATAAGTTAGAAATGAATGAAGAAATATCTTTAGTTGCAATGAAAGTAGAAAAGTGAATATCAAGAAATGAAATGTTTTTCAAAGAAAGAAAAAGAAAACAAAAAAAAATATTTGAAGAATGTAAAACAAAAAAGTGGAAAAAGAAATATTCACTTCAGTTAAATTAAAGAAGAATTGTCAAATTTATTAGAAGACCTTTACTTATTTTTGAAGAATTTTGAATACCCTTCATACCCTTTCTTTTGTACCCTCTCCTAAGCCTATGTTTCATCCCAGTTAAAGACCTATTGATTTTATGATAAATATAGTCTTGATGAGAATATGAATGGATAGGATTTGAAGAGTAGTATTTTTAAATGTTCCAAGTTAATGGCATCCATTCTAAAGGGATCAAAACTAAATTCCTTAGTAACTCTTGTTCTTCATGAATATATGTGAGATAAATTTGCTTTTATTTACTCTACTCACATATTTAAAAGAGAGATATGATTTAAACC
The DNA here is from genome assembly GCA_035236585.1 of Warburgia ugandensis. NCBI lineage: Eukaryota > Viridiplantae > Streptophyta > Magnoliopsida > Canellales > Canellaceae > Warburgia > Warburgia ugandensis. The sequence continues at coordinate 56,488,293 of CP141133.1, read as the reverse complement.
TTTAATCTAAGATATTCTATTTTTGAGTGTATGTCCATTAGTGAGAATTAAGGTCAAAACATATTTTAGATGGAGTTCAAAAGTTAGAAGTCCACTTAGAGATAAAGATTATTCCATATGTAGATTGTACACACATGCATTCTCTGAGATCTAAGCTCAAATGAAATGTTTTTAGCATATGAGTAGGGTTTTGAATTCTTCATTCATTTTTATTAGTTTGCTAAAGTTGATAGATTTATTAAAGATAATTCTTTGAGGAAAAAGTGTAATTGACTTGAAAATAAAAATTTGGAATTTTGTGATTTGGTTTTTTGCATATTTTTCTCTGGACTAGCAAAATGCTGGTTGGGGGATGTGTTAAGTGTTCGATTTTAGCCAAAATACCCTTAATCTAGCATCTAATTAGATAATCTAATTAATCATTTTTGAGATTTTGCATACAATTTTGTATTTTAGCTCTAATTGACCATCTAACTATTGATTTGCAAAATTTAACAATAAGATGATCATCATAGCTAATCAGAGGTGTAATGAACAGTTAGATAAATTAAATATTGCCTTATATTTTGTAGATCAACCAAATTAAAATTAGATGGATCACATCGAAAAGAAAAAATTGCATGGAAAGAAAAGAAATTGGAGATAATTAGGAAATTAAGTTGGATAAGAAGGAAGAAGAAGAGTTTGAGTCAAAATAAAACTCCTTTGGAAACTCTATAAAAGGGGTAGAAGTTTGAAGAAGAAGAAAAAGGCTAGTGGATGTCTCCCTCTTCTCTCTCTTCTCTCTAACTCTCATTCTCCCTCTTTTCCTCTCTCTACTTTAGACAATCTCTTCACCCGCACCTCTCCTCTCTGTTCTCTTTTTCTCTCTAATCCCTCGTTCTCTCTTTCTCACCCTCTTACTCTCCCTTCTCACACGAGTCCCCTTTCTCATCTCTTTCTCTTTGTCACTGCACAAACTAGCCGGTGCAGCTTCTCTATTGCATCATCGACCCCCTCATTGGCATCTCCCTCCTTTCCTTCTCCTGCTCTTTTCTTCTCCTCTATTCCCTTCACTGTATTTTCTCTTTCTTTTAGGTTTTTTCTGCTATTAGTTCTGACAACCCATAGGGTTGCCATGTGAAACCGCACAACCACCCCCTTCTATTGTCTCTCTCTCTCTCTCTCTCTCTCTCTCTCTCTCTCTCTCTCTCTATATATATATATATATATATATATATATCCTGCCAGCAACCTGAACCCGAGAACAATAGAACTCTTCTTTGCCAACTACCCACTAACATTGGCTACACCTTCCTCTTATCCTCTCTCTTCCCTCTTCCCTCTTCCCTCTCCCCTCTCCCCTACTCTCTATCCCTCTCTACTGGTTGGCATCACCATTGAGATTAGCTACATCGCTTGAGCCAATTATTGCTCGATGTAACTACTTCTCCTCTCTTCTCTTCTTCACCGAGTTTTCTCTATTTTCTCCTTCCCTACATCTCTCTTCTCCCCTTACATCATCTTCTCTGACTTTCTCCTAATTTGCTAGCATTCCTGTGTTTTTTCAATTACGGGTAAAAGAAGGAATTTTTTGAGAAAATTCTAATTTTACTTATAACCTTATTTTGTAATTCCTTTTGTGTCCTTAATTTAATTACCTTTCTATCCTTTTCTTATCCTTATTCTACTTATCCAGGAACTATATAATCCAAGGGTGTTTATTAAAGCTTAAACCTAATCAATGGTTTAGATTTAATAAACAAAATCACTTCCATTCCTGATTTGTTTCTCATTAGAATTCCAATTAATCTTCAAAATTTGATCTTAGGACATCTCCTAGCTTATCTAGCTGATCTGAACTTCAACCTGAAATCCAAAAATCAGATCTAAGCCATCCAAAACCCAAAATTACTCTTTAGCCTAGATCATCTAAATTTTGGGGAATTTGTTCAATCTAGTCATTGGAGAGAGATTAGTAAAGGCTGATCAAAGCTATTGATATTAGATTTGAAGAATTTTGTCAAAATTAAGTTAGGGAAGTAGATTTTATTTGTTTTTTAGTTAATTTTCTATATTTTTGAATTTTAATTTTTGTAATTGTCATTGGTTAGATAGATTTTAGTTTATAATTCATTTTTAGTTAATTTTTATCATTTAAAAAAAATATAATTAAATTTTCTTTAAACTCCATCTTTTTAAGTCAAGTCCCCGCGGGATCGACTTGTACTTTTATCAGCTACATTACAATAGCCCGTGCACTTATGCCAAAACAATCAACACCAGCTCACAAAAGGAATGTTTTTTATGGAAATGAATGAAGCCTGAGTAGCTGATGTTATCATATTATGTGCTACATATGTGCTTGTGGTATTAAATATAAGTTGTCCTATATGATTTGATGAGTACCTTTATGCATATTTTTCAACATTTTGTACATTTTTATGTTGATGATGATGTGTGCATGGGATTTAGTTACAATTTCAAGTTAGCAAGTAGAAGTTTTAGTAAATTTCTTGTGGGAAATTGTGTGGAGATAGAGTCTTCTATAAACATTTAAACCTATTATACTATTTATCAGGTGAATCGAATTGCATGCATTAAATGCATAAGTCTAAAAAATAGAGGAGACTATTAAAATTTTAGTAAAATTAAGTATTAAAATTCTACTATCTAAACCATGACTTGCACAGCATAAGAGCATCTAGGTCTTTCAATATTTCTGCTATGATGTAAAATAAAAAGAGCCACGTAAGCTTTGATTGAGTTAATCGCTAAGTTTAATTACACTAAACTGTGGTGTCATGACCCGAGTTTTTCAACACTTTTTAATAAAAATTTTTGAAAGGTGGGGCTCCATTTTTTATTACCAAAATAGTGAAAAATAATTTCAATGAATTCTATTTTAACAGAATCCCTGAATGTTAACCATCGACTCAAAACTCAAATAAATCTTTCATTTTTCAAGTACACATTTTCAAAATAAGTTTACTTCTTTAGGACCCATCTAGTCAATAGCCACATTCCCAACAACAATATAATCAAGTCCAAATAATTTAAATGCACTTATATAATCCAGGTGGAATTTAGAAACATACCTCTATATGATATATCTCGATCACTACTCATTTGGCTCCTCATCAGTCATATCTGTCTCTCAATATCTAAGGCATTATAATAATAATGCAATGCCTCATCAAGCAATGCTTGGTAGGGGAATAGGTGATTATGTATTAGCATATTCTATATATTATATTTTTGGAAACACGTGTAATCAATTGAAGATTAGCTTTATTTAGGTAGCTGTGATTAAGGAGACAGCTCTTGTAAATCTATATATAATCCTTATTCAAGGTTCAATATCAAAGAAGAGTTTTTCCCATCTCAAAACCTGCTTCTAACATGGTATCCGAGCCAATCTAGGTCACCAACCTTCTGCTGCCATGGTTGAAGAAGAAAGCAAGGGCAAAGACATCGGTAATGAAGTGATACAGAGAAAGACGATATCACCATATGACATTACTGCGAATGATAATCCTAGAAGTTTGATAACATAGGTTCAATTAAAAGGTGAAAACTATGATGAATGGGCTCCTTCTCTGCGGACAGCACTACGAGCAAGAAAGAAATTTGGTTTTTTAGATGAAACCATCAAGCGACTGGATGAAACGTCGCAAGATCTTGAAGATTGGTGGACTAATAATTCGTTATTAGTCTCTTGGATTATGAATACCATCAAACCTTCGCTGCGTTCTACAAATTCCCACATGGAGGTGGCACATGATCTTTGGGAAGACATAAAAGAACGATTCTCGGTAGCCAATGGATCACGTATACAGCAACTGAAAGTTGAACTTGCCAAATGTAAAAACAAATTCCCACATGGAGGTGGCACATGATCTTTGGGAAGACATAAAAGAACGATTCTCGGTAGCCAATGGATCACGTATACAGCAACTGAAAGTTGAACTTGCCAAATGTAAAAAGAAGGGCTTGAGTATCATTGCCTATTATGGAAAGTTGAAGAAGTTATGGGAAGAATTGGCTAATTACGAACAAATGCCAACGTGCAAGTGTGGGTTATGCAAGTGCAAACTCGAATCTGCATTGGAGAAGAAGCGAGAAGAAGAAAAGGTCCATCAATTTCTCATGGGTCTCGATGAGACGCTTTATGGAACAATGAGATCCAATATGCTTGCCCAGCATCCTTTGCCAAGTTTGAATAGAGTTTATTCAATCCTAGTGCAAGAGGAGAGTGTGAGAACCATTGCTCATGGGAAGGAGGAACGTCGTGAAGTAATGAGCTTTGCTGTTCAGGCCAGATTGAGATCTTGTGGACAAGGTGAAGGAAAAGACAAAAATGCAGTTTGCAGCAATTGCAACCATATTGGGCATGAATCTAATAATTGTTTTGAGTTAATTGGCTATCCTGAATGATGGGGAGATCACCCTTGGGGAACAAGACAAGGAATTGGACGGAATAAGGGAGGACAACAATTTGTGAATTCTGGGAGTAGAGGACATGGAGAAGTCAAGGAAAATGTAGTTCAAGCCTTGACATCAGGAGCAGTGGGTAATTTTGTGGTCTCAGACATTGACAAAGTTGCTATTACTAGGCTTAATAATGAGGAGTGGGAAACATTGAAGAATCTCTTGAATGCTGTGAAGACAGGAGCAAATGAAAAACTAAGTGGTAAGCATTCTTCCATACAATGGATAATTGACTCGGGTGCTTCTCATCATACGACGGGATCGTGGAATATTTAAGTGATGTTCAAGATGTATTAGAATGTCCTGTGGGGCTTCCAAATGGGACACAAACTACTGCGACAAAGGAGGGAACAATGGTGCTTAGTGATAAATTGATGTTGAACAATGTCCTTTATGTGCCAAGTTTGATGTGTAGTTTGATTTCTCTATCCCAGCTACTCGGTGAATATGATTGTATCACTGTGTTCACTAAAAAAATTTGTGTTATATAGGACCACACTTCGAGGATGCTGATTGGTGTGGGTGAGCAACGAGAGGGGCTCCACTTCTTTCGCAGAATGGTGACTGCAGCGGCTATGAAGACGAGTGGTGAGAGCTCCTTCGATCTGTGGCACAAGTGGCTAGGACATCCATCATCTAAGGTTGTAGAGTTGATTCCTAATGCTGGTTCTAGTAAGAATAGTAGTTTGTGGAGTAAAGCATGTGATGTTTTCCTTAGAGAAAAACAATCAAGAGATAGTTTTCCTATGAGTGGTAATAAAACACAAGAAATATTTCAATTGAATCATTGTGATTTGTGGGGACCTTATCAAGTTCCAACCTTTTGTGGTGCAAGATATTTCTTAACCATTGTTGATGATTATTCACGGGCAACATGGATTTTCTTGTTAATTGACAAGAAGGAGGTGTCAAAGAATTTGTGTAATTTCATTGCTATGGCGGAGCGTCCATTTAACAAGCAAGTGAAGGTTATACGTAGTGATAATGGTACAGAGTTTACATGCATAGATAATTATTTTAGTGAACATGGCATTGTACATGAAACATCTTGTAAAGGAACTCCACAGCAAAATGGATGGGTAGAGTGCAAGCATAGGCATGTACTTAATGTAGCTCAGGCATTACGTTTCCAAGCTAACCTTCCTATAGAATTTTGGGGGGAATGTATTTTGGCTGCTGGATATTTGATCAACCGAACACCCTTAGTTCTCTTGCATGGTAAAACACCGTATGAAATTTTGTATGGTAACCCACCCTTACTTGAACATTTGTGTGTGTTTGGATGCTTATGTTATGTGCATAATCAAGATCATAGAAGGGACATGTTTACTAGTCATAGTCGAAAATGCATTTTTGCGGGCTATCCTTATGGCAAAAAGGGTTGGAGAGTGTATGACCCAAAGTCTGGTGCATTCTTGATCTCGAGGGATGTAGTATTTTGTGAGATTGCATTCCCTTACTTAAAAAGTGATTCTAGAGCCTTATTTCATGCAAAAGATCATGATGCTAGACCTAGTCTTATGGAGAATTGGTCTAGTGCGGATGAGGATGGTGATGTGGTTGTTGTGAGACGTAATCAAGTGTCTCAAGAGATTGAGCAATTTGCACATGTCAATGGAAATAGTGCACCTATTGAAGTGATGGAGATTAATGAGGATGTGGTCTCCTCAGGAGATGGAGGGATTGAAGATGTAGGAGTCATGGATTCTAGAGGTTGTGAGAGTATTGAAGTAAGGGAGGGTTCAGGTGATGTAGTGAATGAGGAGTCTTTGGGTCATGGACATTGAAACAAAATACCATCCACCTGTCTGCCAGATTTTGTGACAAATACTATTTGTAAGTTGAGCCCCTCTATGAGTTCACTTAGTCAATCACACTCCTCAAGTACGCCTTATCCCATAGCACATTATGTGAACTGTAATAATTTTTCTATACGACATCAGAATTTTTTGGCAACCATTACTGTAGGAAATGAACGTCAAACTTTTTCTAAGGATGTTAAAGATGAAAGGTGGAGGAATGCCATGCAACAAGAAATACAGGCATCAGAAAATAATGGCACCTAGACCATGGAAACACTTCCCCCAGGGAAGAAGGCTATTGGGTGCAAGTGGGTTTATAAAATTAAGTATAATTCTGATGGATCAATTGAGAGGTATAAAGCAAGGCTTGTGATTTTGGGAAATAATCAAGTTGAAGGGGTTGATTATAATGAGACCTTTGCAAGCGTAGCAAAGATGGTGACTATTTGCAATTTACTTGCAGTTGCAGCAACTGAAAACTGAGAACTTCATTAGATGGACGTTCACAATGCATTTTTACATGGTGACCTTGAGGAAGAAGTCTACATGAAGTTGCCTCCTAGTTTTCGTTCTCAGGTCCTAGGAAATTTTTTTCGACTCTTGAAATCATTGTACGGGTTGAGACAAGCTTCAAGATGTTGGTTTGCTAAGCTGGTTGCTGCTTTGAAACGGTATGGTTTCATTCAATCATATTTTGACTACTCTCTATTTACATTACAACGTGACAGTCTGTAACTTAACGTGCTAGTCTATGTTGATGATCTCATTATTTCGGGAAATGATGGTCCTGCGATTCAGACTTTCAAAGACTATTTGAGTAGCTATTTTCATATGAAAGATCTTAGAGTTTTGAAATATCTTTTGGGGATTGAGGTGGCCCGAAATCAAACTGGTATTTTTCTATGCCAACGAAAATATACATTGAAAATTATTTTCGAAGTGAGTCTGTTGGGAGCAAAACCTGTTGGTTTTCCTTTAGATCAGAATCACAATCTTATTTTGGCCAAAGGACAGCCCTTCCAGATCTTGAGCATTATCGTAGGTTGGTTGGACGATTGATTTACCTTTCAGTTACGAGACTTGAACTTTCTTACTATGTGCATATGCTTGCACAGTTTATGCAGAGGCCAGTGCAAGAGCATTGGGATGCGGCACTTCGTGTGGTGCATTATTTGAAAGGTAATTCGAGTCAAGGAATTTTGTTATGTGCTGATTGTGATTTGTAGCTATATGGCTGGTGTGATTCAGATTGGGCAGGTTACCCTTGGACTCGGTGATCCCTTACCGAACGGTTTATTTCCGTTGGAAATTCTCCCATTTCTTGGAAAACTAAGAAACAACATACAATGTCTCGCTCTTCTACTGAGGCAGAGTATCGGTCCATGACCACTACTGCCTGTGAGTTAAAATGGTTAAAGGCATTATTATTATTATTATTATTATTATTATTATCTCTCGGAGTCGCATATCCTCAACCTATGAAGCTTTATTGTGACAGTCAGATTGCTTTGCATATTGCAGCTAACCCAGTTTTTCATGAACATACGAAGCACATTGAAGTTGACTGTCATTTTCTGCGTGACGAGGTCTTGAAGGGAAACATTGTTACAACATACGTGCTTACTCATGTTCAACTGGTAGATATCTTCACCAAAGCATTGGGGAAGAAACAAATCGATTTCTTTCTTCGCAAGTTTGGCATCCGGAATCTGCATGCTCCAACTTGAGGGGGGGTATTAGCATATTCTGTATGTTATATTTTTGGAAACACATGTAATTAGCTGAAGATTAGCTTTATTTAGGTAGCTGTGATTAAGGAGACAGCTCTTAGACAACTCTTGTAAATCTGTATATAATGCTTCTTCAAGGTTCAATATCAAGGAAGAGTTTTTCCCATCTCAAAACTTGCTTTTGACATTATGCAATTCAAACTATAATGTTTGCTTTCATGATATAATAGTCATTTTAATGCACAAAACATTATGCATCAATAATCCAGAAATGCGAAATTATGTCCAACCACAATTCCAATCATGAATGAAGATACTGAATGTGCAAATGAGTTAAACAATGTTAAACTCATAAACTAGTGAATATAATCATCAGTGGTCACATCACGCTGATCTCATAAGAAAACCAAGCACATGTGTTATCACTACCTTGTGATCACAACACCATGTATAGGAATACAAGGAAGTACTATGCTATAGTGATAATCAACACATGGTCTATCGACTGCCACTCCCGAAATAAGTGACTCATCATCTGTTCTCATGGGTGGGACCAGAGTAGTAGTGCGGGCTACCCATGATACCATCGCATATTGAGTGCCATATATGTGTGTGTGTGTGTGTGGGAGGGGGGGGGGTGGGCGGGGGGGAGTCTATCATCTCAAAATCTCAGAGAGTGGCTAGCTGGCCCTATACCCCTCCTAGCATAGGATCCCCTAGGCAACAAGCCCATTGAAAAGAAAATCCTCAGGCCTCCATGCCTGGATATAATATCAGGCTACATGCCTGTCTCATATCAACCCATGAAAAATACTGTATCATATACATAGCTAGTATCTTGTACCAGATCAAGCCTACATGGCTTTTACATCAAAATCATGCAGTAATAAAACATGTCATGCACCATAAAAAACATGCCTTTTTAAATGAATGGCGTGCATTTAAATCCATGGAGGTATAATCACAATATAACCACCCTTCATATATAAAACCATGTCTTTTTCATAATTCATACCATAAATATAGCATGTATACTGTAAAATAATAATCACATTTTATAAATGATTAATACAATTCAAATCTCATGCAGTTATCAAAATCACATCATGAGTATATAAACAAATCAGTTTATGAAAAATTAGCATCTTAAATTCCACCTACCTCGAATACGTCCATCAAATTCTTAGAACAGTCCATGATCTCAATTGCGCATCAATCAACATATCTGTCAAGTCATACATATGTCTCAAGTTAATCACTTATTCACAATTCCTCATCCATTACTCATCTAGTCTTTGATCATCATCAATTATGATGATCTTGCTCTTACTATCCTTTAATCCTTTTTATATTTCTTTATTTTCATAATATCCATCAATTTTGATCATTAATTAAAGATCAATGGTTCAAATCATTTGATCTAACTTTATTCAAGTCAATCTAAGCTATGATCGACTAAATAGATGCATCCCAATCATAAAAATGCTTAATCATTCCCTCTCATTGGAATTTGGGGCGATCCAACTGTTGGATTGTCCCTTAAAGTCTCAATTCATGATTAGATAAAAAATTCCCAACTTAATTATTAGACATCAATTCAATTTCATGTCATCTAACCATTCTAATGTATATTCATGATTTATGTCTTAATCTGATGGTCCGCGCTCTCAGATTGACCAAATCTAAATTCTTGGGTCAAATCAATAGTCTAGATCAATTTTTAGGATGAATATACATGATCTGATCATTGGATACATCAATTCATATCTTGAATCATCTAATTGTTCAAGTTCTAGGGCCTAATCATCCATTGATCAGCCTTATCTAAGTTATTGGATAACATTTCATAGGTTTAATTTGATTAGATGTGCTCAGATCAAGATTATTATGCTAAAATCATATCCGCATCATCAATACAATTTCAACGGATATTTAACATAAAAATTGGGCTTATGTAGCTCCCAAAATTGCAAAATGAAAATTTCAGTTCATTCTTGGATGGTCAAGATCAAAATTTGGACCGAATGCTATTTACACCAGACTACACTAGTGGGAATCCTTTACATTGGCTTAAACCAATGACCTTTTACACCAGAATACACTAGTCAAAACCCTTTACACCAGAATACACTGGATTACGCCAACGACCATCGGGGATGATATGCCCGGACCATCCATGCTATTTTTACTCAATCGAAGTCCCAGATGATCCAATTTTTTTTAATCTATTTTCATTATTTCTAAGGTTTTAGGGGTCAATGAATTCAATGGATGGCTCAGATCATCCATCTGAGCTATCCTTGATGTGGCATTTTTACTATATCACAATTTTCTTTAGATTAAACTTTATTAGTGTGAAAATTTTCAGATCTAAAATTCCTCAAAAGGAATTGTAGATCAGAGTATCACCTTCACTCTCCTAAAATTTTGTGGTGATCTGATATTGTTTGATGCCGAAAAATTGGAAGAAAAGTTGCCGGTCGATGGATTTCTACCACTTGCCAGCTTCATCTTCAATAGCTCGATTCTCCCCCACTACTTACCCGATCATAGTGATTCTTGAGCCATTTTGATCATGAGACCATGGAGAAGAGAATGATTGCTTAAATCACCTATCTAACTTTTCATTTTTCTAGGAAGCTCCTTGCAAAGTGGTTGCTTGAAAGCTGCATTTTTTCCTTTTTTTCATTGGTTTTCACGCAGTTGCTAGTGTCCACACCGTTCCCGGTGATTGCCTCTTCCCCCATGTCTCTTCTCTTTCTCTCTCTCCTCTCCCTCTTTCTTCTTTCTTCGTTGATCATGGGTGAACATAAGGGAAGGGGGGTGCCATTATCAAAACGTCACCTCTCTTTTATAATAATTTTTTTTACTATATGTTCAAAATTTCATATCTTTTTCATTCGAACTCTGAGTTTAGCAAAATTTGTGTCTTTGGAATTTTCTTTTTGAGTACTATCTATTTATGGAGGTCTCAATACTTGATTTGATAAATATCAAGTTATCCAATCATAAAACTATAAAAATATAAAAATTTCATTATTTTCTTTTTATTCTAATTTAATATTTTCAAAATTCACTCAAATTGGGATTTAAGAAAATTAGGGATGTTACATGTGGCCTCAAGATTGGGGTCACAATAGTTTGGTATCAAGCAAGGCAACATGTCACTTTGGAAAAAACCTGTTTTCCTAGCTTATAATTTTCTTTAATAGAGGAAATGTATGGACTTAATGTTTTAGGATGTACCAAGATTGACTCTTGATGACTATCAACTTATTTAATAGGTTGACTAAATCTAATTGTTTGATATTTTCAAAAGGCACATGCATCATTGAGACTAGATGCGATGGTTCTCGTCTTGGGGAATCTACATTGCATGCACATGATCCAATTTATGAAGCTGTTGGATAGATGGTACCATGTACAAAGTGTATTAGACTAGATGAGGATTGGACTTGAGAAGTCTCATTGACATAGCAACAAGGATAACCTCCTCATGCACACAGTGCTTAGGCATTTCTCTACCTTTTCGAATAGCCAGTAAGACTTATTTTAATTGTAGCAAATAAGGCCATTTTAGGAGGCATTGCCATAAGTGGGGAGAATCAAAGGGCTATGTGCAGTAGCAGCAGGCCACGTGTCTAGCGATGTCTGCCAGCATAAGAGTCAGAGGTGTATAGCTCACCCCTGAGTAGAGGACCCTAGGAAGAGTTTATGCACTGACACAATCAGACACCCAGCCAGATAGTACAATTATACAAGGTACATTCTTACTATTCCATACTTGGGTTAGAGTGGTGTTTGAATTTGGTGCAACATATTCCTTTACTCCATCTTCAATTGTTTATGACTTAAACTCGGACACCAAACCACTGGACTTAACATTGCTAGTCGAGTTACCAATAGGCTTAACTATTATCTTGAGTAGGGTTTGTTGAGGTTATGACATTGAAGTTGTAGGTCATAGAGTGACATTAGATTTGGTGGTGATGGATATTATGATGTAATCATGGGGATGGATTTCTTGTCCAAGTATCATGTTATTATTGATTATAGTCAAAAGAGGGTTACTTTTGTTTGCTTATTGGAGTTCATTTTTATTTCTCCACTACAAAGGATTATGGTTGCCCACAAGTCCATGTTGGCTACAAATGCCATAAAGATTATAACAAGTGGATGGCACAATTGATGGGTGATGATGATGTTGATGCCAGTATTGAATTCATTTCAAAAGTAAGGGAATTTGCAGATGTTTTTCCTAATGAATCATTAAGCTCACCTCCAAGGAGGGAAGTCCACTTTGTTATTGAGATTTATCTTGGTATTTCTCTAATTTCAGTTGCTCTACATTGAATGGCACCTACTAAATTGAAGGAGCTAAAGTTGCAATTGGAGGAGTTGCAAGACAAGGGTTTCATTTGCCCTAGCACTTCGCCATGGGAAATATCATTATTGTTTGCAAAGAAGAAAGATGGCACACTAAGGTTATATATTGACTACCAACAACTACATAGGGCAACGATCAAGAATAAATACCCATTGTTGAGGAGTGATGGTCAATTTGATCATTTGAGGGGATCTACCTATTTTTTCATGATTGACTTGTAATCCGGATACCATTAGCTACAAGTAAGGGACAAAGATATCCCTAAGACAGCATTCATGACTCCATATAGTCATTTGGAGTTTGTAGTGATGCCTTTTGTGTTGACAAATGCTCAAGCAGTGTTTATGAGTCTGATGAATTGAATTTTCCTTCCATATCTAGATCAATTTATTATCGTGTTTGTGGATGACATGTTGATATACTTGAGGTCTAAGGAGGAGCATGAACAACATTTGTTTATTGCATTGCAGTTGATGAGGGAACACTAACTGTATGTGAACTTAGCAAGTGTGAGTTTTGTACAACAAAAGTAAATTTCCCTTGGTCATGTAGTTTTTGGTGATGAAATTTCAGTCGACCCATCAAAGATTGAAGCTATACTAAGTTGGAAAAGACCGAGGAACGTAATCGAGATAAGGAATTTTCTTGGGTTAGTAGGTTATTATAAGAGTTAAAGAGACGATTGATGTCATCACTTGTGCCTGTCATTCCTGAGCAAGGTGTGGGTTATGTTGTGTATTGTGATGCCTCATACATAGAACTAGGATGTGACCTAATGCAGGAAGGAAAAGTCATGGCATATGGCTTTCATTAGTTGAAGCCAAATGAGAAGAAATACCCCACTCATGACTTAGAGCTAGCAACAGTGGTGTTTGCATTGAAGCTCTAGACACATTATTTGTATGGTGAAAAGTTTGATGTCTTCACTGATCATAAAAAGTTGAAGTACATCTTTGCTAAAAAATATTTATATCTGAGGTAGATTAAATGGGTTGAGTACTTAAATAACTTTGATTTTACACTTCAATCGTACCCAAGAAAGGCAAATGTCATTGTAGATGCATTGAATAGAAACTTTAGAGATTTGATGGTAGGAGTCTGAGGTTTCATATGGAAGACTCGTGAGTCATTGACCAAGTATGACTTGCAGTTAGCTCATCTAAGAGTGTTAGAGCCGGACTAGAAGATGGTGAGAGTATCAAGCATTGGACCGTGCACTATTCTAGTGGGTTACAGTATTTGAATTGACTTTTGGTACTACCAATTGATGACGCCAAGAGAGAATGTTGAGTGAGGCATACTGGTTTAAATTTTTGATACATCTTAGTAGCACAAAGATGTACCATGGATTTTGTAGTAGGTCTTTCGAGTACTAGGCAAGGTTAGAATAACATATGGGTGGTTGTTGATATATTATGCAAGTCAGCACACTTCTTGCTAGTGAAGGTTACTGATTCACTCTAGACATTGAGTCGACTATACATAGATGAGATTGTAAGGTTACATGGGGTACAAGAAGCAACGGGTACAAGGTTGACTTTTAGCTCTACATTTCATCCCCAAATAGATAGGCAATTTAAGAGAGTGATTTAGGTGCTCGAAGATATGGTCAGAGCTTGTGTATTAGACTTTTAAGAGAAGTAGGCCAAACATCTACCATTGGTGGAATTCTCATACAACAATAGTTTTCAATCTAGTATTGGGGTGGCACCATTTGAAGCATTATACAGTAGACCATGCCAACCCCAGTTTGTTGGGCAAAGGTTGGCAACACATCATTGTTAGGCCCTAAGTTAGTCAAAGAGACTATAGAAAAGGTGAAGAGAATCAAACAATAGCTGTTGATAGCTCAAATTAGAACCAAGAGCTATGATGATTAAAGGAGTCGACTATTGGAGTTTGAGATAGGGGATTACGTGCTCCTAAAAGATCAGCCAAGACCAGGAGTGACACGTTTTCGCAAAAGAGGGAAGCTATCTCCTTGACTTATTGAATCATTTAAGATTTTAGAAATGGGTTAGAGAAGTTTCTTATCTTTTGGAGTTGCCTCCATAGTTATCACAGATTCATGATGTTTTTCACATGTCAATGTTGTGGAAGTATGAGCCAAACCCTTCACATGTTCTTGGCTATATAAATCTTATCATCCAATAGATGTTTCATATGAGGAGAAGCTGATATAGGTGGTTGATCGAACATAATAAGTTTTACGTAGAAAGGTAATACCACATGTAAAAGTTGTATAGCAACATCAAGGGGCAGAAGAAGCTACATAGGAGCTGGAGTTAGAAATCCATCAAAAATACTAGGAACTATTTGAGGACTCAGGTATGTATTTAAATTTAGAGGACAAAATTTCTTTAAGGGGGAAGTGTTATGACAACCATGCCTAAAATTAGGTTGAAGATGAATTGTCTTATTAATCTTCATATATTCGGTAAAACTGGAAACTAAGGTGGGATTGAGTAGGTGGGCCCCACATGAGTTCAGTTATAAATTGAATGTAGTTTTAGGTAAATTTTGAATCCTTAGACCTTATTAAATTATGTATCTTGTTAAGGATTAAATGACTTGAAATTTCATTCTAGATTCATAGCAAAGTTGAAGGAAATTTTCTTTAAGATGAAAATTCTATCATAAATTAAGTAATTATAAAAGAAATTTATAAATAAATAAAAAACATTGAAATTTGATGATGAAAGGTTGATTATTAGATTGTGCTCAATGAGAGCTTTCCAATGACACTAAGAACATGTAAAACAGAGATTGGGACCTAAAAATCCAAAAATTTTACAAATGAAAAAGGGGGTCCAAATTGATAATGGCACCCATTTGTTGAATATTCTAACATGGCGAGTTGGACATGATTTCTTGAGAATTTCATAGCTGATGTTTGGGTTCTTAACCACTAATAGGTATGGTCAATTCATCTTAGATAAAGAAAAAGGACCACACTTGACTCAACTTGACAATTGGTTGAGTCATGTGTACTCGATAACTTTAGGAAAACTAAAAAATACACAAGTGTAAACTTGAAATGACTCAAGAATATATTTCCATGTCTAATTAAGAAAATTAAGATTAAGAAAATTATCTAATGGAGAGTGTTTAGCCTTTTTGAAGGGAAACCTTGGCACAACGGTAAAAGTTGTTATTGTGTGACCTTGAGGTCACAAGTTCAAGGCGTGGAAATAGCCTCTTGCAAAATACAAGGTAAGGCTGTGTACTATAGGCCCATGTGGTCTGCCCCTTCCCCTAACCCTGCATAGGCAGGAGCTTCGTGCATCGAGGCTACCCTTTAAACTTTGCCAATCTGGTCCTAAGCCCAGATGAAAAAGGAGGAGGGTCTTGTGTTAGGTGCCAGCCGGTAAGGGAGAAGTTAAACATGATTTTGTTATTTCTTTCTTACAAATGAATATGTATTTGTATATTAGTTTGTGAGGAAGAAATGAAAATCATCTCCAACTTCTTAAAATATGGCAACCCTTGCATCAAGTGCCTATTCGTAAGGGTGAAGCTGAAGATGATTTTGTTATTTCTTTTCTACTTGCAAATGGATATGCATTTGTATATTAGTTTCTAAGGAAGAAATGAAAATCATCTTCAGCTTCTTATAACTATGGCAACCCTAACATGACATGAATCGAAAACTGACATTCCCTCAAGCTAGGGCGTTCCCTATAAGTGATGCGCTGCATCGAATCTCGGGTGCAGTGAAAAATAGGCAAGGATTGCTAGGGTGTTCTCCCAGAAGCGACGTGCTACATCAGATCTCGGGTGTAGTGAAAAATGGGCAAGGGCTACTAGAGCGTCACCTCAAAAGCGACGCACTACATCAGAACCCAGGTGCAGTGAAAAGTGGATATGGGTTCATGCCATGGAGATCGAGAAAGGCGATAGTAAATAGGATATCTCCAGAGCATAAGATTCATATCGCCACATAGAATATAGAGACATTGACAGGTAAGAGTTTGGAGTTAGTAGATGCGATGAAACATAGGAGAGTCAACATTGCTTGTATCCAAGAAACTAAGTGCAAAGGGGCTAAAGCCAGAGAAATAGATGGGTATAAATTATGGTATGGAGGAAAGGATAATAACATAAATGACATAGAAATAATAGTAGAAAAGGAATTAAAAGATATAGTTGTGGATGTTAAAAGAATCAGTGATAGAATAATAATAATAAAACTTATTCTAGGAGAGCAGATTATAAATGTCATAAGTGCATACGCACCACAAGTAGGGTTACAAGATATAATCAAGAGGCAGTTTTGGGAATATATGGAGGGAGTCATGCACGAAATTCCCAACACTGAGGGGATATTTATAGGAGCAGACTTAAATGGCTATGTAGGAAAAGAAAAGAAAGGATATGATAGAATACACGAAGGGTATGGTATAGGTCAATGGAATGAGATGGGGGAGAATATCCTTGATTTTGCTTTGTCATATAACCTGGCCATTGCAAATACACTCTTTAAGAAGAGGGATGAACACTGAATAACCTTTAAAAGTGGACTTCATAAAAGCCAAACAGAATTTTTTCTACTTAGGAATAATGAACGATCTATGTGTAAGGATTGTAAGGTGATACCCAGTGAGAGTTTAACCTCACAACATAGGTTAATGGTTATGGATATCCATATCAAAAGATGGAAGAAAAGAAATAAACTTAACAGGTACCCAAAAATTAAGTGGTGGAACTTAAAAGGAGAGAAAATAACCTCATTCACAAATAAGTTGATGGCAGAAGGAAATTGGAAGTATGAAACAAAAGTAAATACCACGTGGATTAATATTGCTGAGTCCATTAAGAAAGTGGCAAAAGATGTCTTAGGAGTATCTAAAGGTAAAAGGCAATTAGTAATGGAAACATGGTAGTGGAGTGAAATAGTGCAAAAAGTCATTAAAGAAAAATTGATGTGTTTTAAAGCATGGTATAAGACTAGAAATAATGAAAACTATGAACAATATAAGAATGCTAAAAAGGTTGCTAAGAGAATAGTAAGTAAGGCTAAACTTAAAGCATATGATGAGCTTTATAATAGACTAGGAACAAGAGAAGGTGAGAAAGATGTGTTTAAACTTGCAAAAGTAAGAGAACAAAAGGGTAAGGACTTAGATCATGTTAGGTGCATTAGAAGAGATGATTAAAAGGTATTAGTCAAAGATGATGAGATCAAACAAAGGTGGGAAACATACTTTTAAAAATTGCTAAACGATAATGGCTCTGAGAATATAGGGATTGAAAATACTATAAATCTAAATAACATTGGATATTATAGATATGAACGTAGGATTAGAATACCTGAAGTGAAAGAGGCCTTGAAAAAGATTAAATCAAGAAAGGCCATGGGACTTGATGGTATACCAATAGAGGTTTCAAAGCATATGGGAGATATTGGGGTAGTTTGGTTGACCAAGTTATTTAACAAGATTATAAAATTAAAGAAAATGCTTGATGAATGGAGGAAAAGCTCTATTGTACCAAATTATAAGAATAAAGGAGACATACAGAGTTGCACTAATTATTGAGGGATCAAACTTATGAGCCACACTATGAAACTTTTTGAAAGAGTGATTGAGAAGAGGCTACGACATGAAACAAGTGTATCGGAGAATTAGTTTGGTTTCATGCCTGGGAGGTCTACCGTGGAAGCTATTTTCTTACTAAGACAATTAGCAGAGAAATATAGGGAGAGGAGGAAAGACCTCCACATGGTCTTTATCGACTTAGAGAAAGCTTATGATAGAGTCCTTAGAGGGTTAATATGGAGGGTGTTGGGTGATAAAGGGGTTTCGAAGGGGTATTTAGACATAATTAAAGATATGTAGGAGGGAGCGCTAACAAATGCTAAGACCACTATTAGTGAGACTGGTGATTTTCCTGTCATTATAGGATTGCACTAAGGATCGACATTGAGCCCATACCTTTTCACATTAGTTTTGGATGAGTTAACAAAACATCTGCATGAGAAGATTCCTTGGTACATGCTATTTGCAGATGATATAGTCTTACTTGATGAGACAAGGGAGGGTGTAAACGTAAATCTAGAGTTATGGAGAGAAGCATTAGAATCTAAAGGATTTAAAATTAGCTGAACTAAGATAGAATATATGGTATGCAATTTTAGCAAGAAGAGGAGTAAGAGTGGAACACCAGTCAAGATTGATAACCAAGAAGTCCCTGTAAAGGACCACTTTCGGTACTTAGGATCAATAATTCATAAGAGTGGAGAGATTGAGAAGGAGGTTACCCAAAGAATCCAAGCGGGTTAGAACAAATGGAGATGTGCATCTGGAGTTTTGTGTGATCGGCGGGTGCCACTCAAACTAAAAGAAAAATTCTATAGGATGGCCATAAGGCTAGCCATGCTCTATGGATCAGAGTGTTGGGTAGTTAAGGAACATCATGCTCATAGGATGAGTGTCGCAGAAATGAGGATGTTGAGATGGATGAGTGGTAAGACAAGAAAGGAGAGAATTAGAAATGAAAATATTAGAGGAAATTTAGGGGTAGCACCAATAAGTAACAAGATGAGGGAGATTATACTTAGATGGTTTGGACATTTTCAAAGGAGACCAACAACGACACTGGTTAGGAGTGAGGCAATACACGTAGAACATTCTAAAAGGGTAAGGGGAAGGCCCAAAAAGAACATGGATAGAAGTGGTGAGGAAAGATTTAAAAACTTTGGGACTAAATGAAGCCATGGTACTTAATAGAAAGGAATGGAGGAATAAGATTCATTTGGTGGAACCCTAATTGGGATAAGGTTTTCATGATGATGAGAGTGCTTAACCTTTTTATTAAAAGTTTACAGGAGATCATCCAATGAAGAGGATTTTGGAGCATGCTTAGCGCAAACCATGAGTGGTTGGTATTAACAAACTTTTGGGCCAAATTGTACTTGAGATGCCTACAAATCATTTACTAAGTAATACTTACAAATGTAGCAAAAGAGCTCCACTAGTTCCCTTTTCTTATAATAACTATAGAAGATCTTTATAATTACACCTTCTTAATTAAAATGAAGCTTTCACTAAAGGGAAAGGATGCATGTGTTGCTGGTTTGGAGATCCCACTCCTTTCTAATGTTACCCACATCCTTTCCATTGCAAATGTTGTTTGCTAAATTTGAGACCAAACCCATATATTAGCTATAGGCTAACATAAAATGGTGTATGTCTAGTTAGTTAGGGATTGTGTCCAGTCTCTCAAATCTTTCTCCTGTAACACTTTAGTGAATCCACCAATGCTTGAGACTTATGGTATTCAAGAAATTTTTGATAAAATTTCAATAAATAAACATATAAAGATTGGCAGGAATAAGAAATGGAAGAGCGAGGAAAGGGCATAAAATATTAAACAAGAAGCATGTTCAAAGAAAAAACAAATGAAGTGGAAAGAAAGTCATATCGATCAAAGGTAGCATTATATCCATTAATGGCCTAGTTTACTTGAGATAGAGATTTAATTTGTTTGTGATATAGCCACTCAATTCATTGTACCATCAATTGCTTAATGGTTCTTTTTGGAGCTGATGACTACTAGTTGAAAGGATTAAGAACAAACCAACAAATATAGCTTGAAAATTAACAAGATAGAGAAATCTTGTAAGTGGTAAAGCAATTCAGGGCAAATATAGCATATATAATCCTTCTAAAAATAGAATTGTTAGTCAACAAACGAAATTCTTATATGCCTTATTGCCTTTGCCATGTTATAATGACTTTGGTTGTAAACGAGGAGTTCTATAATAATTATCAACATATACAAAGGAGATGGATTTATTGTTTTTTAAGGATTGGTTAGTGGACTTACTAGTTTTCTAAGAATTGTTCATTTAGGATTCTTTGATGTAACTCTTTTTAACTTTTCAAGTAGCATAGACACTAATTACATGAATACAAAATTACCATAGTAAAAAAATGACATTAATCAAACGACAAGAAAAATCATTTAGATATATAGATTAAGAACCACTAGAAAATACATTAAGAACTCCCCCAATAAAACTCAAAAAACAACCTAAGCATCAAGACACCATATGAGAAAGCTATAGCCCAATATCCTACTTCTCCCAAAACCTACTAACCAACATTTTTAGATTTCTAATTGAGCTACAAAAGTAGTTCAATATAGCATCATCTTGCATAAATTAACTAAAAAGTTACTCTCATTCTCTTATTTTCTCTAAGCTAAGACAAACCCAAATTGAACTTGTAAGAGTATACCCTAGTCTTTGGAGTAGATGACCAAACTTGGTAGGAATAAAAAACCTCTTGTCCTAAAATTCTTTCTACAACTTCCGAAAATCCAACAAAGATGCTCTAAAACTGAAAAATGAGTTACTATTTGCAACAAAAACTTAGTGGTGGGAAAAAATGCAAATTGAAATAGCAAGAAATCCATGATATCTAGGAATCGTCCTTATCTAAAGCTAGAATCGAGAGCTAAAATGGTAGGACTTCTTAATGATGTCCTTTAGGGTAGGAATCTATTATAGTGCATTGAAAATTTTCTAATTTAACAAGGTTGAGATAACTTGTATCTTGTTAATTTTACTCGATTCGCATGAGTCAAGTAGGAAACATAGAAAAGCTCAAAACAAATAAAAAATAGCTCAACGCATTGAGTTTCTAAGTAATTCAACTCAATTTGAAAATGATTCCAATTAACTTAGGTGATTTTTCAAGTTTATTCACTAGTTTTTGAACAATGAAAGGGACTAGTCAACATGCTTTAAATGATTGTGACAAACTTAAACCATAGAACAAGTGTCATGCATTTGGATGCTGATTTCAGGGATGCAAGCTTTTATAAAGAGAGAATCAAGGAACTTTTCTAGAGTTTAGCTACAACCAGCAATGTAGCTGCTTCCAATGCTTGAATGAAGGAATTGGCATAGTAAAATGAAGCCTTCATGAAATGTCTAGCTGATAAGTGCTCGACATAGTGGTCTAAGAGTCATATAACATTATTCCCAAGTGTATCATCCTACGCAACATCTTCTATTAGTCATTCAACAATATGATTGGGGAACTTAGGATAAGCCAATGCTTAAGGTAATAGGGATGCAAGCTTTTCTAAAGAGAGAATCAAGGAACTTTTCTATGGTTTAGCTACAACCAGCAATGTAGCTCCTTTCAATTCTTGAATGAAGGAGTTGGCATAGAAAAATGAAGCCTCCATGAAATGTCTAGGTGATAAGCCCTCGACAGAGTGGTCTAAGAGTCATTTAACATTATTCCCAAGCATATCATCCTACACAACATCTTCTATTAGTTATTCAACAATATGATTAGGGAACCTAGGATAAGCCAATGCTTAAGGTAACATGGATGCAAGCTTTTCTAAAGAGAGAATCAAGGAACTTGTCTAGGGCTTAGCTACAACCAGCAATGTAACTCCTTTCAATGCTTGAATGAAGGAGTTGGCATAGCAAAATGAAGCCTCCATGAAATGTCTAGCTAATAATCCCTCGACACAGTGGTCTAAGAGTCATTTAACATTATTCCCAAGTGTATCATCCTACGCAACATCTTCTATTAGTCATTCAACAATATGATTGGGGAACCTAGGATAAGCCAATGCTTAAAGGTAATAGGAAGTTGGTTATGTAACAATTGAGAGAGAGAGAGAGAGAGAGAGAGAGAGAGAGAGAGAGAGAGAGAGAGAGAGAGAGAGAGAGAGAGAGAGAGAGAGAGAGAGAGAGAGAGAGAGAGAGAGAGAGAGAGAGAGAGAGAGAGAGCATGAGAAATGGAAAGGGGATATTTGTCCAAAAAATTGCAGACATCATATAGAAATAAGAACGCAAGTAGAGCATGTTTTCTACCTCATACAAGAAGTGGAAGATTTCAAGTCACTTGCACATTGGGGGGACCAATACATAGTGAGAGGGCACAAATACACAATGAGTGTGCTTAAGCAACACTATTCTTGCAAATAATGAATATCGAATGGCATTCCTTGCCCTTATGCTATTGCTTATATATGGTTTAGGAGGGAAGGAGTTGAGAGTTATATCTCTCACATGTATAAAAGAGATACATACATCTAGTGCAATGAACTATCATATATATCACTAATGAATATTGATAACATATGAGATAAAAGTGGACTAGACCTAGTAATTAGCACCCAAGAAATAGCCTAGTATAACCAAAAGGATGAGGAGAGAGAAGGTAGAGGAGGGAACCTACATACCTCTAGGAAGTAGCAAAAGACATTAAAATATAGCTTCTATAAAGATGAGGGACATAACAAAAAGGCTTGTCCATATAAGGACAAGTGACCAAAATGTAGGATGCTTATTAACAAAGCAATTATATTTTCTCTAGATTTTAGTTTCTTGCATATTAGGATTCTTATTTTAGAATTAGCAACTTTATGTTGAATTTCTTTTGAGTTTGACAACTTTATTTGTTATTTTGTAGTGGATGTACTATTTAGGTTAAAGACGTTGTAGGGTTGTTTTCATCTTTTGAATGAAACTTTGATGAGATCTATTGTCTTATGGATTCAAGATAGTATTTTGAGGTGGAAGACAATGATTTAATTTTCACATTTTTCGTTGTATTATTTGGTGTCAAGTAAGGACTACATGAGATCATGACTGTAATTGATGAAACAAGAATCAATGTTCCTATGGATAGTGTTCCAAGGATCAAAAACAACTTACAAGAACCCAACATCTTAAGACTATAAAAGGGGTTCGCACCAAGGATCAAAGTCAACTTGCAAAAACCAGGGATTGTACAATTGTCAAAGAGACTTGTAGTCTTTGAACCCCTAGATATGCAAAAATGAAAAAAGGATCTTTCTAGAGATGAGCCTTTCATATGTTTGTTATGCTCTAACTCAAGTATGTGTTTCTTGTAAGTGAAGGGGTCTAGTGTAGGATGCTTAGTGACCAAGAAATTATTCTCTAGATTTTAGTTTCTCACTTAATTAGTACTTATTGTTTTAGAAATAAGAATTCTATGCAAGATTTCTTTTGATTTTGACAACTTCAATTGTTATTTGGTAGTAGAAATTCTATTTAATTTGAAACAATTGTTAGATTTTCAAATTTTCAAAGAAAGTTTGATGATATCTATTACTTGTGGATTTAAGACTCTTGTAGATTCAAGATGGTATTTCAAGGTGGAATATGTTCATCTTCTTCCTTACATATTTTTCCATATTTCATGTTGTTTTAAGCAATCTCCTAACCAATCCCAAAGGGTGAAGAAATCTATAAGCATAGAAGCATCCGTAGTAATCTAAAGATACATAGAGTGAGCCAAGAATTACCTAGAACTAAAGGAGCCTCCCTTCATGTATATTATGTTTTTTCAAGATAGTAACTTTTTTGTAGTTTAAAGACCAATAAAATGGACTCTCATTATATTCTTGTAGGTTGAAGGTGGAAGACTACCATCTACACCAAGTTTGCCCTCTACTACAATGCCAACAATGCTAAGAAGAGGTAATAGAAGGGCACCACATCTCAAGCTTAGTCTAAAAGGGGAGACTTATTAGGCCCACTAACTATCCAAGCTATTATGTGAAGTTTCTATTGAACTTGATAGAAGTATTTAATGGTTTTGTTAGAGGAAGTTTAGATGCATTTGTATGGGGAAACTATTTGTATTTGGCATTAAACTCTTTGTATTTGGAAGTATAGTAAGTAGAAGTTTCACACGAGCAGTCAAAGGAAGTTTGGATGCTTTTTCTATAGTCTGTGAAATTAAACACTTTGTACCTTCACAGTCTTGTTAGTAAGATTATGATTTGAAACTACTAATAAACTATTTGCATTGTATGTGTCCTTAACTTTATGTCTCCTAGCATATCTCCTCAAATTGGTTTCCATTACAAGCATAGTGTGAAGATACAACATGAATTCAATTCCTTAATTAATATATCTCCTTAACCAACAATATCACCAAGCACAACCATCAAATTCCAATACATTGTTTTAATTGGTAACTTAAAAATTGGTTTCCAAACAGTGTAACCATACACATTGGATTCCAAAATTTTGATTTGCCAATGCAGAAAGCCCTAATTTTTACTCAAAGTCATATGCTATAATTGCATTACATAGGTCTATGTAATTGCAAAACATTTATAGTACTTGAAGTACCATTAGAAAAGGCCACAATTTATACCCCTGTTTCATTAGCTACCAATTTCACCCTTATTACTCCAAAAGTTCCATTTACACCAACTCCAAAACACCAATATTCGTAATGCCTTTCTTATCATTAAACCATGTTAAGAGGGAAAAAATCTAGCTTAGAAGAAGAGCATCCACCAACTTCTTCTACCTGCTTCTACAATCCTTCATTTGATTATTTACTTTGCCCAATCTCTCTATCATCCCCAAGGTGGTTTCTTTTGATGGAAGGACATTAGTGAGTCTTGCCACATAAAGAAATTGCAGTTGTTTCTCTAAAATTTGAGTGAAAAGATGAGATCAATTCTAAGTTGAGAGGGGATTCAGGGAAAACTAAAAGGAAAATTGAAGACAAAAAAGATAAATACTTGCACCATTATTTATATAACTAAAAAATTCTTTTGTGAGTTTGCATAACCTAGAAAGTGACACGTCTAGCCCTAATAATGCAATCTTGCTTTTTCTACTAGAGACTTAAGCTTTCTCTCCCTTCTTACCTCTTTGGTGAGCTCTTGGCCTTTTTCTATCTTAAACTTCACCTTTCTCTTCCATATTCCAGCAAAGTCTCCAGCTAGGGTTCCAAACTACTCCTAAATCTTCCAAAGAAGGCACCTAAATGAGAACATCAGGTCTGTCTATTTTTGGATTGTAGAGGTATGTTTTGGCAACATTGTGGACTTCTTCAGTGCTTTCAAACATCAGGCTCTTTTGTGGGGATTGTAGATATTAAATTTTGATGCCATCGTAATTGTCATAAGTCAAAACCAAATAGCCCCAATGATGATATGAATTTACTCCTAAGACATCTCATTTATTTATAATTTCAAGGTAAATTCAGCTAAGATGTCTTGCAATAACAAGAGCATAACATATATTAAACAACAATCACATGACACTAGTTAAAGTAATTGCATGACCTATATTCTGCAGATGCATCATTTGGACAATTGTAACTTCTAGTACGGTCCTTGGTGCAGCCTCATGACATCTAAAGTAGACATGCGACCACAACTTAAAAGCCATGTACACATGCTCCTTTCAAAACATAATGGAATTATCTAGATGACAAGGTGTTAAATGTTGCTACATAACCAAGGTCTATAATAGGATCTAATGTCATGTGATCACAAAGGCAAAAAAGCAATGCTTTAATAAGATTGCTTCATTATTGAAAATAGAGGGTGAAAGAGTGAGACATCTTGTCACATTGCCCTAAGGAGAGTTCTAATTCAAATTTTCATAGGAAGGAACCTTTTTCAGGAGAATATTTTGGAGCATTATATATTAAGGTTTCTTTGTATTGATTTTCTAATCTTCTAGCTTTCTTTCACCTGATTGTGAATAATTTTTTATATCTCTTTTTAATTTAATTTTTTCATTTAGAGTAGCTTTGGATATATAATAGCCTTTGAAATTTAATTCTTTCATGCTTTCTAGAGTAGATTTTCTGTTTTGTAGAATAATTATTCAGTAGAGTAAACTTTCCTCTAGAAGGGAGGGAAGGAGAGGAGTCAAGGTCACTTCTTCCCTTAAGAACCATCTTAGCTTGGTTAATGTGTCTCCTTGTTCCTATAATGGCAGGGATCTTCCAAACATAAAGCATGAGATGATTATTTTCATTTGTGTAGCCCATCTAAAAAGCTCTCATAACTTATGCATCTCTGTTTCATTTCTTAATTCATCATATTTCAAAACCAATTGAAAGATTTCTCATATTCATTCTACAATGGAAAGCATGAAGAAATAGTATGACCATCTTTATCTTTTCTACCTCAAGATAAACTATATATCACATTTAATAGAGACTAGTTTTCAAACCAGGTGGAATTGGTGTCTAACACCTTCCAACCAATAACAAAATTGCAAATATGATCTTTAAATATCAAAGTCATAGAGCCTCTTTTCTAGGGGCGACTCTTAGTTTATCGATTAAGGATAAACCAAATTGATTAATCCTAATCTTCCACAATTAAGGAACACAAGATTGACAAACAAGAGGCTGGTGGCATTCGAGAGGAACAAGTTTAGCTTCTCCACAAGGATAGTACATGACAACTACAGGGTATGAATGTAAAATTTTGTTGAGATAACTAGGCAAGTATGCTAACTTCTACTTTTGCTCTTTACTTTCTCAACCATTAGAAGGATTCCGAGCCTTTGATTTTGGAAGTTGAATATGCTCATTGCATATTTAGGAGATAGTTGTGATGGAGCCTAAATAGAGTCTCCGAGGAAGATATCCTTTTTTAGGAGATAATCATGAGTTTTAGAAGATCTAATTTCTTCATCTTGTTTGGCCTCTCATGACGAAGAAGTGCAACATTTGAACAAGCCATACCTACATGTTACAAAATCATGTAGTTGTACCTTTGGCTAATTAACCAACCCATCTCTTCTTTGGGACTCCTATTGATTGTCTCCAACTTTAATGCTATGGTCAAATTACATAAATTTTTCCCATGTGAGCTAACAAAGTGCAGATTTCTTAATTAATATGGTGCCTCATTTAGTAGCATACTCCTACTATGTAAATTGTATAGCAGTCTTTCTGAGTAAAGAATGACTTCCTTTTACCAAAACACTAAACCAGCATGACTAACACATTTGAACTCACCTATGAGTGAACAAATTTTCTTGGTGGCTCTTGAACATATCCTATTGGTATACTCAACAAGGGTAATTTTAATGTACCTTTCCCCTGCTTTTGGACTTTTACCACATAAACATTGAACCAGCGCTTCAATTGATTATTATTGACTAGTCTGCTTGCAGCCATGCCCACATGCTTTTTTCTTTTATATAGCAATTAAAAACGACACCCTTATGTTATACTAGCAACTAATGTGTGCCTATGCTTGTTAGGAGAGAGAGAGAGAGAGAGAGAGAGAGAGAGAGAGAGAGAGAGAGAGAGAGAGAGAGAGAGAGAGAGAGAGAGAGAGAGAGAGAGAGAGAGAGAGAGAGAGAGAGAGAGAGAGAGAGAGAGAGTTAGTTTAGGGTAAATAGATAGATATATAGATGTAGAGTTTTCTTTAAAAATTGTAAAATACCACATAAATTGTCAGTTGGGAATTGCCCATCTTAGTTGGTTTATATAAAAAAAAACTATAAATCCTACAAAAGTCACCAAGATGAATCAACGAAATTCAAAAAATCTAGCAATTTAGAGTAAGTGGTGCACTAGTGTGGTGGATTTGCTAAAAAACCTGGCAAATCCACATTTGTTGTAATTTCACTATATCCTAGCTGCATAAATTTACCAAATATAGCTCTTATGCAAAATTCACTCTTCTAAATTCCAATGTGAGGAGGTAGAAGTAGTGGAAATGGCCAGTCAACAACATTGACCACCTAAAATTGCCATTATCTCACCAAAAAAATAGTAACTTTGCCCAAAACTCAAAAGTTACTTGTATGCATATTTTCTCAAAATTTGTTACTATTTTTTATAAGAAAAGCCAATAAAAAGGAGCCATTTCTTGTGATTTCTAGGATTTTTTGAAGAATTGTTTTGGGCATTTAAGGTTTAGATCTAAATTTTTATAAAAAAGATTTATAGAGAGTTTTTGGAACTTTTTTTGGCCATCGATTGCTCTATTTTAGCTTTTTTTAATCATTTAACAAACCCAAAATTTCAATGAGTGCAATGGAAATTTTTACGAGTGTCTAAGTGATCTACTTTTTAATTCTTCACTTATAGAATTACATGCACGCGCACGTGTGTGTATTGAGCTATGCTATTTAGTTCTTCACTTTTTCCATTATGTAATTCTTATGTTATGGTTCTATCATCAACTTATATAGCATGTTTATTTTGATTTGCTCTGCATGAGATATATAGTAGACACCAAAAACCATTTCAATTGAATGATCTAAAATCTAAGAAAATTGCATTATCATGTTCTATCTACCATGTCATAGACCTATCATGCTTAATAGAATCTTTGTTTCTTAAGGCAATAATCTCAATAGATATTGTTTTGATAATGGTAGTGAGCCTAAAAATAGGTTAAAAAATGATGAGTATGAATATTTGATTTGTGCCCATTACAATTTTAATAGCTTCTGATAAAGATAAACAAAGGTAAAAATTACTGAATAGATAAGTGACATAGATTAATATAGGTTTGATTTTTAGGCTTATTATTTTTATAGCTTTTTTGGATGTTTTCATTTTTACCTTTTTTTTCTTATTACTTTTAATACTAGGTGAAAATTGAAAAAATGTGTCATTTGTGAGCTCATTAAACTTCAATTTACATGCTACAGATATTTCATGAGCCCAAAGAATATTAAAGTGTGTACCACATCTTAGTTTAGATCATAATGGACTTGCAACACAAGTTCCCACAAGCACAAAAAGGCCCAAGGCCCATTCCATCTATTATAAAAATTTAATGGGAGGATAAATGAAAAGTTGTCACATTTAGAATTGGTTAATTTTTCAAACTCAACAAATATGCAAATTCTAGTAAACCCTTGATTTCATTATATAAATAAAAATTTGCAAGGAACCACATTGTAACAACTTTACTTTTTATAATATAAATATTTATTTTGTATGGGATTGACAACAAAAACAAGTTAGCTCAATCGGTTACAGAGTGGATATGAATATTTTAGAACTAGAGTTCAAGTTACTAAATTAGCCCTAAGACAACCTTTTTGGAGAAATTCCAGCCGAGGAATGTCCAGGTGAAATAAGAATAAATGGAATCTAGAGAATTAAAGGTGAAATGAGAATGAATGGAATCTGGAGAATTAAATGTAGTTAGGAAAGGATGAGAAAAAGAGGGGAATCAAATAAAAGTGATAAGTTGGGGGAGAAGAGAATACGTCAAACACAGAGAGAGAGAGAGAGAGAGAGAGAGAGAGAGAGAGAGAGAGAGAGAGAGAGAGAGAGAGAGAGAGAGAGAGAGAGAGAGGCTGCACTAAGGATCATCCACTCTCTGCATTTTGGATAAGAAGATCATATAAGATTGTTTTGCATCTAAGAGGTAAGGGGACATGGGAATTTCTAGGTTAATCAGTTTTAATCGCAAGTTTGATCTCATGCATGTTATATGCATTCTAGTAAGGATTTGGGCTGAATTTTTTTTGGTTGGTGTATGCTCATCTTAAGCATGATCTGAGATTGAATTTCACTCACTAATAACACCTACACACAAGCCATGGTTTACATCTAATCTCGTTCACTGCTTTGTATTATGGTATGCATACATTAGTTATGATCTACATTATTTTTAATCTCTTCACTATATTATACATTGGTTTTGGATTGTAAATGTGGATTCCATGCACACCATAGCTATTGCCTCAAACAAGATCACATCCATTGATTTCAAGCATGTGACCCTAACTCATGATGGATTGTGGGTTTTATTCATTATTTCATATCAAATGAACATGCACACCTATGTACCATGTGGAAGTTGTTAGATGCGCATAAGTTTACTTCATATTGTAGATTTCAAGTTCCATGCTTGGTTTGTTAACTAAGAATCATGCATTCAATAATCTTCAAAGTGCTCACAGTAGTAGCAAGTGTCATGCACATGCATATTGTATACAAATGGGCAAGCCATGGAACATGCACCCTATAATAATCCCTTTCTTATTAAAAATGCATGCACACAGATACTACCCTATCTTTGTAGTAAAATACACAAATACCCGCTCTGTTTTCCTTGCAAAACTATGCACAGCACCTAGGTTTGAACAAAAAATCAGCTTGTAATTTATGCAACATTACGAGCGTACTAAATTTAAAACTTTGCATACATTCTTTACATGTGATGGTTTAGTAATCTAAGGTGCCATGTGCACCTACGGTTTAACAGTTGACATCAAGTGCACCTATATTTGGATCTAATGGCAAGCACATTATCCAAAGATTGACCTAACTTTGTTTGTTAATCAATATGGATATAAGCGCACATGCTAATCATTTCGCTCCATTGATTTGACTTGCACCTTGATTTGATTTCGAATTTCATCAAGGGTGTGCATGCTCACCTTGGATCTTTGTTTTGATCTATGCACACAAGTAACTCCAAGATTCGTTGATCTTAGTTTAGACACATGAGCATGCCATTCCTTAATTGATTTAAAACATGCAGTCATGTTTGATTCGAAGCATGCACACCTTAGATCCTCATTTTGATTAATACACGTGCGTGCCTTCACAATCTGTTTAGACCATATTTATAAAAGCACGAGCAAATTTATTTTATTTTATTTTATTTATCCATCTTAGCATTTGCATTTTGTTCACTGATCTCATAGTCTCATACATTCCATTGATTCTTGAGTTGGATCAATTACATGCACACCTTTGACCCTTGCTAAATCCCTCATGT
Organism: Warburgia ugandensis; assembly: GCA_035236585.1. Lineage (NCBI taxonomy): Eukaryota > Viridiplantae > Streptophyta > Magnoliopsida > Canellales > Canellaceae > Warburgia > Warburgia ugandensis. The sequence continues at coordinate 56,457,379 of CP141133.1, read as the reverse complement.
GCACATGTTCACCCAACTAACCCCTCATGTGCATTGATATTTTTTAGTTATAGACGCATGCACACCATTCATGTTATGCACCCATGTTCATCCATTTGATTTGTCACACACACTATTCATCTGCATAAGCTTACTGTTTAATCTAAGTCATGGCACAAGTTTGTTGTATGATCCACTTCCTATGAATAGGTTATTACTAATTTCATATCATGCCTAAAACTTTGGTTTCTCGATCCTGACCATTGGCCCAACATTGTGCCCAAGTCTACTTCACTAAATCTAAATCATGCTTGTGGTCTACTTGTTTGAACCAAGGTCATGCACATAGTGGACTATTTGATCTTTTTCTTAACCATCGTTGATATTAGAGGCATGTGAACACTTAATTTCACGAATCTATTGCATGCACATTTATCTCTTTGAATTGTTTATCGCATGCACCATCTATTTACATGTAAAAGATACATGTGTGACATTGATTGCATCTCTTTTTACACTCGCACTTTCAATCTATAGTTATTAATGTGTGTGTACTATTCATTCCATGACCCATTGCATGTGTACAATTTGAGTTACCTTCTATTTATGTGCACACCACCATTTTGTGCCCCATACATAAAGTTGATATCTTATGAAAGTCCATTTTTGGATGATGGAACTTTGGATTTTAGCATATAATTTTGAAATAAAGCTTGTACTTTTTGTAATAATTTTCAAGTAATTGTCTAAGGGTGTGTGAAATTGATTTCATGTGGAACGTGGAGTTAAAATGCTTTATACATTGTTTGTACCAAAGGGTCAATTGAGATTTGAGATTTTGCTCTAAGGAGCATTTGTTTGATTGTATAATAAGAGTGCAATTGCACTATTCCAAGGACTCTTTGGAGTCATGTGTGAGGGGTGATTGAATGTGACTCTGTATAAATTTCCATGAGAAATGTGAAATGTTTTAATGAATGAAAATTAGGCGACTTTGGACAGTTGTACCTAGCCTAAAATTAGGTGACTCATAAGAGTTGAGCTTAGCCTAGGGCAAGTTGTATGGCCCCTCTAGTTGCTCTGCTAGGAGTGTCATTCTGTAGATTTTATTCAATCTCTGATACCCTTTGCTTGTTATGGTTTATCCAAATTTCTTAGGAGATTCATTTCACCTGGACATTCCATGGTTTTGGGTAGGGAATTTCTCCAAAAAGGTTATCTTATGGCTAATTTAGTGACTTAACTCTAGTTTTGAAGTATTCATATCCACTCTATAACCAATTAAGCTAACTTATTCTTGTTATCAATCCCATGCAAAATAAATATTTATATTATAAAAACTGAAGTTGTTACACACAGAGAGAGAGAGAGAGAGAGAGAGAGAGAGAGAGAGAGAGAGAGAGAGAGAGAGAGAGAGAGAGAGAGAGAGAGAGAGAGAGGAAGAAAAGGTTACATAACAAGATAGAAAACTAAGAGAAAATATAGTGACTCTTAACAGGTTCAATTCTACAACTAATAATATATAAGGTTATAATATTAAGAGAGTATTGAAGTAGAATTAGAAGTCAAATAGAAATTATTGTATAGATAGATTTTTTAAGGATTATGGTCAGACATGTTAAATTAGAATTAGAAGTTGAAGAAATTGAGACAAAAAATGCCATATGAGTAAAATAGAGAAACATAAAGGGCTCAATTATTCAATTAATAGCATAAAAGATTATAATATGAAGAGAGTATTGAACTAGAATTAGAAGTTAAGAAGAAAATCTTATATAGAGAGGCATTTTAAGAAAGGCAGTGTCCACATAAAGTTAAAAGTTGAAGAAATTGGGACAACAATGCTAGATAACTAAAAGAAAAGTATATAAATCAAATCTTTAAGGGCCACACTCATTCATGGTTCAACTAAAGACAAAAAATAAAAATAATTAAAATTATAAAATGCCTTGGTGGGATAAGGAAAAGTAAGGTTTTAAATCAAGGTGATACATGGCATAAGTAGAATTAAGTCTAAAAGGGCGAAAAGATCATATTTACTTGATAAATAAAGTAAATCTTTAGGATCCTATTCATTCGTGATTCAATTAATGACATAGGATAAAAATCAAATTAACTAAAATATTCTAAAATGTCTAGGTGCCACTTGGAGAAATAAGGTTCTCGAAGAGCTTGCCACATGGAGTAAGTAGAAGTTTCAAAGGGCTTATTTGCTTAGTTATAATAGATAAGTGAAAGACATTATAAAAGTTAATTATGTTACTAGTACTTAAAAAGGCTAAAAAATACAATGCTTGAGCATGGAACAAAATATCACTGAAAGAACCAATATATCTACTTATTATATTGGTAAATTTGCCATTCGAGATTTTATTGATATTTGTGGTAATTTGAATTTCTCATAGATATTGGCATGGATAGGCTGATATATCAGTCAAAATATTAGATACACTAGGCCATATATCTAATGTTCATCTCATATTCTCATTTGTATGGTTTGTGATTGATATCTACACCTAAACAATTGAAATGCAAGGGGTAATACAATATTTTAGCTATACAAAATTATGAGGCTACATTTGGCATAAAGAGGGCCCACCTTTGGAAGATTGGATTTGTTCTTCTATTTGGTCCCAACCTTACATAACTAGTAAACCCAAGATTATGAAGATTGGACGATTCTAGAATCGTAAAAACCATGTTTATATAAAGTCTTTGAATGTTGGCTTCTTGTGATAAAAATTATATTATTTTAGATGCTGGAATCATTCAATCTGTAGTTATTTGAATGACTAGCTATCCAAGGATGGCCCAATAAAATGAATGACTCAAATCATTTGAGTGGGCCTACTTTGGGACCCATCTATACCATTCATTTGGTGCATTAGATATTTAGATACCGTTAGATAAAAAATAATCCTATTTTGCTAGTTTATCCCTTACGTGGGACTTCTTTTATGTGGTATTTGCTTAGAAAATCGCAGATTGATCTTGACGATCTATGTAATAGCCCTTGTGTAAGATCTAATGGCCCAAATATCAAGTCTTTAGGATAACACTAACTTTCATGCATTTGTCGCTAGATTTTAATGTCAAGAAGACCTAATTTTGTTTTATAATGATACATTTGTTGTCTATTATACCTTCTTGAGGAATGATAAATCTAAGTGGTACTTGGATTTATCTTAATCCAGCTATCCTTTACTTGTCTTTTTTGTAGATCAAAGTGATTCATCACGTTGAGAATGGTTTAGATGAGCTAAGTATCAAATTTCATTCCCATTAAATACTTTATCCCACTTATTTTTAATTTAAAAATTACACCCATCCTTTGCCTTATATTTCCTACTTTAAAAATCACAGCTAGAGAAAAAAGATAGTGTCTAGTAGGTGTAAAATTTAGTAATTAGCCTATCTAAGCCATTCTCTACATGGTGAACAGCTTAGACATACAAAAGAGGCACATGAGAGATAAGTAATGGGCACATAAATTATAATATATCAAAGTAATACTTGGGCTCATCATTCCTCATTCTTCTTAACTTATTTGTTTATATCAATTCTTTAAATTAATATAAAAAACGTAAACAAAATGCGCACAACACTTGACCGGTGTGTTCAACAAAATAGTAAAATACTAATATTTAAATTTAAAATAGTACACCAACATTCAGGTAAAAATAGATACATAAAAAATTCATGTAAAAAGTTCCAATATAAAATATATATTAAAATATAACATAGTGCTCCCATGGGATTATATAAAGAAAAACTCGTACTAGTATATCTCTTACGACTGACATAACCCCATTTTATCGATTTATAAAGGTGTTGGCTCTAGCCGTTACGACTCGCTACTGCTACTTTGTTATATGCGCTCGTATTATCCAGTATATGAGATTACTGGTGGGACACGGGCGATCTAAGACGGGGTTGTAAGAACGCTCCTTCTCAAGATCTAACCCGCATATACTCTCTTTGCTAGGCTTTCTCAATCTGCCGTCTTGTTTGGCTGCGTGCGCGTGTGGAAGTACCATGGAAGCATGGGTGGAGCACGGAAAGCCTTGTGGGAAGAAACCACCATCCACGTGGTAGAAAGCTGCTCCCCCGCTCCCCTCTGAAAACCACAAAAAAGGAAAGGCAGAATCTTCCAAACATAATGGATAATAGGACCTCAAAAAATTATTTTTTCCAATCCAATATTCCCTCCACGTAATACGTGCTTGGTCTCAAAGACAGCAACAGTCTTCTGTACTCCAACATACCCATCAAAGAAAAAAAGAATCCCCTGACCAACTTTGCTGCAACATTTTAGTTCAAATAGAAGAGAAACATGCCTAGGTTCCCAGATTTGCTGCATACCAGATGTAAACATAACCGGATGTAAGCCTCGGGTGCTTGTGGGTTCTTTCCTTCCGGAGCACGCAGCAGCCCTTATCGAGGTGAAATCAAGTTAAGGCCTTGAAACATGTGAGAGGAGGTACAAGTGGATTTGCGGGACAGAACTGGGACCCCGGCTTGGAGATTGAAGTTCCCTCCGAACTGAGACTCGATATTCTGATACAATTGCAATCTGATTCATGACTGGTCATGAATCGTTAAAGCAATGTAGCAAGATGAAATAATTGCCATGCACATTGGGAGATACTGGTACTACTAAGACTAGTCTCAGGGAGATTAGATTAGAGAACTGAAATTTGAAACGCAGGAGCTTGTATTCCAGAGTGAAGAAAGATCCTAGATGGAAATGAACCAGAAACTCTATTTACCTTGTGTAATCTTGGTAATCAATGTCATGAGTTATAAAAGAAAGCAAGTCAGCTGACTGAGTGAGCACAGATGTTGTATTAGAAAATTGTACATCACAAACCATCTTAATCTTTGGTAAACAGGGTAGGAGTCTGCGATTCTTATCTCCAATACTTGGTTAGACTCGTAATAGTTGTAACAGAACAAAATTAATTTCTAACCAAGGTAAATGTTTAAGCAGATGTCACTGAAATTAGCTATGCAAACTCAAAAAATTTCTTTGGCTCCTGATAGAGCTGAAGCTTGGTTCCAAAAGAGAAGCCAAGATAGCTGCTGGCCACGCAATCCAATGACACTGCTGTTTTAAGTGATAAACATGGTAGAATATGAATTTTGGAAATAGAATATAGAAAGAATATCCAAGTAATCCATTGCGATTGTCCTACACAAGATCATCCCCTGGCAATGCCGGGATAATAAAATAGAGGGCATACACTTTCAAGATGCTACCTACTGGAGTTTCAGCTAAAGATATGCCTTTCTGTGAGATGCTCCTGAAATGTTAGCATAAAGGTGTACTAGCTACTAATAAAAAAAGGCAGCCCGGGTGAACAAAGCTCCCGTGTATGCGGGATCCGGAGAAGGGGTGGACCACAAGGGTCAATAGTATGCAGCCTTATCTTGGATTTTCCAAGAGACTGTTTCCACACCTTAAACCCATGACCTCAAGGTCACACAAAGACACCTCTACCATTGCGCCAAGGCTCCCTTCAGTGTACTAGCTCCTAATAAGAACATGAAAAGAAATACCTCCAGATGATTTTTTTCTATGATTCTTCTATCTTAAATTTGATCGCCTCAAAGAAACTACATAGTACCAAGAAGGTCAAAAGAACAAGAACGGGAACTCCAAGAGAATAAGAAGAGAAGAAGGTACAGTCTTCAGCATGTTATCCTGATAGGAGTGATGGGCTGGAAGATGGACATTCTTTTGGGGGATGCAATGTAGAATGGGAATAGCAAGTAGACATAAAGAAAAAGGGCAGCCCCGGTGCACAAAGCTCCCACCTATGTGGGGTCCAGGGAAGGGGCGGACCACAAGAGCCTAAAGTACACAGCCTTACCTTGCATTTTGCAAGAGGCTGTTTCCATGCCTTGAACCCGTGACCTCAAGGTCACACAACGACAACTTTTACCATTGCGCCAAGGCTCCCTTTCAGCAAGTAGACATAAAGCTGCGATGGAAATTAAATGGAAAAGAGTACGTACCCCTTAGAGACATAAATGTACAATTACAAAGAAACAAAACATTAGTTCAAAGTGGTGGTCGGTCAGAAAAGAAATAAAGGCAGTCCTACTCTAAAGATCAGGTAGATTGAATTTGCGCCATGCATTCCTGAGGCATTGGGTTGTGTTGCTGGGCGCCAAGGAATATGTTCTATAATGCCTTATCTGGCTGTTTAAGCTCATCCACCTCTTAGAAGATAAGCTCTCACAAAAAGAAAGTTCGTCATATATAGAGGCATTCTGTTTAAGTAATTATCAGTTCCCAAAACTGAATCAACTGAAATCTTGCAGCAATGTCATACTGTTACATCAACAGAACCTAAAGAGAAGTTGGTTTACCAGCTGTAGAGGCAGTTAATCTGTTGAAGCATTCAAAAAGGAGTTAAGTCAGTTGGACATTTCAAGAAGTGGTTATACAGGGAAGGAAGAGACATAAGAAGAGAGAGGAGAAGAGAATTAGAGGAGGGAAATTGGAAGAATTGAAGTGGAGGCTCTAGCTCCTCGAAAACTAGAATTTGTGAAAGTTAGACAAGCATTCCAGTATTGTATTAGTCCATACTTTGTATTCATAGCAGAACCTACAGAGTTCTGTATTTTTCCTTTCTGAGTGTACTGGTAAATCAGTGTTGTAATCTGTTGAAGTGGAATTCCATTGAAGAGTTCTATCACATACTAAGATTCCATAGTTCTAGTAGAAACAGTAAATGAGATAGAAACTTCAGTTCCTTGCTGTCTTGGTTTCTTGTACTATATGGTACTTTGTTTGCATGCTGATCTTATTTTTCTTTCATAAATACTTATGAACTCCTGGTTTCTGATAGGTAAATGAATACTCATTTTTACAAAATGGTCCTCTATACACATGTAGAGAACTGACTGCTGGGTCCTTTTTCACACATGTAGGTGGTCTGTGGTTCATATCTTTCATAGTTCTAAGAGAACCATTTGAAGCAGCAAGCTTTAATCCTTCTAGGATATGTGGAAAGTACAATTTACCCTGCTATAAGTGCTTCAACCACTTAATTTATCACTAATTAGTAGAAACAGTTAATCACTTCCCATACCTTTTAGTATAGGATATACAGAGATGCTAACTTGCATGGATTTCAAGATCTCTACCAGATTATAAATTTGGCTTCTTGTGATTTTTCATTGTAATAAATCCAATTTTGTAATATTAAAATTCCAAGTTTAGCAATGAAAAGCTCAGTTTCTAAAGAAAAGGGCATTTTGGTCATTTCACTATTCACCTTGACTGAACCCAGAAATTTGGTCCTAAAAATAGTTCCATTAGATGTTTCTTGGAAAAAGGAATCCAACGAGACCAAAATCACCCAAAACAGAGTTAAAATGAGCAAGATATGGCCCTTTGAAGTTCAGGGGCAAAATTGTAAATTTTACAAAAATGATTTAACCTGAAAAACAAAGGGGCCCATTTTGATACGGGCACCCCTTCATCTTCAACCTCTAGAGGGTTCTAGAATGGCAGTGATTGGAGGAGAAATCACCGCCATTCTGGAGGTTTCTCCACCGCCATTCAAAGGCGGTGAGAGCCCCCTCCAGAACCCTCTCTTAGCTCTATAAATAAAGCTCTTGGGTGCCTCTAATGGAAGCCCAAAACGTTGGAGAAAACCCATTGTGGAGCAGTAACCTAGAGGAGAAAACGTGGAGAGAAAACCAGCCATGAAGCAGGTACGCCCAAAAACTCCCCAAACCCATCTCACCCATAGTCCTAGGCTCAGTTTCCCTAGGTTTTTGCATGAAAATCCATGGGGAATAGGCCTCTAGGGAGCCACCAAGGACCCTGGGACGTCCCCAGGGCCGCACTAGTTCGACAGGGTCGAACCAGGGTGACCTGAGGACGACCCGGGTCCCTAACGAGCAGGACGATCCAATAGGAACGTCCCACGTCGACCGGCGTCGACCCCCGTTTGGAAAAACCAAACGGGCGCGTCCAAGGACACGCCCGCAAAAGAGAAAAAAAGGCGGAAAATTAGGCGCGTCTGTAGACGCGCCCGCTGAGGCGCACCCCGCAGACGCGCAGCGTGCTAGCAGCGTGTCGTCTTTTGGTTCCTTAAGGAAGCTGGGGCGCACGTCACAAACGCGCAGCGCCCTAGCATTCCGTCTTTTTATCTTTAAGACTATGTATATATGACGCTAAAACGCTTATAACTTGAGATCTAGAGCTTCGATTGAGGCACTGCAAAAGGCGTTGTGTCCGTGTCGACGACGCGGACACATCCGAACTATAAAATCCCTGATCAAGGTCTAATAAAAGGTGGTCATGACCCTTAGAATAGGATGGTAGCGCGTGGCCACTAGAACCTTGGAAAACTAAGGATACCAAGGCCCAATTAGGACCTTAGGACACCCATAGGCATAGGGATGGACCCTTAATGCCTAAGTAATAAGACCAATTATTCTAAAACCCATAAAATATAGGCCAAACTAACCTTGATTTCCCCAAACCATGATCAGGAGCGTCCGAGGACAAAAAGGGTTAGTGCGACCTAGCCAGGTAGGTGCTTTATCACTATTAGATTCTTTTAAAAGAACTATTATTGTTTTGAGAACATATGTTTTAAATATATGACTTGATTTGCATGACTTAATTCAGCATGCATGATAAATGCTTTGTACATAGCCATGTTTTGAAATGATTGCATATACATTATGCACATATATGTGTTGCAAACAAGTGCATACATTGCATGATTTAAGTACTTGCAAAGATTGCATGTCCTTGAGGGTTGCCAAAAGATGCTGGAGTGCCGAGGGCCAGGCAGTTGTGAGGGACCCAAAGAGGACAAGTTTTAAAAAGAGGTTTTGGCTTATTTAATCTTATGTGATTTGGGCAAGTAAGCCCGTGGGTGCCATGCCGAGGGGTCTGGGTTGCCCACCCAGTCTCTACCACTATTAGGTGGATGGGTACCACGCCCAAAAAGAGGCAAGTCCCTATTTCGACTGCATGTGGTACAGGGGGCTACCACTGCTGTCACGGCACTACGTCGACGTGTCATAGACCCCGTGGAGGCTATGACCGAGTGTCCTCAGGTACCCGGGGACCACACGGCGAGGAGGTCATGGGCATAGTGGACCCTATGGTTTGATGATTTATGTGCATTTCATATAGCATGATATGAGGTTGGTCGACCATACCATACTAGGGATCCATGAGTTGGACTCCATGAAGCATCTATTGCATATCATGATGTTATCATATATATGTATATGATACTTTCAATTTTGGATTATGCGATCCTTTAAGTCATTAGTATTTCAGTTTGATAACGGATTCTTATACTGATATTGAGCTTGAGTATTTAGACATGCATATGTTTTGAATGAGCATATGATTTTAAAACATCTCATGCATTATAAAACTAGTAGTGATAGGCTCCTACTGAGTATAGTATATACTCACCCAATCCTCAACATTTTTCAGATACAAAGTAAATACTTAAGGGCAAGGAACGTTTGTACTAGGAGACACAGACTAAGTACAAGTAAGTAAACCCCTATCTTATTTTTCAATGTTACTTGATTGTAGTTACTCTCTAATAGTTGGGGCTGTGACTAACACTTTCTTGGGAATAATATTGATTTAAACTTTGCCATGGCTAAATAAATTGAGAATGTGTTTTGACACTCGGGGTTTTTATGAAAGATTGTTTTCCAAAAGTGAAAGATTTTCATGCATCTCATACTTATAAAACAAGAGTTCTCACCTTTTTATCCAAATTGCATCATATAAAAACCCGGGTCGTGACAGTCATTCTTCTTGCTTTGAAATGGATTCACAGTAAGATTTGTTTCCACTACAATGCAAAGCATAATAAAGCCAATTAGGAACTAGAAATCATCCGAAGCAGGATGCGGATAAAACAGTGCTTGCAATATCACACGGAGTTTCAGAATGAGCATTCTATCACTCTATGACATTTCCTGAAGAGACTGCTACTACAAGAACCAAGTGAAGATAAATTACCTGCATTGATTATCCAACAGTCAGGATAAATTGTCGTCATTCCTCTGTATGATAGCAATATCAAATCATACAACTTCTATTGCTTCTCAATCCTTGTAGCATTCTATACATTTTTAAAATCAATACATTTCTTGATTGAGGTACTTGGTACATAAATATATGTAATATATCAATCTATCATCATCTACATTATGATTGGTGGAACCATAATAACTTTTGGGCTAAATTTTGTAATTTTTCCATGAATCAAAGGGATTATTGGATACTGTATTTGATCCAAAGATATAAATGGCTTTTGAATTTAGACTTGAAGGTTTAAGGGCCATTATATAATTTGGAGGATTTGAGTGAAAAGTTTAGTAAATACCATCCAGTTATATAGATTGCCTTTCCAATGTGAAGGTTTCAATGATCTATCTTGTTTTCTTGGAAAAATTAGAAGCCTCTATGATTTGTGCTAGTTGCTGGAACTGGAATTGTTTTCCTGGTACCACTAGTTGTCTTGAGGATGTATCTGGTAGCTTTCTTTCTCTTTCTATCTTTTGGTAGCTTTCTTTTATGTTACATATTTATATTGCTTCTAACCCCCAATTTCCCACAAGGAAAGAGCATATTTACTTAAAATTAAATTGAAGTAAATGTGACCTTCACAAAATCTATGAAGGCCCACCACATGTCCTTGGGGAATGCAAGTATCTAGTGCTGGTTTGAGAAGGGCGCAATGGTGAAGTTGTCATTATGTGACCTTGAGGTCACAATGTTCAAGGTGTGAAAATAGCCTCTTACATCGGGCTTCATGCATTGGACAACCCTTTTTTTAAGCTACAAAGATGTTTCTACTTTTATAACTACTAGAGAGTAGATTCTATCAATATAGATAATATGATATCCTTTGAATCAGTCATCTTACAGAAGTTCTCTTTATTTTTTGTATAGGTATCTATTCTATACACCAATGGTGTCTAGATTATCTATAGCCAGCTCCACAATATTATGTTCCATAGAGCTATAAACAACTGATACCCAGTTAACATTTAAATTATATTTGAACTACACTTTCTCCCAATTAGTTTAAAATTTAATGTATAACATCAATTGTAACTAGACAATATCCTAATATTGATATTAGTATGTTATCAGCACATTACCTTGAAGTTCCTCGAGTAAACTTAACTATTATTCTTAGTCTATTAGTTTTCATTATTTGATCTAGTTGGTCTTATATGTTGTTAAATTAATAAATGTTTATTATAAGACTGCTGCTCATTTATATTAGTCATCTATTAGGCATGATGTTGTGTTGGTGATAGACTTCTATTAGCAGTGATAGCATATGAAGAGATAGGATGGTGTGATGGACAAATGTGGGTGAAACCACCAAAGGTAAGCATGAAATTTGTGCACTAGTAATCAACATAGTGCAGAAAATATGTTAAAGGAATTGCTTGATGACAACCCTAAGGAGCCTACCTATCAAAAACTACCGTAGTGGTTCTACTAGTTTAAACATTTTATCAAGCTTAATGTTTATTTCAAATTTGAGCTTTGAACTACCTCATATTATTACAAAACAACATGTTTCATGAATGTGGAATGGAATACTTCAAAGACTGAAAGAGGGAATTGTCTATAGACGTATCTCATTCTTACTTTGATTATTAATGGTAGCGAGATACCCTATTTTAGAAGCCATAGCATTATAGGTTTCATGAATGTGGAATGAAATACTTCCAAGACTGAAAGAGGGAATTGCATATAGAAGCATATCAGTTTTACTTTCTTTATTAATGGTAGCGAAGTACCTAGATTTCAAAAGCCACATCATTACAATTTTCTTTATAAGAAGCCTCCATGAAGATGTTAGTTTCTACTTACAACATCTTACAAATAGGAAATACAGGAGTCTTGAAGCTAAGGATAAGAGAAGAAAACAACTAATTGAAGTAATGAACATTAACAAAAATTACTCGAGGGTTGTTCAGTTGCACATGAAAAAAAGGAAGAAAATATCTAGAATTAATGTATTCGAGGGCATTGATAACAAGTACAACCTGGCCATAAAAGGATCTATGAAGAATATAACAGAACTACTAGCAGTCCCTAAGCACATAATATGAAGAAAGATCATGTGGGCTGGCTAGTATCACATGAGGAATGTCCTTTAAATTGAATAAACATAGAAAGATATATTTTTTAAGAGCCTTAGAAAGAAACTTAACCTCCAAATAGGTAAGTGTGGTCATGACTTTAAATGGATTTCCCTTGTTTATCTAGACACATCCAATAACAGAAAGATGAGTAAGTTTCAAAATGAGTAAATGCATGCACTACCAATCAGTGGTCACCAATAAAAGTTCATAACATCCTCCAGGATGAAAATACCTAATCAAATGAAGTTGATATTGGAGTAAGTAGCATTAATGAGAGTTTCCATAATAAAATAAATGGTTGCATGGTCACCACAATGAAGAAACTAAAGAAAGGTAAAAGAAAAATCAAAAGACAGAAAGGAAAAGAAAGTGATAAAAGGTCCAACCTACACCATGATGTCATAAAGCAGCAAATGTTGGTGTTAGGATCACTAACACACACAATCAAAGAGAGAGAGAGAGAGAGAGAGAGAGAGAGAGAGAGAGAGAGAGAGAGAGAGAGAGAGAGAGAGAGAGAGAGAGAGAGAGAGAGAGAGAGAGAGAGAGAGAGAGTTTTACATGGTTTGACCAAACTCAGCCTACATTCATGAAAAGTGGGAAAAATTTTATCTTTAAAGGTATGTACAAAACATTTTTACACTAGAGGGGGATGATGACATTGGTTGCTTTGGATCCTATTTGTAGTAGTTCAAATGATTGTGATCACTGGATTCTCTTTAAGAAATCAAGTCCAAAATTGGATCTTGATTTCTTGGGGACTTCAAAAAATCTATTCTTGATTTTGATCTCTATTTTTGGCATCCATGGATCTTGTAATCTCGGTGAATCCAAGTTGATTGATGAAGTGAATAGGGTAGTATCGACTACCACATGGGTATGAACTCATCAATTCTCCCCCTCCATACTCATGGGAGGAGAATATGTTGCATCTTTTCAGTTTGAGTCCATTCCTACTATATTTCTATATAGCACCGGCTTCTTGTATCTCACAATCTCTATCAACATGTTTGCTAGATTCTATTAATGTGAATCTTCTCCAATTTTAACATGTGCTCCTCATCATCTCTTGTATCTAGTGATAGCGAATGTCAATGTGCTTATTATCATTGAGTTCTTGCTCAAATTCAGATAACTTTGACTATCATAATGTACCCTATATTCTTCTTAAATGATATCAAGTTCTTGGAGAAAGTGCTTTATCCACAAGATCTCCTTGATAGCTTTTGCCGTTGCAATGTAGTATGCTTCTATTGTCGATAAAGCAATGCACTTCTACAACTTGGATTGCCAAGACATAGCTCCCCCAACAAAAGTGAAGAGAGCATAATGTAGATTTTCTTTCATCAAGATCTCTTGCCATATCTAAATCTATATATCTTTTCATGATTGGTTCTACTCTTCCAAAAGATAAGCACAACTTGGATGTACTCTTTATGTACCTCAAGATCCACTTTACTACTTTCTAATGGTCTCTTACATGGTTAGATAAGAATCTATCATACTGTTACTGCACGATCAATTTTTAGTCTTGTACAGACCATTCCATACATCAAGATCCTAATAGCTGAAGAGTAGGAAACTACTGCCGCCTTATCTACTTCCTGCTTTGAAGAGGGGCATGTGCACTCATTTAGTTTGAAATGATTTCCAAGTGGAGTGTTGCCTGGCTTAGAATTCTTCATGTTGAACTTCTTGATTACCAATTCAACATACTTATGCTATGACAACCTCAACTTCTTTGCTTTTTGTCACATGCTATATTCATGCCCAAAATCTATTGATTTAGGCCTAAATCCTTCACATCAAAGGACTGGGATAACTCCTTTGTCAGCTCGCTGATCATAATCGCATCTTGACCAGCTATCAACATGTCATCCACATAAAGTAGAAGCATGACACATCTACCTTGTGGGATTCTCTATACATGCACTTATTCAATGCGGTCCTCTTGTATCCTTGACTCATCATGAATGACTCAAATTTCTTATACCACTGCCTTAGTGGTGGCTTAAGATTGTAGCGACTCTTCTTCAACTTGTAAACTAAGTGTTTCTTCCCTACAACTTGAAACCCTTTCGGTTATTTCATATAGATTTCTTCCTCTAGATTTTAATGAAGGAAGGATGCCTTTATGTCCATTTGTTCAAGCCCAAGGCTTTGACTTGCTACTAGTCAAAGTATGGTTTGGGTTGATGTCATCTTCACTACTGGTGAGAAGATCTCGTTAAAGTTAATTCCCTTCATATGTTCAAAGCCTTTGACAACCAATTAAGCTTTATCTTTGACTGGTTTCTCTTTGCTACCTTTCTTTAGCTTGACCATCCATTTATTCTTTAGTTCTTGTTTGCCTTTAGGAAATTTTACTCTCATAATTCAAATTCTTCTTTAGTAAGTTAATTTTTTCCTACATGGCTTGTACCCATTTGCTCTTATCTACACGTACCTGACTTCTTGGAAACTCTCTGGCTCCCTCTCATTAGCAAGAAGAATATGATATGATTTTGGATACTTTTGTGAAGAAATTAGTATGCAGCCTCTTATTGACATCTTCAATTGAGACTCTACTTCTAGCTAAGGAGTTGCTTCACCATTTGATGGTCATGCATCTTTTAGTCAAGGAGGTTGCTCCTTCCTCTACTTAATACCCTCTATTCCTTCTTCTTTTTCTTCTTCTTCTTCTGATAATCCTTCCTGCATACTAGTGTAGGATCTAGTATTAGGTCTGAAGCAATGGTACTTGATTCATTAAACCTTTTAGGTTCTTTGTAGAATTGATTCTCTTGGAACGCTACATTCTTGCTTTGGATAATTCTCTTTCCTTCAAGATCCCATAGCCTGTATCCGAATTCTTCTTCTCCATGATAACTATACATGGAGTACACTTCATGTGAAACTTCTGCCTTATCTCCTTGGATACATGTGCAAATGCTTTGTGCCCTGATATTCTTAAATGCAAGTAATAGACTTTCTTGCTTGCCCACATCTATTTTAGAACTTCATAATTTAATGGTGCTGATGGTGACTCATTGATTAGGTAATTAACAGTTCGTACATCTTCTCCCCAGAATGGCTAAGGTAGCTTGACCATATTAAGCATGCATCTCACTCGCACCGCAATGGTCCAATTCATCCTATTAGCTACTCCATTGTGTTGTGAGGTATGTGGGATTGTCTTCTCGTGTCAAATATCATGCTCATCACGGTATGGCCTAAACTTTTTTTAGGTATATTCTCCTCTGTTGTTTGTTTAAAGGCACTTTAGATTCTTTCCTATTTGAGTTTCCACCATCTCATGGAATCTCTTGAAGTGTTCAAATACTTGGCCCTTGCTTTTTATAAAGTACATCCATACCCTCCTAGATGCATCATCTATAAAAATTTTAAAAATATGTTCCTGCCTAGTAACTCTATGTTCATAGGTCCATGTACATCTGAGTACACCAAACTTAACAGTTCTTTTCTTTTATTACAAGGGGAAAAAATACAACTCTATGTTGCTTGCTAAATAAACAATCGTTACATTGGTTTAGAGTTACACCTTTGGCAACTTGTTGAGTTGCTTTGTCGCTAGCTTGAGTAGCCCTTTCTCTCCCATGTGGCTAAGTCTCTTGTACATGCCAAAGATTTAGCGGTGCCTTATATTCTACTGTGTTTGAGGCTATCTCTGCAAATCTTCCCATGAGCCTTGTATAGGTGCTACAGATATGTCCCCTTACCACAATAATAGTAGCTTTCATCAATTTCCAAGTATTATTGCCAAAATAGTTGGTATAACTCTCTTGATCAATACCTAGAACCGAGATTAGGTTTAACTGAAGTTCTTAAATGTGTCGCACCTCTTTTAACACCATCTTGCAACCAAGGTTTGTCTTGATCTGCATGTCTTCAATCCCTACTATTTTGGAGGAATTGTTATTCCCCATCTTTATAGTACAAAAATCAACTTCCTCATCAGAGGTGAAGAGCTCTTTATGAGGAGTAACATGGTAGAAGGCTGATGTGTCTCCCACCCACTCCGCCTTGTAATTTTCAACGTGTAGGCATGATTCTCCTTCAATAGAGAGCACTGCTATATCCTATGCAACAATGACAAGTGTTTCATTGCTGTCCTCCTCCAGTTTACTATACCGTCCTTGCTCCCTTTTTAATTTTGATAGTCTTTTCTAATGGTCCATAATGCCATAATGGAAGCACTTACAGTTGTCCTATGTTGACTCTTTGATTTACAGTAATCCTGACAAGCTTCTTTCACCTAGCCTCTTCATTGAACAGGGCATCCTTAATCATAGTCATGGTAAGTTTTCCTTGTAGGGTTGAATTATGAGAGAGATTAGTAAGGTCTCTTAGCTGTTAGGTGATAAGTGTTCAACTTTGTATAAAAAGTGCCTAATTAGTAGTACATGTGTTATAAAATCTAGTGTTAATATAGGGTATTTTTGAAAATTCATAACAAGTGCATTTTTGAGCTAATAATTCAAAATTTTGATATTTTATAGGTTCAAAAGCTAATCAAGAATAAGTATGTAAATAATCATAATTTTTTAGAAACTAGTCAATTTTTTGTCTTTTATACGTATTGAAAAGATGATCCAATATAATAATCTGAATTTTTAAAAGCTTATTTTGTGTAGTTTTTATTGTAAATCATCATCATCAAGACCTTATCCCAATTAGGGGTTAGCCACATGAATCTTATTCCTCCATTCCACTCTATTAAATACCATGATTTCATTTAGTCCTAAAGTTTTTAAATCTTTCCTCACCACTTCTATCCACGTTTTTTTGGGCCTTCCCCTTGCCCTTTTAAAACCTTCTACTTGTATTGCCTCACTCCTTCTAACTAGTGCCGTTGTTGGTCTCCTTTGGACATGTCCAAACCATCTAAGTCTAATCTCCCTCATCTTATTACCTATTGGTGCTACCCCTAAATTTCCTCTAATATTTTCATTTCTAATTCTATCTGTCCTTGTCTTACCACTCATCCATCTTAGCATCCTCAATTTTGCGACACTCATCCTATGAGTATCATGTTCCTTAACCAACCAACACTTTGATCCATAGAGCATGGTTGGCCTTATAGCCATCCTATAGAATTTTCCTTTTAGTTTGAGTGGCACCCGCCGATCACATAAAACTCTAGATGCACATCTCCATTTGTTCCAACCCACTTGGATTCTCTGGGTAACCTCCCTCTCAATCTCTCCACTCTCATGGATCAATGATCCTAAGTACTGAAAGAGGTCTTTCACGGGGACTTCTTGGTTATCAATCTTGATGGGTGTTAGACTCCTACTCTCCTTGGTAAAATTACATTCCATATATTCTGTCTTAGTTTAGCTAATTTTAAATCCTTCAAATTCTAATGCTTCTCTCCATAACTCTAGCTTTATGTTTACACCCTCCCTTGTCACATCAAGGAGGACTATATCATCTGCAAATAGCATGTACCAGGGAATCTCCTCGTGCAGATGTTTTGTTAACTCATCCATAACTAATGTGAAGAGGTATGGACTCAATGCCGATCCTTGGTGCAATCCTATAGTGACAGGAAAATCACCAGTCATGCCACTAGTGGTCTTAACATTTGTTACCGCTCCCTCATACATATCTTTAATTATGTCTATATACCCCTGAGAAACCCCCTTACCACCTAGCACCCTCCATATTAACTCTCTAGGGACTCTATCATAAGCTTTCTCTAAGTCGATAAAGACCATATGTAGGTCTTTCCTCCTCTCCCTATATTTCTCTACTAATTGTCTTAACAAGAAAATAGCTTCTATGGTAGACCTCCTAGGCTTGAAACCAAACTGATTCTCTGATACACTTTTTTTATGTAGTAGCCTCTTCTCAATCACTCTTTCAAAATGTTTCATGGTGTGGCTCATAAGTTTGATCCCTCGATAATTAGTGCAACTTTGAATGTCTCCTTTATTCTTATAGATTGGTACAATAGAGCTTTTCCTCCACTCATCAGGCATTTTCTTTGATTTTATAATCTTGTTAAACAACTTGGTCAACCAAACTACCCCAATATCTCCCATATGCCTCCAAACCTCTATTGGTACACCATCAGGCCCCATGGCCTTTCTTGATTTCATCTTTTTCAAGGCCTGTTTTACTTCAGGTATTTTAATCCTATGTTCATATCTATTATATCCAATGTTATTTAGATTTATAGTATTTTCAATCCCTATATTCTCAGAGCCATTCTCATTTAACAATTTTTGAAAGTATGTTTCCCACCCTTGTTTGATCTTATCTTCTTTGACTAATACCCTTTGATCATCACTTCTAATACACCTAATATGATCTAAGTCCTTACCCTTCTGTTCTCTTACTTTTGCAAGTTTAAACACATCTTTCTCACCTTCTCTTGTTCCTAATTTATTATAGAGCTCATCATATGCTTTAAGTTTAGCCTTATTTACTATTCTCTTAGCAGCATTTTTAGCATTCTTATATTGCTCATAGTTTTCATTATTTCTAATCTTCTACCATGCATTAAAATGCATCCGTTTTTCTTTAATAACTTTTTGCACTGTTTCACTCCACCACCATGTTTCCTTTGCTAATAGCCTTTTTTTTACCTTTAGATACTCCTAAGACATCTTTTGCCACTTTCTTAATAGACTCAGCCATATTAATCCACATGGTATTTACTTTTGTTTCATATCTCCAATTTCCTTCTACCATCAACTTATTTTTTAATGAGGTTATTTTCTCTCCTTTTAAGTTCCACCACTTACTTTTTGGATGTGTATTAAGTTCAGTTCTTTTACTCCATCTTTTAGTATGGATATCCATAACCATTAACCTATGTTGTGAGGTTAAACTCTCACCAGGTATCACCTTACAATCCTTACATATAGATCTTTCATTATTCCTAAGTAGAAAAAAGTCTATTTGGCTTTTATGAAGTCCACTTTTAAAGGTTATTAAGTGTTCATCCCTCTTCTTAAAGAGTGTATTTGCAATGGAGAGATTATATGACAAAGCAAAATCAAGGATATTCTCCCCCATCTCATTTCGTTCACCTATACCATACCCTCCGTGTATTCTATCATATCCTTTCTTATCTTTTCCTACATGACCATTTAAGTCTACTCCTATAAATATCCCCTAAGTGTTGGGAATTTCTTGTATGACTCCCTCCATATCTTCCCAAAATTATCTCTTGATTATATCTTATAATTCTACTCGTGGTGCGTATGCACTTATAACATTTATAATTTGCTCTCCTAGAACAATTTTTATTATTATAATTCTATCAGTGATTCTTTTAACGTCCACAACTTTATCCTTTAATTCCTTATCCACTATTATTCCTACGCCATTTCTATTATTTTCCTTTCCTATGTACCATAATTTATACCCATCTATTTCTCTAGCTTGAGCCCCTTTCCACTTGGTTTCTTAGATACAAACGATATTAACTCTCTGATGTTTCATCATGTCTACTAACTCCAAACTCTTACCTGTCAGTGTCCCTATATTCCATGTAGTGATGCTAATCTTATGTTTTGGAGATACCCTATTTACTATTGCCTTTCTCAACCTTCATGGTATGAACCCATATCCACTTTTCACTACACCTGGGTTTTGATGCAGAGTGTCGTATCGTAGGGGATGCTCTAGCAGCCCTTGCCTACTTTTCACTACACCTGGGATCCAATGTAGCGCGTTGCTTCTGGGAGAACGCCCTAGCAACCCTTGCCTATTTTTCACTGCACTCGGGATCTAATGCAATGCATCGCTTATGGGGAATGCCCTAGCTTGAGGGAATGTCAGTTTTCAATTCATGTCATGTTCGGGTTGCCATAGTTTTAAAAAGCTAAAGCTAATTTCATTTCTTCCTTACAAACTAATATAAATGCATATTCATTTGCAAGCAGAAAAGAAATAACAAAATCATCTTCAGCTTAACCTGACGCAAGGGTGGTCGTATTATAAGAAGTTAGAGAAGATTTTCATTTCTTCCTCACAAACTAATATACAAATGCATATTCATTTGTAAGAAAGAAATAACATAATCATCTTCAACTTCCCCCTCGCTGCCACCTGATGCAAGACCCTCCTCCTTTTTCATCCGGGCTTGGGATCAGCATTGGCAGAGTTGTAGTTTATATTGTAAAGAAAGGATAAAATAGAAATTTTAGTCTTAAAGTTCTAATAAATGAGATTTTAATAGAAGCCAAATAAAGAGTTGAAACCTAAATAATTAGATTGCACTCAGAAAAACAAATACAATGATATTGGAATGCTAAACACGAATTTCGGATAAGAAAGTTACGTGATTTTTAATAGTAGGGTTATTTTAATACTTTTACAAATGGGCCCCATTAATAAGTTTTAAAACAAAAAAGTGCCTAAAAAGGAGGGGCCGTATTTCATAATGACACCCCCACTAACAAGTTTGACATGTTCTGTCCTAGATTTCTCATTGACGCGACATGGAATTAATGTAGACTACTACGTGCACACACTTCTCTCCCTCTCTTTCTCTCTCCACCTTCCCTCCTTTCCCTCTCCCCCTTCTCCAGTGGCTGGCATTCAACTGAGCCGGCCGCACCCTACACCAGCCCTGCCCCCAATCTCTCTCCCTCTTTGGCTTCCCCTCTTTTCTTCTTCCCTCTCCTCCTAACACCCAATGAGCACCAACTTTGTTCCCCTTCTCTAGCTCCTCTTGTCTACAGCTAGGTAATCTCTCATTTCCCTTCTTTCTCTCTTTCCTCTTTTCCTCCCTCTATTTTGCCCTGGCAAATTGGTTTTTTCAGCAAGGATCCATCGATGAATAGATCCAAATAGATAGGCTATAACCTTGTTAAAAACAACTCCGATGGAAAATTCGAGCTTTTAAATGAAATTAAAACACCATTGCAATGCACTGCTCATGCGAGACGGTAATGGACCAACTTGCACACCAATGTGTCTTGGGGAATGGAACGAACACTAGTGCATTCTGGAGACCAAGACGCACCCAGTGTTCTAGAACGTGAGTTACATTCCACTGCATCTTGGTGACCCTTTTTTAATTCCTATTTTGTCCAAATTTAATCTGAACGATTGAAAATTTATATAAATCTTATATTTTCAGTTCAAAAAATAACATAATTCCAAATTTTGATCCCAGATGTTGATTAAATTCATCTCAATGATATGGACATAAATATGTAATAAAATTTAAGATCAAAATACATCTTAAATTGATACAAACCCATAAATCATAGAATTACTCAGCTATATCAAATCAAAAGTAATCAGACCTTAGCACTTGATTAGTTAGATGATTTAGAAAAGAAAATAGATTGATTTAATAGTTAGATCATCCAAATAGACTTGAATGTTGTTCTGAACCATTGAATAAAATGAAAATCATGAAACTAATTGATCATAATTAGATCTGACCATTCATCATCACCTAGCCCATGTTCTATCACATAATGTTAGATTCGTGATCAAATCCACAAACCCCCACATGATCCAACTATTAATCAATCACCAAAACTTAGATCTACAACCAATCTAACCTTTTTATCTAGATCTAACTGTTGATTGATCACTAGATGCTAGGTTTGCAACTGATCCATCCTTTTAAGATGATATAACCTGTGATCAATTGCCTTACACCTACATCAGCCATCATTTGAGCTTCCATCCAGATTTGCCGCAGACTAGCACTTGATCTGAGCTATTCATTCTCGAATTTTTTATCAAAGGCGATCAAACCCGATCAAGCCATATTAGACACAATGTCATGCATATAGTTAAGTGATTAGAGGTAAGACCAATACCAAGTTTTATTTAAATTATTTAAATTTCATTTTATCTTAGTTACCCCTACTAATTATAGAAAATATAGAAAATAAATAGGATTAGAATGGATTAGACCTTAGGAAGAATAACTAAGCTATTTATATTATTATTTAGATTAATCTAATTGTTAGATTATTCTAATCACCCCAGATTCCAACATTTGATGTTAGGATGACTTGGAACTATTGATCTGACCTATCAAAATATAATTTGATCATTGAATCAATAGCTCAAACATTGATCTATGAAATAAACTATTTATAAGTCAGCAATTAATAGGAACTGAGGACAATTAGATAATCAAGACTGTTGATCTTTAATCAATGGCTAATATTTGATATTATGACAAAATAAAGATGAATACCTATAATGAGAAAGTAGTAAAGGTAGAATCACCAAGTTAATGGTGATCAACGGGCTAAATAAGTCATAATTAAGAAATCATTTATAAGATAGTGACATTATAATGCACATATGTGCTGACAGAGATGTTGATTGGTGTGAATTGAGCCGAGCATTCCAATGATTGGGATAGTCATGTTTGAGGTAGGCATTTTTAACATCTATTTACCATTATGATTTTGAACATGTCATCAGCTTTACTAAAATATGTAGATTTTAAATAATCAAATCATGTCGAGTATTTGATTATCTTGAAAATGAAAATGATACTACCCATTTTATTACAAGCAGTTGTATGTTTCGAAAGAAATGATGATTCTTGAAATTGCGTCAATCCCATGTCTTGAGATGAATTACAAAAATACATGGCTTTGCATGAGACATATTGTATGATTTAATGACATTTGGATTGAGATATATGTTTGTTTAGGCTATTGAGCCTGGTTGGCACTATGCTAAGAGGTTGTGTGGGTTTGACCTCCCTTCCTCTAACCACCAAAGGTGATAGGTATCTGTGTCCAAAGAGGCACCTATTTTTCTCAACTATTGAAGAGGGAAACAACCATTAGAGGTGTTCACAACACCCTTTTTGAAACATATCCACAGTTGCCATGGAGGCTGGTCTCTAGATAGCCAAGACACATGATATCACTGAGTTGGTTGTGAGCATAGTGCTCTATGAAATTTCTATTTTGTGGTACTATGTATGATGAGATTATGGACGGTCCTTAGATAAATACTCATGACCAACTGGATGATGTGTTGGCTAGGGTGAATATGTGCACATGATGATGATATTATAGGTTTGGGATTTCAACATTTGCAGTTTAACCGATTACTGCATTAAAATTTTAAGGATCTTATGGTATTTGATTTATCAAGTTAGATGGTGGAATCTTTCACATTGTTTACATGCTATACACATATGTGATTTTATGATAAATAATAGGTAAGTATTTGTGTGAGATTACTATGAGGATTTGATCATTTGAGAAACATACATTTAAAGTCATTATGTTGACACTATCTGAAATGGTTTAGCATGAAACTGTAAATTGAGATTGACATGTGGTTTCAAACTATGATACTTGTCACTAATTTGATTATTATATTCCTTAGAACTACATGAAAAATTATTTGAAATATTGTTTAGACTTGGATTTCAAAATGTAGTATAGTAGATGTGAAACTACCTATACAAGCACAAACTTGTTGAGATATTATAAATTGCTTACAATATCTGAGGATGATTTGAGGTAGAGCAATTCGAGATAGATGTGAATTTGGATGAAGACAATAGCGTAACAGACTATACAAACAATGTAATTATTACAGTTGGACAATGAGCTATGACTAACTAGATCTAGGATGCATGTATTTCTATTTTAATTTTATAATTAGAAAAAAAATTTGGTTATTTTGTTTACTTGAAGAGTAATGACACTTGGGATTTTCAAAAATGAATTTAAAAGAAAAAGATTATTCTGATTGCATTGTTTTACAAATTTGTTTTGCATTTAAAAATGCTTATGAAAACCTGAGTCATCATAGTTGGTATCAGAGCCATGTTTATCCTTTCACAACTAGTCTTACATGCCCAAAAATTATATACAATTAGAATAATTAAGAAGAAATTGTCTAAATATGAGTTATAGAGACGACTAGTATAGGAAATGCTATAAAATGAGAAAGAGATATATCATACATAAGTTGGCAAAAAAATTGTTGGATTTAACAAATACTTAGGCATTGAAAGATGTAAACCTTATCAAAATCAAGCCTAAATTACTTAGGGTCTAAGAAGCCATGAGTAGTAGAGAAAATAAGGAAACTATTAACCCTTGTAGGTATAAAAATAGATAAATAAATAAACAATCCCATGAGATTAATATAATTATGAGAGTGAAGAATGAGAATATAAGATTATACTAATGATCTCTTTATTAGATAACTTTGACTTATACTTGATTTATTGAACTAATAATCCTAGAGAACTTAGCACAATCCTAAATGAATTACATGGGACTTTGTGAGCAGTAATTGCTATCTTACAATAATAACCCGAGTATAATAGAATAAATCAAAAAATAATTATAGTAAATGAGAATTTATGTAGTTAAGATAGTTAGATCATAAGCATGAACAATGTCAATGCATAGAATCGGTTGAATTATGGTGATGATATAAGGATTTGATGAAAGTATCAATATTAGAAGACTCTGAAGTTATTCTAGATGGAAGTATTTGAATTATTAAGATAAATTGATAAAAAAAATTTAATATATTTTTGAGTGAACTCAAAAGATAGAGAAGTGTAGTGTGGAGGTGATAGAATAACTTCAATGGATTTCTTAAGATATTATAAGGATTTAGTAGGAATATAGACATTTGAGGATTTAGATGTTGTTACTAGAGAAGTCTAATGTTACCTGGAAGTATCTGATTCATAATATCT
The DNA here is from genome assembly GCA_035236585.1 of Warburgia ugandensis. Lineage (NCBI taxonomy): Eukaryota > Viridiplantae > Streptophyta > Magnoliopsida > Canellales > Canellaceae > Warburgia > Warburgia ugandensis. The sequence continues at coordinate 56,432,553 of CP141133.1, read as the reverse complement.
AACCAAAGATATAAACATGGTGTCTATTATGTGCAACAAATCAAATGAAAACATTGATCCAAGTGGACAAAAAGGAAGAATTTTACAGTAAAGAAACATAAGACGCAAGTAATCATATTCGATGGACATTGACTAGTTAGAGTAAGAAGATCATGGATTTAACATACATAAGGAAGATAGATTAATCCTAGACATCAAATATGAAGGATCTTGAATTGTTTTGCCAAATTGAAAAATGAACTAATGAAATTGAAAGATTAAATAAGATCAAGTTAGTTATGACTAAAGGATATAGAGGAGGTAAAATAGGTGAGTAAAGTAGATTTTGAAAACAAGAGAGTACTAAAACTATGGATAGTGTATTTTAAAGAATTTTTACAATTACCATGAAAGGGTTGTGTTTAATTAGGAATTAAACTCTAAAACTAGTTTTACTTTAAAATTTTATCATGGTAGAATACTTACCTAATTGAAAAATCTTAAGAAAATGATGGCATGAACTATTGAAAATTAGAATTTCATTAAACCCATTGTTTTTACTAAGAGACACCAGTTATTTTTGTCAATAAGAGAATAAGCTGATAATACCTTACATTACTTTTAATTGAATGGATTTATAATGAAGAATAGGATATTTATTCAACATAAGTAACTCATCCAATCAATCTTCACCAATTAGAGTACCCTCAAGGATCAACTTGAGGTCTTGGTATCTTAGATGAGGACGAGAAGAGGAAATATCTCAAGGTCATTACTTAGCAGTGGATTTAAGTGTCTTTTCTTTTGAATAATGTTGTTTAGGCTAACAAATATTTCAACTAAATTTATAGGTTGCATGAACTAGGTATTCCAAATATATATATATATATATATATATTATAAACTTGTTAGTATATTAGTAAACAGGATCCTAAACTATATAATACTTTAAGAAGAATATCATGGATACTCATACATAAGTCTTCATTAAAGGAAGTCAACCTATTAAGCTAAGTCGTTCTGGAATTCATAAGCACGTTAGATCCAGTGATGGCTGAGGTAGAAGTGAAGTAGTTCCACATCTAAAATAGTGACAAAATAATATAATTCCCTAAACCTTACATGATACTACAATAGCTTGTTGAACACTTATTACCATACCGTTAATTAAGATTACAATTTAGGATATAATATGGGTATGAGGTGACATATGAGAGGCAAGTTTTTAGGAATTAAAGGAACCAACCATTGGACTAATACTTATGCTACCTCCTGATAATTGAGGTTTAATGATTGTCGACGATATCTTTGATAAATGATTGAAGAATGTGTCGATATAGGATAAGATAAGAGAAAACATGCTTCCATGAGGTGAAAAGAAGTAGCTTGATATAGGAAAAGTAGTAACAAGTTAAAGAGCTCACTACAAACCTAACGGTGACATCCATCATTGAAAACACTTTAGATACAAACAGATAATGTGGTGATGCAAGCTTTGGTTGTGGAGTCAAGTCTCATGTGAAAAGTGAAAGAAAGTATTCAAATATGTCAAAGATTGTGGTGTCGACAAATGTAAATAATAATAATAGTAATAGTAATAATCAAATGTTAAAGTTGGAGATAATGATTTCTTGAGGGAGATATTAATTAAAGGATTTGCAAGATTTGGAATAGAATGAAAGAATAAGTAAGATCTCTTGGATGGAATGTTTGTTTTAAATTCATTTAATTGGAAAGTTAAAAATTGAAATTGATGATAAAGTAAGAAAGACATATGCATAATTATTTGAAGAATGACATAGAAAGAATTTTCAAGGATGACAATTCCTTTGAGGAAAGATGTAATGAACCTAATTTTTAAAAGCTTATTGTGTAGTTTTTAGTGTAAAGAAAGGATTAAATAGAATTTTTAGTTTTGAAGTTCTAATAAATGAGATTTTTATAAAAGTCAAATAAAATGTTGAAACCTTAATAATAGGATTTTACTCTAAAAAAAGAATCCAATGACACTAAAAATGATAAAAAAAAGAGTTCAGAAGAGAAAGTTATATGATTTTTAATAGTAGGGGTATTTTAATAATTTTACAAATGGGCCCATTAATAAGTGTTAAAATAGAAGAGTGCTTAAAAAGGAGGGGTCATTTTTAATAATTGCACCTCCCATTAACAAGTATGAGACGTCCCATCCCAGATTTCTCACCAGCATGGTAGGCAATTAATGTTGACCACTGTGCACACACCATTGCCATGCAGTCTAGCTGGTGGAAGTGGCAGAGCGGTTGGCGTTAAGAGATGCCTCTCTCCCACCTTCCTCTCCTCTCCCACACACACACACACACACACACACACACTCTCTCTCTCTCTCTGGTAATCGACATGCAACAGAGCTGGGTGCACCGAACGCTAGCCATGCACCTTTGTCTCTCTCTCTTCGGCTTCCCCTCTTTTCATTCTTCCCTCTCCTATTGGCACCCCATGTGCACTTACTTCGTTCTCCTTCTCTAGGTCCTCTCATCTCCAACCAAGTAAACTCTCCTTTGCCTTCTTCTTCTCCTTTCTCTTTTCCTCCCTCTATTTTGCCTTGCTGGATTGGTTTTTATGGCAAGGATTTGGCAATGAATGGATCCAAATAGATAGGGTTATAACCTTGTTAAAAACTTGGAAGGAAAATCTAAGTAGTTAGATGAAATCAGATCAACCCAGGACCTAGGAAACCTTTGTTACAGTAAAAAAGAAAAAAAAAAAGGTGGTCTAGGTTAGAGATTTAGATGAAAAACAAATAGAAGACCTAGATCGCACCGTCTGAACGGTTCCTGTTGGATCTGCCACACCTTGCAAATGCACCACTGGAACGCACGTGCCTGGCGAATTCCTGTGCGAGCAACGAACATGTGGGATGGTGGTAAATCGACTTGGACACCAGTGCATCCTTGGGAACGAGACACAGATAGGTGCATTTTGGAGCCAGGATGCACTGAGCATTCTGGAATGTGTGTTACGCTCCAGTGCATCCTGGTCACCCTATTTCAATTCATGGTTTGTCCAAATTTAATTTGAACCATTGAAAATTTATCTAAAAATTTTATTTTCAATTCAAAAAATAATATAACTCCAAATTTTGATTTGAGACATATGTTGAATTCATCTCGATGACACAGACATAATTATGCAATAAAGTTTAAGATCAGAACACATCTTAAGCTGATCAAAACCCAAAAATGGTGGAATAACTCAAATCCATCATATCAAAAGTGATCAGACCTTAGAACTTGGTTAATTTGATTATTTAGAAAGTAAATAGATTGATCTAATAGTTAGATCATCCAAAAAAAGATGAATGTTGATATGAGCCATTGAATAAAATGAAAATCATGGATCTAATTGATTAGAATTAGATCTGACCATCCATCATCATCAGACTATGATCTATTACCTAATGTCAGATCTATGATCAAATCCATAGGCATGGTTTTGTTGTGGTGCATGGCTACTTGTTTAAGTATATATTGGGAATGGCTACTTGTTTAAGAAAAACTTGCTATGTGTTCATCAATGCTCCTTTAGAGAGGCAATCATATGTAAGGCACATGATAGAGGCCTTGCTGATCATTTTGGCAAGGACAAAGCTCTTGCCTTAGTTGAAGACCCCTTTTTTTTTGCATAAAATGGTTAAAGACATTTCTAAGCATGTGAAGAGATGTACAACATGCCATCTTGGGAAGAGCTAACATCAAAACATAGGATTATATACATCACTATTCCTAACTCTCCCTAGGAAGAAGGAAGCATGTACTTTATTGTTTGACTTCTGTGGACACAACACAATAAAGATTATCATGGTTGTTGTTAACAGGTTTTCTAAGATGATACACTTTATTACTTGTAATAAGATGATTGATGCTTGTAATGTGGCAGAATTATACTTCAGAGAAGTTGTAAAACTTCATGGAATTTCCAAAACCATAACCTCTAATCAAGATCCAAAGTTCAAGAGCCAGTTTTGAAGGACAATATGGTATACGCATGAGACGTGTTCACAATTTAGCTAACCATGTCATCCTCAAACAATTGGTCAAACTGCAACATTGTTAGAAAGAAAATATGCTAATAGGACTTGTTATTAGTTTAGGCAAAGTTTGCAATTAATAGTTACACTAATCAATCAATCAGTTGCAACCCTTTTGAGGTGGTGTATGGCAAGAAATCTCTATGCCCTATGGATTTAGTACCCTTACCACTAATGCATAGTTTTAGTGGAGATGTAGAGGAGTGTGCAAAACAAATTATAAAGCTACATGAATAAATACAAGATAAAATCCTATGATAGAGTGAGAAGGGCAAGCTAATAAACATTGACAGCCAACAATTTTCCAGGACAAGGATCTAGTTTGGGTACATTAAAAAAAGGAACATTTCTCTTAAGGGAAGTATGCAAAGTTCAAACCTAGAGAGATTCTAAACCAAATTGGTGACGTGTACAAGATAAGGCTGCCTAAAGATTATGAGGTTCTAAATGTTTTCAACATAACCAATTTATCATCATACTATAGAGAGGATGTTGCCAGATACTAGGGTGTTCTTGCTTTCAACCTAGGGAGAATGGCATGGGAGTTGCTATGAATTCCAATATTGATGGTAGATTAAAGAAGATCAACAAAGATCTAAGCTTGAATTACTAAGATCTTACTTTAAAACTCTTAGAATGTGATCTTATGCATCTAGGAGTTCATTAGGTTGCTTTAGATGGATTTAATGGTTTTGATCATTCAAAATAGCTCAATTATGCCAATTTACAAAAAATATCTATTTCAGGAACCTTTGGATGGTTTGGATCAAATCTTGTAATTTTGATGGTTCTGTTACTAAGGACAATTTTGATATGTTGCAGCATGATTAAGGTAATCTAACCAAAGAATTACCTAGCTTAGGATGTGGAACTTGCCCCCTTGCCCCCACAAGATAATTGATGTTTCTAATGTGGCAGAATTATACTTCAAAGAATTTGTGAAACTTCATGGAACTTCTAAAATCATAACCTCTAATCAAGACCAAAGTTCATGAACCAGTTTTGGAGGACATTGTGGCATAGGCATGTGACATGTTCACAATTTACCTAACCATGTCATCCTTAGATAGTCGGTCAAACTGAAGTAGTGAATTGAAGCATGGTTGAACAAAACATCTGCTAATAGGACTTGTTAGTAGTGCATATAAAGTTTGCAATTAATAGTTCCACTAATAAGTCAATTAGTTGCAAACCTTATGAGGTGGTGTATGGTAAGAAATCTCTATGCCCTATGGATTTAGTACCCTTACCACTAATGTATATGTTCAATGGAGATGCAGAGGAGTGAGCAAAACAAATTATAAAGCTGCATGAACAAATACAAGATAAATTCTCATGATAGAATGAGAAGGAGCAAGCTAATAAACATTGATAGCCAACAAATTTCCAGGACAAAGATCTTGTTTGGGTACATCCAGAAAAGGAACATTTCTCTCAAGGGAAGTATGCAACGCTCAAGCCTAGAGCCTACAATCCTTCAAGATTCTAAACCAAATGGTGACAATGTGTACAAGATAGAGCTGCTTGAAGATTATGAGGTTTCAGATGTTTTTAATGTGGCCATATTGTGGAGATGATGTTGCCAAAGACGTATTCTTTCTTTTCAACCTGACATAGGATTTATCTACTGATTCCAAGATTGATGGGGCATTAAAGAAGATCAATGGCAATCTAAGCTTGAATTCTAAGATCTCACTTTAAAACTCTTAAAATGTGATCTTATGCATCTAGGAGTTGATTAGGTTGCTTCAAATGGACTCAATGTTTTGGATCATTCAAAACAACTCAATTATACCTATTTTAGGAAACTTTGGACTGTTTGGATTAAATCTTGTAATGGGAGATGGTTTTGTTGCTAAGGATAGTTCTGATATGTTGCATGATGATCAAGGAAAGCCAACCAAGAATTAACTAGCATAGAATGTGGAATTCCTCCACCACCCACTCCTCCTTGTGATAGGCTGGTCAATGAGTCAATGTTGACTAAGTTAAAGTCTTATCCATTCCGAATTAGAAACTCTTAGCTAGGAAGATCTATAAGAAAGGGAATTTTTATACATTGTAATAGTGGTTGCTTCAATATGAATGAGAAACTTCAAAGTTTTAGAAAGTAGACAATTAGCATTGGTAAGGAATTAGAAAACCTTGGAGATGAAGGGTTCAAAATTAGAAAGTCTTTGAGGGTTAATTAGCTCACGTAAACTAGCTACTTTCATTTTGGGTTTTTCTCACCTTTATGAGAGGGTTGTTCCCATTTGTTTATGCTCTCATTTTACATGAATTAAAGAAGTTTAGATGACATTAGATTCACCCTTTTCTACTTTGCAAATCACCTTTTTTGCATAAAGTTTTGGAGGTGTTTTCTTGTTGAAGGTTGGAGACTTTTTCTTCTAAGCTAACTTGGATTGGATAGAGTGCATCCTAGCTAGCTGGTTTCTTTGCACTTGGATGGATTCCTAAGGTGGTAAGACATGCAAAACTCGTATCCTTGTGATGGATTCCTAAGGTGGCTAGTTTCTTTCTTCTTTTAATGTCTCTTGCTCTTGGAGGATTCCTAGAGTGGCTCTTGGTGGATTCTAAGACTATAGAGTATTTTGATTCTTGAATTACATAATGGTAATCCTATATTTGTGTTATAACTGATCTTCTCTTAATCTTGTAGTGGTGTTTTCTATATCCACATATTATTAGATGTTTTCTCTCCAAGCCTACTTGTTTAATTTTACAAATTATGCAGGCACCCGATTATTCAGCATAAAAAATGATACATAATATAAACAACTAAAACAAACAATGTAAGCTCTTTTACTTTGTATTAAAAAATTACATTTTATTTTCTCTAAAGCCACCTTTTCACTTTTGCTCTTCCTTCTTTGTGGTTCCTGGTATATATAAAAATATTACACTCATACCTATATATTTAGTAAGTTTTAACCTCTGTAAAAACTTAAAAATCATCAATTAGTGTTTAATTATATATTTTGTAGTTTCAAGGTACAAATGAAAAAAATGCAAGAGTTTTGTAATTTTAACCCAAAAGAAGAGTAACATTTATTTTCAAGATACATCATGGGCCCACATATGCCAAATATGAAGTTTGGCAGTTTAGAATGAAAATTGGGTGCCGTTATCAAAATCAGGGTCCTGGTGTAGCATTGACCTTATCTAAACTAAATAAGGGTGTCCGTATCAAAAGTAAGGTAATAGAACTTCCCATGCATACATGCGAGCTATCCACTAGCTTGAGAAGCTTATAAAGGAAGCTCAATTCACATGTATTAGATACATATACAATGATAGCTCTTCCAAAATAAAATAAGTTAGAAGACCAGGGCCACATGAAGACTTCTTCCAATCATTCTCTCTCCTACTTAACCATAAGATGGAACCACCTAAGGAGCAGCACAATTTTTTCCATGTAAGGGCATGAGTCACCCTCAATCCCACTTTTTTAAGAGAGAAATATAAGGAAGATTGGTGAAGAAAATAAAGGAGGAGAGAGACAATTTATGAGAAATCTATGGTTGGAAATTATCTTACTTTTTAAGCACTTAAAGGCCAAGATCTATGCTTATTAAAGTATATCCTAAGAAGCCAATGAATACTCACTCAAACAAGGATGGACCAACTAGAGGACAGATTGTAATGGTGGGTTGGAAAAACCAAGAGTGGATAAGGAAATCTCAATGGAATCTTGGCCATCCATTCTAAAGCATTCAATTTAATGGTGGGGAGAAAATGAGCCCTTAAAGAAGATCTTTTTGGATAAGAAAATTTCAAAAGAATCTCATATACTCAAGCAAGGTAAAGATGATCCAAAGGATAGGAATGATGCAGAGAAAAGGTTCAAACCCTAGCCACCACCCACTCTATGACAATTTAAGATAAACCCCCAAGGGAAGAGCTTTGCCATCCATTGCCATCCAATGATCCACATTTCTAATAGATTTATGAAACTTTCACTACACCCAACATGAATTCCATGCCTCCTTTTGTACTCCATTCCATTCCCTACATCAACCCCTTGATTTTTTCCATTGGCTTTCTATCTTTTTCCTTCCCACCTATCTTCTTTCCCTTACTTCCGCTCCATTGAATTGAATTCCTTGTCCTTCATTTATTTCTTATATTATTCCATTTTTTCAACTTATCTTCCATCAATCCCAACCATTCTTCCTTCCATCACTTCCTTAGTTCCTAGCTATCCAATTCTTAGGGCCTCCACTCTAAGAAACCTATAAGTAGAGGTAAGAACAAGGAGAAAGAGATCTCTTGCCATTCCCTAGACACTATAGCCAAACATTGGAGAAACAAAGGAAAGAGGTCACTCTTATCAACCCTCACCTAGATCCACACATACACACCCCTTGGAGAAGAGGTAAGGGTCTAAACTTACATCACCCCCTTTCTTTTTTTCTTTCTCCCATTCTCTTTCTCATTGCCATTCTCTTTCTCCATCACGCCATTGCATTCACCCTTACATACACCCTTCCACCTTAGCTTACATGCACACCAAATTTCCATTGCACACCCCATCCCACCTTCGCATAGTACACCCCTTTCATCCATTCTAAGTTGCACACAACCCCCATAAGCAATTGCACACACTCCCTTTGATGCTTGCATTTACATGCCTCCTTCAATTGCCCATGTATGCAATAGTTCTTTGCTTTGTATCTAGCATGCATGTCCCCCACATCACCATCTTGGCCTTAACCCCCTTCGACTCTATGCCTCCACCTTTATTTGAAACTACACCCAAAACCCATCTCCTTACATCACACACCCTATCTCACTTCCTATCTTGCAAGCGTTCCTTTCTTCTTCTTCATTCGCACACATAATCCCTTCTCCTTTCACCTTCTTTTCACTTTTTGGATTTGAGAATGATAAGGAAAGGAAGGAAGCCATGTGCCACTTCTATGGTAGCCAAGGATTCCTTTTAATACTAAAACATGGTTGAGGAAATCAAGCCCATCAATAAAGCCACCCATCATTCCTAGTTAAAGGCATCATGTTGGAGAGTAGGAAGACTTCCAAGTAAGTACTTAGTTCCTTCATCATCCCCCAGGCTAAAATTGATGAGTCCTAAGCCAAGGGCTACTACCTCCATTTTGTTTTCCTTTTTTCTAGTTCTTTCTTAATGTAGGAAGCCTCTTCTATGGTTAACCCTCCCTTAAGATGAACAACTTCTATCTCCTCTATGCCTCTCTCCTAACTAAAGCTATCCTTTTCTATAAGAGTATTGATATCTATAGAATTATTACATAGAATACCTCTATATTTAACAAGGGTTTCTTCTATATTTTGCAGGATTATGGTATAATTGTAAAAAGGGTATTTTTGTAATTTTAAATCCTAAAAGATGGATAATTAAGACGCCGAGCAAAGTGTTGATTATTTTACCACATGTGTAAAGGTTATTATAGTGTAGCTAATGCAAGTATGGGTTGATCCCGTGGGGACACAACTTAAAAAGATGAAGTTTAAATAAAATATAATTGTGCATAAAATTTAAAAAATAACATAAATTAATTGAAAATATAATAAAAATTTGTATCTATTTAATTGATGTAAAATTATAGAATTCCAAATTCAAAAAGAAAGAAAAATAACTAAAAGATACATAAAATCTAATTCCCTAGCTTAATCACAACCAATTTCTTCAAATCTGATACATAAACTTCAATCGATCTTCATCAATCTCTCCAACATATCCTTGATTAAAGATCCAATGATTGGATTGTTCAGATTGTCTAAAATTTTAAAGATCTAGACTAAAGAAGCATTTTGGGTTTTGGAAGGCTTAGATTGACTTTTGAATTTCAAATTGAAGATCAGAGATGTTGGATAAGCTAAGAAATGCGCTAAAAACAAGATCTAAAGATTAATTGGAAATCTAATCAGAAACAAATAAAGAAATAAAGAAACCTTGTTTATTAAAGCTAACCATCGATTAAGTTAAGTAAATAAAACAGGCTTGAATAACACAATTCTTGGATTAAGTTGAGATTAAGATAGAACCTAGATAATAGAATAGGGATAAGGAAAAACCTAGAAAATAATGAAATAGAATAAGGAAAAGAAAAAATTGGGATAAAAATGAAATTTAAATTAAAAACTAAGGGTAAACCTGGAATTTTTGAACCAAAAACTTCTTATTTTTCAAACAACTGGGGTTTGTGTTGTTTGAATGCTAAAACGAAGGGGGAGAAGGGGGATTTGAAGAGAAACTCCAACTAGGGTTTGACTGGAATGAAAGAAGGTTGTAGCAGGAGGGAAATTAAGGGAAAAAATGATGAGAAAATAGTGAAAAATAGAAGCAAAGAGTGAAGGTAAAGCAGAGGGTGAAGGACACGTGACCAAAGATAGAATAGGTAAGGAGATGGTTGACTAATTGGAATGATGGGAAACTTGGAAAATAGGAAAAGAGAGGAGGGGTGATTGAAGTCAGGTAAGAAATAGATGGTTTTGGCTGGTGATCCCTATAATGTAGATTGTGGCAAGGAGATGTATGACAAGTTTTTGTTAGAGGAGGCCAATGGAGAAGATGGCTTGGAGAGATGAATGAGAGTGAGAGGGAAAAAGCGAGAGAGATGGAAGTGCAATGCTGGTTTTCTAGGTAGGCAAGAGATGAAGAACAGGGAGAGTGTGAGTGGTAGAATACTGGGGGTAGACAAAGGGAGAGAGAGAGAGAGAGAGAGAGAGAGAGAGAGAGAGAGAGAGAGAGAGAGAGAGAGAGAGAGAGAGAGAGAGAGAGAGAGAGAGAGAGAGAAAGAGAGAGAGAGAGAAGAAAGGGGAAGGGTGGGCAATTTCCTTCTTTGCAGCATCCACAGAAGGGGCTCAACTTCCTCCCTTCTACCACCATCCAAAGAGCTCTCCCTTGCCTGCTTCTCTCTTTAAAGCTTCTCACCTTCTAAATTTTGGTCTTCATGATTCCACCTTTGCTTTCTTCTTCAATTTCCTTTTCTAAGTATGGTTTCCCTTTCTTCTTCAGTTTTTACTTTAAAAATTGCAATTTATCTCCTCGATCTTAGCATGTTTTTCTTTCTAGTTTGGTTCCCAATTAGGAAACCACCCCATCTTTATAGTACTCTTGTAAGATGATTTGTACTGTTAAAGTTGATATGAGCTATACATGCTACAATATGGTTGATCTCCAAAAGAAAGACTAAATTAGAATCACATAAACTATACATTACACGTCTAATTAGTTCTAATAATCATTTGATCGTTAAATTTTACTAATTAATGATTAGATGATTAATTAGAACTAAAATCAAAATAGATGGTTGACTAATTGGAATGATGGGAAACTTGGAAAATAGGAAAAGAGAGGAGGGGTTATTGAAGTCGTGTAAGAAATAGATGGTTTTGGCTGGTGATCTTTAGTGTAGATTGTGGCAAGGAGATGTATGACAAGTTTTTGTTAGAGGAGGCCAATGGAGAAGATGGATTGGAGAGATGAATGAGAGAGAGAGGGAAAAAGCAAGAGAGATGGAAGTGCAATGCTGGTTTTCTAGTTAGGCAAGAGATGAAGAACAGGGAGAGTGTGAGTGGTAGAATACTGGGGTAGACAAAGGGAGAGAGAGAGAGAGAGAGAGAGAGAGAGAGAGAGAGAGAGAGAGAGAGAGAGAGAGAGAGAGAGAGAGAGAGAGAGAGAGAGAGAGAGAGAGAGAATAAAGGGGAAGGGTGGGAAATGTCCTTCTCTGCAGTATCCATGGAAGGGGCCTCAACTTCCTCCCTTCTACCACCATCCAAAGAGCTCTCCCTTGCCTGCTTCTCTCTCTAAAGCTTCTCATCTTCTAAATTTTGGTCTTCATGATTCGATCTTTTCTTTCTTCTTCAATTTCCTTTTCTAAGTATGGTTTCCCTTTCTTCTTTAGTTTTTACTTTAAAATTTGCAATTTATCTCCTCCATCTTAGCATGCTTTTCTTTCTAGTTTGGTTCCCAATCAGGAAACCATCCCATCTTTATAGTACTCTTGTAAGATGATTTGTACTGTTAAAGTTGATATGAGCTATACATGCTACAATATGTTTGATCTCCAAAAGAAAGACTAAATTAGAATCACATAAATTGTACATTACACATCTAATTAGTTCTGATGATCATTTGACCGTTAAATTTTTCTAATTAATGATTAGATGATTAATTGGAACTAAAATCAAAATTAAGCTAAAAAATTATAAATTTGATCATTTAGATGATCTAATTAAATTATAAATTAAGGTTATTTTGATCAAAATTAAACACTCAACACAAAGTTATAAGCTTACCTACCAAATTTAGTGAAGTTTATAAGTTTAGAATGTAGAATGAGTGTCTTTATCATTTTCAGCACATTCAGAAATTCTAGAAGCATTGCCAAACGTTATAAGTGCAAAAGAGGCTTTGATTATCAAAACATAAGGTGGTAGAACTTCCACATATGCATATACTACATCACCTTTTGGGAGCATCTAAGTGAAACTTGAGAGCCACAAATGTCAAAAGATGCACGTATGCAAAGTACACTCAAATCAGGACTCACAGTAGATCTAAATCCATCACTCTCTCTTTTTGCACTTCAGAATGGGGATTACATACGTGTATACCACAAATTTTTCATTAAAATATGGTTCATCTCACTTAATTTCATATGAAATACATAAAGGGATTATTAATATTTGTGGAGAAAAATAACGAGGTGAGGAGAGAGACAAAAAAGGGGAAATCTATGTTAGTTTTCATTCAAATTTTTTAAGAAAGAGTAGCTGAAATCATTCCACATCTATCAATATCCTAAAGCAATCAATGAAAATTCATTTAAGTTAGGATTGATCAATGGGAAGTAGTCATGCATGAGAGAGAAGACTAAGCCATGATTGGTGAAGAAAATTTTGATGGACTTCTCATCATTTTTTAGGGAGGAGAAAACATGTTCTCCTTAGGAAAAAAACATGTTTATGACTTGAATATGATTAGCCAGGGACAAAAATGGTGAGTTGAGGAGAAAGTAATGGAGAAGAATCAGTTTGGATAAGAACATCTCTAAGAAATCCAAGCCATCCATCTTAAGGCATACTAATCCAACAAATGAGAAGAAATGAACCATAATACAATGCCATTTTGGACACAAGATTTCAAGAAAATCTCAACCATCCATCCTAGGGTTGAAACATGATCCATGAGAAGGGGATGAAGAAGGAAAATCCTAAAAGCAAGGAATCCATTTGATCTCACCATACAATCCAATCATAGCACTTGATCTAACCGTTGAACTAAGAATGAGTCTCAACCCATTCTACATGTAGTCCATGATTTTTCCAAAGGGAGCTATGGTGAAAATAAAAAGGAAAAAGAAAAAAATGATAAAGGAAAGAGGAGATAGAGGAGATAGAGGAAATAAAATATATGAATGAGAATGGAAGAGTCTCGAATAGGAAACTTCTACCTCCCATCCTTCTCAACCTGAAATACAAATAGACAAGTCTCATGCATGGAATGGAGGCTCTATTAATTCTTGACTTCTCCCTATTCATCCATTACATAAAAGAGAGGCAAAAGGAGGGGAGAATAAGGGAGGTTCTCAACCCTTGAGAATCACATGAAGGGGAGAACCATCTAAGGTAGGATCTCCACCATCTTTTCATGCAAACCTTTACCAAATACATCTCCATCCTCTAGGTATGAAACTTCTCATCATCTATTTTCTATTCAACCTTTCAATAAAAGACCCATTTCTCTATTTATTCATAAACCAAAACACATCCTTTCACTTTTTGAATCTTATGCATTGGCCACATCCATTTTCTCCTTCTTTTTTCTTTTTCAAGCACCTTATTCACCTCCTACTTTCTTTTCCAAAGAACCTCCCATCTTCCCCATTTCGTTTTTTTTTTCAAGTACTCACTTACCTTCCATTAGAAATCCACACACCGTACCTTGTTCTTCTACCATTTCCTTTGTCATCTTCAAGCACCTTAGTCATCATTCACACACATAATAACTGCCTTGCTCTCCTATCTTTCACACGTCCCCATATTCTAATCTTGCTTTGCTTCTCCACACCTCCACCACTCTTAGCATTACTTACCCATCACTCCTTCCCATTCTCCTTAGCTCTCCATGCACCATATTTATGCCATCATTCTTCCACCTTAGTTGAAAGTGTCTACTGAGATCTTTACTTAGGCTTGTGGCTTGAGTGCTGGATGACCCCCAACCTTGGTTAAGTGACGTAACAAGGTTATGTCATAAGTGAGTAGTAGGAAAAACAACGGTAGTGTGCCGACTAGTGAAGTTCACTAAAGAATTTCTTGAGTGACATGTAGTATTACATGGGTGATCTCATTCTAACTCACAAGATTTATTTTATTTGTGGTTTTTTTTAATTTTATTATATGTAATATTCTCTTGTAATCTTTTCCTTTGAATGAAATAAAGTTTTATTCTTTAATTAATGTGTTAATTGTGCTTATGTTTATTTTAATGCTTTAGTTGTTAGAAATAGTTTCATTATAACAGTAGGTTTTAGTGCATTATATTAGTTAACCTAGGCATTAGAATGAAAATGGGTGAAATTAGATGTTTTTAAGATTAAGTGATTTTTAGGTTAAAAAGAATGTTTAAGTATTAACATTGGCTTTTTAGCAATCTAACTACATGTTTAGTTATTGTTCTGAGGAAGGATACTAGGTATTGTAAGTAGATACTTGAATATAAAAATATTTGATAGCCTAGATGATAAGTGTCTAATTTTGCATAAATACCACCCAATTAGTACCCATGTGTCAAAACTTATAGTGTTAAATTAGGACTTTTAGACCAAAGTTCATAACACATGCATTTTTGACCTACTGAAACAAAAGTTAGTTATTTTCTAGGTCCAGAGCTAATCAAGGTAAGTGTATGATTAATCAAGTTTTTCTAGGATCTAATTAAGATTTTTCACTTTTTGTAGGGAATAAGATGTTGATGTGGTGGCCGAGATCAATCAGGATGAAATTGAAGATCAAGATGAAAAGATTGAGTCAAAACCTCATGAAGTAAGCCAAAGTGGACCCATGAAGTAAGCCATAATTTTCCACCACCTTTGTATGGAAGCCACCTTAGCCATATAAGCCATGAAAGAAGGTGACAAGCTAAGAAATTCAAGCCAAATCATACAAGCCATTCAAGCCAAGGGTTGAAGCCAAGGAAGCCTCCTAAGCTAGCCATGAAGCATAGTCAATGAAACTTTCAAAGTAAGCCAACAAGCTAAGCTAAATAGAAGGCTAGGATTGGAGGAGATTCAAGAGAATTAACCATGAGATTTTAAGGGATATTTTGAAGATAATTAAGGAAAATGTTATTAGGATAAGTTAGCATATGGACTAATAGGATAAGTTAGAACTACAATTCCCTAGCAACCCCTTGCCTTTCAACAACCTCAATAACAAAAGAAACCATCTTCAAAGGAAAACATCCATACCATGCTTGAACAAATTGTAAAAGGTAATGATTACACTAAAAAGGCCTTACACTAGTTGCAAAATAAAAGTAGACATTTAGCAATGTCAAATCTCAAGCCATAGCTAAACTAGACATGCAAGTAAGCCAATTGTTAGTTGAACTACATAATAGAGGAAAGGGTTAGTTTTCTAGTCAACCCTTCCCCAACCCTAAGGGTCAAATTGAGATAGGGTCAAGTTTTCAAAACCTTAACTGTCATGAGCATGCTAAGTCTATAACCACACTTAGGAGCGGTCGTTAGATAGATAACAAAGAAGGGCAGGCTAAGGAAACTACAGAGGAGAAAGAGGCAACCAAAATAGAGGAGAAAGAGACGAGACAAAAAAACCCTATAGAACCTATAGTGGAGGCTCTCTATGTGCCTAAAGCCTCCTTCCCTCAATTACTCAACAAAGCTAAGAAAGGAACACATTTTAATTAGATAATGGAAGTGTTTAAAGATATACAAATCAATACCCCATCCCTCAATGCTATAAAGGATATTCCTTCTTATGCCAAATTTCTCAAAGAGCTCTACACTACAAAGTAAAAGCTTAATGTGCAAAAGAAAGCATTCCTTATTGAGCAAGTGAGCTCTTTAATTCAACACAACACCCCATAAAAATTTACAGATCCAGGATATCCTATAATTTCTTGCAATATAGGAGATCATGTCATAAATAGGGCATTACTTGACTTAGGGGCTAATGTTAATCTGTTGTCATATTCTATCAATGAGCAACTAGGGCTTGGTGAGCTTAAGCCATCCAACACCAAATTGTAGTTAGCTGATAGTTCAATTAAGAATCCTCATGGTATGGTTGAGGATGTATTAATATAGGTGGACCAGTTTTGTTTCTGCCAATTTCATTGTCTTGGATACACAAACTCTAGCAGACCTCAGTAGTCAGATCCCAGTGATTCTTGGATGTCCATTCTTAGCAACATCCAATGCAATCATAAATTGTAGAAATGGTGTATTACATTTGTTAGGATTTTAATTTTGTCCAAAAGACCCCTAATTTAGCATTTAATTACACCCTCTAACTCATCAATTTGATGATTTTTAGATCATCTATGAAATTTAGCTCAAATTGACCATCTAACCTTAAAGTGACAAAATTAATGATCAAATTATCATCTGAGCTAATCAGAAGCTTAATGTACAGTTAGATGACTCTAATTTAGTCTTTTATTTTGCAAATCAACCCTATCATGGATTGGATGGTTCAAATCGATATTCAACAATGTAGATCAATCAAAAGAGGCATGGATGGATCATATTAAATTTCTATGATGCAGATCATCTTAAAGATCAATAAGGCAAGGGTGGAAGGCTTCCTAAAAGAAGAAGAGTCCTAATAAGGAGAGGACTATGGATGGGATTTTGGAAAGAAGAGGAGGTTTCCTAATAGGAAACTAACTCTTAAAGGAAAGAGGGAAATCTATAAGAGGGGAAAGCTGTGGGAGCTTAAGGAGCTTTTTTAGTTTTCTGGGTCTAGTTTGTTTTCTTTTGCTTGCTTATTTCTATTATTCCTTTTCTATCTTTCCATTTGGGTTGCTTTCATTGTATCTTTTACCGTGTCCACTGTTCTTTCACATTCACAACCATGCTCTCCCTCTCATTTCTATTCATTGTTTACAGTACCACCAAAACCATCGCCTTCTCACCATTCCTAATCCGTCTACAAGCCACATCTCTCTATGGCTTCTTTCCATCTTAGCACCCTATTCTCTACCTAACACGCACTACCCAACCCCCTGTCCACTGGTGTTCTCCACCTTCCCCTCTGCTCTACCTCTTTGCGAGACGACACCCAAAAGTCGAACGATGCACTAGTTTCTCTTATTCTCCAGCCTGACACAACACCAGGCGTCGTTTCTCCCTTCCGACTCTGCCCTCTGTTCTTCGTCATCTACCCAATCTGGTCCAGTCCAGCACCTCCCTTCTCCCCATCACCAGTTTTCCCATTATCGCACCACCGCATAGCCCAATTCCCAGTTCTCTGCCCAGTCTTCCCAGGCTGCACTGAACTGCCTATCTCCCTCTTCTCCACACTCCACCACCCATCTTCCATGGCTCCACCTCACTTCCCTGCTTCTATTAATATTTGAACTAGGCAACCTAATCGGGTGGTCAGGTTCATTTCCAAACCCCAAGTCATCGTCTCCGCAGATCACCCACTTCTCCATAGCGACAAACGACGTCTGCCCAGTCCTTCCACACCCAACACTACTTCATAGCCCAAATCACTTGCATCTACGCCTTATCTTCTCTGGCAATCCCTCTTTCCATAAAAAATTTCTCTTTTACGAGAAGTTTAAGGAAGTTTCAAGAAAATTCCCTTTTTGCCCTTAGAAGAAAATTTTTATCAACATTTTTTATTTTTATCTGCATTTTTTTTTATTCCCATTCTGTTATCTATGTACTGTGTTATTCTCAATTAATCCAGGAACTATTTTATCTATCCATGTTTAACTGAATCAATGGGTCTGGTTTAATTTTAGGATATCGTCAATTTCTCATCCGTTTCAATTCTAATTTTTAATTAAATTTTAGATATGGATTATAGGACATTCTAAAGCATGTTTATCATCATTGATCTTCAATATGAGAATCTAAACTCAAATCTGAGCCATTAAATCTTTGATTTCTTATCGAGTCCAGATCTCTCAGAATTTTTAGAATTTGCTCAATCCCTTCAGATGATCATTAATCAGAGGCATTAGAAACATGTTGACGAAGGCTGATTAACATGTATGAGATAGATTTGAAGAAATCAACGATAAGCAGTTTAGGGAAGTGAAATTTTCTTATTTTTTTAGTTAAATTTCTATTTTCTTTGGATTAGACCTCTGTAATTTCATTGATTAAATACAACTGAAGCTTGATTTCACTTTTTGTTAATTTTTGTCATTTAATTTTAATTTTTAAATAATTAAATTTAATTAAAACTCCAATTTCATAAAGCGCATCCCTGTGAGATCGACCCATACTTGTGCATGCTATACTACAATAGCTCGTGCACTTGTAGTTAAACAACAACAATTATCCTTTGGTAATATAAAAGTTGAGCTCAATGTCTTCAATACCAACCATCAATAATTAGATCTTGATGACTTTGGCAACATGATTGAAGATTTAATTCCATAAGTTCTACCACCATTATCTACCTTTGATCCATTGGAGGCCTATCTTACACATAATTTCAATTGTTAACGTTAGGTTGAAAACATTAAACTCAGTGCTTACTGGGAGGTAACCCAAGGTTTTAGAGTCTACATCACTCAAATTTCATATAGGATCCTATGTTTTTCCAACATTAAGGACAATGTTTCATTCAGTTTGGGGGTATAGATGCATATAGGGATTTTGAATTTTCTTGATTATTTTGAAGAAAAAAGTTGAAAAAGAAAATTAAAAAAAATATTGAAGGTAGAGTTCGCTTACTGTGATGAAAACTAGATGTTCAGAATTTAGTAATTCCACAATTTTCATCCCTTAACGGGAAGGCATATGATTAGTTTTGCATATCATTCTTGTGTTGAAGCATTTTATGAAAGTTATTTCTCGAAAACTATTTACACACAGCACATAGTCAAGACTAATAGAGAGGTATGACTTAGAAACCTAGAGGAAAATTAGTGGAGACCTATAACCTAATGAAGTTTAAGACTATCTTCTTTCAGAGAGTTATAAGTAATACCACAATTTCTTCCATGTACATAACTTAGTGTGATCTTATCATCCTTGTTTTGGTTAAACCAAGAATAAACAGGGGTAATAGCTTTAATTTTAGAAAATTTATCCAATTTGATAGGCTTTAGAAAACCAACGAAATGACATAGGCCATCCTTGTTCAGCTTAGAAATATAAAGCCTACCTAGTTCATACCACTAGCTAGCCCTTTTGAGCCTATTATTAAGCCTTTTCTTTCTTAACCCCATTTACCTTAACCCAAAACAAGCTAGTAAAATAAATATCCATTACCCATTGTCAAAATGAGTAAAATTAGTAGAAAAAGTTCAAAAATACGACAAAAAGTCAAAGAAGTGTGAAAATTAGTGGTCTTTCTTCCAAAGAAAAAATAAATGATGATGAATGAAAGAGAAAGACAAAAAAATGAAAGAGATATTCACTTCAAGTACAACCTAAAAGAAAAGTTGTCCTAATAGATATTCATTGAAGACCTCTACTCAATTTTGAACCTTTGAAATCCCTATATCCTTTTTTCTAAACTGTCCTAAGCCTAAGTTTCATCCTAGTTAAAGACCTATTGAACATACGTGAACGTAGCCTTAAAAAGGAGATAAAAAGAAGGAATTCAGGTAAAAGACCCCTAATATTCTTGGTGATAACATCTACTCTTCAAGATCACTTTCCTTTGTCTCATGAGCATTTAAAAGAATTATGTGAACCATTAGCTTATTAGATTCGGTCATATAATGAGAGAAATATATTTAACCCTTATTTGAGAGTTTTATTTTTTAGAGTATACCTGTGATGATTGGACGTCAAGACATATTTTCAATAGAATTTAAGCATATGTGGTTAGAAGTCAAGATTTATATGGTTGTACACATACACATGCACTCTAAGATATAACTCAAATAAAATGTATTTCACATGTGTATGATTTGTAAAATTCTCAAATCTTCTCCATTAAGTTGTGAAAAACTAATAGAATGTTAATGAATGAGGATTCTCTAAGGTGAAATAGGGAACTCAACCTTATTGAATTTTGTGAGTGTATTCATTGCAAACCCTCATGAGGTATAACTTGTCCACTAGGGGAAACCTAAGGGTTCAAGGGTTAGTTGCATATGTCAAATGCAATTGTGAGTACCTACGAAAGTGGCACCTTATATCAATTTTATTAAAAAATGATTTTTTATATGTTTTGCTCAGGACTAGCAAAATGCTGGTTGGGGGATGTAATAAGTGTTTAAGTTTGCATAAAAACAACCTAATTAGTACCCATGTGTTATAACTTATAGCGTTAAATTAGGACTTTTAGACTAAAATTCATAACACATGCATTTTTGACCTACTGAAGCAAAAGTTGGTTATTTTGTAGGTCCATAAGCTAATCCAAGGTAAGTGTGCAATTAATCAAGTTTGTTTAGGATTTAATTAAGATTTTTCACTTTTTGTAGGAAGTAAGATGTTAATCCAACGACCGAAATTGATCGAGATGAAATTGAATATTAAGATCAAAAGATTGAGTCAAAACCTCAAATTTATCACTTCAATGTAAACCAAAGGCGAAGATCATCTTATGGACCAACAATAGATGAGATTAAAGTAGCCAAAGTGGGCCCATGAAGTAAGCCATGTATTTCCACCACCTTTGCATGAAAGCCACTTAAGCCACCTTAGCTATATAAACCATGAAAGAAGGTAGGAAGCTAAGGAATTCAAGGCAAATCATACAAACCATTCCAGCCAAGGAAGCCTCCTAAGCTAGCAGTGAAGCTTGGCCAATGAAGCTTTCAAAGTAAGCCATCAAGCTAAGCTAAATGGAAGGCTAGGATTGGAGGAGATATAAGAGAATTAACTGTAAGATTTTAAGGGATATTTTGAAGATAATTAAGGAAAATATTATTAGGATAAGTTAGCATATAGACCAATAGGATGAGAGCCAACAAATTTTGATGTTTTTCCCACATTTTTCCACCTTTTTTTTATCACTTTTCACCTCATCACCAAAGAACCCCACGAGTTTGACATTCTGTTCAAGAGTCCTACCATTCTGTAACACTTCCATCTTTCTAAACTCCCTTCCTAACCATCCAACCAATCCCAAATTCCTAGAAAACCTCTAAGCCAATCAATTTTCCCCATGTCACTCCACTTTCCTTTTAAAAGAAAAGACACCTATATCCTTTTCAAAATTAGAAACCAGCCAACCCAAACTTCATATCTCTGTCTTATGTCATATTTATTGCATCATCTTGCTAATTTATCTTTCACCTAACCTTCCTCATTTAATACCTTATCGCTAGGGACACTTTCCTTATGTTTTCTCCCCTTCCAAAGTTAGGAAACCACTCATCTATATATAGCCCCATAGTCCGTACGAATTTTCTAAGTAGAGGTGGGTGACAGACCTTGAAATCAAGCCTTTGATTAGTTTTATTTGCTTCTAGACTTTGGAATATTGTTTGGTGCTTTTCTTCCTTTGGTATTCTTATTATTCTCTCGCTTATTTACTCTCCAATTTAGGTTAGTAACTTAGATGTTTTACTTTTGTTCCATTGCTTTGCTCCTTAGAATTCATGCCACTTTCCAGCCCTTAATCTCTTTCTTCTCCACTCCATTCCATAATTTTTTCTTTGTTATTCCATCAAGAGTCACATTATTTATTCTCTGGTAGTGACAACAAAGAGAAGAGCTAGCTTAAATCCTTGATTTCCCCACTTGAATTCAATGTTTTTTACCCTCTTTTTCTCTTAGTTTTAGGCTAGTTTTCCTTAGTTAGTTCACCCACTTAGCCTTTGTTTTTCTCCAATTCCTTTCTAGGTTTTCTTTGCATTCATTATACTTTAGAGTGTGAGAATTAGATTATAATTTTCTTATTGTTTAGATAGGATTTTAAGATTTAGAAAAGTGCACAAATTCAAGAAATTTTACACTATTTTATGCTCATAAATTTGATGTAAATTGATATGATTCAATAAAGTTCTTTAGGAATTCTTGTTATGGATTATTTATTTCATCAAAGTACTTGAGATTTGGGTTGTTTTCTTGCATGAAATTTGTTGTTTCAGTAGCTTTCTAATGCGAGATTTATTAACTGTTTTTAAATACTGAAATTTGGAAATTGGTTTTTTCTTAACTTCGGGCTTTATTTCCAGCAATCAAAACATGCTATTTTCCTGAATCCTTAGATCATCATCATCAAGACCTTATCCCAATTAGGGGTCAGCCACATGAATCTTATTCCTCCATTCCACTCTATTAAATGCAATGGCTTCATTTAGTCTCAAAGTTTTTAAATCTTTCCTCACCACTTCTATCCACCTTCTTTTGGGCCTTCCCCTTGCGCTTATAGAACCTTCTACTTGTATTGCCTCACTCCTTGTAACTGGTGTGGTTGTTGGTCTCCTTTGAACATGTTCAAACCATCTAAGTCTAATCTCCCTCATCTTGTTACCTATTGGTGCTACTCCTAAATTTCCTCTAATATTTTCATTTCTAATTCTATCCTTTCTTGTCTTACCACTCATCCATCTCAACATCTTCATTTTTGTGTTGCTCATCCTATGAGTATGATGTTCCTTAACTGCCCAACACTCTGATCCATAGAGCATGGCTGGCCTTATAGCCATCCTATAGAATTTTCCCTTTAGTTTGAGTCGCACCCACCGATCACATAAAACACCCAATGCACATCTCCATTTGTTCCAACCCGCTTGGATTCTTTGGGTAACCTCCCTCTCAATCTCTCCACTCTCATGGATCAATGATCCTAAGTATCGAAAGCAGTCTCTCACGGTGACCTCTTGGTTATCAATCTTTACTGGTGTTCCACTCCCACTTTCCTTGCTAAAATTACATTTCATATATTCTGTCTTAGTTCGGCTAATTTTAAATCCTTTAAATTCTAATGCTTCTCTCCATAACTCTAACTTTATTTTTATACCCTCCCTTGTCTCATCAAGTAGGACTATATCATCTGCAAATAGCATGCACCAGGGAATCTCTTGAATCCTTAGATACCCATTTATTTTTTTATTTTTTTATTAGATACCATAATTAGTTTTCATAGTAGCTCACTATAGGTGCATTAATTTTTAGCATCTATAGGGCTCTAGAATCTTGAACAAAGCCCATAACCATGCGCAATGGTCTAAATCCCATTCCTTTTAGATTCTTAGTTAATTTAGTTACTTAATTTAGTTTTAGCAGTAGTTAATTTATTTTTTGCATCTTATTTTAGGTTTAGAAATTTTTATTTTTGAATTTTAGAAAGTTCCATCTTTAAGAATTTTAGGATTTAACAAGTAAAAATCTCTTTAATTGTAGTTTTCATTCACATGCATATTTCTAATTTCTTATTACAGTTAGTTAGATCTCATTATTCATTTGTTTTTTCATGTTATTTTAGTATATAATTTTTCTAAATTGGTTTTAGAAAGTTCTAACTTTATAAAGTTTCTAATTCCAGTTTAAGAAAATGTTAATTTAGGAAAGTTTTAATTTTAGAAATTGAATGTTTTAGGAAAGTTTTTCATTTTGCATGTTTCTTATTTTTTCTTAGTTTACATTTATTTTTATTTTTAGTTTCCATTTCTTATTTTTACTTAGTTTATAATTTCATGTTTTAATTTCCATTCTTAATTTAGGTAAAAAAGAATCACTTGATTTTTGGCTACGTTAGTTTAAACTAGAAACCACTAGCATCACAATAGTTCACTCCTCGTGGGATTGACCTCGCTTGTGTGTGAATACTACACACACATTGGTGCACTTGCAAGTTTTAATTAAGACAACAACATGTTTTTGGAGCCATTGCCTTGGTTGCAACAATTTGTGTAGTGTTTGATACTTTAGATTATTTTCCTCTAGTCTAGGTTTATGCTGCCTTAGATTAGGATTTTTTTGCATAAATTTTTCATACTTTTGCATTGGTTGCTATTTTCCTCATATTGACCATAGTTCTTTGATTTTTATGAGAGAGAATTTGGCAAAAGAGTGGCGATGATCCTGTGGGCCATGGCTTCATCATCTTAGATTAAGTTTTATTGCTTTCCTAGATTAGGATTGAGTGAAACTTATAGTGAGGCCCCTTCTAAATTGCAATTGCTTTATTATTTAATTTTAAATGGGTTGTAATAATAAAGGGCAAGTGGAGGATAAGGTGGCCTACACTTGATTTTCATCAAAAACCCCACTGTAAGTATTCCTCACTCCTTGTATTTCCTAGATTAGGGTTTGCATTTAGAATAATTTTGCATTGTTTGGTAATGTAATTGCATATAGAAAGCATATTTGATAATTGTTGATTTTTAGGGTTTTGCATTAGTTTATTATTTTAATTGCATTCTTAGGGCACGTTTAATAGTTTAAGGTTATATATATATATATATATATATTGATCAAACTGCCATGGAGTGTGGAAATTAATTAGTAAGGGCACTCAACCTTCACAAGATCAAGAGTAGATTTCATCACCACTCCTTGGGCCACCTAGGATAATTACCACCAGTGCATAATCCTACCTTCCAAATTAATCCAAAATCAATTAGAAGAGACCTATTAGGCCATCACATGCTCGTAGGATCCTCTTACTAAGATGCGATCTATTATCACTCTAGTGGCTTTTGAGCATTGTGGTTATAGTGGGTGTCTTAAAATCCAAGTGATTTTTTCATGTCATCTATTGACGTTTATTGAGGTCTAAATACCTCCTTACATGAGGATTGCATTAACCACCTTGCGTAGAACCTAATTGGTCAGCAATAGTTAATTCTGAAAGAGAGGAGGAGCACTAAATTAGGCTAATTTAAAAGCATTGTCCCTACACAAACTCAAGAAATTCAAAATATTGCTTATTAACCTAAGGATTGTTAGACTGTGCTTTTGTTTGTGCATCACGTAGAGTTAGAGTCAGCATTTAGATTAGGACATTTTAGATTAGGGTAGTTTATGCAAGGGCAACGATCTCAAAACCTAAAGCTACTACCTTTAGACCCAAAGATTCAATGCATCCAACGATAAGGGGAAAGAAACCTGGTTCCTATCCCCATCACTGAACCACCAACAAATATTGAGCATAAAACAATTAGAGATTTCTATGCACCTCTACAACTTAATACCCCATCCTTCATAGCTTTATCTCTCATAATGCCAACCACTTTGAGTTAAAGTTGGGAATCATTTAATTACTCCCTACTTTTTATAATCAAGATCGAGAAGATCCCTACCTACATATCAAGGAGTTACTTGATATTTGTACCACATTTAGGTTTTGAAACTTTTTGGATGATTCTATTAGGCTTAGGCTATTCCCATTCTCACTTAAGGACAAAGCCAAGTCATGGATTAATTCCTTGGATGTAAGTTCCATACATACATAGGACCAATTGTCTAAGAAGTTTTTAAACAAGTTCTTCCTTGTTCACAAAACAAATGCCCTTTGTCATGAAATTATCAATTTCCAAAAAGGGATGATGAACAATATTACAAATGTTAGGAATGGTGGAATGAACCACTACGAAAATGCCCTCATCATGGATTTGAGAAATGGCAGTATGTTCAATACTTCTATGAGCTATTGATACCTAAAAATAAACAAATGATAGATGCAGCAAGTGGAGGGACCTTCATGTTAGAGGATGAAAGTGAGGCATGGGAATTCTTTTAGACAGTGGCCAATAATTCTCAACAATGGGATTATTCAAATAGGAGAGAAAGAACCGACCATCCCACTAAGAAGGGGGGCCTCCATGAGATAGGAGTGCATACTGATCTATCCCATAAACATGACTCTGTAGCTGAAAAATTAGGTGGAAGAATGGATAAGCTTGAAACTATGTTTCAATCTTTCATGGCTGCTACCTTATACTATAAACCTCCACAAAAGGCATGTGCTACTTATTCTAGTCTAGCTCATTTAACCTCATCTTGTCCGTCAAATAGAGTGTTGAACGACTATCTTAACCAAGTGAATGCATTGAATGCATATCACCAACCTAGCGTCAACCCATATTCTGAGACCTATAACCCTAAATGGGCTAGGCATCCCAATTTGTCTTGATCAAAGAATAACCAACAAGGGGGACCATCTATAAATCCCCACATCCAAAACTTTCCTCTTAATGTGATCCTCTTATCCTTGTTTTGGTTAAACAAAGAATAAATAGGAGTAAAAGATTTAATTTCAAAAAATTTATTGAATTTGATAGGCTTTAGGAAACTTAGGAAATGACATAGGCCATCCTTGTTTAGCTTAGAGATATAAAGCCTACCCAGTATATCATACCACTAGTTAGTCCCTTTAAGCTTATTATTAAGCCATTTCTTTCTTAAGCCCATTTACCTTAACCCAAAACAAGCCAGTAAAATAAATATTCATTACCCATTGTCAAAATGAGTAGAGTTAGTAGAAAAAGTTCAAAAAGAAGATAAAAAGTCAAAGAAGTGTGAAAATTAGTGGTCTTTCTTCCAAAGAAAAAAGAAAAGAAAAGAAATGATGATGAATGAAAGAGAAAGACAAAAATATGAAAGAGGTATTCACTTCAAGTACAACCCAAAAGAAGAGTTGTCCCAATAGGTATTCATTGAAGACCTCTACTCAATTTTGAACCTTTGAAATCCCTATACCCCTTTTTTCTGAACCTGTCCTAAGCCTACATCTCATCCTAGTTAAAAACCTATTAATCTTAGGTGGAATGTAGCCTTAAAAGGAGATAAAAAGAAGGAATTAAGGTCAAAGACCCTTAATATTCTTGGTGATAACATCCACTCTTTGGGATTACTTTCCTTTGTCTCATGAGCATTTAAAAGAATTATGTGAACCATTAGCTTGTTGGATTCAGTCACGTAATGAGAGAAATATATTTAACCCTTATTTAAGAGTTTCATTTTTGAGAGTATACCTGTGAGGATTTGAGATCAGGATATATTTCCAATGGAATTTAAGCATATACGGTTAGAAGTCAAGATTTATGTGGCTTTATACATACACATGCACTCTAAGAAATAACTCAAATAAAATGTCTTTCATGCGTGTATGATTTGTAAAATCATCAAATCTTCTCCATTAAGTTGTGAAAAACTAATAGAATGCTAATGAATAAGGATACTCTGAGGTAAAATAGAGGACTCAATCATGTTGAATTTTGGAGGTGTATTCATTGCAAACCCTCACGAGGCATAACTCATCCTCTAGGGGAAACTTAGGGCTTCAAGGATTTGTTACATATGCTAAATGCAATCGTGAGTATCTACGAAAATGGCACCTTATATCAGTTTTATTAAAAAATAATTTTTCACATGTTTTGCTTAAGACTATCAAAATGTTAGTGGGGAGTGTGATAAGTGTTTAATTTTGCATATAAACCACCAAATTAGTACCCATGTGTTACAACTTATAGCGTTAAATTAGGACTTTTAGACAAAAATTCATAACACATGCATTTTTGACCTATTGAAACAAAAGTTGGTTATTTTGTAGGTCCATAAGCTAATCCAAGGTAAGTGTGTGATTAATCAAGTTTTTCTAGGATTTAATTAGGTCTTTTTACTTTTGTAGGAAGTGAGATGTTGATCCAACGGCCAAAATCAATCGAGATGAAATTGAAGATTAAGATCAAAAGATTGAGTCAAAACCTCAAATTTATTACTTCAATGTAAACCAAAGGCCAAAATAATCTTATAGACTAGAAATGGATGAGATTAAAGTATCTAAAGATGGCCAAAGTGGGCCCATGAAGTAAGCCATGTATTTCCACCACCTTTGCATGGAAGCCACTTAAGCCACCTTAGCCATAAGCCATGAAGCAAGATAGCAAGTTAAGGAATTCAAGCCAAATCATACAAGCCAAGGAAGCCTCCTAAGCCAGCCATGAAGCTTAGCCAATGAAGCTTTCAAAGTATGTCATTAAGCTAAGCTAAGTGGAAGGCTAGGATTGGAGGAGATTCAAGAGAATTAACCATGAGATTTTAAGGGATATTTTGAATATAATTAGGGGAAATCCTATTAGGATAAATTAGCATATGGACCAATAGGATGAGAGCCTTCAAATTTTGATGTTTTTCCCACTTTTTTCCACCTTTTCGTCACTTTTCACCTCATCACCAAAGACCACCACGAGTTTGACTTTCTATTAAAGAGTCTACAATTCCATAACACTTCTTCCTTCCTAAACTTCCTTCCTACACATCCAACCAATCCTCACTTCCTAGAAAACCACTTAGCCAATCAATTTTTCCCATGTCACTGCACTTTCCTTCTAAAAGAAAAGACACCTATATCCTTTTCGAAATTAGAAACCAGCCTACCCATACTTCTTTTCTCTCTCTTATGTCATGTTTATGACATCATCTTGCTAATTTATCTTTTACCAAGCCTTCCACATTCAATACTTTATCCCTAAGGACACTTTCTTTATATTTTATCCCCTTCCTAAGTTAGGAAACTACTCATCCATGTATAGCCCCATAGTCCATACGAATTTTCTAAGTAGAGGTGGGTGACATACCTTGAAATCAAGATTTCCTTTGATTTTATTTATAGCTGGACTTTCGAATATTGTTAGTGCTTTTTGTCCTTTGGTCATCTTGTTATTATCTTGCTTATTTTCTCTCCAACTTAGGTTAGTAACTTAGATGTTTTACTTTTGTACCATTGCTTTAAGTTTTCATTGTTTTGCATCTTAGAATTCATGCTACTTTCCAGCCCTTAATATCTTTCTTCTTCACTCCATTCCATAAGTTTTTCATTGTTATTCCATCAAGATTCAAGTTATTTATTCTCTGGTAGTGACAACCAAGACAAGAGCTAGCTTAAATCCTTGATATCCCCACTTGAATTCCATGTTTTTTACCCTCTTTTTCTCTTAGTTTTAGGCTATTTTTCCTTAGTTAGTTCACCCACTTAGCCTCTGTTTTTCTCCAATTCCTTTCTGTATTTTCTTTGCATGTCATTATAATTTAGAGTGTGAGAATTATATTGGAATTTTCTTATTGTTTAGATAGGATTTTAAGATTTGGAAAAGTTCACAAATTCAAGAAATTTTGCACAGTTATATGCCCATAAATTTGATGTAAATTGGTATAATTCAATAAATTTCTTTAGGAATTCTTGTTAAGGATTGTTTATTTCATCAAATTACTCAAGATTTGGGTTATTATCTTGCATAAAATTTGTGGTTTTAGTAGCTTTCTATTGCAAGATTTATTTACTATTTTTAGATACTGAAATCTGAAAATTGCTTTTTCCTTAACTTTGTGCTTTAATTCTAGTAGTCAAAACATG
This sequence comes from Warburgia ugandensis, assembly GCA_035236585.1. Taxonomy (NCBI): domain Eukaryota; kingdom Viridiplantae; phylum Streptophyta; class Magnoliopsida; order Canellales; family Canellaceae; genus Warburgia; species Warburgia ugandensis. The sequence goes on along the minus strand of CP141133.1, from coordinate 56,403,047 downwards.
TTATTTTCCTGAATCCTTGAATATTCATTTATATTTTCATGTTTTTTATTTGATTCTATAGTTATTTTTCATAGTAACTAACTATAGGTGCATTAAATTTTACCATCTTTTGGGCTCCAAAATCATGGACAAAGTCCATAAACCATGCACAATGGTCTGAATCCCATTCTTTTTAGATTCTTGGTTAATTTAGTTACTTAATTTAGTTTTAGAAGTATTTCATTCATTTTTTGCAGCTTATTTAAGGTTTAGAAAGTTTCCTTTTTGAATTTAGAAAATTCCATCTTTAGGAAGTTTTAGGATTTAAGAAGTGAAAATCTCTTTAATTATAGTTTCCATTCATATGCATGTTTCTAATTTCTTAATAAAGTTAGTTATATTTTATTAGTTTTTTTTTTTTTTTTTTTTTGCATGTTATTTTAGTTTTTGAAGGTTTCCTAAATTGGTTTTAGAAAGTTTCTAATTCTAGTTTAGAAAAGTGTTAATTTAGGAAAGTTTTAATTTTAGAAAGTGCATGTTTTAGGAAAGTTTTTCATTTTGCATGTTCTTGTTTTTGCTTAGTTTTCATTTCTCATTTTTGTTTAGTTTCCATTTCTTATTTTTATTTAGTTTATAATTTCATGTTTTAATTTTTGTTCTTAATTTAGGTAAAAAGAATCACTTGAATTTTGACTAGGTTAGATAGTTTAAAGTAGAAACCACTAACATCATAATAGTTCACTCCTCATGGGATCGACCTTGCTTGTGTGAGAATGCTACATTGATCCGTGCACTTGCGAGTTTTAATTAAAACACCAACACTATGCTCTAAGAAGACGTTCTATAATTTGAAGCTAAAAATTTAATATTAAGAAAATCATAAAAACAGAGCCTTAAAGATATATTTTTAATGTTTTTAGTGTTACCAAAATTTTATGAACACGTGTAAATTAAAAATATAAATAAATTAATACTAAAAATATTTAATTATAATATATTGGATTTTTAATTCCTAGGGTTAAGTTAATTTCTAGCATTTTATGTGATTTTTATGATTTTTGGTATTTTAGGAAGTTATTTAGTTAAATAAATTGTTTGGTTTTATCAAAGTAGTTAACATAGTTTTTAACTAAATCTAGTTTATTAACAAATTCTTTATGGATCAACTATACTTGTGCATTCTATGTTACAATATAGCCATGCACTTTTTAGGGACTTGCAATGAATTTTTAGTTAAAATCTAGCTTAATTACTTTACCATTAGTCATAGATTTTAGGGTTCCATTCATTTTAGTTGTATTTTGCATTTTATTTCCATTAGTCTTGTGAATTTTTTGTATACTCATATTTTTATTTTTGCATGAATTGGAGGAGAAATGAGGATAGTTTATAATTTTTGTAACTTTTACGTAAATTATGGTGAGGACGTGCTGTAATTTTTAATTTAATTGCAAGTCATTTAAAATTAAAGGGGTGGTAATAATATAAGTCAAAGGTGGGCTATCCTTACTTGAAAGAGGAGAGGCATGTACATGGACCCGCCCTTACATAAGAAGACTTTGTCCTGGATCCCATTATAAACTTTTCTAATTTCTTTCCATTTTCCAAATTAGGTTTGCATATAAAGTACTTTGCATTATTGTTTGATAGTGTAATCCATATAGTATGCGTCCATTATATCACTTGTTGTATTACACCTAAGACTTTGCATTAGTTATCTTCTATTTAACAAGACTAGCCTAAGCTCAGCTATAACACAAGGACATAGGCTGTTCAGGTCATGACCTTTTTTAGATAGTATTAAATAATTGCATTAGTTTATTGCTTTTTTATTGCATAGTTAGGGCACATTTAATTGCTTTAAGGTAAATACATGTTGATTGATCAATCGTGGAAATTTGCTTAAATAATTAGTCAATCACCCCAAAAAGATCAAGGATGGACTTCATCACCATCCCTTGGCCCACCTAGGTTAAACATCACCTTATGTGAAACCCTAGCCTCAACAATTAAATCAAAATCAATCTACAAGAGACCTTGTTAGCTTATGAGCTCATAGGACCCCTTGGAAGGTGACGACCTATTACCACTCCAGTGACCCGTACTTGATCAACTGCACTAGTATTTTAATCCACTAGGTTTATCAACACATTCGATAACTTAGATCAACTATGGCTGACTGAGGAGGGTGTGAAGTAGTTGACCAAAGATAGGATCTAATTGGCACATCTAAATGAGAGGAGGAGGTTCCTAGGTTAGTAATAACATAAAAGTCACTCCCCCAAAGAAAATAAAGAAAAAACAAACATTTTATTCTGTTTGTTTTAGGGATAGGATTAATACTATGCACTAGAATATACATCATACAAGTTGAATCACATAGCCTAAGTTCCCATTAGTTTAATTTTTTAAAAGGTATTGTTTCATAATATACAATGATTTATTTTGTTGTATATAAAGTTGAGTACATTTTACTACACTATTTTCAGGTGTAGGCTTGGCCATCTATCTAAAAATCCATATCTCACACTCTTAGACTCTTACTATTAGATGACCCATAAGCTGAGGGCTAAAGCAATCAAACCAATCATATTAACCCTATCAAAGCAATGGCCCATGAAGTAAGGGATAAAAAACCATTTTCATACTATTTCACTCCTCGACCCTTATGCTATGAGGATATGTATGAGACTGAGACAAGGGATGCTCCTTATCTATCCAATACATTAGATAGGGCTTCAGATGGTGAATTGAATAGGTTGAAAAGGCAGGCTAACGAGTCATATTGGCATACTTAGTACAAGAATTGTTATACCTCTTCGAGCCCAACATATCCCACTACTTCATGGCTATCAAACTCCATTGAATTCATATTATTTGGAGCAAGTGAATTCACCCAATGTGTTCCCAAACTCTAGCAATAGTCCTATGATGAGACTAACTATCTTGGATGGCTAGGTATCCCAAACAAACACGGTCTTGGGATTATTAGGGAGGACCATCATGGTTCTACCTTGCTCAACCCTTTTCCAATACCACAATGCCACAACAACACTACTAAAATTGGGGTTTTATAAGACAAAAAAAAATAAGATTATTTAGAAGCGACCATCTTATTAAAAGTAATAAAAGACAATTTTTAAAAATCATCTTATAAAGCATGACATTATAAGATGGTTTCAAAAAAAAAAAAAAACATCTTATAAAATATGTATATGTGATAGTTCCAAAAAGGCTTCTTATTTTTTTCAAAATATTCCTAAATAAGTGCTTCTTGGTCCATAAACTAATGCCCTCAAGAGGAAAATCATCAATTTTCAACAAAAAGAGGGAGGCCATGTCTATGAATGCTGGGAACAATGGAAAGACTTATTATTGAAATGCCCACAACATGGCTTTGAAAAGTGACAACAAGTTCAATATTCCTACAAAGGTCTGACCACAAAAAGTCCATGTATGATTGATACCATTAATGTGGGGTACTCATGCTTAAAAGTGATGTGGAGGCATGGAACCTTTGAAAATCTATATGAGAATTTCCAACAATGGGATTATTGTACTAGAATAGAAAGATATCTATAACTTCAGAAGAAAAATGGTCTATATGAGATAGGGGTCAATTTGAACATTCATAGAAAAATGGATATGTTGGACCATAAAGTGAATAAGATAGATGATCAAACTCAACAATTAGATGCATTTACAATGATAATAGGTTATCTCAACAACCTGAGTCTAAGGTTTGTTCCATCTGCTCTACTCCCAATCATCTTACTGTGTCATGTCCATTAAGCTTTGCTTATCCCAAAAACCTTTTTGAGTTTGTGAATGCTATGAATGCATTCAAACACCTAGCAACAATCCTTATGCTGAGACCTATAATCCAAGATGTGCTAGGCATCCAAACTTCTCATGATCTCAAAATAATTAAGGAGGACCATCTAGGACCCCCCTAATCAACCTTTTCCCAGATCCCCAAGTCCACAACTATCTATGCAATATTCTCCAGAATAGAAGAAACAATCATTATTAAAGACCTTGAGTTTGTTTATCAGAGATAATTAGAAATCCATAATAGTATTAAACAAATAATGCAAACTCACTTGCAATCTATTGTACAATTGGAGTACAAAATGGGTCAAGTTGCTGCTACTCTTTTCGAGAGAGAAAATGAAAAATTTCCTAGTCAACCTATGCCCTTACCCTTAGGGTTTATCATCTTGGGAGGCTTAATAACCAATAATCTGTTCCTCAAGGTTTACTATCTTAAACGGCTTTACCTTAGTTGCAATCAACCTGGTAGCCCTTTCCCTTAGGATTTACCATCTGGGAAGGTGTCATCATAGTCTACCAGGTGGCCCTTAGATCTTACTATCTTGGAATTGACCATTTTATCACAATTAACATCATCATAACAACTAAGCATGGTTAATCAAAATATCACTTGACAATTTTAACAAGTAATTGAAATTCAAATTATCCATTCAATCAATATAATGATCTATATGTTCTACACATCTATAGTGTTCAAGTGAATAGATTAACAAGAATTTAAGGATAAAGAAGGGTTTAGAGTCCTTACCTAAGTTCTAAGTACAACTCACAACTAAATTACCAACACTATCCAAATTGTATTCAAAACCTATGTTGAGAATACAAGTTCTAAGTAAAATTTAGCATTCTTTGCAAATTACTACAATTACTTCAAGATATCTAGTCGTAATGCCATTGATTTAGCAAATGTAAGTTTGGAGGTATTTGATAGGTATAGAATAATTACATAAACTACCTATATATTTAGTAGGTGTTAGCCCTTGTTTTATCATAAAGATCACTAATTAGGGTCATTTTCACATTTTGTTGGATTATGATACAAATGTAAAAAAAAGGATATTTTTGCCATTCCAAACCCTAAAAGATGGATAGTCTAGTATTTTGACATCAATACAAGCTTATCTATCAAATTTAATGAAGTCTAAAAGTTTAGAATGTAGAATGAGTTTAGTATCATTTTTAGCACAGTTAGAAACCCTAAAAGCAACGCCAAACCTTATCCACTCAAAAGAGGTTATAAATATTAAAACATAAGGTGTCAGCACTTTCACACATGCATGCATCCAGTATACTACCTTTTGGGAGCTTCTAAGTGAATATTAAGAGTCACACATGCCAAAGAAAGCATGCATGTGAAGTACACTCAAGCCAGGGCCCGTTAGAGACTAAAAACCCTAACTTTCTCTCTTTAGTCTTCATAATGGGGACCACCTACATGTGTACCACGAATTTTTTATATAAATTTGTTGCATCATATTAAATTCACATCGAATACATGAATGGATGAGTATGATTGATGAAGAAAAATAAGGAGGGAGAAGAGAGATAAAAGGGGGAAATCTATGCTTAGTTTTCATCTAAAAATTTCAAGAAAGAGTGACTGAGATTATTCCATATCTAGGACCGTCCTAAAGCAACTAAAGAGAAGTCACTTGAGTTAGTTTTTACCAATGGGAATAAGTGATGCAAAAGACAGAAGATTGATCCATGATTGGTGGAGAAAATTTTAGTGGGCTGTGCACCATGTTTCAAGGAGGAGAAAAATATATTCTTATAAGGAGAAAATGTTTTTTCCTCTTGAATGTGATTAGTTGGAGATAAAAATTGTAGGATGAGGAGAAAATAAAGATGGAAAGTTAAGTTAGATAAGAAAATCTATACAGAATCCCGCCATCCACCTTACGGCATGCTAATCCGATGAATGAGAGAAAAGAATCTTTAAACTCTGTCCTATTGATGGGAGAATTCAAGGAAATCTCAACCATCCATCCCCTTTCTTTCTCTCTTCTTTCCTCCCCTAACTTATCCTTCCCATTTTTCCATCTTTCCTTTGCACCTTAGCCCCTTCCTTCCCATTGACATTCTTGTCCCCATGGATTCCAGAATGTCACCATGGATTCCAAAACTCTTGGAATATTTCTAAGCATCTTTTCATGAGTAAATTTCCACCATCTATACTTCATATAATCCAAATGATCTCCACCCTCCATTCCCTAGGGCTTACACTCCAAAAATCTAAATATAATCATTCCATTCTCTAACCTCGTCATTCCCTTGGTCCTCAACCTAGTTGAGAATAAGAAAGAGTAGAGAACCAAGAGGACTTCTCAAACTTAGAGGATCAGACAAAGCAATCAAACACAAGGGGCAAACATCTTGAAGAGAGGAACACTCAAGGAGAAGAGAAGCGATAAGAAAGGCCTGTTATTTTTCCTCAATCGTACTTCTTTCGTTTCATATTTTTACTTCATTTTTTTATAGTTCATCTCATTGTCAAAATCATGTCCATGGACTTCCATCACATCCTCTATCAACCACCAAAACATTCACCTAGGGCTCATTCCATAACCCATGCATGCATTTCTCCCTTTCACACCCTATTTTCAATCATTTTAACCCAATTTTCTAACCTTTCTCCACTATTTGATTTTTCATTTTTTTCACTTTTTCATTTTATGTTTATATTTTAACTCTATGATTCATGTATTAATCACTTCATCACACAGAATACATATCCACAAAATTTCATAAAATTCCATCTCTAACCCCTTTTTCCATTCAACCCTTTCTAGACTAAATTTCACTTTTATTGTCATGCCTTTATCTTTTTCTATCTTGTTTTATTTTTCTAAAATTTTCTCCTAATCTTTTGAATGTAAGATTTATGAATTTACACTAACATGTTATCCTCTATCATGCCATTCATTCATATCCCCAAGATCTTTCCATTTACAAGCCTTTCTGAATCTCTTTCTCCCTCTTAGTATTACCCACAGTTTCCATTGGATTTACAATCATATATTCAAAAATTTTGGTGTAAAAGTTATCCTTTGTGTTTCAGCTATTAGGAGACATTATATGCTCTTATTTAGTGACATAATAAGAGTAAGGTAATAATTCGAAGATGTAAGTAATTAATTTTGTATAAAAAGTACACAATTAGTAGTCCATGTTATAAATTATAGGGCATTATTCTACGATTTTTCCAAAATTCATAACACATGTATTTCTAACCTAATAATTCAAAATTTTTATATTCTGAAGGGTTAGAAGCTAATCCATACTAAGTTTGTGAATTATCATAACTTTTATAATTTAAATAGGATTTTTAATCTTTTGTAGGTATTGAAACTATGACCCATGTACCAAGATCGATTAAGATGTGAATTAAAGATCAAGATTAAATTAGAAAGACAAGACCTAAATTTCATCATTACAAAGATCAAGCAAGGGTTAAGATTATTCTATGGCATGAAATTGAGTTCAAGATAACTAGCCTTGGACCCAAGCAATTCCACCACCTTTGCATGAGAATCCAAGCCATGAAAGCCTCTTAAACCATCAAAGAAAGCTAGGAGAAGCCAAAGATGCAAGTAACTTAAACCATATGAGCCAAGACATTCAACCCATGAAGCCAAGGGACTAAGCAACTCAAACCATCAAGTAAGGAGCCATCAAAGTGAGCCATGAAGCCATCTAAGAGAAGCCACATGGAACCACACGATTAGAGGAAGATTTCAAGCAATTATCGTATGATAAAATTGTGAACTTCAAGTGATAATTAACAGGTATTTGTTGGAGATTAGAACATGGGAAGATATGCATGCAAAGGTGGACCAATGAGGGAAGTATCCTTAATCTTTTAAATTTCTTTTTCACTCTATCTCTCCATCTTTCCTTCTCTCTCCTCCCTCTCTCCTCTCTCATTCCTACCCTTTCACATGAAACACTCCTTAAGGAAGGAAGTTCCATGCCAACTACCTTAAAAAGTGGCCCCTCTCCCCACCTTAGATGTTACACCTTCTATTCCATCTCTTTCCACCTTTCCACTCATCTCCCTAGTTTCTAAATTTCCTAGCACCTTCATAGAGTCGTACTTCTAATTCCCATCCTAAGTTATCTATCTCATTCAATAATCCTTCCCCACTTCACCCTCTTTCATATTTTCTTAATTCCCATCCTAAGTTATCTATCTCATTCAACCATCATTCCCCACTTCCCCCTCTTTCATATTTTCTTAGGATAGAATTCTACTCAATTAGAAAGTCCAAAATTAATGAAGTAACTAGCCCTCTATCCCTCCTCCATAAGGAATACCAGGCCACCCTCCTCGGTTAGTTCTCCACTCCCCATCAAGCTCTCCATGCCTCCTACGTTGGCTGCCATCCTTGGGTGAAGTTCAAGTCTCCTTCTTGCTTTTGTTCCTTTGGTTTTTGCACTTCAATTCCAAATTGGTCTTCCTCATTGGTTCTTTATTTTGCTTCCTATTTTACCTTTTTATTTCATGTGCATCTTTATTTCTTGCTTCCTTTGCACTTTTCTATTAATTGTGCTTAGATCTTTTTGACTTAGTTTTCTTTGATCAAAGGTTTCTTACCTCTTTTAGTGACTGCTAAGAGTTAGTTACCCTTTGTCTCATTGCTTGCTCAGTTATAGTCTTGCTTTGAATCATCTTATTTTTCCCTTGCTCATTTTCTTACTCCTTGTCGATTTTTGGCTTCCATTCTATATCTCCTTCTCTCTATCTTTAATTCTCCTTGGATGTACACTCATGCTATCTTGGATTTGATCTTGATTGTTAGATTGATTTAAAGAAGAATGAAGTTAATATTTGGGTTATTTATATGTCTTTGAAAAGGGCACATTTTTCCTTTCATGTTCATGTATTATGCGCTCCTTTTATGAATTCCAATTCAATAAATCAAGTTGATTCATGAGTACTTATCTTTGATTGTTTCTCATGCTTTATGTTCCTTGAATCTTGATTATTATGCTTGTTGAATCACATGCATCATGCTTGTTTCTAGGCATAAGCTTTCATGCATCATACATATCACTCTAGGTTACTTCTCCATGCCAAATTTCATGCACTTTTCATACGCACCTTTCCATATTCTATGTGCACTTTTCTTAAATATATGTTGCATGTTTCCTACTTAGTTTAGTTCATATTTTGGTTCCATCATTCATTGATAAGTTTAGTTACATCTTAGATGAATTTAGGTAGTTTCCAAGTTTTATTTTTAAAAAGTTTCTTAGTTTAGGAAAGTTTTTTTTTTTAGCAAGATTCCTTAGATATTAAGTTTCCTAGATTAGGACACTCGAGTTTTGCATTAGTTTCTTTTATTGAATGCATGTTAATTAGGAAAGTTTGTAATTCTATTTAAGATCTTTACTTTAGAAAGTTTCTATTTAGTTCATGTTTTCTAATTCTATGCATGTTTTGTTTTCCATGTCATTTCAATTCCTAGTTTAAATCAAATCCAATTTCTATTTGGCTAGGATAAGTAGTTTAAATAATGTCCAATCAACATACAAATCTTTGGGATTCCTTGTGGGATTTACTACACTTGTGTACAATTACTACATTGTTTCATAAGCTTGCAAGTAATTTTAAAGCTACACGAAGTTTTTGGCTCCGTTGCTGGTGAATCACAATAGATTTGTGGTTGGATATTTGTTTAAAGTGTTTATCTCTAATCATAGGTTACATTGGATTAGGGTTTTCATATCTTTCTTGCATATTTTACTAGTCCCTCACAAATTGACATATTTCTTTGATTTTTTGTATGGAAAATTCGACAAAAGGAGCAGCAGGGATCCTGTAAGTCAAACCTTCATTGGCATAATTAGGATTTCCTAGCTTTCCTAGATTAGGGTTTTCTATTTTTGAGAGGATTTGTAGTAAGGTCCCTTTGTAATTTGTAATTATTTATTTATTTTAAACGGGTTCTAATAATACAAGCCAAGTGTGGGGTATGGTGGCCCACACTTGATATTCATCAAAACCCTCAGCATAAGTTTTTCTCACTTCCTTTTATTTTTCCTAGTATAGTTGCATTTAGTGTAATTAGCATTTTTTATAGTAGTATAATTCATATAGTTTAAGGTCATTCATTATACTTGCTCCATATTATTGAGGGTTATTGCATTAGATTACATCTATTTAAAAAATGTTAGCCTAAGCTTGGCTATAACCAAGGCATAGGTTATCTGGTAATAGTGTCTCATTTGTTAAGGTATGGGCCCTTTGTTACCTAGCATATAGATAGGCATTAGTTTTCCTTTTCTTGCATTGCATTGCATGTTATTGCCTTATGATGGATGGAACAAATTGATAGTAAGGTCCCCACATGAACCCTCATAAGATAAGGACTGGATTTCATCACTAGATCCACCAATGAAATCAAATCAATTCCTTGTATGTTCATGATCCTGGCCCTTAAAGCTTAATTTAAAAATCAAATAGCAAGAGACTTAAGGTTTTGAGCTTGTAGAACCCTTTTAAAAGGAGGATATCTATCATCACTCCAGTGGCTTTTGAGCATCATGGGTATCCAAAATTCAAGTGAGTTTTTCACGTGTTTCTTTGACATTTGTTGAGGTCTAAACACCTCCTTACATGAGAATTGTATAAACCACTTTAGAGTAGAACTTAGTTTGTAAGCAATAGTCGAGCTTGGATAAAAGGAGCTTATCCAGATCTAGGTTTAAAAGCTACCACCCTACACATTAATGAAGATTATCAAAACAATTCGTTAGTGAACCATTAGCATTGATTGTGCATCATTTATAGTAAGAATAGCATATAGTTAAGTTGCATCATTTACATAAGATTTCATTTTAGTGCATGTAAGGTTGTCAATCTCAGAACATAGAGGTAGTACCATTTGACCCTTAGATTGAATGTACACATAGGCAAGGGGTGGGAAATCAAATTCTTAGCCCCATGGCAAAACCACCAATAGTAGTTGAGTGCAAGGCTATTAGATATTTCTATGCACAACTCCATTTTGAACTTAAAATGGGAGTCATTAATTATGCCCAACATTTTATTGTTGAGAGCAAGAGGATCCATACCTACATATTAAGGAATTCCTTGATAATTGTGCAACATTCAAATTCCAAAAAGTTTTAGATGATTCTAGTAGACTTAGGTTGTTTCCCTTCTCATTGAAAGACAAGGCCAAATCATGTCTAAATTCTTTAAAGGCCAATTCTATTACCACATAGCAATAATTGTCTAAAAGTTTCTAAACAAATTCTTCTTCATCCATAAGACAAATGCCCTATGAAGGGAGATTATCAATTTCCAGTAAAGGTATGATGAACAATATTATGAATGCTAGGAAAGGTGTAATGAATTGCTACAAAAAGTGTCCCCCACATGGATTTTGGTGGCAAGTTATGTACTTCTATGAGACACTTACACGTCAAAATAGACAAATGGTAGGTGCAACTAGTGGAGGGCCCTCATGTTAAAAAATGAGATTGAGGCCTAGAAATTTTTGAGACCTTAGCTGAGAATTCCCTACAATGGAATTATTCTAATAGGAGAGAGAGAAATACACAATCTCAAAAGAAAGGAAGCCTATATGAAATAAGAGTGACCATAAATATGTCATAAAAAATTTGACTCCTTAGCAGGATTAGTGGTCAATGTAGAAAATATCTCCCAAACAATTACTACCCAACTAAATGCCATCATGGCTTCCAATGCATCAATGAAGCCTCCGCAAGAGGTTTGTTCTATTTTTTCCAGCCTGGCACATTTAACTTCAACTTGTCCATCTAATAGTGTGTCCATTAAACATCGTTTGGAACAAGCAAATGCTCTGAACTCATATCCCAATCCTAATTATAATCCATACTCTGGGACCTGTAATTCAGGATGAGCTAGGCATCCAAACTTGTCATGTTCAAAGAACAATTATAAGGAAGATCCATCTATGAACCCCCCTAAACAAAAATTTCATAAAGCTTTAGTTCCCTTATAGCCACCTAGTTTTTCACTTCCTCAACAACCAAAGAAACCATCAGTTGAGGACAATATAGAGTTGCTCGTTAAGAAACAAGAGGAAACTAATAAGGCCTTACATATTATCTAGAATGGGAATAAACAAAGATCAATTATAAATTCCCAGGCTATTTCCAAATTAAAAATGCAAATGAGTTAGTTGTCTATTGCATTGAATGATAGAGGAAAGGGATAGTTTCCTAGTCATCTAATTTCAAACCCTAAGGGCCAGTTTGAAATAGGGTCAAGTCAAGTAGATGACATCAACAAGAAAAGTCCATAACTACACTTAGGACTAGCCATCAGGTTGATAACAAGGTAGGGAAGATTGATGAAATACTAGAGCGGAATGAACAAGTTAAAACATAGTAGAAAAAGAAAAGACAAAAACCTCATACTTCATTTGAACCTACACCTTATGTGCCTACAGCCCCATTCCCTCAGTTATTAAACAAGGCTAAGAAGGAATTGATTTCAATGAGATAATGGATGTGTTCAAATATTTTAAAATAAATATCCCATTACTTAATGCGATTAAAGATATTCCAGTGTATGCCAAATTTCTTAAAGAGCTTCATACACAAAAGCACAAACATAATGTGCACAAGAAAGCCTTCCTCATTGAGCAGGTGAGCTCTTCGATCCAACACCAAACCCTTATTAATTTCAAAGATCCAACTTGTCTTGGAGATCATATCATTGATAAGGCACTGCAAGATTTAGTGGCTAGTGTAAATTTTTTGTCATATTTTGTGTATGAGCAACTAAGCCTCTATGACTTTAAGCCAACCAATACCACTTTGCAGTTAACAAATAGATCAGTAAAGATTCCATGTGGCATGGGTGAATATATTCTAATACAGGTGGACCATTTTACATTCTTGTAGATTTCATTGTCCTAAATACCTAGTATATGTTAGATCCCAATAGTCAGATCCCTGTAATTCTTGGATGTTCATTTTTGACAACATCCAATGCCATAATAAACTATAGAAATAGTGTGAGGAAATTATCTTTTTGCAACATGAAATTCAAGTTCAATCTTTTTAATGCCAATCATCAATAACTAGACCTAGATGCTTCCTGTGTAGACAATTTAATTAAAGGTCCACTTCAATATGTTAATTTACCATCATCTATCCCAAACCCACTTGGGGCATGTCTAACACAATTTAACTATGATTTTGATATAGACTAATCTATTGATGAGGTAAATAATCTTTTAGATGTTGTACCTATAATGAATACCTCCAAATGGGAACCTCTAGTGGAACCTCTTTTTCCTTCAAATTCTATCCCAATACCATTAGTAGAAAAACCACCTACCCTTGGTCCTTAAGCCACTTCCAGAAAATCTAAAATATTCTTAGCTAAGACCAAATGAATCCTCGCACGTAATAATGGCTTCAAATCTAGATAAAGAATATGAAGGCAAGCTGCTTGATGTTCTCAAAGAACATAAAACAGCCTTAGGGTGGCCCATAGCAGATATCAAAGGGATCAGCCCTGTTGTGTGTTTGCATAGAGTTTATCTAGAAAAGAATGTTAAACCATCTAAGGAAACACATAGGAGACTAAGTCTTAATATGAAAGAGGTAGTGAGAGATGAAGTGTTAAAATTACTAAATGTTGGTGTCTTTTAACCGATATCTGATAGCACTTGGGTTAGCCCAGTTTAGGTGGTCCCCAAGAAGTCTAGATTCAAGGTAATCCAAAATGAGGGCAAAGCTTTAGTCCCCACATGCATGACTACTGGATGGAGGGCTGGTATAGATTACCAAAAATTGAACTTTGTCAAAAGAAAAGACCACTTTCCTATTTCATTTATCTACCAAATGCTGAAAAGATTAGCTGGTAATAGTTTTACTACTTTCTTAACAGACACATTAGCTATAAACAAATCCCATAGTACCTGAGGACCAGGAGAAGACTACCTTCACCTTCCCTTTTGGAACCTTCACCTATCATCGTATACCTATTGGGCTTTGTAATGCACCAGCTACATTTCAAAAGGTGTATGTTGAGTATATTTTTCGATATGGTAGAGAGGTTCTTAGAAGTATTTATGGACAATTTTTTAGTATTTAGATCTTCATTTGATGATTGTCCATGCCACTTAAAACTTATCCTTTCTAGGTGTTAAGAAAAGAATTTAGTGTTAAGCTGGGAGAAATATCATTTTATGATACAAAATGTCATTATTTTAGGCCACGTCATATCATATAATGATATAGAAGTATACAAAGCCAAAGTGGATTTAGTCTCCAACATTCCTCCTCCAAGGATGGTAAAGGGAATTTGCTCATTTTTAAGTCATGCTGGTTTTTGTGGATGATTCATCGAGAACTTTAGTAAAATTGCTAAGCCCCCATGTAATTTACTTATTTAGGAGGAAACTTCCTACTTTGATGATGATGGTATGAAAGCATTTGAGTACCTAGAGGTTGAATGAACTTCTATGCCAATTATTGACCAACAAATTAGAGTGTACTATTTGAAATAATATGTGATGCTTCATACTATGTGATCGGAGCTATGTTGGGGGAGCATATTGACAAACTTTCCCTTGTGATATATTATACTGGAAAGACATTGAACAATGGCCAACTCAGTTACTCTAGTGTAGATAAAGAGTTGTTAATAGTATTTTTGCCTTGAAAAAGTTTGGATCTTACTTGTTAGGATCTAAGGTCACTGTCTATTTAGACCATGCAGCATTAAAATACCTCCTTCTAAGAAAGATGCCAAACCAAAGGTGATCCAATGGATATTATTGCAATAGGAGTTTGATTTAGAAATTTAGGATAAAAAATGTTCCAATTGTATTTGACCATTTACCCAAGTTAATTGTGGAGTCTACTAGAGAGAATGTGCTTATAATAGAAACATTTTTAGATGAACAATTGTCACACATTTCTTAGTCTGCTTGGTTCATAGATATAGTCAATTATCTTATCATAGGTCAAATGCCTAATCATTGGACAAAGTAAGATAGAACAAAATTCATTGCTAGGTCAAGCATTTTATGTGGGATACTTGTTCAAGTACTATCCTGATTAGGTCATTAGGAGATGCATACCAAATAATGAACATTATAAATCATTTCCTTCTATCATGACCATGCATGCAAAGGCCATTTCAATTTCAGAATGACTAGTGGAAAGATTTTATAGTTTGATTTTTATTGGCCCACCATTTTCAGGAATTCGTATGCTTATTACATAGCATCTATTAGATGTCAACAATTACAAAGCATAGGAAAAAGAAATATGGGGCCTCCGTAACCCATTCTTTTCATTGATCCTTTTGATGTTAAGGGCATTGATCTTGTGGAACCTTTTCCTAACTCTTTCAATTACCTACACATCCTTATGGGAGAGGACTACATGTCCCAATGGATGGAAGTCATACCATGTAAAACCAATAACAACTGGGTGGAGGCCAAGTTTTTAAAGAAAA
Organism: Warburgia ugandensis; assembly: GCA_035236585.1. Classification (NCBI taxonomy): domain Eukaryota; kingdom Viridiplantae; phylum Streptophyta; class Magnoliopsida; order Canellales; family Canellaceae; genus Warburgia; species Warburgia ugandensis. Next base: position 56,387,758 of record CP141133.1, on the reverse strand, counting down.
TATATTTGCACTCTTTTGCACCCCAAGGGCCATAATTAGTGAAGGGGAAAGCACTTTTGCAATAGAGCCCTCAAGAACTTAATAAAAAAATATGATGTTACCCATAGGATTGCTAGCCTTTATCATCCTCCAACTAGTGAGCAGGTAAAAGTGTCAAATAGGATGATAAAGTGAATCTTAGAAAAAACAGTCAATCAAAGTAGGAAAGACTAGTCATTAAGACTTAGTGACGCTTTATGAGCCTCCTCTACTGAATACATGACCCCTATCGGCATGTCATCCTACTGCTTGGTCTATGGAAAGGCCTACCACCTACCAAAAAAACTTGAGCATAAAGCATATTGGGCCATTAAAAAGATAAATTTTGACCTAACCCACATAAAGCTCCAACTCAATGAGTTGGATGAACTTAGAAAAGATGCACACAATTCTACCAAGATATACAAAGACCACATGAAAATCCATCATGATATACTCATCTTGCAGAAGTCCTTCACCCCAGGACAAAAGGTCCTTCAGTATAATTCTAGATTACATCTATTCCTTGGAAAACTTTGTTCTTGATGGACAAGACCATACATAGTACGACATGTCTATCCTCATGGGGTCATCAAGATAAAAATGGATGGAGAGATTTCCAAAGTTAATGGGCAAAGATTGAAACCATATCTAGAGTTGGTAAATCTTAAAGTAGAAGAAAACTTATTAGAGGAACCAATCTACTAGGACCATCCTTAGCATGTCCCATGACACTTGCATCAATCATAAAATCTATATACATCATTGTAGCATTGAACATCTTGCTAAAGACATTAATCTTAACGCTTATTTGGAGGTAACCTAGGGTTTTTTAGTGAATCTCATTATTCGACATTGCTCATTTATCATATAGGGTCATATGTTTCAAAATATTGGGGGCAATGTTTAGTTTAGGTTGGGGGTGTAGATATGCATAAGATTTTTAAGTTTGCTTATATTTTTTAAAAAAATAAGACAAAGTTTTATGTTTTTCTAAGATTTTAAGGTAAAGTTTCTGTTACTATGATGAGAATTGGATTTTTAGAACCTTCTATTTCTCCTACTTGAACTTCTTAGTAGAAATGTATATGGTTAATCTATATATTATATATGTCCTAAAGTATTTTATGATAATTAAATATTAGAACACACTTACGCACATAAATGGTTGTGACTTAAAGACCCTAAGGAAAATAGTGGAGACCTATATACCTAAGTGAGTATTAAAGACTATCATCTTTTCTAAGGGTTATAAGTAATTCCATATTTTCTTAAGTGATCATTAATTTTGAAAGATCTTAGTATCTTTGTTTTGGTCAATTTTCAAGAAACAATATGAGTACTAACTTTCTTCCTTGAACATTTATTCAATCTGATAGGCTTTAAAAAAACCTAGGAAATGATATAAGCCATCCTTCTTTCAACCTAGAGATATAAAACTTACCTAGTATATGATATAACTAGTGACACCCTTTGAGCCTCTTGGTAAACTTTTTCTTTTGAAAACCCCATTTACATTAACCCAGAAACCCAGTTAAATATCCATTAGCTATATTTCAAAAATGAGTAGAGATTGCAACAAAGTAGAAAAAGGACAAAATTCTAAGAAGTGAAAAGAAATAATATATCAAGTGTCTATAAAGAAAAAGCTTTTCCTCAAAGAAAAACAAATATCAAGAAAAAAAGAAGAAGAAGTTGTGGATGAAGAGAAAAAAAGGAAAAATAGAAAAGATATTCACTTTAGTGTACTCAAAAGTAAAGTAGTCCAATTATTGAAGGCCTCTACTCATATTTGAAAGATTTGACTCCTTATGCCCTTTCTTTTAAGAACCATTTCCAAGCCTATGCTTCGACTTATTTAAAGACCTATTGATCTTAAGGTGGAAAGTAGCCTTAATAACAATATAAATAGGAAGGAATTAAGGTGAACTATTCTTATGGTCTCGGTAATGGCATCCATTTTAAGGGATCAAATATCTCAGTCTCGTCGGTGCTTATAAAATTATACGAATCATCAGTATCTTTGGATCTAGTCACATAGTGAGAGAATTTTGTTTGACCCCTTTTCTGTGAGAGCTTTAATGTGAATGTATACCAATAAAAATTTAAGGTCAAGACAATATTCCAACAGACTATAAGCATATCTATTTAGAAATCCTAACACGTGTAGGTTGTACACACATTACACTCTGAGATATAACTATAATAAAATAGCTTTGGTATATGGGTAACTTGTAGAATTTCTCATTCATCTTCACTAAGTTGTTAAAGCTAGTGAATATTAATGGACAAGATTTTTTTGAGATAAGAAAATGACTTAGACTTAAAGATTTTTATGGGTATATTCTCTACAAACCATCACAAGGTCTAACTCGTCCACTAGGGGTAACTTAGGGTTTAAATGCTTGTTGCATATGCTAAATACAATCGTGAGTACCTAAAAAATGATAACAATTTTTTATTTTCATGAATTTTTACATGTTTTTCTTGGGATTAGCAAAATTTGGATTGGGGGTGTGATAAGTAATTAATTTTGTATAAAAAGTACTTAATTAATAGTCCATGTATTATAAATTATAGGGCATTGTTCTAAGATTTTTTCAAAATTCATAGCAAGTGCATTTCTAATCAAATAATTCAAAAGTTTGATATTTTACAGGGAAAAAGCTATTCTTGAGTAAGTATGTGAATTATCATAACTTTTTAAGATTTAATTAGGGTTTTTAATCTTTTATAGGTGTTGAGATGATGATCCAACTACTAAGATCAATTAAGATGTGCATTAAGGATCAAGATCAAAATAGAGAACCAAGACCAAAATTTCATTATTCCAAAGATTAAGGGATAAGATTATTCTAAGGCAAGAAATTGAGTTCAAGAAAGTAATTGGAAGAGTTCAAGATAACTAGCCTTAGACCCATGAAATTCCACCACCTTTGCATGAGAATCCAAGCCATGAAAGCCACTTAAACCATCAAGGAAAGCTAGGAGAAGCCAAAAAAGCAAGCAACTTAAGCCACATGAGCCAAGAAATTCAAGCCACGAAGCCAACGGACTAAGCTACTTAACCCATTAAGCAAAGATCCATCAAAATGAGCCATGAAGCCATCTTAGCAAAGCCACATGGAACTACACATTTAGATGAAGATTTCAAGCAATTTTCCTATGATAAAGTCATGAATTTCAAGGGATAATTAACAAGTATCTGTTGGAGATTAGAACATGGGAAGATATGCATGCAAAGGTGGAGCAATGAGGGGAGGATCCTTAATCTTTTAAACTTTCTTTTTCTCTTCATCACTCCATCTTTCCCTTCCTTTCCTCCCTCTTTCCTCTCTCTTTCCTACCCTTCCACGTGAAACACTCCTTAAGGAAGGGAGTTCCATGCCAGCTTCATTAAAAAGTGGTGCTCCCCTCCCCTAGATGTCACACCTTCTATTTCCATCTCTTCGCAACTTTCCACCTCATCTCCTTTCAACTTTCCACTCATCTTCCTAGTTTCCCACTTTCATAGCAACTTCCCAGAGTCCTACTTCCAATTCCCATCCAAAGTTACCTATCTCATTCAGCTACCCTTCCCCACATCCTCATCACCTCTTTACTATCTCTTGGGATAGAATTCTAGTCAATTAGAAAGTCCAACATCTATAAAGTATCTAGCACTCCATGCAGCCTCCATAAGGATTACCATGCCACCCTCCTTGGCTAGTTTTCCATGCCCCATCAAGCTCTCCATTCCTCTTACCTTGGCTTCCATCATTGGGAGAAGTTCAGGTCTCCTACTTGCTTTTGTTCCTTTGGTTTTTGCACTTCAATTCCAAATTAGTCTTCATCATTAATTACTAGTTTTGCCTTTTTATTTTATGTGCATCTTTATTTCTTGCTTTCTTTGTGCTTTGATGTTCATTGCGCTTAGATCTATTTGCCTTAGTCTTTTTTTATGAAAGGTTGCTTATCTCCTATAATGACAACTAAGAGTTAGTAACCCTTAAATTCTTTTTGTCTCATTGCTTGCTTAGTTATAATGCTTGCTTTGAATCATCTTGTTTTTCCCTTGCTCATTTTTTGCTTCCATTCTCTCTCTCTCTCTCTCTCTCTCTCTCTCTCTCTCTCTCTCTCTCTCTCTCTCTCTCTCTCTCTCTCTCTCTCTCTCTCTCTCTCTCTCTCTCTCTCTCTCTCTCTCTCTCTCTCTCTTGATTGTTGGATTGATTTAAAGAAGATTGAAGTTAATATTTGAGTTTCTTTATGTTGCTAAAAGTGCCATTTTTTCTTTTATGTTCATGTATTATGCACACCTTCTTTATATGAACTCCATTTCAATAAATCAAGTTGGTTCATTTGTACTCCTCTTTGATTGTTCCTCATGCTTTAAGTTCCTTGAATCTTGATTATTAAGCTTGTTGAATCACATGCACCATGCTTATTTCTATGCATAATCTTTCATGCATCAAGCATATCACTCTAGGTTAGTTCTCCATTCCAAATTTCATGTAATTTTCATTTGCACTTTTCCATCATATATGTGTGCTTTTCTTAAATCTCTATTGCATGTTTCATGCTTAGTTTAGTTCATATTTAGGTTCCATCATTCATTGCTAACTTTAGTTGCATCTTATATTAGTTTTAGTTAGTTTTCAAGTTTTACTTTTAGAAAGCTTCTTAGTTTAGGAAAGTTTTATTTATTTTTAGCAAGTTTCCTTAGATTAAGTTTTCTTGATTAGGTCATTCTAGTTTTGTTTTAGTTTCTTTTATTGAATACATGTTAGTTAGGAAACTTTCTAATTCTATTTAAGATCATTATTTTTAGAAAGTTTCTACCTATTTCATGTTTTCTTTTTCATGTCATTTCAATCGCTAGTTTACATTAAATCAATCTTTATTTGTCTAGGATCTTTATTTGGCTATTGCAATCTTTTTGCAATTAATGATATCTTTTTAAATAGTCTTTTTCATTTACTTTGTAATTTAATTGAATTTAAATTATTAGTTAGAATTGTTAGTTTTGGGTAATTTTTAATTGGTGGAATAGAATAATTATTAGTTCTAGATTTTTAGAAATTTAATTTTCTAGCTTGAGAAGGTAAATTTTATTTCCTAGGGTTAGGATGATGTTATGGTGTGATTGAATGAATTTTAATTATGTAAAACTTGAATAAAAATTGTGTTTAGTATTATTTTAAGAAAATTAACACTAATTTATAGAGTTAATGATTTCTACACAGGTTTTATCTTTTACTTCTTATGGTAGAGATATTAATTGTGTTGGATTAGTAGAGACTAATATATATATATATATAAACCTTTGATAGTTGGTGCCTTAAAAAGGCTAGATATGCATTGAGTAAATATCTTAATCTATGTTAATTCTTTAAAATAAGAAAATAAAATATTAATTGAATTGAAAATTTTCCAAATTCTTGGTCATAGGCTCATTTGATTGCACTATTTTGGATGCTAGATCCCATATTTTGATTCTAAGGGATTTGATATTTTTTTAGAAAGATCCTCTATTTTAGCAATTTTTAGAATAATTCAATTTGTTCGCTAGGTTAATGAGATTAAATTAGGTTGTAATTGAAATTTCTAAATTTTGAAGTCATCGTGGGATCAACCCATACTTACTATATCTATGCTATAGTGGACCCATGAACTTGCGGTTATTTTTAAAATGTATTAGTACACATGATCAAACATTACTATGTAGGAGGCTTTTAAAGTTGGTTAAAAATACTAATATAAGTCATTTAAGGAACCAAATTTTATTGAGCTGACTTAGAAAAATAGCAAGAAAAGAAGTCAAAATAAAACCAACTTTAAAAGTAAAAAATTCTAAGTCAAAATTAGAGGAATTTTTTAAAGTTTATTTTGGAATTTCAACTATAAAAGTTCGCAAAACTTTAAACTGACTTTGAAAGATCCAGGAAATTTTAAGTCAGAGTTCCCAAAATCAACATTAAAAGTTCTTGTTTTCTTTTTTCTTTTTTTCCTTTTGTTTACATTGCAATCACTACCTACATTTTTGCATACATTTAATGTACCACCTACTACATTATTCTTGCAATCTTTACATACACATGAAAAGTAAACTTACATTCACTTCGACATTGGGTATTAAACATTCAAATTCATTATCCATCCACATCTATCTTGAAAAGACTTAATGAAAGAAACTACAACTCCTTCACTTCAACATCCACATTCACTTTATTTTGCAATTCCATAAATACATACCCATTTACTTTTACACTCCAAGTTTTCCCTTTTATCATCCTTCAAAATATATATACTTCAATGAAAATAATGAAAACTAGAAAATCACATGCATATTAAGAAAATGTGACCTCCATATTTACTTCGTTTACAAGTCCATACACACGCACCTATTTACTTTCACACTCTAAGCTCCCCTCATTCATCCCATAATATGTGTGTGTGTGTGTGGAGAACACATGCATATCAACGAAAATGTTGCCTCCATATTCACTTCATTTGCAAGTCCATAAACACATGCTCATTTATCTCCACACTCTAAACTCCCCTCATTCATCCCATAAAATATATATACTTCTATGAAAATAATGAAAACTAGAAGAACACATGCATATCAATGAAAAGAATACTTTGTTATGGATAAGGTAATTTACATTTATATAGTTACTCTAATTGTTCTAATTGAAACTCATTACATGGCCCATTCACTTTATATTTCTTTAAGCTTTGGTTTGGAGTAACTCTTCTTGTTTGCTCACTTAGAAAGCACAATAGTCTCCAATACAACATATTTAATTCAATTGGCATATTCCTTCGAGTTGGAATTCATCAAAAATTGTAAAAATATATAAGATTATAGCCAGTGAAAAGAACCTTATCTTTCTTAATTGGAAGATACCAATACCATTGAATACTAAGTTCCTTATATATTTGAGCACATAATACCCGCACTCCCTATTAGATTGTTTTTTATGGCATTGTGCAACAAGAAAAACAAAAAGGATCGATAACTACTATTTATAATATTGTATGCTTAATTAGTTATAAAATAGGATAATTAAATATTTTTAATACTTTGACATTTTTTCAAGCGAGTTTTAGTGGTTACACAGTTTTGATCACATTATCCCATGTTAACCATACTCTTCAAATTTATATTTCAAATGCATTATATATGTATGAAAAATTACTTATCCATAGACAATACATGACATGATTAAAATCTTACTTATTTATGGTTTCTATGAGGGTGGGATAAAAGTGTGATCCAGAAGAATGAAAAAAGAGGTCGTACCCACTGTGCACATCCAAAATGAGCAGCATCCAATGAGCCTTATGTATGCAATCATAAGAATTATAGTTAAAGTTTACAATCCTAAAGTATAGAATAAGTTGATAAGAAAACATAAAAATTTAAACTTACTAGCTATTGTAGGAAATCATTAAGGTCTTTCCCTTAGAGTATTAGAAGAACCTTGGTAACATATTATCAGCACGCCTCTCTATCAATCATTGCTTTGCTACTTGATAAATGATGTTGGGGTTAAATAATTGATAAAAATTCATTCTCAACCTTAAAAAGGTTTATTGCATCATTGAGGAAGCTGCATAAAAGAAATAATTATTACCTACCATGAAAAAATAACATCTAATTTCAAGTAAATATTTACATATATTCCATGTATGAGACAATGTGAGGGCGACCAAGTTGATCTCATTAGAAAACTTACAATAAGTTCTCTACCATAAATGGCACTTCAACAATAACATTAGTATGCACTCCCTTCTCCCTTCTTGATCCATTTGGGGTTGATTTCCCTATCTTCAATGATGAGCCCATAAAGTAACCTTGGGGATCAAGGCGTGTTAGGTGGAACTTCCACGTGATCCTTAGATAGCTACTATAAAAGTTGTATAGATTTTTTAGTCAATCAATATTGATTAATGAAGGCATTCAATTTTATGATAAAAATAAACAAAGATACTAGTACTAGTTCCATTAGTATGATGGTTAGCTGATAGTGCAACAGTGAGCAACCTAGATGGCACTTTCTACAGCTAATTAACCTTAGATACAATTAATAAACAATTAAATTAAAGTCTCTAGCTAAAAATTATTGTTATGGAAGGTAGTATGAAAGATATATACCATGGACTCTATGAGAATGATAAGTACCTCTAACTAAGCAACGTGATATGCAACTGCTTCCCCAATGGTAACAATGTTTTCTATTTGTAAAGGGATTGGTAGGCTGGCATTTGTGTTTAAAGCCATGGTAGTAGACATGGGCTTAGTATGTGCAGGCCTTCTAATTTTATGTAAAATGGTTGATTCATGTTCATAGCATGAAGCAACTACAATGATGTTTTGACTGGTACCAAGGACAATAAGCATTAAACCACGTAAATCAAAAGTACATAATACATTAGAGATATTGAGATAAGAGAATTATAAGACAATGAAAAAGTTTCAATGCTTATGTATATACCTCCTTGGTTGGAATTTCTCTTTCAAAGGGCACAAGTTGTCCTTCATGAACTTCTTTGATAAGAGAATTGCAGCTTGCATTATATGAAGGCATAAGGGTGGTAAGAGAATGAGGTAGAGAGGAATGAGAAACCGTCTCCAAACCTCCTTCATGCAAACTAGTTAAGCATATTAGTTTTTATCTTCTCACACCTCATTATAAGCCTTCGGATCTTCAACTGCAAGTATTTTGTTACCAAAGGATTTGGAAGGAATAATCACTACTATACAGGAGACTTTTCAAGTTAGTAAAAAATGCTAACTGAAGTTGGCTAAAAAATGACTTCTATTGAGCTGACTTTGAAAATAGGTTACTTTTAAAGTTGTTTTGTAAACGACTTTAAAAGTTCTAACTTTTAAAGTCATTTATTAAACAACTTTTTTTGAAACGGACTTATAAAGTCATTTACTAAATGACTTCAAAAGTCAGTACTTTTAAAGTTGTTTACTAAACAACTTCAAAAGTCGAGACTTTTACTTTTTAAGTTGTTTAGTAAATGGCTTTAAAAGTCCACTTTTATTTTTTAAGTTGTTTAGCAAACAACTTTACAAGTCCCTTTTTTTTAATTTTTGACATTGCAAGCACTACTTGTATTACTACATTCAATGTAACACCTAACATAATTTTCCTACAATCTTTATACATGAAAAATAAACATACATTCACTTCCACATTGAGTATAAAACTTCCAAATTCATCCTTATCCATCCATATTTGTCTTGAAAAGACTTCATAAAAGAAACCACAACACATGCATTCACTATAACATCTACATTCACTTCATTTATAAGTCCATACACATTTCCATTTACTTTCACACTTTAAGTTTCCCTCATTTATCATCCCATAAAAGTTATATGCTTCAATGAATATAATGAAAATCAACCCACATATTCACTTCATTTATAAACTCCAAATTCACTTCATCCATTCTTATTTACTCCGATACTCCAAGTTTTCACTCATTCATTGTTTAAAAATATATATCTTTCAAAGAAAATAATGAAAACTTAAATAACACATGCAAGTGATTGAAAATTTGATTTATTATGTATTTTACATTCATGTAGTTACTACAAGTTTTCTAATTGAAACTCATTACATACTCAGCCCATTTGCTTTGTATTTCATTGAGGTTTACTCTGGATTAACTTTTCATGTTTGCCCACTCAAAAAGTATAGCAGCCTATAACACAACATATTTAATTCAGGCAACATTCTTTTAACTAGATCCATAAAGTGTTTTACCTTTATTAATTGAGAGACACCAACATCATCGAATATTAGGGTCCTCATGTATGTAAGCACATAGTACCTATACTCTCAATTAGCTTGTTGTCTAGGGCTCTATACAAACAAATAAAAAATCTATAAATATCATTTGTAATATTAAAAGTTTAATTAGTTATAAAATAGAGTAATTAACTATTTTCTATAACTTGACATTCTTCCAAGTGAGTTTTGGTGGTTGTACAATCTTGGTCACAATAGCCCATGTTCCCATGCTTTACAAATTTAAATTTCAAATGCATTACAGATGACTAAAAAATTATTTATCTTTATCTACACATAATACATAAAAAGAATAAAATCTTACTTATTTATAATTTCTACAAGGGTAGGACTAATGTACGATCCACAAGAACAAAGAAAAAGAAAAAAGAAAAAAGCATGCCCTGTGATCATCAAAGTGCGGTCACCATCAATCATTAGTTTTAGACAGTTAGATGTCTTGGTGGTGCCGTATGAGCTCCCTATGAAACAATCAGCATCCTAAGAGCCCTATATAGACAATCATATGAATTGATTAAAGTTAACAATCCCTAAGTATAAAATAAGTTGGCAAGAAAATTAAAACTTACCCACTATTGTAGTGAATCATTAAGCCTTGTCCCTTAGACCACTGGAAGAAGCCTAGTAAAATATCCTCAACACACCTCTCTATCGGCCATTGCTCCGCCACTTCACAAGTGATGATAGGGTCAAGAAATTGGTAAAAGTATACCTTTGACCTCAAAAAGGCTAGTTGCATCATTCAAGAAGCTACATAAAAGAAATAATTATTACCTATGCCATGAAAATATAACATGTAATGTCAAGTATTTTATAAGCAAATATGTGCATATACCCCATGCAAGAGACAATGTGAGGGTGCTTGAGTTGATTTGATAGGAAAACTCTTAATAGGTCTTCTGTCATAAGTGACACTTCAACATCATCATCAGCAAGCACTCTCTCCTTATACCTTACAGGGTTGATTGCCCTATCTTCATTGGTGAGACAGTAGATTAACCTTAGGGTTCAAGGCACTTAAGTGGGACTTCTATAGGATCCTTAGATGGCTATTGTAAAAGATGTAGAAATTTTAAGTTAAATAATATTGATCAATGAAGATGACCTAATTTATGATAATAAAAAAATAAACATATGTACAAGTACTTGTTCTAATAGTGCAACAATACGTGATGGTGCAACAGTGGGTGACTTCAATGGAGCATGTTACTAATTTAACTGTATAAAGTTAATAAACAATTAAATTGAGGTCTTTAGCTAAAAATTATTGATGAGAAAGGTAGTATGATAAGATACATACCATGGACTCTATGGGAATGACTAGTGCCTTTGGCCAAGCGATGTGATATCCAACTTCCTACCCAACAGTTATAATATTTTTTATTTTTGAAAGGAATGGTAGGCTAGCATTAGCATCCAAAGCCATGGTAATGAACACTCACTTAGTATGTGGTGACATACTAATTCCCTGCAAAGTGACTGATTCATGCTCACAACATGAACCAACTACCACAATGTTTTGATAGGAATCCCAGGCAATAGGCATTAATCCACCTACAAATCAGATATACAATAGAGAGATTGAGATAAAGAATTATAGAAGGACATATATATATATATATATATATATATATATATATATATATATACATAGACACACACACACACCCCTCATTGGCTGGAATTTCTGTTTTGAGGTCATTGGTTGTCCTTTATGAACTTCTTTAGTTGAAAACTATAGCTAACATTTGATGGAGGTATGGGGGCGTTGGGAGAATTATGTGGACACACACACACACCCCTCATTGGCTGGAATTTCTGTTTTGAGGTCATTGGTTGTCCTTTATGAACTTCTTTAGTTGAAAACTATAGCTAACATTTGATGGAGGTATGGGGGCGTTGGGAGAATTATGTGCAGGGGATTGAAAAATTCATCAAACCTCCTTCATGCTACTAGCTAAATATATTTGTTTTTATTTTCTCAATCAACTCATTATAGCCCTCCTAATCTTGAATAGTAGGTAATCTTTTACCAAAAAATTTAGAAGGAACAATACTGTGCCCCATGCCCCTAACTCGATTGGGGTGGTCATTATTGCCCATAGCCCTACATAGAATGTCATCATTGGTAGTAGTGTTGCTTAAAGTTCCTATACTTGTGCTTTCTTTGGTAAGAATGTCATGCAAAATTTAATTAGAAGGACATAATCATGTCATCTAATTAATTGTATAAAATTGAAGTTAGTAAAGTGTAGACATGTGTAACCACTTATAATGCATGAAGCAATTTTTGTAGTAGTTTCATCTGAGAACGTTTGGCCAATATAGCCCATCGAATGCACCATCTTCCAGAGGATGAATGATCAATGGGTTGTACAGTCCCAGCTTTCTTTTATTGTTAAGAAAGACACTATAGTTACATAAAAGAATGTATATAAATATAGTAGTATTAATATGAAAGGACTAAATTGTCACAGATGCTTACTTTTCGCTCTTCTAAACGAGCACAACCCAACTTGTAGAGGTGATGCTGCATATTAGTTTCATGCACATTTCTTTCTCTTGCATTATTTTCCAACATATTTGTACATATGTAATCAAGTAAAATAATCTAATGTTACACGTAATTAATTAAATGAAACATTATTATCATACATACCTCAAATTTAGTGGATGTATGGTTTTGCACAAATGCATTCCACACATTCTAGTTAATGAAGTCAAAATAAATGGCAAACATTGTGTACAGCTTTGACAAATCATTGACATATGGATCTATATAATTGCAAACAAGGTAGTTCTTTCATTTTCTCCATTGCTTTACAAGCTTCTTCTACTCAGGTATATCAAAGGCAGTTTGCAAAGTACCCAACACATTACTATATTTGAAAATAAGGTAGGTTATACATCACATAATGTATACTAATGTTTACCTACCTTCACCCGAATTTTTTATCGAGGATGGCACAAGTCTCCAATCATCAAATGTGACAGGAACCATGCTTCTTACTTTGGAGCAAGTAAAAATGCTATAAGAGGTCGTACCCTCACCTACCTCTTGCCCCCTACTATTATTTTGGATAGTTACTTTAGCTCCCTTTGACTTTCTATTAACAACCTTTTCCATTGTTGTTCACCCTCTACCCTTTCTCTTTCGAGTATTGCTCATGTTGGCTTCTTGTTCATACTCTTAATTTTGTCTATATTCTTCATTTTGATATTGTTCTTGTTCCATCTTTACTACAAATAAGAACATAATAATATTATAACAATGAGATAAAAAAAAGGTCATGTAATGAATTTAAAGAAAACAAATTGACATGACATAGGAGGCAAACAAAGGGAAAGCAAATTAGATAAACAAGAAACTTGCTTTTTGGAGTGGAGAAGAAACAAATTGAAAAGATGCAGATACTTCTTAAACACAATAATGAGATTTACCTCAAGCATTGCCAAAGGAATGAAGATACTCTATGATCATTCAAATAATTAAATTGTAGGTGATCCATTAGATGGGGTAAGAACAAGAATCAATTTAAGGTATGCGTATTAATTTGCTACTTTCATGTCTTAAATTAAACCTAGGATTTGTTCTTATTTGTTGTTAGATGTATATTGGGTCATGGCCATGATTGGGTCATTATTAGATGTATATTGGGTCATGATAATGATTGGGTCATTATTCAGAAGAGGGTTTACTTTTACTTTGGAGGGGAGATGAATGTAATGTTCTAATAGGGCTTACACTCCTATAGTTATTTCCACTAAGTGTCCTTTGGTGTATGCTTTAAATCACTCACATACATGTGAATCAATGTAGTAATTTACACACGAGAGAAGTCGATCCAACAAGGAATCCCATGGTTTTGTATATAGATTACATCTTACTTAGTTAAATCACTTATCCTAGCCAAAAGAGATGGTTTTTAATCTAATCTAAGAATTAAAATAACATGAAAACTAAAACATGCATGAAAATAGAAACTTTCTAAGCATAGAACTTCTAAAATTAAACTTTCCTAAAACTAAACCTAGAAACTAACTAAATTATTCTGAAGTTGCAACAACTTTAAACAATGAAACCTAAACCTAACATAGCATGCAATTAAACTTATCAATGAAGGGAAACCTCTAAATATGAACTAATAATACAAATAAAACTTGCAATTAAAACTTAAGAGGAGTGCGCATGATGCATATATGGTGCACACCGAGATAAGAGAAAGAATGCATGAAATGATCTAAAATGGAATGCATGAATCCTAAGACTATTGCACATGGAGTTGTCGATATGCCTATGTATGAAATCTAAAAAATAAATAATAAAAATAAAAAATCATAATCCAAAGCAATGAAGAAAGGAACAAGAGCAATGAACTAATTAACATGAAAATTAAGAGTGTAACAACCAAAAAACACAAGCAAGAAGCGAATCGTGGAGGCTTCGAAGAGAGAAGCCAAGAAGGAGGAAAATGTTGCAAACCCTAAAGAACCTTTAGCTGGTGGTGCTCACAGACAGACGGGGTGCTTCGAGTGGTGGTCATCACAAGGGTGAGCCAGTGGGATGGGGTGGTCACTACAGGTAGAGTGGGGGGCATCGAGTGGTGGTCGCTACTATAGGGAGAGGTTGGGAAGGAGGACTAGAGCTTCAGGTGGTGGTCACTATAGGGAGAGGGGTGGGCTATGGGTGGTGGTCATCGCCACAAGGAGAGGGTGGGAAAGGGAACGGGGGCTTCGGTGGTTGTCGCCACGGGGAGAGGGTGGGGGCAGCAGCTTTAGAAGGTGGTCGCCATAGGGAGGGGGGGGGAGGCTTTGGGTAGTGATCACTATAATAGGGAGAGGGTTGGAAGGGGGATGAGGGCTTCGAGTGGTGGTTTCCATAGGGAGAGGGAGAGCTTCGGGTAATGGTCATTGCAAGGCTAGGAGGGGGGCTTTGTAGGTGAGGTGAAGAGAGGGTTGCGGGTGGGGGGGGGGTTACAGGAAGGAATCATGGGGAGAAGACAGGGTCGTAGGAAGCAGTTAAGGTGAGTGGAAGAGGGGGTTGTAGGGAGGAGGTAAGGAGAGTGGAAGAGTGGAAGAGGGAGGATGTATCCAATAAACTGGCATGAAGTTTTTGACGAGATGCAATAGGGGAGAGACTGCAAAGGGCACAACTATAGATGATAGAGATTGAGAAGAAAATTGTGAGATGAAAAAAAAAAAATTGATCCTTTATATACTTGGATTTTTGAAGTCATTTTTTTAAAGGACATTAAAAATGGTGATTTTTAAAGTCATTTGAAAAAACAACTTTAAAAACTATTATTTTTAAAGTCATTTGAAAAAAACAACTTTAAAAGCTATGATTTTTAAAGTCATTTGAAATAAATGGGTTTAAAAATAGAGTTTTTAAAGTCATTTTTTCCAAATGACTTTATAAGTGACTATTTTTAAAGTTTTTTTTTCAAATGGCTTTAAAAATCATTATTTTTAAAGTCATATTTTCTGACGACTTTAAAAACTATGATTTTTGGAGTTGGTTTTTTTTTTATGCAACTTTAAAAAATCATTAAAATCTCATATATTTTCACTTCAAATATATTTATTTCACTTTATAATCTCTTACTTTAATACAATGAAACTAATTTTATATCATAGTCAGCATTGATTTACACATTCTTTACATAATAAATACAAGAATATGAAAAAAAAAATTATTTTTCAAATAAATCTTCAATTACATATTATAATGTCACATATATAGTATTCATCTCACTTCAATACATATATCACATGATAAGAGAGCTAGTTATAAATTTGAAATTATTACAATTCGCTAATACAATCCATATAGCTCCTCATATATTGTTTTCAACCCAAGCACCCTCTTCACCATTATCATGCACGTAATCCTCATTCTCACTAAGTACTTTAATTGATGGGATTGTTTTAGTAATACAAGGGTAATATATTTTAGTATCACCTAGTTCATTATCATCATAAAAATTCCTTGGACAGGATCATAAAATAGTTGATCATCTCTTATCACGTCCATCTTGCACGTAAAATACCTATTTTTCTTGATATGCCAAAATAAATTTATTATTTTTATAGCTGATCTTGTTGAGGCCAACCAATGTCAATCCAAGGGCATTAGTTTTGATGTTGTCTTTATTGTGTTCCACCCAATTACACTTAAACACAAGTCTAGTTCTACAAGTATAATCCAAGGCTCATATCTCCCTTATAATCCTATAATAAATATCATCCACCACTATTGGCCTATTATCTTTTGAACTGGAAAAGAACATAGCATCAGAAATTAAGCTAACCCCACTATTCTATTGCATTCTTAAGTTATCATGGTCTTTTATGTAAAAGAGATAACCATTGATGGCATATCCAGCATATTTTATTAATTCTGGTCATGGTCCAATCGCCATCCAACCCAAGGATTTGGAATCTGTGTATACACATATTAAGTAGGATATGATTGTTGCAAGTAAGATTATATGTGTGTGTGTAGAATGTAATTCATTAAGTGTGAATTCTTTTAGTTTACCTTTTGACAGAGTGAAGCACTAAAAGTGCGATAATGCTCAACTTGTAGCCCATTCGGTTTCTTTGTATAACTTGGATTCTTTAACTTAAGGACATCAATGTGCTCACTACACACATACAGATAAATTAATGGAGAAATCAAAGAAAATATAACCATTAATAATTAATTTTTACCGAAGTGCATAATAAGCTTACTCAATGTATGGTTGGAGTTCACTAATATTTTACAACACATAAAGGTATGCCTGGGTCTGTTCTTTATAGCCAACAATTGATACACGATCACTCGATAGAGCCTTGCTAACCTTGAGATCATGAAATGCAAGTGATTTTTTTCTCTTGAGATTCATATTGCATCTACTCCTAATAAGTACTCTAGACAAAACTCCACTTCTTCCTCTACAATATAGCATTTGACTATGCAACCCTTTGGCTGGTTATGATTTTGTACATATCCTTTTAAAATTTTCATGTACTTGGGACATCCATCACAAGTAAACTGGCCCATAGTTGGGATTTAGTTGAGGATAGACACAATGAAAATCAACATACATGAGCTTCAATTTATGTATAGATGAAGATAGTCGTAAAAAGCAAAGCAAAAGTTGATGAAATAGCTCTTCAAAAAGAGTAGTATTTTTAAAGTTGTTTTTTGAAAAATACTTTAAAGGTATAGACTTTTAAAGTTATTTCCTGATGATGACTTTAAAAGTATAGACTTTTAAAGTCGTTAATTGAATACAACTTTAAAAGTCTATACCTTTGGAAGTCGTTTTTTGGAAAACAACTTTAAGAAACTAAAATTTAAAAGTTCAACCTTTTAAAGTTGTTTAGGTCATTTAGTATAAACAACTTTAAATGGTTGAACTTTTAAAGTCATTTAGAAAAAAATAGCTTTAAAACTCGGCTCTTTTGAAGTCATTTTTTATCAAATGACTTCAAAAGTTTAGTGTTTTAAAGTTGTCTAGGAAAATCAACTTTAAAACTCTATTCTTTTGAAATCATTTTAGCCAAATGAATTTAAAAGTAATTTCCTATAAAAAATTCCTCTTGACACCAAGCTAAAAAAGTCATTTCTCTATTAAACAACTTCTTAAGTGTGATTTTTAAAGTTGTTTTTCTTCTAAATGACTTGCAAAATATTTACAAAGTTAGTAGTCAAAATAATGACTTTCAGTCAAATGACTTTAAAAGTCCTTTCCTGCAAAAAAAATTCCTCTTTGCACCTACTAAAAAAGTCATTTTTCTATTAAACAACTTCTTTAGTGTGATTTTTAAAGGCTTTTTTTTTTTTCTAAATGACTTGCAAAATATTTATGAAGTCAGTAGTTGAAATAATGTCTTCTTTATGCCGACTTTAAAACCCTCATGTGTAGTAGTGAATATCATGTCCTGTGCCCCTTACTCGAGTAAGGTGATCCTTCTTTCCCATAGCACTATAAAAGATGTCATCATTAGTAGTAGTGCTACTTAGAGTTCCTTACTCAAGCTTTCTTAGCTAAGAATGTATTACAAACTTTAATTAGAAATACATTAGCAGTTTAATTATTTAATTGTATAAAATTGAAGGTAATCAAGGGTACACGGGTGGAACCACTTACAATGCGAGAAGCTACTTGTACAGTAGCTTCATATATGAATGTTTGGGTGTCACATCCCATCAAATGCACCATGTTTTAGAGGATGCATGATCAATGGGATATGTATTCCCAACTTTCTTTTGCTGTTAAGTAAGAGACTATAGCGAGGTACTGAAACATATATAACTACAGTATAATTTGAAAGGAGTAAACTATCATAGATACTTACTTCACATTATTTCAAATGAACGTACCCCAACTTGGAGAGGTGGTGCCACATATTAGTTTCATTCACTTCTCTTTCTCTCGCACTCTTTGCCTACTTATGTGTACATACATGATCAAGTGCAATAACGGAATGTTACAAATGATTAATAAAATGAAACATTGTTTTAACATATACCTTAAATTCAGAGAATGTGCAATCCTTTACAAATACATTCCACACATCCTAGTCAATGACATTAAAATAAATGGTAGGTAGTGTGTACAACCTCGATAGATCAATGATATGTAAAGCTATGTGATTGCGAATAAGGTAGTTCTTCTATTTTCTCCATGCTCACTAACTCCTTACAAAGCAAGTGTCTTCTTGTGCTCAGGTACCTTAAAGGTGATCTACAAAGTACAAAGCATGCTATTATATTTGAAAATAAGAAAAATAAGATATATTATAAATTATATTTTACATAATATTTTACATACCTTCACCATATTATGTATTGAATCTTTTTTTGTTTGTGGTACTCGTCTCCAATTATCAATTGTGATAGGCACCATGCTTCTTACTATGGAACAGAGAAAACTATTATAAGATGATGCTCTCTCACCTATCTCTTGCCTCATTATGTTGCATTAGATAGTTTCTTTAATTCCCTTTGACTTTCTCTTGATAATGTTTTCCATCGTTATTCACCCTCTACCCTTTCTCTTTTGAGTGCTACTGAGTTTGGCCTCTTATTCATGCTCTTGATATAGTTCATATTATTCATTTTGATGTTCTTCATGTTCCATCTTTACTGCAAACAAGAACATAATGACATCAAAACAATGAAACAATAGACCTTGTAGAGCATTTAAGGAACACAAACAACACACAAGGAACTTGCTTTTTTGGGTAAAAAGGTGGTATAGCCAATGAATTAACAATGGTATTTAAATGAAAACCATGCATCAAATATTCAATTTGATTTTTCAATCTAATAGAAAAAAATTACATACATATTTAGTTATGTAAACATTTTATGGTTATAATGCAAAAGCATGCAAGCAAATAGAAAGCTAGTGACCTTAGCTCTTCCACACAAATGAATCAAAATCAAACTCTAGATGATTGATTCCAAGGATATGTTCCAATATCCCAAAAATTTAAAGCAAAATCATGGACATGATTAAAATAAGCTAGAGGAAAAACTTGAGACAAAATAAATAATACAAAAGAACGTAAATGCAAAACTCACCAAAGCCTCTATAAATATCTTAAACATTTGAGGGTTCAGTTAAGACTACCTACAATAAGATATCATCTTTTAAAGTAAATAGACAAGTACAAGTCATTATTAATATGCTCCTTTCCAATTCAAGATGGAAATTCCCTTCAACAACAAAATTCCATGGATCTAACTTCTCTCTAGGCAATGTGATAATACTAAACCAACTAACACTTAAGTAATAGCTTAAACAAAGCATGTCAAGCTTTTGCATATTTAGTTCCATCAAGCATCGTTCACTTAGTCCATAGCCTAGTATTCATTCATCATTTAGTTTTGTATGTTTAGCACTTTCCTAATTTGCATGGTAGTTTCTATTTTTATGTAGTCTCTAATTTTAGGTTTTCAGGCATAGCACTAGGTTTGTATGCATTCTAGACTTTGGTTCTAGCATAGTAAGCATCATATATGATTATCCTAGTCTAGAATTTCATCATCATTTTACTTTTGCTTGTTTTTGAATTTTCCTAATTTAGAAGTATGCTTCTTTCTAATTTTAGAATCTCACACATAGATCTTAGATTCTTTCTTTTTAAAGCTTTTATTAACTTTTCATCTTTTTATTTACATCTTACATTCACCTTAGGAACTATATGCATGATCGATTCTTAGATTTACCACTTTCGTAGGATTAGAGGCATGCTACTTTCTATTTTTAATCTTATGTGTAGCATAGTTAGACTTTCTATCTTTCTTTACATTCATTATATGATCAGTTTAGGACTACATACATGTTGGTATTTGGATAGAGTATGCATCATCCATTTAGTTTTCATGCATAGTCATTCTATACACATCCACACGCACCCATCACTCTCCCATGCTCATCACACTCATGCTTAGTTGCATACATCCATATCTCACTCATCTCTCAATTTCCCATCCTTTCACTTCCATGTACTCACCCTCCTTTTGTCTTTCTATGGCAATTAAGGAAACTTTCTAATTCCAATAAGGGTGAAATCAATATGTTGAATCCCCTCCACCTACCATTACAAGAATAACAAAAACAAACAACAAACCTAAACAACAAAACAAATAATAAGAATCATTTCAAACATTCTTCATGAAATTGATCAAGATATTAACATATCTTTGACCTAAATCCCCTACACTACCATGACAAGAATCATAGAAACAAATAACAAATAATGAGAATCGTTTCAAACATTCTCTATGAGATAAATCAAGATATTATCGTATCTTCATCCTAAATCCCCCACCAACCATTACAAGAACCAAAGAAACGAATTTCAAAGCTAAAACAACTTAACAAATGATAAGGAGCATTTCAATCATTCTTTATGATATTGCACATAGCTTAAACAATATAAAAAACCAAACTGATTGAGACAGAAAGGGGGGAAGAGGGTCGTGAACGGCCACCTTTGACTGACTAGGACATAGAGAAGATGAGGGTCAAGGATGTGGGCAGGGCCTAACTAGCATGGGAGGGAGAGGGAGGGGAGACACACATGGTCAATCAAGGTCAGTCGATGACCATACATGAGGGGAGGCGGGGGAAGGTAATAGGGGATGCGCATGGTCGGTCAAGGATGCATGCAGGGTTGACTATTGATTGCTCAAGGCATAGAGAGAGAGAGAGAGAGAGAGAGAGAGAGAGAGAGAGAGAGAGAGAGAGAGAGAGAGAGAGAGAGAGAGAGAGAGAGAGAGAGAGAGAGAGAGAGAGAGAGAGAGAGAGAGAGAGAGAGAGAGGGGTGAGGGGATGCACCATGGTTGTTCGAGGATGCACACAAGACCGATCAGCAACTGTACAAGGCAAAGAAAGGGGGGGAGGGGATGCATGCACAATAGGTTGAGGAGTCGTGCATTGATCATAGGCTAGAGAGCTAGGAGGAGAGAGAGAGAGAGAGAGAGAGAGAGAGAGAGAGAGAGAGAGAGAGAGAGAGTCAGCAATTGTAGAGGATAGACTGTGGCCAACTATAGAACTCATTGTTATATAATGTTATTTTTAAAGTAAAACAATGGCTTTAAAAAACAATTTAATTTTTAATTTTAAAAGTTTGAAATAAAAACTTTAAAAATATTTTTTATTTTCTGACTTTGAAAATTCTTTTTGAAGTCATTTTTTCTGACATTAAAATTATATATATATATATATATATATATTTCTTTTAGTTTAAAGTATCTTACTTGCACACACATAAAGATGTATGTATGTATGTATGTATGTATGTATGTATGTATGTATGTATGTATGTATGTATGTATGTATGTATGTATGTATGTATAAATAAATAAACAAAAGAAAAAGAAAATCAATTAATTTTTTAATAACTTCTCATTTATCATCCTTTCATTATATATATCAAATGTCACATATTATTACATTTAATACAAGATAGCATAGGATCAAAGAGCCCATATAAAACTATTTCATCAAGATTTGGCCTCTTAGTATTCAACTCACACCACTCTCTAATGGGAAGAAAGATGGTAAAGCTTCAAAGGATGGCATTCTTAGCCAACATGATAAAAACATATTTCTTATCATCAAACCTTAACTTCAAATGGGAAATGGAAACCATGAGGATCTCTCTTTCTCTAATATTGAGGATTAAATCAAGAAGTAGTTGTTATTAGTAATAAATTATGTGATTTTTGGCAGAATCACAACAATCTAACCAAGATCTTAACCACTTCATCCACAACTTGCAAATAGAGAATTAGTAACAAGAAAAGTCATGGATGACAACAAGATAATTGAGTATTCTTACCATCTTTGTCATGAGACAAACATTCAAAATCTCCTAATGAGATAGCAAGAGGGAAGCATGACAAAGAGAAACAGAAAAACCAGAGGAGGAGACCATTATTCCCCTATAAGATGAAGAACATTGACAAGTACAGGAAAAAATAAAGTGACTTCAACTTTTTATAAAGTAAAAAAGACTTCTAAAGTTGGCTTTTAGAAAACGACTTTAAAATTCATTTTTATAGTTGTTTATTTCCTAACTTTCAAAACACCAATTAATGCGAACATAGAATTTAGTGTTGAATCATGCATTCTATACATAACTTACACACCTAAACATGGGAATCAAGTATCTTTTAGAAAACTCCCCGTATATCATCCTTTCATTATAATATTACATATATATATATATCAAATGTCATATAGTATTCATCTCACTAATACAAGCTAGCACTTGATAAAAGAACTAATCTAGAATAATTGAATGAAAGTCTAGGATATCTTATATATAGTTGACAACCGAAGCACTCTCTTCACCATTATCATGCACATAATCCTTATTCTCAGCAACTACATCGACTAATAGAATTGTTTTAGTAATACATGGGTAATCTATTACGATATTGCCTAGGTCGGCTTTATCATAAAGTTCCTTGGACATTATGATAAAACAGTTGACTATCTTTTATCGTGTCTATATTGGACATAATTTTTTAATTTTTTTTTTACTTAAGATGCCAAAATAAATTCATTATTTTTATAACAGATCTTATTGAGGTCAACCAATGTCAATCAAAGGACATCAATTGTGATGCTCTCTTTGATGCGATCCACCAATTGAACTTAAACACAACTATAGTTCTGCAAGTATAATCCAAAGCCTAGATCTCTCTTATGACCTTATAAAATGTATCGTTTGCCACTAATGGCTTATTGTTCTTTGAATTGGAGAAGAAAGTTGCATTGGCAACAAAGTTAACCCCGTTTTTATGTTATGCTCTTGAGCTATCATGGTTTTTTGTGCAAAAGTAGTAACCATTGATATCATATCTAACATATTATATATTTTTGCTAGTGGTCACATTGTCATCAAGCCCAACGATTTGGATTTAGAACTAACTTTAACAGTAGGCACTTTTAAAATCTGTCTTAGAAAATGACTTTAAAAGTAGGCACTTTTAAAGTCAGTTTCAAAAAATGACTTCAAAAGTAGGCACTTTTAAAGTTGGCCTTAGAAAATGACTTTGAAAGTAGGCATTTTTAAAGTTCATTTCAGAAAATGACTTCAAAAGTAGGCCCATTTAAAGTCATTTTTAGAACTGACTTTAAAAGTAGAAGCTATTAAAGTCATTTTTAGAACTAACTTTAAAAGTAGGAGCTATTAAAGTCATTTTATAGATCTGATTTTTGAAATCCTCTCCTATGAAAAAAGTTTTTCCTTTGCTAAACTAAAATAGAGACTTTTAAAGTCATTTTTAGAAAATGACTTTACAAGTCAATTTCCAAAATCTGACTTAAAAATTCATTTTCATGGAACCAAGTGATTCCTTCCAGACTAAAGAAGTTGATTTTTGACGAACTAACTTCTTAAGTATAATTTTTAAAGTCATTTTTTAAACTGACTTGGAAAATATTTACAATTTAGATTGGCTAAAAACTAACTTCTTTATGCAACTTTTAAATCCTCATGTAGCAATGAAAAATCCTATAAAGACAACTAAAAGCTTATACACACACACACACACATTCAACAACCATAAACACACTATTTTAGGATGCTAGAACCATCCAATCATTTTAAATGTTGGTTTACATGGCATTTAAAGCCAGAGAAATCAAATGAGGATCTACCTATTATTACCTTCATAAAAAATTTGTGCGGCACATGGGCCATGATTGGCAAGTCTTATATAAATCAATTTGTTAATCTAGCTTAAATAAATAAACCAATTGTATATAAGGCTGGTGATGTGCACACCATGGAGAATAGGTAGGGCATAAAAAGTATGACCTAAAAATGTTTAGTTATACAGCAGTCTTAAAATTATAGGCATATATCTTTTGCAAGTAATACATCCAAGTATGTGCCATTTTAGAAGATCTACACTGTTGCATTGTAAACCATAGCTTAGATAGCCTATGATTTGAATGGTTTAGATCTTCTAAAACATGAACCCAACTCTTGCATACTCTATTATTTGAATGGTTTATATATATCCTTTAATATGTAAGCTCTTGCATTAGCCTATGATTTGAAATTCTTTATATCTTCTAGCATGTGGGCCTAACTTCTACATGGCTATGAATGGTTTAGATCTTCTAACATGGTTTGGACAAGATTTTGGGTCTAAGCATGACTAGTAATGTGAATGGTTTAGATCTTTTAAAAGTGGGCCAACTTGCTTGCAAAAAATATTCAACTATACCATATAATTTAACATTTGTGAATAATAGCTTTTACGGATTTGGATAAGTACAATATCGTACATTTATTTTTATGTTTTTTCTATGATGTCCGCCTTTTCTCCATGGTGTGCATATCACTGTCCTTCGAGTATACGAAGGCCTTGCCAATTGGCCCCATAGCAATTTGCATGGTGTCGTGCTCTAATATAGATTTCTTTTTCTTCCTCAAGTTGGGCAAGACTATTAGTTGGTGGTATAAAGTTTCACCGGCAGGTTCTTTTTTATTAGCTAATGTGTCTCTCTGAACTCGACAGCTTGTTGGTTTGATTGCTGAGACAAACAGTATTTTTCATACCCTTACAAGCGCCCTTCGTTTCTGTATGAACAGTATCCATCTATAAATCCTTGTGATTTGTCTCTTTCCCGAATCTTGCATAGACAAGAGCTTCGTGAGCTGAGACTGTCCTTCTTAGTGCTCATATATGGACGATCGACCCTGTTCATCTCATTGATCCTGTCTTGGACATTCAAACAGTACTCTGATTGTATAGTAATAGTTTCTGAATAAACTGTACTATCTATTAGATGGTTAGAAATTCAATATAAAAAGGGTTTACCCCAGAAAAATGGGTCTTTGCAGGCTAGAATAATGTTATCATTGCTGTCTTTGGCTTAGATAGATATCCAAAACCAGAGCAATGAGATGAACGGGTCTGATTCCCTTTTGGCAACTTTTTTTCGATCTAATACACGCAGGGCATGCATATGATTCATCCCGTGATCTCGGTAGATTATATTGATTGCAAAGCCCGCTCTACATGGAATTATCCTTCCATTAACGCGTGACAGCTAGATTGAATGATTCGGCCCCTTGATACATCAAGCCTAATTTATAACTTAATAGCTCACTATTTTTCTGGATTTAAATCTTACGGATGGGAGATCTATTCAGCGTGGGGACAGAAGCATTTTAGTTGCCTCTTGATTACATGATCAGTGTATCGCAATAATAGCCTTATAATTATCAATTGGCTAGAGGGTAAAGGTACAGTTTAACACCTTCACGAAAATATTAAATTCACTGGGCCACCATAACCTGTAGGTGTAGTCTGTGCTAGGGTCGACTACTTTTCAGTCTTTGGAGCAACACAATTGTACTGCACCTCTGTAAAGGAAACCGTTGATTCACATGTTGGTAGTGACCTTCTGGCCGCCTCTTTCAGTCAAAATTCTTCGTAGACAATTTGAAGACGGCAACAAATTCATCATCAGATTCAAAACCATTCCCTTTGGGAAGCTACAGAAACATCCAAATACTTCAACATTTTTCTGGGACCCATTGTCACATCACATCTAATCAATGGCGCTAATGACAAATTAATGAAAGCACTAAAAAATCAAATGACTACACATGAACAGGATTAGCAAATTGACATTTGCTCCATACAAGAAGGTTAAGTGCATGACTTAAGCTGCTATATATGGACTAAGCAAACTGCTGGTGGAGCCTTGAAACCATAGTTTATATGTATGTAATCAGTGAATCTTTATAACAACACGTCCTCTCCAGATGGAACCGATAGACCTAATTTTATAGTACAGAGAGGCGCGTCATCTCTACAATACTGGCGCACCTGTGAATGATCGAGACTGTGCACCCACTTGGGATCACCAATGACTTGCCTTGCAGATTAGATAATCTTACTTCATTGAAATTCATTTCGTTTGTCGAAGGTGAATCCTTGCCTGTAAGTAGTACATATTCAGGGATGAGTGACCTGTTTAATGTTTAAACAGATATGTTAGGATTGTGACTGTTTGGAGGAACATCAACTGAAAGGGGTATCAGTCGGGGTCGTTCTTTTGGGCGATTTCCATTTTTTGTCATTTTTGTTTGTTTTCTATTAGTCTTTTTTGGTGCTTGTTCATAACTTGTAGTCTTTTTTGTTGGTTTTTTCTTTTTCCAATTGTCTTTGTGCCCAAAGAAATAACAATTCCTTTTTCTGGTTGCTTTTCTTCCTAAGGAACAGATTAACTTGTACACTTGTTTGTTTTTACAACGTAGAAATGGCGCCTAGTATGTAGAAGTGGGCATTCCTCCAGGCATTACAATGATTGTGTCCCTTCTAGAGTATATTAAGGCTGATAACCGAATTCGTCATGTAACTTTCCTTTATTCTTTTTAAATTATTTTCAATTAAAATCGATAAATTATTTACTTAATAAAGCTCAATCAAAGCCAACATGTGGATGAGGTTTCTTTTAGTGATACAAGATGTTTAGTTGTTCGTGGCTTGACCTGAAAGGGCAACCGAATCTGATTAGAAGGGGATTTACCTTGAGTATCACCTGTAGTTTACTAGCGCAAGATAGAGCATCCCTCTTGGTCATCACGGTTAGAAGCTGCCCATGGGTCCGTGTGTTCAACATTGGAAAAAATAAAGAAATGGAGAGCTCTCAATCGTATACATAGACACAGGAACATGATAAGAAGCAGGAGCAAAACAATCATTAATTTATAAGTAACCACTTACATTGTTTGGATTCCTTTCACGTATTAGTTCCTTCTAACGTTTCCAATTACAGGTGCCCAACCCCCCCCCCCAGTATGTTTATCCTCGAATTCTTTCTCGACTTGTCTTTATATATTCTAATTTTAATTTTCTATAAATTCCCCCTTTTTTTTCGTTTTTTAGAGTTCCAATAGCAGTTCACGTCACCTGTTGAGTCCTATTTCTTAATTTTTGAATTAACTAAACCCTTCAGCAGATTTATAATTCCTCAAGACGAGTATAAAAAATCTCATGCAATAGATACATCATTAGTAGATTCTTCTCCTCGAAATATTGATGTTATTGTGTGTTGTTTTTAATATGGTCCATATTTGAGTGCCCTACTAAAGAACTTTCCATTGAATGAGACTTTTGATACCACTGATCTTGAGGAGCTGCAAATCCGATGAATAAGTAGATTACTCAAAAAAAATCAAAGGTCAGGCCCCACAGGTAATGTGGACTCCATTGCTACAGGAACTTTTTCTTCTAGTAACTAATTATTCATACTTGGGGTGAATGGAGCGACAAGAAGAAGCAACATTACAGGTTTGAATTGTTCCTTTCAAACTTCCATCTGCAAGCAATAATTCCATGAAATCGTTTACAATTTACAGCGAGAGAGACACATACTTTCATGTTTTCCCCTCCCAGAAATACTACCACTCCAACAAATTACCAACATTAATAAACATATCATCCCCTTCCCTCTCTTAGATCATGTCCATGTGATGGCAATTGGGCTACCGACAACATGCTTCCCATCGGACCACTCTAATCGTGCATAGATGGACGTCCCAGATGGCATCGAGCTAGACGAAAAGGTCACAGTGTACATCTTCTTCTCGTTCCTCTCGCTGAAACTCAATACCATCGGATTAATCGTAATTTTCACAGACGGATCTGATGGAGATGATACGCTGACCTTGTAGGTCCCTGGAGCTCCAACGTTGGTCAAAGTCCTGACATGCCTAGCAGTGCTCATGGCATTGCCGGTTCCGGTGTCCGTCAGGAAGGAGACGGCGAATGACGGGTAATTCAGATCGGAGACCGAGTATTTCTTTGTGGAATCACAGGTAAAGTTCCTCTTGGCGACAATGTTTATTTGGCCGGAGGTGAATTTCAAGGCACAGAGGAAATTGAGGTAGTCATCAACGGTGATATCGTAGACAAGACCCGGGTCAAGGGCCTTTTGCGGGTCAACATGGCCCGACCCGAGATCAAACGGCGTCGCCCGCTTTCCAGTGGATACATCCAGTAGCTTTTGACCGGATTTATCAACGTTGTAGGCCGTAGTCATAAGAGCAGACTTAATTGCGGTAGGGCTCCAGTCTGGATGGGCTCCTTTGAGCAAGGCTGCGAGTCCGCTAATGTGCGGGCAAGACATAGAAGTACCCGAAATTATATTAAAGTCGACCCGCCGAAGATCCACGGATAGCCCGGTTGGGCCGACTCCACCTGACCACCCTGCTAAGATGTTGACACCAGGCGCGATTAGATCCGGCTTGAGGATCTCCGACGTTATAGAGTTGGGCCCACGCGAAGAGAAAGCCGCTACCACAGGTGACGGCTGGATTCCCAACTTCGTACCTCCGAATATGATCGTAGCCGTTGGTTTAGGGTCAGCGAAAAGATAGCTTTTAATCAAATCCCCGGTTTTCTGACCCACGCCGGTTGCCGGCAAGAGATGGGCGTCGGCGACTAGTTCCTCCCCATTAGTAGCGGTATTCGCGAGAATCATCCCGATCCCACCGGCGGCTTTCACGACATCTCCCTTCTGAACCCTTGGATTAATCCCACGATCACATAACACAATCTTTCCGGAGACCTTTTCCGGTATCAAAGTCCCCGACATGCACAGACTCCCCCCGCTAGTAACATTTGTCGCATTTCCGGCGTAAACAAACGGCAGCATCGAATCCGGCAACGGCTTTCCATTATAAAGCGAAACACCGGAATAATTCTTCCCGTTTCCAAGACTCACATAAGCCGGAAAATCACGATCAATCGTTCCAGCACCAACGGTCGTGATCCACGGCGCTACATTAGACAGACTATACTCACTGGGGCCCGCATTTCCGGCGGAACACGAAACCAAAATTCCGCGCTCCATTGCTGCAAACGCGCCGATGGCCACAGAATCTCTATAAAAATCGGCCATCCCACCGCCGAGAGACAGGGAAAGAACGTGGACCCCATCATCAACGGCTTTCTCCAAGGCTGCTAATATGTCGGTGCTGAAACAGCCGCCAAGCCAACAAACCTTATAAGCGGCGAGTCTGGCTCTCGCCGCCATTCCACGTGCGGTTCCCGCCGCATATCCAAACAAGCTGGCATCCTGAACCGAGGCACCGGCAGCGGTAGTTGATGTGTGGGTCCCATGTCCGTCATCGTCCCTCGGCGACCGGGATTCCTTCGATTCATCAATGGGGCCCAAAGCTGCTTCATAGCCTTTTGAGAAAAATCTCGCTCCGATCAGTTTCCGGTTACAACTCAAGCTCGGGGTGAACTTCGTTCCTGCCTCGCATTCCCCTTTCCATCCCGCCGGAACTGGACCCAGACCGCTGTCATCGTAGCTCCGGCTCTCCGGCCAGACTCCGGTGTCTAAAACTCCAACGATGACGTCGGTGGCGGAATCAGATTCCGGCATCAAGCCTTCGTTGCTCCCTAACCCGAGAAATTCTGGAGTTCTAGTCGTGTGGAGTTCGTACTTGGTCTCCGGAAAAACTGCGAGAATCCCATCTTTCTGTTCAAGCATTCCAGCTTCTTCTTCCGTCAAACGCGTCGAAAACCCATGTAAGACGGTAGAGTAAGTATAAATGATATCAGCCGAATCGGATACCGATTTGAGGGACGAGTCGTACCAGGCATGGTGCTCGGAGAAAGACGATGGCATTTGGGATCTGGCCACGTGAACGACGTAGGTTTTTTTCTGCTGGGCTTGGATCTGTGGTGCGGATTGTGACACGTGGAGGAGAGAGAGAAGGAGGAGCGATGCTGGAAAAAATCTGAATTTTGAGAGACCCATCTTCTTACCTCTCTTTAGCCTCCTCCGGCTACTCTGACATGGGAGTTCTACGGAGAAAGAGCAGAAGATCTTAAAGCTAGGAGGGAAACCCGGCTCTCTCTATGTACATATACACATAAACCAATTTATGAATTTCTAGGTGTCAAATCAATGAATGGAAGAAAGAAAATTGTCCCGTTCCTGGAATGATTGCGTTCGGACAAAAGCAAGACAGCTCTTAGAGAGAGAGAGAGAGAGAGAGAGAGAGAGAACCAATTTAGGTAGAGAGCTCATTTATGTAGAGAGAAGAATAGAGAGGAAGAGCTTTCACCATCGCATGGAGTGTAAACGGCTTTAATCCATTTCTCTTGCTAGGCAGATTCTTTGTCTGTCTCTCTCTACGTGACCTTGTTTACTTCATCTCTCTGTGCGTGACCTTGTTTTGTTTTTCACTTTTTTTGGAGTTTGCGGGAAAGAAATGGTCTCAGTAGCTGCAAAACTCCCTCCGTCTTTGTGGGTGGTGGGAAACAGAAAGAAAGAAGAGTCCAAGAAAGGAAAAAGTTGGAAAGAATTCAAACCTAACATAGTGAGTGGGTCACGGGTTGAATAGACATGTCTTCGGCCAAGTGGGCTTTGGATATTTTCTTCCTGCTGCAGTAAATAAGTACACGGACTCGCCCCTCACAAAATTTACGTCTGGGGCCCACGCATTCTCCATCATCTTAACCTATGGGCGCTGCAGATCTATGGTGTTGCTTTGAAGATAAACGGCCAGAATCGCAAATAATTAGATTAGCCGTGCAACCAAGTTCCCACACGTACTTTTACCTGAAAATAACATGTTGAGATAAAACTTATGATGGTAGAATCAGAAGAATAACACGTGATGTTTGTTTTCCTAATTTAAATTCTCTTTTCTTTCTTTTATATGAAATAGAGTTTTGTCCTTGAGGAGTTGGCAGGCGCCACGCGGGCGGTGTTCTATCTTAAAATGCAGTATATTTTAGAAGATTCCTGTCTACAGTAGCGGCCTGTGAGCAACCCTGGGAAAAATGATTCTTTGGTTTGAGTTCGAGAACAAGAGATGAGAAGCAGGATTGGATTTGTCATTTGAGATCAAAGTCAACGGATGGGATCGCTCTCTCACTCAAGTCTCGTAATAAGGTTATTCTCTCTTCTCTTGGTAGTAAACTTATTTGTGCATTGAACTAAGAAAATGCCTATGAAGGTTACGAGTGCCCCGAGGAGTTTGTGTGACAGATCGATTCAGTCTTGGGAGAATTAATCGATTTTGTCCTTCTTGTGTTTTGCTACCACCACTTGCTACCCTTTACCATGTCCTCAAGCCCCATTACAGCTGGTGTACGTGTTTTACGGTCATTCAGTAGGACAATACCAATAGGCCCTCACAAAGTAATCCAATTAATTAACATTTTATATGCCACGTGTATATTCTAATTTCATCTAAAATAGAAAAATTAGTTGATAAAACCGCATTTTAGAAAGCTTCTATAATCAAGAGCTTTGGCTTTATTAAGGATATAAAAATATAAAAGTTGCTCGTTAAGCGGAAAAACTTGCACTGGGACCATTTGCTTAATAGCAAAAATCAGAGAGAACATGTTTGATATATTAGTTTTAACTTTGGGGTAGGGGTGCTTCTCAAAAGATTCAAAAAAAGAGGTTGGTGCGTGGCATGATCCACTTGGACTCTTGCCCATTACAGTTTTCCGAATGAAAATATACACGTCCACTGTATAGATACTATTATTCTCTCTCTCCTCATTTAATTTTTTTAGAAATAAGCCTGATCTATTCTTCTACTTCTCTTCATTTATCTTTTTTTGAAAATAAGCCGATCTCCTTAGAAGACAATTACGATAAAAAATGCTGAGGAAATTGTTGAAAATATGATTTTCCTTTAGGAATTGCTAGTCATGAATACGTGTTCACATGGACATGTAAGATTAGAATAATATATACTGAGCGGTAGTTTTTAATTTTTAGCGGGGCTAAAATGCGGCCAGTAAAAGTAAGATAATTTCTCACGGTAATATCTGCTCGTAAAAACTACTTTTTGTTATTAACACTGCCTTTGGCCCATTTGCAAAATGCTCTCTGGCCTATTTTCCAAAATACTCTTGCATGTATTTTCCTCTTCTCCACATAAATATATATCACAAAAGCAGATAATAACTTATATTATTATAATATGAATATATCCCTAAATTGGTTACTTTGTACGGTTACTTGTGCCATGGATTTCCTTTATATATAGTATAGATAACATTGTTTAACAACTAACCATGTAAAGCTAAAAATAGAGGAGATTAAGAGAGTGCCACTATTAAAGTGGATGAATAGTGTGAATATCAATTGTGCTACTGATTGCATACTTTATCGAACTTCTCATTTGTATTAATAATATTAAGAGTTGTGGAAACTTTTAAGAATGACCATACTCATCAACCTTGATAACCTAGTTTATTGGTACATCAGAAACCATTAGTTTTTAACTTTTAGAGGATTCTGCCTTCATACAAAGATCTGAACTTACGCAACGTTTCAAAGGAAGGAGGAAATCATACCTTGGGACAATAATTAAATAAAAAATACAAATAAAAATTGAAAGGAAGAAGAGGGGGGTTGGGGTTTATGTGTCTGCTTGGTGTGGCGTCGCCCTCGTCAACTTCCCCGCATTTCTCGCCAGAAGGGAAAGAAAGGGGCCCGGATAGCTGGTGCTAAAAACTATTTATCTTCGGGGCACGTACTAATAGGCGATACGTGGGAAAAAAAGGGGGGGGGAGAGAGTATGAATATGGCACATGCAGCCATGTTCTGTTCCAAAGGGTTTTTACTGGCGGATAATGATGGCCTTATGGTTGATGCGAAGAATGTGTGAATCCAGGCTTCCTTTTCATTGATCCAAAAACATAAATAATGATCTGGACGTGGAATGATAGAATATGAAGTAGTCTAACATAATATCTCCCCCTTCGCTTGGCACGGACGACGTTTTGGAACATGAGAGGAGTTGCATCCGGAAATATAGGAATCGGATTCCAGGTACAACGAGCCCCAGGCCCACTCATGTGAACAGACCCTTAGATGGGGCTGTGGCCGAAAGTCTTCTAACCTAGACTTGCGAGTTAATGCTTTGGCGAGGCGTGATCTCACGGAGATTTGCAATGATGGTAAACGGTAAATCACTTTTACTTGATGAGTTGCACCTTTACTAGATCTGGTCCGTTCATGTTAATTCTCTGATTTTGGATTTCTGCAAGCCCCAAAAAGACCTAGAATCTGAGAGCATGTGTTTTAGCTCGTTGATGTGCAATGTTCTCTTTCTCAAATGCTAAAATAATCTGATTTGCATCATTTTGGACTAATACAATGGGGTGCCATGCTAACTTGCCATTAGATCACGCGTCACTCAAGCATACCTTCTCCTGAACTCGGACAAGTATATCTAAAAAGAGAAAGTTATATAAGCGCCTGCTATTTTGATAAATTAGCCCATACTAATGTTTTTATACCTTTAACTATAAGTGGCCTCATTTTGTGAAGATTTGAGTTCTAATATTGCTCTTAACTTACATGGTCTATGCTCCAAAACTCATCCATTAGATAATCTTAGCCACCATTTTCTTGGAGCTGTAAAATGAATGGTCATAAGTTTAATTGGCCAATTTATGATTTAAAACAATAACTACTAGGATCATCCAATGGATAAGAATTTTGAATCATAGTCCATCTAAGTCAAGGGTAATATTCTGAAGGACTTAAATCTTATAAAACTAGGTCCACAAGTTATAGTCATTCAAAATATTAGTAGGGGCTAATTTATCAAAAATTGGAAGTCATCATATCATTTCGGAAAAAAAAAAAAGAGATAAAGAATTTTTGAAGTTTAAGACTAGGGAACATAGTCAATCCAAGTATAATGGGTGAGATCTTTGAAGGCCTTGTACTTTTTACCACCAAATTAATTTGTAAGTTTTTCTAGGCCCTTTGTCGTATAGAAACTCTTATTTATGTAATGATTTAGTGTAATAGGTTTCAAATTTGGCCGATCTAAATACTTCATCATGTTTCGCTTTCCTTTTTTAAGTTGTATGCCAAAAATCATTCCCATCTTGGCTTTTAACTATTAGTTTTCTTATTTAAATTTTCAATGGACATGATTTTAGAAAAGTACATGTATCAAATCATAACACAGTAATGAAGTTTGTGAGTTAGCCAATCAAAGGCAAATTAAACAAGATGAATGGATTCGATCATCCAACAAAGGGCCCTTACTAGTAGCTTGCTTTTTTTGTTTCTCAAGAGCACTTTCCTTATATAATTGCAGATCCACCTGAAATGTTTCCAAGTGAATCCCATCACGCTGTCAGAATGTGTAGTGACAAAACATTCCTTGTTTTATTTTTTGTTTAAAAAGATATGCATTTTTCATGAGCATATCATATTGAAAAAGGCATATAATTTTAAATAAACTAACTTCTTTAGTAAAATCCTTATTGTTTTACAAAATAGTATTTAATTTTTCTTTGCATTTTTAAATTTCTATTTTCTTTTACGATGGCATGCTTCTATGATTTTATCCTTTTATAAAATTTCATCTTTAATTATAATTTTTTTGTACTTTTCTTCAATATTTCATACTTAAACTTCAATTCTCTTATCTCTTTAACTTCAATCACTGGCTTTCTAATTTTTTATTACTCTGACTATTTTCTCTTTTGCTTTTTTTAGCTCCAAATTTTATAATTTTATCTAGGAGTTCAGACATTATATTTAATTATATCTATAATAGATTTTGTAATTCTTTTTATCATAAAAAAATATTAAGTAAGTTGTATATTTATTTTTATAGTGAATTTTTTTTATAACATTTTAATATTTCTTTTTTTGAATTTTCAACTTTCTCTTTCCCTGGGCTTTTTAAATTTCCTGAACTTTGGCTCCTCTCTTTTTATCTCTTTTTAGTATACTCTGAAATTTATGACTTTTTCCCTTGCCCAATTCTAACCTTGTGACATTGCCGTACTGTCACTTACCCCACCGTTGAGGGAGTTGGAAAGGTCTACTGGTCCGTCCCGTAACTGGCTTGTGGGCATTAAAACTTGACAAGGACCACCAATTATTGATTAGAGATGTCTTTTCCACGGCTTTCGTAGGGTAATATTTTGGGAACCTTGTGATTCCTCAGCCAATGCAATTATTCAAGAAGGGCGGATAATGCAAAGCTAAGGGCCCATGCGGCAGGGAGCTTCAGCTTTAATTAATTGCAGTAGGAGAAGAAGACAAAGGCAAGCTACAAGCACTTAAAGAGGATATTGTCAAGCAACCTAAGGAACAATTCAAGAAGATACACACCACAAAGTGAAAGCCAGCGAGGAAATATGCTATCCAAGAGCGACTCAGGTAGCAAGTTGCCGTTTAGCTAGCGCTCTACTTGTATATGAAAGGATGATCCGACGCGTTCCTCTTAGTTCCGATGCTTTGGATGTCTACTGAATTGGATGAAACTAGCTTGTTGATCACACGAAAGGGTGGTCATCATTATGAACCCAAATCCAAAAAGATAAAATGAAAGAGAGAGAAAGGAAGTTGATCACTTCGAGAGGATTAAACCTCCTATTTCAGGCTCAATCCGAGAAGAAATTAAATCTTCTAACCTATGTAAAGCCAATCAACTTGAGAAACACTTTGAAAATGGGGTTCATTTTTGTATATAAAATGGACTTGCAAATGACAAAATACCCTTATCAAGTAGTTTAATTTTCAAATATTTGCTATCATTTTCAATTTTGCTTTTACAGGAATAGTGAAGCACAACTCTCCTGTTGATTCTCATTCGCATGTCAATACAATGTCTTTTGATAGTCTGGTAGGCTTTGTGCATTATTCTACTCTCTTCTGGGTGTTACACTTTAAAGATTTATTGGGTACACTTTAGCTCTCTTCTGGTTGTTAGGCTTTAAAGTTTTATTGGGTGCGCATTTTGCAGCTCAATTTTGACGTATCTTTAGCTTATTCGAAGGTTATTGGATCTCTCCTAGGAGCTTCTATATCCATAATCTCTTTTGTGTGTGAGGCTTTGGAAGTTTGTTGAGTGCTTACTTTATAGCCCGAATTTGACACCTATTTAGCTTATTTGAACAATATTGAATATTTACCAGATGAGCTCATATCCATAAACTCTCATGAGTATTAGCCTATATTTCACATTTATCAAGTTCTCCAATACATTTGTTATTCATAAGGCATTCAAATTCAGGAGACAAAAGTATGGGTTTATTTTGATTGTGCAAATTAGTTAAGGCACAAGTTGAGTTTGGCTTGGTTGAATGCTAGAGACAGAGTTGTCATAACCTTTACACTTAATAGAAGGCTTCAAATATCTTCTGCAATAATATTTTGACACGTGCCTCTAAACTAAGATTCATCAAATTGACTTTGTACTAGTTTTTTTTTTTATATTTCCAACAATTTGTAGATATATTTTCTCCTCAATTCCTTTAAACCTAGCAATTGGTAGAAGTATGAATCTCAAAAACTCCTGATATGATGGCTCAAGTTTAGCATCTATTGAATTTTCACTAACATGATTGGGCACATCCTAAAAATAACAAGCTCAAAAATTTAATGAGAGTGAGTTTCTAATTAAGGATCATATAATGTGATATATGATACAAGATTGGTGAAAATCTTGGATTACTCTTGATTTTGCTATGTGAAAGAGAGGACATTTTCTAAGAAAATATAGGGATAAGATTTTGCATTGATAACTATAATGACCAAGTTAGATAGACATAGAGACTAGTTTCTATATAAAGAAGGAAGCTTCATGTGATGACTCGGGTTTTTGTAACACATTTTGTAATACATTTTCAAAGGCAGGGCTCTTAGTAGTAAAAAAATTTTACAAAACAAAGCATCAAAAATTCTTTTATTTAAAACTTATTTTGAAAAACCCAAGTCATCACTTCATACATAACATAAGTAGAATTGTTGTACAAGATAAAATTTCCATTGAAGAAATATATTTTTATTAAATTCTAGAATCCATCTAGTGGTTCACAGTACAGCCTAGTATCAGTACAATACTTGTCCAAATTACATAATCCAAGCTTCAAACCTCACCATAAATTAAAAACTCTCAATACAATACAATGCTCTCAAATAAAATACATGTCTTCGAGGGATATACCCTAATTGATTATTCTTTCAAGTCTTCTTAGATCTTAAGCTCCTAATTTTCCTTCTCTGTATCTGAGATATTGTAAACATTGAAACATTGACAATATCTCAGCAAGCTATGCTTGGTAGGGGATTCAAGAAGCATAAAACTTTGACAGTATAATCCTAATACTTCATAATCCTATTATTCATACTCATGGATCAATCTCTTTACTTTGTCATATATGTACATCCTTACGCATACATACGATATACTGTGTATAGATATATAAATATGGTCAAAACTGTAAACATAGTTAATATCTCAAAACATAATCATATCTAGCTTATGTTGAGTTGATAAATCATCCAAACTCTGCTGGATATACTCCCTCATTTGGGTAGTATCAGTAAT
The DNA here is from genome assembly GCA_035236585.1 of Warburgia ugandensis. NCBI lineage: Eukaryota > Viridiplantae > Streptophyta > Magnoliopsida > Canellales > Canellaceae > Warburgia > Warburgia ugandensis. Next base: position 56,350,037 of record CP141133.1, on the reverse strand, counting down.
CTATGATTACTTAGCATCTCATCATGCCATATCATAAGGCATTTCACTATGTAATGCATCATAATACAAAAATACTCAAAGGACTATTATGCATGCAGTTATAATCCATATCAGCGTGCCCGGATGCTGCTAAATAATCCACCTATACCATCCTTGGTGGAAATCACAATATCCATGTCTGTATGGGGAGGACCATGGCTATCATAGTGGCGGCCTTCCCATAATTGCCCCACCAAACTTTTAGCCTCATTTAGGCTTGATATCCATATCATAACAAGTTTCAGAGAGCGGGTGGCCAAACCCTACTAACTCTCCTAGCATAGCATCCGCAGGCCTATGCTTGTTTAAAACAAAACCACAAGCCTCCATGCTTGTATGTAAAGTAATTCTCATATGTATTAGACAATCCGTGTATTTACTTACGGCTAGAATACTTTCTAGTTTCCTATTCACTTAGGGTTTTCCTCAATTCTAACTTAACCATTTCATATGTGTTTTGGTTAGATCATCAGGGTTTTCAATGGGTTTAATATAAGTATTTACATTATACTTGTCAACATTTCTAGACATAAGATCATGTATACAACATGTACTTTTAATGTAGATGCATTCATAAAATCCTCCTACCTTTAAGTAGTGATCCATCTCTTTAGATCTTCCATGATTATAACTGATGTATGTAATCTGTAAATCCATACATACTGTCAATATATATACAATTTGAATAAGCCTATATTTTTTTTATCCTATCTATATTCTTTGTCTAATCTTATCCTTCAATATAAAGGATCTAGATCTTGTGTCCTATCATGATCTATCTTCCTCAGATAATGTTTATCCTATTGATCAATAGATCTGATGGTTAGAATGATCTTTTAATCTTTTAGATCCAAGTATTTTCTATTCTAAGTCTTTATATATTCCTTTCTTTGATCTTGATTTTTCATGGATCCTTTGATGAACAATTTATACTTGTTGATAACGATCAAGAGCTTAGATCTTCTATCATCTAGTTCTTTTTTATCTAAGTTTATGTAATATCCTTAATTTTCGTTACAAAATAAGAAATTACTAAATAAATTAAATTAAAAATTTAGAGATGAAATTTTTTTCTAAAAACTTAAGAATTTGAAAGTTCTTGTCGATACAATTCCAATGCCACCAAGAACGCGGAAAACGGAGCTCAAATGAGGGAGTTAGGAGCCGTTGAAGTTGTGAGGCCATTTTGGTCATTTGACAGAGACGTGTTACACAGGGGTCTAAATTGATAATGGCACCCCCGTCTTCCACACGTCTCTACCAGTTCCGGTGAAATCGCCTGAGAGACGTGGAAAGAGATGTGAGGGGAAGAGTTTCTCTTCCCCTAAGACTCTAAACCCTATATCTACCCTTCTCAAGGAGCCAAAATGCTCCACCTTAAGCGTTCCTCTGGGTTTTTACTCAGAACCCTAGCCCTGCAAAGTTTGCACTTTTTCAGCGAGTGAAACCCCGGCAACACTAGCAACACCAGCCAGACGTAAGGTAAGCCTTAAACCCTATTTTTCATATTTATTAAATAGGAAAAATTAATTAGAAAAGCATTTAAAAATCACAAAAATCAAATTTCCTGAGAACTCTGTGCACGCTATTGTTGGAGCGTGATTTCACGGATGAAACCACACCCATTTGAAAATTGCACCGTCCAACTAGTGCACATGAGACCCAAGATCAAACCCTTTAAATGTGGGAGAGATCCAACAGTGGGTTTCTCTAGGAAACGTAAAAACCAGTACCTAGGGATGTTTTTAGGAACGTGAGAAAAATCATTTAAAAAACATGGTTTTTGGAAAAATCAGTGCAAAAGGAGGGCATAAATGGATTCTAGAGGAAATTCTGAGAAAAATGGCGCAAAAATCACTCAAAATGGAGCTCTGTAACTCCGCCGGAGATGACCGGAATCCGATCGTCTTCTCTGGTGGCGATGACGTCGTCAGCGGCCAGGCACTGACGCCAGGACGCCTCGACGGAGACACGCGATGAACGCACGTCTCTGCGCACGAGTACAATGGTCATGTGTTCTGGAGCTCCTGCGCGGGCTGTCACATTGAGTCAGGACGCATAGCTTCCTGATGACCGTGACGCACGTCAGCCTCATTTTGTGTATGTTTTCACTAAAATTTGATTTCTGAGAGCTATAGGAGTCCAAATCACGATCCGAAAGAGGCGTTGTGACCGTATCAATGATGCGGACTTAGTTTTAACTTGAAAACTTATAAATGACTACTTTTAATTTAGAAAAATTTTAAAATAGTGATGTGACTTGTACAAGTGCACTTGAATATACCAGTTAAAGGGAGTTATTAGCAAGTTAGTGGTCTCACATTGAGGTAGGTGATGAAAATTAATGCTTTGCCTTGATTTTTAAACCATGTTTAAACATAGCATCATGTGTGATTGTGTTTTAAATTGCAATTATCATTTAGCGTGGATTTCATGCGACTTTGAGTACATTATGATTATTCCAAATTGAAATCTTTTATTGAATAAACTTATTTCAAATGATTTTATAAGCATGATGTTAATTAGTTATGCTTAAATAGAGACTTATTTCTTATTATATATAGGAAATGCATGGATTTACATGGAAATAAGAACAAGGGCTTATTAGCTGGTTCTTTTATAGGCTAACCCCAGGATGAGGGGCATGTCTTGGGGATTGCGAGCTATGAGTGCTTTTGAGTTTTAGCATATACATATGATTTTTGTATTTTATATTTGATGACAAGTACTCTCGCCCGGTGGGCTTCATGCTAGGAGGGATAGGGCCAGCCACCCACCCTCCGAGATTGTGATGTGATGATATTGTGATATGATAGACACCTGCCCATAGATGACATTCGGTAGGGGTTTGGTAACATAGATAGTCCACACTACCTGTCTGAGCCTTTCCATGGGGACAGACGCTAAGTCTCCCGTTATGGTGTCGACGAAGAGCGGAGGTGGTTGATACCCATGGAGGGTTACCATTGCAGCATGATGGCCCATATTCTTATTATGTGTGCAAGTTTGATGAGCATGGTTATGGATGGTATGCCTGGGTGTGACGACACTCAGAGGTTGGCCATGAGTACTCCTAATCAGTGATATTAGTGCGATGTGGTGGGACCCATTACCTTAGGGTGCCCATATTATTATTGTATGCTCATTTACATTGATTTATGTCATGTTTTGACTCCGTGAAATGCATGTTTTAGCATATGAAATAAATTGACATTTATTTGGACATGACATTATGATACTGCTATTTTCATAAATGATAGACTTTTCATCAGTGCTGTTAATTATTTCTTTCATTTATTACATTAATTGTCTATGTACCTACACAAGCGATAGCTTGCTGAGGCATTGCTTTGTTTTGCAATGCCTTGATCTCGAGTGCGACATCAGGAAAGGAAAAGCTGTTAAGAAACCATGAGAGTTGCTGAAGATCTTTTTCCTATAGTTTTAGATAGTGATGTGAGTCATTAAAACAGGATTATCATTTGGATTTAATTATGGACTGCATACTTTATATTTGGAGTTGATTGAGATGTTTGGACATATGTTGGACATTTATATGGGATGATATGATGGATAGACCCTGTGCATATTATTATTGTGTTTTGGACATTTATTTGATTTAAAATAAAGGCACCGATTTATTTGACATTGATTGATACGCGTATTATTTTATTTACATGTATGTCGGTTTGAGAAAGGAAAAATAACACCCGAAGTTTTTAAGAATTGTTTTAGTAAAATGATAATTAAAGCTTTTTTCATGGGATCCCAAATGCTCTTATTCAAAATGCCATTTTTATTAAAAAAAAAATGTCTTAAAAATACGGGGTGTTACAGTTTAGTTGTTTGATCATCCCTAAGGAGGATGATATTGGTTCTCTTCCTTGAATCATAATTGATCAAGGGTAGATCTTCTATTTGATCTAAGATATTCTATTCTATTTGATCTAAGTGGCAAGCAATATATCTATATCATCATCAAGAAGTATTTATTTCTTTTTATTGTTCTTGTTCATTCAAGATCCAATGGATCTTGTTTGATCATCCTTATCTTACTTACAATTTTTATTAGTGTTAGATAATTTACTAACCTTTTATGCTCTTATTATTATTATTATTATTCAACTAGTTAATGTTTTACTGGTTGAAGATAACTTATTTTAGCCTAAGTCTAAACAGCTCCTCTTATTTCCAATTGGCTAAGGCTTACTAGCTAAATGGGTCAACACAAAGTGGTTACTTTAATCCTCATGTAAGGAGGCATTTAGACCTCACAAAAGGTAGGAAAAGAGTGAGGCTCTATTAGCAAACCCCCTTAACCACCATGTTCAACATTCATTAGAGTGACCTTAGCTCAACCTTTCATAAGGTTCTTATGAGCATGTTAATCCTAAGTACTCTTTCTAATTGATTTTAATTAAGTCCATGAACATTTAAAATGTCATTCATGGGGTTTATTATTCTCCTAGTTTGGGCAAAGGATTTGATAATCCTTATATTGTCCTACTAACTATAGCCCATACTAATTAAGTCCAAGTCAAATAATTCACTCTTATTTGTATCATGAAACTCTACTTTCTCATTAGATTCTATTTTTGGTATTTTATGCTCTTTATCTCATAACTACTTTAACAATTAAATCTACTAATAAAATTTAACCATAAATGAATTATAACTTTAAAGCATAAAACTATATAATTGAACAACCTAATGATAATAATACTAGCATGATTTCTAACTAATGTACTTTATCTAATAAACTCAAATTAAACTATCGTGAACCTAAGGTACCATTTCATACCATAGTCTAATCTGACATGAAATCCTAGCAGGGTCCTAAGTTACAATTGCATGAAATCATACTAATATGGTCCTAAGTTACAATTCATCATTCATGAATAATTTTATGGACATTTGAAATGAAGTTATACTAAAATTATCTATCATGGATCCTATATTCATGAAATCAATGCATAACTCAAGCTAACCTATTTCTCATTATTAAAGCTTTTACTTATGATCCAACCATTAAATCTTAGTTCTTTTCCTTTTAATCAAGAGTTTTAATTAATTTTAGGGCTTTTAGTCCATTAAGGTCCAAGATCATATCCCTTTGGTTTTTATCATATTCTATCAATGATTTCAATAGATTCCATCATAATATCATTCATTCAATCCATCCCAAAGGTTTGATCATACTTGATCTTATTGATCAAGTGGGTCCCTTTGTCTTTTTAGGGTTTTTCTACCATAAAGGGCAGATCCCTCAATTTATTTTAGATCTATCCAAATAAATCATAGATATCACTTGATTTCAACATTATATCTTCAATAAATCAAATCCCCAAGATCTAATCATCTCAGATCTTGAAGATCATAAAAATTAGAAACTTAATTCTTAAAAACAGAAAGTTTCTGGAATGTTTTATTATTATTATTATTATTATCAATATTATGATTTTAGAAGAAAATAGACATTATAAGCTTTCAATTGCTTCTTTCTGATCTCAATTTGGAGTTCAGATGACTTCACAATTGAACTGTGAAGTTTGCAGTCGTTCCTAGGGTCCAGATTTGATCTAGGCCCAGCGGAACGGACGGTCGAATTGATTGGGCGAAGCAGGCTAGTCAGGTGGAATGGTCACCGTGTGCCCATCACAGGGACGCACGTGTGACATGCTCCCTCAAGACCGGTGTTGTGACGCGACTGTTCTGTCGAAATGGCATCTCATGCGGTGCGCGCGTGCGAAGACGCTGCCGTAGGCCGTGTCTCCGTATGGCGTTTCAGTACAAGGACTCACTTAGAAGTTTGATCAAAATAAACAGTCAGTTAAAATCATATATCGAAGACGGTTCCAAAACAGTCTTATATACATCCATTTTTGTAAATTGGACAAAAAAGGAGATGGATCTGAATTGACTTCAAACATGTGCACTTTTAAAATCAACTTTCCAAAAATTGACTTTGAAAACTTTGTAAATTTTTTTTTTCTCCCTACTATACACTACAATCTTATCTTGCTATTATGGTATCCTTGGATACATTCAATAAACTATTGGTGTTCTAGTCTTCCTATTAAAGACAATAAAAATAAATTGGCATTGACTTCTACATCCACTCGAACATCTAAATTCAACATCTATGCACATTTACGTAAAACCTAACTATACAATCTTCTTATAATATAGTCATGCTACAATATTCAATATACTTGAAAAGAGAAATTACAATACCTACATTCACTTCATTCACTATAATTTTCACATTCAAAATCCACATATACACATTCACTTCTAGCATAAAATACTCAAATACATTTAAAAAAAAAAAACTTTGCATGTACCTACACCTACAGTTCCGCATACGCAGCTATTTATTTCCTCACTCTATCTTCCCCTCATTCATTCCATAAACAAATCACATACATATACTTCAAGGAAATTAATAAAAAGTATGAGACATATCCATATCAATGAAGAAGTTTAGTTTTTTATTAATCAATAATAAAATTTGCATTAGTCTTAATAGTACAAGTTTTTTAGTTAAAATACATAACATACTCTTGGATTCTTATTTTGTTGACTAACTTAGAGTAACACTACTTGGTTCTCATTCGGGTAGTACAGTAGCCTATAAGACAACATATATTATGTATATATAAACATATATATATATATGTATATATATATATATATATAATTTTGTTGCATTCTTTTAGTTGCAATCTATAAAAAAGTGTAGAAAAATGTAAGATTAAAACTAGTAAACTGTGTCTTACCTTTCTAAGTTTTGTGTGACACCCCGGGTTTTCTAAAATCTTTTTCCAATACATATATTAATAGTAAAAATTTTATTTTTACAAAATAGGAGGGATCCCTAAAATAAAACACAAATATTTAGAAATTTTTTTGCAGCGTCAAGGGAAAATACCCAATAAGGAAAACTCTGAGGGTCATTTAAACCCCAAAACTACAATGCTGAACTAGATCACTTTCAGACACTCTGAGCATGCTCAAATACAAAACCATGAGAAATTATGCAAATTACAAAGAGACGATGATAATAAAAGTCCCCAAGCTCCAGGGTCCATCCAAAATCACCACATCATCCATGTATAAGCATATGCACACTATACAGTGGTATGAGTATAATTTATCAAAATATACAAATATCTAGGTAGAATACCAAAAATTCGATACAAGTATAAAGAAGTACACTACTATGTCTCCGAATACAAAAAGTATAGGGTCCTCAGGTCCTTGTCTAGATTTGTGGTAGTCTACCCGTTGCCCTCTTTGACTATCACCCTCTAACTCTGAGGCATTACAAAACAAAGCAATGCCTTAGCAAGCTATGCTTGTGTAGGTGATTTACATTCAATATAAAGTGATAAGAAATAACATGGTACAAAAACCCCAGATTCATACGATGAAGAATATACCAAATTCATGATATAAATAGGCAACATAAGTCATGGTGTTAGGTCATGTAAAATCCAAAAAGATATGCAGATACAAGTAAGCCATAACCACGTGAGTCTATATCCAAAGAACAACATGAATGCATATCAAAAGCATTGAAACATCATACATGGTCAAGCCCTATGAGTGTCTCAGGTACACTCACGGCAATGTGGGGTCAACTCTTAATACCATTCGCTTTCACCCTTTCACCCACAACAGGGCACTTAGGCACTCACGGAAAGGTGCGTTCCAGTTTTCCTTTCACCCTTTCACCCACACGGGTACTCAGGCACTCATGAAAAGACGCATTTCACACCCGCTTTCACCCTTTCACCCACAAGGGGCACTTAGGCATTCATACGGGAAGGGGGATGCATCCCATCATAAGCTCAATAGTCTCAATCGTCAAGGCATAGAGACTCCCACGTGTTAAACATCTCAATAGTCAAGTCAATGTAATTGAAATATGTCAAAAATAGTGCATAAAACATATACAAGGGAAGTAGCAAGCATATCGATAATACATGCTAAAAATGATCTTATGCAGCATGATAGGGCATACAAACCTATGCCTCCAAGTTTCAATCACTAAGTCATGATTTGAGAAATCATGGAAAATTGTGAATGAAATCACCTACCTCGATAATACAGTACTCTAATCAGGTGCGTAAGCAATATCAAGTCGTATGCCCTAACGTACCTGTCACATCATAAGTCATCATTGATTGTTAAACCTCTCATTTTTATCATGACCACTAAAATTTCTATTTTGTTTAGTGAGTCACATGTATCTTTATGATCATGTATCGATCTGACGGTCAGATCACTCTTGATCAGCACATCCTAACGTAGTTGCTCAGATCGATCATTAGGATCATTTTTTCTTCACAATTCCATGAGATCTACCCTTCTAATCTCCTAGATCATCTCATGTTTGATGTATACAACCAAAGTCTAAGGCCTGATCATATATTGATAAGCTTGATCTAAATCATCTAATAGGTTTTAATAGTTTGACTATTAAAAAGGTACTCTAAACTAGATTTTTATCTTAAATCTAGGTCTGCCTTGTTGAGACCATCACAACGCTTCTTTTGGATCGTGATTTGGACCTCTATAGCTCCTAGAAGCACATTTTTTTTATGAATAGATGGTTAGAAAAACTCAAAATAGGAAGAAGGGATTGTCGCATGTGCTGCGCGTGTGCATGTACAGCCTATGTGCATGCACGCGTGTGTGCTACACATGTGTCACACGCGTGGTGGGCACACTTGCACCCCATGTTGTACGCATGGCACACTGCGTGGCTCGCGCACATCTCACAACGCGTCATGCGTGTAGCGCATTGGGTGGCGCCAATACGTTGCACTGGGTGTCGCATACATAGCGCACCACATGGCGTGCTCGGTCGTGCCACTTGGCACGGTCAATCGGGCCATGTGGGACACTGTTGTAGTGTCGCGTGTCACATTGCAAAGCATGTTGCACGTGCGCTCCCTGCCTGACATGCTCGCTGCCTTGTCGCAGGTTGCCGCTACCGGGGACCGTGACCGGACTGGTTCACCGTCACCGGTGATGACCGCTGGAATCCGATTGCTAGCAACCCCAGGTGCTCCATTTTTTATGATTTTTACACCATTTTGTCTAGTTTTTCACGTACATTCCATTTTCACTCTCCATTTCCCCAAATTCCTTCATTATCTGCTATTTTTTCGTGATTTTTACCATGTTTCTAAAAACCCTCATCCTACTATTTTTGTGGTTTTTCGGTATCCCTAGTCATCCGATCACCATGAAATTTCATGGGACTGTTCCTTACATCATCACGCTCAAGATGAACGGTTCAGATCATCATCTAACACCGTTTCATTGAGTTATTTCAGGAAAACCAATAACGCCTAAACTTTACTGAAAAATGGCAAGTTCATGCCGTTTTCCGGCATTTACAAGTTGATAAAACTTGGAAAAAGAATGGAGAAAAGAGCGAGGCGATCCTACCTTGGTTTGGCTAGTTGAAGGGAGGGGAGAGCTTGTCGTGTCCGTGTGGTTGCCGATGATGACTGTTGCCGGAAAGTCGTTACCGGTGGCTCGGTTACGGGGAACGAGAGAAGGGGGAGGGAAGTGCATTTAAGGCACTCTACTCTTAAATGCATATATATTATTTTTAATTTAATTTAATTTATTATATATATAACTTTTTATGACCAACATTTAATGCTAGTAATCATCACCCTGCTAACTCGGACAACTATGATGATTATTGTGGGCCCCATATGTGAAATGACTTTTTTGTCCTTCTAAATAATTTCATTTAAATATGAAATTTAAAATAATTCAATATTTTTACTCCGATCTCCAATTTTAGCATTTTTAGTGGCATTGGACTCCATTTTTCGAGCACATCTCAAATATTGAGGTTTTAACTTGAGATTCCATCTCTAAATTTCTCAAATTCTCAAATTTCTAAAATTCATAAAAATTAATTATTCTAGAATTTAAAATAATGAATGTTACATTGAGACCCTAACAACATTACATGCTAGGGTTCTCATATATTTCAACACATAGTATTCACACTATAAATCAAAATGTTGTCTAGGGTACATTGCAACTTTAGTTTATAAAATAAGGCAATTAAATATTTTTCTTACCTTGATCTTCATCCAAGTGACTTTTGTTAAGTCATTAGTCTCAATTATTTGAGCTCATATAAGCCATGTATTTCAAATTTATAATTCAAATGTATTAGATATCAATAAAATATTAGTTATGAGCTAATAAATTATTATATATTATACATTAATAGATAAAAAGCTTAATGGGGCAAGAATGTGTGCTCCATAAGAATAAAAAACAATGCATGACCACCATGCATATCCAAAACTAGTAGCATCTAATGAGACCTATGTACACAATTATATGAATTGTAATTGAACATTACAATCTTATATGTAGAACGTAATTTGGAAAGACGACAAGTAAATTAAACTCACCCACTATTAAGGTCTACCCCTTCGAGCAGTGGAAGAACCTTGGCCATTACTCTACTGCTCCACAAATAAGACTAGGGTCAAGGAATTGGTAATGTAAGTCCTCGACCTCTAATTCTCACATTGTCTTATGTAGGAAGCCACATAAAAGAAATAAGTGTCACTTATTGTTATTGATTAACATGAAGTATCAACCATTATTAAAGCCAATATTTGCATATACCCCATGTGCGAGAAAGTATGAGGGTGTTCGAGTTGATCCCATTCATAAAATCCTCTACCATAAGTGGTCCTTCAACTATATCATGGGCAACTACTCTAACCTTGAGAGGTATGGGGTTGATTAGCTCATCTTTATTAATGATTCTGTAGAGGCTCCTTAGGAATAGAGACATGTGAGGTGGGATTTCTAGTCAATCCCTAATCAGTTGCTATAAAATTTAGAAATTTTTAATCAATATTGTTCATTGAAGGCAATTATTTTTCATGAAAATAAACATAGATATTAGTATCAATTCAATAGTTATGATTGTAAGTGATGTTGAAGAGTAAGTCAGCCTCAATGGTGACTACTGTTGCTTCTAATTAACATTAGATGTAGTTCATAAGCAATCAAATTGAGGTCTCTAAAAGTTGTTGTTGAAGATGATTGATGGAATGATAACATATATACCTTGAATTGTAGGAGTATGACAAATTGCTCCAGTGAGGTGACATGATAGCCAAGGGCACTGCCAGTGGTAAAAATATCATTGGATTCTATAAAAAATGGTAGGCATGCATTCTCATTCAAAACCTTATTAATACACAAACTCTTAGCATGTGGAGGCATACTCTTTTCTGTGCAAAACCATATATCAAGCCTCATATCATGAATAGACTAAAATGATGTTTCACAACCATTCAAATCCAAAAGGCATTGATCTACCTACAAATAAAAAATATTGATACATAAGAAAGGGTGAGGTAGGGCAACTAATTAGATAATGAGAAAGTAAACATGTCTATGTATATACCTAATTGGCAAGAATTTCTCCTCCAAATGACACAAGTTGCTCTTCCTGAACTTCTTCTATAAGGGAATTGAAGCTAGCATGTGAATGAGGTATAGGGGTATAAGGATCTAGCCCTAAACCTATGATGCGTAACTCCCTACTTACATCCAACTTCTTCTCATCGCATATCTCTACTTTAAACTTTTGGAAGGCCTCCTCCTCATCAAGTGAAAATACTTTTCAATGAAATAAGGTAAAAGGAACAACAAGGTTCCCTTGGCCCTTACTCAGCAAGTGTGCTCCTCATTGCCCATAACCCTATACAAAATGTCATCTTTTGCACCAATGCTGCTTAGAGTTCTTGTAAATGCTCTTTTTATGCAATTTTTTCCTAGACAATTTAATTATAAGGACATGAACATTTTCATTAATTAATGTATAGAATTCAAGAATAATAAGGGTAGACACGTGTAACCACCTATAATGCAATAAGCAACTTCTGTAGTAGCTTCATTTTTTAAGGTAGGGCACTACAACCCAGTAAATATGTCATCTTCTAAAGGACCAAGCATAAAATGGGATCTGTTGTCTCAATTTTCTTTTGTTGTTAAGCAAGACACAATAGTTAAGTAATAAAACATGTACAACTATTAGATAATTTGAAAGAAATAAACTCTCATACACATGTACTTCATGGTCTTTCAACCTAGCATAGCCCCACCTATCTACCTAGATAGGTGTTGCTGCATATGATTGGTCTCAAGCACCTTTCTCTCTTTTGCATTCCTTGTCTACACATTTGATGCATATGTAATTAAGTGGAAGAAGATGTTATAATTAATTAAATAAAATATTAGTTTAGCACATACCTGAAATTCAAGAGACATGTATAACTTTACAAATTCATTCCATACATCCTTGTCAATGACATTGGAATTAATGTCAGGCACTCTATACAGCCTCGATAGATAATCTACATTTCAAACTATATGGTTATGAAATAGGTAATTCTACCATTTTTTCAATTTCTCACAGCTCCTTACAAAACATGTGCCTTCTCCTCAAGTATATCGAAGGTAGACTACAAAGTAGAAACAAGCATGTTACTCTATTTGAAAATAATAAGATAAGGTATGCACTATATTATATATACAAAGTATTCACATAACTTCACCATCTCCTATATGAATTTTTTTTATTACTGACGACACATGTCTCCAATCATCAATCGAAATAGGCATTATGCTTCTTACTGTGGAGTAGGGGTAATTGCTATAGGATACTACACTGTCACCTAATGCTTGCCCCTTACTATTATATTGGACTACTTCTTTTATTCCCTTTGACTTTCTCTTAAAAACCTTTTTCATCATTGTTCACCCTTTTCCCTTTCTCTTTTTAGGGCTGCTCAAGTAGGATTGTTGTTCATGTTCTTGATATTCTTTACGTTCCATTTTTCTATAAGTAAAAAACAATGAAATAAAATATGTGTAATACATTTAAATAAACATGTTATGACACTAAAATATATGCCTTATTTCTAACAAATTATGATAAAGTCTCCTTTATTTTTCAGGCTTGCACAATTAATGATGTGATTCAATTCACCTAATAAGTCATCATTTCACATTTCAAAATATAAATGAAGACTTAGTCTCCCCAATAGTTCATTAGACAGAAATTGAACAACAACACATTTTCTTGAAAATTCAATGCTTAAAACCATTGCATAATAGATGTAATTGATGGAATTAGCAAATCCTACACACAAATCACATGCTCAAAACCATAGCATGACAAGAATAGCTAGCAGATAAGATATCAGACATAGGTGTCTATATGTCAATTTGTAATGCAATAAAATAGTTCAATATGTTGGGGCAATGCTTAAAATATCTAGCATTTCAACTCCAAAACAACAGCATAGCAGTATAGTAGATGGCAATCAGAATTCAGAGAATCTAGCTCTTTGTTTCATCCAAAAATGTTGGTACATAGATGAATTTATAGACATGGGAATAAGTAATAGCAGTCTTTTAACTCATGTCAAAGCATTGGTCAATCATTGATGTATACAAAGATAGAAATCAAGCATGATGGAACACTACTTTTCAATCAAAACAGTGATCATCCAGTGGTAGTAGGTATAGCATACAACAAATGTTTAGGCCTCTATTTTTCTCTCAAAGCTATGGAAAAATAGAGTAGCATGCATGCCTCTAATTTTAGTCCAAAACCATGACCAAATCAAATGTACAAACATGTGTGAAAACCATAAATAGCAGGCCTATAATTCACTTCAAAACTGAGATTAGGTCATAATAGCATAGTAGCTATCAAATATGGTCGTCTTTTTCATTCATAAATAGTAGTAAAGCAAGAAGTTAATAGGATAGTAGATAACAGACATCTTACACTCTATTTTGCTCTCAAAACTGTAGCAAAACAGAGTGAATAGGTACAAGTTTGCTAAAACCATGATCAATTGAGATACATACGAGCATGGTAATTAGGAAAACAATAGATCTCTATTCTCATGCCAAAACTATAGCCATCAGAGGTGTTCACAGTGATACAAAACAGTGATTGTAGAGAACAACCAAAATAAAAAAATTATGAACACAGAAAGATTCACAGTCTAGATTCACAGTCTAGATTCACTTACCTATTTTTGATAATTCACAATGTTTTTTCTTGAGCTTTTCCTTCTCTTCATTGGCATTTTTGGAAGTTGTTTTTCACTTCCAATAGACTTAACAAGGTTTTTCCTAGAAACCAATAGATTGATAGAAAGAAGAGATAAAAGAATTGATGTTGCATTTTAAGGAGACAGAGTGAGAGAGGAAAGAGTGATGCTGGCTAGCACTGATCTAGTTTTAAGCCTAGCTTTCCCCGCGGGCTTTCTGTACTTCAAAAGGGGAATAAAGCCCCAGGTGAAAGCGTGTCTAAAGCCTATCGATCTATGGACTTCTTGCTTCTCCTCGCCTTTCGTCCTGTCTTTTGGTTTAGGCTTGAAAGAAAGCGCATTTCAGTTCTAGACAAAAGAGGGAGATACTGGCAGTATCGCCCGACCGATAAGGGTAAGGGGTGGTCTGTTCCCGATGCTTTTCTGTGGTAAGTTGAAATGTGTTTTTCTTTGCTTTCGTTCTCTCTATCTTAGCAATCTTAGCAGTCCATTAGGTAAGGAGTTGAATCATTCTTTCATTCGTGCCTATCTTTTTCTTGGTCGATTCCGTACAGCACGTAATTGGGATGGTACGTCTTTCGGTCTAAGAGTCTTCCATTCGTTCAGTTCCTTCTTTCGAGGGAGGGGGCTTCCTTTTGTAGAAGGATTTTCGTATGGGTTTTTGTTGTCGCATTTCCTTTATTCTTGCTTGAGGATGTGACAGACTTATTTCGTAGCTAATGCTCCCCGTCCGCCTTCGATGCTTTCGATGTAGCGTGGGTCACGATCGATGAAAACCGTCTATATTCTAGCTTTCTTTCCTCACTTGATGTAGGTCTAATAGCTCCTGTTCGGGAAGAAATCCGGGTCAATTGCCTTCTTCTTTTTCCGGTGGTGCAGTTCCTCACCTTGTTGAGTCACGAAGGGTTCTAAGCCATTTGCTTAGTTTACCTCCTCAATCCTATCATCCTTGGTCTTGGCTTTCAGCCAAATCCTTGCTTTAAGCCTATCGGTCAGCTAATAATCCTAGCCGGTCCTTCTCCCGCAGCCCTTTCTTTGACTTTCCCGATTGAGTTCTTTACTCTAAGACGACTAAGCAGCCTAAAGGGTCTTGTATCCCCTTTCTTCTTTTCTTTTCCTTTTGCTTGAGCTAAATAAAGCCTTTTTCAAGTTAAGTCAAGACTGGTTACCTAGAAAGATTCTTCACTACACACTTTCTATATCTCTATCTTCGGGCTGTATGCTATAGGCGCTACGTGTACACCGCCACGTCGAGACTCCCTTTCGAAAGAGAGATCACCACCGGCTCCTAAAGCTCTTACTACAATAGCTCCGATTGCCATTCTTGCAGTGCTTACCCGTGAATCGTATTCAAAGCATCGAGATAGTTTCTCACAGATCAGTCTTTTCTGCTGCCGATCAAAGCTTCTCCTTCTCAAAGCATTGAAGACGCTGCCGAACCACTACTCGTACTGGTAGCTCATCCTCCACCAAGAGAAAAGAGAACATCGGCAACATAAAGTGATGGCATACTTTTCTTTATTATGATACCTCCCTCTGTTTCAATAGAAAAGATAAAAAAAAGCCAATTCCTTAACTAATGCTGCCATTCGTGTTAGGATCTACCAAAGAAATTGGGTAGGGTATAGGGCATATAACAAAAGAGTTTCCATTTCTATCGGTCATAAAAAAAAAAAAAAATCAAAAGCAGACAGAAACCAATTGAATGGCTGTTGGGTTATTGTTCCAAAGACCCTAATCTCTTGTTGGCTCTGATACCATTAAGAGAAAGACCTTCAAGAGAGTCAAGAAAGAAAACCCATTTTCAAGAGACAAACTCATGGACTCCAGTGAACCACTTTCCTCCTCTCTTCTTTTCTTCATTCCATTCATTCCCCTTTGAAAGAAGTAAAAAAAAAGAATCTAACGCTCTAGTCTAATTGAAGACTTTCAACGCTCATGCTATTTGAAAGAGCTTTCAACATGGAGTGGAGACTCCATAACGTACACAAAGAGTAACTGATCTATTAAGAGAATCCTCATTCCGGTCTTGTTCCGCACAACAATGGATAACTCCAACCCTTACCTTGACCAGTTTGTAGTGGTCTACCTCGATTACATAATCTATAGTAACTCACCGGAGGAGCATTGAGGCACCTGAGTACAGTGTTCCGGGTGTAGCAGGAAAAGAAGCTGTACGTGAAAGGGTGCGTGTTATCTGAAGGGCGAGAGAGAGAGAGAGAGAGAGAGAGAGAGAGAGAGAGAGAGAGAGAGAGAGAGAGAGAGAGAGAGAGAGAGAGAGAGAGAGAGAGAGAGAGAGAGAGAGAGAGAGAGAGAGAGAGAGAGAGAGAGAGAGAGAGAGAGAGGGAGCTAGGGTAAGAAGGGGAAAATGCAAGTAGAGGGAAATTTAAACAAAGTATGTTTTGCAAAGTTTTAAAGTCAAACTAGTTTTAAACTTGATTTACAATAACTAACTTTAAAAACCAGTTTCTAAGTTAGTTTTGTGAAACCAATTTTAAACAATTGCTCATACTTCTCGAGGTATGCTCTTCTTATTGATATTTATCATACATCATTGCTTATAAAAATTAATCACGCATACTATATATATATGTATGTATATGTATATAACACAAGCACTAGAAAACTAATTAATTTTGGAATAACTCCTAATTATATATAACAATTAATACATGCCTAGGATTTACTGCAAATTTCAAGCACTTCTCTATATGATCAAATACTGAATCTAGAACCATCTCATGAAAATATGACCTCTTAGTATTTAACTCGCACCTCACTTTTGTAGGGCCTTCATTGGTAAAGCTCCAATATTGAATAAATCCTTCAATCTTTACAAAAATGGAATTAATAGCTAGTGCCTCATGATTTTGACTTTGTAGTGCCTTTGTACACCAACTGATCAGCTATTTTATTGGGCGATATTTTTAGTCGTCGAACCCTAATTTTAGGGGGGAACTACAAATCTTAACTTTGATTATGACTTTTACCCTTATTTAACTAATTCTGCCTTTGATTCCTTACTTTTTTTTTAATCAAGAGACAAGTGACACTATAGAAATCATTCCATGTGTCTTGGTTATGAATCCTTTTCACTTTTGTTCACGCTTTGACCCTTCTCTTATGAGGGCTAGATCAAAAAGCCTTTTTCTTTCCATTAAAATCACATGATTTTTGTTGGAATACAAACAATCTAATCTAGATCTTAACCCTAACATTTCCAATAACAAAACCCACTTCAACAATAATATTCCTTGAGGAATTAATAATAAGAAAAATAGATGAAAATAAGGGGGTTTACTATTCTTACCATGTGTTTCTGGCAAAATGGTCAAAATTTGGTAACTAGACAGCAGGTAGGCAAGAGGAGAGAGAGAGAAACCAGAGGAGGACACCATCCTTCTGCTTGGTGGATGAAGACAGTCGACGAGGAAGAGAGGTGATAAAGAGATATGACATGATGCTTTTATAGGCAAGCATAAGTTTTTAAAGTCAGTTTTACAAAACTAGCTTTAATAACAAGAGATTTATGAAGTTGGTTACACTAATTGACTTTAAAAATCCAATTCTTCAACATGATTTCTTAAAATTAACTTTTAAAAATCATGTTTTTAAAGACAGTTTCTTAAATCAACTTTAAAAATAAAGTTTTTAAAGATGGTTTCTTTAAGCGAATTTAAAAAATTTGTTATAAATATTTTTTATAAAGAAATTACAAATATTTTAACTATCCCCTGTTCCTTGCAACATGCATATATATTCTTGGGATGGGCTATTCCTTGCGTATTTGCATCATATATAACTACATATATACATAAATAAAAAATGACACAAACAAATAACTCTAATTATATTTCAAATCTTTACATTTAAATTGGCCTCCTCATGCAAGTTGTTTCCAACCTAATCACCATCCTCACCATTATCACACACATAATCCTCATTGCCACCAATTACATCTATTGATGAGATTGTTTTAATAAGACAAGGCTAATCTATTGCAATATCACCTAGGTCATCTTCATAATAAAAGTCCTTCGGGGAGGTTGATAAAATAGTTACCATCTCTTGTAAAGTCCATCTTGCACATAAAACACTTGTTTCTCTTAATCTGCCAAAATAAGTTGATCATTTTTATAACCATTGTCAATTCAAGGGCATAATTTTTTGTGTTGTCTTTGTCATGTTCTACCCAATCACACTTAAACACAACTATAGTTCTATGAGTATAAAGTAATACCCATATCTCTCAATAAACCCTGATAATTATCATTCACCATTATTGTTTCTTTATCCTTTGAACTGGAAAAGAAAGTAGCATTGACAATTGTACTGACCCTACTATTTTGTTGTGCTCTTGAGTTATCACAATCTTTTGTGTAAAAGTAATAACCGTTGATGGCATATTCAACATACTTTATTGCTTTTAATCATGGTCCCATTACCATGCAGACCAAGGATTCATATATACTATTATCTAGAAAATCTCACTGATCTTAAACATGTGTATATATATTTAGTGGGTTGATTATTGCAATTAAGTAAATAATATGCAAATAATAAGAAGTAAATTAATTCATTTTTCCTTTTGACAGAACCTAGTAGTGAAAATACAAGGATGCTCATATTGCAACCACTTATGTTTCTTTGCATAACTTGGATACTTAGTTTTCAGAAAGTCCATGTACTCACTACAAATGAACAGGTTTAAAGTTGATATACACATAATTATTATATTTAATTCTTAAAACTATATTTTTAACCATAAAATTACTTAATTTGTCATTAATTAGGGTTTATTTTGTATCTTGTAGGACTAGAATTGAAAAAGCTGCACTTTTTTTTGTGATTTGAAGCCCAAAAAGGAAGTTAGTATGAGATTTAAGAAATTCCTTTGATTCACATGTTAAAAGTTACACAGATGTCATAGATAAGTGGTTAGATCTTATTGATCAAGATTCCATATCATCAATCAAGATTAGCTTAAAATGGACGACTTAGATCAATCTAGATGATCTAGATCAAAATCCAAAAGCAATCGCTCAAGTTTCATAATTTTGCAATTACAAATGGTTGAAATGTCTAATATTTCAAAATTAGTGGTAGGTTAAAGAAAATTAATGGGGATCTAAGTGATATAACCTTAAATGATCAAGATCTTTCTAAAAAATTATCTTCTAAAATGTCACCTTAAGCAAAACTAGATATGGGTGTGAAGGCATCATCAAGATGGACATGATAAATGGTTTGAATTATTCAAAATTATTGTTTGTGGGTAAGATCAAAGGAAAGATATTGGACATCTTGCATTGAATCAAGATAGAATTGAGATTAGAAGATTGGACATTCTAGATGCATGCCTTGGTGATCAAGGAAAGATCTGCTACATGCCTCTAAAGTTTTGAAGTAAAAAACACCATCTATAAGGATTGCTTGGAGGAGTTAGAAATAAATAATAGGAATTTTCTTAATCTAAGAGGCTTTCTAAGTTGGAAACTAAGCTTAAGGAGGAGAGATTAGAGGAGAAAACTACTAAAAATTTGACCTCTCCATGACCCATATATATTAGATCGAAGCAAAGGAAGAAAAGGATGAAAATTTGGAGAGAAATAAAGGTTAAAGAAGAGAAAAACAGGGCATGTGAGCTTATGAAGAAGGGTTCTTAGTTCATGATTTTTTTATTCATTACTCAATAAACATATCTATGGTTGATTATATTGGATTTACAACTATCCAATTAGTGACCAAAGTGATGCACTGGATGACACACTTACTGTTAAAACAGACCAGTTTCCTAAAACTACAAATTGTTAGCATCATTCTTTGGTTTGATAGGCACAATTTACTTCACCTTTAATTTGTATTTTTTTTAAAAATTAATTTATTGGTCTTTATTAAAATTGTTAAAGATCTTGATTTTGATTTTGATTTTTAGTTTTTAATTTAGTTTAGATCATGGGTTCAAAAATCTTTACTTTTAGTACTGTTACTATCACTCTTTGGTTTGCTATTGCATTGTTGCATGTGCAAATTGTGATTCAATTTTTTTTTATAATTTTGTTGAAATTTGATATGGGGATTCTTGGTTATGATTTGATGAGTACCATATCAAGATCCTATGCAATCAATTCGATTCAGAGAAGTTTATGCTTTCTTTTTTATTTTCTTTATATTCAGCAATAGTTTTATATTAAATTTGTAAGTGTATTTTTTCATGTTTAGTACAAGTAGCTAGATCATTTATCTAGGATAAGGGTAAAACCACATTAAGCCATCATTTTTATTCATTATAAGTGATTAATTAATTTAGCACTTTTAATTATCAATTTTCAAGGGTATGCTATATAATTTGGGATAAATAGCTAGTGCTCTTTACATGGGAATTATGATATATTTTTCAAAGTTTAGAACTAATCTATGATTAAATAATAATTAATAAAATTCTTAGATAGTTTGTAATTGTAAAAATTACAAGCTATGCTTTGAATCTATACTAATTAACCTAGGCATATCATTAACATTGAGAAAAATAAGTAAATTTGAATTTTAACAAAAACATTTTCCATGTTTATATTCCATTATTGTTATATTAACATGTGTAAATTAAATTAAATAATTCTTATATATGGATGTTTAATTGTTAATGTGGTGGATTCCAAAACTCTAGATTTTCATAATTTGGTTAATTTATCCTTTTTATAGTAATTGGTAGTTGATTATAGTTTCTTAATTGTTTCCATCATTTGGCTAAGTTTGAATAATTTAAGTTAGATTTTGATTATATTTCTAATCTTCAAATTGAGTAGTCATGGGATCGACTTGTACTTGCACATCTATATTTCAATAGACCTGTGTGCTTATGGTAATTTTAAAATAAGAACAAAAGAAAAATATTACTCTTAATTTATAAAAACAAAAAATGTGAAAGTAATAAGAGAGAAAGAGAGAATCAACTTAATGTATGGTTGGACTTCGCCAACATTATTTCATAAGACATAAAGGTGTGCTTAGTCTCATTCTTTATGTTCAACTATGGATACATGACTAGTCGAGAGAGGTTCACCAACTTTTAGATCATCAAATCTACTTAATCATTTCTTTCTTGAGATTCCAATGGCATCTACTCCCTATAAATACTCTGTGTAAAACTCCACTACTTCTATTGTAATATAACATTCGACTATACACCCCTTTGGTCAATTGTGATTCTTTGCATTCCCTTTTAGAACTTTCATGTATCTCTCAAATGGGGAAGTCTATTGCAAGTAGAACACCTATAGATGCATTATTAAGTATACCATGATATCAAGGATGATGGGAAGATTGTATCAAGCTCACATAAAGTTGTAACTAGTTTCTCTTGAATTTCTTATAATTTTGAAACATCCATAATCTTCTTACATAAAACATTAAAGAAGAAACACAAAATTTGAAATAGATACTCTAAATTTATTTGGAAGCACTGGACATATTACTACAAGTATAAGTTGGTGCATGAAAATCATTCAATATCCCTAACAATTTTAGCTCTTCCATGGAGAAAATGATTTTAAATTTTGAAATGTACTCGTCTGGTACTTTGAGCTCCGACTAGGTTTTACACACTACTCTTCTCTCCTCTTTGTCGAGCATATAATTTGCTTTAGGCAAGTATTTTCTTTGGCTGCCTATATTTTATGGATATAACCTTATCTTCAAACCCATCTTCACAAGATCCATTTGAATTGCAAGTCTATCCTTTGTTTTTCCTAGCATGTCAAGCAAGGTTACTGGTCAAGCTTTCACACACATTGTTCCCAATGTGCATGACATACCGCACATGTAAGGAATTTTTAGTGTGCAAGTTCAAAGAATATTGACTTCTTCTTCCAACAATTTTTAGAGTTTCTCTCACTTGTACATTTAGTTTCCCTCTTCTTCTCTCATAAGACAATAAGGTTTTCAACTTTTTCTAATACTTGTTGTCCTATCAACATCTTTGGAGGTGTCCTTGTCTCTACACTACTGTTGCATTCTTCTTTAAAACTATATGGATGGTCTCTATGCAACCATCTTTTGCTCCTAAAGAATGCCATTTTCCTACCATGTTTAAGTCATATAACACACATTTGGTCCTTATAGATATGAGAAGCATTGTATCATTCATAGTACATCCAGAAAAATTATTGTGCATAGGGAAGTTGCTTGTTGTTCACAATAGTATAGCCTTAACATCATAAGCTTCAACCCATACCTCCTATAATATCTTAAGATCGTCGATAATGGAGCCATGTATACATTAATGTCATCCCCTAGTTGCTTGAGACCCAATATCAACATTGTTAACATCATGAACTTCTCTTCATGAATAGCTGATGTAAACAAAATCATTACATATATAGCTCGGCATTTAGAATTTTTAACCATAAAATCACTTAATTAATAATAATTAGGGTTAATTCTACAATTTTGTAGGTTCATAGTACAAATGAAAAAAATGTGTAAAAATGACTATGTTACACTTAAAAGAACACTTTTGGAAACAAAGCTACATTATGGATACACACATGTTAATAATAAATTTCAGGAGTTGGGAATGATCATTGGATATCCAAATCAAAATTAGTGCAGTCAGAAACCCTAGATGGAACATAAAGCATTATCCATTCAAAATAGGGTGTTCATATCAAAAGTAAGGTGACAGAAATTCCCATGCAAGTATCCATGCATATTACCACCTTGGGAATCCTCTAAAGGAAATCCAAATCACATACAACAAGATCACATACAATGGGAACTTGTGAAATAAAACAAGTTTGAAGACTAGGGCCCATAGAAGATTTTTTTCATACTTTCTCTTTCCTACTCAACCTAAGGAAGGGACCACCTAAGGGGGAGTATGAAATTTTCATGCAAAGATGATTCATCCATCTTGATTCCACTTCCTAATTTCAACAAAATTCACCTACTCTTTTTTCTAATTTCAAACTCCACCTACTTCCCTTTCTAATTTCAACTAAATTACCCTAATTTCAAGCCTCATGTACTCCCCTTTAATTTCAATCAAATCCCAACCATTCTTTCATAATTTTTTCCTTTAGTTCCTAACCATCCATCCCTAAGGCTTCCACTCCTAAAACACTATAAATAGGGATCAAAGGAAAAGGAAATCCATCTCTTATCTTTCCCTTGAGTTGAAAGCTAAAAATAGAAGAAACAGAGGGAGAGAGATGACCCTTGCTAAAGCTCCTGCAAGATCAAGTTCAGTATTTTGGAAAAGAGGTAAGGAAACTCTTCCATCTTCATTTCCCATTATTTCCTACTTTTCCCCATCTTCTTCTTCTCCTATTCTTTTGCATTAATATTTGCGTTACACTTTCTATCCATCTTAACCTAATCCTTCTATGCCTACTCCCTTTCACCTTTTGTTTTCCTTCTTGTCTTTCTTATTTTGGG
This sequence comes from Warburgia ugandensis, assembly GCA_035236585.1. Lineage (NCBI taxonomy): Eukaryota > Viridiplantae > Streptophyta > Magnoliopsida > Canellales > Canellaceae > Warburgia > Warburgia ugandensis. The sequence goes on along the minus strand of CP141133.1, from coordinate 56,326,428 downwards.
ATTTGGAAATAAAGGAAAAGGAAGAACATTTTCTAATGGTAGTCAAGGATTCTTCTAATTGTTAAAGCCTGGTTGAGAATTACATTGGGTTTGGGCCATAATGGGTTAATGAGATGAGAAAAGCTTGGATGTAGATTAGTGTACTTTGGGTTGAATGTAAGTATATAGGCATTTGTTGAGTGACACAACAAGAAGATCATAAAGACGAGTTCAAGCCCTAAAAAGAAGAATAGGATGTGTAAAGAGGCTTATTGAGTGATACAATGAAGGACTACTAAGGAAGTCTCCTTTACTTTCTTTATTTGCTTTCATTTGTTCATGTATTTACTTTCTTTTTAATTAAATTCAATTAATGAAATATTTTTTCTTTTTCATTACCTAGTTATTTTATTTAGTTGCTTTGTTTTTTTATTTTTATGAAGTAAATATGATATAGAGTCTACCATTCCTATCATCCTCTAGCTTTGATCCTCTAGAAGCTTATCTAGCCCATTTTAGTTTTGATGATTTTGATATAGACACCTTTATTAATGAAGTAAATGGTTTACTTAATACTGTGCCCTTAATGGATACTTCAAAGTGGAAAACCCAAGTAGGAATAATTACATCTCTGAGTTTCCATTTTGAGCCTTTCATTGCCCAAGACACACCCGATTTGAACCTATTAATCAATGATGTAATATGTGAGAGTTTATATTCATATGAAATCTTGACTGTTGTTGCAGAACAGGAAAGAGAGTCCAATGATGTTTCTATAGAACATCAACAAACTCCAGGGTGTACAGAAGATGATAAAGAGAGCTTAGGCCCTACTACTTCTATGCATCAAGAGGAACATGACAATTCTTTTAGAGGAATGCATAGTGGGCTTAGTCTTAGCTTTCAATAAGATGTAAGAGAGGAAGAACATTTTTTGGCCTTTGATGTTGGCATTTGATATACCCAATTTGACCGATCAAGGGCCAAGTCCTCTCAAGTTGGTCCAAATAAATTCTCTTTCATTGTCGTCCATCATGTTACATTGTTATTACCACAATACATTTTTGGGTGGAAAATGTACATAGACTACCATGAAATTTTAAAATGAAGTAACTTATCTAGATACTTCTCCATGGTTAGAGATAGATTTAGGATTTGTTAGAGTTAAGATTAGAATCATTAGTGTAATTTAAGAATAAATTGAGTAAATAAGATTAATTATATTAGTTAGTTGTATTTGTAATCGCATGCTTATACATATTAATAGATCAATGTACCACTTTTAGAGTGCAGACAATATCATTCTAACCCTTGTCTTTACTTTAAAATTTTATTTGTCCATGTTTTTATTTCAAAACATTGAGGACAATGTTTAATTTAAGTCTAAAGGTAGGGTATTCAAATTTTGATGTGTTTATAAGTTTCTAATTTTAAAAAAATTTTGAGCCTTTTTATTTGAGTCCTTTTGTTTTATTTCTTTATAAAAAAATATAAATTCGAAAAGAGAATCCTATGAATAGTTCCTTTACAAGGATAAGAATTTGGATTTTCTAACTATTCAGTCTATCTTTTGAACTTTAGCATATTAATAGATTTGTATAGTTCACTATTTTTATTCTTTTTCTAAAGTTTTCCATGAAAAGTTAAACCTAGAATATTCACTGCACAAAATAGCCATGCATATATAGTTAAAGTTGAAGAGTAAGTATAACTTAGAGATCTTAAAGAAGATTTGTGGAGGCTATTAACCCATGCGACCTTTAGAGCCATTCTTTCTATGAGAGGGTTATACATAAATTCCAAAAATTTTCTTCAATGACCAATATTTTCCTATTTGGTCTCATTATCCTTCATCTTAGTCAACTAATGAGAAAACATCCGTTAGACTATACCATTTATCGCTTGAGTTTATGGTAATGTTTAAGTCATAAGAAACCTAGGAAATGATAGAGGCCATCCTTGATAAACCCACAACCTTTAGCCTTCCTATGTTACTTTTCCACTAGTTAGACCTTTGAGCCTTTTCTTTGTGACCAATTAACCAGTATCCTTTTAAAACCACTATAATATATCCATTACCTAGTTATTTTGGAAATATGTAGGGATGGTTGGAGATTATCTTGAGAAAAGAGCAATACAAGTCAAGAGATGAACATCCAAATGGGATGAAAAAGATAAAAATATAAATAAAGGCTATACCAAAGACAAAATGGAGAAAAATGAGAAAAGAAAAGAAAAGTTCACTCTTGTTAAGAAAAATGAAAAAGTTGTAAATACACTGATATAAGACCTTTACATATTTTACAAACAAACTTTGTTTACCTTTATACCCATTCTTTTGATAACCCTATCAAGCCTATGTTTCATCTTAGTAGAAGCCCTAACTTCAATTTAAGAGGAATATGACTTGGACGTGGTTATGAATGAGTAGGGATTTGGTAGAGTTTAATATTCCCAATAGTTGATATCCTACCATGAGACAATTATCAATTCTTTCAAATTATTGTTCTTTTGTGTGAAAATGTGTGAATATTTTGAAGTTGATTAACCTTATTCTACTCACATATTAAAGTGAGATTTAGCCCTTTCCTGAGTGTCAAAGAATTTTCTGTGAGATTTGAAGTCAAAACATACATTTGGATGGTCATTTATTTTATAATTTTCTTGTAGACCTAAAATTGTATATATTGGTTATATTCATAGACTCCCATTCCGAGGATTAATGAATTAATGGGATATGTTTAGCATAATGGTAGAATTTTGAACTACTAAACATTTTTATCCTAAAGTTAAGAGTTGAATATAAGCTGAATATAAGAAGATTCTTTGAGATAAATGAAGGACTTTCAAAAGGACTTTTGAAAATGTTTATGGGTATCATTTCTAGAAACCCTTACGAGACTGCAACTTGTACACTAGGGATAACCTAGGGGTGTAAAGGATCTCTGCATGCATTAAATGTAGATGAGAATGCTAGTAAAAGTAGTTAGAATATTTTTCAAATTTCTTCTTTTCCATTTTTTTGGTTTTGCTTTAGGAGTAACAAAATCTAAGTTTAGAGGCATTTAATGTATATAAAATTATTACATATATATCTCCACATTTAGAAGGTTTTAACAATAAAAATTACTTAATTATCACTAATTAGGGTTAATTTTATAATTTTGCATGTCCAAGGTACAAATGAAAAAAAATGTGGGAAAATAACTATTTTACCCCTAAAAGTGCAATTTTGGAAACCAAGCTACATTATGGACCCACACATGTCAATCATGAAGTTCAAGAGTTGAGAATGATCATTGCATGTCAAAATCAAAATCAGAGAAGTCAGAAACCCTAGATGGAACATAAAGCATTATCCATTCGAAACAAGGTGTTCATATCAAAAGTAAGGTGACAGAAATTCCCATGCAAATTATCACCTCGGAAAACTTCTAAAGGAAACTCAAATCACGTACAATGGGAACTTGGAAAATAAAACAAGTTTGAGGACTGGGGCCTATAGAAGACTTTTTCCCTACTTTCTCTCTCCTACTCAACCAAAGGAAGTGACCACCTAAGGGGGGGCATGAAATTTTCATGCAAAGATGATTCATCCCTCTTGATTCCACTTCCTAATTTCAAAAAAATCCCACCTATTTCCTTTTCTAATTTCAAACTCCACCTACTCCACTACTTAATGTCAAACCATTCCCACCTACTCCACTTTCTAATTTCAACTAAATCATCATAATTTCAAACCTCACCCACTCCCCTTTAATTTCAACCAAATTCCACCATTCTTTCATCCTTTTCCCTTTAGGTCCTAACTATCCATGCCTAAAGCTTCCACTCCCCTTTAGATCCTAACCATCCATGCTTAAAGCTTCCACTCTTAGAACTCTATAAATAGGGGTTAAAGGAGAAGTAAACTCATCTCTCACCTTTCCTTTAAGTTAAAATCTAAACCTAGGAGAAATAGAGGGAAAGATACCACCCTTCCCAAAACTCCCCCAAGATAAAGTTCAATCCTTTGGAAAAGAGGTAAGGAAGTCTTCCATATCCATTTCCCTTTCCTTCTTTCTCCCATCTTCTTCTTCTCCTATTCTTTTTCCTTAATATTTGCATTACACTTTCTATCCATCTTAACTTAATCCTTCTAAGCCTAGTCCCTTTCATCTTCTAGGGATTTGGGAATAAAGGAAAAGGAAGAATACCTTCTAATAGTAGTCAAGGATTCTTCTAATTCCTAAAGCATGGTTGAGAGTTACATTGGGTTAGCAAGCTAGGTTAGTGAGATGAGAAAAGCTTAGTTGTAGATTCATGTACTTTGGGTTGAATATAAGTATATAGGCACTTGTTGAGTGACACAAAAATAAGACCTTAAAACAGAGTTCAAGCTCAGAAAAGAAGAATAGGATGTGTAAAGAGCCTTGTTGAGTGACACAATGAAGGACTCCTATAGTGGCCACTTCGAGGAAGTCTCTTTTACTTTCTTTATTTGCTTTCCTTTGTTCATGTATTTACTTTCTTTGTAATTAAATTCAATTAATGAAATAGTTGTTTTTTTCCTTCCTAAGTTATTTTATTTATTTATTTGCTTTGTTTATTGCTTTCATACCTTAGTTGTTTCCTTTCCTTTGCTTTCTTTCTAGTTTAATTACTTAATAAATTTGCTTTAGGTTAAAGACCTTTCTTCCCTTCCATTGTTGGCTAGGTTAGAGTAAAGCAAGTTAAATATTAATTAACTCCATTAATAATAGAGTCCGCATGGGATAGACTCCTATTTTCCAATTATATACTCCAATAGTCCCATGCACTTGAGGTAATATTTAAGACACATCAAGTTTTTGGCACCATTGTTGGGGATCGAACTCAAGTCACTTGCGTGACAAGCTCAATTGGAGTATAGATTCAGCAAATACGGGTCAATTCCACAAGAACTCTATTATTAATGGAGTTAATTAAGATTAAAGTTGCTTTACTCTAACCTAACCAACAATGGAAGGGAGGAAAGGACTTCAACTTAAAGCAAATTCATTAAGTAATTAAACTAGAAAGAAAGCAAAGCAAAGGAAATAACTCTGGTATGAAAGCAATAAACCAAGCAACTAAATAAAATAACTAGGGAATGAAAATAAAAAATTTTCATTAATTGAATTTAATTACAAAGAAAGTAAATACATGATCAAAGGAAAGCAAATAAAGAAAGTAAAGGAGGCTTCCTTGAAGTGGCCGCTATTGGAGTCCTTCGTTGTGTCACTCAATAAAGCCCTTTACATGTCCTATTCTTCTTTTTTGGGCTTGAACTCAACTTTATGGTCTTCTTGTTTTTTCACTAAATAAGTGCCTATACACTTACATTCAACCCACAGTACACTAATCGACAACAAGCTTTTCTCATCTTATTAATCCACCATGCCACAACCCCAATGTAACTCTCAACCATGCTTTAGGAATTAGAAGAATCCCAGACTATCATTAGAAGGTGTTCTTCCTTTTCTTTAATTCCCAAATCCTAAAAGAAGAAAAGCAAGAAGGAAAATAGAAGGTGAAAGGGACTAGGTTTAGATGGATTAGGTTAGGATGGATAGAAAGTGTAATGCAAATATTAAGGAAAAAGAATTAGAGAAGAAGAAGATGGGGGAATGAAGGGAAGAAATGGAAATGTAGACGGAAGAGTTTCCTTAACTCTTTTCTAAAGGATTGAACTTGATCTTGTGGGAACTTTGGCAAGGTGATCTCTCCCCCTCTATTTCTCTTAGTTTTAACTATCAATACAAGGGAAAGGTAAGAGATGGGTTTGCTTGTCCTTTAACCCCTATTTATATAGTTTTAAGAGTGGAAGCCTTAAGGATGGAAGTTTAGGATCTAAAGGAAAAAAGATAAAAGAATGATTGGTATATGGTTGAAATTAAAGGGGAGTAGATGAGGTTTGAAATTAGGATGATTTAGTTGAAATTAGAAAGGGGAATAGGTGTAGTTTGAAATTAGAAAGGGAAGTATGTGGGAATGGTTTAAAGTTAAGAAATGGAGATTGAAATTAGAAAAGGAGTAGGTGGGAATGATTTCAAATTAAGAAGTGGGGTAGGTGGAGTTTGAAATTAGAAAAGGGAGTAGGTGGGAATGGTTTGAAATTAAGAAGTGGGATAGGTGGAGTTTGAAATTAGAAAAGAGAGTAGGTGGGATTTGGTTGAAATTAGGAAGTTGAATCAAGAGGGTTGAACCATCTTTGCATGGAAATTTTGTGCTCTCCCTCAAGTGGTCCCTTGCTTAGGTTGAGTAGGAGAGAGAAAGTAAGGAAAAGTCTTCTGTGGGCCCTAGTCTTCAAACTTGTTTTCTGTCACAAATTTCTATAGTATGTGATTTGAGTTTGCTTTAGAAGTTTCCCAAGGTGATAATATGCATGAATACTTTCATGAGAATTTATGTCACCTTACTTTTGATATGAACACCCTATTTTGCACCGTTAATGCTTTACGTTCCATCTAGGGTTTCAAAATGCTTTGATTTTGATTATGATATCTAGTGATCACTCTCAACTCCTAAACTTCATGATTGACATGTATGGGTCCATAATGTAGCTTGGTTTCCAAAATTTCTCTTTTAGGAATAAAATAGTTATTTTTTCACATTTTTTTCATTTGTACCCTGGACTTGGAAAATTATAGAGTTAAACCTAATTAGTGATAACTAACCAATTTTTATTTTTAAAACATTCTAAATGTGGAGATATACATATATGTAATAATTTTGTATTCATTAAATAACCCCAGACTTAGATTTTGTTGTTGTCGAGCAAAACTTAAACAATAGAAAAGAAGATATCTAAAAAATATACTAACTAATTTTGTTGGCACTCTTGTCTACATTTAACGCATGTAGAAAGCCTTTAAACACCTATGTTACCCTAGTGAATGAGTTGTAGCCTTGTAAGGGTTTCTAAAAATGACACCTATATACATTTCCACCAGTCCTTATGAAAGTCCTTTATTTTTATCAAAGAATCTTCTTATATTCAACTTATATTAAAATTTTAAATTTAGCATAAAAGTGATTAATAGTTCAAAATTCTACCCTTACGCTAAAGATATCCCATTAGTTCACTAGCCCTTAAAATGTGAGTGTGTGAATATAACCAATATATACAATTTTAGGTTACCAAGGAAATTATAACCTAGATTGCCATCCAAATGTATGTTTTGACTTCAAATCTTATAGGATATTATTTTGCACTTAGAAAGAAGTCACTCAGAAAAAGGGCTAAATTTATCTTTAATATGTGAGTAGAATAATGTCCATTAATTTCCAAATTCTCACATATTTTTAGACAAAAGAATGATAACGTAGAAAGAATTGATAGTGGTCTCATGATAAAATATCAACTATTGCAAATGTTACTCTACCAAATACCTACTCATTCATAACCACATTCAGGTCATATTCCTCATAAGATCAAGTTAGTATTCTATTAGGATGAAACATAGGCATGGGATAGGGTTATCAAAAGAATGGGTATAATGATTAACTAAGGTTGTCTGAAAAATACGTAAAGGTCATCTACTAGTGTATTCATAATTTTCAATTTCTACCCATAAGAGTGATTTTATTTATTTATTGGCTATATAGTTTTTTTTTCTTTTCTCATTTTTCTCCACTTTGCTTTTAGTGTAGCCTTTCTTTCTATTTTTATCTTTTTCATCCCATTTGGATGTTCATCTCTTGACTTGTATTGCTCATACTTTTCTTAAGATAATCTTCAACCATCCCTACATATTTCCAAAACAACTAGGTAATGAATGTATTATACTAGTTTTATAGGGGTACTAGTTAATTGGTTCATAAAGAAAAGGCTCATTGTATAGGCTAAAAGGTCTAACTAGTGGAAAAGTAACATAGGAAGGCTGAAGGTTCTGGGTTTATCAAGGATGATGTCTATCATTTATTAGGCTTCATATGACTTAAACATAACTATAAACTTAAGAGATAGATGATATGGTCTAATAGACATTTTCTCAATAGTTGACCAAGATGAACGATAATGAGACCAAGTAGGAAAATATTGCCCTCTGAAGAATTTTTTTGGAATTTATGCCAAACCCTCTCAAAGAAAGAATGGTTCTGCAGCTCACATGGGTTGGTAGTCCCCATAAATAATCTTCAAGATCTCTAAGTTATTTTTACTCTTTGACTTTAGCTGTGTATACATTGCTATTTTGTGTAGTGAATATTTCGAGTTTAACTTTCATAGAAAACTTTAGAAAAAGAATAAAGCATTGAACTAATTGTATACAAATCTATTAATATGCTAAAGTTCAAAAGATAGACTGAATAGTTAGAAAATTGAAATTCTCACCCTTGTAAAGGAACTATTCATAGTTTTTTTTTTTTTTTTTTAATTTTCAATTTTTTCAAAGAAATAAAAGAAAAAAAACTTAGAATAAAGAGACTCAAAAATAAAAGAAATTAAAAACCTATGGACACATCAAAATTTGAATACCCTACCCTGAGATTTAAATTAAACATTGTCCTCAATGTTTTGTGATAAAAGCATGGACAAATGAAAATTTAAAGTAAAGAGAAGGGTTAGAATGATATTACCTATACTACAAAAATGGTGCATTGATCTGTTCATGTGCATAAGTATGTAATTGTAAAACAACTAAATGATCTAACTAAGGTAATTTAATATATTTTATCTTATACTTTTCTAATGATTCTAATCCCAATTCTAACAAATCCTAAATCTAACTGTAACCATGAAGGAGTATCTAGATAACTCATTCCACTTTAAAATTTCATGGTAGTTTATGTACATTTTCCACCCAAAAATGTATTGCAGTGATAACATGTTGCATGATGGACCACAATTAAAGAGAATTTATTTAGACCAACTTGGAAGGACTTGGCCCTTGATTGGTCAAATTGGGTATATGGAATGCCAACATCAAAATGCAGAAAATGTTCTTCATCTCTTACATCTTCTTGAATGCTTGGGCTAAACTCAGTATGCATCCCTTTAAAAGAATTGTCATGTTCCTCTTAATGCATAGAAGTAGTAGGGCTTAAACTCTCTTGATCATCTTTTGTACACCCTAGAGTCTATTGATGTTTTGTAGAAGCATTATTGGACTCTCCTTTCTTGTTTTGCAGTAAAAGTGAAGGTTTCAGATGAATCTAAATTCTCACATTGTGCATCATCGAGTAATAGGTTCAAATTGGGTGTGTCTTGGGCAATGAAAGGCTCAAATTGGGAACTCGGGAGATGTAATTGTTCCTACCTTGTGCTTTCCATTTCGAAGTATCCACTAAGGGTGTAATATCAAGTAAACCATTCACTTCGTTAATAGAGCTATCTATATTAAAATCATCAAAACCAAAATGGGCTAGAGAAACCTCTAGAGGATCAGAGTTGGATGATGATAGGAATGATAGACTCTGTATCATATTTACTTCATAAAAATATCTAGAGCCTAGTTATCCTCTCTCTCTCTCTCTCTCTCTCTCTCTCTCTCTCTCTCTCTCTCTCTCTCTCTCTCTCTCTCTCTCTCTCTCTCTCTCTCTCTTTACAACCTAGTTTAGGGAAAACCTAAACTAGATTATTCAACCTATATGCTAAATGATGCAAACACACAATAAATCAAACCTATAACAAAAAAAGCTAAAAGGTTGATTTTTCTTTATGTTCTTTATGGAAGTGGCTTTTAGGTTACATCTAATGAAGGTAGCTCCCCTTCTCCTTCATGCTTGCCTTATTGCTTATAAGTTAGATCCTAATATTCATCAACCACTTCACACCCTTCTCAGTCAGCTGCAGGCAATCTAAGTCATTGAATGTGTTGGCAAACCTAGTTGTTTAAATACCAATGAAGTCCTGTGAGCTAGTAAGGCTACTAAGGTCTTTTCTATGTGACTATTAATTAGAAACAGAAAGGTTTGGGTTCTTTAAGTGTTGTTTAATCTAGGTGGGCCAAGGTGTGGTGATTAAATCCACCCTTGATCTTATGAGGGTTTAGTGCCTTTACTACATCTTAAGCATTCCCACACAGTTGAATCAACATATATACACCTTAAACCAATTAAATGTGCCCTAAATATGCAAGGAAAGCAATAAATCTAATGCAAAACCTAGAATTTAAGAAATAAGGAGATGCTTCTATATGCTTTCCACTACCATCCAAATGCAACAAAATTGATAATGCAACCTAATCTAGGAAATGGAAATAATTTAGGACAGCTGGAGTCTTGGAATTAGTCTTCTCATACAATGGTGTGTCCATGTACATGCCACCTTGTCCAAGTTAGGATGGCTCACCCTTGACCAGTATTATTACAACCCTTTATTTTAAATTTAAATGAATTGTAGTATATAAAAAATACAATGTCGATCTTAGTACAATCCCCTCAAATAAAAAATAATTGAAACTATCCTAAGATCTTTATTCTTCTCCAAATTCCTATACAGATAAGAAGGAAAGTATCAAATTCTTTAAGGAATAGGAAAAGTATGCAAACTAGCTATATGCAGTCTTAAAACTACAGCTAGGGTAAAGTAAAGAAACTTAGATTTTAATCAAACTTTGTTGTGAGTCCTCAGCAATGACACCAAAATCTTGGTGCCCTCAGCAACACTCCAAAAACTTGATGTCCCCATCAACAATGCCAAAAACATGATGTGTCTTAAATATTACTGCAAGTACATCGTTCTATTGGTGTATAGAATTGGAAAATATGGGTTGATCCCATGAGGACTCTATTATTAATGGAGTTAATTAAGATTGAAGTTGCTTCACTCTAACCTAGCCAACAATGGAAGGGAGGAAAGGTCTTTAAATTAAAATTTTTTTATTAAGTGATTAAATTAGAAAGAAAGCAAAGCAAAGGAAATAACCATGATATGAAAGCAATAAATAAAGAAACTAAATAAAATAACTGGGGAAGGAAAAGAACAACTATTTCATTAATTGAATTTAATTACAAAGAAAGTAAATACATGAACAAAGCAAAGCAAATAAAGAAAGTAAAGGAGACTTTCTTGAAGTGGTTGCTATAGGAGTCCTTTATTGTGCCACTCAACAAGGCTCTTTACACTTCCTATTCTTCTTTTCTAGGCTTGAACTTCACTTCACAATAATCTTGTTGTGTTACTCAACAAGTACCTATACATTTACATTCAACCCAAAGTATACTAATCTACAACCAAGCTTTTCTCATCTCATTAACCCAACATGCCACAAACCCAATGTAAATCTCAACCTTGTTTTAAGAATTAGAAGAATCCTTGACTACAATCAGAAGGTGTTCTTCCTTTTCCTTTATTCCCAAATCCTAAAAGAAGAAAAGCAAGAAGGAAAATGGAAGGTGAAAGGGACTAGAATTAGAAGGATTAGGTGAGGATGGATAGAAAGTGTAATGCAAATATTATGGAAAAAGATTAGGAGAAGAAGAAGATGTGTGAAAGAAGGAAAGAAAGGGCAATGGAGATGAAGAGCTTCCATAGCTCTTTTCCTAAGGATTGAACTTGATCTTGGGGGAGCTTTGGCAAGGGTGATCTCTCTCCCTCTATTTGTCTTAGGTTTATCTTTCAACTTAAGGGAAGTAGGTGGGAATGGTTTGAAATTAGGAAGTGGAGTTTGAAATTAGAAAAGGGAGTAGGTGGGAATGGTTTGAAATTAAGAAGTAGGGTAGGTGGAGTTTGAAATTAGAAAAGGGAATAGGTAGGAATAATTTGAAATTAAGAAGTGCGATAGGTGGAGTTTGAAATTAGAGAAGGGAGTAGGTGGTATTTGGTTGAAATTAGGAAGTGGAATCAAGAGGGATGAATCATCTTTGCATGAAAATTTCATGCTCCCCCTTAGGTGGTCCGTTTCTTGGGATGAGTAAGAGAGAGAAAGTAAAGAAAAAGTCTTCTACAAGCCCTAGTCTTCAAACTTGTTTTATTTTAGAAGTTCCTATTGTATGTGACTTGGTTTTTCTTCAGAAGTTTCCCAAAGTGATAATATGCATGGATACTTGCATGGGAATTTCAGTCACCTTACTTTTGATATGAACACCCTGTTTCAAAAGGATAATGCTTTATGTTCCATCTAGGGTTTCTAACTACTCTAATTTTGACTTTGATATGCGGTGATCATTTTCAACTCTTGCACTTCATGATTGCCATCTATGGGTCATAATGTAGCTTGGTTTCCAAAATTGCTCTTCCAGGGGTAAAATAGTTATTTTTGCATATTTTTTTCATTTGTACCCTAGACCTGCAAAATTATAGAATTAACCTTAATTAGTGATAATTAAGTAATTTATGTGGTTAAACCTTCTAAATATGGAGTTATATATGTAATAATTTTGTATACTTCAATAACAATGGGAGGTTGTAACAAACTGTTATAACTAGCTAACGACTATACCTACTACTCATACAATCATAAGAATTAATCCCGTCCACATATCTTGCAAGTCGTAGGTTTCAAGGTTCTTCTAAAAAATTAGACCATAAGAATTCTACAAGCTTCCACACTGGGCTATTTGCTCGATGGCATAAATGTCTATTAGCTAATCTCTCATCGACATGCTATATTAGTTTGTTTAATATTTTTGTAATATGAAACATTCTTTTAAACCTTAGAATTGGGAAAAAATACTGTAGGACCTTTGTAGGCATGTCTTTCACCTACACAATTGAATTCTTCTTCAAATTCTATCATGACTATCCATAATCTAGGCATATAGTTCTCTACTTGTGTTCCTTCATGTACAAGATACAATTTTTGGGAAGTATGTACCTTCTCATACTTCAACCCTAGTGCAGCTAGGTTTCTTTTTTTCTTTTTTTTTATACCTTCGATGTGAACCTCACTAGTTTGTTATCCTTTGGTAGCATTTTATCCACCACTTTCAAGACTTTTATAAAACCAAATCTTGATTTCACGTCGTAAAGTTATATCACTCTAGACAACTTGACATAGTTTGTGTAGCCAAGGTATAATGGCTCATCAACTTCCTCCAATGTAGTATGAAATTGTTCAAAGTCAGCTTGTAAGTCATCACATCAGTGTAGCTATACTATCTATGGCACTTCCTATAGCATCTTCATATTCACTTCTTCCCGCCCTTGATGGGGGCCCATGAGCAAATTCTTCTCCATGCCAAATCAGAAGGTGATAGCTTTTAGTAACTCCATTGAAGCATAAGTTTTCTCTCAACTCTCATACCATTACCTTTTTTAGGTTTTCACATCTCGAGCATGGGCAATGCATGCAACTTCAATCATCCCATCCTATGTGGAAACTTAGTGAACTTTTTGTTCCCTCCTCATATTCCCTAGATAATCTTGCCACTGTTACAAGCACATTTTTTCAAAAAATTGACGCCCAAATTGTGCCAAGGATTTTCAAACATGAAAAGATTAGTGAACTTAGGCATTTTTCCAAACACTAGTGAATAAATTACAAAACATTGGAAAAAACTAAATTATATGCATTCATGGAAAAAACTCTATTAGGAGAAAAGCTCAATGCAAGTAAACATAAAGATCCATGCACAAGAAGGGAAAATTAACTTTAATAAAGGAATTTTCTAATAATAATATTGATGCAAATATATGAAACGTTAGACAAAACAAGATAGATCCTTACCAAGTATGTATCTATGTATGTATCTGTGTGTGTGTGTGTGTGTGTGTGTGTGTGTGTGTGTGTGTGTGTGTGTGTGTGTGTGTGTGTGTGTGTGATTCCAATTCGATTGTGGTGTTTTACTTGAAGCTAGCCAAAGTGAAAGTGCACCATGATGAGGTTTTGTTTGTGTACGTAGTCTAATATACTATAATATAAATGAAGACAAAAATGGCAGGAAATTAAAGATAGTTGTAGGAAGTAAGAAAGTATTTAAAGACAATTTCAGGAAACAATCTTTTTTGTTTTTTAAAGATGTTGCACCGTCTTCTTAAATTCTTCCCACAAAAAAAAAAAAAAATTCTTCTCTTGAAACTAAAGAAGATGGTTACATTGAGCCATTTTCTTAAGTATGACTTTTAATAATGATTTGTTGAAATTGTCATAGATTATTTTATGAAGTTGGTTTGTTAAAAACTTTCTTCTTTTTATCATCTTTAAAAGCACCAATTGTAAAAGGACGAACTCTTTACGATGTGATGTTAATAGAATTATGATAGATGAAGATCCCACCATATTTGCATGAGCAATAAACTAACAAATGATAAATACATTGCACAAATCAAGTTTATTTGAATTTAAAATAAGTACTTACTTATATATAAACTAAGACTCTAAAGTCATATATGAGAAATCCATAGATTTTAATAGGTAAATTCTCTACTAATATTATTAAAATTTGCATTCTGTGAGTAAAAGGGTACATCAGTTTCATATGCCAAACTTCATTAGTTTAGTTGGCATTATCTACAAACAAATAAGAACATAATTGGTAAAAATTGATATTAATCATGTTCAACATCACACTACAGTTAAAGAATAAAATTGATCCAAAATATTAGGTTAATCAAGTTAGCGATACTCTAAATACTTAAGTTCAATTGTGCTTCTACAAACTTAGCCTTCATAAGTTCAAATAGTGAGATTTGGCAAGGACATATAAACATGAAATATGATTATTTATATACACTCACATTTGATAAGATTTCAAGAATTGATAAAAAAGAAAAGAAAAGATCTGAACTAATTGGGATATTAGTGCTTCACAGATGAATAATTAAGACATTGAAGTCCGATTAATTTTTTTTTGAAATACTTCAAAAGATTATTGTGCCATTTGTGCTTTAAATTTGTGGTAGTACCTTGCACATGTAATGAGTAGTTGAGAGAATCAACTTCGGGATGCAGGATAATTGATTGTGCTTTCATTGTTAATTATTGTAAGTCCTGTAAATTCTAAATTTGGAAACTTTGCATCCAAACAAGGTTGTGGAAATACTGAAAGACTATACACAAATTTTGTTGAGCCATGGGCAGTTGAAATTGATAGTTTATAAGCACCAACTACTATGGTGCTATTGGTGAGGACATTGATTTCATGATTTTTAAATACTAGGTTTTACAAAAATTGCTGAGACTATTAACAAATAATTATCAATTATTTCTAATTGTTTAACATTGTTGAAATATTTGTGGTTTTTAGGCAACATAGACAAGGTTGATATATTTATGACAAAGGAATATTTCTTATGGTCAATTATGTTATTGCTAGAATTGGATGGCATTTTAAGATAGTAGCTTGAAAAACTAAGAGTTTGGACCATATCCAATGCAATAAAGAAGATGATAGAGGTACTTGAATGTACAATAGGCATGATTGGTTGTGACCTTATGTAAATGATGTTTTGATCCTTGAGAAGGATTTTTTAGGTATCTTTGATACATAATAGTATGATACATGAATCTAGGTGAGACTACAGTGACTTTGGAATCAATATGGCCATGTCTTGCATTATCTAGCTACAATGGAAAGATTCAATGAGGTTTTCAGTCAATTTGACTTATCACAGACACCCTAATTGTTTGAGTAGAATGTTGTTAAAGTATAATCTAGAGCCCATTCATTTATCAAAGAGTATAAAATGAGTATATGATGGTCTAATAGAAGACATAATTTTGCAATCACATATGTTCACTAGATAATTTTATGAGAACCATCACTTGTTAATCACTGTACTTTGTATGATTTAAAACTTGAATGAATTGAGTTAATAATAGCATGGATTATCACCCAAAAGGTGAACCAAAAAAAAAGGAAAAAGGAAAGGAAAACTATGAAACTTGAGAGGCAAATTCAGAAATAAGCATGCATATGTGGTTCTACTATAAGCTGACTTTTGATTGGTGGCTTGTGATAACCACTTGATTTTGTTTTGGTGGACTGTGAAAACCTCCATAACCAAAAAATTGATGAGCTTCTTTTTTTGGAGACCTTAATGTAAGGGCTAGATTCCATTGGGACTAAACTCAATTGGTTTCCTTGAATATGCACTATTAAGGAAGGGTTTTATTTGAGAGCTACAATCCTTCTATTAGTAGGAATGCCTTTTTAGTAAATGTACCAAATTTGAGTAATCCATGAAAAATTCATCTAACCCTTGCTCTGAAGGCCTAGTAAGCGAGTTGATGGATATGACATTGAGGGAATTGGGCTTAAACACCTATACTTCACCAGTAGCAACAAACCTTCCTAATGTCATTGAGTAGGTTCAAAGGGACAATCAAGGTATTTTGATCTACTGTAATTTTATTTCATTCACATTCCTATGGTGTATATAGTATACATATAATATTAAGGATGACTTATGTCTTAATGAGTCTATGGATCTATAAATTTTGGATTATGATGTATATATGCACACCATTAATGGACTCACCTATTATGGGTATCAGGTTTGGCTAGCTTGTATTGGACTCCAGTTGGTCTTTAGATGTAACAGCCCAGTGGCTCCCACATGCAACCATATTGTCCACTTTGGGAAACTGGCTGCCCATACAATCAGCCCCCTCATGGTTTTGTTCTTCCCCAGTTTTTCGAGGAAAAGGCCTTGTTGCAAGGAGAGTCAACCACCACTCTTATCAATAGCCCAACAACTTTTCCCTTAGCGATGTGGCACTAACTCTCTGTCCTTGAGCCATCTCCCATCTATGGGGTACCTAGGCCTTCACATCTTCCCTCCTTAGGGAACACACATCCCCGCATGTTAACCATGAAACCAGGCACCTGTGTGCGGCCAACCACACACTAGGTAGGGGTTGTCTCTGATACCATCTGTAATAGGTAGGTGGCCACATATAATAATATTGTCTGCTCTAGAAACTGGCCGCCCATACAACCAGCCCTCTCATGGTTTTGTTCTTCCCCAGTTTTTCGAGGAAAAGGTCTTGTTGTAAGGAGAGTCACACACCACTCTTATCAATAGCCCAACAACTTTCCCCTAAGCGATGTGAGACTAACTCTCTGTCCCTGAACTATCTCCTATCTATGGGGTACCTAGGCCTTCACACTAGAGCACTCGACAAACTACAAAATTAGAGTAGGGCCATTAGCAAAGCACCCAATTTCACTATTTCTGTCTCCTTTAAGAGAAGTGCATGTCACAATTCTTTCTCAATGATAATAGTTCAAAATTCATTTCACTAGCTAGTTGTCCCAATACTTCTTGATTTGTATACACTCAAAGGAAGTTGAAGGTCTTTTCACTTTCTATGATGTGTGGTTCTGAGTGTTAGGCTTTAAGGCTTATTGGGTGCATATTTTACAGCCTAAGTTTGACATCTGTTTAGCTCTCTTCTATGTGTTAAGTGCTAGAGTTTTATTGGGTGCACATTTTGCAACTTGGGTTTGATATCTCTTTAACTTATTTGAAGGTTATTGTGTACTTATTGGGTGCATTTTGTAGTCCATATCCACAACTTCTTTAGGTGTTAGGCTTTAGAGGTTTATTGGAATTGCATTTTGCAGCTTTAGTTTGACACTTCTTTATCTTATTTGAAAGATATTGGATATTTATTAAGTGTTTATTTTGCAACCCATATCTATTATCTCTCCTAAGTGTTGGCCTATGTTTCATATTTGTCGGGCTTTATAATACATTTTTTATTTACAAGGTATTCAAATTAAGGAGAAAAAAGTACAAACTAATTTTGATTGTGAAAATTAGTTAAGGTATAACTTGAGGCTAAGGTATAGATTGAATCTTGTTTGGTTCAATCCCAAAGATAAAGCTATCATATCCTTAACACTTATTGGGAGGCTTCAATTATCTTTAAGAAGTGAGATATGATGTGTGCTTCAAAGCTAAGGTTCATCATATTGACTTTGCCCAAGTTTCCCATATTTTTCTACTCCAATTAGTGAGCTTCTTACTTGTTGAAGAATTACCTTCTTTATAAATATAATGAATCCCCATTATTGAATATTTGAGAGGCTCCTTATACAATCTTTCAATATAGATTTGACCTCTATAAAAGAATCTTTTCCTTCTTTTACAGTATCAACAAGAACTTTTGAGTCTCCTCTTATTTATAATTTTGATATCTTAAGATAAACTTCTACGGGAATTTCATGGAGAAGCTCTCTTTCTACTTTGTTGTTTGATGCTTTATGAAGATATATATTTAACAAACCTGCCTTTATCATTTCTATAATTCCTAGATTTACCTTTCAAAGTTGCATTTAAGTTTCAAATAGACCAACCATGTGGTGGAGTTTCCCAACCGATAAGAATATATAGGTGTGGAAAAAGCTAGACTTTCAATTGTTTCCATTCCTTTTCTAAATTAAATTCAGCTTGTAGTAGCAATTAGATTAGGTTTGTAATTTTGATAAATTTTCCATAGCACTGGTCCCATAATATAGTGTGTGGAATTTAGACCCCTTTGTGAGTAAGGTAATTTCTGCTAAACCAAAGCATCTATTCTATGTAGTTTCTAGTAGTAATAATAAGATTTCTTCTCTCACTTCCAAAGGAGAGAGAGAGAGAGTAAACTATTGGGCCTAATATAATATTCGTGCCCTTAGTTCAAAAATCATAAATCTTCGATCAATTTTAAATTTTGATAAAAAATATTCATATCAATTTGACCTCTTTATTTTGAGGTCTTTAGCAACACTAGCATAAGTACAACTTGCTCGCTTTATTATTTCTCAAGGGCTCTTTGTAACTTTATTTATTGGATAAAAAATAAAATTTTAAAAATGCTATTATATTATTTTTTTACCATTTCTTCATCCCCAAAACCCTAGCAGGTTCCAAAAGCAATACCCATTTCTTCACTATGACCAAATAATATATGCTCCTTTTCCTTGTCTATATCTAAAGAGACTTGATATGTGCGTGGCACATAGCCTACTAAGCTCAAATGCTTCATGATTTCTCCTACCATTGCTACTATGTCATTGAATTGGGGATGCAATATATGTTACCTACAACAAATTCATGTATGCATCCATCGATCATATAGAACTATATCAGCTATCTTCCTTAGCCCCCAATGCTCTCAAAGAGAGAGCGAGAAACATCCAAATTACCCAATTTACAATACCATCAACTATCATTTCAAGCCGGTAGCATCTTTGGATTCATGCAACTAGAAACTTGATAAGTAACATTCATATCTCCACATTTGGCATATTTTTTTATCATAGATATTTCCAAACAAATTAATTTTTCTTTTTTTTTCACAAATTTTTTTCAATAAAAATAAATAGCAAAATATACATAAATATACAATTCCAATGAATAAACTAATGCTTTTACATATATTACCTAAAAAATTTACCCCATTTTTTGTAAAGGCATTGGTTTATTCATTGGAATTGTATATTTACACATATTACACCGATATTAAAAAAGAAGAAATCCCAAATCTCTATACAATTTTTTAACCCCCTATGGTTCTTAATCTCCTCTTGGGCAATCAAGCCCCATAATTGGCAACTAACATTGGCCCGTCATACTGAAGGGCCTAATGTCCCCATAGATTCCACCAATTTGTAAGTTGATTTTCAACAATCTATTGTGGAAATAGTTGAAGTCTATAGTTGGGATGTAAGGGTTGATTGGATGAGCTTCTTCTCTGTTATTTGGAATTTAACAAGAAACCTCAAATAAGTTCATTTGTGATGCCTTTGTTGATCTTCTAATTGTTGTTATTTGTCTCTAAAAAATCCAAAATTTGTTCACAATTTCTTTCTTATTCAAATGTGCTATAGTGATTAGAATTAGAATGTGTGGGTTTTTGTTTTAGAGGTGATTCAAACTGGAGTTTAGGGCCTACTCTTTGGTATTTTTTGTTTATTTTCATTTCAGATTAGTTTTTCTAAAAAGAGAAAGATTCTATAAAGATGATTTAGGATATGATTTCTATCAAGTGGGAAGTTCCTAATAGAGATGGTTTCAATTCATGGATTGTTATATTGAGTCATGTAAACCTCATCATAGAGGAAATGGAATGTGAATTAAAGATTTTTCAACTATTTTTTTTTTTTTACCTTTTTTTTCTTTTAAGGAAAAATTCATTATAGTACCCTATTATTTGGGCTATTTCATGTAGAAGGCCTACACTTTTATTTGTCCGAATAGAAATTGTTCCTATCTTGTGTATGAGAGAAAAATGGGAATTTTAATCAACTTATAAAAAAGTTAACCTACAAGAAAAAAGAGAGACCAATATCAATTTTTGGTGGTAAGATGAAATATTCATAAAATCCAAAGAAAACACATATTTTCACTTATCATCCATTTCTAAATAAAAAATAAAGTAGAATCCTAGGATATTAGAAGAAAACTATAGACTTAGAAATTTCAAGATCCCCACAAGCTGACCTGTGCAAGTCTTACCATGCGTTAGGACATTTTTCAAGTGCAGTTGATCTCCCAACCCTATAGTTGTTAAACCTGCAAATCCAAAAGAGAATTTTTTTTTTTGAAATAAGGTAACAAAACCCTAGTAGCTAAAGAGAAATGAAACAGATAGAAAAGGTAACCCTCAAATTTTGAATTCTCAAGAAGTAGAGGAAGCAAAAAAAAGACCAAGAAGTTGAAACATGAACTTCTAGAGAAGAAAGATCAAAAGAAGGATTCTATAAGGAATTTGTTAGAAACAAGTCTCCAATAGGAAACTACCACTTAGAAAGGAGTTTTCCAATTGGTATTTCTTTATCTTATAAAGACTAGTTACATTAGAAAACTAGTCATGTTTTAATCCAATGGGACCCACTTTAACTTGGGTTTTTAGGAAAAGCCAAGAGACTCATACAACTCTATATATGGAGAGAAGGGTTTGATGTGAGTGGGACTTAAGTCTATAGGAGTTGATGCTCTAGAGAGTGAGACAACCTAAGGGCATGAAAGAGGATTTTGGTGATTGTTATGGCCTTGAGAACATGGTGGAGAAGGAGATACAATATGAGCCACTAGGGGAAAGCTACATGTTGTTTTTCATCTAGTTTTGTAAGAGATTTTGTTCTTAGGGTCTCTGATATTCTCTTATTTACTCTTGTATACTCCTAGATTAGTGGCAATTGTTGCTGCCTCATGGATATAGGTATGATATTATGAAACAATGAAAAATATTGTGTTCTTTTTATTTGTTTGTGTTTTTTTATCATATTGTTGATCTAGTGTAGGTGCCATTGCCTATACCATGACATTAGATTTGTTATTTTCTATGTTACACTACTTGAGATGGCTATTTCAAGTTCCAATAAATTTAAACTAGTAAAATTTAGTGGTTCTAATTATTCTCTATGGAAGTTGAAAATGAATGCTATTTTCATTAAAGAAGAATGTGGAATTGTGATAGAGGGCATAGGAAAAAAAATAGCAAAATGAAAAATGAAGATTTTCAAAAGAAAAAAATAATAGTTATGATAGATCTATTTCTTGTACTTGATAATTCTAGTTTATTCAATGAGTCCAATAAAAGTGCTACCGAAGGTTTTACTACTAAAAGTGGATTTTATAAGATGGTTAAAAGAAGGAGGTTTAAATACAATCATCTAATTTAAAATAATAAAAGACAATTTCTAAAAACACACTTATAAAACTTCACATTATAAGATGGTTTTCAAAAGACCATCTTATAAAAGATTTATATAAGATGGTTTTTAAAACCCATCTTATAAAGTTAGATTTTATAAGATAATTATTTGAAAATCTTCTCATAATGTGAAGTTTTATAACATGGTTTTCATAATCTATCTTATGATATTCAAATAAAATTATGGTTGAAGAAGGAGAGAGTGATATTTAGAAAGAATATAAGACAATTTTTAAATAACCATCCATTATTAGAAGAAGGATATAAGATGGTTTTTGAAACCTATCCTATAGTTTTTGAAAACTAATATGGCTAGGTGTATGTTGTGTTAGCTGGGGTAGGATTATAGTTTTGGGCAAAGGCACTTAACAACTTCTTATTTGTTGAGTAGTTCTCCAAGTACTGCACATGAATGTAAAATTTTAGAAGATCTATGGTTTGAAATACCTATTGATTATTCTTCTTTACATATTTCTGAATGTGATGCATACAAGTAGGTTTTGAAAGAGAAAAGACCTAAATTGGACCAAAGGTCTAAGAAGTGTTATTTTCTTGGCTATGTAGATAGAACAAAGGGGTAGAGATTGTAGGATCCTACTACCTGCTAGCTTGTCATTAATTAACATGTCTAATTCATGAACATTCTTTGTAGAAACAAAAAGTGTAGCCAAACTTTAGGATGGAGGAATTTGATGTTGAACTACCTCCTATTGTTCAAATTTTTTTTTACTATTCTAGATTGTTAAAAGGTTGGGTAGATAGTAGAAGTTATGATAGATGATGACAATGCTGAGAAGTAAGAAGCAAACACTTAGGGTAATCAAGGGAAACTTGTGAGAGACCATTGACCTCTAGGTTAACTTTTAGATTTTGTGACAACTTATGCTTGCATTTCTGTGGAGTGGGAACCTATCTCATATCAAGAGGCATGCACTTCCATAGCTGCTAGCCAATGGATAGTATCTACGGAAGGCAAGATAGAGGCATGTTCAAGGGAGTTTGTTAAACTTCCGAAAGGATGGTAACCAATGATTACAAATGGGTGTACAATACAAAGAAAGATGCTAATGGGAACATTGAAAGCTTTTATCCTATTGTTCATTTACACACAATTCAAGTTATGATGAGTGTGGAAACAATGCTTTATTTATAGTTGGAGTTGTTAGATGTGAAATCTACATTTTTTCATAAGAACCTCAAACCTAAAGGTTTTGTTGAAGAAGGTAAGGAAGATCTAGTTTGTTGCTTGACCAAATCACTATACGATTTAAAATAGGTGCAAAGGTGTTGATATAAATAGTCTGGTTCTTTCATTTTAAGCTATGGATTTAAAAGATATGAATGAGATCATTTTTCCTATTTTCACTTTTATGTTATAAATAGCTTTATAATCTTGCTACTATATGTAGGTGACATGCTGGTAGCTAGTACTAATAACATTTAAATTGCAAATTTCAATGCTCAGTTAGCTAGGGAATTTGATTTGAAAGATTTGTAAGTAGTTAATCAAATACTTGGAACAATGACATGTGGGGATAGAGAGAATAGGAGGATCCAGATAAACGAGAAGAGTTATGGTGAGAGGGTTCTACATTGCTTCAACATGTAGAATGTCATACTTGTTAATACTCCATTTCTTGATGGTTGTAGTTTGCCTTCATAACAATTTCCTATCACTAATACAGAGAAGACATGTTTGTTTAATGTATCATATTCATAAGTAATGTGAAGTCTTATGTTTTTCATGATATGCACTAGATTGACACATTGCCCAAGGAGTGGAAGTTGTTAGTCACCACATGGCAAAACTAGAATGCAATGAACTGAATTTTTCATTATTTGAAGAATACTACTGATGAATCTATTTGTGTAATGACTCCAATTTTGTAATATTGAAATTCCAAGTTAAGCAATGAAAAGATCGGTTTTTGAAGATAAGGGCATTTTAGTCATTTCACTATTCACCTGAACTAAAGCCAGAAATTTGGTCCTAAAAATTGTTCCATTAGATGCATCTCAGAAAAAAGAATCCAACGAGACCAAAATCACCCAAAACGGAGTTAAAATGAGCAAGTTATGGCCCTTTGAAGTTTAGGGGCAAAAATATAATTTTATTAAAAAACGAATTTACCCTGCAAAAACACAGGGACCCATTTTGATACGGGCACCCCTTCATCTTCAACCTCTAGAGGGTTCTAGAACGGCGGTGATTGGAGGAGAAATCACCGCCATTCTGGAGGTTTCTCCACCGCCATTCAAAGGCAGTGAGAGCTCCCTCCAGAACCCTGCAAAAACGTTGAAGAAAACCAGTTGAGGAGCAGTGACCTAGAGGAGAAAACAAGGAGAAAAACCTAGCAACGAGCCAGGTATGCCCAAGATCCCTCAAAAGCCATCTCCACCATAGTTCCAAGATCAATTTCCCTCAGTTTTTGCATGCAAAACCACGCAAAATAGAGCCCTGGAGACTCACCAAGGACCCAGGGATGTTCCCTGGGCTGCACTGGTTTGACAGGGTCGAACGAGGGTGTCCTGAGGATGCCCCGATTCCCCAACAAACAGGACGTTCCAGTCGGAACGTCCCACGTCGACGCGGTTTGAAAAACCAAATGGGCGTGTCCAGGGATGCGCCCGCAAAAGAGAAAGTCGGGCAGAAAACCTGACGCGTTTGTAGACACGCCCGCTAAGGTGCATACTGCAGACGCACAGCGCGCTAGCGGTACGCGGGTTTTTCATCCCTTAAGGAAGCTGGGGCGCACGTCACAGAAGCGCAACGCCCTAGCATTCCGTCTTTTTATTTTTAAGACTCCTATGTACGTATGACACTAAAACGCTTATAACTTGAGATCTAGAGCTCCGATTGAGGCGCCGCAAAAGGCGTTGTGTCTGTGTCGACAACACGGACACATTCAAACTATAAAATCCCTGATCAAGGCCCAATCAAAGGTGGGAATAACCCTTAGAATAGGATGGTGGTGCGTGGCCACTAAACCTTTGGAAAACTGAGCATACGAAGGCCCAATTAGGACCTTAGGACACCCATAGGCATAGGGATGGACCCCTAATGCCTAAGTAATAAGACTAATTACTCTAAAACCCATAAAAGATAGGACAAACTAACCTTGATTCCCCAAACCATGTTCAGGAGTGTCCGAGGACAAAGGGGTTAGCGCAACCTAGTCAGGTAGGTGCTCTATCACTATTAGATTCTTTTAAAAGAACGCATCTACAGTTAAAAAATGGTTAATTGATATTGAAAAGATATTTAAGGCCATGAACATAGCCGAAGAAAGAAAAGTACCCATAGCCACATTTGGGTTTAGAGGAGAGGCTACCTTTTGGTGGGAAATAGCAGAAAGAACTTATTTTGATCAGCAAGAAACAATAGGATGGGAACAGTTTAAAAAGGTCTTTAATGACAAATATTATCCTAAACATATAAGGAAATAGAAGGAAAAGGAATTTATGGACTTAGAACAAGGAAATATGATCGTCCAACAGTATGAAAGTACATTCATCAGCCTCCGATGATTTGCACCACGTGTTTGTGCTAATGAGGAAGATGCGGTAGAAAGATTCGTAGATGGACTCAATCCAGGACTCAGAAACAGAGTTCTAGGTTTCCAACCTTCCACAGTAGCCAAAGCTGTAGAGATGGCCTCCCTATACGAAAAACATTATCAAAGGAATCAGGCAATAAGAGAAACTAAGAACATCAACACCATGAGGAACAAAGGAAAGAGACCCTTTCAGCCATCTGGACCTAGGCCACCTTTCAAGAAGCCGTTTGAAAACAAAGGAAGAAGACCAGACTGGAAGGCATGCCCTAGGTGTAATAGAAATCATCCAGGCAAACCATGTCCCACTTTCAACATCGCTTGCTATAGTTGTGGAGAATTAGAACATTTTTCTAGTAACTGTCCAAAAAGGAAAGTACAAGAGCGTAAAGAAGATCGAGTTCCAAAAAGCCAAGGACGTGTCTTTGCCCTCACTTCTAGTCAAGCCCAAGCTTCAAATGTAGTCGTTGAAGGTATTCTTTCTATCTTTAATACACCTGCTAAAGTTTTATTTGATACAGGCTCCACTCATTCTTTCATATCCCGGGAATTTGCATCATCCTTGGACATTATACCACAGGACTTAGACTTCACTCTAGAAGTCATGACTCCTGTAGGCCAGGCACTTCCCACCTATTCTTATCTCCAGGATGTCCCCATTTGGATTAAGGACCATTTGTTACATGCCAATCTTATCCACTTAGATATGAATGACTTCGACATCATCCTAGGTATGGACTGGCTAGCCTTTCATCAAGCCTTTGTTGATTGCCGTCAGAAACATGTCACTTTTACCCTACCTAATGGAGACACTTTCACCCTCCAAGGAAGAAAGGATTATTCTAGAGCGTGTGTTATTTCTGTCATGAAAGCAATTAAGTACATTGCTCAAGGATGCCCCTTCTTCTTAGCCAAGATTGAATCTGTCGAGAATCCCCAACCAAAGCTAGAGGATGTCGAGGTAGTCTGAGAATTTCCTGATGTATTCCTTGAGGACTTACCAGGTCTACCTCCACCAAGGGAAATTGAGTTCATCATTGACATTATACCCGGTACTTCCCCCATTTCCAAAGCTCCTTACTGAATGGCTCCTGCAGAACTAAGAGAACTGAAGACCCAGTTACAGGAACTACTTGACAAAGGGTTCATACGACCTAGCGTATCTCCATGGGGAGCTCCAGTCCTCTTTGTTAAGAAAAAGGATGGCTCCATGAGATTGTGCGTAGACTATGGGATGTTGAATAGGGTCACCATTAAAAATAAGTACCCTCTTCCCTGAATTGATGATCTTTTCGATCAACTTCAGTCAGCCAGAGTCTTCTCTAAGATTGATCTACGATCTGGGTACCATCAACTTTGAGTTAGAGAAGAAGATATCCCCAAGACAGCCTTCAGGACTCGATACGGCCATTATGAATTCAGAGTGATGTCCTTTGGTTTAACTAATGCTCTAGCCGCGTTTATGGACCTCATGAATAGGGTGTTTAAGGAGTACTTAGATAAATTCATCATAGTGTTTGTGGATGATATCCTCATATATTCAGAAACTCCTGAAGACCATAAGGAACATCTAAGGATAACATTAAGCACCCTACGAGCACACAAGTTATATGCAAAATTCAGTAAGTGTGAGTTTTGGCTGGAAAAGGTTAATTTCTTAGGACACATTATTTCTCAAGATTGCATAGCAGTTGACCCTACTAAGGTTGAATCAGTACAGAACTAGGAAAGACCTAAGACAGTCACAGAAATAAGAAAGTCTTAGGACTTGCCGGATATTACAGGAGATTCATCGAAGGTTTTTCACAAATGGCTTTACCTCTAACTAAGCTGACTAGGAAAGACACAAGATTTGAATGGACTGATAAATGTGAGGAAAGCTTCCAAGAACTAAAAAGAAGGTTGACTACTGCACCTATCCTTACCTTACCTTCAGGAAGTGGCGGATTTGAGATATACAGCGATGCCTTGCAACAAGGACTAGGCTGCATACTTATGCAACATGGGAAGGTGATTGCTTATGCTTCTCGGCAACTCAAGAAGCATGAAGTCAATTACCCGACCCATGACTGGGAATTAGCAGTCATAGTCTTTGCCTTGCGAATATGGAGACATTATTTATATGGGGAAAAGTTTGAAGTGTTTACAGATCATAAGAGTCTTAAATATATCTTTTCCCAACAAGATTTAAACATGCGACAAAGAAGATAGATGGAATACTTAAAAGACTATGACTTCTCCATTCATTATCACCCTAGAAAAGCTAATGTGGTAGCTGATGCATTAAGCAGGAAAACCCAAGGGATGTGTGCAAGTTTATTAACTAATAGATGGAAGCTATTACAAGAAGTAATCACATGGAAACCAGACATAAGTAAGCACAAGATCATTATGGCAGGTCTAACAATAAAGTCGGCTGTTAATGAAAAGGTTAAACAAGAACAGGAAGGGGATCCAAATATACAAGCTTTCATAGGAAAACTAGGGTTTACAAAAAGGGAAGATGGTAGCGTTTACATGCAAGGAAAATTAGTGGTACCGGCTAATGAAGAATTAAGACAAGAAATCTTAAAAGAGGCTCATTGGTCTAAGTATACTATACACCCAGGAGGGACTAAGATGTATCAAGACTTAAAGAAACAATATTGGTGGGATGGTATGAAAAGAGACATAGGGGAATTTGTGGCAAAGTGTTTAACATGTCAACAAGTAAAGGTTGAACATTAAAGACCTGTGGGATTGTTACAACCCCTTGAGTTACCCGAATGGAAATGGGACCATATCACAATGGACTTCATCGTAGGGCTACCCAGGACCTCTAAGGGTCATGACATGATCTGGGTAATTGTTGATAGATTAACTAAGACAGCTCATTTCCTTCCTATACGTCATACCCAATCCACTGACAGTCTATCTGAGCTATACATCAAAGAGATAGTACATCTACATGGTGTACCCCTTAGTATCACTTCAGATAGGGATAGCTGCTTCACTTCGCAACTCTGGAAGTCTGTCCAAAAATCCTTATGATCTTCCTTGAACTATAGCACAGCCTTCCATCCACAGACCGATGGACAGTCAGAGTGCACAATCCAGATAGTCAAAGCTATGTTGCGAACTTGTTCCCTTGATTGGAAGCAAAGCTGGGATGAAAACCTACCACTAGTCGAGTTTGCGTACAACAATAGCTTTCAGTCAAGCATTGGCATGGCTCCATACTAGGCGCTCTATGGGAGACCCTGTCGATCACCCACCAGTTGGAGTGAAGGTGGAGAGTCTAGGGTGCTCCAGTCTGAGCTGGTAGAGCAATGTGCTGAGAAGGTCAAACTCATAAGAAAACGTCTCCTCACAGCTCAAAGCTGCCAAAAGAGCTATGCGGATCGAAGGAGGAGACCATTGGAATTCGACATAGGAGAGCATGTTTTCTTGAAGATATCTCCCACTAAAGGAGTTATGAGGTTCGATATCAAAAGCAAGCTTAGTCCGCGTTACATAGGACCTTTCGAAATCCTGGAGAAAGTGGGAAAAGTGGCCTACAGGATCGCACTACCCCCTCAGCTATCCGAAGTGCATAACGTATTCCATGTATCTATGCTAAGGAGGTACGTGCCTGAGCTCGCTCATGTCATCAACCAGGTACCCATAGAGTTGACGGAGGATCTCAAGCTAGAAACAAGACCAGTTGAGATTCGGGATCGTAAGAATAAGAAGCTGCAGAACAAGAACATACCCTTAGTCAAAGTTTTGTGGAGAAATGCACACATGGAAGAAGAGACTTGGGAACCGGAGTTAGAAATGCGAGAAAAGTACCCCGAGATCTTTTGACTGTATATAGTAGAATTTCAGGGGCAAAATTCCCCTAAGGGTGTAAGAATGTAATAACTCCAATTTTGTAATATTGAAATTCCAAGTTAAGCAATGAAAAGATTAGTTTTTGAAGATAAGGGCATTTTAGTTATTTCACTATTCACCTGAACTAAACCCAAAATTTTGGTCCTAAAAATAGTTCCATTAGATGCGTCTCAGAAAAAGGAATCCAATGAGACCAAAATCACCCAAAACGGAGTTAAAATGAGCAAGTTATGGCCCTTTGAAGTTCAGGGATAAAAAAGTAATTTTATTAAAAAAGGAATTTACCCTGCAAAAACACAGGGGCCCGTTTTGATACGGGCACCCCTTCATCTTCAACCTCTAGAGGATTCTAGAATGGCTGTGATTGGAGGAGAAATCACCACCATTCTGGAGGTTTCTCCACCGCCATTCAAAGGCGGTGAGAGCCCCCTCAAGAACCCTCTCTTAGCTCTATAAATATAGCTCTTGGGCGCCTCTAATGGCAGCCCAAAATGTTGAAGAAAACCAGTTGGGGAGCAGTGACCTAGAGGAAAAAACAAGGAGAAAAACCCAGCAACAAGCCAGGTACGCCCAAGATCCCTCAAAACCCATCTCCACCATAGTTCCAAGATCAATTTCCCTAGGTTTTTGCATGAAAAACCATCTAAAATAGAGCCCTGGAGACTCACCAAGGACCCAGGGACGTTCCCTGGGCCGCAATGGTTCGACAGGGTCGAACCAGGGTGTCCTGAGGATGCCCCGGTTCACCAACGAACAGGACGTTCCAGTCAGAACGTCCCACGTCGACGCAGTTTGAAAAACCAAAAGGGCACGTCCAGGGACGCGCCCGCAAAAGAGAAAGTCAGGCGGAAAACCCAATGCGTCTGCAGACGCGCCCGCTGAGGTGCACGCCACAGACGCATAGCACACTAGTGCTACGCGGGTTTTTCGTCCCTTAAGGAGGCCAGGGCGCACGTCGCAGATGCGCAGCGCCCTAACATTCCATCTTTTTATTTTTAAGACTCCTATGTACGTACGACACTAAAACACTTATAACTTGAGATCTAGAGCTCCGATTGAGGCACCGCAAAAGGCATTGTGTCCGTGTCGATGACAGGGACATATCCAAACTATAAAATCCCTAATCAAGGCCCAATAAAAGGTAGGCATGACCCTTAGAATAGGATGGTGGCGCGTGGCCACTAAACCTTTGGAAAACTGAGGATACCAAGGCCCAATTAGGACCTTAGGACACCCATTGGCATAGGGATGGACCCCTAATGCCTAAGTAATAAGACCAATTACTCTAAAACCCATAAAATATAGGCCAAACAAACCTTGATTCCCCAAACCATGTTCAGGAGCGTTCGAGGCGAAGGGGTTAGCGCAACCTAGTCAGGTAGGTGCTCTATCACTATTAAATTCTTTTAAAAGAACTATTATTATTTTGAGAACATATGTTTTAAGTATATGACTTGTTTACATGACTTAATTCAGCATGCATGTGATAAATGCTTTGTACATAGACATGTTTTGTAAATGATTGCATACACATTATGCACATATATGTTTTGCAAACAAGTGCATACATTGCATGATTTAAGTAATTGCAAAGATTGCATGTCCTTGAGGGTTTCCAAAAGATGCTGGAGTGCCGAGAGCCAAGCAATTGTGAGGGACCCAAAGAGGACAGGTTTTGAAAAGAGGTTTTGGCTTATTTGATCTTATGTGATTTGGGCTAGTAAGCCCGTGGGTGCTATGCCGAGGGGTCTGGGTTGGCCACCCAGCCTCTACCACTATTAGGTGGATGGGTACCACGCCCAAAAAGAGGCAAGTCCCTACGTCGACTGCATGTGGTACAGGGGGCTACCACTGGTATCGCAGCACTGGGTTGACGTGTCATAGGCCCCGTGGAGGCTATGCCCGAGTGTCCTCAGGTACCCGGGGACCACACGACGAGGAGGTCGTGGGCATAGTGGACCCTATGGTTTGATGATTTATGTGCATTGCATATGGCATGATATGAGGTTGGTCGACCATACCATACTAGAGATCCATGAGTTGGGTTCCATGAAGCATTTTATGCATATCATGATGTTATGATATATATGTATATGATACTTTCGATTTTGGATTATATGATCCTTTAAGTCGTTAGTATTTCAGTTTAACAATGGATTTTAATATCGATGTTGCACTTGAGTATTCAACACATACACATGTTTTGAATGAGCATATGATTTTAAAACATCTCATGCATTATAAAACTAGTAGTGATAGGCTCCTACTGAGTATAGTATATACTCACCCAATCCTCAACATTTTTCAGACACCAAGTAAATACTTAAGGGCAAGGAACGCTTGTACTAGGAAGACACCCAGACTAAGTGCAAATAAGTAAACCCCTACCTTATCTTTCAATGTTACTTGATTGTAGTTACTCTCTAATAGCTGGGGCTGTGACTAACACTTTCTTAGGAACAATATTGATTTAAACTTTGCCATGGCTAAATAATTTGAGAATGTGTTTTGACACTCGGGATTTTTATGAAAGATTGTTTTCCAAAAGAAAAAGATTTTCATGCATCTCATACTTATAAAACAAGAGATCTCACCTTTTTATCAAAATTGCATCATATAAAAACCCGGGTCATGACAATTTGTTATGGTGGGAGTTGAAGTTTGGAGTTAATTGGGTACATTGACTCAAATTTTTTAGGAGATCAAGACTGTAGAACATAGGTTATGATTTTTAACTTGGTAGTTTCAAAGTTAGTTAGTTATCAAAGTTGCAATTGTGTTATCTTTATAAACTACAAAAGTGTAGTATATGTCAATTACACATGGCTGTAAGTAAGGTATTGAGATAAGGAGATTACTTAGGAATTTCGATCATGAACAAAAGAAAGATATGACTCATTATGATAGTCAAAGTGCATTGCATTTGACTAGAAATCACGTTTATCATGCCTGGACCAAGCACATTGAAGGGCAGTATCATTTTGCTCCTGATGTGGTGGAAGATGGGTCAATCACTTTGTAAAATATTCACACCAAAAACAATGTAACAGACATGTTGACTAAGCCTATTGTTAGAGAGAAGTTTGTGTGGTGCAATACTTCTTTTTGGCCTATTGTTACTTGGTAAGAATAGCAATTTAGAAATGTCATTGAAGTACTTTCATGCCACATAGAATAACTATTCTTCAAGTGGGAGATTGTTAAAAACAAGTCCTCAATAGGATACTACCACTTAGAAAGGAATTTCCTAATCGGATTTTCTTTCTCTTGTGAAGACTAGTTACATTAGAAAACTAGTCACATATTAATTAATGAAATCCACATGTATATTGGGGTTTTGGGTAAAACCAACTAACTCATACAACTATATATATAAAGAGAAGGGTTTGATTTCATGAGTGAGACTTAAGTCACTACTCTAGAAAGTGAGACAACCTAAGGGCATGAAAGAGGATTTTGAGGAATGCTATGGTTGTGAGTACTTGATGGGGAGGAAGATCCATTTGTTTTTTATGTAGTCCTATAATAGATTTTATTCTTGGGTTCTTTGATATTCTCTTGTTATTCTTCTATGCAGATTCATTAGTAAATAAGAATATATTTTTAGATGCCTCATGGATGTAGGTATTATATTACTAAATGACATAAAATATTGTGTTCATTTTTGTGTCTTAATTTTTTATTATCTTGTTGATCTAGCGTGTGTGTGTGTTTTGTTGCATTATAGAATAAAAAAAATAAAAAATTCTTTCTTATTTCTTATTTATTTTATTTTATGTGGTGGGTGGATTTAGTTGAAGGAATGCTTTCAAGAGCACAGTAAAGACTTTTCATTTGGTAATGTCATGACCTATTCTATTGCCTCTCTATGTTTATTGCTTTTGTTTCTAGATGAGAAAGTGGGTTATTGTAAGATTTGTTATGGGGTTTATTGCTTTTGTTAATGAGGTCCATTGAAGGTTGTTCTAGGTCATAAAATGACTTTTTGTTGGGCTTTCTTCTCTTTTAATTCTTGCTAGTGACTTCGTTTATAGCTTGTTGATTGAAGGCATGATTTAAGTGTTCATACTTTTGAGTTTTCCTTTTTAGGACATAAGGAATTCTATTCTCTTTCTTCCATTATATATGCAATGGAAATTTTGGTTTATATATTAAAATCTTGGGTTAGAAGAGGTGCCTTGGCGCAATGGTTGAATTATCACCTTGTGA
This sequence comes from Warburgia ugandensis, assembly GCA_035236585.1. NCBI lineage: Eukaryota > Viridiplantae > Streptophyta > Magnoliopsida > Canellales > Canellaceae > Warburgia > Warburgia ugandensis. Next base: position 56,293,298 of record CP141133.1, on the reverse strand, counting down.
ATTGGTGGTCATGGGTTCGAAGCATGGAAACAGCCTCTTACAAAATGTAAGGTAAGGCTGCACACTATAGGCCCTTTGTGGTCTGCCTCTTCCTTGGACCCATAATATGTGGGAGCTTCATATAGCAGGCTGCCATTTTATATGGAAATCTTGGTTTTTCATGAATTTATAAACATATCTAAGACCCACATGTGGTCGCATTCCTAGACTAGTCTTATGTATGTATGTGTGTGTGTGTATCTTTCTCCCTACCATCATTGCCGCTAAAAAGATCAATAGTGGAGGGCTTTTGGAAAGTTGAAGTAGGAGGAGAGAGAATATTACTCCCATAGGGGGTTTTAAGATGGTTGAAAACATATATCTAAGACAGTTTTAGAACTCTCTTCTATCCTGCTATCTTTGAAAATCAATAGAAAATAAGATGGTTATTAAAACCACCTTAAAATTATTTTTAAAGATGGTTCCCAAAATTGTCTTAGAAAGTCCCTAATATTGAAGATGGTTCTAGAAAACCATCTTAATAAGCAAGACTTTTAAGATGGCTCTTAATAACCATCTAAAAATGCATGGGTTTTTTCTATGATTTTGGAAATGATCTCAAAACATAGACGGTTTGCCAAAACCATCTTTTTCCTCTCTTGCTACACAACAATGTTAACATACTATTACAATATTTTTGCACATTCAATGACATTATATAATCTTCACGCTATCTTCAAAGATATGAAAAAAAATAAAGAAAAAACACACAATAATTGCATTGATCACTTCCACATTCAATAGCCATCCATATTCACGTCTCACATAAAAAATTCGAAGACAAGACAAAATTTTTTTGACAAGTATATACATTGACACTTCTCCATACACATTTAATATAAAAAATTCAACATCTGCATTCAATATCCAAATCTTTCTACTATTACAATCTTCTTGCAATCTTAAAAGACATGAAAAAAAAGGAAAAAAAAATCCTTTCTCCACAATCCACACATTCATTATAACATTGACATTCACTTCCAACATCAACATTCAAAATAAACAATTCAAAGAAATGAAAAAAAAAAAAAAAAAACTTCACTAGCCCCTGTTCTAACACTTTTTCATACACACTTATTTACTTCTACACTCCATCATCCCCTAAATCTAATAAACAAATCATATATACTTCAAGAAAATGAAAAATGGAAGATACATCCATATAAATGAAGAAGTTTAATTTTATATTAACCAATAAAATTTTTACATTGATTTAATTAGTAAATATGTTCTAATAAAATGCATTATATACTCTACTCATTCACACATTATGTGACGACCCGGGTTTTCCCATGCATTTTTAAAAGCAATCTCTAATTCCTAAGGTGTGATGCATCCCTATTTAAAAACCATTTTAGGAAAACAATGCAATGCAGTGGAAAATCTTTAGTTTTAAACTCATTTTGAAAACCCGAGTGTCATTTGCTTTCACAACAACCAAAGTAGTTTTTGAAAAACTTCAGAAATCATAAATGCTTTTCCCAGGTTTATCTAGTCACAGCTTACAGCCCAACTGTAAATAAATACAAATACATGTCCCAAGGGTGGAGTGTTTACTTACATGTATAATTGTCTCCTTTTGATTTTTCTTGCTCGTAGCACTAACATTTCCTAAGGCATCTTCCACTCGTCAATGGAGCTATCCTAAAAAATGTTAAGGATTGGGTGAGTATATACTATACTCAGCAGAAGTCTATCACTACTAGTTTTACAATGCATGCTACATTTAAAATCATATGCTCTTTAAAACATGTGGATGTTTGAACAATCATGTTCAATATCGATATTAAAATCCATTGTCAGAATACTGATGACTTAAAAGAATCGCATAATCCAAGTCGAAAGTATCATAAATATATATATCATAAACATAATGATATGCATAAAATGCTCAGCTGAATCCAACGCATGGATATATGGTATGGTATGGTCGACCAACCTTATGTCATGCTATATGCAATGCAAGTAAATCCACAAAAACATAGGGCCCACTATGCCCACGACCTCGCCACCGTGTGGTCCCCGGGTACCTGGAGACACTCGGTCATAGCCTCCACGGGGCATATGACACATCGACCCAGTGCCGTGACACTAGTGGTAGCCCCCTGTACCGCATGCAGTCAACGTAGGGACATGCCCTTTTTGGGCGTGGTACCCATTCCACCTAATAGTGGTAGAGGCTGGGAGGCCACTCTAGACCTCTCGGCATGGCGCCCACGAGCTTACTAGCCCAAATCATATACGATCAAACAAGCAAAACCCCTTTTTCAAAACCTGTCCTCTTTGGGTCCCTCACAACTGCCTGGCCTATTTCTATAAGTTTTTGAATAGTTTACCACACTACTTAGGCATTAAGGGTTCATTCTCATGCCTAAGGGTCTCCTAAGGTCCCTAATTGTGCCTTGGTATAGTCAGTTTTTCAAAGGTTTTGCGGTGCCGCACCACTATTATGGTTTAAGGGTCATGCCTACCTTAGATAGGTCCTTGATCAGGTATTTTATGGTTTGAGTATGTTTGCGTCATCAATACGGACACAACGCCTTTCGCGGCACCTCAATTGGAGTCTTAGAACTCAAGTTATAGGCTTTTTAGTACCGAGTGTACATAGAAGTCCTTTAAGAGGTGGAAGCCCAGCGTCCCGCGTCAGCGGCATGCACCCCAGCAGGCGCGTCTGCCGATGCATCGGGCTTCTGCCCGTGATTCTCATCTGAGGGCCCGTCCACGGACGTGCCTGTCGAGTTTCCTCAACGTATGGGGTGCGTTTGGTTTGACGGGGACCTAGGCGTCTTAGGGACGCCCTAGTTCGACCCTGTCAAACCAGTGCGCCCCAAGGACCGTCCCTTGGTCCTTTGTGGCTCCCTAGAGCCCCGTTTTGCATGATTTTTCATGCAAAAACTTAGGGAAACTTAGCCTAGGACTAAGGGGGAGACGGGTTTGGAGGGGTTTTGGGCATACCTGGTTCGTGGCCGGGTTTTTCCCACGTTTTCTCCTCTTATTTGCTTCTCCACGATGGGTTTTTTCCATGCTTTTGGGCTGCTATTAGAGGTGCCCAAGAGCTCTATTTATAGAGCTAAAAGAGGGTTCTAGAGGGGGTTCTTACCGCCATTGAATGGCGGTGGCAAAACCTCTAGAACGGCGGTGGTTTCTCCCCTAAACACCGCCATTCTAGAACCCTCCAGGAGGTTGAAGAAGAGGGGTGCTCGTATCAAAACGGGCCCCTGTGTTTCTCAGGCTAAATCCATTTTTAATATAAATTACACTTTTGCCCTTGAACTTCAAAGGGCCATAACTTGCTCATTTTAACTCCGTTTTGAGTGATTTTGGTCTTGTTGGATTCCTTTTTCTAAGACGCACCTAAGGGTACTACTCTCAGGCACAAATTTCTGGGTCTAGTTAGGGTGAATAGTGAAATGACCAAAATACCCTTATCTCAAAAAAGTGAACTTTTCATTTCCTATAGAATGTCCAATTCATTTTTGTTAAATAGTGTAAATTGGTTGGGGCATTACATTATTACCCTCTTAAAAGAATTTTGTCCTCAAAATTCCATAAATTATCATCTTCAAGGTATTTTGTCTCTTAGATAACTTCTTAGTGAATGCATTCCCCCCTTAGGAATCAAATCTAGGCTCAACCTCAATTTATCATTTTTATTGTTCCTTCTATAAGGCCTTACCTATAAGGGCCGCTTTCACTGCATACTCTGATGCATACTCCTATACATGCCAGTTTAACAATACCGGTTTCTAGCTGTAATTCATCTATCTCGAAATCCTCAGATGCTTATACTTTTCTCATCATGTATAGGATAGTCTCCTCATAGGATCATGCTTCTTTATCCATGTATAAATTACTCCATACTTCTTTGAGATCATATGATCTTATTTCTCCTATTACATTTTGAATAGCATGGGATAATCCCTTTTTCCTCTTGTCTTCCATTTAGTGATCTATTCATCATCAGCGACCCCTTCTAATGGTTGGTTGTATGTCATTAGCAAGAGTCCCAAAAAGCTACATTCTTTCCTGTATGTCTAACTTTTTCTTCTTATCTTCTTCATTTTATATTTCCCCCCAAGATACTTCAATAGCTGATATGGTATCATGTGCTCTACAGCTAAACCCTTGACTAACTTCGAATTTCAACTGTCTGTCATTTTCCATATGTGACTTGATTCCTCGACCAAAGTTACATTCAAAATAAAATCATGACAGCCAATTAGTAGCATCTTTCATCAAGGACCTTATCATATACTGAAAGTAAAATGTCCTAACTCTATATCTAGTTTCATAATTATTGAATTCATTAAATGCTTTTCTCATGTCAAATGTTAATGGTCGATTCATCATCATGGGTCAAATGTTCTCGTCCACAGGCCTATCTCACTATTCACATCTATTTGTCATTAGGATTTCCAGCAATGTTCCCATTTATGCAAAAAGTCTCTTATTCATAACCGAGTACCCTTACTAGGTCATGGTTGAATCCTTTGTTATTATCCTCTTTGTCCTTTCTTTGCTTGATGGTTTTCTTCAAAATCTTTCAATCCAAAAGTTCTATACTCAATCCAGTAGGGTTAGTCCTTAGGAAATTCCTTTAATTGATTTTTCGTACTTGGTATTTGCACATAACAACTAACTTTTTGTCTAAAGGCAACTTAACATCAAATCTCACCTTATAATGTGTTGGCCACCTCAACTTTTCTCCTTCCATTCCCTATGTCAATATTTTGTTCAATCTTTTATTAATGCTTTACCGTCAACCATTCAGTCTTAATTTTCAGGGGGTATCATCATCATAAGTAGTGGTTTTCTCAATTCCTCAAATTTTATCTTTCAAGTGCCTCCTCATACTTAGCTTATAACAATAATTCTCATTCAATCAAATTGTGCTGATGCTGTTAAACCAACAAGTTTAACAACACTCAGGTAAGCATAGAACATTTTCGTAGACACATAGAAAGAGAATTTATTCAATTACCTATTGATCTCTTTCCAGATATATCTTTGTCATAAGCTCAAGGGTCTCTAAAGTGATCGGTACTTATCTACCTTTCTTTTCAATCCAAGTTAGCAACATCTTTCAGGCCCACAGTGATTTCTATGGTTTGTCATTGTATCTATTCAGGTTTGGAAAAATCTATCTCACTGGTGGAGATCGCTCCTTATTTTTGCTTCTGTCTCAGTTGTTACTGTATTTATTGTACTTGTAGCTCCTCCATGATGTGGCCTAATCAACTCTATGATGTGGCCTAATCAACTGACCTCATACCCTCAAATGACTTAGTCTAACAAGTAACTTCTTTTAGGTAAAACTCATGTCCAAATACTTATAATATCCCTCTGAGTATATAACTTTGACTACTAACTCATAGATACTAACATACTTGATTAATTAGGGTGGGATACCTTTATTTAGTCAACAATACTCTAAAGGTAATGACTAAATAATGGTCTTAAGATTTTTGGTCTTCCAATCTATGATAGTAAGACCTCAATTTGATCCTTGATGGTACCCTACTTGCTAAATGGACAAGTCACTGTCCCGGCTTAATTCCTTTTTCAATATATTTTATTGGCAAGGTAGGATATTACCAAATTTTCCTTTTTATGGACTATATCCATTGGTGTTCCCCATAAGCTAATGGATCCGATAAGATTCTAATTGCAATAATCGATATAGACATCAAACTACTTGTAGAATTTCATTTCTAGTGGATCATCATTCTTCTTTGAAAATTTTTGGCAGCATAATTTCCTTAACTTCGATACTCTACTCAAAGTCTTAAACCCCATATGCTTTCTTTCTTTTATCACCAACTCAACTAGTATTATTCCTTAGCATTTGTTTGGTTTACCTTCCTATAGGATTCAAGATGAAAGATTTGTATGTATCTCCATAGAGTCATGATCTTCTTCTTTTGAATATTCAATATTCATCGAATACTTATAGTTACATCTCTATCTCTTTCTCTCTTTTCTTCAAAATCCTCACTTTTGTCTTCCTAGATCAATGTCTTCATGTGCTTTGTTGCATATAATCGATACTACATCCTAACATGTCTTCATGTGCTTCAGAAATTCTAAACTGTCTTAAGATCATTGAAATCCTCAGTTGCCTGTAGCCTCAATAAAATTCATACAATGTCTTAATAATGACATTGATGTTTTGATCATGCTATAATTTTCTTACAAGTTCATGTTAGGATCAATCTATTATCACAGATCTATCATCCCCAATATCTTTTGGTAACACTGTCGAATATAGTTCCCTATCATATTCGTGTTATATTCCTCTTAATCACGTACGACTCACAGTTATCTCCTAATATCATCTTGCATTCTCATCCCTCTTAGATTATCATCAAAATCTTCTTAAAGTCTATCTTTTACATTCCCTATCATACTCATATCATATGATAGTGTACTCATATTCTGATATTCTTTAGAAGGGTAACATAGCCATCTAGGTTTTTCAATTTTCTCACCTTTGGTGAGATTGATCTATTATAGGTCAAAACTATCTACTAACAAGTCCACTAACATCTTTATTCATCATTCTCATCATAATCTAATTTATATATGAGTTTCCTTGTTTGCACCACTGCACAACAATCCTTATTGATAAGATTTAAGCCATCCAATATCTAAGTATTTGCTAGACCCATCTCCTTTTTCACCTATTTGTTTATGGTGAAATGCCTTGAGCATTAATATTGTAATCTTCAAATAGAAGTAGTCATCTCTACTACTTTTATTTATACTACTTCTTGATTTTTTATTTTATTTTTTCTATTGTCTATGACCCTTGGACATGCTGGACTGGTTGTGAAAGGATAAAACCTAGGCTCTGATACCAACTGTGATGACTCAGGTTTTCCCATGCATTTTTAAATGCAATCTCTAATTCCTAAGGTGGGATGCATCCCTATTTGAAAACCATTTTATGAAAACAATGCAATGCAGCGAAAAATCTTTAGTTTTAAACTCATTTTGAAAACCCCGAGTGTCATTTGCTTTCACAACAACCAAAGTAGTTTTTGAAAAACTTCAGAAATCATAAATGTTTTTCTCAGGTCTATCCAGTCACAGCTTATAGCCCAACTGTAAATAAATACAAATACATGTCTGAAGGATAGAGTGTTTACTTACATGTATAATTGTCTCCTTTTGATTTTTCTTTCTTGTAGCACTAACATTTCTTGAGGTGTCTTCTACTCGTGAATGGAGCTACCCTGAAAAATGTTAAGGATTGGGTGAGTATATACTATACTCAATAGGAGTTTATCACTACTAGTTTTACAATGCATGCTATGTTTAAAATCATATGCTCTTTAAAACATGTGCATGTTTGAACAATCATGTTCAATATCGATATTAAAAACCATTGTCGGAATACTGACGACTTAAAGAATTGCATAATCCAAGTTGAAAGTATCATATATATATATATCATAAACATAATGATATACATAAAATGCTCAGCTAAATCCAACCCATGGATATATGGTATGGTATGGTCGACTAACCTCATGTGATGCCATATGCAATGCAAGTAAATCCACGAAAACATAGGGCCCACTATGCCCACAACCTTGCCGCCGTGTGGTCCCCGGGTACATGGGGATACTCGGTCATAGCCTCCATGGGGCAGATGACACATCCACCCAGTGCTGTGACACCAATGGTAGCCCCCTGTCCCACATGCAGTCGATGTAGGGACATGCCCTTTTTGGGCGTGGTACCCATTCCACCTAATAGTGGTAGAGGCTGGGAGGCCACTCCAGACCTCTCAGCATAGTGCCCATGAGCTTACTAGCCCAAATCATATACGATCAAACAAGCAAAAGCCTTTTTTTCAAAACCTATCCTCTTTGGGTCCCTCACAACTGTTTGGCCCTCACAATTGCCTACCCAGCGTCTTTTGGGCACTCTAGCATCTTTTGGTAACCCTCAAGGACATGCAATTTTTCAAAAACTCATTGCTCACAAATCATGCAATGTATGCAATTGTTTGCAAAACATGTCTATGCATAATAATGTATTTGTCATATGCATGCTGAATTTGTTTATAAAATTAAGTTGTGCTAAACAAGTCATATAACTTGAACTTAAAACATGCATTCTCAAAACAATCATAGGTTCTTTTAAAAAGTGTAGTAGCAATAGAACACCTACCTGGCTAGATAGCGCTAATCCCGTTGTCCTCGTATGCTCCTGAACATGGTTTAGGGGAATAAGGTTAGCTTGGCCTATTTCTATAAGTTTTAGAATAGTTTACCACACTACTTAGGCATTAAGGGTTCATTCCCATGCCTAAGGGTCTCCTAAAGTCCCTAATTGGGCCTTGGTATAGTTAATTTTTCAAAGGTTTAGTGGCCTCGCGCCACTATTATGGTTTAAGGGTCATGCCCACCTTAGATTAAGTATTTTATGGTTTGAGTGTGTCCGTGTCATCAATACGGACAAAACGCCTTTCGTGGCGCCTCAATCAGAGTCCTAGAACTCAAGTTATAGGCTTTTTAGTACTAAGTGTACATAGAAGACCTTTAAGAGGTGGAAGCCAGGGATGCTAATGCGTCCCGTGTCGGTGGCATGCGCCTCAGCGGGCATGTTTGCCGACGCACCGGGCTTCTGCCCGTGATTCTCATCTGCGGGCGTGTCCACGGACGTGCCCGTCGGGTTTCCTCAACACATGGGGTGCGTTTTGGTTTGACGGGGACCTGGGCATCCTAGGGATGCCCTGGTTCAACCCTGTCGAACCAGTGTGCCCCAGGGACTGTCCCTAGGTCCTTTGTGGCTCCCTAGAGCCCTGCTTTGCATGATTTTTTATGCAAAAGCTTGGGGAAACTTAGCTTAGGACTAAGGGGGAGACAGGTTTGGAGGGATTTTGGGCATACCTGGTTCATGGCCAGGTTTTTCCCATGTTTTCTCCTCTTGTTTGCTTCTCCATGATGGGTTTCTTCCAATCTTTTGGGCTGCCATTAGAGGTGCCCAAGAGCTCTATTTATAGAGCTAGAAGAGGTTTCTGGAGGGGGTTCTTACCACCATTGAATGGCGGTGGAGAAACCTCCAGAATGGCAGTGGTTTCTCCCCTAAACATCGCCGTTCTAGAACCCTCCAGGAGGTTGAAGAAGAGGGGTGCCCATATCAAAACGGGCCCCTATGTTTCTCAGGCTAAATCCATTTTTAATGTAAATTACACTTTTGCCCTTGAACTTCAAAGGACCATAACTTGCTCATTTTAACTCCGTTTTGAGTGATTTTGGTCTTGTTGGATTCCTTTTTCTGAGACGCACCTAAGGGTACTACTCTCAGGCACAAATTTCTGGGTCTAGTTAGGGTGAATAGTGAAATGACCAAAATACCCTTATCTCCAAAAAGTGAACTTTTCATTTCCTATGGAATGTCCAATTTATTTTTGTTAAATAGTGTAAATTGGTCGGGGCATTACACATTATGTCACTTAGATCTATTTAGGAGTAATCCTTGGTTCCTTATGGTGGGCATGCTTTGTTTTTTTTTTTTTTTTTTTTGGGGAGCTCACATTCATACCCAATTGATGGAAGACATAATTAAGTTTTTAATCTTTTCGTCTATTGTAATGGTGTAATAGTTGAAAACTAATTTTTCTTGATCTCTAATGCACTTGAATTATAAATTTGATGTGCATAGTTTACATGGGTTCAACTAACCAAGATTGTGTACCAACCAAAACTATAAAGGAAGATGGTCAAGGTACCCTAAGCCCTGAACCCTATCCTTGAACCTAGAACCCTCAGCCCAAACCCTAACCCTTATACTGAACCCTAATCCCAAACCTTATTCTATATATAAACTAAAGTTATGTTTTGACATGGTATTAATTTATTAATCTTTTTTGTTATCTTTGTTGCATAATACCCAACATATTTAATTCATTTGACATATTCTTTTAGCTAAAATTAATAAACAAATTACAAAAAATATATGATGATGACCAATAAAGTGCCTTAAGTTTCTCAATTGTGGGAACCTAATACCAATGCCTACTTATGTATCTCAAAACATAATCTCTACACTCCTAATCAAATAATTGTCTTGGGAACTTTGTAACAAATAAAATAAAAATATTAATAAATTAATGCCATGTCTAATTGTGACTTTAGTTTATATATAGAGTACTTAACTAGTTTTCCTTATCTTGAGCATCTCTAATTGTAACTTTAGTTTATATATAGAGTACTTAACTAGTTTTCCTTATCTTGACCTTCTTTTATGATAGTTTTAGTGGGTACATAGTCTTAGTTAATTAAGCCCATGTAAACTATGCACATCAAATTTATAATTCAAATGCATTAGATAGTAAGAAAAATAAGTTATCAACTATTAAACTATTATAATAAATGAAAAGAAAATTTACTTATTTGTGATTTCCATCAATGGGGCATGTGAGCTCCACAAAAATAAAAAAAACATTGTATGGTACCATGCACTTCTAAAACCTATAGCACCCAATTAGACCTATATACAATCATGTAAATTATAACTAAACTTTATAGTCCATAAATTATATATGTATAAAACGTAATCTAACAAGACAACAAGTTAAAACTTACTCACTAATGAAGGAATTATTATGTCCTGCCAGTTGAGAAAAGAAAGAACCTTGGCAAAATATCTTCAACTCACCTATCTGTGGACCCTTGCTCCTTTGCTTCACAAATGACACCAGGGTTGAGGTATTGGTAAAAATACTTAACCTCTAATTGCTGCATTCTATCATGCAAGAAGCTGCAAAAAAGAAATAATTATTTACTAATTAACACATAATGTCTAGGGTCGTTATTGAAGTAGATATTGCATCCCCAAGTATAGGAGATAACATATGAGTGACCAAGTTGATATCATTGCCAAACTCTTACGAGCCCTATGTAAGCGGTACTTCAACTTTGTCATTAGTAAACACTTTGAGTCTATATATATGGGTTTGATTACCTTATCTTCATTAGTAATTCTATAGAGACACCTTGTGGGTAGAGGTAGAGGTGCGTTAGATGGGACTTCCAGCTAATCCCTAGATGGTTGTTGTAAAGTTTCATAAATTACTAATCAATAATTGATCATTAAAGACAATCAATTTTGTCACAAAAACTAAACATAAAAACTAATATTGGTTCAATAACTAAGATGGTAGGTGGTGTAAATGAGGTTGGCCTCAATAGCCCTTGATGCTTCTTGTGATTTAGAAAGAGGGGGGGGGAGGGGGTGTGGAATTGGTGAATATGAGAAGAAAATAAGGTGGAAAGGAAAAACATATGGGAGGATGATAGGCTAGGAGGGAAAGAGAGAAAATCTAGGAAAAAGAAGTGAAATGGAAAGGAATAATGGGTGGGAGTCATGGAACTCATTTGGTGTTTTGGAATTTACAAATTTTGAGATGAATGTAAGGCATGAGATGATAATGTATGGTGGAGATCATTCTGCCATTGGGGTTTTGGTTTGATTTTTCAACTATTTTCTTACTTTATTTCTGGCCATTAGATCTCTTTATCGTAGTTTGAGTGGTTGAGATTTGGTTGACAACCCCTTGAAATCATTTTTTTTCTCTCTCCTGGAAATAGGTGGACAACCCATAAAAAAAATCTATACCATTGAGCTCTGAGTCTAGTCTTCATAGCAGTGAAGTTTGTCATTGGTCTACCCTTGCTTAGGTAAGTATTCATTGGTTGCTTAGAATGTGAATAAACAAGAATAGATCTTGGATTTTAAGTGCTTGAAAAGTAAGATGAATTCCAATCGTAGATTTCTCATAAATTGTCTCTTGTCTTCTCCTTCATTTTTTCTGCCAATCCTTATTTCTTCTTCCAATTAAAGTAGAAACAAGTGGGAATTCACCACTTTGTATGGAAATTTTGTGCACTCTAGTAGGTTGTTGCTTCCTTTAGTTGAGGAGGAGAGAGAGTGTAAGGAATATATCTCATGTGTGCCCTAATTTTCTTACCTATTTTTTTATAGAAAGCTCTCATTGTATGTGATTCCAATATATGTGATTTGAGCTTTCCTTAGATGCATTTCAAGTTGGTGGCTAGCTTGCACACATGCATGAAAAGTTTTGTCACCTTACTTATGGTACGAGCACCTTATTTAGTATGGATACCGCTCAGTTTTCCACTTAGGGATTTTGAATTTAATAATGGCACCCAATCTCTAGTTGTGACGACCCGGGTTTTATATGATGCAAATTTCATAAAAGGGCGAGAGGCCCTCTTTTAGAAATATGAAATGCATGAAAATCTTTTGTTTTGGAAAGCAATCTTTCATATAAAACCCCGAGTGTCAAAACACATTTTCAAATCATGTAGCCATGGCATTGTTTTAAATCAACTCTATTCCCAAGAAAGTGTTAGTCACAGCCCCAGCTACAGAGAGTAACTACAATCAAGTAACATTCACTGAAAAATAAGGTAGGGGTTTACTTACTTGTACTTAATTTGGATGTTCTCTATCGCGGGTCTGTCGCGGGTATATCCTGTCCTTAAGTGTTTACTTGTATCTGAAAAATGTTAAGGATTGGGTGAGTATACACTATACTCAGTAGGAGTCTATCACTACTAGTTTTATAATGCATGTTATGTTTGAAACCATATGTTTTTTAAACCATGTGCATGTTTGGACACTCATGTTCAAAAGCCATTGTCAAAATAGAATACTGACAACTTAAATAATCGCATAATCCAAGTCAAAAGTAGAATAGATATCATAAACATATATGATATGCATAATATGCTCAGCTGAATCCAACTCATGGATCTATGGTATGGTCGACCATCCTCATGTCATGCCATATGCAATGCAAGTAAATCCTCAAAAACATAGGGCCCACTATGCCCATGACCTCATCGCCGTGTGGTCCCCGGGTACCTAGGGACACTCGGTCATAGCCTCCACTGGGCATATGACACTTTGATAGGGTGCCGTGACACCAGTGGTAGTCCTCGTTACCACTCAGCAATCGAAGTAAGGACGAGCCTTTTTGGCGTGGTACCCTTTCCACCTATAGTGGTAGAGGCTGAGAGGCCACCCCGAACCTCTCAGCATAGCGCCCACGAGCTTATTAGCCCAAATCATATACAATCAAGCAGGCAAAAACCTCTTTTTCAAAACATGTCCTCTTTGGGTCCCTCACAACTGCCTGGCCCTCACAGCTGCCTACCCAACGTCTTTTGGGCACTCCAACATCTTTTGGTAACCCTCAAGGATATACATTTATTCGAAACTCAATAATCACAAATCATGCAATTTATGCACTTATTTATTGTAAATAATGCAATTTATGCAATCGTTTACAAAACATGCATGTAATGCATAAAATCTGCTCATGCTAGTATCGCATGCAAAGTCATAACCCTGCCTAGAAGCCTGATAGCCTAGAAGCCTGCCATCCTAGAAGCCTGTCAGCTCTCTTTGGCTTGCCCTCATTGGCCAAGGCTATTCAAAACATGTCTATGCATGTAACACATGTCTTGGCAATATATATATATGCGCAATGTATTTTTCATATGCATGCTAAGTTCATTTATGAAATCAATTCATGCTATACATAAAACATGCATTAGAAAAGCAACCATGACTCAAAACATGTAGTCTCAAAGCATCATGGGTTCTTTTTTAAAAGTCTAGTAGCGATAGAACACCTCGTTCAAAACATCATGGGTTCTTTTAAAAAGTCTAGTAGCGATAGAGCACCTACTTCAAAACATCATGGGTTCTTTTAAAAGGTCTAGTAGCGATAGAGCACCTACCTGGTTTGATCGCTCTAGTCCCCTTGTCCTCGCCCGTTCCTAGACATGGTTTAGGGGAAAAGGTTAGCTTGGCCTATTTTACCTCACTACTTAAGCATTAAGGGTTCATTCCCATGCCTAAGGGCCTCTTAAGGTCCCTAATTGGGCCTTGGTATAGTCAGGTTTGCAAAGGTTTATTGGACCCTCACCACTATCATGGTTTAAGGGTCATGTCAGCCTTAGATATGGGCTTGATCAGGTATTTTATGGTTTGGGTGTGTCTGTGCTATTGATACGGACACAATGCCTTTCGCAGCGCCTCAATCGGAGTCCTAGAACTCAACTTATGGGCATTTTTGTATTAAGAGTACATAGAAGGCCCATATGAGATGGGAGCCCGGGGCGCTAATGCGTCTCATGTCAGCGGCGCGCGCCCCACCTAGAGCGTCTGTAGACTGACCGGGCCTTCGCTCGTTGTTCTCGTTTGTGGGCATGTCCACAGACGCGCCCGTCGGGTTCTCCTTAACGCACGTGGTGCGTTTTCGTTCCATGGTGACTTAGGTGTCCTCGAGACGCCCTGGTTCGACCATGTCGAACCAATACGCCCTAGGCACCTTCCCTGGGTCCGTTGTGGCTCCCTAGAGCCCCGTTTTGCATGGTTTCTCATGCAAAAACTTAGGAAAATTCATCCTAAGACTGAGGGGGAAATGAGTTTGGAGTGGTTTAAGGCGTACCTGGTTCGTGGCCGAGTATTTTCCACGTTTTCTCCTCTTGCCTGCTTCTCCAAGATGGGTTTTTCCTAGGGTTTTGGGCTGTCATTGGAGGCACCTAAGAGCTCTATTTATAGAGCTTACAGAGTGTTCTGGAGGGGGGTTTCTACCTCCATGGAATGGCGATGGAGTGTGACAACCTGGGTTTTCTCATGCATTTTTAAATGCAATATCTAATTTCCTAAGGCGGGATGCATCCCTATTTGAAAAGCATTCTATAAAAAACCATGCAATGCAGCGGAAAATCTTTAGTTTTAAACTCATTTTTGAAAACCTCAAGTGTCATTTGCCTTCACAACAACCAATGTAGTTTTTGAAAAACTGCAGAAATCATAAATGTTTTTCCCCAGGTCTATCTAGTCACAGCACACAGCCCAACTGTAATTAAATAGAAATACATGCCCAAAGGGTTGAGAGTTTACTTACATGTATAATTGTCTCCTTTTTTATTCACTTTGTTTGTATCACTAACATAGGTGTCCTCTACTCATGGATGGAACTATCCTGAAAAATGTTAAGGATAGGGTGAGTATATACTATACTTAGTAGGAGTCTATCACTACTAGTTTTGCAATGCATGCTATGTTTAAAATCATGTGCTCTTAAAAACATGTGCATGTTCGAACAATCATGTTCAACATCGATATTAAAAACCACTGTCAAACCAAAAGACTGATGACTTAAAGAAATATCATAATCCAAGTCGAAAGTATCATATATCATAAACATAATGATATGCATCAGATGCTCAACTGAATCCAACTCATGGATATCTGGTATGGTATGGTCGACCAACCTCATATCATGTCATATGCAATGCAAATAAGTCCACGACCTCCTCGTCGTGTGGTCCTCGGGTACCTAAGGACACTCGGTCATAGCCTCGTCGTGTGGTCCTCGGGTGCCGTGACACTAGTGGTAGCCCCCTGTACCACATGCAGTCGACGTAGGGACGTTGCCCTTTTTAGGCGTAGTACCCATCCACCTAATAGTGGTAGAGGCTGGAGGCCAACCCAAACCTCTTGGCATAGCGACCACGAGCTTATCAGCCCAAATCATAATCAGATCAAACAAGCGAAAACCTCTCTTTTTTCAAAAACTTGTCCTCTTCGGGTCCCTCACAACTGCCTGGCCCTCGGCACTCCAGCATCTTTTGGTAACCCTCAAGGACATGTAATTTTTTTTGCAAGAACTTAATGCTCACAAATCATGCAATGTATGCAATAGTTTGCAAAACATATCTATGCATAATGTATATGCATTTATTTACAAAACATGTCTATGCATAAAGCATTTATCACATGTATGCTGAATTAAGTCATGCTAAACAAGTCATATACTTAAAACATGTATTCTCAAAACAATCATGGTTCTTTTAAAAAGGTCTAGTAGCGATAGAGCACCTACCTCAAAGTCTCCTGGAGTCGCGTCCTTTATCGCTCAACTCGTCCCTGGGTCTCTTTTATAAACTCCTGGGTATAAATGGATACAAGGAGTCCTATAAGGGGCACTTTCGCTGTGTACTCTGATGCACACTCTTATACGTGCTAGTTTAACCATAGCGGTTTCTAGCTGTAATTCATCTATCTCAAAATCCTTAGATGCCCATACTTTTCTCATCGTGTATAGGATAGTCCCCTCGTAGGATCATGCTTCTATATTCATGTATAAATTACTCCATACTTCTTTGAGATCATATGATCTTATTTCTCCTATTTTGAATATCATAGGATAATCCCTTTTTCTTTTTATCTTTCATCTAATGATCTCTTCATCATCCATATCTCCTTCTAATGGTTGGTTATATGTCATTAGTAAGAGTTCAAAAATTTACCTTCTTTCCATTGTGTCTAACTTTGCTTCTTATCTTTCATATTTGTCCCTAAGATACTTCAATAACTGACATGGTATCATGTGATCTACAGCCAAACCCTTGATTAACTTCAAATGTCAACTGTCTGTCGTTTTCCATATGTGACTTTATTCCTCAACCAAAGTTACATTCAAAATAAAATCATGAAAGCCAATTAGTAACTTCTTCCATCGAGGACCTTATCATATACTGAAAGTAAATGTCCTAACTCCATATCCAGTTTCATAATTATTGAATTCATTAAACGCTTTCCTCTGTGAAGATTTTATCCAAACTCAAGTCGATTCATCATCATGGGTCAAATGTTCTTGTCCAAAGTCCTATCTCACTATTCACATCAATTTGTCATTAGGATTTTCAATAATGTTCCTATTCATGAAAAGCAAAAAGTCTCTTATTCATAACCGAGTACCCTTACTAGGTCATGATTGAATCCTTCATCATCCTCTTTTGTCCTTTCTTTTCTTGATGGTTTTCTTTGTAACCTTTCAGGCCAAAAGTTCCATACCTAATCCAGTAGGGTTAGTCCTTAGGAAATTCCTTCAATTGATTTTTAGTACTTGGTATATGCTCATAACAACTAACTATTTGTCTAAAGGCAACGTAACATTAAATCTTCACCTTATATTGTGCTAGCCATCTCACCTTTTCTCCTTCCATCCCCTATGTCAATATATTATTCAATCTTTTACCAAGGCTTCATCGTCAATCATACAGTCTGTATTGTCAGGAGGTATCCTCACAAGTAGTGATTTTCTCAATTCCTCAATTTTTTATTTTTCAAGTGCCTCCTTATTTTATCTTTCAAGTGCCTTCTCATACTTAGCTTATAATAGCAATAATTCTCCTTCAATAGCGATTATATCAAATTGTACTGAAGTTGTCAACTCAACAAGTTTAACAATACTCAGGTAAGCATAAACATTTTCTCAGACATAGAAAGACTTTATTTGATTACCTATTGATCTCTTTCCAGATATATCTATGTCATAAGCTCAAGGGCCTCTAACGTGATCAATACTTATTTGCCTTCTTTTTCAATCCAAGTCAGCAGTATTTTTCAGACTCAAAGTAATTTCTTTACCTTGTCATGGTAGCCATTAAGGTTTGAAAAAAAATCTTTCACTTTGGTTTAGATCACTTCTTATTTTTGCTTCTGTCTCAGTTGTTACTGTATTTATTGTACTTGTAGCTCCTCCATGATGTGGCCTAATCAACTCCATGATATGGCCTAATCAACTGATCTCATACCCTCAAATGTCTTAGTTTTACTTCTTTCAAGAAAACTCAAGTCTAAAGACTTATAGCATCCTTCTGAGTATATAACTTTGACTACTAACTCATAGACACTAACATACTTGATTAATTAGGGTGGGATACCTTTTTTTTGTCAGCAGTACTTAATAATGGTCTTAAAATATTTGGTCTTCCAATTTATGATAGCAAGACCTTCATTTGATCCTTGATGGTACCCTTCTTACTGAAGATAGATAGATGGACAAGTCACTGTCCTGACCTAATTCCTTTTTCAATATAACTTTATTTACTCATGTAGTGGCAAGGTGAGACATCACTGAATTTTCCTTTTTATTATATCCATTGGTGTTCCCCATAAGCTAATGGATCTGATAAGAATCTAATTGTAATAATTGATATCAAACCATTTGTAGAATTTTAATTTCTAGTTGGTCACCATTCCTTTTCAAAAATTTCTTGTCGCATAATCTCTTGAAATTCGATACTTTACTCAAAATCTTAAACCCCATATGCTTTCTCTCTTTTATATTCTTTTACACTAAGATCACTAACTCGTCTAGTATTATTGCTTTGCATTCTTTGGTTTACCTTCCTATGAAAGATTTGTATGTATCTTCATAGAGTCATGATCTTCTTCTTTTGACTATTCAATATTCATTAAATACTTATAGTTACATCTTTATCTCTTTCTCTCTTTTCTTCCAAATCCTCATTGGTCTACCTAGATCAATGTCTATATATGCTTTGTTGCATATAATTGATACTTCATCATAAACTGAATGCTTCTCAGAAATTCTAAACTATCTTAAGATCATTGAAATCCTTAATTGCCTATAGCCTCAATAAAATTCATACAATGTCTTACTGATGGCATTGATGTTTTGGTCATGCTACTTCTCTTACAAGTTCATGTTAGGATCAATCTATTATCATCCTTAGTATTATCATCAAAATCTTTTGATAACTCGGTCGAATTCATTTCCCTATCATATTCGTGTTATGTTTCTCTTAATCACATAACATGTCAATTGCACACATCTTCTAATTTGCTCCATAATACTCAGGTAATTATTATTCGATAGCACTTTACTCTTTATAAGACTCTAATTAAGGTATCCAAAATTGACCTAAGTCCTTCGGGATCCATATCTTTGTGATCTAGTACGAGTCACAATTATTTTCTAATATTATCTTGCATTCTCATCCCTCTTAGATTATCATCAAAATTCTTCTCAAAGTCTATCTTTTACATCTCCTATCATACTCATATCATAACCCTTGTGGTAGTGTACTCACGTTCTAATATTCTTTATGATGGTAAGATAGCCATCTAGGTTCTTCGATGTTCTCATGTTTGGTGAGATTGATCTATTACAGGTCAGACCCATCTACTAACAAGTTCACTAACATCTTCCTTCATCATTCTCATCACAATATGAGTTTTCATATTTGCACCACACAACAATCCTTAATCCTTAAGTTGTCTTAGACTAGATTTTGGATAAGGCTTGCACTATTCTCTGCCTAATTATTTGTTCAGCCAAGCTGTGTTTTACCTCTTTATTTATGGTGAACTGTCTTGAGCATTAATATTGTAATCCTCAAATAGAAGTAGGTCATCTCTACTACTTCTTCTTGATTTTCTCTATTGTCTATGACCCTTGGACATGCTGGACTGGCTATTAAAGGATAAAACCTGGGCTCTGATACCAACTGTGATGACCCAGGTTTTCTCAAGCATTTTTAAATGCAATATCTAATTTCCTAAGGCAGGATGCATCCCTATTTGAAAACCATTTTATAAAAAACCATGCAATGCAGTGGAAAATCTTTAGTTTTAAACTCATTTTTGAAAACCCCGAGTGTCATTTGCCTTCACAACAACCAATGTAGTTTTTGAAAAACTTCAGAAATCATAAATGTTTTTCCCTAGGTCTATCCAGTCACAGCACACAGCCCAACTATAATTAAATAGAAATACATGCCCAAAGGGTTGAGAGTTTACTTACATGTATAATTGTCTCCTTTTTTATTCACTTTGTTCGTATCACTAACATAGGTGTCCTCTACTCGTGGATGGAACTACCGTGAAAAATGTTAAGGATAGGGTGAGTATATACTATACTCAGTAGGAGTCTATCACTACTAGTTTTGCAATGCATGCTATGTTTAAAATCATGTGCTATTAAAAATATGTGCATGTTCGAACAATCATATTCAATATCGATATTAAAAACCACTGTCAAACTGGAATACTGACGACTTAAAGAAATATCATAATCCAAGTCGAAAGTATCATATATCATAAACATAATGATATGCATCAGATGCTCAACTGAATCCAACTCATGGATATCTGGTATGGTATGGTCGACCAACCTTATATCGTGCCATATGCAATGCAAATAAGACCACAAAACCATAGGGTCCAACTATGCCCACAACCTCCTTGCCATGTGGTCCCCGGGTACCTGAGGACACTCGGTCATAGCCTCAACGGGGCCTATGACACGTCGACCCAGTGCCGTGACACCAGTGGTAGTCCCCTGTACCACATGCAGTTGACGTAGGGACGTTGCCCTTTTTAGGCGTGGTACCCATCCACCTAATAGTGGTAGAGGCTGGAGGCCAACCCAAACCTCTTCGCATAGCGCCCACGAGCTTATCAGCCCAAATCATAATCAGATCAAACAAGCGAAAACCTCTCTTTTTCCAAAAACTTGTCCTCTTCGGGTCCCTCACAACTGCCTGCCCTCGGCACTCCAACGTCTTTTGGTAACCCTCAAGGACATGCAATTTTTTTTTGCAAGAACTTAATGCTCACAAATCATGCAATGTATGCAATAGTTTGCAAAACATATCTATGCATAATGTATATGCAATTATTTACAAAACATGTCTATACATAAAACATTTATCACATATATGCTGAATTAAGTCATCCTAAACAAATCATGTACTTAAAACATGTATTCTCAAAACAATCATGGTTCTTTTAAAAAAGTCTAGTAGCGATAGAGCACCTATCACAAAGTCTCCTAGAGTTGCGTCTTTTATTGCTCAACCCATCCCTGGGTCTCATTTATAAACTCCTAGGTATAAATGGATACAAGGAGTCCTAATTATTTTCAGTCTATTTAGACATTAGACCGCTAACCCTGCCTATTGGGTCCCTGGTTCTTGCCTAATTCATTGTCAGGATGTATCCTATGATCTGGACCTACTATTTCATAGCTAACTTTGTAAATTGTCCTTTAATCTTAGCTTTAAAGTCTTGTTGGGTCCACGTGTCCCAGTTCCCTCATGTGCGTGCGCGCTTAAAGGCCGTGTCATGGACCTGGTTTTTGCTCTGCACATGCATGCTCAAGTGACGCGCTATGACGCGCATCATCAGACGGGCGCACCTTGTATCATGGCGCGTCTCAGCTCCCAAGGAACCCCATGCACCCTGGTCGAGCCAAGACCCGTGCCTTATGTCATGCGCGCACCCGAGGGCCGCTCCTGGGACAGTGTATGCATTGTCGTACGCTCGAGCCCATCCCTGGGACCCTGTCCCAAGCGCACATGGAGCAAGGCGCCCCTGGGACTCCTGGCTTGGGGCGTCATGTTCATGCAGGGCCGTCTGAACGGCTTGGGAATGTCCTCCAGCCCATAAATCCAGCTGGAAAAAGGTCAGATCCCGCATGGATCTTGGCCTGGGGGAAGTGAAATGGAGGAAAGGGAAGGAGGGGCTTACCTAGGTAGCCTGGGGACGCCCTTTTCTGGGTGGTGCAGCTCCTCCTTTCCCCCCTAAAAACCCTTGGCTGCTGGAAACTCGCAGAAGGGGAAAACCCATTTGCTAAGATCGGAGAGAAGAGAGGGGAATGGGGAGACGGGAATGGCCAGCCTGACTTCGGCCTGGCCATTGTTGGAAAACTTAGAGAGATGGGTTTGAGATGGGTTTCCAGTTTTGATGGAAACCCCAGTCTCAAACGACTGGAAAAAACTCGTTTTGAAGAGGGGGGAAGATGGGGTTTTTATAGAGGAGTGAAAGGCAATGCCCCTCAATGGCGGTGCCGCCATTTTCCCTGGTGTATTCTAGAGAAATTGTGAAAAAACGGGTTTCTGGGAGGGTCTAGAGGTTGAAGACGATAGGGGGTGCCGTTATCAAAATGGCCCCCTGCGTTTTTCGTACTTTTCCATTTTTTCGTTTTTCTATTTTATTTCCAGAAATACCCCTATCTTTAAACGATTGTAACTTCCTCCTACGAACTCCGTTTTGGGTGATTTTTGAGGCGTTGGATTCTATTTTTTGAGTAGAATCTAATGGTACTAAGGTCCCTCACAAATTCCTTCATTTACTATTTTATATAAAGTGAAACATTTAACTCAGTTTATTTCCTATAGAATGTTCAATTTTCGTTAAAAATAGTGTAAATTGCTCGGGCATTACATGGAGAAACCTCCAGAATAGCGGTGGTTTCTCTCCTACACACCGCCATTCTAGAAATCTTCAGTAGGTTTGGGAAGAAGGGGGGTGTCTGTATCAAAACGAGTCCTTGTTTTCTCAGGCCAAATTCGTTTTAACTTTAATTACAATTTTGCCTTGAACTTCAAAGGACCGTAACTTGCTCATTTTAACTCCTTTTTAAGTGATTCTGGTCTTGTTGGATTCCTTTTTCTGAGGCGCACCTAAGGGTACCATTCTATGGACCAAATTTCTAGGCCTAGTCAGGGTGAACAGTGAAATGACCAAAATACCCTTATCTCAAAAAGTGAACTGTTCATTACCAACATGGGATTTCAAGATTACCAAAAATGGAGTCATTACACTAGTAGACTTCACTAACTTCATGTTTAGCATGTGTGGGTCCACAATGTTGATTGAAAACTATTTTTGCTCTTCTTTAAGGTTAAAATTACTAAAATACAATGGCACCCAAATTTTAGGAGACTTCTCTAACTTCATGTTTGGCATGTGTGGGTCCACAACATTGCTTGGAAACTTAATTTTCTCTTCTTTAAGGTTAAAATTACTAAAATATACTTTTTTTCTCATTTGTCCCTTCGACCTACAAAACATAGACTTAACCTTAAATATTGTTATTATGAAATGGTCAAGGGCAAAACCCTACTAAATATAAAGGTATGTGTGCAATATTTCTAAACATATCACTCTGCAACCAACCCATGCCTTGTGCACTATCCGATGCACTATGCCTTGTGCACCATGCCATGAGCACTTCCTGATCCACTACATGTCATGTGTGTATGTAGTTGTACAATGCCCAATGCACTGTAGGCCCTGTGGACTACTCAGGGTGCTATCTATGCCATGTGAATTGTCCATGGAGTTATCTACTCATGCACTACCCAATGCATTGTATGTCATATGCTCAATGTATTGTCTAGTGCATCGTACTTTGTGTGCTAATGCTGAGTGCACTAAATGCAAGATTCACTACCCAATGCTCTATGCACCCAAAACATACCCTATGCACCATGTGCCTAGGCACTGCCCAGTGCACTATGTGACCAAGTACTGTCCGTTGAGTTGTACACTTAGGCCATGCCTAATAGACTATGCTACAATCCACACCCCTCCAAAAGCCTAAACCAAAGAACCTTATGCATCATTTCAAGTTTTCAATCATACAAATTTGATGAAGGGGCAAGCACAAAATACCCATGATGGAAGAAATTTATGGTTTTTGGCAAAAGTAAGGTTTTTCTCGACCATGAGGGGCCGAGAGAGGCAGAGTATCTATGGTGGGCAGCGAAACTTATAATCTAGTAGATATTTTAAAACAATTCTTAGAATCTTGTTAAAAAATTATGTTTTTTAATATAATTTTTATGAATCTTGTAAAAAAATAGTGTCAGAAATGTCATTTTTTAAGATGATCTTTAATAACTATCTTAAAGGACATCAGTTTCAACAATGTTAGGAACTGTCTTAAAAGACTTCTTTTTTAAATGTTTTTAGATGGTTTTTAATAAATTTCTTATTAATTTCTTCTAAAAATGTTTATACTTTTTTAACTCCCTCAATGCTTCTCAAGTTGCGGTATTCTTGATGTACACGCACAAGTACATTTAGTGACTTGTTATTAAACAATCATGCATACATAAATAAAAATAACAAAGAAAATGTAAATTTGGGATATAATCATATAAATAATAACTAATCATTCTTTAATTTCATATATCAAATGTTACATACAATCTATCTCATTCTCACTGACTATACAGATTGATGGCATTATTAATATAAGCATAACTAGGTTTTACTGTCAATTACTTTTCTACAAGATCAAAGAGTGAACATGAAATTATCTCATGAAAATTTGGCCTCTTAGTATTTAGCTCATGCCACACTCACATAGGTCCTTTGTTGGTAGAACTTCGATATTAAACATATTATGTTAAACCTGCTATTTTTTTGTATTTTCCATCTCATGAATATAATGAAATATCCATCTTTCATCATCACATGGGAGATAAAAATAAATAAAAAACTCATAAGCATAATATACCTCTATTTTTTAATAAGGATAGTAGCACCAATAGTAATGTCATTTGAGTGCAAAAGCATAGGAGAAAGATAAACTAGTCTTCTATCTACTTTAGTTAGAAGTGCAGCTATCCTCATATGATGTGAAGCCAGTGATTTATGAGTTGGACTTTGTCTAACCTTTTATGCCCAACTAATATGGTCTTTCCTACCCTAAGAGGGCATGGGTTCCCTAAACCTCTCTAGCAAAGTAGTCCTAGCGCTCATTGTGTCCTTTGTTGAGTTCATAGCCAAGGCATCTATGCCTTGACTTCCATCATATTACTTATATTCACTAAGGCCTTTAGAAGATAGCATCATGCCTCTTCTTCATGTTTTTCATCTCAAAAGACATTGATGTATACAAACAAGCTTCATATCCAACTTCATGATCATGCTAATGATCTATATGTGACCTATATAACAACTGAACATGCCATACATCAAGAAATACAATAGGAAAAGGACCATCTTAATAAGCTATGAAAGATCTTGTTTTGGGTTTTTTATCACAGACTAGCTGTGGAATCAAAGTGGAGAGAAACCATTTGACTTCATTTTTCTTTTACTTGCTTCTTCTTTCCTAGAGAATAACCAATGTTGGATAGACACGCTGGACTACAGTGTTTAGGATTTTAAGGATGGGAGATCAAGAGAGAGAGGAAACATAACATGATTATAACTTAGTTTCTTAAGATAGTTTTAGAAAATAGTCTTAAAAAAATATTTTTTAAGCTAGATTTCAAAATCATCATAAAAAATATGTTTTTTAAGATCGTTTTCTATAATTGTTTTCTTAATTTCTTCTAAAAAATAACAACCATTTTAACTCCCTCCAGTGACTTCTTTAGGGATGTTCTTGAAGTACCTAAATCACATATAACTACAAATATACATACATATATGTATGTATGTATATATATATATATATATTAAATTGCTATTAAACATTGCACACATAATAAATAAAATTACACAACAATAGATGCAAATCAATTTTGGGATAGCTCTTAATTAATGATCATTTAATTACATATATCATTTGTTACATTTTAATTTGTCGCCCCATATAAATTGTTTTCAACTAAAGCATCCTCCTCCCTAGTATCACACACATCTATTTATGGCATTGTTTTAGTATTACAAGAGTAAACTATTTTTGTATCACTTAGATCATCTTCATCATAAAAGTCCCTTAGAAACAATGATAAAATAGTTGATGCCTCATATCATGTCTTTCTTGTACATAAAAAACTATTTTTCTTGAGAGGCCAAAATAATCTGATCATTTTTATAACCGATCTTATTAAGGTCAACCAATGTCAATCCAAGGACAATAGTTTTTTTGCTATGTTTGTCATGTTCCATCAAATTGCACCTAAACACAACCATAGTTCTATAAGCATAATTCATTGTACATATCTCTTATATAACCTTGTAATAAGTATCATTCATGACAATTGGGTTGTTGTCCTTTAAAATGAAAATGAAAGTAGCATTAGCAACTAGGATGACCCCACTATTCTATTGTACTCATGAGTCATCATGGTATTTTGCATAAAAGCAATAATCATTGATAGCATATCTAGTATATATTATTACTTCTAGTTCCATTACCATTTAACCCAATGATTGAGATATACAATAAATTGGAATATCTCTTCGACTATAAGACTATGACTACAAGAAGCAAATCCCTATAGAGTAAGGGGGCTCAATAAGTCACTTATAGAATGTTGACAACTAAGTGAAGTTTAGTAGGGGAAGCGAAGCTTAGCAAGCTTACTTTTGTTCTGACGGGTTAATGCAAAGATGCTTATGAGGCATAGTGGGAAAATATTAGCTATAAGTGGCTAGAGTTGGGAAGGATTGGGCAACAAGCACACAGTCGATGAAGTAGAGGAGGCCTAGGATGACCCTACACTAAATTAGTATATGTATGTAATTAATAACAAGTGAATGAAGCATTAATTCATTTTATCTACTAATGAAGTTAAGTAATGAATTTGTGGTAGTGCTGATATTGTAGTCACTTTTGTTTCTCTACATAACTTAGATATCTTACTTTCAAAAAGTCTTATGCTTGCAACAATGAAGAGATGTAAAGAAAAATGTTACCATTAATTTTTGCATGTAAAACTGTTAAAAAGGTTAAAACAACTAGAGAGATTATCAACACACTCAATATATGGTTGAAATTCATTAATGTTGTTTCATGAGAAATAAAGGTGCACCTACTCTCATTATTTATATTAAATGGTTCATGCATGACTACTCAAGAGGCTCACCAACTTTTTGGATCATTAAATCCACTTGATTGTTTCTTTTTTGGGATTCCAATAGCATTAACTCCTAATAAACGCTATGTGTAAAATTCCAATGCTTCTTCTATAATGTAATATTCATCAATACACCCTCTAGCCAACTATGATTTTGTACATACCCTTTTAAAACTTTCATGTATGTCTCAAATGGGTACATCCATTATGAATAAATTGGCCCACAAAGTCTAAACTAATCAATGAGATGCATTGTTAAGTGTACCATGATATCAAAGAATGATGGAGGGAAGATTGTCTCAATCTCACATGAGGTTGTCACTAGATGGGCTTGGATTTCTTATAATTTTTAAACATCTGCCTCCATCTTTCACAAAGCACTGATGAAGTAATAGCTTTTTACAATAGATCCTCATAGTTTATTTGATAGCACTGAATGTATTGCTATAGACAGGAGTTGTTAGATCAATGAAAGGAAATTGTGCAACTTCATCCTTAATAGTTTCAAATCTTCCATTGCAATAATGTTTCAAAAGTTTGAAGAGTAGTCATCTATGGCTTTGAGCTCTGATAGGGTTTTATGATTTAGCTTTAAAATTACTTGCAAGTGCATGAATCAATGTTGTATTTTCATGCAAGCAAGGTTGATCCTATGAGGAATCTCTCAAATTTTCAATGGATTGGATCTTATTCAAATTAATTAACTTCAGCCAATGAAGAAGAGTTGTGAATAAACTAGGATATTAAACAACATGAAATGGAAGCATGCATGGAATTAGAAACTAAACTTAAAAGAAACTTACCAAAAACTAAAGGTAAACACTTAAAATCGAAAATTAACTAACTAACATGCATGGAACTAAAGGAAACTAGTGCTAAATTATCAAGAATTAAATTAAGGAACTTAAATTAAAGGAAAATACTAAAAATGATACTTTCCTAAATTAACACTTTTCTAAACTAGAATTAAATACTTTCTAAAAATAGAACTTTCTGAAACCAATTTAGGAAACTTTCTAACCCTAAACTTACATTCAAAAACAAGTAACCAATGAGATCTAACTAATTTTAGCAAGAAATTAGAAAAATGAATGTGAATGGGAACTACCATTAAAAAAGGCTAAATTTTAACACTTTCTGAATCCTAAAACTTCCTAAAGATGGAACTTTTAAAATTCAAAAATAAAACTTTTTAAACCTAAATTAAGATGTAAATAATGAGTTAACTAATACTATAACTAAATTAAGCAACTAAATTAACCAAGAATCTAAAAGGAATGGGATTTAGAATTATGCTCATGGTTTTTGGATTGTGCACATGATTTTGGAGTCTTAAAGATAGTAGAATTTAATACACCTATAGTCAATTACTATACAAACTAACTATGGGATCTAATAAACAATAAGAAAATCTAAATGGGTACCAAGGATTTAGGAAAATAAGTTGTTCTTATGGCTGAAATTAAAGCACAAAATTAAGGAAAAATCAATTTCTAGTTTTCAGTACTTAAGAACAATCAATAAATCATGCATTAGAAAGCTATTGAAACCATAAATTTTACATAAGGAAACAACTTAGATCTTAATTAGTTTGATAAAATAAACAAATCATAATAATAATTTCCAAAGAACTATAATGCAACATATCCAATTTATGTTAAAATTAAGCACATAAAACTTGCTACAAAATATGGAAATTATGCACTTTTCTAAAGCCTGAAATCCTATCTAAACAACAAAAAGTTCCAATCTGATGCCCACATTCTAAAATATGACGACATGCAAAGACAACCCAAAAATAAATTTGAGAGAAAAGAAGGCTAAGTGGGTGAGCTAAGGTAAGGAAATTAACCTAAAACTAAGGTGAGAATAAGGGGGAATACTTAAATTTTTAATGAGGGAAAATCAAGGTTCTAAATAGCTCTTTTCTTGGTTGTGACTACTAGAGATGAATTAGCTTGAATATTAAGGGACTAATAAAGAAAACAAAGTAGAATTGAAGGAAAGAAGGGAAATGTAAATGGAAAGAAGGGTGCAAAACTAGAAAACAATCAAAACTAAAGCAATGGAAACTAAACCAAACCAAGAAAACTACTAACTTGTATTGGAGAGAAAATAATAAGACAATAACTAGAAATCTAAAGGAAGAAAAGGATCTAAGGAATCCAAAAGTCTAGCAATAATTAAGTAGCTTGATTTGAGGTGTCTCACCCACTTCTACTTAGAAAATTCGTATGGAACATGGGGCTATATATAGATGAGTGGTTTTCTAACTTAGGAAGGGTTGAAAAAATTAGGAAAGTGGCACTAACATTAGGGTATTAAATGAGGAAGTGTAGTAATGATGTCATTAAAGATGACTTGATAGAAAGATAAATATGATCTGGCTAGTTTCTAAATTAGAAAGGTAGGAAGGCATCCTTTTCCATGGAAGGAAAGTGTTCTCTGCCCTCCTTATTGGATGGAATTTGAATGGTGGGAAGAGTGAGAACATAACAAAGAAAATAAGGAGAAAAATCCACAAGAAAACCTAAGGTTTTTACATGTTTGCATATAATTAGATATAGGGTTTCCTAATTAGGAAACCACTTGATTTGCCAACTAAGCAAGGGGGTATCCTCCTCTTGGATGGGTGCTCCTTCCTTGACTTAAAAACATGGAACCCTAGTAAGATGGGTCGATTATGGTTAGGAAATGGATTAGAAAAGTTAGTTTCTCTTTTTTGATGGGTCCCTTAATGCACGAGCATCTTAGCTTTTACATTAATCTCTCAAAATCCCTTAAAATCACACTTTTAACATAGGAAAGTTGCTTGAATTGATGCTCCAATAGTGTGGCTCCATGTGGCACTCCTCCTTGTCTGGATGACTCACTTTAATGGCTCATTCCTTGGTGGCTTAAGTAGGTTCAATGGTTGGCTTCATGGCTTGAGTAGCTTGTGCAGCTTATCACCCTTTCTCATGGCTTGGGCTTGGTTCCATTTCTAGTTACCTTTTGATTCTTCAATTCCCTTTTTCTTGACCTAGGATGATCTTGAATCTTCATCACACCTAGGATTGATGGCATTTAGGCTTTGGCTTGCTTAAGTTTCCTAATTACATAAGGAAACCTCATAAATGGCCTCAGTTCTTATCCCAATCAATCTCAACCTTTTACCTTCTCAACACCTACAAAAGAAGAAAAACCCTAATTAATTCCTAAGAAATTATGATCATCCACATACTTCCTTTGGATTAGCTCCTAAGCATGCAAAATATCAAAATTTTAAATTATAGGTCAAAAATACATGTGTTACAAAATTCTGGCAAAAAACCTTAATTTAACACTATAAGTTATAACACATGAGTTACTAATTGGGTATTTTTTATACAAAATTGAACACTTATCATTTTATACACCATTCTTCTCTCCTCTTTGTCAAGTGTATAATTTTCTTTTAGCAATTGCATTCCTCAACCACCCCTATTCTTCAGATGGAAGCTTCTCTTAAAACCCTCTTCATAAGATCCATTTGAGTTGTGAGTTTATCCTTTATTTTCCTCCCATGTCAAGCAAGGTACCAGTCAAGCTTTCACACACATTTTTCTCAATGTGCATGACACCAAGCACATACCATGCATGCTATTTCCAATGTACAATTCAAAAAATAATGACTTCTTCTTCCAACAACTTTTAAAGTGGCTACCACATGCATGTTTAGTTGCTTTCTTCTTCTCTCATGAGATAATAAGATTTTCAACTTGTTCCAATACTTGTTTGTCACATCAACATCATTGAAGATATCCTTATAACTACATTGCCATTGAATTTTCCCTTTTTTAAATGGTACAAATGATTTCAACGCAACCATCTTTTGTGGCTTGAGAATGCCATCTTCCTACCATGTTTAAGATGTATGACACATATTTGGTCACTATGGGATAAGCATTGTATCCATTCACAGTGCATCCTCCCAATTTATCTTATGCAAGGAAGTCGCTTGTTGTCCATAATAGTATAACCTTTAAGGTGAACGTCTCTTTTTTGTATAAAAACAGTGTAAGCTTCAACCCCTACATCTTATAATGTCTTAAGTTTGTTAATCAATGAAGCTAAGTATATGTCAATGCAAGTTCCTTGGTTGATTGGGACTTGATATCAACATAATTAACATCATAAAGTTCTTCTTCATATACAATGATATATATATATATTATACATACCTCTATATTTAGCATGTTTTAACCATAGAAATCACTCCAACATCACTACTTAAGGTTAATTCTCTATTTTGTAAGGTCTAGGATACAAATGAAAAATTGCACAAAGTTGATAATTTTATCCCTAAAATAAAAATTATACATTCTAAGCTACATTATGGGCCAAACATACCAAAAATGAATTCCTGGGTGTTAACAATGATCATTGGATGTCACTACTAAAGTCAGACAAGTTAGAAACCACATGCACAACTTTCACTTGAATGAAGGAGAAAATGAAGCAAATCCCTTATGCATGCAAGCATTTCATCATCTAAGGAAGCTTATGGGAGAACGTCAATTCAATACCATGAAAGCTTCTCAAGAATGAAAGAAGAACAAGACCCGCATGAAGACTTTTTACTTACTTTCTCTCTCCTACCCAACCAAAAGAAGAAGACCTACGAATAATTGGACATCTTATCCATGCAATGCTAGTGAGGTCTACATGGTTCCATGTGAAATGCATGAAGAAATCTCTAAGGAATCAAGGCCACTCATTCTAGGGAAATCTAGTCCAATGGTGAGAAAATGAAGCTTAAGGAAGATCTACATGTCATAATGGATTCCATCCATTCAAGATAGGATAGGCATGATGTAAGGGCTAGGAATGAAGTAAAGGAAAGTTACAATCCCTAGACACCTTTACCATGTTGAAAAGTAAAACCCAAAACCCTTAAGAAAGGAAGATTTTAATCACCCATCTTGATCCAATGGTCTATCTCAACTCTAGGGTTTCTAAAGCACACACCTAGACTCCCACATGAAGATCACGACTCCCCTAGGACTTTCTAATTTTGAAACCCCTCTTGATTCCCTCCACCTACTTTCATTTCTTTCCCCTTTCCTTTCCCACTAATTCCCTTTCCTCCTATATCCTTTTCACTTTCTCTTTCCATCTTATTCCCTTCCATCTCCCATCCCATTCCCTAATATGAAAATCACTGCCCGACCCCCACCCCATGTAGCCCTTCATTGGTTTGTAATTATGGTTGGCTTGATCTCAATCGTTGATGCCCCATGACCTCAACTCTATAAAACTATAAATAGAGGTGTTAAGAATGAGTTTAGGATCTTTTGTCTTTCCCTTCAAGATAAAGCTAAATCTAGTAGAAAGAGAGGTAGAGAGACCACCTTTGCCAAAGCTTCCACAAGATCAAAGTCAATCCATTTGAGAAGAGGTTAGGAAGCTTTTCCATCCCCTTTCCTTTCTTTCTTTCTTCCATCTTCTTCCTCACTCCCTTTTTTATTTTCAATTCTTTCATTACATTACATACACCTTCCATCACTGTTAGAATGACATGCACCTAACCATTCTTCCATTCCCTTCAACACATAACCTTTAAACATCATCCTTCTTTCCATTACAAACATAGCTCACCTACACCACCTTTTCCATCACACACATCTTCCTTATACCCTTCTCTTTCAACTCAATCTCACACCACTCTTTCCTCCATACACCTCGCCATCTCATTCTTTAGATGCATTAAGCATCTTTCATCTTTTCTTCACTTTAGATGCATTAAGCATCTTTCATCTTTCATCTTCTAGTTTTCCATCTTTTCTCTTTTCTTCTTTTAGGATTTGGGAATCTAATGAAAAGGAAGAACACCTTGTGTTCTTCTATAGTAGTCAAGGTTAATTCCAATCCCTAAACCATGGTTGAGAAAACAATTTGGGTATGTTGGGTTAAGGAGATGAGAAAAAGCTTAGTTGTAGATTAGCGTACTTTGGGTTGAATACAAGTGTACAGGCCCTTGTTGAGTGACACAACAAGACGATCATAAAGTGGAGTTCAAGCTTTGTTCTTAGTTCTTTTTACTTGCTTTGATTTATTTTGCTTAGTTTAGCTAGTTTAGTTTAGAATTCTTCCCTTCCTTTTAAGTTGCCAATGTTAGATTAAAGTAACTTAGTATTAATCTACTCTCATTTATCAAAGAGTTCTTATGGAATTGACCCATATTTGTTGATTCTATACTCTAATAAAGTTGTCCACTTGAAGTAACTATTAAGACAAATCAAGTTTTTTGTGACATTGCTGACTAGCTACAGAGTTTTAATTTTAAATATGGGTTGTCATGCTTTACCACTAGTCATAGTGTTAGGATTTCGTGTAGAATAGTTTTCATTTTAGCATACTTTCCTTATTGCCAAAGAGCTTGATACTTCCCTTTCCATTTGTGCAGGAATTTGGAAAAGAAGAAGGATTTGAGGGAAGACCTTAGAATAGTTTCTATTTTTATTTTGAGTGAATTCTAGTGAAGATGAAATTGTTATTTTTATATGCATAATTCATTTAAAAAGGGTGGTTGTAACAATACAGGTTAAGAGTGGGCCATCCTAACTTGGAAGAGGAGGTGGCCTATACATGGACATACCCTTTTACAAGAAGACTAATTCTAGCACCACACTATGAGCTATTCTTCCCTTCTTTCCATTTCCTAGATTAGCTTATATTACTAACTTAATATTGCATATGGTTGGTAGTGTAGAGCATATAAAAAGCATTCCTTATTTACTACATTCTAGGGTTTGCATTAGATTTACTGCGTTATTTGCATATTGGGGCATGCTTACATGCTTTATGGTGAATATATGTTGATCAAACTACATGGGAATACTTCAATGAATTAGTTAGGGCACTCACCCCTACAAGATCAAGCATGGATTTGATTACTACACCTTGGCCCACCTAGGTTAAACATCACCTTACACATAATCCTAGCCTCCACAATTAAATTAAGATCAATCTAGAAGAGACCTTAGAAACATACAAGCTCATAGGACCCCCTTAGTAGGAGGCAACCTATTACCACGCCAATGGCCCCTACTTAATTAGCTACATTGATATTTAAATGACTAGTTTCACCAACACATTCAATGACTTAGATTATCTATGGCTAACTGAGGCGGATGTGAAGTAGTTGATTAAGGTAGGATCTAACTGTCAAGTAATAGGGCAAGTCTGAAAGAGAGGAGGAGCTACCTAGGTTAGATCTAATTGTGTGCCTTTTGATTGCATCATACAACATATGGGCTGCATTATCTAGTTTTGGTCTACCCAAAACTAAGTAAATATATATATATATATATATATTCTTTCATTATATTCGATGACTTATTTTTATTGTACAAAAAGTTGAGTCAACTTAGGCAAGGTCAAAAGAATCAAGAAAATTTAAAAACTCTAGCCAAAAACATGTCCAATGGAGCAACAAGGGCTAAATCCTTTAGAGACTATTCAATGATGGTATAATTTAACTCCTCATCGTGAATAGAGTTTCCTACAACTAATGTATAGTATTTTGAGTTAAAATTAGATGTTATCCAACTTCTGCAACCTTTTATGGTTTGGATAAAGAGGATCACTACCATCTTATCAAGGAATTCCTTAACATCAGTGCAACACTCAAATACCAAAACTTATTTTATGACTCTATTACATTGTAGCTATTCCCCTTCTCTTTAGGATAAAGCAAAGGTATGGCTGAATTCATTAAACATAGGGTCCATCACTACTTGGGATCAATTGGCAAGGAAATTCCTAAAGAATTTTTTTCCTATCCACAAAACCATCGCCCCTCATAGAGAAATCATAAAATTTTCAATAAAAAGACGGTGAGCATTTTTGTAAATGTTGGGAGAGGTGGAAAGACTTATTACTCAAAAGTTCACAATATGGTTTTGAGAAATGGTAGCTAATACAATAATTCTACAAAGGTTTGATGCCACAAAATGGACATAAAATTGATGCCACTAGTGGTGGAGCACTCCGGACCAAGAGTGACATGGAGCCATGGAACTTCTTTTAAAATTTATCTGAGAATTCTTAGCCATGGGATTGCTTTATAATAATAGAAACATTTCCACAACATCAAAGGAAAGGTGGTACATGTGTAATAGGGGCTACTCCTAACCTATATAACAAAGTAGTCATATTGACAAATAGGATGGATAAGATTGATAGTCTTCTACTAAATTAGGAGAAGTTGAGTTGTCTAGAAAATCCATTATGCAACCTCCACTAGAGGTTTGTTTGATTTGTTCTAGTACAACACACCTTACCACTTCATTCCCTTTCTGTTCCACAATTCCTAAAAAAGATTTGGAGCAAGTGAATGCATTAAATGCATTCAAAAATCCTAGCACCAATAATCCATATTCTAAGATATACAATCCTGAATGAGATAAGTATGCCATTTTCTGATGGTCTCAAAATAATCAGGGGGAGTATCTAGGATCCCTCCTACTCGACCTATTCCTAGAGACTTGATTCCATAATAGCCAGTACCACAATAGTTGTTTCCTCCACAATAGAGAAAACAATCTTTAGAAGAGACTCTGAGTTTGTTTATGCAAAGTACAAAAGATTTCCACAATGATGTTAAGCAAACAATGCATACCCACTCGCAATTTGATATGTGGTTGGAGTATCAAAAGGCCCCATCACTACAACATTTTTTGATAGGGAATAAGGATAATGTATTAGTCAACAGGGTTAGTATGAGATTGGCATAACTACTAATGAGATGAAATTTCATGGCCACACTAAATCCATGACTACCCTTAGGAGTGGAAAACTAATAGATATTCAGGAAGGGTTGACTAATAAAATTGAAAAAAAAAAAGAGAGAACGATGTGAGGCCTATAACAAATAAGAAGGGAAAAGAGAAGAAACAACCACCTCCTACTTCTCCTCATCCTAATCTTGAATCGCATTATATTCCAAAGGATAATAATTTTGATAAGCTAATGGATGTGTTTGAACAACTCAATATAAATATTTTATTGCTTAATGCCATCAAAGATACCCCTTCTTATGCTAAATTTCTAAAAAATCTATGTACTAACAACAAAAAACAATAGGTGCTAGCTCAGTCTTGCAACACAACACCCCACCAAAATATAGAGATCAAGGGTGTCCCACTATATCATGTGTGATTGGGGACCACACCATTATTAGGACTCTAGTTGATTTGGGGTCGACTATTAACCTATTACTTTATTCTATATATAAGGAATTATATCTAGGTGAAATGAAAAGGATTACACCACACTACAATTGGTAGATAGGTCAATTAAAATTCCATGTGGTTTAGTAGAGGATGTACTAGTTTGGTTGATAGAGGATGTACAGCCTGTAGAAGAATGTGGTAGTCAAATACTAGCCATTTTGGGATGGTCATTCTTAGTCACTTCAAACACCATAATTAATTGTAGGAATGGTACCATGAAGTTGTCCTTTGGAAACATGGATGTTAAGCTTAATATCTTTAATACAGGACAACTAGGATCTGAAAAAATTTATGAAGTGAATATGATATAGAATTTATCATCCCTATCATCCTCTAGCACTAACCTTCTCTAGGCCTATCTAGCTCATTTTGATTATGATGATTTTTATATATACAACTCCATTGATGAAGTTAATGGTTTACTTGATACTACACCTTTAATGGACACTTTTAAATGGAAAGGCCTAAGAAGGACACATCAAATTTCCTAAATTTCCATTCCAAACTTTCCTTGCACAAGATACAGCCAATTTGAACCTATCACCTTTACCTGATGATACACAATGTGAGAGTTTAGAGTCATATGAAACCTTCTATGTTAGTAAAGAATAGGAAGTAGAGTCTGATGATGCTTCTACAAAACATCAACACACTTTAAGGTGTACTAAAGATACTACTGAAGGTAAAGCCCTACTACTTCTTTGCATCAAGGAGAACATGAAGATTATTTCAGGGAAATGCAAATTAAGCTTAGCCCTAATGTTCAAGAAGATATAAGAGAGGAGGAACATTTTTTGCTTTTGATGTTGGAATCTTATATAGGCAATTTGACCAATCAAGGACCAAGTCCTCTCTAGTTCATCCAAATAAATTCTCTTTCATAGTTATCCATCAAGTTATATTCTTACCACCACTATACATCTTTAGGTGGAGAAAATAAATTGACTACCTAGAGATTCTAAAATGGAGAGAGTTTTCAAAAAAACTTTGTCATACTTAGATAGTTTTAGTGTTTCATAGATTTTTTTAAATTTCATAAAGTTAAATTTGGAGTCATTGTATATTTTGCATCTTTGTATGCATCAACAAATCAATGCACTAAACCATGAGTGCAAGAACTATCATTCTCACAAGTTTATTTCTGATTTATTTGTCCATGGTATGTAGTTTTAAACATTAAGGATAATGTTTAATTTAAGTATGTAGGTCGGGCATTTCAAATTTTGATGTACACAGTTTTTTTAGTCTTTTCTTTTGAATTTCCTGTGAAAAAATGAATTTTGATAAAAACATATAAAAAGTTCCTTTCCAAGGATAAGAATTTGGATTTTTTGACTATTCAATCTACCTTTTGAACCTTAGCTTATTAATAAATTTGTATCCAATTAGTTCACTATTATATGGTTTTCTAAAGTATTCCATGAAAAGTTAAACTCGAAATAATTATTGCACAAATAGCTATATGTATATAGTTTAAGTTAAAGAGAAAATATAATTTAGAGATCTTGAAGAGGATTTGTGCAAACTATCAACTTGTGTGAGATTATAGCCATTCTTCCTTTGTAAGAGTTACACTAAACTCCAAATTTTGCTTTAGCAGAAATTAATTTCTTAATTGGTCTCATTATCCTTTATCTTGGTCAACTATTGAGAAAATGTGTGATATACTATAGTGATTAGCTCTTAACTTTATGGTTATGTTCAAGTCATATCAGACCCAGAAAATGATAGAGGACATCCTTGGTAAACACAGAGCCTTTATCCTTCCCTAAGTTATTTTTCACTAGTTAAAACCTTGAGCCTTTATAATAAGCATTTTTCTTTGTGAACTCATTGATCATTACCCTTATTAAACCCTATAATATATCCATTACCTAGTTGATTTGAAAATATGTAGAGATGATTGAAGAAATATCTTGAAGAAAAGATAAACAACAAAAAAAGAAAAATCTATATTCAAAAGTGGAAAGATGAAGAAAACTGAGTCAAGAAAAAATAGCCAATGAAAAGAGAATTGTTCACTTTTGTGGATAGAAAAGGAGATTGTGAATATACTAGTAGAAGACCTTTACATATCTTCCAAACAACCTTTGTTTACCCTTGTTCTCATTTCTTTTGCTTATGTTTCGTCATAATAGAAATCTTAACTTGATCCTTGGAGTAATATGACTTGGATATAGTTATGAATACATAGGGAATTTAATAGCGTAACATTCCTAATAGTTGATATCCTTTCAAAAGACTATTATTAAATTCTTTCTAAATTATCATTCTTCTATATAGAACATGTGAGAATTTTGAACTTTAGCAACATTAATCCATTCACATATTAGTGAGAGATTTATACCCTTCAGAGTGACGTCTTTCTGAATGTTAAGAATATCCTCTGAGATTTGGAGTCTAAACATACATTTGGATGGTAATTTGAGTTACAATTTCCTTGAAGACTATAAATTGTATGCATAATGGCTTATTCAAACATTCACATCTAGTGA
This sequence comes from Warburgia ugandensis, assembly GCA_035236585.1. NCBI lineage: Eukaryota > Viridiplantae > Streptophyta > Magnoliopsida > Canellales > Canellaceae > Warburgia > Warburgia ugandensis. The sequence goes on along the minus strand of CP141133.1, from coordinate 56,255,033 downwards.
TACGGTAAATTAATGGAATACCTTTAGTATAAGGGTAGGATTTTAAATTGTTGATCATTTTTAATAGCATGCTAAAGTTAGGAGTTAGTGTAAGCTACACAAGAAAAATTCTCTGAGAAAAATGAAGTATTTTCATAAGATATTTGAAAATATTTATAGGTGTCATTTCTGGAAACCCTTATCAAACTACAACTCATCCATTAGGGCTAACCTAGGGGTTTAAAGACTTTTTTCATATGCTAAATGCAAACAACAACACCTGCAAAATTGATTAATTATTGATTTGTTTTTTAGGTTTTTTTATTTCTATTATGTAGTTTTGCTCAAGAATTAGCAAAATCTAAGTCTAGGGGGTATTTGATATATATAGAAATATTACATACATACCTCTATATTTAGCATGTTTTAGCCCCAAAAATCATTTAATCATCACTAATTAGGGTTAATTCTCTACTTTGCAAGTCCAAGGTACAAATGAAAAAAGATACAAAGTCGATAATATTACCCTAAGAGAGAAATTTCAGCTTCTAAGATACATCATGGGAAGTGTCACTATCAAAGTTAGTGAAGTTAGAAACTCCATGCACATCTTCTACTCAAATGAAGGTATAAAGGTGGAAAATTTCCCATGCATGAATGCATGTATATATTTCATCACCTAAGGATGCTTGTGTGGGAATGGGTTCAATTTGTATACAATAGGATCATATACAATGAAAGCTTCTCAGAATAAAACAAGAGTGGGACTTGCATGAAGACATTTTGCTTCTCTCTCCTACTAAATAAAAATAAGAAGACCACCCAATGATTGGACGTCTTATCCATGCAAGTGTGGTTAGGTCTACTTGCTCCCATGTAAAATACAAGAAGAAATCTCTAAGGAACAAGGTCATTCATTTTACGGTAATCCAATCCAACAGTGGAGAGAAACTAAAGGGAAGATATACATGTCATAATGGATTCCATCCATTCATGATAGGGTAAGCATGGTGTAAGGGCTAGGAATGAAGTAAAGTAAAGTTACAAACCCTAAGCATATCGAAAAGTCAACCTAAAACCCTATGGAAAGGAAGATCTCAACCAATCATTTTGATCCAATGGTCAACCTCAACTCTAGGGTTTCTAATAGACATACACACACATCCACATGAAGATCACATTGCCTAGGACTTTCTATGACACCTGGGGTTTTCAAAATACTTTTTGGAAAATATTCATAAATTTAGGATATCCCTTGTTTGAAATTCATCTTGAAAACAAAATAGTGGATTTTTTTTTTGAAATCCTAAGCATCATTTTTACACAAAAATAAGGTTTTCACAATGAAATGAGTGTCTCATTTTTACAAAAAAATCCATAGAGTTTTCATTGCTTTTCAAACATGTGTATTTGATGCTTGCATGCCAAGCACTTAATAGACAATATAAATCACTTTTCATCATTTTGAAAATAAATGAAAAAAATTATCACATCCTAGAATCTCCAATCACAACTATATCACAATATATTACATTAAATACAATTAAATACATAATATGAAAGTAAATATCCATTCAGATTCTTCAATGAATCAGAAAGCTAATCAAAGGTTGCTAGGCTTAGGAAAATTTTCATCTTTTAAAATTCTAAACACCATAGCTGTTCTCAAGTTCAGCATGTTCATCTCTCTATTCTAATTCTTCAAATCTAAGACATTGTAAATTACAATGTCTTAGCAAGCTTGTGCTTGTGTAGGTGGAATAAGTAGCCATTCTATTATGCAGTTCATGGTTTACCTAAATAAAAGCATTTTTAGAATATATCAATCAATTCAAAAGTGCAAATAGTTCTTTCTACAATAAACTAAACTAAACTAAAATCATAAATGTGAAAATTGGTCTCATACACATGAGGTGAAAATCCACGTGGAACGACTAGTGATCTCAAGTCATTCGTAATGTCCAAAAGAATCTGATAAGTCTATCACACCAACATACTCAAAACAAATGAGGTCAAACAAAGGCTCATAGCCCTCAATTCGAAAGGCACAAATCCATGCCCACATCACCATGGAGAACTGATTGTTCCAATCACAGTGGCATACAGTGCAACTCCCTTGGACTAAGTTTAAACTCTTGAGAAATAACCCACATAACATCAACACAACAACACCTATGCTCATAGGGCCCTACAGTCACCCATTTGCAACTAATGTGTCTTCTACTTCTACTTGTGGATACTTGTCTGAATCATGACTCACCGACCCTCATAGGTGCTACTTGCCTACCTCTCATAGTACTTTCCCATGAGAAGGTACTCCTACTACCCACTATCTGCATCAAAGGGATGGTATCAATATCATCTCAAAGGTCAATGGCCAACTGCACCTCCTGGCATAGGGTCTCCAGACTTAGAATGGTATGTAGCATGCCTACCTCCAACTCTTGCTACTACCCTAAGTGCACATGCCTCCAAGTCTTTTGGTACTTGTAGTGCACTTACCAAGTGATCTAAGACTTAGGACACTCCAAGAGTGACTGCCCAAAATATCAATGGAATCCATATCTACAAGGTCTTGCAGCTGCTCTTAGAGTCCCTACCTAAGCATTAAGAATTCTGTATTCATCAAGACTTATGGCTACTGATAGAGTGTCTACCTATTACATCAATGAAACCATAACAATCAGGGCTTTTGATTACTTGTGGAGCGCCTTCCTAAACATCTATAAATCCACATCTATAAGGTATTATGGTTACTCATTGAGTGCCTACCCAAATCATAAATCATGGACATCTCCAAAATCATTTCATGAAAATAAAATTGCTAGTTTAAAGTTTTTTGAGAAAACCATTTAAACCTATTCATTTTTAACCCATATTCTCGACAAGTTGTAAAAACCTATCTTTGTGAGTATTCAAAACATACATTCTTTATTCATATATTAGATAATAGATTTTAGTTCTCAAAAGTATGCATTTAATGCATTGATTATAAAAGATAAATCTTTAAGCAATACCTTAAAAGTGCTTATGGCTAAATGGACCATAGTTAAACTTGTGATAAAACTTTCATCAATAAAGAGGCATATGTTACAACTTAAGGTCATGGCTTGTAAATATTTATTGCATGTCTATAGCATTTAGAATATTCTTTCTAAGTTTAAATGTGATTCATTTCATGTGATTACTACCATTTCCAAACCTACATATCAATAACTAATTTCATTTCAACAAATAGTATTAAATCATGTTAAAGTGAAACTAATTAAGAGCTAATATTTACACAATTTTTTTATTCTATCTCTTGGTTTTGAAGACCTTAAGATCATTCCCTCATCATCTATTCATTAATACAAAACATGAGTTAATATATTAACTTTTCTTCTATCTTGGAACCAATCATTTCATCATTCTCGAGTCGTTAAGTTATAAGCATGGCATCTTCTAGCACATTTGCTTAGGTCTTCCTATAGTTCAAAAACCTTGTGAGCTACTCTGAAATATTATATTTCATTTGATAAACTTATTAATATTTCATTCTATTTGGGGCATTCCAAATATTATAGTATCGATATATAAGTCCTTATGTCTCAGTAGCATGCATAAGATCAAATCTTATTTAAGGTATTACAATGTCCACATGAAGTATAAGTTCAAACTCAAGGTAGCAGTCCGGTTACTCATTTGTCTTAATTTTATAATTGGGATAAAACCAAGTGTTTTAAGTTCATTTCATATATGTAGCTAATCCAAATGTATATCATGTTTCTAAGTATTATCAACATTGGCTAAATGTAAATATACAAAGTTCTAGTCATTGAGTATGGTTTTCATTCTTTTGATTGAGAATTACAACTAGGGTAATGGTAACATTTTTTTATTTAAATTAGCCATTCCATTTTTTATTTGATAATTTAAAAGGTGTCATAAGATAACTTCTAAATTTATCACATGCTTCTATAATTCTAGCAATTAAGGACAACACTTTATAAATCATCAACTACATTCAATTATTCTTATAAGGACATGGCAATTATTGAAATTTCCAAAATAGTAATCTTAATCCACTTGCTTTGTATGTACCTCCTTTAGCTCGATCTATCGATTCACCTATTCATAGGTTTCATAGTCAATCCATGAATGGAAGGCTCCCATCATGTTTTTGTCACTGATTACTATACTGAGAAAGTAAAGATATGCTAATCTATAGCACCAACCATGGAAACTATAGACCAAAAAAAGATCTAGTGTCTAATCTCATAGATCTAACATTGGATGGTCAATCAATGGTCAAATCTTAGGAATGGGCTAGATATGTCATTTTTGGGGGGGTTTGGTGATAGATCCATGGTCAGATCAGATATAAATCTAGGAGTATGTTTCACTAATATACGGTTAGATTGAGATAAAGGGCTAGATCTAATCACATATCAAATGATCTGGTGTGAAATCTACATCTAGACCTAAAGGGGAGTTCATATCGTTTGCAAACCTAGGTACTAAGTTGTTAATTAATAGTTCAATCATCTCTCAAGGGTAGATTAGTCAAATATTTGATGTTTCAAAGTTTGATCTAAGGTTAGATCACTATAAACGGACTAGATCAACCATAAATCTAGTTTGTGGTGGCCAATCAAGGGTTAGATCATGGTGAATCGGTTAGATCAACCACAGTTGGAGGTGCTAGCAACCGGCCAATCATATGAGGGTTCACGGATCAATCATAGATCTGACTTTTGGAAGTAGCTCAACAGTCAAATCATGATGAATGGTTGGAATTGGTTAGCATCTACCATTTGGAGGCAGATTGATAGTTGGATCATGGCAGGAACTATAAAATTAGTCACAAATCCATCATTCAAAAATAGATCAATGACTAGATCTTGACAGATGTTTAGATGGGTCATAGAACTAACGATCTGGTCGATTAAAGGTCTGATTATGATCAATAGCCAGATCTTCTCCGATCAACGAAAGAATAGGTAGATCTTATTCCTTGGCCTGGATTGTCTCAAATCTATGAAATCCTTCATAGATTGGCCATAGGAAAGTCTAAGGGGGTATGGTGGGGTTCATCATGTCAACTTAGTCTATTGAGGCAAGTCTGGAGTGGGTGACATGGGCAAGTTGCCCTATCCTAACTCGTTAGAGGGAAATAGGGGAGGAGAACCAAAATGAGGTTGGCAACAGCGAGTTGTACAGATTGGAGGGGAGTGAGATAGATAGGGAAGGGACTAGCACAGCCTACCCACTAGGCTACATCAGTCCGAGAAGACGAATAGGGGGGAATTCTTACAGGTCTGTGTGGCCAGCCTTTGCATACTGACTTGTTAAGCTGGCCGTGATGGAGGGAAACCCAATAGGTTTGTTTTTTTAGTCAGAGGAAAACTAGGAGAAGGATGCAAGAACTAACCCTGCTGATAGATTATGTTGTCCCCAGTGGGTCAAGGCAAGGGAGAAGGGAAAGAGAAGTGGGTATCTAGCATGCAAGTGGTTGGAGGCCCTGGTTCTGTCGTCGCCTTGGGCCACCTACAACTAAATCTTAGAGGAGCAGCAGGGGTTTTCTGGTGTAGGATACATTTGCATCACTAATGAGGTGCTCATAGCAAGAGGAAGACAAGGAGAGAGTTTTCTAGGCTTGCCCACCATCCAAGCAGTGCCAGCTAGGGGAGAGCAAGATAGAGAGGGAGAGGGAAGTGAGTTCCAAGCCAGTCAATTGGGCAACATTGGCGAGTGTCCGAGCAAGGAGGACGTGGATGGTGGGGATTTCCCCTTTCTTTGGTGTTCCCCTGATTTTGTCCCATTCTCATCAGCTATCAGCCCATCCCAAGGGGAGCAGGCTGATATGTGGTGCACAAGCCACCTGCGTCTTTAATCCTCATGCCACTTGGCATGTCCTACTCTAACCTAAAAACAAACAACACTAGGGGTGCCATTATTAATTTACACCCCCTAAATTAGTAACATTTTGGAGATCTTTCACCCGAATCTCCATTTTGCACAAAATTAGTGTCATTGGAATCGTCTCAACACTTAGTTTTCATTTTTTTAGCTTCAAATCCAAATTTTGAGTTTTCAAGCGGGTCACTTCCTTGAAATTCAATTTTCAAGAAATTCAATTTCTGTTTTTATTCCAATTAAAATATGTTATAATTGCTTATAAATTAACTCAAATTTTTAAGTAGTTGCTCTTTTTAATTTTGAAGGCCCCCCCTTGATTCCTTCCACCTACTTTTCTTTCTTTCCCCTTTCCTTTACATCCCTTTCCTTTCCCACTAATTCCCTTTCCTCCCTTATCCTTTCCTCTTTCTTTTTCTTTCTCTTTCCATCTTATTCCCTTTGATCTTCCATCCATTCCCCAATATGAAAATTATGCCCCCCCTCATGTAACCTTTCATTTGTTCCTAATTAAGTTTAGCTTGGCCTCAATAACTAATGCCTCTTGACTTATACTTTAAAAATCTATAAATAGAGGAGTTAAGAATGAGCTTAGGATCTCTTACCTTTCCCTTACCATAAAGGTAATTTCAGGAGAAATAGAGTGAGAGAGATCACCTTTGGCAAAGCTCCCATAAGATCAAAGTCAGTCCATTGGAGAAGAGGTAAGGAAGCTCTTTTATCCCCACTTCCCTTTCTTTATTTCTTTCCTTCTTCCATCTTATTCCTCATTCTCCCTTTTTTATTTTCCATTCATTCATTGCATTACATACACCCTCCATTACCCTTAAAATTACATGTGCCTAATCATTTTTCCATTCCCTTCAACACGACTTTCAAACATCATCCTTACTTTTCCATTACACCATAGCTCACCTCCACCATTTTCATGACATGCATCTTCCTTATGCTCTTTTCTTTCAACTTTATCTCACACCCTCTTTCCTCCATTCACACCACACCTCACCATCTCATCCTTTACATGCATTAAGCATCTTTCGTCCTTCCTTCACTTTATCACATGCGCCACTTTCTCTTAATCCTTTTCTTCTTTCATCTTTTCTTCTTTTCAGATTTGGGAATCTAAGGAGGAACACCTTGTGCCCTTTTATGGCAGCAAAGATTAATTTCAATTTCTAAAGCATGGTTGAAAAATAATTTGGGTATGTAGCATATTAGATTAAGGAGATAAGAAAAGTTTACATGTAGATTAGAGTACTTTGGGTTGAATGTAAGTGTATAGGCCATTGTTGAGTGACACAACAAGAAGACCATAAATCAAAGTTCAAGCCCAACAAAGAAAAAAGGATGTGTAAAGAGCCTTGTTAAGTGACTAAATGAAGGAATTCCATAGCAGCCACTTTAAGAAAGTTTCTTACATTATTTTCTTTACTTTTCCTATCCTTTTTTCTTGTATTCAATTATAATCAAAGTTCATTAATAAAAAGTTGCTCTTCTTTTCGTAGTTAGTTTACTTTCTTTCCTTCCTTCCTTAATTTAGTTTCTTTGTTTTCTTACTAGTTCCTTTTACTTGCTTTGATTTAGTTTGATTAGTTTAGCTACGTTAGTTTAAAATTCTTTCCTTCCTTTGAAGTTGGTTAGGTTAGAGTGAAGCAACTTAGGTCTCAAGTGACTCATGTTTATCAAATTGTCCTCTTGAGATCGATCCATATTTGTTGATTCTATACTCCAATAGAGTCGTACACTTATGGTAATTATTAAGACACAACACATAACAATAGTGGGAGGTTCTAACAAACTATTATACTATCCAACAACTATGGGTTAATCTTGTCTATAGATATTACAAGTTGTAGGTTTTGCTATTCTTCTTCAAAATTAGTCAACAAAAAATCTACAAGCTTCTGTGATGGGCTATTTACTAGATGACATAAATAGCTATCAACTACTCTGTCATCAGAATGCCATACTAATATCTTCATTGTTTTAATAATACGTAACATTATTTTGAACCTTGGCATAGAGGAGAATACCATAGGACTTTTGTAGGAAAGTCTTTCACCTACTTAGCTTAATTCTTCTTAAACCTCCATCTTGACTGTTTATATGTTGGGCATGTAGTTTTATCCTTATGCTCCTTCCTATATATGATGTAGTCATTTGTACAAGCACGTGTCATCCTATACTTCAACCCTAATGCAGCCACAGTTTTATTTGCCTGGCATGTGGACCTTGCCAATTTGATCTCCTTTAATAGCTTTTTACCTGCCATGTTCACAACTTCTATAAAAACATGATTCAAAAAACTAAAATTTTATTTCACATTGTATAGTTCTGCCACAGCATATGCCTTACTATAATCTATATACCCAAGGTATCACAACTCGTCGACATACTCCAATGTAGTATAGAATTGTTCAAGGATGTCCTAGAAGTTACTGCATGCATCTCGAAACATTAATGCAGAAGTACTATCTACAACACTTCATAACACCCTAATCAAGGGCCATGAGGAAGTCTTCTCCATGCTAGATCTAGATGCAATAGATGTCATTGACTTCGTCGAAGCATAAATGTTCACTCAACTTGCCCATAGTTACATTTCTTAAGTTTCCACATCTCTAGCATGGACAATGCATGCGATTATAATCACTCCCTATTCCAAGTGCAAATTCTATGAACTTTTCTATTCTCTCCTCATCTTGATGATCTTGCCTTGGACATCAGGGCATATTTGTCTACTTTTTTCCAAAAATTGATGCTCAAATGTGTTCAAAGACTTTTCATACATGGAAAGATTATTTAACTTATTTAGGCATTTTAGTAAACATTGGGTGTGTAAAGAAAACATTGGAAAACACTTACATGAATGCATGCAGATCCAACTCTAGGTTGGGACAAAAAGATTTATGTAAATATGAAAGCACTACTACACAGGAGGCTTCAATAAAGAAAGAAACGTCTATCAAGCATACTTGGAAAATCAACAAGAAAAGTAGTAAGGAAACGACTTTAAAATCTTGATTTTTAGAGCTATTTTGAAAAATAAAAAATAAAAAATTGAAAATGGCCTCTTTTGAAGTCATTTCATGATAAACAACTTCAAAGATAATCATTTTTGTTGTTCTTAAAAAATGACTTCAAAAGATTCTACATTTGAAGCTATTTGGAAAAAAGACTTGAACCTTTTTGAAGTCATTTTTTACAAAACGACTTCAAAAGTTGGTATCTTTGAAGTTGTTTATCATGGAATAACTTCAAAAGAGTTTTTTTTTAAGTTATTTTTTTCAAAAAGACTTCAAAAACTCAAGTTGTCAAAGTTGTTCTTTCTATAATGACTTTAAAATTTTTTTTTTTATCTTTTTCTTACATTGTAATATACTTGCATTTCTGCATTCATTCAATGTGCCACCGGCAACATTGTTCTTACAATCTCCAAACACAGAAAAAAGAAACATACATTAACTTCCACATTGGGTATAAAACATCTAAATTCTTCATCCATCCACACATCACCACATTCACTTCCACAACACATTTACAACTTGAAATAACTTGAAAATTAAAGAACCTACACCTCATGCTCTACAATCTCCACATTCATTTCATATGCATTCACATCATTTACGCTCCAAGTTCCCCTCATTCATCATTTGATGAAATATATATGCTTCAATGCATATCCACATTCACTTCATTTACAGTCCAAGTTCCCCTCATTCATCCCATAAAATGTATATACTTCAATGAAAATAATGAAAAGTAGAAAACGTGGATATCAATGAAAAGAACAATTAAAATTCATTACATACTAGGCCCATTCACTTCGTATTTGTTAAGGTTTGTATTAGAGTATCTCTTCTTGTTTGCCAATTCAGAAAGCACATTAGCCTATGTGGGAGACAATGTAAGGGTGTTCAAGTTGATCCCATTGGTAAACATGTAATATGTCCTCTGCCAGAAGTCGTGCCTCAACAACGACATCAGCAAGACTCCCTCCTTGATCTATATGGTGTTGATTGCCTTATCTTCCTTGATGAGTCCAATGAATAACCTTAAGGATCAAGGCATGTTAGGTGGGTCTTCAATGCGAGCCTTAGATGGCTACTTATTAAAATTTGCAAAGTCAATTAATATTGATCAATGAAGAAATTCATATTTATGATGAAAAATAAACATAAATAGCTGGTCCTAGTTCAATCCGTGCATAGTAGCTACGAGTGCAACATTGGGCAGCATCGATGGGTCTTTTTGCTATTGATTAACTTAGATATAGTTAATAAATGATTAAAATGAGGTCTCTAGCTAAAAATTATTATTGAAGAAGGTAGAGTGTGAAAAGATACATTCCATTTTCAACAATTACAATATTTTCCATTTTCAAAGGAAATGGAATGCAGGCAATTGCATTCAAAGCCATGTTAATGGGCTCATGCTTAGTATGTGGAGGCAAACTAATCCTATGCAAAATGTTCAAGTCATGCTCATAGCATGATTCATCTGTGACAACATTTTGACGGGTATCCAAGGACAATACACATTAACCCACCTACAAATCATAAATACATCATACATTGAAGAGGTTGAGATATGATAATAACATAAGCACCACTACTAGAATTTGGATTTTATAATATGGCAAAAACAAGACAGTTTAAATGCAACCGTCGTACAAGAAATTTTATAAGATGATTTCTCAAAACTGTCTTATATATTAAAATATTATAAGATTATTTTATAAAAAATATCTTATAAAAACAATTTACGAGACAATTTTCAAAAACTGTCTTATATGGTCATGCACAATACAAGATAGTTTTAAAAAATTGTCTATTAAAAGCAGTTTATAAGATGGTTATTGAATATCATCTTATAAAACATGACTATATAAGGCAATTTTGAAAATTTGTCTTATATTGTCAACAAAATATAAGACAATTTTCAAAATCTTTCTTATAAAATAGTCTTAAGAATATAAGACGGTTTATTTTTAAAAACCATCTTATAACTATTTTTATTGGGTAGTTTTTGAAAACCATCTTATATTATGCACAATATAAGATGTTCTTGGAAACCCATATTATATTGTCATGTTTTATAAGATGGTTTTAAAAAATTGTTCTATATTGAGATACTCATTATAAGATGATTTTTGAAAACCATCTTATTTGTCATGTTTCATAAGATGGTCTTTAAGAACATAATTTAAATCTTCTTTCTAAGTAACTTGAACATTTAGTTGGATTTATATACACTTCAAAGTAACTTGTATTTTCTTAATTGATATCGATTGGATAGTATTCATTCTTGTTTTTGTCATGTTTAATTTATTTGATGTTTATGGGTATAAAATTCCTTTTCTTAATCTTTTTTCTTCTTGCATGCTGTGATCATTCATGTATACCGATTAGTACGTAGATCGTTTATGTGTATGAATCAGTCATGTTTTTACATCATTCTTACTTGTCCCAATCTTAGAGTTGAAAAGTTTTATTCCTCTAGTATATATTTTATATGTTTTTACCAACTATGTGTGTGTGTGTGTGTGTGTGTGTGTGTGTGTGTGTGTGTGTGTGTGTGTGTGTGTGTGTGTGTGTGTGTGTGTGTGTGTGTGTGTGTGTGTGTGTGTTCTATGCATACCAAGTATTTGGTTAAATGTGTAACCCATGTTATCATTCTTTTCATGTCTAGTAAGTCTTCGCACACATCTAAACATCAACATTTGGACAAAATGGACAAATATGCTTGGATGAGTGTGGAAAGATCATCAAGGGAATATGAGGAGGAATAGAAAAGTTCATAGAGTTTGCACTTGGAGTAGGTAGTGATTGTAATCAAATGCAATTTCTGTGCTCGAGATGTTGAAACCTAAAAATGGTTACTATTAGTGAGTTAAGAGAACATTTGTGCTTTAATGGAGTTGATGAAACTATCACCCTTGGATGTTGCATGGAGAGGGAATACTTCATAAGCCCTTGGTAAGGGATGAATGTGTATATGTAAAAGAAGCTACTATAGGAAGTGTTGCAGATAGTAGTATAGCTAAATTGATGTTTTGAGATGTATACAATGACTTCTAAGACAACTCATAATAGATTCAAACTATATTAGAGGAAGCTGATAAGCCATTGTATGTTGGGTGTAGAGATTATACCAAGTTGTCTGCAATGGTAGAACTTTACAACGTAAAATCAAGAATTGGTATTTTAGACCAAGGTTTTCAAGAATTGTTGAAAGTCATTGGTAAAATGCTGCCACGGAGAACAAATTGGCTATGTTGGCATTGAAGGCAAAGAAAGCCTTGGCTGCAGTAGGGTTGAAGTATTAAAATATAAATCCCTATCCCAATGACTATATTTTATACAGAAAGCAAAATAAAGATAAAATTATATGTCCAACTTGTGGTTATTCAAGATGGAAGATGAAGAAGAATTCAAGTGATCAGCAAGTGAAAGATCTCTATGCAAAGGACCTATGGTATTTCCCCCCTATTCCAAGATTCCAAAGAATGCTTCGTATTAAAGAAACTAGTATGGCATGCCAAGGTGAGAGTAGGTGATAACTATTATGCCATCTAACAAATAGCCCTGCATGGAAGCTTGCAGACTTCTTGTGGCCTAATTTTGGAGAAGAACTCAAAAACCTATGACTCGCAATATCTATAAACATGATTAATCCTCATGGTTCTATTAATAGTACGTATAGTTGTTAGCCTGTTATAGCCTTCCACCATTGTTGTGCATGAAGAGGAAGTTCATAATGTTAATTATGTTAATATCAAGTCCAAGCAACCTGGAAATGACATTGACGTGTGCTTGGCTCCATTGATCGATGATCTTAGGACATTGTGGGAAGTAGGTGTTGAAGCCTACAATGCATGCAAGAAAGATATATTCACCCTTAAGGCTCTACTACTACAGACAATAAGAGACTTTCCTATATACGGTAATTTGGCAGGATGCACAATGAAGGGATACAATGATTGTCCTATTTGTAGTAACCAAACATGCACTACATGACTTCAACATGGTAGGAAGATGGCATTCCTTGGCCACAGAATTTCATAAAAACTATTCATACCATTTTAAAAAGGGGGAACTTAAAAGTAGTGTGGAGACTAGGGCACCTCCAAAGAGGTTCAGTGTACGACAAGTATTGAAACAAGTTGAGAACCTTAATATATCATGGGGGAAGAAGAAGAAGGAAACTTTGCATACATATAAAAGCAACTCTAAAAACTGTTAGAAGAATAAGTCAATATTCTTTGAACTTGTATGCTGAAAATCCCTACACATGCGGCATGTGCTTGATGTCATTCACATTGAGAAGAATGTCTATGAAAGCTTGACTGGTGCCTTACTCAAAATGTCCAGAAAAATAAAGGATGGATTTGTAATTCAAATGGATCTCATGACAATGGGTTTGAAGAGAAGGTTGCATCCACAAGATAGGGGTAGCCAAGGAACATACTTCCCTAAAGAAAATTATATGCTTAGTAGAGAAGAGAGAAGAGTAGCGTGTAAAATCCTGTCAAATATCAACATCCCAGATGAGTACTCTTCTAACTTTAAAAACATTATATCCATGGAAGAACTGAAACTAGTAGGGATGAAGTCTCACAATGGCCATGCATTGATGCAACAACTCCTACTCATAGCAATACATTTAGTACTGTCAAATAAAGTTAGAGGATCTATTATGAAATTTTGCTACTTGTTTAATGCTTTGGGCAAGAAGGTGGTGGATACTTAAACATTATAAGAAATCCAAGACCATTTAGTGACAACCTTATGCAAGCTTAAGACCATCTTTCCACAAACCTTCTTCGATATCATGGTACACTTAACAATGCACCTCATCGATGAGATTAGGCTGTGTGGACCTATTTCCGATGGATGTACCCATTTGAAAGGTACATGAATGTGTTAAAAGGGTATGTACAAAATCATAATCGACTAAAGGGGTGTATTGTCCCATGTTACAATGCAGAAGATGGGGTGGAATTTTGCATTGAGTATTTATCAAGAGTGGATGCAATTGGAATCCTAAGAAAGAAACATGCAGGTGCATTAATTGATCCAAGAGTTGGTGAACCTCTCTAGTGGTCATATATCGACTATTGATGATAAGGAATGGGATTAGGCACACCTTTGTGTCCTATGAAATATTAATGCTGATGAAGTTCAGCCATACATTGAGTAAGTAACTAATGTTTCTCTCTTTGGTTTCTTCTACATTATTAATTTAAACATTAATGTTTATGTTTAAATATTTAATTTTCATCTATCATTATATAGTCTGCACATGGACTTCGTAAAAGAGAGGTATCCAAGAGATGCAAAGAAAGAGAAGTGGCTACAAGATGAAATGTCGTTCCTTCACTACTTGGCTTCTTCAAAAGGTATTTAATTACAATGAAATAATGCTTCATTCAATTAATTGATTTGTAATAGCATATGCACATGTACATTAATCATATCAATTAATATTATACACAGGTTTTGGCTCATAGAGATCTTCCAAATCATAGTATTTCTCAATGCTTGGTTGGATGGCCAAGGGACCTCAATCAGAAGTAATAAAGAATGGTAGATAAGACATCAATGGTTATCACTTTCACACAAAAGACAGTGATAAGTTAAGAGCACAACAAGGTAGCAGTGTTAACTTAGTTACTAAAGCTCCTTTCTTTTCTAGTTTAAAGGACAATAACCCAACTGTAACTAATAATACTTATTACGGGGTTATCTATGAGATATGGGAGTTGGATTATACTTGTAGAACTATGGTTGCATTTAAGTGTGATTGGGTGGAACACAACAAAGATGGCATCAAAAGAAATGCCCTCAGTTTGACATTGGTTGACCTCAATAAGATCGGCTATCAAAATGACCAATTTATTTTGGCATGTTAAGCAAAACGGGTATTTTATATACAACATGGACATGATATGAGATGGTGAACTATTTTATCAACCTCCCCAAGGGACTTCTATGATGAAGATGACCTAGATGACACAACAATTGATTACCCTTCTATCTCTACAACAATTCCATCAATCGATCTAATCGGGGAGAATGAGATGGATTATGTGTGTGATGCTTATGAGGAGGGTGCTTTTGTTGGATCAGATTGTGTAGGAGGGGACAAATTAAAGTGTTTGTAACATCTGATGTATGAAAAATGAATTAATCAATTAAGTTTGCACATAAGGATGGTTTTTTTAAAATCATCTTTTATTTTAATAATATAGGATGATTTTTTAAAAGTCATCTTATATTATATTAATATAGGATTGTATTAACTAGCCATCTTATATTTTAGAATATAGGATGATTTTTTCAAAATCATCTTGTATTCAAGATAATATAGGATGATTTTGAAATAAACCACGCCCACCCCATCCCAAAAAAAAAAAATCATAAACCTTCTCCCTCACCAAGAGAAAAACCCTTTGAGAAGGAGGAGGTGAAAAAGAAGAAGAAGAAGAAGAAGAAGAAGAGAGAGAGAGAGAGAGAGAGAGAGAGAGAGAGAGAGAGAGAGAGAGAGAGAGAGAGAGAGAAGAAGGAGAAGAAGGAGAAGGAGAAGGAGAAGGGAGAGAAAGAGAATGCATGCCCGCCCCCCCACCTTGAATAGTAATAGTATATTACATAACTTCTAGTTAAATTTGTATGTGATTTTCTACTTTGTTAATGAATGAAAATCTTTGAATTTGATCATTCTAGATAGTGGACATTCAGAATAATAAGATCTATGTCTTAGATTTTTTATTTTCATTCAAAAAGATATCCAACTAGTAGCTTGTAGTTAAGTTATGTTGTTGTCTGCATGAATAGTAATAGTATAATGCTTACCTTCTAGTTAAATTTGTAAGTGACTTTCTACTTTGTTAATGAATGAAAATCATTGAAAATGATCGTGCTAGATAAAGGACATTGAAAATAAGAAGACACATGTCTTAGATTTTCAATTTTCATTCAAAAAGGCATCCAACTACTAGCTTGAAGTATGTTACTTGTAGTTGTTTGCGTGAGTAAAAACAGTATATTTCTTACCTTCTTGTTAAGAGAAAGGGTAGAGGGCCAACTAAAAATGAAACATATCATTAAGCGAAAATCAAAGAGAATAAAAGAGATGATAGTTTAATAGTAAAGGGAAGGCGATAGGTGGCAATGCACATTCTTACACCAGTTTCGTTTGCTGCACTTTTAGAACATGGTGCCAGTCTTTATTAAGGATGGGAGATGTGTCATCATCAATCAAAGATGCAATATGGGAGATGGTGAAGGTTCATAAATACTTGCTACATACAATATACTATGTGCTTTTTCTTGTTTTATTTTAGATAGACTAATGTTTGTTTTTACTTTGTAGCCTACCTTTGATGTCTCTGATGAGTATAAGAAGAATGCTATACATGGGGCCAGTGAATAATGGAGAAAATGAAAGAGTGAGCTGGCAAGAAAGTACATACTTCCAAATGCTCGTGAGTCATCTACACTCCACACTGTCCTTGAGTTGTATTCTAACATCATTAACCAAGATGCATGGAATCAATTTGTACAAACTCGCCTGTCTTCTAATTTTGAGGTACTTACAACTAGCCCAAAGCTTGATTCCTCTAATTATAAAATTTAATTGTGCTTAATTACATATTCCTTTGATGTGTAGGCAAAGTGTATGAAAGGGAAAATGGGGCATGCAACTAATCATATGTAATAATGCCTCACCAGGATTCGTTGCACATGGTTAGAAGAACAAGAAGCATATGTGATAGTTCAATTTTGTCTAAATATACCTAACTTTTATTTTATTAACTTTGAGTTAATGTCTCTCTCGATAGCAAAAGAGGGCTAGGACCATAGAGCCCATTGATCGCGCCCTTCTCTAGAAAATGGTACATACAAAAGGGCACAACTCCCAAAAATTCACTAACAAAAATGTTGCCTTGGTTGACCCAAGAAAAAACCACTATAGGGAGTCTGAGCAGCACTGCTGCAAAGGGGGGCATCCTATATAGTGCTATGGGTAAGGACAAACATCCTAACTAAGTAAGGGCCCAAGGCTATGGTGTGGCTCCTTCCAAATCTTCCATAAATCAAAGAATCCTCCAGTAGAGGACATGGGATCATCAAAGGAGAATATGCTAAATGAGTTATGCGTGAAGGTAAAGAATGGTTTCTATAAGGATCTTTGGAGTTTCAAAGGTCCAAGTCAAGATGTTGCCCCTTGATCCCTGTCTTACAGTAACTGCAATTCTCCATCTGAAGAAGAGATGGAGCAGCTCTTTGAAAGAGATGTCCCAATCAAGAAGGTATGTATTGCCATGTTTACCTTTTCAATGTTCCATGTCTTTAGTAATCTTCATTCATTCTTATGCATTGGTCATTTCTGATTTGCAAGTGGGTCAATCCATGCCGCAACTACATATATTTGAGAACTACATCACTGTGGCTATAATATACCAGATTTTTTATATCATGTTGCATGGCAAGTTGATGCACCCACACACTAAGCATGTGTGCATTACTACTACCCTCCAACTAGATGCCCTCCTACCATTTCCTATAGAAGCGAACAATATTCATACTGTTGGGGATGTGATTGGATCATGTTGCTTAGCTAGAGAAGTATATCAAAGCAATGATTTCCAAGGTATGTATGTGGTATCACATCATCATGTTCAACAACAACTTTAAGGTCTAGGCTAAATTTTTAAATACTATTTTCATATAATGTTAACTAGAAGAAGCACAAGGCACCATTGAAGGTGACCCCTCTCCTTGGTAACAAATTCTAGCATATTGATTACCCCATCCTAGGTATTTATGTATATTTTTTATGATAAAATTGAATCTCTTTGAATCTTGTTATAGACATTCAGTACTAATTTTTGAAAAAATGCATCCACAATGTAGGCATCAAGTGCAGGTTCCACTTAACATGCCTCCATTCCTGAGAGGACTACATAGACTAATCGAAGAAGATGAGGTAATTAGTCTTGTAAGGATAGAGCTGGTGTTCTTGCCTATGATGCAGTTGAGGTTCCAATCATGAAGGAGGACCTCTTAGCCATATGTAATGTGGCTAAGCTAAAATACACGTACATCATCATTTATATCAGGTATGTCATGTAATTGTTCTAATAAGAATCAGATTGACATTACTTGTTAATAGGAGATGATAAGTACTTGACATTAACTTTCTACAAGTCCTTGTAGGATAAGTATGCCTCTTATTTCATTCATTATAATAGTTGGATAACCAATAACTATCCTCTTTATTCATATCAAATGTTTTACTTATATATGTGCAATGCATGGTATAAATGGGATGACATGGAAAATATTAATCATCTAGCAAAACTAACTTGGAAAAGGGTCAAGGTAAGGTTTACTAGTTCTTTAGTATAACCCAATAACCTATACTTATAATTACACATGATATTTGGACCTTTTCTGTTGACTTTATTGTGCAGTGCCCCAGACAACAATCTGATTAGGAGTGTGGATGTTACATTCTCAGATATATGAGAACTCCCATTCACGAAGGATTTAGATGTCCCAATTGAGAAGGTTCAATTAATTGACAAATCATCACTCATATAGTTTTCTACATCTCTTAAATGACTCTAAAAATGTCTTAATTGATTTAGTATTTGTTATCTTGTAGGCTAATTTAGGTAACAAAAGTTACTCCCAATTAGATCTAGATGACATCAAAATGGAATGAACTAAACATCTTTTGACTTTTATTTGTATATCACTGATGTTATTGAATGTAAAACATTTCTATCAATAAAATAATAATTATAACTTCACTACGAAGGATGCGTTTCTTTTTTGTTTAAGTCTGTATATGCTTTCTTTACTTCAATAAGAAGTATGTATGGAGAAGTTCAATGTGGAACACACAAACTGTGTAGGAAGTATATGCAATGTAGGATGGTTATTGGAAAATCATCTTATAAAACTTCCAAAAGACAAGACAATTTTTAAAATTTGTCCTATATTATACAACATTATAAGATGATTTTTCAAAAATTGTCTTATAATATCCATGGTTTATAAGATGATTTTTGAAAAACCATCTTATATTACACATATTTATAAGATGATTTTTTGAAAATCGTCCTGTAATATCCATTATTTATAAGATGGTTTTTGAAAAACCTTCATATATTACATAGCTTTATAAGATGGTTTTTCAAAAACCATCCTACATTAGATAGCTTCTAATGCATTATAAGATGGCTTTTCAAAACTCATCCAATATTACATAGATTTATAAGATAGTTTTTCAAAAACTGTCCTCTATTACACAACTTCTAATGCTTTATAAGATGATTTTTCAATAATTGTACTATATTTCACTACTTCCAATGCTTTATAAGATGGCTTTCAAAAATCATCCTATATATTACTCATATTTATAAGAAGTTTTTGAAAAACCATCCTATATTTCATATATTTATAATATAATTTTTCAAGAACCATCTTATATAAATTAAACTTTATAAGATGGTTTTTTGGGAACCATCTTATAAGACTTTTAATATAAAATGGTCCAGTATAAGACGGGTTTGTAATCATCTTGTATAATCCTTTTTTAACCGTCTTATAAACCACTCTTTGTAGTAGTGGGCAATAAAAATGTTCTTGCGTAGTGAATAACACCTTGATTTAAATTTTCTATCTCAAAAGGCATAGGTTGTCCCTCCTTAGAACATTCTTCAGTAGGAGAATTATAGCTAGCATGTGATGGAGGTACAAGAATGGTACAAAGATCTAGTAGAAGAGATGCAAAACTATGATCAAACCCTAATCATGCAACCGGTTAAGTATGTTCATTTTTATCCTTTCACACAAGTCATTGTAGGACTCTAGATCTTCTTCTGTATGTATTTTTTTATGAAAGAATCCATAAGGAAAAGTACCACACCCTACGCCCCTAACTCAAATAAGGTGGTCCTTCTTGCCCATAGCCTTGTAGAGGATGTCATCGTTCACAGTGGTGCTACTTAAAGTTCTTGTACTCGTACTTTCTTGGGTAAGAATATCCTGCAAAATTTAATTAGAAGGAACTAATTATTTCATTTATTTAATTACATAAATTTGAAGCTAGTCAAGTGCAGCATGTGGAACCACTTATAATGCAAAAAGCAACTTGTGTAGTAGCTTTATTTGTGAACATTTGGCCGTTATGGCCCATCAAATACACCATCTTTTAAAGGATGGCATGGTCAATGGGATCTGCAATCCCAACTTACTTTTGCTATCAAGCAAGACACTATAGTTAAGTAATGAAATGTATATAACTGTAGTAAAATTTGAAAGGAATAAACAATCACAAATGCTTACTTTACACTTTTCTAAACAGGCATGCCCAACCTGGAGAGGTGGTGCTACATATTAGTTTCATACACCTTTCTTCCTCTTACACTCTTTGTTTACACATTTGTACATACATAATTAAGTGCAATAATTGGATGTTACATATACTTAGTTAAATGAAAAATCATTTTAGCACATACCTCAACTTCAGAGGATCTGTTTTCCTTTACAAATGCATTCCACATATCCTGGTCAATAACATTGGAATAAATGGCAGGAGCTATATATAGCCTCAATGAATCATTAACATATGAAGATATGTAATTGGAAACAAGGTACTTCTTCTATTTTTTCCATTGCTCACCAACTCTTTGCAAGGCATGTGTTCGCTTGTGCTCAGGTTCCTTAAAGGCAATCTACAAAGTACAAAGTACAGTACTACATTTAAAAATAAAGGATAAAGTATGTTATAAATTATATAATACATAATATTTTTACATACCTTCACCATCAACTATATTGAATCTTTTACTTATTGTAGCACACATCTCCAATCATCAAATGTGATAGGCACCGTGCTTCTTACCGTGGAGCAAAGAAAACATTTATAAGATGTTATAGTCTCACCATGCAACACTACTAAATGTCTAATTCACTTTATGTAAATAGAATGAATGGAAAAAGAAGAAATGCATAATCCAATTTACAATCATGATTGTATTGATATATGTCTGATCTGCCATAAATGCAAAAAGAAGAAATGCATAAATCCTCACAACACTAGCAACAAAACCCATTGACCAATTTGGCCATTGGTGGAGATCCAATAGTGATCTGAGTCGACAATGATGTACAATCATGATTGTATTAATATATGTCTAATCTGACCATCCATTGTCATCTAGCCCATGATCTATCACCAAATGTCTAATCCATGACCAAATCAACATAACCCCACATAATCCAACCATTAATCAATCACCAAAACTCAAATCTGAGATAGATTTGACCTCTTATTATGATCCAACTGTTGATCAACCACTCGATGCTATATATGCAATTAATCTATCCCTTTAAGATGATCTAACCCTTGATCAACTACCTATGCCTAGATCAACCACTGACTTGAGCTTCCATGTAAATTTGATCATAGATCTAGCACTTGATTTGAAATGTTCATTCTCGAATTTTGGGATCAAAGGTGATCAAACCTGATCAAGCCTCATCAGACATAATGTCGACAAGGATTTAAGTGATTAGAGGTAAGATCATTATCAAATATTATTTAAATGAATTAAATTTATTTCTTTATTATTCGTAATAAATTATGAAAATTTTAGAAAATAAACAAGATTAGAATGGATTAAACCTTAGGAAGAACAATTGAGCTATTTATAAAATTAATTAGATCAATCTAATGGCTAGATTATTCTGATGACCATAGACTCGAAGATTTGATGTTAGGACTTGGAACTATTGATTTGACTGATCAAAATTTATTTTGACAATCAGATGAATAAATCAAACATTGAAATATAAAATGGACCTAGGACAGGCTGAGATCAATGGAAGTTGAGAACAGATGGATAATCTGGACTATTGAACTTTAATCAATGGTAAGGATTTGAAGATATTAACAAAATAAAGATATATACATATGATGAGAGGTCTATAAAGATAAGGTCATCATGTTTAAAGATCATCAAAGACTAAATGAGCTAGTGATGGGGATTTATGATATGAAAATGACATTATATGCACGTATGACTTGACAGATATGCCAATTGATGTGACATTGAGACTCTTGGACGTTCTAAGGATTAGCAGAGCTCATATTCAAACTAGGTGGAATTTAAGATGCTAATTTTCACAAATTTCATGATCTGTTAATATGGTTATGATGTGATTTTGACAATTGCTTAAGATTTGAATTGCATGAATTATTATAAAATGTGGTTATTTTGCTATATTGTACATGTGGTATTTAGGATATGATTTATGAAATAAAAAGGCTATAGTACTATATAGGAAAATTTATTATATTATGGTTCTAAGGATAGGAAATGCATGTAATTTATTTGAAATGCATGATTTAAGAATGCACTACATGTTTTATATTCATATGATTTGATTTGACAATTTGATTTTGTTATAGGGTACTAACTATACACATGATATGTTAGTTTCATTATTTAATATGAGAGAGGCATATAGCCTAATGGTTTTATGATATCCAAACATGGAGGCCTGAGGATTTTGTTTTTGATAGACATAAGCCTGGGAGACGCTATGCTAGGAGGGATGTAGGGCTAGCCATCTCCCATCTAACTTTGTGAGATGATAGATACCTGCCCCATAAAAGGACAAACACCATAGGAAGTGATATCATGGGTAGTCCATGATACAATTTTGATACTCAACCATGCAAGACAAATGCCTAGTTTTCCATTCTAGTGTCGACGAGGAGCAGTAGTTGATGGACCTAGGAATTGGTTATTGCTATAGTATAGTAGTCCTTTTTATTTTTAATTTTTTTTACACAGTGCTGCGAGCATGACTAAGTGATAGCATGTGTGCTTGATTTTCTTTTAAGATCTAGATGCTATTAGATTGACTAATCTCATGAGTTTAACATCCTTTAACTGTTCAATATCTTTATTTGTGATTTCAATCATGATTTGTCCATGACCTTGCATTGCTAGGTTTATTTATGATGTATACATCTATTTGAGTATGATATTTCACTGTTGGATTTATCCATGACATTTACATAAAATGCTTGAAATTTGATATTCTAAAGTTTTAGATTATCTTAAATTTAATCATGTACATTATTCATTACTAATGCGAAATGCTTTAGTGCATTGAAATGACTATTACATTTTGAAAGCAAATATTTTATTTTGATTTACATATGCATCTTATTCCCCTACCAAGCATGGCTTTCTAAGGCATTGCACAATTTTTGCAATGCCTTGAATATTGAGCTACAAACAAGACTGATGAGGAGTCGAACAAGTAGCTAATCGACATATTATCATCTGAGGGTACATTTTAATTTTACTTGGGCTATACATGTACATTTGTGGTATGTGGACTCAATTTTTAATGACACAGGGAATGTAGTTGTTGACTAGATGGGTCATGAAGAAGTACACTTGTTTTGAAAAGGTTTACTTAAAAAATAAAAAGTCATTTGAGTTTTCAAATTTTAAATATCAAATTGAATAATAAATAGCATAATAGTGAGTTGATGGTTGATACTCAGGATTTTAAAATGAATTTTCTTGAAAATGATTTATGTTGTTTTGTTTTTTAAATTATTTTTCAAAAATTGAGGCGCCACCTTTCAAAAGGATTTGTGAAAAAGTGTTTCAAAAACCTGGGTTGTCATAGTTGGCATCAGAGCAGGTTCATCCACTCACAGCTATCCCAAAAGTCCAAGTTAAGATGACAATCCAAGGTGAGATTCAAAGATGATATGAACCAAATGATTAAATCCTTTAGAATTTTTTGAAATTTGAATAAACACCACTTAGTGGAGTTGATGAAGGATCTAGAATTTGCAAAGATAGAGTGAAAATTTATCTAAATCAAATTCATATCATTAATGGAAAATGACTTAAGAAGAAATCAATAGTTGTCAAGGAAAATGGAAAATGATTAAATAAAATAAAAGTAAATTATTTTGAGAGTGGAAGGGTTCTTAACGTGAGAACTCAGAGTATGACAATGAGTCAGTGTTTCTAATTGAGAATATTATTATTGATAGATGATTTATTAATGGATACAACTTACCGTGAGTACAAATTCTATTGTGAGAACATTACATGTAAAACCTTGGAGAGTACAGAGATGATTTATGGGAAAATATCAGAAGTTGTTCTTAGTAAATGAACATCTTAAAACTTGGAGAATTATGAGAATAATTTTTGTCAAATACTAAATACTTCTTGCAGGAAATTTTATGGCATGATGAAAAAATTGATTGAGATATTGAGACAAAGGGAATCTAAATATTATTATAAAGAAATAGTTATTTATAGAGATGATTTAACGTTGGACCATGAATTCAAATACAAATATGAATAATTCATTGTGATAGAAGAGTACAGTGCAAAAATAGTTTATGATAAGTCAGTACTTGATATAGGGAAATACGATATGGATGTTGTATATATTATGAACGAGGATAAACAATTCCTTAAAAATTGTTATAAGGATCTTGTAGGAGGCTAGAAGAATCTGATATTGTTATGATGGAATGTTTTAATCTTTGATGTATTACTATACTTAGTCAATGGAATTAGATATGTGCAGGTATTTTCATAGACTAATATGAAGTATAAATACGAAAGAATTGATTGTTGAATGGGTTGTACTATTGTAAGAGAATCATAAAATCATCATGTGGAAGCACATCTACTATTTGAGATATGATTATCAAGTTTCTCTGGATTCAAGTTCTACGTAATCAATCACACATTATGATTACCAATGTATAAATAATCGTAAACTAGTACAAAGAAATACTCTTAGCACGTGCATAGTGAGAAAGGATTCAAACCTCCTAGACGTTTTCATTATAGCATTAAAGGAACACCTAAATTATGGATGATTTGATTGGGAAAGGTAAGTAAGAATTTGATTGGAAGAATAGACAAGTTGGAAACTAAATAATTGAAAAAGGATGTGTAGAAATGTTTTATAGTCATAAAGTATTATCGACCTTGGTGCATAAGCAAGGATACATTATCAATGGAATTTTGTGAACTGAACAAGGTGGTTGATTAAAAAGAAGTACCTAATGAAATTGACTTATAATGAAAGGCATTGTAAATGGTTAGCATAAAATAGCAAAAAATACATGTGATCTTTAACGACTAGGAGGAGATAAGTCAAATTTTACTAAGCGAGTTGATTTAGAATCATAAATGAACTATGATAACAACATTTGACAAATGTGACCAAGAATGAATCATTTGTTAGACATAATTTACTAATGAGAATGTGAATGTATAAAGACAATAGTGGGGATTCAATTGACCTAATTTAGCCACATTTTCAAGTTGAAAGTGTTATGTGTTCTTCTGAAGTCTTAAATGACACTTTGGGAGGAGTGATATAAGATTAGTGAAAGAAAATTATGGGATCGAGTTTTAAAGATTGTATATCTGAGTCAAAGAAGATAGGATTAATAAATAGAATAAATTGTGACATTTGAAGTGACTAGTGCATGAAATGTTGGAATAAATTGAATGATGTAAATGATCACTAGAACCAAATACAAAGAAAAGTATTTGTAGTGGAATAATAGCGGAGAGTTAGTTCTACCCTAAGAATTTTACATCAATGATGCATACAAAGTTGAGAAATATTTTAGATACAACAAGTTGTTAAGGTGCGAAAACAATTATAGTGAAGCTAGTAAAAGTATAAACATTGATAATGTACAAGCTTTGATTTGCAAATCCATGTATTATTTAGGAAATGAAAACTAGTATTCTTATAACGAAAAGCTAATGATGGTAATAAATCTCAAATTGAAACAAGAAATTCTTGTATGGACATATCAGTCACATTATGTGGATTCATTTAAGTGAATTAAGAAGATTCAAATACTCGATATGGTTGTGCTGAGATAGTATAAATGATATGTGCAAGTGTATGTGGCAATATTTGACATTTTGAGCATTTTTCATGGAGGTTTAGAGATATTACTTATATGAAATACAAGAAGATACGTAATTATCTAGGAAAGATGTTCAAAATAGTTGTGCAATTAAACAAGCGAGAGCTAGTTGTCTAGATGTAAAGTATATTTGTATAAATTTAATTATCGAATTTGGTGATCTTTGAAATTTTTCCTAAAAGGAGATATTTGGCTTTAACTTGAGAATTTTGTTGATAATGAGAAAATTTGGTGGACAAAACATCAAAAATAACATAACGTTATGAATTAAGAATGGGGTGTGGAAAATAAAGGGGAACATACTTAATCAATTATGAGTAGTGAGCAATTACTACACCTATTAATTGTATAGGAAGCATGGAATAAATAAATGATAGTTGCAATGTGTACATAAAAACCTAGAGACATACCTATGTGGTAAGAAATAACAAGCAAGGATGATTTGCTAACAAGAGGGGGTTGATCTTCAGAGTTCACAATGGAAGCGAATCTTATTACTTGAAGGAAATAGAAGAGTTATACTAGTGAACATTATGAGTTTTGGGAGTTTTTCATTGAGAGTCATATGAATGTTAAAGACTATGATGGGATGAGGATGCATTTAGAAATATCGAAAATGAGAGTAGGACATGCCTTGAGATAATTACATAGAGATTTACTAAAAATTTCAAGGACAAAATTTCAATAAAGGGGGAAGGATGTAACAACCCTAAATTTCTAATTCACTTTATGCAAATAGAATGAATTGAAAAAGGGAAAATGTGGAATTCAATTTACAAGATTTTAAAATTTTAGAGTATAACTAATGGAAGACACAAAATTAAGCATTGAAACAAAAATATTAGTAATCTAATCGAGAAAATGAATCCAACAACATTAAGTATGTCGAAATCTAAGCCCGAACGAAAATCTCAAGTGATTAAAGTAATAAAATTGATTACAATGGGACCCACATGACTAGACATGCAATCATAAATATAGACTGATTCTTACATGCAATTAGATATGATAATTCCCACATTTATGGCGAGTAATGATTACTAAAAATTTTAAAATTAATTTCCATTTAATTCCTCCACCCTCTCTCTCACTTTCGATCAGCTCACTGGCTAGTCAGTGCATCGGACCCAAGGCTACACTAAATCTCGAGCCACACATGGTGGCCAATACCACCTTACTGATGCCACTACAACTGGCACACAGGTCTCCCACCTCTCCCCTCCCTCACTCTCATCAACCCTACCGACCTAACAAGTTGAGCAAGCTTACCACCGAAGGTCCTACAAGAAGCCATTCCCTATCCCCTCTTTCCCCTCTCTCTAGTTAACAGTTGACCCAATGCCAGGTCTAGACCGCCATGCCACCATATCCCTTTCCCCTTCTCTCCTCCTCCTCTGCAAAGTTTTCCCTTCATCGCAGCTCACCCACCTATGCACATAGGCTGGCATCTGCACTGTCTCTCCTTTCCTTCCATGTCTTTGCCCTAATTGCCAACCAACTGAACTCCACACCGACAGGCCTGCCACATGGATCAGCTTCCCCTATTTTCTTCTTCCTCCAATAAGGTCAGCCAAAGAACTCAAAAAGTCCTTTCCCCCCCACATCTCTCTATGGTCCAACTTTAGGCTGCAACTGTGCTGGAGTAGCCGCTGGCCACCGCTAGTCGTTGCCACCCCCACTCTCTCTCTTTCTTTTACTGTTTTGCATGATGGGCCCCACTACCAACTCCACCTTTGAAATTGGACGTCTTCAACTACTCAATCCAAGAGGGATCTCGCTGATCTGAGACATTCATTGTGATCCTTGTGACATGAGGAACAAAACCCATTGACCAATTAGGTCATCGGTGAAGATCTAATAGCAATCTGAGTTAACAATGATATACGATCACAATAGGGTTGATCAATGACCAATCTGACCATCCATTATCATCTAGCCCATGTTCTATTACCAAATGTCTGATCCATGACCAAATCAGCAAAACCCCACATAATCCAACCATTAATCGATCACCAAAACTTAAATCTACAATAGATATGACCTCATATCACGATCCAAGTGTAGATCGGCCACTCGATTCTAAATCTGCAAGTGATTTGTCCTTTAAATGATCTAACTCCTGATCAACTACCTAACACCTAAATTAACCACTGATATGAGCTTCGACAGAGATTTGATCATAGATCTAGTACTTGATATGAGCCATTCATTCTCGAATTTGGGATCAAAGGCAATCAAACCTGATCAAGACATGTCAGATATAATGTCATACATAGATTTAAGGGATTAGACATAAGATTGCCATCAAATCTTATTTAAATTAATTAAATTTAATTTGTTTGATTATTCCTAATAAAGTGTAAAAATTTTAGAAAATAAATAAGATTTGAATGGATTAAACCTTGGGAAGAACAATTGAGCTATTTATATTATTAATTACATTAATCTAATGGTTAGATTGTTCTGATGCTCTTAGATTTAAGATTTGATGTTAAGAGGACTTGAAAATATTGTTCTAGCCATCAAAATTTAATCTGACCATTGGATCAATAGATCAAACATTGAATATGAAATGGATAGTATGTCAGGCTGAGATAAATGGAAGTTGAGAACAAATGGATGATTTGGACCACTGATCTTTAATCAACGATAAGGATATGATGATATTACAAAAATAAAGATATATACATATGATAAGAGATCTATAAAGACAAGGTCATCATGTTTAAAGATTATTAAAGACTAAATGAGTTATAGATGCAGATTTGTAATAGGGAAATAACATTATATGCATGTATGACTTCACAGATGAGCCAATTGATATGACATTGAGACTATTGGATGTTCTGAGGATTGGATAGCTCGTATTCGAGGTAAGTGGGATTTAAGATGTTAATTTTCACAAATTATATGATCTGTTGATATGGTTATGATATAATTTTGATAATTGCATGAGATTTGAGTTACATGAAATATTTATAAAATGGGATTATTTTGAGATATTGTACATGCAATATTTATGATATGACATGAAATAAAAATGTTATAGTACTATATATGAAAATTTATTATATCATGGTTTTGAGGATTTAAAATGCATGATTTAGAATGCGCTACATGTTTTATATTCAAATAGTTTGATTTAACAACTAGGTGGGATTGATTTTAGTATAGGGTACCAACTACGCATATGATACATTATTTTCATGATTTGATATGAGAGAGGCACATAGCCTGAAAGTTTCATGATATTCAAGCATGAAGGCCTAGGTTTTCTTTTTTTCTACAAGCATGTGCTTAGGGAATGTAATGCTAAGAGGGATGTTGGGCTGGCCACCCATCCTATGACTTTGTGATATGATATACACCTACCCATAGAAGGGCAAACATCATAGGAAGTAGTATCATGGATAGTCCACGATACGATTCCGATCCTTAACCATGTAGGATGGATTCCTAGTCTCCCATTCTGGTGTCAACAAGGAGCAGCAATCAATAAACCCAAGAGTTGGTTATCACTGCAGCATAGCAGGCCTTTGTATTTTTTTTTTGCACAGTGCTGTCAGCACAACTAAGTGACAGTATGTGTGCTTGATTTTGTTTGGAGATCTAGGTGCTGTGATCACAAATGACTAACAGTGTCGTGACTATGTGGCATGGTGATATGCTTGGTATGAGCTAAAGACCATTATGTATACCCAATGTTAACTAGATGATTGTGGGCCCCGTATAATTAGGGGTGTGACCACTAAGGATTATATTCACCAAGTTCATGAGTTTAATATTGTTTAACTCATTTGACTGTTCAATATATTTGTTTACTATTTGGACAGTGATTTGTACATACCATTGCATTACTGGATCTATTTATGATGCTTACATCTATTTATAAAGTTTACATGAGATCCTTATTATGATCTAAAAATGATATTTTATTGTTCAATTTATTCATGATATTTACATAAAATTCTTGAAATTTGATATTCTAAAGTTTTAGATTACCTTAAATTTAATAATTAGATCATTGATTATTGATGAAAAATACTTTGGTGCATTGAATGATTATTACATTGTGAAAGCTAGTTTTTTATTTCAATTTTCATAAGAATCTTATTCCCCTACCAAGCTTGGCTTGCTGAGGCATTGCACTATTTTTGTAATACCTTAGATATTGAGTGGCAAACAGGACTAATGAGGAGACAAACAAGTAGCTAATCAAGATATCGTAGTATGAGGGTACATTTTCATTTTACTTGGACTATACATGTACATCTGTGGTATTTGGACTTGATTTGTAATGAGGTAGGCACTGTGGCTATTGACTTGATGGGTCCTAAAGAAGTAAACTTGTTTTTCAAAGGTTTACTAAAAAATGAAAAATTCATTTGAGTTTTCAAAATTTAAATATCAAATTGAATCATAAATAGGGTAATAGTGAGTTGGTGGTTAACACTCAAGATTTCAAAATGAATTTCCATGAAAATATTTTTTATTTTATTTTATTTTATCCATTTTTCAAAAATTGAGGCCCCACCTTTTGAAAGGAATTGTGAAAAGTGTTTGAAAAACCCTCGTTATCACACACCATCTCCAACCCCTTATTATTGTATTGTACAACTTATTTAATTCCTCTTAACTTTCTCGTAATAACCTTTTCCATCGTTGTTTGCCCCCTACCCTTTTTCTTTAGAGTGCTGCTCAGGTTGACCTCTTAGTCATGGTCATGATATTGTTCATATTCTTCATTTTGATGTTACTCAAGTTCCATCTTTATTGCAAACAAGAGCATAATGCTATCAGAACAATGAAATCAATAGTCCATGTACTGCATTTAAAGAAATCAAAAGTAGAACTTTACAAAGTGTTAAGAGTCTAATTTTGGCCAAAAGACCCCTAATTGAGCATTTAATTAGACCATCTAACTCATCAATTTGATAATTTTCAGATAATCTACAAAATTTTGCTCAAATTGACTATCCAATAGTAAATTTTCAAAATTAAAGGTCAAATGATCATTTGAGCTAATCGGATGCTTAATGTATAGTATAGATGACTCTAATCTAGTCTTTGGTCTTACAGATCAACTAAAAGAGGTTCGGATGGCTCATATCGATATTCAACAATGCAGATCAATCAAAAGAGCATGGACGGATTAGATTAAATTTCGATGGTGCAGATCATCTCGAAGATCAATAAGGTAAGAGTGGAAGGTTTCCTAAAGGAAGATGAGTCCTAATAAGGAGAGTAATATGGATGGGATTTTGGGAAGAAGAGGAACTTTCCTGATAGGAAACTAACTCTTAAAGGAAAGAGGGGGAGAAAAGATAAGAAAGGGGGAAAACTATAAGAAGAGGAACCATGGGAGCCTAAGGAGTTTTAGTTTTTGGGTTGTCTTTCTTTGGCTTTCCATTTTCTATTGTTTTGGTTCTTTCCACTTCATTCAATTAATCTTTTATTTCCCTTTCAAGCACTACCCTTCTACCATCTCTCTCTCTCTCTCTCTCTCTCTCTCTCTCTCTCTCTCTCTCTCTCTCTCTCTCTCTCTCTCTCTCTCTCTCTCTCTCTCTCTCTCTCTCTCTCTCGCACCACACCACTCCCACTATCTCCCATGTTCTCCTTCTCCTCAACTCTGCTCCCTTCTCCTTGTTTTACACTACCCCTCTCTATCTCCTTCTATCTCCTTAATCTCACCTCCTTCTCCCACACTACTCTGCATCAACCCAGATCGCTTCTCCTCTATTCACTCCCAGCCTTTAACCCAGCCAGTCTTTCTTCTCCAACCCAGATCACCACTTCACCGTCGCACACTGGCCCTTGCATCAATCATTCAACATCCCTCATCCGTTCAATCCCCAGCCTCCATTGCCTTCTCTTTTTCCCTCTCTGCTTCCTTGCCCTCTCTCACTCCCACATCAACCACCAAACCCATCACCAGTCTTCCCAGGCTGCATCGGACTACCTAACCTCCTCTGTAACACCACCAACCCAACTCCTCACTGCATCTCCTAGTCCTGTCTCTATCTCTCTCACCATCCCTCGCTTCTCTTGGATCCACGCTCACCCCTTCTCTATCTCACTCTTTCCAAACTCAATGCACCCATTTCTGTTTTTTTTCACCTCCCAGTCCATCACTGCACTAGACACCCGCCGAGATTGGCGTCGTCTCACAGTCTTGCTTCCTCTACCCAGATCACTGGCTTCTCTAGCCGGCACAGCAATCTCCACCGGTGCCTCACTCTAGACCGACCAGTACCCCTCTCTGCTCACCCAACTCCTTCACTCCTCTTTACCTGCTCCTTACCTCTCTTCTTCATCAACAGCATCAGCTAGTAACACCCATCTCTGAGTTTTTTTTCCATCCTATCCCACTGGCTCTACTCCAATCCACCATGCGCTCCACTCTCCCTCTCATTCTAAGTTTCGTTCACCCCACTAGATCATCTACCTCCCCAGCCCTTCACCATCACTAATTCCTTAGCCAAGCACTATTCTTTCCCTATTCTCCACATTCCCTATCAGTACCAGGGACTTGACGCCCAGATATCCTCCATCACATGACGAGTCGATGCCCCAGTTTTCCCTCCTATCTCCTTCGTTCCCCACCAAGCCTGGCTCATTTCCCACGGCTAGTCCACCACTATTCTTCCATGCACCAGCACCTGTGTTTACACCTCCACCTTCACCGGCAATCCCATGCAACATAATCATCTTCTTCTTCTCTTTTTTTGTTTATGGTAAATTTAAGGAACTGTAAGAGAAAATTCCCTTTTTGCCCTTAGTAGAAAAATTCTATTTACATTTTTTTTTGTCCTTATCTGCATTCTATTTTATACCCATTCTGTTATGTGCATACTGTGGCATTCTCAATTAATACAAGAACTGTTTTGTCTATCTATGTTTAACTAAATCAATGGTTCTGGTTCAATTTTAGGATATCTTCAATTTCTCATCCATTTCAATTCCAATTTTTAATTAACTTTTAGATTTGGGTTATAGGACATTGTAAAGCTTGTTTATCATCATTGATCTTCAATCTAAGAATCTGAACTTAGATCTAAGCCATTAAATCTCCAATATCTTATATAGCCTAGATCTCTCAGAATTTTTGGATTTTACATGATCCATCTGGGCGACCATTAATCAAAACCACCAGAAACATGTGGATGAAGGTTGATCATGATTTAGGAGACCAGATCTGTAGAATTTGAAGATTAGTCTAGGGAAGTGAAATTTTCTTAATTTTTTAATTAAAGTTCTGTTTTCTTTGGATTAGACCTCTGTAATTTCTTTTTGTTAATTTTTTATTTAATTTCAATTTGTGAAGAATTAAATTTTATTTAACTCCAAATTCTTAAAGTGTGTCCCTGTGGGATCAACCCGTACTTGCACCGTTACACTACAATAGCTCGTGCACTTGTGAAAAACATCAACAAGTTTTTGGCACCGTTGCCAAAGACTTGCAAAGGAGTTTTCATAAAATTTAATTGTAATTCAAAAAAAATTTTAAAAAATAGGAATTGCATACTTTTAGTATTTTTCAAATTTTTTAGTGTATTATTACCTTGTTTCCTAAATTAAGTACTTATTTCTAATTTTCTTTTTCAAGAAAATAGGAAAGTGGAGGAAATTGGCAAGTGGATCTACATCAAAATAAAAATTTCCCATCTTTCATATACTAGAAATTTTCTTTTCTTTTGAGTGAATCTTGTAGTGAGGCCCCTTTGTAATTTGCAATTGCCGTTACAAATTTAAAATACATGTCAAGTTTGAGATAAAACGACCCACACTTGATCTTTATCAGAAACCCCACTATAAGTATCCCTCACTCCTTTTATTTCCTAGATTAGGGTTTCATTTAGGATAATTTTGCATTGGTTGGTAGTATAATTGCATATAGAAAGCATATTTGATATTTCTGCATTTTTAGGATTTTACATTAGTTTACTATTTTAATTGCATTTTTAGGGCACGTTTAATGCTTTAAGGTGATATATGCTGATCGAACTATCCTGAAGTGTGAAAATTAATTATTAAGGGTACCCTACCCCCACAAGATCAAGGGTGAATTTTATCACCACTCCTTGGCCCACCTATGATAATTACATCAAGTACACAGCCCTACCTTTCAAATTAATCTAAAATCAATTAGAAGAGACCTATAGTGCCATCACATGCTCATAGGATCCTCTTACTAAGATGCAATCTATTGTCACTCCAATGGCTTTTGAACACTATGGTTATAATGGGTGTCTTTAAATCCAAGTGATATTCCCACGCTTTCTGTTGACATTTGTGAGGACTAAACACCTCCTTATATGAGGATTGTATTAACCACCTTGTATAGAACTTAATTGGTAAGCAATAGTCAAATCTAACGAAGAGGAGGAGCATTAAATTAAGCTAAATTAGAAGCATTGTCCCTACACAAATTCAAGAAAATCAAAATATTTCTGATTAGCCTAAGCTTTAGTTAACTTTTCCATTTGTTTGCATCATGTAGAGATAGAGCTAGCCTTTACATTAGGAAATTTTAGATTAGTCTAGTTCATGCAAGGGCATCGATCTCAGAATTCAGTGCTACTACCTTTAGACCTAGATATTCAATGCATCCAACACCAAGGGGAAAGAAATCTAGTCCTTATCCCGATGGTTGAACCACCAATAGAGATTGAGCACAAAATAATTAAAGATTTCCATGCACTACACCAACTCAATACCCCATCCTACATAGCTTTACCTCCCACAAATATGGATCACTTTGAGTTAAAGCTAGGAGTCATTCAATTACTTCCTACTTTTTATGGTCGAGACAGCGAAGACCCCTACCTACATATCAAGGAGTTCCTTGATATTTGTGCCACATTTAGGTTCCAAAATTTTTTAGATGATTCAATTAAGCTTAAGGTATTCTCATTCTCACTTAAGGATAAAGCCAAGTCATGGCTTAATTCCTTGGAGGTAGGTTTCATACATACATGGGACCAATTGTCTAAGAAGATTTTTACAAAGTTCTTCCTTGTTCACAAAACAAATGCCTTGCATTGTAAAATTATTTCCAACAAAGGGATGATGAACAATATTACGAATGTTGGGAATGGTGGAATGAACAACTGCAAAAATGCCCTCATGTTAAAGGATGAAAGTGAGGCATGGGAATTCTTTCAGACATTGGCCGATAATTCTCAGCAATGGGATTATTCAAATAGGAAAGAAAGAATTAACCAGCCCACTAAGAAAGGAGGTCTCTATGAGATAGGAGTGCATACTAATTTATCCTATAAGCTTGACTCTGTCGCTGAAAAATTAGGTAGAAGAATGAACAATCTTGAAAGTATGTTTCAATCTTTCATGTCTACGGCATTATTCCAAAAACCTCCACAAGAGGTATGCGCTACTTGTTCTAATCTAACCCATTAAACTTTAGCTTGTTCATCTAATAAAGTATTCCATGAATATCTTGTAGACCAAGCGAGTGCATGTCACTAACCTAGCAACAACCCATATTCTAAGACTTATAATCCTGGATGGGATAGGCATCCCAATCTTTCTTGGTCAAAGAATAATCATCGAAGGGGACCACTACTAAACACCCCTACTTAAAATTTTCCTCGTAGGCCTATACTTCCTCAATAGCCACCTAGCTTCCAACAACCTTAGCAACCAAAGAAACAATCTTTAGAGGCTAGAATTGAGAGCATGAGAGCAAAACAGAATGAAGAAATAAAAAGGACTTTAAACCAATATCAGCATGTCAATTCTCAAGCCATAGCTAAGTTAGAGATGCAAGTAAGCCAATTGCCTACTAAACTACATAATAGAGGAAAGGGTCATTTCCCTAGTCAACCCAACCCATCCCCAATCCTAAGGGTCAATTTGAGATGGGGCTAAGTTCTCAAAACCTTAACCCTCATGAGCATGCCAAGTCTATAACCACCCTTAGGAGCAGTCATAAGATTGATAATGAAGAAGGGCAGGCTAAGGAAACCACAGAGGAGAAAGAGGTAAGTGAAACACAGGAAAAAGAGAAAACATAGAAAAACCCTATAGAAACTATAGTGGAGGCACCTTATGTTCCTAAAGCCCTTTTCCCCAATTACTAAATAAAGCTAGAAAGGGAACAAACTTCAATGAGTTAATAGAGGTATTTAAACATGTACAAATCAATATACCATTACTCAATGCAACTAACAACTTCCCTACCTATGCCAAATTCTTAAAAGAGCTATGCACAACAAAGCGAAAGCTTAATGTGCAAAAGAAAGCCTTCCTCACAAAGCAGGTGAGCCCTTTGATTCAACATAAGACCCCACCAAAGTTTAGAGATCTAGGATGTCCTGTAATTACTTGTGTCATTGGAGATCATATCATAGATAGGGCACTTCTTGACATAGGGGCTAATGTTAACTTGTTGCCATACTCTATCTATGAACAACTAAAGCTTAGTGAGTTAAATCCAACCACTACCACGCTGCAATTAGCGAACAGATCTATCAAGATACCCCATGGTTTGGTTGAAGATGTCTTGATATAGGTGGACAAGTTTTATTATCCTATTGATTTCATAGTATTAGACACCCAGCCTGTACGTGATCTTGGAAGTCAGATCCCAATCATCCTTGGACACCCATTCTTGG
Organism: Warburgia ugandensis; assembly: GCA_035236585.1. Lineage (NCBI taxonomy): Eukaryota > Viridiplantae > Streptophyta > Magnoliopsida > Canellales > Canellaceae > Warburgia > Warburgia ugandensis. The sequence continues at coordinate 56,218,497 of CP141133.1, read as the reverse complement.
CAACGTCCAACGCCATTATTAACTGTAAGAATGGTGTAATGAAGCTGTCGTTCAGCAATATGAAGGTTAAGCTTAATTCCTTTTAATGCTAATCAACAACATTTAGACCTTGATCATCCATGTAATGTCAATTTGATTGAGAGTCTAATTAATGAGATTCATTCACCATTGTCCATCTCTGACCCACTAGAGGCTTGTCTCATGCACTTTAATGGCGAATTTGATATAGACAAGTCTATTGAGCAGGTAAACAATCTTTTAGATGTTGCACCAATCATGGATGCCTCAAACTGGGTCCTTATGTGGAACCACTCCCACCTTCTAAATCTATCCCCACACCCTTAATAGAGCACCCACCATCTTTGGACCTAAAACCCTTATCTAAGAACTTGAAATATTCATACTTAGGCCCAGATGAAACCTTACATATAATAATAGCATCAAACTTAGATAAAGAACAAGAGGGTAAGCTTTTAGATGTTCTTAAGAAACATAAAACTGCTCTAGGCTAGACAATAGCAGATATAAAAGGGATTAGTCCTCTTGTGTGCATGCATAGGATACATCTAGAAGAAAATGCAAAACCTTTTACGGAAATCCAAAGATGACTAAACCCCCACATGAAGGACGTGGTTAGAGATGAAGTCCTAAAGCTCTTAGATGTTAGCGTTATATACCCTATCTATGATATTACTTGGGTTAGCCTTGTTCAGGTTGTACCTAAGAAATTCGGGGTCATGGTAGTCAAAAATGAGGACAACGAGTTAGTACCCACCCTCATGACCACGGGGTGGAGAGTTTGTATTGACTATTGAAAGTTGAACACAGTCACGAGGAAAGATCATTTTCCTCTACCCTTCATTGACCAAATGCTAGAGAGGTTGGCCAGACATAGCTATTACTATTTTCTGGATGGATATTCCGGTTACAACCAAATTCCTATAGCACTAGAGGATCAGGAGAAGACCACCTTCACCTACCCTTTTGGAACCTTGGCCTACAAACGTATACCTTATGGGCTTTGTAATGCTCCAACTACATTTTAGCATTTTCTCTAACACGGTAGAAAGGTTTCTTGAGGTGTTTATGGATGACTTCTCAATATTTGGGTCATCATTTGATGAGTGCCCGCGCCACTTGAAATTAGTCCTTACAAGGTGTTAGGAAAAGAATCCTGTCTTAAACTGGGAAAAGTGACATTTTATGGTACGAAGTGAGATAGTATTAGGCCACATAATATCACCAAATGAGATAGAAGTCGATAAGGCAAAAGTGGATTTAATAACCAACTTTCCTCGACCAAGGACGGTGAAAGAAATTCGCTCCTTTTTAGAACATGCTGTCTTTTACAGGCAATTCATCAAAGATTTTAGCAAAATTGCCAAGCCCCTATGTAATTTACTAACAAAGGAGGCCACTTTTGACTTTGATGAAGACTATAAGATAGCATTTGAGTGACTCAAGGTCGAGTTGACTTCTACACCTATTATCCAACCACTAGATTGGAACACACCATTTGAGATAATATGTGACGCCTCAGATTATGCCATTGGATCTGTTTTGAGGCAGTGCATTGATAAACTTTTCCATGTGATATATTGCACTAGTAAAACACAAACTGATGCCAACTGAGCTATTCAACCACTGAGAAAGAGTTGTTAATTATAGTGTTTGCTTTGGATAAGTTTAGATCTTACCTATTATGGTCTAAAATTATAGTATACTCAGATCACACAGCCTTAAAGTACCTCCTTTCTAAAAAGGATGCAAAACCTAAGTTGATCCATTGGATACTACTACTAGAAGAGTTTGACTTAGAAATTAGGGACATTAGCGACCAAGGGCCTATAACTGAGTCATTCCTAGATGAACAGCTTTTGCATATTTCCCAGTTACCTTGGTGTGGAGATATTGTTAATTATCTTGTTACAGGACAAATGCCTAATCTTTGGCCTAAACAAGATAAAAAGATATTTTTAACCAAGGTTATATATTTTACTTGGGATGATCCGTACTTATTCAAGTATTGTCCTGAGCAAGTAATTAGGAGATGCATACCAGACAGTGACATAATCAAATCATCTCCTTGTGTCATGATCATGCATGTGGGGGTCATTTCAGCTATAGAAAGATCACTGCAAAAATTTTACAACGTGGATTTTATTGGCCTACCATATTTAAGGATGCACACGCTTATTGCAAAGTTTGTGTAAGGTGTCAAGGGTTAGGAAGTTTAGGAAGGAGACATATGATTCCCTTAAACTCAATCCCTGTCATAAACCCTTTTGATGTTTAAGGCATAGATTTTATGGGACCTTTTCCTAATTCTTTTGGAAATCTGTACATCCTAGTGGGAGTCGACTACATGTCCAACTAGGTGGAGGTTATACCATGCAAAACTAATGACCACGAGATTGTGGTAAAATTTTTAAAAGAAAATATTTGTATAGGGTTTGGTACTCCTAGAGCCAAAATAAGCGATGGGGGGAAACACTTTTGTAATAAAGTATTTGAGAATTTAATGAAAAAGTATGGTGTCAATCATAGGATAGTTATCCCATACCACCCTTGGACTAGTGGCCAAGTAGAGGTATCCAATAGGGAAATAAAGAGGATTCTAGAAAACATAGTCAATCCAAATAGGAAAGACGGGTCTCTAAGACTTAATGATGCTTATGGGCTTATCGTTAAGCATATAAAAACCCTATAGGAATGTCACCCTACCACCTAGTCTATGGAAAGACCTGTCACTTACCAGTAGAGTTAGAATATAAGGCATAATGGCTATCAAAAAGCTCAATTTTGACTTAAATTCTACTGAAACCCATAGAAAACTCCAACTTAATGAGTTAGAAGAATTGAGGAAATATACATATGACTCTGCACGATTATACAAAGACCAAATGAAAGCTGTACATGATAAACATATTTTAAGAAAATCTTTAACACCTGGTCAAAAGGTCTTACTGTTTAACTCTAGACTACATCTATTCCCAAGAAAACTTAGATCTAGATGGATTAGGCCTTATATAGTATACGCAATCTATCCTCATGGGGGCCATTGAAATTGAAAAGAATGGAGCAATCCAAAAGGTCAATGGTCAAAGGTTAAAACCTTTCGTAGAACTGCCTGACCCTGAAACTAAAGAGACATTTTTAAAGAAACCTCAATATCATGACCCACCTTAGAAGAACTAAATAAGGTCATCATGCATCCTATAAGATGAAGAATGTAGACAGGGGATACATGAAAATATGAAATGACTTTGGGCCTTTTATAGAAGAAAATGGACTTTTAAAGTCATTTTGAAAAGAAAAAAAAAAAACCCAACTTCAAAAGTCAAATTTCTAAAGTTGTTTTATAATAAACAACTTCAAAAGTGAAACTTTTAAAATCGTTTGCTAAAAATGATTTCAAAAAGTCAATCTTTTAAAGTTGTTTTTAAAAACGACTTCCCAAGTCCAACTTTTGACATCATTTTCATAAAATGACTTTAAATAAAACAACTTTAAAAGTCCCTTTTACTATGTGGCACTAGATCATGTTTCATATAAATTAGTGTTGAATCATGGATCATGTACATAATAAACATAAGCAAATACAAAAGAAGTTATTTTTCAAATAACCTAATCATTAATATAATCCATATAGCACATGTTAAAAGAGCTAATCAAAGAGCTAATGTAAAATTATTTCATCTCACTAATACAATCTATATAGGCCTCTCATATATTGTTTTCAACCCAAACACCTCCTTACCATTGTCACACACGTAATCCTCATTCTCACCAAGTACTTCAACTGATCAAATTGTTTTGGTAATACAAGGGTAATCTATTGCAGTATTGCCTCGGTCGTCTTCATCATAAAAATTTCTCAGACAGGATGATAAAATAGTTGACCATCTCTTACCATATTCTTCTTCCACATAAAATACATGTTTTGCTAGAGATGATAAAAATTTGATCATTTAATAACCAATCTTATTGAGGTCAACCAATGTAAATCCAAGGGCATCAGTTTTGATGATGTCTTTTTTATGTTCCACTCAATCGCACTTAAATACAATTTTAACCCTATAAGTATAATCCAAGGCCCACATCCCTCTTATAACCCACTAATATGTATCATTTGCCACTATTGGCCTCTTATCCTTTGAACTAGAAAAAAATGTAACATTGGCTACTAAGATTGTGTAAAAGTGATAACCATTGATGGAATATCTAGTACATTTTATTACATCTAGTTGTGGTCCCATCACCATCCAACCCAAGATTTTTGATGTACTATTGCATGGAACTTCTCGTTGATCTTGAACTTGTGCATATTATGTAGGATATGATTGTTGCAAGTAGGATTACATATACATAATACAATTTATAGAAGTGTGAATTCATTTATTTTACCTTTTGACAGAGTTAAGTATTGAAAGTGCAATAGTGCTGAAATTGCAACCACTTATATTTCTTTGTCTAACTTGGATTCTTTGCTTTGAGGGCATTGATGTGCTCGTTACACACACACACACACACACCCCAAATCAATGGAGACATCAAAGAAAATATAAAAATTAACACTCATCAAAATTAATTGAGAGACTAAGAAAAATATAATAATTAATAATATATTTTTACAAAGTGCATGATCAACTTACTCAATGTACAGTTGGACTTCATCAATATTTTGCAACACATAAAGGTGATCTTGGTCCCCTTCTTTGTAGTCTATAGTCAATACACGACCACACTATAGAGGTTCACCAACCTTGGGATCATGAAATCCAACTAATTATTTCTCTTTTGGGATTTCAACCACACCCACTTCTGATAAGTACTCTGTGCAAAACTCCACTGCTTCCTCTACAATATAATAGTCAGTTATACACCCCTCTAACTGGTTGTGATATTATACATGCCCTTTTAAATTTTCATGTACCTCTCAAAAGGATAGATCCATTGCAAGTAAACTGGCCCACAGAGTCTGACCTCATCAATTAGATGCACTGTTAAGTATATCATGATGTCAAAGATGGGTGGTGAGAAGAGTATCTAAAGCTCACATAAAGTTGTCACTAGATGTTCTTAAATTTCTTATAATTTTGAAACATCTACCACCCTATTGCACAAAGCATTGAAGAAGTACCAGAATTTTGTAATAGGTCCTCTAACTCTATTTAGCAACATCGAATGTATTACTATAGGCAAGAGTTGTTGCATTAATGCATGACAGTCAAGGGACTTCATCCCTAACACATTCAGTTCTTCTCTCCTCTCTGTTGAGCATATAATTTGCTTTAGGTAGGTATGTTCCTCAACTGTCCCTATCTTGTGGATGCAACCTTCTCTTCAAGCACATCTTCATAAGATCCATTTGAGTTGCAAGTCTATCCTTTATTTTTCGTGGGATGTCAAACAAAGTACTGGTTAAGCTTTCACACACATTCTTCTTAATGTGCATGACATTAAGCACATTCTTCCAACAACTTTTAGAGTTTCTTTCGCCGACATGTTTACCTACTTTGATCTTCTTTCCCCACAAGATATTAAGGTTTTCATCCTATTATAATACTTGCCATTCTATCAATATCTTTGGAGGTGTGACGACCCGGGTTTTTGAAACACATTTTATAATATATTTTTCAAAGATAAGGGCGTCCCCTCAGTAAAAAAAATTCGTAAAACACAAAGCAGCGGAACTTCTTTTCTTTTTAAACTTGTTTTGAAGACCCAAGTCACCACTTCATACATAACATCAGTACAATTTGTGTACAAAATAAAATTCCATTGAAGGAATATGATTTTATTAAACTTCCAGGATCCATCCAATGGTTCATAGTACAGCACGGTATCAGTACAATACCTGTCTAAATTACATAATCCAAAATATACAAACCTCACCATACATTAAAAACTCTCAGTACAATACAATTCTCTCAAATAAAATACATGTCTTCAAGAGGAGGTATCTTGTTTGATTATTCATCCACATCTTCTTAAGTCTTCTATAGTCTTGAGCTTCTAACCCTCCTTCTCTGTATCTGAGGTATTGTAAACATGGAAACATGTACAATAGCTCAACAAGCTATGCTTGGTAGGGGAATACAAAAATACACTACTTCATCAACATAAGAGTATATACCTCAGTCCTTATTTCATCATAGTTATCCATTCATAAGATATCTCCACATAGGGTACATACATTATTTATGTAGTACATGACAAATTAGTTAATATAGTGAAGATTGCTCAAAATTTGTTACTTTTTCTGGCTATACTCTCACTTAGGAGAGCAATACCTAGCCAAAGATTATTCAACACTTGTTCCTTCCCTTGGCTATACTCCCACTTAGGAGAGCAATACCTAGCCAATCCTCATATGGGGTTTTCATTCGAGGAACTCATGTAATAGCATATCATCATGCCATACTTATTCCTTCCCCTGGCTATACTCCCACTTAGGAGAGCAATACCTAGCCAATTATCATATGTGGTGTTCATTCTATGAACTCATGTAATGGCATATCATCACGCCATGGCATCATACTATGCCTATCATATGTGCATCATAATGCAAAATACATTAGGACTATTATGCTTACAGCCTCAATCCGTACAATGTGCCCGGATAACTGTATAATCTTCCACTGACACCAACTGTGGAATAATCAATCCATGTCCTCATGGGGTGGACCATGGCTGTTACAGTGGGGCCTTCCCATTATTGCCCCACCCAACATTTAGCCTCTTTTTGGGCATGATATCCATCATATAAATTTCAGGAAGTGGGTGGCCAAACCCTCATAACTTCCCTAGCATAGCATCCCCAGTCTCTATCTCTGTGTAAATCAAAATCCACAAGTCTCAATACTTGTATGGAAAATATATTGTACATATCAAACGGTCTGTCTATTTAACTAAGGCCGGAATATTATACATACCCTATTCTTAGGGTTTCCTTAGTCTCCATATCTCATCATTTTCACCTCATTAAACTTGATCAATAAATTAGATCAAGTGGATTAGATTATGAGGTTGGATCAATTTGTTTGATCCTTTGGTTAGATCACTTAATTTGATCATATAGTTTCGGATCACTTATCATATGTTTTGGATCCCTTAATTGGAACACATGTTTTGGATCCCTTAATTGGAACACATGTTTTGGATCCCTTAATTGGATCACCTATTTTGGATCCCTTAATTGGATCACATGTTTTGGATCCCTTCATGGGATCGTATGTTTTGGATCCCTTAATTGATTCATATGTTTTGGATGCCTTAGTTTGATCATATGTTTTTGGATCACTTAGTTGGATCATGTATTTTGGATCACTTAGTTGGATCATGTATTTTGAATCACTTAGTTGGATCATTTGTTTTGGATCATAAGTTTTGGATCACTTGTTTGGATCATGACTATGCTAAGGTACTAAGCATAATGATATAATGAAGGTCTATATTTTTGGACAGATAATCATGTATATCTATACATGAATCTCTAATATATCATTGTATATCCACCTACCTCAAAGTAGTATCTTGATTCATCCATCTCCAGTGTATTCTTCCACAATGTCCATCATGGTCTGGATTCATCCATCTGTCATACCATATATACAAGGTTATTTCCCTATTCAAGTATGTATTCCTATAGATGATACCCTAATTTTCCTTGAATCAAATTTTATCAAGGGTTTGGGATTCTCTATCTATGTTCTTCTACATATGCATACATACTATACAATACTACATTAGTATTTGTTTTTTTATCATCCAAGATCCTATGGAACTTGTTTGATCATCCTTATCTTGATTTCCAATTTTTATCAAGATTAGATGATTTACTACATTTTATGCTCTCATTATTATTACTCAACCAATCAATGTTTTATTGGTTGAGGGTAGCTTATTTCATTCTAAGTTTAAATTTCTCCTCTTATGTCAAATTGGCTAAGGCTTACTAGTTAAATGGTTGAACACAAAGTGACTACTTCAATCCTCATGTAAGGAGGCGTTTAAACCTCACAAACGTCAATGGAATGTGGGGGGAGAGCATGGCTCTATTAGATAACCCCCTTAACCACTATGTCCATCATTCATTAGCTTGACACTAACTCAACCTTTCATAAGGTTCCTATGAGCATTTAATCCTAAGTATTCTTTCTAATTGTTTTTAATTAAATCCATGAATTAAAATGTCATTCATGGAGATTTATTATTCTCCTAAGTTGGACCAAGGAATTTATATTCCTTATATTATCCTACTAACTATGGTCCTTACTATCATTAAGTCCAATTCATACATTCCATTTGAATGTCCCTTCCTTCTAATTTCATTTAATTTTCATTTCAATGAAATTACAATTACTTAAGCATTGAAAGCATAACTTTAAAGCATGAATAAACAATTAACTAAACACTTAAATAACCAATTAAATAAATAATTCAACTAAGAAATGAAAGACAATTATCATAATGTTCAATAATTGGAATAGAAATCTAACATGTTATCATGATCCAAGGGTCTTAATTGATCCATAGTCATCCTTCATCTTTTTAAGGTTTAGATCTTGATCCTTCATTTTATTTTAGATCCAACATATTACATTGATGTAATTTAATTATTAAATCATGGATTTATCTCATCCATTGATTTGATCTACTTGATCAAGGAGATCTTAGGTTACTTTGTATCATTTAAGGGCATAGATCTTGATCTAGCCCAAATCCACATCATCCATTCATTAAATCCCTATGATTTTATCTCAAGATCATCATCAAAATACATCCATGCTGTCCAACCATCTTGGATCATCTTGATCTAGGAGATACTATTCATTTTTAGGGATTTTAGTAACTCTTAGGCTAGATCTCTTAAGATCTGCCTAATCAATACCATTTAATCCACTTAAATTATTGATTATGTTATAAAATCATCATCCAAAAAGGTATTAGTGGTCTGATCATCCTAGATCTTGTAGATCAAGGATGTTAGTTACTTATCCACTTAATTATAGAAATTTTAATTAATTAAAATTAAAATTTTATAAGTTCTGTCCATTTGGATTATAACAAGGAATCCATCACAACTTTCCAATCTCAATTGAGATCGGAATTGAAATTTTAAGGGCTGAATTTCACCTTACTGTTTTGATGATTTTGTTTTGATACATGGTTCTTAGTATTTTGGAACTGTTAAGTGTTCAATTTTGGTCAAAATACCCCTAATTTAGTATTTGATTAGAGCATCTAGACCATTAAGTTTAAGATTTTAAATCAAATATTTCATTAATTGGCCATCCAACCGTTGAATTGTAAAATTTAGTGGTTAACTGACTATTAAAGCTAATGGACGGTTTAGATTTCGCTAATTGAGTCCTGTGCATTGCAGATCGGTCAACTCAGGCATGGACGCTCCAGATTGAATCATGGAAATCAGATGGAATTTTGAAGAGTCATAGTACAAAACAAGATTGAAGACTTGCAGAGTTCTAGTAAGACTAGAATTCCAGTAGACCCACTCTCTTTCTTATCTCTCTTTTCTCTCTCTCTTTCTCTTATCTTCCTTATCTTTCTCCTTTCTTTTCCTCTTATCTTTCTCCTCTCTTTTCTCTTTTTCTCTCTCTTATCCCTCTCTCCTATACGTCTCTCCCTATCTCTCTTTTAAAAGACCCTTCTTTCTTCTCCAAAAAGGATGTTTTTCCCTTTTTAGGAAGGTGCAGGCTGGGCTGTCTCTCTCTCTCTCTCTCACCAGCATCAACCTCCTTTCCCCTGCCCAGTTCTCTCCATCTCTTCATTGCCCAGCCGGCAAGCCTAGACGCCCATCTCTTGCTCTTTGTCACATCCCCCCTAATTCCTTCACTGCATCGGACTGCCCAGAGATCCCAACTCCAGCCCGGCTCTATCTCCCTTTTCTCCTCCCATCTTCCACGGCTCCACCGCCCTTAGCCTCTGCATAGCCGCACAGACAGGAGAAGGAAAACCCAAGTTGGGTTTTCCTCCCCATCGTTTTTCCTCTTTCCCTCCTCTTCTCCTCTTTCTCTTCGAGTCGTACGGTCCTGGGAGAGAAAATCCGTTCTGGGTTTTCCTCCCCATCGTTTTTCCTCTTTCCCTCCTCTTCTTCTTCTTCCTCCTTCTCCAGCGGTTCTCCCTTCATCGCCGTCTTCTCCGGCAGTTTGAAAAGTCGCACAACCCTTCTTCTCCGGTTTCCACAGTAGCCAGACAGCCACGGGAGAGAAAACCCAATCTGGGTTTTTTTCCATCTTCTCCCGCGATCCTCTTTCCCTCCTTCTTCTTCCCTTCTCTCTCCTTCCTCTTCTCTTCTTCTCTCCTCTTCCTTCTCAAACCCCACGTTTTCCTGGTTTTTGATTAAAACCAGAACCCAGGGAAAATTTCAGTTCTGCCCCTGGCAGATCTCAGGAATTACATCTGTGTCCCCTGGCAGATTTCAGAAAATTCCATCTGTGTCCCTAAAAGAATTCCATCTGTGTCCCCTGGCAGATTTCAGGAAATTCCATCTGTGTCCCTAAAAGAATTCCATCTGTGTCCCTTGTCAGATTTCAGAAATTCCATCTGTCTCCCCAAAAGAATTCCATCTGTGTCCCTTGGCAGATTTCAGAAATACCAATTGGGTCCCCTGTTTAATTACAACTGTGTCCCTGTGCTATTCTGGTTTTAACTTATCTTCATTCTGACTATTCAGGGACAGTGCAATCCAAGGACAAGCTTATCCAGGACGCATTTTATTTTTATTTTCTGTTTTCCTTGGAATAAATATTTGTGAACATTGGAACAATTGAATAAATCTGGATTTTATTTTTTTGTGAGTTTATATTCTTTTATTAATTGAATTTTATTGAAAACTCCATAATTTTAAATCAAGTCCTCGTGGGATCGACCCGTATTTGCACAGCTATACTACAATAGCCCGTGCACTTGCTGTTAAACAATCAACAGGAACCTAATGAACACATCCAACAGTTCAGATGTCAAATTGGGGATCATCTTGGCCATGATCCAAGATCAATGGCTCGGATTTTATAAAAACGATCATGTAAATACTACTTAAAAACACGATCTAATAATTTAAGTGAATTATTAACATCAACATGATTTCAAATAAAGTTTCTGATCTAAAATCAGAGTTCAATTAAAGTCAGAATTAATATTTCAATATTTCAGCCCGTTTTAAGGGCAGAATTTCATCTTTTCTGTTTTTGAGCAATTAATTCATATCTATGAATATAAATCTAACTGTGAACTTGATCATAAGGTATTAGAGTGTCTCTGAAGACATCCATAGGTTCAAATTTGTCTTTTAAAGTCATCTGGTCCATGATCTATGATCATGGATACTGATTTCACAAAATAACTATGTAAATACAACTTAAAACATAGATCTAATAATTTCAGTACATGCTAAATGATACAAAGAGTCCATATCATTTTTCAGATCTAAAATCAGAGTCCTATAAATCTCTGAATTGAAGAAATACAAATTTCAGTAAAAAAAATAGACGGTCCCGATTGAATCTGGGTTACAGGCAGCGTCCCGTGCCTGTAACCGCCTATCCTGTGTCCGGCGGTGGTGGCGCAGCTACAGGCGAGACGGTCCGATCCGGACCGTCAGATCGCCTGTGGCTAGATCTCCTTCGTCTGTTAACAACAAACGCCCAGATTTCATGTCCTGGGGTTTTTGGTCCCCAGGAATCCATCCAACGACTTAGAAGTTACATCTAAGCTGCGGATGGATGGGATCTCAACCATCCAAGCCGGATCCATCATTTCCGACGGATCAACGGCAGGGAGATCCCTCCTTTGCCTACTGGAATTGAAAGAGGGGAGTGATAATGGCCTACCTGAGCCGATTTGGGGAGAAAGTGCTCACCGGAGAAGGAGAAAAATGCTGGAGAAATTGTAGATAAAACCCTAGCTTTCCAAAAAAATATACAGATGGAATTACTCCGTTGTCGTTGCTGGAGAAGGTGGGTTACCATGGGGTTTTTGAATAAAACCCTATTTTTAAGACTCCCAATGGTGCAAGATCACCGTTGGACAACCTGATTGGCCGTAATAGCTTGAAGAAACTGCCGAAGATAGTAACCCTTACTGGGTTGACCTTCTTTTTCATTTTTTTGGCGATCCAAGAGGTGGAACATCATCAAATCAAGGGGCTTTTGTAAAGAGCCCTTGTCCTAAAATATCCAATGGTGGAGATGGTAATTCAAGGGTTCAAACTTGATGGGTAATTGAAATAGGGTTTCCTGGGCGAAAACCCGTTTCCATTAGGGACGACGCGTCCGTGGACGCTCCCGACTTCTCCACTTAGTCTGGAGAGCCTGGGGCGTCTATGGACACGCCCTGAGTGAAAATAATAAGAGAAGAAGAGGAAGAAAGTTGGGAGAGTTTGGGGAGGTTTCTGGAGCTAAATTTTTGCAGCATAACAGGGGACCTCAGAATTTTTCTGGGGTCTATTTATAGAGGTTTTGAGTGGTTTTCATAATAACATGCAATAATTATGTTTTCTCCTTTTTATTATTTAATGTATATTAGATTCCCACTACCACCTCCTTTTCCACTAGCAGGTGGTAGTGCTTTGACTAATGATTGCATTTTTTTCAGACGTTGGATCCCTTTGTGGGTCCCTTGTGGGCCCCATGTGGGCCCCACATGAGTGTGAAAAGACCAAATTGCCCTTTTATGGAGAAAAATTCATTTTATTCTCCCAAGCTCGGAATTGAGCGTACTTAGTGGTGTTGGATTCGTATTTCCAAGTACATTCCAGATTTGGATGTCTCAGGTCTTGGTTATTTTTGAAATTACCATTTTGCCCTTTCATTCATTAAAATGAAGAAAAATATAGATTTTTCATCTGTATTCGGAAATTGACATGCTTACAGTCAATTTAAAGCGTTCGTCACATATGTTTTCAATTATATAGTTCTTATACCTTGATTTCACTTCTATGAGAAGTGCATATTTCATAACCCTAATATTCTAGCCTGATTTCTATTGAAATTCTAAATTTTAATAGTTATTTAATTTCATTATAAAAAATTAGGGGTGTTACAAGAGGTGTCCTTGTCTCTACACTACCATTAAATTCCACCTTCTTAAAACAGTATGGATGGTCTCTATGCAACCATCATCTATGGCCGAGGAATGTCATTTTCTTACCATGTATAAGTCATATGGCATGTATTTGGTCACTACAAATAGGACAAGCATTGTATCCCTTCACGATGCATTCAAATAAATTATCATACACAGTGAAGTCACTTATTATCCACAATAGAATAGCCATTAAGGTGAATTACTCTTTCTTGTATGCATCATAAGCATCAACACCTATGACCCATGTGTCTCAAAATCAATGATCAAGGGAGCCAAGTATAGGTTAGTGTCGTTCACTACCTACTTCGAACCCAATATTAACAGAGCATCATGAACTTCCTCTTCATGCATAAAAATGATGGGAGGTTGTAACAAACCAATATAGTGGGCCAATAACTATGCCTACTAATAGAATCATGAGGATTAATCCCATTTACAAATAATGCAAGTAGTAGATTTTGAGGTTCTTGTCCAAAGTTAGGTCACACAGAGTTTACAAGCTTCTATGTTGGGCTATCAACTAGATGGCATGAAAAGTTGTCAGCTACTCTCTCCTCGACATGCCATATTGAATTCTTCGTTGTTTCTATAATATAGAATTTAAACCTTGGAATATGTGGAAAATACCATAGAACCTTTGCAAGAACATCTGTCACCGTCTTAGTTGAATTCTTATTTATCTTCCATCTTGACTACCCACGTTGGGCATGTAGTTTTATCCTTGTCCTCCATCATGTACAAGATGAAGTGATTAAGGCACACATGCATCTTCTCACACTTTAATCCTAATGTAGCTAGGGTTTTCTTTGCCTCCTAAATGGACCCCACCAATTTATTATCCTTTGATAGCATCTTACCCACTACTTTCAAGACTTTTGTAAAATCTTGATCTGAAAAACTAAATTTGGATTTCAAGTTATAAAGTTCTACCACCGTAGATAACTTGGTATAATCTTTACACTCAAGTTACAATGGCTCATTGGCTTCTTCTAATGTAGCTAACATTATTTAGGGTTGTCCTAAAAGTCATCATATGCACCTTGAAACGTCAGTCTAGCTGCACAGTATACAACACTTCCTATAGTGTTCAAATCTTCCCTCAATTGTCAATGGCCACCCATGTGGAAGTTTTTCTCCATGCCAAACCATGGGTGATAACTTTCATCAATTCCATTAAAGCACAAGTGTTCTCTCAAAACCCCTACACTTGCTCTTTTCAGGTTGCCACATTTCAAGCATGGATAATGCATGTGATTACAATCACCACCTATCCTAAGTCCGAACTCTATAAACTGTTTCATTCCCTCCTCATATTCTTTCGATGTTCTTGTCACAGACATCCAAGCCCATTTGTCCATTTTTTAAATAAATTGAAGCTAATCTATGTATGAAGACTTGTTAGACATGAAAAGCTCAATCAGGAAATTAACCAAACAATAGGTATACAAGAATTATAAGTATTTGAAAAAACTAAATTACATGTACACGTGCAAATTTCCAATTAGCAATCAAGAAAGACATAAAACATGACAAATACATTCAAAAATAATTTTAAATTTAAAGAGGAAGTTTCTAATCATAACCATGCATGTAAAATACATCAAGCATGCATATATATGAGATTTACAAGGAGATCTCAAATTGATATCAACTGGAAATACATCTATATGTAATTGCAATTCACAAATGATTTGGTTGAAGATAGCCACAATGAAATCAACCTAAATGAGCTTCAATTTGCCTATAAATGAAGACACTTGAAATTAAAAAACTATAAGATGATGTCAAAATTCTTAAAATAGAGTACTACTTTTAAAGTCAATTTCAGAAAATGTCTTTAATAGTAACCACTTTTAAAGTTATTCAAGAAAAATGACTTTAAAAGATGTGAACAGAAGACAGAAAGGCTAGAAGAGGGAAATCACTATTGAAGTCATCTTCTGGAAACAAATTCTAAAATCTTTTGGTGCAAAAAAAATTATTCTTGCTAAAATAAATTAGGGTATTTTGATGTCATTTTTGGGAAACAGCTTTAAAAACATGGACTTTAGAAGTCATTTCCTAAAAATGACTTTAAAAACATGGTCTAAGAACTCGTTTCCTAAAAACGATTTTAAAAGTCTTCAATTTTAAAGTCATTTTCTATAAAACAACTACTATAGTCAAGGTTTTTAAAGTCATTTGTATTAAACTATTTCAGAAGAACATTTTGAAATCATTTTTCAAAGAACGACTTTGTAAATGATTCCCACAACAAAAAAAAATTCAGCATCAAACTAAAGAAGTTGTTCTTTTGCAAAATAGACTTCTTAAGTATGGTTTTTAAAGTTGTTTATTTATTAACAAATAGGAAATATTTTTACAAAGTCAATAGTTGTTAAGTGTTCAATTTTGGTCAAAATATCCCTAATTTAGCGTTCAATTAGATCATCTAACCATTCATATTTGTAAAACTTAGCTTGATTTTGAATTTAACTTCAATTGACTGTCCAAACCTTAATTTGTCAAAATCAACGATCAGATGATCATTAGAGTTCATTAAATAACTAATGTATGGTTCAGATGATTCTAATTTAGTATTTTCTTTTGCAGATCAACCAAAAGACGCATGGACTGCTGCGATTAAAAGTTAACGGTTCAAATCATTTTAAAAAAGATTGATGGACCAGATCACTCATAAAGAAAGATGGGATAGTTTCCTAGAAGACAATGGAGCTAAATTTTGGAGGAGTACCCAAATTAGCAAGGAGCAAAAGGTAACCCCTTCCCCCACTTCTTTCCTTCCTTTCCTTTTTCCTCCTTTTTCTTTTTCCTTCTTTCCACTTTCCTCATTTTTCTTTTTCCTTCTTTCCTTCCCTTCCTTCTTTTTATTTTTCCTTCTTTCCTTCCTTATTTCTTCTCTTTCCTTTACACTTTACTCTCATGTTCTTTCTCTTCTTTCTCCCACTTCCCATAACGCCTATTCGTTTTCCCTTCTTCTATGCTCCTCTCTCCCTCCTTCCTCTTCCCCTCCATTCTCTCTTCTTTTCTTCTCTCCATCCTTACTCTTCTCCTCCCACCCTCTCTCACGTCCCTCTACCCTCTCTCCCACGTTCTTCTCTTTCTGTCCAGGACTCTCCCACCATCTCTCCTTCATCACGGCACTCTTCTCTTCTTCTCCTCTCTCTCTCTCTCTCTCTCTCTCTCTCTCTCTCTCTCTCTCTCTCTCTCTCTCTCTCTCTCTCTCTCTCTCTCTCTCTCTCTCTCTCTCTCTCTCTCTCTCTCTCTCAAACCCATATCAACCTTTCTCTCTCACGTTCTCCTCTCTTCCCATCTCTCTCCACAACCCTCCTCTTGGCCAGACATAGGAGGCAAGCTCCCTGTCGCACACATTAATCTTCACCCCAACTGCCCAGCATCACCCCAGCTTCCTTTCTTCTTCTCCACTGTGTCGCATCTGCCTCCACTAGAATCAGGTGATGCCACCACCTCTATTTCTACAAGCCCAGCTCTTCCTCCTTGTTTCTCATGACAACCTCCCTCTTCTTCTCTCTCTCCTAATCTCTTTCTCATCCGGGTCTTCCCCTCTATTCTCCACTTTTTCTCCCAACTGGATCTCCAATCCAATCAGTCTCTCTCAATCCCACTCTCTCTCCTACCCAGTTCCTCTACCTTCCCCTCCTCTCTGTTGCTCTATCTCCAACCCCCAATTCCCTCCTCCATCACCGGCATCTACCCCAGCCCGAACCAGCCTAGGCATCCTCCATCTTCATCGGCCAGGTCGGCGTTCTCTCCTTTGCTCTGGCGTACTTCCACCGTCGTCAGCCTTTTTTCTCACCTCTAGACGTCCCTAAGACAGAAACCCAAGTCAGGTTTTCCTTCCTTTCTTCTTCCCTATCCTCCTTCTTCTCCTTTTCTCCTCCTTCTTCCCCATCTCCCTTCTTCGTCAGGTTTCCTGGTTTTTCTCTTAAAAACCAGATTTTAACCAAAATTCCAGTTTTCTCTCGCTCTTTAAAAGCAATTACAATTCTGGCCTTTTTCGTTAATTCCATCTGTGTCCCCAATTTAATTCCATCTGTGTCCCGGAGTATTCTAGTTTTGTTCTATCTGCGTTTTTCCTATTCAGGAACTGCCTAATATCTACCAGATCAATTAAGGCCTAACCTATCAACAGGTTAGCCTTAATCAAAACGAAATCTTCAATTTCTCCTTCGTTTCTCATTAGATTTCAAATTAATTTCACGGATTCATTATTAGGACATCCCTAGACATAATCAACGTCTCTGATCTTCTATCTGAACCTCATCAATCCATCTGAGCCATCCAAATCTTGAAATTACAATTTAGCCTAGATCTCTTTGATTTTGAAGAATCTATCAAATCCAACTGGTAGATCACTAATCAAGAACATGTTGAAAATATCTGTAAAGGCGGGTCAGTTTTTAGAAGACCTTAAGTGAAGATTTTGATAATGATTGATCTAGGGAAGTAGTTTTTTTCTTGTTATTTGATTTTATTTGTTTTATTTCGGAACTGAAAATTCTGTATTTTTGAGAAGTTGATTAGATCTGAACATTAATTCTCATTTCAATAATTCCAATATTTTTGAGTAATTTCTTTGTAATTTTACATAATTAAATTTTATTGAAATGCCTACTTTTTAAATCAAGTCCTCGTGGGATTGACCCGTACTTGCATAAGCTACACTACAATAGCCCGTGCACTTGCGGTTAAACAAACAACAATGGTGAAAAAATCAACTTCTTTATTTCAACTTTAAAAGCATTAATTTTAGTTGTGAAGATTGATACATAAGAAGGGAAAACTTTATCAGGAAAGGAATTTTCTAACCACAATCATGCAAACAAAGTATGAGACAAACAGGAAAGACTTACCCACTCTAATATCGATAGACAAACAACAAGTTTGAAGACAAAACATACATAAATTTAACCCAATCATGATTTTTTACTACAAGCTAGTCAAAGCGAAAAGGCACCTACATGAGCTTCAAGGTTTGGATGAAGACAATCAACGGATAGAAGAAATGAAAGAAAAGAGCAATGTCATGCATTTCGTAAGTTTGTAAAGACAATTTAAGAAAATTGTCTTAATAAGAAGGTGTTTCGAGACAGTTCTTAAAAACTATCCTTATAAGTAGGATTTTTATGATGGTTCTCCAACATCATATTAAAAATTATCATTTTTTTAAGATGGCTTCACAGAATTGTCTGAAAAAATATTATTTTTAAGATAGTTTAGATAACATCTTCTTAACTGTACATTTATTAAGATAATTTTGAAAATCGTCTTTTTTATTGTGTTTTTTAAGATGGTTTCCTCTATCGACTTCTTAATCCATCTTTTTTAAGATGGTTACAAAACACCATCTTCTAACTAGTATTTTTTAAGATGGTTTTTCCCAATCATCTTCGTAAGTCCTTCCCATGAAAATCTTCAAATTATTTTACTCCCATCAATACCTTTTTAAGATGGCTTTTAAAAACAATCTATTAAATAGGATTAGGATGGTTTTTAGTAACCATCTTAGATTTCTTTTATTTTTTTATTTTTTTTGAATAAGACAATTAGATGAAAACCATCTTATTTTGTGCCATCTTAAAAATACCAATTTTAGTAGTGGAAGTTGATAAAAAAGTCCCTTTTTCTTTTCACTAAAATTTATTTAAAATTTCCATTTTACGCACATAAAATAGCATAAGACAGACATGTACCTCTTTTGGTCAAGCATTTAATGGTCCATGATAAAATGGAAGGTAGTAGAATAGAATTCAAACATGGGGTACAAGTTTAGGATAAATAAAACTTTGAGCCCTTATGTGGAAAAAAAAAGGCCTTCTAAATGATTATAAATGATGAAAAAACTCTTACTACAAATAAAGTACATCCATATCTTGCTTTACTCCTTTGATCTCGGATGTTTGCATACCTCTAAGCTTTTATCCTCCTAAGTTCTTAATCTTAGTTGTCTATTTATAGTGTGATTGATTTAATGCTGCTCACTCTTTTGATTTTTACCTTCATAGAGTACTTGTGATTCAATTATCAATCTTTGATTTTCAAAACCTAATCAAAACCAAGCTCGATAGCTGAAATTCCATCATCAAGGCTTTGAATGTGTAAATTCATCTTTGTTTGCTCCTCTTGAAGGAATAAGAAACAATGTTTTATTGATCTAATGATATCAATCGTGTTTAAAAAATGATTGAAGGTGATTGGGAACATGAATTAGATAGGGAGATGGAAGAGCCTATGACTTAGATGACTGAGAGCTAGCCTAAGCTTTGTTTCTTCAACAAGTGCAGGAGACAATGACATGAGAAAAAAGTTTATAATGGATTTATAGATTGAAATTTTTTCCATCCCTAAAGAACAATCGATAAGTTTCATAAAACTTCATTTGCTTGTACGTGTGCATTGTTTTAAGATGGAGTTGGAGGAAAAAATACAAAAGAGACAAGAATAATAGAAAAGTGTTTGTGGATCAAACAATTTTTGAGGAAATTTACTTTCTTTCTTCTCGATGTGTTCTAATAAGTACTCAAAAGTGCACGAATCAAAGTAGTATGATTTTATGCAAGTGAGGTTAATCCCTTGAGCAAACTCACAAATTTGTATTCGATTAGGATCTATTTAAATCAATTATCCTAGCCAAAAAAAGATTGAATTTGATTTATTTTAGGAATTAAAAGAACATGGAATTAGAAACATGAATAAAATTAGAAACTTAAACTAAGGAAACACTCTAAAAGTAAAGACTTTCTAAAAATGAGATTTGAAACTTCTAAAACTGGAATTAGAAACTAACATGCATTCAAGAAAGGAAACTAATGCAAAATTAAAAACATGAATAACTTAGAAACCTAATGATGAATGAACTTTCTAAAATCAGAAATTAGACATGTTCTCTAGAAACATCCTAAAAACAAACTTCTAACATGCAACTAATCTTAATGAAACTTCCTAAAGATGATTACTTTTTAAAGATGAATGAAATTTCTAATATTAGAACTTAAAAACATAAAGAATCAAACTTCTAAAACTAACATTAGAAACTTTCTAAAAGCTAAGATATAATCTAAACATGTACTAAACATAAGCAGTGAATAAAAACTATTCTAAACATTCAATTAAACTCAAGCAATGAATAATAAAAAAATTGAATGTTCAACTAACATGATCAATGAACAAAATCTAATCTACACATTCAAATAACATCATCAATGAATCAAAGCATACAAGATAGAGGCACATGAACAAAAAAAGTGTGCATGAAACAAAAACTAGTTTTATTGCATGTAGAACTTTACAAGAATGATGGAAAATGTACAATAGCATGAAAGTAATAGATCATAACTTCAATTTAATGTTATCCAACTGCCAATAGATGGCATGCAAGTGAACCAAGGGAGAATAGCATGAAAGTAATAGATCTTGAGTTCAATTTAATGTTATCCAACAACCAATAGATGGCATGCGTGTGAACCAAGGGAGAGAACTAAAGAAGAGAATGAGGGCAAGATGGGAAACACTCCTAAAGAAAAGCAAAGAAGATGAAGATGGATGGTAACTAGAAAAGAATGAACAACAATGTAAAACAAGCAACTAGAGAAAAGAAAAGTACAAGTAACCTAGAATAAGATGATCTATAGGCAACTCTCTCTTGGTTGTCATTATAAGAGGTTGATAGCCCTTTGGATGCAATGAATTGGAGCACACAATGAAGTAAAATAATGTGGAGAATCACCCATGCATAGTACACATGGATCAAGGGACAAAAGGTTTGCAAAGATAAACGAAAAATTGCTTGAAAAAGCTTGATGGAGAGGTGCTTGGAAAACCTCCTTGAAAGAGGCATGGAGACGTCCTATTATTTTATATGATCTTGCCCACATCTAAAAAGATAACTCTTTCTAAAATTCTATCCCTGTGAAGAAGCAAAGAAGGGATAAGAATGGTGGAAAGGAGAAGATAAGATAAGGATAGAGATGGGAGATTATAAAGTGGGGATTGAGAAGTGGAAACTAGACAAGGAGAAAGTGGGAAACTAGGAAGGTGGGGGTTAGAAGGGGAGATCACACAAAATTTTGTTCATGATCTCCTTCTAATTGTTCAACAATGGAAGGTGATACAGAGAGGAAAGAGGATGAGGGAAAGAGGGAAAGAGGGAAAGCTAGAGATACTAATCTTCTCTCTTGATTGGCCCACATAACATGCATATCTCCTTGCTGATAATCATCTCAATTCTCTTCCTATTTACTCTTTAGAATACTATTTTTGCAATTTATAAAAACCATGTTTTGCTTCTCAAAATGTGTGAACCCAGTGAACATGGCTTAGATGGCTTGCATGGCTTCTGACTTGGTGGCTTTAGAGCTTCATGGCTTGACTTCCCCTACCCATTAGTTCATGCCACATGTGGCTCAAGTGGCTTTCCTGTGGCCCACATGGCTTGAAATCTCCTGCAAAGATAGTAGAATTCTACTATCTTTTGCATGGATATTGCATGAGCCCACTTTTGGCCACCTTAATTCCACTGATTGTTTCTAGAATCCATCTACTTGCTTCAAAATGATCATGACCCTCACTTGAACTTTGAAATGATGAAAAATGGGTCACATCTCTCTAGGTTGATCTGGATCATCAGTTATCATCTACTGGATCATTGGATTATTCTTTTTACACCTACAAAAGATTAAAAACATTATTTAGTATTTAGAAAATTTTGACAAATTGCATACTTACTATGGATGAGCTTCTGCACCTATAAAATATCATATTTGTGGATTATTAGTTCAAAAATGCATATGCCATGGATTTTGAAAATACCCCACAATAATGCCCTATAGTCTATGACACATTTACTGTTAATTGTGTACTTTTATGGAAAATTGACTACTTATCACTCTTCATACCATATCTAAGTCAAAATTTCAAACTCTAGAAATTCAAGTATTACACTAAGAATAGTATTTATGTCCATATACTAATCAGTCAATAATTTTAGAGAGATATCCTGAATTTAGAAACCAAAACAACAACACAATGCAAAAATTTGATTGAAAATTAATGACTTTTCTGTCACTTGAAAAGGAGATAGGATCAAAGCACTTAGTTTAATAGTATTAACCCTAACTATTTTAAATTTTTTATTTTTGGCATGTACTTATACTTTCTCTTGGAAGTATCATATTGCACCTCCTCTCTCTCACTTTGGAGTGTAAACAACTGTCAGAATCAAATTGAATGCACCTATTTATAATCATAATCTACTAGGATCCTTATTGGATCTGATTCTAATCAAATTTCTTGAATCTTATATTCAATATTTGGCTCCAAATTTATTCGAATTCAATGTTGAAGAGTCCAATATCAAGAAAAATAAAAAGATATTCTTTACAATCACATAAATGAACACATATGTGTCTTTATATTTGTAATGAATTTATATGATAGTAAAATTTTACTGATTGGCAATTGAGAAGATCACACAAGGTACAACCTCCAAAATTTATAATCCTTCCATATCCATTTCATTAGACCTTACTCCTCTATTATCTTCAACTAATCCTCAATGTTAAGTGCTTAATTTTAATTAAAATAGCCCTAATTTAGCATTCAATTAGATCATCTAATCAATAAATTTTGTAATTTTAGTTACAATATGAATTTTAGCTCCAATTAACCATATAATCATTGATTTGCTAAATTTAATGGTCAGATGATCACCAGAGCTAATAAGAGGTGTAATGTACAATTTAGATTATTCTAATCTAGTTTATATTTTTGCAGATCAACCAAAATAGGCTTGGATGGCTCAAATCAAAATTCAACAGTGCATATCATCCTAAAGGGCATTAAATGGACCGGATAACTCACAAGGCAAGAAAGAATAAAGAATCTACTTCTGCTACTTCCTTTCACTGTTCATCACACCTCCACTATCCACATCACCCTTCTCTCTAATCACTGCAACACTACCACTATCAAAAATCCAGCATTGGCTCCTTCCCAACCAACTGCACCATTTCTTCACAGCATCAACACAAAGCTAGCAACACCATTCCCCCTTCCCCTTCTCTTTCTGTCTACTACCTCATTCTTTCCCAATACCGCACCTCCCCTCTTTCTCCCATCATCTCCCCTTCTTCATAACACCATTCCCCCTTCCCCTTCTCTTTCTCTCCACTCCTTCTCTCTTCCCATCTCTACCGCACCACCTCCAAGCTTCTCCCCCTGTCAAAAAACCTTCACCATCTCTGCCTCTCTCATTCTATCTACTCCACTTCCCTTGTTCTCTCTCTCATTCCCCTATTTCTCTCCCACATCTACAAGCCCTCCGTCACCTGCTCCATCGCCGACTCACCTCTATCAACTACCTAGCAAATCCACATGAAGCCAGCAACACCTGGCACTCTTCTCTCTGCTCTCTTCTCCTCTCTGTTCACCGGTAGCACCTAGTTCTTGTTCTCTCCTCCTTTCCTAGTTTTGTTCTATGCGCCCTTCTCTCTCTTCACTAGCATCACCAACTACGTAGTTACTCTTCACCACCTCTCTGCTCCCCTCTGTCTCTGTCCTACCTGCAGCTGACAAGCTCCCACAATTAGAAAGAGAAAACTGGGTTTTCACCTATTCTTTCCTTCCTTCTCCTCTTCCCTTTTTCTCATCTCCCCCTACTTCACCATCTTCTCTAGTGCCTTCCTCTTTGTTTGACATTTAAATCAAATTTTTGGCAAATTTCATTTATTCCCTTTAAACAATAAATCTAATTCCATTTTCATCCCTTTCAATTTATTCCAAATTTTCATTATCCCTATTCTGCTTATCAAAAAACTCTGTAATCCAAGCCTGTTTATTTAAGTTTAACTAAATCAACATATAACCTTAATAAATAGGATCTCTCTATTTCATGATTTGTTTCACATTACAATTCAAATCAGTTTCTAAAGTTTGTTCTTAAGATATCTCTTAGCTTATCCAATATCTCTGATCTTCCATCTAAAATTCAAAAATTAGATCTAAGCCGTCAAAAACCCAAAATCATTATTTAGTCTAGATCATCAAAATTTTGGAGAATCTACTCAATCCAGCTGTCAGATCTTTAACCAAAAATACCAGTGAGAGATTAATGAAGGCCAATAGATGTTTTTAGCATCAAATTTGAAGATATTTTGCTGTGATGAAGCTAGGGAAGTATATTTTAAGCATTTTTTAATTAATTTTTTGTATTTTTGAATTTGAAAATTTTCATCAATTAAACATATCTGAATTTTTATTTCACTGTTAGTTAATTTTTGTTAGTTTCTAACCTTTCAAGTCGAGTCCCTATGGTATCAACCCGTACGTGCATCAGCTACACTACAATAGCCCATTCACTTATAGAAAAATAATCAATAAGTCTTTTTCTGCCATTTTTTGGGACCTATAGTGGAGTTTTCATAAATTTTATAAAAAATACAAAATTTTCAAAAAAATAAAAAATTTCATGAAATTGCATTGTTTTAACATTCTAAGCATTTTTAGGTGAATTTTTAATTTTTATTAGCACATAATCACTCTATTTCCTGAATTTGGTACTTATTGCTATTTTTATTCTCAAGAAATTAGAAAGTGAAGAAAATTGGCAAGTGGAGCTTCATCAAATAAGCAGAATGTCCCTACTTTCCTAAAATAGGACTCTCTTTTTTAGTGAATCTTGTAGTCAGGCACATTATGACCTACAATTTTAATTCTACTTTTAAAAGGGTTGTATTAAAACAAGGCAATTGCGGGATAAGATAGACCACACTTGATCTTCATCAAAAACCTCACTATAAGTTTCCCTCACTCTTTTTATTTTCTTAGTATAGTTGCATTTAGAATAAGTTTTGCATTAGTTTATTATTTTTAATTATGTTATTAAGGCACGTTTATTACTTTAAGTGATTTATATGTTGATCAAACTGTCATAGAATATGAAAATTAATTAGTAAGGACATTTGATGTGACGACCCGAGTTTTCTCATGCATTTTTAAATGCAATATCTAATTGCTAAGGTGGGATGCATCCCTATTTGAAAACCATTTTATGAAAACCATGCAATGCAGCGCAAAACCTTTAGTTTTAAACTCAATTTTTGAAAACCCCGAGTGTCATTTGCCTTCACAACAACCAAAATAGTTTTTAAAAAACTTTAGAAATCATAAGTGTTTTTCCCCAAATCTATCCAACCACAACATACAGCCCAACTGTAAATTAATACAAATACATGTCCAAAAGGGTAGAGAGTTTACTTACATGTATAATTGTTTCCTTTTTGGTTCACTTACTTGTAGCACTAACATAGATGTCCTCTACTCGTGGATGGAATCATCCTGAAAAATGTTAAGGATAGGGTGAGTATATACTATACTCAGTAGGAGTCTATCACTACTAGTTTTATAATGCATGAGATGTTTTAAAATCATATGCCCTTTCAAAACATGTGCATGTCTAAATACTCAAATTCAATATCGATATTAAAATCCATTGTCAAACTGAAATACTAATGACTTAAAGGGTCACATAATCCAAAATCGAAAGTATCATATACATATATATCATAACATTATGATATGCATAAGATGCTTCATTGAATCCAACTCATAGATATCTAGTATGGTATGGTCGACCAACCTCATATCATGTCATATGAAATGCAAATAAGTCCACAAAACCATAGGGTCCAACTATGCCCACGACCTCCTCGCCGTGTGGTCCCCGGGTACCTGAGGACACTCGGTCATAGCCTCCACGGGGCTTATGACACGTCGAGCCAGTGTCGTGACACCAGTGGTAGCCCCCTATACCACATGTAGTCGACGTAGGGACATTGCCTCTTTTTTGGCATGGTACCCATCCACCTAATAGTGGTAGAGGCTGGTGGTCAACCCAAACCTCTCGGGATAGCACCCACAAGCTTATCAGCCCAAATCATAATCAAATCAAACAGGAGAAAGCCTCTCTTTTTTCAAAACCTGTCCTCTTCGGGTCCCTCACAACTGCCTGGCCCTCGGAACTCCAGCGTCTTTTGGTAACCCTCAAGGACATGCAACTTTTGCAAGAACTTAATGCTCACAAATCATGCAATGCATGCAATAGTTTGCAAAACATATCTATGCATAACGTATATGCAATTATTTACAAAACATGTCTATGCATAAAGCATTTATTACATGCATGCTGAATTAAGTCATGCTAAACAAGTCATATACTTAAAACATGTATTCACAAAACAATCATAGTTCTTTTAAAAGAATCTAGTAGCGATAGAGCACCTACCTGGCTAGGTCGCTCTAACCCCTTTGTCCTCGTACACTCCTAAACATGGTTTGGAGAATCAAGCTTAGTTTGGCCCATCTTTTATAGATTTTAGATTGGTTGGTCTTATTACTTAGGCATTAGGGGTCCATCCCTATGTCTATGGGTGTCACAAGGTCCTAATTGGGCCTTGGTATCCTTAGTTTTCCAAAGGTCTAGTGGCCACATGCCACCATCCTATTCTAAGGGTCATGCCCACATTTTATTGGGCCTTGATTAGGGATTTTATATTTTGGGTGTGTCCGCGTCATCGATACAGACACAACACTTTTTGCGGCGTCTCAATCGGAGCTCTAGATCTCAAGTTATAAGCGTTTTAGTGTCACACGTACATAAGGGTCTTAAGAGTGAAAAGGCGGAATGCTAGGGCGCTGCGCGTCAGCGACATGCGCCCGCCTTTTCTTAAGGAACGAAGAAATCCCGTATTGCTAGCGCGCTGTGCATCTGCGGCGTGCACCTCAGCGGGCACGTCTGCAAACACGCCGGGTTTCCCGCCCGTTTTTCCTTATTGCAGGCGCATCCCTGGACGCGCCCGTTTGTTTTTTTCGAACGCGGTCGACGCGTCACATTCCAGCTGGAACGTTTCATTGGTTGGGGGGACTGGGGCATCCTCAGGACACCTTGGTTCGACCCTGTCGAACCAATGTGGCCCAAGGAACGTCCCTGGGTCCTTGGTGCCTCTCCAGGGCTCCATTTTGCATGAACCTAGGGAAACTGAGACTAGGACTATTGTGAAAACGGGTTTTGAGGGATCTTGGGCATACCCGGCTCGTTGTTGGGTTTTTCTCCTCGTTTTCCCTCTAGGTTGCTTCTCCAAAACGGGTTTTCCTCAAGCTTTTGGGCTGGCATTAGAGGCGCCCAAGAGCTCTATTTATAGAGCTATAAGAGGTTTCTGGAGGGGACTCTCACCGCCCTTGAATGGCGGTGATTTCCCCTCCAATCACCGCCGTTCTAGAACCCTCTAGGAGGTGGAAGATGAAGGGTGCCCATATCAAAACGGGCCCCTGTGTTTGGCAAGCTAAATTCGTTTTTTGTAAAAAATTACAGTTTTGCCCTTGAACTTCGAAGGACCATAACTTGCTCATTTAACTCCGTTTTGGGTGATTTTGGTCTTGATGGATTCCCTTTTCTGATACTCACCTAATGGTATCATTTTCAAGATCAAATTTCTGGGTTCAGTCAAGGTGAGTAGTGAAATGACTAAAATGCCCTTATCTTCAAAAACTGAACTTTCATTGCTAACTTGGGATTTTAATATTACAAAATTGAAGTCATTACATTATTACCACCTTAAGAGAATTTCATCCTCGAAATTCCATAAATTATCATCTTCCAAGTATTTGTCTCTTAGATGATTTCTTGGTGAATGCATTCCCCCTTAGGAATCAAATCTAGGCTCATCCTCAATTTATCATTCCTATCGTTCCTCCTACAAGGCCTCACCTATAAGGACCGCTTTCACTGCATACTTTGATGCACACTCTCATATGTGCCCGTTTAACAATATTGATTTCTAGCGATGCTTCATCTATCTCGAAATCCTTAGATTCCTATACTTATCTCATCGTGTATAGGATAGTCTCCTTGCAAGATCATGCTTCTTCATACTTCTTTGAGATCATATTATCTTATTTCTCCTATTTTGAATATCATAGGATAATCCTTTTCATCTAATGATCTCTTTCATTATCCACAAGTCCAAAAAGTTACCTTCTTTCTATTGTGTCTAACTTTGCTTCTTACCTTTTATATTTGTCTCCAAGATACTTCAATAACTGTCATGGTATCATGTGCTCTACAACCAATTCCTTGATTATCTTTGAATTTCAACTGTTTGTCGTTTTCCATATGTGACTTGATTTCCTTGACCAAAGTTATATTTGAAAATGAAAGCCAATTAGTAGCATCTTCCATCGAGGACCTTATCATATACTGAAAGTAAAATCTCCTAACTCCATATCCAGTTTCATAATTATTGATTTCATTAAATGCTTTTCTCCATGAAGATTTTATCCAAACTCATGTCAAATGTTAATGGTCGATTCTTCATTATGGGTCAAATGTTTTCGTCAAGAAGGCTGTCTCACTATTCACATTAATTTGTCATTAGGATTTTCAATAATGTTCCCATTTATGTGAAACAAAAAGTCTCTTATTCATAACCGAGTACCCTTACTAGGTCATGGTTGAATCCTTTGTCATCATCCTCTTGTCCTTTCTTTGCTTGATGGTTTTCTTCATAACCATGCAATCTAAAAGTTCTATACTTAATCTAGTAGGGTTAGTCCTTAGAAAATTCCTTTAATTGATTTTTCGTACTTGGTATATGCACATAACAACTATCTTTTTGTCTAAAGGCCACGTAACATCGAATCTTACCTTATAATGTGTTGGCCACCTTAACTTTCTCCTTCCATTCCCTATATCAATATGTTGTTCAATCTTGTATCAAGGCTTTATCGTCAACCATGCAGTCTGTATTGTCAAGAGGTATAAGTAGTGATTTTCTCAATTCCTTAAATTTTATCCTTCAAGTGCCTCCTCATACTTAGCTTATAATAGCAGTTCTCGTTCAATAACTACTTCATCAAGTTATGCTGAAGCCATTAAATCATCAAATTTGAAAAACATTCAGGTAAGCATGGAACATTTTTGTAGACATATAGAAAGACTTTATTTGATTACCTATTGATCTCTTTTCAGATATATATTTGTCATAAGCTCAAGGGTATCTAAAGTGATCAATACTTATTTGCCTTTTCAATTCAAGTCAGCAGTATTTTTCAAACTCAAAGTAATTTCTTCACCTTGTCATGGTAGCCATTAAGGTCTAAAAAATTCCTTCACATTGGTTTAGATTACTTCTCATTTTTGCTCTTATCTCAATCGTTACTATCCTCCTCAACTGACCTCATACCCTCAATTGACTTAGTCTAACAAGTACTTTTCTTTCCAAGGAAAACTCAAGTCTAAAGACTTATAACATCCCTCTGAGTATATAACTTCGACTAAATAATGGTCTTAAGATATTGCTCTTCCAATCTAGGATAGTAAGATCTCAATTTGATCCTTAATGGTACCCTACTTGCTAAATGGACAAGTCCATGTCCCAGCTTAATTCCTTTTTCAATATACTTTATTGGCCAGGTGGAATATAACCAATTTTTTTCCTCTTTTTTTTTTTTTTATGGATTATATCCATTGGTGTTCCCCATGAGCTAATGAATCCAATAAGAATCTAATTGTAATAATTAATATTAAACCATTTGTAGAATTTAATTTTTTTTTTAATTGGTCACCATTCTTCTTTGAAAATTTCTTATCACATAATCTCTTGAAATTCGATACTCTACTCAAAGTCTTAAATCCCATATGCTTTCTCTTTATTATACGTATCATTGCCAACTCAACTATTATTATTCCTTTGAAGTTGATTGGTTATCTTCTCACTTGATTCAAGATGAAAGATTTGTATGTATCTTCATAAAGTCATGATTTCCTTCTTTTGAATATTCAATATTCATCGAATACTTATAGTTGCATCTCTATCTCTCTCTCTTTTCTTCAAAATCCTCATTTGGTCTACCTGGATCAATGTCTCTATATGCATTGTTGCAAATAATTGATACTTCATCATAAATTGAATGCTTCTCAGAAATTCTAAACTGTCTTAAGATCATTGAAATCCTCAATTGCCTATAGCCTCAATAAAATTCATACAATGTCTTAATAATGGCATTGACGTTTTGGTCATGCTATACTTTTCATGTTAGGATCGATCTATTATTCACAGATCTATCATCCCCAATATTATTGTCAAAATCTTTTGGTAACACTGTCGAATATAGTTCCCTATCTTATTCGTGTTATATTCCTCATAATATGTCACTTATATACATCTTCTGATTTGCTCCATAATACTCAAGTAGTTATTATTTGATATCACTTCACTTTTCATGAGACTTCAATTAAGGTATCCAAAATTAAGCTAAGTCTTTCAGGATCTATTCCTTTGTAATCTAGTACGAGTCGTAGTCATCTCCTAATATTATCTTGCATCCTTATCCCTCTTAGATTATCATCAAAATTCCTCTCAAAGTCTGTCTCTTTTATCTCTTATCATACTCAGATCATATCCCTTGTACTCATATTCTGATGTTCTTTACGATGGTAAGATAGCCATCTAGGTTCTTCAATTTTCTCACCTTTGATGAGATTACTTTATTGATGGTAAGATAGTCATCTAGGTTCTTCAATTTTCTCACCTTTGATGAGATTACTTTAGTGCAGGTCAGAACTATCTACTAACAAGTTTACTAAGATCCTCATTCATCATTCTCATAATATGATCCATATATGAGTTTTTATATTTGCATCAAACAACAATCCTTAATCCTTAAGTTGTCTTAGATTGGATTTTGGATAAGGGTTGCACTATCCTTTGCTTAATTATTTGTTAAACCAAGCTATGTTTCACCTATTTATTTGCCTTGAGCATTAATATGGTAATCCTCGAATAGAAGTAGTCATCTCTACTACTCCTTTTTATACTACTTATTCTTGATTTTCTCTATTGTCCATGACCCTTGTACATGCTGGACTAGCTATGAAAGGATAAAACCTGGGCTCTGATACTAACTGTGATGACCCGGGTTTTCTCATGCATTTTTAAATGCAATATCTAATTGCTAAGGCGGGATGCATCCCTATTTGAAAACCATTTTATGAAAACCATGCAATGCAGCGCAAAACCTTTAGTTTTAAACTCAATTTTTGAAAACCCCGAGTGTCATTTGCCTTCACAACAACCAAAATAGTTTTTAAAAAAATTCAGAAATCATAAGTGTTTTTCCCCAAATCTATCCAACCACAGCATACAGCCCAACTGTAAATTAATACAAATACATGTCCAAAAGGGTAGAGAGTTTACTTACATGTATAATTGTTTCCTTTTTGGTTCACTTGCTCGTAGCACTAACATAGATGTCCTCTACTCGTGGATGGAATCATCCTAAAAAATGTTAAGGATAAGGTGAGTATATACTATACTCAGTAGGAGTCTATCACTACTAGTTTTATAATGCATGAGATGTTTTAAAATCATATGCCCTTTCAAAACATGTGCATGTCTAAATACTCAAATTCAATATCGATATTAAAATCCATTGTCAAACTGAAATACTAATGACTTAAAGGATCACATAATCCAAAATCAAAAGTATCATATACATATATATCATAACATTATGATATGCATAAGATGCTTCATTAAATCCAACTCATGGATATCTAGTATGGTATGGTCGACCAACCTCATATCATGTCATATGAAATGCAAATAAGTCCACAAAACCATAGGGTCCAACTATGCCCATGACCTCCTCGCCGTGTGGTCCCCAGGTACCTGAGGACACTCGGTCATAGCCTCCACGGGGCCTATGACACGTCAACCCAGTGTCGTGACACCAGTGGTAGCCCCCTGTACCACATGCAGTCGACATAGGGACGTTGCCTCTTTTTAGGCGTGGTACCCATCCACCTAATAGTGGTAGAGGCTGGTGGCCAACCCAAACCTCTCGGCATAGCACCCACGAGCTTATCAGCCCAAATCATAATCAGATCAAACAAGCGAAAACCTCTCTTTTTTCAAAACCTATCCTCTTCGGGTCCCTCACAACTGCCTGGCCCTCGGCACTCCAGCATCTTTTGGTAACCCTCAAGGACATGCAACTTTTGCAAGAACTTAATGATCACAAATCATGCAATGCATGCAATAGTTTGCAAAACATATCTATGCATAATGTATATGCAATTATTTACAAAACATGTCTATGCATAAAGCATTTATCACATGCATGCTGAATTAAGTCATGCTAAACAAGTCATATACTTAAAAATGTATTCGCAAAACAATCATAGTTCTTTTAAAAGAATCTAGTAGCGATAGAGCACCTACCTAGCTTGGTCACACTAACCCCTTTGTCCTCGTACACTCCTGAACATGGTTTGGAGAATCAAGGTTAGTTTTTCCCATTGTTTTGGGTTTTAGAGTGGTTGGTCTTAATATTTAGGCATTAGGGGTCCATCCCTATGCCTATGGGTGTCCTAAGGTCCTAATTGGGCCTTGGTATCCTTAGTTTTCCAAAGGTCTAGTGGCCATGCACCACCATCCTATTCTAAGGGTCATGCCCACATTTTATTGGGCCCTGATTAGGGATTTTATAGTTTGAGTGTATCCACATCATCAATACAGACACAACGCTTTTTGCAATGCCTCAATCAGAGCTCTAGATCTCAAGTTATAAGTGTTTTAGTGTCACACGTACATAAGGGTCCTAAGAGTGAAAAGGCGGAATGCTAGGGCGCTGCGCGTCAACGACATGCGCCCGCCTTTTCTTAAGGAACGAAGAAATCCCGTATTGCTAGCGCGCTATGCATCTGCGGCGTGCACCTCAGCGGGCACGTCTGCAAACACGCCGGGTTTCCCGCCCATTTTTCCTTGTTGCGGGCGCATCCCTGGACGCGCCCGTTTGTTTTTTTCGAACGCGGTCGACGCGTCACATTCCAGCTGGAACGTTTCATTGGTTGGGGGGACCGGGGCATCCTCAGGACGCCCTGGTTCGACCCTGTCAAACCAATGTGGCCCAAGGAACGTCCCTGGGTCCTTGGTGCCTCTCCAAGGCTCCATTTTGCATGAACCTAGGGAAACTGAGCCTAGGACTACTGTGAAGACGGGTTTTGAGGGATCTTGGGCATACCTGGCTCGTTGCTGGGTTTTTCTCCTCGTTTTCCCTCTAGGTTGCTTCTTCAAAACGGGTTTTCCTCAAGCTTTTGGGCTGCCATTAGAGGCGCCCAAGAGCTCTATTTATAGAGCTATAAGAGGTTTCTAGAGGGGGCTCTCACCGCCCTTGAATGGTGGTGGAGAAACCTCCAGAATGGCGGTGATTTCCCCTCCAATCACCACCATTCTAGAACCCTCTAGGAGGTGGAAGATGAAGGGTGCCCATATCAAAATGGACCCCTGTGTTTGGCAGGCTAAATTCGTTTTTTGTAAAAATTATATTTTTACCCCTGAACTTCAAAGGGCCATAACTTGCTCATTTTAACTCCGTTTTGGGTGATTTTGGTCTTGTTGGATTCCTTTTTCTGATATGCACCTAATGGTATCATTTTTAGGATCAAATTTCTGGGTTCGGTCAAGGTGAGTAGTGAAATGACTAAAATTCCCTTATCTTCAAAAACTGAACTTTTCATTGCTAATTTGGGATTTTAATATTACAAAATTGGAGTCATTACATATGACCCCACAAGATCAAGGGTGAATTTAATCACCACCTCTTTGTTGACCTAGGATAATCACCACAAGCGCGCAAGCCTACCTCTCAAATTAATTTAAAATTAATGAGAAGAGACCTATAGAGGCCATCACATGCTTGTAGGACCCTCTTAATAGGATGTGATCTATTGTCACTCCAATGGATTTTGAGCATTGTGGTTATAATGGGTGTCTTAAAATCCTAGTGATTTTCCCACTCCTTCCATTGACGTTAATTGAGGGCTAAATGCCTCATGACACATCATCATCATCATCAAGACCTTATCCCAATTAGGGGTTGGCCACATGAATCTTATTCCTCCATTCCACTCTATTAAATACCATGTCTTAATTTAGTCCCAAAGTTTTTAAATCTTTCCTCACCACTTCTTTCCACGTTCTTTTGGGCCTGTCCCTTGCCCTTTTAGAACCTTCTACTTGTATTGCATCACTCCTAACTGATGTCGTTGTTGGTCTCCTTTAGACATGTCCAAACCATCTAAGTCTAATCTCCCTCATCTTGTTACCCATTGGTGATACCCCTAAATTTTCTCTAATATTTTCATTTCTAATTCTATCCTTTCTTCTCTTACCACTGATCCATCTCAACATTCTCATTTCTGTGATGCTCATCCTATGAGTATAATGTTCCTTAACTGCCCAACACTCTGATCCATAGAGCATGGCCAACCTTATAGCCATCCTATAGAATTTTTCTTTTAGTTTGAGTGGCACCTGCCAATCACATAAAACTCCAAATGCACATCTCCATTTGTTCCAACCCGCTTGAATTCTCTGGATAACCTACCTCTCAATCTCTCCACTCTCATGGATCAATGATCCTAAGTACTGAAAGTGGTCTTTCACGGGGACTTCTTGGTTATCAATCTTGACTGGGGTTCCACTCCTACTCTCCTTACTAAAATTACATTCCATATATTCTGTCTTGGTTCGGCTAATTTTAAATACTTCAGATTCTAATGCTTCTCTCCATAACTCTAGCTTTATGTTTACACCCTCTCTTGTCTCATCAAGTAGGACTATATCACCTGCAAATAGCATGCACTAAGGAATCTCCGCATGCAAATGTTTTGTTAACTCATCCATAACTAATGTGAAGAGGTATGGACTCGATGCCGATCCTTGGTGCAATCCTACAGTGACAAGAAAATCACCTGTCATGCCACTAGTGGTCTTAACATTTGTTACCGCTCCCTCATACATATCTTTAATTATGTCTATATACCCCTAAGAAACCCCTTTACCACCCAACACCCTCCATATTAACTCTTTAGGGACTCTATGATAAGCTTTTTCTAAGTCGATAAATACCATATGTTGGTCTTTCCTCCTCTCCCTATATTTCTCTACTAATTGTCTTAGTAAGAAAATAGCTTCCATGGTCGACCTCCCAAGCATGAAACCAAATTGATTCTCTGATACACTTGTTTCATGTCGTAGCCTCTTCTCAATCACTCTTTCAAAAAGTTTCATGGTGTGGCTCATAAGTTTGATTCCTCGATAATTAGTGCAGCTCTAAATGTCTCCTTTATTCTTATAGATTGGTACAATAGAGCTTTTCCTCCACTCATCAGGCATTTTCTTTGATTTTATAATCTTGTTAAACAACTTGGTCAACCAAACTACCTCAATATCTCCCATATGCTTCCAAATCTCAATTGGTACACCATCAAGCCCCTCGACCTTTTCTGATTTTATCCTTTTCAAGGCCTCTTTTACTTTAGTTATTCTAATCTGACGTTCATATTTATAATAACTAATGTTATTTAGATTTATAGTATTTTCAATCCCTATATTCTCAAAGCCATTGTCATTTAACAATTTTTGAAAGTATGTTTCCCACCTTTGCTTGATCTCATCTTCTTTGACTAATACCCTTTGATCATCACTTCTAATAACCTAACATGATCTAAGTCCTTACCCTTCTGTTCTCTTACTTTTGCAAGTTTAAACACATCTTTCTCACCTTCTCTTATTCCTAATCTATTATAGAGCTCATCATATGCTTTAAGTTTAGCCTCACTTACTATTCTCTTAGCAACGTTTTTAGCATTCTTATATTGTTCATAATTTTCATTATTTCTAATCTTCTGCCACACTTTAAAATGCATCCATTTTTCTTTAATAACTTTTTGCATTGTTTCACTCCACCACCATGTTTCCTTTGCTAATAACCTTTTACCTTTAGATACTCCTAAGACATCTTTTGCCACTTTCTTAATGGACTCAGCCATATTAGTCCACATGGTATTTACTTCTATTTCATAGTTCTAATTTCCTTCTACCATCAACTTATTTTTTAATGAGGTTATTTTCTCTCCTTTTAAGTTCCACCACTTAGTTTTTGGATGTGTATTAAGTTCAGTTCTTTTACTCCATCTTTTAATATGGATATGTATAACCATTAACCTATGTTGTGAGGTTAACCTGTCACCAGGTATCACCTTACAATCCTTACATATAGATCATTCATTATTCCTAAGTAGAAAAAAGTCTATTTGGCTTTTATGAAGTCCACTTTTAAAGGTTATTAAGTGTTCATCCCTGTTCTTAAAGAGTGTATTTGCAATGGACAGGTTATATGACAAAGCAAAATCAAGGATATTCTCCCCCATCTCATTTTGTTCACCTATACCATACCCTCTGTGTATTCTATCATATCCTTCCTTATCTTTCCCTACATGCCCATTTAAGTCTACTCCTATAAATATCCCCTCAGTGTTGGAAATTTCTTGCATGACTCCCTCCATATCTTCCCAAAACTGTCTCTTGATTATATCTTGTAACCCTACTTGTGGTGCATATGCACTTATAACATTTATAATCTGCTCTCCTAGAACATTTTTTATTATTATAATTCTATCACTGATTCTTTTAACATCCTCAACTATATCCTTTAATTCCTTATCCACTATTATTCTTACATCATTTCTGTTATTTTCCTTTCCTACGTACCATAATTTATACCCATCTATTTCTCTAGCTTTAGCCCCTTTCCACTTGGTTTCTTGGATACTAGCAGTATTGACTCTTCTATGTTTCATTGCATCTACTAACTCCAAACTCTTACTTGTCAGTGTCCTATATTTCATGTAGTGATGCAAATCTTATTTTCTGGAGATACCCTATTTACTATCGCCTTTCTCGACCTCCATGGTATGGACCCATGTCCACTTTTCACTGCACCTAGGTTCTGATGCAACGTGTAGCTTTTGAGGGGATGCTCTAGCAGCCCTTGCCCACTTTTCACTACACCCAGGATCCGATGTAGCGCATCGCTTCTGGGAGAATGCCCTAGCAACCCTTGCCTATTTTTCATCTCACCCGGGATCTGATGCAGCATGTCACTTATGGGGAACAACCTAGCTTAAGGGAATGTCAATTTTTTATTCATGTCATGTTGGGGTTGCCATAGTTTTAAAAAGCTGAAGATGATTTCATTCCTTCCTTACAAACTAATACAAATGCATATTCATTTGCAAGTAGAAAAGAAATAACAAAATCATCTTTAGCTTAACCCTTGTCGGCTGGCTACCTGACACAAGGGTGGCCGTATTTTAAGAAGCTGGAGATGATTTTCATTTCTTCCTCACAAACTAATATACAAATGCATATTTACTTGTACGAAAGAAATAATAGAATCATCTTCAACTTCCCCCTTGCTGGCTGGCACCTGACACAAGACCCTCCTCCTTTTTCTTTCTTACAAATAACAAAATCATTTCTTCCATTGATGTCAATTGAGGTCTCATGGCACGAGGATTGTATTAACCACCTTAGAACAGAATCTAACTAGTAAGCAGTAGTCAAATCTGAAAGAGAGTAGGAGAACCAGATTAGGCTAATCTAAAAACATTATCACCACACAAATTCAAGAAAATCAAAATATTGTTGTTTATTAGTCTCAAGGATTTTTCTATTGTGCCCTTTTATTTGTGCATCATTCTAGGAAGTTAGGTTGCATCATTTAGGTTAGTTTTCCCAACAACAAAAAACACACACACACATAAAAGAAAAGAGAAAAAAAAAACTTTTATTGTATATACTTTTGGAGACGCGACAAAGACAAAAGGTCAATCAAGTACAGCCAAAAAGACATTCAACCAAATCAATCCATACCAATGACTTATCAACAATCAAGGGGTAACTCACCCCGTGGTAGTCAAGTCCCTCCACTCATCATAAATGAGGACCCACCACCTCTAATGGAAGATGAATATCAACCTTCACTAAGGTGGAATGGTCATCTACCAAATAGATATTGGAGAAAAAATAATAATAGGGAGTGGGACCAACAAAGTGAATATGGGGATAATAATGATGGTCATCAAAACTTTCATGGTAGAACTTTAAAAGACTACCTTCAACCTACATGCACTAGTACTCCATCTTGTGTCATTCTTCCACAAAATGCTGATGCTTTATAATTAAAAACGAGAGTAAACCAATTACTACCCAAATACCATGGGTTAGAGAGTGAAACTCCTTTCTTGTACCTTAAAGAATTTGATGAGGTATGCAGTACTCAAAGAACATAAAATATTGGTCTAGATATTGTTAGGCTTAAACTTTTTCCATTCTCTTTAAAGGAAAAAGCTAAAATCTAGTTTAATGCACTACCAATAGGTTCTGTAAGGACCTAGAATGAAATGACTAGGGAATTCTTGAAAAGTTTTTCCCTACACATAAAACAAATACACTTTGTCATAAGATCATGAACTTTACTTAGAAGGATAAAGAGTCATTCTATCAATGTTGGAAAAGGTTCAACGATCTTTTACTCACATATCCACATCATGGCTATGAATCATGGTACATCATCAGCTTCTTTTATGAAGGACTTAATTCTAACATGTGCTAGTTTGTAGAAATGATGTGCAATGACAACTTTATGAGCAAACAACCAAATGAGGTTGAGAAGTATTTAGAATGGCTAGCTAAAGTACACAAACCTAGGCTGACTCAGACAAAATAGAACATATAGATAGACCCAAGCTCACTACCACCCATGCTAGGGGAAGCATGTATGCCATGTTTGACAAAGATGAAATCAATACTAGAGTAACATCCCTAGCTAGAAAAGTAGAAGCCATAGAAATGGGAAAGAAAACCTCGAATAAAGAAGAATAAGTATGTAGCATTTGTGAAAGTACTGCCCATCTTACTCAAGAATGTCCTACCATTCCAACATTCCAAGAGGTGCTTCATGATCAAGCTAATACACTTAATACTTATAAAAGACCTCTCTCCATATTCAAATATTTATAACCCTAACTGGAAAACCCATCCAAATTTTTGTTGGAAAAATGGACCTACTACCAATGTCTCACCAAAAGGCCTATAAAGGATAATCAACTTGTTCAAAACCAAGAGAGGAAAATTTCTCAATTAGAAGTCCAATTGAAATAAGGCAATCATTATGTTAATGAAACAAAAAATATGATAAGTCAATGGATGAAAAATATGGAAAAAGAAAAATTTCTAGCTCAACCACAAGCAAACACTAAGGGAGTACATGTGGTTAGCACTGCTACATCTGATGCATCATCCAGCTCTACCATGGAATAGACCAAGGCTATCACCATTCTTAGGAGTGGTAAAAGAATTGAGAAGGATGAACCACAAAAGACTGAACATGTAGAAAAATCTACTAATGATGAGACTTTAGAGATTTTCATGCTCCATTTCCTATTGACCCATGTCCTATCCATGCTCTATTTCCTCAAAGGTTGCATCAAGCTCCAAAATTTTCCTCTAATGATGAGACTTTTAGAGATTTTCAAGCAAGCAAGATCAACATACCAATCTCATACACAATAACACAAATCTCATCATATGTCAAATTCTTAAAAGACCTTTGCATCATAATAAGGATCTAAATTTTCAAAAGAAGGCATTTTTTACTAAATAAGTTAGTTCTATTGTTCAATATCATACACCACCAAAATACAAGGATCCATGTTGCCCACTCTTACTTGCATTATTGGCAACTATAAGATTAATCAAGCTTTGCTTGATTTAGGATCTAGTTTGAACTTACTATTGTACTCGGTATATGAACAGTTAGGTCTAAGTGAGCTGAAACTTATGTCTACTACACTCCAACTAGCTAATTGGTCTGTGAAGATATCGAGAGGGGTAATAGAAAATGTGCTTGTCCAAGTAGAAAAATTTTGCTTCCTTGTAGATTTTCTAGTTCTGGATACACAACCGATGGTGAATGAGAAGAATGAAATACCAATCATCCTAGGATGACCATTTTTAGCTACGTCCAATACCTTAATTTCCTGTAGAAATGGTATCATGAAATTATCTTTTGGTAATATGACATTAGAGCTAAATATCTTTAACATTTGTGAGCAACTTGGTGAGCCCCCCTCATGACTTGCATAGTGTCAACATGATAAATTCAATTGTGCAAGATCATTTTCAATTATCTTCCTTATCAGACCCACTTGAGGCCTGTTGGCCCACTTTAATGAGTTTAATGAGGATGCATTAATAGAGGAAGTCAATGCCCTCCTTGATTCTATTTCTATCATGGATACAAAAAATGAAAACCTCATTTCGAGGAACTTCCATTGAGGGAGTCCAATCCCTTTCCATCATTAGTAGAACCTCCTAAACTTGAATTAAAATCTCTGTCATCAAATTTAAAATATGCCTATTTAGGAGAAAAAGAGACTTCCATTGATAAAGAAAATGAAATTGTAGAAACATCCAACCTAGATCCACTTAATTAGTGTCCTGCTTATTTTTACTTAATTAATGAAGGCACATCCATTAAGGTGAAGGAATTGTTGGAGATTATGCAATTAATGAACACTTCTCAATGGCAAGCCAGAGTAGAATGCCTTATAGAGCCTGATATTCTAATTATGCCTTGTAATGTGGAATATGACCTGATTGAGACCTACAAACCCTATTTGAACAACTATTAGATAATAACTTAGGCTCACTTGATATCTTACATATATCCATAAAACAGCAAGGGAAAGAGTCCATTGATGTACTATTCCTACATCAACCAACCCTAACGTGCACATTAGAAGATAATCAGAGATTAAGCCAAACCATATCTTTACCTCCAAAAAAACAATAACAACCTTTTAAGGAACTGCAAAGTTAGCTTATACCCCAATTTTAGGAAAATGTAAGGGAAAAAGAGAAAAAAGATACACTAAAAACAATGGTCAATATTATTCTTAAATTTGATCAAGACAAGGACCATCCATCTCTATATGATCCAACAGAATTTAAATTCATGGTAGTTCACATTGTTATAATGTTACAAAGTTAGCTTATACCCAAATTTTAGGAAAATGTAAGGGAAAAAGAGGAAAAAGATACACTAAAAACAATGGTCAATATTATTCTTAAATTTGGTCAAGACAAGGACCATCCATCTCTATATGATCCAACAGAATTTAAATTCATGGTAGTTCACATTGTTATAATGTTACCATCACCAAAAATTTCATGGTGCTAGAATTATATTAATTACTATGAAATTTTGAGGATAGGGGATCACTAGAGTGGTCCCACTCAATTTAAAATAGTGGTGGTCACTATGTCATAGTGCTACCATCACCAAAAATTTCATTGAGGAGGAAGAATATTGACTACT
The DNA here is from genome assembly GCA_035236585.1 of Warburgia ugandensis. Lineage (NCBI taxonomy): Eukaryota > Viridiplantae > Streptophyta > Magnoliopsida > Canellales > Canellaceae > Warburgia > Warburgia ugandensis. Next base: position 56,177,082 of record CP141133.1, on the reverse strand, counting down.
GCAAGATTCTGGAGTCATGTGAGAAATCTTGCCATTTCATTGTTAAGATTAGGAAAGCTCAAAGTTTTTAAAAAAAATCTCTGTGTTCTACATCACCCATATTCATTTTGGTCCTACTTTTTAAACATTGAGGACAATGTTTCTTTCAGGCTTAGGAGTGTAGAATTCTAGCAAATTCTAGTTTTTGAAGTTTTTAGATCAATTCCTACACTATGATGATAATTGAAGTTTTTAGATCAATTCTAGCAAAGTCTCATATCACATTAGTACATGTAGTTGCATATACCTAGTCTAAATTAATTAGTTATAACTAAGATATCCTAAAGAATTTAAGTGGAGACTTATAACCTAAGTGAGTCTTAAAGCCATTCATACTTTTTGAGAGATTATACATGTTCCTAATTTTTCTTCAACATGCTTCAAGAAAATTTGATCCCATCACATCTTAAATTTGGCTAATTATCTGAATTATTAGAGTATTACCTTTAAATTCTAAAGTTTCATTAAATCTAATAGATTATATGAAAGCTAGAAAAGGATTTAGGTCATCCTTGTTGTTAACCTAATGATATAAAGCCTACCCTAAAAGTATCTTTACTACTAGTTAGCCAATTTAAGCCTTTTATATAAGCCTTTTCTTTTCTCATCCAAATTACCTTTACCCATGTTAACCTAATATAAATATATCTATTACCTATTTTCTTCAAAAGATAAGTTAGAGATGAATGAAGATATACTTTTTAGTTACAATAAAAGTAAAAAAGTGAATATGAAGAAAAGAAATGCTCTTCAAAAAGATTCAAAGAGATTCATAAGTTTGAAAAGAAAAAAAAAAAAGAATTTGGAGAATGCAAAAAAGTGAAAAAAGAAATATTCACTTCAGTACAAGAAGAGAAAGAATTGCCAACTTTAGAAGACCTCTACTTATTTTTTAAGAAATTTTTGAATACCATTTCTTTGGTACCCCGTCCTAAGCCTATGTTTCGTCCTAATTGAAGACCTATTGATTCTAGGATGAAAATAGTCCTGATGAGGATATGAAAAGATAGGATTTAAAGAGTATTATTTTTTAAAATTCAAAGGTGATGGCATCTTATATTTTCTAAAGGGATCAAAAATTAAATTCCTTAATAACTCCTATTGTTTATGAATATATGTGAGATAAATTTGTCTGATCACATATTTAAAAGAGAGATATGATTTGAACCTTTATTTGAGAGATTCTATTTCTAAATGTATGTTCATTACTGAAGACTGAGATCAAAACATATTTTAGATGGAGTTCAATAGTTAGAAGTCTACTTAGAGATAAAGATTATTCTATGTGTAGACTGTACACTCACACACTCACTCTAAGATCTGAGCTTAAGTGGAATGTTTTTAGCATATTAGTTTGTTAAAGTTGTTAGTTTTGTTTAAGATAATTCTGTAAAGAAAAAGTGGGAGTTGACTTGAAAATAATTTTTGGAATTTGGTTTTTTGAATGTTTTGTTTCTAATGAAAAAGTGGGAGTTAACTTGAAAATAATTTTTGGAGTTTAGTTTTTTGCATGTTTTGCTTGGGACTAACAAAATTCTGGTTGGGTTAGCATTCAATTAGATCATCTAACCAATCAAGTTCTCAATTTTAGACAAAATATGAATTTTAGCTCCAATTGATCATCCAATCGTTGATTTGCTAAATTTAATGGTTAGATGACCATCAGAGATAATCAAAGATGTAATGAGGTTTAGATTATTCTAACCTATCTTATATTTTTCAAATTATCCAAAATAAAGTTGGATAGCCTAGATCAAAATTCAATCGTACAAATCATCCTAAAGGGCACTCACAAGGCAATAAAGAATAGAAAATCCAGGAAAAGGACATCAAAAGGATAAAGGAAACAACCAAAATTTGAGGAGGGGGAGATATACATAGAAGGGGAATTGGAGAAAAAGAAAGTAAAAACTGAAAAAGGAAACTAAGAATGAGAGTTCCACTATAAGTAGAATCTAAGAAAGGAAGATAAGGAGGAGGCCTCTTCACAGATAGTGAAGAGGCAACAAGAAGGAAACTAGTCACGCCTTTCTCTTTCAATCTCCCTTCTCTCTCTCTCATGTTCCCCCTCTTCACCATCACCATCACACCATCCCCTTTTTCACAGCACTCTCCCCCTTCCCCTCTCTTTCTCCTTCTCCTCCCCCTCCTCTCAAATCCACTTCTTCTACTTCCCACACTCTCTTCCCTTCATTGTTCACCGCACCTCCACTATCCACATCACCCTTCTTGTTGATCACTACAGCACTACCTTTGTCGAAAATCCTAGCACTGGGGCCTTCACAGCCAACCACACCGTCTCTTCTTCATCGCATCAGCACAAAGCCAGCAACACCATTCCCCCTTTCCTTCTCTTTCTCTCTACTCCCTCATTCTTTCATAGTACGCACCTCCCCTCTCTGTCCCAGCATCTTCCCTTCTTCACAACACCATTCCCCTTTACCCTTCAGTTTCTCTCTACTCCCTTATTCTTTCCATGTACCACACCCCACCCCCCCTTTCTCCCACCATCTCTTCACAACACCATTCCCACTTCCCCTTCTCTTTCTCTCTACTTCTCTCTCTCTCTCTCTCTCTCTCTCTCTCTCTCTCTCTCTCTCTCTCTCTCTCTCTCTCTCTCTCTCTCTCTCTCTCTCTCTCTCTCTCTCTCTCTCTCTCTCTCTCTCTCTCTCTCTCTCTCTCTCACACACACACACACAACAACAACAACCAACCCTCCGTCACCAGCTCACCTCTATCAACTACCCAGCAAACCTGCACAAAGCCAGTAGCACCCTGCATTCTTCTCTCTGTTCTCTTCTCCTCTCTATTGATCAACAATGCCCAATTCTTGTTCTCTCCTCCTTTCCCAGTTTTGTTCTCTGCACCCTTCTCTCTCTGGTCACTAGCATCACAAACCAACCAACTACTCTTCACTGCCTCTATGCTCCTATCTGTCCCTGTTTCACCCGTAGCTGGCAAGCTCCCATGATCAGTAGGACAAAATTTAGGTTTTCTCCTGTTCTTCCCTTCTTTCTCCTCTTCCCTTCCCATCTCCCCCTGCTGCACCATCTTCTCTGCCAGCTTCCTCTCTATTTTACATTTAAATCAGATTTTGGCAAATTATGTTTTTGCTCTTTAAATAATAAATCTAATTCCATTTCATCCCTTTCAATTTATTCTAGTTTTTCTTTATCCTTGTTCTACCTATCCAAGAACTCTGCAATCCAAGCCTGCTTATTTAAGTTTAATGAAATCAATGTTAACCTTAATGAATAAGATTTCTCTATTTCATGATCTATTTTACATTAGAATTCAAATCAGTTTCTAGATTTTGTTCTTAGGACATCTCTTAGCTTATCCAACATCTTTGGTCTTCAATCTGAAATTTAGAAATTAGATCTAAGCCATCCAAAGCCCAAAATCATTATTTAGTCTAGATCATCAAAATTTTGGGGAATCTGCTCAATCTAGCATCAAATCTTTAATCAAAAGTACTAGTGAGAGATTGATAAAGGCCAATCAATGTTTTTTATATTAGATTTGAAGAATTTTAGCTGTGATCAAGTTAGGAAAGTAGATTTTATGTGTTTTTTAGTTAATTTTCTAACTTTTTTAATTTGAAATGCTATAATTTTTATTAGTTAAATAGATCTGATTTTTTATTTCACTATTAGTTAATTTTTATTATTTTCTTTAGTTTTTGGATAATTATATTTTCAAGTCGAGTCCCTTAGGATTGACCCATACTTGTATTAGCTACACTACAATAGCCCATGCACTAGCAGTAAAATAATCAGTACTCAACCACTCATATCTTCACTTGATCCTAATTCCACTCATAGGCCTTGACACTCACACACAATTCGTTATTTCTAGAAAGCTATTAATGTCGTTTTACTGCATCTACATTTGAAGTTAACCTCTTGCTAAGCTTCTCATCCTTATCCTCCTAATATTTCTAACCTAGCTACTACCACTCCCATGCTTGATCATGGTTACTGTCATAGGGGCAACCTTCTCACATGAATTTTTACCTTTTGTGCAACACTAAGTGCCTCACTTAGTCAGCCTTTCAACTTTCTCTATCACAATAAAGAGGAACACAAACACATTGTGCAACCAAACACAAGTTCTACGCACAATTTACACACACCAGCCTAACCTTTTTATTCACTTCTAGAATACAAGGATTCAAGCCTTAGGTTACACATATAATATGGGGCGTCTCACACCCACCCTTTGTGAACCTAGGCATGCCTTTAAATAGGCTACAACAAAAATTGTTTGGTGGTTACAACCCAACCACCCTGAGTCGTGTCATCAATCATAGCTTGGCAACTTGCTTATAACTACATGGAGCCATCTTCCCTTGTAATCACATGGTGAAACTGTCCATAACTGGTTTGGGAGTCATCTCCCCTTGTTGCCACATGGTAAAAACCATTCAGAGCTTCCTTGGGGAGCATCTCCCATTGTTCCATGTGTTAGGAACTGCCCATAATTAGCTTGGAGACATCTTCTTTAGATGACATGTGTTGGAACGGTCCATAACTACCTTAGTGCCACACAAATTTTGTGTCATTTTTCACTACATTTTGATGCCACTTGCCATAACGTTTTGGTGCCATGTGACACAATTTTTTTGTGCCACTTTGCCTTAGTTTTGAGCTCAAGTCCGTCTTAGGTGCTTAAGGTTAGTATGGATGCAAGATAGCACCACATACTACCCTTACTATGCCACGAGATAAGGAGCTAATAAACTGCCCCCACTAAAAAGAGTTGACATCCTGGTCAAGATATATTGAAGATATTCCTCCACTTTCTTTTCAAACTGCCATAGCGTAGTATCCCTTTTCCAACTTGCTTCACTTTCTGAGCTATCCTCCCACTTTACCAAGTAGTTGGTCCATCTATTTTTCTTACTTTGTCCTTGCATTTTGTGGTCAAGTATATGATCCATTTCATGCCCGAACTATTTTCTGATTGTAGGTGGGGCTCATTTGGACTTAGTCCTCTTTACATATTGATCCTCATGGAATGGTTTGAGGAAACTAACATGAAAAGTAGGGTGAAATTTCAATTTATCTGGAACCCTTAGCCGATAAGCAATGCTACCAACTTTTTATATCACCTCGAATGGTCCCTCATATTTTGGAAACAACCCTCAGTTCATAGTCTTGCTATTAATTTTCTTTCAAATTTGGGGAGTTATTTTTGGCAATACTTTGTCCCCAACTTCGAACTCCAAAGGCCTTCTACCTTAGTTCACATGTTTCGTCATGAGGCGAATAGATTTTTTACATCTATCTCTTGCCTCATCTAGCATTTCTTATTTTAATAAGGCAAATCTATATGCTAAGGACAGTTACCACCCATATGTTGCTTAACAATTTCATGTGCAGTGAGAGGCTTTTGGCCTATGGCCAACTCAAATGGACTCTTTCACAAAGAAGAGCTTTTATGTAGGTTGTAGGAGAACTACACTAAGTCCAACATGTCCACCCAATTTTTCTAACTTGCTTTGATATATTGCCTTAAGTATTCTTCCAACAAGGAATTGATCCAATCTGTTTGACCATCAGTCTATAGGTGGTTAGCATAGAGAACTTTAGTTTGGATCCAATCTTATTAAAGAGTTCTGTTTAGAACCTGCTAGTGAACCTTGCATCATGATTACTGATTATGTCTTCTGGTAGGCCATAATATTTAATCACATTTTTGAAGAATAATTAAGCTGCCTCCTCTGCAGAGCACGTCAACATTGCAGGGATGCAGATTGCATATTTGGAGAACCTGCCAACAACAAGAAAAATAAATTGATAGTCATTAACTTTAGGTATTCCTCCAATGAAGTTCATGGATAAACTCCTCCCTAGTTGTTCTGAAATTGGTAAAAGTTGTAGTAGTCCTGCTTCTTTCTTTCTCGCACTTTTGTCTTATTGGCACACCAAACAAGACTTAACATAAACTTCTACATCATCTTCCATTTTTGGCCAATGCCAACTTCGTGATAGTAAAGTAAGAGTTCTTTCAACTCCTAGATGGCTAGCCCATTCTACATCATGGATCTGTTTGAATAATTCCCTATGCAACTTGCCATTAGGAACATAGGCCTCCTTGAGAATATTATCCTCAAGCCAATACCTCCTTGTAGAGCATTCTTTAACTTGTTTTACAAGTTTTATGTAAGGGGCATCATTTTTACAAACTTCCTTAACTCGTGAAAGGAAGTCAAACTTGAGTTTACAAAGGACCACCAAAATCTCCACTATCTACTTACGATTCAATGCATCAGTAGCATTATTGTGCCTTCTCAGCTTACAAGGCCACTCATAATTGAATTACACCAAGAATTCTTGTACCAAATATGCTTAGAGGTCAACTTCTTTTGAGCTTAAAAATAAATGTTAGTAACATGATATGTTACAATAACAAATATACACCCAAGTAGATAATGCTTCCATGTATGCAAGCAATGAACAACGACAGTCATCTCCTTCTCATGTGTTAAATAATGCTGCTTCACATCATTCAACTTCTAGATTTCAAAGGCCATTGGATATTTTTCCTACACCAATACTCCTCCAATAGCATGATCGAAGGCATCAAAATGTATCTCAAAGTGTAGCTCAAATTCTGATAGCCACAACACTGGTTCAGATGCTATTGCCTTCTTTAGCTTGTCAAAAGCTTGGTTACTAGCATCAGCCCACACCCATTTTCTATCTTTTTCCAATAGATCTGTCGATGGCGTTATCTTCTTGGAGTAACCTTGGATGAATTTTCTATAGTAATTAGCCAACCCAAGGAAATATCTTAGATCTGCTACCTTTGTAGGAATCGACCACTCAAGAATGGCTTGAACTTTTTATTCATCCATCCTTATTTTTCCTTCACTAATCCAATTCCTTAGGAACATTATTTCTTTTTGCACAAACTCACATTTTTCTTTTTTTATGTAGAGTTGGTACTGTCTCAATCGAGCCAGTACCTTGGTTAAATGCTCTACATGTTCCTCTAGGCCATGTCTATATATTATAATATCATCCAAGTAAATGACCACAAAAAAGTCGATATGCTCATAAAATACATTGTTCATTAAATTGCAAAAGGTACCCGAGGCTTTAGTCCAAGCAGCATTACAAAGAAACATACCTAGTCACCCAAGTAGTCTTTTCTTCATCACCTTCTCCAATTCTAACTTGCCAATATCCAACCCATACGTCCAACTTGGTGAAGTACCTCGTCTTGCACAAACGATTAAAAAAATCATCCACTAAAAGAATTGGATGTTTGTTCTTTATCATTACCTTATTTAAGGCCCTATAATCAACATACATTTGCAAAGAACCATCCTACTTCTTTTGAAACCAAATCAGGGTGCCACATGGAGCTTTGGAAGGTTGAATATATCTAGCAATTCATCCCATTCTGATAAGGGCATTCTATAGGGAATTTGTGTAGGGGGTCTAGAATGAGGCATCAACTCAATTTTGTGGTCAACAGTACATTGAGGAGGAAGAACCTTAGGAAGTTCCAAAGGCATTACCTCTACATAATGTTGTAGAACTTCTACAATCTCATAAGGCACCTCCATAGTGTTGCCTTCCTAAATCTCCACCAAAGTAGCCAAAAACATCTCATGTCCCTTTCTCAAGCCTGACTTGACTTGAAGGGCTAATAGCATTTCCCATTTGCTTTTGTTTAGTTATTCATTACCATGGGAACAAAGCATGGTTGATGTTCATCATTGAGCAACAATCCACCAAGGTGTGGCATCAACACCACTTTAGCCTCAAAAAGAACTCAATACCTAGTATAATGTTAAGGTCATCTAAAGGGACAGACATGAGGGTTGTCTTTCCTTTCCGATCACCAATTTGGACATCAATATCATTAGCCATCCCTGAGATGGTTTGGCCCTCCAATTTACAACTTTTATTAAGTTTGTTGTACAACCTTTGGGTTGAGGTGAGACACCTTTCTATTTAGGAACAAAGTTGTGTGTTGCACCACTGTTGATCATGGCCAACACATCAACTCCATTTACTTTTGCTTGAACATACATCAATCCCTTATGAGGGTTTCTCTCAGATTGTAAAGCATTTATAAGTAGTAACAGGTTGACTCTGACAGTCCCACCCAAATCTGAAGGTTCCCCTTTTTTCTCTGCTACAATTGCATTCAATTTTTTTCTTTTTGGACACTTCCTTGCACGATGAGGTCCATCACAAATGAAGCAACCAGATAATCTGTTGCTCCCTTGGCTTGATTGTGCTTCAACAGTAGGGCTCAATTTGCTACTATCCTCTTTCTTTCTCTTATCCCATTTGTTATCTTTTTAGGACTTAGTCTTGCCTTTTTCTTTCAAAAAAGACTTATCACACTTGGAACTTTTAGCAAAAGAGGAAGAAAAGGTCAAATTTGTAATCAATCAAGTCATTTGCTACCTCCATTGCAGCAAGGAGATCACAAACTCCTTACCTGCAAAGTTCAATTTGTGTCCAAGGTTGCAGTCCAGACATAAAGTTGAATAACTTATCTACCACAAACATATCTTTGATAGCAAGCAACAACAAAGTGTATTCTTTGACATATTCACAAACTCTATCTTTTTGGTAAAGAGGTTTCAAGTTGTTTCGTGCCACCCATGCACTAATAGTGGGTAGGAACTGCTCTTTGAGTTCTTACTTTAGAGCATGCCATGAGTCAATTTTATGACATCCAACATCAACATCATCCTCTAAATGAGTTCCCCACCATAGCTTAGCATCATTAGAAAGGAACATTGTTGTGATAGTCACCATTTATGGTTCCTGCACATGGGTAGCTTTGAAGTACTACTCCATGTGCCACAAGAAAATTTTCAACTCTTTGGCATTACGTGTTATAGTAAATGGCTTCAAGTCAAGAACTTTTACCTTACATTTTGCTGTACACTCACCATTTTGGGATGGATTGTATAGCTCCACTCTCTTGAGTAGGGCCACATTATCTTCCATGGTCTAAAATTTCCCTTTGAAAGCATCTGTCAAGGCGAGCAAATCACCTTGAGTCTGCTCATGCTTTGTCTCATTGACAAAAACATAATCCTCAAAGGATTTCCTTAGGATCTCCAAGCTCTCCATCAAATGTTTCACTTGGGTTGAAGGAGCAACACTAGAATCCGTTGGAGGGTTGCCAATAAAATCTTCAAGGCGAGCAACTCTTTCTTTAAGTTGTTCCATTGTAGAACCGCCACCCATTAACATACAACTTGGCTCTGATACCAACTATCACAAAGGTAACTTTCTCACACAATTTTTGCCTTCTGTTTAATATTAAGTGGCTTACTTAGTCAACCTTTCAACTTTCTCTATCACAATAAAGAAGGACACGAATACTTTGTGCACCCGAACCTAAGTTTCACACACAATTTACAAGCAACAACCTAACCTTTTTATTCACTTCTAAAATACAATGATTCAAGCCTTATGTTACATACACAATATGGGGCGTCTCACATACCTCCTTTGTACACCTAGGCATGCCTTTAAATAGGCTACAATAAAAACTGTTTGGTGGTTACATCCCAACCACTCTAGGTCTTGTCACCAACCATAGCTTGGCAACTTGCTAATAACTACATTGAACCATCTTACCTTGCTACCATATGGTGAAACCATCCATAATTGGTTTGGAAGTCATCTCCCCTTGTTGCCATATGGTAAAAACCATCCACAACTTCCTTAGGGAGCACCTTCCATTGTGTCATATGTTAGGAACTGCTCATAACTACTTTGGAGCCATCATCTTTAGAATGCATGTATTAGAACCATCCGTAACTACCTTGGTACCATAGCCACAAGGATTTTGTGTCACTTGTCACTACGTTTTGGTGCCACTTGCCATAATGTTTTGGCATCATTTGACATAATATTTTTATGCCACTTTACCTTGCTTTTGAGCCCCAGTCCCTTTTGGGTGCTTAAGGTTAGTATGGATGCAACATGCTACACATGCTTCACTTACTATGCCATGAGCTAAGGAGTTGACAGTTACCATAACCATGTAACTAATTCAGTGGGTCTAGATGTAGGACCACAACCCACTAGGACTCATCCAATGATACTCTGTTGCATGACCAAGGATGGTGGGCCCAATGCTAATTGCCCCAAGCACTTAGTGCCGCTACATTAGTTACTCTCGGATCTTTCTCAAGGTGAGTCCATTAGTGCATCTGAATAGTTGAACAGTCCAATATGGTGCGCTGCTATGATCTGTTACCTCAACGCTTTATTCAAAAATCATATGTGGAAGTATCACGCATTTGGACAATATGAGTGTCGTAGGATGCAATTGATCTGCAAGATCAAACGCAAGGCTGATGATACTATAGATAAGTACAAAGCACATCTAGTAGTCAAGGGTTATAGTCATTAACCTCGAGTTGACTATACTTGTACATTTCTGCCTATCATCAAGGCCACAACAACGCGCATGTAGTCTCAGTAGAACCTTAAATGGGTGGAACCTACGACTAGTGGACGTGTCCAACGCATTTTTTCATGTTGATCTACAAGAAGAAGTGTTTATGTGTCAACCAATGTAATTTTCTGATCTATCTAAGCACCACCGTCTGTGCCAATTACATAAGTCTCTACATGGGCCCAAACTGGCCCCAGGGGCATGGTTCTCAAAGTTGAGTACTCGCCTTCTACGGTATAGATTTCAAGGGTCCTACACTGACAGTTCTCTAGTCATGTATAACAAGGGCGTCATTATTGTCGACATGCTCGTCTATTTGATGGCATCATTATCACTGGTAATAATCCACGAGCTCTTGAAGCTATCTTCAAGGACCTTAAATCCCACTTCGATCTCAACGTCTGGGGAATCTTGACTACTTTCTCCACATCCAAAGTAATTCGCGTTGCTAAAGGGTTCTTCTCTCCCAGCACAAGTACATTATTCACTTGCTTCAACGAAACAAAATTAGCACATCAAAACCGGTCTCTACTCCGATGGCCTAGTCCGTAAAATTGTCCAAGTCTAGCCGCTCACTTATGGAAGACTCGCCGTTATAATCACAGCCTCGTTGGGCATTGTAGTAGCTTACCATAACTTAGCCTGATATGTCATTTTTTATGAATAAAGTGAGTCAATATATATTTAGCAATTCACTGATGTCCACCGGCAGGCGACGAAACGCATTCTCTGATATTTGAAGCACACAGTATCTCATGGGCTATTCCCATCCAAGTTTTCCTTGCCTAACTGATATGTTTTTATCGATACAGATTGGGTTGGGTGTCAAAATGATCGACGGTCTACAAATAGCTATGCTATTTGTCTTGGTCCAATATTATCTTTGTTTTTTATCGGAAGCAACATTTCATTGCCAGATCCTCTATCGAAGTTAAATATAAAATCATTGCTAATTCAACGGCTAAGCTTATTTGGCTATGTTCCTATTACGAGAGTAAACGTGCACATTGCTAGTTTCCCCTATAATCTGGTGTCATAATATTGGGGCGGTATACCTTAGTCCAATACAATTTTTCATGACCCAAAAAAACCGTGGACGTTGAATTTCATTTTGTCGGAGATTATGTTTCTTGGAGACTTACGTAAGTCAAGTTCATTTCTGCCATTGATAATGTTGTTGATGTGTTTACAGAAACCCTAGCATCTAAGCTGTTTTAGTTATCAGGAAACAAGTTGTACGTTCTTTCTTTAGAATGATCAACTTGAGGAGGTGTACCAGAGGACTCATTTTATCATGGGTACTTCAGTCAGTACTGTTCAATTGAAATGTCACCCTAAAAGGATATTTAGAATAATATTACACATTGGCCCTCACTCCGTTGCTGAGAGGATACCAAGATAACACTATTCTCTAAAGATTATTCCTGAAAGTTACACATATCATTTGCTGCTTGATCTTGGTTCCTTCAATAACTGAGCCAACTCTGCAAGCATGGCATGAGACGATCCACCTTCTTTGAGTGAGCCCAGGGCTCTCTCTCTCACAGCTACCGTTTGTTTTCTCAAGCGCTTCCCTTCATCAGATACCATCAATCCTCTCACACTTCTCTCTATCTCCACTGTGCTTACAAATCCATCCTTCTCTTCGGCGACAGCCATAGCTAGCTTCCATTCTTCCACCAAAAACACCTTGTTCATTCGTTGCTCGGCATAGAGAGGCCATGCCAGCATCGGAACACCCGCGCACACGGCTTCCAAGATTGAGTTCCATCCACAATGACTGACAAATCCACCCACCGATTCTCGACTCAACACAGCAACTTGTGGGGCCCATGACTTCAATACCAAACCCCTGTCTCTCGTCCTATCCAAGAACCCCTCAGGCAATAGCTTGTCTAAATCGAAATCAGACGATGTTAAACTATCTTTCGCGGGCCTTGGATCCCGCACAACCCACAAGAACCTTTGCATGCTCTTCTCCAATCCCACCGCAATCGCTTTTAATTGTTCAACTGAAAACAGTCCCATACTGCCAAAACACAAGAACACAACGCTCTTCGAAGGCTGCGAATCAAGCCACAACAAACAATCCACGTTATTGGAATTGCTCGAGTCCTTGGACGTGGTTAGGGGTCCAATTGTATAGATGGGCGGCATAGCCTCGTCAATAGCACAAGCCCCTTCTTGTATTGCCCTTAATGCTCGTGGCTCAAGTGAAGCGAATGTGTTTACTAGGACCCCGTTGGCTTTTAAAAGAGAAGTGGCAATACAGAGGAACTCATCGTACCCCTCAGCATGACGGACACTTAGAGTTCGTGGCATATCAGATGGGTGTATCGATGGTACTCCGGGGAAGTTGAGAGGATGTGTAAGATCTTTAATACTCGTGGTAGTTTGATTGTGCAAGGTTGGGAAGTTGATTATAACCAAAAGGCTAGACAAATTGTTGGGAAAGAAGAAGTAGCAAGGGATTTTGAGTTGAGTAACAACGTCACGAGTTGTCGCGCAGAAGAAGTCAAGGATGACGCCGTGGATGGAGTTGGTCAGTGATATGGTTTGGAGGCAATCTAGGACAAGAGGATTGTTTTGGAGGAGGAAATGGAAGATGAGAGTCATCATTGAGGGTGGACTCTCATTATGAAGTGAGAGGGAGACTGAAGGTAGGCGATAGAAGGTGATGGACGGGTGAGACTTTGCGACACTCTGGATGTAAGACTCAGTGTCACCGGTGACCCATGGTGGGTTGCTAGTGATGAGGATTGTGATGGAGAAAGTATGATGGAGAAGGATACGCTTCCCAAGCTCCACCATGGGCACTAGATGGCCCATTCCCGGAGATGGGTAGAGAACTATCCTCTCTTTCTTTGTTGTCATTGAATTGATTTCTCTGCATTCAGCATCCATACTGAGGCTCTCACTTGATTTGTACCTACAGCAAGGTGATACCGAGTTACTCGTTGCTTCCCCTCGGTCTCTCTATTATTGAGAACAAAAACGATATAAATCCTTGTAAAATCAGAAAGGTCATGGAATGAAAATCTTTGTACAGCTCACCTACCAAGAAAGAACAGGAAAAGAGTAAGAAAATGGTTAAAAATCCGGATTCTGGGCATCCTACAGCAGAATATTGACAATAGAGTAAACCAATCTACTCGAATTCGGTTTTGAATTATAAGACAGTAGTTCAACAAAGCATAATGGGTTAACCTACTATCAACATTTTACTCCTGCATTTCTTAAATGGCATTTGCGTGTACGTATTTACACGGCTATAATGTTGTTGTTGGGCCTAGATGGTGGTGATTATCCCAGCCGTTTTATCTCTTGAGCCACTCCTTAACATACTTGAAATGCAAAAACCTTTCGCTACAGATGATCTTTAACCTTCGATTTGGTTAAGATTTTGCTACTCTTTTTTCCAATAAATGTTGTACGGATACATTTTTCTGTTTGAGTGCAGGTGTCTTCAGCAGAGTACACTTCTAGAAGATCATGACATACGAGTTTATCGTTTCCTTCGGCAGAAACAAAACCCTCCTGCCCCCATTTCACCAATCACTATCCCCTCTTTGTTTTTCTTTTCTTGCAAGATAAAGAATCAGTACACAGTCGAATTAGGTTTTAAATTACAAGAGGAAACTTCCTTTCTTAATGTGTCACTTGCTCAGTCAAGTGGAAGGCCAAAGGAGACTAAGGAAAGAAGAAGTGAAGTGTGTACTTGAACTACCGGAAAATAACTTACATTAATTTGAAAATGTTGTGGCAGGTGAATACAACAATTCAAGTTACGGCCTTCATTACGTAAGATGAAGGACAGCATTATTGAATGTGTGAAATGAGACCCATAAATCGGTTGTGAAAATACCCCGCCATGTAGATCCTACCAAATTGCATAATCTTTTCTCAGTGTTAAATTGTACGTGGCATCTACGTGGAACTTGCCATGTGACTCGGCACGGAACTCCGAGGAATTCCTTTGGGGTGTTCATGTCGCACCGGAAATTGCAAAGGTCTCACTGCCTCACCTGATTGAGAGAATAGGCTGTACCTAGATCAAGTTGCATAATGATCTCCTTATGTTCAAATACAGAATTATAGGTGCTCCTCCGTTAGTTTAAGTAATTTCCTTGATATTAAATTAGGTTGCGCAATAGCTAACGATGTACCGCGGGAGGCCCATAATCTCTATACTTCGGTTGCAATCAAAGTTTTGCATTATGTTCTTTAGTCAGCAAACATTGCATAAGATTCGATGTTTTGCAATAGAGGCGATTGTGGCTTTGATTGGCGATGGACCCTCTATAGATAGATGGTTGTGGCTTCTAGTGAAAGCAAGGTTCAGGTTCAGGGTTAGGGTTCAGGGTTATAACCTATCCTTTACATTCCCATCTAGATATTTATTCCATCATGAACATATTGGGCCTTTAAAAATAGAAATCTGGACAGCATCAACTTTGATCTGCAAATTGATCTTGATTGCAAACATTTACTTATTAAAAATATATATATTTGTTGCAGAAATGGCGGATTATCAACTTCAGGCAACTTTGTCATGGACAAAGTGGGACTCAATTTCAATATTGTATACGGTTATGTAACACCAGTTTTATCACAATAAAAAGAGTTATTAAGAAAGAGACCAGTTCTCATAATAGTGATTGGATCCAAGTGATTTTGATATGATGTAGATGCAACAGATCAAAATCCGCCCTTGTGGATCAGTGCACCACTGTGTTGGATACGGTCATGTAACACCGGTTTTATCACAACAAAAAGAGTGATTAAGAAAGAGACTAGCTCTCATAATACTGATTGGGTCCAAGTGATTTTGATATGATGTAGATGCAACAAATCAATATCCGCCCTTGTGGATCAGTGCACCACTGTGTGTTGCTTCTTGTAACTCTAGCAAACAACGTTATTACCAAAGAAAACCAAGTAACAACTGGTCAATCTTTTATCATATAAGCCATGCAATCATCAACATAATAGGCCAAGCATTGGAATCATAGTTTTCAAACTCGTGAATCAACTCAAAAACTCGTCCAAGTTACTTGATTCTATAGCAAATTGAGTAACTCGTTGAGTCACTTTGCTAAGTAACAAAAGTGTTATGTTTGCTCTACATATAATAATGACATATAAATGTAAAGTGAAATATTTAAATATTACTAGAAATAAATAAAAGGAACTGATATTCCCACCCCTCCCATTAGATATAACCCTGCCTTTTCGTGGTTTTTTGGTATTTATGGGTTGCTTTTGCTTTTGAATGCAAAAGTCAACCTTTTACGACAACTAAACACTCAAAGAACCAAGAAAGGATGGGGTTACATCAATTAGGAGGGGCAAAAATATATTTCCCATAAATAAAATATTGTTACAAATTCCACTAGAGTATTCTTAAGTCACTCATGAGTCGCTTTGAGTTGACTCAACTCACTCCACTTTCGATTCAAGTTGAGTTTTTGAGTTTTTAAACTATGAATAGGTATTTGAAAAAGTGTAGAGTTCTTTAACTGTGGTTTAATGATTATGGTGGGATTGTGTATGAACTAAGAAACCTGATTGATAGTGAAGCTAATGATTGGTCTTCTAAGAGTTAGATATTGACATGCTCCCACAATTTGACAGTATAGTGTACCATCTAATAAAGGGATTACATGATAATTTTGAAGATTAGGAGGTAGTGGATGTAAGAAGTATTTTAGCTTCTACCATTTTAAACTGATGGAGGAGATTTGAAATGTATTTGTGTTGATGTAGGAGGAGATTTGATCTAACATAAGTAGCTTGCATGCTAAAAAAGTAGCGAATAGGGCCTAATCCTTAAGCATGAATCAGCAACCAAAGCAAGAAGGAGAGCTGCAATAGCATCAAAACTATTTTTTATGACAAAAATGTCGTCTAAAAAGGGGGCAGCCCCGGTGCATGAAGCTCCCGCCTACGGGGGGTTCGAGGAAGGGGCGGACCACAAGGGCCTATCGTACGCAACTTTACATTGTATTTTTGCAAGATGTTGTTTCCACACCTTGAACTCATGACCTCAAGGTCACACAATAACAACTCTTACTGTTGCCCAAGGCTCCCCTTCACAAAAATGTCATCTCCATATATTAAAAAGTAGATGAGTATCCCATTTGGAAAGGAGAAGTAAACTTAATCATCATTACATTCTCTCCATTTAGTGCACCTTCCTTCTCTTCATTGTAAGTATCCATGCATAAGTCACTTGCATCCTTTCCTTCTTCTTTTCAAGGTGGATTTCATGCCCATAGTGGGTAGAGGGGGATTGACTTGAGAATATAAGCCTCATACCGATTTAGAATCTTCCCCTTTGGAATCTCTTTGCAGTGGGCAATTCTCTACACCTTTAGTTGTTTCAGCATACTAGGATTCCTCCTATATGACCATATCTAAATTCATCTTCTTCACCTTGTCCCTTTTCTTTCTTCCTTTTTTCTTTTTCTCTATCACAATCCTACTATGCTATGATGTATGTTGATATACTTCCATCTGTAAATTTTCATGAGATAGTTGATCTCATTCTTTCTCCTCATAGATTACTAAGTACATGAATTTAAAGTCTCCATTAAGAAGTTTTGTATCTTCTATAGATGATTATGAATTGGAACAAATTGAACTTGTGACGATTCATACCATTTGAAGTTCTAGAATTGACATTCAAAGGATTTATAAGTCAATGATCCACAGTTTTGACACATGAAGCCCTTAAACTCATATTTAAGATCTTGCCATCTCTTTGCTTCATTGACCTGTAACAAGATACCTTCTTTTAATGATTTTCCAATGTCAATTTCAATGCAAATCATTGTAGACTTGATTCTTGGAATAGTAAAATCTGCATATGAAATTGCTTATTTTGTTCTAACATATTTCAAACCAGTCATGCAATATTAAAAGATGTTTCTCCTCCCAGGGTTGTTCAATTGGGAGTTGTTTGAGTCTGATTAAACGAGGATAGAAGAAGAGTTGATTTCTTGAGGAAAACTAAGCAATTTGAATCTCTACATAACTAAAACTGCTCCTCCAATTTGCCATGGACCAATTATCTATACCTTCATAACATCAACTTGATTTCTAAAACAAAAGGCAGTACTAAAACTAAAATGAATAAGTTCACTTATACTTTGTGTATTTTTGGTATCTTTGCAGGGACACGTTTATCCTTTACTCTTCATGTGACCCTAATACTCACGATAAATGTACATGCGACACTCTCAATAATTGTGAGAGTGAATTCATTTTTAATATGGTATCAAAGCCTATGGCCTCAACTGTTTTTCATTTACCACTATTTAGCATTTCCTACTTATCTTCTTCGTCTTCTTCTTCGTTAGTAGATACTTCTTGATCCTGATCAAAGTTCCTATCTTCATCTTATTAAAACCATGTCCACAAGGTCAGAGCAGTCTTCTTCGTCTTTGGTCAATTCTATCTTGACTCCTACCCTTTTCTTCACCAATATGAACACAACACATTTACCATCAACCAAACGTACTGGCACAAGCTACATTATCTGGGAGTCACAGTTCTGCCCTATTCTCAGATCCAGACAAGTATTGGGGTTTGTTGATGGATTTGACGCTCCACCTCTTGCAACTTAAAAAGGTCAATGGCAAGATATACCTAAACCTGATTAGCTAGTTTGGGAAGAAAAGGACCAAACCTTGCTCAGTTGGATAATGGTATCTATACGGGAGGCAATTGCGGCCTATAAAGTTGGTGCCAACACTTCAAACCAACTAAGGAATACTCCCCGTCAAGCAGTTGGTGCTCCAAACCTTGCTCATCAGTTGTAACTAAGCATGCAGCCACATAACCTACTTAAGGAAAGGAAATCAAACGGTTTCAGCATATCTACTGCGTGTTTAACAAAGAGACGATTAGTTGCAAGCCTCTGGCATCCCGTTTCGCATCAAGAATTTATCACCGCTGTGTATCAAAATCTTGGCGCAGATTATGACAATGTTGTCTCTGCCTTGGCCATTAACAAAAATCCCCCATCTTTTGCTGATCTACACTGTATGTTGGTCAGTCAAGAGACTCGACTCTCAAAAAATCTTTCTAGTATCTTATCTCCTCCACCCACTGCCAATTATGTACAACGCTGTCGTGGCTCTCGTGGCCATGGCTGTGGATCTTCTAAACACAATCATCAAGACTGGAGAAATGGTAGATTTGGATCCTACAATCAATCTCGACCACCGAATCGGTATCACTGCACATATTGTAATAAGGACGGGCATTCGGTTGATGGGTGCCATGGCCATCTAAATCCTCAGCGTGAAGATACCTACAGCCAATATTGCGTCTCAACACTCCTCACGAAGACGATTATGATGATTGATTTCCCGATACGAGGGCCTCTCATCATGTCACCTCGGATCTCTCCAAGTTGAGTGTTGCTAATGATTATCTGGGTACGGATTGCTTGATTGTTAGTAACGGTGCCGGACTTCCCATTCAACCTATAGATCTTCTAATTTCATTTCTGGTAAATCTATGTTTCGGTTAACCAGTGCTCTTCATACGCCATCCATTCATAAGCAGCTTTTTATCAGTTCATAAATTTGACAAACATAACATACATTTTCTTCGAATGTTATCCTAACTATTTTCTTGATAACGAGCACGACTAGCGGAAAGTTCTCCTCCGATTACCGGTTAGCAATGGACTTTACAAGCCCAAGGTTTTCTATGGTCTAAATAATGATGGTGGGTATTTTTAGGAGAAAAAGCCTCAATAGATTTCTGGCGTGCACGGCTGAGGCATGTCAATAACCTTCATGTTGCATTCAAAGAATCTTCCACTACTTTCTAGTTTTTATAATTTTGTTGGGTCATCATTATGTAAGACATGCCAATTCGAAAATTCTTCCAGGCAACGATTGAAGCCCGCTTTTTTTTAGTAAACACCCTCTTGATCTTATATTTAGTGACTTGTAGGACCATCCCTGGTACCTATTACAAACGGTCACAAATATATTGCACCTTTTGTGGATGATTTTTATAAATACACATGGACCTTCCCATTGGTGAGGGAATCTTCTCTATATTTTACATTTCTTCAATTTCAGACGTTTGTCGAGGGTCAATTTGATTGCAAAGTTAAGTCTCTTCAATCAGATTGGCGCCGTTAACGCAATCAGTTAAATTTGCTTCTAAACTCATGTGAAATAAATAATCTATTTTCTTATTTACATGCACATGAACAACTGAGTTCTTTCGAGCTTAGGATTAGGCACTTCGTTGAAATAGGTCTCTCTCCTGGCCTACGCGAGTCTAGCACAAAAAATACTATCACTATGCATTTGAAAGTGCCACATATTTGATAAATGGCATGCCTACTCCTATCTTAACTTGAAAAACTCCTTTAGAAGGTTGTTTGACAAAGCACTCTAATTATCTTTTTCTAAAGGCTTTTGGATGTTAGGCATTTCCTTACCTCGGACCTTATAATCATCACAAATTCAATTATAGTTCGAAGTCTTATATTTTTCTAGGTTCTGTTCTCAGTCATAATGGTACATAGAGACTAGTCCCACGTGAAGGTCATCTTAATGTTGTTGGATGTAAATGGGTATTCAAAATTACGGATGGACCAGATGGTACTCTTAAGCATTATAAAGCCAGACTCATAGCAAAAGGCTTCAACCAAATCTCAGGTGTCAATTACACGAATACCTTTAGTTGTGAAACCGACAACGATCTGGACCATCCTTTCTATCACAGTTTCCAATAATTGGACAATCCACCAATTAGACGTCTGCCTTTCTTCACTGCGATCTTATAGAGGATGTATATATGGACCAAGCAATCAGACTAATAGATCAATCATCCTGATTTTGTTTACAGATTAAAAAAGCCGATGGACGGTTTAAAATAGGCGCTTAGGGCCTACTTTCAAGACTAAGTCCCCTGCTCAATCTTGGTTTCAAGGGCTCCAAACTGATAGCTCATTATATGTGTACGATCAGAACGGTCAGATCCTCTATCTGTTGATCTATGTGGATAATATCATCCTTACAAAAGGAATTCTACGGATGCGACCAAAGCCACTCTTCGAGCCCTATAGTCTACGTTTTGCAGTAAAAGATCATGGTGATTTAAACTATTTCCTTCGATTGGAAGTTGATCAGAGTCCTTGTGCTCTCTTATTCTTTCCCAAAGGAAATATATTCTTGACCTTCTTCGGCCACCAATATGGATGGTGCCGAGCCTATACGAACACCTGTCTTCCTCTGAAAAATTGTCCAAATATCATGGTGGCTTCTTTTATTCAAATCTTTACTGCAGCACTGTGGGGGGCCTTACAGTGGTATCTCACAGCCACAAGAGTCCGTACTACTTTGCGGTTAATCGGGCTTGTCAATTCATGCATACGCCCACTACTGAGCACTAGGCGGCCGTTAAGCGTCTCTTACGATATGTAAAACACATCAATATAGCATGGCTTGGTCCTCGTCGATCACCCAGCACCCGACTTCGATTGGACAGGGTGTCCAAATGGTCTGAAATCCACTGGTGGATATGCAATTTTTCTAGGTTCTAATCTCATCTCCTGGCCGGCTTGTAAATAGTCAACTATTGCCTGCTCATCTACAGAGTTCGAATATCTAGCGACCGTAAATGCAATGGCCGAATTAATATGGTTCCAATCCCTTCTTCAAGAATTAGGCCTCAACACCTTGGCCGCACCTACGCTGGTGTGATAATCTTAGAGGCACTTATTTATACAAAAATCCGGTCTCCATGCCAGGGCAAAGCACATTGAAGTTGATTTTCTTTTATGGGGGATTAGGTATCCAAATGACAAATTCAAGTCCAATTTCTCTCCTTCAAAGATCAACTTGCGGCTTTTTCACGAAACCACTTACTGCTGATCGTTTTGAACAATTGTTATTCAAGTTGAAAGTTGTTCATTCACACCGTTCAACTTGGCCTAGTAAGACTATTACACATCAGCTCACTTGTAGTCTATGTATTTTTTACATGTACTATTTGTAGGGACAATTTTGTCCTTTCACTCTTCATGTAACCCTAATACTGACTATAGATATACATACCACACTCAATAATTGTGATATTGAATCTATTTTTAATAGTAATAGTGGTCTCTGAGATCAAGCATCTTAAAACCTCCGTTAATTATCCGTGCTTGGGAACATAACGACTTAATAGTTTCTACTTGTAAATTCCTTTCATGATTTTTCCAATTAGGATAAGGTTTGGATTAAAGCCTAAAATTGTCTGATGCAGACTAGTTCCAAATATATTTTGTGACTAGTTCATAGTCCTTCTTCCTCTCATCATCATTCTTAATTAATCTCTTGTTCTGACAGCTCCTTACAGCTTGGAAGCAACTCCAATTATATCCAACAGACTACTCCAAATTGAGACCAGAGTGTTGAGCTCTGACTGAATCAGCAAATGATTTCATGATGGTGGTTGCGTAGTTAAAGGGAATAATAGTCCAAGTGCGTTGAACAATTTACTGGCAAGACAGAACTACATTGACCAGAGGACGGACAAATCTTTACAACTACGATCAAGATAAGATGGCCATCTATGAGGGATTTTGCTCTTCGGGGCTTCACCTTCTCTACATATCATATTAAGAGAGACTCAAGAAACGCATCATATCATATTAAGGTGGCTTTTTTTCTTTTTTTTTTTGCTGGATTTTCAGAGATCTGCATCCTTTCCTCTCTCTCATTTCCTCCACTTTTCTTAATTCTTTCTTTTCTCTGATTTGCGCAACACTGGAATAGACCTAAGTCGATATCAAACTATCCTTTGATCTTAACGCCAAAAATATATATAATGGGGTTCCCTTTTATTTCTTCAATCATTGATAAAAACAAAGCGGTTTTTACAGATTTGTCATTTCATTTTTACATTTTTGCTAAAACATCTAAATTTTTTTACTTTTTGCAAATTTGACATTAAATTTTGTAAAACTTTGCAAATATGTCATATCGTTAAATTTTTCACCATTATAATTTTTAAGAGGTCGAAAATACCCCCATCATCTATTTGCTGGGATGTCTGGATTTACTCCGCCTAAATGGAAACTAGGATATCATTGGTCCTATTCAGGCTGCAGTTTATACGCAGAATTGGCAATCTGGAAAATTCCAAATCACCACTCAAGGTTATTGAAATCTTGAAACGCTTGAAATATAATCTAGGCGTGCACCCAATGACACTCGATTATTCGCCTGTACAGAAAGAGAGTAAACTCCAAAATATGGTTTTTAATAATTAATCTTAGAAGATCAAAAAGGAGCTTCATAAGAATGTTATGAAGCAGAAAAATGGCAGTCTGAGAATCCGAATTTGAAAATTGGATTTGATGCCTCAGAACGAAAGCATTTCCTACATGGAATTCAGAACGATGAACCGCGTTTAATCTTCCTGCCACCAACTCTTCCCGTCTGCGTTTGCGCGCTCGGGCGAGAAAGGGAGAACCGTCATTTCTCCTGTGTTTATCAAAGAGTAATTCAACCGTAATGAAGTCCCCAGCATGAAAGAAACCATTACTGACCGCTCATCTACTGTTTCCACCATTATCCAATTGAGATTCCTATTGCATATAGAGGACTACAATTTTGAAAATTGATTTTATCGGGCCTTGTATTGTACGGATGCTAATATTTTAAAAGCACAGTGGGGCCCAATCTTTCATTGATCTGAACCCTTTATCTGGCATGGCATGTTAAGTCTGTGCAGACTGTGCAGTCATCAATAGAACACATTCAACGACTTCAAAGTTAAAACCCTTATATTTTGGTTGAAGAAGAATGTGGGGCTGGCTTTTCTGCAAGTCAGTTCTCAATGCTCCAAACAGTTTTCTATTTTCTAGGGAAGCATGCTTAAGTACGAATCATGAATAAAACTTCTCCACCAAGTGATTAACTCAAGTCTGAATGTGGGCATTCGGATCATCATAACATGAGATTGAAGTAGACAGCTGGATCAGTGGAAAGAGTCGACCAAACTAGACGTTTTCAGGCTACTATTTTTCAAGTGAAACATTCACATCCAGCATATAATCCTCCTGTTTAAGAAGCCAGATGTAACTTTCAAGCGTGGCTCCTCCATGTAAGGGAGTGCTAGAAGATGGCATTCTATCCTTAGAATGGTGCACCCAGAACCTCTTACAAGCCAGCTATGATAAACCTGAAGACTCCCCGTAAGAGTCCATGTTCAAGAGACATCCTAGCCATACATTGAATTCTTTTATATTCCAGACCCCATTGCTCATCTTTTGCTTGCGTTTTTCAACCAGCAAGTTGTAGGCCATACTTGGATTGATTGATTACTGCATGATTCTCACATGGTTAGTTGGAATTTCGATGCATGTTTAATTGAGAGCGTGTCAAAAGTGACTACAGATAAATTATGCTGCCATCCACCTCTTGTTTTAATGTTTGTTTCTGATGTAAATCCCATCAATCTCTCATTCTTCCTTGCTTGAGTTTCAATGGGATGGTTATATGGGTCCCCTATTTGAATTCCTTCTAAACAAGATGATTAAATGCAACTTACAAAATGCTAAGGATAGAAAACTTACCTAGGCTGCGGTTGGCAACAATTAGCAAGAGTGATCCTGCCATGTTTTCCCGTTCGAGAATCCCCAACGATAGGACCTGGCAAAACCAGAATCCCAGCCCTCCCACCTTGTGATTGCGAGCATCTAATCAGTGAATTTGACCAAAGACAAATCGTCTCCCGAAAAAAGTCCCTTGGGCAACGAGGTGGGCACAGAAAAAGGAGAAAACAGAAGGATTACCAAACATGCTCTGAAGTACCGACTAAGTCACAGATCAGATTGGTCCTTCTGCATATACAAAAAATTTATGACTCAAACCATTCATCTACCGACTGGTGATCGTTTTCATCCATAGGAGGAACTATAAAAACATGAGTAAGACCCTCCAACCCCAATAAACTTACGGATATTTCTTGAAGCAAGCCATTGAGCGGTATGGCATTGCAGCTAGCACTAACGTCAAACAAGGTAGACCAATTGACAGCAAACATGACCTCAATAGTTTGACATATGAGATACCCAGAGAGGCATTTTAACAAACACCTTCAGTTATTTAAAATCAGATTTTACATACATGAAATGCACTCCACACAAACCCATGAAACAGAAAATTGTTAGTACGGTAGACAACATTTCACTTGTTTACTGATCTGCTGAAACTCAAAAAGATGAAGCATAGAAGAAACCTTTTCGGTGGTAAGACGAGCCCAACTCTCCACATCGTTCTCCGTCAATGTCGCCTGGTGTCGTCCGTCTTCTTCCACAGCAATAAAACACAGAAACACAGATCTGTTTTCTGTAAGGGAGGAAGACGACGGGGGTATTTTCAACATTTTAAAAATTGTAATGGTGAAAATTTAACGTAATGGCATATTTGCAAAATATTGCAAAACTTAATGGCAAATCTGCAAAAAAAATAAAAAAACTTTGAATTTTTTAGTAAAAACATAAAAATAAAATGACAAATCTCCAAAAAAATCCAAAAGCAAATAAATAACTCATTCAAATGAATTATTTTGCATTAATAAAAAATCTAAATGAAAAATAAAAAAAGATAAAAAAAAAACTAGAAAAAAAAAAATGACAATAAATGCAAGATACTTTCATTTGCCATTATGTTTTTCAAAAGTTTGCCAAAATGCCATTTGCTGACCTTCCACCGTTAAATTTTGTAAAATGGCGAAAATACCCTACACTGAAAACAGACCCCCGATTGTTGAAGAAGAATGAAGAACGATGGAAAATTCGACCCACGATTGTTGAAGAAGGACGAAGAATGACGGACCGTGAGGGTTATACCCACGATCGTGGAAGAAGAACGACTGACTGTGATGTGGTAGCAATGGCTGCTTTCTTGATTACCCAGATGCAAAAACTAGATAAATTTGA
Organism: Warburgia ugandensis; assembly: GCA_035236585.1. Taxonomy (NCBI): domain Eukaryota; kingdom Viridiplantae; phylum Streptophyta; class Magnoliopsida; order Canellales; family Canellaceae; genus Warburgia; species Warburgia ugandensis. Next base: position 56,151,626 of record CP141133.1, on the reverse strand, counting down.
TTTCGGTGTTCGGCAAATGCTTCTTTAGGAAGAGCCAATCGTGATGCCTAATTAAGAGGGCTGATGTTGGGATTTCATCTGATTGCCTCAAGTATACAGTGACAGATTGTCCCTTAAGCAAATGCATATAGAAAGCAATCTCCCGCATCTTATATGTTGTGATCACTTTCCAATTACTTGGTCATCCTTGATCCTGTTTTCTGTAGTTTTAGTGATCCATTATTTACACTGCAAACTGATGTATGGGACAAGCTCTGAATTTGCTAGCTATAGAGTTTCTCATCATCATCATCAAGACCTTGCTGGTTATAGAGTTGCTAATGGACTCATTTGGAATGCAAAGTTCGAATCATACACCAAGATACCCGATAAGCTATATATTGAGATTGAATTATTTCTTGCTAGTTATATGAAGTAGGCAATGAATTCTCCTCTTATGTCGTTCATTCAGGAAAAAAAGAAAGATTTCTGGATTCTTAATCCCATTATGAGAAGGCAGAAACAGTATCAATTCTCTGTTCCATTTTCTGTCAAACTACTCTCAGAAGAGTATAGATAAGCTGTACTAGTACATGAATACGGTTTCAGTAGTTCAATTCTCAGGTAGCATGAGCCGTTTCTTTGTCAAGGCATATATTGATGAAAGTAACTTGCAGTTTTTAGGCCTTGCTAAGCATGCCAATATGCATCGTGAAACCTTCAAAGTCCAATTTGTTTTGGCAGGCTCCAAATACTGATTTTCCAAAAACAGTTCCAGTCCCAACTTAGCCTTCTCATCCTTAAAACTCATGGATTTGTTACTGGCTTAGCTTAGTCAATCTCAAAAACAGAGATAATTTTCCAATCTCAGTTTTTTTTTTTTTTTTTTCTCCCTTGGGGTTAGGCAAGCTTCTTCAAATAAAGTGCCACCTAAGTTGTAAATCAAAAACTATTTACAGGTAGTTTCAACTGAAGCCAGAGCAATGTACAATGTTGGTTAATCTGGGCTTACATTCTGGAGTCCAAACATTAAGATATTCCAAGAAGACTGCTGGAGAAGACCCTCTGCTGTCTAGCAAATATGGATCTGGTTATGTGAAAGGATTACAACAAACAGATTGTGGTGACAAAAATCGTCTTAAGGTTTAGCATCTATGAAAGATGTCAGTGGTGAGTTCTAAATTACTTTCTTATTGTGGTTGCATCTTTTCATAGGTCACTAAGCAAGATATGGATGACACCTTCCAGCCTCCATTCAAGAGCTGTATTGTAGATGGAAATGTTGCCAGTGTTACGTGCTCCTACAAAAAACCTCAAAGATAAGAATCTAGCAAAAACACATCAACCAACCTGGTTTACCCAAAATCTGTAGCCTTCAGGGGCGCGTCCGTGGAACAAGAGTTTGGGCGGAGCGCGAGCAGATGCATGGCTGAGCGCGGGTGTAGCCTGGAAAGAGCGCAAGCGGAGCCTGGTCAGAGCAACGGCGGAGCCTGGGCAGAACCCTCGCAGTCCGTCGTTCTTCTTCCACCATCGTGGGCAGAACCCTCACAGTCCATCGTTCTTCGTTCTTCTTCAACAATCGTGGGTCTGTTTTCAGTGTAGGGTATTTTCGTCATTTTACAAAATTTAACGGTGGAAGGTTAGCGTAATGGCATTTTGGCAAACTTTTGGAAAAATAATGGCTAATCGACAAAATGTTAAAATGCATGGATATTTTAGCAAAAACTCCAAAACTGAGTGGCAAATCGGCAAAAATTCTTTCTGAGAGCTGTGGCGCCCACCTATCCTCCATTAGCACATGCTGTTTATTGGTTTCAAGTAGCACAAACTCCCATCACAGGTGTGATACTTTTGAAAGGACTTGGGTGTAGTGGCGCTCTATACTAGCTTTTCTCTTTTAAAACGGCAGTACAAAATAGGTCCCACAGTTTTTTTTATGTTTTTTTTCTTGAAAAGCACTACAAATTTTCTTGTTAAAAGAACCAAGCTGAGCATTTACTCCTGATTTGTCGCTTTAAATGTAAGGTTACGAAATGATGATGCGTGTATTTGGCATCAAAAGATTTTATGTAGAGTTTCTAATTTCTACTAGATATATTGTCTATGCCGTGGCACATGCAGGACCCACCCTTGCATTTATCATAACTTTTCATGTTAGCCACTAAGTATTTTCCAAGCAATTCGTGCCTACCATAATGCATAGGGTGACTGAGCAAAAAGACTTCAATTCACCGACAGGATTCTGATCCCAAGATGCTCTAGTGACTAAAATATAAATGCATTAGAAGTGAAATGTAAAGAGATTGTATCCTACATTGGGCTGTCGCCGGATGTGGTTTGGATACCATTATTTTGTATTTATTCTAATAAATTTTGTCTGTTAATGTAAATATATTCCGATAGTAGTTCAAATTTTTATAATCTAAGACGTATTCATTCCATTTGGCTCTGTTCAAATAGTTGATGATCCATTCAGTTCAATTTTGCTATTTTTTTTTAAAAGGAACGCATTTAAGCTAATTTCTTTTTTCAAAATATTTTTAGACAAAAAAAGATTCAACTATGTAAGTAGGAGAGAGGAGTACTTGTTTAGTGATTTACATAGTTGTACAAATATTGACTAATTTAATAGCTTAAATATGACATTTAATTGATTGTTAACCATTAGTATGTCTATTCGTAGCTAATCAGTGTTGTTAGGTTTCTTTATTTCTTGGTCAGGTTAACAATGATGTTAGGATTGAACCTAACCCAAGAAATAATTGTATTACTTATTATTTTATTACTCTATTGATTCCAACAAAATATTTTATAATTGGATTTCGAGTTAGCAATTAGCAACTTCTATTTATTTACCTAATATGTTTGACAAGTCGCACTATACATCAACCTAAATTGCATCTTCATCTCCAGGAGTCCGAAAAGGTACTTTTGGAACACCAAGGGAATACATACAATGGAAAGGTAATACAACTAAAAGAACTTGTTTATGGACAATAACTTTGCTGTATATTTCATTCAAACTATACTTTGGATTATATTCAAACTTTGGTCAACAACAAGTTAACATAAATTCCAAAGAAAAGAAGGCAATTATAATTTAAAACTCGTAACTCCTAATATATTAATATTAAGTAGGTTGAATTTGTCTTTTATATATAAATATAAATATAATATATGTATATGTATATATATATATATATATATATCATTATCAAGACCTTATCTCAATTAGGGGTCAGCCACATGAATCTTATTCTTCCATTTTCCTCTATTAAGTGTCATGGATTTATTTAGCCCCAAAGTTTTTAAATCTTTTCTTGCCACTTATATCCATGTTCTTTTGGGCCTTCCCCTTGCCCTTTTAGAACCTTCTACTAGCATTGCCTAAATCCTTCTCACCAGTACCGTTTTTGGTCTTTGTTGGACATGTCCAAACCATATAAGTCTAATCTCCCTCATCTTGTTACCTATTAGTGCTACCACTAAGTTTTCTCGAATATTTTCATTTCCAATTCTATCCTTTCTTGTCTTACCACTCATCTATCTTAGCATCCTCATTTTCTAATATGCTCAGCCTATGAACATAATGTTCTTTAATTACCCAACACTCTAATCTATAGAGCATGTCCTATCTTATAACCATCCTATAGAATTTTTCTTTTAGTTTGAGTGGCACCTGCTAATAACACAAAACTCCAGATGCACATCTCTATTTATTCCAACCTCCCTTGGATTCTCTGGGTATCCTCTCTTTCAATCTCTCCACTCTCATGAATCATTGATCCTAAGTACTTAAAGTAATCTTTTACAAAGACTTCTTGCTTATCAATCTTTACTAGTGCTCCACTCCTGCTTTTCTCCTTACTAAAATTGCATTCCATATACTTTATCTTAGTTCGACTAATTTTAAATCATTTAGCTTTTAATGCTTCTTTGCATAACTCTAGCTTTGTATTTACGCCCTCGCATATCTCATCAATTAAAACTATATCTTCTACAAATATCACGCACTATGGTATCTCCTCATGCACAAGTTTTGTTAACTCATCCATAACCAACGTGAAAAAGATATGAGCTTAATGTCAATCCTTGGTGCAATCATATAGTGATAGGAAAATGATCAATCTTTTCCCTAGTAGTCTTAACATTTGTTACCTCTCCCTCATATATATCTTTAATTATGTCTATATACCCTCACAAAATCCCTTTCTCACTCAACACCCTTCATATTAACTCTATAGGAACCCTATTATAAGCTTTCTCTAAGTCAATAAAGACCATGCGGAGGTCCTTCTTCTTCTCTCTATATTTCTTTATCAATTGTCTTAGTATGAAAATTGCTTCCATGGTAGACCTCCTAGGTATGAACCAAACTAGTTCTCTGATACACTTGTCTCAGTCGTAGTCTCTTCTCAATTACTCTTTTAAAGAGTTTCATGGCATGGCTCATAAGTTTGATCCTCCAATTATTAGTTCAACTTTGTATGTCTCCTTTATTCTTATAAATTGGTATAATAGAGCTCTTCCTCCATCTATCCAACATTTTCTTTCATTTTATAATCTTGTTAAATAACTTGGTCAACCAAACTACTCTAGTATCTCCCATATACTTCCAAACCTCTATTGGTATACCATTGGGCCCTAGGGCCTTTATTGATTTCATCCTTTTCAAGGCTTTTTTCATTGCATATACTCTAATCTTATAGTTGTGTCTATAATGTCTAATGTTATTTAGGTTCACAGAACTTTCAATCCCTATATTCTCGAGATAATTATCATTTAGTAATTTTTTAAAGTAAAATTTTCACTTTTATTTGATTTCGTCATCTTTGACTAATACCCTTAGATCATCACTTTTAATACACTTAACATGGTCGAAGTCTTTACCATTCTGTTGTCTTATTTTTGTAAGTTTAAACATATCTTTCTCACCTTCTCTTAATCTTAGTCTATTATAGAGTTCATCGATCATATGCATTAAGTTTAGCCTCACTCACTATTCTTTTAGCAACCTTTTTGAAATTTTTATACTATTCATAGTTTTCATTATTTCTAGTCTTCTGTCATGCTTTAAGACACACTCGTTTTTCTTTAATAATATTTTGCATTATTTCACTCCACCATCAAGTTTCCTTTACTAATTGTCTTTTACCTTTAGATACTCTTTAGACATCTTTTGTCACTTTCTTAATGAACTTGGCCATATTAATCTACATGGTGTTTACTTTTGTTTTATTGTTCTATTTTCCTTTTACCATGAAGTTATCTGTGAGTGAGGTTATTTTTCCTCCTTTTAAGTTTCACCACTTAGTTTTTGGATACATATTAACTTTATTTTCTTTTTTTCATCTTTTAATGTAGATATCTATAACCATTAACCTATGTTGTGAGGTTAAATTCTCACAAAATATTACCTTACAATCCTTATGCATTGATATATATATATATATTATTAAGTAACAAAAAGTTTATTTGGATTTTATAGAGTCCACTTTAAAGGTTATTAAGTGTTCATCTATCTTCTTAGAGAATGTATTTGGAAGGGCCAAGTTATATGTCAAAGCAAAATCGAGAATAACTTCTCCATCTCATTCTGTTATCTGATATCATACGCTCAATGTACCATATTATATCCTTTCTGTTCTTTTTCTACATGGCTATTTAAGTTTGCTCTTATAAATATCCCTTGTGTTGGAAATTTTTTGCATGACTCTCTCCATATCTTACCTGTCAATATCTCTATATTCTATATGGTGATATGAATCTTATGTTCTTGAAATAGCCTATTTACCCATACACTTTTGGACTCCCATTACATGAACCCATGTCTACTTTCCACTACATCTGGTGCTGATGCAATGCATTACTTCTGAAGGGACACTCTAGCAGCACTTGGGCCGCTGTCGCGAGAACAGCTAGCAATCCTTGCCAAATTTTTACTCCACCTGAGAATCCGATGCAGCGCATCACAGCACTAACCTCAAGTACGGAACAATCCACGGATAGATTCCTGGTTCCACGGATACTGGATAATCCATTCTGATTTAGAGGCCTAACCCTGCCCGCGCATTCTGTTGAAGTTTTTCTACCGGAGGCGCCACTGCTATCTTAATCTGGAAACAGAGCAGCTGCAGCTCCCTGCCAACATACAGAGATGAGCGAAGAACAACTTCTCTGCTCGGCGGCAAGTTCCGGCGACCTCCAGAAGGTAAAAGAACTCATCGCCGCCGGAACCGACGTATCCTACTTTGACGGAGAGGGCCTGACCCCACTAATGCACGCAGCAAAACACGGCCATGCCAGAATCGTCGAAACCCTACTCGAATCCGGCGCTTCATGGAACGCCCTCTCCCCTTCCAACGTCTCCGCCGGCGATCTTGCCATGGAATCCGGCCATCAAGAAACTTTCGACATCCTCCTCAATGCAGGAATACAGGCTGAGTTAGTCTTAGGAACAATTGCAAGATCAAAAGGAAAAAATGGTAGTGATTTGGAGAAGGATTATTTGGAGGATAGGGTTGTTTTCAGTGAAGACAAGTTGATGGATGCTGATAGCAAGGCGGTAATGATGGCTTGGGAGAAACCGTTGATGGAAGCTCATGCAAAAGCTGTTTGTTTTGGCAATGGGGATGTTTTGAACGTTGGGTTTGGAATGGGTCTTATTGATACTGCGATTCAGAAGTATGGGGTGAGGAGTCATACAATTGTAGAAGCTCATCCCGATGTTTATGAAAGAATGGTTCGAGATGGCTGGGGAGAGAAGGAAAATGTGAAGATTGTGTTTGGACGGTGGCAAGATGTTCTTCCCCAACTCGGGTCTTATGATGGTAAGATGATTTATTCGCTTTCTTCAGGAGGAGAAAATGTTCTGTTAGTCTATTCTGCATCGTTTGTGGTAGTGTATATTTGAACACTAAGTAGTTATAATGTGAACTTGTGTTAGCAAGAATATATGATGGCAAGGCCAAAATTGAAAAAGTGCTTTTATGGAGCCTTTTGGCACAAAAATGGAGATAGAAACACCCAGTAGAATTCGAAAATGATATTTACCTATTTGGCTATATATGTTTAATCTTCACCATGAAGCTTTAAGCAATTTAGGGTTGGTATTTTAGGAAGATGGTTAATTGAGGTTGGGTGGCAGTTATTGCAGGAGGGTCAGTCACTAGGGTTAGCTAGTTAGGACAATGGTTTAATATGTGATGTGTGGCTCTTACTGAAGAAGAAGAGAAAAGAATTAAGTCTTGTAAGGAGATTTTTCTCTCTCAGTGTTGCATGTTAGTAATGTGTTGTGAGTTAGATCGTGTTTTCTTTAGTTTTGGTGCATGAAGAAACATGAAAGAAAGTAGTGACTAACTGAGAACAAATGTGGAGCAGGACCTCTCACTGCTTCAGTTCTCAAAACACGGTCGTAAGGTGAGAATTGGTAATGGAGGAACCAAAGAACTCCACCTTAACTTGCCTTTTGGCCACAATGTGGTCAGATAACATCTATTGAAATTGCACAAACATGAAAGAACACTTAAGACCACCTGTGAATGAATATGGAACATGAGCTCTCAGTTCTTCAACTCTCAAAACATATAATAGAGCCACCAAAAATCTTTTTGGTCTTAATATTATGCTTTGAACAACTCCAAACCTACCTTTTATTTGAAACCTTCATTATTATATAATTTAGTCCTTTAGAAAATTAATAATCCTTTCTGAGTCAAAAGGTTTGTAAAACTGAAATAACGAATTAAGTCATTTCATCATTAAACTTAAGCTGACTTCAAACTACATATTTGAGGCCCAGCATGGAAAAAAATCATAAAATTCATAGAATATGAATCACAATCCTTATATTATCCCAAGAGTATGGTATGAATTTCTTGATGTTATTTTGCACTGAGCCGATACTATGATGTTTCACCTTCGCCTTAACCCCTCAAAACTCCCTTCATGGGCTACAACATTACAATGATAGCATCAAGACTTCTGCCATCTTAAACTTGACAGCTTATACATTATTTTTTGTTTAAAAGCTAGTAAATTTTCATTTTGTGAAGCGTATTCGCTTGGCAAATCCTTTATTGTTGACAAACAATCTTCTACAATGATAATATTCATAAATGCCCTTTTTCTTTTCCCTTCCGCCTAGGTGCCTCGCTTGCAATGCTGCAGTGGTCTTTGTGCATCATTTAGTCTTCTTGTCTAATGAATTAATATGTGAATCATAAGACAAAGGAAACCCTCTGTTAGAACAGCCCAAAGGAGCTAATGCAGCACATGAATCTGCCCTCAGTTAGCATTTTGACTACGAGTGCTGTGCTTAGTTGCTAAGTAGTGCTTGTATAAAATATTTCATCCTATGCGTCCATTCAGAATTCTTCAACAACCTATTGAGACTTTAGCTTAGTCAAATTATTGTCTCTCAAGGTGCAACTTTAAAGATTTCCTCCTATATTTATCTTGTACAGGGATATTCTTTGACACTTATGGAGAATATTATGAAGACCTGAGGGAGTTTCATCTGCATCTTCCCAAACTGCTGAAGCCTGGAGGGATCTACTCATTCTTTAATGGCCTCTGTGGTGGTAATGCATTTTTTCATGTTGTCTACTGTCAATTGGTATCTCTTGAACTTGAGAATTTGGGATACTCAACACAGTTGATTCCTTTACCTGTTAAGGAATGTTTAGCAGAGCAAGTGTGGGAGGGTGTAAAACACAAATATTGGCAGCTAGACACTTACTACCTCCCTGTTTGTCAGGCAACAGCTGATTCTGAATGAATTTAATTGAAAAGATGTTTTTCATTCATCTCCAATATAATGCAGGCTTATGTGGCAACTTGCACTTTGTATTAGTGCATGCATTGCAAATCCATGATTCTTAACAGTTCTTATCTGCAATTCTGTAATATAATTGGAGGTAGATAATTGACCTGACCTGGAAAAGTACAATGACCTTTTCTAAATTATGGCACTGTCCTTTCCAGCTGTATTTACTTGCATTTCTCTAGTTATGGTACATGCGTCGGGTGAAAACTTTTCTGAGAAATTCATAATTCTTAAAAGTTCATATCCGCAACATATTTGGAGCTAAGTGAGCTGACGTAGAAAAGTGCAACGATCTTCTCTAAATTAACAGTGTCCTTCCAATACGTAAGTTAATTTTTCTAGTATTTAGCAAACTGATTTGATCAGGTCTGGGTTTTTATGTCGCCACCCATTATCTGTTTGATTCAAACCTGACGATTTCTGATTATTTTAGTAGTTGATAGTCAGCCTTGGTTCTGGTATAGCACAGATTGTTGAAATAATAATAATTAATTAATTAATTAAGGACAAGAAGAATAAGAAGAAAACAAGATAATTAAGATAAAAAGAAGGTTCCCAGTACCTGAATAGGAGCTGAGAGGATAGGTTGTCATATTTTTCATGTTTTAGACTTAAGTTCAGCAGCCATTTTGATCATTACTATGGAAACTTTGTCTCTTTTTTTATATCTGCGTTATCAGAAACTTATTTTCAGTAACTAGCCAAACTGTAACTCACCTGCATGTGCAACCTGTAATCATTTGAAAATAAAAGACTTGATAGTTTAACGACACAGTATGCAAACTTTAAAGCAAAGAATAAAGAAGAAGAGAAAAGGAGCAGTAATAAAAGAGGAAAGAAAACCTTCCTTGTAGGAAAGGAATAGAAAATTCTTGTTTATTTATCTTTTATTATCGAAAGGTGCTTGACAGATCTTTCTGAACTGATAGTAGCCAGATTTCAGATCTAGCTTGGAGAAAATAGTAGCTCTTTTCAACTTATCCAATAACTCATCGATCGTTAGTATAACTAAGAACATTACACGTACTGAAATCCGAGGCACAAAATTAAATATTTAATAAATAAAAAATAATCAAAATACAAAAAATAACCTTAAAATTTGAAAAAATAACCTCAAAATACAAAAAAGGTATAACTAAGAACATTACATATGTCTTCACAAGCAAGGGAAAGCTATATACGTGGATGGAAATATGTGGTAACTAATAAATAAAAAAACATTTTTTTTTTTTTCAATTTCTGTAACTGTTATGTTTTGAAATTTTTAAAAAATAACATTAAAACACAAAAAACCACAAAAAATGGCATCACAAATGTCCTCAGAAGCAATGGGAAGCTATATATGTGGATGGAAATATGTTTTAACTAATAAATATAAAACAGCATTTTTTTTTCAATTTCTGTAATTGTTGTTTTCAGAAAAATTAAAAAAATAACATTAAAACACCAAAAAGATATGAAAAAGGACATCACACATGTCCTCACAAGCAAGGGGAAGCTATATATGTGGATGGAAATATGTTTTAACTAATAAATATAAAAATTAAAAAAAAAATCAATTTCTATAACTATTATTTTTGAAAATTTTGAAAAAAATAACCGTAAAATACTAAAAATCCATAAAAAAAAAATAAAAATAAATTCATACATGAAAAAACAAGCATGGGAAGCTACATATGTGGATATAAATACATTTCAATGAAGAAATACAAATTTTTTATTTTTTTTTTTCAATTTTCGTAACTTATATTTTTGAAATAGAGAAAAAGCACGAAAAACCTTTAAAAAATTCTTAAATCTATAGCAAAGAAACATAAAACTCAAATGGAATGTTTGTTTATGCATATAGAACAAGAACCTATTAAGATTTATCTAAGATAGTAAACAAAAAACCAAAAAACCAAAAAATAAAAAATTGATATATATATATATATTTATGCTTTTTAACAAAAAGTGTAAAAAGAAGTTAATATTCATGATACTTTTTTTTGCTTAGATTTGTGAAAGATTGAAGAGGAATAGTTGTTTTCACCTTCTCAACTCTTACGAGAAGTGAAATTAGTGTTAGAAGATGAAAAAAGAAAGAAAGAAAAACCAAAGTTATAACTTTAACCAGTTGTTAGCTGCGCCTGGGGGTCAGAGGAGCACTTGAATTGAGGTCTAGGCACACCTAGGCGCATGCCTAGGTGCTGGCACCTCGTCTCCCATGTGACTTTTACCCACCTAGGCGCACCACTTTTGACTTGTGCCTAGGCTTGCCTCTAACTACATAGTCAGCAACTGTAGCTCAGCAACTAGATTTCTTGCAATGAAATTGTAAGGCACCCCAATATCGACTAAAACCACCACCTCTCGGTGACCCAGGTGCCCTTTTAGCTTCATGATATCGCTTGTCAAGATTCTAATGATCGCTTGCATAGAGAGCTCCAATCGGGATGTATCATCGTCACACAACTGAGGTTTGTCTAGGGCCAAGGGCTCTCCAAGCTCTGGGTCGTCATCTTCATCTGCTGCAAGAGTACCTGCAGCTTGCAATTCTTACATCAGTGGCTTGGAGAGTATTTTTTATCGCCCTGAAGCATAGCTCGACAACTCATTTTTGTTGGAGTTCCCATTCGGAAAGTCACCGGAAAGAATCACGCCGGCCTGGACTTGGTTCGATGGTGCGGGCAAGCCAATCACCCCTGAAACCCATCTCCTTCGTCATCTTTGAGGGCTGGGTTAGGGTTTGTGGGAAGTTACAAAATTGCCCCTATTGGGCAATTTCAATGGATGGACTTTTCAAGTAAGGACTATTGGACCTCGAAAACTTGGGCTTGGGTCCAAGTCTACTTCCATGAGCTTTGACTTGATCCAGGGCTTCATTCTCCTACTCCACCTTTCGAGCCAACTCCATAAGCCTAGTTAAGGAGGTAAGCCTGAACATTTTTACTTCAAGCTTAATATCCTCTCATAGCCCATTGATGAAAGTCCCTTTCAGCAATTTGTCTAGTAGGTCCAGTAGAGGGCCTAACATCAGTTCGAACATGCATTGCTAGTATGTGACAGAGGCTCCCTGTCATGGTGCTAGCAGCATCTCATAGTCATCGTCCTACTGCGACGATTGATATCTTTAGAGGCAAGATGATTGGAATAGGGGCTATGTCCTGATGAGAGTGCGGGAAGCTCTCCAAAGAAGCCAGGGAAGGGCTTTTCCTTTTAGGCAGACCATTGATGCCCCCACTTTCTTGCTGTCGGAGATTTGATTAATCTGGAAGTATTGTTGCGCCCTGGATAGCCAGCCGTAGGGATCATTTTCATCAAAAACAGAAAGATCAAGCTTCCATGGATGGTGATTATGCCCTTGGTTCTTCAACATCATTGGCAATTCATGGTCCCTTACTCTTGAGGTCTCTTCAATCTCCGATACCCTTGCTTTCCGCCTTTCTCCACTCTGCTTAGGTAGAGCTTCGGCATCCTCTTCCTTCTGTCGTATCCAATTTTGGATCTCTAGCAGGTACTCTCCGATGGTTGTGACATTGTTTTGCAGCCGTTTGAAATTGCCTTTCAAGCTTCCAAACTCATGCTCGCATATTTTTCACCTCCTTCTCCATGGTTTTCGCCCTCTCTATTTGAGTTCTTACCATACACCCAAGACTAGAGGCTTTGATACCATTTGATAGATCTATTTGAACTAATTTCAACTACAAACTATAATAGTAGAGAAGAAAATTGGACGAGATGTATTCGTTGTATGTTTCCAAGCTACAATTGATTTCAAGAAGATAACAGATAAAGAAAAGAGACTGAAGAAGTGCTTGTGAAGCCCTAGACTGTCTCTACAGTCAAGAGCCCATTCCAAGATCTTATTCTTGTTTGCTCCTCCTCCTCTCCCTCCTCTCCCTCACCTCCCTTTTCCTACTCTTCCCAGTAACTGAATTCCTCTCCTTCAGCCAACCCCCTTTTGCCACCTACCCTCCAGCAGAAGATCTAATCCTCCTAATTGAATTCTCTTATCATCCTACGACTTCCTTCTATCTGTCCTTATTACATAACCTTCTATGTCTGAGCCACTATTCTGGATCCTTGTAGGCCACGTCTCTTGAAATACGTTTTCCCAAATCTTCCTTGCCTCCTATCAGTGCCCCATCCCTTCAAGATGGGACTAATCCCTAAAGACACTTGCATTTACCGGAAGCCACTCACATTAGGGTGAATTCGGGGCGGGATTTGAACTTGGGTCTATGGAGAGCAAAACCCAAGACTCCAACCAACTCACCACACCCTATACTAGTAAATGGAAAGAATTATGTTCTTGATACTATTCTCAAATGTCCTTAATCTTCTTTCCTTTTAGCCTATCTCTTTTAAAATCTTTAGCTCTATCCATTGCTTCGTATAAGTAACTCATGGTTGGCTCCTCCTGCTTGTCTGGGAATTTTCATAATTTCACCAAGGCATACTCACGTTCCATATCATCATGCACCTTGCCAAAAGTTATTATCCACTACAAAAACACTTTTAAAACAGAAACCTATTCAGGAAATAAAAGTGAGCTTCATAGTGTCCAAAATACCCCCATTTAGGGTTTAAAATTTCAAACTATTGCCACTATTTGGATTACCTTTCTACGATTGCGAGTGAGATAAATGATGACAGAAATCTTCTCCCTCTCCTCTACAACATTTGTTGTAGAATTAAAAGTTGTCTTGGATGGAGTCTATTCTCTAAGAAAATGAAGATGCCAAAAAATACCAAAACTAGAATAATCAATAAACCCTACTAGGGAAAACGATATGAGGTCAACTAACAAAAACTACCCAATTACGCGGAGCAAGAAGAGAAGAATAAATAGAAGTTCTAATGCAAATTCAAGTTTAGGGATTGTGATTTGGTTGTTAAAAAAGATAAATAGAAGTTTAAGAAACGAGATTTAGCTGTAAAAGTAACAACCTGGAACATTGGACGAAAAATCTTTAGAAATTTTTTTCTTTTATAAGTCCAATTCCCATCCAATCTCTTGCCAATTTGGTCTAGCCCTAAGGTTTTAACTAGAGATTCTTTGGGGTTTCTCAGAAAAGGTGAAAATTTTTGCTAGCATTTTAGTATATAGAGAAAAGAGCTTTTAGGTCTCTATTCTTCTTTAAGCTCAATCTGAATGGTGCTACTGCAATGATGATAAGCTGCAAGATGAGAGGTACCGAGGAAGAAGAAGGCAAGAAATTTTGAGATTATTATTTTCAAGTAAATATTTGTAAAATGGCAACATTCTGCGAGAGGACATTTTGGTCGGCACACAAAAATGAAAAATGCCTTTTAATTTAATGGTCTTGATTAAAAAACTATGATAGATGGACGGTTTATGCTCCCCACTTTTTAACAAAACTTGTTCCTATCTTCCTAGTCGGTCTATATCCACTATATTCTTTACTATTTCTAGCTCATTGGGATTTTTCCCAGATCGACCATGCATACGATCAGGTGATCCCACCATATGTCCAAGCACATCTATTCTTTGAGAAGCTTTGTATGGATAGGAAATTGGTTGCGAATCTAGTTCATGCTGCCTACAAAATTCCCTTCCTTTTGTAAACTTTTTTTTTTTTTTTTTTTATCAACTAATACGACCAAGCATGGTTGTAGATGAATTTTTTGTCTTGCACTATCCATCTTGTTGGCAATGACTTGGAAGACACCCATCTATCCAGAGGTTCTCAAGCATGAGATCCAACAACGAGCACTACACAGAATACAGTAAAAACCCTTAAAATGCTTCATTGACTTTTTCCTTACAGCCTTGTAACTTGGCTCATTATTAGATATGAGCTTGAGTAAATTTCGAACCAATTTCTTCCATCAATTCGTTTGACACAAACAACATATCTACATCCTTGACAGCTCATCTGCCAATTTAACCTATAATGTAGCACGGTGCAGTGCTCTATTGTTGCTTAGTCTCTTCTAAATATTGATTCAAGTCTCCCTTGGGTCATGATATGAGGATCCTTGTAGCAAGGTCCCATTGAATTGCTTGCATCGATTATGGGCTGTTATGGGCTTATAGTACTCTAACCTGATAGGAATTGAGTGAAAGGTTTTCTTTTTCTTTTTCATGATTTTTTCTTTTTCCCTAACTCTTTTGCATACTAGTCCAATGTTTAGTTATTGCCAATACATTCTTATTGGAGGCCTAGACTGGCATAGGAATGACCATTGGTATGGGTGTATAGTTTTACAAGCTGTTAAAGTGGGTCTAGGGTTGCCACAACTTAATAGTTCCCATGGATCAAACATTTTTTGTGGGGAAAGTATCAGCTTATTACACTACTCCCTAAACATTTTTTTTTTCTTTTCAGATGAGTTCCTAAACTAGTTGGTAATTTTGCGTTGTATGTTCTTCCATCCAATGTTTGTGGACGAACATCAACGGACAATGATAGGCATTTGATATGGGCCTCATATTATAGTTTTGGGACTAAAGTGAAAAACTTGATAGTTTTGGTACTAAAGTGTTTTTCACGAATATACTGCATTTTTTCTTGGAGTTTTAAAATTTAGGTTTTAGATTTGGAATCTTTAAGCCCTAATCTATGTACGCTTAAAGTTTGCATGATATCTATTGAAAACTTGATTTAAATCTCACAAGAGAAGATGATCAGAGCATTGTGATGGTGAGTTAAAAATTTCTATATGATGCCTTTTTTTTTTTTTTTTTGGAGTTTTATAAATTGGTTTTCTAATCTAGAATTCAAAATTCACGAACTACTAAAATTTGGATGATTTTTTGTGAGGAATGCATTTGACACTTCACCAGAAAAAAGTTGCCAGATTTCATGGCCAGCATTCTTGAAAACCTTGATTTTACGTTTTTTCTTTGTCTTTTTGAAAAATAAATTTTAAATCTAACTTCTGGTTGATCTGTTCTATGAAACCCTTATATTTGGAAAAGATTTTGTGAGAAATGAGTCTAGATCTTTGTTAGAAAATGGTTGTAGAATTCATGACTATCCCAATCTAGAGAGAGAGTCTAAAAACTATTACTGTTTTTTATATTAGTCTCTAAAGTTTGCTACACTTTTGTCCAAAACATTATAATATACATTGTGAGGCACACATCAAATGTCCATTAATGTTTGTTGATGTCTGTTGACAGGGGATGGAAGGAAGGACTTATGGTGTAAAATTATTGAATAGTTTGGGGATTGATTTGGAAAAAGAGTTTAGGGACTAAAGTATAACAAATCGATAGGGTAGCAAGTTGTACTTTTTATTTTTTTAGTTTTAAGGAACTTGGCTCGAGGTTCGATGATTGTGCTTCATCTTATAAAAACTAGGAATGCAATCTAGATATCACAAATCCAATCTTCTTTTGAGAAGCAAGCAAGTAGATTTCCTCCTCATAGTGCAAAAATGGAAATAAAATAATTTCAAGTTATATCTTGTGTTTTGAACAAGCTGGATATGTCTTTACTAAAGGTGTCACAGAAGATGATTTGCCATACTTGATTAGCAAACTAAATGCTTGAGTCTTTGGCAATGCATATTACCTTAACAGGGAGTTAGATGATAAGTTTATGTAGCACATTGCACATGATGGTATTTTGGAACTACATGTGTAATTATGTATGGAGTCTTAGTAAGAGTGCACCCTCACTAGGAGAGAGAAGCACATGCTCCTTTTTTCATGCCTCGCAAAACTTCTTTCTTTATATATATATATATATATGGGGAATGCTAAAAATAGGCAACCCATGAGAAATGAATCCATTTAGATGATTTTAACCACTTTTTTGTAAAAGTGGATGGTTGTGATTTTTGACCTCAACAAGCATATGCTAAAAACATTCAGTGGGCATAAAATTTGATGTCTAGCCTATCTAAGCCATTCTAACGTGACGAATGATTTAGATCTGTAAAAGAAGTGTTGCAATGTATGAAAAAAGAGCGTGTATTTCTTCTTCTCCTCTTGAGCATATACTCTTTCCAGGACTCTTACCGTGCCTGTTGCACACATCATGTTAATTGCTTGTGAATGAAAAATTACCAACAATACGTGTGCCCTTCTTTTCTTATTGTCCTTTTTCCATCGTTTCCTGCACCTTTCTAGAGACACACCTGCTGCCTCTTGAAACCGTACTATGGTTGGGTACTTATCGACAGTTTCATTTTTAGACATTTGAATATTGAAGCTGAACCAATCATACATGTTCCACCCGCGTTTCCAAGCTCGTAGCTTCTTTAGGAAAGAAATACCATCTGACTCTCGTACTGGGCTAGTCCATAAATTCTCATTGGTTAATGTGATGGAACCCAGTTGCAGAAGTTATGGACCTCGGAGAACAGCTTATAGGGCGTGGAAGCGGAGAACTGATGGAACTGGCTACTCTTTTAGATTGAAGGATCATAACCACCTTTCCAATGTCCAAAGGACAGTTCCCTCAGTCGCTCTTTAGCATTATAATTTATTAAACTCTATTATATACGACAGTTTGAGATATATACCAGACAGTTTCCTGAAATACTCTTCTCATTTCCACTAGTACATGTGGAACATTTTTATATGGTGCTTAGGGTAAATGATGTGGTAGGTCTCCACAATCATTATGTGCAAGACTGTCCTATGCCAAGTTGAGAATCCTGAACCCTTTTGGTGAGGGAGAAGGAAACTTGCTCTTGCTTGTCGGACACCTTTTTTTTTTTTTAAATCTTGAAGAAAAGAAGTTGCATTCGTAAAAAGCTTAAATGCTGTACCTTGTATTTAATGGATTGTGGAAATATTCCTTTTCAATAGAAAGACCCACATAAATACAGCAACGCGTTTCTGTTGTTTATTCCTAGTGCTGAATTTGGGCAAAGAAACATGCAGAGCATCCACTTGTAAGGACCCTTGGGAGGTTTGGCACCATTAAAATGAGGACCATTGTAGCAAAAAAGAAGCAAAAGAAAAGGATAAGAAAAAGAGAAGCTATGCAGTTTTTGGTTCTAAATTTTAAGGGTTCATTGGATTGTGTATCAGAGAATATGATTCTCTCTCTTTACCACAAAGTACAATTTCGTGTTATACAGAGAACATGGATCTGTTTTTACAAAGCATTATTATTCTTATTATTCTGTCCACAGTTTACCTCACGTTGTAAAATAAGATGAGACGAGGCTCATTTATGCATATATCAAGGGATAGAAGAGACACTGGCACACACTACCTTGGGAATTGTCTCTTTCGAAATCCTATCACTTTAGAAGGACAGAGGAACCCCTCTGCATGTCATAAGGTCTTGAAGAATTCTCTGTTGATGGCCAGGTCCATGCTTGCAGAATCAAAGCTCTTGCTTCTTAGGTAAGTACGTTTCTCGCGGATTTCATTTGGTTAGTTGTATGAAATTGATTTTTTGTAGCTCTTTTGTCTTGGTAGCTACATTTCGCCTCTTTGTTGGCTTCTTCTAGACTTCTCCAAGATAGGTGTTTTATCTCGTTGGAATGTTTGTGAAAATTCACATATAGGGCCGTCCATCTGATCATCCGAACCATATCATCCACCCTATGGTTTTCTGGAGGTTTTGCTCATAATAGACTAGGAAGACAGGCTTGATGTCATGGATGCACATAGCAGTTACTGAGAGAAATCTCTCTTCTTTTTCTTTTTCTTTTTTGGAAGAAATGATATAGTTGGAGAAAGATATCATACTGCTTGCACTACACTACAGCTGCTTGCTATAGTGCGCCCAATTTTTGCACGATGGACCCACAAATTATTGATCAGACCCATCTATCTGATTTCCGTGGCTCTAGATCACTTGCATGTCAAACAACAAGGTGATTAGGCATATATAACATCCAAAAACTTCGTTTCTTACTTGTTGAATATGGCCATCTTATAAACAAGGATTTCCACCGTCCATAGCAGCAATCAAACGAAATTTTTTTTTCTGATTTGAGGCTCAACCAATCCGTGCTCTTTTTCAGAGCATTAGTCGTCTCAAGTTATAGAAATCAGGTGGACGGATCCGATCAAGCATTTGTTAGGTCCATGATGCCAAAGTGAGCGCACTATGCTGTCATTCCTCGTCTCAAGTTATAGAAATCAGGTGGACGGATCCGATCAAGCATTTCTGGGTCCATGATGCCAAAGTGAGCACACTATGCTGTCATTCCTCGGCATAATTATATCTCCTAAATACGCATATCGGGGGCTGTTTGAGACGTTCTTATGTCACGTTTCTTCATATTGTTCCTTTCTTTCGATGAATATAAATTGGAGGGCTAGGAGCGCTTGAGATGTGGAATTTATGGGTCCCACGTGTAACAGGTGAATGATTTGCACCATGGCTCTCCATTTATAATGAGGAAATAGTACGTCGCACATGTGGTAAAGTGTTTGTGAGTTGTAGGCCATTTATGTGATCAACATCGTTAGAGAAACTATAGCAATTCGATGGTTCTAATAAGGCCTATTTTCATTACAACCACTCGTCATTTTGGTCCGCTGACCTGATGGATACATTTCTAGACATGGCTCAACGGATGCAAATTTCAACTTTAAATTTTTTTTCTTTTAGATCAAAGGGGCAATTTTGTCCCAAACATGAGATGGCATGGGCAATTCTGACCTAAATTATATCTAGTGTTGATGGCAACCGGTCAAATGCCCAATTGTAGTAGTAAAAATGAATATTGCAAAAATTTCTGGAATAGGAAAATCCTCAAAGTGGAATTTTCCTTTTTTGGTTATAAATGTGGAGTCTGTTGATCTAATTCCTTCATCTGCTGGTCCAGTCTCAGATAACACACGTAACCCAAGTTAGTGTCACTGTAGTTCCAATTTGTGATCGTTGTCTCCGAAGCTATCTAGCCGTTCATTTTATATCTGGTAAGAAAAGTGTTATGATTATGCCATGGTGCAGACTTTGGGCAATAGTCTACTTAAAACAAGGTTTGCAGATGAAACAGTTTGGGTCATGAGTCACAAGAGTTGCATCCAGCAGCTGAATACTATTTGGTGGGCATATAAGTTTTCTGTTTGAGCATCTATAATAGACATTAAATTATGATTGGGCTACAAATGATCTAATAAAAAATGGCGTTTAGCATGTCAAGCAACATTTGGGTGGTTGTAAGTGGGAAACGAATTTCTGTAATCTCATGTTTGATAATTGAATTCAACATTTAGGTTATTCTTTTTCATTTCTTTTCTTTTTTCAAAATTAGACATGCACCCTATGCTCAGCCTGGAATCTTGGTCAAGCGGTGAGGGACTCTTGCGCCAGTTCTATAGAAGGCTTTGGTGCAACATTTAAGTGATTGTAGGTAGTAAAATCATTGGAATCTGATTTTTGAGAAGTCCATTTCCCACTTGTATGTTAGATTCCAACTTGCTACAAACTATTCTTTTGACTTTTATTTTGTTTTCTTGTGTTAAATCGTTTGTTTTTTCGTTTTTTTGGAAACGTCTAATATCATCTTTTAGCTTTTTCATTGATTTATTCATATAAGCTCACTGCTGTCATTACTTCATGGGCCCTCTCAAAGAGAAGAGGAAGTGTTGTTCCAGTAGAGTTCATCTGAATCGGCCATCTGCTTGCACGCACTCTTGATCTTCAATGACTCATTTCATGTTGCAATTTTTCTAGGGAAGCGAAGCGGAGTTATGGTAGCATCACCAACTTTGGTCGAGTGGACTGGAATGCAAAAGACAAATATCAGCAGGTGAACAGCGATGAGCTTGCGTGGTGGGTTCCTCATCCGCAAACGGGTATTTATTATCCGAAGGGCCATGAATGGGTTATGGACGATATTCCTGAAGGTGCTGCCACTTTTGGGCAAACTTATTGGCTTAGAGGCTCAGAAGGGGTAGAGGTATTCCCGCCCTCCATTGATAGGTTTAATCGTCCCTTTCACGATATGTAATGATTGATACAATAGTGCAGTTTAAACCATTTATAATAAAGAGAGGGGAATAAATATTAACACCAATGTCTAGTACTCGGGTAAGTCCCATATGTACTAAGACAATTGATAGCCTTATTATCTAATATTTCTTGGAGCCACGATCTTCTAGTCTGCTGGCAGCGGGAGGGAAAATTCTTAAGCATCATATCTGGTGTTTTTATGTCTATTTGAAAAGATTAAATATACATCATTAAAAGGTGCGTGTTTGATCATATGTATGAATCTTACAAACTGTCATGGTGATTTAAATTGAAAATAATCGGTTTCTTCTCTAGACATTATTAAGTGGTTATCTAGGGTGTTTTTTTGTCTATTTGAAAAGATTAAATGGTCATTTGTGTCAAAATAAATGACTAACTTGCACGTCATGGTCATCTTTGTGAAAAGAGGACACGAACAATTAAAATAAGTCTTAGTCAGGTTATATAAGTCACATAAGGTCTTTTTTTCTAAATAAATGCCTGCTAATCGAACAAGAAAACGTTAGTCGTTTATTTCTCAAACTACCTAAATGAACTTTTTCCACTAAAACGAGTGAAAATGAGGCAATTGTGGAGGTTAAAATTTTCCTTTCCCCGGAAGATCACCTTTTTTTTCATAGTTGGAAACCCTTAACTGTGAGCCCATTTATTTATACATGTATTTTATAGTATGGTGGCCACATATATTATTTCTTGAAAAGGAGTCCACACATGTTTTCTTTATTCTAAAAATGACCAACTTGCACTTTTAGTCTTTTCAATTTGCCGCCTCTATTTCGCCGGTTAAAAATCAGCACTTGAGAGAATAAATTGATGATCTTGACCATTCATCTTACAAAGGTATGGACCAAAAGAATCTCGATTAAGATGATTGTCGCCAATAGGAATGATGGAACTAATTCAACCAATGGAGAGTTGATATCACCTAATGGAGAGGATTATTAGGTTCAAGTATCTAAGGTGTTGCCCAAACAATGAATCAGTATGGGCATGTAGGTTATATAGTCTAGATGATAGGAAAAACATGGGTAGATCCTAGATGATTGTAACATATAGGAACATTAAAACTAATTCATCCACTAGATCAAGGATTAAAATTGTATGATGGAGAGAAATATTGGTTAGAGTATTTAAGATGTGGTGTCGAGAGAATGAATCAATATGGGACCACTAAGTCATGTGTGATCTAGATGATTGAAAAAAAATAGTGAGCCTCTCAATTTCGACACCCCTAATATGGAGTGTGCATGTTATTGCCAATTGTCTTTGCCTATTAGCCCACTTATATATAATGCATTTTATAGTGTGGGGCCCACATATATTTCATTTGATATAACTAGGTGAGTATTGATGTTTAATTGCAAGTGCACAAGCTATTGTAGTGTAGCTTATGCAAGTACGGGTCGATCCCATAGGGACTCGCTTTAAAAGATGGAGTTTTAAATAAAATTTAATTATCTAAAATTAAAAATAAATAATAAAAATTCCTAAAATTAGAATTTCAGATCAGTTTAATTTCTAACTATTACATAATTTCCAGTTCAATTAGAAACAAAATAAACCAAAAAACATAAAAAAAACTACTTTCCTAGCCTAATTATCTTCAATATCTTCAATTCTGATTTTTTGAGAGATGATCACACTTTACATATGTCTTTAGCATGTCCTTGATTAGAGATCTATCAATCAGATTTGTCAGATTCATTAAAATCATCAAGATCTGGGCTAAATTGTAATTTTGAGATTTGGATGGATCAGATTGATTTTTGAATTTCAGATCGAAGATCAGAAACATTAATTACATTTAGAGATTTCCTAAGAATGACACTGTAAAGTTAATTTGAAATCAGATGTGAAAAAAAAGAGAAATTGAAAATTTTAGGTTGATTAAGGCCAACCTGTTGATTTGGTTAGGCCTTGATTGATCTGGTATGGATTAGGCAGTTCCTAGATTAACAAAATGCTGATAAAATAGAACTAGAATTAATAGAGACACATATGTAAATAAAAAGAGAACAGAAATGTAATTGAGTTTAAAGGAGGAAGGGTAAAACTGAAATTTGATAAAAAAAATCTAGTTTTTAAGAAAAACTACTAAAAACCCGACAAAGAAGAGGGATCCAGAGGAGGGAGAAGAGGGAGCTAGAGGAGACGGGGGAAAGGAAGAGGAGAAGGAGGAGGGGAACAGGAGAAAAAGAGTGGAAACTCAACTTGGGTTTCCATTCTTGGGCCGGCTGGAGACGTAGAGGAAGAATGTCGATGCTGGGAAGTGAACTAGGCAAGGTCCGACGATTTCGGTGACGAGCTGTGTGGTGATGGTGAAGCCGTTGCGGTGACCGGGTCTTCCATGCCAGATGAGTGTCAGAGAAAGAGAGATGGAGACGAGAGTGAGGGAGACCGAAAAGAAGGGGATAAGCAGGGGAAGAGAACAAAAATAGGAGAGAAATTTATACTAGTGCAACAGAGAGCAGATAAGCACACTGGAGATGGGAGGATAAGCTTGTGGTGATCGGGTGAAGTAGTGAAGAGACAAGGGGCATAATCATAGGAGAGAATGAGAAGCTGAGGTGGCATCGAGCTTTGGTGCGGGTGACTGAAGTAAGGCCCTTTGGCAATGAAGAGAAGGGGGAAGAATAGGGTGCTCAAGTTAGGCAGTTAGGTGACTCGAAAAAGAGCCAGAGATAGAGCAATAGAGAGGAGGTGAGGATGAGCGGTGATGGGGTGAAATAGAAGGAGTAGAGAGCAGAGAAGAAAACTGGAGGAAGAGAAGATGGGGGAGAACAGAGCAAGGCTGGTGATGGCAAAGGGAGAGGAAAGGGAGCCCATAAAAGGTGGGAGATGGAGAGAGATATGAGAGTGTGGGGGAGAGGTTGCTGCACGATGAAGGTGGGTGGTGGTGTGAGAAAGAGAGAAGGTGGGAGAGTTGCCTCCATCGTGTTCCAGCCCAAGGGTAGAACATGGGAGAGAGGGCAAAAGGAGGGTTGTGAGAGAGAGCGGAGAAGAGAATGTGAGAGGGTGGGAAAGGAAAGAGAGAAGAATAAGAAGTAGGGAGTGAGGAGAAGAAGTAGGGATAGATGGAAGAATAGGAAAGAGAGGTCGGGAAAAGAGGTTAGGTACGGTTTACATGCCTCTTTGAAGCTCTTCCTTTACCAATTTGGTTTTTGGAAACTTCTCTACAATTGTAACTTGCCTTCTCCATGTTTTCCCTTTTTTCCATGATTCCCAATTAAGCTCTATTGTCTTCTAGGAAACTATTTCCTCTATCTTTATGAGTGATCTGGCCCATCCAATGCACTTTAAGATGATCTACACTGTTAACTTTTAATCGTAGCCATCCATGCGTCTTTTGGTTGATCTACAAAATAAAAGACCAAATTAGAATCATCTGAACCATACATTAATTATTTAATAAGCTCTAATGATCATCTAACCATTGATTTTGACAAATTAAGGTTTGGATAGTCAATTAGAGCTAAATTTTACAAATATGAATTATTAGATGATCTAATTGAATGCTAAATTAGGGGTATTAGACTAAAATTGAATGCTTAACACACCCCCCAACTAGCATTTTGCTAGTTCTGAGCAAAACATGTGAAAAACCAAATTTCAAGATTTCAAAAATTATTTTTAAGTCAACTCCTTTTATTTTATTTTTTGTCAGAGAAGTATCTTTAATAAATCACATCAACTTTAGCATACTAATAAAAATGACTGAAGAATTCAAAACCCTACCCATATGCCAAAGTCATTCCACTTAAGCTCAGATCTTAGAGTGTGCGTGTGCGTGTGTACAGTCTACATATAGAATGATCTTGATCTTTAAGTAGACGTCTAACTTTTGAGCTCCATCTAAAATATGTTTTGACCTCAATCCTCACTAATAGACATATGCTCAGAAACAATATCTCTCAAATAGAGGGGTCAAATCATATCTCTCTTTTAATTATGTGAGTTGAGTTAATAAAAGCAAATTTATCTTACATATTCTCATGAAAAATGGGAGTTACTAACGAATTTAATTATTTTGATCCCTTTAGAATAGATGCCATTACCTTTCAATTAATAGGTCTTTAATTGGGACGAAACGTAGGCTCAGGACAAGGTACCAAAGAAAGAGTATAAGGATATTCAAAGTTTCTTCAAAAATAAGTAGAGGTTATTCTTTCTTTCCTTTGTTGAAGTGAATGTTTCTTTTTCCTTTCCTTTGTATTCTTCAAACTTTTTTTTTTTTTTCAAACTCTTTTCTTTATATTTCAATACTTTTGAATTGCTTTGAAGAATATTTCTTTTCTTGATATTCACTTTGCACTTAAAAGGTATTTCTTCATTCCTTTGTAACTTATTTTTCAAAGAAAAATGGGTAGTGGATAATTTATACTGGGTTAATATAGGTAAAGGGTAATTTGGGTGAGAAAAGAAACGGCTTATATTGAAAGCTTAAGTTGGCTGACTAGTGGTAAAATACTTCTGGGTAGGCTTTATATCTCTAGGTTAACAACAAGGATGGCCTAAATCATTTTCTAGGTTTTTTATAATCTGTTAAATTTAATGAACTTCTAGAATTTTAAAGGAAGTATTCTAATTATTCAGGTAATTAGCCAAATTTAAGAGTTTGTGATCAATTTTCTTTAAGCATGTTGAAGAAAATTAGGAATATTTATAACCTTTCAAATGAATGAATGGCTTTAAAACTCACTTAAGTTATAGGTCTCCACTAAATTTCTTCAAAATTTCTAAGTGCTATTTATCAACTTGGATTATCTATATGCAATTGCGTGTATAGAAGTGATTTGAGACTTTGCTTTTAGAGAATACTTTAGAAAATGAGTAAAAAGATGAATTAATCATATTCAGTTCCATTAATAAGCTAAAGTTATGTGACGACCCGGGTTTTTGAAACACATTTTATAATATATTTTTCAAAGGCAAGGGCGTCCCCTTAGTAAATTTTTTTTTTTTTTTTGGCAAAACAAAGCAGCAAAAATTCTTTTATTTTAAAACTTGTTTTGAAAACCCAAGTCACCACTTCATACATAACATAAGTACAATTTGTGTACAAAATAAAATTACATTGAAGGAATATGATTTTATTAAACTTCGGGATCCATCTGGTTCACAAGACACAACCCCTTGTATCTTTACAATACTTGTCCAAATACACAATTCAAATTACAAAGTTCTAAAGACAATACATGCTCGCTATACAATGTTTCAAGGGATATACCCTTATTACTTATTCTTCACTAGTTCTTCAAGTCTTGAGCTCCTAAGTCTCCTTCTTCAGATCCGAGATATTGTAACCATTTGAACATTTACAATATCCCACCAAGCTATGCTTGGTAGGGGATAAGAATGTAAGTTATTGACAGTAAAATCTCAATATTCAACTATCCCATAATTCATTCTATCATAAACACATTCACAGACCACTATTATTTATATAAACATCTCATTTCCTTATCATTTGTGTTCACCTTTATACATACATAGTATATAAGAACAAATCCGTTAAAATTGTAAAAATAATCAATAATCATTTCCATACAAAACTGATCAACTCCTTTCATTATAGGAGATTTGTACTTCAGCATTACTATCGTGGGTTTTTCCCTTCCTGGGAAAAATATTGGTAATATACAATTACCTGGCATTTCATCATGCCATCCTTTAAGGCATTTCACTATGCCAATTTCATATGCATCATAATGCAAAATAATCAAGGACTACTATGCTTGCAGTCGATCCGTACGCGCCTTGGGATAACTGTTCAATAATCCACTTATACCATTCTCAGTGGAAATTACAATATCCATGTCCATATGGGAGGACCATGGCTGTCACAGTGGTGGCCTTCCCATAATTGCCCCACCCGACTTTTAGCCTTTCTTAGGCTTGGTATTCAATATCATCAAGTTTCGAGAGTGGGTGGCCAAACCCTCTTAACTCTCTTAGCATAGCATCCCTGTGCTTATGCCCTGTTTAAAACAAAACCACAAGCCTCCAAGCTTGTATGTAAAATAATACTTATACATATCGACTATCTCATGCTTTAACTAGGACTGGAATATTTTCTACTTTCCTATTCACTTAGGGTTGTTCTCAATTCTCAACTTGACCATTTAATACTTATTTTCCTCATCATTTGGTTGGATCATATTTCAATTTGAGGTATTTACCTTAATATATTGGTATCATACATGTCAATACTTCAAAACATAAGATCATGTATTAGACATGTATCTTCATGTAAAGGCATTCTTAATAATCCACCTACCTCAATAAGGTATTCTTACTCCTTGAAATCTGTCATAGTCTCGATCAACATATATCTGTCAAATCATATGTATAATGTCATTTTTCTAATCAAGGGTACATACTACATGGTCTTTTGATCATCCTTATGTAGGATAATCGACTCTTTCTTCCTTGAATATCATATATCCAAGGGTTTAATATCATCTATACAAATACTATCTATATCATACATAACAATCTAATTTACATTGATGTTTCTTTTTCCTTATTGTTTTTGATCATACAAGATCTCATCTTGTTTGATCATCCTTATCTCACTTACTATTTTTATTAGGGTTAGATAATTTGCTATCTTTTTATGTTCTTATTATTATTCAACCAGTTAGTGTCTTACTTGGTTGAAGATAATTTATTTCTTCCTATCACTAGACAACTCCTCCTTATTTCTGGATGACCAAGGTACTTACCGGTTAAAGTCCGCTCAAAAAGTGGTTAATACAACCCTCATGTAAGGAGGCGTTTAGACCTCTCTTACGTCAATGGGAGGTGAGGGAAAAGCACTTGGCTCTTGTATACCCCCTATAACCACAATGTTCGAGTCCACTGAGTGGTACTAGCTCAACCTTTGACAAGGTTCCTATGAGCTCTTTACCTTAAGTCCCTTCTCTAATTGATTTTAATTAATTTCCATGGATATGCACAATGTCATCCATGGATGTTCATTATTTTCCTATTTTGGGCCAAGGAAATGATAAATCATTCTTTATATTGTCCTACTAACTATAGCCCTTACTAAGTCAAAATCATTCATTCATCTTAGTTGTCCATGAATTTCTATATTTCATTAGTTTACATTTTTGGTGATTTATGCTCTTTATATCTTAACAATTACTTAACAATTGAATAAATTTTGACAATGAGTAATTCATCAACTTGAAAGCATAAATCAAATATAAGTTTAACAACTATATACTAACATTCTTCCTATGAATGTAACTTAAGATAGTGAAATAAAACTA
The DNA here is from genome assembly GCA_035236585.1 of Warburgia ugandensis. Lineage (NCBI taxonomy): Eukaryota > Viridiplantae > Streptophyta > Magnoliopsida > Canellales > Canellaceae > Warburgia > Warburgia ugandensis. The sequence continues at coordinate 56,123,637 of CP141133.1, read as the reverse complement.
ACATGATCTTAAGTTATGAAACACATCTTCTATCATAATGAAATCATGTTTAAATCCTAATTTACACTAACATGATCTTAAGATAATCAAATCTACTAACAAATTACTCATTTAGGGCATATCATACTAAAATTTAAAGATTACACTATCATGCTTTCTAAGTTAGAACATAAATCATATTTACACTTCTATATCCAATAAAAGACAATTAAAACCTAAAACATAAATCACATTTACACTTCTATATCCAATAAAAGACAATTTAAACTAATTTTATTAAGATTATTATAAACCTTTAAATATGATCCAACCATTAGATCTTAGGTGTTTTCTTTTAGATTAAGGGTTTTATTACCTTTAGGGCTTTTAATCCATTAAGATCCAAAAATCATATCCACTTGATTTTGTCACATTTCATCCATGATCTAACTGGATTCCATCATCATATCACCCCTTTAATCCATCCCAAGGATCTGATCATACTTGATCTCATTGATCAAGTGGGTCCCTTTGTATATTTTTATTTTTATTTTAGGGTTTTTCTACCATAAAGGGTAGATCTCTTATTTTATCCAAGATCTGTCCAAATTAACCATATATATTAATTTATTATATTATTATATCATCACTAAAATAAATTTTCAAGATCTGATCACCTCAGATCTTGAAGATCTTAGAAATTGGACACTTATTTCCAAAATATAGAAAAATACAGAAATAAATTTTAGAAATATTATGAATTCATTAGAAACTAGACATTACAAGCTTTCCATAGCTTCTTTCTGATCTCAATTTGGAGTTCATATGACTCCACAATCTTAAATTGAAGTTTTCAGCCATACCTAGGGTCTAGATTTGATGTGGGCCCACCAGAATAATCTCTCTCAATTGAGGGTCCAAACCTTGTTAGATTTTCTTGAAAATTGTATCCTAGGGGTTTTTAACCCTCCTGGATTGATTGGAAAGCTCAGAATTTCAATCTGAGCTCTCTATCATCATAATTTGAAGGGGCTGGTATTTACTTTATTTTTTACCATTTTTCATTCAAATTAAATTACAGAAAAATAAAAATTATACTAAAACATAATAAATATGAATGGGAAGTAATTCCACCTACCTGATTGGAGAAAAAACATATAGTTGATGCTCAATTTGAGAGAAATACCGGTTGATGATAATATAGCCCGATTGTCTACCTTTTTGTGGTTTTCTGTTGTTGGAACCGTTGGATCTTGAAATTGATTTAGGGATTTTGTATATAATGTAGTGTAGGAGGTTATGGACGGTGGAATTGATCAGATTCTACCTGGAACGGAGTGCCTAATTGAATTTAGGTCTCTTGTTCCACTTAGAAAGAGGAGAGAGAAATAAGAAAAATAGAGATTGGGGAGGGATGAATGAGAATTTGGGGCTGAAACTCCAAGGAAGATTTGGAAATTTCGTGGTTAAGGTTGTGAAAATTTTTGGAAATTTTTGGGACATATTTATAGCCAAATTTGAATTTTTTATCATTTCTTTTAATAAGATATTTTATTACTTTAGAATTTTTTATTACAAGTGCATTCTCCATTCTCCACTACAATCTCCACTACATTCTCCACTACCAGCAATAATGCACTGAGCAATTATTGTTGCTTCTAGAACGTTGCCCCACTTTGTGGGCCCCACTTTTATGTAAAAAGACGTTTTTGCCCTTATAACTCTAAAATTGGAGAAAAATAGGCATTATTTGTCCGAACTCGGAATCGAGCCTACTTAGTGGCGTTGGAATCGTATTTCTAAGTACTTCCTGAATATTGAGGTCTTATTTCTTGGATATGGAATATGGGTAAAATTACCATTTTGCCCCTAAATGGAGAAAAATAAGAAATTTTCATTTTAACTCAGAATTGAACGTACTTAATGTTGTTTCGATCAGTTTTCCAAGTACATTCTTAATTTATATATTTTAATTCATGATATAATCTCAATAAAAAGAGAATTTTCAATAACCTAATATTCCACCATAATTTCTAAAAATCAAACTTTATGAATTTGCCTTAATAAGTTACAAAAATTCAGTGGTCATTACAATCTTCCCCTTATAATAATTTCGTCCTCGAAATTTGCATATCAACTCACTTAGGAGTTTTCATAATTCTTTCATAGCCTTACACATGTGGCCTTGCCACTTAGGGAAATCCTCTTTCCTTTTATTCCTTTTTCAAGCTACCTTCTTCTCAAAGGTATAAATCATATGGTTGATTGCTATTAAAATGCTCACACCTGTCTAACCTTACTTATGCATCATTCAATTAAGCTGAGTTTTTGCTAGACTTTCCCAAAAGGATTAATAACTCTTAATCTGAGTTATCCTTTGGTTTCAAACCTTCTACTTGGCTAAATTTCTACTCCTTACTTTCATCAATCTTTCCATACTTGAAAATTTTCCATTCTATCTTCTATTGCTCACTCTCATTCTATTTCAACATATAAAGTTTTGACATAGCTTTCTTACTATGTATAGTCCTTACGAATAACATAGTGATTGGATTCTATAACTTCCACTATTGTTCTTTCTAACAATCTTCCATTCTTTGGAAGTAATTATCTCTTTCCTTGTTCTTCCATTATTTGGAAGTAATTACTTTATTTCTATCCTACAATTCATACTTCTTTACTATTTCTTTTTATTGAGAAATTTCTTTTCAAATTCTATCATTGAAGAGTGGTAACCTTGTGAAGATTCTTTTCTCATTCTCATCACATCCAATGTTTTTGTAACACTCTTTGAGTGTCATTTTACTCAGCATATACATTCTTGATCCTCTTTTGTTATCCCTTTCTCATATTCAGAACAATATTCTGAACATTCTTACTATCTATGATAATATTTATCTCTTTTCCTTTCACATATCTATTTATATGTCATGGGCTTCCAAAATTTCTAGATTATACATTTTCTCATACTTCTTTCAAGCATATATCATAACCTTTATCATATCATACTAACTCTTTATTTGCAATATTCTTGATAATTCTAATTAAAAGAGTTCTTATTGATTTTGAATTCATCCCTTCTCAAGTCTTTACAAACTCCATAATTTATCATTAACTCATTTAAGATTTACGTAATCTTAAGATTGCACTAAATGTCCTTATGTTATAAAATCAGTAAGAGATATATTTCTCTATTTGTCATTGCCATTTCATATATTGATCTTACATTCTCCCTTTGTTGGGGTTAATTTCCATGCTATCCTTAAAATTTATATAACCCTAAACTTTTCTTTCTTCAATCAACATGTAACAAGATGATTGACAAGTTTTGTAAGCATCTAACATATATCCCATGAATGCTCTTGATTTCTTGAAATCTATTAAAATTTATATAACCTTAAAACTTGATTTCTTTAATCAAAATGTACACTTGCAACACATATATTCCATGAATTCTTTTGGTCTCCTTACATCCATTTCCATATATCATTATTACTTCATCTAATATATTTCATTCTCCTCAACTTTATGAACATCATTTATCCAACTCATAGAACTTAAATTTTGTATTGATTCTATACTTTGATGTTGCATTTCCAATTCTCAAATAATAATAATAAATTTTGAAAATGCTCATCCTTATAGAGAAAACGGATACTTAATTTCCTCAACATCATTTATGTTCAATGCATCCTTATGGAGAACAAGGGTAATAAATTTCCTTAATAAACTCTTTCATGTTCAATGCATCCTTACATTGATCTTTCCATTTTCTTTTCCTAAAGAAAGTCGTTACTTTCATCTTGTAAATTTCTATAATCACTCCTTAATCCTTAACATTTGTTCTTTCAGCTCATTCAAATAATTTGATGTTCTTTTCCTCAACTATTATAGATATTTTCTCATTCAATCTCATGTAAGATTGAAAATCTCAAAATATCTTAAAGTTCTAACCACTTCTTTCTCCAAAAATTTGGATTTATGACTTATTCATAATCATCTTATTTTTCCAAACTCTACACTTAAGTTTAGATATTACTATTTGTTTATAGGTCTTCATTTCTCATGTTTTATCTCAACCTTCCTCCAAAAATATATTTTCCTCATTATATTCCTTAAATCTTTCAATATCATCACTATATCATGTAAGTGGAATTAATATCTCTATTTATATTTAGTTCTTCATTTTCCTTGATCAATAAATGTACTCCTCTTCATGATAATCCATAACTATATTTTTTTCAATTCATCATATCAATATTTCTCTCTGATTTTCCAGAGTTGTTTCACCATCAATTGTACTTCTCTTTATTATAATCCCAAAATTATTTTCAATATCCCCAAGTTATCATATAAATATTTCTCTAATCCTTGAAAATCCTTTTGTGCTAATTTCCACAATTAATTTATCATACCAATTTCATTTCTATCTTAGGAATTTCATCTTTGTTGTTCCATCAATAGGGCTATAATTTCTTTGTTAACCATACATCCTAATAGTTTTATTGCTTTCTTAATAAGTTTGGGATCATATTTCGTCCCTTTTAACATATTAAACTCTCTTCTCCCATTTCATTTTATAAAGACCATCTCTTTATGTTCTGAAATTTTATCATTTCTATATTAAATCCTTTACCTTTACTAAGTTTGGAGAGAAATTACTTACTTATCTCCTTATTCATCTTTACTTAAAACTATCCTCATTTACAAAATTTTGAATTATCTCACTTATCTCTTCAATTTCCTTTCAAGTAATATCATCTCTATTTTGATGATTAATTTCATTTAACTAATTGTCATAATACCATATATGTAGCAATTATAACTCTTACACGTATATTTATTCATCTATTTATTATAAATTTTTATTTTTATAATAATTCTGAAGTTTCCTCTTTAGCTTTTATTTCTCATAAATCTCCATTTCACCTATTCCATAAGGTTGGAGTTTGTCCATCACATTTTCCAATTTATCACTTCTTTCTCTTTATCTCCATTCCTTCACTTAGTAATGGTCATATACATACTAGTATTGGTGTACTTTGTTCATACATATGTATGTTTACTCAGGACTTTAGGTTAGACCTAAACATCATACCTTACATCCATTGTAATGTTTTCCTTATTGATTTTTATATCTTACTATTCCCTATATTGAAATTCTTACTTGCTGAATAATATTTCTAGTCCTTTCATCCAATAATATTTACTTGTACTATACTATTCCTTCATAATAACTCTTTTTATACTCATTCTTAACTAATGAGTTTAACTCTTTTTATTCTCATCTTTTACTAATGAGTCAACTCTTTCTTCATGAATGAGTCAACTCTTTCCATATTTCTCAACTAATGAGTTTAACTCTTTCCTCACTAATGAGTCAACTCTTTGCATATTCTTCAACAATTGAGGCTACTCTTTCAAGACTTATCCCTCACTAATGAGTCAACTTCCTCTATACTTATCTCTTACCTAATGAGTTTATCACATAACTCCTTCTCATCAACTAATAACTTATGTCTTATTCATATAACTCCTTCTCATCAACTAATAACCTATCTCTTATTCATTCACTATTCCTCATCCTTTAATTGGATATTCATCTTCATATTGGACATGATGGTACTGTACTGTGACTGGATGAATAGCTCTGATACCAACTGTGACGACCCGGGTTTTTGAAACACATTTTATAATATATTTTTCAAAGGCAAGGGCGTCCCCTTAGTAAATTTTTTTTTTTTTTTTTGGCAAAACAAAGCAGCAAAAATTCTTTTATTTTAAAACTTGTTTTGAAAACCCAAGTCACCACTTCATACATAACATAAGTACAATTTGTGTACAAAATAAAATTACATTGAAGGAATATGATTTTATTAAACTTCCAGGATCCATCCAGTGGTTCACAGTACACAACCCCTTGTATCTTTACAATACTTGTCCAAATACACAATTCAAATTACAAAGTTCTAAAGACAATACATGCTCGCTATACAATGTTTCAAGGGATATACCCTTATTACTTATTCTTCACTAGTTCTTCAAGTCTTGAGCTCCTAAGTCTCCTTCTTCAGATCCGAGATATTGTAAACATTTGAACATTTACAATATCTCGACAAGCTATGCTTGGTAGGGGATAAGAATGTAAGTTATTGACAAGAAAATCTCAATATTCAACTATCCCATAATTCATTCTATCATAAACACATTCACAGACCACTATTATTTATATAAACATCTCATTTCCTTATCATTTGTGTTCACCTTTATACATACATAGTATATAAGAACAAATCCGTTAAAATTGTAAAAATAATCAATAATCATTTCCATACAAAACTGATCAACTCCTTTCATTATAGGAGATTTGTATTTCAGCCAAGCATTATATCTTGGGTTTTTCCCTTCTGGGAAAAATATTGGTAATATACAATTACCGGCATTTCATCATGCCATCCTTTAAGGCATTTCACTATGCCAATTTCATATGCATCATAATGCAAAATAATCAAGGACTACTATGCTTGCAGTCGATCCGTCTGGCGTCCGGATAACTGTTCAATAATCCACTTATACCATTCTCAGTGGAAATTACAATATCCATGTCCATATGGGAGGACCATGGCTGTCACAGTGGTGGCCTTCCCATAATTGCCCCACCCGACTTTTAGCCTTTCTTAGGCTTGGTATTCAATATCATCAAGTTTCTGAGAGTGGGTGGCCAAACCCTCTTAACTCTCTTAGCATAGCATCCCTGTGCTTATGCCTGTTTAAAACAAAACCACAAGCCTCCAAGCTTGTATGTAAAATAATACTTATACATATCAGACTATCTGTCTGTTTAACTAGGACTGGAATATTTTCTACTTTCCTATTCACTTAGGGTTGTTCTCAATTCTCAACTTGACCATTTAATACTTATTTTCCTCATCATTTGGTTGGATCATATTTCAATTTGAGGTATTTACCTTAATATATTGGTATCATACATGTCAATACTTCAAAACATAAGATCATGTATTAGACATGTATCTTCATGTAAAGGCATTCTTAATAATCCACCTACCTCAATAAGGTATTCTTACTCCTTGAAATCTGTCATAGTCTCGATCAACATATATCTCAAATCATATGTATAATGTCATTTTTCTAATCAAGGGTACATACTACATGGTCTTTTGATCATCCTTATGTAGGATAATCTGACTCTTTCTTCCTTGAATATCATATATCCAAGGGTTTAATATCATCTATACAAATACTATCTATATCATACATAACAATCTAATTTACATTGATGTTTCTTTTTCCTTATTGTTTTTGATCATACAAGATCTCATCTTGTTTGATCATCCTTATCTCACTTACTATTTTTATTAGGGTTAGATAATTAGCTATCTTTTATGTTCTTATTATTATTCAACCAGTTAGTGTCTTACTTGGTTGAAGATAATTTATTTCTTCCTATCACTAGACAACTCCTCCTTATTTCAGATGACCAGTACTTACCAGTTAAAGTCTGCTCAAAAAGTGGTTAATACAACCCTCATGTAAGGAGGCGTTTAGACCTCTCTTACGTCAATGGGAGGTGAGGGAAAAGCACTTGGCTCTTGTATACCCCCTATAACCACAATGTTCTGAGTCCACTGGAGTGGTACTAGCTCAACCTTTGACAAGGTTCCTATGAGCTCTTTACCTTAAGTCCCTTCTCTAATTGATTTTAATTAATTTCCATGGATATGCACAATGTCATCCATGGATGTTCATTATTTTCCTATTTTGGGCCAAGGAAATGATAAATCATTCTTTATATTGTCCTACTAACTATAGCCCTTACTAAGTCAAAATCATTCATTCATCTTAGTTGTCCATGAATTTCTATATTTCATTAGTTTACATTTTTGGTGATTTATGCTCTTTATATCTTAACAATTACTTAACAATTGAATAAATTTTGACAATGAGTAATTCATCAACTTGAAAGCATAAATCAAATATAAGTTTAACAACTATATACTAACATTCTTCCTATGAATGTAACTTAAGATAGTGAAATAAAACTAACATGATCTTAAGTTATGAAACACATCTTCTATCATAATGAAATCATGTTTAAATCCTAATTTACACTAACATGATCTTAAGATAATCAAATCTACTAACAAATTACTCATTTAGGGCATATCATACTAAAATTTAAAGATTACACTATCATGCTTTCTAAGTTAGAACATAAATCATATTTACACTTCTATATCCAATAAAAGACAATTAAAACCTAAAACATAAATCACATTTACACTTCTATATCCAATAAAAGACAATTTAAACTAATTTTATTAAGATTATTATAAACCTTTAAATATGATCCAACCATTAGATCTTAGGTGTTTTCTTTTAGATTAAGGGTTTTATTACCTTTAGGGCTTTTAATCCATTAAGATCCAAAAATCATATCCACTTGATTTTGTCACATTTCATCCATGATCTAACTGGATTCCATCATCATATCACCCCTTTAATCCATCCCAAGGATCTGATCATACTTGATCTCATTGATCAAGTGGGTCCCTTTGTATATTTTTATTTTTATTTTAGGGTTTTTCTACCATAAAGGGTAGATCTCTTATTTTATCCAAGATCTGTCCAAATTAACCATATATATTAATTTATTATATTATTATATCATCACTAAAATAAATTTTCAAGATCTGATCACCTCAGATCTTGAAGATCTTAGAAATTGGACACTTATTTCCAAAATATAGAAAAATACAGAAATAAATTTTAGAAATATTATGAATTCATTAGAAACTAGACATTACAAGCTTTCCATAGCTTCTTTCTGATCTCAATTTGGAGTTCATATGACTCCACAATCTTAAATTGAAGTTTTCAGCCATACCTAGGGTCTAGATTTGATGTGGGCCCACCAGAATAATCTCTCTCAATTGAGGGTCCAAACCTTGTTAGATTTTCTTGAAAATTGTATCCTAGGGGTTTTTAACCCTCCTGGATTGATTGGAAAGCTCAGAATTTCAATCTGAGCTCTCTATCATCATAATTTGAAGGGGCTGGTATTTACTTTATTTTTTACCATTTTTCATTCAAATTAAATTACAGAAAAATAAAAATTATACTAAAACATAATAAATATGAATGGGAAGTAATTCCACCTACCTGATTGGAGAAAAAACATATAGTTGATGCTCAATTTGAGAGAATTACCGGTTGATGATAATATAGCCCGATTGTCTACCTTTTTTGTGGTTTTCTGTTGTTGGAACCGTTGGATCTTGAAATTGATTTAGGGATTTTGTATATAATGTAGTGTAGGAGGTTATGGACGGTGGAATTGATCAGATTCTACCTGGAACGGAGTGCCTAATTGAATTTAGGTCTCTTGTTCCACTTAGAAAGAGGAGAGAGAAATAAGAAAAATAGAGATTGGGGAGGGATGAATGAGAATTTGGGGCTGAAACTCCAAGGAAGATTTGGAAATTTCGTGGTTAAGGTTGTGAAAATTTTTGGAAATTTTTGGGACATATTTATAGCCAAATTTGAATTTTTTATCATTTCTTTTAATAAGATATTTTATTACTTTAGAATTTTTTATTACAAGTGCATTCTCCATTCTCCACTACAATCTCCACTACATTCTCCACTACCAGCAATAATGCACTGAGCAATTATTGTTGCTTCTAGAACGTTGCCCCACTTTGTGGGCCCCACTTTTATGTAAAAAGACGTTTTTGCCCTTATAACTCTAAAATTGGAGAAAAATAGGCATTATTTGTCCGAACTCGAATCGAGCCTACTTAGTGGCGTTGGAATCGTATTTCTAAGTACTTCCTGAATATTGAGGTCTTATTTCTTGGATATGGAATATGGGTAAAATTACCATTTTGCCCCTAAATGGAGAAAAATAAGAAATTTTCATTTTAACTCAGAATTGAACGTACTTAATGTTGTTTCGATCAGTTTTCCAAGTACATTCTTAATTTATATATTTTAATTCATGATATAATCTCAATAAAAAGAGAATTTTCAATAACCTAATATTCCAGCCCATAATTTCTAAAAAATCAAACTTTATGAATTTGCCTTAATAAGTTACAAAAATTCAGGGTCATTACAAGTTATCTAGATTATACTTTAAAAAATCCAATTCTCATCATAGTGTAGGAAATGACCTAAAATTTTTCATTTTTTCAAATTTTTTTTGAAAAATCAAGGAAATCACCTAAAAACCTAAAAAAACTAGAATTGATAGAATTCTACACCCCCAACATGAAACAAACATTGTCCTCAATGTTTAAAAGCTAAATTTTTTTCATTTTTTCAAAATTTTTTTGAAAAATCAAGGAAATCACCTAAAAACCTAAAAAAACTAGAATTGATAGAATTCTACACCCCCAACATGAAACAAACATTGTCCTCAATGTTTAAAAGTAGGATGATGGTAATACATTGAGAAATGCAAAAAAGAATTGAGAGATATAGAAAAAATTTGAAAAAGAAAAATAATAAAGTAAAAACTAAGCTACATACTTTTTTTCAGATGAAAATTTTCAAAGAAAAAATATTACGGAGTTCGAAACTTCCCTGGGTCCCATACGAAATGAGCTGGATAGGCCTCTAAAAAGAAATGATGAATAAATTTATCTTGCAATTTAAAAAATTTCATTCTATCATAGGGCAAGATAAATTTATCTTCAGGCTGCTTCTCATAATTAGAGACAATTGTGGGAGTTCGATGTAGCCTTTTTGAAAATGGAGCAAGGATATCATATTTCTCAGTGGGTGTGACATATTCCTGATAAAAAAATTCATCTCTTTTTTTGATAGGTTTCGATACTATTTCAACCTTTTTAAGACTAGATTGCTCAATTATGTTACAATTATGAATAATGGTAGCTGCCTTTGTTTGTTCCATGTCTGTAAATGAAGAATTAATCTCATCTCCTACATCCATATCATCAAGATATTCATTTGGTGGGATAGGATATTCCTCTTTATTAATGGTTTGTAGCATTTGAGGAATCATGTCCTTTAATTCAGTCATGGAATTTGTGTTATCTTTTAATTGGGCTTTAATTTGAGAAATTTTCTTCTCTTAGTATTGCATGACTTGATGGAAATTATCCTCCACTTTCCTCTTATGTGGAGGTTTAGGAGCAAGCGGTCCTCTAAAAAGCATTGTATTCATTTGTGACAGTAGAATGATTACACCAGTTGGAATTATATGTCTCTAAAAGTGGGGAAAAATGTTGCTCATAAGAATGTGTCGATTCGTGAAGTGCATCCTGAAATACAGGAGCAATGGGACATTCCTGAGTGGGGTGTGTATTACTTTCTGTGATGACCTGGGTTTTTCAACACTTTTAATTAAAACTTTTCGAAAGGTGCGGCCCTAGATTTTATAAAAAACCAAAACAACGAGAAACAATTTTAATCAAATTTCATTTCTAGAAAAATCCCGAGGGTTAATCATTAACTCAAAACGCAAATTTTCTTTTTTTCCAAGTAAACATGTTTAAAATAAATTTACTACTCTAGGACTCATCTAGTTAACAGCCACATTCCCATAACAGTATAATCAAGTCCAATAAGATAGATATATATACACAGTCCATGTGGAATCAGAACATACCTCTAAATGAGACGTCTCGATCACTATTCGTCTAACTCCCCATCAGTCCTGTCTTTCTCTAATATCTGACGCATTGCACCAATAACACAATGCCTTAGCAAGCAATACTTGGTAGGTACATAGACATTTAATATAATAACAATAAAAAATTCCAATAATAGTGTTGATAAAATAATTAAATCTATATAATAATTATAAGCAATGCCAATAAAATCTTATAACATCATATACGATAAAATATGCATCTCATGGATTTTAAAACATGATATGATCTAATGTAAATGAGTAAACAATAACAACAGGGCACCCCAAGATACGTGGGTCTCACGAGTGTCCCATACACTTGCATGACAAATCATGAGTACTAATATCAAACCTCTGAGTGTCATCACACCCAGGCATACAATAATATCTCTATGCACATCATGCAAGTACACCGAATAAGAATATGGATCGTCATGCTGCAGTGGCAACCCTCCAGGTCTCAACCACCACTGCTCCCCGTCGACACCATAACTGGAGGCTTAATGTCCGTCCCCATGGAAAGGCCCAGATCGGTAATGTGGACTATCCATGTTACCAAACCCCTACTGAAAGCCATCTGCGGGCAAGTGTCTATCATATCATAATCACATCACAATTTCGGAGGGTGGGTGGCCGGCCCTCTCCCTCTTAGCATGATATCCACCAGGTGAGAGCACCCATCATAAAACACAAAACACAAAAATCACGTATCTCGAAAAACCAAGAGCACTCGTGGCTCGCAATCCCTAAGGCACGCCCCTCATCCCGAGGTTAGCCTCTCAAAGGACTAGTCACCAAGCCTCCACTTTCTTTTCTCATGAAAACCAATCAATTTCAATGATGCAATAAGGAAAGAATTTTTTTAGTTATGCATAAATATGGAGTATCAATCTCCAGAAATCACCGATCATAAATCCATTTAATACATTATCGAAATCTAATATTGATTATAGCATAAAACTTCGAATCTCACAAAATCACAGACTAATAATAAGTGTAATTAAATCACAATCAATCATGATGTTATGATAATGTAAGGTTTTTAAAATCAAAACATAACATTAAATGTTGTCACCTACCTCAACATGAGATCACCCAACTCAAGCATATAATCTTCTTAGCTTGTACGTTTAGATGTACCTATTAGTACCACAATACTATTTCATGTTATTTATTTTATTATAATGGAATCTATGGTGATCCAACTATTGGATCATCCTCTAAGATCTCTAATTATGATTTGGTTCTTAATATCGTCCCATCTCATGTCCATCTATTCATTTTTGTATGTATCTAACGTTTATACCTTAATCTGACAGTCAGATCATCCTTAGATCAATAATTTCCCAAGATCTGGTTCAGACCAATGGTCTAGATCAATTTCTAGAGTAGTCACGCTAATATGCCCCTTAGAACCCTTATTTATTATCATACTTTATCTCATTGTTCAAGTCTTAAGGCCTAATCACCCTTTGATCAATCGGTTCTGAGTTATTAATTAATACTTTATAATTTAACTAATCTAAAAGTGGTCAAATGTATGCTTTCAAGCTAAATATAGATCCATGTTGTCAAGATGATCGCAATGGATGTTTCCGATCGTGATTTGGACTTCTGTAGCTCTCAAAATCAAGTTTTTTTGTGAAAATACTTCATAAATTAATATTATTAATTTATAGAGGGGAAGATGACCGGAGTCAGGTCATCGTTGGTGACCCTACAGGTGCCCAAATTTTGTGATTTTTGCACCGTTTTGCTTGGAGTTTCATGTATTTTTCATTTTTACCACTCCCTTTGACTGATTTTGCCAAAAATTTGAGTTGTTACTCGATTTTTCTCATGTTCCTAAAATTTCTCCTACGTACTGTTCTTCATGATTTTCGGCTTCGTCCACTGTCGGATTTTCCTCAAACTTAAAGGGTTTGCTCTTGGGTTCCTTATGCACTAGATGGACAGTCCAATCTTCGTTTGAGGTTGTTTTATCAACCTATTTTTATGTCAATAGTAAAGCACATAGAGTTCCTAGAAGAACTATGCACCCATGACGTTTTATGGCATTAATGGGTGCGAAATCCTAATGCACATGCCACAATGGAAGGGGGAAAGGGGTTGAGGCTTACCTTGGTCAATCTGAAGTTGTTGACACTGCCAAAGAGCTTTTCCCAATGAGAAATTTCCAAAACCCTAGTTGCCAGAAATCGATAAGTATAGGAAGGGTTAGAGGGAATGGAGAAGATGGGGAGTAGGAGTTTTAGAGAGGAAGGGCTTATGATAGGAGAAGGGGGGAGTTTTCCCTTTATACGCCACCCATCGACAATTTTTCTAATGAAATCATTAGATCTGGTAGAGGCATGTAGAAGGGGGGTTCCGTTATCAAAATCAACCCCCTGTAATTTGGCCTCTCCAAATTACCAATTTGTCCTTCTAAATTCAACCGCTCATAACTCCTTCATTTGAGCTCCGTTTTTCATGTTCTTTATACCTTTCAATTCCTCTCAACATGTACTTTCTAGATTTTTAGTTTTCAGGACCAATTTTTACCCGTAAATTTTTTTAAATTTAATTTATTACTAATTTAAGATTAAAAATTTAGGATATTACACTTTCACAAATATCACACACCTATTCGACTTTTTTAGAGGGACATTTTTCCATTTCCATGGCCTCAAGTGCTCTATCTAGGGATGCTATTTTCATATCATCCTTTTTAGTCAAAGCATATATTTCTCCCCTAGAGAATGCGGCGATGGACTTAGGCTTGTTTGGGAAACCTACTTTTTTTAAATCAGTCCAAGTTTGTGCACACTCTGCCAACCATTCCAAATACTCCTACGCCTCTTTAGGTTATATGTTTAAGAAATTACCATTGTACATTATTTTAACAAACTGGCACATATCAGATTTAAGTCCTTCATAAAAGAATATACTGATATGCCAAAGTTAGTATCAATGATGTGGACAAGTTAACAATAATTCCTTAAATCTTTCCCAGCATTGATAGAAAGTTTCATTATTCATCTAGGTAAAATTCATTATATTTCGACAGAGAGCATTTGTCTTATGTATAGGAAAGAACTTATTCAAGAACTTCCTAGTCATTTCTTATGATTGCGTGGAACCTGATGGCAGTGAATGAAATAAGATCTTAGCCTTTTCTTTTAAGGAAAAAGAAAATAGTTTGAGTCTTACCATATCTAATTTGATGTTTTGTATATATTGGGTCATGCACACTTCATCAAATTCCTTTGAATGCATGTAAGGACTCTCACTATCCAACCCATAGAATTTAGGAAGTAATTGAATTACCCCCACTTTTAATTCAATCATACCAGTATTTGGAGGTAAAAGTATACATGAAAATGTGCTGCTATAATTAGGTTGTAAATAGTCCCTTAATGTCTTCCCACAAGGATTTTGGTTATACCAATCATCCTCATGTGTTTTATGTTGGTCTTTTCTCCTATTTCCATGTGGTTGAGAATGATTCCTCCATTGATATATATCATCATTAAATAGAGGTGATGGATTATCAGCATCAAAGAGAGGATTGCTCGTCCATGAGGAAACATCATCATTATCCAAGATGAAAGGTGGTTCATCATCATTAAAGAGTAGATTGTTTCTCCATGGGGAAATATCTTCTTTATTAATGTTGTGGTGTAAATTACCCTTTTGATTCGTGTTTAAATTATTCATTAGGTACAACCGATCATGTCTTTCTCTTTTCTTTTCTTTTCTTTCTTTTTCTTTTCTTTTGTATTGTTTTGGAAAAAAACTAATCTAAATGATGCAATCTAACTTCCTAGAATGATGCACAATCAAGCAATCCCTTAAGGCTAATAAGCACAGATATTTTGATTTTCTTGATTTTCTGTAGGGACGATGCTTTTAATTAGCCTAATCTAACGCTCCTCCTCTCTTTAGGATTTGATTATTGCTTACCAGTTAGGTTCTGCCCAAAGTGGTTAATACAACCCTCATGTAAGGAGGCGTTTAGACCTTGACAAACATCAACAGGAGGTGGGGAAAGAGCGAGACTCTATTAGATAACCCCCAATAACCACAATGATCAAAAGCCACTGGAGTGACAATAAATTGTGTCCTACTAAGAGGGTCCTACGAACATGTGATGACCTTATAGGTCTCTTCTAATTGATTTTAACTTAATGTAAATGGCCGAGTTGTGTGCTTAAGGTGATTATCCTATGTGGGCCAAGGAGTGGTGATGAAATTCACTCTTGATCTTGTGGGGTCGAGTGCCCTTACTAATTAATTTCCATACACCATGGCAATTCGATCAAAATATAAATCATCTTAAAGCATTAGACGTGTCCTAAGATGCAATTAAAAGCAATAAACTAATGTAAACCCTAAAATGCAACAAATATAAAGTATGCTTTCTATATGCAATTAAACTACCATCCAATGTAAAATTACTCTAAATGCTAACCCTAATCTAGAAATGAGTGTGAAAACTTATAGTGGGGTTTCTGATGAAGATCAAGTGTGGGCCACCTTATCCCATACTTGCCCTGTATTATTACAACCCTTTAAAATTGAAATTGAAAGTGCAAATTACAAAGGGGCCTCATTACAAGTGTCACTCAAAAGAAAAAAAGAAAGTCCTATTCTAGGAAAACAGGGAAATTTTCATTTTGGTGAAGATCCACTTGTCAAATTCCTCCACTTTCCAAGTTCCTAAAAAATAAAATTAGAAATGAGTACCAAATTTAGGAACTAAGGTGATTATACCCTAAAAACAATTGAAAACTGCACCTAAAATGCTAAAAATTGCAATTCCTATTTTTTTTAATTTTAAATTAAATTATATGAAAACTCCTTTGCAAGTCCCCAGCAACGGTCGCAAAAACTTGTTGATGGGTTATTGTAGTGTAGCTTATGCAAGTACGGGTCGATCCCACATGGACTCGCTTTAAAAGATAGAGTTTTAAATAAAATTTAATTATTTAAAATTAAAAATAAATAACAAAAAATTATTGGAATTAGAATCCTAGTTCAGATCAGTTCAATTTCTAACTATTACAGAATTTCTAGTTCAATCAAAAATAAAATAAACCAAATAACATAAAAAAAAACTACTTCCCTATCCTAATTATCTTCAATATCTTCAATTATGATCTTCTGAGAGACGATCATCTTTTACAGATGTCTTTAGCATGTCCTTGATTAAAGATCTGCTAGTCAGATTTGTCACATTGATTAAAATCATCACGATCTGGGCTAAATTATAATTTTGAGATTTGGATGGATTAGATTGATTTCTAGATTTCAGATAGAAGATAGAAGATCAGAAATGTTAATTAGGTCTAGAGATGTCCTAAGAATGAAATTGTAAAGTTAATTTGAAATCAGATGAGAAGAAAATGGAGAAATTGAAGATTTTAGGTTGATTAAGGCTAACTCATTGATTGGGTTAGGCCTTGATTGATCTGGTATGGATTAGGTAGTTCCTGGATTAATAAAATGTAGATAAAACATAACTTGAATAAATAGGGACACAGATGTAAATAAAAAGAGGATAGAAATGTAATTGAGTTTAAATGAGGTAGGGTAAAACTGAAATTTGATAATAAAAAAATCTGGTTTTTAAGAAAAACTAGGAAAAATCCGTCATAGAAGAGGGATATGGAGGAGGGAGGAGGGAGCTGGAGGAGACAGGGGAAAGGGAGTGGAGAAGAGAGGAGGGGAAAAGGAGAAAAAGAGTGGAAACCCGACTTGGGTTTCCGTTCTTGGGCCGGCTGGAGATGTAGAGGAAGAATGCTGGTGCTGGGAAGTGAACTAGGCAAGGTTTGACGACTTCGGTGAAGAGCTATTAGGTGAGGTGAAGCCACTGCGGTGACTGGGTCTTCGGTGCTAGATGAGCTCGAGAGAAAGAGAGACGAAGACGGAAGTGAGGGAGATTGGAAAGAAGGGGATAAATAAGGGAAGAGAATGAAAATAGGAGAGAAGTTTGACTAGTGCAACAAAGAGTAGACAGATGGAAGGATAGGTCGGTGGTGATCGGGTGAAGTAGTGAAGAGACAGGGGTAGCGATAGGAGAGAATGAGAAGCTAAGGTGGTGTCGGGCTTTGGTGCGGGTGACTGAAGTATGGCCATTTTGCAATGAAGAGAAGGGGGAAGAACAGGGTGCTCGGGTTAGGGAGTCAGGTGACTGGGAAAAGAACCAAAGATAGAGCAATAGAGAGGAGGTGAGGATGAGCGGTGGTGGGGTAAAATAGAAGGAGTAGAGAGTAGAGAAGAAAATTGGAGGAAGGGAAGATGGAGGAGAATAGAGCAAGGGTGGTGACGACAGAGGAAGAGGACAGGGAGCGTATAAAAGGTGGGAGAAGGAGAGAGATGAGAAAGTGTGGGGGAGAGGTTGCTGCATGATGAAGGTGGGTGATAGTGTGAGAAAGAGAGAAGGTGGAAGAGGGGGTACGGTTTTGCCTCCACCGTGTTCCAGCCCAAGGGTAGAATGTGGGACAGAGGGAAAAAGGAGGGTTGAGAGAGAGAGAGAGAGAGAGAGAGAGAGAGAGAGAGAGAGAGAGAGAGAGAGAGAGAGAGAGAGAGAGAGAGAGAGAGAGAAGAATAAGAAGGAGGGAGTGAGGAGAAGAAGTAGGGATAGATGGAAGAATATGAAAGAGAGATGGGGAAAAGAGGTTAGGTACAGTTTGCATGCATCTTTGAAGCTCGCCCTTTACTAATTTGGTCTTTGGAAACTTCTTTACAATTGTAACTTGCCTTCTCCATGTTTTCCCTTTTTTTCATGATTCCCTATTAAGCTCCATTGTCTTATGGAAACTATTCCCTTTATCTTTATGAGTGATCTGGCCCATCCAATGCTCTTTAAGATGATCTGCACCGTTAACTTTAATCGTAGCCATCCATGTGTCTTTTGGTTGATCTGCAAAATAAAAGACCAAATTAGAATCATCTGAACCATACATTAATCATCTACTAAGCTCTAATGACCATTTAACCATTGATTTTGACAAATTAAGGTTTGGATGGTCAATTGGAGAAAAATTCAAAATCAAGCTAAATTTTACAAATATGAACAGTTAGATGATCTAATGGAACGCTAAATTAGGTATATTTGGACTAAAATTGAAGGCTTAACAGTGAGCCTCTCAATTTCTTGGCTTTTAATGTGGAATATAAAGAGTATTGCAAGTTGCCCATGACTATAGGTGCACTTATTTATAATGTGGGCTAAAATTGAAACGATGGGCCTCAATTGTAAGCTAATTGCTTATACCCACTAGCAAACTTTATCTTGGTACCTTTTTCTAAACAATTATAAAATAATAAGACAAGTGAGAGTTTGCAACATGTCCTTACTAGACCTTTGTCTTGTGGAGAATAGTTAATTATTAATTTTGAAAAAAAGTAGATGGCTGCTTCTTTTTGGAAGAAATAATCATCAGATGGCCAACAAGCGACTACAAACAATTAAGAATTGACAAAAGACAACCCAAAAATATAAACAATAAAAAAAAGGTTGTTGTTTGGTCATGTATTTGAATCTTACAAATTCTTACTATCTTTTAATAGAAGGTAGACAATATTTAAGTCATTATCTAAGACTCTTTGGATCACCAATTTGTGAGATTGAGGCATTGAGTTATGACACATATTTTCCATCCATGAGTAGCAGACTTGAAGCCACAACCTATTGGTTGTCCTATGAGGCACTTAACCAACTTGGCTAAGTTCTCAAGCCCTAATCATATGATACAATAACATGAATCTTTTTGGTTTTGGATTAGCCACTAGATTCATTCATTCTACTAGATGAGTAATATGATTTTTTAATAAAAAGAATGAATTGTTTGGGATGAGATCTAAGTGTTATATACCACTATTATACACAGTTACTATCATGCTAATAAAATCAAACTAATTTTGGATATTCTATTAATTATACATGGTCAAAATTTTCTCTTGTTTATTGCAAGATATGCTGACCGGCCCCTTATGAGATATTATTCAAATTACTCATAAGGGTCATTATTAGGGGTAGAAAGTTTTTTACCCAAATAGTATCATGGTCGAAAAATGCATGGCTTACTTCATTGGCCCACTTTGGCCATGTTAATCTCCTTTGATTTTATCCACTTTTGGTCTTAAAGATGATCTTCATCCTTGATGTGATGTTGGATTGATGATTCTTAGGTTTTGACTTGATCTTTTGATCTTGATCTTTAATGTTCATCTTGATCGATCTTAACCGTCGATCACCCTCTTGTTTCCTACAAAAAGTAAAAACTCTAAAAAAATCCTAAAAAAATATGATTAATCATATCTTTACCTTATATTAGCCTATTGACCTACAAAATCTCAAACTTTTTCTTTATTAAGTAAAAAATGCACGTGTTACAAATTTTGGTTTGAAAATCCTAATTTACCCCTATATGTAGTAACACATGGGTAACTAATTGGGTGATTGTTATATAAAATTAATCACTTATCACACCCCCAACTACAAATTTCCTATTTCTTAGCAAAGCATGTGAAAATCCATTTTACAAAAACTAATACAAAGTGCCACTTTCATAGGTACTCACGATTGTGTTTAGCACATGAAATAAGCTCTTAAAACCCTAGGTTATTCTTAGTGGATGAGTTAGGCCTCGTGAGGATTTGCATGAATATATACAAAAAATTCCCTGATGTTGAGTCCTTTATTTTATCTGAGAGAATTCTCATTTATTATTAATCTACTAGTTTTTCACAACTTAATAGACAAGATTATTAATTTTACAAAATCATACGCACATTAAAGACATTTTATTCTAGTTATTTCTCAAAGTGCATGTGTGGGTATAGCTATATAAGTCTTTACTTCTAACTAGATATGCTCAAATTCTATTAAAAATATGTTTTGACTTCAAATCCTATATGGTATACTCTCAGAAATGAAGCTCTCAATTGAACATATTTCTCTTATTATGCGACTAGATCCAACAAGCTAATGGTTCACATAAATTTTAAAGTGTTAATAAGACAAAGGAAAGTGATCCTTAAGAATGGATGTTATTACCAAGAATAGTATGGGTCTTTTACTTTAATTCCTTCTTTTTATACCATCTTTAAGGCTTTAAATAGGACAAAATGTAGGCTTGGGATAGGTTCAGAAAAGAAGTGTATAAGGATTTCAAATGTTAAAGATTGAGTAGAGGTCTTCTTTTTTATTGTTGGACAATTCTTCTTTGACTTTGTTGAAGTGAATTTCTTTTGTACATTTGTCTTTTTCTTTCAATCTTTCTCCACTATTTCTAATATTTCTTGCTTTAAAAAAAAAAAATCTTTTTGACTTCTTTAAAAGAAAAACTTTGTTGTGTCTTTCAACAAGACTCTTTGCATGCCCTCTTCTTCTTTTTTGAGCTTGAGTTTTGCTTTATGGCTTTATTGTATAAGTCAACAAGCCCCTACACACTTCTCTTCAACCCAAAATAGACTAATCTACAACAACGCTTTTCTATGCCCTTAACCTAAAATGCTACAAACCCAAATTGTTTCTCAATCATGATTTAAGAATTAAATTAATCTTGACTACCATTAGAAGGTGTGCTTCCTTTTCCTTTATTCCCAAATCCAAAGAAAGAAAAAATGTGAAAGGTTGTGGAAAATAGAAGATAGAAGGATAGAAAGATAGGGAATGCATGTGATGTGAAGAAGGGTGGAAAGGAAGCATGGTAGAGTGAGGGATATAGAGGATATATGTAATAGAGATGTGAGGGAAGTGGTGGAGTGCATGCAACATAAGGTTGTGTTGAGCATTGAGAGCATGCAAGTATGAAGGAAGGGGGATGTGTAAGAGTGGAGGATTGAAGGTCATGCAATGCATAAGTAAGGAAAAGGATGAATGGAAAGAGGGAAGATGGAACAAAGAAAGAATGAATAAGAAGAATAGAAGAACCTCCTTACCTCTTCTCCAAAGGATTGAACTTGATCTTATGGGAGCTTTAGCAAAGGTGATCTCTCTCCCTCTATTTCTCCTAGATTTAGCTCCCAAGTACAAGAGAAAGTGTAATATCCTTAATTTTTAAGATAAAATAGGAAATTATTAAATAAATTAAAATAAAAATTTATGGATGAAATTTTTTCCTGAAAATATAATAATTTGAAAGTGCTCGTCGATAGGAGTCCAACGCCACCAAGAACGCGAAAAACGGAGCTCAAACGAGGGAGTTATGAGCCGTCGAAGTTGTAAGGGCAATTTTGTCATTTGACAGAAACGTATAACACAGGGGCCCAAATTGATAATGGCACCCCCGTCTTCCACACGTCTGTACCCAGATCCGGCAAAATCGCCGGAGAAGCCATGGAAAGAGGCGTGAATGGAAGAGGTTCTCTTCCCCTAGGACTCTAAGCCTATATCTACTCTCCCCAGGTTGCCAAAACGCTCCACTTTGAGGGCGAGCATGTATTCTTGAAAGTTTCTCCTATGAAAGGGGTGTTGAGGTTTGAAAATAAAGGGAAGCTTAGTCCCAGGTATATTGGACCTTTCAAGATCTTACGCAGAGTTGGAGCTGTGGCATATCAGCTAGCCTTACCACCACAGCTAGCAAATGTGCATGACGTCTTTCACGTGTCTATGCTGAGGAAATACGTGCCAGATCCCTCACATGTATTGGAGCAGATCCCAGGAGAGCTACAGGCTGACATGACATTTGAGGAGAGACCAGTGCGCGTCCTAGATACAAAAGTCAAGGAGTTAAGGAATAAGACCATTGCCTTGGTCAAAGTCCTTTAGCAGCATCATTCACTACAGGAGGCTACCTGGGAGACTGAGGAGGAGATCTGAAAGATCCATTCAGAGTTATTTACATAGAGGTATGTAGCTAAATTTTGAGGACGAAATTTTTATAAGGAGGGAAGAATGTAATATCCTTAATTTTTAAGATAAAATAGGAAATTATTAAATAAATTAAAATAAAAATTTATGGATGAAATTTTTTTTTTCTAAAAACATAATAATTTTAAAGTGCTCGTCGATAGGAGTCCAACGCCACCAAGAACGCGAAAAACGGAGCTCAAACGAGGGAGTTATGAGCCGTCGAAGTTGTAAGGGCAAATTTGTCATTTGACAGAAACGTATAACATAGGGGCCCAAATTGATAATGGCACCCCCGTCTTCCACACGTCTGTACCCAGATCCGGCAAAATCGCCGGAGAATCCATGGAAAGAGACGTGAATGGAAGAGGTTCTCTTCCCCTAGGACTCTAGGCCTATATCTACTCTCCCCAGGTTGCCAAAACGCTCCACTTTGAGCGTTTTCTCTGAGTGTTTACGCAAAACCCTAGCCCTGCAAAAACTTAGATTTTTCGGCGAGTGGAGCCCCGGCAACACGAGCAACTCCGGCCAGGTGCAAGGTAAGCCTCAAAACCTATGTTTTTCGTATTTATTAAATAGAAAAAACAATTAGGAAAACGTTTAAAAATTAGGAAAAAATCAGATTTTTTTAGGAACTTTGTGCACGCTATTGTTGGAGCGTGATTTCACAGACCAAATGTTGTCTGTTTGGAAATCGCACCATCCAACTAGTGCACAAGAGACCCAAGAGCAAACCCTTTAAATTTGGGAGTGATCCAACGGTGGATTTCTCCAAAAAATCCAAAAACCAGTACCTAGGGATGTTTTTAGGAACTTGGGAAAAACCGTTTAAAAAACATGGTTTTTGGAGAAATCAATGCAAAAGGATGATAGAAATGGAAACTAGACAAAATTTGGAACAAAATGGTTCAAAAACCAAGTGATTTGGACACCTGTAGGGTCACCGGTGATGACCGGAAGCCGGTCGTCTTCTCAGGCGCCGGTTTCCGCATCGCCGGTGTAAACCGGTGTAAACCGGGCTGCCCGTGTAACCCAGTGTACACTGGGTGCCGGTGTAACCCGGTGTAAACCAGGCCGCCAGTGTAACCCAGTGTACACTGGTCGCCGGTGTAACCCGGTGTAAAGCAAGGCCGCTGGTGTAAACCAGTGCACCCGCCAAACACCTATAAATTAATAAATATTAATTTATGAAGTATTTTCACTTAAAATTGATTTTTGGGAGCTAGAGGAGTCCAAATCACGATCCGAAAGATGCGTTGTGACCGTATTGACGACACGGACCTAGTTTTAACTTAAAAATTTAGAAATGACCACTTTTTATTTAGAAAAATTTTAAAATAGTGGTGTGACATGTACAGGTGCACTTGAATATACCAATTAAAGGGAGTTATTAGCAAGCTAGTGATCTCACACTGAGGTAGGTGACGACAACTAATGTTTTGTTTTGAATTTTAAACCATGTTTAAACATAGCATCATGTGTGATTGTGTTTTAAAATGCAATTATTATTTACCGTGGATTTCATGCGACATTGCGTACAGGATGGTTATTCCAAATTGAAATCTTTTACTGAATAAACTTATTTAAAATGCTTTTACAAGTATAATGTTAATTAGTTATGCTTAATTAGAGTTTTATTTCTTATTGTATATATAGAAAATACATGAATTTACATGGAAATGAGAATAGAGGCTTATTAAATTTGGTCCTTTTATAGGCTAACCCGGGATGAGGGGCATGTCTTGGGGATTGCAAGCTATAAGTGCTCTTGAGTTTTAGCATATACATATGATTTTCGTGTTTTATATTTGATGACGGGTGCTCTCGCCCGGTGGGCGTCATGCTAGGAGGGATAGGGCCGGCCACCCACCTTCCGAGATTATGATGTGATGAGTTTGTGATATGATAGACACCTGCCCATAGATGGCATTCGGTAGGGGTTTGGTAACATGGATAGTCCACACTACCGGTCTGAGCCTTTCCATGGGGACAGACGCTAAGTCTCCCGTTATGGTGTCGACGGGGAGCGGTGGTGGTTGATACCCATGAAGGGTTGCCACTGCAGCATGATGGCCCATATTCTTATTATGTGTGCATGTATGATGAGCATGGTTATGGATGATATGCCTGGGTGTGACGACACTCAGAGGTTGACTACGTGTACTCCTGATCAGGAATGTTAGTGCGATGTGGTGGGACCCATTACCTTAGGGTGCCCTTATTCTGGATGTATGCTCCATTTTATTAATTCATGTCATGTTTTAACTCCGTGAATTTCATGTTTTAGCATATGGAATAAATTGGCATTTATTGAACATGGCATTATGATATCACTATCTTCATAAGTGTTAGATTTTTCATCAGTATTGTTCATTATTTCTTTCATTTATTACATTAATTGTCTATGTACCTACACAAGCGATAGCTTGCTAAGGCATTGCTTTGTTTTGCAATGCCTTAGATCTCGAGCGCGATAACAGGAAAGGCAAGGTTGTTGAGAAGCCGTGAGAGCTGCTGAAGACCATTTTTCTATAGTATTAGACAGTGATGTGAGTCATTAAACAGGATTATCATTTGGATTTTTATTTTGGACTGCATATTTTATATTGGGATGTGATTTAGATCTTTGGACATATGTTGGACATTTATATGCGATGTTATGATGGATAGACCCTGGGCCATATTATTATTGTGTTTTGGACATTTATTTGATTTAAAATAAAGGCGCCTATTTATTTGACGTTGATTTATACGCGGATTATTTATTTATGTTTAAATTACATGTACGTCATTTTGAGAAAGGAAAACTAACACTCGGAGTTTTTAAGATAGGTTTAGTAAAATGTTAAATAAAACTTTTCTCATGGGATCCCAAATGCTCTTAATTAAAATGCCATTATTATAAAAAAAAAAAAATTTGTCTTAAAAATCCGGGGTGTTACAGAAAGTAAGAGAGAAAAGGTTTTCTCCTCGATTTATATATTTTAAGAAGAGGAAGCCCTAAGGATGGATGACTAAGATCAGGAGATGGAAAGAAAGGGTGGTTTTAACAGGAGAAAGGTAAGCTAAAGAAAGTGGGCGTGGAATGCATTATGTGAAGGTGGAATGGAATTTGGGTATGATTTGGAAAAGTTGAATGGGGAAGGAAGGAAGGTGGAAAAAAAAAGAAGATTGCTTGGGAAGCAAGGAAGAGAGGAGATTAGGAAGTTAGGTGGGATTTGGTTGGTTTTTAGCAAGTGGACAAGGGGGGAGGCATCTTTTTCAAGTGGGGAATATTGGAGTTGAATTAGAAGGTGGTAAGATTAAAGGAGAAGGAAATAACCTAATGGGAAGGTAAGGAATAAGTGGAAATGGAAAGAGATGAGAAGGAAAGAGAAAGAAATGAAAAGTAGGTGGAGAGAAACAAGGAATTTCTAATTTAAAAAGTCCAAAGGGGGAGGGGGTGATTTCCTAAATGGATGTGTGTCTGTTTTTAGAAACCCTAAGATGAGATAGACTACGGATGAGAATGGGTGGTTTAGATCTTCTTTTCCTTAGGATTTTGGCTAAATTTTTAACATGGGAAAGGTGTGTAGGATTTTAATATTTTCAATGCTTCATTTCTAGCCCTTAGACCATGCTTACCCTTACTTGAATGGATGGGATCCCATTATGACGTGTAAATCTTTCTTACGCTTCATTTTCTCTTCATCATTGGATTAACGTACCCCTGATTGAATGACCTTGATTTCTTTGAGATTTCTTCATGTGGGACCAAGCACCTCACTACCCTTGTATGGATAAGATCTCCAATCATTGGATGGTCTTCTTCTTTTGGCTGAGTAGGAGCGAGAATGTAAGCAAAATGTCTTCATGTAGGTCCCCATCTTCGTTTAGTTTAGAGAAGCTTTTGTTGTATATGATCCCATTGTATAAGAATTGAACTTCTATCATAAGATTTCTATGGTGATGAAATGCATGCATGCTTTCATGTATAGAGAATTTGTCATCTTTTCACCTTCATTTGAGTAGGAGTTATACACGAGTTTTCTAACTACAATAACTTTGACAATGAAACCCAATGATCATTTTGAACCTTCATGACTTTATTTTTTACATGTGTGGGTCATGATGTAGCTTGAAAGATGAAATTACTGTTTCAAGGGTAAAATTGACAATTATGTATATATTTTTTTATTTTTACTATAGACCTATAAAATTATAGAATTAACCTTAATTAGTGATAATTAAGTAATTTTTTACTCTAAAACCATCTAAATATAAAGGTATGTTTGTAATAGTTATATATATATATATATATATCAAATACTCCTAGACTTATATTTTGTTAGTCCTCGAGCAAAACTACAAAAATAGAAAAGAAGAAGTCTAAAAAATAAATCCTAGTGACTTTCACTGGTGTTTTTGTTTGCATTTAGTATATGTTGAAAGCCTTTAAACCCCTATGTTACTCTTAGTGGATGAGTTGCAGTTTCGTAAGGGTTTCTAGAAATGATACCCATAAACATTTTCAAAAACCTTTATAGAAGTCCTTCATGTATCTCAGAGAATGTTTTTTCTATTCATGTTACATTAACTTCTAACTTTAGCATGCTAATAGAAATGATCAACAGTTCAAAATCCTACCCTTATAATAAATATATCCCATTAATTCATCAAATTTTAGAATGTGTGTGTGTGTGTGTGTGTGTGTGTGTGTGTGTGTGTGTGTGTGTGTGATATGAACCATTATCAATCTCGAAGAAAAATATAACCTAAATTACTATCCAAAAGTATGTTTTAACTTCAAATCTCATAGGATATTCTTAACACTTAGAAATAAGTCTCTTAAAAGTGGGTACATCTCTTATTAATATATGAGTAAAATAATGTTTATTAAGTTCAAAATTCTCACATATTTCATATAGAAGAATGGTAACTTAGAAAAAATCTACTAATGGTCTCATGAAAGGATATCTACTATTAGGAATGTTACAGTCTATCAAATTTCCTACTCATTCATAACTATATCCAAGTCATATTTCTCCTAAGATCTAGTTAGGACTTCAATTTGGATGAAACATAGGCCTAGGACAAGATCATCAA
The DNA here is from genome assembly GCA_035236585.1 of Warburgia ugandensis. NCBI lineage: Eukaryota > Viridiplantae > Streptophyta > Magnoliopsida > Canellales > Canellaceae > Warburgia > Warburgia ugandensis. The sequence continues at coordinate 56,096,056 of CP141133.1, read as the reverse complement.
AAGAATGGGTATAAGAATAAATAAAGATTGTTTGAAAGATATGTAAAGGTCTTCTACTAGTGTATTCATAACTTTCTTTTACGAGAGTTAACATTTCCTTTCTCATTGGTATCTTTCTTTTCTCATTTTTTTCATTTTTCCACTTTTGATATGTAGCCTTTCTTTGAATTGTTCTCTTTTTCAACCCTTGGTTATTCATCTCTTGACTTGTATTTCTCATAATTTTTTCAAGGTAATTCTTCAAGCATCTCTACATATTTCCAAACAACTAGTAATAGATATATTATAGGATTCTAATAAGGATAATGGTCAATTGGTTTACAATGAAATAGATTATTATAAAGCCTCAAAAGGGTTAACTAGCAAAAAATAGCATAGGAAGGCTAAAGGCCGAGGTTTTACCGAGGATAGCCTTTATCATTTTTGAGGTTTCTTAGGCTTAAAAATGACGATAAAATCAAGCGATAAATGGTATAGTCTTTCATATGAGTTCTTAATAGTTGAATAAGATGAAGCATAATGAGACCAACTAGGAAATTAATGTCCACTAAAGAAAATTATGAATTTACACATAACCCTATAAAATAAAGAATGGCTTTAAAACTCACATAGGTAAATAATCTTCACAAATTTTCTTCAAGATCTCTAAGTTATATTTTGTTTTCAACTTAAACTACACACACACACCCATGTGGCTATTGTGTGGAATGAATATTCCAAGTTTAACTTTTCATAAAAAGCTTTAGAAAGAAAGATAAAAAAATGAATTAATTGTATACAAATTTATTAATAAGTTAGAGTTCAAAAATATATTGTAAATTCAAAATTTTTATATAAATTCAAAAGAAATGACTCAAAAATAACTACCAAGAAATTTGGACACATTAAAATTGATGTGACGACCAGGGTTTTTAAATGACTTTTTAACAATTCTTTAGATCAAGTGAGACCTCTAGTTGAAAATTTTCTTTTTGAAAACAAACAGTAGAAATTGTTTTTTATTTGAAAATATTTTTATAGAACCCCAAGTGTCATTGCTACTTTGCAAACAAGGATCTGCTGGTAAAATGATCTTTTCATTTTTACCAAAAATCCGGCAGAGTCTCTTCTGTTTATTAGATGTTCAGCATTTTTTGCATATGATGTAGTATCCCTGATAGACATCAAATCATACAAATAACCAATAAAGGATACTCCATCTACATTCAATCCTATCCAAATATATTATATGTTTAAAAGAAAACATTTTTATGTTTAAGGAGAGGATCTAAAAATAAGTTTTATTACTACCAAAATCTATCCAATCATAGCCATCATTCCATACATTTCTCATATATATCCACATGTCCAAAAAAAATCATGAAGTAATGGTCTAATATGCCAATTCTAAAATGAACATTCACATGTTCTTATACTTACTTTGGCATCACCATCGCTGATCTCTTTCGCAACTTTTTGTTCTATCTTTTGCTTTTCTTCTATTTCATCAAATTTGAGATATTGTAAACAAATACAATATCTTAATAAGCTAGTGCTAGTGTAGGTGGAACAAGATGCATAAAAAATAAAACACAATTTATGATTTACAAAAATCACTGCTTTTAAAAATGCTTATATATATGATCAAAATCAATATGTATTAAAACATGATGCTCATGTCAATTCTATAAATTTACAAAACATACATTTCATGTCAAAACTGTCCAATCATTAATTCAAACATTCAGTAAGAACCGAGCATGATCTCATTAGATCATAATGCAAATTTGAATTAGAGTTTTGAGAAATCACAAATACATGTCCAAAAGTTACATGTCTTCTAGATTTTTGTTACTCACAAATCAATGTCAAATATCATAAGCTCACAAACACATTCATATAGTAATATCCAACCAAAATTGAATTTCAGTATGTAGAATGAACATATGAAACTTAATGCGTTATGTTAATACTGTTCATTCAAATCACAATACCACAATCTATATTATATTCTCAATTCTATGAGAAAACTCAAAACATACTGAAATATGCACAAAACCTCAAACTATCATCAAGACAATCCTATCAAACATTGGTGACAAACACCCAACACAAATCCTCAAAACTCCATCAAGGAGTCATATGAAACAAAAAAAATCAGAATACATCAAAATCTTGAGCACCTAGAAGCTTGTAAGTGCCTCACTGCACTTGCCCTCATCATCTACTCTCACTAACAGAACAATGGGGGTCTTATAACTCAACCCAGGTTAGGCCAACATTGACAAGTCACTTGATTTTAACCTTATCAATAAATCAGTATCTATGACAGGCCATGACCAACTCTCACAAGTCACATTATTTGAACCATATATGTGAATCACAATCTGTAGAACTATCGCGAGTTGCCTAATTTTAACTGCATCAATAAACAAAAATGTGCACACGGGCTAGGACCAACTCTCAAGAGTCGCCTAATTTTAATCATATCAATAGAACAAAACATATAAATGGGCCAGGACTAACTCTTATGAGTCACCTGATTTTAACTATATCAGCAAAACAAAATGTACAAACGGGCCAGGACTAACTCTCATGAGTCGCCCAATTTTAACGGTATCAATGTAATACAGACTATACACGGACCAGACCAACTTACTCAAGTCGTCTAATTTTGACCATATCTGTGGTCACCTAGACCACAGTCTTTAGATGGGCCATGACAAACTCTTACAAGTGGCCTGATTTTAATTATATATGTGATCACATAGATTACAGTCATTTACAATAAAATCTCATGGAAAAATGTTCAAAATAAATAATCATACCTTATTAATATCATTTTAAATAAATTGGCAAAGAACATAGACAATTATTTGTAATCATATACCCAAGTACCACCAAATAGTCTTGTATACCTTCCTTACAAGGTAAACAGTAAATAACATAAGATTTTACAATCTAGGTCTTACAAAGTAAACAATCTTGTAAATCGTAAATAACATGAAGGGAAGCCTTGGCACAACGATAGAGTTGTCATCATCTAACCTTGAGGTCATGGGTCCAAGGCGTGGAAACAGCCTCTTGCAAAATGCAAGGTAAGGTTGCGTACTATTGACCTTTATGGTCCACCCACCCCTTCCCTAGACCCCTCATACGTAGGAGCTTTGTGTACCGGGGTAGCCCTTTTAGGTCTTACATGATCATTCATAGTCAAGATCAACTGTAGATCACTTTTCTATCACTAAGCACAGATCAATGTGATCATGACCATTTAATCTGTTGTTGATCTTTCCTAACCATGGATCATCGATCAGATCTCCAATGGTTGCTAAAAACAAATATCTATACACTGATTGTTAATCCACGATCTTACTTCCTCTTTCATCATCTAAAATTATTGATATGTGAGCTTACAAAGTACTTTTTCAAAAATTGGTAACCCTAAATATCTTGATCCACGACCATATCCAATTTTGGACAGTTGAATCTAGGGTTCACCCAATTTCGGCGGTCATACACATTTAAATTTTCAGTTTCTAGACGATCCAACTATTGGATCAAGTTTTGTAGCATGATAATGATGATTAATAGATTCATTGTGTATCTAATAGAAATATGATGATCCATAGCTATGGAGGTCTCTATGTGATGAATTAATCATTAGGTCTAGGGTTTTAGGTCTAGATTTGTTGATCAGTAGTTTAAGACAGTAGATCTAACCCACAAGATCCTAATCATATTTAATCATTCATAAAAATTTTAGAAATTTTAAGTTTTATAGTGTGCATTACGTCTAAATTGAAATCTGAGATAAATTGGAGAAGATCAATAGTGATTTTACCTGCACTCATATTGATCTTCACCAAATAGATCATCAGGAGTGTCAGATTGTTGCTGGATGGTCACAGATCGGCGCGATCATGATAGTACAGTACTATTGCATCTATATCTCAGCCATATTGACCCTAATTATCAACCTTCTTAAAGGGGTTTTGTTCACAATTGGGAGGAACATGATGAATGGCTCAGATCTTCGATCCGGGTCATTTTAGCCTCCGTGTGCACAGTGCTTGATGACCATTCATAGTCGTCAGAGTTCTATTGTCGATGAAGGAAAATAAAGGGTGGAGAGAGAGATGGTGAGTTTGGAGGAAGATGAGAGGAGGAAAGAGGTGCAAAGGGTCAATGCTAATGGAACCCGTGTTGTCGGTCGTTGCCAAAACTGGCGGCATCGTGCTTAGTTGGTCGGCGTGGGAGAGGAGGTAGTGTTAGTGACCATCAATCTAGCTCTAGTCACCACTTGTCGACTGATCAGAGAGAGAGAGAGAGAGACTATAGGAAAATGGAAAAGAAAATGGGAAAAAGGGAAATGGTAGAACATGGTTTGCGTCTAGCCTTACTGAATAGAGGGGAAGAAGATAGGGTTTTTTTTTCCTACAATGCAATCATAGCAATGATCTGCCAGGGATTGGAGGTGGCAAAGAGAGAGAGAGAGAGAGAGAGAGAGAGAGAGAGAGAGAGAGAGAGAGAGAGAGAGAGAGAGAGAGAGAGAGAGAGAGAGAGAGAGAGAGAGAGAGAGAGAGAGAGAGAGAGAGAGAGAGGGTGTCATGTTTTGTTTTAGAAATGAGGGGTGCCATTATCAAAGTGATTCCTCACTTTTCTGAAATGATTAGTTTCATTTTTTATCTTATTTCTACTAAAATACCCTCTATATTCAAAATTTGATGACTTCATCAGAACTCCAATTCAATCGCTATTAGTGTTGTTGGAATCATTTTCTGAGTGCAACTCGAATTTTGAGGCCTCAAAGTCAAATTCTAAGTTTTCAAAGTTATCACTCCTAAGAAATTCAATCTTGAGAAATTTTCAATTTCTTATTCCATCCCAATAAAAATGTATTATAATTACATAGAAAAGAACCTAAAAATGAGGATTGTTACAATAGGTCAGTCAAACTGACAATAGAGGCAGGGCAGAGAGGGCCTCACATTGGCAGTGATGAATTTCTATCATTTTTTCGAGGCAAATACAAGCACTAATATAGGATCCAGTCATTCTTGTATTTTATGTAGGGTTGGATCTTGTGACGCTAATGAGAGTGTTAAAGCTTACAAGTACCTCTAGGGGGTATTAGTGGAGATAACCAGTGAGAGGATGGATATTGATCTCATCCTACATGATATGATTGATTATGATATCATCCTTGGGATGGATTTTATTTATAAGGGATAATTATTGTGAGAAGTACTTTTAGTATATTTCGATAGGAATTGACCTTGTTTCTGAGTAGGAAGGGGCATCACTAAGGTTTGTATTATTTTTGCCTTAAAGGCAATATGGTACTTTCCCGACATGCTAAGTCCTCCTTATTAGTGTGATAATGGATGATAGAGAGCGACCAGAGATTGAGCACATAGATGATGTGCGAGAATTCACAGTCTTTCCTAATGAGCTTTCAAGATTTTTGCCACAGGAGATTAATTTTGATGTTAATTTGGCACAAGGTATAGTGTTATTTTCCCAGAATACCATACAGGATGGCCTAGTTGATGCTAGAGGAGTTCCAAATATAGGAGTTACTTGGTGAAGGTTTATCAAACCTAGTGGGACTCCATGGGGAGAACTGGTCCTCTTCATGAGAAAGAATGACATATTTTTATTGTTATGCGCATATTATCACTTGTTTGATAGCATCACATTGGAGAACATATATTCTCTATCGTATATTGATGACATACTTGATTAGCTCTACAAGGTGCATAGTATTTTTGGAGATTGATTTGAGGTCTAGTTATTACCAGCTAAGGTCTTGGGAGGAAGACACCTTTAAGGCAGTTTTTAGGACTCATTATGATTACTATGAGTTCTGGGGGATACCAATTGGTGGGACCAATGCTTTGACAGTAATTATGGTTATGATAGATTGGTTTTTAAATGTTACTTAGATGAGTCATGATTGCATTAGAGGATGACGTTCTTATATAACCCTTCAACAGGGAGTGACATAAGAAATCCTTGTGCATTGTGCTAAGTATTTTAAGGATTCATCACTTGTTTGTGAATATTTGTAAGAATGAGTTATAGTTGAAGAAGGTAACTTTCCTTGACCATGATACCTTGATTGATAAAGAGATAGGTTATTGAGACTATATGATGGACTGGGATTAGCCCAAATTGTTGACTAAAGTTGATAGGTTTTAGTATGGTGAACTGCTATTGCTGGGTTATTGAGTTCTCTAGAATAGTAGTAATATGGATGTTATTTTTATATTACATATGTCAGCTTGATTTCTCATTAGATGAGAGGTATGATAGTGATGTATGTTTTGTACAAAATCATTTGCTTATGTTTAATCAGAATTTGATTTATGACCTATACTTGTGAGTAGCTGATGAGGGCGGCCTAAGAGGGTTACCAATGAGGGTGTATGCGAGAGGCACTGGTAGGCTTCTAAGTGGTGAGCTTCTAAGTAGCAGGCTTCTAAGTGCTCAAAGTATGATCATGTTGTGGATTGGTTTTGATTGGCATATATTTTCTTATTGGAAAAATGATATGCTTTGGTTTTTATTGACATATATTTGCTGCTCTGGTATTGATTGGCATACATTTGCCTATTGGTGAACTAATGTGCTTTGGTTTAGATTTGGCATAGATTTGCCTATATGTGAGCTGAGATTCTTATATTTTATTAATATGGTAATTTTACCTGGACTAAAGTTGTACACATACAACTAACTCCGAGATGGGAGTTTGGGTTATGCTAATTGCATTATATGTGGTTATGACACATTCTAATTATATTATGAGTTGTTTGATTCGAGATAGTTTGACACATATCGGTCTATATATGAGTTAGTATCTTAGGAGATGACATGATGTTGAATTGTTTATTGATGTTGACTTTGAAATTATTGACATGATTAGTATATCTGGTGAGATGGGGATGCTTCCAGAAGTGTTAAAAGATAATGTTGAAAGAATTTTAGGATGAAATTCCTATAAGAAGGGAAGAATTTAATGACCCTCAATTTTGGGTCATTTTTTGTGTATTATATTATGCTTTTAATGGAAATAAAATAAAAAAATTTAATTCCAAGGAAATTGAGTCTCATGAAAGTGACCTTCTTAAAAACTCAAAAATTGGACTGGAAACTATCAAACTTGGAATGTACGTGTTGATACGATTCCAATGAAACTAATTTTGCACAAAACAAATATTAGAGTAATTTTTTTTCTTCAGATTTTACTAATTAGGGGGGTCAAAATTGATATTGACACCCCCAGTTGTTTGAGAGGTGAAGCAATAGCTGAATCGCCATGCCTCGCTTGTCCCCCTCCCCTCCATTTCCCTTGCATTGGTACATCAGGAGACAAAAGAAAAAGGGGGGTTACTAGAAAATCTGGCGACCCAAAATCCCACTATTCGATCTCCCCCAATGACAACTTCCCTTCGCTCACCAGTGACATAGGTAGATCCTTGATCATCCCGTCTTTGGTGCAACACTCCACCTGCGACGCTCTTGATAGAAACTCCTTGTCTATTTTTCTCCAGTGATGTACCACAACGAAACCCACCTCCCTCAGTCATTGGCATTGACGCATAGCCCTAGCTAATCTTCCTCAATCCCACACAATAGAAACCCATACCCCCATTCTATTTCCCTAGTCCCTCTGTTCCTAGCAATCACAGAAAGTTTGCCATTTTCTTTTTCTCCGATGACTTGAAAACCCCATGCAAGAACCCCTTCGCCCACCAACAATGCACAGAGACCCAATCACCTCCTCTTCAATGTTGGCATCCCACCCTTTCCCTCTTCTTTCCTCCCCTTGTCTGGTTTCTCTGTAGCGTACTTGGCCTGACATGCCTGTGCACATAGGTCGATTGTATGGCTACTTACCTCCCTTGTCTTGCCTTCTCCTTCCACCAGCACAACCTAGTCATGGAATAGGCCAGTGTGCCTTGGTCTCCCCTTACCTCTCTCCATTTTCCCTCCTCTGTCAGGCTCCGATAATGTAATGACTCCAATTTTGTAATATTGAAATTCCAAGTTTAGCAATGAAAAGTTTAGTTTTTTAAAGAAAAGGGCATTTTAGTCATTTCACTATTCACCTTGACTGAACCTAGGAATTTAGTCCTAAAAATGGCTCCATTAGATGCGTCTCGGAAAAAGGAATCCAACGAGACCAAAATCACCCAAAACGGAGTTAAAATGACCAAGATGTGGCCCTTTGAAGTTCAGGGGCAAAACTGTAAATTGTACAAAAACGGTTTAACCTGCAAAACACAGGGGCCCGTTTTGATACGGGCACCCTTCATCTTCCACCTCCTAGAGAGTTCTAGAACGGCGGTGATTAGAGGGGAAATCACTGTCATTCTGGAGGTTTCTCCACCGCCATTCAAAGGCGGTGAGAGCCCCCTCCAGAACCCTCTCTTAGCTCTATAAATAGAGCTCTTGGGCGCCTCTAATGGCAGCCCAAAACATTGAAGAAACCCGTTGAGGAGTAGTGACCAAGAGGAGAAAACGTGGAGAGAAAACTAGCCACGAAGCAGGTACGCCTGAAAAACTCCCCAAACTGATCTCACCCCTATTCCTAGGCTCAGTTTTCCTAGGTTTTTGCATGAAAATCCATGGGGAATAGGCCTCTAGGGAGTCACCAAGGACCCTGGGACGTCCCCAGGGCCGCATTGGTTCCTTAGGGACAAACCAAGGCATCCCAAGGATGCCCTAGTCCCCCAACAATGGAAACGCCCCAAGACGGACGAGACGCGTCGAACGCGTCTGAGAGGAAACCAACGGGCGCGTTCGTAGACGCGCCCGCTAAAGAGGAAGACGGGCGGAGAGTACTGCGCATTTGCAGACATGCCCATTGAGGTGCACGCCACAGACACGCAACGCGTCGTCTTTTGGTTCCTTAAGGAAGCCGGGGCGCACGTAGCAGATGCGCAACGCCTTAGCATTCCGTCTTTTTATTTTTAGGACTCCTATGTACGTACGATACTAAAATGCTTATAACTTGAGATCTAGAGCTCCAATTGAGGTGCCGCAAAAGGAGTTGTGTCCGTGTCGACGACACAGACACATCCAAACTATAAAATCCCTGATCAAGGCTCAATAAAAGGTGGGCATGACCCTTAGAATAGGATGGTGGCGCGTGGCCACTAGAATGTTGGAAAACTAAGGATACCAAGGCCCAATTAGGACCTTAGGACACCCATAGGCATAGGGATAGACCCCTAATGCCTAAGTAATAAGACTAATTACTCTAAAACCCATAAAAGATAGGCCAAACTAACCTTGATTCCCCAAACCATGATCAGGAGCGTCCGAGGACAAAAAGGGTTAGCGCGACCTAGCCAGGTAGGTGTTCTATCACTATTAGATTCTTTTAAAAGATTTATTATTGTTTTGAGAACATATGTTATAAGTATATGACTTGTTTAGCATGACTTGATTCAGCATGCATGTGATAAATGTTTTGTACATAGACATGTTTTGTAAATGATTGCATATACATTATGCACATATATGTTTTGCAAACAAGTGCATACATTGCATGATTTAAGTACTTGCAAAGATTGCATGTCCTTGAGGGTTACCAAAAGACGTTGGAGTGCCGAGGGCCAGGCAGTTGTGAGGGATCCAAAGAGGACAGGTTTTGAAAAATACATCGAGCATATATTGCCAAGACATGTGCTACATGCATAGATTGCATGATAAGTGTAGCCTTGACCGATGAGGGCGAGCTGATGAGGGCGGGCCAACGAGGGCGGGCCGATGAGGGTGGGCCAGAGAGAGCTGACAAGGCTTCTAGGCTGGCAGGCTTCTAGGCAAGGTTATGACTTTGAATGCAATACTAGCATGAGCAGATTTTGTGCATTTCATGCATGTTTTGGAATCGATTGCATAGATTGCATGATTTACGACGAAGACGTGTCATAGGCCCCGTGGAGGCTATGACCGAGTGTCCTCAAGTACCCGGGGACCACACGGCGGTGAGGTCGTGGGCATAGTGAGACCGTATGGTTTCATGGATTTATGTGCATTGCATATGGCATGATATGAGGTTGGTCGACCATACCATACTAGAGATCCATGAGCTGGACTCCATGAAGCATCTATTGCATATCATGATGTTATCATATATATATGATACTTTCAATTTTGGATTATGTGATCTTTTAAGTCATTAGCATTTCGGTTTGATAATAGATTCTTATACTGATATTGAACTCGAGTATTTAGACATGCACATGTTTTGAATGATCATATGATTTTAAAACATCTCATGCATTATAAAACTAGTAGTGATAGGCTCCTACTGAGTATAGTATATACTCACCCAATCCTCAACATTTTCAGATACAAAGTAGATACTTAAGGGCAAGGAACGTTTGTATTAGGAGACACAGACTAAGTACAAGTAAGTAAACCCCTATCTTATCTTTCAATGTTACTTGATTGTAGTTACTCTCTAATAGTGAAATTTGTGACTAACACTTTCTTGGGAATAGTATTGATTTAAACTTTGCCATGGCTAAATTATTGGAGAATGTGTTTTGACACTTGGGGTTTTTATGAAAGATTGTTTTCCAAAAAGAGAAAGATTTTCATGCATCTCATACTTATAAAACAAGAGATCTTGCCTTTTTATCAAAATTGCATCATATAAAAACCCGAGTTGTGACAGATAATGACTGAATAAAAACCCATTGCCGGTCACCATCTCCTCCCCCTGTTTCACTGTTCTATTGAGTTGGGGTTGAGTTAACACGCTGAGTCAACTCACTGTAATATCCTTAATTTTTAAGATAAAAATAGGAAATTATTAAATAAATTAAAATAAAAATTTATGGATGAAATTAATTCCTGAAAACATAATAATTAGAAAGTGCTCATCGATACGAATCCAACGCCACCAAGAACGCGAAAAACGGAGCTCAAACGAGGGAGTTATGAGCCGTCAAAGTTGGAAGGGCAATTTGGTCATTTGGTAGAGACGTATTAGACAGGGGTCCAAATTGATACTGGCACCCCCGTCTTCCACACGTCTCTACCAGTGCCGGAAAAATCGCCGGAGAGACGTGGAAAGAGGCGTGTGGGGAAGAGTTTCTCTTCCCCAAGACTCTAAAACCCTATATCTATGCTCCTCTAGGAGCCAAAACGCTCCACTTTGAGCGTTTTCTCTAAGTTTTACGCAGAACCCTAGCTTGAAAAGATTTCATTTTTTCCGGCGAGTGGAACCCCGGCAACTCGAGCAACTCCGGCCAGGTGCAAGGTAAGCCTCAAAACCTATGTTTTCTGTATTTATTAATTAGAAAATTAATTAGAAAACCATTTAAAAATTAGGAAAAAAATCAGATTTTTAGGAACTTTGTGCACGCTACTGTTGGAGCGTGATTTCACGGATCAAACCTAATCCGTTTGAAAATCGCACCGTCCAACTAGTGCACAAGAGACCCAAGAGCATACCCTTTAAATTTGGGAGTGATCCAACGGTGGAATTGCCCAGAAAACTCAAAAACCAGTACCTAGAGAGGTTTTTAGGAACTTGGGAAAAATCATTTAAAAACCATGGTTTTTGGGAAAATTAGTGCAAAAGGAGGGCATAAATGGATTCTAGAGAGAATTCTGAAGAAAATGGTGCAAAAATCACGCAAAACGGAGCTCTGTAGCTCCGCCGGAGGCGACCGGAATCCGGTCGTCTTCTCCGGCGTCGTCAACGGCGTCGGCGCTGATGCCAAGACGCACTCAGAGACGCAGCCAGGACGACGTCATATGACGTCGTCGCCGCACGCGTGCGGAGCGTGCGCTGGTTGGCTGTCGCGGTGGGACCGGGACGCGGCGCGTCCTGGCGACCGTGACGCACGCGCGCGTGCGTCACGGTGCCGAAGACGCGCGGCGCGCGTCCCGTGCGGCGTCTGCGACGCCGTGCGTCTTCGTGCGCCAGAGTACGCCGGTGTAAACCGGCGGAAAAGAGGCGCCGCCGGTTTAAACCACCTTATGGTGGTCCGGCAGGCCCCATTTGAGGGTAGTTTTCACTAAAACTTGATTTTTGGGAGCTAGAGAGGTCCAAATCACGATCCGAAAGAGGCGTTGTGACCGTATTGACGACGCGGACCTAGTTTTAACTTAAAAACTTAGAAATGACCACTTTTTATTTAGAAAAATTTTTAAATAGTGATGTGACATGTACAGGTGCACTTGAATATACCAATTAAAGGGAGTTATTGGCAAGCTAGTGATCTCACACTGAGGTAGGTGACGACAACTAATGTTTTGCCTTGATTTTTAAACCATGTTTAAACATAGCATCATGTGTGATTGTGTTTTAAAATGCAATTATTATTTACCGTGGATTTCATGCTACATTGCGTACAGGATGGTTATTCCAAATTGAAATCTTTTACTGAATAAACTTATTTCAAATGCTTTTACAAGTATGACGTTAATTTGTTATGCTTACTTAGAGACTTATTTCTTATTATATATATAGAAAATGCATGGATTTACATGGAAATGAGAATAGAGGCTTATTAGCTGGTCCTTTGATAGGCTAACCCTAGGATGAGGGGCATGTCTTGGGGATTGCAAGCTATAAGTGCTCTTGAGTTTTAGCATATACATATGATTTCCGTGTTTTATATTTGATGACGGGTGCTCTCGCCCGGTGGGCGTCATGCTAGGAGGGATAGGGCAGCCACCCACCTTCCGAGATTATGATGTGATGAGTTTGTGATATGATAGACACCTGCCCATAGATGGCATTCGGTAGGGGTTTGGTAACATGGATAGTCCACACTACCGGTCTGAGCCTTTCCATGGGGACAGACGCTAAGTCTCCCGTTATGGTGTCGACGGGGAGCGGCAGTGGTTGATACCCATGGAGGGTTGCCACTGCAGCATGATGGCCCATATTCTTGTTATGTGTGCATGTATGATGAGCATTGTTATAGATGGTATGCCTGGGTGTGACGACACTCAGAGGTTGACTATGTGTACTCCTGATCAGGGATGTTCGTGCGATGTGGTGGGACCCATTACCTTAGGGTGCCCTTATTCTTGTTGTATGCTCCATTTATTGATTCATGTCATGTTTTAACTCCGTGAATTTCATGTTTTAGCATATGGAATAAATTGGCATTTATTTGAACATGGCATTATGATATCACTATTTCCATAAATGTTAGACTTTTCATCAATGCCGTTCATTATTTACGCATTTATTACATTAATTGTCTATGTACCTACACAAGCGATAGCTTCGAGGCATTGCTTTGTTTTGCGATGCCTTAGATCTCGAGCGACACCAGGAAAGGAAAAGCGGTTGATAAACCTTGAGAGCTGCTGAAGACTAGTTTCCCTATAGTTTTAGAAAGTAATGTGAGTCATTAGAGTGGATTATTATTTGAATTTTATTATGGACTGCATACTTTATATTTGGATGTGATTTAGATCTTTGGACATATATTGGACATTTATATGGGATGTTATGATGGATAGACCCTGGGCCATATTATTATTGTCTTTTGGACATTTATTTGATTTAAAATAAAGGCGCCTATTTATTTGACGTTGATTTATACGCGGATCATTTATTTGTGTTTAAATTACATGTATGCCATTTTGAGAAAGGAAAAATTAACACCCGGAGTTTTAAGATAGGTTTAGTAAAATGTTAAATAAATCTTTTCTAATGGGATCCCAAATGCTCTTATTAAAAAAAAAAAATTGTCTTAAAAATCCAGGGTGTTACACTCACTCCCAACTAATTTTGGGCAGCTGAGCTAACACAATGGACCCTATTAACCCTTAAGCTTTGATTCTCTATTTTAGCCAATCCAGGAAAAATTTCAATGATTTGAGATAACCCTCGCAATCCTTGCAAATGTGAGGAACAATACACATCTTTCCATTCATTGATCGGGGAAGATACGATCATTGATCGTGATCAAACCTTTTATCAGATGTCAGATCGTTTGATCTGTGATGATCTGACCTTATTTTATGATCTGAAAATTTCATTATGATCTTTGTGATGTGTAGATCAAGATCCATATGAGATAGCTTAGATTTGAAGTATTTTGAGATGATTTGGTTGATCTTGATCAACGACTAAGATCAACTTAGGATTTAGTATGAAATTGGATCAAATTCAATTATCCATACCATTTAGATGATTTATTGGGATTATTTGATTAGATTATTGATTTATTCTTTGCCATAGGATAATCAGGCAAATAAATGTCATTAGATCAGTACAGATATCTTTGATCGAGCACCTTCAAGGTGATCGGTTGACAATCTAGGGACACAGATAGCTAGATATCCTTCAAATGGATTTACATGAGGTAGGATTATCATCCTAACTAGTTAATTTTATTGATATAGCTAAAATTAGTTAAGATTGTGCATGATTTGCAAATAATAATGCCCGATTGGTTGATTAAATGATAAATTACTTGAGATTGACCTAATTGAGCATAAAATCTTAGGAACACGTAATTATATAATTATGAAAGGAACTTGATATTTGTTAATAGGCCGATTCAGTGTGATTTGGATTACCAGCCAACTGGGGCGGGCCCCACCTTGAGATGCCATGGCTATGAATCATTAGATAGTATTGAAATCTAGCAAATTAAGATTGTAAATATAATATTTATTTTATAACCAAGAATCCAACTCAGATAACTTAGATTCTAAGTGAAACCTATATGTGATGTGTATCCAAGTAGTGGGACTGAGGTGAACTGAGTTAGACTAGAGTCCAATCATGATTTGAGAGGTACAAATGAGTGATTATGGTCCGAGGTAGGTGATGACAATTAATAATGGGCATGTTTCTATTTTTTTAAATTTTATGTATACATGGCATTGTATTACTATTATACCATGATTTCATGTTGAGATATTGAGTTTATTTACTAGTGAAGTACATGCACATGATTTCATGGATTAGTATTTATCTTCAAATGCATAATTTCATTGTGATATAGTCATATTTTATAAGTGATACTGATGTTACATGATTTTAATACTCTTTTACAACCTGTGAAGTAATTTTATAGTGATTATGTTACTACGGCATATTGAGGCATATGGATACCTATTTTTTTATTGCTTATTTCTCCATGGACTGGGTGGCTGATCCATGAGAGGCTAACCCCAGGATGAGGGGCAGTACCTTGGGATGGCAAGTGACAAGTGCTCCTGGTTTTCATTATTTCACCAAAGGATTTTGTATCCATTTTATTTGCATGAGATATGTGATTTCCATATTTTTGCAGATTTGTGATGGGTGTTTCTACCCGATGGATGCTATACTTGGAGGGTTTAAGGCCTACCACCCTCCCTATGACTTTTTTATGATGATAATTTGGCACTTGCTCTATAGAAGGGTGAATACCATAAGGAGTTGGATCATGGGAATTTCATATTATGGTTCTTAACCTTCCCATGCAGGACAGATGCCTAGTCTCACATTTTGGTGTCGACATGGAGTAATAGTAGTAGACCTGGGAGTTGGTTACCATTGTAGCATAGTTGTCCATGCACTTCTTGATTATTGATTTTATATATTGCATAGAAAGCACATCAAGATGGATATTCCCTGTGTACCCATGGCATGACGATATGTCTTGAGGGGTGATTGTGCTATGGGCAGCCCTGAAAGAAACAACCGTGGGGGAGTGGTATGAGTACTCATGACCGAACTTACGAGTGTGTAGGACACTTGTGGGACCCTCATGTTAGGGTGCCCCACATTGATGATGTATATATTCATTGAGATATTCTTTGCGTATTTGATGCATTGCATTGATGTGACTTTGACACTCTTAGGACCCATGTGTGAGGGTGCCCTTGATGATGATATGCATATTTATTGATATATTATTTGAGCTTTTAATGCTACTTATTGATGTGATTTTGGAATGTTTATGAGCCTTAGAAGTTTAGTCAATTTGACTTATTTCCACACAAGTGGTTGGCACGAGTTGCATTGATTTGATATTGTTATTTGACGAGCTTGCGAGGTTTTGTTTTCTCAGCATGTTTGGAACATGCAGGTGGCTTGGATTCATTACTTTATTTTCTACATTATTAAGCCTTGGATGTTTCCATGATTTAATTGGTTTGATGCTAATTATGTTGTACTTCATCATCATTTGTTCTCATATTTGAGGTCATGTTAGAACTATTTTCATGAGAGCGATATTATCACATGCCTTGAGATTTGATGTATGATCTTTTCTTACCATGTTAGATTATTATTATTGTCGTCACCTACACAAGCATAGCTTGTTGAGGCATTGCGATGTTTTTGCAATGCCTCATATATAAAGAGAGGCAGCAAGTTTGACATGCTGACAAAGCAGGTAAGGACATTGGCAGCCTTCACCGATGTATAAAGGAGATTTCAAAAAATGAATATTATTTGTTTAGAATCTTACCTCGGTTATTATTTATGGATTGTATATGTGTATGAGTTCCATTGTGACTTGAATGTATAGATGTATCCACATTGGATGTGATGGCTATGCATGGACAGAGCCTGGGAAATGTTGTTGTTCTTTTTTATTTTACTCTCTTATTGAGGTTATGGTTTTATTGAGATTTCTAATTGATCTAAATGCATGGGTATGGAGACTGAGTCTCCTAAGTGATGGGTTTATGTTTATTGTATTCATCAAGTGTTGTTGTATCACATGCGTTATATATAATGATCCAAAATATGGAGGAGACCCTATCAAATTTTTGGTAGAAATGGAAATATCATTTCACTATTAAATTCATGATTTTGTGGATGTATGACTCATGGGGTTTTGAAATGAACACTTTTTATTCGAGTTTTCATTTTTAGTCAATTTTAAAATTCAAAGTTTTTAAAATAGGGATCCCGACTTATAAAAATTGGTATTATATGTTGTGTAAAACGCGGGGTGCCACAATATGTATAAACTTTTCTCTCCTCCACATACAAGAAAAGTAGGAGATTCTATAGCCATGGGGGTTTGTTTTATGCATAACTTCAATCCATGAATACGCAAACCTATGACCTAACATAGGAGAGACCTCTTGCACCTCTGCAAAGGCCATTGGTATTACTTAGAAACTAGAGAAATTTGGAGCTTTATGAGGAGATAAGTTCTATTGTAGGGAGCCAGAAAGGGCCTCTCTTGTGCTTAGGTCATGGGTTTGAGGCAGGGGTTACGGATTATCCATAGAAACCAAGCTTGTTCTAAAGAGAATTCTTCCAAAGCAGGAGTCAAATGACAAGGACACTGGCTAATAAACTTTTCTTTATGTTCAAATATCAAATTTGCACCTAACTTCTATTTTTATGTCACATTAAGTTAATGCACTATCTTTGGTGTCGAATGCATTAATGTCTACCCACTGGAGCTTGTGGTAGATAGATTATATTAACAACTTTCGTAGTAACACTATACATAACTAAATGAGAACATTAAATTATGAGTCAACTTACTTTCCTCAGTATAACTAATAATCATATATTATATGAATAACAAACTTTATTTATACTTGTGCGAGGTCATTAAAATTCAAAAGCTATATGCAAAATTCAATAAATTGACAATCTATTCATAATTTAGTATGTCTTTTACTCAAAAATAAAAAAGTAATGAAACTGATATTTCCATTCCCTTTTTGTTATAGAGTACTAGTAAGCATACATGTTCAAGAGGAGAGGAAGGTATACATGCCTATTTTTCCATGCAAAATAAAACTTTTAATTAGGAATGACATAGATAGCTTAAAACTCAAATTTCATACCCATCCAATGGTTGTAGCCTATGTTTATTAGGTAACAATCACAACCATTCATTTTTATTAATTTTTCAAAGACCTAGAACAAGTGGTTAGGATCATTCAAATGCATTGATTTCTCATGAGTCACCTACTTTTGCTATTCTGAACATCATGAACAACTTAGATCTACCAAAAGAGTTCTACACTGTATAAAAAAAGAAAGAAAAAGGTGTGTATCCTTTTCTCTCCTTTTGAGCATGTATACTTGCTAGAACTCCTTAATATATGGGTTGATTAGAAGGAAGAAAAAAACTTTGGCCTTGAAAAATCTTTGAATTGTTTTTTCTTCAAAAAGAAAAAGGATGGTGATATGCACCACATGAAAAATAGGAGGGAAACCATGCAACTTCCTATTTGAAGTTTTTTCTTCCCCCTCTAGTAGGTAAATCAATAAAGGATCACTTTAATATGTGCTATCTTTTGTTTATCAAAGCCCATGTTATGTATGTGGGCCATTTCTACGTATAAACCATAAAAGAATTTATAGGTCTAAGATTTTACTGATCTAAAATGTCATTATCCTTCATGACTTGTGATTTGAATGGTTATAGATCTTCTAAAAATGTGGGCCCTATTCTTACATAGTCTATGAGTTGAATGGTTTGGATCTTATAAATATGGGCACATATATTATATGACCTATGCTTTGAATGGTTATAGATCTTCTAAAAATGTGGGCCCTATTCTTACATAGTCTATGAGTTGAATGGTTTGGATCTTATAAATATGGGCACATATATTATATGACCTATGCTTTGAATGGCTTAGATCTTCAAAACTATAGGCCCAGCCATCACATGCTCTATGATTTGAATAATAAGATCTTCTAACATATGGGCCCATCTTTTACCTGCCCTATGATTTGAATGGTTTAAATCTTCTAAAATATAGGCCCAGCTCTCATGAGCCCTGTAAATTGAATAATTTATATCTTTCAATACATATGCCCATTTTTTACATGGCCTATGATTTAAATGGTTTAGATCTTCCAAAACCATTCAAATTATAGTTGGTAGAAGTCTTGGGCCTATATTTTGGAAGGTCTAACCCATTCAAATCATAGGCTATATAAGAATTGGAGTCACATTTTAGAAGATCTAAGCCTTTCAAATTGTTGATCGTGGCTTACATGGCTTATGACCAACAAATCTCACCCATTCAATTTCATGCATTTTGGATGAGATTCTTTGGTCATAGATCACCTAAGGCATGGTCATTTAGTAAATAGTTTAGATGCTCTAAAATGCATGCCGCATGGAAGTTATTACTAGCAAAAGATATCCAATTGTAATTTTAAGACTATCAAATAATTTGCCTTTGGGTCACGACTTTTACAAGTTGGATCACTATTTACAAAAATATAGGGTCTACATATGCTTTAAAAAATAGTTTAGACTCAGTATTATGTAATAGGCTCACATATAGCATATGGAGTTTGTAACTAGAAAATAACATATCTTATCTAATAAAACACCCTTAACTTAATTGCCTTGGGATCAAAGATTCTCTGTCAATTTAATGATGTTTTATTTTATTTTATCATTACCTTAAATTAGTATGCTAGGATGCTTGTCATTTTTAATAATTTAGCAGATGTAATGTTTTATTTCTTTTCTATGTTTTTGAAAAATAAATTGTATATCTTTTTTACTTTCTCTTAACAACTATAGAATTTTTAT
This sequence comes from Warburgia ugandensis, assembly GCA_035236585.1. NCBI lineage: Eukaryota > Viridiplantae > Streptophyta > Magnoliopsida > Canellales > Canellaceae > Warburgia > Warburgia ugandensis. The sequence continues at coordinate 56,076,560 of CP141133.1, read as the reverse complement.
CTTATGCAAATCCTCTCTTGCATTTATTTCTTCCTATTTTTTCTTTCACCTTTTAATTTTCTCTTAAATAGTGAACAAATATCCATCCCTTCCAATTTTTTCTCCAATAAAGAATTATCTCTACCTTTTAGTCCATTCCAATTTTTCCTAGGATCTCTCTCTCTCTCTCAAGAAGAGGTCCTCAAACTAGATAATATTAATTTATAAGATCAATGGGCTCTTAAAGAAACTTCAAAATTTTGTTGTCTTATTGAGTTAGTGAGTTTATTAATTTACCAAGTTGGTTCAAGTTGGGACTAAGCACTTTATAATATTAGCTCAGCAAAGTAATTAATTTATCATATATAAACTCAAAGGGATTTTTATTATAGTAATCTCTTAGGGTTTTTTTTTTTTTTTTTTTTAACAAGCAAAGAATTGTAGAGAAAATCACTCTCACACATTCTCCTAAATCTAATCCTTAGCCAAAGGGGAAAATGGCAATTCCAACTTATGACCAAGCATACTCCGTGAGTTGTATACAATCAATTGTGCTAGCCATTTGTTTGCAATCTTTTAAGTGGTTTACCTATTGGTGAAAAAAAACATGAAATAAGAAATTACATAGTGTCCCACCTATTTTAAATGGTGTGTATATCATCAGCCTAGAAAAAGTGTTTGTGTTGTTGTAGTATGATGTGTTTTAATAATTAATACCAGTACACAATTCTATTGAAATATAGAATCAACAAATAAGGGTTGATCTCACAAGGACTCTTTGATAAATGAAGTTAATTATAATCAAAGTAACTTTTTCTTAAACCTAGCCAACATTCAAGGAAAGGAAAGAATATTGCACTAAATTACTTAATCTAAGCAAACTAAATCAAAGTAAGAATATACACTAAGCAAGGAAACTAACTAAGATATAAAGTAAGAAATAAAATAAAGAAACTACTTTAAAGGAAAGCAACTTTTTCATTGATGAACTTTAATTACAATTGAATGCAAGAAAGAAAGGAGGGAAAAGTAAACAAAGCAATGTAAGAAACATCATTAAGTGGATGCTATAGGAGTCCTTCGTTGTGTCATCGAACAAGGCTCTTTACACAATCCCGGGCTTAAATTCTGCTTTAAGGCTTATTTTATTGTGTCACTCAATAAGTGCCTATACACTTTTTTTTAATCCAACATACACTGAAGCCACAACCAAACAGTTATCATCTTCTTAACCCAACATGCCACAAACCTAATGTAACTCTCAACCATGCGTTAGGATTTGGAAGAGTCCTTGGCTACCATAGAAGGGCACAAGTTCTTCTTCCTTTTCATTTATTCCCAATTCCTAAAGAAGAAAAGAAAGATGGAAAGCTTGAAGATGGAAGGACTAGGTGTGGAAGAGATTGGTGATAGAAGTAGGCTATGTATGATATATAGAAGGAAGAGTGAAAGGGATGCATGAAAGAGGAGTGAAATTGGATGGTGTGCAAGGCTATGGATGATATGCATGAAAGAATAGAAAAGGAATAAGGGGGAATGAGAAAGAAGATGGAAGAAGTAAAGAAAAAGCGATGGGAGATGGTTAAGCTTCCTTACCTCTTCTTAATGGATTGAAGTTGATCTGGTGGAAGCCTCAGACAAGGTGATCTCTTTCCCTATGTTTCTTCTAAGTTTAGCTTTATGGTCAAGGGAAAGGAAAGAGATAATGATTTTTCATGTCCTTATCTCTTAATTATAGAGTTTAAGGAGTAGAAGCCCTAGGGGTAGATGGCTATAATCTAAGAGAGAAAGGAGGAAGGGTTGATATGGAATGGATGGGATTAAGATGAGAAGAGGGGAAATGAAGGGGGGAAGAGGCACGTAATTAAAGTGGGAGGTAAGCTGGTATAGGAAAGTGGGATATAAAAGGAAGGAAAGTGATAGGGTGGAAGAAGGAAGATAAGGGTGGTTAGGAAAGAAGATTGCTTAAGAGGGAAGGAACAGAAGAAGATTATGATAGAATCTAGGGAGGTAGGTGGGATTGGTTGAATTTATTAAGTAGATGGTTGGTAAGGAGGTGTGACTTCCATATGGGGAAAGTTGAGTGGAAAATAGAAGGAGATAAGATGGAAAGAGAAGGAAACAACCAATGGGAAGGAAGGAATAATTGAGAAGGGAAAGAGATAGGAAGAAAAGGGAAAGAAATGGAGAGAAGGTGGAGGGACTCTAGGGGGTTTCAAAACTACAAAGTGAAATGATGGGGGAGGGGGCATGAATTCCATGTGGGTGTGTGTGTGGTGTTTTACAAACCTCAAGATTAAGGTGAACCATGGGGTCAAGATGGGTAGTTGAGAACTTCCTTTTCTTAGGGTTTTTGGTTAAATTTTCAACACAAGAAAGGTGGGTATGGTTTTTGACTTTCCTTTACTTTATTCTTGGCTCTTTGATCATGCTTAACCTATCTTAAATGGATGAGATCCCATTAGGACTTGTAAATCTTTCCTAATGCTTCATTTTCTCTCCGCTATTGGATCAAAGTACCTTAGAGTGAATGGTCTTGATTTCTTACAGATTTTCTTCATGTGTGGACTGCACCACCTTTACATGGATAAGACGTCCAATCATTGGGTGATCTTCTTCATTTGGTTGAGTAGGAAAGAGAAAGTAAGCAAAATATCTTCATTTGGATCCTGTTCTTCTTTTATTTTTAAGAAGCTTTGGTTGTATATGAATTGAGCTTCTCTCATGAACTTTCTAAGGTAGTGAAATGCATGCATGCATGGATTCATGGGGATTTTGCTACCTTTTTACCCTTATTTGAGTAGAGTTGTGCATAGGGTTCTTGAGTTTTCTAAATTTGGTTGTGACACCCAATCATCATTTTGAATTTCCAGGACTTCATTTTGGCATGCGAGCCTATGATGTAGCTTGAAAGGTAAAATTGCTCTTTTAGGGTTAAAATGGTTAATTTTGTGCATTTTTCATTTGTACTCTAGACTTATAAAATATAGAATTAACCCTAATTAATGATGATTAAGTAATTTCTAGGTCTAAAACCTACTGATTATAGAGGTAAGTATGTAATATAAATTTAGATTTTGTTAGTCCTTAAGCTAAACTGCAAAATAGAAATACAAAAATCTAGAAAAAAAATCCTAACCACTTTAGAAAGTGTTATCATCTACATTTAGTATATGCAAAAAGCCTCTAAACCCCTAGGTTAGCCCCAATGATTGAGTTGTAATCTATTAACTATTTTTAGAAACATACCCATAAACATTTTCAAACCTTTATGAAAGTCCTTTATATGAGAGAATTTTCTTGTACTCAGCATTCATTAAACTTCTAACTTTAACATGCTAAAAAAATGGCCAACGAATCAAAATTATAATCTTATGCTAAAGATATTCCATTACCAATCAAGCCTCAGAGTATGAATTTGTAAATAGAGTTAATATATACATAGTTGTCAATTTTCAAGTAAACTATAACCTAAATTACCAACCAAAAGTACATTTTGACTTAATATCTCATAGGATATTCTTGACGCTCATAAAGAACTCACTAAAAAAGGGTTAAATATTTCTTTACTATGTGAGTCAAATGATGTTCATCAAAGCCAATTCTCACATATTACATACTGAAGAATGATAACTTAGAAAAAAATGATAATAATCTCATAAAGGATATCAACTACTAAGAATGTTATACTTTACCAATTTCCTATTTGTTCATAATCATATCCAAGTCATACTTCTCCTAAGATCGAGTTAGGACTTTCCATAGTATGAAACATGGACTTCGGATAGGGCTATCAAAAGAATGGGTATAAAGATAAGCAAAGGTTTTCTAATAAAATATGTAAAGGTCTTCTAATGTATATTTACAATGTTCTTTTCTACCCACCCATAAGAGTGAACTCTTTCTTTTTCTCATTGGATATCTTTTTCATTTTTACTTTTTCTTTTGGCTTTTGATATGGGTTGTTTTTGAAATTTTCTCTTTTCAGCCTTTATGTTCATCTCTTGCTAGTAATAGATATATTAAAGGTGTTTAAAAGGGTACTAGTTTTTTTATTCATAAAGAAAAGGCTTACTAGAAAGGCTTAATGGGTTAACTAGTAGAGAAGTAACATAAGAAGGCTAAAAGCTCTGAATATACTAAGAATGGCCTCTATGATTTCCTAAGTTTCATATGATTTAGAATGACTATAAACTCAAGAGATAAAAGGTATAGTCTTTTAGATAATTTTCTCAATATTTGACCAAGGCAAAGAATAATGAGACCAATTAAGAAATTTGGTCCACTAAAGAAAGTTTTGAATTTATATATAACCCTTTCTAAACTCACATAGATTAATAGTCTCCACTTATCTTCTTTAGGGTATCCAAGTTATATTTTCTTTTCAACTTAAACTATATACATATGGTTATTGTGCAATAATTATTTTGAGTTTAATGTTTTATGGTAAACTTTAGAAAAATGATAAAAAGATGAATGAATTTTCTACAAATCTATAAATAAGCTAAAGTTCAAAAGATAAACTAAATATTTAGAAAATTTTAATTCTCATCCTTGTCAAGGAATAGTGTTATTTTTTAAAGATAAATTCAAATGAAATAACTAAGAAAAACTTTGGATACATCAAAATTTAAATACCATACCCTCTTACTTAGATTAAATAGTGTCTTCAATGTTTAGAACTACATACCATGGACAAATGAAATAATAGACATAAAAGGAAAGGGTGAGAAAGATAGTACCTAAACTCTTGTGATAGTACATTGGTTTGCTGATATGGATAAAGATGCAAAATCTATAATGAAATGATGCACAATGCAACTCTATGACTAGACTAACTAACTAATCTACTAACCTAAACTTAAACTAATTATGAAGGAATTATTAGGAAACTCACTCTAGTTCAAGATCTCATAGTAATCAATGTATTTTCTCCATCCAGAAATGTATGGCAGTGATAACAATATAGCATGATGGACCATCATGAAAGAGAATTTACTTGGAACAACTCAAGAGGACTTGGCCCATGATTGGTCAAATTGGGTATATAGGATGCTCACATCAAAAAGTAGAAAATTTTACTCCTCTCTTACTATAATGCCTCTAAATTATGTAAATTTCTATATATAATATTAATTGAGAATATCATCATATGGGAAATTAAATTCTAAAATATTAGACTTTTATAGAAATCAGATCAAAGGTTGAAACAATAATAATCAGATTGTGCTAAAAAAATGGAATCCAATGATACTAAGAATACCAAAATTAGAGTCCTGATGAAAATTTCATAATTATTTTAATTAAGGCATTTATATTAAATTTATTGAAGGGTAAATTAGTAATTACATAATACATGGGACCCACCTGACATGACACATAATTTGGAAGCATGTAAGCAGTCATATATGTTAATTTAAAAGCTTCACAAAATTAAAGATAAAGATTACCTCATTAAATGCAAGTTCATACCTTAGATGTGATTTCATGCATTTGCTCCTCTCTCTCTCTCTCTCTCTCTCTCTCTCTCTCTCTCTCTCTCTCTCTCTCTCTCTCTCTCTCTCTCTCTCTCTCTCTCTCTCTCTCTCTCTCTCTCTCTCTCTCTCTCTCTCTCTCTCTCTCTCTCTCTCTCTCTCTCTCTCTCTCTCTCTCTCTCTCTCTCTCTTCACCTTGGTCAATGCCAGTGCTAGCTCCACACACACACCGAGCTTCTTCCCTCTCCCCTCTTTGTAGCTGACACTGCCACTACAGCCCTTGACGACCGCCAACTTTGTTGCAATTTCTGATGACACCATCCCCCCCTCTCTTTGCTCCTTCTCTCATGCTCCAGTGAACCCCACTCTAACTCTGCATAACTGCATTGCTCCTTCTTCTCCAACCAGCCAAGTATGACCCCCTCTCCCTCCTTTTTATCTTCTCCTTCTTCTCCACGTGTCACACATGATTGGTTTTTTTGGTCGGTGACTCGTTGGAGGACAAATCCAACCAACCAACCAAGAAAAGACCACCATCAAGACAACTTAGATGGAAGATTTGAGCCTTCCATCATGTTTGCGGACCCAAAAACCTAAAGAATCATAAAAATAGATAAGACTAGACAATCTATACGATAGATTAGAATGGAACAAGAACAGATTATTGCGATTGCACCATCTGAACAACCTACTGGATTTTCACTCCTAGGATGCACACAACAGACGCGCTAGTGGAACATGCTCACATGGTATGCCAGCACACATGTGAATGTCGCGTGCGCCATTTGTAGTACACATAGGATGCAAGTGTGTCCTAGTGACAGTGACACATCCAAATATGTCTTGGTGACTGTGGCATGCCCAGGTGCATCCTGAATGCCCATCACAGATGTGGTGCATCCTAGCGATGTCATTTCATCCTCCTATTGATCTAGATTTTGATCAAAATCGTTAAAACTGATATGAAATAGATAAGCCCCATTTTGGATTCTAGACATTCGTTGGATTTGTCTCGACAATGCAAACCTGATTTTATGATGAATTTTAAGATCTAACCCCATATTAATTAGACAAAAACACAAAAACCATTGGATGATCTAGATCGGCCTAATAAGGGGGTGATCAGGCCTTAGAGATTGATCAACTAGATGACCTGGTAAATAAATTGATAGATCTAATAGTCAGATTGTCCAAATAAAGTAAGATTTATGATTAGAACCATTGAATAGAATATGAAACTATAGACTTGATAGATCAGAGATCAATCTGACCATCAGATCAACATATTAGCTATTAATATACACCTGGATCTTAGGAAACACCAAAAATGAGGTGTATTGACATATACAAGATTCATAATAAGTTATTAAGACCCCCAATGAGGGTATTTAGAATGATCCAATGGTTGGATTACCCCAAGAAACTCAAATTAGGTGCTATAAGACTCCACATTGATCAGGGGACATCGATCTAATTGATCTGAGAAGAAAACTATCAAATCTAAGTGGAAGCTATAGAGAGATTGAATATTTGAATGATCTAACGGTTAGATCATCCTTGAGACATTGGATTAGTATGATTGGACAGTAGACATGATCAAAACTATCAATCTGACTGACCAAGATCAGATCTGATGGTCAAATCAATGGAACAACTATGGAAATGGGATGAAGGCTAGTTATGAGACATGAATTGATGTGGATAAAGGAAAAATCAAGCAATCTGGACCATCAATTGGTGATCAACGACCCATATTTAAAGATTAGACAAGGAATTTTAAAGATCAGAATCATAATTAGTCATGGATGGACACCAATTTATTTACATTGGGAATAAATTAAGTCTTATGATTTAGAAAAGGTGGCAAGGAGTAGTAAGTGATGATGTGTAGTGCATGTTACCTGACAGGTACACCATATTTTACAGATCGGAGAGGTCACATACCCTGAAGGAATTTTCCTTCATCTAAGTAGGTGACGACATCTAATATTAGCACATTTTCTTTTGAGATCATGAATGATTATGATATTGGTTTATGCTAAACAACGAATATGAATCATGCTTATCCTAGCATCCTAATTTTGTTGAGATTTGTATTTGGCATGTACATTTTTCATATATGCATGATTTCCTGAATTTCTATGATGATATGGACATATGATTTTCAATGCTAGGCAATCAAATGATGGGGTTTCTTTTATTGATTATGTTATCTATGGACCCACGGAGGAGGCTTAATGGATGATCCCATTTTTTGTGAATTAGATATCTTATTTTATTACTTAATCTTTGGTGTTTGAACGATTTCCATGACATTGGCGATTTTGATAGTTACTTTCACCTAGTGGACGTCATGCTAGAAGGGATTTAGGGCCGGCCACTCACCTTATGACCTTGTGAGATGATAGACACCTACCCCATAGAAGGGCAAACACTGTAGAGCGTGGTATTATGGGTAGTCCAAGCTACAGTTCTGATCCTCACCCATGTGGGATGGACGCTAAGTCTCCCGTTCTGATCTCAACGAAGAGCAATAGTTGGTAGATCAGGGAGTTTGGTTACCATTGCAACATGGAGGTCCATGGGTTGTTCTATATTTTTTTGCATTGTGAGCATATCATCTTTGACTTATCATGTTGAGCTCGAGGTGTGACGATGCCTAGTGGATTGATGTGAGTACTCATGATCGGATATAGGTGTATATGTGACACTCGTGGGACCCGCAAATTTTAGGGTGCCCCTTTGTTGATATACATGTTTAGCATAAATATTCTTGAGCTTATATGTTTTGCATCGATGCATCCATGAGGATTGATGCGTTACATCATTGCATGTCATACTATTTATTCCAAGTGTTTCCATGATTTATCTCGCAAGTACTATTTTTGACATTAGGAACCTTATTGATGCTATTTACTTATGATAGTTGATGTTTATATACTCTGCAGATGTTATTGCTCTATTTACCCATCATATATAATTATTTGAGTTAATATAAGTAAGTACAAAATACAATGAAATAAAAAAAAGACTTATATGTTGCAATGCCTTAGATATAGAGTGGGACACCAGAAAGGCAAACAGGTGGAGGACCAGTGAAGGTGGTGGTGACCATCAGTGTTTCTAAGGTTGACATTTTGATGTGCGTAGCTAGCTAGATTTCATTTTGAATTTTCACATGGACTATATATACTTAGACTTTATCTTTAATACTTGATCTCGTGGACAAATAATTTCTTATTGGATGTGGTGTTATGATGGACAGACTTCGGCCATGTTATTTTCTATCTTCTTGTCATTATCATTGTTGCTTATATTGATGATGTTTTTAGCTTAATTTTACCTATCTCATGATGTAGTTGTTTATTACATTTTACAGTATTATATTTTCCACAAATTGCTGACCTCTGGGATTTTATAAGGATGTGTTGTTTGTTAAAGTTTTTTTTTCAAATTAACTTAAAATTTTTTAATTCAGTAAGATAGGGATTGTTGATTGTTTAACCGCAAGTGCACAGGCTATTGTAGTGTAGCTTATGCAAGTACGGGTCAATCCCACGAGGACTTGATTTAAAATGATGGAGTTTGAATAAAATTCAATTATGTAAAATTAAAAAGAACTCACTCAAAATTACTAAAATTATTGAAATGAGAATCAATGTTTAGATCTAATCAACTTCTCAAAAATACAGAATTTCCAATTCCTAAAGAAAACAAACAAAATCAAATAATGAGAAAAAACTACTTCCCGAGATCAATCTTCATCAAAATCTTCACTTCTGGTCTTCTAAAAGTTGATCTACCTTTACAGATATCTTCAACACGTTCTTGATTAGTGATCCACTGGTCGGATTTGACAGATTCTTCAAAATGGTCAAGATCTGGGCTAAATTGTGATTTCAAGATTTGGACGGCTCAGATTGATTTTTGGATTTCAGATAGAAGATCAGCTACTTGATTATGTCTAGGGATGTCCTAATAATGAACCTGTAAAATTAATTTGAAATCTGAGAAGAAACGAAGGAGAAATTGAAGATTTGGTTTTGATTAAGGCAAAACCGTTGATGGGTTAGGCCTTAATTGATCTAATTCAGATTAGGCAGTTCCTGGATAACAAAAACGCAGATAAAAAAAAAAACCAGAATAAAGCAGGACACAGATGTAATTTCTAAAAAGGGACAGAAGTGGAATTGAATTTTAAGAGATAGGGGCAAAACTAGAATTTTGTGAAAATCTGATTTTTAAGCAAAAACTAGGAAACCCAACGAAGAAGGGATATGGGGAAGAAGGAGAGGGAAAGGGAAGAGGAGGAAGAAAAGGAGGAAGGAGGAAAAAGGGGGAAACCCGACTTGGGTTTCTAGTCTCCTTGCCGTCCGACAATGCAGACATGCCGGAGAGGATGGCAGGAGAAGAGGGTAGATGAAGAACGCAGGTAAAGCTTGACCGGAGGAGATGGGGAAGAAGGAAGAGGAGAAAAGAGAGGGACTAGGAGGCTGGAAGATAGGTGGAAGAAGACACTACCTGGGTCTTGCAACGCTGGAGTGGAGAACACGGGCTTCGGGTGTGCTTGGGAGAGAAGTTGGGTAGCTTGGGCAATAGCGATTGGGCTAGCCAGTGAATACATATGACAAAGGAGGCTGTTGGATTGTGCGGTTGGAGAATTGGGCAACGAAGATGGAGTGCGGTGCTAGAACAGGGAAGGTAAATAGAGGAGGAAAGGGAGGTGGCTGGTCTGGGAGTTGGGTCATGGCTAGGAAGTGGAGCAGGGAAGGTGGTGCAGTAATCAAAGAATAGAAACGAAAGGAGAACGTGAGAGTAGAGGTAGAGAGAGAGAGAGATGTGTAGAAAGGAGTAGAGGAATAGAGGAGAAGAGAGAAGAGGGGGAGGGGGAGAGGAAGGTGGTGGGAAAGAAGAGAAAGTGAAGGATGGGAAGTGGGTACGTTAAGAAGGAAGGCAAAAGAGAGTAAGGAAAGTGGGTACGTGAGAATGAGGAAGGGAAAAAGAAAAGGAAAAGGAAAAAAGAAAAAAGAAAAAAGAAAGAAAAGAGAAAAGGAAGGAAAGAAGGAAAAAGGAAAAGGAGGAAAAAGAAAAGAAAGGAAAGGAAGAAAAAAAGAAAAAAAGAAAAAGAAAAGGAAAAGGAAAAGGAAAAGGAAAAGGAAAGAAAGAAGTGGGGGAAAGGGTTGCCTTTTCCTCCATGATTCCAAATTTAGCTCCATTGTCTTCTAGGAAACTATCACATCCATCTTCATGGGTGATTTGGTCCATCCATTGCCCTTTAAGATGATTTGCGCCATTATCTTTTAATCATAGTCGTCCGTGCATCCTTTGGTTGATCTGCAAAAGAAAAGACTAAATTAGAATCATCTGAACCATACATTAGTCATCTAATGAGCTCTAATGATCATCTGACCGTTGATTTTGACAAATTACAGTTTGGATGGCCAATTGGATTTAAATTCAAAATCAAGCTAAGTTTTGCAAAATTGAATGGTTAGATGATCTAATTGAATGCTAAATTAGGGGTATTTTGACCAAAATTGAACACTTAACAAGGATGCCACCTATTTTGATATTATTATGTATACAATTGTGCTATATCAAAATCATCATCGTCATAATGAATTAGACAGGCCTCAAGAGGATCAAAGTTATAGGATGATAGGGATGGTAGACTCTATATCATATTGTCCATGTTTCCATAGAACGATTGTGTGATACCATTCCAACAATTAATTATTACATTTGATGTGGCCAAGAATTGTTGTCTCAAAACAATTGGAATTCGACTACCAAGGTCTGCTACAAGCTTTGTATCTAAGACTAAAAGGTCTACTGGAAATAAGAACTTATCATCCTGAACCAGTGTAATGACTCCATTTTTGTAACCTTGAAATCCCATGTTAATAATGAAAAGTTCACTTTTTGAGATAATGGTATTTTGATCATTTCACTGTTCACCCTAACTAGACCTAGAAATTTGGTCCTTAGAATGGTACCCTTAGGTGCGTCTCAAAAAAAGGAATCCAACAGGACTAGAATCACCCAAAACGGAGTTAAAATGAGCAAGTTATGGCCTTTGAAGTTCAAGGGCAAATTTGTAATTAAATTTAAAACGAATTAACCTGAGAAAACAGGGATCCGTTTTGATACGGGCACCCCCTCCAAAACCCTCCTTAAGCTCTATAAATAGAGCACTTGGGCGCCTCCAATGGCAGCCCAAAACCCTGGGAAAAACTAATCTTGGAGTTGCAGGCAAGAGGAGAAACCATGAAAAATACCCAGCCATGAACCAGGTATGCCTTAAACAACTCTAAACCCATCTCTCCCTCAGTCTTAGGTTGAATTTTCCTAAGTTTTTGCATGAGAAACCATGCAAAATGGGGCTCTAGGGAGCCACAACAGACCCAGGGTAGGTGCCTGGGGCGTTTTGGTTCAACAGGGTCGAACCAAGGCGTCCCGAGGACGCCCAGGTCACCACAGAACCAAAACACACCCAGTGCATTAAAGGAAAAACGACGGACGTGCTCGCCTCGTGTGGGCTTGCGATGGTGACGCTGCGCGTTCCACATAAGAGGAAGGCGCAGCCTGATGATGCTTGGGAGCGTGCGACCGCACGTGCGGGCCAGTCACCGCTCGACCGGGACGCAGGTGCGTCCAGGGAGTGGTGACGCAAGACTTGTTTTGGGCCTTCTATGTATTCTTAACACTAAAATACCCATAACTTGAGTTCTAGGACTCCGATTGAGGCGCCGTGAGAGGCGTTGTGTTCGTATTGACGGAACGAACACCCTAAACCATAAAATACCTGATCAAGCTCTTATTTAAGGATGGTATGACCCTTAAACCAAGATGCTCAACTGAATCCAACTCATGGATCTATAGTCAACCATACTCATGTCATGCCATATGCATGCAAGTAAATCCTCAAAAACATAGGGCACACTATGCCCACGAGCTCAGCACCGTGTGGTCCTCGGGTACCTAGGGACTCTCAGTCATAGCCTCTACGGGGCATATGACACTTCGACGGGTGTCGTGACACCTCCAATGGTAGTCCTCGTTTACCACAGCAATCGAAGTGAGGACAAGCCTTTTTGGCGTGGTACCCTTTCCACCTATAGTGGTAGAGGCTGGGAGGACACCCCGAACCTCTCAGCATAGCGCCCACAAGCTTACTAGCCCAAATCATATACTATCAAGCAGGCAAGAACCTTTTTCAAAACATGTCTATGCATGTAACACATGTCTTGGCAATATATGCGCAATGTATTTTTCATACATAGCATGCATTGTAAAACTAGTAGTGATAGACTCCTGTTGAGTATAGTGTATACTCACCCAATCATTAATATTTTTCAAATATAAGTAAACACTTAAGGACAGAATACACCCATGACAGAGAACATCCAAATTAAGTACAAGTAAACCCCTACCTTATCTTTTAGTGAATGTTACTTGATTGTAGTTACTCTCTGTAGCTGGGGCTGTGACTAACACTTTCTTGGGAATAGAGTTGATTTAAAACTATGCCATGGCTATATGATTTGAAAATGTGTTCTGACACTCAGGGTTTTATATGAAAGATTGCTTTCTAAAACAAAAGATTTTCATGCATTTCATATTTCTAAAGCAAGAGATCTCGCCTTTTTATGAAATTTGCATCATATGAAACCTGGGTAGTCACAACCAATACATCCTCTACCACACCATAAGAATTTTTAACTTTCCTATCTACCAATTTTAGTATGGTGGTAGTCCTTTGTGATGACTTGAGTTTTTCTAACACTTTTTTTTTAGAATTCTTTTTGAAAAGTGGTTCCTCTAATTGAAAATTTCTTTAAGAAAACAAATAATAGAAACATTTTGTTGTGAAAAGAGTTTATGAAAAACCTTGAGTCTCCTTGTTACTTTACAAAACACGGATTATACGATAAAATGAGATGCTCATTTTGATAAAAAATCTAACAAAGTCTCCTCTATTTTTCTGACATTGTGCATTTAACACATGCAATGTGATCACCTAATAAACATAATTTTTCATATTGTTTAGATTTAAACATTACATTCAAGGACAATTACTTACGTAAAACAATTACCCGTGACTTCCAATCATAGCGCACAATCCAATTGTGTAAATGCATATGTACATGCATGTCTAGAAAAATAAAATACAAGTCATCTACCTTAGTTGTTTATCCTTCAATTCACTTTCTTCAAACCTGAGACATTGTAAACAAATTACAATGTCTCAACAAGCCTATGCTTAGTAGGTGTTTGAGCATCTAGTTTAGCAATATACAAAAAGCCAAACACATTAGAATTCTAAATGATTTATAAATCTATTCTAAGGAACATTATACAGTCATACAGTCTTAAGCATATGATGATATTCATATTACATGCATCTCAATTCATTTCAAGTAATTTCATATCATTTCATTTCATTTCATCATATATCAACTAATGATGTAGATAGATCTACATCAAATCATCTCAAACTCTGATAGCTCAAAATATACTTAGAGTATGTTATAAACCTATGCAATGCAATCAGCATAACAAAAATCCCATCTAGGATTTAATCTATCCATGTACGACATCAGTACAAGTAAAATAACAAAATATCCATATGAAGGATAATGAATGCTGTTAGTATGTACAAATCTGTAATAAAATAGTAAAACAATTGAATTAATTTTGTATTCAGTCATAGACAATTCAATGCCACATGAAATAGAAGCATGTCAACTCACCACCGGAAAATCCATGCCAAATCCATATAAGAGCATATTAGGTCAACACATGCAAATCCATGCCAATTCCATATAAGAGCATATTGGGTCACTGCAGGAAAATCCATGCCAAATATACATCTGAGCATATTAGCTCACTATTGGAAAATCCATGCCAAAAACCAAATCTCAAATCAAATCATGCATGTACAAACAATCTCACAATTCATCTCAGCCTAACCCATGATCATACTATGAGCACCATGATACATTTCATATAGCCATATCCCATCTTGGACATAGTTTCAATATGCTACTAACAAATAAAGAAATCTTGATGCATCCATACTAGAACACATTCCTTAAATCACAATGTATGCAAATAGATGCCAAATTTACATTTAAATGTGAAATCATAATCACATTGAAGCATAAAAGAAGGTTAAACTATCTCATATGAATATACATATATATTGTATATTTGTATATAAATGACCTCTTATAATGTTTTCCTATCCCCAGTAACCAAAAGAACATATTTCATATATGGGTCAAAAGTACTCTTAAGTGCTATTTGACTTTCTACTATCCCTATGAATTACTTAATTCACAATCTTGCAATGCTTATGAGTTTTCTAGTCTTACTTATGATCCATAGTCTTACAACTTTACAAGTCATTTCATATCTCTTGGGTACCACAATCTTCAACTCTTACAAGTCTTTCTGTCTTACCTGTGCACCACAATCTTCAACTGTTACGAGTTGTCTAATCTAACCTATAATTCATAGTCTTACAACCCTTATGAGTCATTTCATATACTTGTGTACCATAACCTTCAACTCTTATGAGTTGTCTTATCTTACCTGTGGTCCACAATCTTACAACTCTTACAAGTCATTTCACATTACTTGTGTACTACAATATTCAATTCTTATGAGTCATTACATATTACCTAAGTACCACAGTCTTCAACCCTTATGACTTGTTTCATATTACCTTAGTCCTAGTGGTAGACCTTCAAGGAATCGATTAGCTGTTTGCCTATCATTGGCATAGATATTTGGTGCAAATCTTTTCAATTGGATAAATATGTTCTCATAATCTACCACTGAGACATTCCCTTGTCTTAGATTCAAAAATTATTTTTCCTTCAATGCTTGCACATGAAGGGGAAAGTATTTATTGTTAAATACTTCCTTGAATTCTTCCTCTGTAATTTCCCCGTGATTGGGAAAGAAATTCCTTTTTGCCGATGGCCACCAAAATGCTGCTTCTTGTTTCAATATATAGGTAGCAATATTAACTTTCACCTCTTCAAGGGTCAGTAACACATTGAAGGTTTTCTCTACCTCAAATATCCATTCCTCGGCCTTTTTAGCATCACCTTTTCTAATAAATCCTAGGACCATCTTTTGAAATATCTCCATATTGTTTTTTGTTTTCTCAAGTGTTCCTTTGGAACTTCCAACTAGTCCACTAGGTATAGGTCAAGAGTGATCATGTACCAATGTTGGAGTATTTTGTCTTTATATTGGTGTGATGGGCCTTACTTTAGGTTGAGCTTGCCCAGGGGTATTTTGTGCTACTATAGTTTGTAATGGCACCTGAGATTGTTGTATATGAGGAAGAATACCCCACAACACTAGTGTTACTATTTCTTCTACTTGATTCCCTTGTGATATATTCTCCATATTGGAATCAATAATCCTTTGAGCCATCCTCCTAGCTGTTCTCTTAGGTGGAATCTACTCATAAACCAAAATTTCTATATAACTAATTCTATCCTAACCTATATTGGGATTGTCATCTTTTCATTGGAAATATGGGGCTAGAAGTGATTGGATGAATTGCTCTAATACCAACCGTGATAACCTAGGTTTTTGAAACACATTTTTATGAATATTTAAAAAGGTAGGGCTCTTGTTTGTGTAAAATTTTAAAAATAAACAATAGAAAAACATTTTCGTTGAAATTGATTTTTCAAAAACCTCAATGTCACATTAACTCTCTTACTATACATATATTTTTATATAAAATACATATCTATTGAATAATAATATAAATGCATTTATTTAAAATAGAACCCATCTAGTGGTTCACATACACAGCCCCTTTGTATTTATTACATCAAATGTCCAAAGTACACAAACCAAATAAACTAACTATTCAATACAAATTTCTAAAGGCAAATACCTTAGATTAGTAGTAAGGCAGTTGATATCCTCAAGTTGTAACCTTCGACCCTTCTTTCTCTGGATTTGAGATATTGTAAACATTCAAACATTTACAATATCTCAACAAGCAATGCTTGGTAGACGATTTAAGAAGAATATGGAATTAACAATGTAACTTGTAATTAAATAATTCTTCATAAATTCAATATTCATATCCATCATATTATACATCCATTTTCCAAGGATTATACTCTGCATAACAATTCTATCTTTTAACTTCTCATGTATAATCTTCTATGAGAAATTCACATATACCATATACAAGTAAATTAGTTAAAATGGTGAATATAATTAATAATCTCAACAGTAATAATACCTTCCATTATATGGGTTCAAAATTCATCCAGTCTCTATAGGAATTATCCCTTCATGGGAATATCGGTAACAAGCTCACACCAGGCATCTCATCCCGCCATCTCATATGCACTATAGTGCAAAATACATAAATGACTATTATGCTGCATTCTCAATTCACATCAATGTGCCCAGATGACTGCATAAATACTCCACTAATACCAAAGGTAAAAAATATAATATCCATGTTCATATCGGGAAGACATGGCTGTCACAGTGGCAGCCTTCCCATAATTACCCCATTCGACTTTTAGCCTCTCATTGGGCAAGGTATCTATAACAACATCATTTTCGAAGAGCAGGTGGCCAAACCCTCACAACTCTCCTAGCATAGTATCCCTAGGCCTATGCCAGTTGAAAACAAAACCACAAGCCTCGATGCTTGTATGAAAAATAATAATGGTATTAACAAGCTATTTGCCTGTTCACATAAACGTTTTAATAACATCATTATCCTTTAATTTGTTACTCAAGGATGGAATTTCGCAACCTACATTTATGTATAAATAGATAATATAATTCCAGATTGATGCTTAAACAATAATTGTATAATTGTAAGCATAAGATCATTATATGTTGCATCATAAACAATTTAAGGCATTTATAATCATTCTAATTGAGGAATCATTTAAATTCTACAAATTTCATAGTAAGATCTTGTTTAGAATATAGATCTTATAATTAAAAGGAACACATTCATAAAGGTCCACCTCCCTTGAATGCGATAATCCCAATACTTATGATAACCAACTATCTTGATCGACATATAAATCTGTGTATCTGTCAAATTATATGTATATATAATATCATTCCTTAATTTTATATATACTTTTTGTTTTATCTATATGATCTTTCAAGGTTGGATCTATTAATCTTAGATCTTCCTTTGATTATCCTTGATCATCATGATCTTTCTTAATCATAGTCATCTTACCTAAAAGCTTGTCTTGCTCATTGAATTCTAGCCTTTGATTCTCAATTTATGGTTTAAATCACCTTTCCTAAGTTAAATGGTGCACAATTAGTCTTAGTATGTTGCTAATTGAGTAATGTATTGATTACTTTTCCCATGTATAAACAGCTCCTTATTTTTCGATTTGACTATTGCTTATCGGTTAGGTTTTGCTCTAAAAGTGATTAATACAATTCTCATATTAGGAAGTGTTTAGGACTCAACTAACATCAATGGAAGGCATGGGAAAATCACTTAGATTTTAAGGCACCCACTATAACCACAATGTTCAGAAGCCACTAGAGTGATAATAGATTGCATTCTTCATAAAGGGTCCTATGAGATTAATACCCTAAGTCTCTTTCTACTTGATTTTAAGTTAATATCTAAGAATTATGATCATGACAGGATGTTGATTGATTCCTAGGTGGGCCAAGGATCTGGTAATTAAATCCAGTCCTTATCTTATAAGGGTTCATATGGGACCTTACTAACATTAATTACAATCCATCATAAAGCTATTACAATGTACATCTATATTATATTAATTAGATCTTGAATTTTGGACTATTTTCTAAGTTTTTTTTTTTTTTTTTTTCCAATTATTTCATATTATGTTAAGTCTAACCATTGATTAAATATAATTATTCAATCTATAAGTAGATCAGATATGATTACACTAATATGTAATATTTTTAATGATCTTAGTTCATATCTAAAGTTTATGTCTTAATATGATGGTCAAATCTAAGTTAGATTGCTCAGATCTAGGGTTTTGATCATGATCAATGGTTTATATCATGATTTCTCTTATTTATGAAAGATTTGATCCATTGATTAGTCTTATCTCATCAGTATATCATTTATTTAGTTAATACAGATGGTCTAATCATCTTTGATCTAGCTAATATAAGATATATGTATAGTTTTTGGCTTTTGATCAATATAAGCCTTCAAATCTTATATTTCTTCATTCCATTAGATTCTATTCATCAATATGATTCCAACAGATCTTTTAGATCTAAATTTGGAGTTGTATTGAATTTTTAATTAAAATTCTAAATTCCATATCATTTTAAACGATCTAGTTTTGATTTTGGATCTAATGTATTGTGACACCTCGAGTTTTTATAACATTTTTTTTATAATAATAATAGTTGTAGTTGGGATCCCAAAATAAAAAGATTCCATGAACTACCCTATGTGAATATTTCCTGAAAACTCTGGGTTTTATTTTCTTTTTCCAAAACATCACGACCATGATTGAAATTGTAAATATAAATACACAGTAATCAAAACACATTTCAATTTCAACGTTAAAATCATCGGCGCCTTTATTTTCAAAACAATAAATGTCCAAAACATAATAATAATGTGGCCCAGGGTCTATCCATCATAACATCCCACCACAGTTAAATCAATGTCCATCATATGTAATACTATTATAATCAAATCCATAAATTAAAAGCATACAGTCCATAAAGAAAATCAAATGGTAGTCCTTTTATTAACTCACATCACGGTCTATCTGTCAAAGTAAAGAAATCTCCCACAACTATCACGGTCTCTCAACAGTCTTGCCCTTTCTGCTATCGCGCTCGAGATCTAAGGCATTGCAAAACAAAGCAATGCCTTAGCAAGCTATTGCTTGTGTAGGTACATAGACTTTTAATGTAATAACAATGGACTAAATCAAATAACAGTGCTAATATAATGAGTAGATCCAATGCTAACTAAATCTAAAAACATCATGTATGATAAAACATGCATCTTATTAGTTTAAAACATTATATGATTTAATGTAAATGAACATACAATATCAAAAATGCACCCTAAGGTACGTGGGTCCCATGAGTGTCCCGTAGACTCGTATAACAGATCATGAGTACTCATATCACTCCTTTGAGTGTCGTCACACCCAGGCATATAATACATCTCCATGCTCCTCATGCAAGCATACAGAATAAGAGTATGGATCATCATGCTGCAGTGGCAACCCTCCAGGGTCTCAACCACCACTGCTCCCCATCGACACCATAATAGGAGACTTAATGTCTGTCCCCATAGAAAGGCCCGGACCAGTAGTGTGGACTATCCATGTTACCAAACCCCTACCAAAAGCCATCTGTGGAAGGTGTCTATCATATCACAATCACATCACAACTCTTAGAGGGTGGGTGGCCAGTCCTACTCCCTCTTAGTATGACATCCACCGGGTGAGAGCACTCGTCATAAAACACAAAACACGAAAATCATGTATCTAAAAAATTAGGAGCACTCATGACTCGCAATCCCCAAGGCACACCCCTCATCCCGGGGTTAGCCTCTCAAAGGACCAGCCACTAAGCCTCCACTGTCCTTTCTCATGAAAACCCCATCAATTTTAGTAATGCAATACAAAAAGATAGTTTCTAATTATGCATAAATACGGAGTACCAATCTCATGAAATCATCAATCATAATCCTTTTAATATATTATCGAATTCTAGTATCTATCATAACATAAAATGTAGAGTTTCATAAAATTGTACACTAATTAAACAAATGAAGTTTACTCACAATCAATCATGATGCTACGATAATGCAAGGTTTTTAAAATCAAAACATAATATTAAATGTCGTCACCTACCTCAATGTGAGATCACCCAACTCAAGTGTATAATTCCCTTATCTTGTACATTCAGATGTACCTGTCAGTACCACAACTATTTTGTGTTATTTATTTCATCTTAAGGGAATCTATGGTGATCCAACCGTTGGATCATCCTCAGATCAACAATTTCCCAAGATCTTGGTTAGATAAATAATCTAGATCAATAGATCATTTATAGAGTAATTACATCTAATTTACTCCGTAAGCTCTACTTTAGTACCATATATTGTCTATTTGTTCAAGTTATTGGGCCCAATTACCCTTTGATCGGCCGGATCTAAGTTATGAATTAATATTTTATAATTTAACTAATTTAAAAGTGGTCAAATGTAGGTTTTTAAGCTAAATCTAGGTCCACGTCATCAAGACAATTGCAATGGATATTTCCAATGGTGATTTGAATCTTTAACTCTCAAAATCAAGTTTTTTGTAAAAAAAACTTCATAAATTAATATTATTTATAGGGGGTCGGGTTGGCCGTTTGCACTAATTTACACTGGTGTCCCCAAGACATTGTGGCTCCACAACGAGCAGTGGGATGCGCCGCGTGCGTCCTGGTTACCGGGACACACCACACGCGTGCGTCTTGGTCACCAGGATGCTAGGCATCCTGGCCTACCGTAACCGTGCGCAGGGTGCTTTTGCACGTGTACGACAACGTGCACCCATGTGTGCGTCCTTGCTAGGGCATCCTACATAGTGTCCCAACATCGGCGCCAAGGCGCTGATGCAAGAGTTGGCACTGGGGAAGACGACCAAAGTCCGGTCGTCACTAGTGACCCCACAGGTGCCCAAATTTCACGATTTTTGAACCATTTTGCTTAGAATTTCATGTAACTTCCATTTTTAACACTCCTTTTGATTGATTTTGACAAAAAATAAGGCTTTTACTCAATTTTTCTCATGATCCTAAAATTTTCCTAAGTACGATTTTTCATGATTTTCAGGGTCCCCAGCCGTTAGATCTCCCTCAAACTTAAAGGGTTTGTTCGTGGTTCCTTTACACACCAGATGAATATGCGGATCATGATTTCAACCTAGTTTCATTGGTTTATTTCCACACCAACAGTAGGTTATACTAAGTTCCCGGAAAACTATGCATCCATGTCGTTCCTTAGCATTACGGATGCAAAATTCTAACGTACATGCTGCAAATGGAAGGGGGAAAAGAGGAATAGG
Organism: Warburgia ugandensis; assembly: GCA_035236585.1. Lineage (NCBI taxonomy): Eukaryota > Viridiplantae > Streptophyta > Magnoliopsida > Canellales > Canellaceae > Warburgia > Warburgia ugandensis. The sequence continues at coordinate 56,055,001 of CP141133.1, read as the reverse complement.
ACTTACCTAGGTTAGTCGGGCAATCTTTGAGGCTGCCGGAGCTCTAGTTGCCAGAAAATGAAACTTCCAGAGGGTAGGATTTGCAGACAAAATCTTGCGATGGAAAGGATGATGAGGAGAGAAGGTCTAAGGGAGAGAGATCGTGCTAGGGAGGAGGAAGGGAAGTTCTTCCCTTATACTCTCCTTCAATGATTTTTCGGTGAAATTGTCGGATCTTAGAGGGGAGGATGGAATGGGTGCCGTTATCAAAACAGCCCCTGTATTTCAGGCCTCTCCAAATTACCAATTTGCCCTTCTACTTCAACGGCTCATAACTTCTCTGTTTGAGCTCTGTTTTCTACATTCTTTATATCGTTGAAATTCTATCAAGTACTTTATAGTTTTTGAGTTTTTAGGACCAATTTCTATGCATAAAAATTTTAATTTTATTTATTAATAATTTATAGCTTAAAATTTGAGGATATTACATGTATACTAAAGATGACGTCACCAAGACACATTGGAGCGGAATGCCTGCTCCAGAATGCTCTGGTACCTCCTGGAACCCAGAACGCACATGGGAGCATTTGCTTCACCGGGACGCTGTGACGTCGTAGTCGCTCTGTGACCATGTCACACTGCATCACACGCACAAGCACGTGCCCTTGAGGTTCGTCTCTATCATGCATTGTGTTGTGCATCCTAGATGTTGAACAAACTGATTGGAATGACATGGTCTGATTTGGTTTGTCTATTCATTCCCATCTTAGATCTACATCTAGGATTACTCTAAAGTTGATTTTTTTCCAGATCTAGGGCTTTTGGGGTCCCATGATTTTATTGGATGGCTCATATGTATCCTTTGAGTCATCCTTGGGTGGTTCCCATCTTATGTCACTGGATCTATTTCAAGGGTGCTTCACTGGCCAGTGACCCAGATCAACGGTGAAACAATAATGGAAAATTGGGAGAAGAAGGGGAAAACAGGAAAAGAGGGCCTACCTGGAAGTGCCCAGAGAAGAGAGGAGCCAGAGGAAGACCCTATAGTTGGTTTGTGCACTCTAGCATGTTGGACTGGCTGCTAGGGAAAATCCTAGCCTGTGAGGTGCTGCCAAAGAAGGAACAGGCCAAGGAAGTAACAAAGCAAAGTAGGAAATGGATTAGGGAAATTGGGAAGTGGAGCCGAAGTTCTGGATTTGCAAGAGGGAGGAGAATCAGAGAGAATTCGAGTCAGGGAGAAAGGAGGAGATCAGATCTATTGGGCATGGAAGGCCATTTCTAGATGCAACATCCTAGCACAGGCTGGATCTGGGGTCTAGAGTGTCAATGGATGCGCTGACAGATAAGAGAGACATGAGAGAAAAAGAAAAAAGAAAAGGAATGGAAAAGAGGGAGAAAAAGACGATGAAAGGGAGAGGGAGAGGGAGAGGGAGAGGGAGAGAGCGTCTCTGTGGAATTTCATGGGATTTTTGGGAGGGTCATTTATAGGTTAATTTTTTTTATTATTTTAATTAATTTTAAATTTTATGATTTATTCCACTTTTATTATTAAATTGAAGTGGATTCTCCATTATTTCCACTTTCATCATTTTAGATTCCTTGTACTTTCTATCACACAGTTGACCAAAATTTTGTGGACCCTGCACAAAAGTGAAAATACCATTTTACCCATTTGGGTAAAAATAAATTCCAAAAATTAAGAAAAATATAAAATTTTCATCCAAACTTTGATTTTAGTATGCTTATAGTCGTTGGACTCAATTTTTCAAGTACATTCCAAATATCTATATCGTAATCCTTGATTTGATTTCTATAAAATGTTAATTTCTGGGAATCTAACATGTAGCCTCCACGATGACTACGAACACATCTCGAAAGGGTGCCGTGACCACCTCTACTTATAGTGCTAAGAGGCTGCAGGCCACCCTGTACAACCTCTTAGCATAACGCAAACTAGGCCTATTAGCCTAAACAACATATACACATACATATATTCAAAACTCCAATATCATTGGGCCATGTAATGTTTAACATACACTAAAATGCGTAATTTATGCTAACTAATTTTGAACCACGAAACCATTGTATATATGGCATTGTCTTTTTCATTCAAGGATAACAATCGAATGCGAGAGATGTTAACGATAACATTTTCAATTGAAAATATGAATCATGAAAATAAATTTTACATGCTCATTGCAAGAGTACCATATACTCAATTTTGTTTTAAGTATAATGAAACTATATGCATAACTATCCCTACCAGCATATAAAAACATACTAAACTCGAAAATAGCTCTAAGGAGATTGTTTAAGTTTTGAAATTCAATTGAAACTAAGTAGTATCAAATCTCCTACCTCAAAGGATGTTACTTAGGCTTTGTTCGTGTTTTTCTTCAATTCAAATCTTGGATCTCCTTCAAGGTCTTTGTAGGATCTTGGGCATAATTTAGGTATAAGAATTCAATTATTATTTCTCATTCACATGTTTAGGTGGTTTTTAGTAAAATTTGTCTTAAAACTATGGAACAAATTTTGCTTAATTAAGATTGTGCTTGAATCTAATATCACCAATTCTTCATACATCATTAGTTAGATTCACAAATCAAAGGCCTAGATAACTGATATAGACTAGATCCTATTTATTAATGGTCATATCTGTGTTCCAAGGATTGATGTTCTTAGATCAAGGTTGATTTGTGTACAAATCTACCACATTATTTAATTGATCACTTCTTGGGGTTGATCATTGCAATGACTCAAAATTTTCAATATTATTATATCACTTTTACAACCACGATCAATCATGATGTTTGGCTTGTTTATTTTGGGAATTAATATATGCTTAAATCACCTTAATAGGTGGTTGGATGTTTTATTTTAATTAAAATATAAAACTAAGTAATTTGTAAGAAAAATAGTATCATTAGATTCTACACTCGAAATGGAATCCAACGCCTCAAAGAACATTAAAAATGGAGTTTGTATGACCAAGTTATGGGCATTTGAAGATGGAGGGCATATATGTAATCTAAACTTAAAAACAAAAAAGACCCAAAAATGCAGGGGGTCGTTTTGATAACGACACCCCCCTCCTCCATTGTCGTCTTCCTCCTCAGGATAGGTGGTGCACAGCAGGGCCATACTAGTACGGCACCGCCATTGGACGGCACAGCCTTCTCCACTCTATAAATTCCCTCCATCCCCTCTTCGCAAATCAAGCTTCCTCCACTCCAATCACTCCCCAAAACGAATCCGACAATAAGGGTTTGCAGCTCTGTTTGAGGCCTTTGATCAGGCAACAAAGAGAGCTTCCCAAGTAAGATTCTCTCCCCACTCCACTTCTCTCTTCTTCCTCTTTCTTTTCCCCCAGATCCTAACTGGATAACAAAACCAAATAGGCTGAAACCCGTCAAAGGCGCTGTGCCCCAAGGATGCACGAGTGTGACGAGTGCTTGTGACGCGATCCTTGGGGCGACCATGGCACACACGCTGCATGCGGCGGGTTCCCGGCTCTATCGAGATGCGCAGGTTGTCTTGGGATCTGAGACGCAGCCCGCCTACATCGAAGATGTGTTCGCGTGACACCATCAGGGACGTGCGCTATAATGCAGTTTCAATTCGACCGGGATGAGCACACGTCCTAGGTACCGTTACGCGCGGGCCCGGTATGGACGAATCTGGTTCGTTCGTGGATTCGCGACACTAAAAATGCAATTAAGGAGCCTATATAACTTTGATCGACGATCCAAAAAAATAGTTACGTTTGTAATGATGACACGAACCTAATGAGACTATAAAATTTAGGATCAGAGGACTATTTTGAATGAATATAGCCCAAAAACTATAGAAATCTCATTTCAAAGATGATCAGATCTCATGAATTAATCCATTAAAGATGTAAGGAGATTAAGAGGTCAAGATCAATCCTAGATTACATGTATTCATGCCTAAATTATAAGGTCTAACCATTAAATAGTAGATCCATACATAAGATCTAGCCTGAAAATGTATTAAGCAAGGATCTATAATCTTAGAAGGTAGATCTAGCCATTATCTATAAGTCTAAGTAATGATCTATAAAGGATGGAAAATGATACATGAATCCTTATTATCAATTAATATCCAGGGTTTCACAAAAGGATTCAGGGTCGAATAATGAAGAGCGCAATTCCAGGAATATCGAGATAGGTAGTTTGATACTACTAAGTTTTTATAGATGCATCTTAAACTTTGACTCACCTTTATTACTGTTTTTAGCATGCTTTTGATATATGATGTTCTTATATGAATATACGAAATTGTCTTCATGTTTTATGGCTTTGAATGAATGCGATATTAGCATTCACTGATTTTATGCACTACTCACATGGTTGAAAATGAATGCATAAATTGCATGATTTCGATGATTGAGATTTGGATTTATCTATATATGCTTTTTGGGCTATTGAGCCTAGTGGGCACTATGCTGAGAGGTTCTTATGTATGGGGTTGGTCTCCCGGCCTCTACCACCAAAAAGGTGGATGGTATCGCTTCCAAAAAATGGCATTGTCCCTTCCCTGACTATTGTGGTAAATAGGGACGACCACTGGAGGTGTCAAGGCACCCTTTCGGGGACATATCCATAGTCACCGTGGAGGCTATGGTGTACTGGTCTCTAGATACTGGAGACACATGATTCATAGGTGTTTTGGTCATGAGCATAGTTGGCCCTATGATTTCAGTTGTATTTATATGCATATATCATTGAGGTGGTCGTAAATGGTACTTGTGACCAATCAGTGTGATATGGTTACCGACCCATCAGCTTAAGCTCCAAGTGGGCAGATTGCCAAATGAGGTAGCCTGTGGTGGAAACAAAACTAAAAGACTATGTGCATGATACTTATAGTGATGCCATCATCTGCTTTGAGTGACGACTATTTTAAGAGTTTCATGATTATTATATTTGACTCATTGGTTTTAATCTGTTTGTTGAGATCTTCTTACATGGATCTATTGATTTCTACTCATGATTTTAGTCATGTTTATATCGTTGAATACTAGATTTTGGTAAAGGATTCCATGATTGAAATTGCATCAATGAGCTTACATTTTATGCATAAATATGCATGTTTACACAAAATGGAATCACTAATGTTTTACATGAAAAGCTCTTTGAATTGTGCATGTTGCCTGCCGTGTTTTCTAAATAGTAGTATCAAATCACCTACTGGGTATGAGAAATACTCACCCAAATATATTATTTTTACAGACTAGCTCCAAAAGGATTAGATGAGGTATTGGAAAATGATAGTGCTACGATCAAATAAACGAAGAGAAGACAAACATAAATATAAGTATATGATCTACTATTTGGACATGTATCCGTAATCACTACAGTTGGACTGTGTGTTGTGACTAGATAGACCTGGGCAATATTTATGGTTTTCATCATTTTTTCAAAATTTCCTTATTCATCTTGAAAGCAAATGACACTCGGGGCTTTCAAAATGAATTTAAGAATAAAAGATTTTTTAACTTCATTGCATTATTTTTCTAAACGTGTTTTCAAATAGGGATCGATCTCGCCCTAGGAATTAGATATTGCATTTAAAAATGCATGTGAAAACCCAAATTGTCACAATCATCTTTGATCTCATAGATTTATGAAATTTTTATAGTTTCTAGGTCATGATTAGTTTAAAATGTTGTCTGATCTTAAATTTTCTTGTATTATTAGATTCTTGTCCTCAAGATGAATCTAACTGACCCTTTTGATCTTAAGTCAAACTTATATATCATTTTAAATCAAAGATTTTATGATTTAAATCATTTAAATGGTCAAGATTAAACCTATTTAAATAAAAAAAGAAGTAAATACTTGTCCCTAAGACGAACTAAAATGGGATGCACGCCCCAAAACGCACATTTGCATCTTAGTGACCAAAATGCATAGGGGTGCGTCATGGTTCCCAAGATGGAGAGGTGTCCCGATTGAACTGTAACTGCCTCACATGTGTGGTCACTCACTGGGGTTGTGTGTCCCCAAGATGCATTCTTAAACACAACTTGGTTGCGAAAAAATCTGGCGATCAATGAGACAGCTCTATTTGGACCATCAAATCATCAACCTTAGGATCAACAGTTATAATTCATTGTAATTTGACTATTTTTGTAGATCGAGGGGGTTTAGGGTCCCACAAATTCATCGGATAGCTTAGATCTTCCATGGGAGTTGTCTTTGAGGTGGTTCCTAAAGGAATCCACTAAATCTATTTCAACAAAAGATAGCTGGCCAGTGAGACTAGATCAGCTAAAGGAAAGGAAAGCTAGAAAAAGGACATCAGAGGACAGATTTACTGGAATAGTTGGAGAAGAGGAGAGTTGGTGACTCTAGTGGGTGCAGATGTTTTCGGTGCCCAAGGGAATTTAGAGAGGAAAGGAGGGAAAAGAAAGGGAAAAGGAGAGAGAGAGAGAGAGAGAGAGAGAGAGAGAGAGAGAGAGAGAGAGAGAGAGAGAGAGAGAGAGAGAGAGAGAGAGAGAGAGAGAGAGAGAGAGAGAGAGAGAGAGAGAGAGAGAGAGAGAGAGAGAGAGAGAGAGAGAGAGAGATGTGTGTGTGTGTGTGTGTGTGTGTGCCATCAACTGGTCTATCCAACACCAATGATGAAGAGGGCAAGGGGAGATGGAGCTAGGGGAAAGAGAAGGAAGGAAAAGGACTCCACGGGGGGAGTGAGAGGTCCCTTTATTGTCGGTGGTCTGCCCTTCTCGTTGGTAGGCACATGATCACTTGCCTATTTTTTTGGCAAGGGAGCTAAAGATGCGTAGGTGACGCAGTTCAAGGGTTGCCATTATCAAAATGGACCCCTCTAAATTTGGCCTTTATATTCTTTATAATGTGCAAATGGGCCAGTTATAAAATTACTAAAATACCCTTCTACTTAAAAATTATGTAACTTTCTTGTTCGAACTCCATTTTCAGTATTCTTAGTGTTGTTGGATTCCAATTTTTGAGTAGAATCCAATTATTAAGGTATTTTCACTTAATTTGATTTTCATAAAAATTCCACATGTAGGATTCAAAATTTTAAAACTTTCATCTTTCTATTCAATCCAAATTTTCAAAAATACAATAAAATTGGGTTTTGAAATTTGGGTCATTACACTTTGAGAGCTCATTTGGCTTGGTGGCTCACCCCCCTTAGTTTTGATGGTTGGTTAGGCTCATTAGTTTGTCACCTTCTTTATGGCTTGTATATGGCTAGGTGACTTGAGTGGATAATATGCAAAGGTGGTGGACTATGCATGGCCCACTTTACTCACCTTCGACTTCTCCAATTCCATCCTTTATTTGTTTTAAAGTAATCTTGATCCTTGATCTAACTTTGGATTAATGACATTTAGGCCTTGACTTGATCTTTTGATTTGATCTTCAATTTTCTTCTCAATCAAAAAGTCAAAAACTCTAATTAAGTCATAGAAAAATATGATTATTCATATACTTTGAATTAGCCTCTAAACCTACAAAAGATCAAACTTTGGTTTTGTGGATAGAAAAAAATTGTTCAAGAATTTTTCTAAACAATTGCTCCCAAGTAGTAATGGAGCCTGCTTCTAATGAATTCAACCTTGCTTCGCTTTATCCTTTAAAGAGAAGGGAATAGTTGCATCCTAATAAAGTCTTAGAAAAGTTTTAGTACCTAAATTTAGCACACATATCAAGGAATTCCTAGACATGGTGGTAGGGACCTTCCTTATTTAGACCATAAAATTTTGGCAAAAGTTGGATGACACCTGGTTTTAACTCAAAATACTCTGCATTAGTAGTAGGTAACTCTATACTAGATGGTGAGTTAAATTGTACTAGCATTGAATAGTCTCTTAAGGACTTAAGCTTTGCTGTTTCAATGGCCATATCAATGGCAAGGGTTTCTAAATCTTCTTAATCCCTAAGTCCTTACCAAATTAACTAAACATCAATGGCCATATCAATGGCAAGGGTTTCTAAATCTTCTTAATCCCTAAGTCCTTACCAAATTAACTAAACTTTGTACATAATAAAAAGCCTTTTTTCTTCTTCTTTTTTCTACCTAGTCTAGGAAAACCTAAACTAGATAATGCAACCTATATGCTTAATGATGGAACCAAATAAAGGCACACAATAAATCCTAACCTTAGGGCAAACAAGTTGAAAGGTTGATTTGTCTTTATTTTCTTTGGAGGTGTGGCTTTTAGGTTACAATTAACCTATGTAGTTCCTCCTCTTTTTTTAACTTTTCCTACTGTTTACTAGTTAGATCCTACTTTGATCAACCACTTCACACCCTCCTCAGCTAGTCATAGTTGATCTGAGTCATGAAATGTGTTGGCAAGGCTAGTTGTTTAAATACCAATGTAGCTTATCAAGTGAGGGCCACTGGAGTGGCAAACGGTCATATCTTTACAAGAGGGTCCTATGAGCTCATAACTTCTAGATTGATTTTAATTTAATTCTTAATACTAGAAATGAAAGTAAGGCTTTTAACTTAGGTGGGCCTAGGGATGGGAATCAAATCCACCCTTGATCTTATAGGGATAAGTGCCCTTATTAATTCATTTAAGCATTCACATGCGGTTCAATCAACATATATTCTCCTTAAAACCTATAAACATGCTCTTATAAGCACAGAGAGTAGTAAATCTAATGCAAACCCTAGAATGCAACATGTAAGGAAATTCTTTCCATATGCACTATACTACTGTCCAAATGCAAAATAAATTAATAATCCAACCTAATCTAGGAAATTGAAAGAAGGGAACCTTAGTGTCATAGCAGGGTCTTAGATTTAGTCATCTCATACAAGGGTGGGTTCATGTACATGTCACCTCCTCTTCTAGGTTAGATGGCCTACCCTTGATTTATATTATTACAACCCTTTATTTTAAATTTAAATAAATTGCAATGTATAAAAATTTACAAGCACGTCTTCACTACAATCTACTCAAATAAAAAAATAAAATAAGAAACTATCCTAAGTCCTCCAAATCTTTATTCTTCTCCAAATGTTGCACAAATAATAAGGAAAGTATCAAAATTTTTTAGGAATAAGGAATGTATGCAAAAGCAAATGATACTATTATAAATGCAATCCTAAGAGTATGACTAGTGGTAAAGTAAAGAAAACTTAGAATTTAATCAAACTCCATTGCAAATCCCCTGCAATGGTGCCAAAATCTCAATGTGTCTTAATAATTACAGCAAGTGCATAGCTCCATTAAAGTATACAATTGAAAAATATGGGTCGATCCCATGAGGACTCTTTAATTAATGGAGTTATTTATAATCTAAGTTATTTTTATTGCAACCTAGCCAACATTCAAGGAAAGGAAAGAATGCTATACTAAATCACTTAATCTAAGAAAACTAAATCAAATCAAGGAAATAAACTAAGCAAGAAAACTAATTAATATATAAAGCAAGGAAATAAAGCAAAAAAAAAAAAGTAAACTAAGGAAAGCAACTTTTTTCATTAATGAACTTTGATTACAATTGAATACAAGAAAGAAACATACGAAAAATTAAATAAAACACACTACTACTGGGAGGCTTTTAAAGTTGGTATAAAGAAGTAGGTTTTTAAGACTACCAATTTCGTAAATATTTTTCAAGTCAGTTTGAGAAAGAAAACTTTAAAAATCATACTCAAGAAGTTGGTTTGTAGAAAACGACTTCTTTAGTCTAACATGAAGCACCTTTTTTCACAAAAAAGGACTTTTGAAGTCATTTTTCAAACCCGAATTTAAAAGTCCCCTCTTTGGAAGTTGTTTTTCTAAAAACAACTTTTAAAGTAGAGACTTTTAAAGTTGTTTTCTAGAAATGACTTTAGAAGTGAATACTTTTAAAGTCATTTTCGAAAAACTACTTTAAAAGTACCCACATTTAAAATCCTACACTTTTAAAGTTGTTTTAAAAAAAGGATTTCAAAAGAGGTGACTTTCAAAGTCAAATTTTTTATTTTTTTTTTTCAAAATGACTTCAAACAATAGGTCTTTTGAGGTCATTTTTTCAAAACGGCTTCTAAAGAGGGGACTTTCAAAGTCATTTTTTGAAAATGACTTTAAAAGAGGGGACATATAAAGTTGTTTTCAAAAAAATGACTTGAAAAGTATCATCTTTAAAAGTCGTGTTTAGAAAATGACTTTAAAAGTCCCTATTTTAGTTTAGTGGGAATAATGTTTTCTTTTAACTAGCAAAGATCTTAAAAGTCTACTTTGATAAACAACTTCAATAGTGGAACTTTTAAAGTCATTTTTAGGAATCAACTTCAAAAGTGACTGATTTTAATGTCATTTCTTGAAAACTACTTTAGAGTTCCACTTTTAAAGTCCTTTTCCAAACCTTACTTTAAAAGTACTACTTTGTTTTAAGAATTTTAACATCGACTTTCGATTTTGTTTTTCTATCTATCTTCATCTCTACACAAACTAAATCTCATATAAATTGATTTTTGTTGTGGCTATCTTCAATCAAATCCCAACTATTAATTGGAATTACATTTATATATTCTCAATCAATATCAATTTGAGTGTTGGTTAGTATCTCTTTTTTTGTCTCATATATGTACATGTTTGATATATTTTGCATGCACGGTTATGGTTTGAAACTTTCATTTTTAAAGTTAAATTTCTTTTGAATGTATCTATCTTGTTTTACTTCTTTCTTCATTGTTACATAAAATTTTTCATATGTGTGAATGCATGTAATTTAGTTTTGTCCAAACATTTATAATTCTTATATACTTGGTGTTTGTTAAGATGCCTAATTGAGTTCACTATAATCTTTTCATGTCTAACAAGTCTTCACACACAGATTAACTTCATTTTGTTATAATAAAAAAAAAGGACAAATATGCTTGGATGACTGTGACAAAAATATCAAAAGAATATGATGAGGTAACAAAAATGTTCATAGAGTTTGCACTTGGGGCAGGTGATGATTGTAAGCATTCGTTGTCCATGCTCAAAATGTGAAAACTTGGAAAAAGTAACTGAGAGGTGTTGAGAGAATGCTTGTGCTTCAATGGAATCAATGAGAGTTATCACCCATGGATTTGGAATGGAGAAGAACTTTTGTATTGAACCTTAACAAGGGTAGAAAGATTTAAAAAGGAAGTGTTGTAGCTAATACAAGTACACTGATGTTTTGAGATGTATACAATGACTTCAAGAATGACCCTAAATAATTTCATACTACATTAGAGGAAGCTGATGAGCTATTGTACCATGAGTGTAAAGATTATATCAAGTTATGTACAATGGTAGAATTTTACAATGTGAAATCGAGATTTGGTTTGTTAGATCAAGGTTTTATAGAAGTTTTTAAAGTAGTTGGTAAGATGATATCGAAGGATAATAAATTGACAAGGTCCACATGGGAGGAAAAGAAACCAAGGTTGAAGTATGAGAAGATAAATGTGAGCCCCAATGATTGTATATTGTACAAGAAGGAGCATAAGGATACATGCCCAGCTTGTGAATAGTCAAGATGAAAGTTAAAGAAGAACTCAACTGAGGTGGCCACAAACATTCCTGCAAAGGGCCTATGGAGTTTTTCTTGTATTCCAAGGATCAAAAGAATGATCCATATTATAAAAATAACAAAGAAACTAGTATGGTATGCTGAGGACAGAATAGCTAATAGCTTTTCATGCCATCCAACAGATAGCCCTTCATGGAAGCTCGTGGACTTCATGTGGCCTAATTTTGGAGAAGAACCTAGAAACCTACAAATTACATTATTTGTAGATGGGATTAATCCTCATGGTTTTATGAGTAGTATGTATAGTTGTTGGACCATTATAATGGTTTGTTACAACCTCCCACCATTTCTATGCATGAAGAGGAAATTCATGATGTTAACTAAGTTAATATCAGGTCCGAAGCATCCAAGGAACGACATCGACATGTACTTGGCTCCCTTGATTGATGATCTTGAGATATTATGGGAAGTAGGTGTTGAAGTCTATGACACATTTAGAAACAACTGCTCACTACTGTGGACAATAAGCGACTTCCCTACAAGTGGTAATTTTTCTAGATAAACTGTGAAGGGATACAATGCTTGTCCTATCTGTAGTGACCAAACATGTGTCACATGACTTAAACATAGTAGAAAAATGGCATTCCTTTGGCCACATAAGATGATTGCACAAAGCCCGTCTATACTATTTTAAGAAGAAGAAATTTAACAATAGTGTAGAGATAAGGACAATTCCAAAGATGTTGATAGGACGATAAGTATTGGAATAGGTTGAAAACATTAATGTCTTGTGGGGAAAGAAGAAATCAAGTAAATGTGCAGGTGAAAGCAAATTTAGAAGTTATTGGAAGAAGAAGTCAATATTCGTTTAGCTTGTTCATTGGAAATCACTACATCTGAGTCATGTACTTGATGTCATGTACATTGACAAGAATGTGTACGAAAGCTTGACCTATACCTTGCTTAACTTTCTATGAAAAACAAAGGATGGACTTGCAACTCAAATAGAACTTATGAAGATAGGTCTGAAGATAAGGTTGCACCTACAAGATAGGGGTAGTCAAGAAACATACCTACCTAAAGAAAATTATACACTTGATAGGGAGGAGAGAAGAAAAGTGTGTAAGACCCTATCTGAGCTCAAAGTTCTAGATAGCGACTCTTCAGTCTTTAGAAACATTGTCTCCATGGAAGTGCTAAAAGTGTTAGGGATGAAGTCCCACGATTCCCACGTGCTAATGCAATAACTCCTGCATGTAGCAATATGTTTGATGTTATTGGACAAAGTTAAAGGATTCATTACAAAATTTTGCTACTTCTTCAATGCTTTGTGTAAGAAGGTGGTGGATGTTTTGAAATTACAAGAAATCTAAGAACATGTAGTGAAAACTTTATATGAGCTTAAGAGATGACTTCAAAGTTGATAGAGATGACCAACTATTTTATCTTTCTGTTCAAGGGATTTCTATGATGAAGATGACCTAGGTGATACTACAATAGATTACCCTTGCATTACCAAAATGATTCCATCAATCGAATTACTTGGTGAGAATGAGGATTATGTGCTTGATAATGGTGAGGAGAGAGCTTGGGTTGAAAACAATATATGAGGGGGCTATGTGGATTGTATTAGTAAGATGAAATAATTCTAAGTTAGCTCTTTTATCATGTGCTATTTGAATTGTTTTAGTAAGATAGAATACTATGTGACATTTGATATATATATATATGTAATAAAAGGATGATAATTGAGAAGTTACTTGTAAAATAACTTCTTTTGCATATCCTTGTGTTTATTATGTACAAAATGTGTGATTCAACACCGATTTGTATAAAAACATGATTTGGTGCCATGTTAATTAGTGAGTTTAAAGTTGGGAAAAAAATGAGTTTGATATGTACTTTTAAAGTCATTTTTTGGAAAATGACTTCAAAGTTGGTACTTTTAAAGTCATTTTTTGGCAAAAACTTCAAAAGTCCATTTTCCTCTATAAAAGGGCTGAAGTCATCTCATTTTTTCCTGTATCTCCTGTTCATGTTCTTCATATTATGGGTGGTACAATGGCCTCCTCCTCAAGTCCTTTTGCCTCTCTCTGTCCTTTGTCCCTTCTTGCTTTTCATTTTGGCTATTTTGAATGTTTATGAAATGAAAAACATGGTAAAGATACTAAAACCTCTTGCTATCATCCAGGACTTTTCTATTACTAACTCTTTGTTGCATTTTGTAAATGAAGTGGGTTTTGTCACTATAGATGATGGGGTTCAGAAGTTGGTTAGATCATCATGATTCTGGAAAAAATCATACAATTTTATTGCAAACAACAACTATAAGCTCCATATATCACATAGCTCCATATATCAATGATCCATCAAGGTTATATATAGTGATTGTCATTTGTTTCGATGTCATTGACAAGATGTGTAGAATGCATTTGTAAAGGATCACGTCTTCTAAATTGAGGTATGCGCTAAAAAATGTTTCATTTAGCTAATTATATATAACATCCACTCATTGTACTTGATTATGCACGTACAAATGTACATGCAAAGAGTGTGAGAGGAAGAAAGGTGCATGAAACTAATATGCAGCACCAACTCTCTAGGTTGGGTTATGCCCATTTGGAAGAGCGTGAAGTAATTGTCTGTGATAGTTTATTTATTTCAAATTATACTATAGTTATATACGTTTTATTACTTAACTATAGTGTCTTACTTGACAGTAAAAGAAAGATGGAACTATGGATTCCATTGACCACACTATCCTATAGAAGATGACACATTAGGTTGGCCATAACACTTAAATGCTGACAGAGGAAGCTACTGCACAAGTTGCTTCTCGTATTGTAAGTAGTTCCACCTGCTTACGCTTGACAACATGAGTACTAGAACTCTATGTAGCATTGATATGAATGGTGACATCTTGTATAGCGTTATGAGCAAGAAGGACCACCCTAGTCGAGTTAGAGGCATAGGAAGAGGTATTGTTCCTTCCAAATTCTTTTGAAAAAGAATATGTACAGAAGAATATCCGAAGACCTACAATGAGTTGTGTGAGAAGATAAAAACAAATATATTTAACCAGTTGTAACTAGCTGCATGAAGAGGGTTTGGTGATAGCTTCTCAATCCCTTCTACCAAATTTTCATACTAGCCTTGTATCTCCATCAAATGGCAACTACAAATCTCCTACCAAAGAAGATCATGAAGGAAAACATGTGCCATTTGAAACAAAAATTCTAGTAAGGAGGTATTCACATAAACATTGAAATTTTGTTATTGTCCTTCTGTAGTTCTCCTATCTCAACATGTCCAATGTATGACATATTTATGATTTGTAGGTGAGTCAAGACTTATTGGCCTTGGATAGTTGTTAAAACATCGACACAGTTGGATCATGTTATGAGCATGAATCAACCATTATACACAGGATTAGTATGCCTCCACATACTAAGTGCATGTCCATTGCCATGGCTTTGATTACAATTGCCTACCTTATATTTCCTTTAAAAATGCAAATTATTATAACTGTTGAGCAAGCAGTTGCATATCATGTCCCATGACTAGAGGAATCCATCATTCCCATAGAGTCCACAGTATATATCTTTTCACACTACCATCCTCAATAATAATTTTTAGTTAGAGACCTCAATTTAATTGTTTATTGACTGTATCTAAGGTTAATCAGCAGCAGAAAGCACCATCGAGGCTACCCACTATTGCACCATTAGTTATCATCACATTAGTTGAACTGGTACTAATATTTATGTTTATTTTTCATTACAAACTTGAATATCTTCATTGATCAATATTAATTGACCAAAAATCTTTATAACTTATATAGCAACCGTCTAAGGATGCGTGGAAGTCTCACCTAACACACCTTGATCCCTAAGGTTAATCATCAAACTCATCAACAAAGATAGGGCAATCAATCCCCTATGGATCAAGGAAGAAGTGCTTGCCCACATTGTTGTTGAGGTGTCACTTATGGCAAAGGACCTATTATGAGTTTGCTAATGGGAACAACTTGAGAACCCTCACATTGTTTCCTACATGGGATATATACAAATATCTACTTCTATAAAACTTGATGTTACATGCTATTTTTTCATGGTAGGTAATAATTATTTCTTTTATGCAGCTTCTTGAATGATGCCATGAGCCTTTTTGAGGTCAAGGACATGTTGTACCTATTCCTTGACTCTGGCATCATTTGTGGAACAGCAGAGCAGTGGTCAATGGAGAAGCATGTAGATGATATTTTATTAGGATTCTTCCAGTTCTCCAAGGGATAAGGTTTAATGATTTTCTATAACAAAGGGGTAAATTTTATTTTCTTTATTTTCTTGTGAATTTATAATACACATGAGAATTGTAAACTTTGATTGCAATTCATATGATTATGTATATAGGGCTCATTGGATGCTTCTTGTTTTGGATATGCACATGGGCAAGCTTTCTTTCTTTATTCTTATGGATCATTGTAATAAACTGAGGACTCCACACACAACAATATTGTCCGCTTTGGAGACTAGGGCCCATATCACCCCTCTTGGGCTTTACCCATCGGGACGTGTTGTTTCGTGGGTAGAGTGGGCAGCAGATACAATATTGTCCTCTTGGGGCCTAGCCCTCAGGGTTTTGTTCCCTTTGGGTCCCTCACCCTACTTGGGTCCTTGAGCAGTCTCCCATCTATGGGGTCCCTAAGCCGTCTCCCTATTCACGCTTCTCCCTCAAGAGGCCTCATTTGTGTGTATCAGTCTCCGAAGAAGACAATATTGTTATGTGTGGAGCCCTTGACTGTTATAATCACACATTTGTCTAGTCCTCGATGAAATTATAAATATGTAAGCTTTTATTATTTTCATGTATTATGTATAGATAAGTTATTCTTTTTCCTTGTCTAATGAATTTAAAATTTAAACTTGTGGAGCATGGTTAAGATGGTTTAATGTGACTTAGACTATGAAACCACTGAAGCACACTTGAAAGACAGTCAAGGTATAGAAAATAGTTAATTACTCTATTTTATAACTATATATACAATATTACAAATGAATATTTGTTGATCCTTTTTGTTTTCCTTGTTGCACAATGCCCTAGGTAATAATCTAATTGAGAGTGGGGGTACTATGCTTTGAGATACACGAGGAGCCTAGTACTCGATGGTTTAGTGTCTCCCAATTAAGAAAGGTAAGATACTTTTTACTGGTTATAGATCTTATATTTTTTTCACAATTTTTTTTTATAGATTTCAACTCAAAATAATGTGCCAACTAAATTAACTATATTGTATTACCGACTATTGTTCTTTTTAAGTAAAAAAACAAGAGCAATTACTCCAAGCAAATCTTAACAAAATACGAATCAAATAGGCTGAGTATGTAATGAGTTTCAATTAGAACAATTGAAGTAACTATATGAATGTAAATTACCTTATCTATAATAATAATTTTATTTTTTTTTCATTGATATGGTTGTGTTTTTCTTCTTTTTATTATTTTCATTGAAGCATATACATTTTATGAGATGAATGAATGACAATGTGTGTATGGACTTGTAAATAAATTGAATGTGGAGGTTGCATTTTCATTGATATGCATGTGTTCATTTAGTTTTCATTATTTTCACTTAAGCATATATATTTTATGGGTTGATGAATAAGGGAAACTTGGAGTGTGGACATAAATGGTGCAATACGTGTGTGGACTTATAAATGAATTGAATGTGTTGTGGTTTCTTTTATCAAGAAATTTCAAGATAGATGTGGATGGATGATAAATTTGGATATTTTATATCCTATGATGGAAGTGAATGTATATTTCTTTTGATGTGTATAAAGATTGTAAGAACAATGTAATAGATGCTACACTAAATATAGGTAGAAATATAGGTAGTGATTGTAATGAAAACAAAAGAAAAAATAGAAAATTTAAAGTTGTTTTGAAAAAAAATGACTTTAAAATAGTCATTTTTAAAGACATTTTGAAAAAGATGACTTTTAAAATAGCCATTTTTAAAGTCTTTCTAAAAAATTAGCTTTAAAAATAGCCAATTTTAAAGTCATTATGAAAATTGACTTTAAAATAGTCATTTTTAAATTCATTCTAAAAAAATGACTTCTAAAGAATCCATTTTGTTCTGAAGAAGACTACTTCAAAAACATTAGTTATTAAAGTTTTTCTAAAAAAAAGAATTAAAAAACACTAGCTTTAAAGTCATTTTGAAAAAAAAAACCTACTTCAAAAACAATTATTTAAAGTTATTTTTGTCAAAATGACTTAAAAAACAATGTTTTTAAGTCTTTTTTTTTTTTTTCAAAAATATCTGTTTTTAAAGTTGTTTTTTAAAATGAGTCTAAATCATATGTTTTTAAAAAGGCATCCATTTTTAAAGTTGTTCTAAATAAACCATTCAAAAGTATTCATTTTAAAAGTCATTCTAAAATTTAAAAAAATGAATTCAAAAACATCAATTTTTAAGTCATTCTAAAAAAATGCTTAAAAAATACTTGTTCTTAAAGTCATTCTAAAAATATTATTTAAAAAATAACTATTTTAAAGTCCCTTTTTTTTTTTTTCAAAACAATGTTTTTTAAGTCATTTTTTCATAATGACTTTAAAAATGAGTGTTTTTAAAGTCATTTTGAAAAAAAGAATGTCTTAAAAAGATATTTGTTTTTGAATTCATTTTATAACTGACTTTAAAAGTCGTAACTTTTAAAGTCATTTCTTAGCTGACTTTTTTTCTTACTGATTTTCCAAGTTGGATAGAAGTCACTTTGGTAACCAACTTCTATTAGTATTTTTAACTGACTTGAAAAGTCTCCTATGTAGTAATGACAACGTAAGAAACTTTCTTGAAGTGGCTATTATAGAAGTCCTTTGTTATGTCAACCAACAAGGCTCTTTACATGTCATCTTCTTCTTCTAGGCTTGAATTTTTCTTTGTGGCTTACTTTGTTGTGCCATTCAACAAGAGCCTATGCACTTCTTTTCAACCCAATATACCTAAAGCTACAACCAAACTTTTTCTCATCTCCTTAATCCAACATGCCATAAACACATTGTAACTCTCAACTATACTTTAGGATTTAGAAGAGTGGTTATAGAAGTTGGAAGGACTAGGCTTGCAAGAGAGTGGTTATAGAACTGGGTTGCATGTTATATATAGAAGGAAGAGTGAAAGGGAGGCATGAAAGAGAAGGAGAAAAGTGGATGGCATCCAAGGCTATGGATGTTACACATGAAAGAATGGAAAAGGAAGAAGGGGGAATAAGGAGGAGGATGGAAGAAAAAAAGAAAAAAGGGATGTGAGATGGTTGAGCTTCATTACCTCTTCTCCAATAAGTTGACTTTGATCTTATGAGAGACTTGACAAAAGTGATCTCTCTTTCTCTATTTCTCTAAAGTTTAGCTTTATCATCAAGGAAAAGGTAAGAGATAAGATTTTTTTTCTCCTTCACCTCTTATTTATAGAGTCTAAGGAGTTCAATCCTTAGGGATATATAGTTAGGATCTAAAGGATAAAGGAGGAAGGGCTAAGATGGAATGGATGTGATGAAGACAAGAAGAAGGGAAGCAAAAGAGGCAAGAGGCATAGAATTAAAGCGAGAGGTGATATGGGATAGGAAAGTGGGATGGAAAAGGAAGGGAAGTGATAGGGTGGAAAGAAAGGAAGATAAGGGTGGTTAGGAGAGAAGATTGCTTAGAGGGAAGGAAAAGAGGAAGATTAGGATAACATGTAGGAAGTTAGGTCTTGGTTGGATTTAGCAAGTGGATGGGGGGGAGGAGTGATTTTCATATGGGAAAAGGGGAATTGAAAATACAATGGGATAAGATGAAAAAAGAAAGAAACAACCAATGGTAAGGAAAGAAATAAATGGGAAGGGAAAGAGATGGGAAGGAAAGTCAAAGAAATATAAAGGAGGTGGAAGGTATCTAGGGGTTTCAAAATTAGAAAGTGCAATGAGAGAGGGGGGACATGAATTCCATATGCTCGTGTGTGGTGTCTTAAGGTTTTCCAATATGAAGGAAAGAAATAAATGAGAACGGAAAGAGATGGGAAGGAAAGTCAAAGAAATGGAAAGGAGGTGGAAGGTATCTAGGTGGTTTTGAAATTAGATAGTGCAAGGAGAGAGTCATGAATTCCATGTGGGTATGTGTATGGTGTTTTAGAAACCCTAAGATTAAGGTGAACTATATGATTAAGATGGGTAGTTGAGTTTTTCCTTTCCTTAGGGTTTTGGGTTAACTTCATAAATGGGAAAGATGGATAGGGTTTGTGACATTCTTTTACTTTATTCATGTCCCTTAGATTATACTTACCCTATCTTAAATGGATGGGATCCCATTAGGATATGTAGACCTTTCTTAATGCTTCATTTTGTCTCCATTGTTGGATTGGAGTACACTAAAGTGAATGGTCTTCATTTCTTAGAGATTTTCTTTGTGTGTGAACTTTACTACCTTTTCATGGATAAGTCATCCAGTCATTGGGTGAGCTTCTTCATTTGCTTGATTAGGAGAAAGAAAGTAAGCAAAAATTGTTCATACAAGTTCCTTTCTTCTTTTATTTCTAATAAGCTTTTGTTGTATATGATCTTTTTGTACATGAACTGAGTTTCTCTCTGTAACAGCCCGAGGGCCTACACCCTGCAATGATATTGTCCGTGTCAGCAGACTGGGGCCCATATCACCCAGCCCACCCATGGTTTTGTTCTTCCCCCCATGGGGGAAAAGGCCTCGTTGCAAGGAAAGTCCTCATCACTCTTATCAAGAGCCCAGTAACTTTCCCCCTAGCGATGTGGGACTAACTCTCAGTCTTTCACCTTGTCTAGAAGCCTGCCAGCCCTCTTGGCCCGCCCTCATCGGCCAAGGCTTCACAACCTCTCCCCCTTAGGGGACACGCGTCCCCGCGTGTCTTACCACACACGAGCGCCCACGTGCAGCTAGCCACCCACACCGGGTCGGGGTCTGGCTTTGATACCAACTTTGTAACACCCCGGATTTTTAAGACAATTTTTTTTTTTTTTGACAATTTAAATAAGAGCATTTGGGATCCCATGAGAAAAGATTTATTTAACATTTTACTAAACCTATCTTAAAACTCCGGGTGTTAATTTTTCCTTTCTCAAAATGGCGTACATGTAATTTAAACACAAATAAATGATCCGCGTATAAATCAACGTCAAATAAATAGGCGCCTTTATTTTAAATCAAATAAACGTCCAAAAGACAGTAATAATATGGCCCAGGGTCTATCCATCATAACATCCCATATAAATGTCCAATATATGTCCAAAGATCTAAATCACATCCAAATATAAAGTATGCAGTCCATAATAAAATTCAAATAATAATCCACTCTAATGACTCTCATTACTTTCTAAAACTATAGGGAAACTAGTCTTCAGCAGCTCTCAAGGTTTATCAACCGCTTTTCCTTTCCTGGTGTCGCGCTCGAGATCTAAGGCATTGCAAAACAAAGCAATGCCTCAAAGAAGCTATCGCTTGTGTAGGTACATAGACAATTAATGTAATAAATGCGAAATAATGAACGACATTGATGAAAAGTCTAACATTTATGGAAATAGTGATATCATAATGCCATGTTCAAATAAATGCCAATTTATTCCATATGCTAAAGCATGAAATTCACGGAGTTAAAACATGACATGAATCAATAAATGGAGCATACAACAAGAATAAGGGCACCCTAAGGTAATGGGTCCCACCACATCGCACGAACATCCCTGATCAGGAGTACACATAGTCAACCTCAGTGTGTCGTCACACCTGTGCATACCATCTATAACCATGCTCATCATACATGCACACATAACAAGAATATGGGCCATCATGCTGCAGTGGCAACCCTCCATGGGTATCAACCACTGCCGCTCTCCGTCGACACCATAACGGGAGACTTAACGTCTGTCCCCATGGAAAGGCTCAGTCCGGTAGTGTGGACTATCCATGTTACCAAACCCCTACCGAATGCCATCTATGGGCAGGTGTCTATCATATCACAAACTCATCACATCATAATCTCGGAAGGTGGGTGGCGGCCACTATCCCTCCCAGCATGACGCCCACCGGGCGAGAGCACCCGTCATCAAATATAAAACACGGAAATCATATGTATATGCTAAAACTCAAGAGCACTTATAGCTTAAAATCCCCAAGACATGCCCCTCATCCTGGGGTTAGCCTATAAAAGGACCAAATTTACTAAGCCTCTATACTCATTTCCATGTAAATCCATGCATTTTCTATATATATAATAAGAAATAAATCTTTAATTAAGCATAACTAATTAACATCATGCTTGTAAAAGCATTTTAAATAAGTTTATTCAGTAAAAGAATTTAATTTGGAATAACCATCCTGTACGCAATGTCGCATGAAATCCATGGTAAATAAAAATCGCAATTTAAAACACAATCACACATGATGCTATGTTTAAACATGGTTTAAAATCAAGGCAAAACATTAGTTGTTGTCACCTACCTCAGTGTGAGATCACTAGCTTGCTAATAACTCCCTTTAATTGGTATATTCAAGTGCACCTGTACATGTCACATCACTATTTTAAAATTTTTCTAAATAAAAAGTGGTCATTTCTAAGTTTTTAAGTTAAAACTAGGTCCGCGTCGTCAATACGGTCACAACGCCTCTTCCGGATCGTGATTTGGACCTCTCTAGCTCCCAAAAATCAAGTTTTAGTGAAAACTACCCTCAAATGGGGCCTGCCGGAGCACCATAAGGTGGTTTAAACCGGCGGCGCCTCTTTTCCGCCGGTGTACACCGGCGTACACTGGCGCACGAAGACGCACGGCGTCGCGTCCCGGTCCCACCGCGACAGCCCACCGAGGCCGTCCCGCACGCGCGCGGCGCCGCGCACGCGTGCGACGATGACGTCGTATGACGTCGTCCTCAGTGCGTCTCCGTGTGCGTCCTGGCGTCAGCGCAGGGCGCCGACGCCGTTGATGACGCCGGAGAAGACGACCGGATTCCGGTCGCCTCCGGCGGAGCTACAGAGCTCCGTTTTGCGTGATTTTTGCGCCATTTTCTTCAGAATTCTCTCTAGAATCCATTTATGCCCTCCTTTTGCACTAATTTTCTCAAAAACCATGGTTTTTAAACGATTTTTCCCAAGTTCCTAAAAACCTCCCTAGGTACTGGTTTTTGAGTTTTCTGGGCAATTCCACCGTTGGATCACTCCCAAATTTAAAGGGTTTGCTCTTGGGTGTCTTTTGCACTAGTTGGACGGTGCGATTTCCAAACGGACAAGGTTTGATCCGTGAAATCACACTCCAACAGTAGCGTGCACACAGGTTCCTAAAAATCTGATTTTTTTCCTAATTTTTAAATACTTTCCCTAATTAATTTTCTAATTAATAAATACAGAAAAACATGCATTTGAGGCTTACCTTGTGCCTGATCGGGGTTTGCTCGTGTTGCCGGGGCTCCACTCGCCGGAAACTTCAGATTTTTATGTGTCTAGGGTTTTGCGTATCATTCATGGAAAACGCTCAAAGTGGAGCGTTTTGGCTCCTAGAGGAGCATAGATATAGGGTTTTAGAGTCTTGGGGAAGAGAAACTCTTCCCCACACGGCTCTTCCCACGTCTCTCCGGCGATTTCGCCGGATCGGTAGAGAACGTGTGTAGACAAGGGTGCCGTTATCAATTTGGACCCCTGTGTAACACGTTTCTGTCAAAAGACCATTTTGCCCTTACAACTTTGACGGCTCATAACTCCCTCGTTTGAGCTCCGTTTCTCGCGTTCTTGGTGGCGTTGGATTCGTATCGACGAGCACTTTCTAATTATTATGTTTTTAGGAAAGAATTTCATCCATAAATTTTTATTTTAATTTATTTAATAATTTCCTATTTTTATCTTAAAAATTAAGGATATTACATTCTTCCCTCCTTATAAAAATTTCGTCCTCGAAATTTAGCTACATACCTCTATGTAAATAACTCTGGATGGATCTTTCGCATATCCTCTTCAGTCTCCCAGGTAGTCTCCTGTAGTGAATGATGCTGCCAAAGGACTTTGACCAAGGCAATGGTCTTATTCCTTAACTCCTTGACTCTTGTATCTAAGACGCGCACTGGTCTCTCCTCAAATGTCATGTCAGCCTGTAGCTCTCCTGGGATCTGCTCCAATACATGTGAGGGATCCGCACGTATTTCCTCGGCATAGACACGTGAAAGACGTCATGCACATTTGCTACCGTGGTGGTAAGGCTACCGGTATGCCACTGACCCAACTCGTCGTAAGATCTCGAAAGGTCCAATATACCTGGGACTAAGCTTTCCTTTATTTCCAAACCTCAACACCCCTTTCATAGGAGAAACTTTCAAGAATACATGCTCTTCCTCAAAGAACTCTAAGTCCTTTCGCCTCTTGTCTGCATAACTTTTCTGTCGACTGTGAGCTGTTAGTAACCTCTTCCGAATGAGTTGGACTTTCTCTGCACATTCTTCCACTAACTCAGATTTCACCACGCGTCTTTCTCCTACATCACTCCAACATAAAGGTGACCGACAAGGTCTGCCATAAAGTGCCTCATATGGAGCCATCCCAATACTAGCGTGATGACTATTATTATAAGCAAATTCCACCAAAGGTAAATGATCTTCCCAGCTACCCTTCCAATCCATAACACAGGCTCGTAGCATATCCTCAATAGTCTGGATGGTCCTCTCGCTCCGTCCGTCTGTCCGAGGATGAAATGTGCTAAATTTCGATCTCGACCCTAATGCCTCTTGCACGCTCTTCCGGTATTTTGAGGTAAATCGCGTATCTCGATCCGATATAATTGTCAAGGGAACGCCATGTAGACCGACGATCTCCTTAACATATAATTTCGCTAAGCTATCCACGGTCGATTTTGTCTCGATAGGAAGGAAATGAGCAGACTTGGTCAACCCGTCCACAACGACCCATATCATGTCGTGGCCGCTAGCGGTCCTCGGAAGACCTAGAACGAAGTCCATGGTAATATGGTCCCACTTCCACTCTGGAAGGTCCGGTGTCCGAAGTAGTCCCGATGGACGCCGATGCTCGGCCTTGACCCGCCGACGGGTCAAACATCGTGCTACGCACTCTCCAACATCCTTTTTCATACCATTCCACCAGAAATGCCTCTTGAGATCCTGATACATCTTCGTACCCCCAGGATGAATTGTGTAAGGGGATTGGTGTGCTTCTTGAAGTAACTCGCGCTTCAATTCGTCATCTGCTGGTACTACCAACCTTCCTTTAAATCTAACTCCTCCATCTGGTCCCCTCGAAAAATCTGTCTTATCCGTCGGATCTGTGTTTCCTTGTCTTCCCCCGGTGCCTCTAAGATCCTGTCAAAGAACTTAGACCGAGTCGTCAAATTGGCAATCATCACACCCGCCTTCCTACTCAGGGCATCTGCAACGACATTAGCCTTACCAGGATGGTACTGTATGGTGAAGTCGAAGTCCTTGAGATACTCCATCCATCTACGCTGCCTCATATTCAATTCACTCTGAGTAAAGAAGTACTTGAGGCTCTTGTGATCAGTGAATACCTCAAATCTCTCACCATAAAGATAATGTCTCCAGGACTTCAACGCAAATACCACGGCTGCTAATTCCAGGTCATGTGTTGGGTAATTTACCTCATGTGTCTTCAACTGTCTAGACGCATAGGCAATTACCTTCCCATGTTGCATCAACACTGCTCCTAATCCCTTGCCAGAGGCGTCACAATAAACTACATAACCGCCTGCCCCAGCTGGTAAGGTCAATACCGGAGCAGTAGTAAGTCTCCTCTTGAGCTCTTGGAAGCTCTCCTCGCAAGCCTCGGTCCATACAAATTGAGTGTCTTTCCTCGTCAGGGTGGTCAATGGTAATGCGATCTTAGAGAATCCCTCTATAAATCAACGATAATACCCTGCCAAACCGAGAAAACTGCGTATCTCAGTCACTGTCTTGGGCCTCTCCCAGTGTAGTACTGCCTCTACCTTTGCTGAATCCACGGCCACTCCATCTTTAGATATGACGTGGCCTAAGAAATGCACCTGGTCTAGCCAAAAATCACACTTACTGAACTTGGCATACAACTGATGTCGACGAAGTGTGTCTAATACCGTATGGAGATGCTCTCTGTGTGTCTCATGACTAGGCGAATAAATCAAGATGTCATCCACAAATACAATCACGAACTTATCCAAATAAGCTCGAAAAACACGGTTCATTAGATCCATGAACACTGCAGGTGCGTTCGTCAATCCAAACGGCATCACTAGGAACTCATAATGACCATAACGACTCCTAAAGGCAATCTTCGAGATATCCTCTTCTCTAACCCTCAGCTGATGATACCCTGACCTCAGATCTATCTTGGAGAACACTTGTGCCGATTGGAGCTGATCAAATAAATCATCTATGCGTGGCAAAGGGTATCGGTTCTTTATAGTAACACCATTCAACAACCGATAATCAATGCATAGTCTCAGTGATCCATCCTTTTTCTTCACGAAAAGGACTGGTGCTCCCCATGGTGATCCACTAGGCCTGATAAAGCCCTTATCCAGTAACTCTTGCAATTGTACCTGAAGTTCTCTCAACTCTGCTGGAGCCATCCTATATGGTGCCTTAGAGATAGGCGATGTACCCGGCACCAAGTCAATGGTGAAGTCAATCTCCCTACTTGGCGGCAATCCTGGTAATTCCTCAGGAAATACATAAGCAAAATCACGGACAACATCAATCTCGTCAAGCTGTGGCTGCTCCTTTTCCTCAACAGTCACATATGCGAGGAATGCGTTACACCCTCGTGCATAAAATCATGCCGCCTTCATAGCAGAAATGATGTATGTACCTGCCTGATCTTTCCTACCCTGGAACACTATTTCTGGTTGCCCAGGTATAAGAAAAGTGACTCGCTTCTTTCGGCAGTCTACCATAGCACCATAGTTGGCTAACCAATCCATCCCAAGAATAACATCATAGTCTACCATGTTTAATAAGATGAAGTCTGTGTCCATACTCACGCCTGATATCTCTACAGGTATATCTCTAATATATTCTGTAGTCTCTACTGTCTCTCCCACAGGTGTCATAATATCTAATCCAAATGCTAGTTTGTATACACATACATCAAGGCAAGATGCATAAATACATGATATAAAAGAGTGTGTAGACCCTGTGTCAAAAAGAACTTTGGCATGTCTATCTGAGACTAGAAGAGTACCTTCTACGACACAGGGTGATGCCCGTGCACGTCCCGATGAGATGGCAAATACTCGTCCTTGGCTACGTGGCGCGTTAGTTGCCTCTGCTCCCATCTCTGTCTGCCTCTGCCCCTTAGGGCAGTCCTTAATGAAATGGCCAACGTCTCCACAGTTGAAACACCTGTATGGCTGTCTCTGGTAAGGTGTATAGGGCTGTCTCTGTGGTTGGGGCTGCCTCTGCTGCTGTGGTCGGTCGAATCTATTGCACCCTTGCCTAGGGTGCCAACCCTTACACCTATCACATCTCTTCCTCTCAGTGTCTCTCTTAAATTTTGCCTGTGGTGGATGACCTGATGCCCCATGTGTCTGCATAGCACCAAATGGCCGCTTGCCCTTAAAGGGCTGGAACGCACTCCCTCTATTCCTGAGAGAGTTCTTCTCATGCATGGACGCCATATCAGCAGCATCTCGCACAGAAGTGGGTCGAGAAGAAATCACTCGATCTCTCAGCCAAGGAGTCAACCCATCCACAAATCTGTCAGTTGCCTCTGTGTCTGAGGCTAGTGCGTGAGGTGCAAATCTCCTCAGTCGTGTAAATCGGTTCAGTACCGCCGAACCGTCATATCTCTCTCGCTCCAGGGGTGGCAAACTCCTTCTTCATGGACTGCAATGCATGAGGTGAAAAATACTGAGTGTCGAAAGCCTGTTTAAAGGCTGCCCATGTCATCGTCTCGGTCGGATCTGGTCGAGTGAGTGTGAAAGTCTGCCACCAGAAGCCGGCCTCACCTTTCAGCAGGTAGGAGGCTACTCTAACTTGATCATCTGGTGAGATCTTCATAGCGTCGAATGTCCTCTCCGCCTCAAATAACCATCGCTCAGCCTCCTCTGTGTTACCATCGCCATAAAAGGGTTTCACCATCTTTTGAAACCTTTCCAATAATTTGTCAGTCTTCTTAGAGTCACTCGTAGCATCGCCCTCCGTGGCTCTGAGTGCGATGGTTCCTGTATTGGTTGTGAGGACTGAACTGACGAAACCATGGGTGCCACTTTAGGTGGTGGAATAGGGCTAGGGTTAGCTGCGTCAACAGCTGTCCTAACCTGCTGCTGTATAAGTGGTACGAGTCCTGACAATAACCGATTCAATAACTCGGCATCTCGATCCCCTTGATCAGAGGACTCAGTAGGTGGAGCCACGGGTGTAGCAGGGGTAGACCTTGTCCTTCTCCGAGGAGCCATCTATCAAAATTTTTACATGTCACTAAGTGTAAGTTCCTCTCTCATAGTTTCTCTCTCTACAACTATTATGGACTGTTATTCACATATAAATGGACATTCACAAGGATTATGATGGACTAGACTGGGCTCTGATACCACTTGTAACAGCCCGAGGGCCTACACCCTGCAATGATATTGTCCATGTCAGCAGACTGGGGCCCATATCACCCAGCCCACCCATGGTTTTGTTCTTCCCCCCATGGGAGAAAAGGCCTCGTTGCAAGGAAAGTCCTCATCACTCTTATCAAGAGCCCAGTAACTTTCCCCCTAGCGATGTGGGACTAACTCTCAGTCTTTCACCTTGTCTAGAAGCCTGCCAGCCCTCTTGGCCCGCCCTCATCGGCCAAGGCTTCACACTCTCATAGCTTCTTAAGGTGGTGAAATGCATATATACATGCATTCATGGAGAGTTTGCCGTCATCTCACTGTCATTTGAGTAGGAGTCTTGCATGGGATTTCTGATTTTTCTAACTTTGATATTGACACCTAATGATCATTTTGAATCTAGAGGACTTCATTTTTGGCATGTAAGCATGTGGTGTAGTTTGGAAGGTAAAATTGCTCTTTTAGGGCTTAAAATGGTTAATTTTATGTATTTTTCATTTGTATCCTAGATCTGCAAAATGTAGAATTAACCCTAATTAGTGATGATTAAGTGATTTTTAGGGCTAAAACCTTCTAAATATAGAGTTATATACGTAATATTTATGTATATATTATTAGGAGAAAAAAGAAAATAAATTTCACTTTACTAACTTAAATTTGTTTAGAAATCTCACATGAGTACCTAATGTCTCAAAAGTTTCACATAAGGGCCTCACTTCTTGTTAAGTGCACTCTTGCTGCCCATTTCCTAATGGATTGCCAATAGTTGCAGGGAAGACCATGTGACTTGAACATGACTTTTTAAAGAGGGTAAAAAAGTCATTTTGTAAAGAGGTTTACCATTAAAATTGTTTTTTTTTTTTTCTTCATATTGTCTTCTACCTTTAGAGATCATAGTTGCAAAGGTTATCAACTAGCAATAAAAGCACATGTATTAGATCTATCCATGATGTTAGATCCAAATTTATCTTGGACTGTCATTTTTCATGTGCAATTTGATATCAGGAACAACAGAAGCACTCAAGTATTAGATTTGGGATAAATCTGAGTTTGATGTTTTCATGGATATCTTTTTTACATGTTTTAGCACTAGTAATGCAAAACAACATTGATGAATTCTGGTGCTTTCATGAACAACACATTTCTTGCTAGATTAAACATAATGCTCATTTGAGTATAGAATAATAGGCATTTAATTGCTTACATGATTCCCTTAAACAAGATAGAATGAAATAGATACTAGAGTCATTGAGTCGAATCCTAATTTTTCTGATCTCATCCTGGGTCAAATATGAACGACTTTGTCAATCTGCCCATCTTGCACATAACCTGAAATCAGCAAATTCTAGGTGACACATCCATCTCAACCATCCTTATAAAATAATTTTTGCATCTTCCATCAACCTAACCTTAAGAGTAAAAGTTTCTTAGGGAACTACCCAAGAAGTTATGTAATTCTAGCCCATTTAAAACTAAAATGGCATGGCTTTGTTGATCTTCATCCAAAGCTTCTAAATTCGAACGTGTAGAAAGGAAGCTCGCAATAGTGACTTGAGGTGGGTTCTATTCTACCCCTTCCAACTCTCATATCATAGTAAAGTTTCATTGCTTCCCCACTAAAGCGATTATGTACATAACTCACTGTCACAAAATTCCGAGCAACCACATTCCTTACAGGAATTTCATAAAAAATCTTCCTTGCATCCCCCAATAGGCCACGTTTTCCATACATACAAGCAAGACTACTTGATCCAAAAATACAAGAAATAAACTAGTCCTAAAAACAAAACCATAACACCTTTCCCAAAAACTAAAAAGAAAGAAATAAATAGATTTATGTTTTGGTTAGCAATTAGAATGCCTGTAGCCCCAAACTTGTTGGGGGTAAAGTTACACTTGAGTGTCTTGCTGTACTCGGAGAGTCAGACAATTAGAAGAAATCACTTTCATTCTGAACTTCATTACAATGGCACATTCTAATTGGATTTTTATGTGCACCCCTCCCCCTAGTTTTATCCCAAACCATCAATTTCTGCTACTAGAAATAGCGAGGTTTTATCCGTTCATCTCCTCGTTGTCACGAATCCAAATCCCTTGGATCTACAGTCTCTCGATTGCTGATGATCTTGGATTCAATAACTTTGCCCAAGGAGCTGAAAGCGCTCTTAAACGATTGATTGTTGGTTATCCAGGCAAGCCCACAGACAAAGCAGCGATATTCAACATAAGCGGAAACCATTAGTGATCAAGGAGGGAGAAAGAAAAGATTTGTGTAGAGAGCTAAGGATTGCCAACCCTGTAAAGGTGACCGGAAGGAGGAGATTGAGAGCCGACAAAGGAGAGGGGGGAAGATAACCCACCTCTGCAAGCTAATCTTTTGTTTCTTTGGAGGGGCTTGATGTTCCGGGGAAACAAATAGAATCTCCAAAAGGCCTCTAAACAGGGAAGAAATATTCCATTTCAACGTGTAATGTTCGAGAGTTTATTAAACGATCGTTATGCCTCCTAAAAATACACGTGAAAATTACGTGAGCTTGCTCCTAGGTAGAAGTTGACGGTTTGTTAAAGAATGGACATCGGGGATTCACTTAAGAATGAGTCGGTCCTCAAAGCTTTTGAAACATTGAGTGCTCATGTGAGATTTCTGGACAAGTTCGGTAGTAATGTAAAATTCTTCTCTATAAACACAACCAAGAGGGGAGTGCCATTATCAAAAAGTAGAGTACAGGAATCCATGTAAATAACGTAATTTTGGGACCACCAGATATGAGCCGGACCAACCGCAAGTGCTTAACTAAGCGGTAGGTCCTTGTAAGGCGAAAAGCGAGAGAGAAGCACCGGCCGTTAGGCGCCCGTGATAAAAACCGACGGCTGAAGATCATCCCTGTTGTTCCCGGAACTAACATCCTGACCGTTGCTCCCGCCCCAAAATCTGCTCGTGGCTCTAGACGAACCCCTGAGAAAAGGGTAAAAAACTTCTCTCTTTCCTCCGCTGCAAATTTTCCGACCAGTACGGTTATCTTCAATTTATTCTTCATCACTTCCGATTCTCTAATTGTAGAAAAAGTAGCAAATGGCTTCAAATTTTGGTCGTTGGGAGAAAGATCCCTTTTTTCCTGCAGCGGAAGAAGTTCAGGAATCCGCCGATAGGTATTTCACGAATTCGATATGAAATTGTTGTTTCTGTAGGATTCTTATATTCTATTGACTGATATCCTCCTTAATTTGGTGTTTGTCATTAATTCCTTTGCGGTTGATGTAAATTTCGGGGTTTATTTACTTTTTGCTGTTTCGAAGGATGGAATCTGCTTATAGAAGATGGATCCATGGAAGAAAAGACTCTTCCGATCTTTCCGCTTATTCTGAAGAGCTTCGCAGGGAGCTTCATACCGCACTTGGCACCGCAAAATGGCAGGTGAATTTTTGTATTTTGTTAGGTTTTCTTTTTGTTCATCATCTTGGCAAAATTAGGGCTTCTTTTGAGCTGATTGGGGGATACAAACATGTAGCTAGAGGAATTTGAACGGGCTGTTAGATCATGTTTAACGGAGGATGCAAGAACTAGACACCGTCAGTTTGTTGTTGCAATTGATAACCAGATTGCGACTATTGAAAATTCGATAAGGACTTTGACGCTTCAGGATAGGAAAACAGTGCTTCCTTGGGTGAGATTGGACGAAGGAGAAAGTGATGAGCTTGCATTGTTTTTAACTGGACCCCAACCTGGTGGCGATGTGATTGCTGCCAGTAAGGGTGAAGAGGCCAAGTCCATGCCAGCAGTTGGTGACCCGCTGTCTGATAGTTCGAAGAATTTATCCCATTCAGTTGAATTGGTTCTGTCAAGTACTATGGAAGAGAAGGTGCATGGGTTGCATCATGGGTGTCGAAGGACCACTAGTGCGAGTGCAGAAATGTGCAATTGGAACATTGTGGTTGCTGATCAAGTTGACCAGGGACGAATAGATTTGCCACCTCCAAGGATTTTCAGTTTTTCTAGCCTCTCGACGATGGAGTCTACGTCCAAGAAGTGGTTGAAGAATGGTTTTAGAAAATGGAAGGACAAAGATCGCCACCAAGCAACGGATACTGTGCCAGTACAATCTTCTCATATGAGCAGGGTGAGACGTTTTATCCATTTCATTTTCTCTTCTAGTTAATCTTAGCTTTTTATGATGTTATGCTTTGCTAGTATGCACTATTTAGGAGGATGTGCTTATTGGTGTTTTGGTGAAAGGGCATTAATGATTGTTATGAAAGAAGCAAGAACTGCCTGGATAGCTGCAGCAA
This sequence comes from Warburgia ugandensis, assembly GCA_035236585.1. Lineage (NCBI taxonomy): Eukaryota > Viridiplantae > Streptophyta > Magnoliopsida > Canellales > Canellaceae > Warburgia > Warburgia ugandensis. The sequence continues at coordinate 56,022,640 of CP141133.1, read as the reverse complement.
TGAATCTTATAATAAGCAGCTCTATGGATGGCTTGGAGCTATTCAAAGACAGCTTCAAAGGTCTCAGTACCAGATCCAGTATGGTAGGCCCATTCAATTAACTGTTTGGGTCATTCTTGCTGTTTTCCTGGTTGGTGAGCTGCTCTACCTGGAAACTCTTTATTCATGTTGTGATTTCCAATTCTCTGTTAATTATAAAATTTGTTTTTCTTACATAATCTGCAAATCTTCTGCCATTCAGCAAATAGTTTCCTTTGAAATCTAGAGAACAATCTGGTTTTGTTCAACAGAATTCCAAAAGTTTAATCGATAATTAGTGATATAAGTATGACACACATCTGTCTATCTGCGAGCCCTGCTTTCATTCTTAAACTTTTATCTTGGAGTGTAACTTTTTGTCGTAATATGTATTTAGTATTAGGTTGTTTGCTTCATATCCAATTTTTTCTTTTTGTTGGAGATTCTAGAGTGGCCAAATACTAAACTTAATTTCTTTGGAAGTACCATTTTGAATCCCCAAGAACCTCTGAAACCTTTAACTGTGTGTGTGTGTGTCTCTGTTTGTCTCTCTATCTGCTCTCTCTCTCTCTCTCTGAGAGGTACTTGGATTATCTGGCTTCCAAATTGAGCATTATGAGCCTTCCTGAACAGAAAAAGAAGATATAATTCCATCTTGCCTACTTTTAGTTTGTTGAAAATATAAAAGATTCTAATGTATTCTCCACCAATCCATATACAAGGAAGGTAGGAGGTATAAAGTATTTGGATGGAGTTGATTTTGTTGATGTTGACAGCTGGAACCTTGGAATCATAGGGAAAGAGTTAATCCATTAATGAAATGAAGAAGCAATCTTTTTGGTCAAAAGAGATAAGGTGTAATCCTGGACGCTTGCTAGGAATTTATAGAAGTAGTGGACAAGTATCTGTTTGTAGAGTTCCAAGAGAGAGTTTTCCTGGATGAATATTAGTGCCAAATGGATGGGTAGAACGGAGCAATTGAAGAACTGATACTTAAAATTTACTAGGCAGTATATACACCTCTGGCCATCCATTTGGCTGAGGACAGTAATGCAGACTTGTTTTGTTGCAGCCACTGGGGGCTCTTGCACAAGGGCACTAAATTATAGGGAACTTATTGTTCATGAGTCTCTTCAGTATAACTATTAAGCTTGGTAAAGGCTGATCCTGTGCAGACAAAGATGACTTGCTAATTATAACGTTGGCTGATTTTTTGCACTATACTGCTGCGGAGGTTTGGTTTTTGATGATAAGTTGCAAATGTGAATGAAAGTATTATGATATCCATTGTTCTCTATCCACAATACTGGCTGAAAATGTTCTAGCAAAAGCTCTAAGGAGGTCAAGATGAGATGCCCTCATTTTCCTCTTTCTGAGTTTAATCATGGGATTTAAATTTGATCATCCAACATTGAAGGTATCCAATTTGCAATTTGCAGATAATGTTTTGTCTCATATGATACTAGCTTAAAAAGGGCAGCCCAATGCACAAAGCTCTTGCATTTGTGGGTTCTAGGGAAGGGGCGGACTACAAAGGGTCTATAGTATGCAGCCTTATCTTGCATTTTTGCAAGAGGCTGTTTCTACGCCTTGAATCTATGACTTCCACATCACACGACAAGAACTCTATCCTTGTGCCAAGGCTCCCCTTCTTCAAATGAAACTCTAGCTCTTAACTTGATCTTAATGTTGATAACTTGAGATGGTATGATACAGCTGAAGAGCTGGAAATTGAAATTGCAAAATCAGTGATCATGGGGATGAGGCTAAAGGAGCAAATATGGAGCTGGTGAATATTGTTGGATGCAATAGAGCATTGTTATGTTATTTGGGCCATCCATTATTTGTCCGCAGCACTGCAAGCATCATGGAATTCTGTTGTAGAATGATTCTGAAGGAAGATTCTGGTGTAGAGAAAAAGTGATGTTACCAATGGGAGACAATGATCGAGTGCTCTTTTTTTAATTGAACTAGTTTACTGCAAAGTTGTCTTTTTGATTGACTTGATACATTAAAAGAATCTCTTGTGGAATTATAGGGACTTGAATCTTGATACCTTCAGAAGCATTTTTATGGGATTATAGAGAACCATATTTGAAGGGAGCCTTGGCGCAATGCTGGAGTTGTCGTGTGACCTGGAGGTCATGGGTTCAAGGCGTGGAAACAGCCTCTTGCAAAAATGCAAGGTAAGGCTGCGTACTATAGGCCCCTTGTAGTCTGCCCCTTCCCTAGACCTTGCGTATGCGGGAGCTTCATGCACCAGGCTGTCTATATGTATGTCTGGGAGTAGGTTGCACAAGGCACTGTTGGAAAAAGAAGGTTTAAGAGCAATAAATGAAGAGCTACCCTCTTACTAATGACTAATAGGGGTAAGCTTGTAGATAGAAGTCTTTTTTTATTGATTCCTTTGCTAAAACAAGGGCATCTAGACTTGGAAGAGAAACTAGGATTGGAGTGGACTGCCGGTGCATGGATGTCCTACTTCATAGTCTGTTATGTGTAGCTAGAAAGAGTATTCATGGTGATGGTTCTTGTAGTAGGAAGGTGGAATTAGCCTGACAGCCTTCCTTTGCCCGAAGTTCTTCAATCAGGGTTGGATCACTAATGAGCTAATTGGTGCTATTATTTCGTGATTGCCTTAAGATGAGGGTTTAATATGAGGATTTCAAAATGGTATTCCAATGGGAGTTTCTCAGCAAAGTTTTTCTAGTTTGAGCTGGTGGGCACGGGGAGTGTTTTTACCAGGTTACATGTTATGGTCATATCTGAGTTCACACTTTGAATCAGCAGATATGATATTTATGGTGGTTACTTATCTGTATCCACTGGGTCTGATATGATAAAGGTCTCCACCTCGAAGTTCGCAAAACATCTCAGGTTTACTGGTCCTTTTTCAGATTGATAGGACTGATCTGCTAAGGATATTGTTGAATATACCTGACAAGCCATTTCTTAAAAAAGTGGAACACGGAACCTGCAGGTATAGCAAACAGTTCAGTCAACTAGGCAAAGTACTGAGAGAATCAGAATACTCTAGTGAGTTGAAAAATTGTATAGAAGAACTTGGAAACAGACCAAAAAGCGGTCGTGGGGAGGAGTTGACTCAGGCACTTTTAAAACAATGCATTACAATAGGTCTATCAGCTGAGCTAGCGTCAGATGCTAATATTTGATGTTTTATGTATCTATTAGGCTACATCTATATAGTTGCATCTATCAGGCTACATCTGTCAAGTTATGCATGTATTTGATATTTCTCTTCTTTTTATTCATAATTTGTAATCTAATTGTAGCTTTCATTGACTGGTTTGTGTAGTCTTCTGCTTGCAAATTTCTGGAGGTTAGATTTAAATGTTTGAGCATAATCTATGTATTATTTGTACCAGTTTTGTACCCTTTGCATCAATTTTCTCACTGCCCTGAACTTCTCTTATAATTCCTTTTATTCTTCACGAGGGCTTGACATTTATTTGTGCTTCTAGGCCTGTTCTTTTTCACTGAACATTCTGTTTGGTTTGACTATGGGACTTGTCAGTACTTATGCAGTTATAATTTTTTCCAATTTTTATTACTTATTTGGTTCTGTTTTTAGTTAAAAAATTCATGTATAGCTAAAAGATTGATGAAAAAACAGATTAATAGAGGTCAAACGACTTCCTAGCATATCATATACATTTTAATAAAGGTAGCTACAATTGCTACACACAAAAATAAATATAAAATTGTGGTCAGAGGTGAAAGGCTCTATTGTTGTGACTACAATGATTTGTATCCCTAATTGACATTTGTATTACAGATAGAGCTGGTGTGTATACCTGATACAGTCAATTTTGGCTGTAGCTGATACTGTCTACTGGTCACTATTTCATGCTGGAGCTCTTCTCATATCAATGTATTCTAATGAGCTGTAGGCTAGGTCTGGTAAGATAAAATCCAAATTGTGGGTACTTTGTTCCTTGCTGGCTTCCTCTGCATTCTTGTGGAATTAGTCAATAATTTCACATGCACTACTCTATAAACTCCAGGTTACAGATTTCCGCTTCCCCCACTTTGGGAGAAGTTTGCAGATAATCATTGGCGATATGGGCTTCTTCAGCCAGGGTTTTAAAAGCTTCCTAGAATCTTCATCACCCAGTTGCAAACAATAAATAATCTACTTTACAAGTAAGGTGAAGGTGTTTTGTAGAGATATCTTCAGTGCAGTTTCTTCTGTGGCTATATCTGGTAACCTTTCCATAGGGTTGCATTATTAGACTTATGAGGGTTGTGTATTGTCTGTCTATCTCTGTGTATCCTAATAGAGATGTTCCTTCAGTCTCTTCCATCCAGCTGAGCTCACCAGCATGAACTTTTTGTCATATGGGTGTCTAATCGGGCTGGCTGTGGATTAAATTCTGATTGTAAATGAGTGGGCAACAGATGTTAGTTGTGTTGTCATCCCATATTTTTAAACAAATAGTTTGCTTTACTTATCGCTGATCAAATCATCATCATGAAGAGCTTATCCCGATTAGGGGTTATCTTATCCCAGATCAAATTTGAAAATATACTCAATAAGATGATAACTAATAGCATGAATTGTGAGGCTACATGTAGTCATCTATTTGTATATGGGATGAGTCGAAGGTGCCAATCTGTTGCATAGATCAGATCAAGGATGTTGCTGTTGCAGTTCAACTTCTCTTTCCTCATTCTTGCACTTTATCTGTTTTAAGCTCTCAATTTTCTTTTCTTCTGTCTGTCTGTCTCTAAACAACTAGGGACAGAAGCCCCAGCATCAATTTACTGTCTTTAGTTTTAGTTAGATATTCTTATCACTTTCTGTTGAACATGCTAGAAGAACAATGCTAGTGAAATGTTCTCTTCCTTTTGCCACTGATGGTGAAGTGAATAGATTCATGACTGTATTTCTTGCATCCAAGGGAACATAAAAGTCACCAAATTGTCATCATCATCATCATCATCATCATCAAGACCTTATCCCAATTTGGGGTTGGCCACATGAATTTTATTCCTCCATTCCACTCTATTAAATACCATGGTTTCATTTAGTCCCAAAGTTTTTAAATCTTTCCTCACCACTTCTATCCACGTTCTTTTGGGCCTTCCCCTTGCCCTTTTAGATACTTCTACTTGTATTGCCTCACTCCTTTTAACTGATGCTGTTGTTGGTCTCTTTTGAGCATGTCCAAATCATCTAAGTCTAATCTCCCTCATCTTATTACCTATTGGTGCTACCCCTAAATTTCCTCTAATATTTTCATTTCTAATTTTGTCTTTTCTTGTCTTACCACTCATCCATCTCAACATCGACGCTCATCCTATAAGTATCATGTTCCTTAATTGACCAACACTTTGATCCATAGAGCATGGCCGGCCTTATAGCCATCCTATAGAATTTTCCTTTTAGTTTGAGTGGCACCCGCTAATCACATAAAACTCCAGATGCACATCTCCATTTGTTCCAACCCGCTTGGATTCTCTGGGTAACCTCCCTCTCAATCTTCCACTCTCGTGGATCAATGATCCTAAGTACCGAAAGAGATCTTTCACGGGGACTTCTTGGTTATCAATCTTGACTGGTGTTCCACTCCTACTCTCCTTACTAAAATTACATTCCATATATTCTTTCTTAGTTCGGCTAATTTTAAATCCTTCAGATTCTAATGCTTCTCTCCATAACTCTAGATTTATGTTTACATCCTCCCTTGTCTCATCAAGTAAGACTATATTATCTGCAAATAGCATGCACCAGGGAATCTCCTCGTGCAAATGTTTTGTTAACTCATCCATAACTAATGTGAAGAGGTATGGACTCAATGCCGATCCTTGGTGCAATCCTACAGTGACAGGAAAATCACTAGTCACACCACTAGTGGTCTTAACATTTGTTACTGCTCCCTCATACATGTCTTTAATTATGTCTATATACCCCTGAGAAACCCCCTTACCACGCAACACCCTACATATTAACTCTCTAGGGACTCTATCATAAGCTTTCTCTAAGTCGATAAAGACCATATGTAGGTCTTTCCTGCTCTTCCTATATTTCTCTATTAATTGTCTTAGTAAGAAAATAGCTTCCATGGTAGAACTCCCAGGCATGAAACCAAACTCTAATTCTCTGATACACTTGTTTCATGTCGTAGCCTTTTCTCAATCACTCTTTCAAAAAGTTTCATAGTGTGGCTCATAAGTTTGATCCCTCAATAATTAGTGCAGCTCTAAATGTCTCCTTTATTCTTATAGATTGGTACAATAGAGCTTTTCCTCCACTCATCAGGCAGTTTTTTTTCTTTTGTAATCTTGTTAAACAACTTGGTTGACCAAACTACCCCATTATCTTCCCTATGCTTCCAAACCTCTATTGGTACACCATCAGGCCCCATGGCCTTAACTGATTTTATCTTTTTTGAGGCTTCTTTTACTTCAGATATTCTAATCCTCCATTCATATCTATAATATCCAATGTTGTTTAGATTTATATTATTTTCAATCCCTATATTCTCAGAGCCATTGTCATTTAACAATTTTTGAAAATATGTTTCCCACCTTTGTTTGATCTCATCTTTTTGACTAATACCCTTTGATCATTGCTTCTAATACACCTAACATGATCTAAGTCCTTACCCTTCTGTTCTCTTACTTTTGCTAGTTTAAACACATCTTTCTTACCTTCTCTTGTTCCTAATTTATTATAAAGCTCATCATATGCTTTAAGTTTAGCCTCACTATTTTCTTAGCATCGTTTTTAGCATTCTTATATTGTTCATAGTTTTCATTATTTCTAATCTTCTGCCAAGCTTTAAAACGCATCTGTATTTCTTTAATAACTTTTTACACTATTTCACTCCACCACCATGTTTCCTTTGCTAATAGCCTTTTACCTTTAGATACTCCTAAGACATCTTTTGCCACTTTCTTAATGGACTGAGCTATATTAGTCCACATAGTATTTACTTTTGTTTCATAGTTTCAATTTCCTTCTACCATCAACTTATTTTTGAATGAGGTTATTTTCTCTCCATTTAAGTTCCACCACTTAGTTTTTGGATGTGTATTAAGTTTAGTTCTTTTACTCCATCTTTTAATATGGATATTCATAACCATTAACCTATGTTGTGAGGTTAAACTCTCACCAGGTCTCACCTTACAATCCTTACATATAGATCGTTCATTATTCCTAAGTAGAAAAAAGTCTATTTGGCTTTTATGAAGTCCACTTTTAAAGGTTATGAAGTGTTCATCCCTCTTCTTAAAGAGTGTATTTGCAATGGACAGGTTATATGACAAAGCAAAATCGAGGATATTCTCCCCCATCTCATTTCATTCACCTATACCTTACCCTTCGTGTATTCTATCATATCCTTCATTATCTTTTCTTACATAGTCATTTAAGTCTGCTTCTATAAATATCCTTTCAGTGTTGGGAATTTCTTGTATGACTCCCTCTATATCTTCCCAAAACTGTCTCTTGATTATATCTTGTAACCTTACTTGTGGTGCGTATGCACTTATAACATTTATAATCTACTCTCCTAGAACAATTTTTATTATTATAATTCAATTACTGATTATTTTAACGTCCACAACTTTATCCTTTAATTCCTTATCCACTATTATTCCTATGTCATTTCTGTTATTTTCCTTTCCTACATACCATAATTTATACCCATCTATTTCTCTAGCTTGAGCCCCTCTCCACTTGGTTTCTTGGATACAAGCGCTATTGACTCTCCTATGTTCCATCGCGTCTACTAACTCCAAACTCTTACCTGTCAGTGTCCCTATATTCTATGTAGTGATGTGAATCTTATCTCCTGGAGATACCATATTTACTACCGTCTTTCTCAACCTCCATGGTATGAACCCATGTGCACTTTTCACTGCACCTGGGTTCTGATGCAGCGCGTCGCTTCCGAGGGGACACTCTAGCAGCCCTTGCCCACTTTTCACTACACCCGGGATCTGATGTAGCGCGTCGCTTCTAGGAGAACCCCCTAGCAACCCTTGCCTATTTTTCACTGCACCCGGGATCCGATGCAGCGCGTCACTTATGGGGAACGCCCTAACTTGAGAGAATGTCAATTTTCGATTCATGTCATGTTGGGGTTGCCATAGTTTTAAAAAGCTGAAGATGATTTCATTTCTTCCTTACAAACTAATACAAATGCATATTCATTTGCAAGTAGAAAAGAAATAACAAAATCATCTTCAGCTTAACCCTTGCCGGCTGGCTACCTGACGCAAGGGTGGCCGTATTTTAAGAAGCTGGAGATAATTTTCATTTCTTTCTCACCAACTAATATACAAATGCATATTCATTTGTAAAAAAGAAACAACAGAATCATCTTCAACTTCCTCCTTGCCGGTTGGCACCTGACGCAAGACCCTCTTCCTTTTTCATCTAGGCCTAGAACCGGCATTGGCGGAGTTAAAAGTCACCAAATTGTATGGTGTGCAAATTACCAATCCCATTTGTGATTTTAGTTAGGATGCAATTTGGAGCCATTATTATACCTATTTATGACTCATAAGTGGGTATAGTGAGAGCCCTAATATTATAGTTGTGCTTGATAACACAGATATCCTTGACAATCTTTTACTAGATAAACAAGTATTGTACTGGCTTTTGGGTCACAACACACAAGTGAAAATGGGATGCATATAAGTGAGCAATACCTGCATGTCTTCCTGATTTTTTGGCTAGTACTTAGAGTAGCTTTATAGAAGGGAAGCATTGGCTCAACAGTAGAGTTGTTGTCATGTGACATGGAGGTCATGGGTTTGAGGCGTGGAAATAGGCGCTTGCAAAAAATGCAAGGTAAAGCTGTGTACTATAGGCCCTTTGTGGTCTGCCTTTCCCCTGGTCCTGTATATGTAGGGGCTTTGTGCACCAGGTTGACCCCTTTACTTAGATTAGCTTTATATCTATTATGTGGGTGCAATATAGGTGTGTTTATAATGCAAGAATTCTAACACATCAAGTTAGGTTTAAAGCATATAAATAACCACTACTTATATTGTTATCCATTGCCTCATCCATTTTCTGTGGAAAAAATACTTTCTATAAATATCAGTGATGCATATTAGATAACATCCACTCTTGGAATTCATTATTTAAAAATTGGTACAAATAGTGTCATACTGTAGTGTTGACGGTTGATAGATAGTGCAAGTGCACCCAGTTGCATGATGGGGCTTGCCTTTGGCTGATCAAACCTGTCTATTACATTACCCTAGCTTTGGATGTCTTGTGTTCTACCCATTAAGATTGCTGATCAACCAAAAGCAGGCCCATCATACAAACTACTAATTTAGTGGACAATATCTCATCTTTTTATAGTAATCTACAGTAAATGCTCCCTATTAGACCATTATAGAAAGAGAGAAGGTAACTAAGTAATTATGGTTTTTGATGTATACTCAGATATAGGTTACCAAACACCATTCTGAGTTTCAGCATAAGATAATCAGATATTATAAGCAACTTTTCCTAGCTTCACTCTTATTTTCAAAAATAGATATAAGATAACAACTTCTTGGATAACAGCTTATCACATAACAACTTATAGAAATAAGTGTTGCCAATCACAACCTTAAGGGGCTATCAACTCATCAATGTTCACCTAATTGATGTCCAATCCTATGATACCCAGGCAAAAATCACATGTAAGCAAAAGTTCTCCTCAGACTTCTACAGCAAAGAAACAAGCTCAAAGTCCTCAATTTACAAAGCCTGAAGTACCAAATGTGGGGTTAGTATGTTGTGAAGAAGTTGAGGGACAAGGACAGACTGGAAAGCTTGTAAATTCCTTAAAATGGTGGTTGTGGACAGCACATATTTGTTGGTAACACCCCAAACATTGAATGATACGGAATTAGTCAGTAAAGTTGTTCAGGCCTGGGAATAATTGTCTCTTTTGAAAATTAAGAAACACCAACTGAATATATACAACAGGCCAGATGGTCTTTGAGACTGCAGTCTTCTGAAATGACAACTGAGCCAACTGGAAATGGAATGAACATATTCAGGCCTCTTGGCATAGAAAACATGTTACAAGCTAGGATGCTCAGCAAACAAAAGCAAGGGAATGAATTGCCCTCAATTCTCATGTTGCTTCTTGGCTCCAAAAAATTTCAGCTCGGTGCCATGCATAGAATGATTTGATCTTGTAGAGGAACAACAAAAATGGGTGTATTCCGATCAAGACAACTTTAACCAATGAAGTTACCATGGGTAGAATCTGGTCTTTTGGTCTGACAATATGAATCATGTGGAATGGAAGGAACATATTAAGGTCTCTTGGCATAGAAAACTTTTTATGAGCTAGGATGCTTAGCAAACAAAAGGGAATGAATGGCCCTCAATTTCTCATGTTGCTTTTTGGTTTCAGGCTGGTGCCATGCATAGGATGATTTAATCTTGTAGGAGAACAACAAAAAGGGGATATTCCAATCCAGGTAAAGTTAACCATTCAAGTTACCATAGGAAGAATCTGGTCCTTTGGTCTGTGGGGCTAGCTAGCCTTGAAGATGCCATGTCTCAGCGACCAAGTAGGGCAACCACCATATTTACATGTTAATCAGGGAGCATGGAGATGAATGCCTCATGTAAACTACCATATGCATCAAATTACTAGAACAAGCTCTTCGTTGGTCCTAGAGTTTTGTAAATAAGTTGAAACCTTGCTACGCTTTCTGAACTGTTCCCTTTGTCAGAGGGCGTCCTTATGAATGAGATGTTGAACTTATTTGAAAAGGTGATGCTCCCTGTTAAACTTTCTGATTCTTTAAAGAGGATTTTATGGAGCATGATCAGTTACACTGTCATTACAAAAACCAATCTTTTGAGCCTATCACACTTGGATCCTTCAGTTTAGACCAGTAGCCATGTCTACTCTGTGGGACTAGTAGTTCCTATATTTTGGGTATTCTCCAAAGATTTATAAAAGGATCGGTTCCATGTATGTGCCCTAATCTTTCCTTTTCATCTAAATTGCTTCCTATGAGACACAATCCTTAACCTGTGTTCAGGCATCCGTTATCTAAACCCACTTATAAATTCTAATTTATTTGCTTATTTATTGCTTTTTCAAGGATCGTGACAACCCATTGTGGATGTTTGTTGAAAGTTCTTGAAATACACTCCAAGAGCTTTCTTAAATTACAATAAAGGGGAGTCACTTATGATTCAACACAGTATTTTCTATTCACAAACTGAAGAAATCCTGCCCACAGGTTTATTTTTTAAATAATAAAAAAGTTTGTGGTGATTGATATCGCACTCCCAGAAGTAACAAATGCGTGCTAGTACTTGTTTTGTTATGTATGCTATTACAGGCTGTGGTGGTAATAGCCGGAGCAGTTCTTCTCAAAAAACACAAAAACAAAAGGAATTATAGAGCAGTGGAGGAAAAAGATCTTTGACAATGCTGGACCGATTGGCTCCTCTCTGGTGCCATCACAGGTCCATGGATTTGGCCTGTCATTGACTTTTCCATTGTGGAACAAAGGATAGATAAGTTGCACATTACTAACTTTTTCACAACTTTTAAAAGTGTTTAATATTTCAGATTTAGAACACGGGGTGAATGGCTGATGCAGTGTATTTGTCATTTGCTCGAGACATCATTGATGTTTCTGATTTACATTGTAGATCAGAATTTCAACTCAGAATGAATAGTCAATGTAAAATGTAATGACTTGGTTGAGCATCACTAGGTATGTTTTTGGTAAGGATCCATGAATCTGAAACATGGACTAATTGACTGTTAGTACTGTTCTATCATCATTATTTATTTTGCTTTTTCAATTCCTTTTCTGCTTGATGAAATTGTATGCAAAGGGCATCATCTATGCATGGAACTGAAAGTAGGATCATGTTACCATGAAATTTTTGGAAATTACTTGGGACACTCCTTTTGCAATTTTTCCATTTTATATTTTTATTGTTGGATTTAGATGTAATGTATAACAGATACATGCATGTGGAGCTCAGACTATAAACCAATGTTTCATATTTCCTATGTCATAATTATGATTCTTTACAATATATATATATATATATATATATATATATATATATATATATGTTATATGATCATGTCATGATTGTAGATATCAATTATTTTACTTTTCATGAATGAAGTGTATTTGATGGAAATTTGTACATACTCTGCTTCATGATTGATGGTAATTTTAGTAAGTGGTTGCTTTGTTTGACAGTTAAAATACAACTAACTTGCATCAATATTGTGTAAAAAGAAGTTTAATGGTTTTTATTTCATCAAATTATATTAATGTTAATCAGATGAATATGAAGGAAGAGAGGTGTAATTTGGCATTGCTAGAGATCAAGGAAACTCTATTACATTGAACATAGAAAACAAATAATAAAATATTGACCATGGCATCTGCGTGATTACCTAACACCAGTAGAGAAGAGCCTTGCTAGTTAATTTCATGATAAACATTTAAAACTGAAGGATTCAAATTTCAATTCTTAAGATATTATTGTTACAACTCTGGGAATGCAATGCATGATGAGAGGAAGCTATATATGATTGTTGCAAACCTGAAGAAGGAAAAAATGGTGTCCACTCTCTTGTTTTGAAAATGGCTTTTAGACTGTTTTGATGGATGTAGTTGTTTTGAAAATGGCTTTTAGACTGTTTTGATGGATGTAGTTGTTTTGAAAATGGCTTTTATACTGTTTTGATGGATGTAGTAGCTTCATGAGAGATTAAAACCATTATCAAGAAGTGTAATGTGAAGAGTTCCACAAAAGAAGGTATTGGCTTTAGAATTTTTTTAAAAATACAGTTTTCTAAATTTAAAACATCGTGAAATAATGGGAGAACTTCAAGATCATGGAGATGTTTTCATGGGTAATCTAAACTTTATTGTAAGAGAACTCTCCTCCTACTTTTTAGAGGTTTTATTAACTTGGAAGTCCTAAAGTTTGATAGGAATGACTAAAGATTAGATTGCCACGGTGTTGGGTCCTCCTGGGCTGAATTGAATTAAATCTGCAAAAATTTCCTATTTTGTCTCCAGAACATATTCTCTTTCGGCTCCAATTAGCACAACAGCCATTGTTAACATCTCTATCTCTCTCTCTCTCACTTTCCTTAACTACTGTAGTTAATGGCACAAAATTTTGGTAAATTAATAGCCCTGGTTAGAGGTCTTCTATTAGCTCTGCGCATTTTATTTTATCAGAAAATCTTTATTTGAAAATACACCTCAGCTCCTGGTTGTATTATTTTGTAGGAAAATCAAAATAATCCTTTTTCATTTTCTTTCCAACAGTCCCAAATTTAGCTCTCTGGCTTTCTTTCTCGTGTCAAACTATCAAGGTATATTTGCCTTTGTCTAGTCCCCAATTATTTTTTCAACCATCTCTCTCTCTCTCTCTCTCTCTCTCTCTCTCTCTCTCTCTCTCTCTCTCTCTCTCTCTCATGTGAACGTGTACTTGCCTTTATCTTTCCCTACATTCCTTACAAAATTTCTTTTCAACTGGCTGTTACTACAAATCTCTCTCTCTCTCTGTCTCTCTCCACTAAGAATGTCAACTTGCCTTCATTTTGTCATATATTTACTCCAACCATATCAATTTACTTTCTATTTATTTTTATGTTTGTCCCTAGAATGTTAATTTGTATAATCAGTGGGCCTTAAGGAAATTTTGAAAGGGTGTTAAATAAAAAATTTGGACATTATCATTTACCACTTTGGCCAAGGTTGAATCTGTAGGCGTTGAATTATCTAAACGCAATCATCATTTTGTTGGTCAGTAATTTATTGGAGTCTAGTGTATTGTGTAAGACATGGTGGTTTATGCTGCCTATATAAAGTTGCCTTTGTTACATCAGGGAAACTTTTTATACATTTTTGGTTGTAAATAATCTATCCTAGCTATAGTGGCAATCATCCTCACCTATAGAACACCATGCCGTGTTAAATTTTGAGTAATGTGCTACGTTCAAGTCTGCCCTTTAATTGCTTGCTTGTTAATTCTTGATATACTTTGATATTTTGTACACAATATGTTCGACTATTTTTAGTTGCGTGGAATCTTTACAATTTTCTTCCCTTGCAGTATTCATGGTGCTGCGTGTAATTTAGAGCAGTTACAAACTGTTACTTCATCACTGTACATGGGGGCTGGATGTGTGGATTCATTTTACCAAGGTACTCTTTTTTTCTGCTAGTGTTCAATATCCATTCCAGTGCTGGTATTGCTTCTTTAGTAATCAGTGAATTTACGAACAGATGTCTTTCATTCTCCGTATAAAACAATAACAATAAAACATGTTCAGTGTTCATTCACGTAGTTAACTCAGGGGAGCACATGCAACATATGAAGATCCCTGCAGCATGAGTTACGTGTAGTGAATTTAGACTGCACCTGCCCGTCGGACATGAAAACTGATGTAAAGTCATTGTGAACTAAGACTCATGGTCGTGCAAATCTACAATTTTTCCTCTTTCCCGTGAAGGGGTTGGTCAATGCACACAAACTTTTCATGTGTGAGGAATCCAATATGTAGTTCCATGTGCTTACAGAAACATATTGCCAATTAGAGCGGTGGATCCAAAATCCTCACTATGAATGGGAGATGCATGTGGTTGCACCTATTTGGGAAAATTAGATGCAAACTTAAAAATGCTTGTATGCAGTTACAAAGTCTTATCTACACATGCACGTTGGATGCAAACATCTGGATTCTTACAGGCAGCCAAATCACGCCTGGAGAGGGTGCAAACCGCTACTAAGATCTCTTGTTCCTCCTGCTATTGTGTGGTTTGAATTTTGGTGCCCAATTTCTCATGTTGTTTCTCTGATGAAAAGCAGAACGTTACATTTTGTGGGAATGAAGGCTGTGGAAGTTACAGGTGCAAGGCTCGTGCTTTCTCGGTCCTGTAAATGCGCCATTTTGTAAATTGTGTTCTTAAATACAAGAAGCATGTAAAAAATTTGTTGTATGATATCGGTTGCAGATTGTAGGAGGAACAGAATTGCATCCAATGACGCTGTTGTTAATAGATGTGGAGCAGATGTACTCCATAAATAGCATATTTGTTAGATTGACATTCAAATGCATTACACGAAAATAGAGCTTTGAAAGTGGTCAAATGCTTCTGGACCAGCTTACATGAACGTACTAAAACATTACCGTCCGTGTGGACAAGGAAATTCGCATGCGGCCACATTCATTGTATGTCCCATTGCGATGAGAGGTTAGTGCTGGCATCCATACTCAACCTCTACAGCAGCTGAATGTATCTGGAGTACAGTCCTTAGTGATGCTAACCCATGTATGGTACTCAACTATTAAAGGTTGGTGGCGTGGGTATAGATTTTTGAAATCGGGTACTAAGGGGAGGTATATTTTACCTCTTATCTTAGGCATTTCTGTTAGTATATCTTCTGTGACATCTCCTGTGATGTTTGCGATGTGTCATATGTTCTGTGATATGTGAGATATGTTCTATGAAATCAGAATGCAATGACCGTCAAAGTATGGGTAAATCAGATACGTTGATGTGGATTGAGAGTCATCAGATTCTCATCAACCCAACACAAGATGTAAATATGCACCGACCATTCATATGTTTTAGGTGGGCTTAAGCAAGTGCCCAATTTTACTTTAGGTGGGCTCATAATGAGCAATTTGAGTCCTATGTACTTTGATTAATAATTTGATGGTTTTTGGATTTCCTTTAATAGCATGAACGTTAAGCATCACTAACTATAATCTAGATTGATCTACTGCTCTTGAATGCTAGTGGGTCTGGAATCATGATGATCTAAACTATCAGTAGCTGCAATCCCATCCCTCATGGGCTCAATCTCTTGAAAAACTTACCGGGCAATATGATGTTCTCGGTTCTAAGGTGTGAAATGGAAGGTAACAAAGTAATAATAGTGTAAAAATTTTGAACAATGAAAGGATTATGATTGTGTAATGGTTTTAGGGGTTATTGGTAAAAAAGTAGCCTAATAGAAAATTGGTTTGAAATAATATCACTAAATTATGAGCCCACTTGTTTTTCTATCAAGCAGCAATAATCTACTATCCTACACATTAAAATATACCAAAATACATTTGATCAAATGGTCAGGATCTATTGTGGATTTCTTAGCGACAAGAAATCTGTCCTCTTCTCTAGTGAATAGGGAAAGATCTATTGTAGTGGACCAACTTGCATGAGTCATGTATATAATGATTTTTTAATACCAACTTGTGACATTTTTGGGAGCTCTTGCACTGTGTAGGGCTCACTTGGTTATTACACGTGATAGGTCTTGCCTTTACATGTAATAAAAAGCCTACATGCGTGAGTGCAAGACACTCATTTCTTCTCTCTCTAAAAAAATATATTTTGAAGTTGATTTTTCTCTCTGTAGAAACAATCAAAATTTATTACACTAAATAGGGGTTGGCATATATCTAATAACAACAAACGTATCAATTGAGATAATGTTAAATAAACCTGATATTTTACATATGGTCAAGATATTATAGTTAAATAAATTTGATATCTCACATATGCTTACGATATCATTGTTAAATAAGCAGCATATGGCATGATATTTCACAAATGCTCAAAAAATGCAATTAAATAAACCTCCCTAATGCAGCTGGTTGATGCACGATCATTTATATTGTAGACGGTCACCGAGGAGAAAATAATTTGTTAGCAATCATAGCGATACGATTGGGTATACCATTTTTAGTTATTATTAGAGTGGAGAAAGGCGTCGGATTTGTGTTGATTTTGTATCCTCACTGGTCCGCAGGTGCCTTCCCATTTGGACGACAGAGATGGAGTGGGAGTAACGTAAAACCATAAGATTTTGCTACTTCATTGGACCAATCCTGTTCTTGTCTTTAAGAGGCATTATAAGTGACGTGTCCCAGTCATTTTTGCTGATTAAGAGAGAGGGACTCGTCTTTCGCCTAGGATTATACCTAATAGACCCTTCGTTGCACCGAGTCCGTAGCATTTTCTATAAAAGGAAATTTGTTTTTTCTTTGCCACTGAAAAACCGGGCTTGCCGTTTGGGACGATGTTGACATGCACTTATCCATACGAATCTCTTCTTTGTCAAGTTATATTATAGAGTTCTTCTGGCAAGACGCGGGAAAAGGACGTGAAATGACGCTTAAGAGATAGGTCTAAATTCGGATAATGGGAACTATTCATCATGTTTGCCCTGCCTTATTTAGGCTGTGAGAAAAATTCGTCTAATGGACATGATTTTAAAAATGAAAAGGGGCATGACTCTATGAATTTTAATGGCGAGCCAATCGAAGCCAACATGATAAATAGATCAGATCATCCAAAGGAAGCCTCAGCTTGTTGTCCCAAAAGCATTTCCCTATATTGTTTGTCAAGGGCACTGGCAACTGGACGCAAACAGCTGCTACTAATCGGTACTGGACAATTGGGAAAGAGTTCGACACCCTAAAGACAAGATTACCTTTTGTTATTTTGACCCAGTTACAGCATGCTGGACTGAAATTGGCCTTGTACTTTGTCTTCTATGAGTTTCTCCATTGGATGTTCCTGGCCTTTGTAGTTCCTCAAAGTATTAGGTGTAAAAATCTTAAGCAAATTCAGGTCTGGAGCTTCCTTGTGGATGAGAATATGCCAATATAAAAGATGGGGCATAGAGTTTGAATGAACAAAAACCTGTGTCCTTTTGTACTTTTCAGTCTGCCAGTGTAAACTTTGAAGTGATGCTAGACGCACCACTCCAACATGCTTCGTTATTTAATTTATGAATGGTTCCTATATTTCTCATAGGCATGTTCCTTGACCCGGACCTTTTCACATCCAAAGGACTTCATGAGCATCGATTTGCAATGCTGGAGAAATCTTTGCCATGTTATCCGATCTGAAGCCCTAAGAACATGCAGGCACTGTGAGAGATGATGGTCGCCCATCCATCACTGTAGGCCCTGCAGAAGTTTGTCTCAACTGTTGGAGGTAGTACCTGCGTGACCGTGCAGAATTCGTCGGTGCTCCACCATCGCTTGACCTGCCATCCAATCATCTACTCCTTTGTCGATATCTTCTTTTCTAGAGTTTGCTGAGGAAGCGCATGGTTTTGGGGTGTAGAGGTCGTCGAGTCCCACCGTATTGCTTGGAGCCTCAAATAGACTTTCGCATGCTTCATCATCACAAGGTGTCAGGGTCCAAGTGAGCTTGGGCACTTTATACTTTTTCAGGTTTCCTGTAGCACTGGGATCATGATGGCAGAAGTGCGAGACAATGTGGTACGACCAGCTAAAATTGCTTGTGGTTTTCACCGATCCAAGCGGTTCGTCTTCTGATTCCTTGACTTAGACCATGCTATAGGAAAAGTCATCCTCCGGATGACCATAAACTCTGTTGTTCTGAGCTCTAAGGATGACGGTGAACAGTTTTACCATCCATTTACATTGCGGAATAACAAAACTTTGGGATCATCCAGTGGCACTGGATTCTTGGCATGGCTTCTTTAGGACAGAACCCAGAAGATGAATTTTGAATCACAAAAGTCTTGTCCTTCTTTCAGACCCCACGGCTATCCGTGCCATAAGGTCTCTAGACTCTTGCTTTCCAATTGCGGTATATCCATGCATTTCAAAAGCGTCAAATTGGTCTACCAAATAAAAGGAAAAAATCACAAATTAATTGTCCAATGAGAGTCATGACCACAAATTATATGGCCTTGCAGGATTATTGAAAAGGCATGTGTACCTGTCCAATTAGACTCGCTAGCTATCAAACTTGATAACCATTTGATGATTTGAACCATGCTTTTTTAGTTTTTAAATCATGTCCGTCAAATATTTTAACTGAAAAAGCTACTAGCCAAGAGCCTTGGATGGACATGATATTTGGTATTCAGTACAAATCGACGTAGATAATTCTTTTTTCATCTGTGTCACTGTTAGTAGAAAATTATTAAATAAGTTCAAAGTTTTGGTGCACGGCTCAACAATAGGATAACCTATGAAATAGATGGTTTGGAAGACGGTGGCTGGAGGTTTAAGGTTACACTTTTTTCTGATTGAGGAGATTTTGAAGCTAAAAGAAAGAACAGATGGTATGGACTTTTGGAAATAGTGAGTCCTAATTGCATAGCTCCCGGCTAATACTTTCTAAAGTGAAAATCTGCACATGCACCATATAACATATAGCTATACATACATAGATATAGTTGTCGTTCATCTTCGTCTACAAATAGTGGGTTTATAACAAATGTTTAGCATTGTTGACCATGTATAACTCAACATCTTCTCTAAAAATATACTTGGTCACCTGTTCGAATCAGTGCTTTTACCTTTTAGCCGCAGATTAAATTTAGGAGTGTGAGTGTGTGAGAAATTTGCTTTGTAATAGAAAAAATATATAGTAGGAGTCCTTGCGGCACAAGAGTTATAACATCCGTAAAGGAGACCTTGTGGCACGGTGGTGAGCCACGGACCCATTTAGAGAAGAGACGTGTTAGCAAGGCTGAGATAGTGGTTCTCTCCATCCAAATAGAAAGCATTCAATTACTATGATTCTTTACTGGACCCCCTAAGTCACCAAAAGCCAAAGGGAATATTCGTCTTTGTTAAAGTAGGAATATGTTCTTCACTTGATCAGCCAGCTATTCTTCAAACTCATTTTTCGACAAGGGTTCAATGCCCCTCCATACATGCCTATTATGTCCCTGTTTCTTCTTCTTTCATGTACCTTTTTTCCTTTTTAATTTACCCCTTGATGTTGTTTTTAACCTTTTTGGTTGGCTGTTCTCCTTCCTCGGATGTCTGCGTCCATGGAAAGAGAAGATGTACATCGGGGCCCCATTTTTTGGATCCCGAAACCACTCATCGTTGGGGCCAGGTTTTAGATAGGCCATGCATTACAAATCTTCTCCTTAAGATGATCTAACCATTATTATTGAGGAGATAAAATTGAAGGCCCTAGAAAGTTCAGAAAAAGGGTAGCAATACGTTGACCGATTGGAGGAATGAAAGGCAATTATCAGTTCTTACTAGTGACAACAGTGGGATTCATGCAAGTTGTCTGGATCCTTTTATAGTTCCACCGACAACTGAATTGGATGCTGCAACAACCATTGCTGTATTGGGTGTTGACCTTTGTCTTGAAGATAATTATGTATGACTTATTATATAGTAAATCTATGAGGATGATCTCCCAGTTGTACAATGTAAATTGTAAGTATATGGTTGGCCAGATTTATGTGTAGTGATAGCCACGGATAGAGTGAGAAAAGGAAATTCATGTAACTTCTTCTTTTTGTATTTAAAAAAAAGATCAAGAAAGAAAATTAGGATAGTCCAAATCCATTGGAAAAGCTCTTCCATGTCGAAGATTTAGGATCTTCTTTGTTTGCTTAGCTCACTACAACTAACGCTCACCAATCGGCATGAAAGACAGTTAGGTTCCAGTTTTAGTTATTACTATACTTTCTTATTGAGAAGTGATATAACAGCCTAATATTTTGAATGGCTAAAACTTTATGTAGACCCAGTTTTTTTATGATTCAAGTTTTTAAAAATATTGTCCTTGACTTAAATAGCTTATGGTTCAAAATTCTCATATATTCGTTTATCCTAGCCATTGTTATTTTCAGTTATAAAATGGAGGGAGAAACTCTTGAGCATTCATTTTACAACTCAAGAAAATAGTAGCTAAGATTATCCAATGGATGAGAATTTTAGATCATAGCCCATTTAAGTCAAGGGAAACATTCTTAATGACTTGGATCTTCATAAAATAGGGTTACAAGTTATAACCATTAAAAACATTGATAGGGGGCTACTTTATCAAAAAGTAAAATCATAATAGCTGCAAGTAGTTACTTTGTCCAAATGGAATATCATTAGAAAGATGGAGTAAAGAAATAAGTAACTAATGAAGTTGGATAAAGATCTTAGGAAAATGCTAAACTGAGGCTCTTTAACTAGACCTTAAAGTGAGGCTTCCTCTCAGTCCATCGCATGTCATATTTAACCTCAGAATCTTGTTAACTGTATTTGACCGGTAAAATATTCTAATCCCTTGGGTCTGATCGAACACATGTTGTCTTGAGAGAGAGCCTTACCAGAGGCATGGTTAAAGAGCCTTCGTATATTACTTACTAAAATTTCATAGTGTGACAACCCGGGTTTTTGAAACATGATTTGTAAAGTATTTTGAAAGGCAGGGCCCTTAAGAGTGTAAAAAAATTTTGCAAAACAAAACAGCGGAAATTCTTTTCTTTAGAACTTGTTTTGAAAAACCCAAGTCACCACTTCATACATAACATAAGTACAATTTGTGTACAAAATAAAATTCCATTGTAAGAATATACTTTTATTAAACTCCAGGATCCATCTAGTGGTTCACAGTACAGCCAATCTAGTACAATACTTGTCCAAATTACATAATCCAAAACTCAAGCTCACCATACAATAAAACTCGCAACAAAGAAAAATTCATGTCTTCAAGGGTATATCTTGAAGATTATTCTCTTCAAGTTTTCTATAGTCTTCAGCTCCTAACTCTCCTTCCCTGGATCTGAGATATTGCAACAAGTACAATATCTCAGCAAGCAATGCTTGGTAGGGGATTCAAGAAACATAATAATTGACAAGGTAATTTCAATACTTCATAATCTCATTATCCTTAAACATACTCTTTACTTTGTAAGTTATGTATATCTATATACATACGTACCCTTCATGAGTAAACTAGTTAAATTTGTGAAAATAGTTAAATATCATTCCCAACTAAGTTGATCAATTCTCTTCATTTTGAGAATTTAGTATTATAGCTAATCTTATACTAGGAATTTCCCTTCTTGGGAAAATATTGGTAATATACAATTACCTAGCATTTCTTTATGCTATAACATAAGGCATTTCACTATGTCTATTCCCATATGCATCATAGTGCAAAATAATCATAAAGGTTGCTATGCTTCAGTCTGATCCATATTAGCGTGCTCAGATAACTGCCCTGTTCACCACTGATACCACGGTGAAAAATATTATGTCGCTGCTCATATGGGGGGCAAGACTTTCACAGTGGTAGCCTTCCCATAATTGCCACCACCCGACTTTTAGCCTCTCATTGGGCAAGGTATCATCATATCATCAAATTTCAAGGAGTAGGTGCCCAAACCCTCATAATTCCTCTAGCAATAGCATCCCCCAGGCTTATGCCTATTAAAACAAACTCACAAGCCTCCAAGCTTGTATGTAAAATAGATTCCATATATATATCAGACCATGTGTCTGTTTACTTAGGGCTGAAATATTTTCTAGTTCCCTATTCACTTATAGTTTAGTCCTTAACCATCTTATATGTGTTTGGTTGGATCATAAGGTTTTCAAGAGATTTAGTACAAGTATTATCATTACTCTTGTCAACATAAGATCATGAGTACAATCATGTATATCTCATGTAAATGCATTCATCAAATCCTCCTACCTTTAAGGATTGATCTCTTTTCCCCAATCTTCCATAATCCTAACTGATGTATGTAATCTATACATCCATACATATTGTCAATATATAAATTATGAACAATCCTATTGATCACTAGATCTGATGTTTAGAATGATCTTTAGATCATTCATATCTAAGTATTTTTCTATCTCTAAGTCTTTGTATGTTCATCTCCTTGATCTTGATCTTTCATAGATCCTTTGATTGACAATCTATACATGTTGATAAAGATCAAGGTCCTAAATCTTCTATCATCTAGTTCTTCTTTGATCTAAGTTCAGTTCTTGGATCATCCCTATGGAGAATGATCTTGGTTTTCTTCCTTGAATCATCTTTGATCAAGCGTTTGGATTATCTAATCTAATGAACTATAACAAGTATACTAATAAACATGCATACTAAGTACAATATAGTGTTCTTATTCTTATTGTTCTTGATCATCTAAGATCTAATGGATCTTGTTTGATCATCCTTATCTTACTTACTGTTTTTATTAGGGTTAGGTAATTTACTAACCTTTTATGCTCTTATTATTATTATTCAACCGAGTTAATGTCTTTGGTTGAAGGTAGCTTATTCAAGCCTAAATCTAGACTGCTCCTCTTATTTTCAATTGGCTAAGGCTTACAAGCTGAATGGGTGAACACAAAGTGGTTACTTCAATCCTCATGTAAGGAGGCGTTTAGACCTCACAAACGTCAATAGAAGGTAGGGGAAGAGCGAGGCTCTATTAGATAACCCCCTTAACCACTATGTTCATCATTCACTAGAATGACTATAGCTCAACCTTTCATAAGGTTCCTATAAGCATGTTTACCCTAAGTACTCTTTCTAATGGATTTTAATTAAGTCTATAAATATTTATAATGTCATTCATGGGGTTTATTATTCTTTTCCTAATTTGGGCAAAGGACTTGATAATCCTTATATTGTCCTACTAACTGTAACCCTTACTAATTAAGTCCAAAGCACTCCATTCTTATTTGTGTAATGAAACTCTACTTTCTCCTTAGAATACATTTTTGATGTTTTATGCTCTCTATCTCATAACAAGTAAATCTACTACTAACATTCAACCATAAATGAATTATAAATTCAAAGCATAAAACTACATAATTTAACATTCAATGAAAATGAGGCAAGGTACTTAAATTAAATCTATCACCTTATGATAACAATGAAATCACATATCATAATAAGTCTAAATGTTATACTAGCATGCTTTATAACATAATAATATAAAATGAAACTAATTACATTTACATTTTTAGAAACCTTTACTTATGATCCAACCATTTGATCTTAGATCTTTTCCTTTGATTAAGGATTTTAGTTAGATTTAGGGAATTTTCTATATTAAGGTTAAAATATCATATTGATATATTTTTATCATAATCCATCCATGATTTCGTTAGATTTCATCTTATAAACATTTATTCTTTTCATCCCAAGGGTCTGATCACACTTGATCTCATTGATCAAGTGGGTCCCTTTATATTTTTAGGGTTTTTCTACCATAAAGGGTAGATCCCTTAATATATCTCATATATATCCAATTAAACCATATATATTACTTTATTTCAATAGTATATCATTATTAAAATATGTTTTTAAGATCTGATCATCTCAGATCTTGAAAATCTATGTAATTGGAAACTTATTTCTTTAATACAAAAAGTTTTCACTGAATAACATATCTATTTTATCATTTCATAAGAAAATAGAGGTTTCAAGATTTTCATAGTTTCTTTTCGATCTCTATTTGGAGTTCAGATGACTCCGGAATTAAATCTAGAAGTTTACAGTCTTCCTAGGCCTTTATTTGATTTGGGCCCAGGAACGGACGGCCCAGATCGTTTGGGCGGAAAACCAAGCCGGGCGGACCGAGTCGGGCGAGTCCGCTGTGCTGAAATATCAAAGCGCCCGAACGGGGCATCCATGGAAGCGCGCGGGATGTCGTCTGTCCGATCTGGAGATCGGACAGTCCGTTTGGACCATCCAATCAATCCCTTCTCAACTGAGGGACCAAAACTTCTCAGATCTTTCTAAAAATTCTACTCTAGGGGTTTTGGACCCTTGTGGATTGATTGATGGAGTCAGATTTTTCATCTGAGCACTCCATCATCATGAATTAAGGGTTCTGTTGTTTACTTTATTTTCACCTTTTTATTACCAAAATAAATTACAAAAAAATAAAAATTACATAAAATAGTACTAAACATCTATGAAAAGGATTTCCACCTACCTGATTAGAGAGAAAACCTCGGTTATATGCCCAATTTTAAAAAAATACCTTGTTGATGAAGATATGGCCTAAAATCCACCTTTCTTGCAGATATCCGTTGTTTGAACCGTTGGATCTTGAAATTTCTTTGGGGGTTTTGTAGAATAGATATGTTGGGAAGTTTTGGATGGTGGAATTGATCTAATTAGATCTGGAACAGAGTGCATAATTGATTTTAGGTCTCTTGTTCCAATCTAAAAAGAAAAACAAGTTGAAAAGAGATCTAATGCTTGGAAATTTTGGGTTTTTTGGGAGGGATCTAGATTTAATTTTTCAAGGAGAGTAAAGAGAATTTTGTGGGGATTTTATGAGGATTTTTGGAGGATTTTTGGGGTTGTATTTATAGGCATTTTGGGTCTTTTTTCATGATTATAATATTTTATTTTTTTATTATTAAATGGCATGAAAGTCTTCAATACTCCCATGCCTAATTTTTCTTTCCCAAGACCAGCTGATGTTTGTTGACCCATGTTCTACATGGGCTGCTAATAAAATTGGTTGTTGGGTCCCTTGTGGGCCCCACATGGTGTAAAAAGACCGTTTTGCCTTTTATGCATAAAATTTTGGGTTTTATTCCCATAATCTCATATTTGAGTGTACTTAGTGGTGTTGGATTCGTATTTCTCAATACATTCTAAATTTTGATGTCTCATATTTTGATTTTTGGGTAAAATTACTATTTTACCCCTTTTGTCCAAGAAATGAAAAACTTAAGGATTTCTCATCCGAATTCGAAATTTGTCATGCTTACAGTCATTTTGAAGGGTTTGCTAAGTTTAATGTCAATTTTACATATCTTATGATTTGATTATACTTTTATAAAAAGTATATTTTAAATAACCCTAATATTTCAGCCCGAAATATCTGAAACTCAAACTTTATTGATTTTTCTCAATCAATTTACAAAAAATTGGGGTTATTACACATAGGTCATGTGAAACTACACATTTGAAGAACTTGAAATATCATATATGCAACGTTCTAAAACCTTAAGTGTCACAACTCGGGTTTTAAAAAAAATACATTTTTACTCAAATTTTTTTCAAAGGCAAGATATCCTTGTTTTTTTTTTTAAACTCTTTTGCAGAGTCAAAATATTAATTTTTAAAAACCTCAAGTGCCCTTTTTTATTTCCTTCCCTTTTTGAAATGCAAGCTCACATTTGAGCCATTTTAATCTATTTATACTTTAAATAACAGGGGTGCCTAGAATAGTTAATCAAAACCACTTACTATAATAATCATCATCAAAGTGAAAGTCTAGCACTATTAGCCTTATTACATGAACGATTTGGAACAAGATAAAATGTTTCTAACATCATGAAATCTTCTCTCTCTCTCTCTCTCTCTCTCTCTCTCTCTCTCTCTCTCTCTCTCTCTCTCTCTCTCTCTCTCTCTCTCTTCAAGTGTGGAACTAGGTTTCCTCACTTTTGCTCTTAAGCCTTATGAGATGAATCTGCATATTTTTAATATTTTGTTTGAGTAAACACTATACTCAATAGATAAACCTAAACCCCAAAATCAAAATAGAGGCATCCAATAAGCACATACCTTGACATCATATTTTCATGCAAAGAAAGTCACGACTAACTTACCATAGTCATTCATGCTATGCAAATTTAGGCATTTCCAACATTTCATATGTCATGAAATAATATTATTTCATAATGTAAATGGATTACTAATCATAAAAATAATTGTGTTGATAAAAACACTACACCAACACTTCCATCGACAATACTTTGTGCCCTATGGCACTTTGGCAATACATTTGTCAATCATTCATGAGTACTAATAAATTGACCACCTTGTGTTCTACTCATATGGAATCACCAAATTAATCCTCAAGCTCAAAAACAAAAAAATCTAATGGGAATGCTATACTCACTATTAGATCTCTAAACCACATGCTTGTCGATACCCTAGGGGGACCTCAACTGTATCCTCACAGAGCTTAGACTTATCTCGAAAGGGTATTGTGAGACAATTATAGTGATCTCTCCCACCAGTCGAGAAAATTACCACTATCAAACATTGGATACCATTTTAACCTTTGGTGGTAAGGTACCACGACAACCCATACAACCCCTTAGCATTGGCCCACCAAACAATTTAGCCTACTAAAAATATACACCTAGGGTATTATCATATCTAAAATCTTATTTCAAACTTTGTAATGTATGATTTACAAAATATTTTCTTTTGAAAATCCTATCACTTTATTCGCATAACAAAACTTTCTAAGGGGGGTTTATTTAACGACACATGTTTGGCGTTTTGTTAGCACATCTCCTACAATATCTCTGATGATATCTTGTGTGATATCTGAGATATGTGTCATATATTCTCTGATATCTTGTATGATATTTGAGATATGTGATATTTGTTCTGTAATATCTTTAGCAATATTTCTGGTCATATTTTTTATGATATTTGAGATATGCCTTAGATATGAGAAATATATGCCTCTTAGATATCACAGTTAAATAAGCTGCATTTCTGGCATATGCCATAATATCAACTAGCACCTTGATATTTATCAATGATGTGGGCCATTCATCTATGCTATGATATTCCTAAGGCCTAGGGATTTTATGGTACCTTTGTTGTATATGCCTTTCTATGGCACCAAATGCTACAAAATTGTATGTGAAATACTCTCATTTCCTTGTTAAATAACATAATCAAAAGATCTTGAGAAAGACTAAAAGGTCTTCAAAAGAATTTCATAATTGAGGCAAGCCGAAGTGCAAGGGTTAGTTGCAGCCCTAGCAAGTAAATTCCTCTCATTGCTTTAGCAAATGAGTAAATGTAGCCCTAGCAAGTAAGAGTGAGATTGAAAGGTTGACTTGTGACTAGCAAAAGAGTTGTACACAAGTGCCGTACAGGTTTAGCAAAGGTAAAATTGCAACCCCGTAACAAAGAGCTTCTGCTAACTTGAGAAGTCAATATGCTGGCTAGGATAAGAGTGCCAATTGCTGAGAAGGGCTCGATATTGGTTTGCTTGCTCTAGCTCAATATTTTTCCTTTGAAGGTTCTCCCCTAGCTAAGGCTGCTTGTTTAAGTGATAACATGGAATTGTGGGGCAGCACCTCACTTCTGCTATAAGGGCCAACTTTTGGGTGATCCAAACTGTCCATCCAATTATTCTTGGCTTACATCACAGTCTTTTTAAGTCGGTAGGTGGAGGACTTGTTCGTTGCCTACTCTTCTACTCCTCTCATTCCTTGAAAATTGCTTCTTTCTTTTACATTAGAAAGTTTAGACAAATTAATAAATTTGTGGCCATGGTTAATGCAAACCATCACTGCTATTAGCAGCTCTAATATTGGAATAAATTTATTGAGACATTGATATTAGAAATGCCATGAAGACCGAGTTGTGTTCTTAAACAATTCTTTTGTTTCAAAGCTACTAATGGTAGCATATAAATCCTTATCTAAATTGGTCATGCGCCCAGTCAAGAATCAGAACAATACCTCCATCGCTTTTGAGACAAGTTAGTTCAAAATGATGTAAAATAATTTCTAGTACATGATAAATTGCCAAATTAAAACCACCCACTACCCCACCAGCACCACACCATTCAATAGAACTAGACTTTTCGAAGGATCCTTAGCCAATATCAAGTATAACAAAGCACCACCATAAGAAATGATCTTCTAACATACAAAAGCAACTTGATAGTGTCACAAGCAAGACCAAAATTTCCACCTGTTTAATTTCAATCACACTATCCAGCTCTAGTCCTCTGCGTTCGCCCTTTCATCTTTAACAAGCTTAGTCATGTCGTCAATCCGAAGAATTGTAATAGCTGCCTCATTTGCAAACTAGGACAAGTAAAACCAAAACCATAAGCCCATATCAATTATGCACTGGCACATGCAATTAACCTTTGTTAGATTTATTAAGGATACTTGTATTATCTTTACTTTGCTCATTGCAGGCTCAATAACTCCAACTTCCAGGTTATTGTGGATTGTTCCCTTTGAAAGGTCAAGTCCCATGCTACAAGAGACAAAGACAACCAAAGCTATGAAACAACACAAAGTATCACACAACACACACACACACACACATAGGTGATGCTGCTAAAATGTCAGAATACCCTGAAAGGTGTTGCTTGTCGTTTGCCTTTGTTTGTGCTTTATGTATATGCCCAAAGCTTGGAGACAACTTAGTTGCATCCTTTGTAGCATTCACAGCAAGAACATGCAGTTCAAATCACTACTTTCAGTACTAGAAGATGTAAAACGGTAGACAACAAAGAAACCAACTTTGTAGTATAGTATCATAGTTAGCACCTTTGGTATGAATAGAAGAGATTTAGTAAACTCGGCAATTGCTAATTGCTCCTTGGATCCCAAAGTGGTAGCTAAATTCTCTAAGAAAATAGATAATGTAGCCTCAACTGCACCACCACCTGCTACAACCTGCAACCAGAGTCATAGATGAGAAGTTATTACATTCTTTCACCTTGAAAGCATATTTGATATCTTGATACCAATCATAAAAGAAAATTTCAACCCTAAAATTGCCCAATGAAGCATTAATAGTACTATTAAATGATGTGGAATCTAATATAAGAGTCCAATCCAAGATCGTTTGTCTATATTCAGAGAACAGGTGGGTCAACAGAGTCAAACAAACAACCCTTGGTTGGGAAGGTCACATCTAACCACCATGGTAGGTGATAGTTGGATCTTTGCTCAGACCAAGCAAGATCCCCAACAACAGGTATCTTCAAGTCTGTAAATTGCAATAGGCTCTGCACCTACCACGCTTGTGGTTTTGGTCCCTTTCACCATAATGACATCATCATTAGTAATTCGTTCCTCCACAACTTCATCTGCATATCCCAGAAGTGATGAATCAAATGTTTCCTATCCTTCATCGTCAGCCAATGTTGAAACCTGCAAAGCATAATGGAGCAAGCGAAAAAGAATAGAGCTCATTATTGTAGGAAAAATGTGTGATAATAGAATAACTAAATACATAAAACTATTGGGCTATAAATTGCAGTATATGTGATTCAAAACTAGAAATCATAATTCCTTGCTTCCATAGTCTTGGCATGCTAATTAACACTCTAAGTCTCCAACGTAAACAAAGGTCTAGCTCACAGATATAACAAAATGACATTTCACTTCTCCAGACACTATAAATTGCCATAAGTTGTCTGATAATCAACTACCATATCAAGGATTCAAGAGATGACAGCAAAGCCAGCTATCTCAATTGTGTCTAGTGTAGTCAAGTGCTAACTATAAGGACTTCTAGACAAACAGATTACGTCATGATACACGATCAGTGAAAATCACATGTATGACACCATTAAAATCTGAAGAGGTTTCCAAAATGAATGTGATTGATATGGCCTTCTTCATCCATTAAGAGGTTTCCATTGTGAGAACCTTAACCTGGAAAACAAACATAAAGCACTATTTGGTGTTGTATGAGACCTGCCAGGTTAATCACAAAAAACTCAGCAAAACTGAATAAAGACAATAAGGATCCATTAATAATGATAAACTCACCCATGTCAAAGTCTCTGATATGAACTTCATAGAAGAGCACCGATTAGGAATTAAGGGACTTCATATAAAGAGGATGATGATCTCTTTTTGTATCACATACCACGATTGTCTCCACAGATTACAGTGAACCAAAATACATCACAGATACACTATCAATATTCACATACTAACATGCACATATGTTTTTTGAAATGAAACTTTATTCTATGTATACATTGTTAGAAATCAAATCTATCAGGAGGCATTGAGCAAAAGAAATCATAGTTTTACATAAACAAAGACACAATCATAAGCATGATAATTACAAGTAGAAGTTCACCAAGGACATATGCTACTACATTGAAGGATGAGGAGGGGGCATTAAATACGAGGGAGACATGGTTGTTCCCTCCATCTTGTAATGCATCAACAGACTTCGGCACCACATTTTGATTGAACCTCAGAGCATCCAATTGCTCTCTTCGATGCATTGTAGTCCCAAATGGTGGTAAGGGTAGTAGCACATCCTTGGATTGATACATATAAGGATTTAAATTGCAAGTAAAAACAAATAATATGAGTTACACATATGAAGCTATAGATATCATACATCCCAACATATTATATGTATTCTTTGACCATCTATATTTACCAATAGCACATCCTTAGATGTTTAATATTGTCACAATTCCATAATCATTGGACAATCAGAGATCTGTTGTAGAACCCACGAGATAAAGTTCCATATCAACATTATGCACACCAATCTACTCCAATTGGTCAATTCATTACTACTTGAACACTTCTGCTCCTGATTGGATAAGCCTCATGGAAAAGCAGCATTGCTGAAAATTTTCCATATTTGGTTTAGACGAAACTAAAAGAGGGCCAAGAAGTGAGGAGGGTTGCTGAGCTAGAGTGGAAAATAATTGGGAGCGACTTGGAGAAGCCAATTATAACATCAGGCCTACAGTTTGTTCCTTTGCTAGTTATTTGCTCTGAATTTGTCTCTTTGTTGCATTTAAGAACTTGTTACTAATTGTGTTACTTCTGTCCTCAGGAAAGAAAATCTATTATGTAGTTGATTGCTTATGTCTTTGATTGTCTTGTCTTTGATACGGAACTTCTAAATGCAGGTGATGCATGGTGAGGATTATATTTCCTTAGGCTTTCTCTTTGGATAGAAATCTAGAGTTGCATACATATTTGATGTTTCACATTATCATTTTGGTATGCAAGAGAAATCAAGAGAACAGCCAAAAGATCTCCGAAGCGGAGCTAGGTGTTCTTAGAGAATATATTTCCAAGAATTTGACTATCCTCATAAAGGAGCCAGGTATTCTTAGAGGAGGTCTATCCTATGAAAATGCCATTCCTTTAGTTTATAGTCATTTGTACTAGGGTTCAATCACCCAATATTTTGCCTAATTGTTAATGATATTATTGAAATTGTCCATGCCGTTATGTACAATAACATAATGGCTTTTGGATACTTGAACATAAAGAATATTTTGTCATTGAAAATATGTAATGAAAATCAGTTGAAAATACAGTCCCAGTATTTAGCTCTTCTTAGAACCATTAGCAAGTTAATGTCAATGGCTTCGAAGCTGCAAGCCAAAATAATAAGACAAACAATCACCAAAAAGAGAGATGAATTATTGGTCAAATTTAGAACTAAAATTTATTACATTCAAGTTGAGTAAGTCCCACAAATGAGATGAAGGAAATGAATCAAGCAATAGCATCCAACTGCATTAATAGACAGCTTCATAGTATCATCACATTTAGCTTAACCATATTAGCTTATTCGAAACTAATTTACCCACTGAAGTTTGTCCACAATTTGATTCCCGACACAGAGAAACAAGAGCCACAAAAACCAACCTGACCAACATGATTCCATTCGATCCAAGTCATTGGGAATTAAAAAAACCTATAGGAGCCCAAAATGGACTCTCCATTCACAAATACAGTCAAGGATCAATTCAATTTAATCCTCATTTCTTATTCCCAATGCAAACATCCTCCTTACTATATTTCTATGATTCTAAGCATAATTTGGATTAGTAGACAAATAAACAAATCTCATCATATAACCAACTTTTTAGGTCCATGTGAAGATCAACATATCAACAGACAAATAAACAAATCAATTCAAAAGATCCAAGAATCAAATTACCTGCACAACAGAAACCAACAAAATAGAAGATCCTGTTAGAGATGGAGGACTTGACATCTTGGTCTTTGGATTAGCAAAATATGCTGAAGAAGATGCAGAGAGAACCTTCAAAACCTACATAATATGGAAAAAATTAGAGGCAAGTAATAGAAAACTAATTTAGTTGAAATTATTTGGTTTCATGGCCTTACTAGACTATTTACAGGATTTAGGGAATGACCAATCCCTCGAAAAAGCAAAGGAGCCTGTTTTAAGATGTATTTAGATGATCAGAAGCACAGATAAAAATACTGAGTATTTACTAGGTAAGAATGATATACCTAACTACTCTTAGGAATAACAAAACAGTTGATATCGGTATATTTGTAGAAACTACTGCAAGAAGGTACCAAAAAGGAAAAACTTTTGTAGAATGAAAGCTCTAATTCGGTTCCATCTTTGTCCAATTGCCAACTCATGCAACTCAGATATAATGAATTATGAAGACACTCCTTTCAGGTTGAATACACTAATCACCATGCAAAATGAGCAAAAGAAATTTTTGATTCTGGAATAGAGTTCCTTCCTAGCCGCTAAAACTTTCAAAACATGTAATAGAACCCACTTGTAGAATAAGAGAACAACATATAAAATTTTCAGTTTCAAAACTCAATAAAAAAAAACCCACTTGCAGATACAACAGAACAATCATGGACCCTAGAAAATGAAACTGAATTAACAAGAACATGTCTGAAGTAATTAAAACATGAAAATGAAAATTATTCAAGCAAAAGATAGGGCTTTCCAAAACAAAGAATTGTTGCAATGACTATATCACCAGGAATCCAACCAGAATCGGAACTCCGATCGAAGAAAAAGAGAAAATATGAGAATGAAGTAGGGTTCCCCCCCCCTCTCCCCTCCACCCCCCCTCCCCTCCACCCCCCCTCTTTTTTCCTCTTTTGCAGAAAATCGAATCAAGAGATTTGTTCTTATAGAAGAGAGTCAGCGTTTTGGAAATAGGGTTTTCTTTCCAAGATCCAATCACACAGGCAAAAATATGCTCAACCCTAAACATGCAATTATAATTTCCTTCCAAAAACACCAATAAACCACCCAAAATCTGCTGAAACAAGCAAGCATGCAAAAGCAAAGAGATCATTTGGAGAAGAAAAAGCTTACACTTTTGGGATATGCGACTTCTTCTTCCTTCGAAAAAGCCTACACTTCTGTTGCAGATGTAAGAACAAAAAATGCCACTTGGGAAAGGAAATGACGTCACATTGAAGTCGCTGGCTTTTACTGTTCGGCGTCAAAGACTCCCTCTTCTTCTCTCACTAGAAAACAACAGTTTGAAGTTGATTTTCCTCTCTCTAAGACTAAACGCATTTTACACTATATACTGGGTTTGGTATATTTCAAAAACACCAAACATATCAACTCCTCCTAATGTTAAATAAAGCTGATATGCCAGATATTCCAAAGATATCACAGTTAAATAAACCTGATATCTCAAATTTGCCGAAGATATTGCAGTTAAATAAATATGATATTTCAGATATGTCAAAAATATCACAATTAAATATACTTGATATCTCAAATATGCCAAAGATATCACAGTTAAATAACCTGTACATTTGAGATATGCTGTGATATCTCAGAAATGCAAAAGATGTACGATTAAATAAACCCTGCTAAAACACAATGGAACAGCAATGTTCTATATTTAGAAACTTCCAAAAAACTATATTTAGCAGGTATCCTGACTTGCTAAATTTCTCACCTCAAATCATGAAATCTAAATCATTCAAACCATGCATGCTATTAATATTAGTTTCCATGAACAAAACATAGGAACTAACTTTTTCAAATTATATTAACATGTCTAATCGTGCAGTTACTTTAAAAAGATCAAGTAGCTTCTACGATCACTATAAATCAAACTTAACAAAAATCATGTAAGATATATAGAGAAACCACGAAATCACACTTTTGTCATGGTAAAATCTTAGCCATATCAAGTTGATCCATAAATCAATAAATCTTACCAATTCACACCTTTCTATGGAGTGAAATCATACTAATAATAATAAGGAAATATAATTTGTAGCCTGATTAAAAATGGACGGTTAAAAATATCAAGAAACGGTATGCATCCCTTATCTATATCCATAAAAAATTTAAAATTGTTCAATCAGGACAAATTTGGTATGGCCCACCCATCTCAATGCCAATCGAATAGTACTAATTCATTTTTGTTTGGTCATCAAGTGGGATTTTATGGATAAACACCTAAACTAACGAGTGACTCAAAAAGCCCCTTCTTTCATCGTTCTGCGGTGCGGTGGAATGACAGCAGCTAATGGTACCAATCCTTTCAAGCACATCTATCATATGTATATGCACAGTCGTCATTTTCGTCCCACTGGTTGAAATTTCCAGAATATTTTGGTCTAGAATGGAAAACAGAGTGGAATGAACCGCTAAATTGCGGTCAAAATTTTGATCCAATCGTTTTGGTCCCATTTCCTTAGTTCCGGTCCGGAATTCCCTTGAATTTCGGTCATTCTATTTTTATATTCTCATTTACCTTTTTTATTTTTTCTGAAACAAGTTATGAAAATTCGGTTTCAAAAAAACCGAAATCCCAGTGTTCACGTTCAAGTAGCCTAATGGAACAGTCCCTGGAACGGATCTGACAACTTTGTTCATATGTTAGTTCCTTGGGAAGATGAGCTTAACTGCAAAGGACATTATTAAGTACAACCAATGAAAAAGCTACGTCATACTAATCAAACTACAAGGGAACTAAGGAAGCTGTCTTCAAATCCGTTTATAGGGTATATTGCTCCCATCATCAATGCACCTGACAGTGGACCTATAGGAAGACCTCCTATTTGCACCTCTCCTTTTATCATTCCGGAATAGGAAAAAACAAAGACAAGGTGTTAACCCTTCATCTCAAACCAGATTTGCAAGTGAATAGGTTGGAAAAGTCCAATGAGATAGACTTTCCTGCTAATAGCTAACACAGGGCGCTACAAGCCTAGCTACAACTCATGTTTATAAACCTTGTGGACGAGAAGTCGTGTTATAGTTTCTGGCTCTCATTAATGAGCTGCTATCACGCCACTGATCTGGAGAGAATGTGGCTCCTGTGAGAAACATCAAAATGGAAAGAGGAAAGCCACAAAAGACAAATCATGGTTGTCAATAGTAACACCCACTGGTGCCCATGGGTCCTGTGCTGAGCTCATATTAAAACCATTTGAGAGAGACACGACAATAGGTCTCTGCACAAATGAAAGGTAGATCTTTTTGGTGGTATCAGGTCGCACTCAGATGGCTTTGCTTTATAGCATGCTCCA
This sequence comes from Warburgia ugandensis, assembly GCA_035236585.1. Classification (NCBI taxonomy): domain Eukaryota; kingdom Viridiplantae; phylum Streptophyta; class Magnoliopsida; order Canellales; family Canellaceae; genus Warburgia; species Warburgia ugandensis. The sequence continues at coordinate 55,986,788 of CP141133.1, read as the reverse complement.
TTCATTGGGTGATGGAAGGTGGACCCACCAACTTGATATGTATAGAAGAAGAGACAGCAGATCACTTCCCATGCTTTGCATGAAGAGATTAGGACATCTTAAATACAACCCACTTGACACTTAAACAAACAGTAAACTTGGCTCGTCAATTGAAGCAAAGATTCAGATAAGCATAAAGTCATTAACGCATCCTATCACTGTCTGTATTGGCTTTCAATACAGTTCATTTGTCTAGAGAAACAACCCATCTTGTTGATGCACATGACAAGCGAAAAGTTTAAGAAGGGCTCACTTTTTCACTGATCTGAATCGTCTGTCTTGTAGAACTTGATATGGATGAGCTATGCACCAAAATCTAGAGTCATTTGTAATTGTGACCTAACTGTGGCATTTAAATGCAAGTTTTGAAGTCCTCTTTTATGTTGGGAGAGCCCATCTCCTACTTGGACCCCGCCAGTGGTTGATCTGCTCCGTTATTTATGTTTCTCCAGCCCTAAGTAACAGATTTGTAGCAAGCCCAAAAGCATGCCAATTGGGCGATCATGCATGTTTCAACAAGCAAAAACACAATTTTATGATGTGCTAGAATCGTCCAATTGTTTGATTCTGGCATTTTCAATATCAGAGACATCTGATGAACGGTCCGGATCAACCAAATAGTAGCACCTATTATGTATTGGGGACTGTAAGGCTCCACCCTACTGGAACATTGATACAGAAGAAAGTCGAGCAAGCATGCTCCTAGAACTCCAAACAATCTACATTAAATAACCACAAAGCCAGAGAAAGAATTCAATATCTTCATTTTGATGTCAAATATAAAATACCATTTTCCAAAATTTTTCCTGTTCTTCTGTTAGCCATCAAATACCCACCGTTCAAACCGGCCAAGCACAAAAGAAAATTAAAGATAAAGCTTCACGCTTTAATCATGACCGTCACAAACGCCCACCTCCTTGTGTCAGGATCAAAGAAAAAGCTCTAGAAAACAGAGCTTGTTTCTCAATTTTCTTTATCAAATCAGAAGAAGAACATGAAATCCCCTTTATGACTCTGGAGCTTCTGCAATCGAAAGCTCTCTTAACCATTCAAATGTACGGCTCTGCGAAATTCCCTGCTTAATGGCCCCACTTTCATCATCGTCTTCTTCTTCTTCCTCTTTTCGCTTTCTAGTAATCACCGCCGTAGAAGGAACAGTCTCAAGTGCAGTAGAACACTTACAATTCAACCCATTACTAATAAACCACTGCAAATTCTTGTTCTTGTTCTTCTTCTCCACTAACTTCTCATGATCACCGCTCTTCCTACAACTGCTGCTGAAACTTTTTCGGTGCCGGAGATCCTGCAACTCAATCTCAGGCGCCCGTACAACTCCCAACCGGAAAACAGCCCACCCATTTGTTCTTCTTCCGACGGGACCCAGATTCTTAGGCTTTGGAGACAATTGAGGTTTTGGGCTTGGATGTGTGTAAAAGCTGTTAGAAATCCGGTTTTCATTTCCACTGCTGCTTGATGAAGATCTGCTTCTGTAACTACTGCTACTGCTGCTAATACTTCTACTGTTAAAACCAAAGCTTCCATTTTCAGAAGAACGTTTATCCATGGATTCTGCTCTGGACCCACTATGGTTTCTCGTAAATAAACCGTTTTCTGAACTTACAGAAGGACGTAATGGAAGAATCTGGCCTTGGAAGAAAACATCATCTGCTGCGCACATCTCTGCACCCCATGAAGAGAACTCGAAATCTACAGCTTCAAATCCTTCTCTTTTGTCACTGCTTTGTTTCAAGTTGGTTGCTTCAACTAGAGGAAGATCTGACAGAGATAATGCTTCTTCATGATCAGAATCAAAGGCCCATTTCGATTCGTCTTTGCCAGTATGTTCTCCCGCCATGAGAAGCAAGAAGAAAAAGATGAATACTGTGAACAGGTGAAGAGGGGTTGCTATTTATGCACAGAGAGAGAGAGAGAGAGAGAGAGAGAGAGAGCAGAAGAGAAAAAAGGCTTGCAGTTGGAGAGACAGATGGAGGGATAAGTTCGTTTCAAGTAGAACGGGGGGGCTGCAGGCTTTGAGAACTAAAATGAGAAGGTTGGAGGGCCAGCCATTACCTTCTTCCAGACACTTCTTAGCATTTGAATTTTTGGTCACTGGAAGCGTTTTTGTATTTTATAATGGTTTGAATGGAAGAAGAGCCAAAGGGAAAAAAGAAGGCACAAGAAACTTTTCTTTTTCTCTGCTGCTACTAATAGTCACAAAGTGGGATATTTTTACAGGGAACAAGTGGATGTGGGTTTGTACCTTCGAATTGATTGATATTGGAGGAGAAATATTTATATATGGAGAGAAAGTAGTAGGGTTTAGTCATGGACAACATGTGTCAGGTTCGGCTTTTATTTTTGTTAGGATAGGATGAGGGGAAAGTCCTTGTTCGTTTCCCTTGGATGCAAGTAACGTATAAATTAAAGCAAGGAAGGTGGGACATTTTTTTCGAGGATGCTGATTTAAAGATGATATTAGTACTAGGAATGTGCGGTGATTTCATGCTTACAGTTGTAAAGTATTTGGATATTTATACTTCGAAATGCTATATCAAAGCATCATCGTAAAGCCTTATCCATATTAGGAATTGGCTATATGAACTTTTCCCTTTTGTTAAGATTCATGGTATTATTTAGTCTAAATTTTTTTAAATATTTTGTCACTATTTTTACCCACATCCTTTTAGGTCTTCCTCTTGCCCTTTGAGAACCTTTAACTTGGATAGACTCACTCCTAATTTGTGTCATTTTCAATTTCTATTGGACATGTCTAACTAAATTTACTCTCCTTGATCTTATTACCAATTGGTGCTACTATTAGGTTTCCTTTGATTTTTACATTTAAATTTTGTCTTTTATTGCCTTGCCACTCATCCGTCTTAACATCCTCATTTCATCTATGCTTGTGTACATGTTGTTCCTTAATTGGTCACCACTCTGATTTATAAAGCACGATCAACCTTATAGTCATTCTATAGAATTTTTTTTTTAGTTTGAGTCGTACCCACTGATTACAAAAAACTTCAAAGGCACATCTTTATTTGTTCCCACCTAGTTAGATTCTTTGGGTAACATCCCTCTCACTCTCTAACTCTCTCCGATCTTATGAATTATTAATCCCAAGTATTAAAAGTGACCTTTTAGAGACTTCTTGGTTATTAATCTTTACTGGTGCTTCACACTCACATCTTTCCTTGCTAAAATTGCATTCCATATATTCTATCTTAGTTCGGCTACTTTTTAAAATAGTTAGACTTTATAGTATCTCTTGATAAACCTATGTTTATGTTTCCATAATCTCTTGTCTTATCAAACCAAATTATATTATCTATAAATAACTTGTACCATATAATCTCCTTGAGCAGATGCTTTGTTAACTCATCTATAACTAATGTGAAAATGTATGGGCTTAATGTCAATCTCTAGTGCAATCATATAGTGATAGGAAAATCATCAGTTTCTCGGATTGTAGTCCTAATATTTTTTACTACTCCCTTATACATATCCCTAAATATGTTTATATACCTCATAAAACTCCTTTCTCCCCCAACATCCACCATATTAACTCTCTAGGGACTATATCATAAGATTTTTCTGAGTAAACAAAGATCATGTGGAGGTCCTTATTTCTCTCCCTATATTTCTCTTTCAAATGTCTAAGTAGGAAAATAGCTTCTATAGTAGATCTCTTAGGCATGAAACGGTACTAGTTTTTGAATACACTTATCTCATGTCGTAGCCCCTGCTCAAGCACTATTTTCCAAAGTTTTATGTTATAGCTCATAAGTTGATCCTACCATGCCTCCAAGTTATTATATCATTTGGCTCTCTTTTGGATGATTTGAATAATTTATCCAATTAGTTGTACTTTACATATATTATAAACAAAAAGAAGAAGAAGATATTTTGATAACTTATAAAATAGAACTCAGTTATTGAATGTAGACCATTGGTTACAAAGTTTTCAACTATTTTATTAAACAAATAACTTTTCATTTGCAAGATGTTTTTCTTTTTAGTAGAAGACATCCAAGCCCAAAAAATTAAATGAACTAGGTAGATCATCTAACAGCAAACCGTTTCATTCAAAATTTTGGTGGGCTTTGAATCCAAATGTTTACTAGTGCTTTGTTTTAGCATTCCTCCTCTTGTTTTATCTAGTTTTTCTAGTATTGAAGTTAGACGAGTTTTTCTACTATTGGGATCCGAGTTAGATTGGAGAAAGCTGTTTGGCTATTTCCCAAAATCATATTTGGAGCCTACAAGTCTGACCGCCCCCCAGGTTGAAGAGGATTGTCGAAGGGAAGTGCTTTGGAGCTTTTTTCATTAACCAGCATGGACAATAATTGGTGGAAGAAATGGGGCCACACACTTAGCCCGAATCCGCCAACTAACAGATTTTGACAGGCCCTTGCTACTGCCTCTGATTGTTTTTATCAGATCTACGTTCATAGACCTAGATCCAGAACGCCTTGTTTAGGATGGGCTAGGCAAATGTGTTCCATTGATTTATGTTGCAATATTTTCTGTGGAACCATTTGACTTGGAACCATAATTATGTGGGTCATCTTTTGGTTGTCTACGACTTCGACGGTATGGATCAACACATTTTCCACTGTTGGCTGGAATTTACTATCCTCCCTAGATCGTGACTGCGACTTTCTCCCGAGTCGATCAGACCACACTCTCTTTAACAACATCGCCTGTTGTTTTTGCCAGCCACTTTAATGAAACAGTCTTCCTGCCCAGTTTCTCTGATCGATTTCAAGTCCACTCACCACAAAAATATGATGAAGTTGACCTCAAGAGCTGTCACAAGTCAGAAGGTGCGCAACTTAGAGGATGTTAAAAGGGACAAAGATAAGAGCCCCGTCAGTCACCAGGCCGTGAATACAATAAAAAGGAGATACCAACACATTGGCCGCTACTTTTTCCATCGCACCGACACATACAAAAGATAACTAATAGTAACAAACCTGTTCCTGTATGTCTATTTTTCTTTTTCAGTTCAACGGACATGCTGGATGCATGATCAATACAGCAAGATTGTATTTTATGAGATAACTCCCTATTATTGAAGGCTGTTCAAACCTCTGTCCCTTAATGAGACACTCGGGCATTTTATGGATGTTGATTGTTTAATTTTAGTTAAAAAACTCCTAAACTAACATCTAATTAGATCCTCTAATCAATTAATTTTGAATTTTTAGATTAAATGTGCATTATAGCTTCAATTGATCATCTACTATTGATTTGTATAATTTAGCAGCTAGATGATCATCAGAGCTGATTATATGATTAAACCATGATTTAGATGATTTGAATTGAGTTTTATATGTTACAAATCAACTAGAAAGAAGTTGGATGGCTCGGATCGAGCTGATTGGTACCGGATCATCTTCACCCCATAAGAGCTCTACAAGATGGACCTCGAAATTGGCTGATGAGAGAAACAGACACATGGGTAATTGATTAAGTGTTTCTAATTGAGAAATGCATCATCATAAGAGAAAAGAGAGAAGTTTTGTAAGAGGAAAGAACAATTTTGGGAGAAATGAAAAGAGGAAGGCTTAGGAGATTTAAAACCATGGGAGGAAGGAGGATTGAAGGACCTTCTTTTTCACCAAGGGAGGCTCTCTCTCTTCACAGTAGAGGGTCAGTGGTAGGGGAAACCTACCTTCTTCATCGTAGGATCTACCAAAAGTTAGGAGGATCAAGAACATGACTACGATGGATCTCTCTCTCTCTCTCTCTCTCTCTCTCTCTCTCTCTCTCTCTCTCTCTCTCTCTCTCTCTCTCTCTCTCTACGCTTCAATGGAATAGCAAGACCACTTCTCCACCATCGTTTCTGTGACGACTCGGGTTTTTGTAACACGTTTTGTAATGTATTTTTTTGAACGGCAGGGCCTTTAAAAGTGTAAATTTTTTTCACAAAACAAAGCAGCGAAAATTCTTTTCTTTAGAACTTGTTTTATAAAACTCAAGTCATCACTTCATACATAACATAAGTAGAATTTTGTACAAGATAAAATTCCATTGAAGGAATATACTTTCATTAAATTTCAGAATCCATCTAGTGGTTCATAGTACAGCCAAATCCATTACAATACTTGTCTAAATTGCATAATCCAAACTCAAAGCTCACCATACAATGAAACTTTTATTACAATGCAATACTCTCAACAAAGCAAAATACATGTCTTCAAGGTGCATACCGTGAAGATTATTCTCTTCAAGTCTTCAATCATCTTGGGCTCCTAACTCTCATTCTCTGTATCTGAGATATTGCAACATTTACAATATCTCAGCAAGCAATGCTTGGTAGGGGATTCAAGAAGCATAATAATTGACAAGGTAATTCCAATACTTCATAATCTCATTATCCCTAAACATATTTATGTCTCTACTCTTTACTTTATAATTTATGTACATCCATATACATCCATACTATATATGGGTAAATCAATTAAATTTATGAAAGTAGTCAAATATCATTCCCAACTAAGCTGATCAATTCTCTCAATTATGAGAATTTAGTACTTTAGCTAATCTTACACTGGGAATTTCTCTTCTTCGGAAATATTGGTAATATGTAATTACCTAGCATTTCATTGTGCTAAAACATAAGGCATTTCACTATGCCTATTCTTATATGTATCATAGTGCAAAATAATCAAAGGGCTACCATGCTGCAGTCTGATCCGTACTAGCACGCTCGGATAACTGTCCTGTTCACCACTAATACCATGGTAGAAAATATTATGTCACTGCCCATATGGGGAGACAGGACTTTCATAGTGGTGGCCTTCCCATAATTGCCCCACCCAACTTTTAGCCTCTCATAGGGCAAGGTATCATCAAATCATCAAATTTCAAGAAGTGGGTGGCCAAACCCTTATAACTCCTCTAGCATAGCATCCCCCTAGGCTTATGCCTATTAAAACAAAATCACAAGCCTCCAAGCTTGTATGTAAAATAGATTTCATACATATCAGACCATCTGTCTGTTTACTTAGGGCTGAAATATCTTTTAGTTCCCTATTCACTTATAGTCTAGTCCTTAACCATCTTATATGTATTTGGTTGGATCATAAGGGTTTGAGGGGATTTAATATAAGTATTGTCATTACTCTTGTCAACATAAGGTCATGGGTTCAATCATGTATATCCCATGTAAATGCATTCATCAAATCCTCCTACTTTCAAGTGGTGATCCCTTTTCCCAGATCTTCCATGATCTTGACTGATGTATGTAATCTGTACATCCATATATATTGTCAATATACATAACTTATGAACAATCCTATTGATTACTAGATCTAATGTTTAGAATGATCTTTAAATCATTCTTATCTAAGTATTTTCTATCTCTAAGTCTTTGTGTGTCCATCTCTTTGATCTTGATCTTTCATAGATCCTTTGATTGACAATCTATACTTGTTGATAAAGATCAAAGTCCTAGATCTTTTATAATCTAGTTCTTCTTTGATCTAAGTTCAGTTATTGAATCATCCCTAATGAGGATGATCTTGGTTTTTTTCCTTGAATTATCTTTGATCAAGGGTTTGGATTATCTAATCTAATGAACTAGATTTGATCTCTAACATGCATACTAATAAACATGTATACTAGCTACAATACAATATTCTTATTTTATTGTTCTTGATCAGTCAAGATCTAATGGATCTTGTTTGATCATCCTTATCTTACTTACAGTTTTTATTAGGGTTAGATAATTTACTAACCTTTTATGCTTTTACTATTATCATTCAACCAGTTAATGTTTTGTTAGTTGAAGGTAACTTATTTTAGCCTAAGTCTAGACTGCTCCTTTTATTTCCAATTGGCTAAGGCTTACTAGCTAAATGGGTGAATACAAAGTGGTTACTTCAATCCTCATGTAAGGAGGCGTTTAGACCTCACAAACGTCAACGAAAGGTAGGGAAAGAGTAATGCTCTATTAGATAACCCCCTTAACCACTATGTTCAACATTCACTAGAGCGACCTTAGCTCAACCTTTCATAAGGTTCCTATAAGCATGCTGACCCTAAGTACTCTGTCTAATTGATTTTAATTAAGTCCATGAATATTTACAATGTCATTTAAGGGGTTTATTATTCTTCTAGTTTGGGCAAAGGATTTGATAATCCTTATATTGTCCTATTAACTATAACCCTTACTAATTAAGTCCAAAGTACTCCATTCTTATTTGTGTCATGAAATTCTACTTTCTCATTAGATTTCATTTTTGGTGTTTTATGCTCTTTATCTCATAAAAAGTAGATCTATTGATGAAATTTGGCCATAAATGAATTATAAATTCAAAGCATAAAACTATATAATTGAACACTTCATGATAATGAGGCAAGGTACTTAAAATTACACTAGCATGATTTTCAACTAATATACCTTAATAATTCAATTTAAACTAACATGGACCTAAGGTATAATCTCATACTAGAGTATAATCTTACATGAAATTCTAGCATGGTCCTAAGTTACAATGTCATGAAATCATACTAACTTGGTCCTAAGTTACACTTGCATAAAATCACACTAACATGCCTCTAAGATAATTAAATCTAGCAACCTATGATAACAATCTAATCACATATCATGCTAAAGTCTAAAAGTTACACTAGCATGCTTTATAACAAAAATCATATTTAAAATGCTATTATCAATTAATAGAAAATGAAACTAATTACATTAATACTTTTAGAAACCTTCACTTATGATCCAACCATTATATCTTAGATCTTTTCCTTTTGATTAAGGGTTTTAGTTATATTTAGGAGTTTTTCTTTATTAAGGTCCAAAGATCATATTGCTTTGTTTTTGTCATAATCCATCCATGATCTCCTTGGATTTCATCATATCAACATCCATTCCATTCATCCCAAGGATCTGATCACACTTGATCTTATTGATCAAGTGGGTCTCTTTGTAATTTTTAGGGTTTTTTTTTAGTATAGTGGGTAGATCCCTTAATATCTCTTAGATATATCCAAATAAACCATATATATTACTTTATTTCAATATCATTATTAAAATAGATTTCTAAGATCTGATCACCTCAGATCTTGAAGATCTTGGAAATTGGAAACTTATTTCCTAAATACAAAAATTTTCATAAGGTATTTTCTCCATTTTATCATTTCATAAGAAACTAGAGGTTGTAAGATTTCCATAGCTTCTTTCCGATCTCAATTTTGAGTTCATATGACTCTTGAATTGAATCTAAAAGTTCACAGTCCATTCCTAGGGCCTAGATTTAATTTGGGCCCATTGGAATGGACGGCCCAGATTTTTCGGGCGGAACGCTTGTCTTCGTGCGCTTGTTACTGGGACGCGAGACGAACGCGTCCGCTTGGGACGGCTACTTACGCGCAGCTTCCTGTGCGTCATTTTTGTGTTGTGTCTTACACGGCGTCCTGGGGCCCTTGGTCTGATTGGGAGATCGGACAGTCCATTCTAGATCGTCCAATCAATCCCCTATCAATTGAGGGCCCAAAACTTAATAGATTTTTGTGAAAATTTTACCCTAGGGGTTTTGGACCCTTCTCGATCGATTAGAAGTGTCAGATTTTCCATCTGATCCCTCAATCATCATGAATTGAAGGTTCTATTATTTACTTTATTTTTACCATTTTTTAACCAAATAAAATTATAGGAAAATAGAAATTTCACAAAATAATAATAATTATGTCTAGGAAGTAGTTCCACCTACCTGATTGGAGAAAAACATTGGTTATATGGTCCAATTTAAGAGAATACCTGTTTTGATGATAATATAGGATAAGATCCACTTGTCTTGTGATTTTCGTTGTTTGAACCGTTGGATCTCAAAATTTCTTTGGGTGTTTTGTAACTAAGGTATGGTAGAAATTTTTGGATGGTGAGATATGTGATATTTGATCTGGAACAGAGTGCCTAATTGAATTTAGGTCTCTTGTTCTAATCTAGAGAGAGGAGAGAGAAAATGAAAGAGAGAGATCTTTTCGGAGTTTTGGGATTTTGGGGATGGATCTAGGTCTAGTTTTATAGGGAAAATCAAGATAATTTTGTGAAAATTTTATGAACATTTTTGGAGGATTTTTGGAGTTGTATTTATAGGCATTTTGGGTCTTTTTTCATGATTATGTATAATGATGATGGTTAATTTTTTATTATTTATTAGCATTGGATTCTCCTATCTCCACCTTTTTCCCCAAGACCAGATGGTATGGGTTTGACCCATGATTTCATTTGGGCTAGCCATAGGATTCGTTTTTGGGTCTCTTGTGGGCCCCACATGGTGTAAAAAGACAATTTTGCCCTTTATGTATAAAAATTAGAGTTTTATTCCCATGATCTTGGAAATGAGCGTACTTAGTGGCGTTGGATTCGTATTTCTCAGCACATTCTAAATTTTGATGTCTCAGGTTTTGATTTTTGGATAAAATTACTATTTTACCCTTTTGTCCATAAAATCAAGAAAATTAAGGAATTTTCATTCGAATTCAGAATTTGTTGTACTTAGAGTCATTTTGAAGGGTTTGCTGAGTTTAATTTCAATTATACATGTCTCATCCCTTGATTATACTTTTATAAGAAGTACATTCTAAATAACCCTAATATTTCAACCCAAAATTTCTGAAACTCAAACTTTATTGATTTTCTCAATCATTTACAAAAATTGGGGTTATTACAGTTCCCCAGTCCTTCCTTCTCTCTTACCTAGTTTGCTGCTCCATTGTCATCTTCTTCCCCTCAACCAGTCACCATACTTGTCTTTCATCCTTGTTCCCTATTTCTTCACTTCCATTCTTCATTCCCTATCATCCATGGTCTTCAGCTTCTAGTCACCATTCTTCAATTTCTCCATTGTTTCCTAGCCTCCCATCACTGTCATCATCTTCATTCATTTATCTATGTTCCATTCCATGTTTTCCTTCCCCTATTTTAAATGTGATTTTCATAGGTTTCTTTTCCCATCTATTTTTCTCTTTGATCTTCATAGTTTCACAAAAAAATCCTACCTTTCACTTCCTTGCATTGTTATAGAGAAAAATCAATTTGGGTTTCTCCCAAATTCCCTTTCCTTGCCTTCATTTCTCCTTCCTTGTCATCATCTTCTCCTTGCATCATTTGTTTTCTCCCCCTCTTGATTCAAATTAGAAAAAACAAATTTTTTTAGTTTTTCCCTTTAACCCTCCATTTTAATTCCATTTGAGTCCTTAGTTCATCTTTTTTCCTTGTTTGTCTTTGTACCATGTTTTGTCCTTTTCTCAGAAAACCCTCGAACTATTCCACATCAGTTCCTATTTGGTTTTAACTGAACCAAATTAATAGTTTAGCTTTAACCAACATGATAGGTTTAATTGTTGTTCTTTTTCTCTTTAGAATTCAAATAAACTTTTAGATCTTAATCAAAATATAATTCTTAGTTGATCTAATGTCTTTGATCTTACATCTGGAATTTAAATAGTCTTGAAATTTGGTAGTTACTGCTATTCTTAAATTTGTAGGAAATTGGAGAAGGAATTAAGTGAGGATTTCAATTAGGATAGCTAAATTTTTATTTTGAGTAAATTGTAATGATGACGATTTGTAATCTTTATTAATTAATAATATAGGTCAAGGGTGGATCATTGTAGCTTGGAAGTAGAGGTGGAATGTAAATGGTCCCACCCTTGTACGAGAATACTTTATCTAGGACCCTACTATGAGTAGTCCTAACTCCTTATGATTCCCAGATTAGGGTTTGCATAATTAGAATATTTAGCATTATTGTTTCGTATTATAATTGCATGTAGAGACCATACGTTATAATTGTTGTATTTTAGGATTTACAAAGTTTATTGCTTTGTAATTACATCATAGGGCATGCTTTTCACTTTAAGATGATTTACATGTTGATTGAACTACTATAGAGTGTGAAAATTAATTAGTAAGGGCAGCCAACCCCACAAGATAGAGGGCGAATTTCATCCCCACCTTTTAGCCACTTAGGATAATCACTACAAGCATATTACCCAACCATCCAAATTGATTTAAAATTAATTAGAAAGGACTTGTAGAGGCCATCACATGCTCATACGGCCCTTTTGGAAGGAGGTAGCCCATTGTCACCCTAGTGGCCCCCATCTAACTGACTACTCTGGTATTTAAATGACTAGCTTTGCTAGCACATTCAATAATTCAGACTACCTACAGCTAGCTGAGGAAGGTGTGGGATAAGTTTAAAAGAGAGGAGGAGTGTTAAACTAGGATAATTTAAATGCTTCTCCCCTACACAAATTCCAGAGAATCAAACTATCTGCTTGCTAGCCTTAGGGTTGTTTGAATTGTGTGCTTTATTGTTGTACATTATTAGCATTTAAGTTGCATCATTTAGGGTAGTTTTTCTCATTAAAAAAATAAAATAAAATAAAAGAAAAAAATAAAAAGAAAAAGAAAAAGAAAAAGAAAAAAACACAAAAAAGAAGAAAAATATTTTGTTGTATGCACTTTTGGATATATTACAAAATTAGGAGGTTAGTTAATGACTGATCAACAATCTAGGGTAACTCACCCTATGGAGATAATATAGGTGATCAAGGTCCTCTACTTATCTTGAATGAGGAACCACCACCTCTAATGGATGATAAGTATCAACCTCCACCAAGGAGGAATAATCATCCACTAAACAAAGATTGAAGAAGGGATAATGATAGGTAGTGTGACTAATAGATAGAATATGGGGACAATGATTTTTACACTATTGCACAGGGGGCTTTTAAAGTTGGTAAAAAGTGATAATAGAAGTCACATACGAAGCGACTTCTACTGAGGGGACTTGGAAAGTCATCAACTTTTAAAGTTGTTTGAAAAATGACTTTAAAGGTACATGCTTTTAAAGTCATTTTCATAAGTACTATTTGAAAAGTCATCTACTTTTGAAGTCACTTAAAAAAAATAACTTCTAAAGTCATCAACTTTAGAAGTTGTTTTATTATACGTGACTTCAAAAATAAGAAAATATTAATTAACTTTTGAAGTTGCTGAGGGAAAAACAACTTCTAAAGTTGATGACTTTACAAGTCGTTTTCAGATAAATGACTTCAAAAGAATTTCATTTGGATGAACTTTTAAAGTCACTTATACAAAAACGACTTCAAATGCTTGTGTCTATAGAAGTCATTTTCAAGTAAGAGACTTTGAAAGTAAAAACATTAAAAAAATTATATAATTAATTTTAATAAATTTTTTTCAATTAAGTTGTTTTATAAAAAATGACTTTAAAAGTTTGAACTAATAAAGTCGTTTTTTCAAAAACGGCTTGAAAAGTACATATATTTTTCTTTTTTGCTCCTCCCTGTATACAATGAATAGCAAACATCTGATAGTCAATCATTGTTTATAAACATTAAGAACCTGTATGCAAACAATGTTCATCCACTTCTTTATATACAATACCATGAATACATTAAAACACTTCAATCTTCACACACATGAAAAACCAATAACCACTACATTCCATCGACATCTTAATATTTTGATACATTACTACCTATGTATACATTGAATAACAAACATTTTATATACCTAATACTTCAAACAATCCTTAAAAACATGAAAAACTAAACATCATATACACCGTCCATTCACATTCCAAACCACAATCCACTATAATGCATTGTCATCTTTCTTGATACACTACCACCTCGAATTCCATACTCATTCTAAGTAACCCTCTCATTCTTCATCTCATAAAAGTTTTATAATTCAGCCACCACATATTCACTTCATGTTCAAACTCCAAATTCACTACATCTGTACTTCTTTATTCCCACACTCCAAATTTTCGCTCATTCATTGCTTAAGATGCAAATATATATATATATATATATTTCAAAGAAAATAACAAAATCTAAAGGAGCACAAACAAATCAATGAAAAAAATACTTTATAATAAAAATCTAAAGGAACACAAATAGACATTCCCTCAAGCTAGGGCATTCCCCATAAGCAACGCACTGCATCGGATCCCGGGTGTGGTGAAAAATAGGCAAGGGTTACTAGGGCGTTCTCCCAGAAGCGACACATTACATCGGATCCCGGGTGTAGTGATAAGTGGGCAAGGGCTGTTAGAGCGTCCCCTTGGAAGCGACGCGCTGCATCAAAACCCAGGTGCAGTGAAAAGTGGACATGGGTTCATACCATGGAGGTTGAGAAAGGCGGTAGTAAATAGCGTATCTCTAGAACATAAGATTCGCATCGCTACATGGAATATAGGGACATTGACAGGTAAGAGTTGGAGTTAGTAGACACAATGAAACGTAGGAGAGTCAACATCGCTTGTATCCAAAAAACCAAGTGGAAAGGGGCTAAAGCTAGAGAAATGCTAGAGAAATAGATGGGTAAAAATTATGGTATGTAGGAAAGGAAAATAACAAAAATGGTGTAGGAATAATAGTGGATAAGGAATTAAAGGATAAAGTTGTGGACATTAAAAGAATCAGTGATAGAATTATAATAATAAAAAATGTTCTAGGAGAGCAGATTATAAATGTTATAAGTGCATACGCACCACAAGTAGGGATACAAGATATAATCAAGAGACAGTTTTGGGAAGATATGGAGGGAGTCATACAAGAAATTCCCAACACTGAGGGGATATTTATAGGAGCAGACTTAAATGACCATGTAGGAAAAGATAAGGAAGGATATAATAGAATACATGGAGGGTATGGTATAGGTGAATGAAATGAGATGGGGGAGAATATCCTTGATTTTGCTTTGTCATATAACTTGTCCATTGCAAATACACTCTTTAAGAAGAGGGATGAACACTTAATAACCTTTAAAAGTGGACTTCATAAAAGCCAAATAGACTTTTTTCTACTTAGAAATAATGAACAATCTATATGCAAGTATTGTAAGGTGATACCTGGTGAGAGTTAAATAACATAAATCTAAATAACATTGGATATTATAGATATGAATGTAGGATTAGAATACTTGAAGTAAAAGAGGCCTTGAAAAAGATGAAATCAGGAAAGGCCATGGGGCGTGATGGTGTACCAATAGAGGTTTGGAAACATATGGGAGATATTGGGGTAGTTTGGTTGACCAAGTTGTTTAACAAAATTATAAAATTAAAGAAAATGCCTGATGAGTGGAGGAAAAGCTCTATTGTACCAATCTATAAGAATAAAGGTGACATTCAGAGCTGCACTAATTATCGAGGGATCAAACTTGTTAGCCACATCATGAAACTTTTTGAAAGAGTGATTGAGAAGAGGCTACGACATGAAACAAGTGTATTAGAGAATCAGTTTGGTTTCATGCTTGGGAGGTCTACCATGGAAGCTATTTTCTTGCTAAGATAATTAATAGAGAAATATAGGGAGAGGAAGAAAGACCTACATATGGTCTTTATCAATTTAGAGAAAGCTTATGATAGAGTCCCTAGAGAGTTAATATGGAGGGTGTTAGGTGGTTTCTCAGGGGTATATAGACATAATTAAAGATATGTATGAGGGAGCGGTGACAAATGTTAAGACGACTAGTGGCGTGATTGGTGATTTTTCTGTCACTGTAGGATTGCACCAAGGATCAGCATTGAGTCCATACCTCTTCACATTAGTTATGGACGAGTTAACAAAACATTTGCACGAGGAGATTCCCTAGTGCATGCTATTTGCAGATGATATAGTCTTACTTGATGAGATGAGAGAGGGTGTAAACATAAAGCTAGAGTTATGGAGAGAAGCATTAGAATCTGAAGGATTTAAAATTAGCCGAACTAAGACAGAATATATGGAATGTAATTTTAGCAAGGAGAGCAGGAGTGGAACACTAGTTAAGATTGATAACCAATAAGTCCTCATGAAAGACCTCTTTCGGTACTTAGGATCATTGATCCATGAGAGTGGAGAGATTGAGAGGGAGGTTACGCAGAGAATCCAAGCGGGTTGGAATAAATGGAGATGTGCATCTGGAGTTTTATGTGATCAGTGAGTGCCACTCTGTGATGACTTGGGTTTTCTCATGCATTTTTAAACGCAATATCTAATTTCCTAAGGCGGGATGCATCCCTATTTGAAAACCATTTTATAAAAACCATGCAATGCAGCGGAAAACCTTTAGTTTTAAACTCATTTTTGAAAACCCAGAGTGTCATTTGCCTTCACAACAAGCAAAATAGTTTTTGAAAAACTTCAGAAATCATAAATGTTTTTCCCCAGGTCTATCCATTCACAGCACACAGCCCAACTGTAAATAAATACAAATACATGTCCAAAGGGTAGAGATATTACTCACATGTATAGTTGTCTCCTTTGTTTATTCACTTGCTTGTAGCACTAACATCTCCTGAGATGTCTTCTATTTGTGGGTGGAACTATCCTGAAAAATGTTAAGGATAGGGTGAGTATATACTATACTTAGTAGGAGTCTATCACTACTAATTTTGCAATGCATGCTATGTTTAAAATCATATGCTCTTTCAAACATGTGCATGTTCGAACAATCATGTTCAATATCGATATTAAAAACCACTGTCGAATTGAAATACTGACGACTTAAAGAATAGCATAATCCAAGTCGAAAGTATCATATATATCATAAACATAATGATATGCATAAAATGCTCAACTAAATCCAACTCATGGATATGTGGCATGGTCGACCAACCTCATGTCATGCCATATGCAATGCAATTAAATCCTCAAACCATAGGGTCCAACTATGCCCACGACCTCACCGCCTTGTGGTTCACGGGTACCTAGGGACACATGGTCATATACCTCCACGGGGCATATAACACTTCGACCCAGTGCCATGACACTAGTGGTAGCCCCTTGGACCACATGCAGTCGAAGCAGGGACAAGCCCTTTTTGGGCGTGGTACCCATCCATCTAATAGTAGTAGAGGCTGGGAGGCCACCCCAAACCTCTTGGCATAGCGTCCACGAGCGTATTAGCCCAAATCATATACGATCAAACAAGCCAAAAACCTCTTTTTCAAAACCTGTCCTCTTTGGGTCCCTCACAACTACCTGGCCCTCACAACTGCCTTCCTAGCGTCTTTTGGGCACTCCAGCGTCTTTTGGTAACCCTCAAGGACATGTGATTTTGCAAGAACTCAATGCTTACAAATCATGCAATATATGCAATTATTTGCAAAACATGTCTATGCATAATGTATTTAATCATATGCATGCTGAATTCATTTATATGCTAAACAAGTCATAAAATAAGTCATGCTAAACAAGTCATATACGTATACTTAAAACATGCAGTCTCAAAACAATCATGGCTCTCTTTTTTTAAAAGGCTAGTAGTGATAGAGCACCTACATCAAAGTCTCCTGAAGTCGCGTCCTTTATCACTCAACCCGTCCCTGGGTCTCATTTATAAACTCCTGGGTATGAATGGATACAAGGAGTCCTTATTAATTTCAATCCATTTAGACATTAGATCGCTAGATCTGCCTTAAGGGTCTATGGTCCTTGCCTAATTCATTTGTCAGGCTAGATCCTATGATGTGGATCTACTTTCCAATAGTTAAACTCTGTAATTTGTCCTTTGATCTAAACTTTAAAGTCTCAGTAGGTCTGCGTGCCCTAGTTCCCAGGATACCCGTGTATCCTGGTTGAACCGCGACCGCCTTACGTGTGTGCACGCCCAAAGGCCGTGCCAGAGACCGCGGTTTGCACGCACATATGCATGCTCAAGTGACGTGCTATGACGCGCATCATCACACGGAGGCACCTTGTAGCATGACGAGTCTCAACTCCCAGGGCACCCCGTGCACCCTGGTCGAGCCAAGACCTGTGTCCCATGTCACGTGCGCACCTGAAGGCCGCACCTGGGACAGTGTACGCACTGTCGTACACCTGGAACCCATCCTAGGGACCCAGTCCCAGGTGCACGTGCAGCATGGTGTCCCTGGGACACCTGGTTCGTGCAGGGCAGGCCCAAGTTGGCTTGGAATGTTTTCCGGCCAGGATCTCGGCTGGAAAACAACTGGAAAAGACCAGATCCAGCATGGATCTGGCCCTGGGGAAGTAAAACGGAGAGGAAAAGAAGGAGGGACGGCTTACCTGGCAGCCGGAGATGGTGCTCTTCCCGCCTGGTAGGTTGCTTGCCCAAACCCTTGTTGTTGGAAAACTGAAGAAGGGGGAAATCGTGCAAGGCCGGAACAAGAGAAGAGAGGGGCATGGGGAGATGGCTGGCCCGACTAGGGCCTGGTCATTGCCAGAGATTGCAGAGAGATGGGTTTCCAGTTTTTGCAGGAAACCCTAGTCTCAAATGACTGGAAAAGACGCCGGAAAACGTGGTTTTTGGAGAGGGGAGATGGGGTTTTTTATAGAGGGGAGAAGGCGGTGGCCCTCAATGGCGGTGCGGCCCTTTCCCCTGGGGTTTTCTGGAGAAATTGTGAAAAATTGGTTTCTGGAGGGGTCTAGAGGTTGAAGATGACAGGGGGTGCCATTATCAAAATGGCCCCCTGTGTTTTTCGTCCTTTTTCGTTTTAAACGTTTTCTATTTAAATTCCAGAAATACCCCTATCTTTAAACGGCTGTAACTTCTTCATACAACTCTGTTTTGGGTGATTTTTGAGGCGTTGGATTCCATTTTTCGAGTAGAATCTAATGTTACTAAGTTTCCTCAAAAATTCCTTGGGTTACTATTTTAAATAAAGTGAAACATTTAACATAGTTTATTTTCCATAAAATGTCCAATTTATGTTAAAAATAGCGTAAATTGCTCGGGCATTACACACTCAAACTAAAAGGAAAATTCTATAGGATGGCTATAAGGCCAGCCATGCTCTATGAGTCAGAGTGTTGGCCAGTTAAGGAACATGATACTCATAGGATGAGTGTCGCAGAAATGAGGATGTTGAGATGGATGAGTGGTAAGACAAGAAAGGACAGAATTAGATATGTAAATATTAGAAGAAATTTAGAGGTAGCACCAATAGGTAATAAGATGAGGGAGATTAGACTTAGATGGTTTGGACATATCCAAAGGAGACCAACAACAGCACCAGTTCGAAGGAGTGAGGCAATACAAGTAGAAAGCTTTAAAAGGGCAAGGGGACTAAATGAAACCATGGTATTTAATAGAGTGGAATGGAGTATTATGATTCATGTGGCCGACCCTTAATTGGGATAAGGTCTTGATGATGATGATGATGATGTATTTCAAGTCCAAGTAGTTACTTGAACTAATCTAATTGAAAGGCATTACATACTTAGCCCATTCATTGTGTATTTCATTGAGATTTACTTTGGAGTAACTCTTCTTATTTGCCCACTCAGCAAGCACAATAGCCTAAAATAAAACATATTTAATCAAGTTAAAACATTTTAGTTAGATCCATAAAAACTATAGAAAAATATATGATTATGGAAAATAAAAAGTGTTCTCCCTTTTTTAAATGCGAGATAGGAGTACAATCAAATATTAGGGTCGTCATGTACCTCAAGACATAATACTCACACTCCCAATCAAATTGTTGTTTAAGGCACTGTGCAACAAGGACAACAAAAAAGAACTCATAAATATCATTTTTAATAAGGTAAGTTTAATTAGTAATAACTTAGAGCAATTAACTATTTCATATACCTTGACATTCTTCTACGTGAGTTTTGCTAGTTATAAAGTCTTAGTCACTGTAGCCCATTCCCACAAAGTCCTACAAATTTAAATTTCAAATGCATCATAGATAAATAACAAATTACTTATCTACACATAACACATGAAAAATAAATAAATGCTTACTTATTTATAATATCCGTGAGGTTGGGGTGGATGTGCGCTCCACAAGAATAAAAAAACAAAGCATGATCACCATGCACATCCAAAACACACATCATCCAATGAGATCTACATAGACAATCATATGGATTGTAATGGAAGTTGACAATCCCTAAGTAAAGAATAAATTGGCAAGAAAACAAGAAAATTAAAACTTACTATTGTAGGGAATCGTTAAGCCTTGTCCCTGAGAGCAGTGTAAGAAGCTTGGAAAAATATCCTTAGTATGCCTCTCTATTGGCCATTACTCCGTCGCTCCAGATATGATGCTAAGATCAAGGAATTGGTAAAGTGTACCCTCACTTTACCAATAAAATATAATATGTAATGAAATACCAAATGATTTCTAAGCAAGTATGTGCATATACCTCATGTAGGAGACAATGTGAGGGTGCTCGGGTTGATCCCATAGACAAATTCATAATAGGTCCTCTCCCATAAGTGGCACTTCAACAACATCCTTAAAAAGTGCTCCTCGCTTAATTTGTACAGGATTGATTGCCATATTGTTGTTGATGAGACATAGATTAACCTAAGGGATCAAGGCGTGTTAGGTGAAACTTCAACACCCTCCAAGGTCAACTTCTGTAAAAGATGTAAAATCTTTTAGCTAAATAATAAAATATTAATCTATGAAGAGGGCCTAATTTATGATGAAAGAAAAACCAAGACATATACAAGTACCTCTTCCATTGGTGCAGTAGCTAAAGGTGACACTGGAATGGTGGCTATTCTCAGTGCCTCATTTTGTTGCTGATTAACCATATAGAGTTATTAAACAATTAAGTGAAGTCTTTAGCTAAAAAAATATTAATGACAAAGGTACATAGTATGATAAGATACATACCATGGACTTTATGGGAATGACTAATGCCTCTGGCCAAGCAATGTGATATGCAACTGACTCCCCAATGGTTATAATATTTTCCATTTCTAATCGAAATGGTAGGCAGGCATTAGCATTCAAAGCTATGGTAATGGAGACTCACTTAGTATGTGATGGCATACTAATTTCATGCAAAATGTTTGATTCATGCTTATAGCATGAACCAACTACCACAATATTTTGATGGGAATCCAAGGCCAACAGGAATTGACCCACTTGCAAATCAAATATGCAATAGAGAGGTTAGGATATAGAATTATTACATATGGACAATGAAAATTTATAGTCTTGTCAATGTATATACCTCCTAGGAGGAATTTATTTTTCAAGGGGAGGCAAATGTCCTTCATTATCTTCTTTAGATGGGGAATTGTAGCTCGCATGTGATGGAGGTACACCAGGGTGCAATTGCTGAGCAGGGGGTCGAGGAACAATCATCATACCTCCCTCACCTCCCCTATCTCTAGTACCCCACTTGAACCTCCACCTTGCCCTCTCTCTAGTAACCACACGAACCCCCTTCCTACCCCCACCTTTCCCCTTTCTGGTCCCCACCCCGACACCCACCTCCCCCATCTTTGATCCCCACCAGAACACCCACCTTGCCCCCCACTCCCCCCTTTCTTGTCCCCACCCGAATCACCTCCCTGCCCCCCACTTCCCCCCTCTCCAGTCCCCACTCGAACCCCTCCCCCATCTCTGGTCCCCACCCAAACCCCTCCCCCTCTTTAATACTCCACCCTAACCTCCTCCCCCACCCCCTCTCCGGTACCCCACCCAAACCCCCACTAAGCCCCCTCTCTCCGGTACTCCACCCAAACCCCCACCCAGCCCTCTCCATTACCTACCCGAACACACTCCCCTCCCCATCGTAACCCACCCCCTAGCTAGGTATGTACCGCCTTCTTCCTCCTTGATCTTGTTCTTCTCTAACTTCTTTTTTCTCCCTCATTTTTTGTCTGGGGTGAGAAGTCTATTAATTCGTGGTTTAAATATGGGTGAATAAAGAAGTCATTTATATAAAAAATGACTTTAAAAGTGTAGACTTTTAAATTAATTTTTATATAAAATGACTTTAAAATGTTAGACTTTTAAAGTCATTTAGATAAAAATGACTTTAAAAGTATTCACTTTTTTATAATTTTTTTCACAATATATACAATTTTTTATGCTAGTACTTCATATATGTTAGTTAATTTTAAATTCAAAATATATGTTAGTTAATTTTAAATGAAAAAATATATATGTATATATATTTGATTGACACTGTAAGCTTCCAAAGTTTAATTGTGCCACAAAATATGGTGATAACCAAAATTAAGAAATAAAAATATGTAATAACCAAAGAAGTACAAAAATTATAGTAATAAAAGAACATAAGAAAAATAAGATGGTAAATTAATTTTGAGGTGGGAATGTGGGTGTGTTAGCTTAAATTTCCCTGTCCATTTCATGAGCTATATATATGCATGTGTGTGCGTGAGAGAGAGAGAGAGAGAGAGAGAGAGAGAGAGACCGTGGTTCTTATATATATATATATATATATAAGTTTTTTTGACACTAAATTTACATAAGTTAAACTTTTATAAATTGTTATTTGATGTACATACACTAAAAGTGTATACTTTTGAAGTCAAAATAGAGTTTAGGGTTAGGGTTTGAGTTCAAGATTCAAGCTTCAGGGTTTTGGGTTTTGGGGTTAAGGTTCAGGGCACTGGGTTAATTAGGTTAGGGTTCTATATACTTAATTTTAAATGAATATATATATATATGTATGTATGTATGTATGCATGTATTTGATTGACATTAAGCTTTCAAAGTTTACTTACGTTACAAAATATTGTAGAAAGACTCCTAAAGAAATAAAAATATGTGATAACCAAAGAAGCACAAAAACTATAGTAATAAAAGAACATAAGCAAAATAAGATAGTAAATTAATTCTGAGATAGGAATGTGGGTGTATACGTTAGCTTAAATTTCCCTGTCTATTTCATAAGCTATAATATGCATGTGTGTGTGTGAGAGAGAGACCATGGTTCTTATATATATATATGAAAGTTTTCTTGACACTAAATTCACATAAGTTAAACTTTTATAAATTGTTATTTGATGCACATACTTTAAAATTGTACACTTTTGAAGTCAACATATATAGTAGTTTCATGCATATATTCTTTATACACATATATAAATATGGAATTTAGGTTCAGGGTTAGGGTTAGGGTTCGAGTTCAGGGTTTGGGGTTAAATATGTATGTATTTGATTGACACTAAGCTTCCAAAGTTTACTTGTGTTGTAAAATATTATAGAAAAAATATGTGATAACCAAAGAAGCACAAAAACTGTAGTAATAAAAGAACATTAAGCAAAAAAAGATGAACAATTAATTATGATGTGTGTTATATTTTTAAAGTTGTTTTAAAAAAAAATGACTTCAAAAGTCTTAACTTCTAAAGTCATTTTATTGAAAACGACTTTAAATGTCTTAGCTTTTAAAGTTGTTTTTCTTAAAACAACTTTAAATGCTTTAAATGTCTTACCTTTTAAAGTCATTTTCAATAAAATGACTTTAAAAGTATACAATATTTTATAATTTTTTTATAGTTTTTTTAATTCAAAATATATACACCTGTTGTGCCAGTGCTTCACAATATCTAACAAGTAATATATAATGAAATGGCCTTTTTATAATAGTGAACATTGATTCATGAATTCTTTTTATGCACATATATATAGCTCACTATTAATATTGACCCATATAGCTCATGACAAAAGCATAGCTAAAAATATAAACACGAAATTATATATATATATATATATATATATTACAACTAACTAATATACATATTCCATGTACCCCAAAATATATATTGTTTTCAAACCCAAGCACCTTCCTTATCATTGTCACGCACATAATCCTCATTCTCACCAAGTAGTGCTTTGATTGATGGGATTGTTTTGGTAATAGAAGGTAATTGATTTCAGCATCTCCTAGGTCGACTTCCTCATAAAAATCCCTCTGATTGAAAGATAAAACTGTTGACTATCTCTTATCACATTTATCTTGTACGTAAAATACTTATTTTGCTTGGGATGCCAAAATAAATTGATCATTTTTATAGCCAATCCTATTGAGGTCAACCAATGCTAATCCAAGGGCATTAGTTTTGATGCTGTTTTGTTCCACCCAATCTCACTTAAACACAACCATAGTTGTGAAAGTATAATCCAAGGCCCATATCTCTCTTATAACCCTGTAATAAATATCATCCACCATTATTGACCTATTATCCTTTGAACTTGAAAAGAATGTATCATTGGCAACTAAGCTAACTCCACTATTCTATTACACTCTAGAGTTATCATAGTCTTTGTGAAAAAGTGATAACCATTGATGGAATATCCAGCATATTTTATTACTTCTGGTCATGGTCCCATTGCCATCTAGCCCAAGGTTTTTGATATATTGTTGATTGCTACTTCTCGCTGATCTTAAATATGTGTATATTAAGTAGGCTTAAGTACATAAGATTAATATATGCATACATGTATATACATAATGTAGTTTTTAAACTTAAGTGAGCTTTCTTTTATTTTACCTTCTTATGCAACCAATTATTGAAAGTACGATAATGCTTAGATTATAAGCACTTCTGTTTCTTTGTGTAACTTGGATTCTTTGCCTTGAGTACATCCATGTGTTCACTGCATACACACACAAATTAATAAAGTAATCATGGAAAATATAATTAACCATCAGCAATTAAATTTGACATAAGTGTATGCATGCATAATCAACTTACTCAATGTAAGGTTGGACTTCATCAACATTTCACAACACATAAAGATGCGCCTAGTCTCGCTCTTTATAGTTAACAGTTAATACATGACCACTCGATAGAGGTTCGCCAACCTTTGGATCATGAAATGCAACTGATTATTTTTTTCTTGGGATTCCATTGGAATCCACTCTTGCTAAGTACTCTGTGTAAAACTCCACTGCTTCCTCTACAATATAACATTTAGCTATACGCCCCTTTGGCTGGTTGTGATTATGCACATACCCTTTTTAAAATTTTCATGTATCTCTTAAATGCATACATCCATAGTAAGTAAACTGGGCCACAGAGTCTGACCTCATCAATTAGGTACACTGTTAAGTGTACCATGATGTCAAAGAAGGATGGTGGGAAGATTATCTCAAGCTCACATAAAGTTGTCACCAGATGATCTTGAATTTCTTGTAATTTTGAAACATCAACCACCTTCTTGCATAAAGCATTAAAGAAGTAGCAAAATTTTGTAATAGCTCCCCTAACTTTGTTTAGTAACACAAAAGATATTGCTACAGGTAGTAGTTGTTGTATCAATGAATAGCAATTGTGGGACTTCATCCCCAACAATTTTAACTCTTCCTTGGAAATAATGTTTTTAAAGTTCAAAGATTAGTCGTTAGGGACTTTGAGCTCGAACAAGGTTTTATACATTATTCTCCTCTCCTCTCTATTGAGAGTATAATTTGCCTTAGGGTGTAACCTCCTCTTCAAACCCATGTTCATAGGATCCATTCGAGTTGCAAGTCCATTCTTTATTTTTCATGGGATATTAAGCAAGATACTGGTCAAGCTTCCACACATGTTTGATCACTACAGATAGGACAAGCATTGTATCCCTTCAAAGTGCATCCAGACAAATTACTGTATGTAGGGAAGTCTCTTATTGTCCACAATAGTATAGCCTTTAGGGTGAATGACTCTTTCCTGTATGCATCGTATGCTTCAATGGCTACATCTCATAATATCTCAAAATCATCTATCAAGGGAGACAAGTACATGTCAGTGTCATTCCTTGGCTGCTTTGGACCAAATATCAAAATAATTGTGACGACCCGGGTTTGCCCATGCATTTTTAAATGCAAGATCTAATTCCTAAGGTGGGATGCATCCCTATTTGAAAACCTTTTTTATGAAAACAATGCAATGCAGTGGAAAATCTTTAGTTTTAAACTCATTTTGAAAACCCGAGTGTCATTTGCTTTCACAACAACCAAAGTAGGTTTTGAAAAACTTCAAAAATCATAAATTTTTTTCCCAGGTCTTTCCAGTCATAGCTCATAGCCCAACTGTAAATAAATGCAAATACATGTCCAAAGGGTAGAGTGTTTACTTACATATATAATTGTCTCCTTTTGATTTACTTGCTCATAGCACTAACATAGGCGTCCTCTACTCGTGAATGGAGCTATCCTGAAAAATGTTAAGGATTTGGGTGAGTATACACTATACTCAGTAGGAGTCTATCACTATTAGTTTTGCAATGCGTGCTATGTTTAAAATCATATGCTCTTTAAAACATGTGCATGTTTGAACAACCATGTTCAATATCGATATTAAAAACCATTGTCGAATTGGAATGCTGACGACTTAAAGAATCGCATAATCCAAGTCAAAAGTATCATATATATGTCATAAACATAATGATATGCATAAGATGCTCAACTAAATCCAACTCATGGATATTTGGTATGGTCGACCAACCTCATGTCATGCCATATGCAATGCAAGTAAATCCTCAAATCATAGGGCCCAACTATGCCCATGACCTCGCCGCCGTGTGGTCCCTAGGTACCTAGGGACACAGGGTCATATGCCTCCACGGGACATATGACACTTCGACCCAGTGCCGTGACACCAGTGGTAGACCCCTGTACCACATGTAGTTGAAGCAGGGATATGTCCTTTTTGGGCGTGGTACCCATTCCACCTAATAGTGGTAGAGGTTGGGAGGCCACCCTAGACCCCTCGGCATAGTGCCCACGAGCTTATTAGCCCAAATCATATGCGGTCAAACAAGCAAAAACCTCTTTTTCAAAACCTGTCCTCTTTGGGTCCCTCACAATTGCCTGCCTAGCGTCTTTTGGTAACCCTCAAGGACATGCAATTTTTCAAGAACTCAATGCTCACAAATCATGCAATATATGCAATTGTTTGCAAAACATGTCTATGCATAATGTATTTAATCATATGCATGTTGAATTCATTTATATGCTAAACAAGTCATAAAATAAGTCATGCTAAACAAGTCATATAATTTATACTTAAAACATGCATTCAAAATAATCATGGGCTCTCTCTTTTTGTTAAAAATCTAGTAGTGATAGAGCACCTACCTCGAAGTCTCCTGGAGTCGTGTCCTTCATCACTCAACCTGTCCCTAGGTCTCATTTATAAACTCCTAGATATGAATGGATATAAGGAGTCCTTATCAATTTTGATCCATCTAGAAATTAGATCGCTAGATTTGCCTTTTAGGGTCCATGGGTCCTTGCCTAATTCATTGTCAGGCTAGATCCTATGATATGGACCTAGTATTCAATAGTTAAACTCTATAAATTGTCCTCTGATCCTAACTTTATAGTCTCATTAGGTCCGCGTGTCCCAGTTCCCTAGACACCCTTGCATCCTAGTTGAACCGCGACTGCCTCACGTGTGTGCGCGCTCAAAGGCCGTGCCAGGGACTGCGTTTTGCATGCGCACATGCCTGCCCAAGCGACGTGCGTCTTGGATGGCATTGTGCAAACACGCCTTTGGCATAGGAAAAATGCGCTTTGGCTCCCGGACCGCCCATGCATCCCGGTTGAACCAAGACTGTGCTTGGGATGCATCGAGGCCACGCCCATACACAGCCGCGCGCCCCTGTGCACAGTCGCATGCCTGGGGTTCGTCCATGGGCTCAGTAGGGTGTGCATCACACACCACGCCCATACACAGTTGAGCGTCCCTGTGCACAGTCGCATGCCTGGGGTCTGTCCATGGGCTCATTCGGGTGTGCATCACGTATCATGCCCAGGATCGTCTCCTTCATTGGTCCGGTCTTGGGTCCTGCGATTTTCGGCCAGAAAATGCCAGATTCGCCTGGATCTGACCTAGGGAAGTCGAAGGGAAGAGGAGGGGGAGCCTGGGCGATGTCTGGCTCGATGGGTTGGTAGACCCATCGAGTCTGGGTTTGTTTTGTGCTTCCCAACTGAAAAATTCCCAGATTCGGCGTGGATCTGGTCAAGGAAGAAGGGAAAACAGAGGGAATCGTGAGGAGCTTACTTGGGTAAGTTTGGAGTGATGCCCACTGCCGGTGGTGGGGTTTCTTCACGCTGAAATAGGGTTTTTGGAGAACTCTAGAGGAAGAAGATGATGGGAAAAATGGTCCCCTGCGTTTTCTGTCTTTTTCGTTTTTCTGTTTAAATTACAAAATTGCCCCTGATCTTTAAACAGCCATAACTTCTTCATACGAACTCCGCTTTTGGCGTCCTTTGAGGCGTTGGATTCTATTTTTTGAGTAGAATCTAATGGTACCAAGTTTCCTCAAAAATTCATTCCCTTACTATTTTAAATAAAGTAAAATATTTAACACAGTTTATTTCCCATAGAATGTCCAAAATAGCGTAAATTGCTTGGGCATTACAATAATTAACATCATGAACTTGCTCTTCATACATAGAGATGGTGGAAGGTTGTAATGAATTAATGTAGTAGGCCAAAGACTATGCCTGCTACACATAGAACCATGAGGATTAATCTCATCTGTAGATAATGCTAGACGTAGGTTTCTAAGTTTTTCACCAAAATTAGGCCACATGAATTCTATGAGTTTCCATGCTGTGCTATCTGCTGGATGTTGTGAAAAGCTATTAGCTACTCTATTATTGGCATGCCACACTAATTTCTTAGTTGTTTCTGTTATACGAAACATTCTTTTGAGCCTCGGAATAGGGGGGAAGTACCATAGAACCTTTGCAGGAATGCCTATAACTGTCTCAATTGAATTCTTCAAATTCCATCTTGACAATCCACAAGTTGGGCATGTAGTTTTATCCTTGTGCTCCTTCCTATATAAGTTGTAATCATTGGGGCATGTATGTATCTTCTCATACTTCAAACCTAGTGTAGCCATGGTTTTCTTTGCCTCCTATATGGACCTCACTAATTTATTATCCTTCTATAGCATCTTACCCACTACTTTTAAGACTTTTGTAAAATCTTGATCTGAAAAACCAAATCTTGATTTCACGTTGTAAAGTTCTACCACTGTAGACAACTTAGTATAATCTTTACACTTAGGGTACAACGACTGATCTACTTCCTCTAATGTAGGATGAAATTGTTCAAGGTCATCCTGGAAGTCATTATGTGTGTCTCAAAATATTGGTACAGTTGTACTACTATCTCCAACACTTCCTCCAGTGTCTTGATCAGGCCTTGTTGAGGGCCTATGCAGAAGTTCTTCTACATGCCAAATCCATGGGTGGTAGCTTTCATTGATTCCTTTAAAGAACAATGGTTTTCTCAACACCCCTATAGTTACTTTTTTCA
Source organism: Warburgia ugandensis (assembly GCA_035236585.1). Taxonomy (NCBI): domain Eukaryota; kingdom Viridiplantae; phylum Streptophyta; class Magnoliopsida; order Canellales; family Canellaceae; genus Warburgia; species Warburgia ugandensis. Next base: position 55,957,699 of record CP141133.1, on the reverse strand, counting down.
AGTTTCCACATTGTGAGCATGGACAAGGAATGCGATTACAATCAACACCTGCCCTAAGTGCAAACTCTATGAAATTTTCTATACCCTTCTCATATTCTTTCGATGTCCTTGTGGCAGATATCCAAGCATATTTGTCCATTATCACAAGAAATCAAAGCAAATTTGGGTGAAAACTTGTAACACATGAAAAGATTAGGTTAGACATTTTAACAAACATTAGATATACATAAATTAGAAGTATTCAAAATAACAACATTTCATGGAAATTTTCAATTAACAATGAAAAAAGGTAGCTTATGATAGACACATTCACGAATAAAATCAACTTTTAAAAGAACAATTTCTAACCCACAACCTTGTAAAAATTCTTCAAATAAGCATAATACTTATGAGACAAACATAGAGACACTAACCAACACTCAAAAGTCAATATTGACCATGTATTTGTTAATGTAATTCCAATTCACAGAGGTAGGATTTGGTTTGGAGTAGAGAAACAAAATTCTGGTTTAGTTTTTGTGCACAAATAATAAACAGAGGGCGCAAGGTGGAAGTCAATGAAATAATTATTAAAATAGAAGAACAATTGAAGTTGTTTTTAGAAAAATGACTTTAAAAGTCTACATTTTTTAAAGTTATTTTTCTTAAAATGACTTTAATAATCTTTAAATTTTCTTAAAAGTCTACATTACAAATTTACATAAATACACAATGCAATTGATTTTACAATACAATCATATGTATATATATATATATATATATATAAACAAATACATCAACATGGAAATCAAATTATTTTTTGATTACATCTAATGTTACATATATATCAAAATGTTACATATTATTAGATCTTAGTAGCTAAGGTCAAACAACAAATTTGCTCTTTCTCATCAAAATTTGGTCTAGTATTCTGGTGACACCACTCTTTTTCTTCAAAATAGACCAAAATTTTATGTTATAACCACCCTCTTCATCAAACTCTCATTTTGGGTGGGAACCACAAATAGTATTGTTCTCACTTTCTTCAATAGTGAGGCTTGAGAGAGAAGTAGTTGTTATTTTCAATGAAATCACATGATTTTGGTGAAACTAGGATGATCATATAGATTCTTTAACCCATGATATACAGTGTGAAAACCCACTTGCTCTACAAAATAAAAACACAAAAAAGTTAGTAACAAGACAAGCAATATTCATGTGATTTAAAAGAAGTTGGTTTACTTACAGTTTGTTCCATGACATAAACAGTAAAAATATAAAAATGGAAAGCAAGAAGGGAAAAAGAGAGCAGCATAAGGCCCAAAGATGAAACCATCATACCAAAACCGTGAGAAGAAGAAGATAAAGGAAAAAACATACTTTGACAACTATTTATAAATCATCGAAGACTTTAGAAGTTGTTTAGTAATAAACGACTTTGAAAATATCTAACTTTTGAAGTTGCTTAGCAATAAACAACTTTAAAAGTCCATTCTACTAAATAAATTATTTTCACCAAATTTATTGCAATGCTTTTCAAGTAGCTTCCTTAAATGACTTCAAAAGTTATGCATTTTTAAAGTCACTTTTCTAAAAATGACTTCAAATAATTTTTAAAATTTTCAAATGAAAAATATATTTATTTAGCTTCTGTACATTACAAATTTACATCAATACACAATGAAACTAATTTTACAACACAATCATATATATATATATATATATATATATAAACAAGCACATCAACAAGGAAATCAAATTATTTTTTGATTACATCCAATGTTACATATATATCAAAATTTTACATATTTTTAGATCTTGTCAGGCAAGATCAAACATAGAATTTTCTCTTTTCATCAAAATCTGGCCTAGTGTTTAGCTGAGACCACTCCTTTTCATTAAAATAGGCCAACAATTGATGTTATAACCACCATTCTTCATTAAACCCTAATTTTGGGTGAGAACCACAAATCATATTGTTCTCCCTTTCTTCAATAGTGAGGCTTGAGAGAGAGTAGTTGTCATTTTCAATGAAATCATACAATTTTGGTGAAATCAGGATGATCAAATAGATTCTTTAACCCCATGATATGTAGTGTGAAAACCCACATGATCTACAAAATAAAAAAATAGAAAATTTAGTAACAAGAAAAGAAATATTTGAGTGATTTAAAAGAAGTTGTGGTTTACTTACAGTTTTTTCCATGACACAAACAGTGAAAATATAAAAATGGAAAGTAAGAAGGGAAAAAGAGAGCAATATAAGGCTAAAAAATGAAGCCATCATGCCAAAACATTGAGAAGAAGAAGATAATGGAAAAAAACATACTTTGACAGCCTATTTACAAACCATTGAAGACTTTAGAAGTCATTTAGTGATAAACGACTTTAAAAGTCCATTCCGGCTAAATAAAATATTCCTGCCAAATTTATTGCAATACTTTTCAAGTCACTTCCTTAAAAATCACTTCAAAAGTTATGCATTTTTAAAGTCGTTTTTACAAAAATGACTTCAAAAGTTATCAAATTTTGAATTTGTTTTCATAAAAACAACTTTAAAAGTTCTTCCCATGAAAAATTCCCTTGTCGCACCAATTTTTTAAAGTCACTTAGGCTTAAACGACTTCTTAAGTATATATTTTTAAAGTTGTTTATTTTTAAACAACTTCTAAAATATTTATAAAGTTGGCACTCGTATAAGCGACGTCTTTATGCCAACTTTAAAGCCCTCCTGTGTAGTGGTGTTATCAAAACTTTTGTGGCAGAACTTTAAGAGATTACAGGTAGCCACATGTACCAGTACATAGTCTTGTATCATTCTTCCTCAAAATGCTGGTGCACAAGAATTGAAAATGAGAGTAGTCTAATTGCTTCCCAAATTCCATTGGTTGGATAGTGAAAGTCCTTACATACATCTTAAAGTGTTTGATGAGGTATGTATCACCCAATGAACATAGTGAACATAGAACATTAGTTTAGATATTGTAAGGCTTAGGCTATTTCCTTTCTCTTTAAAGGAAAAAGCTAAATGAGGTTTAATGCTTTGCTAGCATGTTCTATAAGGGCATGAAATGAAATAACTAGGGAATTCTTAAAAAGGTTTTTTCCTACACATAAAACAAATACTTCATCGTAAGATAACAAACTTTACCTAAAAGGACAAAGAATTATTCTACCAATGCTCGAAAAGGTTCAAAGACATTACTCACATGCCCACATCATGGCACATCATCAGCTTCTTCTATAATGGGTTAAATTCTAATATGCACCAGTTCGCAGAGATTATGTGTAATGGCAACTTTTTGAAACAACTAAAGGAGATGGAAGAGTATTTTGAATGGCTAGCTAAAAGTGGATAGATTTGGGTTGATTTAAAAAGAATAGAATATCTAGATAGGCCCAAGCTTACCACCCATGCTCGGGGAGGCATGCAGGCAATGTCTAAAAACCATGAATTTAATGCTAGAGTAGCATCCCTATATCAAAAAGTAGAGGCCATGGAAATGAGGAAGAATATTTGTAAAAAGGATAAAAAAGTGTGTAGCATCTGCAAAAGTACTGCACATTTTACTTTGGAATGTCCTACCATTCCATCATTCCAAGAGTTATTTTCATGATCAAGCTAATGCTCTGAATGCATATTAAAGACCTTTCTCTCCATACTCAAAGACATATAATACCAACTGAAGAAACGATCCAAATTTCAGTTATAGAAATGAACCTACCACCAATGTCTCACAACTTGGCCTGTACCAGCCTTACCAATAAAATTGAGGACACCTTACTCCAACCCCATACTAACACCAACCTTCGGCATTGGACCTTACTTGTCTACATTCAAAAGGCCTATAGAAGATAATTTACATCAACTTATCCAAAGCCAGGGGAGGACGAATTCTCAATTAAAAATTTAGTTAAAATAATCCATATAGTCTATGAATGAAATGAAAAGTATGATGAGTCAAATGATCCAAAATATAGAAAAAGAAAAGTTCCCTGCTCAAGCACATGCAAACTCTAAGAGTATGCATGCGGTTGAGAATAATGCATCTAATGTATCTTAAAAATCTACCATTGAACAGACTAAGGTTGTCACTATTATTAGGAGTGGTAAAAGAATTGAGAAAAATGAGCCAAAAAAGATAAATCAAGTAAAAAAGACCCATTGAAAATAAAGAATAATCTAATTATTCTTTTACCTATTGAACCATGTCCCATCCTTCCTCCATTCCTTCAAAGGTAGCATCAAGCTCCAAAGTCTACCTCTAATCATGGGATTTTAGAAATTTTCAAGTAAGTCAAGATTCACATACCGATCTTGGATGCTACAAAATAATTACCATCATCTGTCAAATTCCTAAAAGACCTTTGCACCATACAAAGAAGATCAAATGCTCAAAAGAAGACATTTTTGACAGAATAAATTTGTTCCATTCTTCAACATCATACACCACCAAAATATAAAGATCTAGGTTTCCCATCTCTCACTGTAATGACTCCAATTTTGTAACATTGAAATCCCAAGTTAGCAATGAAAAGTTCACTTTTTGGAAATAAGGGTATAACTTGAGATCTAGGGCTCCGATTGAGGCGCCACGAAAGGCGTTATGTCCGTATCGATGATGCGGACACACCCAAACTATAAAAACCCTAATCAAGGCTCAATCAAAGGTGGGCACGACCCTTAGAATAGGATGGTGGGGCGTGGCCACTAGACCTTTGGAAAACTGATGATACCAAGGCCCAATTAGGACCTTAGGACACCCATAGGCATGGGGATGAACCCTTAATGCCTAAGTAGTAAGAACAACCACTCTAAAACCTATAAAATATAGGCCAAACTAACCTTGATTCCCCAAACTATGTTCATGAGCATATAAGGACAAGGGGATTAGCACGACCTAGCCAGGTAGGTGCTCTATCGCTACTAGACTTTTAAAAAAGGGCCATGATGGTTTTGAGGCTGCATGTTTTAAAGTATAAGTTATATGATTTGTTTAGCATGACTTATTTGATGACTTGTTTAGCATATAAACGAATTCGGCATGCATATGATAAATACATTATGCATAGACATGCTTTGCAAATAATCGCATATATTGCATGATTTGTGAGCATTGAGTTCTTGTAAAAATTGCATGTCCTTGAGGGTTACCAAAAGACGCTGGGTACGCAGTTGTGAGGGCCAGGCAGTTGTGAGGGACCCAAAGAGGACAGGTTTTGAAAAAGAGATGTTTTTGCTTGTTTGATCATATATGATTTGGGCTAATAAGCTCGTGGACGCTATGCCGAGAGGTTGGGGTGGCCTCCTAGCCTCTACCACCACTAGGTGGATTGGGTACCACGCCCAAAAAGGGCATGTCCCTACGTCGATTGCATGTGGTATAGGGGCTACCACTGGTGTCACAGCACTGGGTTGATGTGTCATATGCCCCGTGGAGGCTATGACGTTGTGTCCCTAGGTACCCGGGGACCACATGGTGGCGAGGTCGTGGGCATAGTTGGGCCCTATGGTTTCGTGGACTTACTTGCATTGCATATGGCATGATATGAGGTTGGTCGACCATACCATACTAGATATCCATGAGTTGGATTCAGTTGAGCATCTTATGCATATCATTATGTTTATGATATATGATACTTTCGATTTGGATTATGTGATCCTTTAAGTCGTTAGTATTCTAATCTGATAATGGTTTTTGATATCGATATTGAACATGAGTGTTTCAAACATGCACATGTTTTAAAGAGCATATGATTTTAAACGTAGCATGCATTGTAAGAGCATAGACTCCTACTGAGTATAGTATATACTCACCCAATTCTCAACATTTTTCAGACAAAGAACGCTTGTGACAGAAGACACCCAGACTAAGTGTAAGTAAGTAAACCCCTACCTTATCTTTCAATGTTACTTGATTGTAGTTACTCTCTATAGCTGAGGCTGTGACTAACACTTTCTTGGGAATAATGTTGATTTAAAACTTTGCCATGGCTATACAATTTGAAAATGTGTTTTGACACTTGGGGTTTTTACGAAAGATTGTTTTCCAAAACAAACAGATTTTCATGCATTTCATATTTATAAAACAAGAGATCTCGCCTTTATATTAAATTTGCATCATATAAAAACCTCGGTCGTCACAGTTGGTATCAGAGCACGGTTTGACATTACTCACAGCCCAGTCATGAGGAGAATAACTTATAATCAAGTTTCATCCATGAAAGAGTAAGGGGTAATAGGATAACACATACTAAGGTTTGGTAAATTACCTTGTGATTACAGATGCCTAAAAAGAAAGGAAGCAATGCTCCAAGACCTGAAGCCCCACCAGTGGATTCCACTGGGTCGGGCAATGGGATGGCTGAATTATTCCAGCAATTTCTACAACATATGGGACAATACATGAGTAGTCAAAGCCAAACTCCTACCACCCGAGATCCTTCCCCTGATAAAGCAATAGATAGGACTGAGGTTTAGTTAGAAAGGTTTCAGAAATTAGCTCCCGCATTCACAGGAGAAGATGACGCATCTATAGCTGAAAAATGGTTAATTGATATTGAAAAGATATTTAAAGCCATGAACATAGTTGAAGAAAGAAAAGTACCCATGGCCACATTTGTGTTTAGGGGAGAAGCTACCTTTTGGTGGGAAACAACAGAAAGAACTTATTTTGACCAGCGAGAAACAATAGGATGGGAAGAGTTTAGAAAGGTCTTTAATGACAAATATTATCCTAAACACGTAAGAAAACAGAAGGAAAAGGAATTTATGGACTTAGAACAAGGAAATATGATTGTCCAACAGTATGAAAGTAGATTCATCAGCCTCCGAAGATTTGCACCGCGTGCTTGTGCTGATGAGGAAGATGCGGCAGAACGATTTGTAGATGGGCTTAACCCAGGACTCAGGAACAGAGTTCTAGGTTTCCAACCTTCCACCGTAGCCAAGGCAGTAGAGATGGCCTCCTTATAAGCAAAAGATTATCAAAGGAATCAGGTGATGAAGGAAACTAAGAACATCAACACCATGAGAAATAAAGGAAAGAGACCATTTCAGTCACCAGGACCCAGGCCACCTTTCAAGAAGTCGTTTGAAAACAAAGGAAGAAGATTAGACTGGAAAACATGCCCCAAGTGTAATAGGAGTCATTTAGGCAAAACATGTCCCATTTTCAACATCACTTGCTATCTTTGTGGAGAACCAGGACATTTTGCTAAGGATTGTTCTAAAAAGAAAGTTGACGAGCGTAAAGGAGATCAAGTTCCAAAAAGCCAAGGACGTGTCTTTGCCCTCACTTCCAGTCAAGCCCAGGCTTCAAATCCATTAGTTGAAGGTTTTCTTTCTATCTATGATATACGTACTAAAGTTCTATTCAATATAGGCCCCACTCATTCTTTCATATCCTGGGAGTTTGCATCATCCTTGGACATTATACCACAAGACTTGGACTTCACTCTAGAAGTCATGACTCCTGTAGGCCAGGCACTTCCCACCTATTCTTATCTCCAGGATGTCCCCATTTTGATCAAGGACCATTTGCTACATGCCAATCTTATTCACGTAGATATGAATGACTTCGACATCATCCTAGGTATGGACTGGCTAGCCTTTCATCAAGCCTTTGTTGATTGCCGCTAGAAACGTGTCACTTTTACCCTACCTAATGGAGACACTTTCACCCTCCAAGGAAGAAAGGATTATTCTCGAGCGTGTGTTATTTCTGCCATGAAAGCAGTTAAGCACATTGCTCAGGGATGCCCCTTCTTCTTAGCCAAGATTGAATCTATTGAGAGTCCCCAACCAAAGCTAGAGGATGTTGAGATAGTCCGAGAATTTCCTAATGTATTCCCTGAGGACTTACCAGGTCTACCTCCACCAAGGGAAATTGAGTTTATCATTGACCTTATACCCGGTACTTCCCTCATTTTCAAAGCTCCTTACCGAATGGCTCCTGTAGAACTAAAAGAACTGAAGACCCAGTTACAGGAACTACTTGACAAAGGGTTCATACGACCTAGCGTATCTCCGTGGGGAGCTCCAGTCCTTTTTGTTAAGAAAAAGGATGGCTCCATGAGATTGTGCGTAGACTATCGAATGCCAAATAGGGTCACCATTAAGAATAAGTACCCCCTTCCCCAAATTGATGACCTTTTCGATCAACTTCAGTCAGCTAGAGTCTTCTCTAAGATTGATCTACGATCCGGGTACCATCAACTTTGAGTTAGAGAAGAAGATATCCCCAAGATAGCCTTCAGGACTCGTTACGACCATTATGAATTCAGAGTGATGTCCTTTGGTTTAACTAATGCTCCAGCCACGTTTATGGACCTCATGAACAGGGTGTTTAAGGAGTACTTAGATAAATTCATCATAGTGTTTGTGGATGATATCTTGATATATTCAGAAACTCCTGAAGACCATAAGGAACATCTAAGGATAACATTAAGCACCCTACGAGCACACAAGTTATATGCAAAAATCAGTAAGTGTGAGTTTTGGCTGGAAAAGGTGAATTTCTTAGGACACATTATTTCTTAGGATGGCACAGCAGTTGACCTCGCTAAGGTTGAATCAGTACAGAACTGGGAAAGACTTAAGACAGTCACAGAAATAAGAAGCTTCTTAGGACTTGCTGGATATTACAGGAGATTCATCGAGGGTTTTTCACAAATTGCTTTACATCTAACTAAGCTGACCAGGAAAGACACAAGATTTGAATGGACTGATAAATGTGAGGAAAGCTTTCAGGAACTAAAAAGAAGGTTAACTATACCACCTGTGCTTACCTTACCTTTAGGAAGTGGCGGATTTGAGATATACAGTGATGCCTCGCAACAAGGACTAGGCTGCGTACTTATGCAACATGGGAAGGTAATTACTTATGCTTCTCGGCAACTCAAGAAGCATGAAGTCAATTACCTAACCCATGACTTGGAATTAGTGGCCATGGTCTTTGCCTTGCAAATTTGGAGACATTATTTATATGGGGAAAAGTTTGAAGTTTTTATAGATCATAAGAGTTTTAAATATATCTTTTCCCAACAAGACTTAAACATGCGACAAAGAAGATGGATGGAATACTTAAAAGACTATGACTTCTCCATTCATTATCACCCTAGAAAAGCTAATGTGGTAGCTGATGCATTAAGTAAAAAAACCCAAGGGATGTGTGCAAGTTTATTAACTAAGAGATGGAAGCTATTACAAGAAGTAATCACATGGAAACTAGATATAAATAAGCACAAGATCGTTATGGCAGGTCTAACAATAAAGTTAGCTGTTAATGAAAATGTTAAGCAAGAACAAAAAGGAGATCCGGATATACAAGCTTTCATAGGAAAACCAGGGTTTACAAAAAGGGAAGATGGTAGCGTTTACATGTAAGGAAGATTAGTGGTACCGGCTAATGAAGAGTTAAGACTAGAAATCTTAAAAGAGGCTCATCGGTCTAAGTATACTATACATCCGGGAGGAACTAAGATGTATCAAGACTTAAAGAGACAATATTGGTGGGATGGTATGAAAAGAGACATAGGGGAATTTGTGGCAAAGTGTCTAACATGTCAACAAGTAACGGCTAAACATCAAAGACCTGCGGGATTGTTACAACCCCTTGAGTTACCCGAATGGAAATGGGACCATATTACCATGGACTTCATCGTAGGGTTACCCAGGACCTCTAAGGGTCATGACATGATCTGGGTAATTGTTGATAGATTGACTAAGACAGCCCATTTCCTTCCTATACGCCATACCCAATCTACCGACAGCCTATCTCAGCTATATATCAAAGAGATAGTATGTTTACATGGCATACCCCTTAGTATCACTTCAGATAGGGATAGCCGTTTCTCTTCGCAACTCTGGAAGTCCGTCCAAAAATCCTTAGGATCTTCCTTGAACTATAGCACAGCCTTCCATCCACAAATCGATGGACAGTCAGAGCGCACAATCCAGATAGTAGAAGATATGTTGCGAACCTGTGCCCTCAATTAGAAGCTGAGCTGGGATGAAAACCTACCGCTAGTTGAGTTTGCGTACAACAATAGCTTTCAGTCGAGTATTGGCAAGGCTCCGTACGAGGCGCTCTAGGGGAGACCTTGTTGATCACCCACTAGTTGGAGTGAAGTTGGAGAGTCCAGGGTGCTCCAGTCTAAGCTGGTGGAGCAATGCGCCGAGAAGGTCAAACTCATAAGAAGACGCCTCCTCATGCTCAAAGCCTCCAAAAGAGCTATGCTGATCGAAGGAGGAGACCATTGGAATTCGACATAGGAGAGCACATTTTCCGGAAGATATCTCCCACTAAAGGAGTTATGTGGTTCGGTATCAAAGGCAAGCTTAGTCTGCGTTACATAGGACCTTTCGAAATCCTGGAGAAAGTGGGAAAAGTGGCCTATAGGATCGCACTACCCCCTCAGCTATCTAAAGTGCGTAACGTATTCCATGTATCTATGCTAAGGAGGTACGTGCTTGACCTTGCTCATGTCATCAACCAGGTACCCGTAGAGTTGACGGAGGATCTCAAGCTAGAGACGAGACCAGTTAAGATCCGGGATCGTAAGAGTAAGAAGCTGCGGAACAAGGACATACACTTAGTCATAGTTTTGTAGAGAAATGTGCACATGGAAGAAGAGACTTGGGAACCAGAGTTAGAAATGCGAGAAAAGTACCCTGAGATCTTTTGACTGTATATATAGTAGAATTTCGAGGGCAAAAGTCCCCTAAGGGGGTAAGAATGTAATGACTCCAATTTTGTAACATTGAAATCCCAAGTTAGCAATGAAAAGTTCACTTTTTGGAAATAAGGGTATTTTGGTCATTTCACTATTCACTTTGACTGAACCCAAAAATTTGGTTCTAAAAATGGTACCATTAGGTGCGTATCAAAAAAAGGAATCCAACAAGACTAAAATCAACCAAAATGGAGTTAAAATGAGCAAGTTATGGCCCTTTAAAGTTCAGGGGCAAAAATGTCATTTTTACTAAAAAACGGATTTAGCCTAAAAAACATAGGGGCCCGTTTTGATATGGGCACCCCCTTTCTTCAACCTCCTAGAGGCTTCTAGAACGGCAGTGTTTGGAGGAGAAATCACCGCCATTCTGGAGGTTTCTCCACCGCCATTCAAGGGCGATGAGAGCCCCCTCCAGAACCCTCTTATAACTTTATAAATAGAGCTCTTAGGTGCCTCTAATGGCAGCCCAAAAGCTTGAGAAAAACCCATTTTGGAAAAGCAACCAAGAGGAGAAACGTGGAGAAAAACCCAGCAACGAGCCAGGTATGCCCAAAATCCCTCCAAACCTGTCTTCCCATTAGTCATAGGCTATGTTTCCCTAAGTTTTTGCATACAAATTCATTCAAAAACGGGCCCTGGAGAGTCACAAAGGACCCAGGGACGATCCCTGGGCTGCACTGGTTCAATAGGGGTGTCCTGAGGATGCCTTGGTCCCCCAACGAACGAAATGCATGCTGTGCGTCGAAAAAACTAGACGGGCAGGTTCGTGGACATGCCTACAAAAGAGAATGTCGGGCAGAAACCGAGTACGTCTGCAGATGCGCTCGCTGATGCGCGATGCGTTAGTGTCCCAGGCTTCCACCTTGCTTTGTTTGACCCTTTTATGTACACTCGGCACAAAAAAGGCTATAACTTGAGATCTAGGGCTCCGATTGAGGCGCTGCGAAAGGCGTTGTGTCCGTATCGACGACGCAGACACAACCAAGCTATAAAGTCCCTAATCAAGGCCCAATCAAAGGTGGGCAAGATCCTTAGAATAGGATGGTGGCGCGTGGCCACTAAACCTTTGGAAAACTGATGATACCAAGGCCCAATTAGGACCTTAGGACACCCATAGGCATGGGGATGAACTCTTAATGCCTAAGTAGTAAGAACAACCACTCTAAAACTTATAAAAGGTAGGCCAAACTAACCTTGATTCCCCAAACCATGTTCAGGAGCATACGAGGACAAGGGGATTAGCGCAACCTAGCTAGGTAGGTGCTCTATCTCTACTAGACTTTTAAGAAAGAGCCATGATTATTTTGAGGCTGCATGTTTTAAAGTATAAGTTATATGATTTGTTTAGCATGACTTATTTGATGACTTGTTTAGCATATAAATGAATTCAGCATGCATATGATAAATACATTATGAAAAGACATGCTTTGCAAATAATCGTATATATTGCATGATTTGTGAGCATTGAGTTCTTGCAAAAATTGCATGTCCTTGAGGGTTACCAAAAGATGCTGGGTAGGCAGTTGTGAGGGTCAGGCAGTTGCGAGGGACCCAAAGAGGACAGGTTTTGAAAAAGAGATGTTTTTACCTGTTTGATTGTATATGATTTGGGCTAGTAAGCTCATGGGCGCTATGCCAAGAGGTTGGGGTGGCCTCCCAGCCTCTACCACTACTAGGTGGATTGGGTACCACGCCTAAAAAGGGCATGTCCCTACGTCGATTGCATGTGGTACAGGGGCTACCACTGGTGTCACGGCACTGGGTTGATGTGTCATATGCCCTGTGGAGGCTATGACGTTGTATCCTTAGGTACCCGGGGACCACATGGCGGCGAGGTCGTGGGCATAGTTGGGTCCTATGGTTTCGTGGACTTACTTGCATTGCATATGGCATGAAATGAGGTTTGTCGACTATACCATACTAGATATCCATGAGTTGGATTCAGTTGAGCATCTTATGCATATCATTATGTTTATGATATATGATACTTTCGATTTGGATTATGTGATCCTTTAAGTCGTTAGTATTCTAATCTGACAATGGTTTTTGATATCGATATTGAACATGAGTGTTTCAAACATGCACATATTTTAAAGAGCATATGATTTTAAACGTAGCATGCATTGTAAAACTAGTAGTGATAGACTCCTACTGAGTATAGTATATACTCACCAAATTCTCAACATTTTTCAGACACAAAGTAAACACTTAAGGACAAAAAATGCTTGTGACAGAAGACACCCAAACTAAGTGCAAGTAAGTAAACCCCTACCTTATCTTTCAATGTTACTTGATTGTAGTTACTCTCTATAGCTGAGGCTGTGACTAACACTTTCTTGGGAATAATATTGATTTAAAACTTTGCCATGGCTAGACAATTTGAAAATGTGTTTTGACACTCGGGGTTTTTACGAAAGATTGTTTTCCAAAACAAACAGATTTCATGCATTTCATATTTATAAAACAAGAGATCTCGCCTTTTTATCAAATTTGCATCATATAAAAACCCAGGTCGTCACACTCACTTTAATAATTGGCAATTATAAGATTTTTCTTAATTTATGATCTATTATTAACATACTACCATACTTGGTGTATGAACAATTAGGTCTAGGTGAGCTTAAACCTACTTCCACTACACTCTAGCTCGCTAACCGTTCTGCAAAGATAGCAAGAGAGGTAATAGAAGACTCACTTGTCTAGGTGAATACTTTTGCTTTCCTATAGATTTTCTAGTTCTTTGTACAAAATTGATGATGAAGGAGAAGAATGAAATACCATTCATTCTAGGATGACCATTCCTGGCTATGTCCAATGCCTTAATTAACTACCAAAATGGTTTCATGAAATTGTCCTTTGGTAATATGACATTAGAGTTAAGTATTGTAAGCAACTTGGTAAAATCATTGATGACTTGCATAATGTAAACATAATAAATTTAGTCATGTAAGATCAATTTCTTTCATCTTCCTTATCGAACCGACTTAAGGCTTGTTTGGCCCACTTTAATGAGTTTAATGAAGATGCAATAATAGAAGAAGTTAATGCCCTCCTTGATTCTGTTTCTATCATGAACATAGAAAAATGAAAACCCTATTTTGGGGAACTTCTGCTCCCCTTTCTTCATCAGTTGAACCTCCTCAGTTTGAATTAAAAACTCTACCATCAGATGTAAAATATGCTTACTCAATTAGAAACATCCAAGGAGGAACACTTAAGTTGCTTAATATGGGAATCATCTATCCCATAAGCGATAGCAAATGCGTCAGTCTAACTCAAGTACTTCCAAAGAAGTAAGGAGTGACAGTGATTCCTACTAGAGTTAACACTAGTTAACACTAGTTAGAATAGGTTGTAGAACATCAATATTACTATTTTCTAGATTGTTATCCTAGATATAGCCAGATAGAAATTGCAAATGAGGATTAGGAAAAGACCACCTTTACATATCCTTTTGACATTTTTGCTTACAAAAGGATGCAATTTAGATTGCATAATTCTCTTGCCACATTTTAGAGAGAATGCTGATTGTTGCAATGGGAGAAATGTCAATACATTTTTATACGAGACCTAGGGATATATCTCACTTATCAAGATTAAGTGGATTTCATCCCTTTGTATCATTTCTTATAATTGTTGTTTTTTGCATCACCCATATTCATTTTTGGTCCTATATTTCCAACATTGGGGACAATGTTTCTTTCAGGTTGGGGATATAGAGCTCTAGCAAATTTTATTTTTAGTTGATTTTCTAAAAAAAAAAGAAGAAGAGCAATTTAAAAAAATGAAAATTTCAAAAAATTGAGAATTTTTGAGTTTTTGGGTTAGTTTCTACATTATGACGAGAATTAGATTTTTCTATAGTATAGTCTAGTTAACTTTATCTTATTAATAAATTTTCAAGTAATTAATTAATCATTTTACTCATTTTTAAAGTATTCCTTTAAAGTTAAGTTTTAGGTCACATTGGTGCACATAGTTGTATCTACATAGTCTAAATTGATGAGTAGTTATAACTTAGAGATCCTAAAAAAATATAGTTGAGACCTATAACCTATGTGAGTTTTAGAACCATTCATTCTTTTAAGAGGTTATATATGTATTTCAAAATTTTCTTTAGTATGCTTAATTGAAATTGATCCTACCAACTATTAAATTTGGCCAATTACTAGAATTATTAGAGTATTACCTTTAAAATTCTATAAGTTCATTGAATCTGATAGGTTATATGAAACCTAGGAAATGATCTAGGCCATTTTTTTTTTTATAAACCTAGAGACAAAATGCATACCCAAAAATATTTTTACTACTAGTTATCCAAATTGAGCCTTTTATATAAGCCTTTTCTTTTCTTAAACCGAAATTATCCATTCCACATAGTTACCTAGTATAAATTATCTACCTATTGTTTTTGAAAGATATGTTAGAGATATTGAAGATATACTTTGACTTGTAATAAAAGTAAAGAAGTGAATATTAAGAAAAGAAAATTTCTTTAAAAGGTCTTCAAAAGTGTTGAAAAGAAAGAAAAAGTCTCAAAAGAAAATAAAAATAAAAATGAAGAATAGAAAAAGATGAAAAAATATTCACTTGGTACATAGTAATGAAGAATTTTCAACTTTAGTAGATGACCTCTACTTATTTTTGAAGAATTTTTAATATCCTATATACCCTTTCTTCTCATAATCTTGTTCAAAGCCTATGTTTTGTCCTAATATAAGACGAATCTAGGATGAATATAGTGCTAATGAGGATATGAATGGATGGGATTTAAAGAGTAATATGTTTTAAATGTTTAAAGGTAATGGTATATTTTCCAAAGAGATCAAAACTAAATTCCTTAGTAACTTCCTTTCCTTCATGAGTATTGAGAGATAAAATTGCCTTTTATTGACTCTACTCATGTATTTAAAAGAGGGATATGATTTTAACCCTTTATTTGAGAGTTTTTATTTTTGAGCATTTATCATTAGTGAGAATTGAGGTTAAAGTATATTTTAGCTACAGTTAGAAGATTATAGTCTACTTAGAGATAAAGATTACTGTATATGTTGGCTGTACACACATACACTCTGAGATCTGAGCTCAGTTGGAATGAATTTAGCATATAGGTAGGGTTTTATTTTATTATTCAATTTTATTAGTATGCAAAATTTGATAGATTTATTAAAGATAATTCTCTAAGAAAAAAGTAGGAGTTATCTTGAAAATGATTTTTGAAATTTTGTGGGTATATTCTCTGCAAACACTCACGAGGCTGAACCCTGAACCCTAACCTTGAATCCTAACACCCACAAAAATGCAATTTGTATCACTTTCATGATTTTATGCATGTTTGGTTCGGGATTAGCAAAATTCTGGTTGGGATGTGTGTTAAGTGTTTAATTTTAGCTAAAAAACCCCTAAGTTAGCATCATCTAATCAATCAATTTTAAATTTTTAGATTAAATATGCATTATAGGTCCAATTTATCATCTAACTATTGATTTGTAAAATTTAACTACTAGATGATCATTAGAACTGATTAGAGGATTAAAGCATGGTTCAGATGATTCTAATTGAGTTTTACATATTTCAAATTAATTAGAATGAACTTGGATAGCTTAGATCAAGCTGATCGATAGAAAATCATCTTCACCCAGTAAGAGCACTACAAGATGGACACAAAAAATTGGCCAATGAGAGAAATAGGCACATGAGTAATTAATTAAGGAATTGTTTCTAATTAAGAAAGGCATCACTGTAAGGGAAAAGAGAGGAAAATTTTGTAAGAGAAAATGTTGTGTTGTTTTACTTAACTCGTAAGTACACGAATCTATTATAGTATAAGCACTCAAGTGAGATTGATCCACGAGGAATCAAACCGTTTATGTGATTAGCAGACCCTTACTTAAACTACATAGTTTAGCCAAGGAAAGTGGTTTTAACCTAAACTAAGAATGGAAACTTAGCATAAATTTAAAACATGGAATATGGATATTAATTAAATCAATCAAACTCATATAAAAACATTCCTAAAACCACACTTTTTTAAAAATAAAACTTTCCTAACTTAAAACTTCCTAAAAATAAAATTTAGAAACTATCTAAATAATGCAAAGCTAAGTAATGGAAACTAAATATATCGAATATGTAAAAATAATGAACAAATCTATACACTTACTATACAGACAATACTAAAGGATGGTGCACATAGATCTTGGTGCAAAATACAAAAGCTAAATCTAATGATCAAGGGATTCTAATTCACCTATACTCACCTATCATAGCAATGAAACAATAAGAATTAAAACAAATAATCATTCATGAACAATACACATGGCTCATGGATGATTCCAATCACAAACAAGAGTGCCTTAATCAGTGAAATTGAACTAGAGAAAGTTGAACAATTAGTGGATTTCATTGAAATGAAAGTTACATCCATAACAAGAGAGGATTGAATATAAACGTGTCTTTATTTTCATTGAATGGAAGAAGAATACAAGTGTGGGGCACATCATCCAAGGGATGTGCACAACATACTTAACCAATAATACTCTTCAACCCTCTTCAAAAATCATCTGACATTCAAAAGTAAGCATATGCATAACATTTGGAGGATTACAAATGAATAACCATGAAAATAGTAGAAATGAAAGCATAAAAAAGAGGTATAAATCAAGGAGAGAATAAGAGAGAAAGAAGAAATGAAAATAAAGGGATTCAATGTCACTTATCCCTTAGTTGTCAGTTCAAGGGAAAGGAAACCTTGAATCTTGAAAAGAACATGCAAGAAAAGCTGAACTAATGGAAGGCAAATGAAGGAGATCTCAAGCATGAAAATGAGTAGACAAAAGGAAATGAAAAGTAAGAACAAAAGCTGTAAAAGAACTAACCTTTAATGGATTGAAGATTAAGGAACCAAGTGAAGGAGGCATGGGGAACTTGAAAAGAATAGCTGCCCCCAAGGGAAGTGCATTGAAGGCTTCAAGAAAGGGAGATGGGAGAAAAGTGGGATGCGTTAAAGGGAAGGGAAGGAGAGGAAGGTGGAGATGCCTTCTTAAGAAGATGTGTTCTCCCATATGAAAAAAAAACATCAAACTCCTCTTTCACCTTTTATATATTTGGTTGCTAACTAAAGGAAACCCTATGAGAGAGGTGAGGTGGCAAGGAGAGATTGGATAATTAAGGCAACACCTAAGGTGAGGAGAATATTGCAACAAGATGGAACACGGTGGGAAAACCTACTTTCTATCGTAGGGCATCTTCCACTTTGTGAAAGTCATGGAGAACTCCTTAAAGGGATGAGGTGGAAAAGAAAAAAAATAAGAAAGAAAGAAAAATAGAGGAACTAGGAAAGAGGAGAAGGAAGGTGGTAGGAAAGAGAGGAAAAGAAGGATAAGGGAAGATGAGTTAGGTGGCATGGAGAGATTGGCCACCTAAGGCAACTAAGATGAGGGGGGAAGATGAGGTGTGGAAGGAGGTTCCTATTTTGTAGGAGTTGGGCATGGAGCTCTATCCACTAGGGTTTTCCTCATGATATTCATATAGAGTGAGAAATATGTGGAGAGAAAAAGATGGAAAAAAAAATAAAAAATGGGAAGGAAACAAAAAGAGTGGAATCTTTTCCTATTGGACCACATGAGCATGCTATAATATTTTTGCTAATTATCTCTTAAAAATCTTCATTTTATCATGGATAATAGCTTATAATTCTTTCTTCAATCATGGCCTTCCATGTAAGTTGGATTAAGTGGCTTCATTGGCTTGCTTTGAGGGCTCATTTGGCTTAGCTTCATAGCTCAATGCCCTTGGCTTTGATGGCTTAGTTGGACTCCTCAGCTTGTCACCTTCTAACATGGCTTAGGTGGCTTGAGTAGATCCATGCAAAGGTGGTGGAAATGCATGGCTTATGCACAGGCCCATTTTAAGCACCTTTAACTTCTCCAATTCCATCTTTTGCTTGCCTTAAGGTGATCTGGATCCTTGATTTGATCTTTTGATCTTGATCTTTAATTTTTATCTCGATTGATCTCGGCTGTCGAATCAACATCTGGCTTCCTACGAAAGATAAAAAATCTAATTAAATCCTAAAAAATTATGATTATTTGCATACTTATCTGAGATTAGCCCCGAAACTTATAAATTATCAAATATTTTGTTTTTTAGGTAAAAAAATGCATGCATTATAATTTTTGGCCAAAAACCTTAATTTAACATTATAAGTTATAATACATAGGTAATTAATTGGGTGACTTTTATTTAAAATTAGATACTCATTAGCAAGGAAGCACCCAAAATTAGAAGGGGGAGATTTGAAAAGAGGAAGGCTGAGGAGATTTAAAACCATAGGAGGAAGGAGGACCAAAGGATGATTTTTTCTCACCATGGGAGGGGAGGCTCTCTCTCTACACTGTAGGAGGTCAATGGTGATCAGGAATACGATTATGACAAAAATTCATAGGAACACCATGGTCTCTCTCTCTCTCTCTCTCTCTCTCTCTCTCTCTCTCTCTCTCTCTCTCTCTCTCTCTCTCTCTCTTTGTGCACTGAAGTGGAACAGAAGGATCACTTCTCCACCATCATTCCCTAGTGCTTAATTCTCTTTTACTTAGTTTACTACTCCATTGGCATCTTCTTTGCCTCAACCAATCATCATCCTTATCTTTCATCCCTATTTCTCCAGTTCCATTCTTCATTTCCTATTAGCCATGGTCTCCAGCTTCTAGTCACTGTTCTTCAATTTCTCCATTGTTTCCTAGCCTCCCATCACCGTCTTCATATTTGTTCATTCATCTATCTTCCATTCCCTATTTTCCTTTCCTTGTTTTAACTATGATTTTCATGGGTTTCTTTTCCCATATGTTTTTCTCTTTGATCTTCACAGTTTCACAAAAAAAAATAAAAATCCTTCCTTTCCACTTCCTTGCATTGTTACAGAGAAAACTCTTCCAAATTCCATTTCCTTCTGTTTGCTTCTCCCTCCTTGTCATTGTCTTCTCCCTACATCATTTTTTTCTCCCCTTCTTAGTCGAAACTGGAAAAATAAAAATTCCCATTTTCCCCTTTAATTGTATGTTTTAATTCTATTTGAGTCCTTATTTCTTATTTTTCCCTTGTTTGACTTTTACCTTATTTTGTCCTTTTCTCAAAAAACCCCCAAACTATTCCAAATTAGTCACTATTTGGTTTTAACTAAACCGAATCAACGGTTCAACTTTAAACAACATGACCAGTTTAATTTTTTGTCCTTTTTCTCTTTAGAATTCAAATAAACTTTCAGATCTTCATCAAAATATATTTCCTAGTTGATATAATGTTTTTGATCTTACATCTAAAATTTAGACATTCAATATAATCCATCAAAATCTCAAGTTAATCAATTGATGTAAATCATTATTGTTTTAGAAGATTTGCATATTCAATCCATTGAATTAGTAGTTAGGGACATTAGTGAAGCATTGGCGAATGTTGATTAACTTGGATGTAACTAGATTTGGAGAGTTTTGTTGCAATCAAGGTAGGGAAGTTAATTTAACTTGTTATTTTGTTTAATTTTTCTTCTAAATTCAAAGTAATGTAATTTTTAATTAATCAATAGATCTAAAATTTTAGTGCATTATTAGTTAATTTATTTAATTTTTGTTAATTTGAGGTATTGGAATTTTATTTAAACTCCACTTTTCAAGTGGAGTCCCTATGCGATCAATCCGTACTTGCTCAAACTATCCTACAATACCCTCTACACTTTCATACGATCACTGTAGGAGACTCTGTAATCCCATCACAAAGACATTTGTTAGGAATTGTCAAGGGACTTCAAAATTATAGGTATGATCCTATGTCCCTTTCTTTTGCCTCATCTGGATCATCTTATAATCTCTACATGCTTATAGTTAGTATCTTATTTGGCTAGTTAACTCACTATGATTTTGAAATTCTCTTATTCAATATGGTCCCAATTTGCACAAAATATTGGCAATTGGTGATAAAAAGGGAAGAATATGACACATTCTAGGGAGTCATACTCCTCAGCTAAAAGTTGAGTGCAAAATGATAATTAGAAGGTGGATTCGCCCCGAACTAACACACATCCATAGGGAGGGGAACACAGTGGATGATGCATTAGCCAACTCTTTAGTGGAAAATAAAAGTGATTATGCATGGCTTGGTAGCCATTTAGAGTATTTTAAAAAGCTTCATACTTTAAATAGTAAAATCAATTATATGTATTGTGTGTTTTATTATAACTTGCAAGCACACAAATTAGTTGTAGTATTCTCAAGCAAGTGAGGTCTATCCCATAAGGAATCTCATGGAAGTGTATGTTGCATGGATCCTTATTTAAATTATTTAACCTTAGCCAAAGAGATGGAGATTATATTAAACTAGGAACAAGAATGTAATCATGCACTAAATTTGGAAAGTAAATTAAAGAAACTTGTCAAAACTAAACTAAGAAATGAAATTAGAACTAACTTAATTAATCTGCATTAAAATAAAAGAAACTATAGTAAAATTAGAATGATTCAAACTAAGCAACTTAACTTAAGAAAGCCACTAAAAACATAAACTTTCCTAATCTAAAACTTACTCAAATTGGAACTTTTTGTAATTCAAAAAGAAAACTTTCTAAAACTCAAAATAAGATGCAAACCAAGAGTTAACTATTACTAATATAAAATTAAAC
This sequence comes from Warburgia ugandensis, assembly GCA_035236585.1. Taxonomy (NCBI): domain Eukaryota; kingdom Viridiplantae; phylum Streptophyta; class Magnoliopsida; order Canellales; family Canellaceae; genus Warburgia; species Warburgia ugandensis. The sequence goes on along the minus strand of CP141133.1, from coordinate 55,936,311 downwards.
AAGAAAACAAGTTAAGATCAACAAAGAGTTTCACCTAAGAATCATGCGCATGACCCATGGATGGTGCACATCATTCTAGGTTCCAAAAGAGGTTATATTTGATGCTTCTAATGCAATTAAACATGAAACCTAAGTTATGCATTAAATAAACTAAGTTGGTTCCTAAGGATTCCATTAAATTGCATGTCTAAATGGATGGACCAAAGCATCAAAGTTAAGGGAAGAAAATTCCAGCATTAAATCACTTGAAAACATTAAACAAATCTTGCTTAAATAAAAAAATGAATCTACAACTTTCATGTAAAATAATCATTCTGATCTAAAGTACTATGAACCCAAAAATAATCATTAATAATAATACAAAATTTTTTCCATTAAATCAATTCCAAACTACATTAGAAATTGGATGCATAATACATGAATATAAAGCTGAAAAGTGTGTCCAATTCAAAAGCATAAACCTTGATCTAAACATCCACTTCAACCAATTCTAATCCTTGTAATCTTAAGTAGGATAGCATTCCTAGAGAACCCATGGAGAAATCTAAGAGAAAATATGGATGAAAAGTTGAACTAAGCAAGGCAAAAGAGAACACAAAACAAGATGGATCTAAAGTGCAAAATATGTGAATCAAAGATGGAAACTCAAGGATATAAGTCTGTTCTACCTTTGGCCACCACTATTAGAGAAGAATATCTTAGATATTTGATGAAAGAACATGAAAATAGCAATAGGAATTCAAGGCAAAAGCAAGTAAAGTATGGAAAAGGAAAAACAATGAAAGTGATGCAAAGACAACAAGGCAAAGAACAAAGAAAGACTAACTTGCATTCCTTGAAGGCAAAGCAAGAGAAACCACTTCTAAGAATAGAGCTTAGGGATAGAACAAGATAAGGAAAGCTATATTTTAAAGGAGCGAGGCGTGGAGCTCTTTTATGGAAGAGAGAGAGAGAGAGAGAGAGAGAGAGAGAGAGAGAGAGAGAGAGAGAGAGAGAGAGAGAGAGAGAGAGAGAGAGAGAGAGAGAGAGAGAGAGAGAGAGAGAGAGAGAGAGAGAGAGAGAGAGAGAGAGAGAGAGAGAGAGAGAGGAATTGGACTCTAGGAGGGTGCTAGGAAAGTGTGGTTTATGAGTTGGGTGTGGATGTTAGGAAGATGGGTGGAAAGGAGGTGTCACTTTTCAAGGAGGTGCTGCCCCTCTTGTTTCCAATGTTAATTTCCTAGGAGAAAGGGAGTAGATAGAGAGGGATATGGAGAGAGAGAAAGATGAGGAGATAAGGAAAGAGAGATGGCGAAAGGGAATGAGGTGGAATAAGGTGATTTGGTATATCTAGGATAGAGTTGGGAAGGTGGAATAGTTTTAAAAAGGTGGGACACTTAGGTTGAAGACTTTCCTCCAAACTGAAAATTCATGGTTGCCTTGTAAGGTTGGTGGAAAGAGAGAAAAAGTAAAAAAAAAAAAAAGTTGAAAAAGGAAAAAATAAAGGCGGGTACTTCATATTGGTCTATATGCATGCTTTCACATTGATTTATCCCAAATATATTCTCATTATCCTCTTAAAAATCCTATCGATATTTACTTTAGATTCTCCTCCAATCACAGCCTTCCATGTAGTTTGGCTTAAGTGGCCTAATGACTTACTTTGAGAGCTCATTTGGCTTGGCTTGGTGGGTCAACCCCCTAGACTTAGATGCTTAGTTAGGCTCCTTAGCTTGTCACCTTCTTCATGGCTTATATGGCTTATTTGACTTATGTGAATCCCATGCAAATATGGTGGACTTTGAATGGCTTGTGCATGGGTCCACTTTAAGCACCTCTAACTTCTTGAATTACTTCCTTTGCTTTCTATAAAGTATTCTTGGACCTTGATCATACCGTTGGATTATTGAGATTTAGACTTGGCTTCCTTAGGTTTCTTAGTTATAATAAGAAACCTCATGAATGGCTTCAATTTCCATCTCAGTAGATCATGACAGTTGGATTACCTTTCCATTACTTACAAAAGATAAGAAATCCTAATTAAATCCTAAAAAATATGATTATTCACATACTTACTCTGGATTAGCCTCTAAACCTACAAAATATCAAACTTTAGAGTTATTAGATTAGAAATGCATGTGTTACAAATTTTGGCTAAAAACCCTATTTTAACACTACAGGTTATAACAAGTGCCACTAATTGGGTACTTTTTATACAAATTTGGACAGTTATCCCACCCAACCAGGATTTTGCTAGTCTTGAGCAAAACATGCTAAAAATCATTTTACAAAATTGATACAAATTGTCACTTTCATAGGTACTCATGATTGAATGCAACACGCACTTAAAACCCTAGGTTACACCTAGTGGATGAGTGAGCCATCGTGAGGGTTTGAATTGAATATGCCAACAAAATTCCATAAGGTTGAGTCCCATATTTGATCTCAAAGAATCCTCATCCATCAGTACTCTACTAGTTTTAACAATTTAACATAGATGAATGACAATTTTGCAGGTTATCCATAAACAAAAGTCATTTTTATTATAGTTATCTCTTATAATGCATGTGTGTGTTTAACTATATAAGTCATGACTTCTAATTAGATATGCCTATGCTCCATTGGAAATATGCTTTGACCTCAAATTCTCATAGGTATACTCTAAAAAAGTAAAGCTTTAAAAGAAAAAGGGTTAAAAATATTTCTCTCATTATGTGACAGAATCCAATAAAGTTAATGAACCACATAAGATTTAAGCACTGAAGAGACAAAGGAATATGATCCTTAAGAGTAGATGTTATTACCAAGACTAGTAGGGGTTGTTTAACTTAATTCCTTCTTTTTATATACTAATTAAGGTTATCTTTCACCTATGATCCATAGGTCTTTAATTAGGATGAAATGTAGGGGTGGGATAGGTTTAAAAAAGAAGGGTATAAGAATTCAAAATTTCAAAATTGAGTATAGGTCTTCTTTTGATTGTACTAAAGTGAAAATCTTTTGTACTATTTCCTTTTTGACGTTATTATTATTATTATTATTATTATTATACTTTTCCTTGGATTTCATTGAAATAAAGACTTTTTCTTTGTATGACTTTGGTAATTGTCACTTCTTTAACATTTTGTCCTTTTTGAACATTTTCTACCATCTCTACTCGTTTTTGAAAATAGATAGTGGATGCTTATTTTACTAAGTTTTTTTGGGTTAAGAAAGAAAAGGCTTACTAGTAGGTTCAAGGGGCTAACTAGTAGTATGATATACTAAGTAGGTTCTATATCTTTGGGCTGAACAAGGATGGCGTATATCATTTCTTAAGCTTCTTAAAGCATATCAGATTCAATAAATGTTTTGGAAAGAAAGCTAATAATCCTATTACTCCTGCTAATTAACTAAAACAAAGATAACAGGATGTCACAAAATTATGGATGTCAATGAAAATATGGAATTACTTATAACTCTAAAAAAGGAGATAGTATCTAAAACTCACTTGGTTATAGGTCTCCACTATTTTCCTTAGGGTTTCTAAGTCATACCTCTTTATTAGTTTAGACTATGTATTGTGTGCAAGTACTTTTTGAGATCTATCTTTCATAAAATTCTTCAAGACATGAGTAACATGCAAATTTAGCCATATGCATTTCCACTAAGAGGTTAAAGTAGTGGAACTACTAAGTTTTTGACAATTCAATTTTCATCATGGTAAAGGACCTTGACCTTAATTTTTTTTTTGTTTTGAAAAATTCAAGAAAAAACAAAAACCCTATGTAGAAATGTAGGACCTTATATGATGAAGGAATGTCATAGAATACTGATATTTAGCAAACCTCTGGGTTGCCTCTTAGAGAGCATTAAGCTTTACATCTTGAGGCAGATGTGATGATGATGGGTGCAAGAAACGTAAAGTGCAGGGTGTTCTAGATCATGCTAAGGTGGATCATGGTAGATTGGTGCCTCTAATGATGTTTCCTCTACCTCAGGATTGAACAATTCTGGGAACGGTTTAAGCTTTTTTCCATTAACCTTTGGTATTTCACCATCCTTTTCTATCTTGATGGCCCATGAGGATAATACGGTACGTACAATATAGGGTCCTATCCATCGAGACTTAAGTTTCCTTGGGAATAGATGCAACATGAAATTATACAATAAGACCTTTTGTCTTCAAGTGAAGGGATTTTTAAAAATTTGTTTATTATGATTAACCTTCATTTGGTCTTTGCAGAGCTGTGCAGGCTCATATGTATCTTTCCTTACCTCATCCAACTCATTGAGTTGAAGTTTCCTATGGGTAGCAATAGCATCTAAATTGAAATTGATCTTTTTAATAATCCAATATGCATTATGTTCCAATTCTATTCATAAGTGGTAGGCCTTGCCATAGACCAAGTAGTTGGGTTACATGCCCTTAAAGACCAGTTGTTCCTACTTAGGTTGACCATCTTTTCTAAAACGCACTTGATTTCCCTATTCAAAACCTCTACATGTCCATTGGTCTAAGGGTGATATGAGGTAGCTATTTTATGGGTGGCACCATACTTTTTCATTAAATTTTCAAACACTTGATTATAAAAGTGTTGCCTCCATCACTAATTATATCACCTAGAGTATCAAATAGTGCAAATATATTTTCCTTTATGAATTGGGCCACCACCCTATGGTCGTTGGTCTTGCATATTATGGTCTCCACCCACTTGGACATGTAGTTTGCCCCCACAAGGATGTACAAATATCCAATGGAATTAGGAAACGAACCCATGAAATCTATGCCCCAAACATTAAAAGGTTCTACAATTAGGATTGGGTTTAAGGAGATTATATTTTCCTCCATATACTTCCTAAGCTTTGGCACCTAGCACATGCTTTGTAGTAAGCATGTGAATCTTTGAAAATATTGTGCTAATAAAAATCTCATTGCAAAATCTTTGTAGTGATCTTTCTAGAGCTAAAGTGGGTCCCACAAGCATGATTATGACAAAAGGAGATGGTTTTATTATGCTCAGTTTGGGGTATGCATCTCATGATAACCTAATTGGGACAATAATTGAATAGGTACAATAGCTAACAATTCTTTCTTTGAGGTAGAATGGTTAAGTTTTGCATCATTGAGTGTTTTACTAGTGTAGTATATCACATTGGGAATTTTGACAATGTAGTCCTAGAATAGCCTCGATTGCATAGTTTGAAGCATCACACATCATTAAAATGTTGCACTCTAATCAGGGGGGAAAATTATAGGAGTAAAGGTTAGTTCGGCCATTAGGCATTCAAATGCTTTTCTACAATCATCATCAAAGTCAAAGAGGCCCCTTTGTAAGAAATTTATAGACGGGTTTAGTCATCCTAGTAAAATCTTTAATGGATCTCCTATAAAATCCCACATTGCCTAGGAAAGAGCGGATTATTTCACCATCATTGGAGGAGGAAGGTTGGTGATTAAATCCACCTAGGCCTTATCTAGCTATATACCATTGTGTGATATTATGTGGCCTAAAAATTTGCCACTTTGTAAAATAAAATGACATTTTTCCTAATTCAATACTAAAATTTTCTTATGACACCTTGCAAGAACTAACTTCAAGTGGAGCAGGCACTCATCAAAGCAAGAACAAAAAATTGAGAACTTATCCATGAACACCTCTAGAAACCTTTCCACCATGTCAAAAAATATGCTTAATATATAGCTTTGGAAAGTGGCTAAAGCATTACAAAGTCCAAAAGGCATACATTGTTAAGCAAAGGTCCAAAAAGGGCAGGGGACGGTGGTCATCTCCTAATCTTTAAGTGCAATAGGAATCTAGTTATAGTTGGAATAACCATCTAAAAAATAGTAATAACTATGACTGGCTAACTTCACAAGCATTTTATCAATGAGGGGAAGAGGAAAGTGGTCTTTTCTCATGATCACATTCAATTTCTGATAATTAATACAAATGCTCCTCCCAATGTGTGATGACCTGGGTTTTCCCATGCATTTTTAAATGTAATATCTAATTCCTAAGGCGGGATGCATCCCTATTTGAAAACCATTTTATAAAAACCATGCAATGCAGCAGAAAATCTTTAGTTTTAAACTCATTTTGAAAACCCCAAGTGTCATTTGCTTTCACAACAATCAAAGTAGTTGTTGAAAAACTTCAAAAATCATAAATGTTTTCCCCCAAGTCTTTCCAGTCACAACACACAGCCCAACTGTAAATAAATACATGTCCAAATGGTAGAGAGTTTACTCACATGTATAGTTGTCTCCTTTGTTTATGCACTTGCTCATAGCACTAATATCTCCTGAGACGTCTTCTATTAGTGGAACTATCCTGAAAAATGTTAAGGATAGGGTGAGTATATACTATACTCAGTAGGAGTCTATCACTACTAATTTTATAATGCATGCGATGTTTTAAAATCATATGCTCTTTCCAAAACATGTGCATGTCTGAATACTCAAGTTCAATATCGATATAAAAATCCATTGTCAAACTGAAATACTAACGACTTAAAGGATTCTCACAATCCAAAATCGAAAGTATCATATACATATATATCATAACATTATGATATGTATAAGATGCTTCATTGAATCCAACTCATGGATCTCTAGTATGGTATGGTCGACCAACCTCATATCATGCCATATGCAATGTAAATAAGTCCATAAACCATAGGGTCCAACTATGCCCATGACCTCGCCTCCGTGTGGTCCCCGGGTACCTGAGGGCACAGCGTCATAGCCTCCACGGGGCATATGACACATCGAATTAGTGCCGTGACACCAGTGGTAGCCCCCTGTACCACATGTAGTCGACGTAGGGACATGCCCTTTTTTGGGCATGGTACCCATTCCACCTAGTAGTGGTAGAGGCTGGGTGGCCAACCCAGACCTCTCGGCATAGCACCCACGGGCTTACTAGCCCAAATCACATAAGATCAATAAGCCAAAAACCTCTTTTCAAAACCTGTCCTCTTTGGGTCCCTCACAACTGCTTGGCCCTCGGCACTCCAGAGTCTTTTGGCAACCCTCAAGGACATGTAATCTTTGCAAGAACTTAATGCTCATAGATCATGCAATGTATGCAATAGTTTGCAAAACATATCTATGCATAAAGCATTTGTCACATGCATGCTAAACAAGTCATATACTTAAATCATGTATTTGCAAAACAATCATAGTTTTTTTAAAAGAATCTAGTAGCGATAGAGCACCTACCTGTCTAGGTCGCGCTAACCCCTTTGTCCTCGTATGCTCCTGAATATGGTTTGGGGACTCAAGGTTAGTTTGACCCATCTTTTATGGGTTTTAGAGTAGTTGGTCTTATTATTTAGGCATTAGGGGTCTATCCCTATGCCTATGGGTGTCCATCCCTATGCCTATGGGTGTCCTAAGGTCCTAATTGGGCCTTGGTATTATCATTTTCCCAAAGGTCTAGCGGCCACGCGCCACCATCCTATTCTAAGTTTCATGCCCACCTTTTATTGGGCCTTGATCAGGGATTTTATAATTTACATGTGTCCGCGTCTTCGACACGAACACAACGCCTTTTGCGGGCCCTCAATCGGAGCTCTAGATCTCAAGTTATAAGCGTTTTAGTGTCACACGTACATAAGGGTCTCAAGAGTGAAAAGACAGAATGCTAGGGCGCTGTGCGTCAGCGGCATGCACCCGCCTTTTCTAAAGAAAACGGAAAATCCCATCTGCTAGTGCACTACGTGTCTACGGTGTGCACCTCAGCGGGCGTGTCTGCAGACGCGTTGGGTTTTCCCACCATCTCTCTCTTTTGCGGGCGCGTCCCTGGACGTGCTCGTTTGGTTTTTCAAACGAGATTGACGTGTTGCGTTCCAACTGGAACGTTCCGTCGTCTGGGGGACGGGGGCATCCTCAGGACACCCTGGTTTGACCGTGTCAAATCAGTGCGGCCCAGGGAACATCCCTGGGTCCTTGGTGGCTCTCCCAGGCTCCATTTTGCATGATTTTTCATGCAAAAACCTAGGGAAATTAATCTTAGAACTACTGTGAAGATGGGTTTTGAGAGATCTTGGGCATACCTGGCTCGTTGCTGGGTTTTTCTCTTTGTTTCCACTCTAGGTCACTCCTCCACAATGGTTTTTTTTCAACCTTTTGGGCTGCCATTAGAGGCGCCCAAGAGCTCTATTTATAGAGCTATGAGAGGGTTTTGGAGGGGGCTCTCACCGCCTCTGAATGGCAGTGGAGAAACCTCCAGAATGGCGGTGATTTCTCCTCCAATCACCGCCGTTCTAGAACCCTCTAGGAGGGGAAAGATGAAGGGTGTCCATATCAAAACGGGCCCCTGTGTTTTGTGGCTAAATCCGTTTTTGTAAAAATTATAATTTTGCCCCTAAACTTCAAAGGGCCATAACTTGCTCATTTTAACTTTGTTTTACGTGATTTTAGTCTTGTTGGATTTCTTTTTCTGAGACACACCTAATGGTACCATTTTCAGGACCAAATTTCTGGGTTCAGTCAAGGTGAATAGTGAAATGACCAAAATGCCCTTATCTTCAAAAACTGAACTTTTCATTGCTATCTTGGGATTTTAATATTTCAAAATTGGAGTCATTACACAATGGTCATGTTAGTGGGAACCAACTCATTGTTCTCATTTTTTAGTTTGGTGACACCAAATTTCTTAGGTACAACCTGAACAAAACTGACTCAAGTGCAGTTAGAAATTGGGTATATCACTCCAACATCTAAAGGCTTAAAGACTTTATCTCTTACCATGTCCTTCATGTGTGGGTTTAGTCTCCTTATGTTTCTTTAGAAGGTTTAACATTTTCCTCTAGATGGATTTTTTGCATGCACACAGCAGGGCTAATTCCTTTGATGTTCACTATGGTCCACCCTAAAGGTGTTTGGTGTTTCTTGAGAACATCAATAAGCTTAACTTCTTGTTCTTGGTTTGGGTCTGTGGCTATGATTACAAGTAAAGTTTCTTCTAGTCCTAATTAAGAGTACGTCAAATTTTCAGGGGTGACCTAAGGACCAAGATTGGCGGTTTTCTACTGAAGTTACATGGATAGATTCAAATGAAGGGAGTGGCTCCACATGAGGGCCCCATTAGAGGTATCCATAATTGGTGTAGCATCTAATAGACTAAGACTATTGAACTCTTTAATGGAGCTGTCTATATCCAAATCTTAGTTGAAACGAGCTTAACTTGCCTCAAGTAGATCTAAGATGGACAATGGTGGTTGAGTATCCTAAATTAGACCTATTAAATTTACTACATAGGAATCATCAAGGTTTAAATGCTGATAGTTTCTATTAAAAACATTAAGCTTGACTTTCATGTTGTTTAAGGATAGTTTCATCACACCATTCCTAAAGTTTATGATGGCTTTGGACGTTTCCAAGAATGGATGTCCAATTATATCCAGGATTTGACTACAAGGGTCAGATACTAGCTGGGTGTCTAGTACAATGAATTCAACTGGGTAGCAGATTTGGTCCATCTATATCAAAACATCCTCAACCATGCCACGTGGTATCTTTATCAATTTATCTGCTAATTGTAACATGGTGTTGGTTGGTTTGAGATGCCCAAGCTTAAGTTGCTCATAGACAGAATATGACAACAAGTTAACACTAGCCCCTAGGTCAAGCAATGCCCTATCTGTGACATGGTTTTCAATAATACATGTAATTATAGGACACCTTGGGTCTCTAAATGTGACGACCTGAGTTTTCCCATGCATTTTAAAAAAATGCAATATCCAATTCCTAAGGTGGGATGCATCCCTATTTGAAAACCATTTTATAAAAACCATGCAATGCAGCAAAATTTTTTTTGTTTTAAACTTATTTTGAAAACCCCGAGTGTCATTTGCTTCCACAACAACCAAAGTAGTTTTTGAAAAACTTTAGAAATCATAAATGTTTTTCCCCAGATCTATCCGATCACAGCACACAGCCCAACTGTAATTAAACATAAATACATGTCCAAAGGGTTGAGAATTTACTTACACGTATAATTGTTTCCTTTCTGATTCACTTGCTCGTAGCACTAACATAGATGTCCTCTACTCGTGGATGGAATTATCCTAAAAAATGTTAAGGATAGGGTGAGTATATACTATACTCAGTAGGAGTCTATCACTACTAGTTTTATAATGCATGCGATGTTTTAAAATCATATGCTCTTTCCAAAACATGTGTATGTCTGAATACTCAAGTTCAATATCGATATAAAAAATCCGTTGTCAAACTAAAATACTAACGACGTAAAGGATCACATAATTCAAATCGAAAGTATCATATACATATATATATCATAACATTATGATATGCATAAGATGCTTCATTGAATCCAACTCATGGATATCTAGTATGGTATGGTCGACCAACCTCATATCATGCCACATGCAATGCAAATAAGTCCGCAAAACCATAGGGTCCAACTATGACCACGACCTCCTCGCCGTGTGGTCCCTGGGTACCTAAGGACACTTAGTCATAGCCTCCACGGGGCCTATGATACGTCGACCCAGTGCCGTGACACTAGTGGTAGCCCCTTGTACCACATGCAGTTGACGTAGGAACGTTGCCTCTTTTTGGGCATGGTACCCATCCACCTAATAGTGGTAGAGGCTGGGTGGTCAACCCAGATCCCTCGGCATAGCACCCACGAGCTTACTAGCCTAAATCACATAAGATCAAACAAGTGAAAAATCTCTTTTTCAAAACCTGTCCTCTTTGGGTTCCTCATAACTGCCTAGCCCTCGGCACTCCAGCATCTTTTGGTAACCCTCAAGGACATACAATTTTTGAAAGAACTTAATGCTCACAAATCATGCAATGTATGCAATAGTTTGCAAAACATATCTATGCATAATGTGTATGCAATTATTTACAAAATATGTCTATGCATAAAGCATTTATCACATGCATGCTGAATTAAGTCATGCTAAACAAGTCATATACTTAAAACATATGTTCTCAAAATAATAATAGTTCTTTTAAAAGAATCTAGTAGTGATAGAGCACCTACCTGGCTAGGTTGCGCTAACCCCTCTGTCCTCGTATGCTCCTAAACATGGTTTGGGGAATCAGGGTTAGTTTGGCCTATCTTTTATAGGTTTTAAAGTAGTTGGTCTTATTACTTAGGCATTAAGGTCCATCCCTATGCCTATGGGTGTCCTAAGGTCCTAATTGGGCCTTGGTATCCTTAGTTTTCCAAAAGTCTAGCGGTCACGTGCCACCATCCTATTCTAAGGGTCATTCTCACCTTTGATTGGGCCTTGATCAAGGATTTTATAGTTTGGGTGTGTTCGTATCGTCGACACGGACACAACACCTTTTACGGCACCTCAATTGGAGCTCTAGATCTCAAGTTATAAGTGTTTTAGTGTCACACGTACATAAGCCTTTAAGGGTAAAAATACGGAATGCTAGTATGCTGCGCGCCAGCGGCTTCCTTAAGACGAAAAAAATCTCAGTTTGCTAGCACGCTACGCATCTGCAGAGTGTACCTCAGTGGGCGTGTCTGCAGACATGCTGACTTTTCCGCCCGTTTTTCCCTTTTGCGGGCGCGTCCTCGGACGCGCTCATTGGTTTTCTCAAACGCGATCGACGCGTCACGTTCCGGCTAGAACGTTTTCATCGTCTAGGGGACTGGGGTGTCCTCAGGACACCCTGGTTCGACCCTGTCGAACTAGTGCGGCCCAGGGAACGTCCCTGGGTCCTTGGTGGCTCTTCAGGGCTCCATTTTGTATGATTTTTCATGCAAAAACCTAGGAAAATTGATCTTAGAACTACTGTGAAGATGGGTTTTGAGGGATCTTGGGCATACCTGGCTCGTTGCTGGATTTTTCTCCTTGTTTTTCCTCTAGGTCACTCCTCCACAACGGTTTTTCTTCAACCTTTTGGGCTGCCATTAGAGGCGCCTAAGAGCTCTATTTGTAGAGCTATAAGAGAGGGTTCTGGAGGGGGCTCTCACCGCCTTTGAATGGCGGTGGAGAAACCTCCAGAATCGCGATGATTTCTCCTCCAATCACCGCCATTCTAGAACCCTCTAGGAGGTTGAAGATGAAGGGTGCCCGTATCAAAACGGGCCCCTGTGTTTTGCAGGCTAAATCCGTTTTTTGTAAAAATTACAATTTTGCCCCTGAACTTCAAAGGGTCATAACTTGCTCATTTTAACTCCGTTTTGGGTGATTTTGGTCTCGTTGGATTCCTTTTTCTGAGAAGCACCTAATGGTACCATTTTCAGGAGCAAATTTATGGGTTCAGTTAAGGTGACTAGTGAAATGACCAGAATACCCTTATTTCCAAAAAGTGAACTTTTCATTGCTATCTTGGGATTTTAATGTTACAAAATTGGAGTCCTTACAGTAAAATTAGGTGGGGTTTGGTGTTGTATCAAAGAGCTCACTTGCTTGGTGAGGAAAGCTATCTTTTGTACATTCCGATTATCTTTCTTGTACAAAGCTCTTTCTGGAACTTGGCTTAGGTGGGAACATCCTTAATGGCATTGAGCATTGGAATATTGATTTGAACATTCTTGAAGACATCCATTAGCTCATTGAGATTTTTTTCCTTCCTAGATTTGTACAGTAGTTGAGGAAATGGAGCTTTATGCACAGAGGGTGCTTCCACTACAAGTTTAGTAGGAGATTTCTGTCTCTTTTATTTCTCTTGTGTTTTGACTATATCATGTTCCTTTATAGTATTCTTAGAGCCCTACCTTGTTTTTGACATGACGGCTACTCCTAAGGGTTGTTATGGACTTGGCTTGCTCATGAGAATTATGGAATTGAGAACTAGACCCTATCTCCAATTGGCCCTTAGGGTTAGGAATGGTTTGACTAGGAAATTGACCCTTTCATCTATTTTCTAATGCATCAAATAACTAGCTTATTTGTAGTTCTATTTGGGCAAGGGATTTAGAATTGCCGTTGTTGACCCATTTATTTTCCTGACTTTGCTACATGAGAAACTATATATTGTCCTCAACTGATGGCTTCTGTGGTTGTTGAGGTGGCTAAAAACTTGGGGGCTACAAAGGAATTGAGATTCTATGAAAGTTCTATGCAAGGAGGTTCTTTGATGGACCTCTTTCATTGCATTCACCTATTACAAAAGATATTTATTATAAACCTTGTTTGATGGACAATTCATGGTTAAATGGGCGGAGCTAGAACAAACAACACAAACCTCTTCTGGAGGTTTAACATATATAGTAGTGGCAATGAAAGTTTGAAACATGTTTTCAAGTTTGTCCACTCTCCCATCATGTTTGTTCATTCTCTCAATCATATAGTCAAGCTTAGAGGATATCTAAGTGGACACTCCTAATTTGTAAATGCCTCCTTTCTTTGGAGGCTGTGCATTTCTTTGTCTCTTATTTGAATAATCCCATTGCTAGGAATTATCAGCTACAATTTAGAAACAATCCTAGTCCTCTCTATCATCTTTCAATATGAGGCCCCTCCACTCATTGCATCTATCATTTGTCTATTATGTGAGGCTAATGCCTCATGGAAGTATTGAACTTGCTGCCATTTTTCAAATCCACGATGGGGACACTTTTGTACTAGTTCATTAAACCTTTCTCAGCAGTCATAATATTATATGTCATCTCTTTGCTGGAAGTTAATAATTTCCTGACAAATGGCATTAGTCATATGTATGGGGAAGAACCTCTTCAAAAATTTCCAACACAATTGGTCCCATGTGTTGATGGAACCTACCTCTAAAGAATTGAGCCACGACTTGGCCTTATCTTTGAGTGAGAACGGAACAACCTTAACCTAATTGAATCATTAGACACATTTTGGAACCTAAATGTAGAACAAATATCAAGTAATTCCTTGATATGTAGGTATGGGTCTTCTCTATCCCATCCACAAAATGTAGGGAGTAATTGAATAACTCCTGGTTTGAGAGCATTGGAAATCCACATCCTTTAATTTTGGTCTCATTTTATGATCATAAAGTCTATGAATATGCAACTTTTGCTTTCCCCGGGACTTGATTAGACCTCCTTAAACCATTTATGACTATCATCAGTAGTGGGGGAGTAAATTATTCTTCCATCTTTGAGATAGGACAGGAATAGCCTTTTCAATGCCATAGATAGTTGAGAAAACTTGAGTTGATAATAAGTCTAAATAGAAGATCTAGCTCAACGTGGTCAGCATTGGTTGGAGGCAATGCAATGCACAAGGGAGTGTTTAGCTGGAGTGGGGCATGGAAATCTCTAATGGCTTTGTGATCAACTTCTTGTAATAACCCCAATTTTTGTAATTGATTGAGAAAATCAATAAAGTTTAAGTTTCAGATATTTCGGCTGAAATATTAAGGTTATTTAGAATATACTTTTTTATAAAAGTATAATCAAATCATAAGACATGTAAAATTGAAATTAAACTTAGCAAATCCTTCAAAATGACTGTAAGCATGACAAATTCTGAATTCGGATAAGAAATCCTTAAGTTTCTTCATTTCTTGGACAAAAGGGGTAAAATAGTAATTTTACCCAAAAATCAAAATCTCCCAAAAATCAAAATATGAGACATCAAAATATAGAATTTACTGAGAAATACAAATCCAACACCACTAAGTACACTCAAATCTGAGATCATGGGAATAAAACCCAAAATTTTATGCATAAATGGCAAAACAGTCTTTTTACACCATGTGGGGCCCACATGGGGCCCATAAGGGACCCAAAAACCAATCTTATCAGCAGCCCGCATGAATTCATGGGTCAAAAAATATCAGCTAGTCTTGGGGAAGAAAAATGGGGCATGGGGAAGAAAAAATGGAGCATGGGAGACTTTCATGCCATTTAATAATAAAAAAATAAAATATTATAAACATGAAAAAAGACCCAAAATGCCTATAAATACAACCCCAAAAATCCTCCAAAAATTCTTATAAAATCCCCACAAAATTTTCTTTACTCTCTCTGAAAAATTAGACCTAGATCCCTCCCCAAAAACCTAAAATTTCTAAGAGATATCTCTCTTTTCAATTTGTTTTTCTTTTTAGATTGGAACAAGAGACCTAAAACCAATTAGGCACTCTGTTCCATATCTAATTTGATCAATTCTATTGTCCAAAACTTCTCAGCATATCTATTCTACAAAACCCCCAAAGAAATTTCAAGATCCAATGGTTCAAACAACGGATATTTGATCTTAGGCCATATCTTCATCAACAAGGTATTCTTTTTAAATTGGGCATATAACCAAGGTTTTTTCTCCAATCCGGTAGGTGGAAATACTTTCTATAGATGTTTAATACTGTTTTATGTAATTTTTAGTTTACTGTAATTTATTTTGGTAATAAAAAGGTAAAAATAAAGTAAACACCAGAACCCTTAATTCTGGATGATAGAGTGCTCAGATGAAAATTCTGACTACAATCGATCCAGAAGGGTCCAAAACCCCTAGGGTAGAATTTTCACAATGATCAGAGACATTTCGGGCCCTTAATTGAGAGAGGATTGATTGGATGGTCCAGAATGGACTGTCCGATCTCCGGATCTAACGATGCCCACGACGCACATGTGACGCACCGTCGGAAATGGCGCATGCGCTGCGTGTGGGACATCGTCCCAAGCGAGACGACGGTGAGTCCATCACAACCACAAGTGGACGTGCCAGACGGGGGTTCCCTTTATGGGTGCGCAGACGACGAGCGTCTCGCTCATCCCGTCCGGTCTGTTGACGCCCCGTAAGGGCGCTTCCTCCATTCATCCCAGTGGGTGCGCCCGATGAACCGAATGTGTCCGCCTGGCTTGGTTTTCAACCCGAAAGATCTGGGGTGTCCGTTCCTTGGGCCCAGATCAAATCTAAGCTCTGGGAAAGACTGTGAACTTCCAGATCCAATTCCGGAGTCATCTGAACTCCAAATTGAGATAAAAAAGAAGCTATGGAAAGCTTGAAACCTGTATTTTCTAATGAAATGATAAAATGGACATACTATTCAGTAAAAAATTTCTGTATTAAAGAAACAAGTTTCCAATTACCTAGATCTTCAAGATCTGAGATTATCAGATCTTGAAATATGTTTTAATAATGATATACTATTGAAATAAAGTGAGATCTATGCCTTAATTGGATATATATGAGATATATTAAGGGATCTACCCATTATGGTAGAAAAACCCTAAAAAAATACAAAGGGACCCATTTGATCAATGAGATCAAGTGTGATAAGATCCTTGTGATGGATAGAATGAATGTTGATATGATGAAATCCAAGGAAATCATGGATGGATTATGACAAAAATAGATCAATATGATCTTTTGACCTTAAT
The DNA here is from genome assembly GCA_035236585.1 of Warburgia ugandensis. Taxonomy (NCBI): domain Eukaryota; kingdom Viridiplantae; phylum Streptophyta; class Magnoliopsida; order Canellales; family Canellaceae; genus Warburgia; species Warburgia ugandensis. Next base: position 55,920,055 of record CP141133.1, on the reverse strand, counting down.
AAAGAAAATTCCCTAAATATAACTAAAATCCTTAATCAAAGGAAAAGATCTAAGATCAAATGGTTGGATCATAAGTAAAGGTTTTTAAAAATGTTAATGTAATTAGTTTCATTTTATATAATAGCATTTTAAATATGATTATGTTATAAAGCATGCTAGTATAACATTTAGACTTTAGCATGATATTTGATTTCATTGTTATCATAAGGTGTTAGATTTAATTATTTTAAGTACCTTGCCTCATTATCATTAAATGTTAAATTATGTAGTTATATGCTTTGAATTTATAATTCATTTATGGTTAAATGTTATTAGTAGATCTACTTGTTATGAGATAAAGAGCATAAAACATAAAAAATGTATTCTAATGAGAAAGTAGAGTTTCATGACACAAATAAGAATGGAGTACTTTGGACTTAATTAGAAAGGGTTATAGTTAGTAGGACAATATAAGGATTATCAAATCCTTGGCCCAAATTAGGAAAAGAATAATAAACCCCATGAATGACATTATAAATATTTATGGACTTAATTAAAATCCATTAGAAAGAGTACTTAGGGTAAACATGCTTATAGGAACCTTATGAAAGGTTGAGCTATGGTCATTCTAGTGAATGATGAACATAGTGGTTAAGGGGGTTATCTAATAGAGCCTCGCTCTTCCCCTACCTTCTGTTGACGTTTGTGAGGTCTAAACTCCTCCTTACATGAGGATTGAAGTAACCACTTTGTGTTCACCCATTCAGCTAGTAAGCCTTAGCCAATTAGAAATAAGAGGAGCAGTCTAGATTTAGGCTTGAATAAGTTAGCTTCAACCAGCACATTAACTAGTTGAATAATAATAATAAGAGCATAAAAGGTTAGTAAATTACCTAACCCTAATAAAAATAGTAAGTAAGATAAGGATGATCAAATAAGATCCATTAGATCTTAGATGATCAAGAACAATAAGAATAAGAATACTATATTGTACTTAGTATGCATGTTTATTAGTATACTTGTTATAGTTCATTAGATTAGATAATCCAAACCCTTGATCAAAGATGATTCAAGGAAGAAAACTAAGATCATCCTCCATAGGGATGATCCAATAACTGAACTTAGATCAAAGAAGAACTAGATGATAGAAAATCTAGGACCTTGATCTTTATCAACATGTGTAGATTGTCAATCAATGGATTTATGAAAGATCAAGATCAAGGAGATGGACATACAAAGACTTAGAGATAGAAAAATACTTAGATATGAATGATCTAAAGATCATTCTAAACATCAAATCTACTGATCAATAGGATTGTTCATAATTTATATATTGACAATATGTATGGATATACAGATTACATGCATCAGTCAGGATCATGGAAGATTGGGGGAAAAGAGATCAATCCTTAAAGGTAGGAGGATTTGATGAATGCATTTACGTGAGATATACATGATTGTACTCATGATCTTATATTGACAAGAGTAATGATAATACTTGTATTAAATCTCTTGAAAACCTTATGATCCAACCAAACACATAGAAGATGGTTAAGGATTAAACTATAAGCGAATAGGGAACTAGGAAATATTTCAACCCTAGGTAAACAGACATATGGTCTGATATATATGAAATCTATTTTACATACAAGCTTGGAGGCTTATGAGTTTGTTTTAATAGGCATAAGCCTAGGGGAATGCTATTGCTAGAGGAGTGATGAGGGTTTGGCCACCCGCTCCTTGAAATTTGATGATGTGATGATACCTTGCCCTAAGAGAGGCTAAAAGTTGGGTGGTGGCAATTATGGGAAGGCCACCACTGTGAAAGTCTTGCCCCCCCATACGGGCAACGACATAATATTTTCCACCGTGGTATCAGTGGTGAACATGGCAGTTATCCGAGAGCGCTAGTACGGATCAGACTACAGCATAACAACCTTTCTGATTATTTTGCACTATGATGCATATGAGAATAGGCATAGTGAAATGCCTTATGTTATAGCATAATGCTAGGTAATTGTATGTTACCAATATTTCCCAAGAAGGGAAATTCCCAGTCTAAGATTAGCTGTAATACTCAATTCTTAAAATGAAGAGAATCGATCAGCTTAGTTGGGAATGATATTTGACTACTTTCACAAATTTAACTGGTTTACCCATGAAGGGTATGTATGTATATAGATATACATAACTTACAAAGTAAAGAGTATGTTTAAGGATAATGAGATTATGAAGTATTGGAATTACCTTGTCAATTATTATGTTTCTTGAATCCCCTACCAAGCATTGCTTGCTGAGATATTGTACTTGTTGCAATATCTCAGATATAGGGAAGGAGAGTTAGGAGCTGAAGACTATAGAAGACTTGAAGAGAATAATCTTTAAGGTACACCCTTGAAGACATGTATTTTTCTTTGTTGAGAGTTTTATTGTATGGTGAGCTTGAGTTTTGGATTATGTAATTTGGGCAAGTATTGTACTATATTTGGCTGTACTATGAACCACTAGATGGATCCTAGAGTTTAATAAAAGTATATTCCTTCGATGGAATTTTATTTTGTACACAAATTGTACTTATGTTATGTATGAAGTGGTGACTTGGGTTTTCAAAACAAGTTCTAAAGAAAAGAATTTCCGCTGCTTTGTTTTGCGAATTTTTTTTTCACTCTTAAGGGCCCTGTCTTTCAAAATACATTACAAAACGTGTTACAAAAACCCGGGTCGTCACACTTCTAATGGTGGTTTAGCCATGGGATTAAGAACTTGGTTTCTCACCCTTGGTATATTGGTACGGTCAATCTCTGGGTCTAGGGATACTAGCTTAATGTTTTGGGATCGACATCCTTACATGCAACTAAAATCCTATATGATGTGACCTAACTCTATGTGATGTGTTGAGTTGTTTTGATTATCTTTTGTTATTGCAAAGGGTGGTTGATAAGTGTCTAATTTTGTATAAAAAGTACCCAATTATTTACCCATGTATTACAACTTATAAGGATAAATTAGGATTTTTGACCAAAATTCATAACAGATGATAGTTTTGTCCTAATGAAGAAAAATTATGATATTTTGTAGGTCAAAAGGCTAATTCAATGTAAGTATGTGATCAATTATATTTTTTTTAGGATTTAATTATAGATTTTTACTTTTTTGTAGGAAGTGAGATGGTGATTCAATGGTCGAGATTGATCGAGATAAACATTGAAGATCAAGATCAAAATATTGAGTCAAAGCCTAAAGATAATCAATCCAACATGAGATTGAGGTCAAGAACAAGCAATGGATTCAATCAAAGGAGCTAAATGTGGCCAAAGTAGGCTCATGAACCATGCATTTTCACCATCTTTGCATGGGTTGCATGCAAGCCACCTTAGCCATATAAACCATGAGAGAAGGTGACAAGGTAAGGAATTCAAGACCACGGGTCATGTACATGGTTTTAAGTTATGATTCTTTAGATAAGGGATTGTTTTTTATTAGAATTCCTTGCTATAGTTAAGTTAGTTTCATATATTCCATGATAGTTTAGTTCATCCCTTAGTCAATGAATCATTCCCATGCTTCATATGTGCACTTTTTTCCATAGTTATTCTCATGCATAAATCTCAAGTTCCACTCACACCATATTTTGCTTATTGTTGTTGATTTGGTTAGTTTATGGTAAATTTAATTCTTCATGCTTTAGGTTGAGTTACATATTTGAATAGTTTCAATTATTTTCAATTTTAGTTTTTAGAAAGTTATTAATTCTAATTTTTTTACTTTTACCATAATTCCATCTTTCATACATTTCATTTATTTTTAGTTTCCATCATTTTTTTTGGGTTTAAAATCTCATGATCTTTGGCTAGGTTAGATAATTTAAAGTAAGGACCACATGCATTAAAGTCGTTTGATTCCTCATGGGATCGACCTCCTTACATGAGAAAACTGCAACCAATTTGTGCGCTTGCAAGTTAACTTTAAAATCATAACAACGTTTTAGCATAATTGTCTAGGAGTTGCAATGTTTTATGTAGTGGACCATACCTTAGATTATTTTCCTCTAGTCTAGGTTTAGGGTGCATTAGTTTAGGGCTTTTCATTATTTTGCATTTATTTGCTATTTTCCTCATATTGACCACTTTCTTTGATTTTTGTACTAGGATAATTAGCAAAGGAGTGGTGGTGATCTTGTGGGCCATGGCTTCATCAACATAGATTAGGTTTTCATTACATTCCTAGAATAGGATTTGAGTGATAGTGTAACAAGGCCCATTGTAATTTTAATTTCAATTTTATTCAAATTTTAAATAGATTGTAATAAAACAGGACAAGTGTTGGATATGGTGGCCCACACTTGATCATCATTGGACCCCTCATTGTGAGAAATACTCACCCAAATTTTAATTTTTAGGATAAATTGCATTTTGTGTAATTTTGCATTGCATGATAGTATAATTCATCTAGATTAGGGTCCCATTTATAACTATTGCATAATACTTAGGATTGTTGCATTAGTTCAAACACCTATTTAACAAATGTTAGCCTAAGCTTGGCTATAACCAAAGCATAGGATGCATGGTTATAGTGTCCCATCTGTTAAGGAGCCTGGCCGTTTGTTAAGTAGCATAAGGTAGGCATTTGTTTGATTTTTTTTTTTTCTAGCATTTCACGTTTACAACTTTATGGTGGAATGGAACTTAATGCTAGTAAGGGCACCACAAGAAGCCTTATAAAGACTGGTTTTTATCACCAGCTCCATGGCCCACCTAGCAATCATTCAATATCTTTGTATGTCATAATCCCAACCCTTGAACTCTAATTTAAATTCAAGTAGAAAGAGATTTAGGGTATCGAGCTCATAGGACCCTTTTTAAAAGGATGCAATCTATTCTCACTCTAGTGAATTCTGAGCAATGCGGATATGGTGGGTGTCTTAAAATTCAAGTGATTTTACCATTCTTTTCATTGACGTTAGTTGTGGTCTAAATGCCTCCTTACATGAGAATTGTATTTATCACTTTTAAACAGAACCCAACTGGAAAGCAGTAGTCTAATCTGGATAAAAGGAGGAGTTGTCTATATCTAGTTCTAAAAAGGTAGTACCTATGCATTAAGAAAAGATAATCAAGACACTACTCGATTAGTGGACACTAGGATTTGATTATGCATCATTTAGCTTAGGACTAATAATTAGGTTGAGTCATATCGTTAAGATTTTTCATAAAAAAAATGAAAAGAAAACTCATTCGTTGTATGTAATGATTTGTTTCGTTGTATACAAAGTTGAGAAAAAAGGCTTATTAAGAAGAGGATAGATTTCATAGGCCAGATATATAGATGAATAGGATAGATTTTATGGAAAGTCAATTGCTTAGGATAATAGCTTCTAGGTACGCTATGTCATGGCCTCAATACCACAATGACTATACCTATTCTAATGGTTATTATTAGGAGCCAATGGATGCACAAAATGCATTTACATACCCTAGCATGAACTACTATCCTGAGACAAATTATAATGGATGGGGTAGGCATCATGAACAACCATGGTCTCAGGAATCAATATCAGGAAGAACCACAATGGTCCCACCTTGGTCAACATTACCATGGTTATCAAGAATATCAAGGTCAATCATCAAGGCTTCAACTTGCTCAACCCTTTTTTAGGACCCAAATGCCACAACAACACCAACCCTACAAGTTGTTTTCTTTACTGCATGAAGAATCACCACTAGAAGAGAATATGCACCTTATTTGTGAGATAATAGAACAAGGCATGGCTACCATTAATAAGGTGAATGAGGAAATGATACGAGATATGGATGAATGGGAAGAGCAAATGAAACCAATATAGGAAAATATTGACAGGAACATTGCTGAATTTATAAAAAAGATTGAGAAGGTGAAATAGATTAGGGATAATGAAGAGTCAATTATTATAGATTATAAGATAATAATCTCTTATGATCATTCTGAGAAACAAAGTTGATAATCATCTATAGAAGCCTCCAACTTAGATCAACTCAAGCCATGTCTTGGCCCTTATCACAATTTTGATGGATAGACTTCCATTGATGAAGAGAATGAAGCCGTAGAAACATCCAACCTAAATCCTCTAAATTTGTGTCCTACTTATTTCTATGACTTTGATGAAGACATTTCCATTGAGGAGTACATGAGTTGGTGGATACTATGCCTTTGATGAATACTTCTCAATGATAAGTAAGAGTATAACCCCTTGTAGAGCCTGAAATACTAATTCAGCCTTGTAATGTAGAAGATGTACTTGATTAGGACCTATCGACAATTTTTAAATAAACATCAAATAGTAATATAAGCCCAATTGAAACCTTAACTGTGCAACAAAACATGAAGAGGAAGAAGAGTTAGTTGATAAACTAAACCTACATCAACCTACTATAGGATACACATTAGAAAATAATCATGTTTTAAACAAAACCATGTCCCTACCTCTAGTAATATAAGAAGAATCTTTTTGGGAAGGGTAGTGCTAACTTATAGCCCAATTTTAGGATAATGTAATGGAAATGGTAGGAAAATATAATGTTCTCCCTCAATTTGATCAAGAAGTGGACCATTCATCTCTATATGGTCCAACAAAATGCACAGTAGTACACGAAGTCATCATGTTACCGCCACCTCAAAATACAAGGTGCAGGAATTATATTGACTACCATGAAATTTTGAAGATGGGGGATCATCAATGTGATCTCACTAAGTTTAAAGTTGTGGTGGCTTACGTTGTCTTACTGTTACCACCACCTAAAATTTCAAGATTGAGGAAATATATAGACTACTACAAGGTTCTGAAGTGGTGTGAGAAATCTTATTAGTTCATTGCTAAGGTTAGGATTAGAAATAAATAGTTGAATTAGGTAAGACTAGGTTTAGACGGTTAAGTTAGTTACATGGATTGATTATTCCATAGTTGGTGTCAATGGAGGATTATACAGTTATCCGGGCGCTATATGAATTGAGGCTGTAAGCATATTAGTCCTAATGTATTTTGCCTTATGATGCACATATGATAGGCATAGTATGATGCCATGGCATGATGATATGCCATTACATGAGTTCTTAGAATGAACACCCCATATGATAATTGGCTAGGTATTGCTCTCCTAAGTGGGAGTATAGTTAGGGGAAGGAACAAGTATGGCATGATGATATTCTATTACATGAGTTCCTAGAATGAAAACCCCGTATGAGGATTGGCTAGGTATTGCTCTCCTAGGTAAGAGTGTAGCCAGGGGAAGGAACAAGTGTTGAATAATCGTTGGCTAGGTATTGCTCTCCTGGGTGAGAGTATAGCCAGGAAAGTAACAAGTTTTGAGCAATCTTCACTATATTAATTAATTTTTCATGTACTACATAAATAATGTATATACTCTATGTGGAGAGTACTCAGGAATGGATGACTATGATGAAATAAGGATTGAGGTATGTATTCTTATATTGATGAAGTAGTATGTTTTTGTATTCCCCTACCAAGCATAGCTTGCTGAGGTATTGTATATGTTTCCATGTTTACAATATCTCAGATATAGAGAAGGAAGGTTAGAAGCTCAAGACTATAGAAGACTTAAGAAGATGTGGATGAATAATCAAACAAGATACCTCCTCTTGAAGACATGTATTTTATTTGAGGGAATTGTATTATACTGAGAGTTTTTAATGTATGGTGAGGTTTGTAAATTTTGGATTATGCAATTTGGACAAGTATTGTACTGATACCGTGCTGTACTGTGAACCACTGGATGGATCCTGGAAGTTTAATAAAATCATATTCCTTCAATGGAATTTTATTTTGTACACAAATTGTACTGATGTTATGTATGAAGTGGTGACTTGGGTTTTCAAAACAAGTTTAAAAAGAAAAGAATTTCCGCTGCTTTGTTTTGTGAAATTTTTTTACTAAGGGGACGCCCTTGCCTTTGAAAATATATTATAAAATTAGTTTCAAAAACCCAGGTCATCACATGCTTCATTTTCATATTCTCCATAGTTTTCTCCTCCCCTTTTTTAGAATAGTACAACTCCTTTCTTAGATTAGATTACATGGATGGAGATTAGAGGAGTTTAATGTGTTGAATTGTACTTTAGTATGGTGGGCACACCCCTTGGAGAATGCACCCCTAACTTGTAATTTTAACATTCAATCAATTCAATTCTTATCTTAATGTTCATGATACTTGTTTAAATATTATGTTTCATGGTTGTTTAATTTAGTTTTGTATATTCACATCAATACATCATTCACTTTAGATTAAGTGCATTTTTTGGAATAATTTATTTCAAAGAAGCACATCATGATTCCTTGCACACAACCCCATGGGTCATGTGCATGGTTCTGAGTTGTGATTCTATTGATAAGGTCTTGTTTTGATTAGAATTCTTTGCTATAGTTACGTTAGTTTCATATATTCCACGATAGTTTAGTTCATCCCTTAATAAATGAGACCTTCCCATGCTTCATGCATGCACTTTTTCCATAGTTATTCTCATGCATAAATCCCAAGTCCCATGTGCACTATATTTTGCTTATTGTTGTTCATTTGTTTAGTTCATATTAGACTTAATTCTTCATGCTTTAGGGTGAGTTGCATATTAGAATAATTTCAATACTTTTCAATCTTACCTTTAACACCAATAGAAAAGATGAGTGAAGGATGTTTATAGTGAGCCCATTTAAAATTGAATGATAAATTTCAAAATATAATGGGCATCATTAGAAATTTCACTCAAAGAAAGCAAAAAAATTAGATCTAATATGATGAAGTCGTTGCCCACAGGACCACTTCCACTCTTTTTGCCGTATTCCGCTAGTACAAAAATACACAAGATATGTCAATTTTTGAGGAATAAGCAAAATATACAAAGTTAATGTAGAATATCCTAATCTAATGCAATCTTAAACCTAGACTAGAGTTAAACAATTCAAACAAGATTCACCGCCAAAGAGATGGAGCTTATATTAAACTAGGAACAAGAATGGAAAGGCACACTAAATTTAGAAACTAAATTAAGAAAACTTGCCAAAACTAAACTAAGTAATGAAATTAGAATTTAATTAAAGTGAATTAAAATAAAGGAAGCTATAGTAAAATTAGAATGATCTAAACTAAGTAACTTAAGGAAACTACTTAAAAAAGAAACTTTCTTAAATTAACACTTTCCTGATCTAAAACTTACTAAAAATGGAACTTTCTAAAATTCAAAAAGGAAACTTTCTAAAACCTAAACTAAGATGCAAACCATGAATTAATTACTTCTAATATAAAATTAAACAACAAAATAAGTTAAGATCAACCAAGAGTTTCACCTAAGAATCATGTGCAAAACATGGATGGTGCACATGGTTCTAGGTTCCAAAAGTGGTCAAATTTGATGCTTCTAGTGCAATTAATCATGTAACCTAAATTATACACTAAATAAAAAACTAAACTATGTGGGTTCCTAAGGATTCCATTAAATGTGCTGTTTATATGGTTGGAATAAAGCATCAATGCTAAGAGAAGAAAATCCTTATATAAATCTGTCATAAATAAGCAATTGAATTAACAATTTTCATGCAAGATAACCATTCAGATCTGAAGTACTATGATACCAGAAACAATTATTAATAAGAATACTCAAATATTTTCATTAAATCTATTCCAAACTACATCAGAAATAGGAAACATAATATAAGAGTATAAAGATGAAAAGTGCGTCCAATTCAAAAGCATAAACCTTGATTTAAACAACCACTTCAACCAATTCCAATGCTTGTAATCTCAAGTAGGATAGCATGCCAAGAGAACCCAAGAAGAAATCTTAGATAAAGATGGATGAAAAGTTGAACTAGGAAGGAAAAAGAGCATAGAAAACTATATGGATCTAAAATACCAAACATCTGAATCAAGGAAGAATACTCAGGGATCTTAGTCTCTTTTTCACTTGGCTGGCACTACCAGAGAAGAATAGATTAGGTCTTTGATGAAGGAACAAGAAAATAAGAGTAGGAATTCAAGTCAAAAGCAAGTAAAGTAAGGCAAAGGAAAATAAATGAAAGTGAGGTTAAGAGAACAAGGCAATGAACAAAGCAAGGCTAACCTACACTTCTTGAAGGCAAAGTAAGAGAAACCAATTCTAAGAAGAGATCTTAGGGCTGAACAAGAGAGGAATATGGAGAGAGAAAGATGTTTTATAGAAGATTTAAAGGAGAAAGGTGTGGAGCTCTTTTATAGAAGATTTTAGGTTTTTTAGGTTTGCTAGATTCTAATCTAAGGGATAAGAGAGAGAGAGAGAGTGAGAGAGAGAGAGTGAGAGAGAGAGAGAGAGAGAGAGAGAGAGAGAGAGAGAGAGAGAGAGAGAGAGGATAGAGATAACGTAGGAGACTTAAGATGGGGATTAGGAGTAGGACTGTAGGAAGGTGATAGGAAAGTGTGGTTTATGAGTTGGATGTGAAGCTTAATAGGAAGTTTAGGGGAGAAATTCGTATGGATGTTAGGAAGTAGGTGAAAAGTGCATTTTAGGTGAGAAAAATGAACTTTTTAAGGGATTTTGTAAGGTGGGAGGTGCCTCCCCCCCTTGTTTCCCATGTTAACGAGGAGATAAATAAGGAGAAGGGAAGAAAGAGAATGAGGTGGAGTGAGGTGATTAGGTAGATCTAAGATAGAGTTGGGAAGGTGGAAGGTTTTAAAAAGGTGGGACTCCTAGGTGGAAGAATTTTCTCCAAAGTGAAAGTTCATGGTTGCCTTGTAGGGTGAGTTGAAGAGGGAGAAAAATGTGAAAAACAAGATGGAAAAAGGATTGGTCCATATGCATACTTTCCCATTGATTTACCCAAATATCACCCCATTATCCTCTTAAAAACCCTATGGATATTTACTTTAGATGATCCTCTAGTCACAGCCTTCCAAGCAGTTTGGCTTAAGTGGCTTGATGGCTTACTTTGAGAGGTCATTTGGATTGGCTTGGTGGCTCAATCCTCTTAGCTTTGATAGCTTGCTAGCCTATTTGGTTTGTCACCTTCATCTAGGCTTATATGGCTTGGGTGCTTTTAAGTTGAATCCATGCAAAGATGGTAGAGTTTGCATGGCTTGTGCATCAGTTCACTTTAAGTAGCTTTAGCTTCTTGAATTACTTACTTTGCTTGCCCTAAAGTAATCTTGGACCTTGATCGCACCTTTGGATTGTTGAGATTTAGATTTTGGTTTGCTTTGTTTTCTTAGTTAAATTAGGAAAGCTTATGAATGGCTTCAATTTCCATCTCGGTAGATTTCGACCATTGCATTACCTTCCCATTACATACAAAATATAAGAAATCCTAATTAAATCCTAGAAAAATATGAGTATTCATATACTTACTTTAGATTAGCCTTTGAAGCTACAAAACATCAAACTTTAGAGTCATTTGGTTAGAAATGCATGTGTTACAAATTTTAACTAAAAACCCTACTTTAACAATATAAGTTATAACATATAGGAAACTAATTGGGTACTTTTTATATCAATTTGGATACTTATCAACATACCCAAATATATCTTCATTAATAAAACTCTTCACTTTATTCTAGACAAAAGGTAGAGTTTAATCGAGCCAATAAGACTTTGTGTAGGTGTACATGCTCAAGAGCATGAGAAGAAGTCCTTGTCCTTTTCCATGGGTGGTGAAACTTTGTTTGTATATCTAAACTAGTCGTCATTTTTAAAATCACTTTGATTGGTAAATGATCAAATTTGATGTTCATTGGATGCTTAGACTATGTTTTTATTAGCAAAAAATTGCAACTTTCCATTCTTATTAATATTTTCAAAGACCCAAAATAAGTAATTAGGATCATCGAAATGCATTGAGTTCTAGTGGGTACATATTTTTTATATGAAAAACATGATGAATGGCTTAGATCTAAAGGATATCATCATGCATGGAAACATAAGGCCTTGTACTCCTTATACTCAAGAGCATGTACATGTATTGGACTTGCGCACATATATATGGCCAACATGTAATAAATTTTAATACTAACTAGTTATTTTTTAAATCATATTTATATTTAACTTATTTTAAATTTAAATTAGTAATTAATATAGCAATCTGTTATGGTTCATCCATAAACATAAACTTTTAATTGGGCATAATGACTATTGTAAAATGGAATCAAAGTCTAAAAATATGCTATTCTTCCCACAAACCAAAAAACTTTAACATAGTTGCTTGTTATTTTGAATTCATGTCATAGTGAATTGCTTGTTGGCCTCAAAATTTTTATACTTTCAATAGATAATAAATATTGTTTTAACCATAATCTTGATTTGCATAAACATGTAATAGGGTGTACAAGGGGTTCTTTAGGCTATGGTTTGGAAGAAATCAAGCTAACTCAAATATATTGTTTAGCATTTAAACTTTGGTAGAAAATTATGACAATGATACCAATTGATGAATCTAATTTTTAGAGGCCTTAAACATAGAGTTTTCTTATTGCAATATTGATTTTTAACAATAATATGTCATTGTAGAATTTTAAGGATTTAAAAATAAAAAATACCCTTGGAATTTGAGTTTTCAAAATTTAGACTAAACTCCAAAAATTTAATTTTGTACTAGGACCAAAGGATTGACTTTTGGAATTGGTTTTTGGTACTATTTTTATTAAATTGAAATGTAGGTATTTACATATCTATATTATAATATCTTACATAAATGAAATTAAAATAATAATAAATATCTTATTTAAATGACATTATAATATAGATAAGATACTGTTTATAGTGTAGTTCAAGGTCGAATGATTTTATTTTAAGCGTGTTTTTGATAAAATACCCTTCTTTTCCTTTTTCCAAAAAAAAAAAAAAATCTCCCATGAAGCCCGTCATATCTTAAAAGATTAAGACTCTATTATGTTTTGTTCTTCAAGAAATGTTTACTTCTAGAAAGGATTGTTCATAATTGTTTTAGAGAGTTTAGGAGTCCTTCAAAAGCAACCCAGAACAGGACCCTCTTATCTACAAAGTATGACCTGTTACCCCATGGGGCTTCTTTAGTTGAGAACATTTAGAAGTCTCTAGGGAGTCCTAGGTTTACAACTCAAGTCAATATTATCCCATGATTCCTTGACAAATAGGACCCGCTTGATCTATAAAAATGGGATCCATTTTCAACATCCGGCCCCAAAAATTATGGAAAAAATACCCTGTGAGGCTCTTCTAATTACTAGGATTCTATTATGGAGATGGAGTTTGCTTATCCTATTTGATTGGTTCCCAAGAAGCATTAACACTTATGAATAGGACCCACTTGAAAAAAACAAGTGGGACCCATTCACTGAGCAAAAGACAATTTCCCTAAGGTCCTTGATCATGTCTGCGACTCTCTCATAAAGAGTTCGGTGTAGAAAAGAACATCAGGAAAAGAGACAAATGGTACCCCACTTAGGAGTCCCATCCTACAAAAAATAAATTCTTCTATGAGAGAACTTTTTCTCAAATTCCTTTATAAAAGATAGAAAAAGGGTCCCACCTAGGGTTGCCCATCATAAATTTGGAGCTAGAAGGTCTTCAATGGGCCCATTTTTAAAACCTTTCAACATGGAGTCTTCTACAAGGAAGCCTATATCTTTCTTAAATATAAAAGTTAGGAAACGTACTCATTCTAGGTAGCCAATCATAAACTGTGTGAGCAAAGGGTTTAGACCATTCCTTGTTCTTTCTCTCTCTCTCTCTCTCTCTCTCTCTCTCTCTCTCTCTCTCTCTCTCTCTCTCTCTCCAACCCTTCTCCTCACACATCTCTTCCTCCACTTCTCACCCAATGTTGTAGCCCCCTCCCATCTCACTTTCTTTCCTTTCCTATTTTCTCTTTTCTCCTCTATCTCTCCCCAACCCATGTTTCTTCTTCCCTTTCTTTTCTTATCCCATGCCTCTCTCTCTCTCTCTCTCTCTCTCTCTCTCTCTCTCTCTCTCTCTCTCTCTCTCTCTCTCTCTCTCTCTCTCTCTCTCCCATCGACATAGACACATGCAAACTCCAACACCTTTCTCTCTCTTGCTTTACATATTTCTGTTCTATACTCCCATAACTCATGACTCTCCCCATATCTCCTCTATTTTCCCACTCACAACATCCCTCTTGGGTCTCCCTAGAAATCTATAAAACTCCCATGGTTCCTAGAAATGGAGGGACATAGAGACAAATAAATATATTGAAGCCCTAGCTTTTTTGAGGGAGAGAAAGAAACCTTGTTGCTACTCTTTTGAGAGTTCGGCAATCCAAAAAAAGTGTACCTTAGCTTAATTTATTCTTCTTCCCTCTCTCTTCTTTGGGTCCTATTCTCGCTTTTGGGGTAGTGCTTACCTTGCCCTGAGTGTGAGACTCCTTCTTGGAGAGCTTCTTATTATGAGGGAGTGCTTACCCTGCCTAGGGAAATTTGATCAATTTGCCCTTCTAGAAAGGTGCAGAAACATGCTAAGATGGGTTCCTTTCTACACTAACTAGAGTGATCCCCATCTTCACCTGAATTATGGACCCTGTCCCTTTGTCTTCATTGAACTTTTACAAACTCTAGTAAAGAAGAAAACTCTTGAAGAAGAGAAAGTGAAAATTCTCAAACTTTTAAAATTTAAAAATAGTGGGCCCCAAACAAGAGCCAAGGCAGGGTTCTACTTTCTTTATAAGTGAATGAGAAACCCCTAATGTGTCCCACTTTAGACTAAACTAAACACTTTTCCACTTGTCCAGACATAATGAGTCACTATGATTCCTAAAAGGACAAAAGTTTTAGAGAAACTTTTAAACCTTTAATAAATCCAAAGCAGTGGGCCCCAATCAACACTCTAGTCACCACCCTTGATATAAAGGTTTAAAGTAGGCCCCAATTCATGCAAAAATAAATAAGATCCCCTCTCACAAAAAAAGAAAAGAAAAATAAAAGTCGTAAGATATGGAAACTCCTTAGAAATCAAAACCAAAGAAAATTCCTAAGAGGAAAAGAATCTCATGTAGACATCAATTAGACCTAGGACTAGGCACTCACTTGCATTCCCCCATGTCTTAGTGGGCCTTAGTTGACAACCAAGATAAGGGCCCACCTCTTATATCTAAAGAATCCTAAAACATGCCAGACTCTTTGCTGATCTAGACTTTGAAAACTCCTAATTGGATAAAAGTCCTATGCTGACATCGATTGATTAAGGTCTAGAAAGAAGACCCTTTACAAACTAAAAAATGCAATTGGATGGGCCTTACATACTTAGTATTGGGCACCAAATCTCTCTCTTTCTCTCCTTTATTAGTCCACCAGAATCTTAAAAGAACTTAGATTCTTTGGTCTTTTAGGCTTCTAAAATAAATCAATTTTACAAGTTTTGTAACATGTGAGCCTAGTTGGTACTCAAAACTGAGTGCCACTTTCCTTTTATGACAATTCTAAATCAATTAAAAAATATATCACTCTCTAGTGTTAGACGATGACACAAATAAATTCCATTGCTCAAGAATCTCAAACCCAGTCATATTTCTAAAGTTCAAGACTCCTTGTCCAACCTAAACTTTGTGAACTTAGTCTCTTGACATGATTGGAAGTCTAGTGAACTAAGAGTTCCAAAAACCAAGAACACTAGCTAATTGGGCTCTACAACTGAAGAGTCCCACGTAGTAAAGACTCTAGCTAAATGGGCCCTGCAAGTACCACGAATCAAGCTATCGTAGAGTTCTACAAATTAAGGGCTTTAGTTGAATAGGGCATGTAGCTTAAAGAGTCCCACAAAATAAGGACTCTTGTTGCATGACCCCAGTTAGTTAGAAGAGTTCCATAAACTGAGGACTCCAGCGAAATAGGCCCTTTACCTTGAAAAGTTTCATAAAATATGGAGTCAAGTCTAGCTGGCCTTGTAGACTTTAAAGTCTCACAAATTGATAACTCTAGCTAAATAAGCCTCGCAATGGGAAGAGTCCCAACAATTATGGACTTTAGATGAATGGGGCCAGCAGCTTGAAGAGTCCCACAAATCAAGGACTATAATCGAAAGGGTCTTGTAGGTTGAAGACTTCCATATATTAAAGACTTACCATACGGGCTCCATGGTTTAAAGAGTCTTAGATATCAATGACACTTTTTAGGTAGGCCTCATAAGTGAAAGCTAAAAGAGTTCCACAAAATAAGGAGACTAGCTACACCGGCCCAGTAAGCTCGAAGTGTTCCACAAATCGAGAATTCTAGCAAAACAAGCCCTTTAGTTTGAAAAGTGTCAGAAATTATGCACTCAAGGCCAGCAGGCTTTGCAGCTTTTAGAGTCCCACAAATTGGGAACTCTAGCCATATGGGTCTCGCAACAGGAAGACAAAAAAAAAACTAAGGACTTTAGACAAATGGGCTTAGTAGCTTGAAGAGTTCCACAAATCAATGGCTATAGCTGAAACAACCTCATAGCTCGAAGAGTTTTATATATTGAAGACTCACCATACAAGCCTCATGGATTAAAGAATCTTAGAAATCAATGACATTTGTTAGGAAGGCCTCATAAGTGAAAGCATCTTAGAAATTAAGGGCTCTAGCCAAACAAGCTTACAGGTCAATGAGTCTTAGAAATCAAGGACTCTGCCTAGATGGGTTCCATTGACTAGAAGAATCTCAAAATAACAAAGGTTTTTAAAGAACACTTGGACATTGGAAATCTTAATCACATAGGGGTTATTGTGTTTGAAAAAGACATTATAGGACTCCAACAAAGTTTAGTGTCATGCCCTCTTGATGTTGATTAGTTGATTGCCATACATCCATTCTCCTCCAACATCAAATGAATAAGGGGGATGTAAAATCTATGCTCAATGCTACTATACACACTATTAGATTGGAGGGTTTTTAAGATGGTGAGAAACATGTATCCAAGGTGAATTCAAAACTTTCTTCCATCTAGCCATCTTAGAAGAGTGATTGAAAACAACATGGTTTTCAAAATCATATTTAAAAGTTTTTTCTACTTTTTATGGCGATTTTTAGAAATCATCTTAAAAGTTTTTTAAGATAGTTTCAGAAATTGCCTTAAAAAGGTTCTTTTAATGATGAATTTTCTTTTATAACTATATTTAACAAGTTTGTTTATAACTAAGTTTCCTTCTATTACAATATTTATCTATACCTGTATGTTCAATATAAAAATTCAACATCTATATCTTCATGTCATTACAATCTTCCACATTAAATATAAAAATTCAAAAGCGTGAAAAAAAATTTCTCAAGTAAAGACTCATGTCTGCACTTATCCATACACACCCATTTGCTTCCATGCTCCAACATCACCACATTCAAAGTAAAGACTATCCACACTCCAACATCCCTCCTTCAAATAAACAAACCACATGTACTTCAAGAAAATGAAAAATATATGACACATCAAAATTCACTATTTATATGAAGAATTTTTGTGTTAATCAATATAAATATTTACATTGGAGTACACGTGGTGTTAGTTAGGTGAAAGTGAAAATAAATCATAGTTAAATTTCATTACATGCTTAGCCTGTTCACATCTAGTTTCACATCTAGTTTCATTGTGGTCTACTTATGAGTAAGCCTTGCTTCCCATTCATGCAGTATCCCTGCATGTAAGACAATATATTTAATTTAGTTTAGTTGGTATAAATTCAATATATACTTAAATTCTATTTTATGTAACCAATGAACCTCAAAGATTGTGGAAAAATGTAAGATGATGACAAGTAAAGTGTCTTGCCTTTCTAAATTGTTGGGGCCTTAAAACCATTGCGTATCCACACTCCCAATTCCATTGTTGTCTAGGGAACTAATATATATCATGTTTAATTGTAACTTTGGTTTATATATGGAGTAATTAAGTAGATTTCCTTGATCTTTTTCCATGTAAGTTTTCATATGTTCGTAGTGTCAGTTGGTTCAATCCATCTACAGGCACTTCCAATTTATAATTTAAATGCATTAGATATAAAGAAAAGAGTACCTATTAGTTATTAAACTATTATAAAAAATGAAAAGAATTAAAACTTACATATTCATAACTTCCATCAGTAGGTTATGAATGTGCATTTCATAAAAATAAAAAAGTAATGCATGCCCACCACGCATATCGAGAACTAGTAACATCTAATGAAACATATATGCACAATCATATGGATTGTATTTAAAATTTACAACCATTAAATGTATATATATATATATATATTATAATTAACTCTGTTGATGCTAGTCCCAACCCCTGATGAAAAAGGAGGAGGGTCTTGCATCAGGTGTTAGCCGGCAAGGAAGAAGTTGAAGATGATTTTGTTAATTCTTTCTTACTTGCAAATGTATATGCATAAGTATATTAGTTTGTAAGTAAGAAATGAAATCATTTATAGCTTCTTAAAAGTATGGCAACCCTAACATGACATGAATTGAAAACTAACATTCCCTCAAGCTAGGGCATCCCCCATAAGTGATGCACTGCATCAGATCTCGAGTGTAGTGAAAAATGATAAGGGTTGCTAGGGCATTCCCCTAGAAGTGACACATTACATCAGATCACATGTGTAGTGAAAAATGGGCAAGGGCTGCTAGAACTTTCCCTCAAAAGTGACGCGCTGCATCCAAACCTAAGTGCAGTGAAAAGTTGGTAGGGGTTCATGCCGTGGAGGTTGAGAAGTGTGCGGGTAAATGAGATATCTCAAGAGCAGAAGATTTGTATCACCACATGGAATGTAGGGACATTGATAGGTAAGAGTTTGGAGTTAGTAGATACAATGAAATGTAAGAGAGTCAACATCGCTTGTATTCAAGAAACCAAGTGAAAAGGGGCTAAAACTAGAGAAATTGATGGGTATAAACTTTGGTACGTAGGAAAAGATAATAAGAAAAATGGCGTAGGAATAATAGTAGATAAAGAATTAAAGAATCAAGTTGTGACATTAAAAGAATTAGTGATAGAATTATAATATTGAAACTAGTTCTAGGAGAGTAGGCCATAAATGTTATAAGTGCATACACACCACAAGTAGGGTTAGAAGATATAATCAAGAGACAGTTTTGGGAAGATATGGAGGGAGTCATGTAAGAAATTCCCAAAACTAAGGAGATATTTATAGGAACAAACTTAAATGAAGATGTAGGAAAAGAAAATGAAGGATATAATAGGATACATGGAGGGTATGGTTTAGGAGAACGAAATGAGATGGGAAACTGTCCTTGATTTTGCATTGTCATACAACCTAGCCATTGTAAATACATTCCTTAAGAACATAGATGAACACTTAATAACCTTTAAAAGTGGACTTCACAAAAGCCAAATATGCTTTTTTCTACTTAAGAATACTAAAAGATCAATGTGTAATGATTGTAAGGTGATACCTGGTGAGAGTTTAACATCACAAAATAGGTTAATGGTAATGTATATCTATATTAAAATATTGAAGAAAGGAAATGAACTTAATAGGTATCCAAAAACTAAGTGGTGGAACTTAAAAGGAAAGAAAATAACCTCATTCACAAATCAGTTGATGGTAGAAGGAAATTGGAACTATGAAACAGAAGCAAAAATAATGTGGATTAATATGGCTAAGTCCATTAAGAAAGTGGTAAAAGATGTCTTAGGAGTATCTCAAGGTAAAAACAAATTTGTAAAGGAAACATGGTGGTGCAATGAAGTTAATGAAAAATGGGTGTGTTTAAAAGCATGGTAGAAGATTAGAAATAATGAAAACTACGAACAAAATAAGAATGCTAAAAAGGTTACTAAGAGAAGAGTAAGTGAGGCTAAACTTAAGGCATATGATGACCTCTATAGTAGGGTAGGATCAAGAGAAGGTGACAAAGATGTGTTAAAAATTGCAAAAATAAGAGAACATAAGGGTAAGGACTTAGGTCATGTTAGGTGCATCAGAACTGATGATCAATGGGTACTAGTCAATGATGATGAGATCAAACAAAGGTGGGAAACTTACTTTCAAAAATTTTTAAACGACAATGGCTTTAAGAATATAATCATAGAAAATACTATAAACCTAAATAACATTGGACATTATAGATATGAATGTAGGATTAGAATACCTAAAGTGAAACAAGCCTTGAAAAAGATGAAATTAGGAAAGGCTATGGGGCCCAATGGTATACCAATAGAGGTTTGGAAACATATGGGAGATATTGGAGTATTTTTGTTGACCAAGTTATTTAACAAGATTATAAAATCAAAGAAAATGCTGGATGAATAGAGGAAAAGCTCTATTGGACCAATTTATAAGAATAAAGGAGACATACAGAGGTGCACTAATTATCGGGATCTAACGTATGAGCCACACTGTGAAACTTTTTAAAAGAGTGATTGAGAAGAGGCTATAGCATGAAATAAGTGTATTGGAGAACTAGTTTAGTTTCATGCCTGGGAGGTCTACCATGGAAGATATTTTCTTACTAAGACAATTGATAAAGAATTATAAGGACAGGAGGAAAGACCTCCACATGGTCTTTAGTGACTCAAAGAACTTGTCATAGAGTCCCTTGAGTGTTAATATGGAGGGTGTTGGGGGATAAAGGGGTTTCACGGTGGTATATAAACATAATTAAAGATGTGTATGAGAGAACGGTAACAAATGTTAAGACCACTAGTGATGAGACTAATGATTTTCCTATCATTGAAGGATTGCACCAAGGATTGGCATTGTGCCCATACCTTTTCACTTTGGTTGTGGATGAGTTAATAAAATATCTGCATGAGGAGATTCCATGGTGCATACTATTTTCCGATGATATATTCTTACTTAATGGGAGAAGGGAGGGCTTAACATAGCTATAGTTATGGAGAGAAGCATTAGAATATAAAGGATTTAAAATCTATTGAACTAAGATAGAATTTATGGAATGCAATTTTAGCAAGGAGAGGAGTAGGAGTGGAATACTAATTAAGATTGGTAACCAAGATGTTCCTGTAAAAGACCACTTTTGGTACTTAGGATCAATGATTCATGAGGCCATAAGACTGGCCACTCAAATTAAAAGGAAAATTTTATAGGATGGCCATGCTCTATGGATTAGACTATTGGGCTGTTAATGAACATCATGTTCATAGGATGAGCGTCGTGACATGAGGATGATGAGTGGTAAGACAAGAAAGGATAGAATTAGGAATGAAAACCTTAGAGGAAACTTAGGGGTTGCACCAATAGGTAACAAGATGAGGGAGATTAGACTTAAATGGTTTGGACATGTCCAAAGGAGATTGAAAGTGGCATTTGTTAGAAGGAATGAGGCAATGCAAGTAGAAGGTTGTAAAAGCGCAAGGGGAAGGCCCAAAAGAACATGGATAGAAGTGGTGAGAAAAGATTTAAAAACTTTAGGACTAAATGAACCATGGTACTTAATAAAGAGGAATGGAGGTGGCTGACCCCTAATTGGGATATGGTCTTGATGATGATGATGATGTTGATATATATATATATATATATATAGCATAATTTAGAATGAAAACTAGTTAAAACTTACTTGCTATTGTATTAAATTATTAAGGCCTGCCTACTTGAACAGTAGAAGAAAGGTGATAGTGACATGCAAAAGAAATAATTTTTACTTATCATTACTGATTAACATGTAATTTCAAGGGTTCTAATTGAAGTAGATGTTTGCATACCTTATATAGGACATTGTGCATGTATTCAAGCTCATCTTATTTACAAACCCTTACTAGGTCCTCTCTCATGAGTGGTGGTAATTTAATTGGATAGTCACCAAGCACTTTCAACTCTATGTGTATAGGGTTGATTAACTTATATTCTTTAATGAGCTTGTAGAGGCTCTTCATGCTTAGAGGTATGTCAAGTGGAACTTCCAGTTGCATAAATTATTAAATAATATAAAAATTTTCAATGAACACATTCAAGTTTATTAGGAAAATAAACAAAATACTAGTACCACTTCAATCACTAGGATAATGGGTCTTGGTGAGAAGGAGCTCGGCATTGATGGCTCATGGTGCTACTTTTAATTAACATTATATGCAAATAATAAATAATAAAATTAAGGCCTATAAACAATGTTGTTGAAGATGATGGTATGACAACAAATATATCTTGGATTTAAGGAAAATGATATATCATTTTGGCCAAGCAACATGATGTCTAATGGCCTCCCCAAGGTACAAATGTCGTTGCCTTCTATGAGAGATGGTAGGTGTGCATCCTCTCGACCTGATGCAATAATGCAAACATGTTTAGTGTATGGATGCAACAAACATTCATGCAAAAAGGAAATATCATTTGATACCATGTACCAATAGCAATGATGTTGTCAATGCCATTTAAGGAGAACATCCATTGGCAAATAAAAATTAATGGATGTGTAAGAATGAATGGGCTAGGACAATTAATTGGACAATGAAAGAGTACACATGTGTTCTCATATACCTCATTGCTCAGATTTTCCTATTTAGAGGCTGGAGGTAGCTCTTTTTAATCTCTTAAGTAGGAGAATCATAGTTAATGCATGAGTGGAGTAGGAGGTGGCTCTTGACCTCTCATATCCTAGAACTCCTTCATAATTCTAGCTTTAACTAACCACAAAACTCATTTTGGAGTTACACTTTTAGCTACTAATGCTTCTCCTTGTTGTCAACTTTAGGTCAGCGACCAAAGTATAAGAATGAACAACACCATGCCCTTGGCCCCTTACTCAGCTAGGTATTCTTCCTTGTTGCCAAGAGCCCTATACATGATGTAATCCTTTGCAGCAGTGTTGCTTAGAGTTCCTATAGATGTGCTTTCTTTGGTCAACTCTTCCTGCACAATTTATAAGAACATGATCAACTTCATTAATTAATCTATAATTACATATAATTCTAAAAGTATGACAAGTGTATACATATCAACCATTTAATATTCTTGAAGTAAATTGCATAGTAACTTTGATTTTCTAGGTTAAGGCTTTACACCCCACCAAATGTGCCATTTTCTATAACTTGGTGAGGTTTAATGAGATTCCTAATCATAACATTCTTTTGCTATCAAGAGAGACTCTAAAGTTAGGTATTGAAATATAACAAAGATCTAATTAGAAAGAAATAAACTCTCATATAAACTTAATTCTTGTTCTTCCATCCTAGCATAGCCCAACCTAGAGAGGTGGTGCATCATATGATTGATGGCAAGTGCCTTTCTCCCTTGATCAATCATTTCCCATATTTGATGCAATGAAAGGTAATTAAGCACAATTAATATACTTAGAAAGATTACATATATTATCCCTATATTTAGTAGTTTATGACCCTATAATTAACTTAAATATAACTACTTAGGTTTATTTTACATTTGCAAGATTATGGTATAACTAAAAAAATGTGTATTTTTGGCAACAAAAATCCTAAAAAGAGTAAGATCATTGTCCAAGCAATGTCATGGGTCCACATGCCAAATATGCAATTGGGGAGTTCAAAATGAGAAGGGGGTGTTCTTATCAAAGTCAGAGTAGTTAAAAACACTAAGTGAAAATTTGACCTTATTTGTACAAAAGAGGGTGTTCTTATCAAAAGTTGAAATGACAAACTCCCCATGCATGCATGCCAGCAATCCACCACCTTGGGAAGCTTCTAAAGGAAGTTCAAATCATGTATAATGGAGTACAAGTATGGTTTAAATGCTAAAGTAAATTACTTATAAAGCAAGGCCTGCTTGAAGAGAAATCTCATTGGCTCATTCATTTACTTAACTCTTGAGATGTCCCATACTATGAATTACATGACTCTCCCTTCAAAGTGGATGCACCAACCTTCATTCCACATTTTCACATGAGAAAAATAAGGAAGAAATAAGGAGAAAATAAAGGTGGTGAAGAGAGAGACAATTTATGGAAAATCTATGATTGGCAGTCATTCTTACTTTTGGAGCATTAAAAGGCTAAGATCTATCCTTGTTTATGGATATCCTATGCAACTAATGAGAACTTAAACAAGGATTGAACAATGAGAAACAAGATTACAAAGAAAACCAGGAATGAACCCATTGGTGAAGATTTTTTTTTGGGCTGTCCACCTTAATTGTAGGGAGAAAACATGTTCCACCCTTGGATGCCATTGGTTGGAGATAAAAACAATGGCATGAAAGAAAATCTAGGTGCAGAAGAGATCTAAATAAGAAAATGTCAATAGAATCCAAGCCATTCACTCTGGTGTATACTTGATCCAACTGGTAAGAATAAAGGAGCTATAAAATATGATCCTTTGGACAAGGAAACTTCTAAGAAATCACATTCACTCAATCTAACTAAATTATGATTCAATGGTGAAGAAATGAAGAGGATCCAAAGCTTAACCCTAGCACTATAATATATTGCAAGTAAGGATGCTTTCGACATGTTTTACACGAAATAAGGGAGGAGTCCTCCTTTTTCAAAAGAGGAATGCCACTTGATTTGAGATTGAATTTGGAGGAAAATTCCTTAGTCATTCCATGATCTTCATCCTCTCATCTCCACCATCCAATGAAGAAGGACAATCATCCAACCATCCATCCAAACAACCCTTATAACCTTTTCAACCCTTATGAGATCCTATCTTATCTCTTTCCTTTGTTCGCTTCATTCTTCCTTCCTGTCCTTCCCCTATCCATCCACATCCTTATCAATATCCCACATCCAATCCCCTTCTAATTCCCTCTATCCAATGGCCCCTTAATGCTTTCCACAACTCCCACTTTTTGTTCCCTCTTTCCTTCCTTTCACTCTCTCTTAAATCTTAGACACTCTTCATTCCTTTCTCCTCTTGATCTTAGCCATCCATTCCCTAGTTCTTTGACCTTAGAAATTTATAAATATAGGCAAGAAGAAACAGATGGCGAGAGATCACACTAACCTTCCTCCCATTGAAGCTACATGTTCACATCCCTTGGTGCTAAGTTAAGTGCCTAAATGTCATCCTCCATTCTTGATTGATGAGAAGAACATGAGACTAGACATTAGGTTGTGGTGCACTCAACTTCACTATGCATCCATTGTAGGAAGCACCTTTCTTTAGTGGGCCTTCTCTTTTCTAAGGTGGAACATACACCACTTTTATTTTTATTTTCCATTTATTCTTTCTTTTTTCTAAGTAGGGTGCCCCATTCCTTATTCCCTTACACATCCTTCTCTCTCATTTCCACACATGCTTTTGCATGCACCTCTCTCTCTCTCTCTCTCTCTCTCTCTCTCTCTCTCTCTCTCTCTCACACACACACACACACACACACACACACACAGCCCATTTCCTTTCATTTTAACACTCTTCTTACCCTTTATCCTTACCTTCTTTCTACTCTGCCAACCTTTCTCCTATCACTTCCACACATCACCCAACTCCATCCTCTTAGTCCCACGCAATGCTGCTCATTGTTTGTCCTTTCTTTTACATGCATCCCATCACCTTCCTAACATACACGCATCATTCTTTTCTTACTTCTCTTCCTTGTCATGTGCACATTCCTATACTAACTCTTTTTATGAAGTTTTAGTAAGGAGGAGCACTTACAATCTCTTTTTATTCATTTTTTCTTTGGAGTTGGAAACACTTGATAATGAAAGGAAGATAAAAATTGTGCCTCTTTCCATGGAAGCCAAGGTCTCTCTTTCCTAGAAGTGGTATGGGTATGGTTTGATGTTATTTTGGGTTTCTAGCATGACGAGAGACTTTCCTCATAACTTGTCAGCTACGAGCCATGTGCCTTAAAAAGTCAAAGGAGTTGCATTAATGATTTTTGCTTGGTTGTAATCTAGTGTATTCTAGTTTCAATTGATGTGTACAAGCTCTTATTGAGTGACATATTAAGAGAGCCCTACAACAAAAGTTTGTACACAAAAATAGGAAGTGAATGGGTAAAATTCCTCATTGAGTGACATAATGAAGGAGTTCTACAATGAACACTCCAACCATTTAAGGGAGTTTTCATTATTTTATTTGCTTTGTTTCTTTTTCATTCTTTATGTACTCAATTCCAAAGTTAGCAATTTTCATTAATAAAAGTAGTTTTTATTCATGTTCTTAGTGAGTTTTAATTTACTTCTCTTACTTCCTTGCTTAAGTTTAGCTGCTTTCTTAGTACATAAGAGTAGTCGCTTTCCTTAATGTTGGCTAGGTTAAACTAAGTCAGTCTAAGTTTTAATTGAATTCCCAATTATTATAGAGACTCTATGGATCATCCTATATTTGCTAAGTCTTTGGTACAATAGACCTATGCACTTGCATAAGTTATTTAAAATCACATCATGTTTTTGGAGCTATTGTCGAGGACTTGCAATGGAGTTTTTAATTAGATATAGGTTAAAATACTTTATCACTAGTCATAGTTCTTACAACTACATACATTGTAGTTGCGTTAATTGCATATTTTTCTTCATTCTTGTGATTTATGGTGCTAACTTTTATTTTCATATCCTTGGAGGAATCTGGAAAGGATAATTACATATTTTTTATTTTAAGTGAATTGCAGTAAGGCCATGGATGTATATATATATATATATATATATATTTATCACAATTCATTCAAATAAAAAGGACTACAATGATACATATGTCAAGGGTGAGCCATCCTAACCTAGAAGAAGAGGTGGCATATATGTGGACTCACCCTTATACAAGAAGACTAATTCTAGGACCCCACTATGAGCTATTCCAATTGATGTGTCTTAATCAATAACTGTAAGTGCATGGCACTATTGGAGTATAAAATTGGCAAATACAGGTCGATCCCATGAGACTCTTCTATAAATAAGAGTTAATTGAGACCTAAATTTCTTTACTGTAACAAAATCAACAAGAGAAAGGAAAGAAATAACTCTAAGCTGCAAAACTAATCTAAGCAAACTAAATCAAAGCAAGGAAATAAAGTAAGGAAACTAAGTAAAATTTAAAGCAAGGAAATAAAGTAAGCTAACTATGAAAGGAAAATAATTTTTTCACTAAAGGAGATTGAATTACAAGGATTATATTAAAGAAAGAAAAGGAAAATAAAGAAACTTCCTTGAATTGGCTATTATAGGAGTCCTTATTATGTCACTCAACAAGGCTCTTTATAAGTCCTCCTCTTCTTTCTTGGGCTTGAACTCCTCTTTATGGTCTTCTTTTTATGTCAATCATCAAGTGCCTATACACTTACATTTAACTAAACTACACATGATTTTCTCATTTCCTTAACCCAACATGCCACAAACTCAATGAAATCCTTAATCATACTTTAAGAATGAGAAGAGTCCTTGACTACCATTAGAAGGTATTCTTCCATTTCCTTTATTCCCAAATCCCAAAAGAAGAAGAGATGAAAGATGGAAAGCTAAAAGAAGATGATTGTTGTGATGAATTGGAAGATGGAGGGCATATAAGTGAAGGAAAGGAGAAGGTTGCATGGGGAATGTACTGTAAAGAGGAAGTAAAATGAGTTAAAAGAATGGGAGAAAGAAAGAAAGGGAAGTGGGGAACGAAGAGCTTCAATACCTCTTCTCCAAAGGGTTGAACTTTGATCTTGTGGGAGCTTCGGTAAAGGTGATTTCTCCCTCTACTTAACTTAGATTTAGCTTTCAAGTGCAAGGGGAAGGTAAGATATAAATTTTTTCCTTGTTTTTCACATCTTATGTATAGATTTTGAGGAAAGGAAGCCCTAGGAATGGATGGTTAATATCTAAAGATGAAGGAAATAAAGAATGATGGAGATCTTATGGGAGAAAGGTAAGCTAAGGAGGGGGCATGAATTCCATTATGGGAATGTGGGAAAGGATAACAGAAAGAAAGAAAATAGGAAGAGGAAAGGCTAAGGGAGGAAGGAAATAAGTGGGGAAAGGAAAGAAATAGAAAGAAGTAGCGTAGGATGGAAGGAAGCGAGATTGAGTGGAATTAGGAAGTGTATCCAAAGAGGATGAGGCATGGAATCCATATTTAGAAAGTGTTTGACTTGAATTTCAAAGTTGGATTATGCATGGAATGGGAAAGTGGGGAAAAAGAAAGTAAGAAGGTGAATCTAGTAAGGTAGGAAATAAGATTTGTTTAGGAAAGAAAAGAAGATTGCTTAGAAGGGAAGGAAGACAAATAGATTAGGTAGGTGGGTTTACTTTGTGAAACATAGAAAGTGGTAGGTGGAGGGAGTGGGGGGCGCTTTCTTTTTCTTTTTTTTTCTTTTTTCTTTTTTTAATTTGAAAAAGTGGGATGAATTTAGAAGGTGGTGAGTTGGAAAAGGAATGAAGTAAGTTAATGGAAAGGTAAAGAATAAGCACGTATGGTAAGAGATGGGAAGGGAAATGGGAGAAATGGAACATAGGTAGATGAAATCAAGAGCATTCATAATTAGAAAGTCTTATAAAGTGGGGGCATGTTTTCCAATTTGGGTGTGTGTGTATATTTTTGGAAACCCTATGATGAGATGGATGTTGGATCAAGATGGGTGGTTGAGATCCTACTTTTCTTAGGGTTTTGGGTTGACTTTTCAACATAAGAAAGGTGGCTAGGGTTTCATTCTTTGATTTACTTCAATCCTAACCCTTAGATCATACTTACCCTTGAATGGATGGATGATATTCAATTTAGATCTTCCTTAAAACTTTAATTTTTCTCCACCATTCAATTGAATTGTCCTAGGATGAATGGCCTTATTCTTGTAGATCTTCATATGCTTGTATGGACCAATTATACATAATACCTTATGTGGATTAGAAATCATTGGTTGATCTTCTTCTTTTGGTTGAGTGAGAGAGAGAAAATAAGTAAAAGGTCTTCATGTGGTTCATTCTTCTTTTCTTTCTGAGAAGCTTTCATTGTATATGATTCCATTGTATGTGAATTGAGCTCCTCTCTTAAGCCTCTTGAGGTAGTGAAATGAATACAAATGTGCATGAATTGGAATATTGCCTCCTTTTCACTCTCATTTGAGTAGGAGTTGTATCTAGGGTTTCTGACTGTTGTGACTTTTGATAATGACACTCAGTGATCATTTTGAACCTTCAAGACTTTATTTTTGTCATTTGTGATCTATGATGTTGCTTGAAAAGTGAAATTTCTCTTTCAGAGGTAGAATTTTGTGCATCTTTCATTTGTACCATGGACCTATAAAATAATAATTTAAGTGATTTATACGGCTAAAACCTTCTAAATATGGTAACATGCATATTTATACAAAAATCTAAAAATAAATCCTACTCACTTTCATGGGTGTGGTTGTTTGCATTTAGCATATGAAGAAAGCCTTTGAACTCCTAGATTACCCCTAATTAATGATATGTAGTCTCATAAGGGTTTCCAAAAATGATACCCATAAACATTTTCAAAAATCATATGAAAGTCCTTCATCTTTCTCAGAGAATTATCTTGTGTTCAACTTATATTAAATTTCTAACATTATTATGCTAATAAGAAGGATCAATAGTTAAAAATCCTACCCTTATGCTAAAGATATCTCATTAATTCATCAAGTCTTAGAATCTGATTGTGTAAATATAGCTATTATATATATAATTATTGGTCTCCAAGGAAAATGTAACCTAAATTATTAACCAAATGTATGCTTTGACTTGAAATCTCACAGGATATACTTAACACTCAAAAAGGGAAAAATCTCCCATTAATATGTGTACAGAATAATGTTCCTCAAGTACAAAAACTCTCAGATATTCTATATACAAGAATGATAACTTAGAAAGAATGGTAGGGTTTCATGAAAGGATATGAACTATTTGGAATGTTATACACTCTAACTACATCCCCTTCTCATCCATAAACCATATCCAAATCATAATTCTCCTAAGATCAATTTAGGACTTCTAATAGGATGAAACGTAGGCTTAGGACATGGTTATCAATAGAATGGGTATAAGGATATACAAAGGTGGTTTAAAATATATGTAAAGATCTTCTACTAGTGTATTCACAATTTTATTTTGTACCCATAAGTGTAAACATTTTCCTTTTTTTAATTGGCTATCTTTTTCTTGACTTTTCTCATTTTTCTCACTTTGACTTTTTGAATAAATATATAGCTTTTCTTTGATTTTTCTCTTTTTCAGCATTTTTTGATGTTCATCTCTTGAATTGTATTGCTTATACTTTCTCTCAAGATAATTCTTCTACTTTCTCTACATATTTTTAAAACAGCTAGGTAATAATACATTACAAGGGTCAATATGGGTAGTAGTTGTTTGGCCAAAAAGAAAAAAGCTTATTAAAAAAGGCTCAAAGGTCTAACCAATGCAAAATAAATTAAGGAAGGCTAGAGGCTCTAGGTTTTCTAAGAATGGCCTCTATCATTTCATAGGCTTCATATGACTTAAACATAGCCGTAAACTCAAGAGATAATTGGTACAGTATATCAGATGTTTTCTCAATAGTGAACCAAGATATAAAATAATTAGACCAACTAGGAATTATTTTTTGCTGAAGAAAACTTTGAATTTATATAATCCTCTTAAAGAAACAATGGCTCTAAACTCACTTGGTTAGTAGTCTCCACTTATCTTCTTCAGGATCTCTAAGTTATATTTTCTCTTCAACTTAAACACCCACACACACACATAACTATTTTGTGCAATAAATATTCTGAGTTTAACATTCTATGAAATATTTTAGAAAACTAATAAAATATTAAATAAATTATATACAAATCTATTAAAAAGCTAATGTTCAAAAGATAGTTTGAATATTTAGAAATTCTGAATTCTCATCCTTGTAGGGGAACTTTTTGCAAATTTTGTATCAAACTGTTTTCAATTTTTAATTATTTTTTTACTAAAATGACTCTAAAAACCTAATTGAACACATCAAAATTTGAAATATCATACCCTAGACTTAAATTTAACATCGCCCTTAATGTTTAGAATAACAAACTATGGACAATTGAAATAACAAAGTAAAGAGAGAAGGGTTAGAAAGATAGTACCTGTCCTCCCGGAATGGTGCTTTGATCTATTGTTGTAATTTGTATGTAATACAAATGCAACTAAATGATCCTACAACTAACTAATCTAACTAACTAATCAATCTAAATAATCTAATCTATTCTAATTTGTTCTTAAACAAATCTAAGGTTTCTAATCCTCACTCTAACAAATCCTAAATCTAACTCTAACCGTGGAGGAGTGTCTAGATTAACTCACTCCACTTCAAAATTTTATGGTAATCAATATATTTGAGCCACCCAAAGATTTGGGGATGGATTTGGAGGATATTATTATTAATTAACATCAATACCATTTTTCTTGGAAGAATATTATGTGCATTTTCCCATGAGTTGTCATTTTGGGGGTTTAAGATGTGTACATTGAACACCTAAAAATATTCCTCCTCTCCAATATCTTCTTGAATGATTAGATGAATTGTTCTTACACCTCATCAATGGGTTGTTCTTTTTTATCTGGATATATGGAATCAGTGGGATTTAACCCATCCAGGTTATCTATGTTACACCCTTGAGTGGGTTGGTGTTTGGCAATAGCATCAACAAACTCTCTTTCCTATTTTTCCATAACAGGGAAGGTTTCTAATGAACCTAAACTATTGCATTGCGGATCATCTGGTAAAGGTTTTAGGTTAAAAATGATTTGTGTGTGTGTGTGTGTGTAATACAAGGCTCAAATATAAAGTCAAGGATCATAGGAGGCCAAAATTGGTCTTCCATTGATAAATATCCATTAATGATGTGGCATCCAATAATGCATTCACATCATCAATGGAACTTTCAATATCAAAATCATCAAAACCAAATTGAGCTAGGCAAGTCTCTAAAGGATTAGAGCTAGAGGATGATAGGGATGGTAGACTCTATATCATATTTACTTCATAAAACTCTTCAAAGCAAGGTTGTCTAGAATTGAAGACATTAAGCTTAATATCCATGTTCCCAAAGAACAACTACATGGTACCATTCCTACAATTAATAATTGCAATTGATGTGGCCAAGAATGGACGTCCTAAAATAACTAAAATTTGATTACCAAGTCTACTAGCTATGTATTTAAGACTAGGAAGTCTATTGGAAATAAAACCTTATCAACCTGAACTAGTATATCATCTACCACTTCACCTAAAACTTTGGCTGACCTATTTGTCAATTGTAATGTGGTGGTAGTCCTTTTCATCTCGCCTAAACCTAATTCCTTATAAACAGAATAAGGTAAAAGGTTAACACTTGATCCTAAATTAAGTAATGCCCTATCAATTGTGTAGTCTCCATTCGCATGTGATATGGTGAAATACCATGGATCTTTATACTTTGGTGGAGCATTGTGTTGCAGTATTGAGCTAGCTTGCTCAGTGGGATATTCTTTCTTCTATAGCTAATGTTTTCTCTTATTAGTGTAGAGATTCATTAGAAACTTGGCATAAGAAGGGTGTCCTTGCATGCATTGAGCAACAAAATATTTATAGTCACCTACCTAAAACCATCCATTAACTTATCAAAATTATTCTCCTCAACCATTTTTAAGTGGTGAAATGGAGCCTTTGGAATATAATGGGGTTTAGGATTAGGGTGAGGAGAATTAGAAGATGTCTTTTTCTTCTCTTTTTCCTTCCTATTCTTTATAGGGCCCTTATTGTCCTTAACTTGCTAATTATCCTTAGTCAAACCTATATGATTATCTATTACTTTTTGACTCCTTAGGGTTATGGATTAAGTCCTTTCCAAAAATGTCCTATCATTGGAAGTTGAGCTAATCTCATATTGGCCTTTAGGGTTGGGCAAAGGTTGAATGGGAGACTTTCCTTGTTGCCTCTTAGAAAGTGTAGCAACAAGTGTACTCAATTAGTACTCCATCTCTGCCATAGATTGTGAGTGGGTCTATATTATTTGTTTGACATTATTGTGGTAGTCTTTTGTAGTTTGCATAAAAAATCAAGGTTTCTTGTGAAGATTGTTTCACTTGTTCTGGAGTTGGCTGCTGGTATGGAATTGGGCCTCTAGGGAAAGGTTAATGGGACAGGGAAAATCCAAGTGGACCACATTGATTATTATGAGATGATGAAAAAGAGGGATGCCTAGCCCATCCAGGATTGTATTTCTTAGAACATAGAATATTGCTAGGATTTTGGAATGTTTTTAATAGATTTACTTCAAAAAATTTTATTTTTTTTAAAGAAATATGGGACAGGAGGGGCATGAAGTGGTAAGGTGTGTTGTATTAGAACAAATTGAACAAACCTTAAGTGGAGGTTGCATGGTGGATTCTCTAGCCAACATAACTTTTCCTAATCTTGTAAGAAGACTATCAATCTTTTCCATCCTATCTGTTAATATGTTTGTTTCATTATAGTGGTCACAAACAGCCCCTATCTCATATATACCACCTTTCATTTGACATTATGGAAATCTATCTATTTTAATATAATAATCCCATTGCTAAGAATTCTCAAATAGATTTTCAAAGAAATTCCATTCCTCTATATCACTCTTGATCTAAAGTGCCCTGCCACTGGTGGCATCAATTCTATGACGGTTTTGTTGGGTCATACCTTCATAAAAATATTATCTTAGTTGCCATTGATCAAAACTATAATGTGGACACTTGAGCAATAGGACCTTCCACCTTTCCCAACATTCTCACCCCTTTTTATTGAAAATTTATAGTTACTCTATGACGAGCATTGTTTTTGTAGATTAGAAAGTATTTGTTAAGAATTTTCCTGGCTAATTACTCCTACGTAGTGATGGAACCAATTTTTAATGAATTCAGCCTTGCAATAAATATTCAATTTTGTATAAAAGGTACCTAGTTAGTAGGTCATGTGTTATAAATTATAGGCATTATCCTAGAGTAAAAAATTCATGACAAATGAATTTTTTAACTAATGATTCAAAAGCTATTCTAGTGTAGGTATGTGAATTTTCATAACTTTTTAGGAATTAATTAGGATTTTTGTTCTTTTGTAGGTTTTGAGATGATGACCTAATGGTTGAGATATCTTTAGATGAGAATCAAGGATCAAGATCAACTGAGAGAACAAGGATCTAAGTTTTTGTCATTTCAAAAGTCAAGCAAGGGTCAAGATTATTTCAAGGCAAGCAAAAAAGTCATCAAGGGAAAGCTAGGAGAAGCCAAGCCACATGAGCCTTGAAACCATCAACCCGAGCCATTGAAGCCAACTACATGGTCCACAAGGTTTTGAAAGTTTCCAATCAACTTCCAATGAAAAAAATATGATTTAAAGAGAAAAAATAGGGAAAAAGTTTGACTTGTCAATGAGGGTATGTGCTATTCAAGGTGGACCAATAGGATAAGAATCCTCAATCCTTAGACTCTTCTTTTCTCTCACCTTATAATTCCCACTGTCTTAGTAGCTTCCTAGAGTCCTACTTCTAATTTCCTTCTTATGTTACCTATCCTATCTTATCTCTACCCCAAATATTATATCTTTTTCCTATTTTTTGTAGGGATAGAATTCAACAAAATCTTACCCTTTCAAAAAAGATGGACCATAGTATAAAAGAGAGGGAGGTCCTCCACTTGGATTTAACACATGATTCTCTTCCTTCAAGCCTTATTAAAGTTGTTCTAGCCTGCTTCAAATTCAGCACTTTTCCTTCTTTGTTTGCTCTTTAATTAGGTTGGTTTTTCCTTGATCTTTTACATTACTTGTTGCTTGCTTTGATTTCTGGTTTCATTCTTTAAGTTCTTTTCTTATTTTCCTTGGCTATTTTGTTCTAGTTATGTGCTTTAGAGCCTTGTATCCTAAGGATTTTAATCACTTATAGCGACAACCAAGAGATGGTAACCTTAGGATTAAGTTAGTTGTTCTTTGTTCTCCTTTGAATCCCTGCCTTTCTATTGTTTCTATTTCCTTACCTATCTTTGAGTTTGTTCCATCATTTTCACTTTCTTTCTCTTTAGATCACATGCATGCTAGATAATGAATTTTGGATTGAAATGTGGTTTAATTTTATGTCTTGAAGATGATGCAATTTTCTATACATTTGTAATTTTGTGCACACTTTTATATGAGCTTGATTTCAATAAAGGTCTATGTTCATGCACAACTTCCATGGTTGATTTAAGTGTCTTAACTTTGGCTATCATGTTGATTGTTCATGGTTAGTTCCCATGCATTCCCTTCTCTTTAATTTCCATGCACTCATTGTAGTTCCATGCATCAAAGTCTATTCATTTCATGCACATCATCCTACATTAATTTGCATGTAGGTTTCATATGCACTACATTCAAAATCCATGCACACAACTCCATGGGTCATGCACATGTTCATTGGTTGATTTTCATTTAAGAGGTTAATTGTTTATTTATTTCATTATATTTTAGCATTCTTTCATTGCTTGCTTGCGTCTTACATTTACAAAGTTTCTAATTTAAATTTTTAGAAAGGGTTAATTGTGGTAAGTTTTCTTATGAGTAGCTTCCATTTCCATGCATGTTTCCTTTTAGATGTTATTCACTTTCCTAGTTTAATTGAAACCATCTCTCATTGGCCGAAGATAAGTGATTTAAATAAGATCCAATTGATTGTGGGATTCCTCATGGGATCAACCTCTCTTGTATGCAAATTACTACATTGATTCATGTACTGGAGAGTAATTTTAAAGCTAAACCACCATGCCTTTCCTTTATCCTTTAAAGAGAAGGGTTATAGCCACACCCTACTAGAGTCATTAGAACAGTGCTAATATCTAATTATTGTACAAATAATAAGAAATTCCTTGACATGGTGGTAGGGATCCTCTTTACGTAGATCAAAAAAATTTGGCAGAATTTGGATGAGACCTAGTTTTAACTCAAAATGCTTTGCATTAATTGTAGGTAGCTCTGTAGATGATGGTAGCCATTGAATAGTTTCTTAAAAGCTTATGCTTTGCTTCTTCATTAGTCATGTTGTCTTTGCAAGAGTTTCTAGATTCTTCTTGACTCCTTAGCCCTTGCTTAAGCTAACTCAACTTCGTATACTACAAAAATAAGTCATTGTATAGAATGAAATAGTGCTTCTTCTTTTCTTTTTCTTTTTTTTTCTTTTACCTTGTCTAGGGAAAAAAATAAACTAGATAATGCAACCTATATGATTAATGATGTGATAAGTAATTAATTTTGTATAAAAAGTACCCAATTAGTAATCCAAGTGTTGTCAATCATAGGGCATTATTCTAGGAATTTTTTGAAAATTCCTGACATACGCATTTCTCAACTAATGATCCAAAAGTTTGCTATTTTACAGGTTTAGAAGCTAATCTAGAGTAAGTATGTGATATATCAATATTTTTAGATACTAATTAGGGTTTTTTTTTTATATTATCTTTTATAAGCATTAATAGAACAATTGAAACCCCAAGATTTCTTGGGAATAGAAATCAAGCCATGCAAGCCACCTAAGCTACATATGCCATGCTAGGAGAAATCAAGCCAAGTAAGCCATGGAATCAAAGAAGCAAGCCATGAGGCCACCAGGCTAGAAGCCACAAAAAAAGACATTTAAGCCAAGTCAACATTGGTTCACACATTTTGGAAACTTTGTAAGCAATTTCCCATTTGAAGAAAACATGTTTTGAAGAGAAAAAATAGGAATAAAGGTTGACTTGTCAACAAGGGTAGGTGGCATGCACATATTGATGAATTAGAGAAAAGACCGGATTCCTTTTCTCTCTCCTTCTAATTCTTTTCCACTCACCTTTCTAGTTTCCCACTTTCCTAATGTCCTACTTCTAATTACCTTATCCTATCTTATCTCTTTCTCTTTCTTTACCTCTCTTTCCTATCTTCCTAGTATACAATCTATCAAATCTTATCACTTAGGAAGGAGGAGATCACCTATAAACAGAACACCATCTTCACCATCTCCTCAATAGGGAGTTCCACGTCCCACCCAAGTGTTAGTCCTCCACATCTTCATCCCAAAGTCTTCCATGCCACTCTGCTAAGAGTTCCATGCCTCCTTGCATCCTAGCTTCAGCCCACCTCCTTCCTCTAAGTTATTTGTCTTTTCTAGGTTGCTTTTCAAGCAACTTTCCTTTCCTTCTTGCTAAGTATTGCTCTTTGTTTCATGTTCATCTTTCTTTGGGTGTTTTTTCTTGTGTTTTGTTTCTAGTTATGTGCTCTAGTTTCATTGATAAAAAGGTTATCAACCTCTTGTAGTGATAGCTAAGAGGTAATAACCTTTGGATCATGTTTACCTTCCTATCTCTGATTTCCTTTGCTTGCTTACTTACCATTAGTGCTTACTCTCTTCTATTTTTTCTTCTTAGCTTGTTTCCATCTTCTTGCTTATCTCCTTTGGTTCACACTCATGCTACTCATGGATGAAGGATACATAGATGGTATTAGATATGAAGTTGTGAGCCATGTTATGTTATTTTATATTGTTTAATGTTGTGCCCCACTTTGGGAAGGTCATCAATTCAATAAAACATCTTGGATTTAGGTGCATCTTTCTTGAATGTTCTAATGTATAATTTTTGGAGAATATTACATTTAATGTTTCATGTTCCATGTGCACCCTTCCATGGTCCATGTGCACTATTTTAATTCTTGTTTTTGCATGCTTTGATTAGTTGATTAGTTACATGTTTAGTTCATGTTTATATTTCATTGCTAAAGTTAGTTGCACCTTTAGATTAGTTTTTCGAAAGTTTTTAAGTTTATACAATTCTATTTTTAAAAACTTTCCTTAATTTAGTTTCTAATTCCATGCATGTTTTCATATCCATGTTCTTTTAACTCTTAGAATAAATCAAATACAATCTTTCTTTGGCTAGGATACGTAATTTAAAAAAGATCTAGTTGCTTAAAAATATGTGAGATTCATCTTAGGATTGACCTCACTCGTGTACAAGTACTACTTTGATTCATGCTCTTGTAAGTAATATTAAAAAATACACCATGATAAAAAAACAAATAAAGGTATAATATAGATCCTAACCCTATGGCAAACAAGTAGAAAGGTTGATTTTTCTTTATTGTCTTTGGAGGAGTGGACCATGGAAGCTATTTTCTTACTAAGAAAATTGATAGAGAAATATAAATAAAGGATTAAAGACCTCCACATGGTCTTTATTAACTTAGAGAAAGCTTTCGATAAAGTCCTTAGATAGATAATATGGAAGGTGTTGCGTGTGAAAGGGGTTTTGCAGGGGTATATAGACATAATTAAAGATATGCAAGAGGGAGTAGTAACAAATGTTAAGACCACTAATGGCAAGACCAATGATTTTCCTATCACCGTAGGATTGCACCAAGGATTGACATTGAGCCCATACCTTTTCATGTTGGTTATGGATGAGTTGACAAAACATCTACACAAGGAGATTCCATTTGTAGATGGTATCATCTTAATTGATGAGACAAGGCACAAAGCTAGAGTTATGGAGAGAAGCATTGGAATCTAAAGGATTTAAAATCAACCACACTAAGACAAAATATATGGAATGCAATTTTAGCAAGGAGAGGAGTAGGAGTGGAACACTAGTTAAGATTGATAACTAAGAAGTCCTCGCAAAAGAACAGTTTCAATACTTATGATCAATGATTCATGTGAGTGGAGAGATTTAGAGGGAGGTTACCTAGAGAATCCAAGCAGGTTTGAACAAATGGAGATGTGCATCTAGAATTTTGTGTGACGGATGAGTGCCATTCATGCTAAAAGGAAAATTCTATAGGATGGACATAAGGTTGGCCATGCTCTATGGCTAAGAGTGTTGGGAATTTTAAGAACATCATGTTCATAGGATGAGCATTGTGGAAATTATGATGTTGATATGGATGAGTGGCAAGGTAAGAAATGATAGAATTACGAATGAAAACATTAGAGGAAAC
This sequence comes from Warburgia ugandensis, assembly GCA_035236585.1. Taxonomy (NCBI): domain Eukaryota; kingdom Viridiplantae; phylum Streptophyta; class Magnoliopsida; order Canellales; family Canellaceae; genus Warburgia; species Warburgia ugandensis. The sequence continues at coordinate 55,881,346 of CP141133.1, read as the reverse complement.
TTAGGGGTAGCACAAATAGGTAACAAGATAAGGGAAATTAGACGTAGGTGGTTTGTACATGCCCAAAGGAGACAAAAATGGCACTGGTTAGAAGGAGAGAGGTAATGTCAGTAGAAGGTTCTAAAAGGGTAAGGGAATGGCCCAATGAGAACATGGATAGAAGTGGTGAGAAAAGATTGAAACACTTTAGGACTAAATGAAATAATGATACTTAATAGAGGGGAATAGAGGAACAAGATTCATGTGGTTGACACCTAATTGGGATAAGGTCTTGATGATGATGATGATGATGATGATGATGATGATGATGTCTTTGGAGGAGTGGCTTTAGGCAACATCTAGCCCAGGTAGCTCCTCCTCTCTTTCAAACTTGCCTTATTACTTACCAGTTAGATCCTACCTTGATCGACCACTTTACACCCTCCCTTATTCAGCGACAGTTGATTTGAGTCATTGATTTTGTTGGCAAAGCCAATCATTTAAATATGAACATAGTCGATTAGAAAGGGACCACTAGAGTGGCAATAGGTCACCTCCTTCCAAGAGGGTGCTATAAGCTCTAAAGTTGCTATGGTCTCTTTTAGATTTATTTTAAACTAATTGTTGAGGCCAGGGTTACACATAAGGTGATGTTTAACCTAGGTGGGCCAAGGGATGGTCATCACATCCATCCTTGATCTTGTAAGGATGAGTTCCCTTACTAATTCATTTAAGCATTTCCACATTCTTTGATCAACATATATTCACCTTAAATGATGTAAACATGCCCTAAAATGCAAGAAAAGTACTGAATCTAATATGAACCCTAGAATGCAACCATTTAAAAAATTCTTTTTATATGCTCTACACAACCATTCACAATGCAACATTAAGGGAGATTTGGGAAAAGATGGAATAGGAAGATGTGTTTCCAGAACGAACAAGATTGAGGTTAAGAAGGGGGAGTTTGCAAAGTTAGACAAGATTGGAATGAGCATAGGAACATGTATTGATGTACCAGATCGGTTAATGCTCCTAGGTTGATGTGATGTATTCCGCTAGTTGACTGAATACTTTATTGTTGGTATATCAATTGGTCCAACACAGATTAATCTAGGAATTCAAAAGAAATTAGGGTAGCTTACATTGGGGTCTTAGAAATACTTGTCTCATACAAAAGGGGGTTCATGTACATGTCACCTTCTCTTTTAGGTTAGGATGACCCACACTTGACCTATGTTACAAGACTTTATTTTAAATGAATGAATCATATATAAAAATTTACAAGCAAGTCCTCACTACAATCCACTCAAATAAAAAAATAAAAAAGGAAATTATCCTAAGGTCTTCCACCAAGTTTTTATTGCTCTCCAAATTCTTGCACAAATGAAAAGGAATGTATCAAATTCTTCAGGAATAAGAAAAGTGTGTAAAAGTAAAAGAAACTATCCCATATGCAATCTTAAGACTATGACTAATGGTAAAGTAAAGAAAACATAGATTTTAATCAAACTCCTTTGAGAGTCCCCCGACAATGGTACCAAAAACTTAGTGTGTCTTAATTAATTACCACAAGTGCACAACTCTATTGGAGTATATAATTTGCAAATATGAGTCGAACCCACAAAGACTCTTTGTTATAAAGGAGTTAATTAAGGCCTAAATTGCTTTACTCTAACCTAGCCAACAAGAGAAAGGAAACAAAGAACTCTAACCTAAACAACTAATTGACTGGGACGTAAAGCAAGGAAATAAAGTAAATTAATTATGAAAAGAAAAATAGCTTTTTCACTAATGGAGATTGAATTACAAGGACTACGATAAAGAAAGAGAAGGAAAATAAAGCAAATAAAGAAATTTTCTCAATGTGATTGATATAGGAGACCTTTATTCTGTCACTTAACAAGGGTCTTTACATGTCCTCTTCTTCTTGCGTGGGCTTGAAATCCACTTTGCAGTCTTTTTGGTTTGTCACTCAATAAGTGTCTATACACTTACATTCAACCCAAAGTACAATAATTTACCACTAGGCTTTTCTCATCTCCTTAACTCAACGTGCAACATACCCAATGAAATACTCAACCATGCTTTAGGAATTAGAGGATCCTTGACTACCATTAGAAAGTATTCTTCCTTTTCTTTTATTAACAAATCTCAAAAGAAGAAAAGATGAAATATGGAAAGCTAAAAGAAAATGATGGTTGTGATGAAGTGAAAGATGGATGGTGTGTAAGTGAAGGAAGGGATAAGGTTGTAGGGGAGATGTAATGTAAATAGTAAAGAAAAAGAATAAAAAGAATGAGAGAAGAAGAAGATGGGAGGAAGAAAGAAAGGGAAATATAGATGGAAGAGCTTCCTTACCTCTTCTCTAAAGGGTTAATCTTGTGGAACCTTTGGTAAAAGGTGGTTAGTCTCCTCTATTTCACTTATATTTAACTTTTAAGTATAAGGAAAAATAAGAGAAAAAAGTTTATTTTATTTCTATTTTTCACATCTTATTTATAGATTTTAAGGAAAGGAAGCCCTAGGAATGGATGTATATGATCTAAAGATGAAGTGAAGAAAGAATGGTGGAGATCTTATGGGAGAAATATAAGCTAAGGATAGGGAAGACGGGGCTAAATTCCATTATGGGAATGTGGGAAAGGATAATGGAAAGAAATAAGATGGGAAAGGAAGGAAATAGGAAGTGGAAAGGCTAAGGGAGGAAGGGAATAAGTGGGAAAAGGAAAGAAATAGAAAGAAGAAATAAAGAAGTAGCTTAGGATGGAAGGAAGGTTGAGTGGAATTAGTAAGTGTATTCATAGTGGGGAGGCATGGAATCCATATTTAGAAAGTGTTTAACTTGAATTTCAAAGATGGAATATGAATGGAATGGGAATATGGTGAGAAACAAAGGAGGGAAAGTTATTTTAGTAAGGTAGGAAACAAGATTTGTTTAGGAAAGGAAACAAGATTACAAAGAAGGGAAGGAAGAGAGATAGATTAGGAAGGTGAGTTGACATAGGTCAAACTTAGACAGTGGTAGGTGGGGGGTGCATTTTTTTCTATTTGGTAAAGTTGGAAGAATTTAGAAGGTGGTGAGTTGGAAAATGAATTGAGTTAATGGAAAGGTAAGGAATAAGTGGGAATGGAAAGACATGGGAAGAAATGCAATAGATGGGAAGAAATGCAAGAGAAATGGAAAGTAGGTGGAGGAAATCAATGGCATTCAAAATTAGAAAGTCATACAAAGGGGAGGTGTGTTTTCCAATTTGGTTGTGTGTGCATGTTTTTAGAAACCTTATATTGAGAAGGATTTTGGATTAAGATAGGTGGTTGAGATTTTGCTTTCCTTAGAATTTTGGGTTGACTTTTCACCATAGGAAAGGTGTCTAAGGTTTCCTTCTTTGCTTCACTTCAATCCTAGTCCTTAGATCATACTTATGCTTGAGTGGATGGATGAGATTCCATTTAGATCTTCCTCAAAACATCATTTTCTCTCCATCATTTGATTGAATAGACTAGCATGAATAGCTTTGATTCTTGTAGATCTTCATATGCTCATGTGGACCAATGTACCTCAATACCTTGCATGGATAAGATATCCATCATTGGTTGATCTTCTTCTTTTGGTTAAGCATTAGAGAGAAAATAAGTAAAAAATTCTTCATGTGGCCCCATTCAACTTTTCTTTATGAGAAGATGTTATTCTACATGGTTCCATTATATGTGAATTAAGAATCTCTCTTAAGCCTCTTAAGGAAATTAAATGCATGCAAAGGTGTATGAATTGGAAGTTTGCAACCTTTTCACCCTCACTTGAGAATGAGTTGTATCTAGGGTTTCTAATTGCTCTAATTTTGACAGTACCACCCAATAATCATTTTGAACCTCCAAGACTTCATTTTAGCATATGTGACCCATGATGTAGCTTGGAGGTCAAATTGCTCTTTTAGGGCTAAAATTGGTAATTTTGTAGATTTTTCATTTGTATCCTAGACCTGAAGAATTATATAATTAGCCCTAATTAGTGATAATTAAGTAATTTATGGGGTTAAAATCTTCTAAATGTAGGAATATGTATGTAATATTTCTATATCCATCACTAATCTCTTCCCAATTCCTGGATTAGGCATTAGTACTTTAATTTTTGCATTGTGGATGATAGTGTAATTCATATAATTGGATACATCTATTTAGCTATTGCATAATACTTAGGACTACTATATTAGTAAGCACTTGTTTAACAAGGATATCCTAAGCTTGATTATGACCTATGGACATAAGTTGTTAGGGTTATAGTGTTCAGTCTAATTGAGGAAGGTGTTAAAATGGTTAATTACAACTAGGATCTAACCAGTAAGTAGTAAGACAAGTCTAAAAGAGAGGAGGAGCTACTTAGGTTAGAAATAATCTACAAGCCACTCCCTTAAAGAAAATAAAGAGAAATCAACCTTTTAGCTTGTTTGCCTTAGGGTTGGATTGTTGTGTATCCTTTGCTTGTTTATTTATGCATCATTTTACATATAGCTTTCATCATCTAGTTTAGGATCTCCTAGACTAGCAAAAAATGGTACTCTTTCATTGTATATAACAAAAATCTTTTGTGGTATACAAAGTTGAGTGAATTGAGGCGAGGTCTATGTAATCAAATAGAAGCAATTAACCTTGTAAAAAGTATGACCAATGAAGTCGGCAATAAGAAATCACTTTCTTACTATTTTACTGCACAACCACTTCATTATGAAGATATGCATGAGATAGGGGATACTCCTAATCTGTCCAATGCAATAGATAGATTGTTGGGTAGTGTAGATAGAGTGGAGAGTTTGTTTAATACATTAGATGTTTTTATATTGGTTAGCGAGCCATCAATGCAATCTTTATATGAGGATTTTTTAACCTTATCTAGTATAGCACATCCTGCTATTTCATGCCCTATGACACCCCAGGTTTTCTAAATCTTTTTTTTTTTTTTTCCAATACATAATTTAGTAGTAAAAAAATTATTTTTACAAAATAGGCAGGATCCCTAAAATAAAATGCAAAATTTATTAACTTTTTGTAGCGTCAAGGAAAAATACCCAATAAAGAAAACCTCGAGGGTCATTTACACCGAAAACTATAATGCTGAACAAAATCACTTTCAGACACTCTGAGCATGCTCAAATGTAATACTATGAGAAATTATGCAAGATGTAAAGAGATGGTCATAATAAAAGTCACAAAGCTCCAGGGTCCATACAAAATCACCATATCATCCATGTGTGAGTATATGCACACTATACAGTGGTATGAGTCTAATCTATCAAATATACAAACATCTAGGTAGAGTCCCAAAATTCCAATACAAGTCTAAAGACGTACACTACTATGTCTTTGAACACAAAGAGTATATGGTCCTTAGGCCCTTGTCCAAATCCACGCTAGTCCACCCGCTTCCCTCTCTGACTGTCGTGCTCCAACTCTAAGGCATTGCAAAACAAAGCAATGCCTCAGCAAGCTATGCTTGTGTAGGTGCTTCACATTTAATAATAAATATAAATAAAATTAAAAGGCACTAAGTATCATAATCATAGCAAAATCTCATAAGACAAAAGTATACAGGGCATATGAAACCTCAATATCCATAACAAATAATTCGAGAAATCATGCACTAAGAAAAATTGTATCAAATCTGAATATCATATGTCGAAAGCATGGGAAGATGTACACAATTTAGTCTTATGAGTGCCTTAATTGCACGCACAACAATGACAATGAGTACTCATTCTAACACTGGGTCCCTCATGTGTAGCCTGTATCAGTCTATTTCCCGACAGAAGCGTGTTAGCTAAAACTATCGGCCTACCCTAAAATTGGTACAAGACCTGACTTACCCCGCTTCATCCGATACAATCTGACCATAGGTCCCTCACGTGTAGCCCGGATCAATCTATTTCCCTATGAAAGCCTGTCAGCCCAAACTACTGGCGCACCCTCAAATCAGTACAAGACTCGACTTACCTCGCTTCACCCAATGGTCTCAGTTAAGATCCGTGATAGTGCAATCCATAACGTCTCAAACATGGATACTCATGAAATCAAAAGTCATTGTAACAATTATGAAGCACTATACACATGCAACAAAATGCAATAAACACAAGACATATGCCTCAAGAATCGTAGATAATTCAAAATCAATGAAATTAAGAGAAAAATCCTAAATGTGATCACCTACCTCAATAATTGCGATACTCTAATCAGGCTCGTAGATAACGTCACATCATATGTCCTGACGTGCCTATCACATCATAAGTCATCACAATAGTACATAAGACATATGCCTCAAGAATCGTAGATAAGTCAAAATCAATGAAATTAAGAGAAAAATCCTAAATGTGATCACTTACCTCAATAATCGCGATACTCTAATCAGGCTTGTAGATAACGTCATGTCGTACGTCCTAACGTACTTGTCACATCATAAGTCATCATTGATTATTAAACTTCTCATTTTTATCATGACCCCTAAAATTTCTATTTCGTTTAGTGAGTCACATGTATCTTTATGATCAAGTGTCGATCTGATAGTCAGATCACTTATTGATTAGCACATCCTAAGGTAGTTGCTCAGATCGATCGTTAGGATCATCATTTTTTTCTTAGAAATTCAATGAGGTTTGCCCTTCTAATCTCCTAGATCATCTTGTGTTGTATATATACAACCAAGGTCTAAGGCTTGATCATATATTGGTCAGCTTGATCTAACTCATCTAATAGTTTTTAGTCAATTTACTATTCAAAAGGTGCTCTAAATTAGATTTTTATCTTAAATCTAGGTCCACCACTTTGAGACAATCACAACGCCTCTTTCAGATCGTGATTTGGACCTCTATAGCTCCTAGAATCACATTTTTTTATGAATGGACGGTTAGAAAAACTCAAAATTAAGAAAAGGGCCTGCTACACTTGTAGCGCATGCACGCACATACAGCCTGCATGGCATGAGTGTGTTGCATACGTGTCGCACTCGTAGTGCACCGCATGGTGTGCATGTGTCATCGCACTCGATCGTGCCATGTGTCGCGTGCGGCGCACTGTGCTTGTCACCCGACGTGCTCACAAACTATTGCTATTCATCATTGCCGAGGATGGTGACCAGACTGGTCCGTCGTCGCTAGAGACGACTGTTGGAGTCTGGTTGCTAGTGACCCCAGGAGCCCCATTTTTTGTGATTTTTACACCAATTTGTCCATTTTTTCACGTACATTCTATTTTCACACTCCATTTCCACAATTTCCTTCATTATCTGCCATTTTTAGATGATTTTTACCATGTTCCTAAAAACCCTCATCTTACTATTTTTGCAGTTTTTTTAAGTCCCTAACCGTTCGATCACTATGAAATTTCATGGGCCTATTCCTATCATCCTCACGTTGAAGATAAACGGTCTAGATCATCATCTGACATCATTTTATTGACTTATTTCAAGAAAACTAACAACACCTAAAACTTTACCAATAAACAGCTAGTTCACATAGTTTTTCGGGGTTGCAAGTTAATAAAACTTACAAAAGCACAGAGAAAAGAGTGGGGGCGGTCCTACCTTGGTCCAGCTAGTCGGAGGGAGGGGAAAGTTTGTTGTGTCCATGCAGTTACCATTGATGACTGTAGCCAGAGAGGCATTGCCGATGATGGAGTTCCTGGTGGCTTGGTCAATCACGGGAAACGAGAGGAGGGGGGGGGGGGCAGAGAAGGTGGGGGAAGGTGCATTTAAGGAACTCCCCCTTAAATGAGATTATTTATTTATTTTATTATTTTTATTTATTTATTTTCCTTGATATGATCATCAGCATTTAATGTTGGTAATCATCACCCTACTAACATGGACGACTGTGATGATTTTTATTGGTCTCGCTTGTGAAAAGATGGTTTTACCCCTCTAAATAATTTCAATTAAACAAAAAAATTAAAATAATTCACCATTTTTACTCCAACATCTGATTTTAGCATTTTTAGTGGCATTGGACTCCATTTTTCGAGTACATCTCAAATATTAAGGTTTTAACTTAAGATTTTATCTCCAAATTTCTCAAATTTCTCAAATTCATAAAATTAATTATTCTAGAATTTAGAATAGTGAATGTTACATCCTACCCACTTTGTAGAAAATTTTGTCCTCAAAATTTAAAATATACGTACCTCAAGAGAAGAGCTCTGGATGGGTATGCCTCATCTCATCCTCCAACTCCCAAGTAGCTTCCTGCATCAAGTGATGTTGCCAAAGGACCTTGACTAGAGGAATGGTCTTAGTCCTCAACTCCTGAACCGTGCTATCCAAGATCTGTATAGGGAACTCCTCAAATGTCAAGTCAAGTCATACCTCTCCTAGAATCTGCTCAAGTACGTGAGACGGATCCGACACGTACTTCCTCAGCATGGAAATGTGGAAGACATCATGTACTCCAGCTAACTATGGGGGCAAGCCTAACTGATAAGTAACTGGTCAGACTCTACGCAGGATCTCAAAAGGACCAATGTATTTGGGACTGAGTTTCCCCTTTACACCTAATCTCATCAAGCCCTTCATAGGGGAAACTATAAAAAATACATGTTGTCCGACCTCGAACTCCAAGTCCTTCCGCCTCCTATCTGCATAACTCTTGTGGCGACTGTGAGCTACAAGTAATCGTCTCCGAATGAGTTAGACTTTCTCTGCACACTGCTCAATCAACATTGAACTCATGACCTGTCTCTCTTCCACATCACTCTAGCACAAGAGAGACCTGCAGGACCATAAGACGCCAGGCCAATACTCGCATGGTAGCTGTTATTATATGCAAACTCTATGAGTGGCAAATGCTCATCCCAACTACCACTCCAATCTGAGGCGCAGGCCCTCAACATATCCTCCACTGTCTGGATGGTCCTCTTAGTCTGGCCATCCATCTGGCGGTGGAATGTTGTACTAAATCTCAACCTCGACCCCAGAGCCTCCTGCACACTCTGCCAGTGCTTCAAGGTGAACCGTGTGTCTCAATCTAAGATAATCATCAATGGCACTCCATGTAGGCTCACGATCTCCATAACATATAGCTTCGCCAAGCTGTCCATGGTCTGAGTTTGTCTAATAGGGAGGAAATGGGCGGACTTCATCAATTTGTCGACTATGACCTATATCATGCAATGCCCACTAGCAGTCGTCGGCAAGCCCACTATAAAATCCATAGTGAGGTGGTCCTACTTCCACTCTGGAAGGTTTAAAGTCTGTAATAGCCCAGCTAGTCGCTAATGCTCTGCCTTGACCTATTGACAGGTCAAACATTGTGCTATGCACTCACCAATATCCCTCTTCATCCCATTCCACCAAAAGTGTCATCTAAGGTCCTAGTACATCTTCGTACCTCCAGGATGAATAGAATATGGGGACTGGTGCACCTCCTAGAGTAAGTCGTGTCTCGACTGATCATCTGGGGGTACCACCAATCTACCCCTATACTTGATGCCTTCATCAGGACCTCTAGAAAAATCACCCTAAACGGCCATGTTCTATGTCTTTGTATCACCCATCTATGCTTGAAGGATCCTGTTAAGAAACTTGGATCGAGTCGAGAGGTTAGCAAGCATCACTCTCTACTTCCTACTCAAGGTATCAACTACAACATTAGATTTCCCCAGGTGGTACTGTATGGTAAAGTCAAAGTCCTTGAGGTACTCCATCCATCTCCGCTGCCTCATGTTCAAATTGCTCTGCGTGAAAAAATACTTCAGGCTCTTGTGGTCAGTGTATATCTCAAATTTCTCGCCATATAAATAGTGTCTCCATGACTTCAACGCAAACACAACTACTGCCAACTCTAAATCATGGTTCAGATAATTCACCTCATGCGTCTTTAGCTGTCTCGATGCGCAGGTGATGACCCTCCCATGCTGCATCAGCATTACACCTAAACCTCTGCCTAATGCATCACAAAACACTACGTAACCACCTGATCCTAAAGGTAGGGCCAGTACTGGCATGGTAGTCAACCTCCTCTTGAGCTCTTGAAAGCTCTCCCCGCAAGCATCAGTCTAAATGAACCTGGTATCCTTCCGAGTCAAGGTGGTCATGGGCAAGGCGATCCTCCAGAACCCCTCAATGAATCGTCGATAGTAGCTAGCTAAACGAAGAAAACTACAAACCTCTGTCACTGTCGTACCGTGTGTCGTCGCGTGGAGTGCTGCGCTCATCGACTATTTCTATTCACCGTTGCTGGGGATGGTGACCAAACTGGTCCGCCATCGCTAAAGACGACTGCTGAAGTCCAGTCGCCGGCGACCTCAGGAGCCCCATTTTTTACGATTTTTACACCAATTTGTCCATTTTTTCACGTACATTCCATTTTCACACTCCATTTCCACAATTTCCTTCATTATCTACCATTTTTACACAACTTTTACCATGCTCCTAAAAACCCTCATCTTACTATTTTCATGGTTTTTTTGGTGTTGCTAGCCGTCTGATCACCATGAAATTTCATGGGTCTATTCCTATCATCCTCAGGTTTGAGAAGAACAGTCTTGATCATCATCTAACACCTTTTCATCAACTTATTTCAAGAAAACTAGTAACATTTAAAACTTTATCGAAAAATGGCAAGTTCACGCCATTTTCTGGCGTTACAAGTTGATAAAACTTAGAAAAGCATGGAGAAAAGAGTGGCGGTGGTCCTACCTTGGTCTGGCTAGTCGGAGGGAGGGGAAAGTTCATCGCGTCTGTGCAGTTACTGGTGATGACTGTCACCAGAGAGTCGTTGCTAGTGATGGAGTTCCTGGTGGCTCGGTCGGTCATGGGAAACAAGAGGAGGGGGGGGGGGTAAAGGTGGGGGAAGGTGCATTTAAGGCACTCCCCCTTAAATGCGATTATTTATTTTATTTTATTATTTATTTATTTTACGTGATCTGATCATCAACATTTAATGCTGGTAATTATCACCCTGCTAACATGGACGGCTGTGATGATTTTGTGGGCCCCGCTTGTGAAAAGACAGTTTTGCCCCTCTAAATAATTTTAATTAAAAACAAAAATTAAAATAATTTGCCACTTTTACTCTAATCTCTAATTTTAGTAATTTTAGTGGCATTGGACTCCATTTTTCAAGTACATCTCAAATATTGAGGTTTTAACTCGAGATTCTATCTCCAAATTTCTCAAATTCTCAATTTTCTAAAATTCATGAAATTAATTATTCTAGAATTCAAAATAGTGAATGTTACATGCCGATGAAGTTTCTTGTACCTTAGATATTATTTGAAGCTAGTGAATGCACCAAATGCATTCACATTACCTACAAACAATCCATATGCTAAGACTGACTATCTTGGATGGGCTAGGCATCTCAATCAAATATGATCTTAGGATTATTAGAGAGAACCATCTTGGTTCCATCCTACTCAACCCTTTCTTCAACGGATACAAATTCTAAGTTGGTTTCATTATTCTTTGTCTTGGTCAACTATTAAGAGAAATTATATAAAAGACTATCCCATATATATCTTGAGTTTGTGGTGATTTTTAAGTCATATGAAACCTAAGAAATTATAAACACCATCCTTTTGTTAAAACCTAGATCCTTTAGTTTTGCCTTAGTTATTTGTGCTAGTTAGACTCTTAAGCATTTACATTAAACCTTTTCTTTGATAGCCAACTCACCATTGCCCATATTCAATCTCATAATATATCAACTACCCATTCGTTTGGAAATATGTAGAGATGTTTGAAGGATTATCTTAAGAAAAAGTATGAATAATACAATTCAAAAGACATCAAAAGGCTATACATATAGTTAAGAGGAAAAGAGAAAAAGTGAGAAAAAATAGCCAAGATGAAGTGAATGTTCACTCTTATGTGCAAAAAAAGAAAATTGTGAATACTTTGTTAGAAGACCTTTACATATTCTTCTAAACATTTTTATTTAGCCTTATATCCATTTCTTTGATAATCCTATCCTAAGCATTTGGTTAGTCCTAATAAAAGTCCTATTTGATCTTAGGAGACATATGGCATGGATGTGATTATGAATGGGTAGGATTTTGGTAGAGTGTAACATTCTTTAATAAGTAGTATTATTTAATGAGACCATTATTAGAATTTTTTTAAAGTTATCATTCTTTTATATTGGGGTAGTTTGGTTGACCAAGTTGTTTAACAAGATTATAAAATCAAAGAAAATGCCTGATGAGTGGTGGAAAAGCTCTATTGTACCAATCTATAAGAATAAAGGAGACATTCAAAGCTGCACTAATTATCGAGGGATCAAACTTATGAGCCACACCATGAAACTTTTTAAAATAGTGATTGAGAAGAGGCTACGACATGAAACAAGTGTATCGGAGAATCAGTTTGGTTTCATGCCTGGGAGGTCTACCATGGAAGCTATTTTCTTACTAAGACAATTAGTAGAGAAATATAGGGAGAGGAGAAAAGACCTACACATGGTCTTTATTGACTTAGAGAAAGCTTATGATAGAGTCCCTAGAGAGTTAATATGGAGGGTGTTGGATGTTAAAGGGGTTTCTCAGGGGTATATAGACATAATTAAAGATATGTATGAGGGAGCAGTAAAAAATGTTAAGACCACTAGTGGCGTGACTGGTGATTTTCCTGTCACTGTCGGATTGCGCCAAGGATCGGCATTGAGTCCATACCTTTTCACATTAGTTATGGATGAGTTAACAAAACATCTGCATGGGGAGATTCCCTGGTGCATGCTATTTGCAGACGATATAGTCCTACTTGATGAGACAAGGGAGGGTGTCAACATAAAGCTAGAGCTATGGAGAGAAGCATTAGAATCGAAAGGATTTAAAATTAGCCGAACTAAGACAGAATATATGGAATGTAATTTTAGCAAGGAGAGTAGGAGTGGAGCACCAATCAAGATTGATAACCAAGAGGTCCCCATGAGAGACCACTTTCGATACTTAGGATCATTGATCCATGAGAGTGGAGAGATTGAGAGGGAGGTTACCTAGAGAATCCAAGCGGGTTGGAACAAATGGAGATGTGCATCGGGTGTTTTATGTGATCGGCGGGTGCCACTCAAACTAAAGGAAAAATTCTATAGGATGGCTATAAGGCCGGCCATGCTCTATGGATCAGAGTGTTGGGCAGTTAAGGAACATCATACTCATAGGCTGAGTGTTGCAGAAATGAGGATGTTGAGATGGATGAGTGGTAAGACAAGAAAGGATAGAATTAGAAATGAAAATATTAGAAGAAATTTAGGGATAGCACCAATAGGTAACAAGATGAGGGAGATTAGACTTAGATGGTATGGACATGTTCAAAGGAGGCCAACAACGGCACCAGTTAGAAGGAGTGAGACAATACAAGTTGAAAGTTCTAAAAGGGAAAGGGGAAGGCCCAAAAGAACGTGGATAGAAGTGGTGAGGAAAGATTTAAAAATTTTGGGACTAAATGAAGCCATGGTATTTAATAGAGTGGAATGGAGGAATAAGATTCATGTGGCCGACCCCTAATTGGGATAAGGTCTTGATGATGATGATGATGATTATCATTCTTTTATATGAAATATGTGAGACTTTGGCTTTGATAAAAATTATTCTATTCACATATTAATGGGAGATTTACCCATTTTTTAATGACGTTTTGTTGAGCGACTAGAATATCCTGTGAGATTTGAAGTCAAAACATACTTTGGGATAGTAATTTAGGTTATAATTTACTTGTAGACCAATAATTCTGCATATATTGGCTATATTCATACATTTACACTTTGAGCTCTAAGGGTTGATGAAATAATGAAATATCTTTAGCATATGATTAGAATTTGGAATTGTTGTTCATTTTTATTGGCATGCTAAAGTTAAGAATTTAATGAAGACTTTCATAAAAGTTTTGAAATGTTTATGAGTGTCATTTTTAGAAACCCTTACATGACTATAACTCGTCCACTAGGGTAACCTAGGGTTTAAAGGCTTTTGTATATGCTAAATGCAACTGACAGCACCTAAGAAAATAGTTGGGAATTTTTTTAGATTTCTTATTTTTTATTTTGTAGTTTTACTCGAGGATTAGGAAAATATAAGTCTAGGGTATTTGATATGCATAAAAAATATGACATGCAATGTCCCTATATTTAGTTGTATATAACTCTATAATTATCATAGATATCCTTAATTAATGTTTATTTTACATTTTATAGGATTAGGAAATAAGTGGGAAAAATGGGTATTTTTGGCAACAAAAATCCTAAAAGGAGCAAGAACATTGTCCAAACAATGTCATGGGTCCAAATGCTAAGTATGACGTCCAAGAGTTTAGAATGATAAGGGGATATTGTAATCAGAGTCGGAGTAATCAGAACCCTAAGTGAAAAACCAACCTTATCTCTACAAAAGATGGTGTTCTTATTAAAAGTTAAAATGATAGACTTTCCATGCATGCATGTAAGCAATCCACTACCTTTAGAATCTTCTAGGGGAAGTTTAAATCATATATAATGAAGTACAAGTTTGGTTTATATGCTGAAGTGAATTACTTAGAAAGTGGGTTGCTGAAGAGAAGTCTCAATGGCTCATTTCGTTACTTAATGTCACTAAGGTCCCATATTATGATTTTCATGACTTTCCCTTGAAATTGGATGCACCTCCCTTCATTCCACATTTTCACATGAGAAAAACATGGAAGAAATAAGGAGAAAATAAAGGTAGAGAATAGAGAGACAATTTATGAGAAATCTAAGATTGACATTTATCCTTAATTTTGGAGCATTAAAAGGTCAAGATCTATCCTTGTTTATGGATATCCTAACCAATTGATGAGAACTTAATTAAAGAAGGATGGACCAATGAGAAAGAAGACTGCAAAGAAGACAAGGAATGTACCCAATTGGAGAATATTCTTTTAATGGGCTGCCCACCTTAATTGCAGGGGGAAAATGTGATCACCTAAGGGAGAAAACATGTTCCACCATTGAATGCTAATGGATGTTGATAAAAATAGTGGCCTACGAGAGAATCTAGGTGAGGAAGAAATCTAGATAAGGAAATTTCAATGGAATCCAAGCCATTCACTCTAGTGCATACTTGATTCAATGGGTGAGAATAAAGGAGCTAAAAAACATGATTCATTGGACAAGGAAACTTCTAAGCAATCAAATTCACTCAATCTAAGTGAATTATGATCCAATGGTGAAGAAATGAAGGGGATCCAAAGTAGAACCATAGCCACTATCCTAAATTCAATGCAAGGAAGCTTTCAACGTGTTTTACACGAAATAAGGGAGGAGACGTCCTTTTTCAAAAGAGGAATGCCACTTGATTTGAGATATAATTTGGTGGAAAATTCCTTAGTTATGCCATGATCTTCATTCTCCCATGTCCACAATCTAGGGAAGAAGGACAATCATCCAACTATCCATCCATAACAACCCATATAACCATTTCCAACTCCATGAGATCCTATCTTATCTTCTTTCTTTCCCCTTTATCCGCTTCATTCTTTCTTCCTATCCTTACCTTTTCCTTTTCCTTTCCCTTCCTCCTATCCTATCTTTCCTTCTCATCCTTACAAATATACCACATCAAAACCCCTTCTAATTCCCACCATCCAATGTGGCCACCTTCCCTTAATGTATTCCATACCCCGTCTTTTCCTCTTTCTTTATCACATTATCTCTTAAATCTTAACCACTCTTGATTCCTATCTCCTCATGATCTTTTCCATCCATCCCCTATGGCTTCCACCTTATAATTTTATAAATATATTTGAGAAGAAGGAGAATGTGTCTCTTACTTTTCCCTAAAACTTTATAGCAAGCATCATGGAGAAACAAAGTGAGACAAATTAGTTTAACCTTCCTCCCATTGACCCTTGGTGCTAAGGTAAGCACTTGACCATAAACCTCCATTCTTAATTGAAGATGAGAACATGAGAATAGAGATTAAGGTTGTGGTGCACTCACCCTCATATTGGCAACCACTTTGAATCCATTGTAGGAGGCAACTCTCTTTAGTAATCCTCCTATCCATGGTTGAACATACATCACTTTTTCTTCTCCCATCTTTTCTTTCTTTCTGTAAGTGGGACACCAAATTCCCTATTCCTTTACATGCATTCTCCTCTATCATTTCCACCTTCACTTTTGCATGCACCTCTCTTGCACACAAATAACTCCCTCTCACTTACATGCCCCCACCCCACCCCATCTCCTTTCACTTTCACACCTTTCCTTACTCTTCATCCTTTTCTTCTTTCTACTCTACCAACCTTTCTCCTATCACTTCCAAGCTTCACCCATACACCATCCTCTTAGTACCACACAATCCCCCTCATTGTTCCTCCTTTCTTTTACACACATCCCATCACCTTCCTAACTTACCCGCATCATTCTTTTCATACTTCTCTTCCATGTCATGTGCACACTCCTACACTAACTCTCTTCCTAGAGTTTTAGTAAGGAGGAGCACTTACAAACTCTCATTCTTTATTTTTCTTTGAAGCTGGAAAATTTGATAAGGAAAGGAATATAAACCTTGTGCCTCTTTCCATGGAACCCAAAGTCTCTTCTTCCTAAAATTCATAAGGGTATAGTTTGGTGTCATTTTGGGTTTGCAACATGTTGGGAGACTTCCCAGTTTGCTTGTTGATTGTGAGTCATGTGCCTTAACAAGTAAAAGGAGTCACATTGATGATGTTTTTCTAGTTGTAATCTAGTGTATTATGGATTGGATTGATGTGTACAGGCCCTTGTTGAGTGACATAACGTGAGAGTCCTAACAATGGAAGTTCAAGCCTAGGAATAGGAAGTGAACATGTAAAGTTCCTCTTTTAGTGACACAAAATGAGGAGTCCTACAGTAGACACTCCAACCATTTGAGGGCATTTTCATTATTTTATTTGCTTTGTTTCTTTTTCCTTTCTTTATGTACTCAATTCCAATATAAGCAATTTCCATTAATGAAAAGTAGTTTTTATTCAAGTTTTTAGTTAGTTTTACTTTACTTGTCTTATTTCCTTACTTAAGTTTAGTTTCTTTCTTAGTGCTTAAAATTGTTCACTTTGTTTAATCATTTTCTAGGTTAAAGTAGGTTAATCTAAGTTTTAATTGAATTCCCATTTATTAAAGAGTATGTGGAACAACTTGTATTTGCTAAGTCTGCGTTACAATAGACCCGTGCACTTGTAGAAGTAATTTAAAATCACATCATGTTTTTGTATTTGATGTACTTATAAATATGACATTTAATATCCCTATATTTAGCATTTTTTAACCTTAAAATTATCTTAAATATAACTAATTAGTATTTATTTCACATATTGTAGGATTAGCATACAAATGGGAAAAATACGTATTTGTGGCAATTGAAACCTTAAAAAAGAGCAAGACTACTATCTAAGCAATATCATGGGCCACATCCCATAAAATATAAATTTATAAAGTTTAGAATGATAAGGGGATGTTGTTATCAAAGTTAGAGCAGTTAAAAACCCCAAGTGAAAGGCGGAACTTATCTATACAAAATAGGGTGTTCTTATCAAAAGTAAAGGTGACGGACTTCCTATACATAAATGAAAACATTCCACCACCTTGGGAAGCTTCTAAAGGAAGCTCTTCAAAGTTCAAGATCTATCCTTGTTTATGGATATTCTAAGCAACCAATAAGAACTTACTTAAGCAAGGATAGAATAATGAAAATAAAGACTATAATGAAGTCCCAAATGGGACCCCATTAGTAGAGTTTTTTTTTTGGGGTGCCCACCTTATTTTTAGGAGAAAAACATCATTCTCTATGGGGGTGACATATTGCACTCCTTGAACTTTATTATATGGAAAAAAAAATGATGGGTTACGAAATAATAAAGGAGGAAACTTAGATTGGATAAAGAGATATCAATGGACTCCAAGAGCTTCACTTTAATGCATGCTAATCCAATGGGTGAGAATAAAGGAGCCACAAAACATGATGCTTTGGACAAGGAACCTTCTAAGTAGTCACATCCACTCAAGCATAAGTGAAGTATGATGTAATGATGAAGAAATCAAGAGGATCAAATCTCAACCCCAGCCACTAACGTATATTCCATGTATGGAAAATTTCAATTTGTTTTACATAAAATAAGGGAGGAAACTTCCTTTTCCAAAAGAGGAATTCCACTTTATTGAGATAGAATTTGGAGGAAAATTCCATAGTCATGCCATGATCTTCATAATTTGATATCTATCATCTAAGGAAGAAGGACAATCATCCAAACATCCACTGTAACAGCCCATCTAACCTTTCCCAATTTCATAGATCATATTTTATCTCTTTTTATTCCCCTTTATCCCCTTCGCTCTTCCTTCCTATCCTTACCCATCTCTTTCCCTTCCTCTTATCTTTCCTTCTCATCCTTATCAAGATCCCACATCCAATCCCCTACTAATTCCCTCCATCCAATGCAATCACCTTTCCTTAATGCATTTGACACCCCCTTCTTTCCATTCCCTTTTTCCTTTTGTCCATTCTCCCTTAAATATCAACGACTCTTCACTCCTTTCTCCTCATAATCTTAGCCATCCTTTCCCTAGGGATTCCACCTTAGAATTCTATAAATAGAGGTGAGGAGAAGGAGAATGCATCTCTTACTTTACCTTAGAACTTTAAAGCAAGCATCTTGGAGAAATAGATGGAGAGTGATCACTTTGACCTTCCTCCCATTGATGTTGTACATCCACATCCCCTGGAGCTAAGGTAAGAGCCTAACCATCATCTTCTATTCTTGATTGAAGAGAAAATGATGGGAGTAGAGATTGAGATTGAAGTATGCTCACCTTCTTATTGGCAACTAGTTTTCATTCATTGTAGGAAGCACCTCTCTCTAGTAGTCCTTTTTCCTTTTCCCATCGTTTCTTTCTTTTTGGGAGGCCACATTCCCTAGTTCCTTACACACACTCCCATTTCTCATCTCCATCATTGCTTTTGCATAACTTGCACACATTAGATTTGCACACACCTTTCTCGCATCTTTCTTGCATGCATCACCGTTCCTTTACATGCATGTCCCCATTCTTCCTTAGAACTACACACATCTTCCTTCCTTCTCTCAATTAAATGCACCCACTATCTTAACCTACATGCACCTTGTTCCTCTTAACTACATGCACCTTTCTTCTTTTCTTTCCATCTTCTTTTTCCTTGGGTTTGGGAATACTTGATAAGGAATAGAGAAAACCTTGTGCCTCTTTCCATGGCAGCCAAGGATTCTCTCCTTCCTAAAGAGTGGATTGGTTATAGTTGATGTTATTTTAGGTTTGTGGCATGTTGGGAGACTTCCCTCTTTTCTTGTTGGCTACGAGCCATGTGCTTAAACAAGTAAGTAGAGTTGTATTAATGATGTTTGTTTGGAGGTAATTTAGTGTACTGTAGGTTAAAAAGATGTGTACAAGCCCCTGTTAAGTAACACAATAGAGGAGCTGTAAAGCTAAAGTTCAAGCTTGGAAACAAGGAGCAAATGTCTAAAGTTCTACATTGAGTGACACAATGAAGGGGTCCTATAGTTGACAATCCAACAATTTAAGGAAATTTTTTATGTTATTTGATTTCTTTTCTTTGATACTTATGTACAATCCCTTCTAATCAATTTCCATTAATGAAAGTAGTCTTGTATTCAAGTTCTTAATTAGTTTGCTTTAGTTTTATTTTTCTAATCTTATTTTCTTGCTTTAAGCTAGTAGTTATATTTTAGTGCTTAAATTTAACTGATTTCCTTAATTGTTGGCTAGTTTAAATTAGGATAATCTTGTGATGACCCGGGTTTTCTCATGCATTTTTAAATGCAATATCTAATTCTTAAGGCGGGATGCATCCCTATTTGAAAATCATTTTATCAAAACCATACAATGCAGCGGAAAATCTTTTAGTTTTAAACTCATTTTGAAAACCCCAAGTGTCATTTGCTTTCACAACCACCAAAGTAGTTTTTGAAAAACTTCAGAAATCATAAATATTTTCCCAGGTCTATCCAGTCACAGCCCAACTGTAAATAAATACAAATACATGTCCAAAGGGTAAAGTGTTTACTTACATGTATAATTGTCTCTTGTTTGATTCACTTGCTCGTAGCACTAATATCTCCTGAGGCATCTTCTATTTGTGAGTGGAACTATCCTGAAAATTGTTAAGAATAGGGTGAGTATATACTATACTCAGTAGGAGTCTATCACTATTAGTTTTACAATGCATGCTATGTTTAAAGTCATATGCTCTTTAAAACATGTGCATGTTTGAACAATCATGGTCAATATTGATATTAAAAACCACCGTCGAATTGGAATACTAACGACTTAAAGAAATAACATAATCCAAGTCGAAAGTATCATATATCATAAACATAATGATATGCATAAGATGCTCAACTGAATCCAACGCATGGATATATGGTATGGTCGACCAACCTCATGTCATGCCATATGCAATGCAAGTAAATCCTCAAACCATAGGGCCCAACTATGCCCACGAGCTCGCCGTAATGTGGTCCCCAGGTACCTAGGGACACTGGGTCATATGCCTCCACGGGACATATGACACTTCGACCTAGTGCCGTGACACCAGTGGTAGCCCCCTGTACCACATGCAGTCGAAGCAGGGACATGCTCTTTTTGGGCGTGGTACCCATCCACCTAATAGTGGTAGAGGCTGGAGGCCAACCCAGACCTCTCGGCATAGCGCCCATGAGCTTACCAGCCCAAATCATATACGATCAAAAAAGCAAAAACCTCTTTTTCAAAACCTGTCCTCTTTGGGTCCCTTACAACTGCTTACCCAGCGTCTTTTGGGTACTCTAACGTCTTTTGGTAACCCTCAAGGACATGCAATTTTTCAAGAACTCAATGCTCACAAATCATGCAATATCTGTAATTGTTTGCAAAACATGTCTATGCATAATGTATTTATCATATGCATGCTGAATTCATTTATATGCTAAACAAGTCATAAAATAAGTCATGCTAAACAAGTCATATACATATACTTAAAACATGCATTCTCAAAACAATCATGGCTCTTTTAAAAAGTCTAGTAGTGATAGAGCACCTACCTCAAAGTCTCCTGGAGTCGCATCCTTTATCACTTCAACCCGTCCCTGGGTCTCATTTATAAACTCCTGGGTACGAATGGATACAAGGAGTCCTTATTAATTTCATTCTATTTAGACATTAGATTGCTAGATCTGCCTTTTAGGGTCTATGGTTCTTGCCTAATTCATGGTCAGGCTAGATCTTATGATATGGATCTACTATTCAATAGTTAAACTCTGTAAATTATCATCTAATCCTAACTTTCTAGTTTCATTAGGTCCGCCCATCATGGTTTCCAAGACGTGTGCGTGCCTTAATGGACAACCCATACGTGTCAATTAGGGCCCTGCGCCATAGGTTCTAGGATACGTGCGTGCCCTGGTTGTACCTATACCACATTAGCTCACATGCGTCTGTCCAAATGGTGCAGTGCGCACATCTGAATGGCGCTAGGATGCGCGTCCTGGACAGCGTTGTGCGGATGAGTCTTAGGCAGGGTCGCACGCACGTCCTAGCTCCTGGGACACTCGTGCGTCTCGATCGAGTCGGGCATCTGTCCGTGCACGGCACGCATGTGACAATCGCCCCAGGGAGCTCGACATGGTTGCGCGTCATGCCCACACCCCTGGGACGCTTGTGCACCTTGGGACGCCAACACCCCAGGGACGCTTGTGCACCTTGGGACGCCAACACCCCAGGGACGCTTGTGCACCCTGGGACGCCCACACCCCAAGGATGCTTGTGCATCCCTGGGACGTTCTATTGTGGACGGGTTTTTCACACGTCTGGTTTCCTTCCCCAGAAAATCATGGATTTTTGGCCGGAACCTAGCAGATCTGGCATGGATCTAGGCCAGAAAAAGGAGAAAATAGAGGAGAAAATGCAAGAGGGAGGTGAGAGCTTACCTGGGCAGTCGGAGATGGCACTCCTCCCACCTGGTAGGTTGCCTGCCTGAACCCTTGGTTGCTAGAAAACTCGAAGAAGGAAAAACCCCAATGCCAGACCGGAAAAGAGAAGAGGGGAAATGGGGAGACGGGAATGGCCGGCCTAACTCGGGCCTGGCCATTGCCGGAAAAACGCAGGGAGCTAGGTTGAGACAGGTTTCCAATTTTTGCCGGAAACCCCAATCCCAAAATCGCTGGAAAACTTGTGTTTTGGAAAGGGGGGAGATGGGGCTTTTTATAGCTTTGCTATGGTGGTGGAAAAAACCTCTGGAAATGGGGTTTCTGGAGAAGTCTAGACGAGGAAGACGATAGGGGGTGCCGTTATCAAAAAAGGCCCCCTGCGTTTTTCATCTTTTTCGTTTTTTTTGTTTAAATTACAGAAATGCCCCTGATCTTTAAACATCCGTCACTTCTTCATACGAACTCCGTTTTTGGCGTTCTTTGAGGCGTTGGATTCCATTTTTCGAGTAGAATCTAATGGTACTAAGTTTCCTCACAATTTCCTTCATTTAATATTTTAAATAAGGTAAAACATTCAACACAGTTCTTTTCCTATAGAATGTCTAGTTTTTGTTAAAAATAGCGTAAATTGCTCGGGCATTACAAATCTAGATTTTAATTGAATTTTTTTATTAAATATTCTATGTGGGATCAACTCTTATTTACCAGTCTATTGTACTATAGACACATGAACTTGTAGAAGTTAGAATTTAAAACACATGAAGTTTTTGATGTGTCCATGGATTAAAATTAATTCAATCAAATCTTGGTTTTACACATACCTTAAATTCAAGAGACAAGTAGCATTATACAAATTCATTTTATGCATCCTGGTCAATTAAGTTGGAATATATGTCAAGGACTCTATACAATCTCAATAGATCATCTACAAATGAATATAACTAGTTGCTAGTAAGGTAGCTCTTCTATTTTCTCCATTGTTCACTAGTTCCTTGCAAAGCTGATTGCTTCCTATCATCAGATACATTAATGGACAAACTAGAAAGTAGAAATAAACATGTTACTCTATTGGAAATAACAACATAAGTGCATACTATATTATATAGAGCATTTACATACCTCCACCATCTCCTATATTGAATGTTTGATTGTTAGAGACACATGTCTTTAATCATAACACATAATAGACTCCATGCTTCTTACTATGCAGCAAAGGTAACTAAGATAGGGGGTTGCATGGCACCTATCACTTACACCTTATTATTGCACTCAATAGCATCTCTTTTTTTTCTTTGACTTTCCCTCAGTAATCTTTTCTATTGTTGTTCGTCCTCTACCCTTTTTCTTATGAGGGCTACTTAGGTTGGGTTGTTCTTCATTTTCTTAATATTCTTCATGTTTCATTTTTCTTGAACATGCAAAAACATTTCATTTAAAACAAACACATCAAAAATCACTTCTGCATCAAATCATTTTTTTTCATTTGAAATAGAAATTCTATAGCAATAGGTCATAAAACAATGAATCATTTTAAAATCAATATCTACTTGAAAAGAGTCATCATAATTATAAACATACATAGATAGTTCAATGTTGTATCTAAAAGATATATGTATGTATGAATATATGTATGCATGAATATAAATCTATCCAAAATACAATTCGTGTAAGATCTCTTTAATTGAGATGAAATAACGGCACTTAAACATGATAAATTGCCAGAAGATATATGCTATTTTTGGGTAGGTAGATCCTACAAAAGTTGGACATGATATCTCACTTTCACATTTTGACAAATAATGCTTTATTTATTAAAATATATTGTAGGCTTTTCTTCTTTTGTACAAAGAACATTACTATTAAGTATGAACATAGTAATCTCCTAGCCATTGTTTGTGTAATTTTTCATGATTGACTGTAATATAGTTGGACCTTTCAAAATTGATGTTTGACTTCCTTAATTTGATGTTGTGATTACTATCCATGTTATGGCATATATTATGTATATATCTTCTCATCAGAAGAGGATGAAACAGATAATTTAGGACAAAATCTTGTTAATATATGACATTATTGTTTCTCTTTTTCTTGTTTACCCTCATTAGAATAAAAGGGAAATTTGATGAATGTTTTCTTAAGTTCAGATGACAAAATTTGATGATGTTTACCACATACTAAACATGATTATCCGTATTTGTAAATCTCTTATGGAGCTTGCCACAAATTACCAAACAAACTCACAACTAATTCGACAAAAAAAAGCAATGCATACAATTCAACGATATTGAACAAATTACAATATATCAATTCAGAGATGCTCATGTAAAAGAGAAAACAATAGAATTTACAAACTTGTAATGAGTTTGATATAGTGATACAGAATGGTAAAAAGTTGGATTCAATTACATATTGTTTAATAATGATGAAAACACATAATAAAAACACAGTCATACTCATGCCTAGCTGTGAACTTAATTAGTTATCTATTTAGAGGACAACTCAACCACATGAGCATACTAGGTCCTAATTTGTTAGATGAAAGATAGGAAAATATTGGTGCTCACTTGGACTTTCAACATCTTGTCTCCATTATAAGAATGCTAACTTCATTTACTATCCATAAATGTGAGATGATATATGCTTATCAGTGGCACTATTCCAACACGAAACTCAAGGATTGTGCTGCAAGCTTAATATACACTTTAGTCAACTACTCCATAGAAAGATAACCATTACATGTTCTTAAAAGCTTTCATCATGCTCCAATGATTGATAATAAGCTAATAAAAGTTCTCGGACCCTTAGAACTTAGTTGATCAATGGATCTTAGAAACAAAAGAATTCAAAATACAAGATTATGGGTTGAGAAACATCAAAACTTATTATCTTTGGTTGAACAACTAGATAACAAAAACAACGGATCATAGGATGTTACTTGAATAAATAGGTGTTCAATTGAGAAGTTTTAAAACAAAGATTTTAAATATCATATGATTCTAATACGGTCACTTTTTTTTCGAAGAAAGAGAACTCAAGAAGATTTTCTGTCCTCTATCATTTCATTAAGAAGTGGTGGTTAAGCTGAACTTATAAAAAGCTAATAACCCTAGGTTCTATAAGAACATCATTGCATGTGCTGACCCTTGATTTCTACCATATCTAGGTCTTTTGGTTTTTATCATTGATTCTATAATTTGTTTCACAAGAGACTTGATTTTGACTACCTAAAGTGTCCAATAAAATAATGTTGTGATGCTACTTAGAAGAAAGAGGTCACTATTTTCCCTAAGATAGACAGACATCCAATTTGATTGTGCTTATTGTCTTAACAAGCATCTCTACACATTGTTCGACTATTGAGCTATTATATTCCAGTGTCTACCCGTCTTCTCCATCGATTCCCACCGGGAAACCCGATTGACCTCTTTCCCTGACACCGCCGACAAAAATCCAAAAACTCCTCTCTCTGGCAACCTCCTATAGTCTCCCCTATTCTTCCCCTATCCCTAACAAGTGGGAATATCGAGCGCGCTTGCTAGATCTGGGCCGTATCAAATTTCCTCTTCCCCTTGCCCCACCAGTCAGCCACATGGACAGCAGAAACCACCTTGTTTTCCCCTTTATTTCGTCCCAAATCTGGCCCCAGGTGGCAACTGAGCTAAGTTGCCATTCACTGCTCGAAACCCACTTCCCCTTTCTCCCCTTTTCTTCTCTCCCGTTCTCCCTCATTCTCTCCTTTCCGATCAACACAGCATGACTGGCAGTGCCAGTCCCAGTCCCAGTCCCAGTCCCTCTCTCTCGTCTTCCCTCTTCCCTAATCGACGCACCAGCCTATGAACCCTTCTTCTCTCTTCCCTCTATCTTGCTCCGTCAGTGATGCCCAGTAGGCCTAGCCCGAAACACTTTTCCCTGTTGTCCTACTGTGGTCGGGGCAGCCCCATCAGCATGGTAATCCATTCCTCTTCTTCCTCTGGCTAGCCGCCTGAGCAGGCCAACTGCACACATGGTGTCCCCGAACAGCCACCGTATGCTAGTGACTTTTGTCCCTCACCTGATCCATGAAAATTTGCACATATTCGCCATTGGTCATGATTGGATCATCAATCGACACCATATCACCAAATCGGTGACCGATCCTCCATCATGACTATGTCATTGATATGTCTTTGAATGACATCTGTGACTGATTTGCAGATCTTGCCACAATCTAATCTACCTCCAAATGGTAGATCTGAAACTAATCCAACCATTCATCATGATAAGACCTTTAACTTATTCCTAAAAGTCAGATCAGTGATCAATTAGTGAACCCCCACGTGATCTGACCATTGAACAGACACCAAAATCCTAATATGTGATTGATCTGGTCCACTTATCATGATTTAACCCCAGATGAGTCACTAAAAAATCAGATATTTGATCGATCTACTCCTATGAGATGATTCGACCATTAATCAATCCCTTAGTACCTAGATCTGCTATCAATATGAGCTCTAAGCTAGATCATAATATAGACTCAACACCAAATCATTTAATATGTGATTAGATCGGGCCCTTTATCTTGATCTAATAGTATATTAGAAAACAGGTTACTAGACCCATATATGATTCAAGTTTTTGTTTTTATCTAACAATATATCTATCACCAAATCCTTATAACAACAACAGATCTATCCTATTCCAAAGATTTAATAATTGATCAACCATCCAAAGCCAAATCTATGAGATCAAACACTGCATCTCACTCTAATCTAAAGTGGCTCCATAGTTTGAGCTATAGATCACCATATCATTGTTTTCCTAGAACATTAATTAGCAGTAGAGACTCTATCAAAGTTTCTCATATATGGATCAACAATTGGATCTATAGGTTGGTCAATCAATAAATTGAGCTAAAGGAGTTGCATAGGTGAACCAAGGATAAGTGCCGTGCAAGGTAGGCTGATTAAGATTTGCTATCTTGAAAAGATTACTAATTGCTTTATTTTGATAAGAATGAATCATTGTAGATGAAAATTTACATGTACCATCTTTTATTACTAAAACTATGGAAGCATGTGAAAAACTATGTGGTTATCTCATGATAAATTTTACTTTACCATATCAAAAAGGGAATGATTGAATTTAAATTGAAAATGCTAATGTTTCCCTAGTTGTAACATCCAAACAAAAATGTAGAGACTACACTCTTTGACTAAAACTTTACTATATATATATATATATATTTAGTTGATGTTGAATTACTTAGAAACATGATTTACTTTTGAATAAGCTACAGATGTGAAATGAATTTTGAATGCTTGGTTTATCTCAATTATAACATTAGGACAAAAGAGCAATAGGATTGCCCATCGTGGTTGAGACATAAAACTTACATCTAGTGGATATTACAATACATCGATTAGGACCTAGCCAAAGAACTTATAAACTTGAATACAACAACATCTGGAATGTCAAAATTGTATGGAAAGCCAATGAACACATTAGTAACAAAATAAAGATTGCAGTGTAACTCACAGGTTTCGAATCATAGGGAGACCTATGCAAGTTGCTAGAAGAAGTCATATTTGCATAGTAATATATTAAGAATGATTTAATGATTGGTCTCATAGTAGAAGAATGTTTAAAATGTTAAACTCATAATTGTACTCATGGATGATGATGAAGGAAAGAATTTTAAGTCTATATAACCAAGAGATAGAATAACAATTGTGTTACCAGTAGCCATTAACTAGGGTTATTTTAACCTAATGCCATTACTAATTATTGAAATGGTTTAGCTACTTATGTGTATAACTTTGAATGATCATATTCATATGAAATGTGTCACATTCATGCTTGAAAAGGATCTCGTAATGCTATGGACAAAAAGGATAGATGTCTAGATGTTATGACGTAGAGCAGTAATATGTTTGCATTATTGGTAAAGACTTTATCACTAGTTTGACTATGGTTTACTCTGTTGAATGTGTTTTTATGATTGTTTAAAGATCCATCCTTTGTAATCATTATTTGGATGCATTGTTGAATGATTGAAAGGGTGAAAGAGTTGTATTATCTTTTCTAGGACAACTATTTGTCATGAGCCATGAAGTAAGTGTGCATGGTTGGACAATAGCTATTTTGATGTGGATGTTGAATGCATGTTTTTGAGGACTTAAAGTACATTATCTACTGAATG
The DNA here is from genome assembly GCA_035236585.1 of Warburgia ugandensis. Taxonomy (NCBI): domain Eukaryota; kingdom Viridiplantae; phylum Streptophyta; class Magnoliopsida; order Canellales; family Canellaceae; genus Warburgia; species Warburgia ugandensis. Next base: position 55,853,255 of record CP141133.1, on the reverse strand, counting down.
ATGAATGGATGCTTTAGAAGCTCATGAAAGCACGTTTTTATATCTTTTTGAGGATATAAGATGGAAAGGTTCTCATACGCTACATATGAATATATTTGAATGTTTTCTCACAAGACTTTGTAGTAGCAGTTTTATATTCATGTAATGATTCTAGAGATACTATTTGATTTATATTTTGGGCAGGCACTCTATGAGTGGTAGTAAATCCTAGAGATGTTATCTGATTTTTGTTTTAGTCAAGTGCTTTATGAGAAATTGTAAATCTTGGAGTTTTGTTGTAATGTTTTAATTCAACTTGCAAGGGCATGAATCTATTGTAGTAGATGCAAGGAAGTGCGGCCGATCACACAAGGAATCTCATAGTTTTGTGTTAGGTGGGCCTTTCTTTAAACCAATTGACCTAGCCAAAGAAAGTTGATTTTTACCCTAAACTAAGTAGTGAATTAATCAAAGAAACATGGCATAAATTAAAGACATGAAATGAAAATCTAAAATTAGAAACTTTCTTAAAAGACACTTACCAAAAATAACACCTCCCTAAATTGAAATTAGAAACTATCTAAACTAATGCAGACCACTGACTAATGGATATTTAACCATGATGAAACAATCAAAATGAGTAAGATAATCTACTCAAAACCATGTAAAGAACCCAAGGGTGATGCATAATATTTATGTTGGAACTACAAGTGTACAATTATAAGAATTAACTGACTAAATGGAATGATTAAACATTAAAATTGCATGGATAATCTAATGAACAACTAACTACTAGCACATGCATCAAATCTTTAAGTTAAACATTGATAAAACAATCATGAAACTCCATCAAAACATCCTCAAAACCATGCGTGTAGCCCATGGGTTGTGTAGATGATACTAAGGTGTGTTGCGTATGATTTTGGTGATAGATTCAATTGCTTTTTAACACACTACTATGAAATGCTTGAATGTCAAATTGGGTGAACTATGAAACTATATAGAAATCATATATTCAAGCAACTAAACATGTAAGAAATAACTTAAGAAAACATCCATCAAAGAAGCATTGAACAAGAACCAAATAATTTCATTTCATTCAAGAGGAAAAATTACATGTATAGTGAGTATCATTCATAGGATGTACGCACAATTTTTCCATCAATGAAACCTCAAAACTTCTTCAACATAATCTTCTAGAAATTCCTAAGATAGCATGCATGTGACTCAAGAGAGATCCAAGTTGAAATCGAAGGCAAACAATGAAGAAAACTAAGGAACAAGTAGGATAAATAAGCAAGGAATTAAAGAACTTTGGAAAAATAATGAAGGAAACAACTAACCAAACAATAAAGGAATGGAACTAACATTGACTTGAAATGCTTAATGGAAGAGCTAACAGCAAGGAATTGAATCTAGGAAAGTTTGAGAAGAATAGCTGCCCAAAAGGAAGCATGTTGAAGACCCAAAAAGCATATGCATGGAACTCTTCTTCAGCATATATATAGTTTGTTTGTGACATTTTCTAGGATGACTTAAGGAAAAGGTAAGGTAGGGATCAGATTAGAAGGAGAGTTGATGGTTGGGATCCAAAGATGGGATGGCTGTCTTGGGTTTCTTAAAGAGGAAATAAGGTGCCATATGAGGTAGCAGGCGCCTATTATTTAGGGTGGGGCATCTCCACCTCTCTACCATGTGTAGAAAACCCTAAGGATAGGGTGATGTGGTAAATGAGATGGCAGAGGAAAGAGATAGGAAAAGGAGGATGGAAAAAGAGACAGAGAGGAAGGTTAAAGGTGGGTATAGGTGGCATGAAGAGATAGTCACCTAAGACAATGAAGAGTAGGGAAGAGTGGAAGGAGGCTCCCATTTTGTAGGAGTTATTCATAGTGCTCCTTCCTCTAAGTTTTTTCACATGGAAAAGAGTTAGATAAGAGGGGGAAACATGGGACAAAGGTGAGGTGGTGATGGAGATAAGGTAGAGGTGCCTACTTTTTAGGAGATGGGCATCTCCCACCTCTTCTCCTTCATACTTCACATTGGAAACCATAGAAAATAGTGAATTATCTCTATTTTTTATCTTGAGAGGAAGGAATTCTATTGTTAAGATCGAAAGGATGAAATTTGGATGGAGACAGAGATAGAACATGGAGATAAAAGGTGTGGCATGGATGAGGTAAGAGAGAGAGGGAAGCTCCTACTTTACAGGAGTTGGGTGAGCTTCCTCTCCATATGATGTTTCATGTGGAATCTCTAAGAAAGAGGGGAAAGTGATAAGAAATAGAAGGAAAGAGAGAGATAAGAGAGAAAAATTGCATGGTTCTTTCCTATTGGTCCACCTAGCATGCTTACTTGTTTTGTTTCTAATTATTTCTTGAAAATTCTCCTCCAATAGTATGTCGCCATGAGGCATTGTTTGTTGTGGCTAAAATAGCTCACTTCGAGTTCTCATGTGGCTTGGCTTCATGGCTTATACCCTTGGCTTTGATGGTTTGGCTTGCTTCTTTTAGCTTGTCACCTTCATGGCTTGTATGGGTAAGGTGCCTTGAATGGCTCCATTCAAAGGTGGTGGAAATTTCATGGCTTGTACATGGGCCCATTTTATACACCTTTGACTATTTTGATATCTTTCTTGGATCCATGATCTTGCCTTGAGATGATTTGGCCCTTTTTAGTGCTTGAAATTGTAACATGTAAGTCCAGGCCCTCCAATTTGATCTTGATCCTTGATCTTCATATTGATCAATCTCACCCATTGGATCATCATCTCGATTCCTACAAAAGGTCAAAAATCTAATTAAATCATAGAAAAATATATTTATACACATACTTTGGCTTGGCCTCTAAACCTACAAAACATCAAACTTTAGAGTCATTAGGTCATAAATGCATGTACTACAAATTTTTTGAAAAAGCCCTCGAACTAATACTATATTTTATAACACATGTGCATTAGTTGGGTACTTTTTATACAAAATTAGACACTCATCACACCCCACATCCAATATTTTACTAGTTTGAAGTTAAACATACAGAAAATTATTTTACAAATTTGATACAAATTGTGACTTTTGTAGGTACTCACAATTGTATATAGCACATGTAATAAGCCCTTAAACCCCTAGGTTACCCCTAGTGGATGAGTTAGGCCTCGTTAGGGTTTGTAGTGAATATACCCACAAAATTCCATAAGGTTGTGTCTTTTATATTATGTTAGGGAATCCTCATCTAGTAGTACTCTACTAGTTTTAACAACTTAATAGAGATGAGTGACAATTCTATACGTTATCTATATACTAAAGTCATTTTATTATATTTATCTCTCTGAGTGGATGTGTGTGTACAACTACATAAGTCATGAATTCTAATTAGATATGCTTATGTTCTATTGGAAATATATGTTGACCTCAAAGTCTCACAGGTATACTCTCAAAAATGAAGCTCTTAAAGAAAGGGGTAAAATATATTTCTCTATGATCGTTTCCAACAAAGCTAATGGTTCATATAAAATTTAACCACTGAAGAGACAAAGAAATATGATTCCTAAGAATAGATTTATTACCAAGACTAGTAGGGGTAGTTTACCTTAATTCCTTCTATTTATATGCTCATTAAGACTATCTTCCACCTAAGATCCATAGGTCTTTAATTACGATGAAATGTAGGCTTGGGAGAGGTTCGAAAAAAAAGGATACAGGAATTCAAAATTTTAAAATTGAGTAGAGGTCATCTTTTGATGGTTGGACAATTTTGACTATACTGAAGTAAATATCTTTTGTACTCTTGCCTTTCTGACATTTCTTTCTTTTCACTTTTTTTTTTTTTTGAGTTCTTTGAAAGAAAGACTTTTTCTTTGTATGTCTTTTGGTATTTTTCATTTCTTTAACTTTTTGTCCTTCTAGAACTTTTTCTACCATCTCTAATCATTTTTGAAAATAGGTAATGGATATTTATTTTGTTGGATTTTTCTGGGTTAACGTAGGTGGGTGGGGTTAAGAAAGAAAAGGCTTATTAATAGGATCAAGGGGAAAACTAGTGGTATAATATACTTGGTAGGTTTTTTATCTTTGGGCTAAATCATGGATGGCCTATATCATTCCCTAGGTTTCTTAAAGCCTATTAGATTCAATAAATGTTCTAAAAAGAAAGCTAATACTCCTATTTATTCATGGCAATTAACCAAAATAAAGAACAGGATAACACAAAGTTATGTACACTAAAGAAAATATGAAATTACTTATAACTCTCAGAATAAAGATAGTCTCTAAAACTTACTTGTTTATAGGTCTCCAGTACTTTTCCTAAGGGTTTCTAAGTCATACGTATTAGTCTGGACTATGTGTTGTGTGTTAGTATTTTTTGACATTTAACATTCATAAAATGCTTCAAGACATGAGTAACATGCAAAATTAATCGTTTTCACTTCCATTAAAAGGTTAAATTAGTTGAATCATTAAACTTCTAATAATCCAATTCTCATCACAGTAAAGGAACTTGACCTTAATTTTTATATTTATTTTTGAAAAAAAAAAAAAAACTAAAAAATCTCTATGTATATCTACACCCCCACTCGTAAATAAACATTGTCCCCATTGTTTTGGAACATAAGACCCTATATGATGAAGGAATGATGTAGAATACTATGACTCTAAAAATCTCTAGGTTGCCTCCTTATGAGCGTTAAGTTTTATGTCTTTAGCCAGGGTTAATCAGTTCTAGAAATGGAACATAAGACCCTTTAATGCTACTTCCTCTACTTCAGGGTTAATCAGTTCTAGAAATGGTTTAAGCCTCTGTCCATTGACCTTTGAGATTTCACCACCTTTTCTATCTCAACTGCTCTATAAGGATATAAGGTACATACGACATAGGGTGCAGTCCATCAAGACCTATGTTTCCTTGGAAATAGATGCAACCTAGAATTATATAATAAGACCTTTTGTCTTGAGGTGAAGGGCTTCCTTAAGATTTTCTATCATGATTAGTCTTCATATAGTCTTTATATAGCCATGTAGACTCATATGCATGGGTCCTCAACTTGTCCAACTCATTGAGTTGTAGTTTTCTATGGGTTTCAATAGCATCTAAATCAAAATTGAGTTTTTTGATTGCCCAATATACCTCATGTTCTAATTCTACTAGTAAGTGACAGGCCTTTCCATAGACAAGAAGGTAGGATGACAAGCCTATAGGGTTCTTATATGGAGTACGATAAGCCCATAAAGTGTCTTTAAGTCTCACAAAATAGTCTTTCCTATTTGGATTGAATGTTTTCTCTACAACTTACTTGATTTCCCTATTTGGCACCTCTAATTTCCCAATAGTCTAAGGATGATATGGGGTAGCTATTCTATGGTTTATATCATACTTCTTCATTAAATTTGTGAACACTTTATCGTGAAAGAGTTTGCCTCCATCACTAATTATGACACGTGGAGTACCAAACCATGCAAATATTTTTTCTTTAAGAATTTGACCACCACCTATGGTTATTAGTCTTGCATGGTATGGCTTCGACCCACTTGAAAGAGTATTCCAACCCCACTGAGTTGAAAAAAGGCCCCATAAAATCAATACCCCATATGCTAGAGGGTTCTACAACAAGACTAGCTTTAAAGGCATCATATTTTTCCTTTCTATACTTTCTAACCTTTGGCACCTAACCCATGTTATGTAGTAAGCATGTGAATCCTTAAAAGTTGTGGACCAATAAAAACCACACTGCGAAATCTTTGCAGCATTCTTTCTAGGGCTAAAGTACCCCCAACAAGCATGATCATGATAGAAGGAGATGATTTCTTTATGCTCATTATTAGGTATGCATCTCCTAATAACCTAATTGGGATAGTCCTTAAATAAGTATGGATCATCCCAAGTAAAGTATCAAACCACAACAATAAATCTTTTTCTATCTTGTTTAGTCCAATGATTAGGCATTTGTCCTATAACAAGATAGTTGACTATGTCTCCAAACCAAGGTAACTAGGAAATATGCTATAATTGTTCATCTAGAAAAGCTTTTGTTATGGGCACATTTTCACTATATTCTCCGCCACTAATGTAGATAAGTGGTCTACTACAACATTTTCGCAACCCTTCTTATCCTAAATTTCAAGATTGAATTCTTATAGCAGTATTATTCATGGATCATCCTAGATTTTGCATCCCTTTTAGAAAGGAAATATTTTAAAGCTGCATGGTTCAAGTATACTCTAACTTTAAACTTTAACAAATAAGATCTAAACTTATTGAATGTGAACACAACTACCAACAACTCTTTTTCTATAGTCAAATAGTTGAGTTAGGCATCATTGAGTATTTTACTAACATAGTATATCACTTGGGAAAGTTTGTCATTGCACTTCCCCAAAACATCCCTGATCACATAGTCTGATTTGTCAAACATTATCTCAAATGATGAACTCTAGTTAGGTGGTCGAATGATGAGCGCAGAGGTCAATTCAGCCTTTGGCCACTTGAATGCTTTTCTACAATCATCATCAAAGTCAAAAGAGGCCTCCCTTATAAGTAAATTATAGAGGGGTTTAGCAATCTTATTGAAATCTTTGATGAATCTCCTATATAACCTAGCATGACCTAGAAAAGAGGCAAATTTTTTTCACCATCCTTGGTAGAGGAAGGTTGGCGATTAAATCCACCTTGGCCTTATCTACCTCTATACCATTGTGTGATTATATCGTCTAGAACAATTTCATTATGCACCATAAAATGACATTTGTCCTTATTTAATACTAAAATTTTCTCCTAACACCTTACAAGAACTAATTACAAATGGTATAGCCACTTATCAAAGGAAGAACCAAAAACTAAGAAGTCAACCATGATCACTTATAGAAACCCCCTACCATGTCAGAAAATATGCTCAACATACACCTTTGGAAAGTGTCTAGAGCATTACAGAGTCTAAAAGGCATACTTTGGTAAGAAAAGGTCCCAAAAGGGCAAATGAAGGTGGTCTTCTCCTTATCTTCAAGTGCTATAGGAATCTGGTTATAACTGGAATAGCCATCAAGAAAACAGTAATAATTATGACTGGCTAATCCCTCAAGCATTTGGTCAATGAAGGGAAGAGAAAAGTGGTCTTTTCTCATGACCGTGTTCAATTTCTGGTAATCAATACAAAACCCTCTACCCGATGGTCACTCAAGTGAGCATCAACTCATTGTCCTCATTTTTTATTATTGTGACATTGGATTTCTTGGGGAAAACCTGAACAGGGCTGACTTAAGTGTTGTCAAAGATGGGGTATATCATGCTAGCATCCAAAAGTTTAAGAACTTCATCTCTTACACCTCCTTCGTATGAGGGTTTAGTCTTCTTTGTGTTTCCCTAGATGGTTTAGAGTTTTCTTTTAGGTTGATACTGTGCATACAAATAATTGGACTAATCCCCTTAATGTTTGCCATAGTCTACCCTAGAGTAGTCTTATGTTATTTAAGAACATTAAGAAGTTTTCCTTCCCATTCTTGGTCTAAATCTAATGCTATAATAATACATAAGGATTGATCTGGTCCTAGATATACTTGAGATCATCAGGTAAAGGCTTTAGGAGTAGATAACATGGTTGCTCTATAGAGGGTAGGCAGATAGATTATGATGGAGGCTAAGGTTCCACATGAGGTCCCCATTTGAAGGTGTCCAAGATTGAAGCTGCATCTAAAAGATTAGTTACCTCCTCAATGAACTTGTCTAAATTAAAATCACAATTAGTGTCTTGAATTAAACCCTCGATTAAATTGAATTGATAAGAATCATCTAAGTATTGTTGGTTAGCATTAAAGACATTGAGGTGAACTTTTATATTACCAAACTACAACTTCATCACCCTATTTTGACAATTTATAATGTGTTGGATGCCACTAAAAATGGATGTCCAAGTATAACCAGAATCTAACTACTAGGGTCAGATACAGGCTAATTGTGCAACATAATGAAATAAATCGCATAGTAAAATTAGTCTGCCTGCATCAAAACATCCTCAACCATACCACATGATATCTTTATTGATTTATTTGCCAATTATAATGTGGTGTTGATTGGTTTGAGGTCACTGAGCTTTAGTTGATCATAGACAGAATATAGCAAAAGATTGACACTAGCCCCTAAATCAAGTAATGCACTATCTATGACATTGTCCCCAATAATACAAGAAATTATAGGACATCCTTTGTCTCAAACTTACATGGGGTTTAGTGTTGGATCAAAGAGCTCACCTTCTCAATGAGGAAAGATTTCTTTTATACATTAAGCTTTCTCTTTCTTGTATAGAGCTCTTTCAGAACTTGGCATAAGTAGGAACATCCTCGATGGCATTGAGTAATGGGATGCTAATTTGTACTTGCTTGAATGCATCCATTAACTCATTGAAACTTGTTCCCTTTCTAGCCTTGTTCAGTAACTAAGGAAATGGAGCCTTAGGTAGATCAGGCACCTCCACTATAGGTTTAATAGGAGATTTTTGTATCCTTTCTTTCTCTTGTGCTTTGACTACCTCATTATCCTCCATAGTTTCCTTAAGCTGCCCTACTTTGTTGTCAACCTTATAGCCACTTGTAAGGGTCATTATGGACTTGGCTTGCTCATGAGAATTATGGGTTTGTGAACTAGAACCTATCTCAAATTGACCCTTAGGGATAAGGATGGACTTACTAGGAAACTGTGATGACTTAGGTTTTTGAAACATGATTTGTAAAGTATTTTGAAAGGCAGGGCACTTAAGAGTGTAAATTTTTTTTTTCGCAAAACAAAGCAGCGGAAATTCTTTTCTTTAGAACTTGTTTGAAAACCCAAGTCACCACTTCATACATAACATAAGTACAATTTGTGTACAAAATAAAATTCCATTGAAGGAATATACTTTTATTAAACTCCAGGATCCATCCAGTGGTTCACAAGATGTACCAAATCTAGTACAATACTTGTCCAAATTACATAATCCAAAACTCAAGCTTACCATACAATAAAACTCTCAACAAAGAAAAATACATGTCTTCAAGGGTATACCTTGAAGATTATTCTCTTCAAGTCTTCTATAGTCTTCAGCTCCTAACTCTCCTTCCCTATATCTGAGATATTGCAACAATTACAATATCTCAGCAAGCAATGCTTGGTAGGGGATTCAAGAAACATAACATTGACAATGTAATTCCAATACTTCATAATCTCATTATCCTTAAACATACTCTTTACTTTGTAAGTTATGTATATCTATATACATACATACCCTTCATGGGTAAACCAGTTAAATATGTGAAAGTAGTCAAATATCATTCCCAACTAAGCTGATCAATTCTCTTCATTTTGAGAATTGAGTATTACAGCTAATCTTATATTAGGAATTTCCCTTCTTGGAAAATATTGGTAATATACAATTACCTAGCATTTCATTATGCTATAACATAAGGCATTTCACTATGCCTATTCTCATATGCATCATAGTGCAAAATAATCAGAAAGGTTACTATGTCATAGCCTCGATCCGTACTAGCGCGCTCGGATAACTGCCCTGTTCACCACTGATACCACGATGGAAAATATTATATCACTGCCCATATGGGGGGGCAAGACTTTCACAGTGGTGGCCTTCCTATAATTGCCACCACCCTACTTTTAGCCTCTCATTGGGCAAGGTGTCATCATATCATCAAATTTCAAGGAGCGGGTGGCCAAACCCTCATAACTCCTCTAGCAATAGCATTCCCCTAGGCTTATGCTTATTAAAACAAACTCACAAGCCTCCAAGCTTGTATGTAAAATATATTTCATATATATCAGACCATATGTCTGTTTACTTAGGGCTGAAATATTTTCTAGTTCCCTATTCACTTATAGTTTAGTCCTTAACCATCTTATATGTGTTTGGTTGGATCATAAGGTTTTCAAGAGATTTAGTACAAGTATTATCATTACTCTTGTCAACTTAAGATCATGAGTACAATCATGTATATCTCATGTAAATGCATTCATCAAATCCTCCTACCTTTAAGGATTGATCTCTTTTCCCCAATCTTTCATGATCATGACTAATGTATGTAATCTGTACATCCATACATATTGTTAATATATAAATTATGAAAAATCCTATTGATCACTAGATCTGATGATTATAATGATCTTTAGATCATTCATATCTAAGTATTTTTCTATCTCTAAGTCTTCGTATGTCCATCTCCTTGATCTTGATCTTTCATAGATCCATTGATTGACAATCTACACATGTTGATAAAGATCAAGGTCCTAGATCTTCTATCATCTAGTTCTTCTTTGATCTAAGTTCAGTTATTGGATCATCCCTATGGAGGATGATCTTGGTTTTCTTCCTTGAATCATCTTTGATCAAGGGTTTGGATTATCTAATCTAATGAACTATAACAAGTATACTAATAAACATGCATACTAAGTACAATATAGTATTCTTATTCTTATTGTTCTTGATCATCCAAGATCTAACGGATCTTGTTTGATCATCCTTATCTTACTTACTATTTTTATTAGGGTTAGGTAATTTACTAACCTTTTATGCTCTTATTATTATTATTATTCAACTAGTTAATGTGCTAGTTGAAGGTAGCTTATTCAAGCCTAAATCTAGACTGCTCCTCTTATTTCCAATTGGCTAAGGCTTACTAGCTGAATGGGTGAACACAAAGTGGTTACTTCAATCCTCATGTAAGGAGGCGTTTAGACCTCACAAACATCAATGGAAGGTAGGGGAAGAGCGAGGCTCTATTAGATAACCCCGTTAACCACTATGTTCATCATGCACTAGAATGACCATAGCTCAACCTTTCATAAGGTTCCTATAAGCATGTTTACCCTAAGTACTCTTTCTAATGGATTTTAATTAAGTCCATGAATATTTATAATGTCATTCATGGGGTTTATTATTCTTTTCCTAATTTGGGACAAGGACTTGATAATCCTTATATTGTCCTACTAACTATAGCCCTTACTAATTAAGTCCAAAGTACTCCATTCTTATTTGTGTAATGAAACTCTACTTTCTCATTAGAATACATTTTTGATGTTTTATGCTCTTTATCTCAAATCTACTAGTAACATTCAACCATAAATGAATTATAAATTCAAAACATAAAACTACATAATTTAACATTCAATGATAATGAGGCAAGGTACTTAAATTAAATCTAACACCTTATGATAACAATGAAATCACATATAATGCTAAAGTCTAAATGTTATACTAGCATGCTTTATAACATAATCATATTTTAAATGCTATGAAACTAATTACATTAACATTTTTAGAAACCTTTACTTATGATCCAACCATTTGATCTTAGATCTTTTTCTTTGATTAAGGATTTTAGTTATATTTAGGGAATTTTCTTTATTAAGGTCAAAAGATCATATTGATCTATTTTTGTCATAATCCATTCATGATTTCCTTGGATTTCATTATATCAACATTTATAATTTCCATCCCAAGGATCTGATCATACTTGATCTCATTGATCAAGTGGGTCCCTTTGTATTTTTAGGGTTTTTCTACCATAATAGGTAGATCCCTTAATATATCTCATATATATATATATATCTAATTAAACCATATATCTCACTTTATTTTAATATTATATCATTATTAAAACATATTTTCAAGATCTGATCATCTTAGATCTTGAAGATCTAGGTAATTGGAAACTTGTTTCTTTAATATAGAAAGTTTTTTATTGAATAACATATCCATTTTATCATTTTATTAGAAAATAGAGGTTTCAAGATTTCCATAGCTTCTTTCCGATCTCAATTTGGAGCTCAGATGACTCCGGAATTGGATCTGGAAGTTTACAATCTTTCCTAGGGCCTGGATTTGATCTGAGCCAAAGGAACGGACGGCCCAGATCGTTCGGGCGAAAAACCAGGCTGGGCAGAATGAGTTGGGCATGTTCGCTGCACTGAAATGTAGCAGCACCCGCACAGGGTGTCCATGGACACGCGCGGGACATCGTCCATCCGATCGGGAGATCGGACAGTCCGTTTGGACTGTCCAATCAATCCCTTCTCAATTGAGGGACCAAACCTTCTCAGATCTTTGTGAAAATTCTACCCTAGGAGTTTTGGACCCTTTTGGATTGATTGGTGGAGTCTGATTTTTTATCTGAGCACTCTATCATCATGAATTAAGGGTTCTGGTGTTTACTTTATTTTTACCTTTTTATTACCAAAATAAATTACAGAAAAATAAAAATTACATAAAGCAGTAGTAAACATCTATATAAAGTATTCCCACATACCTGATTTGAGAAAAAATAGTGTTTATGTGTCCAATTTAAAAGAAATACTCTTTGATAAAGATATGGCCCAAGATCCACCTCTCTTGCAAATTCCCGTTATTTGAACAGTTGGATCTTGAAATTTCTTTGGGGGTTTTGTAGAATAGATATGTTGGGAAGTTTTGAACAATGAATTAATCAAATTAGATCTGGAACAGAGTGCCTAATTGATTTTAGGTCGCTTGTTCCAATCTAAAAAGAAAAACAAATTGAAAAGAGATCTATCTCTTGGAAATTTTGGGTTTTTGGGGAGGGATCTAGATCTAATTTTTCAGGGAGATGAAGAGAATTTGTGGGGATTATGAGTATTTTTTGGGTTGTATTTATAGGCATTTTGGGTCTTTTTTCATGATTATAATATTTTATTTTTTTTATTATTAAATGGCATGAAAGTCTTCCATGCTCCATTTTTTCTTCCCCATGCCCCATTTTTCTTCCCCAAGACTAGCTGATGTTTTTTGACCCATGACTTCACATGGGCTGTTGATAATATTGGTTGTTGGGTCCCTTGTGGGCCCCATGTGGTGTGAAAAGACTGTTTTTCCATTTATGCATAAAATTTTGGGTTTTATTCCCATGATCTCGGATTTGAGTGTACTTAGTGGCGTTGGATTCATATTTTTCAGTACATTCTAAATTTTGATGTCTCATATTTTGAGTTTTGGGAGATTTTGATTTTTGGGTAAAATTACTATTTTACCCCTTTTGTCCAAGAAATGAAGAAACTTAAGGATTTCTTATTCAAATTAGGAATTTGTCATGCTTACAGTCATTTTGAAGGGCTTCCTAAGTTTAATTTCAATTTTACATGTCTTATGATTTGATTATACTTTTATAAAAAGTATATTCTAAATAAGCCTAATATTTCAGCCTGAAATATCTGAAACTCAAACTTTATTGATTTTCTCAATCAATTACAAAAATTGGGGTTATTATAGAAACTATCCCTTTCCTCTATCCTGTAATGCAGTAGATAGCTATCTTACTTATAGTTCTAACTTGGCAATGGCTTAAGAGTTGACATTGGTGGAGTGTCGACTATCATCCTACAATTAATGTAGGTCCTTATTAGTCTCTTCATTTTATCTTAATGATCTTTCTATAAGTGATTATATATTCTCCTCAAAAGTTAGTCTATTTGGTTGTTAAGGGAGTTGGAAGCTATGTGGTTGCAGAGGAACTATTTCTCTAGGAAAATTTTAGGTAGGGGAGTTCATCGATGATCCTCCTTAGTAATTATTCTTCAACTAGAACAAAGAGCACAAATCTCTTGTGGAGGATTAATGGATGTAGAAGCCATGAGGGCCTGAAACATAGTTTCAAGTTTGTCAGCACTCCCATCATACTTGTCCATTCTCTCTATCACAAAGTTGAGCTTGTATGATAGATCTGTGTTCACTCCTATCTCATACAGGTCTTCTTTCTTTGGAGGCTGGTTATTTCTCTCTTCTATTAGAGTAATCTCATTGTTGGGGATTATTTACTAATGTCAGGAAAAACTCCCAGGCCTCTCTCTCAACTTTTAACATGAGGACCCCCCCCCCCCAACTTGCTGCATCAACCATTTATTTATTTTGAGATGTTAAAGGCTCGTAGAAGTATTGAAATTGCTGTTATTTCTCAAAGCCATGATGAGGACACCTCTACAACAATTCGTTTTACCTTTCCCACCATTCATAATATTGTTCATCATCCCTTTGCTAGAAGTTAATGATTTCCCTTCGAAGGATATCACTTTTATGAATGGGGAAGAATTGATTCAAAAACATCCTAGACAACTAGTCCCATGTGTTGATGGAACCAACCTTCAAGGAATTTAACCATGACTTGGCTTTATCCTTGAGTAAAAATGGAAACAACCTAATCTTAATGGAGTCATCCAAAAAATATTAGAAATTGAATGTGGCATAAATCTCAAGGAATCCCTTGATATGTAGGTATGCATCCTCTCATTCTTGACCACAAAAGATTGGGAATAACTGTATGACTCTTGGTTTTAGTTAGAAATAGTCTCCATTTGTTGGAGGTAAAGTGATGCATGAGGGGATATTGAGTTGGAGTGGCACATAAAAATCTATAATAGATTTGCCCTCAACTTCTACTTGATGTGTAACCATGGGGATAAGAACTTGGTTTCTAACCCCTTACCTAAGAATACATTCAATCTTTAGGTTTAAAGGTACTAGCTCTAAGTTCTTAGGTCAACTCCCTTGCGTGAACTAAAATATTACCTAACTAAATAATGTGACCCAATTATATGTTGACTCTTAACTCTATATGATGCTCAAATAATCCTTGTAAGTTTCTAATCAAGTTGCTTTAATTATCTTTTGTTAGTGCATAAGGTAGTAGCTTTTTAGACCTAAATCTAGATAGCTCCTCCCTTTATCCAAACTTGACTATTGCTTACTAGTTAAGTTCCACTCTAAAGTGGTTCATACAATCCTCATGTCAGGAGGTATTTAGACCTCAACCAACATCAATGGAAGCATGGGAAAATCATTGGGATTTTGTATACCCACTATAACTATGATGCTAAAAAACTACTAAAGTGATAGTAGATGGGCTCCTTCTAAAAGGATCCTATGAACTCGATACCCTAAGTCTCTTGATACTTAATTTTAAATTAATAGTTCAAGGATTAGGATCTGACATACAAGGAATATAATTGATTTCCAAGGTGGGCCAAGGATCAAGTAATGAAATCCAGTCCTTATCTTATGAGAGTTCCTATAGGGCCACCATAAAGCATTTAAACGTGAAATGCAATACAATAAAGCAAACTAATGCCTACCTATCTGCTATCTAACAAAAGGATCAAACACCACATTAGATGAGACACTATAACTAGACAACCTATGCCTTAGTTATAGCTAAGCTTAGGCTAACCTTTATTAAATAGGTGCCAACTAATGCAATAGCCCTAAATAAATTGCAATAGTTATCATGAATGATCCAAATCTATATGAGTTACACTACCGTCAAAGATGCAAAATATACTAAATACAACTATACTAGAAAAAGAAAGGGTGAATGAAGGATGCTTAAAGTGGGGGTTTTGATGAAGATCAAGTGTGGCCCGCCATACCCTACACATGCCCTATAGTAATACAACTAATTTAAAATATTGAAAAAAAAAATACAAAATACAATGGACCCTACAAGTTTCACTCAAAATCCTATGCTAAGAAAGAAATAAAACCCCAATCAAATGTGATGGAGCCTTGGCCCACAAGATTGCCCACCTCTCCTTTGCCAATTTTTCCTAGCATCGAATCAAACAAAATATGGTCAATTATGTTAACAATAAATGCAAAAATTGATGCAAAACCCTAATCTAATGCAATTTAAACTTAGACTAGAGGTAAATAATCCAAATTAAGACCCACTACAAATCTGTTGTGATTCTCCAGCAATGACACCAAAAACTTATTGTAATGTTCTAATTTAACTTCCAAGCACACAAATCTATTGTAGTAGTTCTATGCAAGTGAGGTCAATCCCATGACGAATCTCATGTTTTGTGTTAGGCGAACCTATTTTAAACTATTTATCCTAGCCAAAGAAAGTTGATTTTACCTTAAACTAAGAACTAATTTAATAAAAGAAACATGACATAAATTAAAGACATGGAATAAATGAACGTGTTAAAAGAAAACAAGTTAACTTAGAAACTTTTCCAAAACACAATTTCTAACAATAAAACTTTCCTAAACTGAAATTGGAATGCTGAAATTAGAAACTATCCAAACTAATGCAAACAACTAACTAATGGAATTTTAACTATAAAGAAACAATCAAAATGAGTAAGAGAATCTACTCAAAACCATGCAAACAACCCAAGGGTGGTGCACATGGTTCCTTGGATGAAACATATGCAAAATATTTATGTTGGAACTAAAAGTATGCAATCCTAATAATTAACAAACTAAATGGAATAAGTCAACATTAAAATTGCATGAGCAATCTAATGAATAAATAACTACTAGCACATGCATCAAATCTTTAAGTTAAACTTTCATAGAGTAATCACCAAACTACATCAAAACCTCATCAAATCCATGTGCATAGCCCATGGGTTGTGTGCATGGTTCTAAGGTGTGTCGCATATGATTTTGGTGCTAGATTCAATTGCTTTTCAACACACTATTATGAAATGCTTGAATTTGAAATTGGGTGAACTATTAAACTATATAAGAAAGCATGTATTCAAGCAACTAAATATGTAAGAAATAACTTAAGAAAACATCCATTAGAGAAGCATTGATCATGAACAAAATAATTTCATTTCATACAAGAGGAAAACTTACAAGTATGGTTAGGACCATTCATGGGATGTGTGCACCATTCTTACATCAATGAAACCTCAAAATCTCTTCAATGAAATCATTTAGCAATTTCTAACGTAGGCTGCATGTGACTCAAGAAAGATCCATTCTGAAATCAAAGGCAAACAATGAAGAAACTAAGGAACAAGTAGGCTAAATAAGCAAGGAATCAAAGAACTTTGGCAAAGAATTGAAGGCAACAACTAACCAAACAACAAAGGGATGGAATTAAACTTGACTTGAAATGTTTAATTGAAGAACTAATAGAAAGGAATTGGGTGTGGAAAGCTTGGGAAGAACAATTGCCCTCTTTTGGTGTTGTCATTCCTATCTTCCCAAAAAGAATATGCTTTGAACTCTTCTTTGGCATATATATAGTTCGTTTGTGACCTTACTAAGGTGATCTGAGGAAAAGGTAAGGTAGGGATGAGATTAGAAAGAGAGTGAATGGCTAGGATCCAAAGATGGGATGTTAGTCTAGGGTTTCTTATCGAGGAAATAAGGTGCAGTATGAGGTAGGAGGCACTCCCTTTTTAGGTTGGGACATCTCCACCTCTTTCAGCAAGCACTCTTTGAGTAGTTATAAGTCCTGGAGATGTAGTTTTGATTATTGTTATTTGATTTATGCTTATGGCAGGTGCTCTATGTGACGACCCGGGTTTTCTCATGCATTTTTAAATGCAATATCTAATTTCCTAAGGTGAGATGCATCCCTATTTGAAAACCATTTGATAAAAAAACCATCCAATGCAGCGGAAAACCTTTAGTTTTTAAACTCATTTTTGAAAACCCCAAATGTCATTTGCCTTCACAACAACCAATGTAGTTTTTAAAAAACTTCAGAAATCATAAATTTTTTTCCCCAGATCTATCCAGTCACAGCACACAGCCCAACTGTAATTAAATACAAATACATGTCCAAAGGGTTGAGAATTTACTTACATGTATAATTGTTTCCTTTTTTATTCACTTGCCCGTAGCACTAACATAGATGTCCTCTACTTGTGGATGGAATTATCCTGAAAAATGTTAAGGATAGGGTGAGTATATACTATACTCAGTAGGAGTCTATCACGACTAGTTTTATAATGCATGCGATGTTTAAAATCATGTGCTCTTTCAAAACATGTACATGTCTGAACACTCAAGTTCAATATATCAAAAAACATTGTCAAATTGAAATACTAACGACTTAAAGGATCACATAATCCAAATCGAAAGTAACATATACATATATATCATAACATTATGATATGCATAAGATGCTTCATTGAATCCAACTCATGGATATCTAGTATGGTATGGTCGACCAACCTCATATCATGCCATATGCAATGCAAATAACTCCGCAAAACCATAGGGTCCGACTATGCCCACGACCTCCTAGTCGTGTGGTCCCCGGGTACCTGAGGACACTCGGTCATAGCCTCCACGGGGCCTATGACACGTCGACCCAGTGCCGTGACACCAGTGGTAGCCCCCTATACCACATGCAGTCGACGTAGGGACGTTGCCTCTTTTTGGGCGTGGTACCCATCCACTTAATAGTGGTAGAGGCCGGGTGGCTAACCCAGACCCCTCGACATAGCACCCATGAGCTTACTAGCCCAAATCACATAAGATCAAACAAGAGAAAAATCTCTTTTTCAAAACCTATCCTCTTTGGGTCCCTCACAACTGCCTGGCCCTCGGCACTCCAGCGTCTTTTGGAAACCCTCAAGGACATGCAATTTTTGCAAGAACTTAATGATCACAAATCGTGCAATGTATGCAATAGTTTACAAAACATATCTATGCATAATGCATATGCAATTATTTACAAAACATGTCTATGCATAAAGCATTTATCACGTGCATGCTGAATTAAGTCATGCTAAACATGTCATATACTTAAAACATGTGTTATCAAAACAATAATAGTTCTTTTAAAAGAATCTAGTAGTGATAGAGCACCTACCTCAAAGTCTCCTGGAGTTGCGTCCTTTATCGCTCAACCCGTCCCTGGGTCTCATTTATAAACTCCTGGGTATAAATGGATACAAGGAGTCTTAATTAATTTCAGTCTATTTAGACATTAGACTGCTAGCCTTGCCTATTGGGTCCCTGGTTCTTGCCTAATTCATTGTCAGGCTGGATCCTATGATGTGGACCTACTATTCCATAGCTAACTTTGTAAATTGTCCTTTAATCTTAGCTTTAAAGTCTTATTGGGTCCACGTGTCCCAGTTCCCTTACGTGCGTACGTGCCTAAAGGCCATGTCAGGGACCGCATTTTTGCACTCGCACATGCATGCTCAGGTGATGTGTTATGACGCGCATCATCGCATGGGCGCACCTTGTATCATGGTGCGTCTCAGCTCCCAGGCACCCTGTGCACCCTGGTCGAGCTAGGACCCGTGCCCTATGTCACGACCGCACTCGAGGGCAGCTCCTGGGATAGTGTACGCACTATCGTACGCTCGGAGCCCATCCCTAGGACCCTGTCCCAGGTGCACATGGAGCAAGGTGTCCCTGGGATGCCTGGCTTGTGCAAGGTCATCTGGACCTGGCTTGAGCATTGTGTTTGTGCAGGCTGTTTGAACAGCTTGGGAACGTCCTCCAGCCTAGAAATCCGGTTGGAAAAAAGGTCAGATCCGGCATGGATCTTGGCTTGGGGAAGTGAAACAGAGGAAAGGGAAGGAGGGGCTTACCTGGGTAGCCTGGGGATGCCCTTTTCCGGGTGGTGCAGCTCCTCCTTTCCGCCTAAAAATCCTTGGCTGCTGGAAACTCGAAGAAGGGGAAAACCCCATTGCTAAGACCGAAGAGAAGAGAGGGGAATGGGGAGACGGGAATGGCTGACCTGACTTGGGCTTGGCCATTGCTGAAAAACTCAGAGAGATGGGTTTGAGACGAGTTTTCAGTTTTGTCGGAAACCCCAGTCTCAAACGACTGGAAAAAACCCGTTTTGAAGAGGGGGGAAGATGGGGTTTTTATAGAGGAATGAAAGGCGGTGCCCCTCAATGGCAGTGCCGCCATTTTCCCTGGTGTATTCTAGAGAAATCATGAAAAAACAAGTTTCTGGGAGGCTTTAGAGGTTGAAGACGACAGGGGGTTCCGTTATCAAAACGCCCCCTGCATTTTTCGTCCTTTTTCGTCCTTTTTCGTTTTTCTGTTTTATTTCTAGAAATACCCTTATCTTTAAACGGCTGTAACTTCCTCATACGAACTTCGTTTTGGGTTATTTTTGAGGTGTTGGATTCCATTTTTCGAGTAGAATCTAATGGTGCTATGTTCCCTCACAAATTCCTTCGTTTAAATAAAGTGAAACATTTAACTTAGTTTATTTCCTATAGAATCTTCAATTTTCGTTAAAAATAGTGTAAATTGCTCGGGCATTACATTATTACTCCCTTAAAAAAATTTCATCTTTGAAATTCCATAAATTATCATCTTCCTGGTATTTGTCTCTTAGATAACTTCCTGGTGAATGCATTCTCCCATACATGCCAGTTTAACAATACCGGTTTCTAGTTGTAATTTATCTATCTCGACATCCTTTAATGCCTATACTTTTCTCATCATGTATGGGATAGTCTCCTCGTAGGATCATGCTTCTTTATTCATGTATAAATTACTCTTCCATACTTCTTTGAGATTATATGATCTTATTTCTCCTATTTTATTTTGAATATCATAGGATAATCCCTTTCATCTAGTGATCTCTTTATCATCCACAAGTCCAAAATGTTGTCTTCTTTCTATTGTGTCTAACTTTGCTTCTTACCTTTTATATTTGTCTCCAAGATACTTCAATAACTGTCATGGTATTATGTGCTCTACAGCCAATTCCTTGATTATGTTTGAATTTCAACTGTCTGCCGTTTTTCCATATGTGACTTTATTCCTCGACCAAAGTTACATTCAAATAAATTCGTGAAAGCCAATTAGTAGCATCTTCCATCGAGGACCTTATCATATACTGAGAGTAAAATGTCCTAACTCTATATCCAGTTTCATTTTCATTAAAAGCTTTCCCTTGTGAGGATCTTATCCAAACTAAATGTTAATGGTCGATTCATCATCATGAGTCATATGTTCTCGTCTAGAAGCCTATCTCACTATTCTCATCAATTTGTCATTAGGATTGTTAATAATGTTCCTATTTATGCAAAGCAAAAAGTCTCTTATTCATCACCGAGTACCCTTACTAGGTTATGGTTGAATCCTTTGTCATCATCCTCTTTGTTCTTTCTTTGCTTGATGGTTTTCTTTGTAAACTTTCAGTCCAACAGTTCTATACTCAATCTAGTAGGGTTAGTCCTTAGGAAATTCCTTAAATTGATTTTTCATACTTGGTATATGTTCATAACAACTAACTATTTTTCTAAAGGCCGCGTAACATCGAATCTTACCTTATAATGTGCTGGCCACCTTAACTTTCTCCTTCCATCCCTATGTCAATATATCGTGCAATCTTTTATCAAGGCTTTATTATCAATCATGCAGTCTGTATTGTCAGGAGGTATCCTCATAAGTAGTAATTTTCTCAATTCCTCAAATTTTATTTTTCAAGTGCCTCCTTATTTTAGCTTTCAAGTGCCTTCTCATACTTAACTTATAATAGCAATAATTCTCCTTCAATAGCGATTATATCAAATTGTACTGAAGTTGTCAACTCAACAAGTTTAACAATACTCAGGTAAGCATAAACATTTTCTTAGACATATAGAAAGACTTTATTTGATTACCTATTGATCTCTTTTCAGATATATCTTTGTCATAAGCTCAAGGGTCTCTAAAGTGATCAATACTTAGTTGCCTTCCTTTTCAATTCAAGTCAGCAGTATTTTTCAGACTTAAAGTAATTTCTCCACCTTGTCATGGTAGCCACTAAGGTTTGAAAAATCTTTCACATTGGTTTAGATCACTTCTTATTTTTGCTCTTATCTCAGTCGTTACTGTCCTCCTTAACTGACCTCATACCCTTAATTGACTTAGTCTAACAAGTGCTTTTCTTTTCAAGGAAAACTCAAGTCTAAAGACTTATAACATTCCTCTGAGTATATAACTTCGACTAAATAATGGTCTTAAGATATTGCTCTTCCAATCTATGATAGTAAGATCTTAATTTGATCCTTGATGGTACCCTATTGCTAAATGGACAAGTTACTGTCCTGGCTTAATTCCTTTATTCACTTAAGTAGTGGTAAGGTAGGACATCACAAAATTTTCTTTTTATGGACTATATCCATTGGTGTTCCTCATAAGCTAATGGATCTAATAAGAATCTAATTAATATCAAACCATCTGTAGAAGTTTAACTTCTAGTCGGTCGCCATTCTTCTTTGAAAATTTCTTGTCACATAATCTCCTAAAATTCGATACTCTACTCAAAGTCTTAAATCCCATATGCTTTCTCTCTATTATATGCGTTTACAATAACATCATTGCCAACTCAACTATTATTATTCCTTTGAAGTTGATTGGTTATCTTCTCACTTGATTCAAGATGAAAGATTTGTATGTATCTTCATAAAGTCATGATTTCCTTCTTTTGAATATTCAATATTCATCGAATACGTATAGTTGCATCTCTATCTCTTTCTCTCTTTTCTTCAAAATCCTCATTTGGTCTACCTGGATCAATGTCTCTATATGCTTTGTTGCATATAATTGATACTTCATCATAAATTGAATGCTTCTCAGAAATTCTAAACTGTCTTAAGATCATTGAAATCCTCAATTGCCTATAAAATTCATACAATGTCTTAATAATGGCATTAAAGTTTTGGTCATGCTATACTTTTCCTGTTAGGATCGATTTATTATTCACAGATCTATCATCCCCAATATTATTGTCAAAATCTTTTGGTAACACTGTCGAATATAGTTCCCTATCTTATTCGTGTTATATTCCTCATAATATGTCACTTGTATACATCTTCTGATTTGCTCCATAATACTCAAGTAGTTATTATTTGATATCACTTCACTTTTCATGAGACTTTAGTTAAGGTATCCAAAATTGAGCTAAGTCTTTCAGGATCTATTCCTTTGTAATCTAGTACGAGTCGTAGTCATCTCCTAATATTATCTTGCATCGTTATCCCTCTTAGATTATCATCAAAATTCTTTTCAAAGTCTGTCTCTTATATCTCTTATAATACTCATATCATATCCCTTGTGATAGTGTACTCATATTTTGATATTCTTTATGATGGTAAGATAGCCATCTAAGTTCTTCAATTTTCTCACCTTTGATGAGATTGCTTTATTGCAAGTTAAAACTATCTACTAACAAGTTCACTAACATCTTCATTCCTTCATCATTCTTATCATAATATAATCCATGTATGAGTTTTCATATTTGCACCATACAACAATCCTTAATCCTTAAGTCGTCTTAGACTAGATTTTGGATAAGGGTTGCACTATCCTCTGCCTAATTATTTGTTAAACCAAGCTCTGTTTCACCTATTTATTTAAGGTGAAATGCCTTGAGCATTAATATGGTAATCCTCAAATAGAAGTAATCATCTTCACTACTCCTTTTTATACTACTTATTCTTGATTTTCTCTATTGTCCATGTCCCTTGGACATGCTGGATTGGCTGTGAAAGGATAAAACCTGGGCTCTGATACCAACTGTGACGACTCGAGTTTTCTCATGTATTTTTAAATGCAATATCTAATTTCCTAACGCGGGATGCATCCCTATTTGAAAACCATTTGATAAAAAAACCATGCAATGCAGCAGAAAATCTTTAGTTTTTAAACTCATTTTTGAAAACCCTGAGTGTCATTTGCCTTCACAACAACCAATGTAGTTTTTGAAAAACTTCAGAAATCATAAATGTTTTTCCCCAGGTCTTTCTAGTCACAGCACACAGCCCAACTGTAATTAAATACAAATACATGTCCAAAGGGTTGAGAATTTACTTACATGTATAATTGTTTCCTTTTTTATTCACTTGCCCGTAGCACTAACATAGATGTCCTCTACTTGTGGATGGAATTATCCTAAAAAATGTTAAGGATAGGGTGAGTATATACTATACTCAGTAGGAGTCTATCACTACTAGTTTTATAATGCATGCGATGTTTAAAATCATGTGCTCTTTCAAAACATGTGCATGTCTGAACACTCAAGTTCAATATATCAAAAAACATTGTCAAATTGAAATACTAACGACTTAAAGGATCACATAATCCAAATCGAAAGTAACATATACATATATATCATAACATTATGATATGCATAAGATGCTTCATTGAATCCAACTCATAGATATCTAGTATGGTATGGTCGACCAACCTCATATCATGCCATATGCAATGCAAATAACTCCACAAAACCATAGGGTCCAACTATGCCCATGACCTCCTCGCCGTGTGGTCATATACTTAAAACATGTATTCTCAAAACAATAATAGTTCTTTTAAAAGAATCTAGTAGTGATAGAGCACCTACCTCAAAGTCTCTTGGAGTCGCGTCCTTTATCGCTCAACCCGTCCCTGGGTCTCATTTATAAACTCCTGGGTATAAATGGATACAAGGAGTCTTAATTAATTTCAGTCTATTTAGACATTAGACCGCTAGCCCTGCCTATTGGGTCCCTGGTTCTTGCCTAATTCATTGTCAGGCTGGATCCTATGATGTGGACCTACTATTCCATAGCTAACTCTGTAAATTGTCCTTTAATCTTAGCTTTAAAGTCTTATTGGGTCCACGTGTCCTAGTTCCCTCACGTGCGTGCGTGCTTAAAGGCCGTGTCAAGGACCGCATTTTTGCACGCGCATCATCGCACGGGCGTACCTTGTATGATGGCGCGTCTCAGCTCCCAGGGCACCCCGTGCACTCTGGTCGAGCTAGGACCCGTACCCTATGTCACGTGCGCACCCGAGGGCAGCTCCTGGGACAGTGTACGCACTGTCGTACGCTTGGAGCCCATCCTTGGGACCCTGTCCCAGGCGCACATGGAGCAAGGCATCCCTGGGACACCTGGCTCGTGCAAGGTCGTCTGGACCTGGCTTGGGTGTTGTGTTCGTGCAGGGCGTTTGAACGGCTTGGGAACGTCCTCCAGCCCAGAAATTCGGTTGGAAAAAAGGTCAGTCTGGCATGGATCTTGGCCTGGGGGAAGTGAAACGGAGGAAAGGGAAGGAGGGGCTTACTTGGGTAGCCTGGGGATGCCCTTTTCTGGGTGGTGCGGCTCCTCCTTTCAGCCTGAAAACCCTTGGCTGCTGGAAACTCGAAGAAGGGGAAAACCCCATTGCCAAGACCGGAGAGAAGAGAGGGGAATGGCCGGCCTGACTTGGGCTTGGCCATTGCCAAAAAACTTAGAGAGATGTGTTTGAGACGGGTTTCCGATTTTTTTGGAAACCCCAGTCTCAAACGACTGGAAAAAACCCGTTTTGAAGAGGGGGGAAGATGGGGTTTTTATAGAGGAATGAAAGGCGGTGCCCCTCAATGGCGGTGCCACCATTTTCCTTGGTGTATTCTAGAGAAATCGTGAAAAAACGAGTTTCTGGGAGGGTCTAGAGGTTGAAGACGACAGGGGGTGCCGTTACCAAAACGCCCCCTGCGTTTTTCATCCTTTTTCGTTTTTCTATTTTATTTCTAGAAATACCCCTATCTTTAAACAGCTGTAACTTCCTCATACGAACTCCGTTTTGGGTGATTTTTGAGGTGTTGGATTCCATTTTTTGAGTAGAATCTAATGGTACTAAGTTCTCTCAAAAATTTCTTTGTTTACTATTTTAAATAAAGTGAAACATTTAACTCAGTTTATTTCCTATTGAATGTTCATTTTTCGTTAAAAATAGTGTAAATTGCTCGGGCATTACACTCTATGAGTAGTAGCAAGCCTTGATGGTTGTGGTTTCATCATTGCTTTAGGTAGGCACTCTACGAGCAGTTGCAGCACCTGATGGATATAGATTTCATAGATGTTTTTAACAAGTACTCTTTGAGTAAGCCTAATTCCTTGAGATGATATTGATACCAACTTGCGATGGAGACAGAAGGCAGTAGGAGGTAGCTTCTCATGGGGAAACACTCTAAAAGGGTAGCCAATAGCTCCCATGAGGTCTAGTGATGATAGAATGTAAAGTATCCATGAGTTGATGTAGAGGTTGCAGAAGTCACCTGAGGAAATGGTAAGGCCCTATGAGCAAAGGATTTCGGGATTTGGTTTGGGCATGTTGGAAATGTTGCTCACTCTTAAGAGTCTAGACTAATCCTTTCACAGTAGGGTTACATGTCATTGTCCATGTGGTAGGACTATATGTCATTGTCTCGATGGTAGAATTGTATGCCACCCAATTTTCAAAGTTATGATATTTATCTTAATTTGATGTGGAGAATTTATGTGCATCTTTGATTGATAATTTGGTTTAGAAACCATGAACATTTTTGGTTTTTACATATCGTAGATTTATCGAATGTTGGTTTGCTAATGATTGGACTTTGAGCATATAGTCTACTATTTGACTTTATCAACTAACTCTATCTTTAATTACTATGCTTTAACACTTACATTTAGTTGATAGTTTTACTATAAACATTATGATACATATTGAATTTTCCAAACTAATGGTTTTGTTTATTTAGTTTACTCGTATGTTGTATGACTACCTATACACATGAAAATGAGTATGTGAAACACCTTGATCTTTATAAATTGACTAAAAATATCGAATGACAAGCAACTTAGACATTGATAGTGATATTTTGAATGATCATATATGATGAATGATCTTGAAGGACTATATGTTATGAACAAATTTAGAATGATTCTATATTATGCATGAAAAATAATCTTAGTAAGGCAAAATGTTTATGAAATTATAAATGCATAGAATGCTTGAATCATTATGAATATAGGGCAACGATATCTTTAAAATCATGGAAGTTTAGCATTTTATCAAATATACTGATTTGTACATAAAAACTAATTTCATGGATGTATGGTTTGAGAACTTTTAATTTTGACATGAGCACTTATTTTGGAACATCATGACCAATTGTTTAAATGTGAAAAATTGTCAAATTATATTGATTATGTAAATCATGAACTGCATGCCCAAATTAGTGACTTATTCCACTTACACAAGTGCAAGCTTGCTAAAACATAGTAATTTGTTTACAATGTCTTAGACTTGGAGAATTAAAATGGAAGGATGAACAGGTCGAGCTAAGAATGTGAAAGCAACATGTGGAGTTATAATTATAGAAGATTGGGATTTCAGTATTAGAAGTGTGAGCTTCAAAATTTAGCATATATATATATATATATATGTATATATATATATATATATTCATGTACTACTTAAGAATGTAAATGTAGTCAACATTAGAAGTGTGGACTCATTTCTATTTAGTGGATTGTACTGCGATGTGGTTGTGGTTGATGGTTCTGGGATGTGATGTGATGTATGTTAGTATTTTTTTCAAAACAATGAAATAATTTTGTGTCCTTCAGGTATTCCGTGTTGTATTTGTTAAATGCATGTATTTTCAAAACATAAAAGGAAACTCTATCAACATTTCAGTAGGAATAAGACATTCATTCACTATAAAGTCCTTCTGTTTGTTTAAGAAATGAAACTCGAGCCTTTTATAAATACTATTAAATAAACATAAAATTTCATCATTGTGTTTTCGAAAAGAATTTCAAACAAGGGATATCTTGAATTTTGAAATAGTTTTTAAAATGTATTTTGAAAACTCGAGGTGTCATAGTATTTGATTTCTAATATATTTGATTTTTAATTCCTATGCCTAGATTTTATTTTTTGTCATTTTATGTACTTCGAGAATTTTTGTATATTTAGATAATTTGTTTAGTTTAATAACTCATTTGACTAGGTTAAATTAGGCTTTTATTAAAATTTGTTTATTAATATAGTCTCTATGGATCCACCCGTACTTGCTATGTCTATGCTATTGTGGACCCATGCACTTTAGCTATTCTTGAAATACATCACTTTTGTCATCTTTACCCCAATGTGACACTAACCTAAAGTTCAATTCCAAATCCAATTATCCTTAGGAATGGAGTCATAGGAAAGCCAAGAAATGAGGTGCCTACTTACTTTTCCTAAATGATCTCCACTCTTTAAAAGAAGAAAAAGAAGAGATGGATTGGAAGGGATAAAACAACTTTTTGCATCACCTTAGCCACATACTCTTGGAAAAGAGGATGGCTTTTGTTAGGAGAGAGGCAAAGATGGGTTTAGAGGTCAGCCAACTTAAGGAAGGGCTAGCCATTGAAGGAGGCTTCCTATGTTAAGGATGAACTATAATAAAATGAAAAAGAAAATGGAGATAGTGGACCTTGACTTAGAAATCCCCAGTTCAAGCCTTAGGAGATGAGAAAGGAACTAGGTTTGTACCATTTAAAGTTGTCCTATTCTTCAACGTGATGCCTTTAGTTAGGAATGATGGATGGCTTTATGGATGGATTTGATTTCCATAGCCATGCTTTAGGAATGGAAGGAATCCTTGGCTGCCATAGAAGGGCACAAGGCTTCTCTTCCTTTTCCTTATATTCCCAAATCCCAAAAGAAAGGGAAAATAAAAGAAGTAAAGAACAAGATGTGTAGAAGAGTATGGAAGGAAGGATGTGTGCGTGTAGAGTTATGGAAGGAAGGAGGTGGAGGCATAGGATCAAGGTTAATGGAGGAAGCATATAAGGGTAGAAGGAGGTGGTGGCATGGAGTATAAGGGGAGAGGTTGAAGGATGCATGAAATCTTGTGTGGAGAAGAAATGGATCTTAGAGGGTAGGGGGATGGTGATGGAGAAGTGCAATATGATATGCAAGGGAGATCTTACGCGACTAGGAAGTGTATGTATGGAGTGTTAAGATGCAAGGATGCTTGGAGTGTGCTACCTAGGATGGGCTAGATGAGGGTTATGAAAGACCTAAAAATGCAAAAAGGAGAATGCATACAAGATCTAGGGAAGCATGGATGCATGCAGTTCCTAGGTGATGAGTGGATGTTAATATAAACAAGCAAGGGATGGAATGGAGGAAGAAAGAGAACGGGATAAAGGAAAAACAAAGATGAAGAATAAAGAAAAGAACGGAATTGCTGGTTGATATCCTTAGCTCTTCTCAAAAGGATGAGGACAAGTGGATCTTGGGGAGCTATGGTAAGGGTAATCTCTCTCCCTTTTTTCACCTATGTTTAGCTTTTAAGGTCTAAGGAAAGGTAAGAGATCCCTTATCCTT
Source organism: Warburgia ugandensis (assembly GCA_035236585.1). NCBI lineage: Eukaryota > Viridiplantae > Streptophyta > Magnoliopsida > Canellales > Canellaceae > Warburgia > Warburgia ugandensis. The sequence continues at coordinate 55,824,421 of CP141133.1, read as the reverse complement.
CTTCTTCACCTCTATTAACAAGTTCTTGGAGTAAAAGCCCTAAGGAATGGAGGGTTAGAATCTAAGGCAGGGTGGAAGGAAGAATGGTTGAAATGTAAATATCAAGGGAGGAAATAAGGAATAGGAGTGGGGGAGAATGGAATTCAAGATGGGAGTGTATAGAACATGGGATGTATGTGTATGAGATTTGGATGAGATATGGAGATGGGGAATGAAGGAGATAATGTTGGAAGAAGGGGGATATTCTAGGATGGAAATGATAGAAAGGAAAGGGAGAAAATAAAGGGAAAAGAAGTGGTAAGTGGAAAGATATCAGAGATGAGACATTGGATTCAATACGATTGTAATGAAAGTTCAAAAAGTTTGAAAGAAAGTTGGACCATTGGATTGAATTGGATGGTGGAAATTTTTCCTCCTTAGGGTTTTTTCTTGAATTCTCTTGGAGTGTGTGGTGACTAGAATTTGTGGATATTCTTTTCTTAATTCTTGGCCATTGAATCTTCATTACACTAGCATGAGTCAAAGAGATTCTGTTGGACTCTTCTTATCCAAAAAGATCTTTTATAAGGGCTCATTTTCTCTCCACCGTAGGATTGGATTACCTTAGAGTGGATGGCCTAGATTCCTTTGAGATTTACTTATCCACTCTTGATTTGACTTTTTTTTTCTTCCATCCCATCATAATTTTCTCTAGCCAATGAGATTTAAGAAGGTTGGGATGTTTCCCCCCTTATAAATGACATTTTTCTCCTTATAAATAGGTGGGCAGCCCATCAAAAAAATCTCCATCAATGGGGCTTGGTTTTGGTGTTTCTTACATTCTATACTCTCATTGGTCCATCATTATTTGATATATTATCATTGATTTCTTAGCATATGTACATATAAGGATGGATTTTGGCCTTTCAATGCTTGAAAAGTAAGATAATTTGCAACCATAGATTTCTCGTAAATTGTCTCTCCCTTTGTCCTTTATTTTCTCCATTTGTATTCCTAATTTTTTCATGTAAAAACATGGAGTGTGACTCATCCCCTTACATGGTAGAAATTGTATGGCTCCTTAAGTGGTCCCCAATTTGGGTTGAGTAAGAGAGAGAGTTTGAGGAATATATCTCATGCGAACCCCAATCTTCTAACATGTTCTATTTTAGATAAGCTTTCATTGTATCTGATTCCAATGTATGTGATTTGAGCTTCTCTAGATGCTTGCCAAGGTGGTGGATAGCTTGCATGTAGTAATGAGAGCTTTTGCCATCTTACTTGATATGAACACCCTTTTTAGTATGGATAAGATCAATGTTCCTCTTAGGGTTTCAAACTGCTCCACCTTTGATAATAATACCAAAATTTTTGTTTGAACTCTTGAACTTTATAATTGGCATGTGTGGTCTCATTATGTAGCTTAGACTATAAACTTGCTCTTTTTTAGGGGAATTGCCAAATTTGAGCATTTGTTTTGTACCTTGGAACTACAAAATATAGAATTAACCCTAATTAGTGATATTTATGTTATTCTTGGTGCTAAAATATACCAAATGTAAAGGTACGTGTGTAATATTTCTATATATATATATATCAGCAAAACATTCGAATGATTGAGACAAAAGTTTAAGGTACAATTCTTGAATAGTGTTGAATCTCCTAAGTAACTAGAGTATAATTCTATGAGTAACTAAACTAGGATGAATTGTCAAATAAACCATATAATAAATTGACTTAATCAACATCTTACACACTTGTAGCAATGCATTCTAAGCATAGTGGTGCAAGGAGTCTCTCACTTGGATGATTAGGGTTCAAAGCTAAGCATTAGGGTGCATGTGTAACTTTTATTAAAAAAAAAGCATAAGCATATCTTAAGTGCTTCCTACTCATTATCAGTGTGTGCCTTTAACTTAATTTTCTTAAAAGAATCTGTTAAGAACTTCCTACTAACTATTGGAAGCATAGTTACAAAAGTCTTTAATAATTTAAATTTTTTTATAAATTTTAAAAAATTATACCTTCCAAAATTTTTAATAATTAAAACATTTACACATTTTATAATTCGCAAGGGAGCACATTGCACTAAGTGCTCAATTGCAAAAATAATTTTAGAAATCAAAATAGTGGCATATAAGAGTCTAGATGCAATGATTTTTGAATTTGTAGGGCTTCAGCCAACCAACTAAGGCACTTGCTTCTACTCTGTCAAAGTTTTCCATACTTAGCATTCCACTAGTTCATGTAAGATTTTATAATATATTTGACAATGTGGTGGCCACAAGCAAAGAAAAAGGACACTTGTAAAGAGCTCTTTCTTTTCACAAAATGCTTACAACTTTCTAAGATCAAGAGTACTACACTACGATCTCAAGATGCAAGAGAAATTTTGAACAAGAAGAAATCTTTGTTAATACAATTTGAATTCCTGTGTAGACTTGAATTCTTGTGTATGATCTTCAATTTGAATTTTATAAGTTTTTTGAATGAGCTAGGATCCTCCAACTTATAGTACTTTTACAAGTAGATTTGTTGAAGACAAGTTGTAAGGTAACATGCACCTATTAAAAGATAGATATTTAAAGTTGAAAACAAACAATCGAAACCTTGTCCCTCATCTAGTTGATTTAATAATCTGAACTAGTTGGCTTGATTCCAAAATTAGTAAACAAATTAAAAAGATTTAGGTTGGAAGCTGATTACTCATGTTATGCTAGTTGACTTGATTTCAAACCCAAAAAAATTGAGCCCCACTTTAGAATGTTGCCCATAGGTTACTCATTTCTGGGAAATTGAGTCATGTTTTTGAAATTTGATTTATAAGTCAAAACATATGAAAGAAATATTTCGTTGAAAACTATTTTTCTATAACCCTTGAGTGTTTATCATTCACATTTATGAATACAGACTCATATCTAAGACCATCAATTTCCATCACTATTTCAAAATAGCAATAATACAAAGATGTATTAGTCACAACCAAATTACAATAGTAATAATCAAATGGACATTGCTTAGTACTTTGTGCTACAACTTTGAAATAAATGAAAAACACTAGATGCATTGTTTCCTTATGTTCATCAATTAAATAATTCTCCAAGGTCTTTCACTCCTCACTCCTAACATTTCTGTGCCGATCTACATTATTTTCATAGGTTGAGTATGTGAGGATAATAGTAGATAGAATTAAGACTATAAAATTGAAAATATCTACAATACGACATACATGATTTAAAAACATGTTTTTTGATAAGATAAAATCACACAACTACCATGCAATGCACCTCAAGCTTTCATTAGCATTCACATATCTCTAATCATATAATTGAATTACCATAGTAGATGATTCAAGTAAAATAAGATTATCAAATCTTAAAATAGTAGTTTGATAAAACTATGACATTGGCACTGTCAAGCATACCATAATTCCTTGTGCACTTTGGCACCTTGGCATCGCTTGCCAACTGGTCATGAGTACTCATCTAGCTACCATCTCTAGTTCTATCTTAGAACTAAAATCTAGCTCCTCAGAAGCCGAAACAAAATATCATGGATCCTACTATGCTCATGAATGGCCCAATTGAATTGTGTGCCTACTAGTACTTGACAGAGACTCCCACTGCATACTCACAGGGCCTACAAATGTCCATCAAAAGAGTGTCATGGTTACCACAATTGAAATATGCCCTCTTTGGACATTGGGTACCTACCAATTCTTGTGGTTGGAGGCTAGGGGGCCAACTCATACTACCTCCTAGCATAGCTTCCACCAGGCTTTATTTGGTAGTTTAAAACATAAATCATGGGTATCATTATAACCTATATATTTTTCTCATAAATTTCTTCAAAACATACATAATACGATAGCTTTCTTTCAATATAAAATATGTGCATCAATACATCATTTTAAAACTTAAATTTTCAACGCATCATCTTATACCAAAACTAACCAACTGTTTTCTTTTCAAAATTGAAATCTTGCCATACTATTAGGCATAGCAAACTTATCAAAACTTGTTTGTTATTTATCTCTTTTAGAAATTTCTAAAAGCATGCTTCACAGGTATAGTAACTTGCTAAAATCACCTTATCAAATATGTACATTGAATTATCCGAAAAACATAATTTTTAATGCAAGGCTTATAACTCAAAAGCCAGATTTTAATAAGTATAGTTTGACTCCAAGAATCATATTTTATAGCCATCTAATTCAAGCAACTGATATGCTTATAGTCCACCTATGTTCTTATAAAATACAAAAGACCCATGTTATTCAAGGGTATTGCCTCATGCTAAAACTTCAATTTTCATGCAACTTTTGAAAACTCAAAACACACCCTTTTGAGTACTCTTTTTTGAATATCAGAAATTGGATTTTTTAGGAACATCCTTAGCCTATTAAATAGTCCATAAAAGGCTATATTTTTCACTAGCAACATGTTAAAAGCCATCCAAAAAATACACTAGGTTTCAAAATCTTTTCAAGAGATCAAAGCTTATAACACATATAATCCATAGCTTCATGACAAAAATGCATCAATCATGGAAATGTTCAATCATAGAAATAGATCTATAATTTGACTTATGAAATGTAAATACAAGAAATTCTATTTTATATGATCTTGAAGAAACAATGTTATTCGATCCTTAAATCCTTTTAAAATTTTTGAAAACTTGGTAATCCTTAAATCCACATATCCTCCTCCCCTCTTCTTCTCTCTCTCTATCCTCCCCACATTTCTTGTTCTATTTTCTTTCCTTCCATGTCTTCTTCTCTTTCTTTCCAGCCTTGGACATCCCATATATATGGACATCTTCTCTTTTCCAATGGTGCTCAACCTCTTTTCTATTTTAGCTCTAACTAAAATGATTACTTGTCTACATGTTTTACACCAATTATAGGAAAGATTCCTTTTTCCACTTTTCTAGCTACAAGGTGTTTCCTTAATTAATGTCTCCTAAGTAGCTTCTTAATAAATCACATTCTCTAGTATCCACTCCATCTAACACATGATGTTAACTATCTTCCTAAACATATTAGCTACTTGCCTTCATTAAGTTTCATAATTTTAACTCATCATTTAACTTATCACGTTTTTCTCATATTTCCATCATCTTTTCCATAACACATCAACCTTCCTAGTTGCATTACAAATCTAAGCTAGAGATGTCACCTACTAATTTCAAAAAATTTTAACATTTTTCATTTCTCATTAGTTGACATGGGGACCAAGTCATGGTAACTATGTGGGCCCTACTGATTAATACTAATTTAGAAAGGGGTTTCATTATTAATATAAAATCTTGATTTCCCCACTATGTAAATCTCCATTGTCGGATTTTCACTATGTTAGTGTTGTTGGAAAGCTATCTCCAAGCTCCATCCATTTGTAGATATCATATTTTGGATAAATTTTAAATTTTTAGTAATTGTAAATATAGTACAAAATTTTGGGGTATTACAGTTCTTCAATCTTGTCAAGGTTTCCAATTGCTTAGATTAAGATAGTGGACTCACTTGCACAAAACTTTTGTAGATTTCTAAAAATCGTTTACTCTATATTGAGTTGCCTTATTGGATGACTCAACTCTTCAAGCTAGTCTCTAAAGCTCAATTGATTGGATTTTCACCATTCAATTGGATTTCAAATTTTAAGATCTAGTCACTTAATCTTGCAATTTCAATCAACTCAAAATGGTATATATTTAACCCCCAATTCTTTCAATGCTGAAACTTGCTCAAGTTGATGTCAATTTTCTTCTAACCTTCAGTATCATCTTATACATGCACCTAACAAGTTACAAACACATGGTTTAGGTTTTTCCATTGATGTGTTTTAAAAATAACAAAGTGCATGGCTCCATTGTAACATAGTTTGTGCAAGTACAAGTCAATCCATAAAGACTCTATTAAAAAATGGATTTAATTAAAGTCAATTTTAATCACTTTAACCTAGCAAAGTATTCAATTAATTCTTAAAATTAATAAAAATAAAGCTTACTAAAATTTATAAAATCACTTAGAAACAAAACCTAGGGCTAGAATTCATTATATTGCAATCAAATGAGCCTATGGCCAAGAATTTGGAATTTTTGTAATTCAATTAATATTTTTCCTTAAATTTCTATTTCAAGTACATTCTTATTTTAAAGAATTAAAATATATTAACATATTTACTCAATGCGTAGTATGTCATTTTAGAGTATAAACTACCAAGATTTTCATATATTAATCCTTACTAATCTAACACAATTAATTTCTCTATCATACAAAGTACAAGACAAAAGCTATGTGAAATCATTAACTATATGAATTAGTGTTAATTTTCTTAAAATAAAAAATTGCACAATTTTTATTCCAAGTTTTACTCAATAAAAAATTCATATCCTAACCATAGGAAATAAAATTTATCTAATCATGATGGAAAATTAAATTATTAAAAATTTAGAACTAACATTTATTCTATTTTAGCGATTAAAAATTACACAAAACTAACAATTCTAACTACTAATTAAAATTCAATTAAATTAAAAATAAATTATAAACTATTTAAAAAATTCTCATTAAGTGAACACAAGATTACACTAGCTCCAAAATAAATAAAATAATGAAAAATAAATCCTATGATAAGGAGAGAATTCACCAAATTGTTGCCATATCACTCGATAAAATCACTTCAATCTTTCCTTCTTACACTAACATCTATTTTTATTGCTCCAATCAGCACCTTAATCTTATTGTGTTAGTTAATAAGAGCATATTTTGTTTCCCAAGCCAAAATCCAAAGGAGAATTTTTACACCAAAATTCCAGTGTATGCATGTAAATTTAATGGAAATTGTGTGTAAACTAGTGATAAACAGGTGCTAAGAAAAGGGTATGTTTTCTATCCGATCTTGGTGATATAATCATGTGGTATTGTAAGAAATAGAACAAGGGTGAAATTAATGAAAATAAAATGGATATAGGTAACAAAAAAATCTAGAAAAATCCAGCAATATATGGATGGAAAATAGGTACGTAAAAGATGATGTACTGAGGTTTAAGATTGGATGATGGAAAAAAATAGCTAGAGAGGGAATTTTTACATGAAATTTTGTGGAGTGATAAGGTATAGGATTAAGTGGTAGGGTGATTAATTTCAAGGTAATATTAAGTGCATAAGAATTTATAAAATAAAATAGTGTAAAAGGGCTAAATCTAGGTGTGAAAATGAGAGTAAGAAATAGGGGATGGATAGAAGCAGTTAGGGAATGAATTTTGGGATGATATTTGGTGGTGGAAAAGGGTATGGGATGGAGATGTTAGGTCTGAAAATTAGATATGTGTGGTATATAAAAAAAATGAAATAAAGGGGATGGAAGATTGGTGTGTAATGGAGGAATAAATGAAAGAAAACTAACCTTTTCTCTATGGAATACATGCACTAACCTTAGGAACTATTCTTATTTTAATCTTTAGAGATCCCAAGTTTCCTTGTTATTCAGGTCCCTCACTAAGCCTCCTTGAGGAATGGGTGTTTCTCCATTTTTTCTTCTCTTTCTCTAAGGAGAATCCCCCATATTTAAATTTTTGGAGTACAAACTCTAAGGAATGGTAGGTGGAGATCAGATGGAATAAAGGAAGGATGGATGGTGGAGATTTAAAAAAGTAAAAGAGAATAGAGAGATGGGGGAGGCATGAAATGGATTTTTGGTTTTATTGGAATTCTGAAATTAGAGATGAATACAAACCATTGGATTGAAATGTGTGGTGGAGATCTTTTCTACTTAGGGTTTTGATTTAACTTTTCAATAAGGGCAAGGTGGCTAGAGTTTCATATTTATTTTTTTATTTCTCTCCTTGATTGGATCATGCTTAATCCCTAGGTTGGATGGTTGAGATTTCCTTGAAGTCTTCTATCCAAAAGGGCATTGTTTTATGGCTCATTCCTTATCATCCATCAAATTGGTATGCCTTAAGATGGATGGCTAGGATTCCATAAAGATTTCCTATCTAATCTAATTCTCCTCCTTCATTTTCTCCTCATCTAACCATTTTTATATCCAACCAGTGAGATTAAAGTTAAAACATGTTTTGCACCTAAGTGAACATGTTTTCTCCTCTTTTGAAAAATGTTAGATAGCCCACTATAATTTTCTCCACTAAGCATGGGAATCCAAACTTAAATAGATTTTAATTGATTGCTTAGGATGTTCTTAGATGTGGAATGATCTCAACTACTATTTCTTGAAATTCCTAGATGAAAACCAAAATTATATTTTCTATTTTTTTGTGTCTCTCATCCCTCCTTATTTTTCTCCACCAATCATACTCATCCCTTCATGTATTACACATTGATTTAAATGGAAAGGACCAAATTTTCTTGAAAAATTCGTGGTGCACATCAAGTGATCTCATTTTGAAGTCTAGAGAGAGAAAGTTAGGGTTTTTAATCTCCTACGGGCCTTGCCTTGAGTGTACTTCACATGCATGATTTATTTGACATGTGTGACTTGCAAGCTTCACTTAGAAGCTTTGCAACGGTGGTGGAATGCATGCACTCATTCATGCAAGGAAGTTCTACATCGTATGTTTTGATCTTTATAGCCTCTTTTACAAGGATAAGGTTTGGCAATGCTTCTAGAATTTTTTTGTGCTAAAAATGATAATAACACTTGTTCTACATTTTGACCTCTTTGACTTCATTAATTTGGTATGTAGGCCCATATTGATACTTGGACTCTAAATTATCTATCTTTTAGGTTTTACAATGTTAAAAATACCCTTTTTTATAATTGTACCCTAATCCTATAAAATGTGAAAATGACCCTACTTAATGATTTTGTGACAAAACAAGAGTTAAAAACTTACTAAATATGGACGTATTCTATGTAATAAGTCTATACCTATCAAATTCCCTTAGACTCACATTTTGCGAGTCCTCAAGCAAAACTACTAAAGAAATTTTAAAAACTTTAAAACTTATTAACCACTTTTAGAGGCACTGTCATCTCCATGAGCATATGCAGAAAGCCTTTAAACCCCTATTGGACGAGTTTGTCTCATAAGAATCTCCAAAAATGACATCTATAACATTTTTCAAAACTTTTATGCAGGTCCTTTATTTATCTGAGAGAATTTTCTTATATTTGGCATATATTAATTACTTAGCTTTAGCTTGCTAATAACTATGAACAAAAAGGTTCAAAATCCTATCCTTATACTAAAGATATCTCATTATTTTATCAAATTTCAGAATGTGAGTGTGTACTATAGCTAATATATATAATTATCATTTTTCAAGGCAAATATATCCTAAATTATGTTTTGACTTCAATTCTCGCATGATATTCTTGACAATTAGAACGAAGTCACTCAGAAAGGTGTACATGTCTCATTAATATAGAGTAGAATGTTGTTCATTAAATCCAAAATCTCATGTATTTCATAAAAAAGAAGTATAACTTAGAAAGAATGATAATGGTCTTATGAAAGGATATCAACTATTAAAAATGTTATACTCTACCAATTTTCTTATTTATTCATCACCATATCTAAGCCATACTACTCCTAAGATCAAGTTAGGACTTCAACTTGGACAAAATGAAGGCTTAGGTAAGGGTTATCAAAAGAATGGTTATAAAGGTAAACAAAGGTTGTTTCGAAGAATATGCTAAGGTCCTCTAAAAGTGTATTCACAACCATTTTTTTTCATTTTTCTTCACAAGAGTGAACATTCTTTTCATTGGCTATCTTTTTCTTTCCCTTTTTAGTTTACTTCATATACAGTCTCTTTGAACTTTTCTTTTTTCAACCCTTTTGATGTTTATCTATTGACTTGTATTATTCATAATCTTTCTTCAAAATCTTCAACCATTTTTACATATTTCCATAAAAACTAGGTATGGCTATAATATAGGGGCTCAATATAGGTAAAGGTTGTTGGCTAACAAAAGAAGGGCTTATATTTTAAAGGCTCAAGAGGCTAACTATTGGAGAATGATGTAAGAGGGTCAAAGGCTTTGCGTTTACCAAGGATGACCTCTATCATTTCCTAGGTTGCATATAACTTGAATAGATCATAAACGTAGAAGATATTTGGTATAGTCTATCAGATGTTTTCTCAACAGTTGACCAAGACAAAGAATAATGAAACCAACTAGGAAATTACATTTTCCAAGGAAAGATTTTGAATTTTTGTATCCCTCTCAAAAAGGAAGAATGACTCTAAAGCTCATTTGGGTTATTAGTCTCCACTTATTTTCTTTAGAATCAAGTTATAATTACATCTCAACTTAAACTATAAACATAGCTATTTTGTGTAATGAATAGTCCAAGTTTAACTTTTCATGGTAAACTTTAAAAAAAAAGAATAAAATAGTGACCTAATTGTATACAAATCAATCAATATGCTAAATTTCATAAAATAACTAAATATTCAAAAGTTTTGGATTCTCATCCAAGTAAAGGAATTTATCATAAATTTTTAAAAAAATTATTTTTTAAAGTAAAATGATTGTAAAAACCTAAATGAGGACATCATAATTTAAAATACCCTAACCCTAAACTTAAATTTAACATTGTCCTCAATATTTAGAACTCCATGCCATGGACAAATGAAAATAATTATCCTAAGAGGAAAGGGTGAGAAAGATAGTAATTGTACTCCCAATATAGTGTATTAATTTGTAGATGTAGTTTGTTGAATGCAAGATTAATAAACAATGAATGCTAATGCAAATGTAAAACTAATATAATCCTAAAACTACACCAACTAACTAATCTAGTCTAACCAAATCCTAAACCTAATTAACTAAACTAATATTGGGGAGTCATGGTGATAAGATAAGGACATGAATGACCACTATGATTCTTAATTTCTTAGGACCAACTTCAAATGAATGGTCCCAATGGTTGCCAAATTGAAGAATAATAGGGCCCATATCAAACAGTATATAAAATTCATTCTCCTCCCTTACTTTTTCCTATAGTTGAGGTTTAAGCAATATCTGTATTTCCCTAAAAAGTTGTTCTTGTTCTTCTAGAAGAAGGCAACTAGTGTGGCTTAACCTTTAGTATCTTCTAATATGTACACTAGAGTTGATTGATGATAGGCCAGAATATCAATTAACTCTTCTTCTTATTTAGCACTCACAAGTTAGGTTTTAGATGAACCAAACTCTCACATGGTGAACTAACTAGTAAAGATTGTAGATCCAAATCAAGTGCTTCTTTACTATATGGCTCAAATTGAATCTTGGGAACTATAAGGGGTCCTACTGGAGCATTCCATTGAGAAGTATCTATTAGTGGTGTAGTATCTAGTAAACCATTACTTCATCAATGGAGGTATTTATATCAAAATTAAAATGAGCGAGATATGTCTTGATTGGATCTTAGCAAGAGAATGGTAGGGATGGTGTATTAACTAGACTCTTTATCTCATAAGGATCTTTAGAGTTTGACATTATTTATAGCCCTCCAGTGTATTGATGGACTTCTCATTATCCTCAACTTGGTCAATTTGCTTTCCCCATTCTAAAGTTGCAGTAGGTATCTAACCCATTTACAACTCTAAGTGTGCAATAGATTGCAAGTGGGACTCCGTTGTTTGTTTTACATCATTTTTAAATTCTAAAGTGCTCATTTTGTACTAGAATTGAAACCCACTCTACAATGTTATTAGTGGGCTCCTCATTTCTCGTGAATCATCTAATTACATGCTTAGTGGTATTTGAGAATCTAGGTGATTTGTTGATTCTAGGCAATTGGTATTCTTTATCAAGTAACTCATTGCTAAGAAAATCCAGATTTGTTCTCGAGTAGCTTTGGTCCTCAATCTAGTGGAATTGTCAAAACTTGCTAGTTGATTCAACTTGCACATATGCCATATTTTAGATGAGTTCACCTTTTAAAAGTGGTCTGTTCTTAGTTCTTCACCCAGCTAGACAAACAACTAACACATTAATGGTACTAATAATTCATTCCAATTTTCTACTTCAAAAAAGTGGACTCACTTGCACAAAATTTATGTAGATGTCTAATAATAGATTGCTTAATTTAGAGTCACTCATGTTGTAATAACCCCAATTTTTGAAATTCCATTTAATATAATTTCTAAGTTATTTTTTAATGAAATGTGAATTTGGATATTTGTATTTTAAGTTTCATGAAATTAACTTTTTGAAGGACACCTAATTGACTCTTGATCTTCAATATTTGGATTATACTTAAAAAATAGATTCCAATGACACTAAGAATGCTAAAATTGATGTCTGGATGAAAGTTTTGGGTATTTTGCTAGAAATTTGATCATGGGCCTGACTTAAATAAATCTGCAACAAATAGGTTAGACGACATTATTGTAGTGCATAACTACCATCATGCTAGATTTAAGAGAAGAATAATTGCATTTAAAAATAATTAATAGTATATAAGTATATATAATATAATATATAAAAAATAAAACTAAAGAAATAATTAAGGTCTATAAGGAGGGGGCTAGTCTTTATATCTGCAACCCCCTTTTTAAATCAATCAACAATTACTTTAGAAAACAAGAGAAGAAAGAGGAAGATGAAGGGAGGAAAAAGAATAAAGTGAAGAAATAGAGGAAGAGAGGAAGAGAAATAAAGAGAGATAACTGACATAGGAAAAACACAGATCCAACTCGACATCAAAGCCAATGAAGTAGAGAAGGGACGAGGGTTTCATCCATCAAAGATCAAGCTTGCTGGATAAAATGTTGAATAAGATGAGACATTCATCTTACCACCCATGTAAAAATGACCAAAACCCTAAAGTTTAAGGTTGATTGAGTAGCATCTTGCAAGAAAATCAATGGATTGTAACTGGCTCAAGATTTTGAACTCACTAAAGAAAACAACACCTTAGATCAATGATCTAAGCTAGTCATCTTCTTCATCACAACAAGAGGAACAAAAGCCTCAATGCTACTTGATGATTAGCAGTGTTTCAACTAGAATCTCGTAGGAGTAGCAACAGATGGTGACGGTACATTGTTGGATGTTTATAATCAACCTGATCGGATGCCAATTGGAGATGAAAAATGCATTGAGGTGGGTTTTCCATCATCTGATTTTATGATTTCTAATTTAATTAGTTAGAATTGCATGGAATGATTGGATCTAGGTCGACTTAATAATAAGGAAATTAGATCCAGGTCTCTGTGGCTTAGATCTAATCGTTTAAACTAAAAACTTATGGTCAGATCAATGAGAAACCTCAGATATGACCGTAATCTAATAAAAGGGATTATAGATGGCAGATTTGGTTGCACAAAATAGTGATCATATCCCTAATTTGTAACCAATATCTATAATTCGCATCAATCTATCTATCAAGCCTTGACTAGATGGTGAATTTATGTATGATTTGATTATCCGCAACCTATAACAATGATTAGAAGAATGTGAACCAATGGATCATAGTCAGATTTGCAAATTGGAAAACTATAGTACTATATTTCTAAGTAAATCAAAATCAAACTATTAGGTGATTGGTAGATTTAGAATTTGTCCACTAGCGACTATCCATCACATGTACACAAAGCTTCGATCATCCAAGATTGCATTCAGTCATGGATCAATAGCTCAGGCTATTGAATCATGGGAACAGTAACTCTATAACTGTACAGATCTATAGAATTTAGATAGTTATGAATGATTTGACTCATTGATTGATAATCAACAATGTAGACTAGATGAGGCAAGGCCTGATGGACTTCTAATCGATGATCTATGGTTGGTAATGCAAACTAACAACTTAAATGGCTGAGATTACTAAGATTTAAGGATGTATTGAAGATGGAATTATAAAAATCTAATGGTTTGATGATTTGGACCTTTAGATCATAATTAGATTTAAAATCTAAGTATATGTATATGTACATTAGAAACATAACCTTTACGCACTATAAAGATTTAGATGTTGTTGGACCAACTTGGAATTAAGTCTATAGCCAAAGCTAAGGGAAAAGCTTGTGGGAATGGATGAATTTGCCACAAGGGTAGATTTTTTTGACATCTTTTAATTATTTGTATATTTGGATTATCATTAGAATATTAGCCTAGTCAAATAATGTGTATTTCATCAAATACATGTTATAAATAGATTCTAAGAAAATAGATAAATGGTGTGATTACAAATTAGAAATGCATCACTCTATATGGATGCTAAATTTTGTATCTTTATGCTGAAATGAATGATTTAGATCCTTATTACGATTGATGATAATAGACTACTTGAGATTATGATTTGCAATTATCAAGAGACATAATCTCTAGTTAAATTGGAGATGTTAATAAGGATTTATTAGGTGAATCAATTTCCATGTGTAAAATGCATAAGGTCCAAAAACTAAAGGAGACTTTGCCAAATTTTTGGTAGAAATGAATGATTTACATAACCATTAGACCCTTGGTTTAAAATTACTAATACTTGTATTTCATATATGAATTTTGCAGATTTGACCCCTCATTTTAATTTGATGCATAGCTATGATTTGATACATCATTTGTATTTCATCACTTGTTATCTTCTTGCATGTGGGTCCCCAATGAGTGTACATAAGAGGCTAGCTGATGAGGATGGGTTCAAGAGGCAATGCGTGGTATGATCTTGGTTTGAGCTAAAATGATTGAAAGATGTTTTTACAGGCATGATTTGATTTGTGATTTGGTTTTGACATGAATTTGCCTATGGTGAGCCAGTATGCTCTCATGTAAGTTTGGCATGGATTTCTAATGTGAGCTTATATGCACTGGTCATGATTTGTCATGGAATTGCCTATTATAGAGATGATATGATGTGATGTTGTTTTGGAATTGACTTTTCTATTATTGAAGTAATGTGATTTCAATGTTTTATCTTTATCACTGATTTATGCATACCGATAGTATACATTTCCCTTTACATGGATATCTTGTGATTTCACTTATATTGATGTTTCTACATGGATAGATTTAAACCCTAGATATGATTCTATTATACTATTTGTGTTACATGTGCTTGTGATACATTCTTATTTGACTTAGTATTAATTTTACCTACTTAATGAGTTGATATATTATAAGATTATTTTACATGGATTTGCTAATTCAATGAGATAATATGTTATGAAATGATGTGACTTGGAACTACATGGATTCAATTATAATAGTGTCACATGTTTAGGATTCTGTAAATGCATTTTGTTCTTTAGAATAGATTTATGAATGGCCTAGAATTTCATTTGTAGTTGGCTTTATATATATATTGGCAAATTTACATACTTAAACAACTACCAAGAATAGGGTTACCTAGACATTGTAATTTGTTTACCATATCTTAGGTTTGAAGAAATTGACTTGCAGAAAAGACAGCTTGATGTAGAAGAAACCATGGATGAGGACAACAACAGCATGAAATTATGCTGAAAATATAAGTATATGGATTCTATTTCATCTTTGTTGACATGCATGCATGTATGTATGTATGTATGTATGTATGTATGTATGTATGTATGTATGTATGTATGTATGTATGTATACAATTGGACTGTTAGCTATGACTAGATAAAATCTTGGAAAATGTTAAATATAAATTCATCACATTTTAGAATCTTTGAAATATTTTTGTTGTAGAGATGATGCTAGGGTTTTGTAAAAAATTTCTTCACAAAAAAATTATTCTGCTATTTACATTTTAAGAATAATGAAAATGTGTTTAAAAGAAGCTAGATCATCACAAATATGGATCATTTAACTCTTCAAGCTCTAAATCTCAATTGAATAGCTTTTCCTCATTCAGTTGGATTTCCAATTTTATGATCAACTTACCTAATCATGCAATTTGTGTCTAATTGAATAGGCAGATGTTTGAACATTATTTCTTTTAGTAGGAAACTTGCATCTCAATTTATTTCTAACCTATCATATAATCTTGTGCATTCATCAAAAAAGTTATAAACACATTGTTATGGATCTCTTACCATCAAAATCAAGGAGTCTTAGGTGAACAAACATCATATTTTTCCTAATAGAGTACAAATTTTATGAATAATTTTTCAAATTCTCAACTATTCTTTGTAAATTTAGCTACAAATTCAAGTAGAAAGTAAATTCAATATCATCATGCTTTTTTCCTTTTTGTTAATTATCCCCAATAGTTTGGAAAATTTTTAAACTTTTTGCTTCATTGACTTTCTCCAATATCCAAACTTTGTATCTATGCTAGTAATGGTGGTCATAGGTATGTTTTACCTACCTTTATTCTCCCGTTTCATGTAGGGTGGATGCTAAAAATATGACAAAAAATAGGGTTGGTGAAACCTAATCTAATCCATGGAGGGATGGGGGTTAAAAGACTTGAAGACCCAACTAGAGTTATCAAATACATTGATCGCATGTGTGAAACTTGTTTATGCAAAAATTCATTTCATGTACCAATATGAAATCATATATAAAATAATGTGAAATTTATGTAAACTCATCCAATACATTTGGAAAAATTCCAAAAAATCAATGAAATACTCATTAAAGACCTTGACCAAAACACACATAATTTCTCTCTCTCTCTCTCTCTCTCTCTCTCTCTCTCTCTCTCTCTCTCTATATATATATATATATATATATATATATATATATATATGAGTGAAGAGTTACATAACAACATAACAAACTACATAGAAGCATATCCTAATTCCTAAATCTACTTGAAATCTCTCTAGTAAGGGGAGAGTGCCACCTCAAGCCTCCACTCATGCGTAATGATGAGTGGTGCCATGATGCTTGTGACCAACTATGCTAGGAAACTTTCTATCCTCTTTTGTTCTTTTAATCTCTCTCTATCTTGTTTCTCTCTTTTGTATCTCTCACGTATCCATTACATTTATTTTTAGTTTTACAAATGTTATCTATAATATTTTCACATTTCTTGTTTCATGTAGAATTTTTGTAAACAATTTAGGATTTTCTTTTACATATAGTTTCTCAAATATGTTTCACGTTCAAGTAACTGTGGACCTAGGCTATGCAACATGGATCACTATTATGTCTAATATAACCTTGGAAACAAAGTCTTAAAAAAAGGTGATGTGCATTACCTAGATTATTACTTTATCTATCATTTATGCAAGGTGAGATTAGTCATTTTCAAGACTACAAGGTTAGACTCCCTGAATTTTCTAGCTAAAGGACTGGACAACCTCTTGTATCAAGCAAGAATTTTGGTTACTTAAGACCATAAGATAATATTTGCTTCAAAGGTATAAAGTAGAGTGGAGATGCTGCATAATTCTACAGGAAAAATATTGAAAAAAGAGTTCAAACTTTCACACTTTGTTCAATTATATTCGGGATTATGAGTTCCTTTAAAAATCCTAACTTTTTTTCTTTTTCTTCATAGATTTTGTCCTCTATCATTAATTTAATTAGCTAAATTAACTGAAGTCCTCCATCTCTAATGTAGTTTTTTATTTGACTTGCTAACCTAGCATTGACTATCTACGTGTCATTTTAACAAAAAAAAAAAATTAAAACATAAAAATCCAGAACAACTACTTTTGTCTTCTTGCTCCCATTCATCTCCCTTTTTGAAATATCTAATCTTTGAATGTTGGTTTAACACTGTAATTGTGAAATCCCTAATAGGATTATTGAATCTTTGTATGTAAAAGTTGTTTTGACTTTATTTATGTGATATCCCCTTCAATTGTCCCCTTCCTTGTAATCATGTGTCCTTGAACCCACTTTTCTACATATTGTAATTCCTTTGGAATGTGTTTGGATTTTTCATGGGTTCTTTTGGTAAGGATGAGGATCTACCATTGCAATGCACTAAGTGTTGTGGATAGTTGAAAGTATACAAATTGAGCACAAAGATAAATCTAATAAGGAAATTTTATAAATGTTCCAACTGAAATGGAGAGAGTGCTTGTGGTTACTTTTGTTGGAGGGGTAAAGTGCTTGGGGGAACAAGTTCTATTTTGGAGTTCCAAGAGAAGAAAATGTTCCAAGAGAAGGTTTTATTTCAAGGGAAGGAAGAGAAGGAATTATTGAGAAGTGTCTCACCTATGCATTAAGAGAAGGGATTTCTCCTCTAGATATGGGCATTTTAAGAATTGATTCATCAATGTCATTTAACTAGTGTCACTTATATTATTTTCTTCCTTTTTTGTAATCTTTAATGATTTAGATGTCCAGTTGGTGTATTAAAACTAGTTTGCATTGCATAACATTCTTAGTTTTGTAAGATGTCTATCTAGTGTTGATCCCCTAGAGTGAGGTTTTATAGTTGGTTGGAAATTGTAGAGTCTATTGAATTCTATAGTTTGTTCACAATTGAAAAACACATGCAGGAAGATATTTCATGGTGCATGCTATTTCCAGATGAAATAGTTTCAATTGATAAGATAAGGGAAGGTGTAAATATGAAGTTAGAGTTGTGGAGAGAAGCTATATAGTCTAAGTGATTTAAAATAAGCTAAACTAAGATAGAATATATGGAACACAAATTTAGTAAGGAGAGGAGTGGGAGTGATGAACCAGTAAAAATTTATAACCAAGATGTCCTCCCAAAAGACCTCTTGGGATCAATAATTCATGAGAGCAGAGAGATTAAGTGGGATGTTACATGCATGATCCAAGTGGGTTTAAACAAATGGAGAGAGGAGTGGGAGTGATGAACCAGTAAAAATTTATAACCAAGATGTCCTCCCAAAAGACCTCTTGGGATCAATAATTCATGAGAGCAGAGAGATTAAGTGGGATGTTACATGCATGATCCAAGTGGGTTTAAACAAATGGAGAGAGGAGTGGGAGTGATGAACCAGTAAAAATTTATAACCAAGATGTCCTCCCAAAAGACCTCTTGGGATCAATAATTCATGAGATCAGAGAGATTAAGTGGGATGTTACATGCATGATCCAAGTGGGTTTAAACAAATGGAGGTATCCATATGGAGTTTTGTGTAATTGTCTAGTGCCACTCAAACTAAATGGAAAATTCTATTGATGGTTGTAAGGATGTGCCATGCTCCATGTATTAGAGTATTGGGAAGTTAAGGAAAAATATATAAATAGGATGATTGTAGTTGAAATGAGGATGTTGAGATGAATGAGTGTCAAGACAAGAAAGGATAGAATTACAAAATGCCAATAGAACCACATGTAACAAGAATAAGAAGGGTAGACTTTGATGGTTTGAACATGTCCAACGAATACTGGAAATGGCATTAGTTAGAAGGAGTGATGTGATCCAAGTTGAAGCCTCTCAAAGGCCAAGGGGAAGGCCTAAAAGGACGTGGATCGAAGTGGTGAGAAAATATTTAAAATTTTTGGATTGGATGTGTGACACCCCAGGTTTTTCATGAAAATTTTTCTCATTTATTTTCAAAAGGTGGCATGCCTCTAATTTTAAAATTCAAAAATAGCAGAAGATAGTTTTCTTTGAAATTCATTTTTCCAAAAACCCGGATGTCACCTCAACTCCCATACTATACATAATATAGTTTTTATAGAAGATAAACATGCATTTTATGGAACAACAGGACCCATCCAGTGGTTCACATACACAGCCCTTATAATCATTATACTAAATATACAAGCAGCATAATCCAAATAACTAACTATACAATACAAAAACTTTAACAAAATATATACTTGATCGCAGAAGTATGGCCATTGAACTCCCCTTGTTTGTGTATGTCTTCTCCTATCTGTTTGAATATGAGATATTGTAAACATAAACATTTACAATATCTTAGTCGAAATCCATATAGCGCATGGATAATTGCATAATAATCCACTAATACCAACTGCAGAAATAACAAAATCCATGTCCGCATGGGGAGGACCATGATTGTCAGAGTGGCGGCCTTCCCATGATTGCCCAACCCAACATTTAGCCTCTCATTGGGCATGGTATCCATCATATAAATTTCAGAAAGCGGGTGGCCAAACCCTCATAACTTCCCTAGCATAGCATCCCCAGTCCTAAGGCTGTGGAAAATAAAATCACAAGCCACCATGCTTGTATGTAAAATATTAATAGACAGGCATCTTGCCTATCTATAATATATATGAATATCTCATCATAATCATAACATTCTCACTTATTAGGTTATCGCTCACCAAGGATGTAACATAAAATCCTAGACTCATACATCACATATAATGTAATGGTACCCATGTACCATAAATGCTTTTTTATCACAATAACAACTATGATATTTTTAAGAACAAATCATGTGTATCCTTTAATATCATTCAGTAGGCTTCAATTATAAGCATGTCATTCATGTAGCATTTCAATTAATAAATTTTCATCATTCACAAGTAAACATTTTTCATCATCATATATCATATGAAATGCACAATTTAAATGACATAATATCTATCATATGAATAAGATCATGTTTAAAAGCATGCATCTTACTATTAAGACATGCTTTCTTGATTCTCCACTTACCTTGTGTGGCGAGTTCATCCATTTCCCACTAACTAATCGACGAAGCTTACAAAGTCTCATAGATCATATTGATCTAGTCCTTGTTCTTCACCTGAATTCACCAAATCAAGTAATCAATCAGTAATCCTAAGGGAATAATCCTTTTTAACAACTTTTATGGTATGGACCATAGAATTTGATCCTATTCTATACCTAAATTGCTCGATTGATCTCAGTTGTGGCTCCAAGTTAGCAAGATCATCTCTAGAAAGCTTCTAATCCTAATATCTTATAGGATTTGTGATTTGCATGTCCTAAGGGTTATGATAGACTATTTGGATAGGAAAAGTGAAGTTAGATCATCACTGATCAAATGACCTGACCTCTGATCATAGGTCTGATAATTTCAACGGTTGGATCTTCCCAGATTGATATTTGGGAGGTGGGTTTTGGTTTCTTGCATCACAAGGATCATGAGGGTACTCTCAGATTTCCAAAACTCCTCCTGGATTGCTTAGAATCCAGGTTTGAAGGTCAAGGGTTAAACTGGGTCGTGCTAGGGACAGGGAAACGCAAGGGACAATGGCAGGGATGGTGGTGGTTGAGTGGCTCCCAATTCCTAGCCACCACTAGATCTAGTTAGGGGGAAAAGAACACACTGGCCGGCTCGAAAGCTTGGCTGTGCTAATGCCAGGGGAAGACGAGGAAAAGGGGAAAGCCCGAGTGGCTGGTCCAGCCTGAGCAAGTCGGCCTCCTCAGGCCTGGCCATGTTGATGTCCAAGGAGCATGCAGGGTAACAGTGGTGACTGCCAACCACCTGTTGGGTCACTGCCCAACCACAATAGGGAAACATATCAGGGCAAAAAGGGCTAGATACACAGAAAATTGAGTTTGCTAGAGTTTTGGTGACTTCTAGTCACTGTCTGGTACAAATCCACTAGAAAATAGGGATCAAGGTTTTCTACAGGTCACCGGTGAAAGGGAAAGATCTACGTGTTGGAGAAGATGGGAAAAGCCATCTGGGTTTGCCAGAAACAAGGGAATCTTCATTGCTTATGGAAGTCGAAAATCTGGATTTTTCTTTGAATGGATCTGCCCAGGGAAAAGAGATAGGTCAGACTGAATGGGGCTTGTTCCTGTAGGGTTGATAAAAGAAAAAGGGAAACCCGATCTGAGTTTTGGGTTTCTCGTCACCGGTGTGCCCTGATCCAGCAGATCTACACACCCAAATCATGGGGTTTTGGTAGTGCTGACTTGAGAAGAGACATAGGGTTTTCTTCATGGAGGGATATTGGGTTTCCATAGAATGAAGGAGGGGTACGTGTTGTTCTCTGGTGTGGGTTTTTACTCTACCGGTTGAAAACTCATATGAGGAATCTACCCAGGTAACTAAGTTTCAAACATCGGCAAGGAACCTTGAGTGGAGATCACCGGTAGGGGGAGATTGGATGGAAGGGGGAAGAGGGTTTGTTGTGCACTGGTGAAAAATAAATAAATCAATTTTGGTTATTTGTTGTCACTGAAAAAGGGAAAATAGGCAAGGGAGGAGTTGATGTAATGAATTAAAAATTTTAAGCTCTTTTGTATCACTTTACCAACTATATGTTTGTCATTTACTAAATTGATATAGATTATTTATTTTGAAAATCAATATATGTAATTAACTACATTAAATGTTCTATTTTAATTAAAATATGAAATGAAAGAATCTATAAGAAATACCTACATAATTAGATTCTATGCTTAAAATGGAATCCAACGCCTCAAAGAATACTGAAAACAGAGTTTGTCTAACCAAGTTATGGGCTTTTAAATATGGAGGGCATTTTTGTAAATTGAATTCAAAACACATAGGAACTGAAAATGCAGGGGGTCGTTTGATAACGACACCCCCCTCACACGTCTTCCTCCTCCAGCCAGCCGACACACTACACCGCCTTTGCAGTGTTGCGCTTAAAAATTTGGTAGCACCGCCTTCTCCCCTCTATAAATCTCCTCCACCCCCTCTTCCAAAATCATGTTTTCTCCACTCTAAAATTCTCCATCTGTGTTTTCCAGCAACAAGAGTTGCAGTTGCATTCAAGGCCTCCATTGGGTGTCATCAAGAACTCCCAGGTACGATACCCCTCCCCACTCCATTCCTCTTTCTCCCTCTCCATTTTCCCCCAGATCTCGACCGCATCTGGTTTCATCGGGTGACGAATCGCCGATGAAACCAATGGACAATGGATCTGTTGCAGATCCACCACCT
Source organism: Warburgia ugandensis (assembly GCA_035236585.1). Classification (NCBI taxonomy): domain Eukaryota; kingdom Viridiplantae; phylum Streptophyta; class Magnoliopsida; order Canellales; family Canellaceae; genus Warburgia; species Warburgia ugandensis. The sequence continues at coordinate 55,801,758 of CP141133.1, read as the reverse complement.
AAGTAGCTCGGATGCGAGATCTGAGCCACCCAACGCATTCATGGGACCCCAAAACCCCAAAAAATCTAGGATAGTCCGGGCATCGTGACATCCTAGGCATTGATCTGGGGTTGGGATGGCTGGATGTTCTAGATTGGGCCGCCCATCCAGTCAATCATGATATGCGCCGAAGACGCCCCTGCGCAACGCCGTCCAGGACACATGCCCTGGACCATTGTTTGGGCGTGTGCACGTGCATGAGTGCGGTCTTGGTTCGATCAGGACACACGCGCGTCCTAGAAACCGTGATGCGTGGGCCCTATATGGACAAATCTAGTTCGTCCATTGATTTGCGACACTAAAAATGAAATTAAGGAGGCTATATAACTCTGATTGACATATGAAAAAAGTGATTTATCCATACTGATGATGCAGACCTAATGATACTATATTAGGATCAGAAGATTATATAATACGACTATAGTACTATAAAAAATCTCATAGATCTACAATATCAAAGATAATCAGGTCTCATGAATTGATCCATTAGAGGTGTAAGAAGATTAATAGCTAAAGATCAACCCTAAATTACATGTATCCATCCTTGAATTATAAGATTTGACCATTCAAATTGAGTACAAACCCATTCTAAGCATCAGGACAGGCGATCTATGAGATCTGACCATTCAATTACACAATCTTGATAACATAAAAGTTATTGAAGGCAATTTAACCATTAAATAGTAGATCTATAGGTGAGATCTAGCCTGGAAAAGCATTAAGCAAGGATCTATGATCCTAAAAGGTAGATCTAGCTGTTAATTTATAAATCTAATTAATAATATATAAAGGATGGAAAAATGATACTTGATCCTTGTTATCAATTAATATTCAGGGCTTCACAAAGTTGACTCAGGGTCGAGTAATGAAGAACACAATTCAAGAGACATCGACGTAGGTAGTCTGATACTATTAAGTTTTCTAATGCATTCCAAACCCTAAGTGATTTACTTGAGTTTATTACTATATTTAGTATGCTTTTTGAGATGTGATGTTCTTATACAAGCATACAAAATTGTCTTCATGATTTATGGCCTTGAATGCGATTACTAGCATGAACAGATTTTATGCATTGCTCACAGGTTTTGAAAATAATTGCATAAATTGCCTAATTTACGATGATTGAGATTTGGATGATTTATATATGCTTTTTGGGCTATTGAGCATTGTGGGCACTATGCTGAGAGGTTGTTTATGTACAAGGTTGGCCTCCTAGCCTCTAACCACCAAAAGTGGATGGTATCGCTACCAAAATGGCATTGTCCCTTCCTCGACTGCTGTGGTAAATAAGGACAACCACTGGAGGTATTCATGGCACCCTTTCTAGGACATATCCATAATCACCATGGAGGGCTATGGTGGGTGGTCTCTAGATACCGAAGACACACGATTCCAGATGTGTTCTGATTGTGAGCATAGTTGGCCCTATGAATTCAGTTTTATCGATATGTATATAGCATTGAGATGGTCGTATACGAGTACTCGTGACCAGTCACTTTGATGTGTTCACTGACCCATAGGCTTGATGTGTTCATTGAAAGATCATGTGCATGATATTTATAGTGATGCTAGCATTGGCTTTGAATGATTACTATTTTAATAGTTTCATGATTATTATATTTAACTCATTGGTTTGATGTGTTTGCTGAGATCTTCTTACATGGGTTGATCGATTACTACTCTATGATTTTAGTCATATTTATATTATTGCATACTTGATTTCAGTAAGGTAGTTCATAGTTGGGAGATGTTTTACATGGAAAGCTCTTTGAATTTATGCATGTGGCATGCCGTGTTTTCAAAGTAGTAGTATCAGATCACCTACTGAGTACGAGGAATACTCACCCAAATATATTGTTTTTACAAATTAGCTCCACACAAGATTAGAAGAAGCATTAGAAAATGTTAGTGCTATGATCAATTGAATGAAGAGAAGACAAGTATAAATGTAAGTATATGATCTACCCTTTGGACATGTATCTGTAATTACTACAGTTGGATTGAGAGCTGTGACTAGATAGACCTGGGAAGACATTTATGATTATCGTAATTTTCAAAACTACTTCGTTCATCTTGAAAGTAAATAACACTCGGGGTTTTCAAAATGAATTTAAAATAATAAAAAATTTCACTGCATTGTATTGCTTTTATAAAATCGTTTTCAAATAGGGATCGATCTCGCATTAGGATTTAGTTTTGCATTTAAAAATGCATGTGAAAAACTTGGGTTGTCATAGTTGGTATCAGAGCTTAGTTTTATCCTTTCACGGTTAGTCTTGCATGTCCAAAAGTCATATAGAACAAGAATAATTATGAAAAGGTAGTTTAAATATGAGTAATAGAGAAAAAGGTAGTCTAAATACAACAATAGAGATGATTAGAATAAGAAGATCATGATTTATGGAGGATAGGAAGGAGAAGTTGATAATTCCCTACATTGCCATTATATGATTGAGTGAAGTTATAGTGAGAAGTAAAGAGCAAGGATAGTGACTTGTCCAATTGATCTTCATCAACTAGAGTATCATCAAGGATCAACTTTATATCTTGATATCATAAAGCAGAATTGGAAGAGCAGATATTTTGAGAACATTATTTAGCAATTGATCTAGTAACAGCTGAGTTAGAAGTGGAATGAGAAAAATTCTAGAACAATGACAAAGATTACAGATAATCCCAGACCTTGATCGATGCTATGACAAGTAGTAGAGGTCACTTTGGGTTTGGAAGGTATGCTGTTGACTTGGATTGAAAAGAAAGACATGTAAGCACTGATGAATTGAGAGGATCACTACTTATGATGATACTTCCTGATAATTAAGACTTAATGGTTGATAATAAAGCCTTGATAAATGATTGAATAATATATTGATATAGGAAATGGAAGAAGAAGAGTTAAGATAGTTGTCACACTATATAGTAACATCTGATGTTTAATTGCCTTTAAATAAAAAGGGTATTTGTTATATGTACGCATCAAGTACGGAGACAAACTGTAGAAATTAAATAGAAGTAATTTTCAAGGTTAACTTTATTGGATTGAGATGACAATTATATGTATAGAACTTTTGGTTTGAGAGATCCCGAAGAAAATCATCAAGTAAGGAAAATTTAAGGAGGATAATGGCAATGGATTCAACCATGAACATAGTAAGTGGACTCTGCTAGAGATAAGAGGCCTTTGACATGTGTATGAATATTGCTGTAAATCCTCATGACAATTTTATGTGAATTAAGCCCCTAAAACAAGAACATTTGATCTATGATGATAGATTCACCATAAACATTTGACATGATTTTGAATAAATTCTTCGAGAAGAAAATTCTCTGATGGAAATCAATAACAGTTAGGAGATCATATTTGCAGTATGTACTAGTATCATTGATGGAAGATGCTACTTGATTTGTTTTCATGGTTCTATCATGAATGTAAACATTGGTTAAGGAATCAAGTCACATATGAAAAGTGAAAGACAGTTAGAACTTGAAGTTTGGAGACTAGTATTGAAACACCTTTCCAACTAAAGGATTTGGTATGGAGAAAGCTTTTATTATTGATATAAAGATATGAGGAGTGATACTGTATCAATTATAGAAGTTTCGTGAAGAAAAGATCACTAGATAAAGGACAAGAGGAAAAGAAGACTGTCCTATACTATTCAAAATGATATAGCATCAATAGAAATGTGGAGTAATGATTTGGGGAGTGCGGTCATCTAAGGATTTGTAGATATTAATTATATAACTTAGATAGTAGTTATATACAATTACAACCCATTATTGATAAATTAGTTAGAAAGGGACTAAGTATCAGAGTATGCAGTGAAAGCGGCTCTTAAGTACTTAAAGTAGGCAAAAAAGATATGCTGAATTTTAAATACATTTAAGGCCCTTATGAAAGGAATTATGAGGATGATAAATTGAGAATATACCTAGAATTGGTTGCAAGATAACATGAAAAGAATTTTAAGGACAAACTCCTCTTGTTATTGACCCAATTGAGGGATTGGATGAGAAAATTATGAAATGAAGCAAAGAAATTTTCTTAGTCCGAGTTCTAAGGGAGAATACATTCACCAATTGAAGGTAATAATTTTTGGAATTTCGAAGACAAAATTCTTTGAAGGGGGTAATGATGTAATGACTCAAAAATTTTAAGCTCTTTTGATGTGTTTGCTGAGATCTTCTTACATGGGTTGATCGATTACTACTCTATGATTTTAGTCATATTTATATTATTGCATACTAGATTTCAGTAAAGTAGTCCATAGTTGGGAGATGTTTTACACGGAAAGATCTTTGAATTTATACATGTGGCATGCCGTGTTTTCAAAATAGTAGTATCAGATCACCTACTAAGTATGAGGAATATTCACCCAAATATATTATTTTTACAGATTAGCTCCACACAGGATTAGAAGAAGCATATAAAAATGTTAGTGCTACGATCAAATGATTGAAGAGAAGACAAGCATAAATGTAAGTATATGATCTACCCTTTGGACATGTATATGTAATTACTACAATTAGACTGCGAGCTATGATTGGATAGACCTAGGAAGACATTTATGATTCTCATAATTTTCAAAACTACTTTGTTCGTCTTGAAAGCAAATAACACTTGGAGTTTTCAAAAATGAATTTAAAATAAAAGATTTTTCTGCTGTATTGCATTGTTTTTATAAAAAAAATTTCAAATAGGGATCGATCCTGCATTAGGAATTAGTTTTGCATTTAAAAATGCATGTGACAAACTTGGGTCATCACAGGTGAACGACTACTTGCTGGAAAAACCCATTTTGGGTTTCTTTTTGTCACTGGGAAAAGGGTTTTCGGGGAGGGAGCGTTGGAGAGATGAGAGAGAGAACCGAACCAGACATTACGTTGGGTTTCCAATGTGGGGGGGGGGGGGGGGTTGCCAATATCAATTTGGCCCCCTTATGTTATATTTTTTTCCTTTAATTATTGTATTTCCCCTAACTTTGAAGTATCATAACTTCTTCATACGGATTCTGTTTTCAAAGTTCTTTGGCCCATTGGATTCCATTTTCTGAGTACTATCTAATGATTTTAATTTTAGTTCCAAATTATACTTGTATAAAAATATATACTCCTTAAAAACTCATAACCTGCTCATGGAATAGTAAAATATTAGGGTGAAATTCATCCGAACTTCGATTTCAGTGTTCTTTATGTCGTTAGACTCAATTTTTTGAGTACATTCCAAATATTCATGCTTCCACTCTAAATTCCATTTCTATAAAACTTTATTTTCTTTGGGTCAAAAATTCCAATTATATTCCAAAATTTTAATTTCACATAATAACAACTAGAATAGTATTTACAAAATTTGGGGTTGTTACACAATGAGGCCATGACCCTTGATAGTGGTGAATCAAGGAACAAGATTCATGTAGCTGACTACTAATAGGGAGAAGGCTTTGATGATGATGAAGATAAAGATAAAGAGAAGCCCAACATAGAAAAGTAATTCTCTGTTTTAGTCACCATAGTTACAGACAAGCTAATCTGGTTTTAGTCAGCATAATTTCTAACATGCAATTCTTTGTTCGTCATCACTTTGTTAATCTAGTTTTACATTATCTAAGCTTATCAAATCAATGATCATAAAAAAATGAATCCACTCTCAACTCTACATCAAATATGCAAGTATGAAATTTCTAGCTTAGAAAATTCAATTTTCAATTGTAGAAAGAAAAATCTATTCACTCTTGTGGCTGTACCTACTTGCTCCCAAGAGGATAATCCCATAAGGAAACCCAAGTCAAAAGCCTTAAATACCCCTCATGAAGTTCATGCTCATCTAGTCAACCATAGAGAGCCTTAGGTTGTCCCACAATCATTGAAACACATACTATAGTTTCTAAGGCAAGCTATTCCAATTTTAGGGTTTCACACCTCCAATGAATGAGACATTCATAATATCATAGTTCCTCCCTCAACATTTTCATCCTTTGAAATCAATCTAGGAAATTTCTCCTCCAAAATCATTCTAGGATTTGAAATTGGAGAAGTCTTGTCAAATTTAATTCTAATGATGATGAAGAGACAGCCATGAGGAATGATATGTAAAACTATTTCTGTCTATGAAAATTGAAGTAGGGAATGCTAAGTCCAGATCAAAGAATAATTTGGTACATGGGTATTCTTAGTTTGCACCTTGTTGTAGATTTTCTCATTGGATAAGTAACAAAAGAGTTGGCATGTTTTCTAATCTATTAATCAAATTGACCTAAAATTTCCAATTTTTTTCATGGATCGAAGGCACCTTTCTCCTTCTCATTCCAAAATTACTTATTATGTATTAGATTCTCATTTGATACTTTTATTGCTCAGATGATAACTTCTAGTGTCATTTTTTCAATCAAGTAAAAATGATGTAATGCATTATCTAAGTATTTGATCCCATCCCACATGCATCATCAAATATGATCACCTAGTTGTGCCATTTGAATTGAATCTATGTACTACTGAAAGATGGTTAAAAATAATAAATATGCCCCCTCCCATTGGTGATTTCATTGATCCCAAAAGTTCATATATCCAAGTTCGTTATTGTAATTATAGAATGAAAATCATTGAAGAAATATGAATATTGTAGAATGACAAATAAGGAAAGGACATGTGAAGAGAAATTTAAATTTCCTTCCAATGAGGAATAAATTGTGCACCAATGGAAATGAGTTTTTTCCTTTTGTAATGGCTTTTCTTTGATTTAGCATTTGATTATCTTTTAGATATAGAAAGATACCTAATATAGAAGGACTATTTCCTTAATGCTCTAGCTATTATATCGTTCCATTTAAAATATTTCTATTAAGATCAATAACATTACATACATTATTATCTCAAATGTATGGAATAGTTATATCATCATAATAAGTGTATCAACAATACACTAGCAATAGCAACGAATATATTATTTACACACATACCCCACATCTCTTTTAGGTCGTATGCCCTCATCTCTAGGCGAGACCACCTATCTATGTCCCCACACTAAGTACACTAGTAGGGAAATAGATGCCACACATCCCATCAAGGTATGTATGTATATGTGTGTATTTGGATGCAATTGTAAATCAATCACAAATAATTTTTTTATCAAAATAGAGTACATATATAATAAAATCATGATATTGATGGTTATGAGCAATAGGTGTTTTTTCATACCCACTAGTTCATGAAGAAGCATTTGTGTTGCAGTAGGTTAGAAGTTGTAATTTTGTTTGAAGTGGTGATTACAGATGGTTCATGACATTTATGTGTTGCTTTTTTACTTGGATTAATACTCTATGGAGAGGATTTAACATTAGATTAGTGTTCTTCTAGTGAATTTATTCAAGTTTCTCTTCTACATTCATGTCAACCTAAGTAGGTTGTGAGGAGTCATCACATAAGGTAAAAGTGGCCCTCTAAGTCCTTAATAACTCAAATAATACCACTAATCAAAGATCTAAGTTTGACATCTCCAAAAGCTAAAGCAGTAAAGGACTATAATCAAACCAAAACCCCTTGCTCTTCAAGGTTTGAAAACCTAGTTAGTTTGAATTTTTCCTTTCACTAATCTAAGAACTTAGGATTAATACTCAAAAGATGAAAGATTAAGGCATTCAAATAATGAGAAAAGGAAGAGCATACATAAATAGATCAAATATATTATATAAAGAAACATGAAAAGGATTACATAGTGCATGGTAATGTGAGTTTAATAACTCCAATAACTTCAATAATAAACTCATATGTTTAAATCACATTCTAAGCATGAAATGAACAAATCTAAGGAAATGCAAACATATATAAAGTTACAAACATGTGAAAATAGAGGTACATTCCAAAACCAGATCATGCTTTTGAAACTAGAACAAATATCATCAAACTAAAGATGGAGAATAAATTCTATATTGGAAAAAAAAGCTACACTATTGAAATTGTGAGATTGGAGACTAGAGACATAAAATGATAGAAACTTCCCATGGAACATAAAACTTCAAAGTGATTGGAGACTAGAAACATACAAATGATTACTTTAATTAGAAATATGCTTTATGTAAAAACATTAAATGAACATGAATTGAGCATGACGGAAATAAAGAACCTTGGATGCTTTGAATATAAAGATGGGGAATCACATCCATACATTAGAAACATAAAGCTAATACATTTTACTTAATTTTAATAAAATTATATAATAAGATGCTTAAGAAAAGAAGAGAGGGATTTGTTTAGTCCACAAAAGAAGTCACTTTACATCAAAGTATGTGAAAGTTAGTTCTTTCATCCTTGAATGCCAAAAGATATATAAAAGAAAATTATGAAATATCAAATTGTCTTCTTCAATGGAAGAGTCCTCATATACATAATCTTAGACTTTGCACTTTAGATGTTCTTTGAGGATTTAGGCACATCAAGATTCCTCTTCCTTAAGTTTCATCTTTCTTGAAATGAAACCACTATGAAAATCCTAGATACTCAAATTTCTCCTATGGGTATGTTTACAGTATTTATCCTTCAACTTTTTCCATTAATAGAAGGGAAGTGTGAAAAAGGGGAAAAATGATTGATGAATTGAAAATAATAGTTTATAAAAGTAGTAAAATTCATAAAAGTGAACGGTAATCTCCATGATAAGTTTGATCAAGGATGATTGGATAGTGTGGATGTATTTGGATGATGATATAAAGTTAAGATCATATGGATTGATGGACTTGATGATGATAATTTGGGATAGATTAAGATCTATGCCCTTAAATTGGATAAAAGGGCTTAAGATCTTCTTGATCGATTGGATCAAGAAGGATTAGATCATTTGATGAGATGCATCAATGATCTAATGATAAAATCACATTAATAAAATGTATTAGATCTAAAGAAAAATGAAAGATCAAGATCTAAACCCTAAATGGGATGAAAAATGAATAGAAATCAAATATGATCGTTGGATCGTGATGAACAGTTATGACATGTTAAATTTTCATTTGAATAATATTGTAAATGCATTTTATTTCTAAGTAGATTTAATTGTTAGATTTACTTATTTATTTATTTATGCTTTAATGCTCATGTCATGTAAATTACATTGAAAATGTAATTAAATGAAAAATTAGAGTTGAAGGACATTTACATGTAATGAATGATATAGGCATAATGATAATAAGGGCTATAATTAGTAGGACAATATAAGGATTATCAAATCCTTGGCCCAAATTAGGAGAATAATAAACCCCATGAATGACATTTTAAATGTTCATGGACTTAATTAAAATCAATTAGAAAGAGTACTTAGGGTTAAAATGCTCATAGGAACCTTATGAATGGTTGAGCTAAGGTCAATCTAGTGAATGCTAAACATGGTGGGTAAGATAATTTTCTAATAGAACCTCGCTCTTCCCCTACCTTCTGTTGACATTTGTGAGGTCTAAACGCTTCCTTACATAAGGATTGAAGTAATCACTTTGTGTTCAACCATTCAACTAGTAAGCCTTAGTCAATTGAAAATAAGAGGAGCAGTCTATACTTAGGATGGAATAAGCTATCTCCAACCAGTAAAACATTAACTGGTTGAATAATAATAATAAGATCATAAAAGGTTAGTAAAATATCTAATCTTAATAAAAATGGTAAGTAAGTTAATCAAGATCAAATAAAATCCATAGGATCTTGAATGATCAAGAACAATAAGAATCCTAATGTTGTATTTTATTAGGTATCATGTATGTATGTTGTAGATAAATCTAGGTCATTAGATTAGATAATCTAAATCCTTGATCAAATATGATTCAAGGAAGAGAACCAGGATCATCCTCCTTAGGGATGATCAAATAACTAAACATAGATCAACGAAGAACTAGATGATAGAAGATCTAGGCCCTTGATCTTTATCAACAAGTATAGATTGTTGATCAAAGGTTCTATGAGAGATCAAGATGAAAGAGATGGATACACAAAGATTTAGAGATAGAAAATACTTAGATCTGAAAGATTAGAAGATCATTCTAACCATCAGATCTATTGATCAATATGATAAATACTATCTGAGGAAGATAGATTATATGGATAATAGGAACACAAGATAGATCAAGATCCTTTATATCTAAGGGCAAGATTAGATAAGGAATATAAATCCAAGATTATCCAAAATTATATAAATAATGACAATATGCATACGTCAATCATGGAGGATTTGAAGGAATGGATCACTACATGAAAGTGGGTGGAACTTTAAGAATACAAGACCTATGGTCTGTGGAATTGTTGTTATACGTAGACATTATAATGCTTAAAGATGATAGCATGCTTGGTTACATTTGAATCATAATTCATGTATATGAGATAGAAATAATTGTTGAAATTAGATGGAATACATAATAAATACCTGGGTATCATTTATGATTACCCTAAACTTAGATAAGAACATAATAATAATGGATATAATTTGTATCAAATAAGTATCCTTACACTTAATAACATTTGGTATATGAATACCAAATTAAAGGAAATGGGGATCATTTACAATAAATGATTAATCCCTAAACTTATATGAATATGGGTATCATTCATTGTAAAAGAGGACCCCTAAATCTAAAAATAAAATTATATCCTTAGTATGAGGATATTAAATATGAGGATGATAATATAAATAGATAGATCATTTGATATGTATAAGAAGTATTTTAGATATAAGCATGGAGGCTTGTGGTTTTGTTTTAAATAGGTATAAGCTTAGGGATGCTATGCTAGGGATGTTATAAGGGTTTGGCCACCCGCTTCCCAAAATTTGATGATATTATAATACCTTGCTTAAATAGAGGCTAAAAGTCAGGTGGGGCAATTATGGGAAGGCCTCACTATGAAAATCCTATCTCCCTATATAGGCAGTGACACAATATTTTCCACCATGGTATTAGTGGTGAATAGGGCAATTATCTAAGTGCACTAGTACAGATCAGACTGCAGCATGGTAGTCTTTGAGTATTTCGCATTATGATGCATGGCATAGTGATATGCCAATGCTGCCCTAATGAGGGTGTGTTTTCCTAGCAAAAGTCTAGATGATTTTATCAACTCAGTGTGTCTAAGTATGATTATTGATGTTTAAGATATTGACTATTTTTCATGATTTTTGACCGTATATATATGTATGATATAGTGGTGAGTGATGTAAAATTTCCTCATATGATAAATTATATGGCAGATCATATATAGTATGGTTCATGAAAATTGAATGATGTTACTCATATGGAATATGATGAACGTGAATACTGTACTTTTGAATTAAACGATTCCATATGTTCTTGAATCCCCTACCAAGCATCGTTTGCTGAGATATTGTAAATGTTTGAATGTTTACAATATCTCAGATACAAAAAAGAAGGACTGCAGGGATACGTCAAGGGGATACGAAGACCATACTGTTGATCAAGACTATGTACATTTGTGAAAGGATTGGATTGTATTTTGATTTGTGTATCTTGGACATAAGATGTAATAAAGGGGTTGAGTATGTGAACCACTGGATCGATCCTGCAATTTTACTAAAATCAGTTTCTTTGGAAACATATGTTGTATACAAAATTATGTATGTGTATGTGAGTGAAATGTGGCATTCGGGTTTTTCAAAAAAAAATTCAAAGGAAAAAATTTCTACTACTTAAGTTTTCAAAATTTTTGGAAATTTGGTCAACCACCATTTTAAAATAAATAATGAAAATGTATTTCAAAAACCCGGGTCACCACATTAACCTATATTAAAATTTATCTTACATTAAAGGTTATTTAACCATTTGATATGGCTTTATGATCAAGGGTAGATGGCCAGTTGATCCAAAATATCCCAGTTGGACATAATGCCAAAGGATTAAGTATTAATTGCCTCTTAAAACCATGAAATAAACATGTCTTTTATAATCCTTGATGGGTTAGTGATCGTCTCCTTTGCAGGTGGATATTCCAATGTGATTTATTCCTTACCTTAGACATCAAATATGTAATGTACTTGGTGCTTAATATGTTTTTCCTTAGGGCCAAGCACATCATCTTTTATGGTGGCAATTGTATCTCAGTTATCACAATATATGTATAGAATTGCTAGATATTTATCCTATCTTTAGATCCTCTCAAAATCTCTTATCCATTCTACTTTAGATGTAGTTGCATTACATTTTATGAATTCTACCTAAAAAATAAAAAAAGGGCAGCCTCGATGCACGAAGCTCCCGCCTATGCAGGGTCCGGGGAAGGGGCAAACTACAAGGGCCTATAGTAGGCAGCCTTACCTTGAATTTTGCAAGAGGCTGATTCCACACATTTGAACTCGTGACCTCAAGGTCACATGACAACAACTTTTACCTTCATGTGGGCAGCCTTACCTCCATTGTAAATTTAGCAACACAAGTTTGTTTCTTACTTGACCATGATATTGCACCTCCTCCTAACAAGAAGATATATCTAGATGTAGACATTATATCATCAAGGTCTCTTGCTAGATCATGGAAGTCTCCACTGCTTTACACAAGTCTTTTAAACTTCTTAAGTATCTTCTATATATTTATATTGAGATAAACTTAAAAGCTTAGATAGGTTGTCTCTTGTTATCATAGTGTCTAAAACAAATGATGCCTCACCCATATCTTTCATTTTAGATTGGACCTTTAACCAAGTCTTAGTTAGACCAATTATAGGTATATAGTTTTCAACTAAAAATATATCATCAACATATAATGACAATATGAAAATTTTGCTTCTATTAATCCAAATATAAACACCATTATCAAAGTTATTAGTGTAATGACCCAATTTTTAGAAATAGATTTTTGTAAAACATGCTTTTGAAAACATTAAGGTATGCTTGAATTTTTTTTATCATTTTTTAAAAACATCTAGGAAGGGATAAGGCATCATAAATATATTTTCCAAAAACCTCTTCTTGACAAATCTGTGTCCCTAACAGAAAACTCCTCATACATTCAAAGTAAGTATATAATAAGAGCACATTTTAGAATATATTGCCACAACCATAAACCAATTAGTAATTCCATAAAATTTTCTCACATACTAATTATTTGTTATTGTATTCCCATCAACAACAAACTTAATAAATGTTTAATGTCCAAATTCTACTAATCAAATAAAATCAAGGTCGCTTCGTCATACGCTTGTCAATGCCTCTAATCTTCTATGACCCTTATATCATCTAATAATTGCAAAACTCTAGAATCATTATGTAAAAGATGTTGTAGGAGTGACTGCAAATACTCAATAGATAGATCCCTAAACTAGATTTGAAAACCATGTCAATCAAGTGGTATCTCATGATCAATATAATATATTTAAACAATTATCAAAATTAATTATTCTAAATAATAACATATGATTCATAAATCACAAATAGTATCTCTAGGATGACCAACATGCATATCATGTCCAAATCTCAAAGGTGGTCACTATGAACATAGTAGATAACACCACTTATCTACACTCACATGTGGATACCAACAAACTACACCGCTCTCCATAGGGGAAGTGGACATGATTGGAAGGAGTCTGCACATGACACAAACTTCCCTAAAGGGTCCATAACTCATTAGGAATACTATTCAAGGGTCAAGGGAAAATCTAAAACCTCTTAGCATAGGACGCAGGGTATAAAATTCCACGCATGACTAACTCTAGTCTCCAAAGTAGCTTAGCACCTTAGTGCCATATCCATAATAACCCTAATTTTTTAAACTTTCATTTCAAATGATTATGAATTAATTTTGTTAAGTGCAAATTGAAAATTTTCATGTTAGGTTCCACATAATTAACCTTTTGAAAGACAAGCAATTGAATCCCAAAACCTTAAAATTTGAATTGTACTTAGAAAAACGAATCCAATAACATAAAGAACACTAAAATTAGAGTTCGGATGAGGAATTCATGAACTTTTGTAGGTGGAAATCATATTAGTAAAAAATAAATAAATAAAGTGAATCATTTAAATTAAAATAAGGGGCCAAATTGATGTCAACACCCCCTCCCCACTTAAATAAAATGAAATACACTGAATGGCCTGCTCCTCTTGAGCTGACAATGAGAAAGAAAACTCAACAAGGAGGAAGAAGGAGAATAGGGAGAGAAGAGAAGAAAAGAAGAAAAGAAGAAAGGGGAAAGAAGAAAGAAGGAGGAGAAGAGGAAGGGAGAGACAGCAGGAGGAGAGGTGATCACTGTGCAGATCCTTCTGGCAACCTACAACCTTCAATCGTTGGGTTCCTTTGGTTTTGACTATGACAAAATGGAAATTGATCAATGATCCAATTTCACCATTGTGTTTCCCCCACCTAGGACTACAAAAGCCCCAAAGTATAGTTGATATTGGAGTAGTTTTGGTGGGTCACTCAAGTAGGAAACCAGTGCAGTGAAAATGGGAAATCAAAGCTGGAAAACGACAATTAGTCCACTTTTCTTTGGCAATCAAGATCAAGTGAGAAATAATTTAGAGGTAAGATTCTTACATAAAATCAATGTTTTACCTTGATTCATTTATTGATTTGAGAGATGTGTATAGATCTAGGGTTTAATTCAAATCTAAGTATGATGTCTTAGTTTCACAGTCAATTGAAGACTGATCGGAACTAGTGCAATTCTAAGTATGATCTCTCAATCTCAAAGTTAATCAAAGACTAATCAAAGATAGATCAAACCATAGTAAAAGCATGCTGATATCTTTAAACAAATTTTGATAGACAAATGACTCAAATTGATATGAATGATTCTTGTTCTATTAGATCTGACCATTCAAAATCAAATCAAGGTTAAATCTGCATCAATAAGATCAATTAAAATCCTGTAACAATGATCTGATGGTCTGATAATTGTTAAAAATGTAAATCATAAACATTGAATGTTGTTTATGTTAATTAGAGGATCCAATTAGTAATTCAAGCTTTAAGTTAGAAAAACACCTACCTGTTATAGTTCAGATTTGAATGGGTTGTCTATCTAAACTCAGAAACTGATCAAACAATATCAACCATTTGATATATTAATGTTAAAACAATGTCTAGCAATGTCTGATAGATTATTAGATGCTACTAGTAAGCTTCCCATTCTTTTATTGATAGAATGAGTCAAAATTTTAAAACAGATCAGATGATTTAGACCAATCTGTCACTGCTTGAGAAAAGACCACGTGACATCTGATAGATGATCAGACTTTCTAAACCTTGAATTAACTAGGATATTAAAAAAACTAAAAAATCAGTAACCTTGATTTTAGATGGAAGGTCCAAACAATCAATTAGACTACCTTGACTACCCATTCATGACTTTAAAACACAAATCTAATAGACTTAATGAGAATCATTGATCGGTAACTAAACATACTACTAAGTATATTTATGCCAAATAGATTGAAATCTAGGATGGCTTGAGAATTTGAAGTAAGATTTTCATCCAATGGTTGGAGCTTGGACATAAGAATCTAGATCACTGATCAGTAGTCAACGGTACATATTTATAATCTAGAACTTGATGGACATTGGATGGATGACCCATAGCTAAAAGCAAAGATCAAAGGTGTCCAGATCTTAAATAGTGTGATTTTAATAATTTATGAATAGATCGAGATTATTAGATCAGAAGTTAAATAGATTTCTTTATAACTATTAATATATGAATTAATGTTGACATGAAATATGAAATGGAAACCAATGATGACTACTCTATCATGTTTGAAAAATCTTAAAATTTGTGATTTTGAGATTTCTGATTTATGCAATTAGCATACTTGTATTCCACGAATACCATGTTGTTTTAATATCAAATTGGAAACTTGTACATGAAAACATATTTGAAACTACATGGAGTTAAGAGTTTGGAAATGATGAGGAATGTGGAATCCACAACTCAACCCTTATGAGGGTTGCTTTTACATAGCTATATTGTATCATGAGGTTTGAATTGCATGATTTCACTAATGCATGGATTTTTATGGTTTTATCAATTATATCAACATGTGATGATGCCTAGTATTATTATACTATGATGGACTTATTAGGGCCGGAGGACACTATGCTAGGAAGGTTGAGGACTGCTCATTCCCCTTTCAAAATTGTATATGTGTGTGTTAGATACCTTGCTAAAAAAGGTTGAATCCAGGTCACTATTACATCATGGGCAAGGTCATGGCCTGAGGCACTATGTACCCATTGCTCGCATGGTGTAGGGAGTCAATCCACTTGGTATAGGTGTGATAACCATGGACTTAATTAGGTCTTGTCCGTCACATAGAGGGTCCATTATTTTGAGATGTGTATTTATGTGTGCCATCTTAGGATTTTAGGTCTATAATGAGGACTCATGACCAATGGCAAATGGCTGGATTATGAGTGTTTCTATACTCCTGAGACCTCAAGGAGGTTTTGATGGTAATATACATGTGATTATTGAGATACATTGATTATATTGAAGCATTATATGGTTTAAATGCTTTTCATTTATTGATTTTGATAATAATTCACTATCCAGTTTGGATTTGTATATTTATGAGATGATGCATGACATGTGTTGTGGTGATCTTTCATATCTTGTAAAATACCTTGCAAATGTTACTATTGTCTTTGAAACAATGTGCATGTATTGAAACTGATAATTAGAATTAGTTTGGAATAAAATTGATTTGTAAAGCATGATTGAGCTTTTAAAGTTTTATTATACTCCTCATTATGTATCATATTCCACTGGACTACATAATTTTGGATTTAAAATGGCATAAACTAATATTTTGATGATAAAACTACCTACACAAGTGCAAGCTTGCTAAGATAGTGTACTTGTTGGCAATATCTTAGGTTCAAAGGAGTGAAGTGGAGGAAAGGAAGTAGGAGCTTGACTTAGGAGCTATAGGAAGGTTATTTTGAGGTAATGTTAAGTATGTGTATAGGCTACTAAGGACTTCCCAAAAAAAAAAAATTGTAGTGAAATGGTACCATGACTCTACTTGAATGACCATGTGGATATGTATTATTTAATTTTAAATGGATGGCTAAGACTAGAGTGATCCTAAGGAAGCTAGTTCAGTCCTTAGCCTTTTGACACTACAAAAAAATTTCTTTATTTAAATGTACATAGAAATATAGGTAGGGATATATTTTGGAGGGAGACTGAGTCTCCTTTGTTTTTTCATCCATACTATGTTTATCAGGTTGTCGCATTGCATGTGTGAAATGCAATAGGTCCAAAATAGAGAGGTGACTCTGCCAAATTTTTGTTGGAAATGTAGTGCTCATTTCTCTGAAAATTCTTACTTTTTTGAAAAGAAAAATGATACTCGAGATTTTTTAAAGGTCTTATCATGTAAAATGTTTACTATTATTTTGTTTCTAAATAGTTTTCCAAACTTGAGGCCCCACAATTGTAAAAGATTTTGTGAAAAGGTATTAGAAAAACCTGAGATATCACAATATCAAATATCTTATCCACATAAGGTCTATATATGAGCATATATCACATAACTCACCCATACAGGGTCCACAAAGTAAGCATCATATAACTTTGGTGTAGCTTTAATATTGCTCGCAAGCATACGAAACAAAGCAGTATTGCATGTGACAGAGGTCAATCCCACAAGAAATCCCATGGATTATTAATAGATTGGATCTTATTTAAATCACTTACATTCATCCAGAGAGAGAGAGAGAGAGAGTTGATAATTGAACTAAGATTATAAGCCAGAAGGAAACATGCATTAAATTAGAAACCATAACTAAGGAAAATTTGCTAAAAACAAAGCTAAACAATAAAAATGGAAACTTAACTAACACACATTCAACTAAAGGAATTGTAGCAAAATTAGAATGAACTAACTAGGAAACTTAGCTTAAAGAAACTAATAAAAAGAAAACTTTCATGCATTAACACTTTCTTAAACAAGAAATTTTCAAAAAAATGAAACTTTCTATAAAGGAAACTTTATAAACCTAAAATAATAATCAAACAACTTTAAAAACATGATTAACAACTAAAAAAATCAAGAATCAAAAGAAATTAACTCAAGTTCCATGTGCTTGATCCATGGATGGTGTGCATGGTTCATGGGTTCAAAGATGGCAAGATTTAATGATTCAAAAGTAAACAAACATGACAAATAAGCTATGCACTTAATAAATACCTAAAAATATAAATGGGTTCCTAAGGATTCAAGCAAATAAGATGTTCTAATGGATGAAAGCAAAGCATAAAGATTGGGGAGAAAATTTTCTAGATTTCAAGTACTTAAGAATGTCAACTTAAATCAAGCATATAAAGTAATTGAATCAACAATTTTTATGCAAAATAACAACCTAGATCTAAAGTAATTTGATATAAGAAACATTCAATAATAAGAAACCTCAAGGAACATTATTTAATCAATGCCAAATTACACAAAATATTGTGCACATATTACATGTATATAAATTTAGAAATTGTGCACAAAACTAAGCACTAAAACTTAATCTAAACAAAAAAAAAACAATCTAATGCTAAAAATTCAACATAATGTAAAATGCAAAGAAAAACTAAAGAGGAATTCAAGAGAGGAGATGGATGAATGGATGAACTAACTATGATGCCTAACTATCATGGAAAAAATGTGAATTTATTAAGGGGAAAGCAAGGATGCAAGCTATTTATTCTCAAGGATGCAAGCTAACTTGAGTCTTGAGGGTATGAGCAAGTCAAACTATGATAATGAAGCAAAGAAAAGAGGGAAAACAAAATGGAAGGGGGCTTGTGCAATTAGAGAACAAAAACACAAGCAAAACTACTATGAAATCAAAGCAATGAAATAAACTACTAACCCAAAAGAAAGCCAAAGGAAAAGCACCCAAAAGAAAGCCAAAGACTAGCTCCAAAGATCACCAAGGAAGAGCGTTATGTTTCTGTCATGACCCGGGTTTTATATGATGCAAATTTCATAAAAGGGCAAGCTCTCTAGTTTTAGAAATATGAAATGCATGAAAATCTTTTGTTTTGGAAAGCAATCTTTCGTATAAAACCCCGAGTGTCAAAACACATTTTCAAAATCATATAGCCATGGCATAGTTTTAAATTAACTCTATTCCTAAGAAAGTGTTAGTCACAGTCCCAGCTACAGAGAGTAACTACAATCAAGTAACATTCACTAAAAGATAAGGTAGGGGTTTACTTACTTGTACTTAATTTCTCTATCACGGGTGTATCTTGTCCTTAAGTGTATACTTGTATATGAAAAAATGTTTAGGATTGGGTGAGTATACGCTATAATCAATAGGAGTCTATCAGTACTAGTTTTACAATGCAGGCTATGCTTTAAACCATATGTTCTTTAAACCATGTGCATGTTTGAACACTCATGTTCAATATCGATATTAAAGGCCATTGTCAAAATAGAATACTGACGACTTAAAGAATTGCATAATCCAAGTTGAAAGTAACATAGATATCATGAAAATATACTATGATATGCATAAGGTGATCATCTAAATCCAACTCATGGATCTATGGTCAACCATACTCATGTCATGCCATATGCAATGCAAGTAAATCCTCAAAAACATAGGGCACACTATGCCCATGACCTCATCTCCGTGTGGTCCCCGGGTACCTAGGGACTCTTGGTCATAGCCTCCACGGGGCATATGACACTTCGATCGGGTGCTGTGACACCAGTGGTAGTCCTCGTTACCACTCAGTAATCGAAGTAAGGATAAGCCTTTTTGGCGTGGTACCCTTTCCACCTATCATGGTAGAGGCTAGGAGGCCACCCCGAACCTCTCGGCATAGCGCCCACAAGCTTACTAGCCCAAAAGCATATAAAGATAAAGCCAAAGCTCAATCATCGCAAATCATGCAATTTATGCAATCATTTTCAATGTCCTCTTTGGGTACCTCACACTGCCTGGCCCTCACAACTACCTAACCAGCGTCTTTTGGGCACTCCAATGTCTTTTGGCAACCCTCGAGGATATGCAATCTTCGTAAATCAAGCAATTTATGCATTTCTTTTCAAGACATGCGAGCAATGCATAAAAATCACTTTATGCTAGTATCGTGTTTAAAGCCATAAAACATGAAGACATGTTTGCACACTAGTTTTTACATTAACTCAAAAGCAAGTCATGTGCATAAGGATGTAACATAAGTTTATATGTCATAAAGACAGGACATGTAACTTAAAAACTGAAAACATGCATTAGAAAAGCAACCATGACTCAAAACACGCAGTCTCAAAGCATCATGGGTTCTTTTTAAAAGTCTAGTAGCGATAGGACACCTACCTGGTTTGATCGCGCTAGTCCCCTTTTCCTCATACATTCCTGGACATGGTTTAGGGGAAACAGGTTAGCTTGGCCTATTTCTATAGGTTCTAGAATAGTTTACCTCACTACTTATGCATTAAGGGTTCATTCCCATGCCTAAGGGCCTCTTGAGATCCCTAACTGGGTCTTGCTATAGTCAGGTTTGCAAAGGTTTAGTGGCCCCACGCCACTACCATGGTTTAAGGGTCATTCCAGCCTTAGATAGGTGCTTGATCAGGTATTTTATGGTTTGGGTGTGTCCACGCCGTCGATACGGACACAACGCCTCTTGTGGCACCTCAATCGGAGTCCTAGAACTCAAGTTATAGGTATTTTAGTGTTAAGAGTACATAAAAGGCCCAAAACGGCCCTGCGTCACTGCTCTTAGGACACACCTGCGTCCTGGTCGAGCGGCGACTGGCCCGCACTTGCGGTCGCATGCTCTTGGGCGCAATCAGGCTGCGCATTCTGCTTACGCAGAATGCATGGCGTCATCGTAGCAGTCCCACACGAGGCGAGTGCCCAGGATGCTAATGCCTCCCGCATTAGTGGCGCGTACCCCACAGGGCGTGTCAAACGCGCTGGCGCACCAGGCTTTCCGCCCCTTTTCTCATTTGCGGGCACGTCCACGGATGCGCCTGTTGGTTTGCCTTTAATGCATTCGGCCTGTTTTGGTTCTATGGTGACTTGGGCGTCGTAGGGAAGCCCTGGTTCGACCTTGTCGAACCAGAATGCCCTAGGCATCTGCCTTAGGTTAGTTGTGGCTCCCTAGAGCCCCATTTTGCATGGTTTCTCATGCAAAAACTTAGGGATATTTAACCTAAGACTGAAGGAGAGATGTTGGAGTTGTTTAAGGCGTACCTGATTCGTGGCTGGGTATTTCTCACATTTTCTCCTGTTGCCTGCCACTCCAATATTGGTTTTTCCTAGGGTTTTGGGCTGCCATTGGAGGCGCCCAAGAGCTCTATTTATAGAGCTTAAAGAGGATTCTGGAGGGGGTTTCCACCGCCATGGAATGGCGGTGGAGAAACCTCCAGAATGGCTGTGGTTTCTCCCCTTGCACACCGACATTCTAGAATGTCGGTGATGCAATAGGTTTGGGAAGAAGGGGGGTGCCTGTATCAAAATGGGTCCCTGTTTTCTCAGGCCAATTCATTTTAAATTTAATTACCATTTTTGCCCTTGAACTTCAAAGGGTCATAACTTGCTCATTTTAACTCCGTTTTGGGTGATTCTGGTCTTGTTGGATTCCTTTTGCCAAGATGCACCTAAGGGTACCATTATAAGGACCAAATTTCTGGGTTTAGTCAGGGTGAACAGTGAAATGACCAAAATACCCTTATCTCCAAAAAGTGAACTTTTTATTACCAACTTGGGATTTCAAGGTTACAAAAATCGAGTCATTACAATTTCAAGGTTTGTCACCAATCTCTACTTAGCAAAAATAGTTGAATTCCATGAGCTACATATAGATGGTTGGGTTTTCATTTTGGTGATGGCTTAATTGAAGAATGGAAAGTGGATCTAGATCTAGAATTCAATAAGAATCTAGATCTAGGATTTCAATAAGAAATGTTAGTTGGAGAGATGATGTCATGGTGGCTACCATAGTTAACAAGTGGGGAAGAATCTTTTTCTTGGGAAGGTGAGTGGAACTCCCTTCCCTTCTAATTGAATGATGAGTGGCTTCTGTAAAAAAGGGGAAAAGGAGAAAAAAACTATAAGGAAAGATGGAGAAAATTTTAGTGTTTTGATGTGCTTTGAATGGACTTAGATCTAGGCGTTTCCTAATTAGGGAACCACTTAGATGCCAACCAAGCAAGTGAGAAGGCTCACCTTCTATGAAGGTGGCTCATTCCTTAAGTCTAAAACATGGAAACCCTAACTAGGTGGGTGGAGAGGATAGAAAATGAAAAGTGAAAAGTGAGATTTCTTTCTTGATTGGTGCATTTATTCCTGATCATCTACCCTTTTACAAGTGCCTCTCAAAACCTTCTAATTATCACTTGAAAATCAAACTTTTTGAGATAGGATAATTGCTTAAAATGTTCCTCCAATAGTATCACTCCATGTGGTTTGATGACTCATTCCTTTGTGGCTTGGATGGCTTACTCCCTTAGCTTTAAAGCTTCAATGGCTTGTTTTTCTTAGGTTTCCTAGTTAGACTAGGAAACCATATGCATAGCTTCAATTCTTATGGAAAGTGGTGGAAATGCTTGACCTTTTGCATAGATCATTTTAATCACATTTTGATTTCTTCCAATTGATTCTACAAGCTCCATCCCCAAGCCCCTTCTAGGGTTGTGCAACCCCTACATCCCTAGCAAGGTAACTGAGAAAAACTCTACGAAGCAAAATACAAGCCATTGGATCATCTTCTCAATTCCTACAAAAGAGTACAATCCTTAATTAAATTTTACAAAATTATGATGATTCACATACTTACTCTGAAATTTGCTTCTGAACTTACAAAATATCAAAATTTTGAATTATTAAGTTAGAAATTCATGTGTTATAAGTTTTCCAAAAAAAGCCTGTGGGCTACTAATTGGGTTCTTTTTATACAAAATTGAACACTTATCACACCCACAACTAGTATTTTGCTAGTCTTGAGCAACTCATGCAAAAAATCATGAAAACAAAAGTGGTTTCCACTTTTATAGGTACTCATAACTACATTTAGCATATGCAACAAGTCCTTAAACCCCTAGATTACCCCTAGTGGATAAGTTAAACTTCATGAGGCTTTGTAGTGAATATACCAAAAAAACTTCATAAGGCTACGTCATTTTATTTATCTCAAAGAATTCTCATCCATTAGCATTCTACTTACTTTAATAACTTAATAAATATAAATGAGAAACTCTACAAATTATCTTATACCAAAGCCATCTTATTCCAATGTCATCTTGGAGAGTACTATGTGTACAGGCTATACAAGTCTAGACTTCTAAACATATATGTGTATCCTCCATTGAAATGATGTTTTGACCTCAAATTCTCACTGGTATACACTTAGAAATGAAACTCTTAGAGAAAGGTTCAAAAAAAATTCTCTCATTATGTGACCAGATCCAATAAGGCTGATGGTTCATATAATTTTAAGCACAAATGAGATAAAGAATTATAATTCTAAGAATTGATGAAATTACCAAGACCAATAAAAATATTCCATCTTAATTCCTTCCTATTTATATCCTTATTAAGGCTATCTCCTACCTTAATATCAATAGGTCTTTAGATGGGACCAAACATAGGCTTGGGATGGGTTTTGAAAAGGAAGGGTAAAGGATTCAAAGTTTCAAATATGAGTAGAGATCTTCAGCTATTATTGAACAACTTTACTTTTGGTTGTACTTGAAGTGAATATCCCTGCTAATTTTCCTCTCTCTTTTCTTCAAAGTTTCTTTTCTTTATTGTTATTATCTTTTAATAATATTCTTTTCTTTCTTGTCATTGAATTTCTTTTTATTTAAGGGAAAGGTTTTTTTGAACTTTTGCTATCATTCCTACTCATTTTTGAAAGATAGTAATGGATAGTTAACATACTGGGTTTCTGGGACAAGGTAAATGGGGTTTTAAAAGGAAAAGGCTTACCAAGAGGCTCAAAGGATCTAGCTAGTGGTATAAAATTCTAGGTAGGGTTTATGTCTTTGGGCTAAAGCAAGTATGGGGTATATCATTTCCTAGGTTTCTTAAAACCTGTCAAATTCAATAAATGTTCAAGAGCCAAAGTTGGTACTCCTTTTGATTCATAGTAATTAACCAAAACAAAAGATACATGTATCTTTCATATTTAATGTATGCTAAAGAAAAGATGGAATTACTTATAACCCTCAGAAAAAATGATGGTCTCTAAAACTCACTTGGGTATATAGGTCTCCACTAATTTTCTCAAGGTCTCTAAGTGATACCCTCTATTTGTCTAGATTTATGCACTATGCGTAAGTATTTCTCAAGATTTAACTTTTATAAAACACTTCAAGATATGAATAAGAATCAAAATTAACCATAAGCATCTTTGTTAAGGATCTAAAGGAACATTGACATTAAAAACTTTGCAAAACTCAGAAAATTTTGAAATTCTTTTCTTTATTGGTTCAAAAATATGAAGAAAACTAAAAATATCATGCACGTCTACACCCTCAACCTAAACTAAACATTTTCCTTGATGTTTGGAAACATAGGACCCTAAATGATGAATCGGTAATGCAGAACAACGAGACTCTAAAATCCTGGGTTGCCTCCCAATGAACACTAAGTTTCACGTCTTCAGCCAAACATGCAGTGTCATAATAATGATAATGATGAATACAACTAATGTACATAGGTATCAGGCAACATGCTAAGGTGGGCTCGGGTAGACTGGTTCCTCTAACAAAATCTACTCTTCCTTAGGGTTGACCAACTATAGATAGGGTTTCAACCTTTGTACATTAACTTTGAAGATCTCTCCATCCTTTTCTATCTCGATAGCCTTGTGAGAATATACAGTACATATTATATAATGCCCAATCCATTGAGATCTATCTAAAAATAGATGCAATCTAAAATTACACAAAAAGACTTTTTGTCTTAGGATGAAGGACTTTCTTACTATATGTGTATCATGATTGCCTTTCATGTTGTCTTTGTATAGCTTTGCAGACTCATATGCATCTTTCCTTAACTCATCCAACTCATTGAGTTAGAGTTTTTTATAGGTTTCAATAGTATCAAAGTCAAAATTAAGCTTTTTAACTACTCTATATGCTTTATGTTCAAGTTTTACAGTAGGTGGTAGGCCTTTCCAGACTAGATGGTAGGATGACATGCTTATAGAGGTCTTAAATGTAGTATGATATGCCCATAAAGTGTCACAAAGCCTCATAGTCCATCTTTCTTATTTAGATTGCTTGTCTTTTCTAAGACATGGTTATTTTCCTATTAGACACCTCTACTTGTACGCTAGTCTGAGGATGATAAGGGGTAGCAATTCTATGGGTAACACCATATTTCTTCATTAAGTTCTCAAACACTATATTACAAAAGTGTTTACCCCCATCACTGATTATGGCCCTAAGAGTATCAAAGTGTGCAAATATATTTCTTTCAAGAACTTGAGCCCCACCTTGTGGTCATTGGTCTTTCATGGAATGGCTTCTACACATTTTGAAACATCATCCATCCCCACAAGGATGTACAAATACCCAAAGGAGTTAGGAAAAGGTCTTACAAAATCAATGCTCCATGCGTCAAAAGGTTTAATTATCAATACGGGGTTTAAGGGCATCAAATTATTTTTTCCTATGCTCCCTAACTGTTGACATATATCACATGCTAACCAGTAAGCATGCAAATCCCTGAAAATGGTAGGCCAATAAAAATCACACTGGAAAATCTTTGCAAGTGTCTTTTTAGAGATGAAATGACCCCCACATGGACCAAAGAAAATGATCTTATGGTTTCCATTATCTAGTATGCATCTCTTAATGACCTGATCAGGAGTTTACCTAAACAAGTATTTATTATCCCATGTAAAGTGTTTAACCTCAGCAATAAATCTTTTCATATCTTGTTTATACTAGTGATTAGGCATTTGACCAATAACAAGATAATTAACTATATCAACATACCAAGGCAACTGAGAAATGTGCAACAATTGTTCATTTGGAAAAGTTTATGTTATAAGCATATTCTCACTAGTGGACTCCACAAATAACCTGGATAAGCCAACTACGGCATTTTTTGAACCTTTCTTATCCCAATTCTCTAAGTCAAACTCTTATAGTAATAGTATCCATTAGATTGGCCTAGGTTTTACATCTTTATTAGAAAGAAGATATTTCAATGCTGCATGGTTCGAGTATACCATGACCTTAGATCTTAGTAAGTAAGATCTAAATTTATCCAGTACAAAAACAACTATGAATGATTCCTTTTCTATAGTGGAATAATTGAGTTGGGCATTGTTGAGTATCTTCCTAGCATAATATATCACATGGGAAAGTTTATCAATACGTTGCCCCAATATAGTCCCCATCATGTAGCCTGAAGCATCACACATTATTTCAATTGGTGTATTCCAATTTAAAGATCAAATAATAGGCGCAAAAGTTAACTCAGCCTTTAGGTACTCAAATTCTTTCATGTAATAATCATCAATGTCAAAAGATGCCTCCTTCATAAGTAAATTACATAGGGCCTTTGCAATTTTACTAAAGTCCTTGATGAATCTTCTATAGAAACTACGATGGCCTAAAATGAGTGGATTTCCTTCACCGTTCTTAGAGGAAGAAGGTTAGAGATTAAGTTCACTTTGGATTTATCCACTTCTATGTCATTATGTGATATAATGTGACCTAAAACAATGTCATTTTGAACCATAAAATGACATTTCTCCCAATTTAACACTAATTTTTTTTTCCTGACACCTAGCATAGACAAGTTTTAATTGGTGCAAGCATTCATGAAAGGAAGAACCAAGACATTAAAAAAGCCATCTATAAACACCCCTAGAAACCTCTCCACCATGTTAGAAATATGCTCAACATACACCTTTGAAAAGTAGTTGGAGCGTTACAAAGTCTGAGAGGCATACAAAGATGGGAAAAGGTCCCTAAAGGCTAGGTGAAGGTGGTCTTATCTTGATTCTCGTGCTATAGGGATTTAGTTATAGCCTGAACAACCATCAAGAAAGCAGTAGTACTTATGTTCGGCTGATCTTTTTAGCATTTGGTCTATGAATGGTGGAGGAAAGTGGTATTTCCTCATGCCCAAGTTTAATTTCCAGTAATCTACACAAACTATGTACTTAGTGGTCATGTGGGTGGGATTAATCCTTATTTCTAATTACCATGGCTCCCTAGTTCTTAGGGACTACCTAAACTAGGCTGACCCAAGTGTTGTAAGATATGGGGTATATGACACCAACATCTAAAAGTCTAAGCATGTCATCTTGCACTACCTCTTTCATATTAGGGTTTACTCTCCTTTGTGTTTCCCCAGATGGTTTGTCACTTGCCTCTAGATGGATCCTATGCATACAGACAGCAGGGTTAATCCCTCTAATATTTGCAATGGTCCAACCTAGAGTAGTCATATGTTCTATAAGAAAATCAAGAAGCTTGCCTTCATGTTCTTTGTCTAAATTTGCTGCTATGATTATAGGCAAGGTTTCATCTAGCCCTAGATAAGAGTATTTTAGATTTTTAGGTAAAGGCTTTAGGACTAAGGTAGGTGGTTTGGCAACAGTAAACACGTGGACAAAATCTGATGGAGGAAGTGGTTCAACATGAGGGCCCAATTTGGAGGTATCCATAATTGGTGCAGCATCTAAGAGATTATTTACCTCCTCAATAGACTTTGTTTTGTAACAAAGTCATAGTTAAAATGTGCTAGACAAGCCTCAAGTGGGTTGATGATAGATGATAGTGTATTAGCATTTTGAAGTAGACCTTTAATTAAATTTACTACACAAGAATCATCTAGGTCTAAAAGTTGATGATCGGGATTAAAAACATTGAGCTCGATATAGGTTGGGTATCCAAAACAATAAAGTCAATAGGGAAGTAAAACAAGTCCACATGTATTAGAACATCTTCAACCATACCACGTGATTTTTTTATTGATTTCTCTGCTAAGTACAAAGTGGTACTAGTTGGTTTAAGATCACCAAGCCATAGTTTCTTGTAGATATAAAATGCCAACAAATTTACACTAACCCTTAGATCAATTAGTGCCCATCTATGACATGATTTCCAATTACACAAGAAATGACAGGATACCCTAGGTCTCTAAACATAGGATGGGTTTGGTGTTGTATTAAAAAGCTCACCTGCTTGGTGAGAAAGGCTTTGTTTTGCACATTGAGCTTTTGCTTTGGGGTTTAGAGCTCTTTAAGAAACTTGGCATAAGCATTAATATCATTAATTGCATTAAGGAATGGGATAGTAATTTGCAAATGTTTAAACACTTTCATTATCTCATTGAAATTTGTTCTTTTCTTAGCCTTGTTGAGTAATTGAGGGAATGGGGCATTAGGCATGTTGTAATGTTTTACTTAACTAAACAAGTGCATAAATTGATTATAGTATAAGGAAGCAAGGGAGGTCAATTACAAGAGGAATCAAATGGTTTGTGTGTTTTTATGGGCCTTTACTTAGACTACTTAACCTAGCAAAAGAATTGGATTAGACCTAGGCTAAAGAATTAAATTAACATAAAAAAAAAAAAATGAAATTAGAAAATTTTTAAAAACTAAAATTGAAAATAAACTAAAACTAACTTAACATGCAAATTAAATCTAAACAATGATCAATTGAACTTAAACATGACCTAATCTAAGAAAACAAAGCATGTAATGTAACCTAACATGATGCATGAACTACACTTAGAAAGCACATGAAATAAAGTAACCTTAAGTACATGAATGAAACATGGATTTATGTTTAAACTAGGATGCAACCTAAGCTAACATGGAATCCAATTAATGGAACTTAACTAAGAATGTAAACATAAACAAAATCCAGCAAGTTACCAAATGGAAAACACCTCAAAACCATGCCCATGGACCATGAGTTTGTGTGCATGGTTCCTTAGTGTATTCTCTATGATATTCAAGTGCAAATAACTTAGGATGAAACACATGTAATCTCAGCATGGAAAGAACATCTAAACAGCCATGGTGCATGAATGAAAAGTGAAACTAAGGAACCATGCACACAAACCCATGGACCATCAGTTTATGTGCATGGTTCGTTTGTGAATTTCCTATTATATTCAAATGCAACTAACATAGGATGAAACACATGTAATCTCAGCACAAAAAGAACATCTAAACAGCCATGGTGCGTGAATGAAAAGTCAAACTAAGTATATACATCTAAGTGAGAAAGACTAATGATCAAAAAACTTGGAAGACAAACCATTCAAGATCATGTGCATGACTCTTAGAAGTGGTGCACATGATTCAAGTGTGCTTTATTTGGAATTTAAATGCAACTACTTCTAGAATGAAACATAAGGAATATAAGCATGGTAAAGACATCTTAACAACAATGACAAATAAATTTAAAGATTGAAACAATATTGTATACAAGTATGGTGTGCACCATCCAAGGAGTGTGTGCACATTTCTTGAAACTAAAAACAGTCCAAAACAGTATTTTCAATCATCTAACATTCAAACAAAAATAAGGATGCATGGAAACAAAGGGAGATCTTAGGAAAACAAGTAGAAAAATGGAGAAGGCTACATGAATGTGCAAGGAACTTAAAGACAAAAAATGAGCAAGGAACATAATCTAATAACTATGCTCTCTTGGCTATCACTACCAAAGATTTATAAGATTCAAGGATCTAAGGAACGAGACAAGAAGGCTAAGCAACTAAAGCATGAATCAAAGAAAAAAACAAACAATAAAACAAAGGTATCAAATAAGGAATTAAGATGACAATTAACATGAACTTGGACATCAAATAGAGAAAGCAAGCAAGGAATGGAGGCATGAAAAACTGGAGAAGAGTATTGCCACAAGAGGAATCATGTTGGAGAGTTAAAGAAAGGGAAGAATGGTGGAGATGCCTCCTTCTTAAGAGGGGTTGTCTCCCCTTCTCCAAAGGTGTTTCACATAACATCCTTTAAAGATTATATACATGATAGATGCCTTCTAAATTTGATGGAATGTGATCCTAGGGTGGAGAAAGAAAGAAATCATTTTGAAGGCTAGGATGACTTAGGAAATTCTATTTAGAAAGTTAGCACCTATGAACACCCAAAACAAAAATCATTGAACCCTCCTTTGGATTGTGATGCAGAACTCTAATATGAGTCAAGATGCATTCTTTAGTAAACCTTAGATGAGGCATGGAAGGTGGGGATGACAAGAATAATGGGTCAAATGAAGAATAGATATAGGGCAACCATGTGACACTTAAGAGGGGGATAAGGTGGGAGGCACCACCATTTTAGGAAGGGGCATCTCCCCCTTGCACAAATCATGGAATCCCTTTGGAAAATAAAAAGATAGTTGGATGGAGAGAGAGAGAGAGAGAGAGAGAGAGAGAGAGAGAGAGAGAGAGAGAGAGAGAGAGAGAGAGAGAGATAAGGATATATGGCAGCCTTTGGATGAAGAGTGGATGGGGAGGATGATGAGTATAGATCTAGGATGGAGTTAGGAATGTGGTATGATTGACTGGAGTCAGTGAGAGTTTTAGAAAGGTGGGAGTCTTAGGTGAATTTCTTTCCTCCTAAGTGAAAACTCATGGGCATCATATAGGGTGAGGTGGGGAGAGAGAGAGAGAGAGAAAAGTGAAAAGTGAAAAATAAGATGGAAAAAGGAAAAATAAATGTGGACACTTCCTATTGGTCCACATTACATGCTTTCCCATTGATTTTCACCAAATATCTTGTCATTCTGCTCTTAAAAACCCATGAATATTGGCTTTAGATTCTCCTCCAATCATGTCATTCCATGTAGCTTGCCTTAAGTGCCATATTGGTTTGCTTTGAGAGCACATTTGACTTGGCTTCATGGATGGCTTTAGGGCTCTTTTGGCTTGGCTTGGTGGCTCAACCCTCTTGTCTTTGATGGCTGGCTAGGCCCCTTAGCTTATCAACTTCTTCATGCCTTATATGGCTTAGGTGACTTGAGTAGATCCCATTCAAAGGTGGTAGACTTTGCATGGCTTGTGTATGGGCTCACTTTAGTTACCTTTGACTTCTCAAGGTGATCTTCATCCTTGATCTCACTTTGGATTGATGATACATAGGCCTTGACTCGATCTTCTAATCTTGATCTTCAATTTTCATCTTGATCATTCTCAATCATCAAATCACCATCTCGATTTCTACAAAAGATGAAAATTCTAATTAAATCCTTAAAAATATGATTATTCAAATACTTACTTCAAATTATCCTTTGACCCTACAAAATATCAAACTTTAGAGGTATTAGGTTAGAAAATGCATGTGTTATAATTTTTTACTAAAAACCCTAATTTAACACTATAAGTTATAACATATGGGCTACCAATTGGGTGATTTTTCTACAAACTTAGACACTCATCAAGGAACATAAGGTGCCTCCAGTATAGGCCCAGATGGAGTAGGAGATTTCTACTTTCTCTTTCTCTTGAATTTTAACTAGTTCATTCTCTTCTATGTTGGCCTCGGTTTGTCCTGCTTTATTATCAACTTGACAATCACTCCTAATGGTAGTGATTGAATTTGTTTGTTTATGGGATCTATGGCTATGGGAACTAGACCATATTTCTAACTAGCCCTTGAGGTTTGGAAGAGGCTAACTAGGAAACTTTCCTTTCTCCCTTTCACTTAAAGAGGAAGACAACTAGCTTATTGCAACTCTATCCTCGCAAGATTTTTTCAACTCTCATTTTGGAGTTGATGCAAAGCCTTATTATTCACCTAATTTTGTTTCATAAGAAACTGAATACTATCGTCATCTAATGGTTTCTTTGGTTGGTGAGGTAGTTGAAAACCAAGTGGCTACTAAAAAGCTAAAATTCTAGGAAAGTTCTAAATAGGGGGTTCACAAATGTACCCCATGCAAATCTTTCTTAGAACATGACAAATTGGGATGTTTATCCCATCATGGATTATAGGTCTTAAATTAGGGATTATAGTTGCTAGGGTTGAGACATTCACCAAGAGCATTTGCTTATTCTGAAAGATATTCATTAAGCACTCTATTGGATGAAAAATTATAGTTAAATTGGTTACACTAGAACAAATAGCACAAATCTCTTATGGAGGTTTTCCATTAGCAACCAAGAAAACAATTTTGTTAACACTCATTTTCTCGAATATATTTTCAAGCTTGTCCATTCTGCCATCTAGTGGGTTGAGCCAATGTGTTGTTTTTTTGGTCCCTCCTATCTTTTGTGGTTAGGTATGTCTTTCTCTCCCATTATAATAATCCCATACTAGGAATTGTCTATTAGAATTTGGAAAATTCCTAGGCTTCTATCTCATTTTTCAACATGAGGGCTCCTCCACTAGCTACATCTACCATCTATCTATTTTGAGGATTTAATGCCTCACAGGCATACTAAACCTACTTCCATTTTTCAAATCAATGATGAGGGTACTTCTATAGCAATTCATTCCATCTCTCCCAACATTCATAATATTGCTCATCATCACTTTGTTAAAAATTAATGATCTCCCTCTGAAGAGCATCAGTCTCATGGGTTGGGAAAAATTTATTTAAGAATTTCTTAAATACCTAATCCCATGTGGCAATGGAACCAACCTCTAAATAATTAAGCAATGATCTAGCCTTATCCTTTAATGATAAAGAGAAAAACCTAATCTTAATAGAATCATCTGTAATATTATGGTATTTGAATGCAGCACAAATATCAAGGAATTTCTTGATATGTAGAATGGATCCTGAATAACCTAATCTTAATATAATCATCTGTAATATTATGGTATTTGAATGCAGCACAAATATCAAGGAATTTCTTGATATGTAGAATGGATCCTCACTCTCTTAACCATAAAATGTTGGGAGTAGCTATATGATTCCAGGTTTAAGTTCAAAGTCGACTACATTTGTGTGTGGCAAGGTGATGCATGATGAAGTATTCAATTGGAGTGGTGCGTTGAAATCTTTAATAGCCTTGCACTCAACTATTGTTGGTGGTTCATCCATGGGGTAAGGAACTTGATTTCTCACCCCTTGCCTATGGGTATGTCCATTATAAGGATGTAAAGGTACTATCTCAGTTTTTTAAGATCGATGACCTTACATGCACTATAGTGCAAACCTATCTATATGATGCAATCTAACTCTAAATATGACTCCTAACTTTATGTGATATGTAAAAAAATAATCCCTAATCCTAACAAACTTGATTTGATGATCTTTGTTAATCTGTGAGGTTGTAGCTTTTAAACCTAAAACTAGATACCTCTTTCAATCTAAACTTGATTATAGCTTACTAATTAAGTCCTGCCCAAGGTGGTTAATACAATTCTTATGGAAGGAGGTATTTACTCCTCAACAATCATCAATAAAAGGCGTGAGAAAATAAATTGGATTTTGGAAACCCACTATAACCACAAAGTTCAAGAGCCACTATAGTGACAATAGATCTCCTCTTTCAAAAAGGGTCTTACGGGCTTAAAACCCTAGGTCTCTTGCTAGTTGATTTTAGATTTTAAAATTAATAGTTGCTGATCACAAGCATACAAGGAATTGATTTGATTTCCTAAGTGGGCCAAGGATTTGGTGATGAAATCCAGTCCTTGTCTTATGATGGCTCCTATGGGGCACTTACTAACATTATGTTCCATTCACCATAAAGCAATAAATGTGCAATGCAAGTATAAGAGAGAAAATTAACGCAACCTATATGTTATCCAACCAAGGGTTAAATAGGTGCAATATAATGCACCAACCCTAAATAAGATGCAACAAATAAGATGAATGACCCCAAACTACATGAATTATCCTACCAACCAAAAACAAAATTATCCTAAATGCCATTACAATAGAAAAATAAAAGAGAGTAAAGGAGGCTTATAGTGGGGTTTTTTTATGAAGATTAAGTGTAGGCCTCCACACCCCACACTTGGCCTATATTAATACAACCCATTTAAAATGACATAAAGAAATTGCTAGTTACAATCATCCCT
Organism: Warburgia ugandensis; assembly: GCA_035236585.1. Classification (NCBI taxonomy): domain Eukaryota; kingdom Viridiplantae; phylum Streptophyta; class Magnoliopsida; order Canellales; family Canellaceae; genus Warburgia; species Warburgia ugandensis. The sequence goes on along the minus strand of CP141133.1, from coordinate 55,767,756 downwards.
CACTACAAGTTCACTCAAAAGGAAAAACCCTAATTTAGGGAACCAATGAAGCTTTGGCCCATAGGATTGTTGCCACTTTTTTGCCAAATTCCCCGTGCACAAAATAATAAAGATGGTAAATTTTTGTGGAATTAGAAAAATATACAAGAATGATGTAAAAATCCTAATATAATGCAATCTAGAACTATGACTAAAAAGAAACAATCTAAATAAAGATCCAACCACAAATCTACTGTGATTCCCTAACAACGGCACCAAAGTACTATTACATGTGAGAGAGGTCGATCTAATTAGGAATCTCATGGATTATCAATAGATCGAATCTTATTAAAATCACTTAACATCAGCCAGAGAGAGAGAGAGAGAGAGAGAGAGAGAGAGAGAGAGAGAGAGAGAGAGATTTGATGATTAAACTAAGAATTTAAAATAAGAAGGAAGAGTCGATGATTAAACTGAGAATTTAAAATAAGAAGGAAACATGCATAAAATTAGAAACTACAATTACAAAAAATTTGCTATAAACAAAGCTAAAGAATGAAAATGGAAACTTACCTAACTAAGATGCATTCAATGTAAGGAAATTGTAGAAAAATTAGAACTAATTAAGCAACTTAACTTCAAGAAACTATTAAAAAGGAAACTTTCGTAAACGAGAAACTTTCTAAACCTTAAAAAGAAAACTTTCTAAACCCAAAATAAGATGCAAAAAACCAATTGAAAATTCCAAAAACATGATTAAGTAACTAAACTAATCAAGAATCAAAAGAAATTAACCCAAGTTCCATGCGCATGATCCATGGATGGTGCACATGGTTCATTGGTTCAAAGATGGCCAGATTTAATGGTTCAAAAATAAACTAACATGCAACCTAAGCTATGCACATAATAAAAAATCTAAAAAGATAAATGCATTCCTAAAGATTCAAGTAAAAAATATATTTTTATGTCTAGAAACAAAGTATACAAATTAAGGAGAAAATTTTCCAAGTTTCAAGTACTAAAGAACATCAACACAAATTAAGAAAATAAAATAATTGAATTAATAATTTTTATACAAGATAACAACCTAGATCTAAATTATATTGATATAAGAAACCTTCAAAAACAAGAACCTCAAGGAACTTTATTGGATCAATGTTAAATACACAAAAAATTGTGCACATATTACATGTATATAAATTTGAAAATTGTGCAAATAACTAAGCACTAAAACTTGATCCAAACAACAACAATAATACAATATAATTCTCACAATATAAATTAAAATAACATGTAAAAAAACCTAGAAAGGAATTCAAGAGAGAAGATCGATGAACTAACTATGGAAAAAGACACCTAAAACTAAGTGCTATCAAGGAAAAAAAATGTGAATTTCTTAAAAGGGAAAGCAAAGATGCAACCTATTTTCTCTTTTGCATTTCATTACCAGAGAAGAAACAACTTAAATCTGGAGGAAATTATCAAGAGAAACTAAGAAGATGAAGCACCTAAAAGAGGAAAAGCAAAGTGGAAGGAGTCATGTGAAATTAGAGAACAAAAACACAAGAAAAACAACTAAGAAATCTAAGCAATGAAACTAAACTACTAACCTAGAATTGAAATGCAAATAAAAAGAGAAATAACTAAGATATTCAAAGGAAGAACAACCCAAAAATAAGCCAAAGTTCAGCTCTAAAAATCATCAAAGGAAAAGTACTGTGTTTTAAGGTTTGTCGCCAACATCTACTTAAGAAAAAAAAAAATTTGAATTCCATGGGCTACTTATAGATAGTTGAGCTTTCACTTTGGTGAGAGCTTAATTGAAGAATGGAAAGTATATCTAGATCAAGGAATTTAATTAGGAATGTTATGTGGAGAGTTTGGTGTAGATATGATTTCATGGTGGTTGCCATAGCTAGAAATAGGGGAGGCATCTTTTTCTTAGGAATGTGATTAGAACTCCTTCCTTTCTAATTGGGTGATGAGTGGTTGATGGAAAAGAGGGAGAAAAATAGTAAGGAAAGGTGGAGGAAAATCTAGGGTTTTGAGGTGCTTTGAATGGACTTAAATCTAGGGGTTTCATAATTAGGAAACCACTTAGACACCAACCAAGCAAGGGGGGCGGTGTCACCTTCTAGGAAGACAGCTCCCTCCTTAAGTAAAAAACATGAAAATTGTAGTTTGGTGGGTGGAAAGGATGAAAAATGGAAAGTGGAAAGTTATTTTCTCCCTTGATTGGTTCACCTATGCATGATCATCTTACCATTTACAAATGTCACTAAAAACCTTCTAATTACCCCTTGAAAATAACAATTTTAAGATAGGATCATTGCCTGAAATGGTCCTCCAATAGTATCATTCCATGTGGCTTGATGACTCACTTTGATGGCCCATTCCTTTATGGCTTGGATGGCTAACTCTCTTGGCTTCAAAGCTTAAATGGCTTGGTTTCCTTAGGTTTCCTAGTTAGACTAGGAAATCTTGTGCATGGCTCCAATTCTTATGCAAAGTAGTGAAAATGCATGAATTTTTACATAGATCATTCTAATCACCTTTGATTTCTTCCAATTTCATCTAGAAGCTCCGCCTCTAAGTCCTTGGCAGGGCATGTTGCCCCTTGTACCCTCGACAACCTAACCACGTAGCTTGACTCACCAAAAAGTTTGTGAAGCACAATATAAGCCATTTGATCATCTTTTCATTTCCTTTAAAAGAGTACAAACCTTAATTAAATCACAAAGCACTTGCTATAATTGGTCTTCAAGCTTTGCATATAGAGGATTTTGAGAATTTTAGTATACTCCTATTTTATCTGAACACCAATGATTTTGAACATCAATTACATGACTAGAAAAAAAAAATCACTAACTGGACTTAGCCTAGGACAAATTGCTTATTGTTTTCTCCTATTTATCTATAGTCCATATGTATGTATGACAAGTGGTCCAAAGCAAGAGTCTTTTGGGTCTCTACCCATAACAGTTTCCCTTTGTTGGTACAGTGTAAGAATCTTGGGCAAAATTCCTTTCTATCTATCATCCCATACCCACAAAATATTTGGCATCTTCATCATATTACTAACTCCACTCACTAAAACAAATAAACGAATTCCAAAAATCTTGGGAAAATCTAAAAAGGGTTTTCCCTTACACTCATCATAGAATATTTCTAGGTTCTAATACACCTAATTAAATCTTAGAAAATGATGATGATTCACATACTTAGTCTGAATTTGCTTCTAAACCTACAAAATAACAAACTTTTGAATTATTAGGTAAAAAATACATGTTTTAAAAAAAAAAAAAATTTAACTAGAAATAACACTATATTTTATAACACATGGGCTACTAATTGGGTACTTTTTATGCAAAATTGAATACGTATCAAATAGGAGTATGATCATTCAAATATTAGCATATCACATAATATAGGGCAAATCAAGCCACCAGAAATATCCAATCACATAATCTCATTTTTTATATTTGTGCACATCATAAACACATCATTTATGGTATCCATAACTCATAATCATGTCATATGCTTCTTTGCTTAATACATAGCAATCTACTCCTACAAATCCAAATCCAAAGCAATGATTCAAAGTTCTTACTCACTATCACAACAAAATCAAATTGATTGTGAGAGTCTCATAACCTTTCAAAGGCTGACTAAAGCCTATTTAATCTACTTCAACTTCATCACAAGTTTTAGTGCACCTTTACAACCTATGCAATCCATACAACACATGTATGACTAGAGAAGATTACAAACAGTGATATGAATATGATAATTCTTATTTAGTTTGTTCTATCCTTTTTGGATACGAATTCAATGAATTTTTATTATTATTTAATCTTTAATAAGGTTGATGAAGTATAAAAATCATCTTCTATCCACTTTAGTACTTACAATGTCTACTGTCCAATCTAGTAACCAATACTAGTATGAATTTCTACCATCAATCCGATGACCTAAACACCTTATTTTTTAAAGTGGTTTCTTACATATTATTAATTATTGAACAAAAATTTTATTCATATAATTTTTAAAGCTAATTGATGTCTAGATCATACCCAAATCACAAATCTTTCCAATTAACCCCAACAGAAAACTGATTCAAGAATTAGTAACTTACCATGTATATCAACCCTTTTCCCATATCAATTATCATTTAATTGAACCAAATTCATATGAGACATCCTCGTCAAGTTTATGAACTACAATTAAAGATTCACTTAAAAAATCTAAGGTTTGATACCCGGGAACAATAGATGGATGTGTCATAGGGCTTTCACCTTGTTAGTCAAACTATAGTAATTTACTAATTTTCCTTTGATCTATTCCTAAGTCAAATCTTATCAAAGGTTCACCAAATTTTAACTAAGGTATTTGAAACATGTATATTTCAATTTATTTAAATTTTGTGGATAGTCTTCCACTATTTAGTTGCCAAACTAGAGGCATCTTACTTATAGGTCTTTCAGCCAATAAGCAGGGTTGGAAATCCTTGAAAATAGTAATGCCTTGATCACTTAAGTATGACTCTCATGGTTTTGTTATGAATCAATTTAGAAATAAAATAAAATATATTTCGCAACAACATATATCTAATAAGTATGATAGAACTTGTAAAGATCCAAATAGTGTTTAGACGGGTGGGCAATAAAATACACTGCATAAAACATGATGAAAATAAGAGGCATTCTCTCATAAAATCCATGGATATTTCAATGGTATAAAATACTTTTAAAAAATAACAATACTAAATCGCTATTTTAACATTGATTCTATCATAAAGGAAAAAAAAGGTTGTAAGTTCCATGACAATAGTATATAGTATCTTTCAAAACAATAACAAGTTTTGTCTGAAAATTTGTGAAAATCCTAGTCTAAGGGTTTATTCATCCCCATACTTATTTTATCCTATTTTCCTTATTCTTCTTCCTTCTGTCCTCCTTTTCTCCCTCTAGTTCCCAAGTTTTCAAGCTCTCTCAGCCTTAAACATCCTACATCCTACAACTTTTCTAGGGTTGGTTGTCCCATTGCTTAATAAGTTTTCTCTTTTGTGGTTCCCTAATTTGATGAGGTGTTTGAGTCCCACAATGTTTCCTAATTAATAAAATTTGTTAGTTTTTAACTACATCAAGGAGTTCTACATTAGTGACTATTATTGGATGTTTTTGGACTTGTGGGCATTGGGCTACCCTAGATGGGTTGACTTCCTATTGGAAAACATGTCCAAGCAAGCCCATGCAATCTATCATACTTGGTTTTCCTAACTTGGGTCTCCATCCTAGTATTCTAATATGTGTTTTGCAGGTTGCATTTCACCCCTGCATTCTCTCAACTCTTAATCCCCTACTACATGCTCTCCTATTGCACTTATGTCTCTCATTTTCCTAAACTAATTTCACCTAGAATCATCCATCATAAGTCATCTGACTTCACAATACTTTGTAATAAAATTTTAGGATGCTACAATTATGTCCAAATTTCTATACTAGGATTTTCTTTAACATGTATACTTTATCTTATTGACCTTTAATTCCACAACCTTAAGGTTGTTCTATATGTACTTCTCCATTGAAATATCTATTGAGCAAAGCAGTCTTTATGGCCATTTAGTAAATTTTCAAGTCAAAGTAGACTACTATAGCCAAAAGTATCCTTGTGAAAGTGAGTTTCATTAGAGTAGAATATGTTTCTTCATATTTAATTCCTCCTTGTTGTGTGAATCCTTTAGTCATTAATCTTCTTTTTTTTAATCTTTTTATTGATCCATCTAACTTATATTTTTTCTCAAAAATCCATTTACAACTTATTGCATTTCAATCTTTAGGTTTATAAATTAATTCCAAATCTTGATTTGCAAAGATAGATTTCCAGTCTTCATCTTTCGCTTCTAATCATTTTTTGGAATCTGGTGATTCTATAACTTCTTTGAGGGACTGTGGTTTATTTATATCCCTTTCACTTAAGAAAGTGTAAAAATATTTCATATGTTAATGATAGTTGTCTTATTCTTTGAATTTAGATGAATCAAATTGAAGTATTGAAAGTGGAGTTTCATTTTTGTTAGTTGCCGAATTCTTTTCTTTTTGAAATTTTAAATAATTGCACCAACTTATTAGGGTTTATAGTATCTACTAATTCTTCTTATAAATGTTCATATTTGGTTTCAAATAACCCATTTTTCCATCATCATGAGGTATCTTATAAATGTGAACTTAATTGTTTAGTTACTTAACTTATCCCTATTTTGTCTAGGAATTAAGATATGTGCTATAGAATCCCAAACCTTCAAATTGTTCAACTTAAGTTTTATGCCCTTCCATACTCCATAGGGTGTACATGATGTCTCTTTAGTATGTAATCTATTTATGATGTACATTGTTGTTGAAAAGCTTTCCTTAAAAATTGAGAACCGAAGTTTGAATGACTAATAATTAATCTAACCATATCCATTAATTTTCTATTATTCTTTCTGCCATACCATTTTCAGTCTAGTTAGTGGCATGATTGGATGGTCGATTAGAATCTAGTACATACTCAACCTTTTCTTGGCTAAGTATTAGTTCTTCTTTTCAAACTTGAAAACTTAACCCAATTAAGTTTTTTGGTTTTGCATAATTCTGAATTAATAATGCTAGATAATAATTCTTATAATGACTATCTAAAAATAACAACAAGAAGGGTTATTTGAGCGAATGAATTAATTTGATATGATTTTACAATTGATACTCGTAGTAGATTTGAAGTTCAAAGATGAACTATCTAAATTCTTTATTTTTGTGCTCCAAATGTACTTCCTATTTGCCTTTGTCTTGAAGTAGTAGATGAGGCAAATCTATTGCTTTTTGTAGCTCTCAAATCTAAGGTGCCTAAGTGCTTCAATAGAACACTGAGGCTTCTATTTAATGTAGCCCTTAGCTTATTTTTAAAAAAAAAGATGAAGAACCCCAAGGTCCATTGGGCATATAAAAGTATGTAATCGCTACTTTCTAAAAATAGGTAGTCTCAAGGAAGAAAATTGTAGCTTCTTTTGACGAAATGGACAACTCCAAAACTCTCTTTTTGTTTTGGCTAGAAGACAAAATCCATACGTGCGGTTTTATTGAAAACACATCCTCTATGGAAAAAAGGGAATATTCTTCATCTTCTTCCTCTCACAAATGGTAACTACATGACAAAAATGGGCTTCTTCCTTTGGAAATTATGGATTTGAGATCTCCACCAAACAAACTTTGATTAATGATTAGTTTAAAGGTTTAGAGTCATGACGATACAAGAAAACCTCTAATGATGTCAGATTAAAAAAAGTAGTATAAATGCTGTAACAAATGACTTAAGAAAGACTAAAAACTTGGAAATTAAAAGGAGCTAATTTCTTCTTTTCTTCTTTGGTAATTATCATGATGCATTGAAGATGGAGTATACTTTAAGAAAACATTGCATTGTTACCAATGATAACATATGTATAAATATGACAATTGTGGAATTAAGAAAGGATATATGTGGAGAGAAAGTTTAAATTCCTTCCAATAGGGAATAGTTATATCACCATAATTTCTATCCCTATGCCATGTACAATATTTGCATGAACTAATACATGCCACACATCACATCAATGCATACATATAGGAGTAATTGGTAAATCATCTAATAAATAAAACTTATTTCAAAATAGAGAACATATGTAATAAAAATATGATATTGATGCATGTGTTAAATTGTAATAGAATTTATCCTACATCCATGGTTATTTCACCATTTTCTGTGGCACTATGATCAAGGCTAGATGGCCACTTGATTCAACATAGAATAGAAGAAAAATAACATATCACTAACCAAGTGGGTTCCACTTATTGTGATCTCTCACTTGGTTATCTCTATCTCTTTTACATACCTTCTTTGTAGAACCCAAAATCCAAGAAGGATAATAGAACCCATATAAATATCCAAACCCCATAATGCAAGAGAGTTGTAGGAAGGGAAAATGAGATCTAGGACTAATTTTTTGTTGGGCACCTATTTATCATTCTATGGCAATTTAAGGACAATAACAACTACTATCTTTATGATGGCTCAAAATTCAAGATCATGTTTTCAGATAGTCATGTTTTTAGTAAGTTAATCTTCACTAATTTCATTCTAATTGAATGATAAGTTGACAACAAAGTTTGTCTAACCACCCTATTTTTAGCTTTAAGAATAACGGAAATTGGAATCATCGAACTACCCTTGTTAAAACCAACCCTAACAATCCATTCTTCTGATAGAAGGTTACTTAAAGATCGATTTCAAAAGCTAAAGACTACTTAGAGAAATTTTAAAACATAGGGGCTACTTAAAGACGAGTGCCAAAATGAAGGGACGACTTAAATATAAGAGCCCTTGGTTTCTTAAGAAACCATTCCTCTCTTTCTCTCATTACTTTAAGTTCACTCAATTGGAGAACTTTGCACCATGCCATGGGTGGGTGAATTAATGCATGCCTCCCCCATTTAAAGGAACAACCTTAGGTCTTCCCCTCATTTAGTCTTGAGTTTGCTTTGCTAGAATTTCTAGTACTCCTCTTAAACTTCAGGATTTAAAGAGGTCTCTGAGATCTCTCTTTCTATTATCAATCTTGGCTATTTGAGTCCTTGATTGTTCTATTATTAAGTGTCTTAGGACTCTTTGAGACCTTGGACTTGTATAAGTTTTCTATTGTCTTTGAGATATAGAACATGTGATATCAGATTCTCACAATTAAGATTTAATAGTTCTTTCCTCTATAGACATGAGAGGTCAGTTACACAAAGCAAAGAATTTCTATTTATAAGTTTTTTACCTATTTATTTTAAAGGCACTCAACTTTTGGATGCTAAAATATCCTCTTATGTTAGATGCAATTTTTTTATTTTTTATTTTCATAGATTTAAGAAGCTTATCTTGTTCAATGCCTTCTATTTGGGGCTCTTTAACCAAGCCTCAAAATGATTCTACCTCTCAGCCTACCACATGCCCCATTTAACCATCCACTATGGTGAACTCCTTTTGAGTAGTTGAATTCACTAAACATTTACCATGGTTGAATAAGACTATGTAGCAGGTAGAGAGGGATGCTCACTTTGAGGCTTAGTTAAAGTGCCTCAGTTTATCATTTCCCTAATTACCCTACATATGAAAGATCATGACAAGTAATTGGATTTGATAACTATTGACTCTTTCACTTTAAAATATTGATAGAAGTGATTTATGGTACAAAAGGGGGATAAAAATATCCAACTAGAATGATTTTTAGTGTGTAGGCAATTATCCACGGAAGTCTTATGCCCAAGATCATGCAAATCTATCATCTGTGCTAAAAGTGTAATTTAGTAGTCTAAAAATGTGATAACTATCAAAATTATTCACCTTGACCCTTGAAACTATTGTTTTAGGACTTAATGCTTTAAACTAAAGGAGTTGCATTTATTTGAGCTGAAACTAAATTGATCCTAGTGAGCAATTAGAACTTACTATAACGTTAATAACAACAGAATTTGAGACATGAGAAACCTAATGAAAATAATGCAAATCAATTGTCAATTCCTCACAATCTCAAGGCACAATTGAACCACAAATGATACAATTTGAAAACACATGATAAGTTACCAACTTGGTACCCCCTTTTTGAAACAAGGAGCTACCCACCCTATGATTAATCCAAATAGTTCATTTTAGTTCTCCAACAATGGATGTCTCAGAACCTAGAGATCATGTCATGTGGACAATTCCATTATTCGGAGATGGTTTGATTTTAGATGTTGAATATAATAGTTTGCTTAAGTAATGTTTTGAAGGGTTTGTGACTGATTGGAAAATATATACTTTTTCAAATGCCATAATTGTTCTATGAGTTTTGGAAAACCAAGCATCCAATATGGGAGTACTAAGACAAATATATTAGTTCAACCATAGGTGAGGTCCTATATATTTAGTGGAATAGAATCAAACCTCAAACTGAAGCTAAAACATTATGGAGATAGTGCTTCATGGTTGTAGTCTAAGTTATATGGATTGAAAGAAATGCAGATGCCTCAATGAAAAAATCAAGCCTCAGCCCATTCTCTAAGAGTCAATCATAACATGTAGAGAAGATTCATTCCATCTAGGTATTAAAACTCAACTTTGATGGGCTCGAAATGGCAACCGCAATGATTGTGGCATTGGTAGTTTGATTAGAGACTCAGAGGACAATACACAACTTTACTTTTTGTAGGACCCTTGTTTATGGTGACTTTAGAGAGGTAGATATTCATGCTATAGCCAGTGGTATCAGTATAAACTCTAACCTATTGACTTAGGTGACTTACTAAACACAATAAGGTAGTTCAAAGACAACAATGATGCACCATGTAGATTCTAGAATCTAATTGAAAAGATCAAATTATTATCCAATGGTTACTTTGCTCCTTCAAGCATATCTATAGAAATACCAATATGAACACTAATTCACTTACCTGTGATGAGGGGTTATTGGAATTCCTAAGAGTAAGAGGGAATTCCATTGCTTAACTCTATACTTTTCCTTTTACCTTCAGTTGGTCCTTTAATTATTCTCTATAATTATCTTTCAATGGTGTGTGATCCAAGGTTCTTAATGTGTAAGTAGGTGAACTTTGGTCTCTACATTCTCATGTTTTTCTTGTTATGTTCAGCTAAATTTGCTTTATGATGAATGCAATAAACTCACTCTATCTTTCACAATACATTTTATCATTAATTCATTGTACTCAATATGAGGAGGGCTATTCTCATCCCAGCAATAAATATTATCTTTCTTTCACCAAAAATAAAATGGAGGACCACATCTGAGATCCTTCACATAAAAGTTTGTCTATAAGGCAACATATAATGTGGTCATTAGTTTTACAATAGGCACTTAACAAGCATATTTTGTAAAATATATGTGCTAGTGGAAGTCGTAATTAAAACTAGGCATAATGTTTTCATTGATCCAAGCCATATACCTTGAGGTGATTCAAACAAAAAAAATGGGGAAAAAGAGAGAGAGAAGAATAAGAACAAAGAAAATTTGTGGTAGATGGAAGAATTGATCAGCTAGGGACCAAAATCTAGTACACTATGACAATTCAAATGCAATTATTTTTGGCCAACTTCATCATAGTGATTCACCACTATTAAGTATCCTACTTCAAGAAAAGGTTCAGAGCAAAAATGGCATTACATTTTGGCATCTTGTAAAAAAGTCCAACAATTTTTAAGTTTAATTCACCATTAAGTTTTCATGAGGTTTGCAAAATTTTCATTCTATTAGTTTTCCATCCTCTTCCCTATAGTTTTTCAAATTTCTAATATTGCCCTTCTCTATTTTGAATTCAAGTTATATACTTTGGAACTATAACCCATGATTAAGTTATTGACTTTGGTCGCTAAGTTCAATGACTTCCCAATGGAAAGTTTTAGTGAAACTTGGTATCTAACACAACTCAATAACATGCAATCAAATGGTTTGATTAGATCAATCATTAGTGAGATATTCAATCACAAATATACCATGTTCATCAACTTAGGCAACAGCACATGTTCAGCTTTTTCCAATTCAATTCAATAGTTTAAAGTTTAATTTCTCACTAAAAACTAATATTAAAATCTTATTAACACAAATTAGATCATAATCACTTTGAATCAATAAAAAATACAATAAATTGAAGAAAAATTCAAGCTTAAATCATACAAATAATATTGTTACTGTGCACATGAATAGTGAGAAGTACCAGAGTTTAAGCTCTTTAGTTCGATGCCTTTTTTTTGTAAAAGTGCCAAAATGTAATGGTCTTGAAAGTGAATATTTTCTATTCTTCAATAAGAGAATAATGATAGCTTACAATCAATACAGGAATGATTTTCCCTATAATGGAATATTTTGGGCCGTGAAGGGGGATCAGAACTTGTGTGTTTGATCTACAAGATATTATTAGGGGTGTGCAAAAGATTAACTAAACCAACAAACTGAGTGAATTAGACCAGACCATTGGATTTTTGGTAGGGTTTGAGCACTACATTTGTCTAGTCTAGTTCAATAATAAGCAAGACAAAAACTTTTTGTTTGGTCCTAATCCTATAGTTCAACCTGATCGAACTAAACCGTTTAAGATCATGTGTACCTAGGCTCTAGATTTTTTAAATTTGCAGAATCACAATGATGAGCTGAATTAAGTTCACTGAAGGTCAATTAATGCTAAGACTAGCATGTGATAAAAGAAGCGCTTCTTTGGCCTTTCAATGACAGACAAAAGTCTAGGAAAAGGTTTATTTTAATTAAGGAAAAGGTTTATTTTGAACCCATGGATCCTGTATTTAATATAGCATGTTTGATTAAGCCTCTGGAATTAGATGTTCCATTGATGGGCATACTTTTGAGCCCTTCATCTTCTAATGTTTGATGTTTTAAGATACATTTTGTGTTTGCAAAATAGAAGAAGCATTAATGGTTCTTGGTTTCTTAGCTGAAAGTTGTCAACTACCACCTCACCATAGATTAACTTTGTTCAACCCCCTAGTTAACCCTACTAAACTCCTTCATATTCTCCATTCCTCTCTCTCTCTCTCTCTCTCTCTCTCTCTCTTGATACAAATCAATCTAGTTTGGTCTTGGTCCGCATGGACGGAGACAAAAAAAAATCAATTCTATTTTGACCCCCTAAGACCAAACTGAACAAAACCATGCACACCCTTAGAAATCTTAGTAATCAATCAACATAAGATGGATATGTCACAAGGGCACCAATGAAAATATACAACATATATAATACTTGTACTATAATGAATCTATCAACCCATTTTAGTGGCATACTTAAAATATACTTCTTGATTATAGTTGAAGCCTTCTAGTGAAAGGGATTGAATGCATCTATGTCTCCAATATTCAACCAAGCCACTCTTAGTCTGATTCTCAAGCTAATTTGCACTCTAAATTTTAGGCCTTACACTTGTTTCTAGTAAATGGATGCCTCAATCAATCATAAATCATATCTTTTGAAATAATCAATATATCCTTAGAAATAGAGTATCTTTATTAGGGTTTTGATATCTCAAATCTCTATAGGCAAAAACCACTATCATACCATAAGTAAATAGATCTAATCTTCCAAGTTCTGAATATCAAAGAGAAGACAAACTTCAGTAAAAGGAAGATTATAAAGATTCCAAAGGAATTTGATCATAAAAATGATTAAGAACTCAAATAGCTGTGATTAATAGTAAGTAGAAAAGAGATCTTGAGGACTCACTAAAGTGAGAGGCTTAAAAAGAGTATCAAAACCCTAACAGAGGAAGCACTTAAGAACTCGTAAAGATTGGATGAGGGCAAGGCTTAGGAGTGCCTCTTTATATAGGGAAGCCTTCCTTAGGGCAATTAGCCTAAAGAAACTATGTCCCTCTTTCCTACACGTGGATGGGCCCCACGAGTGAGAGTTTGACCTTATTATATTAGGCCATCTCTACAAAGAAGAGCATACTTAGTAGGCTTGCCACACATGCATGTGCATAGGCAAGGGTCCACTCAAGAGACATTTACTTCTTATTAAAAGTGAAGAGATAAAAGAGTAGGATGCTTCTTCCCCCTCTACTCTTCCTGAAATTGATATGGCCCTTTTAACTTGAATCAAATTACAACAATGGCCCATGTGTTTTAAGTTGAAGCAATACATACAACATTTCCCCACTTGTTTTGAAATTAAAAACAAGTAAAGAAAATACATGTAGTTATGAAAATAATTAACTTAAGAATTCTACAATATCAACACATCAAGGAAAGTAAATATGGTCTTGAACTTCCTCTATAGTTGAATGATTATCATGAGAAATAATGAACATGGTTTTGAGCTACACCCCTTGGTGACAAACATGAACTATAACACATACCTAGCTAAGGAGACAAATATTCTTAAGCTCGGCCCTTCTTATTGGTGGTGAGTGATGATTCCATTTTCTCAAGTGCTCTAGAAAGGACACATTTAATCCCATACAAGTCCACTTTTAGAACTTAAAATAGCTGAATCTATCGATGGTGTGGCTACCTATACCATATTTTGAATAATTATAAACTCATTAAGAGACTTTGTTAAACCTTTACTATGTAGCAGGTCTTGTTGTTGCACCATAGGGATGGGTAACTTAAGTATGCAATACACTCTTGATTATTAGATAGCTTGTTCTTCCCTTTGAAATTGATCAGTAATACTAGGCAGGGTTACCACTACCTACAACTCAAAAAGGTCTTATCCCCATTCCCCTCAATGTTACTCCCTATGTGAATTCTCTAATGTCACCCATATGGTAGGTCTACCAGAAGATTCTTATCTTTATGGTCTCTAAACAAAGCCCAACTCCTAAATAGAGTAAATGTTTCCTTATCAAAACCTCTATGCTTATATCAAAATCTATGATGCTTTGTTATCTTTGATATGGCTACAAATGGTTTCACATTTTTCTAGGTCACCTAACATTTTATGAAAATCTATGTTGTCACAAACTTAGCTCATCTAAGTCTCACCATTGTAGTCTCCAAGTATAGTGCAATATGTCTTGCACTATAGAATTGTCTTGAGACACTACTTATTCCAATAAAATATGTCCAGTGCTTACTACTTAGATTGCTCACTCCATTTTAGTTGCAAATGCAGTAACTCATCTTTTGTCAAACTACTATGTACCCCAGGTGGTTAAGCTAAATAACTAGGCTTACATCATGCTTTAACAATATTCTCTTAGGTCAGCAACATCTTAACAACAATTATTATGACCAAACATTCTACGAACATTCCCACAGTAGCTCGATAGTACATGAACTAGCTCATTATCTTCTTTGGTAATCTAGATTTCTAGAGTCACATTAGGTACACCTAGATCTTTTATCTAATATTTAGCCATTAAAACTACCCTATGTAGATGATACTTTTTCCAAACCTTCCCATAAATCATTGTAATCATTTGTGTATGATAACGTTTCACACTCTTTTAGTAATATGTGGTACACTCAAATATCTCCACTACATATTATATCTTAGTGGATAGTACCACTTCTCTTAACTTCTCAAGCCATTGTATTTGAGTGTGTTTCAATTCCTATAATGTCCCCATTAGCCCACAAAATTATTTTCTCACCTTAGTAGTTAATAAGTCTCATGTCAATCAACCTAAACATACTTTAAGATTGTTGTTCATGGATTTTGTCTGAATAGCCATCAAATATTGATTAAAGCAATCAAAACCATTTGATGAAGTTTTTTACAATCAGAGTGTCAAAGTCTTCTCTCTAACCAAAATGTGGTTTTTACAATGGTCTTGAACAACTAGTTACAATTAGGAACTATTTCTATGTGAAGTCTTTATTCATCAATCTAACCTTGTGTCCATCAAGAGCACTAGATGCCAACCCCACTTTGGTAATACCCATTTTCAACTACATTATTGCACCCGAATTGCAAAACAACCTCTTTCGTGTCAAGTTTAATAGGTCCCACACTTGGACCTAAGTCCTTCTCTTTCCTTGCCCTCTTGACTCTCCTTGGTTTAGAATCTTCTGTTTATGGTGAAGAATTCCTCTTTACTATAAAAGAATAACCTCTATTAAGTATGACCAGCTTAAAGGGAAATGAATTATAAACAAAACTTATATTACTTCCATAATGGTAAGTGGATGAGGAGTTCCCAAATTTAAAATCTATGAACCGTAAAATCGTTGTCAATGAAATCATAATTGGTTCATCTAATGTTCCTCTAGATCCCTTTATACTTCTATTAAATACCCCATATCTTTTAAAATTTTACAATGACCCATCCCATGGGTAGCCTTTACCCAAGTACGCTCCATTACATGTATGTGCATTAAGACCATCTACATGAGGCCCCATGCAATTGCACATAATGTATAAATAATCCAAGAAAAGAAAGATCTCATTCAAATAAATATTACTTGATTCCTTCACAATGATTAAACACAAGTGAAACTTAGAAAAAACAATTTCTCAATGTTTATAGATTAAAAAAAAACTAACCATCCATATAATAAACCTAAATGAAAATAAAAAAACAAATTCTTGATTTTCCATGACATGAATATGCATTTTGAGGATGTTGAACTCCCTTAGATTCTATTCCTCTAACTATCATATCACACATGCATAAGTGGTGTATTGGCTCAACTTGCTTGTACTTGCTTGTAGGGGTGAAGTGTTGAGTACTTTGGAAAAAACTCAATAAGACACTCTTGAAAAGTAGGCCTAGAACTTTTCCAACAACAAGAAAGCCATTCCGTAAGAATTAAAGTGAGAGCTAAATGTTTCAAAATCCATGAAACAAAAGCTTCCAAGCCAGTTACCCTAATCAAGAAGTAAATGGTTTACATTCATGAAAACTTATTCAAGTAAATAGCAGTACTCATCACTCTTCAATATTCACAATCATTTTTGAATTCTCATGACCACATTTCACCACTCAACATCATCACAAGAAAACACATAATGTCCTCTCATAGAAATGCATATGGATATGCCCAAATTCAGTACATCATGCTCATGTCTCAATGCCAATGCTTGAATGATGATCTCCACAATGTGATTGCCATCATCATCTTTTGTATTAAACCTCAATCTCTTGTCATAACACTTAACCATCATACATGCTCCACAACATGACTATCAAATTCGCTCTCTATGTTTGTCACTCTTAGAGGCCCCACATAGTTTGAATCATACCTGAGCCCACCTGAAGATAAGTAACACTCTTTAGGTTTTTCACTCCTAGAACACTGCACAGTCTAAAATATATATGAGCAATAATGACAACAACATCATTTTCTAAGCTTGTCACTTCTAAAGGCCTTACACAATCTAAATATATATCTAAACCAACATAAAAATGACATCAATGGCCCCTCATAGTCTAAAATAAATCTAAAGCATTTATAGCCTTACTATAATCACTCTCTATGTTTATCACTCCCACAGGCCCCACACAATCAGAAATATATCCAAGTCAATATGACAATAATATCACTCTCTAGGTTTGCACTCCTAGGGTCGCCACACAATTTAAAATATGTCAGAGCTATAATTGGTTCACATTTGACCTTATATAACCATACTGATATTTTAATTATACCTTCTATGAGTCTCATACAATATCACATTCAAACCACTTCATGTTATAATAAGAGTCAATGATAATGCAACCATGGATTCATTACACGTGTTCATCTATACATAAATCTCCATAGTAGTCACATAACAACTACAAAGAAAAGCTTAGATCATTTATATACACATTTATCACAACTATTACAAAAGTAATCTTTCACATGTTTCATTGATCCCAATAAGCTAAGTGCTAAGTGAAGCAAAAC
The DNA here is from genome assembly GCA_035236585.1 of Warburgia ugandensis. NCBI lineage: Eukaryota > Viridiplantae > Streptophyta > Magnoliopsida > Canellales > Canellaceae > Warburgia > Warburgia ugandensis. The sequence continues at coordinate 55,750,382 of CP141133.1, read as the reverse complement.
ATAACTCAAACCACACCAATGTCAATAAACATCTCTTTTATAGAGAATATCCATCTCTTACTATGAGAAATTTACTCACATCATTAGCTCTGTTAAGTCTTTCAAAGTCTCATATCGAGATACTAATACAAGTCAAACATTTAAGCATGAGATCATACTATCATTTCTAGTAGTTTGACATTTAGAAAATTATAATGCATCTCTTGCTTTATTCACACAAGCAAAAACACTACAAGCTAAAATAATGTAGGTCCTATCACCATAGGCATTATCAATTTCTTAAGGAACATCAACATATCTTAACATCACAAATTTCTCTAAAAAAAGCCTAACTTATTTGAAAATTGTCCCATAGAATTTGTATGACAAAAAACTATTGAATTTCACATTGATCTCAATTGAAAATATGCTATAAATGTCTTTTTGGTAGTTGTGAGTAAACAAAATAACATGTTTTCCAGAAACATCTCTCTCTCTCTCTCTCTCTGTTGCTGAGTAACTTCAAAGCTCATGTCATCTCTCTCAATTCTTTCAACATGATTAAAACAAGGTTTTAAAAAGCTTTCAAACTATCCTTTACAAACATGCTTAGAATTTCAAAATTGGACCTATTCAAAATAGGATTTACCATTTCCTAGAATTTATCTAGTCACAATACAAAGTTCAATATATGCATAACATGTTTCTACATGTCTAGATTATCATAATCAAAATCATATCTATACAGTTCATTTACCACATCTAAGAGCAGAATATAAGCATTTTGCTCAAACATACATTGTCAACACAGTCTCATGCTAAGTTGATTTTCCTTCAAGTCAGATTCTTCTAATATGAAATGCTATAAACAATATACTATGTTAGCATGCTTATGCTTGTGTAGGTATGTCACCATCTAATTGGACAATGCACATACATTCAAATCCAAAAGGAATTCTAAGTCATTTATAAATCAATTCTAAAGAATAGATGCATTCATAAAGTCTTAAGCATGTGACACAAATTATTATAATAAAATCTTGTATGGGGTTAAATCTATCCATGTACAACATAAGTACAAATTTCAATTCCACATCATTTGCAAAACCATTCCAAAGAATACAATGAATTCAAAGAGCCATAAGCTCATGAAATACATGGTAGTATCCAATCCAAGATTAATTCAAACAATGTACAACATAAGTATAAAATTTGCAATGCATCCATGCCAATAAAAACCCATACTCTTTGCAAAACCACTCCAACAAATACAATGCATTGAAGAGTCATAAGCTCATAAAGCATTTAAATAAGTGTAAAATCCCAATGATGGTACCCTGTCTTACAGGATTCCACGAATGTCCTAAACACATCATCTAGTCATGACTACCCATAGCAAAAAATTATCCAAGCATCATCATGGACCACTATGCATCACATCTTGAACCCCAGGTTCATTTGTACACTCAAGCCACCGATGCCATAGTGAGAAGACTCCATTCACCTCTCATGGGAGGAAAGTAGATCTAATGCCAAACACCAAACTACATGTGCATTTTCAAATGCTTGAAATAAAAGGTAAAATAAGTAAATTTATGTGCTACATCCCACTTTATCAAGAGCTATCTTGGAGCCCAAGACCAAAGACATACAATCTTCGTAAACCTAAAACCAGGTGAATATGCTATTACCAAATTCTAAAGACCGATCCCAATAAGGAGTTTTTATAAAACCAACTTCAATCCAAAACAAACCCTAATGGAATACAAGGATGGAACCTTTCCATGGTCAATTTCATATTTCAAAATCAAAGTAAGAAAGATCCATAAAAATTCCCAAAATCAATACCTTGAAATAATAATTTCTCAAAATCTAATTCATGATTTGAAAAGGGAGATGTAGAGGTCATTCAAAGCCTAAAATCATTCAAAGACCAAAAGTGCATCAACTAAATGACTATAAAGAGCACAAAACCAAATAATCCAACAGTGGTTTTATGATGTCAAACTAATCAAACATTCCACTCCATGAGATAAACTATATCAAACACTTTTCATGGGCTATGATTGGTATTCTATAATCTTTAAGACCCATCATTTAAGTCCCTTAAATTCACTCAACTACACAAGATATCCACCAATAATATTGAAGTGATTCAAGATGAATAACACCCTGAAGCATGAAAAATTCCCACATCATTTCGAAGCAAAAACCTCTCATAAAACATGTTTTACCAAGCTCACCATGCTAATCAATGATGAAAAGGATGGATAATGTTTATTCTACCAAAATTCAGCCAATAACTTGACAAAAAAGAAAGCCTAACAACAAACTAATGGATTTAGGAAACTTGACTCATTAGGTAACATACCCATGTCATTTTCTATTTATAATCATCATGAAACCATCATTTAACATACTTTAAAACCCCAAAAAAATGGAAAAAATGTGGATACTACCCAAATTAACATGATGGCAACCACTAAAATGAAGAAAACCAAACAAATAAACCATTAAAATGATGAACTAAGACATCCAACTCATTAGATATCATGCCTATGTCATTTTTTTTGTGCATAAACACAACATAATCGTCATTTTTCTTGCTTTAAAATCCTATTTAAAGAAAAAAAAAAGGTTGAAATTTAATTAAACAAAAATATATTTAGATCTAGCTTTAAACTCATAGAAAGAATCCATTCCTATCTATCTCTAGAAGACCAAAACACTAAAGTTTAAGGAAACCATGCCCAAATCCTTCAAGTCCTTCACCTTGGAGCATTTTCTAGACTTTCTTTCTCCAAATTCATAAGCCAAGCCTTTCAAAGCTTGAATGCTTAATGAATGAGAGAGGTCAGAGAGATATGGAGTGGCAGATGGTGGATTTGGGGAAGGGGATGCTACATAGAAGAGAGTTCAAGAATGTGATGGGGTAGCCTCCTCTTGGAGATTGATAAGAGATTCTCTCTTAGAGGTGCCCCTTTTTAGGGCTCTTTTTCCATGGTAGTTTACCAAACTACTCTCTCCACTTAAATGATAAAAAGTAGTGATCCTTCTTGTGTCCCTTCAAGAATTAAAGTGAAAGAATTTTTTTCTATGTGCTAGACTTATGTTACTCATTTTTCCCATTTTTATACTTGCGAGTCCATCTCAAAGGCTTTGAATCTCAAAAAAAATTTCCTCATAAGCAAGTCCTTATTCTAACATTTGAGCATGGAATGTCATTCAAAATGACAAGTCCCATATATCTATCATGAAAAGTAATAGCAAAGCTAGGAAAATTTATGCGTGGTTCTAACAAAATTAAGTTATTGTCGCCTCCTTGCACACATCTTTTGGAGTCTCGAATTTTTCCATAGACAAACCTCAATGTCTTAAATAATCCTTGATCAGCCATATTATGAATTCTTCAACTATAGCTTATAGCTTTCAAATGATTCTCATTTCCATCCTCAAATGCCTTTACTAGATTTCATAGTTTGAACTCATGGAACTTGAGTTTGTGGTATCACAGTTTGAACTCATGGAACCATAGTACATTTTGATCTCATGAAAATTGAATTTTGTCCTCATTTTAGTTGTATATTTGAAGCTATATATGATTTAATATCATTCTTATACGACCATTCAATTTTAAGCTTTTGTACTTGCCTTCTTACATGTATCATAGTTTGAAGTTAAGAATACTAACCCACCTTTTATAACACTATAGACCTGATATATTTGCTAACAAACTTCTACTACGAGCCCTAAATTAGTCCTTAACTCAAGAATAATCACTTAACATCTTAGAGATCCAATTATTATATTTGTACAATAGGCAACTTGTCATTACCCTTTGATCCATCCATCTTCCTAATTTTTGTTAATTGATTTGTGATTCTAAGAGTTGCAACTATCTTTCCATCATTTGTTGTCTTGCTTTACAATTGTGTTACAATCTTTCCCAACTCAATTCAACCGTCATTTTGAACCTTAGGAACATTGACGGTAATTGTATATAAAAGAATCTTGTTAACTAGCATGTGCAATTATCACATTCTTCAAGGTCATTGCACAGTGGAAGCATTTTTAGGTTCTTACTCTGACCATCCATCACAGATGCAATCCTATTCCTCATGAGGTTGACACAACAACCCCAACTATTTTGTACATCTTGAAGGGTTCTTTATTAGCGATTTCAATACCATGCCTTTTACATCATCTCAACCCACTATCTCTCAATAATCATGCATTGAAATGTTTGGCACCTTTATCATTTACTGGTATCTATCTTCTTCATTTATTTCCTTAATGAAACATTTAAGTTGAATTTTCTATCTTGTAAGAAAATAGTGTAGTGATATCTAAATAGAGAGAGAAGAGATCCTACTACTCCAAGATTCTCAAGAATAATAGAGTCATCTTTTACTAAAGAATTTGGCAATTTGTTCTATAGAATCCAAAGAATTAGCTTTTCACACTTTGGTTCTAATCTAAATTCATTATGAAAAAACATCTACTAGTCTAACCACAAAAATTCTCATCAATTTCAAGCCCACTATAACTATTTGAAAATCATGAATCAACCACCTTATCATTCAAACTTGAATGTTATTAATGCCAACAAGAAACTTTCTTCTAAAGCTTTCTTATTGGTGTAGAAGATCATATATAGTGTCACACAATTCCCTTCTTGACTTGGTAAAGTAATCATAGAGCTTGTCAAACTAAGACATTGTGCTCCATGATTTTCTTCATTTGATTTATGATTTTTAGTTCAACATCCCTTCATCATCATTTGATGCTACCAAAAATTAGTTGTTAATAGCCATACACATGATACTTATTGTATTCCCCATGTATTGACTATAAAATTCATCCATTATTTAGAAATAACTTATCTTATATTCATTATTTTAATAAAATTTGTCCTATTAGATCTCGAGATAAATGTTCCTCAAGCAATAAAAAGTTAGATCTCCTAAAATAATCAATAAAATCTTTAGAATTGGAGTATCCTTGAAAGGTAAATAGATCTTTCAAATTTGTAAAGAAAAGCACCATCTCTCAAGTATGGGAATATGACATTCTAAATCCTAAATTTCAAATAGAACAAAAATTTATAGCAAGTTCAAGGACTCAAATAGACAAAATTAATGATAGGAAGAGGAGAGATCTTGAGGACTCTCTAAGTGCGAGAGGCTTAAGAAGAGCACCAAAAACCCTAGCAGAGCAAACTCTTAATAACTTTAAAGAATGAATTAGGGGAAGGCCTAAGAACATCTCTTTATACAAGGGAGCTTTGCTTAAGAGCCTTCCATAGCAAGCCTTAAAAAGGCCACCTCTCCCACTCTTCTCTCCACATTGATGGAACCTATTAGTCAGAGTGCTATATTTGTAATTAGGATCCTTGTATTTGGACCATTCATTGTAGGCCTACCATGTTGACCCAAGTATCTTTTTTTTTATGATCATAAAACAAAATAGATGAATGCTTCTAACTTATTTCCAAGAGTATTATTGCATATTTTATCTAAAAGAAAACAAGAATCAAAATGGTAAAGTTTTTAGCTAAAATGACTCAATTTCGTAATTTCAGTTGACTAAAATTGTAATTCAATCAACTATTGGGACTTAGTAACATATCCAACTAACTAGATCACCAAAAAAGACAATGGAAGAAGTTGTTCAAAGTCAAGTTGAGTACTAAGCAAATACTGACTATTCTAAAGTATTCTTCCCAAGCCTTGAAGATGGTGATTTTAACTAACTACTTGAAAATGGAGTTTAATTGAATTGATGAACTAAAGATTTCTCACAAGTGTTGCTCATGTGAGAAAAATAGTTGACTTTATTTTGCTTGAGTAAGCTATTTCATTCCAATAACTTTGGGATAAATTTCACTTATCAAAATAGCCTACTATTTTGGATATCTGGTTTGCTAAATGATAAGAATGGATGCTTGCTTGAACAAATCACCAGAAATTTCCATGTTCAAATTGATTAGAAGAAGAAGTAAATAGGTTTCAAATGTTGGGTTAAAAACAAGTGGACAGGATGAAGAACTAAATGTGTTTCAAAATCCAAGTTGAAAACAAGCTGACTAAGCATGAAGAACATACAACTACACATTAAATAGTAAAAATATGGTTTTACTACAAAAGGAATATAATTGACTAAAATAGGAGACTAAACAAGAGACAACTATGACAAATATTAGTTCAAATTTGAATTTATATCTCTTAGATGTATAAGAATGCTCTCCAACCTGTCTTTTTGATAATTCATTCTATATACTTTTTTTTTTTATAAACTCTATATAATGTTTGCATTTTTTTACTAATTGTATTGAAAGCCAATTTCTTTAAGTTATTCTTTGTACTTAGAAGTGGTGCGAGTCTCTTTGTTTTGAATAGTTTTTCAATTGTTTGTAAGAAGGTATATAGGAATGGTGCAGCTTTCTTTGCATTGGATATTTTTTAAGTATTTGCTAAAAGGTATAGCTGTTGTAAGTGCTCAACTCCTTTGTATATAGCCAGTAGTGCCAACTAGTATGCAAAATCTTGCAGGAAGTAGTAAAATCTCAAGGTGAGGAATACATTAAGACAATGTAAGTAGGTTCCTTTGTTGTTCACCAAACCACTATGCAATTATATTTTTGGCTTCTAGTGTATACCAAAACTTTTCTAAATGTTAGTTACTATTTTGAGCACTGCCTAGTTCATTTTTCATTTTATTGAAAAGAGGCAAGCCCTCAATATGGACACCTTTTCTCCTCTATCCTTATTGAAACCCAAGTGAGACTCTCCTTTGGCCTTATTAAGATTAGCCCATGTGTGTAATACATAAATTCAATGAATAACAAATATAGGTTATAATAATATGGAGCTTTTTGTTTCCTTTTTTTATCTCACTTTCAAGTACCACTTTCTCTCTTTCTCTTTAAAATATTCAAGACCAAATTCATGAAAGAGATATAAGGAGTTGAGTGATAGCCAAGGTAGATTGGGAGAGTGTTAGGTGGTCTAAGGTGCAAGTTGTGAATGAAGAAAGACCAAGGTGGAAGAGGGTGTAGGATTTAATTAAAAGTGTAAGACATAAGATATTAGAGTGTCCTAGAATTATAATACTAGGAAATAACCTAATGTCACAAGGGTCAAAACAGGTAATAGATAAAAGAAAACTAAGATAGGATAAGGTTATGAGTGTGATTAAGTAAAACTACAAGGGTATAATGGACCAGCCACGTGGGATTATATGGGACAACTACAAGCCATCATGAAAAATATGAGATAGACCAATTGGGGCTGGCCTTGCTTGCAAAAGTAGCCCAGCACCTAGATTTTTTTTTCTACGAGGGAGGGCAGCTGGTCTCTTACATGCTTTGTAGCTTGCCAAGTGTCATTGGAAGTGTGTATGGCTGTGTAAGAGAAGGGAAATAGCTATGTTGGCCCCTCCCATGCCCTATGCGACTTCACCCAAGCACAAGAGGAGAACTACATTATTGAGTTGTTTGAGAGTTGAAACACTCAAAGAAAAATAAGAGATTTGAGTGAGTTACAACTGGAAATAGAGTGAGGGATCTATAACAAGAACCTTGAAAGGAAACCTAGAGTACAGAAGAAAACTTGCTAGAAGGAAGGAGAGCTATTGGAGGACTTCACGAAAACATCCAAAGCTTAGAGTTGGAACTTCTTTGAAACTGGAATTGTTGGCCAAGGAGACAACCATTTGGAGGACTTCTAAGAGGTAGGTGGACTATATGACTTTTATTAATGTAGACCTAGGTTTAAGCCAAAACCATCATGGGTTTTGGAATGGATTTTGGAGAGTTTTTGGGTGATATATGTTGGGTTTTGAAGCATGTAACTTGATACCTATAGCTCCTAAGTCTAACCCATGTTATTCCTATGATACCTCAGTAAGATGAGTGTGACTCTGCAAGCTAAGATTTTGTGATGTTATATATGTGATGAGCATGATTTTACATAATTTGTTTTGCATTATCAAATGGGCTATTGAAATGATAAAACATGAGGGTGAATTTCATTTAGGAACACTTGTTAAGTGTTCAATTTTGGTCAAAATACCCCTAATTTAGCATTCAATTAGATCATCTAACCGTTCAATTTTACAAAACTTAGCTTGATTTTGAATTTAAATCTAATTGACCATCCAAATCTTAAATTTTTAAAATCAACAGTCAGATGATCATTAGAGCTCATTAGATGACTAATGTACGATTCAAATGATTCTAATTTAGTCTTTTCTTTTGCAGATTAACCAAAAGAGGCGTTGATGGCTATGATCAAAAGTTAATGGTGTAGATCATCTTAAAAGGCAATGGATAGACCAGATCACCCATGAAGATGGATGTAATAGTTTCCTAGAAGACAATGGAGCTAAATTTGGAATCATGGAGAAAAAGGCAACCCTTTCCCCCACTTCTTTCTTTCCTTTCCTTTTCTTTTTATTTTTCTTCTTTTTCTTTCTTTCCTTTCTTTTCTTTTTCCTCCTTTTCCCTTTTCCTTTTTCCTTCCTTTTCTCTTTTCTTTCTTCCTTTTTCCTTCTTTCCTTCCTTTTCCTTCTTTCTTTCCTTTTCTTTTTCCCTTCCTCATTCTCACGTACCCACTTTCCTTATTATCTTTTTGCCTTCCTTCTTAACCGTACCCAACTCTCTCCTCTAGTCTCTTCTCATCTCTCTCCATTCTACCTTCTCTCCCTCTTCCTCATCTTCCTCTCTTTCCCAACTGTTCCCAACTCTCTCCATTCTCCCACTTCTCCCTTCTCCTCCTCTTTCTCTCTTCTCATCCCAGGCTCTCTTTTCCTCCTCTTCACGCTCAAATCCGATCCCCACCTTCCTCTCCCCCTCCTCCTCTTCTCTCTTCTCTTCTACTCCATATCTCTCTTTGCTCCTCCCTCTCATTCCACTACAGACACCCGATCAAGGAAACCTAACGGAGACAGCTTGTGAACACCTCTCCCTCTCCCTCTCACCGCACCCCACTTCCTCTCTCTTTTCCTTACTATCTCCTCAACCAAGCTCACCGCACCACCCCCCTTCTCTCCGCCCTATCTTCACTGCCCCAACTCGCTTGAGCAAGTCAAGCACACCCCAGAACTCTTGGATCTTGTGTTTTCCTCTCTTGCTCTCTCGTGTTCTAACTAATGCAGAGCTACTCATTTGCTACCTCTCTCTAGTCTCCTTTGCTACTGGACAGCCCAGAGCCAAATCCATCTCTAGCCTCTCGTTGCACCCAGATTTCTAGGCCCCCTTCATCATCACTTGCATGGTCTAAACGCATAGGCAACCCAACACCTCTCCACTGGCCAGTCTTCCATCGATCTCGTCTCCCTCTCTCTTTCGTTTCTCTATCACTGCCGAAAAAGGGCAGTTTTCTTTCTTCCACAGACACCAAATGGTATGGGGAAGGAAACCCACTCCCGTGTTCCTCTCCTCCCTCTCTTCTTCCCTCTCCTCTTCTTCTTCCTCCTCCGTTTCTTCCTTTCTTCACCGGGTTTTCGTCTAGTTTTTTCTTAAAAACCAGATTTTTCACAAAATTCCTGTTCTGCCCTCTCTCTTTAACAGAAATTACAATTCTGTTCTTTCTAGTTAATTCCATCTGTGTCCCCAGTTTATTTACATATGTGTCCCAGTTATTCTGATTTTGTTTTATCTGCATTTTTCTTATCCAGGAACTGCCTAATCTATACTAGATCAATTAAGGCCTAACCCATCAACGGTTTTGCCTTAATCAAAACAAAATCTTCAATTTCTCCTTCGTTTCTTCTCATATTTCAAATTAATTTTACAAGTTCATTCTTAGGACATCCCTAGACATAATCAATTCATCTAATCTTCTATCTGAATTCCAGAAATCAATCTGAGTCGTCCAAATCTTGAAATCACAATTTAGCCCAAATCTTGACCATTTTGAAGAATTTGTCAAATCCGATTGGTGGATCACTAATCAAGAATGTGTTGAAGATATCTGTAAAGGTGGATCAGCTTTTAGAAGACCAGAAGTGAAGATTTTGATAAAGATTGATCTAGGGAAGTAGTTTTTTCTCATTATTTGATTTTATTTGTTTTATTTCAGAACTGAAAATTCTATATTATTGAGAATTTGATTAGATCTGAACATTGATTCTCATTTCAATAATTCCAGTAATTTTGAGTGATTTATTTTTAATTTTACATAATTAAATTTTATTCAAACTCCATCATTTTAAATCAAGTCCTCATGGGATCGACCCGTACTTGCATAAGCTACACTACAATAGCCCGTACACATGCGGTTAAACAATCAATAACACTCCTGTATTTCCACCATTTGGAAGGGATTTTTATGCTATTTCTTTGGGATATTAATGAAGGGTTAATGGAGTCTAACATATTAAAAGCTTGGGGGGGAAATGATGGTGTGGCAATAGTGATTGAGGGGCTGGAAATTTACACCATTCCCAATCTCTCTCAACTAAAAATGGGGTGTCAAATCCCTTCTCATTGTTGGGAACTATAATCTCTTAATGAAAATTGCCCAAATTTCATTTTTTTCTTTTAGGACTATCAATAAGCTACATGTTTATATATGAGTTTCCTCATTTTGATGTCAAATCAAAGGGGGATTCATCACTTGAGTGAAGTCACATCCTAATAGAAACTATAGGGATGCATTCACTATGAGTGAGTTTAAGCCATGGAATATGCTATCCTCAATATTCGTCTTATAAGTCTTTCCTCATAGAATCACAAATTTGCTCCCTAATGAAACTGCAAGGCATTTTGTTGAATGTTGACTTGTTGATTCTAGCTAGTGGTTTTTAAGTGCGTAAATACCCCAATTATACTTCTAAGTTGTAATAGTATTAGTTATCTTGAGATTCATACTAATTTACCTCAATGAAATGCACACTTAGAAAGGTTTCTATTGAAATTTGTAAATATGTTGTACACTAGAAACTACAAAGAGAACTTTCACCAATTGTTATCTTGAATTGCAAATGCTCAAATTTTGTTATAAACTCTCAATACTATCAATGCACATGAAATCCATGAAAATAAATGTTTAAAAAAAGTGAATAAATGTGATGATAATGTTAAAAGGATGGAAATGCTCCCTATTACAAACTGTAGTGAGGCATGTGATGAATGTGGGCCTTGGGCCTTGGAACCGAAGCCAATCCTCTTAGAATTGGTAATGGCTTAGATCCTCATTTAAGGCTTATTGATTGTTGGATGGAAGATATGGGGATGACATTAGGTGGAGATAGATTTGGAGGGTGAAATTTAAAAGTGGAATGGGATGTATGGTGAAACCCTTGAATGAAGGACTAAGATTGCTAATGTATCCCAATTAACCATACTAATAACTTAGATAAATTAATATCTACAGTATATGAAATTAAATTAAGATCATTAAAAAAAAAAAAAAAAAAGCTTAATCCAAGGATTAACTCAATGAAATCAGTGGCATACAACACACATAAACTAATTACTTGTAGAAGTGCAAGAATGGGAGGGACACAAATGAATACACCCAATTCTACTTAGGAGTGTAAGTGAATGAGGATTAACCCTTGTTGGGTTGAAATGAAATGGGACTGTGTAATCCTAAATCCTTAAAGAAAAAATCAACCTAAAACAATAAGTAAGCACTCAAATAATCTATTAGCACCATGTATGTTCTAGCACGGAAGTTTGGTAGAATAAGTTGAAATTCACTAAATGCTACCCTAAGCAAATGATGTAGTTAATGAATAAGTTTTGTTTCCCAACTCAATAGGTTGGATGGGTACTTCAAAGATTTAAAATGCTGGGTTATGTGAGAAGGGTATCATATAATAAAAGAGACATGTATAGCTAATTCTCTTATTTATTAAACTCCACAAAAGGGAAATTAGTAGATTTGACCTAATTGGGCACATTATATGGTTACAAACATGTTTAGGAAACAAGCCCTATGTATACCATCCTTAGGACATTCATAAAAGGAAGTACCATTAGCTAGTCACATTAGGATGATATATAGATAATGAAGAAATAAATAAAGTGGGAACCAGTGAGAGAAAATAATTGAAAAGCAACTACCTACCACACATATCCCAAGTGGTTCATGCAAATACTTAATGAAGATGCTTGATCACAAATGAATAAGATTTAAGTAAAACTTAAACCACATGAAAAGGTTAAACTCCTTCTTAATGAAGGTAACCTAACAAGGAATAAGAATACTAAGAGCACTGATACGTGAAACCTTAGGATAGTTTCCTACTCATAACAATTAATAAGAAAAAATCACAAATGACCACCTTATACAACATCACTTAGCACAGGTGCACATGGCATATCATATAATTCATTCTATGAAAATAATGAACTGTTGAACTTGAAGACCATATCTTATGGCATGCAAGGATGTATGAATGAAATGTTTTCATAACTTGAAGGGAATTGGGATTTCAAGTTTTCTCTTATGGTTTTATAAGCTACTTTATTCCCATGTGATAATTTAACAATCGATGTTTTTAGCAAATGCTCTATGAGAAATTGTAAGTGCTACAGATGTTATTTGATTGATGTTTAAGGCAAGTACTCTACAAGCAGCTATAAGTCCTAAGGATGCTATTTGATTGATGTTTTAGGCAAGTGCTCTATGAAAAACTGTAAGTCCAAAAGACACCATTTCATCAATATTTTAGGCAAGTGCTTTATGAGCAACTATAAATCATGAAGACATCATTTAATCGATGTTTTAGGCAAGTTCCCTATGAGCAATGGTGTAGCTTGGCTTCCTTAGGTTGCCTAGTTGGGCTAGGAAAGCTCATGAATGGCTCCAATTCTCATGCAAATGGTAAAAATGCATGACTTTTTGGCATGGATCATTTGATTCACCTTTTATGATTATCATTGCCTTCTTGCTTACCTTAAGATAATTTTTAGAATGAGGGCCTTGCCCCCTACACCCCCGATGAGCTAATCACATAGCTCGACCCATAAAAAACTATGCAAAGTGCAATATGGGTCATTGGATCATCTTCTCACTTTCTACAAAAGAGTAAAAATAATAAGTAAATCCCAATAAATTATGATGATTCACATACTTACTCTGAATTTATTGTTGGACCTACAAAATATCAAACTTTTGACACATTAGGTTAAAAATGCATGTGTTACAAATCTTTGAAAAAACCCTAAAAATAATACTATAATTTAAAACATATGGGCTACTAATTAGGTGCTTTTAGATAAAATGAACACTTATTGCAGCCCTCAACCAGCATTATTCTAGTACTAACAAAAATAATAAAAAATCATGAAAATAAAAATGAATGTTGTTTTGTAGGTACTCACAATTGCATTTAGCATATGCAACAAGTCCTTAAACCCCTAGGTTACGCCTAGTGGATGAGTTAAGCCTCATGAGGGATTGCAATGAATATACCCACAAAATTTCATAAGGCTATGTCCTTTATTTGAACACAAATAATTCTCATCCATTAGCACTCTCCTTACTTTAATAACTTAATAAAGATAACTAAAAAATTCTACAAATTATCCACATACCAAAGCCATTATATTCCAATTCAATTTTAGAGTGCTTGTGTGTGTACAACTATATAAGTTAGGACTTCTAAATAGATATACTCATTGCCTTATTAGAAAGATGTCTTGACCTCAAATTCTCCCTGATTATATACTTAGAAATAATGCTCTCAAAGAAAAGGGGTCAAACAATTTTCTCTCCCTATGTGACTGAATCAAAAGATACTAATGGTTCACATACGTCCTTTTAAGCACAGATGAGACAAAGGAATGTGATCCCTAAGAATAGATACCATTATGAAGACCAATTGTGGTATTTCACCTTAATTCCTTTCTATTTGTGTCCTCATTAAGGCTATCTTCTACCTAAGATTAAAAGGTCTTTAGATACAATGAAACGTAGACTTGGGCTAGGCTGTGAAAAGAAGCATATAAAGATTCAATATTTCAAATATGAGTAGAGGTCTTCAATTGATGTAGGAAATTTTTTTGACTCTTGACTATATTGAAGTAAATATCTATTTTGTATTTTCCTTTCTCTTTTCTCAACTTCTCTTTACTTTTTCTAATACTTTTTCCCCTTTTCTTTAGATCTTTTAGAAGGAACACTTTTCGTTGCACTTCTTTGAAGAAAGGCTTATTCTATATAGGCACTTTGAATATTTTTTAGTTCTTAAACTTTTTTCCTTTTTCTTTTTTTACCATATCTACTCATTTTTGAAAGGTAAGTAATGGATATTCTCATTAGGGTTTATTTTGGTTAAGGAAAATTGGGTTTAAGAAAGAAAAGGCTTTTCAAAAAGGCTCAATGGTCTAAATGTTAGTATACATTACTAGGCAAGCTTTATATCTCTGGGCTCAAACATGGATGACCTATATCATTTCCTAGGTTTCTTAAAACCTATGAGATTCAATAAATGTTCATGAACCAAAGTTAGTACTCCTTTTAGTTCTTGGCATTTTGAACAAAAAAAAGAACACTAAGCACTTTTAAAATTGATGTTCACTAAAGAAAGTATGGAATTATTTATAAACCTTAGAGCGATGGTAGTGTCTAATACTCACAAGGTATATAGGTCTCCATTAGTTTTTCTTAGGGTCTCTAAGTCATAACCATCTATTAGTCTAGACTACGTATTATGTGTAAGTGTATTTGAAGAATTAACTTTCATAATAGGAAGACATGAATAAAATGTATAATTGGCCACATGCATTTCTATTAAGAAGTTAAAGTAGAAGAAATACTTAGTTTCTAAAAATCCAATCTCATCATAGTAAAAGAACTTTGACCTTAAAAACTTTTGAAAACATAGAATTTTTTTCTTGAAGAAAACTCATAAATCCCATGCATATCTACAACCCCCAACATGAACTAAATATTGTCCTCAATGTTATAAAATGTAGGACATCTATATGATAATTGGGTAATGGAGAATAATGAGACTCTAAAAACCTTGAGTTGCCTACCATGAGCACTAAGTTTTACATCTTCAGCCAAACATTTTCTAAAACTAATCTATCCTATCTAAACTTAACTAATTATCCTAATCCTAACTCTAATAATGGAGGAATTTCACACTACATGTCAAAACTTCACGGTAGTCAATATACATCCTCCACTTAATAAGTTTAGGCAGTGGTAATAGTGTGATATAGTAGACTAGTGTGATTTTGAATTTTGTAGGACCAATTCGAGATGAATGGCCCCATTTTTTACTAAATTTAAGAATGATAGTGACCATTGCAATTAGTACATATTTTTCCTCCTTCTCCTTTATATTTTCCTAAAATTGGAGATTAAGCTAACTCTATATTTACCTAAGAGGTTGTTTTTGTTTTTCTGGAGGTAGAGTAATGGTGGCACTTAAATCCTTATTAACGTCTAATGTGTACCCTAGAGTTGGCTCATGTTGATCCAAAGCATCAATTGGCACATGTTCTTCAAGCACATGTAAGATTTTAGGTGGGCCTACTTTACTATCTGGTGTTAGATTAAATAAATTCTGTAGATCTTAATTGGGGACGTCTTCTACATTATTGTGCTCAATTTGTATTTTAGGCTCTGTATGGGGTTCTACTCAGTCCGGCCATTGAGAAGCATCCATTAAAGGCACAACCTACAAAAATTTCTACACCTCCTAAATGGGTGTGTCTTCATCCAATTCATAAAAATAAGCAGTACACAAATTGAGTGGATCTGGGTTGAAGTTTTTTAAGAATTCATCCTCTTCATCAATGCATGTCTTTTCATCATAATTGTAACAAGGAACAGGACATGACTCGACTAGATAGAAGTTGCAAGTGTGCATAGATGGTTGTGGATTTTGTGGCTTAGAATGCTCATAAGTAATTTTCGTCCTATTATCATATCAATGTTCAAGGTTAGAGAAAAATTCTGAGGTTCAATAGGAATAGATGGTAATTTCCACCAAGAAATTCTTTTAAGTACTTTTTCACTCTCCTCCCTCATTCATTTCATTCCTTGGTACTTTTTATAATTTCAACAATGTTTCTGTTAGTATTTTCATAGGCATTTTCTCTTTCCATTCATACTGTTCAACCATGAATTTTGTGTGGTCAAATCCAAGTAATTATTAAGTCTCTTCACTAATTTAGATCTTATCTAAAGATTGTTCCTTAGGAAACAACTCATATGGTTGATATTGCTATGGCATTGGAGTATTGAAAAAGGGATGAGTAGGTTGAACCCATGATAGTTGTCCCTGATAATTTGGTTAGTTCTGATAGGTGGATCGAGTTGAGACAATAATGGTTCTTCCTAATATTGGTAATTGTGAGACCATAGTTGTTCGTGATGCCTAGCCCATCAATTAAAACCTTGGTAGTTTGTCTCAAGCTAATTGTGATTGCTAGGTTCAAGGAATGCACTAGGTGCATCCTCTTGCTCCTAATAGCATACATTGTAGGTGGAGCTTGATGGCCATGAAGTAGTGGGATATGTCGGTTAGAATAGGTATAGGACCTGTTGTACTGAGGCTGTTGATATGACTTAATATCTTGCCTAAAGCATTGAACGTATTCATTGGACTTTCCATCTTCTCCATCATGGTGGCTATTCTATCAAATGTATCAAATAGATTAGAAGTATCTCTTATCTATATCTCATACATATCCCCATAATGTAATGGCTTTGGAGCGAAATAGTATGACAATGGTGATAGACTATTCCTTGCTTGATAGGCTATTACACTCAACTTTATCTACAATGAAGTAAATTGCTATATACAAGCAATGAGTACTCTTCTTCTTTTTTTTATGTGAATTTAATGAAAAGCCCTAACTAAATGATGCATCCAACTAAATGTGACTCCTAACTCTAAATGATGATAATCAATCCCTAATAGTGCACTAGCAAGCTGAGTTGTTGATCTTTGATAATGTGCAGGGTGGTGGCTTTTAGACCTAAATCTAGATAGCTTCTTTTGTCTAAGCTTGACCATTGCTTACCAATTAGATCCTACCTAAAGTGGTTAATGCAATTCTCATAGAAGGAGACTTTTAAACCTCAACAACTGCTAACAAAAAGCGTAAGAAAATCACTTGAATTTTAAATACCCACGATAACCACATGCTTAAAAACCACTGAAGTGACAATAGATCTCCTCTTTCAAAAAGGATCCCACAAGCTCGATTCCCTAAGTCTCTTGCTACTTGATTTTAAATTAAGGTTTAAGGCTAGGGTCATAAAGACATAAGGAATTGATTTGATTACCTAGGTGGACCAAGGATCTGGTGATGAAATCTAGTCCTTATCTTATGAGGGTTCTTGTGGGTGGGGCCCTTAATAATATTATGTTTCATCCACCATAAAGCAATAAATGTGCAATGTAAGTATAAGTAAGCAAATTAATGCAACTTATATGCTATCCAACCAAAGGTTAGATAGGTGTAATCTAATGCAGTAACTTGAATAAGATGCAACAAATAAGATAAATGACCCTAAACTATATGAATTATTCTACTAATCAAGATGCAAAAACTACATGCAACTATCCTAAGAAAAAATAAATAAAGTGAAAGAAACTTATAGTGGGGTTTATGATGAAGATCAAGTATGAGCCATCATATCCTACACTTACAATGTATTAATACAACCCATTTAAAAATGAATACAGAAATTGCAAGTTACAATGGGCCTCACTACAAGTTCACTCAAAAGGAAAAATCCTAATCCAAGAAAGCAACCAAATTTGATGAAGCCTTGGCCCACAGGATCGTCGCTACTCCTTCACCAAATTCTCCTAGCACAAAATAAGTAAGATGGATCAATTTATGAGGAATTATCAAGATATGCAAATGCAATGTAAAAATCCTAATCTAATGCAACCTAAGACTATGATTAAAGATAAATAATTTAAATAAAGATCCAACTAGAAATCCATTATGATTCTCTAGCAATGACTCCAAAAACTTGGTGTAGCATGGCTTCCTAAGGTTTCCTAGTTGGACTAGAAAACCTCATGAATGGCTCTAATTCTCATGCAGTTATGATGGAAATGCATGGATTTTTAGCATGGATCATTTAATTCACCTTTTATGCTTCCCATTGCTTTCTTGCTTGCCTTAAGATAATTTTTAGGATGGGGGTTCTGCCCCATGCACCTCCAATGAGCTAACTGAGTAGCTTGACCCACAAAAAACTCTACAAAGCGCAATATAGGTCATTTGATCATCTTCTCACTTCCTACAAAAGAGTAAAACCCTAATTATAAATGCCTAAGAAAACCTTAAAATAACACTATAATTTATAATGCATTGGCTATTAATTGGGTACTTTTTATATAAAGTTGAACACTTATCAAGCAATTGTAAATCCTAGAGGCAAGCATCTATAAGTTACTATAAGTTTTGAAGACACTATGCTAAGAGGAGTAGGTGACCTCTATTCCTAATTAAGACTAGATACTAGCTATACAAGAGCTTATTTTGGATATAAGCTTCACAGGGATGCTCCTAGGATGTAGCTAGTAACCCCATGAGGGCCAGTGTGAGCTCATGTGGTAGTTGCAACAAAGGTAGAGATGATGGTCGCCATCTGAGGTGACGGTGGTGCCCTACGAGTATAGGTGTCGGGTATTGAATTAAGGACATGTTGGACATATTGGTCACGATCGAGAGTCTAGACCTTAGTCCCAATAGTAGAACTATATGTCATTCAATTTTCATTTTTATAGATGTGAGTTTTTATACTCGATTTGATAGTGGATTGTACCTTTGACTCATGGTTTGACAAAAATTTACTAAATCAATAGTTTATCGACTTTGAGTTATGAATGATTGGATTTGGGAGCATTATGAGTGATTGGATGTGGGAGCATTTTGTCTGATTTACATTTGCCTATTCTAACTTTATGAAATGAATATGAATTCTAAGTATCCATAAGGCAAGGATACTTTGTGAAAGCTTATAGAAATGTAAATATACTATTAAATTGAAGACATACTTCATATGTTTAAGTGTAACTAAATTATTTAATGAATTATACTGAACCGTCATACTTGATCTATTCTGTCACAAGACAATCATGAGTTATGCTTAACCTTAACCCAAACATGTGTGTATATATAGATACCTATATGTATATTAGAGTACCAATTACGTGCATTTTGGTGAACCAGTTTATATTAGTTTTATTCCTAGTTAGCAGTTGGTCGATCACCCTCTACACTAGTAATTTTAAGTGATATACTAGACTAACTAACAACGGAGAAGAAGAAGGCTAAAGTGTCAAGAGCCTGAGACCAAACATATGGCTACATTCTTAATGATTTTGGACTTAGATTGGTTGTATAAGGACTACTCTAGTTGTATATATTGTTTTATATTGACATTGGGACTGCAAGATCTTAAATATGACCTTAAGTTTATGTATGGGTAATGTTGTGGTTTTAATTGTGACTATTAGATCCTGTGACATGTACACATAATCCTATCTCTAGTTGGATATTTATTTTACATACATGTAGAGAATTTTTTGGAGGTAACACTTAGCCTGGACTATATAATAGATCAAGTTCTTCTAAAATAAAGAAATTTCATTGTATTTACTAAGAAAACCAAATAATATTTCACAAAAACCAAAATTTACAATGTGATGCTTTTGTACCTTTCAAAACAAATTGCAACAGGTACTTGATGGAATTAATTCCACTAGGATATGAGGGTGTAATTTCCACATGATTAATAAGAGATCTACATTAACAGAACCAATTGAAGGAATAAAAAGATATTTTAATTTTTAGTTGTTAAGGTACCAAGGTTTGCTTTACTTTTCTAAAAGAACAAGCTTTTTCGTAGAGCCATTTTTATTTTCCTTTTACTCTTTGACAACCACTAGTCTGGACACAAGGCAATTAACGGTTAAAGGACTTGGCTAAGTGCTCAAGTCCCACAATTCATTTACTTCACTGATGGAGCCGGGCAAATTTGATAGATACTAATATATAAAAGAGTTTGATGCTTCCATCGCAAATATAGGCCGGGGCACTTATTGATGCTTCGTGTTAATTGTTTAATTTTGGCTAAAAGACCCCTAGTTTAGCATTAATTAGACCATCTAATTCATTAATTTGGTAATTTTTTGGATAAAATATAAAAATTAGCACAAATAGACCATCCAACCATAAATTGTCAAAATTAACAGTCAAATGATCAATTGAGCTAAGTGGATGCTTAATGTATGGTTTAGATAACTCTAATCTAGTCTTTGGTTTCGCAAATCAACTAAAGGAGGGTTGGATGGCTTAGATTTAATTTCAATGGTGTAGATCAGTTTGAAGATCAATAAGGCAAGAGATGAAGGGTTCATAAAAGAAAAAGGTTTCCTAATGGAAGAGGAGTCCTAATTTAGGAGAGGAGAAAGTTTCCTAACAGGAATCTACCTCTTCAAGGAAAGAGTTTGAGGAAAATAAGGAAGTAGAAAGATTATAAGGAGGGGAACCGTGGGGAGTTAGGAAGTTTTGGAAAAGTTTGGAGTTTTGGAGTCTTTGAGGAGTTTTAGTTGTTTCCATTGGTTACATTCTACATTCACATAGTTTTATGCATTCCATGTTGTTTTTCTTTGTTGTTTTCTTCTTGCTTTCATAGCTCTTCTTCCCTCTTTTCCATCTACTCACATTCCCAATAACACCTTACTCTTCACATCCTAGCCTACCCCTCTCCTTCATCATTTTTTTTCCAACGCATCAACCTCACCCTCCATCGCACCACCACATAACCCTTTTCACTTTTCCCTCTCTCTTTCACATTCACACCCTAGAACCCAGATCTTCCTCCAACTAGTACCGCACAAAATTTTTTCCAATACCCATTTTTTTTTCTGTTCTTCTCTTTCCATCCCAGATCCCTCCCGCACACCTTCTCCATAACCCCATTCGTTCACCATACCTCTATCTCACAACCCCATCTCTCTTTCATCTCCCTCATCTCCTTGTTTACCGCACCGTCAGGCACAACCCCATCACCTATCACTGGACAGACGACACTAAGGCGTCACCCTCTCCCCTCTGTTCATTTGATTCCCAAAAAAGACTTCATTATTAATTTCACTGGATGAGCACCACCACCCCAGGCGATTCCATCCTGCCTGTGCAATGCCCAGCTCTCCCTCTGCCTAATTCTCTCCGGCTCTCTCTCTCTCTCTCTCTCTCTCTCTCTCTCTCTCTCTCTCTCGCAGTCAATCAGTCCAACGCGTCCAGCACTGATCGACGTCCACCCAGGCCAGCCCAGCAATTTCACTTCCTCAAGCACCATCGCACCAAGCAACATCCAGCCAAGACTGCACCATCCAAGCACCTTATGATCTTCTGCCATCTTCTCCTGTGGATTTTCCTGTTTATGGGAGTTTTTTGGGAAGTTTCAAATAAAATTCCAATTTTGCCCTTGAAAGAATAATTTAATTCACATTTCATGTCCTGTTACTGTTACTCTTCCTGTTTTATGTTATTCCATTTTGCGTTATTCACGTTCTATGTTATTCCATAGTTATAACCAAATTAAGGGTTCTGGTTTAATCACATAAAATCTTTAATTTCTTTGTTGTTTTAATTCAGAATTTCAATTAATATTTAGAACTTGTTTTTAGGATAGTTTCTTATTTAATTGTTGTTCCTAATCTTCAATTTGGGTTCTAAAAATATATCTAAGCCATTAATTCTTAAATTCCTTAATTCGATTAGATTTTTGAAAAATTTGATGAATCTGACAAATTCATCAATCAGATCATTAATCCAGGAAATGTTGAACATATTGATGTAGGTTGATCAAAGTTTGGGATACCTAAAGCGAAGAAATTGGACAGCACTTAAGATAGGAAATTAGATTTTTCTTAATTTTTTCTAGTTTTAGTTTAGTTAAGGTTTTATTGTTTCTTTTTCTGTTCTTTTTCTAATTAGACATCTAGAATTTCACTGTTAAACTAAAGATGAAGTCTGATTTATTTTTGTTAATTTTTTTCAATTAATTTTAATTTTAAATAATTAAATTTTATTAAAAACTCCAAATTCTTAAAGCGCGTCCCTGTGGGATCGACTTGTACTTACATTAGCTATACCACAATAGCCCTTGCACTTGCAAAAAATATCAACAAGTTTTTGGCGCCTTTGTTGGGGACAATCAATGGAGTTTTATAGAATTTAATTAAAAAATCAAAAAAATTAAAAAAATCTAGAAAAATAAAAAAATTTGTAGGAATTGTAGAGTTTCAGTAGTAGGAAATTTTAGGTGCATTTTTCAAATTTTTTTAGTGCACAACCATCTAATTTCCTGAAATTGATACTTATTTCTAATTTTCTTTTTCAGGGAAATAGGAAAGTGGAGGAAATTGGCAAGGAAATCTTCATCAAAATGGAAAATTTCCTGCTTTCCTAGAATAAGACCTTTTTTTTTATCTTTTTAGTGAATCTTGTAGTGAGGATCCTTGTAAATTTCAATTTCCATTTTTATTTTAAAGGATTGTACAATACAAAGCAAGTGTGGGGTAAGGTGGCCCATACTTGATCTTCATCAGAAACCCCACTGTAAGTTTCCTTACTCATTTATTACCTAGATTAGAACTTGCATTTAGAGTAAATTTTCATTGTTTGGTAGTGTAACTCATATAGAATTATTCTTTTATAATTGTTGCATTTTTAGGGTTTTGATTAGTTGTTGCTTTTTATTGCATCTTAGGACACGGTTAATTCTTTAAGGTGATATATATATATATGCTGATTGAATTACCATGGAGTGTGGAATTTAATTAGTAAGGGCACCCTACCCCCATAAGATCAAGGGTGAATTTCATTACCACTCCTTGGCCCGCCTAAGATAATCACCTCAAGCGCGCTACCTTACCTTTTAGCTCAAATTAAAATCAATCAGAAGAGACCTATAGGGTCATCACATGCTCATAGGACCCTCTTACTAAAACGTGATTTATTGTCACTATAGTGGCTTTTGAGCACTGTGATTTTTGGGGGTTGTCTAATAGAGCTTCGCTCTTCCCTCGCCCCCTGTTGATGTTTGTGAGGTCTAAACGCCTCCTTACAAAAAGGTTGTATTAATCACCTTGCACAGAACCTAACTGGTAAGCAATAGTCAAATCTAAAGGAGAGGAGGAGCACTAGATTAGGCTAATTAAAAGCATTGTTCCCACACAAATTCAAGAATGTCAAAATATTGTTTCTTATTAACCTCAAGGATTATATTGTGCCCTTTGTTTGTGCATCTTTCTAGGACGTTAGGTTGCATCATGTAGGTTTGTTTTCATCTTTAAAAAAATAATAAATAAATAAATAAGAAGCCTATCAAGAAGGGGATAGATTTCATAAATGGATCGGTTAGATCTTATGGAAAGTCAATTGCTTAGGCTAATAACTTCTAGGCAAGTTGCGCCACAACCTCAATACCATAATGACTATACCTATTTTGAGCATCCCTATTCCACTTCTTCCTAGCCCCCATCAAGCTCCACATACAATGCATACTATCAAGAGCTAGTGGATGCACCTAATGCATTCGCATACCCTAGCAATTTTTATTCTAAGACAAATTATCAAGACTCTAATGGATGGGCTAGGCATCATGAACAACCATGGTCTCAAGATTACCAATATTAGGAAGAACCACAATGGTCTCACCCTGGTCAACACTACCATGATGATTCAGAATATCAAGGTCAACCATCATGTGTTCAGCCTGCTCAGTCCCTTTTTAGTACCCCAATGCCATAACAATACCAGCCATATGAGTCATTTCCTCTACGGGAAGAACTACTATTAGAAGAAAATATCAACATATGTGATAGAACAAGGCATGGCTTCTAGGAATAAGGAATTAAAACAAATGATGGAGGATTTCACTAAGGAAATAAAACGAGGGAGGGAGGAATTTGAGGAGACACTGAAACAAATTAAGGATAATGAAGAGCCATTTATTCTTAACACTAGGATGGAAATTTTCTATGATCCTTATGAGCCACAACGTCTACAACCATCCTTAGAAATCTCCAATTTAGATATACTTGAGCCATGTCTTGATTTTGATAATGAAGAGACTTCCATTGATGAAGAGAATAAAGCTTTAGAAAAATCCAACCCTAATCCTCTAGATGCATGTCCCACTTATTTTTATGACTTTGATGAAGACACATCTATTGAGGAGATGCATGAGTTGTTGGATACTATGCCTCTGATGAACACTTCTCGATGGTAAGCCAGAGTGTATCCTCATATAAAGCATGAAATTCAAATTGCACCTTTCATTTTAGAAGTTGTACCTGATGGGGACCTAGCAGCCTTATTTGAAGAAACATCAGATGGTAATATAGACACGATTGATACTGTACCTGTGCTTATCCAACAGGAAGAAGTAGAGTTAGTTAATATGCATCCACCTACTCTATGGTACACATCAGAAGATAACTAGGGTTTAAGCCAAACCTTATCCCCACCTCTAGTAATACAAGAACAATTTATTAGAGAAGGGGCAGAGTCAAGTTATTACCCTAGTTCAAGACAATGATAGGGACACGGAGGAAAAAAATCAACTGAATAGAATGGTCATTATTATCCCTCAATTTGGTTAAGACAAGGACTGTTTGTCACCATATGGACCAAGCAAATACACGGTAGTTCATGCAATCATTGTATTACCCTCACCTCAATTTTCGAGGTGGAGCAATTATATTGACTATCATGAAATAATGAAGATGGGGGATCAACAATATGGTCCCACTACCTTCGCAATTGCGGTGATCTACTGTATTATATTCATATCACCACCTAAAATTTAAATGTTGAGGCAATATATAGATTACTGCAAAATTCTAAAATGGCGTGAGAAATCTTGCCATTTCATCTTAGGGTTAGGATTAGGACACATAAGCTGACCCAGATAGCTCTAGGTTTAGAAAGTTAGGTTAGGTAATGCCTAGCTGAAGACGTTAAACTTAGCGCTTATTAGGAGGCAACCCAAGGGTTTAGAGTCTACATCACTCAACTTCCATATAGAATCCTATGTTTTCAAACAATGGGGACAATGTTTCATTCAGGTTGGGGGGTGTAGATGCACATAGAGATTTTGAATTTTCTTGATTTAAAAAAAAAGAGAAAAAGAAAGAAAGTTTTTAAAGTCAAGTTCCCTTACTATGATGAGAACTGGAAGTTCAAAATTTAGTAATTATACCATTTCCACCTCTTAATGGGAATGCATATGATTAGTTTTGCACATCATTCATATATGGAAGCATTTTATGAAAGTTAATTCTCAAAAACCATTTACACACAGCACATAATCAAGACTAATATAGAGGTATGACTTAAAGACCTTGAGGAAAATCAGTGGAGACCTATAACCTAATGAGAGTTTAAGACTATCTTCTTTTAGAGAGTTATAAGTAATTCCATAAATTCTTCGGTGTACATACATTAGTGTGATCCTGTTATCGTTTTGGTTAAACATCAAGAATAAATAGAGTAATAGCTTTAATTCTAAAAATTTATTGAATCGGATAGGCTTTAGGAAACCTAAGAAATGATATAGGCCATCCTTGCTCAGTTCAGAGACATAAAGCCTACCCAATATAGCATACCACTACTTAGCCTTTTGAGCCTATTATTAAGCCCTTTCTTTCTTAACTCCATTCACCTTAACCCAGAATAACCTAGTATAATAAATAACTACTACCCATCTTTAAAATGAGTAGAGTAGAAAAAATTCAAAAATAGGACAAAAAGTTAAAGAAGTGAGAAAACTTAGTTGTCTTTCTTCCAAAGAAAGAAGAAAAAGAAAAAAAAAATTTAATGAAAATGAAAGACCAAAATTTGAAAGAAAAATTCACTTTAAGTACAAACCCAAAAGAAAAATTGTCTTACCAAATATTCATTGAAGACATCTATTTAATTTTGAACCTTTGAAATCTTTATACCTTTCTTTTCTAAACCTGTCCTAAGCCTACATTTCATCCTAGTTAAAGACCTATTGATCTTAGGTGGACATAGCCTTAAAGAGGAGATAAAAAAGAAAGAATTAAGGTAAAAAATCCCTAATATTCTTGGTGATAATATCCACTCTTAGGGATCACTTTCCTTTGTCTCATGAGCATTTAAAACAATTATGTAAACCATCAACTTGTTGGATTCGGTCACATAATGAGAGAAATATGTTAAAACCCCTTATTTGAGAGTTTTATTTCTAAGTGTATACCTGTGAGGATTTAAGGTCAAGGCATATTTCCAATAGAATGTAAGCATATCCACTTAGAAGTTAAGATTTATGTGGCTGTACACACACATATACACTTTGAGAAATAGCTCAAATAAAATATCTTTAATATGTGTATGGTGTATAAAATTGTCAAATCCTCATCATTAAGTTGTGAAAAATTAGTAAAGTTGCTAATGAATGAGGATTCTCTTAGATAAAATAGGGGCTCAACCTTATTGAATTTTGTGGGTATATTTACTGCAAACCCTCATGAGGCCTAACTCGTCCACTATGGGTAACCTAGCCATTCAAGGGCTTGTTGCATATGCTAAATACAATCGTGAATACCTACAAAAGTGGCAGCTTGTACCAATTTGTGTAAGATATTTTTTTGCATGTTATGCTCAGGACTAGTAAAATGCTGGTTGGGGGTTTGTTAATTATTTAATTTTGGCTAAAAGACCCCTAGTTTAGCATTTAATTAGACCATCTAACTCATTAATTTGATAATTTTTTGGATAAAATATAAAAATTAGCTCAAATCGACCATCCAACCATAAATTGTCAAGATTAACAATCAAATGATCAATTGAGCTAAGTGGATGCTTAATATATGGTTTAGATGATTATAATCTAGTCTTTGATTTTGCTAATCAACTAAAGAATGGTTGAATGGCTTATATTTAATTTTAACGAGTGCAAATTAGTTTGAAAACCAATAAGACAAGAGATGAAGGATTCATAAAAGAAGAAGGACAAGAGATGAAGGATCCATAAAAGAAGAAGGTTTTCAAATAGAAGAGGAGTCCTAATTTAGGAGAGGAAAAAGTTTCCTAACAGGAATGTATCCCTTCAAGGAAAGAGTTTGAGGAAAATAAGGAAGTGGAAAAATTATAAAGAGGGAGAACCGGAGGGAGTTAGGAAGTTTAGGAAAAGTTTAGAGTTTTAGAGTCTTTGGCGAGTTTTGGTTGTTTCCGTTGGTTACATTCTACATTCGCATAGTTTATGCTTTCCATGTTGTTTTGCTTCGTTGTTTTCTTCTTGCTTTCATAGCTCCTTTTCCCTCTTTTCCATCTGCTCATGTTCCCAATACCACCTTCCACTTCACATCCTAGCCTACCCCTCTTTCTTCATTTTTTTTATCCAACGCATCAGCCTCGCCCTCCATCGCACCACCACATAACCCCTTTCACTTTTCCCTCTCTCTTTCACGTTCACACCCCAAAACGCAGATCTTCCTCCAACCAATATCGCACAAATTTTTTTCCAATACCCACTTCTTTTTCTTCCATTCTTCTCTTTCCATCCCAGATCCCTCTGCTCACACCTTCTCCATAACCCCATTAGTTCACCGCACCTCTGTCTCGCAACCCCATCTCTCTTTCATCTCCCTCATCTCCTTATTTACCGCACCGCCAGGCACAACCCCCTCACCTGTCACCTGATAGATGACACCAAGGCGTCGCCCTCTCCCCTCTGTTCATCTGATTCCCAAAAAAGGCTTCGTTTTTAATTTCACCGGACGAGCACCGCCGGCCCAGGCGATTACAGCCCACGCGTGCGACGCCCAGCTCTCTCTCTCTCTCTCTCTCTCTCTCTCTCTCTCTCTCTCTCTCTCGGTCAGTCCAACGCGTCCAGCACTGGTCAACGTCCACCCAGGCCAGCAGAGCAATTTCACTTCCTCGAGTAGCACAGCACCGGGCGACGTCCAACTCAACTGGGCTCCTGTATGGAGACAAACAAATCAGGCGGACCACGTTCCAACTAAGATCGCCAGGTTCATATTTCTCACAAAGATACGACGTTGCCGTCTCCCCGCCTCCCAGACGATCGGCAGCCCCGGTTAGGGTTCAGAAAGGGGCGAACTATAAGAGAATTTATAGCAGGAATGCATATTCTAGTCAATTAATAAGGCGCGAAGAACGTATCGATTCATGTCACCTTTCTCCGACGGTTCAAGTGTAACCTGAAAAGGAAAGACCTATTTCCTCTCTCCAACTTAAATAACTTAGTGACTCTTATCTCAATTATCTTAGCTGATTGCGCCACACAACGATACTAACATTTATCCTAGATCTTCAATCTCTTTTAGTCCCATTCATCCTGTGGAATTCTTACATGTTACTTCAATAACACGAACAACGAGAAGTCAATTAAACAGACTAACAAGCAAGTTCCATTTCACAAACGATTGCAAGTCTATAGCATCAAAAGACCCCTATTTTTCTTATAGTAGCACTCATTTTATTCAACTAGTCTAATACTTTCAGTCAGGCAGTAGCATTCTTACGGAACACCCATCCGGTCAATGGTGTCTAACGGTGGATTGGGCAGGTCCTTGCCCGAGAGAGTGGGGGCGTCTGTCCCACCTCCGTCTTTCCTTGGTTGCGTGGTAACGGGATCAACGTGTTTCCGAGTGCCATATCCTCTCAAGTTGTAATCCTCAACATCCGAATACTTGACATAAGGACTGGCATCGAAAGGTAGGTCCCCGCCCTGCTGCTGCCCTTTGCCGCTTATTGGCGTTTCCTGCCCCACTAGGGTTCTGCCTACGCCGACGTCGCCCGGCTGTGGCATCCTTTCCTCTCTGCGACTTGACATTATTGCCTTTGTTTAGATGTATAGTCTCCCTTGTGCTTGGAATTCTTTTATGTTCATGGCGGATCTATTATTTACAAAGAATACATTACCACGTAAGAGGTACGTGGCGCTAAGAGGAAGAAGTTGCTTACATTTGTCATGTGAAGCGGTATATGCGGATTGAATGATGTCTTAACCATACTGTAAATGGATAAGGTCTTTTAGTTGCTTTGGGGTTAGAAATCTAGTCGGGCCGTATTAATTTATGAAGCTTTTGCAGGCTCATAATTAGCCTCACTTAAGTTGCGGGGCTATGTCTCCGTTTGAGCGGCTCCGTTTACGCAATAGTGCTGATATGGCCTAACTGTTAGTGAAATATTAATAGGGTTCTAGCTACATTTGATCTGTCCTCCTGTTCTCTCTTCGAAAATATTGTTTAATAATGCGCTCCAGTCTGCTACACCTTCACTTTCTGTGCACAGTCGAACTTTGTGTATTTTTACGATCTTGCAGTAGTTTTTTTTATCTAGCAGCCAGTCCAAGCTCTCATAAAGGAGGGTTCTGTGAGGTTGCCGATTGAAGTAATATTTTTTGACAAATCTGTAACTCATAAGTTTAAAGACAAGGCATTTTCTTAGGTCAGGGCTTTCCCTATAAGCGACTTACCATATCGAATCTTAAATAATAAAAAAATGGGCAAGGGCAGTTAGAGTGTTGTCTCATAAGCAATGCACTGCATCGGATCCAAAATGCAGTTTCATATGTGCACAGGTAAAGAGACTAGCTCAAGAAAATAAGTTTTGTATTGCCGCATAGAATATAAGTACATTGACAAATAAGAGTACAAAGTTAGTAGATATGATGAAACATAAGAAAGTCAATGATGTGTGTGTGTGTGTGTCTAGATAGATAGATAGATAGAATATTACATAGATATCCCTATATTAGAAGGTTTTAGGCCTATAAATTACTTAATTATTGGTAATTAAGGTTAATTGTACTATTTCGCAAGTCTATGATGCAAATGAAAAATCATAAAATTATCAATTTTGCCCTTGATAGAGCAATTTCACCTATCAATCTACATTATGGATCACACATGCCAAAAATAAAGTCCTGGAGGTTCAAAATGATCGATCACTAGGTGTTATTATCAAAGTTAAAACAGTCAAAAACCCCATGTACAACTCCTACTCTAATAAAGGTGAAAAGGTAGCAAATTTTAAATCCATATACACTTTTATACATTTTACTACTTTAAGAAACTTATGAGAGAAGTTTAATTCACATACAATGGGATCATAAATAATGAAAGCTTCTCCAAAATAAAAGAAGAATAGGACCCCTATGAAGACCTTTCACTTATTTTCTCTCACATATACTCAACAGAAAGAAGAAGATCAACCAATGAAGAATGTCTTATTCATGAAATTTATGGAAGTAGAATTGGTCCAAATAACATACATGAAGATATCTCTAAAGAATTAAGGCCACTCATCCTCAGGCAATATAAATCTAATCCAATGGTGGAGAGAAAATGAAGCTTAAAGATGATTTACATGTCATATAGGGATCTCATCCATCCAAGTGAGGGTAAGTATGATCTAAGGTGTAGGAATGAAGTATTATAAAGATCAAAATCCTAGCCACCTTTTTTATGTTAAAAAGTCAACCCAAAATTCTAAATAAAGGAAGATTGCAACCACCTATCGTCATCTAATGGTCATACAACTTTAGGTTAATTAAAAACAAACACACCCACACCCAATTTGGAGAAACACATCGCCTTCTATGCACTTCATAATTTTGGAAACCTTAGATTCCATCA
This sequence comes from Warburgia ugandensis, assembly GCA_035236585.1. Classification (NCBI taxonomy): domain Eukaryota; kingdom Viridiplantae; phylum Streptophyta; class Magnoliopsida; order Canellales; family Canellaceae; genus Warburgia; species Warburgia ugandensis. Next base: position 55,719,761 of record CP141133.1, on the reverse strand, counting down.
CCTACTTTTTATTTCCTCCACTTTCCTTTCCATTTCTTTTGATTCATACTTATTCCTTACTTACCCATTAAGTAATTTCTTTCTTTTTCCATCTCACCACTTTCAATTTTCACCCAAAACTCCCACTTTCCTAAACTGAAAAAGACCCCTCCCCCCCTTTTGAATCACTTTCTAATTCCATTCCACCTTCCTTCATTCCTTCTTAAGTTACTTCTTTATTCTCCTTTCTATTCTTTTCCTTTTCCCACTTATTCCATTTCTCCCTTGGCCTTTCTTCTTTGTATTTGTTTCCTTTCCCATCCTATTACCTTTCCTATTCATCCCACATTCCCATAATGGAATTCAAGCACCTCCTTTTCTCTAGCTTACCTTTCTCCCATAAGATTCCCACCATTCTATCTTCCCTTCTCCTTTAGATCATAACCATCCATCCTTAGGGCTACCACTCCTTATATTTTATAATTAAAAGATGAAAAAGAAGTAAAAATTCTCTCTCTTATCTTTTCCTAATACTTGAAAGCTAAATTCGAGATAAATAGAGGGAGAGAGATCACCTTTACTAAAGCTAGCACAAGATAAAAGTTCATCTATTGAAAAAGAGGGAAGAAAGCTCTTCAATCCCCACTTCCTTCTCTTTCTTTCTTTTATTTTTTCCATCTTCTTCCTCATTCCCCTTCTTTATTTTCCAGTGTTCATGCACCATCTTCATCAACCTTACATTCTCTTACATCCTTCCTTCGCTAACCTCTTCATTCCATCTCCTAGCCTTCCACATTTCATCTTTTTCCTTTCTTTGGGATTTGGAAATAAAGGAAAGGAACTGAACCTTCTAATGGTAGTCAAGGTGTAATGACTCCAATTTTGTAACATTAAAATCCCAAGTTAGCAATGAAAAGTTTACTTTTTGGAAATAAGGGTATTTTGGTCATTTCATTATTCACCTTGACTGAACGCAAAAATTTGGTCTTGAAAAAGATGGGCGGGAATCCAGCGCATTTGCTGACACGCAACGCGTTAGCGTTCTGGGATTCCACCTCTTAAAGGTCTTTATGTACATGTGATACTAAAAAGCTTATAACTTGAGATCTAGGGCTTCGATTGAGGCGCCGCGAAAGGTGTTGTGTTTGTGTCGACGTGTGACGACCCGGGTTTTCTCATGCATTTTTAAATGCAATACCTAATTTCCTAAGACGGGATGCATCCCTATTTGAAAACCATTCTATAAAAACCATGCAATGCAGCGGAAAACCTTTAGTTTTAAACTCATTTTTGAAAACCCCGAGTGTCATTTGCCTTCATAACAACCAAAGTAGTTTTTTGAAAAACTTCAGAAATCATAAATATTTTTCCCTAGGTCTTTCCAGTCACAGCACACAGCCCAACTCTAATTAAATACAACTTCATGTCCAAAGGGTTGAGAGTTTACTTACATGTATAACTTTCTTCTTTTTGATTCACTTGCTCGTAGCACTAATATCTCCTGAGACGTCTTCTATTTATGAGTGGAACTATCCTAGAAAATGCTAAGGATAGGGTGAGTATATACTATACTCAGTAGGAGTCTATCACTACTAGTTTTATAACGCATGCGATGTTTTAAAATCATATGCTCTTTCCAAAACATGTGCATGTCTGAATACTCAAGTTCAACATCGACATCAAAATCCATTCTCAAACTGAAATACTAATGACTTAAAGGATCATATAATCCAAAATCGAAAGTATCATATACATATATATCATAGCATTATGATATGCATAAAATGCTTCATGGAATCCAACTCATGGATCTCTAGTATGGTATGGTCGACCAACCTCATATCATGCCATATGCAATGCACATAAATCATCAAACCATAGGGTCCACTATGCCCACGACCTCCTCGCCGTGTGGTCCCCGGGTACCTGAGGACACTCGGTCACCCAGTGCCGTGACACCAGTGGTAGCCCCCTGTACCACATGCAGTCGACGTAGGGACTTGCCTCTTTTTGGGCGTGGTACCCATCCACCTAATAGTGGTAGAGGCCGGGTGGCCAACCCAGACCCCTCCACATAGCACCCACGGGCTTTCTAGCCCAAATCACATAAGATCAAATAAGCCAAAACCTCTTTTCAAAACCTGTCCTGTTTGGGTCCCTCACAACTGCCTAGCCCTCGGCACTCCAACATCTTTTGGCAACCCTCAAGGACATGCAATCTTTGCAAATACTTAAATCATGCAATGTATGTACTTGTTTGCAAAACATATATGTGCATAATGTATATGCAATCATTTAGAAAACATGTCTATGTACAAAGCATTTATCACATGCATGCTGAATTAAGTTATGCTAAACAAGTCATATACTTAAAACATATGTTCTCAAAATAATAATAGTTCTTTTAAAAGAATCTAATAGTGATAGGGCACCTACCTGGCTAGGTCGCGTTAACCCTTTTGTCCTCGGACGCTCCTAATCATAGTTTGGGGAATCAAGGTTAGTTTGGCCTATCTTTTATAGGTTTTAGAGTAATTGGTCTTTTTACTTAGGCATTAGGGGTCCATCCCTATGCCTATGGGTGTCCTAAGGTCCTAATTGGGCCTTGGTATCCTTAGTTTTCCAACGTTCTAGTGGCCACGCACCATCATCCTATTCTAAGGGTCATGCCCACATTTTATTGGGCCTTGATCAGAGATTTTATAGTTTGGATGTGTCCATGTCGTTGTCACGGAAGCAATGCCTTTTACGGCGCCTCAATCGGAGCTCTAGATCTCAAGTTATAAGCGTTTTAGTGTCGTATGTACATAGGAGTCTTAAAAATAACAAGACGGAATGCTAGGGAGCTGCGCGTCTGTGATGTGCGCCCCGGCTTCCTTAAGGAACAAAAAAAAGACGCACTGCTAGCGTGCTGCACGTCTACAACGTGCGCCTCAACGGGCGCGTCTGCAGATGCACCGAGTTTTCCTGCCGCTCCTCTCTTTTGCGGGCGCGTCCCTGGACGCACCCGTTTGGTTTTTCAAACGGAAGTCAACGTGGGACGTTCCGACTAGAATGTCCCGCTTGTTGGGGAACCAGGGCATCCTCAGGACACCCTGGTTCGACCCCTGTCAAACCAGTGCAACACAGGGGACGTCCCTGGGTCCTTGGTGGCTCTCTTGGGCTCCGTTTTGCATGGTTTTTCATGAAAAAACCTAGGGAAATCATTCCTAGAACTAGGTGGAGATGGGTTTTGAGTGATCTCGGACGTACCTGGTTCGTTGCTGGGTTTTTCTCCTTGTTTTCCCCTATAGGTCACTGCTCCACGACTGGTTTTTCTTCAACGTTTTGGGCTGCCATTAGAGGCGCCCAAGAGCTCTATTTATAGAGCTAAGAGAGGGTTCTGGAGGGGGCTCTCACCGCCTTTGAATGGCGGTGGAGAAACCTCCAGAATGGGGGTGATTTCTCCTCCAATCACCGCCATTCTAGAACCCTCTAGAGGTTGAAGATGAAGGGGTGCCCGTATCAAAATGGGCCCTTGTGTTTTGCAGGTTAAACCGTTTTTGTAAATTTTATAGTTTTGCCCCTGAACTTCAAAGGGCCATATCTTGCTCATTTTAACTCCGTTTTGGGTGATTTTGGTCTCGTTGGATTCCTTTTTCCGAGACGCATCTAATGGAACCATTTTTAGGACCAAATTATTGGGTTCAGTCAAGGTAAATAGTAAAATGACCAAAATTCCCTTATCTTCAAAATTGAACTTTTCATGGGATTTTAATATTACAAAAATTGGGGTCATTACATGATGACGCGGACACATCCAAACCTTAAAATATCTTATCAAGGCCCAATCTAAGGTGAGCACGACCCTTAGACTATGATAGTGGCACGGGGCCACTAAATCTTTGTAAACTTGGTGATACCAAGGCCCAATTAGTACCTTAGAATACCCATAGGTATGGGGATGAACCCTTAATGCCTAAGTAGTAAGACCAACCACTCTAAAACCTATAAAGATAAGCCAAACTAACCTTGATTCCGCAAACCATGTTCAGGAGTATACGAGGACGAGGGGATTAGTGCGACCTAGCCAGGTAGGTGCTCTATCGCTACTAGACTTTTAAATAGAGCCATGATTGTTTTAATGCATGTTTTAAGTATAAGTTATATGATTTGTTTAGTATAACTTAATCTTATAAACAAATTTAGGGTACATATTTATAGATATGTTTTGCAAATAATTGCATATACATTATGCATAGATATGTTTTGCAAACAATTGTATGATTTGTGAGCATTGAGTTTTTGAAAGATTGCATGTCCTTGAGGGTTACCAAAAGACGCTAGAGTGCCCAAAAGACGTTGGGTAGGCAGTTCTGAGGGACCCAAAGAGGATAGGTTTTGAAAAAGAGGTTTTCACTTGTTTGATTTGATATGATTTGGGCTGATAAGCTCATGGGCGCTATGCCGAGAGGTTTGGGTTGGCCTCCAGCCTCTACCACTATTAGGTGGATGGGTACCACGCCCAAAAAGGGCAATGTCCCTACGTCCACTGCATGTGGTACAGGGGGCTACCACTGGTGTCACGGCACTGGGTTGGTGTGTCATAGGCCCCGTTGAGGCTATGACCGAGTGTCCTCAGGTACCCGGGGACTACACGGTGGCGAGGTCGTGAGCATAGTTGGACCCTATGGTTTCGTGGACTTATTCGCATTGCATATTGCATGATATGAGGTTGGTCGACCATACCATACTAGATATCCATGAGTTGGATTCAATGAAGCATCTTATGCATATCATTATGTTATGATATATATATATATATGATACTTTCGACTTGGATTATGTGATTTCCTTAAGTCGTCAATATTCCAATTCGATGATGGTTTTTAATCTCGATAATGAACTTGAGTGTTCAAACATGCACATGTTTTGAAAGAAGCATATGATTTTAAACATCGCATGCATTATAAAACTAGTAGTGATAGACTCCTACTGAGCAGAGTATATACTCACCCAATCCTCAACATTTTTCAAACACAAAGTAAACACTTAAGGACGAGGTATGCCTGTGACAGAAGACACCCAAACTAAGTGCAAGTAAGTAAACCCCTACCTTATCTTTCAATGTTACTTGATTGTAGTTACTCTCTATAGCTGAGGTTGTGACTAACACTTTCTTGGGAATAGAGTCAATTTAAAACTATGCCATGGCTAGATAATTAGAAAATGTGTTTTGACACTCGGGTTGTATACAAAAGATTGTTTTCCCAAACAAAAAGATTTTCATGCATTTCATATTTATAAAACAAGAGATCTCACCCTTTTATCAAATTTGCATCATATAAAACCAGGTTTGTTACACAAGGATTCTTCTAATTCCTAAGCATGGTTGAGGAATTCATTAGATTTGTGGCATGTTGGGTTAAGAAAATGAGAAAAGCTTAGTGGTAGATTAGTGTACCTTGGGTTGAATGTAAGTGTAAAGCCACTTGTTGAGTGACACAATATGAAGATCATAAAAAGTAGAGTTCAAGCCCCAAAAAACCTGTGGATGTGTAAATAGCCTTGTTGAGTGATACAACAAAGAACTCCTATAATGGCCAATTCAAGGATTTTTTTTTCTTGCTTTATTTTGGTTATTCCTTTCATTCCTTATAATTGTAATCAAGTTTATTAATAAAATAGTCTTTTCCATTCCTTACTTAGTTTTGATTTAGTTTCCTTTGCTTTCTTTTTGTTATTTTTCTTTAGTTTAGTTTAAGTAGTTTCCTTGCTTTTGTTTCTTAAGTTATGTTTATATACTTTTATTTAATGGTTACTTCTAATTAGTTTCCTTAATTTCCTTTCTTTCCTTGTTAAAGCAATAATTTTAATTAACTCTTGTTTATCAAAGAGTCCTCATGGGATTGATTCGTATTTGTAGATTCTATATTCTAATAGAGTTGTGCACTTGTGGTAGTTATTAAGACACATCAAGTTTTTGGTGTCGTTGCCAAGAACTTGCAATGGCGTTTGATTAAAATTGAAATTTCCTTTACTTTACCATGGTCATAGTTTTAGGATTTATATAGAATAGTTACATTTGTTTTTATACACTGTACTTATTCCTAGAAGAATTTGATACTTTCCTTCTTATTTGCACAAGAATTTGGAGAAGAATAAAGACTTGGAGGAAGACCTTAGAATAGTTTTCAATTTTTTATTTGGGTGGATTGTAGTGAGGACATGCTTGTAAATTTTCACTACTAGATGGGGAGCTTTTAAAGTGGGTAAAAAATGATAATCAAAGTCGCTTAGAAAGTGACTTTTGCAGAGTCGATTTTGAAAATCATCGGCTTTTAAAGTTGCTTAGAATAAACAACTTTAAAAGTCATAGATATTTGAAGTTCTTTTCTAAAAAATGACTTTAAAAGTCATAAACTTTTGAAGTTTCCTTTTAGAAAATGACTTTAAAAGTCCTAGAAATTCACAAACTTTTAAAGTTGGTTTTTCAAAAGCAACTTTAAAAAAACGACTTTAAAAATCCCAAAAATTCTAGCAATTCAAGGACTTTTAAAGTCATTTTTAGAAAATTGACTTTAAAAGCTATGACTTTTGAAGTCATTTTTTAGTCATTTTTTAAAAGCAACTTCAAAGATGCCATTTTTGTTGATGATTTAAAGTCATTTTTAAGAAACGACTTTAAAAATCTCTAGTTTTGAAGTCGTTTAGTGAAAAATGACTTTAAAAGTACTTTTTTTCCAACTCCACTACCTAGATACAATTGAATAACAAACATCCCATATATGCATACTTGATACTCAAACAATGTTTAAAAATATTTAAAGCCTATTAATAATCAACATTCATCCACTTCTTGACTACCACCTGTATACATTAATCGGATAACAAATATCATAATACTTCAATCTCCCCAAACATGAAAAACCAACAACCACTACAATGCATCCACATCTTAATTTATTAACACATTACCACCTTATACATTATTGAATAACAATCATTCTATGCACCTAATACTTCAAACAATCTTTATAAATATGAAAAACCAAATATCATATACACATAATACTTCAATCTCCATACACATTCGAAACCAACATCAACTACAATGCATCAACATCTATCTTGATACTACCATCTGTGTATACATTAAACAAGAAACATTCTATACACACCTAATACAAACAATCTTTATAAACATGAAAACCCAAATATCCAATACAACATGCATCCACATTTTTTTTAATACCCTTAATCGTTATTAAAATATAACATTTAATACATTCATAATGGCTACAAAACATTCATACTCGTCATTATCCATCCACATGTATCTTGAAAATAATTTATATAAGAAACTACAACAAATTCATTGTTTACAACATCTACATTCACTTCATTTGTAATTCCATAAACATCCATACACATTCTTCATCTCATAAAAAGTTATATAATTCAAGTGCCACTTGATGTTCAAGCACCATATTCATTTCATCCATACTCATTTATCACCACACTCCAAATTTCCACTCATTCATTGCTTAAAATACATACATACATATATATATATATATATATATATTTCAAAGAAAATAATAAAATCTAAAGGAAAACACACAAGTCAATGAAAAAAGTACTTTATTATGTATTTCAGGTTCATGTAGTTACTCCAAGTGATCTAATTGAAACTTATTACATACTCAGCTCATTTAGTTCGCATTTCATTGAGATTTACTCTGAAGTAATTCTTCTTGCTTGCCCACTCAGGAAGCACAGCAGCCTAAAATACAACATATATAATTAAGCTAAAGGTTTGTAGCTAGATCCATAAAAACTATAGAAAAATATAAGAATATACAAAAAGTATGCTACCTTTTTTAAATAGGAGATAGGAGTACTATCAAATACGAGGGTCCTTATGTATCTTAGGACATAATACCCACACTCCCAATCAAACTATTGTTTAGAGCACTGTGCAACAAGGACAACAAAAAAGAACTCATAAATATACCTTGACATTCTTCCATGTGAGTTTTTGTGGTTGTACAGTCTTGATTATATTAGCCTATTCAACCCAAACCCTACAAATTTAAATTTCAAATGCATTATAGATGAATAACAAATTACATATGTCCACATAACACATGAAAAAATTAAATGCTTACTTAAGAACCAATTTAGTTTTTTAGATAGTTTAGTTATTATTTCGGTTAGATCACATAGAGGCAAACTTTTATTCCACACATTTCAACCATTTTCTTACTCATGAACTATGTGCACAACTCCATGGGTCATGCACATGGTGATTGGGTGACTTGTCTTTAAGTGGTTTATTGTTCGCTTGTTTTATGATAGTTTAGCATTACTTGTTTACTTGATTATTATTTTATTAAGAATATTATGGCCCAAACCATCAATAAATGAACTTTTTTCATTGGAAGAGTTTTGGAAAGATCATTCATTTGAATTTCATTTTTCTTATTTTCTTCAACAAGTTTTTTTAAGTGAATTATTTTTCTATCACTTTTCATTTTCTAATACTCATTTTCATGAGACAAACTCTCTCTCTCTCTCTCTCTCCTCTAATAATTCTTTTTCAAATTTTAAAACTTTAAAATCATTTTTCAAAAATTTTATTTTCATATTTCAATTCATCAATCTCACTAGAAAGTTTTGAAACCAACTTCTTTAAAAAACCATTTTTCAAACCATGCTTTTTGAAAATTTAAACCAGATCACTAATAGTATCTTTAAGCTCAAAAATAAATTCAATAGTTCATTATCTTCATCCTCTATTTCCATCAGCAAATGTTGGCAACTTCATCTACTTCATCTTTGAATTTAGAGTCTTCATTATCACTGTATGTTGCAACCAATGCTTTATTCTTTTGTTGCTTTTTCATCAAAAGCAGCCATTTTGGCTTGATTTGGCTAAGTTCCCTAAACTCATAACACATAATTGGATCTTTATTTAGGGAGCTATCTACTTTGTTGGTAACTTTCTTAAAAAAAATCTTTTCACTATTCTTGCTTCCCTTAATGAACTTCTTAAACTTCCTAGTAAGAAGTGCAATATCTTTAACACTTTTAGTCTCATACTCTATAGTGGATCTAAGCAATATTCCTTTCTTCTTCTTTGGCACCTCTTCTTTTTTGAACTTATGAGCAATCTTATAGGTCATGAGTGACCTTATAGGCTCATCAAGTTTCAAATTCTCTAAATCTTTAGCTTCTTGGATTGTTGACCCTTTGGCATCTCAAAATTTAAGGAAATACATATGAATCTTATTCACCAACTCATCTAGTAAAACCTATCAAAAGATTTCAAACCACTAAGAACATTGATAAATCTAGTAAAGATTTCAAAAATAGAATCATTACTTTTCATGATAAAAATATTCATAGTTATGGATTGCCTATAGGTTCTCCCAAAATTCTTTGGCTGATGTGTAGGTTGACATTGGATTGAATTCTTATTCACCAACTCATCTAGTAAAACCTATCAAAAGATTTCAAACCACTAAGAACATTGATAAATCTAGTAAAGATTTCAAAAATAGAATCATTACTTTTCATGATAAAAATATTCATAATTATGGATTGCCTATAAGTTCTCCCAAAATTCTTTGGCTGAGATGTAGGTTGACATTGGATTGAATTCATTAACATCTAAAGCACAAACTTATGGTTTGGGCATTGCAAGTAATTTTAAAGCTACACCACCACTTAAGAGAGATTGGTTTTGATTTAACTAGGAAAGCAAATACCATGAAAATGGAAACATGCATTGGAGTTACTAAATGTTATTACTAGAAATGTTAAGAAACAAAGGAAAAGAGGAAGTAATCAAGCACACTTGTAAGATTGCACTTGTCAACTTTGATTCCTTTGAATGAATACCTCCAACATTAGGGTTTGCACATGAATAACATAATTCTGCAAAAAATCATGAAAGTTGGCCATGAAAATCAATCAATAAATAGTAGTAACCCACCCACCCCATTTGTCAGAACCATTCCAACCACCCCTGCCCACCACTATACCGGAACCCAGCTCCCCTCTTCCCCTGCCCCTTGCCAGAACCCATCTCCCCACCCACCCAAAAACTCTAGCTCACCTCCTCGTCCCCAAGGAACCCCAGTTGTAACGACCTGGGTTTTTGAAACACATTTTGTAATACATTTTTGTAAGGTAAGGGAGTCCCCTCAATAAAAAAATTTTGCAAAACAAAGCAGCAGAAATTCTTTTCTTTTAAGACTTCTTTTACAAACCCAAGTCACCACTTCATACATAACATAGGTACAATTTGTGTACAAAATAAAATTCCATTGAAGGAATATGATTTTATTAAACTTTCAGCATCCATCTAGTGGTCAGTATAGCATGATATCAGTACAATACCTGTCCAAATTACATAATCCAAATTTTACAAAGCTCACCATACATCAAAAACTCTTAATACAATACAATTCCCTCAAATAAAATACATGTCTTTAAGAGGATGTATCTTGACTGATTATTCATCAATATCTTCTTATGTCTTCTACAGTCTTGAGCTTCTAACCCTCCTTCTCTGTATCTGAGGTATTGTAAACATGGAAACATGTACAATACCTCAACAAGCTATGCTTGGTAGGGGAATACAAAAACATACTACTTCATCAACATAAGAATACATACCTCAATCCTTATTTCATCATAGTCATCCATTCATGAGTACTCTCCACATAGAGTATATACATTATTTATGTAGTACATGACAAATTAGTTAATATAGAGAAGATTGCTCAAAACTTGTTACTTCCCCTGGCTATACTCCCACTTAGGAGAGCAATACCTAGCCAATTATCATATGGGCTTTTCATTCTAGGAACTCATGTAATAGCATATCATCATGCCATGGCATCATACTATGCCTATCATATGTGCATCATAATGCAAAATACATTAGGACTACTATGCTCAAAGTCTTAATCCATACAACGCTCCCGGATAACTGTATAATCCTCCACTAACACCAACTATGGAATAATCAATCCATGTCCTCATGAGGTGGACCATGAATATCACAATGGGGCCTTCGCATTATTGCCCCACCCAACATTTAGCCTCTCTTTGGGCATGGTATCCATCATATAAGTTTCAGGAAGCAAGTGGCCAAAGCCTCATAACTTCCCTAGCATAGCATCCCCAGTCTCTATCTCTGTGTAAAACAAAACCACAAGCCTCCATACTTGTATGGAAAATAAATTGTACATATCCGATAATCTGTTTGTTTAACTAAGGCTGGAATATTGTACATACCCTATTCTTAGGGTTTCCTTAGTTCTCATATCTCATTACTTTCACCTCATTAGACTTGATCATTAGATTAGATCAAGTGGATTAGATTATGAGGTTAGATCACTTTGTTTGATCATTTGGTTATAACCCATGTTTTGGATCACTTTGTTAGATCTTTTGGTTACATCCCTTAATTTGATCACATGTTTGGATCCTGTGTTTTGGATCACTTGTTTGGATCACTTAGTTGGATCCTATGTTTTGGACCACGTAGTTGGATCCTATGTTTTGGACCACTTAGTTGGATCATATGTTTTGGATCACTTAGTTGGATCATATGTGTTGGATTGTGACTATGCTAAGATACTAAGCATAATTACATCATGAAGGTCTATAATTACATACTAAGATCATGTATGTATACACATGAATCCTTAATACATTCTTGTACATCCACCTACCTCAAAGGAGCATCTTGATTCATGCATCTCTAGTGTATTCTTCCACAATGTCCATCATGGTTTGGATTCATCCATTTGTCAAACCATATGTATAAGGTTATTTCCCTATTCACGTATGTATTCCTATATATGATACCCTAATTTTCCCTGAATCAAATTTGATCAAGGGTTTGGGATTCTCTATCTATGTTCTTCTACATATGCATACATGTTATACAGATACACATGTAATACCATACTACATCAGTATTTATTTTTTATTATCCAAGATCCTATGGATCATGTTTGATCATCCTTATCTTGATTACCATTTTTATTAGGATTAGATGATTTACTACGTTGTATGCTCTCATTATTATTACCCAACCAATTAATGTTTTATTGGTTGAGGGTAGCTTATTTCATTCTAAGTCTAGATTGCTCATCTTATGTCAAATTGGCTAAGGCTTACTAGTTAAATGGTTGAACACAAAGCGGCTACTACAATCCTCATATAAGGAGGCGTTTAAACCTCACAAACGTCAATGGAAGGTACGGGAAGAGCGTGGCTCTATTAGATAACCCCTTTAACCACTATGTCCATCATTCACTAGCTTAACCCTAACTCAACCTTTCATAAGGTTCCTATGAGCATTTAATCCTAAGTATTCTTTCTAATTGTTTTTAATTAAATCCATGAACTAAAATGTCATTCATGGAAATTTATTATACTCCTAAGTTGGACCAAGGAATTTATATTCCTTATATTATCCTACTAACTATGGTCCTTACTATCATTAAGTCCATGTCATACATTCCATATGAATGTCCCTTCCTTCTAATTTCATTTAATTACAATTTTAATGAAATTACAATTACTTAAGCATCGAAGCATAAGTTTAAAGCATAAATAAACAATTAACTAAACACTTAAATAACCAATTAAATAAACAATTCTATAATTAACTCAACTAAGAAAAAAATGACAATAATGTTCAATAATTCAAATAGCAATCTAACATGCTATCATGATCCAAGGGTCTTAATTGATCCATATTTATTTTTCATCTTTTTAGGGTTTGGATCTTGATCCTTCATTTTATTTTAGATCCAATATTTTATATTGATATAATTTTATTATTAAATCATTAATTTATCTAACCCATTGATTTGATCTTCCTTGATCTATCCGATCAAGAAGATCTTAGGTTACTTTATAACATTTAAGGGCATAGATCTTGATATAGCCCAAATCCTCATCATCCATTCATTAAATCGCTATGATCTTATCTCAAGATCATCATCAAAACACATCCATACTGTCAATCATCCTGGATCATCTTGATCTAGGAGATACTATTCATTTTTAGGGATTTTAGTAACTCTTAAGGCTAGATCTCTTAAGATCTGCCCAATTAATTCCATTTAAGCCACTAATTTTATTTATTATATTATAAAATAATCATACAACAAGGTATTAGTGGTTTGATCATCCTAGATCTTGTAGATCAAGGGTGTTAGTTACTTATCCACTTAATTACAAAAAAATTAATTAATTAAAATTAAAATTTTATAGGTTCATTCCATTTTAATTATCATAAGGAATCCATCAAAACTTTTCGATCTCAATTTGGATCTCAATTGAGATCGGAATAGAGATTTTAAGATTTCAACCCATTTTAAGGGCTAAATATCACCTTACTGTTTTGGATCAATTTGACTAATCTAGAGACACGTGATTTTACTATGAACATTTTTATTATGGTTTTGGGACATTCTAAGAATATCCAACAGTCCCGATTTTACTTTTGGGGTCATCTGGGCCATGATCCAAGATCAATGACATGGATTTGACCAAATAGATCATGTAGATACTAATTATAAACATGATCTAACATGTTAAGTGTATTATTAACATAAATATGAATCTAAGGAAAGTTTCTGATATAAATTTTGAGGTCAATTAAAATTAGAATTTAGATTTCAAGATTTTAGCCCGTTTTAAGGGCTGGATTTCATCTTTACTGTTTCAGATATATTTCTTCACATATATGGAAAAAAAAATCTGACTATGAACATGATTTTAGGGTTTCAGTGGGTTTCTGAAGACATCCATCGGTTCAGATTTGTCTTTTAAATTCATCTTGGCCATGATCTAAGATCATGGGTACTAATTTTACTAAATAACTTATGTAAATACAAATTGAAACATGGATCTAATAAGTTCAGTAAATTTAAAACGATACAAGGAGTACATGGCATTTTTCAGATCTAAAATCAGAGTCCTATAGAGCTTTGAATTGAAGAAATAAAATTTTCTGTTAACTAAATAGACGGTCCAGATCAGATCTGGGTTATAGGTATGGGATGACCACCATGCCACGCCTGTTACTGCCTCACCTAGGTGGCTGGGCAAAGGTGACCAGCTATAGGCAAGATGGTCCGATCTGGACCGTCGGATCGCCTATGGCTGGATCTCCTCCATCTATTAACATCAAATGTCCAGATTTCATCTCTTGGGGTTTTTGGGCCCCAGGATTCCATCCATCAGCTCAGAAGTTGCATCTGAGCCAGAGATTCGGAGATATCAACCCTCAATGCCGGATTTGTTGTTCCCAACGGATCAAAGGCTGGGGAGCTCCCATCCTTGCCGAAAAACCCAACATACCTACCGGAATTGAAAGGGGGAAGTGAAAGTGGCCTACCTGAGCCGGTTTGGGGGAGAAACGTTCACTGGAGAAGAAGAAAACCAACCGAAGGATAAGAAACCCTAGCTTTTGCCAAATAACACATACAGTCCCAAAATAATCCGCTGCCGTTGATGGAGAATGTGGGAGACCTTTGGGGTTTTTAAGATCTCCCCATTCCGGAAATTACCAACGGTACAAGATCACTATTTGACTGTCGGATTGTCCGTAATAGCCTGAAGAACATGCCAGAGATGGTAACCCTTACTGGGTTAACTTTCGTTTTGAGTTTCTTGAAGATCTAGAAGATGGATCATCTTGGAACCAAAGGGCTTTTGTATATTACACTTTTACAACTACATCTAATGGTACAGATGTAGTTTAAACGGTAAAAAATGGATGCCTAATTGAAATAGGGTTTTCTGGGTGGAAACCAGTCCCATCAGGGATGACGCATCCCTGGACGCGTCCGACTGCTCCACTTAGTCTGGAGAGTCATGTGCGTCTGTGGACACGCCCTCAGGGAAAAAAAACAAGTGGAGAAGAAAGGAAAATTGGGGGAATTTGGGTAGGTTTCTGGAGCTGAGATTTTGCAGCATGCTAGGGGACCTCGTGAATGATTTTATGAACATTTTTGAGAATTTTTCTGAGGACTATTTATAGGTGTTTTGAGTGGTTTTCATAATGACATGTAATGAGTATGTTTTTTCCTTTTTATTATTTAATGTATATTAGATTCCCACTACCACCTCCTTCTCCACTAGCAGGTGGTAGTGGTTTGCCTAATGATGGCTGTTTTTCCTAGACATTGGATCCCTTTGTGGGTCCCTTGTGGGCCCCACATGTGTAAAAAGACCAAATTGCCCCTTTATGGAGAAAAATCTGTTTTATTCTCCCAAGCTCGGAATTGAGCGTACTTAGTGGCGTTGGATTTGTATTTTTGAGTACATTCCAGATTTTGATGTCTCAAGTCTTAATTATTTTTGAAATTACTATTTTGCCCTTTCATTCATTAAAATGAAGAAAAATACAAATTTTTCATCCATATTTAGAAATTGTTGTGCTTACAATCATTTTAAAGCGTTCGTCGCATATGTTTTCAATTATATAGGTCTTATACCTTGATTTCACTTCTATGAGAAGTGCATATTTCATAAGCCTAATATTCCATCTTGATTTTCATTGAAATTCTTAATTTCAATATTTATTTAATTTCTTTATAAAAAATTAGGGGTGTTAAAATCTACCCCCCTTACAAAAATTTCGTCCTCGAAATTTGCATATCAACTCACTTAGGAGTTTTCACAGCTCTTTCATAGCCTTACACATGTGGCCTTGCCACATAAGGAAATCCTTTTTCCTTATATTCATTTCTCCTACTACCTTCTTCTCAAGGGTATACATCATTCACTTAAGCTGAATTTTGCTAGACTTTCCCAAAAGGATTAATAACTCTTAACTGAGTTATCCTTTTGGTTTCAAACCTTCTACATGACTAAATTTCTACTTCTCACTTTCATCAATCTTTCCATACTTGAAAATTTTTCCATTCTATCTTCTATTGCTCATCCTCATTCTTTTTCAGCATATAAAGTTTTGTCATAGCTTTCTTACCATGCATAGTCCTTAGACTATGTACAATAACATATTGGTTGAATTCTGTAGTTTCAACTATTGTTCTTTGTAACAATCTTCCAATATTTGGAAGTAATTATTTCTTTCCTTGTTCTTCCATTATTTGGAAGTGCTCATTTCATTTCTATTCTACAATTCATACTTTTTTACTATTTCCTTTTATTGACAAATTTCTTTTCAACTCTGTCATTGAAGAATGGTAACCTTGTAATGTTCTTTCCTCATTCTCATCCCATCCATTGCTTTTGCAACACTCTTTGTGTGCCATTTTATTCATAACACTTGACTTTCTACATTTTTCCTTCCAAGATAGTGTCATTTAAATCTGCATATACATTCCTGATCCTCTTTTGTTATCCCTTTCTCATATTCAGAACATTCTTACAATCTATACTAATATTTATCTCTTTTCCTTTCATATATATATATGACATACGCTTCAAAATTTCTAGATTATGCTTTACCTCATGCTTATTTCAAGCATACTTCATAACCTTTATCATATCATACTAACCCTTTATTTGCAATATTCTTGATAATTCCAATTAAAAGAGTCCTTATTGAATTTGTAATCATCCCTTCTCAAGTCTTTACAAACTCCATAATTTATCATCTATTCATCAATTCTAAACAATCTATTATCAACTCATTCAAGATTTATGTAACCAATGGCAAGATTTTACTAAAAGAATGTCCTCATGTTATAAAATCAGTAAGAGATATATTTCTCTAATTATCATTGTCATTTCATATTTTGATCTCACATTCCACCTTACTTGGGGTCAAATTCCATGCTATCCTTAAAATTTATCTAACCCTGAACTTTGCTTTCTTCAATCAACATGTAACAAGATGATTGACAAGCCTTGTAAATGTCTAACATATATCCCATGAATGCTCTTGATTTCCTGAAAGCTATTAAAATTTATATAACCTTAAAACTTGCTTTCTCCAATCAAAATGTACACTTACAACACATATATTCCATGAATACTCTTAATTTCCTTAAATTCATTCCCATATATCATTGTCACTTCATCTAATATATTTCATTCTCCTCAAATTTATGAATATCATTTATCCAACTCATAGAACTTACAATTTGTTTTGATTCCATACTTTGATGTTGCATTTCCTATTCCCAATTAATAATAATAATTTTGAAAATGTTCATCCTTATAGAGAAAAAGGATACTTAATTTCCTCAACATTATTTATGTTCAATGCATCCTTATGGAGAACAAGGGTAATAAATTTCCTTAATAAACTCTTTTATGTTCAATGCATCCTTACATTGATCCTTCCATTTTCTTTTCTTAATGAAATTTGTTACTTTCATATTGTAACTTTCTATAATCACCCCATATCCTTAAAACTTGTTCATTCAACTCATTAAAATAATTTGATGTTCTTTTCCTCAACTCTTATAGATGTTTCCTCATTCAATCTCATTTATGATTGAGAACTCTCAAAATATCTTAAAATTTCTAACCACTTATTCCTCGAACAATTTGGATTCATAACTCATTCAGAATCATCTCCTTTTTCCAAACTTTATACTTAAGTTTAGATATCACTATTTGTGTATATGTCTTCATTTCTCATGTTTTATCTCAACCTTTCTCCAAAAATATATTTTCCTCACTATATTCCTTAAATCTTTCACTATCACCACTCTATCATGTAAGTGGAATTAATATCTCTATTCATATTTAGCTCTTCATTTGCCTTGATCAATAAGATGTACTCCTCTTCATGATAATCCATAACTATATTTTCCCAATTTATAACTTCTTTCTCTTTATCTCCATTCCTTCACTTAGTAATGGTCATATACATACTTCACTTAATAATGGTTATATCCATACTAGGATTGGTGTACTTTGTTTATACATATGTATGTTTACTCAGGACTTTAGGTTAGACTTGAACATCATCCCTTACACCCATTATAAGGTTTTCCTTATTGATTTCTATATCTTACCATTCCCTCTATTGGAATTCCTACTGGCTAAGCAGTATTCCTTGTCCTTGCACTAGGTAATATCTACTTATACTATACTTATTCCTTCATTACACTAACTCTTTCTATACTCATTTCAACTAATGAGTTTACGCTTTCTTCATGAATGAGTCAACTCTTTCCTTACTCCTCAACTCATGAGTTTTACTCTTTCCTCACTAATGAGTCACTCTTTACGTACTCTTCAACAAATGAGGCTACTCTTTCAAGACTCATCCTTTACTAATGAGTCAACTCCTTCTATACTTATCTCTTAACTAATGAGTTTATCACATAACTCCTTCTCATTAACTAATACTTATATCTTCTTCTCTCACTAATCCTCATCCTCTAATTGGATTTTCATCTTCATATTGGACATGATGGTACTGTACTGTGATTGGATGAATAACGACCTGGGTTTTTGAAACACATTTTGTAGTACATTTTTGTAAGGTAAGGGAGTCCCCTCAGTAAAAAAATTTCGCAAAACAAAGCAGCAGAAATTCTTTTCTTTTAAGACTTCTTTTACAAACCCAAGTCACCACTTCATACATAACATAGGTACAATTTGTGTACAAAATAAAATTCCATTGAAGGAATATGATTTTATTAAACTTTCAGCATCCATCTAGTGGTTCACAGTATAGCATGGTATCAGTACAATACCTGTCCAAATTACATAATCCAAAATTTACAAAGCTCACCATACATTAAAAACTCTTAATACAATACAATTCCCTCAAATAAAATACATGTCTTTAAGAGGATGTATCTTGACTGATTATTCATCAATATCTTCTTAAGTCTTCTACAGTCTTGAGCTTCTAACCCTCCTTCTCTGTATCTGAGGTATTGTAAACATGGAAACATGTACAATACCTCAGCAAGCTATGCTTGGTAGGGGAATACAAAAACATACTACTTCATCAACATAAGAATACATACCTCAATCCTTATTTCATCATAGTCATCCATTCATGAGTACTCTCCACATAGAGTATATACATTATTTATGTAGTACATGACAAATTAGTTAATATAGTGAAGATTGCTCAAAACTTGTTACTTCCCTTGGCTATACTCCCACTTAGGAGAGCAATACCTAGCTAATTATCATAAGGGTTTTTCATTCTAGGAACTCATGTAATAGCATATCATCATGCCATGGCATCATACTATGCCTATCATATGTGCATCATAATGCAAAATACATTAGGACTACTATGCTCATAGTCTCAATCCATAGAGCGCTCCCGGATAACTGTATAATCCTTCACTAACACCAACTGTGGAATAATCAATCCATGTCCTCATGGGGTGGACCATGGCTATCACAATGGGGCCTTCCCATTATTGCCCCACCCAACATTTAGCCTCTCTTTGGGCATGGTATCCATCATATAAGTTTCAGGAAGCAAGTGGCCAAAGCCTCATAACTTCCCTAGCATAGCATCCCTAGTCTCTATCTCTATGTAAAAAAAAACCACAAGCCTCCATACTTGTATGGAAAATAAATTGTACATATCAGATAATCTGTCTGTTTAACTAAGGCTGGAATATTATACATACCCTATTCTTAGGGTTTCCTTAGTTCTCATATCTCATTACTTTTACCTCATTAGACTTGATCATTAGATTAGATCAAGTGGATTAGATTATGAGGTTATATCACTTTGTTTGATCATTGGGTTAGATCCCACATTTTGGATCACTTTGTTTGATCATTTGGTTACATTCCTTAATTTGATCATATGTTTTTGGATCACATGTTTGGATCTTGTGTTTTGAATCACTTGTTTGGATCACATGCTTTGGATCACTTAGTTGGATCCTATGTTTTGGACCACTTAGTGGGATCATATGTTTTGGATCACTTAGTTGGATCATGTGTTGGATTGTGACTATGCTAAGATACTAAGCATAATTACATCATGAAGGTCTATAATTACAAACTAAGATCATGTATGTGTACACATGAATCCTTAATACATTCTTGTACATCCACCTACCTCAAAGTAGCATCTTGATTCATACATCTCCAGTGTATTCTTCCACAATGTCCATCATGGTTTGGATTCATCCATCTGTCAAACCATATGTATAAGGTTATTTCCCTATTCAAGTATGTATTCCTATAGATGATACCCTAATTTTCCTTGAATTAAATTTGATCAAGGGTTTGGGATTCTCTATCTATGTTCTTCTACATACGCATACATACTATAAATATACACATGTAATACCATACTACATGAGTATTTATTTTTGATCATCCAAGATCCTATGGATCTTGTTTGATCATCCTTATCGTAATTACCATTTTTATTAGGATTAGATGATTTACTACGTTTTATGCTCTCATTATTATTACCCAACTAATTAATGTTTTATTGGTTGAGGGTAGCTTATTTCATTCTAAGTCTAGATTGCTCCTCTTATGTCAAATTGGCTAAGGCTTACTAGTTAAATGGTTGAACATAAAGCGGTTACTTCAATCCTCATGTAAGGAGGCATTTAAACCTCACAAACGTCATTAGAAAGTAGGGGAGAGCATAGCTCTATTAGATAACCCCCTTAACCACTATGTCCATCATTCACTAGCTTGACCCTAACTCAACCTTTCATAAGGTTCCTATGAGCATTTAATCCTAAGTATTCTTTCTAATTGTTTTTAATTAAATCCATGAACTAAAATGTCATTCATGGAGATTTATTATACTCCTAAGTTGGACCAAGGAATTTATATTCCTTATATTATCCTTCTAACTACTATCATTAAGTCCATGTCATACATTCCATGTGAATGTCCCTTCCTTCTAATTTCATTTAATTACCATTTCAATGAAATTACAATTACTTAAGCATTGAAGCATAAGTTTAAAGCATAAATAAACAATTAACTAAACACTTAAATAACCAATTAAATAAAAAATTCTATAATTAACTCAACTAAAAAATAAAAGACAATAATGTTCAATAATTCAAATAGCAATCTAACATGATATCATGATCCAAGGGTCTTAATTGATCCATATTTATTTTTCATCTCTTTAGGGTTTGCATCTTGATCCTTCATTTTATTTTAGATCCAATATTTTATATTGATATAATTTTATTATTAAATCATTAATTTATCTAACCCATTGATTTGATCTTCCTTGATCTACCCGATCAAGAAGATCTTAGGTTACTTTATAACATTTAAGGGCATAGATCTTGATATAGCCCAAATCCTCATCATCCATTCATTAAATCGCTATGATCTTATCTCAAGATCATCATCAAAACACATCCATACTGTCAATCATCCTGGATCATCTTGATCTAGGAGATACTATTCATTTTTAGGGATTTTAGTAACTCTTAAGGCTAGATCTCTTAAGATCTGCCCAATTAATTCCATTTAAGCCACTAATTTTATTTATTATATTATAAAATAATCATACAACAAGGTATTAGTGGTTTGATCATCCTAGATCTTGTAGATCAAGGATGTTAGTTACTTATCCACTTAATTACAAAAAAATTAATTAATTAAAATTAAAATTTTATAGGTTCATTCCATTTTAATTATCATAAGGAATCCATCAAAACTTTTCGATCTAATTTGGATCTCAATTGAGATTTTAAGATTTCAACCCATTTTAAGGGCTGAATATCACCTTACTGTTTTGGATCAATTTGACTAATCTAGACACATGTGATTTTACTATGAACATTTTTATTATGGTTTTGGGACATTCTAAGAATATCCAACGGTCCCGATTTTACTTTTGGGGTCATCTGGGCCATGATCCAAGATTAATGACATGGATTTGACCAAATAGATCATGTAGATACTAATTATAAACATGATCTAACATGTTAAGTGTATTATTAACATAAATATGAATCTAAGGAAAGTTTCTGATATAAATTTTGAGGTCAATTAAAATTAGAATTTAGATTTCAAGATTTTAGCCCGTTTTAAGGGCTAAATTTCATCTTTACTGTTTCAGATATATTTCTTCACATATATGAAAAAAAAAATCTGACTATGAACATGATTTTAGGGTTTCAGTGGGTCTCTGAAGACATCCATCGGTTCAGATTTGTCTTTTAAAGTCATCTTGGCCATGATCTAAGATCATGGGTACTAATTTTACTAAATAACTTATGTAAATACAAATTAAAACATGGATCTAATAAGTTCAATAAATTCAAAATGATACAAGGAGTACATGGCATTTTTTAGATATAAAATCAGAGTCCTATAGAGCTTTGAATTGAAGAAATAAAATTTTCAATTAACTGAATAGACGGTCTATATCAGATCTGGGTTATAGGTATGGGACGACCACTGTGCCACACCTATTACCGCCTAACCCAGGTGGCTGGGCAGAGGTGACTGGCTACAGGCAAGATGGTCCAATCTGGACCGTCAGATCGCCTGTGGCTAGATCTCCTCCATCTGTTAACATTAAACGTCCGGATTTCATCTCCTGGGGTTTTTTGGCCCCAGGATTCCATCCATCGGCTCAGAAGTTGGATCTGAGCCGGAGATTGGGAGATCTCAACCCTCAATGCCAGATCCGTCGTTCCCGGCAGATCAATGGCTGGGGAGCTCCCATCCTTGCTAGAAAACCCAACATACCTTTATATGAGAAGACTAGTTCTAGGGTCACATTGTGAGCTATACTAACTTCTTTTCAATTCATAAATAAGGTTGCATTGATTATGTAATTGCATTGTGGATGATAGTATAAAGTATATAGGAAGCATTTCTTTACTTCTTGCATTATAGGGTTTAGATTAGATTTACTACTTCCCTTGCATATTAGGACACGTTTACATGCTTTAAGATAAATATATGTTGATCAAACTGCATGGGAGTGCTTTGATGAATTAGTAAGGGCATTTACCTCTATATGATTAATGGTGGATTTCATCACCATTCCTTGGCCCACCTAGATTAAACATCACCTTAGGTGTAATTATAAGCCCCTCATTTAATTAAAATCAATCTACAGAAGACCTTGGCAGCTTATAAACTCATAGGATACTCCTCGAAAGAGGCAACTTATTTCCACTTTAGTGATCATTATCTAACCAACAGCATTGGTATTTAAACAATTAGCTATGCTAAAACATTATATGACTCAACTACAGTTGACTAAGGAGAGAGAGAAGTGGTTGATCAAGGTAGAATCTAACTAGTAAGCGTTAGGGCAAATTTGAAAGAGAGGAAGAGCAACTTAAGTTAGATGTAAGCTAAAAGCTACTTTCCCATAGAAAATAAAGAAAAATCAAGTTTTTAGCTTGATTGAAATATGGTTTGGAATTTATTGTGTGTCCTTTGTTTGCATGGTTGTGCATCATTTTACATATAGGTTGCATTATCTAGTTTAAGTCTCTTAAGCTATCTAAAAAAAATTTATTGTATACAAAGTTGAGTCAACTTAGGCAAGGGTTACATACTCATGTAGATCATATTAACCCTACCAAAGCAATGGTCCATGAAGTAAGGCATAGAAAGCCATTATCATATTATTTCACTACTTGGCCCTTACGGTTTAAGGATATCTATGAGATAAAGATAAAGGATAAGCTTGATAGGTACAGTCCATTAGATAGATTGGTGATAGGTTGGATAATGAATTGAATAAGTTAGAAGCTTTTAAGTAGGCTAGCAAGTCATCTAGGCAACCTTAGTATAAGAATTGTTATACCTATGTAGCCAAACTTATCCCACTACCTCATGGTAGTCAAGCTCCACATACAATGCATATTATTAGGAGCAAGTGAATGCACCCAATGTGTTCCCAAACCCTAGCAATTATTCCTATGATGGCATCGACTACCTAGGATGGGCTAAGCATCTCAAACAAATTTGGTCTCAAGAATATCAAGGAGGAAAACCATGGTTCCACCATGTTCAACCCTTTCCCGATACCCCAATGCCATAACAGTTTGAATTGTATCAAACATTTTCTCCACAACATATAAACAATCATTATAAGATGACCTTCATTTGTATAAGCTAAGTGCACTAGAATTCTAAGAATCTACTAAACAATTTAATGCACAATGGAATTTTAAAAGAGTCAAATAATTGTTGACTTCATAGAAAGGCCTAAGCAAATTAATCAAATTGAGCATAATGAGAAGCCCAACAATAACTATACAAGGTTGAAAATATCATTAGAAGATCCTTATTAAATAGATAATACCTAACAATCTCCACTGTCCTCTAGTAATTATCCATTCAAGGCATATCCTACTTATTTTAAGTTTGATTTTGATACAAACACCTTCATGGATGACAAGGATGCTTTAATGGATACTATGCCATTCATGGACACTTTTCTATGGACATCCCGAGTATGGTCCCTTACATCTCTTGAGATTCCATTTAAGCCATGCAGTGTATAAGAAGTATCTGATTTGGACCTACAGTCTTTATTTGACCAGTCACAAGATTGCAAGGTTCATCTAAAATTTTACATGTGACAGCATAAAAGGAAGAAGAGTCAATTGTTATTTAGGGGTTAAGCCACATTATTTCCTTGCCTCCAAAAGAATAGGATCAAACTTTTAGGGAAATGCAAAGCCAGGTTAACCCTCAACTAGAGGAAAATATAAGCGAGTAGGAGGAATATTATATACTATTTGATATGGGCACTATTATTCCTCAATTTGGTGACCATAGGGATCATTCATGTGAAGTTGATCCAAAGAAATTCTACTATATAGTGGTCCATCATGCTATCCTATTATCACCACTATAAATTTCTAAGTAAAGGAAGTACATTAACTACTATGAAATTCTAAAATGGAGTAAGTTTTCTAAAAGTCCTTCATAGTTAGTTAGGTTTAGGACTTCATAGTTAGTTTAGTTTAGGTATCATAGAGTTGTATTTGCATCATCATTGTATATTTTACATCTCTGTCAACATTAACAAATCACTACACCATCACTAAAGTGTAGGTAATATGTTTCTAACCCTTCTCTTTTTACTTAAATTTTCATTTGTCCGTGCTTTATAACACTGAGGACAATATTTAATTTAAGCCTATGGATAGCCTATTTCAAATTTTGATGTGTCTAAAGTTTTACTTAGTTATTTTTGAGTTCTTATGAAAAATTTAAAAGATTAAAAAATTGAAAATTTATGAAAATTTCCTTTCCAAGGATGAGAATTTAGACTTTTTTACTATTCAAGCTATCTTTTGGAGTTTAGCTTATTAATATATTTATATACAATTAGTTCATTAATTTATTATTTTTCTAAAGTATTCCATGAACATTTAAACTCATAATATTCATTGCACAAAATAACTATATATAGAGAGAGAATTTAAGTTGAAGAGAAATTATAACTTAGAGATCTTGAAGAATATAAGTGGTGACTATTAACCCATGTGAGTTTAGATTCATTCTTTCTTTTTAAGGGCGATACATAAATTCAAATTTTTCTTCAGCAGACAAAAATTCCTAGTTGGTCTCATTAGACTTCATCTTGGTCAATTATTAGGAAAACATATAAAAGACTATACCAATTATCCCTTCAGTTTATGATTATCTTTAAGTCATATGAAACTTAGGAAATGATAGAGGCCATCCTTGGTAAATCAAGAGCCTTTAGTCTTCCCTAAGTTACTTTATGCTAATTAGACCTTTAAGCTTTTATAATAAACCTTTTTTCTTTGTAAACCTAGGGCCCCTAATCTTCCCTAAGTTATTTTCTACTATTTAGACATTTGAACTTTTATAATAAGCCTTTTTCTTTGTGAACCAATTAACCATTGCCCTTATTAACCCATATAATATTGATTACCTAGTATGCTTTGAAAATATGTAGAGATGGTTGAAGAGATATCTTAAAGAAAATGTATGAGCAATACAAGTCAATAGATGAACATAAAAAGGGCTGAAAAGGGAAAAAGAAAGGCTATACCAAAAGTTAAAAGTGAGAAAAACGAGAAAAGTAAGGAGAAAAAAGATAGCCAATGAAAAGGAAATGTTCACTATTATGGATATAAAAAAAGTTGTGAATACATCTTAGAAGACCTTTATATATATCTTTCAAACAACCTTATGATTATCCTTATCCCATTCTTTTGATTACCCTATCCTAAAGCCACATTTTGTCTTAGAAGTCTTAATAGTTGATATCCTTTCATAAATCATTATGATTTTTTTCTAAGTTATCATTTTTCTGTATGAAATATGTGAGAATTTTGGACTTAATGAACATCATTCTACTCACATATTAAAGAGAGACTTAAACTTCATTCTGAGTGTCAAAGTATATCCTATGAGATTCAAAGTCAAAACATACATTTGGATTGTAATTTAGATTATACTTTACTTGGAGACTAATAATTATATATAGAAGCTATATCACACACTCACATTCTTAAGTTTGATTAATTAATGGGATATCTTTAGCCTAAGGATAGGATTTTGTAATGTTGATAATTTCTATTAGCACGCTAAAGTTAGGAATTCAATATAAGATGAATACAAGAAGATTCTCTAAGAAAATGAAGGACTTTCATAATGTTTTGAAAAATGTTTATGGGGTGTCATTTCTTGATACACTTATGAGACTGCAACTCGTCCACTAAGGGTAACCTAGTGGTTTAAAGGCATTTTGTATATGCTAAATACAAATGATAGCACCTATTTTGCTCGAGGATTAGTAAAATCTAAGTCTAGGGTATTATCTCTCTCTCTCTCTCTCTCTCTCTCTCTCTCTATATATATATATATATATATATATAGAAATATTATATTTTCCAGGTCCATGGTGCAAATTAAAAAATGCATAAAATTGTGAAATTTACCTTTGAAAGAGAAATTTCACCTTCTAAACTACATTATGGGTCACACATGCTAAAAATGAAGTCCTAGAGGTTTCGAATTATCGTTGGATGCCACTGTCAAAGTCATAGTAGCCAAAAACACCATGCACAACTTCTACTCAAATGAAGGTGAAAAGATGGAAAGTTTCAAATTCATGCATACTTTCATACATTTCACCACCTTAAGAAGCTTATGAGATCATATATACATTGGGATCATGTTAGGGAAGTTTAATTCACATACAATGGGATCATATACAATAAAAGCTTCTCCAAAATAAAAGAAGACTAGGACCCGCATGAAGACTTTTTTACTTATTTTCTTTCTTCTAGTCAATTAATAGAAGAAGATCAACAATGACTAGATGTCTTATCCATATAATATATTGAAGCATAATTAACCCAAATTTAATACCTGAAGATATCTTTAAAGAATCATGGCCACTCATCCTAGGTTAGTACAAATCCAAGGTGGAGATAAAATAAAGCTTAAAGAAAATTTCCATGTCATAAAGGGATCTCATCCATCCAAGTAAGGTTAAGCATGATCTAAGGGCTACGAATGAAGTATTGGAAAGATAAAAACCCTAGCCACCCTTTCCATGTTGAAAAGTCAACCCAAAACCTAAGGAAAGAAAGATCTCAACCACCCATCATCATCCAATGGTCATACAACTTTAGGGTTTATAAAAACAAATACACATGCCTCCAAATTGGAGAAACAAGCCCCCCCTTTCATGTACTTTCTAATTTTGGAAACCTTTAGATTCCATCACCTACTTTCCATTTCCTCCACTTTCCTTCCCATTCCCACTTATTCCTTACTCATTATTTAATTTCTTTCTTTTTCCATCTCACCACTTTCCATTTTTCACCCCAAACTTCCACATTCCTAAATTGAAAAAGACACCCTCCCCTCTTTGGAATCACTTTCTAATTCTATTCCACCTTCCTTTCTACCCTCTTAAGTTACTTCTTTATTTATCATTTCTATTTGTTTCCTTTCCCACTTATTCCCTTCTACTCTTAGCTTTTTCTCTTCTTATTTCTGTCCTTTCCCATCCTATTACCTTCCCAATTCATCCCACATTCCCATAATGGAATTCAAGACCTCCCCCCTAGCTTACCTTTCTCTCATAGATCTCCACCATTCTTTCTTCCCTTCTCTTTTAGATCTTAACCATCCACTGGAGAAGAGGTTAGGTAGCTCTTCCATACTCGCTTCTTTGTCTTTCTTTCCTTCTTACATCTTCTTTCTCATTCCCCTTCTTTATTTTCCATTCTTCATACACCACCTTAATCAATCTTACCTTTTCCCTCACACATTCTTCTTTCCCTAACCTCCCCATTCCATCTTCTCTCCTTTTGCCTTTCATGTTTTCTCTTTCTTTGGGATTTGAGAATAAAGAAAAAGAAGAAAACTTTCTAATGGATGAGGATTTCATTGGGTTTGTGGTATGTTGGGTTAAGAAGATGAGTAAAGCTTAGTGGCAGATTAGTATACTTGGGTTGAATATAAGTGTGTAGGAACTTGTTGTGTGACTCAAGAAGAAGATCATAAAGTAGAGTCCGAGCATAGAAAAGAATAAGAGGACATGCAAATATCCTTATTGAGTGACACAATAAATGACTATTATACTTGCCACTTCAAAGATGTTCTTTTTCCTACTTTTTTTTTTTTTTTGCTTATTCCTTCCATTCCTTGTAATTGTAATGAAGTTTATTAATGAAATTGTCTTTTCCATTCCTTAATTAATTTTAGTCTAGTTTCCTTTTCCTTATTTTTTGTTTTTTTAAGTAGTTTCCTTGCTTTTATTTCATAGCTTAGGTCTATTTGCTTTGATTTAATAGTCACTTCTTATTAGTTTCCTTAATTTTCTTTGTTTGTTGGCTAAGTTAGAGTAAAGCAACTTAATATTAATTAACTCTTGTTTATCAAAGAGTCCTTGTGGGATCGACCTATATTTATAGATTCTATATTCCAAGAAACCAAATGGAAAGGTGTTAAAACTAAAGAATATGATGGGTAAATGCTTTGTACATAGAAAAGGACAATAATAAAAATGGCACAGGGATAGTGGAGGATAAAGAATTAAAGGATAAAGTTGTAGACATTAGAAGAATGAGTAATAGAATTTTACTAATAATACTTGTTTTACAAGGGAAGATCATAAATGCTATATGTACATAAGCCCTATAGGTTGGTTAAAAGGTAGAATCAAGTGAACATTCTAGGAAGATATCGATATTTATAGGAGCAAACTTAAATGATCATGTAAGAAAAGAGAAGGAAGGATATGATAGGGTACATGGAGGGTATGGTATTGGAGAAAGAAATGAGATAGGGTAAGTTATCTTCGATTTTGCTTTGACATATAATAAGCTATCCTTGATTTTGCTTTGGCATATAACCTATCTCTAGTAAACACATCCATTAAGCAGAGGAAAGAATACTTATTAACCTTTAAAAGTGCATCATATTATAGCCAAATAGATTTTTTTTCACTTAAGAATAACAAAAGATCAATTCATAAGGATTATAAGGTGATATCTTAGGAGTATTTAACCATAAAATATAGGTTAATGGTTATAGATATTTACCTTAAGAGATGGAAGAAAGGAAATGAACTTAATATGTGTCTAAATCTAAGTCACAAAACTTAAAGGGGTAGAAGATAACATCATTCACAAATAAGTTAATGGTGGAAGAAAAGTAGAACAATGAAATAAAAACAAACTCCATTTGAATTGATATAATTGAGTCCATTAAGAAAGTGGCAAAAGATGTTCTAGGAGTATCTAAAGGTAAAAGGCAACCAATAAAGGAAACTTTTTGGTGGAGTGAAAATGTGCAACATAGGTGTGTTCTAAAGCATTGCAAAGGACTAGAAACAATAAAAACTTCGAACAATATAAGAATGCTAGAAAGGTTGCTAAGAGAGTACAAAGTGAGGCTAAACTTAAGGCACATGATGATCTCTATAATAGATTAGAGTCAATAGAAGGTGAGAAAGGTGTGCTAAAACTTGCAAAAATAAGAGAACAAAAGAGTAAGGACTTAAACCACCTTAAATGTATTAAAAGGGATGACCAAAGGGTACTAGTCAAAGATGATGAGATTAATCAAAGGTGCAAAGTTACTTCAAAAAATTGCTAGGTGATGAATGTCTTGAGAATATATAGATCAAAAGAGCCATAAAAAAAAAAAAAAAAACGTTGGATTATATTGGTATGACCATAGGATCAAGATACCTAAAGTGAAAGGGGCCTTGAAAATGATGAAATTAGGAAAGGCTCTAAGGCATGATGGTATACCAATAGAGGTTTGGAATTATATAGAAGATAATGAAGTAGTTTGGTTGACAAAGTTGTTCTACAAGATTACAAAATCAAAGAAAACATCAGATGAATAGAGAAAATGCTCTACCAATTTATGAGAATAAAGGAGACATACGGAGTGTGCTAATTATCATGGGATCAAATTTACGAGCCATATTATGAAACTTTGGGAAAGAGTGATTAAGATGAATGTACAACATGAGATGAGTGTATCTAAAAACTAATTTGGTTTTATGCTTAGGAGGTCTACTAGGGAAGGTATTTTCCTAGTTAGACAATTGATAGGGAAATAAAGGAAGAGGAAGAAGGACCTCCACATAGTCTTTACTAACTTAGAAAAAGTTATGATAGGATCCCTAGAGAATTAATATGGTGGGTGTTGAGTGAAAAAGGGTTACACAGGGGTGTGTAAACATAATTAAGGATATATATGATGAGGAACGGTAACAAATGTTAAGACCACTAGTAGAGAGACTGATGATTTTCATATCACTATATGATTGTACCAAGATTCGCCACAAAGCACATACCTTTTCATGTTGGTTATGGATGAGTTAACAAAAAATATGTACAACAAGATCCTATTGTGCATGTTATTTATAGATCACATAGTTTTGATAGATTAGACAAGGGAGGTATAAACACAAAGCTAGAGTTGTGGAGAAATGCTATAGAGTCTAAAGGATTCAAAATTAGCCAAGAATATATGAAATGCAATTTTAGCAAGGAGAGGAGTGAGAATGAACCACCAGTAAAGATTGATAACTAAGAAGTTCCCCAAAAAGATCACTTTTGATACTTGGGACTGTAATTCATGAGAGCAAAGAGATTCAAAGAGATGTTACTTAGAGGATCCAAGTGGGTTGGACCAAATGGAGATATGCCTAGAGTTTTGTGTGATCAGTGGGTGCCACTCAAATTGAATGAAAAATTATATAGGATGGTTATTAGGTTTGCCATGCACTATGTATCAGAATGTTGGGTAGTGAAGAAACAACATGTACATAAGACAAGTAGAGATAAAATAAGGATGTTGAGCTGGATGAGTGGCTAGACAAGAAACAATTGAATTAGAAATGAATATATTAGAGGAAACTTAGAAGTAGCATCAATAGCTAACAAGATGAGTGAGGGTAGGCTTAGATGGTTTGAACATGTCCAATAATGTTAGTAGATCCAAATTGAAGCCTCCAAAGCAGCAAGAGGAAGGCCCAAAATTAGAAGTGGTGAGAGCACATATAAAATTTTTTGGATTAAATGAGGCCATGACACTTGGTAGTGGAGAATGGAGGAACAAGATTCATGTAGCTAACCCCAATTCAAAGTAAGGCTTTTTTGATGATGATGATGATGCTGATATATTGTCAAACACATTTACATTTAAATTGGCATATTATCTTGATAGCCAATAGAAATGTACCATATGCCAACTAAGAATCTAGGCTCTTCAATGACAGACCCTTCATAAGAAAATTTTAGTCAAAGTGAATATGAATTGAATTCCTCTTGACTAAAGAGTTTGTCCTCCTCTCTCATGAGGAGAAGGAAATGTGAAATATTTCCTTCTTATGTACCCCTTCATTAGGTTTATTTGAGATAATTATGTTGGATTAATATTAATGTTTTGATTTTTAAGATAAACTCATAAGAGCATGAACTAGTTATTGTATTCTCACACAAGGAGGTGAATCCCACAAGAAATCGAATGATTATGTGATTAGTGGCCCCTACTTTAAATTATCTAACCTAGCCAAATCAAGGAGATCTTTTAAACTAAAATAAGAATGAAAATTAATGCATGGAAGTGAAAATTATGTGAAAACTAAAATCATTCTAAAGTTGAAAACTTTACTAAATGAAAACCTTCTAAATTTATAAAATTAAAAATTCATAAAAACTATTATTAGAAACAACTGAAACTATCTTGGCATGCAACTAAGTCTAAAACATGAAGAACTAAACTTATTCATGAACTAAACATGCAAAACATGATGCAGATAGTACTTGAGAATTACGCATGAAAGTAACTATGGAAAGGGTTCATGAACTAAGGGATGAGTAAAACTATCATGTACTTTATGAAACTACTTTAACTACAGTAAGGATTTCTAATCAAAACAACCAACTATTTGAAGGGATCAAACCTCAAAATCATACGCATGAATCTTGAGTGTGATTCATTGATACAAACTTAAGGGATGAATTGTGCATGGTCTTGAACGTGAAGAATTAAACTAAACAACCATGAAACATTAGACCTAAAGCAAATAACATATTCATGAACTTTGCCCCATTACTATTGAACTAGAAATTGAATTGATTGAACTTCAAAAGTACAACTGGGGTGCGCACCCTCCAAGGGTTGTGCGTATCATACAAAAGTTACAATTTAACCAACTAAACTCCACTAATCTTAATCAATGTAATCTGATCTAGGCTAGAAAGCATGTGAATCCAAAAGAGAGCAAGGAGGAGATATGGAGAACATGAGAATAAGAGCAAAGGTAAAGCAAGGATCTTAATGATCTCAAGGAATGAGTAACTTGATCTAAAAGTCCTTATCTCTTCGCTGTCACTTGAAGAGATTGGTTGGGCTTTAAATTCAAGGATCTAAGGCAATTTAACAATGTAAACAATAATGGAAACAAAGAACAATCAACAAGGAAAACAAGAAACAAAGAAAGAAGATGTAAACCAACTTAGAATTTAATGTGAAAACCTCAAAGAATGCATGAAGGGTGAGAGGTGGAATGGCTTGGAGAGATGCACTACTTTGGGGAAAGGAAAAACCACCCAAAGGGGAAGAAAACTTAAGGCAATTTGGAGGGAGGCATCCTCTTCCTCCCAAAAGAGTAGCCTAAACTTTAGTTTTTCTATATCTTTTATTTCTTTTTTCTCCTATATTTTTTACGGTGACCTAAGTTTGAGGTATGGTGGGGATGAAAATAAGTAATTTGGAAGGCTAGGATGGGTGGGTGGCTAGGGTTTTACAAGAGATGGAAGGTGGGATAGGTTGGCTACCTTTTTAGTGCAAATAGGTGGGAATACGCCTTATTTTTAAGGGGAGCATCTAACCCCCCCCCCCTCCCCCCCAAAAAAAAAAATCATTGAAGTTCCTTCAATTATTGAAAGTGGATGGATGGGAAAAGGCAGGAAAGAGAAGAGAAGTTGGGAGGAAAGAGATGAGTAGGAAAGGATGGGAAAGAGAGGTGACATGGGGAAATTTGATTAGCTAAGTGATTTCCTAAGAGTTTGGGATTGGTTGGGTGGCTTGAATGGGTGTCTAGGAAGGTGGAGTCTTCTTAGAAAGGTAGGACTCTTCAATGAAAAGTAAAATTCGTGGTGCATCATCGGGGTGAGATAGAAAGTTAGAAAAAAGTGCGAAAACATGGGAAAACATAAAAAAATAGAAAGGCCTCTTCTTATTGGTCCACATGTCACCGTATCCTAGTGAATTTTTCCTAAATTCTCTTCAAAATATCCCCATAAATCCCAAGGACAATTCCTCAAATTCTCCACCAATCATGGCCTTCCTTTTAGCTTAGCTTATGTAGCTTTGATGGCTAACTTAGAGGGCTCCATTGGCATGGTTTCATGGCTGGCTTAGATGGGTCTCTTGACTTAGCTTGATGGTTCAATTCCTTTGCATTAGTTGTTGGCTTGGCTCCTTAGCTTGTCATCTTCTTCATGGCTTGAATGTGGCAAAGTGGCTTAAGTGAAACCCATGCAAAGGTAGTAGACTTTACATATCCAAAAGATGATCTTGACCTTGATCTCATGTTGAATTGATGACTTTTAAGCTTTGACTTGATCTTTCATTTTCATCTTGATCGATCTCAACCATCAAATCACCATCTCACTACCTACAAAAAGCAAAAAATTCTAATAAAATCCTAGAAAAATATGATTAATCACATGCTTACCTTAGAGTAACCTTTGAACCTTCAAAATGTGAAATTTTTTAGTCATTAGGTCAAAAGTGCATGTGTTACAAACTTTGGTCCAAAACCTTATTTTACCCCTATAAATTGTAACACATGGGTATCTAATTTGGTAATTTTTATACAAAATTAGACACTTATCATAAAGAAAGGTAGTAAAATCATAATTTTTCCTTATGTATAATTACATCTTATTTCACCTACACATGCACAATCTTGCTGAGATATTGTATTTGTTTACAATATCGCAGATCTAAGGATTCCCAAGCAATTGGAACCATTTTTTGAACAGGAGTGTGCCTACAGAAGCTTTTGATAAGGAAAGGCAAGACTTGGTTTGTGTTTGAAGTTTATGTGACTGGGTTGTGAGTGGAAGTTATGGGTATTTATTTTGTTTAAGTATATTATCTTTATATGTTAGATGTTTGAAAAGGAGACAAAGTCTCCAATTATGCTTTCAATTTTAAATGAATATTTATCAGGTACTTCACAGTGACATGCATCAAACATTTTACTTCTAAAAAATAAAGGAAACACTACCGAATTTTTGGTACAAATGTAGTGCTCATTTCACTATGAATCCTTTTTGAAAAACAAAATTGACACTTAAGGTTTTTAAGAATGAATTTACAATAAAAATAATATTGTGATGTTATCTTATTTTCCAAAAATGGTTTCCAATAGATATCGATCTTGCTATATAAATGTCTTTTATATTAAAAAAGTGTTATAAAAACCCAGGTCATCATAGTAATCCATGAGTTATTTTGAAGATAATTAAGAAAAAATCTATTAGAATAAGATGACATGTGGACCAATGTGATAAGAGTAATCAATTTTTAGAGTTTTTCTCACTTTCCCCCACTTTTTCCTTAATTTCTACCTCACCCTTAAGATGCCCTAAGAATTTCCAAAACCTTAACTCTTTACACCTCTTAGGAAACTGCCCAACTAGCCAAATTTCTCCACCTAACACATCCCACCTCTATCCTAACCTATCCCTACCTACTTTCCTAAAAAATGGAGGCTTCAATGGTTTTGGTATGGGGGAGACACCCCTTCCTAAAAAGGTGGCCACTCCCACCTAACCCCTTCTTAAGACGACTACTTACTTTCCCACTTTCCTATTTGTTGTCAACCCCTTTCTCCCATCATAACCATTCAAATTATCACTCTTTAATCCCCACCACACCTTAGTACTAGGTTACCCTAGGAAATATAGAAAAAATCTTAAAAAACTAGCCCAAAATCCAAGCAAAACACCACTCTTTTCACCATAGGAAAAGGATGCCTACTCCGTAGGAAGGAGACATCCACTTCCTTCCAGCCCAATTGTTTCCCTTTTCTTGTTGTTTTGTGATGTCATTGGGTGCTGCTACAAACTTCCAAGGTTCATGCTTCTTCATCAAGTGTTCAACCTAGGATTTGTGGGGTTTTGACTCACCTTTGAAGGTTGGTTAGCCTTTGCTAGAATTTCTTTCTTTTCATGTTAGTTTGCTTCTTTCTTTTTTTTCAGTTAGCTTTCCTTGATTTTAAACTAAGATTCAAGTCTAGTTTTCCCTTGGAGTGATAGTGAAGGGAAGTCCACTTGATTCTAGTTTTGTTCTTTATCTTTCATTGTATCTTTATTCTCTTTCAGCCCTCTTAATTTTCTAGCTTTGGTTGCTTAAGTTCCATTGGATTGTTGCCTTAGTTTTGCATAGGATTTTCTTTTGATTTCAAGAATTCTTGTTCATGAGTGAATTTTGGAATAATTGAAGATGAATTTGGTTTGTAATTGAGGAGTGATTAAGATTAAGTGAACATCATAGTAATAACATTTAAATTTCAGATTTGGATTACATGTATGGAGTATTATGTTGATGAACTTTTGATTTGATTCAATAAAGTTAGTTGGAACTTTCAATTCATCTTTATGTCCAACATTCAATTATCTTTGTTATTGAATGTGTAAATGCATTAGAAGTAATCAATTCCATGTTTTACATGTTATATTCATTTAATGTTTCAATTACCTTACTGCTAGAATTTCTTAGCATGAATGGCTTATGTTAATTTCCAGAACCATACAATCATGCTCACTTGACTTTTCAAGAGCCCAATTAGATTGTTAGATAGCTTGATTAATGATAGAAATAGATTGCATGTTTAGGTTTCCAAAGTAGTTGACCACTCTTATTCAACATACCATTCCATGGTTTCATGTATGTTAATTAGGTAGTTTTCCTTTCATTGTTGTTAGTAATTGCTTTCACTTATTTTTCTAGTTTGGTTGTAGTTAGATTCCATTATTTTGAAATTGGAAAGCAATCAAATTTCTCATACTTGTTAAAATAGTTGATTTGGTAGCTTACTTTTCTTAGTTTTGTATAATTAGGAAAGTAGTTTATTAAAGCATGTTTCCATTAGATTAGTTATTAATTTCTTATTTAGGAAAGTTGATAAATTGTATTTTAGGAAATTTTTTAATTAGGAAAGTCATAAAATTAGAAGTTTTTAATTTAGGAAAGTTTTAATTTTAGAAAGTGCATATTTTAGGAATGTTTTCCATATAACATGTTTCTTGTTTTTGCTTAGTTTTCATTTTTTGTTTTTGCTTATTTTCCAATTTCATGTTTTAATTTCCATTCTTAGTTTAGGAAAAAATTCACTTGAATTTTGGCTAGGTTAGATAGTTTAAAGTAGGGACCACTCGCATCACAACAGTTCACCCCCACAGGATCGACCTCACTAGCATACTATATTGCAAACGATTCCTGTGCTTGTGAGTCTATTTAAAACAACAACAGAGGGGGGTAGGCCACCATATCCCACACTTGCTCTATATTATTAAAATCCATTTAAAATTTGAATAAAATTAAAATTAAAATTACAATGGGCCTCACTACAATTTCACTCAAATCTTAATCTAGGAAATCAATAAAAACCCAATCTATGTTGATGAAGCTGTGGCCCACAAGATTTCTGCCACTCCTTTATCTATTTTTCTCACACAAAAATCAAGTAGTAATGATCAATATGAGGAAAATAGAAAATAAATTCAAAAACAAAGCAAAACCCTAAACTAATGCACCCTGAACTTAGACTAGAGGAAAATAATCTACGATATGATCCACTACACAAAATGTTGTAACTCCTCAACAATGGTGCCGAAAAGTTGTTATGATTGTTAATTTAAACTTGCAAGCACATGAATATTTGTAGTATTCTCACAAGAGATGGTCGATCCCACGAGGAATCGAATGATTTTATGATTAATGATTCCTACTTTAAATTATCTAACATAGTCAAATCAAGGAGATCTTTTAACCTAAACTAAGAATAGAAATTAACACAAAATGGAAATTATGCAAGAACTAAAAACATTCTCTCTAAAAATAAAACTTTCTAAAAACAAAGATCAGGAACAATTGAAACTATCCTGGCATGCAACTAAACTTAAAACATGAAGAACTAAATAAATTAGCCAATCATGAAAACATGGTGCAGATGGTACTTCTGAATTATGCTTGAAAATAACTATGAAAAAAGTGAATGTATGAACCATGGAAAGGGCTACTGAACTAAGAGATGAACTAAACTATCATGGACTATATGAAACTAATTTAAATATAGCAAGAAATTCTAATCAATGCACACAACTATCTAAAGGAATCACGCCTCAAAACCATGTGCATGACCCAATGGGTTGTGCGTGTGAATCTTGAGTGTGATTCAATAATGCAAACTTAAGAGATGAATGATGCATGGTCTTGAACATGAAGAACTAAATTAAATGATCATGTAATATAAGATTTAGAGCAAATAAATTTGTCATGAACTTTGCACCATTAATATTGAACTAGAAATTGAAATGATTGAACTTCAAAAGTGCAAGTGGAGTGTGCACCCTCCTAGGGTTGTGCGTACCATACAAAAGTTACAACTTAACCAACTAAACTCGTCTAATCTTCATCAATGTAATCCAATCTAGGCTAGAAAGTATGTGAATCCAAAAGAGAGCAAGGAAGAGATATGGAGAATATGAGAATAAGACCTAAGGTAAAGCAAGGATATTAATGATCTCAAGGAATGAGCAACTTAATCTAAAGGTCCCTATTGCTTGGTTATCACTTTAAGAGATTAGTGGGATTTAAATTCAAGGATCTAAGGCAATTTAACAATGTAAAATCAACAAGGAAAACAAACAACAAACAAACAAGATGTAAACCAACCTGGAATTTAATGTGAAAAACTCAAAGAATGCATGAAGGGTGAGACGTGGAATGGCTAAGAGAGATTCCTACTTTGGGGAAAAGGAAAAACCACCCAAAGAAGAACAAAACTTAAGGCACAAAAGAGAAAAGAGAGAGTGAAGGAAGAGGATGCCCCCTCCAAAGTGAGGGAGGAGTCTTTTTCCTTCCAAAGGAGAGTTGCCTAAACTTTAGTCTTTTTCATGTCTTTTATATATTTTTCATATTTCTTGGTGACCTAACTTAGAGCTGTGGTGGGGATGAAAACAAGTAATTTGGATGGCTTGGATGTGTGGGTAGCTAGGGTTTTACAAGAGATGGAAGGTGGGATAGGTTGGCTGCCTTTTAGTGCAAGTAGGTGGGGAGACGACTTACTTTTAAGGGGAGATGTCTTCCCTCTTCAAAATTTTTTGAAGCTCCTTCAATTATGAAAGTGGATGGATGGGATAAGGTAGAAAAGAGAGGTGAGATAAGGAAATGGCTACGTGATTTCTTAAGAGTTTGGGATTAGTTGGGTGGTTTGAATGGGAGTTTAAGAAGGTGAAGGAGTCTTAGAAAGGTAGGACTATTCAATGGAAAGTGACATTCATAGTGCATCTTACAGGTAAGGTGGAAAGTGAGGAAAAATTGGGAAAAACATGAAAATAGAAGGATCTCTTCCAAGTAGTCTACATGCAACCTTATCCTCGTGAATTTTTCATTAATTCCCTTTAAAAAATCTCCATAAATCCTAAGGATAGTTGTTCGATTTCTCCACCAATCATGGCCTTCCATTTAGGTTACGTTATTTGTCTTTAATGGCTAACTTTGAGGGCTCCATTAGCTTGGCTTCATGGCTTGCCTAGATGGTTCTCTTAGCTTAATTCGATGGCTCAATTCCTTGGTTTTAGTGGTTGGCTTGGCTTCTTAGCTTGTCATCTTCTTCATGGCTTGATTATGACTAAGTGGCTTAAGTAAAACCCATGCAAAGGTGGTGGACTTTGCATGGCTTATGCATGGGCCCACTTTGGCCTTCTTTAGCTCCTTTAGTTGCATCCATTGCTTATCCAAAATATGATCATGACCTTGGTATAATGTTGGATTAATGACTTTTAGGCTTTGACTCGACCTTTTGATCTTAATCTTCCATTTTCATCCCTATCAATCTAGGCTGATGGGCCATCATCTTGCTTCCTACAAAAAGTAAAAATTTCTAATTTAATCCTGAAAAATATAATTAATAACGTTCTTACCTCAATATTAACGTGTATGCCTATAAAATGTTAAATTTTTGAGTAATTAGATCAAATGTGCATGTGCTACATACTTTGGTCAAAAATCCTATTTTATCCCTATAAGTTACAACACATGGGTTAACTAATTGGGAGATTTTTATTAAAATTAGACAGTTATCAATTAATTCAACCTAAAAGCTTAAGCTGATATGAAGTTGACCAACAATATTTATATGTCTAATACACCCAATCATTTACAAGACCTTTTTGGATCTTGTATAAAGATCCAAATATAGGCTCATCTATCTTGTATAGAAAATTAATATGGGACATCTCAAGATTTGAAATTACAACATTTCGGTTAGCAAAGCTTTGACACCATGTTGGATTACCATTCAACCTAAAAGCTTAAGATGATAGAAACTAGGCGAAAAATATTTATTAGTCTAATAATTAGCAAAAGCCTTTATAATTAGTTGGGCCCATTGTACTAACATTAAAAAGGCTTCTAAGGTTTAATTAGGTCAAAGTACGGCAAGAAAATTTACAAAGTCTATCTTATTTCCTACTAGTATCACCTAGCAAATTATTTCTTGCTACTCTTTGGTCAACATGGATGGAATTGAATTACTCTATAATAATTTCCATTTCTCAAGACAAATATTAATCGACTTTTAAAAGAATCAAGTGATACCAATATTATCAAGAAATGGCCTCTCTACCACCCAAGTTGATATTCAATTCTCTATTGTTATATTTTATTTTAATTTAGAATAAAAAGAATTATTAGTCTTGGAAAGTTTTGCATTTGACCAGCATTAGCTTCTAACATAATTGTTTTCTATTCATTTGTAATATATTTGGTTCAATTGCTTAATGGTTTCTTTTGTAACATCTTCACTTACTCATGTTTTTAGTCATTATAGTGTCATGGTCATTTGGTTTTAAGAGGGGAGCTACTCTCAAAACCAATATATGGAGCACCCTTAGGCCAATTTTGTACCAAATACTCTCTCTGACTCTCTCTCTCTCTCTCTCTCTCTCTCTCTCTCTCTCTCTCTCTCTCTCTCTCTCTCTCTCTCTCTCTCTCTCTCTCTCTCTCTCTCTCTCTTATAGAGTTTTGTACTGGTTAGAGGCAATCTCTATTCTCTCTCTTTTAGTGTTTTTCAAGTTAGCGACACTCTATTCTCTCTCACTCTCTTAGAGTTTGGCCAATTAGAGACACTCGTTATTCTCTCTCTCTCTCTTTCTCTCTCTCTCTCTCTACATATATGGTTTTCCCATTTTGGCATCACACTTTAAAGGGTTCTTGCACTTGTAAAGTTTTCATTTTCTTGAGTTCAAGTTGAGAAACATGAGACCTGAGAGTGTCTCTTTGTAGCACTCTAGTTCTATAGTTACTGATCTTGAAGTTCTTATTACTTATATGAGTTTACCCTTTTATGGTATAATCATGCTAGTTAGTTTCTCATTGAAACTTTAGATTCTTGATTTGTGATATGAGTTTATATTATGTTTTCCTAATCATCATATTTGTTATGATCTAAGGGTACTTATCTCAGGAAGATTTGCTACATATAAAGAGAGATCTAATTAATTTACCATATAATTGTACTTTTTTTTTGAAGAGAAAGAAAGATTTCATTATGAATAAAAAGACAGATTTGAATGAGATCTGAAGATCTAGCTTTTAGATTTTCTAGTTTTACAAAGGCACTCTTAAATTATAGACTAAAGTACAGCCTTAGTCTAATAGTACAATAAAGGCAAAAGATTTAGTCTAGCTTGGTAAAATATGAAAGAGGGAGCTACTAATGTTGCATTTTTGGGAGGCATCAACTATGTTCAAGGTGGGGCATATGCACCGTGCTTCTAAGCTTGGTTCAAATAACTCAATTTGTACACTAACAAATTTTCAACATATCAAACATATTCACACTACCTCAATGGATTCTGCAAACTTAATGACAACTGGAATGAACTTATTAAACCCTGATATTATCTAACTAATAACCATTAAGTCAGTGAAAGAGTAGTGGGATACTATGAATGAGATATTCTGAGACATTTTAAGCATTCCTCAAAATGAGGTGTCATCTACGCATGTTAGTATGGTCAACTGCCGTTGATGGAAACAAATAAAACACCACATTAA
This sequence comes from Warburgia ugandensis, assembly GCA_035236585.1. Lineage (NCBI taxonomy): Eukaryota > Viridiplantae > Streptophyta > Magnoliopsida > Canellales > Canellaceae > Warburgia > Warburgia ugandensis. The sequence continues at coordinate 55,678,019 of CP141133.1, read as the reverse complement.
AGAAAGAAAGAAAAAATCATCTTTCCTTTACATCTTCTTCATTTGTCAACCAAATTGGGTTTAGGAAAGCCATAGAAGATGACCCAAATATTTAGTATCTTTAGAATATACACTCCAAACGCTCCACTCCGTCTCTTCATCTTTTCCTTTGCCCATCAAACTTAAAAGTAGAGAGACCAGTTGCTGTAACTTCTATTTCTATCAAAATCCATTGAATAAACTCAAAGGATTTGTACTCATCTAATTTTTTCATTCATCAAAACTAAAACTGGGAAATCCAAATTTGAAAAATGGAAAAAAAAAAAAGAAAAGAAAATGGGAAATCCAAATCTAAAAACTGAAAATAGATAAAATGGGAAATCAAAATATGAAAACTAATTAAATAATACATTAATACAAACCCATGACAATCTTGAAAGAAAATGAGAACTCAAGGCACCGCAAAATAATTTCAAAAGAAAAAATAGGAAAAATTAGTTTTTTCAATAAAAAATTGAACTTTAGAGCAAAAATCAAAAATCCAAATTCCAAAAACTCATCAAACAACAAAAATAAGAAAAATCTAGGAAGTGAAATGAGGACTGAGGATGACACAAGGAAATGTAAGAGGCCTTATGTTAGGGTCTACTCCTTTTCTTTGCAACAAATGTAGGAAATAAGAATAAATACAGGAAGAAGATGGAGGCAATGGTGAACTAGAGAGAAAATTGTGGTTTTCTCCATATTATGTAGAATCATATCTAAGAAGCATGATTTTGTGTGTGCTAAGAGTACAAGGGAAAGGAAACATGGGATTAGCAAACAAGAAAATAAGAGAGATGGAAAAGAAGCTGGTCACTCTCATTTCAAGTACTTTAGACAAAATTAGATGGAGAAGACATTTTCCCTTTTCTAATTGATCTGAAAAGGGAATATTTTTCTTCATTTTTCATACATCAAAGTGGCTAACCAACTTGGGTTCTACTTAGGGTTAAGAAGGATAGGTAGCAAGCCGTAAGGGTTCCTCTTTCTAAGATATTGATCAAGTGTCTTGGAATATCATTCTCCTATATGTGTATATGTGTGTGTGTATGTGCGGGTGTGTGCACTATGTGGAAAATAACGTTTTTACCCCTATATTCACCTTACTAACACTCCCTAGTGCTTTTTTGGGTATTTACATATTAAATTCTCAAAAAGCTAGGAAGAGGGTGTGAGTAAGGTAAATATAAGGGGTGGTGGGAATATCATTTTCATATATATAATGATTAATCCAAGTGCCACTTTACATACTCTATACTTGCTTTTATTGTATATCAAAGTCATTCATAGTGATAGAAATGGCTTAAATGGTCTAAGTATAAATTATATGCCTGTTGGATACTTTATCTTATGTTTTTTTATTATGATTTTTAACTTAAGAAATATAGAATGAACTAGGGTTGTACTTTTCAACATAAAAAAATGGGATAAATTATCTTACATGCATGAAATTTGGTACCTAGACCATCTAAGCCATTCTTGACATGGTAGATCTACAAAAAAAAAGAAGAAGCAAGTATGTGGTAAGTAAAATTGGCATTTGGATAATCTATGTCCACAATGCACTTGGATTTATTGTTCTTCTCTCTCTCTCTCTCTCTCTCTCTCTCTCTCTCTCTCTCTCTCTCTCTCTCTCTCTCTCTCTCTCTCTCTCTCTCTCTCTCTCTCTATATATATATATATATATATATATATATATATATGGTGACACACACGAGAAAACTAGTATGTGTTTCTCATGTGATGAATAGCATACTCATTTGTTCTTTGATTCAAACCACTAATTCAAGTGGGGTTAGCTACTTCTTTAGAAAAATAAAAATGAGTCAATTTATGAGTTCCTAGTTGTTATAACATAGTATCCATATAAAAGGAGCATGGTATACCTAGAAAGACTAATAATAATAATAATAATAAAAGATTCATAATAGGATAGATAGAGTTTTCTTAAGAAGTCCTATTCATTAGCAAACATATGCAACAATAGAATAGAAAGTTTAGAGAAAATATAGAAAAAATATTATAATATGAGAATAATTAAAATAAGAAGAAGATAAACATATAGGAAAGATTAGAGGAAGAGATTTTAGAGATTGCTACTTAGAAGAGGTAGAATTAGAAGTTGAAGAAATTCAGATATAAATGCCATGTGACATAAAAAGAGGGGACCTAAAGAAAGTTTTTGGAACTCATTCTAACAAGTAATGAGATAAGATAAAAGTAAAGGAATTATTTTTTTTAAATTCCAATATGACACATAGTATAAGACTATAATATGAGGATAATTAGCATTAGAAGAAGATAAATAGAAAAGATTATTGAAGATCAAACAAAAATAATTAAAATTTAAAAAAAATTCCTACATGGAGCAACAAGGGAGTAAATAGTCTAATTCCATTTTGGTTCCATGGAAAACTAAAAATGTAGCATTAAGATTTTATATTTCTTGTTAACGTATGGTCTAGAGTCTGATTTCTACTCTGTAAAAACTATTCCCATAACATCAATTCTAATCTGGTTCTTGGGTATCTAATAGTTCTAATACATTAAGGCAAACAATGCAAAAGACAAACAATTAAGATATTTGAAGTTAGGATACACATTATTTTTAATTCTTGAATTATTTACATGCCATGTAGAAGAGGAGCCTTAGCCCAATAGTAGATTTGTCATCATTTGACCTTGAGTCATGGGTTCAAGGCATGGAAATAGCCTTTTGCAAAATGCAAGGTAAGGTTGCATATTATAGACATTTGTGGTTAGCCCCCTAAACCCTGTATACACAAGAACTTCATGCATCGAGCAGCCCTTTTTTTATTTGTATACCACATAATCATGTATTTGTTATTTAACCACTATATAGGTAACCAAGAATACAACATAATAAGTAATATATATATATATATATATATATTTTAAATATCATGCTAGTATTTTTGGTATATAGAACTTAACAATGAGATGAATTTAGAATAGGCAACCAATCATGCTTGAGATGTCACAAAGGAATTCAACATGAAAAATATTTAAAAGATTAACATGTTTTCATCAATATTTCAACCTTCTTGTTAAAAAATGTCAACTACATTGTTTATGAGTAAAGAATTGGAGCTACCTATTTGAGAGAGAGGGAGGGAGAGGGGAATGAACAAATGAGATAGGTTGGAGGTGAGAGCTACTTTTGTTTGTGTGGGTGTGGGTGTGGGGGGGGGGGGGGGGGGGGGGGGAGGGATGAGAGAGAGAGAGAGTTACAAAGGAATAGCAACTAAAGATAGAAGATGGAAGAAGGAAATGCTTTTTTGTTTTGTTTCTAATTATCTAAGGAAGAAAAGGTTCCAATCTTTAGGTAGTTTTCAGCTCTTTTGGGAGAAATAGTATTGCTGTGGACTTTGGTTCCCACTTTTACAATAGTCATTATGCATATTTAAAAGTTTATTTTTACAAATGAACCACAATGGGACCATCCATAAATAATCACTATATTAAGTGTTAACATAAAATTAAAATAAATTAAACACAAAATAGTATAAAAAGATAGCTAATTAGTAATAAAAATTTTAGATTTAAATTACTATATTAAACCTTAATACACTAAATTTTCAAAAACATTTAAGGGTATATTTTTATACTAGTTAATATTTTCCAATTTTTGGTTCTGGTCAGGGTATTGTAAACGTTTGTAAGTGCTTTCCAGAAACTTTGAAAATGTACATAGAATATCATCAAAGACAAGATTAAATATGATGAAATATTAGGGCTTAATTTACTGATAGTATAGGCACAACTATCAATAGCCAAAAACTATTAATACAAAGATCATTCAAGATAAGTCGCTACTTGTGGAAATAAAAACCACAAGGCCAAATTTGTCAACATTAGTAATTAGATTTCTAAGGTTCTTATTCACTTCACAATAGATCAGTTAAGTCCACCATGAAGACCATTGTATGAGCATTGAGAATTGTAAATAAAGGTTAGAGGAAGTATAAATGAAAATCAATCCTAGATTACCAAAGACATTAGTGTTGCATTAATTCTCTTAGAGAAGAATTCTGGAACACTAATATTAGCCTAGAATCTAAAATTTAAACATGTAGAAGACATAAGAGAAATGGGAACTGCTTCAAAATAGACTAAATTAAACTAGCTAAACTACAAATAAACTAAACTAAACTACTTGAAAGTAAACAAAATTTACTGAACTAAGGCAAAGTGAAAGTGATTACTTCAAAGATTGCTAATGAATTCCTGCCCTTAGTTTAGTAGATCTTCAAGCTTTTTCAAACCTCTTAATTCCAAACTTTTTGAATACTAATATGCCAATTAGAACCTTAAAAGAGTGTTTAACTACTTTCTCCTAAGTAGTTTAATTATCTTCTAAGTTCCCAAATCTTTCATGTGTACTTGCTATAAAAGATGTTAATCTACTTGTTATTGTTAGACACTATCTTTCTATAGCATTGAAATCTCAGAGCTCTAATTTTTCAAGTCAATTTGGGATTAAATTCTTCATGTAGAGAAGGATATGGATGAAAATAATTTTAACCTACTGACATCATCAAGTTATAGAATAGCATAGAGCCAAAGTAAGATCATATTAATTACAAGGCTACAAAAATGTGGTCAAAAGGTCATTTTAGCAAATTAGATGACTTTAGGGGAATTAATTTAATTTTAGCAAATTAGATGACTTTATGAGAAGTAATTTACTTCTCTTAAGTTTTTCGTTGCCTAATAGTTAAGTTTTTCATTGGCTGATAGTCTTATAAGTTCTCATTAATCACTATGCAAGGGGTGCAAGCCAATATAACATATTAAAGGTTAGGTTGATAAGTGTTCAATTTTGTATGAAAAGTACCCAATTGTGGCTCGTGTTATAAAATATAGTGTTATTTGTAGGGTTTTTCTAAAAATTCATAACACGTGCATTTCTAACCTATTAATTCAAAAGTTTGATATTTTACAAGTTCATCAACTAATTAGGAGTAAATATTTAAATGAACATAATTTTATATTATTTAATTAGATCTTTTTACTTAGGAAGTAATAAGATGATCCAACATCATATATTTGGCTTCGGAGAGTTTTATGTAGGTTGAGCTATGCAATTAGCTTGCCAGGGGTGCAAGGGGTTGTGTGTCCCTGTCCAGGGGTGTGGGGATAGAGCCCCTAGAAGAAGGCAAAGGTGATTAAAATGATCCCTTTAAAAAGTCAATCATTTCCACCACTTTGCATAAGAATTTTAGCTATACATGAGGTTTCCTAGTCCAATTGGGAAATCTAAGGAAGTCAAGCTACTCAAACTTTGAAGCCAAGTAATGAAGCCACTGAATCCCACAAGGAATGAGCCATCAAGCCATGGATGAATGCCACATGGAGCCACACGATTAGAGCACCAATTTAAGAAACTATCTTAAAATTAAAGTGGAATTTTTAAGGGATTTTGAGATAGAATTATAAAAGGTATAAAATGATCATGCATTAAGGGACTCATCAAGAGAGAAAACCCCACTTTCTTAATACCTTTTCGAACCTTTTCCACCACATAAACCTATATGATTTTACATTCGGGCAAGAGCCACCTTCCAAGAAGGTGATGCCTTTCCCCTTGTTTGTATGCTTAATTCAAGTTGTTTCCTAATTATGAAACCCCTTGATATCTTCATCCAACACAATTCAAAACCTTATAACTCTTTTTAGTCTTCCTATCTTCTCCATCAAAATCGATCTCTCTTTTCTCCCATTCAAATTTCATCTAATTAGAGAGGGTGGAATTCCACCTACCATCCAAAGAAAAAGACGCCTCCCCTTTCTAAAATAAGAAACCAGCCATGTCATCTCTTATGTCATCCTTGATTACATCATCTTTGACCTAACTTTTTTACCCTAAAACCCTAGATCTAAATCTCCTTTCCTAAGTTAGAAACCCAGCCATCTATAAATCTCCCATGGTTCCCATGTTTTTACCCAAGTAAAGGTTGGGTGAAACAACCTTGAAATATTGCACTCTTTGCTTAGGTCTTTAATGCTATTCTTCCTTTGGATTTTTGCTTATTTCTTTTGTTATTGGCTTTCTAATTCAGGTTAGTAGTTTTCTTTTATTGTTTTAGTTTCATTACTTTAGTTTCCTATTGTTTTTCTTTCTAGTTCTACACTCATCCTTCCACTTACCTTTCCCTCTTTTCATTGCTTCAGTTGCATCAGTTTTTCTTTCTCATTCACTCAAGATTCAAGCTAGTTCTTCTCTATTAGTGACATCCAAGAGAAGAAATTTCTTGCAACCTTGCTTTCCCCTAGGAATTTCATGTCTTTCTCCTTCAATTCCACTTATTTTTAGGCATTTTTTTTCATAGTTAGTTCACCCATGTAGTCATCTTGTCTCTTGATTTTCTTTTTGAGTTTTCTTTGCGTGTTAGTTATCTTAATTTGTGATCAATAGATTGGATTTTTGTTGTTGTTTTGATTAGGTTTTAAGGATTAGTTCCATGCACAATTTCCAAATTTATACACTTGTTTTATGTTCAAAATTTTGATGTATTTTTCCATTGATTTAAGTTGAAGTTCTATGTGCTTGAAATTTGGAAAATTTTCTGCTTCAATCTATGTGCTTAGTTTCTAGCCATCTAGACACTTTATTTGCTTGAATCCTTAGGAAGACTATTAGCTTTTTAGCTTGTTTATTGAGTTCATTGGTTAGCTTGCTTGTTAGTTTGCATTTAAAGCATCATATCTAGTCATGTTTCAACCTATGAACCATGCACACAATCCATGTACCATGCGCATGGTACTAGGTTGATTTTCTCTTTGTTCTTTTGTTAATTTAGTTGCTTAATCTTGTTTTTGTAGTTGTTAATTAGTTGTTTGCATCTTAGTTTAGGTTTAGAAAGTTTCCTTTTTAATTTTAGAAATTTTCATTTTTAGAAAGCTTCTTGTTTAGAAGAGTGCTAGATTAGGAATGTCTCTTGGGTAGGGCCGTGCCACCCGTGTAGCCTCAGTGAGCTAGCCATGTAGCTTGACCGATAAAAAGCTCTGCAATGAGCAATATAGGCAATGGCATCATCCTCTCACTTCCTACAAAATAAAATATTAATCCTATAAAATTATGATCATTCACATACTTACTTTGGATTAGCCTCATGTAAAATATCAAACTTTTGAATTAGTAGATCAGAAATGCATGTGTTGTGAATTTTCAAAAAAATCCTACAAATAATAGTATATTTTATAACACATGTGTTACTAATTGGGTACTTTTCATACAAAATTGAACATTTATCCCAAGTCCTTATTTAATTGTCTTAAAGTGCAAACTTGGGTATCTAATGATGTCCCACTTTGATTGTTAGACTAACAAAGTCCAATAGTTAATGTAATAGACCCCCAAATTATGAAGACAATCAAATGAAGGCCAGTAATGTCTCTTCTTGGGTATAAATATTTGTGAAAGAAATATGAGAGGCTTAAAAAGGAAGGCCCTTATACTTTTTGAAATGTAAGAAAAATGACAAAAAGTAGTGCATAAAAAATCCATAGGACTTGGAAAATGTAATAAGAATTATAAATTCAAAAGAATTTAGATTGTAGCAGATTAATGAATTTGTAGTGCAACAAGTTCAAAAGAACTAAAAGTGTATACCATGAAGGTTGGAAATGTGTAGCAAATCTAAAGAGACATGGAAAGCATTGTAGGTCAAAAGACATGAAAAGTATAGTAATTTCATAAGAACTTGAGATGTGTCATATCAAAGGATATGACAAGCAAAGCAAGTTAAAAACTTGGACAAATATATCAAGTTCAATAGAACTGGAAATATAAAAGATAAAAGATAAAAATGACAAAAACTTTGGATTAAAGCACATTAAAACTCTAAAGTAAAGAAGATTAAAATAATTGAACTAAAGAATATCAAAAGACTTCAAGTAAAGAAGATCCAATGATATGACGTTATGCATATCCAAAGACCTAAAGATCTAAGAATTGTAGCAAGTTCAAAAGACCTTGAAATGTAGTAGGTCAAAGACCTAAAAGAGCAAGTTCAAAAGACCTTGAAATGTAGTAGGTCAGAGACCTAAAAGGTGTGAAGAGTTCAGAAGAACTTGAAGTGTAACAAGTCCAAATGGACTTCAAAAAGTATAGCAAGTTCAAAAAAACTTAAGAAGTGTAGAAAGCCTAAACACTTGAAATGTAGTAAGTCTAAAAGACTTGAGAAATGTGGCAAGTTTGAGAAGACTTAAAGAAAATTTTGCAAGCCAAAGAGCATGAATTTGATGTAATGTAGGAGTCAAAAGACTCAAAAATGTGATTCCAATAAGGAGGGATGTATGAGAAAATGTAGGTAAAAACTAGTATTCTATAATATCATAGAGTGAGGAACAAGAAGCATAAAGGGTCTTAAATGTCCCTTTATAGATGATGCAACTTAGAATTATGGGAACTTGAGCAAAATTTTCTTACTAAGTGTGATGAAATTATAAAATTGTTTGAGCTAGAATGATATGTGATATGAAAGGATGTAGGTGAAATTGAGATGAAATATATTATAAAATCTGAGATTGGAAATCAATGTATGATATGTTTATATAGAAATATTGCATATATACGTTTATATTTAATAGGGTGTTGCCCAGAACTTTTCATGAATAGCATCAATTAGGGTTAATTCTACATTTTGCATGTCCAATGTACAAATAAGAAAAAATCTACAAATTTAATAACTTTGACCCTGAAAGAGCAAGTTTGGAGTTCGACCAAAGTTATTGGCCTATCTATCAAATTTAGTAAAGTTTAGAATGTAGAATGGTGTTAGTATCACTTTCATTATAGTCAGAAACCCTAGAAGCATTGCCAAACCTTATCCGTGCAAAAGAGGTTGTCACAACCAAAAGATAAGGTGACAAAACTTACATACATGCATGTGTGCATGTCACCACCTTTAGGGAGCTTCTAAGTGAAGCTTAAGAGCCACATATGTCAAAGAAAGCAGGCATGGGAAGCACACTCAAGTTGAGGCACACACCAAACCTAAATCCCTAACTTTCTCTTTCTGCACTATAGAATAGGGACCACCTACATGTGTATCGTGTCTTTTCCATGCAATAGTAGTGCATCCCACTTAATTATATGTGAAATAAATTTTTGTGTTAGTATGATTAGTGAAGAAAAATAAGGAGGTGAGGACAGAGACAAGAAATAATAAAATCTACAATTAGTTTTCATCTTGAAATTTCAAGAAAGAGTGGTTGAGATCATTTCATATCCAAGACCATCCTAAAGCAACCAATTAGAAGCTATTTGAGTTAATATTTACCAATAGGGAAAAGTCATGCATGCGAGAGAAGACTAAGTGATGATTAGTGGATAGAATTTTGGTATGCTACCCACCATTTTTCAAGGAGACCAAAGCGTGGTCTAATTAGCTAAAAATGCATTTTTCTCTTAAAGGTTATTGGTTGGAGATAAAAATGGTGGGATGAGGAGAAAATAAAGGAAAGGAATTGGTGTGCATAAGAAAATCTCTACGAAATCCTAGCCACTCACTATAGGGCATGCTAATCTGATAATGAGAAGAAATGAGCCATAAAACAATGCCTTTTTCGATAAGAGACTTTAAGAAAATCTTAACTATCCATCTTAAGGTTGAAAAATGATCCAAGGGAAGGGAATGAAGGAGAAAAATCATGTAAACCCTAGCCACCACTCCATCTGATCTAACCATACAATATAATCATAGCACTTGACCTAACTGTTAAATTAGGAATGAATCTAAAATAGATTCTACAAGTGTTTAGATAAGTGTTCTATTTTTCATAAAAAGTACCCAATTAGTATCCAAATTTCATAACTTATAGTGAATGATCATATTTTTCTAGGATTTAATTAGGGTTTTCTTCTTTTGTAGATGTTGAGAAGGTAATCTAAAGGCCAATCTTGATCGAGATAACAATTGAGGCCATGCATGAGATTTTCTAGTCAAACTAGGAAAACTAAGAAAGACAAAGCCTAAATGACATCAATCAAAGGTGTGACGAATGTTCAAGATCATCCTAGGGTAAGCAAGAAGGCAATTGAAGAAGCAAAAGGTGACTAGAAATGGATGCAAGCCTAAGCCATGCATTTCCACCACCTTTGCATGGGAGCCATTAAAGCCATGAAAAAGGGTGATAAGGCATACAAGTTACTCAAGCCTTAAATCCAAGCATTGAAACCACTTAAGCAATCAAGGAAAGATCCATCAAGCCATGGATGAGTGACATAGGGAGTCACACTATTGGAGCATCAATTCAAGCAACTTTCCTATGTCAAAAGTGAGGATTTTTAAGGGATTTTTGAGAGATAATTGTAAAAAGTAAGAGAGAAAATTCATCTTTCCTAACCCATTTGCCATACCTAATCCACCATTCATCCTACAGTTCCATGTTTTTAAGTCAATGAAGAGCCACCATCCACGAGGAGGATGCCCCCTTGCTTGGTTGGAAAAATCAAGTATTTACTAATTAAGAAACCCTCGATCTATGTTCATGCAAACATGTAGAAACCCTAGGTTTCCTTCCAGATTTTTCTCATTATTTTTTTCTTTTTTACCACTCCTCCCACCAACCAATGTAATGTGGAGCAATTTACGCTATTTTTAACAAAAATTGGACATTCTATGGGAAATAAATTGTGTTAAATGTTTTACTTTATTTAAAATAGTAAATGAAGGAATTCATGAGGAAACTTAGTATCATTAGATTCTACTCAAAAAATGGAATCCAACGCCTCAAAGAACGCTGAAAACGGAGTTCGTATGAAGATGTTACGAACGTTTAAAGATCAGGGGCATTTTTGTAATTTAAACAAAAACAAAAAAGATGAAAAACGCAGGGGGCCGTTTTGATAACGGAACCCCCTGTCATATTCCTCCTTTAGACTTCTCCAGAAACACCATTTCCAGAGGTTTCTACCACCGCCATTGGCAGCACTGCCATAGCAAGGCTATAAAAAGTCCCTAATCCCCTCTCTTCAAAACACGAAGTTTCCGGCTATTTTGGGATTGGGGTTTCCGGCAAGAATCGAAACCCGTCTCAAACCCAGTTCCCTGAGTTTTCCAGCAACGGCTAGGCCCAAGTCAGGCTGGCCATTGCCATTGCCATTTCCCCAATCCCCTCTCTTCTTTCCCCCACTTTTCTTCCTCTGCTCGCACCAAAACGATGGGTTTTTCCTTCATCGAAGTTTTTCAGTGGCATGGAGTTTCAGAACCAAAATGGGGTTCTACCACTGGCGATAGGTGCTCCATGGCTGCCTAGGTAAGCCGTCTTTCTCCCTCTCTTGGTTCTTCCCCTTTCAGGCTAGAACCGTGCTGAACCTAGCGTTTCCAGCCGGTTTTTCCAGCCGGATTTCCTGGCTGGAAAACTTTCCAAGCCGGTTCCAGCCTGCCCTGCATGGACAAGGCATCCCAAGGATGCCATGCTCCACGTGTGCCTGGGACAGGGTCCTTGGGACGGGTTCCAGGCATACGACAGTGCGTACATTGTCCCTGGTGCAGCCTTCGGGTGCACACGCAACGCGGGGCATTGGTCTTGGCTCGACCAGGATGCACGGGGTGCCCTGGGAGCTGAGACGCACCATGCTACACCAAAGGTGAGTTCGCGCAATGCCATTTAGGACACACGTTGCTTGAGCATGCATGTGCGCGTGCAAAATGCGGTCCCTGGCACGGTCTTTGGGTGTGCACACACGTGAGGCGGTCACGGTTCCACCAGGATGCACGGGTGTCCTGGGAACTGGGACGCACGGACCTAATGAGACTATAAAGTTAGGATCAGAGGACAATTTACAGAGTTTAACTATTGAATAGTAGATCCATATCATAGGATCTAGCCTGACAATGAATTAGGCAAGGACCATGGACCCTAAAAGGCAGATCTAGCAATCTAATGTCTAAATATAATGAAATTGATAAGGACTCCTTGTATCCATTCATACCCAGGAGTTTATAAATGAGACCCAGGGAAGGGCTGAGTGATAAAGGACACGACTCCAGGAAACTTTGAGGTAGGTGCTCTATCGCTACTAGACTTTTAAAAAGAGCCATGATTGTTTTGAGACTGCATGTTTTAAGTATAAGTTATATGACTTGTTTAGCATGACTTAATCTTATAAACGAATTCAGCATGCATATAACAAATACATTATGCATAGACATGTTTTGCAAACAGTTGCATATATTGCATGATTTGTGAGCATTGAAATCTTGAAAAATTGCATGTCCTTGAGGGTTACCAAAAGACGCTGGAGTGCCCAAAAGACATTGGGTAGGCAGTTGTGAGGGCCAGGTAGTTGTGAGGGACCCAAAGAGGACAGGTTTTGAAAAAGAGGTTTTCGCTTGTTTGATCTTATATGATTTGGGCTAATAAGCTTGTGGGCGCTATGCTGAGAGGTCTGGGTTGGCCTCCAGCTTCTACCACTATTAGGTGGAATGGGTACCACGCCCAAAAAGGGCAATGTCCCTATGTCGACTGCATGTGGTACAGGGGGCTACCATTGGTGTCACGGCATTGGGTCAATGTGTCATATGCCCCGCAGAGGCTATGACCGAGTGTCCTCAGGTACCCGGGGACCACATGGCGACGAGGTCGTGGGCATAGTTGGGCCCTATGATTTGAGAATTTACTTGCATTGCATATGGCATAACATGAGGTTGGTCGACCATACCATACCATATATCCATGAGTTGGATTCAATGGAGCATCTTATGCATATCATTATGTTTATGATATATATGATACTTTTAACTTGGATTATGCTATTTCTTTAAGTCGTCAGTATTCCAATTCGACAGTGGTTTTTAATATCAATATTGACCATGATTGTTCGAACATGTACTTGTTTTAAAGAGCATATGATTTTAAACATAGCATGCATTGTAAAACTAATAGTGATAGACTCCTACTGAGTATAGTATATACTCACCCAATCCTTAACATTTTTTAGGATAGCTCCATTCACGAGTAGAGGACACCTATGTTAGTGCTACGAGCAAGAAAAATCAAAAGGAGGCAATTATACATGTAAGTAAACACTCTACCCTTTGGACATGTGCTTGTATTTATTTATAGTTGGGCTGTGAGCTGTGACTGGATAGACCTGGGAAAAACATTTATGATTTCTGAAGCTTTTCAAAAACTACTTTGATTATTGTGAATGCAAATGACACTCGGGGTTTTCAAAATGAGTTTAAAACAAAAGATTTTCCCCTGCATTGCATGGTTTTTATAAAATGGTTTTCAAATAGGGATACATCCCGCCTTAGGAATTAGATATTGCATTTAAAAATGCTTGGGAAAACCTGGGTCATCACAACCAATTACCTTTCAATTAGGAGGGTGGAGAGCCATTTTCCTTCCATGGAAAATGATGCCGGCCCCCATCCAAAATTAGTAACCAACCAGCCCATGCTTACTCATCCCTCTTATGTCATCTTTATGATATCATTCCTACCTAAATTTCTTCCTAACCTTCCTCATTCAATACCCTAATCCTAAAGCCACTTTTCACATGGATTCACCCTTCCCTATGTTAGGAACCCACTCATCTATATATAGCCCTTGAAATCAAGCTCTTTTTTGGTGTTATTTGTTGCTGGACTTTGAAACTTCTTTGAAGCTTTTCTTTCTTTAGATTTCTTGTTATTCTTGTTGTTAATTGTTATCCAATTCAGGTTAGCAATTTACTTGTTTTGATTTAGTTTCATCACTCTAAATTTTCCATGTTTTATTCCTTAGATTATGATTATTCTAAACCACAATGTCCATAACAGTCTGTGCAAACCATTGACTTATATCCACTTGAGTCATGTCCAAATCCTTCCTATGATGAAGAGACATCCATTGTTGAAGTGCATGAGTATTTAGATGCTGAGTCCTTAGGGGACAATTCTCAATGGCAAGATCGAGTAGAACCCCTTACAAAGCCTAAAATACAAATTGAGCCTTGTACTGTAGAACAAGTACCCAATTGGGACCTCTAGACCTTATTTGATCAAACTCTACATAACAATATTGGTCCTCCTAAAGCCTTAATTATAACAATAGTACAAGAAGAAGAAGAGTTCATTGAAGTACTAATCCTACATCAGACAACTCTGGGGTACACATTAGAAGACATTGAGGGTTTAAGCCTCACCCTACCTCCATTAGACCAAGAACAACCTTTTAGGGGAGTATTGTAATAACCTGAATTTTTACGTCCTATTTTGGAATATTAAAAGTGATATTTTTAGAGATCCAATTTGGTAAAAATATTTTCATAATTAGATTCTACTCGAAAAATGGAATCCAACAACATAAAGAACACTGAAAACGGAGTTCGTATGACCAATTTATGGACTTCTAAAGATGGAGGGCAAATTTGTAATTTAAAATTTCAAAGATTAAGGGACAAAAAATGTAGGGGATCATTTTACTAAGGACACCCCCGCCTTCTTCTTCACCGCCTTCTTCTTCCAGCTAGCGCACTACACTGCCTCTGTAGTGTGGTGCCGGAAAAGATGGTGGCACCGCCATGGGACGGCACCGCCTTCCCCGCCTATAAATTTCCTCCACTCCCCCTCTCCCATCAACCCATTTCCCCACTCCAAGCCCTTTTCTTTGCAATTTTTGACAAGAAGGGTTTCCAGCTGGTGATTTGGGTTTCCAACACAGCATCGTCGTGGGCTCCTAGGTACAACCCCTCTCCTTTTCCCTTTCTTTCCCCTCCATTTCCCCCCAGATCCTGACCGGATCTGGTCTCACCAAGTGACAGATCACCGATGAAACTAGTGATGGTGGATCTATTGCTGATCCATTGCCTGGGCAGGTCGGATGTGAGATCTGAGCCGTCCAACGAGTTTTTGGGACCCCAACACCCCAAAAAACCCAAGACAGTCCATGCATCATGGCATCTTGGGCGTTGATCCGATGCCGGGATGGTTGGATGGTCCAAATTAGACCACCCCATCCAGGTCACCCTACACACACACCAAAGACACACGTGCACGATGCACTCCAGGACGCACGCCTTGGGGCATCCTTTAGGCATGTGCGAGCTTACGGGTGCGGTCGTTGTTCTACCGAGACGCACATGCGTCTTGGGAACCATGACGTGCAGGCCCTGTATTGTCAGATCTAGTTCATCCATGGATTCGCAACACAAAAAATATCCAATTAAGAAGGCTATATAACTTTGATCGACAATCCAAAAGAACAGTTGCATTTGTATTTACAGTGCGCATCTACTTATATAATAAAATTTAGGATCATAAGACTTTTCAAGGTAGTTATAGCCTCAAAACCATAGAGATTTCATGGATCTACAAGATCAACTATGATCGGACCTCATTAATTGATCTATTAGATGTCTTAGGACATCATTAGTCTAAGATCAACCCAAAAATCACATAAATCAACCAATAGAAACCCATAAATCATATAGATCTAGCCTTTGATCTATGAATCGAGAAATAATACTTGGATTTTATGTCCAAATAACATCTAAGACCTCACAAAGGTGCTCTAGGACTCGAATTGAAGAGAACACAATCTAAGTGACGATGATCGAGGTAAGTAGTTTGATACTGCTAAGTTTTCAAATGCATTTCCAAAATCTAATTGATTTATTTATTCTTGACGACCACGTTTAGTATGCTTTTTGAGATATGATATTCGCATAATGAGTATGCAGATTTTCCTTATGATCTTGAATGCAATTGCTTGCATTGAACTAATTTTATGAATGCATTACTCACATGTTTTGAAACGTATTGTATAAATTGCATGATTTATGATGATTGCGATTTGGATTACATGTATCTATATTTTTCAAGCTAATGAGCTTGGTGGGCACTATGCTAAGTGAGTATATCGCCGAATGAGGCAACCTGTGGAGGGAACAAAACCTTGAGTTCCAAGTGGGTAGATCGCCAAATGAGGCAGCCTGTGGAGGGAACAAAACCTTGAGTTCCAAGTAGGTAGATCGCGGAATGAGGCAGCCTACAGTGGGAACAAAACCTTAAGTTCTAAGTGGGTAGGTCACCGAATGAGGTAGCCTACGGAGGGAACAAAACCTCGAGTTCCAAGTGGGTAGATCGCCTAATAAGGCAGCCTGCGGAGGAGCATAGTTGACCCTATGATTTTAGTTTTATCGATATGCATATAGCATTGAGATGGTCGTATACGAGTACTCGTGACCAGTTAGCTTGATGTGTTCGCCAAGAGCCCCATGTGCATGATATCTATAGTGATGCTATCATCTGTTTTGACCGACTACTATTTTAAGAATTTCATAATTAATGATTGGTTTATAATTTATTGACAAATCAGCTTGATGATTTTGTTGAGATCTTAATACATAGATTGAGTAATCACTATTCTATGATTTTCGCAATATTTATATTGTTGATTACTATATTTTGATAAAAGATTCCATGATTGATATTGTGTACATGAGTGTATGGTTTTAGACATGTTTACACAAAAAGGGAATTGCATGATGTTTTAGATGGAAAGTCTCTTTTGAAACCATGCATGTTGCATACCGTGTTTTCAAAATAGTGGTTTCAAATAACCTACTAAGTATGAGGAATACTCACCCAAATACCTTATTTTATAGATTAGCTCCAAAAAGATTAAAAGAAGTATAAGGAAATGTTAGTACTACAATCAAGTGAACGAAGACAAAGACAAGTATGAAGGTAAGCATATAATCTATCCTTTGGACATGTATATGTAATTATTACAATTGGGTTGTGAGCTGTGACTAGATAGACCTGGGATATACATATATGATTGTTCTAATTTTCAAAATTATCTCATTCATTTTGAAAGAAAATGACACTCGGGGTTTTCAAAACGAATTCAAAATAAAAGATTTTTCCACTGCATTGCATTGATTTTATAAAAGTGTTTTCAAATAGGGATCAATCCCGCATTAGGAATTAGTTTTGTATTTAAAAATGCATGTGAAAACCCGGGTTGTCACAAGTATAGACTCATCTTATAACCCAATTTCAAGAAAAATGTAAGGGAGAATGAGGAAAAACATGTATTGATTGCTATGGGCCTCATTATCCCTCAATTTGTTGAAAACTGAAACTATTCATTTCAATATAGTCCAACAAACTTCACAATGATCTTTTATGCTATCAAATTACCACCATCTCACATTTCTAGGTTGAGGATATTTATTGACTATTGTGAAATTCTAAAAGTGGGGGGCCATCAATTTCAAAGTGGTCCCACTAAATACAAAATTTGAGTGGTCTATTGTGTCCTAAAGTTATGACCACTAAAAATTTCAAGGTGGAGAATGTATATAGATTACTATGAGATTCTAAAGTGGCATGAAAATTTTCCCATTTCTCTGTCAGATTTCAAATAGTTAGATTAGTTAGTCTAGACGAGTTGAAGACATTAAACTTAGTGCTTACAAGGAGGCAACCGAGAGTTTTTTCAGTCTCATGGTCCTAAAACTCTCATTATATATGTATCTTATATTTCAAAACATTGGGGATAATGACTAGTTTAGGTTGGGGGTCTAGATATGCATGAGATCTTTGAGTTTTCTTATTTAAAAGAAATAAAAAAAATTTAAAAAGACTTTTTCAATTTTCTAAGTTTTTCAAAATTTTCAAGTTTCTTTACGATGATGAGAAATGGATTGTTTGAAGCTTAGTATTTCTACTATTTTAATTTTTAAATAAAAATGCATATGGTTAAATCTACATTTTATTCATCTCTTGAAGTATTTTATGAAAGTTACATCTTAGAATATACTTACACAAAGTACATAAGTCTAGACTAATAGACAATTATGACTCAAAGACCCCTAGAAAAAGTAGTGGAGACCTACATACCTAAGTGAGTTTCAAAGACTAACATCTTTTTTAGGGCTATATATAATTTCGTATTTTCTCCAATGGACATAACTTTGAAAGATGCCAATATTCTTTATTTTGGTCAAAATGCCAAGAAAATAAAGGAATGCTTATTCTCTTTCCTAAATATTTATTGAATCTGATAGGTTGTAAGAAACCTAGGAAATAATGTACACCATCCTTGTTGTAGCTCATAAACATAAAGCTTACCTAGTCTATTCTATACCACTAGCTAGACCATTCGAGCCTTTTTTAAAAGCCCTTTCTTTCTTAGGCCCCATTTGCCCTAACCCAAAAACTTAGTAAAATTAAAAAAAAAAAAAAAAAAAAAAAGACCCTGACCTACCTTTCAAAAATGAATAGGGATGATAGCAAGAGTTCAGAAAAAGGACAAAAGCCAAAGAAGTGAAAAATATCAAAATTACAAAGGAAAATGTTTCTTCTAAAAAATACAAGGAAAAGTGAAAAAAAAAAAAAAAAAAAAAAAAAAAAAAAAAAGAGAAGAAAAAGAAAAGTTAATGAGAAAGTTAAAATAGATATATATTCACTTCAATATAGTCAAAGTAGAAAATTTATCCAAACAAATATTCATAGGAGACCTCAACTCATATTTGAAACTTTGAATCCTTATACCCTTCTTTTCAAAACCAAACCCAATCCTACGTTTCATCCTATCTAAAGACCTATTGATCTTAGCTAGAACAAAGCCTTGATGAGAATATAAATAGGAAGGATTAAGGTGAATATTCTTTATGGTCTTGGTAATAGCATCTACTTTTAGGAATCATTTCTTTGTCTCATATATGTTTCAAAGAAATTATGTGAGCCATTAGCATCTTGGGATTCTATCACATAGTGAGAGAATTTTGTTTGAGGCCATTTCTTTGAGACCAGTGAGAATTTAAGGTCAAGACATCATTTCAATGGAGCAATATGCATATTTATTTAGAAGTCCTGACTTATATAGTGTGTACACACATTGCACTTCAAAATAAAATTGGAATAAAATGGCTTTGGTATGTGGGTAATTTGTGGAATTTCTCATTCATCTTTATTAGTTGTTAAAGCATGTAAATTATAAATGGATAGAATTCTTTGAGATAAAATAAAGGACTTAGCCTTATTGAATTTGTAAGTGTATTCACTGCAAATCCTCATGAGGCTTAACATGTCCATTAGGGGTAACATTGGAGTTTAAGGGCTAAACTTATTCCATATGCTAAATGCAATCATGAGTACCTATGAAAATGGCAACTAGTTTTGTTTTCATGATCTTTCGTATGTTTTTCTTAGGACTAGCTAATTGTTGGTTGGGGTTGTCATAAGTGTTTAATTTTGTGTAAAAGGTACCTAATTAGTAGCCCATGTTTTATAACTTATAGTGCTAAATTAGGATTTTTTTGCTGAAATTTTGTAACACATGCATTTCTAACCTAATAATTCAAAAGTTTGATGAGGTTCAGGAGCTAGTCTAGGGTAAATATGTGAATGATCAAAATTTTCAAGGATTTAATTAGAGTTTTCTTTTTTTGTATGTTTTGAGAAGGTAATCCAAATACCAAGCTTGATCAAGATAAGAATTAAGGCCATTCATGAGGTTTCCAAGCCAAACTAGGAACCTAAGCAAGGTAAAGCTTAAATGACATCAATTAAAGTATGATGCAGGTTCAAGATCATTCTAGGACAAGCAAGAATGCAATTCAAGAAGCAAAAGGTGACTATAAATTTACCTAAGCCCAAGACATACATTTCCATCACCTTTGCATGGGAGTCATTCAAGATACTTAGCCATTAAAGCCACGAAAAAGGGTGATAAGCCATAACAAGCCACTCAAGCCTTAAAGCCAACCATTGAAGCCACTTAAGCCACCAAGGAATGAGTCATCAAGCCTAAGATGAGTACAAATGGATCAATTGGAGAATCAATTCAAGCAATTTTCCTATGTTAAAAGTATGATTTTTAAAGGATTTTTGGGAGATAATTGTAAAAGGTAAGATAATCATGCATTAAGGGACCCATGAAGAGGAGAAAATCCACTTTCCTAACTCTTTTCCCATATCTAATTGACCATTCATCCCATGTTACAATGTTTTTAGGTCAAGGAAGGAGCCACCATCCAAGAGGAGGATGCCCCCCTTGCTTAGTTGGCAAAATCATGTGGTTTCCTACTTAGGATAACCTAGATCTAAGTCAATAGAAATATGTAAAAACCCTAGGTTTTCTTCTAGGATTTTTCTCATTTCTTTTATTTTTTTTTCCCACTCTTCCCATGAACCAATCACCATTCACTTAGGAGGGCGGAGAGCCACTTTCTTCCATGGAAAATGAAGCCTCTCGACCTTCTAAAATTAGTAATGTACCAACCCATCCTTACTTATATCTCTTATGTCATCTTTCTGACATCATTCCTACCAAAATTTTCTCCTATGAAACTCTTACTAACCTTCCTCATTCAATACCCTAATCTAGAGCCAATTTCCTCATGGATTCACCCTTTCCTAAGCTAAGAAATGACTCATCTATATATAACCCATGGCTCATATGAATTTTCCAAGTAGAGGTGGGTGAAACACCTTTAAATCAAGCTCTCTTTTGGTGTTATTTGTGGTTGTTCTTTGGAAATTCTTTGATGCTTTTCTTCCTTTGGATTTCTAGTTATTCTTTGTTTTAATTTCTCTCCACCTCAGATTAGTAGTTTACTTCTTTTGATTTAGTTTCATTGCTCTAAGTTTTCCTGATTTTGTTCCTCAGATAACATGCAACTTCCTAGCCTTCAATCCCTCTCCTTTCTTGCTTCAAATATTTAGTTTTTATTTGTTATTAAAGCAAGATTTAAGTTAGTTATTCTCTAGTAGTGACAGCCAAGATAATAATTTAGCTTAGAACTTGGAAATCCCCTCTTGAATTCCACATTTTTTTCCTTGTTCACCACTTTAGTTTAGGTCCATTGTCCCTTAACTAGTTCACCCTTTTAGCCTTCTATTTTCTCAAGTTACTTTCTGAGTTTTCTTCACATATCATTATACTTTATATTTGAAGCTTTATATTGAAGTTTTGTTATAGGTTAAAATAGTTTTGCAAGCTTGAACAATGCACAATTTTCAAATTTTATAGATAGTTTTATGTGCATAATTTTGAGTAATGGGGAAGTGAATCAATAAAGTTTTGTGGAAATTCTTATTGTGGAATGTTTCTTTCATCAAAGTACTTTGGATTTGGGTTATTTCTTGTTGTTTCAATTGCTTCCTTAAACTTGAATTGTTTGATGTTCTTAAGTAGTTTTAATCTTGAATTTTTCTCCTCTTAACTTTGTGCAATGTTTCCAACCATTTAAACACCCTATTTGATTAAATCCTTAAGAATCCATTTACCTTTTGAGGCTATTTATCCGATCCATTAACTAGCTCTATGATTGGTCACTTTAGATTCATCAATTCTGGTCACTTTTCACTCTTGAACCATGCATACAATCCATGAATCATATGCATGGTACCAGGACACTTTCCTTTTAGGTTTTTACTTAGTTTAGTTGCTGAATTTAGTTTTATCAATAGTCAATTCATTGTTTAAATCTTACATTAGGTTTAAAATGTTTCCTATTTGTTTTGTGGAAAGTTTCACCTTTAGGAAGTTTTAGGATTTAGAAAGTGTTAAATTTAGAAAGTCTCCTAATTTCCGTTTCCATTCACATTTACATTGTTAATTTCTTGTTAGATCTAATTAGATTTCATTGGTTACTTGGTTTTTGCATGTTAGTGTTAGAAATTTTCCTAATTTGGTTTTAGAAAGTTCTATTTTTAGAAAGTTTCTAATTCTAATTTAGGAAGGTTTCTAATTTGAGTAGTTTCCTTAAGATAAGATGCTTAATTTGCTTCATTCTAATTTAGTATTATTTTCTTTAATTTCTTGTATAATAGTTAGTAAGTTTCTATTCTAATACTTAGCTTTATTTTTAGAAATTTTCTTTTAATTCTAGTTTTCAATTCCATCATGTTTCCTCCATAGTTTGTTTTAATTTACTAGTTTAATTACTTCTTTATCTTTTTGGCTGAAGTTAATTGATCTAAATAAAATCCAATCCATTGCAAATATATGAGATTCCTCATGGGTTCAAGCTTGCTTGTCTGAAAATATGACATTGATTTGTGCACTTGCAAGTAATTTTAAAGCTATACCATGTTCCACAATTTTTCCAAGGGTAGATAGGGTGAAAAGAAAATGAGATAAGGTAAAGAGGAGATAAGGCCAAGAAAAGATTAGAATGGAAGGGAGTTTTCATATGGAAACTTCCACCTCCCATCCTTTTTAACATGAAAACAAAAATAAATCCATGCATGGCCATTCTATTCTCCATTCTCAAATCTCTCCAACATGTGCTTCATGTAGAAGAGACGGAGAAAGAGGGGAGAACCAAGAGCAGTTCTCAATCTTAGAGGATCACACAAAGTGATCAAACTCAAGCAAAGAACATCCTGAAGGGAGGAACATCTAAGGAGAAGAGAAGAGGTAAGAAAGGGTTATTAATTTTCTTCCACCATGCTTCATTCTTTTCATCTTTTTGTTTCATTTTGTCTAGTATTTCATCTCACTCTCAAACTCACTCCCCTAGCCCTCCAATGTATCTATTATCATTCATCAAAATATTCAATTAAAAATCACTCCCCAACCCTTTCATTCTTTCATCCTTTTCATACTTTATTTTTAGTCCATTCTATTAGATTTTCTAGCATTTCTCCATTTTTTTTTTCATTTTTTTATATTTATCATCCACTCTAAAATTTATAGCTTAAGCTCTCCAACCATAATCAACCTCTCCACAAAATTTCATAAAAAAACGCCATCTCTGACCCCTTTTTGCACCAAACTTCAATTTTATTATCATGCCTTAATCTAATTTCATCTTGTTTAATTTTTAAAAAAAATTCTCTTCATCATTTAGAGATGAAATTTATGCCTCTACACTTCCATCCTATCCTTTATCATTCTATCCAACATCTCTCCTAGATTTATTTTCATTTGAATGCCTTTCTAAATCTCTTTCTCTATATTAGTATTACATGCATAAAGCACATTTTTTTGTGTAAACACTTCTCCTAAGGGTTGTGGTATGAATGGTTGGTGATCCATGGCCTATTTTGAGTCACACAACATGAGCTATATTATAAGTGGACAATGGGAAAGAAAGGTGGTATTGTGCAGGATAGTGACGCTTGCAAAGCAATTCTTTCAAGTGACACAGAGGAGTCTTTTAGTGATTTCATTCTAGCCCATAATTTCCCTTGCTTTTGTTTATTTATTCAATTATTTGCCACATTGCACCAATATGGATCAAATAATCCATTGAGTGTATATTTAGAGATGGATAAAATTGCTCCTTACCCTTATTTTTATCTAAAGGATCTAGCAATCATTCTTTGTAATTATTTCTATTAGTGAAATAAAAGTTTCCTTTTGCTTATTAATGTATTCTTTTCATCTTTTTTTAATAATATTGTCTTTTTGTCTCCTACTACTTGTTCTTCTGATTCTACGCATTACCCTCAATGATATTTACACTCGTGATTTTTACATAATGTCCCTGCTTCATAAAAAAGTAGAATTCATATTTTGTGCTTATGTCATTCATGCTTTTGTTAGTTCTTAAATGTAGTTTAGTTTCACCTAGGAATATTTATGTCATTAGTTACTAAGGGCATTAAAATGAGAAATATATTATAATAAGATATTTTTCAAAATAGGTTATTCTAGGTTGAAAATCATCATCATTATCACGACCTTACCCCAATTAGGGGTTGGCCACATGAATCTTGTTCCTCCATTCCCTTCTATTAAGTATCATGGCTTCATTTAGTCCCAAAGTTTTTAACTCTTTTCTCACCACTTCTATTCACTTTCTTTTGGACCTTCCCCTTATCCTTTTAAAACCATCTACTTGCATTCCCTCACTCTTTCTTACTGGTGTTGTTTTTGGTCTTCGTTGGACATCTTCAAACCATCTAAGTCTAATTTTCCTTATCTTGCAGCATATTAGTGCTACTCTTAAGTTTCCTCTAATGTTTTCATTCATAATTCTATCCTCTCTTATATTGTCATTCATCCATCTCGACATTTTCATTTCTACTATGCTCAGCCTATGAACATGATATTCTTTAATTGCCCAACACTTTGATCCATAGAGCATGGCTTGCCTTATAGCCATCCTATAGAATTTTCCTTTTAATTTGAGTGACACCCTCTGATCACATAAAACTCTAGATGCGCATCTCCATTTATTCCAACCTTCTTGGGTTCTCTAGGTAACCTCCCTCTCAATCTATCTACTTTGATGAATCATCGATCCCATGTATCGAAAGTGGTCTTTTGTGGGGACTTCTTAGTCATCAATCTTTACAGGTGATCCACTCCCACTTCTCTCCTTACTAAAATTCCATTCCATATACTTTATCTCAGTTTGGCTGATTTTAAATCCTATAAGTTTTAATGCTTCTCTCCATAACTCTAGATTTTTGTTTATGCCCTCCATTGTCTCATCAATTAAGACTATATCATCTGCAAATAGCATGCACCCTAGAATCTCCTTGTACAGATGTTTTGTTAACTCATCAATAACCAACATGAAAAGGTATGGGCTCAATTTTGATCCTTGGTGTAATCCTACAGTGATAGGAAAATCACTGGTCTCTCCGCTAGTAGTCTAAACATTTGTTACCACTCCCTCACACATATCTTTAATTATGTCTATATACCTTCATGAAACCCCTTTCTCACCCAACACCCTCCATATTAACTCTTGGGGAATCCTATCATAAGCTTTTTCTAAGTCAATAAAGACCATGTGGAGGTCCTTCCTCCTCTCCCTATATTTTCTCTACCAATTGTCTTGGTAAGAAAATAACTTCCATGGTATACCTCCCAGACATGAAACCATGATGGTTCTCCAATACACTTAACTCATGTTGTAACCTCTTCTCAATCATTCTTTCAAAAAGTTTCATAATGTGGCTCATAAGTTTGATCCCCTGATAATTAGTGCAACTCTTTATTTCTCTTTTATTCTTGTAAATTGGTAGAATAGAGCTCTTCCTCCATTCATCCAGCATTTTCTTTGATTTTATAATCTTAACAACTTTGTCAGCCAAACTACTCGAGTATCTCTCATATGCTTCCAAAGCTCTATTGGTAAACCATTAGGCACTAGGGCCTTTCCTTATTTCATATTTTTCAAGGCCTCTTTCACTTTAAGTAATATAATCCTACACTCATATCTATAATGTCCAATGTTATTTAGATTTGCAATACTTTCAATCCCTATATTCTCAAATCAATTGTCATTTAGCAATTTTTGAAAGTAACTTTCCTACCTTTGTTTGATCTTGTCATCTTTGACTAGTACCCTTTGATCATCACTTCTAATGCACTTAATGTGGTCTAAGTCCTTACCCATCTTCTATGGCTAGAAATAAAAGGTTTAAAAAAGATCCAATCTATTGAAAGCTTGTGAAATTCCTCGTGGGATCAACCTCCCTTGAGTACATCTGATATAATTGATTAGTGCGCTTGCAAGTAATTTTAAAGCTATATCAGCTGTGTACACAACTATCTAGGTTATAACAATTGGTACTCATGAATGCACAATGAAATTATGCATGAGATGTAAATTTCATATATTTATCTTCATGGATTTATACATTCACTAGCCTTTCCATTCAACCATTCTCACATCCCATCCATCACCAATTACTAAACATCCACAAATAAGAAAGAGATTATGTATGAATGCAAACATTTTCTAAAAGACAAGTCTTCAAACAAAATAGATGAACTTTTAGAAAACAATACATCATTACAATAAATGGAAAAATGCTAGATTAGTTTGAATGAACTATTTTTAAAAGGAAGTTTGAGCTCAAAACATGTAAGTAGAAATAATGCTACATTGCAGCAATGTAAATACATGATTTTACAAACAAATTCTTACTGGATTTTTCATCTAACATGAAATATGTGTACAACAAAATGGAAAAACTCTCCCTAGTCTAATGTAGTGCAATTTAATCCTAAGCAATATATTTCCTAAACAATGTATCTATAATTCTCAATAGAGCATCCCCAGCATAGTCCCCAATTCTTCTATAATCTTTTTAGGTGCTTTTCTAGAAACTTCAAAAACTTATATTGAACATCATGGAAGGCAAGATTAATATGATGTAGATAAGAGATCTACTATTTAATATTGTAGGCAATCAATAGTACAAACCCCAAATCTATTAGTACAAAGAACATTCAACATAAAGGTAACAAGACCTAATATATCAACATTAATGACCAGTTTTCTAAGGTTCTCATTGTCTTCATAATGAATCAATTAAGTCCACCATGAAGGACACTATACATGCTTTAAGAATTGAAAATAAAATGATTGATTAATCTATAGAAAATTAATCCTACACTTTTTGATACATTAGCATAGTTCTAATTCTCTTGAAAGAGAAATGTGCAATACTAATATTATACAAGAACCCAAAATTCAAACGTGTCGAAGACATAAGAGAAATGAGAACAACTTGAAAGAAAATAAGCCAAAGCTAAATTAAAGCAAAGTGAAAATAATTGCCTCAAAGATTGTTAATGAGTCATGTCCTCAATGGTAGTATATCTTTAAACTTTTCTCGAAACTCTTTTTCTAAGAAACTTTCACTACAAATAAACCAATTAGAATCTTAAAATGTAGTTAAACACTTTTCATGAAGTATTTTAACTATCTTTATTAGTTCCCAAGTGTTTCAAGTGTTCTTGCTATGAAATTATGTTGGCTACTTATTATTGTCAGGTAGTTTCCTTTTATAATATTAAAATCTCGTAGTTCTAACTTGTCTGGTTGGTGTGGGACTAAATTCCTAGGTAGGAACAAACATGGGTGAAAATAATTCTGATCTACTAACATCATTATGTTACATAATAGCATAGTACCAGAGTATGATCATGATAATTGTGTGGTGCAACAAAACTGTGGTTAAAAGGTTATCTTGGCAAATTGCATGACTTTATAGGTAGTAATTCACTTCTTTCAAGTTTTTCATTGGCTCATAATATTATAAGTTCATTCAACATTGGGAAAGGGACCCAAAATAGTAAAAACTGTTAAAGATATAGTAGAAACTATTAAAGGTGAATAGGATGAGGTGCAAATCTAGGTATCTACAAGTGCCAGGTCATAAAAAATGATACCATACCAATAAAATATGGTTGTTTAAAATGAAAACCAATATCGTACTATCATTATCAACTGAATAACCATACCTACTTTTTCATTCCAGTTTTGGTTTGTTTTGTGATTCCAAGTATTACAATTTACATCCCTACGAGCAAGAAAAAAATAGGATTCAAATGCTCAAGGAAAAATGTCATTAGCTCAAGAGATAGGAGATGAATGGCTTAAGTCATTAAGATGAGATTGTTTGCCAAGGAACATGCTAAGAGAGAAACTCTAACCCATTACCCAAGCATAGGAGGTGGAAGGCATAGATCATTAACATGAGGTTGGATTCCTAATTAGGAAGAGATGGGTGGCTTAGATGATTGAGATGAGTTTGTTTGCTAATTAGGAACCATTATAAAGAGTCCTCCCAAGGAAATTAATTATAACTCTTAATCCGACATTTGATAAGTATCTATACCATAATCCTAAGAGAATATGCCTATAAGGGAAGAGTGCCGAATCCCATTAGGCAATTTAACAAATTAAAAACTATTCAAATTGAAGTTTTATTATATGTAACATAACACTCTCTTAAATGTAATTTATTTTCTCTATATTTTCATTCAAATAAGTGTTTCTTTATAGCTCCAATAATTCATATATAATAATATTTGTTTTCAAGAGTCCAATACAATTTAATTTCTATCTCATATTTTTATGGGGGTTTCTTTAAGAGATAGACTTTAACTTCCATTTTTAAAGGGCAACATCTCATTCTATATAGAAAAAGAAATTTTACACACTTTTTGTTTTTGTCTCTCTCATCTTTTCTATTATTCTTCACTTTTCTGTAGTGTGTGATGTACTCTTTCTCTAATGCTTTGTCTTTATTTTGTCTTTGCCAATAGTCATTGATATATTATAGGTTCCTATCTTATTATAAGTAGTAGATTTTGATGGATTTTCCATCTTAGTAAAGGGCAAGAGGAAGACAAGAAAAGAGTTGGGAGTCTACCATATGTAAGTACAAGATGAAGACAAAGAAAGAGTTGAGACTCCTGCACTTTACATGATAGGTAACATCAAGTTTGAATAATTTTCCCACATTTCTTATTTTCCATCCAATCTTTTCATTAAATTTTTGTGGTCTTCCATTAAGGTGTAATCTATTCAACCTTTTTATTTGTCCCAAAACTCAATTTAGAAATGCTAGGATGACAAGAAAAGAGTTGGACTCTTGCTTTCTACATGGTAGGTAACATCAAAGTTGCATTCTTTCTCCCACATTTCTTATTTTTGTTCCACTATTTTCATTAATTTTTTATGACTTTGTTAATGTAACAAATTTTTTATTTGCTCTTGAATATTTCTATTTCATTCAAAATCCAATTTAGAAATGTTAGATAACATCAAGAAAATGCTCTCTCTCTCTCTCTCTCTCTCTCTCTCTCTCTCTCTCTCTCTCTCTCTCTCTCTCTCTCTCTCTCTCTCTCTCTCTCTCTCTCTCTCTCTCTCTCTCTCTCTCTCTCTCTCTCTCTCTCTCTCTCTCTCATTCCTATTTTTGCACACATGCAAGGTTGTGTGCCATTATACTAGTTTGTTTCCTTGGGAATATTAGGAAAGGTGGCCAAAAAATAGAAAGAGATGAAAGAGTCTATAAAGACATTGACATGTGGGTGAAAAAGAATGGAAAATCTTCTAGAGGCCCATTTATCCAACTAATGAGGTAGGATAAAAATAAAAATAATTCAAAAGTATTGACATGACATAAAAAATAAAATTCTAACTATTTAAAGAAGAATGTAATTAAATATATAGATAGACATGAGATAGAGAGAGAAGAGTCCTAAATGGGCGCACTTTATAAGAGCATTCCTATTTTGTTGGAGTCCACCGTGGTATAATTTGAACCATACATGTCATTGTTCCAATATTGGATGTGCAATAGCTCAAGAAATCATGAGGATTAGTTAATCATAAATATTGGCCTCAATGACACTGATGCAACAAAATAGAAGAAGAACAAGAAGAAGAAGAAGAGGAGGAGAAAAAGAGAGGCGGAGGGAACAAAACCAATGTGGTGTTAGTTTCCCACCATCGATCTCACTAACGAAGAACACTGGCGAAGAAAGGCAAGAATCTACAAATGTGGAACCATGAAATTTAAACAAGAATAGGTAAGAAATTGACTTTGAACCAATCATCTATTTTGTTCATCACATTCTTTGCTTCATTCTAAATGAAACCCCCATGTGAAACGAAGATCAGTTAAGGCTTTACCTAGATTTTGGAGAAAATTAGTGACAAAGGACCATGACTACTTTTCTATGTTTTCTAGGCTAGAATAATGGAAAATACACTTCTAATAACTAGAGGAATTGAAGTAAAACCCATATCTACCTTTTCCCCTACATTTTAAGCTTAAAATTATGGATTTTCTACCATGTGCACATCCCTGCCGACAACTAGAATCTAATCATCTTCTTTGGTGAGAGCGACATTTTTTTGGTGATGCACCAAAATGGAAAAATGTAGATTCGCTACCATGGTTGCTTAATCTACATACTCATATTGATGAAAGTTATATTGGAGTTGATTTGACTGCTCAAAATTGGATTAAACTTCAATTCATGCCAATCAATTACAAATCTACAAATTCAACCATTGAAACATGAATAGATAGTAGATCTACAAATCTTCATCTGAATTTCATATTAATGACAACCTATGATTAGAATGACAACAAGATCCATGACAATTTGTGGATAGAAAACTTAATCGAACCATTGATCTATGAGATCCAACTAGGTTACGATACAAATTCATAAGATCTATAGTCGAATCATTAGAATGAGGGTTTTCTTACCCCTAATATATGATTTGAAATGTAGATCCACATGTTCTAAACATATAAATTATTAAATCAATTAATCTATGGATTGAATGATGCATCGAGAGTCTTCAAACCATTCAGTTTAAGATTTGATGCATTAATCTATAAGTCGAAGATAAATTAGTGAAGTTGTGTGTGTGTGTGTGTGTGTGTGTGTGTGTGTGTGTGTGTGTGTGTGTGTGTGTGTGTGTGTGTGTGTGTGTGTGTGTGTGTGTGTTTTCTCATATTTGCATTATAGAGATTCAGAACAATGGGTTCTAATCGCTAATCAGCCTTTAGATTAGACGTTTATCAATCTTGGAAGAGTGGAACTATGATTTCAAGTAAATGATTCTAGGGTTGCAATGTTTTTAGAGAATTTGAATTGGTATGCATTATTTTTTGTTAAATGCATATGATTATTACATCTAAATATGATTTATGAACTCTATTGAAAGTGGGAAATAGCATCCTCATAACCTAAATTGCATGAACCTATATTTGTTGAGAAGTTAAATGATTTTTGTAAAAAGACATTTTAAATGATTTATATGACATGTGGAAGTGTTTTGATTATATGTGGATGGGATGGTTAGGGGAGAGAGTCTCTATTTTTATTTGAAAATAAAACTATGCTTTATCAGGTTAATCACATCATAAGTGTTAAATATGCAATGTCCAAAAAACAAGAAAAACTCTATAGGATTTTGTGTAAAATATGGGGACCTTATTGTTATATTTGAAATTCTAAAATGCATGGAACGGATTTAACTTCTTGATTAGATTTAATGTATAACTTGCATTTGATATCTCATTCATATTTAAATGAAAATAATTTTGTATTTGGATTTATGATTAGAATTCGATTATATGATCAGTGTCTGACTAATATGCTGTAGAGGCATACACTTGTAGCTAGATTTTCATTGATTTGCCAAGGATTTGTTTTAGAAGGGCTCTTTCGAATGGTAAAGACTATGATGGGAGGATTGTATGGTTGGCCTTCGACCTTATAAAAGTTGATGTTTAGACACCAAGCCTAAGAAGTTGCTAAACTTCGGGTGTAGTGTTAACATTGGCATCAGCATTGAGCACATGGTGTCCCATGATTGGGTAGTTACCTCAGCATATAATCCGTGTTCTTTTCACTACAACGTTCCATAATTGGACATTTATTGTAGTACTGCAGGGTCCCACTATTGGGCAATTGCTATAGACTAATTTTAAGACATCGCATTAGTGATAGGGTCATAGATACCCTGGGCCATTGGGAATGATGATGCCTTGGATGATTGGATAGATGATATGCTTAGATGTGATTTGACATATATTTTTCTGTTGAGGGATGATATACTTGTGATGATTAGGCAGGGATTTTCTTATCATTGATTTGAATTTGGATTTTAGTATTTTAACTATTTTTCCATTGATCTATGCACATGTTTAGCATGGATTCTTTTAATATTGACTTATCATATTATTCTTGTACTTATGTTGTATTTGGATGAACTAAACTGCTTAATTAAATGTTTGAAGATATGCAAATGATGCATTTGTGAATTGCATAAAGACATGCATACATTATTGCTATTGAAAACCCTTTTGGGCTATAATTAAGGATGTTTCATTGTGTGCATGTGCGAGTGGATGTAAATTTGCATTGATTTAATATTTGTTCATCATAGTTTTATCTACTAAGTATATTGCCGTATACTTATCTGAAAACACCACAGAAAAATGCTAAGAATGTAAAAGAAAAAGCATTGAGGCAGGATGCCAAGAGTAGATTGAGACAACACTAATGATGTATGTTACGCATGATATTTCTAATTGTTTTATTGACTTTGTAAAATGATTATATGGTTATATGACTGTGATTATTAGTTTAGACAAGTATAAATATGTTTAATATGGGACTCTAGGCTATGGCTGGACAAAATTTTGGAAATGATAAATTATGATTTGGCATGTTTTAAATGATAAATGCAAAACTCATGAAATGCGTTTTTTATCAATAGAGATGACACTAGAGGTTTTTAGGAAAGTCTTTTTAAAGAAAAATGTTTCTAATGTTTGTTTTCTAAAAGAAAATTTTCTCGTCTTTCGAAAATAATTACAAAGTTATTTGAAAAATCATGTCATCAGAATTTTGTTCAAACATAAATTCCCTTTGCATAAATGCAAGATAAATCAGTAAAGTGTACACAAATATTAAAAGATTGTATAAACACATATGATCCATCAATGACAAAATATTAAGATAAGATAATATAAAAAAAATTAACAAGAATTATGCATATGGATCATAAATAAAGTTGCATTTTCATAACATTAAAATTCTTGTAATAATGAGTATATAACGAAAGATATCGATCAAAATAAAGCTATTTTGTTTTGAAGAGAAATCAAATATAGCTTACAAATTTCCCCATGCCCCTTGTCTTTCTTTTTCTCCTTCCTAAGTAAATTGTAATCCTGAACCTTTTAATAGTGATCTACATAAATCTAAGAAAAGGATAGAGAAGATCACTAATTGATCTCCTGATCTTAGACCAATTACTAAAATCCAAAATGGATGGTCGGATGACTCCAGACTGCATATCATGTAGACATGAGAGATTGAGTAATTTAAATTCATGAATCAACATTTTCGACCATGGATCTGGGTTGAAGGATGCTCGATCAATCAATTCATCCTTAAATCATGTGGTGGTGAGCATTTGAGTAGCTGGATTTGTGGATCATGATTAGATCTCACTTCTCAATCATAGATCATATGGATCAACACTTGTTGAACATTGATCTAATTGTATTTGGTCATGATGATTCAGAGTGTCTTCAATCCATCATTTTGATTATAAATCATTGTTGATCTATGAGTTTGGAGAGTCAAAGTCAGATATTGTTAGCCATTAGCCATGGATTGGGGTGGAGAATGGTCAATTTGTTGATCAAACCAAAGAACATGTAAATTTGAGAGTTTGAGTGATTCGATTCATTAATTTATGGCTATTTTCATTTTCAACAATTAGATTTGTAAATTGTGGCTTGAATCTGGGGATCAAGGTTGGATTTAGTTTGGAATAGTTGGAATACCTCTGATCCGACTCCAATTACTTCAGGGGTGTAGATTGGGTGAAGAGGAACCCAAATCTGCATTTTTCATTAGTGATGTTAAACACCTACAAATCTTGTAAAAACTTAGGGAAAAGTTAGATCAAACTCCCATCTTCATTCCTAACTTGTCGTTGGAGGTTTTCCATTGTTGTTCTTCCTGGAAAAAGGTAAAAACTTTGCAGAAAAACATGTTCTTTCCAAATTTATACACAGTCATTGAAAAATTCCTTTTTTCCATCCATATCCCAATGAAAATTTGGAGATCTTTAACATGGAAGATAAATTTTAGTTGGGTTTTCTCCATTTTGTCCATTATATGTCATTTCCCTAGTTTTTTCTAGTTGATTATAGCAAAATCTTGCTATTTGGGGTATTAATTCCTAGTTGCCAGCATAAAAAAATCACCAGTTTTCACCTTGAAAGTGTGAGAGAAGGGAGAGAGAAAATCAGCCATTTGTGCAGCTGATTTTTATTTTTCCCCTCTTATATGCTTAAGATAGAGGGGGTTTTGGCCATCCATTTGTGATATCAACTTTTCTTGTACAATCCCCAATTTTAGTGTTCTAGCATCCTTGGAAAGCTTTTTACAAGTACATTTTGAGTTTTGAAGTCTCACTAATGAACTTGGTATTTTTCAGGCATTTACTTCCTCAAAACTAGAACAATAGAATTCCAAATTCACCTTTTCCTTTCAATTGAAAATAATAATAATAATTACATGAAATAAAATTCAAAGGTTGTGATTATTGCACTTTTATAGAGTAACTTAAGGTTTCAGATTATAATATGCTATAAACATCGCTTGTCCTAATATTTTTTTATATAACATGAACTAGTGAGCATGAAATTGTCCCTCTTAATAAATGTTTGACTCTTTCACTTAGAAACACCATTTTGCTAAGGAATATATGGAGCACTTAGTTCTCTAGCAGAATCTTTTCATAATATAGGAGTGTACACACCTCAATTAGACATCAACTTCTTAATCTTTTCAAATTATACTTTATAAGCTTTGAAGTGGTCTAACGCTTCACTTGTTTGAAGTAGTTTTGTCATCTTAAGTTTTTGTACCTATCATCTTATAGACATCACATTTTGAATTGAAGAAAAATTATTATTTCTTAGTTTACTACATCTCACATGTATGTATTTGGATTGTCTACAATATTCAGTGTCACAAGCTTGTTTAGAAGTCTTTAGGTTGATATCATAGGTTCCTAATGAACATTTTATCCCTATTATTTTGTAAATATTTTAATTTTTTCCTTGTTGTACCTTGCTCCTGATTTATTTCTCAAGCAAACAACTTTTCTCTACCAAATGAGTCTGGTAATTGATTTTTGAAAACCCCTAGCATAAATTTTTTGGCCTAAATCTTATTCTATCATTTTTTCATATGTATGTATGAGAAATGATATTCTAAGACATACAAAAAGTGATAAATCCAAGTTTAACTCTACTTACCTTTAAGTTACCTTTTCTGTAAATCTAAGCCATTCAATGTGTTGGGAATACTTGAGATGAGCTAAGTACCAAATTTCGTTCTTGTTAGATAATTTATCCCAACTTTTTAAGTAGAAATTTATTCTTATAGTTTATCATATTTTTCTTGCAATAACCCTAATTTTTGTAAATTGATTTGAGAAAATTAATGAAAGTTTGAAATTTTAGAAGACTCGAGCTAGAATATTGGGTTAAAAGCAAATATCTTTTCATAGAGATTAAATCACAAGTGAAAACTTAGAAATTAAGAATGTACACAAAAAATCAAATCAAATGATACTAATTTCTTTAAATTCTGAGTTACAATAAAAAAATCTTCATTTTCTACATAAAAGGGTAAAAGATTCATTTTCACCCATAACCAAGATTTAAAATTTGAATATTTGGAATGTACTCAAAAGGTTTAAAGGTACTCAAAAAATCAATTCTGGTGCCATTGAGTACACTAAAATCCGAGTTTGGATAAATAATATCTATTTTTCTCTATTTTTATGAATAAAAGGGCAAAATGGTCTTTTCACGTGAAAGTAGGGCTCACAAAGTAGGCCAATATTCTAGAAGCAAAAATAATTGAGCAATGCACTACCATATTGTAGTGGTGGAAAAGGTAGAGGTGGAAACTCCACCCATAAATAAAATAATAAAAAGAAAGAAGGAGATTTTTATAAAAAATTAATTTAAAATTCAAAAACTTGCCTATAAATAATTCTAAAAATTTTACAAAAATTTCCACAACTTTTCCAAAAAATCTTCTAGACTCTCTTAGAAAATCAGAGCAAAACTCCTCCCCCATCAACCCCAATCTCTTTCTTTTTTTTTCCCTCTTTCTCTTTCCTCTCTCTAGAATAGTACCAAGAGCCCTAAGTTCAATTAGCCACTCTGTTCCAAATCAACTTTCACAATCCTACTATCCATATTGTTCTAAATTCCCTGATCTACAAAAGCCCCAAAGTAATTTCAAGATCCAACGGTTCAATAAACAAAAAAAGACAAATCAAGATTTACTTAGTGTGTTATGGCATACGACAAGGATTTATTTATTTTGACATTAATTTTTCAATTGTGAGAAAATTAGGTAGGAGGATATCATCCAATATTTAGTTTATGTTATTTTTTATATTTTTAATTTCATTGGATTTGATTTTCTATTAATGTTTTGGAAAATGAAGTTCCAGTGAAAAACCCTCTAAATCAACATCATGGAGTGCTTAGATGAAAAATCTAAGCCATCCAATAGGTTCAGAAGGGTTCAAAACCTCGAGGTATGAAATAACAGCCAATTTAGTGGAAATATGATGGCCCAATTTGAAGGAGAAAAGGGGGATGGTGATTTGATGATCCGATTTGGATTGTCTCACATTTATAGGTCACCACGCCATTTCCACTGGTGGTCACTGGTAAAATAGGGTGGGACGACTAGATCCACCTGTTTTGTCCTGTTCTAATGACCAAATCAAATTTGGACTGTTAAAACGATCGTGAACTTTAAACTTGAATTTCGGAGTCATTTAAGCTCCAAATCAGGAGTGAAAAGAAGCTATGAAAAGCTTTTGATGTCTAATTTCATATGAAATAATAAATTTTAGTAAATATTTCAAGAAACTTCCTATTTAAAGAAAATAAGATTTTTACTTCCATGATCTTGAAGATCTGAGATTATTAGACCTTAAGGATCTAATCTATTTATGTTATAATAATAAAGATATGTGAAATTGAGGGTTTAATATGATGGATCTATAATAATTTAAGAAATCTACCCTTTATGGTAGAAGTAACCTAAAATTTATAAAGGAACTTTCTTGATGAGTAAGATCAAGCATGATCAAATCCTATGGATGGGTTGGATAGAGTTAATAATGATGAGATCTAGTAAGATCATTGATAAGTTATGACAAAAACATGTGAAGATGATCTTTGAACCTATAATAAAGTAAAAACCTTAGATCTAAGGAAAGGACTTAAGATCTAATGGTTGGATTATATTAAAAGCCTCTAATGATGTAAATTGATTAGTATGATTTTATTTAATTATTAGATTCATTTTAACTTTATTTTATGGCATGATTATAGGATTCATGCTAAGTTATTTCTTCATTTTGATGTAAATGATCTACATGTTATTAATGCTTAGATTTAATCATCTTAGGGCCATGTTAGTATACATGATTTTCTTTAAATATCCTTAGGATAAGTAATATATGAATTAGGGCCATGCTAGTTTAATTTGAGTATGGACTATAGTATGATTTCCATTTAAGATGGTAATGAAATTATGATTTAAGATAATGTTAGTTTAATTTGATTTCATTAATTAGGGATCATGATAGTAGGTACATAGTATTGCTATCCTTAGATTATTAAATTTATGTTAGTTTTATGCTTTGAAGTTTATGATTCATTTTTATCATATTTCTTAGTAGATTTAATTGATAATTAGTTATGATAAAGAGCATAAAACACCAAAAATGTAACCTAATGAGAAATTAGAGTTTCATGACATAAATAAGAAGGAATGACTTGACTTGGACTTAATTAGTAATGGCTATAGTTAGTAGGACAATATAAAGAATGGTTTACTATTTCCTTGGCCCAAATTAGGAGAATAATACACATCCATGAATGACATTTTATATGATCATAGACATTAATAAAAATCAAGTAGAGATAAATTAGGGTTTACAAGCGCATAAGAACCTTATGGAAGGTTGAGCAAAGGTCACTCCAGTGGACGCTGAACATTGTGATTAAGGGGGTTATCTAATAGAGCATCGCTCTTCCCTCATCTTCTGGTAATGTTTGTTGAGGTCAAATGCCTCCTTACATGAGAATTTAAGTAACTACTTTTTGATCAGCCTGTAGCTGGTAAGCCTTAGTCAATTGGAAATAAGAGGAGCTATCTAGAATTAGGAGTGAATAAATTATCCTCAAACCAGTAACACTAACTGGTTGAGAAATAATAATAATAACATAAAAGATTAGCAAATTAACTAATCCTAATAAAAATTGTAAATAAGATAAGGATGATCAAACAAGAATCCAGAAGGAGATCTTGAATGATAGAAAACAACAAAAGAAAAGAAATACAAATGTAAAGTAGATTATTATTAGAAGATCTAAACCCTTGATCGTATGTGATTCGAGAAAGAAAGATTCAAATCATCCTACTTAAGGATGATCAAAAGACCATGTAGTACATAGCTTTGGATAGAAAGATGACATTATACGTATGATGAGACAAATATATGTTGATCAAGATTATGGCAAACTTCAAGGAGTAAGAATACCTTATTGAGGAAGAAGGATTTTATGAATGCATCTATATGAAAGATACACGTTGAATAGATGATCTTATGTATAGAAATATTAACATGTATAATGCAAATACCTTGTGCTAAATCCTTATGATCCAACCAAATAATGAGAAAATAAATATGAAATGGTTAAGTGTAGAGTTGAAGAAAACCCTAAGTGAATAGGGAAGTAGAAGATATTCCAACTCTAGATAAGCAGACATATTGTTGATACATATCAGAAATATTTTCCATATGAGCATAGAGGCTTGTGGTTTTGTTTTAAATAGGCGTAGGCCTTGGATGCTATGCTAGGGGAGTTATGAAGGTTTGGCCACCTGCTCTCTGAAATTTGTTGATGATGAATTCCATGCTTAAGGAAGGCAAAAAGTTGGGTGGGGCAATTATAGGAGGCCGCCATTATGACAGCCATGGTCCCCCCATATGGACATGGATTTTACATTTCCATTAACTATGGTATGACTAGATTATTGAGCAGTTATCTAGGCGCTATACAGATTAAACTGCAAGCATGATAATCCTTTGATTTATTTTTCACTATGATGCATATGAGATAAGCATAGTGAGATGCCTTATATATGGCATAATGAAATGCCAAGTAATTGTATATTACCAATATTCCTAGGAAAGAGGGAATTCCCAGTATAATAACTAGCTGATATACTAATCTCTTATGATTGAAAGAGTTGATTAGCTTAGTTGGGAATGAGAATTGAATATTTTCACTATTTTGATGAATTTGTTATTATACATTATGTATAAGAATGTACATAAATGATAAAAGAAAGGTTATAGAAATGATATTGATCCATGATCATGTTTATGACATAAATGAATAATGGGATTAATGAGTATTAGGATTATATTGTCAAATTATGTTACTTCTTTAATCCCCTACTAAGCATAGCTTGTTGAGATATTGTAAATATTTGAATGTTTACAATATCTCAGATACAGAGAAAGAGAGTACCAAGCATAGCTTGTTGAGATATTGTAAATGTTTGAATGTTTACAATATCTCAGATACAAAGAAAGAGAGTTAAGAGCTCAAGACTTGAGAAGACTTGAAAGAATAATCAATCAAGGTATATCCATTGAAGACATGTATTTTATTTGAGAGCATCATATGTATTGAGAGTTTTTATTGTATGTGAGCTTTGAAATTTGGATTATGTAATTTGGACAAGTATTGTAATGATATCGAGCTGTACTATGAATCACTGGATGGATCCTGAAGTTTAATTAAAGTTTATTTCTTCAATGAAATTTTATCTTATACAAAACTCTACTTATATTATGAAGTGATGACTTAGGTTTTACAAAAACAGTTTTAAAGTAAAGAATTTTCGCTACTTTGTTTTGTAAAAAAAAATTACTACTAAGGGCCCTGTCCTTGCAAAATGTATTAAAAAATGTGTTATAAAAACTAGGGTCGTCACATTTGTAATGTTAAAAATCACAACAAAAAAGTATATATATATATATATATATAATAAAGTATCTAACAGGATTGAAATTTAGTACTCGACCTACTTAAGCCTTAGATCTACATAAATTTTTCCCACGATCATATATTCCCTAAATTTCCCCACCTCTTAAGCTCCTTACTAAATGATACATACACAACTATAACTATAGGTTGCCCAAATTCCAAGTATCCTGATAGTTTATACTATTTTCATTGGCTTCAATGTGCCATGCTCCAAAGTTCTCATAGAAAAATCCTAGACACTGCTTTCTAGAATTGTAATATGGAAAGTGAAAGAAGTGAAGAAAAACAATGGCTAGGATCATTCAGTTGATAAGAACATGGCTCAAAGTCTAGGGCAACATTCTAAACAATTTGAATCTTCAAAAATTTTGGCCCACCTAGAGTTATGCAACTTCAGAACATTTAATAAGAGGCTCATGAAACTAGGGGGATATATATCATTTCTCAACTATAAATCCAAGAGGACCCAAATTTCCTTTGATCTAAACTAGTCACAAAATAGACACGATCTTAGATAGGCATTGTGCTAGAGGACTCATCTATTCTATTATTCTAGATACCGTTTTTGTGAACTGTCAAATGCATTTTACAGTAAACAATTCTTTCATTTTGTCATTCAAAATAGCATATATAGTAGGAGTGGCAATTCGAGTTTGTGGGTTATGTTTGTATCGACACGAACACGACACGATTAATAGTCATGTCAAAAACCCATGACTGGTACACGACCTAATTCTAAAAAAATTGACACGACACGACCCATGTAACATGATAAAGTGACTAAGTCGTGTTGGATGACACGACACGAAATGACACGACACGACATGAAATGACTCGATTCCTTGATATGAGTTAATTAAAAACCATCATTAATATAGAATGAGTCCTTTAAAAACAAAATATAGGACAGTTATGAAATAACTATCCTAAAAAAAATGGGACGATAAAAATATAGGACTGTTATTTAGTAACCAACCTATATAACATAGACACCTACTTAACTGTCTTAGAGAACGCATAAATAAAAATATAGGACGGTTGTTTATTAACCATCCTATATATATCTAACTTATACCAGATCCCTACACAGCTATCTCATATCTGTAATCTTCTGATTCTGAAAAGTTGGCCCCAAATGGATACTTCATTACTTCTAATCTTCTAAAGGAGATGATGATGCCTTGATGCAATGAGCTTTTGTAGCAGAAATCAGAAATTGTATATACTTCTTTCAAACTTTCAGTGCATGGCACTTAAAGTTAAATCTAAATGCTTAACTTGAGTAAGCTGTAAGATGTCCTCGTTTAAGAGCCAGAACTTCATATTCAAGCTTTCTTGTGTAGGGTGAAAAGCCTCAACCAACAAAAGAGGCTAGCACACATGACCAACTAATGAATGGAATTATTGTAGCAAATGTAATCGAGGAGTGAGGATAGATAAGACCCAACAGTGCAGTTTTCAATGAATGGAAAGTGGAAAGTGGAAAGAACAGAAGAAGACCAGATGGCATGGTTCTTTCAATTATGAATTAGAACCTTCAACCCCCCACATGAATTGATAGGATGGAATTCATTTTCCCAACTCCTTTCCTTTCATGCTCATTGTCATTGGTCATTGCTCCATCCACTGATCCACGCGACAATTACACAAACAAACACAGAAAAGCATTACCAACTACTAGTATTGGTGAATCTTGAAAGGACCATACCAAATTACCAATAAAGTTCCTGTAATATTTTATTTAGAAATAACACAGTACTTTACACCACTCACATAAGGTCTAAAAGAGATTTAAATGAATTAAATAACCACAATAGTAGTAAATAATTGGGGATTAAGTAGCACATGAGGAAAATATACTTCCATCAATGTATCAAACACAAAAAATTAATATAAGTTATGAAAATTATACAAATTAATCAAAATGAATTGTTCTAGAGTCTTCAGTTGGTTGAGGAGATCCTGCACTATTACTTATGCTTACAATGTCCTCAACAAGCTCATCCATGGCAACTGTAATGGCAGAGTCTACAATCATATGGAATAAACATCCATTAGTCATTACTAAGCTCATATAAAATATAATATAAATATAGCATCATAAATTATTACCTTTCAATCCATATAGCTAGTCTCTTACACATATCAATGCTTGCACTGTATCTGGCTTTAAAGCAGATCTATATTGGTCAGGAAACCCAACCACCAACACTAAAAGCAAACATTGATGCAACTATAGATATGGGAATGCTCAAGATAACATGAGCCATGGTTGCAAGTTTAGGATACCTAAAATCAACAATGGAATCAAATATAAATGTAAATAAGATTATAAAAAATAGTGTTTACATAAGACAAGAGATTATTAGTCAATCAACCTGTATTGATTGCCTTTCCAGAATGCAAGAAAGGCCAGCTTTGACTCTTACAATCTTTGTTCATCCAAATAAAGCTCCAATTGTGATTTTTGCATAGCCAAAGAACCTCCTTCACTTTCAAATGAATCAAATTCCTAATGCAAATGCAATTATATTATTCAACTTACTGT
This sequence comes from Warburgia ugandensis, assembly GCA_035236585.1. Lineage (NCBI taxonomy): Eukaryota > Viridiplantae > Streptophyta > Magnoliopsida > Canellales > Canellaceae > Warburgia > Warburgia ugandensis. The sequence goes on along the minus strand of CP141133.1, from coordinate 55,636,064 downwards.
AAGACAATTCCTACTAAATTTTAATATGCTAAGTGACATATAATGAAAGATACAATTATAAATATAATTACCTTCATGACATCTAAAACCTCTTGACTATATGCCAAGTTCTGTCTATCATCAGTACCTCTAGCCACTAGGGAAGATGAGGAAGGAATAGGAGAACTCTTAACCATATATTCATTGAAGAGAGAGAATAACTTATCCTGAACTTAAGCAAACTCCAAGCAACCATTACCAAACAATTTCTTGTATGAGAATTCCACAAAGGAGAGCTTATATCAAGGATCCAACACACATGCAATTGCCAAAATTGTGTTGAATTCAGACCAGTACTTTGAAAACTTGGCAAACATTTGGGTGGACATACGCTTCATATAGTCATCATCACTTCTCATGTATTGTTTTAAGGTCAAATAAATCACAAATATTGCACAAAAGTAGAGATTTTTCATGGGATACTTGGATCCAGAAAACATGCAGGTGGCATCATAAAAAACTACCAAAAACTTTGAAATTTATGTAGCCTTTTCCCATTCATCGAAAGAAGGATAGTGCTTATAATTTAAGTCACTTTGTTCTAAGTGACAAAATGCATGTTGGTAACAAAGAGCACTTTCAAGCATCACATAGGTTGAATTCTATCTTGTAGGACAATTTTGTCTTAAGCCCTTTTTTGTCTCAATTAACATGTGATTCACACACTCTAAAAAATTTTGTTTCTGCTTTACGATGCTTTGACATACTTGATACTCTCTCGAATTTTATGAATAACATCATCAATTTCTTTCAAACCATCTTGCACAATCAAATTTAAAACATGACAACAACAACGAAGATAAAGGAACTCTCCACCACAAACAAGAATGTTTCTAATATTTAATTGATGCCTTAATCATTAGCAGAAGCATTGTCTAAAGTGATTGAAAAAATCTTTTTCTCAATCCCCCATTCTACCAATAATGAGTATATCTATTCTGGTAATGATATTCCATTATGTGGAGGTGGTAGAAAATAGAAATTTAATATCCTCTTGTGTAAGACCCATTGACTATCTAGAAAATGTGCTATGAGACTTATATAACCATCAGAAATATAAGAAGTCCACAAATCAGATATCAAACTTATCCTACTAGGTGCCAACTCTAACATCTCATTTATCTTTCCTTTTTCTCTTTTATACATTCTCAGAACATCTGCTTTTACTATATTTATACTAATCAAATGCAAATCTGCACGCAAATATTTTAGTAGAGCTCTAATTCCATCATACTCAATAAATTGGAAAGGCAAATCATGCATAACTACTGCAGCTGCTACTAAATCACGATAAACTTTAGGATCAAACTTATTATCTGAAGCTGAACTTAGTGACATACTCCCCTGACTTTGAGATAAAAGCAACTGGCCTATATCATGAGAAGAGCTCCGTTGACAAGTCTTTATATGACGTTTTAAATTACCAGTACCAAATTTGCTATCACAAATATATATCGCAGAGCACTTCTTGCATTTACACCTTTGCCTTCCATCTTCTGATATCAGAAGGTGTTCAAAAAAATTCCAAACTGGAGACATTAGCTTCCTATGCTTTTTACCTCTGGTGGATTTTGAAACTAACTCCACATTCTCCAAATCAACAAGCTCATCATCGTCATTGTCATGCAGCATATTCAAATTATTAGAAGCATCAGTGCTCCCAACTTGTGCCTATATTGCAAAATGAAGATGACAAACAAAATTTACACTACACCAATTACTAATAAGGGGGTGATGAATGAAAAGACTCAGAATAATAAAGAAAAAACAAAAACATACCTATGGTGCTGTAGGTGTGCAGCTCATTGTGTTAGAAATTTAGAATGGTTGAAGTCTTGAAGATATCTGAGAAGAAAAATCTGAAAGAGGTGTAAAAGCTTGGGTTGGGTTAGGAATGGGCTTTAACAAATTCATGCTAAACATTTAAGTGTAAATCAGTATCTATTGTTATATTACTCCTCTCTCAGTCAAACTCAGACTCTCATAGTCTCACTCACTCTCACTCTCCCATTGATCATCACATCAGTCAGATCCATTGTGATTGTGCTAAATAAAAGGTAAATTTAAAAACCTAATACAAGATGGGTCGATAACAACCATCTTATAATTTAAGAAAAGGAAAAAGATCATTACAACTTAAGCTAACTAACTGTTGATATTACAAGACGATTAATCAATAACTGTCCTATTTTAATGTAAATATAGGACGGTTAAAACATAACGATCGGTCGTATATGTAGAAAAAAATAGGACAGTTATCATCTAACCGTCCTATTTTATATTTCATTATAGGATAGTTATTTGATAACTATCTTATTTTGTATAAATATAGGACACTTAACAAATAACCGTCCTATAATTTTACATACATAAAAGGACGGTTAGAATTGAACTGTCCTATAAATGTTGAAAAATAGGACAATTCTTATGCAAATGTCCTTTATTTACTTAGCACTGTACTGGCTTTGTAGTAGTGGGCCTAGTGGCAGACTTCATGGGAGTGGGACTGTGATGTGTCATGTGTCATGTGCCAGTGACTACTGGACAGGGACAAACAGCCTCCCCTCCTCCAATAGTCCAATTCCAAACTGGCAAGTGGCAAGTGGAGTTAATGAAACTTACACTTCAATCGTTTGTCAAATATTTTGAGTATTTGATGTTCCATCTGACGTGTGGGCCCCCTTTTCAGTGGCGGGAAAACAAAATGAAAAGTTGAAAGCATATGCTTAAGTCCTTAACCTATTCTGTTAAGTGTTAACTGTTAAGCAATTATCTAGGACAATTGTCATTTAGTAGTTAGTACTACTATACTACTAGTATAGTGGACTGTAGTTTTTGAAATTGAAAGTAAAATTCCCACCTTTGTTTGATTTGATCTGGTCTGTTGCCACCACCTTTGAGTCTTAACTCTTGAGTCTTGACAAACTTGACTAATATGACACTATGACTCATGAATCATGAGTAGTAATGTAGTTACAATATCCTTTGAATCTTTGATCATCTCATCATCTAAGTTCTAATCTAATGCACTTAATGTAGTCTAAGACTAAGTCCTTTTGTTGTGGTTGTCTTATTTTTGCATGTTTAAATCAAACAAATCTTTCTCACACCTTATCTTGATCCTAGTCTATGACAGTGATCATCATATCATATGGCCTTAAGTTTAGCCTCACTTACTATTCTCTTATCATTCATTTTAAGATTAGTTACACATTGTCAGTAACAAGTTACACTTACAAGATAATTAATTAACAAGTTTTGTAACTTGTATAAGTGAGTAACTGTGATATATTGTATAAAATTATAAATGCTCATGATAATAGATTAGGAATAACTCATTAATTAACAAGTTACCAATGTTTCTAAATTCTAACTCCCAATTGATGATAATAGATTGGGAATAACTCATTCATCCATTATCCATGTAGAGTAAAAGATAGTAACTCACCTAATGAGTTAATAATTTACATAACTATTCGCTTTCTATACTCATTATCCACTATAATCTTAATTGCACAACTCTTTCTATACTCATTCAGTCATTCTCAACTACTGAGTTAATTACATAACTACTACTTCTATTCTCATTTAGTCATTCTCATTTCTCACCTAGTGAGTTAATAACATGACTCTTTCTTTACTTATCCTCAACCTCAACAACTAATGAGTATGAGTTTTACCTACATAACTTTGTCTTTTTAAGCTCATCCTCAACTAAGTAACTAAGTTGAGATAATTACACAACACTTTATTTACTCATACTCATACAGTCATCCTTACATAACTCTGTCTCTTTAAGCTCATGTAGAGCCATCACCCATGCTGCTCATCCTCAATTCTACTCAATTAAGATGAGTTAATTACATAACGCTTTTTTTACTCATACAGTGATGCTTACATAACTCTTTCTTTTTAAGCTCATCCTCAACTAAGATGAGTTGATTAGATTACATAAGTCTTTCTTTACTCATACTTACATAACTCTTTTTAAGCACATCCTCTCCTCAACTAAGAGTCTAAGATTAGTTAATTATATAACTATTTCTCTTATTATTCATCCTCAATCAAACTTAGGTCCTCAACAAGTAATGAGTATGAGTTGTTTTAATTTATGTTAATATGTTATGTGGAACATGGAATCAGTTGTTATTACATATGAGTATGTTTCTCTTATGATCCATTGATAATTTGATGGATGTTATTGTAACTTTGAAACATGGAATCAGTTGTTATAAGTGGCTGATCTGTGTTCAATTAGGAAATCTAGCTTTAAAAGAGGTGAAATCCATGAAATTGAAGGATAATCTCCTAGATGAAGTTGATCAAGGATGATATTTACATAATTGCTTTTTAATTTTCTAAGTAACTACAAGAAGGTTAAAGGAAAACCGTCCTTTTATAATATAATAGTACAGGATGGTTATGCAATAACCGTCCTACATTTTTTATTAATTATAGGACAGTTATTTAGGAACCGTCCTATATATTATTTATAAGACGGTTATTTGATAACCATCTTATATAATCTAAGCTATTATTTTTCTTATATAGGACGGTTAATCAACAACCATCCTATATTTTATGCTTATAGGATGGTTATTTCTAAACCGTCCTATGATTGTTACTAAATAAAGGACTGTTATTTAGTAACCGTCTTATAATTATATTATTATAGGAGGGTTTTTGTAGAACCATCCTATATCTATAGTGCATTAAATCTTTCTTCTCTCGCCTTTCACTGTTCACCTTGGCATAATCACATTTCATTTCTTCTCCTCTCCTCTCCCTACCCTAGTCCTACTTCTCCGGTTCTACCCTAACCTAAGTGGCTAAGTCCTTCAAGTTCATGTTCAACAGTTCAACCAAAACTAGGGCAAACGCATAAACCAAAAGAAGAGTGTCAGTGAAAACTGAGAAGAAGAAGGAGAGAGGGAGAGAGAAAAATTACAACCCTAGCAAGGACAAAAACTTAGAAGGTAGAAACCGATTGGCGACCGCAATGGAAGGAAGTTCATCATCATTAGGTACTGGTTCACATTATATTATGCTCTTGGAAGTTCGAAACTCTAGGTAAATGTAATGTCGCCATTTTTTTCCATGTTTTTATTATGTAGCAATAGTCGTAGCAAGCACAATCAGTAGCACTACTAGCACCACTCTTGTATAGTCTTATATATTACATTACAATTACTTCTCAGAATATAGGGTTAAAAATAGTTAAGTGTCAACCTTAACAATCACACACTAGTCTCGCCACAAGTGGTTTTAACATTTGTTATCTCCCTCATATTGTAGTAACTGTACTGTCATACATATCTTTAATTATGCCTATAAGTATATATAGCCCTGCATTTGCAAGCAACATGAAACCAAACTGATTGATTCTCCGATACACTTGTTTCATGTCATAGCCTCTTCTCAATCACTCTTTCAAAAAGTTTCATAGTGTGGCTAATATGTTTGATCCCTTGATAATTATTAATTAGTGCAACTCTATATGTCTCCCTTATTCTTATTATAAATTGATTGGTACAATAGAGCTTTTTCTCCACTCATCACTTATAAGGCATTTTCTTTGATTTTATAATATTGTTAAGCAACTTGGTCAACCAAACTACCCCAATATGGAAAATTGGCAATATCTCCAATATGCTTCCAAACCTCTATTAGTAATTTAATATACCATTGATCGGGCCCCATGGCCTTTCTTGATTTCATCTTTTTCAAAGCCTCTTAAATACTCTAAATCTATAATATCCAATGTTATTTAGACTTATAGTATTTTCCATCCCTATATGCTATATTCTCAGAGCCATTGTCATTTAACAATTTTTAAAAGTATGTTTGCCACCTTTGTTTGATCTCATCATCTTTAACTAATACCTTTTGATCATTGCTTTTAATGCACTCAGTTATTTCACTTACACTTTTCACTTTTCTAACTGTAGTCATTTTTATTTTTATTTGTGAAGTAAACATGGGAGAAGAAGAAGTACAACTAGAACAAGAACAGGAAGAAGTAGTACAAGAACAATTAGAAGAGGTAGAAGTACAATAAGAACAACAACTACAACACAGAGAAGCAGAACAATCAAGACTATCAAGCACATGTCCACCACTAACACCACCTATCAGTGTCAAGAAAAAGGTCAGGGGACTAACACATATGGATCATATAAATAAGAGAGCATCAAAGGGAATCAAAGAAATTGTACAATTCAACAGTAGAGGCCAATCGATAGGTGGTACTGCACATGCTTATGCTAGCTTCATATGCTACATTGTTAGAAGACTTGTGCCTGTATCAATGACTGATTGGAGACTTGTATCGTCAAAAGTCAAAGATGCAATATGGGAAATGGTCAAGGTATGTAAATTCTTCCTACATATAACATAATATGTCCCTTACATTTATATATTTTGTTTTTGTTTGCATATGAATCATGATACACAAAGTTGCTACAATACTTATTAGTTAGTTAGTCACTTAACCTGCTTCTTCTTTTATTTAGTAGTCTTCCTTTGAAGTATCTAATGAGTGTAAGAAGCAAGCATTGCTAAGAGCTGGTGAACAATGGAGGAAGTGGAAGAGTGAGCTTGCAAAGAAGTACATACTTTCAAATTCCCATGATCCTTCTAGCCTTAACATGGTCCCTCAGTTGTATTCTTGCTTCATTAATTAGGAAGCATAGAATCAATTTGTACAGTATAGGTTATCTCCTAATTTTGAGGTAATCACAACTTGAACTAGCCAAGCTAAATTTTGATTCTTGTAATTATTATATTTGATTGTATTTTGATTACATTACTTTAATGTCCAGGCAAAGCATATAAAAGGACAAAAAGCATTGCTGCAAAGGGGGACATCCTGTATAGGGCAATGGGCAACAAGGATGAGCACCCTGGCCGGGTAAGGGGCCAAAGTTGGGGTGTTGTTCCCTCCAAGTTCTTCCCCAACCAAAAGGCTCCTACGCTACAAGAATTAGAAGAATGGAAGAAGCAAACAGTTGTGGAGATATATAGCAAGATCAAAGATCAATTGTTGAAGGAACTCCAGGGTGGTGGAAGAACCTCATGTGAGGATGTTGGCCCTCAAGCTCAAGCTCAAGCTCAAGTTCAACCACGCCAATCTGACAATAGCTGCACTCCTAGTCCTCCGTCAAATGAAGAGGTGGTAGAACAAGTACTTGAATGTGATGTCCCAATCAGTGAGGTATGTATATTGACATGTTTAGTTTTACAATGTTACTTATTTACTAACCTTTTCTGTTTACATTACATCACTAATTATTATATATATATATATATATACATATATGTCATTTCTCAAATGCAAGTGGGTCAGTGCATATTGCAGCTACATACATTTGAGAACTATGTGGTTGTGACAACACTATACAAGGTTCGCCCTATGACTTTCGCCACCTTACATGGCAAGTTGATGCCTCCACACACCAAGCGCGTGTGCATCACTATTGCCATTCAACCAGATGCTCCCCTTCCATTTCCAATCGAAGGGGATGATGTTGAAATGGTTGGGGATTCAATTAGATATCATGTGAATTGGCCAGAGAAACATATCAAACTAATGATATCCAATTCCAAGGTACATATATTGTAACTGTAGACTGTAGTCATGGCATCATTTTCTCCTACATTTTATAAGTCATTCTAAATTGTTAATTGATTAATATTGTCTACAACATGTCGGATCACTAGAAGCAGCATAAGGGGCAATTGAAGCAAACCTCGCCATCGCCACCAACAAATTTTGGCCTAGTGGCAAGTGTAGCCCCATCCTAGCCTTCTCAGGTAGTACTAGACTACTAGTTCTATATATTTGTATAGTTGTATCATGTTACATGTGGACTTGAACGATATGCTGTATATTATATATTCATTACTAATTTCTAAAATGTTACATCTACAGTGTAGGGATTAGGTGGAGGTTCCACTTAACACACCTCCATTCGTAAGGGTATTATACAGACTGGTCAATGAAGATAACACAATGAACCCCGCAAGGATAGAGGCAGGTGTGCTTTTCCAATGATGTGGTTGAGGTTCCACTCTTCAAGGAAGACCTCTTAGCCATATGTAATATGGCTCAATTGGAATACATGCACATTGTAGTCTATATAGGGTATGTCGTCGTATAACTGCTCTACTAAAGTTAGACTATTACGAATCAAAGTAACATTACTTGCTTTTTTAATAACACTTGATAATTATTTGACATTAACCCAAATTCCTAATGCAGGTATTTGCATGTTATCTTGCAAAGATTAGAGGTCAAGGACATTTACAAGTTCCTTGACCCTTCTCTTGTCTTTTGATTGGACTATGTGCCCATGAACAAACAAAGTGAATATATCATTCCTGGGCTCATGGGTTGCGCAAAGGGGCAAGCCTTACTGATTCCCTACAATAGCGAGTAGGTTTTGTAATATATGTTGCTTAATTATGCCATTTCAATTTCATAATTCATACACATGAATACTATATTAGTTAAGATTAGAGAACATTCAATTGAATTATTGTTTTTATAGGTCCCATTGGATGCTGCTAGCTTTGAATGTGCATGGTGGCCATGCAATTTTTTTTATTCGTGTGGAGCACACATTCGGGAACACCTGATGGAAATTATAAACAAGTAAGTCTTTATTATTTCTTTCATTATAATATAACTACTCACCTGGCAACTATTATAATATTCATAATCTAATGCTTTCCAATTATATGTGTGTAGAGCATGGTATAAATGGGCTGAGCAGAAAGGCATTCATCACCCACCAAAACTCAACTAGAAGAAGGCCAAGGTACGGTTTACTAATTACTGCTCTTTAGACTCTTTGATATAATTTTAAACCTGAACTTATTGGACATTATATTTTGAACCTTTTCTATTGCCTTTGGTGACATTGTTCTGCAGTGCCCTAAACAAAAATCAAATTGAGAGTGTGGGTATTATGTTCTTAGATACATGAGAACCCTCATTCGCAATGGAGTTACAATCTCACAATTGACAAAGGTGAGACTTACTGACCAATGTTACACTTTTAATTTGTATATTTCCTGACTAAATCCAAGATTACATGTTTGAACTAAGTTATTATATGTTTCTTGCAGGCAGATTTGGGAAGCAAGAGTTACTCCCAGTTAGATCTAGACAATATTAGAATGGAATGGATAGATCATATTATGAATTTTAATTTGTAGTTCAGTGATGTAAATGAATGTATCAGTATCATCATTATTGTATATGCATTTTACTCAAATATAATACAAAGATCAGTTCATTTCAATGGATGTGTTCTATTTTTCTTTTGATTTAAGTACACTATTTCAATGTATGTGCTCTCTTTGTTTCAAACTTCCAAATTTCAATCATGTGATTGGGAAGTTGGTGTTTTGATCAGCAGATGGGTTGATCATCAATTTTCAATGATGGCTTAGATCAGTAAATGGGTTGTATCATGTATAGTATGGGTGATTGGGGTTGGTTTTATTTGTTCAATTCAATGTGAACTGTATGGAGTACAGGAGCAGAAGTGAATGTATACAATGATTTTAAATATAGTAGGTTGAATGTAAATGTGTTATTTTGACACACAGTCCATTACTATGGCTGTATTCCATTTTTTGTTTTGATTCAAGTATGTATGTGTCAATGTGATTGTATGTACAATATAGTGTGCTTGGTCTATTTCAAAATTTTAATGATGGGAGATTGGTGTGTACAAGCCTTCAAGAGTCAAGACAGGGTTTTGAACTTTTGATATGTGAGGACTTAGGAGTGAAGTTGTGTTTAATGGATGGATCATGGACTAATGCCTAATGGGTGGGTAATGGAAAGAGAGAATTGTGTGTGGAGTCACACACTAGAGACTTGGACAGTAATGCAGGTAATCACTAAAAAAATCCATTCCAATAGTAATGGATCACAATCAAGATGATCTTAAAATAAAAATCTGATCCGATGGATGGATCCAGGACATATCAAAACCTCAAGATCAATGATCACAATAGAATTTTATAGCTTGTAGATTAGTTAGATTGATCAAAATATTATAGATTTTTTTTTTACAAATATAGGACGGGTATTTGGTAACCATCTTATATCATCATATTATAGGACAGTTAAAAAATAACCGTCCTATAATATCTTATAAGTAACCCTAATATATAGGACGGTTACTTAATAACCGTCCTATATAACATATAAATGTAAGACGCTTACTTAAAAACTGTCATATATAACGTATAAAATATAGGACAGTTTTGTCTTAACCGTCCTATAGCTTCTGGTATTACATACGACGTTTACATACTAACCATCCTATATAACGTACTGTCCTGTCTTTTATCAGTTAAAATATAGGACTGTTACTCAGAAACCATCCTATTTAGTGTTTGCGTCATTCAGTTCAACTTGAAGTTTTACCAAGTCGTGTGTCATACAGGTTAACATTGATTGACCTGAACACAACACGATTTATGACATGTCATTTTCGAGTCAACTCGAAAATGACACGAACGCGATAAGGCTCAACCCTAACCCGCTAAATCCATGTCGGGTTCAAGTCATGTTATCATGTCGTGTCATATTTTGCCACGCCTAATATATAGTGTGATTAGAGGAGAAAACCCTTTCGTATGTAGTCCTGAGACTAGGCCAAAATTGTAGCTTTAGATCACCTTTTTCTACAAACGAAGAATTGCAAAGCAAATCACTCTCTTACTCTCACTTACACACTCTCCTAAATCTAATCCCTAGCAGCGACTTGAACCTACAATCAAGCATACTTCATAAGAAATGCCAAAGCTGTCTGCAACCAAGCGTGCTTCACAAATGTTGGCATCTAAGTCCACTTATAGCTTGGATATGTAATATAGCGCTTCACAAATGTTAGCATCTGAGTCCACTTATACTTATAGCTTGGATATTTGTTATCTTTCTTGGGCAACATATCAATGGAAGACTGTTTCCAGAAACAAACTCTAGGGATAGTGTTTACTCTACGAGATGCTTATAAGAATTTACTCTTGCCAAGAACGAGATGCAAAATTGTTATACTTTATTAAGAAATGCTAATCAAAGCGCTCGAACAAACTGTCAAATCCAAAGCGCCCACTTTTGCACATAGGGTCTCACCCTTAGATGATGGGACCTGTTCATCTCATTTGTATTTGCTTTGGACATGTTATAAAAAAAGGATCAAAAAGTTTCGGGTAATACATATACCTGGTTTTCTACTTGGGCCACCCTTTTCTCTCTCCATATATCTATATCTCTCTCTACAAAAAGGGGTATCCCAGGTCAGAAAAAGGTTCGGAATGTTCATCTCATTTGCATTTGCTTTGGATATGTCCTAAATAAAGAATCACAAAGTTTGGGACAATACATGCACCCCTTTTTCTTATTAGACTACCCATTTTCTCTCTCTGTCTGTCTCTTTCTCTCTCTCTATTAAAACAGGTATCATAGGTAAGAAAAACGGATGTATACATCGCCACTCCATAGTTTAGAGGACTGACATCTTAACAATATTTTTAGTCGCTGAATTTAGACCACTGTTTTGATAAAGTTATACAGTCTAATTTTATATGCACAGAATTATATTTTTCCAGACGCTAGAATCATGCAAAGCAGGAAGAATAAACAAAAGCGTAAAATCGTTCAGAGGTGGGTCCTTAATGCAAAAGTGAGAGGTTTAGTTTAGTATTACTCTAGTTATGAACATCCCGAACCCATTTTATATGTCTGACTCAACGTGGCCAAAATTTTCAAATGAATGGCTCAATGTTTCGATACTGGTAAGTGCTACATTCATGCACACCCTCCTAGAATCACCCCTCTCAAAGCCAGTTTGTGAGAGTGCAGTACAAGGTAGGTGATCGTTGCTACTATCTTGCTGACGAGCAGGGATAAGCAGTTCTATTGAAGTCTCGATTCGGGTTTCATCAACCGGTACGTGCTGCATCCCACATTAGGATGGAGAGGAGCTACTTCGAACCTAAGTCTTGCCATGGAAGAGGCGCCTTATACTGCCACCGGGCTAGAAACTTCCATGAAATGAATGCTTCAGCAAGTGGAAACAAAATGACTTCCCGTAATGAGCCTCTTTCCTGGGTCATTAGGGTTCAAGCCTTGTGCCAGTGCCAGTCCCGTGGTACTTAGTATGTTGTAGGCCGAGTTGCTCGTGAGTGCGTGTGAGTTCAACATTACCAAAAAAGAAAAAGAAATTTCCCAACATGCACACTGCCGTGGGCACAAAGCGCACACGTTATCTTTGACTTAATGCTGTTGGTCGTCCCGATTGTCCTAGAAGAGCTCGGCTGTCAACAGAAAAGTAAAAGCGAGCTAGAAATGATTTGAATAAGTTTCTAATTGATCTGTAGTTTCTGTAAACACGATTGCTCTCCCCAGTTATCTATTGCCTGCACAGACCAAATATCCGTTTCAGAGATTTACATGTCAGAACTTCTAAATCCTTGCATCCAGCCAAAATTTACGTCCCAAAGATCATCTCAGTGAATGTTTAGTATTCTTTTCCTCTTCGTATTCAACTGCTATACCAGTCCGACAATACGGGCAATCCCCGCAAGCACGAACCCAGGGATTTAAGCACAAAGGGTGGAACCCATGCCCACATGCAAGGCGGATCAAATGCTCTCCTTCCCAGAACTGCTCTAGACATATACTACACTCATGCCCTGCTCTTGTGACTGCATCTTCTTCAGTAAAGGAAAAAACCTCCTGTGGCAGACTATTGATGGCTTCCTGGCTAAGTCCTGGGGGCTTCTTTTTGCTCGGATTTTGAACAATTGCCGGCAGGTCTATTGCACCGGTTGGGTCAGTCAATAGCATAGCAGTTGCAAATTCCACGTACAGGCCTGCGGCTCTGCTTAATTGTCTGGATATAAAACAAGTAAAACATGTCAAATACCCAAACCAAGGATAGCAGAAATGCAGCAAACCACGATTAACAAAAAAGATGTATCCTCCACGGAAATTGTATATTTAGGCGTTATAACTCACATGGCTGATAATAAGAAGCAGAAAATGAACATGCAAATGGATGCCAAGAGAAACACCTGTTTCCTGGAAGCGAAACACCTCTTAGTCTCTCACTTAGCCTTGCTCTTGCCTGTATTACTGATCCTGGAAGCCTATCATTCCTTGTGAATCGCTGCCTGTTGGTTCTGTTGTTAGAGGCCTCGGCAGCACTAATGTTGCTGATGACAGGTGAGCTAGCACTATGATCTAATCGGACTGATACATGTTCCTGTGCAGTGTCCCATTAGGTATTTCAATGACCACAGGTTAAATTAAAAGCATGTACTCTAATTTTCTTCTTAGTAGAAGTTTCACAATGAAAATATAACCAAGTGATGAATATATATGATGTATATATAATGAGCACGTGTTGGCCTTTGCCTGTGTGGGTGTGTCTATCTGAGTGCCTGCAAGTGTATGTGTGTGCATATCTGGATTTATTTGTGACTCAAGTATTTCCATACCCCATGAGAATCTCGTGTGCTTATGTTAGGGCACGCACACCCATATGTCTGCACATGGGTGTACACTGGCATGTCTTTGCATGCAATGAGTGTTCATGTGGACATTTGAACTTGCACTGTTGCATATTTGATAAAGCAGAAGAAGGATTTTATCAGTTTTAGTTCCTAAACCAACATGATTCGTAACACCCAAACAAGGAAACCAAATTTTGGTTGGAAACGTACTCCAGTTCTCCCTTCGTTCTCTTTACCAAGACAGACATTATCTACAAAAGACAACGTCATTATATGAATAGATTTACTTATAGATGGAAATGAACCATGTCTGACAATTCAATATATAGACAGCATTTTAGACCCTTTTTACATAATGAGGCAATACAGTAGGCAACTAAACCTGAGGAGAACAACCAGCTGCAACAAGGCAAATTTCCAGCACCAAGCATGGTGGGTACAAACTACAAACATTTTTTTTAATTACACTCCGATGATGAACCAGATAATCAAGAAACTTGGCTGAGCTGGATAACTAAGAGAAGGAAAGCAGTTTCATTAACATCTTATTTCGCCCTATTTGTGCATGGAAATGGGTTTAACTGCTTCTCTAGGTGACAAGAAAAACAGTGAACTTGGTGAGGACAGCCACCTTAGTTAGGAGCATACAGCCTTAAGAGTCTATGAACAAGAGACAAGTTATTTTCACATTTCATTAAAAACATAAAAGGGTAGTGATATATGTGCCTGTAAATTTTCCCTTATCGGGCCCACTATAGGCATGGACAGATATAACTCTAGTTAGGATCAGATTTTGAAGATCCTAATCATTCACAATGTTGCACTTGACCTAAATGGGATATGCACCAAAATTCTATATTGGACGATTATAGCTGCTGTTTTCCTGAGTTGTTAAATGGACGGTAAAATTGGTCCACCATCCATTTTATAACTAAAAGTAGCAGTTGAAAGGATCATCCAATGGATGAGAACTTAGGAGTATGCCCCATCTAAGTCAGGGGTAACATTGTGAACCATTCAGATCTTCAAAACTATGGACCCACCTGGAGTTATAGCTGTCCTTACTCCTTACCATTACTAAGGGACTCAGGAGGAATAATAAGAAGCACATTATCACTACCTGACATAAATACTAGCTATTTTCTGGAAATATTTCATATTGTACATGTTACACCCAAAGCTCATTAATGCAACATAATTGCAAAACTTAACTTAGACATGTTGTAGTTTCTCCAAAACTGTAAGAAATGGTAAAGAGTGAAAGGATAAGAAGTGTCGTTCTGCGAGTAGCTCAAAACCCACAGAAAACATGAGGCATGATTCTTAGGACAACTATCAGGGATTCCACGCAGCATCAACTAAATTCATGCATGAAAATATTTTTACAAACAAATCCAGAAAAAGAACAGGTAATGGATCATCACTAAATCTTAGATAATGGAGTACCAATCATCATGCTACATGCAAATAATGCAAAATTGAGGTAAGGTCAAATGTCCTACAGTTTGACAATTCTCGTCAAGAAGTTGAGAGGACATCTACTTTGTCTGAAAGGAAAAGAAAGAAAGAGCAAACATAAATGCATAAGATTATAAGTATGCACTTGGATCTCTGTCAGGAATAGTGTACAAAAAATCCATACCAGTTGGCTCATCAGAAGTCTAGGCAGATGCACTTTTGTGTCCACAATCATGCATCAATTATTTGTGTACTGAGTAAAATAATATGAACAAGGCATGCAAAGAAGGTAAAAAATTAAAATAACAAAATATTGTGGTTGTAAGGGGGTGAAGGGAAAACACAGAGGCCTTGAATAAGATGAAATCAGGAAAAGCCCTGGGGCCCAATAGTATATCATTAGAGGTTTGGAAGATATGAGAGATATTGGAGTAGTTTGGTTGACAAAGTTATTTAAAAATATTGCAAAATTGAAAGAAAAAAAAAATGTCAGATTAACTAAGGAAGAGCTCCATTTTACCAATTTATAAGACTGAAGGAGATATATAGAGTTGTAGTAATTATCAAGGGATCAAACTTATGAGTCATACTATGAAAATTTTTCAAAGAGTGATTGAGAAGAGGTTATAGCATGAGATGAGTGTATCGAAGAACTAGATTGGTTTCATGCCTGGGAGTCTATCGTAGAAGCTATTTTCCATCTTACACAGTTAATAAAGAAATATAGAGAGAGCCAAAAGGACCTCCACAGTCTTTATTGGCTTAGAAAGAGCTCACGATAAGCTCCCCAGAGAGTCAATATGGAGGGTGTTAGGCGAGAAAGGGGTTTTGTAGGGGTATATAGACATAATTGAGAATATGCATGAGGTAGCAGTACCAATCATTACGACCACTAGCAGAGAGACTGGTGATTTTCCTATCACTATAGGATTGCACCAAGGATTAGCATTGAGCACGTACCCTTTCACATAAGTTATGGATGAGTTAACAAAACAACTACCCGAGGAGATTCCTTGGTGCATATTATTTGCAAACGATATAGTTTTAATTGATAAGACAAGGGTGGGCGTAAACACAAAGCTAGAGTCATAGAGAGATGCATTAGAATCTAAAGAATTTAAAATTAGCCGAACTAAGATAGTGTACGGAATGCAATTTTAACAAGGAGAGCAGTGGGAGTGGAGCATCAATAAAGATTGATAACCAAGAAGTCTCCCTAAAAGAACACTAGATATTTGTGATCAATAATTCATGAGAGCAAAGAGATTGATAGGGAGGTTACTCAAAAAATCCAAGCAGGTTGGAACAAATGGAAATGCACCTTTGGAGTTTTGTGTGATTGGCGAAGGCCACTGAAATTGAAAGGAAATTCTATAGGATGGTTATAAGACTGGCCATGCTCTATAGATCAAAGTGCTAAGCAGTTAAGGAACAAGAAGTATATCACATGAGCATTGACAAAATGCGATGTTTGAGATGGATGTGTGTTAAGACAAAAAGGATAGAATTACAAGTGAAAACATTAGAGGAAACTTAGGAGTGGCACTAATAGGTAACAAGATGAGAGAGATTAGACTTAAATGGTTTGGAAATGTCTAACGGAGATCGAAAACAGCACCAATTAGAAGTAAGGCGATCCAAGTCGATGGTTCTAAAAGGGTAAGGGGAAGGCCTAAAAGAACATAGATAGAAGGGGTGAGAAGACTTTGGAACTAAATGAAGACAAAATATTTAATAGAGGGGAATGGAGGAGCAAAAATCAAGTGGTCGACCCCCTAACAAGATAAGGTCTTGATGATGATGATAATTAACCTAATGCACATTAAAAGGAAATTACTATAACTAAAACAAAACTACAAAGATGTCTCCATAACTATCACACTTGGGCCCATCTCTAAGCATTAAACCAATGATATAGGACAACAAGCAAAAAGGCATAATCTATATGCTGAGGTTAGACCAAAATCAATTTAAATTAAAAAATACAAATTAAACTATCACTATCACTTTTGACTTGCAGAAAAATAGCTTTAATAAGCATGACTGGCCTCCAATGACCTACAGGATCTTCAGATCGTCCTAGATCTCTACCAATTATGGTAAGATCGAAGCTTCAAATAAGACCATCCCTCTGATTAATGAGCAGTCCTAATTAAGTTTTGATATAGGGTTTCTAGGAATTTAACTTAGAATAACAATTAACAATTATCATCAACGCATTCACGTAATCACATGCAGTATAGAGATCATCCGAAAAAAGATAAAGAAGAAAAAAAAAATACTGAATGAGAGATCAGGTTGAAATGATATTACCAAGGCCTCGTACTGAACGCGGCTTCACAACAACAGGAAGGAAATAGAACAAGGAATTCATCTAGTCTAACAAAATCTCTATTCATTATTCATAAAAAACTGCTTACAAAAAGAGAAAAGGATCTTGAGTAGGGGACGTCCAACCCTAATTTAGAGGAAAAGACAAAATTACCCCAACTTAAGTCACAACACACTAATAAACCCAATACCCTCAATGGTAAATATCTAAGTAAAAGAAATAAATAAACTATACATAACATAGAAAAAAACGTGGGATGATTCCCATTAACCTCTCTGCCAAAAAGACTTCGACCCTGTCAAAGTAGAAACATCGAATTTTCCAAGTTTATGTGTGTCCAATGCGAGATCTTCAAATGCAAATACATACACCTTGATCATCAATAAAAATTCTCCATGTATGCAGCTCCCAATGTAGGGTCATCAAATAGTGCCTACATACATGGGTCTTCAATCATTACATCTTCCTAGGGTGGGGACCTCACTATATATAGTACATATGTACGTATAAGAGGTCTTCCACTCTCAAGGATCAGACAACATAGAGGCCCTCCTCCATCACCTTTGATATGTCCTAAGTCACATCTAAGGTGGTGATCATCATCATGGTTGCTTCATAGTAAAATGTCAATAACAATCCAGAAAGTTTGGATATAGGCCTGAACCTCGTACTTTGTAATTCAGGTACAATCAGATGCAAGTTTGTCCTTGCACTTGACAAGAAATTTTTTTATAACCCCTTCTCTAGTGGACGCTATCTGATGGTCAAGTATGTCCTCTACCTGCTCTTTTGTAGGACAAACCTGTGATTGCAAAGGTAATGGCTACGTAGGTAGGGCAGGGGGCCAAAGGCTCTGGATGGGCTTGCTGGGATTAATGCTTGGGTCAAGGCTAGAGTCAAGACTAGGGTCAAAGGGTGAATTGGTGGGATGAAGAAAATGAACTAGATCCTTCACATTTAACATTGAACTAATCCCCCAATCAAAAGAAAGATCCAAGATATAAGCATTCTCCCCTACCCTCATCAATAATAGAAAGGGACCGACACTGTGAGCCTATAACTTCTGAGTGACTCTCTGTGAAAATCACTCAAGTCTTATGATAACTTAGATGGCCTATATGATGCAAACATGAGTATGAGATCTATAGACATCCTAAGCTTGTACCCGTGAACGACCTTAAAAAGACTAATACCAGGTGTCCTATTAACAGAATTATTATATGTGAATTCAGCAACTGGTAAAATGGTGTCCCAACTCTTAATATGCTCTCCCACTAAGCACCTCAACAAATTCCCTAGACTTTGATTTACAACTTCTATCTGACCATCCACCTGTGAGTGGTAACCAAAAGAGAATTGAAGCCTACTATCATATCTCATAGTGTCTTTTAAAAGAAGCTGACAAACTTGACATCCCTGTCAGACATTATGGACTTTGGTAACACATGATACTGGCGATCCTAGACGCGTCAACTATCTTAAAGCAAGGAATGAAGTAGGCCATTTTAGAAAAATGATCCATAACAATAAGAATGAAATCATACTTCCCGATAATCTAGGGTAGTCCAAGCATGAAGTCCATACTCAAATCTTGCCACTGAGCAAGTGTTAATGGCAAATGGGTGTACAATCCCATATTCTGTTTGCGATACTTTGCCAGTTGACAAGTACGGCATTGTTTAATGATGTTGGTAACATCCAATTGTACACTAGGCCAATAGAACCTATCAAAGACAAGAGCAATAGTCTTGTCATGACCAAAATGGCCAGCGACCCCACCCATGAAGCTTGCAAATGAGAAAATCTCCCAAGAAAGTGCAGGGAACGAAGCTCTCTAAACAAATATTCATCTTACAAGTAGTCCCTAGTACTCTGTATCTAACCATCAATCAGATCTCTCCAAAATTCAGGCATGATAAATAATCCTCTCTCAAACACTCAAAATCGATGACCTCAACTTGTAAGGAGTGTAGTAATACCAACCTATGACTTAATGCATCTATAGGTTGGTTCTCGAACCCTACCTTGTGTGTAAGCACAAATGAATATTCCTGAAGATATCCAACCCATTTGGCATGTTGTGGCTTAATTTCTTTTGAGAGTTGAGGTATCACAGGGCCTCATGGTCAAAGACCAAGACAAATTTGTTCAGCAATAAGTAATACTTAATATGTCATAATGCCTGAACGACTGCATAGAGTTTCATATCATATGCAGAGTATTTCAGTTGGGTGTCCTTTAATTTCTCACTAAAAAATGCCATGGGTTAACTCTCTTGACTTAGAACTCCTATACCTAGACTAGATGCATTACACACCACTTAAAAACCTTTGAGAAGTCCAGTACGCGCATCATCAGAGCTTCAGTCATCCGCCTTTTGAACGCTTTGGACGTAGTGTTCGTCCATTTAAATTCTCCCTTCTTTATGCAATCAGTAATGGGAGCCATAATGGAACTAAACCCACAGATGAAGTGACGATAGAAGATTGCTAACCCATGGAAACTGTGAACCTAGTGAAAATTTTGTGGCTCACTCCACTCCATGATAGACCTCACCTTCTTTGGGTCTGCAAAGATCCCCTAAGAAGAAAATAAAAATCCTAAGAAGATAACATGCTGGGAAGCAAATGAACATTTCTTAATATTTGCATATAGCTTCTCTATTTGCAACATCTCACATATTTGCCTCAAGTGGATGAGGTGCTATTCAAGGATTTGACTATATACCAGGATGTCGTCAAAATACATGACCAAGAACTTGCCGATAAACAGCCTCAACATGCGTGTCATGATTGGCATGAATGTACTAGAGGCATTCGAAAGCCTAAAAGGTGGTCTTGGTGATAACCACTCTTAAGGTCAATCTTTAAAAAGATCATGTCACCGACCATCATGTTCCACATATCATTGAGCCTCAATATGGAAATCAATACTTGACTATGATTTTATTGATAGCTTCACTCCCCACACACATCCTCCATAAACCATCTTTCTTGGGTGTGACTAGTGTAGGTAAGGCACAAGGGCTCAAGCTCTCTCAAATGAAACCTTAATAATTTCATCCACTGTTTCTTCAACTCAACATGCTCGGGGATTCATTCCATAGTGGGAAAGGTTCAGAAGACTCGATCTGGAAATCAGATTGATGTGATGCCAAATATTCCTCATGGAAGGTAGCTTATCTAGTAAATCATTAGGAAAAACATCCTGATACTCATGTAGAAGGGGGGCTACCTTGCTAGTGTACTCAGGAGCCAACAACGATGGGTTCTCTTTTGCCACTAAGGCGTAAAAGAAAGGGTCATCTCTAATGTCCCTTGCAAATGTAGTGGTGCTGGCAATGTGGCGGTCTTTAGCTTTGGCCATGCCATCCATAACTGCTTTACTACTGCCTTCTTTTCGGTTGGGTGGCACTTTGGGCGGTAGAGGATTGAGCCGAATCCTCTTATCAACATGTAAGAAAGAGCATGAATTAGACCGACCACAAATAGTAACGTCCATATCATATAGCCGTGGCCTACCTAAAATAATGTGACATGTACCCATAGATATCACATCATACCACAAGGCATCCTTATATGTTGGAAATTCAATGGGAACCAGACACCTTTGAGTCATTGAGAGCAATGAAGAAGCATCAACCCACTCAACTTTGTAAGGTCTAGGGTGGGGAAGGGGCGATAGGCTTAAGCAGGAGATGGCATGAGTGAAAAATATATGTCCAACTCCCACTATCAATGACAACTTTACATTTTTTTTCGCCACTCTTGACATATGTATAAAAAATGTTTGTCCTACACCAATCATCACTACCCTTCAAGTGCACAAGCAATGTGACAACTCTTTCACTATTCGCTTGATGTGCCTCCTCATTGCTGACCTTACCAATGGGCTCATAAACTTCCTCGAGCCATCCTCCATGTTAATGTGCTACAACATGTCCAAATCCTTGACATTGATAACACCTAATATTGTTGTTTACCTGTGAGCTCTCTCCTGACACAACCTTTCCTTTATCGACAATGGATACAGCAATTGCTATAATTCTAGCTTGTTGACTCCCAAATGTGGATTTAGCCCCAAATTCATATTGCTTGGTGGATTGCTGTTTGAGATACCTCTCTAATTCTTACACTGTATGAGATGCATGATTTAAGGAATTTATATCATCGGGAATGAGTTCTTTGTGGAGCTCAGGGCAAAGGCCTATCCTAAAGCTAGACAAGGTCATAGAGAGATCCTCCCTTAAGTTGCACCTTATCATAAACTTATCAAACTAGGCTATGTATTTAGTAACTGACAAACCTCCTCAATGAAGGTTCTGCCATGGATCTAGTAACCTAGAATTGTAGGACAAGGGACAAACTTCTCCATCAGGCTTTCCTTCATGTTCTCCTAAATGGAAATGGGTGGAGCATGGCTACAACTCACTAACGTTCCAAATTGGTCCAATAGAGCCTTACTTGACCGATCAGCTTAATCCTGGCAAACTATACCTGCTACTCTTTAAACATTTTATACTAGTCAAAGTAATGATTCATATCTGAAAGCCAGTCAAGAAATCACTTTGGGTTTAGTTCGCCATCATGTATAGGAGCCTCAAGCTTAACAGATTTCAAATTATACTAAAAGATAGGGATAGCTTGTTGTCTACTTATACCACCACATTTATCATCATTATCTTCACAAAAATTCTAATGTTACAATATTTCATCGACTTCAATGGGAGGATTTCCTATATTTGACTAGAGCAAGAGAACAATAATGCATTATAGCAATATCTTTCAACATTGTCTTCCACTTCAACCACAAGTCATGGTCATCATCATTTTCCATTTCTATGATAGTCATTGATGTCCACGGATGGTAGCAATATCCCAAGTCTTTACCATAATTAGACCTCAGAGCTTTATTGTTTATCATCATATTCAGGCATAGACTTCCGAGGTTTGATAGCCCATTGGCTTCTGGATATTCCAATAGTTGTTCAAATTTGGTTTCATTGCTCAAATAGACAAACTTGGGCATCTTATGAAGGCAACCCCCTCGAAGGTAATCATGGCTGCATCATTATTTTCTCACAAGAACAAAGTTAGCACATTAAGCCAGAATCAGCATCCTGGTGACCTAGTGAACCACCAAGAAACTGTTGCTAACATCTGCCATTGCACTTGCAATACGATTACAAGAAGATACAGACCCTTTTCTAGAACTTGTCCACTAGTATTTGGCATATCCATTTCCAATCATAATTTTGAACCAATCTAAAAGGCTTAGACACAGCATTTCTTTTCCAGAAATCCCTATCACATGCAAATATAACCTCCAATCCTACCTCACTACATCACTGTGATGACGTGTTCATGTGTAAGGGAATAATCTGGACAGTTAGGTAATTTATTTGAAAGACAAATCTATCTTGTAGAAGATGACCAACTTTTCACCTACTTGGAGTGGTGAGCATATTGGAAAGAGATTAATTTTCTTTATGGAGGTTCTTGATTTGATTAAAAGTCACAGCCACAGTATTCTAAATGCTAAGCACCAAGACAACGACCAAATGCATTATCAATGTAGCATAAATAAAGAACACGTGGCTACATTCAAGACCACCCAAAAAAAAAAAATGAATAAAAGAAAGAAACCATGACATTATCCAGAACTTTGCAAAGATCTCTTGCAATAACCAAATTTGGTTACAGGTCAATTTTGTTGGAGACTGAGATAGGTTAATGGTCCAGTTCATTCTCTCTCTGGAATTATGCTGTTAGAGCATCTTTATTGATTAACAAGATAAGATCATTGACATGAAATGAAGAGGACATGGTTGTGAACTCATGCTTGAGATGAACAAAATGAAAATTAAACTATAAGATTGCAAGAAGGAACTCTGTCATGTGGAAGTAAGAGGAATTACTTGGGAGGAATTAAACACTAGACAATGAGGACAGTGAAAGCTAAGATGAGGTAAAGAACAGGAGTTGATGTGTCATGAGCAATAAGGCCGAAAGAGGTTATAAAACTAGACCATTTTCCACAATATCACAAAAGCCATGCAAAAGGATAAACAGAATCAGTTGCTTGGAGGTGAATAAGATGAAGAAAAGGGAATCATAAAAAATAAGTCAGACTGGCATATCTTATTGTACAAGCTCATATGGATAAGAAGGCCTTGAGTCTGATGTCATAGAGTCAAGCAACAAAGCAGAGATGCAATGGAGAAAGAAATTTCAATAAAATATATCAAAGGAACAGCCTTCAAACCAAAGGCAACAGAGCAAGGGGGTACATGGTTGTGTAGGCAGTTCTTAATTAATGTTTGCAACTTCTTAGAGAAAAAGTATTGGACTTTTCAAGGAATTCAAGGAGCGGGTCTGCTCATGCAAGGGTGGCGCAGAGAGCTTAAAGCCCTATAAGCTTGGAGGACAGCATGTAACATTCTGCGAAGCAGTTACCAGCTTAAGAAGCTCTTGGCTAATGCCATATCTTGTCATAGGGTTCTGCTTTCAAGTTCCTGTTAGATTATGAACTTTTCTCATTGAGCCTATCAGTACACTAACCATACCTAGAGGAACAACAGGGTGAAAGGAACGTGAACTGGATATAAAAAAAGCTTATAACATGTTGGGGTTTTGGGAGAGGCATAAATGTCAAACAACATACTTTTCTAGGCATGGCTCTCTAATCTTATTGCTAATAGGTCAACACTTTGGCAGAATTTTTCTTGAGGGTTCAAGTATGCTAGATCAAAAGGTAACTAGCTTTCAATGTCCACCTTAAGAAGTAAGGATACCACTTATCACCCAGTCTTTGCAGAATTATTGGGCACTTTAAGGTGAATGTAACGGATTTTGAGGTGACTCATCTCCAATTTGCTGACAATAGTAGCTTGTTTAATAGAGCTTCTGCAGCACCCATGGTGCTATGCGCAAGTTCAAGATGCAATGATGCAAAACGACATATGCAATGGACATTTAATCTTGAGGCAGAAAATAGGATGAGATGTTCCTAATATTTGTATCACCAAACTGTCTATATTTCAATCGGTTTTGTGGTGGGGCATTTGAAAGTTTCAGTCCTTCAGATTATATATGCTTAATAATGTCAGCAGAGACAATCATGCTAGTGTACTTATGTCTACACTCAATTCCAGATATTATGGTTGAAAGAGTTAAAAGGCTACACCACGACAGGTTGCAGTATAGCATCCCTCCCTTACATGAATGGCCCCACTTTTGGATGATAAAACCTCGTTCCTCTGATGGCTCTGGCTTTGGATATCTCATAAATGAATAAAAAAATGATGACTGGACAATTCTAGTGTCATAAAATGTGTTTTCTTGATCGATGAATGTGGACCATTGTTATAAGAAGTTCCTAACTGTCCATTTCCTGTGATGGAAAGTACAAGTTTTCAGCTTCTGGAGTCATCCAATCTAACACGATTTTGAGCTACTAGGCATCCAAAGCTGGAGCAATGAGATGAATAGGTTGTATCATCCAAAGCTCAGCTCCTTCATGAAGAACTGGGGCACCACTGGGGCACCACAGGGCATCCTGACATGATGTTACACCACAGGGCATTCATCAAAATTTTAAAACGTACAAAATATCACCTAGAACAAAGATGTGAATTTAAGGATGCTAAAAGACAAATCTCTTATTTGTGACAGTTAGAATTCCTCATTATAGTATCCAAAATTCTCTCTTTGTGCATGACAACTCAGAAATAACGAAGAGAGTTGAGAGGTTCATCAAGCTCTGGATTCCCCAAGTATTTCTTTTGAAGAGACACAAATTCAATACAAATGCATAGTTTGAAGATCTCTTGATTCGTGCTACTAAAAATTTCATCATCGTTGTTGTAATTGCAAATAGATTTGAGCTTTACCTTTTCAAAGTAATCAATAAATAGATAGTGCAACAAGTAAGAGCCTAAAACTGGCAAAATTTCACTACTAACCTGGAAATGATAAATGTTCAGGAGTTATGCCCAAAGAAAAGAAAAGATAGAAAATTCAGACACCAGAGTCAGCTGACTAGACAATCAATTAAATTATAAAAGGGAAGTCGAAGAGAATTCAAGAAATGATTCGTCTGAGTTTCAGGACTGCCTTGAGGGCAAAGGTTTAAAACTAGACCTGCACAGCTGAAAACAACACAAAAAAGATTCTTGATTTGCTTCTTAGCCAAATCCAAGACCAAGCAGCAACCAAATCACCAATTAACCCAAACAATTCAATGTGTCCAATAGTTCCCCGTATTTTCTCTCTTTCATGGCCAGTAGAATAGCACATTTCTAGGGTTTTGTGTCCAAAACCGACATCTACGGAAAGAATTCGTCATGATGGGAATTTTCCAACAAGAAATATAAAGAATTCAGTTACCATTTGAGAGATGCGATGACAGAGATGCCGGGCATGCAGAGGGCCGTGAGAAGATCGACGGAAGGGATCGCAATCTTCTTCCCAACGATGATGATGGCCATGCCGATGAGGATGATGATGGTGATGGTGATGGGAGATGTGAGGATTTCGATCAGTAACAGAATCAAACCCCAAGTCGGCGTTTCGGCCGTTGTGAGACCTCCTGCGGTAGAAAAGCTCTGAAGCGCTCGTCATGCAAGGTAAACCCCGCAGCTGCAAAGCGGAAGTTGACAGCAGAAAATTGTCCAGGACAAGGATTTTGACAAGCAAACGCAAAGGAAAAAGAGCGGAAACTGCTCGACTAGCTCGACAAGAGAAGAGAGACAGAGAAAAGGAAAAGGAAAAAGAGGAGAAGGTAAAAGAGAGAGAGAGAGAGAGGGGATGCAGCAGTAGTAGCAGATTCCACAAAGCAACGAAAATGACGGTAAAAAAGACGGGAGACTGTAGCGTCGGGTGGACTAATGGCTAGGGGCGGCAAAATATGACACGACACGATAACACGACTCGAACCCGACACGAATTTAGCGGGTTCGGGTCGAGTCTTATCGTGTTCGTGTCATTTTCGGGTGACACGCCAAAAATCGTGTCGTGTTCGAGTCAATGAATTTGACCCGTCGTGTCTACCTGTTTGACACGCGACCCACTCATGACCTTATTACCTTAACACTTGAAAATATAGGACGGTTCATGAGTAACCGTCCTATATTAGTATTTATATTATATAGGACGGTTACTTACAAACCGTCCTATATTAGTAGTTATAAATATAATATAACTTATATATAGGACGGCTATTCACAAACCGTCCTATATTACTAGTTATATATATATATATATATATAGGACGGCTATTAACAAACCGTCCTATATTACTAGTTATATAGGACGGCTATTCACAAACCGTCCTATATTACTATTTATATAGGACGGCTATTCACTAACCGTCCTATATTACTAAGTTATATTGGAGAATGGAGGGTTCTTCTAGAGCCACTGTTAAGAGTTAATGAGTTATTCTCACACATATACTATAAAGATATTCTCGGAGGAACTGACTTCTTCCAGGTTCTCATTCGGGTGCATCTTAGAGAATATGAAAAGAAAGCAAAGACATGAGAGTGACAAACTATAAACAGAATTCACAAAATATAATCCGTAAATCTGTGATTCAAGATCCGAATGAAGCAGGATTTCTGAAATGTAAGCCGAAGCAACTTGACCTTCCGGTTTGCAAGCTTCGATAAAACACATTTGATTGGCAACGAGATAAGTGAAAGCTTGCAAACATGATATAATTACAACTAGTGGAACTTCCTCATCCCTCTTCTGTTCACACAAATAATTGTGTTCGATTGTCGAGAAACTTGGTAGCTTAGAATCATGGGCTCCAATCATCACAATTGCCCAACATATCAATCACTTAGCACCATCTCCATGACTATATCATTCCAATTGTCAATAGGCCCAGGCGGGCACCAATGCAGACAATCATTACGAACTTAGGCATTTTTAATTTTATCCTCATTCCTCGGCAAATGAATGAAATTGCACTGTATAGGCGGGGATGTCCATCAGTCTCCATTCAAAACACCAACTTCACAATCACATCATTGAAATTTGAAAGTTTTTGGTATCATATTCATATGAATCATATCTACAACTTCTGTATATATCAGTAATTTCAATCATCAACCTCCATTCCATATATGACTCCCTCTCCAATACATGATACAATACATGATATGATATCAACCACCCATACTGTATTTGTAGATTGTATGTACATACATGATACAATACAACCCATCTGTGATCTAAGCCATCATTGAAAATTGATGATTAACCCATCTGTGATCAAAACACCAACTTCACAATCACATCATTGAAATTTGAAAGTTTGAAACAAAGAAAGCACATACATTGATACAGTGTACTTCAATAAAAATAAAAATAGAACACATTCATTGAAATGAACTGATCTTTGTATTATATTTGAGTAAAATGTATATACATGAATGATAATATACATTCATTTACAATTTTACCTCCGAACTACAAATTAAAAATCATAATATGATATGTCCATTCCATTCTAATATCATCTAGATCCAACTGGGAGTAACTCTTGGTTCCAAAATCCACCTACAAGAAACATATAATAACTTAGTTCAGAGATTAGACATGTAATCTTGAATTAAGTCAAGAAATATACAAATCAAAAGTGCAACTTTGGTCAGTAAGTCTAAGTGTTACCTTTCTCAATTGTGAGATTGAAACTCCATTGCGAATGAGGGTTCTCATGTATCTAAGAACATAATATCCACACTCCCAATCTGATTTTTGTTGAGGGCACTGCAAAACAATGCCACCAAAGACAACATAAAAGTTTCAAAATATAATTTCCACCTAGTACGGGTTTAAAATTATATGAAAGAGTCTAAAGAGCGATAATTAGTAAAGCGTACCTTGGCCTTCTTCCAGTTGAGTTTTGGTGGGTGGTGAATGCCTTCCCTCTCAGCCCATTTATACCATGCTCTACACACATATAATTGAAAAGCATTAGATTATGAATATTATTATAGTTCTTGGGGTGAGTAGTTATATTATAATAAAAAGAATAATAAAGACTTACTTGTTTATAATTTCCATAAGGTGTTCCCGAATGTGTGCTCCA
This sequence comes from Warburgia ugandensis, assembly GCA_035236585.1. Taxonomy (NCBI): domain Eukaryota; kingdom Viridiplantae; phylum Streptophyta; class Magnoliopsida; order Canellales; family Canellaceae; genus Warburgia; species Warburgia ugandensis. Next base: position 55,607,596 of record CP141133.1, on the reverse strand, counting down.
CATGAATCAAAAAAAATTGCATGGCCACCATGCACATCCAAAGCTAGCAACATCCAATGGGACCTATAAAAATAATAGTTCAATTGAATTTTATCTAATCTTAAGCGATGTAGTATTCATGTGTATGAAACTATGAATTGTGAAATTAAAATGGCATAATTAAGCAACCTATGTTACAACGTACCCGCTATTGTAGGGAATCAGTAATGCTTGCCCCTTCGCACAAGTCATGAGACCAGGAATGATATCTTCACTTTGTTTGTCCTTAGGCAAATGGGCCAATTGAAAGACAAGAGAAGGGTCAAGGAACTTGTAAATGTCCTTGACCTCTAGTCTATGCAAGCTATCATGCAAATACCTGCATTTGAAATTTGGGTTAATGTCAAATAATTATTAAGTTTTATTAAAAAAGCAAGTATTAAGTAATGTTACATTGATTGGTAAGTCTTAACTCTAATAGAAGCGAGTTACACGACGTACCCTATATAGACTATGATGTGCATGTACTCCAATTGATCCATATTACATATGGCTATGAGGTCTTCCTTGAAGAGTGGAACCTCAACCACATCGTTTGAAAGCACACTGCCTCTATCCTTACGGGGTTCATTGTATTTGTGTTGCCTTCATTGGCCGGTCATGCAGTACCCTTAGGAATGGAGGTGTGTTAGGTGGAACCTCCACCGATACCTACACCGTAAATGTAATCATGTAACATTTTAGAAATTAGTAATGAATATATACGACATATCTTGATATACTAGCAGATATAAAAGAAGAAACCCAGGTGAGGTAAAATTAGAATATTTTATAATATAACAATAATAACATTGTGACTATCGACTTGTGACTTGTGAGTAGTGACTAGTGAGCACCTTACAAGTGTTTTGAACTAAAGAACTAGTACTACCGACTTATGACTTGTGAGTAGTGACTATGGAAAAACATAGAACTAGTACTACCCGAGAAATTGGGATGTGGCTACACTTGCCACTATGCCGAATTTGCCTACGGCAAGGTTTGCTTCAATTGCCCCTTGTCTTTGCTTTTCGTGATCCGACCGTCCGACATGTTGCGGACAATATTAATCAATGAACAGTTTAGGAGGACTTAAAAAAGGTAGGAGAAAATGAAGCCATGACTACGGTTAGTATATATGTACCTTGGAATTGGATATCATTGGTTTTATGTGTTTCTCGGCCAACACACATGATATCCAATTGCATCCCCAACGAGTTTCAACATCATCCCCTTCGACCGGAAATGGAAGGGGAGCATCTCGGTTGAATGGCGGTAGTGATGCACACACGCTTAGTGTGTGGAGGCATCAACTTACCATGCAAGGTGGCGGAAGTCATGGGCCGAACCTCGTACGGTGTTGCCACGGCCACATGGTTCTCAAATGTATGTAGCCGCAACATGCAACGACCCACCCGCATTTGAGAAATGACATATATATAATAATTAGTGATGTAATGTAAAGTGTAAACTAAAAACAAAAGTAAATAAGTAACATTGTAAAACTAAACAAGTGAATATACATACCTCACTGATTGGGAGTACTTGTTACGCCACCTCTTCATCCGATAGAGGAGTAGGAGTAGGAGTGCGGCTATTATTATTTCTTGCTGGTTGAACTTGAGGTTGAGCTTCAGCTTGAGGGCCGCCAACATCCTCACATGAGGTTCTTCGGCCACCTTGGAGTTCCTTCAATAGTTGATCTTTGACCATGCTATATATCTCCACAGCTGTTTGCTTCTTCCATTCTTCCAATTCTTGTAGCGTAGGAGCCTTTTGTTTGGGGAAAAATTTGGAAGGAACAACACTCGACCTTGGCCCCTTACCGGCCAGGGTGCTCATTCTTGTTGCCCATTGCCCTATACGGGATGTCCCCCTTTGCGGCAGTCTTTGCTAAGAGTCCCCGTAGTTGCACTTTCTTCTTGTTCTTGGGTCAACTCTTCCTGCACACATAAAGATCATAACATGATAAAATCACTATTATATATGTAATATTTAAATAATATACTATGTAAGGGTATAAAAGTATAAAAGTATTTAACTAGGCAGTATGCAAATAAAGTAAAAGTATAAAACTTAAAGTCTTAAACCACTTACAATTCTTGAAGCAATTGTTGCAGTTGTCTCGTTGGCAAAGGTGTGGGAGTTACGCCCTTTCGAATGTGCCATTTTCCATAGAATAGCATGGTCGATGGGATCCGTTGTCCCAGCCTTCTTTTGCTGTAATAAGATTATAAGAGACACTAAGTCATAGTTAATAAAAATAATAATCTAATATGATTAGAAAAATGGAATGTGACATGATATACTTACTACATACGCCTCTAATCGTGCATAGCCAACCTTTGAAAGGTGGTGCGGCGTATGGTTCTGTGCACGAGCCTTTTGTCCTTTTATACGCTTTGCCTGGACATCAAAGTAATGTGATCAAAGATTCAAAATACAATCAATTATAATAATTACAAGACTCAAAATTTAGCTTGGCTAGTTCAAGTTGTGATTACCTCAAAATCAGGAGATAGCCTTATCTTGTACAAATTGATTCCATGCTTCTGGTTAATGAAGCAGAATACAACTGAGGGACCATGTGAAGCGTAGAAGGATCATGAGAATTTGGAAGTATGTACTTCCTTGCAAGCTCACTCTTCCATTTCCTCCAAGCTTTACCGGCTCCTAACAAGGCTTGTTTCTTGCACTCATCAGATACGTCAAAGGCGTACTACAAAACAAAAGAAGAAGCATGTTAAAGTGACTAACTAGTGAGTATTGCGGCAACTTTGTGTATCTTATCGTGATTCATATGCAAACAAAAACAAAACATATAAATATAAAGGACATATTATGTTATATGTAGGAAGAATTTACATACCTTGACCATTTCCCATCTTGAATCTTTGACTTGTGGAGATACATGTCTCCAATCGATCAACGATATCGGCACAAGTCTTCTAACAGGTGCAACATATGAAGCTAGCATAGGCATGTGCAACACCACCAATCGGTTGGCCTTTAGTGTTGAATTGTCTTGTTTCTTTTATTCCAACCGAGGTTCTCTTATTTATATGTTCCATTTGCGTTGGGCCCTCCCCCACGACCTTTCTCTTGACACTGACCACCGGTGGTGTTACTGATGGACATGTGCTTGATAGCCTTGATTGTTCTGCTTCTGTGTGTTGTAATTGTTCTACTTGTACCTCTCCTACCTCTTCTACTTGCTCCATGTTTGCTTCAAAATAAAAATGACTACAGTTAGACAAGAAAAGAGGAATACAATTATACAGGGATAATAAGCAGTAGCACCCTTGAAAACCATCACAAATTTTTCATTTGACAGTGGAGACTATACTGGAAGCCTCCTACAAGGTCAGATTGTTGCTCCCTCTATCTCTTCAAACAAGCAATTATGCATGTTCCCATTTTTTGTGATGTTGGCATAGTGTCATAGCCCTAGAAGTATGCCATTCCAGTATGCAGAGTGGAAAAAAAAAATGTGATATTTTGTTTTTGTATAACATTCATTATTTGTAGCTTGATTTGGCCATTTCATTAAGTTTCCTATCTCAAAACATTCATTCCAGTCTAATTATAATTTAAAAAATATGTTATGTTCCTTCATCCTTTATTTTTTATTTTGGTCAACTATCACTTAATCATTCCTCTTGTTTCAACAGTTCCAACACATCAAAAATGTTGAAAATCTGACATTGTTTGATGCAGATATGAGATATGTTAATTTAGTTTTTGAGAGATTTTTCTTGATTTGGTTCTTTTTTCTAGGGCTCCCTTAAGGCAAAGAAGAAATTGGGATATAAAATTTGTAGCTAGTTTGTGATAAATTAGATAAAGGTAATGTTTTTTTCCATTTTGTAAAAGAAAGAACTAGTTTAATGTCTCTCTCCCTCAATCTTCTGACATCTGTCCTGCTTCTTCTCTCGCTTCTTCTGCTCTACATTTCAGCTGGAGAGTGGAGACTATTTCAGTAGATGCAGTTCTCTGAGAACCTATCTATCAGGATTCACTGATTCAGCACTAATGAACTATGGGCAAAGTCAGAAGACTCAGAACCTTTATAATTTATATGTTTGGTTTTTCCGTCAGAGGAACATACATATCTGATATCTCCCATAATCCCATTCCACTTCCAGGCTTCCAGGTCCATTTTTTTTTGCTCATCCATCTTTTTCCCAACAAACCCCGTTTCCAGACTCAAATGAAAGACAACATAAATCAAAATCTGAGAAATAGGTGTTTGACAACGAAATGACAGAACAAGTTCAAGGCAAGGATCAGAGAAACCAGATAGAGGTTTTTTTTATTAGATTGTGTTCTTTTATTACTTTTTACGGTTGCAGAAGTAACAGAACTGTATACGAAATTACATTAAAGATGCAAAAAATTGTAAATACATACCTTTCGTTGCTTAGATCTGTGAAAGATCGAAGAGGAATGGTCGTTTTCACCTTCTCAGTATAGGTTGGATTGGATCGTTGGGTTGGAACTTGGAAGATTGAAATTAGGGCTGAGAATGACCAAGGTGAAAAGTGAAAAGTGAAAACGATATATTATATGTATAGAACCATATAGGACGGTTTTAAAATAACCGTTCTATATAATATACTAATATAGGACGGTTATTCAATAACCGTTCTATAATATACTTAAATATAAGACGGTTCTTCAATAACCGTTCTATAATTATAATTAAATATAGGACGGTTTTCAAATAACCGTTCTATAATATACTTAAATATAGGACGGTTTTCAAATAACCGTTCTATAATATACTTAAATATAGGACGGTTTTCAAATAACCGTTCTATAACATAATCAAATATAGGACGGTTTTCAAATAACCGTTCTATAATATATTAAATATAGGACGGTTTCAAAATAACCGTTCTATAATATATTTAAATATAGGACGGTTTTAAAATAATTGTCCTATAATATATTTAAATATAGGATGGTTTGTTTATAACCATCTATATATTGAAATATAGGAGTTGTATAAGCTATAAGAGTTATGTATTTAATTAATCTTAGTTGATGATGTCCTTAAATAAAACTAGTCATTAAGTATAGAGTGGAGAAAGAGTTATGTAATTAACTCATCTTAATTTCCTTAAGTTAAGGATATTTGGATGAGCTTAAAAAGACAGAGCAATAGCATATAGGCATATATCATATATGTATTATGTTCATCTCACTATCTCAAGCTCAGACTTCTCAGTTGAGTTGAGTTACTTGAGTATCTATCAGCTTAAAAGCAAAGTTATGTTACTTATGTAAGTAACTCATACTATCATATTCAATTCAACATAGTTGTTGAGGTTAAGGTCAGGGGAGGATGAGTAAAGTTGGTGTTAATTATGTATATAATGTATTTAACTCATCTGATGTCTGATGATCTCACTTGAGGATCATCTTAAAAAAGCAAAGTTATGTAAGTAACTCATACTCAATTCAAAAGTTGTTGAATGTTGATGATAACATTGATAAATGATAATAAGTAAAGAAAGAGAAAGAATCATGTAATTAACTCATTAGGTAAGAATGACTGAACTGAACTAGAATAGAAACAGTTATGTAATTAACTCAGTAGCTTGAGAATGAGTATAGAAAGAGTTGTGTAATTATCTCATTAGAGGATAATGAGTATAGTATAGGAACTAGGAAGGGTCCCAAGGGAATAGTTATTAGTTATTTAGTTATGTAACATTGTAATTAACTCATTAGGTGAGGTGAGAATGTGAACAGAGAATAGGAGTTGTGTGTTGAATTAACACAAATGTTGAATGATATTACTAAAGGAGTTACTAAATTTTACTCTACAATATCTACATGAATGATGGATCAAAGGATCATGGATGAATCATGAATGAGTTATTCCTAATCTATTATCATCAATTGGGAGTTAGAAATGAGAAACAAATATTGAGTTATATGAGTTGGATACATGATATTCATGAATTTGATTGAAAAGAGATATATTAGATCAATTGGTTGGTGAGACATGTGAAATTAACATAAGAAAATCATTATTCATTAGCATTTATAATTTTATACAACAATATATGACAGTTAGTTAGTCTCTCTCTCACTTCACTTTTACTTGTACAACTTACAAAACTTGGTTAACTTATCTACTAAGTGTAACTTGTAAGTTGTAACAATTGACATGTGACAATGTGTAGCTAAACTGAAAATGGTTGATAAGAAATTGGTTATACAGTTATTTATAACTTATAGTTATAGGCTTATAGTTGGATAATTGGATTTGGGCTTACTTAACTTACATGATACAATACAATTATACAAAAAGACAAAACAATTGCCTTAGGCAGGTTAGATTAGACTCTAGATTGACTTAGTAGTTAGTATACCTAGATAATTATTAATTAGTTAAAGTTAAACCTTTATGTTCTTTTCAGTTTTCAACTTTCATTTTGTTTTCCCGCCACTACAAGTCTACAAGGGGCCCCCCCCGACCCCACCTCGGATCATCTATCATGATTCATGACATCTAACTATCTAAGTTATCTAACAAGTAAGTTAACTTAGTTAAGTAACATTAAGGACAATAACTAGGGGCATCAAAATATTTGACAAATGATTGAAGTGTAAGTTTCAACTTTCATTAACTCCACTTGCCACTTGCCAGTTTGGAATTGGAGGAAAGAAGGCTATCAGTCTTTGTCAGGCAGACTGGTCACTTGAAAAGCGAAAATGCGGCACATCACGGACTTCACAGTCACAGTCTCACAGACTCACAGTCACACTCACAGATTGGTAATGAAGGAATAAACCATGTGTAAAATAGGACGGTTAGTAATTAACCGTCCTATATTATTGTGTAAAATAGGACGGTTAGTCCGTAACCGTCCTATATTATTATGTAAAATAGGACGGTTAGTCCGTAACCGTCCTATATGTTAAAGCTTACAAAAAATAAGACGGTTAGTAAGTAACCGTTCTATATTTTTAAAATATAGGACGGTTAATACATAACCGTACTATATTTTATAAATATATATATATAGGACCGTTAATACTGTAATACATAAGTAACATAACCAACGTTACCAACCCAAGGTTGAAGTTGAAGGCTTGCAGGTTTGCAGCTGCTTTTATAATTTACAATTTTACATCTGTTTCAGATTTCCCTTTCCAGACTCCAGAGGACCAGAATCCAGATATCTTCTTCAAGTTCAAACATCAACCCTTCTAAGTTCTAACACGATGAGCAAGAAGCACCCTACTTTAGCACCACAGGTATGTCATGTGTTTGTTTTTTGTTATTTCTCTATGAAATTATGAGTCTGACTCTTTTCATTCCTCTCAATTTCCTCACTCTCGAGTCTCAACTCTCAAGTCTCAGTGTCTCACTCACTCACTCCCTTCCCTTATTACTTATTACTTATTAGTAATTGTTGGTGAACTACGAAGTGTTTAGTTTCTTGTCGGTGTGAACTATTTTTCTTTTGTCATTTGCATTTTGCAATATAGGCACAAGTTGAAGTTGGGAGCACTGATGTTTCTGATAACTTGAATATGCTACACCACAACAACGATGATGATGAGTTTGCTGATTTGGAGAACGTGGAGTTAGTTTCAAAATCCAATAGAGGTAAAAAGCATAGGAAACTAATGTCTCCATTTTGGAATTTTTTTGAACACCTTCCTCTATCAGAAGATGGAAGGCAAAGGTGTAAATGCAAGAAGTGCTACGCAATATACATTTGCGATAGCAAATTTGGTACTGGTAACTTAAATCGTCATATAAAAACTTGTCAACGGAGCTCTTCTCGTGATATAGGCCAGTTGCTTTTATCTCAAAGTCAGGGGAGTATGTCAGTGTCACTAAGTGCAGCTTCAGATAATAAGTTTGATCCTGAAGTTTATCGTGAGTTAGTAGCAGTTGCAGTTGTTATGCATGATTTGCCTTTCCAATTTGTTAAGTATGATGGAATTAGAACTCTATTGAAATATTTGCGTGCAGATTTGCACTTGATTAGTAGAAATACAGTAAAAGCAGATGTTCTGAGAATGTATAAAAGAGAAAAAGGAAAGATAAAAGAGATGTTAGAATTGGCACCTAGCAGGATAAGTTTGACATCGGATTTGTGGACTTCTTGTATTACTGATGGTTATATAAGTCTCACAAAGACATTTTCTAGATAGTCGATGGGTCTTACAAAAGAGGATATTAAATTTTTGTTTCCTACCACCTCCACATAATGGAATATCATTAGCAGAAAAGTTATACTCATTATTGGTAGAATGGGGGATTGAGAAAAAGATTTTTTCAATCACTTTAGACAATGCTTCTTCTAATGATTCTTTAGTTGAGCTGTTAAGGCATCAATTAAACATCAAGAACACTCTTGTTTGTGGTGGAGAGTTCCTTCATCTACGTTGTTGTTGTCATGTTTTGAATTTGATTGTGCAAGATGGTTTGAAAGAAATTGATGATGCTATTCAAAAAATTAGAGAGAGTATCAAGTATGTCAAAGCATCACAAAGTAGAAAACAAAAATTTTTAGAGTGTGTGAATCACATGTCAATTGAGACAAAATAGGGCTTAAGACAAGATTGTCCTACAAGATGGAATTCAACGTATTTGATGCTTGAAAGTGCTCTTTGTTACCAACGTGCATTTTGTCACTTAGAACTAAGTGACTCAAATTATAAGCATTGTCCTTCTTTCATTGAATGGGAAAAGGCTACAAAAATTTCGAAGTTTTTGGCAGTTTTTATGATGCCACCTGCATGTTCTCTGGATCCAAATATCCCACTGCAAATCTCTACCTTCCTGCGGCATTTGTAATTTATTTGAGTTTAACACAATACATGAGAAGTGATGATGACTATATGAAGCGTATGTCCACCCAAATGTTTGCCAAGTTTTCAAAGTACTTGGTCCGAATTCGGCACCATTTTGGCAATTGCATGTGTGTTGGATCCTCGGTATAAGCTCTCCTTTGTGGAATTCTCGTACAAGAAATTGTTTGGCAGTGGCTGCTTGGAGTTTGCTCAAGTTAGGGAAAAGTTATTCTCTCTCTTCAATGAATATAAGGTTAAGATTTATCCTATTCCTTCCTCCTCATCTACACAAGTGGCTAGAGGTGCAGGTGCTGATGATAGGTAAACATGTCATATAGTCAAGAGGTTTTAGATGTCATGAAGGTGATTTTATTTATAATTGTATCTTTCATTATATGTCGCTTACTACTTAGCATATTAAAATTTGCTATGAAGTATGAATTGTCTTATCGTACGTTGAATAATATAATTGCATTTGCATTAGGAATTTGATTCATTTGAAGGTGAAGGAGGTACTTTGGCTATGCAAAAATCACAATTGGAGCTTTATTTAGATGAACCAAGATTGCAAGAGTCAAAGCTAGACATTCTTGCATTACGGAAAGGCAATCAATACGGGTTGTTTGACTAATAATCTCATGTAAACACTATTTTCTCGTAATCTTATTTACATTTATATTTGATTCAAATGTTGATTTTAGGTATCCCGAACTTGCTGCCATGGCTCGTGATGTCTTGAGCATTCCTATATCTACGATTGCATCGGAGTTCCGCTTTTAGTGTTGGTGGTCGGGTTCTTGACCAATATAGATCTACTTTAAAGCCAAAAACCGTGCAAGCATTGATTTGTGTGAGAGATTGGCTATATGGATTGAAAGGTAATAGTTTATAATTCTATATTTACATTATATTTTATATGAGCTTAGTAATAACTAATGCTTGTTTATTCTATATGATTGTAGACTCTACCATTACAGTTGCCGTGGATGAGCTTACTGAGGACATTATAAGCATAAGTAGCACTGTAGGATCACTTCAACCAACTGAAGACTCTGGATCAATTCATTTTGATTAATTTGTATAATTTTCATGACTTATTTTAATTTGTTGTGTTTGATACATAATACATTGATGGAAGTATATTTCCATCATGTGCTACTTAATCCATATTTATTTACTACTATTGTGGTTATTTGATTCATTTCAGTCTCTTTTTTTCACATATCATGTGAATTGTGAACTTGTGAAGTGAGTCAGTGAGTGACTGAGTGGTGTAATACTAAACTATAAAGAACTGTGTTGCTTCTAAATAAAATAACAAAATATTACAGGAACATTATTGGTAATTTGGTTGTCTATGTACTTGTCGTGTGGTGTGGTGGATCACTCACCAGTAATTCAATGGATATAGCAATGACCAGTGACAATGAGCATGAAAGGAGTTGGAGAAATGAATTCCCTCCTAACAATTTATGTGGGGGTTGGTACTTGGTAACTTGAGTTGAAAGTCTAGTTCTTCATAACTGAAAGACCCATGCTATTCAATTCTGATTTTCTGCTCCAGAACCTCATTGTCATTGCTTCAGGTGATCAAAGATTCAAGATACAGTTCAGTCAGAATCAGAAGATCAGTCATAACGGTGGAGTGGAATAAAATTATAAAAAGTAAACTATAGGACGGTTATTTCACAACCGTTCTATAAAACCTAACATATAGGATGGTTATGAAATAACCGTACTATAAAATAACATATAGGACGGTTATTTCACAACCGTTCTATAAAATCTGTAATATATATATATATATATATATATATATAGGACAGTTATTTCACAGTCGTCGTATAAAACCAATGATATATAGGACGGTTATGTTACAACCGTTCTATATGTTAGGGTTTTATAGAACGGTTGTGAAATAACCGTCCTATATGTTAGTTTATTTTATTGTGGTTGTTTTGGGATTTGGCCCGTTCGGGCCTTGGCAGCCGTTCTATAACTTCTATTCACTTGGGAGTTGGGACTTGACTTGAGAGGGCAGTTTTTTTAATATGTCGGGTCGTGTCGTGTCATTTCGTGTCGTGTATCCAACACGACTCAATTAATTAATCGTGTTACACAGGTCGTGTCGTGTCATTTTTTTAAGAACCGGTCGTGTACGAGTCATAGGTTTTTGACACGACTATTAAGCGTGTCGTGTTCGTGTCGACCCGTAACACTATTCGTGTCGTGTTCGTGTCGCCACAAACACGACCCGCCAACCCGAATTGCCACCCCTACTAATGGCTACGACTCCCGCCAAACTGAAACGCCACGCCCACCCCATCCCCAATGCAATCGGTACTCCTCACTTTGCATGATTGGCCCCACCCATGGTTCATCAGACTCGTCCATCTTGTTTTGGATATCTCGTAGCCCAAAAATTAAGGTAATTGGTGATACACGGATACTACTATCCGAAAACCATGACTTCTATCTTTATCCGGATCTACTATTGCATCCCGTAACAGAATAAACAACAAGGGAGGTGATCTATCCTTTCACATTTCTGATCTCTGGTTATGTTACACCCACGAAGCCAGTACATATTAGCTTCTATAAAATTATGCAGAAATCTGATCTCTAGTTTGTCAAAAAAACATTGTTCCACCAGTTCGGTCTATATTTGTCCACCATTGTATTTATCACCAGCTCTGAATTACCCGAAACCAGAATCGTGGTAAATCCCAGAGAATGAGCAAGCTTATAGCTGAAGAAGAACACAAGCCATTCTGAGAAATCATTTGTGTGCATCTTCCTAAAAAGATGTTGAAACCAGCAAGGAACAAGATGTCCTTAGTCATTATCAGCCCCCTGCACGCTAGATAGCAGTGACCCGTCAGAGTTGATCATTATAGAATCAGAAGAGCGTGGCAGCCATCTCCCAAGGGTTGGTCGGGAGAAACATTATTCTGATTCCCGAAAGCCAAATTCTCCGCTTGGAATTTTAAAAAGTAGATGTCGAAGGAGTCGGTATATTTTGTTAACCCGATTATGTCTGAAAGTTGATGAGGTCCTTGACAAACAGCTTCTTGTTGAAATCAGTCGGAAGCAGGTCTAGGGAGTGAACCGGTCACAAATACGCCAACTTTATCGCTTCCACCAATCCTCAAAAGAAGCCTCTGCTTAAGAGTGTTTCATGCCCTCAATGTATCTCATGATACAGTTCTGTAAAAAAATATAGCTTGCCAAAAATTATTTCTGGACAGATATTTGGCTTTACGAAATTGACCCAAAGAGATGGATGTCTCAAAAGGAGCCACCACCCAATTTCACCTCAAAAACCAAGTCCATAAGTTTAATTAGTTTGCGGAAGCCCATTCCTAAATGAAATTTACAACGACACACCTGGTCCTGATTAACATAATGGCCTCCGCCATTATTCTCATTACCCTTCCAAAGAAATTCCCTCTGTAAAGCTCCCCATTTGGCTAGAATAGATGAGGGGTTATGCATTACCACTCATAAAGAAATATGGGATCCCATGAGCGGCTGTCTAAATAAGCGTGTTTCTACCAATCCTAGACAAAACTTGTGTCTTCCATGAAGAGAGCCGATTACTCAACTTCGAAATGAGAAAGTCAAGATTAGATTTTTGGGTGACCGGTTTAAAACTGGCCTACCAACATATTTTCGACCGGTAATGTCCTTCTTGACGCGAAGCACATGCTGAACAGCTCTCACCTGAGCATGGCGGATGATAGAATTGGAGGCCTCTTAACTTATCGACGGACATGCTAAGCCCTGAATCGTTAGGAAAGGTATTCACAATCACAGATAGACGTTGGCAATTACCAAAAGAGAAGCTTTTCAGAATTACAATGAAATCATCTGCATAAAAGATATGCGAAATGCCGGGCTGACTTCTGAAACATTGAACAGGCTCCAAAAGGCCCCACGATATTTTATAATTAAATCATCCCAAAAGGACATCTGCGCAAATTACAAAAAGGTCGGGCAACAGCAGATCAAACTGCCTTAAGCTCCGCTGTGGTCTCAACCAATCAGAAATCTTGCCATTGACAAATAGTGCAAAGAAGACTAAGTTAACGGTAAAGGACAAAATAATAAATTGAGGGAAGTCCAAGAGGATGGTCCCCAGAAATTCCCATGAAATAGAATAATAAGCTTCCCTAAAATAATATTTCCAACCCTGATCACACACAAAGTGGGGGTTGCTGAGAAGGTTGATGTAGTGTGGGTATGCTACTAGATGTCGAGTCTCGTTTTATCTTCGGGTGCATTGAAAGTTTAACACGCTATTTGGTCAAGTTCTCTATTTTTTACGGGTTACAAGCCAAGAATTGCAAAGGAAACCACTTGACCTGTCCATCCTAGGATGGAGAGTGCCAACCTCAAACCTGGAACTAGGCTTTTTGGTTTTATGATCAAGTTCTTGATAATGTGTAATCTAGCTATTTGATAGCTTTGACTGGTCAATTTTCACTTTCTTACAAGCAAAGAATTACAAAGCAAATCACTCATACACGCTCTTAAAACTAATTTTAATTCCAATTTCTAGCCAAAAGGGAAAGTTGCGACTAAGCCTGCAACTAAGCATATACCATGAAGATGCTGAGTTATCTACCACCAACAAGCTCAACATTGTTGGCTTGACTTCTTTATTTCGCACCAAGTTAAGACTTACTATCATTATTGTAACATGCCTAAAAACAATTTAAACACTAGTGAGAGATATTTCGTGTTCGAAACTAGTTAAAAAACAAGTATACATCAAATTTAGAGTAAACACACCCAACTTGTAAAAACACTCATTTAACAAAAAATGGCAATTCTGTCATTTTTTCTATTGATCCCACCTAGTGAACCCCTAGGATCCACCAGATGTACTAATGAACCTTCCAGACCAAAAATGTGGGACACTTAAAGCCAACAGTCACAAATTTAAATTTAAGTTTCAAAGGGATGCAAGTTACATAATTTCATATTAAAACGGATGTTACATTACACTTATTTCTATTATATATATATATATATAGAAGACTATAAATATAAAGTCTTAAGTGGTGACCTAGTGTGTACAATAAATGAATGGAAAGTGGGAAACCCTCGAAACTCTTCTGGACCAAATTTTCCCCTCTCAAATTTGATTTTCTCTAGAAGAAAAAATTCTTCAAGATCTTGGATTCCATCTCAAAATCTTGGTCTTCCATGATGAAAATGTAATGACTCCAATTTTGTAATATTGAAATTCCAAATTTAGCAATGAAAAGTTTAGTTTTTAAAGAAAAGGACATTTTAGTCATTTCACTACTCACCTTGAATGAACCCCTAAATATTGTCCTAAAAATGGTTCCATTAGATGCATCTCGAAAAAAGGAATCCAACGAGACCAAAATCACCCAAAACGGAGTCAAAATGAGCAAGATATGGCCCTTTGAAGTTCAGGGGCAAAACTGTAAATTTAACAAAAACGGTTTAACCTGCAAAACACAGGGACCCATTTTGATACGAGCACCCCTTCATCATCAACCTCTAGAGGGTTCTAGAACGGCGGTGATTGGAGGAGAAATCACCGCCTTTCTGGAGGTTTCTCCACCGCCATTCAAAGGCAGTGAGAGCCCCCTTAAGAACCCTCTCTTAGCTCTATAAATAGAGCTCTTGGGCGCCTCTAATGGCAGCCCAAAACGTTGAAGAAAAACCAGTCATGGAGCAGTGACCTAGAGGGGAAAACAAGGAAAAAAACCCAGCAATGAGCCAGGTACGTCCGAGATCGCTTAAAACCCATCTCCACCATAGTTCCAGGAATGATTTCCCTAGATTTTTGCATGAAAAATCATGCAAAACGGAGCCTAGGAGAGCCACCAAGGACCCAGGGATGTCCCCTGGGTCGCACTGGTTTGACAGGCAGGGGTCGAAGCAGGGTGTCCTGAGGACGCCCCGGTTCCCCAACGAGCGGGACGTTCCAGTCGAAACGTCCCACGTCGACTTCCGTTGGAAAAACCAAACGGGCGCATCCAGGGACGCGCCTGCAAAAGAGAGGAGCGGCGGGAAAACCCAGTGCGTCTGCAGACGCATAGCACGCTAGTGCTGCTGGTTTTTTTTTTTCGTTCCTTAAGGAAGCCAGGGCACACGACGCAGTCGCGCAGCGCCCTAGCATTCCGTTTTTTTCATTCTTAAGACTTTATGTACACACAACACTAAAACGCTTATAACTTGAGATCTAGAGTTCCGATTGAGGCGCTGCAAAAGGCGTTGTGTCCGTGTCAACGATGCAGACATATCCAAACTATAAAATCCCTGATCAAGGCCCAATCAAAGGTGGGCATAACCCTTAGAATAGGATGTTGGCGCGTGGCCACTAGAACTTTGGAAAACTGAGGATACCAAGGCCCAATTAGGACCTTCGGACACCCATAAGCATAGGGATGGAACCCTAATGCCTAAGTAATAAGACCAATTACTCTAAAACCCATAAAAGATAGGCCAAACTAACCTTGATTCCCCAAACCATGATCAGGAGCGTCCGAGGACAAAAGGGTTAGCACGACCTAGCCAGGTAGGTGCTCTATCACTATTAGATTCTTTTAAAAGAACTATTATTGTTTTGAGAACATATGTTTTAAATATATGACTTGTTTAGCATGACTTATTTCAGCATGCATGTGATAAATGCTTTGTACATAGACATGTTTTGTAAAATATTATGCACATATATGTTTTGCAAACAAGTGCATACATTGCATGATTTAAGTACTTGCAAAGATTGCATGTCCTTGAGGGTTGCCAAAAGACGCTGGAGTGCCAAGGGCCAGACAGTTGTGAGGGATCCAAAGAGGACAGGTTTTGAAAAGAGGTTTTGGCTTATTTGATCTTATGTGATTTGGGCTAGTAAGCCCGTGGGTGCTATGCCGAGGGGTCTGGGTTGGCCACCCGGCCTCTACCACTATTAGGTGGATGGGTACCACGCCCAAAAAGACGCAAGTCCCTACGTCGACTGCATGTGGTACAGGGGGCTACCACTGGTGTCACAGCACTGGGTCGACGTGTCATAGGCCCCGTGGAGTCTATGACCGAGTGTCCTCAGGTACCCGGGGACCACACGACGAGGAGGTTGTGGGCATAGTGGACCCTATGGTTTGATGATTTATGTGCATTGCATATGGCATGATATGAGGTTGGTCGACCATACCATACTAGAGATCCATGAGTTGGACTCCATGAAGCATCTATTGCATATCATGATGTTATCATATATATGTATATGATACTTTCAATTTTGGATTATGCGATCCTTTAAGTCATTAGTATTTCAGTTTGATAACGGATTCTTATACTGATATTGAGCTTGAGTATTTAGACATGCACATCTTTTGAATGAGCATATGATTTTAAACATCTCATGCATTATAAAACTAGTAGTGATAGGCTCCTACTGAGTATAGTATATACTCACCCAATCCTCAACATTTTTCAGACACCAAGTAAATACTTAAGAGCCAAGGAACGCTTGTGCTAGGAACCATCCAGACTAAGTACGAGTAAGTAAGACCCCTACCTTATCTTTCAATGTTACTTGATTGTAGTTACTCTCTAATAACTGGGGCTGTGACTAAGACTTTCTTGGGAATAATGTCGATTCAAAAACTTTTTCATGGCTAAATAAATTGAGAATGTGTTTTGACACTCAGGGTTTTTATGAAAGATTGTTTTCCAAAAGAAAAAGATTTTGATGCATCTCATACTTAAAACAAGAGATCTCGCCTTTTTATCAAAATTTCATCATATAAAAACCCGGGTCGTGACAGTTGGTATCAGAGCACGGTTTAACGTTACTCACAGCCCAGTTATGAGGAGAACAACTTATAATCAAGTTTCATCCATGAAAGAGTAAGGGGTAATAGCATAACACAAACTGAGATTTGGTGAATTGCCTTGTGATTACAGATGCCTAGGAAGAAGGGAAGCAATGCTCCAAGACCTGAAGCCCCACCAATGGACTCCACTGGGTCGGGCAACGGGATGGCTGAGTTATTCCAACAATTCTTGCAAAATATGGGACAATACATGAATAACCATAGCCAAACTCCTACCCCCCGAGATCCTTTCCCTGATAAAGCAATAGATAGGACTGAGGTTCAGTTAGAAAGGTTTCAGAAACTAGCTCCCTCATTCACTGGAGAAGATGAAGCATCTACAGCTGAAAAATGGTTAATTGATATTGAAAAGATATTTAAGGCCATGAACATAGCTGAAGAAAGAAAAGTACTCATGGCCACATTTGTGTTTAGGGGAGAGGCTACCTTTTGGGGGGAAACAACGGAAAGAACTTATTTTGATTAGCAAGAAACAATAGGATGGGAAGAGTTTAAAAAGGTCTTTAACGACAAATATTATCCTAAACATATAAGGAAATAGAAGGAAAAGGAATTTATGGACTTAGAACAAGGAAATATGACCGTCCAACAGTATGAAAGTAGATTCATCAGCCTCCGAAGATTTGCACCACGTGCTTATGTTGATGAGGAAGATGCGGCAGAAAGATTCGTAGATGGACTCAACCCAGGACTCAGGAACAGAGTTCTAGGTTTCCAACCTTCTACCGTAGCCAAGGCAGTAGAGATGGCCTCCCTATACGAAAAAGATTATCAAAGGAACCAAGCACTAAGAGAAACTAAGAACATCAACACCATGAGAAATAAAGGAAAGAGACCATTTCAGTCATCTGGACCCAGGCCACCTTTCAAGAAGCAGTTTGAAAACAAAGGAAGAAGACCAGACTGGAAGGCATGCCCTAGGTGTAACAGAAATCATCCAGGCAAACCATGTCCCACTTTCAACATCACTTGTTATAGTTGTGGAGAATTAGGACATTTTTCTAGTAACTGTCCAAAAAGGAAAGTACAAGAGCGTAAAGAAGATCAAGTTCCAAAAAGCCAAGGACGTGTCTTTGCCCTCACTTCCAGTCAAGCCCATGCTTCAAATGCAATTGTTGAAGGTATTCTTTCTATCTCTGATACACCTGCTAAAGTTCTATTTGATACAAGCTCTACTCATTCTTTCATATCTTGGGAATTTGCATCATCCTTGGACATTATACCACAGGACCTAGACTTCACTTTAGAAGTCATGACTCCTGTAGGCCAGGCACTTCCCACCTACTCTTATCTCCAGGATGTCCCCATTTTGATTAAGGACCATTTGTTACATGCCAACCTTATCCACTTAGATATGAATGACTTTGACATCATCCTAGGTATGGACTGGCTAGCCTTTCATCAAGCCTTTGTTGATTACCACCAGAAACGTGTCACTTTTACCCTACCTAATGGAGACACTTTCACCCTCCAAGGAAGAAAGGATTATTCTGGAGCGTGCATTATTTCTGTCTTGAAAGCAGTTAAGCACATTGCTCAAGGATGCCCCTTCTTCTTAGCCAAGATTGAATCTGTCGAGAATCCCCAACCAAAGCTTGAGGATGTCGAGGTGGTCCGAGAATTTCCTGATGTATTCCCTGAGGACTTACCAGGTCTACCTCCACCAAGGGAAATTGAGTTCATCATTGACCTTATACCCGGTACTTTCCCCATTTCCAAAGCTCCTTACCGAATGGCTCCTGCAAAACTAAGAGAACTAAAGACCTAGTTACAGGAACTACTTGACAAAGGGTTTATATGACCTAGCGTATCTCCGTGGGGAGCTCCAATCCTTTTTCTTAAGAAAAAGGATGGCTCCATGAGATTGTGCGTAGACTATCGGATGCTGAATAGGGTCACCATTAAAAATAAGTACCCTCTTCCCCGAATTGATGATCATTTCGATCAACTTCAGTCAGCCAGAGTCTTCTCTAAGATTGATCTACGATCAGGGTACCATCAACTTCGAGTTAGAGAAGAAGATATCCCCAAGACAGCCTTCAGGACTCGATACGGACATTATGAATTCAGGGTGATGTCCTTTGGTTTAACTAATGCTCCAACCGCGTTTATGGACCTCATGAATAGGGTGTTCAAGGAGTACTTAGATAAATTCATCATAGTGTTTGTGGATGATATCTTAATATATTCTGAAACTCCTGAAGACCATATGGAACATCTAAGGATAACTTTAAGCACCCTATGAGCACACAAGTTATATGCAAAATTCAGTAAGTGTGAGTTTTGGCTTGAAAAGGTTAATTTCTTAGGACACATTATTTCTCAAGATGGCATAGGGGAATTTGTGGCAAAGTGTTTAACATGTCAACAAGTAAAGGCTGAACATCAAAGACCTGCGGGATTGTTACAACCCCTTGAGTTACCCGAATGGAAATGGGACCATATCACAATGGACTTCATCGTAGGGCTACCCAAGACCTCTAAGGGTCATGACATGATCTGGGTAATTGTTGATAGATTAACTAAGACAGCCCATTTCCTTCCTATACATCATACCCAATCCACTGACAGCCTATCTCAGCTATACATCAAAGAGATAGTAAGTCTACATGGTATACCCCTTAGTATCACTTTAGATAGGGATAGCCACTTCACTTCGCAACTCTGGAAGTCTGTCCAAAAATCCTTAGGACCTTCCTTAAACTATAGCACAGCCTTCCATCCACAGACCGATGGACAGTCAGAGTGCACAATCTAGATAGTCGAAGATATGTTGCGAACTTGTGCCCTTGATTGGAAGCAAAGATGGGATGAAAACCTACCGCTAGTCGAGTTTGCGGACAATAATAGCTTTCAATCAAGCATTGGCATGGCTCCATACGAGGCGCTCTATGGGAGACCCTGTCGATCACCCACCAATTGGAGTGAAGTTGGAGAGTCCAGGGTACTCCAGTCCGAGCTGGTAGAGCAATGTGCCGAGAAGGTCAAACTCATAAGAAGCTGCCTCCTCACAGTTCAAAGCCACCAAAAGAGCTATGCTAATCGAAGGAGGAGACCATTGGAATTCGACATAGGAGAGCACGTTTTCCTGAAGATATCTCCCACTAAAGGAGTTATGAGGTTCGATATCAAAGGCAAGCTTAGTCCGCGTTACATAGGACCTTTCGAAATCCTGGAGAAAGTGGGAAAAGTGGCCTACAAGATCGCACTACCTCCTTAGCTATCCAAAGTGCATAACATATTCCATGTATCTATGCTAAGGAGGTACGTCCCTGACCCTGCTCATGTCATCGACCAAGTACCCATAGAGTTGACGGGGGATCTCAAGCTAGAGACAAGACTAGTTGAGATTCGGGATCGTAAGAATAAGAAGCTACGGAACAAAGACATACCCTTAGTCAAAGTTTTGTGGAGAAATGCGCACATGGAAGAAGAGACTTAGGAACCGGAGCCAGAAATGCAAGAAAAGTACCCTGAGATCTTTTGACTGTATATAGTAGAATTTTGGGGGGAAAATTCCCCTAAGGGAGTAAGAATGTAATGACTCCAATTTTGTAATATTGAAATTCCAAGTTTAGCAATGAAAAGTTCAGTTTTTAAAGAAAAGGGCATTTTAGTCATTTCACTACTCACCTTGACTAAACCCATAAATTTATTCCTAAAAATGGTTCCATTATATGCATCTCAGAAAAAGGAATCCAACGAGACCAAAATCACCCAAAACGGAGTTAAAATGAGCAAGATATGGCCCTTTGAAGTTCAGGGGCAAAATTGTAAATTTTACAAAAACGATTTAACCTGCAAAACACAGGGGCCCGTTATGATACGGGCTCCCCTTCATCTTCAACCTCTAGAGGGTTCTAGAACGACGGTGATTGAAGGAGAAATCACAGCCATTCTGGAGGTTTCTCCACCGCCATTCAAAGGCGGTGATAGCCCCCTCCAGAACCCTCTCTTAGCTCTATAAATAGAGCTCTTGGGCGCCTCTAATGGCAGCCCAAAACGTTGAAGAAAAACCAGTCATGGAGCAGTGACCTAGAGGGGAAAACAAGGAAAAAAACCCAGCAATGAGCCAGGTACGTCCGAGATCGCTTAAAACCCATCTCCACCATAGTTCCAGGAATGATTTCCCTAGATTTTTGCATGAAAAATCATGCAAAACGGAGCCCAGGAGAGCCACCAAGGACCCAGGGATGTCCCCTGGGTCGCACTGGTTTGACAGGCAGGGGTCGAAGCAGGGTGTCCTGAGGACGCCCCGGTTCCCCAACGAGCGGGACGTTCCAGTCGAAACGTCCCACGTCGACTTCCGTTGGAAAAACCAAACGGGCGCATCCAGGGACGCGCCTGCAAAAGAGAGGAGCGGCGGGAAAACCCAGTGCGTCTGCAGACGCATAGCGCGCTAGTGCTGCTGGTTTTTTTTTTTCGTTCCTTAAGGAAGCCAGGGCACACGACGCAGTCGCGCAGCGCCCTAGCATTCCGTTTTTTTCATTCTTAAGACTTTATGTACACACAACACTAAAACGCTTATAACTTGAGATCTAGAGTTCCGATTGAGGCGCTGCAAAAGGCGTTGTGTCCGTGTCAACAACGCGGACATATCCAAACTATAAAATCCCTGATCAAGGCCCAATCAAAGGTGGGCATAACCCTTAGAATAGGATGTTGGCGTGTGGCCACTAGAACTTTGGAAAACTGAGGATACCAAGGCCCAATTAGGACCTTCGGACACCCATAAGCATAGGGATGGACCCCTAATGCCTAAGTAATAAGACCAATTACTCTAAAACCCATAAAAGATAGGCCAAACTAACCTTGATTCCCCAAACCATGATCAGGAGCGTCCGAGGACAAAAGGGTTAGCACGACCTAGCCAGGTAGGTGCTCTATCACTATTAGATTCTTTTAAAAGAACTATTATTGTTTTGAGAACATATGTTTTAAATATATGACTTGTTTAGCATGACTTATTTCAGCATGCATGTGATAAATGCTTTGTACATAGACATGTTTTGTAAAAGATTATGCACATATATGTTTTGCAAACAAGTGCATACATTGCATGATTTAAGTACTTGCAAAGATTGCATGTCCTTGAGGGTTGCCAAAAGACGCTGGAGTGCCATGGGCCAGGCAGTTGTGAGGGATCCAAAGAGGACAGGTTTTGAAAAGAGGTTTTGGCTTATTTGATCTTATGTGATTTGGGCTAGTAAGCCCGTGGGTGCTATGTCGAGGGGTCTGGGTTGGCCACCCGGCCTCTACCACTATTAGGTGGATGGGTACCACGCCCAAAGCAAGTCCCTACGTCGACTGCATGTGGTACAGGGGGCTACCACTGGTGTCATGGCACTGGGTCGACATGTCATAGGCCCCGTGGAGTCTATGACCGAGTGTCCTCAGGTACCCGGGGACCACACGGCGAGGAGGTTGTGGGCATAGTGGACCCTATGGTTTGATGATTTATGTGCATTGCATATGGCATGATATGAGGTTGGTCGACCATACCATACTAGAGATCCATGAGTTGGACTCCATGAAGCATCTATTGCATATCATGATGTTATCATATATATGTATATGATACTTTCAATTTTGGATTATGCGATCCTTTAAGTCATTAGTATTTCAGTTTGATAACGGATTCTTATACTGATATTGAGCTTGAGTATTTAGACATGCACATCTTTTGAATGAGCATATGATTTTAAACATCTCATGCATTATAAAACTAGTAGTGATAGGCTCCTACTGAGTATAGTATATACTCACCCAATCCTCAACATTTTTCATACACCAAGTAAATACTTAAGAGCCAAGGAACGCTTGTGCTAGGAACCATCCAGACTAAGCACAAGTAAGTAAGACCCCTACCTTATCTTTCAATGTTACTTGATTGTAGTTACTCTCTAATAACTGGGGCTGTGACTAACACTTTCTTGGGAATAATGTTGATTCAAAAACTTTGCCATGGCTAAATAAATTGAGAATGTGTTTTGACACTCAGGGTTTTTATGAAAGATTGTTTTCCAAAAGAAAAAGATTTTCATGCATCTCATACTTATAAAACAAGAGATCTCGCCTTTTTATCAAAATTGCATCATATAAAAACCCGGGTCGTGACAGTTGGTATCAGAGCACGGTTTAACGTTACTCACAGCCCAGTTATGAGGAGAATAACTTATAATCAAGTTTCATCCATGAAAGAGTAAGGGGTAATAGGATAACAAAAGCTGAGATTTGGTGAATTGGCTTGTGATTACAGATGCCTAGGAAGAAGGGAAGCAATGCTCCAAGACCTGAAGCCTCACCAGTGAACTCCATTGGGTCGGGCAATGGGATGGCTGAGTTATTCCAACAATTCTTACAGAATATGGAACAATACATGAATAACCATAGCCAAACTCCTACCCACCGAGATCCTTTCCCTGATAAAGCAATAGATAGGACTGAGGTTCAGTTAGAAAGGCTTCAAAAACTAGCTCCCTCATTCATAGGAGAAGATGAAGCATCTACAGCTGAAAAATGGTTAATTGATATTGAAAAGATATTTAAGGCCATGAACATAGTTGATGAAAGAAAAGTACCCATGGCCACATTTGTGTTTAGGGGAGAGGCTACCTTTTGGTGGGAAATAGTGGAAAGAACTTATTTTGATCAGCAAGAAACAATAGGATGGGAAGAGTTTAAAAAGGTCTTTAACGACAAATATTATCCTAAACATATAAGGAAACAGAAGGAAAAGGAATTTATGGACTTAGAACAAGGAAATATGACCGTCCAACAGTATGAAAGTAGATTCATCAGCCTCCGAAGATTTGCACCACGTGCTTGTGTTGATGAGGATGATGCGGTAGAAAGATTCGTAGATGGACTCAACCCAGGACTCAGGAACAGAGTTCTAGGTTTCCAACCTTCCACCGTAGCCAAGGCAGTAGAGATGGCCTCCCTATACGAAAAAGATTATCAAAGGAACCAGGCACTAAGAGAAACTAAGAACATCAACACCATGAGAAATAAAGGAAAGAGACCATTTTAGTCATCTGGACCCAGGCCACCTTTCAAGAAGCCGTTTGAAAACAAAGGAAGAAGACCAGACTGGAAGGCATGCCCTAGGTGTAACAGAAATCATCTAGGCAAACCATGTCCCACTTTCAACATCACTTGCTATAGTTGTGGAGAATTAGGGTTTTTAGGGTTTTCCTGTCAAACTAAAAGGCGGAGAACTTTTTGTAGGGGTTGTTGAAATCTGTGGAGGAAGAAAAAATTTGTGATTCCAGACTCTCTCTCTCTCTCTCTCTCTCTCTCTCTCTCTCTCTCTCTCTCTCTCTCTCTCTCTCTCTCTCTCTCTCTCTCTCTCTCTCTCTCTCTCTCTCTCTCTCTCTCTCTCTCTCTCTCTCCATGGCTCTCAGTGCTACTTGTTGACTTGTAGCCATAAATCAAATCAGTGCTCTCATCCATTTCTCTCTCTGTTATGTGTCGATTGATTTTTGAAGAACCAAATATGTGCTCCTGGCATCATCTGAGCAAAAGTTGCACTTAAGATCTAATTTCAAATGGAATTCAACCTAGATATGATTTATTCAAAGTTTTGTTCCTTTTGTGATCGACTCTATGAAGAATTACAAAGGAAGAATCATGTGTTTGATGTTGACCCTTGATCCAGTCTAAGGTTTTTGCATATTCAATCTAAGATCTAGGATCTACTTTTCTATCATTCAAATTTTGTCTTTTAATTATTGTTTTCACCTTATAATTTGAGCTTATCAATTGAATTTCCTACTACCTATCTTATGTTTGTTTGATAGATATATTTTAGATGTTATAATAGATTAATGTTCATTTTTCATTCATTCTTGATGAATCTACTAAAAATTAACTTTCATCATAGTTTTGAAAAGTGTATCAGATATGAATTTAGCTTTAGTTTCTTAACTTGTTCCTCTAAGTTTGCATTTCCTTAGCTCAATCATAAAGTTTAATATTAGTACAAGTCTAGGTGAATTCAATTTTGTTGAGGATATGAAGAAATGGAAAATAAGAAGTCTTGATAGACTTAACTATCTATTAAAAGAGTCTTGATAGACTTAACTATCTATTAAAAGATATGCTTAGAAACTTGATGGTCTAGATTGAATATAAACTGTAGGTAACACTATGGATTATCTTATTTGAAACCATGATGAGATCATGCTGTTGGTTAGCTATAAAATATTGTAATATATATATATATATATATATATATTATTTAGCCCCAGTGCACGAAGCTCTTGCATATGCAGGATTTGGGAAAGGGGCAGACTACAAGTGTGAATAGTACACAGCCTTACCTTGCATTTTGCAAGAGGCTATTTCCATGCCTTGAACCTGTGACCTCAAGGTCTCATGATGACAAATCCACCATTGCACCAAGGCTCCCCTTCTAAATATTGTAAAATATTAGCAATTTGAATTATTTATTTCCCAGAGAGATATCACAATTATAAAAACCTATAGTTATTAATGACTACTACCATAGTTCCAAAGTATGTAGCTTGATGTTTTCAGTTCGCAATTACAATTTCCTTGCTGAACTTATTTAATTGGTTTAACCTATATTAATAACTCATGTGTTTGATTTATGTAGATGATCTTTGAAATTCTTGGTCTCATTCTCATGTGAGGAGATAGATTAGTTATTACACATCTTATAGATTATAGTCAATACCACTAACAAGTATAATTCATAAGCTATGTTATTGGTCTTTCACTAAATTATTTGATAAAAAAGAATTGTTTGGTATAATTTTCATGATATCTCTTTTAGTTGTCTACTCCTTATAACATTCAACAGATGGCAATTGGATTTAACCAAACCTGTATACTATTCAAAATGTTTACTTGGCAATGTCAAGGAACCAAAACCATATATGAGTTGTAATAACTAAATGTAATTGGTTTTTCTACTATCTTTTAGTATAAATGAAATTTATATAGTTTGATTTTTTGCAAATTATTATGATGAATGATTTTGATCTAAATCGGTTTCCATTATGGCATAGGATATTTGTTTCTACAATTTTTAAGGCAAACGACTTTAATTTCAAAGGTCATGTTATGGAATTGTTTTTATGGTATTATTGAGTTTTGGAATTCTACTACTATAAGCTTTCCAGTGAATCTTGTAAAGTGAACCTTGAAGTTTGAAAAGATCTGAAAGTGAATGAGCTATCAGACTTTGTTTGAAATTAGATTTATGATATGTTTCAAATGAAACATCTTAAAGTATCAATGTGTTTATTGATTTTTTTAGTGAAATATGGCTAGACAATGTTTGATTTAGTGGATCATGATGAGATGTCATCAGGTTAAATGGATCCATTTGAGACATTGATGGAAATATTTAGTGGACAACCATCCAATCAACAGTAGTTAAGTGGCCTTGGTTGAGAAGTTAATAAGGATTGTATAGACTACTAACTCAAACGTAGGACAAACATTGATCAACATTGAGTAATGGTGTCTTTTGATTCATCATAGAGTATTAAGTGGACCTTCAGTCAAGTGCTATAAGTAGCCCCATCTGGTCAATAGGTAGTGGCTTCTACTAATTCCTTATTGAGTATGATTGATCGCGTTTTAATAAATGAACCAGAATTTATTGGCCCAATGTAGATTTACCAACTTTTGTGAATCATTTCCTAAAATGTTTTTCCATATTTATATGATCATATATGAATTGAAATAAAAATTTATTTTTGAGGATTTTCAACCGTGAAATTGATTTGCAATATGTTACTATCCCATATAGATATATCATTTATTGAAAGTATTAAAATTATTTGAATTGACTCATAATTAATTGCATATATGTGTGTGTGTGTGTGTGTGTGTGTGTGTGTGTGTGTGTGTGTGTGTGTATATTCTTAAAGAATATGAAATCCTATGATTAGTGATTGGAGTACTTGCTGAACTATAAGTTTGCTGAGATATTGTTAAAATATCTCAGATTAAAGGAGAGGATAAAAAAAAGAAGGCAGTTTCACAGAGAAAGGACTAGTGTAGAGAAGTAGCTATTAAAGCTGATCAAGATTTAAGTGTTCTTTATTTAGTAATTTACATTTAAGGTATATTTGTATGTACAAGAAAACACTTTTTATTAGTTGATTATTAATAAGTTGTCTTAGACCATACGAAGTGTGAATATTTAATTATAGAAACTTTTATGCTTAGTTGGATAGATAAATGTTTTCGAGATTCAATGTTTATGGGATTACATATTTGATCCTATGATCAACTACCCTAGGAAAATGTCATGTTTGGAACCTTAAAATAATTCAAATTTTGGGGAGCTACAATTATGCTTGAAATTGCACTTCTACATTAGGTGCCAAATGGGACCTCTCTATTATGGGGCAAGACCTCTCTGTCTCTATATCAGGAGCAGGGGCAAAATTGTTGCTTCACTACAGGAAACTTAATTTGTACCTTAAGTTCCACTTTTGTTTAATCGTATACAACCATTTTTATTTGCACTTGGAAAAAGAAGAGAAGACCCATTAGCTATATCAAAGTTACTCGATCATATTCCAATTGCATAATGTATTTCATGAACTTTTCTCAACTAAGTTTGGCTAGCATGCATTTCTCACACCTTATCTCTAGTAAAAATCTTTTACTCTAGATTGGTTAAATGAGTTTTAATTATTCTATCTTTCATAGAGGCTAATTAAGATGAGATTAGTAGTAATCCACATAATAAGTTACTTTGAGCAGTGAAATTTTCTCTTACCAAGCATAGATATAATTATTGAAATATATCTAAAATAGCTTTAGAAATGCTTAGTGTTTAATCAATAAAGGGGGACAAATAGGCTTTTGAGACTAGTCATGGACCAAGTTATAGGGTTTTGAGATTAACCTTGCTTGAAAGTGCTAGTGAAGCCGGATGAACCTTTTTGTTTCTTGAATATAATTTAATCCTCTTAAACTATGCAAGGAATACAATAGCCCCATATTAATGTTTAACCACAAGTGCACGGGCTATTGTAGTGTAGCTTATGCAAGTACGGGTCGATCCCACGAGGACTTGATTTAAAAAGTAGAAATTTTAATAAAATTTAATTATCTAAACTTAAAAAAGAAATCACTCAAAACTATTGGAATTATTGAAATGATAATCAAAGTTCAAATATAATCAACTTCTCAAAAATACAGAATTTTCAGTTCCTAAAGAAAACAAACAAAATCAAATAATGAGAAAAAACTACTTCCCTAGATCAAACACTATCAAAATCTTCGACTCTGATGTCTTGAGAGATGACCAGCATTCATATATGTATTCATCACATCCTTGATTAGAGATCCACTAGTCGGATTTGTCAGATTCATCAAAATCAAAGAGATCTGGGCTAATTTGTCTTTCCAAGATTTGGACAGTTCAGATTGATTGATGAATTTCAGATCGGAGATCAGAGATGTTGATTATGTCTAAGAATGTCCTAAGAATGAAGCTGTAAAATTAATTTTAAATCTGAGAAGAAATGAAGGAGAAATGGTGGTTTTTATTTTGATTAAGGCTAACTCATTGATGGGTTAGTCCTTAATTGATCTGTCTTGAATTAGTCTGTTCCTGGATAAGAAAAATGCAGATAGAACAAAACCGGGATAAACTGGGACATAGATGTAAATAAACTGGGGACATAGATGGAATTAACCATAAAGAACAAATTTGTAATTTCGTTTAAAAGAGGAGGGTAAAACTGGAATTTAGTGAAATTTTGGGTTTTTTTAGAAAAACCAAACGAAGGAGGAGATGGTGATGGAGGGGAAACCAGAGGAGGAAGAAGAAGACGAAAGGGAAGAGGGGAGGAAGAAGGAGAGGGGCGATGGAAGGAAACCTGGTTTAGGTTTCTGTATTCGAGGTGTCCGACGAAGAGGAAAACGCCAAAGATGGAAGGATTAGCATGCGATCCGGCCATTGAAAAACTCCGGTGTAGAGGTGAGATGGAGGCAGTCCTGGGCCGTGTTGGTTAGGTGCCTCTGGTGTGAAGAGGTGATGGAAGATGTAGGGGAAGCAGGGTGAAGTGCGGTGCTGGAAGTGGAGAAGCAGAGAGATGTAGGAGTAGGAGAAAGAGAGGAAAGAAGGAGAAGAAGAGGGGAAGTTGTGTGTGAGAAAGAAGGGAGAAGAGAATGGGTGTAGCAAGAGAGAGAGAGAGAGAGAGAGAGAGAGAGAGAGAGAGAGAGAGAGAGAGAGAGAGAGAGAGAGGAAAAGAGATAGGAGAAGAGAAGAGAGGTGGGTACGTTGAGAAGGAAGGGGAGAAAAGAGAAAGTTATGAGAGGAAGAAAATTGGGAACGCGAGAGAGGATGGGAAGAGGGAGAAAGAAGAAATAAACAAGAAAAATAAGGAGGGAAAGAGAGAGTGGGAAAGGAAAGAGAAGTGGAAAAGGAAAATGGAGAAAAATAAGGAGGAAAATGCTAATTTGGGTCCCCTCCTTGGAAACTCCACAAATGCTAGTTGCCTTCTTCCATGTTTTCTTTTTTTGTCCATGATTCCCAATTAAGCTCCATTGGCTTCTAGGAAACTATCCCATCTATCTTTATGGGTAATCTGGTCCATCCAATGTACTTTAAGATGATCTGCACCATTAACTTTTAATCGTATCCACCAATGCCTCTTTTGGTTAATCTGCAAAAGAAAAGATTAAATCAGAATCATATAAACCGTATATTAATCATCTAATGAGCTTTAATGATCATCTGACCATTGATTTTGACAAATTAAGGTTTGGATGGTCAATTGGAGTTAACTTCAAAATCAAGCTAAGTTTTGTAAATTTTAATGGTTAGATGATCTAATTGAATGCTAAATTAGGGGTATTTTGACCGAAATTGAACACTTAACACCCAATCTCTAGGATTCAACCAAGTTAGACTCAATCTATACCTTAATTGATTTGCACAACTAAAATCAATCATTACTATTTATCTCTAAGATGAATGCTGTAAAACAAAGTCTTTCAAAAGTCTGTCCTCAAATCAAAGTGAAATCTCTAAAAGAGATTAAGACAGTCTATCAAAAGTGTGTCCCACATATTTTAGATTAAAAAAGAAACAACAAAGAGAAAAAGATAGTAGAGTAGTTAACTTAGACATTTAACAAGATTAGGGTATTAGAAAAAGTGAACATGCTCTTGAACTTTGTCTTATATTACATAATATAATAAGTATCATGGCAATAGTGAACTAAGTGTCAAACTAAGTATCTAGAATTGGTATGTCCATAAATTGTGCATTTGTATATATCGCAATCTAGAAAAGGCAAATCTATGGACTCATCAAGACACGAGCCAATGTCAATACTACATGTTAGAATACAAACACCATAAGATTGGGAAAAATAAAATAAACTTGTAGGGCATCAAAAAATAGATTTAAATAGCTTGTTTTCCTATTATAACTTGGTCAATGTCATAAAGTAAGGTTGTCACCATTGGTAATATAGGTCTTTAAGCCTTTTCCCTAAGATGTCACTATTGCAAGTCAAAGTCAATAAAATCCAACTCAATAGAACCATGCTCATCCCATTAGGTGGTTCATAATCAACCACACAAAAATTAGGTGGTTGCCACACTTCACTAAAAGAAATTAGGTAGTTATTACACTCCATCAAACAAAATTATGTTTATAGTAGAATCTCAAATGCATGGTCATCTTTGAAATTATCACTCATGGGTCACCTATCATTTAATGAAACATCTATAATATCATTGACTCAATTCATCTCGAGTCTGATCATTATATAGCCCACATTGCATAGTTAATGGTAAACAATGTTAATTCTCATAACACTATCTAATACTCATCACTTGGATTAATTATGTAGGCTCCATTTATGATTACATAATAATTTATTATATGAAACAACTAGATACTCAAAATACTCAAGCTAAATAAATAGAATAGAATATGCTTTAAATGCATTCCATTTGGAACAATTAGGGCATCTATCACCAGTTAAACTGATTAAAACTCTTGAGAATCTTATCATAGTAGCTAGACAGTGCATGAACTAGCCACTATCATCTTTAACAATGTTGATCCCCTTGATTACTTCAATTGAACCTAGATTCAAACTATCGTGCCAAAGATACTTTCCAAATCCATCCCATAGATTAAATCATCATCCCCATATGGTCATAAACCATCATCATGTCTATTCTACACTCAAATATTTCTACCATTTGGTAAATTTCACTAGTTACTATTACTTCTCCTAGGTTTGCAAGTTACTACCTTGAAATATATTTCAACTCTTTTTCTAATATGATTGGCTCGTAACAAATATTCCAATTATTTATATCTCTCAAGCATCCTTGGTCAACAAAATCTATTTTTTTTTATATATTTTTATTTCTTCCTCTATTTACAACTTTCACTATTTTCACAACCTTATTTGGATCTGTACTTTTCATATTTAGAATCTATGGGACTAGAAACCATTACCAATGAAAGCACAAATGATTATGCAACATCCTAAATTAGATTCCCTTTTCCTTGCAACATCACATGTGCTGAGTAGTCCTCACACTTTTAGCATTTGAGGCATAATACTGTTCGCAAGTGTTTTTTAATATTTTCTTGATTAGATCTTAATTGATTGATCATTTGTAACACATGTAGTAGTACCTTAATCAATTCTTGATCATATCTAAATATATATTGATTAGTCTTATATATCCTTCCCAGATACCACTATTTGAACTTATGGAAACTAGATATCTCAAGTAGAAGTATTTGCTTTCTTATAGATCAAGAGATTGCAACTCTAAAAGTGAAGTCTCATTTATAAAGTTGTAGATCTCATGTATCCATCACTAGACTCTCATAACTTGTATCCTAAGTTTTCAACTTAACCCAAAATTAATTGTGTCAACTTATACCATGTATTCCATTATTACTTCTTTCTAGAAAGTTGCATCACGCTGAGACACTGCTTTGTGTGTTTCACCTTGCCCTTTTACGTCTTCTTATGTAAGTAATATTAGTCCATGGAGAATTCATCCTTTTAATAGCTAAAGGGATGAGTTCTACTTCAATTTTACCAATTTTTAAAGGTGTTCATTCACTGGATGAAGGAATATCTTTTATTTTACTTTGACCAATTTTGAAATAAAATGACCTCTTAACAAAACTAATGTTAACTGCTTTCACAATGGTACAAGAATGAGTATTTTTCCAACTTTAGATATTGATAGTTGTTTTCAAGATAGACACCTTTGAGACCCAATAGGTAAGTGTTATTGCTTCTTTGAGACAATTGTCCTATCATTTTCTGCTAATTGATCTTTCATATAAGTTATGCAATTACAATCTTAGCCTCTGTTATCTTCTTGTGAAATTGTGTCCTAATTTTTAGATTCAAGCATCATTTGAACCAAAAATAGTAGTTCTTAATACTAGAATCTCCTTAATCAATACATCTACTTATCACATTCAAGGTCATTGCCTTTTCATGAGATGAACTCATGTTGTTCAACCATCAAAGATATAATTTAGTTCCTTTAGAACTTCATAACTGTAACCACCCTAAAATTTTACTATTCCATGATCAAGTTATGAGTTTTTAAGAAGGATATATTTTAATAGGATAATAATTTAGAAATAAAACTAAAACAATTAGATAGTACTCAGAAAATGGAATCCAACGAGCCAAAGAACACTGAAAACAGAGTTTGAATGAGGAAGTTATGGGGTTTCAAAGTTAGGGCTATTTTGGTAATTAAAAGTTACAAAAAAACTTAGAACTTGGGAATTGAAATTACTAAATCTGAATTCTCCTCGTTGATACGAATCCAACGTCACTAAGTTTACTCAAATCGAAGATTGGACGAATAAATGGTAATTTTCTTACAAAGGGGTATTTTAGTAATTTTACTAAAGGGCCCACGTGCAGAATTCTGAGGTTCGGTAGTATAGGGGCATTAGAAAATCCATCATGACTAGAGGTCACACACATGTGACTGAAATGATGATGTTTCATAAGGGAAAAAACATCATTAACATAAACTAAATTAAAAAGAAAAAGAAATAATTTATAATAAGTAAAAGGAGGGGCCATTTTGATAATGGCACCCCTCCCCTATCACACGATATGTTCTTTAATAGAACAGACCCAAAATTCCAAACCCTAGCAACCTAGGTTTCCCCTGTACCAATTTCCCAGATGCGATCACCGTTCACCGGTGAAACTGCAGATCTGAAAACCCCCTTGTTCGACCTTCTTCCCCAACATCAATTGAAACCCAAAAGTCCCATTCTCTTCGTCACTTCCGAGAAGTTCTGCCACTCCCTCTCCAAGACCTCGAACAACCCGATTTTGTTCAAGAGGAAATTTATGAGAAGATAATGGATCCATTGGTGATGGATTTTCATTGGAGGAAGCGTGGGCTGTTAGTGGCAATGGGATCGATGGGTTCAAGAAATACGTATACAATATTTGGTTGTCCTTCAACAAATACACTTTATTTCTTTTTACTATATTTTTGTTCTTTTTTTTTTGTATTACTTTCCTTGAAAGACAGTGAGGCATATCTACATTTTGGGACCATTCGTTATTTGATGGACAGGGTTTGATTTGCTAAAGTTGGTATTTGGGATTTTGAATTTTGAGGTTATATTCAGGGAAACCCATTCATTTTCATTTGAAATTGGTTAGTTTAGGTTGCTCTACTCTTTGGTTTTTCAGGAGATATGGCAGTTTCCTATCATTGTTGGGAATATTTTTTGTTCATTAATATTCATTTCTTGAAATCATAGGCATGAATGTTTGGATAACCCAATGTGATTTCTAAGTTTAGGTGGTTTGGAGCAAACTCTCATTCATTCTTTTATTGGTAGTCTGATTTTCCATTTGGGTTTAGTTATCTGGATTCTTGGGATTTTGGGTTTGTAGATTTTTGGGGATTTTGATTTCTGGAATTTGAAAATAGCTATGATAGAGACACAAAGCTTGAGATTCCTTTTCCATTCAGCTATTGTTATGGATTGCCATAATGTTTCGGGCTATAGAGTTGCATTGGTTGTGAACAAACTCTTTCCCCAGCTACTTTCTCTGGATTGAGTTAGATGTGTTTACTAAATGGGCAATATCAAAATTATAGAAAGGTCGTCGCTGATAAAGATAGTGGGTTTGTGCTTAATCAGTGTAATTGAATAAGCTTCAAGGGTTGCTTTAATCACTACAATAATGCTTCTACAAAGGCATAAAGTGGGGAATTTATGTTAGGTTATAGTATCAGCATTACATGCCCCAACTATACAATCTTATAGGGGCGAAAGCTATGCAAAACAAGCCTATGGAAGGGATTTTATATTTGTCAAAATATTCAGGGGGTTAGCTTCAACTACAAATGTATTGGAAGGAATGGGAATGAGAATAAGAGGGAGATTTGTCGTGTTTTGATTGAGGACAGTGAGTGTGGGGTTGAAGAAAGTAAAGTGAAGACAAAGAAGAAAGGGATTTGGAGGAAGGAGAAATTTACTTGGAAATTTGTTCTTTAATGGGTTCACTAACGGTTGTAAGCATAAAAGCCATTGGTATTGCAGTAAAGCTTACAATGGAGGGGATAAGGCAAGTTGCTTATCCTAAAATATGTTTTGTTCTTTTTGTTGTTGTAGTAGTTGTGTGCATTCTAACTTAATTTAATTACCTAAATAAGATTGAAGTGCATGGTTGATCGTGGAGAAGAGGGCGACTAAAGCTAGTGGAATATAGTGAATGCATCACACGAGGTAGGTGAAAATTTAAGACAACATGTATAAATAATAAGATGAATGTTCTAAACATGATCTTATTTCTGATTACAAGTGTTATGAAACTAAAATGGTATGATTGATATTCGACATGCTTTAAATTGAAATGATGAAATAATGTTAATTAAAAGAATTGCATGTTATAATTGATGTTTATGCCTTGTACATCATTTATGTGAATTGTGAAATTATGTTTATAGTACATGCGTACTATGTCAGTATTGATGATGTACGAGTCTAGGTTTATAGGATACATCCTTGGTGGGTTATTATCAAATCAGTGAGGATGTTATTCTTGTTATGAAATATATGAACATGCAAATTGCCTACTATTATGATTATGCTTGAGAGTTTTGTTTTATACAGGCATATGCCTTGGGGTGCTATGCTAGGGAAGTTATGAGGGTTTGGCCACCCGCCTCCCAAAATTTGATTATATGATGATACCTTGTCCTATGAGAGGCTAAAAGTCAAGTGGGGCAATTATGGGAAGGCCCCACTGTGAAAGTCCTGTCTCCCCATATGGGCAGTGACACAATATTTTCCACCGTAGTATCAATAGTGAACAGGGAAGTTATCTGAGCGCGTTAGTACGGATCAGATTGCAGCATCATATTCCTTATATTTGATGCACTATGGTGCTTATATGATGGTAGTATGAGATGCCTTATATGATATGGCATGATGATATGCCTTATATTGTTTTCCTAACAATGGCTGGAGGATTGTGGACCCCATATAGTGAAGGGCATGAGGATTATATTGATATATCAGTGGAGGATGGATGATTATAAACCCCACATGACGAGGGGTATGATTTTGAAACCCAGTATAGTCTAGGAATGTAAATTAGATGATATTGATTATATTCATAATTTTGTATGTCTTTTAACAATTTCCATATATGTGTACGTATGCTATATGTATATAATTGAGGGCATAATTTCATATGGGTATATGAATGGGTAGAATTGTTATGAAAAGTATGGTTCATGGAACTGGATTAGTTTATTTAGATAACAAATAATAATTAAAGATGTTTGATAAATTAATGGATTACTTATAATTATGAAACATGTAGATATTGATAATTATGAGACATGTTAATAATTGATTTATCAATGGATTGTTAATGATTATGGAATATGTAGATATATGGTTTATAAATGGATTATTGAAATGTGAAACATACAGTAAATCCAATTCAATATAATTGCTATGAAAATAAATATTCTAATTACTATGGAATAATTAATGTATCTTAAGATTTAGCATGCTTCTTAAACTCCCCTACCAAGCATAGCTTACTAAGAAATTGAAAATATTTTATGTTTACAATATCTCAGATACAGATTGTGTAATAACCTGAATTTTTGTAATTGATTGAGAAAATCAATAAAGTTTGAGTTTCAGAAATTTTGGGCTAAAATATTAGGGTTATTTAGAATGTACTTCTTATAAAAATATAATCAAGGGATAAAGCACGTATAATTGAAATTGAACTCAGCAAACCCTTACCTCGCATTGATGATCTCTTTGATCAACTCCAATCTGCTAAGGTCTTTTCCAAAATTGACCTTAGATCAGGATATCATCAATTGCGTATTAAGGATGAAGACATACCCAAGTTAGCATTCAGAACTCAATATGGGCATTATGAGTTTCTAGTCATGTCTTTTGGGCTGACCAATGCACCAGCAGTGTTTATGGATTTGATGAATAGAATCTTCAAGGAATTTTTCTGAATAAATTTGTGATTGTATTTAATGACAATATACTGATTTACTCTACCAGTATCAAAGAACATCAATAACACTTACGAATTGTACTAAATACCCTTTGAACACATAAACTATTTGGTAAATTTAGTAAGTGTCAATTCTGGTTAGAGAAGGTCAATTTCTTGGGTCATGTAATTTTGAAGAATGGAGTGGAAGTGGACCCCACCAAGATTGAAGCAGTAATGAATTGGGAGAAACTTAAAACAGTAACAGAAATACATAGTTTTCTTGGACTAGCAGGATACTACCGTAGATTCATTTAAGGATTTTCTCATATAGCTCTTCCTTTGACTTCCTTGACAAGAAAGGGGGCACAATTCACTTGGACAAAAGAATGTGAAAATAGTTTTCAAGATCTGAAGAAGAGGTTAACTACAACACCGGTATTGACTTTGCTAGCTGGGAGTGGAGGATATGAAATATACTGTGATGCTATAGGCAAAGGGTTAGGGAGTGTGTTGATGCAAAATGGGAAGGTCATTGCTTATGCATCTAGACAATTGAAGAAACATGAAATAAATTACCCAGTACATGACCTAGAATTGGCAAGTGTAGTTTTTGCATTGAAAATTTGGAGACATTATTTGCATGGACAATGCATTCACAGATCATAAAAGTCTTAAATACATCTTCACTCAAGCTGATTTGAACATGAGACAAAGAAGATGGATAGAGTATATCAAAGACTACAATTTTGCCATCTAATACCATCCTGGAAAAGCAAATGTAGTAACTGATGCATTAAGTAGACAACCAAGAGCTCTACTCACAAACATCACAATTAAATAATCTTTTGTAGAAAGAGTCCTTAAAGCCCAAGAAGAAGATACAACAACTCAGGATTTATGTAAAAAAAAGGGATTTATTAAGGGTACAGATGGGGGTATACGTTTTCAAGAGAGATTGGTGGTTCCTTTAAATACATGCTTGAGAAAGGAATTGATACAAGAAGCCCATCAATCAAAATTTTCTATACATCCTGGTGGTACAAAGATGTATCAGGATTTAAAAAGAAACTTTTGGTGGAAAGGCATGAAGAGAGAAACAGGAGAATTTGTGGCTAAATGTCTAAATTGTCAATAAGTGAAGGCTAAACACCAAAGACCAGCTGGAATGTTACAAACATTGGAACTTCTAGAATGGAAATGGGACAATATCACTATGGATTTTGTAGGAAGATTGCCAAGGACCCGAGAAGATATGTTGAGAGCATGTGCATTAGATTGGAAAGGGAGTTGGGATGAACATCTTTCGTTAGTAGAATTTGCATATAACAATAGTTTTCAAGCAAGTATTGGTATGGCACCATATGAAGCATTGTATGGACGGCCATGTCAATCACCAACCTATTGGAGTGAAGTTGGAGAAAGAAAGCTGATAAAGTCAGAACTAGTGGAACAGTGTATAGACAATGTCAGATTGATACAGAAGAGGTTGTTAATAGCACATAGTCGACAGAAGAGTTACGCAGATAAAAGACATAGAAACCTGAAATTTGATGTGGGGGAGCATGAATTTTCAAAGTATCACCTATCAAAAGAGTAATGAGGTTTGGGAGCAAAGGACAACTTAGTCCTAGATTCATCGGTCCATTTGAAATTTTAGAAAGAGTTGGTTCAGTGGCCTACAAATTAGCCTTACCACCCCAACTCTTAGAAATACATAGTGTCTTTCACGTGTCTATGCTAAGGAAATACCTCCAAGATGACACTCATGTACTTCAAAGGGTGCCAAAAGAGCTAAAGCTAGACCTAACCTTCAAAGAGAAGGCAATACTAATTTTGGACCGCAAGGAATAGAAGTTAAGGACGAAAAGCATTCCGTTAGTCAAAGTCCTGTGGCAACATCACTCTGTTAAGGAAGCCACGTGGGAAACAAAAGTAGAAATGAGGAAGACACACCCTAGTCTATTTGATTAAGTATTGTATTACAAATTTCGAGGACAAAATTATTATAAGGGGGGAAGATTGTAATAACCCCAATTTTTGTAATTGATTGAGCAAATCAATAAAGTTTGAGTTTTAGAAATTTTGGGCTAAAATATTAGGGTTATTTAGAATGTACTTCTTATAAAATTATAATCAAGGGATAATACATGTATAATTGAAATTAAACTTAGCAAACCCTTCAGAATGACTGTAAGCATGACAAATTCTGAATTCGGATGAAAAATCCTTAATTTTCTTCATTTTATGGACAAAAGGGTAAAATAGTAATTTTACCCAAAAATAAAATCTAAGACGTTAAAATTTAGAA
This sequence comes from Warburgia ugandensis, assembly GCA_035236585.1. Lineage (NCBI taxonomy): Eukaryota > Viridiplantae > Streptophyta > Magnoliopsida > Canellales > Canellaceae > Warburgia > Warburgia ugandensis. The sequence goes on along the minus strand of CP141133.1, from coordinate 55,569,053 downwards.
TGTGCTAAGAAATACGAATCCAACGCCACTAAGTACGCTCAATTCTGAGATCATGAGAATAAACCCTAATTTTTATACATAAAGGGCAAAATGGTCTTTTTACACTGTGTGGGGCCCACAAGGGACCTGAAAAGGAATCCTATGGCTAGTCCACGTGAAATCATGGGTCAAACCTCCACTAGCTGGTCTTGGGGGGAAAATGTGGAGATGGGAGAATCCAATGCTAATAAATAATAAAAAAATAAACCATAATCTCTCTCTCTCTCTCTCTCTTATTTTCTCTCTCCTCTCTCTATATTGGAACAAGAGTCCTAAATTCAATTAGGCACTTTGTTCTAGATCAAATACACATATCTCACCGTCTAAAACTTTCTAACATACCTTAGCTACAAAATACCCAAGAAATTTTAAGATCCAACGGTTCAAACAACAAAAATCATAAGACGAGTGGATCTTGGCCTATCTTATCATCAAAACTAGTATTCTCTTAAATTAGACTATATAACCAACTTTTTTCTAATCAGGTAGGTGGAACTCCTTCCTAGACATATTTATTATTGTTTGATGAAAATTTTATTTTACTGTAATTTGATTTGGGTGAAAAATTGTAAAAAAGAAAGTAAAGATCAAAACCTTATAATCATGAAGATTGAGGGCTCAGATGGAAAATCTGACCCTTCCAATCGTTCTAGAAGGGTCCAAATCCAAAACCCCTAGGTTAGAAGTTTCACAAAAATCTATTAAGTTTTGGGCCCTCAATTGAGAGGGGATTGATTGGACAGTCCAGAACGAACTGTCCGATCTCCCGATCAAACTGGGGGTGTAATACCCGAGCAAATTACGCTATATTTAACAAAAATTGGACATTCTATGGGAAATAAACTATGTTAAATGTTTTACTTTATTTAAAATAGTAAATGAAGGAATTTATGAGGAAACTTGGTACCATTAGATCCTACTCAAAAAATGGAATCCAACGCCTCAAAGAACGCCGAAAATGGAGTTCGTATGAGTAAGTTACGTCCATTTAAAGATGAGGGGTATTTTTGTAAATTAAACAAAAAACGAAAAAGAACGAAAACGCAGGGGCCGTTTTGATAACGACACCCCCTATCGTCTTCCTCCTCAAATTTCTCCAGAAACCTTCCTCTCCCAATTTTTCCAAAGAAATCTGCCACCGCCAAGGGCGGCACCGCCATTGGTAGCACCACCATAGCAAGGCTATAAAAGCCCCATCTCCCCCCTCTCCAAATCATGAGTTTTTCGGCCATTTTGGGACTGGGGTTTCTGGCAAAAATCGGAAACCCGTCTCAACCCAGTTTCCCTGAGTTTTTCGGCAACGGCTAGGCCCAAGTCAGGTTGGCCATTGCCATTTCCCCATTTCCCTCTCTTCTTTCCCCCTTTTCTTCCTCTGGTCCCACTGGAACGGTGGGTTTCCCCCTTCTTCGAGTTTTCCAGTGACCAAGGATTCAGGCAGGCGGGAGGAGTGCCATCTCCAGCTACCCAGATGAGCCGTTTTTCCTTCCTTTCTGTTTTTATTCCCCCTTTCAGGCTAGATCCGTGCTGGATCTAGGTTTTCCAATTGGTCTTCCTGGCGGAAAAATGTTCCAAGCCGGTTCTAGTCGGCCCTGCACGAACAAGGCGTCCCAAGGATGCCATGCTCCACGTGCGCCTGGGAAAGGGTCCTTGGGATGGGTTCCAGGCGTACGCAGTGCGTACACTATCCCTGGTGTGGCCTTCGGGTGAGCGCGCGATGCGGGGCACGGGTCCTGGCTCGACCGAGATGCATAGGGTGCCCTAGGAGCTGAGACGCGCCATGCTACACCAAAGGTGCGTCTGTGCAAGGCCATCCAGGATGCACGTCATAACGCATCGCTTGAGCATGCATGTGTGCATGCAAAATGCGATCCCTGGCAAAGCCTTTGGGTGCGCATGCACGTGAGGCGGTTGCGGTTCAATCAGGATGCACGGGTGTCCTGGCAACTGGGACACTCGGACCTAATAAGACTATAAAGTTAGGATTAGAGGACAATTTTGAATAGTAGATCCATATCATAGGATCTAGCCTGACAATGAATTAGGCAAGGACCATAGACCCTAAAAGGCAGATCTATCGATCTAATTTCTAGATGGATTGAAATTGATAAGGACTCCTTGTATCCATTCATACCAAGGAGTTTATAAATGAGACCCAGGGACGGGTTGAGTGATGAGGGACGCGACTTCAGGAGACTGCGACGTAGGTGCTCTATCGCTACTAGACTTTTAAAAAGAGCCATGATTATTTTGAGACTGTATGTTTTTAAGTATAAGTTATATGACTTGTTTAGCATGACTTAATCTTATAAATGAATTCAGCATGCATATGACAAATACATTATGCATAGACATGTTTTGCAAACAATTGCATATATTGCATGATTTGTGAGCATTGAGTTTTTGAAAAATTGCATGTCCTTGAGGGTTACCAAAAGACGTTGGAGTGCCCAAAAGACACTGGGTAGGCAATTGTGAGGGCCAGGCAGTTGTGAGGGACCCAAAGAGGACAGGTTTTGAAAAAGAGGTTTTTGTCTGCATGATAAGTGTAGCCTTAGCCGATGAGGGCGGGACAGAGAGAGCTGACAGGTTTCTAGGCTGGCAGGCTTCTAGGCTGTCAGGCTTCTAGGCAGGGTTATGACTTTGAATGTGAGACTAGCATGAGTAGATTTTATGCATTGCATGCATGTTTTGCAACCAATTGCATAAATTCAATGATTTACGACGAATAAGTGTCATATGTCCCATGGAGGCATATGACCTTGTGTCCCTAAGTACCCGGGGACCACACGGCGGCGAGGTCGTGGGCATAGTTGGGCCCTATGGTTTGAGGATTTACTTGTACTGCATATGGCATGACATGAGGTTGGTCGACCATACCATATATCCATGAGTTGGATTCAGTGGAGCATCTTATGCATATAATTATGTTTATGATATATGATACTTTCGACTTGGATTATGCTATTCTTTAAGTCGTTAGTATTCCAATTCGACAATGGTTTTTAATATCGATATTGAACATGATTGTTTCAACATGCATATGTTTTAAAGAGCATATGATTTTAAACATAACATGCATTGTAAAACTAGCAGTGATAGACTCCCACTGAGTATAGTATATACTCACCCTATCCTTAACATTTTTCAGGATAGCTCCATTCATGAGTAGAAGACGCCTATGTTAGTGTTACGAGCAAGTAAATCAAAAGGAGACAATCATACATGTAAGTAAACACTCTACCCTTTGGACATGTATTTGTATTTATTTACAGTTGGGCTATGAGCTGTGACTGGATAGATCTGGGGAAAAACATTTATGATTTCTGAAGTTTTTCAAAAACTACTTTGGTTGTTGTGAAAGCAAATGACACTCGAGGTTTTCAAAATGAGTTTAAGACTAAAGATTTTTCGCTGCATTGCATAGGTTTTTATAAAATGGTTTTCAAATAGGGATGCATCCCGCCTTAAGAATTAGATAATGCATTTAAAAATGCATGGGAAAACTCGGGTCATCATAGGGGGTCCCAATATGTTGTCCAAGATGTCGCACGCTGAAGTGTTTCCACTCGCGCTGCGCATGTGATGTCGTCCCAAGGGGGATGACCGCGCATAGGAAGTAGTCCTGGGCAAGCGCATCGCAGTGATGGGCGTGCTACAACCAGGGCATTCCGCCATAAAAATCTGGGCCGTCCATTTCAATGGGCCTAGATCAGATCGAGGCCCTAGGAATGGACTATGAACTTCTAAATTCAATTCCGGAGTCATATGAACTCAAGTTGAGATCAGAAAGAAGCTATGGAAAGCTTACAACCTCTATTTTCTTATGAAATAATGAAATAAAGAAAATACCTTATGAAACTTTCTGTATTTATAAAATAAGTTTCCAATTTTCAAGATCTTTAAGATCTGAGTTGATCAGATCTTGAAAATCTATTTTAATAATGATATACTGTTGAAATAAAGTGATATATATGATTCATTTGGACATATATAAGATATATTAAGGGATCCACCCATTATGGTAGAAAAACCCTAAAAATTATAAAGGGACCCACTTGATCAATGAGATCAAGTGTGATTAGATCCTTGGGATGGATGGAATGGATGTTGATATGATGAAATCCAAGAATATCATGGATTGATTATGACAAAAACAAAACAATATGATCTTTGGACCTTAATAAAGAAAAAACCCTAAAAATACAAAGGCACCTACTTGATCAATGAGATCGAGTGTGATCAGATCCTTGGGATGGATGGAATGGATGCTAATATGATGAAATCTAGGGATATCATAGATTGATTATGACAAAAGTAAAGGAACATGATCTTTGGACCTTAATAAAGAAAAACCCCTAAATGTAATTAAAACCCTTAATCAAAAGAAAAAGATCTAAGATCTAATGGTTGGATTATAAGTAAAGGTTTTTAAAAATATTAATGTAATTAGTTTCATTTTTTATTAATTGATAATATCATTTTAAATGTGATTTATGTTATAAAGCATGCTAATGTAACTTTTAGACTTTAGCGTGATATGTGATTAGATTGTTATCATAGGTTGTTAGACTTAATTATCATAGGGGCATGTTAGTGTGATTTTATGCAAGTGTAACTTAGAACCAAGTTAGTGTGATTTCATGCCATTGTAACTTAGGACCATGCTAGAATTTCCTGTAAGATTATACTATAGTATGAGATTGTACCTTAGGTCCATGTTAGTTTAAATTAAGTTACTAAGGTATATTAGTTGAAAATCATGCTAGTGTAATTATAAGTACCTTGTATCATTATCATTAAGTTGTTCAATTATGCAGTTTTATGCTTTGAATTTATAATTCATTTATGGTTAAATTTCATTAGTAGATCTACTTGTTATGAGATAAAGAGCATAAAATACCAAAAATGGAATCTAATAAGAAAGTAGAGTTTCATAACACAAATAAGAATGAAATACTTTGGACTTAATTAGTAAGGGATATAGTTAGTAGGACAATATAAGGATTATCAAATCCTTGGCCTAAGCTAGGAGAATAATAAACCCCATGAGTGACATTGTAAATGTTCATGGACTTAATTAAAATCAATTAGAAAGAGTACTTAGGGTCAACATGCTTATAGGAACCTTATGAAAGGTTGAGCTAAGGTCACCCTAGTAGATGTTGAACATAGTGGTTAAGGGGGTTGTCTAATAGAGCCTCGCTCTTCCCCTACCTTTCGTTGACGTTTGTGAGGTCTAAATGCCTCCTTATATGAGGATTGAAGTAATCACTTTGTGTTCTCCTATTCAGCTAGTAAGCCTTAGCTAATTGGAAATAAGAGGAGCAGTCTAGACTTAGGCTTAAATAAGTTACCTTCAACCAGCAAAACATTAACTGGTTGAATAATAATAGTAAGAGCATAAAAGGTTAGTACATTATCTAACCCCAATAAAAACTGTAAGTAAGATAAGGATGATCAAACAAGATCCATTAGATCTTGAATGATTAAGAACAATAAAAATAAGAATATTGTATTGTATGTAGTATGCATGATTGTTAATATACATGTTATAGATCAAATCTAGTTCACTAGATTAGATAATCCAAATCCTTGATCAAAGATGATTTAAGGAAGAAAACTAAGATCATCCCCCTTAGGGATGATCTAATAACTGAACTTAGATCAAAGAAGAACTAGATGATAGAAGATCTGGGACCTTGATCTTTATCAACAAGTGTAGATTGTCAATCAAAGGATCTATGAAAGATCAAGATTAAGGAGATGGACACACAAAGACTTAGAGATAGAAAATACTTAGATATGAATGATTTAAAGATCATTATAAACATCACGTCTAGTGATCAATAGGATTGTTCACAAGTTATATATATATTGACAATATGTATGGATGTACAGATTACATACATCAATCGGGCTCATGGAAGATTTGGGAAAAAGGATCACTACTGGAAGGTAGGAGGATTTGATGAATGCATTTACATGGGATGTACATGATTGAACCCATGACCTTATGTTGACAAGAGTAATATTAATACTTGTATTAAATCCCTTGAAAACCTTATGATCCAACCAAACATATATAAGATGGTTAAGGACTAGACTATAAGTGAATAGGGAACTAGAAGATATTTTAGCCCTAAGTAAATAGATAAATTGTCTAATATATATGAAATCTATTTTACATACAAGCTTGGAGGCTTGTGATTTTGTTTTAATAGGCATAAGCCTAGGGGGATGCTATGCTAGAAGAGTTATAAGGGTTTGGCCACCCACTTCTTGAAATTTGATGATTTGATGATACGTTGCCCTATGAGAGGCTAAAAGTCAGGTGGGGCAATTATGGGAAGGCCACTACTGTGAAAGTCCTGTCTCCCCATATGGGCAGTGCACAATATTTTCCACCATAGTATTAGTGGTGAACTGGGCAGTTATTTGAGCGCGATAGTACGGATCAGACTACAGCATGGTAGGCCTTTGATTATTTTGAACTATAATGCATATGAGAATACGCATAGTGAAATGCCTTATGTTTTAACATAATGAAGAGCTAAGTAATTGTACATTACCAATATTTCCCAAGAAGGGAAATTCCCAGTGTAAGATTAGCTGAAATACTGAATTCTCATAATAGAGAGAATTGATCAACTTAGTTGGGAATGATATTTGACTACTTTCATAGATTTAATTGATTTACCCATCTATAGTATGTATGGATATGGATGTACATATATTACAAAGTAAAGAGTAGAGACATGAATATGTTAGGGATAATGGGATTATAAAGTATTGGAATTATATTGTCAATTAATATGCTTCTTGAATCCCCTACCAAGCATTGCTTGTTGAGATATTGTAAATGTTGTAATATCTCAGTCATAGGGAAGGAGAGTTAAGAGCTTAAGACGATTGAAGACTTGAAGAGAATAATCTTCAAGGTATACACATTGAAGACATGTATTTTGCTTGGTTGAGAGTATTGTATTGTAATGAGAGTTTCATTATATGGTGAGCTTTGAGTTTGGATTATGTAATTTGGACAAGTATTGTAATAGATTTGGCTGTACTGTGAACCATTTGATGGATTCTGGAATTTAATGAAAGAATATTCCTTCAATGGAATTTTATCTTGTACAAAATTCTACTTATGTTATGTATGAAGTGATGACTTGGGTTTTACAAAACAAGTTCAAAAGAAAAGAATTTTTGTTGCTTTGTTTTGTGAATTTTTTTTTACATTATTAAGGGCCCTACCTTTCAAAAATACAATACAAAAAGTGTTACAAAAACCCTAGTCATCACAGATAGATAGGAGAAGATGTACACAAGAAGAGGAATCTAGCAACCATGCTGCTGCACTCAAGTATACATTTTATTAAAGCTTTTGTATTGTGCAGTTAGTCATTTGAATTATGATATTGGACATTTAATATAATGTTATAGGGCCTATACAAGTGAACCATTAGATGAGTCCTCTTTTAAGAAATAAATTTCTATCTTCTAGAAAACTATATATATATGTATAGTGTGAGCATAAAGGTAACATCCGGGTTTTTGGAAAAATGAATTTCAAAGAAAAGTCTTCCGCTATTTATGTATTTTAAAATTTAGAGGCGAGCCATCTTTTGAAATATATGCTAAAAATTTTCATGAAAAAACCTGGGGAGCCAGAATAACAACCCCCAAAATTCTGACCCCACAATTCTATATGTTTGAAATAGTTCTCTATTTGCAATAGTAAACCATCATGTACACCAGTCTTATTTCACAAATCTCTTTTATCAAAGAATGTGTTCTTAATCAAGTATTATAGAATATTTAGCATCCAGTATCTCCCTTTAGTTTAGGTCAACCTTCTGCCTTTGTTATAGTGAATGAGTGTCAAATAATTATAAAATTCACATAAATCTAAAAATTGGATTTATAAAACTCATGCCTCATTTTTATTTTTATTTTTTTCTCTCAAAACACAACTAGTGCAACAAATCTCCTAGACAAATAAACACTAATAGATCTCAAATCTTATAAGGTATGAGAACATTGTACACAGAAACTTGTTCTTATCTAAAGACAGTGAAGAGAGATATCAAAGAACCTCTAACTTTAGATATCTAGAGAAGTAACTCAATTTTATCTCAAAGAGCCTCTAGTTATTGATCTCTTTTACTAGGTCATGAGAAGTAACTCAATTTCTATGTTAGTTTTTCCATTAAAACTAGATCTAGTCATTAAATATGTGAAACTCTTTTGACATTGAGAAGATGAGAAAATAAATAATTATTATATGATCAAATCCATTCTATCACATACATGTATATCTAATTTATGAGTTTCTATTTTCATCACATGAAACATTCTTGATTAATTTTTTTTGAGAAAATCTAATAAATCTAATTCTCTAAAATTATGCAAAGCATACATAAAATAGTAAGATTTAAAATTTTATTTTCTCTCATGTTAGTAATGCAAAAAATTTAGACAAATTCATATTTGATTATGGCTAAAAAATCTATGTCTCGGTTTTTCATTTTGAGCCTTAGAAAATACCAAACCCTAATGTCTTCCTTGTTAAGCAATTTTCCCTAAAAATAAGAAAGCTCACAAAAATATATCTAAATTTTATGAAATTAAATTCGTTAGATTTACATAAGAAATTTCTAACTTCCAATCATCATTATGAAATTCGTGCAATGAAAGAGATACACATATGATCCTAAAACCTATGTGAATTATGTCATTGATTTATTAGAAATCACCACGTTATGGTTAAAGAGATTCATATATTCACTAGTTGCTAAGTCTTAAGAATCCTTAGAGAAAACATATATTTAAATCATTAGAAATCTTTCACAAACTAAATTTGATGAACCTTATCTTAGAGGGCATGTAAAAATGCACTTCTTCAAAATAGTTGAAGCCTCCCAATTGTGTAAGTGATATGATAGCTCTATTTGTGGAATTTAATAAAGCCATACTTAATCTCTACCTCAACTTATTTGCATGATTAAAATTGGTCTGTACTTTTGTTTTCAAGATGAATTCCTTAAAATAAAGCCCTTCAAAAGTCTATCCTAAAAAATGTACTGAAATCTAGAACACAATGTAACAAGATTAGAACTCAAATCACTTCATAAAATAAGATCAAAGAGATCAAGAATCTAAATTTCCAAAGTGAAACTAAAAAATTCAAGAAAATATCTACAAACTCAAAAACTCTAGAAACCAAAGTACTAAAAGAACAATATTTTAAGGTCTTGTCTAACTAGAAGTAAAAAGGTTAGAGAACTTCATAAGTAGAAGAAATCATGAAAGAGATGCATAAAATGGGTAGACTGTTACACAAACAAAGTAGAGACTTCTTCTAACTAGGTAGACCCTGGAAAAGAAGAAACAATAGAAAATGTCTCTAACTAACATACTCTAGAAGATTAAAAACTAGAAACTTGAGTGGTCCTTATATAGGGTTGGCTAGGAGTGAACCTTTATATAAGGGAGTCCCCAGCTTGGACAACAAGGAAAGTATCTTATGCAAGAAGACTATTAGAAAGTCTTGTAGCATGAGGCCGTGTCTGTAGCAATGGGCCTTCACACTTGGACCTCTCCCACTAGGCACAATACATACGTTCACTCACACAAGACAAGGTCCACTAGCAAATCATAATTTTTAGACTTAAAAGTAAAGGAAGGAGGACTTTTAAACAAAAATCTAACACCCCTTGGTTGAGAAGTGGATGTAATATGGATTATATGCCCTCCTGATGGACCAGAGGAGCTTATGGCTTGGATGTTGTTGACTATCATGATGTACCCTTCTCTTCAGTAGCAGCTTGGTTTCAGTTCTCCATTCATTCATGCCTCAACTTAAACCTTCTTGGATGTTAGGGCCTTCTCCTCCATAGTAGCCCTGAATTTCTTTGTAAGGGCAGTTGGTTTTGGCAATTTTCCATTGAAGACAATGAAAGTGGAAAATTGTATTTGCACTTCTTAAAAAGATGTTAAGTGTTTAATTTTGGCCAAAAGATCCATAGTTTAGCATTTAATTAGACCATCTAACTCATTAATTTGGTAATTTTAAAATTTAGCTCAAATTGACCATCCAACTGTAAAATTTCAAAATTAATAGTTAGATGATCATTTGAGCTAATCAGATGCTTAATGTATGGTTTAAATGACTCTAATATAGTCTTTGACCTTGCAGATCAACTAAAGGAGGGTTAGATTACTCAGATCGATATTCAATGATGTGGATCATCCAAAAGAGGCATGGATGGATCAGAGTGAATTGCAACAATGTAGATGAGTCAAGAGAGCAATGAATGGACTAGATCACTAACAAAGCAGAATTTGAAGGTTTCTTAATAGAAGAGGAGTCCTAATTTAGAAGAAGAGAAAGTTTCCTAATAGGAACTAACTCTTAAAGGAAAGGGGGGGAAGATAATTAGAAGGGAAAAAAGTATAAAAGGAGGAAGCCATGGAGCCTAAAGGAGGTTTTTGGAGTTTTGTTTTTTTTCCCCTTTCTTGCTTGTTTCTAATTTTCCTTTTCTATATTTCCAATTGGGTTACTTTCCTTGTTTCTTTTCTGTTTTACGTTCCTACCACCCTTCTCATCTTTTCCCACACCAGGCACCTCTCTCTCTCTCTCTCTCTCTCTCTCTCTCTCTCTCTCTCTCTCTCTCTCTCTCTCTCTCTCTCTCTCTCTCTCTCTCTCTCTCTCTCTCTCTCTCTCTCTCTCTCTCTCTCATGCTTTCCATCTATTTTGATTTGTCTCTTTCAGTCACTTCTTCTTCTTTCTTTCGCGCACCATCTCTGCTTCACCTTCACTGCCCAAATCTTTGCTTCCAGTCCTTACCGCACCACCCCAATTCCTCCTACCTCTCAAAGCCCAGCCTAACTTGGTCACACCCATCACTGGCCGGACCATCGTCTGTTCCCTTTTGTTTACCCAGCTCCTCTGGCCAAGTCATGTAATCCCCATCTTCTTCTCTCAATTCCCATCTTTTTCCCATAGCTTATCGTTTTCTCTCCACTATCCAGACCAGCCACCTCTCTTTCCCAAATACTCTATCCACCACCTTACCTGTTCCACTTTCTCACCACAACCCAGACAGCCCAGTTATCACTTTGATCTAGACGAACCAGACGATGCCCATCATTCCCACAGCATTGCCTCCATTTTAGATGACGTCCAGAAATAAGGCATCATTTTTCTTCACTTTTACTCATCCAACACTAGTGAACGATGCCTAGAGTACGCAAATCACTCACCCATCTTTTCAAGTGTTATACCCCCCAAGCTCCTTTGCTTTAGATGAACCAGAGCCGTGCTACGCTCTGCACCAGACGACACCCTACCTCCATCGAGCTAGCACGCTTGGTCCCATATGCTCCGGACGGTACCAGACGACGCCCAGCCAGGACTGCAAAATTGGGCGTCAATCCACTGCCTAGGCATCTACACCTCTCCATCGTCTCTGATGATCCCCTTTGGAAAACCATCTTCTTCGTTTTTCTCTTTACAGAAATTTTAAGGAAGTTTCATGACAAATTCTATTTATGCCCTTAGTAGAAAATTAAAATTTCATTTGAATCCCTATTTTGTCTTTAGTCTAATTCATCTTTTTCTTTATCCAGGTTTTTTGTTATTCATGTTTTTCTTATTCTTAGATAATTCCAGAAATCAGATTTGGTTGATTTCAGCATAACCGAATCAATGGTTTAGCTTAAACCAATAGGGGAACATCAATTTCTCATCTATTTCACGTCTGAATTTCAATCAAATTTCATATCTTGTTTATAAGACAATTTAAAGAACTTTTACTATTCTTGATCTTTAATCTAAGAATCTAAAATTAGATCTAATCCGTCAAATCTTAAATTGCTTATTTAGCTTAGATCTCTTAGAATCTTTAGGATTTGCCTAATCCCTCCGGTGGATAATTAATCAAAAGTGCTAGAAACATGTTGATAAAGGTTGAACATGAATTAGGATACCAGATCTATAAAAATTGAAGATAAGCAGTCTAGGGAAGTGTACTTTTCTTAATGTTTTAGTTAAATTTCCATTTTCTCAAGAATTAGACCTCTATAATTTCATTGATTAAACACATCTGAAGTCTAATTTCTATTTCTGTTAATTTTTGTAAATTAATTTTAATTTTTAAATAATTAAATTTTATTAAAAACTCCAAAATTTTAAAGCACATTCCTGTGGGATCGACCTGTACTTCCATTAGCTATAACACATTTCTAGCTTTATTTTCGAAGAAAGAAAGTAAGAGAAACCATAATAAATATGTAACTAAATATGACATGTTATTATTTGTATACAACTATGATAATTGAGTGTATCCATTTCCATCATATTGTCATCTCTCTTCTTCTTCTTCTTCATCTTCCTTAAACTTTTATCTACCATTTCAAGCAGGAATTTAGAATTCTTTTTTTTAAGTCTACTTTAAGATACTCTAATTCCTTTCAATTTTTGTCAAACTTTCTTTTTATTTTTTATTTATGTATTTCTATTTAAAATTCCCCTAATTTCTTTTTTCTTGATCTTTCAATATAAAAAAGGTAGCCCAGTGCATGAAGCTCTTGCGTATGTAGCATCTGAGGAAGGGGTGGATAGGAAAGGGTCTATAGTATGCAACATTACCTTACATTTTTATAAGAGGCTATTTCCACACCTTGAACTCATGACATCAAGGTTGCATGATGACAATTCTACCGTTGGGCCAAGGCTTCCCTTCAAATGGTTAGATTTGGAATGCCTTATGTTGGATATTAAAGCATATCCATGTAGGATATTCAACTCAAATGTTATTCCTTTTTGTTCATAATACTAATTTAGAAAAATAAAATTTTAACTATTTTAAGTATGTTTATAGGAGAATTCCTAACATTTCTAAGATTATTTTATGGATACCAATAAATTAGAAACACAAATTTTCAATTTCTAATATATCATAGATATATAAAATTTATTTCTTTTTGTGCAGAGCAAGAATTTGGAAAGAAAATTAACTTCTCCATTCGCCTCCTCACCCCCAAAATCCACCATGTCATGTGCCATCGTATTCGTATTTTCCTACTCTTTCTCTGTCATTCAACACAATCCCATCTCCTATTTATTTCCAAATACAAAATATCTTCTATTTTTTAGTTTTCTTTCATGTGTATGTCTCAAGATTTACATATTTTAATCTTCTTTCATATACTTATCCTCTCTCCCTAACTATATCTTTCTCACTCTTTATCTCATTGCCATGATCTTCATATATAGCTCAATATCATCATATAAGAGTAGAGAAAGTAAATGTAACTCTTGATATCATTCATTATGTACAATGAGTGTATATATAATAATACAACCCATAATCTTGGGATTGAGTTAAGATTGTATATTGCAACACAAAGGAAGGATAATTTATTAGCCCAAAATTGATGAGAGCCAACTATGAGACTAATCCTTTTAGTGAGATTCAATGCTATCTTGATCAGGTGGCACTATTGTTTGATTATCTCTAACATGCCCCCACAAGATTGGCAATCCATCAAGGATACTAATCTTAGCTCTTAGACTTTCAAACTCTTAGAGATTTTGTGATAGCATTAGCTAGTTGAGAATTAGTGCCAACATGCATGACATGGGTAGAATCTTTCTGAACCCAATCTCTTCCAAAATGGAAGTTGATAGCAACGTGCTTCATTCTCAAATGAAAATTTGCATTGACACTTAGATAGAGAGCACCAATGTTGTCAATGACAATCACTAGAGAAGTAGAATTATGAACACCTAGCTCTATTAGTAGATCTTCAAACCAAGCAAGTTCTATTGTGACTGTGGAAACTAGTCAAAATTCAACCACAGTAGCAAATCAAACAACTATGGTTTGCTTGCATGAACTTTAGGAGATAGCATTACTGCCTAGGAAAATGGTGTAGGCTAAAGTAGAGGAGTGATCATCCTTGGTTCTAGCACAATTAGCATCTAAATATGCAACAAGAGAAGAGGAGGAACTACCTAGCAAAGAAGACACTTGCACATAACCCAACCAGATGTAGTAGGGTGTTGCATGAATTGTGATAGATGATTGATCATGAAAACATGGTTTTGATACTTAAATAAATGAATAATGAGAACACCATAAATGAAAAGAGCTAGGAAAGGAATTTCTAATAACACAAAGATATTTGAAATCCAACCAATAGAGACACATGTCCTAAGTGTGCTAAGAAAACAAATTGATAATGGTAACCCTTGATTTGATTTGGACATTTGTAGTAGATGGGGGCCCACATAAAGTTAGATGTTTTTACTAAGGACTTAATAGGGGAAAGATAGATTTTTTATTTGAGAGATTTTCCTAATAGGGTCCATTACTAAAGGTTTGCCTTGGCAATGAAGCAACTAGAGATGCCCTTAGAAAGGAGCATGAGCCTCCTGGGTTGCTTAGGATTCTAAATCTAGACACCTAGGACTTATTACATCTATGGGATATTTTTCCTTGGAAGTCTAGGACTCTAAATTTGGGAAGTTTAGGAGTATGAGAAAAGAAAAGATGTTTGGCATTATAGGGAAAAAACATTAAAGAGAGGAAGAGAGAAAGAGATGACGAAGAAGACACCTTGCCTTTATACTCTGAGAACCAGTGTGTGATAGAGAAATGGTAGGAAGCAAGAAGGGAAAAAGCTAGAGGAATCTATGTGAAATCTTGTGATAGGTAGGTAGTCTAAAATTGCTAAGTTTTCAACAAGTTTTTGAAGGTTTCAAAGGTTTGAAAACATATTTTTCACCTATGCTAATGTGTCATTCATTTGATATACAAGTAGTAGTTGAATGGTTGGATTTTCACATGGTTATCCTATTTCACTCCCTGCTAGAGAGGTTTCACACCTTACTAATCATGCTCTAATTTTAGAAGATTATTTAATGTCCTTTTATGCTCTGATTTTGGGCATTTTCAAGTAGCTTCACATGCCAAGTATAGATGTTTTATACCATGGTTGATGTCTTAATATGGATAGTTTTTTAGCATGTTTGTCATCCTCTTTCAAAGTTGCTTGCTAGAAAATCTTCGAGCCATGTTATGATTCTTTCTAACATGCTTTCATGATTTGATTAAAATGTTTTCTAGCATATGTTTGTGCCTCATTGCAATGTTTCATAACATACTATTCAAGCTCTTCCCTTAGATTCATTTTAGCATAATCTTTATAGTCTGTTTATGACATTTTTAACATGAGATAATACCTCATTAGATGTTTTGTTTAGAATGGTTTTTCCTACCTAGTTAGAGTTAGATTCTAGCATGAAGTTGTGTATCTATCTTACTTGATTTTGGCCAGAAATAGACTTGATAAAGGATGTTTTCTTATGAGTTTTAAAAGAGGCACATGGCCACATGGCTTTTAGCACATTGTGAATGCCAAAGTATTTCAAAATTTTTTTTTTTTTAGTTTTAAATCAATCATGGTGCTTACTATTTTAGCATGCCCTCTTCCAAACTTGGTTTTGGTCTCAATAAGAATCTTAGAAACTTGACATTTTTTATTCTTAAAATATGTAGTTAAATAAATTTTTATTTAAACCATAATTTTGGCATGCTAAATCTTGACTCAATAGGATGCCTTTTTTTATCATGATTTTTGAGTTGGAAACTATAAATGTAAAATATATTTTTGGGTGGCAAAATGCACCTAGTAATGCCATGGTTTTCATTATCAAAGCAAGGTTTGATAAGTTGTTTTTTAGCATTATCTAAGTTGTATAAATCATAATCTTTGAAACCTAAAGAATGCAAGTTTTTTAGCATGCTATTATGCCTAAAAAGGGTGAGTTTTAAATCCAAATTAATGCTAAGTTATTTAGAGTTTAAACTACCCTTGGCCTCCAACCACAAGATGTGGTAGGTACTCACGGCCAAACAGTGGCATTTTCAATTGTGGTGGTCGTGGCGAACTTTCGATGAATATCCATAGTTCCAATGATGGATGTGGTGGAAATCCTTCTTGAGAACTACTAGGCACATGATTTAGCCAGTTTATTCATGAGCATAGTTTGGATCTCATGAGATTGCATTTTTTTATGCTCCTAGAGAGGAAGATGATTGTTTGAAAGATGAACCTAGATTGTGGTCGCTAGATGAATACTCATGACCACATTGACAATGTGCCAATGAGAGATGGAAATAATGTTGGAACAAGAGTGTCTGAATTGTTATTTTGATATTACTATTTTAATAACTTTGATGCATCATGATTCTACTTGAATTGTTAAGTTATGAATTTCTTCTCTACAAATACAAATGTATGTTAATGCATACATATGTAAATGAGTGACTATGATGCATTGCATAGAATGAGTAATAAGAAGTAAGTTATGTGGTTTTCTTATATTGGAAATATGTTTTCAGATCATAGAAGTATAAATGTATGTTATAATGCATAAGTTTTGAGTTTGTAGTTTCAATTCTATCTATTGAGTATACCTCATATACTCAATCTACCAAAGACATTACATATCAGTTCGAGAATCATAGGAGTGAGGAGTGAAAGACTCTAAAATTAAAAGCAAAACAGAGAAGTGAGACATCAAGCTAATGGAGTTGATATTTCTTAATTTATTTTGTTGATTGTAGATGTACTTAAGCACTAAGTGTTGGACTATGTTTATTGAACTTTACGTTTATAATTAAATTGTTATTTATAAACATTGGGAATGATTTTAAAATTGAACAGAATGTAATATGACTTAGACATGAGTTTAGTTTGGAATGAATAATGCTTGAGTAGTTTGAAAGTAATTTTTTATGGTAAAAGATTTTTTTTTATTATAATTTATTCTACAAATTTAAATTTTACAATGGGGATTCCACCTTTTAAAATGAATTTAAAATCATAAAATTGTGTTTTAAAAATTTGGGTCATTGTAGTTGGTATCAAAGCCTAGTTTTATGCCATCACAACCAATTATTTAAAGGAAGGTCATGAATAGTCAACAAAATAAGAAACTTTTGGCTTTGGTGTTAGTAGAAGAATTATTAGGTCTAGTGTAGGTAAGAAAGAGAACTCATGCTAGATTTATCTATATTTAAAAATAGATTCTACAAAGGAGACAAGTAGAAGCAACCCTAGCACCTATTGGAACCCTCACTGGTCATAGAGGAATGCAACAATTGAAGATGTTCAACTTTTGGTGCAACAAATAGAGTGATACCTATAAAACCAATAGTTGGTAGCACCGAATGGAGGGGTAGAGGCTCCAGGTGGAAATGCTAGTGGAGAAGATAACTAGCTAAATAGATTTAAGAAGATGACACTACCATTCTCAGGAGAAGATGAGTTGGATATAGGTAGACATGGATATTTGAGGTTGAGATAGTCCTCAGGGCAAGGGAGTTCTCTAAAGCGAAGAAGGTAGTTATAGCTACTCTTATGAAGACTAGATAGGCAATTTGTTGGTGGCAGAAGGTAGAGTAGACTCATTTTGAGGGTATTGAGGTTATTCTATGGGAAGAACTAAAGACTATTTTCTTCAACAAATATTTTTCCCCTCATACTAGAAGATAGAAGGAGAAAGAATTCATGAGGGTGTGCATATTCACTAGAGTTTGGAGGTTCACACCAAATGTGTGTACTACTAATGGGAGTGATGCTGAGAAGTTTATTGATGGTTTGACTTCTAGCTTGAAGAGTAAGGTCCTCAGCATTCAGCCCACTATCATAGCTAGTGCAGTCAAAATGGCCTCTATTTTTTGGAAGGGCTTTTAATGGACATAGAAGGAGAAAAAAGAAAAGGAGAAACAAGTCAACATTGGTGGATGTTTTGGGAAGGAGAATAGGCCCATGCAATTGTCAAGGCTGTAGTAACCATGGAAGCATTAGTTTGGCAACTACAGGAGGGCATCAGAGTCCAAACCATGCCAGCAATGCAGAAAGTATCATCCAAGCAGATCTTGCCATGTTATTGTCTTCAAGTGTTATGATTATGGAGAGGTAGGACATATCACTAGAAATTGCTAAATAAGGAAACAAGAGGGAGAAGGTCAAAAAGAATAAATTCCTAGGAGTCAGGGCTGAGTGTTTCTATCACTTCAGGGTGGGCATAGACATCAAATGTTGTGGTTGAAGGTACTCTTCTTGCTCATGATAGACCTGCCAAAGTTTTGTTTATTTGGTTTCTATGGACTCTTTTTCATATGACTTTACTTTGTGTGTGAAACGTGATGAGTGTTTAATTTTGCATAAAAACCACCAATTAGTTATCCATGTGTTATAACTTATATGGGTAAATTAGGTTTTTCAGACTAAAATTCATAACACATGCATTTTTGACATAATAATCATAAAGTTTGTAATTTTATAGGTCCAGAGGCTAATCCAAGGTAAGCATGTGATTAATCTTATTTTTTTTAATTTAATTAGGGTTTTTTACTTTTTGTAGGAAGTAAGTGGTGATCCAACGGTCTAGATCTATTGAGATGAAAATTAAAGACCAAGATCAAAAGATCAAGTCAAAGCCACAAAATCATCAATCCAGCATGAGATCAAGGGAAAGATCATCTTATGAACTAGTAATGGATGTGATTAAAGGATGCCAAAGTGGGCCCGTGAAGTAAGCCATGCATTTCCACCACCTTTTGCATGGGAGCCATTCAAGCCACCTTAGGTAGAAAGAAGGTGGCAAGCTAAGGAATTCAAGCCAAATCATACAAGCCACTCAAGCCAAGGGCTGAAGCCAAGAAAGTTTCCTAAGCTAGCAATAAAGCCTAGCCAATAGAGCTCTCAAAGGTAGCCATCTAAGCCATTAAGCTTAGCTAAATGGAAGACTAGGATTGGAGCAGATTCAAGAGAGTTATCCATGAGTTATTTTGAAGATAATTAAGGGAAAATATATTATGATAATTTGGCATATGGGCCAATAGAATAATAGCATTCAAATTTTGATATTTTTCCCACTTTTTTCCACCTTTTTTATCACTTTCCACCTCATCACCAAAGACTACCAGGATTTTGACTTTATATTCAAGAGTCCTACTATTCTATAACTCTTCCACCTTCCTAAACTCCCTTCTTAACCATCCAATCAATCCCAACTTCCTAGAAAACCACTTAGCCAATCAATTTTCCCCATGTCACCTTACTTTGCTTCTAGAAAAAAAGACACCTATATCCTTTTCAAAATTAGAAACCAGCCAACCCATGCTTGTTATCTCTCTCTTATGTCATGTTTATGATATCATCTTACTAATTTATATTTCACCTAACCTTCCTCATTCAATACCATACCCCTATGGCCACTTTCCTTTTGTTTTCACCCCATGCTAAGTTAGGAAACCATTTTTCTAAGTAGAGGTGGGTAGCACACCTTGAAATCAAGCTTTCCTTTGGTGTTATTTGATGTTGGACTTTGGAATATTGTTGGTACTTTCCTTCCTTTGGTATTCTTAGTATTCTCTTGCTTATTTTTCTCTCCAATTCAAGTTAGTAACTTAGTTGTTTTACTTTAGTTCTATTGCTTTAGGTTTTCATTGTTTTTCTCCTTAGAATTCATGCTACTTTCTAGTCCTTAATCTCTTTCTTCTCCACTCCATTCCATAATTTTTTCTTTCTATTCAATCAATATTCAAGTTGGTTATTCTCTAGTAGTGACAATCAAGAGAGGAGCTAGCTTAAATCCTTGATTTCTCCTCTTGAAATTCACAAATTTTCCCTTAGTTTTAGGTATTTCTCTCCTCTTAGCTATATATTGGAATTTTGTTGTTAACCAGATAGGATTCTAGGCTTTATAAAAGTGTGCAATTTTCATATTTTGTGGACAATTTTATGAGCATAATTTTGATGTAAATTGGATATGAATCAATAAATTTCCTTGGGAATTCTTATTATGGATGGGTTCTTTTATCAAATTAATTGAGACATGGGTTGTTTCCTTGTATAAAATTTATGGTTTAAAGCTTTCTAATGTAAGATTTATTGACTGTTCTTCTAAGTATCGAAATTTAGAAATTGGTTTTTCCTTAACTTTGTGTTTTAATTCCTGCCATCAAAACATCTTTTTTTTTCTGAATCCATGATATCCATTTAGATTTTCATGTTTTTTTTATTATATGACATAGTTATTTTGCATAGTAACTCATTGTATGTACATGAATTTCACCATTTTTAGGGCTCCCGAATCATATGCATAGTCCAAAAACTATGCACATGGTTCTAGTCCCATTGTCCTTTGAACTTTGGTTAATTTAGTTGTTGGATCTAATATTACAATAGTTAAAATTAGTTGTTTTTATATTATTTTAGGTTTATAAGGTTACCTTTTTGAATTTTAGAGAGTTCTATTTTTGGTAAGTTTTAGTTTAGTAAAGTTCTAAATTAGAAAAAACATTTTAGGTAGTTTCCTTAAGTTTAGTTTCTTGATTTGAATCTTTCTAATTCTTTGTAGTTTCTTTATTTGTTATTTTTAATTACTTAAGTTTCCAATTCCAATTCCAATTGCTTAGTTGAAGTTTTAGTAAATTTCCCTTACTTTTAATTTTGTATTAGGAAAGTTTCCCATTTAGCATGTTTCTTGTTTTTTCTTAGTTTTCATTTCTTATTTTTACTTGGTTTCTAATTTCATGTTTTATTTTTCATTCTTAATTTAGGTATAAAAAAAATCACTTGAATTTTGGCTGGGTTGAATAGTTTAAAGCAGGAACTACTAGCATCACGATAGTTCACTTCTTGTGGGATTGACCTCGCTTTGCTTGAGAATACTACATTTTTTCGTGCCCTTATGAGTTTTATTAAAACAACAACAAAATGTTTGATCCAAAATTTAGAATTCTATTTAGAAGTGATGACTCCATTGGGTGAATCTATATCTGCACAAAAATTTCTTCAATATGTGTCAATTATATCTGGGAATAGATGAATGGATGTTGACTTAATCCTCCCGAACATGACAAATGTTGATGTCATCCTCGAGATGGATTAGTTGGCTTTACAATGGGAAATAGTTGATTGTCATAAGAAAAAGGTCGTCTTCGATATTCTAGGACAAGTGATGGTCTCTTTGCAAGGGAGATGAGACTTTGTAGGAGCATGTGTCATTTATAATATGAAGGTGGTTAGACACATTGATAAGGATGGTAGGCCCTTTTGGCTGAAGTGGAGGTTAAAAAACTTAAGTAGGATGAGATGGCAATAGTTTGGGTTTTTAAAATGTATTTCTAGAGAATTTCCCAAATAACCACCTAAAATGGACACACACACATCACTATTGAAGTAATATCAAGCATAACTCCTATCTCCAAAGCACCATACAGAATGGCCCCAATATAGCTGAAAGAGTTCAAGAGCCAATTGCAAGAATTACTGGACTAAGATTTATTAGACTTAGTGTTTCATCATGGGGAGCAGTAGTTCTCTTTGTCAAAAACAAGGATGAGTTAATGAGACTTCGTATTGACCACCTAGTGCTTAATGGCATTGCAATGAAGAATAAGTATCCTCCTCCCAGGATAGATGATCTCTTTGATCAACCTCAAGTAGCCAGAGTCTTCTCAAATATTGATTTGAGGTCTAGGTATCATCAATTGAGGATTAGAGAAGAAGATATTTCTAAGATGGTTATTCATAACTCATTGTGGACACTATGAATTCAGAGCAATGCTTGTTGGGATGACAAATGCTTCAGCCACATTTATGAATCTTATGAAAATGGCATTACTTGTATGAGGAGAAATTTGAGGTGTTCACTTATCACAAAAGCCTCAAGTATATATTCCCACAACGCGACTTGAATATGAGGTAGAGGAGATGGATGGAGTATTTGAAAATTATGAATTTTCTATTAAGTATCATTTAGGAAGGGCTAGCATAGTGGTCGATGCATTGAGTTTACAAGCACAAGATATGTGTGAGGAATATTTCGTGGAAAATTTAACTATTTCTACTATTGTTGGGCAAGTTTTTCAGATGTAGAAGGGCAATGTTGAGTCACAGGCTGTAGTTAGTAAACTAGGTTTCACTTGAGAAACAAATGCTAGTGTTCATATACATGGGAGATTAGTGGTTTTGGCAAGTGTTGAATTAAGGCAAGAAATTCTTCAAGAGGTACATCATTCATAGTATACCATTCATCTTGGTGGAGCAAAAATGTATAAGGACCTGAAAAGATATTCCTAGTGGAATGTTATGAAGAAGGATATGAAAGAGTTTGTGAAGTGATGCTTGACATGTCAGTAGGTCAAGGATGAGCATTAAAGGCTAGCAGGACTTTTTTAGCCACTTAAGCTTCCTAAATGTAAGTGCAACTATATTAAAATGAATTTCATTGTGGGTTCACTTAGCATGTTAAGCGGACATGACATGATATAGGTGATAGTTGATCAACTGACTAAATTAGTGCATTTATACATGGGAGATTAGTGGTTCTGGCAAGTGTTGAATTAAGGCAAGAAATTCTTCAAGAGGTACATCATTCATAGTATACCATTCATCTTGGTGGAGCAAAAATGTATAAGGACCTGAAAAGATATTCCTAGTGGAATGTTATGAAGAAGGATATGAAAGAGTTTGTGAAGTGATGCTTGACATGTCAGTAGGTCAAGGATGAGCATTAAAGGCTAGCAGGACTTTTTTAGCCACTTAAGCTTCCTAAATGTAAGTGCAACTATATTAAAATGAATTTCATTGTGGGTTCACTTAGCATGTTAAGCGGACATGACATGATATAGGTGATAGTTGATCAACTGACTAAATTAGTGCATTTTCTCCCAATTTGATAGAACTAGCCTACTAATAGTCGAGCATGGTTTTATATTCAAGAAATTATTGGCTTGCATGTAACTATCACTTTTGACAAGGATATACTATTCATAGCATAGTTTTGAAAGATGTGTATTAGAGTCCTTGGGATCATCATTGAGTTTTAGTGTAACTTTTTAGCCTCATATAGATGATCAATTTGAGATGATAGTCCAAATTCTAGAAGACATGTTGAGATCATGTGCAATCAAGTGGAAAATAAATTGGGACGAGAGCTTACCACTGGTTGAATTTGCATACAATAACATTTTCTAGTGAAGCATCAGAAGGCTCGATATGAAGATATGTAAGGCCAACCTTATAATTCATCTACATGTACACTAAAGTTGGAGAGAATAAGATTATTTAGTTAGAAGTGGTAGAACAGTGCATCAATAAAGTAAGACTTATTTGAAAGCTACTCCTTATAGCTCAGAGCATACAGAAAATCTACATGGATAAGCGGCATAGAGACAAAGTTTGAAGTTGGAGACCACATATTTTTGAAAATTTTCCTAACCGAGGGAAATTAAGTCCTTAATTTATTAGTCCTTTTAAGATTGTAGACAAGATCGGTTCAGTGGCATATTAGTTGGCCTTACCATTGTAGTTATAGAAAGTTCACAACGTTTTCTATATTTCCATGATATGTAGGTACATATTGACATTTCACATGTGCTTGAACAAGTGCCAACCAAGTTGCAACCACATTTGACATTAAAAATGAAACTAATTAGAATCTTAGATAGGAAAGAATGGAAGTTGACAAATAAGGAGATTCCTAGTTAAAGTTCTTTGGCAACAATATTTAGTTGAAGAGGCAACATGGGAGTTGGAGTCTAAGATGAGATAGAAACATCCAGAATGGTTTATAACTAAAGTTGAGAAAATTTTCAGGGACCAAATTCCTTGAAGTGGGTAATAATGTAAAACACAAAATTTTGTACCTATTTTTGATGATAATGAAAATAATATTTTCTTTTTAGCAATGAAAATGGTTTTGATAGCTAAATAAATGAGTAATGAGAATGCCATAGATGGATAGAGTTTATAAAGCGATTTCTAAGGACATGAAGATAGTTCAAATCAGAACAATAGAGATACATGTTCTAAGTGTGCTAAAAAAAGAGATTGATAATGGCACCCCTTTCTTTGGTCTGGAACATTTGGTTTATGTATTATCATGAACATTTGGTTTTAGCATGTTTGTCCTCTTCTTT
The DNA here is from genome assembly GCA_035236585.1 of Warburgia ugandensis. Lineage (NCBI taxonomy): Eukaryota > Viridiplantae > Streptophyta > Magnoliopsida > Canellales > Canellaceae > Warburgia > Warburgia ugandensis. The sequence goes on along the minus strand of CP141133.1, from coordinate 55,545,003 downwards.
CAAAGACGCTTTTCTAGCAAATCTTTATGCCTTGTTATGGTTCATTTTAACATGCTTTCATGATTTGATTAAGATGTTTGCTAGCATATGTTGATTCCCTGCTACAACCATTTTATAACACATTACTCAATCTTTGATCTTGGATGATATTTAGCATGTTCGTTATAATCTATTTATAATGTTTTTAGCCTGGCTTTAAATGCTTTGTTTATAATATTGTTCCCACCGTGTTAGAGATTTTATCATGAAATTGTGTATTTATCTTAATTTTGGCTAGAAATAGACCTTGTAAAAGTTGTTTCTTATTAGTTTTAAAAGAGTCTCTTAGTTTCATGGTTGTAGCATGTTGTGAATGCCTAAGTATTTTAACTTGTTTTTTCATGAGATTTAAATGAATCATGGTTATTAGTGTTGTAGTATGCTAATAAGCTCTTCCAAACTTGATTTTTTTTTTACTCAATTAGAAGTTTAGAAACTTAACATATTTTATTCTTAAAATATGCATCATGGCTTTGAGTCAATTGGACCCCTTTTGCACTAAATTGCTGACAAATTGAGGTCATGTCCCTTGTGCAGATACATCTTCATGTATGCCTTAAGTCTCTACTCAAATGATTGAGAAAGTTCATCTCTACTTTATTGGCAACATCATATTTAGTCGGTGTTTCTGAATGTAGATTCGTAGTCCTAGTCTCACCCACAGATAGTTTTAAATTTACAAAGTCTAGAATTCTGTTTCTCCCATCCTATGATCTCCATCACTTTGACATGAAAATCTTATAATGTTCACTAAGGTTCTAATTGTCATCTCATGACTAAGCAATAATTTTAACATTTATTAAGGATAACTACAAAGTAGTACCTATAAGATATAATTGGAACATAAATTAAGCTTATTCATTGCATAAGCACTTGATAAATTAATTATTAGCTTTTAAGGGAATACATTCCCAACAATCATATAATGATCTAGCTGAAATTGAGTCATAACAAGTGGCTACATTTGTTGGAGGACTGTGTTTTGCTATCAAGATCAAGTTACATTACAACTAGTTGGATTGTAGTATTTGCTTTCCAACTAGCAACATTAGTAGAAACACAACTAGAGCAACATATAGAATGGGGTTCTTTCACCAATCAAAATACTAATCCAATTGATTCATCACAACACACTACATAGAATTATGGTAAAGCTTTAGTAAACCAATTTCAACCTCCTACAGTGATAAGTCGTGGTTCAAGGAGCGAACCTCATAATCTTCTAGTTGCTAGATCTTGTACATGTTATCTTCAATCTTCTTTAAAACCTTGAAAGGACCTATAGCTCTTGATTTGAGATTTATGTTTTGTCCTTAAGGAAAATGCTCGTTCCATAAGTGTACCCACAACAGTTCTCCTTCCTAAAAAATCATTGGCTTTCCGTGCTTGTTAGCATGGTCTTTGTATTTTTTATTTTATCACATGATCCTAACTCAAATATGATCATTGCAAAGGCACTAAATCCCCAAGGCATAAAGGATTCTTACCATAGATCACCTAAAAAAGCCTACACCTGATTGATTAATTATTGGAGCCATTGAATATGAATGCCACCCATGCTAGCAACAAATCCTGTTGACTTCTGTTTGTCTATCCATCTAAGGGTGACATGATAAACTGAACTGAACTACAATCATAGGTTATGGTCTTGTTGATATCATGAATTTTTATAACTTCTTTGAAGTACAAATTCGCTACATTAGATTCATCCATCATTTTAGTACAAGCAACAAAGTGTGCCATCTTAGAAAACCTATCCACAATGGGCATAATAGATTCCTTGTTGTGTTGCCTTCACTGGAGTCCTACCCCAAAATCCATGTTAACTTCTTCCCATGGAGAATTAGGAATAGTAAGTAATGTGCATAGCCCTATGTTTTGATGCTACATTTTTACTAGATGGCATGTTATGCGTCTCTTCATGAGTTTAGAAATATATTTATCCATTTTAGGCCAAAAGAATTGATCTCTCCCTAAAGCAAGAGTCTTGTATCTACCAAAGTGACCAATAAAGTCTTCACCATTTGTCTCATAGATGATAGCCTCTCTAAGGGAGCATTGTGGAATGCAAAGTTGATTCCCCTTAAAGAGAAAATCATCTTGCTCAATAAAATTCTCAAAAGAACCATGCTTATATTTCTCCATAACACACCTAAATTAATGGTCATTAGCATTTACCTTGCTACTACACATGAAGCTTTTAAAGTCGGTAAAAAATGCAAATAGAAGTTGGTTAAAAATGACTTTTATCCTACTTTGAAAATTGATAACAAAAGAAGTTGTTTGGTAAATGACTTTAAAAAACTGACTTAAAAGGCTTTAAAAGTCCTAACCTTTTAAAGTAGTTTAGTAAATGACTTCAAATGCTAAACGACTTCAAAAGGTTAGGACTTCTAAAGTTGTTTACTAAATGACTTTAAAAGTCTTGACATTTGAAGTCGTTTACTAAACGACTTTAGAAGTTCCTTTTTTTATATATTGCAATCACTAACTATATTTCTACATTCAATGTACCACCTGATTTTATTTTTTTACAATCTTTATATACATGAAAAGAAAACATACATTCAGTTCTAGATTGATTATAAAACATACAAATTTATCATTATCCATCCACATCTATCTTGAAATGATTTCATAAAAGAAACCACAACACATGCATCCACTACAACATCCACATTCATTTCATTTGTAAGTCTATACACATTCGCATTTACTTTCACACTCTAAGTTCCTCTCATTCATCATCCCATAGAAGTTTTATACTTCAATAAATATAATGACCACCAACCTCCATATTCACTTCATATACAAGAACTGAATTCATTTCATCCATACTTACTACTTTACTTGCACACTCCAAGTTTCCACTCATTCATCGCTTTAAAAATATACATATTCCAATGAAAATAATGAAAACTAAAAGAAGACATGCATATGAATAAAAAATAATTTATTATGTATTTTACATTCATGTCGTCACTCCGAGTGTTCTAATTGAAACTCATTATATACCCACTCCATTCACTTTGTATTTCATTGATGTCTACTATAGAGTAACTCTTATTGTTTACCCACTCAAAAAGCATAACAGCCTGTAATATAACATATTTAATTCAGATCACATTCTTTGAACTAGATCTATAAAAACTATGAAAAATATAAGATTATAAAATGTAAAATATGTCTTACCTTTCTTAATTGGGAGACACTAACACCATTGAATATTAGGGTCCTCATGTATCTTAGCATACTCCCAATCAAACTGTTGTCTAGGGCACTAAGCAACAAGGAAAATAAAAAGAATCCATAAATATATTTTGTAATATGTCAAAGTTTAATTAGTTTTAAAATAGAGCAATTAACTATTTTCTACACCTTGATTGCCTTTCAAGTGAGTTTTGGTGGTTGTACATTCTCAATGACATTAGAGATGAATAAAAAATTATTTACCTACACATAATACATGAAAAAGAATAAAAGCTTACTTATTTATAATTTCTACGAGGCCGAGACAGATGTGCTATCCACAAGAATAAAAAAAGAAAGCATGCTTTCCGTGCATATCCAAAAAGAGTAGCATCCAATGAGCCTTATATAGACAATCATATGAATTATAACTAAAGTCGATAATCCTTAAGTATATAATAAGTTGACAAGAAGATAAGAAAATTATAACTTACCCACTATTGTAGGGAATCATTAAGTTCTGTCCCTTAGAGTATCGAAAGAAGCCTGGTAAAATATCATCAACATGTCTCTCTATCAGTCATGGCTTTACCATTCTACCAATGATGCCGGGGTCAAAGAATTGGTAAAGTATACCCTCAACCTCAAAAGGCTAGTTGCATCATTCAAGAAGATACATAAAAGAAATAATTATTACCTATACCATGAAAATATAATGTTAAGAATTTTATAAGCAAACATCTACATAGACCCCATGTAGGAGATAATGTGAGGGTGCTTAAGTTGATCCCATATGGCAACTCGTAATAGGTCCTTTTCCATAAGTGGCCCTTCAACAATGTCATTAGCAAGCACTCCTTCCTTGATTTGTATGAGGTTGATTACCCAATCTTTGTTGATAAGACTGTAGATTAGTATTAGGGATCAAGGCACATTAGGTAAGACTTCGACATGATCCTTAGACAGCTACTATAAAAGATGTAGAAATTTTTAGCTAAATAATATTGATCAATGAAGATGACCTAATTTATGATGAAAAAAACAAACATATATACAAGTACCTATTCCATTAGTCTGACAATAGGTGACGGTGCAATGGCAGGCGATCTCGATGGCACATGTTCTTGATGAACCATATTAAGTTAATAAACAATTAAATTGAGACCTCTAGTTAAAAAGTATTGATAAGGAAGGTAGTACAATAAGATATGTTCATGGTCTCTTTGGGAATGATTAGTTCCTCAAACCAAGCAACATGATATGCAACTGCCTACCAAATAATTATAATATTTTTCATTTCTAAAGGGAATGGTAGGCTGACATTGGCATCAAAATCTATAATAATGGACACTCGCTTAGTATGTGGTAATGTCCTACAAAATAATTGATTCATGCTTATCGCATGAACAAACTACCGTGATGTTTTGAAGGGAATCCAAGGCCAATAGGCATTGACCCACCTATAAATCAAATATACAATAGAGAGGTTGAGATAGAGAATTCTACACACACACACACACACCTCATTGGTGGGAATTTCTATTTCTAAGGACGGCGATTGTCCTTCATTAACTTCTTTAGATGGAGAATTGAAGCTAGCATTGATGGAGATATAGGGGCATTGCAAGAATTATGTGTAAGAGATTGAGAAACTATCATCAAACCTTCATCACACAATTAGCTAAATATATCCTTTTTTATTTTCGCATACAACTCATTATAGGACTCCTGATCTTGAACTGTAGGTAATCTTTCACCAAAGAATTTGGAAAGAACAATACACCACCCCATGCCCCTAACTCAACTAGGGTGGTCCTTCTTATTGCCAATAGTGTACACAAGATGTCATCCTTGGCAACAATGCTGCTTAGAGTTCATGTACTTGTGCTTTCTTGGGTAAGAATGTCCTACAAAATTTCATTAGAAGGACATAATCATGTCATCTAATTAACTATATAAAATTGAAGTTAGTAAAGGGTAGATAGGTGAAACCACTTACGATGCAGGAAGCAACTTGTATAATAGTTTCATCTAAGAATGTTTGGCCAATACAGCCCACTGAATGTGCTATCTTCTAGAAGATGGAGTAATAAATGGGTTCCATAGTCCTAGTTTTCTTTTGCTATCAAGCAAGATAATATAGTTAGATAACAGAATGTATATAACTATAGTAGCATTATTGAAAGGAATAAATTATCATAGATGCTTACTTTGCACTCTTCTAAATGAGTGTAGCCCAACCTAAAGATGTGTTGTTCCATATTAGTTTCATGTACTTTTCTTCCTCTTGCACCCTTTTCTTACACATTTGTACATACGCAATCAAGTGCAATAATCAGATGTTACACGTAATTAATTAAATGAAATGTCATTTTCACACATACCTCAAATTCAACAAACGTGTAGTTCTATACAAATGTACTCCACATGTCCTGGTCAATGACGTCAGAATAAATGCTAGGCACTACATACAACCTCGACAGATCTTTGGCATATGGATCTATGTAATTGCAACAAGGTAGTTCTTTCATTTTTTCCATTGCTCACCAGTTCCTTGTAAAGCATGCATCTTCTTTTGCTTAGGTATGTCAAAGGCAGTCTGGAAAGTACACAGTAAATTACTATATTTAAAAATAAGGTATGTTGTGAATTATATAATACATTAATGTTTACCTACTTCACCATTTCCCATATTGAATCTTTTGTTGAGGGTGGCACAAGTTTCCAATCATCAAAGGTGATAGGAACCATGCTTCTTACTGTGGAGCAGAGTAAACTGTAGTAAGAGGTTGCACTCTCACCTATCTCTGGCTCCCTACTGCTGGATTGGATATTTTCTTTAATTCTCTTTGACTTTCTCTTTATAACATTTTCCATTATTGTTTGACCTTTGCCCTTTCTCTTTTGAGTACTGCTCATGTTGGCCTCTTGTTCATGCTCTTGATTTTGGCCATACTATTCATTTTGATATTATTCTTGTTCAATCTTTACTACAAATAAGAACATAATGCTATTAGAACAATGAAATGAAAAGGCCTTGTCATGCATTTAAAGAAGACAAACTGACATGACATAGGTGGCAAACAAACCTAAATCAAATTAGATACTTGCTTTTTTGAGTCGAGAAGAAACAATTTGAAATGATGCAAATACTTCTTAAACACTACAATAAGATTTACATTACGCATTAGCAAAGGAATGAAGATACTTTGTGATCATTCAAATAATTAAATTGTAGATGATCCATTATATGGGGTAAGAATAAGAATCAATTTAAGGAATGCATATCATTTTGCTATTTTCATGACTTAAATTAAACCTAAGACTTATTCTTATGCATCGTTAGATGTTTATTGCGTCATGGCCATGATTGGGTCATTGTTATATGTATATTGGGTAATAGCAATGATTGGGTCATTGTTAAGAAGAGGGTTTACTTTCTCTTTGGAGGGGAAATGAATGTAGTGTTCTGATAGGGCAAACACTCCTATAGTTATGTCCACTAAGTGTCCTTTGGTGTATATTTTAAATCACTTGTAAGCACACAAATCAATATAATAATTTACACATGAGAGAGCTCAATCCTATGAGGAATTCCATGTTTTGTATATTGACTAGATTTTCCTTAATTAAATCACTTCTCCTAGCCAAAAGAGATGGTTTTAAATCTAATTGGAGAAATAAAATAACATGGAAACTAAAACATGAATTAAAATAGAAACTTTCTAAGTATAAAACTTTCTAAAATTAAACTTTCCCAAAAATAAACTATTTTGAAGATGCAAAAACTTTAAGCAATGAAACCTAAACCTAACATAGCATGCAATAAACTTATCAATGAAGGGTAACCTCTAAATGTGGACTAACAATACAAATAAAGCATGCAGTTAAAACTTAAGAGAAGTGTGCATGATGCATGTATGATCTGCATTGGGGATAAGTGAGAAAGAATGCATGGAACAATCTAAAGTGAAATGCATGAATCCTAGGACTATTGTGCATGGAGTTGTCGATATGTTCGTGGATGAAATCTAAACAATAAATATGGGATCCAACAAATTTTAAACTCATTAGAAACAACTTGGAACATTGCGTACAAAACATCTTCCCTTCTATTGAATAAAAAAATCTTATAAAAAGAGGCACATGTACATTGAAATAAGAATGAAATGAACAAAGAAAACAAGGAACTCAAACAAGGAAAGAATGCATGAAACAAAGGAGTTAAACCAAAGCAATGAAGAAAGGAACAAGAGCATTGAACTAATTAACCTAGAAATTAAGAATGCAATGACCAAAGAACACAAGTAAGAGGGAGGCATGGAGGCTTGGAAGAGAGCATCCAAGAAGGAGGAATACATTGCAAATCCTAAAGGATCTTCAAGGTGGTTGTTGCAAAGAGAGGGTGGAAAGGGGGGATTTGGTGGTCACCGAGGGAGAGGGTGAGAAGAGGGCTTCAAGTAGTGCTCGCTGCTGGCACGATGGGGGGCGGACTTTACAAATCACTACATTTGAAGTCACTTTTTTCAAATCACTTTAAAACTTCGTATTTAAAGTCTTTTTTTTTTCAAACAACTTTATAAAACACTGTATTTAAAGTCATTTGAAAAAAATAATTAAAAAAAAATCTCATTTGATGTAAAATAAAATATATTTGAAGTGAAAAATATCTTTGATTTTAATGGTGTTTTTAAACAACTTTAAAATTTCTATTTTTAAAGAAAAATAGAAAATATAAAGGTTTTTCAAATGAATTTAAAAAATCATTAAAATCTAACATTTTTTCACTTCAAATATATTTTATTTCACTTTACCATCTCTTACTTATATACAATGAAACTAATTTTTATGATAGTCAATGTTGATTCATGCATTCTGTATATATTAATACAAAAAAATACAAAAAAATTGAGTTTTCAAATAAATCTTCAAATACATACATACATACATACATACATACATACATATATATATATATATAATGTCACATATATAATATTCATCTCACTTCATCCTTATATGTACACTACTTTTAAATTGTCCCTTCTTAAAATGATATGGATAGTCTCTACACAACCATCTTCTATGGCCAAGGAATGCCATTTTACTACCATGTTTAATTCATATGACACATGTTTGATCATTACAGATAGGACAAGCATTGTATTCCTTCATGATGCATCTAGACAAATTACCCATACATAAGGAAGTCGCTTATTGTCCACAATATTATAGCTTTTAGGGTAAATGATTCTTTCCTATATGTTTCGTATGCTTCAAGACCTACACCCCATAATGTCTCAATATCACTGATCAAGGGAGCCAAGTACACATCAAGATCATTCCCTGGCTGCTTTGGACTTGATATCAACATAGTTAAATTCACGAACTTCCTCTTCAAGCATAAAAGCGGTGGGAGGTTGTAACAAACTAAGATAACAGGCCAACAACTATACTTGTTGCTCGTAGAATTATAAGAATTAACCCCATCTATAGATAATGCAAGTCATACATTTCTAGGTTCTTTAACAAAATTAGGCCACATGAAGTCTACTAGCTTCTGTGCTGAGCTATCTGCTAAATGGTGTGAAATGCTCTCAACTACTCTGTCCTTGGCATGCCATATTAATTTCTTCACTATTTTTGTAATATGGAATATTCTTTTGAATCTTGGAATAGGGAAAAATACCATAGAACCTTTGTAGGAACGTGCGTAACCATCTCAATTGAATTTTTCATTAACTTCCATCTTGATTATCCACAAGTTGGGCATGTAGTTTTGTCGTTGTGCTCCATCCTGTACAAGATGCAATCAATGGGACACACATATACCTTCTCATACTTCAACCCTAGTTTAGCTAGGGTTTTCTTTGCCTCCTATGTGAACCTTGCCAATTTATTATCCTTCGATAGTATCTTACCCAATACTTTCAAGACTTCTAAAAAACCAAATCTTAATTTCATATAATAAAGTTCTACAAGTGCACATAACTTGATATCATATTTACACTTAGGGTACAATGTCTTATATTATATTTACACTTAGGGTACAATGACTTACCAGCTTCCTTTAATGTAGTTTGAAATTGTTCAGAGTTGTCTTGGAAGTCATTTTATGCATCTCAAAATATTGGTGCAGTTGTATTGTCAACAACACTTCTTACAATGTATTCACATCTTCCAGGCTTTGTTGAGGGCCTATAAAAACGTTCTTCCCCATGTCAAATCCATGGGCGATAGCTTTCATTGATTTCATTGAAGCATAAGTGTCTCCTCAACACTCCTACATTTACTTTTTCAAGTTTTCACATTTCAAGTATGGACAGCGTATTCGATTACAATCACCACCTATCCTAAGTGCGAACTCTATGAAATTTTATGTTCCTACATCATATTATTTTGATCTTCTTGTTGTAGTCATCTAAACATATTTGTTTATTATCTTAAGAAATTGAACCAAATTTGTGTGTGAAGACTTGTTATACATGAAAAGATTAGGTTAGGCATTTTACCAAATACTAGGTATACAAGAATTATAAGTATTTAAAAGAACTAAATTACATGCATGCACACATATAGAAATTTTCAATTAACAATGAAAAAAGAAGAAAAATATGACAAATACATTCAACAAAGATTCTAACTTTAAAAACAGAAGTTTCTAACCATAACCATGCAAAATTCTTGAAACTTGCAAATAATTAATATCGAATGTGAATATTTGAATGTAGTTCCAATTCACAGTTGGGATTTAGTTGATAATAGCTACAACAAAAATCAACATATGAGCTTTCGTTTGTGTATAGATGAAAAAATTTGAAAAAATCAAAATGAAAGTTGATGAAATAACTATTATAACAGAGTAGTAATTTTAAAGTTGTTCTTAAAACAACTTCAAAAGTCATTTCCCACAAAAAATTATTTCAATGCCAGACTAAAGTCACCATATTTAAAGTCGTTTGCTTCAACCGACTTTAAAAGTCACTATTTTTAAAGTTTTTTTTTTCAAATTTCTTGAAAAACTAATATATTTTTCACTTCGAATATATTTTATTTTAGTACTTCACAATATCTTACATAAATACACAATGAAACTATTTTTTATGATAGTCAGTGTTGATTCATGCATTCTTTGCACACGCACACACACGCACACACATACACACACACAAGAACAAGAATAAGGAAGTCAATGTATTTTTTGGAATAACTCCTCATTTATCATCCTTTTATTACATATATTAAATATTACATATTATTAGATCTTATTCATACAAGATCATGATCAAAGAGCTAAATTGAAATGATTTCATCAAAATCTGGACTCCTAAAATTCAAATGACACCACTCTAAGGGGAGAGAGGGTAAAGCTTTAAGCTGCAACTTCCTCAGCCAACTTGATGGTACCATTTCTCTTCATTAAACCCTAACTTTGGATGAGAACCACAAATTGTAATGTTCTCCCTTTCTCCAATAGTAAGGGTTAGGGAGAGAAGCAGTTGTTGTTTACAATGAAATCATACAATTTTTGTCAAAATCAAGATGATCTAACACACTCCTTTACAACATCATTTGTAGTGGCAAAACCCACATTATCTACAAAATGTAAATAGATATACTTATAGTGCTTTTCATTCCACAAACAATCAAAATATCCAAAATTGAAAGCAAGAAGGAAAATAGGATAGAGAGACACAAGGACCAGAGGAGGAGGCCACCATGCCACCCGTAAGATGAAGAACATGAATAGGGGATATAAGAAAAAATGAGATGACTTTGGCCTTTTATAGATGAAGAAATGCTTTTGAAGTTGTTTTTAGTCAAACGACTATGAAAGTTCCAACTTTTAGAAACATTTATTGAAAAAACCTTAAAAGTCTATACTTTGGAAGTGTGTTGAATAAATGACTTTAAAATCTATACTTTTTAAGTCTATAATTTTGTACTTTTAAAGTTGTTTGGCTGAAAATGACTTCAAAAGTTTGAACTTTAAAAGTTGTTTAGAAAAAACGACTATAAAACTCCATTCTTTTGAATCATTTAAAGTCAAACAACTTTAAAAGTCCTTTCCTATGAAAAAATTTCTCTTCGCGCCAAACTAAAGAAGTTATTTTTCTATTAAATGACTTCTTAAGTATAATTTTTAAAGTCATTTTCTCTATAAAAAAAAAAACCTGTAAAAGATTTACGAAGTCGGTAGTCTAAATAGCAACTTCTTTATATTGACTTTAAAAGCCTCATGTATAGTAGTGCCTCTTTAACTATTTCAAAACCAATTAATTTGGCATTGAAAATAATTAGTAACATGTATCTCCTACTTGAGGCATTAGCAACCATATTTTTTGTACCCGACTTATATTTGATCATGAAGTTAATGGATTGGATGAACTTGATCCACACAATAGGTCTTAACTAAGCTTTTGTTGACTTTATAGGAATCTTGATGGTTCATGATTAAAGTATAGTATGAAGGGTTGTGGTAGCAAATGTTGACTCAATGCCCATGTAATAGTGTAGAACTCTTTATCATATGCGAACTAGTTGTGGAGCGAATCACTTAGCTTCTTCCTAAAGAAAGTGATGGTTTTTCTTTCTCAATTTAGGACTACATTGATCTAAATGTTGGAAACACCACATTCTACTTCAACCAAATGACCAAAAATATGTAATGAAAGTATGGGTGTGAGTTCAAAACTTTTATGCTCTTCTTCCTTCCACTTACACATTCCACCTTTTAAACACTTAGTTCCTGGAGCAATGATAGTATTGAAGTTTCTAATAAACCTCCTATAAAATAAGCTAAGCTGTTGAAGCTTCTAATGTTAAACAAGGTCTTAAGCATTGGCCAACAAAAACTAGTATCCACCTTACTGAGGTCCATCTTCACTTCATCGACTAAAACCACATAGCCTAGGAAAATTAGGCTATTAGTAAAAAATGTTGCACTTTTTCAATTTGTCATACAACTGTTGCTCTCCCAACAATTATAGCACTTGTCAAAGATGATCTTAGTGCTTGTCTGGCTCTTCTTGCATACAAGCATGAGACCAAATATACAACAAAAAATTTTCCACTAAAAGGTTTAAAGACACGAGTCATTAAACACATGAATGTAATGGGGACATTATACAAATCAAAGAGCACTACTAACCACTCATACATGTGATCTCATGTATTGAAAGTAATTTTTTGATCATTACCATATCTCATTCAAATTTGGTAGCCACTACAAAGGTCAATCTTAGAAAAAGTCATTGTTCCATGTAGCTGGTCCAACAAGTCATGTAGGGTAGAATATGAAAGTGGTAGTTGATTATGACCTTATTCACCACTCTGGTGTTGATGTACATCCTCCATGAACCATCCTTCTTTAGCACAAGAAGGCAAGTACTATGCACAGACTTCTTCTCTCACACGGCATGCTTTTGGTCGTTAGTTCTTCAACTAGTCTTTGCAATATCTAATATTCTTTGGGGCTCATGCAATAAGCTACTTTACTAGGAATTATATATCCTTGGTTGAAGCCAAAAAAATGTTGTATACCTTGCAAAGGAGGTAAGCCACTAGGGATCTCCTCCAGAAATACATCCTCATACTTACCTAGCAAAGGACGCATAAGTGAAGGTTGCACAATAGTTTGTCTCTTCTATCTCATTTACATTACGTGTAGCATTTAAATTTTTTGCAAAATATCCATCTTATTTTTTGGTGCTATAGTGAATTAGTGATTTCCAACAGAAAAGGAAACAAGGCATTTGTGGGTTACCTTGATTTTATGTCCTTTTGCGAGCCACTTTAGTCTGGAGGAATGGTGATGAGGCTTCATCTTCAATTTTAGCTTGTTAACAAGTTTAGTAGAGGCCACATTCATGCATGCAATGCTATCAATGATTACATTGCACACCCAACCATGTGAAGTACACCAGGCATGGAAGTTGGCACAATATAGCCAATCATCATTATCTTTGTGTATGTCACATAGGCTCAATTGTACCAACGATAGATCTCCTTGGTCTAAGAGTTATGATCCTCTTCTTTAAATTCAGACTCCTCAACAAGGTAAACCACCTTTCGCTTTAAACAATAAGAGGTTATGTGTCCAAGCCTTTGGCATTTGGAGTATCTTCTACCCATGGAATTAGATGATTTTGTCTACTTTTATTTTCACTCTTTACTTGTTTTTATTGAGTCTTAGAAGCACTTCCCATATTGAAAATGTTTCCTTTTTAGTAAGATTTAGAAATGCCTCTTTTATTCACTTTATTTTGTTGCTTCTCAACAATCAAGGCTAGTTTTTTAACATCATTGAGTGATCAATACTTTTGGAATCACACTATATTTTTTATGTCTCTTCTCAAACTGTCTAAGAAAAGTGCTATGGTTTGCTCTTCCTACTGAACTATATCACTTTTAAACATGAAATGTTTGAACCCCATAATATAATATTCGACACTCAAGTTCTCTTGCCTCCAATTTTTGATCTTAAGGAATGTATTCATTTGGTAGTTCTCAGTAGAAAACATCTATTAAGTTTCTTTTTCATTTTATTCCAACTTTGTATTTTATTTTTCCAATCTCATACTATTTATTTTTCTAAATTATCATGCCAAAGTGAAGCATATTACTTTAGATTTAGAGTGACAATCTTTACCTTGGAGTCTTCCAGGAAATCTTTATAGTCAAAGACATGCTCAATTCTATGTAGACAATCAAGAAATCCATCCATTGAATCTTGCCTTCCAACTCTGGGATGCTTACTTTTACTTTAAAAAGATGAAAATATTGTTATCTTATTTTTGGAGCATTGCTTGATGATGATTTTCAAGTTGAAGCTTTACTTTTGGAAGAAATGGGAGTAGGAATCATTTGAGTAGTTGTTAAAAGAAACAATTGAACTTTCTCGCCTATTTCTCCTTGGCTGCATTGCCGTTGCTTATGCTCTTCTAATATTTCAACTTGTCTCCAAAAGATGTTTATCTCCAAATATTAAGCATCCTTATAGGTTGGAGCAACATGCTTTCCATGATATGCCATTCTAGAATTTTTAAGAACATGCTTTCCAAATTGACACTGAATAATCAAGTACTAAAATATATGCTTAAAATATTTGGTTAGATAATAGCAAAGTCATCCAATATTTTCCATGGATACAAAAATCCTTGTTAGGTTGAGATTAGTTATAGCATGGATACAGATTCACCGCCATATTAACTAAATGCTAGAAGATTCACCACTCTTCGATATAGCTCCACGACCAAGAGATATGGAACTTTAAGGAAGGGAAAAAGCTCACTCCATAAGGATACAAATGCACCACATTGGAAATAAGAAGCACAAGCATGTCTCACTACAAAGTGATATAAAAATGTGTAGCTAAGATGCACTCTGACCTAGCTCAGTTTCAATGGAAAAACAAATCCAAGTTCTAGCCCTAAAAGAAGGTCCAAAACACACTAGAAAGAAAACATCTTTTGCACTTAAATTAGAACTCAACTAGCCTTTATTACTTGATGTACAACTAGGTATTTATGTATGGGTATAGCCTTCCAGACTAGGCAATTACAAACTACCAATAAAACCTACTAAACACATTAGTTGCTTAACCCATGCAAACTTCCTAATTATTTAACTCTCAACCTCTAAGACTTTTAAACTTGCTCACTTGCTAAACCTTCTTTGGACTATTACTAATTACATCTAAGTAACTTCTAATTTCTTACAAGAGACATTAGTATGCTTCTAAACTTATAAAATTCCCTAGCTAAGATTTTCCAAATCAAAGGAGTTAGAATATGACTATTTAACCATTGACCCCCTGACAAAGCAAGCCTTGTAGGGATGTTTTGTATTGTCCCCAGATTAGAAACTTTTGACCAGCCTTTGCTTGTCCTCCAAGGATTCATCTGGAATGTCCAAGCCTTCACAATTTATGCAACCCATTAGATTTGATCTAAGATGTTTAATTGTGATAGAATGAAGCATATTTTTAATACATCTTAAAAATGCCCCTTTTGATCAATCCAAACTATTGAACCTTTCCTTGGTGACGATGTCCATACATCCATGACCAGTCATGCGCATGATGTCACATTCTAAGAGATCTTGAGATAGATCTTATCCATCCATAGCTAGATCAGCATTAATCTTTTTTTATCAGTCTTCAATCTTAAAAGCATAGGACATCCCTATGTCATAAAGTGACGAGTTTCTTCTAATAGTTCCGTCTTCAAGTCTGAATTTTTCATAACATAGTCTTCTCTTAAGCCTTAAAGCACCATCATTCCCAACTTTGAATCGTTATAATATTTGACATATAAGAATCTTAGGTTTGAGCATCTTTGATCTTTTTTGAAAATGGTTCAACTCTTAAATTGGTAAGGATTATACTAGGGTTTTCTCTTCTAATGACTAGATCTCAGTCTTTAGTTTTTACTATAATAGTTGTCATTCTCTCATCATCAAGTGAGCTAAGAGTCTCATAGACTTCCTACTTAATGCATCTGTCACCATGTTAGCTTTACTTGGATGATAATGGATGGTGAAGTCATAGTCTTTCAAAAAGTCTACTCATCTTCTCAGTGTCATGTTCAGTTTCTTCTGAGAGTAAGTATTTTAGACCTTTTTATGATCTATGTAAACCCCAAATTGTTAGTCGTACATGTAATGTCTCCAAATCTTCAATACAAACAATACTATGGTTCTTCAATTGTCTCGATGCATATGCCACTACTTTCCATGTTATATCAATACACATCCCAAACCTTTTCTCGAAGCATCACAATAAATAACAAATCCTTCACTTTCATCAAGAATAGTCATAATATGTGTTGATGTCAATCAAAATTCTAATTCTTAAAAACTTTTTCACTATCTTCACTCCAAGCAAATTTGACATTTTTTTAAGTCAACCTTGTCAAAGAGTTTGTGATGCAAGAAAATCCTACAACAAATCTTCTATAATATCCCACTAACCCCAAGAAACTTTGAATGCCTCCCATTTGTTGGCTTTTTCCATGTGATTACTACCTCAACTTTGGTAGGATGAATTGATATTCATTCTTTTGAGATTGTGTGGCCTAGGTACCTAACAATCGTAATTTTTAATTTTCATTTTAAAGGATTATAAATTAATTTTGATAAACATAAATGGGAGAATCTTCATATTTGGTCCCCACAAAATTGTCTTTTTAAAAGAAATCAAATTGGAATTGTATTGTATTTGGAAAGACGATTCCAATGACACTAAGTTTATTGAAATCGGAGTAGAACGAATAAATCGTGATTTTTCTCATAATGGGCATTTTTGTAATTTCACTAATAGGCCCCACATGCAAAAATCTTGGTTTCACAATGGAGACATTGGAAACCCATCATGAGCAACAATCAAATCTCTTTGACTAAAATCATGATGTCTAAAACTAATAGAACATCATAATTAGGTATTTGTAATAAAATAAAAAGAATATAACTAAAACACTTAAAGGAGGGGCCATAATTGATATTGACACCCCTCCCACTTAAACCAAAAGAAACAAATGATTGTCTATTCCCAAACCCAAGAGGGAGAAAAGAAAAACCCAATGGAGGGAGAAGAAGAAGAAGAGAGAGGGAAGAGGAAGGAGAGAGAAGAGGAGAAGGGAGAGAAAAGAGAGAGGGAACGGGAACCCACACGTGTGAAAAATCTAGATCATGCAGGAAATAGAAGAAAATCAGGTCTCTGGGTTTGTCAGTGATGCAGTGGTCACCGAAGAAGATGACGGCTCAGATCAACGATCTGAGTCGATCATTTCAACCAGCGCAAGAAAATGAATGAAACCCCTTTAAGAAGATGTTAATCGAACAAGTTTTGGCAAGGAAAAATGGGGGAAAATAGTACTAAATGATTGTGATTTGTCAGTGATGGAAAAATCAATGGCAAGGCTTCTCCAGCAACGATTAGGTGTTGAGAACACCCCTAAGAGGTAAGATTTATGATAACCATCTCTTGATTTAGAGTCCTAGTTAGATCCATACCATTTGATGTTAGATCTAAGGTTTTGTGATGATCTAGCCATTAAATTTTAAATTCATGCTTAGATAAGCATAAAATAGGTCTGAATTATCTTTGATCAACAGCTGATCCGAGCTGTAGCCACTTGGTTAATGCTCTGATCATTGATCTGAGGGCTATGGTGGGAGATCCAACCATTGTACACCTCTAAATTGCTAAATTTGATCATCCAAATCATATTTTATGCTTAAAAACAATTAAACACAGACCTTTTGTGGTTAGGATTTGATTAAAATGGTGATTTGTACTGGAAAATAGATCGGACAATCTAGACTATTCGATCTGTTACTATGTAAATAGTGTTTGACAACATATGATCAATGATCAGATACTTTCAGTGAGTTCCCCAAACTTAAAAATGATAAGATGACTCAAATTGTATGTTTTTGAAGTGAAACAGATTGGATGATCTAGGCTGTTTTTGAAGTGAAACAGATACCACAGATGAATTCCCTAACTTTGAATTGACTTAGATATGATATAAATTGTGAAATTTGGATAAACATCTATCAAATAATGTAAATAGTCCGATCAAACAATAGAGGAACAATGAGTTGGCGACACATGGTCTATGGTCCAATGTCACCATTGCATTCATAAACCTCAAATTGACATAGGATGAGCTAAATTTCACTAATTGATTAGCTAAAAATGTTTAATAACATGCTGATAACAAGACCCAACCAATTATAGTCATTGGATCACCAATTAGAGGGCAAATAATAAATCATGGGATGATCTAATACTATTCTCACATATGGTCAATGATAAGTAGTTGGAAAATGAATATTCAAAACTCTAACGGCTTAGGATGAGTTTTCATTATGTATGAGTAATCTAAAAATGATAATTACACCACTATTTAACAATTGGAAATTAAAAATACAAATATAGATCATTGAATGATAATAAATGGCACAAATTTGATAATCTATGACTTGATAGAAGTCGGATTGGTGAACTATGAATGGAAACACAGAACAATAGTTTAAACGACTGAGATCGTGTAATCTTGATAATCGAGTAAAGAGGGATTACTACAACCTAATGGTTTCATGATTAACAGATGATCTGGATTGTCAGATCATGATTAAAATACACTTTTCCGATTACTAGCTTACGATTTAACATTGACAAGAAAATCTGAAATATTGACAGGTTGACCATTAAGTCGAGTTGAAGAAGGAACATAGTTGGACTAAGAATTTCTCCTAAGAAGAAGGTGGTTTTAGCATCTATTTGCCATTCAGATTTTAATTAATCAAATTGTTTGCTTATCATGTTTTCTATTCGAGATTGCTTGATTATTGTGAAATTTACATTGCATCATGTTACTTTGTTTTAAGCTTTTAAAGAATGCAATATATGCAAATGAGGCATGTGAATTATATATATATATGTATGTATGTATGTATGTATGTATGTATGTATGTATGTATGTATGTATGTATGTATGTATGTATGTATGTATTATGTATGTATGTATGTATGTATGTATGTATGTATGTATGTATGTATGTATCTTCATAACCATGATGCATGCTTTTATATGAAAAACAAAAATGATATTACTCATCACATGTAGTTAAGTGTTTTTCAAAGAAATGATGATACTTGAAATGCATCAATCCAGGTTTTGAGATGAGTCAAAGAAATGCATGGTTTTGCATGAGATATATGATATATAATTTAAGATCATTTGGGATTGAGATATGTCTTTATTCAAGCTAATGAGCCTGGTGGTCACTATGCTGAGAGGTTGTACGAGTTTGGCCTCCCAGCCTCTAACCACCAAAGGTGGTAGGTATCCATGCCCAAAGAGGTATCTACTTTTCTTGATTGTTGTGATAGGAATAACCATTGAAGGTGGTCAAGGCACCCATTCAAGAAATATTCGTAGTAGCCGTGGAGGTTGCGGGGGCAATTCTCTAGATGCCGAAGAGGCACGATTCAGTGATCTGGTCATGAACATAGTGTGCCATGGGATTTCTATTTTGTGACCCTATGGAGATGGGCTTACATGTGAATTTGGGCAATGTTCTATATTGCAATTTATGTGAGATTACTATGATGATTCAGTCATTTGAAAAATATGTATTTAAAGAGGTGCATGTTTTATATTGATACTATCTAAAATGTTTTAGCATGAAATCATGAATTGAGATTGGCATGCTACTTAAATCATGTTTCTTATCCTTGATTTGACCATTCTATTCTTTGGAACTGCATGAAAAATGATTTGATATATTGCTTAGAATTGAATTCAAATTTGGTAAAATAGAAGTGAAACTACCTACAAAAGTGCAAGCTTGCTAAGACATTGTAAATTGTTTACAATGTCTCAGGTTTGAAGAAATAGAACAGGGGAAAGAAAGTAGAAGACTGTGCTAGAGATCTCAAGAAGACTAAATAGGTATAATAGACCGGTTTACAATGGGGTTGATGATTTATTGAATTGACGTAACACTTTGAATTGATATGAGTTTACTTTATGGACATGTCAATTTAAGTGGTAATGGTGTGGTTGTGACTGGATTGATCATGGTCATGATTTTTCTTTTGATTTGGTTAAATTTTGATTTTCAAAACATAAAGTCATTTGTGTAAATGTGATGGGATGGAGACTAAGTCTCCCTTATTCTTTTATGCATAATATTGTGTTTATTAGGTAGCTCACAATGACATGCGTTAAATGTCTAATGTCCAAAAAAATAGTGAAAACTCTGCCGAATTTTTAGTAGAAATGTAGTGCTCATTTTGTCGATAATCCTTTTTGAGAAAAGAAAAATGACACTTGAGATTTTCTAAAGAGTCTTCTCATGAAAAATATTTTTGCTGTTTGTTTCTTAAATACTTTTACAAAACTCAGGGCCCCACATTTCAAAAAGAATTACAAAAATGTATTATAAAAACCTAGGTCGTTATAGGGTAAGCCACTTATTCTAATCAGAATTCACATTTGCTCAATTTAGCATATAACTTATGCTCCCTTAACACTTGTAAGACAATTCCCAAGTGTTGTATAATGTCCTCTTAGTGACCAAGATGTCATCAATGAAGATAATGACAAACTTTTGAAGAATGGTTTGAAATTCTATTTAGTAAATTCATAAAGGTTGTTGGAACATTTGTTACGCTGAAAGGCATCACTAAAAATTCATAGCAGCCATACCTTATTCAAAATGCTATCTTGGCAATATACTTATCCTTGATTCTAAGCTAATGATGTTCCAATCTATGGTCAATCTTTGAGAATACTCATGCCCCTTTATAACTAATCTAGCATACTATTGATTCTTAGTAGTGGGTACTTGTTCTTTATCCTTATGTGATTCAACTACTTATAATCAATACACATTCTCATGGACCCATCTTTCTTCTTCATAGGATCTAAAGCACCTTTGAATGAAGGTGAATGTAGCCTCATTCCCATTATTAGATTATGACTCCTTGAACTCATTCCCATTATTTTGTGTTTACTATTGCAAGATTGTTGCTATGTCCCCCAAAGTTTGATGTACACCATCCAAAGCATAACTAGATTCTCCATAGGTTGACATCTTCGCAGATTTCCTATAATATCACAAAGTATCAATTGAAGTTGTCACTAAACTGTTCAATCTTATATTATAGCTCTCTACCCTAAGAACGAGACTTAGTCTTTCTAAAGTCACTATCTTATGTTCAAACCTTCTCTAATACCATATCTTTCACATCCCATAAAACACAATATTTATATTAGGGGTAGAAGCATGACAAATTCTTAAGGTAGTTGGTAATGAGATCTAAATTTTATTTTATCTCATAGGACATCATGATTTCAAAATACATTTCCAAATAAAAGGTACCACACCTTAAGATAATTCTAACATTGTATCTCAATCAAAACTTATTACAAATTACTTAAATGAGTTATGAAAATTATTCCCTTATAATTTAATACCTTAAACAAATAAGGGGAAACAAGGTATGACAACCTAGGTTTTTATAACACATTTTCAAAAATATTTACAAAGGTAGGGCCCAAAAATTTGAAACTCTTTTAAAATACAAACAGTGAAAACATATTTTGCTTTGAAATTGATTTGTCAAAAACCCGAGTGCCACCTCAAATTACTTATCATACATATATTTTTGTATAAAATAAAATTTCCATTGAATGTCAATAGAAATACTTTTGTTAAAATCAGGATCAATCCAGTGGTTCACATACACAGCCTCAGTAGTCATTACATACCTTTTCCAAATATTACAATCCAAATTACAAAACAATCAATACAATCTTCCTCAAAGTAAATACTCTAAGTCGTAATTCGATGATGATTATCATCAAGTCTTGAGCTTTCAATCTTCCTTAACTATATCTGAGATATTGTAAACATTCAAACATTTACAATATCTCAGCAAGCTATGCTTTGTAAGGGATTTAAGAAATATAATCAATATATCTCAAAATCAACACTTTTTTATATCCATGATATAAATAAATTTATACAATTGGATAACCATTTCATCCTTCACTCATCATATGAATTATATTTATATATCACATATCAATAAAACCACTAAAAATTGTGAATATAGCCAATATCATCAATAATATCTCATTTCCAAACTAATTTCAATATTAACACTAAGTGTTAATATATAATCATACCATATTGGGAATCATCCTGCAATACAACATCAGTAATAAATTTTATTGGGCATCACATCATGCCATAAAATAAGGCATCTCATCGTGCCATAACATAAGGCATCTCATTATGCCATAATCAATCGCATAATAATGCAAAATATAATCAAAGTACTACCATGCTTGCAGTCTCAATTTGTACATCGTGCCCGGATAACTACTCAATAATCCACTAAAGCCATGGTGGAAAATACATATCCATGTTCGTATGGGGGGAACCATGGCTGTCACAGTGGCGGCCTTCCCATAATTGCCCCATCCGATATTTTGCCTATCTTTAGGCACAATATTATCATCATAATTAGTTTCAAAGAGCAGGTGGCCAAACTCTCATAACTCTCCTAGCATTGACATCCCCAAGCATAAGCCTGTCTTAAAACAAAATCACAAGCCTCTATGCTTGTATGGAAAACAATATTTCATACTTACAGACTTTGTATCTGCTGATAATAGGACATGCCTATAACTTCTTTCCTTAAGATTTGGGGGTCCAACTTATGTAGTTCAAATCTTCTCATTCTACCCATTAAGTAACTTCATAATTACTTAATCAATCACTTTGTATTCATTTCAACCTCATTTGTGGCCTTAAGTAATTTCATAATTAATCACTTTTGTATTCATTTCAACATCATTAGTTGATTCATAAACAATTCTAAGGCAATTATAATCAATCTATAGTTATTAGGATAAGATCATGTGTAAATTACATGTATCTTCTATATTGAATATATTCTTAAGGTCCACCTAATTTTACTTTCAACAATCTATCTTTTCATTGATCTTGATCATCATATCCTTCATGTATCTGTCAAATTATATGTATACAATCATTCCTCAACTCATTTATACTTCCTAGTTGTTCTTTTGATCATCCATACATACAATAATTTGGATCTTTTTCCTTGGATCATATTGATCAAGTGTCTAGTCTATTGATCTACATTTAAATCTAACATCTATACAAAATCAAACATTTAATCTAAATCATAATTTTGTTTATTGTTCTTAATCATTCAAGATCTCATCATGGATCTTGTTTGATCATCATTATCTTACTTACAATTTTTATTAGGATTAAATAATTTACTATCTTTTATGTTCTTATTATTATTATTATTATTATTCAACCATTTAATGTTTTACTGGTTGAAGATAGTTTATTTCTTTTCTCATACTAGATAGCTCCTCCTTATTTTAGAATTGACTAAGGCTTACTAGTTAAAAGCTGCTCACAGAGTGGTTAATTCAATCCTCATGTAAGGAGGCAATTAAACATTAACAAACATCATTAGAAGGTGGGAGAAGAGAGAGCCTGACCCCCTCAACCACCATGTTTAGCATTTACTGGAGTGACCTTAGTTCAACCTTTTATAAGGTTCTTATGAGCTTATATACCCTAAGTTCCATTTCTACTTGATTTTAACTTATGTCCATGAACATAAATAATGTCATTCATAGATGTTTATAATTCTTCTAAATTAGGCCAAGAAAATAATATTCCTTATATTGTCCTACTAATTATAGCCCTTACTATCATTAAGTCCATGTTCATTGTAAATGTTCATCAATATCTATTTTCATTTAATTACATTTTTCATGTAATTTACAGAAAATGAACATTAAAGCATAAATAATTAAATCTAATAATTAAATCTACTAAGAAATTAAAAGAAAATTTACAATAAAATATAATAATTCACATGCTCATTTGAATATATCATATTTGTCCATTTTGATCCAATGATCATATTTTAATTTCTATTCATTTTTCATCTCATTAAAGGTTTAGATCTTGATCTTTCATTTTTATTTAGATCTATCATATTCTCTTAATGTGATATCATCACTAGATCATTAATGCATCTCATCACATGATCTGATCTTTCTTGATCCAACCGATCAAGAAGATCTTAAGCCATTTTATCAAAATTAAGGGCACAGATCTCAATCTATCCCAAATTAGCCACATCAGGCCATTCATTTCTCATGTTCTTATCATTAGATCATCATTCATACTAATTCATAGTTTTTTATCATCCTTGATCAATCTAATCAAGGAGATTATTATGTATTTTCAAGGATTTTGTTATTTTTAATAGTCAAGATCTTATGATCTGCCAAATTAGTTACATCAAACCCTTCCATTCATATTATTTTACTATTATATATCCATTCAAACTAATTTACATGTTCTAATCATGTTGGATATGTAAGATCAAGTAGTTATGTGGTTATTTTTATGATTTTTCATCAATTAAAGATAAATTTCTTAATTTACTCCAAATTAGTCTCATCCAAATCATGATCTCATGTTCCCTTATCATGATGTCACCAATGGATCAGAAATCTAAGGTTTGATCATGCCAAATTTGACTAATCTTGGAAATTAGTACGATATTTTGTGACTTATAGAATTTTACAGTGAATAAAATCCAAATTTTACATTTCCATTAGATTATACTATTCACCAGGAATCCAGAGCTTCTTTCAGATCTTGATTTGGAGTTAAAATGAGCTCTGAATTAGAGTTTGAAATTTATAGTCAAAACAAGGGCTTAGATTCAATCTGGCCCTTATGGATTGACGGGGACGATCAGCAACTCACCTCTTCCTTGTTCCACTGGTAATGCTTGATGTATTTTGAGCGGTGACCAAGGATAGGCAAGGCGATCTGATCTGGACCATCGGGTCACCCTTTCCCCAATCCTCCTTGATATGACCACGTCAAGGGCCTAGATCTCTTCCCCTATGGCATTTGGGTCCCTAACCTCTCATCCAATAGCTCAGAGTTTTCATCTGAGCTGAGTAAGATGGGATCTCAACCATACCTGTCAGATCTATCATCTCCGATGGATCAATGGCTGGGGAGATCCCTAGAGGGTTAGAGATCTAGCTTGGAAGACCTGAAATGAAGGGGAAAAGAGAAGGGAACCTACCTAAATCCATTTGGAGTAGAAACTATCACCAAAGAAGAAAATGGTAGAGGGGAAATGGAGAGGGAATTGAGGGAAATGGATTCTGGGGCTCCTGGGTCTTTTCCAGTGCTGGAGGAGGGAGATCAGGGACGATTTTGCCAAGCTAGGAAAAAACCCTAGCTGGTAGTTCTTTAGCGTGTAGGGCTGGAAGGTGGGTCTTGGGTCATGCCAGGCTAGGACAAGCTGGTTCCTATGTTAGGCACGTGTGGGGATCGCCACTCCAGCTGGAAAGAGAGGAGAGAGAAAAGAAAAGAAAAAAGGAAGAAAAAAGAGAAAAACAGAGGGAAAGAGGGGGAGAGTCTTAGGATCTGGGAAATTTTGTGGAGACTATAGGAGAGGTATTTATAGGAAAAATTGTCTATTATTTTATTTAAATTTTCTATTATTTCTTTAAAAAATAATTTTTATTCTTTTCTTATTAAAATCAAAAGAGATTTCTCATCATGTTTATTCTTCATCATTGATATTCCTTGAGCTGGTTGTTCCTCAACTCACCTAACTTTTGTGGACCCCCACAAACGTAAATTGACTATTTTACCCTTTGGGTAAATGTAAAATGACAAAAATTAAGAAAAATAGGGATTTTTAATCCGAGCTCAAATTTCAGCATGCTTACAGTCATTTTGACCCATTTTTCGAGTATGATTCCAAATATCTATGTCTGAAGGCTTGATTCTTTTTCAAAAAAATAATATTATATTGAATATAATATTCTACCTCTATTTTTGTAAAAATTCCAAATAATTCCAGAAAAATTGAAGTTTTCACACAAGGAATACTCTCAAAGTCTTCAATGACATTATAGATTCTTCATCAACTGTTATCTCTTTGCCTGAGCTTCTTTTCCTTCTTTATCAACTCCTTTAATTTGAGATATTTAACAATATCTAAGAAAATTTGCAATTCAGTAAGTATACTAACTACCAATCACACAATCCACATTTATGTCATAGTTCATCATTTACAATAGGTAAGATTCTTCTATTATCACAATCCATATGATGGTTTTTATTTAAAATGTGTGACATAGTTTTAGACTAAAGAACGGTACTTCGATGCATATAAAAGAACATAATTTTGAAATCATAATTTTTGTGAAGTCAATTCACATAGATCCAATTTAAAACTAGTTTGTATCGATAAGTTTAGTTTAAAACCACAAAACTAGGTTCTTGTATTCAAACACAATCAACAAAAGTGATACCCGCTGACTTACATTTCAAGCAAGATCACTACCTTGTTGGTCAGATGGGGTTCAAACACCACCTAGCTAGAGGCCCAATCAATTCTCTTTAATATTATATCAGCAGAGAACATATACCCAACATTGGTCAATGTTGGTCCACTTAGCTTTGAGCTAGAATTCCTCACACAACCTCACTAAAGTATATCTCAGATGATAATATAGAGTCTAAAAATTCTCCAATGACATCTTGCATGGTGCTAGATAAACCATTTAATAATGTCTTACCAAACCCCAAAGTGGTAATAAACATATCATATAGGAATTTAAGTGTGGCCGTATTTCACACAAAAACCAATTGAACAAATATATCTTTCAAATTTTAGATTTTTTAATCTTTTCAACATTTCCTTTCCACACGTTAGTTGCTTCAAAATTTAGTCCTTCAAAACTTTTTATCTTCTTCTTTTCAAAATTCATAATTAACTTAAGAATCTGAAAACCTTTTAACGTTCGATAGTATGATGAAAACTAATTTACCACACTTGATTGAGAAGTTGGTAATGCTACATTTATAATTACAAAAGCATACTTTGCTTGATTTAGAAAAAGAAGAAGAAGTATTATTCTTATAATTAGAGTAAACAATGTGAAATCTATGTAACTAAGTCTTAAAATCATACAATTTACAAATTATATTTTGGGATTAAACCATGCACTTGTAATTAAGACTAAAACTTTTGATAGTATAATCTTATAATCATTTAGCTAAAACATGGAAACTGTTTTGCTCAAGTTAGAAAACATATAAGTCATAGAAAACTCCTAATTTGTCTATTTGATTAAGGTACAAATTCTTTAGCGAATTTCCAAATAAAGAAATTCATTAGATCATGCATGAACTAAACCGTGTATATCAGGGCTTATAGACTTAATGCAAAATATAGGAAATAAACATGTATAAATAAAAAATTATGCAATCCTAACCATTAATCTAGAACCAAACATGTGATATGGACTAACTTATAACTTGACTTGCTATTTATAACCGAATGTAGAAAGGATTAAAAACTGAATAACTAAAATAAGTCAAGTATATCTATACTTAAAGCATTTGGACGTGCATTTATTAAACTATAGCATGTGTTTTGTAACTATACTTTCATGAATTTACAGTTTACATATTTACTTACATGGATTCAAACGATTAACCACTATTCATGGATATGTCTAATATGATTCCACATCATAATTTAGGCTTATGAATGTATTTCTCTCCAATCTTGCCTTAGATTTACAAAGCGTAATCTTGTAAAAGATATATCTGTTAGATCTACTCTCAAAACATAAACTAGTAATAAGCATATCTTCAGGAGTTATACTCAGATTGCCTATTAGATTTATACTTAAAAAGTTAGATTAGAATAGGCATATCTATAGATCTCCTTTCAAAACATAAACTAGTATTAAACATGCTAACTGTGTTCATATTCAAAATATGAATCAATAGTGAGCATGCACTACTAGATTCATGTTCAAAATGTGAATTATAGTAATGTACATATCTAAACTTAGTGGACTAATAGTACGTATACTTACTAGATCTAAATAAAATATGAATTACTAGTATGTATACTTGACATCGCCATTTTCTTAAAGTTGCTCTCCATTCTTTAGGTTGATCACAATCCATCTTTTTCGATCTAACCGATAAATCCTGTTCTAATGCCTCGTTCTTCTTATAAATCTAGTGCTAGATTGTATTTTTGGTTCTAGACTTTTATGACGTCCGGGGGGGGGGGGGGGGGGGTTGTTGAGAGAGAGGGGGAGACGTACTGGTTTATGAAAAATGAGAGGACATGAAAGAGGAACGTCTTCTTCTTTTGAGAGTGGAATTCATAAAAGTTGCTCTATAAGATGTTTAATTCTAATTGTCTTTGAACGTTACAGATTTGGTTTAGAATGGTCCGTTGATGTTTGCATCTAGAATTAAGCATTACAGATCCGGAGTTTCAGATCTAACTTGAATGTCTTTTGAATGTTTTGGATCACTTGGATGGATTTAAACGTTCAGGTCTAATCTCATGAGAATTAGATGTTCTAGATTTGAGATTGAAGTGAATGTTTGTATTTTAACAATGAATGGCTCTGAATTTTCAGATATAGACTTTGAGATGCTTTCAGATCTGAATTGAATTAGATTTAACGTTTCATATTTGAATTTGAATGAGGTTGAGTTATATTTTAGACGTTTTCAAATATAGAGTAATATGTTTTTTAATGGATATTTATCTTATGTAATTTGGATTAATGTCTCAAACTAAAATGTTTTCTACCTTGAATCATGGAATGTAACATCCATG
The DNA here is from genome assembly GCA_035236585.1 of Warburgia ugandensis. NCBI lineage: Eukaryota > Viridiplantae > Streptophyta > Magnoliopsida > Canellales > Canellaceae > Warburgia > Warburgia ugandensis. Next base: position 55,516,505 of record CP141133.1, on the reverse strand, counting down.
ATTATTTTTTCATTTAGTAGTAATATCTATTTAAATGCAAATAAATATAATTGGTTAAAATTGGTCTCTTAATTGGACTAAGTTCTTAAATACTTTAATTCAATGAACTTATTTATCAATTGTTACAATCACTTATGTTCATTTAAGCTAACTTTTTAGTTGAACTAACTAATGAACCTAACTAACTTGTAAGTTAAACATTCACCTTTTTTAGTCTAAATAATGTAATTTGCTCTAATAATCCTAGGGACGTTTTTATCAAATAATTGTAATTGGTAATTAACCAAATTATCCTTAGTTTCATATAAGGTTTTCAGTGTAAAATTAAGGTCATTACATGGTGAGCCCTATGCAATCGGTAATAACAAATCTCATTGGGCCCAGTACTCTAAATGGGTGGATAAGTTGTCCATATCAGCAGTAACGTGATGAGATGCTGCAGGGTCTGTGAGCGAAGGGGACTGGAATGAACGATGAAATGAGGAGGTGTAATTAGCTGCTGGACTGAGAGTAGAATGGAAGGGATGAGGATGCGGATTGGGCCAGAACTTCCTGATTTGGCCCTGCTCATTACAAAGCTAGCACTAAATAGGTCTTCGGTGTGGTTGCTAATTTGATTGGGCCCGAATTACTTCCCTTGGAAAATTTGTTTCGAGGGATTATTAACATTCTTACCTTTGGAGGCACCGGCAGTATGATTGTTATTACTGTTATGACGAGTATTGTTGGAGCGGGCACCAGAAGAGCGATGAGGCAGTGGCAACAAGAGGTTCAGCAGGAGTTTCATTTGTGAGAAAAATCTCGCAACTGGTGATAAGACTGAAGATCTTTGAACGAGATGGGTTCCACTAGAGTTCGGATGGAGGAACTGAGATCTTTGTATTCAGGGCCAAGACCTTTGAGGATTCGTAAGTAAGGTTTTCCTTGTCAACCGGCTTATCCATAACCACAATCCCTTTGATCGTGGCAAGATAGGCAGAGGTACCGGTGGATCCACGTCATGTCTGTAGCAGTTGATCCTTCAACTATAGTACACGAGCGTAAGATCCACCACCCTAAAGTGGGACAGGAATGGAACAAGCTTCACCAAATGTAGTGGTAGAGACGAGCATTGGCTACAGTTTCTGTGATTGAATAGAGAGCAGCATTCCTGAGAGGAGCATCTGGACGAATTTGATGCAGATGTACCATTGATATTGATGGTTACAGATGGACATTTGTATGATGCATCGAGAAAACCAGACTGATATCCAACGAGAATGGAATTCCATTGTCATTTCTACAGGTGAATCCTTGAATTTGTCAGCTTGATCGGATGGTGCGCAGAGCCACTGATAGAAACAGGTTTGAGTTTGAATAGTGAACACCAGTGAAAGTTGCAGAAAAATCATCATTTGTTGAGCAGGATCAGAAATTTTCTCCTGGAGGGATCAAGTTACTGTGATACCATACAAGTGTGTTGCTAGAATTCATTGATTTTGTGAAATAAATATGCATTTTTACAAGTTTATAGATAATGGTAAGTACAATAGTTGGATGGTCAACCATGAATAGCAGCAAGGGCGTCTACAATCACGTACCAAATTTATTCGTTGACGACGAGGATCATCTCGTATCCTTGTTATCTCCAATATAAGCTAGACTGTTCCAAAGTAGTTACTCAATCTTTCCTCGTTGCATAGTTTTAGGTACCTGGTGTCTACTACAGAATTAAGGAATGGCAGTTCAAACTTGCATATATTAAACTAACCACAAGTGACATATCACAGTCCTACCTATGTCACTACTATGCATAGTGGACTATAAGATGGTTAAAAAAGGCTATAGAAGATGGTTAAAAAATCATCTTATACCGGGCCATCTTTTAAAATGAAAACAAATATAAGACAGTTCTTAAACCATCTTATATTAAAAGTCGTATAAGATGGTTCCCAATAATCATCTTATAAAGTTTAATTTATATAAGATGGTTCTTCAAAAACCGTCTTATAAATAAGTAAAATATAAGACAGTTTCTCAAAAACCGTTTTATAAATATGAGTAATATATCATGGTTTTTTAAAAACCATCTTATAAAAATGTGTAATATAGGATGATTTTCAAAAATTGTCTTATAAGCTATGGATATTACAGGACAATTTTTGAAAAGTCATCTTATAAATCTATGTAATATAGGATGATTTTTTAAAAACCATTTTTATAAACCTAGATATTACAGTACAATTTTGGAAAAACCATTTTGTAAAGTTGTGTAATATAGGACGATTTTTCAAAAACCGTCCTATTGTTTGGCAATTTTATAAGACTATTTTTCAATAATTGTACTATATTGCATATACGTCCTCTACAATTTGTGTTCCTTCTTTGGTTTCTTTTTATACATTGTTCTTATAGTTTTTTTAGTGCAATTTACGTTCAACACTTCATTTCTGGTGGCTACAATCATCTTACAAAATACATTCATACACATTCAACACTTCCAACATTCCACATTGAACTTCTCCATACACAGTTCTTAATGAAATAAAGAAAGCACACAAAGACTTCAACTAAAAAAGGAACACATCTATAGTAATGAAGTTATAATTTGTATTTCAATGATAAAAATGTTTTATGTTCAATAAGCTTTGTGACCAACAAATTAAAAGCCTAAAGATATTTAGTCCATTCCATTCTGATGTCATCTAGATCTAAATGGGAGTAACTCTTGCTACCCAAATCAGCCTGTAAGACAGCAAATATTAAATCAATTGAGACATTGTTGGAGTCATTTAAGAGATATATAAAGCTGTAAGAATGATGATCGGTCAATTTATTGAACCTTTCTCAATTGGGAGATCGTAAGTCCTTCGCAAATGAGAGTTCTCATATATCTGAGAATGTAATACCCACACTCTCAATCAGATTATTGTCTAGGATATTGCATAATAAAGTTAGCATAAAAGGTTTACATAACACATGTAATTACAAGTTTAGGTTATATGATATACTAAAAAATGAGTAAACCTTACCTTGACCTTTTTCCAAGTCAATTCTGCTAGATGGTTAATATTGTTAATCTCAACCCATTTATACCATACACTGCACATATATAAGTAAAAGCATTAGGTATGAATAAAAAGGATAGTTATCAATTATCTAACTATTATAATGAATGAAATAAAACGTATACTTACTTAGTGATGATTTCCATTAGTGAGCCTTAAATGTGCTCTCCACAAGAATTAAAAAACATTGCATGCCCACCGTGCACATTGAAAGCTATCATCATCTAATGGGACCTATATACATAATCAATCAATTGAAATTTGAAAAACTTAACTCATATACATATTCATGTTTAGGGAATGACATAATTTAGCAAGACATGTAATAACTTACCCACTATTGTAGGGAATCAATAAGGTCTACCCCTTTTCACAACATAAGAACCTAGGTATGATATCTTTTATTTGTTTCTCCTTAGGCAAATGCTCTCTTGGTCTAGAGACGACAACAGGGTCAAGGAATTTGTAAACATCCTTGACCTCTAATCTTTGCAATTCCTCATTTAAAGACATATAAAAACTTAATATTAAATACTTATCATGTCCTATTAACAAGTAATGTCAATCTAATTCTCACTACAATAGTTACATGACATACCTGATATAAACAATGATGTTCGTGTATTCTAGGTAAGCCATGTTACATTTGGCTAAGAGGTCCTCTTTCATAACTAGAAACTCAACTACATCATGGGCAAGCACACCAACCTCTATGCTTACAGAGCTGATTTTCTTATCTTTATTGATTAGTCTGTATAGTCCTCTTAGGAATGGAGGCACATTAGGTGTAACATGCACCTGATCCCTACACTATGGATGTAATTTTCTATATAGTAATGAGTATATATAATAAGAGTTAAAGATATTCAATTTTATCATAAAAAAGAAATAAATACTTGGGATGGGGCAATTAGTATGCCAAAATTTGTTATCGAGGAGGGTGTCACCTTCAATCGTTCCTTATGCTTCTTCTAGTTAACATTAGATGCAAATAGTATTTAAAATTTAGCTCATGCCTTAAAGTTGTTGTTGAACATGATGCTGTGATACCATATACATACCTTCAAAATAATTGCATTGATACAATTCTCTAGCCAAGCTACATGATATTCAATCGCATCTCCAATAGTATGAATATCATCCACTTATATAGGAAATGGTAGGAGGGTAACAGTAATGCACACATGCTTAGTGCGTGGATGCATTAACCTACTATGCAGCATGATAGAAAAAACTTCCCACAGTGTAGCCACAATGATGTAGTTCTTAATTGTATATAGCTGTAGCATGCACTGACCCACCTGCAAATAAAAAATCACCTATACATAAGAATGAATGAAGATTATGAAGACATGAAACATTGAAAAGGTAAACATGTCAATACATACCTCCTACATTGCGGCATCTCCTTTGAGGAGCTACTCGTCCATCTCTTCTTCAGATGGAGGACTGTAGCTATTGTGAGATGGGCTTTGAGGGGTAACATCTTGACTTGGACCTTTGAAACCCCAAAGGTCCTTATAGAAATCATTCTTTACCTTCGTGTATAATCATTTAGCATATTCTCCTTCCATGCTTCCATGTCCTCTATTGAAGGATTCTTTAATTTATGGAAGTTGGAAGGAACTACACCCAGCCTTGGGTCCTTACTCGGTCAAGGTGCTCTTCCTTACCGATACTCGTATACAAAATATCCCTCTTTGCAGTAGTGCTGTTCAAAGTCCCTGTAGTGGCACTTTCTTGGTTCAACTCTTCATGCACATGTAATTATTAGAACACGATCATTTTCATATATATATATATATATACATATATACATATATTATAATTCAATAGATACAAAGATAGACACGTAAAACTACTTACAATTATTGAAGCAACCAAGGCAGCATTTTTTTCAGGGAAGGTCTAGAAGTTACGCCCCTATAAATGCACTATTTTTCAGGGAAGGGCACGATCGATGCGCTCTATGGTCCGAGCCTTCTTTTTCTATCAAGAGAAACATTAATTCAGAGTTAATGAAATAAAATTCAAGTATATTTAAATAGAACTAAATTATCACATATACTTACTTCTTGTTCTTCTAACCATGCATAACTAATCCTGATGTTGCATATGATTAGTTGTATGTGCCTTTGTCCTTTCATACGCTTTGCCTACACATCAAAGGAGCATGTAATTAAGACCAATTAACATTTATAATTAGAGGAATCAATCTTTGGGCTAGTTGTGATTACCTCAAAATTAGAAGACAAGTGTGTCTATACAAATTGATTCTATGCATCCTAGTCAATGATGCTAGAATACAACTGAGGCATAGTGTGGAGTGTAGATGGATCATGAGCATTTAGAAGTATGTACTTTCTTGCAAGCTCACTCTTCCATTTCCTCCATTGTTCACCAGCACAACCTCAAGCATTCTTCTTATACTCATTAGAGATGTTAAAGGCAAACTATAAAGTAAAAAAAAAAAAATAGTCTATCTAAAATAAAACAAGAAAAGGCACATAGTATGTTGTATGTAGTAAGCATTTATAAGCCTTCGCCATCTCCCATATTGTATCTTTGATTGATGGTGACACATGTCTCCAATCAGTAATTTGAGACTAGCACCATGCTTCTAATAATGCAACAAATGAAACTAGTGTTGTGCACTCTCACCTATCGCTTGCCCTTTACTTTTAAACTATACCATCTCATTTATTTCCTTTGACTTTCTCTTAATGATATGCTCCATTTTAGTTGGCCCTCTACCCTTTCTCTTAATAGGTGTACTTGTACTGGATTGTTCTTCATGATGCTCACTTTCTTCATGTTCCATGTTTTTTGCACAACTGAAAGCAATACATTTAGAAAATAACAACACATATATATAGGTTTACAAAAAATTACTATCTCAGTGCATAGTTGGTGGGCATAAAATAGGACAAATATTAAAACAATTAATGCTTAGGAAAGTAACACTAGAATAACATATAAACTCTTGACTAACTATGCCAAAAAACTTACTAATTAGCAGTACTCTTGAATTTGGAGCTCCATACATGCTCTAATTAAGACTACTCTTCAGATCATCATGCATTTCAAAAAACCCAAGTGTTGTCATTCCTAATAAAAATTTGACAGAGTCTCCCCTATTTTTTGGACTTACGCATTTAATGCATACAAGGAAATTCACCTAATAAACTATTTATTTAAATAGTAGAATATATTTAGAGACTCTTGTCTTATCACACCCTCATAATTTATCACAGTGAAAACAAAGTAAAAACTTATGTAAAACTATACCTAACACAAATTATAACATAAGCAATGCTTTTGATCAATAAAAACACAATAGATTTAAGAAAAATTCAGCCATCTTGAACCTAAGAAAAATAGTATTACTGTTCACATTAGAACAACGGCAAGTGGCATGCTTCAATGTGAAAGTTGAATGCATTTTTTAATGAAAATCGACAATATAAGCTACCATTTGAATGTCTTTTTGAATGAAAATTGAAAATATAAGACATAGGTCATATTAATCTCAATGTCCTCTATCTAGAATGATTAATTTCAAAGATTTTCATTCATTAATGAAGCAAAAAATCACATAAAATTTAGCTAGAACGTAAGTAATATATTGTTACTATACATGCGAGCAACTACAGGCTTTACTATAAGCTACTAATTGGATGTATTTTTGAATGAAAATTGAAAATAAAAGACATGGGTCTTATTATTCTCAATGTCCTTTATCTAGAATGATCAATTTCAAAGATTTTTGTTTAATGAAAATCATAGACAAATTTAACTAGAAGTTAAGTAATATACTGTTATTATTCACGTAGACAACTACAAGAAGCAAATCTTGAAAACAAGAAGCATGCACAAAACGAATAAGGGATGATGGGGGGGAGAGAGAGAGGAGTTTATGTGGTTAGGAATATAGGACGATTTTTTCAAATTGCCCTATATTCTATGAATATAAGACGGTCTTTTCAAAATCATCCTATATTCAATTGAATATAAGATGATTTTGAAAAAACCATCCAATATTTTAAAATATAAGACAGTTTGTTAAAATTTTCCTATATTCATATAATATAAGATGGTTTTTAAAAAACTATCCTATATTATTGAAATAGAAGATAGTTTTCAAAAAACTTTCTTGTATTATATGATTGTCTTTCTCTCTAATCTCTCCACCTTAATTTTATTTGAATAATAAACAGTTTATGAATAAATGCCTTATATATCGTAATGTAGTTTTGGTGTTCTATGGATCTTAAAAATCTTAAAAACATTTGAATATACGTATTAATGTAGTTTTTGGTGTTCTTTAGATCTTAAGAATCTTAAAAGCCTGTGAAGTGCAAAGTTTACCCCATCTCTTATTTCCTTGATGTGTAACCAGTGTTTGACATGACACATGATGTGGAAACTTAATTGATTAATTCATTTTTCTTACATCAGATGTTATAAATACTTTAATTTGTCCCCCATATACAATCTGATCCAACCCAAGCACCCTCCTCACTAGCATCACGCACATAATCCATCTCATTCTCCCCAATTAGATCAATTGATGGCTTTATTGTAGTGATTAAAGGGTAATCAAGTGTCATGTGACCTAGGTTGTCTTCATCATAGAAGTCGTTTGGGGAGGCTGATCAAAGAGTTGACCATCCCATATCATATCCATCTTGTACATAAAATAGTTGTTTTGCTTGACATGCCAAAATAAATTGGTCATCTTGATAATCAATCTATTGAGGTCAATCTATGTCAAACCGAGGGCATTAGTTTTGAAGCTATCTTTGTTGTGTTTCATCCAATCGTACTTAAACATGACCACAATTCTACAAGTATAATCCAACTCTAATATCTCACATATAACCCCGTAATAAGTATTGTTAGCTACAAGTAGGATATTGTCATTTGAACTAGAAAAGAAAGTAGCTTTAACAATTAAGCTAATACAGCTACCTTATTGTGTTCTTAATTTACTACAATCTTTTGTGCGAAAGAGATAGCCATTGATGGCCTATCCAGCATACTTTATTACTTCTGGTCTAGATCTCATTGCCATCCATCCCAACCATTCAGAAATAGTATGATCTGGAACATCTTTATGATCTAAAACCTATGTATAATATTAATTGATATGATTAATGTATACATGCATATGCTATTACAAATCAATTTATTGAATGAAGCATTATTTCATTATAATTAAATACCTTTTGACAAAGCCAAGTAGTGATTAAATGATAATCTTTATCTTGAAGCCACTTCTCTCTCTTTGCATCTCTTAGATACCTCTCTTTTAGGAAGTCCATATGCATACTATACAATGAAGAGATGAAAAGTATATATAACATGCCTACATTAATATATAATACAATCGTACCCTTCAACATATGTGTGTGTGTGTGTATGGTGAACTTCATCAACAATAGTATTTCGCAAGACATAAATGTGTTCCTAATCTTGGTCCTTGCGATCAACGGTCAATGCATGAGAGCGGTTCACCAACTCTTGGATCAATTAATGCACCTAAATGTTTCTTTCTAGGGATTCCAATAGTAGCCACTCCTATTAAATACTTAGTGCAAAACTCCATCTCTTCTTTTGCAATGTAACATTGGGCAATACAGCCTTCCGGTCGATTGTGATTTTGTACAATCCTTTTAATACCGTCATGTACCTCTCAAACGGGTATATCCATCACAAATATACAGGTCCATACAACCTAACCTCATCAATGAGGTGCACTGTTAAGTGTATCATGATATTGAAGAAGGATGGTGGAAAGATTTTCTCAAGCTCGCATAAGATTGTCACTAAATGCTCTTAGATTTCTTGTAATTTCGAAGTATGCACTACCTTCTTGCACAAAGCATTAAAGAAGTAGAAAATTTTAGTAATACATTCTCTAACTTTAGCTAGTAGCACTAAATGTATTTCTACAAGCAGGAGTTGTTGTTGGCAGTCATAAGACATTGTCCTCAATAGTTCCAGCTCTTCCATGAAGACAATATTTCTAAAGCTTGAAGAATACCTATATGGGACTTTGATATCTAACAAGATTTTACACACTTTTCTTCTATCCTCTCTATTAAGCATATAATTTTCTTTAGGAAAATATGTTCCTTGGCTTCCCCTACCCTATGGATGCAACCTTCTCTTCAAACCCATTGTCATGAGATCCATTCGAGCTACAAGTCCATCCTTTGTTTTTGCCGACATGTCAAGTAAGGTACTAGTAAAGCTTTCACAGACATTCTTCTCAATGTCCATGACATCAAGCACATGCCACATGTGTATGGATTTTCGATATATAAGTTCAAAGGATATTGACTTATTCTTCCAACATCTTTTAGAGTTACTTTCAAATGTAGGAAAAGTTGCCTTCTTCTTCTTTCCCCATGATTCTCAAATTGTTCCAATGCTAATTGTCTAGTCACCCTCTTTGGAGATATCCTAGTCTCCACACTACCATTAAATTCCCCTTTTTAAAATGGTATGGATGGTTTCTATGAAACCATCTTTTGTGACCTAGGAATGCCATCTTCCTACTATGTTGAAGTTGTGTGGTAGACATTTGGTCACTACAAATAAGATAGGCGTTGTATCCCTTCACCGTGCAGCCTTAAGGGTGAATGTCTCTTTCTTGTATACATCATAAGCTTCAACCCCTACTTCCCACACTGTCCCAAGATCATCAGTCAATAGAGCCAATTACACGTCAATGTCATTTCCAGGTTGCTTAGGACCAGATATGAACATAATTAACATCATAACCTTCTTCTTCATGCACAATAATGGTAGAAGGTAGTAACAAACTATTATAACAGGCCAACAACTATGCCTATTCCTCATAAAACTATAAGGATCAATTCTATCTGCAGATATTGCAAGGCATAGGTTTCTAGGTTCTTCTCCGAAATTGGGCCATATGAATTCTACTAGTTTTCAAGCAAGGCTATCCTCTAGATGGAGTAAATAGTTATCACTTACTCTCCCCTCGGCATGCCATACTAGTTTCTTCGCTGTTTCTTTAATATGAAACATTCTTTGGTTTCTTGGAATAGGGAAAAAATACCATAGGACCTTTGCATGGACGTCTTTCACATGTTGATCACTTGAATTTTTCTCATCTTTCATCTTGAATATTCACAAGTTATACGTATAATTTTGTCTTTATGCACCTTTTTGTATAAAATGTAGTCATTGGGACAGGCATGTATCTTTTCATACTTCAACCCTAGTGCAGCCAAGGGCTTTTTTGGCTCCCATGTCAACCTAGCCAATTTATTCTCCTTGGGCAGCATTTTACCAATGGCTTTAAACAATTCTGTAAAACCTTGATACAAAATACCAATCTTGATTTCATGTTATAAAGTTTTATCATTGCAGACAACTTGGTATAATCTATGCACCTAATGTACATTGGCTCATTGGCTTCATCCAATATAGTCTGAAATTGTTATGAGTCGTTTTGAAAGTCATTGTATACATATAGAAACATTGGTGTAGCTGTACCATTATTTGCAACACTTCCTATAGTGGCTTCCTTTTCATATACATATTCAACCTTGCTGAGAGCCTATGAGCTATTCCCTCTCCATGCCACATCTAGGGCAATATCTTTCATCAACTCCATTGAAGAACAAATGTTCTCTCAGCTTACCAACAGTAAACTTTTTCAGGTTTCTACATCTCCAGCATAGACATCGTATTTAATTACAATCACCACCTATCACAAGTTCAAACTCTATGAACTTTACTATTCCCTCCTCATATTCTCTTGATGATTTTTTGTAGTCATCTAAGCATATTTGTCCATTTTGTCCAAAAGTTAATGTTCAAATATGTACAAAGACTTTCTAAACATGAAAAGATTAATAAAATGGTTTGGACATTTAATCAAATACTTGGTGTGCATAGAAAATGCACATATATATAGTTAGTAAAAACACATATAATATATTTTAGAGGACTCAAACTTTTCAACTCTAGGATTGGGACAAGTAAGAATGATGCAAAAGCATGACGAATCCATACACATGAATGATCACACATATACAAGAAGAAAAAGATTAAGAAAGGGAATTATATAACCATAAACATCAAATAAAGTAAACATATGATAAAAACAAGAATGAATACTACCCAACCAATATCAACTGAGAAAACACAAGCTTAGGTCAAACTATATGTAAATCTAATCAATGTTTGAATTTTTCATCAAGGTAGCTGAGAGTAAAAAATTAAATGTTGAACTTCATGTTGTATTAAAAAGAAGGTTCTTAAAAACTATCCTATAAAACATGACATTATAAGATGGTTTTCAAAAACCATCTTATATTGTATATGACAATATAAGATGGTTCTTGAAAACCATCTTATAGAACATGACAATATAAGACGGTTTTAAAAAATCATCTTATATTGTTAATAATATTAGACGATTTTCAAAAATTGTATAATAAAAATAGGTTATAAGAATAACCATCTTATATATTAAGACCATTTTATAAGACGATTGTCAATAACTATCTTATAAAATATTTTTATAAGATGCTTTTCAAAAACCATCTTATATTGTGCATGACAATATAAGACAATTTTTTATAATTGTCTTATAAATTGTTTTTATAAGACGGTGTTGATATAATCATCTTCTAGTATTATAGTATATAAGATGGTTTTGAGAAACGGTCTTATAAATTTTTTTATAAGATGGTTGTATTTAAACCATCTTGCTTTGCTATCTTTTAAAATCCAAATTTTAGTATTGTATAGCCTTCAAAACACTACTAGACAAAAAATTTAGAAATAAAAGACAATATGGATAGAGAAATTAATTTGACCCTCTTACTAGCTACCTTATACTTTGAAACATGAAAAAAGAATGAAACTTTTACAATCTTTTTATATTTGCAAACATATCTTCTACTTTTGCGAATAGCTAATTGCTTTTATGATCTTTACTGAGGACATCTAACCATTATAGAGCATTGGCATGTCTAGGGGCCTATAAATCTCACCACGGGATACTGCCTAGCATTGCATGAATTCTATTTTACCTAGTTGTTTAGGGTGCGTGTAACACCTCAATTTGAGCTTAAAAAATAGTACATGCTTTTACTAAACTGGGATGACTTCACAGTTGATTGATGTAGACATCCCTATTCTTGTAATATAAAGTTTTCAATTGAATCTTGTCCACTCATTCCTAATATTGGCTTGTCACATGTCTTACAACATGATCGTACTTTTTCAATGAAGCTAGGAAAACTTATCACTTCATCTACCAAATGATTTTGAAAAGACACCAACTCTTAGAACTTGGCATATAGATTTGGAAACATAATGATTCACCAATTCAATGTAGTATGCAAATAGGATGACATGCTCTACGAGGCCCGCAGAGGGGCAAGTTGAATTGGACCCAAAAATTTTTTTTAACACTTTTGCACTAAATACTTAACAATAATGAAGAATAATTACAAAATTGAAAAACATGGCACACAAAAGGCTAGACAATGATTTTTAGAGTGGTTCACAAGCCAACCAAGGTACCTCTCAAGTTAACACTTACCTTGAATTCCACTAAATTTCTATAAGATTTTTACTCCACTGACTAGCACTGTGTTGATATACAAACAAGGACTTGAACACATGTAGTAGTTTAGCCTTCTTACAAATACTTGGTTAACTGTCAAAGATCAAGAGAGTTACACCACTCTCTCAAATACAAAATAAGATTTTGAAGAAAATGATTCCTCTCAAAGTTCACACAACTAAAAAGATTGACAAAAAGAGTTTTTACAATACAAATGATTCTTAGTATTAAAATAGTGAGCTTGAAGATGCTTTGCTTGAGATGTAGGCTTGATTTGTTTCCTTGATGTTCAAAAATTCTTCAAATGATTTTTTTAGCCTTCAATTTATAGTCTTCAAGCCTTAGACTCAATTTGGTAGCCATTGGAGGGGCAATCCTATCTATTTGAAACCCATTTTTTAGCTGGTAGTGAATGTGATAGGACAATAGGCTGGTTGTTCAAAAACCTGGTTAGAGCTACTAAGGCCAAGGCTCCAAATGAGTTTTCCAATCTCTTGAGTTGACTTTGTTTATTTTGAAAGTTGGTTAGTTTGTGCCAAAAAGTCAAAAACCCATGTTGACTCACCATTAGTAAGATGAATTTCTCAAGTGGTAGGTTAGATCACCATCCCTTAGAATTTTTCTCCACTAACTCATCAATTAGCCAGCATCAAATAAACAGAATGAAAGCATCTTTGAAGTTGGAGTAGAAGCCAATTTGAAATCTCTCAAAAGCTTCTTGGGCAATGACTTAGTCCAAAATCCTACATTAAGTTGAAGAAGCAATCCACTAAGCATGTTTTAGAAATTGACTTGTAGAAATTAGAATAAAGCATCCATGAAAGGTTAATGAAAGACAACTTAAAAATTAACAAAGGCTGACTTTCAAATTCCTTAAATACATTTGTTGACAATTTTCATGCTAGCATGCTTGACAAAGACTACCAATGACCCAAGAATATAGCTCAGACTCCTTTACAAGTCTATCCTAATTACTTAATGGTATTGTCTTCTTACTCAACTAAATACTCTAATAAATTGGTGAATCCATGGGTTTCACCTAACCATTATAAATCTCATGTGCCCATGCTTAATATATGATTTTTGAAACATACTATGTTTTCTAACTTTCCCCTTTCTTTTAAATTTAATACCTAAAAGAAGAGAGACTTCACCCATATCTTTTATTTCAAACTGAGCCTCAAGCCACTCTTTGGATGTAACAATTATATTCAGATCATTGCTATCAACATACAATGAACATAATCCCATTAACAAAGAAGTACACACAATAGTCATATTTGTTGGGTATAAAACTACTGCAAAGATGACCTTATGGACACATTTGATTCCACTGTGTAGGAGAATTAACAATGCCAAACAAGTTCCCAAATCGACATCGCATCTTTTTGCTGTTTTCATGTCGGCATAGACTGCATCAAAATGGTATTGCAAACAGAAAACATCAAGAAGTTGTTGAAATAAGACTGTCCTACTCTATCATGCAAATCTACCAATCACATTTTGGACCTAATTTTGCGATTGGTCATGAATATTCTCTATCTTTTGAAGTCCACCTGATTCCACCTCTCTATGAACATTTGGCTGCCTTTTTTACCCTTGCTTCGGCCTGACTGTAAGAATAACGTGAAACCCAGATCAAGCCCATGCACCATTTGTAGGATATTCATTAGAGCACGAAGGTCACAAATGCTTTGAAATCACTAGCCAAAAGCTACACATTTCAAGGAACGTGCATATTGTTGAAAATATTTTTCCATGTCAGAAAACAACCATCCAATACTCACGCTCCTCCGAATTCGTTCTTTCCACCCATCTGATTAGATTAGTAAAACTCCTCGGGTTCTTTCCAGCCATCTGATTGGATTAATAATGCTCCGAAGCATCACCGGGTCATCTAGCTGCGGGAGCCATAAACAACGTTCCCTATCACCAACTTCATCCTCGACCAACCTTTTACGAGTTTCGGTAAGAGTCGGTGCAGTTATGCATACAAAGAAGTCAAACCTATATTTTACGAATGGAGTATAACCTCTCTTGAAAAATCCAAGTCCGTCGTCTTGTACAGAATTGCTTAAATAGTTATGCATTCAGATGATTCTAACCCTTGTTTTGGAGATTAATACCTAGAGCGCAAGGCAAAATCTGTTAGGCTCCATGTCACATTTAAATAGGATGGATCCATTGAACGCATGAAGGCACGCCTAGCTGCTGAAGGATTTCATCAAAAGTGAGCCTAGACTAAAAAAGACTCTTAGTCCTGATGTAAAAGCTACCGCCATTAGTATGACCCTGTCCATCTCTACGTCCAAAGGATTGCCTATCTGTCCTTGACATTCACAAAGCCGTCCTAAATGGTCATCTTTAAGAACTAGTTTACATGGACCAACCTAGCTTAGGGATTTCTTGACCCAAATAATTCTCATCATATTTGCTTGTTGCCACAATCTCTCTTTGGCTTAAAACAAGCCCGTAGATCGTGATACTCACGCCTCAGCTCATTTCTCCAAGGGCAAGAATTCACTCCTAAAACCTGTACCTCTCTCTTCATCTATCGACACAACCACAGAGTTCTTTACTTCTTGGTTTATGTCGATGATTTGATCATCACTGGTAATGATCCCAAGGCTATAAATGCTTTAATTCGACTTCTTTCATCCACCTTCTCCTTAAAAGATTTAGGCAATATCCATTTTTTCTTCGGTATTGAACTCGTAACAAAGAAGGGATGTTTCTCTCCCAATAGAAATACGTCAAAGATATCAATTTTACACCGCTTTAATATGACTGAAAGCAAAGAAGTCACAACCCCAATGGCTAGCTTGCCTCCTATCTTGATGCATTCTGAAGATCCACTACATGATGGGTCTGATTACCGAAGAGCTAGGGGTACTCTACAATACCTATCGCTTAAAGGCCAGACATTGCTTTTGTTGTTAATAAGACCAGCCAATTCATGCACTGCCCAACCTAAATATATTGATCATTGGTTAAGAGAATTCTTACATGGTATTAGTGGTTCTTGAGATGAAATTAGCTTAGGTGAGATCTAGCTTGAGATAACTTAACCTGGCTTGAGATGACCAAAAAATTAATTTAATTGTAGGTTAAGATGAGATTATTTTCATCTCAACTCATCTCGAGCACCACTAACAATGCAATCTCAACTCAAGTACCGCTAACCCCCTGTTAGATAGTTTAAGTCTAGTAAAAATCTTGGTCTCTCAATATATTGAAACTCAGTCTTATCACTTTCGTCTTAGTTGGACTTGGATTGGGCAAGTTGTCTTATGCATGAACTTAAGGGATTAATTAGTTCAAGGCATCACAGACACACAATGCAAAAGAATTTATGTGGTTGGGCTAGTTTAGTCTACATCCATAGGAGGAGAAGGGGAAATATTTCACTAAGAGGAGAATAATCTGTGTGGGTTGCTTTCAACATCGCCTCTGGCTCTTAGAGGAAGTCCTAATTTAACTCAAACTCTATCTAATAATCCTTATCCGATAGATTTGACAACCCTTATCTGTTTATCCTTGTCAGTTAAGACTCTTTATCTGATTCTACCTATTTGATCATCCTTTTGTTGGCAAGTATCTTCAGGTGGTCTTTATGCATATGGGGATGGACATTATCAATTCTCCCCCTCCATCCCCATGCCGTACTTCATTAGTATGAGTTCATGCCTGCTATGTTTTTACATAGCACCAGTTTCTCATATGTCACCACCTTTGTTAACATGTCTACAGGATTCTCATTAGTGTGAATCTTCTTGAGTTTTAGCACTTGTTCATCTATCACCTCTCATATCCAATGATACCATACGCTGATGTGTCTTGTGCGCATATGATACATTAAGTTCTTGCTCAAGTCTAGAGCACTCTGACTATCATAATGTATCTTATACTCTTCTTCTATGATACTGAGTTTCTAGAGAAACCTCTTTATCCACGACATTTCTTTGCCTACTTTAGCAACAGCAATGTATTTTGCTTCTGTTGTCAATAGAGTCATTCATTTCTGTAACTTGAACTACCAGGATATAGCTCCCCCTGCAAATGTGAAGAAGAATCCTGATGTTAACTTTCTTCCATCAAGATCTCTTGTGTATCAACATCTATGAATCCTTCTAGGATTTTCTCTGTACTTTCAAATCATAAGCACAATTTAGATGTACCCTTCATGTACCTTAATATCCACTTTATGGCTTCCCAATGATCTTTGCCTGAGTTAGATAGAAACATGCTCATGACACCTACTGCATTTGCAATGTCTGGTCTTGTGCACACCTTTGCATACATTAGACTCCCAACTGATGATGAGTAAGGAATCACTGCCATTCTGTCTATCTCCTGTGTTGTTGAGGGACACATCTGTTTGCTCAGTTTGAAGTGATTTCCAAGAAGAGTGTTGATTGGCTTAGTGCTCTCCATTGTTGGGGTGGACCTGCATGTGGTCCATACCCATGTAAGGAAACCTGACAATAATAGGAAACTATCAGGATAAGTATCAATTAAGATAAGTTTCAAACATGATAAGGACAAATCAAGATAAGGATCATCAAGATAAGGATCAATTAGATAAGAGTCCATCCATATCCATGTGAGGAAAATCCTGTGTGTGTGTGTGTGTGTGTGTGTGTGTGTGTGTGTGTGTGTGTGTGTGTGTGTGTGTGTGTGTGATGTTAGGATTTGGTGTGTGAGGATGTGAGAGAGTTTGTACTTAGAGAAAGGGAGGAGTGCTGGAGGATGCTCTAAGCCTTCTCCTCCTCGTCCATGTAATCTAATCAAATCATGGTAGAATCCTCCTCTCCCATGGGCGTAGGCCAAGTTTGGCTGAATCATGTAAATCTCCTTGCTTCTTTTGTGTGTGCGTGATTAAATCAATCTTGATTGCCAGGTCTGTAAAATCTGGCACAACAAAGTGGTATCAAAGCCAAATGTGCTCTTTTTTAGAAGAATGGTGATGAAAAGACTCATATATGGTGGCTCTAAGTATGCATGTCGTGTAGTTCCCATTCAAGGAGATGAAAGTTTAGATTCTACTAGTGGACTGAGGATTGGAATTAGAGAATTCTATGAGAACCACAAAGACAGTGATCTCTCTGATCTGCAAGCAGCTTGTTTAGATTGAGCATCAGTAATCTAGCCACAAAGACATAGAGCTTGGTAACAAGAAGTGCTATTATTTGTAGCATATATGGCGATAATAGTTTCATTCTTTCTAGGCATGAGGTTCATGTGGAGCTCATAGAATGACATGCGTTCTCTAAAGACAAGAGTTCATGGCGTTAAGATGGCTCTGGGTGACATCTCTCATGACTTGGCTGTGTCAACCATGGGTATGGCCAACATAGATGCTGTAGGAAATGCATGTTGCAAATTACCTGGTGCCGAATTCCTTAGTTCAAAGTTTTGGAGAAGAACTGAAGGTAAATACTCTAGTTCAAGGTTTTCAACATGGCTTGCATTAGGTACCAATTCTTAAAACTTGGAGAATCAAAGATTTAGGTAGGGTGGATTTGTTGTGAATCCATTAGCAGAAGTTCCCACTCAGTTCAAAGGGCATTCAGAGGTTGAGTTTAATAGAACAATGAAGAATAGAACCATTTAGGAGAGTGAGGTTAAGCGAACTTGCACCAACAACAGGCTTAATGAGGCTTAAACGGTGGAGTATCTCTCCCACCAATATGATCAACAAATCAACAAAATAACTTGTGCAATGATGGAGTTTTTTGGGAATGTATTTTAGCCAGGAGATTTTTGAAAGTTTTGAAAACATCTGTTAGCAGAAATCATAACACAATTATAGTTCCTACAGGAAGTGCCCATGATGAAGGGTGGGCTACATTCAGGAATATCTTGGTGGAGATCAATGAAGCATCACGTCTTTCATCATACGCAATCAGCAAAATTTAGAACCTTCAATACGACTTGTAGGTCTTTCAGATGATGTGAGCGATGGCTTCATACTGGGCCATAGTACTTAGTCTGCTTAGGCAATTGAGTTGAATGTTGACAGGTAGGTTGAATTGCCCTCGCAAGATGAAATTTGAATCTCGGGGGTATCCAAAATAATCAGAGCTGATCAGAAGAGATTTTTTCTTTGATTTGGGAAGCAACAACCGAGGTCATTTCTTGAAGATCTCTAAGGTTCCTGGTGCTAATTACTCCTCCATCATTCTGCCCTTGTCTGGCTTGAAGAAGTTTCACAAGATGGTAGGTCATTTTGTGGAGATCACAAAAGATAGAATTGAAGGGTTGTTGGGTGTAAATATCCAGATAGTAGAGCCCACACAAGGATGAGTAGGGCAACAAAGTTGGATTTGGCAAGTTGGGCACAAAGAGTTTGTCAATAAACTAGGGATTTCATTTTTCAAGTTTGTTAGATATAGCTTGTTTAGGATTGTGCAATTGTGCAGTATAAAAGAGTGGCACCCAAGCTACTTATGAAAAAAAAAGAAGAAAAAACTATATACCCTTATTTGATAAGGACACCCCAGAGAACATAATTAGCGTCCCATGAAATTGATAACGACACCCCTGTTTAGGAAACCCATATTAACGAGTTGACTCTGTGATAGTAGGTGAGTGGTCTGGTAACAGCTAAGAGTTGACTCCGTGAACAAGTGAAGAAAGTGGATGTAATAACCCTAATTTTTACGAATATATTTGAATTATTGAAAGTGAGAAACTGAAAATTTGAAAATGGAACTGAAAATTAAAGTTATGAGAAAATCCATTTTTATAGAAATGAAATCAGGAATTAAGACATAAATATTTGAAATGTACTAAAAAAATCAAGCCCAATGAATATAAGTACACTAAATTCTGAGTTCGAATGAAAAATTAGCATTTTTCTCCATTTTTGAAGAAAAGGGCAAAATGGTAATTTTACTATTTAGTGGGGCCACAAAAGTTAGGTAAGAACTAAGGTCAGCAAAGATACAAGTCAAGTATCAACCAACACTCAATTGCTAGTGGAGGTAGTGGAATTTCCACTCTCCATTTTAAAAATTTTAGTGAAATTTAGAATAAAATAAGAAAATAATTAAAATTTCCAAAAATTGCCTATAAATGGGCCAAAAATTTTCATAAAATTTCCCATGAAATTCCCTATCTCCTCCTCCGATCCTAGTCTCTTCCTCCTCCTCCCTCTTTTCTCCTTCTTTTCTTCTCTTTCTCTATCCTCTCTCTTTCACTAGAGGCCTGTCCCCAGATGCACCCAACATCATAGACCCAATAGGGATGTTGGGCACGTCCAGAGATGCATCATCCTCGACTGAAGAGTGTTTTCACCCAGGAACACTAGATTCAATTAGACATGACATATCAAAAATTATTTGTTTGTACCATTAACATGATTCAAAATTTCCAGATCTACAAAAGCCCCATGTTTATTGGACTATCCACCAGATAAATCATTGAAAAATCAGCTCTATGTGTCTTTTTCAACATTGTTAACTTTTCCAGAAACACATATTATAGTAAAAAAATTGGACATATGGATCAAAGATATCAAATTACACTTTAAAAAAGATAATTATGATCAAACAAGATCAATTATGAGATCTTGAATGATCAAGAACAATAAAAAGAAAGGATCATAAATTAAGTTCTTGAATTAGGATAAATTAACTCTGCGAATACCGGTCCCAAGCCCGGATAAAAAAGGAGGAGGGTCTTGCATCAGGTGCCAGCCGGCAAGGGGGAAGTTGAAGATGATTCTATTATTTCTTTCTTATAAATGAATATGCATTTGTATATTAGTTTGTGAGGAAGAAATGAAAATCATCTCCAACTTCTTAAAAGATGGCAACCCTTGTGTCAAGTAGCCAGCCGGTAAGGGGGAAGCTGAAGATGATTCTATTATTTCTTTTTTACAAATAAATATGCATTTGTATATTAGTTTGTGAGAAAGAAATGAAAATCATCTTCAACTTCTTAAAATATGGCCACCCTTGGGTCAGGTATCCTGCCAGTAAGGGTGAAGCTGAAGATGATTTTAATAATTTTAATGAAAATCATCTTCAACTTTTTAAAAACTATGGCAACCCCAATATGACATGAATCGAAAACTGACATTCGCTCAAGCTAGGGTGTTCCCCATAAGCGACGCGCTGCATCGAATCTCGTATGCTGTGAAAAATAGGCAAGGGTTGCTAGGGCATTCTCCCAGAAGCAACACACTACATCGGATCTTGGGTGTAGTCAAAAATGGGCAAGGGCTGCTAGAGCGTCCCCTCGGAAGCGACACGCTGCATCAGAACCCAGGTGTAGTGAAAAGTGGACATGGGTTCATACCATGGAGGTCGAGAAAGGTGATAGTAAATAGGGTATCTCCAAAACATAAGATTCGCATCACTACATGGAATATAGGGACACTAACAAGTAAGAGTTTGGAGTTAGTAGACATGATAAAACGTTGGAGAGTCAACATCGCTTGTATCCAAGAAACCAAGTGGAAAGGGGCTAAAGATAGAGAAATAGATGGGTATAAATTATGGTACGGAGGAAAGGAAAATAATAGAAATGGCGTAGGAATAATAGTGGATAAGGAATTAAAGGATAAAGTTGTGGACGTTAAAAGAATTAGTGATAGAATTATAATAATAATAATGATTCTAGGAGAGCAGATTATAAATATTATAAGTGCATATGCACCACAAGTAGGGTTACAAGATATAATTAAGTGACAGTTTTGGGAAGATATGGAGGGAGTCATGCAAGAAATTCCCAACACTGAGGGGATATTTACAGGAGCAAACTTAAATGGCCATGTAGGAAAAGATAAGGAAGAATATGATAGAATACACGGAGGGTATGGTATAGGTGAACGAAACGAGATGGGGGAGAATATCCTCGATTTTGCTTTGTTATATAACCTATCCATTGCAAATACACTCTTTAAGAAGAGGGATGAACACTTAATAACCTTTAAAAGTAGACTTTATAAAAGCCAAATAGACTTTTTTCTACTTAGGAATAATGAACGATCTATATGTAAGGATTGTAAGGTGATACCCGATGAGAGTTTAACCTCACAACATAGGTTAATGGTTATGGATATTCATATCAAAAGACGAAGTAAAAGAACTGAACTTAATACACATCCAAAAACTAAGTGGTGGAACTTAAAAGGAGAGAAAATAACCTCATTCAAAAATAAGTTGATGATAGAAGGAAATTGGAACTATGAAACAGAAGTAAATACCTTGTGGACTAATATAGCTGAGTCCATTAAGAAAGTGGCAAAAGATGTCTTAGGAGTATCTAAAGGTAAAAGGCTATTAACAAAGAAAACATGGTGGTGGAATGAAGCAATGCAAAAAGCTATTAAAGAAAAACGAATGCGTTTTAAAGCATGGTAGAATATTAGAAATAATGAAAACTATGAACAATATAAGAATGCAAAAGAGGTTGCTAAAAGAATAGTAAGTGAGGCTAAACTTACAGCATATGCTGAGCTCTATAATAGACTAGGAATAAGAGAAGGTGAGAAAGATGTGTTTAAACTTGAAAAAGTAAGAGAATAGAAGGGTAAGGACTTAGAACATGTTAGGTGCAATAGAAGCGAGGATCAAAGGGTATTAGTCAAAGATGATGAGATAGAACAAAGGTGGGAAATATACTTTCAAAATTTGTTAAATGACAATGGCCCTAAGAATATAGGGATTGAAAATACTATAAATCTAAATAACATTGGATATTATATATATGAATGTAGGATTAGAATACTTGAAGTAAAAGAGGCCTTGAGAAAGATGAAATCAGGAAAGGCCATGGGGCCTGATGGTATACCAATAGAGGTTTGGAAGCATATGGGAGATATTGGGGTAGTTTGGTTGACCAAGTTGTTTAACAAGATTATAAAATCAAAGAAAATGCCTGATGAGTGGAGGAAAAGCTCTATTGTACCAATCTATAAGAATAAAAGAGACATTCAGAGTTGTACTAATTATAGAGGGATCAAACTCATGAGCCACACCATGAAACTTTTTGAAAGAGTGATTGAGAAGAGGCTACGACATGAAACAAGTGTATTAGAGAATCAGTTTGGTTTCATGCCCAGGAGTTATACCATGGAAGTTATTTTCTTACTAAGACAATTAGTAGAGAAATATAGGGAGAGGAAAAAAGACCTGCACGTGGTCTTTATCGACTTAGAGAAAGCTTATGATAGAGTCCCTAGAGAGTTAATATGGAGGGTGTTGGGTAGTAAAGGGGTTTCTCAGGGGTATATGGACATAATTAAAGATATGTATGAGGGAGCAGTAACAAATGTTAAGACCACTAGTGGCGTGACTGGTGATTTTCCTATCACGGTCGGATTGCACCAAGGTTCGGCATTGAGTCCATACCTTTTCACATTAGTTATGGATGAGTTAACAAAACATCTGCATGAGGAGATTCCCTGGTGCATGCTATTTGCAGACGATATAGTCCTACTTGATGAGACAATGGAGGGTGTAAACATAAAGCTAGAGTTATGGAGAGAAGCATTAGAATCGGAAGGATTTAAAATTAGTCGAACTAAGACAGAATATATGGCATGTAATTTTAGCAAGGAGAGTAGGAGTGGAACACCAGTCAAGATTGATAACCAAGAGGTCCCCATGAGAGACCACTTTCGATACTTAGGATCATTGATCCATGAGAGTGGAGAGATTGAGAGGGAGATTACCCAAAGAATCCAAGTGGGTTGGAACAAATGGAGATGTGCATAGGGTGTTTTATGTGATCGGCGGGTGCCACTCAAACTAAAGGAAAAATTTTATAGGATGGCTATAAGGCTGGCCATGCTCTATGGATCAGAGTGTTGGTAGTTAAAGAACATCATAGTTATAGGATGAGTGTCGCAGAAATGAGGATGTTGAGATGGATGAGTGGTAAGACAAGAAATGATAGAATTAGAAATGAAAATATTAGAGGAAATTTAGGGATAGCACCATTAGGTAACAAGATGAGAGAGATTAGACTTAGATGGTTTGGACATGTTCAAAGGAGACCAACAACGGCACTAGTTAGAAGGAGTGAGGCAATACAAGTTGAAGGTTCTAAAAGGGCAAGGGGAACCCCCAAAAGAACGTGGATAGAAGTGGTGAGGAAAGATTTAAAAACTTTGGGACTAAATGAAGCCATGGTATTTAATAGAGTGGAATGGAGGAATAAGATTCATGTGGCTGACCCCTAATTGGGATAAGGTCTTGATGATGATGATGATGAATTAGGATATAAATTTTAGATCAAATGTAGATCAATAGGTAGATTATCTAAACCCTTAATCAATATGATTTAAGGAAAATAAGTCTAGATCATCATTGTAAGGGGATGATCAAAAGATCAACCTTAGATCAAAATGAGATCAAAATCAATGAGATGTATACAAAATACTTAGATTTGATAGATCAGAAGTTAATCTAACTATCAGATTTACAGATCAATTGTTAGAAATATTATATAAAAGAAATAGATTAGAATACAAAGAAATATATATCCTTAATATTAATCAAAGGACAAGAATGAAATAATCAGACAAATCTTGAAAGAGGATAGATATGATCAAAGAAAGATAAATGCAAGATTATCTAACATTATAATAGATAATGATAGTATGTATGAATTGTCAGATTTCATACATCGATCAAGATCATGACAGATCTTGAGGAGTGGGATTACCGCATTTGAAGTAGGTAGAACCTTAAGAATGCATTTCCTTAGATTTTAAGATCTATGTGATAAACATGATCTTATGAAATTAGTTGTCAATTAGAATGTACATAAAATTGTAGAATTTAATTATTAAATGTTTAGTGACTAAATTAGAATGATATCATGCTTAGAATTGTATGATTACTATTTGATGAGTATGTGTTAGGATTAAATTGTCTAATTAGGTTAAATACAAGATTAATACTTGGGTACCATTTATATGAATGGTTATCCATACACTTAAATATGAAATTATATCATTGGTATATGAATACCAAAATTAAGAGAAATGGGTATCATTTATATTAAATGATTATCCCTAAATTTAATATGAGAAGACTGAATTAATGAACATGGGTATCATTTATATTAAATGATTATTCCTAAACTTAATGAATGAACATGGGTATTAGATATGAGATTATATCCTCCATATAAGTATACCAAAATATGAGGATAGTAAGGTAAGTTTTTATAAACAAACAAATTGCCTGCTAATGTTACTATTACTTTCTATACAAGCACGAAAGCCTGTGGATTTTGTTATCGACAGGCATAAGGTTAGGGGATACTATGCTAGAAGAGTTGTAAGGTTTGGCTACCCGCTCTCTAAAGCTGTTGATGATATGGATATCGTGCCCAAAGAAGGCAAAAAGTCGAGTGGGACAATTATAGGAAGGCCGCCACTGTGACAGCCATAGTCCCCCCCATACAGACATGGATATTGTATATTCCACACTTGGTATTGGTGGATTAATTGGCAGTTATCTAGGTGCACTATTATGAGTTGAACTACAGCATAGTAGTCCTTTGTGTTTTTTGCATTATGATACATGGCATGATGAAATGCCTTGTGATATGGCAATATGAAATGCTTGGTAAATGCTCACTACTAAGATCTCCCATGAAGGGATATTTCCCAACAGAGGCTGGATGATTATTCAACCCAATATAGTCTGGGTATAAATATGATGGTGTTGTTATTGAAGATATTAAGTATTTTTCATGATTTTAACTATTTACATATATATATGATATGAGTATGAGTTGTTGAAGAATATTCATAGAAGATTTTACATGAGAAATTACATGATAGAGTTATTGTATATAGTATGGTTCATGAAAATTGAATTATTTGATTCATATGGAATATGATGGATCTGTATGTTGGATTTATGAAAGATTTATTGAGTTATATATTATGTTGTAAATTATATATGCTTTTTAAATCCCCTACTAAGCATAGTTTGCTGAGATATTGTAAATGTTTGAATGTTTACAATATCTCATATATAGATAGAAAGGAGTGGATGGATATGATAATGGAATACAACAACCATACTATTGATCAAGTTTATATACGATTATAGAAAGTTTGGATTTGTGTACTTTGGACATCATATGTAATAAAGGGGTTGTGTTTGTTAAACACTAGATCGATCCTGCTATTTTTAATTAATAAATTTTTGTTGATTAATTCAATAGAAATATATGCTATATACAAAATTATATATATATATATGTAAGAGTGTGAAAGTGGCATTTGGGTTTTTAGAAATGAATTTCAAAGAAAATGGTTTCGCTTTTTGAATTTTTAAAATTTTTACAAATTAGGCATGCCATCTTTTGAAAATAAACATGAAAAATTGTTTAAAAAACCTGGGTCGCCACAATGGACATAGTAACTACTATGAGTGGACTTTGCAATTGCGAGTGGGGTTGACTTGAGAACAATAACAAGATGACTTATGAGCAGTAGTAAGACGACTTAGTGAATAATGGTAGGATGGCTCAGTGAATAGTGGTGAGATGACTCGATGAAAGGGGCTTGTCATTTGAGTTGACTAAATGACCATTCCGAGTGGACCCAGTGATCATTCCGAGTAGATGTGACCATTTTGAGTGATATTTATGAGTATCTAATAAGGAGGCTGACGAGAGTGGGTGCGGGGCATTGGTAGGCTTCTAGGCGGCAAGCTTCCAGATGCTTATGGTACACTTGATGACTTATTAGCACTTAAACTTAGGAAAGTGTTGAGTAAAGGGAATAGCAACCCTTCTAAGAGAAGCTACAGATATAGGCAGATTGTTGATGAAGCTACTAGAAAGCACATACAATTATAGGAGGGAGAGCTAGCTGAAAGACGTACTTGTAACTTGGGGGAGCTAAATCAAATTAAAAGTATTTAGTGCACCCTCCTCCCACCCGGCATGGAGGGGGAGGTTGTTGGGGTAGACCCACATGTAGTCCATACCCATGTGAGGAAACCTGACAATAATAGAAAACTCTCAAGATAAGTATCAATTAGGATAAGTTTCAAACATTATAAGGATCAATCAGGATAAGGATTGATCAGGATAAGGATCATCAAGATAAGGATCAACCAGATAAGAGTCCATCCATATCCATATGAGGAAAATCCTATGTGTGCGTGATGTTAGGATTTGGTGTGTGAGGGTGTGAGAGAGTTTGTGCTTAGAGAAAGAGAGGAGCGCCATCCTCCTCATCCATATAATCTGATCAAATCATAGTGGAATCCTCCTCTCTCATGGACATATGTTGAGTTTGGCTGAACCGCGTAAATCTCCTTGCTTGTTTTGTACGTGTGTGCATGATTGAATAGATCCTGATCGCCAGATCTGTAAAATCTGGCACAACAAGTTGCCCTAATGATCTCAAATCAACCAGAGAGTTTTTAATCTTCTTGGGCTCGAATCTAATATATTTCTTGGAGCTCCAAGAAATAAAGGATTGTTGACAGATCCTTGACACAAGCAAAACATAGATTGGGTACAATCCCTCCTAATAAAACGTGGACTCTTTCTTCCACAGGCAGTAATTATTTGGTGAGCTAATGTTGGAGCTACATAGATTACAGCAAATCCCATCTTTTACAATAGAACAAAAAGCATCTAGAAGTTTGATCATGTCAGAGTTGACAATCGAAATCTTACTGTTTGGTGCATACTCAGAAAGGGTTTATCTCGCCAAAGGTTACTTCTACAGTCCAAGATCAATATACATGATGAGATATTTCTTGCGGAGGCTTGGAAAGGACACAAATCCTAATTATTGGGAAATCCCATCACTGCCTTTCGTGCTACTTACACTCATACCAATCATTGACCCATGATATCATCTTATAACTTATTTGCTGTTTATTCCAAAACATCAAGGATATCTTATCCCGATTATTGTAAGCTATATACACGCGTACCAAGAATACGATATTGTAAGCTAGAGTAATCACCTTTCTTAAATCTTTAACCTAAAGATTATGAGATCTTAACCGTTTAAATCAGCAAATAAGTTGATTCAGCTAATTAGAAGATCATATAACAATAATAACTTAATCACACGAGCCAATAAACCATCCTTTAGTTGGGTCTATCAGGAGGATCAACAGAGTTGCAACGTTCTGGTGTTACCACGTTCTACTGTTGGCCTTCCTCGTGTCTCTTTACCACGCTCCACTGGTAGAATTCCTCATATTTCCTCAACCAACAGAAATCAATGATTCACACGTTCGTGGTGGAACGAGTCTTGATGCATCAATAGTAAGGAGTAGGATCAACGTGAAATCAGCGGCCATTAGACGGATACGTGGTCTTCAGTAGCCTTCAGTAGCCGCTTTGGAGTTGGGCTGAGCCTTAAGGTTTTCTAGAGAATCAAAGCTAGAAACAACTACATCATTTATTACTGTTGCCGACCAATCGTTGTCCAGTTTGTCTTATCATGGGTAGATCTCTTGTCAGAATGCAGCAAGGTCAAGAAGCCGACAACACGTGTCACGAATATATTGGATCAGGAGACCGATATTTCGTTACAGTTATCCCTAGCAACAAACTAATCGACCACCAACTAGATCTCAACGACACTTATTAATTGCATAATCTGTCATGACAAGATTAATAAATTTAAAAAGTGATTAAAAATTACTTTCCACAAATAATCAAGTTATTTAGAGCATTTGTCATCTGAAGTAAGAAAACTAAGAAGGGAAGAGGTCTCATCAACCAGATCAGTGATGCGAACTTTTGCATGATAAGCCTGTCCCTGGGTGATCAGACCTACTCTCGTTTCTGTCACCAAGGGGATTAGATAAAAACAATAACTTCAAAAAAAATCTACTTCTTATCAGTTGACTACGAAACGTTTATTACGCAATATATCCAACTGTCTATTTCCAGTGATCGAAAGCACATTTTTCTTCAGATTGTGGGTTCAACCAGCGTCACTTCTTTTTAAGCATTAGTCATCCAAATCAAGAAAGTCAAGATGGAGGGTTATAATCAACCAGAGGTGGGATCAATCAAGAGAAATGGGCGACAAATCAAGAGAAATGGGCGACATTGCAGCAATATGGGGTAGTGTCGTACACTATGCTATTACTCCTCAATAACGAATATGCTTTCGAGTAAATGGTTTGTAAAGAAACAAAAGAGATTCGCAAGAAGGATATGTTCTCCAAGGTAGCTCATTTAGCACAAAATTTTGTTCAGATTAGTGATAAATTTATGAAACTTAACTGAAGTATGCAATGGAACATTTTCCTAACGCGGAGCTTTATCTATTCCGCAGCCGACAACAAGAGTTGTCATACATCTTCTCACATCAACCATGGTGGGCTTAATCACACCCTTTCCATTTTATTTCTCTGATGCTGTTGACCACTTTTCCCAAGACATTTTCGATTGGATAAGTCTGGAATCCAAAATGTCCTTTCAGCCACAAAGATATGGATAGTTGGGAACAGTAATTATTTAAAGAATGTTTCAATGATACCATTTTTCGATTTCACGTGCATGATTTCAGGAAAGTCCTATGATTCATTTTCTAAGTGATCCATTCTGTTCATAGAATTCACCGTCTCGGGACACGAGAAGCACTAAAAGTCTCATCTAACTAGTACCCATAATCAGAGCTCTTTCTCTTAGAATGTCCATATTCTATATAGTGGGGCCATGTTAGAAGTAGTTGTTGGATGAGATCTTTTGTACCAACCTATCTTGGGAGAGGAAAAAACCCATGTGTGGAATTCCTCAGTAAAAAATCGTGGAGAGAAAATCCGGTGTGCTAAAACAAAAACAAAAAATGGAACCCACTTATGATATGCCACAGATTTCATGCGTAATCACCATATAAGAGACCCTAAAATTATCCAATCATTAGTAATTTCAATTTTAGCATACTAAATGTATACTACGTTTGCATGATCATACTCATTAGTGTGAATTCTTCCACTTTAGATATACAATAGACTGAAAACCATGTAAATCGGATGATCCATGTTGATGCTGTTTACCAAAGTTTTTAACATATTTATTTCCAGTTACAACATTTTAGATGCTAGAGTTATGAATTATGCTTACTCTTTTACTGCTGCAATTGCTTGAATGAGTTGGATCATGCAAAAGTGAACTCTAGAAAAAGTGGACTACAATTGCTTTCATTTTACACAACTAACTGGCATTCCTTCTTCTTCTTTTTTCTTTTTTCTTATAGTAAAAAATGGACACCATAGAAAGCATGTAGAATTATAAAAAATTCTACCAATTACAAAGTTATTTAATCCAATTGAGAAGGTCTTTCTGATTTCTTACAACTCAGTGTCTCCTTTGAAATATGCTTCATCATAGGTTTAAGCTGATGTTTTTTCCTTTGGCTGGGATTAGATTTAGGAGTGTGGGTGAGTGATTTTGTTTGTAATTCTTGGCTTACGCACAAATACAAAAACCATTGTTTCCTTACTGTATTTATATGTTCTACCCGTAAAGAACATGTTTTTCATCCTTTTCTTTTTAGTAAGTGGGAATTTTTATGATAGAAAATTATAATTTATCTAAGCAAATTATAATAGAAAATCTTTTTGCTTTTCTAATGTATCATGTGCTGCTTTTGTGCAATTAGATAACATATAATTATACATTCATCGCGACAGTAGGAAGTCACAGTTTGAAAGCATTTAATTGTGCATTAAGTGGTACTAGTGTTCATGTCTTCGTTGTACAAGCCGATAGCAAACTTAACACTACATTCAACTTCCAGAATCATCTTCCTCTTATATTTTAGTTGAACTCTAAGAGACCGCCCATCACTATGAGAACACTTCACTAAGTACACGATTACAGAAGTACATAGAGAAGGATCTCAAGCTACAATGTCGAAACGGATATGCCTAAGCAGTACAGGAATAACAATGTCTGGGGAACTTAACTGGGGAAGATGTCCCTCCGATACCATGACTTCAACAATCGAGTCTCCTCCAAGATGCCTGTGTAAATACTCCGACACGACAACCGGCACGGCTAGGTCCTTGCTACTCTGTAAGATATGGCAAGGGACACTCACAAGCCCTAGTACGTGTCTCATGTCACTCTGAAAGATGGTCTGAGCTACACTTAGTGCTATGTCTGGCCGAATATTGAACAATGTTCGGCTAAATTCCTGGACCGACACCGATTCCATGTCCCCACCTACAGCCAATGGCGCGAACCCAGACACCCATGCCTTGTAGTTCGACCTCATCGCCTCGAATAGTTGTTGTAAATCTTCTTGCTCAAATCCTCCAAAGTAATCCACGTCGTTCAAATACCTAAAACATCAAAAAAAATTATAAACGAAGCAAAACCCATTAGAATGAAATCAGAATGCTCTACTAGCGCTGAATAGCTATGACGCACATTCATTTTTACAAAGTGGAACCCGTCTAAGACCAATGTGAATAATCCACAAGACAGTTAGCGTGTTAGGTAATTCCAAACGGGAAATACTAAACATCCAATTAATGGGTTTTTCATCCTCTTTGAGGATGGACGGTCAACAAGAAGGTAAGGATTGTTGTCGACAGTGCGTCTGTAATTGAAAGCTATAAAATTGTTTCGAAAAATGTTTCCTGTATCCGATACTAAAGTTGATGTTCACACATATGCCCTTAAGTAATTCTAGTTCTTTAAGAATTTAGCCCAATAACTTGAAGTCTAATCACCTTTCATACTAAAGCAACATTGAACTCTTCGTAAGCATATGTACAAAATCAAAATCTTTGAATGAAAATTATTGTAGTTCCAAAGTTAAAGTGCACTTTCGTCAAGAAAACTTCTAGCCTTCATTAGCATAATTTGTTCTGCATAAGTTATTATTTAGAGACTAGTGGAATATATATTACGAAGGACCTACCGGTAAAAGACTCTTGAAAGTAAGATTACGTTGGCTATGCCTTTCGAGCCATTCCAGATCCAAATGATCTGCACTTGTATCAGTCGAACGGCTCCAATCATTTCAAGGCAGGACCGTCTTTGTAAAGTGGGGACACCTCATTTTTATACCATGAATTCCTTGTTTAGACAAGCTTAACTACCATTACCTGGGAGAAGCAGAGATCAAGATGAGCTTGGTGAAGAGATCCGGACGATTGATAGAAGCAAGGACTCCGACGATGGCAGATACAGAGTGACCAACAAAGACGCAGGAATCGACGTGAAGCGCTTCCAGTATGGCGAGGAGATCGTAAGCGTAGCCCTCGAGGGTGGAGTAGCGATCAAAATCAAAGTAATCGGGGTTAGTTGGTCCAGCGCCCATGTTGTCGAAGAGGATGATGCGGTGGTCATCCAGGAGGTGCGGGACGAGGTGCTTCCACACGGATTGGTCGGTGCCAAAGCCATGGGCGAGGACTATGATTTGATCTCCATTGCCTAAAACTCGAACGTTGTGGGCTTCTTCAAGGATTCCCATCTTCTTGCTTCGATTTTCTTTGCTTGCCCAAAGTCTGGGTAGTTTTGAAGGTGGGAGAACTTGCCTTCACCAGCACCACATGTTTTCTGATAATTCTAGTGCCCGGTTGAATAGATATCTCACCATCTTTCTTTCGTACTCCTCTTTGGAGGGTCGAGTTTGATGGCACGGGGGTCCTTTCTAAATTGTGCCTCGCAACATGCTTAACCGGTTGATATAAGGTGAGGGTGACTGGAAGCATTCACATTGATGACCACCCAGCTGACCAAATGCAATGGAAAGAACAAAATTACAGGTCGGTTTCAATAAGTGAGCAAAAGTTTAGTATTTGACTTTGTAACTTGCAATTTACGACTGTAATCTACTTCACTTTTGACCTGGGTACTTCCTACCACCAGACTTGTTTTGTAGGTCAAAGGAGGTAACAGTGTTTTATGATCCCATATGTTCTCTGCCTTT
Organism: Warburgia ugandensis; assembly: GCA_035236585.1. Taxonomy (NCBI): domain Eukaryota; kingdom Viridiplantae; phylum Streptophyta; class Magnoliopsida; order Canellales; family Canellaceae; genus Warburgia; species Warburgia ugandensis. The sequence goes on along the minus strand of CP141133.1, from coordinate 55,483,936 downwards.
TCCTTTAAAGGAGGTTATTTGCTGCAGAAAATGAACAGCTTAAGAGAGGCCTGATTGTACACTAGGAGAATTGAATTCTCTTGGGTGTTTCACTTCAATTTCCACCCATTTTCACTTTGGCACAGTCATCAGAAATAGATTTAGTGCGAAAAGAGTAATGTACAAATAGACTCGGATTTTGCTTTTCAATTAAGAGTTGAGTTTGAGACAATGGTAATAAAATCCAGGGGTTAAGATGATCTAATACGATATTGTTGGTGACTTGGAGTATACCTATATAGAATTTTGCTTGGCTTGGAAGATTAACAGATTAGATCACCAATCACATGCTCATGTACTTTTCCACAAACAGCATTTCTTTTGGGCAAAGAACAGCATACAATTCTGATCAAACAGATTAAAATCTTATAGACATAACGGCACATGCTACAACTACTGGCCTCATATGAAGGGAGACCGGCTAATTTGATGGTCCCTGGGGTTTCTTGTTTACGTGCATTGTGTCAAACAGGCCACGTATTTCTTGAAACACACAGATGGAAACATACACACCAGGGTGCCTCAGCACATGGGGAACCTTCTGGTCCGTCATAAAAATCCAGACACGGAGAGGAATTTCTACCATGTGTAATCAGAACACAGAAATTTATTCTTATACAATTTCAAATAAATGGCCCACAGGAACCTTTTATGTTCACACTAATGGGTCCCTTTAACGTGGCTTTTCACTTTCATCAACGCCAGTATAGGGCAATATGGATAAGCTATGGCGACCACATTTCTTTTAGTGTACCATGGAATGATAGAGCTAATTCCCTCCAGATTTAGATGTCTTCTAGATTAAAAAACATGTTATTTGGATGGTTCTAATAAGCATTTGACAAATTATGCTTAAAAACTAACAGTTTAAAAACTTTATAAGCAACACCAATATTCTTATACTACATAATTTTTTATCTATAAGAAATCTAAGGTGGTGTAATAAGACGAATGATTCTAAGCATGCGAAGACGGGTTGCAAAAATTGTAATTACTAGACTGCACCTTATACCGACATCAGCTTAGCATTCCTCACAACCAAAGTTACCAAATATCTTAATAGTTGTTTCACATGCTTATACAAGACCATCTCTAAAATAATGTGAATATGGAACTCATCTAATGCATTTGAGAAACTCAGCTAAAACTTAGAAAATTTTGATGAAAAACTCTATCAAAACACATAAGAAATACTTTTTCAATTACATATATGCTTTTGTATACACTTAAAGCTTAGATATTTCTATTCTTTTCTTTGTTTAACCATTACCCCCCCTCCCCCACGAAACAAAACTTTCATTTTTCTTTAGTCTCTCTAACATTTCCATTACATTTCCTACTGAGTTTTTCAAACATTTTCTATAATATTTCTGCATTTCTTATTTCATGTGAAATTTTTGCAAACATTTCAAGATTTCATTTCACATTTAGGTAACTTTCTTTGGATTACAAAGGGCATCTTGTATGCCTATTTGAAATTGTTTATATTCTATTGTTGATGGAGCTATGAAGAAGAAAATGATAGAATCATATACAAATATGATTTTACCTTTACCTTATCTTGGTGTATATCATAAACATGAGATTGAGTGTAAAGTTGCTTATATATTTTATTACAAAATAGCCAAAGGTTAAATTTAGTTAGTGCATTTTATTGTTTTATTCTAATGGTTGAGTGTTAAATTTTTTTAATAACTTTAATCATTACATGTGTAATGCTTTTGAACTTTATGTATTATCCCTTAATACCTATATGTAGAGGTATTAGGAGCTCATTTGTACACACTTCAAGGTTGGGGAAGAGCTTTGTTGGTTTTCTTCCTTCTCAGGAACCAATTACACATAGCACAGTCAAGACTAATAGAGCGGTATGACTTGGAGACCTATAACCTAATGAGTTTAGAGACTATCTTCTTTCAGGGAATTATAAGTAATTCCACAATTTCTTCAACATATATAACTCAGTGTGATCATATTATCTATGTTTTGGTTAAACATCAAGAATAAATAGGAGTAATAGCTTTAATTCTAAAAAATTATTAAATCTGATAGGCTTTAGGAAACCTAGGAAATGATATAGGCCATCCTTGCTTAGCCTAGAGATATAAAGCCTACCCAATATATCATTCCACTAGTTAGCCCCTTTGAGCATATTAGTAAGCCTTTTCCTTTTTAACCCCATTCATCTTAACCTAGAACAAGCCAATAAAACAAATATCCATTACCCATTGTCAAAATGAGTAGAGTTAGTAGAAAAAGTTCAAAAATAGGACAAAGAAAAAAGGTCAAAGAAGTGAGGAAAATTAGCTGTCTTTCTTACAAAGAAGCCAAAAAAAAGAAAAAGTTGAAAAAAATAGTCTTGAAAGAGAAAGACAAAAATCTGAAAGAGAAATTCACTTTAAGTACAACCCAAAAGATAAAGATGTCTTAACAGATATTCAGTGAAGACTTCTACTCAATTTTGAACCTGTTGAAATTCTTATACTGTTCTTTTCTAAACCTATCTTAAGCCTACGTTTTGTCCTAGTTAAAGACCTATTGATCTTAGGTGGAACATAGTCTTAAAGAGGGGATAAAAAGAAAGAATTAAGGTAAACTACCCCTAATATTCTTAATGATAACATCCACTCTTAGGAATTACTTTCCTTTGTCTCATGAGCATTCAAAAGATTTATGCGAACCATTAGCTTATTAGATTCAGTCACATAATGAGATAAATATGTTTAAACCCTTATTTGAAAGTTTCATTTCTGAGAGTATACCTATAAGGATTTGAGGTCAAGACATATTTCCAATGAAATTTTAGCATATCTAGTTAGAAGTCAAGATTTATGTAGCTGTACACACACGCACTCCGAGAAATAACTCAAATAAAATGTCTTTAATATGTGTATGATGTGTAAAATTGTCAAATCTTCTCCATTAATTTGTGAAAAACTAGTAGATTGCTAATGAATAAGGATTCTTTGAGATAAAATAGGGGACTTAACCTTATTGAATTTTGTGAGCATATTCATTGCAAACCCTCACGAGGCATAACTTGTCCACTAGGGATAACTTAGGGGTTCAACGGTTTATTGCATATGCTAAATGCAATCGTAAGTACTTACGAAAGTGGCACCTTGTACTAGTTTTTATAAAATGATTTTCTGCATGTTTTGCTCGGGACTAGCAAAATGCTAGTTGGGGGTGTGTTAATTGTTTAATTTTGGCCAAAATACCCCTAGTTTAGCATTTAATTAGATCATCTAAGTCATCAATTTAAAGATTTTTAGATAAAATATGAAATTTAGCTCAAATTGACCAAACAATTGAAAATTGTCAAAATTAATAGTCAGATGATCGTCTGAGCTAATCAGATGATTAATGTATGGTTAAATGACTCTAATCTAGTCTTATATTTTGTAGATCAAACAAATTGTGGGTTGGATGGTTCAGATTGAATTTTCAAGGTACATATCATCCTAAAGGATATTGAATAACCAGATCAATCACAAGGCAAGATGGGGCAATTTCCTAAAAATTGAGAAAAGAAGATCATGGATAGGATTTGGAATGAAGAGGAAGTTTCTTATTAGGAAACTAACTCTTAAAGGATAAGGAAAGAGGGAGAGAAGAAATTAGAAGGAGGAGGACTCTATAAGAGGGAACCGTGGGATCCCAAGAGGAATTTTTTTTTGGAGTTTAGTTTATTTTTCCTCTCATTGCCATTCTCGGTTTGTCTTTTGATTGTCATTTGTTTCTTGTTTGTTATGGTATTCCTCCTTCGCATCTCTTCTTTCTCACATTTTTCGAGCTACTCTTCTTCCACTCCAGTTCACCACATCTCTCTGTTAGCTTTGTTTCTTTTGATTTGATGCACCACCACCCTCTTTGTCACTCGCCTCCACTCCTGGCAGGCGACCCTCCCTCTTCCACAAGCAATTCTCCCTTGCTGGACTCACCTCCTTCACCCAACTCCCTAGTTTCTCTCTTTCTCACATAACTTCTCTGCTCACTGTCACTGGCCTTGCTTCTGTCACTCATTGCTCCACTGCACAACCCACGCGTCGTCTCCACTCAGCCATCACCAGACCCAAGCATAGCCAAGATTTCTCCTCTGTTGATACCCAACGTCTCCACTGCCCAGTCCTCCTTGCATTGCCATCTTCCACCGGTCCCACTCCAACCTTCATCACACCTGCCTAGACTCCCCTTCAATGCATCGGCCTCTGCTTCTTTTTTTGATTCATCGCCCTAGATTCCAGAAGACAGATTGACACGCACTTGGCCAAGTTGGGAATGCCATGCTCCCTTCGTCTTCACTCCAACCCAACTGGACTGCCTAGGCACAACCCAATCACTAGTGTCCTTTATCCGACATCGTTGACTTCGACGTCCTCTACTCTAGAAGTCAACACCGCATCGTCTCCACGAGATATATTGCACCAGTCTGCAGCACCTCTTGGGTTCCCTGTTTCCCCGTGCCAGACACCAACCCTCCATCATCTCCTACAATCCCCTCAAGCATAGTCTTCATCTTCCTCTATTTCAGTTTTGTTTTATGGGAAATTTAAGTAACTTTCAGGAAAAATTTCACTTTTTTTTATAAAACAATAATTCTATTTACATTTTTTGTCCTGTTACTGTTCTTATCTGTGTTTTGTTCTATTCATATTCTGTTATCTGCATTCTGTGTTATTCTCATTTAATTCAGGAACTGTTTAATCTGAATTTGTCTTATTCAAGCTTACGTAGATAAACAGTTCTGCTTTAATCATTGGAATTCTTCAATTTCTCATCTGTTTTGTGTCAGATTTTCAATCAACTTTGAGAGATTGTTCTTAGAAAACTTCCTAGCATGTTTATTGTCTCTAATCTTAAATCTAAAATCCAGAAAATGATCTAAATCGTCCAAATCTCAAATTTCTTATTTAACCTAGATCTCCTAGATTTTTTAGAATTTGCTTAATCCATATAATGGATCATCAAGCAAAAGCACCAAGAAGATAATGATGAAAGGCTAATTGAAGCTTATGATCCCAGATCTGAAGAAATTGATGATAAGCAGTCTAGGGAAGTGAAATTTTCTTATTTTTTTAGTTAAATTTTTATTTTTTTAATTGGACATCTATAATTTCATTAATTAAAAGCATTTGAAGTTTGATTGCATTTTTTTGTTAATTTATGTCCTTTAATTTTAATTTTTAAATAATTAAATTTAATTAAAACTCCAAATTCTTAAAGCCAGTCCTTGTGGGATCGACTAGTACTTACACATGCTACACAACAATCACCCGTGTACTTGTGAAAAATATACCACCCTCACTATTGGAGAAAGGGAGAATATTATGATTTGTGGTTCTCATCCAAAATTAGGGTTTGATGAAGAGTGGTGGTTATACCATTAAGTTTTCGTCGAGGAAATTACAAGACACTCTCTCTCCTTATAGAATGGTGTCAATTGAATACTAGGAGGCCAAATTTTGATGAAAAGGAGTAGATTTATTCTTTGATCTTGTATTGATAATATCTAATAATATGTAACATTGGATGTAATAAAAAATAATTTGATTTCTTTGTTCACATGTTTGTTTATTTATGTTTGTGTGCAAAGAATTCATGAATCACCATTAAGTATTATAAAAAAAATCAATTTCATTGTGTATTTATATAAGATATTGTAATGTACAAAAATCAAATATATATATATGAAGTGAAAATATATTAGTTTTTAAAGTTATTTGCGTTAAATGACTTTAAAGGTCACAAACTTTTAAACTCATTTGTCATAAATGACTTTAAAAGGTCATTTAGTGTTAAACGACTTTAAAAGCACAAACATTTAAAGTCATTTAAGACAAACAACTTTAAATTTACAAGTCTATTGTAAGAGTTATTTTGTCGACTTTTGTTGTGCTTTTTCTAACTATGTTCATGATCTATACACAAAAACTAAGCTGGATTTCGGTATGACTATCCTCAACCAAATCCTAATTGTGAATTGGATCTAAATTCACAAATTCAGGGTCGATATCAATTTTTAAGTGTTGGTTAGTATCTCTTTGTTTGTCTCATATGTATTATGCATATTTGAAGAATTTTTACAAGGCTATGATTAGAAACTTTTCTTTTTAAAGATAATTTTCTTTTTGAATGTATCTATCATATTTTGCTTTTTTTCATTATTAATTGAAAATTTTCATGTAATGTAGTTATTTCAAATACTTTTAATTCTTGTATATCTAATATTTGGTAAAATGTCTAACCTAATCTTTTGATGTCTAACAAGTCTCCACATACAAATTTGCTTCAATTTCTTTTGATAATGGACAAATATGCTTGGATGACTGCCACAAGAACATCAAAAGAAAATTTCATAGAGTTCAAACTTAGGATAGGTGTTGATTGTAATCGCATGTGTTGTCCATGCTTAAAATGTGTAAACTTGGAAAAAGTAACTGTAGGGGAGTTTAGAGAACACTTGTGCTTCAATGGTATCAGTAAAAGCTATCACCCATAGATTTGGCATGGAGAAGAACTTCCATATATGCCCTCTATAAGGCCTAAAAGATAAGATCAAGACACTACATAAAGTGTTGAAGACAATACAACTATACTGATGTTTCGAGATGTATATGATAACTTCTAGGATGACCTAAACAATTTCATAATACATTAGAGGAAGTCAATGAACCCTTGTACCTTGAGTGTAAAGATTATATCAAGTTATCTACGTGGTAGAACTTTACAACGTGAAGTCAAGATTTGATTTTTCATATCAGGGTTTTATAGAAGTCTTGAAAGTTGTGGGTAAGATGCTATAGAAGGATAATAAATTGGTGAGGTCCACATGGGAGGCAAAAAAAACCCTAAATGCACTATGGTTGAAGTATGAGAAGATACGTACGTGTCCCAATAATTGCATCTTATATAGGAAGGAGCACAAGGATAAAACTACATGCCCAACTTGTGAACAATCAAGATAGAAGTTAAAGAAGAATTCAACTAAGATAGTCACAAACATTCCTGCAAAGGTTCTATGGTACTTCTCCCCTATTCCAAGGTTCAACAGAATATTTCGTATAATAGAAACAACAAAGAAATTAGTATGGCATGCTATAGACAAAGTAGCTAATAACTTTTCACTACATCCAGTAGATAGCCCATCATGGAAGCATGCAGACTTCATGTGGCCTAATTTTGGTGAAGAACCTAGAAACTTACAACTTGCATTATCTGTAGATGGGATTAATCCTCATAGTTCTATCAACAACAAGCATAGTGTTGGCCTGCTATATTAGTTTGTTATAACTTCCCACAATCTCTATGCATGAAGAGGAAGTTCATGATGTTAATTATGTTAATATTAGGTCCAAAGTAGCTAAGGATTGAAATTGAGGTGTATTTGTCTCCTTTGATTGACAATCTTGAGACATTTTGGGGTGTAGGCATTGAGGCATATGACATATATAGGAAAGAGTCATTCACCCTAAAGGATAGACTATTGTGGATAATAAGTGACTTCCCCACATATGGTTAATTTGTTTGGATGCACCACGAAGGGATACAATGCTTGTCCTATCTATAGTGATCAGACATTTGCTGTACAACTTAAATATGGTAGGAAAATGACATTCCTTGGCCACAGAAGATGGTTGTGCAGAGACCATCCATATCAGTTTTAAGAAGGAAGAATTTAACGAAAGTGTAGAGATAAGGACACCTCCAAAGATGTTGACAAGACGATAAGAATTGGAGTAGGTTGAAAACATTAATGTCTTATGGGAAAAAAAAGAAATTAAGTAAATGTGTAGGTGAAAGTAATTATAAAAGTTGTTGGAAGAAGAAATTAATATTCTTTGGCTTGCATACTAGAAATCATTACATGTACGCCATGTACTTAATGTCATGCACATTGAGAAGAATGTGTGTGAAAACTTAATAGATACCAAAAAAAAAAAAAAAACACAAAGGATGGACTTTAGCACAAATGGATCTTATGAAGATGGGTTTGAAGAGGAGGTTGCATCTAAAGGATAGGGGCAGTCGAGGGACATACCTGCTTAAGGAAAATTATACGCTCGATGGAGAGGAGAGGAGAATAATGTGTGAAACCCTATCCAAGCTCAAAGTCCCAAATGGCTACTCTTCAAACTTTATAAACACTGTCTCTATGGAAGAGCTAAAATTGTTGAGGATGAAGTCCCACGATTGTTGTACATTGATGCAATAATTCTTGCATGTAGCAATACGTTCAATGTTACTAGACAAAGTTAGGGGAGCTATAACAAAATTCTACTACTTTTTTAGTGCTTTGTCTAGGAAGGTGGTGGATGTTCAAAATTACAAGAAATTCAAGGTTATATGTGTGTGTGTGTATAATATTAATTAATTGCAATAATCATATACCTACTTAATATGTGTTTACACAGATTCAAGATCAACAAGAAGTAGTAAGCAATGGTATATTCCTTGGGCTGGATGGTGATGAGACTACGACCAGAAGTAATAAAATATATTAGATATGCCATCAATGGTTATCGCTTTTACATGAAAGATCATGATAACTCAAGAGTGCAATAGAATAATGGGGTTAGCTTAGTTACTAATGCTACAGTGTTTCCTAATTCAAAGGATAATAAGCGAATAATGGCATATGATATTTATTATGGGGTTATAAGGGAGATATGGGCCTTGGATTATACTTTTAGAATTGTTCTTGTGTTTGTGCGATTAGGTGGAACACAATAAATACAACATAAAAAACTTATGCCTTTTGATTAATATTGGTTGACCTCGACAACATCGGCTATAAAAATGATCAATTTATTTTGGAATCTTTATGAAAACAAGATTTTTATGTGTAAGATGGACATGATAAGAGATGGTCAACTATTTTATCATCTTGTTTGAGGCATTTTTATGATGAAGATAACATAAGAGATACTGAAATATATTACCCTTATATTACCAAAACAATCCCATCAATCGAAGTAGTACTTAGTGAGAATGAGGATTATGTGCATGACAATGGTGAGGAGGGTGCTTGGGTTTGAAAACTATAGTTGGGGTATATGGATTGTATTAGAGAATTGCAATACAATTCGAGTTTTATAATTAGCTCTTTTGTCATGAGCTAGATGGATTGATAAGTGAGCTATATGTACACATATATATCATAGAAGGATTGTAAATGAGGAGTTATTCTAAAAAATACCTTGATTTCCTTATTCACGTGTTTGTGCGTGTGTGTACAAAGAATGCATGAATCAATGTTGACTATCATAAAAAATTGGTTTTTGTGTGTATTACTTGTGTTAGATATTTTAAATACTAAAATATAAAAAAATCTTTTGAATTGAAAAATAATTTATAAATGAATTTAAAAGTCTATTATTTTTTAAGTCTTTTAATGCTAAATGACTTTTTAAACAACTTTAAAAATATAGACTCTTAAAGTCATTTGCACTAAAAGACTTCAAAATTTCTACTTTGAGTTGTACCTTCCTCAACCAAATCACAATTGTGAATTGGAACTACATTCACATATTCGTGGTTGCTATCAATTTTTGAGTGTTTGTAATTAGTTTATCTTTGTTTATCTCACATATATATATGTATATTATATATTATATATGCATGTTTGAAATTTTTTTGCATGATTATGTTGATGCAAAAATTGTGAAAATAGTACCGATGATGCCAAATTGATGATATGTCTGATCAAAATTTTTTGTTCCAGTAAAGAAACAAATATGGCAATCATCGCGGTCTCTATATCATAGTTAAAATAGTAACTTTAGATAGTAAGAAAAGTATAGATGTGACCAACAAGAATGATCAACCAAATTTACACTAATCTTTATTTGACATCATTCGTTTTTAAATAAAAATTTATAAAAAATTTAGAATAATGTAAAATTAGAGTTAAAAGAGAATAATTTTAAAATTCTCAATTTTTAGAGTTCCAAAAAGTGAAAATTTTACAGACATCAAATCGAATGTTAAAACCTCAACATTGGGATTATACTCGAAAAAATGATTCTAATGATGCTAAGTTTACTGACATCAAAATTTAGACAAATACATTTTAATTTTTCTTGAAAAGGATAATTTGGTAATTTCAAAAAGTGGAGCCCACTTATAGAAATTGGAGTATCTTTCATCTATTTTTTACTATAATTAATTATATATTAATGGACTAAATAGTAAAAAAACATTATAATTTTCAAGTGTAAATTTTCCAAAATTAAATTATTAAATAACTAAAGGAGGGGGCCATTTTGATAATGGCACCCCCTCCCACTTAAGTCATTAGTTGACAAAAAGTGAACAAACCAAGGTCTGTTCTCAAAAACCCAACAGGAGGAAACCCTAGCAGGGCTAGTCAGAGAGAAGAAAAGAGAGAGAAGTGGGGAGAGGAAGAGAAAGGAGGAGGAAGAAGAAGGGGGAGAAGGAGAATAAGAGAGGAGGAGAAAGAGGGATGATCTAGGCTTTTAGCAACTTTCCAAGCAGACGATGCCCAAACTCGCCCGACAGTGAGAGAAGAAAGAGGAGAAAAGGAAAAAGAATAGACAAGTAGAGGAAAGGTGCATATTGCAAAAAAATTTGAAAAAGGAAAGTGTTTCTACGTAGATATTCAAAATCTAGATCTTGGAACTGATCCTGAATTGTTGATTTCGACGCCTATGACTGTTGTTCAAAGCTTAGAAATTGGATTCGATGGTTTGTGCATGGATGAGTATGTATGATTGGGAATTTTTCTAATTTCATTTGGATATATGAACATGACTTATTATATTGATGTGATATGGAGGAATTCCTTTCAATGTATTTTGGAAGACCAATCTCTTGAGTAGATGTATGAGCATGATTCTATTAGGATGAGATGGATGGATTCTTATTCTTCATTCTATAGCTTTAAGTGCATTTTTTTCTCAACTGGAAATGGTTTTTGCTCTCTCTTATTACAAGTGTCCTTTCTATGCATCTTAGATGTGCAGCTATGTCTTATAGTTCAGTAACTTATTTCTTACATCAAAACACCTAGAAATTGATTTGTTATTGCATCTTACATGTGCAGCCTGGTATGTTTGAGCACTATTATCTTACAATAGAAAAAATGCATCCTTTTTATCCCACTAAACTCTAATGCATCCTCTGTAATCAACAGGGAAAAAGAGCATAACTTAGAGTATTTCAAGTACCAATGTACAACATCTCATATTTGTATGGACGTGTGTCGAACCATGTGTGATAGAGAGGATGAGGTGTGTATGTGATGTTTAGGTTGTACTAGATGGGTTGGTGGATGTTTGGGTGAAGTTATGTTTTGTTTGGTTCAAGAAATTAGTCCATGTAAACAAAATTGGTCCATTTATCATAAACTAGCATGCTTGCTAGTCAACCCAGGTTAAGAGAACTATATTTCTTTTGCAATCCATTGTGAGTAATAGTTAGATAATCATCACATTGTTGAATAAATCAATCCATGTGAAGAAAAATCATTCCATGTTAAGAGAAATTAGTTTGTAGCTCATAATTAGCAATGCTTTGCAATTGTGGAGTGTAGTTAGATAATTAATTCATGTTTTAAGAAATCAATCCCTAATGAAAAAGACAATGCTTGCTTACCAATCAATCCATGTGAAGAGAACCATGTTGCTTTTGCAGTTCATTGTGAGCTACAATCAAATAATCAGTCCTATGGTTGAAGAAATTAATGCATAGTCCACAAACAAGCATTTACACAAAGGTAGATAGATAGGAGAGAGAGAGAGAGAGAGAGAGAGAGAGAGAGAGAGAGAGAGAGAGAGAGAGAGAGAGAGAGAGAGAGAGAGAGAGAATGTAGACCAAAATCTATAGTACTTCATTAGCGAATGGTACTGTCGTATATGTTAAATAAAAGAAGATTTAAAGTTTCCAAAGATTTATCATGGAGCTTTACACATGGATCTTGTTGAACTCGAACCACCATTCTCTTGAGAATAATTCTTAAGTGCTCTACCAAATTTGAGCTAAAAACCACTTGACAAGAATTACATATCAGGTAAAGTTCCAAAGAGCTAAAATGAGCACAAACTTAATGAGATGATTTTCCATAGTGTGTTTTGTCCAATTTATGAACTAGATGTAGAAAGGCTGATTCATGAATTGAGAAACTAATTACGCTCACCCTCTAAAATCAATTATAGAAACTCATGGCAAAAGCATTAACAAACACCCCAAAAGACACAATGCCACTTACAAAGCTCAATTCTATCAAACTGGATACACAAGAAGGTGAGCTCCATCCTTCAAAAGCATCAAAACACACCCCACAAGATCCCACAGCTCAACAAAAGGACAGCCAATACCCATTTGGTTAATTCTTCTAAACCTAAAATCAACTTGGCACTATCTCAGTCACACTCTAAAAGCTCATATATATATATATATATATATTTAATATCATCCAGTGCTAGCCTTATTTACATAACAATAGCATAAAATAGCAAGCTGTGTATACAAACAAAATCAATATCACTAGGTACTGCTAACATGTTTCATAAACATGCATTACACATACAACCTGAACTATATATCTATCACACAATATGTGCCTTGTTTATTGGTTAACCTCCTCCCATTCTGCATTAATGGTGGCTGATAATAGTTCATACACTAAGTAAGAGGGTTAGAAGAAGAAATCACTAGTTATCCCACATGTTCAAATAATAAACCATGTTGCTCAAAATTGGACTCATTTGGGTAGCTAATGTAGTAGTAAAGGACTATTAAGTGACAATTTCCAAAAGAAGGACAATAATATAGTAAAAAACACACTATAATTTAACATGTAAGAGTATATGCCATCTAAACCAAACCTAATGTTTAACCAACAGATGTCCTTTAATTGGAAGTTCAACAGGACATTATAAGTTTATCAGGTAAGAGAGTTTAATAGGTAACATGACTCAAAAAAAGAGTATCAATTAGCTTAGAAAGAAGAGTTTATCCACAAATGTAGTGCACAAATCAATGATTTCTCTGTAAAAATTATGTAAACAAGAGCATGATTAAGCCTTTATTTTAACACAACCATGGAATCAGTAGATAAGATATCAAATATCCAAAGAAAAATGATTTAATAATACAAAAAACAACCTAAAAAGAATGTGAAGATCCCCAGCCATAAACAACTCAATGCAAAAGAACCCAACAGTAATAAACCATTAAGAGCCATGGGAGTTAATGCTAAAGAACCTATCTTTACAATACACCCAGCAAATGTACTGGACAACATTTTCCTTCAAATACCCTAGTGCAACATACTTTACAATAGTATTTTCCTTTTGATTTCTTTCAATTATGCAACTTCACAACATCAACATGATTCATAGTGTCACAAATTTAGGGTTTCCTCTTGTTCCCTTAAAAGAAAAAGGGACTTTCTATGATAATTAAAGAGATAGATTCAAAAACATAAAATAAAATAAAATTGAAATTGAAATTGGAAAAAACTAATTTGTGGATTTATCTTAAAGAAAACAAGCCCTTTCTTCTAAGGTTAAGAACCCCCCTTGTCATTGAGGAAGGATTAGAAATTTAGTTAATCCTCTATACTTAAAAAGAAGAAGGAATTTTTATGTCCAATTTAGAAAATATAGTAGGAATTTTATTAGAAAACCCATCTAGAAATTCCACTAGGAATTTCTAAGTGGTGGGTGTGTGAATGTGCTCAAGGACAAGCGGTAAATAAGTTCTTAAGAATATAGAGGAACTAAAACTAAAGCAAATACATACTTGTTTTTGTAGAAAACTTATGCACTTTCAAGTATGAAAAATAAGTAAGCAACGATGCATGTGTATGCTAGAACATGGAGACTTTAATGCTAGTTGCTTTGAGTTCAAATCAAGAACATAGTAAGCTATCTTTTAAAAGTTTAAAATACTTGCAAATGTTAGTGAAGTGGGGGACTATCTTGGAGTACAAATTCTCATAAGGAAAATAGGAATTTGATGCTTAAGATCATGCCCCACATAGGTGATGTTTGGCCATGACAAAAATGCAAACAATGTTGACCAGGACCTAGCTAACTAAACAATACAAATCCTAACGAAAAGAGACCTAAAGGTAACTTCATGAGGAGAACTAATACATGGCTTTACACCCTTAGGCTAAAAGCATTGCGTGCTAAAGAAAATGAGTGATGTAATACTACACCCAAGGAAATATAAATAAAAAATAGAAAGCATGTTAAACTTGGCCTAGAGTAGTCTAGAAGCATCAGCCAATCTTGCTAAAATTCTCAATACTAATCAATAGGTGGTCCTAGTACATGCTTTATCATTTTGATAAAAATGACTTATAATGCATTTGTAGAAATGGGCATGAATAAGAAGCAACAAAACAAACATGCAAGTTTACTAGTGAATGTTTTAAGTGCATCTCTTGATGTTTGAATGATGGTTGCTTACATGAAGCTAAATTGTTTCAGTCATGTTTACATGAGTGCAAATGAATGTATATATACATATGCTATGTAATGACTAGAATCATGCAAGTTAACATTGCTTTACTTATATCCTGAGAAAACGAGAATGTGTGGTGGAATGTGAATGATTATTGCAATGGGTAAGGCTCATCATAAATTGTATGCTATGTTAGGTTTAGGTTTCATTGCTTAAAGTTGTTGCATCTTCAGAATAGTTTAGTTTTAAGAAAATTTAATTTTCGAAATATCTATACTTTAGAAAGTTTCTATTTTCATGCATGTTTTATCTGATTTGCTTTCAGTTTGTTTTCCACATATGTCATGTCGATTTGTTTTCTTTAAATGATTTACATGGCCTTTTTTCATGTCGTTATTCTAATATCATTGTATTCTTCTTTTTAGTAACAATGGAAGGAGAAGAACATCAAAATGAAGATTACGGTCAAAATGAAGAGCATGAACAAGAGGCCAAGATGAGCACTACTCAAAAGAGAAAGGGTAGAGGGTGAACAACAATGGAAAAGGTTATCAAGAGAAATTCTAAGAGAATTAAAGAAATTGTCTAATACAATAGAAGAGGACAAAAGATAGGTGAGAGTGCAGCCTCTTATAGCAGTTTCCTCTATTGTATTGTAAGAAGCATGGTTCCTATCACATTTGAGGACTGGAGACTTGTGCCATCCTCAACAAGAGATTCAATATAGGAAATGGTAAAGCTAGGTAAACATTAATAACATGTATTTTGTAATTTATAACATAACTTATTTTCAAATATAGTAATTTGTTGCATACTTTGCAGACTACCTTTAACGTGCCTAATGATAAGAAGACGCATGCTTTCAAAGGACATTCTTATCTAAGAAAGTACAACTACATGAATTCCAAGTAGCATTGCTACTAATAAGGACATCTTATATATCACTATGGTTAATAAGATGGACCACCCTAGTTGAGTTTGAACCATGGGGGACGGTATTGTTCTTTCTAAATTCTTTGGTAAAGGACATTTACCTATAGTTTATGATGATGACGAGGCCTACAATGAGTTGGTTGAGAAAATAAAAATGGATATATTTAGTTAGTTGTGTGATGGAGCTCTGATGATAGTTTCTCCATCCCCTACACATAATTCTTGCAGTGACCCTGTACCTCCATCAAATGCGAGCTGCAATTCTCCACCTGAAGAAGATCATGAAGGACATTTGGCATCCCTCAAAAAGAAATTTTCAGCCAAGGAGGTATATATATAGACAAAACTAGAAATTTTTATTGTCCTTCTATAATAATTATCTATCTCAACCTCTCTATTGTATATCTATTTTGCAGGTGGGTCAATGCATGTTCACCATGGATTCTTGTCAAAACATCATGGTAGTTGGTTCATGCTATGAGCATGAATCAACTTTTTTGCACGAAATTACTATGCCTCCACATACTAAGTGAGTGTCCATTACCATGGCTTTAAATGCTAATGCCTATCTACCATTCCCTTTGGAAATGGAAAATATTATAATCATTGGGTAGGCAATAACATATCACATTGCTTCGTCAAAGGCACTAATCATTCTCATAGAATCCACGGTATGTATCTTATCATACTACCTTCATCATCAATATTTTTTAGCTGGAAACCTCAATTTAATTGTTCAATAACTTTATACGATTAATTAACAACAACATACAGCATCGAGGTTGGCTGCCTTTGCACTATCACCTATTATTGGTGCACCAATGGAATAGGTACTTGTATATAACTTTGTTTTTTTTCATAATAAATTAAGTCCTCTTCATTGATTAATATTATTTAGATGAAATTTTTTACATCTTTTATAACAGCCATTTAAGGAGTGTATGGAAGTCCCACCTAACACACCTCGATCCATAAGGTAAATCTACAATCTCATCAATGACGATATGGCAATCAACCCCATACAAATCAATGAGGGAGTGCTTCCCAAGGATATTGTTGAAGTGCCACTTATGGTAGAGCACCTATTACAAATTTGCATATGATATCAACTCGAGCACCCTCACATTGTCTCCAACATGGGGTATATGCACATACTTGCTTATAAAATATTTAACATTTACATATTATATTTTCATGGTATAGGTAATAATTATTTCTTTTATGCAGCTTCTTGAATGATGCGACTAGCCTTTTTGAGGGTGAGGGTATACTTTACCAATTGCTGGACCTTAGCATCATTTTTGGAGTAGAAGAGTAATGGCCAATAGAGAGGAATGTTTAGGATATCTTACTAGGCTTCTTTTGTTGCTCTTAGGGACAGGGCTTAATGATTCCCTATAATAGTTGGTAAGTTTTAATTTTCTTATTTTCTTAAGAACTTATTCTATACTTAGGGATTGTTAACTTTAATTACAATTCATATGACTATCTATGTAGGGATCATTGGATGCTACTCATTTTAGATGTGAAAGGTGGGCATGCTTTCGTTTTTTATTCTTGTGGATCACACATCCCTCCCGCCCTTGTAGAAATTATAAATAAGTAAGCTTTTATTCTTTTCATGTGTTATGTGTAGATAAATAATTTATCATTCATCTATAATGCATTTAAATTTTAAATTTGTAGAGTATGGTACGAATGGCCTAATATGACCGAGATAGTAGAACCACGAAAACTCACTTGAAAGAATGTCAAGGTATAGAAAATAGTTAATTACTCTAAGTTACCACTAATTAAACCTATAATATTACAAATGATATTTATGAATTCTTTTGTTGTCCTTTTCGCACAGTGTCATAAATAATAGCTGATTGGGAGTGTAGGTACTATATCCTAAGATACATGAGGACCCTCATATTGATAGTATTCTTGTCTTGCAATTAAGAAAGTTAAGATACCTTTTACTTTTCATAATCTCATATTTTTCTATGATTTTTTATGGATCTAGTTAAAGAATGTAACCTTAATTAAATATATTGTATTATAAGCTGCTATGCTTTCTGAGGAAGAAAAGAAGAAGAGTTACTCCAAAGTATATCTCAAGGAAATACAAAATACATACACTACTACACATGAGGATTTTAAAGTCGACATAAAGAAGTCGCTTATATGACTGCTGACTTCATAAATATTTTACAAGTCGGTTACAAATAAACGACTTTAAATATATAGGCTTTAGAAGTCGTTTAACCATAAGCAACTTTAAAAAACTGGCATGAAGAGGGAATTTTTCATGGGAAGCACTTTTAAAGTGGTTTAATATTAAATGACTTTAAAAGTTGATAACTTTTCAAATCGTTTAGACATAAACAACTTTAAAAATCAATAACTTTTGAAGTCGTTTTAAGTAAGCGACTTCAAAAGTATCACAATAAATTTGGCAGGAATATTATATTTAGCAGGAACGGACTTTGAAAGTCTTTTACTACTAAACAACTTTAAAAGTGAACAAAAGTCATTTACCATAAGCGACTTTAAAAGTATGACAAGATATAAGGTGGGATGATTAATATTACATAAGAATGAACTTTTAAAGTCATTTGACACAAAACAACTTCAAAAGTCAATAAATTTTGAAGTCATTTAATTATAAGAAAGTCTCTCACTTTTGAAGTAGCTTTACTAAAATGACTTTAAAAGTCAATTCTCATATAATATTAAAGTCGTTTAATGCTAAACAACTTCAAAAGTGTATCATTTTTAAAGTTGTTTAGTACTAAATGACTTCTAACATCCTTGTTCATTTATAAATAGCTATCAACATCCCATTGTTCCCTATATCCTCTTCTTCTCACAGTTGGCATGACAACTACCTCTTTGGTCATTGTTACTAACTATCTCTATATTCATTTTACAGATTATGTGGGTTTTCTCACTACAGAATGTGGGGTTAAGAAATCTATTAGATCATCCTAATTTCTCCAAAATTGTATGATTTCATTAAAAATGACAACTACTTCTTTCTCCAACCTCATTATTGAAGAAAGGGAGAATATTATGATTTGTGGTTCTCACCCAAAATTAGGGTTTGATGAAGAGTGGTGGTTAAACCATCAACTGTTGGTCAATTTTGACGAAAAAGAGTAGTGTTAGCTAAATATTAGGCCAGATTTTGATGAAAAAGAGCGGATTCACTCTTTGATCTTGTATTGATAAGATCTAATAATATGTAACCTTAGATATAATCAAAAAATAATTTTATTTCTTTGTTGATGTGTTTGTTTATATATATATATATGTATTATATATGTTTGTGTATATAAAATTAGTTTCATTGTGTATTTATGTAAATTTGTAATGTACAAAAGGTAAATAAATATATATTCCATGTGAAAAATTAAAAATTATTAAAGTCATTTGCATAAAAATGACTTCAATTGTACTTCTATTTTAAAATTTATTTCATCGACTCTCATATGCCTTTTTGCTCTATGTTTATTATCTGTGGTAAAAAACTAAATCAGATTTTGGTTTTCACACTCTGAACCAAATCCTACTTGTGAATTGGAACTACATTCACAAATTTGGGGTCAATATTGATTTTTGAGTGTTGGTTAATATATATATATATATATATATGTTTATCTCATATGTATTATGCATATTTGAAGAATTGTTACAAGGTTGTGGTTAGAAAATTTTCTTTCAAAGGTTGATTTCATTTGTGAATATGTCTGTCATATTTTGCATTTTTTTCATTATTAATTGAAAATTTCCATGAAATGTAGTTATTTTAAATACTTTTAATTCTTGTATTTTTAATATTTATTTAGTAAAATGCCTAACCTAATCCTTTCATGTCTAATAAGTCTCCACACAAATTTGTTTTGATTTCTTACGATAATGGATAAATATGCTTGGATGACTACGATAAGAACATCCAAAGAATATGAGGGAGTAGAAAATTTCATTAAGGTCGCACTTAGGGCAGGTGTTGATACCAATCGCATGCGTTGTCCGTGCTCTAAATATGAAAATTTGAAAACAAAATAACTGTAGGTGTGATGAGAGAACAGTTGTGCTTCAATGGAATCAATGAAAGCTACCAACCATGGATATGTCATTGAGAAAAACTTTCATATAGGCCCTCAACAAGGCCTGAAAAATATAATCAAGACACTGTAGGAAGTGTTGGAGATAGTACAGCTGTACTGATGTTTCAAGATGCATATGATAACTTTCAAGATGACCCTGAACAATTTCATACTACATTAGAGGAAGCCAATGAACCATTGTGCCCTAAGTGTAAAGATTATACTAAGCTATCTATAGTGTAGAACTTTACAATATAAAATCAAGATTTAGTTTTTCAAATCAAGGATTTATAGAAGTCTCAAAAGTAGTGGGTAAGATGCTATCGAAGGATAATAAATTAGCGAGGTCCACATGGGAGGTAAAGAAAATCATGGCTACACTGGGGTTGAAGTATGAGAAGATACATGTGTGTCCCAAGAATTGCATCTTGTATAGGACAGAGCACAAAGATAAAACTACATGCCTAACTTGTTAAAAGTTAAAGAAGAATTCAATTGAGACGATTATAGGTGTTCTTGCAAAGTTTTTATAATACTTCCCCCCTATTCCAAGGTTCAAAAGAATGTTTTGTATAACAAAAACAGTGAAGAAATTAGTGTGGCATGCTAATGACAGAGTAGCTTATAGCTTTTTACACTATCTAGAAGATAGCCCAATGTGGAAACTCATAGACTTCATGTGGCCTAATTTTGGTGAAGAACCTAAAAACCTACAACTAGCATTATCTGAAGATGGGATTAATCTTGATGGTTCTCTGAGTAACAAGTATAGTTGTTGGCCAGTTATATTAGTTTGTTACAACCTTCCACCATCTCTATGCATGAAGAGGAAGTTCATGGTGCTCAATATGTTGATATTAGGTGCAAAGCAACCAAGGAATGACATTGATGTGTACTTGTCTGCCTTGATCAGTGATCTTGAGATATTATGGGACATAAGCATTGAAGCATATGACACATACAGGAAAGAATCGTTCACCCTAAGGGCTATACTACTGTGGACAATAAGTGACTTCCCTATGTACAGTAATTTGTCTAGATGCACTGTGAAAGGATACAATGCTTGTGCTATCTATGGTGATCAAACATGTGCTATATGACTTAAACATGGTAGGAAAATGGCATGCCTTTGGCACAAAAGATGGTTGTGCAAAGACCATCCATATCGTTTTAAGAAGGGAGAATTTAATGAGAGCTTAGTGACAAGGACACCTCCAAAGATGTTGATAGGACGACAAGTATTAGACCAGTTTGAAAATATTAATGTCTTGTGGGGAAAGAAGAAATGAAGTAAATGTGCAAGTGAAAGTAATTATAGAAGTTGTTAGAAGAAGAAATTAATATTTTTGTCTGACATACTGGAAATCACTCCGTATATGCCACGTGCTTAACGTCATGCACATTGAGAAGAATGTGTGTGAAAGCTTGACCGGTACTTTGCTTAATTTCCCAAGAAAAACAAATGATGGACTTGCAATTTGAATGGATCTTATGAATATGGGTTTGAAGAGGAGTTTGCACTTAGAGGATAAGGGCAGTCGAGGAACAAACCTGCCTAAGGAAAATTATACTCTCGATAGATAGGAGAGGAGAATAATGTGTAAAACCTTGTTCGAGCTCAAAGTCTCAGACGGCTACTCTTCAAACTTTAAAAACAAATTTTCCATGGAAGTGCTAAAATTGTTGGAGATGAAGTCTCACGATTGCCATGCATTGATGCAACAACTACTATCAGTAGCAATGCGTTCGATGTTACCGGACAAAGTTAGGGGAGCTATTACAAAATTTTACTCCTTCTTTAATGGTTTGTGCAAGAAGGTGGTTAATGTTTCAAAATTACAAGAAATTCAAGGTCATCCAGTGACAACTTTATGTGAGCTTAAGACAATCTTCCCGCCATCCTTTTTTGACATTATGGTACACTTAACAGTGAACCTCATTAATGTGGTTGGACTTTGTGGGTCAGTTTACTTGCGATGGATGTATCCATTTGTGAGGTACATAAAACTTTTAAAAGGGTATGTACATAATTACAATGGACTAGAGGGGTGTAAAGTCGAATGTTATATTGCAAAGGAAGTAGTGGATTTTTGCACAGAGTACTTAGCAAGAGTGGATGCCATAGGAATCCCAAGAAAGAAATAATTAGTTGCATTTCATGATCCCAAGGTTGGTGAACCCTATCGAGTGGTCATGTATCGACTGTTGAATATAAAGAACGATACCAATCACATCTTTATGTGTTGCGAAATATTGTTCAACTCCAACCATACATTAAGTTGAAGTTGATCATGCATGCACTTATGTATAATTTAATTGTTGATGGTTAATTACATTTTCTTTGATTACTCTATTAATTTGTGTGTATGTATGTAGTGAACACATGGATGTACTTAAGACAAATAATCCAAGTTATGCAAAGAAACAGAAGTGGCTACAATTTGAGCATTATCACACTTTTAATAATTGGCTATGTAAGAAGGTAAAATAAAAGAAATTTTACTTAATATTAGTTAAAGAACTACATTATATATGTATATATTAATCTTACTTAAGC
The DNA here is from genome assembly GCA_035236585.1 of Warburgia ugandensis. Taxonomy (NCBI): domain Eukaryota; kingdom Viridiplantae; phylum Streptophyta; class Magnoliopsida; order Canellales; family Canellaceae; genus Warburgia; species Warburgia ugandensis. Next base: position 55,461,877 of record CP141133.1, on the reverse strand, counting down.
CTACTTAATACGAATATACACAGATTCAAGATCAGGTAGAAGTAACAGGCAATAGTATATCAGAAACCTTGGGCTGGATGGCAATGAGACCACAACTAGAAGTAATAAAATAGGCTAGATATGCAATTAGTGGTTATTACTTTTACACGAAAGATTGTGATAACTCAAGAGTGCAACAGAAAAGTGGAGTTAGCTTAGTTATCAATGCTACATTCATTTCAAGTGCAAAGGATAATAGGCCAATAGTGGTAGGTGATATTTATTACGGGGTTATAAGAGAGATTTGGGCCTTGGATTATACTTTCATAATTGTGGTTGTGTTTAAGTGTGATTGGGTGGAACACAATAGCATCAAAACTGATGCCCTTGGATTGACATTAGTTAACCTCAACAAGATTGGCTATAAAAATGATCAATTTATTTTGGAATCTCAGGAAAAACAAGTATTTTACGTACAAGATGAACATGAGAGATGGTCAACTCTTTTATTATCCTGTCCTAGGGATTCTTATGATGAAGATGATCTATGAGATATCGAAATAAATTACCCATCTATTACCAAAACAATCTCGTTAATTGAAGCAGTACTTGGGGAGAATGAGGATTATCTGCATACAAAGAATGCATCAATCAATATTGATTATCATAAAAAGATCCTTTTCAATGTGTATTAATTATTAGATATTGTGAAGTACTAACATAAAAGGTGTATATATTTTGAATAAATTTTTTTATAAACTTTTGAAGTTGTTTATCAGTAAGCTACCTGAAAAGTGTACACTTTTAAAATCATTTATAGTAAATGACTTCTTTATGTATAATCAAATTCAGCAACAAAAATGATCGACCTACCAAATGTATCTTAATTATTATGTAACATCTTTGATTTTTAAATAACAATTTACAAATATTTGAATTATGTGGATTTGGTGTCAAGAAAATGTTAATTTAAGAACCACGCTCTCTAACATACACACAGCTCATGAAATGGACAAGGAAATTTAAGCTAACACACTCACATTCCACCTCATAATTAATTTATCATATAATTTTGCTTAATATTCTTTTATTAGTATAGTCTTTGTACTTCTTTGGTTATAACCTATTTTTAGTTCTTTAGGAGTGTTTCTATAATATTTTTGTGGCGCAAGTAAACTTTGGAAGCTTAGTGTAAATCAAATACATATATTCATTTAAAATTAAGTATAGTTCAACCCTGAACCCTAACCCTAACCCTAAATCTCTAACCCTAAACCCTAACCCTGAGCCCTAAAACCTAACCCCAAATCCTAAACCCTAAACCCTGAACCCTGAACCCATGAATCAATGTTAACTATCATAAAAAAAATTCATTTCATTGTGTTAGATAATGTGAAGTACTAACATACATGGTGCCTATATTTTGAATAATTTTTTTTTATAAAGTCATTTACTATAAACGACTTGAAAAGTGTACACTTTTAAAATCGTTTATTAGTAAGCAACTTGAAATGTGTATACTTTTAAAGTCATTTATCAGTAAGAGCCTTTAAAAGGGTATGCTTTTGAAGTTTTTTATCAGTAAATAACTTCTTTATGTACAATCAAATTTAGCAACAAAAACGATCGACCTACCAAATTTACCATAATTATTATGTAAAATCTTTGATTTTTAAATAACAAATTACAAAAGTTTGAACTATGTGAATTTGGTGTCAAGAAAACTTTAATATAAGAACCACGCTCTCACACACACATCTCATGAAATGAACAGGAAAATTTAAGCTAACACACCCACATTCCCGTCTTATTACTACAATTTGTTTTACTTCTTTGGTTATTACATATTTTTAGTTCTTTAGGAGTGTTTCTACAATATTTTGTGGTGCAAGTAAACTTTGGAAGCTTAGTGTCAAGAAAATACATATATTCATTTAAAATTAAGTATAGTTCAACCTTGAACCCTAACCCTAACCCTAACCTTGATCCCCTAACCCTAACCCTGAGCCCTGAACCCTAACCCCGAACCCTGAACCCTAAGCCCTAAACCCTAACCTTGAACCTGAACCCTAACACTGAACCCTGAATTGTTAAGAAATCTTATGAATGACCATTAATTTACAACAACCTAGCCATGTGATCAGACTCAATCTGGGATGCATCTTTCCCTCTGATCCGGCCAATCGCTCCCAACCACTGGCCATTCATGTCGGTCACCACTATCTCCCACTGGCAACACACAAAAGCTGCTGGCAACACCAATCGAGCCCAACCACCAGCCATTCATGCCAGTCACCACTATCACCCATTGGCAACACACAAAAGCTTCTGGCAACACCAATCGCGCCCAACCACCGGCCATTCACGCCGGTCACCACTATCTCCCACTAGCAACACACAAAAGCTGCTGACAACACCAATCATGCCCAACCACTAGCCATTCATGCTGGTCACCACTATCTCCCACTGGCAACACACAAAAGCTGCTGTTGGCAACACCAATTGCACCCAACCGCCGACCATTCATGTTGGTCACCACTATCTCCCACTAGCAACACACAAAAGCTGCTTGCAACACTAATTGTGCCCAACCACCAATTGCCAATCACGTCGACCACTACTAACTCCCACTGGCAATGCACAAAAGCAATGACAAAAATGCAAACAATGGTAACATGACCTAACTAACTAAGCAATACAAATCCTACAGAAAAGTGACCTGAAGTGTAAGAACCCTAAATTTTTAAATTCCATTTGAAATGATTATGAATTACTTTTGATAAGTACAAACTAGAAAATGTTCATGTTTAGGTTACACATAAGTTTACCTTCAAAAAAACATTTAATTGAACCATAAAACCTTAAATGTTGAATTGTACTAAAAAAACCAAATCAACCAACATAAGAACACTGAAATTGAAATTGAAATGAAGAAGTTATGACACAAATGGTATTTTTGTAAAATTAAGAAAAAGAAACGCATCAGTTTTGGGTGGGAGACCGAATTGATATTAGCACCCCTCCCTACTTAAGCCGAACGAAACATACCACACGGTCTATTCCCCCAGGCCCTACAAGCACACACACAAAGAAAATCGAGGGAGAAGAAAGGAGGAGAAGATGAAGAAGGAACGAGAGGAGAAGAGGGAGAAAAGAGATAGAGGAAAGAAGAAGGAGAAAAATTTGGTGGCGAGAGGAGGCTGGCATGCCGATGAGGATTGTGGACTGCCTTATCTTGTAAGAACTTCTATCTCTATACCGTGCTGGGGAGGGGGATCTGAGCAGTGGGGGGAGGGGTGCGACAAACTGGATAGCTAGGGGTAATTGGGTTCCGGTGAGCGGTGGGGGAGGGGTGCGATAAAGCGGTTAGCCGGTGGTGGGCGAGGGGAACCGGGTTCCAAGGAGGGAGAACCGAGCCGGTGGGGGGTGGAGGGGGGATCTTAGTAGTGGGGGTAGAGGGGGAATCTGAGTAGGGAAAGAGGGCGGAGGGGGGATTCGAGCAATGGGGGGAGGGGGGATCCGAGGAGGGAAAGAGGGCGGAAGGGGATCTGAGCAGTGGGGGAGTGGAGGGGGGTACCTCCATTTACTTCTGTTTCTTGATTGATTTTCATGACCCATTTTCATGGTGTTTGTACAGAATTAAGTGATTCATGTGCAAACCCTAGCGTTGGAGGTATTCATTCAGAGGAATCAAAGATGACAAATGTGATCTTATAGGTGCTTGATTGCTTCTGTTTTTCTTTTGTTTCTTATCAATGCTAGTTTGGTTGATATATTTTGCAACCCAAATGTTCTTTTGGATTAGGTTATCAACCCAAATGTTTCTTATCATGGACAACAACTCTTGCTCTACTTGATAGAATCATGTTTTAAATCAATTTTGAATTACTTGAAGTGGACTTCCATATGGGTATAAACTTGTGTAAACATGTAGCAGTAAAACACTATTAATTTCCATCTTTTGGTGAAGCATTTTTACTATTAACATAGGGATAACTAAATGCCTTTTTGTCAGTACTTAATTTGACTTAAAAAGAAGCAAAATTGATGCAGTACCTATGGACAGTAATGCATTAAATGCATTTAGGGGAATTACATGCACATTTCATACCCCTATGAATGAAGATTATGTCTTAGCACTTTGACTTTGAAATGATGGTGTTTGGTATGGAGCAACATGGGTGAATGGGATGCCCTTTGTAAAAAACCAGCATGGAGGTGACTTATATTGATGGCCTTTTGGCCTTTGGTTGATTAGCAAATGAATGAGAGTTCTTAGGAAATTTGTAACTAACTAATATTCTATTAGTTGGTTGAGGTTTTAGGAATAAAATGATTGGATTAAGTAGAATTCTAACTTCATTTTGGGGGGACAGGGTGGAATGTCCAGGCAAGAATTTCCAGTAGGGAGGTATATGTTTTTGGAACCAATAAGTCCATGCTTGGGTGGCTAGTTGAATGAAATCCCAATGATTGAAAGATCTTAAACTTCTTTAACATTTCTAGCAATAACATCTAGCATAGCATAAGGGTTTTTAGTAGCATAAGCTAAGCTTATCACTACTTGTGAATGGTAACTTCCAAATTGACTAGCTAAGTCAAGTAACATAGCATTTAATAAAAAGAAAATTCTTATGGTAAAAGGGCAATAACATGGACCTTAGAACTCCTAAAAGTTTAGTATGGACTTTGCCACACAATCCATGGTGGCTATTACATAGCCTTTTTTATGTCATTGTTGTAATATCATTGAGTGTTTCTGTGTAGTAATGATGGAATGAGAAGAAAATCAAACTAAAGATTACGACCACACTGAAGAGCATAAACAAGAGGCCAACATGAGCACTCTCCAAAAAGAAAAGGCTGAAGGCAAACAATAATGGAAAAGGTTATTGAGAGAAAGTCAAAGGGAATTAAAGAAACTATCCAACACAATAACAGAGGGCAAGAGATTGGTGAGAGTGCACCTGCCTATAGTAGTTTCCTCTCTCTATAGTAAGAAGCCTAGTTCCTATCACATTTAAGGATTAGAGACATGTTTCATCCTCGATAAAAGATTCAATATGGGAAATGGTGAAGGTATGTAAACATTAAGCACATGTATTATTTATATTATAACTTTCCTTATTTTTCAAATATAGTAATTTGATGTGCTCAATTTACAATCTGCCTTTGACATACTAGATGGCAAGAAGAAGTGTACTTTACAAGGGGTAGGTGAGCAATGGAGAAAATGGAATAACTACCTTGTTTGCAATTACATAGCTCTAAATGTCAATGATCTGTCAAGGCTATACATGGTGCCTTCCATTTACTCCAACATCATTGATCAGGATGCTTGGAGTGCATTTGTACAAAACCGCACCTCTGTCGAGTTTGAGGTATACGTAGAAACGATGCTTCATTTAATTTATTACATGTAACATTCAATTATTGCACTTAATCACACATGTACAAATGTGTAGGAGAAGAGTACAAGGAGAAGAAAGGTGCATGAAACAAATATGCAGCACCACCTATCTAGGTTGGGCTATGCTCGTTTAGAAGAGCACAAATTTATCCCACTCAATTTAATGCTACTATAGTTATATACATGTTTTTCTATAACTATAGTGCCTTTGCTTGACAAAAAAAAAAAAAATTGGGTCTATGGAACCCATTAATTGCTCCATCCTCTAGAACATGGCGCAATCAATGGGCCATACTGGCAACAAGTTCTCAAATGAAACTACTGTGCAAATTGCTTCTCACATAGCAAGTGGTTCCAACTATCTATAAATTTTTTACAATTAATTAGATCACATGATCATATCTTTCTAATTAAATTTTGCATGACATTCTTACCTAAGAAAGCGCTACTATAAGAACTCTAAGCAGCACTACTGCCAATGATGACATCCTGTATAGGGCTATGGGCAATAAAAAGCACCACCCCAATTGAGTTTGGGGCATGGGTTGCATTGTTGTTCCTTCTAAATTATTTGGTAAAGGACATTTACCTAAAGTTCAAGATGATAAGGAGGCCTACAATGAGCTCATTGCGAAACTAAAGACTGATATATTTAGCTAATTGTGTGAGGGAGGTTTGATGATTGTTACTCCATCCCCTACTCATAATTCTTGCAGGGCCCCTGTACCTCCATCGCATGCGAACTACAATTCTCCAATTGAAGAAGAAAATTAAGGACATCCGATTCTCCTTGAAAAGGAAATTCCTACCCAGGAAGTATATAAATAGACAAAACTACAAAATCTCATTCCCCTTCTATAATAATTCTCTATCTCAACATCTCTATTGCATATTTTATTTGCAAGTGAGTCAATGCTTGTTGGCCTTGGATTCCCGTCATAATATCATGGCAGTTGGTTCATGCTATGAGCATGGATCAAACGTTTTGCACAGAATTAGTATGCCACCACATACTAAGCGGGTGTCCATCACCATGGCTTTCAATGCTAATGCCTGCCTACCATTCCCATTAGAAATGGACAATATTATAATCGTTGAGTAGGCAGTTGCATATCACATCGCTTGGTTGGAGGCACTAGTCATTCACATAGAGTCCACGCTAAGTATCTTATCTTACTACCTTCCTCACCAATATTTTTTAGATAGAGACCTCACTTAAATTGTTTAATAACTATACACGGTTAATCATCAACAACATGCAACACAGAGATCGACCATCATTCCAGTGTCACCTATTGCTGCTGCACCAATGGAATTTGTACTTTTATATATCTTTGGGTTTTTTTTCATCATAAATTAGGTCCTCTTCATTGATTAATATTATTTAGCTGAAAATATTTACATCTTTTACAGCAGCCGTCCAAGGAGCATGTGGAAGTCCCACCTAACACGCCTTGATTCCAAGGTTAATCTATGGTCTCATCAATGATGATATGGTAATCAATCTTGTACGAATCAAGCAGGGTGTGCTTGCCAAGGATGTTGTTGAAGTGCCACTTATGGCAGAGGACTTATTACGAGTTAGCATACGGGATCAACTCGAGCACCCCCACATTGTCTCCTACACGAGGTATATGCACATACTAACTTATAAATCATTTGATATTTACATAGTGTATATAATAATTATTTCTTTTATGTGGCTTCTTGAATGATGCTACTAACCTTTTTAAGGGTGAGGGTACACTTTACCAATTCCTTGACCCTAGCATCATTTTTGGAGCAATGGAACAATGGCCAATAAAGAGACATATTCAGGATATTTTACCAGGCTTCTTTTGCTGCTCTCAGGGATAGGGCTTAATGATTTCCTATAATAGTAGGTAGATTTTAATTTTCTTGTTTTCTTGCTAAATTATTCTATACTTAGCGATTGTCAACTTCCATTACAATCCATATGACTGTCTATGTAGGTCTCATTAGATGCTGCTCGTTTTGGATGTGCATGGTAGCCATGCTTTCTTTTTATATTCTTATGGATCGCACATCTGTCCCTCCCTCACAGAAATTATAAATAAGTAAGCATTTATTTTTTTCATGTGTTATGTGTAGATAAGTAATTTGTTATTCATCTATAATGCATATGAAATTTAAATTTGTAGGGTTTGGATTGAATAGGCTACTATCACCGAGACTGTACAACCACCAAAACTCACTTGGAAGAATGTCAAGGTATATGAAATAGTTAATAGCTCTAAGTTATCACTAATTAAACATGCATTGTTATAAGTGATATTTATGGGTTCTTTTTTGCTATCCTTGTTGCACAATGCCCTAAACAACAATCTGATTGGGAGTGTAGGTATTATGTCCTAAGATATATGAGGACCCTTGTATTCGATAGTACTCCTATCTCCCATTTAAGAAAGGTAGAACACTTTTTATTTTTAATAATCTTATATTTTTCTATAGTTTTTATGGATCTAGCTAAAAAGTTTAAGCTTAATTAAATATGTTATATTTCATGTTACTGTGCTTTCTAAGTGAGCAAACAAGAAAAGTTACTTCAGAGTCAATCTTAATGAAATACGAACTGAATGGGTTGAGTATGTAATGAGTTCCTATTAGATCACTTAGAGTAACTACATGAACCTGAAATACATAATAAAGTATTTTTTTCATTGACTTATGTTTGTTCCTTTAAATTTTATTATTTTTTTCAATATATATATTTATATTTTAAGCAATGAATGAATCAAAATTTGGAGTGTGGGAATAAATGAGTGTGGATGAAGTGAATTTGGAGCTTGAACATAAAGAAAATATGTGGCAGTTAATTTTCAATATATATATTGAATTATATAACTTTTATGAGATGAAGAATGATAAGGTTACTTAGAGTGTAAAAGTAAATGTGAATGTGTATGGATTTATAAATGAAGTGAATGTGGATGTTATAGAGAATGCATGTGTTGTAATTTTTTTTATAAATTATTTACAAGATAGATGTAGATGGATAATGAAGAGCTTGGATGTTTTATTGTCATTATGGAGGTATTAGCTGTTATATTTTAAGAACAATTCGGGGTATCAAGAAAGAAGTGGATGCATGTTGTATTGGATGTTTGGTTTTTCATGTTTATAGATATTGTTTGTATCAGGTGTATAGAATGTTTGTTATTCAATGTATACACAAGTGGCAGTATATCAAGAAAGATGTCGATGCATTGTAGTGGATGGTGGTTTTTGAATGTGTTTGCAGATTCAAGTATTAAGTGTATATGATGTTTGGTTTTTCATGTTTAAAAAGATTATTTGAAGTATTAGGTGCATAGAATGTTTGTTATTCAATGTATACACAAGTGGTAATGTATCAATAAATTAATATGTGGATGCATTGTAGTGGTTGTTGGTTTTTCATGTTTGTGGAGATTGAAGTATTATGTGTATATGATATTTGTTATCCAATTAATATATGCATATGGTACTGTATCAAGAAGTGGATGAATGTTGTATATTAACAGGTTTTAAATGTTTATAAACATTGTTTGAGTACCAGGTGTACACGAGATGTTTATTTTTCAATTGTATACAAGTGCTGGAGCTTGAATATAAAATTTAGTATTTTTTCACTAAATGGCTTTGGAAGTATAGAAATTTTGAAGTTGTTTAAGAAAAAATGACATTAAAAGTAAAGAATTTTTGAAGTCCTTTAAGAAAAAACAACTTTAAAAGTCCGTCAAAATGTGATCATTTGAAGTCGCTTATTTAAAAATGACTTTAAAAGTTACCTACTTTTGAAGTTGTTTAGTGTAAGCAACTTTAAAAGATAATAAAAAGGTTGATCTTTTGAAGTCACTTATATGAAAACAACTTCTAAAGTCACCAACTTAGACGTTGTTTTTAAGTAAGCAATTTCGAAAGTTCATTAAGATGTTGTGCTTTTGAAGGCGCTTATTTGAAAATGACTTCCAAAGTCACCAACTTCATAAGTCATTTTTAAATAAGCAACTTCAAAAGTTAATCAAATTTTGGTGTTTTTGAAGTCACTTAGAAGTCGTGTTCATATAAGTGACTTCAAAAGCACCAAAAAAATGTGGTGCTTTTGAAGTAGCTTATACCAAAACGACTTCTAAAGTCTCCAATTTTAGAAGTTGTTTTCATATAAGCGACTTCAAAAGTCAAATACATTTGAAGTCGCTTAGACTAAACGACTTTAAAAGTCGGTGACTTTTACAGTCGTTTATTTAAAAGACTTTAAAAGTTATCGACTTTCCAAGTCGGCTCAATAGAAGTTGCTTATTAAGTGACTTCTATTATCACTTTTAATTGACTTTGAAATCCCCCTGTGTAGTAGTGATAAGTAAGTAATGAGTATCAATTAGATCACTTGGAGTATCTACATGAATGTGAAATACATAATAAAATATTTTTTCATTCACTTGTGTGTGTTCTTTTGGTTTTTATTATTGTCTTTGAAATATATATATATATATAAGCAATGAATGGGTGAAAACTTAGAGTGTGAGAATAAATGAGTATACATGAAGTGAATTTGGAGCTTGTAGATGAAGTGAATATGTGGCGGGTGTTTTTCAATATATTCATTAAATTATATAACTTTTATGAGATGATGAATAAGAGAGTTACTTAAGTGTGAAAGTAAATGCGAATGTGTATAGATTTACAAATAAAGTGAATGTAAATGTTATAAAGAATGCATGTGTTGTAGTTTCTTTTATAAAGTATTTTCAAGATATATGTGGATGGATAATGATGAGTTTGGATGTTTTGTACCCATTATGGAAGTGAACGTATTAGGTGTTATATTATAAAAAAGTATCAAGTGTATCAAGAAAGATGTGGATGCATGTTGTAGTGGATGTTGGTTTTTCATATTTATAAAGATTATTTGGAGTATCAGGTATATCAAGACAGATGTGGATGCAATGTTTGTTATTCAATGTATACAGGTGGTAGTGCTCGGAAGTAAAAAAAAAAAAGGACATTTGAAGTCGTTTAGCCACAAACGCCTTCAAAAGTCACAACTATTCAAGTCATTTGTTAAAGCGACTCCAAAGGTCCTTGATTTATAAAGTCATGTACCTAAAAAACTTTAAAAGTTATCGAATTTCCAAGTTGGCTTGATAGAAGTCATTTATTAAGCGACTTTTATTATTACTTTTAATGGACTTTAAAATCCCCCTGTGTAGTAGTGTAGTTTCAAAAGTTTTTAATCTTGTGAAGTTCTTCTTGTTCATATAAGTTTACTTGATCATGATGTTGTCTTTTTATTCAGTTTCTCATTAAAAAACTTTGGATTCTTGATCATTTATTCTTGTTTATAAGATAATCTTAGTTCTAATTATCTTCATATCTCTTTGAATTTTTGCTGGGATTTAAGACCTTTATTTAGTAGACTTTTGAAGACATTGAGTTTGGAGACATAATTACAAAACTATTTTGACTGTGTAAATTAGTTGATGCATAGATTGAGTCTAGATTAGTTGAATCTCAGAGATAAAGTTGCTGAGATCAATTGTACATTTGGGAGGCATCGACTATCTTCAAAAAGCAGCATTAATGATAATGTGTAATATCTCTAATTTTGTACTCATTTTAAATATGAATAAAATCATATTATATTCCAAATTATGAGTAGATAAACCCTAGTCCAAAAATTGAAGAATGATAATAAGCATGTGAGAGATGACTCATTGTGGATGAACGATCCAAGGGTTTGGATCCATCCGCAATTGGATGTTGGAAATACTTCGAGGCTTGAGACAATTGGGTGTCTCATAAGTGGAGCTCAGAAACCCAATTAGCTTAAAAGCCCAAGACTTGAATGGTCTGGAGTGAGACATAAGTGATGAAGCTTGATTAATAAGGGCGAAACGTGTAAACTTAAGTAGTCCTAGAACATGGCACACTAAGCGAGCCTACGATGGGTCCGTGTGGGATACCCTAGACTCCTGGATACAAGGAGTGGATGGCCATGATGAGAGGTGAGTTGCACGTGAAGTGCTAAGGCCAAATACCTAAAGCTAACACGTTAGGGGGGTTTAACGTGTAATGGCATGTAAAAAGCATGCAAATTGTTGTAAGTATGGGGCCTGTTTTCCCTAGCTCATTTCGATGATTAAGAAAGCTTATTTAGGACACCACTTACTAGCCTAGATGAGTGGTTAGCATTAGCTTCAAATGGTGTAATTATACACGCAACATGTGCGGCCAAAATTCATGAAAAGACGTAACAAAAAGAAAACTTACTATAAATGGACTCTAAAATGAATGGCCTAGATCAATGCTAAAAACGTGATTTTTTCTAGATGGGATTTAGGGCTAAGATGTGATATTAGCATACCAACTTGATCAAAGATTAGATATTGCCTGGATAGGAAGGTTTTGGACATGATTTGCTAAGGAAGTAGCAACAATATGAGACGTCAAATTCTGGGTTGAAGTAGGAAACAAAATAACATTACTTTAGCAAGGTAATTGCACAGAAATCCTTCGCTAAATCTCACGAAATCCATATGCTATTCAACCCCAAGAGACCTGCGTAGTAGTAGCCTCGAGTGGCATGGAAACTTAGAAACAACCTGGGTGGAAAATAGAAATGGTAGGTGCTGTGTTTTAGGCGTCAATGCAAAGAGGAAAGTGCACCATGATTTTGAATGTGGAATCAAGGGAGATTGGCAATATAACCTAGCTGGAATTGAATGTTTCTAAGTGGGAAGAATAGAACGTCGTAGTTGAGGACTGAACTTTCCAAATAAGGTGAAAATCGTGGATTCCTTAAAGAGGTAGCCTGTTGCCTGGGCAGCAAGACTTACATGTTTTAGGAAACAATGTAAGGTCTATAGAAGAATTAGATGCCCGGCCAAGGGAGACTTTTGGCACACGCGTGCACACACACAGAATCAGTGAGAAGATAGAGTTGGTGTATGATTCGTTTTAAAGACAATCAGTCTGGAGACAAAAGTATGGAACAATTTTGATTGTACATCAATTGATGTACAATTAAGTCTAACTTAGTTGAACTTCAGAGACAGCTGCTGAGATCCCTTGGACGTTTGGGAGGCATCAACTATCTTCTAGAACCAGCATCAACTACAACATGACTCTAAGTTCAATTAATTCAGTTTGTGCAAGTTAAATATTTTCCAACAGTAACTCATCCATGGACCTTGAAAAGTTTTGGATGCTCTAGTATGTCATTATCATTTCAAGACGTGTTCTCAACCATAGTAGTAAGACTAAAATGAAGGCAAAAACACTTTGGATGCTTTTTTTATGGCAGTCATAAGGACATTATGGCTTGACAGAAAAGCTAGACTATTTATAAATAAAGTGAAGACTTATCATCAACTCCGTAAGTTAGCAATCAGAATGCAGAAGTGTGGGTAACAAATGTCAATTCTTTCTCTTTTCGTACAGCTGAACACAGTCAAAAACTCGTCGCCAATCATCAATGACTTTGTAAAGAAATCTAAACCCTGTCCCAATTGAAAGCAGCTCCCCTCTCAACTCCTTCAAACTTATTTTGTGGAGCTGCCATGTAAATCCAGGAGGTAGTGGTTGTGGGAGTCTTCTCTCAGATGATGAAGGAAAATCTCTCATAGTTAATGCCGGACATTTAGGTATCTGCGACTCCTCTGAACTAGAGCTCCAGACAATCTTTGAAGCAATCAATATTTGGTCTCGATATTCCAATTCAAGCATTGGTCATTGAAGGAGATTTAGAAATTCTATCAAGTGGCTCAAAGACAGCGCTAAAGCACCTTGGATATATTGAGATAGTTTGGAGAGAATCAAAAGAGGTATTTTGAAGGTAAATCTTACTCTCTTGCACATACACACGGATCAACTAATTCATCTACTGGCTTACTAGCTCGTGAAGATGTCCTGCTTGACGAAACCCGAGTATATTCTTTTATCCGTAGCTATTCTCCCCTGAATTGAACTTTGTGTAGTTGCCACAGGTTTAAACTGGTACTCACCTCACTTTCTACTTATTGCTTATCTCTGAGCACCTATCTGGTTCTTGTTTGGGACTGATACTTGCTACATTGATCAACTCAATCACATTATCAATGTAGAGGTTCGCTGATTCAGACTGATTCATTTGTGTCTTAAGGTAATTTGAACATCTGAAGTGTTTGCTGCGTATATGCAATTTATTACGTAATCGTTATGGTTTTATCATCATAAACTCCATATACTGATTATACAACTACCGAGAGAGATTTTCTCATAAAATTTGTCCATTTTCAGAAAAGAAAAACTCATTCACCGATCCATGGGCAAGAACCAAGAAGTATGGTTATGTGTGTTATGTTTTAATGGAGAGAGAGAGAGAGAGCCAATGACGGTGCCCCCATATGTATACGCCCCATAACAATGACCATTCTTTCTTAGTTGAATCGGGATTTAGGTGCTGTTTGCTTGTCTTCTCCAGGTAAGGGTGATGTCAAGAAATGCTTGTTTTGAGGACAAACAAATAGTCGCTCGTACAAGGGAGGAATATTCAGCAGGGCAAAAGTTTAAATTTGAAACTTAATTTCTAATGGGATCATATATTATTGCACAATGGCCTTGGCACAACAGTAAAAGCTGTCGTCATGTGACCTTGAGGTCATGGGTTCAAGACATGGAATCAACCTTCTGCAAAATGCAAGGTAAGACTGCTTACTATAGGCCCTTGTGGTCCGTCCATTTCACGGACCCCACATAGGTGGGAGCTTCATGCACTGGGACTGCCCGTTTAGCGCAATGGCCTTAGTGAAGGGACTCTCCCATGCAAGGTCACCCTAACCCCCGCCCCCCAACCCAAAAACAAATAAAAGAAAAGAAAAAATTATAAATTACGGATTGAAATTTTGACGAATTACTCATGAAAATCATGTTTACTTCGGTGAAATTGTTTTAAATTCTATAACTGTGGGAATTATGAATCCTTGAAGAGATCTAAGTTTTAAAATGGATCAGGAAAAAGTTGAGAATGTTGAAGAAAAGTAATATATTTGAAGAATTCTGCGGTCTTAAATGACCTCCTAATAATGCATGCCCCATGTATCAGGTTGAAATATGTCTTTCATCCGTTCAAGAGAAAGAACTGGAAGATGGTTTAAGGTTTACAGGTTTTATGTACTGGTTAATACTGTTTCCAAACCATTCATATTAGAGCCACACTTCTTGATAGTCCATGCCCGAAATGTCTCTAACCACTATTTTAGGGAGTCTAAAGTGAATGCCATAAGAGTTCGAAACAAACGGTAACAATATCCTGACCAATGGAAGGTTAAGATCATCAAAAAATTAAGCAGGTTACGAAGGTGAACAGTCTGGGTCGTTATGACTACCACCATGCACCACCAAAACATGTGGAACAGATGTAATTAGAGCTGCCCGTGGATTGCCTGGTCTTTGCACCCGCAGACATGATATAATATCTCTTCCTCACCCGTGATAAGGGGCTAAAATCATTGCATTATGCCGGCAGAAGGCAATGAACTAGTAAAGCTAGGAATGAGATGGCTCGCCAAAAAAAACAAATAGGCAGTCAAATTTGCCAATATGATAGCAGCAGTACAGGAGGTGCTCCAGCAGCATTATTAACCTTTCCATATCCAAACAGCAACCGAATAGCAAAGGTTTTGGGTTATTTAAGTGAGGTGATAGCGATTGGATGGGCTTGGGCCCTTTGCGTAGCCAATCAGATCTTCCACTTCCTTCTCAATATCTTTTGTATCAAGTCAGTAGACTTCCGCCTAATCAAGTCTCCCTGCAATAATAGACTTGTATTGTCTGACTTTATCTTTTGTCGCGCATTAATTCTTGCCGAGGGTACATGGCAGGTAATTGAGTTGTTCTTCTCGTCGGCCGCCGTGAATCTTATAGACGGTTGCCGGTCACACCATGATTAAACGATCGTAGATTCTTAATGAATGAGGACGGGTAAATTACATGTTACAGTGCCCCGAAAAGTTCAATTCGGTCCCAAGTTTTTGGTGATTCTAGACGATTCATGTGCGACACGGCATCTTAGATAGCCATGACCATAAACGCCTTGCGTCTCCATTGAAGAAAAATGTCATGCATCAGGCGATTTGACCCTTCAAGACTTATTATTGTTAGTTTCTTAACCTTACATGCCAACTATTTAGTAGGTAAGAATACTAGACATTAAGTTAAATGTCTACAGTTAAGACTCTGTAAAGTAATATTAATTTGGCAGGATATTGTTTTATCGGAAACCCTAGATACATTAACATTGAATGATCAAACTATGATTTTGTCTCATTTCATCAGTTTTACATTCCATCGGCCTACTTTGGTATTATTTTATATCCTATTCTTAAAACATCGTCTCTTATATAATTAATTTATATAGCCCGTGACATATTGTATTACTTATAGTGAGTGTGATATGGAGATTTAACTATACATGTGTAATCAGAGTAAACATTTTATCAAGAAAAGATGCTTGCAACAAAGTGTTATCCACCAATAAATGTCTAGCACAATTGATTGTAGACAATTCTACATCTCTCTTGAAGTACACCTAGTTGCAAGTTCTAATTGCTATTTTCCCATTTAGACAAAGATTAGATTTAGGAATGTGTGTGAATGATTTGTTCTGTAATTCTTTCCTTATAAAAATAAAAAAGTAATTCATAGTCATATATAATTTTCCCAAATGACAAGCTGCCTTCCTAGCTAGACAATCAAACAAGAACCAGAACTGAAACTGAAAAATATAAGCTAGACCAACAAACTGTTATAATATTATTATAAACTTAACTATATACAATGGTGAAATAGTAATTCAATTTAAAATAAAATTTAATACTAATTAGTTTGATTTACAATTTATGTATTTATTAATTTATTTGATAATAATCTTGGCACCTAGTTTTGGGATTATTTATAGATGAAAATTTTAGTTTATCCAAAAATAATCAATATCCATGGGTAAACAATATATATATAGGAATGCGGAAAATGAAATATATACTTGTCACGACCCGGGTTTTTATATGATGCAATTTTGATAAAAAGGCGAGATCTCTTGTTTTATAAGTATGAGATGCATGAAAATCCTTTTCTTTTGGAAAACAATCTTTCATAAAAACCCCGAGTGTCAAAACATATTCTCAAATTATTTAGCCATGGCAAAGTTTAAATCAATATTATTCCCAAGAAAGTGTTAGTCACAAATTTCAAATATTAGAGAGTAACTACAATCAAGTAACATTGAAAGATAAGATAGGGGTTTACTTACTTGCACTTAGTCTGGGTGTCTTCCTAGCACAAGCGTTCCTTGCCCTTAAGTATTTATTTGGTGTTTGAAAAATGTTGAGGATTGGGTGAGTATATACTATACTCAGTAGGAGCCTATCACTACTAGTTTTATAATGCATGAGATGTTTTAAAATCATATGCTCATTCAAAACATGTGTATGTTTGAATACTCAAGTGCAACTTCGATATTAAAATCTATTGTTAAACTGAAATACTAACGACTTAAAGGATCATATAATCCAAAATCGAAAGTATCATATATACATATATATCATAACATCATGATATGCATAAGATGCTTCATGGAATCCAACTCATGGATCTCTAGTATGGTATGGTCAACTAACCTCATATCATGCCATATGCAATGCACATAAATTATCAAACCATAGGGTCCAAACTATGCCCACGACCTCACCGCCGTGTGGTCCCTGGGTACCTGAGGACACAGCGTCATAGCCTCCACGGGGTATATGACACATCGACCCAGTGCCGTGACACCAGTGGTAGCCCCCTGTACCACATGCAGTCAACGTAGGGACTTACCTCTTTCTGGGCTTGGTACCCATTCACCTATTAGTGGTAGAGGCCGGGTGGCCAACCCAGACCCCTCGGCATAGCACCCATGGGCTTATTAGCCCAAATCACATAAGATCAAATAAGCCAAAACCTCTTTTCAAAACCTGTCCTCTTTGGGTCCCTCATAACTGCCTGGCCCTCGACACTCCAGCGTCTTTTAGCAACCCTCAAGGACATGCAATCTTTGCAAGTACTTAAATCATGCAATGTATGCACTTGTTTGCAAAACATATATGTGCATAATGTATATGCAATCATTTAGAAAACATGTCTATGTACAAAGCATTTATCACATACATGCTGAATTAAGTCATATACTTAAAACATATGTTCTCAAAATAATAATAGTTCTTTTAAAAGAATCTAATAGTGATAGAGAACCTACCTGGCTAGGTCACACTAACCATTTTGTCCTCGGACGCTCCTGATCATGGTTTGGGGAATCAATGTTAGTTTGGCCTACCTTTTATAGGTTTTAGAGTAATTGGTCTTATTACTTAGGTATTAGGGGTCCATCCCTCTACCTATGGGTGTCCTAAGGTCCTAATTGGGCCTTGGTATCCTCAGTTTTCCAAAGTTCTAGTGGCCACACGCCACCATCCTATTTTAAGGGTCATGCCCACCTTTGATTAGACCTTGATTAGGGAGTTTATAGTTTGGATGTGTCCGCGTCGTCGACACGGACACAACACCTTTTGCAGCACCTCAATCAGAGCTCTAGATCTCAAGTTATAAGCATTTTAGTGTCGTATGTACATAGGAGTCTTAAAAATAAAAAGACGGAATGCTAAGGTGCTGCGCGTCTGCAACGCGCGCTTTGGCTTCCTTAAGGGGTGAAAAACCCGTGTACCGCTAGCGCGCTGCGCATCTGTGGTGTGCGCCTCAGCGGGCGAGTTGGGTTTTCCACCCGACTTTCTCTTTTGCGGGCGCGTCCCTGGACACACCCGTTTGTTTTTTCAAACCACATCAACGTGGGACATTCTGACTGGAACGTCCTGCTCGTTGGGGAACCAGGGCATCCTCAAGACACCCTGGTTCGACCCTGTCGAACCGGTGCAGCCCAAGGGACATCCCTGGGTCCTTGGTGAGTCTCCAGGGCTCCATTTTGCATGGTTTTTTATGCAAAAACCTAGGAAAATTGACCTTGGAACTATGGTGGAGATGGGTTTTGAGGGATCTTGGGCGTACCTGGCTCGTTGCTGGGTTTTTCTCCTTGTTTTCCCCTCTAGGTCACTGCTCCATGATGGGTTTTCTTCAACATTTTGGGCTGCCATTAGAGGCGCCCAAGAGCTCTATTTATAGAGCTAAGAGAGGGTTCTGGAGGGAGCTCTCACCGCCTTTAAATGGCGGTGGAGAAACCTCTAGAATGGCGGTGATTTCTCCTCCAATCACCGCCGTTCTAGAACCCTCTAGAGGTTGAAGATGAAGGGGTGCCCGTATCAAAACGGGCACCTGTGTTTTTGCAGTGTAAATTCGTTTTTTAATAAAATTATATTTTTGCCCCTGAACTTCAAAGGGCCATAACTTGCTCATTTTAACTCCGTTTTGGTCTCGTTGGATTTATTTTTCCAAGACGCATCTAATAACACCATTTTTAGGACAAAATTCTTGGGTTCAGTCAAGGTGAATAGTGAAATGACTAAAATGCCCTTATCTTCAAAAACTGATCTTTTCATTGCTAAACTTGGAATTTTAATATTACAAAATTGGAGTCATTACAATACTCCTTCAAATCATTTAGCTCTCTCTCTCTCTCTCTCTCTCTCTCTCTCTCTCTCTCTCTCTCTCTCTCTCTCTCTCTCTCTCTCTCTCTCTCTCTCTCTCTCTCTCTAAGCGCAACCCCAACTCCAAATCCCCTAATATCCAATTAAATTAGTAAGTTTTTGGCAAAACATGCCAAAGAAAATCCATTTTCATTCTTTAATTCTTTACTTGTGAGGAGCAAAGTTGATGCTCCTCAATAAGAAGGCTAAGATCTAGAACAAATAGGAAAGTCTTTTGAACATTTTTCATATTGATTCGATGCACGTTTGATGAAATGGTCGCTGCTATGCTTATGTAAATGATTTACATAATATGAACTTTTAGTATCTTAATTATCTATTATTATATTTATCTTCTTTGTGTATAGAACTATTCAATGCATAAGAACTAAACCAAAACAAAAAATTAGGGACCATGTTTTAGGCTAGGACTAGCTTTTAGAATCATTAGAGAGTAGCTTTTAGGCTATGAACCAAAATTTGAAATGAAATGTTATCAAGCAAGTTAAATACTTAATGATCTAGTTTTATCTTTTCATAGGATCGAACTACAACTAGACCATTTAGACCCCTACTAGTAGCCCAGTGGCTAGCAAAAAGAGGCACCTCTCTCCTTACAGCTCAGAGGTTCAAGGTTGACACCTCCATCCCATTAGGGAATGCAAAGATCTAGGAGAGTATATGAGTAATTTTCTTTGTAATCTTTGCTTCTATCAAATGAAAACAAATGTGTGTGTGTGGGGGGGGGTTGTTGGGGGAAGGAAAGCGCAAAGCATTGTTTCATTCTACAAGACTATAACAAATTGATTCAAATCTATAATATTTGACTAAACCATTTGTACAGTTTCCTTATTACATGGCAATTGTTTATTTCTTGCTCTAGGAACTGGATTCCATTATGGCAAATGATTAACAGAAATTGATATTAGAGGTTTTACTATCACAAAGCACAATTTTATCAAAGATTGCACAA
Organism: Warburgia ugandensis; assembly: GCA_035236585.1. Taxonomy (NCBI): domain Eukaryota; kingdom Viridiplantae; phylum Streptophyta; class Magnoliopsida; order Canellales; family Canellaceae; genus Warburgia; species Warburgia ugandensis. Next base: position 55,441,863 of record CP141133.1, on the reverse strand, counting down.
TAATGGGAACTAAAGCCCATGTAGCTCTTAGATGGGTAACATAAATAAGTGATGGATCCTTTTAAAATCCATAGATGAATCTATTATTGGTCCATCACAAAATTTAGTGTATTGTCTGTGGTGTCACGTTCATCAAATGACCCTAGACCTTGGATCGAGAGTGATGAAAAAGACAAGGCCTTGCCCTTTTCAGTAAGGGAGCAAAGGTTTATACCTTAAATAGTCAATGACTAATGGTTATTCTATGTAGAATGTTTCCCTTAACTCTTTTTGCATAGTATAGTAGAATGAAGGCTATAGACCAATGCTCTCTTATCTATTAGCTAAGGGTTTGAATAACTCTATGAAATGTTTGTTGCATCATATCACCATAAAGGGATATGAATCTCCTAAAAATTCTACATTACTTGTGGCCTATTCTGAAGATTTCATGGGCAGGCACTATGTTGTGCAACCCTTTAATTCATGTACTCCTTGATTGAATTGACAGGTCAATTTTAGGCAACCCCTAATGACATGAATCTATCTTATACTTTTTATTAGATTGACATGGGATTGTGCAGATTTGGTCTTAGAGACATTCTTATTGGCAATACCCGTCAGTATAAAATTAATAAATGAGGAATTGTCTCAAGAGATGGCTCGACAGATCAAGGAGCATGACGTGGTTTGCTACTCACATTAAACTCCCCAAAGGAGTACTGTCAACCCCAAAAGTTCTTTCTTTCTCATGCAAAAGGAACCCTTCTCTTGAAGTTACGAGGTCATTTTGGTGAGTTCCTTTGACATGGTTCTCTCAAACGCCCTACTATGCTCTACTTGTTCACTTGTGTTGATTTGGGTATGGTCAGTTCACCGAAGTTGAGTAAGATTCATCTTAAATTACTATTCCTTATGGCAAAGCATATAGGGTGAGGTGTTCTCCAATGGCCATTAGTAGTTTACATTTTGGTCATCTTTCATGACTAGTGAAGCATGAAGGGAGAGGAACAGAGGCTGTGATGTATGAAGATTGGGCTAGGCCCTGCACTTGTTCAATCCAACCTAGCCATAGGGATTTGAGTACCTGTATTAGATATTTTAGATAGACAGTGGGTTTGCTTAAAAATTAGTTGGCTAAACCAACTAAGGAAAATCCATAGTTAGGTAGTCCATGCTTTCGTTGAATGAATAGACTTTGGAAAACCAATTGCTCTCTTTTCCCATTGCTTGCAAATCCTGAATAATTTTCTTTATATAATTTATATCTCCACTATGGTTGACCTCTCATCCACTTATTCTAGAACTTCTAGGTCTAATTAGAGAATATAGATCCGTAAATGTATTTGCATGTATAACCACTTTGCCCATCCTTAGGTTGCAAATGGGCTTTGGTTCATAATTATATCGCATGTACAATTGATAATTACTTTGTTCATGAAGAAAGGTGAAATTTTACTGATAGGGGAAGAAAAGTCCTCCCTGTGGCTTTACAATATGATTGAGATGATATTAGAAAGGAAAACCTAAATTGGGTCTCATAGAAAGACAGATACCCTACTTCTATATTCGAAACTCAGTGAAAGGACATGAGACCTTTCCTAGCAAGAGCTGCAAGACTATCAGCTAATTCATTTGTTGACCTGTGCGTGTGAGAGAAACTTCCTTGTATCTGATAATCTGTTCGATCTTGTTTAATATGTGCCAAAATCGCCAAGGTGGACAACTATTATTCAACCACGCTATGACATTGGATGAGTTGCCTTCAATCAACATCGGAGAATAATGATGTGAGCCTGAAATATTTAGGCTTGTAAGAACTGCTTGATACTGCACCGCATTAGAATCAGTGATCCTAATGTGACCACAAAAATGAAAAAAAATCTTTTCACCGTTTATGCTTTAAACGCTCCAGCCACACCACATTCCCGGATTACCAAAACACAGTCCATAATTCATTTGGTCAATGTTAGCATTTTCTTCGCATTTTGTATTGATTTCAGTAGGAGAGAATTCTTTAAATTCAGCTGCAGAAGAGCCCAAAACGGTACCAATAAGATTCTCAGATGGAGCTTTCCCTTTAACGCAGATGGCCAGGAGAGACCATGGTGACCAATTTTAGCAACTGCCAATCCAATTAGAAAACGAAGTCATGACGAAGAAATTACCGCAACTTATGCGAGGGGCTTGGACCTTTTGGTTGCATTATTGTGAATAGTAACTGAATGACAGACCGAATATCACACGAGGAATCTCTGTCCTTGCATATATTCAAATTTATCAAAATTGTTTCTTGTCTATATATAACGTTAACGTAAATATTGGGATAATTGTCAAAAGTAGAAAAGTCTACATTCCACGTTAGTCATCCACCATATCACACGTCAAGGCGATTACACTTCACAATTTTGAACGCATTTTACGGTAAGTTTTTCTCAAGGTCGTCACATCACCATCAACGCACAAAAACCCACATGATCATCCGTCTGCGGCGATTTTACTGGTCCCACGGGCAAGTTGCAGTTTTGAGTTTTGAGTTTGACGCAAAGTTCCAGCCGTACAGACACATGAATAAATTATAGAAAAATTTATGTAACTCCATCAGTTCGGGCGACGTCCAAATGCCAGTGGGAGACCTTGAATCTATGGGATCCACCTCACAGCAACGCCAGGGCCCTGATATTGTGATTTCTTAGGTTCTGGAAGGTGTTCTTTTGGGCGTAACTCATAGTAGGTTATGGTGCTAACGTAGATATGCCCAAACCCACGATCGAGCTGAGAAGACCGTTCTTCAGCATGGTAACAAGAGCTATTACACCTCGCGATGACCCACAAGATCAATGGCCTCCATTGTAATACAGGAGTGCCACATATAGTGGGCCAGACAATTAACACACTCGGAATTGTATTAGAACAATTGAGGGTACAGTTAGCGCCTGCTATCCTCATACCATTTCTCAAACCCAGTGCATCAATCAGAAACAAAAGAAATTCTCAGAACCAGGATCAGAAAATGTTTGATTCTGAACGGAAACCAATATCTCAGCTTTTTGAGGTAACAGCATCCCTCTGTTAGTACAACTATTTACAATATTATCCCGTATTCTTATTCAAAACTCATCTTGTAGCCTTACCTCGGTTAGGAGCCTCATCCATTGCTCCTACACATGATCAGTGGACGTATGATATACGTATTTATATGTCACAAGGGAAACGCTAAATTCATTTTCTGGGAGGGAAAAAAATTTATCCTTTCCCCTCCAGGCACAATGATGACCTTGCCAGTGGGGGCGAAGCTACTAGCTTTCCTTCGAGTCATATAATTTATTCACAAGGCTGTAGGCAGTCTCCTTCCATGGGCTCAGCCAGTTGCCTTCTGTTCAGAGTGCCGGCTTAAGAGGGTCCTCTTCATCAGCATTATAAGAGTAGATGTCAATGGGAGCACTTGTGCAATCAACCCCAGCTGCTTTGGATTTAGAGGACCCGTTGTGGTGGTCAAGATAGATCACGATCACGGTAATGTCATCATGGAAGTGACGCCTGACACCCTTTTCTATTTTCTTTATGTCCTCGTACCTCATTTCTCTTTTCTTTGCAGCCTCATTAAGAGCTGCTCTCACCAATCGCTTGGCTATTCCCTGCATTATTCACCGTCAACAATTTGTCGTTGTCAGAAAAGATGTTGGACCTTCAGTAAGCATGCAACCGAACACAGCAGGGCTCGAGAAAGCGGGTGGCCACTTACAGCTTTTGGATTCTTGCAGACAATCTCCACAGCTGCTTCATCGCTTAATTGCTCCCAGAGACCATCAGATGCAAATATCAAGAATAAGTCTTGTGGCTTGAGCTTCCGGATCTGTATTGATGGCTCTGCAGTCATTACAGGTCGCTTAAGGGGAATTGGAGAGCCAAACTGATGGAAGAGAGGGTCCCTGCTGAACTCAGGTTTCTTCAAATAGATGTCTCCAATAGATCTTGACACCTGTGAGAGCCAAATGTTAGACTTCAACGCCATCTTTTCATGTTCTCAAATTACATATTATTCAACATAACACAGTTAACTAGCAGCTAACACATGAAGCTGTGGGGGGAGAGAGATAAACTCAACTTGCATCATTTCATGAGATCTCATAAAGATCAATAGTATGCAGCAGTAATCAGTGTCTACAAATTCACTCTGCTGAGAACTCAGTCAAGACAGAAACAAGTGTACTCCAGGCAAGTCAATTGGAGATGCATGAGATCTTGATGGGACTTAGCCAAACAAAAATAGTAAACTTCTTAGTAGAGCTAAAACAAAGTTGACTAAGAGAAAAGCATCGATTTTGATTTGAGAGGATTTAAAACACTAGGAATAACGGCAAGCGCATTATATCCCTAGAGGCTGTATGGCAATTTGAGAACGAATTTGCTGCAGCACATGAAACTCAAGAGCCAAGCATAACTTTCCGTAATTTGCAGAAAAATTGAAAAGAAGGATTCAGACACAACCCTAAATAAGTAAACGGGACATACTCAAAGATTATGAAGTACTTGCAGTTTCCCAGACAATGAAACTAAATCTAATAATCAGACAAGAGGGCATAAGATTACACTGCTGATGGGTGCTGATGGGGCATTCCAAGAGAAAAATCCGGTGACATAAGTCAATGCATCCTCCAAAGATCTGATTGTATTATTATGGCAGAAAGTAGTACGCATAACAAGGCGTCCAAAGCAGAGGAAGCATCAAGAAGTGTGCATGCTAGGAACTAGGAATTCACCATCCATGGAGTGAACTTTCAATTGAAGCTAGGTGGCCATTTTAGTTTTCTCTCTGTACCAGAGGGCATTAACTGCTTACAGAGCAAAGTTGTGGCTGTGAGCAATGAAATGCATCTGGAAAGAGAATCAATTGTATCTATTATCGTGAAGCAAATTAAGCTAACCCATAGACTGAGAAAGGACATTTTATGTATTAACACATATTTTTCTGTTTATTAAGCTCCAGTGAGATACCTTGAACAGGTTACAAACTGAATATTTAGGGGAGGAAAACATGTTAAATAAGAAAATAAAGATAGCAGAAGCAACTTTTTGTTCACCCCAGAAAAGAACATAATGAAAGATAAGAATCAAAGAAACGTGAATCATACAGCTTATTTGGAATCATCATTCTAAAAGGTACAACATTGAAAATCAGCTTGCTGCAAGGTTACAGCTTCCTTCTTCCTTTATAATTCTTTAAAGAATTGGCTGCATATCATGTTTACTTTTGAAAAGTAGAATTCCAATGCACATGCCAAAAGCTGAAAAGAGGGAAAGTGGCAAATAAATTAATGTCATGAGTGAGAGCTTACACAAAATGATTGCCTTTACTTGTATTTGAAGTAGCTGCATCGTGATGCAATTCCTAGGTTGATTTTGTGTAAGCTAACATATTATCTGCCGAGAGCAATTAGGTTATGACCCAGAAATAGCTGCATATAATACGAGAGCTACCAAACGCCATACCTAACATCCATTTTTAGGAGCTGGCTAGTGAAACAGGATGAAATAATTTAGTGAAGAGAAGATGGGAGGAAGCACTGCAAGGAGAACACAGAAGGTTCACAAAGTAAAAAATACTAATTAGTACCAACTTGGTGCACCTTAAACCCAGTTACTATGCACACAAAGGCATACTAGCAATCTTTCTCAATAGCAGAAGCAGTCCAAAACAATGTAGACAAAACCTTTAAACCAGATGAATGCAAGAGAATAAATGAGGAGAAACCTAAATTCAGAATGAGTTCAGCAACATTATTTTAGACATTGGCATACATGTCAACCATATGGGACAAAAGCAGCTACTGGTTCATTTCACTACAGCTGATAAACCTTTTCACCAACTGAAAATCTTATTTTGGAGAAAGACAGTTTAGAAGGTTTACAGATTAAAACTGTCCCTAAAAAGGAAAAAAAATTCAATTAAAAATACTGCATATCAAATAGAATCTTATTTGTTACAATTTATTTAGAGCCCTTCAAAGTTTAATATGGTTTAGACAGAACAGGACAATTTGGGATCAAAAGACAATACACATCCATAGGGTACTTGGGTGAACCAGAGCTAAAGTGTGTCATCTTATTGAACAAAGTTAACAATGCCTTCGCAAATATGAAGTTTACAAAATAGGCATGTCTCTTGCACAGTAGAGATTATATTAGATAAAAGAAATGGCAGACAAATTGAGATTGTGTTATAATAGACCTTGCTGCAAACAAATATGCATATGAAGATTACATATAGAAGATCAATGGAATTCTGAGAGCTATTATTATGCCTAATGATCCATGGGTGTAATTAGTTGTATCGCATTAAGATATGGTTCGTATAACTTCACAGACAGAGTAATATCTGCTTGGCTTCTACATATTGCTTTTACCAACAGTAAGAATGATTGCATTGGCATAAGAAGCCTTGGGCACTGCAGCACATGATCAACTGTCATCCATGAAATGACATTTAAGAAACTCCTCCATACCAATGAGTACAATTGTTCCACTAAGCAAAAACCGTGCTTAAATACCACTTGTATTTTGGTAGCATGCAAGCCAGCATTATAGGACAACCTTGATGAGGTCCCAATGGTCAAGATGATCATTAATCATGAACAAACATGTTAGTCAGAAAACATTCCAGGGCTCTAGCATACGATTACGGACAGTAAAGTAAAACATTGCATGTAAAGGTTTTCCCTTCAGTAGCAATAGAAGAGTATCAAGCACAGCAACGGCCTGGTAATTTTCCTCTTTCTCATCACAGTTTTAGCTACAGACAAGCCTTCCAGAAAATCTCTCCACCTAAAATCATCGTCATTCAAGAATTATTTTCCCTTTACACTATCTTCCGTGATCTAGACTATATCACGGTTATTAAGCACCTCAAAATCCAATAAGTGACATATACTGTGCCCATGGCAGAACATTGACTCCGGACTGTAACCTACTGTCTTACAAACAAATAGTTAAAGTTGTCTCAGAAGGTCTTGCATAAATAGCATGTGCATTGGGCAGTGTCGTATACAATAATTTTGTATCATTCGACTAAGATATGAAATGTAGCATTAATTAAGTCTAACTAGCATTTGACTAACAAATGCTAACTGCATCTTTCTGTCCTCTCTTGTTTTAGGTCATGCCAAACCAATGATGCTACATCAACTACTTATGGACTGAAATGAAGTTTGTCTAACCTTCCATCCTTTGAAGAAACTAAGAGAAAACTTTCTTCCATCTCCACCCAACAATAACTAAAAATAAGCAGAATTACAGCTGTGCAACATTCGGCTTCATAGATACCACTCTAGCATACAAGATGCACTAACTTCTGCTTAGTCTAAGTCGACTAGAAAAGCAATTGAAGTAAATGATCTGGTTCTGTCACAATTCCGTTGGACAGTCCAACAATCCCCTACTAATTAACTCATGATTTTCAGAAGCACCAGTTAGCTTCTTACAACTAGCTTGGACTACCACTTCAGTCATTTCAAGACAGACTATGAGGACTCAATGTTGCATATGCTCTAAGAGAACACCAAAACACTTTGAACCACGAATTCACTAAATTGTAACCTGAACAAAAGCATAAGCTTCCAATCCAAAGATGATTTCAACCACTAAATTCAGCAGATTCTCTAACCAAAAACTGAACATCCATTAAAAAACTAACCAATTCCAAGTGTGATCTGCGTTACCAATTAACTCCATTATCTATCCCCCCCCAAAAAAGCTTTCATTCAAAAACCTAGTCAACTCTAACAAATAACCAAAACAGAGAAACCAAAAAAAAGAACCCAGAGTTTTACCTGAATTATTCCCTTAATCCGCCACACGCCACGCGTATGCACAACAATATGTGAATCATCAGGGTGAAGCGCTTCGACCTCCCTCCTAACCTCTTCCTCCGCAACATTATGGTCCGTAGACAATCTTTCGGCAACCACAGGTTGCCTCCTTCCATCAGAGACTCTTCTTCCAAGCACCGCTCTCGAATCTCCAAGATTCGCAACATACAAAACATCATCCGTAATCGCTCCAACCAAACAACAAGATCCAACAGAAGCGATCTGCGGCCTCGCCGGCCAATTTCTCTTCACTAGATGAAAAAATTCTTCTTCCGTCGCATCAAAAGCTTTCCTGATCACATCTGCAGATAATCCACCTTGCTCCGACACAAACTCTGGATCAAAATCATAAACATCATAAGATTTTGGAGGAAATCAATAAAAGAAAAAATGATAAATTAAGCTAGGGTTTGTACTGTGGAGATGAGGGAACAGATGTTTGGTGATGAACCGTGACGCCTCGGGACCACCGTGGCCGTCGTAGACACCTACGTATGTAGCGAAAGGGGAAGTGAAGACTTGGCCTTGATCTTCTAAGGAGGAATTCGCTTGGACAACCGCGATTGAGAAATCCCCCGAGGCATGGGGTTTTAAATCCAAATGCCAGAGTAAACCATCACCGCCTCGCCGGCCAAAACATCGGCCAAACGGCCTGCAACACGAATGTAACATCTCTCTCTCTCTAGAAGTCGTCCGTTGTTCCTCTCTCTAGTGTTTCTCTATCTAAAACTTCGCTTTGCAGAGAGAAGAGCGGAGAGGAGAGTTGCGAGAAAGTCGTCGAGATGCCGGCCGAGAGGAAGACGGAGCAACTCCGCGTGACCGAGGTTTGCTTTTTGAATTCGTTTTTAAAGACTTTCACTTTATTATTCTTTCTTTTAATTTTTTATTGTACATTTTATTTTTTCAACATGTTGGTGATGGCGTTCTTGGCCCTTTCCTTCGCTTGCTCCGGTACGGTAGTGCGTTTTGAAGGCGACTGCGCTCTGACAGTACCCGTCAGCATTTACTGTGACGATCCAAATTATGGGCATCTAGGAGAATTGCTCTTGATCGGTACCGTTATAATTATCTAGCATCTCAGATGTCGCGTTAATTTGTTCCCATCAAAATTTTACTCAATTCGTATTATTATATAGTTCATCAAATCCAGTGTTTACCGATTCGGTTGTGGACTCTAATCAACGCTGTGGGAATCAAGGGTCTAGACTCTTCCGATCGAGATAAAATTGGATCTGCTGTCAGATTAGCGGGTGCGATTAGGGAAGAGTGCCTGTTACGAAGAACATGACACCGCTAGTCTTTGTAACATCTTCCTTGACTTTTTGGGGGATGTTTTCTCGTGCGTGAGGGATAATCTTGACGGATTCGATAGAGCATGGTCCATGGTATTGGATAGTAGGTGGGTTTGAATTTGATGCAGTGCAGAAAAGCAGGTGATCTAGGCGAGGACTTTGTCTTAGATGATTTTGTTTTAATTTCATACTTGGAACAGGGTTGGCAATTCGGGTTGACGGGTCTTGTTCGTATCATGTCAGAATTAACCTATTAGAGTATATGAGTCGACATGAACATGACATGATTAATAGTCGTGTCAAAAACCTTTGACTCAAACATGGTTCTTAAAAAATTGACACAACACTACTTGTGTAAAATGATTACGTTACTGGGTTGTATTTGGGAGACACAACATGACACGACTCCCGTGACACGATTATGAAAATGATTCGTGTTCGGGTCACACAACATGATATGATTCTTTAACACAACCTGTTTATTAAATGAGCCAATATGACATGACTTGGTAACATGATAATTAATGATACATAATGACATAGAACGACCCATCTGACATGACACGATTTAGTATTAGACTATTAGTAAACCCTAATCCATACTAATAAAGTTCCTGTAATGTTTTTTTTAGAAACAACATAGAACTTTACACCACTAATAAGATCCTAAAAGAAGATAATAGTATTCAAATGAATCAAATAACCGTAATAATAGTAAATGACTAGGGACTAACTAGCAAATGAGAAAAATCCACTTCCATCAATATCAAGCACAACAAATTAATATAAGTCATGAAAATTGTATAAGTACAAATTAATCAAAATGAATTGTTCCAGAGTCTTCAGTTGGTTGAGGTGGTCTTGCACTGTTACTTATGCTTACAATATTCTCAGTAAGCTCATCCATAGCAACTATAATGGCAGAGTCTACAATCATATAGACTAAACATGCATTAGTCATTATTAAGCTCTTAAAAATATAATATATATGTATCACATAAAATATAGCTTAAATATAGAATAATAAATTATTACCTTTTAATCCATATAGCCAATCTCTTACACAAATCAATGCTTGCACTCTATCTGGCTTTAAAGTAGTTCTATATTAGTCAAGAACCCGACCACCGATACTAAAAGCAGACTCTAATGCAACTGTAGATATAGGAATGCTCAAGACATCACAATCCATGGTAGCAAGTTTAGGATACCTAAAATCAACATGTTCATCAAATATAAATGTAAATAAGATTATAAAAGATATTGTTTTTATGAGATAAGAGATTATTAATCAATCAACCTGTATTGATTGCCTTTCTAGAATGCAAGAATGTCTAGCTTCGACTCTTGCAACCTTGGTTCATCCAAATAAATCTCCAATTGTGATTTTTGCATAACCAAAGAACATTCTTCACTTTCAAATGAATCAAATTCCTAATGCAAATGAAATTATATTATTCAACTTAATGTAAGACAATTCACAGTAAATTTTAATATCCTAAGGGATGCATAATGAAAGATATAATTATAAATATAATTTCATTCAAGACATCTAAAATCTCCTTACTATATGACAAGTTCTATCTATCATTGTGATGACCCGGGTTTTCTCATGCATTTTTAAATGCAATATTTAATTCCTAAGGCGGGATGTATCCCTATTTGAAAACCATTTTATAAAAACCATGCAAAAATCTTTAGTTTTAAACTCATTTTTGAAAACCCTAGTGTCATTTGCCTTCACAACAACCAAAGTAGTTTTTGAAAAACTTTAGAAATCATAAATGCTTTTCCCCAGGTCTATCCAGTCACAGCACACAGTTCAACTGTAAATAAATACAAATACATGTCCAAAGGGTAGAGAGTTTACTCACATGTATAGTTGTCTCCTTTGTTTATTCACTTGCTTGTAGCACTATTATCTCCTGAGACGTCTTCTATTTGTGAGTAGAACTATCCTGAAAAATGTTAAGGATAGGGTGAGTATATACTATACTCAGTAGGAATCTATCACTACTAGTTTTGCAATGCATGCTATGTTTAAAATCATATGCTCTTAAAAACATGTGCATGTTCGAACAATCACGTTCAATATCGATATTAAAAACCACTGTCAAATCGGAATACTGACGACTTACAGAATAGCATAATCCAAGTCGAAAGTATCATATATCATAAACATAATGATATGCATACAATGCTCCACTGAATCCAACTCAAGGATATCTGGTATGGTTGACCAACCTTATGTCATGCCATATGCAATGCAAGTAAATCATCAAACCATAGGGTCCAACTATGCCCACGACCTCGCCGCCGTGTGGTTCCTGGGTACTTGAGGACATAGGGTCATATGCCTCCACGGGACATATGACACTTCGACCTAGTGCCATGACACTAGTGGTAGCTCCCTGTACCACATGCAGTCGAAGAAGGGACGTTGCCCTTTTTTGGGTGTGGTACCCATCCACCTAATAGTGGTAGAGGCTGGAGGCCAACCCAAACCTCTCGGCATAGCGCCCACGAGCTTATCAGCCCAAATCATATCAGATCAAACCAGCGAAAACCTCTTTTTCAAAACCTATCCTCTTTGGGTCCCTCACAATTGCCTAGCCCTCACAACTGCTTACCCAGCGTCTTTTGGGCACTCCAGCATCTTTTGGTAACCCTCAAGGACATGCAATCTTTCAAAAACTCAATGCTCACAAATCATGCAATATGTGCATTTGTTTGCAAAACATATCTATGCATAATGTATATGCAATCATTTGCAAAACATATCTATGCATAATGTATATGCAATTATTTGCAAAATATATCTATGCATAAAGCATTTATCATATGTATGCTAAATTAAGTCATGCTAAACAAGTTATATAATTTATACTTAAAACATGCATAAAACAATCATAGCTCTTTTAAAAAGTCTAGTAGCAATAGAGCACCTACCTCAAAGTCTCCTAGAGTCGCGTCCTTTATCACTTTAACCCGTCCCTGGGTCTCATTCATAAACTCCTGGGTATAAATTGATACAAGGAGTCCTTATTAATTTCAATCTATTTAGACATTAGACCGCTAGCTCTGCCTATTGGGTCCCTGGTCCTTGCCTAATTTATTGTCAAGCTGGATCACCTACTATTCCATAGCTAACTCTGTAAATTGTCCTTTAGTCGTAGCTTTAAAGTCTTATTGGGTCCGCGTGTCCCAGTTCCCTCACGTGTGTGCGCGCCTAAAGGATGTGCCAAGGACCGCGTTTTGCACGCGTACATGTATGCTCAAGTGACGCCCTATGACGTGCATCATCGCACGGACGCACCTTGTATCATGGCGCATCTCAACTCCCAGGGCACCCCGTGCACCCTGGTCGAGCCAGGACCCGTGCCCCATGTCGCGTGCGCACTTGAAGACCCGCAGCTGGGACAGTGTACGCACTGTGGTACACCTGGAACCCGTCCTAGGAACCTAGTCCCAGGTGCACGTGGTGCTTGGAGTCCTTGGGACGCCTGGTTCGTGCAAGGCCGGCCCAAGCCAGCTTGGAGTGTTTTTTCGGCCAAGAACCCGGCTGGAAAACTACTAGAAAGGACCAGATCCGCCATGGATCTGGCCTAGGGGAAGCAAACGGAGAGTAAGGGAAGAGAAATGGCTTACCTGGGCAGCCTGGGGACGCCCCCTTTTTCCGGTGGGTGTGCCTGCTCGCCGGGAAGCTCGAAGAAGGGGGAAAACAGTTGTTCCGTTTCAACCAAATGAGGGAAAGGGGAATGGGGAGATGGGTAAAGGAATGGCTGGCCAGTCTTGGCCTGGCCGTTGCCAAAAACACAGAGGAATGGGTTTCCGATTTTTGCTGGAAACCCCAGTCTCAAATGACTGGAAAAATGACGAAAAACGTGGTTTTTTTGGAGAGGGGAGATGGGGTTTTTATAGCCTTGCTTATGGCGGTGCGGCCAATGGCGGTGCCGCCCTTGGCGGTGGCAGATCCCTCTAGAAAAATAGGGATCGAGGGTTTCTGGAGGGTTCTTGCGGTTGAAGACGATAGGGGGTGCCGTTATCAAAACAGCCCCTTGCGTTTTTCGTCCTTTTTCGTTTTTCTATTTAATTTCCAAAAATACCCCTATCTTTAAACGGCTGTAACTTCTTCATACGAACTCTGTTTTGGGTGTTTTTTGAGGCGTTAGATTCTATTTTTCGAGTAGAATCTAATGGTAGTAAGTTTACTCACAAATTCCTTCATTTACTATTTTAAATAAAGTCAAACATTCAACACAGTTCATGTCCTATAAGATGTCCAATTTTTGTCAAAATAGCGTAAATTGCTCGGGCATTACAATCATCAACATAAAAAACACTACCTCTAGCCATAGGGGAAGATGAGGAAGGATTAGGGAAACTCTTAAACATATATTCATTGAAGACGGAGAATAGCTTTTTCCAAACTTGAGCAAACTCCAAGAAACCATTACTAAATAATTTCTTATATGAGAATTCCAAAAGGGAGAGCTTATATTGAGGATCCAACGCACATGCAATTGTCAAAATGGTGTTGAATTTAGATCAGTACTTTAAAAACCTGGCAAACATTTTGGTGGACATACCCTTCATATAATCATCATAACTTCTCATGTATTGTGTTAAACTCAAATAAATTACATATGCTGCATGAAAGTAGAGATTTGCTATAGGATACTTGAATTCAGAAAACATGCAAGTAACATCATAAGAAACAATAAAAAACTTTGAAAATTTTCAGCCTTTTCCCATTCATCGATTGAAGGACAATGCTTATAATTTGAGTCACTTAGTTCTAAATGAAAAAATGCACGTTGGTCACAAAGAGCACTTTCAAGCATCACATAGGTTAAATTCCATCTTGTAGGATAATCTTGCCTTAAGTCCTTTTTGGTCTCATTTGACATGTGATTTGCATACTCTAAAAATTTTTGTTTTTTACCTTGCAATGCTTTGACATACTTGATAGTCTCTCAAATTCTTTGAATAATGTCATCTGTTTCTTTCAAACCATCTTGCACAATCAAATTCAAAACATGGCATCAACAACGAAGATGAAGGAACTCTCCACCACAAACAAGAGTGTTTTTGATGTTCAATTGATGCCTTAACAGTTCAATAGAAGAATCATTAGCAGAAGCATTGTCTAAAGTGATTGAAAAAATCTTTTTCTCAATCCCCCATTCTAACAATAATGAGTATACTTTTTCTACTAATGATATTCCATTATGTAGAGGTGGTAGGAAATAAAAATTTAATATCCTCTCATGTAAGACCTACTAACTATCTAGAAAATGTGTTGTGAGACTTATATAACCATCAATAATACAAGAAGTCCACAAATCAGATATCAAACTTATCTTACCAGGTGTTAACTTTAACATCTCTTTTATCTTTCCTTTTTCTCTTTTATACATTCTCAGAACATCTACTTTTACTGTATTTCTACTAATCAAATGCAAATTTGAACACAAATATTTTAGTACCGCTCTAATTCTATCATACTCAACAAATTGGAAAGGCAAATCATGCATAACAACTGCAGTTGCTACTAATTCATGAAAAACTTCAAGATCAAACTTTTCTGAACTTAGTGACATACTCCCTTGACTTTGAGATAAAACCAACTGACCTATATCAGGAGAGGAGCTATGTTGACAAGTCTTTAAATGACGTTTTAAATTACTTTTACCAAATTTGCTATCACAAAGATATATTGCAGAGCACTTCTGGCATTTACATCTTTGCCTTCCATCTTCTGATATTGGAAAGTGCTCAGAAAAATTTCAAATTGGAGACATCAGCTTCCTATGTTTTTACCTTTGTTGGATTTTGAAACTAACTCCATGTTCTCCAAATCAATAAGCTCATCATCATTGTTGTCATGTAGCATATTCAAATTATTAGATACATCATTGCTCCTAACTTATGCCTATATTGCAATTGACAAGCAAAATTTAGTTCACAGTAAACACCAATTACTATAAGGGAGTGAGGAATAAAGAGAGAAACATAATGATAAAGAAAGAACAAATAAGAAACACATACCTGTGGTGCTGTAGGTGTGCTGCTTATTGTGTAAGAATTGTTGAAGATATCTAAGAAGAAAAATATGAAAGAGATGTAAAACTAGCTAGGGCTTTCAACGTTTCATACAAAAGCTCCGAGTATAAATGTATTCCTCTCTCTTGCCTCGAGTTTGTAAATAAAAGCTAAATAAAAACCCTAATACACGATGGTTTGATGACAATAGTTCGATAATATCACAAAATAAAGGATGGGTATTAACCAACTGTCCTATATTATTGAAAAGAATAGGGCGGTTAATAAATAACTATCCTCTTTAATTATAAAATATAGGACAGTTAAAACATAACAGTACTATAATTTGGAAAACATATAAGACGGGTAATGAACAACTGTCCTATATATTTTCTTAAATATAGGACAGTTATATCAAACCAGTCCTATTTATAGTTATTTGTTAACAACACGATGGGTCACATGAGTTCTGGGGTGGACTATCACAATATATGACGGTTAAGTGACACTCGTCCTATATATCTATAAAAATATAGGATGGTTATTTGAAACCTGTCCTATATATTGGTATATGTATATAATATAGGGCCGTTATTTATGAACTATCCTATATTTGTTAAACATAAAGGATGGTTTTTTTAGAACTGTCCTATATTTCATTAACATAAAGGACAGATGATTGTTTGATACCTTTCTATGTATTTATAAAATATAGGACTAGTATTTCTAAATTGTCCTATATTTTGAACCATAAAGGACGGTTAGTTTGTGTGAGCTGTGTCTGTGAGGTGACTATGAGTGTGTGACGAGTGTGTCTGTGAGCTGTGTGTGTCTATGCCAGAATGCTTTGTTGCTGGACAATCTCCTCCAATTAATGGAATGTGTCTATCCGTTTTGACGTCTGATGTGTGGCAACCTTGTAGGGCCGTGCAGCCATGAGAACATTTTCCTATTTCTAAAGAGGTGGAAAAAAACTTAAAAGCAAGTGTCGGGCACGCAATAGAAAAATTTGTTAGGGAGGTGGTTTGAAGACCATACCTCAACCTTGACAAGTTCAAATGGGGACTACTTAGCTACACTTGGCTTAAGTCATCAAGTCTTGAAAATTTAATTTATTGTTAACTTACTTTTTTCAACTTCAAACTCTAAGATTTAATTTTAGTCATTTACTCATTGTACATCTACATATATAGCCATTGTACTCTAAGATTCTTTATGCTTTAAGGCTTAAGCAATATCAATTATTCAATTTTATTGTACACTACTGACTACTACTGATAGTCTCCACAATTTGCACTGTGATACTTGGCCTTTAGTTGCTAACAATTATCAATTTTTGGTCATATATAGATAATGTCATTGCCTCCATAAAATGGTTATGATGAATGTAATAATTATCAAATTTGGACATTAGCAATAAGTTGACCTGTTGACCTGAGATATAGATAATGTTACACTTCATAGTTTATAACTTAAAATCAAACAATTCTAATAAGATGAAATTTCAAGAGGAAAGCCAAATTCAAATTATATATGTAAATATGTAATCAAATATCTAAACATTAACTACATTGAGATTAAGAGTGACAAAGTCTAAGACTAAGACTCTGGCTCTAAGGCTTCAGTTCACTATGTATACTATTGAGTACATGTTTACTTTTCGAAATATATGAATATAATGTCTTTATGTATCATTGTACATCTACATATATATCCAATTATAAATGGAATTGAATTCCATAACATTCATATTTCATTAATGTGATCTAGATAACAACATCAACATTGCTAAATTGTATTGATACTTAAGATATATATATATATATATATAGGACGTTTACTAAATAACCGTCCTATATTTAGAAACTATAGGATAGTTAATACAAAACCATCCTTTATATTCTATACATGTAAGAAGTGTATATAATAATGATCCTATATTTTGGATAAGTATAGGATGGTTATTTGGTAACTGTCCTATATTGTGAATCTGACGTTTGTTAATTATAGGATAGTTATTTCTAAACTGTCATATGATGATTACTAATAAAGGACTATTTATTTATAACCATCCTATATTTCATTGGTAATATAGGACAAGTTTCATAGAACAGTTCTACATTGTTTAGGTATTATAGAACTGTTCTTTTAAAACCGTCATATATTTCTTTTTCTTTATAAACCTTTCTCCTGCCTTTCACACCCTACCAAAATTTCTTCGAAGTCCAAACTCCAAAACCTCCCTCAACCAGAACCAAGGCAAAACCCATGACCAGAAGAGTAAGAAGAAGAAGGAGACAGAGGGAGAGAGAAATCGTGCTAGTCAACCAAGGAGAGAGAAGAAGAAGAAGAGATAAACTAGAGAGTGAGAGCAAGGGAGAAACTCAAAAACTAACCACTGCTTGAGTGCTTGCTACACCTCAAGTAAGAAGAAGAGAAGAAGGAGGAGAGAGAGATAGGGGAGAGAAGAACTAAAGAAGAAGACAAATATAAGAAAAATGATAAGAGACAATGGAAGGAGGGTCAGGAAACCTGGTTCTGCTCTAGGAATTTCCATGTCGCCATTTTCTGCCCTATTTTTGTTATGTAACACTCTTATTACACTACATCTCACAAGATAGGGTTAAGGTTAACAATATTCTTCATCTGCATGGTTGCAAGCTTATACAATTGCGATCTGCATCTGCATGTTGTCTCTTACATGCATGATTCATGATTTCTTGATTGTTACACTTTTCACTTTTCTAACTATAGTCATTTCACTTTTCATTTGAGAAGCAAACATGGAACTAGAACAAGAACAACAAGAAGTGGTACAAGAACAAGTAGAACAATAACAACACACAAAAATAGAACAATTGAGCACATGTACACCAGTAACACCACCTATCTAGAGAAAGCCTAGGGGGCCAACAAAAATGGAACATATAAATAAGAGATCATCAAAGGGAATAAAAGAGACTGTATAATTCAACAATAGAGGCTAGGCGATAGGTGGTAGTGTATATGCTTATGCTAGCTTCATATGATGCACTGTTAGAAGTATGGTGTCAATCTCAGTGACTAATTGGAGACATGTGTTGCCATCAGTCAAAGATGCAATATGGGAAATGGTCAATGTATGTAAATTCTTCCTACATATAACATAATATGTCCCTTATATATTATTTTTCTTTGCATATAATACACTAAGTCACTACTCACTAACCTACTTCTTCTTTTGTTTTGTAGTCTGCCTTTATTGTATATGATGAGTGCAAGAAGCAGGCATTGCAGGGAGCTAGTGAATAATGGAGGAAATGGAAGAGTGAGCTTGCAAGGAAGTACATACTTCTAAATGCCAATGGTCCTTCTAGGCTTAACATGGCCCCTCAGTTATATTCCTTCTTCATTGACCAGGAAGAATGGAATCAATTGGTACAATTTAGGCTATCTCATGATTTTGAGGTAATCACAACTTGAACTAGCCAAGCTAAATTTTGATTCCTCTAATTATTATAGTTAATTGTATTTTGATTACATTACTTTGATGTCTAGGCAAAGCATATAAAAGGACAAATGGTGCATACAACTAATCATATGTAGCACCACCTTTCAAGGGTTGGCTAAGCATGATTAGAGGCAGAAGAAGTAAGTATATCATGTGACATTTCATTTCTATGTAATCATATTAGATTTTTATTTCATTAACTCTGACTTAGTGTCTCTCTTAACATCAAAAGAAAGCTGGGGCAATGAAGCTCATCAACCATGCTCTTCTTTGGAAAATGGCACATTCGAAAGGGTATAACTCCCGGACCTTTACTAACGAAACAATTGCAGCAATTGCATTAAGAAATGTAAGTGGTTTAAATTTTATACTTTTATTTTATGTTCCTACTACCTAGTTTTATAATTTTATTCTCTTACATTATATAAATATTACATATATAATAGGGATTTGATCATGTTATGATATTTACATGTGTAGGAAGAGTTGACCCAAGAAAGTGTAACTACATGGCCTTTAAGTAGTATTGCTGCAAAGGGAGACATCTTGTATAGGGCAATGAGCAATAAGGATGAGCACCCTGGCCAAGTAAGGGGCTAAAGTAACAGTGTTGTTCCTTCCAAGTTCTTCCCTAAACAAAAGGCTCCTATACTACAAGAATTGGAAGAATGGAAGGAGCAAATTGTTGAGGAGATAAATAGCAAGGTGAAGAATCATTTATTGAAGGAATTCCAGGATGGTAGAAGAACCTCAAGTAAGAATGTTGTCCCTCAAGCTCAAGCTCAAGTTCAACCATGCCAATCTAACAATAGATGCACTCATTCATCAAAAGAAGAGGTGGGGGAGCAAGTATTTGAAGGTGATGCCCCGATCAGTGAGGTATGTATATTGACATGTTTCCTTTTACAATGTTTAATTATTTAGTAACCTTTTTAGTTTTCATCACTAATCATTATATATATGTTATTTCTCAAATGCAGGTGGGTCAATGCATGTTGCACCTACATACATCTGAGAACTATGTGGCTATGGCAACACTATATGAGTTTCGGTCCATGACTTTGGCCACCTTGCATGGCAAGTTGATGCATCCACACACTAAGCATGTGTGCATTACTGCTGCCATTCAACCAGATGCTCCCCTTCCATTTTCGATACAAGAGGATGATATTCAAACTATTGGGGATGCAATTGGATGTCATGTGAGTTGCCTAGAGAAATTTATCAAACCAATGATATCCAATTCCAAGGTATATATATATATATATATGTAATATGTGGTGTCATGACATCATTTTTCGCTACCTTTTTTAAGTCCTTTTAAATTGTTAATTGATTAATATTGTCTGCATCATGTCGGATGACTAGAAGTAGCACAAGGCGCCATTGAAGCGAACCTCTTTGGTAGCAAATTCTGGCATAGTGGCTAGTGTAGTCCCATCCTAGCCTTCCCAAGTATTTATATATACTTGTATAGCTGTATCATGTTACATGTATGATAAAATTTGATCTCACTGTCTCTCTTCTTTTATATATGCTTGTATAATAGTATATGTTGTATATATTCATTACTAATTTCTGAAATGTTACATCTATAGTGTAGGGATCAGGTGGAGGTTCCACCTAACATGCCTCCATTCCTAAGGGGACTGTACAGACTCGTCAATGAAGATAAGGAAATTAGCCCCGTAAGGATAGAAGCGATTGTGCTTATGGATGACGTGGTTGAGATTCCACTCTTCAAGGAGGATCTCTTAGCCATATGTAATATGGCTCAACTGGAATACATGCATGTCATCATCTATATTAGGTATGTTGTCGTGTAATTGCTCTATTAGACTATTACAAATCCAAGTAACATTACTTGCTTTTTTAATAACACTTGATAATTATTTGACATTAACCCAAATGACTAATGTAGGTCTTTGCATGATAAGTTGTAAAGATTAAAGGTCAAGGACATTTACAAGTTCCATGAACCTGCTATTGTCTTTTGATTAGATAATTTGCCCATGGACAAACAAAGTGAAGATATCATTCCTAGGCTCATGAGTTGTGTGAATGAGCAAGCCTTACTGATTTCCTACAATAGCGGGTAAGTTATAACATATTTTGCTAAAGTATGTCATTTCAATTTCATAATTCATACACATGAATATCTATATTAGTTAAGATTTGAGAATTTACAATTGAATTATTATTTTTATAGGTCCCATTTGATGCTGTTAGCTTTAGATGTGCATGGTGGCCATGTAATGTTTTTCGATTATTGTGGAGCATACATTCGAGAATACTTGATGGAAGAAGGTCAAGGTAATATATCTACTTACTTAATAAGTGGAAACTATCATAATATTCATAATCTAATGC
This sequence comes from Warburgia ugandensis, assembly GCA_035236585.1. NCBI lineage: Eukaryota > Viridiplantae > Streptophyta > Magnoliopsida > Canellales > Canellaceae > Warburgia > Warburgia ugandensis. Next base: position 55,420,819 of record CP141133.1, on the reverse strand, counting down.
TTTTCAATTATATGTGTGTAGTGCATGGCATAAATGGGCTGAGCGAGAATGCTAGGAAAGTATTGAGCACCCAGCAAAACTCAACTGGAAGAAGGTCAAGGTAAGATTCACTAATTATTGCTCTTTAAACTATTTACTATAATTTTAAACCTGAACTTATTTGACGTGATATTTGAACCTTTTCTATTGTCTTTGGTAACATTGGTGTGCAATTCCCTAAACAAAAATCCAATTAGGAGTGTGGGTATTATGTTCTTAGATACACGAAAACCTTAATTCATAATGGATTTATAATCTCACAATTGATAAAGGTATAAAGGTAAGACTTACTAACCAAAGTTACAGTTTTGTATATTTCCTGACTGAATCCAAGATTACCTGTTTAAACTAAGTTATTATATGTTTCTTGTAGGTGGATTTGGGAAGCAAGAGTTACTCCCAGTTGGATCTAGAAGATATTAGAATGGAATGGACAAATCATATTGTAAATTTTAATTTGTAGTTTAGTGATGTAAATGAATGCATCAATCATGTATATACTTTTTACTCAAATATAATACAAAGATTAGTTCATCTCTATGGATGTGTTTTATTTTTCTTTTGATTGAAGTATAATATGTGTGTCAATATATGCTCTTTCTTTGTTTTAAACTTTCAATGATGGGATGTTGGTGTCTTAAACCATACATATGGGATGTGGTTGTCCGTGAAGAAGAGTGAATGTATCATGTATGGGTGATTGGGTGTGCTTTCTTTTGTTCAATTCAATGTGAATTGTATGAAGAAGTTATAAAATGTTGGAAGTGAATGTGTACAATGATTATAAATGTAGTAGGTTACAGAAGTAAAGTTAATGTGTTATTTTGTAACATAAGTCTATTTCTATGGATGTATTCCATTTTCTTTTAATTCAAGTATGTGTCAATGTGTGTGCTTTCTTTATTTCAAATTTTTAATGATGGGAGGTTGGTGTGTTCAAGGCTTCAAACAGACAGGGTTGTAATAATGTGAGGTTGTCTATGAAGTAGAAGTGAATGTGGATACTAGACAATGGAGTTGTGAATGTATTATATATGGGTGTGCTTTCTTTAGTTTAGTTCACCTATTCAAATGTTTAATTCAATGTGAAGTCAGTGTACTATATTGGGAAGTTAAGTATACAATGTTTGAACTTGGAAGCAAATATGTAATGATTGTAAATGTATTCCATTTTTCTTTAGATCAAATGTTCAATTCAATGTCAAGTGTATGGCAGTATGGTGAGAAGTTAAGAATGGGCAAATTTGTAATGTTGGAAGTGAATGTGTAAAGCTACAATGAATGTAAATATAAAATAAAGAATAAAGAATAAAGAATGGAGTCAATGTGTTATTTTGTCACACTCACATACTGTTGATTGATCATTGATGTACTTCAATGAATATGACTGTAGGAAGAATGTATAGGTAAGTTGGTAACAAATAGAAACAAACAACAAAATAGAATGTACAGGTAAACTGTAAAGATTAGAAAGTTGTACAATAAAGGATGGTTATTGGAAAATGGTCTTATATTGAATATCATAAAGGACAGTATGTAAAAACCCATTCTATATTTCTTTAAGATTATAGGACTATCCTGAGTAACTATTCTGTTTTAAAGTAATATGGGACAAGTATTTATTAAACGTCCTATATAAAGTATAAAATATAGGATGGTTATTTATTAACTGTCCTATAGAACCTATAAAAATAAAGGATGGGTATTTATTAATCATCCTATGGAACCTATAAAAATATAGGACAGGTATTTATTAACTGTCCTATAGAACCTATAAAAATATAGGACTGTTATAAATGTATAAAATATAGGATAGTTATTTATTAACTGTCCTATATAAAATATAAAATATAGGATGGCTATTTATTAATTGTCTTATGTTAGTTAAGATATAGGACTATTATTGAGAAATTGTCCTATGTAATGTAAAAGAATATATGACAGTTATTTGGTAATCGTCCTATATTTATACAAGAGTTAGATGGTTCAACACAACGGGTTAGTAGTTCACGAGTTAGATGAGTCGACACGACGGTTTAGCATGTCGAAGTATAACAGGTCAACAGGATGTGTTAACAAGCCATGTGTCATATAGGTCAACACAAAGTTTTAGCAAGTCACCTATCAGACGGGTCAACACAATAGGTCCTAATGGTTGGCACGAACACAAAACGATTTTGTGTGTGTCTTTTCTGGGTTGTCCTGATAAATGACATGAACACAATAGGACCCAACCTTAACCTGCTAAATTTGTGTCGTGTTCGAGTTGTGTCATCCTGTCTTGTCATATTTTGCTAGGCCTACTTGGAAAGCCGATCCACTATAGCTCGAGACTAATGGTACATGAAACTGATCTCCTTCCAAGGATATGATGGACGATGGGGCAAGTGGGACCTACTTTTGATCGATGTCTTTCTATGGTTCACAAAATGGATAAGCAGATTGAAACTGATCTGAAATGCACAAATACAGATTGGATATGAATTTGGGCTTTCGATTCCCAAGATTTAAAATTTTTAATTCATATACAATTCGAGTGTGAAGTGCATATTTGTAAATTATTAGTCCATTCCACATAAGTTACATAGAATTCTAGATGTTAACTTGTTTTGAAAAATCTAAATATTAACATTGTTAGAATGCCTTAAGCTATAAATCAAATTTCAAGAGCAATAAATTCTTATAACTTAAGTTATAAATGTTGCAAATTAGAGCCACTTATTTTTTCTTCTTTTAGAGTAAAAAAAGAGTTCATGATCATTCAAATAAAATGATTTTTCCTTGATCACCTATTTGGGGACATTGAAAAGATTATGATTTTTAAAAGAAGTCAGCATCCATGATTTATATCCTTTTCTAACTTAATTTTCTAAATGCCCTTTCAAACTGATAGTCGCAGATATATCCATGCAAATCATGAATTTGACAGATTAAATTGATTCAACTATTTTTACTCACAAATCAAATTTACCTAATCCATATTCGTAGATTTCAAATGGAAAAATAGATATTCATAGATTTTTATCTATTTTATCAGTTCTTTAACTCTCTTAGAGCTACCAATCAAAACTGATTATCTTCTCTCTGATTCAAACCAATATGAATAGATAGGATACAAAATGAACAATCCTATATGTAGATAGATTTGGAATTGAATTTTAATATTTGATTTATTTTGGAATGGATATAGAATGAGGTCTCATATACATAGATTATCTAATCTGAGAAATAATTTTTGATAACACCAGAATGCCTCTAAAACTTTTAAAGAATGAAATCCATGTAAAAGCCTCTTGGACTTGTATTAATCCTAGTGACTTCTTTTAAAAGAAGTCAGCATCCATGATTTATATAATTTTCTAACTTAATTTTCTAAAATGCCCTTTCAAATTGATAGTCATAAATATATCCATGCAAATCATGAATTTGACAGATTAAATTGATTAGACTACTTTTACTTGCAAATCAAATTTACCTAATCCATATCCATAGATTTCAAATGGACAAATAGATATTCACAGATTTTTATCTATTTTGTCAGGTCTTAAACTCTCTTGGAGCTTCCAATCAAAACAGATTATCTTCTCTCTGATTCAAACAAATATGAATGGATAGGATATAAAATGAAAAATCCTATCTATAAATAGATTTGGAATTAAATTTTAATATTTGATTTATTTTGGAATGTATATAGAATGAGGTCTCATATACATAGATTATCTAATCTAAGAAATAATTTTTAATAACACTAGAATGCCTCTAAAACTTTTAAGGAATGAAATCCATGTAAAAGCCTCTTGGACTTGGATTAATCCTAGTGCCACTTTTTGTTTTTGTGGATGTAAGCCGTTCATTGAGGAATGGCTTAGATCATCCAAGTACTAGATATCATGCTCATAAAGATAATTTATCTCATTTTTTATGCAAAAAATTACTGCCATATTTTATTCTTTGTTTCTTAAGTTACAAATCATGGCTAAAAAAATTAGATAAAGAAGAAAATGAGCACGAAATTTGGTACTTAGACTATATAAACCATCCCCAACATAGTCGAGTATGAGCTAAGTAAAGTGGCATCTAAATTAATCCATGCCTAAGAGGCACTTGGGTTCATTATTTCTTAAATTTTTATCAAACTATTAGCACTAGTCATGGTCAAACAATTATTTAATATATCAAATATCATAGGGTATTTATAGGAACACCTATTTCAAATATCATAAATACCCATTTAACACCAATTTGATACTTCAAAAAGCATCAAATGTCACTTATATGGGTGTTCCTACTATTTGAAATGGGTGTCCTATTATTTCCCTATCCATATTAAAATAGAGGGCAGCCTCAGTGCACAAAGCTCCCACCTAAATGCGATCTAGGGAAGGGGCGAACCACAAGGGTCTATAATACGTAGCCTTACCTTGCATTTTTGTAAGAAGCTATTTCCACGCCTTGAACTTAAGACCTCAAGGTCACACAACAACTTTTACCATTGCACCAAGGCTCCCCTTCCCTATTCATATTCAAATATAAACAAAAAAGGAAAGAAAAGTTTGACTTCAATTCAAATTTGTTTCATATCCTTCTTGAGAAATTCTTCTTAGTATTGCTCATCTTTTAGCCTCTACGTTTCATTATTTGTTTGCCTTCTCAACACATACATTTCATATACCATTAGTTATATTATTTGCATCGAGAAAATGTGAAGGGCTCCTTGATGATCTTTCTACATGGATGGATAGAAAATACAAGGCTAGCTTGCTTGATGACCTACACAATTTATATGTTAGGAATGCTATGGATGGACATACTAATGGTTTGATTTGTGGACACTATGTTGAGAAATGGTTTTGGATGTTTTTAACATCAATTTAAATGCCACAAATTAAGTTATTAAATTAGTTGATATCCATACAACTATATGGATCATTGAACAAGTAAGCCCTCACTTAACTTGCTGAATGTTTTTCTACTCAAATATATTCTTTAAAAAAAAAAAGTTAGCTTAAAAGCGTTGCTTTTGAAAAAATGAGTGAAATGGAGCAAAATTGATAATTTGCTATTCAAACCAAATGGAATGTATTATGAAAATCTGAATCACTAACTAAAGCAATATCCAAACTAATGAAACATATTGGAATAAATACGGAGTGATAGTATCTAAACCGTTGGTAGCTCTACTCTTTCCCTCTTACATGTTCTATTGCCCACCATGTATAGAATAAAGGGTATCCTAAACCGACATTTGGGATGAAGAGGCCCACCTTTGGGCAATTAGTTTATTCATTTTATTATCCAACCTTTAATAATTACTAGTTCAAAAATAAATATATTGAAGAGTTCAAGCATTACCTTTTATCAATAGAAGTGGCTAGTTAGAAACTTTGTATAAACAACAGTCTAAAATTCAACACTAGAAAACACTATGATTTTAAGATGCTAGAAAATCATCCAACCTTTAGGATCTTTTGTTTATTAGTTATTCAAGGCTTGAGCAATGGGATAAACAAATCAAATCATCCCAATGTGGGCCCTCATCATTGTCAAATGTGGGCCACTTCTAAATGAAGTCTTTTTAGGCCTTTGACCTAGCTTATACCACTTCTTTAGAATTAAATATACACATACAAAGATTTTCTGATCTATGTGTTAAAATTATCCAATATATGAACAAAATTGTCTATGGTGTGGATCTTCTAAAAGGTGAGCTCATAGTGCAAAATGCATGGTTAGAGTAAAGAAAATAATAGAAGCTCAAGAGGCTAACGTCTTCCAATGGAGATGTACACCATCCACGATATGCACAATAAAATTTCACCCACAAAAGGAGCAGTTTGGATCACTAACCACCATCTATTTTTTTGGCAGAAGTGAAGAATTACAGAGTGCCAATCTGAGAGGCTCCTCTTTCACCAAACAATTGGGCTACTTGGTTGTTTAACTTTGTAGAGTCCAATAATGGTTTAGAAATAGGTACTTAAAATTATACTTGGGACCCACCCATTGTTTTGGTGCTCCAAATCACTAATTGTCTAAAGTCTTGATCTATTTGTGATCTTAGCCTTTGTTTGGATCACACAGGTCACAATTTTTGAAATGAATGGCATAAATAGCTTCAAAATTTTGACACTTAAGATTGTGTGCTAGATGAGAATTTGATTATCAAACTTGGGCACCATTGTTACTTTTTTTTCTTTTTTCTTCAAAAAAAAGATATATTAATCAAATAAATATAAGTGGAGTTTACATTGTTTATTACACAAAATGTCTCTCATATCAATAAATAGGGTTAGACTAAGATAAGGTGGAATGCATCCATTCCATGTATTGGAAGATTTTGATGTTGAGGCTTTAGTAGCTAAGAAGTTGGAAGCCTCAGTAGCTTCTTTTGTAGAGGTGAACAAACTTGACCCTCTTTCTGACACCTAATAATTGGGTACTAGAAATAAGCACAAAATTAGTGAATATAATGAAAAGATGCAATTATATATGTGGATACATAAATCACTACCACATGTTTAGTTTGAGATTAGTTTTAAATGGTTATGACATGCCATCATAGCATTCAAGCATAAAGAAACATCGCCAACCTTAGATATAGTTTCACCACCAAGAGATGCAGATCTTCTAAGGAAGAAATTAAGCTCTCGCCATAAGGAAACATATGCACCACCTTGAGGATAAGAAGCTCCAACATATATCACCACACCTAAGTCCACAAATAACATATAAATGCCCTACTAAGATGCACTCTAACCTGTCTTAGTTGACAATAGAGAACATGTCCATAATTTCATTACACAGTTAGGGAAAAAAACCATCTGATTATGCTTGAACTGGCATCCATTAATTGATGTATAACTAGGGTATGTATAGATGGGAACAGCCCTCTCATATTAGGCAATTACAAACTACCAAAGAAACCTTCTAATTCCACAAGTTGCTTAAGCCATGAAAACTTTCTAATTATATGATCCATAACATTCAAGATTTCTAAATTTTCTCACTTATCAAACCTTATTTAAAGAGTTACAAAATTCATATAAGTAACTTCTAGATTCTTATAATAGACATTAGTAAGCTTCTAAACTTATAAAATGCCCTAGCTACGACTTTACAAGTCAAAGGAGTTAGAATCTCTGACTTATCAGCTTTCGACTCCTTGACTAAACAAACTAGTAAGGGATGTTTTTGACTTCCCAAACTTAAAAGATTTGATTGGTCTTTTCCTTGACCTTCAAGACTTGATTAGGAGTGTCTGAGTTATCATAGTCCAAGCATCCCATCTTATCTAAACTAAAGATGTCCAAAAGTGCTAGAATTAGTTTTTATTTTTATTTTTTATTTTTTATTTTGCATAAAAGCTCCTCTTTTGGCCAAACCAATCCATTGAATCATTCCATGGTAATGATGTTCACACATTCACAACCATTCATGCATATAACGCCACATTCCAAGAGATTATGAAAGAGATCTTGGCCGTCTAAAGCTATATCACCTTTGATCTATCATCAATCTTGGAAACATTAGTCCCTTCAGTGTCACTATTCCTAAAATGTTCTTTTACAATCCTCTTTAACTTGCTATAATAACCTCAATTTTTGTAGTTATATTTGAGTTATTTATAATATAAATTAAAAATTTTGGAAAACTGAATTGAAATATTAGATTCTCAAAAATCAACTTTTTATAAAAGAAGAATTAGGAGTTGAAACATAGAGATCTAGAATATACTCAAAAAATCAAGTCCAATGACTATGAATATGTTGAAAATGAAGTTCGAATGAAAAATTCATATTTTTCTTAATTTTTAGAGTTAAAAGGGCAAAAAATGGTAATTTTACATTTAAGTGGGGCCCACAAAATTAGGTCTCAAATGATATTGAAGGTGATGTAAGGCATGAATTAGCTATCACCAAGCTGATAATGGAGGTAGTGGGAATTCCACTTCCATTAGATAAATTTTAGTGGAATAAATAATAAAATATTAAAAAAGAATAAAAATAAATTTTTTTGCCTATAAATACCCCCTAAAATTCCACAAAAATTCTAAGGTTTCTCCAAAGTTTCCCTAGCCCTTTCCTCCTCTTTCTCCTTCTCCTTCTCTTTCTCTGTCTCTTTTTTCCTCTCTTTCCTCCCCCTTTTCTTTTTCTCTCTCCTCTCTCTTCTCTCGAGGTGCATTCGCAAACGTTCCCAACAATAAAAGTCCAGTACAACATTAGGGTGCTTCCACTGGCACGTCGTCTTTAGCGGACCTAGGGGTTCTGCCAAGATGCATTGGAATGTCCTAGAGCTAGCGTCCCACTCTAGTGCATCCTGGTAGCATCGTTTTAAATGATTTTAAATCCAAAATTAAATCTGGACCGTTGAAATTAGCAGAAAACTTAAAAATGCAATTCAAAAGTTAATACAACTCCAAATTAAGATAAAAAAGATCAGTTGAAATTGTATTGACAAGCAAAATCTATTGGACTCATAAAATTCAAGATTTGAGTACTGTTTATGTTGATCAAAAGTAAAAAACTGTGCAAATATCTTTGATTAACTAGATCAAAGATCATCAAACCATCTGAATTGAATGAATAAATGATATATTGATGAGATAACACTAATCAATGGGTTAGATCTTTAGAAATGAGAGAGATCATAATCTAAACCATTAATCAAGATAAAAAACCCTAGATCTAATAGATCAAAATTTGATCTGACCATTGGATCAACACAGAAACCTTGGATATGTATTGTGATAATTTAAATTGCTAAATTTTAGTAGAATGACATTTGACTTATTTGTAGATTGATCTGTTAGACTAATCAATGGCTAAATTTAGCATAATATGTAATAATTAAAAAATAACTTAGAAAATTATCAAAAACTTAAAATCTAATTAATCTAAATGTAGATTTACATTTTTTTATATTTACAACTTTACGATGAAGTGAAATTAATGATAGTACGGGCCCACATGAGCCCTTATAAGATAAGGACATGATTTCTTCACTAGACCCTCTGCCCCCTAGAAATTAGTCAACATCCTTGATTGTCATGATCAAAGTTCTTGGATATAAATTTAAAATCAAGTAGAAAAGGGACTTAGGGTAACGAGCTCATAGGTTCCTTGTAGAAAGATATGATCTATTGTCACTCTAGGAGCTTCTGAACATTGTGGTATAATGGGTGCCTTAAAATCCAAGTAATTTTCCAACACCTTTCGTTGATGTTAGATGATTCTAAATGCCTCCTAACATGAGGATTGTATTAACCACTTTTAGAATAGAACCTATTTGGTAAGCAATAGTCAAATATAGAAATATGGAGGAGCCGTTTAGATTTATGAGAGATAAATAAAAGAACATTACATAATCACTAACATACTAAGACTGATTATGCATTAATTAACTTATGAATAATATTTAGATCATAAATTAACAATCAAAGGTTAGGATATGTTAATCATACAAACCTTTAAATAAGATGATTATGATTAAGGAAGATCAAAAGTAAGATCATGATGATCAAGGAAAATCAAAGGTTGATCTAAGATCAAACCTTGAAAGATAATATAAAATATAAATCAAATAGAGATCAATGGAAAATGAAGTTAGAAGATTTAAACCATTGATCAAAGTATTCAAAGAAAGAGATCTCGATCATCATATTTAAGGATGATCAAAAGATCAAACAAGAAGAGCATATGAAATTAAGGAATGACATTATACACATATGATTTGATAGATACACCAAATTATACATCAATCAAGATCGTTGCTTATCTTGGGTATTGGGATTATTGCATTTGAGGTAGGTGGACCCTTAAGAATGCATTCCTTTAAAAAAAAACCTATGTTTTACACATGATCTTATTATGAGATTTATAGAAGTTGAATGATTCAAATAGAATGTCTATAAATGCCTTAGAATGTTTGTAATGCAATAAATGACAATGATGTGCTTAGAATTATGCAATTATTGTTTAAGTAAAGTCTGGAATTACCTAAAGGTAGATTGTGAAATTTAGCCTTAGTATTACAGTGCCAAATTAATAAGGAAAAAGAAATTGTTACAACTTTTATATAAAATCAGGCAAATAGCCAACTAATACAATCCTTATTTTGATAAAATCATGGAGGCTTGTGGTTTTGTTTTCTATAAGCATAGGCTTGAGGATGCTATGCTAGGAGAGTTATAAGGGTTTGACCAATTGCACTCCAAAATTGATGATGTTATGTATACCATGCCCATTGAGAGGCTCAAAGTAGGGTGGGACAATGATGGGAAGGCCATCACTATGAAAGTCCTGTCTCCCCATATAGGCAATGACATAATATATTTCCACCGTGGTATCAGTGGAGCTTTTAGGCAATCATCCAGGCATGTTGGTGTGGATTGAGACTATAACATAGTAATCCTTTCTATATTTTACACTATGATGCATATGAGATGGCACGATGAGATGCCTTAAATGATGGCATAATGAGATGCCCAGTATGAGTTTATTATCAAAATTCCCATAAAGGGATAATTCCTATTGGAAACTGGCTGAACATTGACCCCCTATAATGGAAGGTGTTGATGGATATTGGCCCCTTATAGTTGTAGGTGTTGATATTGAAACCAATATAGTCTGGGAATGCACCTTATTATATTACAGTTAACATTATTGACTATATTCACAATTTTAACAAATTTACTCATATACAGTATATATGTATAGTTCATAGAAGGTTTCATATGAGAAGTTAAATGATAGAATTGGTATACACTGTATAATTCATTGAAATTGAATTATTTCATATATATATAATATGATGGATATGAATATTGGAATTATTGGATTATGGGACATATTGTTAATTCATTATGCTTCTTAAATCCCCTACTAAGCATAGCTTGCTAAGATATTGTAAATATTTGAATGTTTACAATATCTCAGATACAGATAAATAGGAGTGGTAGATCATGACTAGAGATTATCAACTGCCTTACTACTGATTCATGGTATTTCCCCTTTAGAAATTTGTAATAAGTAGTTAGTTTGTTTGGATTGTGTACTTTGGACTTTTTGATGTAATAATACAAGGACTGTGGATGTGAACCACCGTATGGATCCTATTTTAAATAAATGTATTTCTATTATTATTCATGAAAATTTATTTTCATAAAAAAATATAAGTATAACAAGAGAGTTAAAGTGACATTTAGGTTTTTGAAAATCAATTTCAAAGAAAATACTTTTTTCTATTTAGTTTTCAAAAAATTTCACAAATAAGGGCTCTACCTTTGCAAATATTTACAAAAACGTTGTTGAAAAACTCGGGTTGTTGCAATTGGTATCAGAGCAATTCATCCAGTCACTTGTAGCCTCAATATGTCCAATATAAAGATTACAATCCAAATATAGGTTTATGATAGAATTAGTTAAGCATATGACTTATATAGAAATTTTAGTTTTTGACCAGATACCACCTAAGAGAACAACTAGGAGGATGGCTCAAAGGACTATTGATTCGATTATAGAAAATTCATCGCAAGGGAAACAAGTACAAGAAATAATAAAGCGAGTGTTACAGGGTCATCTTTCCCACATACAATAGCCTTAGCCACCATTACAGCTTGTAGTAGTACAAAATACCCTAGCTCAAGTTCAACATAAAGTAGGGCCCAGCACACCAGTATAGAGATAGTATACTCCAACACTAGTACATGATCATTCTTCACCTGTACCAAGTGGATTAGTTAGAAGTTCTAAAGAAACACTTGAGAAAATAGATAAAAAGGTGGAGAGATTTCAATAAATGGTCCTAGTTTTTATAGGAATGGGTGATGCTAAAAAAGGTAAGGAATGGATATTTGAGGTTGAGAAAACTTTTGATGTTTTATGGACCCTTGAAGAAGTAAAGGTTAAGCTTGTCACTTATATATTGAAACAAGAAGCAGCATTATGGTAGTGATAAGCAAAAAGGACTTATTTTCCTAATCAAGAAGAAAGTACATGGGAAGAATTCTAGGAAGTATTCAACAATAAATACTTTCCCCTTCATGTGTAAACGATGAAGGAAAAAGAAATCTTAATCCTATGACAAGTGAACCTCTTAGTAGTGGATTATGAGAACAAATTTATTCAACTTAAAAGATTTGTACCAAATAGCTGTGCCACTAATAGGCAGACTGTTGATTGATTCCTAGATGGTAATCAACCTAGGCTAAGGACTAAGGTTCTCGGTACAAAGCCCACAACCGTGGCAGAATGTGTGGAAATGACCTCTAAATTTGAGGAAGACTTCAAGAAATATCAAACCACTAAGTATGGTGGAATGGGAACTTTCAATCCAAGGCCAATCAAAAAGGGCAAAAGATCCATAATAATTTCAAGCTCCAAAGAAATTAGGGGAACAATGCATCACGACAAAATAGGAGACCTTGTCTAAGATGTAGAAGATTTCATCTTGGGAATGTGTTCCATGGGCCCAGCAGCAACAACAAAGACCTCCTCTCAAATGTTACAATTGCAGTGAATTTGGTCACATTGCCAATACTTGCACCAAACAACTGACAATTAAAGAAGTAAAACCTAAGAATATTCCATGGCATCAAGGGAGGATATTTGCAATTATTGATGGACAAGCTCAAACTGCAAATGTAGTGATAGAAGGTACATTACTCATATCTAATAGTTATGAGAAAGTACTATTTGATTCAGAATCTCCACATTCCTTTATTTCCTATGCATTTGCATCAAGTATAAATTTACTAGTGAAAAACTTGGGATTCAAACTAGATGTAATAACTCTGGTTAGTAAGTCAGTTAGAGTATGAGAGTTTCTTCCAGAATGTACCTACTAAAGTACTTGGGAAAAGAATGGATATTGATCTTATCCTACTGGACATGGCAGATTTTGACATCATTTTAGGGATGGATTTGTGAGCCAAATATTGGGTAGTTATGGACTGTTGCAAAAAGAAAGTCACATTTAGTATACCTAGTGAGAAAGTTATAGTATTGCATGGGAAACAAAACAGCATAGGCACATGTCATATTGGCTATGAAGGTTGTTAAACACATCTATAAAGGTTGCCAAGCATTTATAACAACAGTGGTTTCTTTGGATGTAGAACAACCCAAGATTGAGGAAATAGATGTAGTCAAGACATTTCAAGATGTCTTCCCAGAAGAACTTCCAAGGTTACCATCCCAAAGAGAAATTGAGTTTACCATTGCATTGTTACCTAGTACAACTCCAATTTCTAAAGCACCTTATAGGATAGACCTAGTTGAATTGAAAAAATTGAAGAATCAACTATAAGAATTGTTAAATAGAGGATTCATTCAACTGAGTAATTCACCTTGGGGAACACCGATCATCTTTGTGAAGAAGATAGATGGATCAATGTGATTATTCATTCACTACAAAATGCTAAATAATGTGACTATAAAGAGTAAGTACCCTCTACCACGCATTGATGATCTCTTTGATCAACTTCAATATGCTAAGGTCTTTTTTACAATTGGCCTTATATTAGGATATCATCAATTGTGAATTAGAGACGAGGATATATCAAAGACAATATTCAGGACTCGGTATGGGCACTATGAATTCCTAGTCATGCCATTTGGTCTAACAAATGCACTTACAGTGTTCATGGACTTGATGAATAGAGTCTCCAGAGCCTTCTTAGATAAATTTGTGAAATGATATATTGATTTACTATGCCACTATTAAAACACATCAAGAACACTTACAAATAGTGCTAATCACACTTAGAAATCATAAACTACTTTCCAAATTTAGGAAGTGTAAATTCTAGTTAGAGAAAGTTAATTTCTTGGGTCATGTGATTTCCAAAAATGGGGTTGAGGTGGACCCAACAAAAGTAGAGGCAGTGATGAATTGGGAAAGACTTAAGACAATCATAGAAATTCATAGTTTTCTTGGTCTTGCGAGGTACTAGGGTACTATCATAAGTTCATTGAAGGGTTTTCGCGTATAGCCCTACCTTTGACTACACTAACTAGAAAGGGTGTAAAATTCACTTGGACAATTGAATGTGAGAATAGTTTCCAAGAGTTGAAGAAAAGATTGACTACAACACCAGTTTTGATTCTTCCATCAAGGAGTGGAGGTCATAAAATCTATGTGATACTTCAAGAAAAGGTTTAGGAAGTGTACTAATGCAAAATGGGAAAGTCATTGCTTATGCTTCAAGACAATTAAAGGAGAATGAAATGAATTACCTTGTACACGACCTCGAACTTGTGGCCGTAATGTTCAATTTAAAATTTTGGCGACATTACTTATATGGTGAAAAATTCAATGTCTTCACCAATCACAAGTGCATTTTCACACAAGCTGACCTAAATATGAGACAGTTTAGATGGATGGAATACATCAGATTATGATTTCTCCATCTAATACCATCGTGGGAAGGCGAACGTAGTTGTTGATACATTAAGTTGAAAGATAAAAACAGTGCTTGCAAATATCACCATCAAATCAACCTATGTATATAGAGTAATAAAGGCTCAAGAGAAGGATACAATAACTCCGGAATTGTGTAAAAAGAATGGTTTTGCAAAGGTGTAAATGGAGGTGTTCATTTCTAGGAAAGACTGGTGGTTCTATCAAGTATAGACTCGAGGAAAGAATTATTACAAGAAGCCCATCAATCAATATTCTCTATCCATCTTGGAGGTACAAAAATGTACCAAGATTTAAAAAGAAATTTGTAGGTATGAAAAGAGACATAGGTGAGTTTGTAGCTAAATGTCTAACTTGTCAACAAGTGAAAGCTAAACATCAAAGACCTATGGGAATTTTATAGACACTGGAACTTCCTGAGTAGAAATGAGATCATATCACTATGGACTTTGTGGTAGGATTACCGAAAACACATGAAGGTCGTGACATGATTTAGGTAATAGTAGACCGATTGACAAAGTTAGTACATTTTCTTCCAATTAAACAAAATCAGTTAGTTGACAATTAAGCTAAATTATATGTGAAAGAGATTGTAAGTCTTCATGGACTTCCATTATCCATCATCTCAGGTAGAGATGGAAGATTTACTTCTAGATTTTGGAAGAGTGTACAATAAGCATTAGGTACATCACTTAGATTCATTACAGCATTTCATCCCCAAATAGATGGTCAAGCAGAAAGAACCATTCAAACACTAGAAGATATGTTAAGTGCACGTGTATTAGATTGGAAAGGAAGCTAGGATGAACATCTTACATTAATAAAATTTGCATATAATAACAGTTTCCATGCAAGTATAAGTATGACACCATATGAGGCATTATATGGGCGACCATATCGATCACTGACTTGCTGGAGTGAGGTTGGAGAAAGAAGGTTGATGAAGTCAAAACTCATCGAACAGTGTGTAGAAAAGGTCAAAATAATTAAGAAGAGGTTATTAACTGCTTATAGTCGTCAAAAGGGTTATGCAAGTAGAAGGTGTAGTAACTTATAGTTTGAAATTGGGGATCATGTATTCGTAAAAGTCTTACCAGTCAAAGGAATTATGATGTTTGGAACAAAAGGGAAGCTCAATCCCAGATTTATCAGTCCCCTTAAAATATTAGAAAGGATTGGTTTGGTAGTTTACAAATTAGCCTTACCCCTACAACTATTTGAAGTACATAATGTGTTTCATGTCTCCATGTTAAGGAAATATATACTAGATGATACACATGTACTTTAGAAGATGCTAGAAGAATTGAAACCAGACCTAACCTTTAAGAAGAAGCCAATATGAATCTTGATCAGAAAGAATAGAAATTATCAACTAAAAAATTCCATAAGTCAAAGTCTAATGGCATCATCACTCAGTTAAGGAGGCTACATGGGAAACTAAAGATGAAATGAGGAAAATACGCCCTGAATTGTTTCAGTAATTGTAGTATAGTAAATTTCTAGGATGAAATTTTTGTAAAGGGGGGAAGATTGTAATAACTCCAATTTTTTAGTTATATTTGACTTATTCATAATATAATTAAAATTTTTGAAAAACAGACTGAAATATTATATTATCAAAAATCAACTTTTTATAGAAATAAAATCAAGAGTCAAAACATAGATATTTGGAATTTATTAAAAAAATCAAGTCCAATGACTCTAAGGATGCAGAAAACGAAGTTTGGATCGAAAATTCATATTTTTCTTAATTTTTAGAGTTAAAAGGGGAAAATGAAAATTTTGCATTTAAGTGGGGCCCACAAAATTAGGTGTGAAATGATGTAAGAGGTGATGTAAGGCATGAATCAGTTAGCACCAAGTTAATAATGGAGATAGTGGAAATTTCACTTTCATTAAATAAATTTTAGTGGAATAATAATAGCATATTAAACAATAAAAATAATAAATTTTTTTCCTATAAATACCCCCTAAAAATTCCACAAAAATTCTAAGATTTCTCCAAAGTTTCCCCAGCCCTTTCCTCCTATTTCTCTCTATTTCCCTTTCTTTCCTACCCCTTTTCCTTCTTTTCTTTTTCACTCACCTCTCTCTTCTTTGGAGATACATCTACAAACACCCCCGACAACAGAAGCTCAGGACAATGTTGGGATTGTCCATCAACACGTTGTCCCCGATGGAACATTCCACAAATTTTTGATGAATTTAGCTGTTATCAAGGAGATCAGAACCAATCATCTCCTCTGGCACATCCTTCTACCTATTCCCCTCTGTTTATTAGAGGATCTCCAATGTGGTCACCATGTAATCTCCACCAAATACCAGATTCTGGCATTGTTATCTCTTCTTTGACATTTTCTTCTCCTCTGAACAATTCTAGGTAGGCCACCCCCTTCCCTCTCCATTTTTTTGGTAATTTTTGAAGTTATTAGGCTCATCAGATTGGTTTTCCAGCAAGTTTTTCTAGTGAAACCAGTACCAGTGACATAGCTTGGGAAATCCATCAAGGATGACTCAGATGAAAGATCAGAGTTGTCCAATAGATTCGTGGGACCCCAAATCCCTTAGATCAGCAAAAATAGTTAAATTTCTATTCATCATGGGCATTGATCTAGAGATGAGTGATCTGACGATCTAGATTTGACTGTCTCATTGATCTTTGGATTTATGCATTAAAGATGCACTTTGGAATGCACAATAGAGACACACCATATGGACGCATCCAACATGGTTGGGAACCAACTGCAACACGCATAGCATCCCGATAACAGGAACGCACCCTTGGTGCGTTTTGGTTTCTAGGATGCACCAGAATGTCTTGGAGCTCACATCCCACTCCAATGCATCATGGTAGCATTGTTTTAAATGATTTTAAATCTAAAATTAAATCTAGATAATTGAAATTAGCAAAAAACTTAAAAGTACAATTCAAAAGTGAAGACAACTCCAAATTGATATAAAAAAGATCCGTTGGAATTCTACTAACGAGTAAAATCTATTAGACTCATAAAATTTGGTATTTGAGTATTGTTTATGTTGATCAAAAGTCTAAAACCTTGCAAATATCTTTGATTAGCTAGATCAAAGATGATCAAACCATCTGAATTGAATGAATAAATAATATATTGAAAAGATAACCCTTATCAATGGGTTAAATCTTTTAGAAATGAGAGAAACCATGATCTGAACCATTAATCAAGATCAAAACCCTAGATCTAATAGATCAAAATTAGATTTAACCATTGGATCATCACAAAAAATTTGGATATGTATTGTGATTATTGAAATTGTTAAATTTTAGTATAATTGCATCTGATTTATTTGTAGATTGATTTGTTAGACTGAATCAACAGTCAGATTTAGCATAATATGTAATAATTGAAAAATAACTTAAAAAATTTATTAGAAACTCAAAATCTAATTAATCTAAATGTAGATTTACATTTTTGTATATTTATAACTTTATGATGAAGTAAAATTAATGATAGTAAGGGCTGGTAGGATCCCTTATAAGATAAGAACTAGATTTCATCACCAGATCCTTGGCCTACGTAGGAATTAATCAACATCCTTGAATGTCATGATCAAAGTTCTTGGATATAAATTTAAAATCAAGTAGAAAAGGGACTTAGGGTAACGAGCTCATAGGTCCCTTATAGAAAGATACGATCTATTATCACTCTAATAACTTCTGAACAATGTGATATAGTGGGAGCCTTAAAATCCAAGTAATTTTTTCACACCTTTTGTTGATGTTAGATGAGGTCTAAATGCCTCCTAACACAAAGATTATATTAACAACTTTTAGAGTAGAACCTATTTGATAAGCAATAGTCAAATATAGAAATATGGAGGAGCTGTCTAAATTTAGGAGAGGTAAATAAAAAACATTGCTCAATTAGTAACATATTAAGACTAATTGTGATTTAATTAACTTAAGAATAATATTTATATCATAAATTAACAATCAAAGGTTAGGATCTGTTAATCATACAAACCTTTAAATAAGATGATTATGATAAGGAAGATCAGAAGTAAGATCATAACGATCAAGGATAATCAAAGGTTGATCTATGATCAAGCCTTGAAAGATAATATAAATTATAAATCAAATAGAGATCAATGGAAAATGAAGTTAGAAGATCTAAACTATTGATCAAAGTATTCAAAGAAAGAGATCTCGATCATCATATTTAAGAATGATCAAAAGATTAAACAAGAAGTACATATGAAATTAATGAATGACATTATACACATATGATTTGACAGATACACCAAATTATACATCAATCAAGATTGTTACTTATCTTGGATATTGGGATTATCACATTTGAGGTAGGTGGACCCTTAAGAATGCATTCCTTTAAAAAAAAAACTATGTTTTACACATGATCTTATTATGAGATTTATAGAAGTTGAATGATTCAAATAGAATGTCTATAAATGTCTAGAATGTTTGTAATGCAACAAATGATGATGATATGCTTAGAATTATGCAATTATTGTTTAAGTAAAGTCTAGAATTACCTGCGGGTAGATTGTGAAATTTAGCCTTAGTATTAGAGTGCCAAATTAATAAGGAAAAAGAAATTGTTACAACTTTTATATAAAATTAGGTAAATAGCCTGCTAATACAATTCTTATTTTTGATACAAGCATGGCGGCTTGTAGTTTTATTTTCGATAGTCATAGGCTTGAGGATAATATGCTAGGAGAAATATAAGAGTTTGACCACCCGCTCTTTGAAATTGATGATGTTATGGATACCATGCCCCATGAGAGGCTAAAAGTCAGGTGGGACAATTATGGGAAGGCCACCACTATGAAAGTCTTGTCCCCCTATATAAGTAGTGAGATAATATATTTCCACCATGGTATTAGTGGAGTATTTAGGGAGTCATTCAAGGTGTGCTAGTGTTGATTGAGATTGCAATGTAGTAATCCTTTGTGTATTTTGCACTGTGATGCATATGAGATGGCATGATGAGATGCCTTATATGATGGCATAATGAGATGCTTGGTATGAGTTTATTACCAAAATTCCCATGAAGGGATAATTCATAGTAGAAACTAAATATTGACCCTCTATAGTGGTATGTGTTGATATTAAAACCAGTATAGTCTGGGAATGCACCTTATTATATTACAGTTGTCATTATTGACTATATTCACAATTTTAATGAATTTACTCATATACAGTATATATGTATAGTTCATAAAAGGTTTCATATGAGAAGTTAAATGATAGAATTGTTTCGTACTATATAATTCATAGAAATTGAATTATTTCATGGATATAGAATATGATGGATATGAATATTGGAATTATTGGATTATTAGAAATATTGTTAATTCATTATAATTCTTAGATCCCTTACTAAGCATAGCTTACTATGATATTGTAAATATTTGAATGTTTACAATATCTCAGATATAGATAAACAGGAGGGGAAGATCACAACTTGAGGTTATGAATCGTCCTACTACTTTCCTTTTAGAAAATTGTAATAAGTAGTTGATTTGTTTGGATTATGTACTTTGGACTTTTTGATGTAATAATAAGGGGCCTGTGTATGTGAACCATTGGATGGATCTTATTTTAAGTAAATGTATTTCTATTGTTATTCAATACAAATTTATTTTTATACATAAATATATGTATAACAAGGGAGTAAAAGTGTCATTTGGGTTTTTGAAAATCAATTTCAAAGAAAACACTTTTTTGCTATTTAGTTTTCAAAAAATTTCACAAATAAGGGCCCTACCTTTGCAAATATTTATAAAAATGTGTTGAAAAACACGGGTTGTTGCACTTACATTGCTTTCTAGACTATGTTTGAGTTTTATTTCATATCATTCATTACCATGTAGTAGAGTCCCCACATATCTGCAACCAATGAAAACCCATATCATGGCAATTTTTAATACCATTCCATACTATCTGCCATTCAAATTTGTTATTTGTTTTTGTTTCGAGGAAAAGATTGTATGCAGCTATACGTCTTCCCCTCTCATCTCTAAAGATGGCTCCTCCTCCTAGTTGAGCCAAGTTCCCAAGGGAAGATCTATCAAAGCAGAATTAAATCTCTCAAGCATTAGGAGGTATCTAATTAACCTTGAGGGCTCTTTTTTGGCATGCATAATATTATGTTGTTTCCACTTTTTAAACACAAGTAGTTGTTTAGTAAAAAAGAAAGAAGGGCTTGTGTCATTAGAGTTTGAATATTCCAACTTGTCCACTATGGAGAACTTGAGGTCGAGTAGTCCAATAGTATCAAACAAGACTACACAAGCATTAGAATTAAAGTGGGAAGTCTAAACTTCCTATTACTTGCTTGTGTTCAAGAAATAAATGAAATGCACTTTTCTCTTGTTCGAAACACAAAATACAAAATCTTTTTTCTAGATTTCTAAGATCAACATGACAGAGTGAGTTATATGTTGATTTTATTGAAAATCTCTTATCAGATGTAGACAACCAAATGTTTTATTTTTGATGTATTTAAAAGGCCATCGAGCAATAATAGCTAGTGTGCAAATTTCATGGAGAGATCCAAGACAAATCACATCTCCATTTGACCATCTCATCCATGATACTAGAGACCTTCTGATTAGGAGAACATTCGCTTTGTCTAGCATTTTGTATCAAATCAATGAGTGGACCCATTCTAGTCCAATCATCATACCATAAGGAAGTACCTTACCATCTCCAATAACTCTTCTAATCCTCTATTTGAATTTGTCGCTAGATTTAAGAACACTTTTCCAAATGGGTGAGGCTAAAGAAAAAAAAATGGAGCATTAAAAAAGTTATTTTTGTAGAGGTATTTTGTTGAAACAAGCTTGGACTAGAGAAACTTTGCCATTGTTGGCCCCAAGCTTGGATAAAAGGATAAGAGTTTTGTGCCAAGTTCCAGTCCACAAAGAACACTCATGGAAAACCCCATAGCATGAATGGATCATTGACATTTCCTCATGCTAGGGCATTCCTCATAAGCAAAATGCTATATCGGATCCTAGCTATAGTGGAAAATGGACAGAGGCTACTAAGGTGTTTCCTCGGAAGCAACATGCAGCATCGAATCTTTGGTGTCATGGAAAATTGACAAGGGCTACTAGAGCATTACCTTGCAAGTGATGGCTACATCAAAAACCAAGTGTAGTGGAAAGAGGTATGTTGGTTCATGTTAGAAAGTTTGAGAAGTGTAGGAGTAAATGGGCTAGCTCAAGAGAATAAGATTCTTATTGCCACATGAAATATAGGTACATTAACTTGTAACAGTCTAGAGTTAGTAGATACAATGAAACACGGGAGAGTCAGCATCACTTGTATCTAAGAAATGAGGTAGAAAGGGGCTAAAAGTAGAGAAATTAATGGGTATAAGCTCTGGCATGTAGTAAAAGATAATAATAGAAATGGAGTATGAATAGTGGTGGATAAAGAATTAAATGATAAGGTTGTAGACATTAAAATAACTAGTGATAAAATTATAATAAAAAACTTGTTCTAGGAGAGAAGATCATAAATGTTATAAGTGCATACACGACACAATTAGGGTTAGAAGATAGAGAGACTATTTTGAGAAGATATGGAGAGAGTCATGCAGTAAATTCCCAACACATGAAGGATATTTATAAGAGCAGACTTAAATAGCCATGTAGGAAAAGAAAAGGAAGGATGTGATAGGGTACATGGAGGGTATGGTACTAGAGAAAAAATGAGATGAGGAAAGCTATCCTCCATTTTGCATTAGCATATAACCTAATTCTAACAAATATGTTCTTTAAGAAGAGGTGTAAACACTTAATAACCTATAAAAGTGGACCATATAAAATTCAAATGGACTTTTTTTTCTACTTAGGAATATTGAAAGATCAAAGTGTAAGGATTGTAAGGTGATACTTGGTTAGAGTTTAAACTCATAGCGTTGGTTATTAGTTATGAATATCCACATAAAAAGATGTAAGAAAGATAATGAACTTAATAAGCGTCCAAAAAATAATTTGTGGAACTTAAGAAGAGAGAAGATAATATCATTTACAAATAAGTTGATAGTAAAGGAAACTGGAACAATGAAACAAAAGTAAACATCATGTGGACTAATATGGCATAGTCCATTAAGATAATGGTAAAGGATGTTTTTGGAGTATTTAAAGGTAAAGGGCACAAGTAAAAGAAACTTGGTGGTGGAATGAAAAAGTGCAAAAAGTTATTAAAGACAAATAGATGTGTTTTAAAGCATAGCATATTACAAGAAATAACAAAAACTTCCAGTAATATAAGAATGCTAAAAATGTTGCTAAGAGAATAGTAAGTGAGGTTAAACTCAAGACATATGATGATCACTATAATAGATTAGGATCAAGAGCAGGTGAAAAAGATGTGTTTAAACTTGCAAAAATAAGAGAATAGAAGGGTAATGACTTAGACCACATTAAGTGCATTAAAAGTGCTAATCAAAGGGTATTAGTTAAAGATGTGCAATCAAACAAAGGTGGAAAAGTTACTTTCAAAATTGTGAAATGACAATTGCCCTTAGAATATAAGTACTAAAAGTATTGTAAAACTAAGTAACATTAGATGTTATAGATACGATCGTAGGATTAGAATACTTGAAGTGAAATAGTCCTTGAAAAAGATGAAATCAGTAAAGGTCTTGAGGCTCAATGGTATACCAATAGAGGTTTGGAATATACTAGAGTAGTTTGTTTGACAAAATTGTTTAACAAGATTTTAAAATCGAAAAAATCTAATGAATGGAAGAAAAGCTCGATTGTAACAATTTATAAGAATAAAAGAGACATATAAAGTCACACTAATAATCTCAAGATCAAACTTATGAGGCATACCATGAAACTTTTTAAAAGAGTGATTGATAAGAGGCTACGACATGATACGAGTATATTAGAGAACCAATTTAGTTTCATGCTTGAGAGGTCTACCACGGAAGCTATTTTCCTACTTAGACAATTAATAGAGAAATATACAAAGAGGAGGAAGGACCTCCATATAGTCTTTATTGACTAGAAAAAGCTTATCATAGGGTCCCTAGAATGTTAATTTAGTGGGTGTGGGCATGAGAAAGGGGTTTTATAGGGGTATATAGGCATAATTAAGGATATGTATGAGGGACCGATAACAAATGTTAGTACTACTAATAGAGAGACCAGTGATTTTTGTATTACTATAAGATTACACTAAGGGATCACTATTAAGGCTGTACCTTTTCATGTTGGTTATATATGAGTTAAGAAATAATCAGCATAAGGGGATTTCATGATGCATGTTATTTGCCGATAATATAGCTTTGATTGATAAGATAAGGGATGCGTAAACACAAAGTTAGAGTTATGGAGAGATTCATTAGAAATTTAAAGGATTTAAAATTAGCCAAATTAAGGTAGAGTATATTGAATGAAATTTTAGTAAGGAGAGGAGCATGAGTGGAGTACCAGTAA
Source organism: Warburgia ugandensis (assembly GCA_035236585.1). Taxonomy (NCBI): domain Eukaryota; kingdom Viridiplantae; phylum Streptophyta; class Magnoliopsida; order Canellales; family Canellaceae; genus Warburgia; species Warburgia ugandensis. The sequence continues at coordinate 55,396,903 of CP141133.1, read as the reverse complement.
AGATTAATAACCAAGAAATCCTTCTAAAAGATTACTTTCAATACTTGGTATCAATAATTCATGAGAGTAGAAAGATTGAGATAAGGGTTACTCAGAGAATCCAAGTGGGTTAAACAAATGGAGGCACGCCTCTAGAATTTTATATGATTGGTGGGTGTCACTCAAATTGAAAGAAAAATTCTATAGGATAGCTATAAGGCTGACCATGTTCTATTGATTATAATGTTGCGCAATTAAGGAGCAACATGTGCTTAGGATAAGCGTAGCTCGAGTGAGGATGTTGAGATGGATGAGTGGTAAGACAAGAAATTCTAGAAGTAGAAATGAAAATATTAGAGGAAACTTAGGAGTAGTACCAGTAAGTAATAAGATGAGGTAGATTAGACTTGGATAGTTTGGACATGTCCAATAGAGACTAAAAATGACATTGATTAGAAAGAATGAGGTAATCTATGTTGAAGGTTTTAAAAGGAAAAGGTGGAGGCCGAAAACAACATGGATAGACATAGTGAAAAACGATTTAAAATGGAGGAACAAGATTCATATTGCTGACTCCTAATCGAGATGAAGTCTTGTTGATGATGATGAAGCTTCGACCGGAAAGAGTTGGGCTGAGTCTCCACATTTTGTGCCAGCTTCATTTTAAATGCAACATCCAGCATGTTCCAATCTCTCACCCCCGGGCCTGGAATTTGCTTATGCAAATATCAAGGCAATAACTTTTATGCTTGGGCGACTACCGAATAGATTCTCTTTAGTTAGAGCATATCATTGACCGAGCTCACCACTTTACATGAAACACAAGGGATTTCTAGATTCTTGATAATGTCACTCGATAATTGAAAGCATGATTTGTTTGAATTAACCAACCTAACGACGAAAATTCTCTTAGGAAAACATTGTATGAGGTCATCTGTCAGCAAGTTAATAATTTACATGATCAGGAACCTAGTTTAGACCGATCAATGTGAATTTTGCGCAATTGGCTTATTCTATTTCCAAATTTCTTCTCCCGATGATCTGGATAAATAAATCATCCGGCATTAAAAGTATTTGCGTCAAACACTAGAAGTGCATTGAATATTAGAAGCAGGCAAAATTTCAAGTGGGGACGTACTTCTTTAATGATCTCAACCGTTTATTATCTAATAGGGCACACTATTCACCGAAATTATTTAGAACTATTTGTCTAGCTTTTTACTTTTAAACACAGAATTTAGCAAACGAAAAGACAAACTGCTTGTATCCATCATGAAGACTCTATAGACCAGGGCGTTCACAGTCATCTAATAAGAAATAATTTTATCGTTTAGACAATTCATAGACCAAGTTTATGAAGTGTTATTTTTAATCCTGGAAAATACGCGCATCTTTGGTACAACTTTCCCATGAGCTACAGCGTAAAGGGCTAAAAGTCATGTGGGGCAGTTGGCCGCATGCAAAAAGGCAGCTCTCCTCGTCACCTCGGCACGCTTCGTCGAAGGTTCAAGTTGATACTTTTCACTTGTTGGCCAGATTTTTAGAAGCTTTAGGACTTAGGATAAATGACTCCATAAGTGTACATGCTTAATAAGAGAGAAAGGAGCACATACCTCATTTTTCATGCTCGGCGAAATTATTTTTATTAGATCATGTTAGGAATGGCTTCAATATGTTAGACATGAAATGTCACCTCCATGGAATGTTTCTAGCTTACATTTCTTAGTTCCAAAATTACAATTATTCTTTTTTGTTAAGTTTTTCAAAAATCTAAAACAAGCAAATAGAATTGTCCAAATGCATTAATTTCTCATGGGCTACTTATTTTTACTATTATAAACATGATCAAAGGCTTAGGATATGTAAAACTATTATACCACACAGAGAAAATAAGACATTCCTTTCTTGAGTAGGTACACTCACAGGAAATTTAGGATAATAAGTTATTGATAGTTTGCTTTGTAATTCTTTGCTGTTAAAAAAAAAAGAAAAAAAAGAAAAGGTAATTCATGAAAAATCAATATATTTGGACAATTGTAACCAATTATTTAGGATCTTTAAAGAATTAATAAAAATGAATAATTATAATTTGTATCTAATAAAAGGTGGTCTACAACTATTCAATGAGCATAAAATTTGAATTTGAATTTATCTGTGCCATTGCTAATATTAGGAACGACTTAGATCTGCAGTACGTTGTATAGAAAAATAGGCGTGCACACACTCTCTCCAGCGTGTACGATTACCGGGCCTAAGAAAAACGTAATGCGTAAGAGATCATCTGCATACTAGGCTGTTCGCGCTCGTTGGCGCTGTCTGTGGAAAAGCCCATTTGTCAACTCCGCGGAAGGATCGTATCATTCTAGTCACCTAATTCATAAAATGATGTATGAAAAACGTTAGCTTTTGACGGGAAATGTTATGAGAGAAGGTAGGAGTATGTAAACCTTCAAATCCGTAGAGAAATGCTTTCTTTTCTGCCCTGTTTCTGTAATTATTTCATGTTTTCTTCTCTCTTTCTTTAATATAACAAGTCTCCGCAGGAATTTCCGTCACAAAAAGTCTTCGCAGGACCCAAGACATAGAACTCGACTCCTAGTCCTCGCAGAAAACGTTAGGGAGACGGTTGCTGCCACTTTACAGCACCAGGGTAGTTCCACATGGACATAATCATGTCCCCTGATCAACATAGATCCGGAATTGGCTAAGTGCCCCATATGACAATCTTGAAAAAAAAAAGAGCAAATGAAATAGACCTTATTATGTGTCGAATCATCCTAGCCTCTTGATTTAGCCAGAAGACCCATTTTGAGGTAGTAATCCTTAAGGTGCTGAACTTTTTAATCCATCAAATAACGGTGATGTGCATTCAATGGATCAAAATCAAGATTAAGAAGATATACGATTTCGATTTTACGGGATGTTTCAAAGTGGGACCCAATTTTCATTGTTAATGAACCTAGCAGGATAAGTAACAAAGTCCTTTTTCTAAAACGAATTAGTCGTTATCCTACTTTGCTGTTTAGTCTCCTTAAAGGATCGACCCCTTCTTCCTATCCCTCGTTATTTATTTATAGGGCACTTATATTGACACAAATAGTTTTGTTATAGAGAAGAATTTAGAGGGCAAAATGGTAAATTTATTTCAATTGCCACGTGAAGCTACTTTCAATTGCCATGCTATCCTAATTAAAGCTAATGAGAACAGCACCGTTGCTTTCAAGGGCCACAATGCCGCTTTCAGCTAGTAGCAGTTAGAAATGTAAGGTATGTGGGGTTTCCATGCCTTAACAAGGGTTGCCATGGTTACCAAATATGTGAAACTCGTTTCTCCAAGTGGTTCTTTCATATACTAGTACAAAACTATCTTTAAAACAGAATAAAAATTATGCGAAACTTATCCAATATGTTCGAGAAATACCTAAAATACTTGCAGGTCTGTTGTATGCGGCTTTGGGATCCGTCGCGCCTACGAAGACTATTCCTTTTCGGTGGTTTGATTATTCTGATGAAAATTTTGAGTCGCCACTCATCTCTTTTGCCTAGGCTGAGATGCCAAGTTGGGCACATAAAATTCCTAGGTTGGGCACATGGTCGCGTACCCCTGAGGTAGTTTTCATCCAGTTAATAGCTTGGGACCCCGACTCTCCCGTTCAAGTCCTTTGTAAGAAATGTAGGTTAAGCAGGGGGAGGTCTCCCTGAAAAAGTGGAAAAATATAAATACGACGCAATAAAGAAATCGGTGTCGAAAGACATCATGAGTTGATGATGATGCATTGCAAAAATATAAATAAAGGAAGGGAAAGACGGGTGGCTTAATAGTTTGACAAGCTCCATGGCCGTGGGTCCTTAACCAGGCTACCCTGAAGAATTGGAAAAATATAATGGCATAAGCAGGATTCAGTGCAGGACTACAACATCAAAACATGTCTTAAAAGTAAACGATTATGCATTATAGGAATGTAAATAAAGGAAAAGAAAAGGTGGTTTAGTGGTACACGAGCTGTCTAGCCATTAGTCCTTAATTAGGTCATCCTAAAGAAGTAGAAAAAATAAAATAATGAAAACAAGATTTACTGAAAGACAGTGGCGTCAAATGACATCTTGAGATAAAATATAAAAGACAAAACACTCTTAGCAATTCATAGGAGATTTAGGTTTAGTCCCCATCACTAAACAAAAAGAGATTCGAAAGTTGCACCTACTTAGCCCACGGAAGTAGTATTTACTAATCTAGCAGTATATAATGGTTAATATGTGAAGGGGTCGCATAGTTGCTTCGTTGGCAACAACAAGAAAGAGACAAATAAACTGAGACATGGATAGGACATACCCTTGTACTCTGCTTTACATTTATGAAAGGAAGTAACAAAAATAATACATGTAGAGACTTAGTCAATACTTGCGCCATCAGATCATCACAAGGTTTTGCTATACAGTAAACCCTCCAGGGTAGAGGGGCACTATTAGGGCGGCTTTGAGATTTTAGATTATTGATTGTTTTTCACAAGTACACATACTATTGTAGTATAGCTTGTACAAGTATAGGTTCATCTTACAAGAACTTGACTTAAAAAGAATGAAGTTTAAACAAAATTTAATTTGTCACAAATTAAAAATAATAATACAAGAATTGAATAACAATAAACTAAACTAAAATCTATTGAATTAATGAAAAATACAAAATTTTGAATTCAAAAGATAGAAAATTAAACAAAATATCAATTAACTTCCCTAGCTTGATCATGCAAAATTCTTCAATTTTAGCCACATCCAAGTTGATCAACCTTCATCAATCTATCTCTTATGTCTTTTACTAAAGATTCAATGGCTGGATTATGTAAATCTTTCAAAAATCTGATGATTTGGACTAAGAAAAGAATTTGAGATTTGGGTGGCTTAGATTGATTTCTTTTTAAATCAACCATAATATTATCTAATGTGTCATGCATTAGATCTTATTCATAGATTTTTTTTTTAAAAATTTCAAATTAAAATACCATAGCAACATCTCTTACCGCGTTTGCAAGTGAGAGCGTTGTTAGAAAAGCAATGGATAATTGAGACAGTCATGCACTATTGCGCACGTGTGATGCTAGCTAAGCAGTATCTTATCCCTATTCATGATCCACAATTAGTCAAATCTTTGTTTATAAGTCAGGAACAGTCAACTTCTATGGAGATTTTACTAATTTTGGCTGCTCATTTCTTCCACTTTGTGATAAATTTTTTAATGAAACTTGGTATTTAGAACTATTTGATATTAGTAAATTTAATTGTATGGTTAGATTTGAAATCAAGATATTAAATCACAAACATAGGTTGTTCACCAACTTGTAGAACAGTACCTTTCAAGATCATTTCATAAAATTAAACCAATTCGACCATTAAATTTCAAAAAAAAATTATATAAAACTCTTTTCAGCTCAAACAAAAATATAAGCAAAGGATTACATCATTCAAAAACTCATCAAATAACCCAAACTAAAGGTGTAAAACAACTCACTATTACTTTTTTTGCAAATAGTAGTAAGTAGCTAACTTTAATCAATTCAAGTTATAATATTTGGAATAAAAATTGAAAATAGAACACATGTATCTTCTTCTCTTTGATGTCTTCTATCAAATTAATCAAATTTTAAATTTTTTTGTCAAGTATTGAAGTAAGAACCGACGTGCAAAATATCCCTATTCATCTCCATGCACATGCACTGTTTCATCTTCTTCAACCTTCGTCTTTTTTTTGAATTTTCAAGCTTTTTCAACTCCATCTTCGATCTAGTATTTATAGATGATGGAAAGTCTATTTGAATTCAATATTTAGTATTTTCCCCTCCATTCTCTTTTCTTTTTAATGAAGAATTCTAAATCAACTGAATTTCCTAAATTTTAGCTTGGTTTCCTATTAGGAAACTATTTCCCCTCTTCATCCTTTTCACCTTCTATCATTAAACATAAAATCCCTTAGCATTCTCAATTCTCTTATGCTTATGGTTTGGAATTGATGCTTGAGGATTGAATTGGAATCCTTACCTTTTTATTTTGATCCAAATGATTTGGATTGATCTAAGCCATCCATTTTAATATAAGCTTGATCAGAGATCTAGGATGTTGATTGACTTGATCTAACTGCATGGATCTTAATCTATATAGTATAAAACAAAGAAAATAACCTAATTAGTGTCATACAATATTCAATTTTATATATACTTACATCAGATCATCATCTAACGTTGAAAATTTACTAAATTAATGTTAGATTATAAAATTTTCAAATGATATATATTTTTATATATTTCTAAATAATATCTTAAAAATATTTCAAAAGTTTGCTAAATAAGGGTAATTTATACAATAATGGACTCTTAACACATCCCCAATTAGCATTTTGTTAGTCCCGAGCAAAACATGTAAAAATTAAAATTACAAAATTGATACAAATTTCCACTTTCGCAGGTATTTACAATTGCATTTAGCATATGCAATAAGCCCTTGAACCCCTAGGTCACCTCTAGTCGATGAGTTAGGCCTCATGGGGTTTGCAGTAAATTTACCCACAAAATTCAAGAAGGGTAGTTCTTAAGTTTATCTCTAAGAATTTTCATCATTTTATACTCAAACTATAACTTTGGTATGTTAATAAAATTGAATGAAAAATTAAAAACCCTACACATATGCTAAATATATTTCATTTAGGTTTAGATCTCAAAGTGTAGCATATGTATAGTCTATATATCTCTAGGTTACTTTTAACTTTTGAACTTCATCTAAAATATGTTTTGACCTCAATCCTCACTAATAGACATACACTTAGAAATAAAACTGTTAGAAAAAGGTTCAAATCATATCTCTTTTTAAATATGTGAGTGGAGTTAATAAAAACAAATTTATCTCATGTATACTCATGAGGGAACATGAGTTACTAAGGAATTTAATTTTTTATCCCTTTAGAAAGGATAAGATGCCATTACCTTTGAACTTTTGGAAATACTACTCTTTAAATCCTATACATTTATATCCTCATCAAGACTATATTAATCCTAAAATCTATAGGTCTTCAACGTAGTCTTAGGACATGGTTATAAAAAGGAAGGGCATAAAGGGTATTCAAAATTCTTGAAAAATAAGTAGAGGTCTTCTACTAAAGTTAAGAATTATTCTTTACTTTGTTTCCTGAAGTGAACATTTCATCATTTTTTTTTTCTTTTTTCATTTCAAATTCAAACTTCTTCTTCTTTTTAGCACTTTTGCATCTCATTGAAGAACATTATTTTTTTCTTGATATTCACTTTTCTACTTTATTTAAAACTAAAAATTATTTCTTCATTCATCACTAACTTATCTTTTGAAGAAAATAGGTAATGGATATATTATATTGGATTAACATGGGTAAAGGTAATTTGGGTGAGAAAAAGAAAGGCTTATATAAAAGGCTGAAATTGGTAAGTAGTGGTAAAAATACTTTTGGGTAGGTTTTATATCTTTAGGTTAACAACAAGGATATCCTAAATCCTTTTTTTAGGTTTCATATAATCAATCATATTCAATGAACTTGTAGAATTTCAAGAGTAATATTCTAATAATTTAGGTAACTAGCCAAATTTAAAAGTTGAAGGGATCAAATTTTACTTTAGACTCGTTAAAGAAAATTAGGAACATTTATAACCTCTCAAAATGAATGAATGTCTCTAAAACTCACATAGGTTATGGGGTCTCCATTGAATTTCTTCAAGATCTCTAAGTTATAACTACTTATTAATCTAGTATGCAATTGTATGTACAAACGTGATTTGAGACTTTGCTTTCATAGAATACTTTAGAAAATGAGTAAAATTATGAATAATCATATGCAATTCTAATAATAAGCCAAAGGTGAAAAGTAATATTAAACTTTTGAAACCTAATTCTCATCATTGTATTGGAAAGTGACCTAAAAAATCAAAAACATTTTCAAAATAGCTCAAATTTTTTTACTTTTAAAATTTTTAAAAATGTTTTCATCATTTTTTTAAAATAAGAAAAATAACTACAAAAATACTAGAATTTACCAAAATTCTACACCCTTAACCTAAGTGAAACATTGTTCTCGGTGTTTAAAAAGTAATATGATGATAATGCATTGAGAAATGATGGAATGGGGGATGTAGAAAAGGAAAGTTCTGAAAAACTATGGTACATAATTATTACAGATGGAAAATTTTTAGAGGAAAAATTTATAGAATTCGAAACTTCCATAGGTCCCATAAAAATGAGCCGGACAGGCATCTGAAAAGGAAAGTTGATTTAATTTATCTTGCACTTTTGAATGTTTAATTTTATCATTGGGCAAGATAAATATATTTCCAAGTTGCTTTTCATGATTAAAGATAATATTAGAAGCTTGATGTAGCCTTTGTGGAAATGGCGTGGTATGACTTAGTGGGTGGGATGTTTCCTTATTAGCAAATTTATCATTTTTTCTATCAAATTTCATTACCATTTCAACCTTTTTAGAACCAAATTTCTCAATTATTTTACCATTATAAAGAATGGTAATTGCCTTTGTTTGTTCCATGTTTGTAGCTCAAGAATTAATCTCACGTACCACATCCACATCATCATAGTTTTTATTTGGTGCGATATGACATTACCCTTTTTCAATGGTTTGTAGCATTTGAGACATCATGTCCTTCAATTCAATCATGGATTGTGTAGTCTCGTTTGATTGGGCTTAAATTTTAGCATTTTTCTTCTTTTGTTTCAGCATGAATTGATGAAAGTTATCCTCTACTTCCCCCTTAGGCTGAGGAAGGTAAAGTCTAGGAGCAAGTGGTCCTTGATTTTGGTGATAGGGTTGGTATTGGGCCTCCTGCAAGACATTAAGCTATATCCAATTTTCCAATTGAAATTAAGATGATTACTTTAGTTAGAATTATATGTATCTGAATATTGAAAAAAAAGGTCTCTTATAAGAATGTACCTATTTATGAAGTGCATCCTAAAATGCAGGAATAGTGGGACATTCCTGAGTGGGGTGTGTATTATTTTCACAAATATCACACACTTGTTCGACTTTCTTAGAGGAAAATTTTCACATTTCCATGGACTCAGTTGTTTTAGCTAGGGATGCTATTTTAGTATTCATATCATCTTTTTTAGTCATGACATATATTCCTCCCTTAGAGAATGTGATGGTGGACTTGGGCTTGTTTGGTTAACCTACTTTTTTAGAATCATACCAAGTTTGTGCACTCTTTACCATCCATTCCAAATACTCATGTGCATCTTTAGGTTATTTATTTAATAAATTGCCACTGCACATCATTTCAACAAACTAGCGCATATCAAAATTAAGTCCTTCATAAAAGAAGCTAATGATATGCTAAAGTTTGTATCCATGATGTGGACAAGTTAACAATAATTCTTTGAATCTTTCCTAGCATTGGTAGAAATTTTATTTATCCTTTTGGGTAAAATTCATTATATTTTGGTGGAAAGTATTTGTCTTATGTATAGAAAAAAACTTTTTAAAGAATTTTCTAGTCATTTCTTACCATGTACATATGGAACTTGATGACAGTGAATGAAACTACATCTTAGCTATTTCTTTAAAGAAAAAGGAAATAATTTGAGTCTTACCATATCTAATTTGATATTTTGTGTATGTTGGCTCATGCACACTTCATGGAATTCTTTTAAATATAGGTAAGGACTCTCACTATCCAACCTGTAAAATTTAGAAAGTAATTGAAACATTCCTGTCTTTATAGCAATCATACCAGCATTTTGAGGTAAAATTATACATGAAGGTATGCTGGTATAATTACGTTATAAATAGTCTCTTAATGTTCTTCCATGAGGATTTTGAATATGTCAATTATCCTCATGTGCTTCGTTTTGATCCCATTCATTATTATAATTCCTTCTCCTATTTTCAGGTGGTGGAGAATGATTCCTCCATGAATTTATGTTATCATTAAATAGAGGTGGATGATCATCAACATCAAAGAGAGGATTATTCATCCATGAGGAAACATCATTGTTATCCATGGCAAGAGGTGGTTCATCATCATTAAAGAGGGCATTGTTCCTCCATGGGGAAATCTCATCTTTGTTAATGTTGGTTTGTAGATTACCCTTTGATCAGTGTTTAGATTATTCATTGAATGCAACTGATCATGTTGTTTTTCATTTTGTTATGCTTTTTTTAGAAAGTAAACTAAATGATGCAACCTGATGTATAAAATGATGCATAGAAAAGGACACAATCAAACAATTTTTGAGGCTAACAAGCTAAAATATTTTGATTAAACTAATATAACTCTCCTTCTCTCTTTCAAACTTTCCCTACGGTGTAGTAGTTAGATCTTAACCTAACCTACTACTTCAGACCCTCCTCACCTAGTTGTAAGTAGTATGAGTAGTAGAATGTGCAGGTAGAGCTAATCGTTTAAATATCAACGTAGTTAGTTAAACAAGGGCCATCGAAGTCGCAATGAGTCGCCTCCTTCCAAGAGGGTCCTAAGAGCATGTGGTGGCTTCTATAGGTCTATTCTAATTGATTTTAAATTAATTTGGAAGGCTGGGTTAAGAGCTTGTGGTGATTATCCTAGAGATGTTAATGAAATTCACCCTTAATCTTATGGGGTCGGGTGCCCTTACTAATTAATTTTCAGGCTCTGTAGTAGTTCAATCAACATATGAATCACCTTAAAGCAATAAATGTATCCTAAAATTTAATTAAAAATAATAAACTAATACAAACTCTAAAATGCAACAGATATAAAATATGCTTTCTATATACAATTATACTATCAAATAATGCAAATTTATTCTAATAATGCAAACCCTAATTTAGGAATTTTAGAGTTAGAATTTCTCATAGTGGCGTTTGGATAAGATCTTCTCATATGAGGGTGGGACCATTTACATTCCTCCTCTACTTTTAGGTTATGATGATCCATCCTTGACCTATATTATTATAATATTTTTTAAATGAATTGTGATTAATGAAAAATACAATGCGTCCTCACAACAATTCACCCAAAATAAAAAAATTTGGCTATCCTAATTGAGATCCTCCTTGAATTCCTCCTTTTCCAATTTTCTACAAAATATGAATAGCAATAAGTACCAAATTTAGGAAATAGAGTGATTATGCACTAAGAAAAATTAAAAAATGCCTAAAATGCTAAAACAATGCAATTCCTAAAAATCTTATTTTTCTAATTTTTTGAAAATTTGGATTTCTTAAAATTTTTGTTAAATTTTATGAAAACTTCGTTGTGGGTCCCTGCAATGGCACTAAAAACTTGTTGATTGTTTTTACAAGTACACGAGCTATTATAGTATAGCTTGTGCAAATACAGGTTGATCCACGGGGACTCAACTTAAAAAGAATGGGGTTTACATAAAATTTAATTTGTCACAAACTAACAAAAATTACAATAGTTGAATAAGAATGGACTAAAAATTTAGATCTATTGAATTAATGAAAAATACAAAATTTTGAATTCAAAATATAAAAAATAAACAAAATATCAATTAAAATCCACTTTCCTAGCTTGATCATAGAAAAATTCTTCGATTTTGGTCATATCCAAGTCAATCAACCTTCATCAATCCATCTCTTAGGTCATTGATTAAAGATTTAATGGCTTGATGATGCATATCTTTCAAAAATATGATGATGTGGACTAAGATAAAATTTGAGATTTGGGTGGCTTAGATTGGTTTTTTTCATTTTTTAGATAACTCATAACATTCTGTGATGTGTCATGCATTAGATCCTATTCACAATTTTTATTTTTTTTCAAATTAAAATATTAGAGCAACACCTCTTCTTACGTCTGCAAGTAGAGAGCATTACTAGAAAAGTTGTGGAGAATTGAGACAATCATGCACGGTTGCGCATGTGTGACACTTGTTAAGCAGTATTTTATCCTTGCTCACAATCCATGATTAGTCTAGTTTCTGTTTACAATCCACGAACAGTCAAAATCCATGGATAGTTCACTAACTTTGGTCACTGATTTCTTCTACTTTTTGATAGAATTTTTTAATGAAACTTGGTACTTAGAACAATTTAATATCAATAAATTCAATTGTATGGTTAGATTTCAAATCAAGATAATAGAAAATAAGATATTCAATCACAAACAAAGGTTGATCACCAAAATGCAAAACAGTACCTTTTAAGATTATTTCATAAAATTAACCTAATCGACCATTAAATTTTAAAAGAAATTATATGAAACTCTTTCTAACACAAATAAAATTATAAACAAAGAATTAGATCATTCAAAAACTCATCAAATAACCCAAACTAAAGGTGCAAATAGTAGTAAGAAGCTAATTTTAATTAAATCAAGTTAAAATATTTAGAATGAAAATTGAAAATAAAACACTTGGGTCTTCTTCTCCTTGATGCCTTCTATCCAATGAACCAAATTTCAAAAATTTTCGTCAAGTATTGAAGTGGGAACTGATGTGTAAAGTACCCCTATTCACCAGCCTGGTTGTGCACTATTCATCTTCTACAACCTTTGTTTTTCTATGAATTTTCAAGCTTTTTCAACTATATCTTCAATCTGATATTTATAGATGATGGGAAGTTAGTTTGAATTCAATCTTTAGTAATTTCCCTCTCCATTCTCTTTCCTTTTCTATGAAGAATTCTAAATCAACTGAATTTCCTAATTTTTATCTTGTTTTCCTATTAGAAAACTATTTCCCATCTCTTCATCCTTTTCACTTTCCATCATTAAACATAAAATTCCTTAGCATTCCTATTTGTGCTCATGGTTTGGAATTGATGCTTGAGGATTGAACTAGAGTCCTTGCTTTTTTTATTTTGATACATATAATCTGGATTGATCTAAGTTGTCCACTTTAATCTAACCTCAATTGGAAACCTCTGATGTTTATCGACTTGACTAACTACATGGATCTTGATCTACCTCCTATAAAATAAACATAACCTAATTAGTGTTATACAACATTCACTTTTACACATACTTACCTCATATCTTCATTTAACTTTGAAAATTTACCAAATTAAGGTTAGATTATAAATTTTCAAATGAAATATTTTTCATATAAAATTTTAAATAATATCTTAAAATATATAAAAAAAATGCTAAATGAGGGTAATTTATACAATAATTAACATAGATTCTCATGTGATCTCATATGACATACGAGACAATCTCTTGAATGATCAAACGACTCAAAATGATAAGATTGTGGGAAGAATCTCAAGTCCCTATAATGTGAAAATTCTCACTAAATATTAAGAATATTGGTTTTTATAAGATGGATGAGGCGCCTAAGTTTGGTGTGTCAGTAAGTACATGAAAATGGCAAAGAACAAAAATTTTGGATTCACTTTTTGGATTCTACATCCTTTGCTCTAGGAATTTGAAAAGAAGTTAGAATGGACCCTTCTAGATCTATTGATTATTGGAGAGAGAGAGAGAGAGAGAGAGAGAGAGAGAGAGAGAGAGAGAGAGAGAGAGAGAGAGAGAGAGAGAGAGAGAGAGAGAGAGAGAGAGATAAGAAGTTGTCTCTACTATAGAGGCACCTCTCTATTATAAAGATGTACCCAACTAGTAGGTGCTGCATTTAAAAGAAAGGATCCTAAACAAGTTTAGAACTCTATGAGTTTTAGCTATAAAGAAACCATGGTAGTAATAGGCTTCAAAGGAACAACTTGTTGCCACCTATTCTCTTGATGTAATTGTAAGTAAGAGAATCAAGTTTTTGGAAGCTTTTCATTGCTTAACTCTATTATGAGATCGAGTTGTTTTGTTGCCCAGACATGAAATTGGGTGCACATTCGAATCAAATTTTGTATTGTGCATGATGCATTCAAACAATCATATAAAGGAAGCATGAAGGCTGATGTTCCCTAGGAGAAAGGTTACATATACATATACATACATGCATATGTATGTATGTATGTATGTATGTATGTATGTATGTATGTATGTATGTATGTATGTATGTATGCATGCATGCATGTATGGACACACAACATACACACATCACTATGTATGAAGTGATTGTGAGTACATTCCTCTGGTACATGAAGTGTTGTGATTAGATTTTATATTTACTTATAGATGTTAATTGCATTACTTTGAAAACCGAATACATATAACAAATTTTGACTTTTGAATACATATAGACTGCTGTCGCTTTAGAATTACTTGCAAGTGCATGAATTGAAGCAATATTAGCATGCGAAAGAGGTTGATTCCATTAGGAATCTCACAAATTTATACATTGGATGCATCTTATTTAAAGTGCTTAACTTTAGCCAATGGAAAGATTGATTGAATTTGAATTCAAACTAGGAAAGTAAATAACATGAAATTTGAAACATGCATTGAATTAAAAACTACAACTAAAAGAAACTTTCTAAAATATTTGATATGCAATGGAGAAACTAACCTAACTAACATGCATTCACTTCAAGGAAACTACTGTAAAACTAGCATGAATAAATCTAAGAAACATAAACTAAGGAAACTTGCTGAAATATAAGACTTTCCTAAACTAGAATTAGAAACTTTCTAAAACTCAAAAGGAAAACTTTCTAAACTTAAATTAAGCTACAAACAACTAATTGACAACTACCGAAACATGATTAAGCAATTAGACTAATCAAGAACCAAAGAAATTAACCTAAGTTCCATGTGCTTGATCCATGGATGGTGCGCATGGTTCATGGGTTTAAAGATGCTCAGATTTGATAATTCAAAGGTAAACTAACTCATAACCTAAGCTATGCACTTAATAAAAAACCTAAAAACCTAAATGGGTTCTTCAGTATTCAAATAAATAAGATATTTTGATAGCTAGAAAGAAAGCATAAAGATTAAAGTGTGAAATTTTTAGATTTCAAGCACTTAGAACTTCAAATTAAATCAAGCATATAAAGCAATTGAAACAACAATTTCTCTATAAGATAATAACCCATATCTAAATTTCTTTGATACAAGAAAGAACCAAGGAAAAGAATCCTCAAAGATTTTTATTGAATCAATGCCAAATTACACACAAAAAATATGCACATATAACATGTACATCATTTAGAAATTGCACACAAAACTTAGCATAAAAACTTAATCTAAAAAATAACAAAAATACAATATAATTCTCACAATGTAAAGAAGATGATATGGGAAGAAAACCCAAAAAGAATTCAAGATAGAAGATGGATGAATGGATGAACTAACAATGGAAAAAGATACCTAAAACTAAGTGCTATCAAGGGAGAAAATTGTGAAATTCTTAAAGTGGAAAGCAAGGATGCAAGATGTTTCATATCTTGAATGTCAAAACCAGAGAAGAACATACTTGAATCTTAAGGGAATGAGCAAGAGAAACTAAGAAGATGAAGCAATGAAAAGAGAAAAAATAAACTGGAAGGAAGTATGTGGAATTAGAGACCAAAAACACAAACAAAACAACTGTGAAATTAAAGCAATGAAACTAAACTACTAACTTAGAGTTGACATGCAAATAATAAGGTGAATAACTAAGAAATCCAAAGGAAGAATAACCCAGAAGAAAGCTAAAGTCCAGCTCTAAAGATCTGCAAAGGAAGATTGATGTGCTTCAAGGTTTGCACCAACCTGTGCTTAAGATAAAAAAACATGGAATTCAAAGGCTACTTATAGATGGCTAGTTTTCCACTTTGGTGAGGACTTAATTGAAGAATTGAAAGTAGATCTAGATCTAGGAATTCAATAAGGAATGTTAGGTTGAAAATGGGTGGAGAAATGATGTCATGGTAGTTTCCATAGTTAGAAGGGAGGGAGGTGTCACCTTCTCAAGAAGGTGGCATACAGATCCTTCCCTTCTAAATATATGGTATTTTGGCTTTTGGAAATAGACAAAAAGGAAAGCAAAATGGATCAGTAAAGATGGGAAGGATCTAGGGATTTTGATTTTCTTTGACTTGAAATATTATAAATGATCATTTTACCTTTTACATATGTCACTTAAAACCTTCTAATTATCCCTTGAAAATCACACTTTTTAACATAGAATAAATGCTTGAATTGAATTTCCAATCATGTAACTCCATGTGGCATGGCTCACTTTGATGACTCATTCCTTGCTGGCTTGAATGGCTAACTCCCTTGGCTTGAAAACTTGGATGGGTTGGCTTACTTAGGTTTCCTATTTAGACTAGGAAACCTTGTGCATGGCTCTAATTCTTATGCAAAGTGGTGAAAATGCATGACTTTTTACGTACATAATTTTAATCACCTTTGATTTCTTCCAATTTCCCTGAGCCCTTGGAAGGGGCGCGCCACCCCTTGCACCCTTGGTAAGCTAATGCATATATTGACCTGCAAAAATCTCTATGAAGCACAATATAGGCCATCGGATCATCTTCTCACTTCCTACAAAGAGAGTAAAAACCATAAATAAATCCTAAAAATTATGATGATTCACATACTTACTCTAAATTTTCTTTTGAACCTACAAAATATCAAAATTTTGAATTATTAATTAAAAAATACTTGTGTTATGAATTTTTGCAAAAAACCTAGAGTTTTATACTCTAATTTATGACATATAGACTACTAAATTGGTATTTTTTTTATAAAAAATTGAATACTTATCATAGACAATCTTTGATTACTAGATACATGTAGACATATAAAGAAAAGACCCTTGATTATAGGTTGATTGTGTGTATCCAAAATACAATAATCAGGGCTTCAATGATCTTAATATGTTGTCTTGCATAAATTTTACAACATGATTGGATTGTTGACTTAGTTTTACCATGTGAGCTAGTGGATAGCTACTATATGCATGTCTTTTAAACTATGAATTAACTTGATGATAGTGCATGGCCTTTGGATCCTCTTTGTCTAGTATGTGATGTGGCGTTAACATGTTTTCTCTTTGGTTATTTAGGCATAAGTAGCTTTATCACAACCTCAAGTGCATACTAATATCCTTTTGTGTGTTTATAGGAGAAGTTTAGTAGCATTGGGTATATATTTTGCATCCCTTTAGTCATTTGATGTTCGAGGATCATACATATATTGCCATTGACCAATGAACATCAGGAATGCATGGGGTTTAACTCTTTCAAAGTCATAGCTTATCTTTTTTGAACATGGTGAGTTATGTGTGGTCAAGATTTACAATGTTTAGGGTTTCTAAGTTGGTGAGGTTCTTCAAGTTAAAAACCTTAATAACTTTGAAGCTTTTCAAGTTAGTGGGACTCCTTGAGCTGGTATAGCTTGTCTAGCTGGGGTCCTTAATATCCAGGTGCCTTTGAGCTGTGGGGCCTATTCAGCCCAAATCCTTGTTTCCTATGACTCTTTAAATTGTAAGGCTCGTCTGGCTAAAGTCCTCGATCATTAAGACTCTTTGAAACACATTCGGTTAGAGTCCTTGATCTCTATGACTCTTCTACTTGCAGGGTTTGTTTATTTAGAATTGTTGATTTCTAGAAGTATTCAAAATTTGGGGCCCATTTATGTAGAGTCCATGAATTTTGGAACAAATTAAGCTATGGGCTGGTCTAGTTAAAGTCCTTGATTTTTGGGAGTCTTCAAGCTATGGGGTCCATTAAGCTATAATCCTTGATTTATGAGACTAGTAGGTCACCAAAATTCTAGTCATCTCATGACTTTATGGTCATTAAAGTTTGAATTAAATAAAAAGTATTGGACTTTAGGAATCTAGTTGGATTTAAGGGTCTATAAGACTCTAATTTGGTTTAGAACTTTGCTGGAAAAGAAAATGTAATAACCCAAATAAATAATTAAGCAATAATGATAATAATAAAGGGTAAAATAGTAAATACACATGGGCCTGTAGGGTGTGGGACCCATGATGAGGCTATAAAAGCCTGCCCGGCCTTTTGTATAGCCAAACTATTCCTCTCGAGTTCTGTGTTGATGATGCAAGCAACGACATGGAACTCCCCTATCAGGCACACGTAGTGACGATCTAACCATGGTAGGTCTCCCTCTACCATTTCCCTTTCTTTTCTTATAGTTTCCGTCATTTTAACGTTAGAAAACGGTGTGGATTGCCATTTTTTGGTGAAATAGTAGGCATTATTATTCTTATTAAAGTAAACCAATGAAACAGCATCAAATCATGGTCTGAACTGTTCATCTTGTGCAGGGTAACAAGAAGAACAAACCCATGAATTTTCATGGTAATCGGGTAGCTAGGGATGCCGAAAAACTCATGAAAACAGTAGAAGGAGAAATTTTAGGGACGTGACAAAAATCGTGTAAAAACACTAGATAATGATAGAGTTGGTTGAAAAGGTGCTTAAAATGAGATATACGTGAAAAACTGAGCGAAATGGTGTAAAAATTGCACCATTTGCATACCTGAGCGTCGTCGGCGGTGACTGAAGTCCGGCTGTCTTCTTCGGCAATGGCAATCGGCAGTGACACGCATCATGAGTATCACGCACCACGTAGGTGCCATGCAGACTCAAGTACGCAGATGGTACGTGCACGATGCCATGCGCGTGACACACGACGCCATGCGACGTCACGCACACAGCACCCGCGCGCCGCAAGTGCACGACACCCGCGCGCCATGCGTGCGACACGTAGCTCCATGCACGCACACATGCAACACGTGCACTCACGAAAACAACGTGCGCGTGCAGTGCGCTGGCATACACGCATGCGCACGAAGACGACGCACGCTAGTTAGCAGTGCACGCACACATGCGAGATAGTGTATGTGCACGCAATGAGCCAGCAGAGCACGTGTGCTAGCGGTACACGTACGTTCGCACATGGGTGAAGTGCACGCACGTGCCAGATGGCACATGCACAGTTTTTTTGGATATATATTGTTTTTGGGTCCTATGACCCTTCTATTTATAAAAACTTGATTTTTAGGAGCTACAGAGGTCCAAATTGCGATTTGAAAGAAGCGTTGAGACCGTATCGATGACGTGGACCTAGGTTTGACTTAAAAATCTAGATATAATTTTTTTTTAAGGGTTAAACCACTGAATGTTGTGAGATAATCTCAATTAGGCTGATCAATGGATGATCAGGCCTTAGATCTTGATGGTATAAATCAAATGTGAGATAATCTAGGGGATTAGAGGGATAAACATCATTGAATTGCCAAATGATGGAGGATTTATAATGTAAAAGTACGTCAGAGCGTGCAACGTGATACTTCCATGTGCTTGATTTGAGCATTGCATTTACTGAGGTAGGTGATTTCATTCAATTACTTCATGATTTCAGTAACCATGAGTGGATTTTTAAAGTTTTTGAGACATGTGTTTTATGTCTTCTCATGGCACATAAATAGATCCCTATTTTCGTGTTGTAGCATGACATTTCAATTTGTTAATAACTATGTTTACATGTGATGCTCTATCTTGACATGGACTTTGATTGTATTTATTGGGATTATTTATAGCGCCTTTATATGATTTATATCTTGCCGATGTTTTATGACGGGTGCTTCCACCTGGTGGGTACTATGCTAGGAGGGTTGTAGGGTTGGCCACTCACCCTTTAACTTTGTGATGATGATGATTAGACACCTCCCTTGAGTGATACAGGGACAGGTACGTAGGTGGAGGTATCATGGGTACTCCCCCCTACGGGTCCATTCCTTCCCATGAGGATGGAGAAAGTCTCCCGTTTGGGTGTCGACGGGGAGTGGCAGTGGTTCAAATCCTGATGGGGTTGTCATTGCAGCATAGTAACCCATATAGTTATTTATCATGTTCATATGGCTTTATATGTGGGGGGAATTGAGGCAAGCTGGGCTTAGGCCGTGAGGAACTCCAGGGGCTGCAGGCTGCATGGGAGGGACCTAAAGTTAATATGGGCACACATCACCGGTGATTGAGTATCTTGGAACATTTTAGTATCATTTTGATACAGTGTTTTCTTATTCATGATTACATGCATATTATCCTGTGAACATATACTAGTATGGTTTGGATGTACATAACTTTGTATTTTGATCATGCCTTGCATGACATCCTGATGTAACTCGACACCTGTTTTGTGAAAGTTTGTAATTATGAACGTTCGGTTATTTGACATGTCTTAGGTATGTTTCCTTCATGAGAATCATAGTGTAAAATTTGTTAAACTTTATTTGAGTGTAATCACCTACACAAGCATAGCTTGCTGAGGCATTGCTTTGTTTTGCAATGCCTTAGATTTAGAATGTGATAATAAAAAGGGAAAGAAGGAGGAGTAGCAGTGATTTGGAAGAAGACTTGAAGACCATCCATTTTATTTCCTTATTCGGACATAGATTAGAGTATGTTCCTTGGACTAGACTTTTGAGACTTTCTTAGATGTGGATATATTTTTATAGATTGGACTCATATTATGGTATGGAGGATGTTAAAGTTTAAATGGAAATATTGTGGTGATTATGGATGGAACCTGGTAACATTTGATTTGATTTATTATCGTCTTTAATTAGCCCGTGTATTTATTCTAGTTTTGAATCGAGTATGCTCAGAGTATCAAGGTTTTAATGTTATTTATGATTACAGTTTTGAATTTGATTGACCCCCAAGGTTTTTGCTTTCAGTCAATTCTTTTTAAAGTTGTGTTAAAAGTTCTATAATTTAAAATTTTAATTTACAAGGATCCCGTTTTATTTTCTTAAACATATTATGACTTTTATTATTATGGAATTTTATTTTATTTTGATAAAACCCGGGGTGTCACAGAAAATGAGAATGGAAAAGTCAGAACCAAGTTTTGGATCTCAATAGTAGCCTACTTGTTCTTTTTTTGGACTTTAAGTAGAATTCTTTTTGGAACCAAATGGGTGCCTTGTCTTAGTGTCAACTGGGACACACTTGATACTTTTATCCATTTATGAATGTTTTAAGTTTAGGTCTCCAAGAAGACTTTGGACATTTGGAGTTTGAGTTGGTTTAGAACTTTGATACTTATAACAAAGTGAGCTTTTAGTCTTGATTATCAGCTAGGCCTATTAATTTTTAGGGTTACCATGGTCTATAAAAGAAAGTGAGTACCTAGTCTTGAATATCAACTAGGGCCCACTAGTCTTATCTATTCAGGAGTTTTTCGAGTCCAATATCTTTGCTCAATTCAAATAAAGTTTATGATTGTTTTTTAAGGATTCTAAGTAAGCTCAAAGAGTAATAGTCTTAATTTATTTATTTTAAAGTCACACAATGTTCAATAAACATGGACAAGAGTATGGAAGCCCAGTTTAGTTAGAGATGGAGCCCACTTCATTAGAGATAGATTGAACACCTAGTCTCAGTTATCAATGTGCCCATTTTTGCATCTTTCCAAGGGATCAAATTAGACAAACATTCTGGGGCATGCTAAAACTATGCCATAAAGGAAACATTTTTCAAACCCTGATCCTATAGAAATCTCTCTTGGGCATGGCTAGTGGGTACAAGCCATATGAAAGAGACATGAAGCTAGAAGGAAGGAAATGAGGAATCAACTTTTCTGAACTTTTTGAAAATCTCTTGGGAGAATGGTGGAGTACCTCTTCTAAACTTTCCTCTCTCAGTCTTTCTTTCTTTGTATGTGTCTAATATGGGTGTAGAAAGTGGCAATTTATTGATTTCTTGGAGAAAGGAGTTATGGGAGTTTTAGGGTAGTGGGAGAGTATCAGGAGTGGAAGAAGTGGGTTAGGAAAGGAAAAGGTGGATCTTGGAGAGATGGGAGAATCCAAGGGGTGGCAGAGAGAATGGAAAATAAAACAAGGACGGAAGAGAGAAAATGAAAATATGGGAGAGAGAGAGAGAGAGAGAGAGAGAGAGAGAGAGAGAGAGAGAGAGAGAGAGAGAGAGAGAGAGATATAGGCCCCAGTGAAGATGGAGAGGAGAGCGATAGAAATGGGTCTCTGTGGTAGTTAGAAATCTTAGCCACCAAGGACACGATGCCTAGTTTATAATGATCCACCATAAGGTTGCATCCTTCTACCATCCATATTTAAAAGGGCTTCAAAATAATGTTTCATGTAAGAAAGTTTCGTAAAGATACAACTCTGTGTGGGGCCCATGTTTTCCCATATTCATTTTCTTAATAAGATAAATATTTATGAGAGTGAAATAGAAACAAGATGGGGTGCTTAGTGTCATGTGGTCCCCACCTTAGTTTTAAAATGAAAAAGGAGTCTAAGACAGGGGAAACCTAGTGAGAGTGGGCCCCGTTTCCTATTTTTCCTTTTTAACTAAAATGAGGTTTTCTACCTAGCCATTGAGAAAAAGTTTTAACCAACTTAGAAGACTTATAATATGCTATAAAAAGGTCTTCTAATCTCAGAAGCCTTAAATAAGTGGGAATCTCCCTGGGAGGGTCCTTGCCTTTTTGGAACTTGAGAGAAGACCCTAAAGGTCACTTTTTTTACTAACTAATAGGCCTACTTGTTGATTAAAGTGAGTCCCATTCATGTATAGCTTTGGGAGGATGATAAATTTCCTAGGATGCCTTTGAAGAGACTTTCTAGACAATGATTTCTTTTGGGAGCTATTAACATCAGGGACTTTCTCTTTAGGAGCATCCTAAGTGACACATATAGTAATATTACATGCATACCTCTATATTTAGAAGGTTTTAATCCAAAAATACTTAATTATCACTAATTATAGTTAATTTTATAATTTTGCAAATTTAGGGTACAAATGAAAATAGACAAAAATTGAACATTTTACCCCTAAAAGAGAAAATTCACCTTTCAAGCTACATTGAGGACTCATACATGCCAAAAATAAAGTTAAAGGGTTCAGAACAATAACTGGATGTCAAAATCAAAGTTAGAGTAGGTAGAAACCCAAAATGGAAGATAAAGCCCTATCCATTAAAAATAGGGTGCTTGTATAAAAAGTAAGGTGATAAAACTTCCCTTTCAAGTATTCATGCATACTACCACCTTGGGAATCTTCCTAAAGATGAGGATGTTACCTACTCTTCTGCCAAGTTTGGAGGCATTTCATGTTTGTTTGATGCTAGAAAAAGCAGATTTTCTCATTGGAGCCATAATTAGAATCTCAATTCAATCACTAGTGAAATCTCCTCCAATTAGGAAATAACCAGAGGAGTTTTGGTCCTTTCTTTATGGGGAATCCAACAATGGTGTTTGATCTCCAATCTACCACCATTTGGATGTTAGGCATTGGAAATCGATAGTAACCACAGGTTATCAATGCCAGAAAGAATGGGGTAGGAAAAAGAAAAGGAAGAAAAGAAAGGGGAGAGAGAGAGAGAGAGAGAGAGAGAGAGAGAGAGAGAGAGAGAGAGAGAAGGCGGGGAAAGTGGCGGTGTGGTTCTAGTGTGCTAGCTTGCTCAGGTAGTGCGTCGGGCTTGTTGCGCCATAGTAGAGTTAGAGGATAAGAGGGAGATCATGGATGCGGCCTGGTGTTGATGGAGGGGAAAGGTTTGACATGGCCAGACTACATGGGCTATGTGGGAAGAGGGAAGTGGGTTTCTTACCGCATGCTCCAACACACCACCATCACCTGTGTCACTAGTGGGGAAGGAGGAGAACATAGGGTTGGCGATGCGTGGTAGGTATATCATAGGGGTGTCGTTATAAAAAACAACACTCTACCCCCTAGCCTCTTATTTTAAACGTGTAAATGGGGCTGACTATAAAATTACTAGAATGTCCCTATTGTTAACAATTTTGTAACTTTCTCATTCGAATTCTATTTTTAGCATTCTTAGTGTTATTAGATTTATTTTTCCAAGTACTTCAATTTTTTATTGTCTCCTTTATTTGTAATAATAATTATAGAAAATAATATTTTAAAAGTTAGGGTTAGTACATTAACTGAATCAATGGTTTAGCTATAATTAATAGTACAAAATTAATTTTTGTTCTTTTTCTTTTGAGATTTTCAATCAATTATTAGATGTTCATCTAAACACAACTCATAGGTAATCTATTAGATATGATCTTTCATTTAAAATCTTGATTCTTTTTACATCAATTTCGATCATCAAATTTTTGGAAGATCTGCATAATCTAGCTGTTGAATCATTAATTAGAGACCAAAGGGATCGATTGATGAAGGCTAATATCGTGACGACTTGGGTTTTTGTAACACGTTTTGTAATATATTTTGAACGGCAGGGCCCTTAATAGTAAAAATATTTGGCAAAACAAAGTAACAAAAATTCTTTTCTTTAGAACTTGTTTTGTAAAACCCAAGGCATCACTTCATACATAACATAAGTAGAACTTTGTACAAGATAAAATTCCATTGAAGGATATACTTTTATTAAATTTCAGAATCCATCCAGTGGTTCACAGTACAGCCAAATCCATTACAATACTTGTCCAAATTACATAATCCAAAACTCAAAGCTCACCATACAATGAAACTCTTATTACAATATAATACTCTCAAGCAAAGCAAAATACATGTCTTCAAAGGGTATACCTTGAAGATTATTCTCTTCAAGTCTTCTATCATCTTGAGCTCCTAACTCTCTTTCCCTGTATTTGAGATAATGCAACATTTACAATATCTCAGCAAGCAATGCTTGGTAGGGGATTCAAGAAGCATAACAATTGGTAATATAATTCTAATACTTCATAATCCCATTATCCCTAAACATATTCATGTCTCTACTCTTTACTTTGTAATATATGTACATCCATATACATACATATTATACATGGGTAAATCACTTAAATTTATGAAAGTAGTCAAATATCATTCCCAACTAAGCTGATCAATTCTTTACATTATGAGAATTCAGTATTTCAGCTAATCTTACACTGGAAATTTCCCTTCTTGGAAAATATTGGTAATATGCAATTACCTAGTATTTCATTATACTAAAACATAAGGAATTTCACTATGCCTACTCTCATATGCATCATAGTACAAAATAACTAAAGGGCCACCATGTTGTAGTCTGATCCGTACTAGCGCGCTCGAATAACTGCCCTGTTCACCACTGATTCCACAGTAAAAAATATTATTTCGTTGCCCATATGGGGAGACAGGACTTTCACAGTGGTGGCCTTCCCATAATTGCCCCACCCGACTTTTAGCCTCTCATAGGGCAAGGTATCATCAAATTATCAAATTTCAAGAAGCGGGTGGCCAAACCCTAATAACTTGTCTAGCATAGCATCCCCCAGGCTTATGCCTATTAAAGCAAAGTCACAAGCCTCCAAGCTTGCATGTAAAATAGATTTCATACATATTAGACAATCTGTCTATTTACTTAGGGCTGAAATATCTTCTAGTTCCCTATTCACTTAGAGTCTAGTCCTTAACCATTTTATATGTGTTTGGTTGGATCATAAGGATTTTAGGAGATTTAATACAAGTATTAACATTACTCTTGTCAACATAAGGTCATGGGTTCAATCATGTGTATCCCATGTAAATGCATTCATCAAATCCTCCT
Organism: Warburgia ugandensis; assembly: GCA_035236585.1. NCBI lineage: Eukaryota > Viridiplantae > Streptophyta > Magnoliopsida > Canellales > Canellaceae > Warburgia > Warburgia ugandensis. The sequence goes on along the minus strand of CP141133.1, from coordinate 55,371,530 downwards.
ACCTTCAAGTAGTGATCCCTTTTCCCAGATCTTCCATGATCCTAACTCATGCTAAAGTATAAAAGTTGCACTAGCATGCTTTATAACATAAATCACATTTAAAATGCCATTATCAATTAATAAAAAATGAAACTAATCACATTAATATTTTTATAAACGTTTACTTATGATCCAACCATGAGATCTTAGATATTTTTCTTTTAATCAAGGGTTTTAATTACATTTAGGGGTTTTTCTTCATTGAGGTCCAAAGATCATATTGCCTTGTTTTTGTCATATTCAATCCATGATCTCCCTGGATTTCGTATATTAACATTCATTCAATCCATCCCAAGGATCTGATTACACTTGATCTAATTGTTCAAGTGGGTCCCTTTGTATTTTTAGGGTTTTTCTACCATAACAAGTAGATCCCTTAATATATCTCAGATATGTTCAAATAAACCATAGATATCACTTTATTTCAATAGTATATCATTATTAAAACAGATTACTAAGATCTGATCACCTCAGACCTTGAAGATCTTGGAAATTGGAAACTTATTTTCTAAATACAGAAAGTTTCATAAGATATTTTCTCCATTTTATCATTTCATAAGAAACTAGAGGTTGTAAGCTTTCTATGGCTTCTTTCCAATCTCAATTTGGAGTTCATATGACTCTTGAATTGAGTTTGGAAGTACACAGTCCATTCCTAGGGCCAAGATATGATTTGGGCCCATCGGAATGGACGGTCCAAATCATTCAGGTGGAACCGGTGGGGCGGACTGGTGGGGTGGTGCCTTTGTCACTGGGACGCACTCGTGACGCGCTTGCCCGATGATCGGCGCTCGAGTGTGGTCATCCTGCTAGGATGACGTTGGAGGTGCAGCACACGCGGAAACGCTGCCACGTGCCATGTTTCCTTGCAGCATTTCGCTGGCCATCTTGGGGGAACCTGATCTGATTGGGAGATCGGACAGTCCGTTCTAGATCGTCCAATCATCCCTCTCAATTGAGGGTCCAAAACTTAATAAAATTTCATGAAACTTTTACCCTAAAGGTTTTGGACTCTTCTGGATCAATTGGAATGGTCAGATTTTCCATTTGAGCCCTCAATCATCACAAATTGAAGGTTCTGATCTTTACTTTATTTTTACATATTTTCACCCAAATCAAATTACAGTAAAATAAAATTTTCATTAAACAACAATAAGTATGTCTAGGAAGTAGGTCCACCTACCTGATTGGAGAAAAATGTTGGTTATATAGTCCAGTTTAAGAGAATACTAGTTTTGATGATAAGATAGCCTAAGATCTACTTATCTTGTGATTTTCGTTGTTTAAACCGTTGGATCTTGAAATTTCTTTGGGCATTTTGTAGCTACGGTATGGTAGGAAATGTTATACGATGAGATCTATGATATTTGATTTAGAACATAGTGCCTAATTGAATTTAGGTCTCTTGTTCCAATCTAGAGAGAGGAGAGAGAAAATAAAAGAGAGAGATCTTTTGGGAGTTTTAGGATTTTAGGAATAGATCTATGTCTAGTTTTGCAGGAGAAATTAAGATAATTTGTGGAAATTTTATGGACATTTTTAGAGGATTTTTGGGGGTGTATTTATAGGCATTTTGGGTATTTTTTCATGATTATGTGTAATGATTATGGTTTATTTTTTATTATTTAATTAGCATTGGATTCTCCACCTCCACTTTTTTCTCCTCTACTAGCTGGTAGGGGTTTGACTCATGATTTCACGTGGTCTAGTCATAGGATTCCTTTTTAGGTCCCATGTGGGCCCCATAAAGTGTAAAAAGACCATTTTTCCCTTTATATATAAAAAAATTAGGGTTTATTCCCATGATCTCGAAATTGAGCGTACTTAGTGGCGTTGGATTTGTATTTCTCAGAACATTCTAAATTTTGATGTCTCAGATCTTGATTATGGGTAAAATTACTATTTTTCCCTTTTGTCCATAAAATTAAGGATTTTCATCCGAATTTAGAATTTGTTGTGCTTACAGTCATTCTAAAGGGTTTGCTGAGTTCAATTTCAATTATACATGTATCATCCCTTCATTATAATTTTATAAGAAGTGCATTCTAAATAACCCTAATATTCTAGCCCAGAATTTCTGAAACTCAAACTTTATTGATTTTCTCAATCAATTACAAAAATTGGAGTTATTACAAATATACTCAGATGTGGCTAGAATTGAAGAATCTTGACACAATCAAGCTAAAAAGTGGACTTTACTTTATATTTTGTTTGCTTTTTTGTCTTTTGAACTTGGAATTATGTACTTTTCATTAATTTAATAGATTTGAGTTTACATTTTATTATTATTTAAAGTTTTTTTTCTTAATTGTGATAATTTAAATTTTATTTAAACTCCATCTTTCTTAAGTCATGTCCCCATGGGATCAACCCCTATTCTCATAAGCTATACTATAATAGCCAATAAACTTGTGAAAAATAATCAATAAGTTTTTGATACTATTGCCAGGAATCTATAACGGAGTTTTCATAAAATTTAATAAAAATTCCAAAAATTTAGAATTAAAAAAGTAAAAAGTTTAAGAATTCCATTAATTTAGCATTCTGGACATTTATAGGTACTTTTTTATTTTATTTTTTAGGGTATAATCACTCTATTTCCTAAAATTTAATGCTTATTGCTATTTTTGAATTTGCAAGAAATTGGAAAAAGAGGAATTTATGGAGGACTGAAATTAGGATAGAAAATTTTCTATTTTGAGTGAATTGTAGTGAGGAGACATTGTATTTGTTTATTAATCTCAATTTATTTAAAAATCTTGTAATAATACATGTCAAGGGTGAATCATTGTAACTCAGAGATGTAGGTGGAATGTAAATGATCTTACCCTTATAGGAGAAAACTTTATCTAGGACCTCATTATGAGTAGTCATAACTTCTTATAATTCCTAGATTAGGGTTTGCATATTTAGAATAATTTTGCATTATTTGGTAGCATAATTTCATATAAATAGCGTACTTGAAAACTGTTGCATTTTAGGGTTTGCATTACCTTATTATTTTTAATTGCACTTTAGGGCATGTTTATCTCTTTAAGGAGATTTATATGTTGCTCGAATTGCCATGGAGTGCAAAAACTAATTAGTAAGGGTAACTAACCCCACAAGATAAAGGGTGGATTTAATCACTACTTCTTGGCCCACTTAGGATATTCACCACAAGCCCATAACCCAACCTTCCAAATTAATTTAAAATCAATTAGAACTAACTTATATAGACCATCACATGCATGCATGAACCTTTTGGAAGCAGGTGACCCATTGTCACTATAGTGCACCCTGTCTAACTGACTACGTTAGTATTTAAACAACTAGCTCTACTAGCACATTTTATGACTTAGACTACCTATAATTAGCTAAGGAAAGTGTGAATTGGTTGGTTAGGTAAGGATCTAACTAGTAAGTGGTGGAGCAAGTCTGGAAGAGAGGAGGAGCACTAGATTAGGTTAATCTAAAAACTTCTCCTCCACATAAATTTAAGAAAATCAAAATATTTTTGTTGTTAGCTTATGGATTGTTTAATTATGTCCTTTGTTTGTGCATCATTCTAGACACTAGGTTGTATTATTTTTTTTAGATTTATTAAAAAAAAAAATCTTTCATTGTATGCACTTTTGGGTGACAAAATTGGGAGGTTAGTCAAGTATGACTAAAATGGCATACAACCAGATCTGTTATCATCAATGATTGATAGACAATCTAAGGGTAACTCACCATGTGGAAGCAATAGAGGTGATCAAGGACCTCCACTCATCTTGCATGAGGTCCCACCACCTCTAATGGATGAAGAATATCAACCTCCACTAAGGAGGAATAATCATCCACCAATATAAAGAGATTGGAGAAGGAATAACAATAGGGAGTGGGACAAATAGAGTGAACATGTAGCTAATGATTTATATCAAAACTTTCATGGAAGAACTCTAAAAGACTACCTGTAGTCTACATGCATCAATACCTCATCTTATGTCATTCTTCCTCAGAATGCTAGTATACTAGAATTAAAAACAAGAGTATTGTAATTACTTCCCAAATTCCATGAGTTAAACAATGAAAGTGCTTCCTTGCACCTTAAAGAGTCTGACTTACTTTATTTATAGCCAAAGTTCTTCATATACTCGGTGAATCTACTGAATTAAGCTCTTGGAGATAGTTTTAACCTATACAATGCCTTCTTTTGTTTGCACATCATTGTAACATTTGAGTTCTTCTATATACTTGGAGGAGAATCTTCATACACTTCTTCCTCAAGATCTCCATGTAAGAAAGCATTTTTTACATCAAATTGAAGAAGTGGCATGTCCCATTTAACTGTTAATAACAAGAGCACTCTAACTATATTAAGCTTAGCAACTAGTGCAAAAGTGTCTTGATAGTCAATCCCATGAGACTACGTATACCCTTCCATAGCTAAATGAGCTTTGTACCTCTTAATGGTCTCATCTGCTTTATGCTTGACTGCAAATACCCATAGACATTCCCCAGTCTTCTTTTCTTTCGGTAGAAGCACAAGCTCCCAAGTAGCATTCTTTTCAAGTGCTGCTATTTCTCCTCCCATGATTTGGGTCCATCTAGCATCTACTAAAGCTTCTTACATTTTGCTAGGAATAAAGTAGGGTGATAGCTATAGCACATAAGACGCATATAACTTGGACAATTTTTGGCAAGACACATAATCACTAATTGGATATCTAGCTTTGGATTTAGGATCAAGCTCATATTTAATGGGTGGTAGACCATGGTTAGAACGAGATGGAAGACAATATTGAGACAATTGTGATGCAAAATTAACATCATTAACAATGGTAGAATGGAGTAGTGGGTACCTCTAAAGGAGCCTGGGAAGAAGATTGACCCAATGGTTGTCTTGGATTGTTAGGAGACATTGTACTATAATGGAGAGAATCATCTTCAGTGTTTGACGTTGTTGGTTCATCAATTGGGGACCTTTCCCCTTCATCTAGTTGGTTAGTGGTATTGCTTTTAGTCATCCGAAACAAATTCTGAGACAGAATCTTCATCCATAAATTCACTGGTCATTTTTTTTTCTTCCTCCAATCATCTGATGTATCTCGGGATGTTTGATTTCCTTCATTCGATTGACTAGTAGTATCACTTTTGATAGTTTGGACTGGAGAAATCCAAATCTCTAGAAAAAAGTGCTTGTAGTTCTTCATCATTAATCACTTCTTCTTCATTCTCCCCTTGAAGCGGTAAATCAGTAGTCAGTGACTTTATGATGAGTATATTCTCAAATATGTGAGAGAGATTTCTAGAGATGTTCATGGATGACTTTTTAATATTTGGGTCTACCTTTGATGAGTGCATGGCCCACCTAGCTCTAGTGTTAGGAAGGTGTTAAGAGAAAAACTTAGTTCTTAACTAGGAGAAATGCCATTTTATAGTGAAAAGTAGCATAATGCTAGGGCATGTAATATCATATAATGGGATAGAGGTAGACAAGGCAAAAGTGGACCTCATATCTTTCTTCCTCCTCATAGGATAGTGAAGGAGATCCACTCATTCTTTGGCAATGCTAGATTTCATAGTCAATTAATCAATGATTTTAGCAAATTTCTAGGCCCCTATGCAATCTACTAGTGAAGGAGGGGACTTTTAATTTTGTGGAAAATTGCATGAAAGCCTTTGAACATCTAAAAGCAGAACTCACTTTTACTCCTATCATATGACTACCGATTAGAACACTCCATTTGAGATCATGTGTGATCCTTTTAACTATGCGTTCAACATTGTTTTGGATAGAAAATGGATAAACTTTCCCATGTGATATACTATGCAGTAAAGAGCTTAATGACACCCAACTCAACTACTCCACAATGGAGAAAGAGTTGTTAGTTATAGTGTTCACCTTGGACAAATTTAGGTCCATATCTTAGGGACTAAAGTAATAATCTACTCGGATCATGCTATGTTGAAGTACCTTCTTTCTAAGAAGGACATTAAACCTAAACTTATCTAATGGATTCTCTTGATACATTAATTTGACATAGAAATTTGGGATATGAAAGGTTTTGAGAATGTAGTGGCAAATCTCTTGCCCAGGCTAATAGTTGAGTCTTATAATGAGCCTGTGCTTATCAAAGAAACTTTCCTTGATGAGAAACTTTTGTAGGTATTCCAGTTACCTTAGTATGCGAACATTGTCAGCTATCTTGTTACATATAAATTTCCAAGACATCTCTAATTTTCTAGACATGGTAAAGAACTTTATTTAGGATGATCTATGCATATTCAAGTACTACCTTGATCAAATCATTAGGAGATGTGTTCTAGATGATGAACATAACAAAATTATCTCCTTTTGTTGTGAGAATGCATGTGGGGGCCATTTCAGTGCTAAAAAGTCTACTGCAAAGATTTTGCAATGTGAATTTTACTGGCCTATAATTTTTAAAGATTCTTGCATGTACTATAAAGCATGTGATTGCTTTCAAAAGTTAGGGAACATTCATTGTAGGGACATGATGCCATTAAATATGATATTCATAGTTGAAATATTTGATGTTTGGGCATAGACTTCATGGGACCCTTTTCTAACTCTTTTGAAAATCTATACATCTTAGTGGAAGTGGACTATGTGTCCAAATGGGTAGAGGCAGTAGCATGTAAGACTAATAACTGCAAAGTGGTGGTTGAGTTTTTAAGGGTATAAAATCTTCTCACACTTTGGCACTCCACATGTTATTATTAGCTATGGAGGTAAACATTTTTGCATCCTAATATTTGAGACTTTAATGAAGTGGAGTTACCCACAGAGTTGCAACACACTACCATCCCCAAAGTACCAGGCAAGTTGAGGTATCAAATAGAAAAATTAAGTTCATACCCATTCTTTTGATAACTTTGAGAATACTTTGTAGAAGGCCTTTACATATATTTTAAAACACCTTTGTTTCTTCCTAATAGAAGTCCTAACTTGATCTAAAGAGTAGTATGACTTGGATATGGCTATAAATGAGTAGGGAATTTGGTAGAGTCTAACATTCCTAATAGTTGATATCCTTTCATGAGACCATTATCATTTTTTCTAAATTACCATTCTTTTGTATGGAATATGTGAAAATTTTGGACTTGATGAACATTATTCTCCTCACATATTAGTGAGAGATTTACACCTTTCTAAGTGACTTCTTTTTGAGTTATAAGTATATCTTGTGAGAATTAAAGTCAAAGCATACATTTGGATGGTAATTTAGGTTATAATTTTCATAGAGACTTATAATTATATATATATTGGCTATATTCATATACTTACATTTTAAGGTTTAATGAATTAGTGAGATATCTTTACCTTAAGAGAAGGATTTTAAACTATTCCACATTTCTATTAGCATGCTAAAGTTATGAGTTGAATATCAACTGAATATAAGAAGATTCTCTAAGATACATGAAGGGCTTCCATAAGATTTTTGAAAACGTGAATAGGCAGCATTTTTGAAAACCTTTACAAGAGTACAACTCATCCACTAGGGGTTTAAAGGCATTTTGCATATGCTAAATGCAAATGGGAACCTAGCACAAGCGGTTATTTTGGATTTTTTTTTTTTTTTTTCTAAAACATCTTTCTTATTTTTGTAGTTTTGCTCTAGGACAAGAAAAATCCAAATATGGGGTTATTTAATACATATAGACATATTACATACATACATATATATTTAGAATATTTTAACCCTATAAATTACTTAATTATGGCTAATTATAGTTAATTCTATAATTTTGCAGATTTAGGGTACAAATAAAAATACAAAAATTGATCATTTTACCCTTGAAAGTATAAATTCACCTTGCACGCTACTTTGAGGACACATACTTGCCAATCATGAAGTTAAGGAGTTTAGGATGATCATTGGATGTCAAATTTAACGTCAGAGTAGTTACAAGCCTTAAATGGCAGATAAGGCCTTATCCATTAAAAATAGGGTGTCCATATCAAAAGTAAGGTGATAAAACTTTCTAGTTAAGTATTCATGCATATTATCACCTTTGGAAGCTTGTAAATAAAGACCAAAATATATACAATGAGATCACATACAACGAGAGCTTCTAAAAGGAAACAGGCTAGAAGACCGAGTTTAGAAGAGACTTATTTTTTACTTTGTCTCTCATACTCAATTTAAGGAATGGAACACTAAAGTGGAAATACAAAATTTTCATGCTAAGGTGGTGATTGTCACTCAATTCCAAGTGAACTACATGAAGAAATAATGTGATTGGTGGAGAAAAACAAGGTGGAGAAGAGAGAAAATATATGAAAAATCAACTATTGAAAACCATCTTATTTTTTAAGCACTTAAAGGCGAAGATATACACATATAGATGCATATCCCAAGTAGACAATAATGACATGTCCAAAAAAGGATGGACCAATATGAAGTTGATTGCAATGAAGGCCAAATTGAAATACTATTGGTGGGGAGTTTATCTTAGGAATACGCACCTCTTTTCAAGGAAAATTCACTCTTACTTTCAAGAAACAAAAAATTCCCCTTTGTGGAATGCTATTGGTTGGAGATTTTTATGATAGATTAGAAGAAAAATATCAGAAAACCTAGAGTGGATAAGCAAACTTCTAAGAGATCTAGGTCATTCACTCTAGGGCAGTTCAATCCAACGGTGGAGAGTAAAGAAGCATTAGAAGAAGATCTTTTTGGATAAGCTTACTCCAACCAAATATCATCATTCAAGATAGGATAATTATGATCTAAAGACTAAGAATGAAGCATGAAAAATATAATAAACCCTATCTACTTTGCTCTTGTTGAAAATTCAAATCAAAGTTCTACGACATCCATGTGAGGTTTCTTGGGATCATGCATAACCTAGCTCACTGCACACACTGCATAAGAAATGTTTGGCTTAGTGTGGGTCAAATAAATTAGTTGTCCCACAAGTCTCTGGTTCCTTTTCTTATTCATAGAAGTTGCATACAAACAATGAAACAATTTATGATTTTGTTCAATAGGAGTATTCACAGGCTTACATCCAAGCTTACTTGTTTTAGTTAAAAAGTCAAGAATGTGCTTCTGTTGAGATAAAAGAATACCAAGATTTGATCGAGCTACATCAATCCCAAAAAAGTAGTTCAAGTCACCAAGCTATTTCATTTCAAATTCTGAGGGTAAGTGTCACTGTAAGCTCTTAGTTTTATCTTGATCATTACTTGTTACTACCATATCATCAACATAGATAATTAAAGTAGTAATTCTTCCCTTTAATTTCTTTAAAAACAAAGTCTGATCTGAGTTGCTTTATTTATAGCCAAAGTTCTTCATATACTTGGCGAATCTATTGAACTAAGCTCTTGGAGATTGTTTTGACCTATACAATGCCTTCTTGAGTTTGCACATCATTGTAACATTTGAGTTCTTCTGTATACTTGGAGGAGAATCTACATACACTTCTGCCTCAAGATCTCCATGTAAGAAAGCATTTTTTGCATCAAATTGAAGAAGTGGCCTATCCCATTTAACTGTTAGTAAGAAGAGCACTCTAATTGTATTAAGCTAGGCAACTAGTGCAAAAGTGTCTTGATAGTCAATCCCATGAGACTACATATACCCTTTCGTAGTTAAACGAGCTTTGTACCTCTTAATGGTCTCATCTGCCTTATGCTTGACTGTAAATACCCATATACATTCCACAGTCTTCTTTTCTTTCGGTAGAAGCACAAGCTCCCAAGTAGCATTCTTTTCAAGTGCTGCTATTTCTCCTCCCAAGGGTGATACCTATGGCACATAAGACGCATATAACTTGGACAATTTTTGGCAAGACACATAATCACTAATGGGATATCTAGCTTTGGATTTAGGATCAAGCACATATTTAATGGGTGGTAGACCATGGTTAGAATGAGATGGAAGACAATATTGAGACAATTGTGATGCAAAATTAACATCATTAGCAATGGTAAAATGGATTAGTGGGTACCTCTAAAGGAGCCTGGGAAGAAGATTGACCCAATGGTTGTCTTGGATTGTTAGGAGACATTGTACTATAATGGAGAGAATCATCTTCAGTGTTTGAAGTTGTTGGTTCATCGATTGGGGACCTTTCCCCTTCATCTAGTTGGTTAGTGGTATTGCTTTTGATCATCCAAAATAAATTCTGAGACAGATTCTTCATCCATAAATTCACTGGTCGTTTGTTTTTCTTCCTCCAATCATCTGGTGTATCTCGGGATGTTCAATTTCCTTCATTCGATTGACTAGTAGTATCACTTTTGATAGTTTGGACTAGAGAAATCCAAATCTCTGGAAAGAAGTGCTTGTAGTTCTTCATCATTAATACTTCTTCTTGATTCTCCCCTTGAAGTGGTAAATCAGTAGTCGGTGGCCTGTAGAAAAGTTCTTTCTTATGAAAAATAACATCCATGAAAACATAAAACCTCTGAGAAGATGGATCATAACACTTGTAGCCCTTTTGGTTGATCTCATATACCACAAAAATACACTTCAAAGCACGAGACTCAAGCTTAGTCTGTTGATGTGGATGCACATGGACGTAGATCACACACCCAAAATTTGAGGAGTCAAAAGTATCACCGATGAGGGAGTGCAGTGATCAGAGATTAGAGAGAGCATCAAATGGCTTTCCAAAATTGACAATACTAGATGGTGTAGTAAACCACCGAATTCAAGGCTTCACCTTACAAGTGAGAAGGAACATGACCTCCAATCAAGAGAGACCAAGTAACTTCCAATAACTATTTATTTTTTTTACTTTATTAACACCATTTTGTTGAGGAGAATAGGGACATGTTGTTGGTGGATAATCTCGATTGAGTGAATGAATTTTGTCAATTCTTGCTTGAAGTATTCTCCCCCATTATCTAAATGAAGGATTTTTATTTGAATCCCAAATTGAGTAGTTACCATTTGATGAAACAAGTGAAAAACCAAGCAAACATCACTCTTATGCTTTAGCTGATAAACCCATGTCATTTGAGTGTAATCCTTAGTAAAAGTTACAAACCACCTCACCCATTAAGAGCAGAAATTGGTGCTAGACCTCAAACATCCAAATGAACTAATGAAAAAGAGAGATTTGCATTATTATCACTCAAATGAAAAATAGTGCGGTGACATTTTTCCATCACTCAAGTTTTGCAAATAAAATTAGAAAAATTACACCCCCTAAACAAAGAGGAAAATAAACCCCTAAGATAACTAAAATAGAGATGTCCTAATCTCCTATGCCATAGCCAAATTTTCTTCTTTTTCTTATTCACCAAATCTTCCTTCACCAATTGAGCTTGCTCTTCGCTATTGGAATGTTGAAACCCATCCTCTAAATAGTACATTCCTCCATGTTGTCTACCACTACCAATCTTCTCCTTAGCATGGATGTTCTAAAAAAGACCATGAATAGGAAAATATAGAGCAACACAATTATGGGATTTGGTTAAGTGATTAACACAGAGAGGATTATAATTTAATGATGGCACAAATAAGACATCTCTGATAGCTAAGGTAAGGAATAATGAGACTATACCAATTCCAATAATTGGAGATGGTACACCATTGGCATTGTTAATGATAGTTTTGGAAGATTTAGGGGATAAGTGACTAAACTTATAGTGATCACAAGTCATATGGTTTATTGCACCACAGTCATTATCTATTCATTGTTTCCAATAAAAGATATACTTGATTTAGCCATAAATCCAAGAGTTGTGGCTAGATTCCCCTTTAGATTGGTGTCTTCCTTAGCTTTGGGAGACATCTGAGACACCTTCTTGCTCTTTGGATGCCAATTCAGATATCCATGGAGTTGAAAGCATGTATTCACCATAAGATTACTATCATTACAGTGACCACACTTTTGATCCTTACTTAAGGTAAGCATTTTCTAAGAGGCCATTATAGCCCCTTCTATAATCTTTCCTCCAAGCATAGTATCTTGGCAATTAGCATCTGCACAAACCATAGCATAAACAGCTTGTATATTTGGAAGAGGTTTGATAGGAGTATGTGAGTTTGAACTGCATTTAATTGAGGATCAATAATAGCTAAACACATAGACACATGTTGGGAATAAACCTTTGTCGTATGTTTTATAATGTAAATATCAAAATCCATAGTACATTCATCAATAACATCAAGTTCCTGCCATATATTTTGTAGTTTGAAAAAAGAAGAAGAAATAACAAAACCTCCATTCTGGCAGATATAAATTACCTCACAGGGTAGTTGATAGACTTTTGATGCATCCTGGTTGATTGAATATGTCTGTTTGACTGCCTCCCATATTTTCTTCACCGTAGCCAACTGAAGAAAGAGAGATCTAATGTCCTTTCTCATTGCATCAAGAAGCCATGATTTGACCAAGCCGTTTTCATCCTCCCATGAATGATATTCCTCCAAATGAACATCTTTTGACAGAATCTTAGTGCCTAAAATAAAACCCCAACATTTCCTCCCATAGATCTTATTTTGAGCATTCAAAGACTATACAACATAATTGGTACCATCAAGTTGTTCCAGGGCGATTAGAGAAGAAGTTTCTTGCATATGGAACCTTGTAAATACAGTAGTAGATTCATTCTTCTTTAGATAATCTTCACCACTTTCTTTTAAATAAGTCAGAGTGGAAAAGGCACTAAACAAGAACTTTGTAGTATAATGATATGAATAGAAACAACAATTGTGAATACAAGACCAAACTTCAATTCCTAGGATATAGAAGAGGAGATTGAACCATGCTCTGATATTTGTTAAAGGACACAACTATGAAATAATTTTATTTTCTTTCCATTCATTGTTATTCTACAACATATAGAATATGTATGAGGTACATTTACAAGGAAAGAACAATAGAAGTGATTGCAAAATAATACCTAGTAAAAGTTTAGAAAATATCGTATAATTAAGAGATAAATAAAGGTAATTACTGATTAAGAAGATTGACCTTATCCAACCCATAATTTTACCATCTTGAGACATCATCATGGCTCTGAGCAGTCTATGGCATTGGCACCAGTGACATTGGCCTTGATTTTTAGAGGCCTAAATCTGATAGCTAAATATAGGGAAAATCATCTTCTTAAACTAATCTTTCGTAAGTAGTGTTCTACTTGGCCTGGTAGTTCATAACTGATTGGTTACATAACCATGTCTCAGGTTGTTTGACTCTGACTCAGCATGTGCCAGCTCCTCTTCAGAAACTTGAGAGGGATCCTCTAAATGCATATCACATTAGCCATTTTCCATTTTGATTCCTGTAAACATTTTTGGATTCTAGGAACAAATTCTGGTAAATCACCTTCTATGATTGTATCATATGTTATTTGGTATTTCGGACACCCCTGAGTATACTTTTGGGATGCCCAAGGAAAGCTTATTAACTCTTGGATTGAAGACATGAAGGGAAATAGTTGCAGTGATGCACTTAAGTGGACTAATCAGTCAAGACTGAAACAGTAGATCAGGTTGAGACAAGAGAGGTGACTATGTGATAGCTTCTGCTCATGACAAGTCCCATTCCAAAGGCATGTACTGAGATAATCTGAATTTGCACTTTTCTTTAGCTTTGATAAAGCATCTTTTCTAATTTTCTTTTCCATCTCCTCAAGTGTTTTTAGTGCCATTTTTGTTTTTACTACATCTGCATAGATAGTAGATTTGTTGACTAATGAGATAGAAGGTACATTCTTTGTACCCCTACCATCATCAAAATCATCATCATCATCATCAAGACCTTATCCCAATTAGGGGTCAGCCACATGAATCTTATTCCTCCATTCCACTCCATTAAATACCATGGTTTCATTTAGTCCCAAAGTTTTTAAATCTTTCCTCACCACTTCCATCCACGTTATTTTGGGCCTTCCCCTTGCCCTTTTAGAACCTTCTACTTGTATTGCCTCACTCCTAACTGGTGTCGTTGTCGGTCTCCTTTGGACATGTCCAAACCATCTAAGTCTAATCTCCCTCATCTTATTACCTATTGGTGCTACCCCCAAATTTTCTCTAATATTTTCATTTCTAATTGTCCTTTCTTGTCTTACCACTCATCCATCTCAACATTCTCATTTCTGCGACGCTCATCCTATGAGTATCATGTTCCTTAATTGGCCAACACTCTGATCCATAGAGCATGGCTGGCCTTATAGCCATCCTATAGAATTTTCCTTTTAGTTTGAGTGGCACCCGCCTATCACATAAAACTCCAAATGCACATATCCATTTATTCCAACCCACTTGGATTCTTAAGGTAACCTCCCTCTCAATCTCTCCACTCTCATGGATCAATGATCCTAAGTACCAAAAGAGGTCTTTCATGGGGACTTCTTGGTTATCAATCTTGACTGGTGTTCTACTCCTACTTTCCTTGGTAAAATTACATTCCATATATTCTGTCTTAGTTTAGCTAATTTTAAATTCTTCAGATTCTATTGCTTCTCTCCATAACTCTATCTTTATGTTTATACCCTCCCTTGTCTCATCAAGTAAGACTATATCATCTGCAAATAGCATGCACCAGGGGATCTCCTTATGCAAATGTTTTGTTAACTCATCCATAACTAATGTGAAGAGGTATGGACTCAATGCTGATCCTTGGTGCAATCTTACAGTGACAGGACAATCACCAGTCACACCACTAGTGGTCTTAACATTTGTTACCGCTCCCTCATACATATCCTTAATTATGTCTATATACCCTTGAGAAACCCCCTTACCGCCCAATACCCTCCATATTAACTCTCTAGGGACTCTATCATAAGCTTTCTCTAAATCGATAAAGACCATATGTAGGTCTTTCCTCCTTTCCCTATATTTCTCTACTAATTGTCTTAGCAAGAAAATAGCTTCCATGGTAGACCTCCCAGGCATGAAACCAAACTGATTCTCTGATACACTTGTTTCATGCCGTAGCCTCTTCTCAATCACTCTTTCAAAAAGTTTCATGGTGTGACTCATAAGTTTGATCACTCGATAATTAGTGCAGCTCTGAATGTCACCTTTATTCTTATATATTGGTACAATAGAGCTTTTCCTCCACTCATCAGGCATTTTCTTTGATTTTATAATCTTGTTAATCAGCTTGGTAAACCAAATTACCCCAATATCTCCCATATGCTTCCAAACCTCTATTGGTACACCATTAGGCCCCATGGTCTTTCCTGATTTCATCTTTTTCAAGGCATCTTTTACTTTAGGTATTCTAATCCTACATTCATATCTATAATATCCAATGTTATTTAAATTTATATTATTTTCAATCCCCATATTCTCAGAGCCATTGTCATTTAATAATTTTTGAAAGTATGTTTCCCACATTTGTTTGATCACATCTTTTTTGACTAATACCCTTTGATCATCGCTTCTAATACACCTAACATGATCTAAGTCCTTACCCTTATGTTCTCTTACTTTTGCAAGTTTAAACACATCTTTCTCACCTTCTCTTGTTCCTAATTTATTATAGAGCTCATCATATGCTTTAAATTTAGCCTCACTTACTATTCTCTTAGCAGCATTTCATTATTTCTAATCTTCTGCCAAGCTTTAAAAAGAATCCATTTTTCTTTAGTAATTTTTTGCACTATTTCACTCCACCACCATGTTTCCTTTGCTAATAGCCTTTTACCTTTAGAGACTCCTAAGACATCTTTTGTCACTTTCTTAATGGACTCAGCCATATTAGTCCACATGGTATTTACTTCTGTTTCATAGTTCCAATTTCCTTCTACCATCAACTTATTTTTGAATGAGGTTATTTTCTCTTCTTTTAAGTTCCACCATTTAGTTTTTGGATGTGTATTAAGTTCAGTTCTTTTACTCCATCTTTTAATATGGATATGCATAACCATTAACCTATGTTGTGAGGTTAAACTCTCATCAGGTATCACCTTACAATCCTTGCATATAGATCATTCATTATTCCTAAGTAGAAAAAAGTCTATTTGACTTTTATGAAGTCCACTTTTAAAGGTTATTAAGTTTTCATCCCTCTTCTTAAAGAGTGTATTTGCAATGGACAGGTTATATGACAAAGCAAAATTGAGGATATTCTCCCCCATCTCATTTCATTCACCTATACCACACCCTCCATGTATTCTATCATATCCTTATCTTTTCCTACATGGTCATTTAAGTCTACTCCTATAAATATCCCCTTAGTGTTGGGAATTTCTTGTATGACTCCCTCCATATCTTCTCAAAACTATCTCTTGATTATATCTTATAACCCTACTTGTGGTGCATATGCACTTATAACATTTATAATCTGCTCTCCTAGAACAATTATTATTATTATTATAATTCTATCATTGATTCTTTTAACATCCACAACTTTATCCTTTAATTCCTTATCCACTATTATTCCTACGCCATTTTTGTTATTTTCCTTTCCTACGTACCATAATTTATACCCATCTATTTTTGTAGCTTTAGCCCCTTTCCACTTGGTTTCTTAAATACAAGCAATGTTAACTCTCCTACGTTTCATTATGTCTACTAACTCCAAACTCTTACCTATAAGTGTCCCTATATTCCATGTAGCGATGCGAATCTTATGTTCTGGAGATACCCTATTTACTACCTCCTTTCTTAACCTCCATGGTATGAACCCATGTCCAATTTTCACTGCACTTGGGTTTTGATGCAGCGCATCGCTTTCTAGGGGACGCTCTAGCAACCCTTGCCCACTTTTTACTACACCCAGGATCTGATGTGACGCGTCGCTTCTGAGAGAACGCCTTAACAACCCTTGACTATTTTTCACCTCACTTGGGATCCGATGCAGCGTGTCGCTTACGGGGAACGCCCTAGCTTAAGGGAATGTCTATTTTGGATTCATGTCATGTTTGGGTTGTCGTAGTTTTAAAAAGCTGAAGATGATTTTCATTTCTTTCCTGACAAACTAATATACAAATGCATATTCATTTGCAAGCATAAAAGAAATAACAAAAATCATCTTCAACTAAATCCTTGCCGGCTGGCAACCTGGCACAAGGTGGCCGTATTTTAAGAAGTTAGAAATGATTTTCATTTCTTCCTCACAAACTAATATACAAATGCATATTCATTTGTAAGAAAGAAATAACAGAATCATCTTCAACTTTCTCCTTGCTGGCTGGCACTTGACACAAGACCCTCCTCCTTTTTCATCCAAGCTTGGGAACGGCATTGGCGGAGTTATGTACCCCTACCATCATATGATATATCTGAAATATGATGTACCCCTACCATCATATTTCAGATATATCTTCCTGTCCTAACTCCCCTTTTACTTGACAAAATGTCAAGGAATAGTTGGTGTCGGTGATGACCAGAAGTAGCTTGGGCGTGTGATAGCGAATGCTTTGAAGGCTGCTTTTGGAGGTGACCTCAATTCTTGCCATGGTTGGCACATGCGCAATGTAAAGATTTGAGCAGAAGAGGACATGAACCAAGCTGCCCACATGAAGGCAACAGAGTTGCAATAGGACAAAATTCTCCAACTTGAAGCCACCTAAACACCAGAGACTAGGGATGTTCCCACGCCAAAAATCCTTAAGGCAATTTGGTGGTCTTAGTGGTGGAGTCTTTAGCTATGATCTATGAAACAATGTTAATCAGTCGAGGGTCTCAGCTCCGTAGGCCTCTTCCCCTCCTGAGCACTATTGACCAATCTGGCAACTTTTGACACTATCCTTTCACTCGCAAGAAAAGCAAATGAATTCGATTTATGTTTGATTTAGAAAATGAATCTGATTTATGTTTGATTTAAGACAGGATTCCTACTAGCCTCTTTATAAAATATTCGTGAAGAACGTATTGCTGGCATCTTCAGATTCCATTCTTGTGAAGGGAAAAGACCTTGAGTTGATGACTTCAATGCTGAGCACTCGTTAAAAACAGGCAACGGAGTCCTAAGCAACTTGACCATGAAACTCATGACTGATTGCAGCATGTTGGTTTCTTCACGACATCATACTGTCAGCACAAGGTTCAATGAGCTGGAGCCGAGCAACTATTAACCTCTCATTAGGCCCTTATTGATCGGGTGGCTTTATGGAGGAGGATAGCAGAGCTGGAAGAGGAGATAACCAAGGAGGACCAATTGAGTACCCTTTCTCATTTCATCATGGGTTGCAAACAATGGTCATCGATGTACAGCCATCCATCACAAGCGTTGAAGAGAAGATGACCACTGCTAAAGGCAAGCTTAACACGGTCAAGATGAAGTTGGATAGAATCAAGGAATAAGCACTCAGGGTTGTGCAATAGTTGGATTTCTTGACGAACGACATGAGGAATCACCAAAGCATCTTGACCTGCTTTGAGTTCTAGTTTCTGTTAATGTCTTTCATTTATATTGACCATTGTTTCCATTTGTGATGTAGCCACTTCTGGCATTTCTCTTTTGATAAAATTGATCCTTTTGTTTTGCCACACTATGTGATACTTTACATTTGGTCCTATCGTTTATACTCATAACAATAGGAATTATTTGCCACAATGTAATGAATTTCCTGCCATTTATTCCATACAGATTGGAGTTGTATTTGTCATGGGAAGTATCTTTTAAGGAAACGCCCCTTGATATGCAGAAACATATCCCCTTTACAATCAACCATTTGGTAGGTACAAGTGGAAAATACATTGTTAACCCACATAAGGCCCTTCCTACTAGGGCTCAAATTTAGGCCCTTCCTCTTGAGTGTAAGGACTAAATATCCTTGTTGAAGGACCTCTGCTAAATACCCTTGTTGAAGGCCGCTCCCCTATTAGCCTGGTACACTTCCAAATTTTATTGCATCCTGAGACGTTGTTCCTCTAGAGCTCCCAGCTACGCAAGTCCCATGGCTAAAAATTCGTCTTTGGTTAGGTAGAACTACATTGCTACTTGTAGGAATGGTATATATATGCCCAAAGGCAAACCAACTTCACTTTTACAAATAAGGGAATATGGGTTGCCCTATGATGTTTAGCATGATATCCGATAAGCCCATAGTGTCTCGTCGAGCCTTTCGTGCCAATCCTCCTTACTCTTAGAGACTGTCTTAGAGAGGTTCCTACATAGCATTTTATTGAATGCTTTTGCAAGCCTAGTCTCTTGAGGATTATAACTAGCGGAGAAGTGGTGCCTGAACAAATATCTTGTACAAAAATTCCTTAAGACAATATTCTTGAATGTAGTTCCATTGCTGAAATGATTTGACCCGGGACTATGAATCGAATGAACTCTACTACATCTTGTACTTTCAGTGCCTTTTATTTTACAACTTCAGTCCACTTGGAAAAGTAATTTGTTGCAGCTAAGAAAGACACCTGTCCCACAAATGAAGCTTATGCTGCCAGTCTAACAATGTCCATTCTCCAAGAATGAAATGACTAAGGGGTAGGTCCGATACAACACTTTCGGGGGCTATATATTATATCACCGTTCCCTGGGCGAACTTTGCAGCTTCGTGTGAAGCCTATTCCTTACAAACTCCAAAATGGACTTCTTGCAAAGCACGCATCGCCAGGATACTGTCAAAAGACTCTTTATAATGGTGTCATTGATCCCCATGAGTTGCGGTGCTCATCATCGAATTTTTAGTTTTTCCTTAGGATTTTGTGGTAATCTTCTACTTTAGTCGAGCAACTAATATTTCTTCCACCAGTAAGCAATTATTGTTTGTTGACGTCTCTTCATCGCCATGCACTCATGCAAGAGATCTTTTTGGAAGGACCCTCTATTCATTGATGGGTACAACAATCTCATCATCAATGAGCATAGCTAAAGTCATTGCTAGGTTTGCTAGCACGTCTGCCAGGTCATTGTTCGGACGAGGAATGTGTTCAATGACAATGTCATTAGAGGTATCTATGAGTTCCCTAGCATAATTGTCGTAGGGGACCATTTCAACTTTTCTGACTTCGTTTTCCCTTGTTACTTGTGTGATTATCAAATGTGAATATCAATAAATTTGGAAAATCAGGCACCCATAATTTTAGCCATTCTAGACGCAAAAATTCGGGCTTTGTGTTTTGCTTCATTATTCAAACATTATTTAGATAATTTACAAGACATAAGAATAGCCCTTTCTCTAGCATTTAAAATACAACACTGACACCAAAACTTTCCATTGTGGTAGTTCCATCAAAGTACATCTTCCATGGCTTAGAGAGTACTACCAACATTGTTGCCTTGTCAGGAAAATCTTGGGTTAGTGGGGAATCAATAGGCTAAGATTGTGTTGCCAAAAATTTTGCCAAGGCTTGCCCTTCTATGGACTTCGTGGTACATAAATGATTTCAAATTCAACAAGAAATGATGCCCATGTAGCTAGGTGTTGGACAAACTAGACTCCTCATGAGGTATTTTAAAAAGACAAGCTTTAAAGATCAGGGTAACTGAGTGAGATAGCAAGTAATGTCTTAGTTTTTGAATTGCAAATGCTAAGGCTAAGCATATCTTTTTTATAGGAGAGTACCTAGCTTCTGCCCCTATCATCATTCAACTAAGGTAATTTAATGTATTTTCTTTACTATCATCATTGTTTTAAGCTAGTAGGGCATAGAGGAACTATCAATGATTGTGATATATAAGATTAATGCTTTCAAAGGCATTTTGCTTGGTTTACTCTCATTTGAATGGGACATCTTTTTTGATCAAATGGAAGAAAGGTCAACAAAGCTTTAGAAATAAATATCTTGATATATGCTAATTTTTCCTTCAATCTCTTTAGGTTGCATAGGTTTCTTGGAGTTGGCATTTCTTTTATATCTTTGATTTTGGTCAAGTCAACTTTAATCCCTTGGTGTCATATAGTGAAACTTAGGAATTTTCTAGAAGTGACTTTAGACATACATTTTAAGATATTCATTTTAATTTTGTGCTTACAGAGACTTCTAAAGACATGAGATACATCAATTAGATGTGACTCTCAGTCCTTTGTCTTCACTGCAAGGTCATCCACATAGCACTCCACTTAAGAATACAACATTCCATCAAATATTTGAGTCTTAGCATGGTAACAAGTGACCTCAAAATTTTTCAGGCCAAAGGGCATGACTTTATAACAGAACGGTTTTTGAAAAGCATTACATTCCTCATCCTTAGGGAACATTCATATTTGATTGTAACTAGACTATTCATCCATAAAGGAGGGGCCTCATAGCTTATAGTTCCATCAATCAAGATCTTTATTATTTGGACAAGGAAATTGTCTATATAGTAGGCTGCGTTAAAGTCCCTGAAGTCAACTTGAACACGAATTTGTCCTTTTTTGTTCTTCACTAACACAATGTTGGCAATCCATCTTAGATATTTCACCTCTCATATAAACCTGGCTTCAATGAACTTGTTCACCTTGGCTATAATTTGTCAATTCTGATATGGAGAATCACTATGATTGTTTGACCTCTTTCTTTGAAGGGTCAATTGAAAAGTTATGAGTGGAAACCCTTGGGTTGAGCCCTATAATCTGCTTATATGCCCATGTAAATGATCCTTATATTCCTTTAGAAAGTTTTTATACTATTCTCTCTTTTCTATAGTGAGTGCAATGCAAAAGACATTAGTCATTGGTCATCTTCTATCCCTAGGTTGATTTCAACCAAGCATTAATTATAGCTAGCACATAGTCGTCTACCTTCATCTATGTAGGAAGCATGAATTCTTCTTCATTTTCTTCTTCCTTAGCTATGGTGAACATGTTAGCCAACAAAGTAGACATGTCTAGAATCAACATCTGCTGAGTATACCCCACACTGACTTGAGCATTAGCATGTCTTCAAAAGGTGATGGTATGACCACCACATTCAAGAATTGTCTCATCTTTCACATCATCATAATGGACTTGGATTGTATTGGTATAGTGAGGTTTTGACTTGAGCATTTTACTATCAATTTCTTGTAGTTTCTAAGGTGTCAAATTGATGGTGAAAATAATCTTCTTTTACCTTGGAACCATGAAGGTAGATAGAGAATTGGCAATCTTAGCCTTTCACAAAGGTGACAATGGTTTGGTGATTTTTTAGGCAATTCTTTGCCCTTATGTTCTAGTTCCATATGTCCTTTATTGGTCAATAATACTATTAATTTGATGATTTTTACAAGCTCCATTTTATCATCATGATTTGGTGACTTGGACTTTTCCTTGCCATTGTTAGGAAGATAGAAGTGTACACCAGCTAGGTGTGATTATAGTTTCTACAAATGAAGATGAGTATGCACAGATTGTCTTCTATGCATTGGTGGAGGGTAGATGGCATCACCATGTTGTCATGAAGTCATGGTCAGCCTAAGAAGGCATTGTGAAAGGTAGAGACAATAATAATGTGAAGTGAGTCACTAAATCTATTTTCCTAACTTGAACCTTCAAAGAACCACTCCTATAACTCTCTAATAGCTCTTATTAAAGCCTTGGTTCAATAGACCATTACAGCTCAGATGCTTGGCTATAAGGCAGAGAGTGTTGATCATTCAAAATAGGAATAAGTTTATTACGGGCTCTAAATCTATCATCACTCGATTTGTTGTATGTTATCAACTCAAGCAGAGAGGAACAAAGGGTGATTATGATTCTTTGGCCCAGGCTAGATGCCTTTTTTTTGTGAAAGTAATTGGACCTGGACCCCCACACTAGAGGACTTCACCATCTTCATCATTTACACTAATGTCAACTTCCTCCACCTTTTCAACTTGATACACTTTAGTGAGACACTCCTTATCATGGTTTAGTGCATGCACTAGATCTTTTTGAGGCTCTTATTAACATCTCCACTGCATCATATATGCTTAGGATAGATGGAATTTCTTTAAGTGTGCCAAGACATTGTATCTAGTAGGCTGCGATGTAGTAATGTATGCTTCAATCTGCCATGGCCTAGCACTTTATCTCATTACCAAATTGGTTTGTGCAGAGGCCCCTACTTGATTGGAGGTTAAATTGTATACATGAGGTTGTTTAGGTGGAAGAGACATTCCTAATCTTGGTGTCATCTGTTTAAGTTTTGTTGATTCATTCCCTATCACTTGGACAACATTGCAATGAGTCCAGGGACAACATAAAGTTTTTCTCATTCTGAGCTTCATGGCTAGTAGGGACATATTCTATGGAAGCAAGTATCCTAGAAATACAAGAGTGTCCTCTAGGGATACATGTGTACAATGTGGAGAAGGTGGAATTGTTCTATGTGACCATAGGCTTTGATGATATTGTTTAGATTTGAGGCTCTTCTTTAGAGTTACAATTTCTGAGGTTGTAGGCTTTGGTAGTGTTGTCATGCTATGAGCTTCTTCTTAGGAACTAGGTCCTTTGGGGTTAGAAACTCAAGCTATGTTGCTTATCCATGATTCCTCACCACTTTAGAGGTGTAGGTTCATCATATATCTCATATAATATTTCCAGTAAATACCCAAAATTGTCTTCCTAATCTTCCTATAGGAGTGTCTTGACCTTGGATAGTGTCAACTAGGTAGAATTTAGTGCACTTGGCATAGCAGGATACAACCACATGGTGATTGATTCTTCTCCTAACTCAAATTCCTAAGGAATAACATCACAAGGAAGTACAGTTGTCACAACTTGTAGGTCATCATCCTAAATTGAGGGCCAAACTACATCATCTCGACTACTTAGATGCTGCTACAACTAACTAGAAGATGAGAATCATCTCTATTCCCTTAGCTTTCCAATTGATTATCTTCTTCATTTGAGTTGAATCTAGGGCTTGGAGTGATACACCCATACATTTGCATGCTGGCACTATGTTCCAGCTCAATAGCATTTCACCATTCAAAATAATCAAACCTCACCCACCTGTCTCATCATTGCATTGCAAAAATGTTGTCAAGCTAAATATAATAGAAAATTTTCCTTCTAATGAGTAGTATTCATTTTGATCATCAAGTTTGAAACCATATATGAGTTCTACATCATACAGATCTATAGTTGAGATTTTGTGGAGAGTTAGGCATATAGGGTTTGGTATCCTAGGCATATTGGGATATATCTAGATGACCACAGTTTTATCTTCATATTTGAATTTCATAGAGAGACTCTTAGGGTAGCTTGATAGTGGCAACTAAGAATGGATCATCCTTATCAGCATCTTCCAACACTTGTGCAGTGCAATAGTTATCAGGGGTTCATATATCTCCATCCTCGTGGCCTTCATGGTGTATTGTCCTTGATCATCTCCTACTCTTGGTATGGGTTAAAAAGTAATGAGCAAAAACGGTTCCGTACTAGAAACAAGTGCACTCTCTATAGTATCCCATAGTGCCATGTGACTAAACCTCTTGATTCTCCATTCAAGCATATCATTGTGAAATTTCCTTTGAGACAAACTAGTTGGGGTTTCTAGATCTTTGATTGAAAAATCATCCTCATCATGCACATAACAATAAGTGGATTCTAATCATTCAACTCTAAAATGATGAGTTTGTAAATAGTAGGCCTAGTCGGGTCTGGATAAACCTAAATTGTCAATGTTTCCCCTTCACAAAGGAAATCCATACAATCAATGTTCAGAGGAAGCATAATTATTGCAACTTGAGACTTATCATATCCTAGTTTCAAATGCTTGTTGTTAAATAACCTCTAGGAAAAATCATCATTTTCGCTCATTGTTAAATCTACTTCATGGATGAACATTTGTAAGCCCATAGTTAAACCTTGATTGATATCTACTTAAACTACTATTCTTCATGTCATTAAATGTTCCAAGGAGTATCTTGGTCTATCAAAGCACTTCAGTCTATTAACCAATTTAGGCTCCATACTATGCCACCATGCAGTATGAGCTGCCCATCTTTTTCTCGAATCAGAATCTAGGCTAAGTTGATACTTCCTGACTAGATGTTGTAGAGTTACCCAACCGTATGTCAAAGGGTCCTTTATCTCCATCCTATAGTCAAAGCTTGATGAAAGGTCATCCAAAGAGAGATTCACAAACTCATATCATGTTGTCCAATAGGAATTGGTACACTTTGCATGTTGGAGTATCCCATATAACAACTGATTCTCCTTATATTACCAGCCCTACAAGAGTAGCATTATGTGGGAGCTCCATTGTGGCAATATGTGTCACTTCATTCTATTTTCAATCTCATCTTGAAAGTCATCTCTTCTAGCTACTTGGACAACACAGTGATGGGCATAGAGTCCAATCTCATCTTCATAGTTAGACATGTCTTCTACCTTCACCATATCCAATGCTAAATCAATGATAGTATTTGTGGACTAACTGATCTTCTTTCTTCCCTCATATCCTAAGAGTAGCATCTGATAAAAAAATTCTTTGGAAATTTGGTAGTCTTGAGAGGCTTGCCCTTGGTTTCTTTAGGTTCTACATGCAACAGAATCCTCAATGGTCTTTCTTTTGTATCAAAGTCAATCTAACACCTAAAAGGTTTGTTATTTCTTTTTATTTTCTAGAAGACAACTTGTATGGAATGTTCTTTTGAGGCTCTACACAGGAGCTCAAAGCTTTGAACCCAATTTCAAGCTTAAGGCCAAGGTTCTTCCTTCACAACCTTCTACGAGTTGAGGTTTCCAAATGGCTATCCTCTTTAGGTGAAGATGGGAACTTCATGACCCCTAGGGCTGTCAATAAAGACCTTTAGAGATCCCTTGCCAAATTGTGGAGGAAGCCTCATTTTGGTAGAGCAAAGGGTAGAGGGTGCTTATTTCCCAGTTGTTCAAAGATTGATGATCGTGCTCCTTGTCTTGTTGTAGCCTTTGGGCATGCAACCTTGAGTATGGCCTTGAACAAACATCATCCTCCATGTAGGAGGTCACCCTTCTTCAAACTTGCTGTTGCTATGGTAGCCAGAAGCCATGGGGCAAGTTATAAGAGCTTTTTTCGTGATTGGATGCCATAGTGATCTGAGTGGCTTAAGCATGTACTCTTAAAGTGTAATTAGATGGTGCATTTGCTACAACATACTCATCCACTTCATCAAAGAGTAGAGGGGTAGGATATGTGTTTCAAGAAGTTTTAATCTTCATTCTCTAGTTTTAAGATATTCTTAATTTAGATTTTGCCCAGTGGTAGAATGATTTCTCATTGACTACATTGGGGAACCAAGGTTGGTGGTCTTCTAGGTCTCCTCTTCTTAGATTTGATAGTTATTCACCTTGAGTCATTGCCATCTTCACTTGACTTTGGTGCAACTTCTTTTCTGGGTCACTCCTTAATTTTGAAAAGATGGAAAGCTTAAAGACTTTAAGATCTAGCTAACATTTTGGCATATCATACCATGTATAAACACTCAGTTTTGAATTAGTGTCTGTAATAGGCAAGTGACACTAAATAATTGAGTGCTAGAGTTAGACATGCTAAAATAAAGTTACTAAATAATAGAAAATTGTCCAAATTTTATGTGGATATAGAAATCACAACCATAAAGTTAAGTTGAGATTAGTTTTCTCATGGATACAAAATCACCACTGTAACATGCAAACATCAAACATTCACCACTCTTGTATATGACCACATCACCAAAAGCAATAGAACTTTAGGGGAAAAAATAAAGACCTTTATAATACAGTCACACTATTTTGAGGATAAGAAATCAACCTAAGCTAGGTTATACTTTGACCCATCTTAGCTCTAATGGAAGACATCCATATTCTATCCCTTAAAAAAAAGTCTTAAGAAGCACAAGTAAAAATATCTTTTTAATGCTGGAAAATAATTGAATTGCAATTGAAATAACCTACATTCTCAATGTACCCACAATAGGTAAGTACAATCTACCAACGATACCTTCCAAATAAACAAGTTGCTTTAGCTATGCATAGTTTCTAAATATAAAACCCTTAGTATCCAAGTCTTGCTAAGTCTCTTAACATGTTAAAACCATTCAATTGATGGTTACTAATCATACCTGACCAACTTTTAAAGTGTTATGATGAGTTTTAGTAAGTTCTTAAGCCTTTAGATCTCCCTAGATAAGACTTCCTAAAATTAAATGGTGAAAATCTTTGACCAATCTACCATTGATGGCCTAACCAAGCAAGCCATGTAGGGGACCATTTTGACTTGCTAAACTTAGAAGCTTTTGAATGGTCCATCTTTGATCACAAGGCATAGATTTAGATTGTCAAAGTCATCATGTCTCATGCAATGCTGTAGGTTTAACCTAAGACATTCAATAGAAGTCGAAATAGATGTATTTTGATTTTGGCTCAAAAATTCTTATTTTGGATGATCCAAACCAATGAACCCTTCAGAACCATGACCAGTCATGTTTATTGTCCCATGTTCCAAGAGAATTTTATAGAGATCTTTATTGTTCAAGGCTAGATCACCTAGATTGCTGTTGACTTTTTCAATTCACAACTAATCTTTACAAACTTTAGATGCTCCATCTCCCTAGGTTGAAAGACACCAATACTTGAGTCTTTAGCAATGTCCTCTACAAAATATAGTGAAAGATCGGCCATGTTGAATGCGTCTCAAACCTCGAAGTCTTCTAGCAGTTCGATCTTGTATGCCTTGTCACTAATCCACTTTAATACTAGTAGCTCTAGGTTTGAGCTTTGGGTGCTGCCCTTAAGGGAAGCATTCCTTCTTAAGTGTACCTACACTAGATCGCCTTTCTAAAAAGATACTGGCTTTCAATGCTTATCAGCTTACTCATTATACTTCACATTCGCACAATCTTCATTCATATCTGTTCATGTAATGTTTTGATTTGTTTAGCTCACTCCTCGGCATTTGCGTTGAAGCTATCTATTAGTGGTAAGGGTACTAAATACATAGGATAGAGGATCTTACCATAAACTACCTAAAAAGGTTTGCAATCGATGGATTGATTATTGAAATTTTTTATCACAAAGTCTGCCTATTCTAATAACAAGTCCCACTTGTAGATGTTCTTCCATACAAAAATTTCCAATAAGTTTCCCAGATTTTTGTTTACTGTTTCAATTTGTCCATCTGATTGAGGATGAGATGAAGAACTAAATTTCAAAGACATCCCAAGTTTATGCAATAATGTCCTCCAAAAGTGGCTCATGAATTTTGGGTCTCAATCAAAAGTTACGGTTTTGGAAATTTTGTGAAGTTGTACCACTTCTTTGAAGTACAAAATGCATCAATTTTTTTAGTTTAAACAATAAAATGTGCCATCTTAGAAAACCTATCAACAACAACCATTACGGCATCCTTGTTGTGTTGCGTTCGCGAGAGGCCAACCATGAGATCCATGCGCACTTTTTCTAATGGAGAGTTAGGAATAGCATGCGACATATATAATCACATGTTTTGATATAAGCTCTTTGCAAGATGGCATGTCCACATCATGTGCTTGGTACATCTTTAGCCATTTTAGGCCAAAATACATGATCTTTCACTAAGGCATGAGTCTTATCTCTGCCAAAGGGACCGGCAAGGTCTCCATCATGTGCCTCATAAATGCTATCTCTCTAAGGGAATATTGTGGAGTGCAAAGTAAATTTCCCTCAAATGGATAAGCGCCTTGCTCGATAAAATGCTTAAAAGTACCATGCTTACAATTCTTTATTATGTGCCTAAAGCAGGGATCATTAACATCTAACTCTTTAACTACAAAACTAATTACTTTAGATTTAAAATTGGTATTGATGAGAATTTCTTGATTAAGTCATCAGCCACCACGTTCTATGCTCATGATTTATTTTTTATCATGAAGTTGATGGATTGGATAAACTATATTCACATAGCATGTCATTAGCTGAGCTTATATTTATTTTGTAGGAATCTCAACGCTTCATGATCCAAGTAAAGCACAAAAAGCTATGCTAGCAGTTCCTTTCTCCAATTTCCTATGCTTGTATAATAACATAGAATTCCTTATGGTAGGGGGAGTAGTTGCTATGCGAGTCATTCAACTTCTTGCTAAAGAAAGAAACTAGCTTTTCTTTTTTACTTAAGCTAGCACCGATCCCAACTTTGAATACATCTCAGTCTACTTCAAACATATAGTTAAAGGTTAGGAAAAGAAAGTATGGGTGCATTCATTACCTTCTCCTTAATCAATGTAAAGCTTTTGCATGCTTTGATTGTCCCCTTATATGTTCTACCTTTTAAACATTTAGTTATTGGAGCAATGATGGTACTAAAGTTTCTGATGAACCTCCTATATAAAGAAGTTAGACCATATAAGCTTTAATGTTGACCAACATCCTAGACACGAGCCATCTAACAATATCATCGAACTTGGGTCCATCTTCATTCCATGAACCAAAACAACATAGCCTAGGAAAATTAGGATATAAATGGAAAAGTAGCAGCTTTTCAAGGTGACATACAACTTTTACTCTCTCAACAATAGTATCACTTGTCGAAGATGATCTAAGTGCTCCTCCTGGCTGTTGTTGTATATAAGTATATCATCGAAATATGCAACTACAAAATTTTCATTAAAAGGTTTAAAGACGCGAGTCATTAAATGCATGAATTTACTAGGCACATTAGACAAAATAAAGGGCATTATCAACCACTCGTACATGCCATATTGAGTTTTGAATGTAGTCTTCCACTCATCACTTACTCTCATATGGATTTGATCGTAGTCACTGCAATGATTGATCATAGAGAAAGTCACTGCACAATATAGCTGATCTAACAAATCACCCAAGCGTGGAATAGGGAAGTCATTGTTAAATGTGATTTTGTTCACCACTCTGCTATTGAAGCACATACTCCACAAATCATCCTTCTTAGGTACAAGAAGGGTGGGCACATTGCATGATCTTTTGTTCCGAGGCACTAAGCCTTTAACCTTCAATTATTCATTCTATCTTTGCAACTTCTTTTGTTCTTTAGGGCTAATGCAATATGCTACTTTATGAGGAACTACAAATAATGGGATGAAGTCAATACAATATTCTATCTCTTGCAAAGGAGATAAGCCATTAGGGATCTCCTTAGGAAATACATCTTCTTATTCAATTAATAAAGGATTTACAATTGATGATTGTACATTTGCTTTAGTCTCTTCTGACTTATGATGGTTGTAATTACTTTAGGTTACAGGAGTTCAAGGATTATTTTCTCACCATGGAACATAAAAGCTTAAGTGTTCCTGAACCCATCATGTTCGGCTTTTTTGTCAAATTATCATGGTCTTTTCAACAACAAATGACAAGCATCCATTGGGATAACATCACACCATACATCATCTTTATAGCAAGTATGAGTGGAAAAGGAAACAAGGAATTTGCAAGTTACCTTATTTTGATGTCTTCTCGCAAGCCGCTTTAGTTTGTAGAGCTAAGGATGCAGCTTCCTCTTTAGTTTTTGCTTGTTGATTAGTTCATTCAAAGCCGCGTTCTTACAAGATTTGGTATAAATGATCACACCACACACCTTGCTATGTGAAGTGCACCACGTATGGAATATTGCATAGCAAAGGCAATTGTAGTCATCTTTATGAATGGTGCTCAAATTCCATCACACTACTAACAAATCTTCTAGGTCAACTTGGGTGATACTCTCATCATTTTTGGAACCTAATTGTGGTTCTTCCTCCTCACATTTGGATTCCTTAATAAGAGCAACCATCTTTTCATTTGGACAACCAGAGGCTATATGTCCAAGCCTTAGCATTTGAAGAATCATTTATAGAGGGTCTACGCTGCTTGTTATTTTCATTCTTAGGTTGGATTTGTTGAGCTTTGTTATTGGCGTCCACATAAAATTAGAACCACTCCCTAGATTAAAATTGTTTCCTTTCTTGTATGCTTTAAACATGCCTCTTTTGTTCACTTTTTTTCTCCATAATTAAAACAAATTTCATGACGTCACTGAATGATGAGTATTGTTGGAGTCATACTCTATCTCCATTTTCCTTTCTCAAATCACCTAAGAAACAATGCTATGGTTTGCATATCCAGCTCAACTACATTACTCTCAAGCATGAAGTTTTCAAATTCCATTATGTAGTACTCTTCACTCAAGTTATCTTGCCTCGGATTCTAGATCTTAAGGAATATGTCTATGCAATAATTTTGGATAGGAAACATTTCTTAAGTTCTTTTTTGACCTCGTCTCAAATTTTTATTTTTATTTTCCCTTCTCTTAATATTTGATTGTTTAAATTGCCCACCAAAGTGATGTATATTTTCTACACTTTAGGGCAACAAGCTTTAACTTGGGGTCGTTAGGGAAGTCTTTATCCTTGAAGACGCCCTCAATTGTATGTGACTAATTAGGAAACTTATCAGACTGCCACTTGCCTTTAAATCTTAGGATGTTAACTTTCACTCTAGATATATGAAAATAATGTTTTCTCCTGGAAGCATTACTTGAGATTGATCTGTGGCTTAAAGTGGAAAGCTCCACTTTTGGAAGAAAAAGAATTGAAGTTGTTTGAGAATTCATTAAAAGAAGCAAGTTTGGATTTCTCACCTTATTATCCTTGATTGATAAGTTGTTTAAGATATTCCTAAAATCATCATTGTTGGCAATAGCAATATACTTTCCTCGATATGCCATCGAAGAACTTTAGAAACATGTCCTTGCTCTGATACCAATTAGACAGTGAAAAACTAGATGCTAGAGTTACACATGCAAAAAAAAGTTTTTAAACAATAAGAAAATGTCTAAAGTTTTTGTGGATACAAAGATCATCACTACAGAGTTAAGTTGAGATTAGTTTTATCATGCATATAGATCACCACCATAGCATTCAAACATCAAAACATTCATCACTCTTGGATACAATTGTATCATCAAGAGTAATACAATTTTAGGAAAAGAAAGAAACTCACCACCTTAGTGTTACAGTCCCACGACTTCAAGGATAAGAGATTCAACATGTCTCACCACACTTGAGTCCATAAGTGATACAAAAAGTCCGAAGCTAGGATGCATTTTGGCCTATTCAATCTCTAATGGAAAACACATCCAAATTCTATCCCTTACAAAAAATTTCTTAAGCAACACAAGTGAAAAAATGTCTTTTTACTTCTTGAAAATAACTGAATTACAATTGAACTAACCTATATTCTCAATGTACAATGGAATTGAATATAAATAGGAATAGCCCTCTAACAATAGGCAAGTACAATCTACTGAAGATGCCTTGTAGTTATATAAGTTACTTCAACCATGCATAGTTCCTAAATATAAAATCCTTAGGCTTCAAGTCTTACTAAATCTCCTCACATGCTAAAACCATCCCATGGCAGGTTACTAATTATATCTGAGCAACTTCTAGAGTGTTACAATGGGTTTTAATAAGTTTCTAATCCTTTAGATCTCCCTAGCTAAGACTTTCTAAAATCAAAGGATGAAAATCTTTAACCAGTTCACCATTGACCCCTTGACCAAGCAAACCATGTAGGGATGTTTTTAACTTGCTAAGCTTAAGAACCCCTGAATGGTCCTTCCTACATCATCCAGGCACAAATCTGGATAGTCCAAGCCATCATGTCTCATGCAATGCTCTAGATTTAACCTAATACATTCAACAGAAGTTAAAATAGGGATCTTTTGATTTTGGATGATCCAAACCATTAAACTAATCGATGTTGATGAAGCCTTCGCATCCCTGACTGGTCATGCTTAAGGTGCCATGTTCCAAGAGAATTTGATAGAGATTTTATCCATTCATGGCTAAATCGCCATTGATATTCTTTAATTTGCCACTAATCTTGGAAACTTTAGACACTTCTATCTCAAACATGAAAATCTAGGGTGGTCCTCAAAGTAGACCTAGTAGCTTAAGATTATTGCACCTTTGACCCAAATTTCTGTTGTTTGAATCCCCTTACGAGTGTTGCTATAGAGAAATGTATCTAGAAAAAATTTGTAACAAACCTCAATTTTGGGTCATTATCTATGTATTATGTTATATTTTAATTAAAATAAAATTAAGAAATTAATTTTGTGAATAATTGAATATCAAGGATGTGACTCCTTTAAAAACTCCAAATTTAGACTTAAAACAATAAAAAATGGAATGTACACATCCATACGATTCTAACAACACTAATTTTGCACAAAACAAAAATCAGGGTGGAAAAACCCAAAAATTTTGCTAATTTGAAGGGGGCCAAAATTGATAACAGCACCCCCTATTTTGTTTGTTTGTGGGTTGCAATATTTGAAAACATGACAAAACGAGGGGGCATGTTGGGAAGAGAAAACCCTAGCAACCTACCCCCTCCGTTTGACCTCCCCACCATCAAAACCCCAGTCATCACCATTGTTGATTTGCAGCCTTGTGCCGTTTGGGACTTACCTAACTCCGTCGGGTAGCCTAGTCTGATCTCTCCTTCCTAGCACCAAAGTGTACCCCTATTTCCTCTCTGTCTTCAACGTAACCCAACTGATCGAGCTTCTGTCCCTACTTCGGCTTGTGCACTACTGCTAAAAAACCCATGTTTCCCTTTCTTCTCGCTTGCCTGTTCTTCTATCATTAGCATGGTCAAGATTGCCTAGCTAGTTGGCACTCTTGATTTTCCCCTTCCCCTATCTTTCTTCTCTAAAGTAGGTTGCCATTGCGATGCCAGATCTAGATGGTCACTTTGGCATCTCCCTCACCCTCTCTCCTGTTCCCCTGTTGGGTTTTCCCTCTAGCACAGCTAGCCTAATATGCTAGTGCACACAGGCTGGTTGCGCTGAACGTTTCGTCCCTCAATTATCTTCCTCACCTCCAACACAGCTAAGATAATGAGCTTGCTGGTGCTGGCTAGTGCTCTAGAGCAACCCCTCCATATTCATCCCTGCCTCTCAGTGGTTGGGTTTTAGGTGGTGATTGAGCCAGAACCACCATCTCCCACCATCTCTTCTACTGTGTTGTGCATGGGTGGGCCCCATTTCATCACCCACCATGTGCCATTGATTCATCCAACATTTGATCTATGTAGATCTTCATATATCTAACATCTGATTCATGTTTGATCATCAGATCTACCATTAGGGACTTAATCTATGACTGATTTGACCCTTGATCTAACTTATAGTCATAGATAAAAAATTAATTGAGATTCCATTATGTTCTAACCATAGATCTAGTACTGGATCATCCGATCCATGACCAATTCAAACTTATTTTATCATGTATAATTGATCATTGTGATCTTTCTAATGTAAAGATCCAGACCAATATTAGAGATCTTTGATCTACATCAATATTGAGGCGATCTAGTAGATTTTGATCAATGTCTGAGACCAATCGAGATAAACAAGTATGGAAATGGATCAAAATTGATGAACCACACCGTTTAATTGAATTCTTAAGATAATATGATCATATTTAATAATGTGTTCTTTGATCTAGGATGATCAAGTGGAGAATTGTAACCAGATTAGTACGAACAGTATAGATCAAGCATCTTTGAGGTGATCAGTTGATGATTTGGTGACATAAACAGCTAGATATCCTTCAGATTGACTTAGCTGAGGTATGATTATCATCCTAACCAATTAATTTTATTGATTTGGCAGTGATTAGCAAGACTTGTGCCTGATTTGCATATAATAGTGCCTGATTTGATTAAATGATAAATTACCTGAAATTGACCATATCTATGTATGATAGTTTTGGAATACATTATGATATGATTAAAAAGGAACCTGATAGTTATTTGTTTGACCCAGTTCAATGTGATATGGATTACAAGCCAACCAGGGTGTGCCCTAGCTTAAGATCCAATGGCTGCGAAGCATTGGATCATGTTAAAACATAATCAATTAAAATCTAGAAATATAATATTTGTTTTATAACTAAGAATCCAACTCAAATAGATAACTTGGATTCTAAGTTAGACTTGGGTGTGATGTGCATCTAGGTAGTGGGATTGAGGTGGACTAAGATAGACTGGAGTCCAATTGTGATTTAAGAGGTACAGATGAGTGGTTCTTCGTTTGAGGTAGGTGATGACAATTAATAATGGGCATGTTGTTTTAAAATTACAAATTTTTATCACATCAGCTTAGTATTTAAAAATGAATTATATGCATATATCATTATACTATAAATCTTATTAAAATATTATCTTATTTGTGACTGATGCGCATATGTATGACTTCATTGATTATTATTTTTCCACGAGCACATGATTTGACCATGATGAGTCATATTTTATATGTAATAGTAAAAATACATGATTTTGGCATTTCATGACTACAAAGTCATTAAAAGTGATCTGATATGCCAATGCATATTGAGCTGTGTGGATGCCCTATTTTATCACTTGTTTTACTATAGACTTGGTGGAGGAGGCTAACCCCTGGATGAGGGGCAGTGCCTTGGAATGGTGAGCCACATGTGCTCTTAATTTTCATTTAGAGGCTTCGTGGCTAGTCCTTGAGAGGCTAACCCCAGAATGTGGGGCAGTGCCTTAGGATGGCAAACCACAAGCTCTCCTAGATTTCATTGTTTCATTAGAGGATTTCATTCTATTTCCTAACCTTGAATTGTCACGTGATTTTCATGTTTTTATAGATATATGAAGTGTTTCTACCCATGGACAATATGTTAGGAGCATTCGTAGGGTAGGCCACCTACCCTCTAACATTATGATGATGATGATGATTAGACACCCGCCCCAAAAGGAAGCAAATTTATAGGGAGTGGTATCATGAGTAGTCCACACTACAAGTTCGATCCCCCCATGCAAGATGGACGTTTAGACACTCATTTTGGCGTCAATGTGGAGTAGAAGTTGATAGAACCAGGAGTTGGTTATCATTGTAGCATAGCAGTCCATGTATTTCTTGATAATTGATTGTATCATACTGGCGGTGAGTGCAGGATGGATATTCCCTATATACTCATGTCATGATGGCATGTGGAGGAGTGGTCTGAGTACTCATGACCAGAGATTCAAGTGTTGGGGAGACACACAGGACTTGTGCGTGAGGTTGCACTTGTTGATGACTTGCACATTCATTGACATCTTCCGTGAGCTTTTAATTCTTTGTATTAAAGTGATTTTGGCATATTTATGAATCTTAGAAGCTTAGTTGATTTGATATATTTTTAGACATGTGATTGGCATGATTTACATCAATTTGATATTGGCATTTTGATGAGTCTAAGAGGTTTTGTTTATTTGGCATTTTTTCGAAACACACAGGTGGTTTGGATGTATTGCCTTATTTTTAGCATTTTGAGCTTTGATGCCTTGGCTATTGCTGATTATTTAGTTGATGCTAATTATGCTACACTTCATCACTGTTTATTCTCATATTTGATATCATGTTAAAACTGTTTTCATGAGGAAGATATTATCACATGCCCTGAGGTTTGATGCATGACTGTTTCATATTGTATTAAATATTTTGAAATTATTATTATTATTGTGGTTACCTACACAATCATAGCTTGTTGAGGCATTGTGATGTTTTGCAATGCCTTAGATATAGAGAGAGGTAGCATGTGCATAAAAGATATTTCAATGATGTATGTAGTTTGTTCAAAAACTTACTTTGGATATTATTCATGGACTATATATGTGTATAGTTTACACTTTTGTGACATGGATACATGGATATCATTTGATTGGATGTGATGGCTATGTATGGACAAACCCTGGGTAGTGTCATTGTTTCTTTTTTTATTTTTACTCTACCACTAAGGTATGTGGTTTTATTGACAATGTGTATGATATGAATGGATAGATATGGAGCCAAAGTCTCCCAAATTTAATATTAATATTTATGAATATATTGGATGTTGTTGCATTACATGCGTTAATAAAAAAATTACAGAGGAGACTATATAATTTTTGGTAGAAATGATAAGATCATTCCACCAATAAATTTGTGTTTTGTAGGCTGTAAGACTCCCAAGGTTTTGAAATGCATGCTCTTTATTCAAAGTTTTTGTTTTTTGTCAATTTTAAAATTGAAAATTTTAACTAAGAATATCAATTTTTTAAACTTAGTTTTTATATGTTGTGTAAAACCTGAGGTGTCACAAAAACTGGTGCCCAAGTGGTAGCAAGATCAAAACCCTGAATATCAACTGTATTTGTTGTAAAAAATTGCCTCTTCTTCAATCAAAGCCTGAATTTTATCTTTCAAAATATATCAATCCTCTAAGATATGCCCCAATATTTAGTGGCAAAGATTATATTTTGGCTGATTTATTTGACCTCTTTTGGTTTGTTTAGAGTGTACAGCTTTATTTGCCCCAACTTCCTTAGCTCCTTAAATCATTGCCTGACAACACTAATGTAGAAGTCATACTTCTTTATCTTGTTTTTATTTAACAACTTTGGTGGAGGTTTAGACTGAGAACTTGCCTATTCTTCATCTTCTTTTCTTCAACTCTTCCATTTTTATGACTTTCTTTATCGAATAGTAGTTACTACTGAGCATGATGGAGTGCTGATGTTCTTATTACTACTAAGCTTTTTCCCTTGTAGCTCTTCCCTTATAGTGGCCACTCTAGGCCTTTCTAAAACTAGCCTTATATAATTATACTTTTCAATGTCATAGGCTATCTTTATGAGGCCTTCAAAAATAATGGGCATCAAGTTTTGTAATTGCAACCCACTATCACAATGCATGTTCTTAACCCACATCTAAACACTTTCCTACTCGATTAGGTCATAAAAACAATGCTAGTTGAGATTCCTCCATTTTGAGATGAAGAATTGGACCACTTGTTCAGACCTTAGAACACATTAGTTAGATCTAATGAGGTCACATCCCTTCTTGTGTAGTAGAAGCACTAGAGGGACATCTTTTACAATTGTTCCCAACTTGTGATAATTAGAGTTCCACTGGGATACACTGCATGAAAGCATTGTCACCCAATGTTTGACCAAACTTCTTAATGATGAAGGCCTCTATCTTTGTATTATCACCTATAGTGTCTTTGTACTTGGCAATTTCAATTTTTTTATGCCTTTTGGGAAATGGAGGCTCATCAAACTTAGCCAATTAGATTTTCTCACAATGTTGAAGTCATGCAACCTATCTTCAATGAGATAATTCGCAATAGCTGAATTCAAATTCAGTGAATTATTCAAGAAGCAACAATATTACTTGTAGAATTAGCCTTTAGAGCTACGATCTCAACTTCCCTGTAAGCTAACTTTTGCCACACCAATCTGATATGACAATCAACTGCCTCCATTGGAGTGGCTAAGTGGGAGGAAGACTTTGACTGTGGACTTCCCCCTTTGTATACTAGCTTGAGAAGGAAGCCTAGGGTTTAGTAGGAATGTACTCTCTGGGAAGAGAAAATGTGGTGTAGTTAAACAACCTTGATCCTCTATATCAAATTCTGATGTTGAGAGGGACCTAGTCATACTCCTCATTATGGGCCAAATGATTAAAACTTGAGACTTAACCTCACTTGAGGGTTCAAAAGGAGTTAGACAAACTTGCTTCTACTGTGTAACTAGACTTACAACAGCTAGAATTGATTCTTTCACTTTAGATTATGGTGTTTAGACATCCTCTAACTCAAAAGTGTCTATCATTGTGGTAGGGACATGTGACGACCCGGGTTTTTCAATGCCATTTTTGGTAAAAATGCAGCGAGATCGATCTCTAGTTTTAAAACAATTTATGCAAAAGAATGGAGGAAAATTTTCTTCTTTTTCAAAGAACATTGTATAAAGAGCCCGAGTGTCAAAATGAACGCTCAATGCCTAGTGCCATGGCAATTTATAAATCAAATCAAAACAAGTAATCACTCCCAGGATTGTTAGTCACAGCCACAGCTACAACAAATACTTACAATCAAGATTATAGTAGTTACCAAAGGAAATTACTAATTAAATCGTACCTTTGCCTACTTGACTTTGGTTCTAACACCTCCTGCTGTTTCTTCTATTTGTCTTTTATTTGATCTGAAAAATAATGGATTGGGTTGAGTATTTATCATACTCAGTAGGTAACCTGACACTACCCTTTTTGAAAACATAGCAATGCATCATACGGAGTTCAAAGTGGTTGCATGAAAGGCATGCTAAATTTGTAATAGGTGCACAAACGTATGCATAAAGTGTAAGTAATGCCATCTATTGAAATTATTTATCAATCACGAATTAGTATGCAATACTAATAGTATGTCTAAGTCTAGAAAGTCAAAATCAATAGATTCACCATATCCTGATTATGAGATCTACACCATATGTCAAAGCCATGCATAGTATATA
This sequence comes from Warburgia ugandensis, assembly GCA_035236585.1. Taxonomy (NCBI): domain Eukaryota; kingdom Viridiplantae; phylum Streptophyta; class Magnoliopsida; order Canellales; family Canellaceae; genus Warburgia; species Warburgia ugandensis. Next base: position 55,332,430 of record CP141133.1, on the reverse strand, counting down.
ATGATCATAAAATACTTAAAGTAGTCTGCATATGAGGTAAATGATAGCATCACGAAGTAACATGCACGGGTCTCAAGTCATCTGGTCACGTGTACTCGTTTACGACCAATTTAAATGCTATATGCATATCCATACTACTGAAATCATAGGGTCACCATGCTTGCGACCAGAACCACTCTGGATCGCATGTCTCCGGTATCTAGAGACCAATCCACCATAGCCTCCACGGCGACTATGGATATGTCCCTGAAAGGGTGCCGTGAACACCTCCAGTGGTCGTCCGTGTTGACCACAGCAGTCAAGGAAGGGACAATGCCGTTTTTGGCAGCGATACCATCCACCTTTTTGGTGGTAGAGGCCGGGAGGCCAAACCCGCACCCCTCAGCATAGCGCCCACTCGGCTTAATAGCCCAAAACCATACATAGTCCAAACCTCAAATCAACATAAAACCATGCAATTTATGGCTTTGTTTTCAAAGTATGCAAGCATTATGTAAAATGCCATGAATCCATAACATGTATAAAAACACTATTTCTCAACAACATTCTTCAGTTAATGTAAGATTTTTCAAATACATAAATCATGCAAGCAGGTCCCGCATACTTGTATAAGAATAGTATAGTTTAAAACACATGCTTAATACAGTATTAAAACAAGTAACTTAATAAATGTTTAGGATGTATTTTGAAAACAGAGTAGGATCAGACTACCTACCTCATGCGTTGTTACGTCGCTCGTGCCTGTCTTCACCTCGAGTCTGAGATATCTTGGTAAGGTCCTGAGTGATGTCCAAACATCAGATCTAGGTGTTATTCTATGCTATTTTATTGTATAGGCTCCAAATTTGCATTTTAAAAGGTCGCGCCTTAACGGACGACCCAAATGTAGCGCCTAGGGTCTTGCGCGCTTTACGTTTTCTAGTATATGCGTGCACCCTGGTCACACCGCAACTAGGTTGGATCATGTGCGCACGTCTGAATGGTGTGCCAGGGTGTGCACTCAGGACAGCGTTGCGCGGACGCATCTTAAGCGTAGATGTGGCGTGCTTTGGCCCCTAGGACATCCCATGAGTCCTAGTCGAGCCAAGAAGACTATTTGTATGCGACGCGTGCATAATGACAGCCCCCAGGGAGCTTGGCACAGGTGTGTGTCAAGCCAGGCACCCGTGGACCGTGCTATGCGCCCCTGGGAGGCGCTCTCTGTCTCTGTCTCTGTCTCTGTCTCTCTCTCTCTCTCTCTCTCTCTCTCTCTCTCTCTCTCTCTCTCTCTCTCTCTCTCTCTCTCTCTCTCTCTCTCTCTCTCTCTCTCTCTCTCTCTCTCTCTCTCTCTTGACGGGTTTTCACGTGTTTGGTTTGGGTCACGGAAAGTCGGTGATGTCCGGCCGGAAAAGCACCCAGATCCAGCGTGGATCTGGGCTAGGAAGGAAAGGGGATCAAGGGCCAGTTTGGGCAGCCTGGAACGGCACCTTGGTCAGTGGTTCTGGCTCCCGTTGGAACCATGGTTGGCGGGTTGAGGGTTCTGGAATGAACCCTGCTTACATAGGCGTTCTCCGGCCGGGAGACGCCTAGATCTAGCCCAAAACCTTGGGGAAAAGAGTGAGGGAAGAGAGGAGAATGACGTGGGGAAGAGAGACGTACCTGGGGAGCCCTCCACGGGACGCAACGAGGCCTTGAACTCGCCTCTAAACCCCTATTGCAAGATCTGGTTTTGGGAGAAATTGGAAAGGAGAAGCGCGATTTGGGCAAAAGCGGTGGAGGATATTTATAGAGGGCAGAAGGTGGTGCTGCCAATGGCGGTGCCGCCATTGGCAGTGGTGGAAATCTCTAGAAATCGGGGGTTTCTGGAGAAATCGAGAGAGGGCTGGAGGAGGAAGAAGACAGGGGGTGCCGTTATCAAAACGGCCCCCTGTTGTTTTGGACTTTTTTGTTTTTAGGTACATTTTACCAAAATGCCCTCAATCTTCTAATGCCTATAACTTCGTTATATGAGCTCCGTTTTCGTCGTTCTTTAAGGTGTTGGATTCCATTTTGCGTGTAGTATCTAGTGGTACTAATTTTATTTACAAATTCCTAAGTTCCCTATGTGAATTTTGATCAAACATTCAACCACCTAATAAGACCCTTAAACATGTAATAAACACATATTTATTCCAAAATAGTTAAGTTACAAGATCATTAGTACATCCCACTATATTTGTTCTTTATACAAAATGTCTCCAAAATGTTGGGTCATTACATCATTACCCCCTTAAAAGAATTTCGCCCTCGAAATTCTCCAACTCCTTTCAAGAAAATAGTTCGGGGTACTTCTTTATCATTTCTGATTCCACCTCCCAAGTTTCTACTTTGATGGTCATATTTTGCCACAAAACTTTGACTAGTGGGATATCCTTATGCCGCAGTGTCTTGATTTTTCTATCCAGAATCTGTACTGGTTTTGTTTCCAAGGTTAAATCTGGTTGTAGCTCGGTTGGTACCTGTTCAAGAACATGTTTAGGGTCAGGCACATATTTTCTCAACATGGATATGTGAAATACGTTGTGGACTTCTGATAACCGTGGTGGTAGCGCTATCCTGTAGGCAGTTTTTCCTACTTTTTCCAGGATTTCAAATGGTCCAATGAATCGAGGACTAAGTTTTCCCTTTATACCAAACCTCATGATGCCCTTAGTCGGAGATATCTTCACAAAGACATGATCTCCAACTTCAAATTCCAACTGTCTACGTCGCCTATCCTTGTAACTCTTTTGTCTGCTGTGAGCTGCAAGAAGCCGCTTTCTAATAAGCTTTACCTTGTTTGCACATTGTTCTACTAACTCTGACTATATGATTCTGTTTTCACCAACTTCATTCCAGCATACAGGTGATCAGCAGGACCTTCCATAGAGCGCTTCGTAAGGAGCCATTCCAATGCTTGAATGGAAGCTGTTATTATATGCAAATTCAATTAAGGGTAGACTTTCATCCCATCTTTCCTTCCAATCAAGTGCACACGCTCTTAACATATCCTCCAATACCTAAATTGTTCGCTCAGATTGGCCATCAGTATGAGGGTGAAAAGCCGTACTAAAACTTAATGCTGATCCTAAGGACTTTTGTACTGACTTCCATAATTGCGAGGTAAAACGACTATCTCTATCGGAAATAATACTAAGTGGTATCCCATGCAAACTAACTATTTCCTTAATATATAATTGAGATAGGCTGTCAGTGGATTGATTTTGTCGTATGGGGAGAAAATGTGCTGTCTTGGTTAGCCAATCAACGATCACCCATATCATATCATGTCCCTTTGGTGTCTTGGGTAGCCCTAGGATGAAATCCATAGTAATATGATCCCACTTCCATTCTGGTAGCTCAAGTGGTTGTAGTAATGCTGCCGGTCTCTGATGTTTAGCCTTAACTTGTTGACACGTTAAACACCTTGCGACAAATTCTCCTATATCTCTTTTCATACCATTCCACCAGAAATGTCGCTTCAAATCTTGATACATCTTTGTTCCCCCAGGATGAATAGTGTACTTTGATTGGTGTGCTTCCCTTAAGATCTCGTCTTATCTCATCGTTGGCTGGTACAACTAACCTCCCTTGCAGGTAGACACTCTCATCCGCTATTTTGACAAATCCTGGTTTTCCAACTAATGCTTGTGTGTCAATGTCATCTTTTTGTATCTGTTTAACTTTCTCATTAATAGTGGACTTCATAGTTAGGTGGGCTATAACGGATTTCCCATGACTTATTTCAGGTCTGCATCCTATCACCTCTTGCAGTAACTTCTGTCTCCTAGAATGTAAACTTGCACATGCCCCTGGTGTCTTCCTACTTAAGGCATCTGCTACAACATTTGCTTTCCCTGGATGGTAGTGGATGGTCAGGTCATAATCTTTTAAATACTCCATCCATCTCCGATGTCTCATGTTTAAGTCTTGTTGTAAAAAGATGTACTTGAGACTTTTGTGATCTGTAAAAACCTCAAATGTTTCCCTATAGAGATAGTGTCTCCAAATTTTTAAGGCAAAGATGATAGCAGCAAGCTCTAGGTCGTGGGTAGGATAATTGACCTCATGCTTTTTCAACTATCTAGAAGCGTAGGCAATTACTTTCCTATTTTTCATAAGTACGCAACCCAAGTCGTGTTGGGAGGCATCACTATAGATCTCAAATCCTCCACTGCCAGATGGTAAAGTAAGTACTGGTACAGTGGTTAGCCGCCTCTTTAGTTCTTGAAAACTCTCCTAGCATGCCTGATCCCATTCGAACTTCTTATCTTTTCTCATCAATTTAGTCAGGGGCAAGGCAATGCGTGAAAATCCTTCAATGAATGTCCGATAGTATCCTGCAAGGCCTAGAAAACTCTTTACTTCTGTCACTGTTTTAGGCTGATTCCATTTCTCCACCACCTCAACCTTTGCTGGGTCAACAGCAATGCCATCTTTGGATATAACATGGCCCAGAAAATTTACTTTTTCCAGCCAAAAGTCGCACTTGCTAAACTTTGCGTATAACTTGTGTGCCTTAAGTGTATTCAGCACTATTCGTAAATGTTCTTTATGGTTTTCAGAGGTTTCTGAGTAGACTAAGATATCATCCACAAATACTATGACAAATTTATAGAGATAGGCTTTGAACACTAGGTTCATAAGATCCATGAATGCAGCTAGTGCATTTGTTAGTCCAAAAGACATTACTCTAAACTCATAATGTCCGTATCTAGTTCTGAAGGCTGTCTTTGGAACATCTTCTTTCCTGACCCTAAGCTGATGATATCCAAATCGTAAGTCTATTTTAGAAAAGACACGGGCTGACTGAAGCTAATCGAATAGGTCATCGATACGGGGTAAAGGATACTTGTTTTTCACTATGACCCTATTTAACATTTGTTAGTCGATGCAGAGTCTCAATGACCCATCCTTTTTCTTAACAAAAAGGACTGGGGCTCCCCAAGGAGATACACTAGGCCTAACGAATCCTTTGTCTAGCAATTCCTGTAACTGGGTCTTCAGCTCCTTTAGCTCTGCTGGGTCATCCGATATGGTGCCTTTGATATGGGGGTTGTGCCAGGGATCAGATCAATAGTAAAATCTATCCCTCTTTTTGGTGGTAACCCTGGTAAGTCTTCAGGAAAAACCTCTGGGAATTCGCTAACGACATCTACCTCTTCTAATTTAGGCTTTAAGACCTCCGTGACTTCTATTTTAGCCAAAAAGAATGAACATCCCTGAGCAATGTGCTTTGCCGCTTTGATAGCAAAAATAACACATGCTCCTGCATACTCTCTCCTTCCTTGTAAAGAGACCACCCTCCCTCCAGGAAGGTGAAAAATAATCTTCTTCTGCTGACAATCAACTGTTGCATTATGCCCAGCTAACCAGTCCATACCAAGTATGACGTCAAAATCTGTCATATCTAGGTGGATGAGGTCTACACTCATTAGAGTGCCCTCGATTACAAGAGGAACATCCTGGAAGTAGGTGTGAGTGAAAATTGACTTTCCTACAGGAGTCATGACTTCTAAGGAGAAGTCTAAGTCCCGGACTATCATATCCATGGAAGAGGCAAATTCACCAGATATGAAGGAATGAGTGGAACCAGTGTCGAACAATACTTTAGCAGATCTATCACAGATATGAAGCGTGCCTTCTACTACGTCGTTGGATGCTTGCGCTTGTCCTGAGGTAATGGCAAATACTCGTCCTTGACTTCAAGGGATGTGATTCTCCTTAGGACTTCTTCTATCTTCTTCTTAGGGCAAGTCCTGGCTATGTGTCCTGTCTCTCCACAGTTGTAACACGAAAATTGGGGTAAGGTACATGGCCTACTGGGGTGATATCTATTGCATCTTGGACAATTCTTGATGTCTGGCCTTCTTCCTTTAGGATCGAATGGTCTTTTGGGTGGTTGTCGAGATCCAAAGAATTGGATAGGTCTTTTGCCTTTATCATTTTTGCCTTTATTATTGTTCTTTGCATCTCTAGTAGCTTGTGTTCTTTGATAATCTTTTTCAAAGAGAGACGTCATTTCTACTACTTTTGCTATAGTGATTGGTTGGAATCCTATTACTCAGTTTCTGAGGCCCGAATGTAGTCCATCAACGAACTTCTCTGCAGCGTCTTCCTCTATGGAGCAAGCATTAGGTGCAAATCTACGAAGACTTATGAACTTATTTTCATACTGTTGTATGGAGAGGTTACTTTGCTCCAGGTTCATGAATTCCTTTTCCTTCTATTTTCGTATATGGCGGGCATAGTATTTTTCATTAAATACTACTTTAAAGTCTTCCCAAGGTATAACATTATTCTCTTCAAAATAGGTTCTCTCGGCCGTTTCCCACTAAAAGCCTGCCTCGCCTTTTAGTACGAAACTGGCCATGGCAACTTTCCTATCCTCTGGGATTTTCATAGCCTTGAATAATTTTTCAACATCAAAGATCCATTTTTCCACTGTTGCAGACTGGTCTTCCCCTGAGAATGATGGAGCCATCTTCTGAAATCGTTCTAGCGGCCTTTGTCCTATCGGCAATTCTTTTTGGAGAAGAGGCTCTTGCCGCGGGTGCTTGTTGTTGGTTCTGCATGAACTACCCCATGTGTTGCATGAATAGCTGAAAGGCTTCAGCCATTCCATTACCAGCTCCAGCGGAGGCGGCTAGAGGATTATCAGGTCTTGGGGCTTCACCTCCTCTTCTCCTTGGTGGCATCTGGTTTAAGATCAATCTCTACCTTTAGGGGACTCTTACCCTATTGGTTTGCCTATTAATATATCTTGATTATAAGTCTTTTTTCATAACTGGGCTATGAATAACATGAACCTGGGCTCTGATACCAACAGTGACGACTCGGGTTTTTCAATGCCATTTTTGGTAAAAACGCAGCGAGATCGATCTCTAGTTTTAAAACAATTTATGCAAAAGAATGGGGGAAAATTTTCTTCTTTTTCAAAGAACATTGTATAAAGAGCCCGAGTGTCAAAATGAACGCTCAATGCCTAGTGCCATGGCAATTTATAAATCAAATCAAAACAAGTAATCACTCCCAGGATTGTTAGTCACAGCCACAGCTACAACAAATACTTACAATCAAGATTATAGTAGTTACCAAAGGAAATTACTAATTAAATCGTACCTTTGCCTACTTGACTTTGGTTCTAACACCTCATGCTGTTTCTTCTATTTGTCTTTTATTTGATCTGAAAAATAATGGATTGGGTTGAGTATTTATCATACTCAGTAGGTAACCTGACACTACCCTTTTTGAAAACATAGCAATGCATCATACGGAGTTCAAAGTGGTTGCATGAAAGGCATGCTAAATTTGTAATAGGTGCACAAACGTATGCATAAAGTGTAAGTAATGCCATCTATTGAAATTCTTTATCAATCACGAGTTAGTATGCAATAGTAATAGTATGTCTGAGTTTAGAAAGTCAAAATCAATAGATTCACCATATCCCGGTTATGAGACCTACACCATATGTTAAAGCCATGCATAGTATATAATGATCAGAAAATACTTAAAGTAGTCTGCATATGAGGTAAATGATAGCATCACGAAGTAACATGCACGGGTCTCAAGTCATCTGGTCATGAGTACTCGTTTACGACCAATGTAAATGCTATATGCATATCCATACTACTGAAATCATAGGATCACCATGCTTGCGACCAGAACCACTCTGGATTGCATGTCTCCGGTATCTAGAGACCAGTCCACCATAGCCTCCACGGCGACTATGGATATGTCCCCGAAAGGGTGCCATGAACACCTCCAGTGGTCGTCCCTGTTGACCACAGCAGTCAGGGAAGGGACAATGCCGTTTTTAGCAGCAATACCATCCACCTTTTTGGTGGTAGAGGCTGGGAGGCCAAACCCGTACCCCTCAGCATAGTGCCCACTGGGCTTAATAGCCCTAAACCATACATAGTCCAAACCTCAAATCAACATAAAACCATGCAATTTATGGCTTTGTTTTCAAAGTATGCAAGCATTACGTAAAATGCCATGAATCCGTAATGTGTATAAAAACACTATTTCTCAATAGCATTCTTCAGTTAATGCAAGATTTTTCAAATACATAAATCATGCAAGCAGGTCCCGCATACTTGTATAAGAACAGTATAATTTAAAACACATGCTTAATACAGCATTAAAACAAGTAACTTAATAAATGTTTAGGATGTATTTTGAAAACAAAGTAGGATCAGACTACCTACCTCGTGCGTTGTTACGTCGCTCGTGCCTGTCTTCACCTTGAGTCCAAGATATCTTGATAAGGTCCTGAGTGCTATCCAAACATAAGATCTAGGCATTATTCTATGCTATTTTATTGTATATGCTCCAAATTTGCATTTTAAAAGGTCGAACCTTAACGAACAACCCAAATGTAGAGCCTAGGGTCTTGCGCTCCATAGTTCTAGAATGCACGCTCTACGTTTTCTAGTATACGCGTGCGCCCTAGTCGCATCGCAACCAGGTTGGATCATGTGCGTACGTCCGAATGGTGTGCCAGGGTGTGCACTCAGGACAGCGTTGTGCGAACGCATCTTAAGCATAGTTGCGGCGTGCTTTGGCCCCTAGGACATCCCATGAGTCCTAGTCGAGTCAAGAAGACTATTCGCACGCGACGCATGCGCAATGACAGCCCCCAGGGAGCTTGGCATAGGTGTGTGTCACGCCAGGCGCCCTTGGACCATGCTGTGCACCCCTGGGAGGTGCTCTCTCTCTCTATCTCTATCTCTCTCTCTCTCTCTCTCTCTCTCTCTCTCTCTCTTGACGGGTTTTCACGCGTCTAGTTTGGGTCACGGAAAGCCGGTGATGTCCGGCCAGAAAAGCACCCAGATTTGGCGTGGATCTGGGCTGGGAAGGAAAGGGGATCGAGGGCCAGTTTGGACAGCCTGGAACGGCACCTTGGTCAGTGGTTCCAGCTCCCGTCGGAACCATGGTTGGCGGGTTGAGGGTTCTGGAACGAACCCTGCTTACCAAGGCATTCTTCGGCTGGGAGACGCCCAGATCTAGCCCAAAACCTTGGGGAAAAGAGTGAGGGAAGAGAGGAGAATGACGTGGGGAAGAGAGACGTACCTGGGGAGCCCTCCACACGACACAACGAGGCCTTGAACTCGCCTCTAAACCCCTATTGCAAGATCTGGTTTTGGGAGAAATTGGAAAGGAGAAGCGCGATTTGGGCATAAGGGGTGGAGGATATTTATAGAGGGAAGAAGGCGGTGCTGCCAATGGCGGTGCCGCCATTGGCGGTGGTGGAAATCCCTAGAAACTAGGGGTTTCTAGAGAAATCGAGAGAGGGGTGGAGGAGGAAGAAGACAAGGGGTGCCGTTATCAAAACGGCCGCTGCTGTTTTTGACTTTTTCATTTTTAGGTACATTTTACCAAAATGCCCTTAATCTTCTAACACCTATAACTTCGTCATACGAGCTCCGTTTGCGTCGTTCTTTGAGGCGTTGGATTCCATTTTGCGTGTAATATCTAGTGGTATTAATTTTATTTACAAATTCCTAAGTTCCCTATGTGAATTTTGATCAAACATTCAACCACCTAATAAGACCCTTAAACATGTAATAAACATATATTTATTCCAAAATAGTTAAGTTACAAGATCATTAGTACATCCCACTATGTCTGTTCTTTATACAAAATGTCTCCAAAATGTTGGGTCATTACAGGATAGATCCCTTTTGGATTGGGGAGTCTCCTAGCTATGAACTTGATAATGACAAATGCTTCTTTATAGTATTAGCTTACTTTTGGTGCTTCCTTCCCTCTCTTCATATTCTAGCCTATATAGATACAAAGGTCTCCTCTTCAATGCTTAAGAATAAACTAGTAGTCACAAGGGTCACCATGTAACCAACGATAGCTCTTTCATGGGTTGTGGGGAAAAAAAACGAACACATCACCTACAAGGATACCACTTGTCAACATTATGTTGCAACTCATCTTTCTTAAAAGGGAAAGAGAACTTAGTCTATGATAAGATGAAGGGAAAGTCCCACCAAGCATGCTAGAAACCTATTCGCATTAAATTTCACATTGCATGTGATGCATTCCTCTATTAATCACATTCCTTGACGACTAAATACACACATAGATCCAATATTTGACTATTGAATACTTACAAACAATCCTTCATTACTGGATACATGTAGACATACTAAGGAAAATCTTTAATTAGAGGGTGATTGTGTATAGAAGAATACAATAATCAACAACTTTAATGATCATTATATGTTGACTCGAGTCAATCTTACAATGTGATTTGCTTGTTGACTTAGCTTTAAGACATGAGTTGGCCAATAACTGATGTATATATGTTTTTCAAAGCATCACATTGACTAGATGACTATGTATGGCCTTGCAAGCCTCTTTGTCTATTATTAGGTTTGTAGTGTTAATATATTATCTCTTTGGTTGTTTAAATGTAGGTAGCTTTATTGTAGCCTCAAGCATTTAACAATATCCTTTTTTTAGTTTGTAGAGATGCATGTGTTGGGAGAGATTTTGTGTCCCTTTAACCATTCAATATTGGAGGAGCATAGATGTATTGCCATTGACCAATCAACAACAAGAGGCTTAACTCTTTAAAAGTCATAGTGTATCTTTTTCGAACATGGTGAGTTATGGGTGGCAAGAATTTCCATTGTTCAAAGTTTCTGAGTTGATAAGACTCTTTAGGCTAAAATCCTTAATCATTTTGAAGCCTTTTAGGCCAATGGGACTCCTCGAGGTAGTAGAACTTACCTACCTATAGTTATTGATCTCTAGGACTCTTTGAGATTAAGTGTTTAATTTTGGCTAAAAGACCCTTTAGCATTCAATTAGATCATCTAACCATTCGAAAGAGTAAAATTTAGCTTGATTTTTAATTTAGCTCAAATTGTCCATCCAAACTTTAAATTTTCAAAATCAACGGTCAGATGATCATTAGAGCTTATTAGATGACTAATGTATGGTTTAGATGATTCTAATTTAGTCTTTTATTTTGCAGATCAACTAAAAGAAACATGGATGGCTAAGGATCAATGCACAGATCATCTATCAAGGATCAACGGTGCAGATCAAGTGAAGATGAAGAAGGCAAGAGTCCTAATGGAAGAGGATTCCTAATTGGAAGAGTCCTAATTGAAAGAGGAGTCTAAAAGGAAGAAGAGTCCTAGATGGGAAGAAAAGGAGTTTGTTAGAGTAAAATAAGGGAAAACTATTATAAAAAGGAGAACTGTGGAGGTGGAGGGGAATGTTTTTTTTTAGAGTTGGAGTTTCCTTGTTTTGTTTCTCATTCATGTTTTCTTCCTTGAGAGTTGGAAGTTTGAGTTTTGTCTTTTGCTTCTTTTAGTTACAGTTTTGTTTTCCTACTTCCATAGCCTTTAGTGGATCATTTGCTAAATTTCTCTTCTGTTTTCATCATATTACCCAACCACCATTCCCATCCTAGAAAACTAGTTCATCCATTGTTCTCTTCTCCTTCAGCCCTGCACCCTCCATAGTACATCTCCACAGCCTCATCCATTCAACCCTTCTCACATTCTTCTTCCCCGTAAGACCCATCTCCTTTATTGTTTTCTTCTCAACACTCCCAGCCATCTCCTTTCACTACCTTCCACCAAAACCATCTCAAGCATAATCTCCTATTTGGTCCACCGCACCCCTTGCCCTATTCTCTTTTTGATTCACCACACAAGCCCATGTTGCAACCATCACCTTTTGATTTTTCAACCCCAAAAACCCCATTAGTTCACCACACTCTACCTCCTCTGCTTCCCATCGTATTCCACTCTTCCCAGCCATATTCCTCTACTTTTCATCGGCTCGGAACCCATCTGTCTAGACCGTCCTTATTTCCCCTGCTCGACCACCCAAACTAGCTACTCTAGTCTCCTTTCTCCTCTGCACTATCTCTCCCGTACCCTCTCTTACTAGCATCCCCTGTTCCAGACAACACCCAGGCTAAAGGCGTCATTTTCTTTCATCTCTACCTCTCCACCGCTAATCTACTCCATGGTCCAATCCATCGCAATTTTTTTTCCCACCGACCATCCTTGAAACCAACTTTGCTTCCAGCTTTTCACTGAGATCCGGCATCCCTCGTCAATGCCTAGAGAACTAGACGACGGCCCAGAAGACCTAGATCATCCAGTTCTGCACCAGACGATCTAGCATCTAAGGAAGCCCCACTTAGGCCAAACAAACCATCTTCTCCACCAAAATCCTCTTTTCCCACCTCCGGCGTTCTCTTCGTTGGGTTTTATCTAGTTTTTGTTAAAAACCAGATTTTTAATAAAATTTCATTTTTGCCTTTCCTCTTTAAATGCAATTACATTTCTGTTCTTTTTTGTTAATTACATCTGCGTCCTCGTTTTAATTACATCTGTATCCCCGTTTTAATCCTGCCTGAGTCCCTATTTTATTCACAGATGTGTCCCTGAATATCCTGGTTTTACCTTATTCCTATTCTGCCTATCCAGGGACAGTGATATCCAAGACTGCTTGTTTAGTTTTATTTTCTATTTTCTTGGATTTAGAAATTCTGTAAATTGTAGCAATTAAATAAATCTGGATTTTTATTTTATTGTTTGTTTATTTCTATTATATTCTTTATTTAAATTTTTATTAATTGATTTTTATGTAAAAGTCCATCTTTTAAAGTGAGTCCCTGTGGGATCGACCCGTATTTGCATAGCTATACTACAATAACTCGTGCACTTGTGCAAAAATATTAACAGGACTCTTTGAGCTCATGGGCTCATATCACCAAAGTTGATTTCTAAGACTCTTTGAGTTCTAAGGACCATCTTGATAGATATTGATTTCTGGGACTCCTCAGAATATGGGGTCCATTTGGCTACAGTCTTTGATTTCTGGAACTCTTCATGTTCCCTGCTTGTTCAGCTAGTTCTTGTTTTAGGACTCTTTAATCTGTAGGGAAATATTTGATTAGATTTCTTAATTTTTGGAACTTGTCAAGCTACAAGGCCCATTTAGGTAAAGAGTTAATAAACCGACTTCTAACAAGTTGACTTGGAAAATTAGTAAGAAAAGAAGTCAATTACAAAACAACATTAAAAGTCATAACTTTTAAAGTCAGTTTTATAATGACTTTATAAACAATTGTTTTTATGTTGAAAAATGACTTTAAAAACCTTTTTTTTTCTTTTGTTTGCATTACACTCACTAATTGTATTTATGCATACATCCAATGTAGTAAATCTATTTACTACATTGTTCTTGCAATCTTTATACACATAAACAAGAAACATACATTCACTTACATGGTAGGGTATAAAACATCCAAATTCATCACCCATTTACATTTGTCTTGAAAAGACTTGATAAAAGAAACCACAACACATTCAGTGCAACACCTATGTTCACTTCATTTACAAGTCCATACACATACCCATTTACAGTCACATAAAATATATACACTTCTATGAAAATAATAAAAAATAAAAGAAAACATGCATATTAAGAAAATACAACATCCACATTTACTTCATTTGCCAGTCCATATACACATACCCATTTACTTCCACACTCCAAGTTCTCCTCATTCATGAATCCATGCTTATCAGCCCATATGCTTTGTATTTCATTAATATTTTCTTTGGTGTAACTCTTCTTATTTTCCTACTTAGTAAACATAATAGTAAGAAATATAACCTATTTAATCCAGTTGGCAAATTCTTTTGAGCTAGAATCCATCAAAATAGTGAAAAATATAAGATTATGACCAATAAAAAGTGCCTTACCTTTTTTAATTGGGAAACACCAACACCATTGCATGCTAGGGTCCTCATGTATCTCAGCACATAATACTCACACTCCCAATTAAACTGTTGTCTCAGGTGTGTAACAACGAAAATAGAAAGGACTGATAAATATCATTTGTAATACTGTGAGCTTAATTAGTTATAAAAGAGAGTAATTTATTATTTTTAACACCTTGATATTCTTCTAAATGAGTTTTGGTGATTGCAGAGAGGATGGCATAGTCAATGGGATTCCCTGCTTTCTTTTGCTATCAAGCAAGACATTATAGTTAGTTAATAAAATGTATATAACTAAAATATAATTTGAAAGTAATAAACTAGTAAAGACACTTAGTTCACACTCTTCCAAATGAGCATAGCCTAATGTAGAGAGGTAGTGTTGCATATTAGTTTCATGCACCTTTCTTCCTCTCGCACTCTTTTCCTGTACATTTGTATGTACGTAATTAAGTGCAATAATTGGATGTTACATATTATTAGTTAAATAAAATATCATTTTTGCACATACCTCAACAACATTGGAATAAATGGTAGAAACTATATATAGCCTTGAAGAATTATTAATATATGAAGCTATGCAATTGTGCACAAGGTAATCCTCCTATTTTCTTCATTGCTTACTAGCTCCTTGGAAAGCATGCATCTTATTGTGCTCGGGTACCTCAAAGCCATCCTACAAATTACAAAGCATGTTACTATATTTGAAAATAAGAAGATAAGGTATGTTATAAATTATATAATACATTATATTTTTACATACCTTGACTATCTCCCGTGTTAAATATTTTATTGCTAGTTGCACAATCATCAAATGTGATGGGCATCATGCTTCTTACTATGGAGTAGAGAAAGCTACTATAAGATGTTGCACTCTTACCTATCTCTTGCCCCTTATTATGGTGTTGGATATTTTCTTTAATTTTCTTTGATTTTCTCTAGATAACCTTTGCCTTTTGACTTTCTTTTGAGTGTTGTTGAGGTTGACCTCTTGTTCATGCTCTCGATATTGTTCATATTTTTCATTTTGATATTATTCAGGTTCCATCTTTACTACAAACAAGAACATAATAATATTAGAATAATGAAATCAAATAGTCCATGTAATGCATTTAAAGAAAACAAAAGTAGAACAAAACATAAGCAACTTGCTGTTTTGATTATAAAGGTGGCATTAGTTGATAATTTACAGTGTTATTCCAATGGAAACAGTGACATAGACATTGAGTATTGACTTTGACTTTCCATTCTAATAAAAATAGAGTATACATATTTGAGAAAATTACCTATATATTTAGTTATGTAAGCATTTTATGGATATAATGCAGAAGCATGCAATAGAATAAAAAACTAGTGACCTTACCTCTTCCACAAAAATGGATCAAAATCAAGCTCCAAATGATTGATGACAAGGATGTGTTCCAATATCCCCTAAACCTTCAAGCAAAATAATGAACATGATTAAAATAATTCACAGCAAAAACTGGAGACAAAGTCCATAATACAAGAGAATGTAAATGCAAAACTCACCAAGGCCTTTAAAAATATCTTAAACCTCCGATGATTCAATTAAGACCACCTACAAGAAGATATTTTTGCTTAAAGTAAATAGACAAGTATAAGGCATTATTAACACGCTCCTTTCCAGCTAAAGATGAAAATTTCGTCCAACAAGGAAATTACATCAATCTAACTTCTTATATTTAGCACTTTCCTTAATTATTTCTATTTTTAATCTCATATTTAGCTTAATAAGAATTTCTATCTTTCTTTATATTAATCATTCTAGGATCAGTTTAGGACTACATACATGTTGGTAATTAGATAGAGCATGCATCATCCATTTCATTTTCATGCATAGTGATTCCATGCAAATCCACCATGTCACGCACCCCACCACCCTCCCATCTTTGTCACACTCATGTTTAGTTGCACATGCACTCTTCTCCATAGAACTACACATCCATATCTCACTCAACAATCAGTCTCCCATCCCTTCACTTCCATCTACCCACCCTCCATTTGTATTTTTGGTAATTAAGGAACTTTCTAATTCCAATGAGGATATAAATCGGTATGTTAAATCCCCTACACCTACCATTACAAGAATCACCAAAACAAATAACAAAACTAAAACAATAGAACAAATAGCAAGAATCATTTCAAACATTCTCTATGAGATTAATCTAAATAGTAACATATCTTCATCCTAAATCCCCCTACACCTACCATTGCAAGAATCATATAAACAAATAACAAAGCTAAAACAACATAACAAATAACAACAATCATTTTATACATTCTCTATGAGATAAATCAAGATATTAACATATATTCATCCTAAATCTCTTACACCTACCATTATAAGAATCACATAAACAAATAACAAAGAATGAAAAGAAGCATTTTAAAAATTCTATTTGAGATTGATCAAAGCTAAAACAATCTAACAAACTAAGACAAAAAGAGACAAAAAGAGGGATAGGGTTCATGCACATGATCAGCTGGGGAGAGAGAGAGAGAGCGATGCATAGGGTCTGTCTGGGAAGCATAGCAAGGCTGGCCAACAACTACAAAGGGAGAGAGAGAGAGAGAGAGAGAGAGAGAGAGAGAGAGAGAGAGAGAGAGAGAGAGAGAGAGAGAGAGAGAGAGAGAGAGAGAGAGAGAGAGCGATGCACATGGTCTGTCTGGGAAGCATAGCAAGGCTGGCCAACAACTACAAAGGGCAAAGAGAGAGAGGGGGAGGGGGAGGGATGCATAGTCTATCGAGGTGGGCCAACGATTGCTCGAGGTAGAGAAAGGGAGGGGGATGGGACGCGCGCAATCGGTTAGGGCCAACTGGCCATTCGCAGGGTAGAGGAAGAGAGAAGGAATGAAGAGAGGGGGATGGGATAGGGATACCCACACTATTGGTTGGGGTTAGTTGACAACTGCGTAGGGTAGAGGGAGAGGGGGGTAGAGGATGCTCACGATCGGTCAGGGTTGGCCAGTGACTGCATAGGGTAGAGAGAGAGAGAGGAAGGGATGGGATGGGGATGCATACACCATTGGTAAAGGCTGGCTAATGACGTTGCAAGCAGAGAGAGAGGGTGGGATGGGTATGCATGCATGGCTGGTTAGGCCAGTCGACGATCGTGCAGGCTAGAGCGAGAGAGAAGGGATGAAGGAAGAGGAATGGGATGGGATGGGGATGTGTGCACGGTCAGTTGGGGATGACCGGTGACCACACCAAAGAGAGAGAGAGAGGGGGGGACAGGGGAGGAGGGGGGTGGGGGATGCACAGGATGTTGAGGTGGGTCAACGACTGCTCAAGGTAGTGAGAGGGAGGGGGATGGGATGCGCATGATCGGCCAGAGGGAGCTGGCCACTCGCAAGGTAGAGGAAGAGCAAAGGGAGGAGTATGGGATAGGGATGCCCGCACTGTTGGTTGGGGTTAGTTGACAACTGCATAGGGTAGAGGTAAAGAGAGGGGGGGAGGGGATGCTCACTATCAGTCGGGGTTGACCGGTGACTGTACAGGGAGAGAGAGAGAGAGAGAGAGAGAGAGAGAGAGAGAGAGAGAGAGAGAGAGAGAGAGAGAGAGAGAGAGAGAGAGAGAGAGAGAGAGGATGGGATGGGGATGCATACACCATTGGTAGAGGCCAGCTAATGAGGTCGGGAGTAGAGAGAGAGAGAGGGTGGGATGGGTATGCATGCACGGCTGGTTGGGCTAGTCGACGATCGTGCAGGGTAGAGTGAGAGAGAAGGGATGAAGGTAGGGGAATGGGATAGGGACGTGTGCACAGTCGGTTAGAGTTGAAGGGTGACCATACTAGATAAAGAGAGAGAGCAGGGGAGGAGGTGGGAGGGGAATGCATAGGCTGTCGAGGTGGGCCAACGACTGCACTAGGTAGAGAGAGGGAGGGGAATGGGATGGGATACACATGATTGGTCGGGGCCGACCTGCCACTCGCAGGGTAGAGGAAGAGAGATGGGATGAAGGGAGGGGGATGGGATAGGGATGCCCGCACTATTGATTGGGGTTAGCTGACAACTGCGTATGGTAGAGGGAGAGAGATGGGGGGAGGGAGAGGTTGCTCACGATCGGTCGGGGTTGGCCGGTGACTGCACATGATAGAGAGAGAGGTATGGATGGGATGGGGATGCATACACCATTGGCCGAGGCCAGCTAATGACGTCAAGAATGGAGAGAGAGAGGATGGGATGGGTATGCATGCAAGGCTAGTTGGACCAGTTGAGAATCGTGCAGGGTAGAGCGAGAGAGAAGGGATGAAGGAAGTGGAATGGGATGGGGATTTGTGCACGATCGATTGGGGCCAACAGGTGACCACACTAGAGAGAGAGAGAGAGAGAGAGAGAGAGAGAGAGAGAGAGAGAGAGAGAGAGAGGGTGGGGGAGAAGGGGGAAGGGGGATGCACAGGCTGTCTAGTTCCACCAATGACTGCGAAAGGAATAGAGAGGGAGGGGGATGGGATGCACATGATCGGTCGGGGCCGGCTGGCTATTTGTAGGGTAGAGGAAGAGAGAAGGCATGAAGGGAGGGGGATGGGATAGGGATGCCGCACTATTGGTTGGGCTTAGCTGACAACTGCGTAGGGTAGAGGGAAAGAGAAGGGGGGTGGGAGGGGGAGGGGATGCTCACGATCGGTCGGGGTTGGCCGTTGACTGTACAAGGTAAAGAGAGAGAGGAAGGGATGGGATGGGATGGGGATGCATACACCATTGGCCGAGGCCAGCTAATGACATTGAGAATAGAGAGAGAGAGAGAGGATGGGATGGGATGGGATGGGTATGCATGCACAGCTAGTTGGGCCAGTTGAGAATCGTGCAGGGTAGAGCGAGAGAGAAGGGATGAAGGAAGGGGAATGGGATGGGGATGTGTGCACAGTCGGTTGGGGCTGACCGGTGACCACACTAGAGAGAGAGAGAGAGAGGGCAGGGGAGGAGGGGGGAGGGGGATGTATAGGCTATTGAGGTGGGCCAACGACTGCACAAGGTAGAGAGAGGGATGAGGATGGGATGCGCATGATCGGTCGGGGCCAGTTGGACACTCGCAGGGTAGAGGAAGAGAGAAGGGATGAAGGGAGGGGGATGGGATGGGATGGGATGGGATGGGGATGCCCACCCTATTGGTTGGGGTTAGTTGACAACTGTGTAGTGTAGAGGGAGAGAGGGGGGGGGAAGGGATGCTCACAATCGGTCGGGGTTGGCCTGTGACTGCATGGGGTGGAGAGAGGGGAAGAGGTGGGATGGGGATGCATACGCCATTGGTCGAGGCTGGTAAATGACGTCGTGAGTAGAGAGAGAGAGAGAGTGGGATGGGTATGCATGCATGGCGGGTTGGGCCAGTCAAGGATCATGCAGGGCAGAGCGAGAGAGAAGGGATGAAGGAAGGGGAATGGAATGGGGATGTGTGCACGGTCGGTTGGGGCTGACCGGTGACCACACTAGAGAGAGAGAGGCGGGGGGAGGGGGGAGGAAGGGGTTGGGTGATGCACAGGCTATCGAGGTGCACCACTTATTGCGCAAGGTAGAGAGAGGGATGGGATGGGATGGGATGTGCATGATCGGTTGGGGCCGGCTAGCCACCCACAATGTAGAGGGAGAGAGAAGGGATGTAGGGAGGGGGATGGGATAGGGAAGCCTGAACTATTGGTTGGGGCTAGTTGACAACTGCGTAGGGAAGGGGGAGAGAGAGGGGGAGGGGATGCTCACAATCAGTTGGGCTTGGCTGACGACTGCACAGGGTAGAGAGAAAGAGGAAGGGATGGGATGGGATGGCATGGCATGGGGATGCATACACAATTGGTTAGGCCGGATAATGATGTCGCGAGAGAGAGAGAGGTTGGGATGGTTATGCATGCATGGCTTGTTGGGCTAGTTGACGATCATGTAGGGTAGGGCTAGAGAGAAGGGATGAAGGAAGGGGAATGGGATGGGGATGTGTGCATGGTCGGTTGGGGCTGACTGGTGACCACACTAGAGGGAGAGAGAGAGAGAGAGAGAGAGAGAGAGAGAGAGAGAGAGAGAGAGAGAGAGAGAGAGAGAGAGAGAGAGAGATGCATAGGCTGTCGACAATATTGGTTGGGGCCAGCTAGGCACTTGCTGGGTAGAGAAAGATAGAAGGGATGGGATAGGGATGCCAACAATATTGGTTGGGGTTAGTTGACAACTGCGTAGGGAAGAGGGTGAGAAAGGGGGAGAGGGGATGCGCACGACCAGTTGAGGTTGGCCGGTGACTGCACAAGGTAGAGAGAGAGGGGAAGGAATGGGAGAGGGATGCATACACCATTGGCCGAGGCCAGCTAATGGCATCGCAAGTAGGGAGAGAGAGAGAGAGAGAGAGAGAAAGAATGGGATGGGTATGCATGCATGGCTGGTTGGCCCAATCGACAATCGTGCAGGGTAGAGCGTGCGAGAAGGGATGAAGGAAGGGGAATGGGATGGGGATGTGTGCACGGTCAGTTGGGGCTGACTAGTTGTCACACTTGAGAGAGAGCGGGGGGTTGGGGAGGAGGATGCACAATCTGTCGGGGTGGGCCAACGACTACACAAGGTAGAGAGAGGGAGGGGGATGGGATGCGCATGATCAGTCGAAGCCTGTTGGCCATCCCAGGGTAGAGGAAGAGATGGGGGATGAAGGGAGGGGGATGGGATAGGGATGCCCACACTATTGGTTGGGGTCAGTTGACAACTGTGTAGGGAAGAGGGAGAGAGAGGGGGAGAGGGGATGCTCACAATTAGTCGAGGGTTGGTTGGTGACTGCACATGGTAGAGAGAGAGGAAGGGATGGGATGGAATGGGGATGCATACACCATTGGTCGAGGTCAGCTAATGACGTCGTGAGTAGAGAGAGAGAGAGGGCGGTATGGGTATGCAAGCACGGCTGGTTGGGCCAGTCGATAATCAGGGAAGGTAGAGCGAGAGAGAAGGGATGAAGGAAGGGGAAGGGGAAGGGGAAGGGGAGGGGGATGGGGATGTGTGCATGGTCGGTTGGGGCTGACTAGTGACCACACTAACGAGAGAGAGAGGGGGGGGGGGGGGGAGGGAGGGGATGCTCTGTCTATAGAGGTGGGTCAGTGATTGCTTAAGGTAGTGAGAGGGAGGGGGAGGGGATGCGCATGATTGGTCGGGGTCAGCTGGTCACTCGCAGGGTAGAGGAAGAGCGAAGGGATGAAGGAAGGAGGATGGGATAGGGATGCCCGCACTATTGGTTGGGGTTAGTTGACAATTGCGTAGGGTAGAGGGAGAGAGAGGGGGGAGGGGATGCTCACTATCACTCGGGGTTGACCGGTGACTGCAGAGAGAGAGAGAGAGAGAGAGAGAGAGAGAGAGAGAGAGAGACGGGATGGGATAGGATAGGATAGGATAGGATAGGATGGGCATGCATACACCATTGGTAGTGGCCAGCTAATGACGTCGCGAGTAGAGAGAGAGAGGGTGGGATGGGTATGCATGCAGGTAGAGTGAGAGAGAAGGGATAAAGGAAGTGGAATGGGATGGGAGGTGTGCATGGTCGGTTGGGGCTGACTGGTGACCACATTAAAGAGAGAGAGATGGGATAGGGGAGGAGGGAGGAGGGTGATGTAGAGTCTGTCGAGGTGAGCCAACAGCTGCACAAGGTAGAGGGAGGGAGGGGGATGGGATGCCCATCATTAGTCGAGGCCGGCTGGCTACTCGCAGGGTAGAGGAAGAGGGAAGGGATGGCGCTGACCGGAGACCACACTAGAGAGAGAGAGAGAGAGAGAGAGAGAGAGAGAGAGAGAGAGAGAGAGAGAGAGAGAGATGGGATAGGGGAGGAGGGTGATGCAGAGTCTGTCGAGGTGAGCCAACAACTGCACAAGGTAGAGGGAGGGAGGGGGATGGGATGCCATCATTAGTCGAGGTCGGCTGGCCACTCGCAGGGTAGAGGAAGAGGGAAGGGATGAAGGGAGGGGGATGCGATAGGGATGCCCGCACAATTGGTTGGGGTTAGTTGACAACTGCGTAGGGTAGAGGGAGAGAAAGGTGGGGAGGGGATGCTCACGATTGGTCAGGGTTTGTCGATGACTGCACAGGATAGAGAGAGAGATGAAGGGATGGCATGGGATGGGCATGCATATACCATTGGTTGAGGGTGGCTAATGACATTGCGAGTAGAGGGAGGGTGGGAGGGGTATGCATACATGGCTGGTTTGGGCAGTTGACGATTGTGCAGGGTAGAGCGAGAGAGAAGGGATGAAGGAAGGGGAATGGGATGGGGCTGACCAGAGACCACACGAGAGAGAGAGAGAGAGAGAGAGAGAGAGAGAGAGAGAGAGAGAGAGAGAGAGAGAGAGAGAGAGAGAGAGAGAGAGAGATGGGATGGGGATGCACAGGCTGTCATGGTGGGCCAATGACTACACAAGGTAGAGAGGGGGAGTGGGATGGGATGCCCATCATTGGTCAAGGACGGCTGGCCACACGCAGGGTAGAGAAAGAGAGAAGGGATGAAAGGAGGAGGATGCGATAGGGATGCCCGCACTATTGGTGGGGGTTAGTTGACAACTGTATAGGGTAGAGGAAGAATGAGGGGGAGGGGCAGGGAATGCTCGCGATTTGTCGGAGTTGGCCGGCGACTGTACAGGGTAGGGAGAGAGTAAGGGATGGGATGGGGATGAAACACCATTGGTCGAGGCCGGCTAATTCCATCATGAGTAGAGAGAAAGAGCGTAGGATGGGTATGCATGCATGGCTGGTTGGGCCAATCGACGATCGTGCAGGGTAGAGCGAGAGAGAAGGGATGAAGGTAGGGGAATGGGATAGGGATGTGTGCACGGTCATTTAGAGTTGAGCGGTGACCATACTAGATGGAGAGAGAGTGAGGGCGGGGAAGGAGGTAAGGGGGGGGGGGGGGATGCACTGGCTATCGAGGTGGGACAATGACTGCGCAAAGTAAAGAGAGGGAGGGGGATGGGATGCGCATGATTGATCGGGGCCGACCGGCCACTCGCAGGGTAAGGGAAGAGGGAAGGGATGAAGGGAGGGGGATGGGACAGGGATGCCCACACTATTGTTTGGGGTTAGTTGACAACTGCATATGGTAGAGGGAGAGAGGGGGGGGGAGGGGTTGCTCACGATCGGTTGGGGTGGGCCGATGACTGTACAGGGTAGAGAGACAGGAAGGGATGGGATGGGGATACATACACCATTGGTCGAGGCCAGCTAATGACATCAAGAGAGAGAGAGAGAGAGAGAGAGAGAGAGAGAGAGAGAGAGAGAGAGAGAGAGAGAGAGAGAGGATGGGATGGGTATGCATGCACGGCTGGTTGGGCCAGTCGACAATCGTGCAAGGTAGAACAAGAGCGAAGGAATGAAGGAAGGGAAATGGGATGGGGACGTGTGCACGGTCGGTTGGGGTGACCGGTGACCACACTAGAGATAGAGAGAGAGAGGGCAGGGGAGGAGGGAGGGAGGGGAGGAGGGGGAGGGGGATACACAGGCTGTGGAGCTGTGCCAACGAATGCACAAGGTAGAGAGAGGGAGGGGGATGGGATGCGCATGATTTGTTGGGGCTGGCTAGCCACATGTAGGGTAGAGGAAGATAGAAGGGATGAAGGGAGGGGGATGGGGATGGGATGGGATGGGATAGGGATAGGGATAGGGATGCCTGCACATTGGTTGGGGTTAGTTGACCATTGCGTAGGGCAGATGGAGAGAGAGGGTGGGAGGAGATCCTAACAATCAGTCGGGGTTGGTCAATGATTGCATAGGGCAGAGAGAGAGGGAAGGATGGGATGGGGATGCATACACCATTGGTCGATGCCGGCTAATGACGTCGCGAGTAGAGGGAGAGAGCATGGGATGGGTATGGATGCATGTTTGGTTGCCAGTTCACGATCATGCAGGGTAGAGCTAGAGAGAAGGGATGAAGGAAAGGGAATGGGATGGGATGGGGATGTGTGCACGGTCGGTTGGGGCTGACCAGTGACCACATTAGAGAGAGAGGGCAGGGGAGGAGGGGGTAGGGGGATGCACAATCTGTCGAGGTGGGACAATGACTTCGCAAGGTAGAGAGAGGGAGGGGGATGGAATGCACATGATCGGTTGGGGCTAGCTAGCCACTCCCAGGGTAGAGGAAGAAAGGAGGGATGAAGGGAGGGGGATGGGATAGGGATGCCAACAATATTGGTTGGGGTTAGTTGACCACTGCGTAGGGAAGAGGGTGAGAAAGGGGGAGAGGGGATGCTCTCGACCGGTCGAGGTTGGCGGTGACTGCACAGGGTAGAGAGAGAGGAAGGGATGGGATGGGATGGGGATGCATACACCATTGGTTGAGGCTGGCTAATGACGTCGCAACTAGAGAGGGAGGGGGTGGGATGGGTATGCATGCACGGCTGGTTGGGCTAGTAGCCGTGCAAGGTAGAGCGAGAGAGAAGCGATGACGGAAGTGGAGTGGGATGGGGATGTGTGCACGGTCGGTTGGGGTGGAGCGGTGACCACACTAGAGAGAGAGAGGGAGGGGAGAAGGTGGGAGGGGGATGCACAGGCCGTATAGGTGCACCAATGACCGCGAAAGGTGCAGAGAGGGAAGGGGATGGGATGCGCATGATCAGTTAGGGTCAGGTGGCTATTTGTAGGGTAGAGGAAGAGAGAAGGCATGAAGGGAGGGGGATGGGATATTTATGCTGCACTATTGGTTGGGGTTATTTGACAACTGTGTAGGGTAGAGGGAGAGAGAGGGGGGGAGGGGATGCTCACGATCGGTCGGGGTTGGCCGTTGACTGCACAAGGTGGAGAGAGAGAGGAAGGGATGGCATGGTGATGCATACAGAATTGGTCAAGGCTGGCTAATGACGTCATGGGTAGAGAGAGAGAGAGGGTGGCATGGGTATGCATGCAGAGCTGGTTGGGCCAGTCGACGATCATGCAGGGTAGAGCAAGAGAGAAGGGATGAAGGAAGGGGAATGGGAATGGGAATGGGATGCCCACACTATTGGTTAGGGTTAGTTGACAATAATGTGGGGAAGAGGGAGAGAGGGGATGCTCATGATCAGTTGGGGTTGGCCGGTGACTGCACAGGGAAGAGAGAGAGGAAGGAATGGGATGGAGATGCATGCACCATTGGTAGGGGCTGGCTAATGATGTCGCGAGAGAGAGAGAGAGAGAGAGAGAGAGAGAGAGAGAGAGAGAGAGAGAGAGAGAGAGAGAGAGAGAGGGTGGGATGGGTATGCATGCATGGCTGGTTGGGCCAGTCGACGATCATGCAGGGCAGAGCGATAGAGAAGGGATGAAGGAAGGGGAATGGGATGGGGATGTGTGCACGGTCGGTTGGGGATGACCAGTGACCACGCTAGAAAGAGAGAGAGTGAGGGTGGGGGAGGAAGGGGTTGGGGGATGCACAAGCTGGTTGGGCCAGTCGATGATCGTGCAGGGTAGGGCGAGAGAGAGGGGATGAAGGAAGGGGAATGGGATGGGGATGTGTGCATGGTCGGTTGGGGCTGATCGGTGACCACAATAGAGTGGGAGAGAGAGAGAGAGAGAGAGAGAGAGGGGGGGGGGGAGAGGGGGATGCACAAGCTGTCAAGGTGGGCCAACGACTATGTAAGGTAGAGAGAGGGAGGGGGATGCATGATCGGTCAGGGCCAGTTGGACACTCGCAGGGTAGACGAAGAGAGAAGGGATGAAGGGAGGGGGATGGGATAGGGATGCTTGCACTATTGGTTGGGGTTAGTTGACAACTGCATGAGGAAGAGGGGGAAGGGGATGGTCGGGGTTGGTCGGGGTTGGCCGATGACTGCATAGTGCAGAGAGAGAGAGGAAGGGATGTGATGGGATGGGGGTGCATACACCATTGGTCAAGGTTAGTGAATGATGTGGCGAGTAGAGAGAGAGAAGGTGGGATGGGTATGCATGCACGGCTAGTTGGGCCAGTCGACAATCATGTAGGGTAGAGCTAGAGAGAAAGGATGAAGGAAGGGGAATGGGAATGAGAATGGGATCGGGATATGTGCATGGTCGGTTGGCGCTGATCGGTGACCACACTAGAGAGAGAGTGTGCGGTGGAGGAGGGGGGAAGGGGATGCACAGGCTATTGAGGTGCACCAATGACTGCGCAAGGTAGAGAGGAGGGGGATGGAATGCGCATGATCTGTTGGGGCTGGCTGGCCACTCACAAGGTAGAGGAAGAGAGAAGAGATGAAGGGACGGGGGTGGGATAGGGATGCCCACACTATTGGTTAGGGTTATTTGACAATTGCATAGGGTAGAGGGAGAGAGAAGGGGGAGGGAGGGGAGGGGATGCTCATGATCGGTCGGGGTTGTCTGGTGACTGCACAGGGTCGGGTGAGAGAAAGGGATGGGGATGGATACGCCATTGGTTGCGGCTGGCTAATGACGTTAGGAGTAGAGAGAGAGAGGGTGGGATGGGTATGCATGCATGGCTGATTGGGCCAGTCGACAATCTTGCAAGGTAGAGCAAGCGAGAAGGGATGAAGGAAGGGGAATGGGAGTGGAATGGGGATGTGTGCATGGTTGGTTGGGGCTGACCGGTGACTACACTAGAGAGAATGAGAGAGAAAGAGAGGGAGGGGGATGCAAGGCTGTCAAGATTGGTCAATGACTGTGCAAGGTAGAGAGAGGGAGGGGGATGGGATGTGCATGATCGATAGAGGTTGGCTGGCCACTCGCAGGCTAGAGGTAGAGAGAAGGGATGAACGGAGGGGGATGGGATAGGGATGCCCACACTATTGGTTGGTATTAGTTGACAACTACATATGGTAGAGGGAGAGGGAGGGGATGCTCACAATTAGTTAGGGTTGACCAGTGACTGCACAGGGTTTTGAGAGAGGAAGGGATGGTGATGTATACACCATTGGTCTAGGCTGGCTAATGATGTCATGAGTAGAGAGAGAGAGACAGAGAGAGAGAGGGTGGGATGGGTATGCATGGACGCTAGCTAGGCCAGTTGACGATCGTGCAGGGTAGAGCAAGAGAGAAGGGATGAAGGAAGGGGAATGGGAATGGGATGGAGATGTGTGCATGGTCGGTTGGGGCTGACCAGTGAGCACATTAGAGAGAGAGAGAGAGGAGACGGGGGAGGGTGATGCACAGTTTGTTGAGGTGGGCCAATGACTGCGCAAGGTAGAGAGAGGGAGGGGGATGGGATGCGCATGATCGATTGGGGCTAGCTAGCCACTCGTAGGGTAGAGAAAGAGAGAAGGGATGAAGGGAGGGGGATGGGATAGGGATGCCCGCACTATTGGTTGGGGTTAGTTGACAACTGCGTAGGGTAGAGGGAGAGATGGGGGAGGGGATACTCACGATCAGTCGGGGTTGGCTGGTGACTACACAGGGTAGAGAGAGAGAGGAAGGGATGGGATGGGGATGCATACACCATTGGTTGACGCCGGATAATTACGTCGTGAGTAGAGAGAGAGAGAGGGTGACATGGGTATGCATGCAAAGCTGGTTGGGCCAATCAACGATTGTGAAGGGTAGAGCGAGAGAGAAGGGATGAAGGAAGGAGAATGGGATGGGGATGTGTGCACGGTCGATTGGAGCTGACCGGTGACCGCACTAGAGAGAGAGAGAGGGTGGGGAGGTGCAGGGAGGCAGATGCACAGGCTGTCGAGGTGGGCCAACGACTGCGCTAGGTAGAGAGAGGGAGGGGGATGGGATAGGGATGCTCGCACTATTTGTTGGGGTTAGTTGACAACTGTGTAGGATAGAGGGAGAGAGGGGGGGGGAGGGGATGCTCACGATTGCTCGGGGTTGGCTGATGATTGCACAGGGTAGAGAGAGAGGGGAAGGGATGGGGATGCACGCACAATTGGTTGAGGCTGGCTAATGAAGTCGCGAGTGGAGAGAAGTAGGGTGGGATGTGTATGCTTGGACGGCTGGTTGGGCCAGTCAACGATCGTGCAAGATAGAGCGAGAGACAAGGGATGAAGGGGAATGGGATGGGGATGTGTGCACTGTCGGTTGGGGGTGACCGGTGACCACACTAGAGAGAGAGGGTGGGGGGCAGAGAGGAGGGGGGAGGGGGATGCACGCTTTCTACTGGGGCCAATCCGCAACCGTGTAGGGTAGAGAGGGAGAGAGAGGAAGGGCAGGGATGGAATTGGGGATGCATGCATAGTCGGTCATGGTCGACCAGTGACCATGCAAGGTAGAGAAAGTGGGAGGGAGGGGGATGGGGTGGTGATGTGCACATGGTCTCTTTGGACCAGTTACTGACCGCATAGGGAAAAGGAAGAGAGGGGATGCACACAGTGGATCAGGGCTGGCCGACAACTATGTAGGGCAGGGTGGGAGGGAGGGGGTTGGGATGGCATGGAATGCACACAGTTGGTGAGGCCTTTGGCAACCATGCAGGGTAGAGAGAGAGAGGAGGGGAAGCGCATATGGTCAGTCCGGGCCAACAGCCAACCATGTAGGATAGAGAGAGAGAGTAGGGAGGGAGAAGTTGCGCATGGTTAGTCGGGGTTGGTTATCAACTGCACAAGGTAGAGAGAGAGGAACAGAAGAAGAGAGAAAGTACCTTACTCAAAGCCGCACGAATTTTCTGATGAGGTGTAGGGCCAATTGACCCGGAGACAACATGGGCAACTGTAAATGATGGACATGGAAGAGGAATTAGCAAGATCAATGAAAATTTGATATTACATACTTCAGACTTTTAAAGTCGCTAAAAAATGACTTTAAAATTTATTTTCAAAGTCCTTTTTACCAACATTAAATGCTTAAAAAACCAACTTTGAAAGCACCTTTTGAAGTTTTTTTGAAAATAACAACTTCAAAAACAATTTTTAACTCATTCTTCACAAAATGACTTTTAAAATAGTGTTTGAAGTCATTATTAAAAAAATAACTGAAAGATAGATTTTTGAAATTTTTTTTTTTTTTTTTCAAAATGACTTTAGAAATGTATTTTTGAAGTCATTTTGAAAAAAATAACCTCAAAAATCCCTTTCTAAAGACGTCATTTTTTTTACTTTAAAATTATTTATAAATTTGTATATTTCCTTTTACTTTAAAATATCTTACTTATAATATGACACCGATTTTTCATTAAATTTAGTGTTGATTCATGCATTCTCTTCATGCACACATATAAACAAATCCAGAACAAGGAAATCTAACTTTTTTTAATAACTCCTCATTTATCATCCTTTTAGCCAAGATTCATAACACATGCATTTCTAACTTAAAAGACCAAAAATTTGAAGGCTAATTCAAGGTATGTAACTAATCATATTTTTCTAGGATTTAATTAGAGTTTTTAGCTTTTTAAAGGAAGCGAGATGGCAATCTAATGGCTGAGATCATCGAGAAGAAAATGGAAGATCAAGATCAAAAGATCAAGTCAAAAGCTAAATCATCAATCCTAAGTGAGATCAAAGGTGAAGATCATCTTTAGGACAAAAATGGATGCAATTAGAGGATCCAAAGGTGGCCAAAGTGGGCTTAAGCACAAGCCATGGAAAGTCCACCACCTATGCATGGATTTCAATTAAGCCACCTAGCCATATTCAAGCCATGAACAAGGTGACAAGCTAAGGAGCCTAGCGAGCCACCAAAGCAAAGGATTTGAGCCATTAAGCTTACCTAAGTAACTCATCTAAGTCAGACATGAAGCCAAGCCAATGGAGCTCCCAAAGTTAGCCATCAAAGCCACATAAGCCATGCTACATGGAAGGCCATGATTAGAGGAGAATCCAAAGAATTATCCTTGGGATTTATGGGGAAAAACAACGCATGCACGCGCATGCAAGAGCAGTCTCGGTTCGACCAGAATGCCTGTGCATCCTAGGAATCGAGACGCCTCCCGTGCATCATCATTGCCATGATGTTCGTGCATGTTTTAGAGCCCACGTTTCAGTGCTATGTGCCTTGGTGACAGATTGTTTTCTATTTTATTTTAATCTAGACTAATCTTGATTGTTAAAATGTCCTGAAACACTAAAATTGAAATTAAGGGGGCTATATAAGCCCGATTAATAATTAGAAAGGTCCATTGGAATTATATTGGTGGACCTAAGTATGCAATAAAATTTAAGATCAAAGACCAATATTAGACTGATCAACCTTAAAGATCATAAAATTTGAATGAATGGATCAGATCAAAGGTGATCAGATCCTATGACATGGTTAATTAGAGAATTTAGTAGTAGATTATGTCCTTTTAAGTAATCAAATCATGCCAATAGTTTGATAATAATGATCTGAGACATCGATTAAGACTAGGATTATAAATCTGATAGATCAAAGTTAAATCTGACCATCAGATCATCACATAAAATGTAGATGAGTAATCAAATCTTGTGAGGTACTAAAATTTAGTATGATTATGCCTAATTAAGTTATAGTTGAACAATTAAATGGTTAGATCTACTTTAAATATTGAAATAAACTAGAATTGACATAGGCAATGGTTAAGAACCTGTAATCTAACTGAGTAAAATTTGATCTAACCATTTGAATTATAGATTAAAAGTTGTGGATTGACCAATTAAACTAATCCAATGATTAGATCCATTATAGACACTAAAATCAACATAGAAGATAACCAAAAACACTAAATCTTACTGATCAAAAGGAAATCTAACCGTTAGATTAGTAAACCAACAATATTAATACAAGAAAGACTATCTGTAAATGACAAATTAGTCAAAGTTTGAGAAATAACAAGAAATTTAAACTATGAATCAATGAT
This sequence comes from Warburgia ugandensis, assembly GCA_035236585.1. NCBI lineage: Eukaryota > Viridiplantae > Streptophyta > Magnoliopsida > Canellales > Canellaceae > Warburgia > Warburgia ugandensis. The sequence continues at coordinate 55,301,986 of CP141133.1, read as the reverse complement.
CAATGGTCAAAACCAAATAATTAGACAAACCATAAGCAACTATAAACCTAATCAAGAAGGATAAGATGTAAGGCCATCAAATATCATGATGGTTCATCATAAGATAAAGTAAAGGTAATATTACAAAATAGGAAATAACCCTCTTTTATGCATGTAATTTGACATATACACCTTATTGCACTGACAATAAGGAATCTCTAAGAAATTGAATTCTCATCACGAGGGAGGTGGAATTTTAAGGATGCAAGCTCTAAATTACAAAATGTGTCTTCCAAACATAATCTTGCTTGATGATGTGATCTTGGCTGAGCTAATTTGTTCATTATATAGATTAAGTGGAAAATTAACATACTTTATATGACTATAATGTGTAGTGATGTTAATTTGAATGATATATTGATCACATACTTGAAATCTTGCAAATATTAGCTAAACAGCATAATATGAATTTGTATTATTATTTGTATTTTCATGAAAGTATCTTTTGGTACATGGGTACCAAACTCACTATCTATTGATTTGTGAAACTTGTTTGATAAATTACATTCTTGGTGTACGATCACCCATTATGTGAGGATGTTGATATTCTTATGAAATTTCTTATTTAACCAGGAAAATTTCCAATTATTATTATTCTTATTTTACATCCGGGTATGGAGGCCTGAGAGTTTTGTTTTTGATAGGCATAGGCATGGGGATGCTATGCTAGGAGGGTAAGAGGATTGGTCATTTGCCCTCCGAAATTGATGTGAGATAGATACCATGCCCATAGCAAGGCGAAATGTCAGGTGGGGCAATAATTGGAAGGCGACCACTATGATGATCTATCTCCCCATATAGACATGATGCAATCAATCGGGTATAATGTAGTTATCCAGGCATGTTGTTATGGATTAAGATTGCGATGCATAGTAGTCCTTGTATTTTCTGCACTAAGGTCCTGATGTGATGGTACGATGAGATGCCTTATGTGATGTGGTATGATTATATGCTTGGTATGAGCTCATTACCTATATGTGATATTATGATTATTGTTTTATATGTAGATGCTGGATGGTTATGGACCCTGTATAGTGAGGGGTATTGATATGATATGTTGATATACCAATAGAGGTTGGAGGATTATGGACCCCGTATGGTGAGGGGTATGGATATAAGACCCAATGTAGTCTAGGAATAGATACTATGAGATTATTGTTAACAACATACATAATTTTGTGTGACTTTTAACAATTTCAATATGAAAGGGTAGAATTATTATACAGAGTATGGTTCATGGAATTGGATTAGCTTATTCAAATGAAAATTTATAAATATGGATATTTGGATTATTAATGAATTATTGAATTATACATCATGTTTTAAATTTGATTTAGAATGAATGTTATGGAAATGGATATTCTGATTATTGTGGAATTATTAATTCATATTTAAATCCTATATGCTTCTTAAATTCCCTAACACATATAGCTTGTTGAGATATTGTAAATATTTTTATGTTCACAATATCTCAGATAATATAGATAGGAGGAGGTGGACACAACATGGGAGATCCAGTAACCATACTTATATACTTAGGTATACACTCTATTAAAGTTTTTGGTATTGTGTAATTAGTTATTTGAATTATGGACTTTGGACATTTAATATAATAATTATAGGGGCTATGTAAGTGAACCACTGAACGGGTCCTGTTTTCATGAAATGCATATTTATTTTCTCAATAAACTATCTATTTATGTATAATATGAGCATCAAAGTAACATCCGGGCATTTGAAAAATGAATTTCAAGAAAATGTTTTTCGTTGTTTTGGATTTTTAAAATTTTGGCATGCCACCTTTTAAGAATAAATGCGAAAAAGTGTTTTAAAAACCTGGGGTTTCACACTCTCTTTCTTCCCATCTTCCTCTCTCTCGTTTCATTTCCTCATTCACCTTTTTTATGGCAGGCATGGTTTGTTCTATTCTCTCACAAAATTTTCACATATTCTCTTCTAATTGTGGTTCTTCATGTTGTAAAGGAAACAACTCATAGGGTTGATATTGTTATAGGCTGAGCAGGTTGAACCCATGATGGTTGACCCTGATATTCTTAATAATCATGATAGGGTTGATAAGGGTGGGACCATGATAGTTCTTCCTTATAGGGTTGACAATTCTGAGATCACGGTTGCTCATGATGCCTAACCCATCCATTTTGATTGTTTATCTCATGATAGTAGTCATTGTTAGGGTATGTGAATGCCTTATGTGCATCCATTGGATTCTAATGATAACCATTGCATGTAGAGCTTGATTGCTATGAAGGAGTGGGATAGGGCTACTCAAAATAAGTATAGTCATTATGGTACTCACGCTGTTGAGCAGCTTGCCTAAAAGCTATCATCCTAATCCATTGACTTTCGATAATATTTATTCTATCCGTCGATGTATCTAATATTTGAAGTCTATCCCCTTCTTAATAGGCCTTTGTTCTCAACTTTGTATACAACGAATGAGTTTTTTTTTATATGAAAAACTCTAACTATATGATGCAACCTAATCATTAGTCCTAAGCTAAATGATGCACAACCAATCATAGTAGTTTGCTAATGAGTTATATTGATATTAAGTAGCAATGCATAAGGTGGTAGCATTTAAACATAAATCTAAATAACCCCTCCTTTAATCTAAGCTAGACTATTACTTGCCAGTTAGGTTTTTCTTTAAAGTGGTTGATACAATCCTCATGTGAGGAGGCATTTAGACTTCAACCAATGTCAATGAAAGGCATGAGAAAATCACTTATATTTTAAGACACTCACTATAACCATAGTGTTTAGAAACCACAAGAGTAATAATAGACATAACCTTTCAAAAAGGTTCCGACAAGCTCAAAGCCTAAGTCTCTTTCTCCTTGATTTTAAATCACATTCAAAGGCTGGGAGGCAAACATACACGGATGTGATTTAACTACATAGGTGGGCTAAGGAGCTACTGATGAAATCCAATCCTTATGTTATGAGGGTTCCTATAGGTCCTTACTATCATTGTGACACATTCCACCATAAAGCAATTAAATATGCAGTGCAAAATAAAAGCATACTAATGCCTACCTATATGCTACTTAACAAAGGGTCAAGCACCTTAATATATAGGACACCATAACCATGCATCCTGTGTTTTGGTTATAGCTGAGCTCAATCTAGCCTTTGTTAAATAAGTGCTTGAACTAATGTAGCAATCCTAAGTACTATACAACATTCATTAATGTATGACCTTAATCTATATGATTTATACTACCATCACAAATGCAATTCTATAATAAATGCATGTTATCCTAAAAAAATAAAATTTGGTGAAGATGGCTCACAATGAAAGTCCTAATGATGATCAAGTATGGGTCACCATACCCCATACTAGTCATGTATTATTACAAATCATTTAAAATTAATTACAATTACAATTACAATGGGGCTCACTACAATTTCACTCAAATCCTAATCTAGAAAATTAATAAAGCCTATTCTATATTACGAAGTCATGGCGCACAGGATTGCCATCACTCTTTGACTACTTTTTCTCATACAAAACTCAAACAAATTGGTCAAATGAGGAAAATAGAAAATAAATGCAAAACCCAAAACTAATGCACCCTAAACTTAGACCACGGGTAAATAATCTAAGGTATAGTCTACTACACAAAATGTTGTGATTCTCCAAAGCCAAAAACTTGCTATGATTTTAAGTTAAAACTTGGAAGTGCATGAATCATATATAGTAATTCATGTGAGGAGGTTGATCTCATAAGGAATCAAATGGATGTGTGATTAGTGGTCCCTACTTAAATTACTTAACCTAGCCAAATTAAGGAGATCTTTCCTAAACTAAGAATGGAAAATTAACTCATGAAATAGGCTAAAATTAAAACATGCTAAACTTAACAACTTTCCTAAAACTCACTTTCTACTAAATGAAAACTTTGTAAATTTATAACTTTGCTAATTTGAAATTTTCCTAAAAATGAAATGTAGCAACTTTCCTATATCATGCAATTCTAAGGAAACTAAGCAACAAATTCATTACTCACCTAAATTAAACTTTCTAAACATGAAAGTTAGCAACTACGACAAAATCAATTACTTTCCTAAACTAAAAATTATGAACTAACTAAGATGCAAACTAGTAAACAATGAAATCTAGACTAAAATGCAACTAAAACGAAAACTAAAGGAAAACAATCACTAACATGATTCATAGGGTAGGAATGGATCTCCTTAACTACTGCAATAACCTAGAACATGCAATCTAACTCAAGCATTAACTAATCAATCTAATAATCTATTTGGGTTCCTAAAAAATCAAGCAAATATAGAGTGTATGGTGCTGGAAATTAAACATAATAATCCATAAAGAGAAAACATGGAACTAAGCACTTCTCATGTAAGCAAACATTCAAGAATGAAGATCATTAACTGCTAGAAATAGTATGAAGTAAAAACTTTAATTAACTTCATTGAGTCACATTAAAATCTATCAACATAATGCCCACAATACATGTAATCCAAATATGAAAATTGTGTCCTATTACAATGAATGCTACTTGCTCTTAATTAACCCAAAACTATAAGCTAAACCTTCTTCAATATTCCAAAATAATCATGAATAAGTATTCATTAAAATCAAAGTAGAATCCACAAAAAAGTAAAGGTAAAGCTTGAGGAATACTAAGAAAGCAAGAAGGAATTCAATGGAATCAAAGGATATTTAAAAGCAATGAAATGCAAAGGAAAAAGAATAGATTCAAGGTGACTTTCCTTTGGCTGTTAGTTCAAGAGAAAAACAACCTTGGATCTTGAATCAACAAGAACAAAGGAACTAAGGAAATGGAAAAGTATTCAATTAAGTAACAATCAAAGTTTAAGAACAATCAAAGAGAAAAAGATTTAAAAGGAACCAATTAACCTTGAAAGGAAGAACTAAAGGACAAGCACTTGGAATCTTGAATCGAACACCAGGAGAAGATGGTAGCTACCCAAGGAGAAGATCATTCAAGGAAAAAAGGTAAGGGGAGTAGAGAAGGAAAAGGAAGCCTCCTCACTTTGGAGGAGGCATTCCTTTCTTCCTACAAAAGTTTTTTTTTTTTTTAATTCCTTTCTGGGGGCCTCTTTTATACTTCATCTCCTAATTTTTCTATTGTACCCCATAGTAAAGGTAAGTGGAGAAGAAAAATAAAGGAAATTGAATGGCTAGGATTAGATATAAGAATGTACCTAGGGTTTTCATGAAAGAGGGAACAAATGGCTACTTTTTTATTGCACTAAGGTGGGAGATGCGACTTTTTTAGGAGGGGCCATCTCCCCCTTACAAAAATCATTAAAGCTCCTTGAAAATAGAAGGTTGGTTGGATGGGGATGAGAGAGAGAGAGAGAGAGAGAGAGAGAGAGAGAGAGAGAGAAGAAGAAGAAGAAGAAGAAGGAAGGAAAAAGAGTGATAAGAAAAGATAAAGATAAGTGAGGTGGGAAAAAGTAATTGGCTACGTAGTTTTTGTGATGACTTGGGTTTTTGTAACACGTTTTGTAATATATTTTGAAAGGCAGGGCCCTTAATAATAAAAAAATTTCGCAAAACAAAGCAGCAGAAATTCTTTTCTTTAGAACTTGTTTTGTAAAACCCAAGTCATCACTGCATACATAACATAAGTAGATTGTATAAGATAAAATTCCATTGAAGGAATATACTTTTATTAAATTCCAAATTCCATCCAATGGTTCACAGTACAGTCAAATCCTTTACAATACTTGTCCAAATTACATAATCCAAAACTCAAGCTCACCATACAATAAAACTCTCATTACAATACAATACTCTCAAATAAAGAAAAATACATGTCTTCAAGGGGTATACCTTGAAGATTATTCTCTTCAAGTCTTCTATCATCTTGAGCTCCTAACTCTCCTTCCGTGTATCTAAGATATTGCAACATTTACAATATCTCAGCAAGCAATGCTTGGTAGGGGATTCAAGAAGCATAACAATTGACAATATAATTCTAATACTTCATAATCCCATTATCCCTAAACATATTCATGTCTCTACTCTTTAGTTTGTAATTTATGTACATCCATATACATACATACTATACATGGGTAAATCAGTTAAATTTAGAAAAGTAGTCAAATATCATTCCCAATTAAGCTGATCAATTCTTTCCATTGTGAGAATTTAGTGTTTCAGCTAATCCTACACTGAGAATTTTCCTCTTTGAAAATATTAGTAATATATAATTACCTAGCATTTCATCATGCTAAAATATAAGGCATTTCACTATGCCTACTCTCATATGCATCATAGTGCAAAATAATCAAAGGGCTACCATGTTGCAATCTTATCCATACTAGCATGCTCGGATAATTGCCCTGTTCACCACTGATACCATGGTGAAAAATATTATGTCACTGCCTATATGGGGAGACAAGACTTTCACAGTAGTGGCCTTCCCATAATTGCCCCACCCGAATTTTAGCCTCTCATAGGGCAAGGTATCATCAAATCATCAAATTTCAAGAAGCGGGTGGCCAAACCCTCATAACTCCTCTAGCATAGCATCCCCCTAGGCTTATTCCTATTAAAACAAAATCACAAGCCTCCAAGCTTGCATGTAAAATAGATTTCATACATATCAAACAATTTGTCTGTTTACTTAGGGCTGAAATATCTTCTAATTCCCTATTCACTTAGAGTTTAGTCCTTAATCATTTTATATGTGTTTGGTTAGATCATAAGGGTTTCAGGGAATTTAATACAAGTATTAGCATTACTCTTGTCAACACAACGTCATGGGTTCAATCATATACATCCCATGTAAATGCATTCATCAAATCCTCCTACCTTTAAGTAGTGATCCCTTTTTCCAAATCTTCCATCATCTTGACTGATGTATATAATCTGTACATCCATACATACTTTCAATATATATAAATTATGAAGAATCCTATTGATCTCTAGATCTGATGTTTAGAATGATTTTTAAATCATTCATATCTAAGTATTTTCTATCTCTAAGTCTTTGTGTGTCCATCTCCTTGATCTTGATCTTTCATAGATCCTTTTATTGACAATCTATACTTGTTGATAAAGATCAAGGTCCTAGATCTTTTATCATCTAGTTCTTCTTTGATCTAAGGTTAGTTATTGGATCATCCCTAAGGAGGATGATCTTGGTTTTCTTCCTTGAATCATCTTTGATCAAATCTTTGATCAAAGGTTTGGATTATCTAATCTAATGACATAAATTTGATCTATAACATGCATACTAATAAACATGTATACTAGATATAATACAGTATTCTTATTCTTATTGTTCTTGATCATTCAAAATGTAATGGATCTTATTTGATCATCCTTATCTTACTTACAGTTTTTATTAGGGTTAGATAATTTACTAACCTTTTATGCTCTTACTATTTTCATTCAACCTGTTAATGTTTTGTTGGTTGAAGGTAACTTATTTCAGCCTAAGTTTAGACTGCTCTTCTTATTTCCAATTGGCTAAGGCTTACTAGCTGAATGGGTGAACACAATGTGGTTACTTCAATCCTCATGTAAGGAGGTGTTCAGACCTCACAAACGTCAATGGAAGGTAGGGGAAGAATGAGGCTCTATTAGACAACCCCCTTAACCACTATGTTCAACCTTTACTAGAGTGACCTTAGCTCAACCTTTCATAAGGTTCTTATAAGCATATTGACCCTAAGTACTCTTTCTAATTGATTTTAATTAAGTCCATGAATATTTACAATGTCATTCATGGGGCTTATTATTCTCCTAGTTTGGGCCAAGGATTTGATAATCCTTATATTGTCCTACTAACTATAGCCCTTATTAATTAAGTCCAAAATAATCCACTCTTATTTGTGTCATGAAACTCTACTTTCTCATTAGATTCTATTTTTGGTGTTTTATGCTCTTTATCTCATAACAAGTAGATCTACTAATGAAATTTAACAATAAATGAATTATAAATTCAAAGCATAAAACTACATAATTGAACAACTTAATGATAATGATACAAGGTACTTAAAATTACACTAGCATGATTTTCAACTAAAATACCTTAATAACTCAATTTAAACTAATATGGTCCTAAGGTATAGTCTCATACTATAGCATAATCTTACATGAAATCCTAGCATGGTCCTAAGTTACAATGGCATGAAATCATACTAACTTGATCCTAAGTTATACTTGCATAAAATCATACTAACATGCCCCTAAGATAATTAAATCTGGCAACCTATTATAATAATCTAATCACATATCATGCTAAAGTCTAAAAGTTGCACTAGCATGCTTTATAAAATAAATCACATTTAAAATGCTATTATCAATTAATCAAAAATGAAACTAATTACATTAATATTTTTAGAAACCTTTACTTATGATCCAACCATTTGATCTTAAATCTTTTCCTTTTAATCAAGGGTTTTAATTACATTTAGGGGTTCTTCTTTATTAAGGTCCAAAGATTATATTGCTTTGTTTTTGTCATATTCAATCCATGATCTCCCTGGACTTCATCATATCAACATTCATTCAATCCATCCCAAGGATCTGATCACACTTGATCTCATTGATTAAGTGGGTCCCTTTGTATTTTTAGGGTTTTTCTACTATAACGGGTAGATCCCTTAATATATCTCAGATATGTCCAAATAAACCATAGATATGACTTTATTTCAATAGTATATCATTATTAAAATAGATTACCAAGATCTAATCACCTCAGATATTGAAGATCTTAGAAATTGGAAACTTATTTCCTAAATATAGAAAGTTTCATAAGATATTTTCTCCATTTTATCATTTCATAAGCAACTAGAGGTTGTAAGCTTTTCATAGCTTCTTTCTGATCTTAATTTGGAATTCATGACTCCTGAATTAAGTTTGGAAGTTTACAGTCCATTCCTAAGGCCTAGATATGATCTGGGCCCATCGAAATGGATGGCCTAGATCGTTCGGTTAGAACGTTAGGGTGAAACGCTTTGGTCATCATGAGTCCGTCATCGGGATGCAAGACGGACGCTCTTGCCCGGGACGGTTGCTTACGCACATTCGTCCCGTTGGGAGGACGTTGAGCGCACAAAAATGCTATCATGTGCAATGTTTCGCACGCCGTCCTGGGGACCCCAATCCAATCGGGAGATCAGACAGTCTATTCTGGACCGTCCAATCAATCCCTCTCAATTGAGGGTCCAAAACTTAATATAATTTTGTGAAACTTTTACCCTAGGGGTTTTGGACCCTTCTGGATCGATTGGTAGGGTCATATTTTCCATCTAAGCCCTCAATCATCATGAATTGAAGGTTCTGATATTTACTTTATTTTTACAATTTTTCACCCAAATCAAATTACAGTAAAATAAATTTTTTTATTAAACAACAATAAATATGTCTAGAAAGTAGTTCCACCTACCTAATTGGAGAAAAACATTGGTTATATAGTCCAATTTAAGAGAATACCAGTTTTGATGATAAGATAGCCCAAGATCCACTTATCTTGTGATTTTCGTTGTTTGAACCGTTGGATCTTAAAATTTCTTTAGCCGTTTTGTAGCTAAGGTATGGTAGGAAATTTTATATGGTGAGATCTATGCTATTTGATTTGGAATAAAGTGCCTAATTGAATTTAGGTCTCTTATTTCAATGTAAAGAGAGGAGAGAGAAAATAAAAAAGAGAGATATTTTGGGAGTTTTGGGAATGGATCTATGTCTGTTTTGCAGCAAAAATCAAGATAATTTTTTGGACATTTTTAGAGGATTTTTTGTGGTGTATTTATAGGCATTTTGGGTCTTTTTTCATGATTATGATTTATTTTTTTATTATTTAATTAGCATTAGATTCTCCACCTCCACCTTTTTCTCCATGACCAGTTGGTAGTGGTTTGACTCATGCGTTCACGTGATCTGGTCATAGGATCCCTTTTTAAGTCCCTTGTGGGCCCCACATAGTGTAAAAAGACCATTTTGCCCTTTATGTATAACAAAATTAAGGTTTATTCCCATGATCTCAGAATTGAGTTTACTTAGTGGCGTTGGATTCATATTTCTTAGAACATTCTAAATTTTGATGTCTAAGATCTCGATTATGGGTAAAATTACTATTTTACCCTTTTGTCCATAAAATAAAGAAAATTAAGGATTTTTCATCCAAATTTAGAATTTGTCGTGATTATAGTCATTCTGAAGGGTTTGTTGAGTTCAATTTTAATTATACATGTCTCATCCCTTGATTATACTTTTATAAGAAGTACATTCTAAATAACCCTAATATTCCAGCCCAGAATTTTTGAAACTCAAACCTTATTGATTTTCTCAATCAATTACAAAAATTGGGGTTATTACAGTTTTCTAGGAAGTGGGGATTGGTTGGATGGTTGAATAGAGCTTAGAAAGAACTCTTGAATGGAAAACGAAATTCATAGTGATATTTAGTGGTGAGGTGAAAAGTGAGAAAAAACATGGAAAAATGCTAAATTTGAATAGGTATCTTTCTATTGGGGCACATGCTACCTTATCCTAGTGGGTTTTTCCTCAATTATCTTCAAACTATCCCCATAAAGCCCAAGGATGATTCTTTGGATTCTCCTCCAATCAGGGCCTTTCATGTAGTATAAGTTATGTGGCTTTGATGGCTAACTTTGAGAGCTCCATTGGTTTGACTTCATGGTTGGCATAGATAGCTGGCTTGGCTTAGCATGATGGCTCGAATCCTTGGCTTTGGTGACAAGTTAGGCACCTTAGCTTGTCACCTTATTCATGGCTTGAATATGGCTAGGTGGCTTAATTGAAACCCATGCAAAGTTGGTAAACTTTGCATGGCTTGTGCATTGATCCTCTTTGGCCACCTTTGGCTCCTCTAATTACATTCATTTTTGTCTTAAAGATGGTATTAATCTTATATCTCACTTCAGATTGGTGATTTTTAGGCTTTGACTTGATCTTTTGATCTCGATGTACCATTTTCTTCTCGATTGATCTTGGATGTTGGATCACCATCTCTCTTCTACAAAAAGTTAAAAACTCTAATTAAATCCTAGAAAAAATATAATTAATCATATATTGGGTCAACCCAGGTTTTTTAAACATTTTTTAATAAATCCTTTTGAAAGGTGGGGCCCCAGTTTTGAAAAATAGTTTAAAAACAAAATAGCAAAAAACATTTTCAATGAATTCCATTTTAAGAAAAAACTTGAGTGTCAACCATCGACTCATTACTTAATTATTTATGATTCAGTTTGATATTTAAACTTAAAAACAAATAAAATTTTCAAGTAAACTTCTTTGAAAAAAATAGGTTTACTTCTTTAGGACCCATCCAGTCAATAGCCATTGTCCCTACATCATCACAAATCAAGTCCAAATAGAACAGATGTACATGAGCAGTCCAAGTAAAATTTTAAAACATGCCCATAAACAAAGATGTCTTGATCAGTTACTCGTCTGGCTCCTCATTGGTCCTATATATTTTTCAATATTTTAGGCATTGCAACAATAACACAATGCCTTAGCAAGCTATGCTTTGTAGGGGAAATAAGATGCAATAAAAATGGCAATGAAACATTTCCTTCCACAATATAATAATAATTTTTTAGGCACCAAAACATTTGTATCAATAATCAATAATTCACATGACTTTAATGTAATCTCAAACTTTTGAATAGAAAATTTTAAAGCACTTCAATTTAATATCATAACTAATTTCAACAGTGGAATATCACATTCAAATCAAGTCCAATCTCGAGTAAACTTTTTGAATATGTGTAAATATCATGAATAGATCCAGTGATGCAATGCCATATGCAAATCACTATTAGAACATCAAATAAAAGTTCTAAATGATAATACAAGTTAAAGAACATGAAACTCATAAAATCATAATACAAAAAAATAATCAAAATCAACTAGCCATTGCTGGTCCACATATACCTTGCCAGTGCTGGGCCTACATATCCATCCAGTCAACACTAGGTATCCATAACGGTTATGAACTCATACGAGGCATATCATCATGCCACATAATCACAGGCACTATCACTCAGTCATGATCGCAATGCCTAGATCTTTAAGGAAAATGAAGCACGCATGTTGTCACTCAGTCGTGCTCATAGTACTGTGCCAAATAAACAAAGGACTGCTATGCTGGAGTGAGAACCAACTCCCAGGTCTATCGACTACTAGTCCCCACTAATACTAGAATGAGAGACTAAGTGTTTATCATGGATGGAGAACTAATTAGACACGTAGGGTGGATTACCCACGATACCACTCCTATGCATTTGCCTTTCTATGGGGTGGGTGTCTAATCATCTTGCAAAGTCAGAGGATGGGTGGCCGGCCCTACATCCCTCCAGCATAGTGTTTCCATGCCCACTCTCGTTTAAAACAAAATCCCTAAGCCTCCATGCCTAGATATAAAATAATAATAATATCAGGCTACATGCCTGTGCCATGTCAAATCCATGGAAAATACCTAATCATATGCGTAGCTGGCGCCCCATACCAAATCAAGTCTATCCGACTTCCAAATCAAATCACAAGAGGATAAAACATGTCTTGCACTATTAAAACATGCTTTTTAATTGAATGACATGCATTTCAAATCCATGGAAATATAATCATAGTATAACAATTCTATATATATAAAACTATAATCTTTTCATTTCATAATTCATGCCATAAACACTGCATGTATAATGGCACACAATAATCACATTTTATAAATGGTTCATGCAACTAAAATCTTGTGCAATTATCAAAACCTCATCATAACTATGTCAAAAGATCATGCAATTCATGAAAATTAGCATCTTAAATTCCACTTACTTGAATACAGGCTATCCAAACCCTTAGGACATCCAATAGTCTCTATGTCGTATCAATATAGCATTTGTCAAGTCATACGTACATTTCAAGTTAAATATTTACTCAAAATTCTCATATATTACTCATCTAATCTTTGATCATGATTAAATATGATGATCTTACCCTTATTAACCTCCGATCCGAAGTGCATTTTTGTATGTTATAATATCCTCAAGTCCTGACCACTAATTAAAGATCAACAGTTCATACCATCTATCTGTTTGCAATTTCTATAAATCTCTAATCCTAATCAAATCTTATAGATCAATAGTTTGATCAAGTCTTTTGATATTAGATCATTGCCAATCTAATTTTGAATAGTCAGATCAGGCTTGGATAGTCAATAATCTATTAATTATCATTCTAGTCTACAGTCTCAACCATTAATCATTGATTTGAAGTTGTAAGGTCCTTATTTCATTATTGTTTCAAGTACGACTGAGATCATTTGATCAATTTCCATCCACATTTCACAATTTCAGTCATATCCTAGTTAATTCAGTGTTGAAGATTTCATATGTGGTATCTGATCATCAATCAGATATTACAGGATCATTGCTTGAAGAGTGACAGATTGGATGGCTTAGATCGTCTTATTATTTCACCTTTGGATCAGTGAATTTGATCCATTCTATATAAAATTTGGGTCAAGGAACTTACTGGTAAAATTTAATCATTGATCAAGCACCATTAAATACTATTACCATAGTACCTAATAGGAAGACCGAGATTGTCCAATTGATTTTAGGCTTGGATCAATGTTCTCTATTGAATTCGAGCTACTCTAAACCTATATTCATATATTCCTAACCACATATTAAGAAATCAATGGTCAGATCTTACAAATCATGAATCACCAATTCAGATGAAGATTAGATGTGACTTTGAATGGTCAAATGATCTAATATCTAAGATTTGACTTTTTTTATGTGTAGATCAGGCCAAAATACACTTAAGGTGTATTTTTCATGAAAAAATCCAAGTTGTCAGCAATGATCGACCATCACTGGAGAAGGTGACCAGCGTGATCATTGTTGGTGACATTTTTAACCTTGAAAATCAAAATTTCTAGAGGGAAAATGTAGATTGAGGTTTCACCTACAATCCTCTAAAGTTTGATGAAGATCTGACTCCATATGATGTTGAAAAACATCAAAATGGTGTGTTGGTAGCCAAAATTTTCCAATCATCGGCGTTATCTTCTCTTACTCGATTCTCCTTTGTTTCTTGGTCTATCTTCATGTTTCTTAAGGTGCTTTGATCGTGCAGTCATGCTAAATAAGATGAATGGGTCAGATCAACAATCCGGGCTACCATCATCGCTGACGAGCTTTGTTTCTTGGTAACCCAAAAATCATCCAATCCCTCTCTAATAGTCAATGTTTTGCTTAGAATTGTAGTTCTTTCTCCCCAGATCTTCACTATTCTTGAGGTCTTTTGTTGATCTAGGGATGGGGAACACTTTGAACGGTGCAGAACATTCAAGTCTCCCATTAATTTGTGTCTTCTTTGTGATCTTTGTTGTTGTCATTGCAAGAACCGGCGGTTAAGGTTTGCAGGTCACCGGAGAAATTCTCTCAACGACTGCCTTCCTCCTGTGGTCTCTCCCTTTCCCTTTCTCCCTTTCTCCCTCTTCTCCTCTCCTTACTCTCTCCTTCTCTTCCTTCTTCTTCTCCTCTTTCTTCTTTCTCTTTTTCTTCTTTCTTCTTCTAGTAGGGTAACAAATCGACTAATTCTATTTTAAGAGGGGGTTGCCAATATCAAAATGGCTCCCTCCTTTAGCAAGTGATGATTTTACTTTTTACTTTTTATTTCTTTATTCATTTGACTTACCTAATTATGTTCCCTGGTCAAATAAAATGTTACCATTTTGGTCAGGGCCATAATAATGAGTGTCTGCTCTGATGGTTTTCAAATTCTGCTTGTGGGACCTGCTCTTACAAAATGACCAAATTATTCTTCACTAGAAAAATCACCACTTGTTTGTCTAAACTCTGATTTCAACAAACTTAGTATAATTGGATTTGTGTTTTTAGCACAATCCAAATATGAAGGTTTCAACACTTGATTTGATGTCTGTAAAAATTTTATTCTCTAGAACACCAAAATTTACATAAATTAAAATTTAAAAATCATAGATGTTACACATATTTACCTTAGATTAGCTTATAAACATACAAAATATCAAAATTTTGGTCTTTAATATTAAAAATACATGTGTTACAAATTTTGGCTAAAATCCCTATTTTACATCTATAAGTCATAACACATGGGTAACTAATTAGGTGGTTTTTGTGCAAAATTAGACACTTATCACACCCTCAACTAGCATTTTTCTAGTCTCGAGCAAAACATGTAAAAAAATTATTTTACAACTAAGATAAAGTGCCACATTTGTAGGTACTCATGATTGCATTTAGCACATGCAACATGCCCTTGAACCCTTAGATTACCCCTAGTGGATGAGTTAGACCTCATGAAGATTTGCAGTGAATATATCCATAAAATTTTCTAAGGTTGAGTTCATGTTTTATCTTAGAGAATCCTCATTCATTAGCACTCTACTAGTTTTTTACAACTTAATGGAGATGACTGACAATTCTACAAATTACACACATACTGAAGACATTTTATTCTGATTATTTCTTGGAGTGCATATGTGTATGTACAACCACATAAGTCATGAGTTCTAATTAGAAATGCTTAAATTTCATTAAAAATATGTTTTGACCTTAAATCCTTACAGGTATGCTCTCAAAAAGTAAAGCTCTCAGAAAAAGGGTTGAACATATTTCTCTTAATACGTGACTAGATCGAACAAGGCTATTGGTCCACATAAATTTTTAAGAGCTAAAGAGACAAAGGAAAGTGATCCCTAAGAGTGGATCTTATAACCAAGAATATTAGGGGTAGTTTACCTTAATTCCTTCTTTTTACATACTCTTTAAGGCTATGCTCCAACAAAGATCCACAGGTCTTTAATTAGGATGAAATGTAGACTTAGGATAGGTTTAGAAAAGAGGGGTGTAAGGATTTCAAAGGTTCAAAATTTAGTAGAGGTCTTCTTTTTATTGTTGGACAATTGATCCTCGACTGTACTGAAGTGAATTTCTTTTGTATTCTTATCTCTTTCAATTTTCCTCTTCTACTTTTGATATTTTTTACTTTTCACTTTTCTTTTGATTTAATTGAAAGAAAGACTTTTGGTGTTTTTCACTTCTTTTGACTTTTTGGACTTTTTGTACTAACTCTACTCATCTTTAAAATGGGTAATGGATGTTTATTTCTTGGTTTTGTTTGGGTTAATGTAAGTGGGGTGAACAAAGAAAAGGGCGAAGGGGCTAACTAGTGGTACACTATATTAGGTAAGCTTTATGTCTCTAAGCTAAACAAGGATGGCCTATATCATTCCTTAGGTTTCCTAAAGCCTATCAGATTCAACAAATTTTCTGAAAAAAAAGCTATTACTCCTATTTATTCTTGATAGTTTAATCAAAACATGGATAATAGGATTACACTAAATTCTATATTCTGAAGAAAAGTGGAACACTTATAACTCTTTGAAAGAAGATAGTCTCTAAAACTCTATGAACTATAGGTCTCCACTACTTTTCCTCAGGGTCTTTAAGTCATACCTCTCTATTAGTCTTAACTATGTGATGTGTGTAAATATTGTCCAAGAATTAACCTTATAAAATGCTTTAACATATGAATAATATGTAAAACTAGTCATATGCTCTTCCATTAAGAGGGAACTCCACCTCAAAAACTCTTTTTTCTTTTAAAAAAAATGCAAAAAATTTCAAAATATATGTGCACATCTACTTTCTTTTCTTGTCTCTTTGTCTAGTCTATAACAAAACTTATAATGATTTCTTAGAAGGATTCAATAACATATTGGGTTCCTCAAAAACTTAGATGTTGCATATAAATTTGTAGGATTTTTTTAGTTTCCTTGGAAACTTAGATAAACTTGGATGTTGTAAAACTAGATCTCTTTCTCTCTTTGCGAGTTTGACCAGCAATGATGGGTTTTGGCCTCTCTCTCTCTCTCTCTCTCTCTCTCTCTCTCTCTCTCTCTCTCTCTCTCTCTCTCTCTCTCTCTCTCTCTCTCTCTCTCTCTCTCTCTCTCTCACCATAGTTCTAGGAACTAGCTATCTTTCTGGAAAATTAGGGACTATAGTGTCTCAATTGAATAGTTTGAGGGACAAAAGTGTAGTTTTCTCTATTTATAAGAGTGGTTGGAAGCAACAAGGTTGGTAAATTAACTCCAAGTGAGTACCTTAAACCTATGACAGAGGACAGGAGAGGCCCTTCTTGCATGACTACTCCACATGGAAGACCATATTACTCCCTCTTCTCTTGAAGAAATTCCTTTAGCCTCTTCCATCCTCCATTATCTTTTATCATGGAAAGAAATTTTAAAGTCACACATTCCTTAACACATTAAAGCTGCTTTAGATTCTATCTCTATAGGTAACAAATTTGAAACATCCAAGTCGGAAGAAGCATTGTTGTCGATGAAATGTAACAATCCATTGACACAAATTTCCCTTGGTATTTGCCTGGGGTCTTATTCAGACAATGTGGGTACAACTTACAACTAGATTGATAAACTTCTTTTTCCTCAAATTACAAAGAAAAATGAAACTTTTGTTCATAAAAGGAAAATAATGGAAATACACAAGTGCTTCATAGTTCAATGTTTTAATCTTATTTGAAAGCAAAGAATATCATCATGTTTATTGATAGCCAGCCAATAATATTCACCAATGGGCACTTACCATTTCTTACAATCTCTACGATGGCCAAGTCACTAAATCAGTGGTGATTTGACTTTGTGGTGTCACAGGTTACTCTGCCTGCCATTAGACAACACCACAACTCTTGTTGGTCATAGGGAATTTGTTAAAGCTATTAACATCAAAATGTATTCTATAAGACTCATCACCTATCACCATTTATGTTGTTAGGCAGCACTACAACTCTTGGTTCTTACAGGGATTTTACTAGAGCCATTAACATCAAAGCATAGTCTATGAGGTTAAAGGAGTACTCCCTATAGCAACAACTCATTGGTGCATTTTCATAGAGTGGATTGCAGCAAGCCAAGCCTAGACTGTCATAGTACCAAGATTCAACCTAAAACTGGTGTAAGATGATTGAATCCTATAAAGGATGTATAGGACTTAGTAAACTGTGAGATAGTAAGAATTTGCAGAGGCCAAATCATGACTATTGTTGCACTGTGACTCAACCTAAAAGTGGTATAGGGTGACTAAATCCAACAAAAGGTGTATCAAACTTAATAGGGTATGATGTAATATGAATTTTAGGATTTTAGTCTCAAACTATTACAACATGAGAACTAGGCTCAAAAGGTAGTATAAGGTGACTAATACCCAGTCAATGATGTATAAGACTTACTCATGCATAAAATGGCAGGAATAGAAAGAAGTCAAGTCCAGGTTGTCATAGGGCTAGCACTAAACTCAAAGGCAAGGAAGTCAAGTCTAGACTATCATGTCACTAAAACTCAAACCAAAGGTATAAGGTGACTAGATCCAACTAGGGGCGTGCAAGACTTAGTCAAATGTAGTGTAATGAGAAGGAGGCTAAATGTGGACTATTTCACAATTAGGACTTGGCCCAAAACCTTAATAGTATTCAGTGTTAAGGATGATATAGAACCACTATAACATTTAGTGTTTATGAATGACAAAAACCATAATATGCTTAATGTTTAAGAATGACACACAACCTTAATGCTAAGCGTTTTTGAGGATGATTTAGAACCATAGTGGTATGTTGTTCAATCAATGCAAGCATGACTCACAAAGTGGCCAAAATTACACATAATTTAAGCATGACTTGCAAAGTGGCTAGAGGATGTATAGTTTAAGCTCGAGTCACATAGTAGCCAGAGGCTTGTTCTTGTTTAAAATTATTGCAAGTGTATGGGTCTATTGAAATATAGATGTGAAAGTATGAGTTGATCCCATGAAGACTCAATTTAAAGATTACAAATACAATCAGAATCTAACTTAAATTATTTTAACCTCACCAACAATGAGAAACAATTAAAAAGATCAAATAAATTACCAATTACCCTAAAAAGGATAAATTAACTAAATTATGAAAATCTAAGATTTTGGAATCCACCATATTAATAATTAAGCATCCATATATAAGAATTATTAATTTAGTTCACACATATTAATATAACAATAAGGGAATATCAACATGAAAGATGTGCTTGTAAAAATCCAAATTTACTTATTTTTTCAATTTTAATGATATGCCTAGGTTAATTAATATGGATTCAAAGCATAGCTTGTAATTTTTATAATCATAAACTATTTAAGAATTATAATAATTATTATTTAATAATATATTCGTCTCTAAACTATGAAAATTACATCATAATTTCTATGAGAAGAGTACTAGTTATGTGTCTCAATTTATGTAGCAAAGCCTTAAAATTGATAATTAAAGTCCTACATCAATTAATCACTTATACATGATTAAAAATAATGGCTTAGTGTGGTTTCATCCTAACACTAGATGCATGATCTAGCTAATCATACTAAGCATAAAAAATACACTTAAAATTTTAATAGGAAACTATTAAACATGCCGAAAATATATTAAAAAAAAGCATAAACTTCTCCTAATTAGATCAATTCCCTAAGATCTTGATGTGTCATTCATCAAGTCATATCCAAGAATCTCCATCTTAACTTTCAATAAATAAATAAAAAACAAATCAAATCACAAACTGCACATGCAATAGCACAATAGTAAAATAGAAAGTGACAATAGTAATTTTAAAAGTAAATATTATCAAATATTTAATTTTGTATAAAAAGTACCCAATTAGTAGTCCATTTATTATAAATTATAGTGTTATTTCTAGGGTTTTTCCAAAAATAACACATGCATTTCTGAGGTAATGATTTAAAAGTTTGATATTTTACAAGTTTAGAAGCTAATACAGAGCAAGTATGTGAATTATCATGATTTTATAGGATTTAATTAGGGTTTTTAATTGTTTGTAGGAATTGAGAAGATGATCCAACAATCAAGATTAACTGAGATGAGAATTGAAGATTAAGATCAAAAGAGAGAGAGCAAGGACCTAAATTTAATCATTTCAGAACTCAATCAAGTTTCAAGATCATCCTAGGCAAGCAAGAAAGCAATTGGTAGGCTCAAAGATGACTAGAATGGGCCCATGTAAAAGCCATGTAGCCAAGGGACTAAACCACTCAAGCCATCTAGCAAGGAGCCACCAAGCCATTATAACTAAGGCCAATGGAGCCATGAACAATTGGAGGAGAATTTCAAGCACCTATATTATGAAAAAGATCATGATTTTTGAAGGGATAATTAGCAAGGAAAAGATAGGAGATATGCATGTATAGGTGGACCATCAAGAGTAAAAACCCTATCTTTCCATTCCATTTTTCCCACTTTCCAACCCATTTAGGTTTTTCACATGATTAGCCTTAAGTAGTCACCTCTCACCTTAAGTAGTCACTATTCCATTGCCACCTCCCACCTTTTAATTCTAATCTCCTGACTTCTATTATTATGTCTTTCATAAGCATCCAATGACAGCCATGATCATCCAATGTTCAAGCACCACATGTTACTATTTTTCTAAATCTATGAATTCCATGTCAAACTCCTTGGGGTGTTCTGTGATTTTTTACCCAACTCATGTGTCCCCACTATTTACACTCCACCACTTCCTAATTCCATGTTTTCTATCTTTCATTGCATATCTCATCATTCCCTTTCATAGGCGTACCATCTCATCATACTTAGAAACCCAAAACTTTATAAAGTCTACCCAAGATCCCACACATTCTTCATGTAGAATTGGGATGCCTCTTTCCTAAAATGGTAGCGTCTCCATTTGAGGTTGATCTTGGGGTTTTTGATGCATTGTCAGTTGGCTGCTCCTCAATTGTGATTCCATTTTTTTCTTGAACCTTTCTCTCTCTTTAGTTTCTAAACTTTTTCCATGCTAGTCATTCCTTGTTTCATTGCTTTATTGTTTTGTTTGCTTATTATTTCCATGTGCATAGTTCTAGCCCAAATTTCTTTCTAGTTTTGCATCTAAGTTACTCAGTTTCTTGCTTAGTTTCTTTAGATCCAAGGCCTCTTCTCTCTTCTAGTGACAGCCAAGAGAAAAGCAAGCCTTGCATCATTCTTATTTCCCCTTCATTACTCTCTTGTTCTTTGCTTTGTTTTAGATCCATGTTAGTTCTTTTATCAAGTTCGTTTCCATCATTCATGCTTTTGTTCTCCTGCTTTTCTCTCTAGGCTTCATGCATGATATCTTGACGAATAGTTAATGATCATTGGATAGTATCAAAGGGTGTTTAAGTAGTGATTTGGGTGAGTTTTTATCTTTGAAAAGTGCGCACTCTTCTATTTCTCATCCTATATATGTGCGTCACTTTTTTATGTAATTTTTCACTTCAATAAATCCATTTATTTGATGAGAAATCCCTTGTTTGCTTCTAGTATTAAAAATTCCTTTTAATGATGATTATATCTATCTTGAATAGTATGCACCATGTTTATTTTCATTCCCCTTGTTAGATCTAAGTCTTATGCACAATTTTTAGCATAGTTTCCGTTGAAAGTCATGCACAATTTCTACATGTTCATGAATCCTATTTGTTTGATTTCTTAGGAACCCATTTAGTTGTTCTATAGTTTAGTTGATGCTTGATTTAGATTTCATTGCACAAGTTTTTGTTTCATGCATATTAGCCTCTTTCCCACTCCATGGACCGTGCGCACAACTCCATGGGTCATGCACATAGTGATTGAGTTGGGTTTTCTCAATTAGTAGGTTGTTCCTTTAATTAATTCTACTTTATATTTCTTTGTTTAGTTGCTTGAATCTTAAATTAGTTTAGTAAGTTTCTAAGTTTTTCTTTAAGAAAGCATTAATTTTAATAGGTTTCTTTCGTTCATGTTTCTAATTCAATGTATGTTTCCTTGTTATTGTTATTCACATTCCTTGGTTAATCAAATAAGATTTCTCCTTGGCTCCTTTAGGTAATCTAAATAAGATCCAATTGATTGAAAATTCGTAAGATTCCTCCTGGGATCGACCTCTCGCATGCAAATTACTATATTGATTGTGCGCTTCGAGTAATTTTAAAGCTACACCACACATGATCTAAAATAAAGCAAAAAGTAACATGAACAATAAGATCTGGAATAATTTTAACAAAAGATCCAAAAATAATAATAATTGAAGGAGAAGTAAAGAGGCCTATGTTTTTGGAGAGTGAAGCTAGCAATTCTCAATTTTAGAAACTATCCTATTCACTATAACTGCATGATAGAGTGCACTACTTGATCACTGATTTTTGTGAAACTTGGTGTCTAACACGATTGCATATGCTATCCAATGGAATCAACCAAAGAGATTTTTGTTGAGTAATGAATAAAAAATTACACACAAACACCCCATGTTCACTAGTTGCACTTACTATTCATCTTCTTTCTTTTTCTCCAAATTTTCATCTTTTTTTCTTCCTAAACATTAATTATATATCATTGAGAAGTGGGTTTTTTAGTAGTTTTATCCATTAATGTCTCTTTCTCCCTAAGCAATTCTAATCAAGTAGAGTTTCTAACTTGACTTGGTTTCCAACATAGGATACCTTCTAGTTCAAGAGCTTTCCAATTGTTTATTTCCAACTCCTCCAAGCAACCATTATATTAGTTGTTTTTTACTTCAAAACTTTAGAAGCTTATTGCAGTTCCTTCCTTAATCACCAACACATGCATTTGAAATGTCGAATCTTCTAATTTTCAATCCATTCTCCAAATCTAATCTCAAACATCCAATATGTTTCTTTTGATCTTGTTTTAAATAATAAAAACCATTGATCATATCTACCTTCATGATATCTTTACATCCATGACTAGCCATTCCTAAGATGTCACTTTCTAAGAGATTTTTTTAGAGTGATCTTGATCGATCGCTTAGATCACCATTGATTTTTTTCAATCTGCTACTAATCTTGGAATCCTTAGAGAATTCAACCATTTATAATTGGAAAATGCTGAAACTTGAGCCATTGCTTTTGGATTTGATTTGGATCATCTCAATTGATTTTATTCATCTATTTTAATGTAAGCTTGATTGGTGATTTGGAATGTTGATTGGCTTGATCTAACCACTGATCTATGATATTTGTATGACTTTTGACATGTGGATGATAGAAACTATTTGGATCTCAAATTAATTTCCTTTTTGGGTTTCAAAACACCAAAAATTTATATTTTTTTAATTCTACATTAATCCTGCAAAATACAAAATAAACCTACTTGATAATAAAACTAAATAATTTCAAGGTTAAAAATATAATTTCTAGGGATATTGAATGTAATAATTATGTGTATATCAAGGCTACATTGGGGAAAACATGATTTAGAAAGCAACCAAAGACTCATAGAGCTGCCAAAAGCAAAGATATCTAAATGATTACTACAATACATTTACTATCCAGTAGAACCTAAGCACAACTGACCAAATAGCTAGAGGCTAAAGATAATAGCTGAATGCAATCCACAAAACGTCTACAATTTAAAGAGATAAAGCATGCCTCACAAAATGGTTAGAGAGGATCGTATGTTAAGGGGAGTCACCAAGTGTATGCAAACTCAGCAAGTTCTCTCACAAAGTGGCCTAAAAGAGAAACAAATGTCGAAAGATGAGTTGCAAAGTAGGATGAGAAGAAGAAGGAAGAAAGAACAAAGTTTGGATTCTAATTTGATGTTACAAACTTCTCTTCTTGTTGCTTCTTCCCCAAATCTCCAAAGTATCTCTCAAAGATTACACTCACTTTTCTCTCTTTTCCTCTCTAAATGAATTTTAGCACTCACTATATGTGGAATTGTCATTCTTGCACTCACTTAGAAAGGGGGTGAATTGGGCCTTAAAACAATTTTTGAAAATAGGTAAAAGTTTGTGCTCAACACATTTGAAAAACCTTGGCACACGAGAATCTAGAAACAAGATTTGATAGTGGTCTGTCTAGCCAACCGAGATACCTACTTTCACTCTTTTAAGGTATTACCTATGTTGAGCTTTCACTATTCTATGTAAGATTTTATATTCCAATTGACATTGTGCTGGCTTATAATTAAATGTTTAGAGCACTTGCATCAATTTTGCCTCCTTACAAATATTGGGATACTATCCAAGATAAAAAGAGCTATACCACTCTCAAGTACAAAGAATAAGTAGAGGATTCTGTCAATATATTAAATCACAAATACAAAGTATGGAGAGAGTTTATAGAAAAAATTAAGACTGAGACTTTGAGAAAGGTAGCTTAAGTAGATCTTGTAGGCACTATATTCATTTGCAATCCCTTCACTTACTTATTTTTCTCTTCTAATGTGTCGTGTATAAAGTTCATTTCAAAAAGATCCATTATAGACCATCCTTGACTCTTGGAAAGCATATTTATCTGACTCTTGGAAAGCATATTTATCTATCCAAGAGTTAAAAATTCAAATTTGAATGAATAGTTGTTATAGTTGTATCCTATCTAGTCAGCTATTTTAAAATTCTAGTTGACTATATTACTAATGCACTAAAACCATGTTTTTACCATTGAATAAACACATGCATGTTCTCCATGCTTAATCAACTAGTTTTCAACCCATAAATTAAAACTCATTTGGTTTTCTAAATAGTCAGGTAGAATAGGAAAATTGTTGACTATATCCTTCAAGATAGCCTTTTGTCGTGTTGTTTAGCAAACTAGATTTTCAAATAGTTGGCTATTGTTGACAGTAAAATTTTATCCTAAACGTAATGGAATAAAATAATCAACTTATACAAAAGATAACTATTTTTGCGTACATGAGTCAACCTCAGTGAAGTTTTCAGTTATTTAATCTAGTTGTAACTTCTTCAAGTAGTCAACTAAAGTCACGTTCTTCAAGTCTTTGATTTGAAATTCAAGAATAGTCGTCTATTTTTTAAAAGTAGTGAAGTCTTTTCCTTGAAGTGTTTATATAGTCTTTCTGTTGTGATCTAGTCTATTGCATCTACTTTGATAGCTGACTTGATTCCACTGTTAGTTTATTTGATTTGTGAAACTTAGACAATTTTTAGTAAAAACTTTACTAGTTTAGGCCTTGTTTGTTTTTAAACAATGATATACAATAATACTCATGAAAACTAGTTAGAATCAATTACCATTGATGTTTTGCTATCATCAAAATAGTGATTTGGGCCAATAACTCTACCTCTATTTTCAACAACTATTTTTCCAACACCTCTAGTGTAGAGAGAGGTTATGTATAAAGAAATGAGGCATAGGTATTTATAACTAATTCCCTTTGATTAACTCAGATGACGACAAATGTAATTTAGATATAATCTTAGCCCTTAATAGGTGAGTAAAAAATAACTAAAAAGAGCCCTTTTAATAGGTTAATTAAGTGGCCCCCATGTTTAAGAGTTCTCCACAAGTTAGACCTTAAGTAATGGGAGTTAGGTCTACAACATAAGCCCCAAGAATAGGAGGTGGCCCACAACTTTAACCTCAAGAAAGGGAGGGTTGACCAAGTTAAATGGTTCCAACTAAAGGATAGCAATATGGCACCATGCTCAAATATAAACATGTTGCACTATGAGTCATCTTGAGTCGATCCCAAGATCCAACTCAAAACACACATGCTAACAAGTGGATCAAAAATCTATCGTGCAATTGTAAAACTCCCCTAACCATGTCGTGCTTGACCAAGGCCCTAGAGCGTGTCACACTTGACCTAGGCCATGCTAATTGTTACACTTGGCCTTGCCTAGTTCGAGTTGTGTTGGCTTAGTAGGGTTTGGACGTCACGTGGCCTAGGCTAGGGTCGGTGTTGCACGTGCCTTGGCCTAGCTACGCATTTCACGTGGCCTCCTGTGGACTCATGTTTTGGACCAATCTTCATATAACTTAGCGGGCCCTATTACACAATTGGTCCCACATTTGAATGTGCATTTTTTTATGCCAACCAAAGAATACGAGGGACTAGGAATAAGAGACTGTCAAACTGTAAATAGAGCTTTTATGATGAAACTTAGGTAGAAAGTTCTCAAAGATTCAAGAGGTGAAACTGTGAAAGCAAATTCCTATAAAAGAAAAAATTAAGATTCGGCAGTTTTGGAAAGAATCTTGAAAGAGAGAGAATCATCGAGAAAAGGTTCATTTGGTTAGTTGGACCCCTTGTTTTCTCTCATGAACACCTCATTAAATGTATTAGCATCTATAAGTTTAGGTGAGATCAAATTTATGAAGATCAAGTTGTTCATCGTGTTAACCTTGATCTAGATTTGACCATACTCCAAAATTCTCATCCATCGAATAATCATAGAAACTAATGCTTCTAGTTGTTTAAAATGAACGGTAAAACTTTTTTGCATTCAATCTACAACTAAATGATCTTAGAAACTAATGCTTCTAATTGTTTAAAATGAACAGTGAAACTTTTACCATTCAATCTACAATTCAAGAAAGTGTACACACACAGAGTTGTTCCACATGCATGAACTCATATCAGGACTCTTAGAAAATTATGATTTGAAAAGAGTTATTGTAGAAGATGTCCAACCTGTAAAAACAAAAATCACGATTCTCAAACCTTTCTTTTTTGATGATTACATGAAAATTGTTATTTTAGGTGCTATCAAAACAGTTTCTTAATTTAGTTACTAAAATTAAACTAGACTAATGTACCTCATATCAACGTGAATTATGTCTTAGATTTTTATTTTTTTTTAGTACAAGATAAGAATTACAAAGCAAATCACTCACAAACTCTTCAACTGACATGCCCTCCTAAATCTAATACTTGTCCAAAGAAGAAAGCAGTGACTCAAACCTACAATCAAGCATATTCCAGAGAAGATACAGAGTTATCTGCAGCCAACCGCAGTAGACATTTGTTGGCTCTCTATCTTAGAGTTAGACCAAAGCAGAAAGCAGAATGTCATCGAGGATCAGTATCTAGGCATCGTGTGCCCCCTTCAATCTCATATGGAGAGTCCGTCTGGACGGCCTGCCCAACGTCGTCACCGATAACTGGAGATAAGATATTGAGACCGCCAGAGTTCAAGTTCCTTATAAGAAGAGTATATATGATCGTGCCATATGGTCCTCTCAAGTTTGTTTTGGCTTTTACATCTTGCTTTTCGTCCCTTGTTGGAAGAGTCACAACAAGGTCGTGATAAATTCAACTGAAATTATTGCGCTCACCTTTGCTTTAACCTCACCCGGGGAAAGGCTCAATCCTGGATTCAACAAGAGCACAACGACCTTGCGGCACACTGTATTCTTAGGGCCTGTTACTCAAGGCAGAAAAGAATTTTTAATTAGCCTCTTGCCAAATGCATTATTGAATTCACATGTAGGTCAAATCCACCAGATTATGCTCCACCTCTCATGGAATCTATCTGGAATTCAGAAATAGTATGGAGGATTTCAACTACTGGTTAACTCGAGCGAAGAATTGCAAGAAATTCCTTACAGGGTGAACGCTATGAATTTAAGTTCGTTAACCATAATCACGCTATGAATTTAAGTTAGTTAACCATAATCCGATTGCATCTGATCAAGTCATGGAGTAACACATTATTGCGAATGAATCACAAATGAAACCTCTCATAAAAAATAAAAATAAAAAGAAAAGAAAAGAAATTCACAAATGAAATGCATTCGTATGAAAATTTTCATGGTGAAACCGTGACCATTAAATTTCATCATATGCATTCTCCCACAAAGATACTTTTGCTAATCCAGTAGTCCCTAAGATGAATGGTCAAGATGCAAGCCATAAAGCATTCAAATCACTAGATTCTCCAGTCTAAATATTCCATGAGAAGCTGTCAAAAGCTAACATTCCCCAACAATAAAGGAGCTTGCAGGAAAGACAACAATCACAAGCAAACATGTGCTATTACAATGAGAATGTATGACTAGTTGAGAATCTGAGAATCTCCTGCCAAGTATCTGTATCCGAAAACAGAAACAGCTACCATGAGAGGCACGACAAACTCAATGAGAGCAGTGAATTTTGAACTGCTGTCTTCCTTAATCACAAAGGCCGTCATTTCTTTGCTCCCTCCCTTGGTCTCCTTGTAACTGTGTTCTTCTTTGAAACTGAAACCTTCGAGAACTCCAACTTGGTATTTGAGTAGCAGCTTCTCTGCTTCTTTGCTGTGCCCAATCGCCTCGAAGTTGTTGGTAGCATCCTTCCCCGCCACTTCCAATAAAATATCATCTCCTCCTGGGTGTTCCTCCAAGAACTTGGTGACATCCACTACCTGAAAACCACTAGAGACCCATAAAAAAATAATGAATTGATTCACTAGCAGTTTTGGGAATGCATACCAAATTTGTGGTGTTTCTGCTCTTAATGGTTCCTTCTAAATAAAATCAGCCCATAATCATCAGTCTTTTTGAGTTTGGAAGGTTCAAATTCTTTGTTCATCAGGTAGATCTTTTTCTTGTTGAACTTATACACCTTGAATTATTCATGCTGTTTTTAGTTTTCACCCAAATTTTGTGATATTATATGTGGATAGCAATTGGTAGGAGGATGCAACCTTACCCTGTTTGACTGCTGCAGTCATTGAGCCACTATGTACAACTGCAGTCAGAACATAGTGCCGTGACTACGCCAATAGTACCAAGATCTTCAGGGTGATCCTAAGAAATAAAATGGGCGGCTCAAAAGGTTCAAAGATAGAAATTTATGGTCTCAAAATGTTCAGAGTGCTAGAATTTCATAAACAAATCAGAAGAGGTTATCTGATTCAGGAGATACTTGAGGCATGGGCTATCTAAGAGCGGCCTCGGTCTTTTAAGCTAATGGATGCACCAGGGGGGTGGATGTGGATGTGGAGAGAGAGAGAGAGAGAGAGAGAGAGAGAGAGAGAGAGAGAGAGAGAGAAGAGAGAGAGAGAGAGAGAGAGAGAGAGAGAGAGAGAGAGAGAGAGATTGTACCCTGCCGCCGACCACGATCCAGCAATCCTTTCGAGATTTGTGTTTAGCCACCTGAGGGAGTGTGAAAACCCTATGGTCTACCATTTTCGTAGCAGGGGAATGTAACGTTAGGAATCTTAGAGAGTGAAAATTTGAAGAGGAATATAGTGAAAAAGCGAGAGATGGAAATGTGAAGGCGAATGAATGCTTTTGATTTCTTTTATGGGGAGCTGTCTATGTGGTTGGTGATGACCATGAGGTACCGGTAGAGCAGCCACGAGAAGACTGTCGGTTGGGCTGGTAGTCACATGCCTTCGATTTGATTAAGATAAGAACCACGTGACCACCAGAGACATTGAAACTCGTTGCATCCCGATAATTCCTTCCACCCCACTGTTCATCTTTGCAGATCGTCTATTCATGATGGACAATGGCCTAAAGCACGATGCAGGTGGTGACACCATAAGACTATGACCCTAATGGATAATCCCCATTCCCCACCATGACTATTGGTTATTAAATGTGTGAGAGGTGTTTATAATTTTGTGATCTGATCCGTCCCCAACGATTAAGAATTTTACTTTTTGAACTTTCTAAGGCATCCATTTTTTACTACAAAGTCGACGGATTTTCTTTGGGTGCATGGCCCATTTAAGTTGCAGCATGAAAATATTTGTTGAAAAGCCATTAAAGAGACGTAGTTGAGACCTTATTAGTAATAGGAAACTTTGTACAATAAAAAAAAGGTTTTTTTGTAAAAATGTCATTACATTTTGGCATTTTTTTTAATTTTGCAAATTTGCTATTAAATTTTCAGGAACTTTGCAAATTTGTCATATGTTATATTTTCATCCTTCTTCACTATTAATTTTTACAAAATTACAGTAT
Source organism: Warburgia ugandensis (assembly GCA_035236585.1). Lineage (NCBI taxonomy): Eukaryota > Viridiplantae > Streptophyta > Magnoliopsida > Canellales > Canellaceae > Warburgia > Warburgia ugandensis. The sequence continues at coordinate 55,272,172 of CP141133.1, read as the reverse complement.
TACCCTTATCTAATAGAGATTAGATAGACATTTGATCTCCGGAGAAGACAAAAAAACAAGGGCTGCAAGGTAGGGAGGTTTGAGTAATGCTGATCAAGGGGAGGCGATCTGGGTAGTAACAGTGGGGGAAAGGCGAACTGGGTAGAGCCGTTGTTGGGGGGACAAGGCGTTCTAGGTAGCACCGACCTAGAGGAAAGGGAAGGGGGGCGGGGTGGGGGGGGGGGGGGGTAGGGGCGGTTTGATAGCGTCAGCCGGGAGGGGGCAATTTGGGTACGCCGGTCTGAGAGGGCAGTCTGGGAAGCACTGACCGGGAGAGGGGGCGATCTAACGGGAAGAGGGGAGTGTGGTCTGGGTAGTGCTAGCGAGAGGGGACAATATGGGTAGCACCGGCATTGTTGTGGCGAGGGGGTCTGGGTAGTGCTGGCTGGGGGGTGGGGGGGGGGGGGGTGCAATGTTGGTAACATTGGCTGGGGATCTAGGACTTGGGTAACGTCATGGTCATGCTGGTATTGAAAAATGTGCTGAAAATAGGAGTTGTCAGATGGAATAAGGGTAATGTTGTTATTTAGTAAAAATTAATAGAAAAAAGGACGATAAACAAACAGAATGACAATTTAGCAAAAAATTTTAAATTTTAATGAAAATTTTGCAAAAGTAAAAAACTGTTGGATTTTTTTGGCAAAAATGCAAAAATGTAATGACATTTTTGCGAAAATCCCAAAGAAAAACAACTTCTAAGGGGCGCTCTCGAAAGACTGCTTGTCACAGGTTGTCCCCTTATTTTTAGGACCCTTAAGTTAACCGATTTTATGTGATTAGCGGGTGCCCAAAGATCATTGATCCATGAGAGTAGATCATTTCCGATACTTAGGATCATTGATCCATGAGAGTGGAGAGATTGAGAGGGAGGTTACCCAAAGAATCTAAGCGGATTGGAACAAATGGAGATGTGCATCGGGGGTTTTATGTGATTGGCGGGTGCCACTCAAACTAAAGGGAAAATTCTATAGGATGGCTATAAGGCCGGCCATGCTCTATGGATCAGAGTGTTGGGCAGTTAAGGAACATCATACTCATAGGCTGAGTGTTGCAGAAATGAAGATGTTGAGATGGATGAGTGGTAAGACAAGAAAGGATAGAATTAGAAATGAAAATATTAGAAGAAATTTAGGGATAGCACCAATAGGTAACAAGATGAGGGAGATTAGACTTAGATGGTTTGGACATGTTCAAAGGAGGCCAACAACGGCACCAGTTAGAAGGAGTGAGGCAATACAAGTTGAAGGTTCTAAAAGGGCAAGGGGAAGGCCCAAAAGAACGTGGATAGAAGTGGTGAGGAAAGATTTAAAAACTTTGGGACTAAATAAAGCCATGGTATTTAATAGAGTGGAATGGAGGAATAAGATTCATGTGGCCGACCCCTAATTGGGATAAGGTCTTGATGATGATGATGATGATGAAGTTAACCGATGTGGTGGCCAGGCCAAGCCTATTCAAAGAAGATGGATCATTTTTTCTACTTCTTCCCGTTCAAAATTATAAGAAAGAAACTGTTCTAGCAGAGTCCTTTTACAAGACCTTTCCTTGTTTAAATCATTTGAGACTAATAGAATCTCATCATCCATACATAATGCGTGGACCCTTCTTCTATCTTACCGACTGCCTCTTTTTGCAACTGAATGGGAATATCTTTGAGGAAAAGGAGTTCATCTACGGTGCACGGGACCCACCATATTATTTGAGCAAGATTTAGATTCTGAGTAACATCAAATAAGATCCAAAAATCACTCTAATTCGGTGATTTTAACCACTGGAATAGAGGAACTCAGTGCCAACTCAAATGCCCATAAAGGGCAGAACTCTTTTGCAGTTTTTCACAACCTTTATCTACATAAGTCTAAACAAATGCAAGTCAGGTTTACTGTCCTTGATCCTACCAATGTTTGCAAGACCTACATTCATAAGTAGATGTAAAAGGAATCAGAGTTTACTTCTTTCTCTGGGGTAGATGGGATACTTACACACTTGTCTTCTCCCCAAAGGTCACATGGGAAACCAAGGTCTATTCCAGGAAATGTCATGTTTATTGGCGCTTTGCTCCAACAGATCACCATGCCCTCTGTTCATATTTCTGAAGTGCGGTTCACCAATGCGATCACTCTGCCAAGTAATCAATTGGCTAGGAGGATCTATCAACATCACACTGATCATCGAATGTGGATTAAAGCTTGATGGGCGGAAGACCCTATATTTAAGCCATTTTCCGAAAGAAATGCAAGCAACAAACCATTTTGTTTCATCTTCCACAGATGCACATCCTCTAATACTAGCAGTCCTGGGAACAGAGTAAAACCCTTGAATTTTTATGCCATAACAAGAAGGTTATCCTATTGCGAGTTTGCAATGGCGACTTCCAAGAGCAATGACGAGTGAGAAATAAAAGGAGTAACTGATTGAGTGGATAAATAAGCATCACAGTATGCATTTCTGATTATAAAAAAAGGTTAAGCAGAAACAGTCTTGTTTTCCGCTTCACATACCACTGATCATAGGAGTTGTCGAAGTTCTCCAGTAAGGCGTACTTCCTGTGCTGCGATAAGCAAGGATAAACTGTAATTGCTTTTATAATTGCCAATAAATCATCGTCACTGGAATTACTATACTGTTTAGCTGCATGGAGCACTGTCCGCAGGAATTTCAAAGAATCACCATGGCTGACAATCAAGATTGCGCATCTGCGGCATGTGTGACTCACAGTTAGGTCAACCATATAAAGAAGGATACCTGAGAATACAAGAATTTAAGGACAAAAATCTTATTCCAGAAATAACAAGGACTTGGTTCCAAAGTTACATTTAACATGACATTAATCTAATTTGATATGCACTAACAGTTAGAATTTGTGTATGTGTGCTAACCAATTGAACGTTAATAAAGATGATTAAACAAATGAAAGTTGATGGCCGTCATCAATAAAGCTGATAAGCCTGAGAATAGTTAAACGAATCCTTACCCTTTAATTGGATATTCAATTTTTTCTATTTCAACTTCATTGAAAATTTCTTAAGGGCATCATCCAGTGTCATGGTCTAACTGCTCATCAAAATTTGGGCTGAGACAATTAAGGAATGGAGTTCTGTTGTATTTTCGGCCCTGGAATTTGGGAGCTAAAAGTCCAATAGTTTGCCACATAGTTGCCAGTGCATGAAGCAAAACGCGGAAGCCGGAAGCAAGTGACTTGAAAGCGGAAAAATATCAAGAACAAGCCAAGAGGGTGTTCTATCCATTGAGGTTGCAAGTTCCAGTCTTGATACATGCATTTTGCCTTTCAAAAGAAACCAACAAAAAAAGTCAAGAAGGAAGCGTGCTTCTTTTAAAATTTTCCCGCTTCCCAGTTTCCTAGCTTGTGGCTACTATGGTTGGAACATCATGAAAGTCCAAATTGAGTAATCATGTCTTTTCTTTATCAGTTCTATTCAGAAGCCACCGCAAAATAATCGTTCTTACAGTTGTATCTGAGGGCATTTTTCATCAATTCTGAATGTAGTAGAAACTTCTAAAAGAAAAGAAAATGATAAAATATGCCTTTTTGTTTAAATATAGAAAAGGCATGACTTCATACATGAACAAAGTTGTCACTAATCGTAGTAACACAAACTATAACAGGGATAACTTAGCAACTTGCTTAAAGAGCCTTTATTTAAGGAGAGGTGAATACCAATACCCCTGAAACTCTGTCTCAATAGTCGCTAAAGCAGTTGCTAGTCTTGAAACAACAGCAACAACATTTTCCCCTCCTTGCAGCATGAAAAGATCCTTTTCGCCAAGAGCCCATATCTATGGATATTGTTAGTGAAGGTAGCATTTGCCAATAAGAAACAAAATTTCATTGGCAACTCCATGTCCAAGTAAACAGACAAAACCACTAAAATGATAATATTACCTAATTAAAAGAAATGATGAAAACATTAATGAATGTTGATTGTTATCCATCTTGGTTCAATTAGAAAATGAATTTTGATTTCAAAGGAGACAGAACTTTAACTGAAGCATCTTAAATTTCATTTGGAAAATATTCCAAAAAGGCGTGATTTCCACTCTTCATCTTTATGTCAAAATAAAACATAGTACAAAGTGCAAGCAAAGGTATGCCTCTCAAAGGAAATTGTAGCAAAGACTAACATACATAAGAAAATTTTGTTCCTAGGAAGTATTAAAGAGGAGATCAAATTCAGAATATCACAAATAGTACTGTCCTTTTAAGATAACTGGAAATTGGAAAGAAATTCTAATCTTGTCATTCACATCCAAAAGAGCAATCTAATGTGCTCATCCAAATGTTCTGTGGACTCACTAGAAGGTAAATTTACTAAATAATCTGTCGTCAACTAACAGTCCTCATTCCACCAGTGGTCCCTAGTGTCTTCCTCCCTTCTCTAGGCTTATTGCATATCCTCTTCTCTCCATATATCACATAGCTGCATTTTGAATATTTCATCTCTCCCCCTCCAATGATATCGAGGTGATGACCCTGTTGCCTGGTCCATAACGCTGCCTTCTAACCACTCTCTATATTCTCTGACATCTTGGTAGATATCTAATGTTTTGTATCAATGGAAACCTTAAAGTGCTGGGCTTTTATAGTTGGCACTATTAGCACCGTCCCACAAGCTCAATGCCATAAATTATGTTTGAGAAACCTTTTTTGATGTCAGACTACTTCCCTTGTATTCCACCTAAGTAGTAAAAGAACCTAACTTAAACATCCGTCTTCTTATCACTATCTTATTTCCACTTTATTGAGATAAGAAGTTTCATCGTCTAGAGGAAGTGAAGAGTTAATGAGACCCTACCCTTCGAACTCTTTGGTTGGCAAAAGCTGGTTAGAGGTGGAGTATATGAAGGACACAGATCCCTCTTGCAAAGTCTCCCTAAGCCAATTTCATAGAATGAACAAGAGGACCCTTGGAAAACAATGGGCTAATGGGCAATCCATAGTAATCTACCAATATTCACTAAGACACCTGCTTTTGAAGTTGAAATTTATTAGCACATTACAATTGTCTACGGTTATTACTTAATAGAAGCCAGCCTAAAAAGATAAAAGTTTCAACATTTACATGCAATACTTGATTTATTATAATGAGGAATGATGCTTCAAGGAATAGGGCACAAGCATATGCAATCTTTCATTTGCACATATAGTGGTTGCTGATGTAGAATATCACAAGCTAGGTGAATCCACTGGATTGATGTGACTGGTGCAGCAAAATTTATAAGCAAAAGGAACTACAGTTACTGGATTAACACTCTAAAAAGACTTGATCTTCTTATTAACTCTTCAAGAGAAAAGCTTATGAAGGGTATCATCTTCTTAACTCTTATGATTCGCCAAAACATTAAGACTTTAGAAGTTTAAATAAGAGTAGTTGATTTATTTTAGAGGATTAGGTGAAAGAAACATTTTCTAAGAAATGGAGTTTGGTGCTTTTCCTATAATGGGAAAAGCATACATGAGAACAATTTAGATTCTTGTCATCCACCAACAAATTATCATTCACCAATCCTGAGTATAACATGAAGTAGAAATTTCAAATAAAGGGCAGCCTATGAGTTTGTTTGTATGTGGGGTTTGGGGAAGAGGTGGAATACAAAAGGTCTATAGTACACAATCTTACGTTTTTGTAAGAGGCTGCTTCCATGCCTTGAACCTGTGACCTTCAAGTCACTTGGCAGCAACTCAAACGTTGCACCAAGCTCCCTGTCATGAAGTAGAATTTTAGAAGCCATGGATAAAGTTCAAATTTCATAAGTATCTATTTAAATCAACATGTGACTCTAACTATAATAGCTAAGTTCTTGAACTATATAAAGTGGATGTATCATTGGCAAGACCAATACCATGATGATTGTAACTCCATAAAAATAGATCCTATCTAGTTACCTTGTGAAGGCTTTTACCATGTTCATTGTAGCATTTAGTGGTTTATTTTAGGAGGAGAAAATCCAATTTAAGTAATATATCTCCACCCAAACAAGTGAACTTCCTTTATCATGAGGGAGAAGCTCAAAAGTTGGGTGAAAGAAAGATTCTCATAGTCCTTCCATCACCTACAAGACAAGCTCTAATTATCATGAACAAATCAAATGACAAATTTAATGACTCAAGGGAAATGAAATGGGTCAACATAATTCTAGTGAAGTTGTTGTTAAGAACGTAATTAACTTCCTAAGTGAATCTATAACAAGAAGCCTTAGACAAGTTATGCATATGTTCCCTATGTCTTTGCAAATGATCTAATTCATTCAAGTGATCACAAATTGTGTGATGGCTGGTCTTTTGAGAATTGACATCTAATGGGAAAGTATGATGTATGCTTTGCAACTGCATGATCTGGTTGATGGCTAAATCCAATAGGGCCTATGAACTTTATAGGGTAAGAGATGAGGGAGATACCTGATCGGGCAACATATAGCTGAAATGGAATCATTTATTGATGTTAGTAAATGAGTCCTATATTTGCATAAGTACCCTCCAAAACAGAATACACCAAATGTACTCTATGGAAGCTACTACAAACACTATAATTCCCATATAGTCTTAGTGATGTTTGCTCATTATACTTGATGGTCCAACTTGTTGAAAAGTTAACCAAATACATCTAGCACACTTTAGATAATGAATATTCAATTGCTAAGTCAAGCAAGAGATGGAGCAACTACATAGATTTGGTGTAGGTTCTTAAGGGAAGGGATGTACGGTAGATTGTATAGATTGTGAATAAAAAAAGCTTCCTACAATAGAGATGCTATCTCTATGTGCACATAACCAGCAACTGAGACTAGAGATGTAAGAATGATCAAAGACAAATAATGATAACTAAATTTTAAGGTCAACAATACTTAATAATGTCATTGCATCCAAATCAAGTTTACGATGACAAAACGAACAAAAAAATATGGTACATTGACCAGACTATGAGTAGAAGAAGCTCCCTGCAATAGAGATGTTGTGTAGATGATGAGGAACTAACTAGAGACATGAGAAAGATCAAAGATAATGATGATGACAGATAAACTAAATGTTAAAGTTTCCACAATTAATAAAGTAATTGCATCCAAACCAAGTTTACAATGACAAAAGGAACAACATTCAAAGATATTAGTTTGGAGAATGTTGAATAGAAATTAAATAATTAAGGTTTAGGATGTCAACAAGGACCGAAGAACCAGATTGAACTGGACTAAAAAATTAGGTTCTTGATCCTTCAGTTGGAAGTGATGGTCCAATTCTACTTCTTTTTTTATTTATTATTATCTATGGAACCTAATAATTTTGGTCCAGTTCCAATTCTATGACTAAAGAACCAAATTGAGGCCAAGAACCAAAAAAGTTGGACTATTATATATACTATTGGTATTACATATTTAGTAATAGTTTGACTAAGCATAAATTAGTCTTTTTATCTTATTCTTATAAGACTGAAAATATCCTCAACATCAATTTGTTGGTGATTAATAATAAGGGTAAATTAGATTAGATGATATATACTTATTAGCTTTTGAACTCCTTGGCTATATTTTTTCTATATATATTGCTTGCTTAGTACTTATTGGATTCTATACACTAGAAGTCTCATATATCCAAGGCTCTAATGTATTTCTTCATGTTTTGATTGATTAACATCTCAGAAAATGTAAATTCTTGGCATTTGAACATTTAATAAGATTGTGAGTTTAGTCCATGTCCCTTACGTTTCAACTTTATCTTTTACATGTATCTTTTTCTATATTTTGCTTGTTTAACTCATTTGGTGTAGCTTAAATGTAAATCATATATTTGTTAGAGTGCAATAACAAAGTTGGAAGTGAATTGTCTCAAGACAAATGGAAACCAAGCATCTCCCATGTTTGAATAGATTAGAGATACTAGCGTATATGTCTGCCCCTAGTTGTTGGTGTTACTTTGCATCTCTTATGCTAGGTTGAAGAAACATGACATGTAACACTTAGTTTTCTTTATATTCATTCTGGATATGGACAACTTTGTAGAATTGTCTTTCATAAGCCTATACTCTTAGAAATGAAAAACCACGCCATGTTGAACAATCAATCATAACAAATGTTCTTGCATTAGATCTCTTCCAAACTCTGTGATCTTAATTTTCCACTGCCAAACTTTTACGATAAAGAACTAGACAGGAATCAAATAGTTTGGTTCTAGTCCTTAAAAGTTGGAACCAAACTCCAGTTTGGTCCAGTTCCAATCTTGGTAAAATCATAATACTTTGGTTCTAATTTTAGGTGGAAACTAATTATTGACACCCTAATAAGAGTTAGGAGTAGGAGCAAATTGCCAAGGCAAAGGTCGAGGTAGATAAACCAATGCGGACAAAGGAATCGAGTTAAAATGGATGGTTGAGCTAAACAACACAACAAAGATGACCTACAAGATACCCTTTGGAGTGGATGTAGAGATCAAACAAATAAAAAGGATTCCAAGGGAAATGGTCTAGTTTCACCAATAGTTGGAACTCAATCATTATAATTTTTGCAAGGTTGAATTAGACCATCCAACCTAAAGGGCTAGAACCAAATTCCTTGGATCCGGTTCCGTTCTTGGTACTTATTAGTTCTATAAGCTAAACTAATTCCATAATTTGTCTTGAATTTTATGGAAGCGATCATGGTAAGAACTTACTACCATGAAGTTGTAAGCAAAGTCATTCAAAGTGTGGCATGCCAAAAAAAAAAGTGTCTATATCTATGATAACTACTCAAGAACCTGGATATAATACCTCTCAAGCATGCTTGTTGTTATATTCTTATTTTTTCATCCAAGATAAAATATTATTCATAAATAGACCAATCTTAAGACAAAACAAGTTAAAATTTCAACTCTTTAATTGCATATAAACCTTGCTAATAATTAAGTTAAACTATTTGTTTTCAAAGTTAAGATGGAAATGGTAAAATAAGCTACTATAATTCTCCACAATAGTCATCAATAAATCAAAGAAATAGAAAAAAACTAAGGATAATCATTATGCAACAAAGTATTGCACATTAAATCAAATGAAAGTAAGCAACCAAGTTTAGTTGGTGTTACAACTAGTAAGTCAAGGCATAAAAAATAATTCATGAACTAAGACAAGAAAAGAAAAGACCATGTAAATAGCTAGCAAAAAATAGTGTGTTTTATCCTCCACTAGTAAATTTAGGTTGAAAATTCTAATTTTCCCTTACTGAGGGGTAACAGAATATTTTTAGGGTATATGTGGTCTTACAAAAATTGAGCTAAAAGGACTAAATAATCTTTGCTAAGTTTCTTAACTAAAGTTAAATGTTATTAAATATTAATGTTGTTTATTGGTTTTAATCAATCTTAAATCTAAATTATTAGAATTATTATTTATTTAATTATTTTTCTTAATATTATTTAGTCCATTATATATTATTTAGTTTCAAATTTTAAATTAACAACTTCAGTTTTTAAATTATTAATTTCTCTATAACCATTTATGGTTATTAACGAATTTTGACTCTGAGATCCGATAAGCATTTGCAAAGTCCAAAGGCTTATTTTCTTGTTTTGATTTATTTTCAAACAACTCGTCGCTACTGATCCCAAGCCCGAATAAAGGAGAAGGGTTTCGCATGAGGTGCCTGCTGGTAAGTAAAAACCTTGGCAAACCCCATGCATGAATTGAGTTTTGACTTCCTATCAGGCTAGGGCGTTCTCCATAAGCGACAAGCTGGATTGGATCCTGAATTATGTGGAAAATATATAAGGGATGCTTGGGGGGTTCCTTGGGAAGGGACATGCTACATTAGATTTTGGATGCAATGGAAAATAGGCATGGGCTACTAGTGTGTTCTCTTGGAAGCGACACACTACATTAGAACCTAGGTGCAGTGAAAAGTACACATGGGCTCCCACACCATTTAGGAAGTGCAAAGTTAAATAGGCTAGGACAAAAGAAAAAGATTCATACCATCACATGGAATATAGGCACATTGACATATAAGACTCTGCAGTTAGTACATATGATAAAACATAAGAGAGTCAACATCGCTCATGTTCAAGAAACCAAGTGAGGATGGACTAAAACTAGAGGAATCGATGGATATAAGCTCTACAGGTAGGAAAATATAATAATAAAACTGGCATATGGATAGTGGTAGATAAAGAATTAAAGGATAAAGTTGTACACATTAAAAGAGCCAGTGATAGAATTATACGAATAAAACTTATTTTAAGAGAGAAGATCATAAATCTTATAAGTGAATATGCATCACAAGTAGGAAAAGAAAAGAAAGGATATGATAGGATAGGATACATAGAGGGTATGATGTTGGAGAATGAAATAAGATGGGGGAAGTTAACCTCAACTTTGCTTTAACATATAAACTAGTTATAGCAAACATAGAAGAGTAAGGACTTAGACCACATTAAGTGTATTAGAAGTGATGACCAAAGGGCACTAGCCAAAGATGACAAGATCAAACAAAGCTGAGAAAGTTTCTTTCAAAAACTGCTAAATGACAATTACCCTAAGAATATAGGCATTAAAAGTATTATAAACCCAAATAGTGTTGGACATTATAAGTATGTCCATAGAATTAGAATACTTAAAGTGAAAGAGGTCTTGAAAAAGATGAAATCAGGAAAGCCCTAGGGCCTAATGGCATATTAGTAGAGGTTTGGAAGTATATGGAAGATAATTGAGTAGTTTGGTTGACAAAGATGTTTGATAAGATTGTAAAATTGAAGAAAATGCCAGATGAATAGAGGAAGAGCTCTATTGTGCCAATTTATAAAATAAATGAGACATATAGAGTTGCATTAATTATCAGGGGATCAAACTTATGAAGCATACTATGAAATTTTTTGAAAGAGTGATTAAGAAGAGGCTACAACATGAGACAAGTTAGTGGAGAACCAGTTTGGTTTCATGTCTAGGAGGTCTACCATGGAAGCTATTTTCTATTTTAGACAAATGATAGAGGAATATAAGGAGAGGAGGAAGGACCTCCACATGGTCTTTATTGAATTATGATAAGGTCCCTAGAGAGTTAATATGATCAGTGTTGGGCAAGAAAGGGGTTTCACCAGGGTATATAGACATGATAAAATATATGTATGAGGGAGCAGTAATAAACATTAGGACCACTTGCATAGAGACCAGTGATTTTTCTATTACTAAAGGATTGCATGAAGGATCAACATTGAGCACATACCTATTCATGTTGGTTATGAATGACTTGACAAAACATCTGCATGAGGAGATTCCATGGTGTATGTTATTGTCCTATGATAGAGTTTTTATTAATAAGACAAAGGAGGGTGTAAACACAAAACTAGAGTTATAAGGAGATGTATTAGAATCTAAAGGATTTAAAATCAATTGAACTAAGACAGAGTACATGGAATCCAATTTTAGCAAGGAGAGGAAAAGCAATGGAGCACTAGAAATGATTAATAACTAAGAAGTCCTTCGAAAAGAACACTTTGGATACTTGAGTTTGATAATTCATGACAGTAAAGAGATTGAAAGGGAGGCTATCTAGAGAGTCCAAGCGGATTGGGACAAATGGAGATGCACCTCTAAAGTTTTGTATGATCAATAGGTGCTACTCAAAGTAAAAGAAAATTTTTATAGGATGGCTATAAAGTTGGCCATGCTCTACGAATTAGATTGTTGGGCAGTTAAGGAACAATATGTACATAGGTTGAGTGTTGTCAAAATGTAGATATTGAGATGGATGAGTGGCAAGATAAGAAAGGAAAGAATTATAAATGAAAACATTATAGAAAACTTAGGAATAACACCAATAGGTAACAAGATGAGGGAGATTATGCTTAAATGGTTTGAACATATCGAACAGAAACAAAAAATGGCACCAGTTAGAAGGAGTGACACGATCCAAGTTGAAGGTTCTATAAGGATAAGTGGAAGGCCCAAAAGAACATAGATAGAAGTGGTGAGAAAAGATATAGAAACTTTGGGACTAAATAAAGTCATGACACGTAATAGAGAGGAATGGAGGAACACGATTCATGTGACCGACCACTAATAGGGATAAGATCTTAATAATAATTTATTTTCAAGCACTATTTCTAATATTTTTCTTATGATTTCCATTTCAGGGATCTTATCTATCATATTTAATAGTTCTTGATTTTGGGAAAGTACAGTAATATATAGTTCATGCATTTTAAATATGAATTTTCAATAATCTACAAATTTGTCCTCTATACTATTGATTTGGCATAAACCTTTACATGTTTTAATATTTTCTTCTAAAGAGAATTCAAAATACTCATAATCATCATCATCATCAAGACCTTATCCCAATAAGGGGTCAACCACATGAATCTTGTTCCTCCATTCCCCTCTATTAACTGTCATGGCATCATTTAGTTCCAAAGTTTTTAAATCTTTTCTCACCACTTCTAACCACATTCTTTTGGGCCTTCTCCTTGCTGTTTTAGAACCTTCTACTTGCATTGCCTCACTCCTTCTAACTATTATCATTTTTTTTATCTTTGTTGGACATGTCCAAACCATCTAAGTCTAATCTCCCTTATCTTATTACCTATTGGTGCTACCCCTAAATTTCCTCTAATGTTTTCATTCATAATTCTATCCTTTCTTATCTTGCCACTCATCCATCTCAACAACCTCATTTCTTCTATGCTTATCCTATGAACATGAAGTTCTTTAACTTCCCAACACTAATTCATAGGGCATGGCTAGCCTTATAGCGATCCTGTAGAATTTTCCTTTTGGTTTGAGTGTGTGACATATTAGGTTTTTATAACACTTTTTTCATAATATCTTTTACAATTGTGGGGCCTCGAGTTTGAAAAACTATTTAGAAACCAAACAACAGAAAATAAGTTTTGTAAGAAGATCTTAAAAATCTTGAGTGTCATTTTTTCTTTCCAAAAATACAAGGATTTTCAAAAGAATGAGTAACACATTCCTATAAAATATCTGGCAGAGTCTCTCCTGTATTTTGAACCTTGTGCATTTAACGCATGTAATGCGACAACCTGATAAACAGAATATATACCTAAAATAAATAACGGAGACTTTGTCTCCCTCAAAAATACATCCACACACATGTCTATTTAAATTATAATAATAATAATAATAATAATAAAACATTTTTGTAGCGCTATAAGGCTAGGACTAAAAACTACATCCCCAAAACCAATCCAGTCATAGCCATAACTCCATAGTTCCAATTTACATTTCCACATGTAAATAAAGCAAAGTCATTAAGTCAAATGTTATGTTAGTTTCACCAAGAAATCAACTGTAATTGCAAACCTATTTGTTATACCCTTGATTTTCTTCTCTTTAGATCTTTATCATCAACTTCTGCTCCCTTTTTCCCTATTCTATTTCTTTAGACCTGAGACATTATAAACAATTTACAATGTCTCAGCAAGCTTATGCTTGTGTAAGTAGGTTCATCATCAAAAGCATTAGTTTATGCAGTGTTAATCCAATAAGAGACATACAATCATAGGTTATGCAGTTTGATAGAATATGATGTAAAATGAGTAATATAATAAATTCTAAAATCACAATCATGATTTACAAACCAATGCCAAGCCAAACCAATTCAATTTGTTAGTTTCAATATCTGTGCATATTGTTTCAAGATAATAGTAACTTTGCAAAGTATTTTATAAGGCATGAAAGATTACCAAACTCAATTTTCACAACATTTCATAAATATACTCATCTAAATTGGATAGTGAACCATCGTCTAAATTAATATATGAAAATCATTTAAATCATATAATGCTTTAATAAAATCAATGTATTTCAATAAACACATACATATGAATATATACGTCAAAACCTCCTTGAGGTCTCATGAGTGTAGAAACACTCAACATCTAGCCATCTACCGTTGGTCATGAGTACTCATTATAGACCTGGAATATCAAGGTGCCACGCACCTGAGCTATCAACCTACATGTGAATCTGAAAATAATGGACCCACTGTGCGACGGACAAGAACTAATCAAGTCCGTGGCTATCAAGTGGATAGACTCCCTACACCGAGAGTTCCCCATAGCAAACATCCTGAAGCTTGATGCCCCACTTGGGATCACCTACCAAGACTAACTAAGGCCATCAAGCACCCTTTTTCATAGCCAGGTATCTAATACTCATAACAATTTTAGAAGAAAGAGGATGATCAGTCCTTAATCTTCCTAGCATAGTGTGCACTGACTCTAATATGTTCGTCATAATATAATTATACTAGGCATTATCACATGCTAGTATAACCCATAAAACCATAAAAATCCATGCATTGTTGAAATCATGCAATTTAAATTTCACTGTATGATATATCCACGTATTCCTTATCAATATCAAGTTATATAAACAATTACAAAAAGGAATCCATTCTATCCCAAATTTGATAGTCCAGATAAATTGTTAGTCATGGAACCATTTAGTTTCATACAATCCATCACTCCTCACCATATGATCTCGGCTACTAAGGCTGTTGGTCCATATTCTACATCATGGAACATCTAAGGCCATTCAGGTTCTAATCTATCATTCATCAATGACTAACCATTGATCAGATGTGAGGAATAGTGTCAGACCACCCTTGATCTGTTGTTCATCCTCTAGATTTATGATCCAACAACTATAAATGCTCAGATCTTGATCTCAGCATGTTATTTAACATTTTAGATAATGAATCAGGAAAATTTTACTCATCCCACATCAATTTGCGGTTTAGGAATGCAATGGCAGCATCTAATCATTGATTAAGCATTACTAGGTCCCTGTTCCTTTATTATCCGATCAGACAGTTTAGATTATTAATCAATTTCCATCTAGATCTTTTAATTTCTACCATATCTTAGTCAATTTAATGTTTCAGAATGCATCTGTGGCATCTGATCATCGATCAAACATCAAGAAGTAATTATGTGAATAGTGATAGTTCAGACAGCTAACATTGTTCTATCAATTTTCAGCCTGAATCAACAATCTCAATTTGATCCAAGCTACATCAGGTACTTATTATGTATCCCTAAGTTTAGATTAGGAAATGGATGGCTAGATCATCATAAAAACCTAGATCTAGCATGAATAATGAGGATCTAAAAATCTCAAAATCAGAAACAGGGTTTTGTAGATCTTACCTTCTAGATGCATTTCCATGTGTTTTCCACCATTGGATGAGATGGATTGATAACCATTTTGCTTGAAACCCTTCAATCTTGCCGCACGCACCATCTCCTCTCCGATCGATGATTCTAGATCATCTCAGATCTCCCAATAAACTTTGGGGTGGTTTTCTTCATTTCATCGTGCTAGACAACATGATGGACTCAGATTAGTGATTTGATCTGGCATCATCATCAGCAATGGCCTGAAAATCCAGCACCCTAAACCCTTGTTTTCCCCTGCTCGCTGGCATGACAAATTTTTTTAGCATGTTTGGTTTCTCTCTTTCCTCTTTCTTCCTCTTCTCTTCTTCTTCTTCTTCCCCGGTTTCTCCCACTTTGTCAGGTTCCCCCTATATGTCGAGTTCATTCTGTTCTTGATTCACTCAAGTGGGGGAGGGTGCCGGTATCAAATATGACCCACCTTATCTTAAGGCGGTTTTTTTTCTTCTTTTGTTTCCAACAATGCCCTTAATCTTTAAATTCTCATATCTCCTCCATCCGAACTCCGATTTTAGCAAACTTAGTGCCATTTGAATCATCTTTCCAAGTATAATCGAATTATGGAGGTCTTAATACATGATTTGATATCTATCAAGTTTTTCACTTATAAAACTTCAAAAATATGAAATTTAATATGTTATTTTCATGCTAATTTCACATTTTCCAAAATTCACTCAAATTGGCATTTACAAATTTAGGATGTTACAGAGTGGCACCCACTAATCACACAAAACTCTAGATGCACATCTCCATATGTTCCAACCCACATGGACTCTCTGGGTAAACTCCCTCTCAATCTCTCTACTATAACTAATCATCGATCCTAAGTACCAAAATTGGTCTTTTACGGGGACTTCTTGGTTATCAATCTTAACTATTCTCTAGTCTCGCTCCTCTCCTTACTAAAATTGCATTCCATATACTCTATCTTAGTTTGGCTGATTTTAAATCCTTTAGGTTCTAATGTTTCTCTCCATAACTCTAACTTTGTGTTTACACCCTCCCTTGTCTAATCAATTAAAACTACATCATCGGCAAATAGCATGCACAATTGAATCTCCTTGTGTAGATGTTTTATTAACTCATCCACAACCAATGTGAAAAGTTATGGGCACAATGCCAATCCTTGATGCAATCCTATAGTGATAGGAAAATCACTGGTCTCTTAGCTAGTGTTCTTAACATTTTTTACTACTCCCTCATACGTATCTTTAATTATGTCTATATACTCTCACAAAACCGCTTTCTTGCCCAACAACCTCCATATTAACTCTCTGGGGACCCTATCATAAGTTTCTCTAAGTCAATAAAGACGATGTGGAGGTCTTTCCTTCTCTCTCTATATTTCTCTATCAATTGTTTTTGTAAGAAAATAGCTTCCATGGTAGACCTCCCAGGCATGAAACCAAACTAGTTCTCCAATATACTTGTCTCATGCCATAACCTCTTCTTAATCACTTTTTCAAAAAGATTCATAGTGTGGCTCATAAGTTTGATCCCCTGATAATTAGTGCAGCTCTTTTTGTCTTCTTTATTCTTATAAATTGGTACAATAGAGCTCTTCCTCTATTCATCTATCATTTTCTTTAATTTTATAATCTTGTAAAGAAACTTGGTCAACCAAACTACTATAGTATCTCTCATATGCTTCCAAACTTCTATTGGTATACCATCAGGCCCCATGGCCTTTCTTGATTTCATCTTTTTCAAGGCATCTTTCACTTTAAGTATTCTAATCTCATGGTTGTACCTATAATATCCAATGTTATTTAAGTTCATAGAACTTTTAATCCCTATATTATCAAGGCAATTGTCATTTAGCAATTTTTTAAAGTAACTTTCTTTCCTTTGTTTGATCTCATCATCTTTGACAAGTACCCTTTGATCATCACTTTTAATGCACTTAACGTGGTCTAAGTCCTTACCCTTCCATTGTCTTATTTGTGCAAGTTTAAATACATCTTTCTCACCTTCTCTTAATCCTATTCTATTATAGAGATCATCATATGCTTGAGTTTAGCATCACTTACTATTCTCTTAGGAACCTTTTTTGCATTCTTATATTGTTCATAGTTTTCATTATTTCTAGTCTTTTGCCATGTTTTAAAATACACCCATTTTTCTTTAATAACTTTTTGCACTGTTTCACAACATCACCAAGTTTGTTTTACTAATTTCCTTTTACCTTTAGATACTCCTAGGACATCTTTTGTCACTTTCTTAATGGACTCGACCATATTAATCCACATGGTGTATACTTCTGATTCATTCTTCTAATTTCCTTCCACCATCAACTTATTTGTGAGAGAGGTTATTTTCTCCCCTTTTAAGTTATGCCACTTAGTTTTTGGATACCTATTAAGTTTGTTTTCTTTCTTCCATCTTTTAATATAGATATCCATAATCACTAACCTATGTTGTGAGGTTAAACTCTCATCGGGTATCACCTTGCAATCCTGACATGTTGATCTTTTGGTGTTTCTAAATAAAAGAAAGTCTATTTGACTTTTATGGAGTCCACTTTTAAAGGTTATTAAGTGTTCATCCCTCTTCTTAAAGAATATGTTAGCAACGGCTAGGTTATATGCCAAAGCAAAATTGAGGATAGCTTCTACCATCTCATTTCTTTTTCTGATACCATACCCTCCATGTACCCTATCATATCCTTCATTTTCATTTCCTTCACAGCTATTTAAGTCTATTCCTATAAATATCCCATCTATGTTGGTAATTTCTTGCATAACTCCCTCCATATCTTTTCAAAATTGTCTCTTAATTATATCTTCTAACCCTACTTGTGGTGAGTATGCACTCATAACATTTATGATCTGCTCTCCTTGTACAAGTTTTATTATTATAATTCTATCACTAACTCTTCTAAAGTCTATAACTTTATCCTTTAATTCTTAATCCACCACTATTCCTATGCCATTTCTGTTATTGTCCTTTCTAAGCCAGAACTTATACCCATTAATTTCTCTAGTATTAGCCCCTTTCCACTTGGTTTCTTGGATACACACGATGTTGACTCTCCTACGTTTCATCTTATCTACTAACTCAAGACTCTTACCTATCAACCTCCCTATGTTCCATGTGGTGATATAAATCTTATGCTCTTGAGATAGCCTATTTATCCACGCACTTCTCGACCCCCACGACATGAACTCATGCCTACTTTCCAAAAACCCCCATACTCACTTAAATCTAATAATTTAAAATCTCAAGTATCTAAATGAATTTTATAAAAAAAAACTATTTGAAACCTTCATCCATTAGTAGTTCTGAAATTCTTTTCTATGTTAAGCATCTACTAGCATAATAACCTATTTCACCACATTTATAGCATTTAATTTTAGACTCATCTCTTCTTGTCTTAAGTATTTTAGAATAATTTTCTCTTATTGATATATATATATATATATATTTAACTCTTTTGCTTCTTTTTATAATAGGTTTTCTATTAGAGAAAATTTTCTCATTTAGTTGGGTTTTTGGATTATCAATAACAAATTGTTGGCCAAATTCTTCCCACTACTTCTCTTTAGTTAATCTTTCTTTCCTAAGTTGATCTCTTAATTTTATTTCATTACAATGAGATACTTCTTCAGTTATGCAAGTATATGTTAGCTAACATAAGTTAGGTCGAAATAAGGATTGGATCCCAATGCTCATTATTAACATCAATTAATGTAGAACTCCCACTAAGAATACATCTTCATACCATCGAAAGTGGGTTAAAGTAGAGAATGTTAAATTTTGTAGAGGGTGCTCATATTTTCATTTCATTTGATATATTTCCTGTAAAATATTAAAGCATAGTCAAAATTAAAGTATAAATAGCACCTAACTTTGCTTGTGAAGAAGATTATTTTTTCTGAATTTTAGATTACATCTCTTTGCATTTGGTCAAGACAATTCTCACACCATCCTTTAAGATTTTCAATGAAAGTTAAAGTTTTCATTACAGTAATCTCCTTATCTTAATTTCCTTTTTCTTTACACTCTATAGAATGCATTAACATCCCATGTTTTATTTGAGCAATCAGTTTATCAATCATCCCATTAATATTAGTATTAGCTTTGTACTCACTTTGGGTAAAAAAATTATTTTCTTTGATTAAGACATCTATTGGAGTAGGTCTATCATATAAAACCTATCCATTATTCTTTGTTTATATCTAATTTTATTGATATTTAGAAACTGATTTTATTACTTAAGAATCTATTTGGTAAACTATCTTCATTTGATAATTTTTCTTCAAGACTTATATCTTCATTGGGTGTGTGAGTGTGGCATAGTGGTGCAAGACATGAAGGTCACCAGTTTAATCCTTGTGTGTGCTTGTCCATCATTCAAAAAGAAAAAAGACATATATGTATTTTTATTCTATCTTTAATTCATTTTGAGAAAAAATATTTATCTTAAGATTTTTTATCTTCCTTATATAGCTTTGATCATCTCAGAAGTGCCTTCCTATAATTTAATATTTTTTATTTAGGGAAGTGGCTTTATATTAGGTTCTTTTTTTAGGGAGGATTAGGCAATGGATTTTGGTTTTATCTACCAAATCAATTTGTCTATTTGGTCCTTCATTTTTATTAAAATGATTTCATACAATGTGAACATATAAGTTTTTATAATTACTACAAATAATTCTTCAACATGGGGCTCTATTCTTAATTTGGCATATGGAGTAGCTTTAAGACTAGAAGACTCAATTTTAATCAGTTGAGTAGTAGGATAAACTAAAGTAATAGTTTTTCATACTGTTATCAACCATTCTTCTATTATCATATCTATTTGTCTCTCATTCGAATTAAATAATAACTCAAGAACCAAGGAATAAACTATTTTTTATTTTCTTCAATATATTTATTGTACTCTTTCTTATAAAATTTGAATTGTATTTGATTAATAGTATTACAGTACCATTCCTAAAATATTTTATGTTCTTTCAAATGAGAGTCCATATTAAGAGCATTTCAAATAAAGCTTCTTGGACTCAGATCATTAAGGCTTAATTTAAGTAGCAACTCATTTCAAATGGAGTTGGATTTTTTGTTGGTAAACTAGAGGAACTATATTGTTTTTGGAAATTATAAGTTCCTTAATTAAGTTTTCTTTTAGTTGCTCAAAACTACTTGTTGAAAGTCTTGAACTAACATTGTTTTACCTTCAGGGTCATATGTTTAACATTTGGTATTAAGGTAGGAAGAAACTTGAAATGAATTTGTATACAAAAAGCATTAGTTTTTTATCTAGGAAAAAATTTTACTTGTGGATTTTGATTTTAAGGCTTAAGGATTTTAATATATTCTGATCCATAAGAGAAAGACTTGGATAAGGATAAATATTCATTTACACTGGGACAAGGCACAAACTGGTTCCTTAGACTCCCATTATAGAAGATCCCCAATTCTTGTCTCTTCCATATCTAAGGATTGCTATTATAGAAACATTGTCCCATAAGGGTTAATGATTTAAATCCTATTTGAGCCATACTTATATGAATATATTTATATTTATTATTCTCAATAAATTCTTCTAAGTCTTCTTATTGGAGAAGCTCTATTAATTCTTCCTCTTGGACAAGGCATACAAATTGTTCCATCATTTTCATTAATTTTGTTTAAGTAAAATAAAAACTTAACTCTTGTAATTATTCATTTATTGAGTGGTTCAGTATCAAAAGGACATTCTACTAAATTAGTATTTTGGGAGCAACTCAATCCATTTCCTAAGTCTCTTTAGGAGATACCAATAACCATTTATGAAACAAATTAGAGTTTTGTCCTTTTCCCTATAAGTTAACATGATGAGAAAGAGAGCGCATGTTTGCTAATTTTTATCTAGATCTAAAACAATTAACATCTTAGTGGAAGGGCTTCTAAATCTCTTAACTATTTGGTTTACTTACTTGGCTCTCAACAAATTATGAGCAAACTCCCAACCTAGTCATCTTGCCAAAAGGGAAGGTCCACTTGTCGTGACTTTGATGCCAATCTATAAGTTACTAAAACAATTAAGATTTTAGATTTCTTTAAATTAATATTTAATTATAATAAATTATGATAATTGTTCATTGGATTTAATAGAAGGGAGGCCTGCATGAAATGGTAGAGTTGTCGTTGTGTGACCTTGAGGTCATGGGTTCAAGGTGTGGAAATAGCCTCTTATAAAAATGCAAGGTAAGGCTATATATTATAGACTCCTATGATCTGCCCCTTCCCCGGACCCTACATATGCGAGAGCTTTGTGTAGTTGGCTGCCCTTTCATAAGCTCTAATACCATTTCAAATACATAGGATACTCCCACCCTATCTTTTGATATTAGTCTCACCCTTCATGGTTTGTTAGCATATATTGATTCTTTTCACAAAATTGAAGTGTCAAAGTCAAACATATCACCACCTAAATGCTCAAAAAACCAAAGGGGGGTGGACATGGGAGTGGCATCAACAAAAGGGGTCTAGAAGATAAATATATATATATATATATATTTCTTACTAGATATATGAAAATTGTGTAAAACAATAAGAAATAGTGGTTATTACTAGCTATGATTGTCCTACATTTAGGCCTTAATTATAGGCATAAGTTAAGAAAGATTTTCCTACATTTAAATCTTAATGATAGGCATAAATTAGTAAAGTTTGTGTACAAATCAGCCATACTGTAATGGTGATGAATAAAAATATATGAGATTTGACATGATATCACTTGATTGTTGAAATCGGTACTAATGAAATCCAAGACTGTCGAAGTTGATTTCCACGAGGAAGTTGGGCCGTAGATCTCTACTCCCATCAGATTAGATGATTAGGGAGTAAATGTCAATACGATTCCTCTGAGCAATTATCATGGTGCATTGGATCTCATCACTATAGCTTGAAGTTTTTGTCATCACCTATCTCTGCATCAGTTTGAAACAACCCAATAATGAGAGAGCCACGTAGAGCCAAATTTCTAGTAATAGTAATTTCTATAACATGAAGGCTACCAATCTTGTGCAATAGGTGGAGATCCAATGATCAAACTCTATCCCTAACTTTGGCAATCTCCTAGCCCAGTATCTCACATGGGTTTCTTTGGCCAAGGATGTCACAGGTATATGCAACCAGCTTTGGGTTCCATGCTAGTAGATCTGAGGCTTCATTGCTAGAATTGCTACAAAATTCTCACTTTTTCCCAACTTTAATTTTCAGCAATCTTCTCAAATTTATCAGCCTTCATTGCTAGAATCCTTTCTCCCAGAGGAAACTTCTAGAAAGCTATCAAATGGCATTGTTTAAGGTGGTGAAGCAACTGAAGCTGAGTCCCTGAGCCATTAAGCTAACCTAACCAAACACCAAGTCAACTCAATAAGTTAGCCAAGTTGACATAGCAAGTCAACTTGTTAAAGAAAGGGGCAAATTTTTTCTTCCTTTTCCTTTTGTTCTTTACCATCTCCCTTCCTCCTATTGTTCCTTAGCTCAATCAAGTATTTTTCTACTACTTTAATAATTGTTCATCTTCCAAGTTATCATCATATTGTTGATTCCAAGGCTTTAGATTATATGACTAGTTGTTCTAATTTATGTCCTGTATGGACCTTGCTCAGGTAGAAAAAAGGTTAAAGTAGTTGAAGGCTTTTTATCCTCTATGGCAAGCAAAGGTTGTATTACTATATTAACTACCCTTTCCCCCTTGTTCACAGAAATATTTTGGGTCCCTCACATGTCCCTAGTCTTTCTAAGTCTAGATGGTACAATATATTTATTGATGATCATACTTGTGTAAATTGCATCTATTTGCTCAAAGGAGAATCTAAAGTAGGAAAAACATTTCAAAATTTTTATTAGATGATTAAGAACCAATTCCAAGGCAAAATACTAATTCTTTGTATTGATAATGGGAGAGAGTTTTATTCATTAATTCTTGGTTCTTATCTATCTGAGCATGGGATTGTACACTATAGTTCTTTTGTAAATACACCCTAACAAAATGGGATACTTGTGATGAAGCATAGTCTTCTTCTTAAGGCAACTAGAGGTTTAATGTTAACCATGGGGTTTCATAAAAATTATTGGGATAAATCTACTCTTAATGCTACCTACCTTACCAACAGAATGCCATCAAGGGTCTTAAACTTCAAAACACCTCTTGACATTCTTAGAAATGCATACCCTTCATCACAAATATTTTCTTTTCTCACGCCCAAAGCTTTCAGTCATGTAGCATTTGTTCATATATATGATCCTAATAAGCGAATTTAGATCCCAAGGCCCTTCTTTGTGTTTTTGGGGTATTCTCCTACTAAAAAAGGTTATTAGTGCTATTATCCTCCAACACAGAAATTCTTCAAGTCCATGGATGTAACTTTATTTGAGAATATCTCTTTCTTCACTGAAACTTATCTTCATGGGGAGAGACAACATATAGAAGATTTGTTTTGGACTAGTCTTCCCACTATACCTTAGCCCTCACATTTTAGAAGCCTTGTCATACTCAGCCAAGTATATGTGATTTCCCTCATGTTCCTATTATTGTTTTTATTCCCATTGGTATACAAAATGATTCTTTTGAGGTTTCTTCTTCTGAGAATTTTCCATCTTGTTAAATGTTTAATTTTGATCAAAATACCCTTAATTCAGTATTTAATTAGATAATCTAGCCGATCAATTTTGTAATTTTAGGTAAAATATGAATTTTAGCTCCAATTGACCATCCATCTATTAACTTGTAAAATTTAACGATCAAATGATCATCAGAGCTAATCAGAGGGGTAATGTATAGTTTAGATTATTCTAATTTAGTCTTTGTTTTATAGATCAACTATATTGCAGCTTGGATAGCTCAGATAAAAAATCAATAATGTCAGATCATCCTAAAGAACACTAAAGTAAGATGGGATTGTTTCTTAAAAGAAAATTGGTTTTAAAGGAAATCATGGAGAAGATTTTTAGGGGAATGGAAAGATTTAAAATAGAAGGAGTTGGTGCAGAAGTTTCTAAATTGGAGAAACTATGGAAGTTTGAAGGAAAGTAGGGGGAGGAACCAAAGTTAGAAGGAAGGTGGGCTATAAAACTAAGGAAGACCCACTCTCACCTCTTTTGGACATTGTAAAGGAGGAATCTATAAGAGGAGTCACAAGAAAACTAAACCTTTCTCAACCACTCTTCACCCATCTCTCTCTCGCCTCCATTTCAAACGCATCACCCATGATCTCTCTCTCTCTCAATCTCTTTCTTACTCGCACTCTCTTTTCTCTTCTCACACTCTTCTCCCTCTATCTCTTTTGTTTCTTTGCTCTCGCACTACACCTCCCTCCATCTCTATTTCCCTCTCATTCACCTCTTGTAACACCCCGGGGTTCTAACAATCACAATATTGTCCACTTTGGGGCACCCATACACCCCTCACAGTTTTGTTCTTCCTAAATTTCTTAGGAAAAACACGTTGTAACCATTAGAGCTCCCCAAACTCTTATAAACAGCCCAGTTTCCTCTCCCCAGGCAATGTGGGACTAACTGTCTGTCCCTCACCCCAGCCTAGAAGCCTGTCAGCCTTCTCTTGGCCTTCCCTCATCAGCCTAGGGCTTCACATCTTCCCCCCTTAGGGAACACGCGTCCCCACGTGATAGCCACGACCAGGCCCCCATGTGCAGCTAGCCACCACACCACGAGGGGAACTAGCTCTGATACCATTTGTAACACCCCGAGGTTCCAATAGTCACAATATTATCCACTTTGGGGTGCCCATATACCCCTCACGGTTTTGTTCCCTTAGGTCTCTCACCCCTCTTGGGCTTCACCCCTCAGGATGTGTTGTTCTGTGGACAGAGTGTGCAGCGGATACAATATTGTCCTCTTTGGGTCCCTCACCCTCTTGGAATTCACCCCTCAAGGTTTTGTTCCCTTAGGTCCCTCACCCCTCTTGGGTGTCACCCCTCGGGATGCGTTGTTCCATGGCAGAGTGCGCAGTGGATACAATATTGTCCTCTTTGGGTCCCTCACCCTCTTAGGCTTCACCCCTCTTGGACTTCACCCCTCGGGATGCATTGCTCCATGGGCAGAGTGCGCAGCGGATACAATATTTTCCTTTTTGGGTCCCTCACCCTCTTGGGCTTCACGTCTCAAGGTTTTGTTCCCTTAGGTCCCTCACCCCTCTTGGGCTTCACCCCTCAAGACATATTGTCGTGTGTATCAAGTATACGACAGACGATATTATCCTCTTTGGTGCAGTGAGTTAGCGCAATGGGTTAAAACCAAAGACACATTAACTCAATGACACACCTCAAGGCTTTACTCCTGAGAGACCAGTAGCTCGTCCAGCTAGGAACCGGTAGCTTATCCATCCCAAAGGCCCGCCCACATCATAACGACCCCTCAGGATGCATCAAACTCCCCAAACAATGGGGCTACAACCCCAGAGACCGGTAGCTCGTTCAGCCAGGAACTGGTAGCTGGTCCAACCCAAAGGCCCGCCCACATCATAACGACCCCTTTCGCTCTTACGAGCCAACTCATAATTTTCTAGTATCAGTCTTATGTTTTCTCACATAATTTATAATAATGTATAGCTTTTGCATGAACAGTTTAATCATGGTTAGATTTTATCATGCACATTCATCTTGCCTTTTATATAAATTGCAAAGACTTATTTCAATGCTCAAATTTCATATACAAATACATATATAGCAAAAATCTTAGCAATCTCAATTCCACCTACCTCAAACGGTGCTCTTCTAGGTAACTGATGTGAATACTTTCCTCAATTCGTGTATGAGCTCCCAAATCAATCACACCTCTGTAAAGTACACGAAAACAAATTTAGATATACGACTTTGGGGCCTCTCTTAGCTTTTCTAGTATCAAAGCTCCCTCTAAGTTAGTCACTGACACTAGTCGTCATAAGGTGAAGTGACAATGCTTAATTCCATGGTAAGGGTGTTTCATTGTTAAATGGTCTCATCTTGAATTTTCCAAGTATCTTAACTTATCAAAGGTTAAGGTACACCATGGTAATGTCTAACCACCAATCAAAAGTGTCAGGTCCTTATTTTCCTACTGTCCAATCAAACAATTTAGATTTTTAGATCAATTTTAGTCTAAAACTTTCAATTTGTGCCATATCCTAGCAATTCCAGGGCTTTAGAACTCATTTGTGGTGTCTGATCATCAATCAGACGTCAAAAGGTTATTGTGTGAACAGTACCTGATTGGATGGTTGAGATCGTCCAATCAAAATTCAGTCTAGATCTAACATTTTTGTATGATCAGAGCTACATCATGCACTAAATTACCTATCCCTACACTTGGATTGGGGATTGGATGGTGGGATTATCCGAAATTCTAGATCTAGGGCGAAAACGCAAGAATTTAGCAAAACGCCACAAATCAAAAGTTAGGTTTTGTAGATCTTACCTTACCCGTATTCCGTCGTGTTTTTCCCTCTCTAGAATGGGCTAGATGGCTCCGATTAGCCAGAAAAATCCAAAAAGCCCTAACCCCCGTTTCCCTACTCGCCGAAGTGCAGACTTCTTCAGCAGCTCTCTCCTTCCTCTCTCGCTCTCTCTCCTTTCCTTCTTCCATTTCTCTTCTTTCCTTTCTCTTCTTCTCTTCCTATTTCTCCCTCTCGTTGGGTTTTTTGTTGTTGTTGGGTTTTTGGGAAAAGACAGACCCAATGGGTCTCTTATTGGGGGGGTGGCAGTTTAATTTTGGCCCCCCCTTCATTTAAGTGTTTTTATTTTTATTTTTATTACTGTTGTTACATTCTATCCCCCTTAAAAAAAAATTCGTCCTCAAAATTACCTTAATATCATTTGTCGAACAACTCGGGATATGTTTTCCTCATCTTGTCCTCAGTCTCCCAAGTGGCCTCTTCCAATGAATAATGTTGCCAAAGTACTTTGACCAATGGAATGGTCTTTGTTCTCAGCTTTCGTTCCTTCTTGTCTATAATTCGTATTGCATGCTCCTGGAATGTTAAGTTGGTTTGTACTTCTATTGGTACCTGCTCAAGAATGTGTGTGGGGTCTAAGATATATTTCCTCAGCATTGATACATGGAAAACATTGTGAACCTCCGATAGCTGAGGTGGCAAGGCAAGTCAGTAGGCAACTTAGCCCACCCTCTCCAATATCTCAAAGGGTCCCACATACCTAGGACTCAATTTTCCTTTCAACCCGAACCTCATGACTCCTTTTGTAGGTGAGACTTTCAGGAACACATGATCACCAACCTGAAACTCAAGGTCCCTACACCTTTGATCTTCGTAGTTTTTCTATCTACTATGAGCTGCCACTAGTCGTTTCTGAATCAATCTGACCTTTTCATTGCATTGCACAATTAGTTCTGATTTGGAAAACTATCTTTCTCCTACGTCACTCCAACAAATAGGTGTGTGACATGGTCTACCATACAACGCCTCATAAGGTGCCATCCCAATGCTGGAATGATAACTGTTATTGTATGCGAACTCCACTAAAGGTGGGTGCTCATCTCAGCTACCCTTCCACTCAAGTATAGAAGCCCTTAACAGATCCTTAAGGGTTTGGATGGTCCTCCCTGACTGTCCATCTGTTTGGGGATGGAATGTTGTGCTGAAATGTGGAGTACCTAATCCCTTCTGTACACTCTGCCTAAAATGAGATGTGAATCTGGTGTCTCTATCCGATATGATCAAAATTGGCATGCCATGCAGACTCACTATTTCCTTGATGTATAATTTGGCTAAGCTCTCTAGTGACTGCTTCTACCGTATTGGAAGAAAATGAGCAGACTTAGTCAGCGGATCCACAATAATCCATATCATATCATGCCCCACTAGAAGTTCTGGGCAACCCAACCATAAAATCCATGGTTATGTGATCTCATTTCCACTCTAGAAGCTCCAAAGTTTGCAACAAACCCACTAGCCTCTGGTGTTCTGCTTTCACTTTCTGACAAGTGAGGCACCACACAACACACTCTCCAATATCCCGCTTCATTCTTGGCCACCAGAAATTCCTTTTTAAATCCTGATACATCTTCGTACCACTTGGGTGTATGGTAAACATAGAATCATGTGCTTCCTTCAACAATTCTTGTTTCAACTCTAAATTTACTAGTACAACAGGTCTCCCATGAAATCTCACACTACCATCAGGCCCTTTATGAAACCCTTTCTTTTCACTTAGGGTTTGAGTCTCCTTGCACAACTGTTGTGCTTGCAAAACTCGACCCAAGAAAGCTGACCTAATGGAGATATTGGCAATTATCCCTTTTGATTTTCTGCTAAGTGCGTCTACAACTACATTAGCCTTGTCCGGATGATATTGGATAATAAAGTCAAAATCTTTGAGGTACTCAACCCAACATCTTTGTCTCATGTTGAGATCACTTTGAGAGAAAATATATTTAAGGCTTTTGTGGTCTGTAAACACTTCAAATTTCTCTCCATATAAGTAGTGTCTCAATATCTTCAAGGCAAAAACCACAGCAACAAGTTCTAAATCATGCACGGGATAGTTCTGCTCTTGATTTTTCAATTGTTTGGATGCATAAGCTATTACCTTGCTGTTCTGCATAAGTACACATCTGAGTCCCTTTTCAGAAGCATCACTATACACAACGAATCCTCCATTCCCTTCAGGCAAAGACAAAATAGGTGCAGAAGTGAGTCTTTCCTTCAACTCCTCTCACAGTTATCTGTCCACAAGAATTTCTGCTCCTTCTTGGTCAATCTTGTCAATGGTTGTGCAATACGGGAGAAACCTTTGATAAAACGTCTATAGTATCCAGCCAAACCAAGAAAACTGCGTATCTCGATCACGGTCTTTGGTTTTTCCCAGTCTATAATAGCTTCGATCTTCTTAGGAACAACTGTAACACCATCCTTAGATATAACATGCCCAAGAAATTGAACCTGTTCCAACCAAAACTCACACTTTGAGAATTTGGCATATAACTGGTGAGTTTGAAGAGTGTCTAACATGATCCTCAAGTGTTCTTTATGATATTCCCCACTATTGGAGTAAATAAGAATGTCATCAACAAAGACGATAACAAATTTGTCAAGATATTCTCTAAACACTCTGTTCATCAAGTCCATAAATGTTGCAGGTGCATTTGTCAACCCAAATGGCATCACCAAAAATTCATAATGTCCATAGCATGTTCGAAATGCAGTCTTAGGAACATCTTCATCTCGAATTATAAGTTAGTTATAGCCTGATCTTAAATCAATTTTAGAGAATACTTTTGTTGATTGAAGTTGATCAAATAGGTCCTCAATACGAGGTAGTGGATACTTGTTCTTCACAGTGGCCCCATTTAATAGTCTGTAATCAATGCACAATCGCATAGAGCCATCCTTCTTCTTCACGAACAAAACCGGAACTCCCCATGGTGATACACTTGGGCAAATAAACCCCTGGTCCAATAGTTCTTGCAACTGAACCTTCAACTCCTTTAATTATGCAGGGCCCATGCGATACAGTGCTTTAGAAATAGGGGATGTTCCAGGTAACAACTCGATGGTGAACTCCATCTCCCGCCTTGGAGGCAATCTAGGTAATTCTTCAGGAAAGACTTTCCTAAACTCACGCACCACCTCTATTTCCTCAATCTAAGGTCCTGTACTTTCCTGAGCCACAACAGTAGCCAAGTATGCCTAACATCCTTTAGACATCAGACACGTTGCTTGTATGGCAGGGATTATGTTGACACCTGATGTGTCTAATCGTCTTTGAAATACAAAGGACTCCCCCTTTGAGCTCATCAGTGTCACTCGTTTCTTTCTGCAATCTACCAGTGCCCCATGTTCTGCCAACCAGTCCATGCCCAAAATGACATCAAAATCAGTCATGCTCAATAGGATTAAGTCGACACTAGGTTCCCTGTCTAAAATCACTATCGGTACTTCTCGTAAGAACTCTCGTGCGACGACTATTTCACCCACTACAGTACAAACTTCTAGACAAAATCCCAATTTATGTATAATAATATCCATACACGATGCAAAGTCACATGAAATGAATGAATGAGTAGAACCAAGATCAATCAAAATACGCTTATGCTTGTCAAATATTAACAGAGTACCTTCCACTACAGCATTAGATGTGCGAGCCTGGTCAGTAGTCAAACCAAAAGCTCTCCCCTGACTCTTGGGTAACTGTTATGCTCTGGCACCTGAATCCGCATGACACGGTCTCTTAGGGAAGTCCTTAGCCATGTGTCCCTGTTCACCATAGTTAAAGCTTCTATGATCACGATAATAACATATTGTGCCCTCGTGAAATCTATTGCAACGAGGACACGATTTGAAGTCCCTTTTTCTGTCTGGCAGATAATATTGTCCTTTCTGGGGTTTCTGAGGTCCTGAAGAGAAACTTGAGCTCTTCCTTTCCCCACGGTATCCTCCACTACCACTGTGCCAAAACCTTCCTTTTTCCTTACCTTTCACAGTAGTTTGCATCTTCACCTATTCCTCCTCGGCAATGGAAACCATCTCCACTGCCTTAGCCATGCTAGTAGGCTGTGTCATTTGAACCTTGCTCCTCAATCTAGGGTTTAACCCTTCCACAAACATCCAGGATGCTTTTGCCTCTATAGTGCACACATCTGGCACAATTCTCCTAAACTGAGTGAACTTATCTTCAAACTTGAGAACGGTCATGCTTCTTTGCTTGAATGCTAGGAATTCTTGCTCTTTCATTGCCTTAATGTGGGGAGGAAAATATTTGTTGTAGAAGACATTCTTGAAATCCTCCCAAGGAACATCACCTTGGTCCTCGAAAAATGTTTTCCTTGCAGACAGCCACCAAAAAGAAGCTGATCCTATCAAAACAAATGTTGCCACCTTCACCTTCCAATCATCTGGAATATCCATGGCCTCAAATATCTTCTCTATCTCATGTATCCACCCCTCTGCAGCTTCTGGCTCACTATTGCCAGCAAATACAGGCGCAATCTTCTTAAACCTCTCCAGCAGGTTATCCACCTTAGTCTTATCCCCGCCCAAACTTCCCTCACTTGTATTAGGTACAGACGAGGTCTGGGGTTGTGCTTGGGGTGGTTGTTGTTGTTGTTGCTGCTGCTGCTGTTGTTGTAATTGTTGTTGCAATTGTAGTTGCATCTATTGTGCTACTGCATCAGCTGATTAAGGTTTTGCATCATATTAACCATGAAGTCCGTTATTTGACTCCCCTGGTTAGACGGCTCAGCAGAGAGGTTTGTTGTCCTCTGACTCATCCTCTTAGGTGGCATCCTTCCCTTCATCACAAGAACTTTTTATGAGTTACTCTCTACACATCAATTGCAACATCTTTCTTTAGAGACTGCTTAAGACTTACTCAATATGATTGGTTGTGAGTGGACTGACCCTGGGCTTTGATACCAACTGTGACGCCCTGGGTTTTCATAACACTTTTTAAATCTACGAGACATTGACTTAGCAAGCTCAATTTCTAATAAAATCATTTTTAAAGTGTAAACAAATGTGGAAGAATCTTTTCTTTTAAATTCGCTTTGAAAAACCTCGAGTGTCATTTTACTTTTGTCAAAAACAAGGATTCTCGATGAAAGGAGCGCTCATTTCTACCAACAATCTAGCAAAGTTTCCTTTGTTTTTCAGACATATGACATTTAACGCATGTCATTGCGAAGTACCTAATAAACATTTTTGACAATTTTAAAATATAAATGGAGACTCTGTCTCCTTTTCATACATTTTCCCAAATAAAGACAAATCAAAACCAGAAACTCCACACCACAACCAAATCATATAAGTTATCCATCTCTCCAAAATTACATATATATGGTAGTCTCTCTCATCTCAAATAAAAAGACTTCAAACATAAACCAATCATTACCTGCCTAAGTCAAGAGCTTTTTGTTGGTGTACTCCTGTCAACAAGCTCCTACCTTTTGGGAATCCTCTGCTCTAAGATATTTTAAACAAATACAATATCTCAGGTAACTTGCATTTGTGTAGGTGGAATAAGAAGCAATTATATATATACAAAATCATGATATTCTACATAATTTAACTTGTCCATGCTGAAACATGACACTAGTATTCAATTATCATTTAGCTTGAAATAATTCAACATTCATCAACATCATAAATTCATGCTAAGATGAAAAAAAACATCAATGCATTAGTACTAAAACATATTCTTGAAATGCAAGTATGCAGTCACATGTCAACTCACTGATCATTTTCATTTCATGATACCAGCCTTTGCTCATACAAGCCACTTC
This sequence comes from Warburgia ugandensis, assembly GCA_035236585.1. NCBI lineage: Eukaryota > Viridiplantae > Streptophyta > Magnoliopsida > Canellales > Canellaceae > Warburgia > Warburgia ugandensis. The sequence goes on along the minus strand of CP141133.1, from coordinate 55,239,729 downwards.
ACATTACCAACAGGGTTCCAACAGTTACAATATTGTCCACTTTGGGGCGCCCATACACCCCTCATGGTTTTTTTTCTTCCCCAGTTTCTTAGGGAAAACGTGTTGTGACCGTTAGAGTTCCCCAAACTCTTATAAACAACCTAGTTTCCTCTCCCCAGGCAATGTGGGACTAACTCTTTGTCCCTCACCCCAGCCTAGAAGCTTGCCAGCCTTCTCTTGGTCCGTCCTCATCGGCTCAGGGCTTTACATCTTCCCCCTTTAGGGAACACGCGTCCTCGTGTGATAGCCATAACCAGGCACCCACGTGCATCTAGCCACCACACCACGAGGGGAACTGGCTTTGATACCATTTGTAACACCCTGGGGTTCCAACAGTCACAATATTGTCCGCTTTGGGGCTCCCATACGCCCCTCATGATTTTGTTCTTCCCAGGTTTCTTAGGGAAAATGTGTTGTAACCATTAGAGTTCCCCAAACTCTTATAAACAGCCAAGGTTCCTCTCCCCAGGCAATGTGGGACTAACTCTCTGTCCCTCACCCCAGCCTGCTCTTGGCTCGCCCTCATCGGCCCAGGGCTTCACATCTTCCCCCCTTAAGAAGCACGCGTCCTTGCGTGATAGCCACGACCAGGCACCCGCGTGTGGCTAGCCACCACACCATGAGGGGAACCTGGCTTTGATACCATTTGTAACACCCCAAGGTTCCTACAGTCACAATATTGTCTGCTTTGGGGTGCCCATACACCTCTCACGGTTTTGTTCTTTCCTAGTTTCTTAGGAAAAACATGTTATAACCGTTAGAGTTCCCCAAACTCTTATAAACAACCCAATTTCCTCTCCCCAGGCAATGTGGGACTAACTCTCTATCCCTCACCCTAGTCTAGAAGCCTGTCAGCCTTCTCTTAGCCTGCCCTCATCGGCCCAGGGCTTCACACCTCTCTTCTCCTATTGTCCTTCCCCTCCTCCCTCACGTCCATCCATATCTCCCTCTATCAGATTCCTCAATCTTTGTGTTCCTGTTTCCTCTCTTAGTTCCTAGATAGAAACTAGATTTCCCAAAACCGGTCCTATCTCCCCTACCTCCAATTCTCCCCCTCATCTCACCCTATTTCTCCTTTTCTCATAGTCTTTCTCCCTCTGTTCTTCCATCTTTCTGTACCCACACCACCCCTCTACTCCTCCTCTTTCTCTCCCACATCACCGCCCATTTTCCTTCTCTTACCACTGGTCATCATCCAGACATCGACCAATACCCAGCACCGTCGCACCTTCCAGCCTCCATTGCCCTTCACTGCCCTAACTCCTCCCTTCCCTCGTTCTCCCTCTCTGTCGCATCGTTCCCAGCCAAGCAGCACCACTCTTCTCTATGATCTTCCTCACTCTTGCTTGCTGCTCACCTTCACTATCCACATTACCACACGATGCTAGAACCTAACACCACTCTCCTCCTCTTCTCTCTCACCTGTTTGCTTTTTGCTTCGCCACACACCGACACCTTCTCCTCTGTTTTTGTTCACCAGTAGTACTACAATCCCAGCCACCCTCTCTCTCTTTCTTAGACTGGTAGTGCTCTGCCCAGCTCTTCCTCACCTTCGTCTATACCACACTTGTTGCCGGTGAACTCCTATTCTCTGCCTAACATTCACTGGCTCTTTCCTCTACCACCACATTGCTTCCTTTGCTGACCTGCTCCCTGCTCCCCTCTTCCACCCCATCACTGATATTACATCACCCACCTGTCATCCTCTCTATCACTAGCAGGCTCCTATGAGCTAAAATAAAGAAAACCCAATATGGGTTTTCCCTAATTTCTTCTCCTCCTCCCTACTTCCCCTTCTTCTCTTCTCCCCTGCATCATCTTCCTCACCTCTAGTTTTATCTTTTTTTTATATTCTAGTATTGCTTTATCTTTGTTTTGTCTATACAAGAATTACACAATCCAAGCCAGTTTGATTAAGACTCAACCTAATCAATAGGTTAGCCTTAGTATACAAGATTTCTCTATTTCTCATTTATTTCACATCAAATTTTCAATTAATTTTTAGATTTTGTTCATAGGACATCTCTTAGCTTATTCAATGTCTTTAATCTTCAATCTAAAATCCTAAAATCAATCTAAGACATCCAAAATCCTTCTCTAGTCCAGATCTTTAAATTTTTGGGGAATCTGCCTAATCTAACCATTGTATCTTTAATCAAGGACATGGTAGAGATATTGATGAAGGCTGATCGGCTTTTATGATATCAAATTTGAAGAAATTGGTTGTGATCAAGTTAGGGAAGTAGATTTTATCTTATTTTTAGTTATTTTTCTACCTTTTTGAATTTGAAATTGAGAAATTTTCATTAGTTAAATAGATCTGAATTTTGATTCCATTATCAATTAGTTTTTTTTAAATTTTTGGAAAATTAGATTGTATTTAAACTCCATCTTTTTAAGTCGAGTTCCCATAGGATCAATTCATACTTGCATCAACTACACTACAATAGCACGTGCACTTGAGTTAAAACAATTAGCAAGTTTTTGGCACTTTTGATGCCTAACCCCTTTGGATGGTTGTGGCAGGGGAAAGGTATTTTCAAGTCAACCATGTCACTGACAGCAACAAGGTTGCAATGACCATTGTCTACCTAGAAGGCGATGCTCTTCAGTGGTTCTTATGGGTGGACTCCCAGACTCCTCTTCGATCATGGACGATGTTCCAAACTCCTTTTGATCATGGATGATGTTTTAGACAACTCTTCTCTGGCACTTTCGCCCATCACAATTAGATGATGAATATGAAGCTCTCATTGCATTCCGACAAGAGAGCTCCATCACCAACTATTGGTGCAACTTCTAGCTCATGTCAGGCCCTCCAGTGGACTTACCCTATGAACTTCTTATAGGGGCCTTTGTGAATGGGTTGCTAGAAGAGATAAAGGCCCAAGTTAAAATGTTTTTGTGCGAGACACTAACTAGGCTCATGGATTTAGCCCATAAGAACAAACAAAAGAATGAAGTGTTGGATCGAGTTAAGGCCCATGGAAGCTAGTCTAAACTTGGACCCAAATTCTTAGGACTCACCAGCTTTCACTCGAAGGGCCTGATTCTAAGGATAGGGTACCAAGGGTTGAATTGTAATTTCACCTAAACCCTAGTTTGGGTGACTGATTCACTAAAGAATACAATGGCAATGATAGGGGATAAGAAATCCTCGTTAGCAATGCTGGCAATGGCCTCAAGGACCCTTTTTGGAACCTCATAGACCATGAGTTCCAACAAAAACAAGCTCTAGGGCTTTGTTATAGGTGTGATGAATGATATACCCCCAGCCATTGTTATAAGAGTTGATAGCTGCAGGTTCTTCTTTCTGCCGACAATGATGATGATTCTGACTCTGGTGAGCTTCTGGCTAAGGGGGAACCTATTCAAACCATTGAGGAAACCCCTCACCTAGAGTTATCCATGCATAAAATTGTAGGTTTTACACAGGGCAAGGTGATAAAATTGATCGGCGACCTAGGCAGCAAAGTCATGGTGATTCTGATTGATAGTGGGGCCTCGAACAGCCTCATAGCTAAAGACCTAGTGAATGAACTTTGGCTGCTAGTTTTTGACACAAAATCCTTTAGGGTAGGAGACATCCACTACGTCAAAGGGATGGGAATCTGCCGAAATCTCTCCCTAACCTTGCCAGGTGTCTCAGTTCAACAAAACTTCCATCTCTTCAACTAGTGTGGGGTTGATATCATGTTAGGTGTGGTTTGGTTGCAAACTCTAAGTGATGTCTCAACCAATTATAGGAACCTCATTATGAAATTCTTGGTGGATGGCAAGCACATCACGTTACAGGGAGATTTGTCCCTAGCTATTTCATCTATACCTCTCAAAACCATGTTGAAATTAAAATGACCATTGACGATAGTTACTTAGTTGAATACCAGAGTCTTTTGCTTAGTGCCAACACCCCCGAAGTCAACACTCCTTCACATCCAGAACCCATTCTTACCCAATTTTCCTATTTGTTTAATCAACCCCTGTAATTACCAGTTACCTATCTGCAAGATCACACCATTCAGTTAAGAGAATGAACCCCGCCCCCTTATATGACCATACCACTACCCACATTGCCAAAAAAATGAAATTAAGAAGATTATCAAAAAATTGCTGACTATTGTAATTATTCGCCCCAATTCAAGCCACTTTTCCAACATAGTACTTTTAGTTAAGAAGAAAGATGGGAGATGTCAATTTTGTGTCGACTATAGAGCCTTGAACAAAGTGATAGTTCTTGATAAATTTCCTATACCCACTATTGATGAACTGCTAGATGAGTTAGGAGGAGCCACGATATTTTCTAAACTAAACCTCAAGTTCGGTTACTACTAAATACAGATCAACGAGCAAAATATGCCCAAGATAGCCTTCAAGACACACGACGGTCACTACAAGTTTCTCGTCATGCCCTTCATCTTGACCAATGCTCCATCCACCTTCCAAGCTCTCATTAATGGCATATTTCACCCACATCTTTGTAAGTTTTTTTTTAGTGATGATATCTTAATTTACGATTCAGATTTTGACCTGCATTTGCAACATCTTAACATCATCTTGTAGTTCCTTAGAGATCATAAACTTGTTGCTAACCAAAAAAAGTGTTTGTTTGCCCAAACATCATTAAAGTATCTAGGCCATGTTATATCAGCCAAGGGTGTGGCTGTTGACACATATAAGATTGATTACATGATTAGCTAGCCTACGCCATAAGATGTAAGGGCTCTGTGAGAACTCCTAGGCCTTACAGGATATTACTAAAAGTTTGAATGACACTATGGGGTAATGCAACTTCCCTAATGAATCTTCCTAAGAAGGATAGCTTCTAATGGGATACCATTGCCCAACAGGCTTTTAATGCACTGAAACAAGCAATGACAACTGTTCCAATGTTGGCTATTACCGATTTACCAAGCAATTCACTCTAGAAACTAATGCATCTGCTAAGGGTGTGGGGGTTATATTGATGCAAGACGGTCGGCCCATAGCTTTCTTTAGCCATGCTCTATCAATTTAATCACAATCTAAGTTAGTATATGAATGAGAACTTATGGCCATTGTGTTGTCAGTCCAAAAGTGGTGGTACTATTTGATCAGAAGACATTTTATTATAAGAATGGATCAAAAGAGTTTATGATTCCTGATGGATCAGTGTGTCCTCAACAGTGAGTACAAAAAATGGTTAATCAAACTGATGAGCTTTAACTTTGAGATTTAGTATAAACCTGGTTCTAAGAATCAAGTAACAGATGCCCTTTCAAGACGTCAATGCTAATGTTAGCTACAAGCTTCGCTCTTCACCCTCACAGTCGCCAACTATGAAGGCCTAGGCACCATTCCAAATGAGATATAGGCAGACCCCAAGATTCATACTATTGTCCAGTAGCTCATCACAGATGCACACAACCACCCGAGTATGTATGCATCAAGTCATGCTCTACTTTCATGACCAGCTAGTTCTACCCCAACTCTCCACATGCATTCCACTGTTATTACATGAATTTCATTCCATTCTGAATGGCAGACATTTTGGATTTTTTTGCACTCACAAGCACATGTCACAGATTTTACATTGGGAGGGAATAAGGCGCAATGTTTAGAAATTTGTACCAGCATGCAAGGTATGCCAAAGAAATAAATATGCCTTGACTAAACCTACTAGTCTGCTTTAGCCTATCCCTATTCCTTTATCATCCTGGGAGGATATTATCATGGACTTTAATGTTGGTTTACCAAAAGCCCATGGGAATGATACGATTATGGTTGTGGTCGACCGCTTGCCCAAGTATACTCACTTCATCCCACTTAGCCACCCATATACAACCAAAGATTTTGCTCTTATTTTTGCCAAGGAAATAGTCAAGTTGCATAGTTATGCTCGATCCATCATATTTGATTGCGATCACATTTTGTTAGTCACTTTTGGATAGAATTGTTCAAGGCAGCTGGCACCACCCTAAGAATGAGTTTAGCGTGTCATCCACAAAGCGATGGGTAGATAGAAGTGGTAAACCACTGCCTCAAAACATACATATGGTGCCTTATAGGAGGAAAACCCAAGTCCTGGCCACAACCTTTCATAGCTCTATCAGAATGACCCATTTTCGTGCCTTGTATGGAAGGGATCCATCCATCTTGCTCAGGTTTTCAGGAGATAAATCACTTGTAGAGGAAGTAAATTGTCAAATCCTCTAATGTGATGCAATCTTGGCCAAATTGAAATACCTTTTGGAAAGGGCACAATCATGCATGAAAACCTAATTAGATTCAGGGAGGCGAGACCTCTCCTCATTATTACATCCCCTACAAGGTATCTTAAGAAATTGGTGAAGTAGCATACCACCTTGAGCTACCCGCTACTGCCAAGATCCATCCAGTTTTCTATATCTCCTAACTAAAATATGTTGCCCCTTTTACCCTTGGTCCTCAACCACTGCCTGCATCACTTTCAGAGAGCCTCAAACTACAAGTGTACTCATTAGCTATTAAGGATACTCGCACTCTACCTAATGGTCAGCTTTGGCTTTTTTTCTTTTTTTTTGGGAGGAAAGGGGGGGGAAGGGGATTGATGGACACCAGGAGAAATAGGGGCATTTTGGGATGACTTCTTCTCAGAGGCCCGATTTAGGCAGTTAGCATTAGCATAAAATTAGTTAACAACAGCATCATGGGAAATATACAAAAGGACGGGTGTAAGGGTAGGAGTGGACAATGGGGGGAAATTTGGTTAAGAGAACCATATCTTCAGTAGGGGAAGGTGAGGAGAGGCAAGGGAGAGTGATAGGGCCCAATTTGAGGGTGGTAGAGGGGAAGATGGAGGAAGGTAGGGACATCCTGTCTCCTTGTCGTGGGAAACTTACTGTTGTTCTCATTCCTTAAAACTTGTAATCACTTCTACTTACTAAATTCAATCCCAACTTCTTCTTCTTCTTTCTGTTGTATTTTCAATTATGCCATTTGCAGATTTAACAAATACTAGTTAAATATGACAAGATCAATCAAATGTGGGAAAGATAACTTCCAAAAACTACTAAATGATAATTGTCATGAGAATATAGAGATTGAAAGAACCATAAACCTTAATAACATTGAACTACCTAGATAAGATCATAGGATAAGGACACCTGAAGTGAAAGAGGCCTTAAAAGAGATGAAATCAAGAAAGGCCCTAGGCCACGATGGTATGCTATAGAGGCTTAGAAGTATGTGGGAGATACTAGAGTAGTTTGGTTGACAAAGTTGTTTAACAAGATTGTAAAATCAAAGAAAATGTTAGATGAATGAAGGAAAAACTCTATTGTACCAGTTTATAAGAATAAACGAGATATGAAGAGTTGCACTAATTATCAAGGCATTAAACTTATTTTATAGCTAGGAGGTCTACCATGAAAAGTATTTTCCTACTTAAACTATTGATAGAGAAATATAGGGATAAGAGAAAGGACCTCCACATGGTCTTTATTGATTTAGCAAAAGCTTATGATGGGGTCCCTAAATAGAATATGTATAAGAAAGCCATAACAAATGTTAGGACCACTAGCGGGAAGACAAATAATTTCCTATCATTATAAGATTGCACTAAGGATTGGCATGGAGCCTATACCTTTCGACATTGGTTATGGATGGTTAACAAAACATCCACATGAGGAGATTCCATGGTGCATCTTATTTGCAGATGATATAGTTTTGATTGATAAGATAAGGAAGTGCATAAACACAAAGCTAGAGTTATGAAGAGATGTTATAAAGTCTAAAGGATATAAAATTAGCAGAACTAAGGTAGAGTATATGGAAAGAAATTTTAGTAAGGAAAGGAGTGGGAGTGAAGCACTAGTAACAAAAACACCACTTTCAATGCTTAAAATTGATAATTCATGAGAGCAGAGTGATTGAAAGGGATGATACCCAAAGAATCCAAGTGGACTGGAACAAATGAAGATGTGCTTCTGGAGTTTCGTGTGATTGGCGAGTGCCACTCAAGCTTAAAGGAAAATTCTATACGATGGCAATAAGGTTGACCATGTTCTTGGATTAGAGTGTAGGAAAATTAAAAAACAACATGTACATAGGATGAGCATAGCCGAAATAAGGATGTTGATATTGATGAGTGGTAAGACAAAAAAAGGACAGAATTAGAAATGAAAACATTAGAGGAAATCTAGGAGTAGCAATAATAGGTAAGAAGATGAGGGAGGGTATTGAGATGGTTTGAACATGTCCAACGGAGACCAAAAACAACACCAATTAGGAGTGGGTCCATCCATGTAGAAAATACTAGTAGGGCAAGGGGAAGGCCCAAAAGAATGTGGATAGAAGTTGTGAGAAAATACTTAAAAACTTTTGGATTAAATGAAGCCATGACACTTAATAGAGTAGAATAGTGGAACAAAATTTGTGTGACCAGCCCCTATTCAAGATAAGGCCTAGATGATGATGATGACATGTGTGTCTGTATGTATAATGAGAAAGAGGAGAAAGATAGAGAATGAAGAAAGGGAATAGAGAAGAAAGCAAGGTTTCTCACCTTGTTGGCCATAAGAAAATCAAACATATTCAAGTTGATATTCAGTTTGTTCACTGTGAAGTGATTAACAAGGAAATTTCTAGAAAATTTCTCAAAGAATCAACTAGACATGTCTCCTCTAAAACATAAGCTCCAAAAAATTGGGTTGTATTTGAAGTTAAGGATGTTGTTGCTCCCTGCTTGTAAAGGAACAAAATAGAAAATGCAAAAACTATAGTCTATTTAGTTCAAAAGATCATCAGGCCTAAACTAGCAGATATGATGCTACAATTAATAAATTTTATAAGGTTTTTGTCTTTAGAGATGGGAACTACAGTGAAATACCAATGTCAATAAAATTTTAGTACTATATCTCCAAAACCTAATTCAAAGGCAACAATAACCAGTCACTTTTGTAGTTTAAAAGTAGTATCATTCTTCTCATGGAATCAATAATTGATAAATTTAACTACATGCACCATTAGCACATATCCATGCATTCATACTTAGATTTCACATCATAACAAATACTAACATACAAACACATAACATATGCATCTTTGTACGTATGCATGTATATATGACATTCAAGTTAGCAAGTGGGAAGTAGTAATAAGGTAGATGATGGACACAAAAGAAATTTTCCACTAAAGTTCTTTTTTTCTTTTTTTGTGTGTGTTAAATGATCTAAGTTAGCCAATTTATAGAGAAGATAGTTTAAGAAATTATTTCGGCAATGTACGACTTGCACAATTCAATTTTTTATTTTAAGTTTCATTTTTGGTACAATTCATGTTTTTGGCTGCAAGATTAACACAACTGGATGAAATATAGGCAGCCACAGCGTAAGAAGCTCTTGCATATTTAGGATTTGAGAAAGGAGGGACCACAAGGGTCTATAGTACACAACCTTACCTTACATTTTTGCAAGAGATTATTTCCACACCTTGAACTCATGACCTCAAGGTCACACACCTTGAATGCAGTTGGATGAAATACATATTTAAAATAACAATGATGCATTTAAGCAATCCACCAAGTTGTAGTACTTACCTAAATGCATTGTATACAGTATAATGGTGTAAAATTAAAAAGGATGAAATAACACTCCACACCAAAGGAAAAGCAGCAAGAAGTAGAAAGGAGCTGCCACTCTCAAGCTATTATGTCTCACTCCATGAACTCTTCTTCTTAGGTTGCAAGCCCTAGCTATAATATTTGCCTTACATATAGGACTTTCAAAGGGAAGATTTAGCACATTAGCAATAGCTTTAGCAATATGTGTTATTTTGGAAAATAGTGAGTAGCAAATTCGGACATTATCAACAAAGTATGTTATCAGTCTTCAATTGTTGTAAAATAAGATTTGCTACTAAACACATATACTACAGCATCTAAAATGTATGCATTTCAATTTCCATGGAGAAAAACATACACAAATAAGCCAATGCAATAATTATTAATCAGATTTTGAAGGCTACTTTAACAAAATTATCAATAGAACTATAACACAACTAAAATAATGTACCATCAACCACTATAGGTTACAGTATTAGATGTGCTAATTTGTATGGCACTTTTATTTTGTTCTGACCCATTTTGAAGGATTGGAAATTTCTTGAGGACATTTTCATGAACTTCTAAGTTACATGGAAGCTATCAATTTTGTCACTCTTAACATTTCTTCATATAGTGTTTCTACTTTTTTAGCATTATTACTAGTCAATTGTAACAACCTTTCCTATTGTATTTTAAATACCTAAGAAGATAAACCTATAAGGAGCCCTTGCATCCTATAACTAAATAGTACTGCTAGGTAGAAATGGATTTTAATAGAAATGAATAATGGAATACCACACACACAAATACATAAACAAGCACACATCAACATATCCACAACCATATGTTAATCTGACATTACAAAAATCCCAAGTTTGTAGTAGTAAATTTGTTTACTAGTCCCTTACATGCTTATGATATTAAAAGGTGAAAATTCTTCTACAAAGTAGTTATCTGCTATATTTTTTATAAGAAGCTTAGCCATGTTAATGTCACTTCTTAGGCTTGGTTATACTATGTTTAGCACATTATGTACAGAGGTCATATTTCATATATGGGAAGTCTATTCAATACACATTGATCAAATAGAATCTCACCACATATAAAAATGTTCAGCTTATACTTCAATCCTAGTCAATTCCTGTTAAATTTATCCATCATTATTCTAGAACATTTTCTTTTTTCTTTCCTGTCCTTTTTCTTTTAAACAGTGTTTGACATGGAGTATCAACGAACAATGAGAAGTTGAGAAACATGATCATGTAAGTGAAGACACAAGGCAACTCGTCATCTTGAAGAACATCAAACATGGATACTAAAAAAGAAAGACTTTAATTAAGTCATTTTTTGAATTTGTAGTAGAGATTGATCACCCAACCAATCTGGCCTTTTCAAAAGATTTGATGGCAGAATTGGAAGCAAATCCTTGTAAATTAGTATTAAGGCCATCAAAAGCTAAAAATGTTGGTTTCCAATTGGAAGTGAATGCACTCAACCTAAGGTGCAAGAAAATTCAATGGATGTGTTGCATGTCGGTGTGTGCAAGGTCATTGCTATAGAAACACAAATTGTATGCTCTCATAGTGTCAGAGTTGTTTAAATTCAAATTCTTTTCATAATACATTTGTACCAGCTAATTATCACCTCTACAAGAGGAAAAAGGTGAATAATTTTGGCTCATGCCCAACACTAATTGGAAGCTTACTGTGATGTCCCGGGTTTTTGTAACACATTTTGTAAAACATTTTTCAAAGATGGGGCCGTTAATGGTAAAAAAAAATTGCAAACAATGTAGCAAAAATTCTTTTCTTTTAAATTTGTTTGTAGCAAAACCCAAGTCCCACCTTAAGATGTATAATACACATAGACATTTTGTATAAAATAAAATTTTATTGAATACCAGGAATCATCCAGTAGTTTACTCTTACATAGCCCCTGTACTATCATTACAACCATTGTCCAAATTACATAATCCAAAGTACAAACCTCACTTTACATTAAAAACTCTCAATACAATACAATGCTCTCAAATGAAAATACATGTCTTCAAGGGACATACCCTGATTGATTAATTTCTTCAAGTCTTCTACCATCTTGAGCTCCTAAGTCTGCAAGCTTTACTTCCTTAAGTCTCCTTCCCTGTATCTGAGATATTGTAAACATTCAAACATTTACAATATCTCAGCAAGCTATGCTTGGTAGGGAATACAAAAATATACCTAATATAAGAATACCTACTTCAGTCATCATTTCATCATGGTTATCTACTTGTGAATTATCTCATCATAGAGTATATACATTATTTATGTACTATAGGATAAATCCGTTAAAATAGTAAAAATTGCTCAAAACTTGTTCCTTCCCCTGGCTATACTTCCACTTAGAAGATCAATATTTAGCCAATTCTTGTACAAGGATTTTCTTTCCAGGAACTCATGCAGTGGCATCTCATCATGCCATAGCATTACACTATGCCTATCATATGTGCATCATAATGAAAAATACATTAGGACTATTATGCCACAGTCTCAATCCGTACAACATGCCCAGATAACTATATAATAATCCACTGATACCAACTGTGGAAATAACAAATCCAGGTCACATGGGGGGAACCTTGGCTATCATAGTGGCAGCCTTCCCATGATTGCCCCACGCCACATTTAGCCTCTATTTGGGCATGGTATCCATCATATAAGTTTCAGGAAGTGGGTGGCCAAACCCTCATAACTTCCCTAGCATACCATCTCCAATCCTAGGACTGTGTAAAACCAAAATATAAGTCACCATGCTTGTATGTAAAATACATTGTACATATCAGACGATGTGTCTATTTAACAAAGGCTAGAATATTTTCTATGCCTTATTCTTAGGGTTTCCTTAGTCTACATATCTCATTACTTTCAACTCATTTAATTAGGTCATTAAATAGTTGAATTTGTTCATAGGATTGGTTTACTTAATTGAATCATTTGATTGGATCATGACTATGCTAAGGTACTAAGTATACTTATATTATGAAGGTCTATAATTCTAGACAAAATATCATGTATGTATACACATGTATCCTTAATACATTCTTGTAAATACACCTACCTCAAAGTAGTATCAAGGTCTTGATTCATACATCTCAAGTAGTATTCACTCCCTATTGTCCATCATGATCTTGATTCAACATTTGTCAAACCATACGTATCAAGTTTTTCCTCTATACAAATATGTATTCCTATAAGGGATGCCCTAATTTTCCTTAAATCATATGTGATCAAGGTATCAAACCTTCTAAGTTCACAATCTACACCATAAGTAAAATCATAGAACAATACTAAAATCTACATTATATTTCTTTTCTTTTTATTTGTAATCCTTCAAGATCTCTCTTGGATCTTGTTTGATCTTCCTTATCTTATTTACAATTTTTATTAGGATTAGATGATTTACTAACCTTTTATGCTCTTATTATTATTACTCAACCAATTAATGTTTTACTAGTTAAGGATAGCTCATTTTATCCTAAGTCTAAAGAGCTCTTCTTATATCAAATTGGCTAAGGCTTACTAGATGAATGGTTGAACACAAAGTGGTTACTTCTATCCTTATATAATGAGGCGTTTAGACCTCACAAACATCAATAAAAGGTGGGGGAAGAGTGAGGCTCTATTAGAGAACCCTCTTAACCATCATGTTCATCATCCACTAGTGCGACCTTAGCATTTTAACCCTAAGTACTCTTTCTAATTGATTTTAATTAAATCCCTGAACATTTCAATGTCATTCATGGAATTTCATTATTCTCCTAATTTGGGCCAAGGAAATGATATTCCTTATATTGTCCTACTAATTATAGCCCTTACTATCATTAAGTTCATGTCATTTATTTCATGTAAATGTTCTTTCAACTCTAATTTTATTTAATTATATTTTCAAGATAATTATCATAACATTAACATTAAAGCATAAATAAATAAACAAATTTCAGCAATAAATGATAATTATAATAAAATTTAATAATTCAAATGAAAATCTAACATGCCTTAACTATTCATCATGATCTAATGGTCATTATTCATCTTTCATTTCTTTTAGGGTTTAGATGTTGATCTTTTCATTTTCCTTTAGATCTAATATATCTTCTTGATGTGATTTCATTATTAGATCATTGATGCATCTCATCCAATGATTTGATCTTTCTTGATCCACCTGACCAAGATCAAGAAGATCTTAATCCTTTTATCCAATTTAAGGGCATAGAACTTGATCTAACACAAATCATCATCGTCCAGTAAATAATTCCATATGATATTAACTTCATATCATCATCAAAATGCATTCATATTATCCAATCATTCTTGATCAACTTGATCAAAGAGATTACCAGTCATTTTTTATGGATCTTACTACTTTTTAAGGCTAGATCTTTTAATTAAACATAGATCAGTCACTTATAACCATTGATTCCATGTTTTAAAGTCACAAGATCATCAATGGATCATAATTATATGGTCTGATCATTCCAAATTTTACTAATTATAAGAATTAGTAACAATTTTCATTATTAACAGAATTTTACATGCATCAAAATATAAATTTTCTAAGTTTAGTAGGTTATACTCATCATAGAGAATCCAACTCAACTTTCTTATTGTAATTTGGTGTTAAATTGGCAGTAGAATTGGGATTTTAAGATTTCAACACATTTTAAAGGCTAAATTTTAATCTTACTATTTTTGTTGATTTACATGATCTAGAAACCTATAAATTTTACTATTATCATGGTCCATAAGGTTTTCGGATGTCCTAAACCCATCCATTAGTTCAGATCTCCAATTTGAGATCATCATGATCATGATCCAACATTGTTGGAATAGATTTTATTAATTTTTACAATTAAAAACATAAATATTATTAGTTCAATAGCTAATACACATGACAAGGATCCTATAGAAACTTTCTGATCCGAATTTAGAGTTCAAATGACTCGACAATTGGATTGTGAAATTCACAATCGTTCTTAGGGTCCAAATTTGATCTGGGCCCAGCAGAACGAACAGCCCAGATTAATCAGGCAGAGTAGATCAGTAGGGCGGAAGGGTCAGCGTGCCCCCATCACTGAGTTGAATGCGTGACGCATTCCCCTTGGAACCAGTGCTATAGTGCAACTGTTCTGTCGGGACAACTTTACACACAGCGTGCGCGCACAGAAACGTGCTTCTGTGCGGTGTCCCGCAGAGCGTCCTAGGAGCCAATCCTCTTGAGGAAGATCGGACAGTCCGCTTGGACCGTCTAATCAATTCCTTTACAATTAAGGACTCAAAACTCTATAAAATTTATTAAAACTTCTACCCTAGGGGTTTTGGACCCTTCTAGATCGATTGAACGGCTTAGATTTTCCATCTGAGCCCTCCATCATCCAAAATTGAAGGGTTTTGATCCTTACTTTATTTTTACAAATTTTAACCCAAATTAATTACAAAAAAATAAAAATTTCATAAAACAACATTAAATAAGTCTAGGAAGTGGTTCCACCTACCTGATTGGAGAAACAACTTGGATTTGAACCCCAATTAGAGAAAAATACCAATTGATGATAATATAGCCTGATAGTCCCTTATTTTGTGATTTCTCGTTGATTTCACTATTGGATCTTGAAATTAATTTGGGGGTTTTGTAGATAAGGGAGTCTAAGATTGTATGGACTATGGGATTTGTGAGATTCAACTGGAATAGAGTGCCTAATTAAATTTAGGTCTCTTGTTCCAATTAGAGAGAGAGAGAGAGAGAGAGAGAGAGAGAGAGAGAGAGAGAGAGAGAGAGAGAGAGAGAGAGAGAGAGAGAGAGAGAAGGGGGTGGATTTTTGAGCTGAAATTTTGGAGGCTAGGGAATTTCGTGATGAATTTTGTGAACATTTTTGGGAATTTTTTTCTAAAGTATTTATAGGCCTTTTGGGTATTTTTCATGATTATGTGTAATTATTATGTTTTATTCTTTTTATTATTCAATGTTCATTGGATTCCCACTACCATCTCCTTCTCTGCTAGCAGGTGGTAGTGGTTTCACTCATGATTACATGTGCTCTGGCAATTGGATTCCTTTGTGGATCCCTTGTGGGCCCCATGTGGTCCCTACGTGGTGTAAAAAGACAAATTTTCCCTTTATAGACAAAAATAGTGTTTATTCCCATGAACTCAAAATTGAGCGTACTTAGTGACATTGGATTCGTATTTCCAAGTACATTCTAAATTTTTATGTCTTAGTTCTCAGTTATAAGTAAAATTACCATTTTACCCTTTTTGTTCATAAAATGTAGAAAAATAAGGATTTTTCATCTAAATTTAGAATTTGTCGTGCTTACAGTCATTCTAAAGGGTTCGTTGAGTATGGTTTCAATTATACATGTCTTATACCTTGATTGTACTTCTATAAGAAGTGTATTTTTAATAACCCTAATATTCCAGCCTGATTTTTCCTTGAAATTCTCAATTTTATTACAAAAGTTAAGGGTGTTACACTTACGACTAAATGGACTATTGCATTTCTATTACAAGTCATCACTCAAATTTGTCACTACTCTTTTATATGGGAGTGAAGATGCCTTGTATATCTTTAAATACTCAGATTCAACATG
The DNA here is from genome assembly GCA_035236585.1 of Warburgia ugandensis. NCBI lineage: Eukaryota > Viridiplantae > Streptophyta > Magnoliopsida > Canellales > Canellaceae > Warburgia > Warburgia ugandensis. The sequence continues at coordinate 55,223,506 of CP141133.1, read as the reverse complement.
TAATGGCTTGCTAATATCATTAAGGATTTTGAGCCTTCCCCTTGCCCTTTTAAAGCCTTCAACTTAGATTGACCCACTCCCAACTGGGGCCCTTTTTCTGTCTCCTTGGACATGTCCAAGCCATCTAATTCTACCCTCCTTTATCTTAATACTTATTACTCCTACTCTTAAGTTTTTTCTTATATTTTCATTCCTAATTTTATATCATTTCTTCTATTGCCACTTATCCATCTCAAATTCCTCAATTCGGCTACGCTCATCCTACATACATGTTGTTTCTTTAACTATCCAACAGTGTGATCCATAAGCATGGCTGGCTTTACAACCATCCTATAGAATTTTTCTTTCAGTTTGAGTGACACCAACTGATCACATAAAACTCTAGAGGTAGTTCTTAATTTTAAATCATTTTGACTCTGTAGCATCTCTCATAGCTCTAGCTTTGTGTTTATGCCACCCTTTATCTTATCAATAAAAAGTATGTCATATACAAATAACATGCATCAATGAATCTTCTCGTGCAAATGTTTTGTTGACCTATCCATAACTAATGTGAAAAGGTTCAAACTCAATAGGATTATTCCACAATTGCATCTTGGATAGAATGTGGTAAAAGTGCCATTGTCCATATTTTTTAGATAATGTTACACTAATGAGACCTCTTAGAAGGTAACAAATCGGGTAAAGTCCCCAATTTCCTCATTGACTAGAAAACACAGGCAGATTAGGAACTTGAGGCTGTTTATTGATGGTGAGAAGTTGCACTGTAGTGTAGACAAGGCACTTGCAGGCTGTTGGATGAGAAGATAATTCATCCCTATTTGTTGACTGGTCTCTATAAATATATTAACATAATATCATAGGTTTATTATTTTTCTAAATTATGGATCACCAACCAAGTAACTTTCCATGGAATACAAAAAATGAACATCGTTTTCAGTAACGAATCACAGCTATGGCTGCAACTAAGCAGGGAACATCATTTCCTTTAATGGTGATTCAAACCCACAACCAGTACGTTGTGAGACAACAATTTATGATGTTCCCTGCCATCATTTCCTATAATGGTACCTCGGGAAGAAGATTTTTAGAAGATTGCTTTTCCATACAGGAGGGCACTGGTACAAAGTCTTAACGCAACAATCTAATGACTTTTTGAAACAAACTTTATGATGCATTGCATTACGGTGTGATTATAGGTTGCTCATCGATTAAGTAAAGACATAACAACCTGAGAATGGAAATGACTCCATTTTGTTGATTCTTAGAAATGGGATCAAAATGATTCATGAAACAAATGATTTGTGCTTAAACTGAAGGAGCAATTTCATAAAAGTACTCATAGACGGAAGTTGGTACCTCATGGGGTACGTCTCCTGCCATTAGTACTTGTCTAACACCATCAGAAGCCAATCGGTATTCTTCAAGTGTACCATTTCCTGTCATACAGTTGGCTACTGATAAGCGACTGAGAAAGATTGCAGTTTGGACGCCACGAGTAACCCGCAAATCTACCAAACTCTGAAATTACCCCTAATGCATTATAAACTCACATATTCACTGTAGAACTACAATATGAGAAATACCCAATAGTCAATTTGAATTTTTAGTTGGAAAGCACCACAAATTAACTTGTTCGGCATAAATACACAAGTGCATACCTCTCGTCTCTGTTGTTATAATCTAGCCCAAGATCATGCGTCAAAAATGTCCAGGAAATTGAACATGGCCATCAAATGAATAATTAAGAAAAACCCAAGTGCTCATTCTATTCCCTAAATAAGACGTCTAATCAGCAGATTGAAAGAGACAGGATTACGCGAGTAAATGTGGAAAGAAGAAGAAACAGATAATAGAAAGAGGAAAAAACCATGGAAGAAACTGCAAGGCCTTTCTCATTTGGGATGTTTTTGCCATGTCTAAGAATCCAGTATCTGTTGCGGAGGAAGGGCAATGTTGCGATTTTTAAGCACAGAAGAAATAGAAAAGCGGGATTTAACAGTTCCTATCATTTCATGAACCTAAATTGTAGTACAGCAGTATTAGAGGTTTACTGTCTGCACGCTTCTTAACAGCCTCTTGAGACTAACTTCTTGGAGCAACATGGAGGCTGGAGTTGATTTTCCACTCCCGGTTTCTCCTTGGGAGCTGTTATGTTGTATCTGCATATGTAAGCCAGTACCGGATATCCCCAAAAGTTCTCGTGGAACCCCACGTTTCTAGCAATCTAAACCGCTCGTCTTATTAGCATTGCACGAAAACATTCTTGTTTGATGATTCTAGTAGTTGCTATTGTGGGTGAAAAATGAATAGTTCAAAAGTTCGAGAAGAACTGTACTAAAATCTTAACTAATTGAGAAGATTGAGATCATCGATTAGATAAAATCATTTGGTTTCCTTCAATCTTGTTTCTAAATGTTATAGAATCCCAGCATGCGTGGATGCTTATGAGAGTCTAATAGTATAGACTGATGCATAGTTATGAGTTTTCCTAGATCTAAACCATTCACCATCTTCAGAATAACTTATACATGCTACATACCAAATTTCATGCCCTTTTGATGTAATTCGCTTATGTTTCTTTGAGTTGAAAATTTGATCCATCAGTTTTTTCAAAGACTCAAAACAATTGGTTCAAATCATCCACAAACTCAAAACAATTGGGTCAAATCATCCACAGACTTAAAACAATTGCTCAAATCATCCAAATGCACTGATTTCAAAACATGATGAAAGGCTTGGATATTCCAAAACCTGACTCTAGAACATAGTCTATGCTATAGGACTCTAACTATTAAGTTAAGAAAACTTATAGATTATAATCTGAAACTCCTAATGGCCTGAGTAAACCAAGATTGATTCCTCTTTCTCATCTCTGAAAATGCCTCAAATCCCATTGTTAGTTTTTGAATAAAAATAAAATGAATGTAGATTACTTGTTTTACCAGAAAGAGAGGAATTCAAACCCGAATAAGAGAAAATGAAAGAGGAATGTTTTCTGAGAATCTACTTAATTGAAACTAAAAGTTTACATTTAAAAAACTTGCAAAAACCGAAATTAGAGATCATGATCCTAGAATTAAGCCATGACTCAATACATAACACACAACAAAATTACTACCACCTAAAACTTAAGAACAAACATTTGCATAACTACTTAAAACATAAACATAAACAACACATGGGCTTGTTTGCAATCTTAAGCAACAAACTAACGCTCCTCCTTGTATTAGGAGCTGCAAACTCCAAGTTTTTGTCTTAAAAACTTAAATTTGCTAGCTGGTAGAGCCTTTGTGAAGATATCAACTACTTGATCTTCAGTCTTGCAGTAGAGTAGGGTCATTACTCCACTCTTTTGCACTTCTCTTAAGAAAAACAGGTTGACATTGAAGTGCTTAGTCTTTCCATGAAATATTGGATTATGATAAATGGCAATTGATGCTTGATTGTCCACAAAGATCTTGGTGCCTTCTTTTTGCTCAAAATGTAGGTCACTTAGAATCTTTCTTGGCCATATGGCTTGATTTACTGCTGCAATTGCTGCCACGAACTCTGCTTCTATAGTTGATTGTGCAACAATCTCTTGCTTTTTGGAACTCCATGAAAAAACCACTGAACCAAGACTAAAACAATGGTCAGATGTGCTTTTCATGTCGCCAATTGAACCTACCCACTCACTATATGATAAACCAAGCAGATTGAAGTCTGAACATTTCTTGAACTTTATACCAAAGTTGATTGTTCTCTTGATGTATCTTACAACCCTTTTTGCAGCTTCTAGATGTGTTTCACTTGCACAATGAATAAATTGAGACAGGATACTTACAACACTTATGATATCAGGCTTATTTGCTGTTAGGTACATCAGACATCCTATTAAACCTCTTAAATGAGCTTCATCTACCTTTACTGCTCCATCTTCTTTTATCAGCTTTTCCTTTTGATTTATGAGAGTATTCATAGCCTTGCAGTCTTTGATTTGAAACTTCTTAAGGATTTCTCTGTAATGGCTCAAATTTTGAAGATATTTTGTATCACTTTTAGATCAATTATGATGTTTACTATTTTCCAATTAGTTATAAATTGTTATTTTGAAAATTAATATATGTTTAATAATATTAATAGATGGTTAGATGTTTAATTTCACATAAAATATGAAACAAAGGAATTTGTAAGAAAAATAGTATCATTAGATTCTACACTCGAAATGGAATCCAACACTTCAAAGAACGCTAAAAACGGAGCTCGTATGACTAAGTTATGGATGTTTAAAAATCAAGGGTATTTTTGGAATTTACCTTTAAAATGAAAAAGGTCTGAAAACATAGGGGGTCATTTTGATAACGACACCCCCTGTGTCATCTCCTTCCTCAGGCCAGGTTGTGCACAGCACAGCCATACCTGTACAGAGCCACAAAAAATGGTGGCACCACCTTCCCCTCCTATAAATTCCCTCCATCCCCTCTTCCTAGATCAAGCTTCCTGCACTCCAATCACTCCCAAAAACGGATCCGGCAATAAGGGTTTGTAGCTACGTTTGAGGCCTCTGATAGGGCAACAAAGAGAGCTTCTAAAGTACGATTCTCTCCCCACTCCACTTCTCTCTTCTTCCTCTCCCTTTTCCCCTAGATCCTGACTAGATTTGGAAGGTTTTCCAGCCAAAAATTGCTAGATTTATGGGGGAAAACTAGATGGGTGGGTAAGCCATCGCACCGTCAAAAATGACGCATGGGTGGGATGCTCGCCCGTGACGCACTCCCTAGGGCGATCGTCACATGCGCACTGCGTGCAAACAGATTCCTAGCTCTACTAGGACACGCGAGGCATCCTAGGAGTGAAGACACTCAGCGGCTGTGTCGAAGACGTGTCCACATGATGCCATCTGGGACGTGCACTATAAGACGTCACTCGAGTGTGCGCATGAGATCGTGGTTTGACCAGGACACACGCGTCCTGGGAACCGTGACGCGCGAGCCCTACGTAAACAATTCTGGTTCATCCATTAAGGTGTGATGCTAAAAATGTAATTAAGGAGGCTATATAACTCCGACCGACAATTCGAAAGAACCATTGTGTTCGTAATTTCAACACAGACCTAATTATATAATAACATTTAGGATCAAGAGACTATTTAGGGTGACTATAGCCTAGAAACCATAAAGATCTTATGAATCCACGAGATCAACTATGATCAAACCTCGTAAAATGATCTAATAGAGGCCTTAGGACATTCTTAGTCTAAGATCAAACTAAGAATTATGTATATCAACTCCTAGAAAACCCAAATCATATAGATCTAGCGGTTAATCGATGAATTTAGAAATCATGCTGAGATTTTATATTTGAATGACATACAAGACCCCATAAAGGTGCCTTAGGACTCGGATTGAAGGGCGATACAAGCTAAGTAACGACGGTCGAGATAGGTAGTCTGATACTACTCAATTTTCAAAATGCATCCCAAACTCTAAGTAATTTACTTGCTGTTATTACCATATTTAGGATGTGTTTTGAGACATGATGTTCTTACACGAGTACGTAGACTAGTCTTCATGATTTATGTCGTTGAGGCACTTGCATATGTCACTGTATTGAGTATGCTTCTGGGATACTATGTTTTTATACGAGCTTGCAGATTTATGGTGTTGAATGCGATACTAGCATGAGCAGATTTTATGTATTGCTGGCATGTTTTGAAAACAAATGCATAAATCGCATGATTTACGATGATTGAGATTTGGATTATCTATGTATACTTTTAGGCTATTGAGCCTGGTTGGCACTATGTTGAGGGGTTGTACGGGGTTGGCCTCCTGGCCTCTATTACCAAAAAGGTGGATGGTATTGCTGCCAAAAATGACATTGTCCCTTCTTTGACTGCTATGGTAAATAGGGATGACCACTGGAGGTGTCACGGCACCCTTTCGGGGACATATCCATAGTCGCCGTAGAGGCTATGGTGGACTGGTCTCTAAATACCAGAGACACACGATTCAGAGGTGGTCTGGTCATGAGAATAGTTAACCCTATGATTTTAGTTGTATCGATATGCATATAACATTGAGATGGTCATAAACGAGTACTTGTGACCAGTCAGCTTGAGACCATGTGCATGTTATTTTATGATGCTATCGTTTGTCTCGGATGAGGACTATTTTCAATATTTCATGATCATTCTATTTGACTCGTTGATTTAACGTGTTGTTGAGATCTCATGACTTGGATTTATTGATTTCTAATTGATTTCAACTTTCTGAATTTAGTCATATCTCAATTGTTGCATACTGAAGTCTAGTAAAGGATTCCGTGTTTGGGATTACTTACATTTTATGCACACATATGCATATTTATTCAAAACAGACATTATTGATGTTTTACATGCAAGCTCTTTGGATTGTGTATATTACATGTCGTGTTTTCAAAATGGTAGTATCAGGTTACCTACTGAGTCTGATGAATACTCAACCCAATCTATCATTTTTCTAGATTAAACAAAGGACACTTAGAAGGAACATCAAAAGCATTAGGGCCACAATCAAGAAAGCACAGGTAGGTTCATAGTAACCCTTTTTGTTTCTGAAGTAAATTTGGTTATAAGTGCTTATTTGTGACTTGAGCTGTGATTAACAATCTTGGGATTAGTAGTTAATCATTTATATGTTTTGCCTAAAAAGTTCCATGGCCTTATGCATTATTTGTTCATTGTGATTTGTTAATGATGCTCGAGTTTTTTATACAAAAGTTTTAATTAAAAGAAAACTTTCACTGCATTATTTTAGCAAAAATTGTTTTAAAGCAGAGATCGATCTCGTTATATTTATAAATTGCATCATAAAAACCCGGGTCGTCACAATCTCTTTCATATTTCTTCTAGCAAATGAACACTTCATCCTAACTCTGCTTGATTTCCATTCCAAGAAAGTAACTCATCAAGCTAAGATCTGTCATCTCAAAGGCTTTCTTCATCTCCAGCTTGAATTCATCAATGTGATTTGCATTGCTTCCTATCACTAAAAGATCATCTACATAGAGAGAAATGATAAGAATGTCAGCACCATCATGCTTGACATAGAGAGTGAATTCGGATAAGCTTTTCTTAAAGCCTAAACCAATCAGGTGATCATCTATTCTATTGTACCATGCCAGTGGTGCTTGCTTTTAGGCCATAAAGTACCCTTTTTTAATAAATAAAGTTTGTCTTCTTTTCCCTTTTCCACAAAGCATTCAGGTTGCTCAACATAAATCTTTTCTTGCAGAAATCCATTGAGAAATGCTGACTTGACATCCAGCTGAAACATTTTCCAATTCTTTTAAGCTGCAATAGTAAGAAGAAGTTTGATTGTATCCAGCCTAGCCACAGGTGCAAACGTGTCAGAGTAATCAACACGAAAGACCTGAGCATATCCTTGACTACCAACCTTTCTTTGTGCTTGTTGATAGAGCCATTTGCATTAAATTTTATTCTAAGCACCCACTTAACTCCAATTACTTTTTTGTTTTGTGGTCTGTCTACAAGCTCCCACATATTGTTTCTTCTGATCATGAGCAGCTCCTCGTGCATGGCAGCCATCCACTTTTTATCATCCTTTGCTTCTTCATACCTTGCAGGCTCACACATTGCAACATTACATCTTTGGTAAATATTCAAGAACATTCTTATGCCTCTGATTGGAGTATCATCTTCAATCTCACTTTGCCATGAGTCATGAGATTAATCCTTAAGGATTTTGTCATGCAAGTTGAGCTTAGAGTCACTTTGATTCACCTTTTTTTGGCTCTCCCAGTTTGACTATTCGTTTTCAACAAAGTGGACATCTGTGGTAACAATTATTTTACCAGATCTTGGTTGAAAGACTTTGTATGCCTTTAATATTATGTTGTATTCCACGAAGATGCCAGGAATAGCCCTTATATCAAGTTTATCACGCTTGACCTGTGGGACACAGGTAAAACATAGACAACCAAATACTTTAAGAAAATTTAAGGAGGGCTTGTACCCATACCATGCTTCAAATGGGGTTTTATCCTTAACTGCCTTGGTGGGGAGTCTGTTTTGTAGAAATAATGCTATGTTGGCAGCTTCAGCCCAAAAACTTTTGGGCAAATTCTTCTCATGCAGCATGCACCTTATCATGTCCATGATGTATCTATTTCTTCTTTCACTTACTCCATTCTGCTGTGGAGTATAAGGAGTAGCAAGCTGGTGCTCGATACCTACTTCCTCATAGAACATATTGAATTGCTCAGAGGTGTACTCCTTCCCATTTTCTGATCTTAGAGTTTGGATCTTGCAGCCACTTTGATTCTCAATCTTTTTCTTGAAGTTCCAAAACACTCTAGCAACTTCTGACTTGCTTTTTAGAAAATAAATCCAACATAATCTTGTTAGATCATCAATGAAAATAATGTAATAGAGACTACTTTTTAGAGAAGGTGTCCTTTGAGGGCCTGCCAAGTCAGTGTGGATGAACTACAACTTGTGTGATGCCCTCCAAGTTGCTTTAAGAAATGGCTGCCTGCTTTTTTTGCCATAATGACATGCTTGGTAGTTTGGAAGATTTTCATCTAGAGTAGGTAAGTCTTTGGCCATATGCTTCTTTTACATCAGAAGCAGTCCCTGGTGATGTTAATGACCGAGCCTTTTGTGCAAGACTTCTATGGCACTTTCCATGGCTGAGAAAGCAATTTGCTCCTCCTCCATTGGATCAAATGAAAAGCTTTTGCCTCTCATTTTCACCTTGAATAGTTCCTGCCCGAAACTATCTTTGATCAAGCAGTATTTGTTTTCAAAAACTACATTGAAGCCCTTTTCAAGAAGTTGACCAACACTTAATAAGTTTTGGTCAATTTCAGGAACATAGAGGACATTTGAGATATTATTTATACCCGAGCAGCTTGTGATTGCTATGGTCCCTTTGCCTTCCACTGCAATATGCTTACCATTCCCAATTCTGACTTTGGTGATTTTTGTGGGCTCTAACTCCTTGAATAGATCATTGTCATGAGTCATGTGGTTGGTACAACCACTGTCAATTAGCTAGCACTCACTCGAAACATTGTTTGAAAAATAGGTTGCCACGAAGAGTTGATCCTCCTCTCCATTAACAATCTGAGCATTTGCTTCTTGCTATTGACCTTTGTTCTTACAAATGACAGCTTCATGTCCAAGTTGATTGCATTTACTGCATCTAGCCTTAGGCCTTCTCCAACATTTAAAGGGTGGATGACCTTTCTTGCCACAGTGCTTGCAAGGAGGGTAATTTCCCTTTGAACTTACTACTTTGCTTTTGTGGTGGTTGCTTGCAGAGCCTTCTCCATTTGTTGGCATGTTCTTCCTGTTCTTTTTCTTCTTGCCTTTTTAAGCATCTTGGTGCTTGGCTGGTAAGGCTCCCTAGGCTACACCATCTTGCCTCATTAGTCTTCTTTGCTCCTATTCCTGCAAGGCATTTAATAGCTCTGCCAAGGTAATCTTAGATAGATCTTTAGTATTTTCTAAAGTTGTAACTGTTGCTTCATATCTTTCAGGCATGGTTACAAGGATTTTTTCAACAATTCTTGAATCAGAAAGTGTGGATCGAAGTAACCTTACCCTATTAGCAATGCTGAGAAGTTTGTCTATGTAGTCTTTTATTGTTTCAGACTCGTTCATTTTTTGTAACTTAAATTCCTTGATTAGATTTAAGACTTGAATACCTCTTATTCTTTCATTGCCTTCATATTCCTTCGTGAGATAATCCCATATAGCCTTTGCTATCTTAAGGGACATAACTCTGGTGAAGATAGTTGGCGACAAGGTAGCATAAACGTGCTTTTGCCTTTGATTTTTTGGTTTTCCTCTCCTTGTGAGTTTTAATCTAAGCCATGGTGGGACTGTTTGGCAAAGGAGGGACCTCATAATCCTCCTCCACTACTTCCCAAAGATCCAAAGAATCCAAGTAGGTCTCCATTCTCACAGCCCAGATTTGGTAATTTTCTCCATTGAAAACAAGAGAAATTGATGAAAAGCTGGTCTCTGCCTCCATTTGTTGACTTCACTCAAAACTAATTCACTCGAATTCACTCATAGATCCCTTAAGAAGAGGGCTTTGATACCAATTGTTAGTTTTTGAATAAAAATAAAATGAATTCAAATTGCTTGTTTCACCAGAAAGAGAGGAATTCAAACCCAAATAAGAGAAAATGCAAGAGGAATGTTTTCTAGGAATTTACTTAATTGAAAATGAAAGTTTACATTTAAAAAACTTACAAAAAAAAAATTAGACATCATGATCCTAGGATTAAGCCATGACTCAATACATAACACACAACAAGATAACTACCACCTAAAACTTAGGAACAAACATTCGAATAACTGCTTAAAACAAAAACATAAACAACACATGGGCTTGTTTGCAGTCCTAAGCAACTAACTAACACCCATATCTACTTAGGTTGCCAAACAACGATTCATCAAATTAATCTTTATTTTCCTAGATCCAGGGGTTCCTTGAGTTCTCAATAAGGGTCTTCCAAAAGAGATGTGCTTGAAGATCTTACATTTCCGTTGCAGCTCGTCAACCAAAGTACCCTTGGACTCTTTTCTTTCAATAATCCAACAAGTGGCTTGGAATAAAATTGACTTGCAAACTTTAATGATGTCCTTAGATTTTTTTTGTTGAAAGGTTCAATGATTTCTTTCACCCCAAAAAGCCCAAATTACCACCATAGCACATCACTCCCTAGAAGATCTTTCCACTGGCTCTCAGCTTTGAGACGATCCATATGTCATGTAGTTGTTTAATGGTAGATGGCATGACCAATGCCATGTCAAAGAGATCAAAGACTTTAACCAAAAGATGGGGCACAAACTTGCATTGAGTAGTGATGAAATCAATTGATTCTTCACTATTATAAAACAAGAAGCAAATATTAGGAATAATCTATTGGACAGAGGCCTATTAATTTTAATGATACAAAACATTCTACTTGTGTTTGTCGTTAGATTTGTTGTCAAAGTTTTGGACGATTTCTTTCATCCCACATGATTTTTCCATTGCCTTCCATCTTTGAGATGATCCACATGTAGATGGCATGACCCATGCTGTGTTAAAGAGATCAAAGACTTTAACCTAAAGGTTGGGCACAAACATGCATTGATTAGTGCTGAGATCAATAGATTCTTTGTTGTTATTTCAAAAGATGCAAATATTAGGAAGAATCTATTGGACCAAGCCCTATTAATTTTAATGATAACAAAACATTCTACTTGTGTTTGTAACTAGTTGGTACATTTGCAAGTCTTTATCATAGACTTGAAGCAATATAACATAGGCTGGATGAAATATTTAGACTTAGAATATCAAGTTTCTAAAATGTTAAAAAATCTAGTTAACTAGAAATAGAATTCAATTAACTATTAAGGCTAAATGATGAAGGATAAAGAAATCCAATTAACTAAAGACAGAAATCTAGTCAACTCTTCCTGGATCATGCAAATTTAGTCAACGAATTTTGAAAAAACAATTAACTATTATGGACTCTTGATGTTGAAGATATAAAGATATTCATGATAGAATTTTAGGTAGAGCAAATCAAATGTCTAAGCTGAATTCCCTATTCTGGAAAAAGTAGTCAATTGAGGTTTAAAATTCAATCAAATACCAAGGACAGTAAGTTTTTACATAAATGGTCAGTTTTTTTTTATGGATTTTAGCTGAAAGAAAAATTCAAATGAATTTGGAGAATATAACTGATTTGAAAATCTGGTTGACTGTCTAGGTAGAAATTCAAAATTATGTTTGAAGAAAATGAATAGCTCCATGGAGATGTTAATGGACAAGCACAATTGAAGATTGAAGCAAACTAACTTTTGCATCTTGTAGCTATTTTTGTGGCTTGAGAAAATTCAATTGATTGTGTCTAAGAGAACAATCAACTGACCATGAAATAAAATAGGTTTCACTTTTGGGTTGAGAAATAGCTAAAATGGATAGATAAATATATAAAGCAAGAGTTAATAGTCAAAGAGGACACTTTACTAATATTTTACTATTTCTAGAAAAAATATAAATGCAAAGGAATATAGTAGACTATGTTGGCAAACTGGATGGTGGATTGTCATTTCTAATTTTGATATTTTATCTCCTGGTGCGTTGCATATAAATGCCTAGATTATCATACCCAATAGATCAATTGGCTACAACACTATAAATTGGATATCTCAAAAGATTTAAACAACTTTTACAAAAGGATTTTGAAACAAATTGAATATCAAGATTTCAAGCTCACACTCAAGCATTTTAGTCTAAAATATCATTTATTTAGTTCTTTTCATTTGTGATTCTCTCTCTCTCTCTCTCTCTCTCTCTCTCTCTCTCTCTCTCTCTCTCTCTCTCTCTCTATAATAATGTATTGTGTGATGTAACTACAAAGAGGGAATCCCTCTTCTACTTCACATTGTATTACATTTGAGAGAGTAGTATAGTTCTCTTGTTCTTGATAGTTTTGCAAGTGTTTGTAAGAAGGCTGAGTTGCTATAAGTACTCATGTCCTTATTTGTGTATCATCATAGTGTCAACTACTGTGTTAAATCATTCAGAAAGTTAGCGAAACTCAAAATAGGGAATACTTGCCTTCATTGACTTATGAGATCAATGAAAAGAGCAAGAATGAAGAAGAATCCAAAAAGAAGAAGGACAAGGTCATTATTGCCGAAAGATGACGAGGAAGAAAGTGAATTATCTGCTAATAATGGTGAAGAAGAAGTTGCTCTTCTCACTGGAAGATTCAATAAGCTGATTAGATGAAAGAAGAATAAAGAGTGAACATAAAAGAAAGTTCTTCAATAAGGCTACATGCAGAATGGATCCTACAATAAAAAAGGATTATGTTTTCAATGAAAGAAGCAAGACACATTAAACTTGAATGTTAACTTCTAATGAACAAGAAAAAAACTCAAAAGAAGAAGAAAAGGGCACTTGCAATGACATGGAGCAAAAGTGAAGAATCTTCATATTTAAATAAAGAAGAAGAAAAAACCATTCTCTATTTTGCTGCTATTGAGCAAGACGAAGATGATCATCAAGATGATGACGAACTTGAGGTAAATGATTTCATATATGATGAATTAGAAATTACTTTTAGTGTATTGTTTTATAAATTTGAGACGCTTAGTTTGAAAAATAAGATGCAGAGAAAATATATTTCTAAAGTTTCAAGTGATCTTGAAATTTCCACTTTTTTAATAGATTCTCTCATAAAGAATGTCAATGTTATGAAATTTGAAAAAGTAGTGTTAAAAAAATGAGAAGTTACCTTGCTTGATTAGATTGCTTGTTTGAAAACCATAAGCAAAGTTTTGAATTATTCTTTACAAAACCTAGATGTTTTGAAAAATGAGTTGGAAAAGAAAGATGAAAATATATAAAACTTGATTGTTGTTTTGAAAACTCTAGTTCAAGAACCATGATGGAAAATCCATGGAACCCCCAATTCATATCCATTTAAGGACACTAAATGAAACTAGTTCAAGTACATTCAAAAAATCCTCTTGAAGCTTTAAATCTTTTCCTAAACTTTTTCATTGCCAAAAAGTCTTCTCACATGTCCACCATCATAAATCCTTCAAATTTTGAAGTGGGTTGGGCTAGATTTGAGTTTGGATAGGGTTTATGGGAGAAATGTGAAGGAAAAAGGAAGATGGAAGGACAAAGAAAGGTTTGGGGGAGTAGCCTTCCAAGAGAGATGAGATTTCCTCTCTTTGGATGGTGTACCCCTTTTGGCTTCTTTTTCTATTGTTTTGTTCTATTGAATACCCTTGGGCATTTACACTATATAAGAATTTTGGACAATAATGTCCAGGTCCCACCAATTTCAATATATTTCCTTTCTCTTGAATGTGGGCCCCTCCCAGTTGTCACTAAACTTCTTAGAATTGATTATAAACCTTATGTTAACCAATTTTCATAGAATTGAGAGTGAAAATTTTTTCAAAGAGGGTGGCCCCAATCAAATAGAATATAGAATAAGGGTAATTTAGGGTTGTGCATAATGTTTCTCCCCTTCAAAGGAATTTAGACCTCTAAGTTCACATGACTCATGAGTCAAAAAGGTTGGATACTATGCTTAGATGTTTGGCTCCCTCTTTTATGTGGTCTCCTCTGTCTTGTAATGAAGCCACATGCCATAAGGGTAATCTCCTTATTCCACGTGAACATTTTGATTCAAGATTTTCATTGACTGCTCATTGTAAGATAAGTCCTCTCTTAATTGAGTAGGTTGTAACTCAAGAATATGTGAGAGAACTGAAGTGTACTTTCTCAACATCAAAACTTGAAATACTTCATGAATCCTCTCTAAGATCTAAGCCAACACACATTGATATGACCTAGGGCCAAGTCGCTCCAAGATCTCATAGGGTCTGATGTATCTTGGGCTCAACTTCTCATTTTGTCCAAACCCATCTAGGGAGAAACCTTCAAAAATATTTTGTTGAGGCACCTCGATCATTAGTATGTGTAACTCTTTTATGACTTTGAGCCTCCTGAAGATATCATTGAATGATCTATATTTGCTTGGACCAACTAGAGTCCCAGAATCCTCCTCTCAGCATATTGGAATGCAAAACCTCCAACCATATAATGCCTCAAACAATGTCAATGCCAATCAATTCTTGGAGGCTATTATTGTAGGCAAACTCCTTGAATGAAAGGTGTGTACTCTAACTATTTTGAAAACTAAACACGCACTCTCACAACATATTCTTTGGGATTTGAATATGCCACTCCAACTAGCTATATGTATGTGGTTGAAAATCGGTACTTAATGAAGTCTTAGAGCTTATAGACGTTAATTAAAGTTTCTATTTAATACAAACATAGTAGGTACTCCATGAAAATGCACTGGCATCTTGACATAAAGTGAGCCAAATAAAAATGAAATGCACCACCTTGGAAAATCTATCCTCACTCACTCAGATGGTGTCAAACCCTTTCATGACCTAGGCAATCCTATCAAAATCCATAATGATATTCTTCGAAAGTCTCCATAGTTGTAAAGACACAAGTTTTACAATCCATTTTTTTAAAAATAACAAGCTTTCACTTGCGAGATTGATCTCCTTTTAAAAATAGTTTGCAAAATAATGGCAGCGAAAAATTCTTTTTCTATAAACTTCATTTATAAAGACCCTAAGTGCCATTATTCATTTCAACACATAAATAAAAATGTAATGTACTTAATTAATGAAAACATGCATATGAAAATTCAAAAGATATCTAAAAATGGATATATCCTATTCCCAAGATTGTTAATCACGGCCCAAGTTATAAAAAGAGTCACCTAAAGTCAATTTACATCACATGATAAAACGATCACTACCAAATCTGGGACAACTACATTAACACCCCACCCTCACTTTGACCTACTCAATTGGGGCATTAAAAACTTCCTAATACTTCTTCTGGTCCTACTTGAGATGATCTATAAAAAAAATTATTAGGTTGAGTATTTATCATACCCAGTAGGTAATCCAATGCTATAAAAATTGAAAACATGGCATACAATGCACGTAATTTAAAGAAGGGTTTCTCGGGTGATAAAACCATGCAACCATCTTATGTAAACACAAGCATTCATGTATAAATCATTTACACATTTCTATATTCAAGCAAGATAATTACTAATATAAGTAAATAATCGTTAATATAAAGATTACTAAATTCTTAAAGTAGTAATCAATCAAATCAAATGCTGGAAATCCCAACCCTACAATACTTATTATGCACATAGGCATCTTGGCGAACACATTAGCTAATTTGTCACAAGTACTTGTCTAAAGACCATCACTAGGCATTATACATGGAGATGCAAAAATAGAAATCATAGGGACCACCAGAGCTCTAAATCATGTGTCTTAGGTCTCTAGAGACCAACCACTATAGCCTCCATGCTGACTATAGATACATCTTCAAAAGGGTGTAGTGAACACTACTAGTGGTTATTTCCTTACCACAATAGTCAAGAAAAATATGTGCCTCTTTGGGCACGGATACCTACCACCTTTGGTGGTTAGAGGCCAAGACGCCAAACTTGTACAACCTCTTAGCACAATGCCCACCAGGCTCAATGTAGATACATATATATCAAATTAAAATATCATAGTCATATAACAATTAACATATACTCAAATCTTACAATTTATACAACTTATCTCAAAGCATGAAATTAATGCATATGAAATTGTCCTTTCATTTAAGGATAACAATTGACCATGAAAGATATAAGTGGTAGCATTTTAAAATAAGAGTATGAATCATGGGAATAAATTTGCATGCTCATTGAAAGAATGCCATATCCTTAATTAGTTAAAGACTAACCGATCTTAAGTCCCACAGAAATCATGTATACAAAATTGCATGCATAGCTACCCCTCACTATCACATAAAAAACATACTAAACACAGAAATGATTTCAAGGAAAATGTTTAAGTTTTAAAATTCAATTAAAACATAGTAGCATCAAATTGCCTACCTTGAAGGATGTTACTTATGTTTTGTTTCATGTTTTCTTTCTGTTCGAATCTTGGATCTCCTTCAAGGTCTTTTTGGGCTCTTAGACATAACTTAAGTGTAAGAATCCAATTATTATTTCCCATTCACATGTTTTCATGATTTTTAGTAAAATTTGTCTTGGAAATTAATCTATGAATGAATTTTGTTTGATTAAGATTGTGCAAAAATCTAATATCACCAATTCTACATAGCTCATTGGTCAGATTCATAAATCATAGGCCTAGATCACCAATCTAGACTCTGGTATTATTTATCAATGGTCAAATCTATGATCCAAGGGTTGATGTCCTTAGATCAGGGTTGATCTATATACAGATCTACCACATTATCTAATTGATCACTTCTTGAGGTCTGATCATCTTTAATCTTATAGATCTATGAATTTTTATAGTTTTTAGATCATTTTAGCTTCAAATACTCTTTGATCTTTAATTTTCTTGTATTATTAGGTTTGTATCATCAAGACAAATCCAACAGACCTTTTCGATTGTAAATCGAACTTGTATTGCCTTTTAAATCAAAGATTTTGTGTTTTAGGTCAATTAAATGGTCAAGATTAACTTTATTTAAATTAAATAATATTAGTTGTCACCAGGACACACCTGAGTGGGTTGCACATCCTGGAATGCACCTATGCACCTTGAAGACTAGAATGCACAAGGTGAATCATGGTTCCTGGGATGCATAGGCATCCTTATCGAATCAAGGCCATCCTGCACATGTAGTCACTCACTGAGAATGTGTCTTTAAGATGCATTCTAGGATGTGTCTTGGGCATAGAACATTCTGGATGTCAGTGAGACAATCTGATCTAGATCATCTAATCACCAACCTCTAGATCTACGGCTAGGATCCATTTTATTTTACTTTTTTTTTTTTTTTATAGATCCAAGGGTTTTGGGGTCCTATGAACTCATTAGACTACTCAAATTTCCCATCTGAGCTATCCTTGAGGTGGTTCCCACTTGAAACTACTAGATCATGTTTCACCAACAAATCACCAGCTTGTGAGACCAAATTTGCTAGAGATCAAGTAAAAGGAAGTTGAAAAGAAGAGGAAGAATAGGGAAGAGCTTACCAATAACAGCCAGAGGAGAAACTGGAGGGTTTAGACACATTCTATGGCTGCTAATATTTTGGGTTGCTGAAAAATAAAATGGGAAGGAGAAATCTAGAGAAAAAGGAAAAGAAAAAGAGAGAGAGAGAGAGAGAGAGAGAGAGAGAGAGAGAGAGAGAGAGAGAGAGAGTGAGTGAGTGAGTGAGCAAGCATGTGTGTGTGTGTGCGTGCGTGCGTGTGTGCAGTGGTGAGATCGAGGAGACCAATGGGTGCACTGCTGACTGGTTTGTCCGACTCTGACAATGGAAAGGGTGAGAGAGATATGGATCCAGTGGGAAAAGAGGAGGGAAATGCAGCACACTGGGGGAGTGGGAGGTCCCTTTATCGCCAGTGGTCCACTCTTCTAGCTAGCAGGCACTTGATCATCGACCTGTTTTTTTGGCAAAGGAATGAAAGACGTGCAGGTGACACAGTCGAGTGGGAGAACTATTGTAGGGGCTGTCATTATAAAAAAATGGCCACCTCTAAATCTGGCCTTTCTACTTTTTTGAAATGTATAAATGGTCCAATTGTGAAATTATTAAAATACCCTTATATTAAAAATTATGTAACGTTCTTATCTTAACTCTGTTTTTAGTACTCTTAATGTTGTTAGATTTGATTTTTCGAGTAGAATACAATTATTAAGGTATTACTAATTAATTTAATTTCCATAAAAATTCCACTTCTAAGATTCAAAATTTTAAAATTTTCATCTTTTTATTCAATCCAAATTTTCAAAAATGTAATAAAATAAGGCTTCAATATTTGGGTCGTTACATCATTACCCCTACAAAGAATTTCTTCCTTGAAATTTAACAAATCACTACTCACTAAAGAGTTCAGGATATTTATCCTTCATTTCGAATTCTGCTTCCTAGGTTTCCACTTCAATAGATGTATTCCTCCATAGAATCTTAACCAGTGAAATTTCTTTATTTTGCAACTTCTTGACCTTCTTATCTAGAATTTGAACTAATTTTGTTTCCAAAGTTAAGTCTAGATGTAACTTGACTAGTACTCACTCTAGTACATGTGTATGATCCAGTATATATTTCTATAGCATGTATATATGAAAAACATTATGAACTTTTGATAACTGTGATGGCAAGGCTAGTATGTATGCAATCAAACCAATCCTACCCAGAAATTCAAATGGATCGATAAATCGAGGGCTGAGTTTTCCCTTCATACCAAACCTCATAACACTCTTAGTTGAAGAAATCTTCAAGAACACATGATCTCCAACTTCAAATTCTAACTGTCTCTGTTGTTTGTCGGTGTAACTCTTTTGGCGACTTTGGGCAGTGAGAAGTAATCTCCGAATAAGTTTCACTTTGGTTGCACACTATTCTACCGACTCTAACTGTATAACTCTATTTTCACCCACTTTATTCCAACTTATGGCTGAATGACAAGGTCTCCCATAAAGAGATTCGTACGGAGCCATACTGATGCTTGAATGGAAATTGTTGTTGTATGCAAATTTAACTATGGTAAGCTCTTGTCCCAACTCTCCTTTTAGTCGATTGTGCATGCCCTCAACATGTACTCCAAAGTTTGAATCATCTGTTCAAATTAGCCACTAGTCTGAGGGTGGAAGGCCATACTCAAATTTAATGAAGATCCCAATGACTTTTGCACTAATTTCCATAACTATTAGGTGGAATGACTATCCCTATCAGAAATGATACTCAATGGTATCTCGTGTATACTCACTGACATGCTAAGGTGTTCTCCTGAAAGCAATGCATTGCATTGGATCCCAAATGCAATGGAAGGTAGGCAAGGGTTCCTGTGCCATTCTATATGTGCACAGGTAAAGAAACTAGCTTGGGAAAATAAGATTCGTATCACCAAATGAAATATACGCATATTGACAAGTAAGAGTATGAAGTTAGTATATACGATGAAACGTAGGAGAATCAATATAACTTGTATTCAAGAAATCAAGTGGAAAGGGGCTAATCTAGAGACATTGATGAGTATAAGCTTTGGTACGTAGGAGAGGACAATGAAATGACGTATAGATGATGATGGATAAAGAATTAAAGAATAAAGTTGGAGACATTAGAAAAACTAGCAATAGAATTTTGTTAATAAAACTTGTGTTAGCAGAAAAGATCATAAATGTTATAAGTGCATGTACCCCACAAGTAGGTTAGAAGATGGAATCAAGAGAGAGTGCTGGGAAGATATGAAGGAAGTAATATAAGAAATTCCCAACATAGAGGCAATATTTATCTGCACATACTTAAATGATAATGTAGGAAAAGGAAATGAAAGATAAGATAAAGTATATTAAGGGTATTGTATTGGAGAAAGAAATAAGATGTGAGAAAAGGTGCAAAAATTTATTAAAGAGACGGGCGTGTTTTAAAACATGGAAGGGGACTAGAAATACCAAAAACTTTGAACAATATAAAAATACCAAAAAGGTTGCTAAAATAGTAGTTAGTGAGGCAAAACTCAAGGTGTACGATGATCTCTATAATAGATTAAGGTCAAGAGAAGGTAAGAAATATGTCTTGAAACTTGCAAAAATAAGAAAATAGAAGAGTGAGGACTTAAACCACATCAAATGCATTAAAAGTGATGGTCAAATGGTATTGGTCAAGAATAACAAGATCAATCAAAGGTGGGAAAGTTACTTTTATAATTACTAAATGACAAATGTCCTAAGAATATATATATTGAAGAACCATAAACACTAATAATACTGGACTATATAAATACAACCATAGGATCAAGATACCTGAAGTGAAAGAGGCATTAAAAAAACAATGAAATCAGGAAAGGCCCTGGGGCACAATGATATTCCAATAGATGTTTGTAAGCATATGCAAGATACTAGAGCAGTTTGATCGACAAAATTGTTTAACAAGATTGTAGAATTAAAAAAAATGTCAAATGAATGGGGGAAAAGCTCTATTATACCAATTTATAAGAATAAAGAAGAATACATAGTTGCAATAATTATTAGGGCATCAAACTTATGAACCATACAATGAAACTTTGAGAAAGAGTGATTTAGAAGAGGCTACGGCATGAGATGAGTGTATAGAAAACTGGTTTGGTTTCATAGCTAGGAGGTCTACCATGAAAACTATTTTCCTACTTAGACAATTGATAGAGAAAAGTCTACCAACGCCGGTCCCAAGCCCTGATAAAAAAGGAGGGTCTTACGTCAGGTGCTAGCCGGTAAGGGAAAAGTTGAAGATGATTCTATTATTTCTTTCTTACAAATGAGTATGCATTTGTATATTAGTTTGTGAGGAAGAAATGAAAATCATCTCCAACTTCTTAAAATATGGCCACCCTTGCATCAGGTAGCCAGCCAGCAAGGGGGAAGTTGAAGATGATTCTATTATTTCTTTCTTACAAATGACTATGCATTTTGTGAGAAAGAAATGAAAATCATCACCAGCTTCTTAAAATATGGCCACCCTTGCATCAAGTAGCCAGCCGGCAAGGGTGACGCTGGAGATGATTTTAATGAAAATCATCTTCAACTTTTTAAAACTATGGCAACCCCAACATGACATAAATCGAGAATTGACATTCGCTCATGCCAAGGCGTTCCCCATAAGCGACGCACTGCATTAGATCCGGGGTATAGTGAAAAATAGGCAAGGATTGCTAGGGCATCTTCCAAAAGTGACATGCTACATCGGATCTTGGGTGTAGTGAAAAATGGGCAAGGGCTGCTAGAGCATCCCCTCGAAAGCAACGCGCTGCTCAGAACCCAGGTGCAGTGAAAAGTGGACATGTGTTCATACTATGGAGGTCGAGAAAGGCAATAGTAAATAGGGTATCTCCAGAACATAAGATTTGCATCGCTACATGGAATATAGGGACGCTGATAGGTAAGAGTTTGGAGTTAGTAGACACGATGAAACGTAGGAGAGTCAACATCGCTTGTATCCAAGAAACCAAGTGGAAAGGGGCTAAAGTTAGAGAAATAGATGGGTATATATTATGGTATGTAGGAAAGGAAAATAACAGAAATGGCGTAAGAATAATAGTGGATAAGGAAGTAAAGGATAAAGTTGTGTACGTTAAAAGAATCAGTGATAGATTTATAATAATTATTATTATTTTAAGAGAGCAAATTATAAATATTATAAGGGCATATGCACCGCAAGTAGGGTTACAAGATATAAGCAAGAGATAGTTTTGGGAAGATATGGAGGGAGTCATGCAAGAAATTCACAACACTGAGGAGATATTTATAGGAGTAGACTTAAATGGCCATGTAGGAAAAGATAAAGAAGGATATGATAGAATACATGGAGGGTATGGTATAGGTGAATGAAATGAGATGGGGAGAATATCTTCGATTTTGCTTTGTCATATAACCTATCCATTGCAAATACACTTTTTAAGAAGAGGGATGAACACTTAATAACCTTTAAAAGTGGACTTGATAAAAGCCAAATAGACTTTTTTCTACTTAGGAATAATGAACGATCTATATGTAAGGATTGTAAGGTGATACCCGGTGAGAGTTTAACCTCACAACATAGGTTAATGGTTATGGATATTCATATCAAAATATGGAGTAAAAGAGCTGAACTCAATACAAATCCAAAAACTAAGTGGTGGAACTTAAAAGGAGAGAAAATAACCTCATTCAAAAATAAGTTGATGGTAGAAGGAAATTGGACCTATGAAACAAAAGCAAATACCATGTGGACTAATATAGCTGAGTCCATTAAGAAAGTGGCAAAAGATGTCTTAGGAGTATCTAAAGGTAAAAGGCTATTAACAAAGGAAACATGGTGGTGGAATGAAACAGTGCAAAAAGCTTTTAAAGAAAAACGAATGCGTTTTAAAGCATTGTAGAAGATTAGAAATAATGAAAACTATGAACAATATAAGAATGCTAAAAACGTTGCTAAGATAATAGTAAGTGAGGCTAAACTTAAAGCATATGATGAGCTCTATAATAGACTAGGAACAAGAGAAGGTAAGAAAGATGAGTTTAAACTTGCAAAAGTAAGAGAACAGAAGGGTAAGGACTTAGAGCATGTTAGGTGCATTAGAAGCGATGATCAAAGGGTATTAGTCAAAGATGATGAGATCAAACAAAGGTGGGAAATATACTTTCAAAAATTGTTAAATGACAATGGCCTTGAAAATATAGGGATTGAAAATACTATAAATCTAAATAACATTGGATATTATAAATATGAACGTATGATTAGAATACCTGAAGTAAAAGAGGCCTTGAGAAAGATGAAATTAGGAAAGGCCATGGGGCCTAATGGTATACCAATAGAGGTTTGGAAGCATATGGGAGATATTGGGGTAGTTTGGCTGACCAAGTTGTTTAACAAGATTATAAAAACAAAGAAAATGCCTGAGGAGTGGAGGAAAAGCTCTATTGTACCAATCTATAAGAATAAAGAAGACATTTAGAGTTGCACTAATTATCGAGGGATCAAACTTATGAGCCAACCCAGGAAACTTTTTGAAAGAGTGATTGAGAAGAGGATACAACATGAAACAAGTGTATTAGAGAATCAGTTTGGTTTTATGCCTGGGAGGTCTACCATGGAAGCTATTTTCTTCCTAAGACAATTAGTAGAGAAATATAGGGAGAGAAAAGACCTCCACATAGTCTTTATCGACTTAAAGAAAGCTTATGATAGAGTCCCTAGAGAGTTAATATGGAGGGTATTGGGTGGTAAAGGGGTTTCTTAAGGGTATATAGACATAATTAAAGATATCTATGAGGGAGCGGTAACAAATGTTAAGATCACTAATGGAGTGACTGGTGATTTTCCTGTCACTGTCGGATTGCACCAAGGATCTGCATTGAGTCTATACCTTTTCACGTTAGTTATGGATGAGTTAACAAAACATCTATATGAGGAGATTCCCTGGTGCATGCTATTTGTAGACGATATAGTCCTACTTGATGAGACAAGGGAGGGTGTAAACATAAAGCTAGAGTTATGGAGAGAAGCATTAAAATCTGAAGGATTTAAAATTAGCCGAACTAAGATAGAATATATGGAATGTAGTTATAGCAAGGAGAGTAGGAGTGGAACACCAGTCAAAATTGATAACCAAGAGGTCCCCGTGAAAGACCACTTTCAATACTTAGGATCATTGATCCATGAGAGTGGAGAGATTGAGAGGGAGGTTGCTCAGAGAATCCAAATGGGTTAGAACAAATGGAGATGTCCATCAGGTGTTTTATGTGATTGGCAGGTGCCACTCAAACTAAATGGAAAATTCTATAGGATGGCTATAAGGCCGGCCATGCTCTATGGATCAGAGTATTGGGTAGTTAAGGAACATCATACTCATAGGATGAGTGTCGTAGAAATGAGGATGTTGAGATGGATGAGTAGTAAGACAAGAAAGGATAGAATTAGAAATAAAAATATTAGAGAAAATTTAAGGGTAGCATCAATAGGTAACAAGATGAGGGAGATTAGACTTATATGGTTTGGGCGTGTTCAAAGGAGACCAACAACGGCACCAGTTAGAAGGAGTGAGGCAATACAAGTAGAAGGTTCTAAAAGGGCAAGGGAAAGGCCCAAAAGAACATGGATAGAAGTGGTGAGGAAAATTTTAAAAACTTTGGGACTAAATGAAGCCATGGTATTTAAGAGTGGAATGGAGAAATAAGATTCATGTGACCAACCCCTAATTGGGATAAGGTCTTGATGATGATGATGATGATGATAATGATGATGATGAGACAATTGATAGAGAAATATGGGGAAAAGAGAAATGACCTCCACATAGTTTCTATTGACTTAGAAACAACTTATAATAGGGTCCTTAGAGAGTTAATATGACAGGTGTTGAGTGTAAGGGGTTTCACACTGGTATGTAGACATAATTAAATACATACATGAGGGAGCAGTTACAAATGTTAGGACCACTAGTGAAGAGACCAATGATTTCCCTATCACTATAAGATTACACTAGGGATTGACATTAAGCTCGTACATTTTTACGTTAGTTATGGATGAGCTAACAAAACATTTGCATAGGGAGATTCCAAGGTGCACATTATTTACAAATGACATAAGTTTGATTGATAAGACAAAAGAGGGTGTTAACACAAAGCTAGAGTTGTGGAGAGATGTTATAAAGGTTGAAGGATTTAAGATAGTTGAAATAAGATAGAATAAACAAAATGCAATTTTAGCAAGGAGAGGAGGAAGAGTGAAGCAACAATAAAGATTGATAATCAAGAAGTTCCTCAAAAAGACCACTTTCAATACTAAAGATTGACAATTCATGAGAGTGGAGAGATTAAGAGGGCTGCTACCTAGACAATCTATGTGGGTTGGAACAAATGGAGATGTGCCTTTGAAGTTCTGTATGATGCGAGTGGTGCCACTCAAAGTGAAAGGAAAATTCTATAAGATGGCTGTAAGCCTAGCCATGCGATACGAATCAAAGTGTTGGGGAGTTAAGAAACAAAATGTACACAATAGGTGTAGCCAAAATGAGGATGTTGAGATGGATGAGTAGCTAGATAAGAAAGGATAGAACTATAAATGAAAATATTAGAAGAAACTTAGGAGTAGCACCAATAGGCAACAAGATGAGGGAGGGTATATAGATGGTTTGAACATGTCCAATGGAGACCGAAAATAGCACCATTTAGAAGGTGTGAGTTGATCCCAATTGAAGGCTCTAAAAGGGCAAGGGCAAGACCCAAAAGGACATGGATAGAAGAGGTGATAAAAGATTTAAAAATTAACCCTTGATAGAGGAGAATGGAGGAACGAGATTCATGTAACAGACTTGAATCGGGATAAGGCTTTGATGATGATGGTGATGATTTCAAATACCAAAAACAGGTTGTTAGAATTATCAAATTGCATTAATTTCTCCTAGCATTACCCAAATTCTTTGTAAGTTCATAAGAAAGAAAAAGCTTTAGGATGGTCAAAACTCAAAAAGGTCCAAACATTTACTAAAACTGGCTGAGAAGTATTACACCATGATTCATAATATGAAATACGAGACAGTAGTGAACAAGAAAATTTTAGGCATCATAGAATTGGGAGAATTCCAAACTTCAAAACTACACAAAGCTATTGTGAACCATTAATCTCTTGGCCATTCGTTGCTAAATGTGGTTCTTCTCTTCCACCCTTCTCGCCCTTGCTGAAATCAATGCCCTGGAACTGGATTGCAGATGACCGGTACCGACTACCAAAGGCAGAACCAAAGCCCCAGCCCAAGCCAAGTCCTACTCCACATCCCCCTCCTTCAGACCAAAATTTACAAATGATCCAATAATAGTTAGGACATAATTGAAAAGTAACTATAGATTGGAAGTAGATACATCTTGAAGAATACCTATGCCAAGACCGAAGTGATTCAAAGGCATTCCTGTGGCAGAGAGGCATCAACAGTTTAGGATAATGACTGATGCAAGGCTAAAAATTGAAATCATACCAAAACTAAGGTGCATGGAGAACAACAGCAACAGCATGAAAACTAGACTGAGTATGACAGAGACATCTACCAAATGCATGTATTATGGCTGACAATCCAGTTCAGAATCTTCAGACAAATTCACAGATACAGATGCTGATTGGGTCTCATTATCATAGCCATGCCACAAAGGTTCATAGTGCCATGATTCTTTTGGGTTATAGAGTTCTAACAAGGCACACCAGATATCATTGATTGTTCACTATCTTGCAGAATAAGGAAATATCATGTAGAATCAGATCCTCCAAGCTATTAACATGATTCTTTCATGAGTCATAGAATACTCATAGGGCATATTGGATAACATAGATAGTTCATTGGTCTCACATAATAATTATCATAAAGAATCTGATCCTCCAAAGGTATGAAAACAGCCCCCAAGTCTGCATTTTCCTTCAACATCATTTCAATAGACAATCACAGTTTCCATTCAAAAGAAAAAGGACAATCAAATTCAAACCATGCCAAGATTTGACAGGTTCACAGGACACGTAACATTTGAAAGGTTTCTTTAGCGGTTGCCTGGCGCAGGGATAAAAAACCACTGAGAAAACCAGGACAGTTATCTTATCACCAGCCATTGACAACCCCAACCAAGCAAAGGTAAGGTCTGATGGTCTTAGTTCTGTTTTATCTAAGCTAGCAAATTTCTCCGTATGTTCTTGGGCTGCTAACAGCAAGGGAATATAACTATCCAATGGATCAATTTGTCTATAAGTTTGTTATCCCTGTCCAGAACAATCTTTGGGCAGCCCTGGTGCATGAAGGTCCCGCCTATGTGGGGTCCGGGGAAGGGGCGGACCACAAGGGCCTAAAGTACAATCTTTGAGGATCATATTTTCCTTATCTTCCAAGTTGGATTGCACAATTTGGTGAAGCAAATCGAGCAGTCCTTTCTATAATTCCTACAGTAAAACATTAGAGCTCTAATGCCCAGAGCTGCTTCCTGTTGCATACGCCTTCTAATGGTTGGCATTGAGGGAGTTTGACACAGAACCAAATGGTGAAGACTATACCTACAGTCAGCCCTTGCAACTTCAGCGGACTGCTCCCCTGAACAAGTCCCTCCAACAATTCCAACTCTCCATCTTTGAATTTACTTCTTGACATATTTAACAGGTCCCCTAGCAGCTGGCTAGGTCAATGCTTACACCTATAGGATGGTGGTATAGCCAAAGGAAAAGTACCTGCTATAATGTGTGTGCACCCGATTCCAATCTTGAGGACATATGAAGGAATAGAGCAGGTACACAGACACACACACAAACAAAACACGTGTGCATATGCATGCACGTCCACACACACACACACAGAGTAATAGCAAGATCATGCCAATAGGCATAACCTTGCAATGTTTCCAAAGAGCCACTTTGTAAATGTGCTTCGGAAGACTTGCTGCTCCCTGAACAAGACCTGTTATCTCGTGGCTGCAACTATCCATCTTTGAATTTATTTCTTAACATATTTAACAGGTCCCCTAAAAGCTGGCTACGTCAATGCTAACACCTATAGGATGGTGGTATTGCCAAATGAAAAGGCTCCTGCTATAACTTGTGCCCACCCGATTCCCATGCTGTGGACATATGAAGGAATAGAGCAGGCACACATACACACAAACAAGCTACCCGTGCATTGACATGAATGTTCCTGTGCGCACACACACACACAGTGAGAGAGACAGAGTAATAGAAAGATCATGCCAACAGGCATAACCTTGCAATGTTTCAAAAGAGCCACTTTGTAAATGTGCTTTGGAAGACTTGTGACAGGTTAGTACAACTGATAACTATCTGAAGCAAATATTCAACATGGTTAAGCAGAGATAAACACACCATAAAATGTATCTTTACAGGAAATCGAATAGGTCATGGTTTCAGTACATAATGAAAGTAACGTCCATATGACAGGAATCTTAAGCATGATGGAAACATGTCTCAACCCTGACAAGAAGGTCAATCTAACAGAACTAAACATGATTAGGTCCTAACATGGCAAATCATTGTCCATGGTGTTTCCTCTCTAGAAACAGATAGTGCCTCATTTTTGGTTCCACAGTACCTTGGAACTCACATATTAGCAGTCATATGCAAACTTGCAGACAGAATCACAATTTTGGATCCATGTCGATTAGATAGATAAAAGAAAGTTACAAGTAGAAAATATTTGTTGGGAGGAAAGGGAGATAACATGTATACACCCCTTCTCTATTTAGTACTCCTTTTCTTAAACTGCTCCAATAGTTTAGTAATGGATATATAAGAACAGCAATAATGAAGGTGAACAGTGAAACTAAGTGACAACATCAGAAAAAATGAGTCAAAGACATTTCCCTAACATGCCATATGTGAGACATATATGGACTTTGCCAGATTCACTCCAGTATTAAGATAACTTGGTCAAATCACATGAGTCTTAGTAATGTCTGAAGGGGATGGTGCTTGTATCATCTGAGCATTACGGTCATATTAGCACATGTAGTTGTCCACTCCTACACTCAAGAAAGAAATTATGAAAAGACAAAGAAATGGACTCCTGTTGCTATGACTTCTTTGACTGCTTAACTCGTACTGCAGGATCTTTTCTCAACTACACTTACACAAGTCAGGACATGAGAATTGTTTCCACTTCCATGCCCATTAAAAAAAATATGAGACCATGTAATCGAGGTGATATTCTGATCTAAACAGCTACAAATATAATCCTCAAGTGAACCCCTAACAAGTATTCTAGTTAATTCCACAAGGCCTGGGACTCCCATAAGGAAAAACAGGGAGCAATTAAACCAACCAAATCTGTATGGTGTCCCATATTATCCTCATTAATCCTGTTATCAAATTTCTACAAACAACAAATCTTGCACAGTAAACAGAAGTAGAAGTAGAATTTGATAATGCTTATAACTATGTAATAGAACTAGAAGATCTATTTTACACCCTCTGGAAGGTAAGCCAGTCTAATAAGATTTCACCTGGAATTCAGACCCATCATTAGCCTCTGAAGTTAGGGGAAACTTATTCTGAAGTTAGGACTGGGGGAAGCCCTCGTGTATCAATTCACTTTGATACTCTGGAATTTCTGACATTGGTGAGTTCTTTAAGACATATAGAGAAAATTCTTCAATTACAGCATTCTATGTTTACAAATTTTCATCCAGAACTTAGAACATTGTTTCGGAATGTTTCTTTGAAGTAACATCTTGTCCCCTAGTAAATATGCTACTAGTATAGATAAATCAAGGAACTTGCTCAACAAGTTATCCACTTTCCAGATATTGGCACTAAGTACAATCCTTTTAGGATCTTCAGCAATACATAGAACTTCCCTTATAATTTAAATCAAACAATTCAACCAGAAATGTTTTGCCAAATACTTGTTGGTAGTTTCATTGAATTAACTTTGAGACAAGCAATTGAGTATCAAAGATATCTTCATACTGAAATACTTGTACAGTTGCCTGCACTCATATCTTATCACAAGGCTTCTACCATACAATTAATTTTAACATAAAAATAAATAATAGATAGTAGACAAGTGCCAAAAACAAAACAAAAAATTCTGCTTTATTTTTATTTCAAAAGATATAAACAATATTGATGATGCTTGCAGTCCATCCCTTAGGACCATTGTATAAAGGCTGATATTTATTTGTAGGAATTGCAGACCTTTAAGAAAGGCGTGAGTGTCTTTATAAAAAAAGGAAAAAAATACAAAAATTTAGAGAGAAGATACGAAAAGTTAGAGGAAACAGGAGAGAATTTCTAACTCTTTTAGGAGCCCACTTATTCAATCAATAGAAAAGAGTATCATGAATATAATTAAAAATTGGTTCAGACTAATTAGGAAAAGAAAAGGAGGATCATTAGTTTTTTCGAAAGAGAAAATCCTTTTGGAATATATATATATATATATATATATATAGAGAGAGAGAGAGAGAGAGAGAGAGAGAGAGATGCCATGTGGCTGAAAAAGAGAGGGTGTACAAACTATAAAGGTGTTCAAGGGCCCATTCATCCAACTAATGACACATAATAAAAACAAAAAAATGTCACTCTTAATGTAGAACTAATAAAGTCACATCCATAGGCATATTGGGTCTCTAAGAGAGATAGAGAGATATTGTCTTTGACATTCTCCAGAAGAGAGAAATTAATACTGTTGGGGGCACAACACCCACATTTCCTTACTTTTTCCCTCCTCCCATGAGTCAATTTACCCAGTTTAGCATCACTTCTCACTCAATATACATAGATAAATAAATTGATAAACTCCGTAAATGGTCAGTCTGTGGTCAACCAGGGGAGTTTTCTTTATATATAGTATACATAATAGATATATTACACAAACAAGTACTTGGGATTGTGTTAAATCCTGGAGAAGGGCACAATACGCAGGTTCAGCCAAAATGGATTAACCCAGGATACCTGTAAAGATACTAATTCAAGCAATTGTTGCAATTTCCTATGAGAGATTATCGATCAAAATTTCAGTAATATGAATGATAGTTGATAGTTTTGCTTTCCTGAAAACAAGCATTAACTCATAAGACTAGACACATTAGATTATGTCACTTCATTGTCTCATGCTAGTTACTCCAACTGCATCTCACAGGCCAGAAATGTCCAAGGATAGGATCAGCTACTGGATTCTACAGTTTCAAACCATCTAAAAAATCTTATACATGGGCAGACCAGAAAAGGCATAACATCATATCCTTTCACAAATACAAAGTTTGCAGCAACCTTACTCAACAGTTACTGTTAGTACTGACTAGAAAAATATTTGAACTTAATAATCTTATGAGAAAGGAAGAGCAGGTTTGCTGCAATTCAGGAAGATGCTCTAGCTGTGTTAAGGATAGAGTTTTTCTGCTATCCTCTTGTTTTTATAACCTTCTCCCAGCAACTACTACAATTTTTTATAAACAATCTGTCACCATGAATTTTCTCATTTCAAGTTTGCAAGTAATTTATACTGAGAAGTAGAAACCTGCAACGTTAGGTAGTTTCTTAGTAAACATTCAACCTTAAGAAATATAAAATTTTTTCTGGGTCAGGGTCAAATAGGCTAACAGTTTCACAGAAAAGGTCCAGAGAAGCTACAAATTCAAATTTGAAAAAAAGCAACAAATACTTTGAGAAAGTGGAATAACATTGGCATGTATATCAAACCAGAATGTTAGACTTGGTTGATCACATAGGAAAATCTTTTTGTCATATATGAATTTCACAGCTAATAGAGTAATTGCAGGGAAACAGACCTCCAAAACCCCATCCAACTCCAAAACCGCAGCCCACACCAAAACCTACAAGGAGAACATTTGCAGACCAAATTTATGAGTAGAAGTCATTTCAAAGTCCAAACTGTCTATTAGTAACTTTTCTACAAAATACATACCAAACCCAATCCCTGTACCCTTGAAGTTTGTCAGCACCATGATTGTAGAATTAGTTCTCACTGTAACCATATTTAAGCAAATAAGCAGCTTACTAGTAAACATAGAAGCAGAAGACCTTAAGAATTGCATGGTAAACATGATCTTGTGGACTACTGCAGTATGGCTTTCCAGCATAAATGAGTTATGAGAAAAATTAACTAAATATGAATGAGGCGAAAGGAGGGTTGGAACTCATGAAGGAAATATAGTAATAACTAAGATTTCGTCAAAAGAGCACCATGTACATGTAAAGATTCTCAAAATTGATACTAAAATTTGTAATCATAACTGTAAATCAATTCATTCAAAACCATACTAGTCATAACATAGTTTCAGTGACAGCATATTAAACTTACATTTAAGTCATGAAATATAGGATCAGACTTGACATGGATAAAGAAACAAAAGAATCATAACTAAGTCTCTGCAATAGGACAGCTGAGTCAGTCGAATAGCTAATTCATTTCTCTGTATAGGCTGCAACTACTTGAGATGCATTTTTTGAATTTTCTTGATTCCAGATTTCCACATGGGCTTTGCTCTCATACTTGACAAGAGAATTAAGAGTATAGGCCAGATGCGAGCCAACGTCCAAGCACACTAATCACTCGCACAATATCAAAATCTAAAACAAGGCAAGCATTATGTCGGAAAACTTGCTAATAAGGAATCTAATCGTAGTCACTTGGGAATTTTGACTTCAACTCTCACCCGTTTTACATTTGGCACAGCCATCAAGGCAAATTCCTAGTAAAAGGAATTCTGGAAATTAGCATTTAGGAATTCGATTCCTCAGTCAAGAAATGAATTTCAAGGGCACAACATCTCCTCTGTAAGTTCCACAAAAGATTTACCCATTTGGTGCATAATCAATCTGAGGAGATAAAATTACAATTTGTGAAAATGGTGATAGCAAACATCAGATCATGATGAACTAATCCTTTCCTAGCACAATTACGTAGCACTGACAGATCTGTCGTGGGTGGAATTATCTTCTCTTTATGGTTACAAGAATTTGATGCATTCTGAAAGAAATCTTCTACAAGTTATCATCAAAGCTAAGAGAGCCCAAAATATGAAAGAGGAATTGACGTCCTAAAGAAAACACTTCCAAGCCCATGAAAGCCATCTTGGTGAAAGAAATTTTCTTTTCTTCTCCAAACTTTTCCCCATCTCAAAAATCAGAGATAAGCAACTCAGAATACGCGGAAATAAGCACTTACAGTAGGAGAATCGGGTCTGAATAAGGCGCAGAAATCTCCACCTCCTAAGGCTGGTTTTCGCACGCGGGTGGTGGGGTATTGGGTATTGGGTTTTGGTTTGTTTTGTTCTTTTCTAAATAAGCCGGAATTCTTGCCAGTCCCGTTACTATTTGGTTGAATGGGCGCAAAAGCACAGTAGCCAGTGGGGCTCACGTTGATCTTAACCGTCGAAAAGGGGTAGGTCATGCTCCAGATGAGCAATGCATCGGCAATGGAACCATCTGCATATTGGAATCCTCTTCACTTTTCAGCCTTTAGCTCGCTGAGAAGCAAAAGATGATGCAATAGTCACTGGACTTAATGAGTCGTTGTCTACTCGTCCTCTCAAGAGGACATTAGATGCATCTACATATGATCATCAGGTCTAAATAGTATTAAAAAGTATGGTCGTTATTAATGAATTTTTGCTTAAACACAAAGATAAGGAAGGCTGTAAACACATTGATAGAGTTCATGAAAAAAGTATTAGAATCTAAAAGATTTAAAGTCAGCTAAACTAAGACTTAATATATGAAATGCAATTTTAACAAGGAAAGAAGTAGGACTGGAACACCAGTTAAGATTGATAATGAAAAAATCCCATAAAAGACTACTTTTGGTATTTAAGATCAATAATTCATGAGAGTGCAAAGATTGAGAGATTGGGAGAGAGGTTAACTAGAGGATTAAGTGTATTGAAACAAATGAGAATGTGCATCTAGAGTTTTGTATGAATAGCGGGTACCACTCAAACTAAAAGCAAAATTATATGGGATGGCCATAAGACCGACCATGCTCTATGGATCAAAGTATTAAGCAGTTAAGGAACATTATATGCATAGGACGAGCATCACAGAAATAAAGATATTAAGATAGATTAGTAGAAAGACAAGAATAATAGAATTAGAAATAAAAATATTATAAAAAACTTAGGGGTAGTACAAATAGGTAACAAGATGAGGGAGATTAGACTTAGATGGTTTGGACATATCCAAAGAGGAATGAAAATGGCACCGGTAAGAAGTAATGAGACAATGTAATTATAAGATTCTAAAAGGGTAGGGAAAGACTTAAAATAACGTAGATAAAAGTGGTGAGAAAAAATTTAAAATTTTAAAAATTAAATAAAATTATAATATTTAATAGAGAAAAATAGAGAAATAACTCTAATTAAAATAAAGACTCCAACTTAGACTCCATAAATTTATCTATTTTTGCCTCTAAGAATTGGTGAGTTCCCTGGTCTCGTACTTTTGTGGTGGGTATACTTTTGCAACCTCCTCCGCGGTGCATAGTGCCGTCATTATTTGGATTGAATCCAATCTGATCTCTGCTGACGTGTTCATATATAAATAAGGAGGAAAAATCATCTTAAATAAGTCATGTGAACTTGTAGATGGTGATTGTTTCGAAAATTAAACTGTTAATCTTGCTCAAAATATCTTCAGAAAGTTAGCTACAATAAATTCTTTTAAGTCATAGAAGTTAAAAATTAAAATTCTTAATTCTTTTCTTTTTAAAAAACTAAACCAGTAGTTAGGATTTAATGGAATGATTGTTATGGATCACCTATTTTAAGATGCCAAACAAATTTAACAGTTTATGTCTTTTCAAATCAATATCGTAGTTTATATTATTTTTAATTTAAAATTTATTAAAAAAAGACCCTTTAAAATGTATTTACAGATGCGTTCATGCATATCATAGTTTCACTGATTTAATTTATTTTTATCCGCAGATTTTTATCTTTTTTTTCGGCTCTAACTGTGCATCCGTATATAAAATACAAGTAACCAATTATAAAAACAAGGTTCCCTTGTTTTGGAGGGATGAGCCCAAGCCTTAGCTGTGGTACCACGTGGTACCAAATATACAAACAGGGTTATTCATTTGTTTCTCTGCGGTGCCACGTGGTTGCTGTTTGTCAAACGTGATCTGCCTCTCCCTCTCCCTCTCCCTCTCCCCGCAAACGTAAACAAAAAACTGGTCTTCCTCTCATTATAAACCAGATCTCTCCTCCTCACGCAGAATCCGTCTGCGATCCTTACTTTTTCTCTTCCCCGTCTAATCTTTGTTTCTCTCTTGTACCCTTCTTGTAAGAACACAAAATCCCAAGGAACAAACGCCATGAGCTGGTGGTGGGCAGGAGCAATCGGTGCTGCAAAGGTAATTAAACTTCTTTTATGATCATTCTCATCAATCCCGTCCTTTCTCTTTCTTTCCTCATCCAATATTCCAACCAATTCACTCTCTTTTCTCCGCAGAAAAAACCAGACAACGAATACGAGCCATTACGAAAATACCAATCGGTGGGCCTCATCATCGGCGTCACCGGAATCGTTGGAAATAGCCTTGCTGAAATCCTCCCTCTCTCAGACACTCCCGGTGGCCCATGGAAAGTCTACGGCGTAGCTCGCCGTCCCCGTCCCCAGTGGTCTGCTGATCACCCGATTGAATACATCCAATGCAACATCTCCGATCCCGAAGAGGCCCAATCCAAACTCTCAACACTCACCGATGTAACCCATCTCTTCTATGTAGCTTGGACTGATAAACCCACGGAAGAAGAGAACTGCGAAATCAACGGTAAAATGCTTCAAAACGTTCTTTCTGCAGTGATTCCAAATGCCCCAAATCTCCAACATATTTCCCTTCAAACAGGTTGGAAACACTACCTCGGTCCATTTGAATCTTTCGGAAAAATTAAACCCCATGAACCCCCTTTTCATGAAGATCTTCCAAGACTTGATTACCCCAACTTTTATTATACCCAAGAAGATATTCTCTTCGAAGAAGTCGAAAAGAAAGAGGGTTTGACATGGTCGATTCATAGACCCGGAAATATATTCGGATTTTCACCATACAGTATGATGAATCTTGTTGGGACACTTTGTGCATATGCAGCCCTATGTAAACATGAGGGGTTGCCGTTTAAATTTCCTGGAAATAAGATTATGTGGGAAGGGTATTCAAGTTGTTCTGATGCTGATTTGATTGCTGAACATCATATTTGGGCTGCTGTAGATCCGTATGCCAAGAATGAAGCATTTAATGTTAGTAATGGAGATGTGTTTAAGTGGAAGCATTTGTGGAAGGTTCTTGCTGAGCAATTTGGATTGGAAATGGTGGACGGAGATGTGTTCTTAGGTGTTAGTTTGGTGGAGATGATGAAGGAAAAAGGGGCACTTTGGGAAGAGATCGTCAAGGAAAAGGGGCTTTTTGAAACTAAGTTGGATGAAGTTGGGACCTGGTGGTTTGCTGATTCTGTTCTGAACGTTAATGAGTCCTTCTTGGATAGTATGAACAAGAGCAAAGAACATGGATTTCTGGGTTTTAGGAATACCAAGAATTCTCTTGTGTATTGGATTGATAAGATGAAAGAGCAGAAGGTTGTTCCGTGATTAATGAAGAAGATGGTAATTGTTTCTGGTTTGATACTTGGGAAGGTCTGTTCATGGTCGCTGTTGGTATGTTGTTTTTCTTCTAATGTTTTTTCCTTTATATGTCGAATAATCAAAAGTCTTAAATGCATCCAGTGCAATATAGACAGACTTTCTTCTTATGCTTTTATGGTTTTCCTGCACTTGTTCCGTCTGTGGATTGGATTTAGACTTCATGTTGTTTAGTAATTCTGAATTTGTAAAGAAAATGAAACATAAGAGAACTTTCCGACGTTTGGCTGGTGATCTGATCTCAAATTTGATTATGTCGTTGTCATGGTGTATCATTTTAAGAGTCTTCGCGACTTCACCTACCATTCTCTTTTTCTCAGTAGTTCGGCTGACAAGATTTACAAAATTTGCCGCCCTTACGACCTTAGTTATACGGTCATATGAACCTCATTTGAAGATGAGAGGTCATACAATATATGATAGATGAATGCATGTGAGGTTCGCCCTTCCTATCATCCAACCTGTCTAACTCCCGGGTAATGGGATGGATGATTTACACCCATCTCTATATTGTAAGCCTTTGATCGGTTTCAGAGGCATAGACTGTATCAATGACTTTATGCAATTGGCAAATTTTTTCGTTTTTCCTGATAAACCTAGATTCATATATTTACTGATTTTAGCTATTCATCAAGCCAAACCCAAATTCTGGACAGAAAAAAAAGGTGTCACATGCACAACATGAAAAATAGATAGGACTATGGGGTCCAATCCCGTTGTCAGCTGCAGCAGCAGCCTTCAAATTCTGCAGCTGCCAATGTCGCCTGCCGTTGTCAACTATTGTGGCACCGAAAGAATTCTTCAACAATAGCAGCACTGCCTAAAGATTAATGTGTAGTTTTTGTTGAAAATTAAACTCC
Source organism: Warburgia ugandensis (assembly GCA_035236585.1). NCBI lineage: Eukaryota > Viridiplantae > Streptophyta > Magnoliopsida > Canellales > Canellaceae > Warburgia > Warburgia ugandensis. The sequence goes on along the minus strand of CP141133.1, from coordinate 55,186,398 downwards.
AAAAATCCCTATAAATAGGGATCATCTAAGGAGTAATGTATTTAATCACCATAATTCCCAGTCATTCACAGTCTGTAAATACTCCTGTAATCGTTCCCTATTGTATCGCATCATTTTTTGTGAATTGTTGCTCTGTAACTGTGGAGGTAGGCATTTTTTGCTGAATCACGAAAAAACAATGTTTCTTTGCTTGCTTTTCTGTGTGTGAATAATTTTGGGTAGGAATTTTAATCCCAGCAATTTGGTATTAGAGCAAGGTGCAGTGCAGCAATACAGACAGGCAGAAAACAGGAGTTGCAGAATCGACAAATTGATAATCATCATTCTGCTATAATAAAAGAAACGTCATCATTCTACTACAGTGAAAATGTGTCATCATTATATCGATTACAATTCTGCTATAGTATTGAGTTGTAACAATGTGAGTTACAACAGAGGCATGTTACAATAGTTCGAGTCCCAATAGTAGCAGAGTTGTAACAGTACCGCATTCAAACAGTAGCAGAGTTGCTACAGTAGCGAGCTCAACAGTAGCAGAGTTGCAACATTACGAGTTGCAGTAGTAGACTAGACTAAAGCAGGCCTATTTTGACCAATTTTCAAGGGGGATAGACTGGTTTCTGGCTAAATCGAACATTTCAGCTGTAGTGGTACTATCAAAATTGTGAGATTTTCTCCTAAAATTACTGTGGTGCTGTGACTTGGGAATTTATGAGAAGCGCACTTTTAAATGAAAAAATGAGGCGACGAGCTCAAGTTGCCACTACAGAGGAAGAAGGAAGATTAAAGGCCAAGATAGAAATAACAAGGGCAGGAGAAGATCTAAGTCTAGATACAAGAATTTAGAGTGCCATCATTGTGGTAAGAAGGGTCACATAAAAAGCAGTGTTACAAGTGGAAGGCTGATAACAAGACCAAGAATGCCAAGCAGGAGAGAAGAAATAATGACGGGAATGATCGTGTAGCCACTACTACTTCAGACCTTGTTGTGGTCTATGATGAGAATGAGATCAACCTAGCTTCCAATGAGATTAGATGGGTCGTCAACAGTGGTGCTTCTTTCCATGTTACATTTGGGAGGGAGTTTTTCACCTTGTACACTTATGGTAACTTTGGAGTGTTGAAGATGGGCAACAATGGATTGTTAAAGGTTGTTAGTATTGGGTATGTCTATTTTGACACCAACAACAAGACGAGGCTAATTCTCAAGAAAGTCCAACATGTACCAGATATTTAGTTGCACTTGATATCAATCAGAAAGCTTGATGATGATGGGTGCTATAGTACCTTCTTTGATGGCTAGTGGAAGCTCTCTAAGAGAGTGCTTGTGGTTACTTGAGGGAAGAAATCATCTAGCTTGTATGTGATGCAAGCTTCGATTTCTATTAACTCTGTGAATGCGGTTGATGTTGTTAGTTCTTCAGAGTTGTGGCATAGAAGGCTCAGTCACATGAGTGAGAAAGGACTAGGTTGTCTAGTCAAGAAGAATTTGCTTTTAGAGCTCAAAGCTGTGAAGTTGAGCAAGTGTGCTCCTTGTCTTGTCGAAAAGCAACAACAGGTTTCCTTCAAGAGCTATCTTGCTACTAAGAAGTTAGGTGTGCTTGAATTAGTACATTTTGATGTTGCGGTCCTATGAAGGTACAAACACATGGTGGTGCATTATATTTTGTCACCTTTATTGATGATCATTCCAAAAAACTATGGGTTTATGTTTTGAAATCCAAGGATCAAATTTAAAGAGTTTCAAGCTTTTGTTGAGTGTCAAACAGGGAAAAAGCTGAAATGTATTCGCATCAACAACGGTGGAGAGTACTGTGGATCATTTGATGCTTATTGTAAGCATTAAGGGATCAAACATCAAAGGACTCCACCAAAGACTCCTCAGCTAAATGGTTTAGCAAAGAGGATAAACAAAACATTGATTGAGAGAGTCAGATGCTTGCTTTCTAAAGCTAAGCTGCCTGGTTCTTTCTGGGGTGAGGCACTATACGCAATAGCCTATGTTATTAAACTCTCTTCAACCATTGTCTTGAATGCAGATATTCTTAACAAGCTGTGGTATGAAAAAGATGTCTCTCCTATGATCACTTGTGAGCGTTTGAGTGCAAGGTATTTGTACATATGCCCAAAGATGAGAGGTCCAAGTTAGATGTGAAGACTAAACAATGCATTTTCATCGACTACGAGCAGGATGAGTTTGGTTATAGGCTATATGTCCTATTGCAAAGAAGCTTCTTAGAAGCTATGGTGTTGTCTTTATAGAAGACCAAACCATTGAACACATTAACAAAGCCAAAGGATCAAATACTCCAAATTCTGATATTCTGACTGATCTAGTTCTTATTTCACTTATGGCAGGTGTAGATGGTGCCAATGACCATGGTGATGTGCCAGCTAATGTTCAAGATGATCAGGCTAAGGGTGAGCATGAAGATGCTTACGACACAGAAGTTTTGATAAAGGCTGATGATGTTCAGCAGGAGGTTCCTATTGAGGAGCCAGCAGTTTCATTAAGATGGAGTTCGAGAAATCGTCAACCCTCTTCTCAGTATTCATTAGATGAGTTTGTGCTCCTCACTGATGGGGGAGAGCCTTAGAGCTAAACAGAGGTAATCGAAAGTGAACGAAATTTAGAATGGATTGCAACTATGAAGTATGAGATGAAATCCTTGTAGGACAACCATACATTTGAGCTGGTGATATTGCCTAAGGAAAGAAAAGCTTAAAGAATTAGTGGATTTATAGGGTGAAGTATGAGGATGACACTTCATGTCCACGATATAAAGCTAGACTTGTGGTAAAAGGCTTTGGTCAAAGAAAAGGTGTTGATTTTGAGGAGAATTTTCTCCTATGGTAAAAATGTCTTCAATCCAAGTTACATTAGGTTTAGCCACCAACCTTGATATGAAGGATGAGTAGATTGATGTAAAGACAACATTCCTCCATGGTGACTTAGAGGAGGAGATATATATGGAGCAACCAGAGAGTTTTGTTGCTAAAGGTAAGGAGAATTATGTCTGCAAGCTGAAAAGAGTCTGTATAACTTAAAACATTCTCCCAGGCAGTGGTACAAAAAGTTCGAACAGTTTATGGCCCAACAAGGTTATAAAAAGATTACTTCAGATCACTGTGTATTTGTTCAGAGATTCTCAGTGGATGACTTTGTCATCTTGCTACTCTATATCGATGATATGCTTATTGTTGAACTCAGTTAAAGAAAGAGCTAAACAAAGTTTTGCTATGAAAGACTTGGGACACGCAAAATAGATTCTTGGAATTTCTATCATTCGTGACAGGAGGAATAATTGGTTATGGTTGTCTCAGGAGAAGTACATAGAAAAGGTATTTCAGCGATTCCACATGGATAAAGCTAAAGTGATTAGTACACCTTATGCTACTCACTTTAAGCTTAGTATGAAGCAAGTTTCCTTGAGTGATGCTGAGAAGGAGTACATGTAAGATGTTTCTTATGCTTCAGCTGTTGGCAGTCTTATGTATGCCATGGTATGCACTAGACCAAACATTGCATATGCAGTTGGTAAAGTGAGCCATTTTTTGTTAAATCCAGAGAAAGAGCATTGGAATGCAGTGAAGTGGATATTGAGATATCTACATGGTACTTCTAGGTTTTGAGATTTGGCATAGGCAAGCCCGTGCTTAAGGGCTACACTGATTTGGATATAGCTGGTGATATTGACATGAGGAAGTATACTTTAGGTTATCTAATTACCTTTGCAGGGGGAGCTGTGTCATGGTAATCAAAGTTATAGAAGTGTGTTGCCTTGTCTACAATGAAGGCCGAGTTTAGTGCTGTGATAGAGGCTTGCAAAGAGTTATTATGGATGAAGAAGTTCGTGAACGAGCTTGGCTTTATACAAAAGAGGTATGCTTTATTCTATAATAATTAGAGTGCTATACACCTTAGCAATAATTCTACCTTTCATGGGAAGTCAAAGCACATTGATGTTTGGTATCATTGGATATGGGATATTTTGGACTCGAAGTCGTTAGAGCTTGAGAAGATTTATCCCAATGACAATAGTTCAGACATGATATGAAAGCATTACCTCGAAGCAAGTTCAAGCTTTGCAGGGAACTGACCGAAATGGGCTTCTGTTAGAATTCCATATGTGAAGAAACCTCCTTCAGTTAATGGGCCTGGAGGGGGAGATTTGTGGGGTCTAGTCCCATTGTCGGCAACAGTCTCCAAATTCTACAACTACCAATGTCGCCTGCCACTATCAACTATTGTGCCATCAAAGGAATTCTTCAATAATAGCAGCACGGCCTAAAGACTAATGTGTAGTTTTTGTTGAAAATTAAGCTCCAAAAATCCTTATAAATAGGGATGATATGCAGAGCGATGTATTTAATCACCACAATTCCCAGTCATCTATAATCTGTAAATACCCCTATAATCGCTCCTTGTTGTATTGTATCATTTTTAGTGAATTGTTGCTCTACAACCTTGGAGGTAGGCATTTTTGACCAAACTACATAAAAACGGTGTTCCTTTGCGTGCTTTCTGTGTGTGAATAATTCTGGGCGGGAATTTTAATCCCAACAAGGACACAATGCAACTGCCCATTTTACAATTTTATTTTCTTCAATCCAGTAAGCAGCAAAATATAGAACACTAAACTATGTCATCTTTTTATACACTAATGGTATGAGGGTTGCAAAGAACATTGTTATATGTCTTTCTAGCTCCCTTGTTCCATTCCTCTCTACATCCATGGATTCCGACAGGCAACAGTGGCAATAAACAATCCTCTTTGAGTAGGAAATGAAGAATATGAGTCATGTCGTGAATCAATCTCAACCTTCACACTCCACCTATATAAGGCCATCACAACTGTAGTATCTCTTCAAATCCTTTGAAATTAAGTGGAGCATTTCCTCTTATTACCAACATAAATTCCCTTAATTTGATACACTCTAGTCCAAACTCTCTATGATTGGAAGGCCCCAATTGCATCTTTTGTCACTTCTCTAATGGGGTCCATTACCTGTTTTACAATTTTTATACTTCCTAGCATGAACTATGAATCCCATTACTTCTACTAGTATAATAACCACTAGATCTAATACCACTAACTCAACTTCTGCTACAAATAACACTTTCCCATGTCAGAGTCTACATGCTTGAGAGGTAAAAACCCAATTTTCAATTTCCAGTCTCGTCCAAAATCAACCTCAAGCTCATAACTACCCATTACCAAATTTACTCATTTTGAGTGCAAAATTCCATCCATTGGTTTCAGCAAGACAAGATTCACATCTTAGAATGGATTTTATGTTTCAACCTGAGTCCATGACCAAGGGTTCTGTTTGGAGAGTTGAGGTTAGAAATTGCAGAAAAGAATGGGTTTGTTGAAGTAGTGTGTAATATCCTCAAATTTTAAATAATAAATTAGTAATAAATTAAATAAATAAAAATAAAAATTTTATGTATAAAAATTGGTCCTAAAAACTCAAAAACAAAAAAGTACACGTTGATAGGAATTGAACGGTATAAAGAACGTCAAAAACGGAGTTCGGATGAGTAAGTTATGACAATTTTAAGTATAAGGGTAAATTGGTAAATTGTCAAGGATGTTAATTAAAGGGTGTCGTTTTGATAATGACAACCCTTTTCCACTTCCATTAGAGTTTTAACGGAGGAAGGCACTAATCTACCTTCCATTTAGAAAAATTGGGACTTAGTCTATTAAATACAAGTTTCCCCTTCCATTCTCATGCCAAACAACCAGAGGAGAACCCTCATTTTCTCTTGTGCACGCCGCGAAAATGAATTGAAGTTTGCACGCACTAGAGCTCTGAACACCCATTTTCGTCTCTAATCAGGTAAGTTACACATTCTAACTTGTTATTTACCTTGTTTTCCAACTTTTCGCTCACAGATCCGGGCTAGATTAGGTCATAATGACTGTTGGATGGCCTATGGATTCAAAACCATAGAGCATGGTTAGACCCATGTTAAGGATACCTCAAATGAGAATCTAAGCCGTTCATTGTGATCTTTGGACCCAAAAACCCTAAGAATGGTGAAAATAGATAAAAAATTGGAGCTTCTAGGGCTCCAATCAAGCCAAAACAAGGTGGACGGCTTAGGTTCATCACCCCTGATGGACAATGAGCCCAAGATGCCCACCGGGACGCATAGACGGGGATACACGCATGCGGGTGCTCTGTTGCACGCGTGCGTATTGCACGGTGCATGGGACACTCTTGAACGTTGTCCCGGACGTCTGGAATGCACCGGGCGTCACTGGTGTAAGCCAGTGCAAACCGCATCGCCCATGTAAGTCTGTGCACGCATACCTACCCTTATAAATTAATATATTAATTTATGAAGTCTTTTCACAAAAAACTTGATTTTGGGAGCTATAGAGGTCCAAATCACGAGCGAAAACATCTGTTGCGGCCGAATTGATGACGCGGACCTAGATTTAGCTTGAAAACCTATGTTTGACTATTTTTAGATTAGTTAAATTATAAAATATTAATTAATAACTTAGAATCGATTAATCAAAGGGTGATCAGAAGACTTGAACAATGAGATAAAGTATGATAATAAATAAGGGTTCTAAGGGGCATATTAGCGTGACTATTCTAGAAATTGATCTAGACCATTGGTCTGAACCAGATCTTGGAAAATTATTGATCTGAGGATGATTTGACCGTCAGATTAAGGTATAAACGTTAAATACACACAAAAACGAACAGATGGACATGAGATGAGACTAAATTAAGAACCAAATCATAATTAGAGATCTTAGAAGATGATCCAATGGTTGGATCATCATAGATTCTATTATAATATAATAAGTAACATGAAATAGTATTGTGGTACTGATAGATACATCTGAACGTACAAGCTAAGAAGATTATATGCTTGAGTTGGGTGATTTCACATTAAGGTAGGTGATGAAATTTAATGTTATATTTTGATTTTAAAAACCTTGCATCATCATAGCATCATGATTGACTGTGATTTAAATTGCATTGTTATTTAGTCTACGATTTGTGCGACTCAGAGTTTTATATACTATGATCGATCGTTGATTTCGACAATGTATTGAATGAATTTATAATCGATGATTTCCTTTGATTGATACTATGCAATTTATGCATAAGTACAAAATTTCTCTGTTTGTTACATTATTGAAATTTATGGGTTTTCTTGAGAAAAGAAAGTGGAGGCTTGGTGGCTAGTCCTTTGAGAGGCTAACCCCAGGATGAGGGGCGTGCCTTGGGGATTGCAAGCCATGAGTGCTCCTAGTTTTTGAGATACGTGTTTTCTGTATTTTGGGTTTTATGACGGGTGCTCTCACTTGGTGGATGTCATGCTAGGAGGGAGTAGGGTCAGCCACCCACCCTCCGAGATTTGTGATGTGATTGTGATATGATAGACACCTGCCCTCAGATGGCTTTTGATAGGGGTTTGGTAACATGGATAGTCCACACTACCAGTCCGGGCCTTTCCATGGGGACAAACGTTAAGTCTCCCATTATGGTGTCAGTGGGGAGTGGTGGTGGTTGAGACCCTACAGGGTTGCCACTACAGCATGACGATTGATACTCTTATTATGTGTGCTTGCATGACGAGCATGGAGATGTGATGGTATGCCTGGGTGTGATGATACTCAGAGGTTTGATATGAGTACTCATGATCTGTGATGCGAGTGTATGGGACACTCATGGGACTCACGTACCTTGGGGGTACCCTGTTATTATTGTACGCTCATTTACATGAGATCATATCATGTTTTAAATCCATAAGATGTATGTTTTATCGTGTATGATGGTTTGAGATTTTATTAGCATTGCTTAAAATAATTATATTCTTGTAGAAAATTGCCCTACTCATTGTATCAATAGATTATTCAATTTTGTTCCATCGATATACATTAAATGTTTATGTACCTACCAAGCATTGCTTGCTGAGGCATTGCGTTATTGTTGCAATGCCTCAGATATTAAAGAAAGATAGGACATATGAGGAGTTAGAAGAATAGTGATTGAGAAGTCTCACTTAGAGGTATGTTCTAATTTCACATGGACTGTGTATGTATATATATGTTATTGGACTTGATTATACTGTTATGAGAATGTGGCTGATGACTGGATAAGTCCTGGAATAGTGAATCTATTTTAATCATGTTTACTTGAAAAAAAAAAAAATCTTGTTTTACGTCAATGGTTGACCTCGGGATTTTTCTAAAAATGAAATTATATTGAAATTGTTTTTCGCTGTTTTGGTTTTTATAAAATTGGAGCCCCACCTTTCGAAAAGTTTTATAAAAAAAACAGAAACAAAAGTATTGAAAAACTCGGGTCATCACATAGTGAAAATTGAGTGTTTAAGTCTATGATTGATTTCTAGCAGTGTAGCTGATAAGCAGTTCAATCTCTGAAAATTTGTTCATTTGAAATTAGGTTTATGAAGAAAAGACAATCTTTACAATGATCATGCAAATAATTATCCATTGCTATTGTTTCTGCTATCAATCCCTGGTAAGAAGAGATTTCTAATTAACAAATATTTACCCGTCTTTGCTATAGATGAGAGAGAGAGAGAGAGAGAGAGAGAGAGAGAGAGAGAGAGAGAGAGAGAGAGAGAGAGAGAGAGAGAGAGAGAGAGAGAGAGAGAGAGAGAGAGAGAGAGAGAGAGAGACTATTTTTTAAAGAATGGAAGGGGAGATATGGCACGTGCCTTAATTATGTTAAGTGGTTTAACAGCTAATGACAATAAAAATAGAAAGTAGGGAGTTGTAGGTGTATATATATTTCTAGCCAAAAAGGGAAGAGCAAAAATAATGGTAGAGGGAAGAGACCAACCCGATAGGCAAAATAGTACAAATCAACATCTATGAATATGTGTACACTTTAAGCATAATAAATCAATAGCATAGGAAGCATGATATTATTGTACAACTCGGACTTCTGCAAAACAGAGAGCATTGTAGTCACAAAATATAAAAAAGTTGTCAGCAAGACTTGTCAAAATATTTACCAAGCAAATATTCTGCACAGTAATCATGGAAAGAAATTTTTCTAAAAGATGATGTAATATTTTTTCCTATTATCAAAGAACAAATTGTACATGCTTTTAAGATTGTTTCAATTATATTTCAATAATTATATATGTATATATAATTAGGGCTACCAATAAGATTGGATATGATTTGTATACTAACATTTGGTATCCATTCTATTGAATTTCCTCTATTCGAATACGGATTTATATACGAGTTAGGATGTTCATATGCCATTTTGAATTGATTTCATTTGACTCAGCTAGGATAGTGGATTATCTTTATTGTTCGGTTTCACCATTTGTTTTGGAGAGACTAAAAAATTATTAGTAAAGAATTAGGCTACTAATAGGATTGGATACGATTTGTATACTAACATTTGGTATCCATTCTATTGAATTTCATCTGTTTGATTATGGATTTATATAGGAGTTCAGATGTTCATATGCCATTTTGAATTGATTTCATTTGATTTAGCTGGGATAGTGGATTACCTTTATTGTTCAGTTCACCATTTCTTTTGGAGAGACTCAAAATAATTAGTAAAGATCGCAATTTTATTGGAAATGCAAAAAGTGCTATGACTTCATTCAAAGTAGCACCAGTGCATGAAGCTCTCATGTATGCTAGATCTGGGGAAGGGGGGACCATAAGGGTCAATAATACCCATCCTTACCTTGCATTTTGCAATAGGCTGTTTCTACGCTTGACCCTGTGACCTCGAGATCACACGATGACAACTCTACCATTGCACCTAGGCTTCCCTTTGGTTTGCTGCAACTTCATTCCATGAACTTCAAAATGAGTTATTTCAACCTCCAACAAGCAAAATTTATTTTTTGTTTAGTGTTTGAAATTTTCTTTTTCATTTTTTAATGCTAGAAATAATCACTAGTAAGAGACTAGTAGCCAAAAACCATTCAAGTAAATATATACCATTGAATAGTACACAAAGCCTACAACATCTAGCCCTTTAATAGAGCATAAAAGCACCACAATAATGACTAAAAAAGAAGCAGCAAGGAAAAGCAAAAAGGCACAAAGAAAGGGATAAAAAAAAAGACTAGCCAACTATGAACCAACCCATTTTCTACAACAAATCAGTTAACAACTAGTGCAAAGAGTGAACAATAACTCCCATTAGTGAAAAGCAATGCAAATAACAAAGCTACAATAGAAATAGAGACCTACCCACCACAGATTCAATTTCTGTACAATTTTTTAATCTTTAGGGCAAGGGCATTCTATTTATAGGTATGGTTCCTAGGGCTTGGTTTGACATGCAAAGTAGAAGTTCCAAAAACTTAGTCATGCCCTTTGTATGATGTGGAGAGAACTAGGAATTTAACCAAGTAAAGAGCTTTCTAGTTGCTAAAGCTACCAATGTTACCAATCTCAAACTCTATAATACATGCTATTTTTAAATTTTGAAAATGCATAATTTCTTGGAAATTTAGAAATTTATGGAAATTAGAAAATTAGGAATTTTAAAATTTTTAGAGATGAAATCATAGACTAAAACCTCAATATTTGGAACGTATACGAGAAATGGAATTCAATGATAGTAAGAATGCAAAAATTGGAGACTGGATGAAAATTGATTAATTATTTTAATTTTCTTATTTAATAAATTAAATGAAAAGGGTATAATTGTAATTGCACAAGTGGGGCCCACAAAAATAGATGTTGAAAACAATGAGTTGATGGCCATTTATTAGGCATGGCGATGATTACTAGCATTTATGGCTGGTAATCATTTCTGAAATAAAAGAAACTCAGATTTTAAGATGGGGGGGGGGGGGGGGGTGGTTTAAATGCACCTCCCCCGCCATTAAGGATTTCCCTAGTTTTTCTCCCTTACATTTATCACACCTTGTTACGTGTGCTACCGACGACGATGCTAGAGACAGGGCCCCAATGCCAATAAGCTCTATGTAGTGACGACTATGGCGACGATGGTTTTCCTCTGTTTTGGTGATAGTGTTTCCCATTTTCACCGGCCTAACTAGAGGTAGGCCCTTCATTCGTTTTCCCTTTCCATTTCTGGTATCTCCCATTGATTTTTATCATTTGTTGATGCCAGAAAATGGTGTGGAATGTCGTTTTTCCCGTGATTGTTAGGGAATTGTTGTTTTTGTGAAAAATCTTTGATGAGATGGTGTTATATTGTTGATCTGAACCGTTCATCTTGTGCACCTCAATAGCAAGAACAAACCCTTTAAATTTCACGAAGATCCAATAGCTGATGAGCTGAAAACATGAAAAAATAGTGAGTAGGGGAAATTTCATAAACTTAATAAAAATCAATTAAAAACCTCATATTTAGGCAAAATCAGTTGATGAAAGTATCATAAAAAGAAAATACACAAAAATCATATCAAAATGACATAAAAATTGCAAGTTTTAGAGATTGTGGGCGTCGCCTGTGGTGACGAGAGTCTGGTTGATGTCTTCAGTGACCACAGCATTGTCACAGAGTCCAGGACACATGGCACAATGCGTGCACAGGGCGTGCCTGCACATGCATGGACAGTGCATGCGTCGTCTCTAGAAGGGACAAAGTGCACGTGTGTCCTAGTGATGATGATGCACATGTAGGTGATAGTGATTCAAGCGAGACGCATTCCATATGCACATCACGGGTGAGCGTCCCCATGATGCCAAATTTGATTATTTTAATCCAAAAATTGATTCTGGACCGTTCATTCATAAAAAAAACTCAATTGTGGGAGCTATAGAGGTCCAAATCATGATTCGAGACATTCGTTAAGTTTGTCTCAATGACATGGACTTAGATTTGACATAAAAGCTTCGATTTGACTAATAAATTGATTAAATCACAAAAATACTATTCAATAACCTAGATTAGGCTGATTAATGGATGGTTAGGCTTTAGAAACTGATTGTATGCATCAAATATGTGATGATCTAGTGGATTAGAAGAACAGATCTCTAGCGATTGTCAAGAAAAGTGATCTTGACCATTGATCTAATCATGTGCCTTAGGACTGGCTAATTAGAGAGCGATCTGACCATTCGATTGAAGAGCAATCACAAATATACATGTAAATCACTAAACAAACATAGAAATTTGATGAATCATGATGAAAATTATTGAAAATGATGATGAAATGTTGCTTATAAGTGATATAGCATGATCCAACAGTTGGATTGTCTCCAAAATTCATAAGATGAAAGACATTGCCCCTTTATTGATCAAGGGACATTAATTGAATGAATCTTAACTTAGATTGATGATCAAAGATGACCAATGATTGTCTAGATGTTAGAAAAACCAACATCTAGTTCAGGATTGCCCTAATTGAGGGTTAATCAGATTAGCAACTTATGATTAACCACCAGATTAGGGAAATCATTACTTTGATTAGCTTATTTTGAGATTTAAGAAAGCCAAGTGATCGGATGACTTAGTGAGACTTATGATGTGATAAGTACGTCAGAGCATGTGATATGATATTGCCTATGTACTTGATTGGAGTACCTCGTGTTTGAGGTAGGTGATTATGCTTGACATTTTTCATGATTTCATAGATCATGATGTATTATTTGAGAACTTTGAGGGATGTGCTGTATGCCCTATCATGTTTTCATTAAAATGTATTCATTATACATGTTTGATATCATGACATCTTGATTTATGTCATTATCTATGTTTTGACATATGACAGATGAAATGTTATCATGCCTTTTGACTTGAGCTTATTGAGATTATTTCTATATGGAAGTTTCTATGGTTTATATTATGTTTTGCTATTTTATGACTGATATTTCTGCCTAGTGGGTGTTATGCTAGGAGGGTATTAGGGTTGGCCACCCGCCCTCTAAATTTATATATTATAGACACTAGCCTTGATATGTGGGCAATCACGTGCAGTTTGTGGTAATCATGGGTAGGCCACCCATGCAAGTTGTACCGACTCCCATGCCTTGGCGGACATTAGTCTCCCGTTTCGGTGTCGATAGTGAGTGACAATAGTTCAGACCCTGGAGTGGTTGCCATTGTAGCATAGTAGCCCATACTCTTATTTTGTATGCTCATGTGGTATGGATATGTTGGGAGAAGCCTATGTGAGTGGCCAGATATGGGTGGGCCTAAGGGCTGAGCGAGCTACTTGGTGTGCGAGCTATAGGTGAGGAACCCTGATATCATATGTGGTATTGATATATTAGGAGAAGCCCATGTGGGTGAGCCTACAGGCTGAGCGAGCTACCTGATGTGTGAGCTATAGGTGAGGAATCTAGAATTGAAATGAGTACTCATTGCCAGTGATATGAGTGTAGTGAGACACTCTTAGGGCTTGATTATGCACAGTGCCCTGTTCATCATGACATGCATGTATATTGTGATGTGGATGCAGATTCTTTTTTGGCTTTGACGGATGCATATCCATGTATTACTCATGCTTTGCATGCCATGGTGATTGGATTTCATATTGTTATATTCAAGCAAAAAGTATGCTTTGATTGTTATTATTTTTTCATTCAGACTCATGAGTTTATATGCTTTATTCATTATAGACACTTGATGATTTAATGTGCATTGCAAATGATTTGCTTTATGAGATTCAGCATGATGTTGATATCATATGCAATTTGTTTTATCACATGTTTTGTCTTGTAATCACCTACACAAACAATAGCTTGCTAAGACATTGCTTTGTTTGCAATACCTCAGATTTGGAGCCTAACAGTGCTAAGGGAAAGCAAGTGGAGTAGCACTGACTAAGTGAGGACCCAAAGGACCATATGCCACTTAGCACTCCAGAGATAGACTTGGTGTATATTCTTTTCACTTGTGATTAGACTTCCTTTGGGCTATGGAGGGACTTTGTTATGTGGATGGTATTGGACCCACACTTTTCATTTAGTGTATATTTACTTACACAAGTGTGTATATGATGTGGTGACATGGATGGAACCTTGGGATTATGGACATTTTGTTATTACTATCTCATTCATGGCTGATGATTTTGATTAGATGTGGTTTTAAATTGAGCATGCTCAGCGTATTGATGATTTAATTTTTTTATTGCAATGGTTTTGGACTTGGATGATTGGATGACCCTCGGGGTTTTCTTTTTGGTCATTTCCCTTGAAACAGTTGTGCTATTTTTATTAAATGCAAGTTTTCTATCTCATTTATCCCATCTATTTTGTAAAACATATTAATATTATATGTATTGGAAAAAGCTTTTAGAAAACCCAGGGTGTCATAATTTGGTATCATATCTAGGGTTTATTCCATCATTTCCACTCCAAGGGTCCATTAAGATTAATAGCCCGTGAGTTCATACTAAATCTGAGATAGAAGGGAAAACTTATACTATGTGACATTGGAACTTTGATGGATGGCTCCTTGAAGGAAGACTAGGTCCACCTCCGATCCACCAGTTGCCACCCCTACTAAGTCATCAAGGCAAGGGGACTGTGATGCAAATTTAGTGGCCCGAGTGGTACAGGGCTAGATACCTCACATGTAGTCTATTGAGTGAGGTAATTCCTCAGTATGAGTTATAGAGATAACTCATATGGAGATATTGAGGATTGCAAAATAGTTGATGCCATGAGGATTGGTAGACCTTCTTTAGTAAAGATGAAACTTTAATCCTTGTATGATTACAACAAAACGCACTTTCAGGAAAAGTGTGTGATTCTTATAGTATAGAATCTAGATGGAGAGTATAATTGATGATTGCAAATGAGAACTTTATTATATGATGGAAGGTCTATTCACATGGACTACCCTTGAGAGTTCAAGTCCTAATTTGGACAGTATGTATAAGCATGTGAAGAGGCATAACGACTATTGTACAACAATCATGAGATAATAATGGAAAAGGATTAGAAATGATTACAATTGATGAGAACTCGAGGAAGTAGAGTATTGTATTAATTTAAATTGGAAGTGGATTTATTTGACAAATAAATACTAATATGGTGGAAACTATTAAAAAGTTGATGGGATAAGATCCGAATGTTCTGTGGATGAATATGAACTATAAGGTGAAACTTAATGGGTTATCATGTACATAGAAATTTTGATAGTCAATTATCAATGCGAAGTCAATGCTTATGAATTATTCTGAGGAGTTTACTTATGATTTGTAGGCACATAGAACTTGAAAATATAACAATTATTTTACGAAAATAGTTAGTAGTGATCACATAAATCAAACAATGAGTAAGGAATGATATCAAACAATCTCCTAGTTAGAGGATGAGATGACAAAAAAGGTTAAATTAAATATTATACTATATATGGGTAATTGACAAGATTGGTTATTTGATTCTTAATCAGAGGCACCTATCATATGAAGGGAATGAGGCAAGATGAAATTGATTATAAATAATTTACAACCAACAGGGATAGAAATGATAATGTGATCCTCAATGGCTAGGAAAGTTATTGTGAAGATCAATTTCATTGGATTTGAGGTTGATATAGTTGTAATTGATTTTGCTTGTTATGAGCATGAAATGAATTATCAATTAAAGGAAATCTAAGGATAAAGATGAGTATACCTAAAATGTAATTTCGAGGATTCTAATGATAGTCGTATGAGAGGACATGTTTCCCCATTTTTGAGATTTTTATTTAGAAGGCTTGTAATGATTAGTATTTTGTCATATGAGCAGTTAGTGATATTGTTAGAGGTTGCCATTGTAGAATAGAGGAAATTGACAATTTAATGGTATTAAGCCTATTTACAATGCTAAAGATAATTGCCCTAACCCCATCATGAATAAAAGGCTGCGAATAGAATTGTTGATGTGTTGACGCCTAAATTGTGGAGATAGTTGATCTTAGCACATTGCGTATTAGTGATAAAGGCAACAGACATGGATTTTACATTGAGGAAAATTCTCGTAGGGCCAAGGGGACCAACCACAAAGATGCGGACGTGGACAATTCGAGTCAGCCCAGCAAGGACAAAAGACTCTCTTATCAATATAGTAACATAGGCCATTGAGCCAGTGACCTCTGAATGGGACAGTGTGGAATGTGTATGTAGAAGGTGCACTAGTTGTATGGATAGGCACCTAGATAATATTGTACTAGACTGATAGATTACCACAGTAGCAGTAATAACATCAGTAGCCGCCATTACAATGGTAATCTTGGAGACACTGTGACCGTGACTATTAGGACGTTCTTTAAAGACTATCTAAGAGGACAATGTGTTTGATAGACTGACATTTAAGATGAAACAAAGATGACCCCACATTAGTAATGATGAGTTATTGCCATTACTTGAAGCAAGTACGAGCCTCAACCCAAGTTATGGAAGGTGCTCTTGTGGTTGTAGGTAAACACACCAGGATCCTTCTTGATCTAGGATCCAGTCATCCTTGTGGTTTGAGTATTGGCACCCCGTGAATGTGACTCTATATACATGATAGTCCTTAGGTTGGGAGTTATAATGTAGATGGGCGAGTTATTGGAACTTGTAAGTACTTCTAGGGAGTACTAGTGGGTATGATGACGAGTGAGAGGATAAACACTGATCTTATATTACTTGATTGATTGATCATGATATCATCCTTAGGATGGATATTGATTGTAGAAGGACAGTGGATTACTGTGAGAAAAAGAGTACTTTATGTGTACTTGGACAATCAATGACCACGTTTTTGTGTAGGAAGAGCATCATTGAGGTTTGTGCTATTTTGCCTTGAAGGCAGTTCAATACTTCCTCATATGCCATACTGAATGGCCCTGGCTGAGCTAGAAGAGTTCTAGCTACAAAAGCTTATTGAGGAGAGTTTGTTAGACCAAGTGGATCTAAATGAAAGGTAATAGTGCTCTTCATGAAAGAGAGACAGAACCTTACTATTATGAACATATTTGTTTGTTTGAAAAAATAATAGTGGAGAACTAATATTCTCTATCATGCACTAATGATCTAATTGATCTATATTGGTTGGTGCATGATGTTCGTGGAGATTGATTTGAGGTGTGATCACCATTAGTCGATGATTGTAGAGGAAGACATCTCTTTAGACAATATCAATTGGTGAAATCGATGCACTGACATCATGTATGGATATAACAGCTAAATTTCTAAAGGTTACTGAGACGAGTCATGATTTTATAGTGAATGACATTTTTAAGTGGCACAAGAAACCCTTATGCATTATTCTGAGTATCTAAAAGACTCATTTTTTGTAGTAAATATATGTGAGCATAAATTTTGGTCAAAGAAGATGAATTTTCTTGACCGCAATATCTCTATTGATAGAGAGACTATTTATTGAGACTGTGATGAACTGAGATTAGCCGAACCAGTGACTAAGGTTGATAGTCTCCTTAGTTTGGTGAACTATTATGGCTGATTATTGAGGTCTCCAGGATAGCAGTGACATAGATACTGTTTATATTACGTATATGAGCCTAATTTCTCATTAAGGTGAGAAGTGTGATAGTAACGTATGTTTAATACTAAATCATTTTCTTATGTGTAATGTGCTTTTGGATTAGGGCTTATACTTATGAGTAGTTGATGAGGGCGGACTAAGAGGACGACTGATGAGGGTGGGTGTGAGAGGCATTGGCAGGCTTCTGGGTTGCGAGCTTCTAGGTGGTAGGCTTTTAGGTGCTCACAATATGATTGAGCTGTGGACTAGATTTTGATTGGCACATGGGTGCCAAGGATTGAGCTGACATGCTCTGATTTTTCTTGGCATGGATTGCTTGTTGATGAGCAGATATGCTCTAGTTTTGATTGGCATATATTGCCTGTTCATGAGTTGATATGATATGCCGTGATTAATATACATTGCCTATTGATAAGACAATGTACTCTACAATAGATTTGGCATAGGATAGCCCAATTTTGTTGATATGGTGATTACTTATGCTTAGTTGTAAACAAACAATTAACTCTTGGACAAGAGTATGGTTTATGCTAATTGCATTATGTAAATTATTCAAATTCAGAATGGGTTCACATGTACATTGGATTTTATAAATCTGAGTTGCTATCTGAGGAGATAACATGGTATGGAATTGTTTATTGACGTTAACTCTAGAATGATGGTACAATATGTAGATCATGTGATATGGGGATGTTTTTATAATTGTTGAAGACTGACATGGAAAGAATTTCGAGGATGAAATTTTTTAGAAGGAGGGGAGGATGTAATACATGCTACTTTAAAATGCTAAAAATGCATAATTACTTAGAAATTTAGAATTTTGTGAAAATTAGAAAATTGGGATTTGAAAATTTTTAGAGATGAAATGACAGATTAAAACCTCAATATTTGGAATGTACACAAGAAATGGAATTCAATGACACTAAGAATGCAAAAATTTGAGACTGGATGAAAATTGACTAATTATTTTAATTTTTATATTTAATAAATTAAATAAAAAGGGTAGAATTGTAATTGCACATTTGAGGCCCAAGAAATCAGATGCTAAAAAAATGAGTTGATGGCCATTTATTAGGCATGGCAATGATTACCAACATTTGTGGGGGGGCCTTTAAATGCACTTGCCCCACCATTAAGGTTCCCCTTGTTTTTCTTCCTTTCATATATCGCACCTCGTTATGCGTGCTATCGATGAGGATGTTGGAGATGGAGCCCCGACGCCAATAGGCGTTATGTGGTGACAGTGATGCTAGTTTTCCTTTGTTTTGGTGACGAAGTTTCCCATTTTCACTGGCCCGGCCAGAGGTAGGCCCCCATTCATTTTCCCTTTCCATTTTTAGCATCTTCGATTGATTTTTTGTTTTGTTTCTTGATGCTAGAAAATGGCATGGAATGCCGTTTTTTTGGTGATTGTTAAGGAGCTACTGTTTTTGTGAAAAATCTTTGATGAGACGGTGTTAGATTGTTGATCTAAGCCGCTCATCTTGTGCAGCTCAATACCAGGAATAAGCCTTTTAAATTGCATGAAGATTTAATGGCTGATGAAGCCAAAAAATGTAAAAAAATAGTGAGTAGGGGAAATTTGATAAACTTAATAAAAATCGATTAAAAAGCTCAGATTATGGCAAAATCAGTCGACAAAAGTGTCATAAAAAGAAAATACACAAAAATTTGATCAAAATGACATAACATCACAAGTTTTGGAGATTGTGGCCATCGCTGGCAGTGATCGGAGTCCGGTCGTTGTCTCGGGTGACTGCAATGCTATGAGGGCGTCTAGAACGCACCTCGGAGACGAGCGGCATGACATGTGCATCATCTTCGAAAGGGATGGAACAACCATGCGCCCCAGTGATAGTGACGATGATGCATGCGGGACGTGTTCCGTAGGCACATACTTGTGATGCGAATTTGATTATTTAATGCAGAAATTGATTCTAGATTGTTCATTCACAAAAAACTCAATTGTGGGAGCTACAAAGGTTCAAATCATGATCCAAGACATCCGTTGAGTTCATATTGATGACATAGACCTGGATTTGACATAAAAACTTTAATTTGACTATTTCTAAACTGATCACATAACAAAATACTGTTCGATAACTTAGATCAAGCCGATCAATGGATGATCAAACTTTAGAAACTGATTGTATGCATCAAATATGTGATGATCTAGTGGATTAGAAGAACATATTTCAACTGATTGTAAAAAAAAGTGATCTTGACCGTTGATCTGATCATGTGCCTTAGGATTGGCTGATCAGAGAGTGATTTGACTATTAGATCGAAGTGTAAACATGGATATACATGTTAATCACTAAAAAAACATAGAAATTTGTTGGGTTGTGATGAAAATGATTGGAAATGACGATCATATGTTGCTTATAAGTGATATAGGACGATCCAATAGTTGGATCGTCTCCAAACTTTATAAGATGAAAGAGACTAACCCTTTATTGATCAAGGGATATTAATTGAATGAATCATAACTTAAATCAATGATCAAAGATGATGGATGATTTTCTAGATGTTAGAAAAACCAACGTCTAGTTCAGGATTACCCTAATTAAAGATTAGTAAGATGATCTGGATTGTTAATCCAGGATTAACTACCAGATCAAGGAAATCATCACTTGGGTTAGCTTATTTTGAGATTTCTGTGCAAAAGTGATTAGATGACTTAGTGTGACTTATGATGTGACAAGTACTTTAGAGCACGCTATTTGATATTGCCTATGTGCTGATTAGAGTACCTCGTGTTTGAGGTAGGTGATTACGTTTAAAATTTTCCATGATTTCATAGATCATGACGCATTATTTGAGAACTTTGAGGGCTGTGTTTTATGCCCTATCATGTTTTCATGAAAATGTATAAATGTATTTATTATACATGTTTAATATTATGACATCTTGATTTATGTGATTATCCATGTTTTGACACATGACGGATGATATGTTATCATGCCTTTTGACTCGGGCTTGTTGAGATTATTTCTACATGGAGGTTTCTATGGTTTATATCATGTTTTGCTAATTTATGATGGGTGTTTTTGCCTGAGTGGCTGTGATGCGAGGAGGGTATTAGGGTTGGTTACTCGCCCTCTGAATTTATATATTATAAACACTAGCCCTGATATGTGAGCAATCATGTGTAGTTTGTGGTAATCATGGGTAGGCCAACCATGCAAATCCAATCGACTCCCATGCCTTAGCAGATACTAGTCTCCCATTTCAGTGCTGACGGTGAGCGACAGTGGTTTAGACCTTGGAGTGGTTGCCACTGTAGCATAATAGCCCATATTCTTATTCTATATGCTCATGTGGAATGGATATGTTGGGTGAAGCCTATGTAGGTGGGCCTAGGGTTGAGCGAGCTACTTAGTGTGTGAGCTACAGGTGAGGAACCTTGGGATCATATATGGTATTGATATATTAGGAGAAGCCAATTTGGGTGGCTAGATGTGGGCAAGCCTAGGGGCTGAGCGAGCTACAGGTGAGAAACCCTGGAATTGGAATGAGTACTCATTATCAGTGAAATGAGTGTAGTGAGACACTCTTAGGGCTTGATTATGCATGGTGCCCTATTCATCATGACATGCATGTATATTTTGATGTGGACACAAATTCTTGTTTGCTTTTGATGGATGCATATCCATGTATTACTGGTGCTTTGCATGCCATGGTGATTGGATTTGATATTGTTTTATTCAGGTGAAAAGTATGCTTTGATTATTATTATTTCATTCGGACTTATGAGTTTTCATGCTTTATTCATTATAGACGCTTGATTTGATGTGCATTGCAAATGGTTTGCTCTATGATATTCGCCATGATGTCAATATCATAGGCAAACTGTTTTATCACATGTTTTCTCTTGTAATCATCTACACAAACAATAGCTTGCTGAGGCATTGCATTGTTGGCAATGCCTCAAATTTGGAGCATGATAGTGCTAAAGGAAAGTAGGTGGAGCAGTATTGACTGAGTGAGGACCCTATGGACCATCTGCCACTTAGCACTCCAGAGATAGACTTAGTGTATATTCTTTTCACTTGTGATTAAACTTCCTTTATGCTTTGCATGGGCTTTGTTATTTGGATGGTATTGAACCCACACTTTTCGTATAGTGTATATTTACTTACACAAGTGTGTGTATAATGTGGTGATCATGTACGGAACCCTAGGGATTATGGACATTTTGTTATTACTATCTCTTTCATGGCTGATGATTTTGATTAGACATGGTTTTAAATTGAGCATGCTCAGCATATTGATGATTTGATTTTGTTTATTGCTGTGGTTTTGGACTTGGATGGCCCTTGGAGTTTTCTTTTTGGGCATTGCCCTTGAAATGGTTGTGCTATTTTTATTAAATGCAAGTTTTCTATCTTAGCGATCTTGTCTATTTTGTAAAACATATTATTATTATTATTATTATTATTATTATATGTATTGGAAAAAGGTTTTAGAAAACCTGGGGTGTCATAAAGTCAAATATCCAAATAAATGGAATTACTATCACCATACACTATCACTAATTAAAAAAGACATGACAGATGAATGGAATAACTATCACCATATACTACCAATCAAAAACTTCTTTGCTTCTCTAGTATTACCTCATTGTATAGACTAGCGTAGATGGCTTTACTTTACCTTGACCTTTGTTTGAAAACCAAGATTTTAATACAATATATCACTTTCTACAGCTAATAATAAATGTTTAAAACAACTAAGTTAGATGTTTACCCATACATGAGCAAAACAAGTTTTTAACTAAGTCATTTAGTTAAGTGTAGATATTACATTCATATCTACATGGGAAAGCCTTCTATGTTAAACATTTAATGAATATGGAATTCAATATGTCATAAAGTAGCGTCTATATTGAATTAGTCCAACTTAAGCTTCCTTAACCACTAGAGAAATATGAAAAATGTGTGTTATATAAAGAGACACCTAGTTGAATTGAACAATCAAAGTTTTAAAGTCACAGCCTCACAAGTCATAGCCATTGCTCACAACTATTCCTCTTTGTATCCATCAACATTCGCCTCATCATCATCATCATCGTCATCAAGACCTTATCCCAATTAGGGGTAGGCCACATGAATCTTATTCCTTCATTTCTCTTTATTAAGTACCATAGCTTCATTTAGTCTTAGAGTTTTAAAATCTTTTTTCACTAGTTCTATCCATGTTCTTTTAGGCCTTCTCCTTGCCCTTTTAGAACCTTCTACTTGCATTGCTTCACTCCTTCTAACTAGTGCCACTTTCGATCTCCTTTGGACATGTCCAAACCATTTAAGTCTAATCTCACTCATCTTGTTACCTATTAGTGCTACCCTTAAGTTTTCTCTAATGTTTTCATTTTTAATTCTATCCTTTCTTGTCTTGCCACTCATCCATCTCAACATCCTCATTTCCATGACTGTCATCCTATGAACATGATGCTCCTAAACTACCCAACACTCTGATCCATAGAGCATGGCCGGCCTTATGGCCATCCTATAGAATTTTCCTTTTAATTTGAGTGGCACCCTTCAATCACACAAAACTCTAAATGCACATCTCTATTGGTTCCAACCCAGTTGGATTCTCTAGGTAATGTCCCTCTCAATCTCTCCACTCACATGAATCATTGATCTTAAGTACCAAAAGTGATATTTTCCAGGGACTTCTTGGTTATTAATCTTAACTGGTGTTCCACTCCTACTCCTCTACTTGCTAAAATTGCATTCCATATATTCTGTCTTAGTTCGGCCGATTTTAAATCCTTTAGATTATAATGCTTCTCTCCATAACTCTAGCTTTGTATTTACACCCTCCCTTGTCTCATCAAGTAAAACTATATCATCTGTAAATAGCATGCACCATGGAATCTCCTTATGAAAATGTTTTGTTAACTCATCCATAACCAATGTAAAAAGGTATGGGCTCAATGCCAATCCTTGGTGCAATCCTACATTGATAGAAAAATCATTAGTCTCACCACTAGTGCTGTTAACATTTGTTACCGCTCCCTCATACATATATTTAATTATGTCTATATAACCTCGGAAAACCCCTTTCTCACTCAACATCCTCCATATTAACTCTCTAGAGACTCTATTATAAGCTTTCTCTAAGTCGATAAATACCATGTGGAGGGCTTTTCTCCTCTCCCTATATTTCTCTATCAATGGTCTTAGTAAGAAAATAGCTTCCATGGTAGACCTCCCAGGCATGAAACCAAATTGGTTCTCTGTTACACTTATCTCATGTCATAACCTATTCTTAATCACTCTTTCAAAAAGTTCTATAGTGTGGCTCATAAGTTTGATCCCTCGTTAATTAGCTCTATATGTCTCCTTTATTCTTATAAATTGGTATAATAGAGATTTTCATCTATTCATCTGACATTTTCTTTAATTTTAGAATCTTGTTAGGCAACTTGGTCAACCAAACTACTCTAATATCTCCCATATGCTTCCAAACCTCTATTGTTATACCATCAACCCCCCTGGCTTTTCCTGATTTCATCTTTTTCAAGGCATCTTTCACTTCAATATATTCTAATCCTACGTTCATATTTATAATGTCCAATGTTGTTTAGGTTTATAGAATTTTCAATTTGGATATACTTAGATCCGTTGTCATTTAACAATTTTTGAAAGTATGTTTCCCACCTATGTTTGTTCTCATCATCTTTGACTAGTACACTTTGATCATTACTTCTAATGCATCCTAACATAATCTAAGTCCTTACCCTTTGTTCTCTTACTTTTGCAAGTTTAAACACATATTTCTCACCTTGTCTTGTTCTTAGTCTATTATGGAGGTCATCATATGTCTTAAGTTTAGCCTCACTTACTATTCTCTTAGCAGCCCTTTTAACATTCTTATACTATTCATATTTTTCATTATTTCTAGTCTTTTGCCATGCTTTAAAACTCATTTGTTTTTCTTTAATTACTTTTTGCATTGTTTCACTCCACCACCATGTTTCCTTTACTAATTACCTCTTTCCTTTAGATACTCCTAAGACATCTTTTGCTATTTTCTTAATGGACTCAGTTGTGATGACCTAGGTTTTTGTAACACATTTTGTAATACATTTTTCAAAGGTAGGGCCCTTAGTGCTAAATTTTTTTTGCAAACAATGCAATGAAAATTCTTTTCTTTTAAATTTGTTTGTAACAAAACCCAAGTCTCACCTTAATGTACATAATACACATAGACATTTTGTATAAAATAAAATTTTATTGAATACCAGGAATCATCCAATAGTTCCTTTTTACACAGCTCCTATATTACAATTACAATCATTTGTCCAAATACAATCCAAATTACAAAGTACATAACCAGATTACACAATCTTTAAGGGAAGTACGCTGATCAGTCTTGCAGCTTCTAAGTCTTCAAGCTTTACTTCTTTAAGTCTCCTTCCCTGTATCTAAGATATTGTAAACATTCAAACATTTACAATATCTCAGCAAGCTATGCTTGGTAGGGGATATAAAAATATACTACTTCACTAATATAAGAATACATGCCTCAGTCATTATTCTATAATGGTTACCTATTCATGGATTATCTCAACATAGGGTATATACATTATTTATGTAGTATAGGGTAAATCCATTAAAATAGTAAAATGCTCAAAATTTGTTCCTTCCCCTGGCTATACTCCCCCTTAAGAGATCAATGTTCAGCCAATTCTCATACGGGGATTTTCTTTCCAGGAACTCATGTAATGGCATCTCATCATGCCATGGCATTATACCATGCCTATCATATGTGCATCATAATGCAAAATACTCAAGGACTACTATGCCATAGTCTTAATTTGTACAGCATGTCTGGATATCTACATGATAATCCACTGATACCAACTGTGAAAATAACAAAATCCATGTCCACATGGGGAGGTGTAATGCCCGAGCAATTTATGCTAATTTGGACATTCTATAAGAAATGGACTGTGTTGAATGTTTTACCTTATTTAAAATAGCAAATGAAGGAATTTGTGAGGAAACTTAGTATCATTAGATTCTACTTGAAAAATGGAATCCAACGCCTCAAAGAACGCCAAAAACGGAGTTCGTATAAAGAAGTTATGGTCGTTTAAAGATCAGGGGCAGTTCTGGAATTTAAACAGAAAAACGAAAAAGACGAAAAACGCAGGGGGCCGTTTTGATAACGGCACCCCCTGTCGTCTTCCACCTCCAGATCTCTCCAGAAACCCTCTTTCACGATTTCTCCAGAGAGATATTCCACCGCCAAGGTCGGCACCGCCATAGTAGGGCTATAAAAAGCCCTATCTCCCCCCTCCCCAAAATGTGATTTTTTGATCATTTTGAGACTGGGGTTTCCGGCAAAATCTGAAACCCATCTCAACCCAGCTCCCCTGAGTTTTTTCCGCAATGGTCAAGCCCAAGTTAGGCTGGCCATCTCGTTCCCGTCTCCCCATTTCCCCTCTCTTCTCTTTTCCGATCTGGGCATTGGGGTTTTTCCCCTTTCTTCGAGTTTTCCGGTGAGCAGGAGGTTTAGAGTAAAATGGGGTTCCACCACCGGCGATGGGCGTCCCCAAGCTGCCTAGGTAAGCCTGTTCTTCCCTCTCTTTTGGTTCTTCCCCTTTCAGGCTAGAACCGTGCTGAACCTAGCATTTCCAGCCGATTTTTCTAGCCAGATTTCCTGGCTGGAAAACAACCCAGCCGGTTCCAACCGGCTTTGAGAACCAAGCATCCCAGGGACGCCATGCTCCACCAGCGCCTGGGACTGGGTCCCTAGCACGGGTTCTAGGTGTACAACAGTGCATACACTGGCCTAGGTGCGACCTTTGGGTGCACGCGCGATGTGGGGCATGGGTCCTGGCTCGACCAGGGTGCACGGGGTGCCCTGGGAGCTGAGACACGCCATGCTACACCAAAGGTGCATCCATACAATGCCATTCAGGATGCACGTCATAGCGCGTCGCTTGAGCATGCATGTGCGCGTGTAAAATGCAGTCCCTGGCACAGCCTTTGGGCGCGCATGCACGTGAGGCAGTCGCGGTTCAACTAGGATGCACGGGTATCCTGAGAACTGGGACATGCGGACTTAATGAGACTTTAAAGTTTAGATCAAAGGACAAATTATAGAGTTTAACTACTGAATAGTAGATCTAGATCATAGGATCTAGCCTGACAATGAATTAGGCAGTTAACTATTGAATAGTAGATCCACATCATAGGATCTAGCCTGACAATAAATTAGGCAAGGACCCATGGACCCTAAAAGGCAGATCTAACAATCTAATAGATTGAAATTGATAAGGACTCCTTGTATCCATTCATACCCAAGAGTTTATAAATGAGACCCAAGGACGGGTTGAAGTGATAAAGGACGCAACTCCAGGAGACTTTGAGGTAGGTGCTCTATCGCTACTAGACTTTTAAAAAGAGTCATGATTGTTTTGAATGCATGTTTTCAGTATAAGTTATATGATTTGTTTAGCATAACTTAATCTTATAAACAAATTCAGCATACATGTGACAAATACATTATGCATAGACATGTTTTGCAAACAATTGCATATATTGCATGATTTGTGAGCATTGAGTTCTTGAAAGATTGCATATCCTTGAGGGTTACCAAAAGACGCTGGAGTGCCCAAAAGACGCTGGGTAGGCGGGGC
Organism: Warburgia ugandensis; assembly: GCA_035236585.1. NCBI lineage: Eukaryota > Viridiplantae > Streptophyta > Magnoliopsida > Canellales > Canellaceae > Warburgia > Warburgia ugandensis. The sequence continues at coordinate 55,159,302 of CP141133.1, read as the reverse complement.
CAGAGGGCTGTGCACTTGTGAGGGACCCAAAGAGGACAGGTTTTGAAAAAGAGGTTTTCGCTTGTTTGGTCTTATATGATTTGGGCTAATAAGCTCGTGGGCGCTATGCCGAGAGGTCTGGGTTGGCCTCCAGCCTCTACCACTACTAGGTGGAATGGGTACCACGCCCAAAAAGGGCAACGTCCTTACGTCGACTGCATGTGATACAAGGGGCTACCACTGGTGTCACGGCACTGGGTTGATGTGTCATATGCCCCGTTGAGGCTATGACCGAGTGTCCTCAGGTACCTAGGGACCACACGGCGGTGAGGTCATGGGCATAGTTTGGGCCCTATGGTTTCGTGGATTTACTTGCATTGCATATGGCATGACACGAGGTTGGTCGACCATACCATACTAGATATCCATGAGTTGGATTCAGTTGAGCATCTTATGCATATCATTATGTTTATGATATATGATACTTTCAACTTGGATTATGTTGTTTCTTTAAGCCGTCAGTATTCCAATTCGATAGTGGTTTTTAATATCGGTATTGACCATGATTGTTCGAACATGCATATGTTTTAAAGAGCATATGATTTTAAACATAACATGTATTGCAAAACTAGTAGTGATAGACTCCTACTGAGTATAGTATATACTCACCCTATCCTTAACATTTTTTTCAGGATAGTTCCATCCACGAGTAGAGGACACCTATGTTAGTGCTACGAGAAAGAAAAATCAAAATGAGACAATTATACATGTAAGTGAACACTCTATCCTTTGGACATGTATTTGTATTTAATTACAGTTGGGCTGTGAGCTGTTACTGGATAGACCTGAGGAAAAACATTTATGATTTCTGAAGTTTTTCAAAAACTAGTTTGATTGTTGTGAAAGCAAATGACACTTGGGGTTTTCAAATTGAGTTTAAAACTAAAGATTTTCCGCTGCATTGCATGGTTTTTATAAAATGATTTTCAAATAGGGATGCATCCCGCCTTAGGAATTAGATATTGCATTTAAAAATGCATGGGAAAACCCGGGTCGTCTCAGTTGGTATCAGAGCCCAGGTTTTATCCTTTCACAGCCAGTCCAGCATGTCCAAGGGTCATAGACAATAGAGAAAATCAAGGAGAAGTAGTATAAATAGGAGTAGTAGAGATGACCACTTCTGATTGAGGATTACAATATTAATGCATAAGGCATTTCACCATAAACAAATAGGTGAAAAAGGAGATGGGTCTAGCAAATACTTATATATTGGATGGCTTAAATCTTATCAATAAGGATTGTTGTGCAGTGGTGAAAACTCATATGTGGATCATATTATGATGAGAATGATGAATGAAGATGTTAGTGAACTTGTTAGTAGATAGTTCTGACCTGTAATAGATTAATCTCACTAAAGATGAGAACATTGAAAAACCCAGATGGCTATCTTACCATCATAAAGAATATCATAATATGATCACACTATTAGAAGGGATATGATATGAGTATGATAGCGGATGTAAAAGACAGACTTTGAAGATTTTGATGATAATCTAAGAGGGATGAGAATGCAAGAGAATATTAGGAAATAACTATGAGTCGTACTAGATCACAAAGGTATGGAGCCTGAAAGACTTAGCTCAATTTTGGATACCTTAATTGGAGTCTCATGAAGAGTGAAGTGAGATTGAATAACAACTACCTGAGTATTATGGAGTAATCAGAAGATGTATACAAGGGACATATTATGTGATTAAGAGAAACATAACACTAATATGATAGGGAAATGAATTCGATCGAGTTATCAAAAGATTTTTGACAATAATATTGGGGATGATAGATCTGTGATAATAGATTGATCCTAACATGAACTTGTAAAGTATAGCATGACCAAAACGTCAATGCCATTATGAAGACATTGTCTAAATTTTATTGAGGCTATAGGCAATTGAGGATTTCAATGATCTTAAGATAGTTTAGAATTTCTGAGAAGCATTCAGTTTATCATATATGTTACATAAAGGAATAGATGAAGTATCAATTATATGCAACAAAGCATATAGAGACATTGATCCAGGTAGACCAAATGAGGATTTTGAAGAAAAGAGAGAAAGAGATAGAGATGTAACTATAAGTATTCAATATTGAATATTCAAAAGAGAAAGATCATGACTTTATGAAGATACATACAAATCTTTCATCAAGTGGGAAGATAAACCAATCAACTTCAAAGGAATGATGATAGTTGAGTTGGTGATGATTTTATTATAAAAGAGTATAATAGAGATAAAGCATATGAGGTTTAAGACTTTGAGTAGAGTATCGAATTTCAGGAGATTATGCAACAAGAAATTTTCGAAGAGGAATGGTGACCAACTAGAAATTAAATTCTACAAATGGTTTGATATCAATTATTACAATTAGATTCTTATTAGATGCATTAGCTTATGGGGAACACCAATGGATATAATAAAAAGGAAAATTTGGTGATATCTCACCTTGCCACTACATGAGTAAATAAAATATATTGAAAAGGGAATTAAGCCGGGGCAGTGACTTGTCCATTTAGCAAGTAGGGTACCATCAAGGATCAAATTGAGGTCTTACTATCATAGATTGGAAAACCAAAAATCTTAAGACCATTATTTAGTCATTACCTTTAGAGTACTGTTGACTAAATAAAGGTATCCCACCCTAATTAATCAAGTATGTAGTCGAAGTTATATACTTATAGGGATATTATAAGTATTTGGACATGAGTTTTACCTAAAAGAAGTTACTTATTAGACTAAGTCACTTGAGGGTATGAGGTTAGTTGGTTAGTGATAGACTCCTACTGAGTATAGTATATACTCACCCTATCCTTAACATTTTTTTCAAGATAGCTCCATCCACGAGTATAGGACACTTATGTTAGTGCTACGAGAAAGAAAAATTAAAAGGAGACAATTATACATGTAAGTAAACACTCTACCCTTTGGATATGTATTTGTATTTAATTACAGTTGGGCTGTGAGCTGTGACTGGATAGACCTGGGGAAAAACATTTATGATTTCTGAAGTTTTTTAAAAACTACTTTGATTGTTGTGAAAGCAAATGACACTCGGGGTTTTCAAAATGAGTTTAAAACTAAAGATTTTCCGGTGCATTGCATGGTTTTTATAAAATGGTTTTCAAATAGGGATGCATCCCGCCTTAGGAATTAGATATTGCATTTAAAAATGCATGGGAAAACCCTGGTCGTCTAAGGAGGACCATGGCTGTCACAGTGGCGGCCTTCCCATGATTGCCCCACCCAACGTTTAGTCTCTCTTTGGGCATGGTATCCATTATATAAATTTCAGGAAGCGGGTGGCCAGACCCTCATGACTTCCTTAGCATAGCATCTCTAGTCCTAGGATTGTGTAAAACCAAATCACAAGCGACCATACTTGTACGTAAAATACATTGTACATATCAGACGATGTGTCTATTTAACTAAGGCTAGAATATTTTCTATGCCATATTCTTAGGGTTTCCTTAGTCTACACATCTAATTAATTTCTCATCATTAGATTGGATCATTGAATCAGTTGAATTGGATCATGGAGTTGGATTACTTGGTTGGATCATGTGATTGGATCATTATTATGCTAAGGTACCAAGTATACTTATATCATAAAGGTTTATAATTCTAGACAGAAGATCATGTATGTATACCCATGAATCCTTAATATATTATTGTATATCCACCTACCTCAAAGTGGTATGATGGTATTGATTCATACATCTCAAGTGGTAGTCACTCCATATTGTCCATCATGGTCTTGATTCATACATCTATCAAACCATACGTATAAAGTTATTCCTCTATACAAGTATTCTTGCTACATGTATTTGTGTTATCTTGTGAAGGATGCCCTAATTTTCCTTGAATCATATATGATCAAGGTTTCAAACCTTCGAAGTTCACAATCTACACTATAAGTAAAATCATAGAACAATACTACAATCTACATTATATTTCTTTTCTTTTTGTTTGTGATCCTTCAAGATCTCTCTTAGATCTTGTTTAATCTTCCTTATCTTATTTACAATTTTTATTAAGATTAGATAATTTACTAACCTTTTATACTCTTATTATTATTATTATTATTATTATTCAACTAGTTAATGTTTTATTGGTTGAAGATAGCTTATTCCATCTTAAGTCTAAACAGCTCCTCTTATTTTCAATTGGCTAAGGCTTACTAGCTAAATGGTTGAACACAAAGTGGTTACTTCAATCCTTATGTAAGGAGGCGTTTAGACCTCACAAACGTCAACAAAAAGTAGGAAAAGAGCGAGGCTTTATTAGAGAACTCCTTTAACCACCATATTCAGCATTCACTAGAGTGACCTTAGCTCAACCTTTTATAAGGTTCCTATGAGCATTTTAACCCTAAGTACTCTTTCTAATTTATTTTAATTAAATCCATGAACATTTAAAATGTCATTCATGGAGTTTCATTATTCTCCTAATTTGGGCCAAGGAAATAATATTCCTTATATTATCCTACTAACTATAGCCCTTACTATCATTAAGTCCATGTCATTCCTTCCATATAAATGTCCTTCAACTCTATTTTTCATTTAATCACATTTTCAATGTAATTTTCGTAACACAAGCATTAATGCATAAATAAATAAATAAATCTAACAAGTAAATCTACTAAGCAATAAAAGACAATTATAATAACGTTCAATAAGTCAAATGAAAATTTAACATGCTATAATTGTTCACCATGATCCAACAGTCATAGTTGATTTTTATTCATTTTTCATCTCTTTTAGGGTTTAGATATTGATCTTTCATTTTCCTTCACATCTAATACATTTTCTTAATGTGATTATATCACTAGATCATTGATGCATCTCATCAAATGATCTGATCCTTCGTGATCCAACTGATCAAGAAGATTTTAAGTCATTTTTGCAACATCAAGGGAATGGATCTTAATCTATCCCAAATTATCATGATCAAGTCCATCAATCCATATGATATTAACTTTATATCATCATCCAATTACATCCATACTTTCCAATCCTCCTTGATAAAATTGATCAAGGAGATTGCCATTCATTTTTTATGGATTTTACTACTTTTAAGGTTAGATCTCTCAAGATCTGCCAATTAAATTACATCCAACCCATTTATTTAAGTTAGTATACCATTAGATCATCATTCAAAATGATTTGAATAGTCTGATCATCCTAGATCTTGTAGATCAAGGATGTTAGTACCCTTATCTACTTAAATACAAAAATTTTCATGAATTGAATTCATGATTTTGTTGGTTCAATAGGTTCTCCTCATCAAGAAGAATCCAACCCAACTTTTTAATCTCAATTTGGAGTTAAATTGAGACCATAATTTAGATTTTAAGATTTCAACCTGTTTTAAGGGCTGATATTTGATCTTAATATTTTTGTTTAATTACTTGATCTAGAGGTCCAGAAATTTTATTATGATAATTGTTCTTAAGGTTTTGGGATCCCTTGAATCCATCCATGGGTTTAGATTTCCATTTTAAAGTCAGCTGGGCCTTCATCCAATATTGTTGGCACGGATTTTGTAATTATCACAAATAGATACAATTAAAAACATAAATCTTATGAGTTCAATAACTTACACAAGTGATAAGGAATCTATAGACACTTTTAGATATAAAATTAGAGCTAAATTGAGCTTTTAGTTCAAAACTTGGATGGCCTAGATCAAATCTGGGCTTACGAGTGTGGGGACAGCTAGCGGCTGCGCCTGTTACTGGCTATTATAGGTGGTCTGATAGAGGTGACCAGCTATGGGTGAGACGGTCCAGATCTGGACCGTTGGATCACCCATCACTGGATCTCCTCCATCCATGATAGTCAATGGCCTAGATTTCATCTCTTGGGGTTTTTAGGCCCCAAGAATCCATCCATTAGCTCAAAATTTGTATCTGAGTCATCTTTGATGGTGAATCAGGGTTGATCACTGGTATTGGTTCACCGGTGAAGATCACCGGAGAAACAATTCCGATGTGGCCAAAACTCAACATAAACTTAGGGAAAATGGAGAGGGGGATGGGATCCACCTACCTGGTGTGTTCAGAGTTCAGAAACTTGGCCAAAAAATAAGAAAATCTATGCCTGAGATATAAGTCACTAGAGCTACTATTTTTTGATGATTTGGCCAATGAATACTCTACTGATCGATGTAAAATGATAGGGCTTGTGGGTATTTGAGAGTGTTGAACCTTTTTAACACATCTATAGACGCTCTTAATGGTTCAGGGGGAATATTCCCCCAAGTGCGTTTGTGGACGTGCTAACAGAAGAAAACAAGGAGGGACAAAGAAGGAAGAAAAGAGAGAGAATGGGGAGGAATTTTGAGCTAAAATTTTGGGGGAGGCTAGGAAATTTCATGATGAATTTTATGAACATTTTTGGGGACTTTTTTCTAAAGTATTTATTAGCATTTTTTGAAATTTTCATGATTATATATAATTTTCATGTTTCATTTCTTTTTACTATTAAATTGCCATTGGATTCCCACTTCCACCTCCTTCTCTACTAGTAGTGGTAGTGGTTTGACTCATGATTTCATTTTTTCTGGTCATTGGATCCATTTGTGGGTCTCTTGTGGGCCCCACGGAGGTGTGAAAAGACTATTTTCCCTTTTATGGAGAAAATTTTGTTTTATTCTCTCAAACTTGGAATTGAGCGTACCTAGTGGTGTTGGAATTGTATTTATAAGTACATTCTAAATATTGTTGTCTTAGGTCTTAGTTATGAGTAAAATTATTATTTTACCCTTTTATTTATAAAAATGGAGAAAAATAAGGATTATTCATCTAAACTCAGAATTTGTCGTACTTACAGTCATTCTGAATGGTTTGTCGAGTATGTTTTTAATTGTACATGTCTTATACCTTGATTCTACTTCTATGAGAAGTTCATTTTTAATAACCCTAATATTCTAGTCTGATTTTCCTTGAAATTTTTACTTTCATTATTTATTCAATCTCCTTACAAATGTTAGGGGTGTTACAATCTATCCCCCTTACAAAAATTTCGTCCTTGAAATTTCTAATTTACAATTACTTAAGCAAACTAGGATACAACTTTTTCATTTTGTAACACCCCGGATTTTTAAGACAATTTTTTTTTTTTTTATTATATAATAATGGCAATTTAAATAAGAACATTTGGGATCCCATGAGAAAAGATTTATTTAACATTTTACTAAACCTATCTCAAAAACTCCGGGTGTTAATTTTCCTTTCACAAAATGGCGTACATGTAATTTAAACATAAATAAATAATCCACGTATAAATCAACGTCAAATAAATAGGCGCCTTTATTTTAAATCAAATAAACATCCAAAAGACAGTAATAATATGGCCCAGGGTCTATCCATCATAACATCCCATATAAATGTCCAATATATATCCAAAGATCTAAATCACATCCAAATATAAAGTATGCAGTCCATAATAAAATTCAAATGATAATCCACTCTAATGACTCACATTACTTTCTAAAACTATAGGGAAACTAGTCTTCAGCAGCTCTCAAGGTTTATCAACCGCTTTTCCTTTCCTGGTGTCGCGCTCGAGATCTAAGGCATTGCAAACAAAGCAATGCCTCAAGAAGCTATCGCTTGTGTAGATACATAGACAATTAATGTAATAAATGAAAGAAATAATGAACAGCATTTATGAAAAGTATAACATTTATGGAAATAGTGATATCATAATGCCATGTTCAAATAAATGCCAATTTATTCCATATGCTAAAACATGAACTTCAATGGGTTAAAACATGACATGAATCAATAAAATGGAGCATACATCCGTAATAAGGGCACCCTAAGGTAATGGGTCCCATCACATCGCACTAACATCCCCCGATCGGGGAGTACACGTAGTCAACCTCTGAGTGTCGTCACACCCAGGCATATCATCAATAACCATGCTCATCATACATGCACACATAATAAGAATATGGGCCATCATCTTTGCCGAAGCGTGGCAACCCTCCATGGGTATCAACCACCGCCGCTCCCGTCGACACCGTAACGGAGACTTAGTCCGTCCGTCCATGGAAAGGCTCAGACCGGGAGTGTGGACTATCCATGTTACCAAACCCCTACCGAATGCCATCTATGGGCAAGTGTCTATCATATCACAAACTCATCACATCATAATCTCGGAAGGTGGGTGGCCGGCCCTATCCCTCCTAGCATGACGCCCACCGGGCGAGAGCACCCGTCATCATCAAATATAAAACACGGAAATCATATGTATATGCTAAAACTCAAGAGCACTTATAGCTTGAAATCCCCAAGACATGCCCCTCATCCTGGGGTTAGCCTATAAAAGGACCAGCTACTAAGCCTCTATACTCATTTCCATGTAAATCCATGCATTTTCTATATATATAATAAGAATTAAATCTCTAATTAAGCATAACTAATTAACATCATGCTTGTAAAAGCAGTTTAAATAAGTTTATTCAGTAAAAGAATTCAATTTGGAATAACCATCCTGTACGCAATGTCGCATGAAATCCATGGTAAATAAAAATCGCAATTTAAAACACAATCACACATGATGCTATGTTTAAAACATGGTTTAAAATCAAGGCAAAACATTAGTTGTCGTCACCTACCTCAGTGTGAGATCACTAGCTTGCTAATAACTCCCTTTAATTGGTATATTCAAGTGCACCTGTACATGTCACATCACTATTTTAAAATTTTTCTAAATAAAAAGTGGTCATTTCTAAGTTTTTAAGTTAAAACTAGGTCCGCGTCGTCAATACGGTCACAACGCCTCTTTCGGATCGTGATTTGGACCTCTACAGCTCCCAAAAATCAAGTTTTAGTGAAAACTACCCTCAAATGGGGTTCACCGACCACCATAAGGTGGTTTAAACTGGCGGCGCCCTTTTCTCCCGGTTTATACCGACGTATACGGGGCGCACGAAGACGCACGGCGTCGCAGACGCCGCACGGACGACGCGGCGCGTCTTCGGCTGCGTCACTGCCGCCAGACGCGCGCGTCCGTCCCACCGCGGCAGGCCAACCACGCACGCCGCGCGCGCGGCGCGCACGCGTGCGGCGGCGACGACGTCATGGCGTCGTCCCTGGGCGTCGGGGTGTGCGTCTTGGCGTCAAGGCCCGGGCCATGCGGCACGCGTTGACGACGCCGGAGAAGACGACCGGGATTCCTGCCTCGGCCGGGAGCTCTGAGCTCCGTGCTTTGCGTGATTTTTGCGCCATTTTCTTCAGAATTCTCTCTAGAATCCATTTATGCCCTCCTTTTGCACTAATTTTCTCAAAAACCATGGTTTTTAAACGATTTTCCCAAGTTCCTAAAAACCTCCCTAGGTACTGGTTTTTGAGTTTTCTGGGCAATTCCACCGTTGGATCACTCCCAAATTTAAAGGGTTTTCTCTTGGGTCTCTTGTGCACTAGTTGGACGGTGCGATTTTCAAACGGACAAGGTTTGATCCGTGAAATCACACTCCAACAGTAGCATGCACAAAGTTCCTAAAAATCTGATTTTTTTCCAAAATTTTTAAACGTTTTCTAATTAATTTTCTAATTAATAAATACAGAAAAACATAGGTTTTGAGGCTTACCTTGCACCTGAGCCGGAGTTGCTCGTGTTGCCGGGGCTCCACTCACGGAAAATTCCAAGTTTTTACAGGTGCTAGGGTTTTGCGTAAATACTCGAGAAAACGCTCAAAGTGGAGCGTTTTGGGCAACCTGGGGAGGGTAGATATAGGCCTAGAGTCCCAGGAGAAGAGAACCTCTTCCATTCACGCCTCTTTCCACGTCTCTCCGGCGATTTTTCCGGCACCGGTAGAGACGTGGGGAAGACGGGGGTGCCAGTATCAATTTGGACCCCCGTCTAATACGTCTCTACCAAATGACCAAATTGCCCTTCCAACTTTGTGACTCATAACTCCCTCGTTTGAGCCCGTTTTCGCGCGTTCTGGTGGCGTTGGATTCAGTATCGACGAGCACTTTCTAATCATTATGTTTTCAGGAAATAATTTCATCCATAAATTTTTATTTTAATTTATTTAATAATTTCCTATTTTTATCTTAAAAATTAAGGATATTACATTCTTCCCTCCTTATAAAAATTTCGTCCTCGAAATTTAGCTACATACCTCTATGTAAATAACTCTGATGTATCTTTCGTGATCTCCTCCTGCCTCCCAAGTAGCCTCCGTAGTGAATGATGCCGCCAAAGGACTTTGACCAAGGCAATGGTCTTATTCCTTAACTCCTTGACTTTTGTATCTAAGACGCGCACCTGGTCTCTCCTCAAATGTCATGTCACCGTAGCTCTCGGGATCCGCGCTCCAATACATGTGAGGGATCCGGCACGTATTTCCTTAGCATGTACACGTGAAAGACGTCATGCACATTTGCTTGTTGTGGTGGTAAGGCTCAGATGCCACCGACCCAACTCGTCGTAAGATCTCGAAAGGTCCAATATACCGGGACTAAGCTTTCCTTTATTTCCAAACCTCAACACCCCTTTCATAGAGAAACTTTCAAGAATACATGCTCGCCCTCAAAGAACTCTAAGTCCTTTCGCCTCTTGTACCGCATAACTTTTCCGTCGACCGTGAGCCGTCGCAACCTCTTCCGAATGAGTTGGACTTTCTCTCGCACATTCTTCCACTAACTCGATTTCACCACGCGTCTTTCTCCTACATCACTCCAACATAAAGGTGACCGACAAGGTCTGCCATAAAGTGCCTCATATGGAGCCATCCCAATACTAGCGTGGGATGACTATTATAGCAAATTCCACCAAAGGTAAATGATCTTCCCAGCCTACCCTTCCAATCCATAACACAGCTCGTAGCATATCCTCGATAGTCTGATGGTCCTCTCGCCGTCCGTCCGTCCGAGGATGGAATGCCAAGCAATTTCGAGTCTCGACCCTAATGCCTCTTGCACGCTCTTCCGGTATTTTGAGGTAAATCGCGTATCTCGATCCGATATAATTGTCAAGGAACGCCATGTAGACCGACGATCTCCTTAACATATAATTTCGCTAAGCTATCCACACCGATTTTGTCCGATGGGAAGGAAATGAGCAGACTTGGTCAACTCCGTCCACAACGACCCATATCATGTCGTGGGCCGCTAGCGGTCCTCGGAAGACCTAGAACGAAGTCCATGGTAATATGGTCCCACTTCCACCGTGGAAGGTCCAAGGTCTGCAAGTAGTCTGATGGACGCCGATGCTCACCCCGGCCGACAGTCAAACATCGTGCAACACACTCTCCAACATCCTTTTTCATACCATTCCACCGTAAATGCCTCTTGAGATCCTCGATACATCTTCGTACTCCAGGATGAATTGTATAAGGGGATTGGTGTGCTTCTTGAAGTAACTCGCTTCAATTCGTCATCCGCCGGGTACTACCAACCTCCCTTAAATCTAACTCCTCCATCCGGTCCCTCGAAAAATCTGTCTTATCGCGGTCAAATCCTGTGTTTCCTCGTTTTACCCCGTGCCTCAAGATCCTCACAAAGAACTTAGACCGAGTCGTCAAATTGGCAATCATCACACCCGCCTTCCTACTCGGTGGCATACGCAACGACGTTAGCATTCCCAGGATGGTACTGAATGGTGAAGTCGAAGTCCTTGAGATATTCCATCCATCTCACGCTGCCTCATATTCAATTCACTCGAGTAAAGAAGTACTTGAGGCTCTTATGATCGTGAATACCTCGGATCTCTCACCATAAAGATAATGTCTCCAGGACTTCAACGCAAATACCACGGCAGCTAATTCCAGGTCATGTGTTGGGTAATTTACCTCATGTGTCTTCAACCTGACGCATAGGCAATTACCTTCCCATGTTGCATCAACACTGCTCCTAATCCCTTGCCGCAGGCGTCACAATAAACTACATAACCGCCGCCCGTATGGTAAGGTCAATGGAGCGGTAGTAAGTCTCCTCTTGAGCTCTTGGAAGCTCTCTTCGCAAGCCTCGGTCCATACAAATTGAGTGTCTTTCCTAGTCAGGGTGGTCAATGGTAATGCGATCTTAGAGAATCCCTCTATAAATCGACGATAATACCACCAAACCGAGAAAACCGCGTATCTCACCACTGTCCTGGGCCTCTCCAAAGGTAGTACCGCTCTACCTTTGTTGAATCCACTCCGGCCACTCCATCTTTAGATATGACGTGGCCTAAGAAATGCACCCGGTCTAGCCAAAAATCACACTTACCGAACTTTGGCATACAACCGATGTCGACGAAGTGTGTCTAATACCGTGTGGAGATGCTCTCTCGTGTGTCTCATGACTAGGCGAATAAATCAAGATGTCATCCACAATACAATCACGAACTTATCCAAATAAGCTCGAAAAATACGGTTCATTAGATCCATGAACACCGCAGTTCGTCAATCCAAACGGCATCACTTAGAACTCATAATGACCATAACGACTCCTAAAGGCGGAGTCTTCGAGATATCCTCTTCTCTAACCCTCACCGATGATACCACGACCTCAAATCAATCTTGGAGAACACTTGTGCCGATTGGAGCTGATCAAATAAATCATCTATGCGTGGCAAAGGGTATCGGTTCTTTATAGTAACACCATTCAACAACCGATAGTCAATGCATAGTCTCGTGATCCATCCTTTTTCTTCACGAACAGACCGGTGCTCCCCATGGTGATCCACTCGCCTCGATAAAGCCCTTATCCGAATCTTGCAATTGTACGAAGTTCTCTCAACTCTTTGGAGCCATCCTATATGGTTTGTTGGTTTCTGGGGTTACTCTATGATATTTTTAGGTTGATCTTATCTCCCAGAATGTTCGCATTTTATTGTATAATGGGTGTGTCAAAATTACGGACGCAACGGTAGCCTTGGCTTGTCGACGGAGTTATATAGGCTCCGAAATTGGATTTTTCAAGGTCGCGCCTTAATGGACGACCCAATTGTAGTGCCTAGGGTCCTGCATGCCGCGGTTCTAGAATGCGCGCTCTACGGCTTTCTGGGTATACGCGTTGCGCCTTAGTTGCACCGCAACCGTGCTCATGTGCATACGTCCGAATAGTGTGCTGTGGTGAGTGTGAAAGTCCGCCACCGTGTCCGGCCTCACCTTTCAGCGGTGTAGGAGGCTACTCTAACTTGATCATCTGGTGAGATCTTCATAGCGTCGAATGTCCTCTCCGCCTCAAATAACCATCGCTCGGCCTCCTCCGTGTTACCATCTCCATAAAAGGGTTTTACCATCTTTTGAAACCTTTCCAATAATTTGTTAGTCATCTTAGAGTCACTCGTAGCATCGCCCTCCGTGGCTCTAGTGTGACCGATGGTTCCCTGTACTGGTTGTGAGGGCTGAACTGAAGAAACCATGGGTGCCACTTTAGGTGGTGGAATAGGGCTGGGTTAGGCCGGCAACAAATGGCCTAACTCCTGTATAAGTGGTACGAGTCCTGACATTAACCGATTCAATAACTCGGCATCTCGATCCCCTTGATCAGAGGACTCAGCAGGTGGAGCCACGGCAGGTGCGGGGGTAGACCTTGTCCTTCTCCGAGGAGCCATCTGTTAAAATTTTACATGTCACTAAGTGTAAGTTCCTCTCTCATCTTTTCTCTCTCTACAACTATTATGGACTGTTATTCACATATAAATGGACATTCACAAGGATTATGATGGACTAGACTGGGCTCTGATACCAACTTTGTAACACCCCGGATTTTTAAGACAATTTTTTTTTTTTTTATTATATAATAATGGCAATTTAAATAAGAACATTTGGGATCCCATGAGAAAAGATTTATTTAACATTTTACTAAACCTATCTCAAAAACTCCGGGTGTTAATTTTCCTTTCACAAAATGGCGTACATGTAATTTAAACATAAATAAATAATCCACGTATAAATCAACGTCAAATAAATAGGCTACTTTATTTTAAATCAAATAAACATCCAAAAGACAGTAATAATATGGCCCAGGGTCTATCCATCATAACATCCCATATAAATGTCCAATATATATCCAAAGATCTAAATCACATCCAAATATAAAGTATGCACTTCATAATAAAATTCAAATGATAATCCACTCTAATGACTCACATTACTTTCTAAAAACTATAGGGAAACTAGTCTTCACTCTCAAGGTTTATCAACCGCTTTTCCTTTCCTGGTGTCGCGCTCGAGATCTAAGGCATTGCAAAACAAAGCAATGCCTCAAAGAAGCAACTATCGCTTGTGTAGGGTACATAGACAATTAATGTAATAAATGAAAGAAATAATGAACAAGATTTATGAAAAGTATAACATTTATGGAAATAGTGATATCATAATGCCATGTTCAAATAAATGCCAATTTATTCCATATGCTAAAACATGAAATTCACGGGTTAAAACATGACATGAATCAATAAAATGGAGCATACATCCAGACAAAGGGCACCCTAAGGTAATGGGTCCCATCACATCGCACTAACATCCCGATCAGAGTACACGTAGTCAACCTCTCGAGTGTCGTCACACCCAGGAGCATATCATCAATAACCATGCTCATCATACATGCACACATAATAAGAATATGGGCCATCATGTTGCAGGTGGCAACCCTCCATGGGTATCAACCACCGCCGCTCCCGTCGACACCGTGCTAGGGAGACTTAACGTCTGTCCCCATGGAAAGGCTCGAGACCGGTAGTGTGGACTATCCATGTTACCAAACCCCTACCGAATGCCATCTATGCAAGGTGTGTCTATCATATCACAAACTCATCACATCATAATCTCTAAGGTGGGTGGGTGGCCTACTATCCCTCCTAGCATGACGCCCACCGAGCGAGAGCACCCGTCATCAAATATAAAACACGGAAATCATATGTATATGCTAAAACTCAAGAGCACTTATAGCTTGAAATCCCCAAGACATGCCCCTCATCCTCGGGGTTAGCCTATAAAGGACCGCCAAATACTAAGCCTCTATACTCATTTCCATGTAAATCCATGCATTTTCTATATATATAATAAGAATTAAATCTCTAATTAAGCATAACTAATTAACATCATGCTTGTAAAAGCAGTTTAAATAAGTTTATTCAAGAAAAGAATTCAATTTGGAATAAATCCATCAGACGCAATGTCGCATGAAATCCATGGTAAATAAAAATCGCAATTTAAAACACAATCACACATGATGCTATGTTTAAAACATGGTTTAAAAATCAAGGCAAAACATTACTTGTCGTCACCTACCTCTGTGAGATCACTAGCTTGCTAATAACTCCCTTTAATTGGTATATTCAAGTGCACCCGTACATGTCACATCACTATTTTAAAATTTTTCTAAATAAAAAGTGGTCATTTCTAAGTTTTTAAGTTAAAACTAGGTCCGCGTCAATACGGTCACAACGCCTCTTTCGGATCGTGATTTGGACCTCTGCAGCCTCCCAAAAATCAAGTTTTAGTGAAAACTACCCTCAAATGGGGCTCGCCGACCACCATAAGGTGGTTTAAACCGGCGGCGCCTCTTTTCTCCGCCTATACCGACGCGATACGGGCGCACGAAGACGCACGGCGTCGGCAGCGCACGGGGCACGGACGCGCGCCGCGGCGTTTTTCGGCGTGCGTCACGGCCGCCGGGGCACGCGCGCGTCCCGGTCCCCACTGCGGCAGCCAACCACGCACGTTCCCGCACGCGCGGCGCGCGCGCGCGTGCGGTACGGCGGCCATGTGACGTCGTCCCTCGGGCGTCGTGGGTGTGCGTCTTGGCGCGTCGGGCCAGCAGGCGCCGACGTTGACCGACGCCGAGAGAAGACGACCGGATTCCTGGTCGCTTCTCGGCGAGCTACGCAGCCCGTTTTGCGTGATTTTTGCGCCATTTTCTTCAGAATTCTCTCTAGAATCCATTTTATGCCCTCCTTTTGCACTAATTTTCTCAAAAACCATGGTTTTTAAACGATTTTTCCCAAGTTCCTAAATACCTCCCTAGGTACTGGTTTTGGAGTTTTCTCGGCAATTCCACCGTTGGATCACTCCCAAATTTAAAGGGTTTTCTCTTGTCTCTTGTGCACTAGTTGGACGGTGCGATTTTCAAACGGACAAGGTTTGATCCGTGAAATCACACTCCAACAAAGAGTAGCATGCACAAAGTTCCTAAAAATCTGATTTTTTTCCAAAATTTTTAAACGTTTTCTAATTAATTTTCTAATTAATAAATACAGAAAAACATAGGTTTTGAGGCTTACCTTGCACCTGGCCGGAGTAGCCCGTGTTAGGGGCTCCACTCGCCGAAAAATTCAAGTTTTTCTGAGGCTAGGGTTTTGCGTAAATATCAGGAGAAAACGCACAAAGTGGAGCGTTTTGGCAACCTGGGGAGGGTAGATATAGGCCTAGAGTCCCAGGAGAAGAGAACCTCTACCATTCACGCCCCTTTCCACGTCTCTCGGGCGATTTTTCCGCACCGGTAGAGACGTGTGGAAGACGGGTGCCGATATCAATTTGGACCCCTGTCTAATACGTCTCTACCAAATGACCAAATTGCCCTTCCAACTTTGACGGCTCATAACTCCCTCGTTTGAGCTCCGTTTTTCGCGTTCTTGGTGGCGTTGGATTCGTATCGACGAGCACTTTCTAATCATTATGTTTTCAGGAAATAATTTCATCCATAAATTTTTATTTTAATTTATTTAATAATTTCCTATTTTTATCTTAAAAATTAAGGATATTACACATTTCCTCTTCTAATTCCTAGGTAGCTTCCTCAACCATATAATGTTGCCACAATACCTTGACTAAAGGGATAGATTTGGTCCTCAATTGTTGCTCTTTCCTATCCAAGATCCAGATTTCCCTTTCTTTAAAGGTTAAATTTGTATTTAATGCTTTTAGTATCCTTTGAAGCACATGAGTTTCATCTGGAATGTATTTTTGTAACATGGATACGTGAAATACGTTTTGCACTTCTAAGAGTTGGGGTGGTAGGGCTAATTTGTAAGCCACCATACCAACCCTTTCCAGAATTTCAAAAGGACCAATATACTTTGGACTGAGTTTTCCCCTACTTCCGAAGCTCCTTACTCCCTTAACTGGTGAAACCTTTAAAAACATGTAGTCACCTACTTCGAATTCTAGGTTTTGGCATCTTTTATCTGCATAATTTTTCTAATGATTATGAGCAGCCAACAATATTTTCTTTATTACTCTCACATTGTTTGTACATTGTTCCACTAGTTTTGATTTTATAAATTTCCTCTCTTTGACTTCATCCCAACAGGTTGGCGATCGACATGGTTGTCCAGACAATGCCTCATATGGTGCCATATTGATACTTGCATGGAAACTGTTATTATACGAGAACTCCAGCAGTGGAAGATGTTCATCCCAACTTCCTCTCTAGTCTAATGCACAGGCTCTTAACATATCTTATAAGGTTTGAATTGTCCTTTCTGATTGACCATCCGTTTGGGGATGAAAAGCTGTACTAAACTTTAGTGATGTCCCCAATGCCTGTTGCACGCTCTTCCAGCTTCTAGAGGTAAACCTCCCATTACAATCAGAGATGATGGAGAGTGGGAGCCCATGAAGACTGACTATCTCTTTTACATATAACTGGGCCAAACTATTGACAGATTGGTTTTGTTTGATTGGAAGGAAGTGTGCCGACTTGGATAACCTGTCAACTATTACCCAAATCATATCATGACCTGTCCAAGTTCTTAGTAACTCCATGACAAAGTCCATGGTGGTATGTTTCCATTTCCATTCTGGCAGTTGCAGGGTTCGTAGTAATCCTGCTAGCCTTTGATGTTTAACCTTCACTTGTTGGCAATTTAAGCACTTAGCCACACATTCCCTGATATCTCTTTATACCTTCCCACAAGAAGTTTCTTTTTAAGTCTTGGTACATTTTTGATCCTCTAGGGTGTATAGAAAATTTGAATTGATGGGCTTCTTGCAGTAATGCTTTTCCCAAACTCAAGGGAACAACAAGTCTTCCTTGGAATCGTATACCCCTGTTTGAAGCTTTACTAAACCCCATCTTTTCACACATTTCTTGGATTATTATATCCCCTTCTTGGTCCTTTAAGATTTTCTCAACAAAAAGCTGACTTAATGGTGACATTAGCCAATACTACATTTATATGTCTACTTAGTGCATTAGCCACTACATTAGCCTTTTCAAGATGGTATTGAATTAGAAAATCATGATCCTTAATATATTCCTTCTTTGTCTCATATTCATATCACCTTACGTGAAAATATACTTGAGGCTCTTATGATCGGTGAATACATTGAATTTCTCCCCATATAAGTAATGTCGCCAAATTTTTAAGGCAAACACTACCGCCACAAGTTCTAGGTCATGTACCGAGTAGTTCATTTTATGTTTCTTTAGTTGTCGTGAAGCATAAACAATGACCTTTCCATTTTGCATCAGTACACTTCTTAACCCTTTTCTTGAAGCATCACAGTATATCTCATAATCTCCACTCCTTGATGGTAGGGTCAATACTGGTGTTGCAGTTAATCTCCTCTTTAACTCTTTCAAAACTCCTTTCACATTCATCAGTCTAAGTAAATTGTACTCCTTTTCTAGTCAAATAAGTCAAAGGAAGAGCTACATGGGAAAATCCTTGGATAAATCTATGATAATATCCAGCTAACCCTAAAAATCTTTGTATTTCTGTTGCTGTCTTTAGCTGTTCCCAATTCATTACTGCTTCCACCTTGGTTGGGTCCACCTCTACTCCATTCTGCGAGATTACATGCCCTAGAAAGTTGAACTTTTCCAACCAAAATTCATACTTATTAAATTTCCCAAATAGTTTGTCTTCTAAGTGTGTTTAATACAATTCATAAATGTTCTTGATGTTCCCGTATACTAGCAAAACAAATTAGTATGTCGTCAATGAATACGATTACAAATTTATCTAGAAATTCCTTGAAAATTCTATTCATCAAATCCATAAATATAACAGGAGCATTGGTTAATCCAAAAGCCAACACCCAAATTTCATAATGTCTATACCAGGTTCTAAATGCTGTTTTGAGTATATCTTCATCTTTGATACGCAATTGATGATATCCTGATCTAAGGTCAATTTTAGAAAAGGCCTTAGTAGATTAGAGTTGATTAAAGAGATCATCAATGCAGGAAGAGGGTATCTATTTTTTATTGTCACATTGTTCAGCATCCGATAATCTATACACAACCTCATAGACCCATCTTTCTTTTTTACAAATATCACTGGTGCTCCCCATGGTGAACTACTTGGTTGGATAAACCCTTTGTCCAACAATAGACATGGCTTTTATGTTGAGGAAAATTCTCAAAGGGCCAAGGGGGCCAACCGCAGAGACGCGAACGTGGACAATTTGAGTCAGCCCAGCAAGGACAAAAGACTCTCTTATCAATATAGTAACATAGGCTATTGAGCTAGTGACATCTGAACAGTCAGTGTGGAATGTGGACATAGAAGGTGCACTAGTTGTATGGACAGGCACCTAGATAATATTGCACTAGAGTGATAGACCACCACAGTAGCAGTAATAACATTAGTAGCCATCATTACAACGGTAATCTTGGAGACACTGTGACCGTGACTATTATGATATTCTTTAAAGACTATCTAAGAGGACAATGTGTTCGATAGAATGACATTGAAGATGAAATAGAGATGACCCCACATTGGTAATGATGAGTTATTGCTATTACTTGAAGCAAGTACTAGCCTCAACCCAAGTTATGGAAGGTGCTCTTGTGGTTGTAGATAAACGCACTAGGATCCTTCTTGATCTAGGATCCAGTCATCCTTATGGTTTGAGTATTGGCACCCTGATGAATGTGACTGTATATATATGATAGTCCTTAGGTTGGGAGTTATGACATAGATGGGCAAGTTATTAGAACTTATAAGTACTTCTAGGGAGTACTGGTGGGTATGATGACGAGTGAGAGGATAGACACTGATCTTATACTACTCAATTGATTGATCATGATATCATCCTTTGGATGGATAGTAATTGTAGAAGGACAGTGGATTGCTTTGAGAAAAAGAGTACTTTATGTGTACTTGGACAATTAATGACCTTGTTTTTGTGTAGGAAGAGCATCATTGAGGTTTGTGTTATTTTTCCTTGAAGGTAGTGCAATACTTCCTAATATGCCATATTGGATGGCCCTCGCTGAGCTAGAAGAGTTCCAGCTACGAAAGCTTACTAAGGAGAGTTTATTAGACCAAATGGATCTCCATGAAAGTTAACAGTGCTCTTCATGAAATAGAGACAGAACCTTACAATTATGAACATATTTTTTTGTTTGATAAAATAACAGTGGAGAATTAATATTCTCTATCATGCACTAATGATCTAATTGATCTATATTGGTTGGTGCATGATGCTCGTGGAGATTGATTTGCGGTGTGATCATCATTAGTCGATGATTGTAGAGGAAGACATCTCTCTGGATGATATCAATTGGTGAAATCGATGCACTGACATCATGTTTGGATATGACAGCTAAATTTCTAAAGGTTACTGAGATGAGTAATGATTTAATAGTGAATGACATTTTTAAGGAGCACAAGAAACACTTATGCATTATTCTGAGTATCTAAAAGACTCATCTTTTGTAGTAAATTTATGTGAACATAAATTTTGGTCAAAGAAGATGAATTTTCTTGACCGCAATATCAATATTGATATAGAGACTATTTATTGAGACTGTGATGAACTGGGATTAGCCAAACTAGTGACTAAGGTTGATAGTCTCCTTAGTCTGGTGAACTATTATGGCTGATTATTGAGTTCTCCAGGATAGCAGTGACATAGATACTGTTTATATTAGGTATATGAGCTTGATTTCTCATTAAGGTGAGAAGTGTGATAGTAACGTATGTTTGATACTAAATCATTTTCTTATGTGTAATCTGCTTTTGGATTAGGGCTTATACTTATGAGTAGTTGATGAGGGCGGCCTAAGAGGACGACTGATGAGGGTGGGTGTGCGAGGCATTGGCAAGCTTCTAGGTTGCGAGCTTCTAGGTGGTAGGTTTCTAGGTGCTCACAATATGATTGAGCTGTGGACTAGATTTTGATTGGCATAGGGTACCAAGGACTAAGGTGACATGCTTTGATTTTACTTGGTATGGATTGCCTATTGATGAGCAGCTATGCTCCTGTTTTGATTGGCATATATTGCCTGTTCCTGAGTTGATATGATATATTGTGATTAATATACATTGCCTATTGATGAGGCAAAGTGCTCTGCAATAGATTCGGCATAGGATTGCCCGATTTCGTTGATATGGTGATTACTTATGCTAAGTTGTAAACAAATGATTAACTCTTGGATAAGAGTATGGTTTATGCTGATTGCATTATGTGAATTATTCGAATCCAGAATAGGTTGACATGTAGATTGGATTTTATAAATATGAGGTGCTATCTGAGGAGATAACGTGGTATGGAATTGTTTATTGATGTTGACTTTGGAATGATGGTGCAATATGTAGATCATGTGATATGGGGATGTTTTTATAATTGTTGAAGAATGACATGGAAAGAATTTCGAGGATGAAATTTTTTATAAGGAAGGGGGGATGCAATACATGCTATTTTTAAATTCTAAAAATGCATAATTGCTTGGAAATTTAGAATTTTGTGAAAATTAGAAAATTGGGGATTTGAAAATTTTTAGGGATGAAATCATAGACAAAAACCTCAATATTTGGAATCTACATGAAAAATGGAATTCAATGACACTAAGAATGCAAAAATTAGAATTGTAATTGCACAAGTGGGGCCCATGAAGTCAGATGTTAAAAATGATGAGTTCATGGGCATTTATTAGGCATGGCAATGATTACCAGCATTTATGGCTGGTAATCATTTTTGAAATAAAAGAAAATTAGATTTTAAATAAAAATGAATTTTTAAAAATAATATTTATGGGGGCCTTTAAATGCGCCTCCCCCACCATTAAGGTTTCCCCTCATTTTTCTCCCATGCATTTATCGCACCCCGTTATGCACTCTATCGGTGATGATGCCGGAGATGGAGCCCTGACGTTGATAGGCGCTATGCGGTGATGCTGGTTTTCCTCTATTTTGGTGATAGAGTTTCCCATTTTCACTAACCCAACTAGAGGTAGGCCCCCCATTCATTTTCCCTTTCCATTTTTAGCATCTTTCATTGAATTTTTTTTGTTTCTTAATGCTAGAAAATGGCGTGGAATGCCATTTCTTCAATGACTGTTACGGAGCTACTATTTTTGTGAAAAATCTTTGATGAGACGGTGTCAAATTGTTGATATGAGCCATTCATCTTGTGCATCTCAATACTAGGAACAAACCTTTTAAATTTCACGAAGATCTAATGGCTGATGAAGTCGAAAAACATGAAAAAATAGTAGGGGAAATTTGATAAACTTAATAAAAATTGATTAAAAACCTTAGATGTAGGCAAAATCAATTGATAAAAGTGTCATAAAAAGAAAATACACAAAAATTTGATCAAAATGACATAACATCGTAGGTTTTGAGATTGTGGCCATTGCCGACGATGATCGGAGTCTGGTCGTCGTCTCGGGTAACTGCAGTGCTATGAGGGTGTCTAGAACGCACCTCGAAGATGAGTAGCATGACACATGCGTCATCTTTGAAAGGGATGGAACACCATGCGTCCTAGTGATAGTGATGGTGACGCATGTGGGACGTGTTCCATAGGCGCATACTTGTGACGCAAATTTGATTATTTAATGCAAAAATTGATTCTAAAACATTCATTCACAAAAAAACTCAATTGTGGGAGCTACAAAGGTCCAAATCATGATTCGAGATCCGAGACATCCATTGAGTTTGTATTGATGACATAGACCTATATTTGACATATAACTTTGATTTGACTACTTCTAAACTGATCAAATCACAAAATACTATTCGATAACTTAGATCAGGTCGATCAATGGATGATCAGACTTTAGAAACTAATTGTATGCATCAAATATGTGATGATCTTGAAACTGATTGTATGCATCAAATATGTGATGATCTAGTGGATTAGAAGAAAATATTTCAAGTGATTGTAAAAAAGTGATCTTGACCATTGATCTGATCATGTGCCTTAGGATTGGCTGATCAGAGAGTGATCTAACTGTCAGATCAAAGTGTAATCATGGATATACATGTAAATCACTAAACAAACATAGAAATTTGATGGGTTGTGATGAAAATGATTGGAAATGATGATCATATGTTGCTTATAAGTGATATAGAGTGATCCAATGGTTGGATTGTCTCCAAACTTTATAAGATGAAAGAGACTAACCCTTTATTGATCAAGGATATTAATTGAATGAATCATAACTTAGATTGATGATCAAAGATGACAGATGATTTTCGATGTTAGAAAAACCAACTTCTAGTTTAGGATTGCCCTAATTGAGGGTTAATTACATGATTTGGACTATTAATCCAGGATTAACTACTAGATCAAGGAAATCATTACTTGGATTAGCTTATTTTGAGATTTTAGTACAAAAGTGATTGGATGACTTAGTGTGACTTATGATGTGACAAGTAAGTCAAAGCACGCAATTTGATATTGCCTATGCGCCTGATTAGAGTACCTCGTGTTTGAGGTAGGTGATTACATTTGAAAATTTTCATGATTTCATAGATCATGATGCATTATTTGAGAACTTTGAGGCCTGTGTTTTACGCCCTATCATGTTTTCATTAAAATATATTCATTATACATGTTTGATATCATGACATCATAATTTATGCGATTATCCATATTTTGACACATGACAGACAATATGTTATCATGCCTTTTGACTCGAGCTTGTTGAGATTATTACTACATGGAAGTTTCTATGGTTTATATCATGTTTTGCTACTTTATGACAGGTGTTTTTGCTCGAGTAGTTGCGATGCTAGGAGGGTATTAGGGTTGGCCACCCGCCCTTTGAATTTATATATTATAGACACCAGTCCTGATATGTGAGTAATCATCTGCAGTTTGTGGTAATCATGGGCAGGCCAACCACGCAAATCCAACCGGCTCCCATGCCTCAGCGGACATTAGTCTCCCGTTTCAGTGCTGATGGAGAGCGATAGTGGTTTAGACCTTGGAGTGGTTGCCACTGCAGCATAGTAGCCCGTATTCTTATTCTATATGCCCATGTGGTATGGATATGTTGGGTGAAGCCTATGTAGGTGGGCCTAAGGGCTGAGCAAGCTACTTAGTGTGCGAGCTACAGGTGAGGAATCTTGGGATCATATGTGGTATTAATATATTGGGGGAAGCCAATTTGGGCTGTTAGATGTTGGCAGGCCTAGGGGCTGAGCGAGCTACAGGTGAGGAACCCTGGAATTGGAATGAGTACTCATTGCCAGTGATATGAGTGTAGTGAGGCACTCTTAGGGCTTGATTATGCACGGTGCCTTGTTCATCATGATATGCATGTATATTATGATGTGGACACAAATTATTTTGTGCTTTTGATGGATGCATATCCATGTATTACTCGTGCTTTATTCATTATAGACACTTAATGATTTAATGTGCATTACAAATGATTTGCTCTATGAGATTCGCCATGATGTTGATATCATATGCAATCTATTTTATCACATGTTTTGTCTTGTAATCACCTACACAAACAATAACTTGCTAAGGCATTGCTTTGTTTGCAATGCCTCAGATTTGGAGCGTGACAATGCTAAGGGAAAGCAGGTGGAGCAGCAGTGACTGAATGAGGACCCAAAGGACCATCTGCCACTTAGCACTTCAGAGATAGACTTGGTGTATATTCTTTTCACTTGCAGTTAGACTTCCTTTGGGATGTGTAGGTACTTTGTTATTTGGATGGTATTGAACCCACACTTTTTGTATAGTGTATATTTACTTACACAAGTGTGTGTATAATGTGGTGATCATGGACGGAACCCTAGGGATTATGGACATTTTGTTATTACTATCTCTTTCATGGATGATGATTTTGATTAGACGTAGTTTTAAATTGAGCATGCTCAGCATATTGATGATTTGATTTTGTTTATTGCTGTGGTTTTGGACTTGGATGACCCTTGGGGTTATCTTTTTGGGCATTTCCCTTGAAATGGTCGTGCTATTTTTATTAATTGCAAGTTTTCTATCTTAGGGATATTGTCTATTTTATAAAACATATTATTATTATTACATGTATTGGAAAAAGGTTTTGGAAAACCTGAGGTGTCATAAACTCAAATATCCAAATAAATGGAATAGTTGTCACCATATACTATCTCTGATTAAAATAGATGTGACTGATGAATGGAATAATTGTCACCATATACTACCAATCAAAACTTTTTTGCTTCTCTAGTATTACCTCATTGTATAGACTGGCGTAGATGGCTTTACTTTACCTTGACGTTTGTTTGAAAACCAAGATTTTAATATGATATATCACTTTCTACAGCTAATAATAAATGTTTAAAACAACTAAGTTAGATGTTAATCCATACATGAGCAAAACAAGTTTTTAACTAAGTCATTTAGTTAAGTGTAGATATTACATTCATATCTACATGGGAAAGCCTTCTATGTTAAACATTTAATGAATATGGAATTGAATATGTCATAAAGTAGCTTCTAGACTGAATTAGTTCAACTTAAGCTTCCTTAACCACAAGAGAAACATGAAAAATGTGTGTTATATAAAGAGACACCTAATTGAATTGAACAATCAAAGTTTCAAAGTCCCAGCCTCACAAGTCATAGCCATTTCTTACAACTGTTCCTCTTTGTATCCATCAACATTTGCCTCATCATCATCATCATCATCATCAAGACCTTATCTTATGTTTATGCCCTCCCTTGTCTTATCAATCAAAACTATATTATTTGTAAATAACATGCACCATGAAATCTCTTGCTTAGATTTTCATTAACTCATCCATAACGAAAGTGGAAAGGTATGGCTCAATGCCAATCCTTAGTGCAATCCGATGTAGCTTTAAAATTACTTGCAAGTGCACAAATCAAAGTAATAATTACATGGAATTTTCAAGAGATTATATCTTATTTAAATAATTTATCTTTAACCAATGGAGATGATTTTGATTAAACTAGGAATTTTAAATAATATGGAATTGGAAACATGCTTCAAATTGGAAACTACAACTACAAGAAACTTTCTAAAAATAAAGATATTCAATAAAATTAGAAACTTTCCTAATTAACATACATTCAATAAGAGAAACTAATGCAATACTAGAATGAATGAATTAGGGAAACTTACTGAAAATGAATTTCCTAAATTAAAATTAGAAACTTAAAAATAAAACTTTCTAAAACTAAATAAGGAAACTTTTAAGTAAACTAAGCTACAAACAGCTAACCAACTAATGCTAAACTACGGTCAAGCAATAAACTAACCAAAACTTAAGGGCAAGCAACCCAAGTCCCATGCACATGACCCATTGAGTTGTGTGCATGTTTCATGGGTTAGAAAATGGCTAAAATTCATGAATCAAAAGCATGCCAACATGAGATCTAATCAAAGCACTAACTAAACAACCTAAAGAGCAAAAATGTGTTCCTAAGAAATTAATCAAATAAGATGTATAAACTACTAAAAATTCATCATCTTCATCAAGACCTTATCCCAATTAGGGGTCGGCCACATGAATCTTATTCCTCCATTCCTCTCTCTTAAGTACTATGGCTTCATTTAGTCCCAAAATTTTTAAATCTTTCCTCACCACTTCTATCCACATTCTTTTGGGCCTTCCCCTTGCCTTTTTAGAACCTACTACTTGCATTGCCTCACTCCTTCTAACCAGTGACATTTTCGGTCTCCTTTAGACATGTCCAAACCATCTAGGTCTAGTCTCCCTCATCTTGTTACCTATTGGTGCTACCCTAAAATTTCCTCTAATATTTTCATTCCTAATTCTATTCTTTCTTGTCTCACCACTCATCCATCTCAACATCATCATTTCTCTGATGCTCATCCTATGAGCATGATGTTCCTTAGCTGCCCAACACTCTGATCCATAGAGGATGGCCAGCCTTATGGCCATCCTATAGAAATTTTCTTTTAGATTGAGTGGCACCTGTCGATCACACAAAAGTCTAGATGCACATCCCCATTTATTCCAACACTCTTGGATTCTCTGTGTAACCTCCCTCTCAATCTTTCCACTCTCAATACTCATTAATCTTAATTACCGAAAGTAGTCTTTTAGAGGGACTTCTTGGTTATCAATCTTGACTGGTGTTCCACTCCTACTCTCCTTGTTAAAATTACATTTCATATATTCTATCTTAGTTCGGCTGATTTTAATTCCTTTAGATACAAATGCTTCTCTCCATGACTCTAGCTTTATGTTTATACCTTCCCTTGTCTCATCAAGTAAGACTATATCATCCGCAAAATAGCATGCACCAGGCAATCTCCTCATGAAGATGTTTTGTTAACTCATCCATAACCAACGTGAAAAAGTATGGGCTCAATGCTGATCCTTGGTGCAATCCTATAGTGACAGGAAAATTACCAATCTCGCCACTAGTGGTCTTAACATTTGTTACTGCTCCCTCATACATATCTTTAATTATGTTTATATACCTCTGTGAAACCCTTTTCTCTCCCAACACCCTCCACATTAACTTTCTTAGGACTCTATCATAAACTTTCTCTAAGTCGGGAAAGACCATGTGGAGGCCTTTCCTCTCCTCCTTATATTTCTCTATCAATTGTCTTAGTAAGAAAATAACTTCCATGGTAGACCTCCTGAGCATGAAACCAAATTGATTCTCTGATGCACTTGTCTCATGCCATAGCCTCTTATCAATCACTCTTTCAAAAGGTTTCATAGTGTGGCTCATAAGTTTGATCCCTAGAAAATTAGTGCATCTTTGTATGTCTCCTTTATTCTTATAATGTTGTTAAACAACTTGGTTAACCAAACTACCCCAATATCTGCTATATGCTTCCAAACCTCTATTGGTATACCATCGTGCCCCAGGGCCTTTCCTAATTCCATCTTTTTCAAGGCCTCTTTCACTTCAGGTATTCTAATCCTAGGTTCATATCTATAATATCCAATGTTATTTAGATATATAGTATTTTCAATCCCTATATTCTCAGAGCCATTATCATATAACAATTTTTGAATGTACATTTTCTACCTTTGTTTTGATCTCATCATCTTTGACTAATACCCTTTGATCATCACTTCTAAGGCACCTAACATGATCTAAGTCCTTACCCTTCTGATCTCTTATGTTTGCAAGTCTAAACACATCTTTCTCACCTCCTCTTATTCCTAATCTATTATAGGGCTCATCATATGCTTTAAGTTTAGCCTCACTTACTATTCTCTTAGCAACCTTTTTAGCATTCTTATATAGTTCATGGTTTTCATTATTTCTAGTCTTCTACCACACTTTAAAACACATTCATTTTTCTTTAATAACTTTTTGCACTGTTTCACCCCACCACCATGTTTCCTTTACTAATTTCCTTTTACCTTTAGACACACCTAGGACATCTTTTGCCACTTTCATAATGGACTTAGCAATATTAATCCACATGGTGTTTACTTCTGTTTCATAGTTCTAGTTTTCTTCTACCATCAACTTATTTGTGAATGAGGTTATTTTCTCTCCTTTTAAGTTCCACCACTTAGTTTTTGGATTCCTATTAAGTTTATTTCCTTTCTTCCATCTTTTGATATGGATATCCATAACCATTAACCTATGTTGTAAGGTTAAAGTCTCATAGGGTATTACCTTACAATTCTTACAGATTGATCGTTCAGTATCCTTAAGTAGAAAAAAGTCTATTTGGCTTTTATGAAGTCCACTTTTAAAGGTTATTAAGTGTTCATCGCTGTTCTTAAAGAGTGTATTTACAATGGCTAGGTTATATGCCAAAGCAAAATTGAGGATAGTTTTCCCCATCTCATTTTGTTCACCTATACCATACCCTCTGTGTATTCTATCATATACTTCCTGTTCTTTTCCTACATGATCATTTAAGTCTACTCCTATAAATATCCCCTCAGTGTTGGGAATTTCTTGCCTGACTTGCTCCATATCTTCCCAAGATTGTCTCTTGATTATATCTTCTAACCCTAATTTTGGTGTGTATGCACTTATAACATTTATGATCTACTCTCCTAGGACAAGTTTTACTATTATAATTCTATCAGTGATTCTTTTAATGTTCACAACTTTCTCCTTTAATTCTTCATCCACTATTATTCCTATGCCATTTTTGTTACTATTGTTTCCTACATACCATAATTTATACCCATCGATTTCTCTAGCTTTAGCCCTTTTCCACTTGGTTTCTTAGAGACAAGCGATGTTGACTCTCCTACATTTCATTATGTCTACTAACTCCAAACTCTTACCAGTCCATGTCCCTATATTCAATGTGGTGATACAAATCCTATGCTTTGGAGATATCCTATTTACTAGTGCCCTTCTCGACCTCCATTGCATGAACCCATGTCCACTTTTCACTACACCTGGGTTCTAATGCAGAGCGTCGCTTCCAAGGGGATGCTCTAGTAGCCCTTGCCCATTTTTCACTATACTTGGAATCTAATGTAGCTCATCACTTCTGGGGGAATGCCCTAACAACCCTTGCCCATTTTTCACTACACTTGGGATTCGATGCAGTGCGTAGCTTATGGGGAATAGCCTAGCTTGAGGGAATGCTAGTTTTTGATTCATGTCATGTTAGGGTTGCCATACTTTTAAGAAGCTGGAGATGATTTTCATTTCTTCCTTACAAACTAATATACAAATATATATTCATTTGCAAGCAAGAAAGAAATAGAAAAATCATCATCAAATTCTCCCTTGCCAGCTGGCACCTTAAGTAACGTTGCCATAGTTTTAAGAAGCTGGGGATGATTTTCATTTCTTCCTTACAATCTAATTTACAAATGCATATTCATTTGCAAGAAGGAAAGAAATAAAAAAATCATCTTCAACTTCTCCCTTGCCAATTGGCACATGATGTAAGGCCCTCCTCCTTTTTCATCTAAGCTTGGGATCGGTATTGTCAGAGTTACTACTAGGAATTATGCATGAATATTGAATGAATTTTTTTTAGAAACTAAGTGTTAAAGAAACTCAAATCTAACAAGGCATGGAAAGCAACTTAGTAAGAACCTTTTATGCAAGATAACACTTAAGAATTAAAACATTTTACTACTAGAATCAAGTAGGAACAATGATCTTCAAACAACTTCTTTAATTGAATGGTAAAATACATCAAATTGACTGTGTATGAACATGTATACAAAATTTGAAAATTGTGCACTCTTCTTAAAGCTAAAAACTTAATTCAAATTGAAGATTCAACACACTCCAATGACCTTGAACTCAAATCAGATCACATGCAAGTGAAACCCAAAATAGAATAAAGAAAAGTGATGGCTCGAGTGATGGGAACTTCTCAAGGAAATAGACGCCTAAAACTAGCTCCAACAATCAAGTAAAAAATGTGGAAATTAAGGAAGGGAAACAAGAGATTCAAGCTACTATTCTCATAGCTATCACTACTAGAGAAGAAGTATCTTAAATCTTGAAAGAATTAACAAGAAAAAAATTAGAAAGATTGAAGCAAAGATCAAGGGAAAACAAGCTAGTTCTGTGTATCAAATTAAAGAAACAAATTAAGAACAACCTAACAATGAAATCAAGAAATGACAACAAGGTACTACTAGGAATTAAAGTGCAAAAGCATTTTAGGAATTACCAGGGACTCGCAATGGATTTCCATAAAATTTAATAAAAATCCAAAAAATAAAAAAATTCAATATATATATATATATTAGCAATTGCATTATTTTAGCATTTTTAGGAGCATTTTTCAATTTTTCTTAGTGCATAACCACTCTATTTCCTGAATTTTGGTACTTATTGCTATTTTTACTTTTCAAGCAATTGGAAAAAGACAAATTCACGGGGATCTTAATTAGGATAGAATTTTTTATTTATTTTGAGTGAATTATAGTGAGGATGCCTTGTTATTTTTTTAATCATAATTTATTTAAAAGGGATGTAATAATATAGGTCAAGGGGGGACCATCGTAACATAGAAGTGGAGGTAGAATGTAAATGGTCCCGCACTTGTACGAGAAGATCTTATCCAGGATCCCCACTATGAGCAATCTTAACTCCTTAAAATTCCTAGATTAGGGTTTGCATTATTAGAATAATTTGGCACTATTTTGTAGTATAATTACATATAGAAACCCTATTTTATAATTATTGCATTTTAGGATTTGCATTAGTTTATTATTTTTAATTGTATTTTAGGGCATGTTGATTGCTTTAAGGTGATTTAAATGTTGATCAAACTCCCATGGACTGTGGAAATTAATTAGTAAGGGCCCCTGACCCAGCAAGATCAACGATGGATTTAATCACCACCTCTTGGCCCACCTAGGATAGTCACCACAAGCACACAACCTAGCCATTCAAATTAATTAGAAGAGACGTATAGAGGCTATCACATGCTCATAGGACTCTCTTAAAATGACATAATCTATTATCTCTCCAGTGGCTTCTGTGCATTGTGATTATAGCAGGTGTTTTAAAATCCAAGTGATTTTCCTACACCATCTGTTGACATCTGTTAAGGTCTAAACACCTCTTGACATGAGGATTGTATTAATAACTTAATAACGGAACCCAATTGCTAAGCAGTAGTCAAATTGAAAGAGATGAGGAGTGTTAGATTAGGCTAATTTAAAAGTATCTCCCCCACACAAATTCAAGAAAATCAAAATATTTATGCTAGTTAGCCTTAGGGGATTGTTTAATCGTGTCCTTTGTTTGTGCATCATCCTAGGCATTTATGTTGCATTAGTTAGACTAATTTTCTCATTTCATAAAAAAAGAGAGAGAAAGAAAGTACTCATTCATTGTATACAAAGATTTATTTCATTGTATATAAAGATTCATTACAATGGCCTATCAAGATAGGGATAGATAAAGGATGACTAGTACATTGGATAGGTTATTTGCTCAAAGAAAGATATCATATCCAAAACCTCAATACAACAAATACTATGCCTATTCGGAATCACAATATCCCACTTCTGCATGGCCATCTAGCTCTGCATATAATGATTATTATTAGAGCCAGTGAATGCACCTCATGCATTCACAGAACTAAACAATAACTACTATCTTGAGACAAATTACCAAGACTATATAGGATGTCCTAGGCATTATGAACAACCATGCTCTTAGGATTATCAACCATATCAAGAAAGACCAACATGGTCCTACCATGATCAAGCTTACCAAAATTATCAAGAAACTCAGGGACAACCATTAGGTTTCCAACTTGATCAATCCTTTCTCAATACTCTAATGCCATTGTAGTATGTACCTTTCAAGTTGATGTCTCTAGTACAGAGGGAAAAAGAATTAGACAAGACCCTTCAGTTATTTATGGAATTGAATAAATAATGTCTTTAAGAGATGGGTCAACTTTACGCATTTATGGAAAGGATTGGAGAATTTGAATCAAATGGGAATAATGAGGAGCCATTTATTATTGAGGATAGGATGGAAATTTCATGTGATCATTCTGAGCTACAAAGTCCACAACCATCAATTCAAACCTCTAATATAGATATACCATAGGCAGATCTAAATCATTTGTTATGATTCTGATGAAGAGACTTCCATTCATAAAGAAAATGAAATTGCAGAAACATCTAACCCAGATCCATTCAATTCATGTCCTGCTTATTTTTATGAATTTGATGAAAGCACATTAATTGAGGAGGTGAAGAAATTGTTGGAGATTGTGCCCTTAATGAACACTTCTTAATGACAAACCAGAGTAGAATACCTGCAAAGCCTGATATTCCAATTGAGCCTTGTAATGTAGAATATGTACCTGATTGGAACCTATAGACCTTATTTGAACAACCATTAGATAATAATTTAGGCCCACTTGAAATCTTACATGTATCTATAGAACAAGAAGGGATAGAGTCCGTTGATGTACTGGCCCTACATCAACCAACTCTAACGTACACATTAGAAGATAATCAAGGATTAAGTCAAACCATATCTCTGCCTCCAAAAAAATCAAGAACAACCTTTTAGGGAATTGTAAAGTTAGCTTATACCCCAATTTTAGGAAAATGTAAGGAAAAAGAAGGAAAAAGATACACTAGGTATCAATATTATTCTTAAGTTTGGTCAAGAAAAGGGCCATCCATCTCCATATGGTCCAATAGAATTTAAATTCACAATAGTTCACATTGTTATACCACCATCTAAATTTTCAAGGTGGAGGAATTATATTGATTACCTTGAAATTTTGAAAATGTGGGATCATTAGAATGGTCCCACTCAATTTACAATCATGGTGGTCTCTTGTGTCATAATGCTACGATCACCTAAAATTTCATGGTGGAGGAAATATATTAACTATCATAAGATTCTGAAGTGGCATGAAAAATCTTACCATTTCATTATTAGGATTAGGAAAACTCAGTACTAGCTAGGTCTAGATTAGGGTACATTAGGATATGTTTGGCTAAAGACTTTAAACTTAGCACTCATTGGGAGGTAAACCAGAATTTTTTAGAAAGCCTCATAGTGTTCTACATCACCCATATTCAACTTTGGTCTAACTTTTTAAACATTGAGGATAATGTTTCTTTAAGGTAGAGGGTTGTAGAATTCTAGCAAATTCTAATTTTTTTTAGGGTTTTAGATGATTTCCTTGATTTAAAAAAAGTAAAAAATTTTAAGTCAATTCCTACACTATGATGAGAATTGGATTTTTCTAAATTATAATCTAGATAACTTTAGATTATTAATGGAATCGAACATGATTAATTCATTATTTTACTCATTTTCTAAAATATTCCATGAAAGTGAAATCTCAGATCACATTTGTACATGTAGTTGCATATATGCAGTTTAGATTGATAAGCAATTATAACTTAGAAATCCTAAAGAAATTTAGTGGAGACCTATAACCTAAGTGAGTTTAGAGCCATTCATTCTTTTTGAGAGGTTATAAGTGTTCCTAATTTTCTTCAGCTTGCTTAAACTAAAATTTGATCCCACCAATTTTTAAATTTAGGCAATTACTTGAATTATTAGAGTGTTACCTTTAAAATTCTAAAAGTTCATTGAATTTGAAAGATTATATGTAACCTAGAAAAATATTTAGGCCTTCCTTGCTGTTAATCTAGAGACATAAGGCCTTCCCAAAAGAGTATTTTTACTAGTAGTTAGCCAATTTGAGCCTTTTATGTAATCCTTTTCTTTTCCTATCCGAAATTACCTTTACCCATATTAGCCCACTATACATTATCCATTACCTATCTTCTTCTAAAATAAGTTAGAGATGATTGAAGAAATACGTTTAGTTACAATAAACGTAAAAAAGTGAATATCAAGAAATGAAATATTCTTCAAAGAGGTTCAAAAGTGTTGAAAAAAAAAAAAGTTTGAAGAACATAGAAAAGTGAAAAAAGAAATATCCACTCCAGGAAAATAAAGTAAAGAAGAATTATCAACTTTAGTGGAAGACCTCTACTTATTTTTGAAGAAATTTGGAATACCCTTTATACCCTTTCTTTTCTACCTTGTCCTAAGCCCACATTTTGTCCTAGTTAAAGACCTACTGATTCTAGGATAAATTTAGTCTTGATGAGGATATAAATGAATATGATTTAAAGAGTAGTATTTCTAAATATTCAAAGGTAATGACATGTTATCCATTCTAAAGGGATAAAAACTAAATTCCTTAGTAGCTCCCGTTTCTTCATGACTATATGTCAGATAAATTTACTTTTATTTACTCTACTCATATATTTAAAAGAGAGATATGATTTGAACCCTTTATCTAAGAGATTCTATTTCTGAGTGTATGTTATTAGTGAGGATTGAGGTCAAAACATATTTCAGGATGGAGTCAAAAGTTAGAAGCCTACTTAGAGATAAGGATTATTCTATATGTAAAATGTACACACACACACACACACACACACACACACACACACACACACACACACACACACACACACACACACACACACACACACACTCTGAGATCAAAGCTTAATTGGAATATTTTTAGCATATGATTAGGGTTTTAATTCTTCATTCATTTTTATTAGTAATCTAAAGTTGATAGATTTATTGAAAATAATTCTCTAAGGAAAAAAGTGGAGTAAAAATAATTTTTAGAATTCTGAGATTGATTTTTAGCATATTTTTCTTGAGACTAACAAAATGCTAGTTGGGGGATGTGTTCACTATTCAATTTTGGCTAAAATACCCTTAATCTATCATCAAATTAGATAATCTCATCGATCAATTTTGAAAATTTACTTTAATTTTTGTATTTTAGCTCCAATTGACCATCAAACCATTGATTTGCAAAATTTAATGGTCAGATGATCATCTGAGCTAATCAGATGTATAATGTATGCTTTTGATGATTCTAATTTAGTCCCATGTTTTGTAGATCAACCAAATTGGGTTATTGCTTAGAAAGAGAAGAAATCAAGACACTAATTATAAAATTTGGATAATGGAGAAGAAAATGAGTTGGAATCAAACTCAAACTCTTTTGGAAAAACTATATAAAGAAATGGTAGTATACTTGGGGAAAAAAAAGCAGGTGGGTGGATCTCCCTCTCTACCATCACCCTCTCTCCCTTCTTTCTCTCATATTGCCCCTTCCCTACTATCTCTCTCACTTCCCCTCTCATGTTCCCTCTCTTCTTCTCTTCTTAGATGCACCACACACCCCTTCTCTTCTCCTTCTCCTTCTCCTTCTCCTTTTTTCTCTTTATCTCTTTCCCATCCTCCCCCTCTCCTCTTCTTCTCTCTCTTTCCTTCCCTCTCTATCTCTCCTCCTAGCCTTCTCTCCCTTTCTTACTCTCCTCTCTTTTTTGTTCTTCTTCTCTTTCTCTCTCTTGGTTTCCAACAGGACACCTGATCATGCCGACCAACTCAGTTGAGTAAGTTGGGTGCATTGACATCACCACAACACCCTCCTCTCCACCGAGAACCATATACAAAGGAGGGCATTAGCTGGATCAGCCACCCCCTTCCTTTCTACCTCCCTTCTCCTTCTCCTTCTCTTCTCTCTTTCACTCTCCTTCTTGTTTCTCCTATTTCTCTCTCTCCCTTCTCCCTCTCCATTTTTCTCTCATCCCTTGTTTGCCAGACCAACATTGCACATCACTAGCATCACCACACCTTCTTCCCTCTAGTTGAGCTGACCTGTGCCAGCCTGTCCCATCTCCTCCTTCTGCCCCCTTCTTTTCTTAGTCTGGTCCTAGGAGGAAACTAAGCCAGGCGGTCCCAGGTGATGCCTGAGCCACCCACCAATCGCATCCCCTCACTACTCTCTCTCTTCTCTCTCTCTTTCACCCCAAGTCATTGCTCTCTCTCTCTCTCTCTCTCTGCTCGACACTGGCCAACCCCCCATCTCTCTCTCATTCTCTCTCTCCCTCGTTCCTTCTCTTATGCACTCTCTCTCTGCTGACCGGCTCCATTAGCATAGCCCAGCCTACATTCTCCCTCTATACTTCTCTCTTTCTCTTCTTCTTCTTCTTCTTTCTCTCTCATAGCCCCAACCCACCTGAGCAAGCCACACTGCACCAGTGATGTCAACAATACCCTCCTTCCTTACAACTTCTCCCTCAACATCGTCTTTCTCCGTCAGGTTTTTCTTGGTTAAAATTAGAAATTTGGAAAATTTCCAAATTTGCCCTTTAGATAATAAATCTAATTCCATTCTCATCCTTTTCTCAGCTTATTTCAATTTTGTCCTATCCCTGTTCTTCTATCCAAGTTCTATGTTATTCTCAACTCAATCTAGGTACTATGTTATCCAAACCTATTTTATTTAAGATTAACCAAATCAATAGTCTAGCTTGAATAAATAAGATTTCCTTAATTCTTGATCTTTTTTTTGTCTGATTTTCATTCAATTCCTGGATCTTATTCTTAGGACATATCTTAGTTAATTTATCATTCTAGATCTTCAATCTGAAATCCAAAAACTCAGTCTAAGCTATCCAAAATCTAAAATCATTCTTTAGCCTAGATCATCAAAATTTTGGGAAATTTGAACAATCTAGCCGTTGGGTCCTTAATCAAAAGTACCAGTGAGAGATTGATGAAGGTCGATTGTTGTTTATTAAATCAAATTTGAAGTAATTTGTCATAATGAGGCTAGGGAAGTATATTTTATTTGTTTTTAATTAATTTTCTATCTTTTTGTACATGAATTTCTATAATTTTCATTGGTTAAATAGATTTTAGTTTAACCATTTATTGTTATTTAATTTTTATCATTTCTTTTATTTTGTAAATAATTAAATTTTATTTAAACTCCAACTTTTTAGGTTGAGTCCTCGTGGGATTGACCCGTACTTGCATGAGCTACACTACAATAGCCCATTTGGTGCTGTGGTGATAGAGAGAGATGGTCTAGCATGGTGCTCTGCATACTGCTTGCAACGCTGGGGCAGAGAGAGGAGGGAATGAGAAGAAGCAGAGAAAGAGAGAAAAAGAGGGATGCTATGTGGCTGATTTTCTTAGCACTGGCCAGAGAGGAGGAAGGAGTAGGAAAGAGAAGAGAGGGGAGGAATAAGGAGAGTAAGAGAAGAAGAGAGGGAACATGAGAGGGATAACAAAGAAGGGGGAGTGAGAGAAAAAGAAGGGAGAGAGGGTGATGGCAGTGGGGGAGATCCACCCACCTACTTTTTTTCCTCAAGTGTATTGCCTTTTCTTTATATAGTTTTTCCAAAAGAGTTTTGAGTTTAAAACCTACTCATTTTCTTTTCCCTTATCCAAATTTTGTAATTAGTGTCCTAATTGTCTTCAATTTCTTCTCTTTCTAAGCAATTTCCTCCTTCTTAATTTGTTCTATTTAATTCCAATTTAGTTGATCTGCAAAACATAGGACTAAATTAGAATCATCCAAACTATATGGTATACATATGATTAGCATTGATGATCATCAAACCGTTAAAATTTTCAAATCAATGGTTAGATGGTCAATTAGAGCTAAATTCAAAATTTTAAGTAAATTTTCAAAATTGATTGATGAGATGATCTAATTTGATACTAGATTAAGGGTATTTTGGCCAAAATTGAACACTTAACAACTAACCAAGCATTAAAGTGCAAAAGTGAAAGAAAATATTTGAGAAATCGAAGAGAAAGTAGCCCAAAAGAAAGCCAAAGTCCAAAGCTCCAAAGATCTCCAAGATAGCATGCTCTTTCTAGGATTTTGAATAAAACCCCCTCCTTGAATTTCACATAGAAACCCTTGGGACATTTATAGAGTTTTAGGTTTCCAAGGAGATCTAATTCTAGGAAAGAAAGATGCAATTAGACATAAGACTTAGGTGAAAAGTTAGGTAGAGGGAGGATTAGAAAGTGATGGCATGGCATGGTATATTTAGAAGGGGGGAGGAGTCATCCTTTTAGGGAGGTGGCATGGAGCTCCTCCCCTTGTAATTGTGTGGTGTTTAGTGGTTATGAAAGAGAGAGAAAAGGGAGAAGAGAAAGTTAGGAAAGATGGAAAATTAGTTAGGATTTTTTAGATGATTTGAGCAGGAGCAAATTTAGGAGTTTCCAACCTAAGATGCCAACTAGTTGACAACCAAGCAAGGGAGAAGCATCATTTTTCTAGGAGGTGCCTCCCTCCTTAAGTAAAAATCATGGTTCACCTAGTTGGGTTGAAGAAAAGGATGGAAAATAGATTTGGAAAGTGGGATTCCTCTCTTGATTAGTCCACCTATGCATGCTATATTACCTTAATGATAAATCTCCCAAATTCCTTTTAATTATCTATTGAAAATCAGCATTTTAGATAGGATAATTGTTGGCTCATTTGGCTTAGCTTCATGGCTCACACCCTTGGCTTTAAGGGCTTCACTTTCTCGGCTTCCTTAGCTTGTTACCTTCTCTCATGACTCAAATGACTTAGGTGGCTTTCATAGCTTCCTTACAAAGGTGGTCAAAATGCATGGCCTAAGCACAAACATATTTTAGTCACATTTAAATTCTTCTTGCTTCCTTGCCTTAGGATAATTTTTAGGACTGCTGCAATACAACAAGACATACCTTTAGAGGGCTTTGCCCCCAAGTTGCCAACAAGTGGGTGCTACCCTGTGTATCCCTGGTGTGCTAACCACATAGCTTGACTCATGGAAACTCTGTGAAGTGCGATATAGATCGTTAAATCATCTTCTAACTTCTTACAAAAGAGTAAAAATCGGAATTAAATCCTAAAAACTCATGATTACTCACATACTTACTTTGGATTAGTCCTTGAACCTACTAAATATCAAACTTTTGAATTATTAGGTAAGAAATGCATGTGTTATGATATTTTTAAAAAGCCTAGAATAATGCTTATAATTTATAACATATGGACTACTAATTGGGTAATTTTTTATACAAAATTGAACACTTACCATACACCTCAACCAGAATTTTGCTATCCTGACCAAAACATGCGCAAAATTATAAAAACAAAATGGTTGCCATTTTCATAGGTACTCATGATTGCATTTAACATAACAAGCCCTTAAACCCCTAGGTTACCCCTAATGGATGAGTTAAGCCTCATGAGGGCTTGTTACCCACAAAATTCTATAAGGTTAAGTCCTTTTATTTATCTCAAAGAATTCTCATCCATCAGTAGTGGACTAGCTTTAACAACTTAATAAAGATGAATGAGAAACTCCATAAGTTATCCACATA
This sequence comes from Warburgia ugandensis, assembly GCA_035236585.1. Taxonomy (NCBI): domain Eukaryota; kingdom Viridiplantae; phylum Streptophyta; class Magnoliopsida; order Canellales; family Canellaceae; genus Warburgia; species Warburgia ugandensis. The sequence goes on along the minus strand of CP141133.1, from coordinate 55,119,499 downwards.
CTAAAGCTATTTCATTCCAATTTATATCACAGAGTGAACGTGTGCATATGGGCTACATAACTCAGGACTTCTAAATAGTAATGGTTATTGCTCCACAGGAAAGATGTCTTAACCTCAAATTCTCACTGATATACACTCAAAAATAAAACTCTCAAAGAAATAGGGTAAAAAAAAATTCTCTCTTTATGTGATTAGATCCAAAGATACTAATGGTATACATAACTCATGATCATACATGAGATAAGGAATGTGTAATCCCTAAGAACGGATGCCATTACCAAGACCAGTAAGGGTAGTTCACCATAATACCCTACTATTTGTATCCTTATCAAGGCTATCTTCCACCTTAAGATCAATAGTTCTTTAGATTAGATGAAACGTAGGCTTGGGAATGGTTCTGAAAGAAAGGGTAAAAGGATTCAAATTTTCAAATATGAGTAGAGGTCTTCTATAAATATTGTTAGGCACCTTACTTTTGAGTGCATGGAAGTAAATATTTCTTTTTCTATTTTTCCTTTCTCTCTTCTTTTCTTTTTCTTCTCTTTTTTATTATATATTTTTCAATTTTCCTTGTATTTTTGAGAAGGATCACTTTTCATTGTACTCTTAATATTTTTCACTTCATTGATTTTTGTCCTTTTTCTAAACTTTTATTATGATCCCTACTCATTTTTGAAAGGTAGGTATTGGATATTCTTACTGTGGTTTCTTTACATTAGGGTAGATGGGATTTTGAAAAGAAAAGGCTTACCAAGATGCTCAAAGGGTCTAACTAGTGGTATACATTATTGGTTAGGCTTTATATCTCTGGGCCAAAACAAGGGTGGCCTATATCATTTTCTAGGTTTCTTAAAGCTTATTTGATTCAATAAATGTTTAGGAAATAAAGTTAGTACTACTTTTAGTTCTTGACCTTTTATCCAAAGCAATGATATTGGGACCTCTCAAAATTAATGATTTCTAAAGAAATTATGGAATTACATAGAGCCCTTAGAAAAATGATAGTGTCTAATATTCATAGGATATATAGGTCTCCACTGATTTCCTCAAGGTCTCTAAGTCATAGCATCTATCTTTCTAAACTTACGCATTTCTATTAAGATGTTAAAGTAGGAGAAATGTGAAGCTTCTAAAAATTAATTTCTCATCATAGTAAAGGAACTTTAGCCTTAAAAGCTTGGGAAAAAATTAAGAATTTTTTAAAAGAAAAATAAGGAAAAACATAGAAATCTATCGCCCCAACCTAAATTAAAAATTGTCCCCAATGTTTTGAAATATAGGACTCCTGTATGATAAATGGGTAATACAGAATAATGAGACTGTCTAAAAAACCCTAGGTTCCCTTCTATTAAGTGCTAAGTTTTACATCTTCAGCCAAATATATGGTGCCATTATAAATGAAATTTTAATGATGAAAGCTAATTTTATGATTCATGCATGTATCATGTGACATGCTAAGATGGGTCCTAGTATACAGGTTCCTCTAACAATATCTCTTCTACTTTAGGATTAACTAACTCTATATAGGGTTTCAACCTTGGCCCATTGACTTTGGAAATCTCACCATCCTTCTCCATCTTGATGGTCCCATGAGGGTAAATAGTATGTACTGTGTAGGGTCTAGTCCATGGTGATTGAAGTTTTTCAAGAAATAGATGCAATCAAGAATTAAACAAAAGCCCCTTTTGTCTTGAGGTAAAGGACTTTTGCAGTATGTGTCTATCATGGTTGCTCTTCATGTAGTCATTGTATAACTTGGCTAACTCATATGCATCTTTCATAAACTCATCCAACTCATTGAGTTGGAGCTTCCTATGGGTTCCAGTAATATCTAGGTCAAGATTGAACTTTTCACTAGCCCAGTATGCTTTATGCTCAAGTTTTAATAGGAGGTGGCAGGCCTTTCCATGGACCAAGCAGTAAGGTGACATGCCTATAGGGGTTTTAAATGCGTTGCAATATGCCCATAAAGTGTCACAAAGCCTTAAAGACCAGTCTTTCCAATTTGGATTGATTATCTTTTCTAAAATTTGTTTTATCTCCCTATTTGACACTTTTAATTGTCCACTCATCTAAGGATGTTAAGGGTAGCTATCCTATGGGAAACACCATATTTCTTCATTAAATTCTCAAACACTTTATTACAAAAGTGTTTTGTCCCATCACTAATTATGGCCCTAGGAGTACCAAAGCGCAAATATATTTTCTTTTAAGAACTTGACCCCCACCTCTTGGTCATTAGTCATACATGGTATGGCTTCCACCCATTTGTCCACGTAGTCCACTCCCACAAGGATATATAGATAACCAAAAAAGTTGGAAAAATGTCCCATAAAATCAACACCCCAAGCATCAAATAGCTCAATGATCAAAATAGGATTCAAGGGCATCATATTTATTTTTCCTATGCACCCTAATTGTTAACAGCTAGCACATGCTATGCAATAAACATGCTAGTCTCTAAAAATGGTGGGCTAATAAAAACCACACTACAAAATCTTTGCAATTATCTTTCTAGAAGTAAAATGGCTTCCACGTGCATGGTCATGAAAAAGGAAATGATTTCATAATGTTCACTATTTGGTACACATCTCCGAATGACCTAATTAGAATAATACTTAAGCAAGTAGAGATCGTCCTATTTTTCTATCTATTTGTGTCCAATGATCAAGCATTTGACATGTGATAAGGTAATTAACAATATATGCACACTAAGGTAAATGGGAAATGTGCAATTGTTCATCTAGAAATGTTTCTATTATAGACACATTCTCGCTAGTAGACTCCAGAACTAATCTAGATAAGTGGTCTACGACAATATTTTTGAATCATCCTAGGTTTAGCATCTTTCTTAGAAAGAATGTATTTTAATAGTGCATGGTCTCAAAAAAATAATGACCTTAGATACTAATAGATAAGACTTAAACTTATCTAGAGCAAAAACAACTGCCAACAAAGCTTTTTCTGTGGTGGAATAATTGAGTTGGGCATCATTGAATGTCTTGATAGTATAATATATCACATGGGAAGTTTGTTAATATGTTGTCCCAACCTAACCCTGATCGCATAGTCTGAAGCATAACACAATATTTCAGATGTTGTACTCCAATCTAGTGGTTGAATAATCACTACTACACAGGAGGGTTTTAAAGTCCACATAAAGAAGTCGCATATATGATTATCGACTTTATAAATATTTTAGAAGTCGTTTTAAAATAAACAACTTTAAATATAAATACAAATATATATATATATATACTTAAGAAGTCATTTAAGCATAAGTGACTTTAAAGAACTAGTGCGAGGAGTGAATTTTTCATTAGAAGAACTTTTAAAGTCATTTTTTATGAAAACAACTTCAAAAGTTGATAACTTTTGAAGTTGTTTTAAGGAAGTGACTTCAAAAGTATCGCGATAAATTTGGAGAGAATATTTTATTTAGCGGGAATGGACTTTTAAAGTGGTTTAGTGCTAAGCGACTTCAAAAGGTATACATTTTCAAAGTCATTTAGCACTAAACGACTTTTAAAGTCTTCGATGATTTATAAATAGTTGTCAAAGTATGTTTTTTCCTTTATCTTCTTCTTCTCAAAGTTTTGGCATGACGGCTTCATCTCTGGCCCTTATGCTGCTCTCTTTTTCCCTTCTTACTTTCTATTTTAATATTTTGACTATTTGTGTCATGGAAAAAACTGTAAGTAAGCCACAACTTCTTTTAAATCACGCAAATGTTTCTTTTCTTGTTACTAACTTTTTTATGTTTTTATTTTGTAGATCATGTGGGTTTTCGCACTATATATCATGGGGTTAAGGAATTTGTTTGATCATCTTAATTTCACCAAAATTGTATGATTTCAGTGAAAATGACAAATACTTCTCCATCTAACCTCACTGTTGAAGAAGGGAGAACTATACAATTTGTGGTTCTCACCCAAAATTAGGGTTTAATGAAGAGTGGTGGCTATACCATCAACTTTTTGCCTATTTTAAAGAAAAAGAGTGTTGTCACCAAAATACTAGGCTATATTTTGATGTATAAGAGCAAATTCACTATTTAATCTTATCCTGATAAGATCTAATAGTTTGCAAAATTTGATATATATGTGACATTGGATGTAATAAAAAAAAATTGATTTCTTTGTTGTTGTTAGTATGTAACATTGGATGTAATAAAAAAATAATTTAATTTCCATGCTGATGTGTTTGTTTATAGATATACATATGATTGTGTTGTAAAATTAGTTTCATTTTGATTTATGTAAATCTAGAATGTACAAAAGGTAAATAAATATATTTTTTGTGAAAATTTAAAAATTATTAAAGTCATTTCCAAGAAAATGACTTTAAAAGTTCAAACATCATAAAAATGACTTTAAAAATGCATAACTTTTGAAGCCGTTTTGCAGAAGTGACTTCAAAAGTATTGTGATAAATTTGGTGGGAACATTTTATTTAACAGGAATGGACTTTTAAAGTCATTTAGTGCTAAGAGACTTCAAAACTTAGATATTTTCAAAGTTGTTTAGTACTAAATGACTTCTAAAGTCTTCGATGATTTATAAATAGCTGTCAAAGTATGTTTTTTCCTTTATCTTCTTCTTCTCATGGTTTTCATGATCACTTCATCTTTGGGCCTTATGCTTCTCCTTTTTTCCCTTCTTACTTTCCATTTTTATTTTAACTCTTTGTATCATGGAAAAAACTGCAAATGAACCACAACTTCTTTTAAATCACACTAATATTTCTTTTCTTGTTACTAACTTTTCTATGTTTTTATTTTGTAGATCATGTGGGTTTTTGCACTACATATCATGGGGTTAAAGAATCTATTTGATCATCTTGATTTCACCAAAATCGTATAATTTCATTGAAAATGACAACTATTTCTCTCTCAAGCTTCACTACTAAAAAAAGGGAGAATAATACAATTTGTAGTTCTTACCCAAAATTAGGGTTTGATGAAGAGTGGTGGTTATAACATCAACTTTTGGCCTATTTTGATTAAAAGGAATGTTATCAGCTAAGCACTAGGCTAGATTTTGATAAAAAATGGTAGATTTGCTCTTGATCTTGGATGACAAGATCTAATAATATGTAATATTTTGATATATATATATATATATGTAACATTGGATGTAATAAAAAAATAATTTGATTTCCTTGTTGATGTGTTTGTTTACATATACATATTATAGTGTTGTAAAATTAGTTTCATTGTGTATTTATGTAAATTTGTAAGGTACAAAAGGTAAATAAATATATATTTCATGTGAAAAATTAGAAATTATTAAAATCATTTGTACAAAATGACTTTAAAAGTCATTTTTTGAAAATGACTTTAAAAGAGCATACATTTGAAGTCATTTTTTAAATGACTTCAATTGTACTTCTGTTTTTAGAATTATTTTGTCGACTTCCACCGTGCCTTTTCGCTTTGTTTTTATGAGTGATGCACAAAAACTAAACCAAACTTCTATTTCCCTACTCCAAACCAAATCCTACTTGGGTGAATTGGAATTACATTCATAAATTCGGGGTCAATATCTATTTTTGAGTGTTGGTTAGTAACTCTATGTTTGTCTCATATGTACTATTATGCATATTTGAAGAATTTTTATAAGGTTGTGGGTTAGAAATTGTTCTTTTGAAAGTTGATTTCATTCGTGAATGTGTCTAACATAATTTACTTTTTTTGCTGTTAATTGAAAATTTCCAAGAAATGTAGTTATTTTGAATACTTCTAATTCATGTATATCTAGTGTTTGGTAAAATGCCTAACCTAATCTTTTCATTTCTTACAAGTCTCCATGCAAATTTGCTTCAATTTCTTGTGATAATGGACAAATATGCTTGGATGTCTACGACAAGGACATCGAAAGAATATGAGGAGGGTATAGAAAATTTTATAGAGTTTGCACTTAGGGTAGGTTTTGATAGTAATTGCATTCGTTGTCCATGCTCAAAATGTGGAAACGTGAAAAAAGTAACTGTAGGGGTGTTGAGAGAATACTTATGCTTTAATGGAATCGATGAAAGTTACCACCCATGCATTTGGCATGTGGAAGAACTTTCACATAGGCCCTCGATAAGGCCTAGAATATATGATTAAGACATTGTCAGAAGTGTTGGAGATAGTAGTACAGCTATACCAATGTTTCAAGATGCACCTGGTGACTTCCAAGAAGACCCTGAACAATTTCGTGCTACATTAAAGGAAGCTGATCAACCGTTGTACCTTGAGTGTAAAGATTATACCAAGCTGTCTACAATGGTAGAAATTTACAACGTGAAATCAAAATGTGGTTTTTCATATCAAGGTTTTACAAAAGTCTTAAAAGTAGTCGGTAAGATGCTACTGAAGGATAATAAATTGGTGAGGTCCACATGAGAGGCAAACAAAACCATGGGTGCACTAGGGTTGAAGTATGAGGAGATACATGCATGTCCCAATGATTGCATCTTGTTTAGGAATGAGTATAAGGATAAAACTACATGCTCAACCTGTGGATAGCCAAGATGGAAGTTATAGAAGAATTCAATTGAGATAGTTATAGGTGTTCTTGCAAAGGTTCTATGGTACTTCCCCCCTATGTCAAGGTTCAAAAGAATGTTTCATATAATGGAAACAGTGAAGAAATTAGTGTGGCATACCAATGACAGAGTAGTTAATAGCTTTTCATGCCATCTAGCAGATAGCCTAGCATGGAAACTCATAGACTTCATGTAGCCTAATTTTGGTGAAGAACCTAGTAACCGACATCTAACATTATCTGCAAATGAGAGTAATCCTCATGGTTCTATGAGTAGTAGGTATAATTGTTGGCCCATTATATTTGTTTATTACAACCTTTCACCATCTCTATGTATGAAGAGGAAGTTCATGATGCTGACTATGTTGATATCGGGTCCAAAGCAGTTAGGGAATGACATTGATGTGTACTTGTCTCCCTTAATAGATGATCTTGAGACATTATGGGACATAGGCGTTGAAGCATATGACGCATATAGAAAAGAGTCATTCACCCTATAGGCTATATTATTGCACACAATAAGTGATTTCCCTGCATACGGTAATTTGTCTAGATGCACTGTGAAGGAATACAATGCTTGTCTTTGCAATGATCAAACATGTGTTGTACAACTTAAACATGTTAGGAAAATGATATTCCTTTGGCATAGAAGATGGTTGTATAGAGACCATCCATATCATTTTAAGAAGGGAGAATTTAACAAGAGTGTAGAGACAGGGACACCTCCAAAGATGTTGACAGGACGTCAGGTATTGGAGTAGGTTGAAAATATTAATGTTTTATGGGGAAAGAATATGAAGAAATCAAGTAAACATTCAGGTGAAAGTAATTGTAGAAGTAGAAATCGCTGCATATGCACCATGTGCTTAATGTCATGCACATTGAGAAGAATGCGAGTGAAAGCTTTACCAGCACCTTTCTTAATATACCAAGAAAAGCAAAGGATCGACTTGTAGCTTGAATAGATCTTATGAACATGGGTTTGAAGAGGAGCTTACATCTTGAGGATAGGGACAATCGAGGAACATACTTGCCTAAGGCAAATTATACTCTCGATAGAAAGGAGAGGAGAATAATTTGTAAAACCTTATTTGATCTCAAAGTCCCAGATGGCCACTCTTTGAACTTTAAAAACATTGTTTCCATGGAAGAGCTAAAATTGTTGGGGATGAAGTCCCATGATTGCCATGCATTGATACAACAACTACTACCAGTAGCAATACGTTCTATGTTACCAGACAAAGTTAGGGATGCTATTACAAAATTCTGCCACTTCTTTAATGCTTTATGCAAGAAGGTGGTTGATGTTTCAAAATTACAAGAAATTTAAGGTCATCTAGTGACAACTTTATGTGAGCTTGAGACAATCTTCCCACCATCCATCTTTGAAATCATGGTAGACTTAACGGTGCACCTCATTAATGAGGTTAGTGTGACACCCTAGGTTTTTCATGAAAATTTTTCACGTTTATTTTCCAAAGGTGGCATGCCTCAAATTTTAAAATTCAAAAATAGTGAAAGATAGTTTTCTTTGAAATTCATTTTTCTAAACACCCAGATGTCACCTCAACTCCCATACTATACATAATATAGTTTTTATGGAAGATAGACATACATTTATGAACAACAAGACCCATCCAGTGGTTCACATACACAGCCCCTATAATCATTATATTAAATGTCCAAGCAACATAATCCAAATAACTAACTACACAATACAAAAACTTTAACAAAATATATACCTGAGCACAGAAGTATGACTGTTGAACTCCTCTTGCTTGTGTATATCTTCTCCTGTTTGTCTGTATCTGAGATATTGTAAACATAAAACATTTACAATATCTCAGCAAGTTATGCTTAGTAGGGGAGATTTAAGAAAACATGTTAATTACATATGATTTGGGAATTTTACATCCATTGAAATATTTAATTGTCTACCTGCCATGGATAAAGTAGCTATTTATAATTCTTCTTCATCATATGAATATAATAATCACTCTTAAGAGATTACACTTTACATGATATATATAATCCACTAAAATTTTAAATATTTACCATTATCATTTTCCATATGATACCATACTCCAATTTTATGAACCATACACTGCATAATATATCTACCCATTCACTTCCCGCCATGAATTTTTTTTTATAAAACTATGCCCTCCAAAAATATACATATAGGACTATACCATATATATTGAAATCGTTATAAGTCATAGAAAATTATGAATATAGTCCATAGGTTTTTTAACCTACATTCTCAGACTATACTAAGTCTCTTGCATATACCCCTTACCATATGGGCTATATAAAATTCCAGCCGATGCTGGTAACATCCTAAAAGGCGCCATCATATACGCATGTTGTCATGCTATCATATATGCATTATTCTATGGGCAGAGTGTGTAGCGGATACAATATTGTCCTCTTTGGGTTCCTTACAACTGCCTAACCAGTGTCTGTTGGGCACTCTAGCATCTTTTGGAAACCCTCAAGGATACGCATCATAGTGCATCAAATACAAGGACTACTATGTCGCAGTCTAAATTTGTACAGTGTACCTAGATAACTATATAATAATCCACTGAAAACAACTATGGAAATAACAAAACCCATGTTTGCATGGGGGGGACCATGGCTGTCATAGTGGAGGCTTTCCCATGAATGCCCCACTCAACATTTAGCCTCTCATTGAGCATGGTATCCATCATATAATAAATTTCAGAGAGCGGGTGGTCAAACCCTACAACTCTCCTAGCATAGCATCCCCAGGCCAATGCCTATCTAAATCAAAACTCTCAGGCCACCATGCCTAGATGTAAAATAATAATACATAGGCATCTTGCCTGTCCATAATATATATATATATATATATGAATATCTTATCATAATCCTAACATCCTCACTTATTAGGTGATCACTCACCAAGGATGTATTGTAAAATCCTAGACTCATACATCGCATATGATGTAATGGTACCCATGTACCATAAATGTCTTTTTATCATAATAATAGTTATATATTTTTAAGAACAAATTGTGTGTATCCAGTAATGTCACTAGTAGGTATCAATTATAAGCATGTCATTTATATAGCATTCCAAGTGATTAATTTTTATCATTCATAAGTAATCATTTACTAATTGTTATCATTCATAAGTAATCATTCTCATAATCACATATGTATGAAATGCACAGTTTAAATGACATAATGTTTATCATAAGTAATAAGAGCATGTTTAAAACATGCATCTTAATATTAAGACATGCTTTCTTAATTCTTCACCTACCTTGTGTGACGATTTTGCCCATTTTTCACTGGCTGATCGACTCCTCCTTTTCACCTGGACCCTCCAAATCAAACAATCAATTAGTAATATTTAACAGAATGGTCTAATCGAATAGGTAGAATTGACTAGGATCATAGAGCTTGATCACTTTCCTTACCTGGATCCTTGATTGATCTCGGCCACTGATCAAGATTGGTGGGATCTTCCCTAATTGAGCTTTTGATCCTAAATCTCTCATTAGATTCTTGATCTACACATCCTAATGGTCATGATAGACTATTTGGATTCAAAAAATGGAGTTAGATCATCACAAATCAGATGATCTGACACTCGATCAATGGTCAAGTGAATTCAATGGTTGGATCTTCCCAGATCACAAATGGGGAAACATGTTTTGTTCACTAATATACGATTAGATCAAGATGAAGGGCTAGATCTAATCTTATATTAGGTAGTCTGATGTGAAAGCGACATTTAGACCTATAAGGGAGTTCCTATCCATCACAAATTTAACTTTCGAAGGCAGATCAATGGTTAAATCACGATGATGGTTGTTATAAGTTCATATCTGCCATTTGGAGGCAAATCAACAATTGGATCATGGCAAGATATCCAAAATTAGTCACATATCCATCATTCAAAGATAGATAAATGACTAGATCTTAATGGATGGTTAGATCCGTCACAAATCTGGTCAGATCAAGTGTCTGATCATGATTGATGGTCGGATCTTCTCTAATCAAAGAACAAACATATGGTTTTTGGTCTTGACTATGCCTTGCCATGGAGAACTCATGGGAAAGTTGGAGGGGAAACCAGTTGAAAGATAGGGAGGTGGTCGTTCCCCAGCAAGAACCCAATTTGGATTTTTGTTAGCAAAAAAAAAGGGGATCCAACGAGAAAATGTCAGATCCAGCCTTATGAACTATTAAGCCACGGCAGAGAAAGAGAGGGGTCCCTGCATGTTGGCTACCCAACAGTCAGGCCGTGTCAATGCTGGGCAAAATAGGGGGAGGGGAGATAGTAGCACGATTAGAAGGGAAACCCAATCTGGGTTTTCGTTAATGTCACAGAGGGAGATGTTTGACTGGAAGGGGGAAACCCAATCTGGGTTCCCTGTCAATGCTGAAAAATAAAGTGGGGCTGCATGTCGATGAGTAGGAGGTTCGGGGAGGGTAGACGGGAGATAGGGGATTTTTGGCTCGTTGGCCACCCTTGGCATGCTTTACAGGTGACGAAGAAGAAGATGGGACACTAGGAGTCATGATTGTTCCAAAAAACTAGAGATCTACTGGGGAAAAGGGCTGCTGGCCATGGGGAAAGAGATCGAAGGGAGGGAGAGGGCTTTTTCTCCATTGCCAGTGAGCCAACTCCAGTCGTCGCATCAGGGACAGTTGATTGGGGAGAGAGAGAGTAGACTCGACATTTTGTTGGGTTTACAATGTGAGGGGGGGTTCCAATATCAATTTGGCCCCCTCCTATTAAGTTGTGTGTTTTGTCGGGTTTGCAAACTCAACATTTTATCTTTTAATTACTGTATTGCCCCTGACTTCAAAGACCCATAACTTCTTCATACAGACTCTGTTTTTAGTGTTCTTTAGCTTATTGGATTCCATTTTCCAAGAACTATCTAATTTTTTTAGTTTTAGTTACAAAATTGTACTTATATAAAAAGATATACTCCTTGAAAACTCATAACTTGCTCATGGAATAGTAAAACTTTGGGATGAAATTCATCCATACTCCGATTTCAGTGTTCTTGATGTCGTTGGACTAAATTTTTCGAGGACATTCCAAATATTCATGTTTCCACTCAAAATTCCATTTCTATATAAAATTATTTTCTTTGGGTAAAAATTTCCAAAATTCCAATTTCACATAATAATGCCCAGAATGGTATTTACAAAATTTGGGGTTGTTACAGTTAGAGTCTGTAGGCCAGTTTGCTTCTAATGGATGTATCCGTTTGAGAGGTACATGAAATTTTTAAAAGGGTATGTGCGTAATCACAACCAGCTAGGGAGGTGTATAGTCAAATGTTATATTGCAGAGGAAGTAGTGGAGTTTTGTATATAGCACTTAATAGAAGTGGATGCCATTGGAATCCTAAGAAAGAAACAATCAGTTGCATTTCATGACCTAAAGGTTGGTGAACCTCTATTGAGTGGTCCTGTATTGACCGTTGAGTATAAAAATGGGATCGGGCGCATATTTATATGTTGCGAAATGTTGATGAAGTCCAATCTTGCATTGAGCAAGTTGATCATGCATGCATGAGCTTATGTAAAATTTAATTGCTGATGGTTAATTACATTTTCCATGATTACTCTATTAATTTGTGTGCGTGTACGTAGTGAACACATAGATGTACACAAGTCAAAGAATCCAAGTTACACAAAAGAAACAAAAGTGGCTACAATTTGAGCATTGTCACACTTTCAATAATTGGCTACGTAAGAAGGTGAAATGAAAGAAATCTCATTTAAGTTAAAAAGCCACATTCTGTATATATATATATATATATATATATGTATATGTATATGTATATGTATATATGTATGTATGTATGTATAAAATAATCTTTTCAAATTCAAAGGATAACAGGGCAATAGTGGCTGATGGTATTTATTATGAGGCTATAAGGGAGATTTGGGCCTTAGATTATACTTTCAGAATTGTGATTGTGTTTAAGTGCGATTAGGTGGAACACAACAAAATCAAAACTGATGCCCTTGGATTGACATTGGTTGACTTCAGCAGGATCCGTTATGAAAATGATCAATTTATTTTGGCATCTTAAGAAAAGCAAGTATTTTACGTACAAGATGAACGTGACAAGAGATTGTCAACTATTTTATCATCCTGTCCAAGGGAATTTTATAATGAAGATGATTTAGGAGATGTTGAAATCAATTATCCTTCTATTACCAAAACAATCCCATCAATCGAAGCATTACTTGGTGAGAATGATGATTATGAGGGTGACAATTGTGAGGAAGGTGCTTGGGTTTGAAAACAATATATATTTTGGGGTACAAGGAATATGTATATTAGTCAATTAATATATATATATATATATAATGTCATGTTTATAACTTTTAGCTCTGCATTTGTCATGAGGTATATGGAATATTGATAGTGAGCTCTATATACATATGAATGCATGAATCAAGGTTCACTATCATAAAAAAGCCGTTTCATTTTGTATTACTTGTTAAATACTATGAAATATTAACATAAAAGGTGTAAATATTTTGAATAAAAAATTATAAAAAAGTATAAAATATTGTATACTTATAAAGTCATTTATCTATAAATGACTTTAAAAGTGTATACTTTTCAAGTCATTTATTTCTTAATGACTTTAAAAGTCTACACTTTAAAAGTTCTTTATAATATAAACAATTTCTTTATATATAAAAAAAAAAGTAGAAACAATAGGGACCTCCTAAATTTACCATATTAAATATTTATCATCTTTGATTCTTAAATAACAATTTATAAATTTTGGAATTATGTGAATTTGGTTTCAAGAAAATTAACCTTAATATAAGAAGCACTCTAACAGGCATAGGTCATGAAATGGATAAGGAAATTTTAAGCTAGCACTCCCACATTTCCACTTCATAACTTGAGCCATGAACCCCAAATCCTGAACCCTGAATCCCGAACCCTAAACCCCAAACCATGAACTCTAAACCTTGAATCTTGGAACTAAACCCTTACCTTGAACCCTAATTCCATATATATATATATATATATATATATATAAATTTTAGGTCTTTTTTCATTGGCTATATGCATGGATTGATAAGTTAGGTATATATATGTGCATACAAAGAATGCATGAATTGATGTTGACTATAAAAAAAGTATGTTTCATTGTGTATTAATTGTTAGATATTGTAAGGTAGTAACATAAAAGGTGTTTACAATTTGAATAAGAAAATTTAAATTATTACTTTTAAAGTTGTTTTCAAAAAATGACTTTAAAAGTTAAGACAATTAAAGTCCTTTTTTTGAAAATTACTTTAAAAGGTAACACTTTTAAAGTCATTTTTCTGAAAATGACTTTAAAAGTTTAAATCACATCATAATTAATTATTCATATTTCTTTTTCTTAATGTCTTTTAGTACTACAATTTTTGTACTTCTTTGGTTATCACATATTTTTATTTCTTTAGGAGTATTTCTAAAATATTTTGTGATGCAAGTAAACTTTAGAAGCTTAATGTCAATCAAATACATACATATATGTATATATATATATATATATATATATATATTCATTTAAAATTAAGTATATAAAACCACCCTGTGCCCTAAACCTTAACCCCGAACTCTAAACCCTGAACCTTGAATCCTGAAACCTAAATCCTAATTCCATATTTATAATTTAAATTAGCTCTTTTGTCATGAGCTATATATATGTATGTATGTATGTATGTGTGTATATATATATATATATATATATATATATATGGATTGAAATGGACAACGAAATTTAAGCTAACACACCCACATTCACACCTCATAATTAATTTATCATCTTATTTTGCTTAATGTTCTTTTATTAGTATAGTTTTTGTAATTCTTTAGTTATAACATATTTTTAGTTCTTAATTTAGGAGTGTTTCTATAGTATGTTGTGGCACAAGTAAATTTTGGAAGCTTATAGTGATAATTAAATATATATATATATATGCATTTAAAATTAATTAATTGTTATATATGAAGTACTAACATAAAAGGTATATATATTTTGAATAAAAATATATTTTGCTTAATGTCCTTTTATTAGTATAGTTTTTGTAATTCTTTGGTTATCACATATTTTTAGTTCTTAATTTAGGAGTGTTTCTAAAGTATTTTGTGATACATATAAACCTATGTTGACTTCAAAAGTGTACACTTTTAAAGCATGTACTTCAAATAATAATTTATAAAAGTTTGACTTATGTGACTTTAGTGTCAAGAAAACTTTAATATAAGAACCACACTCTCTCACACACACACATGCATATAGCTCATGAAATGGAAAGGAAAATTTAAGCTAACACACCCACATTCCCACTTCATAATTAATTTACCATCTTATTTTGCTTAATATTCTTTTATTAGTATAGTTTTTGTAATTCTTTGGTTATCACATATTTTTAGTTCTTAATTTTGGTTATTATTGTATTTTGTAGCTTGAGTAAGCTTTAGAAGCTTATAGTGTCAATCAAATATATATATATATTCATTTAAAATTAATTAATTATTATATATTAATTACTAACATAAAAAGTGTATATATTTTGAATAAAAAATTATAAAATAGTGTATACTTTTAGAGTCATTTTTCTCTAAACGACTTTAAAAGTGTACACTTTTAAAGCCATTTTATATATAAACGACTACTTTATGCACCCTTATTTAAACCACAAAATAGACTTCCTATGCCATGCCTGACTAACACAGAGAAAAAACAAGGGAGAAGAAGAAGAACAAGGAAGGAGAGGAGAAGAGGGAGAATTTTGGTGGTCGAAGGAGAAAAGGGTAGTACAAGGGGGGCGGGAGAAGTGGGTTCCGATGAGGGGGTGGTGCGGGAGGGGGCTTGTGTGGGGTATTGGAGAGGGGGTGAAGGCAGGGTACCATGGAGGGGGAGGTCGAGGGCAAGGGACCCAAGAAGGGGTAGGGTGGGGGTTCGGACAAGGTACTGGAGAGGGGAGAGGTGGGGGTAGGGAGGGGGTTCGGGTGGGGACCATAGAGAGGGGAGGTGGGGGGTGGGGTGGTGGTTCAGGTGGGGTATCGGAGAGAGGGGAGGTGGGGGCGTGGTGGCGGTTTGGGTGGGGTACCGCAGAGAGGGTAATGTCGACCTACTCATCAGCCAAAGAATTTTGCAACAACCTATAGGCAATCCATAACTATGAATATTTTTATGATGAAGAGTAATGATTCTATTTTTGAAGTCTTTACTACATTTACCAATGTTATTAGTGGTTTGAAATCTTTTGGTAAGTTTTTTACTAGCTAAGTTGGTGAATAATATTCATAGGTCTTTCCTTAAATTTTGAGATGCCAAAGGGTCAACAATCCAAGAAGCTAAAGATTTAGAGAATTTGAAACATGATGAGCTTATAAGATCACTCATGACCTATAAGATTGCTCCTAAGTTCAAAAAAGAAGAGGTGCCAAAGTAGAAGAAAGGAATATCGCTTAGATCCACTATAGAGGATGAGACTAAAAGTGTTGAAGATATTGCACTTCTTACTAGGAAGTTTAAGAAGTTCATTAAGAGAAGAAAGGACAATGAAAAGAAAAACTTTAAGAAAGCTACCAACAAAGATTATAAGAAAAAACTTTAAGAAAGCATTATTAGAAGGAAGAGAGAGAGAGAGAGAGAGAGAGAGAGAGAGAGAGAGAGAGAGAGAGAGAGAGAGAGAGAGAGAGAGAGAGAGAGTATATCTCATGAAAATAAGTATTAGAAAATAAAAAATAATAGAAAAAATTCACTTAAAAAACTTGGTGAAGAAAAGAAGAACAATGAAATTCAAGTGAATGATCTTTCCAAAATAGTAAGAAAATGGCTGAAATGTGTGGACTAAAAGTTTACTTACATGTGATCTAACCAAAATACTAACTAAAATATCTAAAAAACTAAATTAGTTCTTAAGAGATCAAGTAAATAAAGTATATGGACTGCTTGAAATTATGTATGACTCATGAAAGGTAAAATTCCAAAAGTAAGATACTCATGAAACTTAAATAAAAAAAGGTATGAATTAACATGGTGCATGTGATCCAAGACATGAAACATGATCATAAAACTAAAATTTTAATGAACTTCAAGCATGTAAATAACTAAGAGAAACTTGCATGAATCATTAACTTTATTAGATGTAATTTGGTACATGAATTGTGCACACATACATATATAGATGAACATCTAGCATAAGTTAAGCTTAGCACTACTTTTGAATAACTACAGCCACTAAGAGATGTGAACTCGAACTAGTGGAGTTAAAGACTATTGAAAGGTCTATGGGATTTGTAGCCCCTTTACAAATATCTATACTAAGTAGGCAAATACTTTTCCTGCATCCTTTATCTATTTTCGTTGAGGTTAGTTTGTCATGCATGTTAGATATTGTATGTTTATGTGAATGGATGGAGGTAGTGTCTTCTTTAATTACTTTTTTACTTAAACTATGTTTATCTGGGACATTGGTTTGGTTTCTTTAAATGCATTATATAGCCTTTTTTTATGTCATCGTTCTAATATCATTAAGTGTTTCTTTGTAGTAACAATGGAATGAGAAGAACATCGAACTGAAGATTACAGTCACATTGAAGAGCATGAACATGAGGCCAACATGAGCACTACTCCAAAAAGAAAGCGCAGAGGATGAACAACAATGGAAAAGGTTATCAAGAGAAAGTCGAAGGGAATTAAAGAAACTGTCCAATACAATAGTAAAGGGCAAGAGCTTGGTGAGATTGCCCCTGCTTATAATAGTTTCCTCTGCTCTATAGTAAGAGGCATGGTTCCTATCACATTTGAGGATTGGTGACATGTGCCATCCTCGACAAAAGATTCAATATGGGAAATGGTGAAGGTATGTAAACATTAAGTACATGTATTATTTACATTATAATTTTCCTTATTTTTCAAATATAGTAATTTGATGCGTTCAATTTACAGTCTGCCTTTGACATGCCGTATGGCAAGAAGATGCATGCTTTACAAGGGGCAAGTGATAAGTGGAGAAAATGGAAGAACTACCTTGTTTGCAATTACATAGCTTCAAATGTCAACAATCCGTCAAGACTATACATAGTGCCTTCCATTTACTCTTGCGTCATTGACTAAGAGGCCTAGAATGCATTTGTACAGAATTACACCTCCGCCAAGGTTGAGGCATGTGCAGAACAATGCTTCATTTTTTTTAATTACATGTAATGTTCAATTAATGCACTTGATCACACATGTAAAAATGTGCATGTGAAGAGTGTAAGGGGAAGAAAGGAGCATGAAACAAATATGCAACACCACCTATATAGGATGGGCTATGCTTGTTTGGAAGAATGTGAAGTAAGCATCTGTGACAATTTATCCCATTCAATTTAATGCTACTATAGTTATATACATGTTCTTTAACTATAGTGCCTTTACTTGATAGTAAAAAAAGATGGGAATACAAAACCCATTGATCACTCTATCCTCTGGAAGATGGCACATTCAGTGGGTCATACTAGCAACAGGTTTATAGATGAAGCTATTGTGTTGGTGCATAGTAAGTGGTTCCACCTGTCCATAAATTTTTTACAATTAATTAGATGAAATGATCATGTCTTTCTAATTAAATTATGCAGGACATTCTTACCCAAGAAAGCGCTACTACAGGAACTTTAAGCAGCACTGTTGCCAGGGATAACATCCTATATAGGGAAATGGGCAATAAGTAGGACCACCCTAGTTGAGTTAGGGGCATGGGTTGAGGTGTTTTTCCTTCTAAATTCTTTGGTAGAGGATGTATACCTAGAGTTCAAGATGATGAGCAGGCCTACAATGAACTCATTGAGAAAATAAAGGGTGATTTATTTAGACAGTAGTGTAAGGGAGGTATAATAATTGTTCGTTGACCCCTTACTCAACATACACACCCTACTATACCTCCATCACATGAGAGCATCAATTCCCCATCTAAAGAAGGTAATGAAGGACATCTACCTCCCCTCAAAAATGAAATTCCTCCCCAAGAGGTATTATATTGACAAAACTATAAATTTTCATTGTCCATTTGTAATAATTCTATATCTCAACCTTTCTATTGCATATTTGATTTGCAGGTGGGTCAATGACTGTTGCCCTTGGATTCCCATCAAAATGTCATGGCAGTTGGTTCATGCTATTAGCATGAATCAAACATTTTGCATGTAATTGGTATGCCACCACATACTAAGCAAGTGCCCATTACCATGGCCTTGAGTGTTAATGCCTACCTACCATTTCCATTACAAATGAAAAATATTATAACCGTTGAGGAGGTAGTTGCATACCACATTGCTTGGTCGGAGGCACTAGTCATTTCCATAGAGTCCACAATATGTATCTTATCATACTACCTTCCTCATTAATATTTTTTAGCTAAAGACCTCACTTAATTGTTTAATAACTCTATACATTAATCAACAGCAAAATGAGGCATCGAGATGGGCCGCCATTCCAGTGTCACCTTTAGTTGCTGCACCAATGGAATAGGTACTTGTATATATCTTCGTCTTTTATTTCATCATAAATTAGGCTCTCTTCATAGATTAATATTATATTATTTAGTTGAAATTTTTTACATTTTTACAGTAGCTAACCTAGGAGTGTGTGGAAGTCACACCTAGCACACCTTGATCCCTTAGGTTAATCTATTGTCTAATCAATGACAACATGGAAATCAATCATGTACAAATGAAGTGGGGAGTGCTTGTTGAGGATGTTGTTAAAGTGCCACTTATGGTAGAGGACCTATTATGAGTTTGCTTATGGGATCAACTTGAGCATCCTCACCTTGTCTCCTACGTGGGATATGTGCATATACTTGCTTGTAAATCATTTGGTATTTAATTACATACTATATTTTAATGGTATATGTAATAATTATTTATTTTATGTAGCTTCTTGAATGATGCTATTAGCCTTTTTGAGGGTGAGGGTACACTTTACCAATTCCTTGACCCTAGCATCATTTCTGAAGCGATAGAGCAATGGCCGATTGAGAGGCGTATTAAGGAGATTTTTCCAAGCTTCTTTTGTTGCTCTCAGGGACAAGGCTTAATGATTCCCTACAATAGAAAGTAAGTTTTAATTTTCTTATTTTCTTACCAATTTATTCTTTACTTAGGGATTGTCAACTTCCATTACAATCCATATGAGTGTCTATGTAGGTCTCATTGGATGTTGTGCATTTTGGATGTGCATGGTGGTCATGCTTTCTTTTTTTATTCTTGTTGGGTGCACATTTGCCCCTCCCTCATCGATATTATAAATAAGTAAGATTTTTTTTTTTCATGTGTTATGTGTAGATAAGTAATTTGTTATTCATCTATAATGCATTTGACTTTTAAATTTGTAGGAGTTGGTTGGAATGGGCTACAGTGATTGAGGCTTTACAGCCACCAAAACTCACATGGAAGAATGTCAAGGTATATGAAATAGTTAATTGCTTTAAGTTGTCACTAATTAAACTTACACTATTAAAAATGATATTTATGAATTCTTTTTTGTTGTCCTTGTTACATAGTACCCTAAACAATAATCTGATTGGGAGTGTGGGTATTATGTCCTAAGGTACATGAGGATCCTAATATTTGATTGTACTCCTTTCTCTAATTTAAAAAAGGGAGAAATTTTTTTATTTTTCATAATCTTATATTTTTCTATAGTTTTTATGGATCTAGCTAAAAAGTTTTAGCTTAATTAAATATGTTTTATTTCAGGCTACTGTGCTTTCTGAGTGGGCAAATAAGAAGAGTTACTCCAGAGTAAATCTCAATGAAATACAAAATGAATGGGTTGAGTATGTAATGAGTTTCAATTAGATTATTTGAAGTGACTACTTAGACTTGAAATACAAAATAAAGTATTTTTTCATTGACTTATTCATGTTCCTTTAGATTTTATTATTTTCTTTGATATATATATTTGCATTTTAAGTAATGAATGAGAAGAAATTTGGAGTGGTGGAATAAAGGAGTACAGATGAAGAGAATTTGGAGTTTGAACATGAAGTGAATTTGTGGCGGTTGAATTATATAACTTTTACAAGATGAAGAATGAGAGGGTTACTTAGAATGTGTATGGATTTACAAATTAAGTGAATGTGGATGTCATAGACAATGAATATGTTGTAGTTTCTTATATAAATTATTTTCAAGATATATGTGGATGGATAATGATGAGTATGGATGTTTTGTAGCCATTATTTAGGTTTTATATTTTAACAATGATTTGGGGTATTAAGAAAGAAGTGGATGCATGCTAGATGTTTGTTTTTTCATGTTTATAAAGATTGTTTGTATTAGGTGTATAGAATGTTTGTTATTCAATATATACACAGTCGTAGTGTATCAAGAAAGAAGTCAATGCATTATAGTGGATGGTGGTTTGGAATGTGTATGGAGATTGAAGTTATTAAGTGTATATGATGTTTAGTTTTTCATGTTCATAAAGATTGTTTGAAGTATTAGGTACATAGAATGTTTGTTATTCAATGTATACACAGGTGATAATGTATCAAAAAATTAAGATGTGGATGCAATGTAGTGGTTATTGGTTTTTCATGTTTGTGGATATTGAAGTATTTTTATGTATATATGGTACTATGTATTAAGAAGTAGATGAACATTGTTTGTAAAATAGGTTCTTAATGTTTATAAACATTGATTCAATATCTATGTTCGTTATTCATTATATGCAGGAGGTGGAGCAAAAAGACAAATATGAAAAGAAAAAAAAAACTTTAAAGTTGTTTTTTTTTTTTCTTTCAAAAATGACTTTATAAGTTCAAACTTTTAAATTCATTTTTAAAGAAAATGACTTTAAAAGGTGACACTTTTAATGTTGTTTTTAAAAAAACAACTTTAAGAGATGACACTTTTAGAGTCGTTTTGAAAAAAACAACTTTAAAAGATTCAAGAATTATATTTAAATATTTTTACTTTCGAAGTTACTTATATGAAAACGACTTCTAAAATCACAAAAATTTGAAGGTGTTTTATAAAATCATCTTCAAAAGTTCATCCAAATGAAATTATTTTGAAGTCGCTTATCAAAAACAACTTCTAAAGTCATCAACATTGGAAGTCATTTTTTTCTAAGTGACTTCAAAAGTATGTTAATATTTGGTTATTTTTGAAGTCGCTTACAATAAAACAACTTCTAAAGTTGATGACTTTAGAATTCATTTTTATATAAGTGACTTCAAATGTGTATGCCTTTTGAAGTCGTTTTAGGAAAGTGACTTTAAAAGTTTATGACTTTTAAAGTTGATTTTTTAAATGACTTTAAAAGTTGATGACATTCCAAGTCGCCTTGGTACAAGTCACTTCGTAAGCAACTTCTATTAGCACTTTTTACCAACTTTAAAACCCCCCCTATAGTAGTGAATAGGTGCAAAAGTTAAATTAGCCTATAGACATTCTAATGCTTTCATACAATTATCATCAAAGTCAAAAGTTGCCTCCTTCCTAAGTAAATTATACAGGGGCTTAGCAATTTTATTAGAGTCCTTGATGAATCATTTATAGAAACTAGAATAGCCTAAAAATGAGAGAATTCCTTTCAATATCCTTGGTGGAGGAAGGTTAGATATTAAATCTACTTTGGCTTTGTCAACTTCTATTCCATTGTTTGATATAATGTGGCTTAAAACAATGCCATTTTGCAACATTAAATGACATTTTTTCCTAATTTAGCAGTAAATTCTTATTCTAACACCTAGCAAGGACTAATTTTAAATGGTGTAGGCATTCATCAAATGTAGAACCAAACATTGAAAAATCATCCATAAACATTTCTAAAAACCACCCCACCATATTAAAAAATATGCTCAACATACACCTTGAAAAGTAACTGGGGCATTACAAAGTCCAAAAGGTATACGATGGTAGGCAAAGGTCACAAAAGGG
Organism: Warburgia ugandensis; assembly: GCA_035236585.1. Lineage (NCBI taxonomy): Eukaryota > Viridiplantae > Streptophyta > Magnoliopsida > Canellales > Canellaceae > Warburgia > Warburgia ugandensis. The sequence goes on along the minus strand of CP141133.1, from coordinate 55,097,011 downwards.
TATGAGAAGGTAGTCTTCTCCTAGTACTTAAGTACTATGATGATTTGATTATAGCCAGAGTAACTATCGGGAAAGTAGTAATAACTATGACTGGCTAACCATTCTAGCATTTGGTTTATAAATGAAAGAGGAAAATGGTCTTTCCTCATGACCGAGTTTAGTTTTCAGTAATCCGTACAAACTCTCCATCCAATGGTCATTTGAGTGGGACTAACACATTACCTTCATTATGGATTACCATGACTTCAAATTTCTTGGATACAACTTGGATTGGGCTAACCCAAGTGCTATTAGAAATAGGATAGATAACACAACATCTACGAGTTTTAGCACTTTGTCTCTGACAACATCTTTGTAATGGGGTTTAGTCACCTTTGTGTTTTTCTAGATGGTTTAGCACTTTTTTCTAGGTGAATTGTATGCATACAGATAGCAGGGGTAATCCCTTTAATGTCTATTATATTCCACCCTAAGGCTCTCTTATGTTCTGTGAGAACATCAAGGACCTTTCCTTCCTATTCCTGATCTGGATCTGAGGCTATGATTACAAGTAAGGATTCATCAAGTCCTAGGGTGGAATATTTCATATTTTCAAGTAATGGCTTAAGGACCAAGTTGGGTGGTTTTTCTACTAAAGGCATAGGGACAAAATTTGAAGGAAGAAGAGGTTCCACTTGAGGTCCCCATTTGGAGGTATCCATGATTGGTGCAGGATCTAAAAGATTATTTACCTCTTCTATGGACTTGTTTATATTAAAGTCATAATTAAAGTGTGTTATACATGCCTCAAGTAGATCTAGAATAGACAATAGTGGATTAGTATCTTGAAGTAGACCTTCAATTAAATTTACCACATAGGAATCATCTATGTCTAGATTTTGATGATCAAGATTAAAAGCTAGATGTTGATCATCAACATTAAAAATATTGAGCTTCACTTTCATATTGCCAAAGGAAAATTTCATTACACTATTTCTATAGTTGATGATGGCATTGGACGATGCCAAAAATAGATGTCCAAGAATTACCGGGATCTAACTATTGGGGTTTGACATAGGCTGAGTATCCAGGACAATAAAATCTACAGGAAAGTAAAATTGGTTTACTTGTATTAGAACATCTTCAACCATACCATGTGGAATCTTTATTGATCTATCTACTAATAGGTTAACACTAGCCTCTAAATCTAATAGTGCCATATTAATGACATGGTTTCCAATAACACAAGAGATGGTAGGACAACCTAGGTCTCTAAATTTGGGAGGGGTCTAGTGCTAGATCAAGGAGCTCACCTGCTTGGTGAGGAAGGCTTTTCTTTTGCACATTAAGCTTGTGCTTTTGTGTGCAGATCTCATTAAGAAATTTAACATAAGCAACAATGTCTTTGATGCCATTGAGTAATGTGGTATTTATTTGCACATGCTTGAACACATTCATTATCTCATGGAAATTGATTCCTTTCTTAGCCTTGTTTTGTAGCTAAGGGAATGGGGCTTTAGTCGCACAAGGTGCCTCCATTATAGGCTCAGATGGAGTGGGAGATTTCCATCTTTTCTCTTCCTCATATCCTTTTTCTTGTTCATTCTCCTCTATAGTCTCCTTAGTCTGCCCTACTTTGTTATCAACCTGATGACCACTCTTAAGGCTAGTGATAGACTTTTCTCACTCATGGGATCTTTGGGTATGTGAACTAAACCCTAATTCAAACTGGCCCTTAGTTCAAATTTTCCCTTAGGGTTTGGAATTAGCTAACTAGGAAATTGTCCCTTTCCCCTATCACTCAAAGCAATTAGCAACTGGCCAATTTGCATTTCTAATTTGGCAATAGCTTGAGAATTGACATTTGATCTTTGTATGTTATCAATGATGGCCTGTCTAGCTTCATCCTAATGTTTTAAAGTTTTCTCCATAAATGATTGCATAGTTTCCTCAAAGGTTGGTTTCTTTTGTTACTGAGGGAATTAAAAACTAGGTGGCTACAGGGAAACTGAAGCTTTACTAAAGCTTTGTGCAAGAGGGTTCATGGATGAACCTCCCTGGTAATTGTTCTTAGACCATGACAAATTAAGATGCATAGCCCATCCTAGATTATAGTTCTCAGAGTAAGGATCGTTGCTAGGATTGTGATACTCATTCATTATATTCACTTGTTCTAAAACATATACTTTGTATACTCTATTATATGGACAGGCTGTGGTTAAATGGGCCTAGCTAGAACAAATAATACAAATCTTTTGTGAAGGTTTAGTGGATGCATTAGTAACCATGTAGACATCTATTCTATGGAACATACTTTCAACCTTGTCCATTCTTTAAGTCAAGGATGTAGCTTATATAACATATTTAAGGTCACTGCAATTTCATGCAGCCCTCCTTTCTTTTGAGGATGGGTATTTCTTTATCTTATTGGAATAGTTCCATTGCTGGAAATTGTCAGCTAAAGTTTTAATAAATTCTTAGGACTCTGTTTCATTTTTCAACATGAGGGCCCCTCCATTAGTTGCATCTACCATTTGTTTATTTTGAGATGTAATTGCCTCATAAAAGTACTAAACATATTGCCATTTTTCAAATCCATGGTGGGTACACTTTTGTAGTAATTCATTCCACCTTTCCCAGCATTCATAATATAGCTCATTATGTTTTTGATGGAAATTAATGATCTCCCTACGAGGGTAGTCTTATGGACAGGGAAGAACTTGTTTAGGAACTTTTTAGACAACTGGTGCCATGTGGTAATGGAACTAACCTCTAAAGAATTCAATCATGATTTGGCCTTATCTTTCAATGAGAAAGGGAATGACCTAAGTCTAATAGAATTATCTAAGACATTTCAAAATTTAAATGTAGCATACATATCAAGGAATTCCTTGATATGTAGGAATGAATTTTCTCTCTCATGACCATAAAATGTTGGAAGTAACTATATAACTCTAGGTTTAAGTTCAAAGTGGTTTGCATTGGTGGGTGATAATGTGATGCATGATGGGGTGTTTAATTGGGGTAGCACATGGATATCTCTAATGGCTTTATGCTCACCTACAGCTTTTGGGACGACCATGGGGTAAGAAATTTGATTTCTTCCCCCTTGCCTATGGGTATGTTCAATCTTAAGATTTAATGGTACTAATTGCAAGTTCTTAGATCCATGCCCTTGCATACACTAAAATAAAACATGTCTAAATGATACAACCTAAATCTTAATGTGATCCTAACTCTATATAATGCATAATCACTCAATCCCTAATGTTAGCAAGCTATTTTGACAATCTATTTTAATCTACAAGCTGGGTGCTCTTAGTCCTAGATCTAGATAACTCCTCCTTTTATCTAGGCTCTACTATTACTTATCAATTAGGTTCTACTCTAAAGTGGTTAAAACAATTCTCATGGAAGGAGGAGTATAGACATCAACAACTGTCAAAGAAAGGCACTGAAAAATCACTTAGATTTTGGATACCCACTACAACCGCAATGTTTAGAAGACACTAGAGTGACAATAGATCTCCTCTTTTAAAAAAGGTTACAAACTTAATACCCTAAGTCTCTTACTAGATTTAAAATTAAGATTCAAAGGTTGGGATCACAAATATATAAGGATTTGATTTGATTACCTAGGTGGGCCTAAGATCTAGTGATGAAATACAGTCCTTATCTTATGAGGGTTCCTGTAGGGCCCTTACTATTAATGTGTTCCATCGACCATAAAGCAATAAACACACAATGCAAAACAAGAAAAGAAAACTAAAGGTATTTACATGCTATCCAACAAAGTAAACTTTGTTAAATAAGTAAAATTTAAAGTAATTAGTTTAACTAAAATGCAACAAGTATAATGAGTGACCCTAAACTATATGAGTTATAATAGGAACCAATGTGTAAATTACACTAAATGTAACTACACTAAGAAAATAAAAGAGAGTGAGAGAAGCTTATAGTGAGGTTTTTGATGAAGATCAAGTGTGGGCCACCATACCCCACACTTGCCATGTATTATTACAACACATTTAAAATGAAATAAATAATTACAAATTACAGTGAGGCCTCACTATAAGTTCACTCAAATACAATCCTTATCTTATGAGGGTTCCTATGGGACCCTTATTATTAATGTGTTCCATCGACCATAAAGCAGTAAACATAAAATGCAAAACAAGAAAAGAAAACTAAAGGCATTTACATGCTATCCAACAAAGTAAACTTTGTTAAATAAGTGCAATTTAATGTAATAACCTTAACTAAAATGCAACAAGTATAATGAATGACCCTAAATTATATGAGTTATAATAGGAACCAATATGTAAATTACACTAAATGTAACGACACTAAGAAAATAAAAGAGTGTGAGAGAAGCTTATAGTGAGGTTTTTGATGAAGATCAAGTGTGGGCAACCATACCCCACACTTGCCATGTATTATTACAACACATTTAAAATGAAATAAATAATTACAAATTACAGCGAGGCCTCACTACAAGTTCACTCAAATACAATCCTTATCTTATGAGGGTTCCTATGGGGCCCTTATTATTAATGTGTTCCATCGACCATAAAGCAGTAAACATAAAATGCAAAACAAGAAAAGAAAACTAAAGGCATTTACATGCTATCCAACAAAGTAAACTTTGTTAAATAAGTGCAATTTAATGTAATAACCTTAACTAAAATGCAACAAGTATAATGAATGACCCTAAATTATATGAGCTATAATAGGAACCAATATGTAAATTACACTATATGTAACTACACTAAGAAAATAAAAGAGAGTGAGAGAAGCTTATAGTGAGGTTTTTAATGAAGATCAAGTGTGGGCCACCATACCCCCACACTTGCCATGTATTATTGCAACACATTTAAAATGAAATAAATAATTACAAATTACAGCGAGGCCTCACTACAAGGTCACTCAAAAACCCTAATCTAATAAAGCAATGAAATCCTAATTAAGTTGATGAAGCCTTGGCCCACAGGATCACTGCCATTCCTTTTGACAAATTACCCTCACATAAAATAAAGATTGATTATGAATTTGTGAGGAATTAGCAAAATATGTAAGAATGATGCAAAAACTCTAATCTAATGGGACCTTAAACTACGATTAGAAGTAAACATTATAAACAAAGATTTGACCACAATCTGTTGTGATTCCCTAGTAACAACACCAAAAAAAGAGAGAGGTCAATCCCACAAGGAATCTAAATAAAATTTCAATTAGATCTTATTTAAATCATTTATCTTAATCCAAAGAGAGATTGTTTTGATTAAACTAGGAATTTAAACAACATGGAATTGGAAACATGCATCAAATGAGAAACTACAACTAAAGAAAACTTTCTAAAAATAAAGATATTCAATTAAATTAGAATCTTTTCTAACTAATATGCATTCAATAAAATAAACTAACACAAAACTTGAATAAATGAATCTAGGAAACATAAAGTTAAGGAAACTTACTAAAAATGAACCATCTTAAACTAACACTTTCTTAGAACAAAAATTAGAAACTTACTAAAAATAAAACATTATAAAACTAAATAAGGAAACTTTCTAACCAATGATTCAACACATTACAATGACCTTAAACTAAAGTTAAATAACAAGCAAGTGAAACCCGGAAGAGAATCAAGAGAAAAGAGGGCTTGAATGATGGGAACTAGTCAAGGAAAAACACACCTAAAACTAGCTCCAACAATCAATTGAACAATATGAAAATCAAGGAAGGGAAGCAAGATATTCAAGCTACTATTCTCTTAGCTGTCACTACCAAAGAAGACATACCTTAGATTTTGAAAGAATGAGTTAGAAAAAACTAGAGAAATTGAAGCAAAGATCAAGAGAAAAACAAGCTAGTTCTATATGTATGGAATTAAGGAAACAAAACCAAAACAACCTAACAATGTGTTAATGTTTTCCGCAAGTGCATGGGCTATTGTAGTATAGCTATGCAAATATGGGTTGATCCCACAGGGACTCATTTTAATTGGAGTTTTTAATAAAATTTAATTTTTTAAAATTCAATTCAATTGAAAAAATTTAACAAAAAAAATTTTAAACTTCAGATATAATTTATCAATGAGAATTACAAAAGTTCAACACAAGAATAAAGGAAATTAACTAAAGAAACAAGAAAATTCCACTTCCCTAGACTAGTTATTGTCAATTTCTTCAGATTTGAGCATATAAACTTTGATCAAACTCCATCAGCATCTTTTTGGTACTCCTGATTGATGATCCACCAAATGGATTAGGCAGATTTTAGAAATTCTAAGAGATCTGGCTTAAATAAGAATTTTGGGCTTTGGACTATTTAGATCACTTTCTGGGGTTCAGATTAAATATCTGAACATTAATCATGATAATGGATGTCTGCAAAATGAATCTGTAAAATTAATTTGAAATCTGAGAATAAACGAAGGAGAAATTGAAGCTTTTTGTTTGATAAGGCTAACCCGTTAATGGGTTAGGTGTAGAGATTAGGCAGTTCCTAGATAAGAAAAATGCAAATAAAACAAAATCAGAATAAAATGAGACACAGATGGAATTAAACATAAAGGACATAAATGAGATTTCTTTAAATGAACAAGGGAAAAACTAGAATTTTGGTGAAAATCTGGTTTTAAGAAAAAAAACCCAAGAAACCTAGACTAAGAAGGATAGAAACAAAGGAGGGAGAAGAGAAGGAAGAAAGGGAAGAGAGGAAAAAGGCAAGGAGAGGGACGCGGGAGGAAAACCCAATTCGGGTTTCCTTCTTTGGGCTGTCTACTAAAGAGAAAACTGTCAGATCGGGTGATCTGGGCTTCGCACGGTCAGGCTGGACTTTCCTGACTTGCTCCTAGGTTGACGTCAATAGGTGCTAGGCAGCCTTGAATTGGGTTGAGTGTCAGGCCAGAGGAGACAACGCCTGGCTAGAGAAAAACGACACCTTGTCTAGCCACCATCTGAAGCAGAGGAGATAGGGAGAATCTGGCGGCAGGGAGACTTGGGGAAGGCTGCGGTGAACGGAGAAGAAGAGAGATGGGGTGTCCAATGGAGGAAGAAGAGATTTTGATGATGAAGGTGAAGTAGAGATGGGGCAGTTGTTGTGAGGTGGTGTGGTGGATAGAAACTGGAACTTAGTTTCCTGTTGGAAACCGAGAGGAAAAGAAAATGGGCTAGGCATGTTGGGTTGAAGAGAACCCAGGCATGATGGAGATGAAGCCTGGGTCAGTGAAGGCAGTGGAGGGTGAGGAGGTGCAACGGTGATGGGATGGAAGTTGAGACAGCACAGAGTGGAGGAGACGGAGTGTGAAAGAAAGATGAAGAAGAAGAACTTAAAAGAGAAAGGAAAGAGATAGAGGGAAGGAGATGCAATGAAGAAAAAAAATGACAAAAAGAGAGAAATTGAAATAGAAGGCAAAGTCGAGAGATAGAACGAGAGAGATGGAGATTAAGAGAGCAAGGATATGGTGAAAAAAATGGGAGCCCTCCCCACGGTTTAAAGAAGGGGTTTAAGAATAGAAGCGAGAAGAGAGGAGAATGGGAAAGTGGAAATGCGAAGGGAAAGATGGAGGGGAAAAGGAAGGTGGTGAGAAGAAGATGAGAGAATAGAATAGAAGAAAAGAGGAAGTGGTAGGACGTGAGGGAGTGGGGAAGGAAAGAAAGAATAAGGAGGGAAAGAGGAGAAAGGGAAAGAGGAAAGAGAGAAGAGGAGGAAAGAGAGTGGGGGAGAGAGAGTTTTGCTTGCCTCCTTTAAGCTCTCCCTTTTGGAAATATATTCAAAATTTAAAATTGCCTTTCCTTTTTTTCCATGATTCCAAATTAAGCTCCCTTGTCTTTTAGAAAACTATCCCAACCATCTCTATGGGTGATCTGGTCCACCCAATTTTCTTTAAGATGATCTACACTATTAACTTTTAATCATACCTATCCATGCGTCTTTTGATTGATCTGCAAAAGAAAAGACTAAATTATAATTATCTGAACTATACATTAATCATCTAATGAGCTCTAATGATCATCTAACTGTTGATTTTGAGAAATTAAGATTTGGACAGTCAATTTGAGCTAACTTTTAAATCAAGCTAAATTTTACAATTTGGACAGTTAGATGATCTAATTGAATGCTAAACTTGGGGTCTTTTAGCCAAAATTAAACACTTATCACAATGAAATCAAGGAATGACAGTAAGGTAGTAACATGTAATTAAAGTTCAAAAGAAAAAGAAAATACTTGAGGAATCTAAGATAAAGCAGCCCAAAAGCAAACCAAAGTCCAAAGCTCTAGATCTCCAAGATAAACTGCTCTTTCAACGATTTTGAATAAAAGCCCTACCTGAATTTCACATTGAAACCCCTGGGATATTTATAGAGTTCTAGGTTTCTAATTTGGTGAGATCTATTTTAGGAAAGAACGATGCAATTAGAAATAGGATTTAGGTGGAAAGTTACGCGGAGAGAGGATTAGCAAGTGATGACACAACATGCTATATTTAGAAGGAGGAGAAGAGTCACCTTTTATAGAAGGTGGCGTGGACCCCTCCCCTTCTAATTGTGTGGTGTTTGGTGGCTAAGAAAGAGAGAGAAAAGGGAGAAGAAAAATCTAGGAAAGATGAGGACTTAGTTAGGATTTTGAGTTCATTTCAGTGGGAAACAATTTAGGAGTTTCCAACTTAAGATGGAACCTAGGTGACAACCAACCAAGGGGGGCAGGGTGAGATGTGGGGAGCATCTCCTTTTTAGGAGGTGCCTCTCTCCTTAAGTAAAAATCATGGTTCACCTAGTTGGGTTGGAGGAAAAGGGTGGAAAATAGATTTTGAAAGCAGGATTTCTCTCTTCATTAGTCCACTTATGCTTGCTACCTTACATTATTGATAAATCTCCCAAATTCCTTTTAATTATACCTTGAAAATCATCATTTTAGCATAGAATCCAATTGTGTGACTTCAAGTGTCATTAACTTAAGTGGTTTGATGGATCACTTTTGTTGGCACAATTAGCTTGGTTTCATGGCTCACACCCCTGGCTTTAATGGCTTGGCTTTCTCGGCCTCCTTAGCTTGTCACCTTTTCTCATGGCTTAAATGGCTTATGTGGCCTTCATGGGTCCCACGGTGGTGGAAATGTATGACTTGTGCACAAACACATTTTAGTCACCTTCAAATTCTTCTAATTGCTTCCTTGCTTGCCCTACAACCTATTTGACCATCTTCTCACTTCCTACAAAAGAGTAAAAAGCCTAATTAAATCCTAGAAAATTATGACTGTTCACATAGTTACTTTGAATTAGCTCCTAAACCTAACAAATATCAAACTTTTGAATTATTGTGCTAGAAATGCTTATGTTATGAAATTAAAAAAAAAAACCCAACAATATTACGTGTAATTTACACGTGGACAACTAATTGGGTACTTTTTATACAAAATTAAACACTTATAACAATCCTATAGTGATAGGAAAATCATTTGTCTCTTCACTAGTGGTCTTAACATTTATTATTGTTCCCTCATATATATCCTTATTATTTCTTTATACTACCCATGAAACTCCTTTCTTGCCTAACACCCACCATATTAACTCTTCAGGGACCCTATCATAAACTTCTAGTTGTAAATAATGCCAATCACTCATTAGCATAATCATCAAAGACTTATCCCTACTAAGGATTAGTTACATGAATCTTGTTCCTCTATTCCCCTTTATCACATGTCATCGCCTCATTTAGTCCAAAAGTTTTCAAATCTTTTCTCACCACTTCTATCCATGTCTCTTTGGGACTTCCCCTTGCCCTTTGAGAGCCTTTGACTTGGATTGACTCTAAACAGTGTTGTTTTCAATTTTTGTTGGACATGTCCAAACCATCTATGTCTACCCTCCCCAATCTTGTTACTTATTGGTGCTACTCCTAGGTTTCCTCTAATATTTTCATTTTAAAATCTATTCTTTCTTGTGTTGTCACTCATGCATCTCGACATCCTCATTTTGGGTATACTCATCCTATACAAGTTGTCCCTTAACTACCCAACATTTTGATCCATAAAGCATGGTTGGCCTTATAGCCATTTTATGGAATTTTCCTTCCAATTTGAGTGGCATCCTCAATCACACAAAACTCCAAAGGTCCATCTCCATATGTTACAACCCACTTGGATTCTTTGAATAACATCCCTCTGATTCTCTCCATTCTCATAAATTATCGATCATAAGTATTGAAAGTGCATTGCTCATACAACTTATGAATTATATTGCTCATACTTTTCCTTCAAGATATTTCTTCAATCATCTCTACGTATTTCCCAAAATAACATGGTAACAGATATATTATAGGGGTTAATAGAGGTAATGATTTATAGGTTAATAAAGAAAAAGATCATTAAAAATGCTCAAGTGGTTAATTGGCAAAAAATTAGTACCTTAGGAAAGGCTAAAGGCTCTCGGTTTACCAAGAATGACCTCTATCATTTCCTACTTTCCATATGAGTTATATTAACCATAAAGTCAAAAGATAAATGCTATAGTCTTTTCATATGTTTTCTCAATAGTTGACTACGATAAAAAATAATGTGACCAGCTAGGAGATTATTATCCATTAAAGAAAAATGTGAATTGATATATAACCCTTAAAAAGGAATAATGGCTCCAAAGATCACATGAGTTATTAGTCCTTACAAAACTTCTTTGTGATCTTCGAGTTACACTTACTAGCATCGCCTTTTTAGGGGGTGCCTCTCTCCTTAAGTAAAAATCATGGTTCACCTAGTTGGGTTGGAGGAAAAGGGTGGAAAATAGATTTTAAAAGCAGGATTTCTCTCTTCATTAGTCCACTTATGCTTGCTACCTTACATTATTGATAAAGCTCCCAAATTCCTTTTAATTATACCTTGCAAATCATCATTTTAGCATAGAATCCAATAATGTGACTTCAAGTGTCATTAACTTAAGTAGCTTGATGGATCACTTTTGTTGGCTCATCTAGCTTGGTTTCATGGCTCACACCCCTAGCTTTAATGGCTTGGCTTTCTTAGCTTCCTTAGCTTGTTACCTTTTCTCATGGCTCCCATGGTGGTGGAAATGTATGACTTGTGCACAAACACATTTCAGTCACCTTCAAATTCTTCTAATTGCTTCCTTGCTTGCCCTATAGCCTATTTGACCATCTTCTCACTTCCTACAAAAGAGTAAAAAGCCTAATTAAATCCTAGAAAATTATGACTGTTCACATAGTTACTTTGAATTAGCTCCTAAACCTAACAAATATCAAACTTTTGAATTATTGTGCCACAAATGCTTATGCTATGAAATTTAAAAAAAACCCAACAATATTACGTGTAATTTACACATGGACAACTAATTAGGTACTTTTTATACAAAATTAAACACATAACAATCCTATAGTGATAGGAAAATCATTTGTCTCTTCACTAGTGGTCTTAACATTTATCATTGTTCCCTCATATATATCCTTATTATTTCTTTATACTACCCATGAAACTCCTTTCTTGCCTAACACCCACCATATTAACTCTTCAGGGGCCTTATCATAAACTTCTAGTTGTAAATAATTTCAATCACTCATTAGCTGTAATGCCCGAGCAATTTACGCTATTTTTAACAAAAATTGGACATTCTATGGGAAATGGACTATGTTAAATGTTTGATTTTATTTAAAATAGTAAATGAAGGAATTTGTGAGGAAACTTAGTACCATTAATTCTACTCCAAAAATGGAATCCAACGCCTCAAAAATCACCCAAAACGGAATTCATATGAAGAAGTTACAGCCATTTAAAGATAGGGGTATTTCTGGAAATTAAACAGAAAAACTAAAAAGGACGAAAAACGTAGGGGGCCGTTTTGATAACGGCACCCCATGTCGTCTTCAACCTCTAGACCCTCCCAGAAACTAGTTTTTCCTGATTTCTCTAGAATACACAGGGGGAAATGGCGGCACCGCCATTGAGGCGCACTACCTTTCACTCCTCTATAAAAACCCCATCTTCCCCCCCCTTCAAATCGCGTTTTTCTAGTCATTTGAGACTGGGGTTTCCAGCAAAAAACCAGAAACCCATCTTTTAGCATTTTCTGACAACAGCCAAGCCCAAGTCAGGCCAGCCATTGCCATTTTTCTCCATGCCCTTTCTCCTTTCCGGTCCGGCAATAGGGTTTTTCCCCTTTCTTCAAGTTTTCTGGCGAGCAGGAGGTTTGGAATGAAACGGAGTTCCACCACAGGCGATGGGCATCCCTAGGCGACCCAGGTAAGCCGATTTTCTCCACTCCCTCTCCGTTTTGCTTTCCCTAGGCCAAATCCATGCATGATCTGGTCCTTCCCCAGCCGTTTCTAGCCAGGTTCCTGGCCAAAAAATGCCCCAAGACTGGTTCTAGCCGGCTGTGCATGAACACAACGTTCCAGGCATGCCACTGTGCATGAGGGCACGCGACTATGTATGGGTGTGGCCTCGGTGCGTCCCAGGCACAGTCTAGGCTTGACCAGGATGCATGGGCGGCCCGGGAGCCAAGGTACATTTCGACTACGCCAAGGTGTGTTCACGCGAGGTCATCCAGGACGCACGTCATAACGCGTCGCTTAGGCATGCTTGTGCACGTGTGAACACTGTCCCAGGTGTGGCCTTCGGGTATGTGCGTGACATGGGCATGGGTCCTAGCTCGACCAGGATGCACGAGGTGCCCTGGGAGCTAAGACGTGCCATGCTACAAGGTGCGTCCGTGCGATGATGCACGTCATAGCGCGTCGCTTGAGCGTGTATGTGCGTATGCAAAATGCAGTCCCTGGCATGGCCTTTGAGTGTGCACACACGTGAGGTAGCCGCGATTCAACCAGGATACACGGGTATACTGGGAACTGGGACACGTGGACCCAATGAGACTTTAAAGTTAGGATTAGAGGATAAATTACAGAGTCTAACTATTGGAAAGTAGATCCACACCATAGGATCTAGCCTAATGAATGAATTAGGCAAGGACCATGGACCCAATAGGCAAAGGTAGCAGTCTAATGCCTAAATAGATTGAAATTAATAAGGACTCCTTGTATCCATTCATACCCAGGAGTTTATAAATGAGACCCAGGGACGGGTTGAGTGATAAAGGACGTGACTCCAGGAGACTTTGAGGTAGGTGCTCTATCGCTACTAGACTTTTTAAAAGAGCATGATTGTTTTGAGAATACATGTTTTAAGTATATGACTTGTTTAGCATGACTTAATTCAGCATACATATGATAAATGCTTTATGCATAAATATGTTTTATAAATAATTACATAGACATTATGCATAGATATGTTTTGCAAATGATTGCATATACATTACGCATAGATATGTTTTGCAAACAAATGCATATATTGCATGATTTATGAGCATTGAGTTTTTGAAAGATTGCATGTCCTTGAGGGTTACCAAAAGACACTGGAGTGCCCAAAAGACGCTGGGTAGGCAGTTGTGAGGGACCCAAAGAGGACAGGTTTTGAAAAAGAGGTTTTCGCTGGTTTGATCTGATATGATTTGGGCTGATAAGCTCGTGGGCGCTATGCCAAGAGGTTTGGGTTGGCCTCCAGCCTCTACCACTATTAGGTGGATGGGTACCACGCCCAAAAAAGGGCAACGTCCCGGCTTCAACTGCATGTGGTACAGGGGGCTACCACTGGTGTCACGGCACTGGGTCAAAGTGTCAATTGTCCCATGGAGGCATATGACCCTGTGTCCTCAGGTACCCGGGGACCACACAGCAGTGAGGTCATGGGCATAGTTGGACCCTATGGTTTGAGGATTTATTTGCATTGCATGTGGCATGACATGAGGTTGGTCGACCATACCAGATATCCATGAGTTGGATTCAACTGAGCATATTATGCATATCATTATGTTTATGATATATATGATACTTTCGACTTGAATTATGCTATTCTTTAAGTCGTCAGTATTTCAGTTTGACAATGGTTTTTAATATCGATATTGAACATGATTGTTCAAACATGCAAATGTTTTTAAGAGCATATGATTTTAAACATAGCATGCATTGCAAAACTAGTAGTGATAGACTCCTACTGAGTATAGTATATACTCACCCTATCCTTAACATTTTTCAGGATAGTTCCACTTACAAATAGAAGATGCCTCAAGAGATATTAGTGCTACGAGCAAGTGAATAAACAAAGGAGACAACTATACATGTGAGTAAACTCTCTACCCTTTGGACATGTATTTATTTACAGTTGGGTTGTGTGCTGTGACTAGATAGACTTGGGGAAAAACATTTATGATTTCTGAAGTTTTTCAAAAACTACTTTGATTGTTGTGAAAGCAACTGACACTCAGGGTTTTCAAAATAAGTTTAAAACAAAAGATTTTCCACTGCATTGCATGGTTTTTATAAAATGGTTTTCAAATAGGGATGCATCCCGCCTCAGGAATTAGATATTGCATTTAAAAATGCATGAGAAAACCCAGGTCGTCACATTAGCATCATCATCAAAGACTTATCCCTACTAAGGATCAGTTACATGAATCTTGTTCCTCAATTCCCCTTTATCATAGGTCATCGCCTCATTTAGTCCAAAAGTTTTCAAATCTTTTCTCACCACTTCTATCCATGTCTCTTTGGGACTTCCCCTTGCCCTTTGAGAGCCTTTGACTTGGATTGACTCTAAACAGTTTTGCTTTCAATTTTTGTTGGACATGTCCAAACTCATCATTATTCATCCACATCTATCTTTAAAATACTTTATAGAAGAAACTACAATACATGCATTCTTTATGACATCTATATTCACTTCATTTGTAAATCCATACACATTCGCATTTACTTTCACACTCTAAGTAACCCTCTCATTCATCATTTCATAAAAGTTATGTAATTCAATGAATATATTGAAAACCAACCTCCACGTATTCACTTCATTCATATTCTTTATTCCCACACTCCAAGTTTCCACTCATTCATTGCTTAATATATATATATGAAAGAAAATAATAAAAACTAAAAGAACATAAACAAGTGAATGAAAAGAAATACTTTATTATGTATGTCACATTCATGTAGTTACTCCAAGTGATCTAATTGAAACTCATTACATACTCAGCCCATTGAGTTTGTATTTCTTTGAGATTTATTTTGGTGTAACTCTTCTTGTTTACCCACTCAAAAAGCACATCGACCTGTAATACAACATATTTAATTAAGGTCACTTAAAAATTATAGAAAAATATAAGACTATGAAAAGTAAAAAGTGTCTTACCTTTCTTAAATAGGAGAAAGGAATACTATCGAATATGAGGGTCCTATGTATCTCAAGTCATAGTACCCACACTCCTAATCAGATGGTTGTTTAGGGCATTGTGCAACAAGGAAAATAAAAAGAATTCATAAATGTCATTTGAAGTATTATAGGTTTAATTAGTGGTAACATAGAGTAATTAACTATTGTCTATACCTTGACATTCTTCTAAGTATTGATGGTTGTCCAATTGCGATCATATTACCCTATTTGTACCAGACTTTACAAATTTAAATTTCAAATGCATTATAGATGAATAATAAATTTTTTATCTACACATAACACATGAAAAAATAAAAGCTTACTTATTTATAATTTGTATGAAGGTAGGACAGATGTGCGATCCACACAAATAAAAAAAGAAAGCATGCCCCCCGTGCATATCCAAAATGAGTAGCATCTAATGAGATCTACATAGACAGTCATATGAATTATAATTAAGGTTGAAAATACCTAAGTATAAAATAATTTGGTACAAAAAAAATAGAATTAAAACTTACATGCTATTATAGGAAATCATTAAGCCCTGTCTCTGAGAGTACCGAAAGAAGCTTGGTAAAATATCATGAACACGCTCTCTATCAACCATTGCTCTGCCACTCTAGAAATGATGTTAGGGTCTAAGAATTGGTAAAGTGTACCCTCATCATCAAAAAGGCTAGACGCGACATTCAAGAAGCTGCATAAAGAAAATAATTATCACTTATAAGCTAAAAATATAACGTATATAAATGTCAAATATTTTATAAGCAAGTATGTACATATACCCCATTAGGAGATAATGTGAGGGTGCTCTAGTTGATTATGTGACGACCCGAGTTTTCTCATGCATTTTTAAATGCGATATCTAATTCCTAAGGCGGGATGCATCCCTATTTGAAAATCATTTTATAAAAACCATGCAATGCAGCGGAAAATCTTTGGTTTTAAACTCATTTTGAAAACCCCAAGTGTCATTTGCCTTCACAACAACCAAAGTAGTTTTTGAAAAAACTTCAGAAATCATAAATGTTTTTTCCCAGGTCTATCCAGATCCACAAAGACACAAATTCAGCTGTAATTAAATACAAATACATGTCCAAAGGGTAGAGAGTTTACTCACATGTTTAGTTGTTTCCTTTATTTATTCACTTGCTCGTAGCACTAATATCTCCTGAGGCGTCTTCTATTTGTAAGTGGAACTATCCTGAAAAATGTTAAGGATAGGGATAGTATATACTATACTCAGTAGGAGTCTATCACTACTAGTTTTGCAATGCATGCTATGTTTAAAATCGTATGCTCATTAAAAACATGTGCGTGTTCGAACAATCACGGTCAATATCGATATTAAAAACCACCGTCGAATTGAAATACTGACGACTTAAAGAATAGCATGATCCAAGTCGAAAGTATCATATATCATAAACATAATGATATGCATAAGATGCTCAACTGAATCCAACTCATGGATATCTGGTATGGTCGACCAACCTCATGTCATGCCATATGCAATGCAAATAAATCCTCAAACCATAGGGTCCAACTATGCCCACGACCTTGCCGCCGTGTGGTCCCCGGGTACTTGAGTAGACAGGGTCATATGCCTCCATGAGACATATGACACTTCAACCCAGTGCCGTGACACCAGTGGTAGCCCCCTGTACCACATGCAGTCGAACCAGGGACATAGACCTTTTTGGGCATGGTACCCATCCACCTAATAGTGGTAGAGGCTGGAGGCCAACCCAAACCTCTCGGCATAGCGCCCACGAGCTTATCAGCCCAAATCATATCAGATCAAACAAGCAAAAACCTCTTTTTCAAAATGTGTCCTCTTTGGGTCCCTCACAACTGCCCACCCAGCGTCTTTTGGGCACTCCAGCGTCTTTTGGTAACCCTCATGGACATGCAATCTTTCAAAAAACTCAATGCTCACAAATCATGCAATATATGCATTTGTTTGCAAAACATATCTATGCATAAAGCATTTATCATATGTATGCTAAATTAAGTCATGTTAAACAAGTTATATAACTTATACTTGAAACATGCATAAAACAATCATGGCTCTTTTAAAAAAGTCTAGTAGCAATAGAGCACTTACCTCAAAGTCTCTTAGAGTTGCATCCTTTATCACTTTAACCCGTCCCTGGGTCTCATTTATAATCTCCTGGGTATGAATGGATACAAGGAGTCCTTATTAGTTTCATTCTATTTAGATGGCTAGATCTGCCTATTGGGTCCATGGTCCTTGCCTAATTCATTCGTTAGGCTAGATCCTATGATATGGATCTACTTTCCAATAGTTAAACTCTACAATTTATCCTTTAATCCTAATTTTTAAAGTCTCATTGGGTCTACGTGTCCCAATTCCCAGGACACTCGTGCATCCTGGTTGGACCGCGACCATTTCACATGCGTGTGCGCCTAAAGGCCATGCCAGGGACCTCGTTTTGCACGTACACATGCATGCTCAAGTGACGCGCTATGACGTGCATCATCGCACGGACGCACCTTGTAGCATGGCGTGTCTCAGCTCCCAGGGCACCCCGTGCACCCTGGTTGAGCCAGGACCCGTGCCCCATGCCCGCACGTACTCAAAAGCCCCTCCTAGGACAGTGTACGCACTGTCATACACCTGGAACCCGTCCCAGGTGCACGTGGTGCTTGGCATCCTTGGTATGCTTGGTTCATGCAAGGCCAGCCCAAGCTGGCTTGGAGTGTTTTTTCGGCCAAGAACCCGGTTGGAAAACGACCGAAAAGGACCAGATTCAGCATGGATCTGGTCTGGGGGAAAGCAAACGAAGAGTAAGGGAAGAGAAATGGTTTACCTGGGCAGCCTGAGGATGCCCCTTTTTTCCGTGGGTGTGCCTGCTCGCCTGGAAGCTCGAAGAAGGGGGGAAACCATCGTTCCATTGCGACCAGATGAGGAAAAGGGGAATGGGGAGATGGGTAAAGGAATGGCCGGCCAGACTTGGCTTGACTGTTGCCAGAAACACAGAGGGACGAGTTTTTGGTTTTTGCCGGAAACCCCAGTCTCAAATGACTGGAAAAACGCTAGAAAACTTGGTTTTTTGGAGAGGGGAGATGGGGTTTTAATAGAGGGGAGAAGGTGGTGTGCCTCAATGGCGGTGCTGCCCTTTCCCCTGGGGTTTTCTAGAGAAATCGGGATTTAGGATTTTCTGGAGGGTTCTTGAGGTTGAAGATGACAGGGGGTGCCGTTATCAAAACAGCCCCCAGCGTTTTTCGTCCTTTTTCGTTTTTTTCGTTTTTCTGTTTATTTCCAGAAATACCCCTATCTTTAAATGGCTATAACTTCTTCATATGAACTTCGTTTTGGGTGATTTTTGAGGCGTTGGATTCCATTTTTTGAGTAGAATCTAATGGTATTAAGTTCTCTCACAAATTCCTTCATTTACTATTTTAAATAAAGTGAAACATTTAACTCAGTTTATTTCCTATAGAATGTTCAATTTTCGTTAAAAATAGTGTAAATTGCTTGGGAATTACAAATTCCATAATCAAACTTGTAATAGGTTCTCTACTATAAGTGGTACTTCAACAACATCCTCGACAAGCACTCCTTAATTCGTATGGGTTGATTGCCATATCATCGTTGATGAGACTGTAGATTAACCTTGGGGATCAAGGCATGTTAAGTGGGGCTTCTGCATGCTCCTTAGACAACTATTGTAAAAGATGTAAAAAATTTCAACTAAATAATATTAATCAGTGAAGAGGACCTAATTTATGATGTAAAAGAAAAACAAAGATATATATGAGTATCTATTCCATTGGTGTAGCCGCAATAAGTGATGCTGCAAAGTCAGCCAACCTCAATGTCTCATGTTGTTGTTGATTAACCATACAAAGTTATTAACAATTAAATTGAGGTCCTTAGCTAAAACATATTGATGAGGAAGGTAGTATAGCAAGATACATACTATGGACTCTATGAGAATGACTAGTGCATACGGCCAAGCAACGTGATATGCAACAGCTTGCCCAATGGTTATAATATTTTTCATTTTTAAAGGAAATGGTAGGCAAGCATTAGCATTCAAAGCCATGGTAATGGACACCTACTTAGTATGTGGTGGCATACTAATTCCGTACAAAATGGTTGATTCATGCTTGTAGCATGAACCAACTACCACAATGTTTTGATGGGAATCCAAGGCCAACAGCATGAACCAACTACAACAATGTTTTGATGGGAATCTAGGACCAATAGGCATTGACCCACCTACAAATCAAATATATAGTAGAGAGGTTGACATAGAGAATTATTGTATAAGGATAATGAAAATTTCTAGTTTTGTCTATATATATATATATATATATATATACCTCCTTAACTGGAATTTCCTTTTCCAAGGGCACCGATTGTCCTTTATGATCTTCTTCAGTTGAGGAATTGTAACTCATATTTGATGGAGGTACAAGGACACTGCCAGAATTATGTGTAGGGGGTGGAGTAACTATCATCAAACCTCCCTCACGCAATTGACTAAATATATTTGTTTGTATTTTCTCAACCAGCTCATTGTAGGTCTCCTCATCATCTTAAATTGTAGGAAAATGTCTTTTACCAAAGAATTTTAGAAGGAACAACATCACGCCCCATGCCCTTAACTAGTCTAGGGTTGTCCTTTTTATTGCCCATAGCCCTATATAGGTTGTCCTCATTGACAGCAATGTTGCTTAGAGTTCCTGTAGTTGTGCTTTCTTATGTAAGAATGTCATGCAAAAATTAAATAGAAAGACATGATCATGACATCTAATTAATTGTATAAAATTTATAGACAGGTGTAACCACTTAAAATGTGAGAAGCAATTTGTGTAGTACTTTCATTTGAGAACTAGTTGCTAGTACTAACCACCAAATACACCATCTTCCAAAGGATGGAACGATCAATGGGTTCCATAGTTCCAGCTTTCTTCTATTGTTAAGCAAAGACATTATAGTTAGAGAACAAAATGTATACGACTATAGTAGAATTAATTTTAAAGGGATAAATTGTCACAGATGCTTACTTCGCGCTCTTCTAAATGAGTATAGACCAATGTGGATAGATGGTGCTACATATTTGTTTCATGCACCTTTCTTCCTCTTATACTCTTTGCCTGCACCTTTGTACATATGTGATCAAGCACTATGATCAGATGTTACATGTAATTAATTAAATGAAACATCATTTCTGCACATACCTCAAATTTGATGGAAGTACGATTCTATACAAATGCATTCCAAACCTCTTGGTCAATGACGTCGAAGTAAATGGTAGGCACTATGTACAACCTCAACAGATCTTTGACATATGAAGTTATGTAATTGCCAACAAGGTAGTTCTTCCATTTTCTTCATTGTTCATTAGCCCCTTGCAAAGCACACATCTTTTTGTCATAAGGAAAATACAAAGTACACAGCAAATTACTATATTTGAAAATAAGGCAAGTTATAAATTTTATAATACATGTTATTAATGTTTACATACCTTCACCATTTCCCATATTGAATCTTTTGTTGAGAATGGCATAAATCTCCAATCCTCAAATGTGATAGGAACTATGCTTCTTATTATAGAGTGGAGGAAACTACTATAAGCATATGCACTTTCGCCTATCTCTTGCCTTTGCTATTGTATTGAATAGTTTCTTTAATTCCCTTAGACTTTCTCTTCATAACCTTTTCCATTGTTGATTGCCTACTACCCTTTCTCATTTGAGTAGTGTTCATGTTGGCCTTTTGTTCGTGCTCTTCATTTTGTCTATAAGCTTTATTTTGATGTTCTTATCATTCCATCATTACTACAAAGAAGAACACAATGATATTAAAGCAAGAAAATAAAAAAGGCCAAGTAATTCATTTAATGAAAATAAATCGACATGACATATGCCCCAAACAAATTGAAAGTAAATCAGATAAAACATGCATGAAAATAGAAATTTTTTAAAGTATAGATATTTTTAAAATTAAACTTTCATAAAAATAAACCTAGAAACTAAATAAAGTACTATTTTGAAGATGCAACAACTTTAAGCAATGAAACCTAAACCTAACATAGCATGAAATTTATGATGAGCCTTACCCATTGCAATAATCATTCACATTCCACCACACATTCCCATTTACTCAAGATATATAAGTAAAGCAATGTTAACTTGCAAGATTCTAGCCATCACCTAACATGCACATACACATTCATTTGCACTTATATAAACATGACTAAAACAATTTAGCCTTATGTAAGGAACTACTACCTTCCGACAATCAAGAGATACATCTTAAAGCATTTGCTAGTAAACTTGCATGTATATCTTGTTACATCTTGCTCATGCCCATTTCAAAAATTGTGTTGTAAGTCATTCTTATCAAAATGATCAAGCATGTACTAGGACCACTTATTGATTAGTTTTAGGAGTTTTAGTTAGATTAGCCAATACTTCTAGTCTATTCTAGGCCAAGTATAACATGCCTTCTATTTTGGATTTATATTCTCTTGGATGTAGTATCGCATTACTCATTTTCTTTAGCACGTAGTGCTTTTAGCCTAAGGGTGTAAATCCATGTATTAGTTCTCCTCATGAAGTTACCTTTAGGTCACTTTTCCTTAGGATTTGTATTGCTTAGTTAACTAGGTCCTGATCAACATTGTTTGCATTTTTTATTTCTTCAACCACCACCCAAATGGGCCTTAAACTCAAAGCAACTAGCATTAAACTCTATACATGCTAGCATATACATGCATTGTTGTTTACTCATTTTTCATACTTAAAAATGCGTCAGTTTTCTACAAAAATAAGCATGTATTTGCTTCATTTTTAGTCCATCTAAATTTAGTGACCACTTTTCCTCACGCACATACATACACCCATCTTTTATTCTTAAATTGTGTTGACCCTAAATTTTCAGACCATTTTTAAAAAAAAAGACATTTCTAAAATCCAAGTGTCAATGTTCCTAACAAAATTTCAGTAGAGTCTCCTCTATTTTACAAACTTTATTATTTAATGCGTGAGATGCAATTCACCTAATAAGCATTTATTTATACAATAAAATATATTTAGAGGCTCTACCTCATCACATTCTTAAAAGTCATTGCAGCAAAAGTACTTATTCAACCTATATTTAATCATGATATGACAATTCCTTATACAATGAGAATTACTCTCTCACCTTCACAACTTCAAATATAATATACAGATCCTTCAATAGTATAATGAAAACATATTACACAATCCTCAGCTAATAATAGTTTAATCATGCATACATTATTAAACACAATCACACATAATGAAAATTCTTCATATCATCCCACAGTCTTCTATCAGAATTTCCTCTTGAATTGCATTGTTGCTCTTTCCATAGTCATTTCACCGAATCTAATATATTGTAAACAAGCACAATATCTCAGCAAACTCATGTTTGCGTAAGTGCATAACCATTTAAAACCACCATTTACAATACTTTCCATAATCACATAATTATATCATTGGACTGAATATGAATTGCATAAATTTAAATATATGAAAGTTTATATTTCCAACAATCAATCAGAAATCCAAATATTATAACGAATCTTATCTCAATTCTATAATCATAATCTTTCACAACAGATATAGGCTAATTATCAACTATAGATTCTGATTGTAATATTACAAATCTGATCATCAAAATAGAATAACCAAGAATTTTATCTCATTAGCAAAAGTCAATTCAAAATCAAACTTAAATACATATACAAATACTTCAAATATAAATTCCAGTATCAATTCTCATAATTGATGCTATAATAATAAAAAATCTTATTCATAACCAGACATCGAATTCAATTACGTATATTTCAAGTACCAAGTAAATTTCAAATACTAATTTTGATTTCATTTTACTTAATTGATTCCTAAATACAGTGTCAAATACTTCAACTTTTATGAAGTCAATCTCAAAACATAATCAATCCGTATAACATACAAGTATCAATTCTCAAATTTGATTATACAATATACTAAACTACATACTAAAAGCATATCTGATCCCACAGAATATAAAGAATAACACTCAATGCAGATTTGATCATTAAATTCAATATGGATCTTAAAGTAACATTCAATTGTAAATAAGTGTACACTTATTGTACGTCTAATTGAAAACTTAGTATCATAATTGAAAATTTCATATATAAGTACATTTATCATGTGTCTAATTGAACATTAATTTCTGATATAGGTACAATTACTGTGTGTCTAACTGAATGATTTAATATCATAAATGAAAATTTCAAATGAACGTACACTTACTATGTGTCTAATTGAACATTTAATATCGTAAATGGAAATTTTAGATGAAATTACAGTTACTATGTGTCAATTTGAAAAGTAAATATCATAAATGAGAATTTTAGATGAAAGTACAATTACCATGAAAATCAAATGGTTCAGATTACCCAATCATAGTGTATATAACTCAGAAATACTATCTAATAAGTCAATCATATATATATATATATATATTATTACAGATTAACAATTCACATTCTTATAATCTAATTCATGATAATAATTTTATCGGATCATGTTTTTCTTATCATTAATTGAATATTAGGGCTCAGTTGAGGTTATTTGAGTTTTTTTATATGTTTTAGATTATCGAATCAATAAGATATATGTTTAGATCCATTATTATAGCCATAGATGTATGATCCAACCAAGATTGATGGTTAAATCAATTCCTAATGCTGTTGATCTATGGATCTAATATAAGACAATGATTTTGAGATCATCTCTTACTAATTATTATCTTCCACTCATCATGATCTCACTATTTTATAGTTGGACTTATAGATAGTGAATTGTCAATCACAAACCAAGATCAGATCTGAATTTTAATGGTCAAATGATCTTGAATCTCAGATCTAGTTTTTTCAATGAGTAGATTTGGCCAAATTATCTTACGACCATACTTTTCACTAGAAAATATCAAGTTGCTGATGATGATGACTATCGCTGGCGAAGCTAGTCAATGTGGTCATCAGCAATTATGTTTTCTTCTTCAAATTTCAAAATTTCTTCAGGGAAATTGTATATAGGAAGCTTACCTATTTTCTTGTCAATTTTGGAGATGATCTGTAGATTTTTTATGTCGAGAAAGTGTGATTCTCCATCCGGATATCGCTAAAAAATTCGTAGTGATCAAATTTTGAAATTCTGTTCAATCTTCACCATTTTGAGTCAATTTTTTACATGGAAGGTAGATCTGAGTTGGGTTTTCTTATATCTATCTCCTAGAGTGGTTATTTTTTTATATTTGAAGGGTTTTCTTTGCTAAATTTTTTATTTTTTGTTGTTGGGTTTCACAATCCATATGCATAGTTTGGTGACCTTATTTTGTTAGCAACTCGTGAGGGAACATGGGAGGAATGAAGGAGAGAGAGATGGGAGAAGAGGGAGACTAGTTGCCTGGCCATTGTCGGTGGATAGCCGATGAGGGAAATAAGAGGAAGAGTGAGATGGGGCTATTGATTGGATGCCTGGTGGTTGTTGGTGGCTAATCAAAGAGGGAAATAAGAGGGAGGCAATAGTAGGGGAAGAGAGAGATGGTGGTTGAGTCAATCAGGTGGCACACTATAATAACCCCAAAAATTTTTAATTGATTGTGAAAATCAATTTAATTTGAATTTTTAGAAATTTTGGGCTGGAATATTAGGTTATTGGAAATTCTCTTTTGATGGAGATTAAAACATAGTTTAAAACTTAGAAATTATGAATGTACTCAAAAAATTGATCAAAATGACACTAAGTACATTCAATTCTGAGTTAAAATAAAAATCCCTTTTTTTTCTTTCTTTTTTTACCCATAACCAAGACCTAAGATATAAATATTTAGAATGTAATAAAAAATATGAATCCAACGGCACTAAGTACGCTCAATTCCGAGTTCAAAAAAATAAAATAGACTTTTCTCTAAAAAAGGGCAAAATGGTCTTTTCACACCCCAAGGGACCCACAAGGGGCCCACAAACAAATCCAATGCTAGAAAATATGTAATGAGTGGTCAAACCACTATCATATGCTAATGGAGAAGGAGTGGTAGTAGAGGATCCAGTGTTAATTTAATATTTAAAAGAATTGAAACATGATTATTACAAGTAATTATGAAAAATTCAAAAACATCTATAAATACATCTCAAAACATCCTCCAAAAATTTTCATTAAAATTATCACAAAATCATCTTACTTACTCTGAAAAACCAGATCTAGATTCCTTCCCAAAATTCCAAAACTCCCAAAAATCTCCCTTCTTGCACTTTCTCTCTCCTCTCTCTAATTGGGACAAGAGACCTGAATTCAATTATACACACTATTTGAATTGAATCTCATAAATCCCACCATTCAAATTTTCCTAGACTACCAAATCTACAAAACCCCCAAATCAATTTCAAGATCCAATAGTGCAATCAATGGGAAATCATTAAACAAGCAACTATCGAGCTATCTTATCATCAAAAGGTATTTATTTCAAATTGGATTGCAAATCTACATTTTTTCTCCAATCAGGTAGGTGGAACCACTTCTTATACTTATTTCATGTGATTTTATATAATTTTTATTTTTCTGTAATTAGTTTTAGGTTAAAATTTATAAAAATAAAGTAAGGACCAGAACCCTTCAATTCTAGATGATGGAGGGCTTAAATGGAAAATGTGAACCATCCAATTGATCTAGAAGGGTCCAAAACCCCTAGGATAGAAAGTTCAAGAATTTTTTTTTAAGTTTTAAGCCCTTAATTGTAAAGGGATTGATTGAATGGTCCAAAACAGACTTTTTGATCTCCTAAATTGGATCGGTTCCCAGGATGCACAATGAAACGCCGCATGGAAACGCACTATGCGGGAGCATTTCCACACACACACGCTACATGTGATGCCGTTCTAACTGAACGGCCGCCGCGACAGCATTGGTACCCAAGGAGCGCGTTACACGTGCATCCCGGTGACAAGTTCGTGGCGACCGCTCTGCCCAACCAAATCTGCCCCGATCAATCTAGGCCATTCATTCTGCTGGGCCTAGATCAAATATGGACCATAGAAATGACTGTGAACTTCACAATTCAATTGTGAAGTCATCTGAACTCCAAATTGAGATTGGAAAGAAGCTATGAAAAGCTTATAGTTTTTATTTTCTTCTGAAATCATGACATTTAGAAAATTCTTCATTAATCTTTTTGTATTTAAGAATTTAGCTTCTAGTTTTCATGATCTTCAAGATATAAGATGATCATATCTTGGGGATCTAATTTACTGATGATATAATATTGAAATAAAGTGATGCCCATGACTTATTTGGATAGATCTAAGATAAATTGAGGGATCTATCCTTTATGGTAGAAAAACCCGACAAATACAAAGGGACCCACTTGATTAATAAGGTCAAGTATGATTAGCCCCTTGGGATGGATTGAATTAATGATATTATGATGGAATCCATTAAGATCAGGGATTGAATATGACAAAAAACAAAGGGATATGATCTTGGATCTTAATGGAGCAAAAGCCTTAAGATTAATTAAAACCCTTGCTTAAAAGAAAAAGATCTAGGATCTAATGGTTGGACCATAAGTAAAGGTTTCTCATAATCTTAATCTAATTAGTTTCACTATATTTTATTTGATAATAGTATTGTAAATGTGATTTATGTTATAAAGCATGATAGTTCTTAAATTTTAGCATGCTATGTTCTATGTATTATTAGATTGTTATAGTTTGATAGATTTAACTATCTTAGGGCCATGTTAGTTTAAATTTGAAGTTTAAGCATGATTCCATTAGATTAGTAGTCAAATTTCATGTATTTTATAACTTAGGATCCATGTTAGTATATTAGAGTATAAATGCTCTTAGAATGAGATAGATGTACAATTCTCTTATGATTTCAAGTTTATGATTATTTGAATTGTCAAAGTATAGTATAAGCATCTTAACTGTCTTTGAAGTTACTAGATATAATTGTTTAATTAGTGGTTATGTCTCAATATTCATAAATCACCCAAAAAGAAATATAATGAAATGGAGATTCATGGAGAATTAAGATGAGTGAATGACTTGGACTTAATATTAGTAAGGGCTATAGTTAGTAGGACAATATAAGGATTGTCAAATCCTTGGTCCAAACTAGGAGAATAATAAACCCCATGAATGATATATTAAATGTTCATGGACTTAATTAAAATCAATTAGAAAGAGTACTTGGGATTAACATGCTCATAGGAACCTTATGAAAGGTTGAGCTAAGGTCACCCTCGTGAATGTTAAACATGGTGGTTAAGGGGGTTTTCTAATAGAGCCTCGCTCTTCCCCTACCTTCCTTTGATGTTTGTGAGGTCTAAACACCTCCTTACATGAGGATTGAAGTAACCACTTTGTGTTCACCCATTCCGCTAGTAAGCCTTAGCCAATTGGAAATAAGAGGAGCAGTCTAAACTTAGGCTGAAATAAGTTATCTTCAACCAGTAAAACATTAACTAGTTGAATAATAATAAGAGCAGAAAAGGTTAGTAAATTATCTAACCCTAATAAAAATTGTAAGTAAGATAAGGATGATCAAACAAGATCCATTGGATCTTGAATGATCAAGAACAATAAAAAGAAATAAATACTTCTTGATGATATATATATATATATATTGCTTGCAACTCAGATCAAATAGAATAGAAGATCTTAGATCAAATAGAAGATCTGAACCCTTGATCAATTATGATTCAAGGAAGAGAACAAAGATCATCCTCCTTAAGGATGATCAAACAACTAAACTTAGATCCAAGAAGAAGTAAATGATAGAAGATCTAAGCCCTTGATCTTTATCAACAAGTATAAATTGTTGATCAAAGGATCTATGAAAGATCGAGATCAAAGAAAGGAATACACAAAGACTTAGAATAGAAATACTTAGATCTGAAAGATTAGAAGATCATTCTAACCATCAAATCTATTGATCAATAGGATAAACACTATCTGAGGAAGATAGATCATGATAGGACACAAGATCTAGATCCTTTATATCAAAGGGCAAGATTAGACAAAGAATATAGATAGGATAAAAAAATATAGGATTATTAAGATTATATATATATTAACAGTATGTATGGATTTATAGATTACATACATCAGTCAGGATCATGAAAGATCTAAAGAGATGGATCACTACTTGAAGGTAGGAGGATTTTATGAATGCATCTACATGAGAAGTACATGTTGTATATTTGATCTTATGTCTGGAAATGTTGACAAGTATAATGTAAATACTTGCATTAAACCCATTGAAAACCCTTATGATTCAACCAAAACACATATGAAATGGTTAAGTTAGAATTGAGGAAAACCCTAAGTGAATAGAAAACTAGAAAGTGTTCTAGCCCCTAAGTAAACAAACAAATTGTCTGATAAGTATAAAATAAATACATGGGAATCATTCATATAGAATGGTGATCCCTAAACTTGTATGAACATGGGTATCATTCATTGTAAATGACGATTCCTAAGTTTGAAGTGAAATCCTATCCTCAGTATAAGAATACCAAAATATGAGGATGATTATATAAATAGACAAGATATATGATAAGTAAAAAGATTACTTTACATACAAGCATGGAGGCTTGTGGTTTTGTCTTAAACAAGCATAGGCCTGGGGATGCTATGCTAGGAGAGTAGTAGGGTTTGACCACCCACTCTCTGAAATGTGATATATATGATGATACCGTGTCCAAAAAGAGGCAAAATGTCTGGTGGGGCAATATGGGAAGGCCACCACTGTGAAGATTTGTCCACCCATATAGACATGACATAGATGATTTTCCACACTTAGTATCTGTGGAGTATGAAAGCAGTTATCCGAGCACGCTGGTATAGATCAGACTATAGTATAGTAGTCCTTTGAGTATTTTTGCATTATGATGCATGGCATAGTGAAATGCCTTATGATATGGCATGATGAGATGTTGGGTGATCGTGGGTTACCGATACTACCCAAACGAGGGAGTATTTCTAGCAAAGTTTGATTTATCAACTTAGCATAAGCTGGATATGATTCTGTTTTGAGATATTAACTATTTTTCATAGTTTTGACCGTATGTATATATCTATTCACAGTATACCTTATGTACGCGTAAGGATGTACATATATGACAAAGTAAAGAGATTGCACCATGAGTATGAATAATGGGATTATGAAGTATTACGATTATACTGTCAAAGTTTTATGCTTCTTGAATCTCCTACCAAGCATAGCTTGCTGAGATATTGTAAATGTTTCAATGTTTACAATATCTCAAATACAGAGAAGGAGAATTAGGAGCTCAAGACTTAAAAAGATTTGGAAGAATAATCAATCAAGGTATATCCCTTGAAGACATGTATTTTTATTTGAGGGCATTGTATTGTATTAAGAGTTTTTAATGTATGGTGAGGTTTGAAATTTGGATTATGTAATTTGGACAAGTATTGTACTAATACCAGGCTATACTATGAACCACTAGATGGATTTTGGAATTTAATAAAAATATATTCCTTCAATGGAATTTTATCTTGTACAAAAAATCTACTTATGTTATGTATGAAGTGATGACTTGGGTTTCTCAAAATAAGTTTTAAAGAAAAGAAATTTCGCTGCTTTGTTTTGCAAAAAAAAATTACTACTAAGGGCCCTGCCTTTGAAAAATGTAATACAAAATGTGTTACAAAAACTTGGGTCATCACACACAGTTGTTGAGTTTTGTAGGATTTTCAATAAACTAAACAAAGAGAGAGATGGGAGTAGGAGAGATATGCATGTGGAGAAGAGAGGGATGCAGGGATCTATTGATGGGAGGTGCACCCATAGAGTGTTGTGCATTTGCAAGCTACATGTGGAGAGATGGTAGTGATTGGAGAAGAGAAAAGAGAGGGAGTTTGGTTGGTTTAGTCTAGTTTTTCACTCACCTTGCAACCATTTATATTTATCTATTAAAGGTAAAGTTTTATCTTTTTAATATTTCAATTTATCTCTTTAATTATAAATTTATATTTTATTCCTAGATATGGAATATCATGATATTTATGAGGTATATGTAGTAATCACATTTCCATTATCATTTCTTTGTGGGGTCCGTAGGTAGATATGAAATATCATGATATTTATGGATGTGTTTTTAACAATTTTAACTCTTGGAATTTCTCTTTTGACAACCTTTCACTAATTTAACTAATAGATTGAATTTTTCAAGACACATTAATTGAAAATCAATACATTGTCACATGTGAAAAATTAGAGTCATTAAATAAACATGGTTAGGAGAAATGGAGTTACTAGTTCTCAAGTTACTGGTAGCATTTGATCATTGATCAGGCATCACCATTACTATTTTCACAATTTTTGCATCACTGTAATCATGCAAAAAAAATTCAAACATGCATGAGATAAATATGCATTATATATATATATATATATATATACATGAGACAAACAAAGAGATACTAATTACCAACACACAAAATTCAATATCAATCGTAAATATGTGAGTGCTACTCAATTCTCGAATTTTTGCAAGTGGGGCCCCTATGTAAAATTATCAAATTGCCCTCTTTTAAGATCAATCAAAACTTATTCGTCCAAATTTTGATTTAAGTAAACTTAGTGTCATTGAAATCATTTTTTTGAGTATAATCCCAATATTGATGTTTATAAAATTTTCACTTTCTAGAACTTCAAAATTTGAGAATTTTAAAATTATTCCCTTTTCACTTTGATTTTACATAATTCAAATTTTTGGTAAATTACTATTTAAAAATCAAAGATATCTCATAATGATTAATGTAAATTTAGTTGATGGTTCTTGGTGTTCAAATCCATATTTTTTATATCATTCAAGGTTACTATTTTAACAATGATGTGGGTACCACGAAGATTGCCTAATCTATTTCATTATTGGGTAAGCAATTTTTTTTATCTCTTTTATAGTAGTTTTGGGTCAATAAACTTATTAGTAGCATCTAATCATTGATCTAGCATCACCAATACTATTTCCACAATTTTTATATCACTATAATCATGCAAAAATTTATCAAACATGCATGAGACAAATATGCATTATGTATGTATGTATGTATGTATGTATGTATGTATGTATGTATGTATGTATGTATGTATGTATGTATGTATGTATGTATGTATGTATGTATGAGACAAACAAAGAGATACTAATTACCAACACCAAAAATTGATATAGACCAAAAATATGTGAATGCAGTTCCAATTCATAGTTGGGATTTTGTAATGCCCGAGTAATTTACACTATTTTTAACAAAAATTGGACATTCTGTGGGAAATAAACTGTGTTAAATGTTTTACCTTATTTAAAATAGTAAACTAAGGAATTTTTGAGGAAATTGGTACCATTAGATTCTACTCGAAAAATGGAATCCAACGCCTCAAAGAACGCCAAAAAAGGAGTTCGTATGAAGAAGTTATGGCCATTTAAAGATTAGGGGCATTTTTGTAATTTAAACAAAAACGAAAAAGACAAAACGCAGGGGGCGTTTTGATAACGGCACCCCGTCGTCTTCTTCCTCTAGACTTCTCCAGAAACCCTATTTCCAGAGGTTTCTGCCACCGCCATAGCAAGGCTATAAAAAGCCCCTAATCCCCTCTCTTCAAAACACGAGTTTTCCGGCTATTTTGGGACTGGGGTTTCTAGCAAAAATCGGAAACCCATCTCAAGCCAATTTCCCTGCGATTTCCAGCAATGGCCAGGCCCGAGTCAGGCCAGCCATTCTCCCCACTCCCCTCTCTTCTCTTTTCCGATCTTGCTCGACAATGGGGTTTTTCCCCCTTCTTCATGGGTTTCGGACAACACAGATTTTCGGCAGAGGGAAATGCATTGCCAGGAAAAGGGCATCCCCAGGCTACCCAGGTAAAGCTTCTCTTTCCCTTCTCTCTGTTTCACTTCCCCCAGGTCAGATCCATGCCGGATTTAGTCTTTTCCCAACCGATTTTTCCAGTCAGAGAAGACAAAGCCGGTTCTAGCTGGTCCTGTATGAACCAGGCATCCCAGGGACGCCATGCTTCACCTATGCCTGGCACAAGGTCCCTGGCATGGGTTCCAGGCGTACGACAGTGCGTACACTGTCCCTGGAGCGGCCTTCGGGTGTGCGCGTGACGTGGGGCACGGGTCTTAGCTTGACTAGGATGCACGGGGTGCCCTAGGAGCTGAGAAGCGCCATGCTACACCAAAGGTGCGTCCATGCGATGCCATCCAGGATGTATGTTATAGCGCGACGCTTGAGCATGCATGTGAGCGTGCAAAACGCGGTCCCTGGGACGGCCTTTGGGCGCGCACGCACGTGAGGCGGTCGCGGTTCAACCAGGATGCACGAGTGTCCTGGGAACTGGGACACGCGGACCTAATGAGACTATAATGTTAGGGTCAGAGGACAATTTCAGAGTTTAACTATTGAATAGCAGATCCATATCATAGGATCTAGCCTGACAATGAATTAGGTAAGGACCATGGACCTTAAAAGGCAAATCTAGCGATCTAATGTCTAAATAGATTGAAATTTATAAGGACTCCTTGTTATCCATTCATATTCAGGAGTTTATAAATGAGACCCAGGGTCGAGTTGAGTGATGAAGGACGCGACTCTAAGAGACTTCAAGGTAGGTGCTCTATCGCTACTAGACTTTTTAAAAAGAACCCATGATTGTCTTGAGAATGCATGTTTTAAGTTTAAGTTATATGACTTGTTTAGCATGACTTAATTCAGCATATGACAAATACATTATGCATAGACATGTTTTGCAAACAATAGCATATATTGCATGATTTGTGAGCATTAAGTTCTTGAAAAATTGCATGTCCTTGAGGGTTACCAAAAGACAGTGGGTAGGCAGTTGTGAGGAACCCAAACAGGTCTGGGGCGACCTCCTAGCCTCTACCACTATTAGGTGGAATGGGTACCACGCCCAAAAAGGGCATGTCCCTATTTCGACTGCATGTGGTACAGGGGGTTACCACTGGTGTCACGACACTGGGTCGAAGTGTCATATGCCCCATGGAGGCTATGACCCTGTGTCCCTAGGTACCCAGGGACCACACGGTGGCGAGGTCATGGGCATAGTGGGCCCTATGGTTTGAGGATTTACTTGCATTGCATATGGCATGACATGAGGTTGGTCGACCATACCATATATCCATGAGTTGGATTCAGTGGAGCATCGTATGAATATCATATGTTTATGATATATATATGATACTTTCAACTTGGATTATGCGATTCTTTAAGTCGTCAGTATTCCAATTCGATAATGGTTTTTAATATCAATATTGAACATGCACATGTTTTAAAGAGCATATAATTTTAAACATAGCATGCATTGTAAAACTAGTAGTGATAGACTCCTACTGAGTATAGTATATACTCACCCTATCCTTAACATTTTTCAGGATAGCTCCATTCACGAGTAGAAGACGCCTCAAGAAATGTTAGTGCTATGATCAAGAAAAATCAAAACGAGACAATTATACATGTAAGTAAGCACTCTACCCTTTGGACATGTATTTGTATTTATTTACAGTTGGACTGTGAGCTGTGATTGGATAGACTTGGGAAAAACATTTATGATTTCTGAAGTTTTTCAAAAACTACTTTGGTTCTTGTTTAAGCAAATGACACTCAGGGTTTTCAAAATTGAGTTTAAAACAAAAGATTTTTCGCTGCATTGCATTGTTTTTATAAAATGGTTTTCAAATAGGGATGCATCTCACCTTAGGAATTTAGATCTTGCATTTAAAAATGCATAGGAAAACCCGGGTCGTCACAGATTTGGTTAAGGATAGCTACAACCCAGAGTACCCAACTCTTGAAGAGTCAAAATACCCCTAATTTTTGAAGTCGTTTAGCCCTAATCGACTTCAAAAGTCTTCTTCTTTTCTTTTCTTTTCATTTGTGACATTCTGATCATTAATTACCACCTGCATACAATTCAATATTGTTCCTAATCTTACAATCTTTATACACATGAAAAACAAACATATAGTCACTTCCACATTGGGTACAAAACATACAAATTCATCATTAATTATCCATCTACATCTACCGTGAGAAACCACAAAATTGAATCATGAATCATTTGTACAAACATACACGTGAAGAAAGAAATCAAAGTTTTTTTGAATAATTAACTTCTCATTTATATCCATTTTATTACATATATATGTATATAATATATATACATATATAGTATATTCATCTCACTTCAATCCATATAACTCATGACAAAAGAGCTAATTATAAATCTAGAATTATATTGCAAAATCACTGATACAATTCATATACCCCCAACTATATTGTTTTCAAACCCAAGCACCCTCCTCACCATTATCACGCACATAATCCACATTTTCATCAAGTACTACTTCACTTGATGGGATTGTTTTGGTAATAGAAGGGTAATCCATTTCAGTATCTCCTAGGTTGTCTTTATCATAAAAGTCTCTAGGACAGGATGATAAAATAGTTGATCATCTCTTATCACATCTATCTTGCATGTAAAATACATATTTTCCTTGAGATGCTAAAATAAATTGATCATTTTTATAGCCAATCCTGTTGAGGTCAACCAATGTCAATCTAAAAGCATCAATTTTGATGCTGTCTTTGTTAGGTTCCATGCAATCACACTTAAACACAACCATGATTCTGAAAGTATAATCCAAGACTTATATCTCTCTTACAACCCCGTAATAAATATCATCTGCCACTATTGTCCTATTATCCTTTGAATTGGAAAAGAATGTAGCATTGGCAACTAAGTTAAGCCCACTATTCTATTGCACTCTTGAGTAATCACAGTCTTTTGTCTAAAACAAATAACCATTGATGGCATATCCAGCATATTTTATTACTTCTTGTCATGGTCCCATTGCCATCTAGTCTAAGGATTTCGATATACCATTGCCTACAACTTCCCACTGATCTTGAATCTATGTATACACATATTAAGTATGATATATGATTATTGCAAGTAAGATTATATTTATATACATAATGTAATTTATTAATTAAGTGATAATTCTTTCATTTTAGTTTCTGAGAATTAAAAGTGAGAATTTATTTATTAATTAAGTGAGAATTAAAAGTGCTACAATGTTCAAATTGTAGTCACTTCTATTTCTTTACATAACTTGGATTCTTTGCCTTGAGGACATTGATGTGCTCACTACACAGACACACAAATTAATGGGGTGATCAAAGAAGATATAACCATTAATAATTAATTTTTACCTAAGTGTGTGATCAACTTACTCAATGTAAGGTTGGAGTTCATCAATATTTTGCAAAAACATAATGATGCACATAGTCTTGATCTTTATAGTCAACGATCAATTCATGACCACTCGATAGATGTTTTCTAACCCTAGGATCATGACATGCAACCAATTGTTGTTTTTTAGGATTCCAATCGCATCCACTTCTAATAAGTACTCTATGCAAAACTCCACTGTGTCCTCTGCAATATAACATTCGGCTATACACCCCTCTAACCAATTGTGATTACGTATATACCTTTTTAAAAATTTCATGTACCTCTCGAATGGGTACATCCATAGTAAGTCAACTGCCTTACAAAGTCTAACCTCATCAATGAGGTGCACTGTTAGGTGTACCATGATATCAAAGAAGAATGGTGGGAAGATTGTCTCAAGGTCACATAAAATTGTCACTAGATGGCCTTGAATTTCTTGTAATTTTGAAACATCCAGCACCTTCTTGCACAAAGCAATAAAGAAGTAGCAGAATTTTGTAATAACTCCCCTAACTTTGTCTAGTAACACTAAATGTATTGCTACAAGTAGGAGTTGTTGCATCAATGCATGGCAATCATGAGACTTTATCCCCAACAATTTCAACTTTTCCATGGAGACAAGGTTTTTCAAGTTTGAGGAAAGTATGTTTCTCAACTACCCCTATCCTCTACATGCAACCTCCTCTTCAAACCCATCTTCATAAGATCCATTTGAGATGCAAGTCTATCTTTTGTTTTTCCTAGGATACTAAACAAGGTACTGATCAACCTTTCACACACATTCTTCTCAATGTGCATGGCTTCAAGCACATGGCATAGATGTAGTGATTTCTAGTATGCAAGCCAAAGAATATTGATTTCTTCTTCCGACAACTCCTACACTTACTTTCACCTACACATTTGCTTGAATTCTTCTTTCTTTACAAGACATTAATGTTTTCAACCTACTCCAATACTTTTCGTCCTGTCAAAATCTTTGTATGTATCCTTATCTCTACACTACCATCTTCTGTGGACAAGGAATGTCACATTTTCCTACCATGTTTAAGTCGTATAGCACATGTTTGATCACTACAGATAGGGTAAGCATTGTATACCTTCATGGTGCTTCCAAACAAATTACCGTATGTAGAAAAGTCGCTTATTGTCCAAAATAGTATAGCCTTTAGAGTAAATGAATTTTTTCTATATGCATCATATGCTTCAATGCCTACATCCCATAATGTCTTAAGATCATCAATTAAGGGAGACAAGTACACGTCAATATTGCAAAACCCAATATCAACATAGTTAACATCATGAACTTCCTCTTCATAAATAAAGATAGTGGGAGGTTGTAACAAACTAATATAATGGCCAACAACTATACTTGCTACCCATAGAACTATGAGGATTAATCTTATTTGTAAACAATGCGAATCATAGGTTTCTATGTTCTTCACCAAAATTAGGCCACGTGAAGTTTACAAGCATCCATGCTAGGCTATTTGTTGGATGGTGTGAAAAGTTATCAGCTACTCTGTTCTTGGCCTACCATACTAATTTCTTCATTGTTTCTATTATACGGAACATTTTTTTGAACCTTGGAATAGGGGAAAAGTATCATAGAATCTTTTAGAAATGTCTATAATTGTCTCAGTTGAACTCTTCTTTAACTTCTATTTTGATTGTTCACAAGTTGGGAATGTAGTTTTATCCATGTACTTCTTCCTATATAAGATGCAATCATTATGACATGCATGTA
Source organism: Warburgia ugandensis (assembly GCA_035236585.1). NCBI lineage: Eukaryota > Viridiplantae > Streptophyta > Magnoliopsida > Canellales > Canellaceae > Warburgia > Warburgia ugandensis. Next base: position 55,059,683 of record CP141133.1, on the reverse strand, counting down.
TCTTCTCATACTTCAACCCTAGTGTAACCAGGCTTTTCTTTGCCTCCCATGTGGATCTCACTAATTTATTATCCTTCGGTAGGATATTACCCACTACTTTTAAGACTTTTGTAAAACCTTGGTTTGAAAAACCAAATCCGGATATCACATTATAGCATTCTATCACTATAGACAACTTAGTATACTTTACACTCAGGGTACAATGGCTCATCGGCTTCCTCTAATGTAGTATGAATTTGCTCACGGTCATCTTAAAAGTCATCATATGTATCATGAAACATTGGTATAGCTGTACTGTCTCCAACACTTCCTACAAAGTCTTGATCATATCTTCCAGGCCTTGTTGAGGGCCTATATGGAAGTTCTTCTCTATGCCAAATCCATGGGTGATCGTTTTCATCGATTCTATTGATGAATAAGTGTTCTCTCAACACCCCTACAATTACTTTTTTTTAAGTTTCCATATTTTGAGCATGGACAACGCATGCAATTACGATCAACACATTCCCTATGTGTGAACTCTAAGAAAATACCTATCCACTCCTCATATTCTTTTGATGTTCTTGTCGTAGTCATCCATGCATAGTTGTCCATGATCATAAGAAATTGAAGCAAATATGTGTGAAGACTTGTTAGACATGAAAAGATTTGGTTAGGCATTTTATCAAACATTAGGTGTACAAGAATTAGAACTATCTAAAATAACTACATTACATGAAAATTTTAAATTAATGATGCAAAAAATAAAAATATGGCATATATATTAAAAAAAGATGACTTTAAAAAGGAAAGTTTCTAACGCATAACCTTGTAAAAAAATTTCAAATATGCATAATACATATGAGACAAACAAAGAAATATTAACCAACACTTAAAAATCAATATCGACCCCAAATTTGTGAATGTAGTTCCAATTCACAGTTAGGATTTGGTTGAGGATAGTCAAATAGAAATCCGACTTAGTTTTTGTGTAGAGATCATGAACACAGTTGGAAAAAGTGCAACAAAAGTTGACAAAATAACTCTTAAAATAGACTCATAAAATTGAAGTCGTTTGCTATAAATGACTTTAAAAGTCCTTTATGCAAACTAATTTAAAAATTTACATATTTTCACTTTAAATATATTTTTATTTGATTTTTGTGCATTCCATTATCTTATATAAATACACAATGAAATTGATTTTACACACACACACACACACACACACATAAACACGTGCACAAGGAAATCATATTATTTTTTTATTATATTAAATGTTACATATATCTAATATTACATATTATTAGATCTTATTAATACAATATCAAAGCGCAAATGTACTTTTTTTTATCAAAATATAGCCTCTTAGTATTCAGCTCACACAATTCTATGGGGGAGAGAATGTGTCATGAAATTTTACTTGGCCAAAACTTGATGGTATAACCACCACTCTTCATCAAATCCTCATTTTGGATGAGAATCACAAATCATAATGTTCTCACTTTCTCCAATAGTGAGGCTTAGAGAGAGAAGTTATTGTTATTTGCAATGAAATCATATGACTTTTGCAAAATCAGGACGATCTAACACACTTCTGAACCCCATCATCTATAGTGAGAAAACCCACTTGATCTACAAAATGAAAAGAGAGAGTTAGTAACAAGAAAACAATTCATGATCAAAAGAAGTTATAGTTTACTTACAGTGGTTTTCATGACAGAAACAATCAAAATATTCAAAATGAAAAGCAAGAAGGAAAAAAGAGAGAAGCATAAGGACCAGAGGAGTATGCCATCATGCCACCAGTGAGAAGAGGGGGATACATGAAAAATGATATGATGTGAGCTATCTATAAATGAACAAGGACTTTTGAAGTCATTTAGTACTAAACAATTTCAAAAGTATACTTAGGAAAGGACTTTTGAGATCATTCGACTCAAGTAACTTCAAAAGTAACTGAATTTTAAAGTCATTTAGTGCCAAACGACTTCAAAATAATTGACATTTGAAGTCGTTTAGCATCAAACGACTTTAAAAGCTAATTCCCACGTAAAATAATCTTCTTGCAAAATTTATGTGTACACTTTTTAAGTTGTTCAGCTTAAACGACTTCAAAAATCCTTCCCACAAAATTTTTCCTTTTCATGCTAGACTTAGCTGAGAATTTTCGAGCAATTGGAAGCCGCTTTCAATGACCAAGGGCGAAATTGAAGTTACGCAATCGTTACTAAGTTGTTTACAATCAAACAACTTCATAAGTCTATATTTTTAAAGTTATTTCTAGCCAACTTGTAAAATATTTACAAAGTCGGCAGTCAATATACCGACTTCTTTATGCTGACGTTAAAAGTGTTGCTTGTAGTAGTGAAGACATACTATCCTACACTGAAACTAGTAGAGGTAGGTTGTCTCTATTGTCAATATTTTGCAAAAACAAATATTTATATTAAGAACATTCTAGTCAATACAGAGATATTTATATTAAGAATATTCTAGTCATTACAAAGAAGGCTTCAAAATATCAGAACAAAGAAATAATGGGGACATTGTGACTTAAAACCTGTGTTTTTGTAATCAGAATCTAATTAAACTATGTGATATGTAAGCCCATGGGTCTCCAACCGGATTGCATGCGCACTCCACCAACTGTCAAACATAAATTAATGGATACGGAACACGCTGGCCCTTCAGAGTTGCAACAAGCTGAACTAATAGTCTTAGCGTCATGCAATAATGGTTGTGTCATGCAAAAATGATGGTTGAATGTCAAGTGTCAGAGTACTTACTGTCGTCTCCGAGTGGGCCGAACTTTGTTTAAGATAATCCAACAAGAAGGCTCTTCTTTCCTTCCTAGCAACCAAGTAACATTATTGGAAAGAAAGATGCAACTCAAGTCATGTGATGCAAATCTTACATAGCGCCCCCCCCCCCCACCTATGCCTCACCCTACAAAGAATATAGTCAAAGAGAAATGCTTTCCAGATTCTAAGTATCTAATGACAGACTTTGACAAGGGAACAGAACAAAAAGCTCTCATCATGACAAGACACATTGGGAAAACCAGAAGCCTCTCCACACATTTTAGGAATGATTATGGACTTGGATTAAGTCTTAGGTAACAAGACACCGCTATTTAAGCAAACAACGTAAATGAGGGTCAAGCCTACTTTGTACGAGTCCCTGTTTTACTTAGTTTTGTGAGGTGGGAAGCACTTCAAAAGCTATGGAGAAAGTAGAGCAAGAAAAGCTGTGGGTGAAATATTTTAGAATATGCAAATTATATCCCTTTGAAATGTTTCCGTCTACTACATGGAATGTGTCGGGTTCAGTATTTGGCTTTGATGAATAATATAGTGACACTTGTTGCAAGACAAAATTCGGTAATACCAAGAAATAGAGAAGTAACCCCGCCATTCGGATCCTTCAACCGGATTTTCTTTCCTGGGTCATATGCCAGCTGTAGCACACGTGGCCGACGAATATATTGGTCTAGCAAGGATTCAGATATTGTTTTGAGTGATGATGATGATGTTAGCACTAAATAAAAAGAAGAAGAAATATAGGCCCAGAGAGTCTGATTACAATGCAAAAAAAATAAAGAACAATAACATCAGAAACAAACAATATTTCCACCAACATATATGTATGGTAAGGATTCAGATATTTTTTTTGAGTGATGATGATGTTAGCACTAAATAAAAAGAAGAAGAAATTTAGGCTGAGAGAGTCTGATTACAATGCAAAAAAATTAAAGAGCAATAACATCAGAAACAAACAATATTTCTACCGACTCCGTTTTTCAGGCTCGTCAACCGTAGAATTTGCTGATCTCCATACACGTTGAAAACCATAGATCTAAACCTCGATAAACTTAGACTCGACAGCAAATGAAGTCACGAGTCAGCTTGCTGCGCTATAAAATAAATAAGTTTGGGTTGACATTTAAACCTAAGACCTCCAAGGTGACACCACATCCTTAGCAACTAACATGTAACTGATATAAAGAGCATCTTGGTGCACGAAGCTCCTGCTTATTTGGGATTCTGAAAAGGGCTCACCACAAAGATATATAATATGTAGCTTTATTTTGTATTTTTGCAAAAGCTTATTTTCATGCCTCAAATTCATGATTTCTAGGTTACACAACGGCAATTCGGCAATTCTACCACTGCACTAAGGCTCCATTTCTTGACTGATAACTGATATATGCACCTGAAATAAGAATTAAAAATAAAATTATAACCAATAAAATTTTGTTTTAAATCTTCCTCTGAGTACTTTCAAGTCACCCTTAAAAAATGTACATTTGAGTCATCACGGGTGACTTACAGGTAACTTGCATAGCATGTCTTTCAAGTCCAGTTGAGTTAACTACGCTGAAAACTAACGGTGTGATGACGCACAAGAGACTTTACTTCATAAATAATCTGACGACATTGAAGACCAACCGAGCACCTATTCCTTTCAATCCAAATGGTCCTTAATGTTGCCAGCAAAGGTAAGTTATACGGAACCTTCATCTTATCAGACCCTAAAGCACCTCCATGAGAAAAATTGTGATCTAATATCTCTCGACATCAACCAAAGCATTGACAATGGTTCAGATATAAATACCTGCAATAAAGAAGAAAACTCACGATGGCGAAGAATGGATTTGGATTAAGTATAGGAATGTAAATTACAGGAACAGAAATTCCAAAAGTAAATTATAACTATTTTAGTCAATTTAGTCCACATGAGTAAACTACTAAATTTTAATCAGCTTCTTCTTTAAGATGTACACAAACTCCTTGTTGTAGCAGTGGTTGGCCATTGATACTACTCGTAAGAGGGAAGTGTTCTTGTTTTCTCTTATTTGACGTGGCTTAGCGCGTATGATATGATGAATTGCGTAGGAGAATGCCTAATTCATTGCCGGCCAACATAAGGCTATGGCTTCTTTTTTTTTCCTTTTTTTTTTTTTTTTTTAAGAATTAAGCCTTCTAACAGAAAGAATGGACTATGGAGAGTTAATTATTGAATATAAGGAGAATTTCTAAAGTAAAAGAGTTCAAATGGCTATGGTGTTGGTATTTTCTCTTCACAAGGAGTGGGTCCCAAAATATTTGGGCTAAGGCCCTTTATGGTTTTCTATTAGAAGTCGGCAGTCCTAGGTGGTTTAGCTTGGGGGAAAGAGAACTATATGTATGATATGATTTTTCTGCTCTTGTGTGCCTCTCCTTTTGGCTAGACAAGCTAGAGAGCAAGAAAGGAGAAAAGGAGAGTTCCTCCTTTAGGGTTTACTTCTTTGGGGAAAAGAGAAGAAGACATCTTCTTTCAATTCTTCTAGTATAAAATTTCTCACCACACTTAGCATCTAGATAATTGGTTAATTTTTTAGTGTATGATGCACATCTACAGTCTTAATTGCTGCTCCAAAAGGTGTTTTTGGAAGATTACCATGGCTATATTGGTAAGAGGTTTTTCAAATTGATTCTTGTAAATTTAAGATCTGTTGTCTCTTGGGACTTGGATTCTCCCTGGGTTAGTAGAGAAAAAATTTGTATTCCTATTATCACTTGCTAGGGATTTGTCTAGATTAGGTCTTATGGGTTTTGCTTCTCCTTGAAGTGTTTTTCATGTAAAAATTTTAGTGTTTTAGTCTTGATCACTTAATTTAATTTGTGCTTTTACATATTATAAGGTTTTATTATTATTTGTAGAAATTTCATTGGTTTGTACATAGAGGAATAAAGCTTATTAGTTTTATACATGTTGCAATAGCCCACATTGTTGAGAAATAAAGAAATATTATATTTATAAATTATGAAAAAATTTAAGTCAATTATTGATTATTAGGGTGTAAAAGCTAGTTGAAATAAAGCCAAAATAAAAATAAAAATTATAACTTATTAAATAAATTATGTGTAATCAGGATATAAGTGCTAATAAAACTTTAATCTGGTAAGACTTGACAATCTAAGCTAAGCGTAGCTAAGCAGTTCCAAGTATAATTTGTCAAAGTAAGGTCTAGACTTCAAGTCAACTTGCTGAAAATTTTTAAGAACAAAATCATGTTTTTATTTTATTATCTATTTATTAAGAATTTTTGCATGTGGACATCTAAATATGGAAATCTACATGATGTAATAAAAATCCATATGAGGGAATAAGAGAAGGCAATGAATTAGGAATGACTATTACAAATAAGGACCCTTGGATGAAGATCTAATGGTCAAGATTTTTATTTTTAAAAGCCCATAAACTAAGTGAAGTAATTGTAAGTTAAAGTGTATGAAATAAAGGGGCTTATAACTGAAATGAAATAAGGAAATATATCATTATTTCGTTTCTACTTACAGGAACTTGAAAGGAGGAGAAAAGAGAAAAAAACAAAATAGCAGAAGAAGAAGAAGAAGAAGAAGAAGAAGAAGAAGAAGAAGAAGAAGAAATTTAGGGCTTTCTGTGTGAAAGCCCTAGAAGAGGAAAAATGTAGAGGAAGAAAAAGGGTTTTATTTTTTGCTAAAAATGTAGGAAAGAGAAGGGAGATTTGGTGTTTTCTTCGTGAAAACCAGATAGAGTGTGCATGGCTTTGGTGAGGCATTCACGATAAAATGAAGATTTATGTTCTTGTCCTCACATTCAATTCAAGATCAGATTAAAAAAGAAAGGGAAATTGCATTTATAAGTAGGGGAAAGTGGGTTTTTATTTGTTTAGATATAACTTTGTTTATTTTTTTTGAAAAATCAATAGCCGTATAGTTTTGGTAAATTTTGAATTTTTATTGGATATTAGTAATATAAACATCAAAATCATGTTTTAGATGATACAAATATGTTGTTTTAAAACACCAAGCAGTAACTATGTAGTTGAGATAAATATGAAATTTTACTAAAATAATTAGTTTAAATTTTTGAATCATGTTTCATAGAATAACAATTTATTATTCTGGATTTACAAACAGTAACTGTGTAGTTTAAATTTTATGAATCATGTTCTGTGCAATTAGTAATCTATTGTGTTAAAGCTTTTAATAAGTAATCGTAGTTTTGATTATTCCTGTGATTTGATTTCTGATGTAATAAGTAACTATTGGTTAGTAAAAAAAAAAAAATCCAAATAACATATGTAGTTTTTATTCTACAGAATCCTGATACTCTGATTTGTCTGTTTTATAATAACTTTCAATAGTAACAGTATAGTTGAATAACTATTAAATTGCTATGAATCTCTTTCGTATGATAGATACTTGTGTTAATTTATACTATATAAAGATTTATTAAATTGTTAATAGTCATTGATAATTCCATATTTGTTAAGAAAACATTTAAACATAAGTTTTACTAATTTTAATACAAAAATTGATAAATATTATAGAGTTAACAATTGATTCAATATTATATATAGTGTGTGATTTGCTATATCTTTGGTTTTGTATAAGTTATTAACTAGCAAATCCTATATAGATGAATCTTGTTTCCATTTATTGGAATGAATACTACTTTATACATTAGTTCCGATTTTTGTTTTATTCATACGATCTAGTTTTACAAAGAAAGGAAAGTTTTGAGGTAATCAACCTCTTTTACTGTAGTTATAAATTAGTAAACTTTAGATAATATATACATACACACACACACACATATATATAGTTTATGCATTCAATTCTAATAATTCTAATCTATAAATTGTACTGTGATTTTATTTAATCAAGTGGCAAAAATCACTAAATTTCTAATACCAGTAGTTACTATATAGCATTGAAACAAAAACAATCTACAAATATATCCTATGTTGATATACACAGTTAGAAACTTCTATACTAACTAATTTATGGGACTATTTTATCAAATTGTCTATAAAGAGTAACATCATATGATAGAAGCTTTCGTTAAAATCCAAAAATTAGGTTTCTTATAGGTGTTTTCTTTAGCATTGGTTATGGAATGGAAAGATTAACCATAGAACAAACGAAGTTGTTGTTTCATAGTCTAGTTGTTACTATTATGTTGTAGTCATCAAAGCTTGTTACATTCCTATCTAAGAACAGATCTACTTGTCACTTCTCTCCTCTCACCATCTAATAGTGTTTTATAAATTCTAACTGGTGATAAAATCATAAATTCTTAAAAAGAAATGGTACAAGATTTGGATCTTGACTACTAAACCTTAATCTAAAGAATGTTTCTAGTAATTATATGTTGTTTGCTTTTGTTAATAATAAACTATTGCTTATGTAGAATATAAGTTATAAACACTATAGCCTAGCATAGAACAATTTCTATAAAATAATTAAGTCTTATGATCCTTTCTAAATTCTAGTTCTATTACCGGTAAATTTTATCTCTTTAAATGTCATCATACAATATATATATATATATATGTATATATATATATATATATATACATACATATATATATATATATATATATATGTATATATATATATATATATATACAAGTAAGGTTTTGAAAGTAAACTTTTCAAATATATGTTAACGCATGTATAAAATGTAATGAGTCTCATTTTAATAGAAAATGTTAACAACAAACTTAACTGCATACATCATGTTTAAGCTTATGTGTAACTCAAAGATGAAAATCTTTTGAACTACAAATATGATGTAGTGATAGTTTTAAAGTAAAAGGTTAAGTTGTAATGAATTAAGCACAAACATATTAATGCTTGAGGATCTTCCTATAATAATTTATAGCTCTATTAAAATGATGACTTTGATAAGAAGGCTATGGTGAGAAAAGAGTTAATAAAGGAAACTATCAGCAAAGAAGGATAACCATATGATAGAAATATCACAACTTAGGTTGATCATCTCATAAGGAATAAAACAACAAGGTTTTGTAAATATAATAGCTAGGTTGAATAATCTTAAAGTAACTATAGCGAACCTCTGTATTGTCAATAGTATTTTAAAGTCAAGACTCATAGTTGCTTTGAGATTTAGTATTGAAAATTTCATGTTACACCTATATTACATTGAAATTGTGAAGAATTTCTTGGACCTTATTAATTTATTTTCTTTAAAGAGAATTCTTGTTATGAATGACTCCTTAAGGAAAGTGAGGTATACATAAATGTTCTAACGATTATCTAGTTAGAATTCTATTATTATATTTAAAGACAAAATTTAGAAAGGTTGGATGATCAGTTAGGCATCCATATAAATATAGGATTTAACTAAAATTGTTAGTCAAACTCTTGAGAATTATTTTACACCAAGTGAGTGGATGGTTAGACATTGACGCTAGCTATGTATGATATAGGGCTAGCTTTGCCTCTAGTTCCTTTTGATATAGATACCATTATATGATTTAAGGGTGGAGGACATGTGATAGACTCCATCCTACATTGATTTGTTCCTTTCCATGGAGGCGATGTAGTGGCTAAGGTATTCGAGCATGATTCTAGTGTAAAGTAGAGCCACAACTTGCCAGTGGGCAATATGTTTTAAATTTTTAGGTGAGACATCTTCACATATGTTAAGATATCCTGGAGAATTAGTGATCAACTTTGAAAGTTGCTACTTCAATAGATTGTGATTAATGATGCCAAATTGTTTTATTGAAATCTTTACGTCACTGAACATTTCTTGAATTTTATGAACAATAATGACTTTGGATGTATTAAGTTATACTTCAAAATCCTACCTTTGGTGATTTGATTTATATGGGTATTGATGGAATTAATATGAAATCTTATGTTTTATAAATTCATACTAAATATGGATATGGATTTTGATTTGACATGGTTTTATCTAACCTTGTAAATTCTTGCTGTGACTCATCGTACTCACCCCCCTTACAACCAAAACTTTTAGATGGAAGTTCTAACAAGGAGAAAAAGGTGATTGATGGAAGAGATCTTACACTAGAAAAGGGTGTGTGACATTATTTACTTTCTAATTGAAACAAAGAGTTGACTAGTTGTTATTAAAGATATATTGTTATACTTCATAGTTGGCAAATTTTGACTAATGAGTGTGTTTAGGCTGTGAGTAGTATAAGGTTCTGAAAGAAAGAGAATCTTTAAATTATATTGAAACTTATGAATGCTATAAAGTACTTCCGCATGGAATGCATTAAATGCTTAAGTCCGAAAAACAAAGGAAAATCTATTGAATTTTAGACAAAATTATAGAATTTTAGTATTTAATTTTGAAAAAAGATGTTTTAAAGCTAGGGGCCCCACTATTTTCAAAAAAAAAAAAAAAAACCATCTAGGATAAAAAATTAGGGTCGTCTCACATGTGGTGTCTAGGTTGCATTGGTCAATCAAATGGTGTCCTTGTCTTTCCATTACATTATAATTGTTGGCTGGGCTTGGCCTAAGGCTTAACTATTTCTAATTCGGTAACACATGGATTAGCTTTTGGATGGTATTGGCTTGCTTAATGGGTAACAGTGCATGTTTTATAATTAAGAAATGCTATTAGGACCAAGTTTGGGAACTAACTCCAAAACCTCAGCTAACTAATCCGTATGATTTGAATGACTTGACCCATCCATCTTATTTTGGCCTTTCTAGATTGGCTCAATACCAAAATTCATGACTGTTGGATGATTTTAGATAATGTCATTTAGATTGTCTAAATGCGATCATTGGATTTTTCATACAAAAATACAACTAGTCAGAACCATCCATGGGCATATTTTTTGTAGGTAGACTAAATAGGGGATGTCAACCAATATTATTTGTCAGATCATCCAAAGATGGATTTTTTCTAAGAGAGATTTCGAAGTTGATCTAGAAACTTAGTACTAATAGCATTTCTATTTATAAATAATGTGACTAGCAAGTTTTCACTGACTGCATAGGGGTGAAAATAATTTTTATAAATGAAACATATTTTAAAGTTTTGTTAACATTGATTGTAAATTTTTTTCTAATATTGTAATAAAAACACTTAGGAAATTATTTACAAAATAGTAGTATAATAGATTATTTAGATAGTTTCTTTGTGTTATTAATGATTAAGACATTTAATTTGGTTAGTACTTCTAAAAATTTTGTTCTAGTTGTTAGTTAGATGGATAGAACCACAAATGAGACCCAGAATATTTTGTGATGTAAATTATTGAAAGGGTATGTTTAGTGCTGTTGATAAAGATATCTAAAGAGACTAAGAGAGACATAAAAGAGGTAGGTTATTAGACCACCAATTAAAGAAGTAGGTGATAGAATAGTTTTAAAACTTTACTACATATCTTGTGCTATGGGAAAAAAATTTGAGTTAGAGAGAGAAGAAGAAGAAGAAGAAAGAATTATATGATTTAACCAGTCTCCTCATAGTTGCATCATAAGTACAGTCAAAAGTATATGTCAGGCCTACTTTTTTTTTTTTTTTTTTTCATGATCCATATGCTTATTGATTTTGTCTCATCTCAAATGGACTAGGTACCAAATCTCACATGCACTGGATATCTCTAGGTCCTTCCATTTTGGAACTTTTGAAGCCAAAACAATAGATGATCTATTGTGTTCTGGGACATTTTTTGGTTGTACCATCTTTTTTTTTTTGCTTCAAAAGATACAAAGTTAAAGGTTCTAGAGATATCAAATGAGTGTGAGATTTAGTACCTAGGCCATCTAAGACGAGGTGCATCCAATGAACAATATGGTTCATTGGTAAAATTGAAAAAAGTGGACCCAACATCCACTTTTGAGTACACTTATAATGCTATGGTGAGATTAGGTGCATCATAATTCCAAGAGAGAGAGAAATTATTTGACAAAACCAAGTGTATAATAGTTGTATCATACATGTTTTGAAAAATGAAAGTTGGCCCCACTTTGTTGCCTCAATGATCCAAACCTTTCATTAGAGGCCATAAGCCTTAAAACTTTCAGCTAGAAATGGGTCCTAAGATTATCTCCATCTTTTTGTCATGTCCTAAAATATATGATCTAGTGTGCTTTTGGATTATTTTGTTTTAAACCATCTATTTACAACATAAAAAGGCCCAAAAAAGATCATTTAAGACCCAATTTTAGCCAAGAGTTTTGAGCCATATCAAGTGATTTAATATGCATGATTGGGATTATTGATACAAGTTAAAAAGGTGGGCCGAATCATACTTATTAGAATGTGTTTTATACAATGATCATAGAACCACTTGTATCAAATAATTTCTAGAGAGAGATAGAGTAGACTTCTAAGTAGAATTCTTTAAATTCTAGTTAAGAAGGAGATGATTGAAGGGGGCAATTAGAAAGTAGAGATTAAAAGAATGATAAAGTAGTATTAACTTAAATGACGGCAATTAAGTTAGGAGGAAAGAAAAAAGAATAGAAAATAAAATAATCTTATAAAAGATAAAAAAAAAATGTCAAATAAAGAATGAAGACTTAGTTGTCTAACCCTCTTACTTTAGTACATATATTAGTCTTAGTAGGTAGAGTCCTAGTCTTTTCAAATGCTAAGGTAGCGTCTTATTTTTAGACACTACCTTTTTATAATTTTAGGCTGGATTTTTAGAAGATCTAACCCCTTCACATTCTAAATCCCTTAAATTATCATTACACCAAAAATCACTTCTATTGGATGCTTGTAGCTTCATGTTTTCTTTTTTTTTTTGGATCACAACTATTCAAATAAAAAACTAAGCAAAAACAGAAGTTAAGATCATCCAATTTTTATGATTTATAAGGGGTAATATCAACGTCTTGGATCTGAAAAAATATATAAAAGGGCAGCATCAGAAAATAAGACGCTGCCTAAGATTTTGAGAATACATGACTCAAGTAGGTACCTCAAATGGAATGAGGAGTGCTATCATATAGCGAGACCAAATGGTACGCGTGGTTAACTACTTCTACATGACATACCCCACATTTTGGTGATTCAACACGTTCCTCTGATTTTTCATTAATTTAGATATCTCGTAGCTAAAAAAAACATGATGAATGGACCATTTTTTAGAGTCCGGAAAACTGTGGTTTATGGCAGCTAAACTTGCATCGTTATTCGTACGAAATTTATAACCATCATGTAAAAAGGGGGGACCAAAACGGAGGTGATGTGCTTGTGGTCCCGGTCTATCATGGCATTCCTTGGTTGGAATATATGACATTAATGAAGAAGCATGGAGATAAAAAAGATGGGATCCTTGGATTTAGGTACGATTTTTATGGGATCTCAGAATTTGGGGCACTAATAATCTGGACACAAAACTGGAGAGTAAAAATGTCATTGGCAACATGCGGACTCTTTTGTAGATCCTCTTAAAACCATTTATCTTTCTTGCACGTGGTCCTAATCTAAATAGAATTATTTACGTTCATTAGTAATATGTGTTCTTCTTTGGATCCATCTTAGATTAGTGAAGTGAATAGAAGGTCGCGTCCACGTGCACTACACAATAAAGGCCGACACATGTACAAAATACCATTCTAGTCTTCTCTCTGTCCCGGCCCATACATAACCAAATTCTGCTGCAAAGTACAGACCACGGCAGTCCAGCTATCTTTCAACCCTAACTGAACACCCCGAGCCCTATCAAAAGTCGCACATCAACAAATTATAATTATGCAATTCCTCTCATGCGCCGCTAGGTTTCGCCATTAATTCACACCCTCCACTAACAACATAGGGTCTCGTTTCTCTTCTTAGTTCTCCACAGCAAAAGCATTCAAACAATGGAGTCCAAGCAGCAGAGGAAGAAGAAGATGAACAGCCTGCACCATCCATGGACCCAGCTCACATGCAACTCTCTTTCATGTCTCTTCTGCATCATGAAAGAACAAGATCCATGCCGAAGAAAAGCTGGAATTACCAAATGCTTCAAAGAAATGCCCAAAACTGATGATCAAGAACATGTTCTGGTGTTAAGTGGGCTGTGGAATCTTGCCATGACACAACCCGATGATCCAGTTTTTCCTACTCTTGGTATCTTTGAATGTATGGCAAGTTTCATCAACAAAGGTATTACTAACAAATCATGGCTTTACAAAGATCAAAACATATACATTCCATATTATGCAGCACATATTATTGGTTCATACACCATAGACGAAGTAGAATTCGCAGAAATGGCTGTACAATCTGGAGTAGTTCCACCATTAATCGAGCTTCTTAAAGGAAAACTGAGTTGGGTCGAGCAAAGAGTTGCAGTTCGGGCGCTCGGGCATCTTGCTAGCCATGAAAGAACATTCGATGCTGTCGCTTCACGCGAAGATGAGATCGTGCTACTCTCTATGAATTTAGCTTCAACTTGTCTTGATCTGGTTTACAGCAAGTTTGTTGGGGTGAAGGACAGGAAGAAGAGATTACGGTATCAGTGTGATCTGTTAACAAGGGGGTTGGGAAATTCGGAGATGGAGAATCGTAAGGCTGAGGAATGGGCCAGCCAAATGCAATGTTGGTCGATTTATCTGCTTAACTGTTTTGCTTCCAAAGAGAGATGTCTAGGTCTGATTTGTAGGGATGAATTTTTGAAGGATTTGTGTAATATGTGGGGTGGTTTGGTTAATGACAGTTCGCCTGCAGGAGTTGGACTCTTAAGGATATTGTGTCATAGCAAAATGGGAAGAAAATGTATTGCAAATTGTGAAGAAGTTCTGGAGAACCTTTGCAATCTTTCTAGGTCTTCAGATGATTGGCAGTACATAGGAATAGATTGCATTTTATTGCTTCTCAAAGATCCAGACACAAGGTTTAATGTCATGGAAGTTGGTGCCAGTTTTCTTGTTGACTTAGTGGAGATTAGAGATCTTTCAGGAAGAAGAAAAGTAGGAGCAGCAGTCACGGAAGCCTTGCTGCATGATTTTAAAAGTACCAATTGTAAGAATAGCAAAGGAGTGGAAGATTTGTTAGAACTTGTGTGGCATTTGAAGGCTGAGAGGAAGAAGAGAGAGAGGGAAATGACCCACGAGGAACTGCAAGAAAAGAAGGTGCTGGTTGCAATTAAGAAACAAGAAGGAAACGAGAGATTTTGGGCCGGTGAGGTGGAAGAAGCAGTGATAGAATATACAGAAGCTTTGGATTTGTGTCCTTTGAAGATGAGAAAAGAAAGGGTTGTCCTTTATAGTAATAGGGCTCAATGTTATTTGTTACTTAGAAACTCGGACGCTGCCGTTAGCGATGCAACCCGAGCGCTTTGTTTGTCAAATCCTACGAATTCTCACAGAAAGAGTTTGTGGAGAAGATCACAGGCTTATGATATGAAGGGGTTAGCTAAAGAGAGCTTGATGGACAGTATAATGTTTGTCAATGGATGTTTTCTGTCACGAGATAGGAGGAGAACTAAAATACCTTATTATGCTGCAAGGATGATAAATAAGCAAATGAACGCGACGTGGCTCTTTGCTAGTGGGAAGTGTGTGGAAGATAATGAAGAGGAAGGAGAGGGAGTAGACAAGGAAGAGTTTGATGGTGATGATGATGAGGATATTGAAGAAGAAGAAGAAGATGATCATGAAGACGTTGAGGAAGACGAAAAGATGGTGAGGAAAAAGCAATTCAAAGTGAAGGAAAAGATGGGTGCTATATCAGGTGTGTATTGAACATCCAATTCTTGTGGTTTTCTGTTTGCATTTTACTTTCTTGTGCTTACTAGCTTGATAAATGGTACCATTTGTTCATTGATAAGAAGGAAAAACCATTTAAAGCATAGATGTTCAACAAGAAAAACTAGGAGTTATTTATCTAGTAAAAAGAATCCCACGTCAAGATACGTCAACTAATACTATTAGTTTGAACCTTTCGTAAAACCCAATTTATGTAAGAATTAAGGTAAACAAATGGGAGAGCTTATCTTTCTAATACATCAAATATGTTAATTTTTCTCTTGATCTAGAACTTGTATTAGTTTGTCTTTATTATGCATAAAGATGCTGAAAAGGATCAGATCGTTTGGACATTAGGATTATTCAAAATTATGATTAATAGTTTCCTCTATCGTTATTTAAGTTGTTCTCTTCACAAGTCATCTAGGAATGTTGGATTACCATTCAACCTAAAATCTTAAGCTGATAGAAAGTAGGCCAACTATAGTTATCTCTCTAACACAACACCCACATGGAAGGCCATTTTTAATTTCTTGCATGTAGATTTGATAAATGAGAGTCTTAGGATTTAAACTTATGACCATTTGATCAATAAAGGCCAGATATCATGTTGAATTACCATTGGACCTGAAAGCTTAAGCTGATAGGAAGTGGGCCAACGATATTTATATCTCTAGCAACAATGATAGACATGACTTGAGGCTGATTGATGATGTGCAGATAGCAACTAGCTAAAAAACTTATGCATGGAAGTTATATTATCTAT
Source organism: Warburgia ugandensis (assembly GCA_035236585.1). Taxonomy (NCBI): domain Eukaryota; kingdom Viridiplantae; phylum Streptophyta; class Magnoliopsida; order Canellales; family Canellaceae; genus Warburgia; species Warburgia ugandensis. Next base: position 55,043,432 of record CP141133.1, on the reverse strand, counting down.
TAATGTAGTATCCTTGAAGACAAATAAAATTGGTGAAACGTAGATAAAAACAAGGTTTTTCTTAATTTTTATACTTAATTTATTTGTGTTTTAGAGTTGCCAATAGCAATACAAAAGATAAATATTTAGTAAAGAGATGCCAATGGGACTAGGCCTCCACATCTGATTTGGTGACCTATGTATATATTTTGACCATGGCTTTGCATGATTTGACCGATACATGTTTGTCCTCCCCGCAAAAACTTGTGTATGGTGGTTGCTTCTAGCTATTAATCTTCCCTAGTTTTCTTAGTTGAAGAGTCCAGTGGTCATGAGTAAAAAACTTTTTAACTAGGAAAACTAGTAGCTAAAAACATCTAATGAAACACTAGAGAAACTTTTGCCTTAGATCTTTTTCTAACCACAGATTGGACATTGTTTTGGATATAAGACAAACCTACTTCCTAGTCTTAAGATAACACCATTTGAGAATGCAACGGAGTGAGGCCCTGTTTGTGAAAAAATGTACCCCTAAAATGCAAGTATTTTTGTCCGCTTATGAACAATCCAGTAACGATTTTAAACAAATCGATTTTGATTTCTCTACGCGGGGACACATGGCAAGTATGAGGGTCGCATTTTTTCAAGAAAAACGGTCCCCCCTTTCCACAAAATCTCTGAACAGAACTTGTTATGCTTTTCTCGTACATGTTTGGCTTTCTAACCTGTTGTTTTTTCTTTGTTAGGCCTGTCCACGATTATTGAAGAACCATGGTCCAAGAAAGGTACAAGGAGAAAGCCAGAAAATCCGAGGCTGAGAAAGAAAGAAGACTCCATAAGATCATCTTTCCACTGATCTCAAAACCCAGAGAAAATTTTGAGCCGTTTTATTGGACTAGAACGATATTTTAAAGTGGTTTAGCTCACTCTAACTTGATGCAGAACTTTATGTCAGTTAAATTAATGAAAAAGATATAGTGGGGAACGAGATTTGGGGAAGATGTTTGTGTTCAGTGCCTTGAATGTTGAGATCTTGTGGGTATCATGAAGTCTGTTAGAGCATGCGAAGGTTGAGATAAGGATCCGGAGGAAAACATTGGCAGGACCACATAAGATTTATCGCTTTAAATGAATGGAAAGGTTACGTTTTCAAAAGGATGCATTGTATAACAAGAGAAAGGCAATGTAATTCGTACGGTCTTCCCCCGAAAATGAGGTGTTACCCGTGCCATATCTTTCTATATGGAGAGAGAGAGAGAGAGAGAGAGAGAGAGAGAGAGAGAGAGAGAGAGAGGCAGGCTGCATGGTAGGTGCGCACTTTAGGAATCCCTGTTATAGCCACAAGAATAATCAGGGGGCAGATACCAGTAATTCAAATTAACCGTTCATCTTTTAGGTGTCGTGTCCAAGAATCTCATACATTTGAGCTTCAAAAAAGGCTCCACCTTAGCAGTAGCAATTAAATGTGAATTTTGGGGCCTTCCTACATTAGGAGAGGCCATATCCGATGGATGGAATATATCACTCAAAAATGAAGGCATGAGCCTCGTGCCTCCAGCATATGATATGCTGGGCATATTACACGCATCTACCACATAGGATCTCGTCTAAGGTAGGATCCATAAGATGAATAATCCCTTGAACATTTCATGGCTGCCTACATGTACTTCTTAACTACCGATGATGGTAGCATACACTTTCCTAGTTTCTGCGAAGGCAGAGAGGAGGATATACGGTAGTTGACATATTACAAGGTATGTAAATGCAACTTAAGATGATTTTGAGGAGCTTTTGTACACTTGCGATCTCCTCATTATTTAAAACAACTTAAAATGGTTTTGGAGAGTTTTTGTACCTATGTGATCTCTTTGATCTCCTTTAATAACATTTTACTAAATTCTCAGTGTATGTATATATATATATTATGAGGTCCATATTCTGATGATCCCAACCATTCATCTTTTGAGCTCTACCTAGACTAATTATGCCCAATAAATTTCATCTATGTTTTAAAAACTTGAAAACTCTATTTGACTCAAAATGCAAACTAATTGAGTTAGCTCGATGTGGCTTGCAAGTGACTCAAAATTTCTTAAGTGTGATTTTTAATTAAGTTTTTTTTATTTTTATATTGATGAATATATATCTAGTTTTTCCACTTTATATGCAGAAATAGTTGTTAAGCAAATTAATATAGTGAGAGTTTACACCAAATCAATATAGCATTAGTGTTAAGGGTTAACGACCTACTCTCTTCTTCTTCTTCTTCCTATTGATCAAACAACCTTCCGAGATCTGCATCTTGTCTATAGATTTTACTATTTAAACCTCTTTATCATCATCCTCTAACTCATCTTCATTGTTGGTGTAGCTTTAATATTACTCATAAGTGCACGAATCAATGTAGTAATTGCATGTGAAAGATATCAATCCCTCGAAGAATCTCACAAATTTGTATATTGGATGGATCTTATTTAAAGTGCTTGACTTCAACCAAAGAGAGAGATTGATTAAATTTGAATTCAGACTAGGAAAGTAATTGCATGAAATTAGAAACTACAATTAAAGAAAACTTGTTAAAATTAAACTAAGCAAAGAAATTAGAAACTTACCTAACTAATATGAACTTAACAAAAGAAACTAATACTAAACAAGTATGAATTAAAGTAAGCAACTAATATAAGGAAACTACTAAAAAGAAAACTTTCTTAATTTAACACTTCCCTGAATAAGAAAATTGGTAAAAATGAAACCTCCTAAAACTCAAAAAGGAAACTTTCTAAAACTAAACTAATATGCAAACAACTAATTAGCAACTACTAAAACAAGAGTAAGCAATTAAACTAACTAAAAATCAAAGAGAAAATTAGCTTAGTACCATGTGCATGATCTGTGGATTGTGCACATGGTTCATAGGTCAAAAGATGGCCAAATTTGAAGATTAAAAAGCAAACTAACATGTAATGTAAGCTATGTACTTAATTAAAAACCTAAAAAGATAAATGGGTTCCTAAAGGTTGAAGCAAATAAGATGTTTAGATGGCTAGAAACAAAGCATAATGATTTAAGGGAGAAATTTCCAAATTTTAAGCACTTAGAACATAAACTTAAATCGAGCATATAAAGCAACTAAAACAATAACTTTTATCTAAGATAACAATCCATATCTAAATTACTTTGATAATATAAACATTCAATAATAAGAATTGTCAAAGGATTTCATTAAATCAATGCCAAAATACATCAAAATTTTGAGCATAAAAAAAGTTTATAAATCTAAAAATTGTGGAAGAAACTAATCCCTAAAATATAATCTAAACAACAACAAAAACTCAACCTAAAGCTTCCAATCTAAAGTATGATGAAATGCAAGGAAAAACCAGAAAGGAATTTAAGATAAAAGAAGCCTAATATGATGAACTACAACAAGAAAGTGCACCTAAATTAGGATGAATCTAAGGTAGAAAATGTGTAAAACTAAGGGAAGAAATCAGACTCTAAGCTATCTTTTCTCTTGATTGTCACTACTAGGGAAGAGTTAACTTATATCTTGATTAAATAAGCAAAGGAAACTAGGGAATTGAAGCAATAAACAAAGGACTTAAGAGCCAAAACTATTAGTATGGAATTTGAGAACAAAACAAGAGCAAATTAAGAGAATGAAACTGATGCAAAGAAAGCAAACTACCAACATAAATTGTAGAGCAATTAATAAGAGAAATAACTAAAAATTCAAAGGAAGAAAAGAACTAAATAAATCCAAAGTCCAACTCTAAAAATAACCAAGCAAAGAGTGCAATGTTTCAAGGTTGTCTCACCCAACCTCTACTTGGTAGAAAATGTGGGAACCATGGCGGATTTATAGATGGTAGGTTTTCTAACATAAGAAAGGCTGAATCAAAGGGGAAAGAAGATCTAGATATATAGGGTTTTGAATGAGGAATGTTAGTTGGAAAGCGGAGGAAAGCTAGTTGGAAGATGATACAAACAAGGATGACATAAGAGATGACATGGCTAGTTTATAAGTTAAGAAAGGGGAAGGAGGCATCTTTTTCTGAGGAAGGTGGGTGGAATTCCACCCCCTTAAAGTGATGATGATTGTCTAGAATAGAGAGAGAAAAGGAAAAAAATTAGAAAAAAGATAAAAAAAAAAAAAACTTAAGGTTTTTATATGCTTTGAATGGAGATAGATCTAGGGGTTTCTAATTTACTAAACCACCTTAATCAAGGGAGAGGTGTAACCTTTTAGGAAGGTGACTCCCTCTCTAGGGTAAAATCATGGAACTCTAAGTTTATGTGGTGGAAAAGGTTATAAAATGGATTAGAAAAATAGAATTTTCTCTCTTGATGGGTCCCTCAAGGCATGATCATCTTACCTTTTACAAATATTTCTCAAAATCCCTTGAAAATAACACTTTTTAACATAAGATAGTTGCTTAAATTTATGTCCAATCGTGCAGCTCCATGTGGCATTCATCCATGGCTTGATGGCTCATTTCTTGGTGGCTTAAGTGACTTCAATGAATGGCTTGAAGGCTTGAGTAACTTGGCTTCTTTAGGTTTCTTAGTTATACTAGACCTCATGTATGGCTCTGATTCTTATACAAAGTAGTGAAAATGTATGACTTTTTGCATGGATCATTTTAATCACCTTTTGATTTCTTCTAATTGCTTCCTTTTTCTTGCCCTAGGATAGTCTTGAACCTTGATCACACTTTTTACTGATGACATTTAGGCATTGGCTTGCTTAGGTTTTGTAGTTAGACTAGGAAACCTCATGAATGATTTCAATTCTTAGATCAAGCAATCTTAGCCTTTGGATTGCCTTCTTGATTCCTCCAAAAGGTTAAAAACTCTAATTAAATCCTAAAAAAATATGATTACTTATATACTTATATTGTATTAGCTTCTGAACTTGCAAAATATCAAAATTTTGAATTATTAGATTATAAATTCATTTGTTACAAAATTTTGGAGTAACTCTAAAAATACATTATAATTTATAACACATGGACTACTAATTGGATACTTCTTATACAAAATCAAACACTTATCAATTGTCTTATTCCATGGTGAATACCATGCATGTATTAAACAATCAAACTTACCTCTAAAAAATGACATTTTATGGAGATCTGCCTTCATGCCAGTTGTGATTTCTCATAATAAAATTGTTTAAATTAAAGGATCCATTCCTACTCCCTTAGTTTTTCTCCCATACAACTATAGAAAACTAACCCTTCCTAATTTGCAGTATTCTAAATTGAGGACTCATGATCAAATTATTTTAAGTTGGATCATCTTGAGTTCCTTCAAGAACCACCAAATCATTTTAAGTTCTTGAATTACTTCCCCCTTAAGAACCACCAAAGGCTAGGCACAAAGGATGTTGGATTGATCTTTTCTATGAATACCTCAAATCCTTCGGCCATCAAACTAATAAGTGCTATAAACCTAAGGCAACAATTGTAGAGATTGCTTATGAGAAGGAAATTCAAATTGAAAGTCTCTTGAGTTCTCAAAAAGTATGCACCCTATCTATTGGATCATCCCCTACACTAGTACTATGACATGCTCAAAGTTTATAACCATAAAACTAATGATTATGGGAAAATGAGGTCCAATCAGCAATAAATGTTAGACATTGGTATGACCTTAGAGGAAGTTCTAGAAGGAAACTACATTCTGGTAGGTGGAGCTCATGAAGAGGCCAAAATGAGGATTTTTGCACTATTAAAACACAAAGGTGCTGAAACTAAGAGATGTTGGGCCATGATGAACCATATCCAAGATCCTACAGTCAATGGGGCTGATCTTGGAGATTTGACAAAAAAAAAAATTATTTGCATCTCTCATATGATGTTAAGAGGCCCCATTCCTATCTCCTTTAGAGCTAAGAGAAGAATGTGTTGAAGCACTTAAATCATGAGAGTATAAAGCCAAGGAAAAGATATGGAGGGTGAATACAATATCCCAAATGACAACCTAATCAAAGTTGTGTCTTTATCAAATATCCTTACTTTTTGGTATAGTTAGACGATGAGAGTAGTTCTCCTGCTAGCTAGTTTCAAAAAATCAGCCCAGATAATAGCATAAATGATGATAAAGAAATAGTGTCTATGTGACGACCCGGGTTTTATATGATGCAAATTTCATAAAAGGGTGAGTGCTCTTGCTTTAGAAATATGAAATGCATGAAAACCTTTTGTTTTGGAAAGCAATCTTTCATATAAAACCCCGACTATCAAAACACATTTTCAAATCATATAGCCATAGCATAGTTTTAGATCAAATCTATTCCCAAGAAAGTGTTAGTCACAGCCCTAGCTACAGAGAGTAACTACAATCAAGTAACATTCACTGAAAGATAAGGTAGAGGTTTACTTACTTATACTTAATTTGGGTGTCTTCTATCATGGGCGTATCCTATCCTTAAGTGTTTACTTGTGTCTAAAAAATGTTAAGGATTGGGTGAGTATACACTATACTCAGTAGGAGTCTATTGCTACTAGTTTTACAATGCATGCTATGTTTTAGAATCATGTCCTTTAAAACATGGGCATGTTTGATCACTCATGTTCAAAATCCATTGTCAAAATAGAATACTGACGACTTAAAGAATTGCATAATCCAAGTCGAAAGTAACATAGATATCATAAACATAATGATATGCATAAGATGCTCAGCTGAATCCAACTCATGGATCTATGGTATGGTCGACCATCCTCATGTCATGCCATATGCAATGCAAGTAAATCCTCAAAAACATAGGGCCCACTATGCCCACGACCTCATCGCCATGTGGTCCCCGGGTACCTGGGGACACTCAGTCATAGCCTCCACGGGGCATATGATACTTTGACCCAGTGCCGCGACACCAGTGGTAGTCCTCTGTACCACATGCAATCGAAGTAAGGACATGCCTTTTTTGCGTGGTACCCTTTTCACCTAATAGTGGTAGAGGCTGGGAGGCCACCCTGAACCTCTTGGCATAGTGCCCACGAGCTTACTAGCCCAAACCATATACGAGCAAATAGGCAAAAACCTCTTTTTTCAAAATATGTCATCTTTGGGTCCCTCACAACTGCCTGGCCCTCACAACTGCCTACCCAGCGTCTTTTGGACACTCCAGCATCTTTTGGTAACCCTCAAGGATATGCAATTTTTCAAAACTCAATAATCACAAATCATGTAGTTTATGCAATCAGTTGCAAAACATGCATGCAATGCATGAAATCTGCTCATGCTAGTATCGCATTCAAAGTCATAACCTTGCCTAGAAGCCTGCCAGCCTGTCAGCTCTCTCTAGCCTGCCCTCATCAGCCCGCCCTCATCGGCCAAGGCTACACTTATCATGCAGACAAGAATCCTCTTTCAAAACATGTCTATGCATGTAACACATGTCTTGGCAATATATGTGCAGTGTATTTTTCATGTGCATGCTAAGTTCATTTATGAAATCAATTTATGCTAAACAGGTCATGTGTATATGTCACAAAACATGCAATCTCAAAGCATCAGGGGTTCTTTTTAAAAAGTCTAGTAGCGATAGAGCACCTACTTCAAAACATCATGGGTTCTTTTAAAAGGTCTAGTAGCGATAGAGCGCCTACCTAGTTTGATTGCGCTAGTCCCCTTGTCCTCGTACGTTCCTGGACATGGTTTAGGAAAAAGGTTAGCTTGACCTATTTTTATAGGCTTTAGAATAGTTTAGCTCACTACTTAGGCATTAAGGGTTCATTCCCATGCCTAAGGGCCTCCTAAGGTCCTTAATTGGGCCTTGGTATAGTCAAGTTTGCAAAGGTTTAGTGGCCCCGCACCATTATTGTAGTTTAAGGGTCATGCTAGCTTTATATAAGGGCTTGATCAGGTATTTTATGATTTGGGTGTGTTTGCATCGTCGATATGGATACAACACCTTTCACGGTGCCTCAATCGGAGTCCTAGAACTCAAGTTATAGGCATTTTAGCGTTAGGAGTACATAGAAGGCCTACAGGGCGCGTCTGTGGACGCACTGGGCCTTCCGCCCCTTCTTTCGTTTGCGGGCGCATCCACAGAAGCGCCTGGTTCGACCCTGTCAAACCAATATGCCCCAGGCACCTTCCCTGGGTCCGTTGTGGCTCCCTAGAGCCCTGTTTTGCATGGTTTTGCATGCAAAAACTTAGGGAAACTTATCCTAAGACTAAGGGGAAGATGGGTTTGGAGTGGTTTAAGGCATACCTGATTTGTGGCCGGGTTTTTTCCACGTTTTCTCCTCTTGCACACTACTCCTAGATGGGTTTTTCCCAGGCTTTTGGGCTGCCATTGGAGGCCCCCAAGAGCTCTATTTATAGAGCTTACAGAGGGTTCTGGAGGGGGGTTTCTACCGCCATGGAATGGCAGTGGAGAAACCTCCAAAATGGCGGTGGTTTCTCCCCTGCACACGCCATTCTAGAAACCTCCAATAGGTTTGGGAAGAAGGGGGGGTGCTCGTATCAAAACGGGCCCCTGTTTTGTCAGGCCAAATTCGTTTTTAAATTAAATTACACTTTTGCCCTTGAACTTCAAAGGGCCATAACTTGCTCATTTTAACTCTGTTTTGGGTGATTCTACTCTTGTTGGATTCCTTTATCCGAGAAGCACCCAAGCGTACCATTCTCAGGACCAAATTTTTGGGTCTAGTCAGGGTAAACAGTAAAATGACCAAAATACCCTTATCTCAAAAAAGTGAACTTTTCATTACCAACTTGGGATTTCAAGGTTACAAAAATGGAGTCATTATAGTCTAACACTCAAGAAAAGTTTCAAATCCCCAAAATTGCAAATTGAGAACCTCAGAGCCTAACATGAGGAGAGATTGGATAACTGAGCACACAAGAAGAAGTGCCTGAGGAAGATCAGGTTATCCAGCATATGAAGAATACCAAGCTTTCAATCTCCATTTAAGGCTGCTCATGGCATTTGTCAAGTATTGCAAACCCATCATGATATAATTAAGGAGTGCTATGGTCTCTCTCGACCCTTTCTCGAAAGAACTAGGAAAATGATATTCTTGCCCCTACCAATTGATATAGCCCACACCTTCCTAGTTTTCTTGGGTATTTAGTTATCGTAGCATGTTCACTTTTTCATTCAAGAGACAAAGCAACAAGTAAATGCCCAAAAGACCATAAAGATGTAAGAATACATACATACATACATACATACATACATACATACATACATACATACATACATACATACATACATACATACATACATACATACATACATGTGGGACCCTTTGTAGAATGGAAGAGTTGTTGTATAACACCTAAAGGTCACAAGTTTAATGTAAAAGAACTTAGAAGATTGCAGAGGAAGAATTTAAGAAACTTCAATATTATATTTGGAATGTTTTATAAGAGATTGAGAGAGAAAACTGAGAAAAAAAATATGCAAACTTCGAAGCTTGCTTACAACACAACATTGAACTTCTATATATAGGTTATAGACACAAGCACAAACTAATAATATAGACTCATTAATATGAAACCCCCTAACTCACTGACAAAGAAAAGAAAAAAAGATGACATAAAGTGAAATTTAACAACGACATAAAAAACATTAACATTAAAAGAAAGATGAAAAAGATCCAAAGGAAATATTATCTATTAGCATCATTATGTTGGTAAAGTGGAGAGTCACTATCCCATGTCATTGTTGACTTTTGTCATATCACTTTTCTTTATGCACCTTCTTCAACATTCCCTTCAATTTTCAATAGCTTCAATGTCTTCATCAGCTAAACAGTCTAGCCTTCCTTAAACAATTGACATTCTTCTTCATACCATTTGTTAAGTGTTCAATTTTGGTCAAAATAGCCCTAATTTAGTGTTCAATTAGAGCATCTAGGCCATTAATTTCAAGATTTTACATAAAATATTTTATTTTAGCTTTAATTGGCCATCCAAATGTTAAATTGCAAAATTAACGGCTAGATAATCATCAAAGCTAATTAGATGAATAATGAACAATTCAGATGATTCTAATTGGGTCCTATGCATTGTAGATTAGTCGACTCAGGCATGGATGCTCCAGATCAAATCAAGGATATTAGATAAGGATGATAAAGTTTCATAGAAAGAAAGGACCTTGAAGAGTCCTAGGACAGGACAAAGTTGAAGACTTGCAGAGTTCTAGCAAGTCTAGAATTCTAGTGGACCCCACTCTCTTTCTTACCTCTCTTTTATCTTATCCCTCTCATCTCTTTTCTCTTTCTCTTCTATCTCTTTTTCTCTCTCTCTTATCTCCCTCTCTTTCATGTCTCTCTCTCCCTCTTCTTATATTCCCCTTCTCCACTCCCCAAAGGGGGCTCCCACGTTTTTTCTCTTTTGGGGTTGGTTGGCTTATCACCCCTCCTCTCTTCTACCTTCTTCTTATTCTTTTCTTCTCCTATTCTCTTCTCCCACTACTCCTCTACCCTCCTCCACGGCAAACATCTCCTCCCTTATCCCTCTCACTTTTCCACCATCCTCTTATAATATATTCTCTCTTCTCTCTGCCTTTTCTAAGCCATACAAGGCAGTCCTTTTCTCTCCCTCTTTCTCCTCTCCTTCTCCCTTCTCTCCCATCTCATCTTTCTCCTCACCCCTTCTTCATCAACACACCAGCCATCTCTCTCTCTCTCTCTCTCTCTCTCTCTCTCTCTCTCTCTCTCTCTCTCTCTCTCTCTCTCTCTCTCTCTCTCTCTCTCTCTCTCTCTCTCTCTCTCTCTCTCCCCTCTATTTGCACATATGCCCAGTCTGTCTATCTCCCTCTCTCATTTCCACCTTGTTCCCCTCTACTTCACTGCTCTCTCTCTTTCTATTTGCCCGACCAAACCCCCTTCTCTGTTCCTTATCTATCTTACTGGAATAATCCAGTCCAATTACTGATCAACATACCCTCCATCTTCCTCTCTATTTCGGAGTGCACAGCATCACCAGCCCCACCAAGCCGAGGTCCTCGTTTGCCCATCGTTCCCACTTTCAGACGATGGCGAGAAGGGGCGTCGGTTTTTTTCACCGAGATCCAACACCCCTGCGTCCCTCCTTTCCTACCCTTTGACTTCTCTTCATCGGCCAATTAGGAGGAAGAAAACTCCATGCGGGTTTTTCCTCCTCCCTTTTCTCTTTCTCTTTCCCTTCCCTTCTTCTTTCTCTTCTTCCTTTCTCCTTCCTCCTCTGGTTCCATCTCCGGCAATTTTTTCTCTTCACCGGACGGTCCAGGACTGGAAACCCAAATTGGGTTTCCATTCCCAACGCATTCCCCTCCTTCTCTTTCCTCCATCCTTCTTCTTCCTCTTCTCCCTCTTCCGATCTCATCCAGTCTTCTCCCAAAACACGTTTTCTTAGTTTTTTTTGTTAAAAACCAGAAACCCTAGAAAATTACAAGTCTGCCACTGAAGATTTGAGAAATAGCATCTGAGTCCCTGATTTAATACCAACTATGTCCCTGTGCTATTCCAATTTTACTTATCCACATTCTGATTATCCAAGGATAGGCGTATCCAGGACAGCTTATTGAGTTGCATTTTCTGTTTTCTTTTGAATGAATAATTGTGTAAATTATAACAATTGAATAAATCTAGATTTTATTTTATTGTTAGGTTAATTCTAGTATAGTCTTTATTTTTATTCTTTTATTAATTGAATTTTATTGAAAGCTCCATCATTTTAAATCAAGTCTCCGCCGAATCGACCCGTACTTGCATAAGCTACACTACAATAGTCCGTGCATTTGTTGTTAACCAAACAATCAATAAGTTTTTGGCGCCGTTGCCGAGGACCTGCAATGGAGTTTTTATAAAATTTCATTAAAAATCCAAAAAAATAAGAAAAACATTCAAAAGTATAAAAAAAATCCAAAAAAATAAAAAAAAATTAGGAATTGCATTTTAGGCATTCTTAGGTGCATCTTTAGGCATTTTTAGTTGCATAACTACTTTATTTCCTGAATTTGGTACTAATCATTATCTTTCTTTTTCAGGAAATTGAAGTGGAGCATCATTAGATAGATTTCTCTTGTTTTCTTAGACTAGGAATTTTTTTTTGAGTGAATCTTGTAGTGAGGCTCCTTTGTAATTTGCATTTTTAATTTTAATTTTTAAAGGGTTGTAATAATACAGGGCAAGTGTGGGATAAGGTGGCCCACACTTGATCTTCATTAGAAACCTCACTGTAAGTCTCCTCACTCATTTATTTTCTAGATTAGGGTTTGCATTTAGAATAATTTGCAGTATTTGGTAGTTAAACTACATATAGAAAGCATATTTTATATTTGTTGCATTTTAGGATTTTGCATTAGTTTATTGCTTTTAATTGCATTTTAGGACACGTCTAACACTTTAAGGTGGATTATATGTTAATCGAATTTCCATTTCATTATTGGACTCAGGAAAAATCAAAGATAAATGAGGATATGTCTGGCTGAAGACGTTAAACTTAGCGCTCACTCAGAGGCAACCCAGAGTTTTTTATTTTTTGTTTTCTGTATCACCCATATTCATTTTAGGTCCTATTTTTTAAAACATTGAGGACAATGTTTCTGATAGGTTGGGGGGTGTAGAATTCTAGCAAATTCTAGTTTCTTTTAGGATTTTAGGTGATTTTCTTAGTTTTTTTTTAAAAAAAAAGAAAAATTTTAGGTCACTTCCCATATTGTGATGAGAATTGAATTTTCTAAAGTATAATCTTGATAACTTTAACTTATTAATGGAATTGAATATGATTAATTCATCATTTTACTCATTTTCTAAAATATTCTATGAAAGCAAAGTCTCAGATCACATCTGTACACGCAATTGCATATAGATAGTCTAGATTGATAAGTGTCTATAACTTAGAAATTCTGAAGAAAGTCAGTGGAGACCTGTAACCTAAGTGAGTTTTAAAGCCATTCATCCTTTTGGAGAGGTTATAAATGTTCCTAAAATTTTTCAGCGTGCTTAAAGAAAATTGATCCCAAACGGTTAAATTTATCTAATTACCTAAATAATTAGAATACTATCTTTAAAGTTCTGGAAGTTCATTTAATTTGATAGATTATAGGAAACCTAGAAAATGATTTAGGCCATCCTTGTTATTAACCTAGAGACATAAAGCCTACCTAGAAGTATTTTACCACTAGTTAGCCAACTTGAGCTTTTAATATAAGCCTTTTCTTTTGTCACCCATATTAACTAGTATAAATTATCCATTACCCATTTTCTTTGAAAAATAAGTTAGAGATGAATAAAAGAATACCTTTGAGTTGCAATGAAAGTAGAAAGTGGATATCAAGAAAATAAATATTCTTCAAAGTGAGTCAAAAGTGTGAGATGAAAGAAAAGTGTTTGAAAAAAAAAGAAAAAAAAAGAGAGTTTGAAGAATACAAAGAAAAGTAGAAAAAGAAATATTCACTTCAGCAAAGAAAAGAAAGAGTTGTCAACTTTAGTAGAAGAACTCTACTTATTTTTTAAAGAAACTTTGAATACCCTTATACCCTTTCTTTGGTACCCTGTCCTAAGCCTATGTTTCATCCCAGTTAAAGACCTATTGATTCTAGGAGGAATATAATCTTGATAAGGAAATGAATGAATAGGATTAAAAGAATAGTATTTCTAAACATTCAAGGGTAATGACATCCATTTCAAAGGGATCAAAACAATTCCTTAGTAACTCCTGTTCTTCATGAGTATATGTGAGATAAATTTGCTTTTATTGACTCTTCTCACATAATCAAAAGAGAAATATGAGTTGAACCCTCTATCTGAGAAATTTTATTTCTAAGCGTATGTCATTAGTAAGGATTGAGGTCAAAACATATTTCAGATAGAGTTCAAAAGTTAGAAGTCTACTTAGAGATAAAGATTATTCTATGTGTAGACTATATATGCACTCACTCACTCTGAGATCTGAGTTAGAATGAAATATTTTTAGCATATGGGTAAGGTTTTGAATTATTCAGTCATCTTTAGTAGTTTGCTAAAGTTGATGGATTTATTTAAAATAATTCTCTAAGAAAAAAATGGAGATGAGTTGAAAAATAAAAAATTTTGAGTTGATTTTTTTCCGCATCTTTTGCTAGGGACTAGCAAAATGCTGGTTGGGAGGTGTGTTAAGTGTTCAATTTTGGTCAAAAAACTCCTAATTTAGTGTTCAATTAGAGCATCTAGGCCATTAATTTCAATATTTTACATAAAATATTTCATTTTAGCTTTAATTGGCCATCCAAACGTTAAATTGCAAAATTAACGGTCAGATAATCATCAAAGCTAATTAGATAAATAATGAACGGTTCAGATGATTCTAATTGGGTCCTATGCATTGTAGATTAATCGACTCAGGCGTGGACGCTCCACATCAAATCAAGGATATCAGATGAGGATGATGAAGTTTCATAGAAAGAAAGGACTTTGAAGAGTCCTAAGACAGGACAAAGTTAAAGACTAGCAGAGTTCTAGCAAGTCTAGAATTCTAGTGGACCCCACTCTCTTTCTTACCTCTCTTTTATCTTATCCCTCTCAACTCTTTTCTCTCTCTCTTTTCTCCCTCTCTTTCATGTCTCTCTCTCCCTCTTCTTATATTCTCCTTCTCCACTCCCCAAAGGGGGCTCCCACATTTTTTCTCTTTTGGGGTTGGCTGGCTTATCACCCCTCCTCTCTTCTACCTTCTTCTTATTCTTTTCTTCTCCTATTCTCTTCTCCCACTACTCCTCTACCCCCCTCCACGACAAACATCTCCTCCCTTTTCCCTCTCACTTTTCCACCATCCTCTTATAGTCTATTCTCTCTTCTCTCTGCCTTTTCTAGGTTGTACAAGGAAGACCTTTTCTCTCCCTCTTTCTCCTCTCCTTCTCCCTTCTCTCCCATCTCATCTTTCTCCTCACCCCTTCTTCATCAACACACCAGCCATCTCTCTCTCTCTCTCTCTCTCTCTCTCTCTCTCTCTCTCTCTCTCTCTCTCTCTCTCTCTCTCTCTCTCTCTCTGCCCAATCTGTCTATCTCCCTCTCTCGTTTCCACCTTGTTCCCCTCTACTTCACTGCTCTCTCTCTTTCTATTTGCCTGACCAAACCCCCTTCTCTATTCCTTATCTATCTTACTGGAATAATCCAGTCCAGTTACTAATCAACCCATCCTCCATCTCCTCTCTATTCCGGAGTGCACAGCATCACCAGCCCCACCAAACCTAGGTCCTCGTCTGCCCATCGTTCCCATTGCCAGACGACGGCCAGAAGGGGCATCATTTTTTTTTCATCGAGATCCAGCACCCCTGCATCCCTCCTTCTCCTACCCTTTGACTTCTCTTCACCAGCCGGTTAGGAGGAAGAAAACTCCACGCGGGTTTTTCCTCCTCCCTTTTCTCTTTCTCTTTCTCTTTCCCTTCCTCTTTCTCTTCTTCCTTTCTCCATCCTCCTCCAGTTCCATCTCCGGCAATTTTTTCTCTTCACCGAATGGTCCAGGACTGGAACCCAAACTGGGTTTCCATTCCCAACGCATTCCCCTCCTTTTATTTCCTCCATCCTTCTTCTTCCTCTTCTCCCTCTTCCTATCTCATCTAGTTTTCTCCCAAAACATGTTTTCCTAGTTTTTTTTCGTTAAAAACCAGAAACCCCAAAAAATTATGAGTCTGCCCCTAAGATCTGAGAAATACCATCTTAGTCCCTGATTTAATACCAATTGTGTCCTTGTGCTATTCCAATTTTACTTATCAACATTCTGATTATCCAGGGATAGGCGTATCCAGGACAGCTTATTAAGTTGCATTTTCTATTTTCTTTTGAATGAATAATTATGTAAATTACAACAATTGAATAAATCTAGATTTTATTTTATTGTTAGTTTAATTATGGTATAGTCTTTATTTTTATTCTTTTATTAATTGAATTTTATTGAAAACTCCATCATTTTAAATTAAGTCTCCATGGGATCGACCCGTACTTGCATAAGCTACACTACAATAGCCCATGCACTTGCGGTTAAACAATCAACACCATTCATCATCATTTGGATGAAAGTGATTGTTATATAATTGGTTTAATTTGATAAATTTTATATAAGTTATAAAAGATACTAATCCAACATTTTACTTGTGAGTAAATATGTGTTGAATATCGTCAATCATTATAATGTTAAGGTTTGTTGAGTAAGAAAGTAATCCAAATCAATCCAATCCTTCTTGCCAAAATTGCAGATCTTTAATAGTTGATTTGATGAACTAATGGGTATGAACATCTCCATGAAGATGATATGGATGATAACTAAATTGGCATATCATGCCTATACATAATAATATTGTGCATTGTTGCCAAGGATTCACTTTGCACATTTTTTTATGGAATTATAAAATTATGTTCCCATCTAAAAGTTAGTCCAGTGATGTATTTTGTTGTGTTCTATTACCATTGTCTTCAGTAAGGATGCCAACGTAAATAGTCACATCTATTCTGTGGTCAAACTTAGGTTATGCAATTATTTCATAACTTCTATTGATTGACAAAAATTTGATTTTGTTCTCTGTTTGAGGCTTGTTACACCTATGTGTGAAAATATTAAAATTCTCCACCATTGTATTACAACAATCACAGAATTATAATTTTGGAACATTAGTATTATAAAACTTGACTAGGGTTACACTGTCTATTAGAGTAGTGTGAGGATGATGGATAATTACTCATGCAAATGATGATTTATTGTTTAAAATAATAAGAAAGTGAACTTATACTTGTTAAGATCTTATGATGATCCCATTTAGCATTCCATATGTTATCTAGAATATATTGTCTAGTTCCATCTAAGTTGATTATGTTATGCAAAGGTCAAAATTTGAAATTGTTATTAGCTAGAAAAATTGCAAGAGATACTCTTTCAAAGGTCAATTTATTGGTGCCAACTGAAAATCAAAGCAAAAGTTTTCAAATAAATCATTTTCAAATGATTAATTAATGAGTTAAATAATTTTAGTACTAGGTTATTCAATTTGTTGTAATGTTATATAGAAAGTACTACAACTCCATGGAGAATATTAAATACAAATTAAAATTTATTCATTAAGTCACTAGTTTAATTTTTACATAATTCTAAGTATTGAGAGCTCATTTTAGCTAGATTGGATTTATTAGAAAATTCTTTTTCATTAAAATTATCATCATATTGTAGATAAAAAAATGTGTTTCTTTCTATTTTAGAATTCATTCAAAAAATCACTCCAAACTTCTGAAAAAGAATCAAATACATTTTTAACAGTAGATTTAACATATTTGATTTGTAATGAATTTTATATGTCTCACAAGAGCAATTTCTTTCTTTAAAAATTAATCTAATTTTATTTGATAAGTTTATTTAATTTAATTAAGCAAATGTTTTTTCAGATCAATAACAAATTTGATAGCTAATTGTATATTTTCTTTGGTGAAATAAATTTTAGTAGGATCAATCTTATTAGTAGCCATTAGTTTTTCTAAAAATGGAGTACCAAAAATCATGTGATGATGTAGTCTTTAATGAGAGGAAAAGTGGTAGGAATGCACTCTTTGGAATTATAAATAAAAGAATTAGTGAGTTTACATTGAATTTTTATTCTGGTCTTTAGTTTTTCCTTTTTAAAGAATTGAGTAGGAACTAATCCTTCTAGATGTAGCTTATGTCTACTCTACTATCAATGTGCTATAAGATTTTTCATATACCATTCTTGTTCTATAACAAGAGTGACACTAAGCTACCATTCTTCAAAAGTAATTTAATTAAAGATAGATAAATATTTTGGTTGAGTATCTTTTGCTATACTCAAGACAAGATTTTGAGAGCTAAAGTCAACTTATTAAAATGCTCAATTTTACTTAATTTTTTCCTTGTATTTTAAGGTCAGCCATGCTCCATGGATCAGAGCATTGAGCAGTTAAGGAACATCATACTCATAGGATGAGTGTTGCAGAAATGAGGATGTTGAGATGGATGAGTGGTAAGGCAAGAAAGGATAGAATTAGAAATGAAAATATTTGAGAAAATTTAGGGATAGCACCAATAGGTAACAAGATGAGCAAGACTAGACTTAGATGGTTTGGACATGTTTAAAGGATACCAACAATGGCATGGGTTAGAAGAAGTGAGGCAATACAAGTAGAAGGTTCTAAAAGGGCAAGGGGAAGGCCTAAAAGAACGTGGATAGAAGTGGTGAGGAAAGATTTAAAAACGTTGGGACTAAATGAAGGCATGGTATTTAATAGAGTGGAATGGAGGAATAAGATTCATGTGGTCGACCCCTAAATGGGATGAGGTCTTAATGATGATGATGATTTTAATTTTCAAATTAGCAACTTCAATTCTTAGATTATATAATTCTATTTTAAGATTGTGCATTGTTACATCAAAAGGTTTTTAAGATTTTTATTGCAATCATTAATTTGGTCACTTTAGACATTCTCTCAATGTGATTGAAATCTATATTTTTGGGTTTGTTATTAATTTTATTTTTGAATTATTTTTAAGTATCATTTTTGAGTATTTGTATTTTGATTGAGATATTTAGAATTTGATCAATCATTTTAAGAAGTTCTTCTTGATTAGAGGATGAAACATTAACTGAGAGTTCATGTAGTTCCACAATAGACTTGTAATAATTAGTTGATTTATCTATCAATTTATCGATTTGATAGAAACCTTTGCAAATTTTAATTTCTTCTTCTTTAGTGGATTCTAATATTAAGATTAGATAATTCAAATTATGAAGAATGTAGAAGAATTTTACATAAAGATAATTTTAATCATTCATTTAATTGAAATTTGAAAAAAATTTGTTAGTCAAATATCTATTTACATAATGACCTAATTTACCATATTTCTAACATTTAGTTTTGGATTTATCTTTTTAATTTTTATGCTTTCAAGATTAAAATTTTCATGCATTATTTTTTCATTTATTTTTATAAGCTTTTTTGTAAAAGTAGTTTTTCTTACTTGTTTTTTCTTTTGGATTATAAATTGCTGACAAAATTCACCTCATTGCTTCTTTCTAGTTAGTCCTTTGTTAAGTTAATTTCTTAATTGATTTTGCTACAAAGAAATAGACCTTTATTTGCACATAAATGAATTAATTGATGATGACAAGTCAAATCATGTAAGGTATTAGATCTCTAAATTTAGATCCTAGCAGTTTCTTTAACCTTTATATAAAAAGAGATGGGGTAATTGTTCAATAAACTTTTATTTGTATTATTTTCTATTAGCATTAATAAGATTTAAAAATCTTGATCAAAACACATGTTTATACTACTTAAAATAAGTTAAAATAGTGCATCTTAAATTTTGTAAAAAGCTTTAATATTTTAATATTGATTTCAAATATTTTCTATAAAATCTCAAGAATTATCATAATTAAACTATAAACAACATCTTATGTTGGATGAGTATTTATAGATTCAATTTTTATTGCATTTTATATTATTTCTTTTATTTTGGTCAAGAACATTATCTCAACATTCTTTTAGCTTTCTTGTAAAATTTGTTAACATATCATGAATGTTTTGATTAGTCTTATCTTTTGCCTTAAAAATGGTGCAATGCATTAGCCTTTTTGTATTTCCTACCCATTTTGATTATTTTCTATTTAATAGATATAGCTAATGTTATATTTTTTAGTAATAAATACATCATTTTCTTCACTAAAAACATCATAAAAAATAATTCTTTTATAATAAAACCTATCAAGTCTCTTAGGTGATGACTTGAGTTTATAAACTTTGAGAAATTACTTGTGAATTCTACTATATGGGATTCTGAATCAAACTTATATTCTTATAACATATTATTTAAATAGATGATAAGTTTTTAGTATATTTTAAATTTATATTAATTTGCTTTGATTCAAGTTCATTAGAAAAAATTGCATTTAGCTTAAGATTTTCTAGCTTTTCTTGAATATCTCTTATCATTTTAAAACAATTCTCTTCTAGTTTAAACTTTTTATTTAAGGTGGAGGCTTAATTGATGATTCTAATTTATAAGTAGAAGAGGATACCAAGATAAATTCATTTTTTTAAAGATATGAGGATCTTTTGACATTTTCTTCTATTTTTGTTGGATGAGTTCCCATTATTTGAATGTAAAGATTTATGTAATTAATTTTCTTCATTATTAAATTAAAATTTTTACCATGACTTGTAAATTTGGCCTAATATAAGATGAAGTTTCAATATATAAATTTCTAATTTCTTCATTATTAAAAGACATAATAAATCTAATTGGTGGGAAATAGGGAAAACTTCCTTTCGTTTCTGTAAACCAAGTTTTTGAAGAAAGCACAATGAGTTCATATGACAAAAACTATGGTAAAAACCATTCTAAATAGAAAATAATGTGTTAATTTTTTCTAATATGTTCAAAATATGCAAATTTGTGAATATCATGTTTGTCATGACCTGTTCCTAAGTATATCCAACTTGCAGGATCAATATCACATTATAGGTTGGACAACTACATGTGATCAAACAACCCCCCACCCCAATTAAACAAATTAGTTGCTCCAATGGATACGTATTCTTGTACAATAGCCAAAATTGAATTTTTATTCTCACAAATTTTCAAAGTGCTCAAAGCATGAATAATAATATACTCGGTGGCATAATGAATAAAATATTTAGATTATAATTAATTGAATAGTTACAAAATTTTTCATTAAGTGTAAAGAGGCCCCATGTAGTCTCCTAATTCCTTTGAACACATAATGAACCACATGCATCATCTAGATTGGGGATTTTGTATAATAAAGTAGGAAAAATTTATAACTATTTAAACATTTCAAGTTTACAAAATTAATGTCTCAAAGATGACTATATGTGATCCACCTTCCCCAATTAAGTAAATTAGCTATCTTAAACATCAATAGAACACCTATTCTTTCAAATAATTCAAATTTCATTTACATTGACATTTTGCATTTATAAAAGTAGGAAGGAGGATCACCCTTAGTCGTAGAAGTAGAGTTAGAGATTGAGGTAAGGATTTCATATAATTCTTTACGTTTGAGTATTGATCGATAATGAGATAATCACTCTAACCAAGATTTGTGAAATAGGGTTTCTCAAAAATTTAGAAAGGGCAATAGAATCCCCAAATTCTATTAAAGGTATAGGAGGACCATTTCAATATGGCAGTACTTGTTGAGTCTGTTCTTAAAACTTAGCTTGTGTCACTTGCTCTTTTGATATGTCAACCCTTGGAAGTATATACCAAAATGATTGTGACACAAGCACAAATTTTTTAGAGATTGAATAAGTACCCAAGGATTGCTAACTAGACATAGAATGCCTTGAGTAAAGAGGATAATATTTTAGGGCATAGTATCCACAACTATTGGAATTAAGATATGTGAATTTTGGTTATAAATTTTTTTTTAGGAGGGTAGAAAATGTAAACCTCTATTCCTCTAAACTCTGAAAATGGAAACTAGTATATTTTCTTCAATTTAAAAAGTTCTAAAATTTAATTTGAATTTTAGTTATGATTTGGAGAATAAAGTTTTGTACTTTAGAATAAATGGTTGAAAAAATTAATTGAGGATTTGGAATTGATAAAGACAACTTGGTTTGGCAAATAAGGCCATTTTAGTTAATTTTATGTTTACCCCACCAAATAAATTATTTTGGAGCCTATCCAATATTTATTATATACCATATATGCATTTATGATTAAACATAATGCATTTTTAATAGACCATATCTACATTTGCTCATAACTCCTATTCCTTATAAGAAGGGGGGCGGGGGGGGAGGGGGTGGTGGTTGGGGGTGATTATTCATTCTAAGAAAGCCAAACCAGCCAACTCGTGCATGTGTAGAATGTTACAATTGAAGTGGGAAAAGATGAATCCTTGATATTTTAAAGAAATCTAGTTTGTTTTAGATGTTACTAGAAGTGAAAATCTTATAGGGTTAATTCAGAGTGGGTTTTGAATTGAAACAAACAAAAAGCTATTTTGTTTTTGGGACTATTGCATGTGTTTTAGAAATGAACTTTATTAGGTACGTTAAGATTGTGGAGTTCTTTGGATTGTCGTAGACACATATAACTAAACATTTCTATTAGAATTTGTGACTAAATTGGTTGAAATTCTAATTTATATTTAACATTTTTTTATGACTATTGGACTATTGGTGAATGCAAATTTAATGTGGTCTTTTTTTCTTGTGAAATTAGATTTTTATATGCTAGTTAATGTTACTTTGTTGTGTAATATTATGCCTTACTATACATGTGTATTGGTTGTATGACTGTGAACCTATTAGAACTGATGCATTGTTTCTTCCTATAATTAGAAATATTTTCTTCATCAAAAGTTTATGTGAAACATTCAAGGTGAATTAGACCTGTCCATAGTTTCCTATCATTTATTTATTAGATGGCAGTTAAGTGGAAAATGTGAGTTCGAACTAGACACTCAATGGTTGTTCCTACTTGATTTTTTGCTTAAATTTTAGGCTTTCATTCTCAAATGTTTATAGTCCAAGACTTTAACCCAACCCGAACTAGTATTTGAATATTGCTTAAATTTTAGAACATATTCCATTTTAATTATAGTTCAGAAAAAAATCTAAATATTTTTTAATTCTATCTTTCTATTATTGATTTAGAAAATGACATGAATTGAAATTGTATGTTAAATACTAAGAGAGATGTTTGCCACTGATTCAATGTTCCAATTCCCTCTTATGGATGCTTTAATATATAAAGAGTCTTGAGAATTGAACCCTACTACTACAAAAAAATTTCCATCAACATATAGTATAACCATTAGATGTTATTTTTCATTTTTCTAATAAATTATAAGTAAAGCAATGTTAACTTGCATGATTCTAAATATATTAAGATACAAGTAAAGCAAAGTTAACTTGCATGATTCTAGTCATCACATAGAACATCTATATACACATTCATTTGCACTCATATAAACATGACTAAAGCAATCTAACTTTATGTAGCAACTACGACTACCACTCAACAATCAAGAGATACATCTTAAATCATTTACTAGTAAGCTTGCATGCATATCCTGTTGCATCTTGTTCATGCCCATTTCTAAAAATGTGTTAGAAGTCATTCTTATCAAAATGATCAAGCATGTACTAGGACCACTTGTCATTCTTAAGAATTTAGTTGCCACTTGTCCTCAAGAACATAAACACACCCATCTTTTGTTCTTAAACATGGTTAGGTGAATTGGCATTTAAAAATCTTGAGTGCTATGTTTCTTTTGTAAAAATCAAGATTTTCAAAGAAATTATCCCTACATTTCTACCTAAATTTCGACAAAGTCTCCTTTGTTTTTCTGTGACACCCCAAGTTCAGGGTTAGGGTTTTTAAATACTTTTAGAAGCATGGGGCCCCTTGTTTGAAAGTTTCTTTCTAAAATGAAGCAGTAGAATATTTTGTTCATTGAAGAGTGCTTTTAAAAATTTCGAGTGTCATTTCTATAATAAACACAAGGATTATGCAATAGAATGAGTATCTCATTTCTACCATAAGTTTAGCAAAGTTTCCTCTATTTTTCTAGCATATGCACATTTAATGCATGTGTGCAGAATGCCTAATGGACAATAGAAATAAATTTTCATTGTTTTTAAAGCAAATACATA
The DNA here is from genome assembly GCA_035236585.1 of Warburgia ugandensis. Classification (NCBI taxonomy): domain Eukaryota; kingdom Viridiplantae; phylum Streptophyta; class Magnoliopsida; order Canellales; family Canellaceae; genus Warburgia; species Warburgia ugandensis. The sequence continues at coordinate 55,019,844 of CP141133.1, read as the reverse complement.
CAACTTATCACATCTCAGAACCTTTAGTCACAACCACATTACAATACATTCCACTAAATAAAAATGAGTCCACTACATCAAAGTAAATATACATATAGCTTCTCTAATAACTCATAAATTAAATTCCAAGATGTGAGGCTTACTCTTCAAATACTAAAAATCACAATCTGTCATCTTAAACACACGCTCAAGTTAAAATTGCATATATGTCTTGTTACATCTTGTTCATACTCATTTCTAGAAATGCACTATCAAGGTGATCAAGCCTGTACTTGGACCACCTATTGATTAGTTTTGAGAGTTTTAGGTAGGTTGGCAGATGCCTTTAATCTACTCTAGGTCAAGTGTAACATGCCATCTAATTTGGTTTATATTCCCTTAGATATAGTATTGTTTCACTTTAGCATGTAATGCTTTTAGCCTAAGGGTGTAAACCCATTTACTAGTTCTCCTCATGAAGTAACCTTTAGGTCACTTTTCCTTAGGATTTGTATTGCTTAGTTAGCTAGGTCATGTCACCATTGTTCTCATTTTTCTCATGGCCAAACACCACCCAAATGCAGCATTATCCTAGGCATCAAATTCCTGTTTTATTGGCAAGAATTTGAGCTCCAAAATAGTCCTCCACTACTCTGACATTTGCACAGGTTTTACCTCTTGAAAGATAGGTTACCATATTCTTAATTTAATCCTAAAGCATCTAGCATTAACATGCCCATGTTCTAGTATAGACATGCATCGTTATTTACTCATTTCTCATAGTTGAAAGTGAATCTGTTTTAGTCCTTCTATATGCTTGAGAACTTAGTTACCACTTATCCTTAAGCACACACATGCACCCATATCATCACTAAGCTTACATCCAGTGTCGAAAGGGTGACATGAGTCATCTATAGTGGTCTCTTCCACTAGTTGAGAAAATTACCAATGTCAGGCATTGGATATACCATTCCACTCTAATAGTGGTCATGAGCCGTGAGGCCAATCCGTAATACCCCTTAGCATAGGCCCACCAAGCACTTTAGCATATCAAAATCATGCATCATAGATATCATCATACCTAGTAGTATGATTTCAAGTCCAATAATGTTTAAGTTAACAAAAAATTCCTTTTCATAACATGGCCATTTTATTAGGCATAACAAAATTTCCAAAAATGCAATTTCAGAATAGTGATATTCTATTTTTAGAAAATTTCCAAAAATCTATATTGATTAGGTATCTCAACTTGCTAATTTATCATATCAATTCATGAAATCATATACTTCCAATTATGCAAGATGTCATCATGCATTCTTATAATCAAAACAAAGTATACTAATTTTCCAAATATATGAAGCATGAAAAAATCACAAGTTACTAAATTCACATGATTTCTAAGATTGTTAAATCTTACAACTAGCAAAAATCAATGGAAGTATGCATATTCACAAAAATCAAGCTAAATCTCAAATGTTCACGCAATTGAAGAGATAAAAAACATAATATAAACCACATATAAGATCAAATCATAGGTCCAATCCAAAACAACCATGGAAATGGAGTTTATGTGAGGAATAGTAAATATTCCAATCCTAACTATATATTTGATAAGTTAGGAAGATCATTGTTTCATCCATGCCATACATTTATTACTAAACATGGTTGTTATATGGATTCATACATCAAGATCCCCATGGAACCACAAACACTTTTTGCATGGCCAACTTATATGTCCCTCTCCAACATGCACATGGCACATGATAGTGGTCGTAGTGCAAGGGTCCCCACACAAATGTAGTGGCATGTTTTTCCTTTTAAAAGTCATATACATGTAGTTTTATTTCATCTATATGAGAGTGTAGTATCTACTTGGACTTCACTCTCCAAAATCTAATCCTCAGCAACACTTCAATATATTACAATCCTCCTAGGATCATCTAGGAAGTTAGATGGGGTTGGCGCATGCCACATAGCCCATGCACACACTTCCTCTATGCCTTGATCTTTTGAATATATAAACAAGGTACATTTAAACATATTAAGCTAGACTTCATCATAGATTGTATTATTCATGTTAGCAAATTGTGAATACTAGACATCCTAAGCCTTAATCTAGGCCATTCATCCATGCACCACTTTCTAGTGGACTTTCTTATAAGATCTATTCCATCTAGATTCATAAATCTAAGTCACTTGGATACAAAAAAAACACAGATCCTTCACAGTCATTCACCACCTTAATTGTCAAAAAGGATGGTGCATCTATCAACCTTTGACCAAAATTTCAATTACAATTTGTCTAACCAAAATTTCAAGAAAATTCTAATTTACTATGTGCACAAAATAGAAATCAAAGTTTAAAGCAATCTAGTGGAAGATCCTACCTATGAGTGCACAATTGCTGGCTCAATAGATCATTAAAAGTGTCAAATATCATTGCTGGATCATCGCGCCACAACTAGATCACAACTATCCATCATCATAGAATTCAAATCACTGCCAAATCCATGTCCATCATGGTATGGTTTGAGAGGTTTTGTTTTTGAAGCTGGAATGAACAAGATGAATGACTTCGATCTTAGATCTAAGCCGCCATAATTCATGTATCAGGTGGGAACCAATGGCTCTGTTTCACGATTACAGAGCTATTATTAATGGTGAAAATGGAAAGGAGATGAGAGGTGGAGGAAGGGGAAGATGAGTTTTCAGGCACACAGGTGGTCAGAGGAAGACAAGGAGGGAGATGAAAGGGAGAGAAGAAAAGAGGGAAAGGAGTGTGTGTTGTGCGCAGGTGGTCAATGGTCGGCAGCTATTTCGATCACCTACAAAGGAATTGGACTAAAAGTGATTAGGGTAATTGGGCATGATTGGTCGTTGGCTAGTGTTCAGGCACAATTGGTCAGATTAGAGGGAAACCTAAGGGCTTATGCACTTGTTAGTGGGAGATTAGGGTGATCGGGCATGATTGGCCGATGGCTGGTGGTTGGGCAGGATTGGTTGGATTAGATGGAAAGCCAGGGGCTTTTGCACATTACCAGTAGTAGATTAGAGAGATTGGCTAGTGGTTGATAGTGGGACACGATTGGCTAGATCAGACAGAAAGTGAAGGCCTTTTACATGTTGCTGATGGGAGATTAGAGCGATTGGTCGATGGTCAGGCACTATTGTACAGATCAGAGGGAAAGTTAGGGGATTTTGTGCGTTGCCAGTGGGAGGATGGCGATGAAGATGGACCTAACAATCAGAGGTATATGGAGTGGTCGATTGGGTTTTAGGTTATTAAGAGAGGGGGTGCCAATATTAAATTGCCCCCGCTATTTTAGACTTTTCTTTTCTTCTAAAATATCCTCTATATTCAAAACATGATAACTTCTTTGTTTGAACTTTTTTTCTTACAAAATTAGTGTCATTGAAAACATCTCGACATGTACATTCCGAATATTAAGGTTTTAAGGATAAAATAAGTATCTTTTAAAAGGTCAATTATGTGAAACTCAAAATGTAAAATTCCTAATTCGCATTTTATTCAAAATAAAATTGAAAAATTATACGTAATGGAATATAGAAGTTGGGGTTGTTAACAACAAAAAATGCTATAAATCATGGGAAACTCCCATGTCAAATAAACCTCAATAGGCTTAAACAAAATCCATGATAAAGTATAATCTGTTACATTCCAAAACATGGATAATGGTAAAATCAAATGTCATGATATCAAAAATGAAATAATGAACACATTTCCATAAAACATGATAGGGTGTAAAACGCATGCCTCAAGAATCTCAAATAACATGTCACAATCAATGAAATCATGGAAAAATCCCAAATGTAATCACCTACCTTAGATGACGTATTACTCGTCTATACCTCCTAGTTTAGTCGGACCCATCTCTAGCATGGTCCACCACAATTCCATCACTTGGATACATATCACATCCAATCACTCAGAATCTAATTTATCTAACTTGGATTCTTAATCACACAACATCACATTTTCGTGTTCATTACATCACATTCAAGACATTCCAATGATCCCTAATTCACTAATAATTCAAATCATAGTCAATCAACCCACTTATAGCCATTTAGTTCTTCTTCTTAATTATATCAATGCATATATAGAGCTATTAGGCTTAGATCATAATAATTTCAAATAATGTATCATTTAAATCAATTAATCGTTCATTATGATATGAATCTCATACTCAATCGTATCTAATTGAAATCACATCAATCCATCAAGTGTTTAAGGCAATAATCTTACCTTGAACAAGTCAATCTGAATAACCTCCAAGCGTCTGATTGGTCGAATCATCCACTGATCACCTCAATTGCGCCCGATCATCATATATCCATTGTGATCTTATAAAAAATACTCACCTGATCACCCTAGATCACATAACACCTAAGTAATTCTAATCAATTAATCAAATTAAGAATCTTAACCAGTTCAAATAATCAAATTGGACCCAATTTCATAAATGGATCTTCAGTTATCTCAGCTATTGATCAAGATCAACTAATTCATCTCCGTAGACATCCTAGATCCAAAATATCTTTCATGGATCTTAATCTATACTTTGTGAGGATCATAATGGACTATTTGGATATGAAATTAATGTTAGATCACCTTAGATCAAATGATTTGATGTATGATCGAAGGCCTAGTCAAATTGATGGTTAGATCTTCCCTAATCGATAAATACGAAGATGGGTATTGTTCACACATTTCCAGGATTGCAAGAGTACTCTAAGATCTCCAAGATCTATTATAGATTGTCTAGAATAGAGGTTCAAAGTTCAAGGGGGGCATAGGGTCTGCTGAGTCAACTCAACTCTCCCAAAACAAATAAAGTGCAAGTTGACTCAGCGAGTCAACCCTACCCTAACTTGTTAGGATAGAGAAAAATAGGGGGAGAGGAGAAATGGTGTTCGATAGTGATTGTGGGGGTGTCACTGGCCGATCCTAATCGTAGGAGAGGAATGTGGATCCTATCACACTGGCCCACCCATGGCTTGGGTGTACCGGTGGAAGGGGAAGGTAAGATCAAAAAGAAAAAAAGGAGAAGGGAAAGGGTTTCTGGGCATGTGGTCATCGATTATTGGTTTGGTCACCGCCTAGACCTAACGGGGAAGAGAAACAAGAGGAGTTAGGATGTGCTCCTACATTACGCAACGTGGGTGTCGTGCCTCTGTGTGTTCATGGGAAACCCTGAAAGAGGTTGCTGAAAAATGGCAGAGGCAGAGGGGAAAGTAAGTAAATCATGGCCTAAAGAGGAACCCAAATCTGGGTTTCTGTTACACTGGAAGGAAGACAGGCACCGATCAAGGAAAACCCTGATCTGGTTGCCATGCGTGGAGTCTCTATACCTATGCTTGGGAAGGAGAAGAATAGAGGAGGATGGGTTGCATGTCAGCTCCAGAAAAACGAAACAAGTGGGGGAGTTGCCAAAAGAAACCCAACCTAGTTTTCTTCTCATTACTGGTAAAACACCTATTGGAGCCATGGAAAAAAGCTCGGGCACCAGGGAAAAGAAATCTGCCCAGGAAGGGGGCTGCACAAGGTGGTAAACATGAGATTCGGGGAGGGGAGATGGAAAGATTTAAGAGGGAGAGGAGGGTTTTTGCGTTGCTGAGTTTTTCAGCAACCCCCTTCTTCTTTCCCGTCCTAGTTGTACAATGCAAGGGATGAGGGGCAGGTGACACATGGCTTAACTATCGCATCGCGTGTGTTAGAGCATTGAGGTGGATGTCATATCAATTTTGAACCCTCTAAATTAGTAAAGCTTTTGGATTTTTCTACCTCGATCTTCGTTTCGTGCAAAATTAATGTCATTGGAATTGTATCGACACATACGTCCCAAATTTGATATTCTCGAGTACAAATTTCAAGCCCATAAAAGAGGTCATTTTCATGACCTTAATTTTCATGGAATTAAATTCAAATTTCTTATTCCATTAAAATTATAATTTAATACGTGAAAAATGACCTAAAATTTAGGGTTGTTACATTCTTCCCCCTACAGGAATTTTGTCCCTAAAATTCTTTCCATGTTATTCTTTAAACAATTTTAAAAACATCCCCATATCACAAGATCCACAGATCATACCAAAAATTCCAAAGTTGTTGTCAATAACAATTTCATGCCATGTCATCACCCACATAGCAACTGATAAACCAAGGTATATTTTAGCTCTTCTGAAACAACTAACTTATATTATGGTTAAAATGTGTCATAATAGCACATAATGCAATCAGCATAAACCATTCTATCATCTACGAACTAGTATAAGTAAATCTCCACATTGGTACAATTAGAGCATCTCAGCTCATACATATGCAATTCTATACCAAGCCTATATCAATGCACATTAGCTCACCAATAGGTGAAAGTATTGCAACCAATATCAGAGCATATCAGCTCACTAATAAGCAATTGCATGCCAATCAAAATTAGATCATACCAACTCACTACAAGGCCATCATATGCTAATCAAAATTAAAGCACTCGTAGATCACTAACAGACAATCATATGCCAATCAAAATCAGTCCACAACACAATTATAATGTAAGCACCTAGATGTCTTCCACCTAAAAGCTCGCCACCTAAAAGCCTGCTAGTTCCTCTTGCACCCACCCTCATTGGTCACCCTCTTAGGCTACCTCATCGGCTGCTCACAAGTATAAGTAATAATTCAGAAGTTGATTACTCATAAGAAATGCTTTCACACTAAACATACATTACTGTCACACTTCTCACCTTCATGAGAAAATAGGCTCATATACATAATATAAAACAGTATCCATGTCACTACTATCCTGGAGAACTCAATAATCCATCGATAATAGGTCACTAGACTAAGGAGACTATCAACCTTAGTCATCAATTTGGACTAATCCCAATTCATCACAGTCTCAATAACAGCCTCTCTATCAATAGAGATATCGCAGTTAAGAAAATTCATCCTCTTTGACCATAATTTATACTAACATACATTTACAGCAAAAGATAAGTCCTTTAGATACTTAGAATAGTACACAAGGATTTATTTTGCTCCTCCCAGTCATGGAATATACAAAAACATCATTCACCACATAATAATGACTCATCTCAGTAACCTTCAGAAATTCATCCCATCATATCATACATACTGTCAGTGTACTAATTTCATCAATTGGTATCACTTAGAACTTGTAATAATCATAACAAGTTCTAAAAATTATCTTAAAGATATCTTAATCTTAATCCTCAATTCAATATCCACAAATACCATGCACATCCCAAGTTGATCATATAGGTCATCAATACATGATAGGGAATATTAGTTCTCCACTATGGTGCTATTAAACAATCAATAATATGTGCATAGCAATAGGTCTCTATTGCTCTTCTCATATAGATGATTAATGCACCCAATGAAGACCCACTAGGTCTAATAAACGCTCATCAACTAACTACTGTAGCTGGAACCCTTCAACTCAACTAGAGCCATCCTATATGGCACCTTGGAAAATGACACTATATCTGATGCCAAATCAATATGAAAATCAATCTCTCGTGGCGTAAAGTCCTAAAACCTCCTCAAGAAAGAATATGAATTCTCGCACACCATATGTATGCTCAATCTGTGGCCACAATCTGTCATCCACTATCACACAAACAAGGAGAACTAGGCATCTCAAGAAAGTACTTCCTTCAAGGCAAAAACAACACAAACCTCAGTGATGCTCTTCCTACATAGAAACGAGGTCACTGATTGTTTAAGTACTCTAAAAGTGATCTTTTCCCAGTAGCAATCAATTGTCCCCCAATAATTGAAATCCATCCCAAGGATGGTATCATTATAAGTCATATCAAGTAAGATTAGCTCAATATCCATCCTCTCACTCATCATCAGTGTCATAACATCCAACTCAGAGACTATCATATATATAAGCGTATTCATCAAGGTGCTAATACATAAAGTCAAAAAATGGCTAAATCATATATCAAGGAGGATTCTAACATAGTTACCAGCAATCAGAAAATATTTTCCATCATCTAGTTCGAGGCATGTACTTGCCTCCAAGTAATGGTAAAATTTATCATTAATAATGTGGTGTCATCTCTACCCTGTCCCTAATGTCAGCCTATCTGACTCATTGTCCAATGGGACATTCTCTAAAGGAATATCCTAACTCTCCACAATCAAAACATTTAAAGGATTGCCACTGTGATGGCGACTACTGCTGCTATTACCAATGCTGGGATAGTGTACTAACTCTAGGACACAATTGTTCAGGTTTCTGTCCTTACGACTAGTACACCTTCTCTCATCCATATCCCAACATGGCCTGATCAAATGTCACTGGCTCTATGGCTTTTGCAACTGTGTCAATGAAAGGCCTCTTGCCCTTACTAGGTTGACTCACACTACCATGTTCGAGTTTCTGTAGTCAGCCTTGGTCTTAAGAGGATCCGTCTTTACATAAAGGTTATGTCTACAACCTCACTACTAATGTAGAATGCAACACAATGGCTTGATTCCCCAATATAGGTGTCAACATGTCACAATCGATCCATGGTCTCCTTCTTCATTGTGAAGGAGTTAAGGAAAATCTCTTCAACTGAGTATACTAGTTCAATACCATTGAATCGTCTAATTCCTTACTTTAATTGACAATCTCTCTTAGTTTTCAAAAATACTAATTATCATAGGCCTTCCCAAGGACCTTTTAGATAAAAGTCTCAGTGATAGAGGATCACATCTTCTCAAATAACCATCCTTAGAATCCTTGTAATTATATTTTCAATGTCCTCACCTCCACAATTTCACTTTCTTGAACTGATGAATTATTTCATGGTCATCCCAAGCCAAATAAATAATAACTCGATCAATTTCACACCCAATGAAGTTTATCCTTTATAATGCTTCCTTAGTCATTAGAAACCATACTATCATCTCTATCAATGTTGGATATAAATCATTCATAATTAATTTCATCTTGCCTCATTCACTTCATATGCTTTTCTTCCTAGTTGATTCATTACAAAATCATTTCTATTCCAAAATTATTTCCATAAATTAGTTATCATGCCCTCCAGGTAATATGCACTTCAGGTCATAATTATAACCCTAAGAAAAATTAGTAAGTACTCACTCCCCATTGATGTCTGATGTAAATTTTTTTGTAAGTGTAAGAATTCATTAGTTTTTATCTCACCTTATTCTCACAACAATATCCATTCTCCATGCTACTTTAATATCTCTCCCTACTTGATTCACATCATTAATACTAACTATAATCATAAATTGGTTGTCATAACCTTTGAGTGCTATGTGTCTCCAATCATAATTGAAATCCTCACAATTATTCATAAGTATTTACTTTTCATTGATGTCTAGCTATCAATATCTCTTTATACACCAAACACACCAGTTTTTGTCTCATAATCAAACATTTCACACATAGAAATACTAGGATCATACTTCATCAAATTTTCACCATACTAGGGCTTATTTTCCAAATAAGTCCACTTCAAGTTTAGATTAATACTATACTCCTCTCAACTTTCTCAAGTTCTCAATAGTTGTGATCATTTCTGTTCCTTCATCATTCTTATCATGTTATTGTTATTACAATAATTGTTAGGCTTTTTCCAAAAGTTTACTCACACTATTCAAGTTTGAACCTCAACTCTCAAAGAAATTCATATAAATATATCTTGGATATATAATAAGGTTCTCACTAGGAGAAACTAATTTATAATCTTTATTCTGATTCATGACCCTAAGAATCATGCATTTCCTACAAAAGTGTACCTCCTTATGCTCATTCAAGGATTTAAAGTCTCAATTACTCCAAGAAAATTTGCCAACCTTCATGGCATTATCTATTTCATAATCATCAACATCCTTCACATGAGTTATCTCTATAACTCATATTTTGGAAATCACCTCACTTCATGGATTGTATGTAACCTTTAATTTGTTGAAATGGTTGTGATGAAGTAAACCTAGGCTCTAATACCAAACTATTACACCCTGAGTTTTTATCAACAATAAAGTAAGAATTTATAAAATGTGTAAGGATCTCTGCTTTTAAAAACTTTAATTTTAAATCAACCAAAAATGAAAACTCAAATAAGAAGTATTTATTTCAAATCCCGAGAGTCATACGATGACAAAACCGTGGATTTAATAGTGAAATGATATCCCATTTCTACTAAAAATCCGATAGGGTCTCCTTTGTATTTTGAATCATTGCACATCACACGTGCAATACAAAATCACCTGATAAATATAATACATGACACAACAATTGGTAGACTTAGTCTCCATGCCCATCCATCCAAATCAAACATGATTTTCAATAAAAATGTATACACCAGCAATGGATAAGAAATCAAGACACAACAACATTACCTAAGTTCGTCCATACACAACCATCACATCTAACTCAAGTACTTGTGCTTACCTTCAGGTCACATTGCAATTTATATTAATGTATAGTCTATAAACAATAACTAATGTGAGGTCCTGAACATACCTTGTCATTTCTGAAATATCCTCAATACTCCACTGGGAGCTATCATCACTTTTGCCTGGTCTATCAGCATGGTAACTTGTTGCAACTCTCTTTATTTGAAGAATTGCAAATAAAGCAATGCCTCAACAAGCTATCACTTGTGTAGGTGATTACAAATAATTAAAACATGTGATAAACACTTTACAAGGAGTACTAATATCATGTCAAGTGTCAATAGAGTAAATAATTTATAAGGCAATTTAAATCATCAAGTATCCATACTGCATATGCATGAAACTCATAAATCTGAATGAAATAATCAGGATCAAAATGTGCTTTTCATCTGAGGCAAAACAATCTCAAAGTAAAGCATCATAGCATGAGAAGCATGATCAACACATGAATAAGCATCTGTCAAAACTAATAAAAACCCATGTCCACAAAATAATATGAAGCATACCATGATAAATAAGGCACTACACACAATAAGCCCTAGGAGTGTCCCACTACACTTAATCACTTGCGATGAGTACTCATCCCAACATTTAGGATCTCTAGCCTATAGCTCGCATACCAAGTAGCTCACACAACCCATAGGCCCGCCCGCATCTAGCTGCTCACCTAGGCATCACCCTCAATATCATGTCACACTAAATCACAAATGCAGGGCATGAACATGTAGAATAAGAGTATGTGCTACTATGCTGTAGTGGTAACCACTCCAGGGTCTTAACTACTATCGCACCTTATTGACACCAGAATGGGAGACTTCCTCCATCTCACATGGGAGAAGATGGACTCGTAGTATGGACTACCCATGATCCCACCCCTACGGACATTGCCCTCCTTTGGGGCAGGTGTCTAATCATATCATCATATAGTTAGAGGGTGGGTGGCCAACCTTACAACCCTCTTAGCATAGTACCCACCAGGCAACAACACCGGTCATAAAATTGCAAAACATGCTGTAAATCACAGGAAACTCCCATGTGAAATAAACCTCAATAGGCTCAATCAAAATCCATGATAAAGTATAATTTGTCACATGTCAAAACATGGATAATTGTAAAATCAAATGTCATGATATTGAACATGAAATAATGAACACATTTTCATAAAACATGATAGGGCATAAAACACATGCCTCAAGAATCTCAAATAACATGTCATGATCAATTAAATCATGAAAAAATCTCAAATGTAATCACCTACCTCAGAGGATGTACTACTCGTCTATACCTCCCAGTTCAGTAGGACCCATCTCTAACGCGGTCGACCACAATTCCATCACCTGGATGCATATCACATCTAATCACTCAGAATCCAATTTATCTAACTTGGATTCTTAATCACACAACATCACATTTTCGTATTCATTACAGTGCATTCAAGACATTTTAATGATTCCCAGCCTTGGAATCTTAAGGTGGGGCTTGCCCTAATTTTCTAATAATTCAAATCATAGTCAATCGGCCCATTCATAGCCATTTAGTTCTTCTTAAATATATCAATGCATATATAGAGTTATTAGGCTCAGATCATAATAATTTTAGATAATTTATCATTTAAATTAAATAATCAGGCATTATGATATGTATCTCATGCTCAATCATATTTAATTGAAATCAAATCAATCAATCAAGTGATTAAGACAATAATCTTACTTTGAACAAGTCAATATCAATAACCTCCAAGTGTCTGCTTGGTCACATCATCTACTGATCGCCTCAATTGTGCTCGATCATTAGATATCCATACTGATCTCATAAAAAAGTCCTCACCTGATCACCCCAGATCACATAAAAACTAAGTAATTCTAATTGATTAATCAAATTAAGAACCCTAAATGGTTTGGATCATCAAATTAGACCCAATTTCATAACTAGCTCTTCAGTTATCTCAGCCGTTGATCAATATCAGCTAAATCATCTTCGTAGCATCCCAAATTCAAAATATCTTGCATGGATCTTAATTTATAATTCATGAGGATCATAATGGACTATTTAGATCTGAAATAAATATCAGATTACCTCAAATCAGATATTCCCTGATCAATAAATGGGAAGATGGGTATTGTTCCTTGTGTTGCCAACATTGCAAGGGTACTCTTGGATCTCCAAGATCTTTCTTGGATTGTCCAGAACAGAGGTTCAAAGTTCATGGGGGCCACAGGGTCTACTGAGTCAACTCAGCTCTCCCAAAACGAGTCAAGAGTGGGTTGACTGTCTGAGTAAACCCTGCCCTAACTCATTATGATAGGGACAAATAGGGGGAGAGAAGAAATAGTGGCTAGCAGTGACTATGGGGGTGTCACTAGCCGATCCCAACCTTAGGAGAAGGAGGGGCGTCCTGGCATGCCAGCCCACCCATGACCTGGGTGTGCCGGTGGAAGGGGAAGGTAAGACCAGAAAGAAAAAAGAATGGAGAACAGAAAGGGTTTTCGGGTGTGTGGCCACATGATGCCAATTTTCATTGCCCAGACCTGACTTGGAAGAGAAATAGGGGGAGTTAGGGTGCATTCCCACATTGTGCAACATGGGCATTGTACCTTGGTGTGTTTGTAGGAAACCCTAAAAGGGGTTACTAAAAAATGGCAAAAGGAGAGGCGAAAGCAGGTAAATCGTGGCCTGAAGTGGAACCCAAATATGGGTTACCATTACGTTGAAGGGAAGACAGGCATCGATTGGGGGAAAACCTAATATGGTTTCAATTCATGGAGTCTCTATACATACGCCTGTGAAGGAGAAGAACAAAGGGGGATGGGTTGCATGTCGGCGCTAAAAAAAGGAAACACGCAGGGGAGCTGTAAGAAGAAACCTAGTTCGAGTTTCTTCTCATCGCCAGTAAAATACTAGTCGGACCTGGAGAAAAAAGATCGGGCATTGGGGAAAAGAAATTTTCCCCAAGAAGGGGCTTCGAACATTGGTAAACAAGAGATGGGAAGATCTAAGAGGGAGAGGATGGTTTTTGGGTTGCTCGGTTTTTTGGCAACCCCCTTCTTCTTTATTGTTCCAACTGTATGACACAAGGGAGGAGGGGTAGGCAACACGTAGATCAGCTGTTGCATTGCTTGTGTTAGACCACTGGGGGGTGTCAATATCAATTTAGACCCCCTTTAAATTAGTAAAACTTTTTGGTTTTTCCACCCTGATCTCTGTTTCCCACAAAATTAGTGTTGTTGGAATCATATCGACGCGTATGTTCCAAATTTGATATTTTCGAGTCCAAATTTCAAGCCCATAAAGAGGTCATTTCATGAACTTAATTTCCATGGAATTAAATTCAAATTTCTTATCCCCATTAAAATTATAAATTAATACATGAAAAATGACCTAAAATTTATGGTTGTTACAATAGTTAACTAAAAGAATCAAATGATTATATTGATGCATTCGACTAATTAAACGTTTTGCAGTTAGTTAATTGGATTTATTGTCATTACCTAAAATTTTCATGGGTTTGTAAAGATTCAATCCATTTAAACCATGATCATGAGCAAGTATGTAGATTTACTCCTAAAACAGAAGTGGATATAGGAAGTATTGTTGTTGAGATCCATCCATTTCTATATATCCTTGTAATTCTTCCTCCATTTAAAATTAGACTGGAACAAAAAAACATGATGATTTCTTAGGTTCTCAAATGGTACATAGTGTGATATGGAATAAGTATGTATAAAATAAGAAAAGACTTGATTAAGAAGAGAATAAACACCCAGGAGACAAGATGATCAATCAATGGATCCTTTACTTTTCCATCCATTTTTTTTTTTTCATTCTAGTTACAAGAGATGACTAGAAATCCTTTATTTTTGCCAGCTGATCACTATTTGGAATTTGGAAGAAAGTAATCATTATACTCTTTCTTCTACACATTGGTTTCGAGTCCATAATGGAGAAAGAATAGTTAATACTTAGGATTCATAAAAAAAAGGAATCAATGATCCCCTCATAGGAGGACCCTTTCCCACATTAGGTACTAATCTATTTTTAACATCTAATTAGATTGGGTAATCATTTGAATTAAGAACAAAAGCTTGTTACTTTGGGTTTCCTATAATTTGAGACATAGAGCTCTATACATTTATTCATTTGGCTCAACAGTGAATTGATTTAGTCCCCTACAAAGACTCAAAACAAGATTTTGTACAGACCTAGTAAGGATGAAGTATTATCAACAAAGTTTTCCACTAACATGACATTCTGGTTTTTCCATTTAATCCCTTTCAGGATCTGGAATGGTCTTACAAACTATACCAATGGTACGGATGAATTCTTTGCTTCATCCAATTGCATAAAAGATCATAGTTTCACTAAAAAGCTGAGTACTCTCCATTGAGTTAGTAACCCAAGGAAATGTGGTATGTAGATATGATTAGAATAAAAAAATAAAGAAATTCAGATTGCTCTATCATGTCAAAACATTGAACCAGTGATAGTAAGAAATATAAAAGAAGATTTGTTGATAAATTATGAACATCAAAATTAAGAGATTAGATTAAAATACAAAGGATTCCTTGCTCAGTCTAAATATATGTCAAACTTTATTGACTACTCATATTTTTATCATTATTTTAATTTTTTGCATTAATTAGTAAGAAGACACTTCTTGTTTCGTAGTGTTGTAGACCTATATTTCAAAAGAGTCTTTCACTAAGCTTTTTCCTCAAAAAGAATTCCCTCTCCCTCATCTAGATGATTAGAGCTAGCTTGCATGTAGAAGTGAGTCAGTGTTGATAACACTACGGGAGGTGGCATCCTCAGCTTTCATTTTCATGAGCATTCCATAGCATAAAGTTGGGGATTTGAGTGTATTGGTTATGTTTTGAGATTGAAATGTGTAAGGAAATGCTAAGAGTTAGTCTTCTAAGGGCTTGATCTTGAGTGCCTTTTGATTTGATAGTGTTATTGCTTGAAATAGAGTCATGGTTTATTATACCAAGGCTATATTTATTTAATGAACTTAGATTTAATGACATGTAGTAATATTATATTCAATTGTCTAAGTTTAGTTTTCTTGAATGGCTTATCTAAATTGTGATGCATGATCGTGTGGCAAGGGTGCATTTCAACTATACTACAAGTAGGGTCCAATATGCACATATAAACTTACTACTCATACATATGGATTGTATAGATATTTTGACATTTATCTTTCAAAAGTATTATATCAATTTTTATTTACTATCTATATTTTTTCACAATAGTAGATCATATTTTGCATTTTTTAGTTCTCTGTATCAAAATTTTGGACATTTTAGTTGAATAGAATAGATTTATTTTCTATGTTCTTCCTATACAAGATTTTTTTCTTTTCTTTCTTTCTATTGTATATCCAAGATTTGGGTTTAGGCGATCTATCTTTAAAAAATGATGTATTATTATTTATAAACGTAATTAAACTAACCTTTTCATCATAACCATTTAATTAGACTTAAGTAAGTATAATTTTTTCCCTTTTTCTTAAAATAAAATTTCAACTCTATTAAAAGTTGCATCCAATAAGTAGCCAAGACTTTACTACTACTTTTGCTAAAAAAAATTTACTAATTAATCTAAGAGTGTTGTATTATTATGTATTTTCTTTATTTTTATTATATTATTTTCTATATATTGTAAAAATGATTCAACTAAATCTCTCATCATTGCCATTCATTTCCACACCATATTAACCAATTCCTTGAAAGACATGAATCATGATTTCCTCGAAAAATTTCTTACAAATAAGTGAATAATTTTCCTTGGAACATTATCTTCTTATACATTAGCACTTTTAAGTTATTGCTTATAGATTTATCTTTTAGAATCATTGCATTAGATGCATACTTTTGGGAACTAAAAAGGTATTATCTAATATATGAATAAAGAATGCATGTTTTGAATGCTCATGAAAATATGTTTTCACAACCTGTCAAGAATATGGGTTGAAAATGCATAGATTTAAATGGTTTTTTATAAAAATTTGCAATAGTGGTTTTTATTTTCATGAAATGATTTTGAAGATGTACATGACTTATGGTTTAGTTAGGTAGTCTATGAGCAGTCGTAAGCCTTGATAGTTACGATTTCATCGATGTTTTAGGCAAGCACTCTATGAGTAGCAATAAGTCCTTATGGATGTCGATTTGTCAATGCTTAGGCAGGCACTCCAAGAGCAGCTATAAATCCTTATGGATATGGATTTCATCAATGTTTTGGGCAATAACTCTTGCAGTGTGCTAAGTCTCAGATTGCTCGGTAGGTGCTCTACAAGTATCGTAAGACTTGGAGGCTTGTGCACCTAGGGCAATAGTATGACCTGGAGGTAGGAGTGCTACACACTATTGTAAATCCAGGAGACCTTATGCTAGAAGGTGCAGTTAGCCATTGACCTATGAGATGATATTGATACCTGTGATGACCTAGATTTTTGTAACACATTTTGTAATACATTTTTCAAAAGTAGGGCACCCTTAGTAGTAAAATTTTTTAGCGAAACAAAATAACAGAATCCATCCAGTGGTTCATAGTACAGCCCGGGTATCAGTACAATACTTGTCCAAATTACATAATCCAAATTTCAAAGCTCACTATACAATAAAACTCTTAATACAATACAATGCTCTCAAATAAAAATACATGTCTTCAAGGGATATTCCCTGATTGATTATTCTTCCAAGTCTTCTTAAGTAGTGAGCTCCTAATTATCCTTCTCTGTATCTGAGATATTGTAAACATTCAAACATTTACAATATCTCAGCAATCTATGCTTGGTAGGGAATTCAAGAAGCATATTAATTTGACAGTATAATCCTAATACATCATAATCCCATTATTCATAGTCATGGATCAATCTCTTTACTTTGTCATATATGTACATCCTTACATATACATAATGTATATGTTGTATATATATATATATATATATATATATATGGTCAAAACCATGAAAAATAGTTAATATCTCAAACATCAATAGTCATACTCAAACACACCAAGTTGATCAATCATCTAGACTCTACTAGAAAATACTCCCTCATTTGGGCAGTATTATCACACTCAGCCATACTGAGTTGATAAAACATCTAGATTCTGCTAGGAAAATACTCCCTTATTTAGTCAATATTGGCATATCATTATGCCATACATCATAATGCAAAATACTCAAAAGACTACTATGCTACAGTCTGATCCGTACCAGCATACTTAGATAACTGCTGTCATACTCCACACATACCAAATGTGAAAAATCATCTATGTCATGTCTATATGGGGAGACAGACTGTCATAGTGGTGGCCTTCCCATAATTGCCCCATTTGACATTTTGCCTCTCTTTGGGCACACTATCATCATATATATCACATTTCAAAGAGTGGGTGGCCAAACCCTAGTAACCCTCCTAGCATAGCATCTCCAGGTATACGCCTGTTTAAAACAAAAACCATAAGCCTTCTTGCTTGTATATAAAGTATTCTTTTACTTATCAAACATCTTGTCTATTTATATCATCATCCTCATATTTTAGTATTCTTATACCGAGGATAGGATTTCACTTCAACTTAGGGATCATCATTTACAATGAAAGATACTCATGTTCATATAAGTTTAGGGATCACCATTCTATATGAATGATTCCCATGTATTGATTTTATACTTATTAGACAATTTATTTGTTTATCTAGGGTTGGAATACCTTCTGTAAATCCATACATACTGTCAATATTTATACAATCTGAATAATACTATATTTTTTTTATCCTATTTATATTCTTTGTTTAATCTTGTCCTTTGATATAAAGGATCTAGATCTTTTGTCCTATCATGATCTATCTTCCTTAGATAATGTCTATCCTATTGATCAATAGATCTGATGGTTAGAATAATCTTCTAATCTTTTAGATCTAAGTATTTTCAATTCTGAGTCTTTGTGTATTCCTTTCTTTGATCATGATCTTTCATAGATTTTTTGATCAACAATTTATACTTGTTGATAAAGATCAAGGGCTTAGATTTTCTATCATCTAGTTCTTCTTTAATCTAAGTTTAGTTGTTTAATCATCCCTAAGGAGGATGATCTTAGTTCTCTTCCTTGAATCATTTTTTCTCAAGGGTTCATATTTTCTATTTTATTTGATCTAAATTGCAAGCAATATATATATATATATCACCAAGAAGTATTTATTTCTTTTATTGTTCTTGATCATTTAAGATCCCATGGATCTTGTTTGATCATCCTTATCTTGCTTACAATTTTTATTAGGATTAGATAATTTACTAATCTTTTATGCTCTTATTATTATTATTCAACCACTTAATGTTTTACTGGTTGAAGATAGCTTATTCCATCCTAAGTCTAGATAGCTCCTGTTATATATAATTGACTAAGGCTTACTAGCTAAATGGTTGAACACAAAGTGGTTACTTCAATCCTCATGTAAGGAGGTGTTTAGACTTCACAAATGTCAATGAAAGGTAGGGGAAGAGCAAGGCTCTATTAGAGAACCCCCTTAATCACCATGTTCAGTATTTACTAGAGTGACCGTAGCTCAACCTTTCATAAGGTTCCTATGAGCATTTTAACCCTAGGTACTCTTTCTAATTGATTTTAATTAAATCCATGAACATTTAAAATGCCATTCATAGGGTTTATTATTCTCCTAGTTTGGGCCAAGGATTTGATAATCCTTATATTGTCCTACTAACTATAGCCCTTACTAATATTAATTCAAAGTCATTCACTTATCTTGATGATCCATAACTCTCTATATTCGATTAGTTTACATTTTTGGTGACTTATGATCATTATATCTTAACAACTACTTAACAATTGAATCTACTAATAAAATTTGATAACAATTAAATCATAAACTTTAAATAAAAAATCCAATATAAGTTTAATAACCATTTATACTAACATGCTTCCTATGAATGTAACTTAACCTAATGGAATAAAACTATACTTAAACTAGCATGATCCTAAGTTATGAAATACATGAAATTTTACTACTAATCTAATGGAATCATGCTAAAATCTCAAATTTAAACTAACATGGCCTTAAGATAATTAAATCTACCAACCTAATAACAAATTAATAACATTTAAAGCATAGCATGCTAAAATTTAAGAATTACACTATCATGCTTCCTAATTTATAACATAAATCACATTTACAATTCTATTATAAATAAAAGATAATTAAACTAATTCAATTAAGATTATTAGAAACTTTGACTTATCATCCAACCATTAGATCTTAAATCTTTTCCTTTAGATCAAGGGTTTTCATTACATTTAAGGCTTTTACTCCATTAAGATCCAAAGATCATATCCACTTATTTTTGTCACATTTAATCCATGATCTAACTTGATTTCATCATAATCCCATTCATACAACCCATCCAAATGGTCTGATCACGATTGATCTCATTGATCAAGTGGGTCCCTTTGTATTTTTAGGGTTTTTCTACCATAAAGGGTAGATCTCTCAATTTATCTTAGATTTGTCAAAATAAATCATAGATACTACTTTATATCAACATATTTCATCATTAAATTAGATCCCCTCATCTCTTGAAGATCATGAAAATTGGAAGCTTATTTCATAAAAACAAAAAGTTTCTTAACAATTTTTATCAATTTTATGGTTTCAGAAGAAAATATACATTACAAGATTTTCATAGCTTCTTTCTGATCTTAATTTACAATTCAAATGACTCCACAATTGAAAAATGAAGTTCACAGTCATTCTAAGCATCCATATTTGATCTGGGCCTAATGGAACGGACGATCGTCAGCGTTCGCGGAGCGGGTCCTATTGGGTAGAGTGGTCGCTGCGCTCCCATCACTAGGATGCACACAATAGCACACTACACGAGACCTATGCTGCCATGCAAATATTCCATCGAGATGTCATTGCATGTGGAGACGCTCCCTCAGGGCACGTTTCTGTGCGGTGTCACACTACGACGTCCCAGGAGCCAGATCTTATAAAGAAGATCAGACAGTTTGTTTTGGACCATCCAATCAATTCCTCTTCAATCAAGAGCTCAAAACTTGATGAAATATCTTGAAAATTCTACCCTAGGGGTTTTGGACACTTCTGGATCCCTTGGATGGATTAGAATTTCAATATGAGCCCTCCATCATATAGAAATGAAGGTTTCTTATCCTTACTCATTTTTATACTTTTTAACATAAACTTAATTTTAGAAAAATAAAAATTATATAAAATAACATGAAATAAGTATCGGAAGAGTTCCACTTACCTGATTGAATAAAAACATAGGTTTTGCACCCCAATTTTAAAGAAATATCCTGTTGATGATAAGATCGCCCAATAACCGCTTGTTTTGTGATTTCTCATTGATTGCACCATTGGATCTTGAAATTTATTTGAGGGTTTTCTAGATAAGGCAGTATAGCATAAAATTAATGGTGGGATTTGTGAGATTTGATTCAGAACAGAGTGCCTAATTGAATTTAGGTCTCTTTTTCCAATCTAGAGAGAGGAGAGAGAAAGTGAAAGAAGAAAGATTTTTCGAAATTTTGGAAATTTGATAATAAATATAGATCTAGTTTTTCATGGGAAGCAATATAATTTTGTGAGAATTTTAATGAACATTTTTGGAGGATTTTTGGCGGTGTATTTATAGATGTTTTTGAATTTTTCATAATTACTTGTAATAATTATGTTTTTATTCTTTTGAATATTAAATTAACATTGGATTCTCCACTACCACCTCCTTCTCCACTATCATTTGGTAGTGGTTTGACCACTCATTACATGTTTTCTAGCTATTGGATTCATTTGTGGGCCCCTTGTAGGTCCCACAGAGGTGTGAAAGGACCATTTTGCCCTTTTATGGAGAAAATTTTGTTTTATTCTCCCAAACTCAGAATTGAGCATACTTGGTGGACTTGGAATCATATTTATGAGTACATTCTAAATATTGAAGTCTTAGATCTAGGTTACTGGTAAAATTACCATTTTACCCTTTTATTCATAAAAATTGAGAAATTTGAGAATTTTTCATTTTGACTCAGAATTGAATGTACTTAGTGTTATTTCAATCAATTGTTTGAGTATATTCATAATTTCTAAGTTTTAAATCTTGTTTTAATCTCTATAAAAAGAGAATTTCCAATAACTAATATTCCAGCCCTAAATTTCTAAAAATTCAAACTAAATTGATTTTCTCAATGAATTTACAAAAATTGGGGTTATTACAATAGGAACCTATGATGAAGATGATGGGTAGTAGGAGTATCTACTCATGGGAAGGTGCTCTGATAGGTAGCCAGGTAGCCTCTATGAGGTTTGATGAGTCATGGTTCGTGTAGGTATTCATAAGTAGATGTAGAGGCCATGGTAGTTGTGAGTGGGTTGCAATAAGGCCATATAAGTATAGATGTCGATGTGTTGATGTTATGTGGGTCATTTCTCGAGGGTTTAGACCTTGTCTAGGGTGGTAAGGATATACACCCCCGTGGCTGGAGTGATCAGTTTTCCACGACAATGTGGGCATGGATATGTGAATTTAAGATTGAGGGCTATGCACCTTCATTTGTCCTCATTTGTTTTGAGCATGTTGATTTGACAAACTTTTTCAATTTCTTTTGGACATTTCGGATGATTTGAGATCACTAGTCTTTCCTCATGGATTTTCACCTTAGAGTAAGAGACCAATTTCACATTTATGATTTTAGTAGGTGTGGTTGTTGAAAAAAATATTTGCATATATGAATTGATTGATTATACTTTGAAAACCACAAACATCTTTTAGTTTTGCTAGATCAAAGATTTATCAAACATTGGTTTCCTGAGGAGCAGACATTGAATACATAGTATACTCTTTGACCTTATCGTTTAACTTCATCTTGTATCCACATTGTATTATGATGCTTACACATAGTAGCTTTATTATTAGTATTATGTTTCATTTTTTCCTTAACTGATGGTTTTACCATTGTCAGCTTACTAAGGTGTTAGATTACTTGAGCATTATGTGTGATTTTTCATGATCTCATACTGATTATTCGTGAATGTGAAACTACATTGGGTTCATGAAGAAAAAGACGTTAAATAACTACCTTTACAAATGATAACAAAGAATTTAGATACCTCACTCTTTGAAAGTTAATTTAATTATCGAATGACAAATAACTCAAACATTTATAGGGATAACTTGAATAATCACGTGTGGCAAATGATTGTGAAGAATTGTATGTGATGAATAAATGTAGGATTCTTAAGTCTCTATTAATGGAAAATGATCCTAGTACAAATTGAACTTGCATGAAAAGATAAGACAATAATAATATTGTTCATTGAAATCATGGTAGACTATGATTCATCAGTTATAATGATTTGCACATGTAAACTGATTACATAATTGTACAATGAAGAACTTATAATTTAAGCATGAGCACTGTATAATAGTATGAGATTTGTTTAAGTATAATATATTCTCAAAATGTATTGATTTATGTAAATCATGAACTACATGACAAAATAGCTACTTATTCCACCTACACAAGTGCAAGCTTGCTGAGACATTGTAATTGTTTACAATGTCTCAAATCTAAAGAATTATAAGAGAAAGATGAACATGTCAAATGTGAGAGCCGCTGTGGAGTAAAGAATTTTAGAAGATGGAGATTTTACAGTATATAGATGGTGAGCCTTGCAACCTTAGATTAGCTTTCTAATTTAATGGAGAATGTGATTGTATATTTACTTTCATGTTGTGGATTCAATTGTATTTAATGGAATGTGTTGTGATTGAAGGTTCTCAGAAGTAATAAGTCTTGTATATTTGTTTACAAAGTGATGAAAAATGATTTATATTGTCTATTAGGTTTTCTGCATGCATGCATCTAATGCTTATATGTCCAAAAAACAGAGGAAATTCTATCGAATTTTCGACAAAAATGAGGCACTCATTTGACTATAAAATTTTTATTTTGTGTAAAAATGACACTAGGAATTTTCAATAAAACTTTAAAAAAAATTTCTTTTTTGTTTTCCAAAAGAATTTCAAGCAAGGGATATCCTGAATTTTGAAAAAGTTGTTAAAAAGTATTTTGAAAACCCTGGGTGTCACATATGGTGAGCTAATACACTCTTATATGGATTTGACATGGATATGGCTATTGATGAGCTAAAATGCTTTGATTTTGATTTGGCATGGAATTTCTTGTTATTGAATTCAGAAGTGGTTTTAATGTTGATTTATGCATACTAAGAGTATCATTATTCCTTCACATGGACATCTTTTGATTTTTCCTGTACTGATATTGTATATGGAGAGAGTTACTCCTAAATGAATTTTGTTATGCTAATTAGATTATATGTGCTTGTGATATAATTTGAATTAACTTGGCATATAAGTTCCTACTTTATGAGCTGATATATTATGAGATGATTAATCATGAAATCGCTTATTTTCTGAGATGATGTGATGTGGAATTACATGTATTCAATTATAATAATGTATGGCATGTTTAGGACTCTATGTATGTATACTCTTCTTTAGTATAGATTTACAAATAGGCTGGAATTCCATTTGTATTTAGCTTTATGCATATCGCCAAATTAGACACTCAAACACCTACAAAGTACAGTCTTGCTAAGACACTTTTATTTGTTTACAATGTCTTAGGTTTGAAGAAATTGACTTGAAGGAAAAAGAACTTGAGGTAGATGGAACCTTAGATATGGACAATAGTAGTGCGAGATTGTGCTAACATGTGTTAGTATATGACTTCTATTCGATCTTTGTCGAAATGCATGTATATGTTTTTATATAGTTGGATTGTGAGCTGTGACTTGATAAAATCATAAAAAATATACTCATCACATTTCATAATCTTTGAGATGTATTTTTTTGTAGAGATCACACGTGGCTTTTGTGAAAAATCTCTTCACACAAAAATGATCCTAATGTTTGCATTTTAAGACTAAAAAAATTATTTAAAAAAGTTGTATAGAAACCTAGGTTGTAATAGATGGATTAGAGCTTAGTTCATCCTCTCAAGCCAGTCCTACATGTCCAAAAGTCATATATAGTCAATAGGTGAGATTTGATTCATCAAATATGAGTTACAGAGATGATTCATCTGAGGATCATTGTTGAATTTGACATAGATGCCATCCATGAATGATTAGCTACAAAAACTCTTACTTGTAGTGTTGAATACCCTTAGAAAACACAAAAAAATATGTTTAATACAACAAGTGTGAAAGTGGATTAGAGGAAGTCAACTTTCTAGGTCACTTTATTTCAAAAGATAGTGTTGTAGTGGACGTAGTAAGGGTAGAGGTAGTGTAAGCTGATCACTTTTCCATACTTATTTTAACCTCAGAAGTGGAGATTTTGTGATTTTAGTGGATGCATCAGGAAAAGGTTTTGGATGCATTTAATGCTTACTAATGATTAATAAAAGTATGAAGTAAACCAATCTAATGAAATTTGATGGGTGTGAAGTTCACCTCAAAGATGTATGGACAATATCTACAGGAAGAAATTATAGAACACTGTACTCAACCTTATAGAATATGTATGTGAATAATCATCATCTTTTAGGATTCAATTAGGAATTTTTACTCTTTTGTAGGAGTTGAAAGATGATCCAATGGTCGAGATCATGTAAGATAAGGTTTGAAGATCAAGATCAAAAGAGGTCTAAAGACAAAATTTAATCATTTCAAAGCTCAATCAAGGTTCAAGATCATCTTAAGGCAAGCAAATGAAGTCCAAGAAAGGAATTGGAAGAATCAAAGGTGACTAAAATGGGCCAGTGCAAAAATCCATACAATTTCACCACCTTTGCATAAGAATTGGAGCCATGCATACAAGTTTCCTAAGTTAACAAGGCAAACTAAAGAAGCTAAGCCTTGAAGCCAAAGGACTTAGCTACTCAAGCCATCAAAGTGAGACACAAAGCCACATGAGAGTGATGCCCCATGGAGTCACATGTTTGGAAGATTTTTAGAATCAATTATCCAATTCTAAAAATGTGAATTTCAAGGGATAATTATAAAGGAATTTGGCTGATCATCAATATGGCAAGATATGCATGTGTGGGTGGACCAATCAAGAGAGAAACCATGTCAAATTTCCTTTTCTTTCCCTCTCTTTTTTCCCTCTTTTCTCTTTCTTTCCTATCTATCACATGGTATACTTAGAGAAAGAAGAAGTTCCATGCCGCATTCCTTGAAAAGTGGACCTCCCACCTTTCTAATTCCAATCCTAGGAGTTCCACCTCATCTTACTTTCTAATTCAATTCCCCACTCAACTACCTCACCTTCCTATCTCTTTCCAACCTTTTCCCTATCTTTTTCCCCTCTCTTTCCATCCCTCCACATGAGATACCTTAAGGAAAGGGATTCCATGCTCCATCCTAGGCTAGAATTCCATACCTCCCCATTCCTTTTCTTATATTTAGAAAGTCCACCTCACCTCACTTTCTAATATTCTATCTCCAATCAACCACCTAATTTCCCTACTTAGAGTGTTAGTTTGAATTCTCTCTTTTCATCCTAGGATAGGATCTTACCAAATTGGAAAGCAAAAACTCTATATAACCCCATAGAATTCCATGCCTAATTCAAGTAGAGGGGTTGTTTCTAAATCCTTGAAATGGAGCACGTCAACTTTGAGATATTCTTAGAGCTTGGGACTTCAAAATCTTGGCTGCCATTCCTTGTCTTCCATCCATTTTTCTTTCTTTCTTTCTTTAGCTTTTGCACTTCAATTCTAGGTTGATGCCTTGCTTTAATTCCTTGCTATCATTATTTGTTTGTTACTTTTCTTATTGCTTTCTTCCATTCACATAGTTCTTCCTTAAATTTCTATTGAGTTTTGCATCCACTAATCTTAATTCTATTGCTTAGTTCTTTTTTATCTAAGTCATCTTCTGTCTTGTAGTGACAACCAAGAGAAAACTAGCCTAGAATCAACTTGTTTCTCTTCATCTTTTCCTTATTTATCATTTAGATTTACAACTAGTTCTTATTGCTTTCTTTTCGACCTTCATGCTCTTGATCTATTCATTTCTCTTTTGAGTTTCAAATGCATGTTATTTGAGATTAGTTTGAGACTTTTGGAAAGTGTTATTTGAATCAAGTTCTAGGAATTAGAATAATGCACAATTTTCATCTTTGTTCTCCATGTATATGCACAACATCTTTGATGTAACTTCTAAGTCAATGGATAAATTGAGTTAATGAGCATTGTTACTAATCAATTCCAGTAGTAAAGTATTTCCAATCTTGAGTGTCATGCTTCATGATTAGTGCACACAACATATTAGTCCATGTTTTGTTTGATTTAAATCTCATGAGCACCATATTTCTGTAATTTTACCTTTCATGATTCATGCATAGTTTTCAACAGTCTATACACTTTATTTGCTTGATTTCTTAGGAAACCATTTAGCTTTTTAGATAGTTTAGTTACTTTATTTATTAGATTGGATGTTATTAAGATTTTAGTCAATGCTTTCTAGCCATTTTCTCACTCATGAATCATGCGCACAACTCCATGGGTCATATGCATGGTTATTGGATGATTTGCTTCTAAGTGGTTTATTGTTCCCTTTTTTCATGATAGCTTAACATTACTTGTTTAGTTATTTGTATCTTGGTTTTGAATTAGAAATCTTCTTAATTTAGTTTTATAAAGTTTTAGGATTAGGAAAGTGTTAGTTTAGGATAGTTTCATTTTTAGCAAGTTTGTTTAAGTAAAGTTTCCTAGATTCATTGGTTGTAGTTTTGCATTAATTTCTTTCATTTAATGCATGTTTGTTATGATCATTTCTAATTCCATTGAAAATATTTATTTTTAGAAAGTTTCCTCTAGTTCATGTTTCTTATTTTTATGCAAGTTTCCCATTCTATGCTATTTAAATTCCTAGTTTATTCAAAACCCATCTCTCTTTGGCTAAAGATAAGACTTAATTAAGATCCAATGAATAAAAAATTCCATAAGATTCCTCAAGGGATCTATCTCTTTGCTTGTAAATTACTACATTGATACATGCGCTAATGAGTAATTTTAAAGCTAACCAAATTTTTGAGACTGTTGCAATGGAATTGTAGCAGATTTGTAGTTAGATCTTTATTTAGATTGTTTATCTCTAGTTGTAGTTTTAGGTTGCATTACATTTGGATTTTTTCATCATTGTTGCATATTTTACTAATTTCTCAAGAATTGAAATATTTCTTTGTTTTTGTGTGAGGGGAATTTGGCAAGAGCAGTAGTGATCCTGTTGGCTAAAGCTTCATCAATATGGCAAGAATTTCCTTACTTTCTTAGATTAAGTTTTTGAGTGAACTTGTAGTGAGGTCCCATGCAATTAATAATTATTTATATTATTTTAAATGGGTTGTAATAATACAGGCCAAGTGTAGGGTATGGTGGCCCACACTTTATCTTAATAAAAAAACCCACTATAAGCTCTCTCACTCTCTTCTATTCTCTTACCATAGTTGCATTATTTGATGGTAGTATAATGCATGTAGTTTAGGGTTATTCATTATACTTGTTGGATCTTATTTACGGTTGCTGCATTTGATTGCACCTATTTAATAAAAGTTAACCTAAGCTTGACTATAATTAAGGCATTGGTTGTCTAATTATATTGTGTTGTCTGTTAAGGTGTGGACCCTTTGTTAGATAGCATATAGGTAGGTATTAATTTATTTTTCTTATATTGCACTGCATGTTTATTACTTAATGGTGGATGTTCATATTGATAGTAAGGTCCCCATAGGACCCCTCCTAAGATAATGATCATATTTCTATCCCACTTATGTAATTAATTCAATTCCTTGTATGTTTGTGATCCCAACCCTTAAAAGCTTAATTTAAAATCAAGTAGCAAGAGACTTAAGGTTTTGAGCTTGTAGGACCATTTTAGTAGGAGGAGATATATTATCATTCTAATGGATCCTGATCAATGTGGTTATAGTGAGTATGCAAAATCCAAGTGATTTTTCCATGCCTTTCATTAGTAATTGATGAGCTCTAAACACCTCCTTCCATGAGAATTGTATTAAGCACCTTGAGTAGGACCTAAATGGTAAGAAATAGTTGAGCCTGGATAAAACGAAGTTATGTAGATCTAAGTCTAAAGCTATAACCCTATAGATTATCAAAGATTATCAAAACAGATTAATAGTGAGCCATTAGAAATGATTGTGCATCATATAGAGTTAGGAGTCACATTTAGAGTTAGGTTGCATCATTTAGATAGGTTTTTCATTGTAGTGCATTCAAGGTCATCAATCTTAGAACATTGTGTTAGCACCATTAGATCCTGAGATTGAACAAGGCCATAGGCAAGGATAAGAAATCAAATTCCTAACCCCATGATAGACCCACAAGTTGTAGTTGAGCACAAGGCTATAAGAGATTTCTATGTGCCACTCTAGTTAAATATCCCATCATGCATCACCATACCACCCACCAATGCAGACCACTTTGAACTTAAACTTGGAGTTATATAGTTACTCTCAACATTTTATGGCTAATAAATAGAGGATCCATACCCATATGTCAAGGAATTCCTTAATACTTGTGCTACGTTTAGATTCTAAAATATTTTGGATGATTCTATTAAACTTGTTTTATTTCCCTTCTAATTGAATTATAAGGCCAAATTATGGCTGAATTCTTTAGAGGTTGGCTCCATTGCCACATGGGACTAGTTATCTCAAAAGTTTTTTAACCAATTCTTCCCTCTCCATAAGATTAATTCCCTTCATAGGAAGATCATCAATTTTCAGCAAGGAGATGATGAACAATATTATGAATGTTGGGTGAGGTGGAATGAATTGGTGTAAAAGTATCCCTACCATGAATTTAAAAAATGGCAACAAGTTTTCTATGAGGTACTTGCATGTCAAAATAGATATAAGGTAGATGCAGCTAGTGGAAGGGCCCTCATGTTGAAAAATGAAATAGAGGCCTCAGAAATTTTCTAAACTTTATACTAAAATTCCCTACAATGAGATTATTCTAATAGGAGAGAGAGAGAAATACCCAGACTAAAAAAAAGGAGGTCTGTATGAAATAGAAGTGACCATATATACGTCTTATAAATTTCAATCCTTAGTAAGATCAGTGGACAAGGTAGCAATTATGTTCAAGACAATTACTACCAAACTAAAAGTTGTAATTGCTGCCAATACATCCATGAATCATCCACAAGAGGTTTTGGTTTATTTGTTCCAGTTCAACACACTTAGCATCAAATTGTTCATCTAATAATGTGTACATTGAACATCTTTTGGAACAAGTGAATGCTCTGAAGGCATATCTCAATCATAGCAATAAACCTTACTCTAAGACCCATAATCTAGGACAGTCTAGGTATCCTAACTTGTCATGAACAATGAACAATTACTAGGGAGGTCCATCTATGAACCCCCTATAGAAAACTTTCCTAAAGCTTTAGTTCCCCTATAGCCACTTGGTTTTTAGCTTCCTCAACAAACAAAGAAACCATTAACCGAGGATAATATGGACTTATCTGTAAGAAATAAAAGGAGAGTAATAAGGCCTTACATAATATCTAGAATGAGAGTGATCAATTAAATTCCTAAACTATTACGAAATTATAAATTCAAATGAGCTAGTTCTCTATTTCATTGAATGATATAGGAAAGGGATAGTTTCCTAGTTAGCCAAATCCAAACCCTAAGGGCCAGTTTGAAATAGGGTCAAGATGAGTATACCACATGAGCAATCAAAGTCCATAACTACCCATAGGAGTGGCTATTAGGTTGATTATATGGTAGGGCAAACTGAGAAAATACTAGAGGAGAAAAGATGAAAATATCTCACTCAATGATATTAAAGATACCATTTCATATGCAAAATTTCTCAAAGGGCTTTGTACATAAAAGCATAAGCATAATGTGCAAAAGAAAGCCTTCCTCATAGCTCTTTGAACTAGCACTAGACTCTTTTAAAGTTTAGAGATCTAGGTTGTCTTATCATTTCCTGTGTTATTGGAGATGATAATCTCATCGATAGGGTACTACTTGAATTAGGGGTTAGTGTTAACCTATTGTCATTTTTTGTTTATAAGCAATTAGGGCTTAATGACCTTAAGCCAACCAATATCACTCTGCAGCTAGTAGATAGATTAGTGAACATTCCATTTAGTATGGTTGAAGATGTTCTAATATAGGTGGATCAGTTTTACTTTCCTATAGATTTTATTGTCTTGGATACCTAGTATGTGTTGGATCCCAGTAGTTCTTGGACATCCATTTCTAGCAACATCCAATGCCCTCATCAATTATAGAAATGGTGTGATAAACTTATCATTCTACAATATAAAATTTAGGCTCAATGTTTTTAATGTTGATCATTAGCGTATAGACCTAGATGGGCACCACTTGAATTAGGGGCTAGTGTAACTCTATTGCCATTTTCTGTCTATGAGCAATTAGAGCTCAATGGCCAGTGTCGGATCACAGTAGTTCTTGGACATCCATTTCTGGAAACATCCAATGCCCTCATCAATAATACAAATGGTGTTATAAAGTTATCTTTTGACAATATAGAATTCAAGCTTAATGTTTTATTGCCAATCATTAGCATATAGACCTAGCTGATTCCTATGTAGTTAATTTAATTGAAGGTCTAAACCACGATGCTAATAAACAGTCTATTCTAGACCCACTTGAGGTACGCCTAGTACATTATAACTCTAATTAAGTCCTTTGATAAGGTAAATAATATTTTAAATGCTACAACTTTAATGGGTAACTCCAAATTTTGACCTCTAGTGGACCCACTTCCTCTTGCCAATTCTATCCTAGTACTAGCTGTAGAAAATCCATCCACCTAGGTCCTTAAGCCTTTGCTTAAAAATTAGAAATGTTCTTACTTATGACTAGATGAATCCTTCATTCTAATCATAGTTTCAATTTTATAAATAACAATAAGGTAAGCTTCTTGATGTTCTTAGAGAACATAAGATAGCTATTAGGAGGACCATAGCAGACATCAAAGGGATTAACCCTGCTTTATGCATACATTGAATTCACTTAGAAAAGAATGCTAAACCATCTCAACAAACACAGAAGACTAAACCCTAATATGAAAAAGGTAGTAAGAGACAAAATGTTTATAATGTATGTTGAGCATATTTTTAGATATGGTGTAGAGGTTTATAGAAGTGTTTATGGATGGTTTTTTAGTATTTGGTTCTTCATTTGATAAACGGCTACACCATTTAAAACTTGTCCTTACTAGGTAGTAAGAAAACAACTTAGTATTAAATTGGAAGAAATATCATTTCATGGTACAAAATGGAATTGTTTTAGGCCTTGTCATATTACACAATGGGAAAGAAGTAGACAAAGACAAAGTGGATTTAATGTCTAACCTTCCTCCTCCAAAGATAGTGATGGAAATTTGTTCATTTTTGGGCCATGCTGGTTTTTATAGATGAACCATCACAGACTCTTGTAAAATTGCTAAGCCCCTATGTAATTTACTTATGAAGGAGGCAAATTTTGACTTTGATGATGATTATATGAAAGCATTTGAGTGCCTAAAGGCTGAATTAACTTTTGTTCCTATCATTCAACTTCAGATAGAGTGAGTCATTTGAAATAATGTGTGATGCTTTAGACCACGTGATCAGAGCTGTGTTGGGGCAGTGATTGTCAAACTTTCCCATGTGATATATTATGCTAACATGACCCTCAATGATGCCTAACTTAATTATTCCACTACAGAAAAAGTGTTGTTGGTAGTTGTTTTTGCCTTAGATAAGTTTAGATCTTATTTGTTGGGATCTAAGGTCATTGTCTATTTAGACCATGTAGCATTAAAATACCTTCTTTCTAAAAAGGATGCTAAACCTAGGCTAATCCATTGGAAACTACAAGAGCTTGATTTAGAAATTCAGGATAAAAAATGTTCTCAAAATGTCATAGCAATCCTTTTATCCAGGTTAGTTGTAGAGTCCACTAGAGAGAATGTGCCTGTAATAGAAAAAAATTTGGATGAATAATTATAACAAATTTTCCAGTTGCCCTGATATACAAATATTATTAATTATCTTGTCATAGGTTAGATGCCTAATCACTGGTCAAAACAAGACAGAAAAGAACTCATTGCTGAGGTCAAACACTTTACATGGGATGATCCATACTTATTCAATACTATCATAATTAAGTCATTAGGAGATGTATACCTAGAAATGAACATCATGGAATCATTTCTTTTTACTGTAACCATGAATGCAAGGCCATTTTAATTCTAGAAAGATAATTGCAAAGTTTTTGCAGTGCTATTTTTATTGGCCCACCATTTTCAGGGATTCATATACATATTACATAGCATGTGCTAGATGTCAATAGCTAGGGAGCAGAGTAATAAGTGTTTAATTTTTCATAAAAATCACCCAATAGTTACCCATGTGATACAATTTATGGGGTAAATCAGGGTCATTAGACCAAAATTCATAACATATGCATTTTTGACCTAATGAATCAAAATTTGTTATTTTGTAAGTTCAGAAGCTAATCCAAGGTAAGTATGTTATTAATCATGTTTTTTTAAGATTTATTAGGGTTTTCACTTTTTGTAGCAAGTATAATGGTCATCCAATGGTCAAGATCAATTGGGATGAAATTGAAGATCAAGATCAAAAGATCGAGTCAAAGCCTCAAAATCATCACTTCAACATCAAACCAAAGGCTAAGATCATCTTGTGGACCAGTAATGGATGTGATTAAAGGACGTAAAAATGGCCAAAGTCGGCCCATGAAGTAAGCCATGCATTCCCACCACCTTTGCAAGGAAGCCACTTAAGCCACCTTAGCCATATAACCCACGAGAGAAGGTGGGAAGCTAAGGAATTCTAGCCAAACCATGCAAAGAACTCAAGCCAATGTATGAAGCCAAGAAATCTTCCAAATACAACCATGAAGCCTAGCCAATGAAGCCTTTAAAGTTAGCCATCAAGCTAATCTAAATGGAAGGCTAGGATTGGAGGAGATTCAAGAAGATTATCCCTGGGATATTTTGAAGATAATTAAGGTAATATTAAAAGAATAAGATGGCATGTAGACCAATGGGATAAGAGTCTTCCATTTTTAGTATTTTTCTCATTTTTCTCCACTGTTTCCTCAATTTCCACCTCATCCTTCAGATGCACTACGAATTTCTGTTGTAGAGTTACATCTTTCCGAAACTCCGTCACATTCTACCTCTTAAGAAACTTCCCAACCTACCAAAATTCTCCACCTCACACCTTCCATCTCTTTGCCATATCATTCCCACCAACTTTCGTAAATTAAAGGAGGCTCAATGATTTTGGAAGGGGGTAGACGCCCCTTCGTAAAGCGATGGCATCTCCCACCTACTCCCCTTCCTTAAGATAGCCACCTTCCACCCACATCCTCTTTTGAAAATCCTAGTCTTTTCCCTATCTTAGCCATTCAAATTGAGAGATACTTTAGTACCCACCACACCTTAGAACTAGGGCACCCTAGTAAAAATAGGAGAAAAAGCATAAAAACCCAGCAAAAATCCAAGCAAAAAAGTACTTTTCACTTAGGGAAAAAGATGTTTCCTCCCTTAGAAGGAGATGCCCTCTTCCTAAAGTCCATTCTCCACTCTTTTGCTTTTGTTTGAAGGACTCCTTCGGTGCTGTCACTCCCTTTGAAGATGTGTGCTTCTTCCTCAAGTGTTCAACCTAGGCCTTTTGGTGTGTTTGATTCATCTTTGAAGGTTGGTTAGCTTCCTTGTTCTCTTTGGTTGAATTTGCTTCTTTTCATCCTAGTTTGCCTTGTTTTCATTTATCCTTACTTGCTTTTCAAAATAAGATTCAAGGCTGGTTTTTCCTTGAAGTGATAGCCAAGGAAAGTCATCTTGAATCTAGTTTTTCCCTTTACCTTTCATTGTATCTTTGTTCTATTTCTGTCCTCTTGATTTCTAACTGTGTTTGCTTGAGTTTCCATTGGTTGTTGCCTTATTATTTCATAGGATTTTTCCTTGATTTCAAGCACATTTGTTCATGAGTGATTGTTGGAACAATTGAAGAAGGATTGTCTTGTAATTAAGGATTGATTAACAACAATTTAACATCATTGAAATAGAATTTAAGTTTCAGATTGGATTACATGTATGGGGTATTATGTTGATGAATTTTTTTTGCTATTAATAAGTTAGTTGGAATTTTCAATTCATGTTGTGTCCAGCAGTTAATTATTTTTGCTATTAAATGTGTGATTCCATTATAAGTAATTAATTCCATGTTTTACATGTTCTATTCATTGAATGATTCAATTACCATGTGGCTGGAATTTCTTTCATGAATGGTTTATGTTAATTTCCAGCACCATACATCTCATGTTCGCTTGATTCTTTAAGAGCCTAACTAGATTTTTAGATAGTTCGTTAATGTTAGAATAAGATTGCATGCTTAGGTTTCCAAAGCACTTGATTAAATCCACTCTTATCCAATGAATCATGCATAGAATTCCATGGTTACATGCATGATGCTTGGGTAGTTTTCCTTTCATTGTTTTTTAGTGGTAATTTTTCCTTCATTTCTCTTATTTAGCTGTAGTTAGATTCCATTAGTTTACATCTTAGTAAGTTTGGAAAGTAATTTATTTTATCACACTTGCTAAAGTAGTTGATTTGATTTCTTAGTTTTGCATGATTAGGAAAGTAGTTTGTTAAACAATGTTTTCCTTAGATTAGTTGTTAATTTCATATCTAAGAAAGTTAGTTTAGAGAAGTTGCGAAATTGCATTTTAGGAAAGTTTTAATTTTAGAAAGTGCATGCTTTAGGAAAGTTTTCAATTTAGCATGTTTCCTGTTTTTGCTTGGTTTCCAATTTCATGTGCTGATTTTCGATTCTATTTTAGGTTAAAAATATCACTTGAATTTGGCTAGGTTAGGTAGTTTAAAGTAGGGACCACTAGCATCACATTAGTTCAACTCCTCATGGGATCGACCTCACTAGCATGCTATATTGCAAACAATTCATGCATTTGCAAGTTTTATTTAAAATGACAACAAGTTTTGTGTGCAATTTCCTTGGAGGTTCAACAATTTGTGTGCTATTCCATACTTTAGGTTATTTTCCTCTAGTCTAAGTTTAGGGTGCATTAGATTAGGGTTTTTGCATAATTTTTGCATTTGTTGCTATTTTTCTCATATTGACCATATTTCTTTGATTTTTGTGCAAGGGGAATTGCCAAAGGAGTGGTGACGATCCTATGGGCGATAGCTTTATCATCTTAAATTAGGTTTTATTGCTTTCTTAGATTAGGATTTGAGTGAAACTTGTAGTGAGACCCATTGTAATTTTTAATTTCTTTATTATTTAATTTTAAATGGATGGTAATAATACAAGACAATTGTGGGGTATGGTGGCCCACACTTGATCATCATTGGATCCCTCACTCAAATTTTAATTATTAGGGTAATTTACATTTAGCATAATTTGCATTTGGATGTTAGTATAATTCATATAGATTAAGACCTACCATAGCATGGCCCACGATACCTGCATCTATCATGGGTCTAGCATTCATCAATGTCATTCATCATTACATAGTATTGTATATTCAACTGGAGACATTAAACTTATGGTTACTAAGAGGTGACCTAGGGTTTTTAAAGAGTCTCATTGTTCTTCATTACCCATTTACCATATAGGGTCTTATGTTTCAAAACATTTAGGATCAACATTTAGTACATGTTAGGTGTGTAGATATGAATGAGATTTCTTTGTTTTCTTGTATAAAAAAGAGGAAAGTTTTTGTAAGTTTTTAAAATATTTAATGTCAAAGTTCCTTTATTATGATGATAATTGGATTTTTAGAAGTTTAGTATTTCTCCTACTTGAACTTCTTAATAAAAATGTATATGGTTAATTATTCATCTTATTTATGTCATAAAATATCTTACAAAAGTTAAATCTCGAATCACACTTACACACAGGGCATATTCTAAACAAATAAATGGTTATGACATAAAGATCATGAAGAAAATCAGTAGAGACTTATATACCCAAGTGGGTATTATATGTTGACATTTTTCTAAGGGTTATATGTAATTCCATGTTTTCTTTAGTGTACATAACTTTGAGTGATCCAAATGTCTTTGTTATGGTCAATTTCCAAGAAACAATAAGAGTACTAACTTAGTTCCCAAACATTTATTGAGTCTAATAGGCTTGTAAGAAACTTTTGAAATGATATAGGTCATCCTTGTTTTAGCCCATAAACATAATGCCTACCTAGTATAAAATACCATTAGTTAAACTTTTGAGCCTCTTGGTAAGCTTTTTCGCTCAAAAACCCATTTATCATGACTTAGAAACCCTAATATAAAGTATTCATTACCTATGTTTCAAAAATGAATTGAGATGGTAGAAAAAGTAAAAAGAAGACAAAAATCTAAGAAGTGAAAAATATCAATGTGTTTACATAGAAAAGCCTCTCCCTTAAAGAAAAAAAAGAAAGAAAATACATAGAAAGGAAAAAAAAAAAGAGAAAGGAAAACTAGAAAAGATATTCATTTCAACACATTCAAAAGAAAAGTTGTCCAAACAACAATTATTGATGACCTCTACTCAGAGTTTAAACTTTAAATCCCTTTACACTTTCTTTAAAAGCCTGTGCCAAGCCTACTTGATCTTAAGGTAGAAGATAACCTTAATGAGGATATATATAGGAAGGAATTATGGTGAATTATCCTTACTGGTCTTGGTAATGGTATCCATTCTTAGGGATCATAATTCCATTGTATCATTTATGCTTAAGAGTTATGTGAACCATTAGTATCTTTGGATTCAATCACATAGTGAGAGAATTTTGTTTGACCCCTTTTTCTTTGAAAGTTTTAATTATGAGTGTATACCTGTGAGAAAATTAGTTGTACCCACACTACACTTTGATATATAACTATAATAAAATGGCTTTGGTATGTGGATAACTTGTGAAAATTTTCATTCATCTTGATTTAATTGTTATGGTAGAGTACTAATGGATGAGAATTCTTTGAGATAAATTAAAGGACTTAGCATTAATGAATTTTGTTGGTTTATTCATTGAAAATCTTCATAAGGGCTAACTCGTCTACTAGGGTTATCCTAGGGGTTTAAGGGCTTGTTGCATATGCTAAATGTAATTGTGAGTACTTTGCAAAAATGGGGGGTATGATAAGTATTTAATTTTGTATAAAAAGTTCCTAATTAGTAGTCCATGTGTTATAAATTATAGGCAATATTCTAAGGTATTTTGGAATTTGATAACACAGGTGTTTTTGAGCAAATAATTCAAAAGGTTGATATTTTACAAGTTCAGGAGCTAATCCAGAGTAAGTACATAAGTAATCATGATTTTTTTAGGATTTGATTAGGGTTTTTACTCTTTTGTAAGTGTTGAGAAGATGATTCAATGACCAGGAACAAGTAAGATAAGATTTGAAGATCAAGATCAATAAATGGCCAAAGTCCTAAATTTTAAAGCTTAATCAAGGTTCAAGATCATCTTAAGGCAAGCAAATGAAGTCTAAGGAAGCAATTGGAAGACGTAAACATGATTAAAATGGGCCCATGAGAAAAGTCATGCAATTCCACCTCCAATTAGGAATGTTAGGTAGACAGTGAAGGCAGAATGTTAGGTGGAAGATGAGGTGGAGTGATTATGTAATCAAGATGACATGGATGGTTTCTAATTTGATAAAGGGGGAGGCATCATTTTCTTAGGAAGGTTGGTGAAATTGTGGGTCCCACTCTAAGGTGAAATTGTGGAACCCTAAGATGGATGGGGTAAAAAGAATGGGAAATGGAATTGGAAAGTGGGATTTCCTCTCGTAATGGGTCCACCAATGCATAATCATTTTACCTTTTACAAATATCTCTCAAAATCCCTTGAAAATTACACTTTTAACATAGGATAGTTGCTTGAATTGGTGCTACAATCGTGTGGCTCCATCTGGCATTCATCCATGGCTTGATGGCTCATATCTTGGTGGCTTAAGTAATTTCAATGCTTAGCTTCAAGGTTTGAGTAGCTTCGCCTTAGGTTTCCTAGTTGGACTAGTAAACCTCATGAATGGCTCAAATTATCATGGACAATGATGGAAATGCAAGGTTTGGAGTCATGGATCATTTGAGTAGCCTTTATGCTTCCAATTTCTCTCTTTTGCTTTCCTAATCTTGTCTTAAACCTTGATCACACTTTGGATTGATGATATTTAGGCCTTGTCTTAGGTTTCATGTTTAGAGTAGGAAACCTCATATATGACTTCAATTCTTACGTGATCAATCTTGGCCATTGGATCACCTTTTCAACATCTACAAAATATGGAAAAGCCTAATTAAATTTTAAAAAATTATGACTATTCATATACTTACTCTAGATTATTTCCTAATCCTCCAAAATAACAAACTTTTCAATTATTAGGTTAGAAATGCATATATTACAAAATTCTTGAAAAACCCTAGAATAAACCTAAATTTTATAATACATGGGCTACTAATTGGGTACTTTTTTATACAAAACTGAACACTCATCACAAGCCATCAAAGTGAGCCACCAAGCCACAATAGAACCATGCCACATGGAGTCACATGATTGGTAGACTTTTTGAAGCAATTATCCCATGCTAAAAATGTGCATTTAAAGTGATAATTAGAAAGGAATCTGAGTGATGCTCAACATGGTAAGATATGCATGCATATTTGGACCAATCAAAAGAGAAACAAAGTCAAATTTCCTTATCTTTCCTTCTCCTTTCCTCCTCTTCTTCACGATCAACCTCGTGTGCTTCAATCTATACAACACATAAAAATTCTTTTCTTAATACATTCACATACATATAGATATTTAGATTTAATTATGATCTAACGATCTAATCCTACGTCCTCGGTATTTGATTATAAACTTAGGGTCATGATCATATAGTCGCGGACCCTGTTTCTCATTCTATTCAGTTCATTTCAAGTCTAATTAATCAATTCTCAACTCTGGATCAAGACTTTCATATAATTTTCCCCTGATTAGGACTATCAACTCTAATTCAAGATCCAATGGTTGCTTGGGGTTCTAATCAATCTTGGGCAGTCATAATTTTTTGAAATTATAAGCCTTTTGATCATAATTTTAAGAATCAGATGCAATCTGAAGCTCAGATCATAAATATTGGATCTTTACTATGATCAAAACTCATGTGAGTTGATCAAGGCTTCTGTCGATCTCTGTCCATAGATTAGGGTTGAGATCGAAGGCTGGATTTATGTGAACCTCAAAGCTTAGTGCTTTTCATCATATTATAGTATCAGATCGACTCTTTATAAATGATCCACTTATTAAGATTAGCTGAAGATGGTCGAATCTACCTTTTTCAGGTGATCCGATAGTTCATATTTACTAAGAGTCGTCGGATCTACCTTCTATAGATGATCCAATGACTAAGATCTATTGTAATTGGTTAGATCTAGCTACTTTAAGTGTTCACAGTGGTCATATAGACCACTCACCACCTCGGATTGATGATCAGAGCATTAATGGAGGGTTAGAGCTCTAATATATTACTCATCCTTACAATAGGTGGGGAAATTAGTATAGGTTTGATGTTTCAACACAAATTAGGGCTTGGATCTACTTATTACAGATGATCTGACTCTCATAACCCCATTCAAAATGTCGAATCTATCTTATATAGATGATCCGATGGCTAGGGTTGGTTAGATTGTTGTATAAGTGTTGGATTTGATGATTAGAACTCAGGTAAGGATTCCTAGAGTTCCGATCGATCACCATAGCCCTTGAGATCAACATGAAATTTGTGTTTTCTCTCCAAAACCTTAGATCTACACGACAATCCTAAAAACAATAAACAATCAAGACAAATCAAGGACAAAATGAGAATGGGTTTGTAGAAAACCTACATGCATCATGATTAACACTCCCAATCGCTGCCAGAGAAGATGCTTTAGTATGCTTATTGTTCTGCTCAAAATCCGACATCATTTCTTGTCTGATCACGATGAAAGCAAAGGGCTTCTAATAGTGCCCTTGTATAGATCAAAATGGACTAGCGGATTGAAGATTAGAGCGGCCTTTGTCAATAGAAATCTCCATTTCTCCACTGATGTAAAATCCAAAAATCCCCATTTTCAAACCAACATGTCATTTTCCAATGCGAGAGCTCCCGCTCCCGCTCCTACTCCCTCTCTCTTCTCCTTCTTCTTCTTCTCCTTTATCTCCTTCCCCATTTTCTCTTTCTCCCCATTGGGTTCCATGGCTTTGTCAGGTTGTGTCAAGTTTCGGAAATAGACTTCTGTATGTTTTTTCACTTAAGTGGGGGTGCTATTATCAAAATGGCCCCCTCCTTTTTGTTATCTTGTTTCCTTTCTTTTTTTCATTATTTGCTTATGCTAATGATGTTTTTTTCAAACATCATGATTTCAATCAAAATCATGCTGACCACCTCCTATACCATTTCAACATCTCTTGACAATCTGAGTCAAATTTCTGCAAGTGGGGCCCACTAGTAAAATTACTAAAATACCATTTTGTAAGAAAATTACCATCTATTCATCTAATCTCCGATTTCAGCAAACTTAGTGTTGTTGGATACGTATTGACAAATAAAATCCATATTTTATAATTTCAATTCCCAAGTTATAAGTTTTTTTTTTACATTTAATTACCAAAATAGCCTTGACTTCGAAGTCCAATAACTTCCTCATCTGGACTCTGTTTTCAGCGTTCTTTGGGTCGTTGGATTCTATTTTCTAAGTAGAATCTAATTATTTATATTTTAGTTCCTAGTTCTAATTCCATAAAACGTTATTCTCCTAGAAAACTCATACCTCGATCATGAAATAGTAAAATTTTGGAGTCGTTACAATTGTTCCTTAGAGAAATTTCGTCCTTGAAATTTTTAGGGTCATTACATTCTTCCCTCCTTAAAGAATTTTGTCTCCTAATTTCTTTTCATGATATCATTCCAACCACTCTAATAATATTCCCATCTCCTTATAAACTTTAATTCATATAATTACTTCAATAAAACATCAATCTTCAAAATATAAATAATTTTAAACTTAACCTAGATATAATATCACTTAATAGCGTAACTTTTCTATCTTCTATAGACAATAAGAATCACTTTTTTTGCATACTTTAATACTCAGCCTTTGCTTGATAATTCATCAAAACAATAAATTTCTACAACTTCCAAAATCCTTTGATTATAATGATTCTTATAACACATAATCTTTATCTCCAACTCAAATTTTCTATTTTATTATCCATATAAATCTTTATACTAACTTCAAATAGTTACTATCCATTTCTTACTAAAAGATGCTCCTTTCTGCATATGCAATTCTAACCTTATGAAACTCCTTATCTTCCAAATTTCAAGTATCGAATTTCTAACAAAATTTTGGTAGAGTCTCCTCTACTTTTTGGACTTACGCATTTAACACATGCCATTGAGTAGTTTTTACTTTAAGAAACACACATATGATAATGGCAAGTATAGGGGAAAAGTGAATAGGAAATAGAACTAGGCAAATACAAATAAGGAAATAGGGGAAAGCAAAAGAGTATGGTCAAAGAGATATGAAAATGAAGTAGAAAAAGGCTACAAGTCTAAGAAGAG
The DNA here is from genome assembly GCA_035236585.1 of Warburgia ugandensis. NCBI lineage: Eukaryota > Viridiplantae > Streptophyta > Magnoliopsida > Canellales > Canellaceae > Warburgia > Warburgia ugandensis. The sequence goes on along the minus strand of CP141133.1, from coordinate 54,977,700 downwards.
TGAGGATAATGCAATGGGAGTTATGAAAGAAGTGTAAAATGGAGAGAAACAAGAAAGAGCTAGAATTTGAGAATGCATAGGATTTCTCCTATGCAATGATTTTTACTGATTTTAGTTTATTTTATTTATCAACCTTTAACTCCATTTGTCTTCTCAATCATGCGTCATTCATCATTTACAATAACAATTATTGTCAAACATATATGTCATCCTCTAAAGATGTATTCATTTACTTTACAGCTGATACAATGTAAGATTTTACCATATCTTGTCTTTTACACAAGAAGACTATTTTATCACAACAACATTTCACCTTTGTGACAATCAACATTGTCTCATGATTTGGAATTCATTTCAATCTTAGTATCATACCCAAGTCCATCATATCACATAAGGATATACTTATCATTCTCTCGATAAGCCTTAAGAAACATTTCTTGGAATAAGTCCTTGTGCTAGCAACATATCCATCAATTGGACTTATCAACATTCCACCAATACATTCATATCTACCTCATCATTAGCATCATCAAGACCTTATCCCACTTAGGGGGTCAGTCATAACTTATTTCACATAATTATACATAACAAAAGAATACACCGTTCCTTATTTCATTGTGGTATTAATGTGAATCACTTGTTTCTAAAAACGATCTAAGATTATATATGTATTTGATATTGCTTCATGATTAGCTCTCTTTTAAAAATTTCTCAATTTTAGAAGTCATCTCATACTTTGCTATTGCAATAAGTTTCTTGCCAATAACTTACATTTTTATATTAGGATATATTTATTTCAAACATCAATCCTTTATCTGTTTATATGAAACTTATTCTTGTATTCTATCAAGATGAGATTTCCAACTACAAACAAATAAATTATTTTTTTTTCAATTAATTATACATGAGAACGAAAGTACTCAATATTTTCTTGTATTATTTCTAGGCAGTATTGTCTCTACACATTCATTTGCCTTATTATTTCTAACATTCCATTTCTAGTTTCAAGGTATATGGTAGTTCTGGCTTCCATTTCAAAGGAAGTTTTCAATTCATCTAAGTTTTGCTCCTCTTGAACCTATCATTCCTCAATTGTTCCTATTTTTCCTCTTCAACTTACTATTCTTTATTTGTCTCTATTTCACCCCTTTCTATACAAACCAAGACCACATTCAATATATTCTATATAAGTTGTACTAGCCTATCTTTTGCCTCTTTTAAACTTCCTACTCTTACACTTGGTATACGTGAACAATAGGTATATACCTATGTTAGGTATTCTATCCTTGAACATCGATACTAAGCATAATTTCTATTTAAACCTTGGTAGGAGCATCTTGCACTACTATAAGTTATGGAATTTGGGTACTTGTGCAGATAAGAAGGATGTTCCATAATACTAACTTAACTATTTCAACTACTTGGTTCCCTTATTCACTATTATCAATGGTTGAATTACTAATTTCTGAAGTCCTCCTCCTGATTGTCATACTAAGGACAACTCCTCATGGTTTACTATTCCTTTGTACTCTAAGTATACAAACTTACACATCCTAGTACTCAACTAATTCTATCATAATACAACATCAACTCACAAAATCCTAACCTATATTTGAATTGTAATCCTTTTATTGGACATAAAGGGTTGCATGTGACTAGATGAACTGCTCTGATACTAATTATGAGATCCCAGGTTTTTCATGAAATTTTTTTGTGTTCACTTTCAAAAGGTGGCATGCCTCTAACTTTAAAATTCAAAAATGGCGAAAGATTTTACTTTGAAATTCATTTTTCCAAAAACTCAGATGTCACTTTCATGTTCACACTATACGTATATATGGTTTTCTAAAAGATAGAAATTCATTTCTTAAAACAGGACCCATCTAGTGGTTCACTTGTACAGCCCCTATAACATTATATTAAACATCCAATATCACAATTCAAATGACTAATTACACAATACAAAGGCTTTAATAAAATGTATACTTAGGCGCAGAAGTATGGTTGTTGGATTCCTCTTCTTATGTGCATCTTCTCCTATCTATCTGTATTTGAGACATTGTAAACATAAAATATTTATAATATCTCAGCAAGCTATGCTTAGTAGCAAAGTTTAAGAAGCATGATGAATCTTAATATACATTAATTATTCCATAGTAATTAGAATATTCATTTCATAGCAATTATATTGAATTGAATTCTTGTATGTTTCACATTTCAATAATCCATTTATAAACCAAATATCTACATGTTTCATAATCATTAGCAATCCATTGATAAATCAATTATTAAAATGTTTCATAATTATTAATATCTACATGTTTCATAACTATAAGTAATCCATTGATTTATCAAACATCTTTAATTATTATTTGTTATCTATATAAACTAAGCCAATTCCATGAACCATACTTTGCATAATAGTTCTGTCCATTTGAAACATATATGAAACTATGCCCTCAATCATATACATATAGCATACGTACACATATATGGAAATTGTTAGAAGACATACAAAATTATGAATATAATCAATAAGTATCCTAATCTAAAATTCTAAATTATACTGGGTTTTGGAATCATACCCCTCATCATTTGGGATTCATAATCATCCAAATTCTCGGTATCTCAATATAATCCTCATGCCCCTCACTATAAGGGTCCACAATCCTCTAGCCATAGCTGGGAAAACAATATGAGACATATCATCATGCCACATCATATAAGGCATCTCATAATGCCGTCATATAAGTACCATAGTGCATCAAATATAAGGACTACTATCTTTAATCGATCCGTACTAGTAGGCCCAGATATCTACTCAATAATCCACCTATACCATCCTCAGAGGAAATCACAATATCCATGTACGTATGGGAGGACCATGGCTATCATAGTGGCAACCTTCCCATAATTGCCCCACCCAACTTTTAGCAACATAGTGCTTGGTATCCATAATATAATAAATTTCGAAGAGCGGGTGGCCAAACCATCATAACTCTCCCAAAGATAGCATCCCCAAGTCAACGCCTATGTAAAACAAAACTCTCAGGTCTCCATGCCCGGATGTAAAATAATCATAATAGTAGGCAATTTGCCTGTTCATATATTTCACAACAAGAATAACATCCTCACTTATTTGTTGATAATCCACCAAGGATGTATCCTATAAACCTAGACTCATACATCATCAATACTGACATGGTACCCATCTACCAAAACATAATTTAACAATTCACATATATGATGTACAAGTCATAAGCATCAATTATAACTTGCATTCTTTTAATTAACATTATTTTCATCATTACAATTTAAAGCATGTCGAATATCAATCATACCATTTTAATTTCATGACTTCTATAATCAGAAATAAGATCATGTTTAGAATATGCATCTTATTATTTAGACATGCAATCTTAAATTTTCACCTACCTCGTGTGATGTGTTCTTTGATTCGACTAACTTTAGTCGCCCTCTTCTTCATGATCAACATCGTGTGCTTCAATCTATACAACACATAAAAATTCTTTTCTTATTACATTCACATACATATAGATATTTAAATTTAATTATGATCTAACGATCTGATCATACGTCCTTGATATTTGATTATAAACTTAGGGTCGTGATCATATAGTCGAGGTCCCTGTTGTAATTAATTAATTCTCAACCCCAGATCAAGACTTTCCTATAATTTTCCCCTAATTAGGACTATCAACTCTAATTGAAGATCCAATGGTTGCTTGGGGTTCTAATCAATCTTGGGCAGTCATAATTTTTTGAAATTATAAGCCTTTTGATCATAATTTTAAGAATCGGATGCAATCTAAAGCTCAGATCATAAATATTGGATCTTTACTATGATCAAAACTCATGTGAGTTGATCAAGGCTTCTGTCGATCTCTGTCCATAGATTAGGGTTGAGATCGAAGGTTGGATTTGTGTGGACCTCAAAGTTTAGTGCTTTCCATCATATTATAGAATCAAATTAACTCTTTATAAATGATCCACCTAATAAGATTGGCTAAAGATGGTCAGATCTACCTTTTTTAAGTGATCCAACGGTTCATATTTACTAAGAGTGGTCGGGTCTGCCTTCTGTAGTGTGACACCTCGGGTTTTATAAATCTTTTTTCAATACATATAATAATAGAAATAATTTGTTTTATAAAATAGGTGGGATACCTGAAAGTAAAACTTGAAATTTATAAATTTTATGCAACGTTAAGGAGAAATACCCAAAAAAAATAAAAGAAAACACCGAGGGTCATCCACATCCCAAAAGTACGACAATGAACAAAATCAAATTTAGATACTCTAAGCATGCTCAAATTTAAAACCACGATAAATTACATAAGCTGTAAAAAGACAATGATGATACTAGTCTAAAGCCCTAGGCTCCATCCATGATCACCACATCATCCACGTGTAAGTATATGCACAATATACAATGGTATGGGTCCAATGTATCCAAATATACATATATCCGAGTAAAGTCCTAGAAGTCAAATACAAGTCTAAGAGACATACACTAATCTGTCTTCGAATACAAAAAAGATGGTCCTCAAGTCCTTGCCCAAATCAATGCTACTCCACCAGCTTTCTTTTCAAGCTATCATGCTCCAAATATGAGGCATTACAAAACAAAGCAATGCCTCAGCAAGCTATGCTTGTGTAGGTGAAAATCATAATTCTGCATGAATAGGTAACAAGTCAAACCATGATAACATGCAAGGCATGATCAAAGTATGGATGTGCATCCATCAAAACAATACAAGTTCATGATCACAGAATAATATGCATACAAGTCATGATAAATAGGACCCTACACCAAAAACAAACCCCAAGAGTGTCCCATGACACTCAATCACCGGTGATGAGTACTCATACCAATCCTCGGTCCCTCTCATGTAGCTTGCATTAGCCGCCAAAGTCACTTACGGCCTAGGCTCGGCTTGCCCTAGTTCACCCCACATATAAATCCACATGAGCATACAGAAAAATAGTATGGGCTACTATGCTGCAGTGGTAACCCCACAAGGATCTGAACCACTACTGCTCCCCATCGACACCTAAACGAGAGACTTTCTCCATCCCAACAAGGAGGAACGGACCCGTAGGGGGGACTACCCATGATACCACCACCTACGTACCTAGCTTGTACCACTCAAGGGTGGTGTCTAATCATCATCATCACAAGGTTAGCGGGTGGGTGGCCAACCCTACAACTCTCTTAGCATAGTACCCACCAAGTGGAAGCACTCATCATAAATCAACAACAAGTCATAAGTCATGAAAAAACTTTATAAAATAACTTCAATAATTATGATCAAAGCCCATGATAAATATAGTCCATCACATGTAAAACATGGTTATTCCAAAAATGGAATGTCATGCTACCAACAAGAAATAGGAACATATCTATGTGAACATGATAAGATACAAAAACACATGCCTCAAGAACTTCAGAGAACAGGTCATGGTTATTGAAATCACAGAGAAATTTTGAATGAAATCACCTACCTTGATAAATGAGGTACTCCAATTAGGCGCGTAGGCAATGTCACGTTGTGCACTTTGACGTACCTATCACATCATAAGTCATCTATCACTTAGCATTCTCACATCTAAAAGTAAACAAATCCAAGTGATAAATTCATTGATCTGATCATTAATCCTAGATCAACGACCCAGATCATTTGATTAACCCTTATTAGGTCAATCCTGTACTAGATGTAAGTTTTTCTATCCTATAGATAATTATTTATGGTCTTTCATCATCAATTTAGGTCATGATCCACTTAATTTATGACCCTTAATCAATGAAGGGTTAGTCCCTAACATCTCATGAAATTTGAAGATGATCGACCGTTGGATTGCTCCATAACTTTCATAATTGACATCTAATCATCAATTCTAACTATTTTTTATCATGATCCCTCTAATTTTATTGTTTATTTGGTAATTTAAACATGTCTCTATAATTATACCTCGATCTAACGGTCAGGCCACTGTCTAATCGGCCAACCCCAAGACACCTGATTAGATCAACAGTCCAGATCACTTTTCTTAACAATCATGTAAAATTTGCCTTGCTAACCCCCTATATCATATTATATTTGATGCATATAATCAAAGTCTAAGGCCTGATCATCCATTGATTGGCTTGATCTAGGTTATGTAATGGTATTTAGTGGTTTAACCATTTATAAGGTGTTCAAATTTAGATTTTTAAGTCAAACTTAGGTCCACGCCATCGAGATAATCTCAACACCTCTTTCAAATCATGATTTGGACCTCTGTAGCTTCACAAATCACATTTTTTGTTAATGAATGGCTTAGAAAATCCAATAGTAATAAAAAATAGATTTTAATTGCATCGTACATGATGCGCGTGCTGTCAGTCTGTGCGTGCTTGCCACTCATGTGTTGTCCACTTGCTGCTTGCATGTGTCGCCCATGCGTGCACTATGCGCCCATGCCACCTGGCGTGCATCTCCACTGCATCCCACGAGTTATTGCCCACGTTGCCGGGGATGACAACAGAACTAGTTTGCCATTGCCAAAGACGATGACTAGACTCTGGTCGTTGCCGATGATCCCTTGGTTCCCAAATCTTGTGATTTTTGCACCACTTTACTCAGTTTTTCACATACATTCTATTTTTAGGCTTCCCATCAAGGGATTTTATCATTTTATCATGTTTTTATGTGATTTTTACCATGTTTCTAAAAATCTCCCTATTACTATTTTTTGAGTTTCTAGGCATCCCTAGCCATTCGATCACCATGAAAATTCATAGGTTTGTTCTTTGTGTCATCATGTACAAGATGAATGGTTTAGATCATGCACTTGATACCATTTCATAGGTTTATTTTGAAAACAATGGTAACACATATCACTTCACCAGAAAATAGCAATCCATGCCATTTTTCAACGTTAAAAACAAATGAAAAGAAAATGGAAAAAAATAGGGAGAGAAAGGAGGATGGCCTACGTCCATCAAGTCGACCACTCCCAATTGCTTTCTATCACAGGTGCACACATAGGAGGGAACAATCAACAACGTCCTTGCCATGAAACTTAGTTGCCCATGATGTCATTGCTGGAGATGCGAAAAATGATGGTGGAGTAATTGCAGTTCAAAAATTGGGTCTGCATTAATGGTGGGGGGACGCGCCCTTAAGCCCACTGCATTATTATGTTTTTTTTTTCAAAAAAATCTATGTTACATTTATGGTGATATGATTACCAGCAATAAATGCCAATAATCATCACCCTGCCTCTTAAATGCCTATCCCATCATGAATGTACGTGCTGATTTCATAGGCCCTACTTATGAAATGACAGTTCTACCTTTCATGTTAATTTTAATTAATTACAAAAATTAAAATAATTAGCAATTTTTCCTACGATCTCGATTTTAGCATTTTTAGTGGCATTGGATTCTATTTTTAAGCACATTTCAAATATTGAGGTTTTAAATTGAGATTCTATCTACAAATTTCCATAATTCCACAAAATTAAATATTCTAGGATTTAAAAATGGTGAATATTACACGTAGATGATCCAACGGCTAAGATCTATTGTAATTGGTCGGATCTAGCTACTTTAAGTGTGCACATCGGATGGACCACTCACCACCTCAGATTGATGATCAGAGGATTAACGGAGTGGTTAGAGCTCTAATCTATTACTGATCCTTACAATAGGTGGGGAAATTAGTATAGGTTTGATGTTTCAACACGAATCAGGGCTTGAATCTGCTTATTACAGATGATTCGACTATCACAACCCATTCAAAATGTTGAGTCTAGCTTCTAAAAATTATCGGGTTGGTCCGATTATTGTATATTACATTAGATTTGATGATCAAAACTTAGGTAAGGATTCCCGAGTTTTGATCGATTTCCATAAACCTTAAGATCAACATGAAATATGTGTTTTCTCTCCAAAACCTTAGATCTACACGACAATCCTAAAAATAGTAAACAATTAAGACAAATCAAGGTCAAAATGAAAATGGGTTTGTAGAAAACCTACTTGCGTCATCATTAACACTCCCAATCACTGCCAGAGTAGATTCATCTCTCTAAAAATTTCTAGTGAGCTTTCGCACACGCTCTATTCTGCTCAAAAGCCGGCATCATTTCTTGTCTGATCATGTTGAAACGAATGGGCTTCTGATCATGCCCTTGTATAGATCAAAATGGATGGGCGGATTGGAGATCAGAGCTGTTATTGTCAATGGCAATCTCTATTTCTCCGGTGACGTAAAAACCCAAAAATCCCTATTTTTAGGCCAACATGGCATTTTCCGAGGTGTGAGCTCTTGCTCCTACTCTCTCTCTTCTCCTTCTCCTTCTCCTTCTCCTTCTTCTTCTACCTTCTTCTTCTCCTTCCCCATTTCTGTTTCTCCCTATCGTGTTCCATGGCTTTGCCGAGTTTGTTGGGTATTGGGAATATACTTAGGTTTATTCCCTATGTTTTTTCACTTAAGTGGGGGTGCCATTATCAAAATGGCCCCCTCCTTTTTGTTATCTTATTTCCGATTTGCTTATGCTAATGATGTTTTTCAAACATCATGATTTCAATCATAATCATACTAACCAACAATTATAACATTTCAACATCTCATGACTGTTTGAGTTAGATTTCTGCAAGTGGGGCCCACTAGTAAAATTACCAAAATACCCTTTTGTAAGAAAATTACCATCTATTCGTCTAATCTCCAATTTCAAAAAACATGGTGTCATTGGATTGGTATCAATGAGTAGAATCCATATTTTATAATTTGAATTCCCAAGTTATAAGTTTTTTTTTTTTTACTTTTAATTACCAAAATAGTCCTGACTTCTAAGTCCCATAACTTCCTCTTCCAAACTCCATTTTTAGTGTTCTTTAGGTTGTTGGATTCCATTTTTTAGCAGAATCTAATTATTTATATTTTAGTTCTTGATTCCAACACCATAAAAATTTATTCTCTTAGAAAACTCATACCTCAATGATGCAATAGTTAAATTTTGGGGTCGTTACAATCTTCCCTTAGAGAAATTTCATCCTTGAAATTTTTAAAGTCATTACATTCTTCCCTCAGAGAATTTTGTCTCCTAATTTCTTTTCATGATGTCATTCCAACCACTCTAATAATATTCCCATCTCCTTATAAACTTTAATTCATATAATTATTTTAATAAAACATCAATCTTCAAAATATAAATGATTTTCAACTTAACCTAGATATAATATCACTTAATAGTGTAACTTTTCTATCTTCTATGGACAATAAGAATCACTTTTGTTGTGTACTCTAATACTTAGCCTTTACTTGATAATTCATCAAAACAATAAATTTACGCAACTTCTAAAATCCTTTGATTGTAATGATTCTTAGAACACATAATCTTTATCTCCAACTCAAATTTTCTATTTTATTATCCATATAACTCTTTATACTAACTTCAAATAGTTACTATCCATTTCTTACTTAAACATGATCCTTTACGCATATGTTTAAGCAATTCTAACCTTATGAAATTGCCTATCTTCTAAATTTCAAGTATCACATTTTTGACAAAATTTTGGCGGTCTCCTCTATTTTTAGGATTTATGCATTTAATGCATGCGATTAGTGTACACACGATAAATCATTTATCAATACAAAATACATTTTAGAGACTATCTCACCACATTCAAACATTCGCTATAACAGAATTATCCATTTGTCCACATAGTATATATCTCGAGACTCTATCTCATTACATTCTCCACATTACCATAATATAACAAATCCTAATGTTGTGAGAATTACTTAGCGATTTCCATAGCTTCAAGAATTATATCCAAATTCTTCAATAATATAGTACCAACACATTATAAAATCATCAATTGATAAATGTTTAATCATAATCATCATCATCGCAATCGTATATAATGGAAGATTTTTATATTATTCGCAATCTTCTATCAAAATCCATCATGAATTACATTGTAATAGAAATATGAAAATTTACAATCCCAACTACAAATAAAAAATCCAATTACTATAATGAATCATACTTTAACTCTATCATCATAGCCTTTGCTCAAATAACTTTCCATCATTTCCACATATGTTTAGAGATATAACTCTTTCATTTCTCTAAACAATCATTTAATATAGAATGTGAATTCATATCATAACATTTCAATCATAATAATGAATAGATTTTTCATAATCATTGATCCATTTCAACATATGAATCCAAAATAAAGAGGTAGTCATTTAAATCAAAGAACATTTTGACGTATTCATATTCCAATTCACTAAAATCATATATACGGCCTTACATTCATATAATCATAAACAATCATCTTTAACTTAAATATAGATATAAACATACTAGTACCAATACTGGAGATAACACATATAATTCAAATTATAATAACTGAACTTACACCCTTGGGTGTATTCAAATTCAAAAATAGAAGTAACACATTCAGTGTTTCTCAATTGCAAATATGAAACTCATAGCATTAAATGAACAACTGAAATCGCACTAACTATGCAATCACATTCAAATACTTAAATAACACCATTAAGGACAACACCAGTGCATGAAGTTCCCACCTTTGTGGTGTCTAGGGAAAGGTAGACCACAATGGTCTATAGTAGGTAGCCTTACCTTGCATTTCGTAAGAGGCTGATTCCACGCCTTGAACCCGTGACTTAAAGGTCACACAACAACTCTTACCTTGATTCCATGCTTCCTATCTCAAATAACACCATTTGTGTTCACAAATATCAATATAGTATCACCTAACTTTACATAATGATACTAAAAGGTTCCCATCATTACATACTAATACAATTGTTTAGTATGTTCTCTTGACATATGATTCAATCAAATTTCCTCACTTCATTTATCAAATGAGGTTATCTCACTCAACCTCAAATATATAACCAATTACACTTCATCATAAGAGTCCAAATTCATAGGGTTGATCAATAACAAGTGGAATAAACTAAAAGTCCATCATATCAAATAACTGATGGAATGTCTCAATTTCAGACACAACTCAAATATCAATTCTGATCAATCAACATATATAGTCCGAGAATCTTTCTCAAAATAAGGTACAAATACAATTCACTTATTTTTCTAAAGTATACTACCCTTCATAAGTAGTATCTGTTTCTCATAAATCAAGATTGCTATCTTTTATATATCCCACAGATCATTCTTTCTATATCGGATATGCATTTATTACCAAAATCATCACTAGTTAACAATCTAGGTATATTAATTTGAACCACTACTTTCTTGTTTAAGTATTAGTTTATTATAAACATAATTTATTATTTAAATGGTGGTTTATTGTAATATAATTTAATCCTTTATCAAGCATGCTTACTTGTGATTAGGTAGTTTTTACATTTAGGCAACACACATATGTGAATGCAAAGTATAATTTGATTCTTTATCATACACACTTGTGATTAGGAAGTTTTCACTTTTAATCAGTACACACATGACAATGCAAGGTATAATTTGATTCTTTATCATACACACTCATGATTAGGTAGTTTTTACTTTAGAGAGCATGCATATAAGAATGCAAAGTGTAGGAGAATTTAAATCTTCACCATGCACACTTACTTATAACTAAATAACTTTTACTTTATGGAGCACACATGTGAAAATGCAAAGAGTCTAGGAAACTATAGTGAAAAGAGAGAAAGGAAAATTAGTAGTTTCTTGTAATGGAATTTAATCTTCATCATGCACACTCCTTGTGACTAAGTAGTTTTTACTTTAAGAAACGCACATATGATAATGCCAAGTATAGGGGAAAAGTGAATAGGAAATAGAACTAGGCAAATACAAATAAGGAAATAGGGAAAAGCAAAAGAGTATGGTCAAAGAGATATGAAAATGAAGTAGAAAAAGGCTACAAGTCTAAGAAGAGTGAGGATAATGCAATGGGAGTTATGAAAGAAGTGTTAAATAGAGAGAAACAAGAAAGAGCTAGAATTTCAGAATGCCTAGGATTTCTCCTATGCAATGATTTTTATTGATTTTAGTTTATTTTATTTGTCAACCTTTAACTCCATTTTTCTTCTCAATCATGCATCATTCATCATTTATAATAACAATAATTGTCAAACATACGTGTCATCCTCTAGAGATGTATTCATTTACTTTACATCCGATACAATGTAAGATTTTACCATATCTTGTCTTTTACACAAGAAGACTATTTTATCGTAACAAAATTTCACCTTTGTGACAATCAACATTGTCTCATGATTTGCAATTCATTTCAATCTTAGTATTATACCCAAGTCCATTGTACCTCATAAGGATATACTTATCATTCTCTCGATAAGCCTTAATAAACATTTCTTGGAATAAGTCCTTGTACTAACAACTTATCCATCAACTGGAGTTATCATCTCAACTCCCTTTTTCAAAATTTCACCAATACATTCATATCTACCTCATCATCAAGACCTTATCCCATTTAGGGGTCAGTCATAACTTATTTCACATAATTATACATAATAAAAGAATACATCATTCCTTATTTCATTGTGGTATTAATGTGAATCACTTGTTTCTAAAAACGATCTAAGATTATATATGTATTTGATATTGCTTCATGATTAGCTCTCTTTTAAAAATTTCTCAATTTTAGAAGTCATCTCATACTTTGCTATTGTAATAAGTTTCTTGCCAATAACTTACATTTTTATATTAGGATATATTTATTTCAAACATCAATCCTTTATCTGTTTATATGAAACTTATTCTTGTATTCTATCAAGATGAGATTTCCAACTACAAACAAATAAATTATTTTTTTTTCAATTAATTATACATGAGAACGAAAGTACTCAATATTTTCTTGTATTATTTCTAGGCAGTATTGTCTCTACACATTCATTTGCCTTATTATTTCTAACATTCCATTTCTAGTTTCAAGGTATATGGTAGTTCTGGCTTCCATTTCAAAGGAAGTTTTCAATTCATCTAAGTTTTGCTCCTCTTGAACCTATCATTCCTCAATTGTTCCTATTTTTCCTCTTCAACTTACTATTCTTTATTTGTCTCTATTTCACCCCTTTCTATACAAACCAAGACCACATTCAATATATTCTATATAAGTTGTACTAGCCTATCTTTTGCCTCTTTTAAACTTCCTACTCTTACACTTGGTATACGTGAACAATAGGTATATACCTATGTTAGGTATTCTATCCTTGAACATCGATACTAAGCATAATTTCTATTTAAACCTTGGTAGGAGCATCTTGCACTACTATAAGTTATGGAATTTGGGTACTGTGCAGATAAGAAGGATGTTCCATAATACTAACTTAACTATTTCAACTACTTGGTTCCCTTATTCACTATTATCAATGGTTGAATTACTAATTTCTGAAGTCCTCCTCCTGATTGTCATACTAAGGACAACTCCTCATGGTTTACTATTCCTTTGTACTCTAAGTATACAAACTTACACATCCTAGTACTCAACTAATTCTATCATAATACAACATCAACTCACAAAATCCTAACCTATATTTGAATTGTAATCCTTTTATTGGACATAAAGGGTTGCATGTGACTAGATGAACTGCTCTGATACTAATTATGTGATCCCGTGTTTTTCATGAAATTTTTTTGTGTTCACTTTCAAAAGGTGGCATGCCTCTAACTTTAAAATTCAAAAATGGCGAAAGATTTTACTTTGAAATTCATTTTTCCAAAAACTCAGATGTCACTTTCATGTTCACACTATACGTATATATGGTTTTCTAAAAGATAGAAATTCATTTCTTAAAACAGGACCCATCTAGTGGTTCACTTGTACAGCCCCTATAACATTATATTAAACATCCAATATCACAATTCAAATGACTAATTACACAATACAAAGGCTTTAATAAAATGTATACTTAGGCGCAGAAGTATGGTTGTTGGATTCCTCTTCTTATGTGCATCTTCTCCTATCTATCTGTATTTGAGACATTGTAAACATAAAATATTTATAATATCTCAGCAAGCTATGCTTAGTAGCAAAGTTTAAGAAGCATGATGAATCTTAATATACATTAATTATTCCATAGTAATTAGAATATTCATTTCATAGCAATTATATTGAATTGAATTTACTGTATGTTTCACATTTCAATAATCCATTTATAAACCAAATATCTACATGTTTCATAATCATTAGCAATCCATTGATAAATCAATTATTAAAATGTTTCATAATTATTAATATCTACATGTTTCATAACTATAAGTAATCCATTGATTTATCAAACATCTTTAATTATTATTTGTTATCTATATAAACTAAGCCAATTCCATGAACCATACTTTGCATAATAGTTCTGTCCATTTGAAACATATATGAAACTATGCCCTCAATCATATACATATAGCATACGTACACATATATGGAAATTGTTAGAAGACATACAAAATTATGAATATAATCAATAAGTATCCTAATCTAAAATTCTAAATTATACTGGGTTTTGGAATCATACCCCTCATCATTTGGGATTCATAATCATCCAGCTTCTGTCGGTATCTCAATATAATCCTCATGCCCCTCACTATAAGGGTCCACAATCCTCTAGCCATAGCTGGGAAAACAATATGAGACATATCATCATGCCACATCATATAAGGCATCTCATAATGCCGTCATATAAGTACCATAGTGCATCAAATATAAGGACTACTATGCTGCAGTCTGATCCGTACTAGTAGGCCCAGATAACTACTCAATAATCCACCTATACCATCCTCAGAGGAAATCACAATATCCATGTCTGTATGGGAGGACCATGGCTATCATAGTGGCAACCTTCCCATAATTGCCCCACCCAACTTTTAGCAACATAGTGCTTGGTATCCATAATATAATAAATTTCGAAGAGCGGGTGGCCAAACCATCATAACTCTCCCAAAGATAGCATCCCCAAGTCAACGCCTATGTAAAACAAAACTCTCAGGTCTCCATGCCCGGATGTAAAATAATCATAATAGTAGGCAATTTGCCTGTTCATATATTTCACAACAAGAATAACATCCTCACTTATTTGTTGATAATCCACCAAGGATGTATCCTATAAACCTAGACTCATACATCATCAATACTGACATGGTACCCATCTACCAAAACATAATTTAACAATTCACATATATGATGTACAAGTCATAAGCATCAATTATAACTTGCATTCTTTTAATTAACATTATTTTCATCATTACAATTTAAAGCATGTCGAATATCAATCATACCATTTTAATTTCATGACTTCTATAATCAGAAATAAGATCATGTTTAGAATATGCATCTTATTATTTAGACATGCAATCTTAAATTTTCACCTACCTCGTGTGATGTGTTCTTTGATTTGACTAACTTTAGTCGCCCTCTTCTTCATGATCAACATCGTGTGCTTCAATCTATACAACACATAAAAATTCTTTTCTTATTACATTCACATACATATAGATATTTAAATTTAATTATGATCTAACGATCTGATCATACGTCCTTGATATTTGATTATAAACTTAGGGTCGTGATCATATAGTCGAGGTCCCTGTTGTAATTAATTAATTCTCAACCCCAGATCAAGACTTTCCTATAATTTTCCCCTAATTAGGACTATCAACTCTAATTGAAGATCCAATGGTTGCTTGGGGTTCTAATCAATCTTGGGCAGTCATAATTTTTTGAAATTATAAGCCTTTTGATCATAATTTTAAGAATCGGATGCAATCTAAAGCTCAGATCATAAATATTGGATCTTTACTATGATCAAAACTCATGTGAGTTGATCAAGGCTTCTGTCGATCTCTGTCCATAGATTAGGGTTGAGATCGAAGGTTGGATTTGTGTGGACCTCAAAGTTTAGTGCTTTCCATCATATTATAGAATCAGATTAACTCTTTATAAATGATCCACCTAATAAGATTGGCTAAAGATGGTCAGATCTACCTTTTTTAAGTGATCCAACGGTTCATATTTACTAAGAGTGGTCGGGTCTGCCTTCTGTAGTGTGACACCTCGGGTTTTATAAATCTTTTTTCAATACATATAATAATAGAAATAATTTGTTTTATAAAATAGGTGGGATCCCTGAAAGTAAAACTTGAAATTTATAAATTTTATGCAACGTTAAGGAGAAATACCCAAAAAAAATAAAAGAAAACACCGAGGGTCATCCACATCCCAAAAAGTACGACAATGAACAAAATCAAATTTAGATACTCTAAGCATGCTCAAATTTAAAACCACGATAAATTACATAAGCTGTAAAAAGACAATGATGATACTAGTCTAAAGCCCTAGGCTCCATCCATGATCACCACATCATCCACGTGTAAGTATATGCACAATATACAATGGTATGGGTCCAATGTATCCAAATATACATATATCCGAGTAAAGTCCTAGAAGTCAAATACAAGTCTAAGAGACATACACTAATCTGTCTTCGAATACAAAAAAGATGGTCCTCAAGTCCTTGCCCAAATCAATGCTACTCCACCAGCTTTCTTTTCAAGCTATCATGCTCCAAATATGAGGCATTACAAAACAAAGCAATGCCTCAGCAAGCTATGCTTGTGTAGGTGAAAATCATAATTCTGCATGAATAGGTAACAAGTCAAACCATGATAACATGCAAGGCATGATCAAAGTATGGATGTGCATCCATCAAAACAATACAAGTTCATGATCACAGAATAATATGCATACAAGTCATGATAAATAGGACCCTACACCAAAAACAAACCCCAAGAGTGTCCCATGACACTCAATCACCGGTGATGAGTACTCATACCAATCCTCGGTCCCTCTCATGTAGCTTGCATTAGCCGCCAAAGTCACTTACGGCCTAGGCTCGGCTTGCCCTAGTTCACCCCACATATAAATCCACATGAGCATACGTAAAAATAGTATGGGCTACTATGCTGCAGTGGTAACCCCACAAGGATCCGAACCACTACCGCTCCCCATCGACACCTAAACGAGAGACTTTCTCCATCCCAACAAGGAGGAACGGACCCGTAGGGGGGACTACCCATGATACCACCACCTACGTACCTAGCTTGTACCACTCAAGGGTGGTGTCTAATCATCATCATCACAAGGTTAGCGGGTGGGTGGCCAACCCTACAACTCTCTTAGCATAGTACCCACCAAGTGGAAGCACTCATCATAAATCAACAACAAGTCATAAGTCATGAAAAAACTTTATAAAATAACTTCAATAATTATGATCAAAGCCCATGATAAATATAGTCCATCACATGTAAAACATGGTTATTCCAAAAATGGAATGTCATGCTACCAACAAGAAATAGGAACATATCTATGTGAACATGATAAGATACAAAAACACATGCCTCAAGAACTTCAGAGAACAGGTCATGGTTATTGAAATCACAGAGAAATTTTGAATGAAATCACCTACCTTGATAAATGAGGTACTCCAATTAGGCACGTAGGCAATGTCACGTTGTGCACTTTGACGTACCTATCACATCATAAGTCATCTATCACTTAGCATTCTCACATCTAAAAGTAAACAAATCCAAGTGATAAATTCATTGATCTGATCATTAATCCTAGATCAACGACCCAGATCATTTGATTAACCCTTATTAGGTCAATCCTGTACTAGATGTAAGTTTTTCTATCCTATAGATAATTATTTATGGTCTTTCATCATCAATTTAGGTCATGATCCACTTAATTTATGACCCTTAATCAATGAAGGGTTAGTCCCTAACATCTCATGAAATTTGAAGATGATCGACCGTTGGATTGCTCCATAACTTTCATAATTGACATCTAATCATCAATTCTAACTATTTTTTATCATGATCCCTCTAATTTTATTGTTTATTTGGTAATTTAAACATGTCTCTATAATTATACCTCGATCTAACGGTCAGGTCACTGTCTAATCGGCCAACCCCAAGACACCTGATTAGATCAACAGTCCAGATCACTTTTCTTAACAATCATGTAAAATTTGCCTTGCTAACCCCCTATATCATATTATATTTGATGCATATAATCAAAGTCTAAGGCCTGATCATCCATTGATTGGCTTGATCTAGGTTATGTAATGGTATTTAGTGGTTTAACCATTTATAAGGTGTTCAAATTTAGATTTTTAAGTCAAACTTAGGTCCACGCCATCGAGATAATCTCAACACCTCTTTCAAATCATGATTTGGACCTCTGTAGCTTCACAAATCACATTTTTTGTTAATGAATGGCTTAGAAAATCCAATAGTAATAAAAATAGATTTTAATTGCATCGTACATGATGCGCGTCTTTGTCGATACGTGCGTGCTTGCCACTCATGTGTTGTCCACTTGCTGCTTGCATGTGTCGCCCATGCGTGCACTATGCGCCCATGCCACCTGGCGTGCATCTCCACTGCATCCCACGAGTTATTGCCCACGTTGCCGGGGATGACAACCGAACTAGTTTGCCATCGCCAAAGACGATGACTAGACTCTGGTCGTTGCCGATGATCCCTTGGTTCCCAAATCTTGTGATTTTTGCACCACTTTACTCAGTTTTTCACATACATTCTATTTTTAGGCTTCCCATCAAGGGATTTTATCATTTTATCATGTTTTTATGTGATTTTTACCATGTTTCTAAAAATCTCCCTATTACTATTTTTTGAGTTTCTAGGCATCCCTAGCCATTCGATCACCATGAAAATTCATAGGTTTGTTCTTTGTGTCATCATGTACAAGATGAATGGTTTAGATCATGCACTTGATACCATTTCATAGGTTTATTTTGAAAACAATGGTAACACATATCACTTCACCAGAAAATAGCAATCCATGCCATTTTTCAACGTTAAAAACAAATGAAAAGAAAATGGAAAAAAATAGGGAGAGAAAGGAGGATGGCCTACGTCCATCAAGTCGACCACTCCCAATTGCTTTCTATCACAGGTGCACACATAGGAGGGAACAATCAACAACGTCCTTGCCATGAAACTTAGTTGCCCATGATGTCATTGCTGGAGATGCGAAAAATGATGGTGGAGTAATTGCAGTTCAAAAATTGGGTCTGCATTAATGGTGGGGGGACGCGCCCTTAAGCCCACTGCATTATTATGTTTTTTTTTTCAAAAAAATCTATGTTACATTTATGGTGATATGATTACCAGCAATAAATGCCAATAATCATCACCCTGCCTCTTAAATGCCTATCCCATCATGAATGTCTGTGCTGATTTCATAGGCCCTACTTATGAAATGACAGTTCTACCTTTCATGTTAATTTTAATTAATTACAAAAATTAAAATAATTAGCAATTTTTCCTCTGATCTCGATTTTAGCATTTTTAGTGGCATTGGATTCTATTTTTAAGCACATTTCAAATATTGAGGTTTTAAATTGAGATTCTATCTACAAATTTCCATAATTCCACAAAATTAAATATTCTAGGATTTAAAAATGGTGAATATTACACGTAGATGATCCAACGGCTAAGATCTATTGTAATTGGTCGGATCTAGCTACTTTAAGTGTGCACATCGGATGGACCACTCACCACCTCAGATTGATGATCAGAGGATTAACGGAGTGGTTAGAGCTCTAATCTATTACTGATCCTTACAATAGGTGGGGAAATTAGTATAGGTTTGATGTTTCAACACGAATCAGGGCTTGAATCTGCTTATTACAGATGATTCGACTATCACAACCCATTCAAAATGTTGAGTCTAGCTTCTAAAAATTATCGGGTTGGTCCGATTATTGTATATTACATTAGATTTGATGATCAAAACTTAGGTAAGGATTCCCAGAGTTTTGATCGATTTCCATAAACCTTAAGATCAACATGAAATATGTGTTTTCTCTCCAAAACCTTAGATCTACACGACAATCCTAAAAATAGTAAACAATTAAGACAAATCAAGGTCAAAATGAAAATGGGTTTGTAGAAAACCTACTTGCGTCATCATTAACACTCCCAATCACTGCCAGAGTAGATTCATCTCTCTAAAAATTTCTAGTGAGCTTTCGCACACGCTCTATTCTGCTCAAAAGCCGGCATCATTTCTTGTCTGATCATGTTGAAACGAATGGGCTTCTGATCATGCCCTTGTATAGATCAAAATGGATGGGCGGATTGGAGATCAGAGCTGTTATTGTCAATGGCAATCTCTATTTCTCCGGTGACGTAAAAACCCAAAAATCCCTATTTTTAGGCCAACATGGCATTTTCCGAGGTGTGAGCTCTTGCTCCTACTCTCTCTCTTCTCCTTCTCCTTCTCCTTCTCCTTCTTCTTCTACCTTCTTCTTCTCCTTCCCCATTTCTGTTTCTCCCTATCGTGTTCCATGGCTTTGCCGAGTTTGTTGGGTATTGGGAATATACTTAGGTTTATTCCCTATGTTTTTTCACTTAAGTGGGGGTGCCATTATCAAAATGGCCCCCTCCTTTTTGTTATCTTATTTCCAGTATTTGCTTATGCTAATGATGTTTTTCAAACATCATGATTTCAATCATAATCATACTAACCAACAATTATAACATTTCAACATCTCATGACTGTTTGAGTTAGATTTCTGCAAGTGGGGCCCACTAGTAAAATTACCAAAATACCCTTTTGTAAGAAAATTACCATCTATTCGTCTAATCTCCAATTTCAAAAAACATGGTGTCATTGGATTGGTATCAATGAGTAGAATCCATATTTTATAATTTGAATTCCCAAGTTATAAGTTTTTTTTTTTTTACTTTTAATTACCAAAATAGTCCTGACTTCTAAGTCCCATAACTTCCTCTTCCAAACTCCATTTTTAGTGTTCTTTAGGTTGTTGGATTCCATTTTTTAGCAGAATCTAATTATTTATATTTTAGTTCTTGATTCCAACACCATAAAAATTTATTCTCTTAGAAAACTCATACCTCAATGATGCAATAGTTAAATTTTGGGGTCGTTACAATCTTCCCTTAGAGAAATTTCATCCTTGAAAATTTTAAAGTCATTACATTCTTCCCTCAGAGAATTTTGTCTCCTAATTTCTTTTCATGATGTCATTCCAACCACTCTAATAATATTCCCATCTCCTTATAAACTTTAATTCATATAATTATTTTAATAAAACATCAATCTTCAAAATATAAATGATTTTCAACTTAACCTAGATATAATATCACTTAATAGTGTAACTTTTCTATCTTCTATGGACAATAAGAATCACTTTTGTTGTGTACTCTAATACTTAGCCTTTACTTGATAATTCATCAAAACAATAAATTTCTGCAACTTCTAAAATCCTTTGATTGTAATGATTCTTAGAACACATAATCTTTATCTCCAACTCAAATTTTCTATTTTATTATCCATATAACTCTTTATACTAACTTCAAATAGTTACTATCCATTTCTTACTTAAACATGATCCTTTCTGCATATGTTTAAGCAATTCTAACCTTATGAAATTGCCTATCTTCTAAATTTCAAGTATCACATTTTTGACAAAATTTTGGCAGTCTCCTCTATTTTTAGGATTTATGCATTTAATGCATGCGATTACAGGTACACCTGATAAATCATTTATCAATACAAAATACATTTTAGAGACTATCTCACCACATTCAAACATTCGCTATAACAGAATTATCCATTTGTCCACATAGTATATATCTCAGAGACTCTATCTCATTACATTCTCCACATTACCATAATATAACAAATCCTAATGTTGTGAGAATTACTTAGCGATTTCCATAGCTTCAAGAATTATATCCAAATTCTTCAATAATATAGTACCAACACATTATAAAATCATCAATTGATAAATGTTTAATCATAATCATCATCATCGCAATCGTATATAATGGAAGATTTTTATATTATTCGCAATCTTCTATCAAAATCCATCATGAATTACATTGTAATAGAAATATGAAAATTTACAATCCCAACTACAAATAAAAAATCCAATTACTATAATGAATCATACTTTAACTCTATCATCATAGCCTTTGCTCAAATAACTTTCCATCATTTCCACATATGTTTAGAGATATAACTCTTTCATTTCTCTAAACAATCATTTAATATAGAATGTGAATTCATATCATAACATTTCAATCATAATAATGAATAGATTTTTCATAATCATTGATCCATTTCAACATATGAATCCAAAATAAAGAGGTAGTCATTTAAATCAAAGAACATTTTGACGTATTCATATTCCAATTCACTAAAATCATATATACGGCCTTACATTCATATAATCATAAACAATCATCTTTAACTTAAATATAGATATAAACATACTAGTACCAATACTGGAGATAACACATATAATTCAAATTATAATAACTGAACTTACACCCTTGGGTGTATTCAAATTCAAAAATAGAAGTAACACATTCAAGGTTTCTCAATTGCAAATATGAAACTCATAGCATTAAATGAACAACTGAAATCGCACTAACTATGCAATCACATTCAAATACTTAAATAACACCATTAAGGACAACACCAGTGCATGAAGTTCCCACCTTTGTGGTGTCTAGGGAAAGGTAGACCACAATGGTCTATAGTAGGTAGCCTTACCTTGCATTTCGTAAGAGGCTGATTCCACGCCTTGAACCCGTGACTTAAAGGTCACACAACAACTCTTACCTTGATTCCATGCTTCCTATCTCAAATAACACCATTTGTGTTCACAAATATCAATATAGTATCACCTAACTTTACATAATGATACTAAAAGGTTCCCATCATTACATACTAATACAATTGTTTAGTATGTTCTCTTCTGACATATGATTCAATCAAATTTCCTCACTTCATTTATCAAATGAGGTTATCTCACTCAACCTCAAATATATAACCAATTACACTTCATCATAAGAGTCCAAATTCATAGGGTTGATCAATAACAAGTGGAATAAACTAAAAGTCCATCATATCAAATAACTGATGGAATGTCTCAATTTCAGACACAACTCAAATATCAATTCTGATCAATCAACATATATAGTCCGAGAATCTTTCTCAAAATAAGGTACAAATACAATTCACTTATTTTTCTAAAGTATACTACCCTTCATAAGTAGTATCTGTTTCTCATAAATCAAGATTGCTATCTTTTATATATCCCACAGATCATTCTTTCTATATCGGATATGCATTTATTACCAAAATCATCACTAGTTAACAATCTAGGTATATTAATTTGAACCACTACTTTCTTGTTTAAGTATTAGTTTATTATAAACATAATTTATTATTTAAATGGTGGTTTATTGTAATATAATTTAATCCTTTATCAAGCATGCTTACTTGTGATTAGGTAGTTTTTACATTTAGGCAACACACATATGTGAATGCAAAGTATAATTTGATTCTTTATCATACACACTTGTGATTAGGAAGTTTTCACTTTTAATCAGTACACACATGACAATGCAAGGTATAATTTGATTCTTTATCATACACACTCATGATTAGGTAGTTTTTACTTTAGAGAGCATGCATATAAGAATGCAAAGTGTAGGAGAATTTAAATCTTCACCATGCACACTTACTTATAACTAAATAACTTTTACTTTATGGAGCACACATGTGAAAATGCAAAGAGTCTAGGAAACTATAGTGAAAAGAGAGAAAGGAAAATTAGTAGTTTCTTGTAATGGAATTTAATCTTCATCATGCACACTCCTTGTGACTAAGTAGTTTTTACTTTAAGAAACGCACATATGATAATGCCAAGTATAGGGGAAAAGTGAATAGGAAATAGAACTAGGCAAATACAAATAAGGAAATAGGGAAAAGCAAAAGAGTATGGTCAAAGAGATATGAAAATGAAGTAGAAAAAGGCTACAAGTCTAAGAAGAGTGAGGATAATGCAATGGGAGTTATGAAAGAAGTGTTAAATAGAGAGAAACAAGAAAGAGCTAGAATTTCAGAATGCCTAGGATTTCTCCTATGCAATGATTTTTATTGATTTTAGTTTATTTTATTTGTCAACCTTTAACTCCATTTTTCTTCTCAATCATGCATCATTCATCATTTATAATAACAATAATTGTCAAACATACGTGTCATCCTCTAGAGATGTATTCATTTACTTTACATCTGATACAATGTAAGATTTTACCATATCTTGTCTTTTACACAAGAAGACTATTTTATCAGAACAAAATTTCACCTTTGTGACAATCAACATTGTCTCATGATTTGCAATTCATTTCAATCTTAGTATTATACCCAAGTCCATTGTACCTCATAAGGATATACTTATCATTCTCTCGATAAGCCTTAATAAACATTTCTTGGAATAAGTCCTTGTACTAACAACTTATCCATCAACTGGAGTTATCATCTCAACTCCCTTTTTCAAAATTTCACCAATACATTCATATCTACCTCATCATCAAGACCTTATCCCATTTAGGGGTCAGTCATAACTTATTTCACATAATTATACATAATAAAAGAATACATCATTCCTTATTTCATTGTGGTATTAATGTGAATCACTTGTTTCTAAAAACGATCTAAGATTATATATGTATTTGATATTGCTTCATGATTAGCTCTCTTTTAAAAATTTCTCAATTTTAGAAGTCATCTCATACTTTGCTATTGTAATAAGTTTCTTGCCAATAACTTACATTTTTATATTAGGATATATTTATTTCAAACATCAATCCTTTATCCGTTTATATGAAACTTATTCTTGTATTCTATCAAGATGAGATTTCCAACTACAAACAAATAAATTATTTTTTTCAATTAATCATACAAGGGAACGAAATGACTCAATATTTTCTTGTATTATTTCTAGGCAGTATTGTCTCTACACATTCATTTGCCTTATTATTTCTAACATTCCATTTCTAGTTTCAAGGTATATGGTAGTTCTGGCTTCCATTTCAAAGGAAGTTTTCAATTCATCTAAGTTTTGCTCCTCTTGAACCTATCATTCCTCAATTGTTCCTATTTTTCCTCTTCAACTTACTATTCTTTATTTGTCTCTATTTCACCCCTTTCTATACAAACCAAGACCACATTCAATATATTCTATATAAGTTGTACTAGCCTATCTTTTGCCTCTTTTAAACTTCCTACTCTTACACTTGGTATACGTGAACAATAGGTATATACCTATGTTAGGTATTCTATCCTTGAACATCGATACTAAGCATAATTTCTATTTAAACCTTGGTAGGAGCATCTTGCACTACTATAAGTTATGGAATTTGGGTACTGTGCAGATAAGAAGGATGTTCCATAATACTAACTTAACTATTTCAACTACTTGGTTCCCTTATTCACTATTATCAATGGTTGAATTACTAATTTCTGAAGTCCTCCTCCTGATTGTCATACTAAGGACAACTCCTCATGGTTTACTATTCCTTTGTACTCTAAGTATACAAACTTACACATCCTAGTACTCAACTAATTCTATCATAATACAACATCAACTCACAAAATCCTAACCTATATTTGAATTGTAATCCTTTTATTGGACATAAAGGGTTGCATGTGACTAGATGAACTGCTCTGATACTAATTATGAGATCCCAGGTTTTTCATGAAATTTTTTTGTGTTCACTTTCAAAAGGTGGCATGCCTCTAACTTTAAAATTCAAAAATGGCGAAAGATTTTACTTTGAAATTCATTTTTCCAAAAACTCAGATGTCACTTTCATGTTCACACTATACGTATATATGGTTTTCTAAAAGATAGAAATTCATTTCTTAAAACAGGACCCATCTAGTGGTTCACTTGTACAGCCCCTATAACATTATATTAAACATCCAATATCACAATTCAAATGACTAATTACACAATACAAAGGCTTTAATAAAATGTATACTTAGGCGTGAAGTATGGTTGTTGGATTCCTCTTCTTATGTGCATCTTCTCCTATCTATCTGTATTTGAGACATTGTAAACATAAAATATTTATAATATCTCAGCAAGCTATGCTTAGTAGCAAAGTTTAAGAAGCATGATGAATCTTAATATACATTAATTATTCCATAGTAATTAGAATATTCATTTCATAGCAATTATATTGAATTGAATTTTGTATGTTTCACATTTCAATAATCCATTTATAAACCAAATATCTACATGTTTCATAATCATTAGCAATCCATTGATAAATCAATTATTAAAATGTTTCATAATTATTAATATCTACATGTTTCATAACTATAAGTAATCCATTGATTTATCAAACATCTTTAATTATTATTTGTTATCTATATAAACTAAGCCAATTCCATGAACCATACTTTGCATAATAGTTCTGTCCATTTGAAACATATATGAAACTATGCCCTCAATCATATACATATAGCATACGTACACATATATGGAAATTGTTAGAAGACATACAAAATTATGAATATAATCAATAAGTATCCTAATCTAAAATTCTAAATTATACTGGGTTTTGGAATCATACCCCTCATCATTTGGGATTCATAATCATCCAGCTTCTGTCGGTATCTCAATATAATCCTCATGCCCCTCACTATAAGGGTCCACAATCCTCTAGCCATAGCTGGGAAAACAATATGAGACATATCATCATGCCACATCATATAAGGCATCTCATAATGCCGTCATATAAGTACCATAGTGCATCAAATATAAGGACTACTATGCTGCAGTCTGATCCGTACTAGTAGGCCCAGATAACTACTCAATAATCCACCTATACCATCCTCAGAGGAAATCACAATATCCATGTCTGTATGGGAGGACCATGGCTATCATAGTGGCAACCTTCCCATAATTGCCCCACCCAACTTTTAGCAACATAGTGCTTGGTATCCATAATATAATAAATTTCGAAGAGCGGGTGGCCAAACCATCATAACTCTCCCAGCATAGCATCCCCAAGTCAACGCCTATGTAAAACAAAACTCTCAGGTCTCCATGCCCGGATGTAAAATAATCATAATAGTAGGCAATTTGCCTGTTCATATATTTCACAACAAGAATAACATCCTCACTTATTTGTTGATAATCCACCAAGGATGTATCCTATAAACCTAGACTCATACATCATCAATACTGACATGGTACCCATCTACCAAAACATAATTTAACAATTCACATATATGATGTACAAGTCATAAGCATCAATTATAACTTGCATTCTTTTAATTAACATTATTTTCATCATTACAATTTAAAGCATGTCGAATATCAATCATACCATTTTAATTTCATGACTTCTATAATCAGAAATAAGATCATGTTTAGAATATGCATCTTATTATTTAGACATGCAATCTTAAATTTTCACCTACCTCGTGTGATGTGTTCTTTGATTTGACTAACTTTAGTCGCCCTCTTCTTCATGATCAACATCGTGTGCTTCAATCTATACAACACATAAAAATTCTTTTCTTATTACATTCACATACATATAGATATTTAAATTTAATTATGATCTAACGATCCGATCATACGTCCTTGATATTTGATTATAAACTTAGGGTCGTGATCATATAGTCGAGGTCCCTGTTGTAATTAATTAATTCTCAACCCCAGATCAAGACTTTCCTATAATTTTCCCCTAATTAGGACTATCAACTCTAATTGAAGATCCAATGGTTGCTTGGGGTTCTAATCAATCTTGGGCAGTCATAATTTTTTGAAATTATAAGCCTTTTGATCATAATTTTAAGAATCGGATGCAATCTAAAGCTCAGATCATAAATATTGGATCTTTACTATGATCAAAACTCATGTGAGTTGATCAAGGCTTCTGTCGATCTCTGTCCATAGATTAGGGTTGAGATCGAAGGTTGGATTTGTGTGGACCTCAAAGTTTAGTGCTTTCCATCATATTATAGAATCAGATTAACTCTTTATAAATGATCCACCTAATAAGATTGGCTAAAGATGGTCAGATCTACCTTTTTTAAGTGATCCAACGGTTCATATTTACTAAGAGTGGTCGGGTCTGCCTTCTGTAGTGTGACACCTCGGGTTTTATAAATCTTTTTTCAATACATATAATAATAGAAATAATTTGTTTTATAAAATAGGTGGGATCCCTGAAAGTAAAACTTGAAATTTATAAATTTTATGCAACGTTAAGGAGAAATACCCAAAAAAAATAAAAGAAAACACCGAGGGTCATCCACATCCCAAAAAGTACGACAATGAACAAAATCAAATTTAGATACTCTAAGCATGCTCAAATTTAAAACCACGATAAATTACATAAGCTGTAAAAAGACAATGATGATACTAGTCTAAAGCCCTAGGCTCCATCCATGATCACCACATCATCCACGTGTAAGTATATGCACAATATACAATGGTATGGGTCCAATGTATCCAAATATACATATATCCGAGTAAAGTCCTAGAAGTCAAATACAAGTCTAAGAGACATACACTAATCTGTCTTCGAATACAAAAAAGATGGTCCTCAAGTCCTTGCCCAAATCAATGCTACTCCACCAGCTTTCTTTTCAAGCTATCATGCTCCAAATATGAGGCATTACAAAACAAAGCAATGCCTCAGCAAGCTATGCTTGTGTAGGTGAAAATCATAATTCTGCATGAATAGGTAACAAGTCAAACCATGATAACATGCAAGGCATGATCAAAGTATGGATGTGCATCCATCAAAACAATACAAGTTCATGATCACAGAATAATATGCATACAAGTCATGATAAATAGGACCCTACACCAAAAACAAACCCCAAGAGTGTCCCATGACACTCAATCACCGGTGATGAGTACTCATACCAATCCTCGGTCCCTCTCATGTAGCTTGCATTAGCCGCCAAAGTCACTTACGGCCTAGGCTCGGCTTGCCCTAGTTCACCCCACATATAAATCCACATGAGCATACAGAAAAATAGTATGGGCTACTATGTTTGCAGTGGTAACCCCACAAGGATGCGAACCACTACTGCTCCCCATCGACACCTAAACGAGAGACTTTCTCCATCCCAACAAGGAGGAACGGACCCGTAGGGGGGACTACCCATGATACCACCACCTACGTACCTAGCTTGTACCACTCAAGGGTGGTGTCTAATCATCATCATCACAAGGTTAGCGGGTGGGTGGCCAACCCTACAACTCTCTTAGCATAGTACCCACCAAGTGGAAGCACTCATCATAAATCAACAACAAGTCATAAGTCATGAAAAAACTTTATAAAATAACTTCAATAATTATGATCAAAGCCCATGATAAATATAGTCCATCACATGTAAAACATGGTTATTCCAAAAATGGAATGTCATGCTACCAACAAGAAATAGGAACATATCTATGTGAACATGATAAGATACAAAAACACACGCCTCAAGAACTTCAGAGAACAGGTCATGGTTATTGAAATCACAGAGAAATTTTGAATGAAATCACCTACCTTGATAAATGAGGTACTCCAATTAGGCGCGTAGGCAATGTCACGTTGTGCACTTTGACGTACCTATCACATCATAAGTCATCTATCACTTAGCATTCTCACATCTAAAAGTAAACAAATCCAAGTGATAAATTCATTGATCTGATCATTAATCCTAGATCAACGACCCAGATCATTTGATTAACCCTTATTAGGTCAATCCTGTACTAGATGTAAGTTTTTCTATCCTATAGATAATTATTTATGGTCTTTCATCATCAATTTAGGTCATGATCCACTTAATTTATGACCCTTAATCAATGAAGGGTTAGTCCTTAACATCTCATGAAATTTGAAGATGATCGACCGTTGGATTGCTCCATAACTTTCATAATTGACATCTAATCATCAATTCTAACTATTTTTTATCATGATCCCTCTAATTTTATTGTTTATTTGGTAATTTAAACATGTCTCTATAATTATACCTCGATCTAACGGTCAGGTCACTGTCTAATCGGCCAACCCCAAGACACCTGATTAGATCAACAGTCCAGATCACTTTTCTTAACAATCATGTAAAATTTGCCTTGCTAACCCCCTATATCATATTATATTTGATGCATATAATCAAAGTCTAAGGCCTGATCATCCATTGATTGGCTTGATCTAGGTTATGTAATGGTATTTAGTGGTTTAACCATTTATAAGGTGTTCAAATTTAGATTTTTAAGTCAAACTTAGGTCCACGCCATCGAGATAATCTCAACACCTCTTTCAAATCATGATTTGGACCTCTGTAGCTTCACAAATCACATTTTTTGTTAATGAATGGCTTAGAAAATCCAATAGTAATAAAAAATAGATTTTAATTGCATCGTACATGATGCGCGTGCTGTCAGTCTGTGCGTGCTTGCCACTCATGTGTTGTCCACTTGCTGCTTGCATGTGTCGCCCATGCGTGCACTATGCGCCCATGCCACCTGGCGTGCATCTCCACTGCATCCCACGAGTTATTGCCCACGTTGCCGGGGATGACAACCGAACTAGTTTGCCATCGCCAAAGACGATGACTAGACTCTGGTCGTTGCCGATGATCCCTTGGTTCCCAAATCTTGTGATTTTTGCACCACTTTACTCAGTTTTTCACATACATTCTATTTTTAGGCTTCCCATCAAGGGATTTTATCATTTTATCATGTTTTTATGTGATTTTTACCATGTTTCTAAAAATCTCCCTATTACTATTTTTTGAGTTTCTAGGCATCCCTAGCCATTCGATCACCATGAAAATTCATAGGTTTGTTCTTTGTGTCATCATGTACAAGATGAATGGTTTAGATCATGCACTTGATACCATTTCATAGGTTTATTTTGAAAACAATGGTAACACATATCACTTCACCAGAAAATAGCAATCCATGCCATTTTTCAACGTTAAAAACAAATGAAAAGAAAATGGAAAAAAATAGGGAGAGAAAGGAGGATGGCCTATGTCCATCAAGTCGACCACTCCCAATTGCTTTCTATCACAGGTGCACACATAGGAGGGAACAATCAACAACGTCCTTGCCATGAAACTTAGTTGCCCATGATGTCATTGCTGGAGATGCGAAAAATGATGGTGGAGTAATTGCAGTTCAAAAATTGGGTCTGCATTAATGGTGGGGGGACGCGCCCTTAAGCCCACTGCATTATTATGTTTTTTTTTTCAAAAAAATCTATGTTACATTTATGGTGATATGATTACCAGCAATAAATGCCAATAATCATCACCCTGCCTCTTAAATGCCTATCCCATCATGAATGTCTGTGCTGATTTCATAGGCCCTACTTATGAAATGACAGTTCTACCTTTCATGTTAATTTTAATTAATTACAAAAATTAAAATAATTAGCAATTTTTCCTCTGATCTCGATTTTAGCATTTTTAGTGGCATTGGATTCTATTTTTAAGCACATTTCAAATATTGAGGTTTTAAATTGAGATTCTATCTACAAATTTCCATAATTCCACAAAATTAAATATTCTAGGATTTAAAAATGGTGAATATTACACGTAGATGATCCAACGGCTAAGATCTATTGTAATTGGTCGGATCTAGCTACTTTAAGTGTGCACATCGGATGGACCACTCACCACCTCAGATTGATGATCAGAGGATTAACGGAGTGGTTAGAGCTCTAATCTATTACTGATCCTTACAATAGGTGGGGAAATTAGTATAGGTTTGATGTTTCAACACGAATCAGGGCTTGAATCTGCTTATTACAGATGATTCGACTATCACAACCCATTCAAAATGTTGAGTCTAGCTTCTAAAAATTATCGGGTTGGTCCGATTATTGTATATTACATTAGATTTGATGATCAAAACTTAGGTAAGGATTCCCGTAGTTTTGATCGATTTCCATAAACCTTAAGATCAACATGAAATATGTGTTTTCTCTCCAAAACCTTAGATCTACACGACAATCCTAAAAATAGTAAACAATTAAGACAAATCAAGGTCAAAATGAAAATGGGTTTGTAGAAAACCTACTTGCGTCATCATTAACACTCCCAATCACTGCCAGAGTAGATTCATCTCTCTAAAAATTTCTAGTGAGCTTTCGCACACGCTCTATTCTGCTCAAAAGCCGCATCATTTCTTGTCGATCATGTTGAAACGAATGGGCTTCTGATCATGCCCTTGTATAGATCAAAATGGATGGGCGGATTGGAGATCAGAGCTGTTATTGTCAATGGCAATCTCTATTTCTCCGGTGACGTAAAACCCAAAAATCCCTATTTTTAGGCCAACATGGCATTTTCCGAGGTGTGAGCTCTTGCTCCTACTCTCTCTCTTCTCCTTCTCCTTCTCCTTCTCCTTCTTCTTCTACCTTCTTCTTCTCCTTCCCCATTTCTGTTTCTCCCTATCGTGTTCCATGGCTTTGCCGAGTTTGTTGGGTATTGGGAATATACTTAGGTTTATTCCCTATGTTTTTTCACTTAAGTGGGGGTGCCATTATCAAAATGGCCCCCTCCTTTTTGTTATCTTATTTCGATGTTGCTTATGCTAATGATGTTTTTCAAACATCATGATTTCAATCATAATCATACTAACCAACAATTATAACATTTCAACATCTCATGACTGTTTGAGTTAGATTTCTGCAAGTGGGGCCCACTAGTAAAATTACCAAAATACCCTTTTGTAAGAAAATTACCATCTATTCGTCTAATCTCCAATTTCAAAAAACATGGTGTCATTGGATTGGTATCAATGAGTAGAATCCATATTTTATAATTTGAATTCCCAAGTTATAAGTTTTGTTTTTTTACTTTTAATTACCAAAATAGTCCTGACTTCTAAGTCCCATAACTTCCTCTTCCAAACTCCATTTTTAGTGTTCTTTAGGTTGTTGGATTCCATTTTTTAGCAGAATCTAATTATTTATATTTTAGTTCTTGATTCCAACACCATAAAAATTTATTCTCTTAGAAAACTCATACCTCAATGATGCAATAGTTAAATTTTGGGGTCGTTACAATCTTCCCTTAGAGAAATTTCATCCTTGAAATTTTTAAAGTCATTACATTCTTCCCTCAGAGAATTTTGTCTCCTAATTTCTTTTCATGATGTCATTCCAACCACTCTAATAATATTCCCATCTCCTTATAAACTTTAATTCATATAATTATTTTAATAAAACATCAATCTTCAAAATATAAATGATTTTCAACTTAACCTAGATATAATATCACTTAATAGTGTAACTTTTCTATCTTCTATGGACAATAAGAATCACTTTTGTTGTGTACTCTAATACTTAGCCTTTACTTGATAATTCATCAAAACAATAAATTTCTGCAACTTCTAAAATCCTTTGATTGTAATGATTCTTAGAACACATAATCTTTATCTCCAACTCAAATTTTCTATTTTATTATCCATATAACTCTTTATACTAACTTCAAATAGTTACTATCCATTTCTTACTTAAACATGATCCTTTCTGCATATGTTTAAGCAATTCTAACCTTATGAAATTGCCTATCTTCTAAATTTCAAGTATCACATTTTTGACAAAATTTTGGCAGTCTCCTCTATTTTTAGGATTTATGCATTTAATGCATGCGATTGCGGTACACCTGATAAATCATTTATCAATACAAAATACATTTTAGAGACTATCTCACCACATTCAAACATTCGCTATAACAGAATTATCCATTTGTCCACATAGTATATATCTCAGAGACTCTATCTCATTACATTCTCCACATTACCATAATATAACAAATCCTAATGTTGTGAGAATTACTTAGCGATTTCCATAGCTTCAAGAATTATATCCAAATTCTTCAATAATATAGTACCAACACATTATAAAATCATCAATTGATAAATGTTTAATCATAATCATCATCATCGCAACTGTATATAATGGAAGATTTTTATATTATTCGCAATCTTCTATCAAAATCCATCATGAATTACATTGTAATAGAAATATGAAAATTTACAATCCCAACTACAAATAAAAAATCCAATTACTATAATGAATCATACTTTAACTCTATCATCATAGCCTTTGCTCAAATAACTTTCCATCATTTCCACATATGTTTAGAGATATAACTCTTTCATTTCTCTAAACAATCATTTAATATAGAATGTGAATTCATATCATAACATTTCAATCATAATAATGAATAGATTTTTCATAATCATTGATCCATTTCAACATATGAATCCAAAATAAAGAGGTAGTCATTTAAATCAAAGAACATTTTGACGTATTCATATTCCAATTCACTAAAATCATATATACGGCCTTACATTCATATAATCATAAACAATCATCTTTAACTTAAATATAGATATAAACATACTAGTACCAATACTGGAGATAACACATATAATTCAAATTATAATAACTGAACTTACACCCTTGGGTGTATTCAAATTCAAAAATAGAAGTAACACATTCAGTGTTTCTCAATTGCAAATATGAAACTCATAGCATTAAATGAACAACTGAAATCGCACTAACTATGCAATCACATTCAAATACTTAAATAACACCATTAAGGACAACACCAGTGCATGAAGTTCCCACCTTTGTGGTGTCTAGGGAAAGGTAGACCACAATGGTCTATAGTAGGTAGCCTTACCTTGCATTTCGTAAGAGGCTGATTCCACGCCTTGAACCCGTGACTTAAAGGTCACACAACAACTCTTACCTTGATTCCATGCTTCCTATCTCAAATAACACCATTTGTGTTCACAAATATCAATATAGTATCACCTAACTTTACATAATGATACTAAAAGGTTCCCATCATTACATACTAATACAATTGTTTAGTATGTTCTCTTCTGACATATGATTCAATCAAATTTCCTCACTTCATTTATCAAATGAGGTTATCTCACTCAACCTCAAATATATAACCAATTACACTTCATCATAAGAGTCCAAATTCATAGGGTTGATCAATAACAAGTGGAATAAACTAAAAGTCCATCATATCAAATAACTGATGGAATGTCTCAATTTCAGACACAACTCAAATATCAATTCTGATCAATCAACATATATAGTCCGAGAATCTTTCTCAAAATAAGGTACAAATACAATTCACTTATTTTTCTAAAGTATACTACCCTTCATAAGTAGTATCTGTTTCTCATAAATCAAGATTGCTATCTTTTATATATCCCACAGATCATTCTTTCTATATCGGATATGCATTTATTACCAAAATCATCACTAGTTAACAATCTAGGTATATTAATTTGAACCACTACTTTCTTGTTTAAGTATTAGTTTATTATAAACATAATTTATTATTTAAATGGTGGTTTATTGTAATATAATTTAATCCTTTATCAAGCATGCTTACTTGTGATTAGGTAGTTTTTACATTTAGGCAACACACATATGTGAATGCAAAGTATAATTTGATTCTTTATCATACACACTTGTGATTAGGAAGTTTTCACTTTTAATCAGTACACACATGACAATGCAAGGTATAATTTGATTCTTTATCATACACACTCATGATTAGGTAGTTTTTACTTTAGAGAGCATGCATATAAGAATGCAAAGTGTAGGAGAATTTAAATCTTCACCATGCACACTTACTTATAACTAAATAACTTTTACTTTATGGAGCACACATGTGAAAATGCAAAGAGTCTAGGAAACTATAGTGAAAAGAGAGAAAGGAAAATTAGTAGTTTCTTGTAATGGAATTTAATCTTCATCATGCACACTCCTTGTGACTAAGTAGTTTTTACTTTAAGAAACGCACATATGATAATGCCAAGTATAGGGGAAAAGTGAATAGGAAATAGAACTAGGCAAATACAAATAAGGAAATAGGGAAAAGCAAAAGAGTATGGTCAAAGAGATATGAAAATGAAGTAGAAAAAGGCTACAAGTCTAAGAAGAGTGAGGATAATGCAATGGGAGTTATGAAAGAAGTGTTAAATAGAGAGAAACAAGAAAGAGCTAGAATTTTAGAATGCCTAGGATTTCTCCTATGCAATGATTTTTATTGATTTTAGTTTATTTTATTTGTCAACCTTTAACTCCATTTTTCTTCTCAATCATGCATCATTCATCATTTATAATAACAATAATTGTCAAACATACGTGTCATCCTCTAGAGATGTATTCATTTACTTTACATCTGATACAATGTAAGATTTTACCATATCTTGTCTTTTACACAAGAAGACTATTTTATCAGAACAAAATTTCACCTTTGTGACAATCAACATTGTCTCATGATTTGCAATTCATTTCAATCTTAGTATTATACCCAAGTCCATTGTACCTCATAAGGATATACTTATCATTCTCTCGATAAGCCTTAATAAACATTTCTTGGAATAAGTCCTTGTACTAACAACTTATCCATCAACTGGAGTTATCATCTCAACTCCCTTTTTCAAAATTTCACCAATACATTCATATCTACCTCATCATCAAGACCTTATCCCATTTAGGGGTCAGTCATAACTTATTTCACATAATTATACATAATAAAAGAATACATCATTCCTTATTTCATTGTGGTATTAATGTGAATCACTTATTTCTTAAAAAGATCTAAGATTATATATGTATTTGATAATGCTTCATGATTAGCTTTCTCTTGAAATTTTCTCAAATTTAGAAGTCATCTCATACTCTACTATTGTAATAAGTTTCTTGCCAATAACTTACATTTTCATATTAGGATATATTTCTTTTAAACATCAATCCTTTATCTATTTATATGAAACTTATTCTTGTATTCTATCAAGATGAGATTTCTTGCTAAAAACAAATAAATTACTTTTTTTTCAATTAATTATACATGAGAAAGAAAGTACTCAATATTTCCTTGTATTATTTCCAAGCAGTATTGTCTCTACACATTCATTTGCCTTATTATTTCTAACATTCCATTTCTAGTTTCAAAGTATATGGTAGTTCTGGCTTCCATTTCAATGGAAGTTTTCAATTCATCTAAGTTTTGCTCCTCTTGAACCTATCATTCCTCAATTGTTCCTATTTTTCCTCTTCAACTTACTATTCTTTATTTGTCTCTATTTCACCCCATTCTATACAAACTAAGACCACATTCAATATATTCTATATAAGTTGTTCTGGCCTATCTTTTGCCTCTTTTAAACTTCCTACTCTTACACTTGGTATACGTGAACAATAGGTATATACCTGTGTTGGGTATTCTATCCTTTAACATTGATACTAAGCATAATTTCTATTTAAACCTTGGTAAGAGCATCTTGCACTACTATAAGTTATGGAATTTGGGTACCATGCAGATAAGAAGGATGTTCCATAATACTAACTTAACTATTTCAACTACTTGGTTCCCTTATTCACCATTCTCAATGGTGGAATTACTAATTTATGAAGTCCTCTTCCTAATTGTCATACTAAGGACAACTCCTCATGGTTTACTATTCCTTTGTACTCTAAGTATACAAACTTACACATCCTAGTACTCAACTAATTCTATCATAATACAACATCAACTCATGAGATCCTAACCTATATTTGAATTGTAATCTTTTTATTAGACATAAAGGGCTGCAAGTGATTGGATGAACCGCTCTGATACCAACTATGACACCCCGAGTTTTTCACAAAGATTTTTCGTGTTCACTTTCAAAAGGTGGCATGCCTATAACTTTAAAATTTAAAAATGATGGAAGATTTTACTTTGAAATTCATTTTCCCAAAAACTCGGATGTCACTTTCATGTTCACACTATATGTATATGTAGTTTTCTAGAAGATAGAAATTCATTTCTTAAAACAGGACCCATCTAGTAGTTCACTTGTACAGCCCCTATAACATTATATTAAACATCCAATATCACAATACAAAGGCTTTAATA
Source organism: Warburgia ugandensis (assembly GCA_035236585.1). NCBI lineage: Eukaryota > Viridiplantae > Streptophyta > Magnoliopsida > Canellales > Canellaceae > Warburgia > Warburgia ugandensis. The sequence goes on along the minus strand of CP141133.1, from coordinate 54,939,851 downwards.
AAATGTATACCTGAGTACACAATTATGGTTGTTGGATTCCTCTTCTTGTGTACATCTTCTCCTATCTATCTGTATTTGAGATATTGTAGGCATAAAACATTTACAATATCTTAGCAAGCTATGCTTGGTAGGGCAGTTTAAGAAGCATGCTGAATCTTAATATACATTAATTATTCCATAATAATTAGAATATTCATTTTCATTGCAATTATATTGAATTGAATTTACTGTATGTTTTACATTTCAATAATCCATTTATAAACCAAATATCTACATGTTTCATACTCATTAACAAGTAATATTATCAGCAAAAGAACGTTCTCCCATGCTTCCAAACATGTTGAGCTCCACATATTCTTGTACAGTCCATTGATAAATCAATTATTAACATGTTTCATAATTATCAATATCTACATGTTTCATAATTATAAGTAATCCATTGATTTATCAAACATCTTTAATTATTATTTGTTATATATATATAAATTAATCCAATTCCATGAACCATACTCTGCATAACAATTCTACCCATTTAAAACTTATATGAAACTACACCCTCAATCATATGCATATAGCATACGTACACATATATGGAAATTATTAAAAGACACACAAAATTATGAATATAATCACTAAGGCTCCTAATCTACATTCCCAATCTATACTGGGTTTCAGAATCATACCCCTCATCATGTGGGGTTCATAATCATCCACCCTCTGCTGGTATATCAATTTAATCCTCATGCCCCTCACTATACTGTATCCACAATCCTCCAGCCATCGCTGGGAAAACAATATAAGGCATACCATCATGTCACATCATATAAGGCATCTCATATAAGCATCATAGTGCATCACATATAAGGATTACTATGTTGCAGTTTGATTCGTACTACCGTGCCTAGATAACTACTCAATAATCCACCTATACCATCCTTGATGGAAATCACAATATCCATGTCCGTATGGGAGGACCATGGCTGTCACAGTGGCAACCTTCCTATAATTTCCCCACCAGAATTTTAGTAACACATAGTGCTTAGTATTTATAACATAATAAATTTTGGAGAGTAGGCAACCAAACCCTCATAACTCTCCTAACATAGCACCCCTAGGCCTATGCCTATCTAAAACAAAACTCTCAGGGCTCCATGCCCGGCTGTAAAATAATCATAATAACAAACAATTTGTCTGTTCATATATTTCATAACAAGAATAACATCCTCACTTATTTGGTGATAATCCATCAAGGATGTATCCTATAAACCTAGACTCATGCATCATCAATACTAACATGGTACCCATGTACTATAAACATAATTTTACAATTCACATACATGATGTACAAGTCATAAGCATCAATTATGACATGCAATTCTTTTAATCAACATTATTTTTATCATTACAATTTAAAGCACGTCGAATATCACTCATACCATTTTAGTTTCATAACATCTACAATCAGAAATAAGATCATGTTTAGAACATGCATCTTATTATTTAGACATGCTATCTTAAATTTCCACCTACCTCGTGTGATGCGTTCTTCGATTCCACTAGCTTGAATCACCCTCTTCTTCACGATCAACTTCATTCACTTCAATCTATACAACGCATAAAAATTCATTGCTTAATCGATTCACATACATATAGATATTTAAATTTAATTATGATCTAACGATCTGATCCTACTTCCTCATTATTTGATTATAAACTTAGGGTCATGACCATATAGTCGAGGTCCCTACTTCTCATTCTATTTACTTCATTTCAAGTCTAATTAATCAATTCTCAACCATGGATCAAGACTTTCTTATAATTTTTCCCTGATTAGGACTATTGACTCTAATTGAAGATCCAACTGTTGGTCGGGGTTCTAATCAATCTTGGGTAATCATAATTTTTATGAAATTATATGCCTTTTGATCATATTTTTAAGAATCCGATGCAATCTAAAGCTCAAATCATAAATATTGGATCTTTACATAAGATCAAAACTCATGTTAGTGGATCAAGGTTTTTATTAATGTCTGTCCTTAGATTATGGTTGAGATCGAGGTTGGATTGGTGTTAACCACAAAGGTTAGTGCTTTCCATCATATTACAGTATCAGATCAACTCTTTATAAATGATCCACCTAATAAGATTGGCTAAAGATGGTTGGATCTACCTTTTTCAAGTAATCTAACAGTTCATATTTACTAAGAGTGGTTGGATCTACCTTCCGTAGATGATTCGATGGCTAAGATCGATTGTAATTGGTTGGATCTAGCTACTTTAATTGTGCACAATGGCCAGATGGACCACTCACCACCTCGGATTGATGATCAGAGCATTAACATAGTGTTTAGAGCTCTGATTTGTTACTGATCCTTACAATAGTTGGGTAAATTAGTATAGGTTTGATGTTTCAATATGAATCAGGGCTTGGATCTACTTATTATAGATGATCCGACTGTCACAACCCATTCAAAATGTTGGATCTATCTTCTACAGATGATCCGACGGCTAGGGTTGGTTGGATTGTTGTATATTGCATTGGATTTGATGATCAAAACTCAAGTAAGGATTCCCAGAGTTCTGATTGATCTCCATAACCCTTAAGATCAACATGAAATCTGTATTTTCTTTCCAAAACCCTAGATCTACATGACAATCCTAGAAATGGTAAACAATCAAGACAAGTCAAGCTCAAAATGAAAATGGGTTTGCAAAAAACCTACCTGCATCATGATTAACACTCCCAATCACTGGTAAAGAAGACGCATCCCCCTAAAACTTTTTGGTGACCTTTCGCGCACATACTATTCTACTCAAAATGAGGCATCATTTCTTATCTGGTCATGATGAAACCAAAGGGCTTTTTGATCATTCCCTTATATAGATCAAAATGGATGGGCAAATTGGAGATCATAACAGCCGTTGTCAATGGTAATCTCTATTTCTCCGGTGACGTAAAAACCCAAAAATCCCCATTTTTAGACCAACATGGCATTTTTCGGCATGAGTACTCCCGCTCCCGCTCCTATTCCCTCTCTCTTCTCTCTTTTCCTTTTCTTCTCCTTCTTCTCCTTCTTCTCCCTTCTTCTTCTTCTTCTTCTTCTTCTTCTTCTTCTTCTTCTTCTTCTTCTTCTTCTTCTTCTCCTTCCCTATTTTGTCTTTCTCCCCATCAGGTTCCATGGCCCTGTTGGGTTCTGCTGGGTTTTGGGAACAGACCTAAGTCTGTTCCCTACCTTTTTTCACTTAAGTGGGGGTGTCATTATCAAAATGGCCCCCTCCTTTTTGTTATCTTATTTCCTTTCTTTTTTTTTCATTATTTGCTTATGCTAATGATGTTTTTCAAACATCATGATTTCAATCAAAATCATGCTGACTAGCAACTATGCCATTTCAACGTCTCTTGACTGTCTAAGTCAGATTTTTGCAAGTAGGGCCCACTAGTAAAATTACCAAAATACCATTTTGTAAGAAAATTATGATCTATTCATCTAATCTCCAATTTCAGCAAACTTAGTGTCATTGGATTCATATCAATGTGTAGAATCAAGATTTTATAATTTCAATTCCTAAGTTATAAGTTTTTTTACTTTTAATTACCAAAATAGCCCTGTCTTCAAAGTCCCATAACTTCCTCATCCAGACTCCGTTTTTAGCATTCTTTGGGCCTTTGGATTTCATTTTCTGAGTAGAATCTAATTATTTATATTTGAGTTCCTGATTCTAATTTATAAAAAGTTATTCTCTTAAAAAATTCATACCTCAATCCTACAATAGTAAAATTTTGGGGTCATTACAGCTTTAAATCAAGTTCTACGCAATAGAATAATGCACAAATTATAGCATTGTTCTCCATGTATATGCACACCATCTTTGATGTAGCTTCCAAGTCAATGAATAAATTGATTTCATGAGAATTGTTACTAATTAATTCCAATAGTTTTCAATATTGAGTATTATGCTTCATGATTAGTTCCCCCAACATATTAGTCCAGGCTTTGTTTGATTTTAGTTCCATGAGCACCATATTTTTAGAATTTTTCCTTTCATGATTTGTGTGTAATTTTTAGTAGTTTATGCACTTTCTTGATTCCTTAGGAATCCATTTAGTTTTTTAGACAATTTAGTTATTTTTTTGGCTAGATCTCATATTAGCAAGCTCTTAGTTCATGCATTCTATGCACTTTCTCATTAATGAACCATGTGTGGGACATATACATGGTGATTGGATGATTTGGTTTTAAGTGGTTTATTGTTTCCTTGTTTCATGATAGTTTAGCATTACTTGTTTAGTTGTTTGAATATTAGTTTGGCTTTAGAAAGTTTCTTAATTTAGTTTTAGAAACCTTTATTTTTATAAATATTAAGATTTGGAAAGTGTTAGTTTATGAGAGTTTTGTTTTTAGCAAGTTTCCTTAAGTAAAGTTTCTAGATTCATTCACTATGGTTTTGCATTAGTTTCTTTATTGAATGCATATTTGTTATAAATGTTTCTAATTCCATTGAAAATCTTTATTTTTAGAAAGTTTCCTTTAGATTGTGTTTCTAATTTTATGCATGTTTCCCATTCCATGTTGTTTAAGTTCCTAGTTTAATCAAAACCTATCTCTCTTTGGTTAAAGATAAGTGATTTAAATAAGATCCAATCAATTAAAAATTCCATGAGATTCCTCGTGGGATCTACCTCTTTCATATGCAAATTAGTACATTGATTCACGAGGTTGGGAGTTATTTTAAAGCTACAACAGTTAGCTTCCTTTGATGGTTCAATAGTTTGGTGACTTCTTAGTGTAATCCCTTAGCTTCATGGCTTGCATGGCTTGTCTTTCTCTAGCAATGCTTATGTGGTTCTAGTGGCTTGCATGTCTCCAAATCTCATCCAAAGCTTGCGAAATTGCTTGGATTTTAAATGGGTCCATTCCAGTCACCTTGAATTATCTTAATTGATTTTAAGACTCGTCTAATTGCCTCTGCATGATCATGACCCCTGCCTGAACTTTGGAATGATGAAAAATAGGGCCTCACTATCTAAATTGATCTAGATCATTGATTCCTATCTTAAGTAATCTCGGTGGTTGGATTACTCTTTCAATACCTATAAAAGATAAAAAAAATCCTAACTAATACGTAGAAATTTATGACAAATGACATACTTACTCTATATTAGCTTTTGAACATATAAAATGTTAGATTTTTGAACCATTAACTTAAAAATGCATGTGTCATTTATTTTGAAAATTTTCCAAAATAATGCCCATAATTTATTACACGTGGACTACTAATTGTGTACTTCTATACAAAATTGAATACATATCACAACCATGAACAAGCATTTTGCTAGTTTCGGGCAAAACATGTGGGAAAAAATCATGAAAACAAAAATACTTGCATTTTCTTAGGCACTCACAATTGCATTTGGCATATGCAACAAGCCCTTTAACCCCTAAGTTACCCTTAGTGGACAAGTTATGTCTTGTGAGGGTTTACAGGTAATTAACCCACAAAATTCCATAAAGTTAAGTTCCTTAGTTTTTCTTAGAGAATTCTCATCCACTAGTACTTTACTAGCTTTAACAACTTAAGAAAGATGAATGAGAAATTCTACTAGTTACCTACATACTAAAGCCATTTTATTACAATTATATCTTGGAGTGCAATGTATCTGCATGCTACATAAGTTTCGCCTTCTAAATAGAAATGCTTACAATCCGTTGAAGTAATGTCCTAACCTCAAATTCTTGCTAATATGCTCTCAGAGAAAAAGGCAAACAAAATTCTCTCAATATGTGACTGAATCTAATAACATTGATGGTTCATATAAGTTTATAAGTACAAATGAGACAAAGACTATGATCACTAAAAATGGTTTCCATTGCCAAGATCAATAGAAATATTTCACCATAATCCCTTAATATTTATATCCTCATTAAAACTATCTTACACCTTAAGATCAACACGTCTTTAAATGGGATGAAACTTAGGCTTGAGAGAAGATTTGCAAGAAAGGGTTAAAGGATTAAAAAATTTCAAATCTGAATAGTGGTTTTCAATAATTGTTGGAAAACTTCTCTTTTGAGTGCTGTGGAGTGCATATATTTTCTATTTTTCTTTCCTCACATCTTTTTCTTTTCTTTTTCCAATAATTATTTTAATTTTCTTTACAATTTGTATTTTTTGAAGGAAAGGCTTTTTCTACGTATTTTGATATTTTTCACTTCTTAGTTTTTTATACTTTTTAAACTTCTTCTACATCTCTACTCATGATTGAAACATAGTTAAATGATATTTAATTAGGGTTTTTGAGATAAGGTAGGTGAGGGTTTTGAAAAGAAAAGGCTTATCAAGAAGCTTAAAGGGTCTAAGTAGTAGTATAATATACTAGGAAGCTTTATATCTATAGGCTAAACAAGGATGGTCTATATCATTTCTTAGGTTTCTTAAATCCTAGCAAATTCAATAAATGTTTAGGAAAGAAAGTTAGTACTCCTCTTGTGATTCTTGGCAATTGACCAAAACAAAAGACATTGAGATCTTCCAAAGTTAGTGATTGTTGAAGAGAATGTGGAATCATACACATAGATGATATATATATATATATATATATATAACACCCATAGAAGGATGATATTCTCTAACACTCATAGGGTATAGGTCTTCATTAATTTTCCTTAGGGTCTTTAAGCCATAGCCATCTATCTATTTAGACTATGTGCTGTGTGTAAGTGTGTTCTGAGATTTAACTTTATAAATACTTTACAACATGAATAAAATGAAAAATTAACCATGTGCATCTCTATTAATAAATTAGGTATGAGAAATACTAAGATTCAAAAAGCCTAGTTCTCATCATGCTATAGGAACTTGGCCTTAGAAACTTAAAAACTATTTTTTTTAAATCATGAAAAATGCAAATCTACCACCCCAACCTAAAATAAACATTGTCCCCAATGTTTTAAAATATAGTATCCCTACATGTTGACTAATTAATGTAGAAAAAAATGAGACTTTAAAATTGTTGGGTTGCCTCTCAATGAGTGATAAGTTTGATGTCTTTAGCCAGACATACAATGTAATAGTAAAATAGAATGATGAATGCATGTTGGACTCATGATAGATGAAAATGTCATGGAACATCGGATGGAGAGTCTAGTAGATTGGTTCCTCAAGCACAATCTCTTCCATTTCAAGATTTACTAATTCTAGATAGGGTTTTGATCTTTGTCCATTTACTTTGGAAATCTCCTCATGCTTTTAAATTTTGATAGGTGAATGCGGAAAAATAGTATAAACAATGTAGGGTCTAGTCCATTGAGGATGAAGACTACTAAGAAATAGATGCAGCCCAGAGTTATATAAGAGGGCCTTTTGTCATGGGGTGAAGGACTTGCACAAGATGTGTTTATCTAGATGCATTTTCATACAGCAACTCATTGAGCTAGAGCTTTCTATTACTCCCATCATTATCTATGTCAAAATTGAGATTTTTAATGGCCCAATATGCTTTCTGATTAAGTTCAATTAGGAGATGACATGCCTTTCCATAGACCAAATGGTAAGGTGACATGCTTATAGGGGTTTTGAATGTAATACAGTAAGCCCATAATGTATCACTAAGTCTTAAAGACTAGTCTTTTCTATGAGGATTAACAATCTTTGCTAATATCCTCTTCATTTCACTATTGGATACATCTACCTGTCTACTAGTCTGAGGATGATATGAGATTGCAATTTTATGGATGACACCATATTTCTTCATTAAAATTTCAAACACATTATTATAGAAGTGTTTTCCACCTTCACTAATAATGGCTCATGGAGTAACAAAGCATACGAAATACTCTCTTTCAAAAACTTGATCACCACACTATGGTCATTGGCCTTACATGCTATGGCTTTCACCCATTTGGACACATAGTCCACTTATAACCGAAGGAGCTAGGAAAAGGTTCCATAAAGTCAATGCCCTAAACATTAAAAGGCTCAATAATTAGAATGGGGTTCATGTGCATCATATCTCTTTTTCCTACACTCCCTAATTTTTGATAATGTGCACATGCTATACAGTAAGCACGTGAATCCCTAAAGATAGTAGGTCAATAGAAACAGCAATACAAAAATTTTTGCACGTATCTTACTTGCACTAAAATGTCCACCACATGCATGATCATGGAAAAAGGACATGATTTACTAATGCACTATCTGGTATGCATCTCCTAATGACTTGCTAGGGACAATACTTGAACAAGTATGAATTGTCCATGAAAAGTGCTTAACCTTGATATGACATCTACTCCTATCTTGTTTTGACTAATGATTAGGCATTTGACCCATAATAGTATAACTAACAATATCAATGTACCAAGGTAATTGAGAAATTTGTAAGAGTTGTTCATTTATGAAGGATTCTATTATACCAAAGATTCACCAAAAGACTCTACAATTAACTTGGACAAATGGTTTGCTACAACATTTTCAAAATCTTTCTTATCCTCAGTCTTTAGATCAAACTCATGTAGCAATAGTATACAACAAATCATCTTAGGTTTAGCATCCTCTTAAAAAGAAGGTATTTCAATGCTGCATGGTCCAAATAGATGATGACTTTATATCCTAGCAAATAAGATCTAAATTTGTCCAAGGAAAATACAACAACCAATAACTCTTTGTCTTTAGTAGAATGATTGAGCTATGTATCATTGAGGGTCTTACTAGCTTAGTATGTCATAGAAGGGAGTTTATCAAGGCACGACCCTAATACAACACTGATTGCATAATCTAAAGCATCACACATTATTTTAAATGGTGCACTCCAATCTGACAGTTGAATGATAGATGCTGAAGTGAGTCCACGTAACACCACTAACTTTTGTAAGGAAATTGAATAAATAATGAAATTAAAATTTTCAAGGATATTCAGACTGGAATATTAGGGTTACTAAAAATACACTTCTCATAGAAGTTGAATCAAGGTATAAGACATGTATAATTGAAAACATATTCAACAAACCCTTTAGAATGACTGTAAGCTGGACAAATTCTCAATTCGGATGAAAAATCCTTATTTTTCTTCATTTTAAGAATAAAAGGAAAAAATGGTAATTTTACAAATAATTGAGACCTAAGACATCAAAATTTAGAATGTACTCAGGAATATGAAGCCAATGCCATTAAGTACACTCAATTCTGAGTCTGGGAGAATAAAACCAATTTTTCTCCATAAAAGGGCAAAATGGTCTTTTCACACCTTCATGGGGCTCACAAGGGATTCAGAAAGGGATCCAAAGGCTAGAAAATAGGTAATCATGAGTTAAACCACTACCACCTGTTAGTAGAGAAGGAGGTGGTAGTGGGAATTCTAAGACATATTAATAATCAAAAGAATCAAGATGATAATTACAAGTAATAATGGAAAATTCAAAACACCTCTATAAATATCTCATAAAATTCTCCAAAATTCTCCTAATGTTCCTCATGAGGTCCATTAGAATGCCCAAAAATCCCACCTCCAGAAACTTCCCCCATCTTCTTCAATTTTTCTTTCTTTCCCTCTTTCTCTCTTATTCTTTGTGGGCGTGTCCCCAGATGCACCCGAGCAGATGGTCCCATGTCTGCGTCGGGTGAGTCCAAGGACACATCATCCCCGATGAGTTTGGGTTTCCACCTGGGAAACCCTATTTGAATTCAGCATCACATTTCAACCGTTAAAAACAAGATCTTCACCGTCAAATGTGTTCGGACAGGGATGATCTACAAAAGCCCTTTTAACCCATGATGATCCACTTCCTAAATCTCCAAAAAAATCAAAACGAAAACCACTTCGGCATTGGTTGCTGTCTCTAGCAAATTCTTCAAGCTATTCTAGCCAATCTAGTCATAAAACTGTGATCTTGCACCATTGAATGCATTCAACACATGGTGATCTACCAAAGCCCTATGGTCCCCCACCTTCTTCGACAATGGTAGTGGAGAATTTTATGACTGAATGTATTGCCAGTGCTTGGGTTTTCTATCTTCTTCTCTGGCTTGATTCTTCTCCTCTGATGACCTTCTCCTCACAGGATTGACATAGGTAGGTGCACTTCACTCTCCTTTTTCATTTTTGACATGTATCTTAGGTTTTTCGGCATCTAGGGGATCTCCCCAACCATTGATCCATCAAAAATGATGGATCCGGCTTGGATGGTTGAGATCCCATCCATTCACTACTTAGATGCAACTTTTGAGCCGTTGGATGGGTTCTTGGGGCCCAAAAATCCAAGGAGATAAAATCTTAGCCCTTGAATTTTTTGGATTTAGGAGATCTAGAGAAAGGTTTATCCGATGGTCTAGATCGAAACGTCTCAACAGATTGGGTTCCAGCACGCTAGAGTGGAATGCAAGTAGGGATGATCCCTATGGTCTCGCTCCCGCATGTGTGCTCGCTTGTAATCTGCCACCTAGTACGTGAACAACGCTACCTGAGTCTACGTGACGGAGACGCAGGCTACCAGTCATCCCCACAACCAATATGCCCAGATTAGATCTGAGATGTCTAATTTTTAACTGAAAACTTATATCTTTAATTAAGAGCTCGATATAGTCCTATTTTAGATAAAAAAAGCTTCAATAGATTCTTTATTACTTGCCTTATGTACTAAACTCATGAAATGTATGTTTTAAATTGTATCTATTGATTATAACTACAAAATTCCTTAGTAATAGTAGTGGATCATGATCAAGATGATACCAAAATAGAAATCTAAACCGATAGATGTATTAAGAGGGTCCCAAAACCATAACAATCATGGTCACATTAGAATTTTGGGGTTTCTAGATCAAGAAAATGAACAGAAACAGTAAGATTAGAATTCAGCCTTAAAAATGGGCTGAAATCATAAAATCTCAATTCTGACCTCAATTTAACTTCAACTTGAGATCAGAAAGTTGGGATGGATTCCTTTTGATGAATAGAACCTAGTGAACTTAGAAAATATATATTTTGATGCAAGTAAAATTCAGTTAATAAAGAAAAGTGTTACGAATTCTTATGATTAGTGAAATTTGGAATGATCAAACTATATAATTATGATCGATTGATGATCTTATGATTGTGAGACATGGAATCAATGGTTATAAGTGATTGATCTATGTTTGATAAAGAGATCTAGCCTTAAGTAGAAAAAACCATAAAAGTGAATGGAAATCTCCTTGATCAAGTTGATCAAGGATGATTGGATAGTATGGATATGTTTTGATAAAGATATGAAGCTAATATCATGTGGATTTATAGATTGGATGATGATGATTTGGCATAGATCAAGATCTATGCCCTTCAATTGGATAAAAGGGCTTAAGATCTTCTTGATTGGATGGATCAAGAAGGATCAAATCATTTGATGAGATGTATCAATGATCTAATAATGAAATCATATTAAGAAGATCTTTTAGATCTAAAAGAAAATAAACGATCAAGATCTAAACCCTAAAAGAGATGAAAAATGATAAGGATCAACTAAGACTGTTGGATCAAGATGGATAGTTATGGTATATTAGATTTTCATTTAAATTATTGAATGTTATTATAATTGTCTTTTATTGTTTAGTAGATTTAGTTGTAGATTTATTTATTTATGCTTTAATGCTTATGTGATGGAAATTACATTGAAAATGTAATTAAATGAAATTAGAATGGAAGGACATTTACATGGAATGAATGAGATGGACTTAATGATAGTAAGGACCATAGTTAATAGGATAATATAAGGAATAGAAATTCTTTGGTCCAAATTAGGAGAATAATGAAACTCCATGAATGATATTTTAATGTTCATGGATTTAATTAAAATCAATTAGAAAGAGTACTTAAGGTTAAAAAGCTCATAGGAACCTTATGAAAGGTTGAGTTAAGGTTGCCTTAGTGAATGATGAACATCGTGGCTAAGGGGGTTCTCTAATAAAGCCACACTCTTTCCCCACCTTCCGCTGACATTTGTGAGGTCTAAGTGCCTCCATACATGAGGATTGAAGTAACCACTTTGGGTTCAACCATTCAACTAGTAAGCCTTAGCCAATTTGACATAAGGGGAGCTGATTAGACTTAGGATTGAATAAGCTACCCTCAACTAGTAAAATATTAACTAGTTGAGTAATAATAATAAGAGCATAAAAGGTTAGTACATCATCTAATCCTAATAAAAATTGTAATCAAGATAAGGATGATCGGACAAGATCCGGAGGATCTTGAATGGTAAAAAACAATAAGAATACTAATGTCATATTGTATTATGTATATGTAGAAATTATGTATTTATATGTAGAAAAATGTAGATAGAGAACTCAAGCCCTTGATCAAACATGATTGAAGGAAAAAATTAGGGCATCCCTTATAGAAATACATACTTGTATAGAGAAATAACTTTATACATATAGTTTGACAGATATATGAATCCAGACCATGATGGACAATGTGGAAGAATACCACTTGAGATGTATGAATCAAGATACTACTTTGAGGTAAGTGGATGTACAAGAATGTATTAAGGATTCATGTGTATACATATATGATCTCTTGTCTAGAATTATAGACCTTCATGATATAAGTATACTTAGTACCTTAGCATGATAATGATCCAATCATATAATCCAACTAAGTGATCCAACTAAGTGATCTAACCATATGATCTAACTAAGTGATCCAACCATATGATCTGACTAAGTGATCCAACCTCATAATGTAATTCAATTGATCCAATCTAATGATCAAATCAAATGAGGTGAAGGTAATGGGATGTGAAGACTAAGGAAACCCAAAGAATAGGGCATAGAAAATATTCTAGCCTTAGTTAAATAGACACATCGTTTGATATGTACAATGTATTTTACATACAAGCATGGTAGCTTGTGATTTTGTTTTACATAGTGCTAGGATTGGGGATGCTATGCTAGGGAAGTTAAGAGGGTTTAGTAACCCACTTCCTGAAACTTATATGATAGATACCATGCCCAATGAGAGGTCAGGTGGGGCAAAAATGGGAAGGCCACCACTGTGACAGCCATGGTCCACCTCATGAGGACATGGATTTGTTATTCCACAGTTAGTATTAGTGGAGGATTATACATTTATCCAAGCATGTTGTACTGATTGAGACTATAGCATAATAGTCCTAATGTATTTTGAATTATGACGCACATATCATAGGCATAGTGTAATGCCATAGCATGATGAGATACCACTACATGAGTTCCTGCAAAGAAAATCCCCATATAAGGATTGGCTAAATGTTGAATTCCTAAGTGGAAGTAGTTAGAGGAAGGAACAAGTTTTGAGCAATCTTCACTATTTAATGTAATTTATCCTATAAAACATAAATAACGTATATACTCTATGTTGAGATAACTCATGAGTAGGTAAACACAATTGAATAATGATTGAGGTATGTATTCTTATATTAGTGAAGTAGTATATTTTTGTATCCCCTACCAAGCATAGCTTACTGAGGTATTGTAAATGTTTCAATGGTTACAATACCTCAAATATAGAGAAGGAGGATTAGGAGCTCAAGACTGTATAAGCCTTAAGAAGATTTGGAAGAATAATCAATCAGGGTATAACCCTTAAAGACATGTATTTTTATTTGAGAGCATTGTTAAGAAGATTTGGAAGAATAATCAATCAAGGTATAACCCTTAAAGACATGTATTTTTATTTGAGAGCATTGTATTATATTGAGAGTTTTTAATGTATGGTAATGTTTGAACTTTGAATTATGTAATTTGGACAAGTATTGTACTGATAGCGGGCAATATTGTGAACCATTTGATGGATTTTGAAATTGAATAAAAATATATTCCTTCAATGAAATTTTATCTTGTATAAAAATTCTACTTATGTTATGTATGAGGTGATGACTTGGGTTTTTCAAAATAAATTTTAAAGAAAAGAATTTCTGCTGTTTTGTTTTGCAAATTTTTTTTACTAAGGGCACCCTTCCTTTGAGAAATGTATTACAAAATGTGTTACAAAAACATGTGTCATCACAGTTGGTATCAGAGCCATTAATCCAGTGACAATACAGTACCCTTATGTCAAATATGAAGATGATAATCCAATTAGAAGATGAGAAATGGTGAGTGAATAAGAAATAAGTTATTATTGGATGAGAATGAGTTATGTGATCAACTCATTAGTTAAGAATGAGTATAGAAAGAGTTAACTCATTAGTGAAGCATGAGTATAGAAAGAGTTAAGCTCATTAGTTGAGGATGAGTATAGAAAGAGTTAAACTCATTAGCTGAGGATGAGTATAGAAAGAGTTAAGTGTAATGAAGGAATAGTATAGCACAAGTAGATATTACTTAGTGAAAGGACTAGAAATACTACTTAGTAAGTAAGAATCCTAATAAAGGGAATAATAAGATATAGAAATCAATAAGAAAAACATTACAATAGATAAAGATGTAATGCATGATATTCAGGTCTAACCTGAAGTCCTGAGTAAGCATACACATGTAGAAATAAAGTACACCAATATTAGTATGTATATAACCATTATTAAGTGAAAGAATGGAGATTAAGGGAAAGAAGTGATAAATTGGAAAATATGATGGAAATAGTGTAGAAGGAAAAACTTTAACCTTTATAGGAAAGGTGAAATAGAGATTTATGAGAAATAGGTACTAAAGATGAAACCTTAGAAATTATTATAAAAATTGAAATTTATAATAAATATATAAATAAATATAAATATAATAGTTATAATTTCCACATATATAGTATTATGGCAAGTAGTTAAATGGATTTAATCATCAAAATAGAGATGATATTATTTGGAAGAAATATAAGGAGATAAGTGAGAAAGTTCAAAATTTGTAAATGAGAATAGTTTTAAATAAAGAGGAATAAGGAGATAATTAAGTATTTTCTCTCCAAAATTAGTAAAGGCAAATGTTTTAATAAAGAGATGATACTATTTGAGAACATGAAGAGATGAACTTTAAAACTAGAATAAAATGAAAAGGGAGAAGAGAGTTAGATATGTTGAAAGGGCAAAAGTATAATCCCAAACTTATTAAGAAGATAATTAAACCATGAGAATATATGGTTAACACGGAAATTATAGCCCGATATATGGTACAACAAATGTGAAATCACTAAGTTAGAAATTATATTGGTATGATAAATCAATTATGGAAATTTGCACAAAGGATTATCAAGGGATAGTGATATGACAACTTTGATGATATTGAAAATAATTTTGGGACTATAGTAAAGAGAAGTACATTGGGCATGGATGGTGAAACAATTATGGAAAATAAAAGAGAAATATTGATATGATGAATTGGGAAAATGTGGTTATTGGTTATTATATAGAGGAGTACATCTTATTGATCATGGCAAATGAAGAGCTATATATGAATAGAGATATTAATTCCACTTAGATGACAAAGTTGGTGATATTGAAAGATTTAAGAAATATAGTACGGAGAAATATATTTTGGAGGAATGGTGAAATAAAACATGAGAAATGAAGACCTATAAACAAATATTGGTTGTAAATTTAAGTTTAAAGATGATTATGAATAAGGTATGAATCCAAATTTATGGAGAAATAAGTGCTTAGATATTTTGAAGATTTTCAATCTTACATGAGATTGAATGAGGAAATATCTATAATAGATGAGGAAAAGAACATCAAATTATTTGAATGAGTTGAAAGAACAAATTTTAAGAATTTGGAGTGATTGTAGAAATTACAATAGGAAAGTAACAAATTTCCTTGGAAAGAGAGAAAGGAAGGATCAATGTGTGGATGGAGTGAACATAAATGAAGTTATTGAGGAAATTAAGTACCCTCTTTCTCTATAAGGATGAGCATTCCCAGATTTATTATCATCAATTGGGAATTGGAAATGAAACATCATAGTATGGAATCAAAACAAATTTGAAGTTATATGAGTTGGATAGAGGATATTCATGAATTTGAGGAGAATGAAATATATTAGATGAAGTGGTGATGATATATGGAAATGGATTTGAGGAAAGTAAGAGCATTTATAGGATATATGTTAGACACTTACAAAACTTATCAATTATTTGGTAACTATACATGTTGATTGAAGAAAGAAAAGTTTAAGGTCATATAAATTTTAAGGATGATATGGAATGTGACCCAACAAAGGTGGAATATGATACTAAAATATGAAATGATAATGACAATAAGAGAAATTTATCTCTTACCAATTGTATATAAAAAGGACATTCTTTTAGTGTAATCTTACTATTGATTACATAAACCCAAAAGAGTTTATTGTAGATTGTTGAGAATTGAAGAATATATGATAAATTATGAAGTTTTTAAAGGCTTGAGAATGGATGACTACAAAGTCAATATAGGCACTTTTAATTGGAATTATTGATAATACTTCAAATAAAAGGTTAGTATGATATGAAAAAGGTTATGACGTATGCTTGAAAGAAGCATGAGGAAATACATAATCTAGAATTGTTGAAACCAATGATATATATATATATATATATGAAAAGGGAAAGAGATAAATATTATCATGGATTGTAAGAATGTTTAGAATATTGTTCTAAATATGAGAAAGAGATAACAGAACAGGATAAGGAATATATATGAAGATTTAAATGATACTATCTTGGAAGGAATAATGTAGAAAGTGAAGTATTATGAATAAAATATAACATAAAGGGTGTTACAAAAGCAATGGATAGGATGAGAATGAGAATGAGAATGAGAATGAGGAAAGAATCAGTACAAGGAAACTATTATTCAATGATACAATTTGGAAAGAATTGGCAACAGAAGGAAATAGTAAAGAAGTATGAATTGTAGAGTAGAAATGAAGTAATCACTCCCAAATAATAGAAGAACAAGGAAAGAGATAATTACTTCCAAATATTGGAAGATTGTTACAAAGAACAATAGTTGAAATTATAGAATCCAATCAATATGTCATTTTGATAGATAGTCTAAGGCTACATATTAGGAAAGCTATGTCACAACTATATATGCTGAAAGAGAATGTGGCGGAGCAATAGAAGTTAGAATGGAAAAATATGAATCATGGAAAGATTGGTGAAAATGAGGAGTAGAAATTTAGTCAAGTGAAATAGAAGCTTTTGAAACAAAATGATAACTTAGATAAGAGTTTATGAATCATTTTGGAAAGACTAGCAAGAATCAGCTTAAGCGAATAGTGCATAAGCAAGGTTAGTCATGTGTGAGCATTTTAATATGAATCAACCATGTGATTTAAACCTTTGAGGAGAAGGTAGTATGAGAAATGAATGAAAGGAAATAGGATTTCCTTAAGTGGCAAGGCCACATGAGTAAAGCTATGAAAGAATTGCAAAAACTCATAAGTGAGTTAGTATGCAAATTTTGAGGATGAAATTATTTTAAGGGGGCTAAATTGTAACACCCCTAACTGTTGTAAGGAAATTGAATAAATAATGAAATTAAAAA
This sequence comes from Warburgia ugandensis, assembly GCA_035236585.1. NCBI lineage: Eukaryota > Viridiplantae > Streptophyta > Magnoliopsida > Canellales > Canellaceae > Warburgia > Warburgia ugandensis. The sequence goes on along the minus strand of CP141133.1, from coordinate 54,922,386 downwards.
TTTCAAGAAAATTTAGGTTGGAATATTAGGGTTACTAAAAATGCACTTCTCATAGAAGTTGAATCAATATATAAGACATATATAATTGAAAACTTATTTGACAAACCCTTCAGAATGACTCTAAGCACAACAAATTCTGAATTCAGATGAAAAACCCTTAGTTTTCTTCATTTTAAGAATAAAAGAGAAAAATAGTAAATTTACAAATAACCGAAACCTAAGACATCAAAATTTGGAATGTACTCAGGAATATGAATCCAATGCCACTAAGTACGCTCAATTCCGAGTCTATGAGAATAAAACCAATTTTTCTCCATAAAAGGGCAAAATTGGCTTTTCACACCTCCATGGGGCTCACAAGGGACCCACAAAGGGATCCAATGGCTAGAAAATAGGTCATCATGAGTCAAACCACTACCATCTGCTAGTGGAGAAGGAGGTGGTAGTGGGAATCCTAAGACAATTTAATAATCAAAAGAAATTAAGATGATATTTACAAGTAATCATGAAAATTTCAAAACACCTCTATAAATAGCTCATAAAATTCCTAAAAATTCTCCTAATGTTCCTCATGATTCCCTTAGAATGCCCCAAAATCCCAGCTCCAGAAACTTCCCCCATCTTCTCCAAAATTTCTTTCTTTCCCTCTTTCTCTCTTATTCTTTGTAGGTGTGTCCCCAGACGCACTCGGGCAAACGACCCCATGTCTACATCGGGCGCGTCCAGGGATGCATCGTCCCCAATGAGTCTGAGTTTCTTCCTAGGAAACCCTATTTGAATTAGGCATCACATTTCAACCATTAAAACAAGATCTTCACCGTCAGATGTGTTTGGACAAGGGTGATCTACAAAGCCCTTTAGTCCCATGAATCGAAACGAAAATCACTCCAGCACTGGCTACCATCTCTAGCAGATTCTTCAAGTATTCCACCCAATCTAGCTGTTAAATAGTGATCTTGCACCATTGAATGCATTCAACACATGGTGATCTACCAAAGCATAATGACCCCCCACCTTCTTCGGCATCGGTAGTGGAGAATTTTATGACTAAATGTATTACCAGCACTGGGGTTTTCTATCTTCTTCTTTAGCTTGATTCTTCTCCTCCAATGACCTTCTCCTCATCGGACTGGCACAAGTAGGTGTACCTCACTCTCCTTTTTCATTTATGGCATGTATCTTGGGTTTTCTGGCATTCAGGGGATCTCCCTGGTTGTTGATCCGTTGAAAACAATGGATTTACCTTGGATGGTTGTGATCCCATCCATCTGCAGCTTAGATGCAACTTCTGAGCTATTGCAAAGATTTTTGGGGCCCAAAAACCCCAAGAGATGAAATCTTAGCCCTTGAATTTTCTTGATTTAGGAGATTTGGAGAAAGGTTGATGCGACAGTCCAGATCGGACCGTCTCAACCAATCTTAACAGATTAGGTTCCAACACACTAGAGTGGAAGCAAGTAGGGACGCACCCTTTGGGCTCACCCCTGGTAGTGTTCAAGCATGCGAGCTGCACCTGGGTGTGAACAAAACTGCCTATGTCTCTGTGATCGAGACACGGGCCACTAGTCGTCCCCGTAACCAATACGCTCATATTAGATCTGAGACATCCAATTTTTCACTAAAAGCTTAGATCTTTAATTAAGAGCTCGATATAGCTCTAATTTTAGACTAGAAATCTTCTATAGGTTCCTTATGACTTTCCTTAGGTACTGAACTCATGAAATATATGTTTTAAATTGTATTTATTGATTATAATTACAAAAATCTGTAGTAACAGTAGTGGATAATGATCAAGAAGATCCCAAAATAGAAATCTGAACCGATGGATGAGTTAAGAGGGCCCCAAAACCTTAGGGATCAAGGTCATAGTAGAATTTTTGGGTTTCTACGTCAAGAAAATTAACAAAAATAGTATGATTGGAATTCAGCCCTTAAAATGGGTTGAAATCTTAAAATCTCAATTCTGACCTCAATTTAACCCCGAATTGAGATTAGAAAGTTAGGATGGATTCCTTATGATGAATAGAACCTACTGAGCTTAGAAAATTTATATTTTGATGCATGTAAAATTTAGTAAATAAAGAAAAGTGTTACTAATTCTTATGATTAGTGAAATTTGGAATGTTCAAACTATTTAATTCTGATCCATTGATGATCTTGTGACTATGAGACATGGAATCAATGGTTATAAGTGACTAATCTATGATTCATTAAGAGATCTACCCTTAAAAGTAGTAAAAACCATAAAAATGAATGGAAATCTCCTTAATCAAATTGATCAAGGATGATTGGATAGTATGGATGTGTTTTGATGAAGATATGAAGCTAATATCATACAGATTTATTGACTAGATGATAATGATTTGGGATAGATCAGGATCTATGCTCTTCAATTAGATAAAAGGACTTAAGATCTTGATCGGATGGATCAAGGAGGATCAACTCATTTGATAAGATGCATCAATGATCTAATAATGAAATCCCATCAAGAATATGTGTTAGATCTAAAAGAAAATAAAAGATCAAGATCTAAACCCTAAAAGAGCTGAAAGATGAATAAGGATCAACTAAGACTATTGGATCATGATGGATAGTTATGGCATATTAGATTTTCATTTAAATTATTAAATGTTATTATAATTTTCTTTTATTGTTTAGTAGATTTAGTTGTAGATTTATTTATTTATGCTTTAATGCTTATGTGATGGAAATTACATTGAAAATGTAATTGGAATGGAAGGACGTTTACATGGAATGAATGAGATGGACTTTATGATAGTAAGGACCATAATTAGTAGGATAATATAAGGAATAGAAATTCCTTGGTCCAAATTTAGAGAATAATGAAACTCCATGAATGACATTTTAATGTTCATGGATTTAATTAAAATCAATTAGAAAGAGTACTTAGGGTTAACATGCTCATAGGAACCTTATAAAAGGTTGAGTTAAGGTCACCCTAATGTATGATGAACATGGTGGTTAAGGGGGTTCTCTAATAGAGCCACGCTCTTGCCCCAGTTTCCGTTGACGATTATGAGGTCCAAATGCCTCCCTACATGAGGATTGAAGTAACCACTTTGTGTTCAACTAACTCAAAGTCCCTGAGAAAATTAGCGGAGACCTAAATACCAAAGTGAGTGTTAGAGATTATCATATTTCTAAGGGTTATACATAATTTCATACATTCTTTAGTGTGCATAAAGTTTGAATGATCTCAATATCTTTGTTTTGGTCAAAGTTCTTTGGCAACATCACTTGATGCAAAAGGCTATGTGGGAGATGGAGGATGAGATGAGGTGTAAACACCCAGAGCTCTTTCCTTAAAGGTATGCACATATTTAAAATTTGAGGATGAAATTTTCTATAAGGGGGAGAGGATGTAATAACCCAAAAAAATTTAATTTTGGAAAAATACACAAAAAAGGGGTAAAATAGTAAATACATGCGGGCCTACTTAAAGGGTTCGGGACCCACGCATGTGGCTATAAAAAGACTACCTATCTTTTCGTATAGCTAAACCTTCCCTCTCAGTTCTCGTGTCTCTAGCAACATATCACCGATGATTGCTACTTTTTTGGCAAGTGTGTTTTTCTTTTTCCACTTGATATGATGTGCGTAATGGATTCAGCTATAATTGGCCAACCTGAATCAAGGTACACCTCATCCCCCCTACCCACGTTCTCCATTCTAATATGGAGTAGAGTTTTTATGATTTTTAATCCCGTAAATGACGTGGAAAGTCATTTTTTCGGTGACTACACAAATTTTTACTGTCTTTGCAAAACTAACTTGATGAAATGATGTCAAATGGATGATCTAAACCATTCATCTTGTGCATGGTAATATGAAGAACAAACCCATGGATTTTCATGGTGATCAAACGGCTAGGGATGCCAAAAAACTCAAAAAAAATAAGAGGAAAACTTTTAGGAATGTGATAAAAGTAATGTAAAAACACCTAATAACGATAGAGTTTGTTGAAAAGGTGCTTAAAAACATGATCTAAGCAAAAAATTGAGAGAAATAGTGCAAAAATTGCACCATTTGGACACCTGAGCGTTGCCGGTGATGACCAGAGTCCAGTTGTCATCTCTAGTGACGGTGGCCAGCCAGTCATCGTCTCCGATGACGTCACCCAACGGCGACTGCTTGTTAGCGTATGCAGGTGATGTTTGGACTATGAACGCACGTGGGCACATCAGGCTGCGCGTAATGGGCGGTGGCATGTAACATGCGACGACATGCATTGCAGCCTGCGTTTGCCACCCAAATTCCATGGGCATGACACTCACCACACGCGTGCTCCATGTGTGTGACATGTAGCTACATGCACACTCCATGTGCGTGACATGCAGCTACACAAGCACAATGCATGCGGCTGTATGCACATGCAGCACGCACACACACATGCACGTAGAGTGCATGCATGTGCAAGAGGTGCACACATGAGCTGCAGTGCGGTTTTTCTAGATTTTTGGGGTTCTCTGACATGTCCATTTACAAAAAACTTGATTTTTAGGAGCTATAGAGGTTCAAATCGTGATCTGAAAGAGACATTGCGATTGTATCGACGACGCAGATCTAAATTTGACTTGAAAATCTAGATCTAAATCCTTTTTTTAAGAGTTAAACCACTTAATATCATTAGATAATCTAAATCAAGCTGATCAATGGATGATCAGGCCTTAGACCTTAATGGTATACATCGAATGTGAGATGATCTAGGGGATTAGAAGGATAGACATCATTGAATTGCCGAGTGATAGAGGATTTATAATGTGACAGGTACGTGAGAGCACTTGACGTGACACTTCCACGCGCCTGATTAGAGCACCACAATTATTGAGGTAGGTGATTTCACTCAATTACTTTAGTAACCATGGCTTGTTCTCTAATGTTTTTGAGGCATGTGTTTTATGTCTTCTCATGTCACATAAATAGGTCCCTACTTTCTTGTTGTAGCATGACATTCCATTTTTGCTAATAATCATGTTTACATGTGATGTACTATTTTTATCATGGGCTTTGATTGTACTTATTGGGATTATTTATAGAGTCTTTATATGCTTTATATCATGTTGATGATTTATGATAGGTGCTTCCACCCGGTGAGTACTATGCTAGGAGGGTTCTAGGGTTGGCCACCCACCCTCGGACTTTGTGATGATGATGATTAGACATTGCCCTTGTGTAGTACAGGGCCAGGCATGTAGGTGGTGGTATCGTGGGTAATCCGCCCTACCCAATCAAAGCCCATGATAAGAATAGTACATCACATGTAAACATGGTTATTAGCAAAAAAATAGAATGTCATGCTACAACAAGAAAGTAGGGACCTATTTATGTGACATGAGAAGACATAAAACACATGCCTCAAAAACTTTAGAGAACAAGTCACGGTTACTAAAATCATGAAGTAATTGAATGAAATCACCTACCTCGATAATTGTGGTGCTCTAATCATGAACGTGGAAGTGTCACGTTGCACCCTTCGATGTACCTGTCACATTATAAATCCTCTATCACATGGCAATTTAATGATGTCTATCCTTCTAATCCCCTAGATCATCTCACATTTGATGTATACCATCAAGGTCTAAGGCCTGATCATCCATTGATCAGCCTGATTTAGGTTATCTAATGATAATCCATGGTTTAACCCTTAAAAAGGAATTTAGATCTAGATTTTTAGTCAAATCTTGGTCTGCACTATTGATACGATCACAATGCCTTTTTCGGATCGCAATTTGGACTTCATAGCTCCTAAAAATCAAGTTTTTGTAAATGAACAGGTTAGAGAACCCCAAAAATCTAGAAAAGCCGTGCCACACGTGCTGTTAGTGCATGCGCGTGTTTACCACTCGCATGTGCATGCACACATGTGCCGCTCACGTGCGTCCCCCTCGTGCGTTGCTTGCACGGGCTGTGCGCATGGCATAAGTGTGTCATGCATGTGGCATTGCATGTTGCATGCATGTGCATTGCGAGTGTGGCGTCTGCATGGCGTGCACTTGTTGCTATGCATGTCGCCACATGTTATGTGCCACTACGCTTTATGTGCTGCCCATGTTCATTCGTAGCCCAAATGTCACCCACATGAGCCATCGAGTAGTCATCGCTGGGCGCCATCACTAGGAACAATGGCCGGCTAGCCACCATTGACGATGCTTAGGTGTCTACATGGTACAATTTTTGTACTGTTTCACTCAATTTTTTATGTTGATCTCATTTTTAAGCACCTTTTCAACAAACTCTATCGTTATCTTATGTTTTTTCACAATTTTTATCACGTTCCTAAAAGTTTTTCCCTTATTATTTTTTGAGTTTCTCAACATCCCTAGCTATCCAATCACCATTGAAATTCATGGGTTTGTTCTTTGTGTTATTATACACAAAATGAATGGTTCAGATCGCGATCTAATAATGTTTCATCTGTTTACATTAAAAAGAATAATAATGCCTACTATTTTACCGAAAAACAGCAATCCACACCATTTTTTTGCGTTAAAAATGATAGAACTATAAGGAAAGAAAGGGAAATCGTAGAGGGTGGCCTACTATGGTCAGATCGGCCAAACCTAGGCTTCCCTTCACTGCGTGCACCTGAGAAGGGAGTTTCATGTCGTTGCCGGCATTGTTGACACAGAAATCAAGAGGGATAGTTTGGCTATACAAAAAGATAGGGTAGGCTTTTATAACCTCATCGTGGGTCTCACACCCTGTAAGGCCCATGTGTATATACCATTTTACCCTCTCTTTTTTTCTTTTCTTTTTTCAAAATTAAAATTTTTTGGGTTATTAAATCCTCTCCCTCTTATAGAAAATTTCATCCTCGAAATTTAAATATGTGCATACCTCTATGGAAAGAGCTCTGGGTGTTTACGTCTCATCTTGTCCTCCGTCTCCCACATAGCCTCTTCAACCGAGTGATGCTGCCAAAGGACTTTAACTAAAGGAATGGTCTTATTCCTCACTCGTGCATCTTGCTATCCAACGTCCGTATAGGGCACTCCTCAAATGTCAAGTTAGGCTGTATCTCTCTTGGAATCTATTCGAGTACGTGGAATGGATCTGGCACGTACTTCCTCAACATGAAAATATAAAAGACATCATGTACTTCAACCAATTGCGAGGGTATGGCTAACTGATAAGCTACTGGTCCCACCAATATATCTGGGACTGAGTCCCCCTGACACCAAATCTCATCACGCCCTTCATAGGGGAAACTCTTAAAAATATAAGTTCTCCCACCTTGAACTCCAAGTCTTTTCGTCTCCTATCAACATAGCTCTTCTAGCGACTGTGAGCTGTGAGTAATTGTCTCTGAATGAGTCGGACTTTCTCTACACACTGCTCGATCAACTTTGATCTCATAACCCATCTCTGTCCCACATCACTCGAGTACAAGGGAGACCAACAGGGTCTGCCATAAAGTGCCTTATAAGGGGCCATGTTGATACTCAAGTGGTAGCTGTTATTATATGCAAACTCCACTAGTGGCAAGTGCTCATCCCAGCTACCCTTCCAATCCATGACACACGCTCTCAACATGTCCTCAACAGTCTGAATTGTCCTCTCAGATTGGCCATCCATCTGGGGGTGGAAGGTTGTACTGAATCTCAATGTCAACCCTAGAGCCTCCTGCACATTCTACTAGTACTTTGAAGTGAACCATGTGTCTCGATCTGAAATAATCATCAAAGGTGTTCCATGCAAGCTCATGATCGCCCTGACATATAGCTTAGCCAAGCTGTCCACAATCTGCATCTGTTTGATGGGGGTGAAATGGGCGGACTTTGTCAATCTATTGATTATGACCCATATCATGTCATGCCCACTAGTAGTCCTTGGCAAGCCCATTATAAAATCCATAGTGAGGTGGTCCCACTTCCACTCCGGAAGGTCTAACATCTGTAATAACCCCACTGGTAACTGATGCTTTGCCTTAACCTACTGACAGGTCAAACATCTTACCACGCACTCACCAATATCCCTCTTCATCCCATTCCACCAAAAGTGTCATCTAAGGTCCTGGTACATCTTCGTACCTCTGGGGTGAATAGAATATGGGGACTGGTGCACCTCCTATAGTAAGTCATGACTCAACTGATCATCTGCAAGAACCACCAATCTGCCCCTATATCTGACACCCCCATCTAGCCCTCAAGAAAAATTAGTCTTATCAACCATGTCCTATATCTTAGCATCACTAATCTGTGCCCCAAGAATTCTATCAAGGAACCCAGATCGAGTCGAGAGATTTGCGACCATTACCCTCGACTTTTTGCTCAAGGCATCAGCTACAACATTGGCTTTTCCCGGGTGGTATTGTATGGTAAAGTTAAAGTCCTTAAGGTACTGTATCCATCTCTGCTGCCTCATGTTCAGATAGTTCTGTGTGAAGAAATATGTGAGGCTTTTGTGGTCAGTGTATACCTCAAATTTCTAGCCGTATAAATAGTGTCTCCAAGACTTCAACACGAACACTACTACTGCCAACTCTAAATAGTGGGTTAGGTAGTTCACCTCGTGCGTCTTTAGCTGACTCAATGCATAGGCAGTAGCCCTCTCATGCTGCATCAACACAGCTCCTAAACCCCTTCCTGATGCATTACAAAATACCATATATCCACTTGACCTTAAAGGTAAGGCCAGTACTGGCATGGTAGTCAACCTCCTCTTGAGCTCCTGAAAGCTATCCTCACAAGCATCAGTCCAAACAAACCTGGTGTCCTTCCTAATCAAGGTGGTCAAAGGCAAGGTGATCCTCGAGAACCCCTCAATGAATCGTTGGCAGTAACCAGCCAAACCGAGAAAACTACGAATCTCTATCATGCTCGTAGGCCTCTCCCAATGCAAAAATGCCTCTACCTTGGCCGAGTCCACAACCACACCATCCTTGGACACCATGTGCCCTAAAAACTACACCTATCCAAACCAAAATTCGCACTTACTGAGCTTTGCATATAAGCAATGACAGCGAAGCGTGTCTAACACAGTGCGAAGATCCTCCCAGTGGGCCTCATGACTAGGAGAGTAGATTAGGATATCATCAATGAAGATGATCATGAATTGGTTTAAATAAGCCCAAAATACTTTATTCATCAAGTCCATGAACACTGCTGGTGCATTCGTCAAACTAAAGGGCATTACCACAAACTCATAATGGCCATACTGACTCCTAAATGCAGTCTTAAGGATATCCTCCTCTCTAATCCTCAACTGATGGTAGCCTAATCTCAGGTCAATCTTAGAGAATACCCGTGCTGACTAAAACTGGTCAAACAAGTTGTCAATACGAGGCAAGGGGTATTGATTCTTCACAGTAACACTGTTTAGCAACCGATAGTCGATGCACATCCTTAAAGACCCATCCTTCTTCATAACAAAGAGGACTGGTGCTCCCCAGGGAGACCCACTTGGCCTGATGAAACCCTTATGCAGAAGCTCCTGCAACTGTACTTGGAGCTCTCTCAACTCTACAGGGGCCATCCTATAGGGCACCTTGGAAATAGGTGTTATGCTTGACACCAAATCTATGGTAAAATCAATTTCCTTCTATGGGGGTAGTCCTAACAGCTCGTTTGGAAATACATCAACAAAATCTCGCACCACCTCTATCTCCTCAATCAATAGCTACTCACTGTTAGTCATCATGACACAATCCAAAAACACTCGACAACCTTGAGCGTAACATCGAACTACTCTCATGGCTGAGATAACACAAGGGCCACTAACACTCTTCCTGCCCTAGACTACGACCACTTGTCGATCTAGTACACAACATCTAATTTGCTTCTTACACCTGTCTATCATATCCCAAAATGTTGCTAACCAGTCCATCCTCAAGATGATATCATAATCCACCATATCTAATAGGATGAGGTTAACATCCATCTTAATGCCTGATATCTCCACTGGTACCCTCTCAAGGTACTTAGTAGCCTCCACTGTCTCTCCTATCAACATCGATACATCTAACCCAAATGTTAACTTAGATGTGTGCAAGTCGAGGCATGATGCAAATGTATATGAAATAAACGAATGTGTAGACCCTGAGTCAAAAGGAACTCTAGCATGTTTATTAGCTACTAAGATAGTACCTTTCACCACTTGGTTCATGGCATGTGCCTGCCCAGATGTAATGGCGAAGACACGTCCCTGACTACGTGGCACTACCTTTGTAGTGGCATCTGTCTTCATTGGCTTGTCTCTTTGACCTCTTGGGTAGTCTCTAATCGCATGCCTACCTCACCACATTCGTAATATTTGAATGGCTGTATTGGCTGGCAAGGTTGCTGTCGTTGGTGGTGGTGGTGGAATTGTTGTGGGCCATGATACTGATGGCCCTATCTCGGGCATGCTCACCCCATGTGTCTGCCCTTACAATGAGGGTACACTCTCCTGACCTCTCATGTGTTTAGGAGGTACTGCTAGATAGGACGCCTTGAGGCTGTGTGGACGTGAAGGGCCTCTTGCCCGTAAAGGGCTAACTCATCTCTCCCCTACTCCACACCAAGTCCTTCTCGAGCATGGAAGCTATGTTTGCAACTTGCTTCACCATGGTTGAGTATGTAATAACTACCTCGTGCTCAACTGTGGTAGCAGCTTATCAACAAATCTGTTTCTCCCCTCCTGATCTGAGGTTAAAGGGGCAGATGCGAACCTTTGTAGTTTAGTGAATCGATTTAGATATTGCTAAACTATCATACACCTGTGTGCTAATGTGGCAAATTCCCTCTTCATAGCAAGTAGGGCATCAGGAGGGAAGTACTGCTCATCGAAGATCTCCCAAAAGTCCTCCCATAATAGTGGTGCTGAAGATGGGGGGTGGGTCTGCTACTGAGTCTTCCACCAAAACCCAGCCTCGTCAATCAATAAGTAGGTCGCTAATCTCACTTGGTGCTCTGGTAGAATCCTCATCCCTTTGAAGGCCTTCTTGACCTCAAATAACCATCTCTCTACCACTATTGGATCTCCTTCCCTAGGAAAGGAGGGTACCATTTTCTGAAACCTCTTGAGTTGCTTTGTTGATGGATCGTACTGCCTTGAGGATCCTCCCTCTATATCTCCTGGCATAGGAGCTGTCGGTACCTAGTGGGATGATTGTACTATGTGTCCCCTTGTGCTACTGCAATCATCGCCGAGTGGGCAGAGTGAATAGCCCACAATGCTACTCGAACCTATTGTGTCATCTTCTGAGTGAACTGCGGCATGAGTTCCTAAACTACGCGAGCCACTATAGCCGCCTCCAAATCCCCTTGCTTAGGTGTCACGATACGTGTAGCCATTGGTGCAGCAGGGGTGGATCTCGTCTTTTGTCAAGGAGCTATCTGTCAATGTTTCAATATCATATCATGCAAGTGATCCTCCTATCTCCATCTCAGTCAAGAACTCATTTGGTGTAACTCAAATTGGACGCTTAAAGTGTGATGACATAGGGCATCATTATTTCAACCCAAATACATTAAGCCTACCCAGTATATTATATCACTAGTCAGACCCTTTGAGCCTCTTAGTAAGCCTTTTCTTTTCATAGTAAGTAGAGATGGTAGAAAAATTTTGAAGAAGACAAAAGTAAAAGAAGTTAAAAATATCAAAGTCTACATGAAGATAAAGCCTTTCTCAAACAAATACAAAGAAAAGTAGAAATATCACGAAAAAGAACAGTGAAGAGAGAAAAAAAAGAAAATATTTTCACTTTAATTTACTCAAAAGAAATGTTTTCCAAACAATTAGTGACGACCTTTACTCAAATTTGAAACTTTGAATCATTTTTAACCTTTTCTTTCATAACCTAAACCAATCCTATATTTCATCCTATTTGAAGACCTATTGATCTTAAGGTAGAAAATAGCCTTAAAGAGGATATAAATAGAAAGGGATTAAAGTGAACTAGCCTTACTAGTCTTGGTAATGGCATCCAATGCTAGGGATCATAATTCTTTATCTCATTTATGCTTAAAAAATTATGTCAACCATTAGTATATTTGGATTTGGTCACATAGTGAGTGAATTTTGTTTGACCTTTTCTTTGAGAGCTTTATTTTTGAGTGTACACTAGTGAGAATTTGAGATCAAGACATCTTTCCCATGGAGTATAAGTATATCTATTTAGAAATCCTCACTTATGTAGCTTATACATACACTGTATGCCAAAATATTATTGAAGAAAAATTGCTTTGATATGTGGGTAACTTGTAGAATTTTTCATTCATCTTTATTAAGTTGCAAAAGCTAGTAGAGTACGAATGGATGGTAATTATCTAAGATAAAATAAAGGACTTAGCCTTCTTGAATTTTTGTGGGTATAGTCAATGCAAATATAGATGAGGCCTAACTCATCCACTAAGGCTAACCTAGGGGTAATATGCTAAATGGAATTGGGAGTACCTTTGAAAAGGGTTCATGTTTCCAAGGTTCATTTTTTATGAGTGTTCATTTTTGTATAAGAAAGGTACCTAATTAATAGTGCATGGGTTATAAGCTATAAGCATTATTCTAAGGTTTTTTTGAAATTTCATAACACATGCATTTCTGACCTAATAGTTCAATAGTTTGATATTTTGTAGGTTTAGAAGCTAATTTAGAGTAAGTATGTGAATAAGCATAATTTTTTAGGATTTAATTAGGATTTTTACTCTTTTGTAGGTGTTGAGAAGATGATCCAATGGCCGAGATCAATAATATAAGATTTGAAGATCAAGATTAAAAGAGGGTGAAAGAACTAAATTTCATCATTTCAAAGCTAAATCAAGGGTTAAGATCATCTTAACTCAAGCAAATGAAGTCTAAGGAAGCAATTGGAAGAGTAAAGGTTATTAAAATGGGTCTGTGCAAAAAGGCCATGTAAGTCCACCACCTTGGCATGAGAATTGGGGCCATGCATGAAGTTTTCTAATCTAACAAGAAAACATGAGGAAGCTAAGCCATTCAAGACTTGAAGCTAAGGACTTAGCCACTCAAATCATCAAGCACTAAGCCATCAAAGTGAGCCACCAAGCCTGTGACGACCTGGGTTTTCCTATGCATTTTTAAATACAATCTCTAATTCCTAAGGTAGGATGCATTCCTATTTGAAAACCATTTTATAAAAACCATGCAATGCAGCGGAAAATCTTTAATTTTTAAACTCATTTTGAAAACCTCGAGTGTCATTTGCTTTCACAACAACCAAAGTAATTTTTGAAAAACTTTAGAAACCATAAATGTTTTTCCCCAGGTCTTTTCAATCACAGCACACAGCCCAACTGTAATTAAATACAACTACATGTCCAAAGGATTGAGGGTTTACTTACATGTATAACTGTCTCCTCTTTCATTCACTTGCTCGTAGCACTAATATCTCCTGAGACATATTCTATTTATGAGTGGAACTATCGTGAAAAATGTTAAGGATAAGGTGAGTATATACTATACTCAGTAGGAGCTTATCACTACTAGTTTTATAATGCATGCGATGTTTTAAAATCATATGCTCTTTCCAAAACATGTGCATCTCCGAATACTCAAGTTCAATATCGATATAAAAATCCATTGTCAAACTGAAATACTAACGACTTAAAGCATCACATAATCCAAAATTGAAAGTATCATATATATCATAACATTACGATATGCATAAGATGCTTCATTGAATCCAACTCATGGATCTCTAGTATGGTATGGTCGACCAACCTCATATCATGCCACATGCAATGCAAATAAGTCCACAAACCATAGGGTCCAACTATGCCCACGACCTCCTTGCCGTGTGGTCCCAGGGTACCTGAGGACACTCGGTCATAGCCTCCACGGGGCCTATGACACGTCGACCTAGTGCCGTGACACTAGTGGTAGCCCCCTGTATCACATGCAATCGACGTAGGGACATTGCCTCTTTTTGGGCGTGGTACCCATCCACCTAATAGTGGTAGAGGCTGGGTGGCCAACCCAAACCCCTCGGCATAGCACCCACGAGCTTTCTAGCCCAAATCATGTATGATCAAATAAGCCAAAAACCTCTTTTCAAAACTTGTCCTCTTTGGGTCCCTCACAACTGCCTAGCCCTCGGTACTCCAGCATCTTTTGGTAACCCTCAAGGACATGCAATTTTTGTAAGAACTTAATGCTCACAAATCGTGCAATGTATGCAATATTTTGCAAAACATATCTATGCATAATGTATATGCAATTCTTTACAAAACATGTCTATGCATAAAGCATTTATCACATGCATACTGAATTAAGTCATGCTAAACAACTCATATACTTAAAACATGTGTTCTCAAAACAATAATAGTTCTTTTAAAAGAATCTAGTAGTGATAGAGCACCTACCTGGCTAGGTCACGCTAACCCCTTTGTCCTTGTACGCTCCTGAGCATGGTTTGGGGAATCAAGGTTAGTTTGGCCTATCTTTTATGGGTTTTAGAGTAATTGGTCTTATTACTTAGGCATTAGGGGTCCATCCCTATGCCTATGGGTGTCCTAAGGTCCTAATTGGGCCTTGGTATCCTCAGTTATCCAAAGGTCTAGTGGCCATGTGCCACCATCCTATTCTAAGGGTCATGCCCACCTTTGGTTGGGCCTTGATCAAGGATTTTATAGCTTGGCTGTGTCCGTGTCGTCAACACGGACACAACGCCTTTTGTGGAGCCTCAATCGGAGCTCTAGATCTCAAGTTATAAGCGTTTTAGTGTCGCACGTACATAAGGGTCTCAAGAATGAAAAGACTGAATGCTAGGGCACTGTGCGTCTGCGTCATGCTCCTCGGCTTCCTTAAGGAACGAGAAAACCTACATCGCTAGCACGCTGTATGTCTGCGGCGTGCGCCTCAGCGAGCGCGTCTACAAACACGTCAGGTTTTCCCGCCCGACTCCCTCTTTTGCAGGCGCGTCACCGGACGCGCCCGTTTAGTTTTTCAAATGGGAACGACGTGTTACGTTCCGACTGGAACGTTCTGTTGTCTGGGGGACCGGGGCATCCTCAGGACACCCTGGTTCTACCCTGTCAAAACAGTGCAGCCCAGGGAACGTCCCTGGGTCCTTGGTAAGTCTCCAGGGCTCCATTTTGCATGGTTTTTCATGCAAAAACCTAGGGAAATTGATCCTAGAACTACTGTGAAGATGGGTTCTGAGGGATCTTGGGCATACCTGGCTCGTTGCTGGGTTTTTCTCCTTGTTTTCCCTCTAGGTCACTCCTCCACAATGGGTTTTTTTCAACGTTTTGGGCTGCCATTAGAGGCGCCCAAGAGCTCTATTTATAGAGCTATGAGAGGGTTCTTGAGGAGGCTCTCACTGCCTTTGAATGGCGGTGGAGAAACCTCCAGAATGGCGGTGATTTCTCCTCCAATCACCGCCATTCTAGAACCCTCTAGAGGTTGAAGATGAAGGGTGCTCGTATCAAAACGGGCCCTGTGTTTTGCAGGCTAAATCCGTTTTTTTTTAATAAAATTATATTTTTGCCCCTGAACTTCAAAGGGCCATAACTTGCTCATTTTAACTCCGTTTTGGGTGATTTTGGTCTTGTTGGATTCCTTTTTGGATACACACCTAATGGTGTCATTTTTAGGACCAAATTTCTGGGTTCAGTCAAGGTGAATAGTGAAATGACCAAAATGCCCTTATCTTCAAAAAATGAACTTTTCATTGCTATCTTGGGATTTTAATATTACAAAATTGGAGTCATTACAAAGCCACATGAGAAACATGCCATATGGAGTCATACTATTGGAAGAGAATTTTCAAGCAATTATCCATGCTAAAAAGTGAATTTCAATAGATAATTAGAAAGGAATTTGGGTGACAATCAACATGGTAAGATATCCATGCATAGGTGGACCAATCAAGAGAGAGACCAAGTCTAAATTCCTTACTTATTCCTCTCTTCCTCTTTCCCCACCTCTTTTCTCTCTTTCCTACTCACCATATTACATAATTAGAAAGAGAGGAATTCCAAATCACCTTCCTTGAAGGGTGACACCTCCCCCCTTGTAATTTGAATCACTTCCCAACTCCACTTCCTAATTCCACTCATCTCTCAACTGCCTTATGTCCCTATCTCTTTTCCCCATCTCTCTTACCGTTTTCCACCTTCTTTCCATCCCATCATGCAAGACACCTTAAGGAAAGGGGTTCCATGTCTATTCCCTTAGAATTCAATCACCTCTCCCCCCCCCCCCCCCCCCTCGCTTTCCCTTTTTCTAGGGTTTGTATGAATTGTGTGAACATGTTTTTCATGTCACTCATATATGCTTTAAGTTGGACATTTTTCCTTTCTTGGCTTTGAATGAACTACTAAAGATTATCCTCCATTGACCTCCTAGGTAGAGTCATATATGGTCTAGGTGCAGGTGGTCCATGGTGTTGTGGGGAATGGTCTAAGTGTGAGCTAATAGCATTTGATCCATTTTGCCAACTAAAGTTGGGATGAGTTCTCCAAATAAAGTTTCTTATATGAGAATATGGGAAAAATGACCATTTATATGAATTTAAGGCATTTGCCTATTCGTGAAGCACATCTTAGAATTTCAAGATTGTAGGGAATTCTTGAGTAAGTTGTGTAGTACTCTCACTAATACCACATACTTGTTTGACCTTTTTAGAGGTAGCTTTTGACATTTATATGGCCTCTAGTTTTCTAGCTTGGGAAGCTATCTTTGCATTCCTATCATATTTTTCATTCATGGCATATATGCCTTCCTTAGAAAATGTGGTGGGATTTTTCTTATCTAGCTAATCCACTTTCTCACAATATGACTAGGTTTGAGCACTCTTAGCTAGCAATTCCAAGTACTCCAATGCCTCCTTTGGTTGTTTGTTTAAAAAGTTACTGTTGCACATCATGCACATCATTCTACAAACTAATGCATTTTAGAGTTAAGCTCTTCATAAAAGAAGCTAATAATTAATGCTGTAAGGTTCATGTCCATGATGCAGACACATCAACAACAAATCCTTAAAACCATCCCTACATTGTTAGAATGTCTCTTTATCCTTCTAATTATAGTTCATGATTTTTCAGTGAAGAGTATTGATTTTATGGGTCGACAAAACCATTTTCAAGAACTCCCTTATCATGTCTTTCTAGGCTCATATTGAACCTCCTAGTAGCACATTAAACTATATCTTAGCTTTTTCCTTCAAAGAAAAAGAAAATAGCTTGAGCCTTACAGTATCTAATCTGACATTTTGTGTGCACTGTGTAGTATACACTTCATCAAATTCTTTTAGGTGTAGGAAGGACCATCATTGTCCAACGCATGAAATTTGGGAAGTAAGTAAATTACTCCTATCTTTAAGGCAATCTCATAATGTTCTCATGTTGACTACTTAAGTCCCATTCCCTTTGTTGATTCCTTATCAAATCTCTATATGGTGGTAGATTATTCCTCTGTGGTGGAAGATCTTCATCATCCATGTGTGGTGGTATCCATCATTAAAGAGAATTTGAGGATCAATTTCATCTATGTTATTTCTAAGAGATGGATTTCTCTCTTGATCAGCCATTGTGGGCAACTGATCAAGTTGTATATTGTGTTGGATTGGTTTGACTAACCTTCTGCTACTATTGCATATCCAATGCATAAAATAAAAGATTTTTTATTATTAGAAAATTAAACTATATAACTTAAGATAGTGTACAAGTAAAGGAAACAATTAACAAACTCATTGCTAGCAAGTTGAAAGATGTATTGATTATCTTGATTTCCATAAGGGGAGTAGCTCTTAGATTAACCTAATATAGATGACTCATCCTCTCTTTCAGACTTGTACTACTACTACTAATCATGTTAGATCCTTGCTAACTCAACCACTTCACACTCTCCCCAGTTAGTAGTAGGTAATTTAATTCATAGAATGTGTTGGAAGAGCTTGTCGTTTAAATACCAAGATAGTGATTTAGTTTGTGGCCACTAGATGATAGTAGTTCACTCCTTCTAAAAGAGTCCTTCGATCTCAAGGACTTCTATAGATCTATTCTAATTGACTTTTAGATTAATATGGAAGGCTAGGATGCTTAGTAGCTGATGATTAGCCTAGGTGGTCTAAGAGGTGATAGTGAAATTCACCATTAATTTTGTATGGTATGATGCCCTTACTAATCAATTTCCATTCTTCATGGCATTATAAATCACCTTAAAGCAAGTAGGCATGTCCTAAAGATATAAAGAAACAATAGGCTAATGCAACAACCTAGAAAATATGCAATAATTAAAAGATGAATGCTATCTATATGAGATTATACTATGAAACAAGTATGCAAATCCACATTAACAATGCAAAACTAAATTTAGAAAAATAAAAGATAAAATGGATCTTATAGTGGAGTTCTTGAATCAAGTCTTCTTGTCCAAGGTTAAACCATTTACAAACCACCTCACCTTGTAAGGACCTATGGTTTATCCTTGACCTATATTATTACAACTAATTGAATTTACAATTTGAAATGGAATACATGTCAACCTCACTACAATTCAACTCAAAAGAAAGATACCTAATCAAATTATCCTAAACCTAATGCTTTGGCCACACAATCACATCCTTAACAACAACTTTTAAGCATTTGGTGTATCATTAAAATTACTTACAAGCACATGATCAATGTAGTATATTCACAGAAGCTAGGTTTACCCTACAAGGAATCTCATAGATTTACAATGGATTGGATTCTATTTAGATCAATTAACTTTAGCCAATGAGAAAGAGTTGTGATCAAACTAGGACTTTAAAGTAACATGAGATTGAGACATATATAAAATTAGAAACTAAAAGTAAGGAAACTTGCCAAAAACTAAACTAACCAATGAAATTAGAAACTATCCTAAATTCCATGAATTCAAATAAAGGAAACTACCATAAAATTAGAAAGACCTAAACTAAGCAACTTAACTGAGAGAAACTACTAAAATTAACAACTTTAGTAATTTAACACTTTCCTAAAGTAAAACTTACTAAAAATAGAAATTGCTAATATTAAAAAAGGAAACTTTCCAAAACTAAATTAAGTTACAAACATCTAATTTGCTACTTTCAAAATAAGATTATGCAACTAAACTAAGAAAAAATCAAAGAGAATTTACCAAATGTTCCATGCGCATGATCCATGGATGGTGCACATGGTTCATGGGTCCAAAGATGGCCAAATTTAATGCTCTAAATGCAAACTAACATGTAACCTAATCAATGAAATTAATAAACAACCAAAAATCTAAATGGGCTCCTAAGAATTCAATAAAAAAACAATGCTTAGATGGCTAAAAACAGAGCATGGAGTTAAGGAGAGCACTTTCCAAAATTTAAGCACTTAAGTACATCAAACAATTCAAGCATAAGGAAATAGCTGAAAACATAACTTTTGTCCAAGGAAATAACCCAGATCCAAAGTAAATTGATGAAAGAAACATTCCATAACAAGGAACTTCAAAGAACATGATTGAACCAATGCCAAATTACACCCAAAATTGGATGCACAATACACATTCTATTGTTGAAAATTGCATCCAATTCCTAAGCATAAAATCCTATCTAAATAACAACAAAAATGAAATCTAATGCTCATAAACTAAAGTATGATGACATTCAAAGAAAACCCAAAAAGTAATAAGAGAAGGCTAAGTGTGTAAACTAAGTCAAGGAAATTGACCTAAAACAAAGGTGGGAATAAGGTGAAAAACTAGAATTTCAAGGGAGGAATTCAAGGCTAGCTAGCTCTTCTCTTGGCTGTCACTACCAAAGAAGAGTTAGCATAAATCTTGAATGAATAACAAAGAAAAACTAGTGGAATGGTTGCAAAGGACATAAGAGGAGCTAGATGGAAAGAATGTTGCAAAACTAGAAAGCAAAACAAGTGCAACTAAAGCAATGAAAACTAAACTAAAGCAAGCAAATTGCTAAGATGAATTGGAGAGAAAATAATCAAGGCAATAAAGCATCAAAGAAGTCCCAAAGTCCAGCAGCAACTAAACACCAAACAAGAGCCATGTTGCAAGGTCTCTTATCCACATCTACCTAGGAAAAAATATTGGAATCACAGGGATATATATAGATGTTGCAGCTTTCAATTTGACGAATGATTAATGTAGGAAAGTGGCGGGGATCTAGATCTATGTATAAGGTGGACTTTAGAGGATGAAATTAAGGTGGAGATGATGTAATAATTATGGAATAAGATAGAGAGAAGGTCATGGGCTGACCAGTTTCCTAATTTGAAAAGGGAGTGAGGCATCATATTCCTTGGAAAGAAAGTGGATTTCCATGCTCCTAATTGAATGGAATTTGAATGGTGGGAAGAGTGAGGGAAATAAGAAAGAATAAGTGGAAAAATGTGAAATGAAACCTAAGGTATTTACCTATTTGCATGGACTTGGATCCAGGGTTTTTAATTAGGAAACCACTAGATTTTCCAACTAAGTAGGTGGCTCCCTCTTTGAGTTATAAACGTGAAACCCTAAGATGAATGGTAGATTAGGGTTAGGAAATGGATTAGGAATGTGTGTTTTTCTACCTTGATGGGTCCTTTAATCCACGATCATCTTACCTTTTGCACTTCTCTCTCAAAATCCCTTAAGAAACACACTTCTAGCATAGGAAAGTTTCTTGAATTGATGCTCCAATTGTGTGGCTCCATGTAGCACTCCTCCTTGGCTTAATGGCTCATTCCTTGATAGTTTGAGTAGTTTCAAGGATTGAATAGCTCATGTAGTTTGTCACACTTTTCTCATGGTTTTAATGGCTAAAGTGGCTTGGATGGCTCCCATGTGAAGGTCGTAAAAATGCATGAATTTTTACATGGATCATTTTAATCACCTTTCTTTCTTCCAATTTTTTTTAGGGACTCTACCGCTACACCCCTGGTCAGAGGTATACTGCCCCCTACATCCCTAGCTAGCTAACAGTGTAGCTCAGCCCATGAAAAACTCTACAAAGTATAGGTTATTGAATCATCTTCCTCAATTCCTGCAAATGTAAAAAAAAAAAAAACCTAATTAAATCTTAAAAAATTAGGACCATTCACATACTTACTTTAGTTTAGCTTCTCAACTTGAAAAATATCAAAATTTTGAATTATTAGGTCAGAAATGCATGTGTTACAAAATTTTTGAAAAACCTTAGAAATAACACTATATTTTATAACAACTGGGCTACTAATTGGCTACTTTTTATACAAAATTGAACACTTATCATCATTGTTGAGAGTTATCCTATAAGTGTATAGTTAGTCAATTGTAGTATTGCAAGGTCCAATCCACAGGGTGGATATAGTGTGAATTTAAAGCACAAAATTATTCTATTATCATAATCCAAAGGGATTTACACTAGAAAAATTATAAAATGGTGTGATAAATTGATCAAATGGATGAGATAGATTCGAGAGAATTAACTATGATTGAAAGCTAGGATTATAAATTACCTACACTAGCATTAGAATTTACCACTAATTATTCCTCTTTATAACTCAAGAAGTAGATCGAAACTATGATCATTTTCTTAGAATGTGTACTCGTAGAAAATTCAACTTAAAATAATTAGTTAGTAGAAACTAGATAGATTACCAAATCCTTAGTATTCCATGTAAAATCTAACTATAATGATTCAAGGATTAATTCCAAGTATTCATTATGAAAGGTAATGACATTGAATCAAAGAATTGTACGAATGACAATTCTATCTTTTTTCAAATTGAGATAAATTTTATATTAAATTTTTTATGACATTTAACATACATAGGAAGTAATATGTATTGTTCCTTAAGGTTATTCTTGGATCACTCTAATCTTTACAAAAAAAAAAAAAACTATCTTAACATAATTTTATATTTAAGTAAATTAAGTAAAGAAATATTAAAGTAATAAAAATTTAAATAAATGAAATTGATCTACAACTGAAGGAAAGAACCATCCTTAGAATTGTGCTAAATAATATCTACTCTCTACTATGTTCCACTTACTTGATTATTACAACAATTGAGAAAAAGGAAATGCAAAAGTGAAAAAGATATGAGTTTTAAGAATAGTTTTCAACATATCCTTGGTTTATCATGTGTCAAATGCATCCAAGAACTTCCACCTCAAATCCAAAAAGAAATCAAAGAAAAACCAATGCTTGTAGTAAGTGGGACTATAACTTTGGAGAGTGTCACTAACATTTTAGTAGGAAATAAACTATGAAAACCACTGACCACTAGCCACGAATTCATATTCCAAATGATTCCTTAGTTAATTATCTTCAAAATAGGATATTATACACTAAAATAGATGATAGTTGAATAAGATATAAAGGTACATAAATGAAAGGAGAGTGTCCTTACCAATTGAGAGTTTCAAGAATTTTACTACATATTCGCAACGAGCCTGATGAATAGGGATACTTTGGCCATTGATATCACCACCTTAGAGATTGAATTTTTCTTTAAATTTTGTAATCTAGTATAATCTAATGTTAAAGAATCAAATCGTATGGTTAGATTTTGGATAAAACTTATAGATTTGAAGATATTTGATTAGAAATATGGCTAATTCATCACATATAGTAACAATCCTTGTTATTGTTTGATTACACTAGTAAGTGCTGATGAAGTTGGTCACTTCAACCATTATTTTCTCCAACTTTCATATTGAATTTTTGGTGAAAATTTCTTATCTTACCTAATTTATTATTAAAGAATCCATTTGTGTAGTTTTCTTTTCTTAACTAATAGAATGGAGGATATTTGATATCATAATATGATGCATTCAATAGTAACATTAAAATAATAGTACCTATTATTGTTTTCTTCACAAATCACACTCAAAAGTCAATGAAATTGCTAAGAACCAATAGGAACTTCTTCCTAAGGCTTAAGAGAACATTTCAAATGGTTTAGATCATTAAAATAGAAACAAAAGACATGATTGAAAGAAGCAAAATCCAATGTTCTATTTTCTCCAGTAGTGATATTAAAAAATAGAAAGCTCTATAATTACTTCTGCTTAGGATGTCTTAACTCAAAATCTTCATGAGAAAGAAGGGAGTTGTATCAACAATTTCGATCAAGGATCAACACTGAATAAAGGTCATACGAGGGAAAAATCCAAGGTTCTATTACTGCTCACCTATAGGGGTAGAAATAGTGAAATGAGGGTGGAAAGCATAGATTTCACAATGCTTTCTTGATCTCCCTAATGGAAATCCTTTAAGGGAATGCTAGAGATCTTTATTTTCTAGTTTCTCTTTTGTTAGATTTAACCTATACCTAATTTCCATTCATAGCATTTGGAAGCTAGAATGACAATTGATGTATGTTTTAAAATTACTTGCAAGCGCACCAATTAATGTAGTAATTTGATTGTGAGAGAGGCAGATCCCACAAGGAATCTTACAGAATTTTAAATAAATTGGATCTTATTTCACTTATCTTCAGCCAAAGAGAAACTAGAAAAGCAAATAACATCCAAAAGGGAACATCCATGGAAATGGAAACTACTAATAAGGTAGCATACTAAAATTAAGAATTTCTATAAACCAAGCTTAGAAACTATCTAAATCTACTATAAGATGCAAAGAAATTAAGTAATGAAATCTAAACTAAACTTGAACAAATCCTAATCAACAAATCATGCAACAAAGACTTAAGTGCTCATGGAATATGGAAATTGGCCATGATTCATGAAGTGAAAACTTGGCCAAAATGGTGTGCTTGAAAGCTTAAATGAAAGATGCATGGAAACTAGGATGAAATGTGCACTTGAAATTTACTAGAATACTCCATGCCCATGACTAATGAAGTGAAAACTTGTCTAAAATGGTGAGCAGGAAAGCCTAAATGAAAGATGCATGGAAACTAGGATTAAACATGCACATGAAACACACACATAAAACACAAATTTTATAGGACTTGAAGTATGAGAAATAAGAATGGAAACTTGTGCATGAAATGTGCCACTTTATCGAATTGAAATTCATACAAAAATGGGCATACATATTACATGAACATGGAAATAAAAGTACACCCTCTTCAAAACATACAATTAACCCAAATTCATATCCAACATTCACTATCCAATAAGTAGCATGTGTGATCCAAAAGAGAACCAAAGAGAAAGAAAGTGGGATAAAAGATGGAACAAACTCAAAGATGGGTAAGGAATGATAAACAATCGGAAGGCAAGGATTCAAAGGAAGAACAAAGAACAACTTACTTGATCCAAAGGTTACCATCTCTTGGTTGTCACTACAAGAGATTTATAGCTTAGGATACAAGGATTTAAAGCATAAAACTAGAACAAATAAGAAAGTAAAACAAGTAAAGAACAAGAATCATGAAACTAGAAAGTAAGGCAACAAGGGATGTAACTATGTAAAGGATCCAACCTAGAAAAACTTGAAAACCAAAGGAAGAATACTTGCTAAGTTTAAAGTAGGGTTGGAGGGATGAAGGTTGAAACCCCAGAGGAGTAAGATGGGAAACCCCAACTTTTCAAGAGGGAGGCATCCTACCCATCTCTATGTATTTCTCATGTGGAAGCCTTGGATGGCTTTTACAAGTGAATTCAATCTTCTAAGGTTGCGAGAATTCTAACTTAAGAGATAAGAGAGAGGGAATAAGGAAGTGGGGATAGATGGTTGAATGGGATAGGCAACATAGGATGGGAATTAAGAATGTGGGTGGAAGTTGGGAATAGGAAAGTGGGCGGAAAGGTGGGATCCAAAATGGAGTCTTAAGGAGGGAGGCCCAACTTTTGAAGGAAGTTGGCTTCCCCACCTTGCTTAGTATGTAATTCATGTGGGAGATTGGAAAGAAAGAGAAAAGATGGAGAAAGAGAGAGAAAGATGTGAAGAAGATAAGGAATGGGTACTTCTATGATTGGTCCACTTAGCATGCTATCTTACCATGTGATAATCCTTACTAATTATCTCTTTAATTTTACAATTTTTGTATAGGATAATTGCTTCAAAAAGTATTACAACCTTGTAGCTCCATGTGGAATGGTTTAAATGGCTTCAAGGCTCACTTTGATGCCTCATTGCTTGGCGTCTCAATTGGCTTAACCCCTTGGCTTGATAGCTTGGATGACTTAGGTGGCTTACATGGCTCCAATTAGCATGCATAGGTGGTGGAATTGCATGGCTTTTTGCATAGGCCCATTCTAATCACCTTTGATTCTTTCAATTTCCTTCTTACTTACCCTAAGATAACCTTAAACTTTGATTAAGCTTTGAAATGATGAAATTTTAGTCCTTGCTCTCTATGTTTGATCTTGATCCTTGATCTCATCTAAAGTGATATTGACCATTGGGTCATCTTTTCAATGCCTATAAAAGGCAAAAAAATTAATTAATTCCCAAAAAACTTATGATTATTCACATAATTACTTTGGATTAGCTTTTGAACCAACAAAATATCAAAAATTTAAATTATTAAATTATTAAATTAGAAATGCATATGTTATGAATTTTTAGAAATAACACTAGATGTTATAACACATGAACTAGTAATTGGGTGCTTTTTATAAAAAAATTGAATACTTATCAGCAATAGCAATACGTGGAGCAAACCAAGAACACTTCCATGCTAGGTTATGGTTGAATCTTCAAAAAAAATATGAAGATAGAGTGAGAGAATTTCAATGAGAGCTTTCTTTATTTACTTTAGCTTTTATAAAGGAAAAATTATATGAAAGTAAAAAATAAAATAGTGAAGTAAAATGCTTAATACACTAGTAGATCAATTGAGTAGACTTTTTCTCTTCCCTCCAACTCCTCTCTCTCTCTCTCTCTCTCTCTCTCTCTCTCTCTCTCTCTCTCTCTCTCTCTCTCTTCTTGCTCCTCTCTCTTCACTCTTTTCTTCCCCTTATATAGAGTGAGGAGTAGCCATGTTAGCAGCTGCACCCTATCTCCTCGTACCCCCCATTCACCATTACCTACAATAGGAATAAAACATTTACTCCACTTGTTGTAGGACATGTAAGGATTGATACATAGAATAACTTTTTATTTGATTGATAATCATAAAAAAACTACCATTGACTCTCTCCTCCAATCACTCTATCCTTTGATGAAAATGGAATGGTTCTAGGTGATTTCTCTTTATAGTATTAGTAGCTCCATCTTGTTTACAAGAAGTTTAGTAACTCTCCTTGTACACATGGCTTCATCACAAAGATATCATCCTCAAGATCTCCGCGCTTCTTCTTTCATCCATTTTCTATTGCCTATTTTTAACTTGATCTTCACTTTAGTAAACCATCCAGTGAAATCCCTAATCATATCATGATATTCCATAGACTCCTTTATTATTCACGTATTGTACATTCTTCCATTTTATACATTCCTCATCTTATGTGCCCTTCATGCGGGAAAGAATGAAAGATTGAGTTGGACCCATGTATGATCTTTCACTTTCACAACATAGTGTAAGTGTGCATGAGCTTGGTGGTGGAATAAATGAATTGATCCTCAAAGACTAGGGCTTCTACTTCTTCATTGATGTGATTTATTAAAATTAGATTGATCTCAACCATCTATTTATATTTAAGCTTGATCAGCAACATAATTTTTTAATTGACTTGATCTCACCATTAGGATCTTAAAATACAACCCTAAAATATAGTGAATTATGATTTTAGTGCAAATCCATCATAAGAGTGTAAAATTGATCAATATATTGCATTAAAACAAGACAAAATTTGAAGTTTTTTGGATATAATATTGAGCATCAATGGGCATGCTAGGAAGTCATCCAACCAACCTCAATGTGAGAATTGTGATATTTATTCTAGCCCAACACATCCCATTACTTCATGGGCATCAAGCTCCATATTTTTCAAAGCAAGTGAGTATGCCAAATTCATTCAGATCTCATAGTAATTACTCCTATGCTGATTCCAATTATCCTGGATGGCTAGGTATCTTGATCAAACATGATCTCAGGATTATCAGTGTGGATCATTGTGGTTCCACCCTCCTCAATCCTTTCAAAGTACCTCAATGCCACAATAGTATGAGCCATGCATGTTATTTTCTCCACACAGAAGAAGAAATAATAGAAGAGACCCTTAGGTTATATATAGGAATGACTCATTAACCTATTTCATAGATTGAATACCAAAGGGCTCAAAAAATTGTTGAATTTATAGAAAGGTTTGAGGAAATTAAACAAATTGATGATTATGAGAAGCACATCAATACTAATACTTGGATTTATCATTGGAAACTTCTAAGATACAAAATTTCCTACCATCCCTACAATCCTCGAACATTGATCCACTCGAGCATGTCTTGCCCATTTTTCTGATTTTGATATAGACACCTCCATTAATGAAGTGAATGAATTATTTATATTGATAGCCCAAGTAGGAACCCGACATTTCCAAAGATTAAATTAGATCCATGCAATGTAGAAGAAATATCTCATTTATTCTTACATTCTTTATTTGACTAATTACAAGTTACAATGTAGATTCATCTAAAATCTCACCAATGACCGCAAAATAGAGAGAAGGGTAAATTAATTTTCTAGCCCACCATCAATCAACTCTAGGGTACACATTAGAAGATACTAAGGGGGTTAAACCCCACTATTTCCCAACCTCAAGAAGGACAAGAACATCCTTTCAAGGAAATGCAAAGCCAACTTAATCCACAACTATAGGAAAATGTAAAGGAGGAGGAGAAATATTACATAATTTTCAAAATGAGCCTTATCTCCCCACTATGCAAACAATGGTGGCCTTTTATGTTCTAATCTTAACACCACCATCCATTTCAAGAAGGAAAATGTATATTAACTACCATGAAAATCTTAAATGTAGTGAGAAACTCCTCCATTTAATTACTAGAGTTAGGATTATGATAGATTAGATTAGCTAGTTAGGTTTGGGAGTGGGGTAGGGTAGATTGGTTAGTTAATTTATTTTTAAGATCACATTATTTTTGTATTTGCATCAACATTCATTATATGTTAACATTGCATTCAATAGACCACATCGACAAATCAATGCACTATCCTATGAGTGTAGGTACATTTCTTCTTACCCTTCCTCTTAGGTTTATAATTTTCATTTGTCCATGGTATGTATTTCTAAAGATGGAGGATAGTGTTTAATTTAAGTCAGAGGGTGGGTTATTTCAAATTTCTTTGTGCTCAATTAGGTTTTTAAAGTCATTTTAGTAAAATTCTTGAAAAAAATAATGAAAAATTGTGATAAGTTCCTTTATAAGGATGAGAATTCAAAATTTTTGAATATTTAATTTATCTTGTGAACTTTAGAT
The DNA here is from genome assembly GCA_035236585.1 of Warburgia ugandensis. Lineage (NCBI taxonomy): Eukaryota > Viridiplantae > Streptophyta > Magnoliopsida > Canellales > Canellaceae > Warburgia > Warburgia ugandensis. The sequence goes on along the minus strand of CP141133.1, from coordinate 54,894,152 downwards.
TATTAATAGATTTGTGTAAAATTATTTCATCTTATTATTATTTTTTATATTTTTCCATAAAAATTAAACTCAAAATAATTATTGTATAAATAGCCATATATATCATTTAAGCTCAAGGATAACTTAGATACACTAAATAAGATTTGTGGAGACTATATACCCATGTGAGATTAATTCAATTTTTTTGTAGCAAACATAAATTCTTAGTTGGTCTCTTTATTCTTGTTTTGGTTAATAATCAAGAAATTATAAATAAGACTATACCATTTATTTCTTAAGTTTATGGTAATTCAAAACATATGAAACCTAAGAAATGATAGAGGTCATTCTTGATAAACCTAAAGCCTTTAGCCTTACCTATGTTATTATTTCCCACTAGTTAATCTCTTTAGCCTTTTCTTTGTAAACCCATTGACAAAGTATATCCATTAACCAATGTTTTTGGAAATATATTGAGATGGTTGGATAAGTATCTTTGGAAAAGTATGGACAATACAAGTTAAAAGATGAACATCAAAAGGGCTAAAAAGAGAAAATTACAAAAAGATGCTGCATTCAAAAGTCAAGGAAAAACAAGAAAGTGTAGGAAAATAGCCAATGAAAAGGAAATGTTCACTCTTATGGGTAGAAAATAAAACTGTGAATATTGGATAAAAGACCTTTACATATTTTTCAAAACACCTTTATGTGCCCTTATACCACTTTTTTCATAACTCTATCCTAAGCTCATGTTTCATCCTATTAAAAATCCTGACTTGATCTTAAGAGAAGCATGACTTGAATATGGTTATGGATGAGTAGGGAATATGGTGATGTGTAACATATTCTTAAATAGTTGATATCTTTCAATAGCCCATATCAAATACTTTCAAGTTATTGTCCTTTGATATGAAATATGTTACAATTTGGCCTTGATATACAGAATTCTACCTGCACATTAAAGAGAGATTTACCGCTTTCTATGTGTGAAGAATATTATGTGAGATTTGAAGTCAAAGCATACTTTTGAATAGTAATTCATGTTATATTTAACTTGGAGACTAGTAATTATGTACATGTTGGCAATATTCACATGTTAGCAATATGAGGCTTAATTAATTATGGAATATCTTTAGCATAGGTGAAGACTTTTGAACTGTTGGTCATTTCTATTAGCATACTAAAGGTAGGAGTTAAATGAATGCTAAATTAAAAAGAAAAATCTCTCAACAAATAAAGAACTTTCATAAAAGTTTTAAAATGTTTGTGGGTATGAATTCTAGAAACCATTATGAGAGTACTACTCGTCCACTAGGGGTAACTTAAGGATTTAAAGAGTTTCTACATGCTGTGAATGTAGATGATAACACCTGCAAAAGCAATTAGGATTTTTTAAAACTTTTGTATTTCTAATTTGTAGTTTCATTGAGAACTAGCAAAATCTAAATGTGGGGGGGTATTTGATATATATAAAAATATAACATGGAATACCCTATATTTAGTAGGTTTTAGCCCCAAAAATAGCATAAACAATACTGATTAGGGTTAACTTTATATTTTGTAGATCTAGGGTACAAATAAGAAAAAGGATAGTTTAAAAATTTTATCCTTTAAAGAAGAAGTTTAGAGCCCAAGCTACATCATGGGCCTACACATGACAATTTAAAGTATGAGAGTTCAAATTGAAAAATGGGAGTTCTTAGTAAATTGAGAGCAATAAAAAACCCTAAGTGGAACATTGAGCCTTATGTGTTCAAAATAGGGTGTTCATATCAAAAGTAAGGTAATAAAACTTCCTATGCATGCATGCAACCTAGTCACCACCTTTAGAAGCTTCTAGGGGAAGCTCAAGTCATATATAATGGAATCATGTACAATGAGAGCATCTTTGAAATTAAGCAAGTCAAAAGATTGGGGCTGGCATAAGACTTCTTCCTTACACTCTCTCCCCTACTTGAGCAAAGGAAGGGACCACCTAAGTGAGAGCACAAAATTTCCATGCATTTTGGTGATATCCCACTCAATTCCATGTGAAACACATGATAGTATGATTCATGGAGAAAAGAGACAAAGAACAAGAGAGAGACAATTTGTGGGAAATCTATAGTTGAAATTCATCTACTTTTTAAACACTTAAAGGCCAAGATATATCCTTGTAGATACACATTCTAAGCAACCAATGGATACTTACTAGAGAAAGGGTAGACCAATGAGAAGCTAGACTACAATGAAGACCAAGCTCAGAGCTCATTGGTGGGGATATTTTCATTGGGCTCCCCACCCACAAAATAGGAGGATAATCTCTAAATTCAAGGAAGGATATGTCACACCCTACATACACCTTGTTGGCTAGATAAAAAATAGTACACTAAGGAGAGAATAAAGAAAAGGAATCTAAGTGGATAAGAAAATCCCAATAGGATCCTCCTTGTTCACTTTAGGGCATGCCGATTTGATGAATGATAAGAAGAGACCATTAAACTATATCTTTTTTATGGGATACTTCTGATAAGTGTTCAATTTTGTATAAAAAGCACCGAATTAGTTGTCACATATTGTAAAAGATGGGTATAATTTTAGGGTTTTAAAAAAAAATTGTTCCAAAAGAATTTCTGACCTAATAAATCAAAATTTGATAATTTTTCATGTTTAGAGGATAATACTAAGTAATATGTGATTTTTTCATAATTTTTTGGGATTTAATTAGAGTTTTGAATCTTTTGTAGGAATCAAGATAATGATCTAACGGTCGAGATTGATCGAGATGAGAATTGAAGATCAACATCAAAAGATCAAGCCAAGGCCTAAATAGCATCAATCTAAGGAGTGATCAAGGTTCAAGATTATCTATAGGGTAAGCAAAGAAACAATTGGAAGTGCTAAGGGTGATCAAAATGGTCTGATGCACAAGCCATGTAATTCCACCACCTTTGCATTGGGAGCCATGAAAGCCACCTTAGCCATATAACTCATCAAAAAAGGTGACAAGCTAAGAAAATCAAGTCAAGACATCAAAGCAAGGGGTGTATGTAATAACCCCAATTTTTGTAAATTGATTGGGAAAATCAATTTAGTTTGAATTTTTAGAAATTTTGGGCTACAATATTAGGTTATTGGAAAGTCTCTTTTTATATAGATTTAAGAATGATTTAAAACTTATAAACTATGAATGTACTAAAAAAACTAATCAAAATGACACTAAGTGTGTTCAATTCCAAGTTAAAATGAAAAATCCTTAATTTTCTACAATTTTATGAATAAAGGGTAAAATGGTAATTTTACGCATAATTGAGATCTAAGACATCAATATTTAGAATGTACTCGGAAATGCAATTCCAATGCCACTACGTACACTCAATTCTGAGTTTGGGAATCCACAAATGAATCAAATGGCCAAAAAACATGTAATGAGTAGTCAAACCACTATCAGCTGATAGTGGAGGATCCAATGTTAATTTAATACTCAAAAGAATTGAAACATAAATATTACAAGTAATTATAAAAAATTTAAAAACATCTATAAATACATGGCCAAAAATCCTCCAAAAATGTTCATAAAATTTAGTAAGTAATTATCTTGCTTCCCCTGCAAAACTAGATCTAGATTCATTCCAAAATTTTCAAAACTACCAAAAGTCTCTTTTTTTTTTTCATTTTCTCTCTCCTCTCTCTAATTGGAACAAGAGAACTAAATTCAATTAGGCACTCTATTCCAAATCAAATCTCATAAATCTCACCATTCATATTGTCCTAGATTACCTTATCAACAAAACCACAAAAGAAAATTCAAGATCCAATGGTTCACACAATGGGAAATCACAAGACAAGCGGTTCTTGGGCGATCTTATCATCAAGTGGATATTCTTTTAAATTGGGCTGCAAAACCAATATTTTTCTCTAATCAGGTAGGTGAAAAATCTTTCCACACTTATTTCATGTTAATTTATATAAATTTTATTTTTCTAAAATTAGTTTTAAGTTAAAAATAATAAAAATCAAGTAAGGATAAGAACCCTTAAATTTTGGATGATGCTCAGATGGAAAATCTGAGCCATCCAATCGATCTAGAAGGGTTCAATACCCCTAGGGTAGAATTTTCATTAGATTTAATTAAGTTTTGAGCCTTTTATAGAAAAGGAATTGATTATGCAGTCCAAAAGGACTTCAAATCTTCCTAAAAAGATTGGATCCTAGGACACTGCATGAAAATACGTCTTGCGGGAGTGTCTCCACGCGTGCTCTCCGTGAGCAATGCCGTTCTGGTGGAATGACTGCATGACAACGCTGGTTCTTCGAACGCGTTACGGCGTGCATCCCGGCGACGGGAGAACTCCGACGGTTCTGCCCAACCAGTCCACTCCACTCGACTAATCACAACTGTCCGTTTTGTTGGGCCCAGATTAAATCTGGACCCTCAAAACGACTGTGAACTTCAGTCTTCAATTGTGGAGTCATCTGAACTCCAAATTAAGATAAAAAAGAAGCTATGGAAAGCTTGTAAGGTCTATTTTCATTTGAAATCATAAAATTGAAACTATGTAAGAAACTTACTGTTTTTAGGAATTTAGCTTCTAATTTTCATGATCTTCAAGATCTGAGATAATTAGATCTTGGCAATCTACTACAATGATGATATAATATTAAATTCAAGTAATATTAAGGATTTATTTTGACAAGAGCTAACATAAAATGAGGAATCTACCCTTTATGGTAGAAAAACCCAAAAAAATACAAAGGGACCCACTTAATCAATAAGATCAAGTATGATCAGTCCCTTGGGATGAATTGAGTGAATGATATTATGATGAAATCTAGTTTGACCATGGATTAAATATGAAAAAAATAAGTGGATATGATCATTAGATCTTAATGGAGTAAAAACCCTAAATGTAATTTAAACCCTTGATCTAAAGGAAAAGATCGAAGATAGGAAGGAGTTTCGATTCAGAAACATCCACCTCCAAGTCACCTGCATGTGAACCAAAAAGAGGCTTCAAAACATTAAATTCATTTGATTTTCCTTCTTCCAAATTGGTGGTACAAAATGGTGGTTCTCAACCCTATATGACCATACAAAGGGGAGACCATCCAAAGAGAAGCTTTGGGGAAGGGAATATGTAAGAGAGGCTTGTTTTTCCATCCATCGTGCACTATTCATTCCACTATTTTATTTTATTCCATTTACAACTAAAATCCATTTCAAATTCAAGGTTTTATCATCCACCATATCTTCTATTTGTCACCAAAATATCCACCTAAAACTCATGCCCTAATGTATTCATTCTATCATCCTTTTCACACAAAAGTTTTAGTCAATTATACTCAAAATTTTGACCTTTTAGCACCATTTTTCTTTTACATTTTTTTCCTACACATCATCTAATCTTTAAACTCACATATTAAGGCCTCCACCCTATACTCTACCACTCTATAAAATTTCATAAAAAATTCCACCTCAAACCCCTTCTTCCATTCATGTCTTTTTAGAACATAATTTCAATTTTATTGTCACACCTATTCCCTTTTCCATCTTATTTTATTTTTATAAATTTTTAAATTTTTTCTCAAAAATATTTCCAATTGCACTTTATAATCATTTGGTATTGAGTGACAAAAATTTGAAGCACTTTGTGATATTCCTCTAACTCATAATATAATTTAATTTGCTTTTGGTTATTTCTTTCTAATCATTTGATGTAATATTTCATTCTAGTATAATAGAAGGTCTCTTTGTCTCTTTCGTTTATTGTGTTATTAGTTTATTTTCTTGCCTATGTTTAAATGCTTTTATTAATTGTTAGAAGTAGTTAGTTTTACATTTGTTTGTTAATTAGTTTCTGTAGGCACTAAGATGAACAATACATTAGACTAGGTATTTTTTAGATTAGACTTTTTATGTTAAAAAAAGTGACATAATATTAATATTAGTATCCTACAGTCTAAGTTTACATACTTCATGATTCTTGAAAAGTGGGGATACTTTGTTTAGTAAAAAAGAGGGTGAACATATGAGAATATTTGACAGTCTTTGCCCTAAGAAGACAAGCTATACTTTGAATAAGTATATCATTATGCTAACAAACTAGTATTAATAAAGCCTAAAAGAAATATTTTTCATGTTTTAGAATCGTTGAGCTTCTAATTACATGTGTAGAAAATAATCTTAATAATTTAATCATTAGTGTTAATTTTTAATGTATTTGATTTTAATTCCTATGCTTAGATTTAATTTTCATTAATTTTATGTGATTTTGTGAATTTTTGGCATCCTTAAAAATTAATCATCATCATCATCATCAAGACCGTATCCCAATTAGGAGTTGGTCACATGAATCTTATTCCTCAATTACTCTTTATTAAGTACCATAGCTTCATTTAGTCTCAAAGTTTTTAAATCTTTTCTGACCACTTCTATCCACATTCTTTTGGGCCTTCCTCTTGCCCTTTTAGAACCTTCTACTTGCATTGCTTCACTCCTTCTAACCGATGCCATTTTTGGTCTCCTTTGGACATGCCCAAACAATCTAAGTCTAATCTCTCTCATCTTGTTACTTGTTGGTGCTACCCATAAGTTGCCTCTGATGTTTTCATTCCTCATTCTATCCTTTCTTGTCTTGCCAGTCATCCATCCTAACATCCTCATTTCTGAGGTGCTCATCCTATGAACATGATTTTCATTAACCTCCCATCACTCTAATACATAAAGCATGGCTGGCCTTATGGCCATCCTATAGAATTTTTCTTTTATTTTGAGTGGCACCTTCCAATCACACAATACTCTAGAGGCACATCTCCATTTGTTCCAACCCGCTTGGATTCTTTGGGTAACCTCTCTCTCAATCTCTCCACTCTCAGGAGTCATTGATCCTAAGTATCAAAAAGTGTCTTTTATGGGGACTTCATGGTTATCAATCTTAACTGGGGTTCCACTCCTACTTCTCTCCTTGCTAAAATTGCATTCCATATATTCTACCATCTTTTGGCTCATTTTAAATACTTTATATTATAATGATTCTCTCCATAACTCTAGCTTTGTGTTCCCTTATCTCATTATTTAAGACTATATCATCTACAAATAGCATGCACCATGGAATCTCCTCGAGTAGATGTTTTGTTAACTCATCCATAACCAACATGCTTAAAAATAAATGTAGTCAAATAAATTATTTATCTAAGAAAAAAGTAGTTAGAATATATTTTTTAATTAAATTTTATTAATTATAGAATGCCTATGGTTCGACTCGTGGTTGCCATGTCTATGTTACAGTGGACTTGTGCACGTGATTATTTTTAAAACACATCATTTTGCCATGGGGAGCACTGATGCTTTTTATCATAAAAAAGGATGAGCCAATGAGATTGCATTGACTACTAGATGCTTAATGTCGTTTAAGAGTAGAGATGGACATTATGAATTCTAAGTAATGCTATTTAGGGTGACTTCTTTGACTACATTCTTGGACCTTATGAACAGGGTGTTCAAGACCTTCCTAATAAATTTGTCATCGTGTTTGTAGATGACATATTGGTCTATTTAGCAAGTCAAGAAGAGCATCAGAAGCACTTGAATGTGGTATTGGACACATTCAGGATGCTCCACTTATTTTCCAAATTTGGCATGTGTGAATTTTTGTTGGAGAAAGTCAACTTTCTAGGCAATGTCATTTCAAAGAATAGAGTTGTAGTGAACCCGGCAAAAGTCAAGGCAATGAAGAAGTGGGAGACACCCACGATAGTAATTAAGATATGGAGGTTGACACTGGTACTTACCATTAAGCAATGAGGAGTTTGTGGTTTTCAATGATGCCCCAAGCAAGTGATTACGGTGTGTGTCAATGCAGAATGCAAAGGTGATTGCCTATGCTTCTTAACATCTGAAGAAGCATGTGGGTGATTTCCCTACTCATGATCTATAGGTGGCAACTGTGGTTTTCACCTAAAAGATTTGGAGGCAATATTATATGCACAATCACAAGAGACTTAGGTATATCTTTCCACAACAAGATCTGAACATGAGGCATAGGAGATCGATGGGGTATTAGAAAGACTACAACTTCTCCATCCTGTATCATCCGATAAAGGCCAATGAGGTGGAATTGCTATAAGATGACATCATGTGCATACTAGAAATTTTGTAACAGGTTGGGAAATAATTCACAGCAAACATGGCAGTGAGATCTGCCATTGTTGCGAGAGTCCTTCAAATGCAGAAGGACATGATGAGACACATGCATTAGTAGGGAAGTTGGGTTTCATCGGAGAAGAAAATGGTAGCACTTAGATGCATGGGAGATTTGTGGTTCTCGTGAGTGCAAATTTGAGACAAGAAATCCTGAGGGAGGTAGACTAGTCATAGTATACCATTCTCCCTAATGAAACAAAAGAGGGTAAAGATTTGAAAAAAAAAAAAAAAACTTCTGGTGGAATGGCATGAAGAAAGATGTGAGAAAGTGTGTGGAGTGATGTTTGACATGTTAGTTGGTCAAGGATGATGTTAAGAGTTTTCCTGCAAGTGCATAGTTAGTCAATTGCAGTATTGTAGGGCAAAAATCCATAGGAAATATATAATGTGAGTTTAAAACAAGAAGTTGTTGTACTAAATGATCCTACAAGATTTACACAAATAAATACAAAATGAGGCAATGAAATAATCAAATAGAATATATTTTTTTGAATCAAAGGAATAAACTACAATTGAAGGTTAAGATTAGAGATCACCTAGTCTAGAATTAGGGTCCACCACTAGTTATTCCTCTTTATAACTAAAGAAGTAGGTCAAAACTTCAAGTATTTTCTTGAAATGTGGTTACTTTGAAAATGTACCTGAAAAATCATTGATAATTACACCAAATCCTAAGTATTCCATGTAAAACCTAACTATAATGTATCAAGGATTAACTCTAAAGATTTATTGTGAAAGGTAATGACATTGAATCATAGAATTATACTAAGGGCAATTCTATCTTTTTAAATTAATATATATTTCAAATTAAAATTTCTAAGACATTTAAGATATTTAGGAATTAATAAGTGGTCATCCCTAATGTTATGCTAGGATCACTCTAAATCCTAAGCGAATATAAACTATCCTAACATAATTTCTAATTTAGTATAAATTAATTAAATTAATATTAAAGTAAAAAAACTTTAAATAAATAAAACTAATCTACAACTAAAGGAAAGAACTTCCTAAAAAATATGCTAAATATTATCTACTTTACACTATTTTTTGACTTAGTTGATTGTTACAATGATTGAGAAAGTAAAAATTTTCAAAAAAGAGTAATAAAGGTAAAAGAAATAAACAATATTAAATATTTCCAAGTTCTCAAAATATTTTTTAACATTTAATTTTTTCAACAAGGAAAAAATGAATCTAGTAGCATTCATCTCAAATTTTACCCAAATACAGTAAGAAATGGAAAAGAAACCTATGCCTACAATGTGCAATTGAAACGTCAGAAAGTGTCACCAATATTCCCTGTAGAAAATAAAATTTTGAAACTAGTAACTAAAGGCTATATATTCCTTTTCCAAACTATTCCTTACTTAATTACCTTCAAAATAGGTTATTATATAGTAAAATGTGATAAGAGATGAGTTAGAGCTAAACATGCATAGAAGTGTGCAAGTGTCAATAGCAGTCGAAAGTTGCAGGAATTTTCATGCATACAACCTAATGAGCATGATGAACAGGGGTACTTTGACCAATCTTAGAGATTGAATCCTTTTGTGAAACTTGATGTCTAACATAATCAGATGTCAAGGAATCCAATGTGATGGTTACATCATGAGAAAAATGAATTGCTATTGAAATATTCAATGAGAAAGGGTACTAATTCATCACACACAACAACAATCCTTATGTACACTAGTGAGCATGCGATAAAGTTGGTCACTTCGGCTATTAATTTCTCCAACTTGAATATCAAATTTTCTAGTAAAATTTCTTATCTAACTTAATTTGATGTCAAGAAAGCGATTGATAGGGCTACACTTTAAACAAAAGAACATAGATGCAGATATTTGATATGTAATATGACTAGTATATCACATATAGGAATAGTACAGTACAATACAATACATGTTACTATTTTCTTCACAAAATCTCACTCAAAACTCAATCAAATTGCTAGAAACAAATGGTAACTTCTTCTTAAGGCTTAAGAGAACATTTTTAAATATTTCGATAATTAAAAGATTATTCACAAAATGACCGAAAGTTGAAAAACTAGTAGTTCTCCTTCTCTTGTAGACATCAATGATAAAAGGAGATAGAAGAGATGATATCTTCCTCTACTTTGCTACCACTCATGAAAAGATCATTCCACCTATTCCTAGGTGAGATGAGATCATTATCAATAGTTTAGATCAATGATCAACACTAAATCAAGGTCTTACAAAGGAGAAATCTAAGGCTTTGTTACTGCACACCTACAAGTGTAACAATAGTGAAACATGGGAGGGAAACTTGGTCCTTACCTTGGTTTCTTGCTCTCTCCCAATGGACCCTTGTGTAGAGGCTAGAAAAATAGTTTCTATCTTCTTCTCTTCTAAATTTTATCTCTAGCACACTTCCATTTATAACATTAGGAAGCTGGAATGATAGTAGTAGCGAGTGGAGCAAAACAGTAAGCAATCCTTGTACAAAGCAAATGAGAGAGAGAAAGAGAGAGTTGCAATAAACACTTCTTTCCTTCACTTCAAGCTCTTGCAAAGGATATATTACAAGAATTTATACCAAGAAATTAGTAAAAACAATGGATTACTACCTAATGGATCAAAGAGAGAGTAGAGTTGTTTTTTTTTATCCTTTCCTTTCTTCTTGCTTCCATCTCTCCTTTCTCTTCTCTTCAATTGATCGCCTCTCTCTAACCCTCCTTTTCACTCTCTTCTTCCCCTTACATAGTCTGAGAAGTAGCAAATGTTAGTAGCTACTCCCTATCTCCTTGAGACCCCTACTCATGTACCATTGACTTTCTCCTCCAATCACACCATCCATTGATTAAAGTAGAATGATTTTATGTACTTCTCTCCATAGCATTAGTAGATTCCTCTTGTTTGGAAGAGGTCTAGCAGCTCTCCTTGTGACACATGGTTTCAACATAGAGATATCATTCTTAAGATCTACACCCTTCGTCCCTCCATCCATTTCTAATAACTTGTTTTACCTAATTTTCACTTTGGAAACCATCAAGTGAAATCTCTCATCATAACATGATATCACATACACTCCCTTATCATCCATATATTATGTATTTTGCATTTTCTACATTCCCAACCTTGTAGGCCCTTAATGTTTGAAAGAATGAAGGATTGGGTGGTACTCATGTATGATCTTTGACTTTCACACTATAGTGTTAATCATCATGGCTTATATGAGTTGGTAGTGAAATAGATTAATTGATCCTCAAAGACTTGGGCTTCTACTTATTCCATTAATCTGGTTCATCAAAATTAGATGGATATGAATCATCGATTTATACTTAAGCTTGATTGGTGACATAAATTGTTGATATGCTTGATCTCACCACATGGATCTTGACATTGAACCCTAAAAATACATCAGATTATAGTTTTATTATAAATTTGTCATATGAGTGTAACGATGATCAATCTAATGCACTAAAACAATACAAAATTTGGGGTTTTTTTATGTAATATTAAGCACTCAATAGTTGAGCATCAGATATTGTAGCTAATTAAGCTTCTTGAGTGAAAGTGGGATCACATCATTGTGGAGTTTATTGTTGTTTTGCCTACCACATTGAGTGGGTATGATATGGGTCATAGTTGATCATAGAAAAAATTGGCATATTTCCTACCAAACCAAGAGAATTATTCTTCTAATAGTTTGACACATTTCTACATTCAATAAGTTGTGAATTTGCGTAGGACAACAATGAATATCACTTTCTATAGGGATAATAGTTTCACCTCACAACTCTGGAGATGGGTGTAGGAGTCTTTGCCATTGTCATTGAGTTTAAGTATGGCCTTTCATCCTCAGATGGATGGATAGACTAAGAGGATGATATAGACTCTAGAAGACATGTTGAGAGCATGTGCAATTGAATAGAAGGGTAACTAGATGATAGTCAACCATTAGTTGAGTTCGCATACAACAACAGCTTCCACTAAAGCATCAAAATGGCTCCATATGAGGCTCTATACTCAAGACCCTACTATTCACTAACATGCTACAATGAAGATAGTAAGAACAAATTTATGCACTCAAAATTGGTGGAATAGTGCAACAACACAGCGAGACTCATCCAATATTGAGTCATTGCAAATTAGAACAAATAAAAAACCTATGCTGACAAGGGGTCTAGGAAATTAGAGTTGGAAGTTGGGGACCATGTTTGTCTAAAGATTTCACTGACCAAGGGAGTCATGAGGTTCTAAATAAAAGGAAAATTGAGTCCTCAAATTCATCAATCCCTTTGAGATTTTAGACAAGTTCAGTTCATTGTGATACCAACTAGTCTTTCTACCACTCCTATTAGAGATTCATAACATTTTCCATGTTTCAATGCTGTGGAAGTATAGGCTTGATCATTAAAATGAGCTTGATAGGGTGATGATCAAGCTACAACTCGATTTGACATTTAAGACAAAACTGGTTTGAATTTTGGACTACAAAGACTAAAAGTTAATAAACAAAGAGATTCCTTTTGTTAAACTCTTCTACAACATCTCTCAATTGAAGAAGGCATAAGACTTAAATATTAGATGAGAGAGAAACAACTAGAGTTATTTGTTGATTGAAGTTGAGAAGAATTTTAGGGATGAAATTCCTAGAAGGGGTAATGATACAATGACCCAAATTTTGTAGTCATTTTATAATTAATGAAAACAAGGATCTTTCCCCAAATGTGAAAATTGAAAATTCTAAAAACATAAAAAATTGGATGTTGAGTCATGAATGGATGGATAGAGCTCAGAAAGTGTTTTCTAGCAATAGCAAGATGTTGCAAATTGGACTTCAAGACCCACACCATGCATGATCCAAGTTTTGAAAATTGATAATAGTAACCCATCCCATTTGTCTTTTGTCTATGCCAACACAAAAGCTTCCTAACTTGATAGCTAAGCTACACAATTTGTCATTGTACTCTCCACTTAGGAGAGTATGGGCTGCCTTAGTATTATTTAGGGTTGGGATGTGAAAATCAAGAGGCAAGAGAAAAAGAAAGAGAGGAAGAAGGAAGGGAAGAAATAAAGGAAGAGAGAGAGAGAGATGAGAAGATGGTGAACTATGATACTAACCATTGAAGGAAGAAAGAAGATGAAAGGAGGGGAAAAACCAAGGAAAGATGCAGATAGCCTTGAAAAATCTACACAAGAGATTAGTGGCTTTTGGATTACCATGTTTCAAAAATTTTGTAATGGTTTGAATGAGTGAAAACTACATTTCTAGTTGCCTTGCAAGATATGTTTTTGTGATTAGCAATCCATGCTTTTGATTTTGATATGGACGTTGATGTACGATTTATGTTTGACACATTATATGGGTTTTATTGCACAAAGTGAATTTTTATTTGCATCTAGTATTTGATGTGCAATCCTTGTTTGATGCATGATCTAATGGTTGATGCATGATATCAGTTTTGATCTATAATATATGTTTGATTCATTATCTAGATATGGTATGTAGTATATAATTTTAATTATGATTTTTATTTTGAGTTGTGATCTATTTGTTTAATTTGCAATCTACATCTAATCTATGATGTGGGTTTTTCATGCACTATCTCAATTGTGAATTGCAATATGATTCACTAGCATGTTAACGATCTAGTTTTATTTAAGATTTATAATCTAGTTTTGATTTATATCCTAGATTTTGTTTCATGATTTGTGTTTGAATTTTGTGTAATCACATCTACATTTGATACAATCAAATATGCATTTATTATTCAGTTCTATATTTTGTATGATCAAATGTGTATTTTGATACTATGATTTACATTTTGAAAAGTTTTGAATGGATCTATTAAACAACCCGATCACAAATTATTTGACTATGTTGTTTTGAACTTTTTGACTCATTTTAGACTAAATGTGTGTTTCCAAATGAATTTTAAATATAAATTTGTTGGGATTCTAAAGTGAACTACATTGTATTTTCTCCAATAATGGTCAGATTTTATCATCGAATGTTTTGTTTATTCTCTTCAAAAGTCTGGTCTATTTTTAATAGACTACTCATGTTTAGGACCTCTTGATAGAAGAACTTAAAGTGGTCAATGCACAACTAGTAAGTCATATAGGGTACAAAGGTACCCAAGATTTCATATTTTTAAATAGACAAATGATAACAAAGCTTGGTGGGAGCTATTAATGGAGGATGTGTGGCTTGGGGGCCTAGCCTCCAGACACCAAAGGTGTTGGATATCCCAACTCCCAAAGTGTGGCATCTTGATTATAGTCATGTAGGCCTCGTGAGGATGTAGTGGTGAGTCCCTCCTAGGTACCAACAAGCACACAATTTGGCCATTCATAAGCATAGTATGATCCCATGTGTTTTTGTGTTTACACTCTTGAGGGATCAAGAGGATGGCTCAGAAGGAGAAGCTGTGAGTTTATCACTAAATGAGTACTCATGAACTATTTGGAAAATGATGCCAATGTGTATTTGAATTACTATGGCATGAGAGTGTTGGAATTCTAACTTCAAAATATTTGCAACTGTTTTACCACCATGGTTTGAGGGCTTGGAGATATTCTTCTATTTCCTTTTGGGGAGGTAATATAGTCAATTTCTACAAACTGTATGGTAGAGTAGAGAAGTAGGGAAAGGTGGGAAATTCCCAAGAATTAGCTCCATTAACAAGGACGTTCATAGTATGCCTCATAATGGCCTCGCATTGTTTCTATGTGATGCCCCTCTATTTGGTGATAGTAGAAAAACTTTTCCTTTATATTCCCCTATTTGACCCACTCAATGTTGGGATTAATAGGATTTCTCAACATATTCTTGTATTTCTTAAAATGGATCTCAAGATATAAGCTTTCCTTACTCCTTTGTTTTTTTTTTTGAGTAGTCTTTCCAATTGAGGGCCCATTCTGGTGGTGGTATGAAGTGTATGACTCATCGAACCATGGCTAAGGATCATTAACTCGTAGTCATCACCCTCATCATCATACTTCTATTCATAGAGGGTCCTTTAACTCTTGGCTATAGATGGATCTTGAAAATGGCTGCAAACTCAGCTACTCGGGTTCCAAATATTTTGAGAGCCTAAATATTTGGAAAGGCTTTGACATGGACAGAAGGTTGATAGGTATTGTTCAAGTTTCAGAGGATGATCTAAATTCGCTCTTACTATTGGTGTTTGATCCTTGTTTTTACTACCTTCTTCCTTAACCGAACCAAGAGTTCTGAGAATGTCTTCTTTAAACCAAGTTCAAATATTTAATTGCATCTCATCATTAACATTATACCTTAATTGATTGATGAATATGTTATCCAAATCTTTTCATTGTCAGATTGTGGCCTAGTTTACAGTCATCAACAAAGTCATGACACCCCTTGTGAAGGACTTGTGCAATAATTCATCCTCATCAAACTTAAAGGCATCCAAGATATTATGGTAGACACTCAAATGGATCTTTGTACAACCCTTTTAATTGTATTTATTGATCTTGGGCATCTTAAAATCTTTCAGTACTTCAGCATGCCCAAACAACTTCAAGGACTAAATATCTATCTTATAATTTCCTACAAGTTTTATTTGTCTCAACTTGGATTCCATCTAATTGGATTGAATTAGATCAACTCTAGAAAATGATCTACAAATTATTAGTTTGATGGGGTGTAGGGAGAGCATCCACTAGAATTATTTTTGGATGTTTTTCTTCACTTAACTCCTTCAACATCTAAATTAAATCATATGGGCTCTTTTTGTTGCTTCTAAATGACAGCAGTTTCCTAAAGGAGTAAGGTCATAGTAGTGAAGGGGAGCCTTTCTACAATGGTAGATGATAAGTGTGTAATTTTGCATAAAAATCACCCAATTAATTACCATATGTTACAACTTATAGGGGTAAATTAGAGTTTTGGAGCAAAATTTGTAACACATGCATTTTTAACCAAATAACCCAAAAGTTTGCTATTTTGTAGGGCTAGAATTTAATCCAAGATAAGTATGTAATTAATCATGTTTTTCTAAGATTTAGTTATGGTTTTTTCACTTTTTGTAGGAAGTAAGATGGTGATCCAATAACCAAGACTGATTGGGATGAAATTGAAGATCGAGTCAAAGCATCAAAATCATCACTTCAACACAAACCAAAGGACAAGAGTATCTTGTGGACCAGTAACAGATGTGATTAAAGGAGCTAAATATGGCCAAAGTGGGCCCATGAAGTAAACCATGCATTGCGACCACCTTTGCATTGAAGCCACTCAAGCTACCTTAGCCATATAAGCCATGAAAGAAGGTAGCAAGCTAAGGAAAGGGTTGAAAACAAGAAGCAAAGTTAAGAAAGTTTCCTAAACCAGCCATGAAACTTAGCCAATGGAGAGCCATCTAAGCCATCAATCTAAGCTTAATGGAAGGCTAGGATTAGAGGAGATTCAAGAGAGTTATCCATGAGATAATTTGAAAATAATTAAGAGAAAATCTATTAGAATAAGATGGGATGTTGACCAATGCTATAAGAGGCTTAATTTTTATTTTTGTTCTCACTTTTCCTCACTTTTTCCTTAATTTCCACCTCACCCTTAATATGCACAGCGAATTTTTAAAACTCTATCTCATTCCACTTCTTAGGAAACTTCCCAACCATCCAAATTTCTCCACCCAAAACTGTCCACATCTCTCTCAACCATTCCCCACCCACTTTCAAAAAAAATTGAGATTCAATGATTTTGGAAGGGAGGAGACTTCCCTTCCTAAAATGGTGGCGCCTCCCACCTACTCCACTCCTTAAGCTAGCCACACCCTTCGTCACTTTCCTATTTGATATCTACCCTTTTCCCCCTTCCTAGCAATTCAATCTGACACTCTTTAATCCCCACCATACCTTAGTGTTAGGGTACCCTAGAAAAAATAGGGGAAGTCTTATAAAACCATCCCAAAACTTAAGCGAAACACACTTTTTTTTCACTTAGGAAAAGACATCTTCATAAGGAGGAGACAACCACTTCCTTCAAGCCAACTTTTCTATTTTTGCTTGTTGTTTTGAGGAGCTTTTAGGTGCTACCACTTCCATCCAAGATTTATGCTTCTTCCTCAAGTGTTTGAACTAGGATTTTTTCCATTTTGATTCATCTTTGAAGGTTTGTTAGCCTCCTTACTATCTTTGCTAGAATTTACTTCTCTTCATGTTAGTTTGCCTTGTTTTTCCTTTAGCATTCCTTTATTTTAAACTAAGATTTAGGATTGATTATCCTTTGGAGTAACATCAAAGGGAAGCCAAATTGAATCTAGTTTTTTTTTTTTTTATCCTTCATTGCATCTTTATTCTCTTTCAGCCCTATTGATTTTCCAACTTTGTATGCTTAAGTTCCATTCAATTGTTGCCTTAGTTTTGCATACGATTTTCCTTTGATTTCAAGAATACTTGTTCATGAGTGAATGTTGGAACAATTGAAGATAATTTGACATGAAATTAAGGATTGATTGAGATTAAGTGAACATCATTGTAATAGCATTTAGGTTTTAGATTTGGACTACATATGTATGAAGTGTTATGTTGATGACTTTTTGGATGTGATTCAATGAGAATAGTTGGAATTTTTGGCTCATGTTTTTTTTAACAATTAATTAACTTTGTTCTTGAATGTTTGAATGCATTAAAAGTGATTAATTTCACATTTTACATGATCTATTCATTCTATTCATTGAAGGTTTCAATTGCCTTACTGCTGGAATTTCTTTGCATGAATGGTGTATGTTAATTTTCAGCACTATACATTCTTGTTCACTTGATTTTTCAAGAACCCAATGAAATTTTTAGATAACTTATTTAATGTTAGAAATAGATTGCATGCTTAACTTTGCAAAGTAGTTATTAAACCCACTCCTATCCAAGGAATCAAGCATACCATTCTATGGTTGAATGTATGTTAATTGGTAGTTTTCCTTTTGTTGTTGTTAGTAATTACATTTATTTATTTTTCTACTTTGATTGTAGTTAGATTCCATTATTTTGCATCTTAATTAGTTGGAAAGTAATCAAATTTGTCATACGTGGTAAGATAGTTGATTTGGTTGCTCACTTTTCTTAGTTTAGCATGATTAGGATAGTAGTTTGTTAAATCATGTTTCTTTTAAATTAGTTTTTTATTTTATGTTTACAAAAGTTAGTTTAATTTCAATTTAGGAAAATTTTAAATTAGGAAAGATAAAAAAATTTAGAATTTTTAATTTAGGAAAGTTTTATTTTTAGAAAGTGCATGTTTTAGAAAAGTTTTCAATTTAACATGTTTCTTGTTTTTGCTTGGTTTCCAATTTCATGTTTTAATTTTAATTCTTGATTTATGTAAAAAAATCATTTGAATTTTATCTAGGCTAGATAGTTTAAAGTAGGGACCACTAGCATCACATTAGTTCAACTCCTCATGGGATCAACCTTACTAGTGTACTGTATTACTAATGATCTATACGCTTGCAAGTTTTATTTAAAACAATAACAAGTTTTTTATGCCATTGCCAGGGAGTTGCAACAATTTGTGTAGTGCTCCATACTTTAAGTTATTTTCATCTAGTCTAGGTTTAGGGTGCATTAGATTAGGTTTTTGCTTTATTTTTGCATATATTTGCTATTTTCCTCATATTGACTATATTTCTTTTATTTTTGTGCAAGATAAATTGGCAAAGGAGCAGCAATGATCCTATGGGCTGCTAGTTCATCATCTTAGATTAGGTTTTATTACTTTCATAGATTAAACTTTGAGTGAAACTTGTAGTGAGGCCTATTGTAAATTGTAATTTTTTATTATTTAAGTTTAAACAGGTTATAATAATACAGGAAAGTGTGGGGTATAGTGATCCACACTTGATCATCATTGGATGCCTCACCATGAGTATCTCTCACTCAATTTTTAGGACAATTTACATTTAGTATAACTTTCATTTCAATGTTAGTATAATTCATATAGATTAGGACCATTCATTGATAATTATTACATCTTTACATAGGATAGTTGCATTCAAGCACCTGTCTAATTTGGATTGGATAGCATATAGGTTACATTAGTTTGATTTTGTATTGCATTACATATTTATAGATTTGTGGTGGAATGGTATTAATGCTAGTAAAGGCCCCATAAGAACCCTTTTAAGATAAAGACAATATTTCATCACCAGCTCCTTGGCCGAACTAGGAATCAACTAATATCCATGTATGCCATGATCCCAACCCTTGAATTTAAGTTTAAAATAAAGCAAGAAGAGACTTAGGGTATCGAGATCATAGGACCCTTTAAGAAGGATGCGATCTATTGTCACTCTAGTGGCTTTTGAGAATTGTGGTTATAGTGGGTGTCTTAAAATCTAAGTTATTTCTCCACTCCTCCTATTGGAATTAGTTGAGATCTAAACACCTCCTAACACAAGGACTGTATTAACCACTTTTGAGAAAAACATAATTGGTAAATAGTAGTCAAATCTAGACAAAAGGAGGAGCTGTTTAGACTTAGGTCAAAGAAGCTACCACCTATGTACTAAGCAGAGATAAACAAAATAATGCTCGATTAGTGCTTACTAGGATTTGTTTGTGCATCATGTAGAGCTAGAGTTAGCATTTAGATTAGGGCATTTAGTGTGGGATAGATAATGTAAGGGTGTCAATCTCAAAACCCAGGGCTAACACCTTTCAACCCAATGCAACCTAAGATAAGGGGAAAGAAAACCAAGTTCCTATCCCCATGGCTGAACCACTTGAAAAATTCATGAGCAAGACCATTAAAGATTTCTATGCCCCACTATAACTCAACACCCCATCTTGCATAGCTTTACTTCCTGCAAACACAGACCACTCCGAGTTAAAATCAGGAGTCATACAATTGCGCCCACTTTTAATGGTCGAGACTAAGAAGACCCCTACATATGAAGGAGTTCCTTGATATTTATACCACATTTAGGTTTCAAAATTATTTGGACACTTCTATTAGGCTTTGGCCATTCTCCTTCTCTCTCAAGGACAAAGCTACATCATGGCTTAATTCCTTTAAGGTAGGTGGTTCCATCAATACATGGGACCAATTGTCTAGAAAGTTTTCAAAGAAGTTCTTCCCTATTCACAAAACAAATGCTCTTCACCATGAAATTATTATATTCCAACACAGGGATGATGAACAATGCTACAAATGTTGGGAACAGTGGAATGAACTGCTAAAAAAATGCCCACATCATGGATTTGAAAAATGGTAGCAAGTTCAATACTTCTATGAGGCATTGATGCCTCAAAATAAACAAATGATAGATGCATCGAGTGGAGGGACCCTCCTGTTAAAAGATGAGAGTGAGGCTTGGGAGTTTTTTTAGACTCTAATAGAAAATTCCCAACAATGGGATTATTCAAATAGAGGAGAGAGAAATAACTAGCCCACCAATAATGGGGGTCTCTATGGTATAGGAGTGCATACTGATCTATCCCACAAACTTGACTTTGTACTAGCAAGAATGGACAAGGATGATGGTAGAGCAAATAAGCTTGAAACTATCTTTCAATCCTTTATGGCTACCTCATCCCCTAAATCTCAACAAGAGCTTTGTGCTATATGTTCAAGCCCAGCCCATATAACCACGTCTTGTCCATCAAATAGATTGTTGAATGATTATATTATTGACTAAACAAATGCATTGAATGCATCTAAACAACCTAGTAACAACCCATATTTTGAGGCCAACAAAGGTGGATGGGCTAGCCATCCCAACTTTTCCTTGTTGAACAATAACTACTAAGGGGGACCATCTGTGAACCCCCTACCCAAAACTTTCCTCATAAAGCTATAGTTCCCAATAGCCACTTAGCCTCGAACAACATCAACCACAAAAGAAACCATCTTTAGAAGAAAATGTCCACACCATTCTTGAAAAACTTTTAAAAGATAATGATGATACTAAAAGGCCTTACACCAGTTGCAAAATGATAGTAGACATTTAGCCCATGTCAACTCTCAAGCTATAGCCTATTTAGATATGTTGGGTAAGCTAATTGTTAGCTAAATTACATAATAGAGGAAAGGGTCAGTTCCCTAGTCAACCATGCCCTAACCCAAAAGGCCAATTTGAGATAGGGTCAAGTTCTCAAAATCTTGACCCTCATGAGCAGGTCAAGTCTATAATCACTCTTAGGAGCAGTCATTAGATCGATAACAAAGTAAGATAGGGTAAGGAAACTGCAAAGGAAAAAGAGGAAACCAAAACAAAGGAGAAAGAGAAAAGACAAAAAAATCCCTGTTAAACCTATAATGGAGGCATGCTATGTGCCTAAAGTCCCTTTTCCTTAGTTATTAAACAAAGCTAGAAAGGAAACAAATTTCAATAAGTTAATGAAGATATTTAAACATGTCCAAATCAATATTCTATTGCTCAATGCAATTAAAGACATCCCTTATTGTGCCAACTTCTTAAAAGAGCTCTATATAAGAAAAAGGAAGCTAAATGTACAAAAGAAAGCTTCCCTCACCGAGCAAGTAAGGTCTTTGATTCAACACAAGACCCCACCAAAGTTTAAACACCTAGGGTGTCCTACCATTTCCTACATTATTGGAGATCATGCCATACATAGGGCATTGCTTGACCCAAGGGTGACTATTAACTTGTTGCCATACTCTGTCTATTAACAACTAAGACTCGGTTAATCAAAACCAACCACTACCACATTGCAATTAGCTAATAGATCTATCAAGATACCTCATGGTTTAGTTTAAGATATCTTGATATAGGTGGACCTATTCTATTACCTAATTGATTTGATTGTACAGGACACCCAACCTGTATCTAATCCCAACAGTCAAATTCTGATCATCCTTGAAGGTCCATTCTTGGCAATATCCAATGCAATTATTAACTGTAGAAATAGTACAATGAAATTGTCATTTGGAAACATGAAATATAAGCTAAATGCCTTTAATGTCGATCAACAACATTTATACCTTGATGATTCTTACAATGTAAATTTGATTGAGAGTCTAATTAACAATATTCATCCCCCATTCTCCATCCTTGATCCATGGGAGGCTTGTCTCATACACTTTAGTGGAGATTTGATATAGAAAAGTTTATTGAGGAGGTAACCAACCTTCTGAAGGCTGCTCCAATCTTGGAGACCTCCAAGTGAGGTCCTAATGTGGAACCACTCCTATCTTCTGAATCTATCCCAATACCCTTGATAAAGCAACCACCATCTTTGGACTTAAACCTTGCTGACAACTTGAAATATTCAAACCTAAGCCCAGATGAAACCTTACCTACGATAATAACATCCAATTTAGATAATGAATAGGTAGCTAAGCTTTTAGATGTCCATAAGGAACATAAAACTACTTTAGGATGGATAATAGCAAATATAAAAGGGATTAGTCCAACCGTCTATATGCATAGGATGCACTTAGAAGAAAATGTAAAACCTTTTAGAGAAACTCAAAGATGACTTAATCTCCACATGAAAGATGTGGGTAGAGATGAAGTGCTTAAGCTTGTAGATGTTGGTGTAATATATCCTATCTCTGATAGCACTTGGGTCAGCCTCGTTCACGTTGTACTCAAGAAATCTGGCGTCACGGTAGTAAAAAATGTGGATAATGAGTTAGTTTCCACATGTATGACCACCGAGTGAAGAGTTTGCACTGACTATGGAAAGTTGAACGCTGTCATGAGGAGAGATCACTTTCCTCTACACTTCATTGACCAAAAGCTAGAGGGGTTAGCTAGACATAGTTATTACAATTTTTTGGATGGATATTTCACTTATAACCAAATTCCTATAGCACTAGAGGATCAAGAGAAGAGCACCTTCTCCTACTCTTTTAGAACCTTTTGTTTACTGACTTATGCCTTTTGGGCTTTGTAACGCTCCAACTATAATTCAAAGGTGTATGTTGAGCACTTTCTCTGATATGGTAGAAAGGTTTCTTGAGGTGCTTGTGGATCACTTCTCAATATTTTGGTCATCATTTGATGAGTGCTTGCACCACTTAAAGTTAGTTCTAGCAAGGTTTAAGGCTAAATTTCTTGTTTTAAATTGGGAAAAGTGCCATTTTATGGTATAAAGTAGGATAGTTTAAGACCACATAATATCACCCAATGAGATAGAAGTCGATAAGGAAAGAGTGGATTTAATAGCCACCCTTCCTCCACTAAGGACCATGAAAGAAATTCACTCCATCTAAGGACATGCTAGCTTCTGCAGATGCTTCATCTAGGTTTTTAACAAAATTGCCAAGCCCCTCTCTAATTTAGTTATAAAGGAGGTCATTTTTTACTTTGATGAGGACTATAAGAAAGCATTTGAGCCACTGAAGGTTGAGTTGACTTCTACACCCATTATCCGACCACAAGATTTGAATGCCCCTTTTTAAGATTATGTTTGATGCTTTAGATTATGTCTTGGAGATGTTTTGGGGTAGTACATTGATAAACTTTCCCATGTCATATATTATGCTAGTAAAACACTAAATGCTACGTAACTCAATTATTGAACCACAAAGAATGAGTTGTTAGCTGTAGTGCTTGCTTTGGATAAGTTTAGACATTACTTGTTAGGGTCTAAAGTTATAGTGTACTCGTATCATGCATCTTTAAAGTACCTCATTTCTAAAAAGAATGCAAAACCTAGGTTGATCTATTGTATACTATTGTTTTAGGAGTTTGACTTAGAAACTTAGGATAAGAAAGGTTCTAAAAATGTTGTAGCAGATCACTTATCCAAACTAGTGGTGGAGCGTACTAGTGATCACATGTCTATAATTGAATCCTTCCACGATGAATAGTTATTGCATATTTCCTAGTTGCCTTGGTACATCGATATTGATAATTTTGTTATTACAAGACAATTGCCTAATCATTGGACCAAACAATATAAAGATAGATTTTTGACTAAGGTGAGATATTTTAGTTGGAATGACCCCTACTTACTCAAGTACTGTCCCCATCAAGTGGTTATGATATGCGTACTAGATAGGGAACACAATCAAATCATCTCCTTTCTTCATGATCGTGCATGTGGGGGCCATTTTAGCTGGAGAAAGAAAGCTGCAAGAAGTTTGCAGCATGGTTTTAATTGGTCTGCCATATTTAAGGATGCACATGCTTACTCCATAGCATGTGCGAGGTGTCAAAGATTAAATAGTCTATGGAGGAGACATATGATTTCCTCAAATTCAATACTTATTGCAAATCCATTTAATGTATGGGGCATAGATTTTATACTACACTTTCCTAATTCTTTTGGAAATCTTTACACCCTCATGGGAGTGGACAACGTGTCCAAGTAGGTGGACAATATACCCTACAAAACCAATGACCACAAATTCATGGTAAAATTCTTTGAAAAAAAAAATCTTTGCAAGGTTTGGTACTCCAAGAGCCATAATAAGTGATGGGGGGAAACACTTTTGTAATAAAGTGTTTTAGAATTTAATGAGAAAACATGGTGTCAACCATAGAATAGCTACCCTATACCACCTTCAGACTAGTGGCCAAGTAGAGGTATCCAATTGGGAGATCAAGCAAATTCTAGAGAAGATAGTTAATCCATGTAGGAAAGACTGGTCTATGAAACTCAACAATGCATTATGGGCTTATCATACAACATGTAAAACCCCTACAAGAATGTCATCTTTCTGCTTAGTCTATGGAAAGGCTTAGCACTTACTAGTAGAGTTAGAGCACAAAGCATATTGGCTATCAAAAAGCTCAATTTTGACTTAGATTTTGTGGGGACCTACCAAAAACTCCAACTTAATGAGTTGAAAGAATTGAGAAAAGATGCATATGACCATGCACAGTTATATAAAGACCGAATGAAGGTTACACATGATTGCCAAATCTTAAGGAAACCCTTCACACTTAGACAAAAGAGCATATTGTATAACTCTAGATTGCATCTCTTCCCAAGAAACTCCTATCTAGATGGACCAAACCTTAAATAGTATGCATCGTATATCATCATTTGGCCATCAAGATTGAGAAGGATGGAGAAATCCAAAAAGTCAATGGTCAAAGGTCAAAGGTTAAAACCTTTCCTAGAGATGCCTAATCCTGAGATTGATGAGATACAATTAGAGACACCTTAGTGTCATGACCCACCTTAGATTACCACACCAGGAACCCTTGTCATGTGCCATCATTGAACTAATCTTTATGTCTAGTTGAAGATGTAAAAATTAGCGCTCCTTGGGGGGCAACTTAGATGCCTTTTCAAATGTCCATCTTCTACATCTTTCCATACAAGATCCTATGTTTTTAAACATTGGGGACAATGTTTCATTCAGGTTGGGGATGTAAATGCATATAGGGATTTTGAATTTTCTTGAGTTTTTCAAAAGAAAAGAGAAAAAACATTTTTGGAGGAGCTCCCTTACTCTGATGAGAATTGGATGTTTAGACTTTATTAATTGTAATGTTTTCACCTCTCAACTAGAGTGTTTATGATTAGTTTTGCATATTATTCATGTGTTGAAGCATTTTATGAAAGTTAATTCTTTGAAAGCATTCACATACAACACATAGTCAAGACTAATAGAGAGATATAACTTAGAGACTATGAGAAAATCCAATGAAAACCTATAACCCAGTGAGTTTATAGACTATCTTCTTTCAAAGAGTTATAAGTAATTCCATTTTTTTATTCATTGAACATAATTTAGTGTGATACTATAATTCTTGTTTTGGTTAACTACCAAGAATAAATAGTAGTAGCTTTATTTCCAGAAAATTTACTAAATTTGATAGGCTTTTAGGAAACGTAGGAAATGATATTGGCCATCCTTGTTCAACCAAGAAACATAAAGCCTACCCAATATATCTATCATTAATTAGCCCTTTGAGCCCACTATTAAGCCTTTCTTTCTTAACCCTAATCACTTTAATGCAAAAAAACTAGTAAAATAGATAACCATTACCCATTTTCAAAATGAGTAGTGTTAGTAGAAAAGTTCAAAAGAGGACAAAAATTCAAAGAACTAAGAAAATTGGTAGTCTTTCTTCCAAAGAAGTCAGAGAAAAAAAAAATGAAAAGAAAAGTATCAAAAATAGAAGAGAAAAAAGAGAGTGAAAGACAAGAATATGAAGAAAATTGACTTCAACAAAACCAATAAGTGTCCTAATAGATATTCATTGAAGATCCTTACTATATTTTGAACCTTTGAACTCCTTATACCCTTCTTTTTAGAACTGCACCCAAGCTAACATTTTGTCCTAGTTAAAGACCCATGGATATTAGGTGGAATATAGCCTTAAAAAGGAGATAGAAGGAAAGAATTAAGGTAAAATACCCTTGCTATTCTTATTAATAACATCCACTCTTAGAACTGATAGGCGTAAATTATAGTTTTTAGACCAAAATTTGTAACTCATGCATTTTTTACATAATAACCCAAAAGTTTGTTATTTTGTAGGACCAAAAGCTAGTCCAAGGTAGGTATGTTATTAATCATGTTCTCAAATATTTGATTAGGGTTTTTTACTTTTTGTATAAAGTAAGGTGGCAATGTAATGACTGAGATCGATCGGGATAAAATTGAAGATCAAGATCAAAAGATTGAGTCAAAGCCTCAAAATCATCACTTCAACATAAACCAAAGGCCAAGATCATCTTGTGGAGTAGTAATGGAAGTGATTAAAGGAGCTAAAGATGGACAAAGTGGGCCCATGAAGTAAGCCATGGATTCCCACCACCTTTGCATAGAAGCCACTCAAGCCAACATTAGCCATGAAAGAAGGTGGCAAGCCAAGGAATTCAAGCCAAACCATACAAGTCACTCAAGTCAAGGGTTGAGGCTAAGACGCCAAGACAAGAAAGCTTCCTAAGCCAGCCATAAAGCTTAGCCAATGAAGCCTTCAAATTTATCCATCTAAGCCATCAAGCTAAGCTAAATGGAAGTCTAGGATTGGAGGAGATTAAAGAGAGTTATCCATGAGTTAAGCTTCGTGTTTTTCTCACTTTTCCTCACTTTTTTCCTTTATTTTCACCTCGCTCATAAGATGCACTATGAATTTCTAAAACTCTATCTCATTCCACTTCTTAGGAAACTCCCCAACCATCCAAATTGTTTCACCTAACACGCTCCACCTCTTTCCCAACCATTCCCCACCCACTTTTTGAAAACATAGAGCATTCAACAATTTTGAAAAGGGGGGAGACGCTCCTTCCTAAAAAGGTGTGCCTCCCACCTACTCCACTCCTTAAGCCAGCCACCCCTTTCCTCACTTTCCTATTTGATGTCTACCCTTTTCCCCCATCTTAGCCATTTAATTTGAAGCTTTTGAATCCCCACCATACTTTAGTATTAGGGTACTCTAGGAAAAATAGGAGAAGTCTTACAAAACAAGTCTAAAACTTAAGCAAAGCACACTTTTTTTCACTTAGGAAAAGACATCTCTTCCCTAGGAGGAATATTTGGGGTGCTTCCAATTCCTTCCAAGGTTTATGCTTCTTCCTCAAGTGTTCAACCTAGGATTTTTTGTAGTTTTAATTCATCTTTGAAGGTTGGTTAGCCTCCTTACTCTCTTTGTTGGAATTTATATATTTTCATGTTAGTTTTGCCTTGTTTTACTTTATCTTTCCTTGCTTTTAAACTAAGATTCAAGCAAGTTTTCCCTTGGAGTGACAACCAATGGAAGTCATCTTGAATCTGGTTTTGTTCTTTATCTTTCATTGCATGTTTATTCTCTTTCAACCTTCTTGATTTTCCCACTTTGGTAGCTTAAGTTCCATTGGATTGTTGCTTTAATTTTGCATAGGATTTTCCTTTGACTTCAAGCATACTTTTTCATGAGTGAATGATGGAACAATTGAAGAAAAATTTGGCTTGTAATTAAGGATTGATTGAGATTAAGTGAACATCATTGTAATCCCATTTAAGTTTCAGATTTGGACTACATGTATGGAGTGTTATGTTGATGACCTTTTGGATCTGATTCAATGAGATTAGTTGGAATTTTCAACTCATGTTTTTACCCAGCAATAAATTAACTTTGTTCTTGAAGTTTGAATGTATTAGAAGTGATTAATTTCATGTTTTACATGATCTATTTACTAAAATTTTCAATTATCTTAATTCTAGAATTTCTTTGCATGAATGGTGTATGTTAATATACTACACAATACAACCATGTTCACTTTATTTTTCAAGAGACCAATTAGATTGTTAGATAACTTAGTTAATTTTAGAAACATATTGCATGCTTAGGTTTCCAAAGTAGTTGATTAAAACAACTCCTATCCAAGGAATCATGGATACCAATCCATGGTTACATGTATGTTAATTGGGTAGTTTTCCTTTCATTGTCATTAATAATTGCTTTCATTTATTTTCCTAGTCTGGTTCTAGTTAACTTTCATTATTTTGCATCTTAGTTAGTTGGAAAGTAATCAAATTTATCATACATGTCAAAATATTTGATTTCGTTGCTTACTTTTCTTAGTTTTGCATGATTAGGAAATTAGTTTGTTAAAGCATGTTTCTTTTAGAATAGTTGTTAAATTCATGTTTTGACAAGTAAGTTTAGGAAAGTTGATAAATTAACTTTACGAAAGTTTCATTTTAGGAAAGTATTAAATTAGGAAAGACATAAACTTTATAAGTTTTAATTTAGGAAAGTTTTAATTTTAGAAAGTGAATATTTTAGGAATTTTTTCCATTTAGCATGTTTCTTATTTTTTCTTAGTTTTTAATTTTATCTTTTAATTTTCATTCTTAATTTAGGTCAAAAATCACTTGAATTTTGGCTAGGTTAGATAGTATAAAGTAGGGATCACTAGCATCACATTAGTCCAACTCCTTATGGGATCAACCTCACTAGCATACTATATTGCAAACGATTCATGTGCTTACAAGTTTTATTTAAAACAGTAATAGTAGAGTTCTCACTGCATGACCTAGAGGTCATGACTTTGAGGTGTGGAAACATCCTCTTGCAAAAATGAAATGCAAGGCTATGTACTATAGACCCTTCATGGTTCCCCCTTCCCCAGACCTTGCATATGCAAAAGCTTCATGTACCAAGTTGCCCTTTTAGTTAGGTCAGGGTAGTTCCAACACTCATCATTTTGTTGGACATCCTTCCAAGGATCAAGGAAAATATATTAGTGACGTTTTGATCCTAAGATGTGATATGCAGTAAGGAATAGGTATTCTTTCATAGATAGTTGTCATAAACTAGATGAACAATAACCACTCACCCAAGCTAGATTAACTCTAATTAGATGTTCTTAAAGGGACATGCATTTCTAAAAGCAATGAAATTAGGGGATATCTGCATCGGATGAAGCTCATGTGGGATATGCAATAGGACAAGGCTGATAGCTATGTCATTGTAGAGCTACCATTAAACTTCATGGAGGCAAAATACTTAGAAGCCTTCAACAACAATACATTGTGTGTTCTATTTGACACACTTTGAGAGTTCTAGACTAAAAGTTGAGCTTTTCATGATACTACTCCCTTCTTTCAATCATTGGGTCATGACCATCCAAATAACCTTCCATAAATAGTTGAAAGTCTATTAAGATTCAAGGGTTAAGGGTAGACAAATATGATATCCATGATGCAAATGTGTGATTTTGTGATTGCATATGCATGTAAGCAAGTCCATAACTCCTTATTAATGAATTGGTTTTATCCTCCGTGTAATGGTTCGATGGTAGCTTCCTTTTTAGTTTTTCCTTAATTTGAGACCCTTTTTGGTTTTTCCTTTATTAGGTGGTTTATGAGGATATGCGGCTTACTAGTTTGTTTAGGAACCATGTTTGTCTCTATATGTTATTCCAGAAAGTAATAAATAACATGAATATAAATTATTGTACTTGTGCAAATGCTACTAATCAACCTAATATTTTATGACCGCCTCATTTTTCAAGTTAAATGATCTTCCACAGGTTACCATTTGTGGGTATTCATTCTAGAACTAGCCTAGAAGGTCTAATGCCATATTCCTTTTTGCTCATCGATCATGTGCCCTTATGTTTAGGGGGTTTAGAATGAATTAAGTAGTTTATCATTTAGTGATAACTTTAGAGTCACCACCTAGAGAAAAGGCTCTATGACCTACAAATATCTAGAGATTAGGTTCATAGCTTGACTATGAAGTTGGAAAGTGTTGGGCACCAACACCACCCAATCCATAAACCCAGTCGGATTCTCTTGGGTTCAAAAAGAAAAGATGATTGACCTAATTTATCCTATTTTTATCCAACAATAAATGCATGAAAATATAGGAAACATAACCATTCTAAAATGTGAAATTAGAAGAATATGCTTGAAACATAAAATATGTAGCCTCTGAAGGGCTCTTCCTACTATAGAAAGCAACAAAAACCCTTTTACAAGAAAATCTAAGAAAATTAAACTATGATGAATCCCTAAGGCCTTATGATACAGAATTGATCTTGCCATATGAGTGGGGAGAATCCCTAACTATGTTCAAAGTATCATGGGTAAGGAGGGAGACCAGCTCCTCTCCTTCCCCTCTCCTTTAGGGAAAGATCTCTTTTACTCTTTTATAGTCTAGAAAGACTATAAAAAACTCAATTTTTACTCTATATGAGCTACTTTTAATGCAGGATAAAATATAGACTTGAAAAGAAAAGGTAAGATAATATACTTGACTCTATGATAAAGAATTGGGATGACTAGAACAAAAGTAAAATAAAATGGGGAGCTCATGTTCTAAAAATACTTCATAGAAGACTCCTCCATAGAAAACATGAAGTAAAACTCTCCTCAGATATTACCTAAGTAACATGAATACTATATAACTTTCTAGATTAGTTTATTTAGCCTTTTCAGGCTATGAAAACTTAGGGAAAGATGAAGCCACCTTATCAATTAGGAATGCTTGTAGATATATACATAATTATTACAATTAATACCCTTACAAATTACATTTTAAACCCTTGAATCACTTAATTTGTCGCTAATTAGAGTTTATTTTTCATCTACAAGATTAGGGTTAAATGGAATAATTCTTTATTTTTTGTGATATGAGATCCTAAAAGGAGTTAGTCCATCAGCCAAGTAATTCCTCTGATCCACATTTCAAAAGTTACATGGTTGTTGTCAATTAGAGCTGTCACGATGATAAGTGGTTAGATAAAGATGATAAAAATTTTAGATCATTGATTAAGCTCAAATGGAAATGAATGGTTTAGATTAAGCCAAGATGAAATTTTTATGACCAGATAAATTCAAGAAGCAAAGCTTATATGTTAACATTATCCACGTGTAGTTAATTGCCTATATATTCCATGATTGGAAGGGAATTAATGAAGATCAATGACAAACTAAATGAAATTTCTTTAGATGTTCAGGAGCACTTTAAAACCACCTTGAAATGTGACATTTTAAGCATGTTTGTGATAGATGTGGTGGCTTCATCATCCATCATTTTTATGCAAATTCAAATAGATGCCAGATTTTGACATTTTTGACTTTTAAGATTAGTTCTTAACAATGATTTGGAGATTACTGGATGTTCTATATGCATGCCTCAATGATCAAGAAAGGATCAGCCACATGTTTCTAAAGCATTGAAGTAATTAAAAAGAAAAAAAAAAAAGCCCTCCACTAGGTACTTGGTCAAGGGGTTAAAGGTCAACTTGTCAAACATCCATATTTACAAGTATTAGCAAGGAAGTTCTAAAGCCTTAGAAACTTGATATAAAAATTTGGGATTGCTAAAACAATGTCATCAAATAATGTCGGATGTTTCTAGCAAATGGAGAGATGGAAAGTCTTGAGATGTAAGGTCCTATATTTAGAAAGTGGGTTATATGAAGGGAAATAAGTATGAAACTTAGCAACCAAGGCATGGAAAATTAGAAAGTGGGCTGCATTTGGTGATATCCTAATTGGTTACTTAATGTATTTGGTTTCTTATACATAGAAGAGCTATAAGGTTTCTAAAAACAAGTGGGAGGAGACATGTCATTTAGGGGGCTGTTTTCTTTAGGAAAAGTTGGATTTTCACTTTAGATGGTTTCCTAGATTGGCCTAGTTGCATTGACTTGAAGAGGATGTCTCATATAAGAGGTTTCCTACAAAGATTCATGGTCAAAGAAGGGAGTTGTTATAAGAGGAGACCTGTTTTTATTAAATAGAGAGAGAGAGAGAGAGAGAGAGAGAGAGAGAGAGAGAGAGAGAGAGAGAGAGAGAGAGAGAGAGAGAGAGAGAGAGAGAGAGAATATTTGACTATGAAAAGGCTTAGTCATATTTGTATTTGGAAGAAAAGTGAAACCAGTTTAAAAAGGGGAGTGCAACTTGGATTATTGGCTAGGGTAGGAATATCTCATTTGCTTCTACTTTGGTGAGATTAAGTATATGTATTGGAAGGAATCTGCATTCCTAAAATGGCAGAAGTGAGGATGTCTTTTCTTTGACTCTTGGAAGGTGCATTCTTCACATTGAGCTGCTAGACCTCTCTCCATTCTCTCTTCTATCTCATTTTGGATGGTGCTCCCTTCTCCACTTATGTGCTAGATTCTTTCTTCTTGGGTGGTGACTTTTGTATATTGGTTTCCTCTTCCATCATGAGTGGCACATAAAAAAAATGGAGGGCTCCTATATTTGCTTGGTTTGGAGTGGATCATACAAGACCTTGATGTGTGACACAACAAGACTTTTAAGCATCGATCTAATTCATAGAAGTTCTGTATTTTTGTTCATTTTCTTTTCCATCATGCTCTTTTATTGAATCAATGTTTAATTTCATAAATTTTATTTTATTTTTTCTTAGTTTAGATGTTATATTACATGCTTTTACTGCATTTTATTTTAAGTTTTAATTCCATGGTTTAGCTATAGTTTAAGTGTTTGTTTTAAATTTGTTTAGGAGTCAGATTTTGTGGTGCGATAGCCTAATATTTAGTAAAGATTATAGCCTCCCTAAGATGGGTTTTCATCAATCCTATGCATGGTCAAATACCTTACTAATGTAAGCTAGGATTATGAACTCTTTTTCCACATAATTTGTGCTAATTTTAGCTATTTTTCTTATAATTTTTATGATGTTTTTTATCATATTTTAGGACCTATTTATTTCGTGCTTAGATTAGTGATTTTGATATGCTACATTTATATCAATTTGAAGTCATTTCTATCTTAGTATTTAGGACATTTATTTTAGGCTAGATTTAAGTGTGTTTTCCTTGTTAATTATTAGTAACAAAGTTATCCAACTAGGGTGAGGATGAAACCACATTTAATCAATAAATGTATTCATGTATAAGTGATCATTAGATTTAGGAATTTTAATTAGTGCTATTTTCATGGGAATTATGATGTATTTTTCATAGTTCAGGAACTAATCTATGTATAATATTTCAATGATAATTACTATAATCCTTGGATAGTTTGTGATTATAAAAAAGCTATATTTTGAATTAATACTAATTGAGCTAAGAAAATCATTAGAATTGAGAAAATATAAGAATCTCAACTTTTAGTGCACACATCTTCCATGTTGATATTTCATTATTGTTATATTAACATGTGATAATCAAATTCAATGATGCTTATATATGAATATCCTTAATTAGTAATCTAGCAAATTCCAAAACTCTAGATTTCGTAATTTGGTAACTTTTATTTCTTTCTAGTCTAATTGATAGTTAATTACATTTTCTAAATTGTTTCTCATTGATGGCAAGTCTAAGACAATTTAAGTTAGATTCTGATTAACACTCTAAATTTTTAGTGAGTCCTAGTAGGATTGACCCATACTTGCATATCTATACTTTAATAAACCCATGCACTTGTGGCAATTATAAAATAACCTCAAGTTTTGGAGTTGTAAACAAGGACTTGCAATGGAATTTTGAACAAATATATGTTAGATTATTTTACCACTAACTATAGTTTAGGAATAATGTATTTAGAATTTAGAAATTTTTATTGCTCACATCTCATATTTGCATTTAATTAGGATTTGCATATTATTTCTAATTCCTATCACTATTTTATACTCATTATTCTTTTTGTTTTTGCTGAAATTTGGCAAAGGATTTGGAGGAATTGCTCAAATTAAGATAGTTTCTTATTTTTATTTTGAGTGCAATTGCAATGAGGTTGCATTTTAAATTATAATTCAATTTAAAGAGTTGTAATAATATAGGTCAAGGGTGAGCTATCCTAACTTGAAAGTGGAGGTGGTTTATGTTGAGGCTCAGACCCTTGGCATAAGTAACATATAAGTAGTTGCATTACTTTCCCGTTTTTTTTTTTTTTCATTATAGGTCCCATTTATTTGCTTTCTTTATTACTTGCTTTGAAGTGTATTTGCAATCAATTATTGCATGCAAGGTTGTCAAACCCTAAACACTAATTTACCACCTTTAGATCCTGAGATGGAATGAACTATAGGCAAGGGTTATGAGATCACATTGATTTAGATATTTGTACAGTGGGAGACCATGTAGTAGAAGTTAAGCCACTTAAGGCCTACTACATTCCAATTCAATTCAATTTGCTCTCATATGTAGTGTAGCCTAC
Source organism: Warburgia ugandensis (assembly GCA_035236585.1). Lineage (NCBI taxonomy): Eukaryota > Viridiplantae > Streptophyta > Magnoliopsida > Canellales > Canellaceae > Warburgia > Warburgia ugandensis. The sequence continues at coordinate 54,859,501 of CP141133.1, read as the reverse complement.
GACTATAACAATAATTTTGAATTAAAATTAGGAGTCATCCAATTGTTGCCCACATTTTGTGGTCTAGATAAGGAAGATCCCTATCACAATTTAAAGGAATATCTTAACATATTCACTAATTTTATTTTTAGAAATATTTCTAATGATTTAATAATATTAAGACTATTACCCTTCTCTTTAAAAACATAAGCGAAGGCATGAATTAATTCTTAGAGGTAGGCTTATTCCCTTCTTGGGATAATTATCTAAGAAATTTTTAATAAATTCTTTCCCATTCATAAGACCAATGCTCTTGAAAGAGAGGGTATAAATTTCTAACAAAAAGAGGCTAAAATTTTTTATGAATGTTGGAAATGGTGGAAGGATTTATTACTCAAAGTCCTCACCATGGTTTTGAAAAGTGAAAATAAGTCCAATATTTTTATGATGATTTAACTCCTCAGAACTGACATATGATTAATGCCACTAGTGGAGGAGCATCTATGATTGAGAGTCATGTAGAGGCATGGAATTTCTTCAAAATATTTGTTGAAAATTTCTAGAAATAAGATTATTCTACTAAAGTGGAGAGAATTTTGTAACCTCTTAAAAAGAGTGTCATATATGAATAGGGACCACTTCATACTTATTTGCTAATGTAGATATGTTGGGCACATAAAGTGGATAAAATAGATAATCTGACACAAAAGATTGATGCCTTCATGTTGGCTAGTGAACCACATATGAAACCTCCACATTAGGTTTACTCCATTTGTTCTATTCCAATACATGCTACTACTTTCTGTCCATCTAGCTTCACATTCCATAAATATTTCTTGATGGAAGAAAATGTATTAAATGCATCTAAAAGGAAGCAACTATTCATATTCTAGAACTTATAATGATTTGACTTCTTTTCATACAATGTTTAGAACAAGGGCATATTAAGAAGGCAACCTAGTTAATTAGATATATCAATGAATAGACTAGATATTATTGAAAGACAATTGCTTAAAATAATAGCTTCTAGGCAAGCTACGCTACAACTTTAGTATAATAATAGTTATACCTATTCTGAGTATCCCTATCCTTCATGGCCATCAAGCTCTACATACAATGAATGACATCATGAGCAAGTGGATGCACCCAATGCATTCACAAACCGTAGCAATTTTTATCTTGAGATAAATTACGTAGACTATAAAGTATGGGCTATGCATCATGAACAACCATGGTCTTATGATTACCAATATCAGGAAGAACCACAAGTCCCACCCTAGTCAACACTACCATGATTATCATAAATATCATAGTCAGACATCATGGGTTCAACTAGTTTAGCCCTTTTCAGTACCTCAATGCCGTAACAATACCAACCCTATGAGTCTTTTCCTTTATAGCATGAAGAAAAACCATTAAACAAAAATATGTAGCAATTTTATGAGAGAATGGAACAAATCATGGCTAACGTTTAAAAGGAAAATGAGGAATTGAAAAGAGATATAGAGGAATGGGAAGAGATAATGAAAGCAATATGGGAAAATAATAATAGAAACATTATTAAATTTATATAATGGATTGATGAAATGGAATATATTGAGGATAATGAAGAGCCATTTATTACTAATAAGCGGATGGAAATCTCTTAAGATCAACATGAGCCACCAAAGTGCACAACCATCCATAGAAACCTCCCACTCAGATCTACTTGAGCCATGTCTTATTTCTTGTTATGATTATGATGAAGAGACTTCCATTGATGAAGAGAATGAATCCATAGAAACATCCAACCCATATCCTCTAGAATCGTGTCTTGCTTATTTTTGTAAATTTGATGAAGCCACATCCATTGAGGAGGTGAATGTCGTTAATGAACACTTCTCAATGGCAAGCTAATGTAGAACCCATTATAAAGCCTGAAACTCCAGTTGAACCTTCAAATGTTGAAGATGTACTTGATTGGGACTCACAAACCTTATTTAAACAATCATAAGGTAGAAAATAGAGGTCAACCTAAAACCTTACATGTGCCCATAAAATAGGAAGAAGAAAAATATATTGATGTATCGACCCTACATCAACCAACTCTATAGTACACCTCAGAAGAGAATAATGGTTTATGCCTAACCATGTCCCCACCTCTAGTGAGACAAGAACAACCTTTTAGGGAAGGGAAAAGCCAGCTTATAACTCTATTTCATGATAATGTAAGGGAAATGGGGGGAAAAGATGAATTGAATATAATGGTCATTATTCCCTCAAAGCTAGTCAGGAATCGGACAATTCATCTCAAATTGATCCTAATAAATTTACAGTGAGTTAATATGTCATTGAATTGCCCCCCACCTCAATTTTTTAGGTAGAGGAATTATATTGACTGTTGTGAAATACTAAAAGTGGGGGGATCATCTATATGAATCCACATAATTCAACATCGTGGTGGTCTATTTGTGTCACATTATTACCGCCACCAAAAATCTTCATGTGGAGGCAATATATAGACTACCTCAAGATTGAAAAGTGGCATGAGAAATATTTCTATTTCATTCTTAGGATTAGGATTAGGAAAAATTAATTGTACTACCTAGGTCTAGGTTTAGATGGTTAGATTAGTTATAGGCCATGTCTAGCTGAAGATGTTAAACTTAGTGCTTATTAGGAGGCAACCTAAGATTTTTTTAGAAAGTCTCATTATTCTACATTAACCTATCATCATTTAAGATTCCTATATTTCAAAACATTGAGGATGCTATTTAGTCTAGGTTGGGGGTTGTAGAAATGAGATTTGTAATATTTTCTTGCATTTTTGAAATTTTTTTTGACAAGTTCCTTCATAAAGACGAGAATCTAGATTTTTTAAATATTCAGCATCTATTTAACTTTAGCTTATTAATAGAGTTGTATATAATTAGTTCACTAATGTATTCTTTTTCTAAAGTATCTTATGAAAAATTAAACTTGGAATATAGATTGAACATAATAGCTATATATAGTTTAAGTTGAAGAGAAAATATAACTTAGAGATCATGAAGGAGATTTGTGGTCACTAATAACCCATGTGAGTTTAGAGCCATTCTTCCTTTTTTGAGGGGTATACATAAATTAAAATTTTTCTTCATTGCACATTATTCTTAGTTGGTCTCATTATTCTTCATATTGGTCAACTATTGAGAAATCACAAAAGACTATACCATATATCTCTTAAGTTTATGATCATTTTGTCATATGAAATCTAAGAAATGATAAAGGCCATCCTTGTTAAACCCAGAGCCTTTAGCCCACCATATATTAATTTTCACCAAAATATTAACCGGTCTAGCTATTAGTCAAACAACCTTTGCCTATATTAAACCCTAGAATATATCTATTACCTAATTGTTATGGAAATATGTAGAGAATATTGAAGACAATCTTGAGAAAAAGTATGAACAATACAATTCAAGAGATGAACATAAAAAAAGGGTCAAAAAGAAGAAAAGGTTCAAAAAGGGCATATAAAAGTCAAGTGAAAAAGAAAATAAAAAAATCCAATGACAAAGAAGAATGTTCACTCATGTGAAGGAAAAATGAAAAAGTTGTAAATACACTATAGAAGACCTTTACATATTTTCTAGATGGCCTCTGTTTACCTTTATATCCTTTCTTTTGATAACCCTTTCCCAAGCTTACATTTCATCCTAATAGAAGTCTTAACTTGATCTTAGGAATATATGGTTATAAATAAATAGAGAGTTTGGTAGAATATAACATTCTTAATAGTTGACATCCGTTGATAGGATCATTACCATTCTATCTAAGTTATCATCTTTTTGTATGAAATATGTGAGACTTTTGGATGTGATGAATAAAATTATACTAACATATTAATAAGAGAGTACACCTTTTTGAGTGACTTCATTCTGAGTATCAAGTACGTCTTATGAGAATTGAAGTTAAAGCTTTTATTTGGATGGTAATTTAGGTTGTATTTGGCTCAAAATCTATAAATATATCAATTATACCACACACACACCATCCGAAGTTTAATGAAATAATGAGATATCTTAAGTATAAGGGTAGGATTTTGAACTTTTTGGTTCATCTTTATTAACATGCTAAAGTTAGAAATTAAAATGATATGAATAAAACAACATTTTCTTAGATGAATAAAGGACTTGCATAAAATTTTTGAGAAATTTGTGGGTATATTCACTACAAACCTTCATGAGGCCTAGCTGTCCACTAGGGGTAACCTAAGGGTTTAAGGGCCTATTGCATGTGCTAAATGCAATCGTGAGTACCTACAAAAGTGGCACCTTGTATCAGTTTTTCAAAATTATTTTTCACATGTGTTGCTGAGGATTAACAAAATGCTGGTTAGGGAGTATGATAAGTGTCTAATTTTACATAAAAACCACACAATTAGTTATCCATATGTTATAACATATAGGGCTAAATTAGGATTTTCAGATCAAAATTACACATGCATAGTTGACCTAACGAAGCAAAAGTTTGATATTTTGTAGGTCCAAAGGCTAATCTAGGGTAAGTATATGATTAATCATATTTTCTAGGATTTGATTACAGTTTTTAACTTTTTGCAAGAAGATAGATGATATCTGACGGCCAAGATTGATTAGAATGAAATTGAAGATTAAGATCAAAAGATCAAGCCAAAGCTTAAAAGTCATCAACCCAAGGGTCAAGATCATCTTAGGGCAAGCAATGGATTTAATTAAATGAGCTAAAGGTGACCAAAGTGGGGCCATGAAGCAAGCCATGCACTCCCACCACCTTTGCATGGAAGCCCTGACAGCCACCTTAGCCAAATTCAAGCCATGAAAAAGGTTACAAGCTATGAAATTCAAGCCAAACCTTTTAAGCCACTCAAGATAAAGGATGGAAAGATAAAGATAACCTAAGAATTTCATCTAACCCAACCATGAAGCCTAGCCAATGAAGCCCTCAAAGCCATTAAGCTAAGAAAAATGGAAGGCTAGGATTGGAGGAAAATCAAGAGGATTATCCATGAGATTCTAATAGATATTTTAAAAGAAATTAAAGGAAAATTCATTAGGACAAGTTGGCATATGGACTAATAGGAAGAGACTGCTTCAATTTTCATGCTTTTCCCACCATTTTATTTCTTTCCACCTCATCACCAAATAACACCACGAATTTGACTTTTCATTCAAGAGTCCTACCATTCTAAGACTCTACCTTCTTAAACTCTCATCCCACCTAATCAACCAATCTACATTTTCTAGAAAATCACTTAGCCCAGCAAAATTTTCCCACCTCACCTAGTTTCCCAATCTTTTTCTCACTCATCTCTTTCCTCCCTCTTTCCTTTCTCTTTCCTACCTTATCCCATCACCCAAATTCCTTTATCTTTCCTCCATTGTTTTAAAAGCTATAACTCTTTAGTAGTGACAACCAAAAGTATTAGCTATTAGATCAAAGCCCTTTTTTCCTTGAACTTCCTTGTTTTCTTTGTTGATTGTTCCTTCTTTCCCTTGTTGTTTACCTTGTTAAATTAACTTCAAATTCTAAGATTTCCTTGCTTGTTCCTCAATGAAGCAAGTCAATTCATCCCTGATAGTGACATTCAAGAGAAGAAGTGACTTGAGTCTTTGATTTCCCTCTTTGCATTCCATGCTTTCTTCTTAGAGATATACATAGTTTTAGGTGTTCCTTTCCTTAAGTCCCTTCATTTGAGCTTCCATTTTTTATTTTGTTTCTCTCAAGGAAACCACTTGCATATTAGAGGAGATCACTTTAAGGGTTTTAGAAGGTGTTTTATAATTGATTTGAATCAAGTTTCATGTCTTGAATTGAATGCAATTTCCTGCATTCACCACTACACAAGAGGGTTCTAAATTTGATAAAAAATGCTAATAGAAGTCGCTTAAAATTTTATTTTTATCAAGCCAACTTTAAGAGTCTATGAATTTTGAAGTCATTTAGATAAATGACCAAAAAGGTTCCACACTTTTGATGTCATTTGTTGTAAATGACTTCAAAAGTTCCATCACTCTTTAAATTTATTTATGAATAAATGACTTCAAAAGTGCATGAATTTTGAAGTCGTTTAGCCCTAAATAACTTCAAAATCCCACCTTTTATGTCATTTAGGGCTAAACAACTTCAATAGTCATGCACTTTTTAAGTCACTTAAGGTAAACAACTTCAAAAGTGCCCATCTTTTATGTCATTTAGGCGCTAAATGACTTCAAAAGTACCTTGTTTTTTTCTTTTCTTTCATTTGATCAATAACACATGTATACATATAATTCTTGCTATATACATTCAATATTACTACCACCTATTACATTCAATATAGCACATTTTTTATAATCTTTATACGCATGAAAAGCAAACATACATTCACTTCCACATTGAGTACAAAACATTCAAAGTCATCATTATCCATCTACATCTATCTTGAAAATAGTCCATAAAGGAAACCACAATGCATGCATTTACTACAACATCCAATTCACTTCCACATTTGGGTACAAAACATCCAATTTCATCATTATCCATCCACATCTATCTTGAAAATACTTCATAAAAGTAACCACAACACGCAATCACTGCAAGCTCTAAATTTGCTTCATCCATACTCATTTAATTCCTACACTCTCTACTCATTCATCACTTAAAATATATATTTGTATATATTCCAAAGAAAATAATGAAAAATAAAAGAATAGATATAAGTGAATGAAAAAAAAATACTTGTTTATGTATTTCACACGTGTAGTTACTCCAAGTGTTCTAATTGAAACTCAGTACATACTAAACCCATTTGTTTCATATTTTATTGAGGTTTATTTTAAAGTAACTCATCATGTTTGTGCACTTAGAAAGCACACTAGCTTGTAAATGACATATTTAATTTGGGTCACATTCATTTAGATAGGTCCTTAAAAAATCATGGAAAAATATAAGATTATGAAAAGTAAAATGTGTCTTACCTCTTTTAATTGGGAGATAGCCGCACTATTGAATATTAGGGTCCTCATGTATCTTAACACATAGTACCTATAGTCTTAATTAGACTAGTGTCTAGGGCACTGTGCAATAAGGACAACAAAAAGAATCCATGAATATAATTTGTAATATTGTAAGTTTAATTAGTTGTAACATAGAGTAATTAACTATTTTTTACACCTTAACATTCTTCCAAGTGAGTCTCAATGGTTGTACAGTCTTAGTCATATTAGCCCATTTGTACCATACTCTACAAATTTAAATTTCAAATGAATTATAGATGACTAACAAATTATTTATCTACACATAATACATGAAAAGAATTAAAGCTTACTTATTCATAATTTCTACAAGGTGAGATAGATATGCGATCCACGACAATAAAAAAAGAAAGCATGTCCACCGTACACATCTAAAATGAGTAGCATTTAATGAGACCTGTATAGACAGTTATATGAATTGTAATTAAATTTAACAATACCTAAGTTTAGAATAAGTTGGAAAGAAAATAAGAAAATTAAAACTTACCTGCTATTGTATGGAATCATTAAGCCCTGTCCCTCAGAGCACTAAAAGAATCCTTGTAGAATATCATTAACATGCCTCTCTATCGACCATATCTGCAGTTCCACAAATGATGCCATGGTCAAGGAATTAGTAAAGTGTACCCTCACCCTCAAAAAGGCTAGTTATATCATTCAAGAAGTTGCATAAAAGAAATAATTATTACTATACTATGAAAGTATAACATGTAATGTCAAATACTTTATAAGCAAATATGTGCATATACACCATGTGGGAGACAATGTGAGAATGTTCTAGTTTAACCCATAGGCAAACTTGTAATAGGTCTTTTTCCATAAGTAGCACTTCAATAATGTCCTCAGTAAGCACTCCCTCCTTAATTCATATAGTGTATATTGCCCTAACTTCGTTGATGAGATCATAGATTAACCTTAGGGATCGAGGCATATTTATTAACCTTAGGGATCGAGGCATATTTGGTGGGGCTTCCACACAATCATTAGACAACTGTTGTAATAGATATAAAAAAATTTAGCTAGATAATCTTAATCAATGATGAGGACCTAATTTATGATAATAAAGGAAAAACAAACATATATACAAGTAGCTATTCCATTGGTGCAACATTATGTGATGTTGCAATTGTGGGCAGTATAAAGTTAACAAACATATAAATAGAGGTATCTAACTAAAAATTATTGATGAGGAAAGTAGTATGATAAGATACATTCTGTAGACTCTATGAGAATGACTAGTGCCTTCGACCAAGCAACGTGGTATGCACTACCTTCCTAATGGTTATAATATTTTCCATTTCTAAAGGGAATGGTAGGCTGGCATTAGCATCCAAAGCGATGGTAATGGACACTCACTTAGTATGTGGAGGCATGCTAATTCTGGGCAAAATAGTTTATTCATGCTCATAGCATGAACCAACTGCCATGATATTTTGATGGGAATCCAGGGCCAATAGGCATTGACCCACTTACAAATCAGATATACAATAGAGAGGTAGAGATAGAGAATTATTACATAAGGACAATAAAAAGTTTCCATTTTGTCTATATATATATATATACCTCCTTGGCTAGAATTTCTATTGCGAGGGGCACTGGTTGACCTTCTTGAACTTCTTTAGTTGGAGAATTACAGCTAACATTTGATGCAGGTACAGGGGTGCTATGAGAAGTATGTGTAGGGGATTGAGAAACTATCATCAGACCTCTTTCATGCAGCTATTTAAATATATCCATTTTTATTTTCCCAACTAAATCATTATAGGTCTCCTGATCTTCAATTGTAGGTAAACCTTTACTCAAGAATTTAAAAGGAACAATATAGCCCCCCATGCCCCTAAGTCGGCTAGGGTGGTCCATCTTATTGCCCATAGCCCTATATAGGATGTCCTCGTTGGTAGTAGTGTTGCTTAAGTTCTTGTACTTGTGATTTCTTGGGCAAGAATGTCCTCCAAATTTTAATTAGAAAGGCATGATCATGCATCTAAATAATTGTATGAAATTGATCGAAAGGTGGAACCACTTACAATGCAAGAAGTAATTTGTGAAGTAGTTTCATTTATGAATGTTTGGTCAGTATGGCTTGGCGAATGTGCAATCTTCAATAGGATGAAGCAATCAATGGGTTATATAGTCCTTGCTTTCTTTTGCTGTCAAGCAAAACATTGTAGTTAGAGAACAAAATGTACATAACTATAGTAGCTTTAATTTGAAAGGGATAAATTGTCACAAATGCTTGCCTTGCACTCTTCTAAACAAGGGCAGCCCAACTTTCACAGGTGGTGTTGCATATTAGTTTCATGCAAAAAATTTCATCTTGCACTCTTTGCTTGCACATTTGCACATATGTAATCAAGTGAAATAATCAAATGCTAGTTGCAATGAATTAAATGAAACATTGTTACTACACATACCTCAAATTTAACAGATGTATAGTTCTGTACAAATGCACTCCACAAGTCCTAGTCAATGACGTTGGAGTAAATGGTAAGCACTGAGTGCAACCTCAATGGATCATTGACATATGGAGCTATGTAATTGTGAACAAGATAGTTCTTTCATTTTCTCCATTGCTCACCAGCTCCTTGTAAAGCACATGTCTTCCTTTGCCTATGCACATCAAAGGAATTTGCAAAGTACACAACAAATTATTATATTTGAAAATTGGTATATTATAAATTATATAATACATGTTATTAGTGGTTACCTACCATCACCATTTCTCATATTGAATCTTTTGTTAAGGATGGTACCAGTCTCCAATCATCAATTGTGATAGAAACCATGCTTCTTATTATGGAGCAAAGATAAATGCTATGAGAGGCTGCATTCTCGTCTATCTCTTTCTCTCTACTATTATATTGGATAATTTCTTTAATTCTCTTCAACTTTCTCTTGATAACCTTTTTCCATTGTTGTTTGCCTTGTGCCCTTTCTCTTTTGTGTAGTGCTAATGTTGGCCTCTTGTTCATGCTCTTCATTTTGATATTGTTCTCATTCTATCGTTACTAAATACCAAAACACGTATAATGATATTAGAACAATGATAGCAAAAAGGGCTATGTAATCCATTTAAAGAAAACAAACTGACATGACATACGTGGGAAACAAATGGAAAGCAAATTAAATAAAAAATGCTTGAATATAAAAACTTTCTAAATATAGATATTTATAAAAATTAAAAATTTCTATACCTAAATCTAGAAACTAAGTAAATTATTTTGATCATGCAACAAAGTTCAGCAATGTTAACTTACATGATTCTAGCCATTAAATGGCACATGTGTATACACGTTCATTTGCACTTATATAAACATAACTACAAGAATTTAGCTTTATTTAAACAGAGATATATCTTAAAGCATTCATTGGTAAACTTGCATGTATGTCTTGTTGCTTCTTGTTCATGCCCATTCCAACAAATGAATTATAAGTCATTCTCACCAAAGTGATCAGGTGAGTATCAGGACCACCTATTGATTAGTTCTAGGAGTTTTAAGTAGATTGGCTGATGCTTCTAGTCTACTCTAGGCCAAGTGTAACATGCCTTCTATTTGATATTTCATTGCCTTAGGTGTAATATTGTTTCACTCATTTTCTTTAGCATGTAATGCCTTTAGCCCAACGGTGTAAAGACACACTTTTATTATATTTTCTTTTGAAGTTATCTAAATGTTTTCTATAATGTCTTCACATTTCTTGTTTCAAGTTCTTATCATCACTTGGATTTATGATCCATTGGTTGTTTAAAGATTCAATTACATATCAATATTCTAATTTGTAGTGGACTCAAAATATTAAGTGTTTTCCCGAGACTCTAACAATCTCTATATGTTATAAAGACATCTTGTGAGTGATAGCTAAAGGTAGATTTCCCTTTTGAAAATGTAGTTGTTTGTTGCTAGAGATAGGGATCTAATGAGATACAAATTCCTACAAGTCGTATAATTGTCTGTCTTCTCAAAATAGAACTAATTTTCTTAGATAACTTGTGTAAGATTAGTTAAATAGTACAATTGTCATTCTAAGATATTTTTAGAAAGGTTCCTTATTTTATTTCTTTGTTTATTTATTTAAATAGTTGCTTAGTTACTTAAATTATTTCCTTTCTAATTTAGGGTTCACATTCTAGTTTCTTAACTTAGTATTTTCTTTCTTAGTTAGTTGTTTCCTTCTTACTTAGTTCTTCACTTCTTTTCTCTATTTAACTAGCTTTAGGCCTTTAATTCCTCTTGAGTTCTCACTAGGCCTTTGGCCTATTAATCACATTCATTAGTAACTCATACCCATCATCACAGCCATAATGACAAGTATTTTTCAACAAAGTCATACACTCTCAAATCAAGAATAGAATTTTGTAGGACTTACTTCTGGGGTGTGTTTCCATGCTTGTGAATCAATTTCCTCTTCTATTTGTAGTCAAGAAGGGCACGAATTACTTTAATACATTGGGGTTTCAATTCTTGCTTGTGCACTAAGTCAAATGATGGGTTCGGATCAATGATCTGAGTAGGCGTCGTGTTTTCTCTCTCCTACAGGTTTGGGTGATGGTCTGGCTCCCCCCTCTTCTCCTCCTTTCTCTTTCTCTTCCTCTCCTTCTCCCCCTTCTTTTTCTTCCTCTATTTTTTTCTGCTCTTTCTTCTCCCTCTTCTTCTTTCTCCATTGGGTTTTATCTCTCCTATGGGTTAGGGTGTCGCCAGTGGCCTGACTCCGCCCTCTTTCTCATACTTTCTCTTCCTCTCCTTGTCCTTCTCCCCCTTCTTCTTCTTCCTCTTTTTTGGTACTCTTTCTTCAACCCCGCCCGCCCCCCCCCCCCCCCGGGTCTTCTTTCCCCATTGGGTTTTCTCTCTCTTGAGGGTTTGGGCATTGTTGGTTGGAACATACTAGCATCCTGGTTCCACCCCTCTTTCTCCTCCTCTCCTCCTCCTCCTTCTTCTTCCTCCTCCTTTCCCATCCTCTCCTCTCTCATTTCTTATATCCAACCTTACTATCAGGTTTTCTCTTATCAAGTTTGAGAATAGACCTAGGTTTGTTCTTTTTGTCCAATCACTTTATGGGGAGAGTAATAAATTTAAAGTCATTTGCTCTAAACAACTTTTAAAGTCATTTAGGGCAACCAACTTTAAAAGTCACTAATGTTTAAATCCATTTACATCAAATGACTTTAAAAGTTGATACAATTATAGTCATTTACATCAACTGACTTTAAAAGTCTATACTTTTAAATTCATTTAAAAAAACTAATATATTTTCACTTCAATATAAATATTTAATATTAGGATTATGCAATAAATCAGATATATATATATATATATCAACAAACACATGAACAAGGAAATCAAAGTATTTTTAGGAATAACTCCTCATATATCATCCTTTCATTACATATATTAATTGTTCCATATTAGTAAATCTTATTAATACAATATCATGATCAAAGAGCTAATCTGAAATGATTTCATCAAAATCTAAGCCCCTAATATTCAGCTGACACCACTTTATGGGGTGAGAGGATAAATCTTTAAGCCACAACTTCCTTGGCCAACATGATGGTAGCATTTCTCTTCATCAAACCTTAATTTTGGATAAGAACCACAAATTGTAATGTTCTCCCTTTCTCAAATAGTGAAGGTTAGAGAGATAAGCTAGTAGTTGTTGTTTGCAATGAAATCTTATGATTTTGGGTTGAAATCATGGTCATCTAACACACTTCTTGACCCCATCATCCATAGTGATAAAAATCACTTGATCTACAAAATGCAAATAAAGAGAGTAACAAAAAAAGAAGAAGCAATGCATGACAAAAAGAGGTTATGGTTTACTTACAGTGTTTTTCATGCCATAAACAATTAAAATATCCAAAATACAAAGCAAGAAGGGAAAAACAACAGAGACAGACACAAGGACAAGAGAAGGAGGTCGTCATGCCACTCGTGATAAGTAGAAAATTAGCAAGGCATATAGGGAAAAATGAGATTTCAATATTTTATGGACTAACAAGGACTTCTAAAGTTGTTTAGTCCTAAACGACTTTAAAAGTATACACTTTTGAAGTTGTTTAAGACGTCTACCAACCTATTTGCACTCAAATGCCATCCAACCTATCCCACCTTCCATCTCTTGTAAAACTCTAGCTACCTATGCATCCTAGCCATCCAATTTACTTGTTTTCATCCCCATCATACCTCTAACTTAGGTCACCCTAGAAAATACAGGAGAAAACAAATATAAAACACATAAAAAACCTAAAGTGTAGGCAACTCTCCTTTTGGAGGAAAAAGATGCCTCTCTCACTTTAGAGGGGGCATCCTCTTCCTCCACTCCCTCTTTTATTTTTTGTAGCTTAAGTTTTTTCCTTATTTTGGTGGTTATTCATATTTCCTATGGAAGGGCTACATCTCTTCAAGTGTTCCATGCCTTATGCATGCATCCTTTGAGTCTTGCACTTTAAATTCCAAGTTGGTTGCCATTGTTGTGTTTCTCCATGGTTGTTTGTTTCATTTTGTTTATGTTCCTTGTTTACCTTTTTGAAGTGACTTTAGTTGAAGCCTTAGATCCTTGAATTTAAAGGCCACTAATCTCTTGAAGTGACAACCAAGAGATAGGAACATTTAGATCAAGTTATTCACTCCTTGAAATCCTTAAGATCGCTATCTTATCTTAGCTCTTATTCATCCCTTAGTTCATGAAACCTATCCATGTTTCATGCATGCATTCTTTCCATCTTTATTTTCATGCATAAGTCTCATACTTCCACGCATATGTTGTTTTGCTTATTTTAGTTCATTTTTTATTTTATGTTAGACCTAGTTCTTCATAGTTTAGGTATATATGCATGCTAACATAGTTTCAATTATTTCTATTTTTAATTTTTAGATAGTTTAAAATTAGGAAAGTCCTTAATTTTAGAAAGTTTTTAATTTAGGACAGTTTTATTGCTAGAAAGTGTGTTTTAAGCAAGTTATCAACTTTAGTATGTTGTAGGCTTCTGCATAATTTCCACTTCCATGTGTTAATTTCTATTCTTAGTTTAGGTAAAAAGATCTCTTGAATTTGATTAAGTTTGATAATTTAAAGTAGGTACCACTAGTATCACAATCATTTGATTCCTTGTGGGATCGACCTCCTTACTTGAGAATACTATAATCAATTCATGAACTTGCAAGCTTTAACTTAAAATCACAACAATGGGGATCATCAATGGAGCATAACATGACAATTAGTCAAACCTGGTAGCATACTATACCACAGTCATGTCACGTTGTGTGATCCTCAAAAACTCTACTACCTTAGCATCTCTTTGTGCATTAGGAAAATATTTTCTTAGATACGACTGCTTGAAGAGTTCCCAAGTCCACTTCTCATTAGTTCGAACACCCTTTGCTGCTTGCCACTAGTTGATAACCTCATCTGTGAACTAAAAGTGGGCACCCTTTGTAATGACTCCATTTTTGTAACCTTCAAATCCCATGTTGGTAATGAAAAGTTCACTTTTTGAGATACGGGTATTTTGGTCATTTCACTGTTCATCCTAACTAGACCCAAAAATTTGGTCCTTAGAATGGTACCCTTAGGTGTGTCTCAGAAAAAGGAATCCAACAAGACCAAAATCACCCAAAACGGAGTTAAAATGAGCAAGTTATGGCCCTTTGAAATTCAAGGGCAAATTTGTAATTAAATTTAAAATGAATTGGCCTAAGAAAATAGGGACCCGTTTTGATACAGGCACCCCCTTCTTCCCAAACATACTGCATCACCAACATTCTAGAATGTCAGTGTGCAGGGGGGAAACCACCACCATTCTGGAGGTTTCTCCTCCAGCATTCCATTGGAAACCCCCTCCAGAACCCTCCTTAAGCTCTATAAATAGAGTTCTTGGGTGCCTCCAATGGCAGCCCAAAACCTTGGGAAAAACTAGTCTTGGAGTTGCAGGCAAGAGGAGAAACCATGAAAAATACCCAGCCACGAACCAGGTACGCCTTAAACAACTCCAAACCCATCTCCCCCTCAGTCTTAGGTTGAATGTCCCTAAGTTTTTGCATGAGAAACTATGCAAAACGAGGCTCTAGGGAGCCACAACAGACCCCAGGCAGGTGCCTGGGGCATTCTAGTTCGATAAGGTCGAACCAGGGCGCCTCGAGGACACCTAGGTCACCACAGAACCAAAATGCACATAGTGCGTTAAAGGGAAACTGATGGGCGCGTCCATGGACGGGCTCGCAAAGGAGAAAAGGGGCAGAGGCCAAGTGCGTCGGCGGATGCGCCCTGTGGGGAGCGCGCTACTGACGCAGGACGCATTAGTGTCCCGAGCACCCACCTCATATGGGCCTGCGACGATGACACCACGCATTCTGCGTAAGCAGAACGCACAGCCTGATGACGCCCAGGAGCGTGCGACCGCACATGCAGGCTGGTCGCCGCTCGACTGGGACGCAAGTGCTTCCCGGGAGCGCTGACACAGGGCTTGTTTTGGGCCTTTTATATATTCTTAACACTAAAATACTCATAACTTGAGGTCTAGGACTCTGATTGAGACACCACAAGAGGCGTTGTGTCCGTATCGATGGCGCGGATACACACAAACTATAAAATACCTTATCAAGACCCTATATAAGGCTACTATGACCCTTAAATCATGATAGTGGCGCAGGGCCACTAAACCTTTGCAAACCTAACTATACCAAGGCCCAGTTACGGACCTTAGAGGCCCTTAGGCATGGGAATGAACCCTTAATGCCTAAGTAGTGAGGTAAACTATTCTAGAACCTATGGAAATAGGCCAAGCTAACCTTTTTCCCCTAAACCATGTCCAGGAATGTACGAGGACAAGGGGACTAGCATGATCGAACTAGGTAGGTGTCCTATCGCTACTAAACTTTTAAAAAGAACCCATGATGCTTTAAGAATGCATGTTTTGAGTCATGGTTGCTTTTCTAATGCATGTTTTAAGCTTTTAAGTTACATCTCCTGTCTTTATGCATATATCATATAAACTTATGCTACATCCTTATGCACATGACCTGTTTAGCATGAATTGATTTCATAAATGAACTTAACATGCATATGAAAAATACATTGCGCATATATTGCCAAGACATGTGTTACATGCATAGACGTGTTTTGAAAAAGGATTCTTATCTGCATGATACATGCATAGACATGTTTTGAAAAAAAAAAAGTTCTTGCCTGCTTGATAGTATATGATTTGGGCTAGTAAGCTCGTGGGCGCTATGCCGAGAGGTTCGAGGTAGTCTCCCAACCTCTACCACTATAGGTGGAAAGGGTACCATGCCAAAAAGGCTTGTCCTCACTTCGATTGCTGTGGTAAACGAGGACTACCACTGGAGGTGTCATGGCACCCTTCGAAGTGTCATATGCCCCATGGAGGCTATGATCGAGAGTCCTTAGGTACCCGGTGACCACACGACGCTGAGGTCGTGGGCATAGTGTGCCCTATGTTTTTTAGGATTTACTTGCATGCATATGGCATGACATGAGTATGGTCGACCATAGATCCATGAGTTGGATTCAGTTGAGCATCTTATGCATATCATAGTATATGTTTATGATATCTATGTTACTTTTGACTTGGATTATGCGATTCTTTAAGTCGTCAGTATTCTATTTTGACAGTGGCTTTTAATATCGATATTGAACATGAGTGTCCAAACATGCACATAGTTTAAAGAACATATGGTTTAAAACATAGCGTGCATTGTAAAACTAGTAGTGATAGACTCCTATTGAGTATAGTGTATACTCACCCAATCCTTAACATTTTTTAGATACAAGTAAACACTTAAGGACAGGATAGACCCGTGATAGAGAACATCCAAATTAAGTACAAGTAAGTAAACCCCTACCTTATCTTTTAGTAAATGTTACTTCATTGTAGTTGCTCTCTGTAGTTGGGGCTGTGACTAACACTTTCTTGGGAATAGAGTTGATTTAAAACTATGCCATGGCTATATGATTTGAAAATGTGTTTTGATACTCAGGGTTTTATATGAAAGATTTCTTTCCAAAAGAAAAGATTTTCATGCATTTCATATTTCTAAAGCAAGAGATTTTTCCTTTTTATGAAATTTGCATCATATGAAACCCAGGTCGTCACAGTTGGTATCAGAGCCTGGTTTGACGTTACTCATAGCCTAGTTATGAGGAGAATAACTTATAATCAAGTTTCATCCATGAAAGATTAAGGGGTAATATGATAACACATACTAAGGTCTTGTGAATTACCTTGTGATTTACCAATGACTAGAAAGAAAGTAAGCGATGCTCCAAGACCTGAAGCCCCACCAGTGGACTCCATGGGGTGGGGCAATGGGATGGCTGAATTATTCCAGTGATTCCTATAGCATATGGAACAATACATGAGTAATCAACAAACCCAAACCCCAACCACATGAAATCCTTCCCCTGATAAAGCAATAGTTAGGACTGAGGTTCAGTTAGAAAGGTTTCAGAAATTAGCTCCCTCATTCATAGGAGAAGATGAAGCATCTACAGCTGAAAAATGGTTAATTGATATTGAAAAGATATTTAAAGCCATGAACATAGCTGAAGAAAGAAAGGTACCCATGGCCACGTTTGTGTTTGGGGGAGAGGCTACCTTTTGGTGGGAAACAACGGAAAGGACTTATTTTGACCAGCAAGAAACAATAGGATGGGAAGAATTTAAAAATGTCTTTAATGACAAATATTATCCTAAACACATAAGGAAACAGAAGGAAAAAGAATTTATGGACTTAGAACAAGGAAACATGACTGTCCAACAGTATGAAAATAAATTCATCAGGCTCCGAAGATTTGCACCACATGCTTGTGTTGATGAGGAAGACGCGGCAGAAAGATTTGTAAATGGCCTCAACCCAAGACTCAGGAACAAAGTTCTAGGTTTCTAACCTTCCACCGTAGCCAAAGCCATAGAGATGGCCTCCCTATAGGAAAAAGATTATCAAAGGAATCAGTCGATAAAGGAAAGTAAGAACACCAGCACCATGAGAAATAAAGGAAAGAGACCATTTCAGTCATCTGAACCCAGGCCACCTTTCAAGAAGCCGTTTGAAAACAAAGGAAGAAGACCAGACCGGAAGACATGCCCTAGGTGTAACAGGAATCATTCAGGCAAACCATGTCCCACTTTCAACATCACATGCTATACTTGTGGAGAATTAGGACATCTTGCTAGGAATTGTCCTAAAAGGAAAGTTGAAGAGCGAAAAGAAGATCAAGTTCCAAAGAGCCAAGGACGTGTCTTTGCCCTCACTTTCAGTCAAGCCCAGGCTTCAAATGCAGTAGTTGAAGGTATTCTTTCTAACTATGATACACCTGCTAAAGTTCTATTCGATACAGGCTCCACTCATTCTTTCATATCCCGGGAGTTTGCATCAACCTTGGACATTATACCACATGACCTGGACTTCACTCTAGAAGTCATGACTCTTGTAGGCCAGGCACTTCCCACCTATTCTTATCTCCAGGATGTCCTCGTTTTGGTCAAAGATCATTTGCTACATGCCAATCTTATTCACTTAGATATGAATGACTTCGACGCCATCCTAGGTATGGACTGGCTAACCCTTCATCAAGCCTTTGTTGATTACTGCCAGAAACGTGTCACTTTTACCCTACCTAATGGAGACACTTTCACCCTCCAAGGAAGAAAGGATTATTCTGGAGCGTGTGTTATTTCCGCCATGAACATAGCTAAGCGGATTGCTCAGGGATGTCCCTTCTTCTTGGCCAAAATTGAATCTGTCGAGAGTCCCCAACCAAAGCTAGAGGATGTCAAGGTAGTCCAAGAATTTCTTGACGTATTCCCTGAGAACTTACTAGGTCTACCCCCACCGAGAGAAACTGAGTTTACCATTGACCTTATACCCAGTACTTCCCCTATTTCCAAAGCTCCTTACCGAATCGCTCCTGCAAAACTAAAAGAATTGAAGACCCAATTACAGGAACTACTTGACAAAGGGTTCATACGGCCTAGCGTATCTCTGTGGGGAGCTCTAGTCCTTTTTGTTAAGAAAAAGGATGGCTCCATGAGATTGTGCGTAGATCATAGGATGCTACATAGGATCACCATTAAGAATAAGTACCCCCTTCCCCGAATTGATGATCTTTTTTATCAACTTCAATCAGCCAGAGTCTTCTCTAAGATTGATCTACGATCCGGCTACCATCAACTTTGAGTTCGAGAAGAAGATATCCCCAAGACAGCCTTCAAGACTCGATACGGCCATTATGAATTCAAAGTGATGTCCTTTGGTTTAACTAATGCTCCAGCCGCATTTATGGACCTCATGAATAGGGTGTTCAAGGAGTACTTAGACAAATTCATCATAGTGTTTGTGGATGATGTCTTGATATATTCAGAAACTCCTGAAGACCATAAGGAACATCTAAGGATAACATTAAGCACCCTACAAGCACACAAGTTATATGCAAAATTCAGTAAGTGCGAGTTTTGGCTGGAAAAGGTTAATTTCTTAGGACACATTATTTCTCAAGATGGCATAGTAGTCGACCCCGCTAAGGTTGAATCAACACAGAATTGGGAAAAACCTAAGACAATCACAGAAATAAGAAGCTTCTTAGGACTTTTCGGATATTACAGGAGATTCATCGAGGGTTTTTCATGAATTGCTTTACCTTTAACTAAGCTGACCAAGAAAGACACAAGATTTGAATGGACTGATAAATGTGAGGAAAGCTTCCAGGAACTAAAGAGAAGGTTAACTACAGCACCTGTCCTTACCTTACCTTCAGGAAGTGGCAGATTTGAGATATACAGCGATGCCTCGCAACAAGGACTAGGATGTGTACTTAACATGGGAAGGTAATTGCTTATGCTTCTCAGCAACTCAAGAAGCAGGAAGTCAATTACCCGACCCATGACTTGGAATTAGCGGCCATAGTCTTTGCCTTACGAATCTGGAGACATTATCTATATGGGGAAAAGTTTGAAGTTTTCACAGCTCATAAGAGTCTTAAATATATCTTTTCCCAACAAGATTTAAACATGCGACAAAGAAGATGGATGGAATACTTAAAAGACTATGACTTCTCCATTCATTATCACCCAAGAAAAGCTAATGTGGTAGCTGATGCATTAAGTAGAAAAACCCAAGGGATGTGTACAAATTTATTTACTAAGAGATGGAAGCTATTATAAGAAGTAATAACTTGGAAACCAAACATAAGTAAGCGCAAGATCATTATGGCAGGTCTAATGATAAAGTCGGCTGTTAATGAAACAGTTAAGCAAGCACAGCAAGGGGATCCGAACATACAAGCTTTAATAGGAAAACCAGGGTTTACTAAAGGGGAAGATGGTAGCGTTTACATGCAAGGAAGATTAGTGGTACCGACCAATGAAGAATTAAGACAAGAAATCTTAAAAGAGGCTCATCGGTCTAAGTATACTATACACCCGGGAGGAACTAAGATGTATCAAGACTTAAAGAGACAATATTGGTGGAGACATAGGGGAATTTGTGGCAAAGTGTCTAACATGTCAACAAGTAAAGGTCGAACATCAAAGACCTGGGCGATTGTTACAACCCCTTGAGTTACCTGAATGGAAATGGGACCATATTACCATGGACTTCATTGTAGGGTTACCCAAGACCTGTAAGGGTCATGACATGATCTGGATAGTTGTTGATAGATTGACTAAGATAGCCCATTTCCTTCCTATATGCCATACCCAATCTACTGACAGCCTATCTCAACTATACATCAAAGAGATAGTGAGTTTACATGGCATACCCCTTAGTATCACTTCAGATAGGGATAGCTGCTTCACTTCACAACTCTGGAAGTCCGTCCAAAAATCCTTAGGATCTTCCTTGAACTTTAGCACAGCCTTCCATCCACAGACTGATGGACAGTTAGAGCGTACGATCCAGATAGTCAAAGTTTTGTGGAGAAATGCACACATGGAAGAAGAGACTTGGGAATCAGAGTCTGAAATGCAAGAAAAGTACCCCGAGATCTTTTGACTGTATATATTGTAGAATTTTAGGGGAAAAATTCCCCTAAGGGGGTAAGAATGTAATGGCTCCATTTTTGTAACCTTGAAATCCCATGTTGGTAATGAAAAGTTCACATTTTGAGATAAGGGTATTTGGTCATTTCACTGTTCACCCTAACTAGACGCAGAAATTTGGTCCTTAGAATGATACCCTTAGGTGCGTCTCAAAAAAGGAATCCAACAAGACCAGAATCACCCAAAATGAAGTTAAAATGAGCAAGTTATGGCCCTTTAAAGTTCAAGGGCAAAATTATAATTAAATTTAAAACGAATTGGCCTGAGAAAACAGGGATCCGTTTTGATATAGGCACCCCCTTCTTCCCAAACATATTGCATCACCAATGTCGGTGTGCAGGGGGGAAACCCCCCTCCAAAACCCTCATTAAGCTCTATAAATAGAGCTCTTGGGCGCCTCCAATGGCAGCCCAAAACCCTAGGAAAAACCAGTCCTGGAGTTGTAGGCAAGATGAGAAACCATGAAAAATACCCAGCCACGAACCAGGAACGCCTTAAACAACTCCAAACCCATCTCCCCCTCAGTCTTAGGTTGAATGTCCCTTAGTTTTTGCATGAGAAACCATGCAAAACAGGGCTCTAGGGAGCCACAACAAGCCCAAGGCAGGTGCCTGGGACGTTCTGGTTTGACAAGGCCGAACCAGGGCATCTCGAGGACACCCAGGTCACACAAAACCAAAACACACCCAGTGCATTAAAGGGAAACTGACGGGCACATCCATGGATGTACCCGCAAACAAGAAAAGGGGCAGAGGCCTGGTGCGTCAACGGACGCCTTGTGGGGCGCGCGCCGCTGACACAGGACGCGTTAGCATCCCGGCGCCCACCTCATGTGGGCCTGCGATGGTGATGCAGCGCGTTCCACGTAAGCGAACACAAAACCTAATGATGCCCGGGAGCATGTGACCGCACATGCTGGCCAGTCGCCACTCGACGGGGATGCAAGGCCTGTTTTGGGCCTTCTATGTATTCTTAACACTAAAATACCCATAACTTGAGTTCTAGGACTCTGATTGAGGCGTTGCGTCTATATCGACGGCACGGACACATCCAAATAATAAAATACCTGATCAAGCCCCTATCTAAGGTTAGAATGACCCTTAAACCATGGTAGTGGTGCAGGGCCACTAAACCTTTGCAAACCTAACTATACCAAGGCGCAGTTAGGGACCTTAGGAGGCCCTTAGGCATGGGAATGAACCCTTAATGCCTAAGTAGTGAGGTAAACTATTCTAGAACCTATAGAAATAGGCCAAGCTAACCTTTTTCCCCTAAACCATGTCCAGGAACATACGAGGACATGGGGAGCAGCGCGATCAAACCAGGTAGGTGACCTATCGCTACTAGACTTTTAAAACACATGATGCTTTGAGAATGCATGTTTTGAGTCATGGTTTCTTTTTTAATGCATGTTTTAAGTTTTTAAGTTACATGTCCTGTCTTTATGCGTATATCATATAAACTTATGTTACATCCTTATGGACATGACCTATTTAGCATGAATTGATTTCATAAATGAACTTAGCATGCATATGAAAAATACATTACACATATATTGCCAAGACATATGTTACATGCATAGACATGTTTTGAAAAAAAAGAAAAAGTTCTTGCCTGCTTGATAATATATGATTTGGGCTAGTAAGCTTGTGGGCGCTATGCCGAGAGGTTCAGGGTGGCCTCCCAGCCTCTACCACTATAGGTGGAAAGGGTACCACACCAAAAAGGCTTGTCCTTAGTTCGATTGCTGTGGTAAACAAGGACTGCCACTAGAGGTGTCATAGCACCTGTGGAGGCTATGACCGAGAGTTCCTAGGTACCCGGGGACCACACAGCGCTGTGGTCGTGGGCATAGTGTGCCCTATGTTTTTGAGGATTTACTTGCATGCATATGGCATGACATGAGTATGGTCGACCATAGATCCATGAGTTGGATTCAGTTGAGCATCTTATGCATATCATAGTATATGTTTATGATATCTATGTTACTTTTGACTTGGATTATGCGATTCTTTAAGTCGTCAGTATTCTATTTTGACAGTGGCTTTTAATATCGATATTGAACATGAGTGTCCAAACATGCACATAGTTTAAAGAACATATGGTTTAAAACATAGCGTGCATTGTAAAACTAGTAGTGATAGACTCCTATTGAGTATAGTGTATACTCACCCAATCCTTAACATTTTTTAGATACAAGTAAACACTTAAGGACAGGATAGACCCGTGATAGAGAACATCCAAATTAAGTACAAGTAAGTAAACCCCTACCTTATCTTTTAGTAAATGTTACTTCATTGTAGTTGCTCTCTGTAGTTGGGGCTGTGACTAACACTTTCTTGGGAATAGAGTTGATTTAAAACTATGCCATGGCTATATGATTTGAAAATGTGTTTTGATACTCAGGGTTTTATATGAAAGATTTCTTTCCAAAAGAAAAGATTTTCATGCATTTCATATTTCTAAAGCAAGAGATTTTTCCTTTTTATGAAATTTGCATCATATGAAACCCAGGTCGTCACACCCTTACCTTCAAGTCTTAATTAAATTTTCAGTTCCTCAAAGATTCATTAGATCTGCTCTAACCAATCCTTTACCTCTATGGGATCGAACATGCCATCGAACTTAGTGGTCGCAAGTTCCTAAACTCTTGTGGGACAAATGTTTCCCTGCTTATGCCCTCTCTGAGAGCTCATGGGCCAGATGGAACTAGGGGCTAAACTCCTACTCCCCTGTTAATGGCTTCCATGATTGTCTGGCCCCTCTATCCTATAGCATCCTAAACCGAGTCATGTGCACGCAACATTGATCCTCTAGAGCTTGAGCCATCACTTCTAGTCTCCACCGTGACAATTCCTTTCAAAAATATTAAATAATAAGAGTTAGTCACATATCAAATAAGCTAATAGTAATCAATAGTCTACAAGTAGTTGCAATCAACTAGGTAGTTGTTTTCCTCGGGGTTTACCATCTTGAGAGAATTAATGTCTAACGACTCATCCCTCAGTATTTACCATCTTAGCTAGCTCCACCATGATCCCAAAACATTAGGAAACCCTTTTCCTAATGGTTTACCATCTTAGGAGGTTCAATACCTGACAATTCATCCCTCAGGGTTTACCATCTTAGGCGGCTCCACCGTAATCCTAAAGAACTAGTCAGCCCTTTTCCTCAGGATTTACAGTCACTGGAGGCTTAATAACGAGCAATCCAACTTCACCTTAGTGGTAATCAACCAGGTAGCCCTTTCCCTTAGGCTTTACAATCTTAAAAGGCATCATCATACTCTACTAAGTGGCACGCAAGGCTCATTATCTTGTGATCAACACATTTCATCAAATTAACATCATCATAAAAGTTAATCATGGTTAATTAGAATATCACATCATAATTTTAACAAGTAAATGCAATTCATATTGTCCTTGCAATCTATACAATAATATATAGGTTCTATTCATCCATATTCTTAAATATAAAATGAATAGATCAACAAGAATTTAAGGATAAAGAAGGGCTTAAGGTTCTTACCTAAGTTCTAAGTAGAATTCACAAATCAATTACCAATATCATTCAAATTGTATCAAAAATTTGTGTTGAGAATAACAATTGTAAGTGAATTTCATAATCCTATGTGAGTTATTATAATTGCTTCAAGATCTCTACTGTAATGTCATTGATTTAACCTCTAGTATCTAGTTTGATGTTTAGTACACCAATTGGTCACTATCTAGTTAGATTCACACAATTGGCCTCCAATTGGTGGTCTAGATCAATGAACGTACCTCTAGAGGTTTCAATTCACATAATTAAAGGTAATTTGTTCAACAATTTGATAATTTTAACCATCATTTATGGTTTGATCACCTTTCCTAACATTCATTCATCGTCGATGGAGTTTTGGATAGTTAGATCAGACCTTGCATTAACTAGTCCATAATTGGTCTGTCATTTCTATCACAATTCATTACTAATGTGTAATTGAAGTAACATTCTATACAGAACTACCATCTAGTCGTGTTTTTAATGGAAATCTGCTAAGATCTCAGTTTTTGCCTACGCATTACCATGTTTTCTATAGAAAATTTAAGGATCAATTAATTCATGATCGATGATTTGTCTTTATAGATGAAAGCTCACATGTGATTTATCAAAATCACAAAGCTTCCATTTTTTCCAATTTTTAGTGTTTCACAAGAAAAGTTCACTGATAAGTGTCTAAATTTGCATAAAAATCACCCAATTAATTACCCATGTGTTACAACTTATATGGGGTAAATTAGGTATTTTTTACCAAAATCCATAACACATGCATTTTTTACCTAATGAAAAAAATGTTTGATATTTTATAAATCCAAAAGCTAATCTGAGGTAAGTATGTGATTAATCATATTTTTTTATAATTTAATTAGATTTTTTACTTGTTGTTTGAAACAAGATGATCATTTGCTTGCCAAGATTGATCGAGATGAAATTGAAGATCTAGATCAGAAGATCAAGTCAAAGCTTAAAGTCATCAATCCAAAGGTCAAGATCATATCTTAGATCAACAGTTGATGCAATTAAAGGACCTAAAGTTGGACAAAGTGGGCTCATGAACTAAGCCAATAAAGCTTCCAAAAGCCAGCCATGAAGCCTAGCCAATAGAGCCTTCAAAGTTAGCCATCAAGCTAATTCAAATGAAAGGCTAGAATTGGAGTAATTCAAGAGGATTATCTATGAGATTTTAAGGGATATTTTGAAGATAATTAAGGAAAATATTATGAGGGTAAGCTGGCATATTGACAATAGGATGAGAGCATTCCAATTTTGATGTTTTTCCCACCTTTTAATCTTTTTCAACCTCACCCTAAAATACCACCACAAATTTGACTTTCCATTCAAGATTTCTACCATTCCATAACTCTTCCACCTTCCTAAAATCCCATTCTACCCACTCATCCAATTCCAAGACCTTGGGCAATCACTTAACCAATCAGAAAATTTTATATCACTCACTTTCCTTGGTTTTTCCTGCACCCCACTTTCCTCCCACCTTCTTTTCCTATTCCCATGTCTTTCCTACCTTATCACTTCACCTACCTTCCTAATTAGTAGGGTATCAAATTATTTTTGAAGGGGGAGACGCCCCCTCCTAAAAAGGTGGTGTCTCCCACCTACTCCACCTCAAAGCAACAGCCACTTTCCACCCACTTACTACTTCTGAAACCTTAAGCTACCTACCATATTAACCCTCCAAAATAACCTGATTTCATCCCCGCCACACCTTCATATTAGGATGCCCTAGGAAAATTTGGAGAAAAAACTATAAAATCAGCACAAAATCTAAGAAGAAGGAGACCTTCACACTAGGAAAAAGATGCCTCCATAGAAGGAGATGTCCTCTTCCTAAGCCTCTTCTATTCACTCCTTTACTTGCTTTCTTTTGTTTTCCTTTGGTTGTTACTCTATTCCTAAGGTTAGAAACAGCTCTCCAAGCTATTCCACACCTAAACCTTAGGGTAGTTGATTCTCTTTTCATGGTTGGTTCATCTCATCTTTTCTTTTGTTTGATCTTAGGCTTTTCATGCATGCTAGACTAAGATTCAAGTCTAGTTTTCCCTTGAAATCAAGGAAAGTCATCTTGAATCTATTTTTTACCTTTGCCTTCCATTACCTTGAGTTCTCTTTTTAGTTTTCTTGAATTCTAGCCTTGTTCCCTTAGTTCCCTCAAGTTTTTCCATGTTATTCCATTAGAATTTCCCTTGAATTTCAAGATGCATATTCATGATTTATCGTTGGAACAATTGAAAAAGAATTAGCTTGTAGTTGGGGGTGGGTTAAGATCAAGTGGACTCCATTTTAATAGGGTTTTAATTTCAAATTTGGATTACAAAAATGGAAGGTTTATGTTAATGAATTTTAATGTAATTCAATAAAGTTTATTGGAGTTTTCAATCCATGTTGATGTCCAGCAGTTAATAGTTTGCATCCTTAAATGTTTTCTTACATGAGTTGATTAGGTCCATGTTTTACAGTTTCTATTGAATGAATAATTCAACTACTATGATGCTGGAATTTTTTTTCGTGGTTGGTTCTATGTAATTTCCAGCACCATGCACTTTATGTTCACTTGAATTTTCAAGCACCCAGTTAGTTTTTTAGATTGCTTAGTTAATGTTATAGTAATATTGCATGCTTTAGGATTTGTAAAGTTGTTGATTAATTCAGATTCAAGTTGTTTCCATTCATGATACGAAAGTAGTTTAGTAGTGTTAATCATAATTAGTTTGTTTGCATGTTGTGCTTACAGGGTAGTTGTTAAAGTTTCCTTTTCCATAAGTTTAAGCACTTTATATAGAAGATTCAATGGTTAGAAAATTAGTTGTTTAATGCATGTTTTCTTAGGTTAGTTGTTAATTTCATTCATAGGAAAGTTAAGTTTTTAATGTTGCACTTTAGGAAAGTTGCTTATTTGCATAGATTTTGAAAGTCTCACTTAGGAAAGTTTTACTTTTGAAAAGTGCGTGTTTTAGGAAATCTTTTCAATTTTAGTAATTTTTTAATTTTTTCTTAGTTTCTATTTCTATATGTTATTTTCCATTCTTAGTTTAGTATAAAAATATCTTAAATTTGGTTAGGTTAGATATTTTAAAGTAGGGACCACTAGCATCACATTAGTTCAACTCCTTGTAGTATCGACCTCACTATCGTGCTATATTTCAAATGATTTGTGTACTTGCAAATTTTATTTAAAACAACAACAAGCTTTTGGCACTATTGCTAGGGAATCATAAAATTTTATGTTGTGCTCCATACTTCAGATTATTTTCCTCTAGTTGGATTAGGGTTTTTTCCTTATTTTTGCATTTGTTGCTATTTCCCTCACACTAACCATATTTCTTCGATTTTTGTGTGAAGGAAATCGACAAAGGATCAAAGAAAATCCTATGGGCCGTGGCTTCATCAACATAGATTAGGGTTTTTATTGCATTCGTAGATTGGGATTTGAGTGGAACTAGTAGCGAGGCCCATTGTAATTTGCAATTTCTTCATTATTCAATTTTAAATGGGTTGTACAGGGCAAGTGTGGTGTATGGTGGCCCACACTTGATCATCATCGAACCCCTCACTGTGAGCAATCCTCATCCAAATTTTAATTTCTAGGATAATTTACATTTAGTGTAGAATTTCATTTGGATGGTAGAATAAATCATATAAATTAGCAAAAATTCACTTTAATTGTTGTATTTTCATTTAGGATTTTTACATTTGAAAGCAACTATCTAACTTTAGTCAAATAGCTAATAAGTTGCATTAGTTTGCTTTTGTTTTGCATTGCATATTTAAATGCTTTATGGTGGAATGGAATTAATGCTAGTAAGGGCCCCATGAAACCCTTATAAGATAAGGACTGGATTTGATTACCAGCTCCTTGGCCCCACTTAGGATCAATCAACAACCTTGTATGTTGTGAACCCAACCCTTAACATTAATTTAAAATCAAGTAGAAAGATGTGATGACCCGGGTTTTTGTAACACATTTTGTAATACATTTTTCAAAGGCAGGGCACCCATAATGGTAAAAAAAGAAAAAAAAATTCACAAACAATGCAGCAAAAATTCTTTTCTTTTAAATTCGCTTGTAACAAAACCCAAGTCTCACCTCAATGTGCATAATACACATAGAAATTTTGTATAAAATAAAATTTTATTGAATACCAGGAATCATCTAGTAGTTCACTTTTACATAGCCCATGTATTACAATTACAATCCATTGTCCAAATACAATCCAAATTACAAAGTACATAGCCTGATTATAAAATCTTCAAGGGAAATACCCTAATTAGTCTTGCAAATTTTGAGTCTTCAAGCTTTACATCCTTAAGTCTCCTTCCCTGCATCTGAGATATTGTAAACATTTACAATATCTCAGCAAGCTATGCTTGGTAGGGGATACAAAAATATACTACTTCACTAATATAAGAATACATACCTTAGTCAGTATTCTATCATGTTTATCTACTCATGGATCATCTCATCATAGAGTATATACATCATTTATGTAGTACAGGGTAAACCCATTAAAATAGTGAAAATAATCAAAATTTGTTCCTTCCCCTGGCTATACTCCCACTTAGGAATCTCATATGGGGATTTTCTTTCTAGCAACTCATGTATTTCATCATACTTGGCATGTCATCATGCCATGGCATTTCACTATGCCTGTCATATGTGCATCATAATGAAAAATGCTCAAGGACTACTATGCTGCAATATACATCCGTACAACATGCCCAGATAACTATATAATAATCCACTAATACCAACCCTCTTTAGGCATGGTATCCATCATATCATACATTTCAGGAACCGGGTGGCCAAACCCTCATAACTTCCCTAGCATAGCATCTCGAGGCCTATGCCTATATAAAACAAAATCACAAGCCACCATGCTTGTATATAAAATACATTGTATATATTAGACGATGTGCCTATTTAACTAAGGCTGGAATATTTTCTATGCCCTACTCTTAAGGTTTCTTTAGTCCACACATCTCACTAATTTCTCATCATTTGATTAGATCAGTTGGATGGATCATGGGGTTGGATCACTTAGTTGGATCAATTGATTGGATCATTATTGTTCTAAGGTACCAGGTATACTTATATCATGAAGGTCTACAATTCTAGACAGAAGATCATGTATATATAAACACATGAATCTTTAATACATTCTTGTACATCCACCTATCTCAAAGTGATATTCACTCCATATTGTCCATCATGGTCTTGATTCATACATCTAAAAGTGGTATTCAATCCATATTGTCCATCATGGTCTTGATTCATACATCTGTCAAACCATACGTATAAAGTTATTCCCTTATACACATATTCTTTCTACATGTATTTGCGTTATCCTATGAGGGATGCCCTAATTTTCCTTAAATCATATATGATCAAGGTTTCAAATCTTCTATGTTCACAATTTACACTATGAGTAAAATCATAGAACAATACTATAATCTACATTATATTTCTTTTATTTTTGTTTGTGATCCTTTAAGATCTCTCTTGGATCTTGTTTGATCTTTCTTATCTTATTTACAATTTTTATTATTATTAGGGTTAGATAATTTACTACCCTTTTATGCTCTTATTATTATTTCTCAACAAATTACTATTTTACTGTATTGAGGATAATTTATTCATCTCTAAATCTAGACAGCTCCTCTTATTTTCAGTTGGCCAAGGTTTACCAAATACATGCCATTCCCAACATGGTTAATTCAATCCTCATGTAAAGAGGTGTTTAGTCCTCATAAACATCAACAGAAGGTGGAGGGATAGCGAGGCTCATTAGAAACCCCCTTAACCACAATGAATAACATGAAATGGGATAACCTTAGCTCATCATTCAATAATGTCCTATGAGCTCATAACCCTAAGTTTATTTCTACTTGATTTTAATTAATTCCATGAACATTACTATGCCATTCATGGACGTTTATTATGCTCCAAAGTTGGGCCAAGGAAATGAAAAATCTAGCCCTTATATTGTCCTACTGACTATAGCCCTTACTATGATTACACTTCATGATGTATATGTATTTAGTGAAGTCCATCTATATGTCATCAATTACCTCTTTTAAGGTATTTTCCATATTTCTACAATTAAAAGAAATTAATCCTTATGATCCAACCATCTAATTTGTCCATCTTTTAATTAAGCATGTGATCCAACCCTAAAAGAAATTTACTATAAAAGACAATTAATTAAGCATGTGATCAAGTTGTCCGTATGATCCAACCATCTGATTTGTCCATCTTTTAGATCTAGGGTTGATATTCCATTAAGAATGCTACCCTTGATCCTTTATGTTTCTATTTGATCCAACATCATAATAACATGATCCTAACCTTAGATCATTCAATTTATAGGTCCAATTAGCTTAATCATTCTTGATCCATCCGATCAAGGAGATCCATTGAGATTTTCCATGATCATTTTCTCATTTAAGGGCCTACACCATGATTTATTTAATATCAATCCAATCCAACCATCCCCATGCTGTTTTATCATCATTAGATCCTTAGTGGATTTAGATTTCCAATTCTAATCAACCTAGATCTACTTGATCAAGGGTGTAAGTAAGAGTATTTTTACTTAACAAAAAGTTTGATGCTTAAAATCTTGTTTTTATGGGTTCAGTATGTTCACTCGTCAAGATATATTCATAGCATCTTATATATTGAAAATTGGATTTAAATTGAGTGAGTAATTGCATTTTTAAGTTTCAGCCATTTTCAATGGCTGATTTTTAGTCTATACTATTTTTTATCAATTAAACATATATAGAGGATTAGAAATCCTACTGTAATCATCAATCTTAAGGTTTTGACACCTTTTGGATCCATCCATTGGATTAGATTTTCATTTTAAAATCATCTTAGGCATGATCTAAGATTGTTATAATGGATTTCAACAATTATCTCTCATAAATACAATTAGAAACATAGATCTCATGATTCCAATATATTCTACATAACATAAGGAATGCATTAGTTTTTTTAGATCTAAAATCAAAGCTAAAATAAGCTCTTAATTGAAGAAATAATCTCTTAGTTCAAAAATTGGACAACCTAGATCTAATCTGGGCTTAGCGAGTGCGGGAACGACCAGCGGCCCGCGTCTGTGACCGCCTATTATAGGTGGGTTAAGAGAGGTGACCCATCGTTGGATCTCCTCCATCCTTGATAGTCAATGGGCAAGATTTTATCACCTAGAGTTTTTGGGCCCCAAGAATCCATCCAATAGCTCAGAAGTTTCATCCGAGTCGTCCAAGATGGGGACCTCAACCCTATTGCCAGATCTATCATTCCTGACAAATCAATGGCCAAGGAGATCACTTGGAGGCCGTAGAACTTAAGAATGGTGCTAGAATTGAAAGGGGGTGAAGTGGTAGCCTACCTTTGCTGGTTCGATGAAGGGAAATACACTAAAGGAGAACAATACCAGTGAAAGAAAACCCAATCACCGGTGAAGTATGCAGAGATAGATTCCTCCATCACCGTTAACAGAGATGGGGTGAGACATTGGGACTTTTGTAGATCTCCATGTATTGAAGAGATCCTACAATCCATAATCATTTTTCACTGGCTAGATTGGTTGGATTAAACTGTAAAATCTGCTGGAGACGGTACCCAATAGCGTGTTTGTCTTCGTTTTAAGTTTCTTGGTGAACTAGGAGGTGGATCATGGAAACTTAGGGCTTTTGTAGATTAGCCCTGTCCGACCAAATCCAATAGTAGAGATTTGATTCTACCGAGTGGAATTGGATGCCTAATTGATTTAGGGTTTCCTAGGTAGAAATCTTGGTTCATCAAGGATGACACATCCCTGGATGCTCCCAATGCATACGTGGGGTCATTTGTCTAGGTGTATCTGGGGACATGCCCACATAGATAGATAGAGAGAGAGATAGATAAATAGAGATAGAGAGAGAGAGAGAGAGATGGAGCAATTGGGAGGGATCGAGGGGGAGTTTTGAGCTGTAATTCTAAGGGAGTCTAGACCTCCTTGTTGGGCATTTTGAGGAAAATTTTATTAGCTATTTATAAGGATTTTTTATTTTTCCATGATTACATGTCCTAATTATGTTTCATTTCTTTTTATTATTAAATTGCCATTAGATTCATGCTACCACCTCCTTCTCCACTATCAAGTGGTAGTGGTTTGACTCATGATGGTGGTCTTCTAGACTATTGGCCCACCTTGTGGGCCCCACATTGTTGTAAAAGGATCGATTTGCTCTTTTAATTCCAATAATGGAGAAAATTAGGGTTTATTCCTATGAACTCAAAATTGAGTGTACTTAGGGGTGTTGGAATTAGATTTCTGAGTACATTCTAAATATTGATGTCTTAGTTCTCAGTTATGAGTAAAATTATCATTTTACCCTTTTATTTATAAAAATAGAGAAAAATAAGGATTTTTCATCTAAACTTAGAATTTGACTTATTCACAGTCATTCTAATCAATTTTTCGAGTACATTACAAATATCAAAGTTTTAAGTTTGGATTTTATTTTTATAAAAATGAATTTTCTTGGAACTCAAAGTTCCAGTTCCACTTTTAAAATTTTAACTTTTAATCTTTCATAATTCAATTATTTTCACAAAAATTTAGTTTATTACAAAAGAGACTTAGGGTATTGAGCTCATAGGACCCTTTTAGAAGAACGCAATCTGTTGTCACTCTAGTGGCTTCTGAGCACTGTGGTTATAGTAGGTATATTAAAATCCAAGTGATTTTACCCACACCTTCTGTTGACATTAATTGAGGTCCAAATGCTTCCTAACATGAGGATTGTATTAACCACTTCCAAGTAGAACCTAACTAATAAGCAATAGTCAAATCTGAAAAAAAAAAAAAATGAGGAGCTATCTAGATCTAGGTCTAAAAAGCTACCACCTATGCACTAAGAAAAGATAGCAACAACTGCTCAATTAGTGGATACTAGGATTTGATTATGCATCACGTAGAGTTAGAGTCAACATATAGATTAGGACATTTAAAGTAGGATAGTTTATGCAAGGGCGTTGATCTTAAAACCTACAATTAGCTCCTTTTAACCCAAAGATTCAATGCAACATAAGACAAGGGGAAAGAAACTGAGTTCCTATCCCCATGGCTGAAACACTAGCAGAAGTTGAGCGTAATGCAATTAGAGATTTTTATGCACCTCTACAACTCAATACCCTATCCTACATAGCTTTGCCTCCTACAAAAGTAGACCACTTTGAGTTAAAGTTGGGAGTCATTTAATGTAATGACCCCAATTTTTGTAATATCAAAATCCCATGAAAAGTTTAGTTTTGAAGATAAGGGCATTTTGGTTATTTCACTATTTTCCCTAACTGAACCTAGAAACTTGGTCTTGAAAATGGTACCATTAGATGCGTCTCAAAAAAAGGAATCCAACAAGACTAAAATTACCCAAAACGGAGTTAAAGTGAGCAAGTTATGGCCCTTTGAAGTTCAGGGGCAAAACTGTAATTTTTACAAAAACGAATTTAGCTGCAAAACACAGGGGCCCGTTTTCATACGGGCACCCTTCATCTTTCACCTCCTAGATGGTTCTAGAATGGCGGTGATTGGAGGTGAAATCACAGCCATTCTGGAGGTTTCTCCACCGCCATTCAAAGGCGGTGAGAGCCCCCTCCAAAACCCTCTCATAGCTCTATAAATAGAGCTCTTGGGAGCCTCTAATGGCAGCCCAAAATGTTGAAGAAAACCCATTGTGGAGGAGTGACCTAGAGGGGAAACAAGGAGAAAAACCCAGCAACGAGCCAGGTATGCCCAAGATCCCTCAAAACCCATCTTCACAGTAGTTCTAGGATTAATTTCCCTAGGTTTTTGCATGAAAAACCATGCAAAATGGAGCCCGGGAGAGCCACCAAGGACCCAGGGACATTCCCTAGGCCGCACTAGTTTGACAGGGTTGAACCAGGGTGTCCTGAGGATGCCCCGGTTCCCCAACGAATAGGATGTTCCAGTCGGAACGTCACACGACGACGCGTTTGGAAAAAAACCAAACGGGCGCATCTAGGGACGCGCCCGCAAAAGAGACAGTCGGGCGGGAAAACCCGGCGCATCTGCAGATGAGCCCGCTAAGGCACACGCCGCAGACGCGCAGCGCGCTAGCGCTACGGGATTTCTTCATTCCTTAAGGAAGCTGGCGCGCAGCACCCTAGCATTCCGTCTTTTCATTCTTGAAACCCTTATGTACGTGTGACACTAAAACGCTTATAACTTGAGATCTAGAGCTCTGATTGAGGCGCCGCAAAAGGCGTTGTGTCCGTATCGACTACGCGGACACACGTAGAATATAAAATCCCTGATCAAGGCCCAATCAAAGGTAGGCATGACCCTTAGAATAGGATGGTGGCGCGCGGCCGCTAGACCTTTGGGAAACTGATAATACTAAGGCCCAATTAAGACCTCAGGACACCCATAGGCATAGGGATGGACCCCTAATGCCTAAGTAATAAGACCAACTACTCTAAAACCCATAAAATATGGGTCAAACTAACCTTGAGTCCCCAAATCACGTTTAGGAGCATATAAGGACAAAGGGGTTAGCGCGACCTAGTCAGGTAGGTGCTCTATCACTACTAGATTCTTTTAAAAAGAACTATGATTGTTTTTCAAATACAAGATTTAAGTATATGACGTGTTTAGCATGCATGTGACAAATGCTTTATGCATAGACATGTTTTGTATATACATTATGCATAGATATGTTTTGCAAACTATTACATACATTGCATGATCTATGAGCATTAAGTTCTTGCAAAGATTGCATGTCCTTAAGGGTTGCCAAAAGATGCTAGAGTGCCGAGGGCTAGGCAGTTGTGAGGGACCCAAAGAGGACAGGTTTTAAAAGAGGTTTTTGGCTTATTTGATCTTATGTGATTTGGGCTAGTATGCCCGTGGGTGCTATGCCGAGGGGTCTGGGTTGGCCACCCGGCCTCTACCACTATTAGGTGGATGGGTACCATGCCCAAAAAGAGGCAACGTCCCTACGTCGATTGCATGTGGTACAGGGGGCTACCATTGGTGTCACGGCACTGGGTCGACGTGTCATAGGCCCCGTGGAGGCTATGACGGAGTGTCCTCAGGTACCCGGGGACCACACGGGGAGGAGGTCGTGGGCATAGTTGGACCCTATGGTTTATGGACTTATTTGCATTGCATGTGGCATGATATAAGGTTGGTCGACCATACCATACTAGAAATCCATGAGTTGGATTCCATGAAGCATCTTATGCATATCATGATGTTATGATATATATGTATATGATACTTTCGATTTTGGATTATGTGATCCTTTAAGTCGTTAGTATTTCAGTTTAACAATGGATTTTAATATCGATGTTGCACTTGAGTATTCAGACATGCACATGTTTTGAATGAGCATATGATTTTAAAACATCTCATGCATTATAAAACTAGTAGTGATAGGCTCCTACTGAGTATAGTATATACTCACCCTATCCTTAACATTTTTCAGGATAATTCCATCTACGAGTAGAGGACATCTATATTAGTGCTACAGGCAAGTGAATAAAAAAGGAAACAATCATACATGTAAGTAAATTCTCAACCCTTTGGACATGAATTTGTATTTAATTACAGTTGGACTGTGTGCTGTGATTGAATAGACCTGGGGAAAAATATTTATGATTTCCGAAGTTTTTTAAAATCTACTTTGGTGGTTGTGAAAGCAAATGACACTCGGGGTTTTCAAAATGAGTTTAAAACTAAAAGGTTTTCCGCTGCATTGCATGGTTTTTATAAAATGGTTTTCAAATAGGGATGCATCCCGCCTTAGGAAATTAGATATTGCATTTAAAAATGCATGGAAAAAAACCTGGGTCGTCACATTTAATTACACCCTATGTTTTATGGTTGAGATCGAGAAGACCCTGACCTACATATCAAGGAATTCCTTGATATTTACACTACATTTAAGTTCCAAATTTTTTTGGACAATGCTATTAAGCTTAGGCTATTCCCATTCTCACTCAAGGAAAAAGACAAGTCATAGCTTAATCCCTTAGAGGTAGGTTCCACTAATACATGGGACCAATTGTATAAGAAGTTTTTGAACAAGTTTTTCCCCTTTCACAAAACAAATGCCCTTCGTCATGAAATTATCAATTTCCAACAAAGAGATGATGAACAATATTACAAATGTTGGGAATGGTGGAATGACCTACTACAAAAATTCTCTCATTATGAATTTTAGAAATGGTAACAAGTTCAATACTTCTACTAGGCATTGACGCCTCAAAATAGAAAAATGGTAGATGCTACGAGTAGAGGCACCCTCAAGCTAAAAGATGAAAGAGAGGCTTGGGAGTTCTTTTAGACATTGGTAGATAATTTTTAGTAATGGGAAATTGGAGAGAGAGAGAGAGAGAGAGAGAGAGAGAGAGAGAGAGAGAGAGAGAGAGAGAGAGAGAGAGAGAGAGAGAGAGAGAGAGAGAGAGACAACCAACCTTCAAAGAAAGGGGGTCTATATGAAATAGGGATAGATATAGATCTATCTTATAAGTTTGACTTTGTTGTTGAAAAATTAAACATACTAGAACCATTAGGTGGAAGAATGGACAAACTTGAAATTATGTCTAAAAGTTTCATAGCTCCCACTCTATCTCATAAACCTCCACAATAGGTATGTGCTACTTGTTCTAGTCCAGCCCATCTGCCTTCAGCTTGTCCACCCAATAATATACCTTGAGTACCTTTTAGAACAAGTGAATGCACTTGGTGCATTTTGCAATCCTAGCAATAACAAACCATACTCTGAGATCTACAAGCCTGGATGGGCTAGGCATCCAAACTTTTCCTAGTCGAAGAATAACTACCAAGAGAGACCATCTATGAACTCTTATCCAAAACTTTCTTCCAAGAGCTATAGTTCCTCAACAACCACATGGCTTTCAACATCCTCAACAACAAAAGCAAACATTAGTCAAGGATAATATTCAGTTGCACATGAAACAAAATAAAAAAACTAACAAAGCTTTGAACCAATTAAAAACTATTAACTCTTAAGCCATAGCTAAACTAGAGATGCATGTTAACCAATTGTCAACTGAACTACATAATAGAGGAAAGGGACAATTCCCTAGTCAACCCATCCCTAACACCAAGGGCCAATTAGAAATAGGGTCCAGTTCACAAAGACTCCATGAGCAAGCCATGTCTATCACAACCCAAAGGAGTGGCTGTTTATCACAAGAGAAAGAAAGTAGACAAAAATTTCCTACTCCATTTGAGTCTATAGTGGAGGTACCCTATTTGCCAAAAGCCCCATTCCCTCAACAACTCAACAAGGCTAAGAAAGGAACAAATTTTAATGAGATAATGGAAGTGTTTAAATGTATGCAAATAAATATTCTATTACTCAATGATATAAAGGATATTTATGCATAGGCAAGGTTTCTTAAAGAGCTCTGCACTCCAAATTGAAAGCTTAGTGTTCAAAATAAAACCTTTCTCAATGAGCAAGTGAGATCTTTAATTCAACACAAGACCCCACCAAAATTTAGAGATCAAGGATGTCCTACAATTTCTTACATTAGAGGAAAACATGTCATAGATAGGGAATTACTTGACTTAAGGGCCAATATTAATTTGTTGTCGTACTCTGTCTATGAGCAACTAGGCATGGTGAGCTTAAGCCAACCAACACCACATTATAGCTAGCTAATAGATCAATTAAAATTCCACATGGTATGGTTGAGGATGTATTAGGGAATATTTTGAAGATAATTAAGCAAAATCTTATTAAGATAAGTTGGCATATGGACCAATAGGATGAGAGCCTTCCAATTTTGATCTTTTTCTCACCTTTTTATCTTTTTCCAACTCGTCACCAAATACCACCACGAATTTGACTTTCCATTCGAGACTCCTACCATTCCATAACCCTTCCACCTTCCTAATTTCCCATCTCACCTCACTTTAATAGGTTTTTCCTACACCCCACTTTCCTCCCACCTTCTTTTCCTCTTCCCATCTCTTTGCTACTTTATCACTTCACCCACCTTCCTAATTAGTAGGGCTTCTAATGATTTTTGAAGGGGGAGACACCCCTTCCCAAAATAGGGGTATCTCCCACCTACTCCACCTTCAAAGGGGCAGCCACCTTTCACCCACTTTCTACTTTTAAAAGCTTAAGTACCTACTGTTTAACCCTCCGACATAACTTGATTTCATCCCTGCCACACCTTCTTATTAGGATACCTTAGGAAAATTAGGAGAAAAGACTATAAAATCAGCACAAAATCTAAGAAGAAGGAGACCATTACAATAGGAAAAATATGCCTACTCCATAGAAGGAAAAGTTCTCTTCCTAAGCCCCTCCTATTTACTCTTGTTCTTGATTTCCTATGTTTTCCCTTGGGTGTTACTCTATTCCTAAGTTGTGAAGGAGCTCTCCAAGCTATTCCATACCTAAACCTTAGGGTAGTCGATTCTCCTTTCAAGGTTGGTTTCTCTCACATTTTCTTTTGTTTGATCTTAGGCTTTTCAGCTAGCTTTTGATTTACTTTCCAAAGTTTTTCCTTACCTGAAAGACTATGTTTCAAGGATGAATTTCACTTGAAGTGAATTCCAAGGGAAGTCATCTTAAATTTAGTTTTTCCCTTTTCCTTTCATTACCTTGAGGTCTCTTTTTAGTTTCTTTGAATTCTAGCCTTATTCTCTTAGTTTCGCTTGAGTTTTTCCATATTATTCCAATTGAATTTCCCTTGAATTTCAAGATGCATTTTCATGATTGATAGTTATAACAATTGAAAAAGGATTGGCTAGTTGTGTGTGGGTTAAGATCAAGTAGACTTCATTGTAATAGGATTTATAATTTCAGATTTTGGTTACATGTATGGGATCTTTATGCTAATGGATTTTGATGTAATTCAATAAAGTTTGTTGGAGTTTTCAATTCATGTTGATGTCCAGAAGTTAATAGTTTGCATCCTTGAATGTTTGCTTACATTAGACTTGATTAGTTCCACATTTTACACTTTATATTGAATGAATAATTCACTAATATGCTATTGGAATTTCTTTCCATGGTTGGTTTTGATTAATTTCCAGCAACATGCACTTTATATTCACTTGAATTTTCAAACACCCAATTAGTTCTTTAGATTGCTTAGTTAATGTTAAAGTAAGATTACATGCTTGAGGGTTTGCTAAGTTTTTGATTAATTAAGATTCAAGTTGTCGTTTCCATTCATGATAGGAAAGTACTTCAGTAGTGTTGATCTTGATTAGTTTGTTTGCATGTTGTGCTTAGAGGGTAGTTGTTAAAGTTCTCTTTTCCATAAGTTTAAGTGCTTTATTTGGAAGATTGAATGGTTAGGAAACTAGTTATCTAATGCATGTTTCCTTAGGTTAGTTGTTAATTTCCTGCTAATGAAAGTTAAGTTTGTTAAAATTGCGCTTTGGAAAAGTTCCTTATTTGCATTTTTAGAAAGTTCTTACTTTAGGAAAGTCATAGATTTAGAAAGTCTCATTTAGGAAAGTTTTACTTTGAAAAATGCATGATTTAGGAAAATTTTCAATTTTAGCATGGTTCTAATTTTTGCTTAGTTTCTATTTCCATGTGTTATTTTTTGTCCTTAGTTTAGTATAAAAAACCTCTTAAATAATTGCTAGGTTAGATAGTTTATAGTTTGCACCACTGGCACCACAAACTGTACACATTTATATAAATTTAAATACAGGAATTCTTTGAATGACTTGAATTTTATTTTTTTTCCATGATTAGTTTCTAAAATCAAGGCTTTTGACTGAATTTTATCAATGTTTTTAAAATTACCCTTACTACTATTTTTCTCAATTTATAGCGTCATTACTTGAAAGATCTTCAGGAAACCAAAGGGGATTTACTTATAATTACTTAA
Organism: Warburgia ugandensis; assembly: GCA_035236585.1. Classification (NCBI taxonomy): domain Eukaryota; kingdom Viridiplantae; phylum Streptophyta; class Magnoliopsida; order Canellales; family Canellaceae; genus Warburgia; species Warburgia ugandensis. The sequence continues at coordinate 54,818,985 of CP141133.1, read as the reverse complement.
GGAACACAATGAATGATTGGAATCATTGATTGGATGGCATTATATGGATTGTGTTTTTCAACAATCATCTTCAGCATTTCTGTCATTGGACAACAGTGACAATAATGGTAGTAATGGTCTCAAGAGGAGCTAGGAGGGGAAGGATGGGGAAGGATATGAATGAAAGGGAGATGAGGGGAGTGGATGGCCTACTTATGTTGTTTTTTTCCTAAAACTTGTTGTCTGATCATTATCTACATATGACGTAGTCAGTAGGTTACTAGAGAGAATGGAGGGAGAGAGAATGAATGATGGGAAGAGATACAAGGACGAGGAGCTCGATCGAAGGAGAGGTGATTGGAGAGAGTGATGACTGGTGGAGGAAAAGGGAAATGGCAAGGGAAAAGCCATTGGCTAATGGAATTTTCCTTTGTTTTTCCTTTACTAATGCGTGGAGGGAGGGCAGCTAAGTCCATTTGGTGAGTTTGACTCCCACGTGTTGACTAGCTTCCCAACACACTATGTTAGAATAGTCAACACAAGGGTGCCTTTATCAATTTGGACCCCCTTTTCATTTGTAAAACTTTTGGATTTTTGGGTCCTAGTCTCCATTTCATGTGTTCTTAGTGGCATTGGAAAACCCTTATTGTGCATAATCCAATAATCGACCTTTCATCATTAAATTCTAGCATTTTTAATTATTTTTGAATTTCTTTTATAAATTCTTCAGTTATGATAAAATTTTCATTTTAAAGCAATATTCCTTGAAATTGCTATGAATTTGGAATGAAATTTCAATTCATTTAATCCTTAACAAGATACACAATAATAAGTTTTGATAATTCAAAATTTACCTAAACTACAATTGATTTATGACTAAAATGTGCAGCTCACTTGCTCAATCCTACATTGGTTGCCCTGTTTCACCAAATTTGAGAACATTAATGAGTTATTTTATCTTTAACCTAATTTTAGGACATGGGAGTGGCATAGAGAAGACTTAACCCCATCATGAAAGAGGTTGTTAGAGACGAAGTTCTTAAACTACTAAATGTTGGCATAATATACCCCATTTCTAATAGCACTTGGGTTAGCCCAATTCAGGTTGTACCCAAGAAATCTGAAGTTGTCATAGTCTGCAATGAGGACAATGAACCAATCACTCACATGACCACTAGGTGGAGAGTCTATATTGATTACCATAAACTGAACTCAATCATGAGGAAAGATCATTTTCCTCTTCCTTTCATTGACCAGATGTGGAAAGGTTAGCTAGCCATAAATATTATTGATTTCTTAATGGTTATTTTGGCTACAACCAAATTCCCACAACACCTAAGGGCCAAAATAGGATTACATTCACCAGCCCTTTTAGGAGCTTCGCCTACTGTAGTATGCCATTTGGATTATTCAATGCTCCAGCTACTTTCCAGAGGTGCATGCTAAGCATTTTTTTCAATATGGGGGAGAGGTTCTTAGAATTATTCATGGATGATTTTTTTAGTATTTGGATGATCTTTTGATGAATGCCTCCATCATTTAAAGTTAGTTCTTGCTGGGTGTCAAGAGAAAATTTAGTGCTTAATTGGGAGAAATGTCACTTTATGGTGGCAAGTGTTATTGTTTTAGGGCATGTGATCATAGCTAATCGGATAGAGTTCAATAAAGCTAAGGAGGATTTAACTATTAACCTCCTGCCTCCTAAGACAGTAAACATAACTCATTTGTTTCTTGCCTACACCAAGTTTTACTGGTGGTTCATTAAAGATTTTAGTAAAATCTCCAGGCCCTTATGCAACCTAGTTTCTAAAGATGCTACATTTCACTTTAATGAAGAACGCTTATGAGCTCTTGAGCTGCTCAGAGAAGAATTAACCTCTGCTATGATTTTTTTACTACCTCATTGGAGTGCACCATTTGAAATTATGTGCAATGCCTCAGGTTATGCAATAGGTGTTTTATTGAGGCATACTAGATAGTGAACATCCTCAAATCATTTTATACATATTAAGTCAAACTTACTTATTGATCAATTCCATCAACGGGCCTTGACTGTGAGCTCCATAAGAATAAAAACACATTGCAATTACTCCATGACATCCAAAGCAAGCAGCATCCAATGCCACCTATATACATAATCAAGAGATTGAAACTTGACAATCTTAACTTATATACATATTAATTTTTATGTGGCATGGTAGGAAGACATGTAATAATTTACCCACTATTGTATGGAATCAATAAGGCCTGCTCCTTGTCATAACCCAAGAATCCAGGTACAATATCTTCTATTTATTTCTCCTTGGGGAAATTCTCCTTTGGGCCAAAGACATTACCAAGGTCAAGGAATTTGTAAATGCCCTTAACCGATAATCTTTGAAATTTATCATTCAAAGGCCTCCATAAACTTAATGTCAAATAATTTTGTTGTCCTGTTAATAAGCAATGTCAATTTGATTCTTAATAGAGTAATTACAAGACATGCCCAATGTAGACAATGAAGTGGGTGTATTCTAGCTAAGCCATATTACATATGACTAAGAGGTCCTCTTTCATGATTGGAACCTCAATAGCATCACGTGCAAGCACATCGGCCTCTATCCTTATAGAGCTAATTTTGATATATTTGTTGATTAATCTATATAGTCTCGTCAAAAATGGAAGCGTGTTGGGTGGAAACTAAACTTGATCCCTACACTATAGATTTAATTTTCTATAAATTAGTATAATATATATATATATATGAAGAGTCAAGGAGATTCAATTTTATACTAAAAGTAGACATAAATACCTAGGATGGGGCAATTGGTACTCCTATCTTTATTGTTGGGGATGTGGCCAACCTCAATGGCTCCTTGTGCTTCTATGGTTAATATTACAATGCAAATAGTATTCAAAAATTTAGCTCATGCATTAAATTTATTATTGAACATGATGTCGTGATACCATATACATACCTTGGAAATAATTATTTTGATATACCACTCTGGCCAAGCTACATGATATCCAATTGCATCCCCAATAGTATGGATATCATTCACTTTTATAGAAAATGGTAGGGGTGTCTAGTTGGAGGGCAGTAGTAATGCGCACATGCTTAGTGTGTGGTGCATCGACTTATTGTGAAGCATGACAGAAAATGTCTCTTGCAGTGTAGCCACAAAGACATAGTTCTCAACTGTATGAAGCTGCAACATGCACTGACCCACTTGCAAATCAGACATCACCTATACATAAGAATAATTGAAGATTAATAGCATTTGAAAAAGAAAAAAGGTAAGTATGTCAATAAATACCTCCTTTATTAGGACATCTCCTTCAAACTATTGCCCATCCATCTCTTCATTAGATGGAGGAGTGTAGCTATTGTTAGATGGGGATCAAGGGAGAACATCTTGACTTGGACCGTTGAAACCCCAAGGGTCCTCGAAGAAACCATTCCTTACCTTGCGTATAGCAAATTCAATATATTCCCCTTCCATGCTTCCATGTCCTCTATTGGTGGATTTCTTATAGTTTGAGAGAATTTGCAAGGAACCATACCATGCCCTTGGCCCCCTACTCGACTAGGGTGCTCCTCTTTATTGCCCATAGCCATATATAGGATGTCCCCCTTTGAAGCAATGCTACGTAGAGTCCCTATAGTGCCACTTTACTAGGTCAACTCCTCCTGCACATGCAATTAATAGAACACGATGATTTTCATATATATATATATATATATATATAATTGAAGAGATGCAAAAAATAGACAAGTAAAACCACTTACAATTCTTGAATGTGCCATTTTCCTAAGAAGGGCACAATCGATGGTATTCGTGGTCCTAGCCTTCTTTTACTGTTGAGAGAGACATTACTTTAGAGTTAATGAAAAAAAAAATGGTATAATTAGATAGAATTGAACTATCACATATACTTACTTGTTGTTCTTTAACCATGCTTAACCAATCCTGGAGAGGTGGTGGCGCATGTGATTGGTCACATGCACCATTTTTCCTTTGAAACACTTTGCCTACACATCAAAGGAACATGTATTAAAGAACAATGGACTTGAAAATTAGAGAAATCAAGCTTTTGGCTACCTTGTAATTACCTCAAAATTTGAAGACAGGTGGGTCTATACAAATTCATTCCATGCATCTTGGTCAATGATAATGGAATACAACTCAAGGATTGTGTAGAGTGTAGATGGATCATTAGCATTTGGAGGTATGTTCTTCCTTACTAGATCACTCTTTCATTTCCTCCATTGTTCACCAGCCCAATGTAGAGCATTCTTCTTATACTCATTGGAGACATCGAAAGTAGACTACGAAGTAAAATAAACATTAGTCTATCTGAACTAAAACAAGATAAGGCATGTAGTATGTTGTATGTAGTAAGCATTTACAAACCTTCACCATATCCCATATTGCATCCTTTATTGATGGTGACACATGTCTCCAATCAATAACTAAGACTGACACCATGCTTCTAGCAATGGAGCAAACAAAACTAGTGTAAGAATATGCACTACCACCTATTGCACGCCCTTTACTATTGAAATGTATCGTCTCTCTTATTCCCTTTGACTTTCTCTTAATAATATGCTCCATTTTTTGTGGCCCTTTACCCTTTCTCTTAATGGGCATACTTGTGCTGCATTGTTCTTCATGGTACTCACTCTATTCATGTTCCATTTTTCCTACAAAAATAAAAATAATACATTTAGAATATAACAACATATACATTGGTTTAGAAAAAAAAAACCACCATCTAAGTGTATAGATGGTGTGCATAGATGATCAATTTCAAGCATTTACAAGCATTAAAGAAGCACAAAATAAATGCATTGTAAAAATGCATATTCAAGCAACATTTTGCATGCCATGTTAAACAAAATATCAAAATCTAAGACATGGGTCTTCATAAAAGTAATGGAGGTTAAATAGAATAATCAATTTCAAGCATTTATAAGCATTAAAGAAGTATAAATCAACAACATATACAGTAAAAAGATGCATGGTAAAAATGCATATTCAAGCAACATTTTGCATGCTTTATTGAATGAAACATTAAAATCTAAAATATGGTTCTTTTTAAATTGAATGTGGGCTATCTAGAATAATCAATTTCAAGCATTTACAAGTATTAAAGAAGCACAAAATCAGCATCATATACAATAAAAAAACACATGGTAAAAATGCATATTCAAGCAACATTTTGCATGCCTTGTTGAATGAAACATCGAAATCTAAGACATGGGTCTTCTTAAACTCAATAGAGGCTATCTAGAATGATCAATTTCAAGTATTTACAAGCATTAAAGAATCACAAAATCAGCATCATATACAGTAAAAAATACATGGTAAAAACACATATTCAAGCAACATTGTGCATGCCTTGTTGAATAAAACATCAAAATCTAAGCCATGGGTCTCCTTAAACTCCATGGAGGATATCTAGAATGATCAATTTCAAGCATTAAAAAATCATAAAATCAACAACGTATACAAGAGAAAGTGCATGGTAAAAACCCATATTCAAACAACATTTTGCATGCCTTGTTGAATGAAACATCAAAATCTATAACATCAGTCATCTTAAACTCACTGGAGGCTATTTACAGTGATCAATTTCAAGCATTAAAGAAGCACAAAATAAGCATTATATATAGTAAAAGGTACATGGTAAAAGTGCATATTCAAGAAACATTTTGCATGCCTTGTTAAATGAAACATCAAAATCTAAGGCATGAGTCTTCTTAAACACAATGGAGGTTGTCTAGAATGATCAATTTCAAGCATTTATGGGCATTAAAGAAGCATAAAATTAGTATCATATATAATAAAAAATGCACAGTAAAAACCATATTCAAGCAACATTTATATATGAAAACCATCTTATATAAATTTATATATGAAAACCGTCTTATATTATTAGTTTTATATAAGATAGTTCTAGAAAATCGTCTTATATTCCCTTAAAAATATAGGATGGTTATTAAGAACTGTCATATATTATGCTAATAATATAAGATTATTTTTCGAAACTGTCTTATATAAATTTATATAAGACAGTTATATTAAAACCATCTTATATGATTATCATATATAGGATAGGTAATCATAATTGTCTTATATAAATTTTATATAAGACGGTTGTATTAAAACCATCTTATATTAGCTATCCTATAAAGCCCCAATTTTATTAGTGTTTCCTTGCACAGTTTTATTCTTATGTTTCATGAACACTTTTCCTTGGGTGATTTTCCACTTTGCTTTGCTTCTACTCATGCTTTGGTTCTCCTTGATCAAAGGCCATTGATCTCTTGTAGTTACAGCCAAGACAGAGTAGCCATTGAATCATCTTATTTCAAGATAGTAGTTCTTTACTTGTTTGCTTTACTTTGTTGCTTATTCTTTTCGAGATATCATCTATCATCATCTTCTTTGTTTCTCTCTTTTGGATTCCTTTCTATCTTTCTTTCACTCTCTTTGATTCTCTTTTGGGTTCACACACATGGTCATCATTGGATTGCATTAGAAATTGAATATTGAAGTCAAGATATATTGTTTATGTATTAGAATGATGCGAACCTCTCTTGTAATAGATTCCATTCAAATAACAAAGTTGTTACATGAATCTCCTTTCTAAAGTACCATGCACACTCTTCTTGTCCATGTTTCCCTATCATGAATGCTTTGATTTATTGCTCATGTTAGTTGAATGCTAGTTTAGTTTGATCATGTTTAGTTGCATGTTTAGATTAGATCTTAATTTTTAGGAAGTCTCATATTTAAAAGGTTTTTAATTTCTAGTTTATAAAGTTCATTCATCTTTAGATTTCTATGTTATTCATGTTCCTAGATTTGCATTAGTTTCCTTTCTTGAATCCATGTTAGTTTTAAAAAGTTGTTATTTTTAGAAAGTTCTTGTTTTAAGTTTCTAATTTTATGCATTTTCTAATTTCATGTGGTTTTAATTCTTAGATTAAATCAAAATATAATCTCTTTTGGCTAGGATAAATAATCTAAATAAGATTCCAATTGAATACAAATCTGTGAAATTCCTCATAGAATTGACCTCACTTGTGTGAAATCATACTACTTTAATCCGTGCACTTGTGAGTATTATTTAGAACCACACCAACCACCATCAAGCGGTCAGATCCTCAAAAGGCACAAGATATTATTTGATATCTAAATAACAATAAACATGTTATACAAGTTTCTATCTTAGATGATGTCCTTGAGTAATGTGAGATCGAAGTTTTTAGTTTATTATTCAATCTTTCTTTCATGTTGTACTTTAGTTCTTCTATTCCTCCCTAATATGGCTAAGTGAAATGGAGTTACTCATTCTTAAGTCATTCATGTTAACTTCTGTCTTACTAGCCACTAAATAATTCTTGTTCAATGAGGTGTATCTCACTAACTAGTAATATACTTGTCCATCCATAACTAGTTTTGCAGGTATTCTAGCTATCAAATGGCATTTCTTATAAATTCATAAGCAAGCAAGTGTTAAACCACATATCCTATCATGATGATTCAAAGATAACAAGGATACAACATGAAAACATTGTGAATATACTAATTCAATTTTACAAGTTCATTTAACCTATCTAAGTTGCTCAATTGAGAATGCTCTACAAGTTTTAAATGTATAGTTCAGTCTCAATGTCTCATTAGGTAGTTCAGTTAAACAATAACCTATGTTTATATTACTTAACTTTCAAAGATGCCATTGTTGGTCAAGCAAGGTACTCTCAGTCAACATTTACAAGGGCAGCTTAAGCCTATATAGTTTTTTGAATAACTTGTCCAATGTCTTCTATATCGTTTTGTAAGGTTAGCCTATAATAAGTTTAGGACCTAACTCTCAAGTTGGAAGGGATTATGTCTTATGGAAAGGTGACCATGTTCTTACTATTTTAAATAAAAAAATAGTCCTTCTAAGTCCATTTAGAATGTAAGCCTCTAAGTGTATTCCTATAGAGAATAATGTAGTGTCCTAAGTGAATAATGTTCTAAATGCTTCAAGTTTATCTCACCTCTAAAGTTAGTCCAAGAGTCAATAATGTTCTAAATGCTTCAATATCAACTCGGTGTAGGCACACACACACACATATAAGTTTTAGTCAAAAAAGGGGTAGGGTGCTAAAATTTAATGCAGCATTAGCATTTTCAAGCTTAAGTTTAGTTATTCAATTTCTGATTTGATGAACTAAAATGTATCACTAGATGGTAACTAAGTTTTTCCATGCTTTAATAATATTTAAAATTACAGATAGTGCATGTAAATTATCATCTGCAATAATTCATTCTTATCAAAACATAGTAATTATTGAACTTTCCAAGCTAGCAACTTTTATCCACCTACCTTGTGTGGTGCTTATCTTCATTTCACATTTGTACCTCCTTTGGCTTGATTGATTCATTGGTAATATGTATGTCTAGTTTTTATCTCTAAATGGACGTCCTAGATCAATTGTCTATATTGTTGATCGGCGTGTAGGGAATTGTTGATCTGCTAGTCTGTCACTCCTACTATGGAACCATTACAAATTAGACATGGATGTAGTGCCTAATCACATAGATCTAGAATTAGATAGTCAATCAATAGTCAGATCCTCAAAAGGCACAAGATATGTTGTTGTTCTAGGCTTTTGATGATAGATCTAGGGTCAAATCAACTATGAATTTATGTATTGGTTCACTAATCTATAGTTAGATCAATGTGAGGGCGCAGAATATAATCACATATCAATGATCTGGTGTTAAGTCCATGTCAAGATCTAACTGAGAGCTCATACTGATCATAGATCTAGATACCAAGTGGTTGATTAATGGTCAAATCATCTTACAAGAGTGGATTAGTCATAAATATAATGTTCAGTGACTAGTCTAGGGTTAGATCATGATGAATAGATTAGGTCAATCATAGATCTCAGTTCTAGTGAGCTATCAATCATTGGATCATGATGAATAGATTAGATTGATCATAAATCAAGGTGTTGGAGATTGATGAAATGGTTGGATGGTGCAAGGTCTTGCAAATCAACCACATATCAGACTTTTGAGGATAGATCGATGGTCAAATCATGATAAATGGATATATTAGTTATAAATCTGCCTAATGGAGACAAAAAATGGCCTAATCATGATGGATAGTTGTGACGACCCAAGTTTTTCAACCCTTTTTTTATAAAACTTTTCGAAAGGTGGGGCCCTAATTTTAAAAACCAAAACAATGAGAAACAATTTCAATGAATTTCACTTTGAGAAAACCCCAAGTGTCAACCATTGACTCAAAACTCAAATAATTTATTTATTTTTTAACCAATTTACTTCTCCAAGACCCATCCAATCAACAGCCACATTCCCAACAACAATCAAATCAAGTCCAAATAATCTAGATGCACATATATAGTCCAGGTAGAATTTAGAAACGTACCTCCATATGATATATCTCAATCATTATTCGTTTAACTCCTCATTAGTCATGTCTTTCTCTTAATATCTGAGGTATTGTAACAATAATACAATGCCTCAGCAAGCAATGCTTAGTAGGTACATAAACATTTAATGTAATAACAAACGAAATATAAAAAGCAAGTCGAATAGCAATGCTAATGTGAGTGTAGGTCATAACATCCATGGAGTATAAGTATCATGAGCAAAGCATCATGAGCGATAAAACATGAATCTCATGAGTGTAAAATATGATACCTTTATAGATATGAAACATGATATGATCTAACCTCAATGAGCATACCATAACAAGAAAGGCACCCAAGGTACGTGGGTCCCATGAGTATCTCATATATTCATACAATAGATCATGAGTACTCGTATCAATCCTCTGAGTGTCATCACACTCAAGCATACAATAACATCTCCATGCTCGTTAAACTAGGAGCACTCGTGGCTCACAATCCCTAAGACACACCCCTCATCATGGGGTTAGCCTCTCAAAGGACTAGCCACCAAGCTTCCATCACCAATTTTTATGAAAAGCCACTAATCTCAGTGATACAATAAAGAAAGATAATTACTAATCATACATAAGATACGTGGTATCAGCACATTAAAACAATTGATCATGAAAACCCATTCACTGCACTATTGAAATCTCATATCGATCATAGCATAAAAATTTAAAATTTACAAGTATTTGAAACTGATAACCAAGTGACAAGTAATCACAATCAATTATGATGCTATGATGATGTAGGATTTAGAAAACAAGATGCAACATTAAATGTTGTCACCTACCTCAATGAAAGATAACCCAATCAAGCGAGTAATCCTCTTAGCTCTCATGCTATGATGTACTTGTCAGTATCATAGAACTATTTCATGTTATTCATTTCCCTCAACGAAAATCTATTATAAGTTTTCTCTTAAGTTATGTCCATTTATGTATACATTTATATAGTGATCCTCTTAATCTAGCTTTTGATCTAGATCAACGGTCTAAATCATCTAATTTTCCTTTATTAAGTTAGTTTCCATAACATTTAATGCCCATCTATCCCATCTGATCATTAATCGGAGTTATGGATTGCCAATTTAATGTCTCTTGATTTTTAAAGATTCAATTTATTCCACCTCAATGAAATCTATGGCGATCTAACCGTTGGATCATTCTTTAAGACCTATGATTATGATTAGATCATTAATTCTAACCTTAGTCATCATTACTCATTGCCATTTCAAGTTCATCTACTCATTTTAGTGTGTATCTAAAGTTTACACCTTGATCTGATAGTCGGATCACTCTTAGATCAACGAGTTCCAAGATCTGGGTTGGATCAATGGTCCAGACCAATTATAAGATGAATACACCTAATATGTTCCTCCGATTCATCAATTCATCCTTTAATTCATCCAATTGTTCAAGTTCTAAGGCCTGATCACCCTTTGATAGGCCTGATCTAAGTGATTTGGTGCTATGTCATGAATTTGATCTAACTAAATGTGATTAGATGAAAATTCTAATGCTAAAATCAAGTCCATGTCATTGAGACGAATTCATTAGACCTTACGGATCAAAATTCGGACTTCTGTAGCCTCTAGAATCTTAGAAATACTGTTTCAAATTACCCTCAACAGTCTTGATAAAAAATCCAGACTGGGTACGTCGTCCACGTAGTATCACCAAGATGCTCCTGTGGTGTTCTTAGCATTACAATCACCCTCGCCTTTTGGGTGCCAAGACAGTCCTGCGGCATCTTGCTTTCCTATCGGCATTCTGGTTGCATCGTCCATCAAGGACAATGAACCCAAACCATCCAATTTGTTTTGGCTCAATCAGAGTCCTAGATGATCCAATTTTTTATTTGTTTTTGCTGTTTCTAGGGTTTTTGGGTCCAAAGATCACATTGGATGGCTTAGATCTATCATCCAAGCTATCCTTAATGTGGGTCTAACCACGAGACACTGTTTTGATTTTTTAGGCCTTCCAATGGCCATTGAGACTAGATCTAGCCCAAATCTGTGAGGGAAAAGTCAAAAAATAAGAAAAAGAAAAGGGTAGAGAGTGTAGCCCACTTGATTAGAGCCAGAGAGGGTAGATCGGGGTCCTTTAGCTAGTGTAGACCTTGGTCTAAGTTTGCGAGAGAGTGGAGCAAAGAAGGCACAATCGAGGGTGATTTTGCTTTGGAAATAAGGAGGAAAGCTTGCTTTTGTAGTTGGGGATCCGATTTCCTCATAAGGAAAGAGGATCATCGCCTTCCTCTATTGGAGATGGAATCGAAATGGAAAGGGGGTGCCATTATCAAAACGACCCCCTCTTTTTCGAGTCCCTTGCCTAATTAGCACAATGCCCTCCGATCTTAAAATGTTCATATCTCCCTCATCCGAACTCTATTTTTGACGTTCTTTATACTGTTCAAATCCTATCGACATGTACTTTCTAAATTTAGTAGTTTTAAGTCAAAATTCTATTGATTAAATTTTTAATTTTATTAATTCATTTTATTACTATTTTTTAGGAGTAAAAGTTGAGGATATTACATCCTTCCCACCTTATAAAAATTTTGTCCTCAAAATTTGCATACATACCTCTATGTAAATATCTCTAGGTGGGTCCTCCTCATCTCATCTTCTATCTCCCATGTGGCTTCTTGCAGTGAGTGGTGTTGCCAAAGGACCTTAACTAATGGAATAGTCTTAATCCTCAACTCTTGAACTTTACTATCCAAGGTATGTATGGTCTTTTCTCAAATGTCATATCAAACAACAACCCCCTTGGAATCTGCTCAAGTATGTGAGACGGGTCTGACAGATACTTCCTCTGAACAATTCTAGAGTCATCCTCATATCACAATATATGATAATCATGACAATAATTTCAAAGTCAACATCAATAAGCGATTCCACGACATGTCGTACCTTCTTATCTCAAACCATCATATAAATCAATGCCTATCAATCATCTCTTTATATAATTAGAACACATCATAACCACATATGATGCAAATAGCACAAACCAAGCTCCCATCTAGGAGTTGATTACTTATGTGCAACTTAATACTAGTAAAATCACTATATCTGCTCGATTCAGAGCATCCTAGTTCACATATAGGAAATCATTTACCAAATCAAAACCAGAGCATATAGTTCACCAATAGGAAATCATATGCTAGTAACAACAACAATATATCAACTCATCAGCAAGCACCCTATGCCAATGAGAACCAATTTGCAACATGATGGTACTGTAAGCACTTAGGAGCCTGCCACCTAAAAGTCTACCAGTGTGTCTCGCACCTGCCCTCATCAGTTACTCACAAGTATCGATTGTAAATTGAATTTTTTTATTAATAGTAAGAGAATAATCTCACATAATATTCTATATCACTAATATCTTGGTGAAACTCAATTATACAGTGCCCGTAGTTCATAATACTAAGTAACTATAAACCTCAGTCACCAATTTGGCTAATCTTAGCCCATCACAATCTCAATAAATGACCTCTCTATCATTCAAGGTGTTTTGGTAAAGGAAATTCACTTCCTCTAACCATAACTCATGCTATAGATGTTTGCAACAAATGATGAGTTCTTAGACATTCTGAATTTTTGCACGATGATTCCTTGAGCTCCTTTGTGTTCATGAAGTATGTAACAATACTATATATTAACATAGTCATGGCTCATCAAAATAACATTTGAAGATTCAACCCATCATATCCATACATTCTGTCAATGTATTGGTTCCACTAATTTGTACCATCCGAAACTAGAAACAATCATAACAAGTTCTAAAAATTAGCTTAAAGATGTTATACTTAGAATCCTAGGCTGGTTATAACCACACCTCAAATCAATCTCTACAAACACCATGTACCATCATGACTCAAATAAATCATCAATATATGATTTAAAATATTAGTTTTATAGTGCGGTATTATCAACAATTGACAATCCATGCATAACAATAAAGATCTATCTCTTTTCTCATGAAGAAGATTAATGCACTTTATGAAGACTCACTAGGCTTATCAAAACTCTTATCAAAAGCTCATATAGTTAGAACTTTGTCAGATCAGTTGGGATTATCTCACATGGCATTTCGTGTAAGTAATGCTATACCTAATGCTTAATCAACATCAATATCAATCTCTTATGGAAAAATCATGAAACTCCTTAGGAAAACTATGAACTCTTACGCATCATCTTTGTACTCATTCCATAGTCGCTCATGGTACCCCATTGTCACACAATTAAGAAATACTTGGTACCCTCTAAAAAATACCATACTGCTTTAAAATAGAAATAACAAACCTCAAATATGCCTCTTCTTACACAAGTGAGGCCAATAGAAATCAACTATCGCAAATCATAGAATCCGTCCTAAGGATAATATTATAATGAATTATATCGAGTAGGATGAAATCAATATTCATCCTCTTGCTCATTTTCTCCACTAATAGTCCCTAGACATACTTATAAATTTCCATAACCCCTTCACTAGTATCTTAACATTTGGTCCCAGATACTGTCATATATTCACAAATATATTCATCAAAGTGCTAATACATAAGTCCAAAATCTCTGGATCCCAAATTAATAAGTATTCCAACATGTTTAGCAAAAATCAAGAAAATATTTTCTGCCATCCAAACTGAGGTCTATACTTGCCTCTAAGTAATGACAGAAACTCATCACTGCTAATGTGGAGCCATTCTGTCCCTTCTCCATTGTCAGTCAATCTGACTCATGGTTTCTAGAACAGACTCTATCGAATACTCTGACTCCCCACAGTCAAAACATTTAAAGGATTATAGCTATAATGGCTGTTGTGAATGTTATTATCGCTATTGTGGCAGTCTACTAACTCTAGGACATCGCTATCCAAGTGTCTATTCTTGTACTAGTATACCTTCTCTTGTTCACATCCCAATCCTGTCAAATCAATGTTACTAGCTTAGTGGCCTCTGTAATTATGTCAATGAAAAAGGTCTCTTGCTCTTATTGGTATAGCTCGAACTACTCATGTCCCAGTTTCTACAATCAGCCTGAGTCCCAAGAGAATCTCGCTCGATAACATAGAGTCCAAATCTATTGCCTTTGTTACCAATGTAGGATGGACTAGTATCACCTGATTTCTCAATCCAGACGTCAACATATCATAATCTATTTGTAGCCTCCTTACCCACCATAAAGAAGTTAGGATAAATCAAATCAATCGTATATTCCGGTTCAATACCATTGAACCATTTAATTTCTTTGCTTTATAGAAACAAACTCTCACCGTATCACCAAATGCTTATAAGACAAAGATACTGATAATCATTGGCCTTTCTAAGAGCCTTTCATGTGAAAGTCTTAGCAATGAAGGAACATGTTCTCCCAAACAACAATAATTAGAATTCTCATAATTACATTTTCGGTGTTCTCACTTCCACTATTTCATTTACTTTAACCAATTAAATATTCCATGGTCATATCTATCAAAATCATTTACAATTGTCAACCTCACATCCAATGTAATTGATTTTTCATAATGACTTTCTTAGCCATTTTAGACCACATTATCATTGATATTTAATAACTATTCTCATAAAACACTTATCACATCCTCTAGGCACTATGCACCTCCAAATCATAATTAAAACCCAAATAAAATTAGTAACATTAACTTTTCACTGAGGTCTGGCTATCAATATTTTTCTGTGCATAAGAACTTATAAATTTTCAACTCAAAGATCAATTAATTCATCCATAGAACATTAAATATTGTTCCATCAACTTTCAATGATTTTCATTCATACTACAATTTATTCCACAACTAAATCCGCTTCAAGTTTAGATTAATACAATACTTTAATATTCTTGAGTTCTCATTTGTGGTAACCATCTCTGATCTTTCTCGATTGCAGCTACAATAGCCTTTATACTCTTTCAAAAATTTATAAACACAGTCCAAGTTATGGCTTGAATTCTCAAAATTAACTCATATACATGTATTTTCTTTCATACAATAAAGATCTCACCCAGAGAAGTTGACTCAAAAATTTTTTTGTTTTGATTCTTTACTCGCAATTAATCATTTTACTCTCTAAGGCTTCACACATACCATTCTCACATTAGAAGTAATATTCACAATAGTTGTCTCCATTATAACTTATCTATCAACAATAATATTCTCAGTTAAAGACACTAACTCATACATGTCATAAATTGATTTCTTACCTTAAGAGCTTCACTATTCTCATAAGAATTTACTTTTCATTTAGTTGATCAGTTTCCTTTTTCCATCACTATTCATGACTCCCACATGAGTCATTGTCTATTAATGATATGAATTAATTATATGTATGATTTTCACTCTATCCTTGCACTTACTAGTTCAATTGCCAACATCACTAAATGGTGTTTATTCTAGTTTCAAAATTTACTAAATTATTTACTCATTTAGCTCATATCAATTCTAATTCTCACCTTGAACTATCATCTTCCCATGGACTTTTGGGACTAGCTGTGAGTGGATAAACTTGCTTTGATACCAACTGTGATGACTCGGGTTTTTCAACACCTTTTTTTTTTACAAAACTTTTCAAAAGGTGGGGCCCCAATTTTAAAAACCAAAACAATGAGAAACAATTTCAATGAATTTCATTTTAAGAAAACCCCCAGTGTCAACCATCGACTCAAAACTCAATTAATTCTTTTTTTTTTAAAACTAGTTTACTTCTTCAAGACCCATCCAGTCAATAGCCACATTCCCAACAATAATCAAATCAAGTCTAAATAATCTAGATGCACATATATAGTCCAGGTAGAATTTAGAAACATACCTCTATATGATATATCGCGATCATTGCTTGTCTAGCTCCTCATTA
Organism: Warburgia ugandensis; assembly: GCA_035236585.1. Classification (NCBI taxonomy): domain Eukaryota; kingdom Viridiplantae; phylum Streptophyta; class Magnoliopsida; order Canellales; family Canellaceae; genus Warburgia; species Warburgia ugandensis. Next base: position 54,802,670 of record CP141133.1, on the reverse strand, counting down.
GTCATGTCTTTCTCTCAATATCTAAGGCATTGCAACAATAACCCAATGCCTCAGCAAGCAATGCTTGGTAGCTATATAGACATTTAATGTAATAACAAGTGAAACATTAAAAGTAAGTCTAATAGCAATGCTAAAGTAAGTGTAGGTCACAAAATCCATGAAGTATCATAAGCACAACATCCTGCACAATAAAACATGAATCTCATGAGTGTAAAACATGATACCCTTATGGATATAAAACATGATATGATCCAACCTCAATGAGTATATCATAACAAGTAGGGCACCCAAGGTACGTGGCTCCCACGAGTATCCCATATACTCATACAAACAAATCATGAGTACTCATATCAATCCTTTGAGTGTCGTTACACCCAAGCATATAATAACATCTCCATGCTCATCATGCAAGCATACAGAACAAGAGTATGGATCATCATGCTACAGTGGTAGCCACTCTAGGGTCTCAACCACCGCCGCTCCCCATCGACACCATAACGGGAGACTTAACGTTTGTCCCTATGGGAAGGTACTAACCTGTAGTGTGGACTACTCATGCTACCAAACCCCTAACGAAATCCATTTGTGGGCAGGTGTCTATCACAGCATAAATTCAGAGGGTGGGTGCCCATCCCTACTCCCTCCTAGCATGACATCCATCGGGTGAGAGCACTCGTCATAAATCACAAAACACAAAAATTGTGTATCTCATAAAACTAGAAGCACTCGTGGCTCATAATTCTCGAGGCACACCCCTCATCTCAAGGTTAGCCTCTCAAAGGACTAGCCACAAAGCCTCCATCACTAATTTTTATGAAAAACTACTAATCTTAATACCATAAAAGAATTGATCATGAAAATTCATTCAATGCACTATCAAAATCTCATACCGATCATAGCATAAAAATTTAAAATTTACAAGTATTTGAAACTGATAACCAAGTGACAAGTAATCGCAATCAATCATGATGCTATGATGATGTAGGATTTAGAAAATAAGATGCAATATTAAATGTCATCACCTACCTCAATGAAAGATAACTTAATCAAGTGTGTAATCCTCTTAGCTCTCATGCTTTGATGTACCTGTCAGTATCGTGGTACTATTTTGTGTTATTTATTTCCCTCAATGAAAATCTATTATAAGTTTTCGCTCAAGTAATGTCCATTTATATAGTGATCCTCCTGATCTAGCTTTTGATCTAGATCAATGGTCTAGATCGTCTAATTTTCCTTTATTAAGTTAGTTTCCATAACATTTAATGCCTACCTATCTCATCTAATCATTAATCAAGGTTATGGATTACCAATTTAATGTCTCCTGATTTTTAAAGATTCAATATATTCCACCTCAATGAAATCTATGGCGAGTCAACCATTGGATCATTCTTGAAGACCTTTGATTATGATTATATCATTAATTCTAACATTAATCATCATTACTCAGTGCCATTTTCATGTTCAACTGCTCATTTTAGTGTGCATATAAAGTTTACACCTTGATCTGACTGTCAGATCACTCTCTAATCAATGAGTTCCAAGATCTGGGTTAGATCAATGGTCCAGACCAATTTTAAGATGAATACACCTAATCTGTTCCTCAGATTCATCAATTCATCCAATTGTTCAAGTTTTAAGGCCTGATCATCCTTTCATCGGCATGACCTAAGTGATTTGGTGCTATTTTATGAATTTGGTGTAAAAAAATGTGATCATATCAAGATTGTAATGCCAAAATCAAGTTTTCATCATTGAGACAAATTCAATGGACCTTACAAATAAAAAATCAGACTTCTGTAGCCTCTAGAATCTCAGAAATACTGTTTTAGATCACCCTCAACGGTCTGGATCAAAAATTCAGACCAGAGATGTCATCCATGCAGCATCACTAGGACACTCGCGCCAAGGACATGCTGCCCTCATTTTGGGCACCAGGACGCTCTCGCAGCGTCTTGGTTTCCAAGAGACCCCTACATTCCACTCGAACTCTACAGTGCACATCGTCGCTCCTACGCTGCGTGCACGACGAAATGCTCGAGTGCATCATCTATGTCAATGTGTTTTGGTCACATCATCCGTTGGGGATGATGAACCCAAACCATCCGATTTGTTTTAGCTCGATTGGAGTCCCAGATGATCCAATTTTTTATCTGTTTCTACCGTTTCTAGGGTTTTTGGGTCCAAAGATCACATTGGACGACTCAAATCTATCATTCAAGCTATCCTTAATGAGGGGCTAACCACGATCCATGGTTTTGATTTCTCAGGCCTTCCAATGGCCATTGAGACCAAATCCAGCCAGGATCTGTGATGGAAAAGTCAAAAAATAAGAAAAAAAGAACGGTAGAGGGTATAACCTACCTGATTAGAGCTGGAGAATGAGATTGGGGTCCTCTAGTGAGTGCAGACCTCGATCTAAGTTTTCCAAAGAGCAGAGTAAAGAAGGCACAACCCAGGGCTATTTTGTGTTGGAAATAAGGAGGAAAGCTTGCTTTTGTAGTTGGGGATCCGATTTCCTCGTAGGGAAAGAGGATCACCGCCTTCCTCCACTAGAGATGGAATCAGAATGGAAAGGGGGTGTTGTTATCAAAACAACCCCCTCTTTTTCAAGTCCCTTGCCTAATTAGCACAATGCCCTCCGATCTTAAAATATTCATATCTCCCTCATCCGAATTCTATTTTTGACGTTCTTTATACTGTTCAAATCCTATCGAAATGTACTTTCTAAATTTAGTAGTTTTAAGTCAAAATTCTATTGATTAAATTTTTAAGTTTATTAATTCATTTTATTACTATTTTTTAGGAGTAAAAATTGAGGATATTACAATAATCGAATTGGTCATAGATCTAGTGATCTATTGTTCAATCAATGGTTTGATCTATGCAGATCTGCATGGGTTGGACACAAGACATAGGTCATGGAAATATGGTTGCCATTGGGAAGCACCACTAGGGCAGGTGGGCTACTCCGGTGGCCAATCAAAGAGAGAAGTGGGAGGGAAAGAGGAGAGGGGAAAGAAGGGTGGGCTAGAGTTCCTATCAGCCATCCTAGGATAAGGTTTCAACAATCCTAATCATGGTTAAAAGCATTACCAACCAATGCAGGATTAAGAAATCTTTTTCCACTTAATTCATTCTAGTTTTAGGTTATTTTTTTAGTAATTTTTAAGACTTTTTCATCATATTTTAGGGCCTATTTTTCCTATTTATTTCATTCTTAGATTAGTGATTTTGATAGGTTAAATTTTAGATGTTTCTATCTAATTATTTAGGACATATTTTTTAGTCTAGATTTGAGTATGTTTTCCATATTAATTATGAGTAGCTAAATCATCCATCTATGGTTAGGATGAACTCATATTAAATTATTAAATTTATTTATATATAAGTGGTCATTAGGTTTGTAAATTTTAATTATCAATTTTCATGATATGTCATATAACTAAGCACACATAATTAGTACTCCTTTCACAAGAATTATGATGTATTTTTCATTATTTAGGGACTAATTTATGTACAATATTTGAATGATAATTAGTGTAATTCTTAGATGGTTTGTTATTGTAAAAAAAGGTAAGCTATGCTTTGAATCCCTACTAATTAAGCTAGGCTAATAATTACAATGGAAAAAATGTAATAATTTAGACTTTTAAACCATACATCTTCCATGTTGATATTCCATCATCATTACATTAACATGTCATAATCAAATCAGCGATGCTTATATATGAATGTTTTTATTTAGTAACGTGCTAGATTACAAAACCCTAGATTTCGTAATTTATTAAGTTTTCTCCTTTTAGTGTAATTGATAGTTAATTAGATTTTCTCAATTGATTATCAATGTTTGGCTAGGTTAGGATAATTTTAAGTTAGATTCTGATTAATAATCTTAATCTTGTTGCATGACTTCTTATATGTTGCATGGCTCTAGTTATGCAGTCATATTGACACTTCATTATCTAGATGCTTCTATCATATTCTGAAAGGAACATATGCATAGGATCCTCATAGTGCACTTGCATGATCACTTTTAAGGTCATGTGGCAACACTTAGTAGGAAAACTTGTCCAAATGATGTGCAGCTGCATGATTATGTCGTAAGGCTACATGAACACGTTATTATTTGGATGCTTCCATCTTCCAGAGGTGGTACGTGTACATGACTTTTGGGTTGCGAAGTCGCATGATTCACCTTTGACGTCATATGGCCACAACATTATTTGTTCTGGAAGGGACATGTCTCCAGATGATGTGTTCCACAAGATCTAGGTCATGTAGTTGTACAAGATTGTCATGCGGACGCATGGCATCGCTTTCTCAGCTTGGTATCTTTTATGCAATTGTTATTGCAAGGCCCGTTGATTATTTTTCCTCTAGAATTCTTTGGATGGTGCCTAAGCAAACGCAAATTAACATCAGAAAAATAAAGTTTCAGCTGTGATGGGTAAGGTAAATCAAAATATAGTGTCTACCCTACTCAAACTGGTAGAAGAACAAGCATATTGATACAAATGTGGATTTTACCAATTTGGATCTCTATATGCATGTCCAAAAATGTTTTCTATCTAGCCATGTGTCTGTGTTTTGGAACACGAAGAACAACAAAAAAAAAAAATCCATGTTTCATCCTAATCCAAAAACCTATTTGGATACCTTTATTTGAACTTATGTCATCTTAACAAATAAAGAAGGCAAAAAATTCTTATATTTACATTGTTTCAACTTGCATTCAATTATAAAAGAAATGGTTAGCGCAAGATATGCTGATAACAGTATTGTAGTTATTTAGCCAAAGAACATGAGTATGAGAAAGATATGAATTATGGAGAAATTATACCAACATAATCACAGTTTTATATTTCTTGTAAAATGGAATTCTCAGTGTACGAGTAACAAAAGTCATAACTCTCATGGAAGACGGATATATTTTAGTGGAAACATCGGACAAACAAAATGCATCCCCAATTAAATATTCCTATTTCTAGAAGATGACAGAAACAATGGCCTCAACACAAACAAACAAAATACATTCCCAATTCACTCAAGATCAGATGCAAGAAGGCCTTAGCATCGGAAGAATTAGTGGAAAACAGAGAGACAGAAGAGAAGGTAGGAATGAACGAAGTGGGGCCCACACTAACACGCACTGGAAAAGCTACCTGCATGCTAGCCCGTTCTTGATCACATTAGAAGTAGTTGGAGAATAAAATAGGGTGCACATATCAACACTGTTGCATGTTATTATTATTTTTTTCCTAAACTCAGGCGCTCACTCCTACATATTCTTTGAGGAACGCCTTCACTATTGAGAGCCCACTCTTGCACCCTTGCAATTATCTTATAACTCATCAATCAATAATGATTTGTCTAAGGGCTTCTTTCTCTTCTAAGTCAAGTGGACTAAGAAATGAACGTGCCTGCTCATTGGTTAAGATTATTCAAGGGAAAGTTATGGCAAAGACCTATCTCATACTAAACCCCAAAAGCTCAATGGTTTGGATCACCAAAGTTCAAGGGATCTGATCTAGTGGATCATCAAAGTTCACGGGATCTGATCTAGTACCACAATCGAGTGGACCCGGTAAAACACCACGGTCCCACCCACGTAATAAGAAACTTCATACGGTCCATAATATCGCATATTCTTCATTTTCTAATTAGTTATTACCGGGAAGGAAACGAGAAAAACTAAGAAAACTGATAATTAACGCCCGCGGGAAGCGGGAACAGCGGGCTCTTCGGTTTTAATTGGATGTGGAAGTTTTACTTTGACTTCTCAGTTCCATTGCCTTGCTATTTTTTCTATCATGGAGTGCAACAACAGATAAGTTCCCGTGGCGCTCAGTTTGCCCCACCTTTAGTTGATATACCCATTCATCTCAGTTCTCTAGTTTTGATGAGTCTAGTATCTTGAAATAGTTTACTGTATCTATCACAGAAAATTGTATGTAGAAAGATGCCAATTCAGCGGCCAAAATAATTGTCTTTTAAATGTCGATCAATCTTCCAAATGGTTGTCTTTTTAATATACAAGGTATTATAACTCGAGAAATCCGACGAACGGGTGGGTTTAACCAAATCTGGGGCGCTATATGGCACCTTATCATGTAATTCGCCCCATGATAGCATTCCCCTTCTCTTATTTTATCTTGGTTTAGAGTTGGCAAAAGCAAAGACCCGCTTTGTAAAGACAAAAAGGAAGACTCCAAAACATTCGTCGAGCTGGACACCAGATACTCATCTACACTTGCTATTTAACTCTTAGAGCTGGATTTTACCCCCACGATATTTGATTGTAGTACCCATCTCAAACTCTACTTGGAAGCTCATCATACATTGACTTCAAATGACCTCTGATTTCAAATATGACAACAGGATTGCGACACGGAATTGCATTTGAATCGGTGAACTAATTTATGGAGTGGGCAATTTTCAGCTGCCCGATTTCTTTCCTTTTTGTTTCTGAGTCTTTGTCACTTTACTCGTGGATCGATTGTAAATGCGGTGAAAAAGTTTGACTAGAGCTCAAGGATCTCAACAGTTGAAGCCTTTGTCTTCGTACCGTTAGACGTTGCGCCAAAGCGCATAGAGAGGGAGAAAGAGAGAGACTGTCAGATTTCCAATGTTGCCAGAGGTTTAAGGCGTCTCATGTCACGATGTCTGACGTCCATTGAGATGGGTGTGATGTTTGGACGGTCGAGATTATTTCTAATGAGGAAAGTTAGCCTTCTTTAGGAACATAAAATAGAAAAAAATTGCTGCTTGAAATCTTTTTCTTTCGGTGATTTTGTTGGACAAGGAGAGTGAACAAAGAGATATGGACGAGGTTGACATGCCTAGACTTCTATGTAGAAGGCCCTCCAAGTGACCGTTAATTTAGGAGATTCGTGCAGAGCTCCGCTAATTCAGGTAGAGTTCCAATTATCCGCTTGTTTTGCTTCCGTTTTTGTGAAACAAAGTCAGATGCGATAGTGAAGGAGAGTTGATAAAGGCGTGGCAAAGTCGTACTAGCAAATGTTTGGGCACCAACCACGAAGACAGTGTTCCCCGTGTGTAACTTCTCCTGTCATTAATAGAAAAGTTTTAAAAAAAATTCATGGAGTGTGATACAGCTAGCATCAACTTTTCTGCAATGTGGGTCACTTGTACAGCCCTAAAATTTATTCACTAAGTTTCTCGTGATGACGACTAAAGGGCAATGAAAGTATGCAATTAGCTAGGATGACTATAAATCTCTTCATTGGAAGCCAAGTCTAAGCACTAGACTACACTTTGAAGCCTATTGGGTGTAAGCGATGCTTATCTGATGGGCTGAGTCGACTTAAGATGAGTTGAGCCATTTTTTTTGTTAGTGGTCTCTTGAGATGAATTAATTAAAACAAAAATCATCTCATCTCAGCTCAATGTTAAGTTAAATTTGACAATGGATCTTAAAAGATGAATTGAGTTAATTACTTTGGGCCAATCATCATCATCACACGCCTAAGATCACCCACAAATCCCAATGACGACCTAGGTATCATGGAGAGACTTCTTACCCCACTATTCTAGAAGGCATTAACTCTTTCTATTATTTTTACTAAAGATAAAGAGTGTATCTTGTCAATTCTGTGTGTTCTTTCTAAGACACTCGAAATACTAGTTTGTTGACAAAAAGTCCTTCAAAAAGAAAAGCACTAATGACTACTTGTGACTATGCAAAGTGATGAAACTTTTTGAATTTTTTTTTTCTTTATATGTTAAAATCTCCTTAAAAAAAAAAAAAAAAAAAAAAACTGATTTGTGAACTTTGCACGTTTTCTTTCTTAACAAAAGAAGTTGGCCTTTGTTTAAAAAAAAAATGTAAATAAAAAAAGAAAAAGAAAGTGAGGGTGACCATGCACTCCTAAGTTACTCACGGCTCATTACTTTACATGGTATCTAGAGCCAGCGACGTCTTCCATCCTTCCGTTTAGTCATTCCTTGTTCTTTTTCTTTATTATTCTTGCTCTTGCTTCCTTCTCTTCTGTTTTCTTTGGTCATGCCATTAATATACACAACATCTTCATTCCAAGGCATCAAATGCATTCTCCCCCCCCCCCCGCTTCCGCTATTATGGTCAATGTCCAACCAACTGGCATCGAACAATACTACTCATTAACCCAATACCAAACTAACTGCTATCAATTATTTTCCTAGGAAAATGTAGTTCAGTCTATACTTGGTTCTCACAGAATGACGGGATCAGCAATTGCTGCCGATATTAGCCCTTCCTTAAACAATTAAAGCTATTGATTCTAGTGTAATGATTTCAAATCCAGAATACAGTACATGGCATGAGAATAATCAATTATTCTACGATCAGATCATCGCATCCATCTCAGAAGATGTTCTTACCCTTCTGTACGATTGCAACAATTTAGAATTTGCCTGGCTAGTGCTTAAACATGCATTTACTATTGTTATGTTACTCCAACTCGCCAACTATAGATCCGAATGCAACTTAACAAACTTGGGAAAGGATATACATCCATTTCATCCTTTCTTCAGCAAGCCAGAATTCTAGAAGATGGACTAGGAGATGTTGAACACCCAGTTGGATCGCAAGAGTTTAATTATATCATTTTCGGCAGTCTTCTAAGTGCGTATAATGACGTCACTGTCCCCCTTTTCCGTCTATTCCATATTCTACATAACATTCTACAAATCCACGAGATTAGGATTGTGTCTATTGAAGGCTGCAGTAAATTCTGATTAAAAGCTGACTATGGTTAGAGAGGACCGGTACTAGAGGGTGAGGATCATGTCCTCCTCATCAGAAAAATAAGAAGAAAGGTATGCTGAAATAGTTTTAAATAAAATCAACTAAAAAAAGTGTGTTTACATGTGTGTGGAATTATTTTGAAACAAATGGGTATTTATGGAATTTGATGTTTCTCTACTTTTGAAGAAGAACTCAAATGTTATTTCAATTTGAACTCTCTTATCTTTTACTACTTTGCTTTTGAAAAAACACATGTTGAGTCTCACATTGGAAGTTGTAAGAGTTTTCACTCTTTATAAACACTCTCTTGCTTCCTCACAATGTTTTTAAGTACGAACTTTTGAAATTGTGTACTTTAATGCAATGCAGCAAGTCATGTGAAAAAGTGTGCTTGCTCATATTAGTGCTCACTTTGCACTTCGTATACTCATGGGCCTAAAGGGTGAGGTCTAGGACATCTGGTCCATCATTGCAGAGATGGCTCATGATGTCTAGGTCTACCCAACACATAGGAGCTCACCAGAGAAGTGCTAGAATAGGAAAATTGATGGGCTTTCTACGACAATCTAGGTTTTTAACTTTTTCTTTATTCTTAAGGCACAAACAGCTGAAACATTTTAGTGTAAACAAATTTTCACAAAACCTCGAGTGTCATCTCTACTAAATGAAACACATATAAGAAACTTTGAAATGCCAAAAGGAATATATTTACTATTTTTCAAGATTTTATCCAATCAGAGCTCATATTCCAATTGTATAAATATACATACATACATGTCCAGAAAGGTCAAACAGAAGTCATATGCTTGCATTGTCAATATAATCTTGTGCTACTATTGTCCTCATCCAAAGTTCCAGCTACCTAGAATTGTTTTTCCTTCAACTCAATTTCTTCAAACTTGAGACATTGTAAACAAATTACAATGTCTCAGTAAGCCTGGGCTTGGTAGGTATTTTGAACATTAAGTTTGGTAATTTACATAAAGCTAAAAATAAATTAAATTCCAAGCAATTTATAAATTTGTTCTAAATATCAAAATGCATTCATAGAGTCTTAAACTCTCAAAAGATTATTATAATTGAATCCATGTAGTTTCAAGTCACATTATCTCATAATATATCATCTCATAGAGCAAGCAATTTCATGATTAATCGTATCATAATACATTAGCTCATAACAGTAGGCAAATAATTACCAAATCAACTCAAAACATATCATAAGCACATGTAACCCAATTTGCTTAACAAAATCTATAACCACACTCTTAGTATGCATAAATAAGCAATAAAGTGATAACACATTAAAATCACTTCTCATTTTAATAATAGGCAAATCCATGTCAAATCAAAATTAGAGATTACCAACTCACTAATAAGCAAATCCATGTGGAATCCATATCGGAGTATATTAGCTCACCATAGGCAAATCCATGCCAAAAACCAAAATTACGAATCAAATCATGCATGGTATTTCATAATAATCTCAGCCTAAACCACAAACATACATGAACACCTAAAAGCCTGTTAGTTCCTCTTGCACCCACTCTCATTGGTTGCCCTTATTAGTTGTTCTTTGAGGCTACCCTCATTGGCTACCCACAAGTATAAATTATTAATCAAACTTAGATTATATGCAAGAAAACAAAACACACAATGAAATGCAAATTGTGCATCAAATCATGGTTATGTATCAAACCAAAAATGATAGATCAAATCCATGAAATGCACGTGTTTGTAATTCTAAACCAAGGATCCAACAATGAAATAAATTCTTAATTTCTACCAAAAATTCAATAGTCTCCTCTATTTTTTAGACTTGTGCATTTTACGCATGCGACGCGAACCACATGATAAAATTGTTATCAACATCTCTAATATAAATAGAGACACTATCTCTTAATCAATGCAAATCATAATCTCAAATCATCATCACAATAAGGATATAATTCATCCATAAAGATACATCATTTATGATCCATAAAGAGTAATGCATTTCTAATTTGTAATCAAACCATTTATATATTTATCAGAATCTTCCTGTAACATGTATTTTACTAAATATATGTTATTTGCTTAGACTAATGATCTAGTATAGTTTGAATATAAGTATAATTTAAAGATATCATAACAACCTATATCTTGTGGCAAATTCATCCATTCCGACAAACTTTTTCCTTAGCTTTGGCCATAGAATTAATTAAGTGTTGGTCCAACCATGTTTAAATCTATATAACATGTAAAGGATATGCTTCTAACACATATACATATACTTAGATTTTAAACCTAATTTATGAGCTAACAGTCCCAATCATGAAATCGTTAGATTTTTTTACACTTCCATCTTAAATACATTTTTAAATCTTGTGATATCAACCAATTAGGTTGTTGGCCTATGTTCCCAACCATAGCTCATTCATTTAGATGTCTACACTATTAAAATTCATGCTTTTAAAGTTAGAATAAAGAAGTCAATATTTTGACCAGTAACTTCGTAAAATATTTCTAAGTCATTAATAAATAAATGACTTTAAAAACCTCACTTAAGAAATTGATTTGCAAAAGAATGACTTCTTTAGTCTGTTGTGAAAAAAGTATTTTTGCAGGAATTTTTTACAAAGTCTTTTTTTTGAAAACCTACTTCAAAAGTATGGTCTTTTGAAGTTGTTTAATACAAAAAAGTCTTTAAAAACGTGGACATTAGAAGTCACTTTTCAATGAATGACTTTAAAATTGATTTTTCAGAAATGACTTCTAAAGTTTATGTTGTTAAAGTTGTTTTCCAAAAACTACTTCAAAATTCCCTAATTTACTTTAACAAGAAGAACATTTTTTTTTAGGGAAAAGATTTTAGAAGAAACTTTCAAAGTGACTTATCTTTTAAAGTCATTTTTGTGTAAAAGACTTTAAAAATGAGTACTATAGTCGTTTTTCTTGAATGACTTTAAAAATGGGTACTGCTAAATTTGTTTTCTAAAGCTGACTTTAAAAGTAGTACTCTATTGTATTTTGACATTGTCTTATGATTTTTGGGTTCAAATGTCTTCATCTACACACAAACTAGAACTCACATAGGTTGATTTTGTTGTGGCAATCTTCAAACAAATCAACTGTGAATTGGAATTACATATAGATATATTTTCAGTCGATATCAATTTGAGTGTTGGTTAGTATCTTCTTATTTTTCTCATATATATGCATGCTTGATATATTTTACATACATGGCTATGGTTAGAAACTTTTATTTTTGAATGTATCTATCATGTTTTGCATTTTTCTTCATTGTAGATTGAAAATTTCCACGTGTGCATGTAATTTAATTTTTTCAAATACTTATAATTCTTATATACCTATTGTTTGGTAAATTGCCTAATTGAGCTTTTCATGTATAGCAAGTATTCACACATAGATTTACTTTAATTTATTTAAAAAATGATCAAATATGCTACAATGTAATACCCCTAACTATTGTAAGGAGATTGAATAAATAATGGAATTAAAAATTTCAAGAAAATTCAGGTTGGAATATTAGGGTTACTAAAAATGCACTTCTCATAGAAGTTGAATCAAGGTATAAGACATGTATAATTGAAAACATATTCGATGAACCCTTCAAAATGACTATAAGCATGAAAATTTTGAATTCAGATGAAAACTCTATATTTTTCTACATGTTTAAGAATAAAAGGGTAAAATGATAATTTTACTAATAACTGAGACCTAAGACATCAAAATTTAGAATGTACTCAGAAATACAAATCCAATGCCACTAAGTACGCTCAATTCTGAGTCCGAAAGAATAAAATCAATTTTTCTCCATAAAAGGGCAAAATGGTCTTTTCACACCTCGTGGGGCCCACAAGGGATCCAACGGCTAGAAAATAAGCCATCATGTGTCAAACCACTACCACTTGCTAGTGGAGAAGGAGGTGGTAGTGGGAATCCTAAGACACTTTAATAATCAAAAGAAATCAAACAAGATAATTGTAAGTAATCATGGAAAATTCTAAAAACCCATATAAATAGCTCATAAAATTCCCAAAAATTCCCCTAATGTTCTTCATGAGGTCCCCTAGAGTACCTCAAAATCCTAGCTCCAGAATCCTCCCCAATCTCCCACAATTCTCTCTTCTTCTCCTCTTGTCTTTTTTTTCTTTGTAAGAGCGTTTGAAGACGCACTCGGCACTCCAGTCTCATTGGAGATGTAGGGCACCTCCAGTAACGCGTCGTCCCTGATGAGCTAGGGTTTCTGTCTGGGAAACCCAAATTGAATTAGCCATCACATTCCAACTGTTGGAACCAAATCTGCACCATCAGATGTGTTTGAGCTAAGGTGATCTATAAAAGCCCTTTGGTTCCATGATGATCCACTTCATAGATTGTTGAGAAATGCCAAATGAAGAACCACTCCAGTATTACCATCTGTGGTGGGGTTTTCAAGTTATTCTGGCCAATCTAGCCATTAAACAGTGATCTTGCATTGTTGAATGCCTTCAGAACATGGTGATCTTAAAAAACTCCATGGTCTCCCACCTTCTCCAGCAACGGCAATGGCAAAATTTATGACTATATGTGTCTAAAGTTTTCTATCTTCTTTTTGGTAATATTCCTAATCTCCAGTGAAGTTTTCTTCATCGGCCAACCCAGGTAAGTGCTCCTCCCTCCTTCCTAAGTTCATTCTGGCAATCCCTTTAAGTCTTTTAGCCACCTAGAGATCTCCCCGACCATTGATCTATCGGGAACGATGGATTCGGCATGGAGGGTCAAGATCTCATTTTTTGGCTTAGATACCAATTCTAAGCCATTGGATGAGTTCATGGAACCCAAAAACTTTAGGGTAAGAAATCTTAGCCCTTGATGTTGTCTAATTTAGGAGATTTGGAGAAAGGTTGATCCGACAGTCTAGATCGAACTATCTCAACAGATCGGGTTTGAGCATGGTGAAGACTCCCCGTGTGCGAGCACCAGGTGGGGTGAATTGATTACATTTGAGCCTAGTGTGCCCAGATTTGATCTCAACCAGTCAATTTTGAACTGAGATCTTAGATCTTCAATTAAGAGCTCAATATAGCTCTAATTTTAGGTCAAAAAGATTTTGTAGATTCCTTATCACTTGCTTTAGGTAGTGAACTCATGAAATGTATGTTTTAAATTGTATTTAGTGGTTATAATTACAAAAATCTGTAGTAACAGTAGTGGATCATGATTAAGATGATCTCAAAATTTAGATCTGAACTGATGGATGTGTTCAGAGGGTCCCAAAACCCTTACGATCATGATCATAGTAAAATTTTTGGGTTTCTAAATCAAGTAAATAAGCAAAAACAATAAGATTAAAATTCAGCCCTTAAAATGGGCTAAAATCTTAAAATCCCAATGTTGATCTCAATTTAACTCCAAATTGAGATTGAAAAGTTGGGATGGTTTCCTTTCGATGAGTAGAACCTACTAAACTTAGAAAATTTATGTTTTGATGCATGTAAAATTCTGTTAATAAAGAAAAGTATTACTAATTCTTATGATTAGTGAAATTTGGAATGATCAAACTCTATAATTCTGATCCATTGATGATCTTGTGATTGTGAAACATGGAATACATGATTATAAGTGATTGAACTATGTTTAATTAAGTGATCTTGCCTTAATAATAAAATCCATAAAAAAAATGAATGAAAATCTCTTTGATCAAGATGATCAAGGATGATTGGATAGTATGGATGTGTTTTGATGAAGATATGAAGCTAATATCATGTGGATTTATGGATTGAATGATGATGATTTGGGATAGATCAAGATCTATGCCCTTAAATTGGATAAAACGATTTAAGATCTTCTTGATCGATTGGATCGAGAAGGATCAAATTATTTGATGAGATGCATAAATGATCTAATAATGAGATCACATCAAGAAGATGTGTTAGATCTAAAGGAAAATGAAAGATCAAGATCCAAACCCTAAAAGAGATGAAAAATGAATAAGGATCAACTAAGACCGTTGGATCATGATGGATAGTTATGGCATATTAGATTTTCATTTAAATTGTTGAATGTTATTATAATTTTCTTTTATTTCTTAGTATATTTAATTATAGATTATTATTTTTTTATGATTTTTTATGCTTTAATGCTTATGTAATGGAAATTACATTGAAAATGTAATTAAATGAAATTAGAATGGAAGGACATTTACATGGAATGAATGACATTGACTTAATGATAGTAAGGACCATAGTTAGTAAGATAATATAAGGAATATAAATTCCTTGGTCAAAAGTAGGAGAATAATGAAGCTCTGTGAATGACATTTTAATGTTCATGGATTTAATTAAAATCAATTAGAAAGAGTACTTAGGGCTAATAGGCTCATAGGAACCTTATGAAAGGTTGAGTTAAGGTCACCATAGTGGATGATGAACATGGTGGTTAAGGGGGTTCTCTAATAGGGTCATGCTCTTCCCCGACCTTCCGTTGACGTTTGTGAGGTCTAAACGCCTCCTTACAT
The DNA here is from genome assembly GCA_035236585.1 of Warburgia ugandensis. Classification (NCBI taxonomy): domain Eukaryota; kingdom Viridiplantae; phylum Streptophyta; class Magnoliopsida; order Canellales; family Canellaceae; genus Warburgia; species Warburgia ugandensis. The sequence continues at coordinate 54,787,425 of CP141133.1, read as the reverse complement.
GAGGATTGAAGCAACAACTTTGAGTTTAACCATTCAACTAGTAAGCCTTAGCTAATTTGATATATGAGGAGTTGTCTACACTTAGGATGAAATAAGCTACCCTCAACCAGTGAAACATTAACTTATTGAGTAATAATAATAAGAGCATAAAAGGTTAGTAAATCATCTAATTCTAATAAAAATTGTAATCAAGATAAGGATGATCAGACAAGATCTAAAGGATCTTGAATGATAAAAAATAATAAGAATACTAATGTCATATTGTATTATGTATATGTGGAAATTATTTATGTATATATAAAAAAATGTAGATAGAGAACCCAAACCCTTGATCAAACATAACTCAAGTAAAAATTAGGGCATCCCATATAGGAATACATACTTGTATAGAGAAATAACTTTATACATATGGTTTGATAGATGTATGAATCTAAACCATGATAGGCAATGTGGAAGAATACCACTTGAGATGTATAAATCAAGATACTACTTTAAGGTAGGTGGATGTACAAGAATGTATTAAGGATTCATGTGTATATGTATATGATCTTTTGTCTGGAATTATAAACCTTCATGATATAAGTATGCTTAGTACCTTAACATATTCATGATCCAATCACATGATCCAACTAAGAAAACCAACTCTATGATCCAATTCAACTATCTAATGACCTAATGAAATGAGGGGAAAGTAATGAGATGTGTACACTAAGGAATCCCTTAGAATAGGGCATAAAACATATTCCAGCCTTAGTTAAACAGACACATCATCTGATATGTACAATGTATTTTACATACAAGCATGATGGCTTGTGATTTTGTTTTACATAGTGTTAGGACTAGGGATGCTATGCTAGGAAAGTTATGAGGGTTTGGCCACTCGCTTCTTGAAACTTATATGATGGATACCATGCCCAAAGAGAAGCTAAATGTTGGGTGGGGTAATCATGGGAAGGTCATCATTGTAACAGCCAGGGTTCGCCCCATGCGAACCTGGATTTGTTATTTCCATAGTTGGTATCACTGGATTATTATACACTTATCCCGGTGCACTGTACAGATTGAGGCTGTAGCATAGTAGTCCTAATGTATTTTACATTATGATGCACATATGATAAGCATAGTGTAATTCCATGGCATGATGAGATGCCCCTACATGAGTTCCTAGAAAGAAAATCCTCGTATGAAGATTGGCTGAATACTAATTTCCTAAGTGGAAGTATAGCTAGGGGAAGGAACAAGTTTTGAGCAATCTTCACTATTTTAACTAATTTATCCTATACTATATAAATAACATATATAGTTTATGTGGAGATAACTCATGAGTGGGTAACCATGATGGAATAATGACTGAGGTATGTATCCTTATATTAGTGAAGGAGTATATTTTTATATCCCTTACCAAGTATAGCTTGCTGAGATATTGTAAATGTTTCAATGTTTACAATATCTTAGATACAGAGAAGGAGGGTTAGGAACTCAAGACTGTAGAAGACTTAAGAAGATTTGGAAGAATAATCAATCAGAGAATATTCTTTGAAGATATGTATTTTATTTGAGAGCATTTTATTGTATTGAGAGTTTTTTTATGTATGGTGAGGTTTGAATTTTGGATTATGTAATTTGGACAAGTATTGTATTGATACCGGGCTGTACTATGAACCACCAAATGGATTCTGAAATTTAATAAAAATATATTCCTTCAATGGAAGTTTATCTTGTATAAAAAATCTACTTATGTTATGTATGAGGTGATGACTTGGGTTTTTCAAAACAAGTTTTAAAGAAAAGAATTTTCACTGTTTTGTTTTACGAAAGCTTTTTACTAAGGGCACCCTACCCTTGAAAAATGTATTATAAAATGTGTTACAAAAACCCGGGTCATCACATAAGATGTCTGTAATAAGAGCATTAAAAAATAATGAGGAGGGAATGAAAAAGTTTATGAAGTTTGCACTTAGGGCAGGTGGTGATACTAATTGTATGCATTGTCTATGCTCAAAATGTGAAAACTTAAAAAAAGTGAGTGCATGGGTGTTGAGAGAATACTTGTGGTTCAATGGATCTGATGAAAGCTATCTCTCATGGATTTGACATGGGGAAGAATTTCCACATGGGTAGCCATCAACAATTGAGGGAAGATTTGAAGAAATTGTAGGAGGTGTTGTATATAGTGGAACTGTAATAATGTTTCCAGATTCATATATTGACTTCTAGGATGACCTTGAACTTTTTCGAACTACATTAGTAAAAGACAATGAGTCGTTGTACCCCTAAATGTAAAGATTATACCAATTTGCTTGCAATAATAGAACTTTACAATGTGAAATTAAGATTTGGTTTTTCATATCAAGGTTTTACAAAAGTCTTGAATGTAGTGGGTAAGATGCTATGGAAGGATAATAAATTAGCGAGGTCCATATATGAGGTGAAGAAATCCCTAACTACACTAGGGTTATATATGAGAAGATACATGTGTGCCCTAGCACAAGGATAAAACTACATGCCCAACTTGTGGGTACTCAAGATAGAAGATAAAGATGAATTCAACTAAGACGATGACAAGTGTTCCTACAAAGGTCCTATGGTATTTCTCCCCTAATCCAAAGTTCAAAAGAATGTTTCATATTTAGAAACAATGAAGAATTTAGTATGGCATGCTAAGCAAAGAGTGGCTGACAACTTTTAACACCATCCAGTTGATAGCTCATCATGGAAGCTAGTAAACTTCCTGTGGCGTGGCCTAACTCTGGGCAAGACTTAGAAACCTACTACTTACATTATTTGCAAATGACATTAATCCTCATGGTTATATGAGCAATAGGCATAGTTGTTGGTCCATTATATTGGTTTGTTACAATCTCGCACCATTTCTATGCATGATGAAGAACTTTATGATGTTAACAATGTTGATATCAGGTCTAAAGGAGCCAAGGAATGAACTTGATGTGTACTTGCTCCCTTGATCGATGATCTTGAGGCATTATGAGACATAGTTGTTGAAGCTTACGACACATGTAAGAAAGAGTAATTCAACTTAAAGGCTATACTATTGTGTACAATAAGTGACTTTCCTATGCATGGCAATTTGTCTGGTTGCACCGTGAAGGGATATAATACTTGTCCTATTTGTAGGGACCAAACATGTGCCATACTACTTAAACATGGTAGGAAAATGGCATTCCTTATCCATAGAAGATGGTTACACAGAGACCATCCATACCATTAAGGAGGAACTTAACAGTAGTGTGGAGACAAGGGCACCTCCAAAGATGTTGGAAAGGACGACAAGTATTAGAAAAGGTTGAAACATTAATGTTTTGTGGGTAAAGAAGATCAAAGTAAGTAAACATGTAGGTGAAAGCAACTTTAGAAGTTATTGGAAGAAGAAGTCAATATTCTTTCAACTTGCATACTAGAAATTACTGCACTTGCGCCATGTGCTTAATGTCATGCACATTGAGAAGAATATGTTCACAAGCTTAACTAGTGCCTTGTTTAAGGATGGACTTGTAGCTTGAGTGGATCTTATGAAGATGGGTTTGAATAGAAGGTTGCATCCACAAGATAGGGGCAATTGAGGAACACATCTACCTAAAGCAAATTATATGCTTAGCACAGAGCAAAGAAGAATAGTGTGTAAAACCCTGCTAAACTCAAACTCCTAGATGGCGACTCTTCAAACTTTAAAACCATTATCTCTATGGAAGAGTTGAAAGTGTTAGGGATGAAGTCCCACTATTGCCATGTATTGATGCAACAACTCCTTCCTATAGCAATAAGTTTAGTATTGTTAGATAAAGTTAAAGGGTTTATTAGAAAATCCTTCTACTTCTTCAATGCTGTGTGCGAGGAGCTGGTGGATATTTTAAAATTACAAGAAATTCAGGAACATCTAGCAACAACTTTATGTGACCTTTAGACAATCTTCCCATCATCCTTGTTTGACATCCTGGTACACTTAACAATGCACCTCATCGATGAGGTCAAACTTTGTGGGCTAGTTTACTTGCAATGAGTGTACCCAATTGAGAGGTAGATGAAAATTTTAAAATGGTAGTTACGAAATCACAACCAGCCAGAGAGGTGTATAGCCGAGTGTTCACTACTAAAATTTGGGCTTTATAAGATGGAAAATATAGGACAGTTTTAATAAAACCATCTTATATAAATTTTTGTAAGACAATTATGAAAAATTGTCTTATATATTATAGTAATATTAGATGGTTTTCACATAACCATCTTATAAAATTTTTATATAAATGATTATAGAAATCCATCTTATATTATTAACATAATATAAGATGGTTTCTAAAAACTGTCTTATATTTTTTAAAAGAATATAAGACTATTATCCATAATCATCTTATATAAAAAAAATTTAAGACAGTTATTGATTATCATCTTATATTATTAACAATATAAGACAGTTTTTTTAAAATCATCTTATATTTTTCATGTTTGATAAGTTGAAGTTCAACCTTTAATTTTTTACTCTTGTTGCTTTGATGAAAACTCGAACATTGGGTTGGATTTACATGCAATTTGTCCCGAACTTGTATTTTCTTTGTTGATATCGGTTGGGTAGCATTCATTCTTGTACTTTGTCATATAATTACTTTATTTGATGTTTATGGTTATAAAATTGCTTTTTCTTTTTTTTTCTTGCATTTATGTGATATATTCATATGTATGGATCAGTGTGTGGAACATTTATGTATATGGATTAGTCATGTTTCCCATCATTCTTACTTTTTTCAATCTTAAACTTGAAAAGTGTTGACTCCTCCAATATATACTAATTGTATGTGTTTTTACTAACTATGTACATTTTATGCGCACCCCAAGTATTTGGTTAAATGCCCCTATGTCATTAATCTTTTTTATGTTTAGAAAGTCTTTGCATGCATTTGAACTTCAGCTTTTGGACAAAATAGACAATATACATGGATGAGTGTGGAAATAGGGGAATATGAGGAGGGAATAGAAAAGTTCATTAAGTTTGCACCCATGGTAGGTGGTTATTGTAATCGAATGCGATGTCCACACTCAAGATGTGAAAACCTAAAAAAGGTTACTTTTGGTGAGTTGAGAGAACATTTGTGCTTCAATGGAGTTGATGAAAGCTATCACCCCTAGATGTGGCATGGAGATGAAAGGTCTCATAGATCCTCAATAAGAGCTGAATGTGCTTATGAAATAGAAGCCACTCTAAGAAGTGGTGGAGATAGTAGTACAACTCCACTTATATTTTGAGATGTATACAATGACTTCAAAGATGACTGGGAACAATTTTAGACTGCAGTGGAGGAAGCCGAGGAGCCATTGTACGTTGGGTGTACAGATTATACTGAGTTATCTGCCGAAGTAGAACTTTACATAGTGAAATCAAGATTTAGTATTTTAGATCATGGTTTTACAGAATGGTTGAAAGTCAATGGTAAAATGCTGCCCAAGGAGAATAAATTGGTTAGGTCAATATGGGAGGCAAAGAAAACCTTGGCTGCACTAGGCTTGAAGTATGAAAAGATACATTCTTGTCCTAATGATTGCATCTTATACAGAAAGGAGCACAAAGAAAAAATTATATGTCCAACTTATGGATATTCGAGGTGGAAGATGACATAGAATTCAAGTGATCGGCAAGTGAAAGATGTCACTACAAAAATCCTATTGTATTTTCCCTCTATTTCAAGATTTCAAAGAATGTTTCATATTAAAGAAATAGCAAAGAAACTAGTATGGCATGCCAAGGAGAGAGTGGGCAATAACTAATTGTGCCATCTAGTAGATATCCCTACATGAAAGCTTGTAGACTTCATGTGGCCTGATTTTGGAGAAGAACCCAAAAACCTACTACTTGCAATGTATGCATATGGGATTAATGCTCGTGGTTCTATGAGCTACAGGCGTAGTTGTTCACCTATCATAATAATTTGTTATAACCTTCCACCATTGTCGTGTATGAAGGGGAAGTTTATGATATTAACTATGTTAATATCAGGTCTCAAGCAACCTAGGAATGACACCAATGCGTACTTGGCTCTATTGATCAATGACCTTAGGACATTATGGGAAGTAAGGGTTGAAGCTTATGATGAATACAAGAAAGAGACATTCACTCTTAAGGCTGTACTACTATGGACAATAAGAAACTTTCCTACATAAGGTAATTTGACTAGATGCACAGTGAAGGGATATAATGCCTGTCCCATTTGTAGTGACCAAATTTGTGCCACACGACTTCAACATGGTAGGAAGATGACAATCTTAGGCCATAGAAGATGATTATGTAGAAAGCACCCATACCATTTTAAAAAGAGGGAATTTAATGGTCGTGTGGAGATTAGAACACCTCCAAAGGGGTTGACTAGATGACAAGTATTGGAACAAGTTGAGAACCTTAATGCATCATGAGGGAAGAAGAAGAAGGCAATTCCCCATACAAATGGAAGCAACTTTAAAAGTTGTTGGAAGAAGAAGTTAATATTCTTTGAACTTGTATATTAGAAATCCCTACGCATGTGGCATGTGCTTGATATCATGCACATTGAGAAGAATGTTTATGAAAGCTTGTACAATACCTTACTTGACATGCTAGAAAAAACAAGCTTGAATGGATCTAATGACAATGGGTTTGAAGAGAAGGTTGCATCCATATGATATATGCGGCCGAGGAACATACTTGCCTGAAGAAAATTATACACATAGCAGAGAGGAGAGAAGAATAGTGTGCAAAACCTTGTCAGATATCAAAGTTCCAGATGGGTAAACATTAAGCTTTAGACACATTGTCTCCACAGAAGAGCTAAAACTGTTATGGATGAAGTCTCACAATTGTCATGCATTGATGCTACAACTTCTACCCATAGCAATACGTTCAGTGTTGCTAGATAAATTTAGAGGATCTATTACTAAATTCTACTACTTCTTTATGCTTTGTCCAAGAAGGTGATGGATATTGCTAAATTACAAGAAATTCAGGAGCATTTAATGACAACCTTATGCGAGCTTAAGACAACCTTTCCACCATCCTTATTCGATATCATGGTACACTTAACAATGCACCTCATTAATGAGGTTAGGTTATGTGGACCTATTTATTAGTGATGGATACACCCATTTGAAAGGTATATGAAGGTGTTACTGGTATATATGAAATCATAATCGCCTGGGTGGGTATATTGTTGAATGTTACATGGTCGAAGAAGCAATTGAGTTTTGCACTGAGTATATGCTATTCGAATCCCAAGAAAGAAACATTCATTTGCATTAATTGATACAAGAGTTGGTGAACCTCTATTCAATGGTCATGTGTCGACTGTTGATTTCTTTCACATTAATTAATTTAATCATTAATGTTGATTAAATATAGCCATATATATGTATGTATAGTAAAGGGTACGTAATGTATTATGAACACAAGCATGTTACATAATTTTTATCCCTAATGATTATGTAGTATGCACATGGACTTCCTAAAAGAGAGGTATCCAAGAGATGTAAGGGAAGAGAAGTGGTTGCAAGATGAGCATTGTCATTCCTTCATGACTTAGCTTTGTTAGAAGGTATTTAATTACAATGAATAATGCTCTATGATGAATTAATTGATTTGTATAATAGTATATGCACATACACATTAATTGCTCATATTAATTAATATATTATATACAAGTTTTAGATCAATCAGATGTTCTAGGTCATAATATTTTTGAATGCTTGGGTTAGATGGTAATGGGCCTCGACCAGAAGTAATAGAGTTTGATGGATATTCCATCAATGGTTCTCGCTTTCACACAAAAGATCATGATAAGTTAAGATCACAATAAGGAAGCAATGTTAGCTTAGTTGCTAAAGCTACTTTCTTTTCCAATTCAAAGGATAACAACCCAATTGTAGCTAATAATACTTATTACAGGGTTATACACTAGATATGGCAGCTGGATTATACCTGTAGAACTGTGGTTGTGTCTAAGTATGATTGGGTGGAACACAACAAAGATAGCATAAGAACCAATGCCATCTATTTAACATTGGCTAATCTCAATAAAATTAGCTATCAAAATGATAAGATTATTTTGGCATGTCAAGCAAAACAAGTATTTTATGTACAAGATGGACATGATGTGAGATAATAACATGTTTTATCATCCTCACCAAGGGACTTCTATGATGAACACAGCCTAGGTGACATGACAATTGATTACCCTTCAATCACTACAACAATGCCATCAATAGATCTAATTGAGGAGAATGAGATTGATTATGTGTGTGATGTTGGTGAGGAGGGTGCTTAGGTTGAATCTGATTGTATATGAGGGGACAAATTAAAGTGTTTGTATTGTCTAATGTATGAAAAATTAATTAATTAATCAATTAAGTTTACACTTCATGTGTCATGCTAAACACTGATTAAACATCAATGAAATAAATGATGGTGAGTAACCTTTGCACTTCACAAGTTTTTAAGATTTTAGGGGTCCAAAGAACTGGTCAAACTACTTTAATACATATAAGACAATTATTCATAATCTGTCTTATATTATTCAAACAAAAATTAAGTTAAGAACAGATTAGCGTGAAAGTGAACCCTTAAAAATTGTCCTATATTCAATAGCATATAGCATGATTTTTTAAAAATCGTCTTATATAATATGACAAAAAATAGGACAGTTAATAAAAAAATCATCCTATATTAATTTGAATATAAGATCGTTTTTAAAAAACTATCCTCTATTATATAGAATATAGGATAATTAAAAAAAAAAAACATCCTATATTCAAATAAATATAGGATGATTTTTTAAAAACTAACATTTATTTGACTATAGGATGATTTTTTAAAACCATCATATATTAGTTTTTAATATAGGACAATTTTTTAAAAACATGCTATATTTTCCCTATTAAAACTCCCAAGCACTCCCCTCCCCCAAAATTTCAAATCAAAACCCACAAAACCATTAAGGAGAAGAAGAAGAAGAAGAAGAAGAAGAAGAAGAAGAAGAAGAAGAAGAAGAAGAAGAAGAAGAAGAAGAAGAAGAAGAAGAGGGAAGAGGAGAGGAGAGAATTTACTCTCTCCCCCACCCCCATGAAAATTTCAAACCTAAAACCTTTAAGACCGAATGCACTCCTTCCTCCACACACTTCATGATTAGTTTTATCTCATTAGGTTGGATCTCTCTCTTTTCTTGATTTTCTACTTCTTTAATGGTTATAAATATTTTAAATTGATCATTCAATCTTGAATACATTGAATTTAAGAAAATCCATGTGTTATATTTTCAAGTTTCATTCCAAAAAACATCCAAATACTTGCTTGAAGTGTGCTTGTTATACTTGTCTATGTGAATAGTAATAGTACCATGCATTGCTTTACTATATGTGTAATTTTTTTATTCATTAATGGTTGTAAATGTTTCAAATTATCATTTTAGTAGTATATTTTGATTTTAAGAAGACTCATGTTTTAGATTTTCAAGTTTTATTCAAAAAGGCATCTAAATGCTTGCTTGAAGTATGCATGTTGTAACTGTCTGAGTGAATAGTAACAATAGAATGCATTTTTTACTATGTGTGTGATTTTTTGCTTCTTTAATATTTGTAAATATTTAAAATTGATCATTCTAGATAGTGGAAATTACATATAAGAAACCCATGTCTTAGATTTTCAAGTTTCATAAAAAAAGGCATCCAAATACTTGCTTAAAGGATACTCATTGTAACTATCTGGGTGAATAGTAATAGTACCATGCATTTTTTACTATATGCATCATTTTCAACTTCTTTAATGGTTGTATATGTTTGAAATTGATCATTCTCGATAGTGGACATTGAGTTTAAGTCCCATGTTTTAGATTTTCAAGTTTCATTCAAAAAGGCATCCAAATACTTGCTTGAAGTATGCTTTTTGCAATTGTCCTCATGAAATGTAATAGTTCCATGTGTTTTTTAATATGTGAGTGGCTTTTCACTTTTTTAATGGCTGTAAATGTTTGAAAATGATCATTCTATATAGTGGACATTGAGTACTTGCCTGAAATATGCTTGTTGTAACTATCTGCATGAATAGTAATAGTACCATGCATTTTTAACTATGTGTATGATTTTCTAATTTGTCAATGGTTGTAAATGCTTAAAATTGATCATTCTAAATAGTTGACATTGAGTTTAAGAAGACCCACGTGTTAAATTTTCAAGTTTCATTCAAAAAGGCATCCAAATACTTGCTTGGATTATGCTTGTTGTAGCTATCTCCATTTCTATTAATAATATGATGCATTTTTAACTATGTGTATGATTTTTTGATTTGTTAATGGTTGTAAATGCTTGAAATTGATCATTATAGGTAGTAGACATTAATTTTAAGAAAACCCATATGTTGGATTTTCAAGTTTCATCCAAAAAGGCATCCAAATACTTGCTTGAATTATGCTTGTTGTAGCCGTCTGCATTTCAAGCAATAATACTATGCATTTTTAATATGTGCATGATTTTATGATTCGCTAATGGTTGTAAATTCTTGAAATTCATCATTATAGATAGTGGACAATGAGTGTAAGAAGACCCATGTGATAAATTTTCAAGTTTCATTGAAAATGACATCCAAATACTTGCGTGAATTATGCTCTATCTACATTTCTAGTAATAGTACCATGCATTTTTAATATTGTGCATGATTTTCTAATTCATTAATGGTCATAAATGCTTGAAATTAATCATTATAGATAGTGGACATTGAGTTTAAGAAGATCCATGTGTTTGATTTTCAAGTTTCATCCAAAAAGGCATTCAAATACTTGCTTGAATTATGCATATTGTAGCAGCCTGCATTTATTGCAACAGTATCATGCATTTTTAACTATGTGGGTGATTTTCTGGTTCGTTAATGATTGTAAATGCTTGAAATTGATCATTATAGATAGTGGACATTTAGTTTAAGAAGATCCATGTGTTAGATTTTGATGTTTCATCCATAAAGAAATCCAAATACTTGCTTAAATTATGCATGTTGCAGCTATCTGCATTTCAAGTAACAGTACCATACATATTTAATTATGTGTATGATTTTTTGATTTGTTAATGGTTGTAAATGCTTGAAATTGATCATTCTAGATAGTGGGCATAGAGTTTAAGAAGACCTGTATGTTAGATTTTCAAGTTTCATAAAAAAAAGCATCTAAATACATGCTTGAGTTATGCTTGTTGTGGTTGTCTACATTTTCAGTAATAGTACTGTGCATTTTTAACTATGTGCATGATTTTTTTATTCATTGAAGATTGTAAATACTTGAAATTGATCATTCTAGATAGTGGACATTGATTTTAAGAAAACCCAAGTGTTATATTGTCAAGTTTCATGCAAAACAACATCCAAATACATGAGTGAATTATGCTTGTTGTAGCATATGCATTTCTAGTAATAGTACCACGCATTTTTTAACTATGTACGTGATTTTGTGATTACTTGTTGTAAATTCTTGAAATTGATATTATATACTATGGACATTGAGTTTAAGAAGTCCCTTGTATTAGATTTTCAAGGTTCATCCAAAACAACATCCAAATACTTGCTTGAATTATGCATTTGCAGCTGGTTGCTTTTCTAGTAGTACCATGCAATTTTAACTATGTGTATGATTTTTTTATTTTTTTTATTGGTTATAAAATCTTGAAAATGATCGTTATAGATAGTGTACATTGAGTTTAAGAAGACCCATGTGTTATATTTTCAAGTTTCAACCAAAAAGACATCCAAATACTTGCCTGAATTATGCTTATTGTAGATGTCTACATTTCTAGTAATAGTACCATGTGTTTTCAACTATGTGTATGATTTTTTAATTGTTGTAAATGCTTGAAATTGATCATTATAGGTAGTGGATATTGAGTTTAAGAAGACCCATTTGTTAGATTTTCAAGTTTCATCCAAAATGACATCCAAATACTTGCTTGTTGTAAATGGCTGCTTTTCTAGTAACTGTACCATGAGTTTTTAACTATGTGCATGATTTTTTGATTCGTTAAAGGTTGTAAATGCATGAAATTGATCATTGTAGATAGTGGACATTGAGTTTAATAAGACCCATATGTTAGATTTTCAAGTTTCATCCATAAAGGCATCCATATACATGCTTGAATTATGCTTATTGTAGCATTTGGCATTTCTAGTAGTATTACCATGCATTTTTAACTATGTGTATGATTTTTTGATTTGTTAATGGTTATAAATGTTTGAAACTGATCATTTTAGATAGTGGACATTGTTTTAAAGAAGTCCCATCTATTGGATTTTCAAATTTCATCCAAAATGGCATCCAAATACTTGCTTGAATTATGCTTGTTATAGCTATCTACGTTTCTAGTAACAGTACCATGCATTTTTAACTATGTGCATGATTTTCTAATTTGTTAATGGTTTCAGATTTTTTAAATTGATCATTCTAGATTGTGGACATTGAGTTTAAGAAGATCCATGTGTTAGTTTTCGAGTTTTATCTAAGAAGGCATTATGCATGTTGTAGTTGTCTACTTTTCTAGCAATAGTACCATGCATTTTTAACTATGTGTATGATTTTTTTTATTCATTAATGGTTATAAATGCTTGAAATTGATGATTCTCGATAGTGGATGTTGAGTTTAAGAATACTTATATGTTAGAATTTCATGTTTCATCCAAAAAGGCATCTAAGTGCTTGCTTGAATTATGCCTGTTGTACTTGTCTGTATTTCTAGTAATAATTCCATGTGTTTTTAACCATACACATTATTTTTTGATTGATTAAAGGTTGTAAATTCTTGAAATTGATCATTCTATACAATGGACATTGAGTTTAAGAAGACCCATACACTAGATTTTCAAGTTTCATCCAAAAAAGGCATCCAAATACTTGCTTGAATTATATTTGTTGTAGCTATTTGCATTTCTAGCAATAGTATGTGCATGATTTCCTAATTTGTTAATGGTTGTAATTTCTTGAAATTGATCATTCTATGTGGTGGACATTGTTGTAGCTGTCCTATTTATGTACTCCATCTATGCACTTAGATGGTTGTTTTTTCTATACCAATATATATGTTGTTATATTCTACATGTATTATCTTTACTTGTGTAGGAAAAATGGAACATGAAGATGGTAAGCATCATGTAGAATAGTTCAACACAAGTATAGCTATTAAGAGAAAAGGCAAAGGACCAACAAAAATGGAGCATATTATCAATAGAAAGTCAAAGGGAATAAGAGAGACGATACAATTCAATAATAAAGGATAGGCAATAGGTGGCAGTGCACATTCTTACACTAGTTTCATTTGCTACACTATTAGAAGCATGGTGCCACTCTCAATTATTGATTGGAGACATGTGTCACCATCAATAAAGGATGCATTATGGGAGAGGATGAAGGTTTGTAAATGCTTGCTTCATTTAACATACTAGGTTCCTTATCTTGTTTTATTTTAGATAATGTTTATTTTTACTCTATATTTTGCCTTTGATGTACCCAATGAGTATAAGAAGAATGCTCCATATGGGGATGATAAACAATGGAGGAAAGAGTGATCTTGTGAGGAAGTATGTACTTCCAAGTGCTAATGATGTGTCTATACTCTACACAGTCCCTAAGTTGCATTCCAACATCATTGACTAAGACGTATAGAATCAAATTTGTACAAAATCACCTATCTTCTAATTTTGAGGTAATTACAAGCTAGCCAAAAGCTTGATTTCTCTAATTATAAAAGTCCATTATGCTTCATTACATGTTCCTTTGATGTGTAGGCAAAGCGTATGAAAAGACAAATGGTGCGTGTGACCAATCACATGCAACACCGCCTCTCTAGAATTGGTTATGTACAATTATAAGAACAAGAAGTATATGTAATAGTTAAGTTCTATATAGATATACCAAAATTTTATTTCATTAACTCTAACGTAATGTCTCTGTTGACAGTAAAAGAAGGCTGGGACCACAGAGCTCATTGATTGCTCCCTTCTTTGGAAAATGGCACATTCAAAGGGGCATAACTTACAAACCTTTATTGATGAAAATGTTGCCATAGTTGCTCAAAGATTTATAAGGGTTTTACATGTCTATTTTTATATCTCTTGAATTGTAATATATATAGACACACACACACATATATATGGAAATCATCATGTATTAATTACATGCAAAGGAAGAGTTGATTTAAGAAAGTGCCACTATAGAGACTCTAAGTAGCACTTTTGCAAAGGGGGGACATCTTGTATATGGCTATGGGCAACAAGGATGAGCACCTTGGTTGAGTAAGGGCCCAAGGCCATGGTGTGGTTCCTTCCAAAGTCTTTCATAAATTAAGAAATCTTCCAATAGAGGACATAGAAGCATGGAAGGAGAATACATTGAATGAGCCATCAGTGAAGGTAAGGAACAATTTCTATAAGGACCCTTGGGGTTTTAAAGGTCCAAGTTAAAATGTTGCTCCTCTACCCTCATCTTACAATAGTTGCGGTCCTCTACCTGAAAAACAGATGGAGGAGCAACAGTTGAAAGGAGATGTCCCAATCAAGGAAGTATTCATTGACATGCTTACATTTTTTCTTTTTCATGTCTTAGTGATCTTCATTTATTCTTATGTATAGGTGATTTCTGATTTGCAAGTGGGTTAGTGTATGTTACAGTTATATACAATTGAGAAGTATGTCTTTGTGGCTGGACTGTACAAGGTTTTTTCTATCATGCTGCATGGCTGGTTGATGCATCCACACACTTTGTGTGTGCATGACTCTTGCCTTCCAACCAGATGCCCTCCTACCATTTCCTATAGAAGCGAATGATATTTGTACTATTGGGAAGCCCTCCTACCATTTCCTATAGAAGCGAACGATATTTGTACTGTTGGGAATGTGATTGGATATCATGTAGCTTGGCTATAGAAGCATATCAAAACAATGATTTCCAAGGTATGTATGTGGTATCACAACATTTTGTTCAACAATAACTTTAAGGCCTAATCTGAAATTTTAAATACTACTTGCATTGTAATGTTAACCAGAAGAAGCACAATGCACCATTAAAGGTGATCCCCTCCCTAGCAGCATATTATGGCAGACTAATTAGCCCATCTCGAGTATTTACGTCTATTTTTAGGATAAAGTGTTGAACTTCAGAACCTGTAGGAACAATCTGTAAATAGAAAACAATAAAGGAACACACAAAACTTGTCTATATTACTCAGCTTTATATGATACTTTTTAAAAAACCATCCTATAATATCCATAGTTTATAGGATTATAGGATAGCTTTTGAAAAACCATCCTTTATAACATAGATTTGTAAGATGGTTATTGAAAAACTATCCTATATTAGAAACATGTACAAGATGATTTTTGAAAACCATCCTATATTACATAGCTTCTAATCATATATAAGATTGTTATTGAAAAACTATTCTATATTACACATATTTATAGGATGATTTTTGAAAAACTTCATATATTATATAGCTTAATGATATATAAGATGATTTTTAAAAAATTGTACTATATTCCATTGGCTTATAAGATGATTTTTAAAAAACCATCCTATATTTTGCATATTTATAAGACATGCATTTTAAAGCCGTCTTATAAAAGTTAAGCTATATAAGATGGTTCTTTAAAAATTGTCTTATAATAGTTTCAATATAAGAAAGTTTTAAGAACCATCTTATATGTGTTTTCATTTTATAAGACAATTTGGTATAAGACAATTTTTTAACCATCTTTTATAGTTGTTTTTAATCATTTTATAAACCCCTCATTGTATTAAGGATTATATTGTAGAAAAAGCAGTGGAGTTTTGCAAAGAGTACTTATCAGCAATGGGTGCGGTTGGAATCCCAAGAAAGAAACAATCAGTTGGATTTCACGATCCCAAGGTTGGTGAACCTTTATTGAGTGGTAGTGTATTGATCGTAGAATACAAAAAATGGGACCAGGCACACCATTATGTGTTGCAAAATATTTATGAAGTCCAACCATACATTGAGTAAGTTTATCATGCACTTTGTAAAAATGTATTATTAATTGATATATTTATCTTTGATCTCTAAATTAATTTGTTGCATGTCAATTGTTATATTTTCATTGATCTTTCAATTAATTTGGTGGGTGTGTGTTGAGCACATGGACATCCTTAAAGAAAAGAAACCAAGTTATGTAAAGAAATAAAAGTGACTACAATTTGAGCATTGTTGCACTTTCAATACTTGGCTTATAAGATGATTAAAAATAGCTATAAAAGATGGTTAAAAAATTGTCTTATACTAAACTATCTTATAAAATGAAAACACATTCTATCAAGGTAAAATGAATGAATTCACACTTTTACAAATTACATTATGTAAATATAATTCTCCTTGCAACAATCATATCCCACTTAATATGCACAGATTCATGATCAGTGAGAAGTTTTAGGTAATAGTATATCAAAATCCTTGGGCTAGATAGAGATGAGGTCACAACCAAAAGTTATAAAACATGATGGATATGCCATCAATGGTTATCGCTTTTACACAAAAGATTGTGATAACTCAAGAGTACAACAGAATAGTGGGGTCAGCTTAGTTGCTAGTGGTATATTCTTTCCAGTTTAAATTAAGGATAACAGGCCAATAGCAACAAATGATACTTATTACAGGGTTATAAGAGAGATAATTAGCCTTGAATTATACTTGTAGAACTATGGTTGTATTTAAGTACGATTGGGTGGAACATAACAAAAACAACATCAAACTGATGCCCTTGGATTGACATTGGTTGAACTCAACATGATTGATTATAAAAATGATCAGTTTAATTTTGCATCTCAAGCAAAACATGCATTTTATATGTAAGATGGACATGATAAGAGATGGTTAACTATTTTCTCATCTTGTCTATGGGATTTTTATGATGAAGAAGACTTAAGCAATATTGCAATAGATTACCCTTGCATTTGCGAAACAATTCCATTAGTTGAAGTACTTGGTGAGAATGAGGATTATGTGTGTGATAATGGAGAGGAGGGTGCTTTGGTTGAAAACAATATATGAGGGGGCTATATAGATTGTATTACTAAGATGAAATAATTCCATATTAGCTCTTTGATTAGCTCCCTTAACATGTGCTATGTGGATTGAGGTGTTATTTCAAAAATAACTTCTTTCATGAATGCTTCTGTTTATTATGTATAGGATGTGCGATTCAACACTGATTTATATGAAGCATTATCTGGTGTTGCATAGTAAAAGGGGATTTTAAAGTCACTTTGAAAAAAATGACTTTAAATAAGTCAAACTTTAAAAGTTGTTTTATGCAAATGACTTCAAAATTTGGACTTGGAAAGTCATTTTCATAAAACAACTTAAAAAGTTTGTCTTTTGAAGTCATATATTATAAAATGATGTTAAAAGTTTGATTTTTGAATTCATTTTTTTTTAAACAACTTTAAAATTCCATTTTCCTCTATAAAAGGGTAAAAATTGTTTCATGTTTTCTTGATTACCCTATCCATGTTCTTCATCTTACAGGAGGCATGACAACCTTATTTGGTTCTTCTTTCTCTCTTTTCTGTTCCCTTTCTTGCTTTTCTTTTGATATTTTGAATGTTTGTGACATGAAAAACACGGTAAGGATACTAAAATCTCATTTTATCATCCTTTAATTTCTAGTAACTAACTCTTTGATCTGTTTGTGTTTTGTAGACAAAATGGGTTGTGTCACTATGGATGATGAGGTTAAGAAGTTGCTTAGATCATTGAGATTTTAGCAAAAATCATACAATTTCATTGCAAACAACAATTGCTTCTCTTTCTAATCCTCACTATTGGAGAAAATGAGAACATTATAATTTGTGGTTCTCATCCAAATATAGGGTTTGATGAAGAGAAAGGGTTCCATCAAGTTAACTGAGGAAGATGCAACTTGAAGCTGTACCATTTCTCTCCCTATTAGAGAGTTGTGTAAGCTAAATACTAAGAGGCCAAATCTTGATGAAACAGTTCTAGATTAACTCTTTCATCATGATCTTGTATTACTATGATGTAATCATATGTAAACATTTGATATATGTAATACATGGTTTATGGATGAAGAGTGATTTGAAAAATACTTGGATTTTCTTATTCTTATGTTTGTTTATATATGCACCAGAATCAACAATGAATTTTATGAGAAAACGGTCGATATCATTATAAGTAAGAAATTTTAAAGTAAAGTGTAGAACAATTAGTTTGCTACTTAATATTAATGAAATCCAATTAGCCCTTAGTTTGTGTTATCAAGTGGAGAATTCTTTGCACATATTTTATATGTTTTTAAAATAATTTTGAAGAAAATGACTTTAAAAAATAGGGTTTTAAAGTCAATGGGAAAAAAGACTTTAGAAAAGCATGTTTTTAAAGTTGTTATGAAAAAAACAACTTCAAAAACTGGTTGTTAGAGTCATTTTAGAAAAACAACTTAAAAAAGTGGTTTCCAAAGTCTTTAAAAAAAAGTTGCTTGAAAAATAGGTATCTGAAGTCATTCTAAACAAATGACTTCAAAAACTAGTTTTCCAAGTCATTAAAAAAAAAAAAAAAATGACTTCAAAAGCTTGTTTCTAAAGTCATTCTAAGTAAACAAATTCAAAAGTCTCTTGTTTAACATCAAAATTTTGGTTCATCCTGCTTGTGACTTGTTTCGTTGCTATCATCTATAGTTTTCATGGTGTTGTCTCTACATCAATTGGTGTTGCACCTCGTAAAAAATTCTACAATGTTTGCCTATGCATGTAAAGTACCTCTCTCTCTCTCTCTCTCTCTCTCTCTCCCCTTGAGAGGTCGCTGGTTGGGCTCGATTGATGGTGCGTACATTCCATCCCGCCATCACTCCCTTCATCCCTCTTCCTTTTGGGGTCACTAGGCAGGCCCCACAAAATGTGTTAGCAATCCCTCCAACAAACCCCCCCCCTCCTTCCATCTGCCATGTGTGGTCGTCGCCTATCCCAACCATCTCTATGCACATCCCCTCCATCTGCACTTGCGAAAATGTGGAACTTGACTCTTTCCTATAAATCTGCTACCATGTAGTATATAAATTAGCTACCACATGGGTTCTAGACTATTATATATAGTATATATATATATATATATATATATATATAGAGAAAGTTTAGTTCATTGTTTTTTCATTCAAAAACGCATGATTTATAGACTATTCATGGACTTCTATATACATAGATCTATATGAAGTTTATTTGGTTATGCTTTCAGTGAAAATAGATGATTTATGGACTGTTATATACATAGATATATAGTAGGTTTCCTAGGTGATGTTTTATATGAAAAATATATGGTTTATGTACTGTTCAGGGACAGCTATATATATAGGCCTATAGAGAGTTTACATGGCTATGTTTTATATGAAAAATACATGGTTTATGGACTGCTCATGGGCTGCTATATACATAGATCTATAGTAGGTTTACTTGACTATGTTTTCAATGAAAAATGCATGGTTTATGGACTGTTCATGGATTGATATATACATAAATCTATAGGAAGTTTACTTGGCTATGTTTTATGTAAAAAATACATGGTTTATGAACTATATTGTTGGTGAGTTTTGTATTTAAGTTCTCTTGTACTAAAAAAAGCAAGCTTCTTATGCTTTGTTCTACTTTTAATTTCTTTAAATGTAGTACATGAACAACTTGATTTCATTGTGTTGATATCACTATGATTTTGTTTTTAGTAAAGATGGAACCTCAGCAACATCAAAATGAAGAATATGAACAATGTCAAGAGCATGACCAAAGGCCAACTTGAATAGCACTCTAAAAAGAAAGGGCATCAAGCAATTGATGATGGAAAAGGTTATCAAGAGAAAGTTGAGAGCAAGTAAAGAAGTTGTACAGTACAACAGCAAGGGATAGGAGATAGGTGAGAGTGCAGCATCTTATAACAATTTTCTCTACTACATAGTAAGAAGCATGGTGCCTATCACATTTGATTGGAGACATGTGCCACAATCAATAAAAAGATTCAATTTGGGAGATGGAGAAGGGATGTAAAAATATTATGTATTATATAATTTATAACATACTTTATCTTCTTATTTTCAAATATAGCAACATGTTTGCACTCTATAGGATGCTTTGAGGTACCTGGGAATAGGAAGATGTGTCATTTGTAAGGAGCTAGTGAGCAATGAAGAAAATGGAAGAATTACCTTGTTTGTAGTTACATAGCTCCACCTGTCAATGATGCATCGAGGCTGCGATTTATTTTGACGTTATTGACTAAGACGTGTGGAATGCATTTGTAAAGGACTACATTTCCTCTGAATTTGAGGTATGTGCTAAAATGATATTTCATTTAACTAAATATATGTAACATCCAATTATTGTAGTTCATTATGTATGTACAAATGTGCAGATAAAGAGCGTAAGAGGAAGAAAGGAAACTAATTTGCAACACCACCTCTCAAGGTTAAACTATGCTCATTTGGAAGAGCATGAAGTAAGCGTTTGTGAGACTTTATTCCTTTCAAATTATACTAAAGTTATATACATTTTATTACTTAACTATAGTGTATTTCTTGACAATGAAAGAAAGTTGGGACTATGAATCCCATTGACCGCACCATCCTCTGAAACATGGCGCATTCAGTGGACCATAATACCCAAACATTCACAGATGAAGCTAGTGCACAAGTTGCTTCTCTCATTGTAAGTGGTTCCACCTATTGCACTTGACTACCTTCAATTTTACACAATTAAATCAATGAACTGATCATTTCATTCTAATTAAATTTTGCAGGACACTCTTACCCAAGAAAGCATGAGTACAAGAACTTGCTGCAAGCGATGACATCCTGTATAGGGCTATGGCCAAGAAGGACCACCATATTCGAGTTAGGGGCATAGGGTGTGGTATTATTCCTTCCAGAATCTTTCAAAAAAGAATACCTACAGAAGAAGATCTAGAGGCCTACAATGACTTGTGTGAGAAGATAAAATGGATTATAGTTAACCAACAAGGTGATGAGGGTTTGGTGATAGTTTTTACATCCCTTCTACTAGATCTTTCTACCACCCTTGTACCTCCATCACATGCTACTTATAATTTTCTTACTGAATAACCTTCTGAAGAAGGACAACCAGCACCCTTCGATATAGAAAATCTAGCCAAAAAAGGTATTTGCTACCCTAGAACTTTTTCTATTGTCCTTATATAATTCTCACATCTCACCCTCTTCAATGTATGGTGTATTTATGATTTGTAGGTGGTTCAGTGCCTATTGGCATTGGATACCTGTCAAAATGTTGTCGTAGTTGGATTATGCTATGACCCTGACTCGAACATTTTGGATAGGATTAGTATGCCTCCACATACTAAGCACATGTCCATTAACATGGCTTTGATTGCCACTGCTTGTCAACTATTTCCTTTAGAAATGGAAAATTTTGTAATTATTGGGTAGGTATCATGTAGCTAAAGAAAGCGCCATTGATGCCACCCACTGTTGCACCTACCGTCAACCTATATAGATTAAGGAGGGAGTGCTTATCGATGTTATTATTGACATTCTACTTGTGGAAGAGGACCTATTATGAGTTTGCCATTGGGATCAACTCAAGCACCCTCACTTTGTCTCTTATAAGTGATATATACAAATATTTATTTCTATAATCCTTGACATTACATGTTATCTTTTCATAATAGGTAATAATTATTTCTTTTATGCAGCTACCTTAATGATGCAATGAGCCTTTTTGAAGTAGGAGATGTGTTGTACCAATTCTTGACACTAGCATCATGTGTAGAGTAGCGGAGCAATGGCCAATAGAGAATCATGTAGATAAGATGTTACCAGGGTTCTTCCAGTGCTTACAAGGGCAAGGCTTAATGATTCCCTATAAGAAACTAGTATGTTTTCTTTTATTTATTTTCTTGACAACTTGTTCTACACATAAGGATTATAAACTTTAATTGCAATTCATATGATTATGTATATAGGGCTCATTGAATGCTGCTTGTTTTGGATGCGCACAGTGGGAAAGTGTTCTTTTTCATTCTTGTGGATCACATGCCCATCCGGCCTGTGTAGAAATAATAAATAAGTAAGCTTTTAATCTTTTCATGTATTATGTATAGATTTGTAACTTTTGAACCATATCTAATTCATTTGAAATATAAATTTATAGAGCATGGTAAACATGGGTAATGTGACCTAGACTATGCAACAATTGAAACTCATACGGAAGAATGTCAAGGTATAGAAAGCAGTAAATGCCTCTATTTACAACTAAACTTCTATATTGCAAATGATATTTATTCATCCCTTTTTTTTCTTTTTTTTTACCTTTTTTTGTAGTGCCCTAGAAAACAATTTGAATGGAAATTCGGGTTCTATATACTGAGATACATGACCTTAGTACTCAATGGTATTAGTGTCTCCCAATTAAGAAAGGTAAGATACTTTTTAATGGTCACATTCTTATATATTTTTCACAATTGTTAATAAATTCCAGCTCAAAAGAATGTGTTAACTGAATTTAAAATATTTTATTACAGACTGCTATGCTTTTTGAATTGGCAAACAAGAAAAGTTACTCCAAAGTAAACCTCAACAAAATATGAAGCAAAGGTAGAAAACAACATTTTTAGTAGTTGGCATTCTTTTAATGAGACCATTTATCAGTTTTTTCTGATTACTATTCTTTCATATGTAATATGTGAGATAACTTGACTTTGATATAGATTATTCTAGTCACACATTAATGAGAGTGTTACCCACTTGTGAGTGACTTCATTCAGAGAGTTAAATATGTCTTGTTAGATTTGAAGTCGAAGCATACTGTTGGATGATAATTTATATTATAGTTCACTTAGATACTAAAACTTGCGTATATATTGGCTACTCACACACACACACACACACATGCACGCACGCACACACTCACACTCATACACATTCTGAGGTTTGAGTAATAATGGAATTTCTTAAGCATAAGGCTAGGATTTTGAACTATTGTTCATTTCTCAAAGAAAAATAAAGGAACTTACATGTGTGTTTTGGGATATGTTTATCGGTATCCCAACAAGATTGTAACTTGTCCACTAGGGATAATGTAGAGGTTGATAGGCTTTTTGCATAGGCTAAATGTAGATGATAGTGCTTGGGAATGTGGTTAGGATTTTTATTTTCTCTTTTGGAGCTTTTCTTAAGGACTTTCAAAATGTAAATATGGGGTTATTTGATATAGATAGATATTACATATGATTCCTTGGAACTAGTATGCTTTACCCTTCATCATCATCATCATCATCATCATCATCATCATCATCATCATCATCATCATCATCATCATCATCATCATCATCATCAAGACCTTATCCCAATTAGGGGTCAGCCACATGAATCTTATTCCTCCATTCCTCTCTATTAAGTACCATGTCTTCATTTAGTCTCAAAGTTTTTAAATCTTTCTTCACACTTCTATCCATGTTCTTTTGGGCCTTCCCCTTGCCTTTTTAGAACCTTCTACTTGTATTGCCTCACTCCTTCTAACCAATGCCATTGTTGGTCTCCTTTGAACATGTCCAAACCATCTAAGTCTAACCTCCCTCATCTTGTTACCTATTGGTGCTACCCCTAAATTTTCTCTAATATTTTTATTTTTATTTCTAATTCTATCCTTTCTTGTCTTACCACTCATCCATCTCAACATCCTCATTTCTGTGATGCTCATCCGATGAGCATGATGTTCTTTAACTACTCAATACTCTGATCCATAGAGCGTGGCCTACCTTATGGCCATCCTATAGAATTTTCCTTTTAGTTTGAGTGGCTCTTGCTGATCACACAAAACTCCAATTGCACATCTCCATTTGTTCCAACCTACTTGGATTCTCTGGGTAACCTCCCTCTCAATCTCTCCACTCTCATGAATCATTGCTCCTAAGTACCGAAAGTGGTCTTTTACGGGGACTTCTTGGTTATCAATCTTGACTGGTGTTCCACTCCTACTCTCCTTACTAAAATTGAATTCCATATATTTTGTCTTATTTCTAATTTTAAATCCTTTAGATTCTAATGCTTCTCTCCATAACTCTACCTTTATGTTTACACCCTCCCTTGTCTCATCAAGTAAGACTATATCATCTGCAAATAGCATACACCAAGGAATCTCTTCTTGTAGATGTTTTGTTAACTCATCCATAACCAATGTTAAAAGGTATGAGCTCAATGCTAGTCCTTCGTGCAATCCTACAATGGCAGGAAAATTACCATTCTCTCCACTAGTCATCTTAACATTTATTACTGCTTACTCATACATATCTTTAATTAAGTCTATATGCCCCTATGAAAGCCCTTTATCGCCCAACACCCTCCATATTAACTCTCTAGGGACTCTATCATAAACTTTCTCTAAGTCAATAAAGATTATGTGGAGGTCTTTCCTCCTCTCCCTATATTTCTCTACTATTTGTGTTAGTAAGAAAATAGCTTCCATGGTAGACCTCCCACACATGAAACCAAGCTGATTCTCTGATACACTTGCTTCATGTTGTAGCCTCTTCTCAATCACTCTTTAAAAAAGTTTCATATTGTGGCTCATAAGTTTGATCCCTCGATAATTAGTTCAGCTCTGTATGTGTCCTTTATTCTTATAAATTGGTATAATAGAGCTTTTCCTACACTCATCAGGCATTTTCTTTGATTTTATAATCTTGTTAAACAACTTGGTCAAGCAAGCTACCCCAATATCTCCCACATGCTTCCAAACCTCTATTGGTATACCATTGGGCCCCATGGCCTTTCCTGATTTCATCTTTTTCAAGGCCTCTTTCACTTTAGGTATTCTAATCCTATGTTCATATATATAATACCCAATGTTATTTAGATTTATAGTATTTTCAATCCCTATATTCTACGAACCATTATCATTTAACAATTTTTAAAAGTATGTTTCTCACCTTTGTTTGATCTCATCATCTTTGACTAGTACCCTTTGATCACTGCTTCTAATGCACCTAACATGACCTAAGTCCTTACCCTTCTGTTCTCTTACTTTTGCAAGTTTAAAAACATCTTTTTCACCTCTTGTTCCTAGTCTATTATAGAGCTCATCACAGGCTTTAAGTTTAGCCTCACTTACTATTCTCTTAGCAACCTTTTTAGCATTCTTATATCGTTCATAGTTTTCATTATTTCTAGTCTTCTACCATGCTTTAAAACACATCCATTTTTCTTTAATAACTTTTTTGTACTGTTTCACTCACGTTTCCTTTACTAATTGCCTTTTACCTTTAGATACTCCTAAGACATTTTTTGCCACTTTCTTAATGGACTCAGTAATATTAATCCACATGGTATTTACTTTTATTTCATAGTTTCAATTTTCTTCTGCCATCAACTTATTTGTGAGTGAGATTATTTTCTCTCCTTTTAAGCTCCACCACTTAATTTTTGGATACCTATTAAGTTCATTTCCTTTCTTTCATCTTTTGATATGGATATCCATAAGCATTAAGCTATGTTGTGAGGTTAAACTCTCTCCGAGTATCACCTTACAATCCTTACACATAGATCATTCGTTATTCCTAAGTAGAAAAAAGTCTATTTTGCTTTTATGAAGTCTACTTTTAAAGGTTATTAAGTGTTCATCCCTCTTCTTAAAGAGTGTATTTGCAATGGCCAGGTTATACGACAAAGTAAAATCGAGGATATTCCCCCCCATCTCATTTCGTTCACCTATACCATACCCTCAGTGTATTCTATCATATCCTTCCTTTTCTTTTCCTACATAGCCATTTAATTCTGCTCCTATAAATATCCCCTCAATGTTGGGTATTTCTTGCATGATTCCCTGCATATCTTCCCAAAACTATCTCCTGATTATATCTTATAACCCTACTTGTAGTGCGTATGCACTTATAACATTTATATTCTGCTCTCTAGAACAAGTTTTATTATTATAATTCTATCACTGATTCTTTTAACGTCCACAACTTTATCCTTTAATTCCTTAGCCACTATTATTCTTACAACATTTCTGTTATTATCCTTTCCTACATACCATAATTTATACCCATCTATTTCTCTAGCTTTAGCCCCTTTCCACTTGGTTTCTTGGATATAAGCAATGTTGAGTCTCCTAAGTTTCATCGTGTCTACTAACTCCAAACTCTTACCTATCAATATTCCTATATTCCATGTGGGGATACGAATCTTATGCTCTAGAGATATCCTATTTACTATCACCTTTGTTGACCTCCATGGCTTGAACCCATGTACACTTTTCACTAAACCTGGGTTATGATGCAGCGCGTCACTTTTGAGGGGATGCTCTAGCAACCCTTGCCCATTTTTCACTACACCCAGGATCTGATGTAGTTTGTTGCTTTTGGGAGAACACCCTAGCAACCCTTGCCTATTTTTCACCGCACCTAGGATCCGATGCAGCACGTCGCTTATGGGGAATGCCCTAGCTTTAGGGAATGTCATTTTTTTATGTCATGTTAGAGTTGCCATAGTTTTAAGAAGCTAAAGATGATTTTCATTTCTTCCTTACAAACTAATATACAAATGCATATTCATTTGCAAGTAGAAAACAAATAATAAAATCATCTTTAACTTCACCCTTGCCGACTAGCACCTGATGCAAGGGTTGTCATATTTTAAGAAGCTGGAGATGATTTTCATATCTTCCTCACAAACTAATATACAAATGCATATTCATTTGTAAGATAGAAATAAAAAAATCAACTTCAACTTCTCCCTTGCTGGCTAGCACCTGATGCAAGACTCTCCTCCTTTTTCATTCAGGCTTGGGACCGGCATTGGCGGAGTTATGTTTTACCCTTGAATTGTTTAATTTATCACTAATTAGGGTTATTTTGTATTTAGAAGGATTAGCGTAGAATTGAGAAATGTGAATGTTTCTGGCAACCTAAAACCCTAAAAGAGAGGTAATCTACCATTCGAGCATTGACACAGACCCACATGCCAAGAACCAAGAAGTAAAGAAGTTTAGAATGCTATGAAGGTGTCATTATCAAAGGCTAAGAAAAAATAGTTCATAGAGTGGGACCCACATGCAAAGCATCCTTAATCACCCACTCACTCACTAAATGATATGAGGGACCCACATTAGGATCCAAGATTACCTTTATGGTGGTAAGACAAGTAAATAAGAACATATGACCTTTGTTAAACTTCAAAGAGAACCCCTGTAAACTAAGATGTGACACATCATTCCACACATTTTTACCACTTTAATCCATGCTCAAATGACCCACATATAGCTAGCTAATGTAGCACACAAATTGATAAGCATTCAATTTTACATAATGATTACCCAATTAGCATTCCATGTGTCATAGATTATAGAGCATTATTGTAGGGTAAAAAAAAAAAAAATTTATTTTGTAAAGTTTAAAAGCTAATCTAGAGTAAATATATGATTTATCATATTTTTTAGGAATTAATTAGTGTTTTTAATCTTTTTATATGTGTCAAATGAATAATCCAATAGTTGAGATCACTTCAAGATGATAAATGATGATCCAAATTAACCCAAAGAGATTGGGACCTATTTTCCATCGTTTTAAAGTTCAAGTAAGGATTAGGATTATTCCGAAGCAAGAAAATGGATGCCAGAAACAATTAGTAGAATTCAAGGCGATGAGAAATGGGCCCACACAAAATCCAAACAAAAGGTAGTAGAACTCCACCACCTTTGCATGAGATTTCAATTCATGAAAGCCACCTAAGCCCAATGAGCCATGAAACCAAGATGCAAGCCAATGGAGCCACCAAGTGAGAAGCCATCAAAGGAATCCATCTAAGCTACTTAAGCCATCCAACAATGGGGCCGCACATTTGGAAAGTTTCCAAACAAATTCCCACTTAAAAAAAGAAAAAGAAAAAGTGTTCTAAACAAATAAATAGCAAGAGAAATGGAACTCTATCAACACGAGTTGATAGGCATGCTAAGTGGAGCAATAAGAGGAGACCTAATTCCTTTCAACTTTCTTTCCTAGGTTTCCCACTTCCAAGAAATTTCCTTTAAGTTTCCACTTCTCTAGTGTCCTTGCCTTATCTAGCTACCTTTCCCTCATTCATATCTTATCTTATCTTCACCCCCCCGCCCCAAGTTATTATCCCTTCTTTCCTTCTTCCCAAGGGTAGAATTAGCAAATTTATCTCTTTAAGAACGTGAAAATTATATAAATAAATGGGAGCCTCTCACTCACACCCGAAGGAGTTCCGCACCCTATTCAAGTGCTGATTCTCCATTCTATCTCCCCACCAATACTCCATTCATCTTTGAAGGTTTTCCATGCCATGTTTTAAGGGTTATTCAAGTCAATCTTGTCTTCACGTGTACTTCAATCTAAGTTCCATGATATTTTGCTTTCTATTCTTTGCAAGTTTGTTCCTTAATTCCTTATAATGTTGTTTTGCTTCTATTTTATGCTCTAGTTCTCCCTGATCAAAGGCTATCAATCTCTTGTAGTGACAGCAAAGAGAGAGTAGCCTTTGGATCATCTAAGTGGTTCTTTGATTTCTTTTACTTGCTTACCTTTTTGTTGCTTGTTATATTTTAGCTTTAGCCCTTTATAATTCATTTCCCAACTTGATTTCATTCACTAACTTGATTCTCTCCCTTGGTTAACACATAGGACCATTGTTGGATAACATTAGATTTGAGATTGAAACCAAGATTTATTGCTTAGATGTTCATGAATCATGCACACCACTTTTGTGAACTTTTACATTCAATGAAACAAAATTTGTTCTATGTCAAGTTTCACGCACATTCTTCAAAGTTCATGAATGCTTTGATCCTTTAATGATGTTATTTGGATGTTTAGTCTAGATTTTATTCATTAAGCATGTCTACATTTTGTTAGATTCATTGATCATGTTAGTTTGTAGCCTTAGATTAGATCTAGATTAGATCATGTTAGTTTCTTGGAGTCTAAGTTTGTGCATGTTTCCAATTCTAAG
Organism: Warburgia ugandensis; assembly: GCA_035236585.1. NCBI lineage: Eukaryota > Viridiplantae > Streptophyta > Magnoliopsida > Canellales > Canellaceae > Warburgia > Warburgia ugandensis. Next base: position 54,758,420 of record CP141133.1, on the reverse strand, counting down.
TTCTTTTAATTCATAGATTGTAACGACCCTGGTTTTTGTAACACCTTTAGTAGTAAAAAAAATTTGCAAAACAAAACACCGAAAATTCTTTTTTTTAAAACTTGTTTTGAAAAACTCAAATCATCACTTTATACATAATATAAGCAAAATTTTTGTACAAGATACAATTCCATTGAAGGAATATATTTTTATTAAATTCTAGAATCCATCCAATGGTTCACAGTACAGCCCAGTATTAGTACAATATTGTCCAAATTTCAAACCTCACCATACATTAAAAACTCTCAATACATTATGATGCTCAGATTATTCTTCCAAGTCTTCTACAGTCGTGAGCTCCTAATCCTCCTTCTCTGTATTTGAGATATTGTAAACATTGAAACATTTACAAGATATCAGCAAGCTATGCTTGGTAGGGGATACAAAAATGTACTACTTCACTAATATAGGAATACATACCCCGGTCATTTTTCCATCATGGTTACCCACTCATGAGTTATCTCAACATAAAGTACATATATGTTATTTATGTAGTATAGGATAAATCAATTAAAATAGTGAAGAATGCTCAAAACTTATTCCTTCTCCTATCTATACTTCCACTTAGGAACTCATGTAGTGGCATTTCATCATGCCATGGCATTATACTATGCCTATCATATGTGCATCATAATGCAAAATACATTAGGACTACTATGCCATGGTCTCAATTTGTACAGCACGCCCAGATAATTGTATAATAATCCCACTTATGAGTTATCTCAACATAAAGTATATATATGTAGTATAGAATAAATTAATTAAAATAGTGAAGATTGCTCAAAACTTATTCCTTCCCCTGGCTATACTTCCACTTAGGAACTCATGTAGTGGCATTTCATCATGTCATGGCATTATACTATGCCTATCATATGTGCATCATAATGAAAAATACATTAGGACTACTATGCCATGGTCTCAATTTGTACAATACGCCCGGATAATTGTATAATAATCCACTGATACCAATTGTGGAAATAATAAATCCAGGTTCGCATGGGGGGAACCCTGGCTATCATAGTGGCAACCTTCCCATGATTGCCCCACCCAACGTTTATCCTCTCTTTGGACATGGTATCCATCATATAAGTTTTGAGAAGCGGGTGGCCAAACCCTCATAACTTCCCTAGCATAGCATCTCAGTCCTAGCACTGTGTAAAACAAAATCACAAGCTACCATGCTTGTATGTAAAATACATTGTACATATCAGACGATGTGTCTATTTAACTACGGCTAGAATGTTTTCTATGCCCTATTCTTAGGGTTTCCTTACTCTTCACATCTCATTACCTTCACCTCATTTGACTTGATCATTAGATTGGATCAATTGAATTAGATTATGAGGTTGGATCACTTAGTTAGATCATATGGTTCGATCACTTAGTTAGATCATATAGTTGGATCATGTGATTGGATCATTATCATGCTAAGGTACTAAGTATACTTATATCATGAAGATCTATAATTCTAGACAAAAGATCATGTATGTATACACATGAATCCTTAATACATTCTTGTACATCCACCTACCTTAAAGTAGTATCTTAATTCATACATCTCAAGTGGTATTCTTCCACATTGCCCATCATGGTCTGGATTGATACATCTGTCAAACCATATGTATAAAGTTATTTCTCTATACAAGTATGTATTCCTATAAGGAATGCCCTAATTTTTCCTTGAATCATGTTTGATCAAGGGTTTGGGTTCGCTATCTACATTTTTCTACATATACATACATAATTTCCACATATAAATAATACAATATGACATTAGTATTCTTATTATTTTTTATCATTCAAGATCTTTTGGTTCTTGTCTGATCATCCTTATCTTGATTACAGTTTTTATTAGGATTAGATGATTTACTAACCTTTTATGCTATTATTATTATTACTCAACCAGTTAATGTTTTACTGGTTGAGAGTAGCTTATTTTATCCTAAGTCTAGATAGCTCCTCCTATTTCAAATTGGTTAAGGCTTACTAGTTGAATGATTGAACACAAAGTAGTTACTTCAATCCTCATGTAAGGAGGCGTTTAGACCTCACAAATATCAACAGAAGGTGGGGAAAGAGCGTGGCTCCATTAGAGAACCCCTTAACCACCATGTTCATCATTCACTAGGGTGACCTTAACTTAACCTTTCATAAGGTTCCTACGAGCATGTTAACCCTAAGTACTCTTTCTAATTGATTTTAATTAAATCCATGAACATTAAAATGTCATTCATGGAGTTTCATTATTCTCCTAATTTGGACCAAGGAATTTATATTATCCTACTAACTATGGTCCTTACTATCATTAAGTCCATGTCATTCATTCCATGTAAATGTCCTTCCATTTAATTACATTTTCAATGTAATTTCCATTGCATAAGCATTAAAGCATAAATAATTAAATAAACAATTAAATCTACTAAGCAATAAAAGACAATTATAATAACATGCAACAATTTAAATGAAAATCTAATATGCCATAGCTATCCATCATGATCCAATGGTCTTAGTTGATCCTTATTCATTTTTTATCTCTTTTAGGGTTTAGATCTTGATCTTTAATTTTTCTTTAGATCTAACACATATTCTTGATATGATTTCATTATTAAATCATTGATGCATCTCATCAAATGATTTGATCTTTCTTGATCCAACCGATCTAGAAGATCTTAAGTCATTTTATCCAATTTAAGGGCATAGATCTTAATCTATCCCAAATCATCATCATCCAGTCAATAAATCCGTATAATATTAACTTCATATCTTCATCCAAATATATCCATACTATCCAATCATCCTTGATTAACTTGATCAAGGAGATTTTCATTTATTTTTATGGTTTTTACTACTTTTAAGGCTAGATCTCTTAATTAATCATAGATCAGTCACTTATAACCATTGATTCCATGTCTCAGAGTCACAATATCATCAATAGATTAGAATTATATAGTTTAATCATTCCAAATTTCACTAATCATAAGAATAGTAAAAATTTTCTTTATTAACAGAATTTTACATGTATCAAAATATAAATTTTCTAAGTTTAGTAGGTTCTACTCCTTACAAGGAATCCATTCCAACTTTCTGATCTCAATTTGGAGTTAAATTGAGATCAGAATTGGGATTTTAAGAGTTTAGCCTATTTTAAGGGCTGAATTTTGATCTTACTATTTTTGTTGATTTACTTCATCTAGAAACACAAAATTTTTACTATGATCATGATCCTTATGATTTTGAGATCCTCTGAATACATCCATCGGTTTAGATTTCTATTTTTGGGATCATCTTGATCACGATTCAATATTGTTACAATGGATTTTTGTGATTATAACCAATAAATACAATTTAAAACATACATTTCATGAGTTTAGTACCTAAAAAAAGTGATAAGGAATGTACAAGAGCTTTCTGATCTAAAATCAGAGCTATATTGAGTTCTTAATTGAAGATCTAAGATCTCAGTTCAAAATTGAATGGCTAAGATCAAATCTGGGCATATCGGGCTTAGATATAATAGATTGCTGTCACCTGATAGCTCACACATGTGCGCACATGCTAGGGGCCACCCACGGGGAGTCTCCACGTGCTAGAACCCAATCTGTTGAGATTGGTTGAGACGGTTCGATCTGGATCGTCAGATCAACCTTTCTCCAAATCTCCTAAATTAGACAACATCAAGCTAAGATTTCTTACCCTAAAGTTTTTGTGTCCCATGAACTCATCCAACAACTCAAAATTTGTATCTAAGCCAAAAAATAAGGAGATCTCAACCCTCCATGCCAGATTTGTCGTTCTTGATGGATCAACTGCTGGAGAAGATCTCTAATGGCTGGAAAGCTTACAGGAGTTGTTGGAACGAAAGGAGGGGGAGTACTTACTTGGGCCGGTCAGTGAAGAAAACTTCACCGAAGATTAAGAATAATGCCGAAAACCCTAGCTTTGTCGGATAATGCCTACAGTCATGGATTTCTCCTTTGCTGTTGCCAAAGAAGGTGGGGGACCATAGGGCTTTAGTAGATCACCATGAAAGGAAGAGATTTAATGGTGCAAGATCACTGTTTAATGGCTAGATTGGCTGAAATTAGATGGAGAACGTGCCAGAGATGGTGATTCACCTGTGCTTATTCTTCATTTGGGATTTTTCGATGATCCATGAGGTGGATCATCATGGAACCAAAGGGCTTTTGTAGATCTCCTTATCCCGAACACATTTGATGGTGAAGATCAGGTTTCAATGGTTGAAATGTGATGGCTAATTCAATTAGGGTTTCTAGGAAGAAACCCTGGTTCATTCAGGGATGACGCATCCCTGGACGTGCTCGATGCAGACATAAGGTCGTCTGCTTGGGTGCATCTATGGACACACCCATAGAGAATAAGAGAAAAGGGGAGAGAAAAGAAAATTGGAGGAGATTGGGAAGGATTTTAGAGTTGGGATTTTTGGGCATTCTAGGGGACCTCATGAAGAACATTAGGAGAACTTTGGAAATTTTATGAGCTATTTATAGAGGTGTTTTGAATTTTCCATGATTACTTGTAATTATCATCTTGATTTCTTTTGATTATTAAATTGTCTTAGGATTGCCACTACCACCTTCTTCTCCACTAGAAGGTGGTAGTGGTTTGACTCATGGTAACTTGTTTTCTAGCAATTGGATCCCTTTGTGGGCCCCTTGTGGGCCCCATGAAGGTGTAACAAGACAATTTTTCCCTTTTATGGAGAAAAATTCATTTTATTCTCCCGGGCTCGGAATTGAGCATACTTAGAGGCGTTGGATTCATATTTTTGAGTAAATTCCAAATTTTGATGTCTTAGATCTCAATTATTTTTAAAATTACCATTGTACCCTTTTATTCTTAAAAATAGAGAAAAATAAGGATTTTTCATCCGAACTCAAAATTTGTCATACTTACAGTTATTCTGAAGGGTTTGTTGAGTATGTTTTCAATTATACATGTCTTATACCTTGATTCAACTTTTATAAGAAGTGCATTTTTAGTAACCCTAATATTCTAGCCTGAATTTCCTTGAAAATTTTAATTTTCATTATTTATTCAATCTCCTTCCAAAAGTTAAGGAAAACACGTGATGATGAGAAAGGAGTGAGAAATATGTATTAGCCAAATGAAGAAGAGCTTAGAAGTAGATTTTAGAACGGAATATTATGGTTTACAAAAGAAGAAAGTGTATATTGCCTTGGTAGCAAGGCTCTCCAATGTAAGAAACTATACAAGGGTTAGGCGTCCAACTGAAAGAGATGGCTGCCAATTTTCCATGAGCAAGGAGAGACGTGGAAATAAAAGTTGTTAGAGACACATCATAGAGCAAGGCTGCTAGGGCCCACACATTGATATGATAAGAGATAAGAGGGAAGCAACTACTTAAGAGTTGTGACAAAGACTTCCTTGGGCTAGGAGATTGAATGGAGGGGAGGTGCTTACATGCTCATAGACGTAGAGGGGAGGTTGGTGAGTTGAAAGCTAAGGAGATAAGCTTCGTGCTTACATGATCATAGACTTAGTGGGGGGACTAGTGAATGAAAACCTAAGGAGGTACGCTTCATCCCTACATGATCATACACTTATAGAGGAGGCTGGTGAGTGAAAACCTAAGGAGGTAAGCTTCTTTTACCCCTTCACATCTTAATCAAGAGAGAAGAGAAGAGAGCTACTTGTTTGTCCTCTGCATCTCAAGTAAGGTTTCATGTGGAGTTATTGGAAGGTGAAAAGGTGAGGCAACTACTTAGTTTTGTCTTCATTAAGCAGCTGCACAAGAACATAAGGAAAAGATGTTGATCTACTGGGGAGAATAGTGCGTGGTATTCTAGGTGTTTGTCTTGCGTAAGTTGTTGCTCAAGTGTAGCTGCTTGAACCTTGTGCATGGGATTCATTTAAGAGGAGTTGTGTGTGGAGGATAAAGGGAAATTAGATTGTGTGTGAAAACAAAAGAGAAGTGGGATGTGGGTTGTTGTGTGAAATACATGGAGATGTTGAGTGATTGAGTGAATGTTTCCTTGGGTTAATCGCTATTGGGTGATGTCCAATCTCTTCATTGAGTGACACAACAAGTACAATCATTGTTAGGATGATGATTGAAGGCAGCTTTGTGCAGTAGTTAGTATGGTTTGAAGCATATTTGAAGGCAGTTCTTGATGAGTGACATGACAAATAATGTTGCCAATATCTACTCCATTCCATAACAGAGTTTCATTTTTACTTCTTCTTTTTTTTATTGTTTATTATAGTTTGTAAAGATTACATTTGGTTTAATGAAAGTTATCTTATTTTAGTTAATAGCTAGTGTTGGTTATTTCAGTTTTGCTTTTATTGTATAATTGGTTCTATTATAGCTACCTAGAGTTAGGATGAAACCACACTAATTTTAGATGTTTTCATACTTAGTAATTATATATTTAAAAGAAGTCAAAATATCAACTATAGGATTAGCAAATTAATCTACATGATTAGCATTCTTTTGATAGGGTATATAAGGTATCCCCTATAGTTTAAGAACTTATTATGGTAGATTAATTAATGCGGTATTTAAAATTCTTAGATGATTTGTGCTTTTAAAAGACAAGTTATCATATACTAAATTGGGTGAAACTTAGGATTGAGAAAATATGCAAATTAGGGTTTTTAATGATCATATATTCTATGTTTTTAATTCATTACAGTTTTATTAATATGAGTATGATAAAACTTAAGTTACTTAATTTTGAATATATGTGATGTTATTGTTGTGGAACATGAAATCCTAGCTTAGAAATTGATTTATATATTATCTTTTAATATTGTGAGATTTATTATATTATTTTATTCATTCATAGGCTGGGTTAAGATAGTTTGATATATATTTAAATTAAAATAATGCAAATTTAGAAATTTAGTCCTCATGGGATAGACCCATACTTACACATTTTATATTACAAAACATCTATATACTTGCAATAAATTAAAAATAAACAAACACAGTGGTAAATAAGCAATGGTTGCTAGAGTGTTTCCTTGAAAGCAACTTATAGCATTATGACCTAGGTGTAGTGTAAAGTATGCATGAGTGCCCCTGCCATTAGGGATGTCTGTGGGTAAATATGCTAGGTTAAGAGAATAAGATTTCATAACACGACATGGAATATAGGTACATTGACATGTAAGAGTTTGGATTTAGTAGATACGATGAAATGTAAGAGAGTCAACATCACTTATATCAAAGGAATCAAGTGGAAAGGAGCACAAATAGAAAAATCAATGTGTATAAGCTCTAGTACATAGGAAAGGACAATCATAGAAATGGTGTAGGAATAATGGTAGATAAAGAATTAAAGGATAAAGTTGTACATGTTAAAAGAACCAGTGATACAATTATACTAATAAAACTTATTCTATGAGACTAGATCATAAATGTTATAAGTGCATATGCACTACAAGTAGGGTTAAAAGATAGAATCAATAGAAAGTTGTAGAAAGATATGGAGGGAGTTATGGGAGAAGTTTCCAACAAAGAAGGGATATTTATAGGACCAAACTTTAATGGTCATGTAGAAAAAGAAAGTAAGGATATGATAGGTTACATCTAGGGTAAGGTATTAAAGAAAGAAATGAGATGGGGAAAGTTATACTTGATTTTTCTTTAGCATATAATCTAGCTATAATAAATACGTACTTTAAGTAGAGGGATGAACACTCAGTAACCTTTAAAAGTGGACCATAAGAAGCCAAATAGACTTTCTTCTACTTAGAAGTAACGAAAGCTCATTGTGTAAGGATTTGGTGATCCCCATTGATAGTTTAACCTCACAACATAGATTAATGGTTATGGATAGATGTATGGAAGAAAGAAAATGAACTTAATAGGTGTTAAAAACTACGTGGTTGAACTTAAAAGGAGGAAAGATAGCATCATTTACAAACAAATTGATGATAGAAGGAAATTGGAATAATGAAACAGAAGTAAACACCATGTGGACTAATATGGCTAAGTCCATTAAGAAAGTAACAAAAGATGTCCTGGGAGTATCTAAAGGTTAAAGGCAATTAGTAAAGAAAACTTGGTGGTGGAGTGAAAAGGTGCAAAAAGTTATTAAACAGAAATGATTTTGTTTTAAAGCATGGCACAGGACAAAAAATGATAAAACCTTGAGCAATATAATAATGCTAAAAAAGCTTGCTAATAGGGTAGTAAGTGAAGCTGAACTCAAGGCATATGATGATCTCTATAATAGATTAGGATCAAGAGTGTGAAAGAAGTGTTTATACTCACAAAAGTAAGAGATTAGAAGAGTCATGACTTGGAGCACATTAAGTGTATTAGAAGTGATGACCAAAAGGTACTAGTCAAAGATGACAAGATCAAACAAAGTTGGGTAACTTACTTTGAAAAATTGGTAATGACAAATACCTTGAGAATATAGGGATTGAAAGTATAGTAAACACAAATAATGTTGAATATTATAGATATGACATTAGGATTACAATACATAAAGAAAAAGAGGCCTTGAAAAAGAATAAATCAGGAAAAGCTCTGGTGCACATGGTACACCAATAGAGGTTTGGAAGTATATGGGAGATATTGGAGTTGTTTTGTTGACAAAGTTGTTTAACAAGATTGTAAAATCAAAGGAAATGGAGGAAGAGCTATATTGTACCAATTTTTAAGAATAAAGAAGGCATAGAGTTCCATTAATTATCAGGGGATCAAACTAATGAGCCATAACATGAATGTTTTTGAAGGAGTGATTGAGAAGAGGCCATAGCATTAGACGAGTGTATAGGAGAACTAGTTTGGTTTTTAATGTCCATAGAAACTATTTAGCTACTTAGACAATTGATAGAGAAATATATGGAGAGGGGGAAGGACTTGCACATGGTATTTTTTGACCTATAAAAAGCTTATGATAGGGTCTGAAGAGAGTTAATGTGATGGGTGAAAAAGGTGTTTCACGAGAGTACATAGACATAATTACAAATATGTATGAGGGAGTGGTAACAAATGTCAGTACCACTAGTGAAGAGACCATTGATTTCCTATTATTATAGGAGTGCAATAAGGATCAACAGTGAGTGATACCTTTTCATGTTGGTTATGAATGAGTTAAATAAACATCTACATGAGGAGATTCCATGGTGCATGTTATTTTTAAATGATATAGTTTTAATTGCTAAGACAAGGAAGGGCATAAGCACAAAGCTAGATTTATGGATATATATATATATATATATAGGCATTATAATATAGAGTATTTAAATTATTCAAACTAAGATAGAGTATGTAGAATGCAATTTTAGCACATAGAGCAGGAGTGAGCACTAGTAAAGGTTGATAACCATGAGGTCGTCCTAAAAGAATACTTTTGATACTTGGTATCAATAGTTCATGAGAGCAGGGAGATTGAAAGAGAGGTTACCCAGAGAATCCAAGTGGGTTGGAACAAATAGAGATGCACCTTTAGAGTTTTGTGTGATTGGAGGGTGTCATTTAAATTGAAACTAAAAATCTATAAGATGGGTATAAGGCTAGTCATGCTCTATGGATTAGTGTTGGATAGTTAAGGAACAACATGTACATAGGATGAGCCTCATTAAAATGTTGATGTTGAGATGGATGAGTGGCAAGATAAGAAAAAATAGTATTAGAAATGAAAATATGAGAAAAAACTTAAGAGAAACACCAATAGGTAACAAGATCAAGGGACATTTTGCAATGTTGTGATTCTCATTATCTTTCTCTATTACACTAATTTTATAGAGAGTAAGAGTCCTCCCAAGCTATTCTCAAGTTAGAAAATCACTTCCCTACTTTGACTCCAGTTAGCTTTCTAGGTTGACCCTCTAAGAACCTTCTTATATGGTGTCTCTACATCTTTCTTATCAAGAAACCACTTCCTAAAACCTTAGGGGATGTTTTCTTTATGCTAGAGATGATGATGTACTATAAAAAGAAAACCACCCACCAATAACCACGTACAACCTACAACAGAAGAATAATTATAGAAGTATCATTTTAAATAAATTGCCATTATACCCTCTCACTTAGTTATATTCATTTGTGACCCCAATATGGGGCGTGTGGACCTAGTAAACCTTAGGCATGTCACCTTTGTACAATAGAGGGCTCCCATCTTAGTGAACTTTATGTCTTTTCCATAACACCATTTGAATATATCATATTCTAAATACTTATAAATTTTAAATTAATTTAATAAATATTTTATCATAGATCACCTAGGCCTTGGGTTTTACTAAGTTCATTTAAAAGATGATCCACAATGAATATCTTATTCTATAAAAGAGAGTGGTCCCATGTTAGACATCTTATATACCATATGAGTATATAAATATCCTAGTGCAATTATAATCAACTCTAAATAGATTTCATCATAAAATGCACCAAAGGCACATATTAGATGTAATTAGAAATACAAATTTCTTAAGTATAAGGGTGATTATGATTATGTATATCTAGTAATACTTAGTGTTCTATATAGTACGGTCATGCCATATATGTAAAATACATCCACACTCTATGCATGTTCAAGGTCTCTACCTCATATGGCATGAAAATTGATCATATCCATCTCATGAAAACACCTCATTTGATAAATATCATAGAATTGGGTTTTCCATTCTCATTCTTACTTCAGGACTATTTTAGATTTACATAAAATTAGAATTCCATTTTTGATCCCTACAGTTCTCCACTATACTTATGTAATTACTACTATATTACCTAGGGTTACGAGGTGATCATGTGACTCTCTAAGAATATTATCATCTTATGAATAACTTAGGCTCTTAGTACCCTATTATATAATAATGGCATACCATATTTAAATAAATTTGTATTGATCATTAAAATAATCAATCATATGATGGCTTGCAAGGCATACATTTCCAACATTCATGACCTTTAGTTGTGGTACATTCACAAATTTTAAAATATGGTTTTGATTTTTTAACTTAATCATTTTTCCAAATTTTTAGTGTAATAATATTTGTTTCCCTAAGTAAAAAGAAAGAAGGAAAATAAAGAATGTGTTTAGAGTTTTCACCTCTTTCTCCAAGAAATTCCTTAGCATTCATGGTGTTTCTAGTTTCTAGTTTTGTTCAAACTATATTTAGTAGCAATGGTTTAAAAGCATATTTTCAATTCAAGGATTCTAGTTTTTTAGTTTCTAAAAATGCATGCCTTTAGATTTCTAATTTCCATCTTTCTAAAGCATTCCTAAATAGTTTTTTTTAGAACAAGTTCCAAGTATTTTAGCTTTGATTCTAGTTTTAAATATACTTTATGCCTCATTCATGTCAGCATATTTCTATCTTCTAAATGTTTATGATATTGTTCCTAGTTTCTGGAATAATGCATGACCATGTTCTTTTGTGTCATCCATGCTTCATAATTGGTTCTTGTCATCCTTCCTGTTACAATCCATGCCATGATTAATGTCTAGTTTGTGTCAATTTCCATGCTTTGTGGCTTAGTCTAGCAGTGATACTAGCCTAACTAAGTTATGTAGTAAGAGGCTCTGTAGGATGTCATATTATTAATCTTGAGAGTTATGTAGTAAGAGGCTCTATAGGATGTCATATTATTAATCTTGAGTTAAGTTTGAAACTTACTTACAGCATAGACGCTGAGTGTCTTTGTGGTAAACATGTGACATATGTAGAGTTCCATATCATGTTATAGTTGAAATGTAGGTAAACAAGCTTGGCATAAACATATGAAAATGACGTTGTGGAAGGTATTCAGTTTCATAGCTATGATTGGTATGAGGAAATTAATCAAAGCTTCATTAGATTAATATGTATTATAGTTCCATGATTTCAACTGTGATACCACAAACTCTACTTCCACAAGCTCAAATAGTGACATCTTATAACGAAACATGGGAATGCAAATGTGAATCACTTCCAAACTATAAATCACAATTGAAATACTGAGAATGTTACCTTAAGAGAAGCATATGTTATAATTCTCATTTATCACCAAGCGTAGTAGTTGAAGATTGTGTGCACCATTTTCCCTAATATTTGTCAAGTTGTATACACTAGAAGGAAGTTCAAGACCATGTCCATTGATGGACGCATGATTTTGAAGGCTTATTGAATTAAAAAAATTTGGGAACATTGCTTAGTTCCTTGCCCATTTATAATCCATTATGCTCAATATTGATTGTTCATTTCAACAAGCATGAAGAGCATTTCCAAAATCATGTTGATACTATGCTTGCAACTCATGAGTGGTATGCATGGTTTTGAATGATTTGGTGATTGATTGAAATTCAAGTTAGTTGAATCCATTCATGTTAGGTAAAGTTAGTTTAATTAGTGTTTGATCCTAATCTTGATTAGATTGTTAGCATATTGTTTGATTACTTTGTTAGTTTTAAAATTTTTCATCTTCATAAATTCCATTGCATTCTTTAGGATTTGCATGATTAGGAAAGTAGTTAATTAGTTGCATGTTTCTTTAGATGAATTGCTAAATCTCATACTTAAAAAACTATATTTAGGAAATTTGTTAAAATTATATTTTAAAAATTTTAATTTAGAAAAATTTTAATTTTAGAAAGTGTCTTGATTTAGGGAAACTCTTAATTTTAGCATGTTTTAAGTTTTAGCATAATTTCCATTTTCATGTGTTATTTTCCATTTTTAGTTTAGGAAAATATCTCTTGAATTTGGCTAAGTTACATAATTTAAAGTAAGTATCACTAGTATTACATTTGTTTGATTTCTCATGGGGTCAACCTCCTTGCATGAATTACTACAACCGATTCATGCACTTACGAGTTAAATCGCAACAAGTTTTTGGCACTGTTGCTGGGGATTCACAACATTTTGTGTAATGGACCAGACCATAGATTCTTTACCTCTAGTCTAGGTTTGGTAATTCATGAATTAGTTGTAGTAATTCAAGCAAGGAGGTTGATCCCATGAGAAATTGAGCAGATGTGATACTAGTGGTTCGTAGTTTAAATTATCTAACCTAGACAAATTTAAGAGATCTTTTCCTAAACTAAAAATGGAAACTAACACATGAAGACGGAAATTATGTTAAAACTTACAACATACTAAAATTAATAATTTCCCTAAACCAACCCACTTTCTAAAAGTAAAAGTTTCCTAAATTAAAACTTTCTAAAAGATCAATTTTAACAACTTTCCTAACTCAAATTTCCTAAGCATGAGATTTAGCGATTCATCTAAAGAAACATGCAACTAATCAAATAATTTCCTAATCATGCAAATCTAAAGAATGTAATGGAATATATGGGAATGAAAACTTTAACAACTAACAAACTAATCAAGATTAATAATCAAACAATAATTAAACTAACTTTCCCTAACATGAATGGATTCAACTAGCTTGAATTTTAGTCAATCACCAAATCATTCAAAATCATGCATGCCACTAATGGGTTGCACACATGGTATCAACATGATTTTGGAAATGCTCTTCATGCTTGTTGAGATAAACTATCAATATTGAGAATATTGGATTATAAATAGGCTAGGAACTCAGTAATATTGTCCAATTTTATCTCATAAGGCTTCAAAACCATGCCATCATCACTTAGTGTGGTGCCCATGGTTTCAAGAGATTTTGGGTTATTTGGATTCTAATGTCCAAGCAAATAAATTCAATTGATCAACTCAAGAAATCAATATGTAAATAGCAACACAAGATGATCACAAACTAAGATAAACTCTATCAAAATGTATTGCTTTAAAAGCAATTAAATGGATGGTGAATTCCACTCTAAGAGAGCACACACCCTGCCTTACACCCCAATAGAAACTCAAAATCAGATCATAATAATATTTCCTCCTCTAACAAACTTTAGAATCAAGGGAAAATCTAATAGAATATAAAGGCAACAATCAAAGAACACTAAGGAAACAAGCTAAAGATCAATGAAACCAAAGGAGAACTAAATGGGAAATATAGAGTAAGAACATAGATTAGATTCAAGGTGAGTTCCTTTGATTGTCACTTCAAGGGAAAAACAACCTTGGATCTTGAGCAAAGAAGAACAGTGGAATTGAAAAGCATTACATATGCAACAATGGAAGTAAGATCAAGCAAAGAGAGATGATTTAAAATGGAACCAACTAACCTTTCAAAAGAGATCTAGTTGATAAGACCTAGGCATGGAACACTTGAGGAAGATGTAGTTCACCTTGAATGGATATTAGCCACCCAAAATGAAAGAAGGTTCAAGCCACAAAGTAAGAGAAAGTGAAGAAGGAAAATGATGCCCTCCTCCAAGTGAAGGAGGCATCTTTCTCTTATTAAAAGGGAGAAAACCTAAACTTTGAATTGTGATGGTCTTTTATATTTTTTCTCCTATATATTCTAGGGTGACCTAAGATAAAAGTATGGTGGGGATGAAAACATGGGAATTTGGATGGCTAAGTTGATGGGTTAGCTAAGGTTTTAAAGGAGGACAAAGTGGCTGCTTTTGGAAGGCATCAATGTGGGGAGACACCATTTTTTTAGGAGTCTCCCCACTTAAAAAATCATTGAGGCCCCTTTGACTATGGAAAGTGGGTTGGATGGGATGAGGTAAGAGAGAGAAAACAATGTGGGATGAAAGAGATGGGAAGGAAAAGATAGAAAAGAGAGGTGAGATGGAGAAAATTAAATTGCTAGGTGGTTTTCCTAGGAAGTGGGGATTTATCGGGTGGTTTAAATGAAAGTTCAGGAAGGTGAAGAAGTCTTAGTCGAAAGTGAAATTTGTGGATCATCTTAGCAGTGAACTGGAAAGTGAGAAAAAGATTAAAAAAACATAAAAAATTGAGGTGTCTCTTCCTATTGTAAACATGCCAACTTATCCTAATGAATTTTTCCTTAATTCTCTTCAAAATATCCCTATAAATTGCAAAGATAATTCTTTGGATTCTCCTCTAATCATGGCATTCCATTTAGCTTAGCTTATGTGGCTTTGATGGCTAACTTTGAGGGCTCCATTAGCTTGGCTTCCTGGCTGGCTTAGATGACTCTCTTAGCTTAGCTTGATAGCTCAATTCCTTAGCTTTTGTGGTTTTCTTGGCTCCTTATCTTGTCACCTTGTTCATGGCTTGAATATTGCTAAGTGGCTTAAGTAAAACCCATGCAAAGGTGGTGGACTTTGCATGGCTTGTGCATGGGTCCATTTTGGCCACCTTTGGCTCCTATAATTGCATCTAATGCTTATTCTAAAGATAATCTTCATCCTTGGTCTCATGGTAGATTGATGACTTTTAGGCTTTGAATCGATCTTTTGATCATGATCTTTCATTTTTATCATGATCGATCACAGCCGTTGGATCACCATCTCCCTTCTTATAAAAAGTTAAAAACTCTAATTAAATATTAAAAAATATGATTACTCACATGCATACCTTGGATTAGCCTCTTGACCTACAAAATATTACAATTTTGAGTCATTAGGTAAAAAATATATATGTTATGAATTTTGGTCAAAAACCCTAATTTACCCTTGTAAGTTATAACACATGAGTAACTAATTAGGTGATTTTTTATGCAAAATTAAACACTTATCACACCCCCCAAGGAACATTTTTATAGTCCTAAGAAAACATGAAAAAATTCATTATACAAAACAAGATACAAAGTGCCACATATATAGGTACTGATGATTGCATTTTAGCACATGCAACAAGCCCTTAAACCCCCAAGTTACACCAAATGTACAAGTTGAGCATCATGAGGATTTGTACTAAGTATACCTACAACTGCAATTCTACAAATTATTCACATATTGAAGTAATCTTATTCTAGTAATTTCTTGGAGTACTTGTGTGTGTATAGCCATATAAGTCATGACTTTCACTTGCTTAAATTTCAATGGAAATATGTTTTTACCTCAAATCGTCACAGGTATACTCTCAAAAGTGAAGTTCTTAGATAAGGGGTTTAAGATATTTCTCTTATTATGTGACCAAATCCAATAAGCTAATGGTTCACATAAATTTTTAAGTACTGGAGAGAAAAAGGAAAGTGATCCCTAAGAGTGGATGTTATCACTAAGAATAGTAGGGGTAGTTTAACTTAATTCCTACTTGTTATATGCTCTTTAAGGCTATATCCACCTAAAATCCATAGGTCTTTAAATGCGACGAAATGTTGGGATAGGTTTAGAAAAGAAAGGTATAAGGGTTTAAAGGTTCAAAATTGAATAAAGGTTTTCTTTCGATTGTTGTACTTTTTCTTTAACTATACTAAATTTTATTTTCTTTGTATTATTGTCATTTAATTTTTCTCTTCTATTTCTAATAGTTTTTTCTTTTTTTGACTTTTTGAAAGAAAGACTTTTGGTATTTTTCACTTCTTTTTGTCCTTTTCTGCTAACTCTACTCATTTTGAAAATGGGTAATGGATGTGTTATTTCTTTCTTGGTTTTTCTAAGTTATGGTAAATGGGGTTAAGAAAAAAAAAAGGCCTAATAATAGGCTCAAAGAGCTAACTAGGAGTATACTATATTGGGTGAGTTTTATGTCACTAGGCTGAACAAGGATGACCTATATCAATCCTTAGGTTTCCTAAAACTTATCAATTTCAATATAGTTTCTGGAAAAAAAAAGCTACTACTCCTATTTATTCTTGGTAGTTAACCAAAATAAGGATAACATGACCATAGTAAACTATATACACTAAAGAAACTATGGAATTACTTATAAATCTTTGAAAGAAGATAGTTTCTAAACTCACTAGGTTATAGGTCTCCACTGATTTTCCTCAGGGTCTCTAAGTCATACCTATTGACTATGCATTGTGTGTAAATATTTTTTGAGAATTAACCCTCATAAAATGCTTCAACACATGAATAATATGCAAAACTAGCCATTTACACTTCCAATAAGAGGAAACAATAGTAGAATTACTAAGTTCTGACAATCCAAGTCTCATCACATTAAGGGAAGTCTACTTGAAAATTTGTTTTTTGTTTTCAAGAAAATCCAAAATCTCTATTTACATCCACATCCCCCAATCTAAATGAAACATTATCCCCAATGTTTGAAACGTAAGACCCTATATGAAATAGAAAAGTGTAAAGGACTGAGATTTCAAAAACATCTATGTGGCCTCTTAGGGAATGCAAAGTTTTACGTCTTCAACCAGACATAATGATGAGTGCAAAGGCTATGGGGAGCAAGGTTCTAAGAATAGTTTAAGGTGGGTCAAGATAATGTAGTGCCTATAAAAGTGTCTCTTCAATCTCAGGGTTAGGCATGTGAAAGAAAGGTTTTAATCTTTGACCATTAACTTTTTTTTAACTCACCATCCTTCTCAATCTCGATGGCCCATGAGAAAGTACTTTGTGTACAATGTAAGGTCCAGTCCATCAATATTTAGGTTTTCCTAGGAAGATATGCAATCTAGAATTATATAACTGGACCTTTTCTCCATGTCTAAAGGATTTCCTTAAGATTTGGTGATCATGTGTAACCTTCATTCAATTGTTATATAGTCATGCAGGATCATATGCATCCTTTCTCAATTATTCAAACTCACTGAGTTGGAGTTTTTGTTGGATCCCAATAGCATCTAATTCAAAACTGAGCTTTTTGGTAGCCCAATATGTCTTGTGCTCTAGCTCTACTAGTAAGTGGAATGCATTTCCATAGACCAAGTAGTAGCATGATATGCCTATTGAGGTTTCATAGGCTATACAATTATAGGCTATACAATGGGCCCATAAAGCATCATTAAGTCTCATAGACTAGTCTTTCCTACTTGGATTGATTGTCTACTCCAGGATATGCTTAATTTTCATAATTGAGACCTCTACTTGGAAACTAGTCTGAGGATGGTATGGGGTATCTATCCCATGGTTGACACAATACTTTGTCATTAGATTTTCAAAAACTTTATTGCAAAAGTGTTTGCCCCCATCACTGATTACGCCTTGTGTATGACCAAACCTTGTAAAGATATTTTCATTAAAAATCTTACCACTACCTTGTGGTCATTGGTTTTGTAAGGTATAGCCTCCACCTACTTAGACACATAGCCCACTCCCACTAGGATGCATAAATTTCCAAAAGAATTAGCAAATGGTCTCATAAAATCTATGCCTCAAACATTGAATCGTTCTACAACAAGGATTGGGTTTAAGAGCTTCAGCGTCTCTTCTCTAGACTTCCTAACTTTGGCACCTCACACATGCAGTATAGTGAGCATGTGAATCTTTAAATTTGGTGGGCAAATAAAAACCACACTACAAAATTTTTGCAGTAGTCTTTCCAAAGCTAAAATAATCCTCACATGCATGATCATGACATAAGGAGATGAACTTCCTATGCATACTATCTAGTACACATCTCCTTATCATCTGATTGGGACATTACTTAAATAAGTATAGATTGTCCCAGGTAAAGTATTTAACCTCAATTAAAAATCTCTTTCGATATTGTGCAGTCTAATGATTGGGAATTTGCTGTGACAAGATAATTTACTATATCACCATACCAAGGTAGCTAGAAAATATGTAGTAACTGTTTGTCTAGAACGAATTTAGTTAGAGGCACATCATCTATAATGACTCCATTTTTTGTAATCTTCAAATCCCATGTTGGTAATGAATAGTTCACTTTTTGAGATAAGGGTATTTTGGTCATTTCATTGTTCACCCTGACTAGACCTAGAAAATTGGTTCTGAGAATGGTACCCTTATGTGCATCTCGGAAAAAAGAATCCAACAAGACCACAATCACCCAAAACGGAGTTAAAATGAGCAAGTTATGGCCCTTTGAAGTTCAAGAGCAAAATTATAATTTAATTTAAAAACGAATTTGGCCTGAGAAAACAGGGACCCATTTTGATACGGGCACCCCCTTTCTTCCCAAACATACTGGAGGTTTCTAGAATGGCGATGTGCAGGGGAGAAACCACCGCCATTCTGGAGGTTTCTCCACTGCCATTCCATGGCTGTAGAAACCCCCTCTAGAACCCTCTTCAAGCTCTATAAATAGAGCTCTTGGGCGCCTCCAATGGCAGCCCAAAACCCTGGGAAAAACCCATCTAGGAGCAGTGTGCAAGAGGAGAAAACCGTGGAAAAATACTCGGCCATGAACCAGGTATGCCTTAAACCCTCCAAACCCATCTCCCCCTCAGTCTTACGTTCAATTCCCCTTAGTTTTTGCATGCAAAACCATGCAAAATGGGGCTCTAGGGAGCCACAACTGACCCAGGGTAAGTGCCTAGGGTGTACTAGTTCGACAGCGTCGAACCAGGCGTGTCCATGGACACACCCGCAAACAAAAGAAGGGGCGGAAGGCTTGGTGCATCGGAGGACACGCCATGTGGGCCTGCTATGTACTCTTAACGCTAAAATGCCTATAACTTGAGTTCTGGGACTCTGATTGAGGCCCCGCAAAAGGCGTTGTGTCTGCATCGACAATGTGAACACACCCAAACCATAAAATACCTTAACAAGACCCTATCTAAGGTTAGCATGACCCTTAAACCATGACAATGGTGCGGGGACACTAAACCTTTGCAAACCTGACTATACCAAGGCCCAGTTAGGGATCTTAGGAGGCCCTTAGGCATGGGAATGAACCCGTAATGCCTAAGTAGTGAGGTAAACTATTCTAGAACCTATAAAAATAGGCCAAGCTAACCTTTTTTCCTAAACCATGACCAGGAACGTACAAGGACAAGGGGACTAGCCCGATCAAACCAAGTAGGTGTTCTATCGCTACTAGACTTTTTAAAAGAACCCATGATGTTTTGGTGTAGGTGCTCTATCTCTACTAGACTTTTTAAAAGAACCCATGATGTTTTGATGTAGGTGCTCTATCTCTACTAGACTTTTTAAAAGAACCCATGATGTTTTGAAGTAGGTGTTCTATCACTACTAAACTTTTAAAAAGAACACATGATGCTTTGAGAATGCATGTTTTGAGTCATGGTTGCTTTTCTAATGCATGTTTTATGTATAACATGAATTGATTTCATAAATGAACTTAGCATGCATATGAAAAATACATTGCGCATAGATTGCCAAGACATGTGTTACATGAATAGACATGTTTTGAAAAAAAGGATTCTTGTCTGCATGATAAGTGTAGCCTTGGCCGATGAGGGCGGGCTGGAGAGAGCTGACAGGATTCTAGGCTGGCAGGCTTCTAGGCAGGGTTATGACTTTGAATGCGATACTAGCATGAGTAGATTTTATGCATTACATGCATGTTTTGCAACCGATTGCATAAATTGCATGATTTGTGATTATTGAGTTTTGAATAAATGCATATCCTTGAGGGTTACCAAAAGATGCTGGAGTGCCCAAAAGAGGCTGGGTAGGCAGTTGTGAGGGACCCAAAGAGGACATGTTTTGAAAAAGAGGTTTTTGCCTGTTTGCTCGTATATGATTTGGGCTAGTAAGCTCGTGGGCACTATGCTAAGAGGTTTAGGGTGGCCTCCCAGTCTCTACCACTATTAAGTGGAAAGGGTACCATGCTAAAAAGGCATGTCCTTATTTCGATTGCATGTGGTACAGAGGACTACCACTGGTGTCACGACATTGGGTCGAAGTGTCATATGCCCCATGGAGGCTATGATCAAGAGTCCCTAGGTACCTGGGGACGACACGGCGATGAGGTCGTGGGCATAGTGTGCCTATGTTTTCGAGGATTTACTTGCATTGCATATGGCATGACATGAGGATGGTCAACCATACCATATATCCATGAGTTGGATTCCGTTGAGCATCTTATGGATATTATTATGTTTATGATATTTATGTTACTTTCGACTTGGATGATGCGATTCTTTAAGTCGTCAGTATTCTATTTTGACAATGGTTTTTAATATCAATATTGAACATGAGTGATCAAAACATGCATATGGTTTAAAGGACATATGATTTTAAAACATAGCATGCATTGTAAAACTAGTAGCAATAGACTCCTACTGAGTATAGTGTATACTCACCCAATCCTTAACATTTTTCAGACACAAGTAAACACTTAAGGACAGGATACGCCCATGACAGAAGACACCCAAATTAAGTACAAGTAAGTAAACCTATACCATGGCTATATGATTTGAAAATATGTTTTGACACTCGGGGTTTTATACGAAAGATTGTTTTTCATAACAAAAGATATTCATGCATTTCATATTTTTAAAACAAGAGATCTCGCCTTTTAATGAAATTTGCATCATATAAAACCCAGGTCGTCATAGTTGGTATTAGAGCGCGGTTTGACATTACTCATAGCCCAGTTATGAGGAGAATAACTTATAATCAAGTTTCATCCATGAAATATTAAGGGGTAATAGGATAACACATACTAAGATCTTGTGAATTATTTTGTGATTTGGAAGAAGAGACTTGGGAACCGGAGTTAGAAATGCGAGAAAAATACCCCGAGATCTTTTGACTGTATATATCATAGAATTTTGGGGAGAAAATTCCCCTAAGGGGGTAAGAATGTAATGACTCCATTTTTGGTAATCTTGAAATCCCACGTTGGTAATGAACAATTCACTTTTTCAGATAAGGGTATTTTGGTCATTTCACTGTTCACCCTGACTAGACCTAGAAAATTGGTCCTGACAATGGTACCCTTAGGTGCATCTCAGAAAAATGAATCCAACAAGACCAGAATCACCCAAAATGGAGTTAAAATGAGCAAGTTATGGCCCTTTGAAGTTCAAGGGCAAAATTGTAATTTAATTTAAAAACGAATTTGGCCTGAGAAAACAGGGACCTGTTTTGATACGGGCACCCCCTTCTTCCCAAACATATTGGAGGTTTCTAGAATGGCAGTGTGCAGGGGAGAAACCACTACCATTCTAGAGGTTTCGCCACCACCATTCCATGGCGGTAGAAACCCCCTCCAAAACCCTGTTCAAGCTCTATAAATAGAGTTCTTGGGCGCTTCCAATGGCAGCCCAAAATCCTTGAAAAAACCCATCTGGGAGCAGTGTGCAAGAGGAGAAAATCATGGAAAAATACCCGGCCACGAACCAAGTACGCCTTACACCCTCCAAACCCATCTCCCCCTCAGTTTTAGGTTGAATTCCCCTAAGTTTTTTGCATGCAAAACCATGTAAAATGGGGCTCTAGGGAGCCACAAAAGACCCAGGGCAAGTGCCTAACGCATACAGGTTCGACAGGGTTGAACCAGGAGCGTCTATGGATGCGTCCACAAACAAAAGAACAGGCGGAAGGCCAGGTGCGTTGGAGGACGCGCCCTGTGGGCCTTCTATGTACTCTTAACGCTAAAATGCCTATAACTTGAGTTCTAGGACTCCGATTGAGACCCTGCAAAAGGAGTTGTGTTTGTATCGATAGTGCGAACACACCCAAATCATAAAATACCTGATCAAGCCCCTATCTAAGGTTGGCATGACCCTTAAACCATGATAGTGGCATAGGGCCACTAAACATTTGCAAACCTGACTATACCAAGGCCCAGTTAGGGACCTTAGGAGGCCCTTAGGCATGGAAATGAACCTGTAATGCCTAAGTAGTGAGGTAAACTATTCTAGAACCTATAGAAATAGGCCAAGCTAACCTTTTTTCCTAAACCACGACCAGGAACGTACGAGGACAAGGGGACTAGCGCGATCAAACCAGGTAGGTGTTATATCACTACTAGACTTTTTAAAAGAACCCATGATGTTTTGAAGTAGGTGTTATATTGCTACTAAACTTTTAAAAAGATCCCATGATGCTTTGAGAATGCATGTTTTGAGTCATGGTTGCTTTTCTAATGCATGTTTTATGTATAGCATGAATTGAATTCATAAATGAACTTAGCATGCATATGAAAAATACATTGCACATAGATTGCCAAGACATGTGTTACATGCATAGACATGTTTTGAAAAAAAGGATTCTTCTCTGCATGATAAGTGTAGCCTTGGCCGATGAGGGCGGGCTGGAGAGAGATGACAGGCTTCTAGGCTAGCAGGCTTCTAGGTAGGGTTATGACTTTGAATGTGATACTAGCATGAGCAGATTTTATGCATTACATGCTTGTTTTGCAACCGATTGCATAAATTGCATGATTTACAATAAATAAGTGCATAAATTGCATGATTTGTGATTATTGAGTTTTGAATAAATGCATATCCTTGAGGGTTACCAAAAGACGCTGGAGTGCCCAAAAGACGCTGGGTAGACAGTTGTGTGGGCCAGGAAGTTGTGAGGGACCCAAAGAGGACATGTTTTGAAAAAGAGGTTTTTGCCTATTTGTTCGTATATGATTTGGGCTAGTAAGCTCGTGGGCGCTATGCTGAGAGGTTCGGGGTGGCCTCCCAACCTCTACCACTATTAAGTGGAAAGGGTACCACGCCAAAAAGGCATGTCCTTACTTCGATTGCATGTGGTATAGAGGACTACCACTAGTGTCACGGCACTGGGTCGAATTGTCATATGCCCCATGGAGGCTATAACCGAGAGTCCCTAGGTACTCGAGGACCACACAGCGATGAGGTTGTGGGCATAGTGTGCCTATGTTTTCGAGGATTTACTTGCATTGCATATGACATGACATGAGGATGGTCAACCATACCATATATCCATGAGTTGGATTCAATTGAGCATCTTATGCATATCATTATGTTTATGATATCTATGTTACTTTCGACTGGGATTATGCAATTCTTTAAGTCGTCAGTATTCTATTTCGACAATGGTTTTTAATATCAATATTGAACATGAGTGATCAAAAGATGCACATGGTTTAAAGGACATATGATTTTAAAACATAGCATGCATTGTAAAACTAGTAGCAATAGACTCCTACTGAGTATAGTGTATACTCACCCAATCCTTAACATTTTTTAAACACAAGTAAACACTTAAGGACAGGATATGCCCATGACAGAAGACACCTAAATTAAGTACAAGTAAGTAAACCTATACCTTATCTTTTAGTGAATGTTACTTGATTGTAGTTACTCTCTGTAGCTGGGGCTTTGATTAACACTTTCTTGGGAATAGAGTTGATTTAAACTATGCCATGGCTATATGATTTGAAAATGTGTTTTGACACTCGGGATTTTATACAAAAGATTGTTTTTCATAACAAAAGATTTTCACGCATTTCATATTTCTAAAACAAGAGATCTCACCTTTTTATGAAATTTGCATCATATAAAACCCAGGTCGTCACATCATCAATAGTGTACTACATTGCCAATCTGGATAAGTGGTCTTTTGCAACATTTTTGAACCTAAATTTCTAAGTCAAATTCTTGTAGTAGTAATGTCCAGGGGATCAACCTAGGTTGCACTTTACAGGGCCACGATTCAAGTAGACTATGACTTTAGATCCTAATGAGTAAGATCTAAACTTAGAGCAAATACTACAGCCAATAACAATTTTTCTATGGTCGAATAGTTGAGTTGAACATAATTTAGTGTTTTACTAACGTAGCATATCACATGGGGAAGTCTATCAATGAGCTGCTATAAAATAACTCCAACAGCATAATCCAATGTGTCACTCATAATCTCGAATGGTGTTTTTCAATCAAGTAGTGAATAATGGGTGCAGAGCTTAGCTTGGCCTTTAACCACTCAAATGCTTTGGTGTAGCTTTAAAATTACTCACAAGTGCATGAATCAATGTAGTATTTTCATGCAAGTGAGGTAGATCCTATCAATAATCTCACAGATTTGCAATGGATTGGATTTTATGCAAACTAATTTACTCAACTAAAGAAGAAGAGATGTGATTAACCTAGGAAATTAGACAATATGAAATGGAAGAGTGCATGGAATTAGAAACTAAACTTTAAAAAAAAGTTACTAAATAATGAAATTAGAATCTAACCTAACTAGCATGCACTTAATATAAGGAAAAAATAGTAACTTAACATGAATTAAAATAAACAACTAGCTTAAGGAAATTTACTAAAAATAGAACTTTCCTAATATAGAATTAGAAGCAGAGGAAATTTACTAAAGCTAAACTAAGCTAATGGAATTGAAACCTTAACTAATTAACAAATAAGTAAGTAAAAAAAACTACAAATAATAAGAAAGATTCAAACCATGAAATTAAACTTAAGGAAACTACCTCAAAAGGAAACTTTCTTAAACTAAAACTTACCTATTGTGATTTTTAAGTTAAATTCTCAAGTGCTTGAATCAATGTAGTATTTTCATGCAAGCATGGTTGATCCCATGAGAAATTTTATCAATTTTCAATGGATTGGATTTTATTCAAACTAATTAACTTCAGCCAAAGAAGAAGAGTTGTGATTAAATTGGAAAATTAAACAACATGAAATGGAAGCATGTATGGAATTAGAAGCTAAACATAAAAGAAATACACTAAAAACTAAAATGAAATAATGAAATTAGAATCTAACCTAACTAACATGCAAGAAAATAAATGAAACTAATGCTAAATTAGCATGAATCAAATTAAGAAACTTAAATTAAAGAAAACTATTAAAAACTTTCCTAAATTAGCACTTTACTAAACTAGAATTAGAAACTTTCTAAAACCAATTTATGAAACTATATAACACTAAAATAACATGAAAAAATAAGTAACCAATTAGATATAACTAACTTTAATAGGAAATTAGAAGCATGCATGTGAATGGAAACTACAATTAAAGAGACTTTCTAAATTTTAACACTTTTTAAATCCTAAAACTTTCTAGAGATGGAACATCCTAAAATTCAAAATGGAAACATTCCAAACTCAAACTAAGATGCAAATAATGAAATGACTACTTCTAAAACTAAATTAAGCAACTAAACTAAGAAAAAATCTAAAAGGAATGGTATTTAGAACCATGCATATGGTTTTTGGACTATGCACATGATTCAGGAACCCTAAAGATGGTGAAATTTAATGCACCTACAGTGAGTTATTATACAAACTAACTATGTGACCTAATAAAAAAATATGAAAAATCTAAATGGGTACTTAAGGATTTAAGAAAATAATATATTTTTATTGATAGAATTAAAGCACAAAATTAAGGAAAAACAAATTTCTAGATTTTTGTACATAGAAAATAGTCAATAAATCATGCATTAGAAAGCTATTAAAACCACAAATTTCATGGAAGGAAATAACCCATATTTCAAATACTTTGATGAAATAAACATTCCATAATAGGAATTCCTAGATAATTATATCGAATCATCTCCAAATTACACCAAAAATTAGATGCATAATACATGTTCAAGAGATGGAAATTGTGTCCAATTCCAAAGCATAAAACCTACTCTAAAATTATAAAAAAATTCCAATTTAAAGCTCACAAACTAAATTATGATGACATGCGAAGAAAACCATAAAGGAATGCAAGATAAAAGAAAGCTAAGTGGGTGAACTAACTAACGAAAACTTGTCCAAAACTAAGGAAAAAACAGGGTAGAAAACATGAAATTCAAGTGAGAAAATCAAGGATTTAAGCTAGATCTTCTCTTGGATGCCTCTATCAAAGATTATTTAACTTAATTCTTGAAGGAATAAGAAAGAAAACAAGTGCAATTGAGGTAAATAA
The DNA here is from genome assembly GCA_035236585.1 of Warburgia ugandensis. Taxonomy (NCBI): domain Eukaryota; kingdom Viridiplantae; phylum Streptophyta; class Magnoliopsida; order Canellales; family Canellaceae; genus Warburgia; species Warburgia ugandensis. The sequence continues at coordinate 54,731,878 of CP141133.1, read as the reverse complement.
AAAAATGAGAAAGCTAGATTGAATGAAAGGTGCAAAACTAGAAAGCTAAACAATGGAAACTAAGCAATGAAAACTAAACCAAAGCTAGTAAACTACCAACCTGAATTGGAGAGCAAATATAAAATAAAAAAACTACAAATCCAAAGGGAGAAAAGCATCTAATAAATCCCAATGTCCAACAAAAAATAACACTAAAAGAAAGCTTGATTTCAAGGTGTGTCACCCACCCACCTTTACTTAGAAAATTCATATGGGCTATGGGGTTATATATAGATGAGTGGTTTCCTAACTTAGGAAGTGGTGAAAACATGAGAAAAATGGCTAGCGTTAGGATATTGAATGAGGAAGGTTACAAGGAGGAAATTTAGGTAGGAATAATGTCATGAAAGCTGACATGAGAGAGAAATAAATATGAGTTGACAGGTTTCTAAATTAGAAAGTGGGAAAGGCATCCTTTTCCATAGAAGGAAAGTAGCTCTCCACCCTCCTCATTGGATGGAATTTAAATGGTGGAAAGTTAAGGAATTAGGTAGGAACAAGGTTTAGTAAAGATGTGAAAAGATCTACGCTATTGAAGTTAATTGAATTGAAGTAGATCTAAGGTTTCCCATTTAGGAAATCCTTGATCACCAAATAGGAAAGTGGGGTAGAGGGGGGGCATCCTCCCTTTGGATGGTTTCTCCCTCATTCACTTAAAAATGTGGAACCCTAGTAGGATGGGTGGATTGAGATTAGGAATATGATTTTTCTCTTTTCATGGGTCCCTTAATGCATGATCATCTTAACATTTACATTAATCTCACAAAATCCCTTAAAAATCATACTTTTAATGTAAGAAAGTTTCTTGAATTGATGCTCCAATTGTGTGACTCCATTTGGCACTCCTCCATGGATTGATGGCTTACTTCAATGGCTCATTCCTTGATGGCTTAAGTGGCTTCATTGCTTGTCTTGGAGGCCTGAGTAGCTCATATTACTTATCACCCTTTTTCATGGATTTGATGGCTTAGGTGGGTTGAATGACTCCCATGCAAAAGTGAAAGAAATTCATGGCTTGGGCTTGGATCTATTTCTAATCACATTTTACTTCTCCAATTGACTTCAAGCATGCCTAAGATAGTCTTGAACCTTCATCATAGCTAGGATTAATGACATTTAAGCTTTGGTTGGCTTAGATTTCCTAGTTACATGAGGAAACCTCATGAATGGCATCAATTTTCATCTCCATCAATCTCAACATTTGGATTACCCTCTCAACACCTACAAAATAAGAAAATTTCTAATTAATTCTAGAAAATTATGATCATTCACATACTAATTCCAAATTAGCTTATGAATCTGTAAAATATCAAACTTTTGAATTATTAGGTCGAAAATGCATGTATTACAAAATTTTTGTTACAAACCTGAATTTAACATAATAGTTTATAACACATGGGAAACTAATTGGATAATTTTTACACAAAATTGAATACTTATCACACCCCCAACTAGTATTTTGCTAATCCTATGCAAAACATGTGAAAAATTATGAAAATAAAATGATTGCCCATTTTCGTAGATACCAGTGATTGCCTTTAGCATATGCAATATGCCCTTAAACCCTTGGATTACCCCTAGTGGGTGAGTTATGCCTCGTGAGGGTTTGCAATGAATTAAATTTTTTAACAAGAAAAAGAAGAAAATATATATATATATATATATCTCATGCATGTCTATAGATCCCAACTTGAATGAAACATTTTCCCCAATGTTATGAAATATAGAATATCTATATGATAATTGAGAGGTATAGAACAATGAGACTCTAGAACCTGTGTTGCCTCCCAAGAAGTGCTAAGTTTAATATCTTCAACTAGATTTTAAATATTGAAATGATACCATGTAAGATAGGCCTCCAGTGGATCAAAGCTAGATAATGTTGGTAGGACTTTGGAATTAAATCTTCAATTAGGTTGCTAGAGTCATCAAGATCTAATTGTTGATGGTTGACATTGAAAACATTGAGCTCAACTTTCATAATGCCAAAGGATAATTGTAACACCCCATTTCTACAATTTATGATTGCACTCGACATTGCCAAGAATGGATGTTTAAGAATTAATGAGATCTGACTACTAGGGTTTGATATAGGCTAGGTATCCAAGACAATGAAATCAGCAGGGAAATAGAATTGGCCCACCTGTATTAAATACATCCTCAACCATACCATGTAGAATCTTAATTGATCTATCAACTAACTACGATGTGATGTTGGTTGGCTTAGACTCTCTAAGCCATAGTTGCTCATAGATAGAGTATGGCAACAAACTAACACTAGCCCCTAAGTTATGTCCTATCTATGACGTGTTTTCTTATAATGCAAGAAATTGTAGGACATCCTAGATCTTTACATTTTTATGGGGTATTAAGTTGAATTAAATGGTTCACCTCCTCGGTGAGGAAGGCTTTCTTTTGCACATTAAGCTTTTGCTTTGTAGTGGAGAGTTCTTTAAGAAACTTGGCATAAGTAGGAATATCCTTTATAACATTGAGTAATGGAATATTTATTTGTACATGTTTAAACATTTCCATTATATCATTGAAATTTATTCCTTTCTTAGCCTTACTGAGTAATTGAGGAAATGGGGCTTTGGGAACATAGGGTGACTCCACTATAGGCTTAGCTGGAGTAAAAAAATTCTATCTAAACTCTTTCTCATGTGTTTTTTCTTTTTCATTCTCCTCTTCCTTTTTCTCATTCTACCCTACTTTGTTATCAAACTAACAACCACTCCTAAGGGCTGTGGTAGACTTGGCTTGCTCATGGGGTCTTTGTGAACTTGACCCTATTTCTAATTGGCCCTTAGGGTTAGGGAGAGGCTGACTAGGAAACTTTCCTTTTTCCCTTTCACTTAAAGATGCATGCAACTAACCCATTTCCTCTCTATCCTGGCAATATTTTATCAATTCTCATTCTGGGTTTGATGCATGGTTTTAGTATTTTCATCAAGTGTTTTCATGATATATTGCATATTATCCTCCATTGATGGTTTTGTGTTTGTTGGGGCAGTTGAAAACTTAGTGGTTGTTGTGAAGCAGAAATCCTAGGAAAGTTTTGAACAGGGAGATTCTTAGACATACCTCCTTAGTAAGTATTCTTAAATCATGACAAATTGGGATGCCTAGCCCATCCTAGATTATAGGTCTCAGAATATGGGTTATTGTTGCTAGGATTGTGATATGCAACAATGCATTCGCTTACTCTATAAGGTGTTGAGGGTATAATTTATTTGATGGACAAGTTGTGGTCAAATGGATTGGACTAGAACAAGTAGCACATGCCTCTTGTGGAGGTGTATGGGATAAATTAGCAGCCATGATAGTTTCAAACAAAGTTTCAAGTTTGTTCATTCTTCCACCTAAAGACTCTAGTCTATTTAAATTTTTAACTATGGAGTAAAGTTTCATTGGAGACTGGTTGTTTCTCTCTCTTCTATTTGAATAATGCCATTGCTAGGAATTATTTTCCAATGTCTAAAAGAACTCCTAGCCTCTCTCTCATTTTTTAACATGAGGGCCCCTCCACTCGCTGCATCTACCATTTGCCTATTCTAAGGTGCCAATGCCTCATAAAAGTATTGAACCTATTGCCATTTCTCAAATCCATGATGTAGACATTTCTATAATAGTTCATTCCATCATTCCCAACATTTTTAATATTGTTCATCATGCCTTTGTTGGAAATTGATAATTTCACGATGAAAGAGGCATTTGTTTTGTGAATGGGGAAGAATTTGTTCAAAAACTTCCTAGATTATTGGTCCCTTGAATGAGAATGGGAATAGCCTAAGCCTAATAGTATCACCTGAAAAATTTTAGAACCCAAATGTGGCACAAATATCTAGAAACTCCTTGATATGTAGGTAATGGTCTTCTCGATCTCGAGCATAAAATGTTGGGAGTAATTGGATGACTCTCAGCTTTAACTCAAAGTGGTCTACATTTATAGGAGGTAAAGCTATGCAAGATAGGGCGTTGAGTTATAGAGGCACATAAAAATCTCTAACAGCTTTTTGCTCGACATTTGCAGGTGGTTTGGGCATGGGGACAGGAACTTGGTTTCTTTTCCTTTGTCTAAGGTTGCATTGAATTTCTGCATCAAAAGGTGCTAACTCTAAGATCTGAGGTCGATACCCTTGCATAAACTATCTTAAATTAAATGTCCTAATCTATATACCAACTCTAACTCTACTTGATGAGCAATGAAATCTTAGTAATCATTAATCAAGTAAGGTCTTGATTATCTTTCCTTAGTGCATAGGTGATAACTTCTTAGAACTTGATCTAGATAACTCCTTTTTTTTTATATTTGATGACTACCTACCAGTTAGGTTTTGCTCAAAAGTGGTTAATATAATTCTCATCTAAGGAGGTGTGTAGACCTCAACTGACATCAATAGAAGGCGTGAAAAAATCACTTGGATTTTAAGACACCCACTATAAACACAATGCTCAGAAGCCACTAGAGTGACAATAGATTGTGTCCTTGTACAAAGGGTCCTGTGAGCTCAATACCCTAGGTCCTTTCTACTTGATTTTAATTAATGTTTAAGGGTTGGGATAGAACATACAAGGATATTGATTGATTCCTTAGTGGGCTAAGGAGTTGGTGATGAAATCCAGTCCTTATTTATGAGGGTTCCTATGGAGACCTTACTGGCATTAATTCCATTCTACCACTAAGCCTAAATATGCAATGCAAAATGAAAGTAATCTAATGCAACCTATAAGATATTCAACAAGGTTAGATAGGTGCTCCAATGCAACAACCCTAATTAAAGATGCAACAATAATCAATGAATAACCCTAATTGATATGGTTTTTTCTTCGATCTAAATGCAAATTATCCTAGAAATTAAAATTAAGGTGAAGATTGTTCATAGCGAGAGGTTTGATGATGACAATTGCCCTGTCTTATTACAACCCATTTAAAAATTGAATAAAATTAAAATTACAGTGGGACGCACTACAATTTCACTCAAATCATAATCAAGGAAAGCAATAAATTCCAAATCTATGTTGATTAAGATGTGACCCATATGATTGATTCCACTCTTTTGCAAAATTTCCCTCACACATAATAAGTAAGATGGATCAATTTATGAGGCATTAAAAAAATATGTAAATGCAATGCAAAAAAACTAATATAATACAACCTAAGACCATAGCTAAAGATAAGCAATCAAAATAAAGTTTTAACCACAAATCCGTTGCAATTCCCCAGAAATAGCACCAAAAACTAGTTGTGATTTTTAAGTTAAACTCACAAGTGCACATATCAATATAGTATTTTCATGCAAATGAGGTCAATCCCAAGAGGAATTTCACAAATTTACGATGGATTAGATTTTTTCAAATTGATTTATTTCAGCCAAAGAAAAAGAGCTATGAATAAAATAAGAAGTTAAACAAGATGAAATGAAAACATGCATGGAATTAGAAACTAAATTTAAAAGAAACTTACTATAATTAAGAAACTTAAGTTAAAGGAAACTACTAAAAAAGACACTTTCCTAATCTAGAATTAGAAACTTTTTAAAACCAATTTAGGAAACTTTATAACACTAAAATAACATGCAAAAAAAATAATTAACCAATTAGATCTAGATAACTTTAACAAGAAATTAGAAACATGTAAGTAAATGGAAACTACTACTAAAGAGATTTTCCAAATTTTAACACTCTAAATCCTAAAACTTCCTCAAGATAGAACTTCCTAAAAATCACAAAGGAAACTTTATAAACTTAATATAATGTGAAAATGATGAATTACCTACTGCTAAATCAAAATTAAGCAACTAAACTAAGAAAAGAATCTAAAAGGAAAGGTATTTAGAATTGCACACATGGGTTTTGGACTATGTGCATGATCCTAAAGCCCTAAAAATGGTGAAATTTAATGCACGTACAATCAGTTACTATGAAAAATAACTATGGGATATAGTAAATAACATCATAATCTAATTGGGTACCTATGCATTCAGGAAAATGAGATGTTTTGATGGCTGCAATTGAAGCACAAAGTTAAGGAAAAACCCATTTTCAGAATTCAATACTTAAAAACAATTAATAAACATTGCATTAGAAAGCTATTGAAATCCAAACCTTCATGGAAGGAAACAACCTAGATTTCAGGTATTTTTATGAAATAAACATTCCATGACAAGAATTCCTAAAGAATTTTAATGAATCATCTCCAAATTACACCAAAAATTAGATTCATAATACATGTTCAAAAGTTGGAAGTTGCATCCAATTCATAAACATAAAACCTAATTTAAAATATAACAAAAGTGCAATATAAAGCTCACAAACTGAATTATGATTACATTCAAAGAAAATACAAGAAATAATTCAAGAGAAAAGAAAGCTAAGTGGGTGAACTACTTAAAGAAAAACTGCCCAAAACTAAGGAAAAAAGAGGGTAGAAAACATGGGATTCAATGAAATCAAAGCTTTAAGCTAGCACCTCTCTTGGTTGTCACTACTAGAGATGAGTTAAATTAAATCTTAAGGTAATAACATAGAAAACAAGTGTAATTGAGGTAAATGAGAAAGGAGAAAGCTAGATGGAAAGAAAGGTGCAAAATTAGAAAGCAAAACAATGGAAAATAAGCAATGAAAACTAAACCAAAGAAAGCAAACTACTAACCTGAATTGGAGAGCATATAACCAAATAAATAAATAAAAATGCAAAGGGAGAAAATTATTGAAGAAATCCCAAAGTCCAGCAACAAATAACACCAAAGGAACGCTTGATTTGAAGGTATGTCACTCACCTCTACTTTGAAAATTCGTATTAACTCTGGCCGATATATAGATGAGTGGTTTTCTAACTTAGGAAGGGGTGAAAATATGAGGAAAGTGGCCCTAGGGTTTGGGTGTAGAATGAAGAAGGTTAAGAGGAGGAAATTTAGGTATCAATTATGTCATTAAAGATGATATAAGAGAGAGAAATAAATATGAGCCAACTAGTTTCTAAATTAGAAAGTGGGGAAGACATCCTTTTCCATAGAAGGAAAGTAGCTCTCCACCCTCCTAATTGGTTGGAATTTGAAGGGTGGAAACTCAAGAAATAAGGAATAAGATTTAGGAAGGATGTGGAAAGATCTAAGGTTTCCTATTTAGGTAACCCTAGATCACAAAATAGAAAAGTGAGGTTGGGGGGGTTGGGGGATGAGGGCATCTTCCTTTTAGAAGTTTGCTCCCACCTTCACTTAAATACATGGAACCGTAGTGGAATCGGTGGATTAGGGTTAGGAAATGGATTAAGAATATGGGTTTTTCTCTCTTTATGGGTCCCTTAATGCATGATCATCTTACCTTTTACATTAATCTCACAAAATCCCTTAAAAATCACACTTTTAACATAGGGAAGTTGCTTGAAATGATGCTTCAATTTTGTGAATCCATGTGACACTCCTCCTTGGCTTGATGGCTTGCTTTGATGGCTCATTCCTTGGTGTCTTAATTGGTTTCATCGCTTGGCTTCAAGGCTTCAGTAGCTCATGTGGCTTATCACCCTTTTTGTGGCTTTAATGGCTTAGGTGGCTTGAATAGATCCCATGCAAAGGTGGTGGAAATGCGTGGATTTTGGACATAGTCCATTTATATCACCTTTAGCTTCTCTAATTTCCTTCAAGCTTGCCTTAGGATAGTATTGTACCTTCATCACACCTTCGATTAATAACATTTAAGTTTTGGCTTGCTTAGGTTTCCTACTTAGACTAGAAAACCTCATGAATGGCTTCCATTTCCATCTTGATCAATCTCAACCTTTGGATTACTTTCTCAACACCTATAAAAGAATAAAAACCCTAATTAATTTCTACTAAGTTATGATCATTCAAATACTGTAGATTAGCTCATGAACCTGTAAAATATCAAAACTTTTGAAATATTACCCTTAAAAATGTGGAAACTAGTAGGATGGGTGGATTGGGATTAGGAATATGGATTTTTCCCTATTTGTGGGTCACTTAATGTATGTTCATCTTACCTTTTACATTAATCTCACAAAATCCCTTAAAAATCACACTTTTAATATAAGAAAGTTGCTTCAATTGAAGCTTCAATTGTGTGACTCCTTGTGGTACTCTTCCTTGGCTTGATGGCTCATTCCTTGTTTGGCTTCAAGGATTGAGTAGCTCATATGGTTTATTAACCTTTTTCATGGATTTAATTAGGTGGCTTGAATGGCTCCCGCGCAAAGGTAGTGGATATGCTTGGCTTGCTTCATGGGCCAATTGTAGTCACCTTAGCACTTTTAATTTCTAAATAGACTTTTCGAATAGGAAGAACTTCCTATTCTAATTGAAGATCTCCTCTTCAATCCATTTTTTGGGCTTCATTGCTTGATCTTGACCATGATCTCATGTTTGATTGATGATTTTAGGCTTTGATAACATTTTGACTTCATCTTTAATGCTCATCTCAATCGATCTAGGTCATCGGATAACCATCTCACTACCCACAAAAAGTAAAATCCTCAAATTAAATCCTAGAAAAATGTGATTAATCACATACTTACCTTAGATTAGCTTATGGACCTACAAAATATCATGCTTTTGCTTCATTAGGTTAGAATTTATGTGTACAAATTTTGGTCTAAAAATCCTAATTTACCCCTATAAGTTGTAACACATGAGTAACTAATTGGGTGGTTTTTATGCAAAATTACAAACTTATCTCACCCTCAACTAGATTTTTTCTTGTCTAGAGAAAAACATTCAAGAGAAATATTTTGCAAAAATAAATATAAATAACCACTTTTGTAAGTACTCACAATTGTATTTAGCACATTCGATAAGCCCTTGAGTCCCTAAGTTACACATAGTGGACAAGTTATGCCTCATGAGGGTTTGCAATGAATGTACCCACAAAATTGCCTGAGCTTGAGTCCACTATTTTATATTAGAGAATCTTCTCTCATTAACTCTCTACTAATTTTTCACAACTTAATAGAGATGACTAACAATTCCACAAATTATCCATATACTAAAGATATTTTATTCAATTATCTCTCTAAAGTGCATGTGTGTGTACAACCACATTAGTCATGACATCTAAGTTGATATCCTTAAATTTCATTAGAAATATGTCTTGACCTCAAGACCTCATAGTTATAGTCTCGAAAATGAAGCCCTCAGATAAGGGCTTAAGCATATTTCTCTCATTATGTGATTGATCCAACAAGGCTAATAGTTCACATATTTTTTTAAGTGCTAAAGAGACTAAAGAAAGTGATCCTTGAGAGTAGATGTTATCACCATGAATAATAGGGGTAGTTTACCTTAATTCCTTCTTTTTATATCCTCTTTCAGGGTATGTTCCACCTAAGGTCCATAAGTCTTTGACTAGGATGAAACAAAGGCTTATGACATAAGGATTTCAAAGGTTCAAACCTCAATAGAGGTCTTCAATGAATATCTGTTAGGACAACTTTTCTTTTGGTCATACTTGAATTGAATATCTCTTATCCTAAACTAGAATTAGAAACTTTCTGAAAATAGAAATTTCTAAAACCAATTTGGGCAACTCTCTATCACTAAATTAACATGAAAAAACAAGTAACCAATTATATCTAACTAACATTAACAACAAATTACAAACATGCATGTGAATGGAAACTACCAATAAAGAGATTTTCTAAATCCTAAAACTTCCTAAAGATGGAACTTTCTAAAATTCAAAAGGAAACTTTCTAAACCTAAAATAAGATACAAAAAAATGAATTAACTACTTCTAAAACTAAATTAATTAGCTAAGTTAACCAAGAATCTAAAAGGAAAGGGATTTAGAACCAAGTACATGGTTTTTAGACTATGTCCATGATTTTGGAGCCCCAAAGATGGTAAAATTTAATGCACCTATAATTAGTTACTATGCAAACTAACTATGGAATCTAATAAAAAACATGAATATATAAATGGGTATCTAAATATTTAGGCAAATAAGATGTTTTGATAGATTGAATTAAAGAAAAAATTTAAGAAAAACCTAATTTCTAAATTTTGGTACTTGAGAATAGTCAATAAATCTTAAATTAGAAAGTTATTGAAACCATACCTTTTATGCAAGGAAACAATCCACATCCAAATTACATTGATGAAATAAATATTCAATAATAAGAATTCCAACAAAAATTTATTGAATCATATCCAATTTAAATCAAAATTATTCACATAAAACAGTCCACAAAATATGAAAATTGTGCACCTTTCTAAAGCCTGGAATCCTATCTACAAAATAAAAAAATTCTAATATAATGCTCACATTCTAAAGTATAATTACATGTCAAGAAATCACAAAAAGGAATTTCAAAAAAACAAAGGCTAAGTGGGTGAACTAACTCAGGAAAAATAGCCTAAAACTAAGGACAAAAAGAGGGTAGAGAACATGGAATTCAAGTGGGGAAAGCAAGGATTTAAGCTAACTATTCTCTTGGTTGTCACTACTAGAGAATAATTAACTTAAATCTTGATTGAATAACAAAAATAAACAAGTAGAATTGAGGTAAAGAAGAAAGGAGATAGCTATATGGAAACGAAGGTACAAAACTAGAAAGCAAAATAATAGAAACTAAGCAATGAGAACTAAACCAAAGTAAGCAAACTACTAACTTGAGTTGAAGAGAAAATAAAAAAGACAATAATTTCAAAACAAAGGAAGAAAAGCATCTAATAAATCCCAAAGTCCAACTCCAAATAACACCAAAGGAAAGCTCGATTTCAAGGTGTGTCACCAACCTCTATTTAAAAATTTCGTATGGAACATGGGGTTATATATAGATGAGTTATTTCCAAACTTATGTGTAACAACCCCTATTTTTGTAAATTGACTAAGAAAATCAATTTAGTTTGAATTTTCAAAAATTTTGGGTTGGAATATTAGGTTATTGAAAATTCTCTTTTTATAGAGATTAAAACATGATTCAAAACTTAGAAATTATGGATGTACTTCAAAAACTAATTGAAATGACACTAAGTACGTTCAATTCCGAGTTAAAATGAAAAATCCCTAATTTTCTTCATTTTTATGAATTAAAGGGTAAAAATGGTAATTTTACCTATAACCAAGATTTAAGACATCAATATTTAGAATGTAGTCAGAAATACAAATCCAACACAATTAAATATGCTCAATTTTGAGTTCGGGAGAATAAAATAAATTTTTCTCCACAAAAGGGCAAAATGATCCTCTCACACCCCCATGGGGGCCACAAACGAATCCAATGGCCAAAAAAAACATATTGAGTGGTCAAACCATTACCAGATGCTAGTGGAGAAGGAGGTGCTAGTAGAGGATCCAATGTTAAGTAAATATTTAAAAGAATTGAAACATGATAATTACAAGTAATTATGGAAAATTCAAAAACATCTATAAATACCCCTCCAAAAATGTTCCTTAAAATTCCCATGAAAACATCTTACTTACTCTAAAAAACTAGATCTAAATTCCTTCCCAAAATTCCAAAACTCCCAAAATTCTCCCTTCTTGCATTTTCTCTCTCCTCTCTCTAATTGGGACAAGAGACCCAAATTCAATTAGGTACTTTATTACAAATTGAATCTCATAAATCCCTCCATCCATACAATCCTAGACTACCAAATCTACAAAATCCCAAATCAATTTCAAGATCTAATGGTGCAATCAAAGAAAAATCACAAAACAAGTGACTATCAGGCTATTTTATCATCAAAGGGTATTTATTTCAAATTGGGCTTCAAATCTACGTTTTTTCTTCAATCAGGTAGGTAGAACCACTTCTTATACTTATTTCTTGGTGTTTTATGTAATTTTTATTTTTCTGTAATTAGTGCTAGGTTAAAATTTATAAAAATAAAGTAAGGAACAAAACCCTTCAATTCTAGATGATGGAGGGCTCAGATGGAAAATCTGAGTAGTCCAATCGATCTAGAAGGGACCCAAAACCCTAGGGTAGAAATTTCAAGAATTTTTATTGCTTTTTGAGCCCTTAATTAAAAAGGGATTGATTGGACAGTCCAAATGGACTGTCCGATCTCCCAAATTAAGTCAAAACCTGGGATGTGCCATGAAACGTTGCATAGAAAATGCACCATGCTGCAATGTTTATGCGCACGCACCATGTGTGACGTCGTCCTGATGGGACGACTACGCTATAACGCTAGTCAACAAGGGAGCGCATTACGTGTGCATCCCAAGGACATGAGCACGGCAATCACTTCGCCCGGCCCACTCTACCCGATCAAATCTAAACCGTCCATTCCGCTAGGCCCAGATCAAATTTGAACCCTATGCGAAACTATGAACTTCACGTTGCAATTGTGGAGTCATCTAAAATCCAAATTGAGATCGGAAAGAAGCTATAGAAAGTTTATAATGTCTATTTTCTTCTGAAACCATAATATTAATAAAAACATTCTATAAACTTTCTGTTTTCAAGATTTAAGTTTCTCATTTTCATGATCTTCAAGATTTGAGATGATCAGATCTTGGGGATCTAATTTACTAATAATATAATGTTGAAATCAAGTGACATCCATGATTGATTTGGATAGATATAAAATAAATTAAGGGATCTACCCTTTCTAGTAGAAAAACACTAAAAATACAAAGGGACCCACTTGATCAATAAAATCAAGTATGATCAGACCCTTGGGATGGATTGAATGAATGATATTATGATGGAATCCATTGAGATCATTGATTGACTATGTCCAGAAAAAAGGGATATATCTTGGACCTTAATGGAGTAAAAGCCCTAAAATTAATTAAAACCCTTGATTAAAAGGAAATGATCTAAGATCTAATGGTTGGATCATAAGTAAAGGCTTCTAATAATCTTAATCTAATTAGTTTCATTGTCTTTTATTTGATAATAGTATTGTAAATGTGATTCATGTTATAAAGCATGATAGTTCTTAAATTTTAGCATGCTATGTTCTATGTGTTATTAGATTGTTATATTAGGTTGATAGATTTAATCATCTTAGGGCCATGTTAGTTTAAATTTGAAGTTTAAGCATGATTCCATTAGATTAGTAGTAAATTTTTATGTATTTTATAACTTAGAATCCATGTTAGTATATTAGAGTATGAATGCCCTTAGAATGATATAGATGTACAATTCTCTTATGATTTAAAGTGTATGATTATTTGAAATGTCAAAGTATAGTATAAGCATCTTAATTGCCTTTAAGTTAGTAGATATAATTATTTAATTAGTGGTTATGTCTCAATATTCATAAATCATCAAATATGAAATCTAATGAAATAGAGATTCATGGACAATTAAGATGAGTGAATGACTTGGACTTAATATTAATAAGGGCTATAGTTAGTAGGACAATATAAGGATTATCAAATCTTTAGCCTAAATGAGGAGAATAATAAATCCCATGAATGACATTTTAAATGTTCATGGACTTAATTAAAATCAATTAGAAAGAGTACTTAGGGTAAACATGCTCATAGGAATCTTCTGAAAGGTTGAGCTAAGGTCATTCTAGTAAATGTTGAACATGGTGGTTAAGGGGGTTTTCTAATAGGGCCTCACTCTTTCCCTACCTTCTGTTGACATTTGTGAGGTCTAAACGCCTCTTTATATGAGGATTGAAGTAACCACTTTGTGTTCACCCATTCAGCTAGTAAACCTTAACCAATTGAAAATAAGAGGAGCAATCTAGACTTAGGCTAAAATAAGTTATCTTCAACCAATAAAACATTAATTGGTTGAATAATAATAATAATAATAATAAGAGCATAAATGGTTAGTAAATTATCTAATCCTAATAAAAATTGTAAGTATGATAAGGATGATCAAACAAGATCCATAGGATCTTGAATGATCAAGAACAATAAGAATAATAACATTGTATTGCACTTAATATGCATGTTTATTAGTATATACGCTATAGATCAAATCTAGATCGTTAGATTAGATAATCAGAACCCTTGATCAAATATGATTCAAGGAAAAGAACCAGGATCATCCTCCTTAAGGATGATCAAATAACTAAACTTAGATCAAAGAAGAACTAAATGATAGAAGATATAGGCCCTTGATCTTTATCAACAAGAATAGATTGTTGATCAAAGGATCTATGAAAGATCAAGATCAAAGAGATGGATACACAAAGACTTAGAGATAGAAAATAATTAGATTTCAAAGTTTAGAAGATCATTCTAATCGTCAGATCTATTGATCAATAGTATAAAGTACTATATGAGGAAGACAAATTATATGGATGATAGGAACACAAGACAGATCTAGATCCCTTATATCAAAGGTTTAGAAAAAGAATATAGATAGGAGATTATCCATAATTGTACAAATATTGAAAGTATGTATGGATTTATAGATTTTATACGTCAATCAAGATCATGGAAGATTTGAAGAGATAAATCACTACTTGAAGGTAGGAGGATTTTATGAATGCATCCACATGAGAAGTACATGTTGTATACATGATCTTATGTCTGGAAATATTGACAAGTATAATATAAATACTTGTATTAAACTCATTAAACCCTTATGATCCAACCAAAACACGTGAAATGGTTAAGTTAGAAATAAAGAAAACCCTAAGTGAATAGGAAACTAGAAAGTATTCCAGCCCTAAGTAAATAGACAGATTGTCTAATACGTATAAGAATTACTTTACATACAAGCATGGAGGATTGTTGTTCTGTTTTAAACAGGCATAGGACTAGGGATGCTATGCTAGGAGAGTTAGTAGAGTTTGGCCACTTGCTCTCTAAAACTTGTTATTATATGGATACTAAGCCTAAATGAGGCTAAAAGTCAAGTGGGGCAATTATGGGAAGGCCACCACTGTGACAGCCATGGTCCTCCCCATACGGACATGGATATTGTGATTTTCACTAAGGATGGTATAGGTGGATTATTGAGCAGTTATCCAAGCGTGCTAGTACAGATTCTGACTACATGCATAGTAGTCCTTTGAGTATTTTTGCATTATGATGCATGGCATAGTGAAATACCTTATGATATGGCTTGATGACATGCTGGGTAATCGTGGATCACTGATACTACCCAAACCAAATGAGGTAGTATTTTCAGCAGAGTCTGGATGATTTATCAACTCAACATAAGCTGGATATGATTATGTTTTGAGATATTAATTATTTTTCACGGTTTTGATCGTATGTATATTTATATATACACAGTATACCATATGTATTTGTAAGGATGTACATATATGACAAAGTAAAGAGATTGCTCCATGAGTATGAATAATGGGATTATGAAGTATTAGGATTATACTGTCAAAGTTTTATGCTTCTTGAAATCCCCTACCAAGCATTGCTTGTTCAGATATTATAAATGTTTTAATGTTTACAATATCTTAGATACAAAGAAGGAGAATTAGGAGTTCAAGACTTAAGAAGACTTGAAAGAATAATCAATCAGGGTATATCCCTTGAAGACATGTATTTTATTTGAGAGCATTATTTTGTTTTGAGAGTTTTTAATGTATGGTGAGGTATGAAGTTTGGATTATGTAATTTGGACAAGTATTGTACTAATACCTGGGCTGCACTGTGAACCACTAGATGATTATGAAATTTAATAAAAGAATATTCCTTCAATGGAATTTTATCTAGTATAAAATTCTACTTATGTTATGTATGAAGTGATGACTTGGGTTTTTCAAAACAAGTTTTAAAGAAAAGAATTTTCGTTGATTTGTTTTGCAAAAATTTTTTAATACTAAGGGCCCTCTGCCTTTGAAAAATGTATTACAAAATGTGTTACAAAAACCTGGGTTGTCTCATTAGGAATTAGTGAAAACATAAGGAAAATGACCCTAGATTTAGGACATTGAATGAGAAAAGTTAGGTCAAAGATAAATTAGCAAGACGAAGTCATAAACATGACGTAAGAGAGATAGGAAGCATGGCCACTAGGTTTCTAATTTTGAAAAGGATATAGGTGTCTTTTTCTTAAAAGGAAAGTGGAGCTCTTTCCCTTCTAATTTTGTTATGTTTGGTTGATCAAAAGTCATGGAATTCGGTAAGGAATAAGGTTTAAGAAAGATGTGGAAATATCTAGGGTTTTGAAATTACTCAACGTGAAGTAGATCAAGTTCCTATTTAGGAAACCTTTGATCACCAAATCAGAAAGTGGGGATGAGGTGGGGAAAATTGATTGGATAAGTGGTTTCCTAAGAAGTGGGATTGGTTGGATGGTTTTTATGAGAGTTTAGGAGGTCGAGAAGTCTTAGAAAGGTAGGACCCTTGAATGGAAAGTGAAACTAGTGGTGCTATTTGGTGGTGAGGTGGAAAGTGAGGAAAAAGTGGGAAAAACATCAAAAATAGATGGGTCTCGTCCTATTGGTTCCCATGTCAACTTATTCTAATAATATTTTCCTTAAATTAATTCAAAATATCCCTTAAAATCTCATGGATAATCCTCTTAATTTTCCTCTAATCCTAGCCTTCCATTCAACTTAGCTTAATGGCTTTGATGGCTAACTTTGAGGGCTCCATTGGCTAGGCTTCATGGCTAGCTTAGATGGTTCTCTTAGCTTGGCTTCATGGATCTATCCCTTAGCTTGAATGGCTAAAATGGTTTGGCTTGACTTCCTTAGCTTGTCACCTACTCTCATGGCTTATATGGCTAAGGTGGTTTGAATGGCTCCCATGCAAAAGGTGGTGGAAATGCTTGGCTTGCCTCATGTGTCCACTTAGGCCACTTTAGCTCCTTAAATATGATCTTAACCTTTGGTTTCATGTTGAAATGATGATTTTGAGGCTTTGACTCTATCTTTTGATCTTGATCTTCAATATTCATCTCAATTGATCTAGCCCGTTAGATTAGCATCCTGCTTGCTACAAAAAGTAAAAAATTATAATTAAATTATAATAAAAAAATATGACTAACCACATGCTTACCTTAGATTAGCTTCTAGACTTAAAATAACAAACTTTTACATTATTAGGCAAAAGTGCATGTGTTATAAATTTTGGCCTAAAAATCCTAATTTACCCCAATAAGTTCTAACACATGAGTAACTAATTAGGCAATTTTTATAATCCTCTTAATTTTCCTCTAATCCTAGCCTTCCATTCAACTTAGCTTAATGGCTTTGATGGTTAACTTTGAGGGCTCCATTGGCTATGCTTCATGGCTAGCTTAGATGGTTCTCTTAGCTTGGCCTCATGGCTCTATCCCTTAGCTTGAGTGGCTAAAATGGTTTGGCTTGACTTCCTTAGCTTGTCACCTACTCTCATGGCTTATATGGCTAAGGTGGCTTGAATGGCTCCCATGCAAAAGGTGGTGGAAATGCTTGACTTGCCTCATGGGTCCACTTAGGCCACTTTAGATCCTTTGCTTGCATCCATTTCTTGTCCTAAAGATGATCTTAACCTTTGGTTTCATGTTGAAATGATGATTTTGAGGCTTTGACTCTATCTTTTGATCTTGATCTTCAATATTCATCTCAATTGATCTAGGCCGTTAGATTAGCATCCCGCTTACTACAAAAAGTAAAAAATTCTAATTAAATTATAAAAAAAATATGACTAACCACATGCTTACCTTAGATTAGCTTCTAGACCTAAAATAACAAACTTTTACATTATTAGGCAAAAGTGCATGTGTTATAAATTTTGGCCTAAAAACCCTAATTTACCCCAATAAGTTCTAACACATGAGTAACTAATTAGGTAGTTTTTATATATAAAAAATTAAACACTTATCAAGCACCAAATAAAATAGAAGTCCACCTCCAAGGATCATTAAACAAAGAGTGTAATATTTAAAAGTTGTCTCACCCAACCTCTACTTGTAAAATTCGTATGACCCATGGAGGTATTTATGGATGAGTGGGTTCCTAACTTAGGAAAGGGAGAATCCATGAGGAATGTTGCTCTAGGGTTAGGGCATTGAATGAGAAAGATTAGGAGGAAATTTAGGTAGGAGTGATGTCATAAAGATGACATAAGAGAGAGAACTAAATATGAGCTAACTAGTTTCCAAATTAGAAAGGGGAAGAGGCTTACTTCACCATGGAGGAAAAGTGGCCCTATCTCCTCCTTATTGGATGGGGAGGAGATTGGGAAAGAAAAGTTGTGTAAATTTCTAAGTAAGATCTTGTGTTTGGATGGTTTTGAATTGACTGACTTAGGGTTTCCATCTTAGGAAACCACATGACTTTAAGCACATCACCAAGGGGAAGGAGCAACTTTTTGAGGAGGTGCCTCCCCTCTTAATGTAAATTTCATGTAACCCTTGGATGGAGGGTGGATTAAGGGTGGTAAATGAATTAAGAACTCTGTGAAGGGGAATATAAGTCGTTGGATCATCTTCTCACTTCCTATAAAAAAATGTAAAAAAATTAATTAATCATAGAAAATTATGTTGATTCACATATTTACTATGGATTAGCTTCTAAACCTACAAAATATTAAGTTTTTGAATCATTGGTCAAAAATGCATGTGTTACAAAATTTTGGCTAAAAACACTAATTTAACACTATAAGTTATAACACATGGGCTGCTAATTAGGTACATTTTATATAAAAATTAAACCCTCATCATTAATTGTTCTCCAATTTAGTTTAGTAGTTTACTTTCTTTGTATCTACTCTGATTTTGTTCTTGAATTCCATAAGCATAGTTATATTCCTTAAGTCCTTTATTTGTTGCTTCAAGATCTAACTTAGCTCTTCTCTAGTAGTGACAATTAAGAGAAGAGATAGCTTAGAGCGTTGGTTTCTCAACTTAGTTTGTACACTTTCAACCTTAGATTCATTTTAATTTAGGTTCACTTTCCTTATTGTAGTTCATCCTATTAGCCTTCTTTTCTCTTAATTCCTTTCTAGTTTTTCTTTACATCTCACCATACTTTAGATTGAAAGCTTTAGATTGAGTTTTTGTTGTTGTTTAGATTAAGCTTTAAGACTTAGTTTCCTACAAAATTTTTAGATTTATACAATTGTTTTATGCACATAATTTTGATGTAATTTAGAATTAATTCAATGAAATTCTTTGAGTATTCTTGAGATTGAATGTTTTCATTATAAATGTACTTTATATCTAGGTTCTTATCTAGCATGAAAGTTATTATTTCAGTTGCTTTATATGCTTGATTTAAGTTGATGTTCTTAAGTACTTGCAATCTAAAAATTCCTCACTTCAAACTTTATGCTTTGTTTCAAGCCATCAAAACATCAAAATTGCTTGAATCCTTAGGAACCCATTTAGCCTTCTAGGTTGTTTAATAAGTAAATAGCTTAGGTTGCATGTTAGTTTGTATTTAAAGCATCAAATATGGTCATCTTTCAACCTATGAACCATGCACACAATTCATGGATCATGCACATGGTATTAGGTTAATTTTCTCTTTTATTTTTTATTAATTTAGTTTCTTAATCTTGTTTTAATAATTTCTATTTTGTTACTTGCATCTTTAGAAAGTTTCCTTTTTAACTTTTGGAAAGTTTTATTTTTATTAAGTTTCTTGTTTAGGGAAGTGTTAAATTAGGAAATTTTCCTTGTTAGTAGTATCCTTAAGTTAAGTTGCTTAGTAGTTCATTCTATTTTTGCATTAGTTTCTTTTATTAGCATGTTAGCTAGGTAAGTTTCTAATTTCATTACTTAGTTTCAATTTTAGCAAGTTTCCTTTAATTGTAGTTACTAATTTCATGCATTTAGTTTCCTTGTATAAATTCAAATCAATTCAATCTCTCTTGGGCTGAAGTTAAGCACTTCAAATAAGATCCATCCAACATACAAATTTGTGAGATTCATCGTGGGTTTGACCTATCTTGCATGTAATACTACTTGATTCCTGCATTTTCCATTAAATCTATAGCTACTCTAAATACTATTGGAAGACTAATTCAAGCAATTATCACTTGCAAAAAGTGTGATTTTTGAGGTAGACCAACCAAGAGAGAATTATCACTTGCAAAAAGCTACAATGATCATGTATAGGTGGACCAATCAAGAGAGAATTCCTACTTTCCACTTTCCATCTTATCCTCCACCCAATTAGGATTTCTAGACTTTTGGCTAAAGAAGGAGGATACCTTCCCAAAAAATTAATGCCTCCCCTTTGCTTAGTTGGCAATTCAAATGGTTTCTTAATTAGGAAACCCCTAGATCTATTTCAAGTCAAAGTAAACAAAGAAAAACCCTACATCTTTCTAATCTTTCCTAATTCATTATCCTTATCTTTTTCTCTATTTCAAATAGCCAAAATACCATATAGTTAAAAGGGAAGGAGTTGCATGCCACCTTCTTAAGAAGAGGATGCCTCCCCCATTTTCAATACATGGCGGCTAGCCATGATGTCATCTTATGACCTCACTTGCCTACCTCACTCTCCTCCTAACTTTCCTACTCTTGGAACACTAAATCTATATCCAAATTCCCTTCTTAATTAAACACTAGTCAAAGTGAAAACCCAAAACTCCATAAATTCCAAAGGAGTCCACATTTTTTTTACTTAAGTATAGGTTGGTCAGAAACCTTGAAACATTGCACTCTTGCTTGGGACTCTTTGGAGCTGCGACTTTGAACTTCTTTTGGGCTATTCTTCCTTGGGATTCTCAAATATTTTCTTTGTCTTTTGTACTTCAATTCTAGGTTAGTAGTTTAATTTCAATTCTGACTTTTCATTGCTTTATGTAGCCTTGTTTTGTTCTCTAATTCCACACACATAGTTTCCTCCTTGCTTCCCTTTAGTTCTTTCTTCCTTCTCATTAAATTTCTTTGCTTATTCATCAAAGATCCATGTTAACTCTTACCAGTAGTAAACATCCAAGAGAAGGAAACTTATATCCTTGAATTTCCCCTTCAAATTTTATGTTTTTCTCCTTTTACTCTACTTAGTTTTATTAAAAAAAAATTTCCATAGTTCATCCATCTTCTCTCTTGAATTCCTTTATGGGTTTTCTTTGCATGTTATCTTAATTTAGATTGTGAGCATTATATTGTATTTTTGTTGTTGTTTAAATTAAGTTTTCATGCTCAGTTTTGTGCCAATTTCCAAATTACATACATGTTATATGCGCACAGTTTTTTGGTAAATTTTGGAATTAATTTAATAAAAATATTTGAGAATTCTTGTTTTTGGTTGTTTCTTATATCAAACTTATTTAGATCTCGGTTGTTATCTTGCAGAGAAATTGTTGTTTCAATTGCTTTATATGCTTGGTTTGATTTGAAGCTTTAAGTGCTTGAAATCTGGAAATTTCTCCATTCAATCTTTATGCTTTTTTTACAACCATTAAAACATCTTATTTTCTTGAATCATTAGGAACTCATTTAGTTTTTTAGGTTGTTTATTAAGACCATAGCTTAGGTTGTATGCTAGTTTAACTTTGATTCATTAAATCTGGCCATCTTTGAACCCATGAACCATGCATACCATCCAAGCATAATATGTATGGAACTTGGGTTAATTTCCTTTGGTTCTTGATTAGTTTAGTTCCTTAATCATGTTTTAGAAGTTGTTAATTAGTTGTTTACATCTTAGTTTATGTTTAGAAAGTTTTCTTTTTGAGTTAGTTCCATTTTTAGAAAGTTTCTAATTCAAGTTTAGGAAAGTGTTAATTTAGGATATTCTCATTTCTAGCAAGTTTCTTCAGTTTATGTTTCCTAGATTCATTAGTGCTAGTTTTACATTAGTTTCATGTGATCAAATACATGTTAGTTAGGTTAATTTCTAATTCTATTGCATATCTTTAATTTTAGAAAGTTTCATTTAGTTGTAGTTCCTAATTCAATGTGTGTCTTGAATTTCATGTTATTTACTTTCCTATTTTGATTTTGAATCCAATCAATTGTTCTCATTGGCTGAAGTTAAGTATTTTAAGTAAGATCCATCCAACATACAAATTTGTGAGATTCCTCGTGGGATCAACCTTTCACATGTGCAATACTACTTTGATTCATGTGCTTATGAGTAATATTAAAGCTACACCAAATGCTAAGTGTTCAATTATGGTTATTGTGCTTTGCTTATTTGTTTTACATGTCACTTTGCTGTTAGTCATATCCTATGGGCTGTATGTTCATACAATACATTAGTACCAATGTACAAAGTATCATTAATAACTAATGTGCATAGGTAATGTTTGATGCTTATAATGTGCAACCATCACCTTTTATATGACATGCCGCTTCCAAAGCTCTTAAATTTTTCTTTCATGATGGGTGTGCATGCTTTTATATGTTCTTCAAGACAAAATAAAAACAAGATCATAGGGCAAAATGCATAGAATCCAATCATAGCAAACAAAAACTATCAATCAATCTCTGAAATCTTTTTACAGATTTTGAAAACAAACATGAACTAGGCTAGTATTCCTTACCTCAAAATGCAATTTATTTTGGAGAATCCTTCTAATCCAATTGATCTAAGGAAAAACTCCAAATCCAAGCTGTTTCTCCTCTCTTTTTCTTCCTTCTTCTTTTTGTCTTCTCTCTTCTCTCTTTTCTCAATAGGGGAGGCACAAATGACTTTTCACTCTCCCTCCCAAACGTGCTCTTATGGATGAGCTTTGAGTGGGGGGGTGAATAGCCCACATGCTCTTTTTAATTTGCATGTCCTTGTTTTTTTCCATGTAAAAATCATGTTTTTTCCCACCTCTTAGATATCTCTTGAGTAGTTATTTAATCTAGCATGTCTAAGTGTGTGATAATTGATTACTAAAATGTTTATACACAAATAACTATCTAATGGTCAATTAAAGACTTGAACTCCTAACCTAAGGCATGTAAGTTGTTCTTAAGCCCAATAAGGCAACTTGCCTCCATGTGACAAAATATGCAAAAATATATATTTATATTAAAGAAGAACTTGAGTTATCACATGCACATATAAGGCACAATAGGACCTCACGTCTATTGAAAAATGGAGAAATGGGTGAGGAACCAAAAAAAATATGTCAAGAAGTTATAAGCTTCTTCCAAGGGCTTTACACTATAGAAAGTGATGAATTGTAGTTCCCAAGCTCTCTCAATTTTAAAATGATTGATGAAGAAAATAAATGGGAATTGGAGGCACCATTCACTTTAGAGGAAGTAGATAAAGTTATCTTCAATTGTGAAGTAGAAAGAGCCCCTAGTCCTAATGGTTACTATTTTAGGTTTTCCTAAGAGTTCTAGGAGACTCTAAAACTAGACATTATAGAATTTGTGAATGGATTCTACAGTGGAGATGGTTTGGCAAGCACATGGGGGCCTCTTTTGTTGTCTTAATATCCAATAAGATCAGAGCAAACAAATTAAAGGATTTCAAACCCATTAGTTTAGTTAAGAGTTGTTAAAAAATCATAACTAAGCTGCTACCCAACATGTTGAATCCTGCCCTTAATTATGTGATTTTAAATAACGAATCTACTTTTATTAAAGTTAGAAATATAGCTTATGGTATCTTGTTGATTTTTAAAACCTTAGGTACCATGAACAAATCCAAATAAGGGGCAATTTTATGTAAAATTGAAATTGAAAAAAAAAAAAAAAAAAAAGATTTGATAGAGTAGAATGGCTCCCCATAGACCTCATTCTCCTGGAAATGAACTTTGGACAAACTTGGAGAAGCTGGATTCAGCAATGCATCACCATTACTAATGTTTCCCCACACGGTTTTTTCAAAATCTCAACAGCAATCAAGTAAGGATTCCCACTATTCCCTTATTTTTCCTAATCTCTAAATTTTTTAACTAGATCATCATCATATCCTTGGGAGAAATACTCTTCATTCGGTTCTAGATCCAAGACTCTCATCTCTACTTAACCCATTTGAAATATCCTAATGACACTCTCATCATAGAAAATGGTAATCAAGACCAAGGTCAATGTATCAAGGACATTATCAAATATTATGAGACTGCAACAAGTGAGAGAGTAAAAGTTCACAAGTCAAAGAATATATGGAGCAAAAATTACTGATTCCTCCCTTCAATGCATTGCTAAATGTCTAGGATGTCAGATAGTTTCCTTTCCTTCTACATATCTTGCAATTACCCTACCAAAACAAATAAAGCGCACTAGATCCAGTCATTGAAAGGTTCTAAGGTAAATTTGCCTACTAGAAAAGAAGCTACTTCACAATTGCAGGGATATTTACCCTCATCAAACCTTCACTAGCCAATTTTCCAATCTACTTCATGTCTATCCTCATATGACCAACATGGAACATATAGAGAAAGGAGAAGAAAGTAAAGGAAAATACCATTTGGTTTCTTGGGGCAATGTCTACAAACCCAAGAAGGGAGGATGGGTATTAGAAGACTTAGAGAAATGAATTAAGCCTTGCTAAGCAAGTGTTTATGGAAGTTTGCATATGAAAGGGAAGGACTTTGGTAAGTTCTAATCAAGAATAGATACAAACCATTTAATCGTTCATATGTGGAGCCAAATGTGTGTAGGAATGGATCAAAGTGCTAGATAGTCATAACCAAATAGCTATAACTTTTCAGAAGTCAAGTCAAGATAAATTTTTAATCTGGTAATAAAGTAAGGTTCTCAAGAGATTGCCAAACAAGTGAAAGGCCTCTTATCATGAACTATGCAAGAATATACAAAGCCTTCTTGATCCCAAATTTATTGGTAAGTGACTTTTACTTCTTTATTAGTGTAACACACTATCACAGTCCTCTTCAAAGGCCTTTAAGAGGAATGGAATAGGATCAACTTCACTCGCTAGGCAGTTAGGCAAGGTATTCATTGACCTAGTCAAACAGGATATCATGTCCCAAATTGTAACACCCCGAGTTTTACACAACATATAAATACCAATTTTTAAAAAGTCAAGGTCACTATTTTAAAGCTTTGAATTTTAAAATCAACTAAAAATAAAAAATCAAATAAAAAGCATTCATTTCAAAACACCAGGAGTCATATAACCTCATAAGTCAAGAATTTAATAGTGAAATGATATCCCCATTTCAAAGTCTCCTCTACTTTTAGGACCATTGCATATAATGCATGCGATACAACAATACCTAATAAGTACAATAAACACAAATGCACAATCAAGAAGACACAATCTCCATACCCATCCATCCAAATCAATTACAAATCTCCACAAAACCATATAACAACATTGCCTAAGGTCTGCCCATTCATAGCCATCACATCCAACATGAATGCATACATACATCCAAGTCACAAATGTAAACTATACAAATATATAGTCCATAATTAATAACTGAAGCAAGGTTCTAAACAAACCATGTCCATCATTGAAATCTCCTCTATGCACAGCATTAAGGCCTCCAATGCCCTCAACTACTCTACCAACATGTCATACTTGCTGCCTTCCTCTTCGTCTGAGGCATTGTAAAAACATCACAATGCCTCAGCAATCCATGCTTGTGTAGGTGACAACACCAATAGCAGCAACAACAACAACAACAACAACAACAACAACAACAATAGACATTTAACATAGTACTAAAAGATCATACATCAAACCTTAGGGCAGGTGACAACATATCAAACTCATGAAATCAGCTCTAAAATGATCTCAATATGAGAATAAGTGATAATGCAGTACGGCATAGTTGGCATCAAAACTATCTAGATAGGTGGAAATATCTAAAGCATCAAATCCCATAATAATGCTGAAAATAAGGCAATGAATCCAAGCAACCTACATGTTCTAAACATGCAGAGTAGACAAAGGCTCGAAAACTCATCAAATGAGAACAACAAATCAATATAACTCATGTCAACCACGTGTATGAAAGCATGTCAAATCAACTAAGCTTTTAAGGATCATAAATATGCCAAAATCACATCACCCTAGAGCATCAAAAGTTCAAGGGCACTCTCACACATGATGATGTCAAAATCTCATCAATATGATGTATCAAATATGCAAGGAATATCTCCATAAGTATGAATGTCATCAATGCAGGGCACCCTGATATGAGGGTCTCACGAGTGTACCACACACTCATAAATCTAGTCATGAGTACTCATACCACTCCCCCACGCTTATTCCTTTCGGTGCTACTCATGGTACAATCACGCCATAAGACATGTCATCATGCCATGGCTACATAGGGAATATCCATCCTGCTGCGTTGTCTGCACAATATGATAAAACCACTCATAGGAAAGTATATGGACCACTATGCTATAGTGGTAACCAACTCTCAGGTCTACCAACTACTACTTTACATCAACACCAAAATGTGAGACTAAGCAATCCCACATGGGTGAGGATTTGAACCATAGATGGACTACCCATGATACTACTCCCTATTGTGTTCACCCTTCTATGGTTAAGTGCCTAATCATAATCATCACAAGTCACAGGGTGGGGGGCCAGCCTTACAACCCTCCTAGCATAGCGTCCACCAAGAAAAAACATCCATTATAAATTCTTAAAATTACTAAAATCACATATCATATGTAGATAAGATGGAGATAAACATATGGCTCACCATCCTGAGGCACTACCCCTCATCCAAGGATTAGCTTCTTAAGGACTAGCCACCAAGCCTCCACCACCAAATCCACGGATAAATATGCAATAAAAATAGGGCATCCATATGCCTCAATATGTTGTAGGAAACATAATTACTATGTAATGACCTCACAGGTCATAAAAGAGTATTAAAATCAATAAATATCAATATTGTTTATAAAATATAACCAAATCATGATCAAATCGTGCATCCATGGGTAAATACTAATCCACGAAATCATGTGAATGTGCATCACTAGCAATGAAACTCAATATCTAAACATGAAATCATGGTATAATAGTAATACAGTGCCATAAATGTATGAAATTTAAAAAAAAAAAAAAAATATGTCCATTAATGATTATCATCACCTACCTCAAACGAAGAACCACTCATCTATACCTCTCAAATCAGTCAGACTCAAATCTAGCTCAATCTGCCATAGAGCCACCACTTGGATACACAGCACATCTAGGTCATACTTAGAATCCAAGGATTCCTAATTTTAAACAACATTATAATTTTATGCCTCAATATATCGTGTTTCAATTCAATCCAATGGTTCACAGCCATGTGATCTCAAGTGGGGCGCACCTTGGTCGGCTGATAATCAAGATTATGCTAATCCAAGCTCACCAATAAACTCAAGTATCTTTCATATCATATCATTACATATTCCAGAGCTATCATGCTCAAATCACGTCAACCTTAAGTAATTTGTAGCTAAATAAACAAATCAAACACTATTACATGCAATTCATGCACAATCTTATCTAATCATAGCTAAATCTATAAAATCAGCTAGTAAAGATGAGAATCTTACCTCATGTAAGTCCATCTGAAGGATATCCATCTATCCATGGCACTAGATCATCAATCGATCACCTCAAATGTGCCAAATCTGTACCATCCATAGCAATCTTGACATTGATAATCCACCTGATCATCCCAGATCAAGGAATAAATAAATATTTCTAATCATATAACCCTAATAATTCATCTGAATGGTGTGGATCATCAAACTTGGTCCAATTTTACACTTAAATCATCAATCGATCTCAACCATTGATCAAGATCGACTAGATCGTCTCACAAATGTCACAAATCCAATATATCTCATATGGATCTTGATCTAAGAGTCATAAAGGTTTCAATGGATGGTCCAGATCTTACAATCTCATCTCACGGATTCTTGATTGAATTGCATCCAAATTGGATGATCAGACAATCCCTGATAAAAGATCTTACCATTGCATAGTGTAGTTCAAGCCAAAATATGTGTAGTGCATGTTTTTAACTAAATTTCACCATGTCACCGGCATTGATTGACCATTACAAGAGAAGGTGACCGGTGTGGCCACCGCTGGTGTCCCATTTCTTAACAAATCACAAATTCATCAAAAGTGAATGTAGCTCAAAGTGACTCCTCTAAAACTTGGTGGAGAACTGACATTGTTTGATGGTGAAAAATGCTAAAAATGGATGTCGATCATCTGATTCTTGCCCGTCACTGATGTCATTTTTTTTTTTGCCCAAATCTCCCTCATTTCCTACTTGATATCCATGATTCTTAATGTCTTTTGCTCCTCTCATCTTCCTGAAGAGGATGAATGACTTAGATTATCAGTCTAAGCTGTCCTTTTCTCCAACAAAGTCAACATCTCCGGCGAGTTTGACAGTTAATTTTCTTACGAGATGTGACTGGATCAACAAAAACATTTGATGGATCTTTAACGTCTCCCCATGCTGAGCAAGATGGTTGGCTTGGTTCATCAATCAGAGCCACCATTTTCTCTGATGAAGTTCGTCTACCCTAAGTACATTCCTCCCTTTATTTTCGCTTCCTCGCTAGCGTAACACATCTTTTCCAACGACAAACTCTCCCTACTCACTCTCTTGCTCTTATTTTTCCTCTCTCCTTCTTCCCCTCTCCCTCTTTATCTCTTTTCCCGATCAATCTCAAGTGACAGTCATTGACTGTCACCTCTCAAAAGGAAGGGGAGTTGCCATTTTCAAAACAGCACCTCCCTTTTGATAATATCTATTTTTTTACAAAAATGCCTTCCATTTTCGAATCGCCATATCTTCTCCATTCTATAACATCCCACACCCAAAAAAAAAAATGTAAAACATATTATTAAGGAGAAGGAACCCGACAAAGGGGAGAGGGAAAGAGAGAGGAGAAGAAGAGAAGAGAAAGAGAGAAGGGAAGGGAGGAGAAGAGGAAAGGAGAGAAAACGCATGAAAATGCATCCAATAGGTGAGATCTACAAAACCCAACTTTTTGATTTGATGAATTTTGTTAAATCCATGCATTTTTATGCTAGATCTAGATTTAAGGATGATCTAACTGTCCGTTCCTTAATCCAAACCTAGGATTAGGTAAGTACTTGATAAAGACTAAAATCTACTGAGATCATTGATCTAGGATGAAAACCAATCGAATAATCTCAGCTGTCCGATCAGGTACTGTTCATAAACAACTTTACGATGTCTAATTGACAATCAAATACCACAAATGGGTTATAAAGCATTGAAATTGCTAGGATATGGAACAAATTGAAGAATCTAAATTAAAATTGAGCAAAAAAATCTAAACTGTCCAATCAGACAGTAGAGTAATAAAGACCTTGCACTTCTGATGGGTAATCAGATGCCACCATTATGTACACTGACCTTTATTAAGTTAAGATACTTAAAAAATTTAAGATAAAGCAATTGAACAATGAAAGCAACTTGCAGTCACTTAAGATGAATGGTGGATAGCCAAGGGCATGGATTAGAAATCTAGTAATCATTGGTCATTCAGTTAGCTATCAACCAATAGCTAATGAAACACCCTTAGCATAGAAATAAGCACTGCCACTTTGCCTTGTGACAATTAGTGCCAGGGACTAACTTAAAGGGATCTTTCATACTATAAAAGTTAAGAGAATTCCTAGAATTGTATATCTAAATGTGTTTTGTACTTTACAAAGGCACAATTGATTGGGAGCTCATACGCTAACTGAATAAATTATTTGCGCCAGTGAGCTAGAAGAGCACCATTTGAGGTAGGGTATCACATTTGGGATTTCTTCTTGATTTCATCAATCATAACTTGTTATCTGAAATTCTTAAGGCATGTATTTTATGCACTATCATAATTTATTGAAATGCATTTAGTATTTCATTTTCAATATCATGACATTTGATTATGTGAATATTCATGTTTTGATGTTGATGGATTCCACCTTATCATGAACCTTGATTTGTGACTTTTGGGTGAAGCAGGATAAGCAGGGTCCTTCTACCGATTTGAGGGTGAGCCGGGGGATTTGGTTGACAGGTTTCTGTCAGCAATGGATTGATGCAGGCTACACATGAGGGGCCTAGGGTTAGAGTGTGTTGGGTGAAGCGGGGTAAGCCGAGTCCTTGTACTGATTTGAGGGAGGGCTAGGGGATTTGGCTAATAGGCTTCTGTTGGGAACAAATTGATGCGGGCTACACGTGAGCATATAGGTGACTTTTTTTCTAGAAGGAAAGTGGGGTGACATGGGAAAAATTGATTGGATAAGTAGTTTTCTAGGAAGTGGGGGTTGGTTGGATGGTTAGGAAGGTGGAAGAGTTACAAAATGGTAGGACTCTTGATTAGAAAGTCAAACTCATGTTGGTCTTTGGTGATGAGGTGGAAAGTGAAAAAAAGGTGAAAAAAATATGGGGAAAACATTAAAATTTGAAGGTTCTCATCCTATTGGACCATATGCTAACTTATCCTAATAGATTTTTACTTAATCATCTTCAAAATAACTCATTGATAACTCTCTTGAATCTTCTCTAATAGCCCTCCATTTAGCTAAGCTTGGTAGCTTAGATGACTAACTTTGAGGGCTCCATTGACTGGGCTTCATGGCTGACTTAGGAAATTTCCTTAGCTTATTTTCCTAGCTTCAACCCTTGGCTTGGGTGCCTTGTATTATTTGGCTTGAATTCATTAGCTTACCAACTTCTTTCATGGCTTATATGGCTAAGGTGGCTTGAATAGCTCCCATACAAAAGGTGGTGGAAATGCATGGCTTACTTCATGGGCCCACATTGGCCATCTTAAGCTCCTTTAATCCCATCTATTATTGGTCTATAAGCTGATCTTGCCCGTGATCTCATGTTAGATTCAAGATTTTGAGGCGTTGACTTGATCTTTTTATTTTGATCTCCAATTTTCATCTCAATCAATCTTAACTATTGGATCACCATCTTATTTCCTATAAAAAGTAAAAATCCTAAGTAAATCCTAAAGAACCTTGATTAGTCACATACTTGCCTTGGATTAGCCTATGGACCTACAAAATAACTAACTTTTGCTTCATTAGGTCAAAAATACATGTGTTATGAATTTTGGTCTAAAAATCCTAATTTAACACTATAAGTTGTAACACATGGGTACTAATTGTGTCATTTTTATGCAAAATTAAATACTTATCACACCCCCAACTAGCATTTTTCTAATCCCAAGCAAATCATGCTAAAAATTATTTTACAAAAATAGGTACAAAGTGACACTTTTGCACATGCAACAAACCCAAAAACCCCTAGGTTACCGAGTAAAAATACCCACAAAATTCACTAAGGTTGAGTCCCCTATTTTATTTTAGAGAAACCTCATTCATTCACACTGTACTATCTTTTCACAACTTAATGGAGAATATTGACCATTTAACAAATCATACACATATTAAAGACATTTCATTCTAGTTATTTCTCAGAGTGCATGTGTAAGTACAGCCACATAAGTTTTGACTTCTAAGTGAATATGCTTAAATTCTATTGGAAATATGTCTTGCCCTCAAATCCTCATAGGTATACTCTCAAAAATGAAACTCTCAGATAAGGGTTAAAAAATATTTCCCTCATTATGTGACCAAATCAAACAAGCTAATGGTTCATATAATTCTTTAAATGCTAATGTGAGAAAGGAAAGTGATCCTTAAGAGTGGATATTATTACCAAGAATATTAGGGGTAATTTACCTTAATTTATTATTTTTATCTCCTCTTTAAGGCTATGTTCTATCTAAGATCCATAGGTGTTTGGATAGGATGAAATGTAGGCTTAGGATAGGATTCTAAAAAAGAAGGGTATAAGGATTGTCACAGTTCAAAATTGAGTGGAGGTCTTGAATGAATATCTGTTAGGACAACTTTTCTTTTGGTTGTACTTGAAGTGAATATTTCTATGTATTTTATTTCAAATTTTCTCCTATTTTTCTGTTTCTGATACTTCTTTCTTTTCTCATTTCTTTTCTTTGGCTTCTTTGGAAGAAAGACAACTAATTTTATCACTACTTTGACTTTTTGTCCTCTTTTGAACTTTTCTACTAACTCTACTCATTTTGAAAATGGGTAATGGTTATTTATTGGTTTATTTTAGGTTAAGGTGAGTGGGGTTAAGAAGGAAAAGGCTTAATAATAGGCTCAAAGAGCTAACTAGTGGTATACAATATACTAGGTAGCATTTATGCCTCTAGGCTAAACATGGATGGCTGATATAATTTCCTAGATTCAATAAATATTTTGGAAATAAAGCTATTACTCATATTTATTCTTGATAGTTAACCAAAACAAGGATAACAGGATCGCACAAAATTTTGTACATTAAAGAAATTGTGGAATTACTTATGACTCTCTAAAAGAAGATAGTCTCTAAACTCACTGGGTTATAGATCCCCACTGATTTTTCTCACTGTCTCTAAGTCGTACTTCTCTATTAGTCTTGACTATGCGCTATGTGTAAATGGTTTTCATGAATTAACTTTCATAAAATGCTTCAACATATGAATAGTATGCAAAACTAGTCATATACACTTACATTAAGAGGTGGAAACAATAAAATTACTAAGTTTTGAACATCCAGTTCTCATCGCAATAAGGGAACTCTTTCAAAATATATATATATATATATTGGTGAAAAGCTCAAGAAAATTCAAAATCCCTATATACATCTACACCCCTAACCTTAAGAAAACATTGCCCTCAATGTTTTGAAATATAGGACACCTAATTGATGAATGGGTAATGCAGTCTAATGAGACTTTCTAAAAATTCCTAGGTTGCCTCCTAGTGAGCACTATGTTTAACATCTTCATCCAGACATGGCCTATAAGTAATCTAACCATCTAAACCTAGACCAAGCCAGTTAAAATAATTTTTCCTAATCCTATTCCTAAGAATTAAATGGCAAGGTTTCTCACGCCACTTCAGAACCTCGTAGTAGTCTATTTATTCCTCCACCTTGAAATTTTAGGTGGTGGTAAAAATATGACACAGTAGACCACCATGATTTTGATTATTGTGGGACCATATCGAAGATCCACCATTTTTAGTATTTCAGGATAGCTAATATAATTCCTACACCTAGAATTGGTAACATGACAACTTCATGTATTATTGTGCATTTCATTGGACCATATAGAGATGAATGGTCCTTGTCATGACCAAATTGAGGGATAACATTGACCATTCTATTCATTTTATTTTCTTCCTCCATTTCCCTTACATTATCCTAAACTAGGAGTATAAGCTGACTCAGCCCCTCCCTAAATGGTTGTTCTTGTATTACTGAAGACAGGGACATGGATTGGTTTAAACCCTTATTCTCTTCTAATGTGTACCCTAAAGTAGGTGGAGGTACATCATCTAAATCTTTTTATTCCTATTTTATGTGCACAAGTAAGGTGTCAAATGGGCCTGAATGGTTATATTGTGAATTTTCAAATAAGGTCAATAAGTCACATTCAGGTACATCTTCTATATTGCAAGGATCAATATGAATTTCAGGCTCTCTAAGAGGATCTACTCTAGCTTTCCATTGAAAAGTGTCCATTAAAGGCATAGTATCCAACAACTCATTCACCTCCTCAATGGATGTGTCTTCATCATAGTCATAAAAATAAGTTAGACACAAATTTAGAGGTATTGGGTTGGATGTTTCTAAAGCTTTATTTTCTTCATCAATGTAAGTCTCTTCATCATAATCATAATAAGAAGTAGGACATGGCTTGACTAGATATGACTTGGAGGATTCTATGGGTGGTTGTGGACTTTGTGGCTCAGAATGATCATAAGATATTTCCATCCTATTATTAGTAACAAATGGCTCTTTAGTATCCCTAGTTTATTTTATATTCTTAGGCCATTGATCCATGTTTCTATGAATATTTTCCCATATTGGTTTCTTTTCTGCAATCCATTGCTTCCTCTCTCATTTCATTCCCTCGTGCATCTTTCATTGGCAGCCATGTTTTATTATATTCTCTCAAAAAGTTGCTACATATCCTCTTTTAATGATTGTTCTTCACACCCCAAAGGAAAAGATTCGTAGGGTTGGTATTGATGTGGAATTTGGGTAGTGAAAAAGGGCTGATCAAGTTGAACACATGATGGTTGTCCCTAATAATCTAAATAATCATGGTAGGATTGATTGGGGTGGGACCGTTGTGATACTTCCTGATATTGGTAATCCTAAGGCCAAGGTTGTTCGTGATGCCTAGCCCATCCATTGTAGTATTCGGTAATTTGTCTTAGGATAATATTTGCTAAGATGTGTGAATGCATTAGGTGCATTCATTTACTCCTGACAATAACTATTGTATGTGGAGCTTGTTGGCCATGAAGGAGTGGGATGGGGATGCTCAGAATAGGTATAATTACTATGGTACTGAGGGTATGGTATAGCTTGCCCAAAAGCTATATCCTAAGCAATTGACTTTCCATAATAACTAGCCTATACATCTATGTATCTATGAAATTTATCCCCTTCTTAATAGGCCCATGTTTTCAACTTTGTATACTACGAAACAAATCATTAAATACAACATTACTTCTTCTTTTTTTTTACTAAGTATCAATCGAAAAAACCTAACTATATGAAACCTAAATGCCAGTCCTATGCTACATAATGCAGAATCAAATCCTAGTATCAAATAATTGAGCAGTGTCTTGATTATCTTTGCTTAGTACATAGGTGGTAGCTTCTTAGACCAAAATCTAGATAGCTCTTCCTGCCGTCCCTATTTGACTACCACTTACCAGTTAGGTTCTACTCAAAATTGGTTAATACAAACCTCATGTTAGGAGGCATTTAGACCTCAACTAATGTCAATAGAAAGCATGGGAAAATCACTTAGATTTTAAGACACCCACTATAACCACAGTGCTCAGAAGCCACTAGAGTGACAATGAATAATGTCCTTCTAAAAGGTTCCCATGAGCTTGATACCCTAAGTCTCTTTTTACTTGTTTTTAAATTAATATTTAAGGGTTAAGATTGTGGCATACAAGGAGATTGATTGATTCCTAAGTGGGCTACGAAACTAGTGAAGAAATTTAGTCCTTATATTATAAGGATTCATATGGGGCCCTTACTGTCATTAATTCCATTCCACCAGAAAGGTATAAATATGTAATGCAATACAAAATCAAACTAATGCAACCTATATGATATCCAAACAAGGTAAGATAGGTGCTCTAATGCAACAATCCTAAGTAAAAATGCAACAACTATCAATGTGCTGTCCTATTCTATATGAATTATACTAACATCCAAATGCAAATTATACTGAATGTAAACTATCCTAAAAAGTGAGTGTGAGATACACATAATGAGAGTTCCTATGATGATCAAATGTGGAACATCATACCCCACACTTGCCCTATATTATTACGACCCATTTAAAATTATATAATAAAGAAAATGCAATTTACAATAAGCCTCACTACAAATTTCCCTCACACAAAAATCAATGAAATATGGCCAATGTGACGAAAATAGCAATAAATGCAAAAATTATGCAAAAACCCTAATCCATTGCACCCTAAACCTAGACTAGAGGAAAATAATATAAATTATGAAACACTACATAATTTATTGAAACTCCTAGCAATGGCGCAAAAAGTTGTTGTTCTTTTAATTAAAAATCACAAGCAAGAAAATCGTTTGCAATATAGCACGTTAGTGAGGTCGATCCCACGAAGGGTGAACTATTGTGATGCTCGTAGTTCCTACTTTGAACTATCTAACCTAACCAAAATTCAAGTGAAATTTTAACCCAAATTAAGAATTGAAATTAAAACATGAAATTTGAAACTAAGTAAAATAAAGAAACATTCTAAATGGGAAACTTTCTTAATCTAGAATTAAAAGTAAGGGAAATGTACTAAAACTTCAACTAAGCACATGGAATTGGAAACTTAAATAATTAATAATAACAAATAAAGAAACTACAAATAATTAGAAAGATTCAAATCAGGAGATTAAACATAAGGAAACTACCTAAAAAACTTCACTAATTTAAAACTTTCCTAAACTAAAACTTACCAAAAATAGAACTTTCTAAAATTCAAAAAGGAAACTTTCTAAACCTAAAACAATAAAAAAAAAAAAAACTAATTTAACTATTGTAACACAATATCCAATAACTAAATTAACCAAATTTCAAAGGAAAATGAGACTTAGAACCATGAACATGGTTTTTTGGGCTGTGTGCATGATTCTAAAGCCCTAAAGATCGTGAAATTTAATATAACTATTGTGAGTTACTATACAAAATAACTATGGAATATAATAAAGAGCATAAAAATCTAAATGGAGATCCAAGGATTCAGGAAAATAAGATGTTTTAATGGCTGAAATTAAAGCACAAAGTGAAGGAAAAAACCAATTTCTAGATTTTAGTACTTAAGAATAGTCAATAAATCTTGCATTAGAAAGCTATTGAAACTACAACTTTTATGCAAGAAAACAGCCCAAAAATTAAGTAATTTGATTAAATAAACAATGCATAACAAGAATTCCCAAAGAACATTATTGAATCATATCCAATTTACATCAAAATTATGAGCATAAAACTATACAAAATTTCTAGATTTTGTGTACTTTTCCAAATCTTGAAATCCTATCTAAACAACAATGAAATTCCAAATCTAATGCTTACAATACAAAGTATAATGAAATGTAGAGAAAACCTAGAAAGTAATTTAAGACAAACAAAGGCTAATTAGGTGAACTAACTAAGGGAAAATAGCCTAAAACTAAGAGAAAAAGAGGGTAGAAAACATGGAATTCAAGTGGGGAAGTTAAGGATTTAAGATATCTATTCTCTTTGCTGTCACTGCTGGAGAATAACAAACTTGAATCTTGATTAAATAGCAAAGAAAAACTTATGGAATGGGGTGGAAAAGAAAGAGATTAAGGGCTTGAAATTAGCATGAATTCTATGGACCAAAACAACCAAAACTTAAAGAAAAAGTACTAAAGTAAAACAACTAAGTTACTGACCTAAATTGGAGAGCAAATAAGCAAGAGAATAACACGAAGACCTAAGGAAGAAAAGTACTAAAAGTATTCCAAAGTCTAGTAGTAAATAAAACCAAAGGAAAGTTTGATTTCAAGTTGTGTCACCCACCTCTACTTAGAAAAATCGTATGGGACATGGGGCTATATATAGATGAGTGGTTTCCTAACTTATGATGGAGTGAAAATATAAGGAAAGTGGCCCTAAGGTTATGGTATTGAATGAGGTAGGTTAAGTGAAAGATAAATTAGTAAGATGATGTCATAAACATGACATAAGAGAGAGATAAGAAGCCTAGGCTGGCTGGTATCTAATTTTGAAAACGATTTTGGTGTCTTTCTTTCTAGAAGGAAAGTGGGGTGACATGGGAAAAATTGATTGGCTAACTGGTTTTCTAGGAAGTGGGGATTGGTTGGATGGTTAGGAAGGGATTTTAGAAGGGTGGAAGAGTTATAGAATGGTAGGACTCTTGATTAGAAAGTCAAACTCATGATGTTCTTTGGTGATGAGGTGGAAAGTGATAAAAAGGCGAAAAAAGAAAAAGTGGGAAAAACATCAAAATTTGAAGGTTCTCATCCTATCGGTCCATATGCCAACTTATCCTAATAGATTTTTCCTTAATTATCTTCAAAGTAACTCATGGATAACTCTCTTGAATCTCCTCCAATCCTAGCATTCCATTTAGCTAAGCTTAATGGCTTAAATAGCTAACTTTGAGGGCTCCATTGCCTAGGCTTCATGACTGGCTTATATAGGCTTCAATCCTTGACTTGAGTGGCTTGTATTATTTGACTTAAATTGCTTAGGTTGCTATTAATGTTAACCACAAGTGCATGGGCTATTGTGCTATAGCTAATGCAAGTATAAGTCGATCCTACAGGGACGCGCCTTAAGAATTTGGAGTTTTAATAAAATTTAATTATTTAAAAATTAAAATTAAATGAAAAAATTTAACAGACAGAGAAATTAGACTTCAGATGTGTTTAATCAATGAAATTACAGAGGTATAACTCTAGAAAGAAAAGTAAAAAAACAAAACCTTGAGTAAAACTAAAATTAGAAAATATATATATATATATACTTCCCTAGCCTAAGTACTGTCCAATTCTTCAATTATGATATTATAAACTTCAATCAGACCTCATCAGTGTCTTCAATATGTCCTTGATTAATGATCTTATGGATGAATTTATCAAATTCTTCAAATTTTCAGAGATCTAGTCTATTAAGAAAGTTAAGAATTAATGGCTTAGATCTAATTTTAGAACTCAAATTGAACATCAAGAATAGTAATCAAACTAGAAACTATCCTAAAACTAAGTTCTAAAAGTTAATTAAAATTCTGAATCAAAATAGACAAGAA
The DNA here is from genome assembly GCA_035236585.1 of Warburgia ugandensis. Classification (NCBI taxonomy): domain Eukaryota; kingdom Viridiplantae; phylum Streptophyta; class Magnoliopsida; order Canellales; family Canellaceae; genus Warburgia; species Warburgia ugandensis. Next base: position 54,693,704 of record CP141133.1, on the reverse strand, counting down.
ATAAGAGGTTTCCCATTGTTAAACTAGAACCTTTAATTTGGTTAAACAGGAACAGATATGATAGTTCCTAGATTAACTATGAAATAACATAGAATGCAAATAACCAAAACTGAAATAACATAGAACGCGAATAGTAATAATAAGAGGATAGAAAATGTAATTTAAAATATTCTCCTATTGGCAAAAGTGGAATTTTATCTGAAACTTCCTTAAACTTCCCGTAAAATAGAACTATCCAAAGAAATAGCCGAAGAAGACGGGGTGCCTAGGTGCAACCGTCTGGTTCGTCTGGAGCAGTAGACGTTGGTGAAGAGAGTAAACCAACCAGCTAGGTTATGCAAAAGGAAGGGGAAACCAACCGGCTGGGTTGAGGATGGTTGGCAAATAGGGAAGCTCGGGGCGTTCTCCAACTGACGGAGACAGAGTAGAGGGAACGGCATCTGGGCAATGGAGGATTGGCGTGGAGCATGGCAGACGGGACTATCTAAGCAAATCAGTGCGACCTGGCTTGGTGGTGATCTCTAGAGCAAGGAAACTAGGCCAGTCTGGTGGTGAGAGAGCTGGAGGGATTGCTACGTCTAGCTAGTTCAGATGGGGACAAATGGGCTGGTGATGAAACAGAGATGGGGCATGGAGAAAAAAAATAGAAACAGGAGAGCATGAAACAAGTATGATCAGTGAGGGAAAAAAAAAAAAGGAACTAACGAAAAGTCAAAGAGGGGTGCAGGTAAAGAGGAAGAGTGTGGTGCTAGAAATTGTGGGTGCGAAGGAAAGGAGATAACTAAGGAAGGTAACTATGATAAACTAAAAAAAAACACACAATGAGGAGAAAGAGAGGCAAGCAGAGGAAAGTAAAAAGTAAAAGTAAAACTCCCCAAAAACTCCAACTCCCTAGGCTCCTACACCTCTCCCCTCTTATAAATTTTCCTCTTTCCTTTATCTCATCTCCCCCTCTTTCCTTTAAGGGTTAGTTGACTATTAGGAAACTTCCTCTTCTTACCAAAATTCCATCCATAGTCCTCTCCTTATTAGGACTCTTCCTCCTTTAAGAACCTTCCACTCTTGCCTTATTGATCTTCAAGATGATCTACACCGTCGAAACTTAATATAATCCATTCATGCTTCTTTTAATCGATCTACACCATTAAATATCGATCTAAGCCATTCAACCCTCCTTTAGTTTATCTACAAGGCCAAAGACTAGATTAGAGTATCTAAACTGTACATTAAGCATTCGATTAGCTCAAATGATCATCTAACCATTAATTTTGACAATTTATGATTGGATGGTCAAATTGAGCTAAATTTCATAGATTATCTAAAAATCATCAAATTGATGAGTTAGATGGTCTATTTAAATGCTAAATTAGGGGTATTTTGGCCAAAATTACACACTTAACACTTACTACCTTCTTTCATGGCTTATATGGCTAAGGTGGCTTGAATGGCTCCCACGCAAAAGATGGTGGAAATGCACGGCTTACTTCATGGGCCCACTTTGGCAATCTTTAACTCCTTTAATCACATCCATTACTGGTCCATAAGATGATCTTCCCCTTGATCTCATGTTGGATTAATGATTTGAGGCTTTGATTAGATCTTTTGGTCTTGATCTTCAATTTTCATCTCAAATGATCTTAGCCATTGGATCACCATCTTATTTCTTACAAAAAGTGAAAAACCCTAATTAAATCCTAAAAAAACTTGATTAATCATATACTTACCTTGGATTAGCCTATGAACTTACAAAATAACAAACTTTTGCTTCATTAGATCAAAAATGCATGTGCTATGAATTTTGGTCTAAAAATGCTAATTGAATGCTATAAGTTGTAATACATGGGTACCAATTGGGTCATTTTTATGAAAAATTAAACACTTACCATACACCCCAATCAGCTTTTTGCTAGTCCCAAGCAAAACATGCTAAAAATCATTTTACAAAAATAGGTATAAAGTGCCACTTTCATAAGTACTTGTGATTGTATGTACTGCAATAAGCCCTTGAACACTTAGGTTACCCTTAGTGGACAAGTTAGGCCTCATGAGAGTTGACAGTAAATATACCCACAAAATTCACTAAGGTTGGGTCTTCTATTTTATCTCAAAGAATCCTCATTCATTAGCACTCTACTAGTTTTTCACAAATTAATGGAGATGATTAACCATTTTACAAATCATACACATATTAAAAACATTTCATTATAGTTATTTCTTGGAGTGCATGTGTGTTTACAGTCACATAAGTTTTGACTTCTAATTAAATATGCTTAGATTCCATTGGAAATATATATTGCCCTCAAATCCTCACAGGTATACTCTTAGATATGGGTTTAAACATATTTCTCTCACTATGTGACCGAATCCAACAAGCTAATGGTTCACATAATTCTTTAAATGCTAATGTGACAAAGGAAAGTGATCCTTAAGAGTGAATGTTATTACCAAGAATATTAGGGGTAATTTACCTTAATTCCTTCTTTTTATCTCCTCTTTAAGGCTATGTACTATCTAAGGTCCACAGGTCTTTAGATAGGACAAAATGTAAGCTTAGGATAGGGTTCTGAAAAGAAGGGTACAAGGACTTCCAAGGTTCAAAATTGAGTAGAGGTCTTCAATGAATATCTATTAGGACAACTTTTCTTTTGGTTGTACTTGAAGTGAATATTTCTTTGTATTTTTTTTCAACTTTTTGCCTCTTTTTTTGTTTCTAATGCTTCTTTATTTGCACTTTTCTTTTTCTTTGGCTTCTTTGGAGAAAAGACAGCTAATTTTCTCACTTCTTTGACTTTTTGTCCTCCAAAACTAGTCATATAGACATCCATTAAGAGTTCAATGCAGTAAAATTACTAAGTTTTGAACATCCGATTCTCATCACAGTAAGGATCTCTTCCAAAAATGGTTTTTCTTTTCTTTTCTTTTCTTTTTTTGTTAAAATCTCAAGAAAATTCAAAATCCCTATATGCATATGCACCCCTAACCTTAACAAAACATTGTCCTCAATGTTTTCAAATATAGGACACCTAATTGATGAATGGGTAATGTAGTCTAATGAGACTTTCTAAAAATTCCAAGGTTGCCTCCCAGTAAGTGCTAAGTTTAACATCTTCAACCAGCATAGCCTATAAGTAATCTAACCATCTAATCCTATACCTAGCTAGTTACACTAATTTTTCCCAATCATGAGAATGAAATGGCAAGGTTTCTTATGCCACTTCAGAACCTCACGGTAGTTTGTATATTTCCTCTACCTTAAAATTTTATGTGGTGGTAAAAATATGACACAATAGACCACCACGATTTTGATTGTTGTGGGACCATATTGATGATCCCCCATTTGTAGTATTTCACAATAGTCAATATAATTCCTCCACCTAGAAAATAGAGGTGTTGGTAACTTGATGACTTCATATATTATCATGCATTTTGTTAGACCATATGGAGATGAATGGTCCTTGTCTTGACCAAATTGAGGGATAACATTGACCATTCTATTCAATTTATCTTCTTCCTCTGTTTCCCTTACATTGCCTTGAACTAGGAGTATAAGCTAACTTAGCCCTTCCTTAAAAGGTTGTTATTGGATTAATAGAGGCGGGGACATGGTTTGGCTAAAACCTTATTCTCTTCTAATGTGTAGCATAAAGTAGGTTGATGTACATCAACTGCCTCTTTTTCTTCTTATTTTATGTGCATAGGTAAGCTATCAAATGGGCCTGCATGATTATCTTGTGAATTTTCAAATAACTTCAATAAGTCTCATTAAGGTACATCTTCTATATTGCAAGGTTCAATATGAATTTCAGGCTCTATAGGAGGATCTACTCTAGCTTGTCATTGAGAAGTGTCCATTGAAGGTATAGTATCCAACATCTCATTCACCTCCTCAATGGATGTGTCTTCATCAAAGTCATAAAAATAAGTGGGATACAAATTTAGACGTTTTGGTTTGGATGTTTCTAAAGCTTCATTTTCTTCATCAATGAAAGTCTCTTTATCATAATCATAATAAAGAGCAGGACATGGCTCGAGTAGATATGAGTTGAAGGGTTCTATGGTTGGTTGTGGACTTTGTGGCTCTGAATGATCGTAGGATATTTCCATCCTATTATCAATAATGAATGGCTCATTAGTATCCCTAATTTGTTTTATTTTCTCAATTCATTCATCAATGTTTTTGTGAATATTTTCCCATATTGCTTTCATTTCTGCAATCCATTGCTCCCTCTCTTGTTTCATTTCCTCATGCATCTTTTCATTGATAGCCATGGTGTGTTCTATTCTCTCAAAAAGTTGTAGCATATCCTCTTTTAATGATTGTTCTACATACTCTAGAGGAAAAGACTTGCAGGGTTGGTATTGATGTGGCATTTGGGGACTGAAAAATGTCTGAGCAAGTTGAACCCATGATGATCGACCTTGATAATCTAAATAATCATGGTAGTGTTGATTAGGGTGGGACCATTGTGGTTCTTCCTAATATTGGTAATCATGAGACCATGGTTGTTCATGATGCCTTGCCCATTCATTGTAGTCTTAGTAATTTGTCTCAGGATAATATTTTCTAAGGTGTGTGAATGTATTAGGTGCATCCACTAACTCTTGATAATAACTATTATATCTGGAGATTGTTGACCATGGAGGAGTGGGATGGGGATGCCCAGAATAGGTATAATTATTATGATACTAAGGTTGTGGTATAGCTTGCCTAAAAGCTATTATCCTAAGTAATTGACTTTCTATAATATCTAGCCTATCCATCAATGTATCTATGAAATCTATTCCCTTCTTAATAGGCCCATGTTCTCAACTTTGTATACAATGAAACAAATCAATATATACAACATTGAACTCTTTTTTTTTACTAAGTATCAATCGAGAAAACCTAACTATATGAAACCTAAATGCTAGTCCCATGCTACATAATTCACAATCAAATCCTAGTATGCACTAATCAAGCAGTATCTTGAACATCTTTGCTTAGTACAGAGGTGGTAGCTTCATAGACCTAAATTTAGATAGCTCCTCCTTTTGTCCAGATTTGACTACTACTTACTAGTTAGATTCTTCTCAGATGTGGTTAATATAATCCTCGTGTTAGGAGGCGACCTCAACTAATGTCAACAGAAGGTGTTGGAAAATCATTTGGATTTTAAGACACCCACCATAACCACATTGCTTAAAAGCCATTTGAGTGGCAATATATGACATCCTTCTAAAAGGGTCCTATGAGGTCAATCCCCTAAGTCAATTTCTACTTGATTTTAAATTAATATTCAAGGGTTGGGATCATGGCATAGAAGGAGATTGATTGATTTTTAGGTGGGCCAAGGAACTGGTGATGAAATTCAATCCTTATGTTATAAGAGTTCTGGTGGGGCCCTTACTATCATTAATACAATTTCACCATAAAGTTGTAAATATGTAATGCAATAGAAAATCAAACTAATGCAACCTATATGCTAACCAACCATGGTTAGATAGGTGGTCTAATGCAACAATCCTAAGCAAAAATGCAACAATTGTCAATGAATGGTCCTAATCTATATGAATTATACTAACATCCAAATGCAAATTATACTAAATGCAAATTATCCTAAAAATTGACTGAGAGATACTCACAGTGAGGATTCTGATGATGATCAAGTGTGAGCCATCATACCCCACACTTGCCCTGAATTATTACAACCCATTTAAAATTAAATAATAAATAATTGCAAAATTTTGCAATGGGCCTCACTACAAATTTCACTTAAATCCTAATCTAGGAAAGAAATAAAACCTAATCTAAGATGATGATGTCATGGCCTATATGACCTCTGCTACTCCTTTGCCAATTTTTCTTGCACAAAAATCAATGAAATATGGCCAGTCTACAAAAAATAGCAACAAATGCAAAAGTATGCAAAAAGCCTAATCTAATAAGCCCTAAACATAGACTAGAGGAAAATAATCTAAAGTATGAAACATTACACAATTTGGTACAATTCCCAAACAACGGCTCCAAAAACATGTTGTTGTTTTAATTAAAACATGTAAGCACATGAATCATTTGCAATATAGCACGCTAGTGAGGTCAATCCTATGGGGAGTGAACTATTGTGATGCTAGTAATTTGTACTTTAAACTATCTAACCTAGCCAAAATTCAATTGAGTTTTTAACCTAAATTAATAATGGAAATTAAAACATGAAATTAAAAACTAAGTAAAATCAAGAAACATGCTAAATGGGAAACTTTACTAATCTAGAATTAAAAGTAAGGGAAACTTACTAAAAATTCAACTAAGAACTTGGATTTGGAAACTTAATTAATTAAGAATAAAAAATAAAGAAACTACAAATAATTAGAAAGATTCAAATCAGGAGATTAAACTTAAGGAAACTACCTAAAATAACTTTCCTAATTTAAAACTTTCCTAAACTAAAACTCACCAAAAATAAAACTTTATAAACCTAAAAAAATATAAAACTAACTAATTTAACTATTATAGCACAAGATCCAACAACTAAATTAAGCAAAGTTCAAAGGAAAATTAGACTTAGAGCCATGCACGTGGTTTTTTGGGCTGTGTGAATGATTCTAGAACCCTAAAGATAGTGAAATTTAATACACCCATAGTGATTTACTATACAAAATAACTATGGAATATAATAAATAGCATAAGAATTTAAATATGGACCTAAGGATTCAGGAAAATAAGATGTTTTGATGGCTAAAATCAAAGCACAAAGTTAAGGAAAACCAATTTCCAGATTTTGGTACTTAAGAATAGTCAATAAATCTTGCATTAGAAAGCTATTGAAACTACAAATTTTATGTAAGAAAACAACCAAAATCTCAAGTACTTTGATTATATAAACAATCCATAAGAAGAATTCCTAAAGAACATCATTGAATCATATCCAATTTACATCAAATTTATGAGCATAAAGCTGTCCAAAATTTCTAAAATTTGCGCATTTTTCCAAAGTTTGAAATCCTATCTAAACAACAAAAAAATTCCAATATAATGCTTACAATACAAAGTATAATGATATGCAAAGAAATCCTAGAAAGAAATTTAAGAGAAACAGAAGCTAAGTGGGTGAACTAAGGGAAAATAGCCTTAAATTAAGAGAAAAAAGAGAGTAGATAACATGAAATTCAAGTGGGGAAACCAAGGATTTAAGCTAGCTATTCTCTTATCTATCACTACTAGAGAATAACTAACTTGAATCTTGATTGAACAATAAAGAAAAAATTAAGGAATGGAATGGAGAATAAAGAGATTAAGAGCTAGAAAGTTGCATGAATTCTAAGGAGCAAAACAATGAAAACTTAAAGCAATAAAACTAAAGTAAAACAAGTAAGTTACTAACCTGAATTGGAGAGAAAATAAGTAAGAGAATAATAAAAAGACAAAAGTAAAAAATGTACCAAAAATATTCCAAAGTCTAGCAGCAAATAAAACCAAAGGAAAGCTTGATTTCAAGGTGTGTCACCCACCTCTACTTAGAAAATTCGTATGGAACATGAGGCTATATATAGATGAGTGGTTTCTTAACTTAGGATGGGGTGAAAACATAAGGAAATTCACCCTAGGGTTAGGGTATTGAATGAGGAAAGTTAGGTGAAAGATAAATTAGCAAGATGGAGTCATATACATGACATAAGAGAGAGATAAGAAGCATAGGCTGGCTGCTTTCTAATTTCAAAAACGATATAGGTGTCTTTTTTTCTAGAAGGAAAGTGGGGTGACATGGGGAAAATTGATTGGCTAAGTGGTTTTTTAGGAATTGGGGATTGGTTGGATGGTTATGGAAAGTGATATAAAGGTGAAAAATAAGTGGGAAAAACATCAAAATTTGAAGGTTCTCATCGTATTGGTCCATATGCCAACTTATCCTATTAGATTAATTTTTCATTATCTTCAAAGTAACTCATGGACAACTCTCTTGAATATCCTCCAATCCTAGCCTTCCATTTAGCTAAGCTTAATGGCTTAGATGGCTAACTTTGAGGGCTCCATTTGCTAGGCTTTATGACTGGCTTAGGAAACTTCCTTGGCTTGTTTTCTTGGCTTCAACCCTTGGCTTGAGTGGCTTGTATTTTTTAACAAGATTTTCTTAGCTTACAACCTTTTTTCATGGCTTATATGACTAAGGTGGCTTGAATGAGGCTCCGATGCAAAAAGTGGTGGAAATTCATGGCTTACTTCATGGGCTCACTTTGGTCATCTTTAACTCCTTTAATTATATCCATTACTAGTCCATAAGATGATTGTGCCCTTGATCTTATGTTGGATTGATTATTTTGAGTCTTGGACTCGATCTTTTGATCTTGATCTTCAATTTTCATTTCAATCGATCTTAGCCGTTGGATCACCATCTTACTTCCTACAAAAAGTGAAAAACCCTAATTAAATCCTTAAAAAAACTTAATTAATCTCATACTTACCTTCGATTAGCCTCTATAACAAACTTTTGTTTCATTGGGTCAAAAATGCATCTATTATGAATTTTGGTCTTAAAATCCTAATTGAACACTATAACTTGTAATGGATGGGTACTAATTGGGTGGTTTTTATGAAAAATTAAATACTTATCAACAACAATAGTAGTTCATCAGACTAAGAAAACTATCAACCTTGGTCACTAATTTGGGCTATTTCTAGCCCATTGCAATCTCAATAAACTACCTCTCTATTAATAGAGGTATAGTGGTCAAGGAAATTCACCTTCTTTTACCATAGCTCATACTTACATAAATTCACAACAAGAGATGAGTCTTTAAGATACTCAAAATAATGCACAAGGATTTCTTGTGCTCCACCATGCCATGAAGTGTATAAGAACATCATCTACTAACATAATCATGACACATCCAAGTAACATTTGAAAATTCAGCCCATCATATCCATACATACTGTTAGTGTATTAGTTTCATCAGTTGGTACCACTCAAAACTTGTAATAATCATAATAAGTTCTTAAATCATCTTTAAAATGCCTTACTCCACAATCCTTGATTGGTGAAAACCAAACCTCAAATCAATATAAAAAAATACTATGCACAATCAAGAGTTAACCAAATAGATCATCAATACATGATAGAGAGAATATTGGTTCTTTACTATGGTTCTATGAAACGAGCGATAATTTGTGCATAACAATAAGGATCTTTCTCTCTTCTCAGGAACAGGACTAATGCACCCTATGAAGATCCACCAAGTCTGATAAGCTCTAGTCAAGTAACTCCCATGTCTAGAACTATTCTAGCCTAGCTAAAGCCATCCTATATGGCACCTTAGAAAATGGCACTATATTTAATGCCAAATCAATATCAAAATCAATATCCCACTGCGAAAAATCCTGGAACTTCCTTAGGAAAGACTATGAATTCTCACACATCATCTATGTTTTCGATCTATGGCCACTCTCTATAATCCACCATTACACTAGCAAGGAGGACTTGGAACCTCAAGAAAGCACCGCACTGCCTTCAAGACAGAAATAACACAAACCTCAATGACGCCCCTTCGTACATAGGAGCAAGGTCAATAGCTTTTGTGTACATTAGAAGTAATCTTCTTCTCATAACAATCACTATCCCCCAATAAATAGAATCCATCCCAAGGATTATATCATAATCAATCACACCGAGTAGGATGAGATCAATATCCATCCTCTCACTCATTATCTCCACCAATACCCCTTAGGAGTACTTGCGAATTTCAATAACTCTCTCATCAGCATCATCACATCCAACCCAGAGACTGTCATATATACAAGTTTATTCATTAAGGTGTTAATGCATAAAATGCAAGAATGACTAGATCTTAAATAAAAGAGGACCCTCACATGCTTATTGGTAATCAGCAAAATATTTTCCACAACCTAGTTCGAGGCCTGTGCTTGCCTCCATGTAATAGCAGAAACTCATCACTGCTAATGTGGGACCATCTATACCCTATCTCCAATGGTAGACTATCTAACTCATTGTCGTCTAGGACAGTCTTTAAAGAAATGCCCTGACTCTCCACAGTCAAAACATCTAAAGGATTGCCGCTGTGATGGTGGATAATAATGCTATTACCTCTACTATAATGGTATACCAACGCTAAGGCATAATTGTCTAGGTGCCTTTCCTTAGAACTAGTGCACCTTCTCTCATCTGCATCCCCACACTGCCTGCTCAAATGTCACTAGCTCAATGGCCTTTATAACTATGTTGATGAAAGGGTCCCTTACCCTTACCAGGCTAACTCAAACTACCCATGTCTGAGTCTCTGCAGTCAACTCTAGTACTAAGAGAATCCCTCTCTAATATAGAGGCCATGTTTGTTGCCTTTGCCACCAATATAAAATTCTTTAAAATCACTTGATTCCTTGATCCAAGTGTCAACATATCACAATCTATCTAAAGCTTCCTTACCCATGGTAAAGGAGTTAGGGGTAAGTATCCTCGACTGTGTATATTGGTTCAATACCATTAAACCATTTAATTTCTCTACTCTATAGCAACAAACTCTCACATTATCACCAAATGCTCATAACGCAAAGATACTGATCATTATAGGCCTTTCTAAGTGCCTTCTAGATAAATGTATCAGCAATAAAAGAACACATCCTCTCAAATGACCATCATTAGAATCCTCATAATTACATTTTCAGTGTCCTCACCTCAACCATTTCATTTCCTTTAACTAATGAATTATTTCATGGTCATATGAATCAAAATCATTTTCAAATGTCAATCTCACATCAAATGTAATTGATCTTTCATAATAGCCTTCCTTAGTTATTAGAAGCCACATTATCATCACTACTTAATAACTATTCTCATAAAATAGTTGTCATATCCTCCAAGCACTATGCACCTCCAAATCATAATTAGAACCCTCAAAATAATTCGTGAGCATTCACTTCTCACTGATGTCTAGCCATCAATATTTTTGTATGAACAAGAAATTAATTTCATCTCATAGATCAGATAATTCTCCCATAAAACATTACAATCTTGTATCATTAAATTTTCAATGACTTTCACCATACAACAATTTATCCATCAAATAAATCCACCTCAAGTTTAGATTAATACAATACTTCTATAAACTTTCTGGAGTTCTCATTAATTGTAATCATTTATGACCCTTCATCATCATTATTAAACTATTGTTATTACAATAGTGATTAGGCCTTTTCAAAAGTTTATTCACAACATCCAAGTTAGAACTTGAACTCTAAAAAACAATCCACATGAATATATCTTCTATTATATACTACAGTTCTCACTAGAGATACCATTTATACTCTTTATTTTGGTCCTTTAGTATGAGAATTATGCACTTTCCATAAAAGTGTACCTCTTGGTACTCATACAAAGATTTAAAGTCTCATATTCTCTAAAAAAATCTACCAACCTTCATGGCATCATCTATTTTGCAATCATCAACATCCCCCATATAAGAAGACTGGGCTCTGATACCAAATTGTAACACCTTGGGTTTTACATAACATATAAACACCAATTCTTAAAAAGTCAAGATCACTGTTTTAAAGCATTGAATTTTAAAATCAACCAAAAACAAAAACTCAAATAAAAAGCATTCATTTCAAAATCTTAGAAGTCATATAACCTTAAAATCATAGATTTAACAGTGAAATGAAATCCTCATTTCTACTAAAAACTCAACAAAGTCTCCCCTATATTTTGGACCATTGCATATAACGCATGCGATATAACCATACCTAATAAGTACAATAAACACAAATGCACAATCTAGGAGACTTAGTCTCCAAGCCCATCCATCCAGATCAATTGCAAATCTCAACAAAATCAAATAACAACATTGACCAAGGTTTATCCATGCATAGCCATTGCATCCAACATGAATGCATCCGTACATCCAAGTCACAAATGTAAACTATACAAATAAACACTCCATAATTAATAACTAAAGTAAGGTTCTGAACAAATAATGTCCATCATCGAAATCTCCTCTATGGACCAGATGAAGGCCTCCAATGCCCTCAATTGCATTGCCAACATGCCATACTTGCTACCTTTTTGTGTACTTGAGGCATTGCAAAAACATCTCCATGCCTCAATAAGCCATGCTTGTGTAGGTGATGACAATAATAATAATAATAATAATAATAATAATAATAATAATAATAATAATAATAATAATAATAATAATAATAATAATAGACATTTAACATAATATGAAAAGATCATACATCAAACCTCAGGGCATGTAATAAAATATCAAACTCATAAAATCAACTCTAGAATGATCTCAATATGAGAATAAGTGATAATGCAGTACAACATAGTTAGCATCAAAACCAACTAGATAGGTGGCAATATCCAAAGCATCAAAACCCATAATAATGCTGAAAATAAGCAATGAATCCAAGCCACCTACATGTTCAAAACATGTAGAGTAAACAAAGCCTCAAAAACTCATCAAATGATAACATCAAATCAATGTAACTCATTCCAACTACAGGTATGAAAACATGTGAAATCAACTAAGCTTCTAAGGCTCATAAATATGCCAAAATCATGTCACCACAGAGCATCAAAAGATCAAAGAATATATTAATAAATGTGTGTATCGTCATCAAGGGAACCCTTACACATGGTCCTAAGATGTTAAATCTCATCAATACAATGCATCAAATATGCAAGGAATATCTCCACGAGTATGAATGTCATCAATGCAAGGCACCTTAGTACAAGGGTCCCACAAGTGTACCATACACTCGTAAATTAGGTCATGAGTACTCACACCACTCCCCCACGCTTATTCCTTTCGAGGCTACCCGTGGCACAATCACCCCTCAAGACACACCATCACATTGTGGGTACAAAAGGAATATCCATCCTGGTGCACTATCTACACAGTATGATAAAACCACTCAAAGGGAAGTATATGAACCGCTACGCTATAGTGGTGACTAACTCTCAAGTCTACCAACTACTACATCATATTAGCACTAGAATGTGAGACTAAGCATCCATCCCACATGGGTGAGGATTGGAATAGTAGCATGGACTATCCATGATACCACTCCTTACTATGTTCACCCTTTTATGAGTAAGTGTCTAATCATAATCATCACAAGTCAAAGGGAGGGTGGCCAGCACTGCAACCCTCCTAGCATAGCATCCACTAGGTAGAAACACCTATCATAAATCCTCAAAGATACAAAAATCACATATCCCATGCAGATAACATGGATACAAAATCCTCTAGTGAAATAATAAAATCCAGAAGGGCTTGTGGCTCAACATCCCAATGCACTACCCCTCATCCCGAGGTTAGCCTCTCAAGGACCAACCACCAAGCCTACACCACCAAATCCACGAATACATAAGCGATAAATGTTGGTCATCCATATGCCTCTATATGTCATAGTAAACATAATTACTATGTAATGGCCTCATAAGCTGCAAAAGAGTATTAAAATCAAGTAATATCAATATCGCTTATAAAATATAACCAAATCATGATCAAGTCATGCATCCATGGATAAATACTTATCAACGAAATCATATGAATGTGCATCACTAGCAAATAAACTCAATATCTCAACATGAAATCATGCTATAATAGTAGTACGATGCCATAAATGCATAAATTTTAAAACCAGAAACATGCCCATTAATGATTGTCATCATTTACCTTAAACAAAGAACCACTCATCTGTACCTCTCAAATCTAGCTCAGTCTGCCATAATCCCATTACTCGAATACACATCACATCCACGTTACACTGAGAATCCAAATTATCTAAGTTTGATTATTAATTATAAACAACATTATATTTCCATGTCTCAATGTATCGGGTGTCAATGCAATCCAATGGTTCACAACCATGGGATCTCAAGTGGGGCCACCTTGGTCAACTGATGATTCAAATTATGCTAATTTAGGCCCATCAATAACCATTAGGTTTCTTTCATAATCATATCATTACATATTCTAGAGCTATCATGCTCAGATCAAGTCAATCTTAGGTAATTTATAGCTAAATCAACAAATTTGGAACTATTTCATGCAATTCATGCATAATCTTATCTAATCATAGCCAAATCAATAAAATTAGCTGGTTAGGATGATAATCCTACCTCATGTAAGTCCATCTAAAGGATAACCAGCTATCCATGTCACTGGATCGTCAATCAATTGCCTCCAATGTGTTTGATCTATACTATCCACAGCAATCTTGACATTGATCATCCATCAAGGAATAAATAAATAATTCTAATCATATAATCCCAATAATTCATTTGAATGGTATGGATCATCAAACTTGATCCAATTTCAATCCTAAATCATTAATTGGTTTAAGCTAGTGATCAAGATTAGCTACATCATCTCACGAATGTCCCAGATTTAATATATCTCACATAGATCTTGATCTATGAGTCACAAAAGGTCATAATGGATGGTTCAAATCTTACAATCTCACCTCACAGATTCTTGGTTTAACTTGCATCCAAATTGGATGATTAGATGATCCTCTATCAAAGATCTGACCATTCCATGGTAGATCAGGCCAAAATACGAACAGGGCATGTTTTTTACTAAATTTGACCAAGTAATCAACATTGATTGGCCATCACTAGAGAAGGTGACCAGCATGGTTGTTGCCAATGGCCCATTTCTTAACGGATCACAAATTCATCAAAAGGGAATATAGATCAAAGTCTCAATTTCACTCCTCCGAAAGTTGAGTTCTAACATCATCAAATTGTTGCTCATCATTAGTGTCATCATTTTTTTCCTGATTCTCCCTCATTTCTTAACCAATCACCATGATTCTTAAGGGCTTTTGCTCCTCTCATCTTGCTGAAGGAGATGAACTCTTAAATCTTTGGTTTAAGCTGTCATTTTCTCTAGCAAAGTCAGCATCTCCAACAAGTTTGACAGTTGATTTTCCGATAAGATGTCACCTGAACAACAAAAAAGTATGATGGGTCTTGATCATATCTCCACACTAAGCAAGATGGTCAGCTCGGATCATCAATCCGAGCCACCATTTTCTCAAAAGAAGTTCATCTTCCCCACTAGCATTCCTCCCTTTGGTTTCTCATCCTCGCCTGCATCACACATCTGTTTCAGAGCCAAATTCTCCCTACTCACTCTCTTTCTCTTCTTTTTCCTGTCTCCTTCTCCCCCTCTCCCTCATTCTCTCTTCTTCTTCTTCTCCTTTCTTCTCTTTCTCTCTTTTTCCCAATTAGTGTCAAGTGACAGTCGTTGACTATCACCTCTCAAAAGGAATGGGGTGTCATTATCAAAATAGCACCTCCCTTTTGATAATATCTTTTTATATATATATAAATGTCCTCCATGTTTGGATCACCATATCTTCTCCATCCGAACTCCGATTTTAGTAAACTTAGTGTTGTTGGAATCGTCTTTTTGAGTACAATCCAATTATAGAGATCTCAATAATTGAGTTGATGTCTATTATGTTTTTCACTCATAAATAGGAAATTCAATATTTTCTTTTTATCGTAATTTAACATTTTCCAAAATTTACTCAAATTGGGATTGAAAAATTAATGATGTTAAACAGATGCAAACTTTGTCAATTAGGCTGTGAAACCAATCTAAGTTTGGATATTTGCAAAGTGCATATGGAATTCACCAGCCCCACCTAAACATCTGAAGAAAACCCTCACTTTTGACAAATTAAAGGTTAGAGGCATTTCGGGGCCATCCATCTATTACCTCCATAACAAAAGCAAGGAAATAGAGACCACATGATGATTTGATAAGCAGTGGCTACTGGCACACCGCCAGGAATACTTAGTTCAATATGGCTTGGTTCTTCCTAGTAATTTGTGCTTCCATTCAACTGTAGTCAATCTAAATTCTAGAGGTAAATATCTCTAGAACTTATGCTTCTTCTCATCTATTTGAAACCTTTGATCGAAAGGAATGTTAAGTGTTTAGAAAATAGAAAGAAGCATGCTTCTATAATTACAAATATCATCTTATATGAGGATGCCTCATGGCGTCACTACACTAAAGATTTCTCTCTATAATTAGTAAACAGCATACTTACAGACTAGATAAGTATAATTAAAGATGCAACAAAACTAGTAGACCAGCAAGCCAAGATGGATTCCTCCACCCCTTAACTTTCACAAACTTAATTTGATGAAGCCCACTATCAAAATCCATGGTCAAGTGGAGTTGGGAGCTTGATTTCAAATCATGAAGGCAAAAAATTGTTCCTACTAGCATTTGTGACTCAACAAAGGCTCAAGTTTCCACTCTAACCACAGCTATCCTAGGTTGGTCAATTCATAAGTGGTAACCACTTATTATAGAAGGAGATTCACATGAGACTATCATTTGGAGTAAAAAAGACAGAAGAGAGGGCATGAAGAATCTGAGAACTTTTTGACTCCATGGATAGACATTTAAAGAGAGTTGATTTCTGTTTTCAACATGTCATTCAATTTGCAAATAATACTATAAATGAACTAGCAAAGAAAGGTGTTTTTCTTGATGATTTGAGAATTAGAAACTTGAGTCAAGGCATGGAGATTGTGATGCCATAGATGTACAAGGGTGATGAAAGGCATTTCTATATAAGAAAATGAAACACCCTAGCTTTGTTTATAATTTCAGTTGGAATGGGTCTTTATCAGTACAAGTTTATTCATTCAGTACCTTCTCATTTAGGAATGCATTATTATGCAAGAAAAATGAAATTAAACCATCACAATCACACACAACAAACCAGATTTATGTGGCTCAGCCAGTTTGTCCTACATCCACGGGAAGAAGGGGATAATCACAACATTGTCTCCAACTCCAATTTATAAGATTTCAAAGAATCAAACAACTAATTGCCTACCTTGATTTTAGGTTGATCCTTATTTAATTCATCCTTATCTTGATTGACCTTTATCTGATTGATCCTTATCTTTGGTAGGATCAAGTCCAGAGCACTCTGACTACCACAGTGTATCTTATATTCTTCTTTCTTGATACTAAGTTCCTAGAGAAACTGCTTTATCCATAACATCTCCTTGCCTGCTTCAGCTATGGCAATATATTCTACTTCTATTGTCGATAGATCCACACACTTCTGCGACTTGTACTACTAAGATATAGCTCCTCCTACAAAAGTGAAAGAAAATCAAAATGTTGATTTTCTTCCATCAAGATCTCCTACCATATGAGCATCTATGTATCCTTCTAGGATTGTCTCTACACTTCTAAAACACAAGAACAATTTAGATGTACCCTTCATGTACCTTAGGTCCACTTTACAGGTTCCTAATGATCTTTGCGTGGGTTGGATAGAAACCTGCTCACGACACCAACTGCATGAGAGAAATCTAGTGTTGTTCACATCATCGAATACATTAGACTCCCAACTACTAATGAGTAAGGAATTATGACTATATTGTCTGTCTCCTATGTAGTTGAGAGATACATTCATTTGCTAAGCTTGAAATGATTTCCAAGAAGAATATTGACTGGCATGGCACTGTCCACTTTGAACCTTTTAATCACTCCTTCAACATACTTTTCTTTTGACAGCCACAACTTTCTTTCTTTCCTATCACATGTGACCTTAATGCCCAAGATTTGCTAAGCTAATCCTAAGTCCTTCATGTCAAAGGACTTAGATAATTCCCTCTTCAACCTACTAATCATAGTTGTATCCTATCTAACTATTAGTATATCATCTATATAAAGTAGGAGGATGATGAATTTACTCTCAAGTAGTCTCTGCATGTCACACACTGATCTACAACTATCTTTTTGAAGACTTGACTTGTCATGAATGAATCAAACTTCTTGTACCATTACCTTAGTGCTTGCTTAAGACCATAAAGGTTTTTCTTCAACTTACACACCAACTGTTTCTTCCCTTCAAGTTCAAAACCCTCTAGTTATTCCATGTATATCTCTTCTTCTAAATCTCCATATAGAAAGGATGTCTTTACATCTATCTACTCAAGTTCCAAGTTTTATCTCGCCATTAGTCCAAGTATGAGCCGGGTTGATGTCATCTTCACTATCGGTGAGAAGATCTCTTCAAAGTCAATTCCTTTCATCTATTAGAAACATTTGATGATGAATCACACTTTGTACTTGACTAGTTCTCTGTTGCTATTGCTTTTCAGCTTGAATACCCACTTGTTCTTCAGTGCTCTTTTCCCGTTTAAAAGTTTCACTAGCTCATATATTTCCTCCTTCTTTGGTGAGCTAATTTCCTCTTGCATTGCTTGCACTCATTTTCCCTTATCTGGATTCGCCAAGGCTTGCTCATAACTCTCTAGATCCCTCATCAGTGAGCATAACATACTCTAACTCTGGATATTTTTGTGATGGAATTAGAATACGTCCTCTTGTCAACATCTTTGGCCGAGGCTCCGCTTATGGTTGAGAGGATAATCTAACATCTGATTTTCCTACATCCTCGGTGCAGAGGACTGATGCTCCACTTAATTAGATTCCACTACCTCTTCTACAACTCCTGGCATAGCTTCTGAGTCAACCTGTACGGGCATGGAATCAAGTACTAGATTTAGAGCACTGATACCTTCATTGTTAGCCTTTCTTGATTCTTCATTGAATTGATTTTCTTGAAACACGACATCTCTGCTTCAAATGATCCTTCTCGCTTCATAGTCCCGCAATCTGTATTCAAATTCTTCATCTCTATACCTAATGAATATACAAGGAGTAGACTTTAAATCTATTTTTTGTCTCATCTCCCTAGATACATGCGCAAAAGCTTTACACTTAAATATCCTCAGGTGTGAATAAGTCACCTTCTTGCCAGTCCATTTATGTTCTGGAATTTCAAAGTTTAGTGGTGTTGTGATCTGTTAATCATATAGTAGGTGGTTCTTACAGCTTCACCCCAAAATGGCTTAGGTAGTTTAACCATACTAAGCATGCATCTTACTCTCTCTACAATGGTCCAATTCATTCTTTCTACTACTCCATTATGTTGTGGGATGTGTGGGACCATTTTCTAGTGATGAATACTATATACTGCACAGTACACCCTAAACTTCTTTGAAGTATATTCTCCTTCGTTGTCTATTTGGAGACACTTTAGCTTCTTTTCTTTTTACAATTCCACCATGTAATGCCCGAGCAATTTACGCTCTCTTTTTTTCTTTTTTTTTGCATCCATTTAACAAAAATGAATTAGACATTCTATAAGAAATGAACTATGTTAAATGTTTTACTTTATTTAAAATATTAAATGAAGGAATTTGTAAGAAAACTTGGTACCATTAGATTCTCCTCGAAAAATGGAATCCAACGCCTTAAAGAACGCCGAAAATGGAGTTTGTATGAAGAAGTTATGGTCGTTTAAAGATTAGGGGCAATTCTATAAATTACACTTAAAAACGAAAAAGAACGAAAACGCAGGGGGCCATTCTGATAACGGCACCCTCTGTCTTCTTCCTCTCAATTTCTCCAGAAACCCTAGTTTCCAGAGGTTTCCACCACCGCCAATGGTGGCACCGCCATTGGCAGCACCTCCATAGTAAGGCTATAAAAAGCCCCTATTCCCTCCTCTTCGAATCAAGATTTTTCCGGCCATTGGAGGCTGGGGTTTTCGGCAAAAATTGAAAAACCCGTCTTCAGCTTTCCCTGCACATTCCAACCAGGCCCGAGTCAGGCCAGCCATTCCCATCTCTCCACCTCCCCTCTTCTTCCTCTGGCCTCATTGGAAGTTGGGGTTTTCCCCCTTCTTCATGGGTTCCGACGACATGGGGTTTTCATAGTGGAAAAAGGCAGCTGCACCACCAGAATGAAGGCGTCCCCGGCCACTCAGGTAAGCCCCTCTTTCCCCTCTCTCCATTTTTCTTTCCCCCAAGCCAAATCCATGCTGGATCTGGTTTATCCCAGCCAATTTTACCTAGCCGGAGAACATCGTAGCTGGTTCCATCCGGCTTTGTGCAAACAAGGAGTCCCAGGGACGCCATGCTTCACATGCCCCTAGGACAGGGTCCCTAGGATGGGTTCCAAGCATGCGACAGTGCATAATACACAATCCCTAGTGCGGGCTTCGGGTGCACGCACGACGTGGGGCACGGGTCCTGGCTCGACCGGGATGCAGGGGGTGCTCTGGGAGCTGAGACGCACCATGCTACGCCAAAGACTCATCCACACGATGCCATCCAAGATGCGCGTCATAGTGCATCACTTGGGCATGAATGTGCGCATGTGAACGCAGTCCCTGGCACGGCCTTTGGGCGCACACGACGTGCAGGAAACCATGATGCGCGGACCTCATAAGACTATAAAATTAGGATCATAGGACAATGTATAGAGTCTAACCATTGAATAGTAGATCCATATCATAGGATCTAGCCTGACACTGAATTAGGCAAGGACCCATGGACCCTAAAAGGCAGATCTAGTGATCTAATTTCTAAATAGATCAAAATTAATAAGGACTCGTTGTTATCCATTCATATCCAGGATTTTATAAATGAGACCAGGGTCGGGTTGAGTAATAAAGGACGCGACTCCAGGAAACATTGAGGTAGGTGCTCTATTGCTACTAGACTTTTAAAAACAACCCATGATTGCTTTGAGAATGCATGTTTTAAATTTTAAGTTACATGACTTGTTTACTATGAATTGATTTGATAAATGAATTTAGTATGCATATGACAAATACATTATGCATGGACATGTTTTGCAAACGATTGCATAAATTGCATAATTTGTGAGTATTGAGTTTTGAAAAATTGCATGTCCTTGAGGGTTATCAAAAAATGCTGGAGTGCCCAAAAGACACTGGGTAGGCAGTTGTGAGGGCCAGGCAGTTGTGAGGGACCCAAAGAGGACAAGTTTTGAAAAAGAGGTTTTTACCTGTTTGCTCGTATATGATTTGGGCTAGTAAGCACATGGGCGCTATGTCGAGAGGTCTGGGGTGGCCTCCCAGCCTCTACCATTATTAGGTGGAAAGGGTACCACGCCAAAAAAGGCATGTCCCTACTTCGAGTGCATGTGGTACAGGGGCTACCACTGGTGTCACAGAACTGAGTCAAAGTGTCATATGCCCCGTGGAGCCTATGACTGTGTGTCCCCAGGTACCCGGGGACCACACGGCTAGGAGGTCATGGGCATAGTGTGTCTATGTTTTTGAGGATTTACTTGCATTGCATATGGCAAGTCGACCATACCATACCATATATCCATGAGTTGGATTCAGTTGAGCATCTTATGCATATCATTATTTTTATGATATATATGATACTTTCGACTTGGATTATGCGATTCTTTAAGTCGTGAGTATTCTATTTCGACAATGGTTTTTAATATCATGAGTGTTCAAACATGCACATGTTTTAAAGAGCATATGATTTTAAACATGGCATGCATTATAAAACTAGTAGTGATAGACTCTTATTGAGTATAGTATATACTCACCCAATCCTTAACATTTTTCAGACACAAGTAAGCACTTAAGGACAGGATACGCCCGTGATAGAAGACACCCAAATATATCATTTTTCAGGACAGCTCCACTCACGAGTAGAAGATGCCTCAGGAAATGTTAGTGCTATGAGCAAGTAAATCAAAAGGAGACAATTATACATGTAAGTAAACACTCTACCCTTTGGACATGTATTTGTATTTATTTACAATTGGGTTGTGAGCTGTGACTAGATAGACCTGGGAAAACATTTATGATTTCTGAGGTTTTTCAAAAACTACTTTGGTTGTTGTGAAAGCAAATGACACTCGGGGTTTTCAAAATGAGTTTAAAACAAAAAGATTTTCTACTGCATTGCATTGTTTTTATAAAAATGGTTTTCAAATAGGGATGCATCCCACCTTAGGAATTAGATATTGCATTTTAAAATGCATGGGAAAACCCGGGTCGTCACACACCATCACATGGAATGTCTTGAAGTGTTCAAATACGTGGTCCTTACTTTTTACAAAGTATACCCATAGCCTCCTAGATACATCGTCTATAAAGGTTACAAAATATTTATTTCTACCCAATGACTCTACTTCTATGGGATCACATACATCATAGTACACAAAACTCAATAGTTCTTTTCTTTTATTAGAAGAAGATGAGAAAACAACTCTATTTTGCTTGCCAAGCAAACAATGATTACAAGGATGGTGAGTTATACCTTTGGCTATTTTGATAAGTTACTTCTTTGCAAGTATGAATAGCCCTTTCTCTCCCATGTGACCAAGTCTTTTGTATCAAAGGTTTAGCGATGCCTCATCTTCCACTATCTTAAGACTATCTTTGCATATCCACGTGTGGGTCTTGTACAGTGTGATGCAAATATACCCTTTTGCTATGATCATCGCTCTTTTCATTAGTTTCTGAGTACTATTGCCGAAGTAGATGGAGTGGTCTTATCTATCAATGGTTAGAACTAAGATCAAGTTTAGCATGAGTTCCTATATGTGCCACACCTCCATGAGCACTATTGTGCAGCCAAGGTTTGCTTTTATCTGCCATCTCTGATCCTAATTATCTTTGAGGAACTATCATTCCCCATCTTCACAATGCCAAAGTCTCCTTCTTTATAAGTGACGAAGAAGTCCTTGTGTGAGGTGGCATGGTAGGAGGCTGCTGTGTATATTACTAACTCTATTTCACTCTTGACCATGTGCAGGAATGATTCTACTTAGGAACGAGCATTGTTATGTCCTGAGCAATGATGACTTGTGTTTTTCCATTGTCTTCCTTTGATTTGCCTTGTCCAATCTCCCTCTTGAGTTTTCAGTAATCCTTCTTCATATGGCCTCAAATGTCATAATGGAAGCACTTGTATTACTCCCTGTGTTTGTTGCAAGTTTGCGATCTCCCTCTGTGTCTACTTTTACTCCTCCCCTTGCCCCTGTCTCTTCTGCTATGTTTATTTTTTGTTACCAGGGCATGTGCCTAAACTATACCAGCTTCTTTTCTCCTAGCCTCCTCATTGAAATTCATGGTCAAATTACCTTCTGAAGTTGAGTTACTATGTGAGATTACCAATGTCTCCTAGCTCTCAAGTAGTGCACTCAGCAATAGTAGGCCTACCCTTTATCCCTCAATTGTAGCGCTTCTTTTCTCCTAGCCTCCTCATTGAAATTCATGGTCAAATTACCTTCTGAAGCTGAGTTACTAAGTGAGATTACCAATGTCTCCCAGCTCTCAAGTAGTGCACTCAGCAATAGTAGGCCTACCCTTTATCCCTCAATTGTAGCGCAACTGATCCTAGCTGATTTACTAGATTTTAAAATTCATTGGTGTGTTTAGCTACAATCATTCCTCTGCTCAATTTGAAGTTTACTGCCCTTTTCATTTACAAATGCCTTATTTCAAGTAGTCTTAGCCTAATACATTTTTTCTAACTTTTTTCAGAGAACATAGGCATTTTCTTCTTGGGCTACGTACTAAAATATGCTATGGTCAATGCACTTTCTTATCTGACGTATATTTTTCTTATTCATTTTAATCTAGTCTTTTATTGGAATCCCCTCAGGTCTTTTCCCTGATCATCTAATAGGTTATGGAGATTTTTACAGTATAAAATATCCTCCATCCTAGGTCTCCACAAGGTATAATTAGTGGCATTTAGTTTTATCATAGTTCAAGCCACAATATTTTTTCTGAGTCGAAGTTCTCCATGCCTTCTTGGAGTTTGTTTCTATCTTATCTAAGTCAAAATGTGAAAAATAGAGTGCACAGTTGAGTCTAAAATAGTCAAAAACCTTAAAAGGTGAGTCTTTATCAAATTTGAGGATTGCCCAAATTTTTGAGTATAGGATGTCTTTCTCAAGTTTGGGGGGTGTTAATTAGGTATAAAGGTGTGAACTTGTAATTTTGTGTGGTATTAATTTAAGCCATCAGGGGATGTCACTAATAAGCTAGGTTTAGATTATTTCTGACCTTAGGGAGTGTTCTTATTAAACTGAGACCAACATTTTTTAGCACTAAGTATAAAAGGGTAAGAATGAAACCCTAACCTGATTCTTTCTCCTTCCCCCTTTCTCAGATAGCTATCACGATCGCCCTCTGGCGATGCGTGGTCTTCAATTGGCAACAAGTGTAATCTGTGTTGCTCCACCAACATTTTTCAATTGTGTTGGCTTCAATTATCAACAGTGCTTGGTGGCTGTGGTGGGAGCAATAATCTAGCTAATCTCTTCCTCAACATCAATGGTGAGCATATAAGTTTATTAGGTGTTTTTTTTTTTTTTGGTAATAACCGACTGTGATCTTCTCGGAAGGTCGCCAAATGCGGACTTCTTAGGGCCTGTGGTCGTTGGCTAGATTGTCGACTGCAATCATCTAGATCTTAAATGTGATATTCTTAGACCCTAGATCCCTTGCTGCAATCTTCTTAGACACTGTAGTTGTTCGGTAGATCACCCATTGCAGGCTTCTTCTTTTTTGTTCAAATACCAAATATGTCGATCTGCCAAACAAAAGAAAATAGCTGTTTCGATCTGTTTTCACCAACTAGCTGAAACCCTGTCTTATCTCTCCCTCCTCCCCCCCCCCCCCTTTTGCTGTTTTGGGCTAGTCAATCTAGACTAGCCTGATCAGTCTAGGTTGCTATGCTCCAGTCTGATCTAGTCTAGATCTAAACTGGGCCGGTCCTTGGCTTGGACTGGATAGGAGTTGGTTGATGTTTGAACTAGGCTAAGTCTAGGCTAGGCCACTCATCAGCCTGGACTCGTACTAGCCTGGGCCATTGTTCAGTCTAGACCTGTCCTGGGTTGGGCCTATTAGACACCTGAGTAGTTTCTAGACTGAGCCTATGTTGGAGAGCCCTAGTTCTAAACTGGATCTGGGCCTGATCGAGTCTATCTCAGGCACTCTTCTAGTATTCAACCTACTCTGATACCACTTGTTATGCACAAAAAAATGAAACTAAACCATTAAAAGCATATGCAACAGGCCAGATTTATGTGGTTCAATTTGTTTGGCCTACATCCATGGGAAGAAGGGGAGAAGTTTTCACTATGAGAAGGAAAAATTGTGG
The DNA here is from genome assembly GCA_035236585.1 of Warburgia ugandensis. Taxonomy (NCBI): domain Eukaryota; kingdom Viridiplantae; phylum Streptophyta; class Magnoliopsida; order Canellales; family Canellaceae; genus Warburgia; species Warburgia ugandensis. Next base: position 54,668,700 of record CP141133.1, on the reverse strand, counting down.
GATAATCACAACACTATCTCTGGCTACAATTTATAGAATTTCAGAGAATCAAATAACTAAGTTTCTACCTTGATTTTATAATTGATCCTCATCTACTTCATTCTTATCTTAATTGATCCATATCTTATTGATCCTTATCTTAATTGACCCTTATCTAATTGACCCTTATCTATAGCAGGTTTCTTCATATGGGCATCGCAGGTACTACCACAGCCAAGCTCCTCCTCAATAAAATTCTCTTTCTTTCAATAAAAGCTCTAAAAGTTTATCTATACATAGGGTTAAAAGTGCTCAGGGGCCTAAATTTAAGAGGAACAAAAATTTTCAAGCCACTCAAGTCCAGTGTTAGATAGGCCACGATCCAAAAGTTGCAACATGGTTGATAAATGATTTTACCATTCATTTTACAACAGAAAATTGCTAATGGAAGTAAAGGATGAGATAATAGAATATATTTTTACTAGGCAATGTATGATTTAAATCACTTACCCATTGTGTATACAGTCTCCATCTTACGCATCAGTGGTCATTTACGTCGATCTTTTAAAATAAGTTCAACATCAAGTCAATAGATAATAAGGCCATAGACCATTGTTTATCTTTCCTCTACATTCCTCCTACCAAGGATTTATATGCATGACTAAAAGGAAATGTGGAGCACAGATTCTGGTGATTCATACCTCTGATCCATCTCAGAGAGAACGTGCCCCAAAAATCTTCTCCATCGGATGATTCCTCATAATACTTTATAAAGTGAGGATCGAGATATCAAACATCATCTAGGTAGCTAGTAGCTACAATTTGACCCGAAGATAAATGGTTCAGATCATCAATGTGGCCTGACATTTACTTTTTACAAGTGCAAATTCATTCTATTCTTATCATAATTCTTAAAGATCATTAGATCAGGCCGGTTTCCTAGAAGTCTTTAAGCTCAACATCCATGCGATGGCTGCAAAGGCCATATCTTCTTGCAAGGATGAGGTGAATGATTGGAGAGGAAAAGAAGGCATGCCAAGCGACGGTCAATCCACCTTTAATGGCAGCTTTACCTGCGGATTAGAAAGGGTTCTCCCAGGAACCAGTCACCGAGAAAACCACACAGTAACTTAGCAGTTTTTGTCGCAAATTCCCTTGTGGAGATGTGGGCCTCTCAACCCATGAAAATCTGTATTTAAACATGGAATCAAGGCCATGTGAATTATCCTTTTTCAGCAGCAGCGCCAGACACAGGAATTGAAATGATATCTGCACTCCCATACCTGGTCCTGGTTGAACTTGGTCAATTAACCCTTCTGTAATTAGCTGTAAAGGCTGTTTTACTTCCTTAAAAGCTGCCAAAAATCTTATGAAAGAAGTGTTTAACTTATCTAAATATGCAGTGCAGATATCATTTCCCGAAAAGGAATATCCTCCTTTTTGGGAGATTTTATATGGTGCTGGCCTACCACCAATGTACAACCGTATTAGATGCGCAGTTAACAGTACAAGTGAGGCACAACTCTGTGCTGATCAGAACTGTTCCTCACTTTACTCCCCAAGAATCTCATGCATGGGATAATCCTAACCATTGACTTTCTCAGCACTACACTTTACACTTCAAGCCAATAGAGGATAGAAATGATGGGTCTTACTGTACTGAGTCAAAAGATCATCCTTATCTGGATGATCTCAACCAATAGCATATTGTCTGGCCCTCTAATTCAATGTTACCACAATGCTAATTTATGGTGGGGTCATCTGGTAACTTGTACAGCTAATCTGATTGAGAGCTTAAGTATAAAGAAGTAGAACATCACTAAAAGGCGCAAAATGATGAATAAGAAGTACCTAGTTTTACTGACTCTTTTAGATAAATAGTCAGGCCCCATAGTGCAATAGTGATCCATCACCACCACCCCTCAATCGATCTTTATTGCCTTTTCATCAAGATACTGATTAAGGACTTAATGATAGAGACTAACGGTGGTCCATCGACTAAGGCCACTGCTCACAACCACTGCTACCTTCGACTGCAGGAGCTTTCACATATGTGGTGGTTGTCGGATCAAATATACAAGTTTACTACCGCAGCTTAAAGTAGAAAATTTGGATGTTAGAATCATCCAATTGCTGTGATGTTTTGGGATACAAGACATCTCAAGCAAAGAAAGATCTGATGGACAGGTCCGATCACCAAAGATTGGGCTTACCGGGAAAAAAATAGGGGCGCTGTACTGAAACTATTTGCCCGAGGTTACGAATAATCAGATGGACTCACCATACCCCAATATTCTTCTCAATTGGCTGATCTTCCATTTGCTGGGGATTCTATAAAGCATAAACTTTTGTGCCATGGTCTATCTAGATGAGTTCTTATTTGGTGACCAGATATGTGGATTAGCACACTGATCTAGATGGGGTAAAAGATACATGGGAGACCCACCTGGTTGCTCATCCAACCGCTCATCTCTTACAGCACATCTTAGATACCTTATATCTCGTAAGTCTCCTTTTATTTGATGATGTTAACCATCCGATCTCACTAACTTTCTACCTATCTTTTTCTTTTTGAGCCTTCCAATTTCCACTACAGAATTATAGTGAATAACATCATCCAATCAGAGCCTTTGGAATTCATGGCCTCTCTTAAGTGTAACCTAAAAGATGAGGAAAGCCAAAACCAGGGTTCACATGTCATTTTTATGCTTCTTCAGTCATGCTTGTTGAGAGTATAGAACCTAATTAGCTTGATCCTATTGTGCTCATATTGAATTATGTTGTGCTACGAATTGGGAATCTAAGGATGAAACTCCCTATGCAGCTTACTAAGGGATGCAAGGGGTCCAGTGCAGCCATGTAGGGTGTTAGAGAGTAGTGACTCCAAAAAAGGTTGACAATTATAATATAAGGAGCAATTGTATCTTTTGACATGATATATATATATATATATATGTATGTATGTATTTGCACAACCATAAGTGTTAAGTATTCAATTTTGGTCAATATACCCCTAATTTAGCATTTAATTAGATTATCTAATCGATCAAATTTGTAATTTTTAGCTTGATTTTGAATTTAGCTCTAATTAATCATCAAATCATTAATTGTCAAAATCAACGGTTAGATGATCATTAGAGCTTATTAGATGCTTAATGCAGATGACTCTAATTTGGTCTTTTATTTTGCAGATTAACTAGAAGAAGCTCTCGTGGCTTAAATCAAAAGTTAACAGTGCAAATTATCTTAAAGAGCAATAAAAAAAGCTAGGATGGTTTCCTAATTGAGAATTAAACTACAAAGTAAAGCATGCTAAGGTGGAGGAGAAATTTTGCAATTTTTTAAGTAGAAACCAAAGAAGAAAGTTGGGAGAAAAGGAAAGCATGAGAAAAGCATAGAAGGCAGCCACCTTACTCTTGAGATACTCCTTTTTGGCTGGACACTAGGGAGGAAACCCATCAAACCCCCTTTCCTCTTAATTCTCCTTTTTCCTCTTCTCTCTCCCTCTCACTATATCCATTATTCTCTCTTCCATGTAACTCCTCACTTCCTATCTTGGGCTAACTGTAGGAGGCATGTAGACCCACCACCTCTCTTTTTCCCTCTCCTCTCTTTGGCTAGAGATTGTAAGAGGAAACCATCACTCCCCCCCTCTTTCCCTCTCTTCTCCCTTCTTCTCACTCTCCCCTTTAGGCTGAATCGTAGGAGGCAAGCAGTCACCCCCTTTCCTTTCCTTTTATCCCTCTCTCATTCTCTCTCTAGTCTCTTTGCGTCCACCACCCGACCAGCACCCTATTTCTCTCTTAGCACCTACCTCCCCTAAGAAAACCCCATTTTTCTGGAATTATTTGAAATTAATTAGAATTTTTACTAAAATAGAGGTAGAATATTATATTTAATATCATATTAATTTTTAGAAAAAGAATCAAGTCTTGAAACATAGATATTAGAATCATTCCCAGGAAACTAGTCAGAATGACTATAAGCACACTGAAATCTGAGCTCGGGTGAAAAATCTCTATTTTTTGTAATTTTTGTGAATTTACATTTACCCATAAAGATAAAATGATCATTTTACTTTTTTGTGGGGTCCACAAAAGTTAAGTGAGCTGGTGGACACTCAGCTTAGGTAATATCAATGATGAAGAATAACCATAATAAGGAATATGCTTTGAATTTAATAAGAAAAGCAAAAAAGTATTTAAAATTAAAATAATTCAAAAATAGCCCTATAAATACCCCTCCCACTATTTCCATGAAATTTCACAAATCTTAAGGCTCTCTCTCTCTCTCTCTCTCTCTCTCTCTCTCTCTCTCTCTCTCTCTCTCTCTCTCTCTCTCTCTCTCTCTCTCTCTCTCTCTCTCTCTCCAGCCATAACGGCGGTCCCCACATGCACTCGACACAGGAACCAGCCTGTGCTAGGTTGGCATGTCCTGAGATGTGCCTTCCACCCGACACCTCGACAAACATGCCAACCAGGGTTTGTTTTCCTAGCTGGCAAAATCATCCCCGACTCCCTCATTTAGCACCGAAAAGAACCAAAGAGACCCAAAATCCATTCCCCTTACCGTCCTCTCCATTACCCCTCTCTCATTTCTCTTCCCTTGCACTGACAAGCACCCCAACGACAAAAAAAAAATAGAAACCCTAGCCGTCCAGCTAGGGTTTCAAAATTCGGTAAATTTCTCCTTCTTTGGCTCTCTTCTCTACTCCAAACCAGATTTAGGTAAGTCTTTCCATTCCCCATGTTTTCCAGCATGTTCCCCCCTTTGGTTTGGTTCACCGGCAACTGAATCATCGATGAACTAGATCCGGTGACCTAGGATTAAATCACCAGTAAATCAACACTTTTTGGGAATTCTAAACCATTAAATCAGTTCAAAGGGTCCCAAAACCATAGGATGTGATATCACAGATCGATCTAAAAGTTGATCTAGGGAAGAGCTGATCTGACAGTCCAAATCAGACCGTCTCGGCTATCCCAGGTTACCCCTCCTCGTACACCGACTATCACTGGTGGAATGCAGTGTGGGTGAGCCACTGATCAATCCGTCGATTTGTGAACCCAGATTGAATCTGGTCCTTGTTTTGATCTGAAACCTTAAAACTTCAATTCAGAGCCCATTTTAACTCCAAATCAATATCAGAAAGAAGCCCTATATTCTTGGTGAATAGTAGAATATAATGAAAACATAAAATTTAGATTTTATTTACTGTAAAATTCTATAAATTACAAAAAGTGATACTAATTCTCAAGATCAGTCAAATCTGACATGATCAGACCTTGGATTTCTGATCCATCAGTGATCTAGTGATGAGGGAACATGGAATCAAGAGTTAGATGTGACTGATCTAGGATGAATTAAGAAATTTAACCTTAATGAAAGAGAAATCTTAAAAATAATCATGGATTTACTTAATCTGACTAATCCAGCATGATCAGAAACTATAAAACAGTATGGATGATGATCTAATGATAAGATCATGAGAAATAGATGGCCTAATGTGGCTAATTTGGGATAGATTAAAATCTATACCCTTGATTTGGATAAATTGACTTAAGATCTTCTTAATCGGTTGGATCAAGAAAGATCAAATCATATGATGAGATGCATCAATGATCTAGTGATGATGTCACATTAAGACAATGTGATAAATCTAATTAAAAATGAAAGATAAAGATCTAAACCCTTAATGGGGTGAAAAATGAATAGAAATCAAAATATGATCATTTGATCAAAATAAATAAATGTGATGTATTTAAATAAGCATATAAATTATTAAATTCTATTATAAATGTTCTTTTATTTGCTTAGTAGATTTAATCGTTAGATTTATTTATTTACACTTTAATTGTTCATATTATGTAAATTACATGAAAAATGTAATTAAATGAAAATAGATATTGATGAACATTTACAATGAATATAGACATGGACTTAATGATAGTAAAGGCTATAATTAGTAAGAAAATATAAGGAATATCATTTCTTTGGTCCAAATTAGGAGAATAATAAATTCTATGAATGACATTTTAAATGTTCATGGATTTAATTAAAATCAAAGAGCAAGAGTACTTAAGGTTTAATGCTTATAAAACCTTATGAAGGTTGAGCTAAGGTCACCCTAGTAAATGCTGAACATGGTGGTTAAGGGGGTTCTCTAATAGAGCCTCGTTCTTCCCCCACCTTCTAACGACGTTTATGAGGTCTAAATGCCTCCTTGCATGAGGAATGAATTAACCACTTTGTAAGTAGCTTTTAATTGGTAAGCCTTAGTCAATTCTAAAATAAGGAGGAGCTGTCTAAAATTAGGAGTGTATAAATTATCTTCAATCAGTAAAACATTAATTGGTTGAATAATAATAAGATCATAAAAGGATAGTAAACTATCTAATCCTAATAAAAATAATAATTAAGATAATCAAAGATCAAACAATATCCATAGGGAGATCTTGAATGATCAAGAATCATAAGAATCATAATATTGTATGTATGTTTTGAAGTAGTATAAATATTAGATTCAAATGTAGATTAATATATTAGATCCTTAATCAATATGATCCAAGGAATAAGATCAAAATCATCCTATGTAAGGATGATCAAAAGAACAATTAGAAAGTATAAATAAGTTAAGGAATGACTATATACATGTGATTTGATAGATACATGCAGGATATGATGATCAAAATCAATGGGATGATAGATTGTTGTAAAGGTAGGTAGACCTTAAGAATATATTCAATATATAAGATACATGTATTTTACACATGATCTTATCCTGATAAATGAGTTTTCATTTTAATTGCCTTAGAATTGTTATGAATCAACAAATGATGTTGAAATGAATACAAAGAAATTGATTAAGTAATTATGAAATTACTTAAGACAACAAATGATGTTGAAATGAATACAAAGGGATTGATTAAGTAATTATGAAATTACTTAATGGGTAGAATGGGAAGATTTTAACTATATAAGTTCCACTCCCAAATCTTAAGGAAAGAAGTTATAGGCATGTCCTATTATAACCAGACACATAGTTTGTAAGTATTAAAATATTATTTTCCATACAAGCATGGAGGCTTGTGATTTTTTTTTAAAAGGGCTTATGCCTGAGGATGCCAATGCTATGAGAGTTATGAGCATTTGGCTACCCACTCTCCAAAACTGATTATGATGATGATACCATGTCCAAAGAGAGGCAAAACATCAGGTGGGGCAATTATGGGAAGGTCGCCATTATGACAACCATAGTTCCCCTCATAGGAACATGGATCTATATTTTCACTGTAGTATTAGTGGAGCATTATGTAGTTATCCAGGTGCGATATACAAATTGAGACTGCAAGCATAGTAGTCCTTTAATATTTTGAATTATGATGCAATAGATTATGGCATGATGAGATGCCTATGTTATGGCATGATGAGATGCCTTGTGTTATAGCATGATGAGATGCCTTGTGTTATGGCATGATGAGATGCCCAATAAAAGTTATTATTGATGTTATATTAGAGGATGATTCCCAATATAGTATGACTATATATTAACACCTAGTATTAATATTGAAATCAGCTTAGAAATGAGATATTATTGATGATATTCACTATTTTCAGTGATTATATATATATGTAATATATACATATAATTCATATGATGAGTGAAGGATAAAATGGTTATCCAATTGTATAAATTGATTTATATCATGGATATAATGAACTGTTGATTTTGAGATATATTGAATATATTTCTTAAATCTCCTACCAAGCATAGCTTGCTGAGATATTGTAAATGTTTGAATGTTTACAATATCTCAGATACAGTTAAGGAAGATTGAAAACTCAAGACTTGTGGATAATCATCACCGAACTATGGCTTAGGGTATTTACTCTGAGGAAGATTGTACTGATTTTTTTTGTAATTTGAATTGTAATATTTGGACAAGGTATATAATAACCACAAAGGTTGTGTATGTGAACCACGGGATCAATCTTGATTTTAATAAAAGTATTTCTATTGATATTCAATGGAGAAATTTTATTTTATCCAAAAATCTATGTTTGATAAGTAATTTGAGGTGGCACTTAGGTTTTTGACAAATCAATTTCAAAGAAAATATGTTACCACTGTTTATATTTTTAAAAAAATTCAAATTCAGGGCCCTACCTTTGCACATATTTATGAAAATGTGTTTTAAAAACCCGGGTCATCACATGCCCCAGCTTCTCTTTCTCCTCCCCACCCAAACCTGACCTCCTTCTCTCTCTCTCTGTCTACTCAACACCGGTAAACCAACACCAGTTCTCCCCTATTTCATCTCTCTATCCCTCTCTCGTTTCTCTGCTCAGTCTCACCAGACGACCCTTCTATTCCAACTCAGCCTACTGCTCACCTCTATCTCCCTTTCTCCTCCCATCACCGATCAACTCCACCCACAGCACCAGCAGTCCCCTATTCCTCCCTTCTCTCTTTCCATCCATCTACCCTCGTCTTTATCTCTCCTTTGTTCTTCCACAGCCCACACCAGCATCACATATTAATTGACCCGGTCATGGCAGACGCCAGAATCCTCTCTCTCTCTCTCTCTCTCTCTCTCTCTCTCTCTCTCTCTCTCTCTCTCTCTCTCTCTCTCTCTCTCTCTCATACCAGCACTACACCATCTCCCCCTCAATTTCACCTTTCTTTCTTCATTCCATTATCAATTTGGATCAAAACCCAACTTGGGTTTGTCCAAAATCCCCTTCTTTCCCACTCTTTCTACCTCCCCTATAGTCATCTTCTTCTTCTTCCCTGTGGACTTTCCCTTCATTTTTGTTAAAAAACCAAAAATGGAAAATTTCCATTTTTACCCCTACATGTTATGCTTTAATTCCATCTATGTCCATGCTTTAATTCTATCTGTGTACCTACTTTAATTTCATCTGTGTCCCTATCTTTTGTTTGTTTTGCTTTATCTTTATTCTGCTTATCTAGGAACTGTACAATCCAAGTCAGATTAATTAAGGTTTAACCTAATTAAAGAGTTAACCTTAACCATAAAGATTTCTCAATTTCTCCTCCGTTTCAGATCTGATTTTCAATTAACTTTTAAATTTCATTCTTAGTACATCCCTGGAGTTAATTAAAGTCTTTGATCTTTAATCTGAAATCTAAAACTCGATCTAGATCGTCCAAATCCTAGAATTACCATTTAGTCCAAATCTTTAAGATTTTGAGGAATCTTCCAAATCCAACCCTTGGATCTTTAATCAAGGACATGCTAAAGATATTGACAAGGCTGATGGACTCCAAGATGATCAGATTTGAAGAAATTGACAGGGGTTAAGCTAAGAAAGTAGAATTTTCTCGTTATTTGGTTTATTTTCTTTCTTTTTGAACTATAAGTTTTGTAATTTTTAGCAGTTGAGTAGATCTGAACTTTGATTCCAATTCCAATCATTCCAATAATTTATTTTTAATTTTTGGCAATTAAATTTTATTTAAACTCCTACTTTTTAAGTTGAATCTCCATGGGATTGACCTGTACTGGCATAAGCTACACTACAATAACCCGTGCACTTACGGTAAAACAATACAACAATAGGGCTCTACAAAAGGTGAAGAAATCTTCTATATTTTTTGGCTGTTATTTTCGAACAGTGGAGATAGTGAAACTAGTGTGAGTTCATAGATGTACTTCAATTAAGAGATAACTACGGATATCTATATATTTCTTGCTTTTCATCTTTTTGCAACTTCATAACAATTCTCTGATCCTGATCATAAAAAAAATTACTTAGGATATGCGCTCCGCTTGCAATTTAAGCTGCAGTAGAAACTTACACAGCTATTTTGGTGGGGCAGCCACTCTAATGAAACTGTTTTGCAGATGTAAAACTCACTACCAAAAGAAAAGAAACAGTGTCCCGCGCGCATTGCAAGATTGAGCGCTTCTCATGCTATTTAGTTATGAGTGAAAAGTCGCTATCGCAACCCTACAAGTGGTTGATGGGTAGATGAAATGCGCTGCTCATGCTCATCCGGGGGCCTGCAATTGTGAATTAGCCCCACCTCATAACGGACTTCAAATGGGCAATCGTTTTCAATTGACAATCAGTTGTACGGGTTTCCCATGTTGAGCTTGTGAACCATCAATGGGGAGACTGCATGATCCCTTGCCAGCAAAGAGGAAGGGGCATCTCTTTCTCAATTGAGGTTTCCTTTTCTTGATTGCAGTTTAACTTTCTTTTATCTCTCTCTTTCCAATACAACCAGTATATTTGAATGCACGGGTTGACCTATTTCATCTTTAATTCAAAGCACTAATTCAGGTAGAGTCTACTTTGAAAAATAAGCTTTGATTTAAGTGGACCTCTTAAATAAGATGAAAAGAACGGAGAGAGAGAGAGAGAGAGAGAGAGAGAGAGAGAGAGAGAGAGAGAGAGAGAGAGAGAGAGAGAGAGATTTCTTAATGGAGAAATGACATCTCCACTCCTTGTAATTAATATACTCCGGCACCTTGAATGATTATTTGGTCATTTAATAGTTATAAACTTTGACTTTCAGTTACAAACTGAAAAGTAAATTTAAATTCCTGAAAAACCACTTAGGGGGCGAGTGAATATCGATTGCAGGTATGGGACTATCATTTTCCTTCTTAATATCCGAAATTAAGACAAATAGAAGTTAGGAAGAAACGGTGTGCCAGAGAGAGCAGCGGAAGGAGAGATTGCATAAAAAATAAAAAAGTTAATGATTCTTAACGGATCCACGTATTTGATTAATAATCAGAGGAGATATTACATTAGAATTAGAAGCTAAATAGAAAACTTTAGAAAGAGGGCGATTTTAAGGATTAAGGAGATACTTAATTAGAATTAGAAGCGGGGTTCAAAGATATGCCTACATGGATAAAAGCAAGCAGAATTGAAGTGGGAATTTGCTTTTACCCATCCTATTTAGAATCCACTCATTAAACTGATGACATACAATATAAATAATTAAAATTAAAATATTCAAAAATGCCTACATAGTACAACGAAAAATGGATTCAAAGAAAAATGCCACATGATGTGGTTCAAAGTGCTAAAAAAAACCTTATTCACTTAATGTATAGCAAAAAAATTATAAAGATACAAAAGAAAAGAAAAAGAAGAGAACATTGGTCTAACGGATAAAGATAATATGCTTAAATGTGGCTTAGCAAATGAATGGTGTAGATGATGGAGCCATCAGGCCCACCATTTTCAAAAGTTTTTTTTTTTTTTTTTTTCTTAAAAGATGGAGTTATCTTCCTAAGAGAGAGTATACTTCAATAAGGCGATCAAATAGACGGACATTATCACTAGGAACGGGATTGTTGAGTTTATGGACCATCAATGGTAGACTACATATCCTAGCCACAAGGTACGTAAGTTCCATAACAATCCACCGACTATGGGTCTAATCCTAGCCGCAGCCCGTAAGGCACATGTGGGTTCATTTGCTTTTCTTAATTCTTTGAGGGAAATTTCCATTTCCAGAAAATCCACCAAACTTTTGGACACTTCACACTTCGCGATATTCTTTTACTAAAAAGAGCCTGCCCCGAGGAGACTTAGTTTTCTTTTCCTGCCTGTAGCTCTAATTTTGGGGCAAAATTACCCCTGCAACTTCGGCCAACGGCACCGCTGCAACCCATATCAAAAATTTTATGGATGTTCTTCATTTCACGACTAATATCAGATTTCTTATTCTCTGAATTTTTCTCAAATTTTCAACCCATTCTTCAATCGTTTTCTTCCTCTTCTTCTTCATAACCGGCATTGCCGGAGGTGCCAGAAGAGCAGCTGCTCCGCTTCCCAATGAACCACAGATGTATCTACTGGAATATTTTTCGTCAAATATTTAGATCTCCTAGCCATTTATTTTCATATTCTAGCACGAGATTTCTTGGAACCCTGCCGATGTCGATCCAAACCCAGATAAAAAAGGAGGGTTTTACTTCATGTTCCAGTTGGCAAGTAAAACCTTTTTGAAGAAGTTGAAAATAATTTTATTATTTTATCATCTTACTTGTAAATGAATATGCATATCTATATTAGTTTATATGTAAGAAATAATAATAATGAAAACCATCTTCGGCTTCTTCAAAGTGTGGCAACCTTAAAATGACATGAATTGATCTTTAACATTCCCTCAAGTCAAGGGCATTCCCCGTAAGGAATGTGATGCATCAAGCCCCGCATGCAATGAAAAATAGGCAAAGGTTGTTAGGACATTTTCCTGGAAGCGATGCGCTACATTGGATCTAAGGCATAGTGAAAAATAAGCAAGGGTTGCTAAAGCACCCCTTCAGAAGTGACGTACTGTATTAAAACCCAAGTGCAATGAAAAGTATATATGAGCTTATATCATAAGAGTCGAGAAGTAGGCAGGTAAATAGGCTATCTCAAGAGCATAAGATTTGCATCGCCGCATGGAATATAAGGATATTGGCAAGTAATAGTCTAGAGTTAATACATATGATGAAACATAAGAGAGTCAATATAACTTGTATCTAAGAAACCAAGTGAAAAAAGGGCTAAAACTAGATAAATCGGTAGGTATAACATCTGGACATAGGAAAGGATAACAACAGAAATGATGTAAAAATAGTGGTTGATAAAGAATTAAAAGATAAAGTTATAGATGTTAAAAGAACTAGTGACAGAATTATAATGATAAAACTTATTCTAAAAAAGTAGATCACAAATGTTATAAGTGCATATACACCACAAGTAAGGTTGAAAGCTATAATCAAGAGACAGTTTTGGGAAGATATTGAGGGAGTCATGCAAGAAATTTCTAACATAGATGGGATATTTATAGAAGTAGACTTAAATAACTATGTAGGAAAAGAAAATGAAGGATACGATAGGGTACAAGGAGCGATAGTATCAGAGAACGAAATGAGATGGTAGAAGTTATCCTCGATTTTGCTTTGGAATATAACTTGGCCATTGCAAACACATTCTTTTAAGAAGAGGGATAAACACTTAATAACGTTTAAAAGTAGACTCTATAAAAGTCAAATAGTATTTTTATTACTTATGAATACTGAAAGATCAATGTATAAGGATTGTAAGGTGATAACTAATGAGAGTTAACCTCACTACATAGGTTAATAGTTATGAAAATCTACATTAAAAGATGGAAGAAATGAAATGAACTTAGTAGGTATCTAAAAACTAAGTGATGGGACTTAAAAGGAGAGAAAATAACCTCACTCACAAATAAGTTGATGGTAGAAGGAAACTGGAACAATGAAACAGAAGTAAACACCACAGGGATTAATATGGTCGAGTCTATTAAAAAAAATTGGCAAAAGATATCACAAGAGTATGTAAAAGTAAAAGGCAATTAGTAAAGGAAACTTGGTAGTAGAGTGAAACAATGCAAAAAGTTATTAAAGAAAAATAGGCGTATTTTAAAGCATGGCAAAAAACTAGAAAATAATAAAAACTATGAATAGTATAAGAATGCCAAAAAGGTTACTAAGAAAATAATAAGTAAGGTTAAACTTAAGGCATATGATGATCTCTATAATAGACTAGGATTAAAAGAAGGTGAGAAAGATGTGTTTAAAATTGCAAAAATAAGACAACAAAAGGATAAGGAAGTAGACCATGCTACGTGCATTAGAAGTGATGATCAAAAGATATTAATCAAAGATGATGAGATCAAACAGAGGTGGGAGAGGTACTTTCAAAAATTATTAAATGACAATTGCCTCAAGAATATAAGGATTGAAATTTCTGTAAACCTAAATAACATTAGCCATTATAGATCTGACTATAACATTAGAATACCTAGAGTGAAAGAGGACTTGAAAAAGATGATATCAGGAAAGGCCCTAGCGCCCGATGGTATATCGATAGAGGTTTAGAAGCATATAGGAGATATTAGAGTAGTTTGGTTGACCATGTTATTTAACAAGATTATAAATTCAAAGAAAATGTCGAATAAATGGAAGAAGTGCTCTATTGTACCAATTTATAAGAATAAAGGAGACATACAAAGCTACACTAATTATTAGTGGATCAAACTTGTGAGTGACATTATGAAACTTTTTGAAAGAGTGATTAAGAAGAAGTTACAATATGAGACAAGTGTATCGGAAAATCAGTTTGGTTTTATGCTTGAGAAGTCTACAATGAAAGCTATTTTGTTACTAAGACAATTAATAAAAAAAATATAGGGAGAGGATGATGGACCTTCACATGGTCTTTATTGACTTAGAGAAAGCTTATGATAGGGTCTCTAGAGAGTTAATATGGAGGGTGTTGGGCAAGAAAGGAATTTCTCAAGGGTATATAGACATAATTAAATATATGTATGAGGGAGCAGTAATAAATGCTAAGACTACTAACGGAGGGACCAATGATTTTCATATCATTGTAGAATTGCACCAAGAATCAATATTAAGCTCATACGTTTTCACGTTGGTTATGAATGAGTTAACAAAACATCTGCACAAGAAGCTTCTATAGTGCATGCTATTTATAGATAATATAGTTTTAATTGATAAGATAAGGGAGAGTGTAAATACAAAGCTAGAGTAATGAAAAGAAGCATTAGAACCTAAAGGATTTAAAATCAGGCGAACCAAGACTAAGTATATGGAATGCAATTTTAGTAAGGAGGGAAGCGGGAGTGGAGTACTAGTAAAGATTGATAACCATGAAATCACCATAAAAGACTACTTCATACTTAATATCAATGATTCATAAGAGTGGGGAGATTGAGAGGGAAGTTAAGTAGGTTGGAACAAATGGAGATGTGCTTTTGGAATTTTGTGTGATCGGCGGTTGTTACTCAAATTTAAAAGAAAATTCTATAGGATAGCTATAAGGCCGGCCATACTCTATGGATCAAAGTGTTGGACAATTAAAGAACAACATGTTCATAGGCTGAGCATAGCAAAATGGGGATGTTGAGATGGATGAGTGACAAGATAAGAAATGATAGAATTAGGAATGAAAATATTAGAGAAAACTTAGGAGTACCACCAATAGGTAACAAGATGAGGGAGATTAGGCTTAAATGGCTTGGACATGTTTAACGGAGATTGAAAACTGTACCAATAAAGAGTGAGGCAATGCAAGTAGAAGATTCTAAAAGGACAACGAAAAGGCCCAAAGAACGTGGATAGAAATGGTGAGAAAAGATTTAAAAACTTTAGGGCTAAATGAAGCCATAGTACTTAATAGAGGGGAATAGAGGAACAAGATTAATGGGGCTGACCCCTAATTGAAATAAGGTCTCGATGATGATGATGATGATCTCTTTAGCTGATGAGTGTGGAATCCGCAAATTGCTAGTGAAGATTCAGATCAATATCATTAGAATTTCTAGACCCATAATCATTTGCAACCTATACTAATCATACCATTTGGAGACTGCATTGAATTACTGGAATAGGCTGAGATGTTGTTTTACCCACAAAGGGCTGTCAGTGATTAACATTGCAAGTACTATTTTTGTTGTTTTCGCTGAGACGTCTATACAGAATTGCAAAGAAAACAAGTAGCAAATTGAAAGGATCCCAATTTCTCTTTATATGGTTGGGTTTGAGAAAGGTGAAAATGGAGCTAAACGCGAACTAATGGAAGTAAGAATGAATAAATTTTGCAGTAAGAGAAAGAGGCGTCGAAAAAGACGTGGCTTCCTTTGTGGTTCCCGTCCCGAGTAGTTGTGTGACGTTGAAGTTGTGTATTTGATTACTAGGCGCCCGTACGTTAATGCGAGGTACTGGAGAGAGTATTTCGTATTCATGAAAGGATCATGATCGGCGGTGCATCCCGAGGGTATTTCGGTCCCAAAAACATGTTGACAATTATCGGTCCCTCTGACAATTAGGGTTCTAACATACAGAAAAGTGACTACAACTTTTGGGAATTATCCAGAAGTGGAATTCTCTCACTCTTTTATTTACGATTTCAAATAGTGTAAAGCACTTTGATTTTCAAAATTCTTAGTAAGCCTAGATTCATCTTGAAGCTTTTATCTATACATAGAGAGAGAGAGAGAGAGAGAGAGGAGAGAGGAGAGAGGCGAATTTTATCTGAGAGTTCCTTATGTTATAAGTATTTATTACTTAACGGGTATTCCTATACTAAGGAGAAAAATATTTCATCCCTAACATCTCTCACAATTCTTTTTCTTTTCTCTCTTCCATATTCACTCCAATTCTCACTTTACAATGCAGCCGCATGTGCACATGCCACTTACCAATATAACTAGAACATAAGGAGTAAAGTCCTGCACGCATCATACATCACACACGTGTGCTACGCCCCTACTCTAGTAAGAAAGGATCTGATCAGAACCGTTCATCTGATTTATCTTATTGTGGATGACTTTGTAATGCTAAAAAGTGCCGAGAGAATGAATGTGGAAACTGAAAAGTGTATTTTTATTCATTAATGCAAATATGGACGATCATAAACACTATTCAAAGAAAGTTTCAAAATGATCGAGTTGAAGCACCTTTTTTAGATGTTAGATTCACGATCTTGGTGATGTTATCATTTAAGATAATTGGACACAGAAAAATAAGATGAACCGTTTTGGTCAACCAAAGGTTAGGCCACCATAATAAAATGAGCGCACATTGCAAAAGGGTGTCTGATGAGGCAGGACTCAAAAAGTAATCCTCCTAGAAGAAAAATGAAAGCAAAGGAAGTCTTAAAACTAGTTAAAATAGGGCACTTGTCCAAACAAATAACGATGATTAATATATAAAATCAGTAATAATCAAGTAATATTTATGATATAATGACACAAACATGTGGATAGAAAGAGAGACAAGAGAGGAGATGGAAAAGTAAACGGAGGAGATCAAGATTTCTCATGATGCTAGAACATAGAATTCTCTCTCCTTATCTCTCATAATTATATTATGCTCCGAAACATATGCCAATTGAAAAGGAAAATGGGGCGTGGTCATTTTTTTAAGATCTAATATATTCACATAATTAGGCCTTATTTAGATGGCATATGTAATGTGTACCAAAACCCATATCAAACCTGATCTTTTAAGGCCTTTTCTGAGCCTTATGTTGAAAAATAATTTTATTTAACACCACCTTTTTAAGCAAAAGAGGTCCAAAAAGGAAGGCCTTAGATGTTTCCTTTTGAGCTAAATTTTATGTACACAAGCCATTTGGACGAGGCTAAATCAAATGAACAAAATACAAAAAAGTGGGGCTACAACCTATTTTCGTTGCCCTCTAAAAATGCTTCCATTTCTTCTTAGAACAGAATCAAGCTTGCTACTTTTGGGTGGGCACGTGCTAAAGCGGGCGTCTCAACAAGTTGCCAAATTAGGAAATAACACTTAAAGTAAACCACGCTCTACGTAATAAATGCTACTGGTCCAACGATTAAAAAAGCAGCCAATCGCAACTTCAAGCTGGAGTTCACACAAGCGAGGTCCCATAGCTCATACATATGTTAATGTATAATGCTATTATTTGGGCATGTAATCTTGGGTTATAAATATTGCTTATCTCTTCGTAGGAAATCACCATTCCTTGAACTAATTCATGTTGGGTGCACTATAGTAAAGGGGTTGTATATGGTGAATGCACTTAATATGCCACATATATCATAAGAAGCACAATTTTTTGGCATGTAGACCCTTCTACCCACATTTATGAGTGAGTAACTCTAAGGTGGACTCTCTCCTTTCGTCTCCTTTTAAGTGTAGACGATACTCAACGAAGATTCTTTTTCATGTTAACACTGTCCACACTCCAAGAGAAACGACCCAACTTAGAGGTACGTCAGATAAGGTTTCGGTGTCCTCCCATTTTGGGAAAGGTCGAATATAATGAACTGATAAATTGGTCAAAAAATTATAGATGAGGCCCCAGCATTCCACTTATGATTTGCATGGCATATTACGTGTACGACCCATATAGGATTCCTTAGGAAAGTGGTTAAGATAGGGGTGCTGGTTGCTGTTGATTGTTGATTGATGGTGGTTGTTTGTTGACTATTTGGTGATATGTTTTTTCTCAAAAGATATACCTATCTACTTTTTTGAATCAACAATCTATTTTTCTTGCTATGGGAAAAATCTACCAACAGACACATGGCAAACTCTCATTTGCCTCATTATTTTCATAGATGTATATGAAAACGACCCAAGAAAATAAGCGTAAACAGGTTTGCCCATGATTGAGACCCATTGTTATAATTCTAGCCCACGCAACAAAAATTAGGCTCACGGTCGTGGCCAACCTATAATAACCTGTGCAATTTACATTTACAAGCCTAAAAATTCAAAGGCATACACTTATGACCTATTAAACAATATTAAACAAATGCACAAAAGTAGGCGAACACTCATGCCCAACCTATAACAACATCTACAGTCCACAATCACAAGAAGAAATCCAAAGGCCACACTTTTGTCCTATTCAAATACACTATTTTTGGGCTCACATCGTGGCCAACCTATAATAAAATATATATTAGTTCTCATTTACAAGAAGAAACTCAAAGCCTCACACTTGTGACTTGTTCAAATGCAATATATGTGGGTTCCATAATTTTAAAGAAATGCTCAAAATTGGGCCCATGGATTTGGGAATGGTATGGCTACTGCAAATTTTAAAGAAATGCACAAAAGTGGGCTAACTCAAGTTTTTCCAGCACCGTATGATTGCTACATCTTTAGGAGAGGTTAGGGTTTCTCTAAAGCAAAAAAAAGGACATGTTATGAAAAAAGGGTCACATATTTGTTTCATTTTCACTGATTGGTTCAAAGTTTTGAAAGTGGTTTATCTCAATATCACTGCTTCAGTTTCACTTGTGGAGTACATGTTGTTAGACATTATACCTCCTCTCCTTGTTTAGTTTAGGTCACATTTGTTATTTTGGATTGTCCCAAAAGTTATGGGAACTCTTCCATGTGTACTACTTCCTACACCCTCTAGATTTTGTGCTTCAACAACATGGACATTCAGTGAAGATGTGGCTGATGGGGTTCATTATTACTTATTACATGGAGTATGTTGATGTAGCTCAATTTCAATCATTGATTCTAGATGCATATAGGTATTGTGAATTTTCTTGATTCTTTTGAAAAAAAAAAAAATATTTTTAAGGTAGAGTTCACTTACTGTGATGAGAACTGGATGTTTAGAATTTAGTTATTCCATTGTTTTCATCTCTTAATGGGAATGCATATAATTAGTTTTGCATATTATCCATATGTTGAAGCATTTTATGAAAGCTAATTCTTGGAAATCATTTACACACAGCACATAGTCAAGACTAATAGAGAGGTATGACTTAGAGACCTTGAGGAAAATCAGTGGAGATCTATAACCTAGTGAGTTTAGGGACTATCTTCTTTCTTTCTTCAGCATATATAAATGAGTGTGATCCTATTATCCTTTTTTTGGATAAACATCAAGAATAAATAGGAGTAATAGGTTTAATTCTAAAAAATTTATTGAATTTGATAGGCTTTAGGAAACCTAGGAAATAATATAGGCCATCCTTGCTCAGCCTAGAGCTATAAAGCCTACCCATATATCATACCACTAGTTAGCCCCTTTAAGCCTATTATTAAGCCTTCTCTTTCTTAACCTCAATTACCTTAACCCAGAACAAGCTAGTAAAGTAAATATCCATTATCCATTGTCAAAATGAGGAGAGTTAGTAGAAAAATTCAAAAATAGGACAAAAAGCCAAAGAAATGAGAAATTAGCTGTCTTTCTTCCAAATAAGCCAAAGAAAAAGAAGAAAAAAAATTGAAAGAGGAAGATAAAAATCTGAAATAGAGATTCAATTCGAGTACAACCCCAAAAGAAAAGTTGTCCTAACAGATAGTCATTGAAGACCTCTTCTTAGTTTTGAACCTTTGAAATCCTTTTACCCTTCTTTTCTGAACCTATCTTAAGCCTACGTTTCATCCTAATTAAAGACCTATTGATCTTAGGTGGAACATAGCCTGAAAGAGGAGATAAAAAGAAGACATTGAGGTAAACTACTCCTAATATTCTTGATGATAACATCCACACTTAGGGATCATTTTCTTTTGTCTCATGAGCATTCAAAAATTTATGTGAACCATTAGCTTGTTGGAATCAATCACATAATAAGAGAAATATGTTTAACCCCTTATATGAGAGCTTCATTTATGAGAGTATACCTGTGAGGATTTGAGGTCAAGACATATTTCCAATGGAATTTATGCATATCCAGTTAGAAGTCAAGATTTATGTGGCTGTACACACATTCACTTTGAAAAATAACTCAAATAAAATGTCTTTAATACGTGTAGAATGCGTAAAATTGTCAAATCTTCTTTATTAAGTTGTGAAAAACTAGTAGATTTCTAATGAATGAGGATTTTCTGAGATAAAACAGGGGACTCAACCTTATATAATTTTGTGGGTATATTCACTACAAACTCTGACGAGGTCTAACTCTTCCACTAGGAGTAACCTAGAGGTTCAAGGGCTTGTTGCATGCCCTAAATGCAATCGTGAGTACCTGCAAAAGTGGCACTGTGTACCAGTTTTTTATAATAAAAAAATTTCACGTGTTTTGTTCATGACTACCAAATGTTGGTTGAGGGGTGTGTTAAGTGTTCAATTTTGACAAAAATATACCTAATTTATCATTCAATTAGATCATCTAACCAATCAAATTTGTAATTTTTAGCTTGATTTTGAACATATCTCTAATTGATCATCAAATCATTGATTTGTTAAAATCAACAGTCATATGATCATTAAATCTTATCAAATGCTTAATATATGGTCTAGATGACTCTAATTTAGTCTTTTATTTTACAGATTAACTAGAAGAGACATTAGTTAATCTGTAAATCTGTGAGTGATCTAGTCCATCTAATGCTCTTTAGGATAATTTGCACCATTGACTGACCCAGTCGTGCTGTTAGAATCCGCTTTGTCTTTCTCCTTTCTCTCCATATCCTTCTCATACTAGCACTACACCATCTTCCCTTCGGTTTCACCTTTCTTTTTTCAATTTTTTCATTCCTTGTGTTCCATTATCAATTTGGATTGAAACCCACCTTGGGTTTGTCCGAAACTCCCTTCTTTCCCACTCTTTCTATCTCCCTTATAGTCATCTTCTTCCTCCTGTAGAATGCCCCTTTGTTTCTGTTAAAAAAATAATTTAAAAAAAATTCCATTTTTGCCCCTTCATGTTCTGGATTTAATTCCATCTATTTCCGTAATTTAATTTCATCTGTATCCCTATCTATTCTAGTTTTAATATATCTTCATTCAGCTTATCTAAGAATCTCCTAATCCAAGCCAAATCAATTAAGGCTTAACCTAATCAACAAGTTAGCATATGCATGTACGGGACAATCCCTCAGGGACTCGCTCTAAAAAGTGGGAGTTTAAATAAAATAAAATTTTAAATAAATTTAAATAAATAACAAAAAATTATTAAAATGAAATAAAGATTCAGATATATTCAACCGCCAAAAGTTACAGAATTTCAAGTTCAAAAAGAAAGAAAATAAAGCAAATAACATGAAAAATCTACTTCCCTAGCTTAATCACTATCTATTTCTTCAAATTTGGTATTATTGGTGTTGATAAGCTTTCATCAACATCTTCAACATGTTCTTGATTAAAGATCATCCGGTTGGATTAATCAGATTCCTCAAAATCTTAATGATCTAGAGTAAATTGTGATTTTAGGATTTGGACGGTCTAGATCACTTTTTGGATTTCAAATTAAAGATCAACAATGTTAATTAAACTCAGAGATGTACTAAGAATGAAATTTTAATTTTAATTGAAAATCAAATAAAAAACAGAGGAGAAATTGAGAGTTTTTTATTGTTTAAGACTAACCTGTTCATTGGGTTAAGCCTTAATTGATCTGGCTCAGATTAGGCAATTCATGGACAAGCTGAATGAAGATAAATTAAAATTGGAACAAACAAGGATATGGATGGAATTAAATCAGGGACACAGATGGAATTAAATCCAGAACATGAAGGGGCAAAAATGGAATTTTCTTGTTTATTTGGTTTTTTAATAGAAAAGAAGGGAAGTCGACAGGAGGAAGAAGATAATTATAGGGGAGGTAGAAAGAGTGGGAAAGAAGGGAGTTCTAGACAAACCCAAGTTGGGTTTTGATCCAAATTGATAATGGAACATTAGGAATGAAAAAAATTGGAAAAAGATAGGTGAAACTGAAGGGAAGATGGTGCGGTGTAGGTATGAGAAGGATATGGAGAGAGAAGAGAAAGATAGAGGGGATTTTGGAGTCTGGCAGGACCAAGTCAGTTGATACACAATGCTGGTAGGGGCTATGGAAGAATAGAGGAGAGACAGAGGCATGGGTAGATGGATAGAAATAGAAGGGAGGAACAGGGGACTGCCGGTGTTGTGGGTGGAGTTGACCAGTGATGGGAGGAGAAAGGGAGATGGAGGTGAGCAGTAGGATGAGTCAAAATAGAGGGGTAGCCAGGTGAGACTGAGTAGAGAAATGAAGCAAACAGAAAGATGGAGAAGTAGGGAGCTAGGAAAGGGAAGTTGAGAGAGAGAGAGAGAGAGAGAGAGAGAGAGAGAGAGAGAGAGAGAGAGAGAGAGAGAGAGAGAGAGAGAGAGAAGGAAAGGGGGTGACTGCCTACCTCCTACGGTTCAGCTATGGGGATAGTTGAAGAGAGAGGGATGAGAAGAGGAGAGGAAAGAAGAGAGAAGTGGGAGAGAGAAGATGAAGGAAAGGAGAAGAGAGGGGGTGATGGGTTTTGGTGGTGCTGGAGAGGTGTGGACAGAGGAGCTGAGGGTGTATCAGGTAGCGACAAGAGAGAGAGAGAGAGAGAGAGAGAGAGAGAGAGAGAGAGAGAGAGAGAGAGAGAGAGAGAGAGAGAGAGAGAGAGAGAAGAGGAGAATGGGAAGGGGGTAGCAACAGGTTTCCTCTTAGTATCCAGCCAAAGAGAAGATGTTAAGAAGAAGAGGGATGGAGAGAGAGAGAGGAATCTTCCTCTTATATAAATTTTTCTTCTTTCCAAATCCATGTCTCCACTATGGTCAAGACTTTCCAACACGGGATTCCTTCTATTTTACACCTTCGCATTCCCATGTTATTTCCCTTTTGATAAAATCTTCTCCATGGTTCCTAATTGAGATTAATTTTCCTTTAGGAAACTATCCTATCCATCTTTGTGAGTGATCTGGTCCATCCAATTCTCTTTAGGATAATATGCACAGTTAAAATTCAATCTGAGCCATTCATGCCTCTTTTGATTAATCTACAAAATAAAAGACCAAATTAGAGTCATCTAAACCGTACATTAAGCATTTGATAAGCTCTAATGATCATCTGACTGTTGATTTTAAAAAATTAATTATTTGATGATCAATTAGAGCTATATTCAAAATCAAGCTAAAATTACAAATTTGATTGGTTAGGTGATCTAATTGAATGCTAAATTAGGGGTATTTTGATTGAAATTGAACACTTAACATGTTTGCATCGTGTTTGGACTTCCTATGCATAAGTTGGGTTTTGGTTTAGATGTGGTGGTTCCAGTTAGAGAGTCATTATGGGTTCAAGAGTTTCTTTAAGATGTTCCCATTATGGTGATGGAGAAATGGATGGATGCCAATCTCATTCTTCTCAAGATGACAAACTTTGATGTCATTCTAAAAATGGATTGACTAGAAGTGCATTGGGTGATAGTGGATTGTCACAAGAAGAGGGTTGCATTTTGTGCACTAGGTCAGGTAGTAATTTCATTCTAGGGGACTTTAGATATTGCTAGTGTTTGCATCACCTCACCTATGAAAGTAGTGTGATTGGCAAGCGTTTAGGCACTAGGGGTTGGAAAACCCAAGTTGGAGGAATTGGAGGTGGTCAAGGAATTTGTAGGTTTCATTCCTAAGGAGCTTCCTAGACTACTACCTCGAAGAGAGATTGTTAAGTGTTCAATTTTGGTTAAAATACCCATAATTTAGCATTTAATTAGATAACCTAACTGATCAATTTTGCAATTTTAGATAAAAATCCAATTTACCATCCAACTGTTAATTCGTAAAATTTAATGGTCAGATGATCATTAGAGCTAATTAGAAGTGTAATGTATGGTTTAGATGATTCTAATTTAGTCTTTGTTTTGCAAATTAACCATATTGTAGCTTGGATAGCTCAGATCAAATTTAATGGTGTAGATCATCTTAAAGAGCAATAAGGCAAGATGGGATGGTTTCCTAAAAGAAAATGAGTTCTAATTAGAGGAAATGAAATCATGGATAAGATTTTGTAAATAGGCAATTAACTTTGTAACGGAGAGTTGAATAATAGAAGGGGGTAAATTTCCAAAATTGAAAAAGAACTCTTCACCTTCGAAGGAAAGTGGAGATAGTTATAAGAAGAAAAGGCAGCCAAATCCTCTCTCCTCTGGACTATAGGAGAGGTGAAGGAAACCATGCCCTCCCCCCCCCCCCCCTCGCTCCCTCTTCACCCTTCTCTTTCTCTCTTCTCATAAAACAAACCCGCACCTTCACCTTCTTCTTTGGCTGCTCCAACTACCTGATCCCCCATCCCCTTCCTAGATTTGCTTCTCTTTTCGTGTTCTTTCCCTCTTTCTCTCATCTTTCTATTCTTCCTTACATCCCATCTCCTCCTCTCTTTTCTTGCTTTCTCCTCAGGTGGCATATCTCTCCTGCTCTCATCATCTCTCTCTCTCTTGCTTCTCTGTCCCAGTACCAGCCCCCCTTCCTCTCTCCATCGGCCAGCATCCAAATGCTAAATGACTCTGCCCAACACACATATCCTTTTCTCCCTCTCTCACTAGTTCTCTCTGTCTCCACTACCTCCTCTCACTTTCTCCTCTTCATTTTCTCTCTCTACTCATCCTCTTTCTCTTCCCTCCGTCACCATTCTCCCCTCTTTCTCTCTACGCAGCAACCAGCCCCCTCAATGTCGGTAGCACCCGCCAGTCACCTTCACCTATTTGCCATTACCCACTGCTCCTCACTGCCCCAGCTCCTCCCTTCCCTCGTTCAGCCTCTCTGTTGCACCGTTCCCAGGCAACCAACAGTGGCTCCTTCCTAGAACTGGCAGGCTTCTATCATCGATCACACCCACATGACATTGCCTGAGTCACCTGATTCACTGGGTAGCATTGACCAATCACCACTCGATTCACTGTAGCACTAGTAGATCCCCCTTTCCTCTATTTCTCCCCTCTCTCGATCTCCTTCTCACACTGATTTCTCCCTTGTTCACCGCTCGACCTAGGAGCACTATTCTTCTTTTCCTCCTCTTCTTCCCTCCATCTCCTCTCTTCTCCCCATGCTTCACCATCGTCTTCTTCTTTCAATTTTGGTTAAAATCAGAAAAAATAGAGAAATTCCATTTTTACCCTTTACTCATTAAAAAATTGCTTATGTGTCCCTATTTTAAATCCATCTGTGTTCCTATTCTATTTTAGTTTTTCTTTATCACTATTATATCTATCCAAGAATAGCACAACCCAAGCCAGTTTGATTAAGGCTTAACCTAATCAATGGTTTAGCCTTAACAAACAAGATCTCTTTCATTTCTTATATGTTTCACATTAGATTTTCAATTAATTTTTAAATTTTGTTCTTAGGACATCTCTTAACTTATCCACTATCAATTAAATTTTGTTATTTTATTTATTTATTAAACAATTAAATTTTATTTATACTCCCATCTTTTTCAGTCGAGTCTTCGTGGGATCAACCCATGCTTGCATCAGCTACACTATAATATCATGTGCACTTGTGATAAAATAATTAACAAGTTTTGATGCCATTGTTAGGGACTTGCAATGGAGTTTTCATAAAATTTAATAAAAATTCAAAAAGAAATTCTTCAGAATTGCATTATTTTAGTATTTTAGGCATTTTTAGGTGTATTTTTTAATTTTTCATAGTGCATAATCACTCTATTTCCTAAATTTGGTACTTATTGTTATGTTTATTTTTCAGAAAATTAAAAAGGGGAGGAAATTGACATGTAGAGCTTCATCAAATAAATAGAATTTTCCCACTTTCCTAAAATAAGACTTTTTCCTTTTGTTTTTAGTGAATCTTGTTGTGAGGCCCATTGTAACTTACATTTTTAATACCAATTTCAAAAGGGTTGTATTAAAATAGTGCAAGTGTGAGATAAGGTAGCCCACACTTGATTTTAATCAGAAACCCCACTGTAAGTTTCCCTCACTCTCTTTATTTTCTTAGTTTAGTTACATTTAGAATAATTTTGCATTGTTTAGTAGTATAATTGTGTATAGAAAGCATCTTTAATAATTGTTGCATTTTTAGGATTTTGCATTAGTTTATTATTTTTAATTGCATTTTAGGGCATGTTTATCACTTTAAGGTGATTTATATGTTGATCGAACTGCCATGAAGTATGAAAATTAATTAAGTAGGGCACCCAACCCTACAAGATCATGGGTGAATTTTACACCACTCTTGGCCCACATAGGATAATTATTACAAGTGCACAATCCAGCCATTTAAATTAATTTAAAATTAATTAGAAAAGACCTATAGGGTCATCACATGCTCATAGCACCCTCTTAAAAGGATGCGATCTATTGTCGCTCCAATGGCTTTTGAGCACTATGGTTATAGTGGGTATCTTAAAATCCAAATGATTTTCTCATGCCTTCCATTGATGTCAGTTGAGGTCTAAACGCCTCCTAACGCAAGGATTGTATTAACCAGCTTAGAGCAAAATCTAACTAGTAAGAAGTAATCAAATTTTATAGAGAGGAGCACTAGATTAGGCTAATCTAAAAGCATCTTCCCCACACAAATTCAAGAAAATTAAAATATTACTCCTTATTAGCCTCAAGGATTATTTGATTGTACCCTTTGTTTGTGCATCATTCTGGAAAGTTAGACTGCATCATTTAGGTTAGTTTTCTCAATAACAAAAAAACACAAAAAAAGTACTCATTCATTGTATACAAATGATTTATTTTATTATATATAAAGATTGATTATAATGGCTTATTAAGAAGGGGATAGATAAAGGATGACTCGTACATGGGGTAGGTTATTTGCCTCAAAGCAAGATATTGAGTCATATCCAGAATCTTAATACAACAATTATTATACTTATTCTGAACTACAATATCCCAATTCTGCATGGCCATATAGTTTTGCATATAATGACTATTATTAGGAGCCAGTGGTTGCACCTCTTGCATTCACAGAACTTAGCAATAACTACTATCATGAGACAAATAACCAAGACAATAATGGATGGGCTAGACATTGTGAGCAACCATAGTGTCAGGATTATTAGGAAGAACCAGCATGGTCTTACCCTGATAAACCCTACTAGATTTATCATGAAAACCAAGAACAACAATCATGGTTCCAACCTAATCAATCCTTTTCCAATACTCCAATGACACAATAGTATGTGCCTTTTAAGTTGATGCCTTCAGCAAAGAAGGAACACACATTCGATGAAACCCTTAGGTTATTTATTTACTAAATCGATTAAACAATTTTGTAAAGAGATGAGTCTATTATATGCTGCATATAAGGTTTGGAGAATTTGAACCAAATGAGAATAATGATAAGCCATTTATTAATGATGATAGGATGGAAATTTCATGTGATCATTTTGAGTTATAAAGTCTACACCCATCCATATAAACCTCCAAAATAGATATACTCAAGGTAGATTTGAGTGATTATGATGAAGAGACATCCATTGAGGAAGATAATAAATCCATAGAAACCTCCAACCAAAATCACTCAATTTATCTTTTGCTTATTTTTATAAAATTAATGAAGGCACATTCATTGAAGAGTTGAAGGAATTGTTGGAGATTGTGCCACTAATGAGCATTTCTCAATGGCAAGCCCGAGTAGAACCCCTACAGAGCCTGATATTGTAATTGAGCCTTACAATGTATAAGATGTACCTTATTGAAACTTAAAGACCTTATTTGAACAATCATTATATAGGAATTTAGGCCCACTTAAAACCTTACCTGTGCCAATAGAATAGGAAGAAAAAAGAGTCCATTGATGTACTGTCCCTACATCAACCAACTCTAAGGTATACATTAGAAAATAATCAGGGATTAAGCCAAACCATATCTCTCTCTCTAAAAAAACAAGAACAACCTTTTTAAAAAATTGTAGAGTCAACTTATATCCCAATTTCAAAAAAATGTAAGGGAAAAGGATACATTAAATATAATGGTCAATATTCTTCCTAAAATTGGTTGAGAAATGGACCATCCATCTCCATATGGTCCAACAGAATTCATGGTAGTTCACATTGTCATAATGCTACCATCACCAAAAATTTCATGGGAGAGGAATTATATTGATTATTGTGAAATTTTGAAGATAGGGGATCGTTAGAGTGGTCCCACTTGATTTACAATCATTATAGTCTTTTGTGTTATAATGATACCATCACCAAGAATTTCATGGTGGAGTAAAAATATTTCCTATTACGAGTGTTGATGCTTAACTGCAAGTGTACGGGTTATTGTAGTATAGCTTATGCAAGTACAGGTCAATCCTATGGGGACATGACTTAAAAAGTGGGAATTTCAATAAAATTTAATTATTTGAAATTAAAAATAAATTTTTTAAAATTCCTAAAATTATTAAAATTATAATCAAAGTTTAGATCTAATGAACTTTTAAAAGTTACAAAATTTCTAGTTCCAAAAAGAAAGAAAATAAACCAAATAACATGAAAAAAAACTACTTCCCTAGCTTAATCTCCATCAATTTCTTCAAATATGGTCTTTTAAGAGTTGATCGGCCTTCATAAAAATCTTCAACATGTCCTTGATTAGAGATCCTCGGTTGGATTTGTCAGATTCCTCAAAATTATAAAGATCTAGGCTAAATTGTGATTTTCGGATTTGGACAATCTAGATCACTTTTTGGATTTCAAATTTAAGATCTGAGATGTTAATTAAGTTCAAGAATGTCTAAAGAATGAAACTTAAAAATTAATTAAAAATTAGAATAGAAACAAAGGAGAAATTGAGGATTTTTTGTTGTTAAGGCTAACCTGTTTATTGGGTTAAACCTTAATTGATCTGGTATAGATTGGATTGTTCCTAGATAAGAAAAATAGAAATAAAGTGAAACTAGAATAGATCGGGAAATAGAAGGAAATAAAAATGGGATAGAAAGTGTAATTGAATTTAAAGGATTGAGGCTAAAATTGGAATTTGATGGAAAAATCTAGTTTCTAACGAAAAGTAAATAGGAACTCGATGAATAAGCCGGAGGAGGAGAAGGGGAAAGGAAAGAGGTGGAAGAAGAGGAGGGGAAAGGAAAAGGGAAAGGAGGAAAACCTAGGTTAGGTTTCCATTCTAGAGCGACTAGCATCGTAGGGTGGAGATTTCGGTGAAGGGAGATGATATGAGGCAGAGCAAGTGGGTGAGAAGTTGGTGAAGGGAGCTAGAAGCCTAATCTAGCCAGTGAAGAACTTTGGTGGTTGCTTGGGTGGAGTAGTGTGATGCAGGCGAGTAGAGCATGTTCGGTGGAGACGAGCGATGCTTGGTGAAGCAGAGCAGAGGTGATTGGCAGTAGAGTAGAGATAGTGAGAAGAGAAGAGAGTGGAGCCTAGGGCGAATAGAGGGAAACAAGGGAGGATATGGCCATGTCTAGCAAGATAGAAAGAGTTGGAGTAGGTGGGAAGTAGAGGAAGGCACAGTGATGGGAAGATGGGAAGCAAGAGTGCAAGAGTTTTAGAGGGAAAGAGAAAGAGGCAGAGGCAGAGAGGAGAGCAAAGGAGAAGGCAAGGGGTGAAGGAGAGATATGGGGAAGAAGAGAGAAAAGGTGGTGAACATGGGAGAGATCGGGTAATCATAGGAGATGGAGAGAAGTGGGATTTACTTGCCTCCTTAGGGTAAGCCAAGGGAGGTTGAAGAGGGTAAGAAGTGGGTGGTGGAGAGAAAAGTAAGAGGCTGGGAAAAGCAAGAGGGAGACAGAAGAAGGGGAGAGAACATGTGAGAGAAGAGAGAGCAAGAGGAAGTAGAGAGAGAGGCAAGAGGGGGTACAGTTTGGTGATGGAAGATGGTGGAGAGAGAGGTAAGAGGAAAAGGAGAATGTGAGAGAGAGTGGGAAAGGAAAGCGAGAAGAATAAGAAAGAGGGAGTATGGAAAGAGAGTGGAGAGAGGGCTACGGTTGCATGGCTCTTTTCTCTTATAACCTTCTCTACTTCTAATTTGGTTTCCCCACTTTGCTTTGGAAACTCCTCCACAAGTGCAAGTTGCCTTTTCCATGCTATTTTTCCTTTTGTCAATGATTCCCAATTAAGTTCAATTATCTTTCAGCAAACTATCCTATCCATCTTTATGAGTGATTTAGCCCATCCAATGCTCTTTAGGATAATATGCACAGTTAACTTTTGATATTAGCCATCCATGCTTTTTTTGGTTAATCTACAAAATAAAATACCAAATTAAAGTCATCTGAGCAGTACATTAATCATCTAATGAGTTCTAATGATCATCTGACGATTGATTTTGAAAAATTAAGGCTTGGATGGTCAATTGAAGCTAAATTCAAAATCAAGCTAAATTTTATAAATTTGAACAGTTGATGATCTAATTGAACATTAAATTAGGGGTATTTAGACTAAAATTGAACACTTAACACACACCCCCAACTAGCATTTTGCTAGTCCCGAACAAAACATGTGAAAAACTAAATTCCAAAATTCATTTCCAAGTCAACTCCTCTTTTTCCTCAAAGAGTCATCTTCAATAAATCATCAACTTTGGCATACTAATAAAAATTATTGAAAAACTCAAAACCCTACCCATATGCTAAAGTCATTCCACTTAAGCTCAAATCTCAGAGTGTGTGTGTGTGTGTGTGTACAATCTACATATAGAATACTCTTGATCTCTAAGTAGACTTCTAACTTTTGAACTCCATCTGAAATATATTTTGACTTTAATCCTCACTAATGATATATACTAAAAAATAAAATCTCTCAGATAGAGGGTTCAAATCATATCTCTCTTTTAATTATATGAGCTGAGTCAATAAAAGCAAATTTATCTCACATATACTCATGAAAAACGGGAGTTACTAAGAAATTTGATTGTTTTGACCCCTTTGGAATGGATGTCATTACCTTTGTATATTTAAAAATACCACTCTTTTAAATCCTATCTATTCATTTCCTCATCAAGGCTATATTTCTCCTAGAATCAATAGGGCTTTAATTGGGATGAAACATAGGTTTAGGACGTGGTACCAAACAAAGGGCATAAGGGTATTCAAAGTGTCTTCAAAAATAAGTAGATGCCTTCTACTAAGGTTGACAAGTCTTTCTTTTCTTGTATAGAAGTGACTATTTCCTTTTCCACTCTTCTTTGCATTCTTCAAACCTTTTTTTTTTCAAACTCTTTTCTTTATATTTCTGTACTTTTGAATCACTTTGAAGAACATTTCTTTTCTTGATATTCACTTTTCTACTCATTACAACTAAAAGGTATATCTTCATTCGTCTTTAACTTCTTTTTCAAAGAAAATGGGTAATGGATAATTTATACTAGGTTAATATGGGTGAAGGATAATTTGGGTGACAAAAGAAATGACTTATAAAAAAGGCTCAAGTTGGCTAACTAGTGGTAAAATTACTTCTAGGTAAGCTTTATGTCTCTAGGTTAACAACAAGGATGGCCTAAATCATTTCTTAAGTTATATAATCTATCAGATTCAATAAACTTTTAGAATTTTAAAGGTAGTATTCTAATAATTCAGGTAATTAGCCAAATTTAAGATTTGGTGCGATCAATTTTCTTTAAGCGCAATGAATAAAATTAAGAACATTTATAACCTCTCAAAAAGAATAATGGCTCTAAAACTCACTTGGGTTATAAGTCTCCACAAAATTTCTTCAGAATTTCTAAGTTATAGCTACTTATCAATCTAGATTATCTATACGCAACTGAGTGTATAGATGTGATCTAAGACTTTGCTTTCATGGAATACTTTAGAAAATGAGTAAAATGATGAATTAATCATATTCAATTCCATTAATAGGCTAAATTTTTCTTCAGAAAATCCAATTCTCATCATAGTGTAGGAATTGACCTAAAAAATTTTCAAAAAAATTCTCACCCTCTCTCTCTCTCTCTCTCTCTCTCTCTCTCTCTCTCTCTCTCTCTCTCTCTCTCTCTCTCTCTCTCTCTCTCTCTCTCTCTCTCTCTCTCTCTTTGAAAAATCAAGAAAATCACCCAAAAAGCTAAAAAAAACTAGAATTTTCTAGAATTCTACACCCCCAACCTAACAGAAACATTGTCCTCAATGTTTAAAAAGTAGGACCTAAAATGAATATGGGTAATGTAGAAAATAACAAAAATATAAATGATGATACAGTGGGATTAGATCCACTCAATCCTAATAAACTAAATCCTCCAAAGTTGTGGACTCAACTTCTAGATTCTCATATTTTAGGAAAGGCTTTAAACATTAACCATTAACTTTGAAAGAATGGCCAGTCCTAGTATCCTCAATCTTAATGGTCCCATGTGGAAAAACTTCTTTTACTATATATGGACCAGTCCATTGAGATCTAAGCTTACTTGGAAATAGGTGTAGCTTAGAATTGTAAAGTAAAACCTTCTAGTTTAGAGTAAAGGATTTTCTTATTATGTTTTTATCATAAAAAACTTTCATCTTTTCTTTATATATCTTATTACTCTCATAAGCTTTTTGCTTGATCTCATCCAACTCATTAAGTTGGAGTTTTCTATGTGAGCTTGCTTTATCCATATTGAAATTAAATGTCTTTATTGCCCAGTAGGCTTTATGTTTCAATTCCATAAGCAAATGACAAGCCTTACCATATACAATACAATAGGAAGACATACTAATCAGGGTGCAATGTGTAGTCCTCTAAGCCCAGAGCACATCAGTCAGTCGAAGAGACCAATCTTTACTATATGGATTAACAGTCTTTTGAAGAATTTGTTTTATGGCCTGATTAGATACTTCTACTTGTCCATTTGTTTGTGGGTGATACGGTGTTGCAACTTTATGTGTAATATTATATTTTTTCATTAGTCCTTTAAATGGTTTGTTGCAAAAATGTGTACCGTTCTCACTAATAATGGCTTGAGGGGTCCCAAATCTAGAAAAAATATTTTATTTTAAGAATTTAAGAACTATTTTGTGATCATTACGCCTACATGGGATAGCCTCAATCCATTTTGAAACATAGTCTATGGCCAATAAGATATAAATGTAGCCAAAAGAAGGTGGAAATGGTCCCATGAAATCTATACCCCAACAATAAAAAACTTCTATGAGGCATCATATTCCTATGGTTTATTCCTCCTAACTTTTGACATTGCTCACATGATTTATAGAACATGTGTGTCTTTGAACAACGATAGCCAATAGAAACCACACTACAAAATCTTTGTAGTTGTTTTCTGGGTAGAAAAATGTCCACCACATGCTTCTAAATGACAGGAGATGACACTATGTTGTTCTAATTCAGGGAGATGTCTCCTAATGATTTGATCTGGGCAATACTTAAATAGGTATGGATCATCCCAAAAGTAATGCTTGACATTGGAAAAGAATTATTTCTTTTCTTGTTTAGTCTAATGTTTAGGAATCTTCCTTGTGACTAAATAATTTTTAATATCAATAAACCAGGGAGGATGGGAAACATGAAAAAGTTGCTCATCAGGGAAAGTGTCTTTAATTAGCAACTCATCTAAAGGCTCTGCTTGGATTAGGCAAGACAAATGGTCAGCTACGACAATCTCTACTCCCTTTTTATCTTTTATTTCAATATCAAACTCTTGGAGTAAAAGAATCCATCTAATCAGCCTAGGCTTAGCATCTTTCTTAGAAAGAAGATACTTGAGGGCCAAATGGTTAGTGAACATGACTATTTTAGATCCAACTAAGTAAGACCTGAATTTATCTAATGCAAAGACAATTGCTAAGAGTTCTTTCTCTATAGTGGAATAATTCATTTGGGTGCTATATAGGGTCCTAATAACATAGTAGATGACATATGGATTCTTCTCTTTTCTCTATCCTAGTACAGCTCCTACAGCATAGTCACTAACATCATACATGATTTTGGAGGGTAGACTCTAGTCAAGTGGCTGTATGATAGGTGTAGTGGACAACTTGTCTTTCATCTTTATTAAAGCTTCTTAACAATCCTCAATCCACTCAAAAGGGGTATCCTTATAAGGAGGTGACATAATGGTCTAGATATTACACTAAAATCTTTAATAAACCTCCTATAGAATCCTGCATGACCTAAGAAAGAGCGAATGTCCCTAACATATTTTGGAATGGGTAGATTAGTAATTAGGTCAACTTTGGCTCTATCTACCTCTATACCTTTGGATGACGTGATGTGACTTAAGACAATTCCCTTAGGAACCATGAAATGACATTTTTCCTAATTAAGCACTAGGTTCTTTTCTTTACAATGAGTTAAGATTTCTCTTAGATTTTCAAGACATGTTTCAAATGAATTACAAAAAATAGAAAAGTTGTCCATAAAAATCTCTAAAATTCTCTCTACCATATCACTAAAGATGCTCAACATGCAACGTTGAAATGTGGCAGGAGCGTTACATAATCCAAATGGCATTCTTTTGTAAGCAAAAGTGCTAAAAGGACATGTAAATGTGGTCTTTTCCTGATCCTCGGGTGCAATTTCTATTTTGTTATATCTTGAATAACCATCTAGGAAATAATAGTGCTGATGTCCTACAACCTTTCTAACATTTGATCAACAAAGGGAAAAGAAAAATGGTCCTTCCTTATGATAGCATTCAACTTTCTATAGTTAATACACATACGAAAACCAGGGGTAACTCTAGTGGGGATCAATTCATTGTTGGCGTTAGTAATTACTGTCACTCCATACTTCTTTGGAACCACCTGAGTAGGACTTACCTATTTCCTATCACTTATGGGATAGATGATTCCCACATTAAGCAACTTTAAGACTTCTTCTCTAACCACATCTTTGATGTTAGGATTTAACCTTCTTTGCATTTGACGACATAGTTTAACTTTATCCTCTAGATATATCCTATGGGTGCAGATTAAAGAGTTAATGCCCTTTATATCAACTATGGTCCATCCTATAACACCTTTGTGTTCTTTTAAAGTGTTTATTAACTTTTCCTCCTGAGATGTTTCTAATTGGGAGGAAATTATTATAGGAAAAGTCTCTTTTTCTCCTAAATAGGCATATTTTAAATCTAATGGTAGAGATTTCAATTCAAGCTTAGGAGGTCCTAAGGATTCTGGAAGGGGAGTGGAAATGAGGTTTCCATTTTTCTGTATCCATGATAGAAATGGAATCAAGGAGGGCATTAACTTCCTTTATTAATGCGTCCTCATTAAACTCATTAAAATGGGTGAAACAGGCCTCGAGTGAGTCCGACAAGGAAGATGGCTGAAACTGATCCTGCACAACTGAATTGATCATGCTGACATTGTGCAAGTCATCGATGGTTTCACCAAGTTGCTTACAAATGTTAAAGATATTTAGCTCTAATGTCATATTGCCAAAGGATAGTTTCATGATACCATTTCTACAGTTGATTAAGGCATTGGACGTAGCCAAAAATGGTCATCCCAGGATGATTGGCATTTCATTCTTCTCATTTACCATCGGTTGTGAATCCAGAACTAGAAAATCTATAGGGAAGAAAAATTGTTCTGCCTAGACTAACACATCCTCTATTACCCCTTTAGGTATTTTTACAAAACAATCAGCTAGCTAGAGTGTAGTAGATGTAGATTTCAGTTCACCCAAACCTAATTGTTCATATACTGAGTATGGTAATAGGTTCGCACTAGATCCTAAATTAAGCAAGGCTTGGTTAACCTTGTGGTGGCCAATAATTCAAGTAAGAGTGAGACAACTTAGATCTTTGTACTTTGGTGGTGTATGATATTGAAGAATAGAATTAACCTATTTAGTAGAAAATGCCTTTTTTTGAACATTTAGTTTTCTCTTTACGGTGCATAAGTCTTTTAAGAATTTGGCATATGATGAGATTTGTTTTATTACATCTAAGATTGGTATATTCATCCTGACTTGCTTGAAAATATCTAAAATCTCATCATTAGAAGTAGACTTTGGAGCTTGATGCAACCTTTGAGGAAATGGAGCAGGTATTGGACATGGGTTGATAAGTGAAACATGGTACTTCTGTTTAGAGTTTTCTTTAACATTCATGGATTTTTCTACCTTTTCAGTCTTTTGGAGCTCATCTTTCTCAATTCTTTTACCACTCCTAAGAATGGTAACAGCCTTATTCTGCTCCATGTTAGAGCTGAATGATTCATCAGATGCATTAGTGCTAACTGCATGCACTCCCTTAGGGTTTGCTTGTGGTTGAGCTGGGAACTTTTCTTTTTCCATACTTTGCATCTATTCACTCATCATGTTCTTTATTTCATTCACAGACTAGTTGGTTTGTTACAATTGGGCTTCTAATTAAGAAATTTTCCTTTCCTGGATTTGAACATGTTGATTATTATTATTATCCTCCACATGCCTTTTAGGTGGGGGTAAGTAAAGTCCAAAAGAAGAGGGTTGATGAGTTTGGTATGGTAGGGTAAGAAGTCCTTGGTTTTGTTGATAAGGTTGATATGGTTCTGGTTGTGGAACATTGGTAGTAGGTCCATTTTTCCAACTAAAATTTGAATGGTTTCTCCAATTGGTATTGTAAGTCTCTGAATATGAGGAGAAAGGTCTTTTATACATGTTAAGTGCATTAACCTGATCATGAAGTACCTCTTAGAATGCTGGAATGGTAGGACATTCCTGAGTAAGATGGGTGGTACTCTCATGAAGCTACACGTTTGTTCTTCTTTATTTGAGTTTTTCTTTCCTATTTTTATGGCTTCTACTTTTCTAGCTAGGGATACTACTCTTGCATTGATATCATCTTTTTCAGACATAGCAGACATGCCTACCCTAGCATGGGTGGTATTGAGCTTAGGTCTATCTATATGTTCTATCCTTTCTAAGTCAGCCCAGGTCTGTGCACTTTCACCTAGCCATTCCAAATACTCCTCCATCTCATTTGGTTGTTTGTTGAGAAAGTTACCATTGCACATCATTTCTACAAACTCGCATGTCAAAATTAAGTCCTTCATAAAAGAAGCTGATGATGCACCATAGTTCATAGCCATGATGTAAACAAGTAAGCAGTAGATCTTTAAATCTTTCCTAGCATTGATAGAATGATTCTTTATCTTTTTGGGTAAAGTTCATTATCTTACGATGAAGTGTATTTGTTTTATGGGTAGGGAAAAACTTTTTCAAGTATTCCATTTCATTCCAGGTTCTTATGGAACCTGATGGAAGTGCATTAAGCCACATTTTTGCTTTTTTCTTTAAAGAGAAAGGAAAAAGTTTAAGCCTAACAGTGTTAAGACCTATATTTTGTGTTCTTTGGGTACTACATACCTCATCAAATTCTTTAAGGTGCAAGTAACAACTCTCACTATCTAACCCATGGAATTTGAGAAGTAATTGGATTACTCTCATTTTTAATTCTAACGTACTAGCATTCTAAGGAAGAATTACGCAGGATGGTGTATTGGTGCGTGTAGGCTGAAGGTAGTCTTTTAAAGTTCTACTACCAAAGTTTTGATAACCCTCATTATTATCCCCATGTTACTCTGTTGGTCCCACTCCTTATTGTTATTTCTTCTCCTTGGTGGAGGGTGATATTCATCTTCCATCAAGGGTGGTGGGTCCTCATTCATGATGAGTGGAGGCCCTTGACCACCATGGGGTGAATTACCCCTTGAGTGTTGATTAGTCATTGATGTGGCCTGATCTTATTGTATGTCTTTTTTGTCGTACTTGACTAACCTGCCAGTTTTGTCTCGTCTCAAAAAGTACATACAAGGGAAGCTTCTTTTTCTCTTTTTGTTTTGTTTTGGCTTCTTTTTTTTTGGGGTGGGTAGGGGAGTTGTGAAAACTAACCTAAATGATGCAACCTAAATTCTAAAATGATGCACAATCAAAGGGCACACTCAAATAATCCTAAGGATAATAAGCAGCAATATTTTTTACTCTCTTAAATTTGTGTGGGGATGATGTTTTTTTATTAGCCTAGTCCAGCACTCCTCCTCTCTTTCAGATTTGACTTCTGCTTACCAGTTAGGTTCTGTTCTAGAGTGGTTAATACAATCCTCATGTCAGGAGACATTTAGACTTCAACAGACATCAATGAAAGGCATGACAAAATCACTTGGATTTTAAGACACACACTATAACCATAATGATTAGAAGTCATTGGTGTGACAATAGATCGTGTCCTATACGAGGGTCCTACGAGCATGTGATGGCCCTAGAAGTTTCTTCTGATTGATTTTAAATTAATATGAAAGGTAGGGTTGCGCGCTTGAGGTGATTATCCTAGGTGGGCCAAGGAGTGGTGATGAAATCCACCCTTGATCTTGTGGGGGTAGGGTGGCCTTACTAATTAATTTTCACACACCATGGCAATTCGATCAACATATAAATCACCTTAAAGTATTAAACGTGCCCTTATAATGCGATTATGCCCTTAAAAAAAATTGAAAAATGCACCTCAAATTTCTTAAAATGCTAAAAAATTGCAATTCTTAATTTTTTTTATTTTTCTAGATTTTTTTTGTATTTTCTAATTTTTTGGATTTTTAATTAAATTTTATGAAAACTCCTTTGTAAATTCCTGGCAATGGTGCTGAAAACTTGTTGATGTTTAGCTTATGCAAGTATGGGTCAATCCCACGGGGACTTAACTTAAAAAGTGAAAATTTTAATAAAATTTAATTATCTAAAATTAAAAATAAA
Organism: Warburgia ugandensis; assembly: GCA_035236585.1. NCBI lineage: Eukaryota > Viridiplantae > Streptophyta > Magnoliopsida > Canellales > Canellaceae > Warburgia > Warburgia ugandensis. The sequence goes on along the minus strand of CP141133.1, from coordinate 54,629,873 downwards.
TTACTAAAAATTACTAAAATTATTGGAATTATAATTAGAGTTTGAATCTAATCAACTTCTAAAAATTAAAGAATTTCCAATTCCATAAAGAAAGAAAAAAAACTAAATAACATGAAAAACAAAGCTACTTCCCTAGCTTAATCTCTTTCAATATCTTCAAATATGGTCTTCTAGAAGTTGATCAGCCTTCATAAAAATCTTCATCATGTCCTTGATTAGAGATATATTGGTTGGATTTGTCAGATTCCTCAAAATCCTAAAGATATGGGCTAAATTGTGATTTTGGAATTTGGACGGTCTAGATAACTTTTTGGATTTCAGATTTAAGATCTGAGACATTAATTAAGTCCATGAATGTCTTAAGAATGAAACTTAAAAATTAATTGAAAATCAGAAAAGAAACAGAGGAGAAATTCAGGATTTTTGGTTGTTAAGGCTAACCCGTTGATTGGGTAAAACCTTAATTGATCTGGTATGGATTGGATTGTTCCTGGATAAGAAAAACATAGATAAATTGAAACTGGAATAGAACGGGACACAGAAGGAAATAAAAAGGGATAGAAATGTAATTGAATTTAAAGGACTAAGGCTAAAATTGGAATTTGATGGAAAAATCTAGGTTTTAACAAAAGGCAAATAGGAACCCAACGAAGAAGCCAGATGAGGAGAAGGGGAAAGGAAAGAGGTGGAAGAAGAGGAAGGGGGATGAAAAGGGAAAGAAGGAAAACCCGGATCGGGTTTCCGTTCTTGAGCCGACTAGTATAGTCGGGTGGAGATTTCGGTGAAGGGAGCTGGAAGCGCTATCTGGCCAGTGAAGAGCATCGGTGCTTGCCTGGGTGACTGGCAGTAGAGGAGAGATAGTGAGAAGAGAAGAGAGTGGAGCCTGGGGTGAACAGAGGGAAAAAAGGGAGGATCTAGCCGTGTTCGGCGAAATAGAAAGAGTTGGAGTAGGCAGGAAGTAGAGGAAGAAACGGTGCTGGGTAGATGGGAAGCAAGAGTGTGAGAGTTTTAGGGGGAAAGAGAAAGAGGTAGAGAGGAGAGTGAAGGAGAAGGCAAGGGGTGAAGGAGAGATATGGGGAAGAAGAGAGAAAAGGAGGTGAACTTGGGAGAGATCGGGTAGTCACAGGAGATGGAGAGAAGTGGGATCTGTTTGCCTCCTTAGGGTAAGCTAAGGGAGGTTGAAGAGGTGAAGAAGAAGATGGTGGAGAGAAAAGCAAGACGGGGAGTGAAGGAGAAGGGGAGAGAATGTGGGAGAGAAGAGAAAGAGTGCAAGAGGAAGTAGGGAGAGAGGGAAGAGGGGGTACAGTTTGATGATGGAAGATGGTGGAAAGAAAGGCAAGAGGAAAGGAGAACATGAGAGAGAGTGAGGAAAGAGAGTGGAGTGTGGGCTATGGTTGCATGCCTCTTTTCTCTTATAACCTTCTCTACTTCTTATTTGGTTTTCCCACTTTGCTTTGGATACTCCTTCACAAGTGCAAGTTGCCTTCTCCATGCTATTTTCCTTTTGTCAATGATTCCCAATTAAGCTCAATTATCTTCTAGGAAACTATCCTATCTATCTTTATTAGTGATCTATCCCATCCAATGCTCTTTAAGATAATCTACACCATTAACTTTTGATCGTAGCCATCCATGCCTCTTTTGGTTAATTTGCAAAATAAAAGACCAAATTAGAGTTATCTGAACTATACACTAATCATCTAATGAGCTCTAATGATCATTTGATTGTTGATTTTGACAAATTAAGGTTTAGATGGTTAATTGAAGCTAAATTCAAAATCAAGCTAAATTTTTTAAATTTGAATGGTTAGATGATCTAATTAAATGCTAAATTAGGGGTATTTGGACTAAAATTGAACACTTAACAGTGAGATTCTAAAGTGGCATGAGAAATCTTGTCATTTCATTGTTAGGATTAGGAAAAATTAGTACCAATTAGGTCTAGATTAGGGTACATTAAGATATGCCTAGTTGAAGATGTTAAACTTCGCGCTCATTGAGAGGTAACCTAGAGTTTTTTCTTTTTAAATTCATTATTTTCTAAATCACCCATCATTTTAGGTCCTACTTTTTAAACATTGAGGACAATGTTTCTTTCAAGTTAGGGGATGTAGAATTCTAGTAAATTCTAATTTTTGTTAGTTTTTTAACTTAATTCTTAAAAAATTGAAGAAAAAAGAAAATTTTGAGTCTTTTTTTTTTGAAAATTTTTAAGTCAATTCCTACACTATGATGAGAATTGGATTTTCTGAAATATAATCTTGATAATTTTAGCTTATTAATGGAATTGAATAGATTAATTCATCATTTTACTCATTTTCAAAAGTATTCCATGAAAGCTAAGTTCAAATCACATCATTACATGTAGTTGCATATACATAGTATAAATTGATAAGTAGTTACAAATTAGATATCCTGAACAAATTTAGTGGAGACCTATAACCAACGTGAGTTCTAAAGCCATTCATTTTTTTTAAAGGTTATAAATGCTCCTAATTTTGTTTAGCATGCATAAAAAAAATTTGATCTCATAAACTCTTAAATTTGGCTAATTACTTAAATTATTTGAATATTACCTTTAAAATTCTGAAAGTTCATTAAATATGATAAATTATAGAAAATCTAAAAAAGGATTTAGGCCATTCTTGTTGTTAACCTAGAGACATAAAGCATACCCCTAAAGTTTTTTTACCATTAGTAAGCCAATTTGAGCCTTTTATGTAAGCCTTTTTTTTTCTCAGCCAATTTATCCTTTACGCATATTAACCTAGTATAAATGATCCATCACTTATTTTCTTTGAAAGATAAGTTAGAGATGAATGAAGAAATACTTTTTGGTTGCAATGAAAGTAGAAAAGTGAATATCAAGAAAAGAAATGTTCTTCAAAGTGATTCAATAATGTTGAAAAGAAAAAGGTACTGAAAAGAAAAAAATGTTAGAAGAATGCAAAGAAAAGTGGAAAAAGAAATATTCACTTCAATACAAGTAAAGAAGAATTGCTGACTTTACAAGACCTCTACTTATTTTTGAAGAAATTTTGAATACCTTATGTACCCATTCTTTGGTACCCTGTCATAAGCCTACATGACATCTTAGTTGAAGCCCTATTGATTCTAGAATGAATATAGTCTTGATGAGGAAATGAATGAATAGGATTTAAAGAGTAGTATTTCTAAATGTTCAAAGGTAATGGCATCCATTCTAAAAGGATCAAAACTAAATTCCTTAGAATTCCCATTATTTCATGAATATATGTGAGATTAATTTGCTTTTATTAACTTAACTCACATATTTAAAAGAGAGATATGGTTTGAACCCTTTATTTGAGAGGTTTTATTTTTGAGTGTTTGTCATTAGAAAGGATTGAGGTCAAAACATATTTCAGAAGGAGTACAAAAGTTAGAAGTCCACTTAAAGATAAAGATTATTCTATATGTAGACTGTACACACACAGTCTAAGATTTGAGACTAAGTAGAATATTTATAGCATATGGGTAGGGTTTTGAAATTTTCATTCATTTTTATCAGTATGCTAAAGTTGATAGATTTATTGAAGATAATTCTCCAAGGAAAAAGTGGAGTTGACTTGAAAATAGTTTTTGAAATTTTAAAATTTTAGTTTTTAGCATGTTTTGCTAGGGACTAACAAAATGCTGGTTGTGTGTTAAGTATTCAATTTTGGTCAAAATACCCATAATTTAGCATTTAATTAGATAACCTAACTGATCACCATTAATTTATAAAATTTAACGATTACATGATCATTGGAGCTAATCAAAGGTGTAATGTATGGTTGGATGATTCTGATTTAGTCTTTTGTTTGCAGATCAACCATATTGCAGCTTGGATGACTCAAATCAAATATAATGGTGTAGATCATCTTAAAGAGAAATAAGGGAAGATGGGATGGTTTCCTAAAAGAAAATGAGTTCTAATTAAAGGAAAGCAAATCATGGATAAGATTTTCTAAATAGGAGATCAACTTTGGAATGGAGAGTTGAATAATAAAAGGGGGTAAATTTCCAAATTGAAAAAGAACTCTTCACCTTTGAAGGAAAGTGGAGATAGTTATAAGAAGAAAAGGCAACCAAATCCTCTCTCCTCTGAACTGTAGGAGAGGGAAGGAAACTACCACCTCTCTCTCTCTCTCTTCCCGTAAGATAAACTCGCACCTTCACCCTCTTCTTTGCCTGCTCCAACCACCCCATCACTCATCTCCATCGCAAATTTCCTTCTCTTTCCATGTTCTTTCACTCTTTCTCTCATCTTTCTGTTCTCCCCTACATCCCATCCCATCCCATCCCATCCCCTCCTCTTGTTCCTTGCTTTCTCCTCAACTGGTACATCTCTCCCACTCTTGGTTCTTGTCTCTCTCTCTCTCTCTCTCTCTCTCTCTCTCTCTCTCTCTCTCTCTCTCTCTCTCTCTCTCTCTCTCTCTCTCTCTCTCTCTCTCTCTCTCCAAGCACCAGCCTGCTGTCCTCTCTCCACCAGTCAGCATCTAGATGCTAGATGGCTCTGTCCAACATACATCTCCTTTTCTCCCTTTCTCATGAGTTCACTCTGTCACCACTGCCCCCTTTTAGTTTTCCCCTTCACTACCTCTCTCAGTTTCTCTCTGCTCCTCTTTGTCTCTTTCTCTTCCCTCCATCATCGTTCTCCCCTCTCTTTCTCCTTGCACACGGACCAGCCCTCCAACACCAGTAGCACTCACCCATCACATTCATTTGTCTGCCATTACCATACTCCCCTTCACTGGCCTAGCTCCTCCCTTCCTTGGTTCTACTTCTATAGAACCATTCTCAACCAATCAACAACGGCTCGCTCCTAGAACCGGTAGCCCTTTATGACCGGTTGGTGAGCCCTCTCTCACTCTCTCCTCCCCCTCTGTTGACCCTTCTCTCTGGCCAGCCTTGCACCTTCTCTACAGTTACACGACATCACCAGTCACACCCACACGACACTGCCAAGCCACCTAATTCATTATGTAGCGCAGACTAGTCAATGCCCGATTCATCGCAGCACCGGCAGATTCCCCTCTCCACTACTTCTCCTCTCCCCCCATCTCCTTCTCACACTGGTTTTTGCCTAATTCACCATTCAACCCAAAGGGGATGAGTTTTCTTTATTCTTCTTTTCCTCCTCCTCTTCTTCCCTCCATCTCCTCTCTTCTCCCCCTACTTCATTGTCATCTTCCTCTTTCAATTTCTCTATTTTTGGTTAAAATTAGAAAAATAGAGAAATTTCATTTTTAGCCTTCACTCATTAAAAAAATTCCTTCTCTGTCCTATTTTAAATCCATATGTGTCCCTGTTCTATTCTAGTTTCTTTATCATTATTGTATCTATCCAGACATAGCACAATCCAAGCCAGTTTTATTAAGGCTTAACCTAATCAATGGTTTAGCCTTAACAAACAAGATCTCTCTCATTTCTCATATGTTTCACATTAGATTTTTAATTAATTTTTTTTTAAAAATTCATAGGACATCTCTTTTCTTATCCAATGTCTATGATCTTTAATCTGAAATCCATAAATCAATCTAAGCCATCCAAAACTAAAAATCCTTCTTTAATCCATATCTTCAAAATTTTGGAGAATCTCCCTAATCCATCCATTTGATCTTTATTAAAGGACATGTTGGATAGATTGATGAAGGCCAATCAATATTGATAATATCAAATTTGAAGAAGTTGGTTGTGATCAAGCTAGGAAAGTAGATTTTATGTTTCCTTTTAGTTAATTTTCTGTCCTTTTGAATTTGGAATTATGGAATTTTCATCAATTAAATATATCTAAATTTTGATTCCATTATCAATTAATTATTATTATTATTATTTTTTGAATAGTTAAATTTTATTTAAACTCCATCTTTGTAAGTCTAATCGCCGTGGGATTGACTCGTACTTGCATCAGCTACACTATTCTAGCTCATACACTTGCAGTAAAACAATTAATAGAGATTGATTTTTTCATTGAGTTTGCGTTAGGCACAAGTTCACATATGATATAGCTCTAACAGGGTAGAGAGAGTTGAAGAGTCAGCTGCAAGAATCAATGGACAACGGTTCATCAAACCTAGTGGTTCTCCTTGGGGAGCACTAATCCTCTTCATTAGGAAGAAGGAAAAATCAATGTGGTTGTGCATTGACCATCAAATAATGTAGTTTCATAGTTTAGAATATGTATCTCCTACCCTAAATCAATGGCCACTTTGACCAACTTCAATCAGTGATAGTCTTTCTTAAGATCAACTTGATGTTTGAGTATCACCAGTTGAGGATTTAGAAGGAAGATGTCTAAAAGACAATGTTCAAGAAATGTTACAATCATTATGAGTTCTTGATGATAATGTTTGGATTGACAAATGTGCCTAAATTTTTTATGGAACATGAATTGAGTCTTTCAAGCTTCCTTGAATAAATTCATTATTGTATTCATGGATGAAATCTTGGTCTACTCCATGAGTATAGAGGAGCATGGAGAGCACTTGAGCATTGTGTTGAGCATGCTCTAAACTCATCAATTATTCATGGATTTCAATAAGTGTGAGTTTTGTCTTGAGCAAGTGAAGCCACGTCATCTCCAAAAAATGGGGTTACAGTGGGCTCGACAAGGGTGGAAACAATGAAGGCTGGGAGAGGCCCAAGATAGCGATGGAGGTTCAGAGTTTCCTTAGTCTTGTGAGATATTATCACAGATTCATTGAGGGCTTTTCACACATTGATTTGTCATTGGGCTCGTTGACTAAGAAGGTCATGAAGTTTGTCTAGAGTGATGCTTATGAGGTGAGCTTCTATGAGTTGAAGAGGAGACTAATCTTTACACCCATTTTGACACTCCCTTCAAACAGTGGAGGTTTTGTTGTCTTTTGGGATGCATCAAATAAGGAACTTGGATGTGTATTGATGCAACATGTAAGGTTGATTACCTATGCATCGAGATAGTTGAAGAAGCATAAGGTAAATTACCCCATGTATGACTTGTAGTTGACAATGGTTATCTTCACTCTAAAGATTTGAGACATTATCTCTATAGAGAGAAGTTTGAAGTTTTCATGGATCATAAAACCCTCAAGTATGTCTTCTCATGGAATGACTTGAACACAAGGCTACAAAGGTGGATAGAGTACATCAAGGACTACACTTCCACTCTTCAATACCACCCTAAGAAAGCCAATATTGTGGTAGATGCTTTGAGCAGGGAAATTAAGGGAGTTACTTGTACACATTTTGACCAAATGAGTGTTTTTGGATTGGGTTCTATCGACAAAAGTTAATGACGCTGAGAAGTAAGAAAGTGAGTTTCACTAGAGGGGTAGATGGAGGTGTATGCTTAAAAGAGAGATTAGTATTTTCAATGCAGAGTTGAGAAGGGAACTGCTACAGGAGGCACATCTGATACATTACATCATTCATCTAAGAGATACAAAGATGTATTAGGACTTGAAGAGAAATTTCTAAAGGAACGGAATGAAATGAGACATTAGGGATTGTGTAGCACAATGTATGAACTATCAGTAGGTGAAGGCTGAACATTAGAGGTCGGTAGGGAAGTTGTGGACACTTGAGCTTCCCAAGTAGAAGTGAGACCACATCAAAATTTGCTTCCCATTATATTAACAAAGTTAGTTCATTTTCTTCCCATCAGACAGACAATTAGTTGACAACTTGGCTAAGCTATACATGAAATAGATTATGAGCCTTCAAGAAACATTAGGGGCCATCATCTCTAACAGGGATGGAAGATTAACCTCGAGATTTTGGTAAAGTGTGTAGGAGGCTTTGGGTTCATCTTTAAGATTTAGTAACAATTTCATCAACAAACAAGTGAATAGTCAAAGAGGACCATTCAAACCCTAGAGGATATGCTAAAGGCACGTGCCATTGATGATAAGGAAAATTAAGATGAGCATCTTCCACTTATTGAGTTCATGTACAATAACAATTTTCATGTGGGCATTGGCATGGCCCCATATGAGGCACTGTACACGCAGCCATGTCGGCCCACTGATTTGTTGGAATGATGTATGGAAGAGATGATTGTTGAATTATGAGATGGTTGAATAGTGGTAGACAAGGTCAAGTTTGTTAGGAGATGACTATTGGTTGTGCACATCTCATAGAGGATGTAGGCACTTGGAGTTCAAGGCTAGAGATCATGTGTTTTTGAAGATCTCTCCAGCTAGAAAATCATGTGATTCAGCCCAAAGGAAAATTGAGCCCAAGATTAATGGGTCCATTTGAGATCTTGTAGAGGGTTGGCCAGGTAATGTACAAGTTGGCATTTGCTCTGAATCTTGCTGAGATGCATGATTTGCTTCATGTTTCATTGTTACGAAAGTATGTGTCAAACCACTCTCATGTGCTTGAGTAGGTGCTGGAAGATCTGCAACCTGGCCTAACATTTTGGGAAAGACTAGTTGAGATCTAGGATTAGGAATATGAACTAAGGATAGAAACCATCCCATTGGTCAAAGTCCTCTAGCACCATCACTCAACTGAAGAGGCAAGTTAAGAGACTGAGGAGGAGATGTAAGAAAACACCTTGAATTGTTTAGGGAACAATGTCAAGAGCTCAAGCATGAAATTTCTCTAAGGGGGAAGAATGTCATGATCCTAAAATTTTTAATCATATTTAATGTAAACTTTAGCAATTTTAATTGAAATGAAATGATGAATTATTGAAAAACACAAAATCAACCTTTGAAACCCCAATTTTTAAAGTTTGCACATTAAGAACTTTCTAGCCAAGAATGTTAAAATCCAAGCTAGGATGTAAAATTTAAATTGCCATGGACAAGAGGCCTAAACTTGATAATGGCACCCTTGATGATGTGGACCTTCTGGGGCCCATGAGCTGCACATGATAATTGGCCCACAAATTTAGCTATCACAAGCATCATGAAGATGACATTACATCATCACAACCACCATCATGATGTTGCATGTGAGGTAGTTAACACATGGCATGTGCATGTGTCTTTTTTGAGGCATGGCCATGCATATGTCACCCTCCATGCGTGCATGACATCAAAAGGGGGATGAGTTCACTGAATTGCTTTCTTCTTAACCTAATACTTGAAGGGGAGAGGGAGAGGAAGGGTGGGGGGAGGAGGGGAGAGGAAGCTCTAAACATGGTGCTTTGATTGTAAGGAGTAGGAATTTGGGTGAAAGTTTGGAGGGAGCAGAAGTAGTGGACAATTGAGGTTGCAGGTTTTAAGATTACAAAGTTTTTGAACTTTGATTTAATGAAAGTAATGTTTAATCATATCAATTTTTAGATTATACAAGGATTAGAATAGAAATCCTAATTTTTATTGTGTGATTCACATGAGTTTGCTTCGTTGTGATGTGCCCTTTCAATTGGAGGGAAGAGATGCTTAAATTTGTAAGAAGGTCACGTCTCAATGAGACAATGGCATGCTAGTACAACATAGTATGAAAATCAATGTGATAGTATTCATTTGATAACTTGAAAATTAGCTTGGAAATGATGAGCTTGACATCAATGTTTAATAGGATTTGGCTTGAATTGCTTTAATTAATTATCAACATTGAATATTTGGATTTCTAGTGAAATTTGATGAATTTGAGCATGTTGTTCCTCCTCTATTTTTTAGTTTTGATATCAAAACAAAATATATAAAAAAAACCTAGGCAGGGCTCAAATTTTGAACGTAATGAACTTGGTGAATTGTTAGGAAATGAAGAGATTTCAATGTCCACTAGGTGGACTTTAAAGCCCAAGTTTTAATTTGGCCAAAAAAATTGTGGATTCATTCAAAATTTAAGAATTATTTGTGGGAAATTGCAGTAGGAGATCAGTCGATCAATTACCTAGTTGGAATTTGGCAAAACAAAGGAAGAACTTATAATAGATAAATTGGTTAGAGACTATAATGTCTTTGGATGGCCAATTGATTGTTTCAATCAATCAGAATGACCTATTGATAGGTTGATTGGATTGTCAATTAATCAGAGCTAATCGATGAAATTTCTGGGGAGATTTTGGATGTATCTAGAGGGTTGATCGATAGTTGCAATCTACAAATAGGTTTTGGATTGATATTGACATTTCGAAGGGTCAATTGATTAGTACAATCAATCAATGGAATTTAATGGACTAACAATTGACCAATTGAAGTTGGATCGAATGGTTTGGAGAAAAACCTAATCAATTGATTGAATTGATTGATCGATACAGTGGTCAAATAATATGGTTGATCAATCGATCTTGAGTTTTGGGGTGATTTCTCCTTGGATCTTTGATATTTTTGGGCATTGGGATGTCCTATGGATTGTATTTGACATGAATTGGGTAACTATGGGTCACGTGTTTTCTCATCAAGGTGAGGTCAAATTGGGCACGATGATGCCTTGTGGATAGTATTTGACATGCATGTAGTGATTAATGGGCCACATGTTTTTTATCGAGGTGAGATTGATTTATGCACCAAGTTGCCCTATGGATTGCATTTGATATGCATGGTGTGACCAATAGATCACATGTTTTCTAAGTGACATGAGGTTGATTTGGGCATAGGGATGCCCTATCTATTGCTTTGTCGTGCATGGCTAGATTGATGTGAAGCAGTATTTTTCAACTAATTTGAAGTCATTGGTTTAGTGATGATGTGCATCGTGTGGCATTTGAGTGATGAGGATTTTTTCAACCGATGTGAGGTGTGGTTTACAAAGTGTCGAGGATTTTTTGATCACCTTGTAGTCGAGATGAGAGATTAAGGTTCTCATGGATTTGATTTCAACAGGCATTTTCACTAGTCGACATTGTGCTTAGAGGGTTGTAGGGTTGCCACTTACTCTTTGAAAGTTGGGATGCTTGATACTGCTTGGCTTTTTTCATTGTTGGCATCATGGGAAGGTCCCACTAGGGATATGTACTCTTCCCATGCAAGCAAACAGAGTCTCCCTGCTATAGTTTATGTGGCAAACACATAAACAACCCAAGGTTCAGGCTCTGATTAATGGTGGTCTATAATTTATAAGATTTGGAATCTCGGGTTGATGTACACTTGGGGAGCGATATGGGCATTGACACCATGGGCCTATGAGGAATGATGATGTCTTGAATTTTCTTGTCGTAGATGAGTGCTCTTGACCAGTTTGAAGTTGCTTGATGCCAAAATTTGAGTGTCAAGGACACTTGTGGTACCCCACAAATAGAATGATTGATATTTGAGTGTTTTACACTTAAGTTTTACTTATGATACACAATTTTCATGAATGCATTGTTTTTCATACTCATTTTGTATGTTATGATTTGATAGTCTAGATTGGATGCTTAGAATTGTGCGGTGGTGATGCATTTATGGGTTGCATTGACTTCGCATGAGTTTTGAAGGAAAAATCCTAGGGGAGATATCAACAGTAGTGCATTAGAATGTATTGATGTACATGTGACTTTGTGTCAAGATTTTTATTTTTGTAGTCTCTTTTCTCCCTATTAATTATATTTGCATACTTATGCCACAATTCTCTAGATCAACATGGGAGGGAAATGAAGAAGTACACCAAGTGAGCGCTAAAGCTTGAGACCATGATCAGTGATATACGGTTGGATCTTTGAATTTTGCTGTTATTTCTTTTTGTCTTTTCAATATGGAGTGTTGTAATGATGGCTTTATATACTATAAATTTTGTATATATTGACATGTGTATAGACTTGGGTTGTGACTATAACATTGCTAGGATATTATATATCATATTTTTAGCCTGCTTTTAATTGAGTCTTTAGTTTTTAAATTGATAGGGAAATGGTTGGTTGTAGCATGACACTTGGAGTTTAGGAAGCAGCTTTAAGGAAAAAAAAATTAACATTTTGTTAAAAAATAATTTTCAAACTGGGGGCCTCACATTTCAAAAATAGTTGCAAAAATTATCTTGAAATACTTGAATAGTGACATAGAGTACAACTAGGCATTAGTGCAAGAGGGTGGGTGTAACAACTCTCAATTTTGAGTTATTTTTTAGGAATTTATATTATAATTTAATCAGTAAAAGAATTAGGAATTGAATTTTGGGAAAAATTGGATTTCATAAAATTGACCTCATTGAAAACTCAAAATTTGAACTTGAAACCATCAGATTTGGAATGTTTACATGAGACAATTTCAATAGTACAAAGAACTCTAAAATCAGAGAACAGTTGGAGGAGATATGATGATTTTAATATGAAGGGAATTTTGGTAAAAAATAGATATTTACAAAAAGGGAGGGGATGTTTTGATAACAGCACCCATGCCCCTTTAAGACAGGTGACAGTCAATAACTATCACTCGATGCCGATAGAAATAGGAAAAGAAAAAGGGGGAAATGGGAAGAAAAGGAGGAAGAAGAAGAGAGGAAGAGGAGAGAATGAGAGAGCATGGGGGAAAGATGGTCACCGGGAAATGACAGTGATGCTGGCGAGGAGGAGAAAATGAAGGAGGAGGGCACGCGGGGAAGATAGTGGTCCTCAGAGGAAATAGTGGCTTAGATTAATGATCCGAGCAAACCATCTTACTCGTCATGCAAAATCAATCAAGACCCATACTCCATCTCATTGATTCAACCACATCTAGTAAGAAAATTGACGAGAAAACTCACTAGAGGTGTTGATTTATTAGAGAAAACAATAGTCCAAATAGATTATCTAAGTCATTCATCTTCTTTAGCAAGGCAAGAGGAACAAGAGCCCTAAGCCCCTTTTTGGTTTGATGATGTTTCGAAGAAAAATTTGAAGAGAGAAGGTGACACGAGTGTGTGACTTCATCGAAAAAATTGAGGGGCAGATTGGATGATATGAACTATTCATCGTGTTCCCCTTAATGTTATGAGCAAAACCTAGCATTCCATTCATTGATCAGGAAATATTCAACCATTGATCATGATCAGACATCAGATTATTAGATCTGTTATCGATCAAACCATCCATCATGATCTAAATCCTTCATTACTATCCTCGTAATGTGTAGATTTAGATCTATAGTAAAGATCTTTGATCTGGAGACTGATTGATAGATCTTGATCAATGGCTGAGATCAATCAAGATTTATAGGTATGAAATTGGATCCAAATTGATAATCCACATCATTCAATTGATTTCTTAAGATATTCTTACCACAACTACTAACGTATTCTTTAATCTAGGATGATCAGGAGGATGATCGTGGTTAGATCATTGTAGATAAGATAGATTGGGTACTTTGGAGATGACCAGTTGTTGATCCGACCACACAAACAGTTGGTTGTCCTTCAGATTAACTTAAGCAAGGTAGCATTATCATCCTAACCATTTAATTTGATTTATTCAGCTATAATTAGCTAAAATTGTGCATAATTTGAGTATAAACATGCTCAATTATTGATTAAATGATAAATTACCTGATATGAGTATGATAACTTTGGAATATTTTATGATATGATTAAGATATGAACTTGTTAGTTATTGGCGGGCCCAATTAAGCATGATCTAGATTATTAGTCTATCAAGGGGGGCCCACTTTGAGATCCCATGGTTGTGAACCATTGGATCATATTGAAATATAGTAAATAAAGATCTAGAAATACATATTTGTTTTATAACTAAGAATCCAACTTAAATAGATAACTTGGATTCTATGTTAAACTTAGATGTGATGTGTATCCAGGTAGTGGGACTAAGGCAGACCGATTTAGATTGAGTCAGATCATGATTTAAGAGGCACAGATGAGTGGTTTTTTGTCTAATGTAGGTGATGACAATAAATAATGGGCATGTTTCTATTTTAACATTGTAGATTTTCATCGCATTAGCTTAGTATTTATGAATGAATTTCATATATTATTATACTGTGATTCTTATTGAAATATCTATCTTATTTGGGATTGGTGCACATATGCATGATTTCATTGATCATTATTGTTCTATGGATGCATTATTTGATTATGATAAGTCATCGAGATGTTTTATTTACTTGGCATGTCTTGGAAATATGCAGGTGGCTTGGATGCATTACCTTATTTTCAAAATTATCATGAGCTTTGATGCCTTCGCTATTGCCACCAATTTGGTTGGTTTTTTATGCGAATTATGTTATACTTCATCATTATTTATTTTCATATTTGATATCATGCTAGACCTATTTTCATGAGAAAGATATTTATCACATGCCTTGAGTTTTTGATACATAACTGTCTCATATTGTGTTAAATATTTATAAATTACTATTATTATTATTGTCACCTACACAATCAAAACTTGTTAAGGCATTGCGATGTTTTGTAGTGCCTCAAATATAGAGAGAGATAGTAAGTAATGTAAGAAGGTGGAGAACAAGTGAGGGAGATGGCAGTCTTCAGCATTGCAGATAGGAAATTTCAAAAATGTATATGGTTTGTTTAAAACCTTGCCTTGATATTATTTATAGACTATATATATGTATGGATTACACTTTTGTGACATGGTTGCATGGATATCATCTGGTTGGATGTAATGGCTGTGTATGAACAAACCTTGGGTAATGTCATTATTTCTTTTTTATTTTACTCTATCATTGAGGTATATGGTTTTATCAAATTTTTGTGTATGATCTGGATGGATATGAAGACTGAGTCTCCCAAATTGTGTATTTATATTTACTATGTTTATCGGGTGTTTGTCACATCGCATGCATTAAATGCACTAGTCTAAAATGCAAAGGAGACTCTATAGAAATGAGAAGATCATTTCTTCATTAAATTCACAGTTTTATGGGTCGTATGACTCTTAAGATTTTGAAACAAATGCTTTTATTCAACTTTTTATTTTCAATCAATTTTAAAATTTTAATCAAAGATCTTGACTTTTGAAAATTTTGTATTTATATGTTGTGTAAAACTGAGGGTGTCACAGTGGGAGATCTCAGTGATCCAAGCCATTTATCTTTTAGGACATTCTCAATGCATCATGTGTTGAGAATCTCAACCAATGGATGATCCTAGTTTTTGGTTCTTTAAGTTGTAAATTGTAACAATGATTTGCACCATTAGAAACTTAAAACTAGTATATTTTATAATGAATGATAATTTTAGGGGCATGAGCGATCTAGATAGATCCATAAGATTAATGTTTTTGGCCTGATAAATGTTCAATTTTGTATAAAAAGAATTCAATTAGTTGCTCATATGTTATAACTTATAATGTTAAATTAGGATTTTTGGCTGAAATTTTGTAATACATGCATTTCTAACCTAATAATTCAAAAATGTGATATTTTGCATGTTCAGAGGCTAATCCTGAGTAAGTATATGAATGATCATATTTTTAGGATTTAATTAAGGTTTTTTTACCTTTTGTAGGTCTTGGAGAGATGATCCTAAGGGTGAGATTTATGGAGAGGAGAATAGAAGATCAAGATCAAAAGATCAAGGCTAGGCCTTGATTTCAACATTTCAAAGTAGATCAAGATCCAAAATGATATCAAGGCAAGATGATGGATCAATGAAAGCAATTGGAAGAGTTAAAGGAGATTAAAATGGTCCATGAAGTAAGCCATGCTTTTCCACTACCTTTGCATGAGCACCTTAGCCATATGTCTAGGGATTAGATTCAAGATTGTGTGTGAGTGATTTATTTTGTCGTTCTTTACTTGTCAAAAAAAGAGAAGTTGTAGAAGGAAGTGACACCCACTTTATGATGAAAGCTCCAAACTTTGGTTGATCTGTCCCTTCTTATAATCCAATTAGATATCTAACACCACAAAAGATCACATCCATTGAACAGTTTAGCATCCAAAAAGATTTGCACAGAAACACATTTTTCAGATGCTAGAATCTTCCAAATGTGGTGGTTTTTGGGCTACTAGATATCCAAAATTGTAGAAGTCGATGAATGGGTTAGATGAGCTGAAAGCATGGCTCATCACACGCAAGTTTGGTGCCTAGCATTCCACGGTATTAAGATATTCTTTTTTTTTTTACAAAATTCTTGATATTGTTACTTTATTGCTTTTCTTATGTAATGGTATTGGTAAGTTGATGTATGCGAATTTATGCATTGTCATATAGAATATAATGACAGGGGAACATACCCACCAAAGATTTAGTAAGAGGTGACCATTTTATATGTAAGTTGGTGCCTAGCTGTTTGAATCCCTAGTTCCTTACGAGGGATTCTTTCTAATATTTATTAGTGCAATATGCCAAATGTTTTATAAAGAATTGAGAGGGACAACAAAATCCACGAGCTAGGTTTGTCTTTCATAGACAACTTAAAATGAAAAATATCATTTTCAAGATCTTCTTGCAAGATATTAAAAAAGGGATCGTTGTAAGTCGCGCAGGATCATATGTTTGTATTTTTCTAAAGAAAAACAGGCATATCCTTAGCAAATGGCTTCATTTAAGGGTAATGTTGTGAGGAGAGCGAGTCATGTTCTTGGAGAAATTAAAAGAAGCCTAAACTACTGGGTGGGGCCAGAGTCAATCTGCTGATGAAAACCATTAATTTGTGGGACCCAATTTTAGGAGTTCTTATCATGTGGTGTCTGTGTAAATCCGTGCATGGAGGCCTAGATGATTTCAAACACCATATGAAGGTTGGTTTTTTTCTTATTTTAGGCTAATTCATTGAAATGGAAAATACTCACAAAGAGACCGTACATAAGCTCCTAAGTGGAACAGCAAGTCCACGGAGACGGTCGCATTTCCACGCTCATGAATCTTTAATGCTTAAACTAAAATATATTATTAGGGATCTTATATCAATCTTCTATAAATATCAAACTTAGGAAAACTGGGTTGAGAAGGACCGACCCTCCGGCCCACACGCCGGTTCATGTCGGTAAGTCTCCCTCTTTCTTTTCCCTACGCGATTTCACGAATCTCCCTCTTGTTTTCTTTTCCTTTGTCCAAAGGGGACCATAACCACCGCCACTGCCTCTATTGCCTTTCTGACCTGGTCATGTCATACAACTTATTTTTGGATACTGCAATAGGTTTCAGTACCATTAATTTCATTCCCCAAAGCCTTCCTAGCGTATTTAACTTGCTATTTAGTGTAATCACTTTCTTTGGATAATAATGAGAAGAAATATGTATAATCCATACTGTTAATCTTGTAGACTATCAAGAAGCAATTCGAATTCTTCTACTCTGAATTCTAATCTGTAATAAATTGGCAATGCAAATATTGAGAAAATTCGAGAAATGGGGAAAGTATCTGGAAGACAAGATTACAAGCTACACCAGAAAATGAATTTAAATTTTATCTTTACAGTAGGACAAAATTTATACACAACTTGAGAATTTGACAAATGGATTTTGTTCTTAAGTTTAGTTGATTTCTGTTGAATTAGAAAATTTGAAAACTTATCAAACTATTTGGGATTAGGTTGTGATGTCATACAAAACAACGTTTGGCGCAGTTGGTCATGGACTTGGTAGTATATTTGAATTATTGTTTTTCCCTGTGGTCAAGAATTAGACCTAAAAGAGTGTGCGGCTGATATGAATATTTGGAATATCCTCCAGTAGAGACCTTTCTCAGTTTGAAAAAAGGTAAAAAAAAACTATTCAGAGACTTTATGCGACTAAGTCGAACAAACAAGAGCAAAAGTACAAGAATATTATTATCCTTCAAAAAAGAAAAAGGAAAAATCCAAGAAGATGACTGGAGCTCCGAACAAAATCTGAAGGGACTGGGATAATTCGATTAAGGTGAAATTAACGCGCTCGAAACGGGTCCTGGTCCATGCAGGTTGGACTAACAGATTGGACCATGTGAGCCTAAGTAGCTACCAATAAAATATAATCTAGCACTTAATGCGGTATATGTTGTACGGTGATCATGACCATTGATCTTGGGGTCACCCTAGATGTTCGAACCTGCCTGTCGGTCCATAAGAGCAATGGTTTTGATTGCTTGATACCAAACCACTTAGGCTATGGGGTGAGCTGCAGCTTTAGACTGAACATAAATGTGTAAGAGCCACAAGCATATTGCATGTGGGCCCACGGTTATAATAAAGGGCACCCGAATTTTCTGGGGCCCAGTTATACCAATGAAGCCATTTAATAAATGGAGAGCTTTTTTTTGCTAACCAACAACTGGAGTTTTACCTCGGCGGATATGTAATCTCCGGAGTTTAACAATTTTAGTCTAAATTATTTGCTACTTTTCATTTTCAGTTATATACATGATAGGGAAATGATAGCATAGTACACGCACTATAGCAAGTTCCCGTTTTTGAATGATTGGCCCTATAAAAGGTTGATCAGATCCTTCCATCTGAATTTTCTGGCTCAGATATCTACTATGCCAAGTATTAAGGTCATGGGATAACTGTATCGTCTAAAAATTGCATCTCTTACGAGTTGAATATGGATATTCTTTAAACAATTTTTCCTACCATCCATGTTCTGTAATTAAAAGTACCTTTTTCTTTAATTTTAAAATCAGACAATCTTTGCTATTTTTGGAGCATTAGTAATTCAAATGAGACAATTCAGATGGACCGTCTGATCAGCTCGTTTGGGGCCCATTATTCTAAAGAGGGCCCACTACAGCTATCGCTCTACTATGCGCCACTTTCCTGAACACTAGCGCGCATGTTGGTGTGCCGTGTCATCCAGGAGAACAAATTACAGTAACGTCCTAACTTTCCACTTGCTTCCCACACATTTAAGGGGCTTTTGGAGAATCCAATGGTTGGATTTCTTTGCAGCCCAGCAATAGAAGAGCCTAGAGACTGAACGACCCAGATCAACTTTTTAAGGACGATCAATAAGTCTATAGTAAAATCACATATTTATACAATGCCAAACTTCAACGTAGTTCGGGTAGAAAACTATTATACATTTTTTCCCGAATCGTGGCCCTTCTGACATGTTATCTTGAATTTTTTACTCGAGTACTGGTCTACGGGTACAGACACCAAATAGGAGACCAGTTAAGCTGCATGCTAGGAAAAATCTTCAATAAAATTTCTGCATCAGTTTCATCGAAGATAATATCAACTTTTAATATTAAATACTTGCTTGTTTGGGTTAAAATCAAAAGGAAAGACACTCTTGTCATTAAACTCAAGTCAAGCTCAAATCTGCCAATCGGTGCATAGCTTTAATCTGGCCAATTAGTCTACAACTCCTAGATTTTGTTGGGTAACTTCATAGAATCAGGCAAAACATCTACCATTCCTAAACACAATTAAAGTAATTGAAAGTCAGCAGAGTTGGTTGTAGACAACATGACACCTCTTCTCGTTAAGTTTTGTTAGAGGTTTTAGGTGGCACTTCTCTTGTTAGAGAAATTTTGAATATATTTAAAAATTAAGACAATAGGTTCTAGGTAGTTTGCATCATAACTTTTCACTGAAAAAAAAAAATCAAATAAATACAAAACAAAGCCCTTTTCTATTTAAGAATCAATCCGACCATTGATGCTTAAAAAATTCGAACCAATTTAGAGATATTTTTTTTGCGGGTGCAAGGAAAGAATTACAAAGCAACTATGCAGGCATTCTCCTAAGTTTAATTTTTAATCTACTCCTTTGGCAAAGGATAAAGTAAACACTCAAACCTTCAACCAAGTGTATTTTAGAAAAGATGCCGGTTTATATGCAACTATTTGCACTATGCATTGTTAGATAATATCAGCACTTTATAGTTAATTAAGTACTAATGTAAGTAGGAAAAAAAAAAAAGGAAATGCTTTGTACGATGCGCCCCACTTTATTATGATAAGCTCCACCTTTGGATAATTACAAATGTTCATCTAACTTCTCTTATTTTAGATGACTAATAAACTCAAAATAGTGTTGATTAGGTGAATCTCAAGACTAAAATCTATACTTTAATTTATACAAATGTTAACATTTGAAACACAGTTCAAAGAATGGTTCAAAATGAACTAAATGAATGTATGTTTTGTGAATATTAAAATCATCCCTAGGTATATTCAAACCTGAGATATCCGACTTAGAGAAATCAGATGAACGATTCTAATTAGCTAAAGATGCAGCCTACGATGATAAGGAGTCGCATCACAGGTGTGATGCGCGTACAATACAAGTATTCTTCGAAAAATAATAGTTTGGTCATTTAAACAAAAATAAGCTGAAATCTGCCAATCAGTTCCCATCTAGAAGATTTTATTAGGTAACCTAAAATAAAGGAAAAAAAAGGAAAAGGTGTCCCATTCTTAAAGCTAACAGGAGCAGTCAAAAGTCAAAACATAAATTGTTTCTCTCTTTTTGATAAAAGCTAATTTCAAGTGAATCATTGCTTACCTATTCTATTGTTAATTTCTTCTCCGGCGACTACCTTCAACTTACATCCCCAAACCGTTTAACGTTACACTTACCCCCCAATTTTATACCGTCACCCCCTACAGTTACACTTCGACGACAAACCACGCCGTTTCTCTAACGGCGCAGAATAAATGCTTTCGATTTGGTGAAATTTCACCCAGACTCATCTCGATATCTGTCTAAACTTAGCACTCTTGTCGTCACTCGCTGTATCGGCTATTTCGACCCTTTGTTTAATAAAATAATTTCTTTTTCCACCCTTCCCTTTTATTTCTCTTCTTTCTTTTATTATTATCCCCGTCCCCAACACACTTTCTTTTTCTCATTCTTTCACACTGAGAGGTACTCTTTTCTTCTTCTTCTTCCTGTGACAACCTACTTCTCATTATTGTTCTAGAGCTGTCTCTGAGAGATCTGTTATGTGGGTTTCTTTCCTTGCGTCTTCTTTTCTTCTCTGAGAGAAAGTATTTTCTGAGTCCATCTTTTCTGAGCTAGGGTTTTGGGGGGAAAAGATGGAGAAAAAGCAAGGGTTCTTCTCGGCGTTAAAGGATGAAGTGGTTCGAGGGTTGTCGCCGGCGAGGTCGAGGGCGAAAAGTCCCGCTAGAAGTGGGTCGCCGATGCCAGGATTGTTGAGGAGGAAGAAGCACCACTTAGCGCAACCTGAGCCGTTGATCGCTAGATCTGGGAGTTTAAGGCCTGCGGGGGAGACTTTAACGCCGTTGATGGAAGGGCCTGATCCGGATGGGTGTGCATATGGAGATGGGAAGAAGGAAGGGTGGGGCCGTTGGATGAAGGGGCAGCTTTCACGAGCGCCGTCGGTTTCGTCGTCGGCGTATAAGAGGTCTGATCTACGGCTCTTGCTTGGAGTTATGGGGGCCCCACTTGCTCCTGTGCACGTTAGCACTAGTGATCCTCTTCCTCACCTTAGCATCAAGGACACGCCCATTGTGAGTTTCTTGCTACCATTCTACTGATTACCTTTCCTTTTCTATTTTTTTTTGGATTTTTTTGTTGTGTTTTTCATTTCATTTTGGGTGTGTGTTTTTCATTGTGGGTGGCTTTTTCGACAGAGACAAACCCAAATGGTACTTTTGGGCCTTTTCTTGAGTTAGCTTGGTTGACTTCATCTTTATTTGTTTTGGGTGGTAGCTACAGAAAGGAATATGGATGTTCAAGTGTAATTTTGCTCTTGGAACGTGTTAGTAGTGAGATGATTTTGTCGAATACCAGCTTTTCATCTTTGCTGTTTATTTTGCGGTAAAAATAAGTGGGTTGCTCTTGAAATCTTTTAGTGGTGAAATGATTTTGTGAACACTATTTTTTGAGTTTTGTAGTTAGTTTTGTAGTTATGTGTCCACTGAACTATGCCCTTTGTTAGGGACTAAATTGCAGACTTGCGTATTTCTTGCTTGTCTTATGAACTTATCTTGGAGATTTTGTGCAATCTAAATGGTATCTGTTGTTGTAGTAGCAGCAGAGGGAGAAATGGGTTTTGTTATCAGTGATGAATTTAGAGAAATAAAGTTGGTCTGGCTTTCATTCTGAGTAGAGAGGGCTTTCTTAATTTTGCTGTGATTTTTCTTCCCCAGCAGTCTCTTGAAAATTTTTGTATTGTGATGGGATTTTGTATTAATGTGAATATGAACTGCAGGAGACATCATCTGCTCAGTATATATTGCAGCAGTATACGGCTGCTTCAGGAGGATTAAGGTTGCAAAACTCTATTCGAAATGCATATGCCATGGGCAAAGTGAGGATGGTAGCTTCAGAATTTGAGACAGCCACTAAGGTTATGAAGAATAGGAATGCCTCACGGGCTGCCGAATCTGGTGGGTTTGTCTTGTGGCAGATGATGCCTGATATGTGGTATATGGAGCTTGCTGTTGGAGGAAGCAAAGTTCATGCCGGTTGCAATGGCAAACTTGTCTGGAGGCACACTCCTTGGCTTGGTGCCCATGCTGCCAAAGGCCCTGTGAGGCCCTTGCGCCGCGCCCTTCAGGTAATATCTTGTTTACAACCTTAGTTGAGCTTTGTTCTCATTAATGTTATTTTGATTTGTTGTTTCAGGTTGTATATTTCTTGGCTGATGCGTCTGTTTATACAGGGACTCGATCCCCTGACCACTGCGAGCATGTTCGCAAATGCTAGATGCAAAGGTGAGAAGAAGGTCAATGGAGAGGATTGTTTCATACTTAAGCTCTGTGCTGATCCAGAGACTTTGAAGGCTCGAAGTGAAGGCCCTGCCGAGATAATAAGACACGTCTTATTTGGCTACTTCAGTCAGAGGACTGGGCTTCTCATTCACATGGAAGACTCTCACCTAACCCGCATCCAGTCGAATGGTGCTGATGCAGTTTATTGGGAGACCACCATCAATTCGTTCCTTGATGATTACCGGCCTGTTGATGGTATAATGATTGCTCATTCGGGCCGATCGATGGTAACCCTTTTCAGGTTTGGTGAGATGGCAATGAGCCACACCAAGACAAGGATGGAAGAGGTATGGACGATTGAGGAGGTGGCTTTCAATGTTCCCGGTCTGTCAATGGACTGCTTTATTCCCCCTGCCGATATAAGATGTGGTTCTATCAGTGAAGCCTGTGAGCTACCTGAAGGGGAGAGGGGGGAGACTATGGTTGGAACTCATCGGTCCACCAAGGCTGCTGCTCTGGACAAACGGCAGGGGAACCTTGATAACATCATATGGAGGGTGGAAGTCTAACGCATAGGATGATCGATGCAAAATGTTTATACCGATAGTTTAATCGACTGACTTTAGGATTAGCTAGAAGCTGATTGAAGAATTTTGGGTTTGCATGCGTTGTCTTCCATATAGAGGATAGTCATTCACAGGTTCTCTCTCCTGACCTTGGTTTCATATGCAGGTCATCAAGCGGCAGATGGAGCGCGGATGGGGGTTTGTTTTTTTCTGGTTACCTTCCATACCCGATGGACTGTGGCAACGCTTTGGTTTCTCAGAGGGGTAGAAACCACTAACCTTCCATGTACTAATTCTCTTGCTTATGCACGTGCAGTTGCTAACAAAGAAACCAAGCTTCTGGCATGTGTTAACTATGCAATGTTTTCTAAGTTCTACTGTGTTGAGTTTTTGGTGTGGGAGAAGGGATTTCTCTGATCATTACAAAGAGTAAAAGAGGAAAAGATAAAAAAACAATTTACTTACCTTTACTGTAACCCACTGTGATTGCCTGGTATGGGTTTCTAGTTACGAATTCTGGCAGTGCGGCTGAAAGAGGATGGAAACAAACTGGTGTTTCTATCAGATATTGAATGCTTATGTATTTTTCACATTTTGGGATTTTGTGACTTGTAATTGTGCACTTCAATGCTCATCTTTACTGTTTTTTTATCTTCCTTGTAAGACCAAGTGTTAGTCATTGGAAAATTCAATGGCAGTATTAGTTCGTTGTATATTCAGGGGAGGAAACTGGTTGTGGTCCCGCTTCTTCAGAGATTTCCTGCCCTTTTGACCAATGACCCAAATCATTACTTTTGAAAGCCCCAAATGCTTGCTGCTGCTTGGTACGGTGCCTGTGAAGCATATCATTGCACCATGGCACGGATTAAAAGATGAACCCATGTGGATCCTTCATTTTTACTAAGTTTTTGCTGGCTTGAATACTAGTGCCCGAGTCTGTTATTTACCTGCTTTTCCAGACATTGTCTCATCTCCTGTTTATCCTTTTTCCCTTGCATCTGTTGGAAGTTTCCGCGTGATGTGTCCAAGAAATCAGTGCCTTTGATTTCCACTAGATTTTCCAAAGTCTAAATGTCAATGAGATAATACCCTAGTCAAAGTATTTGCAGTGTTTGCGAACCAAAGTAAACACCTACCTTGCATTTTTCACAGCTGACAGAAGTAGCTTGATGAGGAATTCACGTGCCAGAGAGAATCGCATTCCTAGTTGGGCCTTTTTAAAGTTATTTAGGACTCGTACTGTCGGAGATGGAATGCTGGAATAGTGCGCGTACCACAGCTTATCACAGCTGCTTGCTGTGGGGCGTCTCACTATTGCATTAGGAGGCCTACAAATTTTTAAACAGACCTGTGCATCTGATTTCTATGCCTCTGAATCACTATTGCTCTGAAAGAGTAAGAGTTGGATAAGCTTAAGATTTAAACAAATGTTCTTTTGATCATAGAACATGGATGGTGGAAAACTTTATTCAAAGAACCGTCCATATTCAAGAAGAAGCGCAGTTTTGAGATGTTATATTCATTTAATAGCCTTGATGTTTGGTATACAAGTGAACCAGAGACAGAGAAATTAGATTGATAGGTCTGATCAACAGCTGATCAACAATTGATTATTTATTTTATCAGGGACAGTTATGTTAATTGCAATAACAACGTCCGACTTTCATGGTTGATGACAAAAGTTTTAGTTCTTGGAAGTTTTAAGGATTCCTTTGTTTCCGAGCAAGATCTACTATCTATTTATTACGAGGCAGAAAACCTATTTCATAAAAGCGAGGACAGGAAGGTCGCAGGCAGTCCTTCGTTTGTATTGTCTTATTCTTATTAGGATGGGATATCTTTAGAGTTCCAAGCTGTTTTATTACCTTCCCGAGGCAAGATACATTAAGCTAAGAAGCACAGGCGATTAATGGACTGTACCAATACGAGCAGGTCTTATTCTAGAAAGACCCAATTATTAAAAGTAATGAAATTAGAAAAAAAAAATCCTATATTATTTTCAATTTCTCGTATATATCCTAAGTTTTAAATTTTAATTAGATATGTCCCTAATTTAAGATGCCATCACAATTCCACCTGAAAGCAGGCAAAGGTTAATGCCGTTAACACCAGATAACTTGGTACAAAGATAAACAATGTAATCGTAGAATAAGTATTCAAGTAGATAGAAAAAAACAGGTCCAAAGTTCTCTATAGATATAGAGCGTTCACTACCACATGATTAAAGTGAGATTAGTTCTTATGGATAGAGAATCACCATCATAGAATTCAAGCATGAATAGTTCACCACTATTGGATATAGAGACACAACTAAGAGATACAGAACTTTAGGTTAGAAGTTAACCCACCACTATAAGGGTATAGATCTTCACCACCTTAAGGATAAAATTTAGATAATTTCTTACCACATAAGAAATCCACCAAGCAATATAGAAAGGTTAGAACCAAGATACATTGTAGCCTATCTTATTCCTATAGAAAAACCAGTCCAAACAATTAACAAAAAAACACTGATTGCACTAAACCAATTGGTTAGAAAAAAGTCCTTGAATAATGCATAAACTAACCTATTTGTTTGATTCATATCTAGGATATTTATAGCCAAGAACAACCTATCATATAATTAATTACGAAGCTACAAAGGAACTATTTAATTACAAGAGTTGCATAATCGAAGAAGACTTTCTAAATATATAACATTACCTTCCAAGGCTTCCTAATCTTGGTTGTTGCTATATGACCACTTGCTAAACATTGGGTAATTACCAATTACAATCAAGTAACTTCTAAACTTATATGTTACAAGTTAGCAAGCTTCCTAATGCATAAGCTTCCCTAGGGAGAACATTCCTAACCCATGAAAGTTAGATATTTGACTAGTTAACACCTTGACTCGTTGACCAAGAAAGGCTTGTAGGGGGCCCTTTTCTTACTCCCCAAGCTTAGAAACTTTGATTAGTCAACGCTTGGACTCCAACTAACCATTTGAGACATCTAGCTCACATTTGGCAATGAAATTCTCAAGATTTAATCTAGGAAGTCCAAAATTTGGCATCTTTGATCTAATAATAAAAATGTCTTGTATTGGATGATTAAAACTATCAAACACTTTATGTTAAATACATCTTCACATCCACGACCAATCATGTTAATGATCTTACGTTCTAAGTGATTTTGAGGTTGATCTTGGCCGTCCAAGGATAGATTACTTAGATCACCCTTGATCTTCTTTGACTTGCATCAATCTTGAAATCTTAGACACTCTCATGCGACCAAATTTTCCTATTGAAAAGATGGAATAGGATAGATTATTCACTAGGTGCATCATCTTCTCTAAAGTGTGGTGAAAGATCTCCCCATGTTAAAGGTGTCCAAAACCTCGTAATCTGTCGGTAGCCCGATCTTATAAGCATTGCAACCAATTCTTTTCAAAACCCTCAAAGGATGTGTCACTCTTGGTTTGAGCTTTAGGTGCTGCCCTTGAGAAAATGATCCTTCCTTAGATGTATCCACACTAAGTCTCCTTCCTAAAAAAAGCTAGCTTTCTATACTTGTCAGCTTGCTCTTTGTAATTTGTATTCTCCCATACAATCTTTGATCGGATTTGCACATGCATCTCCATAATTTACTTGGCTTGTGCTTCGGCATCTTTGCTAAAATTTCCAGTTAGTGGTAGGGGCATTAGTCCATAGTGCTTAAAGGATTCTTTACCATAAACCACCTTAAAAGGACTACGCCTATTGATTGATTGTAGGATTAGTCGAACGCAAATCTCTCTTGTGCTAACAACAAGTCCCGTTAATGAATATTCTTCCCCACAAAACTTCTTAGCAAATTCCATAGAATTCGAATAACAACTTCTATTTGTCTATTGGTCTAAAGTTGACAAGAAGAATTAAACTATAATTAAGTCCTAGGTTTCCCCCTCAACATGCAACAAAATTGACTCACGAACTTTGGATCTCAATAAGAGGTTATGGTCTTAGGGATACCATGAAGTTTCACAAGTGCTCTAAAGTATAATTCACTAAGGTACAATCTGGATGATTAATGATTTTACTTTCTAAGTAGATGAGTGTGGAATGCATGGGAATAGCCAAGGCACAATATGGATGATTAATTGAGGAAAGAATGCATGAAACATTTAACTAAAGCATGTGACATTGTGTATAAATCTTAGCATCAAATTCTTATTAATATAACCATGAAACATGTAGATTTAATGCAAATGATCATTCACGAACAAGACTCCTGAATATGGGTGAACCATTCACAACTAAGAAAACTTCAATCATTAAAATCAAACTAGAGAAAGTGGAACAATCAATGGTTTTTATTGAATCAAAAGTTACATAAATAGTAATGCACATGTACATGTATTGAAATAAACTAATGGTGCACACTTTTCTAATACTGAAATATCAATCAAAACCATCTTAAGCAACCCACTATTCACATCCAACTCTCAAGCATCACGCGTGGAACCCATGGGAGACAATAAGCTATCAAAAGTCATAAAATTGGAAAGGAAAGCACCTAGATGTAGATCTAAAGTGAAGATAAAGGAGTTAAGAAAGAAGAGTAATGAGATTCAAGGTATCTTTCCCTTGGTTATCACTTCAAGTGGAAAGAAACCTTGGATCTAGGAAGAATAAGTAAAGATGGATAACAAAGGATAAACAAATTGAAAAGCAATCAAAGTGAAACACCACACGTAAACAATATAGCAAAAGGAAAACAACTAAAGCAATGAACAACAACACAAGCTTGGAAAGAAATACCTTTTGATGTGTGAGAAACCAAATAATAAGGCTGGAGATGGTGTGGAGGTCTTGGACACATGAACCTTATAAGAAGAAAAACTTTGATGGCTTGGGATGGATGGAAAGTAAGAAGAAAAAGATGCCTCCTCCAAATAGTAGGCGTTCTTTTTCTCTCCACCAAGTTGTCCTATTCTTCCCTTGCCATCATCTTTTATAGGTTTTTTTCTAAGCTTTCTAGGGTGTCCTCAGGTTAAGGTATGGTGGGGATGAAAGATGAAGGTAATTGCATGGCTAGGATGATGTGGCTAGCTAGCGTTTGTATGAGATAACAAGTGGCTGCCCTTCTAATTGCATTAAGGTCGAGATACCCCTTTTTAGGAGGAGGCAACTACCCCCTTCAAAAATTGTTGAGGTCCCCTTGAAAATAGCAAGTATAGTTGGATGGGATAAGGTAAGATAGAGAAAAGAAGATGGGAGGAAAGAAAGTGGTAGGAAAAGGTAAGAAAGAAAGGTGAGATGTGGAAAGGTGATTGGCTAGGTGGTTTTCTAAGAAGAGGGGATTGGTTGGATGGTTAGAACAGAAGTTTGGAAGGTGGGGGAGTCTTATAAGATAGGACTCTTGAATGGAAACTGAAATTTGTAGTGATATTTAGTGGTGAGGTGAAAAGTGGGAAAAACATAGAAAAATGGAGAGGTCTCATCCTATTAGTCCACATGCTACCTTATCCTAGTGAAATTTCCCTCAATTATCTTAAAATATCCCCATAAATCCCAAGGATATCCAATCAAAACCTTCCATTTAGCTTGACTTATGTGGCTTTGATGGCTTACTTTGAGAGGTCTATTAGCTTGGCACGGCAATGGATGTTTATTTCTTGGTTTTTCTAGATTAAGGTAATGGGGTTAAGAAAGAAGAGGCTTAATACTACGCTCAAAGGGCTAACTAGTGCTATACTATAGTAGGTAGGTTTTATATCTCTCGACTGAACAAGGATGGCCTATATCATTCCCTAGGTTTCCTAAATCCTATCAGATTCAATACATTTTCTGAAAAGAAAGCTATTACTCTTATTTATTATTTGTATTTAACCAAAACAAGGACACATGATCATACTAAATTCTATATGTTGAAGAAACTATGGAATTACTTACAACTCTCTAGAAGAAGATAGTCTCTAAAACTCACTAGCTTATTGGTCTCCACTGATTTTCTTCAGGGTCTCTAAGCTATACCTCTCTATTAGTCTTGACTATGCCCTGTATGTAATTATTTTTCAAGAATTAACCTTCATAAAATGCTTCAACACATGAATAATATGAAAAACTAGCCATATGCACTTCTATTAAGAGGTTAAAATAGTAGAATTACTAAGTTTTATAAATTCATTTCTCATCACAATAAGGGAGCTCTACCTCAAAATTTCTTTTTCAAAAGCTCAAGAAAATTCAAAATCTCAATGTATATCTACAAGTCCCAACTTGAATGAAACATTGTCACCAATGGTTGAAAACATAGGACCCTATATGGAAAGATGTAGAAGACAAGATTTGAAAAATGTTTGGGTTGCCTCCCAGGGAACGCTAAGTTTTACTTCTTTAGGTAGACATAATGATGAGTGCAAGTATGATGATTTGCAATGCTTCTTTAATGTCAGGGTTAGGAAATTCTAGGAAAGGTTTTAACCTCTAATAATTTACCTTATGGATCTAACCATCCTTCTCAATCTTGATGGCCCATGAGGATATATTGTGCGTACTATGTAAGGTCCAGTTCATCGAGATCTAAGTTTTCCTAAAAAGAGATGTAATAGTAAATTATACAACAAGACCTTTTGTTCATGTGTGAAGGATTTTCTTAAGATTTGGCTATCGTGGCTAACCTTCATCCAGTCTTTGTATAGCTAGGCAGAATCATATGCTTCCTTTCTCAATTTGTCCAACTCATTGAGTTGTAGGTTTTGGTGGGTTCCAGCCATATCTAATTTGAAATTGAGCCTTTTGATAGCCCAATATGCCATGTGTTCTAGCTCTATTAGTGAGTGGTATGCCTTTCCATAGACCAAGAAGTAGGGTAACATGCCTATTGTGGTTTTATAGATTGTATGATTGGCCCATAAAGCAGTGTTAAGTCTCATTGACCAGTCTTTCCTACTTGGATTGATTGTCTTCTCTAAGATACACTTGATTTCCTTATTGGATACCTCTAGTTGCCCATTAGTTTGAGGGTGGTATGGGGTAACTATCCAATGGTTGACAACATACTTTTTCATAAGATTCTCAAATACTTTATTGCAAAAGTGTTTTCCTCCATCACTGATTATGGCAAATGGAGTACCAAACTTGCAAAAATTTTCTCCTTTAAAATTTTTACCACTACCTTGTGGTCATTGGTTTTGCAGGGTACAACCTTCTACCACTCGGACACGTAGTCTACTCCCACTAGGATGTAGAAATTTCCAAAAGAATTAGGGAAGGGTCTTATGAAATCTATGCCCTAAACATCAAATCTCTCTATAACAAGGATTGGGTTTAAGGGCACCATGTGTCACCTCCCTAGACTTCCTAACCTTTGACACCTCACACGCTATGTAGTAAGCATACGAATCTTAAAATGGTCAGCCAATAAAAATCACACTTTTGCAGTAGTTTTTCTAAAGCTAAAATGACCCCCACATGCATGATCATAACAGAAGGACATGATCTTACTATGCTCACTATCTGGTACGTATCTCCTTATCACCTAATCAGTAAAGTATTTAACGTTGGTAAAAAATCACTTCCTATTTTGTTTGGTCTAATGATTGGGCTTTTGTCTTATAACAAGATAATTCACTATGTCTCCATACCAAGGTAACTGGGAAATGTGTAGTAAATGTTAGTCTAGAAAGGATTCAGTTATAAGCACATTATCCGTAGTCTCTCCAACACTAGTTTGGATAAGTGGTTTGCTACGACATTTTTGAAACCTTTTTTGTATTGAATTTCTAAGTCAAATTCTTATAGCAGTAGTATCCAATGGATCAACCTAGGTTTTACATCCTTTTTAGAAAGGAGGTACTTTAGAGTTGCGTGATCCTAGTAAAATATGACTTTAGACCATAACAAGTAGGATCTAAACTTATCCAGAGCGAACAATACATCTAACAACTCTTTTTCTGTGGTTGAATAGTTGAGTTTTGAATGATTTAGTGTTTTACTAGAGCAGTATATCACATGGGGAAGTTTATTGATGCACTACCCTAAAACAACTCTAATAGTGTAACCCGATGCATCACACATTATCTCAAAATTTATGCTCCAATTAGGTGGTTAGATAATGGGTGCATAGGTCAACTCAGCTTTTAGTTGCTCAAATGCTTTCCTATAGCCCTCATCAAAGCCAAAGGTGACCTCCTTTATCAGTAGATTACAAAGGGGTTTGTCAATGTTACTGAAGTCCTTAATGAATCTTTTATAGAAGCTAGCAGGTCCTAAAAAAGAGTACATTTCTTTTACCATCCTTGGTGGAGGAAGGTTGTTTATTAAATCTACTTTAGCCTTATCTACCTCTATCCCATTGTGTGATATAATGTGGCCTAAAACTATACCACTTTGTACCACAAAATGACACCTTTCCTAGTTTAATACCAAATTCATCTCTTAACACCTTGCAAGAACTAGCTTTAAATGGTGTAGGCACTTATCAAAAGAAGACCTTAATATCGATAAGTCATCCATGAACACCTCTAGAAACCTTTCAACCATATTAGAGAAGATGATCAATATACACCTTTAAAATGAAGTAGGAGCTTTGCAAAGCCCAAAAGGCATACATCAATAAGCAAAAGTTCCAAAAGGGTAGGTGAAGGTGGTCTTCTCTTGATCCTCGAGTACTATAAGAATCTATTTATAACCATAATATCCATCCAAAAAATAGTGTTAACTATGTCTGGCTAACCTCTTAAGCATTTGGTCAATCAAAGGTAGAGAAAAGTAGTCTTTGCTTGTAATCACATTCAATTTTCGGTAACCAATGCAAACTCACCACCCGGTGGTCATGTGGGCGGGTACTAACTCTTTCATCTCATTCTTGACTACTGTGACCTTAGATTTCTTAGGTAAGACCTGAATGAGGCTTACCCAAGTGCTATTAGAGATGAGGTATATGATGCTAACATCTAGAAGTTGAAGGACTTCATCTCTGACCACATCCTTCATTTGAGGATTTAGTCATCTTTGATTTTCCTTAAAGGGTTTTTCATTTCTTCCAGGTGTATCCTATGCATGCACATTGCTAGACTAACCCCTTTTATGTCTACTAATGTCCACTGTAGAGCAGTCTTATGTTCCTTAAGAACATTAAGTAATTTTCCATACTATTCCTTGTCTAGATTTGATGCTATTATAATAGGCTAGGTTTCATCTAGTCCTAGATAAGAGTACTTGAGGTTATCAGGCAAGGATTTTATGGCCAGAGATAGTGGTTGCTCTATAGAGTGTATGGGGACAGACTCTGAAGGAGGGAGTGGCTCCACTTAAGGGCCCCACTTGGAGGTATCCATTTTTGGAGTAGCCTCTAAAAGGCTATTCACCTCCTTAATAGACTTGTCTAATAAGTAAATCTCCATTAAAATGCATGAGACAAGCCTTTAGTGGGTTAGAGATGGAAGACAGTGGATGAATGTTGTGAATTAGATTCTCGATCAAATTCACTTCATAAGAATCATCTAGGTCTAAATGTTGTTGGTTGAAATTAAAGACATTAAGCTTAACTTTCATGTTGCCAAAGAGCAATTTCATTACATTATTCTTGTAGTTAATAATGGTGTTGGACGTTGCCAGGAATGGATATCCAAGTATAACTAAAATCTAACTGCTAGGATTAGATACATGCTAGGTGTCTAGTACAATGAAATCAATTGGGTAATAAAATTAGTCCACTTGTATAAACCTTCAACCAAACCATGGGGTATCTTTATTGATCTATCTGCTAATTGCCGCATGGTAGTGGTTGGTTTAAGTTCACCGATCCGTAGTTGCTCATAAACAGAGTATGTCAACAAGTTAACACACGACCCTAGGTCAAGTAGTGCCTTATCTATGACATAGTCTCCAATAATGCAAGAAATTGTAGGACACCCTAGGTCTCTAAACTTTAGTGGAGTCGTGTGTTGTATCAAAGATTTCACTTGCTTGGTGAGGAAAGCCTTCTTTCTATACATTTAGCTTTCTCTTTCTAGTGCAAAGCTCTTTTAGGAACTTAGTATAAGCAGGGACATCCTTTATTGCATTGAGCAATGGAATGTTGATTTAAACATTTTAAAATAGATCCATAAGGTTATTGAAGTTTTCTCCCTTTCTAGACTTGTTCAATAATTTAGGAAATGGTGCTTTGGGCATAGAGGGTGCCTCCACTATAGGTTCTACAGGGGTTTTCTATATCCTCTCTTTCTCTTGGTTTGGTTGCCTCATTTTCCTTTGCAGTTTCCTTAGCCTACCCTACTTTGTTATCTACCTGATGGTCACGCCTAAGGGTAGCTATGGACTTGGCATCCTCATGAGGAATATAGTTTTGAGAACTTTACCCTATCTCAAATTGATCCTTAGGGTTAGGGATGGGCCGACTAGGGACTATTTCCTCTTTCTTGTAATGCAGTTAATAGTTGGCCTATCTGAATCTCTAACTTTGCTATGGCTTGAGACTTGACATTTTTGCATTTAGTGTAGATCCTTGTTTGTCTTCATTTTGCTTTAAAGATCTTTCAATAAGGACCTGAATGTTTCCCTCAAAGGATGGTTTCTTTGGTTGATGAGGGTGGAAGCCAGGTGGCTGTTGAGGAACTATAGCTCTAGGAAAGTTTTGTATAGGGGGTTCATAGATGGCTCCCTTGGTAGTTATTCTTTGACTAGGAAAAATTTATATGCATAGCCCATCCAATGTTATAGAACCCTGAATATGGGTTGTTGTTAGGATTGCGATATGAATTTAATGCATTTCCTTATTCAACTAGATAGTCATTAAGTGCTCTATTTGATGGACAAGGTGTAGTGATGTGGGCTGTGCTAGAATAGAGAGCATAAACTTCTTGTTGAGGCTTAATTGATGTGACCCTCATGAGGGACTAAAACATAGTTTCAGGTTTGTTCGCTCTCCCATCATACTTGTCCATTCTCTCAAGTACAAAGTCGAGTTTATGAGATAGATCTGTATGTACTCCAATTTCATATAGTCCCCCTTTCTTTATAGGCTGATTGTTTCTCTCTCTTCTATTGAAGTAATCCCATTAATGAGAGTTATCTGCCAATGTCTGAAAGAACTCCCATGCCTCTCTCTCGTGTTTCAACATGAGGGTGCTTCCACTCATAGCATCTACCATTTGCCTATTATGAGGTGTCAATGTGTCATAGAAGTATTGAATTTGCTTCCATTTTTCAAATCCATGATGTGGGAACTTATGCAACAGTTCATTCCACCGTTTCCAACATTCACGTAATAACCCCAATTTTTTTGTAATTGATTGAGAAAATCAATAAAGTTAGAATATACTTCTTATAAAAGTAAAACCAAGGAATAAAACATGTACAATTGAAATTAAACTTAGCAAACCATTCAAAATAACTGTAAGCACGAAAAAATTCAATTAGGCACTCTGTTTTAGATCCAATATCATAAATCCCACTGTCAAAAACTTCCTACCATACCTTAGGTACAAAACCCCCAAATAAATTTCTAGATCCAACGGTTCAAACAACGGAAATGGCAAGAAAGGTGGATCTTGGGCCATCTCTTCATCAAAAAGGGTATTCTTTTCAATTGGGCCATATAACCTACATTTTTCTCCAATCAGGTAGTTTACTGTAATTTTATTTTGGTAAATTTTTTTTTTTGTAAAAATAAAGTAATGTCAGTACCTTCAAATCAGGAAGATTGAGGGCTCAAATGGAAAATATGACCCCACCAATTGATCCAAAAGGGTCCAAATCCCCTAAGATAAAATTTTCACTAAATTTCATGGATTTTTGGGCCCTCAATTGAGAAGGGATTGATGGGACAGTCCAAACGGACTGTCCGATCTCCCAATCGGACCAAGTCCCATGGAAGGCGTGCGAGACGCCGCCCGCGCACCCGTACAGTGCGTGCGACGTCATCCCGCACGCATCCATCGACGTCCCGGGCAGGGGCATCCGTCTCTCGTCCATGATGGACACGTGCGACGAACTAAGCATTCTACCTGGCTCGTTTCTGCCCGACTAATCTAGGCCGTCCATTTCGATGGGCCTAGATCAAATTTAGGCCCTAGGAATGGACTGTGAACTTCTAGATCTGATTCTGGAGTCATATGAACTCCAAATTGAGATCGGAAAGAGGTTATGGAAAGCTTACAACCTCTATTTTCTTATGAAATGATAAAATGGAGAAAACTTTCTGTATTTAGGAAACAAGTTTTCAATTGCCAAGATCTTCAAGATCTGAGATAATCAGATCTTGTAAATATGTTTTAATAATGATATAATATTGAAATTAAGTTATATAAATAGTTTATTTGGACAGATCTAAGAGATATTAAGGGATTTGCCCACTATGGTGGAAAAACCCTAAAAATTTCAAAGGGACCCACTTGATCAATAAGATCAAGTGTTATTAGATCCTTGGGATGGATGGAATGGATGTTGATATGATGAAATGCAAGGAGATCATGGATGGATTATGACAAAAACAAATCAATATGATCTTTGGACCTTAAGAAAGGAAACTCCCTAAATATAGCTAAAACCCTTAATAAAAAAGAAAATATCTAAGATCTAATGGTTGGATCATAAGTAAAAGTTTCTAATAATCTTAATCTAATTAATTTACATGTCTTTTATTTGATAAAAGAATTGTAAATGTGATTTATGTTGCAAATTGGAAGCATGATAGTGTAATTCTTAAATTTTACATGCTATACTCTAAATGTTATTTGATTGTTATAATAGGCTAGAAATTTAATTATCTTAGGGCCAAGTTAGGTTGAATTTGATACTCTGGCATGATTCCATTAGATTACTAGTAAAATTTCATAACTTAGGATCATGCTAGTTTAAGTATAATTTTATTCCATTAGGTTGAGTTACATTCATAGAGAGCATGTTAGTATAAATGTTTGTTAAATTTATATTGGAGTCATGCTTTAAAGTTTATGATTTAATTGTTGTCAAATTTTATTAGTAGATTCAAATGTTAAGTAGTTGTTGAGATATAATGAGCATAAGTCACTAAAATGTAATCTAATTGGAAATTAGAGTTTCATGAACACATAAGAGGAAGGAATGACTTTGACATAACATTAGTAAGGGCTATAGTTAGTAGGACAATATAAGGATTATCAAATCCTTAGCCCAAACTAGGAGAATAATAAACCCCATGAATGACATTGCAAATGTTCATAAGCTTAATTAAAATGTATTAGAAAGAGTACTTAGGGTCAACATGCTTATAGGAACCTTATGAAAGGTTGATCTATGGTCACTCTAGTG
Organism: Warburgia ugandensis; assembly: GCA_035236585.1. NCBI lineage: Eukaryota > Viridiplantae > Streptophyta > Magnoliopsida > Canellales > Canellaceae > Warburgia > Warburgia ugandensis. The sequence goes on along the minus strand of CP141133.1, from coordinate 54,593,628 downwards.
AATGTTGAACATAGTGGTTAAGGGGGTTATCTAATAGAGCCTCCCTCTTCCCCTACCTTCCATTGACGTTTGTGAGGTCTAAAAGCCTCCTTACATGAGGATTGAAGTAACCACTTTGTGTTCACCCATTCGGCTAGTAAGCCTTAAACAATTGGAAATAAGAGGAGTAGTCTAACCTTAGGCTTAAATAAGTTACCTTCAACCAGCAAAACATTAACCGGTTGAATAATAATAGTAAGAGCATAAAAGGTTAGTAAATTACCTAATCCTAATAAAAATTGTAAGTAAGATAAGGATGATCAAACAAGATCCATTAGATCTTGGATGATCAAGAACAATAAGAATAAGAATATTATATTGTACTTAGTATGCATGTTATAGTTCATTAGATTAGATAATCCAAACCCTTGATCAAAGATGGTTTAAGGAAGAAAAACAAGATCATCCTCCTTAGGGATGATCCAATAACTGAACTTAGATCAAAGAAGAATTAGACGATAAAAGATCTAAGACCTTGATCTTTATCAACATGTGAAGATTGTCAATCAATGGATCTATGTAAGATCAAGATCAAGGAGATGGACACACAAAGACTTAGAGATAGAAAAATACTTAGATATGAATGATCTAAAGATCATTCTTATCATCAGATCTAGTAATCAATAGGATTGTTCATAATTTATATATATTGACAATATGTATGGATGTACAGATTACATACATTAGTCAGGATCATGGAAGATTTGGGAAAAGGGATCACTCCTTGAAGGTAGGAGGATTTGATGAATGCATTTACATGGGATGAATATGATTGAATCCATGACCTTATGTTGACAAGAGTAATTGTTAATACTTGTATTAAATCTCCTGAAAAGTTTATGATCCAACCAAACACATATAAGATGGTTAAGGACTAGATTATAAGTGAATAGGGAACTAGAAGATATTTCAACTCTAAGTAAACAGACAGATGGTCTGATATGTATGAAATCTATTTTACATACAAGCTTGGAGGCTTGTGAGTTTGTTTTAAATAGGCATAAGCCTAGGGGATGCTATGCTAGAGGAGTTATAAGGGTTTAGCCACCCGTACCTTGAAATTTGATGATAGCTTGCCCTATGAGAGGCTAAAAGTCGGGTGGGGCAATTATGGGAAGGCCACCACTGTGAAAGTCCTGTCCCCCCGTATGGGCAGTGCCATAATATTTTCCACCATGGTATCAGTGGTGAATAAGGCAATTATTCGAGCGCACTAATACAGATCAGACTGCAGCATGGTAGCCCTTTTAATTATTTTGCACTATGATGCATATGAGAATAGGCATAGTGAAATGTTTTATGTTTTAGCATAATGAAATGCTAGGTAATTGTATATTACCAATATGTCCCAAGAAGGGAAATTCCCAGTGTAAGATTAGCTGAAATACTAAATTCTCATAATGGAGAGAATTGATCAGCTTAGTTGGGAATGATATTTGACTACTTTCATAAATTTAACTGATTTACCCATGTATAATATGTATGTATGTATGTATATGGATGTACATAACTTACAAAGTAAAGAGTAGAGATATGAATATGTTTAGGGATAATGGGATTATGAAGTATTGGAATTACATTGTCAATTATTATGCTTCTTGAATCCCCTACCAAGCATTGCTTGCTGAGATATTGTAAATGTTACAATATCTTAGATACAGGGAAGGACAGTTAGGAGCTCAAGACGATAGAAGACTTGAAGAGGATAATCTTCAAGGTATACCCTTGAAGACATGTATTTAAATTTGTTTGAGAGTGTTGTATTGTAATGAGAGTTTCATTGTATGGTGAGCTATGAGTTTGGATTATGTAATTTGGACAAGTATTATAATGGACTTGGCTATATGTGAACCACTTGATGCATTCTGGAATTTAATGAAAGTCTATTCCTTCAATGGAATTTTATCTTGTACAAAATTCTACTTATGTTATGTATGAAGTGATGACTTGGGTTTTCTAAAAAAGGTTCTAAAGAAAAGAATTTCCATTGCTTTGTTTTGCAAAACAAAAAATTTACATATTAAGGGCCCTACCTTTCAAAATACATTACAAAACGTGTTACAAAAACCCGGGTCATCACAGTTGGTATCAGGTCCTTTCTTCCAGTTACAGTACAGTACAAATATGTCCAAAAGAGAGATTATAATCCATGTTTAGATAAGATAGAAGTAGTTGTATAGAGGATTGATAGAAATTTTGGTTTATGAGCAGATGCCACCAAAGAGAGTCACAAGGCAGGCAGCTCAAAATACTCCAGAGGACAATATGGAGAGAGTAACCATGAGCAATGTGGAAGAAATGATGACAAGGGTGTTGAGGAACGTCCTTCCTCACCTACAACAAACCCAAGGTTCATCAGCTCCTGTAGAAATACTAAGTACGCAGGCTCAGGTTCAGCCTGAAGTGAGACATACTACACCAACACCAACACCAACACCGACACCAGCTACTCCCACACTAGTACAAGGGCAATCTTCCCTTGTACCAAGTGAAGAAGTTGGAAAATCTCCATTAGCTCCAGAAAAAGTTGACAAAATGATGGAGAGATTTCAAAAGATGACTACAATGTATAATGGCAAGGTTGAAGCTGAGAAGGCAGAGGAGTGGATATATGAAGTAGAAAGGACTTTTGGTGCACTACGTACTCCTCCAGAGTTGAAGGTGAAATTTGCCACCTACTTATTCAAACAAGAAGCTGCATTTTGGTGGAGATAAGCTAACAACACCTTCTTCTCAAATTTTGAAGATACTACATGGGAGGAATTTAAGGAAGTATTTAACCATAAATATTTCCCTTTTAATGTACAAGAAAGAAAGTTGATAGAGTTTTTGGACCTAAGGCAAGGGACTATGTCGGTGGTGGACTATGATAACAAGTTCACATAATTAAAGAGATTTGTGACTCGTGTGTACATAGAAACACACACCGTGAATCGATTCATTGAAGGGCTGCACCTAGGACTGAAAATAAAGGTGCTGGGTACTAAACCCACTACCTTGGCAGACTGTGTAGAAATGGCTTCCAAGTTTGGAGAAGAATACAAAAAGGGTCAAACTACTAACTTCAGTGGAGGAGGAAACAATAACCCAAGGCCTTTCCAAAAGAATAAAAGGCATTTAAACAATTTTAAGCCTCAAAGAAATCAGAGGAACAATGCACCAAGGCAAAATAGATAACCATGTCCAAGATGCAGAAAATTTCACCAAGGTAATATCTGCCCTAGACCAATGCAACAACAACCACAACGATTTCCAATCAAGTGCCATAATTGTGGGGAGTATGGATATATCATCACCTATTGTACCAAACCATTGACATTCAAGGAGGCAAAACCAAAAATTTCCCCTCGACACCAAGGAAGGGTCTTCGCCATCACTGACGGCCAAGCTGGACCATCCAATGCGGTGATTGAAGGTACACTACTTGTAGCAAACAACTATGCCAAAGTATTATTTGATTCTGGATCTACGCATTCCTTTATATCTTGCGAATTTGCATCTAGTATACAACTGTCAGTAAAAAACTTGGGATTTGATCTAGATGTAACAACTCTAGTTGGAAAAACAGTTAAATTATAAGAATACTTATATAATGTACCTATAGAAGTATTGGAAAAAATAATGGACATAGACCTCATTTTATTGAACATGGTGGATTTTGACATCATACTGGGTATGGACTGGTTAGCAAAATACTGGGTAGTTATGGATTGTCACAAGGAGAAAATCACATTTAGTATACTAGGGGAGAAAGTATTAGTACTGTATGGGAAACACAATGACTTAGACCAATCCATCATCTTAGCTATGAAGGCAGTCAAACATATGTCCAAGGGGTATTAGGCATTTCTAGCAATAGTGATTTCCTTAGATGTTGAACACCTCAGGATAACAGAAATTGAAGTAGTTAGGGAATTCCAAGATATTTTTCCTGAAGAGCTACCAGGGTTACCCCCACACAGAGAAATTGAGTTTACCATTGAAGTAATTGTTGGTACAACTCCAATTTCTAAAGCACCTTATAAGATGGTGCCAGTAGAGTTGAAAGAGTTAAAAGGTCAATTGCAAGAATTGTTAGACAAAGGGTTTGTTAGACTAAGTAGTTCACCATGGGGAGCACCAGTAATATTTGTGAAGAAGAAGGATGGGTCTATGAGATTATGCATTGATTATAGAATGTTGAACAGTGTCACAGTGAAAAATAGGTATCCCTTACCTCGCATTGATGATCTCTTTGATCAACTCCAATCTGCTAAGGTCTTTTCCAAAATTGACCTTAGATTAAGATATCATCAATTGCGTATTAAGGATGAAGATATACCCAAGTCAGCATTCAGAACTTGATATGGGCATTATGAGTTTCTAGTCATGTCTTTTGGACTGACCAATGCACCAGTAGTGTTTATGGATTTGATGAATAGAATCTTCAAGGAATTTTTGGATAAATTTGTGATTGTGTTTATTGACGATATACTGATTTACTCTACCAGTATCAAAGAACATCAAGAACACTTACGAATTGTACTAAATACCCTCAGAACACATATAGTATTTGGTAAATTTAGTAAGTGTGAATTTTGGTTAGAGATGGTCAATTTCTTAGGTCATGTAATTTTTAAGAATGGAGTAGAAGTGGACCCCACCAAGATTGAAGCAGCAATGAATTGGGAGAAACCTAAAACAGTAACAGAAATACGTAGTTTTCTTGGATTAGGAGGATACTACCGTAGATTCATTCAAGGGTTCTCTCGTATAGTTCTTCCTTTGACATCCTTGACAAGAAAGGGGTACAATTCACTTGGACAGAAGAATGTGAAAATAGCTTTCAAGAGCTAAAGAAGAGGTTAACTACAACACTAGTATTGACTTTGCCTAATGGGAGTGGAGGATATGAAATATACTGTGATGCTTCAGGCAAAGAGTTAGGGGGTGTGTTAATGCAAAATGGGAAGGTCATTGCTTATGCATCTAGATAATTGAAGAAACATAAAATAAATTACCCAGTACATGACCTAGAATTGGCAGTTGTAGTTTTTGCATTGAAAATTTGGAGACATTATTTGTATGGGGAAAAGTTCAATGTATTCACAGATCATAAAAGTCTTAAATACATCTTCACTTAGGCTGATTTGAATATGAGACAAAGAAGATAGATAGAGTATATCAAAGACTACGATTTTGCCATCCAATACCATCCTGGAAAAGCAAATGTAGTAGCTGATGCATTAAGTAGACAACCAAGAGCTCTACTCACAAACATCACAATTAAATAAGATTTTGTAGAAAGAGTCCTTAAAGCCCAAGAAGAAGATACAATAACTCAGGAGTTATGTAAAAAGAAGGGATTTATTAAGGGTACAGATGTGGGTATACTTTTTCAAGAGAGATTGGTGGTTCCTTTAAATACATGTTTGAGAAAGGAACTGATACAAGAAGCCCATCAGTCAAAGTTTTTTATACAACTTGGAGGTATAAAGATGTATCAGGATTTAAAAAGAAACTTTTGGTGGGAAGGCATGAAAAAGGAAATAGGAGAATTTGTGACTAAATGTCTAAATTGTCAACAAGTAAAAGCTGAACACCAAAGACCAGCTGGAATGCTACAAACATTGGAACTTCTAGAATGGAAATGGGACAATATCACTATGGATTTTGTAGCAGGATTGCTAAGGACTCGGGCAGGCCATGACATGATTTGGGTGGTTGTGGATAGGCTAACAAAGTCAGCACATTTCCTTCCAATTAGATAGAACCAATCAGTTGACAGTCTAGCTAAGTTATACATCAAAGAAATAGTAAGTCTTCATGGGTTTCCACTATCCATCATCTCTGATAGGGATGGAAGATTTACTTCAAGATGTTGGAAGAGTGTGCAACAAGCCTTAGGGACCTCACTTAATTTCAGTACAACATTTCACCCCCAAACAGATGGTCAATCAGAACGGACTATTCAAACCTTAGAAGATATGTTGAGAGCACGTGCCTTATATTGGAAAGGGAGTTGGGATGAACATCTTCCTTTAGTAGAATTTGCATATAACAACAGTTTTCAAGCAAGTATTGGTATGGCACCATATGAAGCATTGTATGGACGGCCATGTTGATCACCAACCTATTGGAGTGAAGTTGGAGAAAGAAAGATGATAAAGTTAGAACTAGTGAAACAGTGTATAGACGAGGTCAGATTGATATAGAAGAGGTTGTTAACAGCACATAGTTGACAGAAGAGTTATGCAGATAAAAGACGTAGAAACCTAGAATTCGATGTGGGCGAGCATGTATTTCTAAAAGTATCACCTGTCAAAGGGGTAATGAGGTTTGGAAGCAAAGAAAAACTTAGTCCTAGATTCATTGGTCCATTTGAAATCTTATAAAGAGTTGGTTCAGTGGCCTACAAATTAGCCCTACCACCCCAACTCTCAGAAATACATAGTCTTTCATGTGTCTATGCCAAGGACATACCTCCAAGACGATGCTCATGTACTTCAAAGGGTGCCAAAAGAGCTAAAGCCAGACCTAACCTTCAAAGAGAAGGCAATACAAATTATGGACTGCAAGGAACAGAAGTAAGGACCAAAAGCATTCCGTTAGACAAAGTCCTGTGGCAACATCACTCTGTTGAGGAAGCCACGTGGGAAACAGAAGTATAAATGAGGAAGACACACCCTAGTTTGTTTGATTAAGTATTGTATTACAAATTTTGAGGACAAAATTATTGTAAGGGGGGAAGATTGTAATAACCCCAATTTTTTGTAATTGATTGAGAAAAGCAATAAAGTTTGAGTTTCAGAAATTTTGAGCTAAAATATTAGGGTTATTTAGAATATACTTCTTATAAAAGTAAAATCAAGGAATAAGACATGTACAATTGAAATTAAACTGAGCAAACTCTTCAGAATGACTGTAAGCACAACAAATTCTGAATTCAGATGAAAAATCCTTAATTTTCTTCATTTTTTAGACAAAAGGGTAAAATAGTAATTTTACCAAAAAATCAAAATATGAGACATCAAAATTTAGAATGTTATAAGAAATACGAATTCAACGCCACTAAGTACGCTCAATTCCGAGATCATGGGAATAAAGCCTAATTTTTATACATAAAGGGAAAAATGGTCTTTTTACACCATGTGAGGTCCACATGGGGCCCGCAAGGGACCCAAAAACGAATCCTATGGCCAGCCCACATGAAATCATGGGTCAAACTATACCAGCTGGTCTTGGGGAAGAAAGTGGAGAATGGGAGAATCCAATGCTAAATTAATAATAAAAAATTAACCATCATCATTACATATCATCATGAAAGAAGACCCAAAATGCTTATAAATACAACCCCAAAAATCCTCCAAAAATGTTCATAAAATTCTCACGAAATTGTCTTCACTTTTCCCAAAAATTTAGATCTAGAACCATCCCAAAAAACCCAAAACTCTCAAGAAATCTCCCTCTTTTCATTTTCATTTTCTCTCTCTAAATTGGAACAAGAGACCTAAATTCAATTAAGCACTCTATTTCAGATCCAATATCACAAATCCCACAGTAAAAAACTTCCTACCATACCTTAGCTACAAAACCCCAAATAAATTTCTAAATCCATGGTTCAAACAACGGGAATCGCAAGAAAGGTGGATCTTGGGCCTTCTCTTCATCAAAAAGGGTATTCTTTTAAATTGGGCCATATAACCTACATTTTTCTCCAATCAGGTAGGTGAAACTACTTCCTGGACATGTTTATTAGTGTTTTGTGAAATTTTTAGTTTATGTAATTTTATTTTGGTAAAAAAATTGTAAAAATAAAGTAATGTCAGTACCTTCAAATTAGGAAGATTGATGGCTCAGATGGAAAATCTGACCCTACCAATTGATCCAGAAGTGTCCAAAACCCCTAAGGTAAAATTTTCACTAAATTTCACGAAGTTTTGGGCCCTCAATTGAGAAGGGAATGATTGGATGGCCCAAACAGACTGTCTAATCTCCCAATTGGACCAAGTCCCACGGACGGCGTGTGAGATGCCGCCTGCACAGCCCATGTGACGTCATCCCGTGCGCGTCCGTGGAAGTCCTGGGCAGGAGCATCCATCTCTCGTCCGCAACGGATGCGCGCGACGAACTGAGCATTCCGCTTAGCTCGTTTTCGCCTGACTAATCTAGGCTGTCCATTCCAATGGGTCCATATCAAATCTAGGCCCTAGGAATGGATTGTGAACTTCTAGATCTGATTCTGGAGTCATATGAACTCCAAATTGAGATAGGAAAGAGGCTATGGAAAGCTTACAACCTCTATTTTCTTATGAAATGATAAAATAGAGAAAATATGTAATAAAACTTCTGTATTTAGGAAACAAGTTTCCAATTGCCAAGATCATCAAGATTTGAGATGATCAGATCTTGTAAATATGTTTTAATAATGATGTAATATTGAAATTAAGTTATATAAATGGTTTATTTGGACAGATCTAAGAGATATTAAGGGATTTACCCACTATGGTGGAAAAACCCTAAAAATTTCAAAGGGACCCACTTGATCAATAAGATCAAGTATGATCATATCCTCAGGATGGATGGAATGGATGTTGATATGATGAAATGCAAGGAGATCATGGATGGATTATGACAAAAACAAATCAATATGATCTATGGACCTTAATAAAGAAACCCCCCTAAATATAACTAAAATCCTTAATAAAAAGGAAAATATCTAAGATCTAATGGTTGGATCATAAGTAAAAGTTTCTAATAATCTTGATTTAATTAATTTACATGTCTTTTATTTGATAAAAGAATTGAAAATGTGATTTATGTTATAAATTAGGAAGCATGATAGTGTAATTCTTAAATTTTACATGCTATACTCTAAATGTTATTTAATTATCTCAGGGCCAAGTTAGGTTGAATTTGATATTCTAGCATGATTCCATTAGATTACTAGTAAAATTTCATAACTTAGGATCATGCTAGTTTAAGTATAGTTTTATTCCATTAGGTTGAGTTACATTCATAGGGAGCATGTTATTATAAATGTTTGTTAAATTTACATTGGTGTCATGCTTTAAAGTTTATGATTTAATTGTTGTCAAATTTTATTAGTAGATTCAAATGTTAAGTAGTTGTTGAGATATAATGCGCATAAGTCACTAAAATGTAATCTAATTGGAAATTAGAGTTTCATGAACACATAAGAGGAAGGAATGACTTTGACATAACATTAGTAAGGGCTATAGTTAGTAGGACAATATAAGGATTATCAAATCCTTAGCCCAAACTAGGAGAATAATAAACCCCATGAATGACATTGCAAATGTTCATGAGCTTAATTAAAATGTATTAGAAAGAGTACTTAGGGTCAACATGCTTATAGGAACCTTATGAAAGGTTGATCTATGGTCACTCTAGTGAATGTTGAACATAGTGGTTAAGGGGGTTATCTAATAGAGCCTCCCTCTTCCCCTACCTTCCATTGACGTTTGTGAGGTCTAAAAGCCTCCTTACATGAGGATTGAAGTAACCACTTTGTGTTCACCCATTCGGCTAGTAAGCCTTAGACAATTGGAAATAAGAGGAGTAGTCTAACCTTAGGCTTAAATAAGTTACCTTCAACCAGCAAAACATTAACCGGTTGAATAATAATAGTAAGAGCATAAAAGGTTAGTAAATTACCTAATCCTAATAAAAATTGTAAGTAAGATAAGGATGATCAAACAAGATCCATTAGATCTTGGATGATCAAGAACAATAAGAATAATAATATTATATTGTACTTAGTATGCATGTTATAGTTCATTAGATTAGATAATCCAAACCCTTGATCAAAGATGGTTTAAGGAAGAAAAACAAGATCATCCTCCTTAGGGATGATCCAATAACTGAACTTAGATCAAAGAAGAATTAGACGATAAAAGATCTAAGACCTTGATCTTTATCAACATGTGAAGATTGTCAATCAATGGATCTATGTAAGATCAAGATCAAGGAGATGGACACACAAAGACTTAGAGATAGAAAAATACTTAGATATGAATGATCTAAAGATCATTCTTATCATCAGATCTAGTAATCAATAGGATTGTTCATAATTTATATATATTGACAATATGTATGGATGTACAGATTACATACATTAGTCAGGATCATGGAAGATTTGGGAAAAGGGATCACTCCTTGAAGGTAGGAGGATTTGATGAATGCATTTACATGGGATGAATATGATTGAATCCATGACCTTATGTTGACAAGAGTAATTTTTAATACTTGTATTAAATCTCCTGAAAAGTTTATGATCCAACCAAACACATATAAGATGGTTAAGGACTAGATTATAAGTGAATAGGGAACTAGAAGATATTTCAACTCTAAGTAAAAATGCATGGATGGTCTGATATGTATGAAATCTATTTTACATACAAGCTTGGAGGCTTGTGAGTTTGTTTTAAATAGGCATAAGCCTAGGGGATGCTATGCTAGAGGAGTTATAAGGGTTTAGCCACCCGCACCTTGAAATTTGATGATAGCTTGCCCTATGAGAGGCTAAAAGTCGGGTGGGGCAATTATGGGAAGGCCACCACTGTGAAAGTCCTGTCCCCCCGTATGGGCAGTGCCATAATATTTTCCACCATGGTATCAGTGGTGAATAAGGCGGTGAATAAGGCAATTATTCGAGCGCACTAATACAGATCAGACTGCAGCATGGTAGCCCTTTTAATTATTTTGCACTATGATGCATATGAGAATAGGCATAGTGAAATGTTTTATGTTTTAGCATAATGAAATGCTAGGTAATTGTATATTACCAATATGTCCCAAGAAGGGAAATTCCCAGTGTAAGATTAGCTGAAATACTAAATTCTCATAATGGAGAGAATTGATCAGCTTAGTTGGGAATGATATTTGACTACTTTCATAAATTTAACTGATTTACCCATGTATAGTATGTATGTATGTATGTATGTATGTATGTATATGGATGTACATAACTTACAAAGTAAAGAGTAGAGATATGAATATGTTTAGGGATAATGGGATTATGAAGTATTGGAATTACATTGTCAATTATTATGCTTCTTGAATCCCCTACCAAGCATTGCTTGCTGAGATATAGTAAATGTTGTAATATCTCAGATACAGGGAAGGAGAGTTAGGGGCTCAAGATGATTGAAGACTTGAAGAGGATAATCTTCAAGGTATACCCTTGAAGACATGTATTTAAATTTGTTTGAGAGTGTTGTATTGTAATGAGAGTTTCATTGTATTGTGAGCTATGAGTTTGGATTATGTAATTTGGACAAGTATTGTAATTGACTTGGCTGTATTGTGAACCACTAGATGCATTCTGGAATTTAATGAAAGTCTATTCCTTCAATGCAATTTTATCTTGTGCAAAATTCTATTTATGTTATGTATGAAGTGATGACTTGGGTTTTCTAAAACAAGTTCTAAAGAAAATAATTTTCGCTGCTTTGTTTTGCAAAAAAAAAAATTACACTATTAAGGGCCCTACCTTTCAAAATACATTACAAAATGTATTACAAAAACCCGGGTCATCACAATTCATAATATTAATCATCATCCCTTTGCTGGTAATTGATAATTTCATGATGAAGGGCATTTGTTTTGTGAATGGGAAAGAATTTGTTCAAAAACTTCCTAGACAATTTGTCCCATATTTTTATCGAACCTACTTCCTAGGAATTGAGCTATGACTTAGCTTTATCCTTGAGTGAGAATGGGAATAACCTAAGCCTAATAGCATCGTTTGAAAATTTTTAAAACTTAATTGTGGGACAAATATCAAGAAACTCCTTAATATGTAGGTATGGGTCTTCTTGCTCTTGACCACAAAAAGTGGGGAGTAATTGCATGAATCCTGGATTTAACTCGGAGTGGTCTACATTTGTTGAGGATGGAGCCATGCATGATGGGGTGTTGAGCTGAAATGGTGAATAAAAATCTCTAATAGATTTGTGCGTGACTTCTATTGGTGGTTGGGCCATCAGGATAGGAACTTGGTTTCTTTCCCCTTGGTCGACGCCCTTACATAAATTATCCTAATTCCTCAAGTGTCCAAGCTTTATGTTGACTTTATCTCTAAGTGGTGCACAATCAAATTTTAGTAATAACTAATCAAGCAATGTCTTGATTACCCTTTCTTACTGCATAGGTGGTAGCTTCTTAGACCTAGATTTAGACATCTCCTCCTTTTATCTAGATTTGACTACTGCTTACCAGTTGGGTTCTTCTCTAAAGTGGTTAACATAATCCTCTTGTCAGGAGATGTTTAGACCTCAACCAATTTCAACAAAAGGTGTGAAAAAATCACTTGGATTTTAAGATATCTACTATAACCACAATGCTTAGAAGCCACTAGAGTGATAATAGATCGCATTCTTTTAAAAGGGTCATATGAGCCCGATGCCCTAAGTCTTTTTCTAATTGATTTTTAGTTAATGTTCAAGAGATGGGATTGTGACATATAAGGGTGTTGATTGATTCTTAGGTGGGCTAAGGAGCTGGTGATGAAATCCAATCCTTATCTTATAAGGGTTCATGTGGGGCTTACTAGCATTAAGTTCCATTCCGTCATAAAGTTGTAAATGTGCAATGCAGAACAAAAATCAAACTAATGCCTGCCTATATGCTACTTAACAGAGGGTTAATCACTTTAACAGATGTGACATTATAATCATGCAACCTATGCTTTGGTTATAACTAAGCCGAGTCTAGCATTTGTTAAAAAGGTGCTTGAACTAATGCAACAATTGTAAGTATTATGCAACATTTATCAATGCATGACCCTTATATATATGAATTCTACTGCTGTCACAAATATAAAATTATACTAAATGCTCTTTATACTAACAATTAAAATTTTGGTTTGGATTGCTTGCAGTGAGAGGTCCGATGATGATCAAGTGTGGGCCATCATATCCCACACTTAGCCTATATTATTATAACCTATATTAAAATAAATAAATTGAAATTAAATTACAATGGCATTCACAAAAATTTCACTCAAATCCTAATCTAGGAAAGTAATAAAAACCTAATCTACTTTGATGAAGCTGTGGCCCATAGGATCACCGTCTCTCCTTTGTTGATTTACCTTGCCTAAAAATCAAACAATTATGGTCAATATGAGCAAAATAGAAAAAAATGGAAAAAATGATACAAAATCCTAACCTAATGCACCTTAAACCTAGACTAGAGGTAAATAATCCAAGGTATGGCCCAGTACACCAATTGTTGTGATTCCCTGACAATGGTGCCAAAAAACTTGTGATTTTTAAGTTAAAACTTGCAAGCATACAAATCAGTTTTAATAGTTCATGAGAGGAGGTCGGTCCTAGGAGGAATTAAATGGTTGTGATATTAATGTTCTCTACTTAAATTATCTTATCAAACAAAATCTAAAGATCATTCCTAAACTAAGACTAGAAAAGTAACACATGAAACATGGAATTATACCAAATTTAAAACATGCTAAAATCAACATTTCCCTAAAAACAAACACTTGCAAAAAATAAAAATTTCTAAGCTAAGAACCTTCCTAAATTGAAACTTTTTAAACATGCAATTTTAACAACTAATAGAAATAAACAAGTACTCAACTACTTTCCTAATCATGCAACTTCTAAAGAATGTAGTTGTACTCATGGGAATGAAAAGCTTACTAACTAACAAACTAATCAAATAACATGCTAAAAAAAATAATCTAGACTAGTATTCAAACTAATTCTTCCTAATGTGATTAGATTCAACTAACTTGAATTTCACCAATAATAAATCACTCAAAAATAATGCTCTTAACCAAAGAGGTGTGTGCATCGTTCTAGGGTGATAGCGTGTGATCTCTTTCCTATATCTAAGTGATTCTTGATGTAAGTGCATGAGTGTAGAATGCATGAGAATTGCGAAGGCACAATTTGGATGATTACTTGAGAAAAGAATGCATGAAAAATTTAACTAAAGCATGTAACATTGTGCATGAATCTTAAAGTTGAATGCTTATTATTATAACAATGAAACATTTAGCTTTAGCAAAAGTGGCCATTCATGAACAGAAATCTTGGATATGGGTGATTCCATTCCCAACTAATAGAACTTTAATCATTCAAATAAAATTAGAGAAAGTGTAACAATCAATGGTTTTTAATGAATCAAAAGTTACATATAGAGTAGTGCACATGTACATGTATTGAAATAAAGTAATGGTGCGCACTTTTCTAACAATGAAATCCCAATCAAAACCACCATGAGCTACCCACTATTCTCATCCAACTATTAAGCATCATGCATGGAACCCATGGGAGATAAAAAGTGATTAAAAGCCATAAAATTGGAAAGGAAAGCACCTAGATGTAGATCTAGAACAAAGTGAAGATGCAAGAGTCAAGAAAGAAGAGTAATGAGATTCAAGGTATCTTTCCCTTAGCTATCACTTCAAGAGGAAAGAAACCTTGGATCTAGGAACAATAAGTGAAGATGGGTAACAATGGATAAGAAAAAATAAAACATTGAAAAGCAATTAAAGTGAAATACCATCATAAACCATATAGCCAAAGGAAAACAACTAAAGCAATGAACAAGAAGACAAGCTTGGAAACAAATACCTTTTGATGTTTGAGCAACCAAAGAATAAAGGCTGGATATGGTGTGGAGGTCTTGGACACATGAACCTTTCGAGAAGAAAAACATTGATGGCTTAAGGTGGATGGAAAGTACGAAGAAAAAGATGCCTCCTCTCCAAAGAGCTGCTGTTCTTTCTCTCTCCACAATGTTGTCCTATTCTTCCCTTCCTATCCTCTTTTATAGGTTGGGTGTCCTTCGGTTAAGGTATGGTGGGGATGAAAGATAAAGGCAATTGGATGGCTGGGATGATGTGGCTAGCAAGGGTTTTTAAGAGATAACAAGTGGCTGTCCTTTTGATTGCATTAAGGTGGGAGTTGCCCCTTTTTTAAGAGGAGTCTCCCCCCTTTAGAAATCATTGATCCCCCCTTGAAAATAGCAAGTATAGTTGGATGAGATGAGGTAAGAGAGAGACAACAAGATAGGAGGAAAGAAAAGTGGTAAGAAAAGATAAGAAAGAGAGGTGAGATGGGGAAAAGTGGTTGGTTAGTGGTTTCCTAGGAAGTGGGGATTGGTTGGATGGTTGGAATAGAAGTTTGGGAAGGTAGGAAAGTCTTATAAAGATAGGACTCTTGAATGGAAAGTGAAATTCGTAGTGATATTTAGTGGTAAGGTGGAAAGTAAAAAAAAAAAAAAAAGTGGAAAAAACATGGAAAAACATAAAAAAATATAGAGGTAATCTTTCTATTGGTCCACATGCTACATATCCTAGTGTAATTTTCCTCAATTCTCTTCAAAATTTCTCCATAAATTCCAAAGATAATTCTTTGGATTTTGCTCCAATCATAGCCTTCCATTTAGCTTGACTTGTGTGGTTTTGAGGGCTTGCTTTGAGAGCTCCATTGGCTTGGTTTCTTGGCTGGATTAGATGGCTCAAATTGTTGCCTTAGCTCCTTAGCTTGTCACCTTAGTCATGGCTTGAATATGGTTAAGTGGCTTAAGTGAAACCCATGCAAAGATTGGTGGGCTTTGCATGGTTGTGCATGATCCCACTTTGGCCACCTTTGAATAAGTTCTCTTGCTTTATGTTTTGATCACTGATCTTCCATTTTCTTCTTAATTGATCTTGACTGTCGGATCACCATCTTGTTTCCTGCAAAAATTTAAAACTCTAATTAAATTCTAAAAAAATATGATTAATCATATACTTACCTTGGATTAGGCTCTATACCTACATAATATCAAAATTTTAAGTCATTAGGTAAAAAACGCATGTGTTCTGAATTTTGGCTAAAAACCCTAATTTACTCCTATAAGTTATAACACACAAGTAACCAATTGGGTAGTTTTTATGAAAAATTAAATACTTATCAATAGCCATAGCTAACTTTCTCACATCATTAAATGACTAGTACTATTGTAAATGTACTATGTCTCCAATGTCCTTTTTCAATCAGACTAAGAAGCATGCTATGATCTACTCTTTCAGCTCAGCCACATCATTCTTCAACATAAGATGTTCAAACTCTATGATATATTCTTTAATACTCAAGTTCTCTTGCTTTAAGTTTTGAATCTGAAGGAACATATCCATCATGTAGTTCTTGGGGAAAAAACATTTCTTAAGTTCTTTCTTCATCTTGTCCCAAGCATGTTTTCATCTTAGTCTTTCCATCTTGTATTCTTTGCTTATTTAGATGATCATACTATAAAGAAACATATTTCCTTAGCTTATGAGCAATGAATTTTATCTTAGCATCTTTCATGACCTTCTTATAGTCAAATATGTTCTATTGTGTAGCTAATCTAGGAATTCCTCGGGCTACATCTTTCCTTTAAATTTAGGCATGTTAGCTTTCACTCCAAACATATGGAAATCATCGCTACTAAAATTGGGTTTTTAGAAGATAGTAAAAATGAGATGGTTTAAAAAAACTATCTTATTAAAAGTAATAAAAGACAATTTTTAAACACTGTATTATAAAACATGCCTTAAGAAGAACATTTTTTCAAACTATTGTATAAAATACATATATTAGACATTTTTTAAAATAATCATCTTATTTTATCACATAAAATAAGATGGTTATTTGAAACCATCTTATTTTTTTGAAATGAACGATGGCTATTTGAAATCGTCTTATGTTTTTTAAACTAAAGAAGACAGTTTGTTGGATACCGTCCTTTAAATCTTTATTTTGAAACAACATGAAGTTCAACCAACAATTTTTTTTACTCTGGCTTGTTTTAATGAAAAACTACAAAATTCAGTTGGGTTTACATATTTATTTTGTCTCAAATTTGTATTTTCTTGGTTGATATAGGTGTGGGTATATATTATTTCTTATTTTTTCATATGTTTAATTTATTTGAATGTTTGTGGGTATAAAATTCCTTTCCTAAAATTTTTCCTTCTTACGCGTGGATCATTAATGTGTATGGATTAGTCATGTTTTTGCATCAACCTTTCTTATCCCAATCCTAGAGTTAGGAATTCAAGTCCTATAATATATATATATATATATAAATTTTATGTGCATAATCTATATATGATCATGAAGCCACTATAGGAAGTGTTGTAGATAATATAGTTGAACCGCTATTTTGAGATGCATACAATGATTCCCAGGATGATCTTGAACAATTCTAGACTACATTGGAGGAAGCCGATGAGCCATTGTACATTGTTATATAGGACGGTTATAGATGGACAAATATAAGATGATTAGTTGTTAAACCATCCTATATGCTTCCAGTGGAATTTTGGATTACCCTTATTCTCTCCCTCTTTTCTTAAAGGAAAATATATAAGATGGTTATTTGTTAATCATCCTATATTTAATGTATTATATAAGACTGTTCTCAGAAATCATCTTATGTTTCAACTGGATATAAGATGGTTTGTGGTAGAACCGTCCTATTTTCTCTGTTACTATATTAAGGCCTAGTGAAATTTAAAATAGTTACTCTATTCTATCTTTATCTCCCTCCCTATGTTTTCTTGCTTATTTTCACTTGTTTGCTCTCTCAGTTGTTTCGCTGATGTGGAGCTTCTATCTAAGACTAGATCATCATTCCTCAAATACCAATCTTGTGTGCAACCTCCTTTGAAGCTTTGAATCCTCTCTTGTAAGTATTCCATTTCTTTCTCAATCTACCATTATTAAACCCTAATTTTGTCTAAATGACTTGGAAGTTTATTGATGCTGTATATTAAGGTAGTAGGTTAGGAATGTACTACTCTTGTGAGATTTCTCATTTCAAGCTAGTTGGTTCTTGTTTGTGGATGGATCAACAAGATAGTTTCTTTTCTCTTCGGAGTGTTTGGACTTCCATATTTGCCTACTAAACCCAATTTTGCAGATCTTCTATTATGGAAGAAGCCTTATTCTATTTCTTAAAGTCTTGCAATGAAATATGTGACATAACTTACAATCTTTGTTTTGATAAGAACTTTAGCTTTGAAGTACATTATATCAAGCATAACATAGGAAGTTTATTCCAATAGAACAAAGGGATGAGATATTTACAATAAGTAATTTCAATTTTTATAGTGAGCTTGTTAGGAGAGTTGAGCTTAGATGAAAATGTCATGACTAGCAAATAGAAGGGACAATCATAAAAAATCCTTGTATCCAAGCTTCGATTACATGTCAAGTACTTGAACTTTTGTCATGAAAGATCTCAAATTCATTCATTGAAGTACCTCTTTGCTTATGTACCATATATGCAACATGATTTAAATTTACTTGATTTGTCCAACTTGTGAAATATGGAATTGCTCTCTCTCTCTCTCTCTCTCTCTCTCTCTCTCTCTCTCTCTCTCTCTCTCTCCATATATATATATATGTACATTGATGGCTATTGGAGCCATTCGTTTAGAAGGTTTTATTGTTAGATTTTTTTGATTGGGTTGTTGATTGTATTCATTCTTGATCAATGAAAAAAATGAGATGGTATCAAATATTTTTGCGCATATGATCTTGATAATGCGAATTTCGTTTGGAAGTTTAATCTTATTAACTCATTAAAATAAGAACAAGGAAAACAAAATTTCTATAAGAGCTGAATGAGATGGTATTTTCATAACTATGAATTAGTAGTATAGTAATCTAATTCACATTCAAAATTCATTTTGGGAACACTAGTAAAGAATGAATTATATCAACCTACTAGAAAGTAATCTCCTTCTAATGTATTCAAATTAAGATTTATGATAGATAACTAGACAAGTTAAACGTAGAAGGAATTTCATCTTGATAGATTCTCACTTCCCATAGCAAGTATTGGTTCAATGTTTTTATGCCTCCTTAGTGTAATAACCCCAATTTTTGTAAATTGATTGAGAAAATCAATTTAGTTTGAATTTTCAGAAATTCTAGGCTAGAATATTAGGTTATTGAAAATTATATTTTTATAGAGATTAAAACATGATTTAAAACTTAGAAATTATGAATGTACTCAAAAAATCGATTGAAACGACACTAAGTACGTTCAATTCTGAGTTAAAATGATAAATCTCTAATTTTCTTCATTTTTATGAATAAAAGGGTAAAATGGTAATTTTTCCCATAACTAAGATCTAAGAAATCAATATTTAGAATGTACACCACTAAGTATGCTCAATTTTGAGTTCAGGAGAATAAAAGGGATTTTTTCTCCATAAAAGGTCAAAATGGTCATTGCACACCTCCGTGGGGCCTAGAAATGAATCCAGTGGCTAGAAAACATGAACGAGTGGTCAAACCACTACCATCTAATAGTGGAGAAGGAGGTGGTAGGGGAGGATTTTAATGTTAATTTAATATTCAAAAGAATTGAAACATAATTATTATAAGTAATTATGAAAAATTCAAAAACATCTATAAATATACCCCAAAAATCCTCCAAAAATGTTCATTAAAATTTCCACAAAATTATCTTGCTTCCCTTGAAAAACTAGGTCTAGATTCATTCCCAAATTTCCAAAACTCCCAAAAATCTCTCTTCGTTCACTTTCTCTCTCCTCTCTCTAGATTGGAACAAGAGACCTAAATTTAATTAAGCACTGTGTTCCATATCAAATATCAGAAATCCCACCATTCATATTGTCCTAGATACCTTATCTACAAAACCGCAAAAGAAAGTTCAAGATCCAATGGTGCAATCAACGGGAAATCACAAAACAAGTGGTTATCGGGCGATCTTATCATTAGTTGGATATTTCTTTAAAATTGGGTTGCAAAACCTACGTTTTTCTCCAATCAGGTGGAAACTCTTCCCATACTTATTTCACGTTAATTTATATAAATTTTATTTTTTTGAAATTAAGTTTATGGTAAAAATTATGAAAATCAAGTAAGGATAAGAACCCTCCATTTCTATGTGATGGAGGGCTCAGATGGAAAATCTAAGCTGTCCAATCGATCCATAAGGGTCCAAAACCCCTAGAGTAGAATTTTCAAGAAATCTCATCAAGTTTTGAGCCCTTAATTGAAGAGGAATTGATTGGACGGTCCAAAATAGACTGTCCGATCTTCTTTATAAGATCCTGGTCTCAGGATGCCCGAAGTGAGATGTCGGACGAAAATGCACCCTGTAGGAGCATCTTTGCGCATGCACTTCGCTTGCGATGACATCCTGACGGAACGTCCGTACAACAAGCAGGTCTTGGGCATCACATTACCATGTGCGTCCCATTGACGGGAATGCCATGACCGCTCTACACGACCATACCCGCTCTGCTCTAATGATCAAGACCATTTGTTTCGCTGGGCCCAGATCAAATCTGGACTGTCAGAATGACTGTGAACTTCATTCTTCAATTGTGGAGTCATCTGAGCTTCAAATTAAGATCGAAAAGAAGCTATAGAAAGCTTGTAACGCTTAGTTTCTTCTGTAAGCATAATATTGATAAACATCTTTAAGAAACTTTCAGTTTTTAGGAAATAAGCTTCCAATTTCATGATCTTCAAGATCTGAGATGATCAGATCTTGGGGATCTGAATTAATGATGAAATATGTTGAAATGTAGTAATATTTATGATTTATTTTGACAGATCTAAGATAAATTGAGAGATCTACCCTTTGTGGTAGAAAAACCCTAAAAATACAAAGGGACCCACTTGATCAATGAGATCAAGCATGATTAGACCCTTTGGATGGGTTGTATTAATGGGATTATGATGAAATTTAGTTAGATCATCGATTAAATGTGACAAAAACAAGTGGATATGATCTTTGGATCCTAATGGAGTAAAAGCCCTAAATGTAATTAAAACCATTGATCTAAAGAAAAAGATCTAAGATCTAATGGTTTGATCATAAGTTTCTAATAATCTTAATATAATTAGTTTAATTGTCTTTCATTTGATAATAGAATTGTAAATGTGATTTATATTATAAATTAGGAAGCATGATAGTGTAGTTCTTAAATTTTAGCATGCTATGCTCTAAATGTTATTAGTTTGTTATTAGGTTGGTAGATTTAATTATCTTAGGGCCATGTTAGTTTAAATTTGAGATTTTAGCATGATTCGATTAGACTAGTAGTAAATTTCATGTATTTCATAACTTAGGATCGTGCTAGTTTAAGTATAATTTTATTCCATTAGGTTAAGTTACATTCATAGGCAGCATGTTAGTATAAATGGTTGTTAAACTTATATTGGATTTATGCTTTAAAGTTTATGATTTAATTGTTGTGAAATTTTATTAGTAGATTCAATTGTTAAGTAGTTGTTAAGATATAATGAGCATAAATCATCAAAAATGTAAACTAATGGAATATAGAGATTCATGGACAATTAAGATGAGTGAATGATTTTGACTTAATATTAGTAAGGGCTATAATTAGTAGGACAATATAAGGATTATCAAATCCTTGGCCCAAACTAAGAGAATAATAAACCCCATGAATGACATTTTATATGTTCATGAATTTAATTAAAATCAATTAGAGAGAGTACTTAAGGTTAAAATGATCATAGGAACCTTATGAAAGGTTGAGCTAAGGTCACTCTAGTGAATGCTGAACATGGTGGTTAAGGGATTCTCTAATAGATCCTTGCTCTTGCCCTACCTTCCATTGACGTTTGTGAGGTCTAAATGCCTCACATGAGGATTGAAGTAACCACTTTGTGTTTAGCTAGTAAGCCTTAGTCAATTGAAAATAAGAGGAGCTGTCTAGACTTAGGATAAAATAAGCCATCTTTAACCAGTAAAACATTAACTGGTTGAATAATAATAATAAGAGCATAAAAGGTTAGTAAATTATCTAACCCTAATAAAAATTGTAAGTAAGATAAGGATGATCAAACAAGATCGATCAAGAACAATAAAAGAAATAAATACTTTTTGATGTATGACATATATATTGCCTGCAATTTAGATCAAATAGAATAGAAGATTTGACCCCCTGATCAAATATGATTCAAGGAAGAGAATTAAGATCATCCTCCTTAGGGATGATCAAACAATTGAACTTAGATCAAAGAAGAACTAGATGATAGAAGATCTAAAACCTTGATCTTTATCAACAAGTATAAATTGTTGATCAAGGGATCTATGAAAGATTAAGTTCAAAGAAAGGAATACACAAATACTTAGAATAGAAAGTACTTAGATTTGAAAGATTAGAAGATTATTCTAGCCATTAGATCTATTGATCAATCCTATTTGAGGAAGATAGATCATGATAGGACACAGCATCTAGATCCTTTATTTCAAAGGACAAGATTGGAGAAAGCATATAAATAGGATAAAAAATATACAATTATTCAGATTGTATAAATATTGACAGCATGTATGGATTTATAGATTTCGTATGTCAATTAGCATCATGGAAGATTTGAAGAGATGAATCATTGCTTGAAGGTAGGAGGATTTTATGAATGCATCTACATGAGAAATACATGTTGAATACATGATCTTATGTCTGGAAATGTTGGCAAGTATAATGTAAATACTTGTATTAAATCCATTGAAAACCCTTATGATCCAACCAAAACACATATGAAATGGTTAAGTTAGAATTGAGGAAAACCCTAAGTGAATAGGGAACTAGAAGGTATTCTAGCCTTAGATAAATAGACAAATTGTTTGATAAGTAGAAAACTTAATACATGGGAATGATTCATGTAGAATGGTGATCCCTAAACTTATATGAACATGGGTATCATTCATTGTAAATGATGATCCCTAAGTTTGAAGTAAAATCCTATCCTTGGTATAAGAAAACCAAAATACAAGGATGATGATATAAACAAATAAGACGTTTGATAAGTAAAAGAATACTTTATATACAAGCAAGGAGGCTTGTGGTTTTTGTTTTAAAAAGGCTTATGCTTGGGGATGCTATGCTAGGAGGGTTACTAGGGTATGGCCACCCACTCTCTGAAATGTGATATATATGATAATACTGTGCCCAAAGAGAGGCAAAATGTCAAGTGGGGCAATTATGGGAAGGCCACCACCATGATGGTCTGTCTCCTCATATAGACATGACATAGATGATTTTCCACATTTGGTCTCTATGGAGTATGAAAGCAGTTATCCGAGCATGCTATTATGGATCAAATTGTAGCATAGTAGTCCTTCGAGTATTTTGCATTATGATGCATGGCATAATGAGATGATGATATTGCCCTAATGAGGGAGTATTTTCCAATAGTGTTTGCATGATTGATCAACTTAGTGTGTCTAAGTGTGACTATTGATGTTTGAGATATTAACTATTTTTCACGGTTTTGACCATATATATATATCTATATGACATATACAGTATGCATGTGTAAGGATGTACATATATGACAGAGTAAAGAGATTGATTCATGAGTATGAATAATGGGATTATGAAGTATTAGGATTATATTGTCAAATTATTATGCTTCTTGGATCCCCTACCAAGCATAGCTTGCTGAAATATTGTAAATGTTTCAATGTTTACAATATCTCAGAAATAGAGAAGGAGAATTAGGAGCTCAAGACTTAAGAAGATTTGGAAGAATAATCAATCAAGATATATCCCTTGAAGACATGTATTTTTATTTTTATTTGAGAGCATTGTACGGTATTGAGAGTTTTTAATGTATGGCGAGGTTTGAAATTTGGATTATGTAATTTGGACAAGTATTGTACTAAATGCCCAGCTTGTACTATGAATCACTGGATGGATTCTAGAATTTAACAAAAGTATATTCCTTCAATAGAATTTTATCTTGTACAAAATTCTACATATGATATGTATGAAATGATGACTTGGGTTTTACAAAACAAGTTCTAAAGAAAAGAATTTCCACTACTTTGTTTTGCAATTTTTTTTACTACTAAGGGTGCCCTGCCTTTGAAAATGTATTACAAAATGTGTTACAAAAACTTGGGTCGTCACACTTAGGTCCTTCCAAATGTTAATCTTGTTCCTTGTATTTGGAAGAAGTCACTTTCTATATCTCAATTTACCCCAACTTTAGTCGCATATTCTCCTGTAGCAATTGCCCTGACCTAGGCATTTATGTTTACTATCATAATAAAATTGAATGTCTTATATGAGTGTTATTAATTACTAATTTCTAGAACTTAATTTACATCCATACAGTAGGGATTAGATGGAGGTTCCACCTAACACACGTCCATTCCTAAGGGGACTCTACAAAGTAATTAATGAAGATAATGGATTAACCCTATACAAATAGAGTCTCGTGTATTTATCGATGATGGAGTTGAGGTACCACTCATGAATGCGGACCTTTCAACCATATGTAATATGACTCAACTTGAATACACACACATTATTGTCTATATCAGGCATTTCATCTATCTACTCTATTAAGAATAAGATTGACATTAATTGTCAATAAGATGTGATAAGTAATAATGATTTTATTTCTATAAGTCTTTGCACAACAAATTACAAAGATTAAAAATCAAGATTTACAAATTCTTTGACCTTGCTATTGTTTCTTGATTGAAGGAGCATATGCCCATGGAGAAACAAATAGAAGAAATCACTCCTGAGTTCTGGTGTTGTGAGAAGGGGTAGGCCTTATTGATTCCCTACAATAGTACGTTTTAACATGTCATGCTAAATTATGTGTTATAATAAATAAATTCCCATGTATATAAGTTAAAGTTTTGTAAATTTCAATTGAATGATTGTGTGTATAAGTCTCATTGAATGGTACTAACTTTGGATGTGCATGGTGGACATGCATTATTTTTTTTTATTCTTGTGGAGCTCACATTCTGAGGCTCACTGATGGAAATCATAAAACTAAGTCTTTATTATTTCATTCATTATAATAGATGGATAGCTGATAACTATTTTGTTATTCATATCTAATGCTTTTCACTTATATATATGTAGTGCATGGCATAAATCGGTTGAGATGAAAGATATTAACCACCAAGTAAAACTCACTCGAAAAAAGGTCAAGTAAGGTTTACTAGTTCTTTAGTATAATTTATAACCTAAATTTACAATTAAACATGATATTTGAACCTTTTCTGTTTTCTTTATTATGCACTACTTTGAAGAATAATCCAATTGGGAGTATGGATATTATGTTCTTAAACATATGAGAACCCTCATTTGTGATGGATTTAGGATGTCACAATTGAGAAAGGTAAAACAATTAATTTATTGATTAACGTTCTTATAGTTCTCTACTTTTTTGAATGACTCTAAGATTGAATGTCTCAACTAATTTAATATATGTTTTCTTACAAGCTGATTTGGAAGAAAGAGTTAGTCCCAATTAGATACAGATGATAACAGAATGGAAGGGACTAAGTGTCTTTTTAAATTTTAATTTGTAGATCATGTAAACATTTTATTAATGTAAAAAAAAATAGAACTTCATTTATATGGATGTCTTCATTTTTCATTTGATTAAAGTTTGTGTGTGGTCTCTTTATTTCAGTGAGGGAAAGTTGGCAAGATAAAACAAACATATGGGTTGGATATGGAGAAGTGTGAATGTACAACTTGTTGCTTTTTATTTTCATCTCTTTGAAAATTTGAAGTTCAATATGGAATGTTGGAAGTGAATGTATGTTTTAGTGAAAGTATCAAATGTAAAATATGGATGTTGGAGTTTTTATGGTTTTTGTATGTTGGGAATTCCAAGAATAGATAGGGAAAGAAAAGTTGTCTTACAACTGCAGGTTTTCAAGAGGATAGGTGTAAGAGTCGATATGAAAGATGAATTGTGTTTGGAGATTGTAGAATGACTGTAGCTTACACAAATGAAGTTGAAGTTGAAGTGAATGTGAATTCTTTTGTTTGGTGATGGTGACCATTGAATGTATTTTGAACAATAGAAACTACCAGAAGAATGTAAACCAAAAACCATCAAAAGTGTATAGATACTATAAGAAGATTGTTTACAAAAACTAATAACACAAGATGGTTTTGCAAAGCCATCCTTTACTATGTATAAAATAAGACAATTTTAAAGTAACCGTCTTATATAGTTCAAATAAAATAGGATGGTTTATTATAAATCATCTTATATTTCATATTAAATAGGATGATTATGAAGAAACTTTCTTATATTTTCTAAAATTAAATAAAATAGTTTTTTCTAAACTATCATATGTTTTTCAAAAAATAAGATGGATTTGTAAAATAGGAAAAAAATTCCAAATTTCTTTGTGGATACACAACATTCATCACCACATGATTAAAGTGAGATTACTTCTTACAGATATAGAATTCAAGCATGAATAGTTCACCACTCTTAGACGTAGAGACACCATCACATGATATGGAACTTTAGGTTAGAAGCAAACTCACCATTACAAGGATCTAGATTTTCACCACGTTGAGGAAATAGTGCTAGAAAACACCTTACAACTCAAGGAAATACAAAAATGTTTGGAAACAAGATGCGCTCTAGCCTATCTAAGTCCCATTGGAAAACACGTCCAAGCATCTAACCAAAAAAGCATCAATTGCACTAAGCCAATTAATTAAAAAATGTCCTTGAACAATGCATAAACTAACCTACTTCTTTTATTAATCTCTAGGGTATTTATAGATGAGAATAGCCCTCTCATATAGGCAATTACAAAGCAACAAAGAAACTATCTCATTACAAGAGTTGCTTAGTATGAAGACTTTAAAATATGTAACACTTATTAGGACACCCCATGTTATTAAGATTTAATTTATAGAAGAATAAATACATTCTGAAATTTGGGATATCCTTATTTGAAAATTTCTTTTTTAAAACTAGAGTTCTTTTAAAAAAATTGCTTGTAAAAACACACCCAAGGAAGAAAATAAAGACTTACGTTTGAGTCCCATACATAACATTTCATGTGAAAACACTCCTAGATATTATCATTCATAGCAAAAAAATAAAGTAAGATTCACAATGATTAAAGTCTAGCACATGGTGCTTTATTACATCAATAGTCCAAAGTAGAATGAATAATAAAAATAGTTTTTGTTATAACTAGTGTCACACTTTAGTAACTACTTTTGAGTTGTAACTCTTTGATCTCTTAGTGAATGATTTTCTCCTTTTCATGTGAATTTGAAGGATATGTGGTGTAATCAGTACGCGTGATACCCAATAGATAAAACTAAAACTACAACTTTGCAAACTATGACATAATATGTGACGACTAGGGATTTTATAACACTTTTTAAATATAAAAAACTTTTATATAATGAGATCGATCTCTATTGAAAACTATTTTGGAAAAATCAACTAACAGCAGAAGAATCTTTTTCTTTTAAATTCATTCTTAGAAACCCTAAATGTCATTTTTCTTTTCACAAAAAGGATTCTCGATGGAATGAGCACTACATTTCTATCAAAAATCCTGCAAAGTTTCATTTTTTTTTTGGACATAAGACATTTAGTGCATGTCATAGCAAAGTACCTGATAAGCATTCATTTAAAATTTAAAGCATAATTGGAGACTCCGTCTCCTTTTCAAACATCAAGCATATAAAAATAATATACTCAAACAAAATAGATACCCAGAACTTCCTCTCATAACCCAGTCACATAAGTTATCAAATACTCCCATATTCAAAATACAATACAATCTCTTTCTCTTTTCAAATACAACAACTTCAAACACAGACCAAGTCTTACCATTCCTTATCCAAAAGCTTCTGTAGGTGCACTCTTATTCAAAAAATGGCTCCTATTGCTTGGGAATCCTTTGATATGAGATATTGTAAACAAGTACAATATCTCAATAAGCTCGTGTTTGTGTAGGTGGAATAAGATGCAATTATACATAAACAAAATCATAATTTTTCCATATAGAACAAATGTTCATATTGGATCATGCAAAACTATAATCATTCAGAATTTAACTTGAAATATGTCAAAGTATTTATCACAGTAATGAATTCATAATATATTTCATATAAACATAGTCCATTTGAGATATAGTTTTAGTATACTACTACTAGGATGAAATCTCAATGCATCCATTACTAGAATAACATTTCTTTAAATCACAACATATGTAAATACATGCCAATATTGTCCATTTTCTTGGAGATGGGCTACCCACAATCAACCTCTCAATATGCATCATTCCATACACAGAGGAGATGAGCTTCCCACGATCACTCTAGCTATAGTCATGATATTGTTTTATTCCTGGGAGATGGGTCTCCCATTGTCACCAGTCAAGGATTTGTTTCATATGGAGGGAGATGGGCTACCCATAGTCAACCTCCTTAGAACATGTCATTCCATGGTCAGAGTACATAGCACACACAATATTGTCCTCTTTGGAGGAGATGGGCTACCCACAGTCACACCTTAAGGATCTGTTCCATTCAGGAGATGGGCAACCCACAGCCACTAGTCTAGGACGTGTCATGTTATGAATAGATAGACAGACTGAGACATTAGAATATACAACATATCTTCATAAATAAGAAGTTTAATTTAAATTCAAATACAATATGCATATTTACTTAATTCATCGCATAGTTTGAAGAAACTCATTTTAACAATCAAGATTCATATCTGCACACACACACACATATGAAAAATCATAGCATATCTTAATTCCACCTACCTCAAAAGGAGATCTTCTAGTTCACTAATGTGAATAATTTATTCAGTTCGGGCACGCACTCTTGATCAATCACACCTTTGTAACAATATAAACAGACATTCAAATATACAAATCCAGGATTCTCTTTGTTTCCCTACTATAGAAATTTTCTCTAAGTTAATTTCTAACACTAGTCGGCACAAGGAAAATTGATAATGTTTATTACTGCACTGAAGGCATTTCATTAACTATTAATTGATTGCCAAGTGCATGATCAATGTTTACTGGATTTCCAATCCACACCATTGGTCCTGGATGGGCTACGTACCACTCTTCTTAAGTGATTGCAAGTTACTTTCACTGTTTACTGGCCTTAGGCTCTTGATTACTAACCAAATCAAATCTTGGATTGGAGCTGAATATTATTTCCATGCTATAGTCCTCAACACATCCTATAGTTGTATTCTTAAATTTGATTGATATAAGAAACATCATGAAAGGTTCAGATCACCCATTTTTTTGAGTTTTATATCAATTTGATGATTGCAAAATCTACTAGTAGCATCTAATCATTGATCAAATGTTTACCAATACTATTTACACAGTAACCGATCTGGCCGTTGAGATTGTCTAATTGGTTTAAGCTGTGATCAACAATCTCAGTCAAATCTAAGACATATCTAGTGAGTGTTTACCTATTTCCAATTATCGATTAGGAAATCAATGGTTGGATGGTCTTAAAAACCTAAATTCAGCATGAAATTGTACAGATCTAGCAAGAAAATCTAAACCACGAACTAGGTTTCAACAATCTTACCTCCTAAATGAGTCATAGTGTTTTCCCTTTCTGAAATGAGCTAGATTGACCTTGATCTATCATGGAACCCTTCGAGCTTTGTCGTATGATGATCTCCTCTTCAATTCAAAACTAAACAGTGCATGGATCATCCCAAAACCTTAGGATTTTGGTTTGTGCTTGTGCATTGAGGAGATAGATTGGCTCAAATTAACGATCTGAGCAGTCATCTTCTCCAATGATACCCTACAAGCTCTAGCCCCCAAAAATCCTTCTTCTTCGGCATGGCTGGCTTTTTTGGCATGCAGGTTCTTGCTCCGCCTCCCTCTCTCTTGTCTCTGTTCTCCTCTCATTCTCTTCCCTCTCTCCTCTCATCTTCTTCCCTTCTCTTCTTCTCTTCTTCTCCCCGTTTCTCTTTCTTTCAAGTTTTTTTTTGCTTGTTGGGTTTGGGAAAAATAGACTTGACATCTATTTCATTTTTTTCTTAAGGGAGGGCGGGGGGGGGGGTGGTGCCAGTATCAAATTTAGCCCCTCATTTAAGAATTTTAAATTATTTTCCTTTTTCTTAAATGCGCTTAATGTTTAGAGTGTTATAACTTCTTTATTTGAACTTCGATTTTGGTGTTCTTAGTGTTGTTGGAATCATTTTTTTCGAGTACAACTTGAACTTTGAGGTTTCATAATCAGTTGTAACAAAATCCAATGATGCCCAAAAGGATAAAAAATGTGGGATGTTACATTCTATCCCTCCTCTCATCCTCGGTTTCCTGGGTGGCCTCCTCCAATGAAGGATGTTGCTAAAGTATTTTGACCAATGGAATGGTCTTTGTTCTAACCTATTGTTCCTTTCTGTCTAAAATTTTCATTGCACGCTCGTGGAATGTTAGATTGGGCTGTAGTTCGACTGGCACCTTCTCAAGAATGTGTGTGGGGTCTGGAACATATTTCCTAAGCATCGATACATGCAAAACACTGTGAACATAGGATAGCTAATGAGGTAAAGCAAGTAGGTCGGCAACTCGGCCCACCCTCTCCATGATCTCAAAGGGTTCCACATATCTTGGACTCAACTTCCCTTTCAATCCAAACTTCAACACTCCCTTTGTGGGTGATACTCGCAGAAAGACATGATCATCGACATGAAACTCAAGGTCCTTACGCCTTTGATTTGAGTAGTTCTTCTATCTACTGTGTGCTGCCATTAGTCATTTTTGAATCAATGTTACCTTTTGCTGCATTGCTCAATTAGTTCTAATTTGGAAAACTATTGTTCTACATCACTCCAGCAAGTAGGTGTGTGACATGGTCTCCTGTACAATGCCTTATAAGGTGCCATCCCAATGCTGGAATGATAACTATTACTATAGGTGAACTCCACTAGAGGAAGATGTTCATCCCAACTACCCTTCCACTTGAGTGCACAAGGCTTCAACAAATCCTCAAGGGTTTGGATGGTCCTCTTTGATTGTCCATCTGTCTAAGGATGGAATGCTATGTTGAAACATGGAGAAATACCTAGTCCCTCCTGTGCACTCTGCAAAAAATAAGATTTGAATCTACTGTCTCTATTAGATATGATTGTAATTAACATGCCATGTAGATTCACTATTTCCTTAATGTATAATTTGGCCAAACTCTCTGGTGACTACCTCTACCGTATTGGTAGAAAATGAGCCAACATGGTTATGTGATCCCATTTCCACTCTAGAAGCTCTAGAGTCTGTAACAAACCTGATGGTCTCTAGTGTTCTGCTTTCACTCTCTGATATGTGAGGCATCCCACAACATACATTCCAATATCCACTTCATTCTTGGCCACTAGAAGTTGCTTTTTAGATCTTGGTACATATTTGTACCACTTAGATGTATGGTAAACTTGAAGTCATGTGCTTCCTTCAACAATTCCTATCTCAACTATGTATTTGTTGGCACAACAATTCTCCCACTAAATCTCAGACTACCATCAGATCCTTTCTGAAAGCCATTCTTTTCACTTAAAGCTTGAGTCTTCTTGCACAACTATTGTGCTTGCAAGACTTGATCTAGGAAAGATGATTTAATGGAAATGTTGGCAATTATACCTTTCGAATTCTTACTAAGTGCGTTAACAACTACATTAGCCTTGCTTGGATGATACTGAATGATGAAGTCAAAATCTTTCAAATACACGACCCAACGTCTTTGTCTCATGTTGAGGTCACTTTGAGAGCATATATTTAACTTTTATGATCAGTAAACACTTCAAATCTCTCACCAGATAGGTAGTGCCTCCATATCTTCAAAGTGAAAACTATGCCAGCAAGCTCCAAATCATGTGTATGGTCGTTTTGCTCATGATTTTTTAATTGTCTGGATGCATAAGCTATCACCATGCCATTCTGCATGAGCACACATCCCTCTCCCTTTCCAGAAGCATCACTATACACAATGAATACTCCATTTCCTTCGGGAAAACACAAAATAGGCGCAGAAGTGAATCTTCTCTTCAATTCCTAGAAACTCCTCTCACAGTCATTGTCCAAATGAGTTTTTTCTCCTTTTTGGTCAATCTTGTAAATCCCTATGCAATACGGGAGAAACCTTCAATAAAATGTTGATAGTATCCCGTTAAACTAAGAAAAATGTGTATCTTCTTCACGGTCTTAGGTTTCTCCCAATTGGAAATTGTATTGGTCTTCTTGGGATCAACAACAACATCGTCCTTAGATATAATATGACCAAGAAAATGAACCTGTTCCATCCAAAATTCACACTTA
Source organism: Warburgia ugandensis (assembly GCA_035236585.1). Taxonomy (NCBI): domain Eukaryota; kingdom Viridiplantae; phylum Streptophyta; class Magnoliopsida; order Canellales; family Canellaceae; genus Warburgia; species Warburgia ugandensis. The sequence goes on along the minus strand of CP141133.1, from coordinate 54,561,465 downwards.
GAAAATTTGGCATAAAACCTGTGAGTCTGTAGAGTGCTTTACACAATCCTCAGGTGTTCTCTATGATCTTCCATGCTATTGGACTAAACAAGGATGTCATCAATAAAGACAATAACAAACTTGTCAAGATATTTTTTAAACACTCGATTCATCAAGTCCATAAATGCTATAGCATTTCTCAACCTGAATGGCATCACAAGAAATTCATAATGTCCATAGCGAGTTCAAAATACAGTTATAAGAAGATCTTCATCTTTAATCCTAAGCTGGTGATAGCCTAATCTCAAATCAATCTTAGAGAATACTTTTGCTAATTGTAGTTGATCAAATAGGTCATCAATACAGGGTAGTGGATACTTGTTCTTTACGGTGACCTTGTTTAATAGTCTGTAATCAGTACACAATGTCATAAACCCATCCTTCTTCTTCACAAACAAAAGCAGAGCTGCCCATGGTGACACACTTGGTTGAATAAACCCTTAGTCTAATATTCCTGCAATTGGACCTTCAGCTCCTTTAAAGGTTCTCTAATAGGGCCTTGCTGTTCCCCTAGCTTCCGTTGACATTTGTGAGGTCTAAATTCCTCATATGAGGATTAACGTAACCACTTTGTGTTCAACCATTTAATTAGTAATCCTTATCCAATTTGACATAAGAGGAGCTACCTAGACTTAGGATGGAATAAGCTATCCTCAAGTGGTAAAACATTAACTGATTGAGTAGTAATAATAAGAGTATAAAATATTAGTAAATCATCTAATCCTAACAAAAATTGTAAACAAGATAAGGAAGATCAAACAAGATCCAAGAGAGATCTTGAAAGATCATAAACAAAAAGAAAAGAAATATAATGTAGATTATAGTATTTTTCTATCATTTTACTTATAGTGTAGATTGTGAAATTAGAAGATTTGAAACCTTGATCATATACGATTCAAGGAAAATTCGGGCATCCTTATAGGAAAATATATGTGTATAGAGGAATAATTTGATACGTATGGTTTGACAGATGTATGAATCAAGATCATGATGGACAACAGGGAGTGAATATCACTTGAGATGTATGAATCAAGACCTTTATACTACTTTGAGGTAGGTGGATGTACAAGAATGTTTTAAAGATTCATGTGTATACAGACATGATCTTTTGTCTAGAATTATAGATCTTCATGATATAAGTATGCTTAGTACCTTAGCATAGTCACGATCCAATCACATGATCCAATCAAGTAAACCAACCCTATGATCCAATTCAACTATCTAATGACCTAATGAAATGAGGTGAAAGTAATGAGACATGTAGACTAAGGAAACCCTAAGAATAAGGCATAGAAAATATTCCAGCCTTAATTAAATAGACACATCTTTTGATATGTACAATGTATTTTACATACAATCATGGTGGCTTGTGTTTTGGTTTTACACAGTCCTAGGACTAGGGATGCTATGCTAAGGAAGTTCTGAGGGTTTGGCCACCTGCTTCCTGAAACTTATATGATGGATACAATGCCCAAAGAGAGGCTAAATGTAGGGTGGGGCAATCATGGGAAGGCCACCACTACGACAACCAGGGTTCCCCCAACGCAAACCTGGATTTGTTATTTTCATAGTTGGTATTAGTGGATTATTATATAATTATCCGGGCATGTTGTACGGATTGAGACTGTGGTATAATAGTCCTAATGTATTTTGCATTATAATGCACATATGATAGGCATAGTGTAATGTCATGGCATGATGAGATGCCACTACATGAATTCCTGAAAAGAAAATCCCTATACAAGAATTAGCTGAATATTGATCTTCTAAGTGGAAGTATAGCTAGGGGAAGGAACACATTTTGAGCAATTTTTCACTATTTTAACTGATTTATCCTATACTAAATAAATAACATATATACTCTATGTTGAGATAACTCACAAGTAAATAACCATGATGAAATGATGACTAAGATATGTATTCTTATATTAGTGAAGTAGTATATTTTTGTATCCTCTACCAAGCATAGCTTGCTGAGATATTATAAATGTTTGAATGTTTACAATATCTCAAATACAGGGAAGGAGACTTAAGGAAGTAAAGCATGAAGACTTATGAGCTCAAGATGGTAGAAGACTTGAAGAAAATAATCCATTAGGGTATGTCCCTTGAAGGCATTTATTTTCATTTGAGAGCATTGTATTGTATTAAGTGTTTTTAATGTAATGTGAGGCTTGAACTTTGGATTTATAATTTGGACAATGGTTGTAATGACAATACATGGGTTGTGTAAGAGTGAACTACTGGATGAATCCTGGTATTCAATAATATTTTATTTTATACAGAATGTTTATGTGTATTATGTATCTTAAGATGAGACTTGGGTGTTGCTACAAAAAACCCACGTCGTCACATTTAGTATCAGAGCCATTCATCCAATCACTCACAACCCCAATATCTCCAAAGGAATAATCCAAATTAGGGTATATTAGAAATGGATTAAGCAGAATACTTGTATAGAAATTTGGGTTTTGAGTAGAAGCCACCTAAAAGGGGAACAAGGCGGACGGCTCAAAGGGAACCTGAGAATGTTATGGAAGGATCATCTGGGAATAATCTAGAGGAGGTGATGACTAGAGTATTAAGGAATCTTCTTCCTCAGCTTATACAGCTTTAGGCTACTCTAATGGAAACACCAAGTATTCAAGCCTAGGCTCAACCTGATGTGGGACTCGGTGCTCCTATACCCAAATAGGAAACTCCAACTCTGGTATAGGATAACTCTTCACCTGTACCTAGTGGAGTGATGGAAACCTCTCAACTGACACCTGAAAAGATAGACAAGATAGTGGAAAGGTTCCAGAAGATGGTTATTAGCTACAATGGCAAGGGTGATGCTAAGAAGGATGAAGAATGGATTTATGAATTAGAGAAGACCTTCAGTGTGTTGAGAACTCTAGAGAATCTAAAGGTCAAGTTGGCCACCTATATATTGAAGCAAGAAGCAGCTTTCTAGTAGAGGTCAGCACAAAGAAATTTCTTCTCCAATCCTGAAGAAATTCCATGGGAAAGGTTTAAGGAAATTTTTAATGAAAAATATTTTCCAGTCCATGTGCAAGCTAGAAAGGAGGAGCTCCTAGATCGACAACAGGGAAATATTTTAGTTATTGATCATGAAAATAAGTTCATTCAACAAAAGAGATTTGTAGGCCATATACGTGGCACTGAAAGGCATATGGTGGATCATTTTATGGAAGGGTTACACCTAGGGCTAAGAACGAAGGTGTTGGAAACCAAACCTACAACTATGGCTGAGTGTGTGGAGATGGATTCTAAATTTGAAGAAGACTATAAGAGAAACCAACTCACCAAACTTGGAGGAGGGAGAAACTATCATAAACAATCCTTCAAGAAGGGCAAGAGACCACCAAACAACTTCAGGCCTTTTGGCCATCAGGGAAATCAAGCTAAATGAACACAATGCCCCAAATGCAGAATATATCATCTAGGTAATGTGTGTCCCCATACGGTGCCACAACCACCGTGACCTCCTATCAAATGTTACAAATGCAGTGAGTTAGAGCATTTATCTAATAATTGCAACAAACCCTTAGCAATTAAGGGTGCAAAGCCTGAAAATATACTGCGTCATCAAGGAAGGGTGTTCACCATTACTAACGGAGAGGGTGGAACATCTAACGCAATTATTGAAGGTACATTGCTAGTATCTCATCACCATGCCAAAGTACTATTTAATTCTAGATCTACCCATTCTTTCATATCATATGTATTTGCATCTAGTATACAATTGATAGTGGAGAAATTGGGATTGTGTCTGGAGGTTATGACACCAATGGGAAAAATAGTTAGGTTATAGGAATATCTTCAAGAAGTACCTGTTGAAGTACAGGGGAAGAGAATGGGTATAGACCTCATTTTACTAAACATGGTAGATTTTGACATAATACTGGGAATGGATTAGCTAGCAAAATACTGGATAATTATAGACTGCCGTAAAAAGAAACTCACTTTTAACACACTAGGAAAAGAAATGCTAGTATTGAATGGAAAACCAAATGGCTCGGACAAATCTATCATATTAGCTATGAAGGCTGCCAAATATGTGTCTAACGGATGTCATGCATTTTTAGCAACTGTAGTTGCTTTGAATGTTGAACAGCCCAAGATAAAAGAAATCAACATAGTCAGGGAATTCCAAGATGTGTTTCCTGAAGAACTCCAAGGTTTACCACCCCATAGGGAAATTGAGTTTACCATTGAAGTAATTCCTGGTACAACTCTAATTTCTAAAACAACTTATAGGATGGCCCCAGTTGAGTTAAGGGAATTGAAGAATCAACTACAAGAATTGTTGGACAAAGGGTTTATTCGACCAAGTAATTCATCATGGGGGTCACCAATGATATTTGTGAAAAAGAAAGATGGGTCTATAAGGTTATGTATAGATTATTGGATGCTGAACAATGTGACAATAAAAAATAGATACCCTCTACCACGCATTGATGATCTCTTTGATCAACTCCAATCTGCTAAGGTCTTTTCCAAAATTGACCTTAGATCAGGGTATCATCAATTGCGCATCAAAGTTGAAGATATACCCAAAACCGCATTCAGAACCCGGTATGGACGTTATGAATTTTTGGCGATGCCTTTTGGATTAACCAATGCTCTAGCCATATTTATGGACTCAATGAATAGAATTTTCAAGGAATTTCTGGATAAATTTGTAATCGTATTCATCGATGATATACTCATTTAATGTAAGGTGAGGTTTGAATTTTGGATTATGTAGTTTGGACAGTGGTTGTAATGATAATATAGGGGTTGTGTAAGAGTGAACTACTGGATGATTCCTGGTATTCAATAAAATTTTATTTTATGTATTATGTATGTTGAGGTGAGACTTGGGTGCTGCTACAAAAGAATTTAAAAGAAAAGAATTTCTACTGCATTGATTGCAAAAAGAAATTACCATTAAGGGCCTTGCCCTTGAAAAATGTTTTACAAAGTGTGTTACAATAAAACCCAGGTTGTCACAATTAACATCATGACCTACCATTTCATTCATAGAAATGTAGGAGGTTATATACAAACTAATATAATAGACCAACAACTATACCTACATCTTGACCAAAATTAGGTAACAATCAGTCTATGACTTCCATGCTGCACTATTTATTGGATAGCATGAAAAGCTATTAGTTACTCTCTCCTCGACATGCCATAATAATTTCATCACTGTTTTTATAATATGGAACATTCTTTTGAACCTCAGAAGAGGGGGAAAATACCATAGGACCTCTGACCAAAACATCCATGACTGTCTCAATTGAATTCATCTTTAACTTCCATCTTGACTATCCATAAGCTGGGCATGTAGCTTTATCCTCGTGCTCCTTCTAATACATTATGCAATCATTAAGACAAGCATTTATCTTTTCACACTTCAATCCTAGTGCAGATAGGGTCTTCTTTGCCTCTCATGTGGACCTCTCCAATTTGCTTTCAAGACTTCTATAAAACCTTGGTTTATTATAAAGTTCTATGACTACAAACAACTTTGTATAATCTATACACTCATGGTATAACAGCTCATTGGCTTCCTCTAATGTAGTATGAAATAATTCAAGGTCGCCGCGGAAGTCATTATATGCATCTTGAAACATTGGTGCAATTGTACTGTTTATGACACTTCCTATTGTGTCTTCAAATCTTTCCATCTTGAAACATTTGTACAATTACTATTTTCAAGTTTTCACATTTTGAGCATGGACAATGCATGCGATTGACCACCACATGCCGTATGTGCGAATTCTATGAATTTTTATTTCCCCTCATAATCTTTTGAAGTTCTTGTTATGGTCAACGAGGCATATTTCTCCATTTTTTGATCAAATTGAAGCTCATTTATGTGTAAAGACTTGTTAGATATGAAAAGATTATAGTGAACTTAGTTAGAGATTTTAGTAAACACTAAATAGACAAGAATTATAAGTGTTTCAAAAAATGAAATTAACGGATGTACACATTTGGAAATTTCCAATTAACAATGAAGAAACATGTAAAACATGAAATATCCATTTAAAGGAAAATTTAACATCAAAAAGAGAATTCTCTAACCATAACCATGCATGCAAAATATATAAAACATGCATATAAAACAAATGGAAAGATACTAACCTACACTCACATTGATACCTATCGAGAATGTATGTATGTATGTATGTAATTCCAATTTGACAGTTGCGATTGGATTAAAAGTAGCCATAGCAAAAATGAGCCTACATGAGCTTAATTTTTTGCATAGATGAAGACAATTGGAAACTGAAAATCAATGGCCGATGTAAAAATTCATATAATGAAGGAGTATTTTTATAGTTGCTAATAAAAAATGACTTTTAAAGAATGGGCTTTCAAAGTCAGATTTTAGAAATGACTTTAAAAGAGTGGACTTTTAATGTTTTAAAGTTTGTTTCAGAAAATCAACTTTAAAGATCCACTCTCTCAAAGTCCTTTACATTTAATGAATTTAAAATTTTATACTTTTAAAGTAATTTATCAAAATTGACCTGTAAAATCTTTTCTTGCAGAAAAAAAGTTTTCCTTACTATAATAAAATATGGACTTTTATAGTCATTTTATGAAATTGATTTTAAAAGTCTCGACTTTTAAAGTTGTTCTAAAACTGACTTTGAAAGTGGGGACTTTTAAAGTTTATTTTAGAAAATGACTTTGAAAATCTTTTTTCACAAAAAAAAAAAAGTTTTTCCCTCTATAGTAAAATTGGGACTTTTAAAGCCATTTTATGAAACTGACTTTAAAAGTCGAGATTTTTAAAGTCATTTTTGAAACCAACTTTAAAAGTGTGGAAATTAAAATTTTTTTTTTTTTAAATCAACTTTAAAAGTGGTGACCTTTAAATCTAATTTCAAAAAACAACTTTAAAAGTCTATATTTTTAAATTTATGTTTTGAAAACCAACTTTAAAAACTATTCCTATGAAAAAAAAGAAGAAGAAGTGTTTCCCAGCACACTAAAGAAGTCTGTTCTTGACAAACCAACTTCTTTAGTATGATTTTTGAAGTCATTTTTTGAAAATCAACTTGTATTATTTTTATGAAGTCAGTTGATTAAAAACCAATTTCTTTATGTGAACTTTAAGAGGGTCCTGTGCAGTAGTGTTGCTTAGGCCTTCTTTGCTAGTTGAATGTGTATCACTTATCCCTTCAACACTTCCTCTATTCTTTCTAGGATTTGGACTAGTCCTTAAATGATTAAATGATCAAAACTCCAAGTGAATCAATGTATATGAAGGATATGATGCCATCATGCATAATTCCCTATCATAGTCGTGGGACCTTGGTTCCTCTCCATGAGTTTCACCTTGGTGTCTATTCTAAAAGTCTCAAACTAGGACCCAAATAATTTGACTTTAATTAGTTTTATAATGGGGTTCTATGAGTGGTTTAGGATGCCTTTATCATACCCAAGGTGTCGAGTGAATCGAGGATTATATTTAGAAACTTCATTGAAGGAGCCTTTGCACCATGAATAAACTCTCCTTTACAAGACTGATTACTCCCTGTCATCAAGGGAACAACTTCCTATCATATTACAAGTTAGCTCTTCTATATCTGTGAGGATTTAAGTCCACTCTAATTGTAATGAGGCTCTTCTTAATAACTCAAACCAAGTTCCCTGTTGTGTGATCATCTTTGTTACCTAGCTTTAAGGATTGTCCTAGATCTACAACACATGCATTCATAATATCAGGATAGTGGATAGCTACCCAAATCATCAAGTAATGGACTATAAAAATTAAAATGCAATCCTTGAGGATACTAGCCTCATGGTGAAAATAGTTATGTAAACTTGCATGGAACCAGTGTAGAACCAGTGGATCCAATGAAAGGGTACTTTCCGTCACTAATTGAGTGGTTATATAAAAACTTTAGGGCAGATGCTACAGTTGGTAAACAAGTATTTTCTTGGTCACATGGCTAAGAAAGTGGCTACAAACTCTTCATTGGATATGTATAAAGGTTCTCCCCCTCCCCCCACTGATTTACAAGTCAACATTTTTACCTAGTTATAAAGTTGACATCAATTGAAACTACCAGTTGTGAGTTGCCAGGGCAATACATGGGAAAGTAGAACTTGATCCAAGGAGGAAAATTGACAATGACAATGGAATAGGAATCAAGAAGTCTATGTACCTATGGAACAAACTCCTTAAGTAGTCACGAGACAAGGTCTCGTCATATAACACATTGTTGGTATGGTTGTACTCTTCATAGCACTCATCAATGATAGGGAGGCCACTGGTCTTAGCAAGGGACCATAAGGTGATCCAAACTCTCAAAAGGACCATGGAAGTTATTAGACCTGGTGCACCACAACTCCATAGGTGCCCTTAGATATAAACAATCTTGCAATATGCTCCTTTTGTTACTTGTTCTATTTGCCTTATTCTTACACTATCCAGTTTCACCATGAAACATCTTAAAATATCATTTGACCAAGAGGTCCAGCCTAGTGTTACCTTTCCTCTTGATCTAAGGTGCGAAGAGAAACATTCCTTTTTGATGACTTCCACCTCCCTTCACTAAATCAAGGCATGGCCTGAAAAAGTGCCCTATTGATGAATGAAAGAAAGGGTTTGTGAGCCCTAGCCCTGTAAGCCCACGCCTGTGTACAGTTGATTGCTCAACACCTATGGCACAAACCCATTTTTTACCCATTGGTCAAGTCCCACAGGCGATCGAATGGCCACCCCCCTAATTACTAGACCAAATTGTTGTAATAATTTCATAAATACCTAGTGAAGATATGGCAAACAAATAAAGAAGCCCTATGTTCAGATCTAACAATACCATACCATAATCAAAAGGTATTCATCATTCCCAGTATTGAAAAATACTTCTCCTAAGAATAACTACTAAAATAGATCTTGTGTGCAAGTCTAAAATTGCTTACAAGATATGGCTGCATTTTTGCATGAATCCAACAATAGTTAAGCTTAGTCTTCTGCCAAGGTTGATTAAAGCTGGAATCAGACAAATGGCAAGCATTGTCCATCCAACAAGAGTTGAACATTCAATATGGGTTCAATCAAAATTTGTGAAGACAACAAAAATCAAAGTATTTTTACTTTAATCTAGCGTCACTTGAAACCAAAATGGGTTAGAACGGTAATAACAAGGGAATAAGATAGAGTTAGAACACAACATGGCACCGAATATTCACCATCAAAATTATCATTCAGGAAAAAATAAAATAAACTCCTCCCTCCTCTTTAAAGGGGAAAGTGTTAAACTTCTAAGGAAGGGATAAGTGACGATGTACTCTTTCCCTAACTAACTTTCTAACTTCCACTCACATGATGAGGACACACTTATGTGAAAGATTGGTAGGGTAATCATTTTAAATAGAAAAAAAAAAAAAGTGGGCCCCACTTTCAACTAGAAGGTGCCACCAGACTAACTAATTTAGCAATAAAAACATTGAGGTAACACTGAGTGGGTGGTGTAGGAGGCACATTTGTGACTTAAAGTGTTGTCAACCACTCCCATAACACTTCAACAATGAACTTGAGCACCAATAGTATTGGACACTTATAATTTTCGTCAAAACAACTTTTGGCACCAATGGCACCAAACATCCTCTTTCGCTCTTAACTACCAAAAATAACAATCTGGGTGCCCAATGTTATAAATAAGGGTTCTCCCCTCCATTCCAGCACATTAAATTCACATTGAATTATAGAATCACTCCATGGATCTATTTTGAGAAGATTAGTTCTCTACGTCCTATTCACAAGGTGAGAAACCCTTCATTTTTCTAGTTGTTGCAATGTGTTTAAAAGAGATACAAGCTAGATTTAGCTTGTCATATCTCTTGGGGGTTATAGGTATGACAGCTATTGTCTATGCTTCATGGTTTGACACGTGAACTTGGCTTTGGTCTTTTTGGAAGAAGGCTATGACTACTATTGTCTACACTACTAGAACCTAGCTTGGACCATTTAGGTCCTTACCACTTATGTGATGCCTATGGCCATCCATCATGACCACCCTAGTCTTAGCATAATGTTGTTACCTAAGGGACCAATCGGGCTCTAACCATTCACCTCTAGGTTGACCATTGGCTAAATACTAAACCGTGTTCCATGTAGACATAATGTCTACATGACTAGGTTTAGGACTAAGCCCTTATGCCATATTTGTAAGCCATGGTTCCCTGACCCATCTATGTTTAGGACACATGCTGATATTCACCACATAGGTTTATGACTTACCCATCTAAGGAGCCTAGTGATATACTATCACTTGAACCTTCTATGGCTAGTCATATCTTGTTTATGATCCGTAATCAACCCCATGGCTCATGTAAGACCTTCACAGGGCTCAATCTAGCCTTAGGCTTATGGAATGTAATCAATGAATGTCATGGATAATCAAAGTTATTGTCTTCATTATTGACATGTAATCAATGATGCAAATGGTTAGAGATATGTACTTAATTTCACTTCTTCTCTTATATCATGCTTTTATTTATTTGCAACTATTTGGAGTGAGCATTTTTGCTTGTACATATTCTAAAATATCCAAATCATGTTAGTAATAATGTCAATCAACCTACTAATATTTTCACTCATAAGAGAGTTAGAGAAATTACATGTTCAACTTATTTATGTCATTTGAAACTAGATATAAATGTGAGAGAAACATAAAGTTAGTAAGGGATGGTCCTTTGAGTTTACTCAAACTGGAGCTTTAAAGACTTATCGATCATATCTATAATGGAAAATGACTATGTTATATTTTAATGGTAAAGTCACAAGAGCTACAAATTTATTGGAATTAGTAGATACATTTATTTGTAGGTCAATGCATTACATGCAAAGAGGTGGATTTCTTTACTTTATTGCATTCACATATGAGTTTCTAGATATGGATTCAAGTACTTCATTGAAGCATAAGCTAGAATGTTTTGAAAAGTTCAAGGACTTTAAAAGTGAAGTAGAAAATTAATCTAAGAAAAAGCCTAAAGTTCAAATATAGAAAGATAATACATGTTCGATGAATTTAAAAATTTTCTTAAAGAAATAGGCACTATTAAACAATTATTTTTGTCTGCTACACCACAAATAAATGGTGTAGGAGAAATAAAAATTCATACACTTTAGTAAATGGTGAGATCCATGATGAGTTTTACCAACCTGCCTTTATTCCTCTTTGGGCATGCACTTGAAACAACAATTTATTTACTTAATAAGATTTCATCTAAATGTGTCTAAAATAAAGCATGAGACATGGACTGGAAAGAGACATATATGAAGCCATTTAAAAGTATGGGGTTTTCCTAATTATGTGTTAAGAAGACATAGGAAGAGAACATGGAATACAGAGTAATGTGTTTCTTCATAGGACACCTGAAAAATGGATTGGGATATTAATTTTACTTGCCTAGAAAATAAAAAAGTTTCATATGTAGAAATGCACATTTTTTGGAAGAAGAGCACATATATAATGGAGGCAGTGCAACAAGTGTTGAATTAAAAGAGCAACATATAGAGCCAAAGAGCATGATGATGAACAAACTAATGAAGATAAAGAAGATCCCACTAAAATAGTTGCGACACTAATTCCACCACAACACGAGGACTATTGAAGTTCTTGATATATGCATCTATGTGGAAGAACATATTCCTATACAAGCAGATGATCATGAGGATTATCCTACTACTTAGGAAGAAGCAATTTCAAGCTTCAAAAGCAGATAAGTAGGTCATGGCTATAGATTTAAAAATGCACTTGACAGATGCTAAGAAGGTTTTGAATTTAGTAGATCCACCACAAGAAGTCATACCTATTGACTGTAAATGGATATTCAAAAGGAAGAGAGTCTCATTAAGAAGGCTGAACCCATAAAACTAGATTGTTTGAGAAGGACTTTAATCAAAACGAAGGAACTGGGCATGTGACTTTTTCACTAGTAGCTATGTTGAAATCAATAAGAATACTACTAGGAATGGTAATGCACTTTGATTATGAATTTTGACAAAATGGAGATGAAAACAGCATTCCTAAATGAATACCTTGAGGAATAAACCTAAATAACATAACCATAAGGATATTTACATAACATAACCACAATGATATGTATTAGCAACTTTTGAACAATGAGTACGAACTACATGGCTCAAATGGATTGAAACAAGCATCACATAGTTGGAATAAATGGTTTAATGAAGTGTTTAAAGAGTTTTCATTCTTGAAGAAACCAAAAGAATCATGGGTCTATAAAAAGAGTAGTGAAAGTGGAGTGACTTTCCTACTATTGTTCATATTCTACTCATTAGGAATGATGTAGGAATATCTATAGCAAAAGTATTGTTATATAGTCAATTCAATGAAAGATTTAAGAGAAGCATCTTGCATTCTAGATCTTAAAGTGTTTAGAAACTAAAACAAAACAAAACATAGGATTATCACAGATAGCATATTTGGATAAGATTCTAGAAAAGTACATTGCACAAGGTTTTGAAAAGGGAATGATACCCTTTATACCTAGAAATACAATATCTGCATCCATGGTCCCCAAGACATTATATGAAATATAAAAGATTTAGATAGATCCTCACACTTTTACAATAGGAAGTCTCATATATGCAATGTCATGTATGAGGTAAAATACATGTCAAGCAATGGGAATGATTTGTATATTGCAATCTAATCCAAGATGTGAACACTAAATAATTGTGAAACATATCTTTAAATTCCTTAAAAGAACTAAGCATTATTATTTGGTTTTTGGTAGCAACTAGATCACCATCTAAAGATATAAAAGTTTAGATTTTAGTCGAATTTTGAAGATTGTAAATCTAACTCTAGATATTTGTCCACCGTGGGTAGATGTTGAATTGCTTAATTTTCTACTCAAAACCTTAAATATTGTATTAGTTTATAGCATGAGATTGATCACTTTTACACGCATATGATGGGTTTGCACTAAACTGATTAATCTCCATCTAGTCATAATCCAGCGTATTTTCAGCGTTAGATTGTTATCCAAAGACAATTATGTTTGAAACCATTGGTAAATAATACTAATTAGGAGATTTTTATGTTTTATAAGTTATTTTTAAGATCCATGTGGAGAGATCAAGCCGATTAACTTTTTATCTTGCCAATCAAGCTCAACTATAAATGGATGGCTCTAATCGATCCAATTTTGCTGAAACAAATCAATTGAACAAGTAGAAGCCCAAGTGTTTGATGATTAATTCATCTATTCCACCACCAAGCTCATGCAACCCTAGATCACTCACACTATAGTGTGAAAGTTGATGATCATACATTAGTCCCACTCAATCCTTCATTCTTTTACACATCAAGGGCCCACAAGGTTGGGAATGTATATGTATAGCATATGGATGATAACTAAGCATATGAGATATCATGTGACAATGAGGGATTACATCAATGATCTCCTTAAGTGAAGATCAAATCAAAATAGATAATTGGAATTACATGGATGGATGAAGAATGGAGATATTAAGGATGATAGCTCTATGTTGTTGCCATGTGTCACAAGGAGGGTGGCTAGCTAGGAGCAAGCTAGTAGCTTTACTTTTTTTTGTAGAAAAGAAGGAACTAGTAATGCTATGAAGAGAAAGCACCTAGGACCAATCCACTTTCATCAAAAGATGGTGAATGAAGGAGAGATTCAATGGTGGGTGAATGGAGGGGCTCAAGTAGATAAGGAGAAGCTGCTAACATTAGCTATTCGTCACTTTATATAAGGAGCAAGGAAGAAAAAAAGAGTGGAAGTAGAGAGGAGGAATTAGAGAAGAGCAAGGAGAGGAAGAAGAAGAAGTTGAGTTGGATGAAAAAAAAAAAAAACCTCCTTTCTCTTCTTAATCCGCTAGTGTAGTAGCTATTTTACTTTACTATTTTCTTGTATTTTCATGTAATTTCTCCTTTGTAAGAGCTTGAAGTAAAGAAAGAAAGTTTTCATTGAAACTCTCTCTCTCTCTCTCTCTCTCTCTCTCTCTCTCTCTCTCTCTCTCTCTCTCTCTCTCTCTCTCTCTCTCTCTCTCTCTCTCTCTCTCTCTCTCATTTGTTTTGAAGTTTCAACTATAGCATAGCATGGAAGTGTTATTACTTTGTTCCACCTACTACTACTGACATTCTAGCTTCCAAATGTTATGATTTAGAGTAAGCTATAGGTTCATTATAATAAAGGACAAGCTAGAATTAAGTTCTCTAGCATTCCCTTGAAAGATTCCCGTTGGGAGATAGCAAGAAATTAGAGAGAAATTTAGTTTTTTCCAACTTGGTTTCACTAGAACTAGCCTATAGGTGTGTAGTAGTAGAGCTTTGGATTTCTTTCTTGCTTGTATTTATTTTGGTATTGATCAACAATTTAAAACATTGATAATACCCTCATCTCCCCTAAGAATAAGTGAAATGAATTTTTCACTAGGAGGATCAGAGTAGAATAAGATATCTTCATCCCTATCTTTTCTTTCTTACTCTCACTACAGATGAAAATAGGGGGTAATATTTTCCTTATTTTAGTCATGTTTTTGTTTATGTTTTAATGATCTAAACCATTGGAAATGTTGTCCTAAGGCAAAGGAAGAGTTTCTCATTAGTTTCAAACAATTTCATTAAGTTTTGAATGAGATTCCTTTAACAAAATAGCAATAGGTACTATTTTGCACTATTATTATCTGTGATGAACAAGTCATATTATGTATCAAATATTTTCATTTTGGTTAGTTTTCTTCATGACATAACCATACAGATGGATTTCCTAACAACAAATTAGGAAATATAAGAAATATAGCTAAAAAATTCAATATAAAAGTTGAAGAAAATAATGTCGTAAGTGACCAACTTCATCACATGCTCACTGGTGGATGATGAATTGGCTACATTGGTGATCAAATAGCTTTGAATCTATACATTTTAACAAAACTCTAACTATACCATTGGATTCTTTGATATTCAAGTATGCTATGGACCAAATTTTATAAAGAAAAACAATATCTAAGGTGGTGAAACACTTTACCAAAGTAACCTTTTTCACCATGCTCACCGAGTATATTCAAGAAAAACCAGCAACATTGATCACTAGTGACACACTCTTATGATTTTATACTTTTACATCTCATTGCATTCTTAGATGATTTTAAGTAATGATATCTTATTTTGAATATAATTAACTAAGGAAGATTTTGTCATGTGACAACATTGTAGATAATCACTAACATTAAAAGTTTATTTTTCTAATTGAAATGCTACTAACAATCTCTGAAGTTACAGTCGCAAACTACAAGCACAAGTTTCTTTTTGAGTTGCTATTGGATTTGAGTGAAATTTGGGATGGAGGATCTTAGATACATTTGAAACACAATGCTAAGGACGTGTTGAAGAATTTTCTCAAAAATTAGAAATATTTAGTATCATTTGTTTCTTTTATCTTTATTTTATTTCATTGTAATTTTTCTCTTTCCCAATGATTGTAAAAAGCAAGTAAATAAAAAAATAGTAGAAAGTAGATATTTTAGTATATCTACAAGATAGTTCTTTTTTTAGCTATTGTTTAATTTAATTTCTTTAAAATTTTATCATTTGAATTTAGAGTTAATTAATTAATATTAAATTAGAAATTATGTTAGGTTGGTTTATTTTTTAGGATTAGAGTGATGCTACAACAACATTAGGGAATAGCACTTATTAATTCCTAATGTCTTAAATGTCTTAGAAATTTTAATTTAAAATTTATCTTAATTTAGAAAAGATAGAATTTCCCATAGACAATTCTTTAAATCAATGCCATTACCTTTCATAATGAATACTTAGAATTAATCCCTGATTCATTATAGTTAGGTTTTGCATAGAATACATTAATCTATATAGTTTCTAATAGTCAATGATTTCAAGTTAACTTTTTAGACAAGCCACATTCTGAGAAAATGATCATAGTTTCAGTTTGCTTCTTCATTTACAAGGAGAAATAATGAGTGGTGCACCCTAATACTAGTTAGGTGATCTCTAATCCTAACTTTGAATAATAGTTTATTATCTTGTTTCGAAGAAATGTAATCCATTTGATCATTCATCACCTCATCATGTAACCTCTCTAGGTAAATCTTTTATGATAATTAGAGTAGAATAATTTGGTACTTTAAACTCATAATATATTCTCCCAGTGGATTCGACCCTACAATACTATAATTAAATAACTATGCACTTACAAGAAAAATTTGAACAAGTTTTTGACTCCATTGCCGGGGAGGTGATCATGTGGCCAAAGCACCATTAGATTAGGTTTAGAACAATTAGATTAGTTGTTTTTCTTTTGATTGGCATTATAGTGAGTTGACTTGTATTTTATTTTAAATCACAAATTTAACTTTAAGGTTGTAATAATAGAGCTCAAGGATAAACCTTCATTTCGTGGTAGTGGAGCTGTTTCTTAAATGGTTTACCCTTGTATGAGAAAACTTAATTCTAGGACCCTACTATAAGATATAACCCAATCTTTTAATTTTCTAAGATTTAGGATATGCATCATTAAAGTAGTTTTGCATAATTGTTTGGTAGTATAATCTCATACAGATAGCATTTTTCTTATAATTGTTGCATACTTTCTAAGTTGTTGCACTAGTTTACTATTTTTCTTACATTTTGTAGCACATGTTTATCTGCTTCAAGGTGATTTATTGTGCCATGATGAATGGAAGTTGATTTCTATGGGCATCTTACTTTACAAGACCAAGGGCGATTTTATCTCCACCTTTGGGTCCACCTATGCTAATCATTACTTATTTTGCACCCTAGCCTTCCATCTTAATTTAAAAATAAATTATAAGAGACCTATAGAAGCCTTCAAGCTCATAAGACCATGTTGGAAGGAGGCAAACTACTATCACTCCAATGGCCCCAAGATTAATCATTGGGTTGGCATTTAAATGACTAGCTCTGCCAACACATCTTATAACTCAAATTACTTACAACCACCTAAGGACAGTGTGAAGCAGTTGATTTAGCAAGGATCTAATTGGTAAGCAATAGTACAAGTCTAAATGACAGGAGAAACTATTTAGATTAGGTTTATCTAAAGGAGGAACTCAAGGCCCTCCTTGATTATGTGCCTGTTATGGACACATCAAAATGGCAATGTCTATTCAAGGAATTGCCACCGAGTGAATCCACTCCCATTCCATCTTTAGTCAAAACTTCTAAACTCGAGTTAAAAACTCTACTAGCTGATCTCAAGTATGCATACTTAGGAGTGAAAGATATTTTTCTTGTCATTATCTCCTCCCAACTAGAAACATCCTAGGAGGAGCAATTAACTCAAATTTTAAACAAGTACAAAGGCATTATAGCTTGGACCATGGCGAATATTAAAGGAATTAAACCTTTAATATGCACCTATAGAATATACATGGAAGATAATGCCAAGCCATCCTATCATGTGTAGTGTAGGCTGAATTCAAATATGAAAGAGGTGCTTAGGGAAAAATTTATTAAATACAAGATGTGGGGATCATCTATCCCATAAGTGATAACTAAGGATGAGTCCAACCCAAGTTGTAACCAAGAATTCAAAATGACATTTGTCCTAAATGCCAACAATGAACTTCTTTCTACTAGATTTATGATAAGTTGGAGCAAGAGTATTGATTATAGAAAGTTAAATGATGTCACTTGAAAGAACCACTTCCCATTGCCCATTGTAGTTCAAATGTTGAAAGTGTAGCATGATAAAGTTATACTATTTTCTAGATGGTTATTCTAGCTATAACCAGATAACAATTGCACGTAAAGACCAAAAAAGATTATATTCACTTGTCCTTTTGGTACCTTTTCTTATAAAAGAATGCCATTTGGATTATGTAATGCTCCTGCACCATTTCAAAGATGCATGCCAAGTATCTTCAGTGACATGGTAGAGCACTTTCTAGAGGTCTTCATTGATAATTTCTCATTTTTTTGGGGATTCATTTGATACACGTTTGAAAAACTTGAGAAAAGTCCTACATCTTTGCTATGAGAAAAACCTAGTGTCAAACTAGGAGAAGTGTCATTTCATGCTTTCCAATGGAATTGTGCCTAGCCACATTGTCTCATCAAAAGGAATAGAGGTTAATAAAGCAAAAATTTGTCTAATTTCTAATCTTCCCACCCTACAAACAATTAGAGACATTCGCTCCTTAGGACATGTAGAATATTATAGGAGGTTTATAAAATAGTTCAGTGCAATATCTAGACTATTGTGTGACGTCCTAACCAAGGACATCCCATTTGAATGGACTATTGATTGTCAAGATGCTTTTACTATGCTAAAGGAAAAGTTGAGCATGGCACCTATCATGCAATGGGCTAATTGGAAAGTGCCCTTTGAAAAAATGTGTGATGCGAGTGATTATGCTATAAGGGCAGTCTTAGGACAAAGAAAGGATAAGAATCCCTATGTCATCTACTATGCAAGCAAGACACTTAACAGTACACAAATCAATTATTCCAGCATGGACAAGGAACTCCTTGATATAGTCCTTGCACTGGATAAGTTCAAGTCTTACTTTATAGGCTATAAGATAGTTATTTTCATTGATAATTCAAAACTAAGGTACCTTCTGTCAAAGAAGGAAACCAAGCCATGACTTCTTAGATGGATTCTTCTACTCCAAGAATTAGATCTAGGGATTAAAGACAAGAAAGGAGAAGAAAAGATAGTGGCGGACCACTTTCTAGACTAGTTCTAATAGATCCTTTAGATATGTTGCCAGTCAAGGATATCTTCTCCTATGAACAACTCTTTTATGTCTCCTATCTCCCCTAGTTTGTTGACATTGAAAATTATCTAGCTATAAGGTAGATACTTAAACACTGTGCCAAAAATGATAAGACTAGATTTTTCTCCAATGTTAAACACTATTTTTTATATTATCTGTATTTGTTAAATACTGTTGGGATCAAATTATTAGGAGATATGCCTGATATTAAACAATCTAGTATCATCTCTTTTTGTTAAAGAAGCATGTGGTGGACATTTTTCTACTAAGAAAACAACTACAAAAATTTTACAATTTGGTTTGTATTGGCCCACTCTTTTCAGAAACACTTGTAATTTTTGTAAGGCATGTTAGCATTGCCAAAAATTAGGAGGAATAACTCATAGGAATATCATATCTTTAAACCTCATTCTTATAGTGGAGCTATTTGACTTTGGGGAATCGATTTCGTGCGTCATTCCCTCCTTTGGGATACCTTTATATTTTAGTTTCAGTAGACTATGTCTCAAAATTGATAGAGTCTAATCCATGTAGAGTCAATGATCATAAAATAGTTATTAAGTTTTTAAAAGAAAATAAGCTTTCCAGATTTGGGACATCTTGAGCCATCATTAGTGAGAATGATACTTATTTTTGCAGTAGAGTTTTTGAAGCATCAATGAAAAAATATACCATATCATCCACAAACAAGTGAACAAGTTGAAGTGTCTAATCAAGCAATTAAACAAATTCTTTAGAAGACTATTAACCCGGACAGCAAAGATTGCTCTATTCATCTAATTAATGCGCTTTAGGCATATCACACTGCATTTAAAATCCCTATTGGTATTCTCTGTACCATGTTATTTATGGTAAGGCTTGTCACTTGCCTTTGGAAGTATAGTATAAGGCCTACTAGGCAATTAAAAGATTAAATTTTGATATGGATGAAGCAGGCTCACGTTGTAAGCTCCAACTCAATGAATTCAAGGAGATCTAACAGGAAGCTTATGAGAGTAATAGGATCTATAAGGAAAAGATGAAATTTTTTCATGATCAAATTATTTTAAAAAAAATCCTTTACTCCATCCCAAAAGGTACTTCTTTATAACTCTAAGCTTAATCACTTCCTTGGGAAGCTTAGAAATTGATGAACTAGTCCTTATATCATTAAAGAGGTATTTCCATATGGGACCATTGAGATTGAAGATACTAGGACTAGCCACACTTTTAAAGTTAATGGGCAACGTTTAAAGCCATACATAAAGTCGTTTAATCTAGAAGTTGAGACCACAACTCTGAAGGATCCTATCTACCAATATTGAGTAGGTTCTAGCCTTATAAGTGTCTTACTAAAGACATTAATCTTAGCGCTCATAGGAGACAATTTGGCATTTCTTATTACTAAAACTTCTCCTTCAGAGGTGAAGGAAAGGCTAGAGCCTCGTGGTTGGAGAGTGGAGGTTAGGGAAGAAGGAGAAACTATAGCTACAGAAAAAGAGGATACATTGCTAGCATGAATTAATAAAATTACCCCAAAGTTTAATGGAGAGAGGGACCTAAGGCTATAGAAACAGAGGTAGACAATTCACTCGAGAACTGTTAAACAATCAACATACATAATGGACAATTTAGTAGTTTGCACTCTAAGTGGACTACTAGCATGCGAAACTTCAATGGCTATGTAGATAGAGGTTATACCAATAAATCCTTGGATTATTTAACTCATACTATGAGCTTTCAATTAGTAAAACACACTAGATAAGTACCTTAATGACTTGTAGAACATAGATACCAAAACTATCCACAACTAGTTGTAGTAAATCCATTGTAATAATGAAATAATGCTTACAAATTTCTTAATCATTCAATCCTACCAAACCATGTACACATATCAATGATTAACTCATGTTAATATCTATTGTCTGACTTCAATGTTACCATCTATCACCTTTAAATGAACATTTGAAAATTTTAATTGTTATATCTACCATATCACATTGTTAGTGAAATAAAAGTATATTATTTACTATGACAAGTTACTGCTATAATCATGATGTGCGAATGTGCATGTAATGCCCAAGCAATTTATGCTATTTTGACATTCTATGGGAAATAAACAATGTTAAATAGATTGAGATTGATAAGGACTCCTTGTATCCATTCATACATAGGAGTTTATAAATGAGACCTAGGGACGGGTTGAGTGATGAAGGACACGACTCCAAGAGACTTTAAGGTAGGTGCTCTATCACTACTAGACTTTTAACAAAAAGAGAGAGCCCATGATTGTTTTGAATGCATGTTTTAAGTATAAATTATATAACTTGTTTAGCATGACTTATTTTATGACTTGTTTAGCATATAAATAAATTCAGCATGCAAATGATAAATACATTATGCATAGACATGTTTTGCAAACAATTGCATATATTGCATGATTTGTGAGCATTGAGTCCTTGAGGGTTACCAAAAGACGTTGGAGTGCCCAAAAGACGCTAGGTAGGCAGTTGTGAGGGCCAAGCAGTTGTGAAGGACCCAAAGAAGACAAGTTTTGAAAAAGAGGTTTTTGCCTGTTTGATCGTATATGATTTGGGCTAGTAAGCTCGTGGGTGCTATGTCGAGAGGTCTGGGGTGGCCTCCCAGCCTCTACCACTATTAGGTGGAATGGGTACCATGCCCAAAAAGGGCATGTCCCTGCTTCGACTGCATGTGGTACAGGGGGGTACCACTAGTGTCACAGCAATGGGTCGAAGTGTCATATGTCCCATGGAGGCATATGACCCTGTGTCCCTAGGTACCTGGGGACCACACGGTGGCGAGGTCGTGGGCATAGTTGGACCCTATGGTTTGACGATTTACTTGCATTGCATATGGCATGACATAAGGTTGGTCGACCATACTAGATATCCATGAGTTGGATTCAGTTAAGCATCTTAAGCATATCATTATGTTTATGATATATATATATATATATATGATACTTTCGACTTGGATTATGCTATTCTTTAAGTCGCCAGTATTCTAATTCGACAGTGATTTTTAATATCAATATTGAACATGATTGTTAGAACATGTACATGTTTTAAAGAGCATATGATTTTAAATATAGCATGCATTGTAAAACTAGTAGTGATAGACTCCTACTGAGTATAGTATATACTCACCCTATCCTTAACATTTTTCAGGATAGTTCCATCCACGAGTAGAGGACACCTATGTTAGTGCTACAAGTAAGAAAAATCAAAAGGAGACAATTATAGATGTAAGTAAACACTCTACCCTTTGGACATGTACTTGTATTTATTTACAATTGGGCTGTGAGTTGTGACTGGATAGACTTGGGAAAAACATTTATGATTTCTGAAGTTTTTCAAAAACTACTTTGGTTGTTGTAGCAAATGACACTTGGGGTTTTCAAAATAAGTTTAAAACTAAAGATTTTCCACTGCATTGCATGGTTTTTATAAAATGGTTTTCAAATAGGGATGCATCCCGCCTTAGGAATATAGATCTTGCATTTAAAAATGCATGGGAAAACCTAGGTCGTCGCAGTTAGTATCAGAGCCTAGGTTTTATCCTTTCACAACTAGTCCAGCATGTCCAAGGGTCATAGACAATAGAGAAAATCAAGAAGAAGTAGTATAAATAGAAGTAGTAGAGATGACTACTTCTATTTGAAGATTTCAATATTAATGCTCGAGGCATTTCACCATAAACAAATAGGTGAAAAAGGAGATGGATCTAGAAAATACATAGATATTGGATGGCTTAAATCTTATCAATAAGGATTGTTGTGTAGTGGTGTAAACAGGGAAACTCATATATGGATCATATTATGATGAGAATGATGAATGAAGATGTCAGTGAACTTGTTAGTAGATAGTTCTGACTTGTAGATCTCACCAAAGATGAGAACATCAAAAAACCTAGATGGCTATCTTACCATCACAAAGAATATCAGAATATGAGCATACTATCACAAGGGATATGATATGAGTATGATAAGGGACATCAAAGACAGACTTTGAGAAATTTTGATGATAATCAAAGAGGGATGAGAATGCAAGATGATATTAGGAAATAACTGTGACTCGTCCTAGAATACAAAGCTGAAAGACTTAGCACAATTTTGGATACCTTAATTGGAGTCCTATGAAGAGTGAAGTGAACACGAATATGATAAGGAACTAAATTCGGCCGAGTTATCAAAAGATTTTGGCGATAATACTAAGGATGATACTAGATTGATCCTAAGAGAAGTGTAGCATGACCAAAACATCAATGCCATCATTAAGACATTGTATGAATTTTATTGAGGCTATAAGCAATTGAGGATTTCAATGATCTTAAGACAATTTAGAATTTCTTAGAAGCATTCAGTTTATCATATCTGTTAAGTAAAGGAGTAGATGCAGTATCGATTATATGCAACACAACATATGGGGACATTGATCCAGGTAGACCAAGTGAGGATTTTGAAGAAAAGAGAGAAAGAGATAGAGATGTATCTATAAGTATTCGATGAATATTGAATATTCAAAAGAATAAGATCATGAATCTATGAAGATACATACAAATCTTCCATCCTATAGGAAGGTAAACCAAACAAATGCAAAGGAATAATACTAGACGAGTTGGTGATCTTATTGTAAAAGAGTATAAAAAAGAGAAAGCATATGGGGTTTAAGACTTTGAGTAAAGTATCGAATGTTAGGGGATTATGCAACAAGAAATTTTCAAAGAGGAATGGTGACCAACTAGAAATTAAATTTTACAAATAGTTTGATGTCTATTATTACAATTAAATTCTTATCGGATCCATTAGCTTATGGGGAACACCAATGGATATAATCCATAAAGAGGAAAATTTGGTAATATCCCACCTTGCCAATAAAGTATATTGACAAAGAAATTAAGCTGGGACAGTGACTTGTCCATTTAGCAAGTAGGGTACCATCAAGGATCAAATTAAGGTCTTACTATCATAGATTGGAAGACCAAAAATCTTAAGACCATTAATTAGTCATTACCTTTAGAGTACTGTTGACTAAATAAAGGTATCCCACCCTAATTAATCAAGTATGTTAATATCTATGAGTTAGTAGTCGAAGTTATATACTCAGAGGGATATTATAAGTATTTAGACATGAGTTTTACCTGAAAGAAGTACTTGTTGGACTAAGTCATTTGAGGGTATGAGGTCAGTTGATTAGGCCACATCATGGAGGAGCTATGAGTACGGTGAGGACAGTAGCAACTGAGATAGGAGCAAAAATAAGAAGTGATCTAAACCAATGTGAAAGATTTTTCAAACCTTAATGGCTACCATGACAAGGTGAAGAAATTACTTTGGGTCTGAAAAATGCCGCTGACTTGGATTGAAAAGAAAGGTAGATAAGTACAGATCACTTTAGAGACCCTTGAGCTTATGACAAAGATATATCTGGAAAGAGATCAATAGGTAATCAAATAAAGTCTTTCTATATGTCTAAGGAAATATTCTATGCTTACCTAAGTGTTTTTCAAATTTGATGATTTAATAGCTTCAGCATAACTTGATGTAGAAACTATTGAACGAGAACTGCTATTATAAGCTAAGTATGAGGAGGCACTTGAAGGATAAATTTTGAGGAATTGAGAAAATCACTACTTATGAGGATACCTCCTGACAATACAGACTGCATGGTTGACGATAAAGCCTTGATAAAAGATTGCACAATATATTGACATAAGGAATGGAAGGAGAAAAGGAGAGATGGCTAGCACACTATAAGGTGAAGATTTAATGTTAAGTTGCCTTTAGACAAATAGTTAGTTGTTATGAGCATATACCAAGTACGAAAAAATTAATTGAAGGAATTTCCTAAGGACTAACCCTACTAGATTGAGTATAGAACTTTCGGACTGAAAGGTTACGAAGAAAACCATCAAGCAAAGGAAGGGCAAAGAGGATGATGACAAAGGATTCAACCATGACCTAGTAAGGGTACTCGATTATGAATAAGAGGCTTTTTGCTTTGCATAAATGGGAACATTATTGAAAATCCTAATGACAGATTGATGTGCATAGTAAGATAAGGCCTCTAGACGAGAACATTTGACCCATAATGATGAATCGACCCTTAACATTTGACATGAAAAAAGCGATTAATGAATTCAATAATTATGAAACTGGATATAGAGTTAGGACATTTTACTTTCAGTATATGATAAGGTCCTCAATGGAAGATGCTACTAATTGGCTTTCATGATTTTATTTTAAATTTAACTTTGGTCGAGGAATCAGGTCACATGTGGAAAATGACAGACAATTGAAATTCGAAGTTAATCAAGGGTTTGGCTGTAAAGCACATGATACCATGCCAGTTATTGAAGTATCTTGGGGACAAATATAAAAGATAAGAAGCAAACTTAGACACAATACAAAGAAGCTAAATTTTTGTACTCTTACTAATGACATATAACCAACCATTAGAAGGAGATGTGGATGATGAAGAGATCACTAGGTGAAAGACAACAAGAAAAAGGGATCATCCTATGATATTCAAAAAAAGACTATGAGAAATAAGATAATATGATCTTGAAAGAAGTATGGAGTAATTTATACATGAATAAAGAAGCATGATCCTACAAGGAGACTATCCTATACATGATGAGAAAAGTATAGGCATCTATGGATTTCAAGATAGATGAATTACAGCTAGAAACCGGTATTGTTAAACCAGCACGTATGGGAGTATGCATTAGAGTACGCAGCGAAAGTGACCCCTATAGGTAAGGCCTTGTGGAAGGAACAATAAAAAATGATAAATTGAGGTTGCACCTAGATTTGATTCCTAATGGGAGAATGCATTCACCAAGAAGTTATCTAAGAGACAAAATACCTTGAAGATGATAATTTATGGAATTTTGAGGATGAAATTCTTTTAAGGGGGTAATAATGTAATGCCCGAGCAATTTACGCTATTTTGGACATTCTGTGGGAAATAAACTATGCTAAATGTTTTACCTTATTTAGAATAGTAAATGAAGGAATTTGTAAGGAAACTTGGTACCATTAGATTCTACTCGAAAAATGGAATCCAACGCCTCAAAAAACACTAAAAACGGAGTTCGCATGAAGAAGTTACGGACATTAAAGATCAGGGGCATATATGTAATTTAAACAAAAAAGGAAAAAGAATGAAAAACACAGGGGGCCGTTTTGATAACGGCACCCCCTGTCGTCTTCCTCCTCCAGATTTCTCCAGAAACCCTCCTCTCCTGATTTCTCTAGAAATCACCATGGGAAAAGGTGGCACCGCCATTGAGGAGCACCTCCTTCTTCCCTCTATAAATACCCCATCTCCCCCCTCTTCAAAACACAAGTTTTTGAGCTATTTTGGGACTGGGGTTTCCTGCAAAAATTGGAAACCCGTCTCAACCCAGTATTCCTGCATTTTTCGGCAACGGCCAGGCCTGAGTCAGGCCGGCCATTCTCCCCATTTACCCTCTCTTCTCTTTTTTGGTCTTGGCATTGGGGGTTTTTCCCTTCATCGAGATTTCCAGCGACAGAGGGTTTTCAGAATCGGAATCGGAATGGACTCTCTCTTGGGTTATTCCTCCTTTCAAGCTAGATCCATGCTGGATCTAGCGTTTCGAGCCGGCCTTTTCCTAGCTGGTTTTCCCAGCTGGAGAAGACAAAGCCGGTTCCAACTGGCCCTGGTCGAGCCAAGCATCCCAGGGACGCCATGCTCCACGAACGCCTGGGACAGGATCCCTGGGATGGGTTCCAGGCATACGACAGTGTGTACACTGTCCCTGGTGCGGCCTTCAGGTGCGCGCACGACGTGGGGCACGAGTCCTGGCTCGACCAGGATGCACAGGGTTCCCTGGGAGGCGAGATGCACCATGCTACACCAAAGGTGCGTCTATGCAATGCCATCCAGGATGCGCGTCATAGCGCGTCGCTTAAGCATGCATGTGCGCGTGCAAAACGCGGTCCCTGGCACGGCCTTTGGGCGCGCATGCACGTGAGGTGGTCACGGTTCAACCAGGATGCACGGGTGTCCTGGGAACTGCGACATGCAGACCTAATGAGACTTTAAAGTTAGGATCAGAGGACAATTTACAAAGTTTAACTATTTTATAGTAGATCCATATCATAGGATCTAGCTTGACAATGAATTAGGCAGTTTAACTATTGAATAGTAGATCCATATCATAGGATCTAGCCTGACAATGAATTAGGCAAGGACCACCCTAAAAGGCAGATCTAGCGATCTAATGTCTAAATAGATTGAGATTGATAAGGACTCCTTATATCTATTCATACCCAGGAGTTTATAAATGAGACCCAGGGACGGGTTGAGTGATGAAGGATGCGACTCTAGGAGACTTTGAGGTAGGTGCTCTATCGCTACTAGACTTTTAACAAAAAGAGAGAGCCCATGATTGTTTTGAATGCATGCTTTAAGTATAAATTATATGACTTGTTTAGCATGACTTATTTTATGACTTGTTTAGCCTATAAATAAATTCAGCATGCATATGATAAATACATTATGCATAGACATGTTTTGCAAACAATTGCATATATTGCATGATTTGTGAGCATTGAGTTCTTGAAAGATTGCATGTCCTTGAGGGTTACCAAAAGACGCTAGAGTTCCCAAAAGACGCTGGGTAGGCAGTTGTGAGGGCCAGGCAATTGTGAGGGACCCAAAGAGGACAAATTTTGAAAAAGAGGTTTTTACCTATTTGATCGTATATGATTTGGGCTAGTAAGCTCGTGGGCGCTATGCCGAGAGGTCTGGGGTGGCCTCCCATCCTCTACCACTATTAAGTGGAATGGGTACCACGCCCAAAAAGGGCATGTCCCTACTTCGACTACATGTGGTACAGGGTAGTGTCACGGCACTGGGTCGAAGTGTCATATGTCCCATGGACGCATATGACCCTGTGTCCCTAGGTACCTGGGGACCACACGGCGGTGAGGTCATGGGCATAGTTGGACCCTATGGTTTGACGATTTACTTGCATTGCATACAGCATGACATGAGGTTGGTCGACCATACTAGATATCCATGAGTTGGATTCAGTTGAGCATCTTAAGCATATCATTATGTTTATGATATACATATGATACTTTCGACTTGGATTATGTTATTCTTTAAGTCATTAGTATGCCAATTCGACAGTGATTTTTAATATCGATATTGAACATGATTGTTCAAGCATGCACATGTTTTAAAGAGCAGATGATTTTAAGCATAGCATGCATTGTAAAACTAGTAGTGATAGACTCCTACTGAGTATAATATATACTTACCCTATCCTTAACATTTTTCAGGATAGTTCCATCCACGAGTAGAGGACACCTATGTTAGTGCTACGAGCAAGAAAAATCAAAATGAGACAATTATACATGTAAGTAAACACTCTACCCTTTGGACATGTACTTGTATTTATTTACAATTGGGCTATGAGCTGTGACTGGATAGACTTGGGAAAAACATTTATGATTTCTAATGTTTTTCAAAAACTACTTTGGTTGTTGTAGCAAATGACACTCGGGTTTTCAAAATGAGTTTAAAACTAAAGATTTTCCACTGCATTGCATGGTTTTTATAAAATGGTTTTCAAATAGGTATGCATCCTGCCTTAGGTATATAGATCTTGCAATTAAAAATGCATGGGAAAACCCGGGTCGTCACAGTGCACTTCTTGAGTTCTCTATTTTTTTAATGGAATATGATTATGTGCTTATGAATGGTGAATCATTGGATTTCATGTGTATGTGTGAGTGTGTGTGTGTGTGTGTAGACACACGCACTTAATGAATGTGTTTGTATTTGGACCACATATGGGTGACAACTTGGATAATGCATAGGTGTGCTATGACATTCTATGACTCATGATAGTCTTTCTAAGGGTTATAATACCCATTGGCTCCTGACCTTCGAACAAGACACGAGCTGATATGATAGTCTATGTGTTATAGGAGTATATATCATGGGAAGACTATTTTCATTCTGATCTAGTGGCCCAAGAGAGCTAGTGTAAGTTGCACGATGTTCGTGGTCAAGCATAGTCAGCCATTTTATTAGTTAGACATGATAAACATGTCACTCATCCTCGAGGGTTCATAGCATTGGTTATACGATATGTTAATATTATATATATATATATAAGTAAGTACGTATGTATGTATGTATGTATGTATGTATGTATGTATGTATGTATGTATGTATGTATGTATGTATGTATGTATGTATGTATGTATGTATGTATGTATGTATGTGCAAGCATATTCATAATTGTAGCTTTGATTTGAGTTATGATTGGTTGTAGATTTAATATTAATACTTGATTAAAATATCATGTTTGATTATGCCTAACTATGTTATTGACGTGCTTTTCAAACCTAGTTTAGGGAGTTTCCATGAAATGGTCATACTCATCCGCATCAACATTTTAGGCAAGGCTCATAGAACTACGGATGGTTTGGACCAAAAAAGGATCCGCGAAGGATGACTGAAGAGGAACAAAATGTGAGGAAGAAAGATTAGAACTATGGATGGTTTGTTGATGGGCACGTAATATTGTTTGGATTATTATATGTGTGACATTTTATGGATTATTTAGTTGGATGTGGCTATGATTAGTGGAACATGTATGTGCTCATATATCCATTCTTCAGCTTTTTCAGCTTCACCCTTACCATCATACATTGAAACCCTCTTTTGAAATCTCTCCAGCATTTTGTCAATCTTTTCAGGTCCTAATGGGAATTTTCCGACTTCATCACTTGGTACAAGGGAAGATTGCCCTTGTCCAGGTGTGGGAGTAGCTGGTGGTGGTGTTGGTGTAGTATGTCTCACCTCAGGCTGAGCCTGAGCCTGCGTACTTGGTATTTCTACAGGAGGTGATGAACTCTGGGGCTGTTGAAGGTGAGGAAGGAGGTTCCTTAACATCCTTGTCATCATCTCTTCCATATTACTCATGGTTACTCTCTCCATATTGTCTTCTGGAGTGGTTTGAGCTGCGCCTTGTGACTCTCTTTGGTGGCATCTGCTCATAAACCAAAATTCTATCAATCCTCTATACAACTATTTCTATCTTAATCTAGACATGGATTATAATCTCTCTTTTGGACATATTTGTACTGCGTGACTGGATGAATCGCTTCCGATACCAACTGTGACGACCGGGTTTTTGAAAACATGATTTGTAAAGTATTTTGAAAGCGGGGCCCTTAAGTGTGTAAAAATTTTTTCGCAAAACAAAGCAGCGGAAATTCTTTTCTTTAGAACTTGTTTTGAAAACCCAAGTCACCACTTCATACATAACATAAGTACAATTTGTGTACAAAATAAAATTCCATTGAAGGAATATACTTTTATTAAACTCCGTGATCCATCCAGTGGTTCACAAGATGACCAAATCTAGTACAATACTTGTCCAAATTACATAATCCAAAACTCAAGCTCACCATACAATAAAACTCTCAACAAATAAAAATACATGTCTTCAAGGGTATACCTTGAAGATTATTCTCTTCAAGTCTTCTATAGTCTTCAGCTCCTAAGTCTCCTTCTCGGATCCGAGATATTGCAACAAGTACAATATCTCAGCAAGCAATGCTTGGTAGGGGATTCAAGAAACATAATAATTGACAATGTAATTCCAATCCTTCATAATCTCGTTATCCTCAAACATACTCTTTATTTTGTAAGTTATGTATATCTATATACATACATACCCTTCATGGGTAAACCAATTAAATTTGTGAAAATAGTGAAATATCATTCCCAACTAAGCTGATCAATTCTCTTTATTTTGAGAATTTAGTATTACTGACTAATCTCATACCGGGAATTTCCCTTCTTGGGAAACATTGGTAATATACAATTACCTAGCATTTCATTATGCTATAACATAAGGCATTTCACTATGCCTGTTCTCATATGCATCATAGTGCAAAATAATCAGAAAGGTTGCTATGCTGCAGTCTGATCCGTACTAGCGCGCTCGGATAACTGCCTGTTCACCACTGATACCACTGTGGAAAATATTATGTCACTGCCCGTATGGGGGGCAAGACTTTCACAGTGGTGGCCTTCCCATAATTGCCACCACCCGACTTTTAGCCTCTCATTGGGCAAGGTATCATCATATCATCAAATTTCAAGGAGCGGGTGGCCAAACCCTCATAACTCCTCTAGCAATAGCATCCCCTAGGCTCATGCCTATTAAAACAAACTCACAAGCCTCCAAGCTTGTATGTAAAATAGATTTCATATATATATCAGACCATATGTCTGTTTACTTAGGGCTGAAATATTTTCTAGTTCCCTATTCACTTATAGTTTAGTCCTTAACCATCTTATAGGTGTTTGGTTGGATCATAAGGTTTTCAAGAGATTTACTACAAGTATTATCATTACTCTTGTCAACATAAGATCATGAGTACAATCATGAATATCTCATGTAAATGCATTAATCAAATCCTCCTACCTTTAAGGATTGATCTCTTTTCCCCAATCTTCCATGATCTTGGCCGATGTATGTAATCTGTACATCCATACATATTGTCAATATATAAATTATGAACAATCCTATTGTTCACTAGATCTGATGTTTAGAATGATCTTTAGATCATTCATATCTAAGTATTTTTCTATCTCTAAGTCTTTGTATGTTCATCTCCTTGATCTTGATCTTTCATAGATCCTTTGATTGACAATCTACTCATGTTGATAAAGATCAAGGTCCTAGATCTTCTATCATCTAGTTCTTCTTTGATCTAAGTTCAGTTCTTGGATCATCCCTATGGAGGATGATCTTGGTTTTCTTCCTTGAATCACCTTTGATCAAGGGTTTGGATTATCTAATCTAATGAACTATAACAAGTATACTACTAAACATTCATACTAAGTACAATATAGTGTTCTTATTCTTATTGTTCTTGATCATCCAAGATCTAATGGATCTTGTTTGATCATCCTTATCTTACTTACTGTTTTTATTAGGGTTAGGTAATTTACTAACCTTTTATGCTCTTATGATTATTATTCAACCAGTTAATGTGCATGGTTGAAGGTAGCTTTTTCAAGCCTAAATCTAGATCGCTCTTCTTATTTCCAATTGGCTAAGGCTTACTAGTTGAATGGGTGAACACAAAGTGGTTACTTCAATCCTCATGTAAGGAGGCGTTTAGACCTCACAAACGTCACCAGAAGGTAGGGGAAGAGCGAGGCTCTATTAGATAACCCCTTAACCACTATGTTCATCATTCACTAGAATGACCATAGCTCAACCTTTCATAAGGTTCCTATAAGCATGTTTACCCTAAGTACTCTTTCTAATGGATTTTAATTAAGTCCATGAATATTTATAATGTCATTCATGGGGTTTATTATTCTTTTCCTAATTTGGGCCAAGGATTTGATAATCCTTATATTGTCCTACTAACTATAGCCCTTACTAATTAAGTCCAAGGTACTCCATTCTTATTAGTGTCATGAAACTCTACTTTCTCATTAGAATACATTTTTGATGTTTTATGCTCTTTATCACATAACAAGTAAATCTACTACTAACATTCAACTATAAATGAATTATAAATTTAAAGCATAAAACTACTTAATTTAACATTCAATGAAAATGAGGCAAGGTACTTAAATTAACTCTAGCACCTTATGATAAGAATGAACACATAAACTCTAAATGTTATACTAGCATGCTTTATAACATAATAACATAAAATGAAACTAATTAGATTTACATTTTTAGAAACCTTTACTTATGATCCAACCATTTGATCTTAGATCTTTGCCTTTGATTAAGGACTTTTAGTTATATTTAGAGAATTTTCTCTATTAAGGTCAAAAGATCACATTGATCTATTTTTATCATAATCCATCCATGATTTCCTTGGATTTCATCATATAAACAGTTATTCTTTCCATCCCAAGGATTCGATCACACTTGATCTCATTGATCAAGTGGGCCCCTTTGTATTTTTTTGGGTTTTTCTATCATAAAGGGTAGATCCCTTAATATATCTCATATATATCCAATTTAAACATAGATATAACTTTATTTAAGTATTATATCATTATTAAAACATGTTTCTAAGATCCGATCATCTCAGATCTTGAAAATCTATGTAATTGGAAACTTAATTCTTAAATACAGAAAGTTTTTATTGAATAACATGTCATTTTTATTATTCCATAAGAAAATAGAGGTCTCAAGCTTTCCATAGCTTCTTTCCGATCTCAATTTGGAGTTCGGATGACCTCAGAATTGATCTGAAGTTCACGGTCCTTCCTAGTGGCCTAGATTTGATCCGGGCCCAAGGAAGGAACGGCCCGCATTAGTCGGGCGGAACGGCAGGCGGAACGAACCGAGCGGAACGAACCAGGCGTCGTCGGGCGCGTCCGCTGGGACGAAATCCCGACGCGCGCTGCGGGACGTCCACGTACGCGGACGGGACGAGCGGAACGCCGCCGTCGTCGCGCGCCCGCAAACCGGCCGTCGGCCGGGCGCGTCCGCTCGTCCTTTGGACGGACGCGCCTTCCGTGCGCTTGAACAGTACGCTCCACGCGTATCGCATGCGCCGTTCCGACGGTGCGTCACGTGGGCGTCGTCGATCCGGAGATCGGACGGTCCATTCCGGGACCGTCCAATCAATCCTCTTGCAATTGAGGGCCCAAAAGGTCTCTGATTTTGATGAAACCTCTACCCTAGGGGTTTTGGACCCTTCTGGATCGATTGGTACAGTCAGATTTCTCATCGGAGCACTCCATCATCCCTAATTAAGGGTTCTGTTGTTTACTTTATTTTTATCTTTTTATTATCAAAATTAATTACAGTAAAATAAAAATTACATAAAACATTACTAAAAATATAGGAAAAGGATTTCCACTTACTTGATTGAGGAGAAAACTTGATTTACATGCCCAATTAAAAAAATACCTTGTTGATGACGATATAGCCTAAAATCCACCTTTCGCGTAAATACCGTTGTTTGAACCGTTGGATCTTGAAATTCCTTTGGGGTTTTGTAGAATAGATGTGTTGGGATGTTTTGGACGGTGGAATTTATCAAATTAGATCTAGAACAGAGTGCCTAATTGAATTTAGGTCTCTTGTTCTAATCTAAAAAGAAAAACAAATTGGAAAGAGATTTAGCTCTTGGAAATTTTGGGGTTTTGAGAGGAATTCCAGATCTAATTTTTCAAGGAGATTGAAGATAATTTCGTGGGGATTGTATGAGGATTTTTGGAAGATTTTTGGGGTTGTATTTATAGGCATTTTGGGTCTTTTTCATGATTATAATATGTTATTTTTTTAATATAAAATGGCATGAAAGTCTTTAATGCTCCCATACCTAACCCCATGACTAGCTGATCTTTGTTGACCCATGTTTCACATGGGCTGCTAATCAATTTGGTTGTTGGGGACGTGGTGGTCCCCATGTGGGCCCCATGTGGGCCCCACATGGTGTAAAAAGTCCGTTTTTGCCCTTTATGCATAAAACTTTGGGTTTTATTCCCATGATCTCGGATTTGAGTGTACTTAGTGGCGTTGGATTCGTATTTCTTAGTACATTCTAAATTTTGATGTTTCATATTTTGATTTTTGGAATATTTTGATTTTTGGGTAAAATTACTATTTTACCCCTTTTGTCCAAAAATGAAAAACTTAAGGATTTCTCATCCGAATTCGAAATTTGTCATGCTTGCAGTCATTTTGAAGGGTTTGCTAAGTTTAAATTTCAATTTTATATTTGATTATACTTTTATAACAGGATATTTTAAATAACCCTAATATTTCAGCCCAAAATATCTGAAATTCAAACTTTATTGATTTTTCTCAATCAATTTACAAAAATTGGGGTTATTACAATCTTCCCCCCTTACAACAATTTCGTCCTCGAAATTTGTAATACAGTACTTACTCAAACAAACTAGGGTGTGTCTTCCTCATTTCTACTTCCGTTTCCCATGTGGCTTCCTCAATAGAGTGATGTTGCCACAGGACCTTGACTAACGGAATGCTTTTGGTTCTTAACTTCTGTTCCTTGCGGTCCAGAATTCGTATTGCCTTTTCTTCGAAGGTTAGGTCAGGCTTTAGCTCTTCTGGCACCCTTTGAAGTACATGAGTGTCGTCTTGGAGGTACTTCCTTAGCATAGACACATGAAAGACACTATGTATTTCTGAGAGTTGGGGTGGTAAGGCTAATTTGTATGCCACTTGACCAACCCTTTCTAAGATTTCAAATGGACCAATGAATCTAGGACTAAGTTTTCCTTTGCTTCCAAACCTCATTACTCCTTTGACAGGTGATACTTTTAGAAATACGTGCTCCCCAACATCAAATTCCAGATTTCTACGTCTTTTATCTGCGTAACTCTTTTGTCGATCGTGTCTGTTAACAACCTCTTTTGTATCAATCGACCTTGTCTATACATTGTTCCACTAATTCTGACTTTATCAGCCTCCTTTCTCCAACTTCACTCCAACAGGTTGGGGATCGACATGGCCGTCCATACAATGCTTCATATGGTGCCATACCAATACTTGCTTGAAAACTGTTGTTATATGCAAATTCTACTAAAGGAAGATGTTCATCCCAACTCCCTTTCCAATCTAATGCACATGCTCTCAACATATCTTCTAAGGTTTGAATAGTCCTTTCTGATTGACCATCTGTTTGAGGGTGAAATGTCATCTTGAGTTTAATTGAGGTTCCCAAGGCTTGTTGTACACTCTTCCAACATCTTGAAGTAAATCTTCCATCCCTATCCGAGATAATGGATAGTGGAATCCCATGAAGTCTTACTATTTCTTTGATGTATAACGTAGCTTTGTCAACCGATTGGTTTTGTCTAATTGGTAGGAAATGTGCTGACTTTGTTAACCTATCCACCACCACCCAAATCATGTCATGGCCTGCTCTAGTCCTTGGCAATCCCACTACAAAATCCATAGTGATATTGTCCCATTTCCATTCGGAAGTTCCAATGTTTGTAACATTCCAAATTTGGTCTTTGGTGTTCAGCCTTTACTTGTTGACAATTTAGACATTTAGCCACAAATTCTCCTATTTCTCTCTTCATGCCTTCCCACCAAAAGTTTCTTTTTAAATCTTGATACATCTTTGTACTTCAGTGGTGTATAGAAAACTTTGGTCGATGGGCTTCTTGTATCAACTCCTTTCTCGGACATGTATTTGAAGGAACCAACAATCTCTCTTGAAAACGTATGCCCCCATCCGTCCCCTTAACAAATCCTTTCTTTTCACATAATTCCCGAGTTCTGTATCTTCTTCTTGGGCTTTAAGGACTCTTTCTACAAAAGCTGATTTAATTGTGATGTTTGTCGGTAAGAGAGCTCTTGGTTGTCTACTTAATGCATCGCCTACTACATTTGCCTTTCCAGGATGGTATTGGATGGCAAAATCGTAGTCTTTGATATACTCTATCCATCTTCTTTGTCTCATATTTAAATCAGCCCGAGAGAAGATGTATTTGAGACTCTTATGATCCGTAAATACATTGAATTTTTCCCCATACAAATAATGTCTCCAAATTTTCAATGCAAACACTACGCCAATTCTAAGTCATGTCTTGGGTAATTTATTTCATGTTTCTTCAATTGTCTAGATGCATAAGCAATGACCTTCCCATGTTGCATTAACACACCTCCTAACCCTTTGCCCGAAGCATCACAAGATATTTCATATCCCCCACTCCCACCGGCAAGGTCAATACCGGTCTTGTAGTTAATCTCTTCTTAAGCTCTTGAAAACTATTTTCACGGTCTTCGACCAAGTGAATGGTACCCCCTTTCTTGTCAAGGAAGTCATAGGAAGAGCTAGACGAGAGAACCCTTGAATGAATCTACGGTAGTATCTGCTAGTCCAAGAAAACTACGTATTTACATTCGTTTTAGGTTTCTCCCAATTCATTCTTGCTTCAATCTTGGTGGGGTCCACTTCTACTCCATTCTTGGAAATTACATGACCTAAAAATTGACCTTCTCTAACCAGAATTCACACTTACTAAATTTACCAAACAGTTTATGTGCTACGAGGGTATTTAGTACAATTCGTAAGTGTTCTTGATGTTCTTTGATACCGGTAGAGTAAATCAAGATATCGTCGATAAATACTATCACAAATTTATCCAAAAATTCTTTGAAGATTCTATTCATCAAATCCATAAACACCGCTTTGGTGCATTAGTCAACCCAAAAGACATGACTAAAAACTCGTAATGCCCATATCGAGTTCGAATGCCGACTTGGATATGTCTTCATCCTTAATACGCAATTGATGATATCTGATCTAAGATCAATTTTAGAAAAGACCTTAGCAGATTGGAGTTGATCAAAGAGATCATCAATGCGTGGTAAGGGATATCTATTTTTCACCGTGACACTGTTCAACATTCTATAATCAATGCATAATCTCATTGACCCATCCTTCTTCTTGACAAATATTACCGGTGCTCCCCATGGTGAACTACTTGGTCTAACAAACCCTTTTTCTAACAAGTCTTGCAATTGTCCTTTTAACTCTTTCAACTCTGTGGGGCCATCCTATAAGGTGCTTTAGAAATTGGAGTTGTACCAGGAATTACTTCAATGGTAAACTCAATTTCTCGGTGTGGGGGTAACCACGGTAGTTCTTCAGGGAAAAACATCTTGGAATTCCTTGACCACTTCAATTTCGTTATCTGGGCTGTTCAACATCTAAAGAAACCACTTGCTAAGAATGCCCGACACCCCTTGGTCATATGTTTGACCGCCTTCATAGCCGAGATGATGGATTTGTCTAAGTCATTGTGTTTCCCATACGGTGTTAATACTTGCTCTCTGGTATACTAAATGTGAGTTTCTTCTTGTGACAGTCCATAACTACCCAGGATTTTGCTAACCAGTCCATACCCAATATGATGTCAAAATCCTCCATGTTCAACAAAATGAGGTCTATGTCCATTCTTTTGCCCAATACCTCTAGGGGTACATTATGCAAGTATTCTTGTAGTTTAATTATTTTTCCAACTGGAGTTGTTACATCTAAATCAAATCCCAAGTTTTTCACTGATAGTTGTATACTAGATGCAAATTCACAAGATATAAAGGAATGCGTAGATCCAGAATCAAACAATACTTTGGCATAGTTTCTGCTACAAGTAGTGTACCTTCAATTACCGCATTGGATGGTCCAGCTTGGCCGTCAGTGATAGCGAAAACCCTTCCTGGGTGTCGAGGAGCAATTTCTAAGTTTGCTTGCTCGTCTGCCAATGGTTTGGTACAGTGGGCGGCGATATGTCCATACTCCCCACAATTGTGGCACTTGATTGGAAATCGTTGTGGTTGTTGTTGTATAGGTCGTGGACAGATATTGCCTTGGTGAAATTTTCTACATCTTGGACATGGCTGTCTATTTGGCCTTGGTGCATTGTTCCTTTGATTTCTTTGAGGCTTAAAATTGTTCCAAGGTCTTTTATTCTTCTGGAAAGGCCTTGGGTTATTGTGTCCTCCTCCACTGAACTTGGTAATTTGACCCTTTTTGTACTCATCTTCAAACTTGGAAGCCATTTC
Organism: Warburgia ugandensis; assembly: GCA_035236585.1. Classification (NCBI taxonomy): domain Eukaryota; kingdom Viridiplantae; phylum Streptophyta; class Magnoliopsida; order Canellales; family Canellaceae; genus Warburgia; species Warburgia ugandensis. The sequence continues at coordinate 54,523,064 of CP141133.1, read as the reverse complement.
TACACAATCTGTCAAGGTAGTGGGTTTAGTACCTAGCACCTTTACTTTCAGCCCTGAGTGAAGACCTTCAATGAATCGATCCACAGTGTGTGTTTCTGTGTCACACACATGAGGCGCGAATCTCCTTAGTTGTGTGAACTTGTTATCATAGTCCACTACTGACATATCCCCTTGCCTTAGGTTCAAGAACTCTATCAATTTCCTTTGTTGTACATGAGAAGGAAAGTATTTATGGTTGAATACTTCCTTAAATTCTTCCCATGTAGTATCTTGAATTCGAGAAGAAGGTGTTTTTAGCTGATCTCCACCAAAATGCAGCTTCTTGTTTGAATAAATATGTGGCAAATTTCACTTTCAACTGTGAAGGAGTACGTAGTGCACTAAAAGTCTTTTCAACTTCATATATCCATTCTTCACTTTTTCGGCTTCACCCTTACCATCATACATTGAGACCCTCTTTTGAAATCTCTCCAGCATTTTGTCAATCTTTTCGGGTCCTAATGGGAATTTTCCGACTTCATCACTGGGTACAAGGGAGGATTGCCCTTGTCCGTGTGTGGGAGTAGCTGGTGGTGGTGTTGGTGTAGTATGTCTCACCTCGGTGAGCCCGAGCTGCGTACTTGGTATTTCTACAGGAGGTGATGAACTCTGGGGCTGTTGAAGGTGAGGAAGGAGGTTCCTTAACATCCTTGTCATCATCTCTTCCATATTACTCATGGTTACTCTCTCCATATTGTCTTCTGGAGTGGTTTGAGCTGTCTGCCTTGTGACTCTCTTTGGTGGCATCTGCTCATAAACCAAAATTCTATCAATCCTCTATACAACTATTTCTATCTTAATCTAGACATGGATTATAATCTCTCTTTTGGACATATTTGTCTTGTCTTGTGACTGGATGAATCGCTCTGATACCAACTGTGACGACCCGGGTTTTTGAAAACATGATTTGTAAAGTATTTTGAAAGGCAGGGCCCTTAAGTGTGTAAAATTTTTTTCGCAAAACAAAGCAGCGGAAATTCTTTTCTTTAGAACTTGTTTTGAAAACCCAAGTCACCACTTCATACATAACATAAGTACAATTTGTGTACAAAATAAAATTCCATTGAAGGAATATACTTTTATTAAACTCCAGGATCCATCCAGTGGTTCACAAGATCTGACCAAATCTAGTACAATACTTGTCCAAATTACATAATCCAAAACTCAAGCTCACCATACAATAAAACTCTCAACAAATAAAAATACATGTCTTCAAGGGTATACCTTGAAGATTATTCTCTTCAAGTCTTCTATAGTCTTCAGCTCCTAAGTCTCCTTCCCTGGATCTGAGATATTGCAACAAGTACAATATCTCAAGAAGCAATGCTTGGTAGGGGATTCAAGAAACATAATAATTGACAATGTAATTCCAATCCTTCATAATCTCGTTATCCTCAAACATACTCTTTATTTTGTAAGTTATGTATATCTATATACATACATACCCTTCATGGGTAAACCAATTAAATTTGTGAAAATAGTGAAATATCATTCCCAACTAAGTGATCAATTCTCTTTATTTTGAGAATTTAGTATTACGCCTAATCTCATACGGAATTTCCCTTCTTGGGAAACATTGGTAATATACAATTACCTAGCATTTCATTATGCTATAACATAAGGCATTTCACTATGCCTGTTCCCATATGCATCATAGTGCAAAATAATCGAGAAGGTTGCTATGTCAGCCTAATCCGTACTAGCGCGCTCGGATAAGCGCCTGTTCACCACCGATACCACGGTGGAAAATATTATGTCACCGCCCGTATGGGGGGCAAGACTTTCACGGTGGTGGCCTTCCCATAATTGCCACCACCCGACTTTTAGCCTCTCATTGGGCAAGGTATCATCATATCATCAAATTTCAAGGAGCGGGTGGCCAAACCCTCATAACTCCTCTAGCAATAGCATCCCCTAGGCTCATGCCTATTAAAACAAACTCACAAGCCTCCAAGCTTGTATGTAAAATAGATTTCATATATATATCGGACCATATGTCTGTTTACTTAGGGCTGAAATATTTTCTAGTTCCCTATTCACTTATAGTTTAGTCCTTAACCATCTTATAGGTGTTTGGTTGGATCATAAGGTTTTCAAGAGATTTACTACAAGTATTATCATTACTCTTGTCAACATAAGATCATGAGTACAATCATGAATATCTCATGTAAATGCATTAATCAAATCCTCCTACCTTTAAGGATTGATCTCTTTTCCCCAATCTTCCATGATCTTGGCCGATGTATGTAAGCCGTACATCCATACATATTGTCAATATATAAATTATGAACAATCCTATTGTTCACTAGATCTGATGTTTAGAATGATCTTTAGATCATTCATATCTAAGTATTTTTCTATCTCTAAGTCTTTGTATGTTCATCTCCTTGATCTTGATCTTTCATAGATCCTTTGATTGACAATCTACTCATGTTGATAAAGATCAAGGTCCTAGATCTTCTATCATCTAGTTCTTCTTTGATCTAAGTTCAGTTCTTGGATCATCCCTATGGAGGATGATCTTGGTTTTCTTCCTTGAATCACCTTTGATCAAGGGTTTGGATTATCTAATCTAATGAACTATAACAAGTATACTACTAAACATTCATACTAAGTACAATATAGTGTTCTTATTCTTATTGTTCTTGATCATCCAAGATCTAATGGATCTTGTTTGATCATCCTTATCTTACTTACTGTTTTTATTAGGGTTAGGTAATTTACTAACCCTCTTATGATTATTATTCAACCAGTTAATGTGCATGGTTGAAGGTAGCTTTTTCAAGCCTAAATCTAGATCGCTTCTTCTTATTTCCAATTGGCTAAGGCTTACTAGTTGAATGGGTGAACACAAAGTGGTTACTTCAATCCTCATGTAAGGAGGCGTTTAGACCTCACAAACGTCACCGAAGGTAGGGGAAGAGCGAGGCTCTATTAGATAACCCCTTAACCACTATGTTCATCATTCACTAGAATGACCATAGCTCAACCTTTCATAAGGTTCCTATAAGCATGTTTACCCTAAGTACTCTTTCTAATGGATTTTAATTAAGTCCATGAATATTTATAATGTCATTCATGGGGTTTATTATTCTTTTCCTAATTTGGGCCAAGGATTTGATAATCCTTATATTGTCCTACTAACTATAGCCCTTACTAATTAAGTCCAAGGTACTCCATTCTTATTAGTGTCATGAAACTCTACTTTCTCATTAGAATACATTTTTGATGTTTTATGCTCTTTATCACATAACAAGTAAATCTACTACTAACATTCAACTATAAATGAATTATAAATTTAAAGCATAAAACTACTTAATTTAACATTCAATGAAAATGAGGCAAGGTACTTAAATTAACTCTAGCACCTTATGATAAGAATGAACACATAAACTCTAAATGTTATACTAGCATGCTTTATAACATAATAACATAAAATGAAACTAATTAGATTTACATTTTTAGAAACCTTTACTTATGATCCAACCATTTGATCTTAGATCTTTGCCTTTGATTAAGGACTTTTAGTTATATTTAGAGAATTTTCTCTATTAAGGTCAAAAGATCACATTGATCTATTTTTATCATAATCCATCCATGATTTCCTTGGATTTCATCATATAAACAGTTATTCTTTCCATCCCAAGGATCTGATCACACTTGATCTCATTGATCAAGTGGGCCCCTTTGTATTTTTTTTGGGTTTTTCTATCATAAAGGGTAGATCCCTTAATATATCTCATATATATCCAATTTAAACATAGATATAACTTTATTTAAGTATTATATCATTATTAAAACATGTTTCTAAGATCTGATCATCTCAGATCTTGAAAATCTATGTAATTGGAAACTTAATTCTTAAATACAGAAAGTTTTTATTGAATAACATGTCATTTTTATTATTCCATAAGAAAATAGAGGTCTCAAGCTTTCCATAGCTTCTTTCCGATCTCAATTTGGAGTTCAGATGACTCAGAATTGATCCCTGGAAGTTCACGGTCCCTTCCTAGGGCCTAGATTTGATCTCGGGCCCAAGGAAGGAACGGCCCGCATTAGTCGGGCGGAACGGCAGGCGGAACGAACCGAGCGGAACGAACCAGGCGTCGTCGGGCGCGTCCGCTGGGACGAAATCCCGACGCGCGCCTGCGGGACGTCCACAGACGCGGACGGGACGAGCGGAACGCCCGTCGTCCGCGCGCCCGCAAACCGGCTGCCGCCGGCGCGTCCGCTCGTCCTTTGGACGGACGCGCCTTCCGTGCGCTTGAACAGACGCTCCACGCGTATCTCATGCGCCGTTCCGACGGTGCGTCACGTGGGCGTCGTCTGATCTGGAGATCGGACAGTCCATTCTGGACCGTCCAATCAATCCTCTTGCAATTGAGGGCCCAAAAGGTCTCTGATTTTGATGAAACCTCTACCCTAGGGGTTTTGGACCCTTCTGGATCGATTGGTACAGTCAGATTTCTCATCTGAGCACTCCATCATCCCTAATTAAGGGTTCTGTTGTTTACTTTATTTTTATCTTTTTATTATCAAAATTAATTACAGTAAAATAAAAATTACATAAAACATTACTAAAAATATAGGAAAAGGATTTCCACTTACTTGATTGAGGAGAAAACTTGATTTACATGCCCAATTAAAAAAAATACCTTGTTGATGACGATATAGCCTAAAATCCACCTTTCGCGTAAATACCGTTGTTTGAACCGTTGGATCTTGAAATTCCTTTGGGGGTTTTGTAGAATAGATGTGTTGGGATGTTTTGGACGGTGGAATTTATCAAATTAGATCTAGAACAGAGTGCCTAATTGAATTTAGGTCTCTTGTTCTAATCTAAAAAGAAAAACAAATTGGAAAGAGATTTAGCTCTTGGAAATTTTGGGGTTTTGAGAGGAATTCCAGATCTAATTTTTCAAGGAGATTGAAGATAATTTCGTGGGGATTGTATGAGGATTTTTGGAAGATTTTGGGGTTGTATTTATAGGCATTTTGGGTCTTTTTCATGATTATAATATGTTATTTTTTTAATATAAAATGGCATGAAAGTCTTTAATGCTCCCATACCTAACCCCATGACTAGCTGATCTTTGTTGACCCATGTTTCACATGGGCTGCTAATCAATTTGGTTGTTGGGGACGTGGTGGTCCCCATGTGGGCCCCATGTGGGCCCCACATGGTGTAAAAAGTCCGTTTTTGCCCTTTATGCATAAAACTTTGGGTTTTATTCCCATGATCTCGGATTTGAGTGTACTTAGTGGCGTTGGATTCGTATTTCTTAGTACATTCTAAATTTTGATGTTTCATATTTTGATTTTTGGAATATTTTGATTTTTGGGTAAAATTACTATTTTACCCCTTTTGTCCAAAAAATGAAAAACTTAAGGATTTCTCATCCGAATTCGAAATTTGTCATGCTTGCAGTCATTTTGAAGGGTTTGCTAAGTTTAAATTTCAATTTTATATTTGATTATACTTTTATAACAGTATATTTTAAATAACCCTAATATTTCAGCCCAAAATATCTGAAATTCAAACTTTATTGATTTTTCTCAATCAATTTACAAAAATTGGGGTTATTACAGAAGGACTCAACTCTCAATTTAATGGACATTATGTTTATCCTTATCTAACTATATATAGATCAATGGTGGTAAATTCTATGTACATTGAGTAAGAACAACTATTCCTCATTAACTTTGTGATATTTCTTGTAGTACCCAACTATTTAGTGTTAGTTTGGGATCAGAGCTCAAGGTTGCAATGACCTATCATGCAAGACACATAGCTGCATCAAAAAAGGATGCTAGAGACTTGTAGATGGATGACTTGAGAAGGAAAATAGAAAGACTCCAAGATTGTCTGGATTAATATCATAGCTACAGTGAAGGATGTGAGAAATCTTATGTTGAATCTTCTAATAACACCTCAAATGACTCCCATTCTTCTTCTCTTTTTTTTAAGAAGCTGAGACTCAGATTGGATATTGTCACTAAGTAATGATCCAAGGAGAAAACATGATTTCCATCTCTTAGGAATGAAGGTCAACATCCTAGAGTTGAAGGCAAGATGCAGACCAGTGAATTCTTAGACTAGCTACACATAGCAGAACAAGTTTTTTAGTACAAGCAACTCTTGCAAGAGTGATGTGGTTAAGAAAAAAGAACACACCATAGCATGCTTCTCAAGAAGACCAAAAAAGGACATTAGAGACACGATATGTTGACAACAGTACTAGTAATTCAATGGTATGGGAAAGTCAACAATTAATGTGTCTTAATATTTACTGCAAGTGCAATGCACTATTAGAATATAGAAGCAACAAATACAGGTCGATCCTACAAGGACTCTTTCATAAATAAAAGTTAATTAGAATTAAGCTAATTTACTCTAACCTAGCAAATAAGGAAAGAAAGGGAGAACTTTTAAACTAAATAACTAATCTAAGAAAAATAAATCTAAACAAAGAAAAAGCTAAAGTAAAGAAACTATCTAAGGGATTAAAGCAAGTAAACAAGGAATGACCTAACTTAACTAAGAGAAAGAAAAGAACACTTATTAATGCAACTTTGAATAAAGGCAAACAAAGCAAATAACGAGACTTCCTTGAAGTGACTGTTATAGGAGTCCTTCATCGTGTCACTCAAAAAGTCTCTCTATAAATCCCTTTCTTCCTTCTTGGCCTTACACTCTGCTTTACTATCTTCTTATTGTGTTACTCAACAAGGGCCTATACACTTACACTCATCCCAAAGTACACTAATCTACAACCAAGCTTTTCTCATATTCTTAACCTAACATGCCACAAACCCAAATTGTTTCTCAACCATACTTTTAGGAATTAGAGGAGTCCTTGACTACTATTAGAAGGTGTTCATTGTTTTCCTTTATTCCCAAATCCCAAAAGAAGAAAAGATGAGAGATGGAAAGCTATAAGAAGGTGATAGTTATGATGAAGTGGAAGATGGAGGGTGTGTGAGTGAAGGAAGGGAAAAGGTGAGGTGTGGAAGGTAGGTGCAATGGAAGGTGGTGCATGTGTGAGCAAGTGTGGAGAGATGGGATGGAAGGTTGTGTGTAGGGCTAGGGTGGAAGGCTTGCATGAAAGAAAGTAAGATGGATGAAAGTGGTGTGTAGAATCTATGGAAGAATGGAAGGGAATAAGATGAGATGATTGGGTGTGTAATGTATATGAGTAGGTTGGATGGAGAATGTAATGTAAAAGAGTAAGAAAATGATTGAAAATGGTGAGAGAAAGAAAGAAAGGGAAGTGGGGATGTAAGAGCTTCCTTAACTCTTCTCCAAAGGATTGAACTTGGTCATGTGGGAGCTTTGGCAAAGGTGATCTTTCTCCATCTACTTCTCATAGATTTAGCTTTTAAGTACAAGGGAAAGGTAAGAGAAAAGTTTTTCTTCTTTCACCTCTTATTTATAAAGTTTAAGAAGTCGAAGCCCTAGGATGGATGGCTAATATCTAAGGGAGAAGGAAAGAAAGAATGATGGAGATTTGATGAGAGAAAGACAAGATGAAGGAAGTTAGGGAAGGGGTAGCCATGATTTCCTAATTAGGAAGGTGGATTTCAATTGGAATAGAAGTTGGATAAGAAGTGGATAGGAAAGTGGATTGGGGAAGGAAGGAAAGTGGTAGTAAAGAATACTTGATTAAGAAAGGAAAGAAGCTTGCTTGGAAGGGAAGGAAGAGAGGAGATTATGAGAGATTCTAAGGATTAGGTGGGATTTTGATGAATTTAGTAAGTGGCTAGGGAGGGGCAAGGCATCTTTTCCATACATGGAAAGTGAAGTGGAGATTATAAGAGATAAGTTGGAGAGACAACGAAATAAGAAAATGGGAAGGTAAGGAATAAGTGAGACTGGAAAGGGATGGGAAGATATGGAAAATAGGTGGAGGGAATCAAGGGATTTCAAAATTAGAAAGTCTTAAAGGTGTAGGTGTGTTTGTTTATTTGGATGAGTTTGTGTTGTTTTTAGAACTTGTGAAAAGTGGTTAGGGTTTTGATCTTTTCAATACTTCATTCCTGGCCCTTAGATCGTGCTTGCCCTACTTGAATGGATGGGATATATTTATGACATGTAAATCCTCCTTAAGCTTCATTTTCACTCCATGATTGGATTGGATTGCTTGGGATGAATGGTCTTGATTCCTTAGAGATATCCCTGTGTATTTCCCTTGAGAAAGTGTGCTTCACTACCTTAGATGGATAAGACATCCAATCATTATTTGATCTTCTTACTTCAATTGAGTAGGAGAGAGAATGTAAGCAAAAAGTCTTCATGTGTGTTCCTCTCTTCTTTTATTTCTAAAAAGGTTTCATTATATATGATCCCATTGTATATGAATTGAACTTCTCTCATAAGCTTCCTAGGATGATGAAATAAATGCATACACTCATGCATGAGAAATTTGCCACCTCACCCTCATTTGAGTAAGATTTATGCATGGGCTTTCTAACTTCTCTAACTTTAATAATGACACCTAATGCTTATTCTGAATGTCTAGGTTTTCATTTTTTGCATGTATGGGTTCACAATGTAGCTTAGAAGGATAAATTTCTCTTTCAGAGGCAAAATTAGTAATTTTATGCATTTTTTCATTTCTCCCCTAAACCTAGAAAATTATAGAATTAACCCTAATTACTGATAATTAACTGATTTTTGGGCCTAATACCTTCTAAATTTATAGGTATATATGCAATAATTCTATATATATATATATATATATATATACATACACCCCTAGGCTTAGATTTTTGCTAGTCCTCGAGTAAAATTACAAAAATCGAAAAGAAAAAGACAAGAAAAAATAAATCCTAACAACTTCCATTGTTGCTCTCATCTTCATTTAGCATTTATAGAAAGCCTTTAAACCCCTAGGTTGTAATAACCCCAATTTTTGTAATTTGATTGAGAAAATCAATTTAGTTTGAATTTTCAAAAATTTTGGGCTAGAATATTAAGTTATTGAAAAATTATCTTTTTATAGAGATTAAAACATTATTTAAAACTTACAAATTATGAATGTACTCAGAAAATCAATCGAAATGACACTAAGTACATTCGATTCCGAGTTAAAATGAAAAATCCTTAATTTTTTCCACTTTTATAAATAAAAGGGTAAAATAGTATTTTCACCCATAATCAAGATCTAAGACATCAATATTTAGAATGTACTTGGAAATACAATTCCAATGCCACTAAGTACGATCAACTTCGGGTTCAAGAGAATAAAATAGATTTTTCTCCATAAAAGGGCAAAATGGTCCTTTCACACCTTTGTGGGGCCCACAAATGAATCCAACGGCCAGAAAACATATAATGAGTATTCAAACCACTACCCCTGATAGTGGAGAAGGAGGTGGTAGTGGAGGACCCAATGTTAATTTAATATTCAAAAGAATTGAAACATAATTATTACAACTAATTATGAAAAATTGAAAAACATCTATAAATACACCCCAAAAATTCTCCAAAATTGTTCATAAAATTTTCCATGAAATTATCTTTCTTCCCCTCGAAACCAAGTATAGATTCATTCCCAAATTTCCAAAACTCCCAAAAATCACTCATCTTTCACTTTCTCTCTCCTCCCTCTAATTGGAACAAGAGACCTAAATTCAATTAGGCCCTTTATTCCAAATCAAATCTCACAAACCCCACCATTCATATTGTCCTAGATTACCTTATCAACAAAACCATGAAGAAAATTCAAGATCCAATAGTTCAAACAATGGGAAATCACAAGAAAAGCGGTTCTTGGGTGATCTTATCATCAAGTGGATGTTCTTTTAAATTGGGCCACAAAACCAACATTTTTCTCCAATCAGGTCAGTGGAAATTCTTTTCACACTTATTTCATGTTAATTTATGTAATTTTTATTTTTCTGAAATTATTTTTAGGTTAAAAATAATAAAAATCAAGGAAATGAACCCTTAAATTCCAGATGATGGAGAGCTCAGAGGGAAAATCTAAGCTATCCAATTGATCTAGAAGGGTTCAAAACCCCTTGGGTAGAATTTTTATGAAATTTAATCAAGTTTTGAACCTTTGATTGAAAAGGAATTGATTGGACGGCCCAAAAGGATTGTCTGATCTTCCTAAAAAGATCGGATCCCGGGACGCCACCGCAAGACACTGCATGGAAGCGCGCCCTATGGGAATGTCTTGGGAATGTGTTACGGTGGAACAACTGTGCGACAGCACCAGTCCTGGGAACATGTTACGGCATGCCTCCTGGTAACGGGAGCCCACCCACTATTCCGCCAGACTGATCACAGCCGTCCATTCTACTGGGCCTAGATCAAATATGAACCCTCAAAATGACTATGAACTTTAGTCTTCAATTGTAGAGTCATATGAACTCCAAATTATGATCGAAAAGAAGCTATGGAAAGCTTGTAAGGTCTATTTAAATTTGAAGTCATAAAATTGATAAAACTATTCAAGAAACTTACTATTTTTATGAATTTAGCTCCTAATTTTCATGATCTTCAAGATCCGAGATAATCAGATCTTGGCGATGTACTGTAATGATGATATAATGTTAAAATCAAGTAATATCCATGATTTATTTTGACACTATCTAACATAAAATGAGGAATCCATCCTTTATGGTAGAAAAACCCAAAAAAAATACAAAGGGACCCACTTGATCAACAAGATCAAGTATGATCAGACCCTTGGGATGGATGGAATGAATGAGATTATGATGGAATCTAGTAAGATCATGGATTAAATGTGACAAAAACAAATGGATATGATCTTTGGACCTTAATGAAGTAAAAGCCCTAAATGTAATTAAAACCCTTGATCTAAAGGAAAAGATCTAAAATCTAATGGTTGGATCATAAGTAAAAATTCCTAATAATATTAATCTAATTAGTTTACTTGTCTTTTATTTGATAATAGAATTTTAAATGTGATTTATATTATAAATTAGGAAGCATGATAGAGTAATTCTTAAATTTTAGCATGTTATGCTCTATATGTTATTAGATTGTTATAATAGGTTGGAATTATCTTAGGCTCATGTTAGTTTGAAATTAAGATTTTAGAATGATTCCATTAGATTACGAGTAAAATTTCATGTATTTCATAACTTAGGATCATGCTAGTTTAAGTATAGTTTTATTTCATTAGGTTAAGTTACATTTATAGGAATCATGTTAGTATAAATAGTTGTTAAATTTATATTGGACTTATGCTTTAAAGTTTATGATTTATTTATTGTCAAATTTTATTAGTAGATTCAAATGTTAAGTAGTTGTTAAGATATAATGAGAATAAATCACCAAAAACGTAAACTAATGGAATATAGAGATTTATGGACAATTAAGATGAGTGAATGACTTTGACTTAATATTAGTAAGGACTATAATTAGTAGGATAATATAAGGACTATCAAATCCTTGGCCCAAACTAGAAGAATAATAAACCCCATGAAAGACATTTTAAATATTCGTGGCTTTAATTAAAATCAATTAGAAAGAACACTTAGGGTTAAAATGCTCATAGGAACCTTATGAAAGGTTGAGCTAAGGTCACTCTAGTGAATGTTGAACATGGTGATTAAGGGGGTTCTCTAATAGAGCCTCGCTCTTCCCCTACCTTTCATTGACGTTTGTGAGGTCTAAATGCCTCCTTACATGAGTATTGAATTAACCACTTTGTGTTCAACCATTCAGCTAGTAAGCCTTCGCCAATTGAAAATAAGAGGAGCTATCTAGACTTAGGATGAAATAAGCCATCTTCAACTAGTAAAACATTAACTAGTTGAATAATAATAATAATAAGAGCATAAAAGGTTAGTAAATTATTTAATCCTAATAAAAATTGTAAGTAAGATAAGGATAATCAAACAAGATCCATAAGATCTTGAATAATCAAGAACAATAAGAATCCTAATGTCATATTTTATTATGTATCTACGTATGTATATTGTAGAAAAATCTAGATAAAGAATCCAAACCCTTGATCAAATATGATTCAAGGAGGAGAACCAAGATCATCCACCTGAGGGATGATCAACAATTGAACTTAGATCAAAGAAGAACTAGGTGATTGAAGATCTAAGCTCTTGATCTTTATCAACAAGTGTAAATTGTTGATCAAAGGATCAATAAAAGATCAAGATCAAAGAAAGGAATACACAAAGACTTAGAATAGAAAATACTTAGATTTGAAAGATTAGAAGATCATTCCAACCGTCAAATCTATTGATCAATACTATCTGAGGAAGATAGATCATAATAGGACACAAGATCTAGATCCTTTGTATCAAAGGACAAGATTAGACAAAGAATATAGATAAGACAAAAAAAAAAAGGATTATTCAGATTGTATAAATATTGACAGTATGTATGGATTTATAAATTTCATACATCAATCAAGATCATGGAAGATTTGAATAGATGAATCACTACTTGAAGGTAGGAGGATTTTATGAATGCATCTACATGAGAAATACATAATCTTATGTCTCGAAATATTGACAAGTATAATGCAAATACTTGTATTAAATCCTTTAAAAACTCCTATGATCCAACCAAAACACAAATGAATGGTTAAGTTAGAATTGAGGAAAACCCTAAGTGAATAGGGAATTAGAAGGTATTCCACCCTTAAATAAATAGACAAATTGTTTTGATAAGTATAAAATCAATACATGGGAATCATTCATATAGAATGGTGATCCCTAAACTTATAGGAACTTGGGTATCATTCATTGTAAATGATGATCCCTAAGTTTGAAGTGAAATCCTATCCTCAGCATAAGAATACCAAAATATGAGGATGATGATATAAATAGACAAAACGTCTAATAAGGAAAAGAATACTTTATATATAAGCAAGGAGGCTTGTGGTTTTTGTTTTAAACAGGCATATGCCTAGGGATGCTCTACTAGGAGGGTTATGAGGGTTTGGCCACCCGCTCTCCAAAATGTGATATATATATATATATATGATGATACCATGCCCAAAGAGAGGCAAAATGTCAGGTGGGGCAATTATGGGAAGACCACCACTGTGATGGTCTCTCTCCCCATATAGAGATGACATAAATGATTTTCCACATTTGGTATCTATGGAGTATGAAAGCAATTAACTGAGCGTGCTAGTACAGATTAGATTGCAGCATAGTAGTCTTTTGACTATTTTGCATTATGATGCATGACATCATGAGATGCCGATACTGCTCAAATAAGGGAGTATTTTTCTAGTAGAGTCTGGATGTTTTATCAACTTAGTATGACTGATCAGCTCAATGTGTCTGAGTATGACTATTGATGTTTTGAGGTATTAACTGTTTTTCACGATTTTGACTGTATATATATTTATACAACATATACAGTATGTATGTGTAAGGATGTACACCTATGACAAAGTAAAGAGATTGATCCATGAGTATGAATGATGGGATTATGAAGTATTAGGATTATATTGTCAAATTATTTTGCTTCTTGAATCCCTTGCCAAGCATAGCTTGCTGAGATATTATAAATGTTTGAATGTTTACAATATCTCATATACAGAGAAGGAGAATTAAGAGCTGAAGACTTAAGAAGACTTGGAAGAATAATCAATCAAGGTATATCCCTTGAAGACATGTATTTTTATTTGAGAGCATTGCATTGTACTGAGAGTTTTTAATGTATGGTGAGGTTTGAAATTTGGATTATGTAATTTGGACAAGTATTGTACTAATACCTGGGCTGTACTGTGAACCACTAGATGGATTTTAGAATTTAATAAAATTATATTCCATCAATGGAATTTTATTTTGTACAAAAATCTACTTATGTTATGTATGAAGTGATGACTTGAGTTTTACAAAACAAATTCTAAAGAACAGAATTTCCACTGCTTTGTTTTGAGAAAAAAAATTTACTACTAAGGGTGCCTTGCCTTTGAAAAATGTATTACAAAATGTGTTATAGAAACTCGGATCATCACAATGGTATTCCATACCAAAGAATGATAACTTTAGCAATAAACTAATATAGTCTCATAAAAGGATATCAACTATTAGGAATGTTACACCCTACCAAATCCCAATTCATTCATAACCATATCCAAGTCATACTTCTCTTAAGATTATGTTAGGACTTCTATTAGAACAAAATGTATCCTTAAGACAGGACTATTGTTAGTGTTTTCCGCAAGTGCACGGGCTATTGTAGTATAGCTATGCAAATATTGGTCGATCCCACAAGGACTCGCTTTAGAATTTTGGAGTTTTTATTAAAATTTAATTATTTAAAATTCAATCAAATGACCAAAAATTAACAGAAAAAATTTGAACTTCAGATTTAGCTTGCCAATGAAATTTCAGAAATTTAATTTCAAGAATAACAGAAAAAGAACCACTAAAATCTTAATTAAAACTAAACTAGAAAAATTAAAAAAATCTATTTTTCTAGCTTAATTACTATTCAATTTCCCCATTTCTGGCATGAAAAACCTTAATCAAACTCCATAACTATATTCAATATGTCCTAGATTAGTGATATGGCGGATGAATTAGTCACATTCATCACATTCTTAGAGATCTAATCAAATTAAATAATTTCATGATTAACGGCTTAGATCTGTTTTCATAATCCAAAATGAAGATCAAGAAAAATAATTACACTAGAATCTATCCTAAGAACATGCCCTAAAATTTAATTGAAATTCAGAATTAAAATAAATAAGAAATTAAAGATCATCCATCATTAATCCAGAACCATTAATTGAATTAAACAATAATGAAATAAGATAGAATGTAAATAATTCAAAACAAAATAACAAAAACCAGAATAAGAACAGGACAATAAATGTAAATTGAATTATTATTCAAGGGTAAATATGGAATTTTATCTGAAACTGCCCAAAAACTCTGTAAACGGAAAAATCCACCAAAGAAGATGACTTTGGCTGGAGATGTGCATAAGCCTAGTCTGATGGCTGTGGAGTCTGAAGCAAAGGTCGACCAAAGCTGGGCATCATCTGGAACAGAGGTAGTGCACTGGGAATGATGGGTGTCACATGACTCCTTGGAGCAGAGTAAACTGGCGGTGAAGATGGAGGACAAAGGAGAGGAAAATGATGCCTGGACAGGTACTGGTACTGGAAGAGGTGATCTGGGCATAGGAAAATGACGCTTGCTGAGCAGGCTAGAGGTAGAAATGATCAGGGCTTTATCTTTGACCTATGAAGATGACAAAGGCATCAAGTGGAGGGCTGAAGTGAAGAAGATGATGGGAGGTTCAAGCGTGCAACCAGTGGAAGGGTTGGATATGATGGTGGAAGAGAAGAGAAAGGGTGGTGCGGCAGTGGATGCTAGTTGTGATTGAGGGTGGGCTGATACGATGAACAAAAGAAGACAAGCAGTTCCAGTGGATTGGGTTAGTACAAAGAAAAAGCTAAGAGAGGGAAAGAGTATAAGAGGAGAAAGGAGAGGGGGAAGCAAGGTAAGAGAGGAGGGACGTGAAGGATATTGAAAGATGGAAGAAAAAGACTTCGGTTAGAAGAGGAAACAATAGAAAACAACAACGAACAGAATGAAAATGGAAAGAACAGGAAAAGATGAAGATAAAGTATGGCAAGCAAGGGAAAAACAAACTAGAACTAAAACAACCTCCCCTAGGCTCCACGGCTTCCTCTTTTTATACTTTTTTCTTTCCTAATCTTCCTCCACCTCCTTCCTTCAAGAGATAACTTCCTATGAGGAAACTTTATCCTCTCCCAAATTAGGATTCTTCCTCCATTAGGACTCTTTTTCATTGGAGAACATTTTCCATTAGGACTCTTGTCTTCTTGGTCTTCACTTGATCTGCACCATTGATTCTTGATAGATGATCTATTCATTGGTCCTTAGCCATCCATGTTGCTTTTAGTTGATCTGCAAAAGAAAAGTCTAACTTAAATTCATCTAAACCGTACATTAATCATCTAATAAGCTCTAATGATCATCTGACCGTTGATTTTAAAATTTTAAAGTTTGAATAGTTAGATGATCTAATTGAATCCTTAAACTAGGGTTTTTTTATCCAAAATTAAACACTTAACATACACCCCAACCAGCATTTTGCTAGTCCCAAGAAAAACATGCGGATAACTATTTTACACAAAACTGATACAAGGTGCCACTTTCATAGGTACTCACAATTGCATTTAGCACATGCAACAAGCCCTTGAAACCCTAGGTTACTCCTAGTGGATGAGTTAGGCCTCGTGAAGATTTGCAATGAATATACCCACAAAATTCAATAAAGTTGAGTCCCCTATTTTATCTCAGAGAATCATCATTCATTAGCAAATTGACAGTTTTTCACAACTTAATGAAGAGGATATGACAATTTTACACACCATACACATAGTAAAGACATTTTATTTGAGCTATTTCTGAGAGTGCATATGTGTGTGTATAGCCACATAAATCTTAACTTATAATTAGATATGCTTACATTTCATTGGAAATATTCCTTGACCTCAAATCCTCATAGGTATATGCTCAAAAATAAAACTCTCAAATAAGGGGTTTAACATATTTCTCTCATTATGTGACCGAATCCAACAAGCTAATAGTTCACATAATTCTATTAGACGCTTATGAGACAAAGGAAAGTGATCCCTAAGAGTGGATATTATCATCAAGAATATTAGGGGTCTTTTGCCTTAATTCTTTCTTTTTATCTGCTCTTTAAGGCTATGTCCACCTAAGATCAATAGGACTTTAACAAGGATGAAATGTAGGCTTGGGACAGGTTTAGAAGAGAAAGGTATAAAGATTTCAAAGGTTCAGAGTAGTGGTTATTTATTTTAATGGGTTATTCTGGGTTAAGGTAAATGAAGTTAAGAAAGGAAAGGCTTAATAACAAGCTCAAAAGACTAACTAGTGGTATACTATATTGGATAAGCTTTATGTCTCTTGACTGAGCAAGGATGGCCTATATCATTTTGTAGGTTTCCTAAAGCCTATCAGATTCAATAAATTTCTAGAATTAAAGCAATTACTCCTATTTATTCTTGATGTTTAACTAAAAAAATGATAATAGGATCACACTAATGTATGTATGCTGAAGAAATTATGGAATTACTTATAACTCTCTAAAAGACGATAGTCTCAAACTCTCACTAGGTTATAGGTCTCCACTGATTTTTCTCAGGGTCTCTAAGTCATACCTCTATATTAGTCTTGACTATGTGCTGTGTAAATGGTTTCCAAGAATTAACTTTCTCAAAATGCTTCAACACATGAATGACATGCAAAACTAATCATATTCATTCCCATTAAGAGGTGAAAATAGTATATTTACTAAATTTTGAACATCCAGTTTTCATCACAGTAGGGAACTCTACTTTAAAAACTCTCTTTTTTTCTTTTTTCAAAAAATTTTTTCTAAAAAACTCAAGAAAATTCAAAATCTCTATGTGCATCTACACCCCCCAACCTGAATGAAACATTGTCCTCAATGTTGGAAAATATAAGATTCTATATGGAAGTTGAGTGATGTAGACTCTAAACCCATGTGTTGCCTCCCAATAAGCGTTAAGTTTAACGTCTTCAACCAGACATAATGATGAGTGCAATGATGATATGCTGCAAGGTTCCTGGAGTGGTAATCTAAGGTGGATCATGATACTCAGGTGACTCTAAAAGTGTCTTATCAATTTCAAGGTTAAGTAGTTCTAAGAAAAGTTTTAACCTTTGACCATTGACCTTTTGGATTTCTCCATCCTTTTCAATCTCGATGGCCCCATGAGTATAGATTGTGCGTACTATATAAGGTCCAGTCCATCTAAATCTAAGTTTTCCTGGGAATAGATGCAATCTAGAATTATATAGTAAGACTTTTTGACTTGGTGTGAAAGATTTTCTTAGAATATGTCAATCATGTACAACCTTCATTTGGTCTTTGTACACTCGTGCATACTCATATGCATCTTTCCTCAACTCCTCCAACTCATTGAGTTGGAGTTTTCTGTGGGTTCCAATAGAATCTAAGTCAAGATTTAGCTTTTTGACAGCCCAATATGCCTTGTGTTCTAACTCTACTAGTAAGTGGCAGGCCTTTCCATAGACCAAGCGGTAGGGTGACATTCCTATAGGGATTTTATATGCTATACGGTAAGCCCATAAAGCGTCAATAAGTCTCAGTGACCAGTCTTTCCTATTTGGATTGACTGTCTTTTCTAGAATTTGCTTTATTTCCCTATTGGATGTCTCTACTTGACCACTAGTCTGAGGGTGGTATGAGGTAGCTTTCCTACGGTTGACACCATACTTTTTGATTAAATTCTCAAACACCTTATTACAAAAGTGTTTCCCCCCATCATTTATTATGGCTCTTGGAGTACCAAACCTTGCAAAAATATTTTCTTTTAAAAAATTACCACAACCTTGTGGTCATTAGTTTTGCATGGTATAGCCTCCACTCACTTGGACACATAGTCCAATCCCACTAAGATATATAAATTTCCAAAAGAATCAGAAAAAGGTCCCATAAAATCTATGCCCCAAACATAAAAACGTTCTATGACAAGGTTTGGGTTTAAAGGCATCATATGTCGTCTTCCTAACCTTTGACACGATGCACATGCTTTACATGCTTTGCAGTAAGCATGTGCATCCTTAAATATGGTAGGCCAATAAAATCCACACTACAAAATTTTTGCAGCTATCTTTCTTGAGCTAAAATGGCCCCACATGCATGATCATGACAAAAGGAGATGATTGGATTATGTTCACTATCGGGTACGCATCTCCTAATTACTTAGTCAGGACAATACTTGAATAAGTACGGGTCATCCCAAGTAAGATATCTAACCTCAGTTAAAAATCTCCTTTTATCTTGTTTGGTCCACTGATTAGGCATTTGTCCTATAACAAGATAATTAATAATATCTCCATACCAAGGTAACTGGGAAACATGCAATAACTGTTCGTCTGGGAATGACTCAGTTATAGGCCCTTGATCACTAGTGTGCTCCACCACTAATCTGGATAAGTGATCTGCTACTACATTTTCTGAACCTTTCTTGTCCCTAATTTCTAAGTCAAACTCTTGTAGCAGTAGTATCCAACAAATCAACCTAGGTTTTGCATCCTTTTTAGAAAGGAGGTACTTTAAAGCCGCATGATCTAAGTATACTATAACTTTAGACCCTAACAAGTAAGATTTAAACTTATCCATAGCAAACACTACAACTAACAACTCTTTCTCGGTAGTGGAATAGTTGAGTTGCACATCATTTAGTGTTTTACTAGCGTAATATATCACATGGGAAAGTTTATCAATGCGATGCCCCAAAATAGCTCTAATGGCATAATCCGACGCATCACACATTATTTTGAATGGTGTGTTCCAATCTGGTGGTCGAATAATAGGTGCAGAAGTCAATTCAGCCTTAAGTCGCTCAAATGCTTTCTTACAGTCCTCATCAAAGTCAAAAGTAGCCTCGTTTATAAGTAAATTACATAGGGGCTTGGCAATTTTGCTAAAATCTTTGATGAATCGTCTGTAAAAGCCAGCATGTCCTAAAATAGAGTGAATTTCTTTTACCGTCCTTGGTGGAGGAAGGTTGGCTATTAAATCCACTTTTGCTTTCTCAACTTCTATCCCATTAGGTGATATTATGTGGCCTAGTACGATCCCACTCCATACCATAAAATGGCATTTTTCCCAATTTAGGACCAAATTCTTCTCCTGACACCTTACAATGACTAACTTCAAGTGGTGCAGGCACTCATCAAATGAAGACCCAAATACTAAGTAAGTCATCCATAAACACCTCAAGGAATCTTTCTACCATATTTGAGAAAATGCTCAACATACACCTTTGAAATATAGCTAGAGTGTTACAAAGCTCAAAAGGCATACATTTGTCGGCGAAAGTTCCAAAAGGGCAAGTGAAGGTGGTCTTCTCATGATCCTCTGGTGCTATAGGAATTTGGTTATAACCAAAATATCCATCTAAAAAATAGTAATAGTTATGTCCAGCTAACCTCTCTAGCATTTGGTCAATGAAAGGTAGAGGAAAATGATCTTTCCTCGTAACCACTTTCAACTTTTGATAGTCAATACAAACTCTCCACCCAATGGTCATGCGGGTGGGCACTAGCCTGCTATCCTCATTTTTTACTACCGTGACCCCAGATTTCTTAGGTACAACCTGAACGGGGCTAACTCATGTACTATCAGAGATAGGGTATATGACGGCAACATCTAAGAGCTTAAGGACTTCATCTCTAACTACGTCCTTCATGTGGGGGTCTAGTCATCTTTGAGTCTCCCTAAAAGGTTTTGCATGTTCTTCTAGATGTATCCTATGCATGCATGAGGTTGGACTTATCCCTTTTATGTCTGCTATTGTCTATCCTATAGCAGTTTTATGTTTCTTAAGAACATCTAAAAGCTTACCCTCCTGTTCTTTATCTAAGTCTGATGCTATTATTACAAGTAAGGTTTCATCTGGTCCTAGGTATAAATATTTCAAGTTATCAGGCAAGGGTTTTAGGTCTAGAGACGGTGGTTGCCCTATTAAGGGTATGGAGACAGATTTAGACGGTGGGTGTGGTTCCACATAAGGACCCACTTAGAGGTATCCATGAGTGGTGCAACATCTAAAAGATTGTTTACCTCCTCAATAGACTTGTTTATATCAAATTCTCCATTAAAGTGCATCAGACAAGCCTCTAGTGGGTTTGAGATGGACAATGGTGATCGAATCTTATTAATTAGACTCTCTATCAAGTTGACATCGGAGGGATCATCGAGGTCTAAATGTTGCTGATCAGCATTAAAAACATTAAGCTTAACCTTCATGTTGCCTAATGAGAGTTTCATTACACCATTCCTATAGTTAATAATGGCGTTGGACGTTGCCAAGAATGGACACCCAAGGATAAATGGGATTTGACTACCAGGATCTGATACAGGTTGGGTGTCTAGCACAATGAAATCAATAGGGTAATAAAACTTATCCACCATGAGATATCTTGATAGATCTACCAGCTAATTACAGTGTGGTAGTGGTTGGTTTCAACTCATTGAGTTTTAGTTTCTCATAGACAGAGTATGCCAACAAGTTAACACTAACCCCTAAGTCAAGAAGTGCCCTATCTATGACATGATCTCCAATGACACAAGTGATTGTAGGACATCCTGAGTCTTTAGACTATGGTGGGGTCTTATGTTGATTCAAAGAGCTCACATGTATAGTGAGGAAGGCCTTCTTTTGCATATTAAGCTTTCGCTTTGTTGTGCAAAGCTCTTTTAAGAATTTGGCATAGGCAAGGAGGTCTTTAATTGCATTGAGCAATGGTATATTGATTTGTACATGTTTAAATACCTCCATTAACTCATTGAAGTTTGATCCCTTCCTAGCTTTATTTAGTAATTGAGGAAAAGGGGCTTTATGCACATAGGGTGCCTCCACTATAGGTTTTACAGGATGGTTCTGTCTTTTCTCTTTTTCTTGTATCTTTACTGCCTCTTTTTCCTCTATAGTTTCCTTCACCTGCCCTTCTTTGTTATCAATTTGACGACCATTTCTAAGGGTGATTATGGACTTGGCATGCTCATGAGGGTTACGGTTTTGAGAACTTGACCCTATCTCAATTTGACCAATAGGGTTTAGCATGGGTTGACTAGGAAACTGACCCTTTCCTCTATTATGTAATTCAGCACGCAATTGGCTTATTTTGTACCTTTAGCTTAGATATGGCTTGAGAGTTAACATTGGCTGAATGTCTACAATCATTTTGCAATTGGTGCAAGGCCTTTTTAGTGTAATTATTATCTTCTGCAAATTGTTCCATCATGGTGTGGATGTTTTCCTCTGAATATGGTTTCTTTTGTTGTAAAGGTTGTTGAAAGCCAGGTGGCTGATGGGGAACTATAGTTCTAAGAGGAAAGTTTTGGACAAGGGGATTTACAAATGGGCCCCCTTTGTGGCTATTCTTTGACCAAGACAAATTGGAATGCCTAGCCCATCCAGGGTTGTAGGTATCAGAATATGGGTTGTCGTTAGGTTGGCGATATGCATTCGCTTAGTCTACAAGATATTTAGAGAATACTTTATTAGATGGACACGCTGAGGTTAAATGGGCTGGACTAGAACAAGTAGCGCATATCTCTTGTGGAGGTTTTTGGGACAATGTAACAGCCAAGAAAGATTGAAACATAGTTTCAAGCTTGTCCATTCTTCCATCTAATTTTTTAGCGACAGAGTCGAACTTATCGGATAGATCAGTATGTCCATTCTTAGTGGGCTGGTTAGTTCTTTCTCTCCTATTTGAATAATTGTATTGTTGAGAATTATTAGCTACAGCTTGAAAGAATTCCCAAGCTTCACTTTCAACTTTAAACATCAGGGTCACTCCACTAGCTGCATCTATCATTTGCCTATTTTGAGGTGTCAATGCCTCATAGCCGCATAGAAGTATTGAACTTGCTGCCATTTCTCAAATCCATGGTGATGGCATTTTTGTAGCAGTTCAATCCACTGTTTCCAACATTCATAATATTGTTCATCATCCCTTTGTTGGAAATTTATAATTTCACGACATAGGGCATTTGTTTTGTGAATGAGGAAGAACTTTTTCAGGAACTTCTTCGACAATTGGTCCCATGTATGTATAGAACCTACCTCCAAGGAATTAAGCCATGACTTAGCTCTGTCCTTAAGTAAGAACAGGAATAACCTTAGCCTAATCGAATCATCCAAAACATTTTGGAACCTAAATGTGGTACAAATATCAAGGAATTCCTTGATATGTAAGCACAGGTCTTCTCGGTCTCGACCATAAAAAGTAGGAAGTAATTAAATTACTCCTGGCTTTAACTCAAAGTGGTCGGCATTAGTGGGAGGTAAAGCTATGCAGGAGGGGGTATTAAGTTGGAGCGACGCATAAAAATCTCTAATAGTCTTTCGCTCAATCTCTGGTAGTGGTTCAGCCATAGGGATAGGAACTATGTTTCTTTCCCCTTGGTCTTGGATGCGTTGAATCTCTGGGTTTAACGGTAGTAGCTCAAGGTTTTGAAATCGACGCCCTTGGATGAACTATTCCTAATTTAAAATGTCCTACTCTAAATGCTAACTCTAATTCTATGTGATGGAAGCAAAAAGGCACAGTCAAACACCTTAGGCTAATAAGCAATATATTGATTTTCTTGAATATGTGTGGGGACAATGCTTTTAATTAGCCGAATTTAGCACTCCTCCTCTCCTTTAGACTTGATTATTGCTTACTAGTTAGGTTCTTCGCAAGGTGGTTAATACAACCCTCATGTAAGGAGGCGTTTAGACCTCTTAAACGTCAACAGGAGGTGAGGGAAGAGCAAGGCTATAACCACAATGCTCAAAAGCCACTGGAGTGACAATAAATCGAGTTTTAGTAAGAGGGTCCTATAAGCATGTGATAGCCCTATAGGTCTCTTCTGATTGATTTTTATTTGATTTGAAGGTTAGAGTAGCGCACTTGAGGTGATTATCCTAGGCAGGCCAAGGAGTGGTGATGAAATCCACCCTTGATCTTATGGGGGTAGGGTGCCCTTACTAATTAATTCCACACTCCATGCAGTCCAATCAGTATATATATCACCTTAAAGCATTAACCATGTCTTAAGATGCAAATAAAAGCAATAAACTAATGCAAAACTCTAAAAATGCAACAATTATAAAAGGATGCTTTCTATATGAGTGACACTACCAAACAATGCAAATTTACTCTAAATGCAAATCCTAATATAGGAAGTAAATGAATGAGGAGACTTACAGTGGGGTTTCTGATGAATATCAAGTGTGGGCCACCTTATCCCACACTTGCCCTATATTATTACAATCCTTTAAAATGAAAATGGAAATTGCAATTTACAAGGATCCTCACTACAAGCTTCACTCAAAAGGAAAAAAATCCTAATCTAGGAAAGCAGGGAAATTTCCATTTTGATGAAGATTTTCTTGCCAATTTTCTTCACTTTCCTGTTTCCCTGAAAAAGAAAATTTAGAAATAAGTACCAATTTCAGGAAATTAAGTGGTTATGCACTAAAAAATTTGAAAAATGCACCTAAAATTACCAAAAATGTTAAAACTCTACAATTCCTACACTTTTTTATTTTTCTAGATTTTTTTATTTTTTTATTTTTGGAATTTTTAATTAAATTTTATAAAAACTCCTTTGTAGATCCCCGGCAACGATGCCAAAAACTTGTTGATGTTTTCTGCAAGTACATGTGCTATTGTAGTATAGCTATGCAAATATGGGTCGATCCCACAACGACTCGGTTTAGAATTTTGGAGTTTTTAATAAAATTTAATTATTTAAAATTCAATCAAATGACCAAAAATTAACAAAAAAAAATTCAACTTCATATTTAGCTTGCCAATGAAATTACAGAAATTTATTTTCAGAAATAATAGAAAAAGAACCACTAAAATCTTAATTAAAACTAAAGTAGATAAATTAAGAAAATCTAATTTCCTAGCTTAATTACTATTCAATTTCCTCATTTCTGGCATGAAAACCTTGATTAGACTCCATAACTATATTCAATATGCCCTAGATTAGTGATCTGACGGATGAATTAGTTAGATTCATCAAATTCTTAGAGATCTAATCAAATTAAATAATTTCATGATTAATGGCATAGATCTGTTTTCATAATCCAAAATGAAGATCAAGAATAGTAATTACACTTGAATCTATCCTAAGAACATGGCCTAAAATTTAATTGAAATTCAAAATTAAAATAAACAAGAAATTAAAAATCATCCATCGTTAATCCAAAACTGTTAATTGAAATGAAATAAGACAAAATGTGAATAACTCAAAGAAGAATAACAAAAACAAGAATAAGAATAGGACAATAATTGTAAATTGAATTATTCTTCAAGGGTAAATCTGGAATTTTATTTGAAACTGCCCAAAAACTCCCATAAACAGCAAAATCCACCAGAGAAGATGACTTTGGCCATAGATGTGCAAACGCCTGATCTGATGACTGTGACATCTGAAGCAAAGGTTGACCAAATCTGGGCATCGTTTAAAACAGAGGTAGTGCATTGGGAATGATGGATGTCGCACAACTCCTTGGAGCAATGTAAACTGGCAGTGAAGATGGAGGACAAAGGAGAGGAAAATGATGCCTGCTGAGTAGGCTGGAGGCAGAAATGATCAGGACTTTATCTTTGATAGGGGAAGAAGACAAAGGCATCAGGTGGAGGGCTGAAGTGAAGAAGATAATGGGAGGTTTGGGCGTGCGACCAGTGGAAGGGTTGGATATGATGGTGGAAGAGAAGAGAAAGGGTGGTGCGGTAGTGGATGCTGGTTGTGATTAAGGGTGGGCTGATACTGTGAAAAAAAGAAGAGAGGCAGTTCTAGTAGATCGAGTGAGTACGAAGAAAAAACTAAGAGAAGGAAAGAGTATAAGAGGAGAAAGGAGAAAGGAGAAAGGAGAAAGGAGAAGGGGGAAGCAAGGTAAGACAGGAGGGACATGAAGGATATTGAAAGATGGAAAAAAAAAAAAAAAAAGACTTCGGTTAGAACAAAAAACAATGATGAACAAAATGAAAGTGCAAAGAACAGAAAAAGATGAAGATAAAGTATGGCAAGCAAGAAAAAAACAATTAGAACTAAAACAACCTCCCTTAGGCTCCACGACTTCCTCCTTTTATACTTTTTTCTTTCCTAATCTTCCTCCACCTCCTTCCTTCAAGAGGTAACTTCCTATGAGGAAACTTTATCCTCTCCCAAATTAGGATTCTTACTCTATTAGGACTCTTCTTCCTTAGGGAACATCTTCCATTAGGACTCTTGTTTTCTTGATCTTCACTTGATCTGCACCATTGATCCTTGATAGATGATCTGTACATTGGTCCTTACCCATCCACGTTTCTTGTAGTTGATCTGCAAAAGAAAAATCTAACTTAAATTCATCTAAACTATACATTAATCATCTAATAAGCTCTAATGATCATCTGACCATTAATTTTGAAAATTTAAAGTTTAGATGGTCAATTTGAGCCAAATTAAAAATCAAGCTAAATTTTGCACTTTTGAATGATTAGATGATCTAATTGAATGCTTAAACTAGGGGTTTTTTAGCCAAAATTAAACACTTAACAACCATGAAAGGAATAGGTATAAAAATAAACAAAAGTTCTTTAGAAGACATGTAAAGCTCATCAACTAGTATATTCATAACTTTCTATTTCTACCCATAAGAGTGAGCATTTCCCTTTCATTGGCTATCTTCACTTATCACTATATTTTTTCACTTTTTCCTTGACTTCCTTTATGTTCATCTCTTGATTTGTATTGACCATACTATTCTTCAACCATCTCTACATATTTCCAAAACAAATTGGGTAATGGATATATTATAGGGTTTTAGTATGTGTCATGATCAGTGGGTTCACAAAGAAAAAGACATGCTATAAAGGCTAAAGAGGTTAACTAGTGGAAAAATAGCATAGGAAGACTAACTGTTCTAGATTTCCAAAGGATGGCCTCTATCATTTCCTATATTTCGTATGACTTAAACATAACCATAAACTCAATAGATAAATGGTGTGGTTTTTCATGATTTCTTAATAATTGACTAAAGAAAGAATATGAGAACAATTACGAAATTATGTTCCCTAAAGAAAATTTTGGAATTTAAGTATATCCCTCAAAAAGGAAAAAATAGCTCTAAAACTCACATGGGTTAATAGTCTCCACTTATCTTCTTTAGGATCTCTAAGTTATATTTTCTCTTCAAAGTAAATATATATAGCTATTTTGTGCAATAATTATTCCAAGTTTAACTTTTCATTGAATACTTTAGAAAAACAATAAAAAGATTAACTAATTGTATACAAATCTAATAATAAGCTAAAGGTCAAGAGATAGATTGAATAGTTAGAAAATCTAAATTCTCATCCTTGTAAAGAAACTTTTCATAAGTTTTTACCAATAAGTTTCAATTTTTTCCAAAAAGATAAAGAAAAGACTTAAAAATAACTAAGAAAATCTTTGGACACATCAAAATTTAAATACCCTACCCCAAACGTACCATGGACAAATGAAATAATAAACCTGGAAGGAAAGGGTGAGAAAGATAGTAGATGCACTTCTAGGATAGTGCATTGATTTGTTGATGTGGACAAAATTGCAAAGTTTACAAGGAAATGCATATGCAACTCTATGATACCTACACAAACTAATTTATAAAACCTGAAACCTAACTAACTGTGAAGGAGCTTTTAGAAAACTCACTTTTAGAATTTCACAATAATCTATGTTAGTGATAACAATATAGCATGATGGACCACTGTGAAAGAGAATTTATTTGGACAAACTTCAAAGGGCTTGGTCCTTAATTAATCAAATTGGGTATATGGGATGCCAACAATAAAAAATAGAAAATGGTCATCCTCTCTTACGTCTTCCTGAATGCTAGGGCTAAGCTCACTGTGCATTTCCTTTAAAGAATCTTCATGTTCCTCTTGATGCTAAGAAGTAGTAGAGCTTAAACCCTATTGATTATCTTATATATACCCTAGAGATTGTTGATATTCTGCAAAAACATCATTGGGCTCTCCTTTTTATTCCACAATAATAGAGAAGGTTTCAGATATACATAAACTTTCACATTGGGTATCATCGGGCAAAGGTGATAGGTTGAGATGGGGAATGTCTTATACAATGAAAGGCTCAAATGAAACGTAAGAAAATATAAGGGGTCCTACTCGAGCTTTCTATTTCGAAGTGTTCATTAATGCTATAGTGTGAAGTAGATCATTCACTTCGTTAATGAACCTGTCTGTATCAAAATCATTAACACCAAAATGAGCTACCCAAGCTTATAGAGCATCAAAGCTAGAGGATGAAAGGGATGGTAGACTTTGTATCATATTTACTTCATAAAAATCCTTAGAGACTAGTTGTACTATATTAAAGACATTAAGCTTAATGTCCATGTTTCCAAAAGATAATTGCATGGTTTCATTCTTATAATTAATTATTGCATTTGATGTGGCCAAGAATGCCAACCCGAAATGACTACAATTTGACTACCAAGGTCTACCATAACCTGTGTATTTAAAACTAAAAAGTGTATTCAATATATGAATTTCTCAACCTAAACCACTACATCCTCTACTACACCACGAGAAACTTTAGCTGACCTATCTGCAACCTATAGTGTGGTGGTAGTCCTTTTCATCTCACCTAAACATAATTCCTTATTTACAAAATAAGCAAAAGGTTAACACTAAACCCCAAATCTAATGCCCTATCGACTGTGTGGTCCCCAACCACACTTGATATAGTGGGACATCCTAGATCTCTACACTCCACAGGTTGGTGTGTTGCAAGATAGAGCTAGATGCTCAACTAGATTTGCTTTCTTTTGCACCTAATGTTTTCACTTATGTGTGCAAAGATTTTTTAGGAATTTGGCATAAGAAGGTGTATTCTTGATTGCATTAGGTAATAGAATACTTATATTGACTTGTTTATACAAATCCACTAATTTATCAAAACAATTCTCATTCTTAGTCATTTTTAAGCATTGAGGAAATGGAACCTCTGGAATATAATGCAGTTTAGGATTAGGGTTAGAAGAAGTTGGAGGTGGCTATTTCTTCTCTTTCCCTTTTAATTCTTTGAAGGATCCCATTATCTTCAACTTTCTCATTTTCCTTAGTTAAACCTACTTGATTATCTTTTATATTTCCACTCCTAAGGGTAGTAATGGATTAGGTCTATTCATGAAATGGGTTCTCACTTAAGTTGTGCCAATCGCATACTAGCCCTTAGGGTAGGGCATAGGCTGACTAGGAAATTGTCCTTGTTCTTAGAAAATTTAGCAACTAGTGGACCAATTTGACACTCCAACTACCCAATAGATGGCGAGTGGGTCTGCATTGTTTGTTTAGCATCATTGCAGTAATATTATGTACTCTACATAAACAAACTCAGGGCCTCTTCTAAGGATGGTCCTCCCATATTATTAGTCTAAGACCATGAAAAATTGGTATGCCTGTCCCATCTAGAATTGTATGTCTTAGAATAAGGATTATTATTACTAGGATTTTAGAATGAATTTAATGCATTCACTTTCTTTTTTTTTAAATTAGGAAATATGGAGATAGAGGGTCATGAAGCGATAGGTTGTCTTGTACTAGAACAAATTGAACAAAACCTTAAGTGGAGATTACATAGTGGATTCTCTCACCAACACAATTTCTCCTAATTTAGTAAGACGACTATCAATCTTATCCATGTTATTTGTTAATATGTCTATCTTATTATAGAGGTCAAGAGTGGCCCCTATCTCATATATACCACCTTTGTTTTGAGGCTCTAGAAATCATTTTATTCAAGTAGAATGAACCCATTTTTGAGAATTCATAGATAAATTTTTAAATATGTTTCCTACCTTCACATCACTCTTGGTCTAGAGTGTCCCACAACTAGTGGTATTAATTGTATGTGGTTCTATGGAGTCAGACCTTTGTAGAAATATTGTATTTAATGCCATTTTTGAAAACCATGGTGTGGACACTTGAACAATAGATCCTTCCATCTTTCCCAGCATTCATAAAATGTTCACCTCTTTCTATTAAAAATTTATAATTTCTCTAGGGAGGGTGTTTTTTTTGTCAATTGGAAAGAATTTGATCAAAAAATTTTGGGTTAATTGCTCCCAACTAGTAATGAACCCTACATCTAATGAATTTAGCCATGCCTTCACTTTAGCCTTTAAAGAAAAGAGGAATAGTGACAACCCAATAGAGTTAACAAAAATGTTTTGGCAATTGAATGTAGTACATATATCAAGTAATTCCTTGACATGGATCCTCTTTTTCTAGACCATAAAAATTTGGCAAAAGTGGATGACACCTAGTTTTAACTCAAAATACTCTGCATTAGTTGCAGGTAGCTCTATACATGATGGGAAGTTAAATTGTACTAGCATTGAATAATCTCTTAAGGTCTTAGCTTCTAGTGGTTCATCAACCCTATTTTTGGCAAGGGTTTCTAAATCAACTTAACTCTTTAGTCCTTGCCTAAGTTGACTTAACTTTATATACAACAAAAGATATTCATTATATACAACAATAGATTGGCTTCTTTTTTTCCTACATAGTATAGGAAAACCTATACTAGATAATGCAACCTATATGCTATATGATGCAAACAAATAAAGTCATGCAATAAATCCTAACCCTATGGCAAACAAGCTGAAGGGTTGATTTTTCTATAATTTCTTTAGAGAGTGGCTTTTAGGTTATGTCTAACCTAGGTAGCTCCTCTCTCTTTCAATATTGCACTACTTCTTACTAGTTAGAGCCTACCTTGGTTAACCATTTCACACCCTCCTTTGTTAGTCGTAGTTGATTTGAGTCATCAAATATGTTGGCAAAGCTAGTTGTTTAAATAGCAATGTAGCTAATCAAGTAGGGGCCACTAGAGTGGCAATAGGTTGTCTCCTTCCAAGAGGGTCCTCTAAGCTTAAAATCTACTAAGGTCTCTTCTAGATTGGTTTTAATTTAATTATTGAGGCTAGGGATGCACATAAGGTGATATTTAACCTAAGTGGGCCAAGGGATGTGGATCAAATCCCCCCTTGATCTTGTAGGGGTGAATTCCCTTACTAATTCATTAAAGCATTCCCACATAGTTTGATCAACATATATTCATGTTAAAGCATATAAACCTACCCTAATATGCAAGAAAAACATATCTAATGCAACAATTAAGGAAATGCTTTCTATATGCTCTATGCTACCATCCACAACACAAGATAACTAATTCAGGAAATGGAAAGAAATTAAGGTAGCTCGCAGCATGGTCTTGGATTTAGTCTTCTCATACAAGGGTGGGTCCGTGTATATGCTACCTCCTCTTCCAAATTAGGATGGCCCACCCTTGACCTATATTAATATAACCCTTTATTTTAAAGTTAAATGCAACATAGTGTATAAAAATTCACAAGCACGGCCTCACCACTATCCACTCAAATAAAACTTAAAATAGGAAACTATCTTAAGGTCTTCCTCCAAATATTTATTCTTCTCCAAATTCCTACCCAAATAAGAAGGAAAGTATCAAATTCTTTCATGAATAAGAAAAGTATGAAAAATTAAATTAAAATACTCCATATGCAATCCGAAGACTATGTCTAGTGGTAAAGGAAACTTAGATTTAAATCAAACTTAGTTGCGAGTCCACAGCAATGGCACTAAAAACTTGATGTGACTTAATCCTTACCTCAAGTGTATAGTCTATTAGAGTACAGATTAGCAAATACAAGTTGATCCAACAAGGTCTCTTTGATAAATAAGAGTTAATTAAAATTAAGTTGCTTTACTCTAACCTAGTCAATAAGAAAAGAAAGGGAGAACTTTTAAACTAAATAACTGATCTAAGTAAACTAAACATAAGCAAGGATATAAACAAAACTAAAGAAACTATCTAAGGAATTAAAGCAAGTTAACAAGCAATGAACAAACTTAACTAAGGAAAAGAAAGAACACATTTATTAATGGAACTTTGATTACAATGAAAAGTAAAGAAATGAGCAAAGGAAAACAAAGCAAATAAAGAGACTTCCTTGAAGTAGCCATTATAGGAGTCCTTCGTTGCTTTTCTCATCTCCTTAACCTAGCATGCCACAAACCCAAATTGTTTCTCATCCATACTTTAGGAATTAGAAGAGTCCTAGACTACCATTAGAAGGTGTTCTTCCTTTTCTTTCATTTTCAAATTCTAGAAGATGAAAGATGGAAAGCTAGAAGAAGATGATGGTTGTGATGAAGTGGAAGATGAAGGGTATGTAAATGAAGGAAGAGAGAAGGTTAGGAGTGGAAGGTACGTGCAGTAGAAAGTGGTGCGTGTATGAGCTAGTGTGAAGAGATGAGATGGAAGGATGTGTGTATGGAAAGGGTGGAAGGCTAGTTAGGAAGAAAGTAAGATGGATGGAAGTGGTGTGTAGGATGTATAGAAGAGTGGAAGGGAATAGATGAGATGGTGGAACATGTAAGGTTTAGAGTAGGTTGGATCAACAATGTAATGCAACTAGTAATGATAAAATATAAAAGGAATGGGGGAAGAAGAAGATGGGAGAAAGAAACAAAGGAAAGTGGATATGGAAGAGCTTCCTTACTCTTCTCCAAATGATTGAACTTAATCAAGAGGGAGCTTTAGCAAAGATGATCTCCGTGCCTCTATTTCTCCTAGATTTAGCTTTCAAGTATAGGGAAAAGGTAAGAGATAAAATATATATATATATATATATATATATTCTTTTTCACATCTTATTTATAAAGTTTAAGAAGTGGAAGCCCTAAGGATAGATGGCTAAAATCTAAGGGAGAAGGGAGAAGGGAAGAAAGAATGGTGGCAATCTGATGAGAGAAAGATAAGAACAAGGGAGCTAGGGAAGGGGATAGGCGTGATTTCCTAATTAAGAAGGTGGATTTGACTTAGAATAGGAGTTGGTTAAGAATTGAATAGGAAAGTGGAATGGAAAAGGAAGGAAAGTGGTAGGAATTAAGATTAGATTAAGAAAAGGAAACAAAATTTCTTAGAAGGGAATGAAGAGATGAGATTAGGAGAGAATCTAAGGATTAGGTGGGACTTTTTTTGAATTTAGTAAGTGGCTAGGGAGGGGGAGGCATCGCTTTCATATGTCGAAAATGGAGTGGAGATTAAAAGGGATACGTTGGAAAGAGAAATAAATAAGATAATGGGAAGATAAGGAATAAGTGGAAATGAAAAGGCATAAGAAGGAAAGGAAAAGAACTGGAAAGTAGGTGAACAAAATCAAAGGATTCTAAAACTAAAATGTTCCAAAGGTGGGGGCATGCTTCTCCATTTAGGTGTGCTTGTACTATTTTTAGAAACCCTAAGATGAGTTGGGCATTGGATCAAGATGGGTTGTTGAGATCTTCCATTCCTTTTAGGGTTGACTTTTCAATACAAGGAAGGTGGCAAGGGCATTGGTCTTTTTAATGCTACATTACTAGCCTTAGACCATGCTTACTCTATCTTGAATGGATGGGATCCCTCTATGACGTGTAAATTGTCCTTGAGCTTTATTTTTTTCTCCATCATTGGATTGGATTGCACTAAGATGAGTGGCCTTGATTCCTTATATTTATCTTTATGTATTTCCCTTGAGATAAAGTGTGTTTCACTACCTTGCATAGATAAGATAATAATCATTGGTTGATCTTCTTCTTTTGGTTGAGTAGGAGAGAGAAAGTAAGAAAAATTCTTCATATGGGTCCCGTTCTTCTTTTATTTCTTAGAAGCATTTATTATATATGATCCCATTTTATATGAATTGAACTTCTCCCATAAGCTTCCCGAGATGATGAAATGTATGTATGCACTCAAGTATGAGAAATTTGCCACCTTTTCACCCTCATTTGAGTAACATTTGATGTGGGGTTTAAAACTGCTCTGATTTTGATAATGGCACCCAATTATCATTCTAAACTTGCAGGACTACATTTTTTTATTATATGGGTCTACGATGTAGTTTTGAAGGTGAAATTGCGCTTTTACAATTAAAATTGATAATTTTGTATACCTTTTCTTGTTTGTACCATTGACTTGTAAAATTGTAAAATTAATCCTAGTTAGTGATAATTAAGTTATTTCTAGGGCTAATTCTAAATGTAGAGGTATGTATGTAATAATTATATATATATATATATATCAACTATGATTGTTGAGAAGCAAAAGAAGAAGTATCTAATAGGGCAATTTTAAACATTATGGAAAGAATAACACTTTCAATCCAAGGAGGGTTTTATCTTCTGAATGGATGCATAGACCTAAAACTCAATTTAATCAAGCTAAGAATAATGATAAGTAGCCAAGATCCTCTAATTCTACTGTAAGAAGATGCTTTAAATGTTAAGGGCTTGGACATATTACCTCTAACTACCCAAACCGCAAGGGGATTGCTCTATTAGAAGAATCTAAGTATGAAGAAGAGGAGTCACAATTAGGTTTTGAAGAAGACAAAGATACCATTCCTGTAGACTAATGAGAGATGTTGGTAGTATAGAGAAACCTAAGCACCATTCATAAAAATGACAACAACTAGCTACACTACACGATCTTCTACACGCAATGTACTTCAAATGAAAAGGTATGTGATGTAATTATGTGAGAACGTTGCCTCCACCAAGTTAGTCAACAAGTTGAAATAAAAGATGGAGCCTCATCCTCAGCCATACTAACTCAGATGGCTAGACAAGGCACATAAGATTAAGGTAGCACATAAATGGATCATCTCTTTTTCTATTGAAAACTATCATAAAGATGGAATATGGTGTGATGTCATCCCTATGGAAGCATGTCATCTTTTGTTGGGACATCCCAGGTAATATGGCAGAAAGATTCAGCATGATGGTTACAAGAACACTCGTTTGTTTATAAGGGTTGGAAGATTTTTTTGGGACCTTTAAAACCTAAAATAACTTATAAATGTTCAAAAATAATTCCGCTAAGTAGAAAGAAAAAAGTTTATTCTTTTGCAAAAATATTGAATGATGCACATACTTCAAATGAGGCAAAAGAAGATGATGAGACTAAAACTCATAGACAATCTTCAATTATGTCTTTTATTGACCAAGTTTGAAGATGTATTCCTGAGGACATCCTTGGTGGCTTACGTCCTTTACAAGATATGCAACACTACATTGATTTTATTCTAGGATCTATAAGTCCAAATAAAGCTACATATTGCATGAGCTTAAAAGAATATTAGGAGTTGTAAAGACAGTTTGAAGAATTGATGGCCCAAGGCTTAGTACATAAGGGCAAAAGTCCATGTATAGTACATATCCTTCTTGTGACAAAGAAGAATGGTTCATGGTGAATGAGCATGGATAGTAGGATGGTGAATAGGATCACAATCAACTATCGCTTCCCAATTCCTGGTCTTGACAACTAGTGGGATTAGCTTCATGGTGCAATTTTTCCAAGATGGACCTTCATATTGGTTATCATCAAATTTGCATGATATTAGGTGAATGGAGAACTTCTCTTAAAACTTGAGATGGCCTATATGAATGGTCGATGATTCCTTTTGAATTTTATAATGGCCCCAGTAGTTTCATGTACCTAA
This sequence comes from Warburgia ugandensis, assembly GCA_035236585.1. Classification (NCBI taxonomy): domain Eukaryota; kingdom Viridiplantae; phylum Streptophyta; class Magnoliopsida; order Canellales; family Canellaceae; genus Warburgia; species Warburgia ugandensis. Next base: position 54,487,884 of record CP141133.1, on the reverse strand, counting down.
TGACCCGTGTCATTAATGTGGCGACCCGGGTTTTTGAAACATGATTTGTAAAGTATTTTGAAAGGCAGGGCCCTTAAGAGTGTAAAAAAATTTCGCAAAACAAAGCAGCAGAAATTCTTTTCTTTAGAACTTGTTTTAAAAACCCAAGTCACCACTTCATACATAACATAAGTACAATTTGTGTACAAAATAAAATTCCATTGAAGGAATATACTTTTATTAAACTCCAAGATCCATCCAGTGGTTCACAGTACAACCAAATCTAGTATAATACTTGTCCAAATTACATAATCCAAAACTCAAGCTCACCATACAATAAAACTCTCAACAAAGAAAAATACATGTCTTCAAGGGTATACCTTGAAGATTGTTCTCTTCAAGTCGTCTATAGTCTTCAGCTCCTAACTCTCCTTCCCTGGATCTGAGATATTGCAACGAGTACAATATCTCAGCAAGCAATGCTTGGTAGGGGATTCAAGAAACATAATAATTGACAAGGTAATTCCAATACTTCATAATCTCATTATCCTTAAACATACTCTTTACTTTGAAGTTATGTATATCTATATACATACATACCCTTCATGGGTAAACCAGTTAAGTTTGTGAAAGTAGTCAAATATCATTCCCAACTAAGCTAATTAATTCTCTTCATTTTGAAAATTGAGTATTACACCTAATCTTATACTGGGAATTTCCCTTCTTGGGAAATATTGGTAATATACAATTACCTAGCATTTCATTATGCTATAACATAAGGCATTTCACTATGCCTATTCTCATATGCATCATAGTGCAAAATAATTAGAAAGGTTGCTATGCTGCAGTCTGATCCATACTAGCGCGCTCGGATAACTGCCCTGTTCACCATTGATACCACGGTGAAAAATATTATGTCACTGCTCGTATGGGGGGGAAAGACTTTCACAGTGGTAGCCTTCCCATAATTGCCACCACCCGACTTTTAGCCTCTCTTAGGGCAAGGTATCATCACATCATCAAATTTCAAGGAGCAGGTGGCCAAACCCTCATAACTCCTCTAGCAATAGCATTCCCCTAGGCTTATGCCTATTAAAACAAACTCACAAGCCTCCAAGCTTGTATGTAAAATAGATGTCATATATATCAGACCATATGTCTATTTACTTAGGGCTGAAATATTTCCTAGTTCCCTATTCACTTATAGTTTAATCCTTACCATCTTATATGTGTTTGGTTAGATCATAAGGTTTTCAAGAGATTTAATACAAGTATTAACATTACTCTTGTCAACATAAGATCATGAGTACAATCATGTATATCTCATGTAAATGCATTTATCAAATCCTCTTACCTTTAAAGAGTGATCTCTTTTCCCCAAATCTTCCATGATCCTGGCTGATGTATATGATCTGTACATCCATATGTATTGTCAATATATAAATTATAAACCATCCTATTGATCACTAGATCTGATGTTTAAAATGATCTTTAGATCATTCATATCTAAGTATTTTTCTATCTATAAGTCTTTGTATGTCCATCTCCTTGATCTTGATCTTTCATAGATCCATTGATTTACAATCTTCACATGTTAATAAAGATCAGGATCCTAGATCTTCTATCATCTAGTTCTTCTTTAATCTAAGTTCAGTTATTGGATCATCCCTATGGAGGATGATCTTGGTTTTCTTCCTTGAATCATCTTTGATCAAGGGTTTGGATTATCTAATCTAATGAACTATAACAAGTATACTAATAAACATGCATACTAAGTACAATATAGTGTTCTTATTCTTATTGATCTTGATCATTCAAGATCTAATGGATCTTGTTTGATCATCCTTATCTTACTTACTGTTTTTATTAGGGTTAGGTAATTTACTAACCTTTTATGCTCTTATTATTATTATTCAACCAGTTAATGTGCTGGTTGAAGGTAGCTTATTCAAGCCTAAATCTAGACTGCTCTTATTTCCAATTGGCTAAGGCTTACTAGCTGAATGGGTGAACACAAGGTGGTTACTTCAATCCTCATGTAAGGAGGCGTTTAGACCTCACAAACGTCATCGGAAGGTAGGGGAAGAGCGAGGCTCTATTAGATAACCCCCTTAATCACTATGTTCATCATTCACTAGAATGACCATAGCTCAACCTTCATAAGGTTCCTATAAGCATGTTTACCCTAAGTACTCTTTCTAATGGATTTTAATTAAGTCCATGAATATTTATAATGTCATTCATGGGGTTTATTATTCTTTTCCTAATTTGGACCAAGGATTTGATAATCCTTATATTGTCCTACTAACTATAGCCCTTACTAATTAAGTCCAAAGTACTCCATTCTTATTTGTGTCATGAAACTCTACTTTCTCATTAGATTACATTTTTGATGTTTTATGCTCTTTATCTCATAACAAGTAGATCTACTAATAACATTTAACCATAAATGAATTATAAATTCAAAGCATAAAACTACATAATTTAACATTTAATGATAATGAGGCAAGGTACTTAAAATAATTAAATCTAGCACCTTATGATAACAATGAAATCACATATCATGCTAAAGTCTAAATGTTATACTAGCATGCTTTATAACATAATCATATTTAAAATGCTATTATATAAAATGAAACTAATTACATTAACATTTTTAGAAACCTTTACTTATGATCCAACCATTTGATCTTAGATCTTTTCCTTTGATTAAGGATTTTAGTTATATTTAGGGAATTTTCCTTATTAAGGTCAAAAGATCATATTGATCTATTTTTGTCATAATCCATCCATGATTTCCATGGAATTCATCATATCAACATTTATTCTTTCCATCCCAAGGATCTAATCACACTTGATCTCATTGATCAAGTGGGTCCCTTTGTATTTTTAGGATTTTTCTACCATAATGGGTAGATCCCTTAATATATCTCATATATATCCAATTAAACCATAGATCTCACTTTATTTCAATAGGATATCATTATTAAAACATATTTTTAAGATCTGATCATCTTAGATCTTGAAGATCTAGGTAATTGGAAACTTATTTCTTTAATACAGAAAGTTTTTACTAAATAGTATGTCCATTTTATTATTTCATCAGAAAATAGAGGTTTCAAGCTTTCCATAGCTTCTTTCCAATCTCAATTTGGAGTTCAGATGACTCCGAAATTGGATCTGGAAGTTCACAGTCCTTCCTAGGGCCTGGATTTGATCTGGGCCCAAGGAACGGACGGCCCAGATCTTTCGGGCGGAAAACCAAACAGGGTGGACGCGTTCGGTTCGTTGGGCACGTCCACTAGGATGAATGGAGGAAGCACCCTTGAGGTGAGTCCACAGACACGGATGGGACGAGCGGAACGCTTGTCGTCTGCGTGCCCGTAAACGGGGTTCTCATCTGGCGCATCCGCTCATGGATTTGACGGATGCGCCGTTGTCTCGCTTGGGATGATGCCCCATGCACAGCGCACAAGCCATTTTCGACGATGCGTCACGTGTGCGTCTTGGGCGCCGTTAGATCCGGAGATCAGACAATCCATTCTGGACCGTCCAATCAATCCTCTCTCAATTGAAGGCCCAAAACGTCTCTGATCTTTGTGAAAATTCTACCCTGGGGGTTTTGGACCCTTATGGATAGTATTCAGAATTTTCATCTGAGTACTCTATCATCTAGAATTAAGGGTTCTTGTGTTTACTTTATTTTTACCTTTTTATTACCAAAATAAATTACAATAAACTAAAAATTACATAAAACAGTATTAAACATCTATGGAAAGTATTTTCACCTACCTGATTGGAGAAAAAACTACGATTGTATGCCTAATTTTAAAAAATACCTTGTTGATGAAGATATGGCCTAAGATCCATCTTTCTTGCAAATTTTCGTTGTTTGAACCATTGGATCTTGAAATTTCTTTGGGGGTTTTGTAGAATAGATATGTTGGGAAGTTTTGGATGGTGGAATTGATCAAATTAGATCTGAAAAAAAGTGCCTAATTGATTTTAGGTCTCTTGTTCTAATCTAAAAAGAAAAACAAATTGAAAAGAGAGATATATCTTGAAAATTTTAGGTTTTTGGGGCGGGATCTAGGTCTAATTTTTCAGGGAGAGTGAAGAAATTTTTTTTGGGATTTTATGAGGTTTTTTGGAGGATTTTTGGGGTTGCATTTATAGGCATTTTGGGTCTTTTTCATGATTATAATATTTTATTTTTTATTATTAAATGGCATGAAAGTCTCCCATGCTCCATTTTTTCTTCCCCATGCCCCATTTTTCTTCCCCAAGACCAGCTGATGTTTGTTGACCCATGAATTCACGTGGACTACTGATAAGATTGGTTTTTGGGTCCCTTGTGGGCCCCATGTGGGCCCCACATGGTGTAAAAAGACCGTTTTACCATTTATGCATAAAATTTTGGGTTTTATTCCCATGATCTCGGATTTGAGTGTACTTAGTGGCGTTGGATTTGTATTTCTCAATACATTCTAAATTTTGATGTCTCATATTTTGATTTTAGGGAGATTTTGATTTTTGGGTAAAATTACTATTTTACCCCTTTTGTCCAAGAAATGAAGAAACTTAAGGATTTCTTATCCAAATTAAGAATTTGTCGTGCTTACAGTCATTTTGAAGGTTTTGCTAAGTTTAATTTCAATTTTACATGTCTTATGATTTGATTATACTTTTATAAAAAGTATATTCTAAATAACCCTAATATTTCAGCCCAAAATATCTGAAACTCAAACTTTATTGATTTTCTCAATCAATTACAAAAATTGGGGTTATTACAATTAAACCTTTTAGTGGAAACTTTATTGTTGTATACTTTAACGATATACTTGTGTACATCAAGAGCCAAGAGGAGCACTTAACTCATCTTCAACAAATACTATAGTTGTTGAGAGAACATAAGTTGTACACCAACTTGAAGTGAAACTTTTTCACAATTAGCTTAATTTTCCCATGCTTTGGTGTTTTGATGGATGGAGTGATGATGGACCTAAGCAAGGTGAATTCTATTATTAGCTAGCTAATTCCTAAGACTCTCTTTGATAACAATAGCTTTCATGGCTTAGCTTTATTCTACATGAGGTTCATAGAAACTTCAGTATTATAATTTCTCTAATCATTGAATGCTTGAAAGGTGGAACATCTAAATGGATGGAAGAAGCACAAAAGAGTTTTGAGTTAGTAAAGAACATGGAAACTATTGCCCCTATACTATCTTTACATAATTTATTTGTCCTTATGAAGTACAGTGATGATTCCATTATTGGGATTGGTACTATTCTAAGTTAAGAAGAGAAGCTAATTGCTTTCTTTAGTGATAAGCTTAGATGTTCACTCCACAACTACTCCACCTATGATAAAGAGTTTTAGCTATTATGCAGGCATTGGAACAATGGAGTTAGTAATTGCTTTCGCAATTTTTCATTCTATATGTGGATCATGAAGCATTAAGATTTCTTCGAAGTCAACAAAATCTCACATGAGACATATTGTATGGGTTGAGTTCATCTAGTTCTTCATTTTCATAATTAAGTATAAATTGGGTAGGCACAATGTGGTTGTTGATGCCTTAAGCACGATATATACTTTGTTAACTATTTTAAATACTAAAGTTGTTGGATTTGAAATAGTTAAGAAATTGTGTGCAAGTGATTCCAACTTTGGAAAGATTGTGGAGAATTGTAAGCATGGTTCTTTTCATTGTTTCATTGTGCAAGATGGTTTTCTTTTTAAGGGTAATCTTCCACCTATTTCCCAATGCTCCCTTAGATAAACAATTATGTATGAAGTACACTATGGAGATCTTGCAGGATACTTTGAAAGAGATAAGACTCTTGCCTTAGCGAAAGATCATTTCTTTTGGCCTAAGATGGCTAAAGATATTTCTAAACACATGCAAGTGTGCAAGACATGTCATCTAGCAAAGAGCCAACTACAAAACACTTGTTTATGTATTTCATTTTTTATTTCTAATTCTCCATGGGAAGAAGTAAGCATGGCTTTTGTTGTTGGACTCCCGCGAACACAACATAATAACAACTCTATTATGGTCATTGTTGATTGGTTTTCTATGATGGCGCACTTCATTACTTATATGAAGATGATGAGTGTATCACGTGGCAAACTTATTCTTCATCGAAGTTGTACTTCATGGTATCCCTAAGACTATAACTTCTGATTGAGATCCAAAGTTTATGAATCAGTTATGGTATTCATTATAGAGAAAACTTGGGGACTCATTTATAGTTCAATTCTTCATGTCATCTTCAGACCAAAGGACAAACAAAAGTTGTTAATAGAAGTCTATGAAACTTACTAAGGAGTTTTGTGGGAAAGAATATCTATCAATGGTATACGATAAGAATCCTTTGGTCCTATTGAATTAATATCCCTAACACTAATCAATAACTTCAGCAAAGATGCCAAAGAAACAACTAAGCAAATAAAGAAGATGCATGAGCAAATCTAAGCAGAGATATCATGGTAAAACAAGAACTACAAAGAGTGAACTAGTAAACATTAGAAACTAGCATTTTTTTATGAAGGAAAGTTGGTGTGGATACATCACAAGAAGGATCATTTTCCTCAAGGGTAGAACACAAAGCTCAAACCAAGAGTAGTAAGTCCTTTTAGGATTTTGAAGAGAATTGGTAACAATGCTTATAAGCTCAAGCTATCGGTGGACTATGATGTTTCAAACAACTTTGATGTGGAAGAGAATTCACCATACTTTGGAGAGGATGATGAAGACAACTCAGAGTTGAGTTCTTTTCAACTCAGGAAGAATGACGTGGGAGTGTCTCAGAATTCTAAAATTGATGTGGATCAAGGAAGACCAAGGGTAATCTAGTTTTGGAAGGTCAAAATCAACTTCAAAATCATTTGGAAAATGAGATCATTTGCATGATTATTCATGGATGTGAATATGTCACTAATAGAGAAGTTTCAACAGTTTTGATCCTCCAAAAGAGATGTTTTTTAGACTAATTGAAAAACACCTAAAATTCTCTAAGGGTTGATGTTTCAAACTAAATTTTGATGATCGTGAAATTCTATATGGATGTTTCTAATATGTTTCCTAGAGGATGTTCATTGACCAATCAAAGTTTCCAAGCTTAAAGAATCCCTACAAGTCATTCTTGGTCAAGGGACAATGTGTTGACTAAGTCAAAGGTGCTATCTAACATGGCTAAGGAAAGTACTTGCTTAGGAAGCAATGGGGCATAGGAACTTGCTAATATTGTATTACATGTAATTTTTAGTTGTTTGAATGTAGTTGATAATTATATAATGTTTAACAAGAAGATAATTGGCAGCTTCCAAATTAGAAAAGTCTCATTGTGTAAGTATCTTATACTTAGAAGGCATGATTTAGCTTACGAAATTAGCTAACTAAGAGAGTTACTTATTTGGGAGGGATGTTCCCATTTATAAATACCATAGATATGAATCAAACAAATAGAGTTAGTTCAAGCTTATTCAAGGACATTTACTAAATGACATTTTTGTCTATTGCACTCTAACAGGTTAGATTATTTGGTGTGTTTTCCATTGGATTGAGATAGACACGATGCATCTTAATTCCATGAGTTTTTGTATCACTTGGTGGATTCCTAGTGTGGTGAGATGTTTTTAATTCTATATCCACAATGTGGCGAATGATGTATATCCTCATAGTGGTGAGTTAAATCCAACATAAAGTTATATATCTCTTGGTGATGTCTTTATATTGAAGAGTGGTGAACTAATTCATTCTTGACTCCTACAGTGGTGATTACTTCGTATCCGTGTAAGGACTAAACTCTCAAATTAATGGACGTTTTGTTTACCTTTATCTAACATTCTATAGCTCAGTGGTTGTGAACATTCTATATCCATTGGGAAAGAAAGATTATGCCGCATTAACTTTGTGATCTTTCTTTTAGTAACTAGTTATCCAATGTCGAATACAATGTCGCACCTAAAAGTAATTGAAATCAAACTATGATAAGATTTTTCCTAACATGAGATTAACTTCTGGAGGACTTTTTCTTTATATATAAGTGATGAAATAGAGGGAGAAATTAATTGCAACACTAAAATAAAACCCCTGTGAGTAGTTTCTCAAAAGGAAAAACCAATGACTCACTTTCTTTCCTAGGTTTTCTAAAGTTTAAACTTCCAACTAGCTTCAAGAGAAGAAGAAGAAGTAAGAGGTATTGATTTTCAATTATTGATAGGCTAACTATAAGGATTGTAATTTTGATTCTAGCAAGGTACATTTATATCAACTCAAAGTTTAAATTACTAAATCGCATTATTCAAGTTTTGATCATAGACTAGATTGTAGGTTTCTAGTTACAAATTGAGAAAAGTTCTCAACCTTCCATAGATTTTTCAATAAATTAAATTTCTTTTGTTAAATTTTTCATACCAATTAAGACACTCTCTATTTCCCCCCACAAAATTTAATATCCACAATTGAGCATAACTTAAGAAAGTGCATTGGTTCTTCCTCCAGAACATTTTAGTCAAGTATGCTATTGCTTCCTTGTGTTATGAAAGGATCCACCACCAAATCAAGTCTTAGAGAGTTTAAATTTATATCCAAAGCAGAGGCTCCATCTTCCCTGAAATGTATTCCCCCTACTTCTGATTTTTAATTTATGTGCATTAGGGTTTGTCCTATTTCTAGGCTCATAATGCAAGGATCTAGTTCATTAATGGGGTATTGGAAGGAACTGGGTTTGGCCAAGAAATTTGCTTGATCCACTACTCTATTCCCTTGGAAAGTTGCTACCCTAATAGTCAAAGTTGTCTTTAGTATTTGTATACTTGGACTTTTCTTTCCACTCCAGGCGATGTAGGACTAATTCCATGTCCTTCACCCGAGCCTCGAACTTGCCAGCCTTCTTTTGGCCTGCCCTCATTGGCCCAAGGCTTCACGGGTTTTTACCACACTTTTTTTTATAAAATCTTTTACAATTGTGGGGCCCCGAGCTGAAAACTATTCAAAAACCAAATAGTAGAAAATAAGGATTATAATAAGGCCTTAAAAATTCTGAGTGTCATTTCTTTTTATAAAAACAAGGATTTTCAGAGGAATGAATATCACATTCCTACCAAAAATCTGGCAGAGTCTCCTCTATATTTTGGACCCCATGCACTTAACGCATGCAATGCGACAACCTAATAATCACAATGTATGTATAAAATAAGTAATAGAGACTCTATCTCCCTCCAAACGTAGCCACACACATTTCTATTTAATTTAAATAAATAAATAAACATTTTGGTAATGTTAAAAAGGCTAGGAATTAGACCTATATACCTAGGATCACTCCCGTCATAGCCATTCACTTAAGCGATAATAAATACACATCCACATGTATATTTCTAATAGAGTCATGAAATAAATTTAACTACATAAGATTTGTAAGAATCTTTAGAAGTCTTTACCTATACCTCACCTTAATTCAAAATCACTTCCTTGTAGCTCCCAAGTCAAGCCTCTATGCCTTTTCCTTTGCTCGAGTCATTTGAACCTAAGATATTGTAAACAAGTACAATATCTTAGCAAGCTTTTGCTTGTGTAGGTAGTATCATCATCAACATATAATTTTATGTAGTATTAACTTAAAAAAAGGAAAATAATAATATGTTATATAATTTAGTAGCATATGATGCCTAATGAACTGTATTATATACTCTGAAATCTCACCATGCCATTTCAAATATATATCATGCTCAATCATTTCAAATCATCAGTTCTAACACCCATGTGTATTATTTTCAAAATAATAATAACATTCGCAAAGCATTTTACAAGATATGGAAGATTCACCACAACTCTTTCCATGCATCAAAATCCATAGAGGAAAGCATTTAAATCATAAAATTTTTAAATACAATGATGGTATTTCAATAAGTACATATACACACAAATATAGTCCTCTGAACCATCGAGGTCTCACAAGTGTAGAAACACTTGTAATCTGGCCATCTGTTGTTGGTCATGAGTACTCATTATAGACCTGAATTTCAGGGTTCCATGCACTTGTGCTGTCACATAATATACATATTAATCTAAAAATAATGGACCCTATGCGCTGCGGACAAAACTCATATCAAGTCAACGGCTGTCATGTCAATACCTAGACTGACAGACTTCCTACATCATGAGCATGGGGGACATGGTGCGCAAGGCTATGACCTACCCATGATGTCATACATGAATTCAGCCCTCCCTGGCCTAATATCTCACATATACATAAAGTTTCAGAAGGGAGATGATCAGTCCACACCCTCTTAGCACATCATTCAATGGGCCACCATATGCCCTCCATAACATAAATATACTAGGCATCATTGCATGCCGTCATAACATATAAAACCATAGAAATCCATGCATCAATGAAATCATGTAATTTAAATCTCATAATATGATATAGCCATGTAAAAGCCACCACCACAAGGGATGAGTTTGAGAGTTTAGTATTCCTCATCGTTTCATAAATTATAAAATCCAAGTAGTTCCAAATATGTTTTCATGCATAAGTTTCTAAAATGATAGCAAAACAACATAGCATTTCCAACCAATAAATCTCATGAAATATGATTATGTTAACTACATAAATCAGAAAAATCAAAATTCCAAATCCTCAGCATTTCCAAATATGACCGAGTATTTATCAATAGTTTTCATGTTTCAACAAGAGTATATTGATATCAAAACTACCTACCTCCCTTATTGTGCTTCACGACTTTATTATATCTCCCCTTGATTATTTGTCGATCACCTAATCAAACCAACTTTTAGATTTAGTGTCAATGCCGATTCATATGCTCAGCATTACAAGAGAATCCATATATTCCTAATCAAAAGTCGTTAGTTTATCCATCCATTTCTATGATTTGTGCTCTAACCATATATTTTCAAAATATTTTTACAAATTGAGAGTTAAAGAACATGATTGTAGCATCTGATCATCGATCAAATGTTGCCAAGTTCCTCTTCCACACCTATCTGATCCAACAACCAAGGTTTTCCATTAGCTTTTTGTCCAAATTTCACAATCTTTATCACATCCTAGCTAATTTAAGGTCTTAGGATTCATTTATGGCATGTGATCATCGATTAGATGTGAAGAAGTCATTGTGTGAACAGTGACCGATCGTGTGAAAACCCAAATTTTCTGGAATTAATTGGAATTTTTACAAAAATCAAGGTGAAATATTATATTGAATATAATATTAATTTTAAAAAAAAGAATCAAGTCTTGAAACATAGATATTTGGAATCATTCACGGGAAACCAGTAAGAATGACTATAAGGACCCTAAAATTTGAGCTTGGGTGAAAAATCCTTATTTTTTGTAATTTTTGTGAATTTATATTTACCCATAGGGGTAAAATGGTCCTTTCACTTTTGGTGGGTCCACAAAAGTTAGCTGGGCTTGGGGACAACCAGTACAAGGAATATCAATGATGAAGAATAAACATGATGAGGAATCTCTTTTGAATTTAATAAGAAAAGTGAAATTTTATTTAAAATAAAAATAATTAAAATTTTAATTAAAATAATGCAAAAATAAGCCTATAAATCCCTCCCCTAACAATCCCATGAAATTGTACCAAAATTCTCTCTCTCTCTCTCTCGCTCTCTTTACAATTACAAAGCGCTTCTGCAGACTCACTGAAGGAAATATTCCCTCACGGAGCATTGGGAGCATCTACGGACTCATCGTCTCTGATTGAATAGGGTTTCCGCCTGAAAACCCTAATTCAATTAGCCATTCAAATTTGGCCATTGGATTTCAATCTTAACTATTGGATGGATTCGGGCTAACCTGATCTATAGAAGCCTTAAGATTCCAAATTGATCGGAGGTGTATTCACTAGTGAAATCACTGAAAAAATAGTAAGTCCGGCAACCCTATATTTTTTGATGTGGATCTCTCTTATCCAGCTATATTCTTCAATTCTGGATACCTCAGATAGGTTCCTCATCCTCCACTATCTATTCCAGTAGTTTTTATGGTAAGAAGATCACCGGACTGAATTTTTCGGTGAGATTTCTTTAGTGAATCCAGTACCAATGAACTAGCCTGAAAACTTTCATAAAACATGATTTTTTTGGAGTTCTTGAGCCATTGGATGGATTCCTAGTACTCAAAAACACCAAGGTATGAAATCTGGCCCCTTAACATGTTCAGATCTAGGAGATCGGGGAAAAGGTTGATCTGACAGTCCAGATCAGACAGTCTCGCTTATCCCCACTCACTGCTTAGTACACAATAGCTATCACTTGTGGAATGAGGTGGAGACATGCCACTGATCATCCCCGTCAATCCGCAAGACCCAGATTGAATCTAGGCCCTTGTTTTGATCTAAAAACTTAAAACTCTAATTCAGAGCTCATTTTAACTCCAAATCAAGATTGGAAAGAAGCTCTAGATTCCTAGTAAAGAGTAAAATCTAATGGAAATATAAAGTTTAGGTTTTATTCACTATAAAATTTTGTAAATTACAAAAAGTGGTACGAATTCCCAAGATCAGTCAAAGCTGACATGATCAGACTTCATATTTCTGATCCATCAGTGATCTAGTGATGAGGGAACATGGAATCAAGAGTTAGATGTGATTAATCTAGGATGAATTAAGAAATTTAACCTTAATGGAAGAGAAATCTTAAAAATGATCATGGATCTACTTGATCTGAGTAATCAAGCATGATCAGACCATGAAAATTAGTTTAAATGATGATTTAAAGTTAAGATCATATGAATTGATGAACCTAGTAAGGCTAATTTAGGATAGATTGAGATCTATGCTCTTGATTTTGATAAAATGGCTTAAGATCTTCTTGATCGGTTTGATTAATAAAGATCAAATCATATGATGAAATGCATAAATGATCTAGTGATGATATCACATTAAGAGAATGTGATAGATCTAAATAAAAATGAAAGATCAATATCTAAACCCTTAATGAGATGAAAAATGAATAGAAATCAAAATATGATCTTTGGATCAAAATGAAAAAATATGATATATTCAAATGAGCATGTGAGTTATTATATTCTATTGTAAATATTCTTTTATTTGCTTAGTAGATTTAATTGTTAGATTTACTTATTTACACTTTAATGTTCATGTTATGTAAATTACATGAAAAAAGCATTTAAATAAAAATATATATTGATGAACATTTATAATGAATATGGACATGGACTTAATAATAGTAAGGGCTATAGTTTGTAGGACAATATAAGGAATATCATTTCCTTGGCACAATTTAGGAGAATAATAAACATCCATGAATGACATTATTTATGTTCATGGACATAAGTTAAAATCAAGTAGAAATGGAACTTAGGGTATACGAACTCATAGGAACCTTATAAAAGGATGAACTAAGGTTACTCTAGTAAATGCTAAACATGGTGGTTAAGGGGGTTCTCTAATAGAGCCTTGCTCTTCCCCCACCTTCTGACAATGTTTGTGAGGTCTAAATGTCTCCTTACATGATGATTGAATTAACCACTCGGTGAGCAGCTTTTAAGTAGTAAACCTTAGTCAATTCTGAAATAAGGAGTTGTCTAGTATTAGGAAAGAAATAAACCATCTTCAACCAGTAAGACATTAACTGGTTAAATAATAATAAGAAGAACATAAAAGATACCAAATTATCTAATCCTAATAAAACTTGTAAGTAAGATAAGGCTGATCAAACAAGATTCATTATGAGATCTTGAATGATCAAGAACAATAAAGAGAATTATAATTTAGATTAAATGTTTGATTTTGTATAGATGTTAAATTTAAATGTAGATCAATAAATTGGATCCTTGATCAATGCGATCCAAGGAAAAGGATCCAATCATCCTATGTAAGGATGATAAAATGAACAACTAGGAAGTATAAATGAGTTTAGAAATGACTATATACTATGATTTGACAGATATATGAAGAATACGATAATCAAGATCAATGAGAAGATGGATTGTTGAAAGTAAAGGTAGGTGGACCTTAAGAATATATTCAATGTAGAATATACATGTATTTTACACATGATCTTATCCTGATAACTATAGATTGATTATAATTGCCTTAGAATTGTTTATGAATAACAAATGATGTTGAAATGAACACAAAGTGATTGATTAAGTAATTATGAAATTACTTAATAAGTAGAATGAGTAGATTTGAACTACATAAGTTGGACCCTCAAATCTTAAGGAAAAAAGTTATAGGCATGTCCTATTATAACCAGACACATAGTCTGTAAGTATTGAAATATTATTTTCCATACAAGCATGGAGGCTTGTGATTTTGTTTTAAGACAGGCTTATACCTGGGGATGCTAATGCGAGAAGAGTTATGAGGGTTTGGCCACCCACTCTCTGAAACTGATTATGATGATGATACCGTGCCCAAAGAGAGGCAAAATGTCAGGCGGGGCAATTATGGGAAGGCTGCCACTGTGGCAGCCATGGTTCCCCCCATACGAACGTGGATCTATATTTTTCACTATGGTATCAATGGATTATTAAGCAGTTATCCAAGTGCGTTGTACGGATTGAGATTGCAAGCATGGTAGTCCTTTAATTATTTTGCATTATGATACAATTGAGATATGATATAATGAGATGCCTTATTTTATAGCATGATGAGATGCTTGGTAAAAGCTATTACCAATGTTATATTGGAGGATGATTCCCAATATGATATGATTATATATTAACACCTAATGTTAATATTAAAATCAGTTTGGAAATGAGATTTTATTAATGATATTGACTATATTCATGATTTTTAGTGGTTTTATTTATATGTAATATATACATATATTTCATATGATGAGGAAGGATGAAATGGTTATCTAATTATATAAATTGATTTATATCATGGATATAAAGAACTATTAATTTTGAGATACATTGATTATATTTTTTAAATCCCCTACCAAAAATAGCTTGCTGAGATATTGTAAATGTTTGAATGTTTACAATATCTCATATTCAATTAAGGAAGATTGAGAGCTCAAGACTTGAGGATAATCATCACCGAATTACTACTCAGGGTATTTACTTTAAAGAAGATTGTATTGATTGTTTTGCACTTTGGATTGTAATATTTGAACAATTTATGTAATGACTACCGGGGCTGTGTATGTGAACCACTAAATTGATCCTGATTTTAATAAAAGCATTTCTATTGATATTCAATGGAAATTTTATTTTATACAAAAATCTATGTATGATAAGTAATTTGAGATAGCACTTAGGTTTTTGACAAATCAATTTCAAAGAAAATATGTTTTTGCTGTTTGTATTTTAAAAGATTTTCAAATTTTTGGGCCTTACCTTTGCAAATATTTATGAAAACGTATTTTAAAAACCCACGTCGTCACAAATCGGACGGCATAGATTTGTCTAATCTATTTCACCTTCATATCATAAAAATCTAACTCATCCCATTAATTCAGGGATAGCAAGTTTACTGGTAGCATCTGATCATCGATGAGATGTTCCCAGACAACATTTAAATAGGAAAAAGATCGGACGACTGAGATTGTCCAATCCATGTCCTGACTAGATTGACAATCACAGTCTGATCCTAACTACATCAGGCATATGTTTTGCTATTTCTACTCATTGATTAGGAAATCAACGGTTGGATTATCCTAAAAACCAAGATCTAGTATGAACAGTGAAGATCTAGTTTAGAACTCTAAATCAAAAGGTGGTTATCATAGATCTTACCTTTAAGGCATGTCTCCAACTTCCAATTGTAGCCAGAGAAGGAAATTTGCTGTTGATTTTTCGTCACTGACAAGTCACGATCATCCGTATTGTTTTCCCCTATTTTCCTCATCAAAAACTTGCCTAATTAACAAGCAACAATAGGGGTTTTTCTCATGATGGCTAGGGGAAGACAGTGAACGGCTCCAATCGTCGACCAAGGATGCCTTTTACTCTGTCTTTTCCTATGACCAGTGTAAGACTCCTCATTGTCGATCTGTTTCTGCTATCAATGGTGGGCAAATGGATGAAGGAGGATGGATTGGCTCCTCCTCTTCTAACTCCCACCTCCCTTCTCCTTCTCCCCCACTCTCTTCTTCTCCTTTTCCCTCCTCTCTTCTCCCTCTTCTCTTCACTCTCTCCCTCTCTTTGTCGGGCTAAGAACAAATCGTTAGGTCTGTTCGTCATTTCTTTAAGTGGGAGGGGTGCTTGCATAAAATACGGTCCCCTCTGTGTTAAGCCTTTTCTTCTTCTTTTTTACCAAAGTGCCCTTCCTACTTAAATTGTCATAACTTGCTCATTTGAACTCCAATTTCAGCAAACTGAATGTCATTTGAATCGTCTTTTCAAGTACAATCCAATTATGAGGTCTCAATGCTTGATTTGATTTCTATTAAAAGGTTAATGTTGTAAAACTTAAACATGAATATTTTTTAATTTGCACTTATTAAAAGAAATTCATATTTATTTTAAATGAAGCCTAAAAATTTAGGGTTCTTACACTTAGTGAATCGATAAGTTTTAAATTTTTATCCTTCTCTCAACAAATGAAGGTGAACAGGAGGACTTTATGTGTGATTTCCTACTTCATTAATCAACATAAATCCTTAAAATTAATTATTTTAGATAGAATGCATTGAGAAAAAGAAAACCCAAATCTTAGATTCCAATTTTCATTTGAAAGGGTGTCAAACAAAGATCTTCAAGTATACTACTTGTTGTTGTTTGCATGAACCATAATAGTTTTGCTTATGTTTTAAACTTGAATTTTTCTTTAATTTATTATATTTTTTATTGATCCAAACATTGATTATGTTCTAATCTAAGTTACAAAGTGTTTTATATCAGTTCTTAGTGAGAAATCGAAGTTTAAATTATTGAATTTCATTGAAGAAGCTTAACAGATACTATTGCATGTTGATAAACATAGCATGTTTATAATTGAATATAAAATTATTAATTCTTTTTTGTTGAAATCTAACCATACCATTATATTCCTTGTTATTTAACTATATAAGATGCCAAATTTCATTGAAAATTATCATTGGGAAGTCATTAATCTTAGTGGCCAAAGTCAGTAACTTAATCCCGAGTTATTGATTTAAAGTATGGAACTTGAATATAAAATTAAATCCATTGTTTCTTCTTCTGTTCTTTCTCACCAACATATTATTGCCAAAAACATCTTCCTTGTTCTCATAATTCTCAAAGGTAGAAATAAATGATAATTTTTAAAAAAATGATAATTTAAAAAGAAAAATTCAATGTTAGTTTAATTTTGTTTGATTGGTTTCATCTGTGTACTATACAAACATGTATTCTTATTTGAAGTGAGAAATCCAAATCTTTGTTTTGCAGGTTTATCATTACTATTAGTTTGACATTTTTTAAATAATTTGTTGTATTTTTTAAATATTTATTATTATTACTATTATTATATATTCAATTATTTTTATTTTAGATGGCTAGTAGGATCACTTGACTTAGTGGAAAACTAGGATCGGTAGTTATCTAAGTTTTTTGAGTTTTCAAGATTTTAAACATTGGGGAAAAGTTGAATAGATATTGAGACTATCCTATTTTTCCAAGAGCCAAGGAACCTCTTTGAATATTGTTTTAGAGCTACATCAACATGATCTTGGGAAGGAAGGATCAGAATCGTGTTATTTTTGTCCTCTGCCACTCAAACATTAATCTGCCCTTTGAGATTTCACTTTATCTCCCCCAATTCTAAAATTTCTCTATTTTGGTTGATTACCATGCAACAAGGAATCTTCCATTATGAGGATTACTCATTATTTTCTCCAATATGTGGGAATATCTAGAGATTCCCGAATTATGGAACACCTTTTGCATTGAACATTAGACTTGCAATTAATATAATGGCACCTATGGCATTCCTACTATAGAAGTTTTGACATGTTTCTTTCTAATAGGGAGTTAAAGGCCTTTTTGTTCTTCTTTGAAATTTTTACTTCCCATTCCTAAAATGCTTAGAGTAAACTTTTTAGGAATTTCAGTTCCTCTTTTGATCTTCTAAAGTGAAGGTTATCTAAGTTTCAGTCTCTGTGCTAGAGGTACTAGAAGATTCATTTGAGCATCTTCTACTAGAACCTTGAGAGTCCCTTTAAAAGGATGGTGAAGCCTTTGAGTCTTTGTTCCACACTCAAGTGCTAAGTTGAGCAACCAGAGTAAATCTTTTTACTTCAAGGGTTTGTGTTGCATTGCATTTATGATTGTGTACTGTCAAGATTTATGAATGATAAGGTCCTACACGTATCCAAATTTCCCTCTCTGTTTTTCCTTGGGTAAGAGGTGTTCAAATTCTTTTAATCTTTGGACCGTATCAAAATTAAAAGTTCTTCAAGCAATTAGTAGAGTTATGTGCATATGCACATGACTCAGAACACAGTGACTTAATCTATTCATTTTTTGTCTGTGTCTGACATTGAGTCAGATTATAGTGATTTAATTTATTCATTTTTTGTCGGTGTCTGACGTTAAGCCATGAGCTGAATCTTTTTTATCATTTTGGTAACATTAATTTTGCTAAATGACAATATTAAATTTTACAATTTTGATATTTTCTACATTATAAAATGGATTATCATCTTGTTAGGTTATTTAGTCGTCATTACCACTCTGTCAAAGGACTACTAGGATCACTTAATTGATGAGATCTTTGCAGCATTTCCTACTTACAACTAGGCCAAAAAGATGAATGATTTAGATCACTAAAATTTGAGCTTAACCCATCAAGCAACAAGTTATATAGTTCAAGTGAGAGAGATTTGGGAAGTAAATCTAGGAAATATCATGGCAGATTCTTTAGCCACATATTTCATTTCTCCCTTTTTATTTATTTTTTAATTATTTATCCCAGCTATAAATTGATGTTCCTCTAGTTTGCTCACTTTGTCCAAGTCACAGGTAGGGAGTTTCCAATATATATTGAATAAATAATATGTTAAAAGATTGGACCTTATTTAGTTGCGTAGGAATAACAACACTCTAAGAGAAATACCTAGAGGGAGTTAGATCAATAGATAGATAATATGTTAAAAGTCGGACCTTGTTTAGGTGCGTAAAAATAACAAGACTCCAAGAGAAATGTCTAGTGTCAAATGAGGAACATAGGTGTGTTCCGGTAATAAGACTAACAGAAATGACTAGTGTGAGTTAGAGGAGGGGGGGGTGTGATGGGGGTGGGGTGTTGGTTGGGGTTCGAAGATGGGGTAACATAGTTGGAGATTAGCAAACTAAATTTTTATTGGCAGATGCAAAAGCCTGTAGATAAAACGTCACAATTTCAAAACAACAACGTTTTCTAACGACTGTGCCACTAAAATTTTCTTTCTAAATGCCCTCGGCCTCTTGTTACTGCCAGATTTTGGTATGGCTTTTTATTATTTACAAAATACCTTTCTGCCTATTCTCAAAATACAGTCCATTTCAGAATATCCTTCATCGATTTCAAAAATATGCTCCCACCACATCTTCGAACTTAATTATGCTTTCTGTTATAGAGTTTCCAAAGTATAAATAGATTCACTTGTGTCCAATATACCCTTCCAACTATGTATAGATAAAATATAACAATTTTTTTTCTTTTCACTAGAGTGAAGAATAATGAAGCAAACTACCTCAAACTTATTATCTTAACAACTTGAAATTTCACCAATAAAGAAAAAAATATATCACTTCAAATCTCCACCAAGTGTAGCAAGGAGACACAGACTTGTTGTTTTTTGTAATCAACTGCGCCATGCAGCTTTTGGCATAAAATATTTATAACATAAATAACTCCATAATATGTCTTCTTCACTCGCTGGGATTTTTTTTTTACTCCATTGATGGATTGTTGTATTATGTGTACTTATATAATATACATAATGAGGCATGCCCACCGTCGTATACAAGGTCCTACTTACATGATCATAATAGTAGCTAATGTGGGTCTCCAATGGGTTGAAATACCAATTGGCCAATCATATCTGTAGTTGGATGCATCCATGGTGGTAGAAGATTTGCCTAGCTTGGATTTCCCGTTGTAGATAAACAATTAAGCATTTACTATAACATGGAACTTAATGTGTAAATTACTCGGTCACATTAAGTGCAATTATGGAAACGAAGCGTTGCAGATATCATTATCACTGCAGCTATTATGATTATGATACAGAGAAACCCAGATCTTCCCTCACTACTAATTAAGCAAAATGTATTTAATTCCATCCCTGATTACAATACAAACAGGCATTATCTGGGTCCCACATTTTCCGCAACAAAGACTAGCCAACTGCACTTGATGTCGCTTTTCAAACTGGAATGTCTTCTTAAGAAAGAGTAACGAGGGTCCCGACCCTACATGAAACCACCTAAATACCCTATGTGCCAGCTTTAATTTGTTTAAGAGTACCATCACAGCTGTATCTAGGGAATCCAACTTCCCATTGACGTCACTGTCTCTCCTTTTCTGCCGTAACCATAGCCACACCGACACATCTGGCAAATCTTGTTTGGCTTTGAGAAGTGCTAAATGACGCTCTTAGCGCACTTTTCGGGAGCTCACTTTTGCAGAATAGGACTTATTTTTGTCAATGTCCAACTTTGCGTGCATGGTTCAAATATCTTGTGGTACGATATTGGCTTTTGCCAACTTGCACTTGAAAACAGATCTCGTTACAAACAATCGCCTAAATCGAGATGCTAGAGCATCTAATCTACGTGTTTTTTGAGCCAGGAATGCTAAATTAACTCCGGTGCGAGGTTTACTTTGATAGCCTATTTTTTAATGAACAGAATCGCTCATCTTTTCCTTGAACATCTTCTTACAGATAAAAAATCATATGATATAAATGAATCTAGTTTGTAAAAAACTGTATTGTTTATGAAGTTTCTAAATTATTCATCTCTGAGCACACTCTGTCAAATTCTTTGTAGATGCTAGAATCATCCAAATTATATAATTTTTTTTATGCATAAAAAAAACTGGAGCAATAATATGAATGGATTCATTCAAAAGTAAGCTCAAAAACTATGGTAATTAGACGGCACACATAATGCAATCAATTTAGTATTTTTCTTTTTAAAATGTTGGACATCCAAAAGTTGGAACAAGTGACCTGAATAAGTCCGATTGTGAAAAGCTGGGCTTATAGAAGTGGTACTGGGACACTATCATAAAGAGGAGAGTTCATTTAGTATTCCTTGTAGTGAAACCCTAATCTAACGAGCAGAGCCAGCAAAATGGATAAAAACCCTTAGAGCTTGTCCTTTAAAAATCTGTGAATAAAATCTGATAAATTCAATCCTGAAAAAAACGAATGGAATCAATCTAATCCTTTAAAACTGTGATCCGAATGAATATATTTGCGAACTTCCACATAAGATTTTGAAAAGTAAAACCAAAAAATAATATGTTAATCTTATTCAGTAAACTTGTTAATTTAGGTACAAAATTTTATATGGAGTTGATTCTTATAACAAGTTATAGAGTTAAAAATTTGAGCCAATGAATTTTTTCTTTTTCTCAAAGAAATAAAATAAGTAATTAGGATTGCTAAAATACAATAATTTGCAAGTCTGCGTGATCTGACCTGGATGAACATGCAGCATCTATCGGATGTCACTGATCTTCTAGTCCGCATCTATGCAGACTCGATGGGACTCAATCCACTTACCAATATTGCTAGCACTACTAAAGGGACTGCATAATCGAAATCATTTATCTCATTATTCCAAGAGTTGCATACGGATGAAACTTTGTCTATAAACTGTTTACAACCTTTAGAACCGCAAACCGCATGAATAATACTAAAAAATGTAGTAAGATTCTTATAATAAAACTAAAAAATGATAGGAATGTATGTTGTCTTAATTTAAGTGCAAATTTTCAAATGTAGTAAGATCCTTCTAATCAGAGCAATGTATTTTCGTTTTCATCAAAGAAATAAAATAAGTAATTTGCAAATCGTGATCTGCACCTGGATGGATACGAACTGGAGTGTCACAGAATCAGCTTATCAACGTTGCCAGCACTACTAAAAGGACTAAGGTGAGATCACATATTTTGAAGCCCACCTTTGCATAATAGGATCATTTATCTCGTTACTCTAAGAGGATGTTGCATACCAAAGGAACAGTCAGCACAGTTGCTTTATAGAGGCTAAAATTATCTAAGTACAGTCTTTTTAATTGATAAAAAGGACAGCTTTTATATTATGCAGTATTATTTTGTATTTTGCAAGAGACTATTTTCAAGCATCAAACCTATAATTTCCCAAGTCACACCAACACACCTTCACCTTAATTCAAAATCTATAGCAATAAGATGGAGTGATCATTATAAGGTAGACTCTAGAAAATAAAATGTGGACACTAGACGACACCCGTAGTAAGAGGGAGTGTCTATAATCAAAACGTTGTTGGTTATTAGAGCAATCTAGACCATTGATTTAACAGATCCATACATCGATGTCCGAAATCAAAACGCTGTAGGTTATTAGAGCAATCTGGACCACTGATTTAACAGATATACATCGATGTCAGAAATCAAATAATCCTCAATACACATCGATGTCCGAAATCAAAACGCTGTAGGTTATTAGAGCAATCTGGACCTTTGATTTAACAGATATATACATCGATGTCCGAAATCAAATAATCCTCAATACAAATGCTGTCTCCCCCTCGTTCGTCAAAGAATCCAAGTGAGTGTAACAATCATCACGTGATGGTAGTGCACCCACTGATGAAAAAAATGAAATAACAAGAAATCTATAACAACAAACAGAAAAACAATTATAGAATCTCTAGACAGTGATACCGACGAAGAAAAGAATAGCCCATCCAAGGGTTAGCCTTGCCAAAATCTTTCTCCCACAACCGATCATCTCGGCACCATTCTGCATCGAAACATAAAGATAGTACGTTAGCAGCAATCACAGGCAAATAGGTTGTGGGCCCACAAATATGCACGCTGCAAAGTACTGGACTTAAGAGAAAGAACTGAAATAAAGCAGGTGTTCGTGCCCTATGACTCGAATGCTAGGCTCAGATCTCCTGACTTGAGATCTTCATCACACAGCTTAACTAAAAAATGTAAAAAGTTATTTTTTAATCCGACATCTGACACATTCAAAACCGATGATCACAGGGAAATTTACTACGTAGCTCTGTCATAGCGGTACTGAGCCAGACATGAGAACTATGCGCACGTTAAGCTGTTCCCTTGACAACTGCTTATTGGCGCCATCCATTCAGCTTATTCGTTACACTATGAAGAAAACAGGGGATGCGACCTCAACAGCGACAATAGTAATAGCTCACGGCATTAAGCTGGTCCGTGCACCGACACGTTTACTCACAAGACCTATCCCAATTGTTCTACCACGCTTTTATTCACAAGATCTCACATATAAGAAGAATGCTAGTCCTACTGCTAGCGACCATATTTTATGAGGCTTACTTATGCGTGATCTTGACTCGTTTATTTTGCTGTTTTAGATATACATGTCTTATTAAATAAAAAGCATATGGGTATTTTTTATTGAATTTTCAAACTGTCGGTTTCTGAACACTAATATTGCAGATTTATTTTACATGTTAGGGTCGTCTAAATCATTTGATTTTTATCTATCTAAAAAACCCAGCACGGTGAACGAAGACCTCAAGGAATTTATGTACGCAACTTTACTTTGTGTTTTTGCAAAAGGATCCTTCAGCTATACTCCCTGCCAGATCTGGCAAGATTTAAGTCTATAGGCTACAATGTCCCGGGGGGATTAATGATATGACCTAGGTAGGAGTTTGATCTGATCGAAACAAAGGGATCTGGACGTCACGCAATGTCTATCCGGTGCATGTTAGAGCGGAACAGAAAAAACACGATGTACAACGTTAAGGGAGAAAATACCTGATCCTGCACAATGGAAGGTCCAGGAGCGCCAATATCGCTAGAAGGAGCCTCAGTAGGTGGTGCTGGAGGGCTCACAGCCACCGGCGATGGTGCTGGAGCATGGGGCTTCTTCGTCTTCTTTTTGCTCGGGGATGGAGCGGGAGTTGCCACCGGTGGGGATGCCACAGGTGCTGGAGGAGGAGAGCTGACTGGGGCAGGCACTGGAGGAGGCAATGCAGGTGGAGGAGAAGGTGGGGAGGTAACTGGAACAGGAGCCGGAGGAGTAGCAGGAGCCTTTGCCGGGGGTGGTGTAGCAGCTGGAGGTGGGGTAGCAACCGGAGCTACTACTGGAGGTGGAGTAGCAACCGGAGCTACTACTGGCGGTGGGGTTGCCTTTGGTGGAGCTGCTCCCGGTGCAGTTGCTGGTGGAGAGGAAGCGGCTGATGGAGGGGTGGCTACCGGGGTTGGGGTTGTAGGTTGTGTCGGTGCAGTAGCGGCTGCCGGCGGCGAAGAAGTTGGCGTCGTAGAAGTTGGAGGTGCCGGTGTTGTAGGAGCGGCAGCGGGAGAGGGAGATTGACCACCGACGGTGGTTATAGAAATACAGAGGAAGGCAATGGCGAATAGAGAACACCGATCCATGGCTCCGGTTGTTATCGTGCGCACTGTTATGTGTTAGCCTGCGCCTACTAGGTAGTGTGAGATGGGTTACGGGAGGGAAAGTGAGGGAATAAATAGCAGGGGGAGGTTCGGTTTTACGCAAGAAAACAAAATAGGCCGCATCCATCGCGACTCACCACAGCCTGTAAAGGGCCCACATTGGAGCATGAGAACGTTTGTGATTAGGGATTACCAATGGAAGAGTGCCACGTTAGTATTTTTTTTATCTTAACTAGTTTGCTGGTGCACCGTCGGTTGAGTAGCAATTTCATTTTCCAGATTGGACGCGTTTTTGTGTCCGTTGTCTACGGAGAGAGTTGGTGTGAGGCACGGTCCCCGGTCTCTGGACAGTGTTTGTCATAGTCGATCGATCAGAAAGTAGAATTTGATCTGGAGGGTAAAAGTACACGTATGGCTGAAACTTGGGTAATCTGAACTGTTCAATACAGAGAATTTATAACGTGGTTTTGATCTTGCAAATCAGACACAGATGTACATAGTCAAAGAATTACATGTGAGGCCAGTTTCTTAGTCATTTGATTCAAACTGTTCATCTTCTAGGTTGGATCCTATATGCTGCTTAGATGTCTTAAGGTGATATAGACTTAACACTTTAATTAGTTAAAATTTTCTACCATTTTTCTCTTTCATCCTACGAGCCGTCCGTTTTGCTTTTGCTCGTAGTTAACGCTTAAGATCATCCAATTAGGATGTCTTCTGGTGCTTGCCTATCTAATTTTAATATGCAATCCATTTATCAATTTTTTCATAGAGGATCTAATAGTGAAGATTTTTGGGTTATAGGATACCTAAGAAGGGACGAGGAGACTGTTTCTTTTTTTTTCTTTTTCTTTTTACTACAATCGACGAATTATAAAGTACATCACTTAAAAAAATTAGTAGCTTCCAATGGACAATAGACATAAGTGAATGTAGTTTGCAGAGACAAAGAGATACAAGACAGATCATCCAAAAATGGGTCTAGCTAGGCTCGGTCCCAAAGTCAGTCACGTTAGAATTTCTTCAATATAATCCCACTTACATTTAAGCGCCCGACTAAACTGGTGCTTTTCAGTCAGTCGATTAAGACATCAGAAAAAGACCTCTGTACTCTACTATCCTTCTGCGGTTATTCTTCTCTTCTCGGAAAGAGAGAGCCGAAGATAAGAGAAGGAATCGGGATTCGGAGACAGCTCACCTGCAAGTGTAAGGGGTGGGTGGAAATTGCAAAATTATTTACAGGAGCGAAATACGAAGGAAGAAGCTCTCTGTGGCCAACTAGTTGGTTTAACGGTCATATTTTCACATGGTTAGTATTGACGTTATGTGCCAACATCCGCCCGTTGGCTTTTCTTTTGTTTCTCATCTCATATGTAATGACGGATGTGCGAGCGTCACCTCGGTAGTTTGTAACTCTTTTCAGTAGTAGGCTGTGAATAGAAATTTTGTGATTTTGCGGTGACATATGGGAGCCACAATGATAATCGTTGGCAATGTTAGGGTAGGGCGCGTTCACAGACTAAGATGCGGTGTGCAGCTCACTTTGAAATGACTGACCCCAAATTTTGTCAATCATCTGAGATCAAGCTAGTCCAAAACCGATGCATGTTTGTATGATTCTAGTATTTGAAACAATCTACTTTGGATCAAGAAAGTGTATGGTCAGAACCGAAATGCGCCTGATTAACCAAACGGCGTAGATCAGGAGAAAATGCGGTGCCTCACGGCATCATACTATGTGGTCGCCACCTACTTTGGATTGCACGAGGAGATGGCTGCAAACTTTTGAGGCATGTGATTGGTTCCTTACACAGGTAAGCATTGTCGGGACTTGAATCATGATGTGTGGTTTAATATTGTGGTGGACCATACTATGATAAAAGCATCCATTAAGTGACTATGCACTTTTATTATTGGGTATTATATGATTTAGGTGGAGGCAAATGATGCACAGGACACGTTGCAAAACATTGATAATGCTAGTGGCTTTTTATGATTGCGGAGAAGAAGGTAGCAGGTCCTGGTCGAGCCTACCGTGTGACCAAATCCGGCTAGTCTAGTCTAGTCTCTAATGAGTGCCCGTAACGGTAAGAAATACGTTGGCTCTACTCTACAAGAAAGAGACATTTTGTGGGTCCAACCACTGAAGATCATAATGGATAGCTGAAGATTTTAAACGCAAAAGAACCAAGGTCAAATCTTAACCGATGAACAGATAGCGTTCACCAACAGTCGCGCTTGCACATTGTGCTGGAAGGCATTTGCTTTGGACCACTTATCATTAGGAGAGTTTTTCATTTCAACTCTCTCCTGTTATTAGAAAGGAAATTTATTTCCATAATCTTGTACTTGTGTCAATGCGCTAGAAGGCATTTCTTCTAGACCAACTATCATCAAATAAAGTTTTTCATTTCACCTCTCCCTGTAATGAACGGAGTGTGTGTGATATGTGTGATGCGAGCCGCTAAACACATTGCTCGATGTTATCAAGCCTTCCTGACTAAGGTGGAGGTTGTAAAAGTTGAGAGAACTAAGCTGGATGAGGTATCGATACTTCGGGATTTTCCAAAGATTTACCGACATTACTGCAGAAGCAGTAGATAGACTTTACTACTGGGTTGATACAGGGCACAATCCCAATCTCCAATACAAGTAGAACTAAAAGCGCTTAAGAGTCAACTCCAAGGCACCTCATATGATGGTACGTGCAGAACTAAAAGAGCTTAAGAATCAAGTCCAAAGATTGCTAGATAAGAGATTTATTTGGCCTAGTCTATGACCATAAGGAGCTCCAATCCTTTTCCAAGAAGAATGATGGGTCAATGAGACTTTGCATCAACTACCAGATCCTGAATGGAGTGACTATCAAGAACAAGTATTCTTTATCCTAGGTAGATGACCTATTTAATCAGTTACAAGCAGCTAAGGTGTTTTCGAATATTGATTTGATGTTAGAGTGTTACTAATTAAGGATCAAGAAGGAAAATATATCAAAGATAGTGTTTAGGACTCACTACGACTACTACGAATTCAGTGTCATGCCGTTTAGATTGACCAATGCTCCAACAACATTTATGGACCTCAACAATAGGGTGTTCAAACAGTATCTCAACAAGTTCATTATCGTATTTGTCCATGACATCCAGGTATAGTCTGAGAGGCAAGAGGAACACTAGGAACACTTGTGGATGGTGTTACATACTCTTAGGATGCACTAGCTATACGCTAGTTTCAGCAAGTGAGATTTCTAGATAGAAGAGGTAAACTTTTTAGGCCACATTATCTCTAAGGATAGAGTGGTAGTGGACCTTACATAGATACAAGCAGCGCAGTAGTGAAAAACACCTAAGACATTGACCAAGATACAGAGTTACCTCAGACTAGCAAGATAGTACCATATATCTATTTAAGGCTTCTCATGGATCGCTCTACCACTAACTAAACTAACTAGCAATGACACAATATTTACTTAGGATGTAGCATCGGAAGCCAACTTCCGAGAGTTTAAAAGGAGGTTAATCACCATGCTAGTGTTTACATTACCATCTTGCAGTGGATGATTTGTTGTATGCAATGATGTCGCATACAAAGGCAAGGGTTGTGTATTAATGCAACACCAGAAGCTGATTGCCAATGTTTCCAAATAGTTGAAAAAGCATGAGGTTAATTATCCAACTACGATTTAGAACGGTAATATTTTCCTTGAAGATAATAGAAGCCTATATGTACAACGAGAAGCTTGAGGTGTTCACAAACCACAAGAGCCTCGAGTACATTTTCTCTTAATAGGACCTCAAAGTTGAGTTTTCTACGGGTTCCAGTCGTATCTAACTCATAGTTGAGTTTTCTAATTGCCGATATGCTCTATGTTCAAGTTTAACTGGTAAATGGTAGGCCTTTCTATAGATCAAGTAGTAGTGACATGCATATAAGAGTTTTAAATGTTATACGATAGACCCATGAAGCTTCACTAAGCCTCAAAGACCAATATTTCCTATTTGGATTCACTGTCTTTTCTAAAATATGCTTTATTTCGCTACTAGACACTTCTACCTGTCCACTAGTCTGAGGATGTTAATGGGTAATAATTTTATCAGTAACACCATATTTCTTCATTAAATTCTCAAACCTATTTGCAAAAATGTTTACCCCCATCACTCATTGTGGCCCTAGGTGTACTAGAACATGCAAATATATTTTCCTTTAAGAAATTGACCACCACTTTGTGGTCTTTAGTTTTACATGGAATGGTTTCTAGCCATTTTGACACATAATCCACCCCTATAAGGACATATAAATAACTAAAAGAATTAAGAAAGGTCCCATAAAATCAATGCCCCAAACATCAAAAGGCTCAATTACTAAAATGATTTTTAAGGGCATCAAATTCCTTTTTCCTATACTTCCTAATCATTGACATCTAGCACATGCTAAGTAGTAAGCACATGAATCCTTGAAAATGTTGGGCCAATAAAAATTACGCTACAAAATCTTTACAGTTGTCTTTTTTAGAATTGAAATGGCCACTACAAGCATGGTAATGACAAAAGGAAAAGATCTTATGATGTTCATTATTAGGTACGTATCTCATAATGACTTGATCAAGACAGTACTTAAACAAGTATGGATTGTCCCATGCAAAGTGCTTAGCCGTAGTGATAAATCTTTTCCTATCTTGTTTAGACTAATGATTAGGAATTTGACCTATCACAAGATAATTAACAATATCTGTATACTAAGGCAATTGAGATATGTGCAACATTTGTTCATTTGGAAAAGTCTATTATAAGTACATTTTTCACTAGTAGACTACACAACTAGCCTGGATAAGTGGTTAGTTACAACATTTGTAGAACCTTTTTTGTCCCAAAATTTTAAATCAAATTCCTATAGCAATAGTATACATCAGATCGGCTTAGGTTTTCCATCTTTTTGTAAAAGAACATATTTAAGTGCATCATGATTTGAGTACACTATAACTTAGATCCTAGCAAGCAAGATCTAGTCCTATCCAATGCAAATACAACTGCCAACAACTCTTTTTTTGTAGTTGAATAATTGAGTTGGGCATCGTTCGGTGATATTTTAATTAACTTGTAAGCACAAGAATCTATTGTAATAGATGCACACAAATGAGGTTGATCCTGCGCAAAATTGAATAGTTTGTGTGTTAAATGGATTCCTACATAAATTATCTAACCTAGCTAAAAGAATTGGATTTTAACTAAACTAAGGCATAAACTAACATGGAAACTTAAAAAGGCATGGAATTGGAAGCTTTCTAAATTTAGAACTTTCTAAACCTAAAGATGGAAAATTTTTGAAACTAACCCAACAAGCAGTTTAATATAGATAATGATTAACTAATACCTAAATGTGACCTAATCTAAGAATTCAAAACAAGTAAACCTAACATGACGTGTCATTTAGACATGGAAATTACATGACATAAAATAACCTAAAGTGCATGAAATAAACAAAAAAATATGCCTGAAATAATGTAATTAAGATGCACGAGTGGAACATAAAAGTAGGTCGAAATAGGACGCAACTTATGCGATCATCAAACACATGAAACCTAAAGCATGAAATGATCTAAGGAAAAATCCATCAAAACCATGTGTATGACCCTTAGAGTCGTGCCCATGGTCTTGAATGGAGTACATGATTTTCGTAAATGTAAAACTAACCTAAACTATGTGTATGGCAACTTGAATAAAAGATGTACACAACTACATAAGAAACATGGATTCAAGATAAACAAGCATTAAGTCAACTAATCATCCATCAAAATTAAGCATCAAACCATGAATCAAACATCACTTTTATTGACTACAATAAAGTACAAATGTGATGTATATCATCTAGGGGTGTGCACACCATTCAATGTTCCAAAATAAGGATCATCAATAATCCAACCAGCAATCAATGGTAGCATGCATGTAACCCAATAAAGATCTAGGAAAAATAAGAGAGAAAATATGGGAAATAAAGCAAGAGACAACCAAGAACATAAGGAGATTCAAAGGCAAGAAACTTGATCGAAGAACTATACTCTCTTGGCTATCACTACAAGAGAGTTATAATCCTTAGATCAAGGATCTAAGGTGTAAATCAAAAGGCAAACAAGCATGGAAGAATAAAATTTTTTAGGAAAAAAACATGGAATCCAAGGACTTTAACCAAAGAATTAAAGGAAGAAATCAATAAAAGACAAAGGAATGAGACCAACCTTGAATGAAGATGCAGAAAACCAAGGAACACCAACTAGACGTATGCTTGGAAGGTTTGGAAAGAAGAGCTTCCCATCGAAGATTGCAGTGAAGTATTAGGAAGGGGGGGAGGGTGGAGTACGTTGAAGGGAAGGGAAGGTGGAGATACCTTCTTCTTAGGAAGGTGCATTCTCCCCTTCTCCCATACGAAAATCATGTAGAACTCCTATATTCCCTTTTAAATGTTTGGCTGCTATCTAAAGGAAACCCTAGGGGAGAGGTGAGGTGGCAATGTGATATTGGTTAAACTAGGACAACTAATAAGGGACTTAAAAGGGGGTGGCAAGGTGGGAGATGCCTACTTTTTAGAAGAGGGCATTTCCTCCTTGTAAAAATCATGGAGGCTTATGGAAAATAGAAAGAGGTGGGTATAAGGAGAGAGAGAGAGAGAGAGAGAGAGAGAGAGAGAGAGAGAGAGAGAGAGAGAGAGAGAGAGAGAGAGAGAGAGAGAGGTGGAAAGTAGAAAATGAGGTGATTGGCTGGGCTAAGAGGGGCTTTAGGAAGGTGGGAGGTTTTATGAAAGTGGAAGATGTCACCTTCTTAGGAAGGTACATCTCTCTCCTTAGTGAAATAAGTGGGTGTTTTGTATGGTGAGGTGGAGAGAGAGAAAAATGTAGTAAAAACTTGGACAGAGGGAAAAAAAAGGGTGGGTTCTTCCTATTGGTCTACATGAATAATTATTTGTATTGATTTTTAACCAAATATCTTTTTATTATCCTCTTAAAATCCCACTTTTTAACTTAGGATAATAGAGTTAAATCCTCATATAGTTTCACTCCATGTAGTCTTGGTTTAAGTGGCTTGAATGGCTCATTTTGAGGTCTCATTTGGCTTGGCTTCGTGACTCAACACCCTTTGCTTTAATGTCTTGGCTTGTATACTTGGTTCACTCCTTAGCTTGTCACCTTCTCTCATGGCTCATATGGCTAAGGTGGCTTTAATGGGTGCCCCATGCAAAGGTGGTGAACATTGGATGGCTTGTGCACGGGCCCACTTTAGTTACTGTTGACTTCTCCAATTTCATCCTTTGCTTTCCCTAGAGATAATCTTGATCATTGATAAGTGTTTAATTTTGCATAAAAACCACCCAATTAGTTACCCATGTGTTGCAACTTATAGGGGTAAATTAGGGTTTTTAGGCCAAAATTCATTACACATCCATCTTTTGCCTAAAGAAGAAAAACAAGGTGAAAGGCTAAGGAATTCAAGTCAAACATTTAAGCCACTCAATCCAAAGGGTGAAGCCAAGATAAGAACACCATTTAAGCCAGCCATGAAGCCTAGCTAATGGAGCCTTCAAAGTTAGCCATTAAAGCTATTAAGCTAAGCTAAAAAGAAGGCTAAGATTGAAGAAAAATTAAGAGGATTATCTATGAAATTCTAAGGGATATTTTAAAGGAAATTAAGTGAAAATTCATTATAATACATTTGCATGTGGACCAATAGGATGAGTCTCTTCTAATTTTGATGTTTTACTCACTTTTTCCCATTTTTTCCTCACTTTCCACCTCACCCCTAAGTAGCGTTACAAATTTGACGCTCCATTCAAGAGACCTACCATTCCAAGACTCCTCCATATTCCTAAACTCTCATCCCAACTACCCAACCAATTCCCATCTCTTAGGAAATCACTTAGCCAATAAAAAATTTCCATCTCACCTTACTTTCCTATGTTTTTCCTACCCATCTCTTTCCTCCCACTTACCCCTCACCTTCTTTTCTTCTTTCTATCTCATTCCTACCTTAACCAACCACCCACTTTTCTATTTTTAAGGTGTTTCAACAATTTTTGAACAGGGAGACACCCCTTCCTAAAAAGATGGAGTCTCTTGCCTACACCACGTCCAAAGGGAAGCCACCCCCTCACCCACTTTTCTCTTTTGAAACCCTATCTTACCAACCATCTTAGCCATCCAAAATTGCCTGTTTTCATCCCCACCACACCTTTTTATTAGGGAACCCTAGGAAACAGGAGAAAACTATAAAAGGCAGCGCAAACCTAAGTTAGGGGGATGCTTTTTCTCTAAGCAAAAGGATGCCTCCTCCATTGGGGACAGAGACATCCTCTTCCTAACCTTTCATTCTATCTTTTTTTAAATTTGGAATTCAACTCCTTGGTTGGCTTCTACTCCTTTCCTAACGTGTGAGGCATTTCTTTAAGAGTTCCATGCCTAGTTCATGTTGATTTAGCCTTCAAAGGTTAGTTCATCTTACTCTCTTGTTTAATCTTAGTACTTTCATGTTAGTTTTTGCTTTGTTTTCCTTAGTTTTTCTTTGCCTAAAGACTTAGATTCAAGGATGGTTTTTCCCTTTAAGTGACAACCAAGGGAAGTCACCTTGAATCTAATATTTCCCTTTGCTTTCCATTGCCTTTGAGTTCTCTTTTAAGTTCATTGAATTCCAACCTTATTTCCTTAGTTTCCTTTGAATTTTTCCTTGTTATTCCATTAGAATTTCCCTTGAATTTCAAGCTTGTTGGAGGAGGAATCATTGTTAAAATTTAGTTTTGGGTTTAAGTTGGGAGAAAGAGTGGTGCATTCTCATCAAAAGTGGAACACACCTATCATGTAACCAATTCTATGAACACTTGTTGATGATTAATGGAATACTTTTTAATTGATGAATGAGCACGATTATTTCTGATTTATTTGTTGCATGTTGAGGATATATTGAGTAAGTGTTGAGTTGAGTTGAAATATCATCAATCAAAAGACTTAAGAGACCATGCATCCAATCCAAAAGTGGAACACTTGGTTTTGAATACCTTGGTGGTTGAAATTTGAATGACATTATCAACATTATTTTTCTTTCATAGTTCATTCAATTAAGCATGGTTTTGAGTGAGTTGTTGATTAATTGAGATCTATGTTTTGCACTCAGTTACATTAGGAAAAGTAGTTAGTAGTGTTTTTCTTGATTAGTTTGTTTGCATGTTGTTGCTTAGGTTATTACTTGTTAAAGTTTCCATTTCATGACTTTAATTGCTCTATTTGGAAGTTGCATGGCTAGAAAAGTAGTTGTTTAATGTATGTTTCCTTAGACTAGTTGCTTAATTTCATACTTAGGAAAGATAATTTAGGAAAGTTGCTAACTTGCATGTTTTATAGAAAGTTTCCAATTTAGGAAAGTTCCTAGTTTAGGAAAGTCATAACATTAGAAAGTTTTTAATTAGGGAAATTTTAATTTTTAGAAAGTGTATGTTTTAGGAAAGTTTTCAATTTTATCATGTTTCTAATTTTTGCATAATTTCCATTCTTAGTTTAGGTTAAAAGTCTCTTGAATTTTGGCTAGGTTTGATAGTTTAAAGGACTACTAGCATCACATTTGTTTAACTCCGCATGGGATCAACCTCACTAGCATGCTATATTACAACCAATTTGTACACTTATGAGTTAAGTTTAAAATCACAACAATCATACTTTTAAATTTAGGCCTTTGTTTCCTTAGATTTTCTAGTTAGACTAAGAAATCTCATAAATGGGTCCAAATCTTATCTTGATCAACCTGGGCATTGGATTACCTTCCCATCACCTACAGAAGCTCAAAAACTCCAATTAAATCTTAGAAAAATATAATTATTCTTATATTTACTGCATTGGCCTCTGAACCTACAAAATATTAAACTTTAGAGCTATTAGGTTAGAAAATGCATGTGTTATGATTTTTCGCCCAAAATTGTAATTTGACACTATAAGTTATAACACATTGGCAACTAATTAGGTATATTTTATACAAATTTGGATACTCATCACACCTCCCAACTAGCACTTTGCTAGTACCAAGTAAAATATGTAGAAAATCATAAAAACAAAATGGTTGTCACTTTCATAAGTACTTATGATTGCATTTAGCACATACAACAAGCCCTTAAACCCCTAGGTTGCCCCCAGTGGACTAGGGTAGCCTCATTAGGGTTTGCAGTAAATATAACCATAAAATTGTCAAAATAATTTATGAAAATCCTTTATTCATCTAAGAAAATTTTCTCCTATTCATCTAATATTAAATATCCAACTTTAGCCTACTAATAAAGATGAACAGATAGGTTTAAAATTCTACCCTTATGCTAAAGATATCCCATTATTTCATTAACTTTAGAAAGTAAGTGTGTGCTATAGCTAATA
This sequence comes from Warburgia ugandensis, assembly GCA_035236585.1. NCBI lineage: Eukaryota > Viridiplantae > Streptophyta > Magnoliopsida > Canellales > Canellaceae > Warburgia > Warburgia ugandensis. The sequence continues at coordinate 54,452,936 of CP141133.1, read as the reverse complement.
TATAATTATAGTTTTCAAGTCAAATATAACCTAAATTACCATCCATATCTATGCTTTGACTTCAATTCTCATAAGATATACTTGTCATTGGAAAGAAATTACTTAGAAATGTTTAAATCTCTCACTAATATGTAAATAGAATGTTGTTCATCAAATCCAAAAATCTCACATATTTCATATAAAAGAATGATAATAATAGTATCATGAAATAGTATTAACTACTAAGAATGTTAAACTCTACCAAATTTGCCACTCATTCATAACCACATCTAAGTTATACTACTCTTAAGATCAAGTTAGGACTTCTATTAGAGTGAAATAAAGGCTTGGCTAAGGATTATGAAAATAAAGGTTGTCTGAAAAATATGTAAAGGTATTCTATCAATGTTTTCACAACTTTTCCATTTTTCCTCACAAGAGTAAACATTCTTCTTCTTCATTGAATACCTTCTTTTATTTTTCTATTTTTTTCATTGAACTTTATATATAGCCTTTTTAATCTTTCCTTTTTTTTTAACCTTTTTGATGTTCATCTCTTGAATTGAACATATTCATACTTTTTCTCAAGATATTCTTCAACCTTCTCTACATATTTTTAAAGGGGTTCAATATAGGTAAATGTCATTTGGCTAAGAAAGAAAAAGGCTTATATTTTAAAGGTTCACTGAGCTACCTAGTGGAAAATAACTTAAGGAAGGCTAAAGGCTTTAGTTTTTACTAAGGATGGTCTCTATCATTTTCTAGGTTTCATATGACTTAAAAATGGTCATAAACTTAAGAGATATATGGTATAGCCTTTTTGTAAGTTCTTAAGAGTTGAACAAGATAAATAATAATGAGACCAACTAAGACTTAATGTCCACTGAAGAAAATTTTGAATTTATGTATAACCCTCATAAAAGAAAGAATGACGTGAAGTTCAATTAGGTTATAAATCTCCACAGATCTTCTTCGTGATTTCTAAGTTGTATTCTCCTTTTAACTTAAACTATATATAGCTATTTTGTGCAATTAATATTTTGAGTTTAATTTTTCATGAAATAATTTAGAAAAGAATAAAATAGGGAACTAGTTATATGCAGCTCTATTAATAAGCTAAAGTTTAGATGATAGCTAAATATTTAGAAAACCAAAATTCTCATATATGTAAAGGACTTATCATAAAATTTTCTTTTCCTTACAAAAAAATTCAAAGATGTAAGAAAAACTAAGAAATCTCATGCATATTTATAAGAAAAAAAATATGGTCAATTTATGAGGAATTAGACATAAATGGAAAAATTGATGAAAAACCCTAATCTAATGCAACCTAAAGCTAGATTAGAGGTAAATAATCTAAATGAAGATGCAATACAAATTTGTTGTAATTCCTTGACAACAGTGCCAAAAACACTTGTTATGATGTTTTAGTTACCTTGCAAATGTACGAATCTATTGCAATAGATGCAAGCAAGTGAGGTTGATCCCACAAGGAATTAAACGGTTTGTGTGGTAAATGGATCCTTACTTAAATCACCTAACCCAACCAAAACAATTGGATTTAACCTAAACTAAGGCATTAAACTAACATGAAAACATAAAAATGCATGGAATTGAAAATTTTTTAAACCTAAACAGGGAAACTTTATAAAACTAACCTATAATGCAATTTAACATAAACAATGATTAACTAATACCCATATATAGCCTAATCTAAGAATTCAAAGCAAGTAAACCTAACATGATGCATGATTTAAACATAAAAATAACATGAAATAAAGTAACATAAAGTGCAAGAATTAAGCATAAAAGTATACATGAAATAGTTTAATTAAGATGCATGAGTGGAACATGAAAGTAGGTATGAAGTAAGACGCAACTTAGGCTATCATGGAATGCATGACTAAAGGATGGAACTAAATTAGCTTGTAATGCATGACCTAACCCAAACTAATGCACGAAACATAGACAAGGATTAAGCATGCAATAAACAAGTTACCTAACGAAACACCCATCCAAAACCATGCATATGACCTTAGAGATGTGCACATGATCCTGAATAGAATACATGATTTTCCTAAATGAAAAACTCACCTAAACTATGTGTATGGCTACTTGAATGAAGGATGTACACAACTACATAAGAAACATGGATTCAAGGAACATGATAAACAAGAATTAAATCAACTAATCATCCATGAAAATTAAGCTTCAAACCATGAAACAAAAATTGCTTTTATTAATTGAAATAAATTACAAATGTGGTGCGCATCATCCATGGGGTGTGCGCACCATTAAATGTTCCAAAGTGTGATAAAAATAAAGATCTTCAATAATCCAACTAGCAATCAATTGTATAATCATGTAACCTTATAAAGATCTAGGAAAAAAGAGAGAGAAAATATGGAAAATAAAACAAGAGAGAAAATATGGGAAATAAAGCAAGAGATGGTCAAGAACTTGAGGAGATTCAAAGGTAAGGAACTTGATCTAAGAACTATAATCTCTTGGTGGTCACTACAAGAGAATTATAGTGCTCAAATTCAAGGATCTAAGGTGTAAAGCAAAAGGTAAGCAAGCATGAATGATTAAGGAATAGGGCAAGGAAAAGAAACATGGAATCAAAGGACTTTAACCAAGCACTAAAGGAAGAAATCAACAAAATACTAAAGAATGAGACCAACCTTGAATGAAGATGCACAAAACCAAGGAACACCAAGTAGAAGTATGTGTGGAAGGTTTGGAAAGAAGGATTACCCATGGAAGATTGCATTGAAGTCTTGGGAAGGGGGGAAGGGTGGAGTGCGTTGAAGGGAAGGGAAGGAGAGGAAGGTGGAGGCCTCCTTCTTCGGAAGGTGTGTTCTCCCCTTCTCCCATATGAAAATCATGTAGAACTTCTATCTTCTCTTTTATATGTTTAGCTGCCATATAAAGAAAACCCTGGGGGAGAGGTGAGGTGGCAAGGTGATATTGGTTAACCTAGGACTACTAATGAGGGACTTAAACTGGGGGGCAAGGAGAGAGAGAGAGAGAGAGAGAGAGAGAGAGAGAGAGAGAGAGAGAGAGAGAGAGAGAGAGAGAGAGAGAGAGAGAGAGAGGTGATTGGTTAAACTAAGAGAAGCCACCTACTTAGGAGGGTGCGTCTCCCTCCTTGGTGAAATTAGTGGGTGCTTTGTATGGTGAGGTTGAGAGAGATAAAGGTGGGAAAAACATGGTAAAAGGAAAAAAGACAAGGTGGGTTCTTCCTATTGGTCCACATTCATGCTTATTTGTCTTGATTTTGACCCAAATATCTCTTTATTATCCTCTTAAAACCCCACTTTTTAGCTTAGGATAATTGAGTTAAATCCTCCTCCAATAATATCCCTCCATGTAGCATAGGCTTAAGTCGTTTGAATGTATTGAGGGCTAATTTGGCTTGGCTTCATTGGTCACCTCCCTTGGCTTTAATTGCTTGGCTTGTATGCTTGGTTTGCTCCTTAGCTTATTACCTTCTCTCATGGCTTAAATGGCTATGGTGGCTTCAATGGCTCCCCTTGCAAGGGTGGTGGACTTTGCATGCTTTGCGCATAGGCCCACTTTAGTCACCTCTGACTTTTCTAGTTCCATCCTTTTCTTGATCATACCTTTGGATTTAGGCCTTGGTTTCCTTAAATTCTTAGGTAGACTAGGAAACCTCATGAATGACTTTAATTCTTATCTCGATTAGTCTCGGCCATTGGATTACCTTTTCAACACCTACAAAAGTTCCAATTAAATTAGAGAAAAATATGATTATTCTCATATCTACTCTGGATTAGCCTCTAAACCTACAAAATATTAAACTTTGGAGTTATTAGATCAGAAAATGCATGTGTTATGATTTTTGACCAAAAACTCCAATTTTACACTATAAGTTATAATACATGGACAACTAATTGAGTATGTTTTATGCAAATTTGGACCCTCTTCATTAACATTAAGTTCTTTTCTTGACACCTATTAAGGACAAGTTTTAAATGGCGCAAGCATTTATGGAAAGAAGATCCAAACACTAAGAAATCATCCATAAACACCTCTAAGAATCTCTCTATAATTTCTAAAAATATGCTTAACACACACCATTATAAAGTAGCTGGAGTATTATAAAATCCAAAAGGCATATGACGGTAGGCAAAGTTCCAAAAGATAAGGTAAAGGTGGTCTTCTCTTGATCCTCAAGTGCTGTAGGAATTTGTTTATAGCTAGATAACCATCAAGAAAGTAGTAGAACTTATGTCCAATTAACGTTTCTAACATTTAGTCTATGAATGGTAGAGGAAAGTAGTCTTTCTTCATGGCCAAGTTTAATTTTTGGTAATCTACACAAACTCCCCACCCAGTGGTCATGTGAGTGGGGATTTGCTCATTCTCCTCATTTCTAATTTTCATGACTCAAGATTTCTTGGGGAGCAACTTGCACCGGAATGACCCAAGTACTATCAGATGTATGGTAGATGACACCAACATCTAGGAGTTTAAGTACTTCATCTTTCACTACCTCCTTCATGTTAAGGTTTAGTCTCCTCTATGTTTTCCTAGATGGTTTAGCATTTTCTTCCAAATGCATTCTATTTATGCACATAGCAAGACTTATTCCCTTAATATTAGTTATGGTCCACCTTAAAGTTGTCTTATGTTATCTAAGAACATCAAAAAGCTTTACTTCATGTTTCTAATCTAGATCTTAGGTTCTGATGATAGGTAAGGTTTCCTCTGGTCCTAAGTAAGAGAATTTTAGATTTTCAAGTAATGGCTTAAGGACCAAGATTGGTAGTTTTTCTGTAGAAGGCATAGGGACAGAAATTAATGGAGAAAATGGTTCCACATGAGGGTCACATTTGGAGGTATCAATAATGGGTGCATCATCTTAAAGATTATTTACCTCATCAATAGACTTGTCTATATCAAAGTCACAGTTGAAATGTGCTAGACATGCCTCAAGTGGATCTAAGACAGACAATGATGGATCATGTATTAGACCTTCGATTAAATTGACTATAGATGAATCATCTAGGCCTAAATGTTAATGGTTGGCATTAAAAACATCAAGCTCAACTTTCATATTTCCAAAAGATAATTTCATCAGCACCATTTCTACAATTTATGATAGCATTGAACATAGCCAAAAATGGACATCCAAGAATCACTAGGATATGATTTTCGGGGTTCTGACACAGGCTGGATATCTAGTATAGTAAATCTATAGGATAATAAAACTAGTGCACCAGTATTAACACATCTTCAACCATACCATCTGGAATCTTAACTAATATATATACTAACTCTAATGTGGTAGTGGTTGGTTTAAGGTCACCAAGCCCTAGTAGCTCATAGATAAAATAAGGCAACAAATTTACACTAGCCCCTAGATTAAGTAGTGCCCTATCTATGACATGATTTTCAAACACAAGATAGGATAGGATACCCTGGGCCTCCAAACTTGGGAGGGATCTGGTGTTGGACCAAAGAGCTCACTTGCTCAGTGATGAAGTCTTTATTTTGCATATTGAGCTTTTGTTTTGCTCTATAGAGCTCTTTAAAAAACTTGCCATAAACAAGAATATCCTTAATATCACTAAGCAATGGGTTATTAATTTGCACATTTGTAAGCACTTCCATGAGATTTGTTCCTTTCCTTAGCCGTGTTGAGTAATTGAGGGTATTAGGCTTTAAGCACATAGGGTGCCTCAACTATATGCTCAGATGGAGTAGGAGATTTATATCATTTCTCTTTCTCTTGAATTTTAACTGGTTCATTCTCCTCTATATTGTCGTTAGTCAACCTACTTTATTATAATCCTAAAGGCCACTCCTAAGGTTGTGATAGACTTTTCTTGTTCATGGGGTCTGTGATTATGGGAACTAGACCCTATTTCTAACTAGCCCATAGGGTTTGAAATAGGCTGACTGAGAAATTTTCCTTTCTTCCTTTCACTAAAGAGATAGACAACTAGCTTATTTGCATCTCTATCTAAGCAATATTTTGTCGACTATCATCCTGGAGTTGATGTAAAGCCTTTCTAGTCTCTTAATTTTATTTCATGAGAAAGTAAATACTACCCTCATTTGATGGTTGCTTTGGATGCTAAGGAAGTTGAAACCCAAGTGGCTATTGGGAAGCTAAAAGTTCTAGGAAAGTTTTGAATCCCCCTGGTAATTATTCTTAGATGATGATAAATTGGAATGCTTAGCCCATCCTAGATTATAGGTACTGGAGTCTAGATTGTTATTGCTAGGGTTGATAATATGCATCAAGAGCATTTGTTTGTTCTAAAAGATATTCATTGGGTACTCTATTGGATGGACAAGCTATAGTTAAATGGAGTGGACTATAATAAATAGTACACGCCTCTTGCGGAGGTTTTGCACTTGTATCCATGAAAGCATTTATGTTAACACTCATTGTCTGACATATACTTTCAAGGTTGTCCATTCTGTCATCCAACGAGTTGAGTCAAGGTGTTGTTTTATAGGTTACTCCTTTCTTATCTAAGCCTCCTTTGTTTGGTGGCTAGCTATGTCTTTATCTCCTATTAGAATAATCCCATTGCTAGGAATTGTTTGCTAGAGTTTTAAAAAATTCCGAGGCCTCTATCTCATTTTAAACATGAGGGCCCCTCAACTAGCTGCATCTACCATCTATTTATTTTGAGGTATTAATGCCTCATAGAAATACTGACTACTAACATTTTTCAAATCCATGATGAGGGCACTTCTACAACAATTCATTCCATCTCTTCCAAAATTAATAATATTGCACATCATCTCTCTATTGAAAATTAATGATCTCCCTACATAGAGTATTAGTCTTATGGAACGAGAAGAATTTAAGCAGGAATTGCTTAGACAACTAGTCCCACCTGAGAATGGAACCAATCTTTAAAGAATTAATCCATGATTTGGCCTTATCCTTTAATGAGAAAGGGAATAACCTTAGCCTAGTAAAAACATATGTAACATTACAGTATTTGAATGTAGCATAAATATCAAGGAATTCCTTGATATGTACGTATGGATCATCTCTTTCTTGACCATAAAATGTTGGGAATGGCTGCATGAATCATGTTTTAAGTTCAAAGTAGTCTGCATTGGTGGGTGGTAAGGTGATGCATGATGGAGTATTTAATTGAATTGGTGCATAGAAATCTCCAATATCCTTTTGCTCAACTTCTATTGGTGGGTTTGCCGTAGGGTTAAGAACTTGGTTTCTTACCCATGCCTATAGGTATGTTCAATCTTAGGATCAAATGGTACTAATCATATGTTCTGAGATTGACTACCTTACATGCACTATAATGCAAACCTATCTAAATGATGCAACCTAATGCTAAATATGACTTCTAACTCTATGTGATATGCAAACAAACATCCCTAATGTTAGCGAGATGATTTGATGATCCTTATTAATCTATGAGGTTCTAGTTTTTAAACCTAAAGATAGAGAGCTCCTCCTTCAATCCAGACCTAACTATTGCTTACTAGTTAGATCTAGCCCTGGGTGGTTAATACAATTCTCATGGAAGAAGGCGTTTAGACCTCAACATCCATAAAAAAAAAAAAGGCATGGGAAAATCACTTAGATTTTAGATAACCAACTACCACAAAGTTCAAGAGCCATTGCAGTGATGATAGACCTTCTCTTTGGAAAAGAGGCTTATGAGCTCAAGAATCTAGGTCTCTTGCTACTTAATTTTAAATTAAGATTAACAGCTAGGATCAAAAGCATACAAGGAATTGATTTGATTTCCTAGGTGAGCCAAGGATCTGTGATGAAATCTATTCCTTATCTTATGAGGGTTTTTGTGGGCCCTTAGTAACATTATATTCCATCTACCATAAAGCAATAAATGTGCAATACAAGTACAAGAAAGAAAACTAATGCAAACTATGTGCTATCCAACCAAGGGTTAGATATGTGCAATCGAATGCAACAATCCTAAATAAGATGCAACAAAAAAGATAAATGACTATAAACTATACGAATTACTCAACCAACCAAGATAAAAATTACACTAAATGCAGCTACACTAGAAAAGTAAAAGAAAGTAAAGAAGGCATACAGTGGGGTTTTTTATGAAGATCAAGTGTGGGACTTCATCCCCCACACTTGACCTATATTAATACAAGCCATTTAAAATGAAATAGAGGAATTACAAGTTACAATGGGACCTCACCCCAAGTTCACTGAAAAGGAAAAAAAAAAAAAAAACTAATCTAGTAAAGCAATCAAATTTGGTGAAGCTTGTACCCATAGGATCATTGCAGCTTCTTTGCCAAATTCTCCTTGCACAAACAAATAAGATGGATCAATTTATGAGGAATTAGCAAAATATGTAGATATAACGCAAAAATCCTAATCTAGTGCAGCCTACAACTATAACTAAAGATAAACAATCTAAATAAGGATCCAACCAAAAATCCATTGTGATTCCTTAGCAACATTGCCAAAAAGTGTAGCTTTAATATTACTCAGAAGCACATGAATCAAAGTAGTACTGCATGGGAGAGAGGTGGAACTGCGAGGAATCTCACAACTTTTTAATTAATTGGATCTTATTTAAATCACTTAACTTTAGCAAATGAGAAAGAGTTAATAATTAAACTAGGAATTTAAAACATGAAAGAAACATGCATGAAATAAAAACTACAAACAAAAGAAACTTTTTAGAATTAAAGATATGCAATGAAATTAGAAACTAACCTAACTAACATTAATTTAATTAAAGAAAACCACTAAAATCTAGCATGAACAAATCTAGGAAACATAAAATAAGAAAAATTGCTAAAAATAAGACTTTTCTAAATTAACACTTTTGTAAACTAGAAATAGAAAATTTCTAACACTCAAGAAGGAAACTTTTTATACTTAAACTAAAATGCAAGCAGCTAATTAACAACTACCAAATTATGATTAAGCAACTAAACTAATCAAGAATATAAGGAAATTAACCCCAAGTTCCTGGCACATAATCCATGCATGGTGCACAAGGTTCAAGGATTCAAATAGGGCTAAATTTAGTGATTCAAAAGTAAACTAACAAGCAACCTAATCTATGCACTTAATAAACAACCTAAAAAGCTAAATGAGTTCATAAGGATTCAAGAAAAAAAGATGTGTTCATGGCTAAAAATGATAAGTGTTAAATTTTGTATAAAAAAAGTACCCAATTAGTTGCTCATATGTTATAACTTATAGTGTTAAATTAGGATTTTTGGCCAAAATTTATAACACATGCATTTCCAACCTAATAATTTAAAATTTTAATATTTTGCAAGTTCAGAGGCTAATCTAGAGTAAATATATGAATGATTATATTTTTAGAGTTTAATTAGATGTTTTTTACCTATTGTAGGTCTTGGAGAGATGATATAAAGGCCAAGATTTATCAACATAAGAATTGAAGATCAAAATCAAAAGATTGAGTCAAGGCATAAATTTCAACACTTCAAAGTAGATAAAGTCCAAGATCTTATCAAGGCAAGATGATGGATCAACCAAAGTAGTTGGAAGAGTGAAAGGCGTCTAAAATGGGCCCATGAAGCAAGCCATGCATTTCTACCACTTGTTCATGGGAACCATTTAAGCCACCTTAATCATATAAGCTATGAGAGAAGGTGACAATATAAGGAATTCAAGCAAATCCATTAAAGCTAAGAGTGTGAGCCATAAAGCTAAGCCTAATGAGCCCTCAAAGTGAGCCACGTAAGACAATTAACCAATTGCCACATGGAGTCATATAATTGGAGGAGAATTCAAGCAATGACCCACTTTCTAAATTTTGATTTTTAAGATTTAATTAGAAGTTTTGAGCGAATTATGCAAAAGGTAAGATGATTATGCATTGGAGGACCCATCAATAGAGAAACCCTACTTTTCAACTCCATCTACCACCCCTTTTTCATTCAATTGACCTAGGTTTACAAGTTAAAATAGGGAGCCAACTCCTTAGGAAAGGATGCCTCCCCCCTTTCTAATTTAGAAACCAGCCAACTCATATTTATTTCTCTCTCTTATGTCATCTTTAATGACATCATTCCTACCTAAATTTCTACCTCCTAGCCTTCCACATTCAATACCCTAACCCTAGGGCCACTTTTCTCATGGTTTCATCCCTTCCTAATTTAGAAACCCACTCATCTATATATAGCCCATGTCTCACACGAATTTTCAAAGTAGAGGTGGCTAAGGCATCTTCAATTCAAGCTCTTCTTTGGTGTTATTTTTGCTGGACGAGATTTCTTAAATACTTTTCTTCCTTTGTATTTCTAGTTGTTTTCTTTTTTATTTTCTCTCTAATTCAAGTTAGTAGTTTGCTTGTTTTGGATTAGTTTTCATTGTTTTGCTTTCTCGTTTTACACGTTTCTTTCTTTCTATCTTCTCCTTCTTTCATTACCCCAATTCCACTTGTTTTTATTTCTTATTTCCTTAAGATTCAAGTTAAATCATATCTAGTAGTGACATCCAATACAAGAGCTAGCTTAAATCCTTGATTTTTCCTCTTGAAATTCAAGTTTTTCACCATATTCTCGCCTTAATTTTGGGTTATTTTCCCTTACCTAGTTCATCCACTTAGCTTTATTTTCTCTTGAATTCCTTCATGGGTTTTCTTTAGATGTCATTATACTTTAGTTTGTGAGGATTAGATTGCACTTTCTTTCTTTTTTTATAGTTTAGAGGAATTGGATGCAATTTCTAGCTTTTGAACATGTCTTATGTGCTGGATTTTGGTTCTAATTTGGAGATGATTCAATAAAGTTTTGTGGGAATTATTTTTATAAAATGTTTCTTTTATCAAAGTACTTGAGATCTGTGTTTTTCCTCGTATAAAAGTTGTGGTTTCAGTTGCTTCCTTATTCTTGTTAATGTTCTTAAGTGCTTGAAATCTGGAATTTTTGTTCACTTAATTTTGTGCTTTGTTTCTAGCCATCTAAACAAGATTGGCTTAAATACTTGAGAACCTATTTAGATTTTTATGTTGTTTATTAGATACATTAATTACTTTTAATCATAGTTCACTTTATATTCATCAATTCTAGTCACTTTTACACCCTAGAACCATGCATACAATCCATGGATCATGCACCTGGTACAAAGTTACTTTCCTTTTTAGTTTGTGCTTAGCTTAGTTGCTTAATTTAGTTTTATCAGTAGTTAATTTATTTTTTACATTTTATTTTAGGTTTAGAAAGTTTCCTTTTTGAATTTTAGGAAGTTTTAGGATTTAAAAATTGTTAAAAATTTAGAAAGTCTTCTTAATGGTAGTTTCCATTTGCATGCATATTTCTAATTTTTTGTTAAAGTTAGTTATATCTCAATGCTTACTTGTATTTGCATATTTTTTTAGTGTTATAAATTTTCCTAAATTGGTTTTAAAAAGTTCTAACTTTAGAAAGTTTCTAATTCTAGTTTAGGAAAGTGTCATTTTTAGTAGTTTCCTTTAGTTGAAGTTTCTTAATTTGATTCATGCTAATTTAAAATTAGTTTCCTCTAGTTTCTTGCATGTTAGTTAGGTTAGTTACTAATTTCATCGTTTATTTTTGGTTTTTAGTATGTTTCTTTTATAATTTTAGTTTCTAATTCCATGCATGCTTCCATTTCATGTTCTTCAATTTCCTAGTTTAATCACAACTCTTCTTATTTGATTGAAGCTAAATAATTTGAATAAGATCCAATCCATTACAAATATGTGAGATTTATCTTGGGATTGACCTCACTTGTGTGAAAATACTACATTGATTCGTGCACTTGAGAGAAATTTTAAAGCTACAACAGGAAACAAAGCGTAACATTAAAGGGTGAAGTTTCTAGATTTTAAGCTCTTAGAACTTCAAGTCAAATTAAGCACATAAAAAAAATGAAACAATAATTAACCTAATCTAAAGTACTTTGATATAAGAAACATCCAAGAATAAGAGTCCCAAAAAAAAATTTAGTGAATCAATGCCAAATTACACCAAAAATTGTGTGCATAAAACATGTAGATGATCTGGAAAATTCACACAAATTTAAGCATTAAAATGTAATCTAAATAATAACAAAATATAATCTAATTCTCATAATATAAAGTAAGATAACATGCAAAGGAAACCCAGAAATGAATTCAAGAGAGAAGATGGATGAATGGAGTAACTAACTATGGAAAAAGATTCCTAAAACTAAGTGCTATCAAGGGGGGAAAATATGAAATTCTTAAGGGATAAAGCAAAGATGTAAGCTATGTTGTGTCTTAACTATCACTATTAGATAAGAACTAATTTGAATCTTGAGGGAATGAGCAAGAGAAGCTAAGAAGATACAGCAAAGAAAAGAGGGAAAGCAAAGTGGAAGGTGTGTGGAATTAGAGAACAAAAACACAAACAAAACAACTATGAAATCAAAGCAATGAAACTAAACCACTAACCTAGAATTGAATTTCAAATAAAAAGAGAAATAACTAAGAAATCCAAGGATGAATAACCCAAAGATGTCCAAAGTCTAGCTACAAAGATCACAAAAGGAAGAGTGCTATGTTCCAAGCTTTATCACCAACCTATACTTTGTAAAAATGTGGAACTCAAGGGGTTTATAGAGAGCTGGTTTCCACTATGATGAGTGCTTCATTTAAGAAATAAAAGTGGATCTATATCTAGGGTTTCAATGTAGGAAAGCTAGGTAAAGGTAAGTAAGTGATGTCATGGTGGTGCAAGGTGGCCACCATGTAATTAGAAAGGGTGGAGGTGTTACCTTCTAAGGAAGGTGGCTTGAAGCTCCTTTATTTTGGTTGTTGGAAAGTGAGAAAAAAATAAAGGAAAATGGTAGGAAAGAGTGGGAAAGATCCAGGGTTTTGAAGAGTTTTGATTTGAAGTAGATCTAGGGATTTCCTAATGAGGAAACCACCAAAGATGACAACCAAGCCAATGGGAGGCATCACTTTTTAGGAAGGTGGCTCCCTCCTTAAGTAAAAAACGTGGAACCCTAGCTTAGGTGGGTGGAAAGGATAAAAAGGTTAAAAATATATAAATGAAAAGTGAACTTTCTCTCTTGATTGGTCCACCTACTTGTGATCATCTTAACTTTTACAAATATCTCTCAAAACCTTCTAATTATCCCTTAAAAGTCACACTTTTAGCAAGAGATAATTGCTTAAATTAGTCCTCCAATCATGTGCCTTCATGTGGCATGGCTCCTATGTGGCTTGATGGTTCACTTTGATGGGTCATTCCTTAATGGCATAAATGGCTAAATCCTTTGGTTTCAAAGCTTGAATGGCTGGGCTTCCTTAGTTTTCCTCATTAAACTATGAAACCTCATGTATGGCCACAATTCTCATGCAAAGTTGATGAAAATGCATGAATTTTTGCATGAATCATTTTATTCACTTTTGAGGCTTCTCATTGCCTTCTTACTTGTTGAAGATAATTTTTAGGAATGCTATAATGCAATAGGACATGATTTTTTGTGGACCTTTTGACGAGCTAACTATGTACCTTAACCTGTGAAAAACTCTGTGAAGCACAATATAGGTCGTTAGATCATCTTCTCACTTCCTACAAAAAGGTCAAAACCCTAATTAAATGCTAGAAAATTATGATGATTCACATATTCACTCTAGATTTACTTTTAAACTTGCTAAATGTAAACATTTGAATTATTAGGTCAGAAATGCATGTGTGATGAAATTTAAAAAAAACTTAGAATAATGCCCATAATTTATAACATGTGGACTACTAATTGGGTACTCTTTGTACAAAATGGAACACTTATCAAACGTCAACCAGCATTTTTCTCATCCTGAGCAAAATAATTAAAAAATCATGAAACCAAAATGGTTGTCATTTTCGTAGGAACTCATGATTGCATTTAATATATGCAACAAGCCCTTAAACCCACTAGGTTACCCCTAGTGGATGAGCTAAGCTTCATGAGGGTTTGTAGTAAATATACCCACAAAATTTCATAAATGTCCTTTATCTTATCTCAGAGAAATCTTGTTCATTAGCACTTTACTAGCTTTAATAACTTAGTAAAGATGACTAAAAAATTCTACAAGTTATCCACATATCAAATCCATTTTATTATAGTTACATCTCACAGTGCATGTGTATGATCTCTAAATAAATATGCTTGTACTACAATGAAATAATGTTTTGACCTCAAATTCTCACTGCTATACACTTAGAAATAAAGCTCTCACAGAAAGGGGTCAAACAAAGTTTTCTTACTATGTGACTAGTTCCAACATGACTGATGGTTCACATAATTTCTTTTAAACATAGATGAAACAAAGGAATATGATCCCTCAGAATGGATGCCATTACTAAGACCAATTGGGATAATTCATCTTGATTCCTTCCTATTTATATTCTCTTTAAGTCTATCTTCCACCTTAAGATCAATAGGTCTTTAGATAGGATAAAATGTAGGCTTAGGATAGGTTCTAAAAGGAAAGGGTATAAGGATTCAAAGTTTCAAATTTGAGTAGAGGTCTTCAATGTATATTTGTTTGGACAAATTTTCTTTTGAGTATATTTAAAGTGAATATCTCTTCTACTCTTTCTTTATATTTCTTTTTCCTTGAGGGTCTAACTAGTGATATAGTATCTAGGTAGGTTTTATGTCTTTGGGCTAAAACAACGATGGCCTATATCATTTCCTTGGTTTCCTAAAAACCTATCTCAGCCAATAAATGCTTAGGAAGGAAAATTAGTACTCATTTTTTATTATTCAAATTTTGACCAAAATAAAGAACACTGGGATCTTTGAAAGTACTGTTCACTGAAGAAAATGGGGAATTAATATAACCCTAAAAAAGATGATAGTCTTTAAAACTCACTTGGGTATATAGGTCTCCACTAATTTTCTTAGGGTCTCAAAGTCATAACCATCTATTAATCTAGACTATGTACTAGGTGTAAGTATGTTTTGAGAATTAACTTTCATAAAATACTTTAGGACATGAATGAAATGCAGAATTAACCATATGCATTTCCATTAAGAAGTTAAAGTAGGAGAAAGACTAACTCTAGACAATCTAATTATCATCATAGTAAAGGAACTTGACCTTCAAAACTTTTGAAAACTTAGAAAAATATGAAGAAAACTAGACATCTTATACATGACTACACCTTCCAACCTAAACTAAACATTATCCCCAATGTTTTACAATATAGGACATCTATATGTAAGTGGGTAATGTAGAATAATGAGACTCTAAAATTCTTATATTGCCTTCCATTGAGTGCTAAGTTTAACATCTTCACTGAGACCTGCTATACAATGATAATGGTGAATGTAGATCATATAATGTATGCAGGTATCATGGGATATGATAAAGTGGTTCTTGATAAACAAGTTCCTTAAGTAATATTTCATCCACCTTAGGGTTTATCAACTTTAGGAAGGGTTTCAATATTTGTCCATTAAATTTGAAGATCGCTCCATCTTTTTCTATCTTAATAGCCCCATAAGGATATGCAATACATACTATGTAGGGTCTAGTCCATCAAAGTGTAAGTTTTCTTAGAAATAGATGCAATCTAGAATTGTACAAAAGGATCTTCTGTCCTGGTGTGAAGGACTTTCTTAAGATGTGTCTATCATGATTGTTCTTCATGCAACCTTTATATCTCATTGCTGACTCATATGCATCCTTCCTAATCTGTTCCAACTCATTAAGTTGGAGTTTTCTATGGATTCCATAATATCAAAGTCATAATTGAACTTTTTGATTACCTAATATGCACTATGTTCAAGTTCAATTGGCAAGTTAAAGGCCTTCCCATAGACCAAGGAGTAAGGTCACATGCCTATAGGAGTTTTAGACATTATATGATAGGCCTATAAAGTGTCACTAAGCCTCAAAGACTAGTCTTTCCTATTTAGATTGACTGTCTTTTCTAAAATACACTTTATTTCTCTATTAGACACTTCTACGTATCAATTGGTTTGAGGATGATAAGGGGTTAAATATTATAGGTAACACCATATTTCTTCATTGCATTCTCAATTACCTTATTGCAAAAATGCTTACCCCATCACTAATTATGGCCTTAGGTGTACCAAAATGTGCAAATATATTTTCCTTTAAGAACTTTACCACCAACTTGTGGTCATTAGTTTTACACGAAATGGCTTCTAGCCATTTTGACACATAATCCACCACCATAAGGATGTATAAATAACTAAAGGAATTAGGAAAAGATCCTATAAAATTAATGTCCTAAACATTGAAATGCTCAATTATTAAAGTGGGGTTTAACAACATCATATTCCTTTTTCATACACTACCTAATTGTTGACATCTAGCACATACTAAGAAGTAAACATGGGAATCCATGAAAATGGTAGGCCAATAAAAATCACACTGTAAAATCTTTATAATTGTCTTTTAACACTGAAAGCTCCCCCACAAGCATGGCCATGTCAGAAGAAAATGATCTTATGATGTTCATTATCAGGTAGGAATCTCCTAATGACCTAATTTGGATAGTACTTAAACAAGTATGGATCATCCCTTGTAAAGTGCCTAGCCTCAGTGATAAATCTTTTCTATCTTTTTTAGACGAATGATTAGGCATTTGACTTGTGACAAGATAATCAACAATATCTACATACCAAGGTAATTAGGAAATGTGCAATAATTGTTCATCTAGAAAAGTCTTTCTTAAAGGCACAATTTTACTAGTAGACTCCACAACTAGCCTGGATAAGTGGTCAGCTACAAGATTTTTAGAACCCTTCTTGTCCCAAATTTCTAAATCATATTATTGTAGAAATAGTATTCATCAGATCAACCTAGGTTTTGCATCTTTCTCAGAAAGAAGATATTTAAGTGCTAGATGATCTAAGTATACTATAACCATAAATCCTAGTAAATAAGATCTAAACTTATCCAATGCAAATACAATGGCCAATAACTCTTTTTCTATAGTTGAAAATTTGATTTGGGCATTGTTGAGTGTCTTGCTAAAATAATAAATGACATGGGAAAGTTTATCAATACATTGCCCCAACACAACCGCAATCAAGTAGTTTGAAGCATCACACATTATTTCAAATGGTGCATTCTAATTTAGCAGTCGAATAAAATGTCTAGAAGTTAACTCATCCTTTAAGCACTCAAATGTTCTTATACAATTTTCATCAAAGTAAAAAGATGCTCCTTCATAAGTAAATTACATAGGAGTATAACGATTTTACCAAAGCCTTTGATGAATGAATCTTCTATAGAAATTAGCATCACCTAAAAATGAGTGGATTTCCTTCATCATCCTTGGGGAAGGAAGATTAGAGATTAATCAACTTCTATGCCATTGTGTGAAATAATATGGCCTAAAACAATGCCATTTTGAACCATAGAACAATATTTTTCCTAATTTAACACTAAGTTCTTTTCTTGACACCTAGAAAGGACATGTTTTAAATGGTGCATGCATTCATCAAAATAAGATCCAAACACTGAAAAATCATCCATAAATACCTCTAGGAATCTCTCTACCATACTAAAAATATGCCCAACATACACCTTTAAAATGTAGTTGGAGCATTCCAAAGTGCAAAAGGCATAATGATGGTAGACAAAGGTTCTAAAAGTGCAAGTGAATGTGGTCTTCTCATAATGCTCTGTTGCTACAAGGATTTGATTATAGCTAGAATATTCATCAAGAAAGCAATAGTACTTATGTCTGGTTAACCTTTCTAGCATTTGGTCTATGAATAGTAGAGGAAAGTGGTCTTTTCTTGTGACCGAGTTCAATTTTTGGTAATATACATAAACTCTCTAGCTGCTAGTCATGCAAGTGGGGATTAGCTTAGTCACCTCATTTCTAATAACCATGACTTTGGATTTCTTGGGAACAACCTGAACTGGGATGATCCAAGGACCGTTAGATATAGTGTAGATGACACAACCATTTAGGAGTTTAAGCACTTCATCTCTCACTACCTTCATCGTGTTAGGGTTTAGTCTCCTCTGTGTGTCCCTAGATGGTTTAGCATTTTTCTTCTGGGTGTATTCTATGTATGCACACAGTAGGACTAATTTCCTTAATATATGTTATGGTCCACCCTAAAGCTGTCTTTTGTTATTTGAGAATATCAAGAAACTTTCCTTCCTGTTCCTGATTTAGATCTTTGGTTATGATGATAGGTAAGGTTTCCTTTGGTCCTAAGTAAGAGAATTTTATATTTTTATGTAATGGCTTAAGGATCAAGGTTGGAGGTTTTTCTATAAATGGCACAAAAACAGAATTTGATGGAGGAAGTGGTTCCACATGAGGGCCCATTTGGAGGTATCCATAAGGGGTGCATCATCTAAAAAATTATTTACCTCTTCAATGGACTTGTCTTTATCAAAGTCATAGTTGAAATGTGCTAGACATGCCTCTAATGTATTTAAGATGGGCAATGGTGGATCATGTATTAGACCTTTGATTAAATTGACTACAAATGAATCATCAAGGTCTAAATGTTGATGGTTGGCATTAAAATAATTAAGCTTAAAACATAATTTCATTACACCATTTCTACAATTTATGATGGAATTGAAGTATCCAAAAATGGATGTCCAAGACTCGCTGGGATATGATTTTCAAGGGTCTAACATAGGTTGGGCATCCAATATAGTAAAATCTATAGGATAATAAAATTGGTCTACCTGTATTAATACATCTTCAACCATATCATGTGGAATCTTAACTAATCTATCTACTAATTGTAATGTGGTTGTGGTTGGTTTAAGGTCACCAAGCCTGAGTTGTTCATAGACAAAATAAGGCAACAAATTTACACTAGCCCCTATCTATGACCTGATTTCCAATCCAAATGGTTGGAAACCTTGAGCCTCTAAACTTAGGAGGGGTCTAGTGTTAGATCAAAGATCTCACCTTCTTGGTGATGAAGGCTTTCTTTTACACATTGAGCTTTTGCTTTGTTGTGCAGAGCTCTTAAAGAAACTTGGCATAAGCAGGAATTAATGGGATATTAATTTACACATGTTTAAACACTTCCATTGTCTCATTGAAATTTGTTCCTTTCTTACCCGTGTTGAGTAATTGAGGGAATGGGGCTTTAGGCACATAGGGTGCCTCCACTATATGCTCAAATGGAGTAAGAGATTTGTCTTTTCTCTTTCTTGTGAATTTCATCTAGTTCATTTTCCTCTATATTGTCCTCAGCCTCCCTAGTTTATTATCAACTTGAAGGCCACTCCTAAGGGTTATGACAAACTTTGCATGTTCATGGGATCTATGATTATGTGAACTAGACCCTATTTTTAATTGTTTCTTAAGTTTTGGAATAAGATGACTAGGAAACTTTACTTTCTCAATTTCACTTAAAGAGACAAACAACTGGCTTATTTGCTTCTCTATCCTAGACATACTTTATAAACTCCCATTATGGAATTGATGCAAAGCATTTTTAGTCTCCTAATTTTGTTTCATGAGAAACTAAATACCATCCTCATTTGATGGTTGCCTTAGTTGTTGAGGAAGTTGAAACATAGGTGGCTATTGGGTGGATAAAATTCTAAGAAAGTTCTGAACAAGGGCTTCACAAACGTACCTCCCTAATAATTATTCTTACACCATGACAAATTGTGATGCCTAGGCCTTCTTGGATTATAGGCCTTGGAGTATGGATTGTTGTTGTTAGGGTTGTGATATGCACCAACTGCATTTGCTTGTTGTAAAAGATATTCATTGAGCACTCTATTGGATGGATAAGCAGTAATTCAATGGGATGAACTAAAATAAATAACATATATCTCTTGTGGAGGTTTTACATTGGTAGTCATGAAAGCACTTATGTTAGCACTCATTGTCTGGCATATACTATTGAGCTTGTTTTCTACCATCCAACAAGTCAAGTCTATATGTTGTTTTTAAGGTCATCTTATTTCATATAAGCCACCTTTCTTTTGTGGCTGAGTATATCTTTAGCTCCTATTATAGTAATCCCATTTCTGGGTATTGTTTTCTAGAGATTGAAAAAATTCGTAGGCATCTAACATTTGTCTACTTTGAGGTGTAATGCCTCATGGAAATATTAAACTTACTACCATTTTTGAAATCCATGATGAGAGCACTTCTGTAGTAATTCATTCCATCTCTCCTAGGATTCATAATATTTCTCATCATCTCTCCATTGAAAATTAATGATTCCCTACAAAGAGCATTAGTCATAAGGAATGAGAAGAATTTATTTTGGAATTTATTAAATAATTAGTCGCATGTGGAATGGAACCAACCTCTACAGAATTAAGCCATGATTTGGTCCGATCCTTTAATGAGAAAGGTAATAATCTAAGCCTAATAGAATCATTCATAACATTATGGCATTTGAATGTAGCACAAATATCAAGGAATTCTTTGATATGTAGGAATCAATCCTCTCTTTCTTGCTATATAATGTTGGGAATAACTATAAGACTTCATGTTTAAGTTCAAAGTAGTCTGCATTGGTGGGAGGTGAGGTGATGCATGATGAAGCATTTAATTAAAGTGGCACAAAGAAATCTTTAATAGCCTTGTGGTCAACTTATGCTGGTGGGTCTGCCATGGGGTTAGGAACTTGGTTTCTTACCCCTTGCCTGTGGGTACATTCAATCTCAGGCTCAAATGGTACTAATCCTATGTTTTGAGATCAATGACCTTGCATGCATTATAGTGCAAACCTATCTAAATGATGCAACCTAACTTTAAATATAGCTCCTAACTCTATGTGATATATGCAAACAAACAATCCCTAATGCTAACGTGATGACTTGATAATCTTTATTAATCTATGAGGTTGTAGATTTTAAACCTAAAGCTAGATAGCTCCTTCAATCCAAACTTGACTATTGCATACCAGTTAGATCCTGCCCAAGCTAGTTAATACAATTATCATAGAAAGCGTAGAAAAATCACTTGGATTTTGGATATCCACTATAACTACAATGTTCAAGAGCCACGGCAGGGACAATAGATCTTTACTTTCAAAAAGAGTCCTGTGAGCTCAAAACCATAAGTCTCTTGCTACTTTATTTTAAATTAAGATTAACAACTGGAAGAGAGTGAAGAAGGCATAGAGTGGGGTTTTTTTATGAAGATCAAGGGTGGGCCTCCATATCCCACACTTAGCTTATATTAATGCAACTCATTTAAAATGAAATAGAAAATTTAGAATTTAGAATGGGCCTCACTACAAATTCACACAAAAAGAGGGGAACAAAACTAATCTGGGAAAGCAATCAAATTTGATGAAGCTTTGGCCCACAGGATCGCCGTTGCTCCTTTGCCAAATCCCCCTCACACAAAATAGGTAAGATGCATCAATTTATGAGGAATTAGAAAAATATGTAGATATGATGCAAAAATAATAATCTAATGGAACATACAACTATGACAAAAGATAAATAATCTAAATAAAGATCCAACCAAAAATTCATTATGATTCCCTAGCAACGATGCCAAAAACTTGGTGTAGTTTTAATATTACTAGCAAGTGCACAAATCAAAGAAGTATTGCATGTGAGAGAGGTGGAACCCATGAGGAATTTCATAAATTTCAATTGATCGGATCTTATTTAAATCACTTGAACCAAAGAGAGCAAGAGAGAGAGATAGAGAGAGCTAATGATTAAACTAGGAATTTAAAATAAGAAGGAAACATGCATGAAATAAAAAACTACAATTAAAAGAAACTTTATAGAATCAAATATATGTAATGGAATTAGAAACTAGCCTAACTAACATGAATTCAATTAAAGAGAACTAATGTAAAACTTGTATGAATGAATCTAGGAAACACAAACTAAAAAAATTTGTTATAAATGAGACTTTTCTAAATTAACACTATCCTAAACTAAATTTAGAAACTTTCTAAAACTCAAGAAGGAAAATTTTTTAAGTTAAACTAAGATGCAAGTAACTAATTAACAACTTTCAAAATATGATTAAGCAACTAAACTAATCAAGAATCAAAGAAAATTAACCCAAGTTCCATGCACATGATCCATGGACAGTGCGCATGGTTCGTGGGTTCAAAGATGGCCAGATTTAATGATTAAAAAGTAAACTAGCATACAATCTAAGATATGCACTTAATAAAAAATGTAAAAATATAAATGTGTTCTTAAGGATTCAAGCAAATAAGATGTTTAGATGGCTAGAAACAAAGCATAAAAATTTAAGAGAGAATTTTCTGAAATTGAAACAATAATTTCTCTACAAGATAACAACTAAGATCTAAATTCATTTGGCAAAAGAAACTACTAAGAATAAGAATCCACAAATATTTTATTGAATCAATGCCAAATTACACCAAAATTTGTGCACGTAAAACATGGAGATGATCTAGAAATTGCACACAAAAAATAGCACTAAAACTTAATCTAAACAACAACAAAAAAACAAAATCTAATGCTCACAATTTAAATGAAGATAATATGCAAATAAAAAGCAGAAAGGAATTCAAGGGAAAAGATGGATGAATGGATGATCTAACTATGGAAAGAGACATATAAAACTGAGTGCTATCAAGGGAGAAAATTATGAAATTCTTAAGGGGGAAAGCAAGGATGCAAGCTATTCCTTCTTTTGGCTATCACTACTAGAGAAGGAATAACTTGAATCTTGAGGAAATGAGCAAGAGAAATGTGACACCACGGGTTTTTCTAAAACCATTTTTCATATATAATAATAATAATTAATAAGATACTCGGGATCCCTGGAAGAGGAAAAATTAGTATTTAATATAATTACAATAATCATTTCAAAGAAATTAAAAAACAAAACCTTGAGGGTCATCCAACTCTTAATAATAATCAAAATCAATAAAATATATAGCATACTCTGATAAAAAAACCAAAATCCTAGAGAATTATTGGTCATGAGAAGAGATATCAATAACAACAAAATACAAGGAAATCCTAGGGTTCCATCCATCAATCACCACATCCAATTCAACATGTAAGTCCATGTACATAATACAAATAGGAGTTAGGTCCAATTTTGTCGTCATAATACAATTGCATTTATACAGCCCAAAAAAAGTCAATGACAAGTAGACAGAAGCATACATCTAATCGATCTCTAAGATAGTAGATGGTCCTCGCAGTCCTCTCTCTACTACTACTCCACCTACTTGCCCTTACTACTATCGCCCTCCAATTCGAAGGCATTGCAAACCAAAGAAATTCCTCAGTAGTTGATCACATTTAATATCGAATAAAAATGTAAATGGTTGGGCATAAAGATTTTGAAGTCATGATAGATCTCATGGAGTAAAGCATGTATATGATAAGTCAAATCATTAGATATCCATAATTAAATGATACATGAAAGATCATGAGTCTATAATAAAACAATGGTAGTCGAAGCATGATTTAGGCTTGAACATAAAGATATCATAACTAATCACCATGGCATGCAAGGCATGAATAAGGCACGCTTATGCATCTAGTAGAATCAAGTACAATTAGTTTTGTCATTTAAAAATATGGATGCAAGTCATGATAAATAGGGTGTGTAACTCTATTGTGCCCCATGAGTGTCTCACTACACTCACATAACTGGCAATGAGTACTCATTCCAAATCCCTAGGTCCCTCACCTATAGCTCGTAGACTAGGTAGCTTGCTTAACTCGTAGGCCCACCTACACTTGCCTAAGGGTGTGTCATCATGTTGTGGGTGCATCAGGATCTAAACATCGCAATATATCTACACTACATGAGCATACAAAATGAGAATATGGACTGCTATACTGCAGTGGCAACCACTCTAGAATATCAACCACTGCTGCTCACCATCGACATCAAAACGAAAGACTAGTGTTCGCCATGAATGAGGGATGGTCAGACGTGCATGGGTGGCCTGCCCATGATTACCACAAACCACACGTAATTTGTCCACACATCAGGACTGGTGTCTATCATCCATAATTTCAGAGGGCGGGTGGCCAACCCTAATACCCTCATAGCATAGCAGGCACCAGGCAAAAATGCTTATCATAAAATAGCAAAAACATGAAATAAATCATGAAAATTCCATACATAGTCAAACTCAAGAAGATCCATTCAATAAGACGTACTAATACATCAATAGTCATGCATTGAAAACAAGGTATCAATCTTGTGAAACAACGATATGATAGCATCAATCATGCATGAAGAAGATAGGCTAAGGAAACATGATAATGACATAAATTCCATGTTTCAACTACTACCATAAATGAAGTTCACAAATAGACACATCATGATCCATAAGGTTAAGGAATTACTAAATGTAATCACCTACCTCAAATGCACGATACTCCTAATCAGGCACGTAACTACCTCCACCCGCACGCTCTAACGTACCTATCAGATCATAATACCACACTATGTCATATACTACTCTAATTGTGTCTTCATTATTCAACTTAATCTTCATCTATTTTACTTGGTGTTCCTCAAATCCTAAGAGTAAATCAATCCACGTGGTAATTCCTCTGGTATGGAAGTTAAGCCTAGAATAATAGTCTAGATCATCTGATTTACACTTAATTAAGACAATCCAAGTCTAATTGTCAATTCTTCTAACATCTAATTGATCATCTGCTAGCTTTGATCATTAATCTAAGTTGTGATTGGTCAATGCAATGCCCCCTGATCATTAGGGAACTAATTTCTTTCATCTTATTAAGTTTGAAAATGATCCAACCATTGGATCATTCTTTATAGCTTAATTCTATGATTAAATTGTTAATCCCATTCTTATGCATCATAATCAATTCAATTTCTATGTTTATCTAACCATTTAGGTGTATGTCCATGATTGTGTGTCGATTTGGCATCTCGATAGTTCTTTGATTGGTCAATTCTAAGGTTCATGATTAGATCAATGATCAAGATCAATTTTCCTAATGAATACATGAAATTTGTCTATTAATTTCACTAAGTCATCTCCCAAATGATGTATTTGTTCAATTTTTAACGCCTGATCATCACTTATCAGGTTGATCTAAGTTATTGGCTAAGATTTGGTCATTTGATCTAATTAGAAGTGGTCAAATCTAGGTTTTGATGCTAAATTTAGGTCGCGTCATCGAGACGAATCCAACGGATGTCTCAGATCATGATTTGGACCCTTGTAGCCTCCAAAATTACAAAATCATTGTTTCAAGTTCATTTCAATGGCCTAGATTAAATGTGGGTTGAAATTAATCAAAATTTGATGCCATGAGGATGCTTCGTGTGTTTGACATAGTCCCGGGATGCGCACACATGCATCTCGGTCACTAGAATACATGCAATGCATTCCGGTCATCAGGATGCACTGGCATCCCATTGCTGCCAAGAACAACACACGTGGCATCAGCATGTGTGTGGCCGCGCATGTTACTGACGTGCATCTCCGACATGCGTCCCAGACACATCACCCATGGGGGACAATGCGTGCAGCCATCCATTCTTTCCATGCCAAATCTATAGTCCAAATCTTCCCATTTTTTCTTTATTTTTCTTGTTCTTAAGGTTTTGCGGGCCTAGGAACATGATGAATGGCTTAGATCATCCATATGGGCCTTCCATTAGTGTGAAATTTGACAAAGATAGTAAGCCCCTGATTATCGATGGGTTGTCGAAAAACCCACAATCATTGGAGAAGACAATCAAATTCTAGTCATCTCTTGCAACCCACACAATGATGAAATCTTGCACAAATTATACCATGTTGTTCAAAATTTTATGAATTTGAGTTTTATCAAGTTTTCACTTACTAATTTCACCTAAATCTGGGGTTTGTAGCTGGATTTACCCATGATGTGAAATTTTCTCCTTTTATTGTTTTTCCCCTTTTTCGGCATTAATTCTTAATGGATTTTCATGAAACCAAAGGGGTTTTGATCATGGTCATGTGAAGAACAAAATGAATGGTCTAGATCATCAATTGGGCACCATTTTATCTCTCTCTTTTTGCAATAACTGTGGTTTCCATGTTCTTTGCTGAAAAACGAGAACCCTTGGCTGTTGCCCATGCTGGGAGAGAAGAAAAATGAAAAAGAAAGAAACTAGCAGGGGGTGGATAGCCTACCTTCATTAGTTCAGCATGGGATTCAATTTCCATGACCATAGGAGGGAGAGAGCGAGTGTCGCCGTCACAATGTGCAGTGATGCAGGCTCAGTCAATCTATGTCAAGCATTGTCTCTGGCGCCAATGTCTAGATCATGGAAAATGGAGTAGGTGGGAATATGAGGGGGAAAATAAATGCAAAGGGGCACATTTAAAGACCCCATTATTAATTTTTTATTTTAAAATTGTTATTTTATTTTTCTCATTAAATGCCACTTGATTACCATCATTTATTGCTAGTAATCACCCCCTTAACTCACCATGATGGGTGTCAGTTCACAGATTTCAACACCCTGTCAGTGGGCCCCACACATGTAATTACCATTTTCTCTCCTTATTTAATTTATTAAAATGCCTTAATTAAAATAATTAGAAGATTTTCATCCAGTGTTTGATTTTAGCATTCTTAGTGTCATTGGACTCCATTTCTTGCATACATTCTAAATATTGAGGTTCCAATCAGTGATTCTATTTCTAAAATTTTCCAAATTCTTAGAAGTCCAATTTTCACAAAATTTCATAATTTTCATAATTAGGCATTTCCATTTCTTCAAAATGACCAGCATTACATGAAACTAAGAAGATGAAGTAAAGAAAAGAGGGAAAGTAAAGTGGAAGGAGATGTGTGGAATTAGAGAACAAACACATGAAATCAAAGCAATGAAACTAAGCTACTAACTTGGAATTGAAGTGCAGATAATAAGAAGAGTAACTGAGAAATCCAAAGAAAGAATAACCCAAAAGAAGTATAAAGTTCAGCTCCAAAGATCGCCAAAGGAAGAGTGTTATGTTTCAAGGTTTGTCACCAACCTCTACTTCATAACAACACGGAAATCAAGGAGTTTTATAGAAAGATGGTTTCCACTTTGATGAGATCTTGATTTAAGAAGGGAAAGTGGATCTAGATTTCTAGTTTCAATGTAGGAAAATTAGGCAGAGAGATGAGATGGAGGAATGTGGTATACAAGTGATGTCATGGTGGTGTAAGGTGGCTGCCATGTAATTAGAAAGGAAGAGGTGCCACCTTCTTAGGAAAGTGGCTTGGAACTCCTTCCCTTCTAATTGCATGGTACTTTGGTTGTTGAAAAGTGAGAAAAATAGAAAGGAAAATGGTGGGAAAGTATGGGAAGGATCTAGGATTTTGAAAAGTTTTGATTTGAAGTAGATCTAAGAGTTTCCTAATTAGAAAACCACTTAAGATGACAAGCAAGCAAGGGAAAGGCATCACTTTTTAGGATGGTGGATCCCTTCTTAAGTCACAAATGTGGAACTACAGGTTAGGTGGGTGGAAAGGATAAAAAAATAGCAACGAAAACTAGGTTTTCTCTCTTGATTGATCCTCCTATGCTTAATCATATTATCTTTTAATATCTCTTAAAACCTTCAATTATCCCTTGAAGATTACACTTTTAGTAGGAGATAATTGCTTGAATTGGTCCTCCAATCCTGTGAATCCATGTGGCATGGCTCCGATGTGGCTTGGTGGCTCATTCCTTAATGGCTTGAATTATTAAATCCTTTAGCTTCAATGCTTGAATTGCTTGGCTTCCTTAGCTTTTTTAGTTAGATTAGGAAACCTCATATATGGCCCCAATTCTCATGCAAAGTTGATGGAAATGCATGGCCTTTTGTATGGATCATTTTAATTACTTTTGAAGCTTCCCATTGCCTTCTTGCATGCTTTAAGATAATTTTAGGACTGCTATAATGCAACAAGTCATGATTTTTTGTGGACCTTCTGGAGAGCTAACCTTGTAGCTCAACGCACAAAAAGCTATGTGATGTGCTATATAGATAGTTGGATCATCTTCTCACTTCCTACAAAAGAGTAAAAAACCTAATTAAATCTTAGAAAATTATGATAATTCACATACTTACTCTTGATTTGTTTCTATGCATGAAAAATATCAACTTTTGAATTATTTAGTCAGAAATACATTTGTTATAAAAAAATTAAAAAACCCTAGAATAATGGCCATAATTTATAACACATGGACTGCTAATTGGGTACTTTTTATACAAAATGTAATACTTATTGCACATGCTTGATATCAAAGATTATTTTGAGATTGTTGGAAACTGTTTAACCTTTGCTTTGAATTAAGTTATAGGCATTAGAAGATGGTACAATTTTCAGCTTTGTTCTCTATGTATATGTGCACAATTCATGTACCAAATTCTATCTAATAAAGTTTATGATTCATGCAAAATTTGTCTTGGTCATTCCCATGCTTTAAGTTCATTAAATATCTAGTTTTATGATCATGTTTCATGCCTTGAATCACATGCTCCATAAAAGTCCATGCTTTGTTTGATTTAAGTTTCATGAGCACCATATTTTTGGAATTTTACCTTTCATGATTCATGCATAATTTCCAATAGTCTATGCACCTTATTTTCTTTATTTTAGTTGTTAGATAGTTTAGTTACTCTTTTAGTTAGGTCCCCTATTAGCAAGCTTTTAGTCCATGCATTTCGGCCATTTTCTTACTCATGAACCATATGCACAACTCCATGGGTCATGTGCACAGTAATTGGGTGATTTGCCTTTAAGTTGGTTGATTGTTCCCTTGTTTCATGTTAGTTTACCATTGCTTGTTTAGTTATTTGTTATTATTTTGGCTTTAGAAAGTTTCTTAATTTATTTTTAAAAAGTTTTATTTTAGATAGTTTTAGGATTAAGAAAGTGTTAGTTTAGGAATGTTCCATTTTTAGTAGGTTTTCTTAAATAAAGTTTCCTAGATTCATTCATTCTAATTTTATATTAGTTTGTCTTAGTGAATGCATGCTAGTTTAAAAAAATTCTATTTCCATTGAATATCTTTATTTCTAAAACATTTCCTTTAGTTATAAGTTCTAATTTAATGTATATTTCCCATTCCATGTTATTTAAATTTCTAATTTAATCAAAACTCACTTTCTTTGGTTAAGAAAAGCAACTTAAATAAGATCCAATCAATTGGAAATTTTGTGAGATTCCTCATCAAATCGACCTCTCTCGCGTGCAAATTACCACATTGATTCATGTGCTTACGAGTAATTTTAAAACTACAACATACTACTTTCAATACTTCTATAAAACCTTGATTTGAAAAATTAAATCTTGATTTCACGTTGTAAAGTTCTACCACTACAAACAACTTAGTATAATCTTGACTCCCAGGGTACAAGGGCTCATCAGTTTCCTCTACTATAGTATGAAATAATTCAGGGTCATCCTTTAAGTCATTGTATGCATCTCGAAACATATGTGCAGTTATACTATCTACAACACTTCCTACATTGTCTTCAAATCTTCTTGCCCTTATCGAGGGCACCTGCAGAAGTTCTTCCTTATTTCTAGAACATTTCCTTTAGTTATAATTTCTAATTTAATGTATATTTTCCATTCCATGTTATTTAAATTTCTAATTTAATCAAAACTCTCTTTCTTTGGTTAAGAAAAGCAACTTAAATAAAATCCAATCAATTGGAAATTTTGTGAGATTCCTCATCAAATTGACCTCTCTCAT
This sequence comes from Warburgia ugandensis, assembly GCA_035236585.1. Lineage (NCBI taxonomy): Eukaryota > Viridiplantae > Streptophyta > Magnoliopsida > Canellales > Canellaceae > Warburgia > Warburgia ugandensis. Next base: position 54,423,350 of record CP141133.1, on the reverse strand, counting down.
ATGTAAATTACCATATTGATTCATGTTCTTGCAAGTAATTTTAAAGCTACACCATACTACTTTCAATACTTCTATAAAACCTTGATTTGAAAAATCAAATCTTGATTTCACGTTGTAAAGTTCTACGACTACATACAACTTGGTATAATCTTGACTCCCAGGGTACAAGGGCTCATCAGTTTCCTCTAATATAGTATGAAATAATTCAGGGTTATCTTGTAAGTCATTGTATGCATCTCAAAACATGTGTAGTTATACTATCTACAACACTTCCTACATTGTGTTCAAATCTTCCTGCCCTTATCGAGGGCACCTGCAGAAGTTCTTTTCCATGCCAAATCCAGGGGTGATAGCTTCCATTGATTCCATTGAGGCACAAGTTTTCTCTTAAAACCCCTATAGTTACTTTTTTCAAGTTTTTACATTTTGAGCATGGATAAAGTATGCAAATATGATCAAATCCCAATAAAGAACAATGTGAAAATGAAAGATCCATTCAAAGGAAAATTTAACTTTAAAAAAGAGAAGTCTCTAACCATAACCATGCACACAAAATATATAAAATATGCATATGAGACAAATAAGGAGACACTAACCAACACAAATTGATATCAATCAAGAATGTGTGTAATTCTGGTTCATAATTGGGATTTGATTGAAGATAGGAACAACGAAATGAAACTGTATGAGCTGTAGTTTGTCTATAGATAAAGACACTTGGGAAAAAAAAGAAGAAAAAAACCAAAAGTAGATCTAAAAATTCTTACAAAGGAGCCGTGCTTTTAATGTCAATTCTAAAAAATGACTTTAAAAGTGCCCATCTTTGAAGTCATTTTCTAAAAATTGACTTTAAAAGTAGGAACATTTAAAGTCATTTTTTAAAGCCAACTTTAAAAGTTGGAACTTTTAAAGTTTGGTTTAGAAAATGACTTATAAAGTTAGTTTTAAAAAAATAACTTTAAGAGTGGGAACTTTTAAAGTCATTTTTTAGAATCAACTTTAAAAGCAGGAGCTTTTAAGGTTAGTTTTTAGAACCTACTAGTAAATCCTCTATCATAATAAATAAATAAAAATCCTGCTAAATTAAAATATAACCCTTTAAAGTCATTTTCTAAAAACAACTTAAAAAGTTAAGGACTTTTAAAGTCAAATTTTTTTAAAATGACTTTAAAAGTCCACTCTCATGAAAAGAAGTGTTTCTTGCTAAACCAAAGAAGTCAGTTTTAGAAACCAACTTCTTAAGTATAATTTTTTAACATTTTTTTTTTTAATTAACTTGGAAAATGTTTAGCAAGTAGGTTAACTAAAAATCAACTTTTTTTATTCCTACTTTAAAGTCTCCTATGCAGTAGTGTTTGCTAAACTTGATGGATTTGATGTCATATTAGGAATGGACTAGTTAGCATACCAAGGAGTTGTGGTCAACTGGAAAAGGAAGAAGGTTTCATTTGATAGTCCAAGAGGTGAGACCTTTACCTTTCAAGGTAGATTGGACACTATGGGTTCAGCAATGAAAACTATACGACTCATTGCTAAAAGCTGTCCAACATATCTTGCCAATATAATGAATCAAGAGGAGTTAAGACCTACCATAGAACACATTGATGTAGTGCATGAATTTTATGGTGCCTTCCCAGAAGTATTACCCAAATTACCACCAAAGAGAGAGATGGACCTCATAATAAAGCTAATTCCATGAACATCTCCCATCTCTTGTAAAATTAAAGGAGTTGAAGGAGCAACTACATGAATTATTGAACTAGGGTTTCACTCAATCGAGTTTATCACCCTAGGGAGCTCTAGTATTATTTGTGACGAAGAAAGATGGATCTGTAAGATTGTGTCAATTATAGATTGTTGAATGGAGTCACAATAAACAAAAAAAAATAAATGTATACCACATATCGATGACTTATTCATCCAATTACAATTTTTCCATGGTTTTCTTAAATATCAACTTAAGGCGAGGATATTATCAATTAAGGATAAGGGATGAAGATATTTTGAAGATAGCATTTTAAACTCAATATGGTCATTACAAATTCTTTGTAACGCCATTCAAGTTAACAAATGCAGCTACAACCTTTATGATCTAATGAATAGAATGTTTATGGACTATCTTGACAAATTTTTCATTATTTTCATCAACGATATCCTAATATACTCCAATAATGAAGAAGAGCACAAAGACCATTTATGGAGTGTTCTTAGCACACTTTAGACTCACAGGTTGTTTACAAAATTGAGTAAATGTGAGTTTTGGTTCGAAAAGGTATAGTTTCTTGGTCATGTGATCTCAAAGAACAAAATAGTTATGGACCCTATGAAGATAGATGCAATCATGAATTGGGAGAGACCTAAGACAGTAATAGAGGTTAGAAGTTTTCTTGGCACAGTTGGTTACTACAAGAGATGCATTGAAGGGTTTTCCAAAATAGCCCAACCAATGACTAAGCTAGCAAGGTAGGGAGTAAAGTAGATATGGATAGATGAGCATGAACAGAGCTTTTAGGAATTGAAGAAGGGGTTAAGTGTGACGACCTGGGTTTTTGTAACACGTTTTGTAATATATTTTGAAAGGCAGGGCCCTTAATAGTAAAAAGATTTCATAAAACAAAGCAGTGAAATTTCTTTTCTTTAGAACTTGTTTTGTAAAACCCAAGTCATCACTTTATACATAACATAAGTAGAATTTTGTACAAGATAAAATTCCATTGAAGGAATATACTTTTATTAAATTCTAAAATCCATCCAGTGGTTCACAGTACAATCAAATCCATTACAATACTTGTCCAAATTACATAATCCAAAACTCAAAGCTCACCATACAATGAAACTCTCATTACATTACAATACAACACCCTCAAACAAAGCAAAATACATGTCTTCAAGGGGTATACCTTGAAGATTATTCTCTTCAAGTCTTCTATCGTCTTGAGCTCCTAACTCTCCTTCCTTGTATTTGAGATATTGTAAATATTGCAACATTTATAATATCTCAACAAGCAATGCTTGGTAGGGGATTCAAGAAGCATAATAATTGACAATATAATTCTAATACTTCATAATCCCGTTATCCCTAAACATATTCATGTCTCTACTCTTTACTTTGTAATATATGTACATCCATATACATCCATACTATACATGGGTAAATAAGTTAAATTTATGAAAGTAGTCAAATAGCATTCCCAACTAAGCTGATCAATTCTCTCCATTATGAGATTTTAGTATTTCAGCTAATCCTACATTGGAAAATTCCCTCCTTGGGAAATATTGGTAATATACAATTACCTAGCATTTCATTATGCTAAAACATAAGGCATTTCACTATGCCTACTCTCATATGCATCATAGTGCAAAATAATCAAAGGGCTACCATGTTGTAGTCTGATCCATATTAGCGCGCTCGGATAACTACCCTGTTCACCACTGATACCACGGTGGAAAATATTATGTCACTGCCCATATGGGGAGACTGGACTTTCACAGTGGTGGCCTTCCCATAATTGCCCCACCCGACTTTTAGCCTCTCATAGGGCAAGGTATCAACAAATCATCAAATTTCAAGAAGTGGGTGGTCAAACCCTCATAACTCCTCTAGCATAACATCCCCCAAGCTTATGCCTATTAAAACAAAATCACAAGCCTCCAAGTTTGCATGTAAAATAGATTTCATACATATCAGACAATTTGTCTGTTTACTTATGGCTGAAATATCTTCTAGTTCCCTATTCACTTAGAGTCTAGTCCTTAACCATTTTATATGTATTTGGTTGAATCATAAGGGTTTCAAGGGATTTAATACAAGCATTAACATTACTCTTGTCAACATAAGGTCATGGGTTCAATCATGTACATCCCATGTAATTGCATTCATCAAATCCTCTTACCTTCAAGTAGTGATCCCTTTTCCCCAGATCTTCCATGATCCTGACTGATGTATGTAATCTGTACATCCATACATACTATCAATATATAGAAATTATGAACAATCCTATTGATCATTAGATCTAATGTTTAGAATGATCTTTAAATCATTCATATCTAAGTATTTTCTATCTCTAAGTCTTTGTGTGTCCATCTTCTTGATCTTGAACTTTCATAGATCCTTTGATCGACAATCTATACTTGTTGATAAAGATCGAGGTCCTAGATCCTTTATCATCTAGTTCTTCTTTGATCTATTGAATCATCTTTGATCAAGGGTTTGGATTATCTAATCTAATGAACTAGATTTGATCTATAACATGCATACTAATAAACATGCATACTAAATAGAATACAATATTCTTATTCTTATTGTTCTTAATCATTCAATATCTAATGGATCTTGTTTAATCATCCTTATCTTACTTTTAGTTTTTATTAGGGTTAGATAATTTACTAACCTTTTATGCTCTTACTATTATCATTCAACCAGTTAATGTTTTGATGGTTGAAGGTAACTTATTTCAGCCTAAGTCTAGACTGCTCCTCTTATTTCCAATTGGCTAAGGCTTACTAGTTGAATGAGTGAACACAAAGTGGTTACTTCAATCCTCTTGTAAGGAGGCGTTTAGACCTCACAAACGTCAATGGAAGGTAGGGGAAGCGTGATGCTCTATTAGACAACCCCCTTAACCACTATGTTCAACATTCACTAGAGTGACCTTAACTCAACCTTTCATAAGGTTCCTATAAGCATGTTGACCCTAAGTACTCTTTCTAATTAATTTTAATTAAGTCCATGAACATTTACAATGTCATTCATGGGGTTTATTATTCTCCTAGTTTGGGCCAAGGATTTGATAATCCTTATATTGTCCTACTAACTATAGCCCTTACTAATTAAGTCCAAAATAATCCACTCTTATTTGTGTCATGAAACTCTACTTTCTCATTAGATTCCATTTTTGGTGTTTTATGCTCTTTATCTCATAACAAGTAGATCTACTAATGAAATTTAATCATAAATGAATTATAAATTCAAAGCATAAAACTACATAATTGAACAACTTAATGATAATGATATAAGATACTTAAAATTACACTAGCATGATTTTCAACTAATATACCTTAATAACTCAAATTTAAACTAACATGGACCTAAGGTACAATATCATACTATAGTATAATCTTACATGAAATCCTAACATGGTCCTAAGTTACAATGGCATGAAATCATACTAACTTGGTCCTAAGTTACACTTGCATAAAATCATACTAACATGCCCCTAAGATAATTAAATCTAGCAACCTATTATAACAATCTAATCACATATTATGCTAAAGTCTAAAAGTTGCACTAGCATGCTTTATAACATAAATCACATTTAAAATGCTATTATCAATTAATAGAAAATGAAACTAATTACATTAATATTTTTAGAATCCTTTACTTATGATCCAACTATTTGATCTTAGATCTTTTCCTTTTAATCAAGGGTTTTAATTACCTTTAGGGGTTTTTCTTTATTAAGGTCCAAGGATCATATTGCTTTGTTTTTTGTCATATTCAATCTATGATCTCCGTGGATTTCATCATATTAACATTCATTCAATCCATCCCAAGGATCTAATCACACTTGATCTCATTGATCAAGTGGGTCCCTTTGTATTTTTAGGGTTTTTCTACCATAACAGGTAGATCCCTTAATATATCTCATATATGTCTAAATAAACCATAGATATTACTTTATTTCAATAGTATATCATTATTAAAATAGATTGCCAAGATCTGACTTGAAGATCTTAGAAATTGGAAACTTATTTCCTAAGAACAGAAAGTTTCATAAAATATTTTCTCCATTTTATCATTTCATAAGAAACTAGAGGTTGTAAGATTTCCATAACTTCTTTCCGATCTCAATTTAGAGTTCATATGACTTTTGAATTGAGTCCAGAAGTTCACAGTCCATTCCTAGGGTCCAGATATGATTTAGGCCTATCAGAATGGACGGCTCAGATCGGGCGGAACGGGCTGGGTGGACTGGTCGGGCGGCGATTCTGTCACTGGGATGAATGCGTGACGTGCTTGCCCAATAACCAGCACTCGAGCACTGTCGTCCCATTGGGGCGACGTACAGGTGCGGCGCGCGTGCAGAAATGCTGCCACATGCCTCATTTTCGTGCGGCATTTCGCACACCGTCTTGGGGAACCCAATCTGATCGAGAGATCGGATAGTCCGTTATGGATCGTCCAATCAATCCCTCTCAATTGAGTGTCCAAAACTTAATATAATTTCATGAAGCTTTTACCCTAGGGGTTTTGGACCCTTTTGGATCGATTGGAAGGGTAAGATTTTCCATCTGAGCCCTCAATCATCATGAATTGAAGGTTCTAATCTTTTCTTTATTTTTTACAATTTTTCACCCAAATCAAATTACAGTAAAATAAAATTTTCATTAAACAACAATAAATATGTCTAGGAAGTAGTTCCACCTACCTAATTGGAGAAAAACATTAGTTATATAGTCCAATTTAAGATAATACCAGTTTGATGCTAAGATAGCCCAAGATCCACTTTGTCTTGTGATTTTTGTTGTTTGAGCCATTGGATCTTGAAATTTCTTTGGGCATTTTGTAGCTAAGGTATGGTAGGAAATTTTATATGGTGCAATCTGTGATGTTTGATCTGGAACAGAGTGCCTAATTGCATTTAGGTCTCTTGTTCCAATCTAGAGAGAGGAGAGAGAAAATGAAAGAAAGAGATCTTTTGGGAGTTTTGGGATTTTGGGAATGGATCTATATCTGGCTTTGTAGGGGAAGTCAAGATAATTTTGTAGGAATTTTATGAAAATTTTTAGAGGATTTTTGGGTTTGTATTTATAGGCATTTTCGGTGTTTTTCATGATTATGTGTAATGATTATGGTTTATTCTTTTTATTATTTAATTAGCATTGGATTCTCCACCACCACCTTTTTCTCCACTACCAGCTGGTAGTGGTTTGACCCATGATTTCATGTGGGCTAGTCATTGGATTCCTTCTTAAGTCCCTTGTGGGCCCCATGTGGGTCCCACGTAGTGTAAAAAGACCATTTTTGCCCTTTATGTAAAAAAATTAGGGTTTATTCCCATGATCTCAGAATTGAGCATACTTAGTGGCGTTGGATTCATATTTCTCAGAAAATTCTAAATTTTGATGTCTCAGATCTCGATTATGGGTAAAATTACCATTTTACCCTTTTGTCCATAAAATAAAGAAAATTAAGGATTTTTCATCTGAATTCAAAATTTGTCATGGTTACAGTCATTCTGAAAGGTTTGCTGAGTTCAATTTCAATTATACATGTCTTATCCTTTGATTATACTTCTATAAGAAGTACATTCTAAATAACCCTAATATTTTAGCCCAAAATTTCTGAAACTCAAACTTTATTGATTTTTTCAATCAATTACAAAAATTAGGGTTATTACATTAAGCCCAGCACCAATTTTGACCCTGCCATTTGGTAGCGGTGAATTTGTGGCATATAGCCGATGCTTCTGGTAAGGGTTTGGGATACATCCTAATGCAACAGAGTAGTGATATATCATACGCATCCAGGCAACTAATGACACAAGAGGTAAACTATCCCACACATGACTTGCAATTAGCACAATCATTTTTGCACTAAAGATTAAAGACACTATCCCTGTGGTGAGAAATTTGAAGTCTTCACAAACCACAAGAGTCTCAAGGACATATTTTCACAAAATGATTTGAATATGAGGCAACGAAGATGGATAGAATACTTAAAAGACTACAACTTTACCATATAGTACTATTTAGGGAAAGCTAATGTGGTTGCATATGCACTAAGCTGAACAGAATGAGGAGTGCTGGCTAATGTATTGGTGAGATCTGCCTTTGTGGACCAAGTACTCCAAGCATAGGTAGGCTGTGAGGAGACTCAGGCATTGCATGGTAAGGAAGGATTGTCAACAGGTGCAGATGGAGGCATACACTTCCAAGGAAGCTTAGTGGTACCTTCTGGACTGAGACAAGATTTGTCATAAGAAGCTCATACATCTAAGAACACCATCCACCCAAGAGGTACGAAAATGTACCAAGATCTGAAGTGAAACTTTTAGTGGAATAGAATGAAGAAAGACATAGGTGAGTGTGTGGCTTGGTGCCTCACATGCTAGCAGGTGAAGACTGAGCACCAAACACTAGTAGGACTGCTACAGACCTTAGAGCTCCCTATGTGGAAATGAGACCACATAACTATGGATTTCATTGTGGGACTACCTAGGACTTCTAATGGGCGTGACATGATAAGGGTAATTGTAGACCAACTAACAAAATCTGCAAACTTCTTGCCTACCAAACAGAAGCAATCATTGGAGTGTTTGCCTAAGCTCTACATAAAAGAGATAGTGGGTCTACACGAAGTTCCTTTAACTATTATATCATACAAAGATAGTAGATTCAACTCCCATTTATGATAGAGCATTGGAGGGACTTAGCACATCCGCAAAATTTAGCACAACCTTCAACCCTTAGACAAAGGGATAGTCTGAAAGGACTATTTAGCCACTCAAAGACATGTTGAGAACTTACGCCGATGAGCACCTTCCACTCACTGAGTTTGCGTATAATAATAGCTACAATTCCAACATTAGCATGGTACCCTACAATACACCCTATGGAAAACCCTATTGTACAGTGAGATGCTAGAGTGATGTTGGAGAATGATAGTTTGTGAAGTCAGAGATAATTGAGCAGTGTGCAAAAAAGGTCAAAATAACTTGGAAGCAATTATTGGGAGTTTAAGTATGCAAAAGAGCTATGCAAACAAAAGGCACAAAGAACTCAAATTCAATGAGGGGGATCATTTTTTCTTGAAAGTCTCACTAATAGAAGGGGTAAGGAGTTTGGTATTAAAGGGAAAGTGAGTCTAAGGTTCACAGGCCCATTTGAGATCTTGGAGAGAATTGGGAAGGTAGCTTGTCAACTTGCATTACCACCACAATTATCCAAAGTACATAATGTATTTCATGTGTCAATGCTAAGGAAGTATGTAACCAATCCCTCTCATATACTTGATCAAGTACCAAAAGAGTTATTGCCTAACTTGACCTTTTGAAACAAAGTCAGTTCAAGTTTTACATTTGGAAAGAAAAGATCTTGAGGAATAGGACTTACTAGTCAAGGTTCCATGGAAACACCATTTGATAGAAGAAGCTACTTGGGAAGTGGAAGATGAATTTAGACAGAAGTTTTCATAACTGTTCTAGATAGGTATCATAAGAAATTTTGAGGATGAAAATTTGTAAGGATGGAAGCACGTAATAGACCCACTTTTTTCTGCTATAAATATTTTATTTTTGTAAGACTTGACCAAGGGGAGCCAATTAGCTTTAGTGGTTATAGTGTTAAATGTTAAGTCTTTGATTTTGAGTTCAACTCACCAAAACAACATAAAATTAAATTTTTGGAGCAAAATCAAAATATAAAAAAAGGTTAAACTTAATCTAGAAAAGGATAATCACACTACTAAGAATCTTGAGGAAATCAAGATGATCCATAATTGAAAAGATAAGAATTCAAATCAACAGTGGATACCAGATTAGATTAGATGATCTTAAGGGATATATAATTTGAATGGATGTCTATGATTGAAGCTAAGAGTAGACTAAACATATAAGGCAGGACGAGACTTGGCTAAGTTAAGAAACTAGCCAAGATGTCTGATGCATAAGGAGACGTCATGGGATAGTGGAAAAGGGAGAAGGGGGTGGGCAAGCACTAGAGAGAGAGAAAGAAAGAATGACATGGGAGTTGGGAGAAAAGTAAGGAGGGAAAGAAAAAGAAAAGAACTGTAAAGAATATAGGAAAGAGAAATAGGAAGGAAAGACGAGGAAAAGAAAAGAAGAAAGAGTGAGAAAAGAAGGGTGAATGTAGCCCACGTGCAAAGCAAGGGGCATCCAGCCCATCTCTCAAATCTTTTGGAATGTGAAACTTCACTAAATCATGGGGAGATAATGCTTTAACAATCCTCAAAGTTGAGGGAGCGAAAAATGGGTAAGGGCAATGAATTCTACTTTATTAGAATTAACATTTTGTTTTTCAAAACTAGTACGCATACCAATATGCACACTCACTATTGATGGACATGTTTTCTGACCTCTTTTAGTTATGAAATTTTTTAGTGAGATATTTCAATATAGTAACATAATTTCCTATAAAGTTTTCTGATAAATGGATTTCTAGAAGTTATTTAGATTAGCCAAAAGACTGTTTGCATACAAGACTACAAGTGCAGAAAACCAGAATGCACACTCACTGGTGTTGGGCATGTTTAACAATCTTCCCGACCTCCATTGGTTATGAAAACTTGTAAAGAGATTTTTAATATAGTAACATAAATTTCTATTAAAAATTTTGTTAAATGGATGTCTGGAAGCTAATCAGATTAGTGAAAAGACTGAGTGCATATAGGACTACTAGTGTAAAAAAGCAGTGCACACCCACTAGTATTGGGTGTATTTAACTACCTTCCTGACCTAAATTCATTATGAAAATTTGTAGAGATAATTTTAACACAGTAGCATAATTTCCTATACAATTTGGTTATAAATGGATGTCTGAAATTTAATCAAGTTATTCAAAAGACTAAGTGCATAGAGGGCTACTAGTGTAGAAAACCAGTAGGCACACTCACAAGTGTTGGACATGTTTAGTGACCTTCTTGACCTCTGCTAGGTCTAAAAAATTATACAAAACTTAGTCACACAATAAAATCAATGTCCGTAAAATTATTTAGGAATTTAATGTTTAGTCATCTAAACCCAAACCAAAATACTGAGTTCAGTTCAGACTATTGAAGCAGAAAACCTACATATGCACTGACTACAAATGAGAGTGTTAAACCATCCTTCTAATACCTAAAGAATCTGAAAATAAGTAAGAAACTTGTTCTCATAATGTTTAAGTGTACAGTAGCTCATCCAGAAGTTAAATGATAGATAGTCATACAAATTTGTGGAATGATTTTTCTGGACTGCCCTTTATAGAAAGGTGATAGTATGAGATTGAAATCAAATTATCAGTGTATCATTGTTATATGAAATGACTAGCTATTTTGAATTGGTCAGTGATGTTTTGATACGCTATTAACTGAATTATAGAATTCATATTTGATGCCACTAATTTATGAATTCGGTTATAAGGTAATCTATATGTTTTGTGCTTCTGATTATAAATACTTTAGAATGGAAATTCCATGCCGTGTGATATTTTGTCATGTGTGAATAAATTTGGGTGTGTATCTCACTGCGACATGATATGGGTAACATATCATGAATGGTTGAGAAATAATATCGAGACTTAGAAACTCAGTTGAAATAAGCAAGTGTAAAAGACGTCTGCTATTGGACTAAACATGGATGGTTGAGATATACTATAGATCAGCTAAGGAGAACAAGGATCAGTTAGTGCATGAATTAGCAAGGTTATGAACGTAATCTTCTATGGATTCAGAAGGTGCTTGAAGAAAGCCTGAATAAATAAGGAAAGACATCACTCCATGACTCTATAATTAGAAACACTATACGTCTATTTCGGAACAAGGAATTAACGTGGAGTTACCGTATGGACAATAATTAGGAACTAGCCTGATTGGCTTGGCTTGGCTTGAAGAATGGAATTAGAAGTAGATCAACAATGGGAACTAGGAATATACAATGGGGTGGAAATGACGCCTGATTGAGAATTAGAACGGAGTAGCTTGGAAGAAATTCATCTAGGAGGAAGACTTGCTAAAAAGGTGAAAATCGTGGATCCTATAGATTGCTTCCTTGGCCAACAAGGTTTGTGATTTAGGAAATTAACCCAAGTTTTTTTAGAATGGAACGTCTAACCAAAGCAAAATCTTTGGCTGGAGTTCCACGTGAAAGAGAAGGGAGAAGAGAAAAGAAAGAAGAAAGGTGAGTGTGTGCTAACCTCTGGAGGCTGAAATTAGGCCTAGTTTTCGGGTAAACGGTAAGGAAACACCGTGCAATCGTCTTGTCTCTAGTTGGTGAATCTAAACTGTTTCGTCTTCAATTACTTTCTAAGGTTGTTAAGAAGCTTTTCAACTTGTTTTATAAGACGTTTCGCTATGCTAAAGATTGCACGATTATAAAGCCTAGTAAAAGCCGTGTTTTTTACTTCTTGTAATATGCTAGAATCGCATGTTTTGAGGTCTTGAGATGCCTTGTTCTACATATAGTTTATATGCTATATATGCATGGTTTGGAAGTCTATAAAGATAGGGATTCATCACTGACTGGTGTCATGCATATATGCTTTATTGCTCACGTTTGTCAAGCCGGAAAAGCTCAATTTTATATGATTGATGTATGCGAATGTCTTCATGCTTTCAATTATTAAGTTTTAGACTTGAATCTATATGATGTTTTATGCGCATGGAGTAGCTTACCATTGATTAAGTTTCTTTGGAAAGGTTCACGTATCCTTGTATGATATTAAGAGCATGAATGGAGTAGTTTAACTCCGTTATTTGATTGTGTGCATGGGCTAAGGGCCTATGAGAGGCCAAAAACACTTCCTAAAATCACATGGTCAAGCGCATATGACTAGGCCTCTAAAAGGTCAAGACTATGCCTCAGTAAAGGAACTATGTTCGTATGATACTGGAGTATTAGGAAGGCTTAGTACACTAACTAAAACTGTATGAGTTATGCGTACCTCACTGGGCTTCCGAGGAAGCCAAAATGCTATCTTATGATATAAGACTAGTGCGTGTAAACATGAGGCTTTAGGAAAGTCAAAATTAATAAGATAGGCGCATGAATTGGAGCCTGTAACAGTGTGTTTTATTGACCAAATAGAAAATGATTTTAAAGTTCAAGACAACTTCAAGAGTGGGCCGTTTTACAACTAAGCAATATGGAAAGAAAAGGATATTTTACCAGGACCATTTTACATCTTTTTCAGGAAACTATTGATTTCAAAAGGAAATTTGTGATAGAGGAACATGCTTTTGAGAATCTAGGGAGACAGTAAACCTATGATTTGAAAACCAAAAAGGAAGTAGTTTTGGAAACTTTCTTGTATGAGTAACTAGAGGCGAACTTACAAAACATTATTAAAGGTAATAATCAAGTGTAGCATGAATATATAGATGTATATGGTCGTTGGAGTCCTAACGAGTTTTGAAAGCTAAAACTGAGCTTATATTTTGGCCTAAGTATGCCAACAAAATCTTTGTTTTGAAAAGAGATTTCAAAACTGGTCTTAAGTATTATTTTGGGGTCTATACTAGCTGGAATATGTATTGGTATCTTAGCTTGAAAAAGATCCATTAAAATAATATGTGCCTGATATGTTTTGCATAATGAACTTGCAATCCTATGCATAAGGGTGTATAATAATACCTGAGTTTTTCTGTATGAGATTGACTAGTAATCCTTTTGGGAACTATGCAAGGAGATTAGTCAGGATCAGCCCCCTGATCTTTGCCACTAGAGGAGCTAAGGTACCCAATGCCTAAAAAGAGGCACTTTGAGAGGTAATGTTCACGTAAGCCTTTCGATGATAGTTGCAGACTCCTTGAGATTACAAGGAGCAGGCCCTTCCCGAGTATCAATGAGCAACACATAGTGATAGTGCTAGCATGAGCATATTACACCCATGGACTTTATGATTTTATGCTCCTAGAGAGTGATGCTAGGATTCCATAGATGGACCCACATAAGTACTCAAGCTCGTTGATAGACATGTCAACTAGAGTCTAGTGTGACTTCCCTTGGCACTGGATTGTGCTTGTGGATTATTTCATATCAATAGTTTGATATATATATATATATATATATATATGATTTATATTTATCCATCCATACATGAAATGTCAAGTGTTATATATGCTCTATAGATAAAGTTATTATTGTATGATTGATACATATATGGACGTGAATGCATTGCATGAGACGGCTAGGCTGATAGTAGTTGTATTTCTTGCATTTATGAAAAATGCTTTCAAATGCATGTAGTTCGTGACGGACGCCGTGTTTTTCATTTTGTGGTTTAATTTTGTCTACTGAGTATATCTTCATATACTCAACCTACCAAAAATCCTGCAGATTTGTGAGGAAAAGTGAAGGTAAGTAGTAGACATTTGTTGAGGTTAGAAACACACTAGACATGGATTAAGCAAGTACCACTTTTAGAGGATCTTTCATGTTGTTTAATTTTCTGGATGTTGATGGATGTACAAGTGCTTAAGTACTGGAGACATTGATGATAATATTTTAATTAATTCTGATTTTTAGCATAGTTAATTGTATGTGATTGGCTATCTTGGAAAATGTTTTAGACGATGACAGGTCATGACTCAGACATGGTCGGTTTTATGTACGAAAAACTGCCCTAAAGTGTCTTTAAAACAAGCTGAGGTTTTCGAAAACGAAATATTCAAATATGAATGTCCAGACTTTCAAACTGATACTAATTCTTTTAAAATTATGTTTTAAAACTTAGGGCTTCGCACCCGGGCGGGAGCAGCACTCTAATAGAACCCCATTTCTTGAGACGTCCCAACGTAACATAAGATTTTATTTCAAAGAGAAAAAAGGAAAGCAAAGCCACCGTAAATAATACACGAGGAATCACTAGGAAAAAACGCAAATCAGGATGAAGACGCACTAACTCACCTTGTCGATCTAAAAAGAAAACGCTTCCAGTAAGTCTCAGATAAAATGTAATCATAAAGAAGGATAACTATATCCCAAGCAGAGCAAACAATTTGAGAATCACTAGTTTGGCTAGGAAGGCTTATATGAATATGCATCCATGATTTTCATCTAATGGAATTTTAGGGCCATGGGCAACCTTAAGAAGAAGGCCCGTAGAAGAAATCTCATCAATCAGTCTAATCCTGGCTCTTATGCATTCAAAAGACAAAATTACTAGATTAATAGTAGCATGAGGCCAGAAGAATCTAAACAATTTTGAATGGGGTCCATATCACTCCGGTGGGGTATTGACTCATGGAACTACTCTCACGTCACTATCTGAACAAGTCATCGGTGCCTATTCGATTTTCAGTTCGTTTTAAGATCAACTCTAGCGGATGTAGCATCTTTGCGGGCAAATACGACCCCAATGATGACTTCGAACGAGAAGCTTTATTGCTGGAGCTAGAATAGATTTACAAGAAATGGAGAGGACCCTGGACAGTGGGAAGAGATTTTAATGTAATCCGTACCTTAGAGGAAAGATATACTGTAGCTTTTTTCATGTCAGCAATGCAATCTTTCAATAAGTTTATTGACTGCTTCATATATAACCTTGATTGATTCTCCATTTTTCTGAACGTGTGATGCCAAATTATTCAAAAGCACTCTTCAGATCGTAAAGCCAATTTATTCACAAGTACTATTCTCTTGGGGCCAAGGCCTTCTCGTTCTAAAATATCCTTGCTTGAAGATCCTAATCTTCTTTGTCAAATGGAGAAATGATGGAAAGAAACTCTCGTATCGAAAAGGTAAAATGTAGGAAAAAAGTTAGTTTTGAAGCTTCAGTTAATGAAAAAGAAGCTCAAAACTTGGGATAAACAACACAACAAGGATCAAGACTAATCAGCTATCAACCATTAAAGCCGAAGTGAATGACCTTAATGTTAAGGAGGAATTTACACCACTATCAGCAGAAGATGAACTCCATCGAATATCTTGAAGAACAAAAGTGGAATTAGAGGTCAAGAATAAAGTGGTTGAAATCGGCGGATCCAAATACGAAGTTTTTCCATTGTATAGCAAGTGTGCAAAGAAGAATATACCTAATTTCTTTAATTGCTATCGGTGGTTGAAAATTTGAAGAGCCTAATAGAGTCTGTCGGTAGATCGTTGAGTACCATGAGAGGCTTTATACTTGAGAAAACATCACTTGCCCTTTTCCTGAAGGTCTCTCCTTGACAGCATGGACTGTGACACTACTTGCTCTACTCAACATCCCTTTCTTAGAAAAAGAAATTGATAATCCAGTCTTTGACTCTGATCACGGACCCAGATGGATATTGCCTCCTCTTTTTCCAGGTGCGCTAGCACTTCGTAAAATCAGATTTCATTGATTTTACGAATGGCTTTGACAGGGTAGATCCAGTCAATAGACACATTGGGGCGTCTTTTATTACATTGGTTCCAACGAAAAGCACAGCGAAAACTCTAAAAAAAATGTCTTATAGGCCTAATTGGTGGGCGCTACAAGATTTTAGTTAAAATGCTTGCAAGCCGCATGAGGACAGTCCTTCGAGGCTTGTTCTCGGCCCAACAATCGTTGTTCATCCTGATAGAAACATAATGGATTGCATGTTGGTGGCGAATGAGAGCCTACACATGATGTGACAAGACTCCATTGTGATGGGCAAATTGAAGCATATGTGACAAGACTCCTTTGTGTTTCATTACTGAAAATTTAGGCAAATTTGCAAGTTCACCTACAATAGAGATTCTATTTAGAAAGAATTTAAAAAGGAGTATTCAAGAGTCGATGCACTCTCACAATACGTTATAAATTAATCACTAGGAATGATAGATTCAAGTGCTCATTTGGATTTATCATAGGGTAAGTGCGTGTTACTTGCCTTCAACTTGCACTTTACGTATATTTAAGTAATTCATCGTTTTAGGAATGGCTTAGAAAAGCTAATTGCCAATTCTATGTCTATTAGATACTTATCTTATGTTTTTTTAATGTGATTCTCAACTTAAAGAAGTATAGATTAAAGTATAGTTGTAATTTTCAGCTTAAAGAAATATAAAATAAATTACCTAAGGGGCATTTAGCTTATCTAAACCATTTCAAACATGGTGAATGACTTGGATATACAAAAGAGGTTAGCTAAGAGCAAGTAAAAAGCACTTGTTCTATGATAAATCCAAGCGCACACTTGAATTTATCGTTTATCATTAACCAAAACTTGCATTCTACATTTTATTTTTTGAGGAATGATAGTGTAGTGTGCAACACTATAGCAATCTATTATGTAGCATATTTACTAAGCCTGAATTTGGGAATAAGTAGTTAACAAGCCAAAAAATCATAAAATTCAAAAAATATGGGAAAATTAGGAAAAATTTCTTTCATATTATATTTTATTTCTTGAAGAATGATGGTATAGTGTGTGACACTCCAACAACTTCTTGTGTAGCATAGTTAAGTCATTAAATTCAAAATAAATATTTGATAAAGAGTTGTAGAAAACATTTACAAGGGTCTGAATTTAATCCTTTAGTTTATATTTTTTTACAATATCTACATATAATGTTTGATAATTTGATAAATTATTCTTCAAATGTGAGTTTAATTTGGTAATCTACCTAGAATTGAAAATATGTGAGGACTTTTAAATTATTCGAAAAACAATTTCAGGAGCTCAAAAGGAGAGGACTTTTTTTATAAATTTTTTTTTATTTTAAATTCAAGTACTTGAATTTTTTTTTATAGCAATGCTATGTAGCACCCACTTTTACATGGTGGCCCAATCTTTTATTGATCAAGATCTGTCCATCTAAAAATATAATTAAGAAGCATTATTTTCAGATATTAAAATCATCCAATCACTTTGATGTTTGGTATACAAGATATCTAAGGCTATAAAGATCAGAAACAGATGGGTATAATCAACCAATGGTGAAATGCTGCATAGCAGCTTGCTATGGTGTCATGCACTATACTATCGCTCTTATTTGTTAACTTTAACACATTTTTTTTACTGGGTGTTCCTTTCTTTGCTTTATCTTTTCCTTTCTTGTATGTCTTGTTCGCCTGCAATCTTATCCATCCTCACGCTTTAACGACTAATGACTATGCTGTTCTTTTACAGAATTGGATGGCCAATATGGAACCATTGATGGGATTTACGAGAGGAGGGATATTTAGCTGTTCTCTCAATTTTGTATTACTTTCTAATTGAGCTCTTATTTGTTAGCACGTCCGAACACCAATGATGGCAACTACTAGGGAGAGCAGAGCGACCTTTTTCGTGGCTGCGGCATGTAGCTCTTGCTCTCTTGGATGTTTGTATTTTTGCTAGAGTTTCGTGGTCTAAGTTTGTTAATGGATTTTACTTCATTCAAAGAAGGTAACTAGTAGCTGATATTATGTTGTTCGTTCCTACTTTTTCTCTTGGAGAACGCATGTTCCTGTACATTATATGCTGGGACCCACAGGTGCCTCTTTTAAGACTACATAATCGTCTGGATCAGCAAATTAGCCTCTGGTAACCTTCTCATTGCATCTGTCGGTCGTGAGTTTGTCCAATTGACCCGAGGCATGAGATACTGATGACTTTCTGAAGGCCTCGAGGAGTCCCATTTTCTTAAAGTAGCCGTGAAATCCTGGCCTACATCTTATGTCAAATTATACCATAATACATGAAACGAGATTTTTGGTCGACAAGGATGATCAAAATGCATGTAAGTATAGATTATCTAGTCTTGATCAGATTTTGTGGGTAGATTTCAATGGATATATGCATCAGGACCACTTTTGTTATAGTAATTACCTGACATCTAACAGTAACAATATGAAGAGGAACGCTCCAATGAGGCACGGCCTCAGCAAGTTACCTTCATATGATGGGCCTCATCTTTAACTCGCAGCCTAATCTGAGGCATTCAATATCTAGACTGAGCTGACGATTTTACCGTCCGAAAACCAGTGCTTTTGATGATCAGATATGATAAGAAGGCTTTCCAAAAGCAACTCCATTTGACACGAAAAACTCGGGATCTGGCACGGATGAAATCAGAATTCATCTGATAATATTTGTTTCAAGATCTCTCCAGCTTATAGTAAACTAAAACGTGCAATCAGCATAAAGCACACAAGCAATTATTCGACAAATGAGCTTAATTGCTGGCTGGAAAGAAAGCGTCCTTGCAGAGCCACACGACATTTTTCACATGTATACAGATGAGTAATCATAAATGCAAGTCATTCACATGTTACGAATGGCTTAGTCTACCTGTAAATTTTCATGCTCATTGAATGTTTTCAGCATGTGTTTCTTTGAGCTGAAAATAATTACCATTATTTTTTTCCTTTTATTTTAAATACGGTAGGCAAATGGTTAGAATCCTCCAAATTCATTGGTTGCTCCTGAGTTACCTAATAATCATACTCCAAGCTTAATAAACAGAGTAGATCTTCCTAAACAATAGGAAAATGGTAGTGAGTACTCCTTCCACGCTTTTGAGTGTGGAGTCCTTCCACGACCGGGGAAGAAACAGTAAACGCAATCAAGCGTAGCAAAAGCAACAAGCTTCTCCGGAAAAGCCAGAGCTAGGGATATTGAATCTCTTAAAACCAGCAACTTCAAGGGAGAACTTCAATAAAGGGCAGCCTAACGCTTGAAGGTCGCGGACCCCAATGGTCTATAGTACACATCTTTACCTTGCATTTTTGTAAGAGGGTCTGAGAAAGGGGCGGACCATATAGTATGCAACCTTACTTGCATTTTTGCAAGAGACTGCTTCCATGCCTCAAACTCAAGACCTCAAGGTCACACAACAACAACTATACCATTGCATTAAGGCAAGGAAGAACTTCATCTAGTATAAAATGAATACATAGCAAAAACTCTATTGAGTTCAACCCCACTATGATCGTCCTTATGCTAGAAATGTTAATGGAGCAAGATAACAACATAGTACGGCTGCAAACTTCTACAGAAAAACCCCAGCAACACAATAAAAGGGGCCTGATAGAACATAAACTGCACACATTCACATGACTGAAACCTTTAAACAATACATGATCCTCCAGAAGGTCAACATGTTAACAAAGCAAGAAACAGAAGTAAACATGCATAAGGAAGAAAAAGAACAAAATTTGACAAAATATTAAATTGTCTTCCTGCAGCTTTCATGAAGAGTGCTGAGGGTTCTTGTAGGAGTAACATTCTGTCATAATTTTCAGCAAGTGGCATGATCAAAACTAACACATTTACAAAAAGCTAGCTTGGTAGAAAATATTTGAACTTTCTACAGCTCTCCAAAATTGACTCACTTCAGAAAGTGAGGATTAATGAGTCCCGAAATTTCAAGAAAGCCAACACGATCTTTCCCTCCAAAGATCTTCTTCAGCTTCTCATCACAAACTATGATCTTTTTGTTCTCAGGGTCCTGCAAAGGAAACCAGAATCAGAAACGACTAAACAGAAATAGTTAAAATGATTGAAGAGCCAATTAGCTATCAACTGCTGAAGGGACATTTGCAAAATTGGGAAAAGGTTCTGGTACTCTGTCTGTCTATGAGGAAGCAAGGAAGGAAAGGGTTAACACCCTCGGCAAGGTACTTAACAAGACTAACCTGCAAGAAAATAAAATTTACATGAACTAAAAGGAAATAATATCTTCCTTCTCAAGTCACATGCCCTCTCCCCCCAAACAGAAGGAGAGACTGGAACAGGGAGAAAAAAGCATGTGCAGTGTGAATGAAACTGCAATGCATTCCCCAAAACAAAATAAACTGCAATACATTAGTTTGTACAAGCATTCAAACCAAAATTCTTGTACAAGCTAAAATGAAGATACAGAAAAATGCACATTCATGTCCTTGCAGAGCAGGATCCTGAGCTAGTCCTCTCAATTGCCTCAATATTAGCAGTCATGTTATCATGATATCGATACCATTTTGTTTGACCAATATCAGACTTTTAGCAGCCGTCTTCCATTTGATAGAGAAGAGTAGAACAAGGCAGCAAAGCAGCTAGGGTCAAACTCTACCTGGTGGACATCCTTGGATAACAGACATTCTAGTTTTGAAAAATGCATAAGCACTGACTCCTACAAATTATTGCCGCAATAGGCACATACACCCATTATTCTGGCTCTTCATCTGGTTAAGTGTGGGCCAATCGCTTCACCCAAGTTGAGCTCCAGTCTATTCAAATGAGATGCATGCTCTGTGATCCGCCTTCCCAAAAAGGCATCCTTGAAATTCACACTGATTACTCTGCATTCACCCAAAATCTCATGCAACAGAGAACTTTTAACCATCTGATAGGCGGAGACTTTAAATACTGTTGTTAAGACTTCCTGAGACACCAATGAAAACATTTTTTGAGTATCATCTATTGTACAGCTTCCAGAACATGAACCATTTGGATAACCAAATCTGGGACTTACCACATTAGCTGCATGTTTAAATCCTTTGGTTGTACATGCGCGGACACCAACTAAAATCACAATTCTTTTTTGGTAGGCAACTGGGTCTTTTATGTATAACCCCAAACCCCTGAGTGCCTTGAACCCTTGATCAACCCATAGTGCCTTGAACCCTTGACCTTGCACAAGATAGGTTGCTCATACAGGAAACTTTATCTTGCAACAAAAAAGTGTATCTTGTCAAAAAGTTTGTGCAGTTTTGAAAATGAAAATGCAGGAGACTTTCGAACATGGAACTTGGAATTTCAAGAATTCATAGTAATTTGCAAATATCTCTAGTAATGCATCAAAATGCCTATAGAATAGGGAATTGCCATTGATTAACCATAAATCAGAGTAGCATAACTAACTGCTGCAATACTCACATTGCATCAAAAGAATGTTGGCGTTTCCAATTCGAAATGGCATTCCCATTTATCTCTACCACAAGCCTGTAAACTATATTAGTGAGTTATCCCCAGTTTTGTGCAGCAATCTTTTACATTTCCCTTAGTGTATGTATTCTTCTTCTTCTTCTTCTTCTTCTTCTTCTTCTTCTTCTTCTTCTTCTTCTTCTTTTTTCCTATAAAACATGTGAGCATTTTCCTGTACCATAAGTCATTTAACCATATTATTGGGTGTACCCTGTTTTGTTCGGTCACCTTCTGTGTTTCTTTACATTCTTAATCCTTCTCCTTTCCATATCGTATTCTGCAAAAAGAGTGAATGTCGGCATCATCCTGTTCTTTCCAAATCTGAATTTTTACTACTCACACTTTTTATCCTACCCTTTTCCTTACTTTTGTATTCTACAAAATGTTTGATATTTGCATCATCATGCTCTTTCCAGAACTGAAGAATTTATTACAATTCACAGCCTAAAGGTTAAACAGTGAAAATCATCCTATCATGTGATTTCTTATAGTGGTTCAAGCCTTTGTTCATTACAAACCAGCAATGAAATCATAAGAATCATCTGATCAGTATAAAGCTTCACTACTATTACATCTCTTTGAAACTCCCAAGGCACTTGTTACAGCCATCTGAAACTTCACTGTCACAATTAGGAGCCTTAAACTCCAATTCAGGACCTTCCTCATTTAGCCATGCTAATAGAGAGGTCAAGAAGATAGAAGGTACTGCTACAGGAAAATTCTATAGTATCAGCTAGGATGTAGAACTAAACACTCAAGTGCTGGCTAGAAGACTAGATCCCACAACAGAACTAATGAAAAACAGAAAAAACTGTATCTTATTCTGTAGCACCACTGTAGCAGTAGCTGTTCTCTCCTTGGCCTCTCCATTATTCTCCCATGGTTGGAAAAAACTTGCCCTCAGTTTCTACACTCTTTGCTGGAACCTTGCAAGGATCTAGACATTTAGCATTAAACAAATCTTAAACATGTCTAGGAAGCTTCGTTTGATAAGTATTATCACTTATCTTCTTCACCACCACAAATGGACCAACATTACTTTCTCTGAGCTTGTTGTCTTCCCCCATAACATTACTATATGTATCACAGACTTATACAAGATGGCAAATCCACAGACTTGAAATTCTCACCGAAGTATTCATCCCTCCAACCAAAGCTTTTCAGATTTTGTATCCTGCCTAATTCAAATGAGTTGTTTATTTTTCACATACACAATCTCCAAATGAATATGGTCTGTCAATCTGTTTTTGGATATGCTATCTGCAAAATTTTCTTGGTTCAGGACCTGATTCAACTTCTTTGGTCATTTCTAGCTACATCCCTCAACAATCTGCAGAAATTCAGTTCAAATGACTTATCTTTCTTGAGTAGGAGAATAGTCAATGCATGATTTTTCTCAATCACTACCATAGACTAGTACCAGGTGCTTGCCATGGAGATCAGCATCATATTAATCATCATACATGGGTTCAACCTCAACGTCAAGGTCTGCTCCACCCAAATCCTTATACATCACTTCTATCAAGCTGTCCTTTTCAATGTAATCTTCATAAACAGGATCACTGTCATCATCCAAGAGAAATAACAAGAGAATCATAGGAAAGTTATAAAAACACCTTAGAAATTCCCAAGCTAGACTCCTAGGAAAGTCATCATCATGAAGACCTTATCTGGATTAGGGGCCAGTCACATGAATCTTGCTCCTCCACTCCCCTCCATTAAGTGTCATGGCTTCATTTAGTCCTAGGAAAGTAGACCATTAATTAATATAACTTCACAACTAACCAAAATAAGTAAATGCTATTTTCTCACAAAAACATAATAAACTCTCACAATAGCACTAGCTAGGACCCACAACTAACACAACTTAACGAAACAGGAAACACTATAGCAGGTATTGTAGCAAATCACTGTAGCAAGTACTCACACAGTAGGTTTTATCTTCTTGGAATCTCTGTTAATGTGGCCAATGAGGAAGGTCCTGGATTGGAGAAAAAGACTCCTAATGGCAACCAATAAGTTTGAAAAGGGCATAACAAGCTTTTGATAGATAATTTCCATCTCTTGAAGATAACAGAAAGATCAAACAAGAAATATGGCCAATTTGCAGGGCTTCTTGGATACTCTTGAGGAGTGGGAAGCTGTGCATGAGAGATATTCAGTTTGTGCCAGAACATGGTGTGCTATCATAGTTCAAATGTGCCCATGCTTGCACAATTAGCTCATACGTATGGATCTCAATTTTTGTGATGATCCTTTATAGCAATTTGTAAATGATGATGGTTAACATATACAAGTGATGAGGGTTCTTTGTTTCATTTTTTTCATTTTTACATATTTTTTCATTTTGAAATAATTGGTTAACTAATTGCTGTATCCACATATCTAGTTTTTGAGGGGTTGCAGATGCTAGTCTCTATGTACTGTCTGTGTTTTCCTATATCCACATTCACATATCATGGATAGGAAGGTTCCAAACTTCCTGGAAGCTACCAGCATCCTGAAACAAATCAAGAGCTACATATAGCACATTTGGAAAACTTCTATCTCCCCAGAAGCTGCAGCAGCAGCCTCAAACACTACTGCACCAGATGTGGGACATAACTCCAAGTTTTAAATCAATGCAACACATGGAAAACAAGAATTTCATATTAGCGCAGCGTATGCATAACACAACCATCTTAAATGAAAATATAGTCAAACAAGCAATTCAAAAGAAAAGGTACAACAATTGGAAAAGGGGCCACATGCATACACCTAAGCAAGTGCAGCACACATGCAACAGAACAGTCCTAAATAACAAAAAGAAAGTCAAACAGAAGATGAAAAAAATTGCGGCAAAATACACAGAAATGGCAATGTGCGTACTCTGAAAAGAAACATGCATCCTACCTTTAATCAATTAACATGAAAGGGGAAGTTAGATCCCATGTAGAATATAAGTATAAAATGTATATGGTAATGTAATAGCTGCATTACATGTCAAATAAAGACAAGACATATTATTTTGCTTTAAGACACTTCTCAGTTCATCTAAAGATATCTACTGGCTCTCCACACATGTTAATATGCTCTCCACTCATCCAACTTCTATAAACTGGGTCATACTGCAATTATCCTCCAAAATTGCTTAATCAAGCATACAATGTAAGCTCTTCTGCAAAGTTCCAGTACATCCCTTACCTTAACTTCTATCTAGTATCTAGAAACTGGGCTGCATCATAAATTACTAGTGATGCAAGTAGTTGTTTGCTTGAAATTCAACGTTCTTGGATTTGTTGCATTCTTATAGCTGATGGTGCAGCAATAGGGTATACTTCCTAGTTAACTTCATCAAAATTATTCATGCCATCACTGTCAATTCCTTTTCATTTCAGTCTTTCATCCATCGTGGTTTCTTATTTCAGAGCAGGAGCAAGAAATTTGGAAAAGATCATGAAAACTAGGAAAAAGAGAAGATATTTTAGATGAAACTCTAGAAGTCACAACTAGCAATGAAACTATGATTGTGATCTAGTCCATTGATATGTGTACAAGCTAAGAGAAGATTAAAAACAACAGCATCACATTTCTTAGTCGAACACTAATCTTGTAGAAAATTAAAAACTGGCCAATGAGTTTTTGATCCCATAGAGGAAAGATATTCCACCCCTATACAATCAGGTGAAATCCATGGCTTAGTTTTTCATGTTAAGCACTAAACAACCAAGGAGAAAAAAACACAGCTCAGTGCACAAAGCTCCAGTGTATGTAGGCTCTAGAGAAGGGGCGGACCTCAAAAGGTAGTACACAGCCTTACCTTGCATTTTTGCAAGAGGCTATTTCCACGCCTCGAACCGGTGACCTCAAGGTCACACAACAACAACTCTACCATTGCACCAAGGCTCCGCTTTGAACTTAACAAGCTAATCATATAAAATCAACATGAAGCTAAGGGCAACATGTGGGACTTGTGGTGACCCATGGAAAAAAGAGGGTATCTTTTTGTGTTGCCCATGGCCAGAGAGTGACTATAACAAAGAGGCTACTAGCTGATCATCTTTTTAGCATTTAGTTATAAACAAAATTCTATAAAATTGAATTTAGAAGATGCAATTAGTAATCATTTCTGAGGGAAAAAAAAAAAATTATGCTTAGCACAAAGAGAATGGAGTATGTTTCACTTCAAAATATTCATAATTGTTTTATCCAAAAAGACTCATACATGGAGTAACCAATGCATTTATCAACTTCATCTCGTGTTTCCTTTGATAATGTTTAACGTGACAGGTCAAAGGGGAGTCAAAGAAGGGATCATTGAGCAGATAGACTACGAAACTGAGGTTATTAGAACCAATGTGTTAGGAAACCAACAGATGGTATATATGCTCAAGTTGTTGCTACATGGGAGGAGGCACATTACAAGAGTAGGAGGACCAATGCAGGGGGATAAAGTAACTGAGGGAGATATGGTGGAGTGCACTCATTGGTCAGAGTTGAACTTTCCAATACACGGAAGTAATGCATGATCCTCCACATATCCATATAGAGTTGGGTTAGAGACCATAAAATATCGACTTTCGGACTCTCTGCCCATCAAAGTTTATGCCGAAATGCGACACACATAATGCTTGAGAAAAGTCTGCTTAACCTTCCCACAAAATTGGTAAAGATAGGCCTTTTTCTACGAAACCAGAAAGCTAGTATACAGACGACACTCAAACTTATAAGCACATGCCCATTACTCTAAACCATCTAACATACCATCTATAAATTTCATTTAGCCAGTATTAAGCACATACAAACATTAAAAAGAAACAGAGAAAGAAAAAACCGTGAAAAGAAAAGAAAATCAAGAAACGTATGAGACATTTTTATTTCTATTAAGAACAATAAAATCATGAAACCTCACATTCAAACACGAATAAGCATGTATAACCAGTAAGAAACAAAGAAATAAAAGAACCAGTTAAGAGAGAAAATGAAAGAACACAGAAAAGCACATAGGATGCTTTTATCATCACCTGAAGATTGTGCTCCTTGATGTATGCCCAAATCTGTTTGAGGGCCAGCGTTCTAGGAATCTCGGGAACTCCCAACAGTTCCTGCATTGCGGGAGAAATGGGCCTGGGCTTTGTGATTCCCCGAGGCTGTCTATTTCCAGTTGTAGCTGGTTTTGAAGCAGTGCAGGAAACCCTCATAATCTGCAAGTTAACCGGAGCAAGTCGGACAGTTGAGGACATGGCAATAGCCGGTGCCCCGCCGACGAAAATGGGAGCGAAACATGACAGAGAGATGGCCATGAGGGGGTTTCTTTACCAAAAGTAGAACCTCTGAATGTCGCTTCTAAGTTTCCAGGAAGCGGGACTGAGGAAGAAGCGAGATGAGGCTGCAGAAAATGAAAGCGGATGGATATGCCGAGAAGGGTTTCTGTCTAGTGTTTGTTTTAAGAAGAGGCGCATCAATGCCCTTTTAAAGTGGACAACAGAGGCGGGAGAGGTGTGCTCGGGGTTCTTTTACTTCCTTTTAAGGCCAAAGCTTAGTATACCATAATAGTTCCCGAAGAATGCTATCTTTGGATCGCGGTGAGATGGTACGTTTTCTTGTTGAGCCACGTCTTTTGCATGAAAAGGTGGCTGATCTAATCTCTTCATCTGATTTATCCAGATGAGTTTAGAATCTGAACTTAGTTACAAAATTCTTTGAATAATTGAAAACCATACGAAAAGGCCTTGAATTTTTTATACCCTGACTTTATTGTCTTTTCTAAATTTTAAAGCCGATTTATTCCCAAATCTAAATTTTACTTTGCGAGCCAATTTATTTCCAAATCTAAACTTTACTTTGCGATCATGAATATGAATGGGTCATTTTCATAACAGCGAAAGTGTTAATTATTTTTAAAACCCAGAATTTTGCTGCTTTATTTTCTATCTTAGATCACAATCGAGATCAATTGTAACCGCATTGCCTTTTACAGTCATTACCATAATTGGACGGTTTATTTGAGCAGTTACATTGTAATCCACCTGGCTTTGTTGCGTTCACTCCAAAGCATGCCATCATGCCATGGCCGACCTTTAGAGAGAAAGAACGAACGGAGGCACAACCTACCTGGGGATGGGGAAAAAGTTACTGCCTGTCTCGTTTTCTTGGGATAACTTGGGAATATAAACCCTTCCATTTTGATCTTGCCACCCGTTATACTAGGCTTAAATACGTAAAAAATACTAGATTCTTTGCAATTTATCATTCATAAACTGCATTCTGATTTCGCGCAAGACCAACCCACGTTTGAAAGCCGTTTCAATAGCATACTGCACCATTAAGCACGATTGGCTTAGTTTGTATCTCTCATTCCTTGCATACGTGGGATGACTGCCACCGTTAAGCAGTTGTAATACTTGAAACAATTAGATACAGAAGTTAGACACGTTCCTAGTGACATTTTAGCACAAGGATGAGTGCTAGTTACGGAGATAATGTCTAGGAAAATCCTCCTTCAAAGATTACGACACCTCTAATATATTTGACAGCAGGCCACCACCCATCGACCCCCCCACTAACGGAGCAAAAAGGTCCCCACAGGCAACTCAAAACCCAAGTGTGCTCAGAAAACCCAGCAAAGCCCGGCAATACTTCTCCACCGACGACCCAGAAAACCCAATACAGTGGCCGGCGACTGAAAAGCTTGGTTAGTGATCCTTCTTCGCCAGCAATCAAAAACCATGAAAAAATCCACCAACAACCTAAAAAACACAACACAGTAGTTGGTGACTGAAAACCCAAGTGGCTACTAGTTGTTTGGCCCGAGATCCTTCTCCACTGGCATCCGAAAACCATAGGGGAGAGAGAAAGCACCTGTTTTGGGTGAGAAAACTGTTAGAACAATTTTGTGGTCCTTAACATATGGGATTCAAAATCCAATTAACATGTGTCATAACTGCCCATGGTAGTTATCCTTGATGGAAGGATAACTGCCATTAACCACCATCTCTTAAGGGGTCCTTGATTCAAGTAGAAAATATACATGTTCTCCATCATCATTCACTGCTGTTGAATCAGAAGATCACTAAGAAAATTTACTTCAAATCTACTGCAATGGTTGGAGGTTGTTATTATTCCATGCTTCCGTTGATTCTGATTTACTGTGAACATGTATAGTTAGTTTTACATGTGGTATCAGAGCATTAAATTCCTCTGCCTAGGATTTCATGGTAGTAGATATGTTACTGTTTTCGTTATTCCCATGTCTAATGCGTCTGCCATAAAGAAGGCAGATAACACTACGCCACAGATATTTAGTTTCATAAATGAGAAAAACTGAAGGGTATGTGCAATGATCTCATCATTTTCCACAGTAGTAAACTGTGTATTAAGATGACAATCTCTGAAGTACTCTCCATTGCAGTAGCTGAAATCATGTTAAGTAGTTCCACAATATGCAAAATTTGAAAAAGGATCGCCATCAAGAAGATGGAGACCCCATCGAACAACATCAGGATCATGCTCATAGGTAATCATTGGTTTTAAATTGAAGTTTCAGGCAAGGCTGCATCAAATGGAGACAAAACTTAATGCCAATAGGAATTGTAGTTTTCATTTGACCCATCAAATACACTATATCCAACTTTATGAGCTAGAAGAAACATAAGCCTGAACTCTTCAGTACAGCCAAGGATGCTCTCAATATGCATAGGAAGTACAATTTATTTATCAAATAAATTACGACCAAAGGAAGGGTGCATGTTTAAATCAAATTTGGTAGACAGTGGTTTAAATTTAGATCCTGGATAAGTGATGGATAATTAAAACAATTTACAATTGCACATTCAAGACACAGAACTCAGGCAGATGTGCCATACATACAAATGCGAGCATTGATACATGGAAACATGTGGAAACATGTGCGTGTCTACCTCTGTCTATACCATGTTTGTATAGGTAGACCATATTCAAATGCACACTTGCGTCACATGTGGGGCCAAATTTTTGGTGTTATAAAATCTTATATACTGGTTGAATCATAGCTAGGCCATGGACCAAATAACATTTCCATTAGATGATCCGAAGGCCTGTAAAGTTCACAAGAAAAAGAAAAAGGTAGAATTAGCGTGTCAACATTGTTGAATGGGCTATTTGTATATAAATTAGGTGTAGAAGATGGAACAGGTTGGATCACTAGCCATTTTACTCATTTGTCTTTTAGCACACCTAAATCAGTACATTGATTTCCACACATAGACACTATCTATATACTTCTATATGTGTGCATGCACATGCACATCTTTAGATATACACTTAATGTCAATGGTGATTTAGAGATTTCAAGACATTATTGGCATCATAAATTATTTAGTTTTATTTATGGTATGTTTATATGGAATTGTCTTGATTATTTTCTGAATGTCATGTGATCAATATATATTTAATATTTGAGGATTAGCCAAACATCCTTAAATATAAAAATGCATATATTAAGTGTTTAATTAAAATTATTGATCACATTAATTTTTTAAATGACATCAAATTCTAATTATCATATTGATGTAGTAATTTACCCACAGGGAAATTATTATATTATTATGGTCAATTAGGATGAAATAGTAAAATAGTATTTATTTCTTAATTAGCCCACAGGCATTGAAAAATCATTATAATTTACTAGTTTCATCATAACTGTTAGTGAATCAATTTTGTGTTAAAATCTTTGCCCACAAGTAGATTTTAATGACATAGTGATTCATAATATTTGATATGACTTGCATTGGTAAGCTTATCATTATAATTGATGGATTATGCCTCATAATTGTTAGTAAGGATGTGTTATTTGTTTATTTATTTCTTTCCAGTTATTCAATCTTTGATATTGTTTGATGAAAAATCTGAAGTTCCCTACTTAACTGGTGACAACTATAAAGTCTGGAAGGAGAAAATTCTCCTTCATTTAGGGTGTATGGATCTTGACTATGCTCTTTGAAAGGAAGAGCCTCCTGAAATTACGAAATCTAGTACTCATGTCGAGATCACTCTATATGAAAGGTGGGAGCGATCAAATCACTTAAGCATGATGTTCATTAAATCTCGCATCAGTACTAGCATCTGTGGGTCGATAACTGAATGTGAGAATGTCAAAGATCTTATGAAAGCCATTGATGAACAATTTGAGTCATTAGATATATCACTGGTTAGCACCCTAATGAATAAGTTGTCATCAATGAGACTGATTGGCACCAGAGGAGTGCATGAGCACATTATGCGGATGAGGGACATAGCTGCTCAACTAACGTCATTCCAGATTGAGATGTCTGAGTCCTTTTTAGTGCAATTTGTCTTGGACTCTCTCTCTTCTCAATATAGACCATTCAAAATTTCATACAACACACATAAGGAAAACTAGTCAATTAATGAACTATTGACCATGTGTGTTCAAGAAGAGGAGAGATTAGTTCAAGAAATGGGTGAGAATGCACATATGGCGACCCATAAAAAGGACAATAAGCAAGCCATTAAAAGAAAAGCGAAAGGCAAAGCTATAGCCCATACTGATAAGAAGGAGGCTATGAGGTGTTTTTTTTGTAAAAAGAAAGGACA
Organism: Warburgia ugandensis; assembly: GCA_035236585.1. NCBI lineage: Eukaryota > Viridiplantae > Streptophyta > Magnoliopsida > Canellales > Canellaceae > Warburgia > Warburgia ugandensis. The sequence continues at coordinate 54,392,221 of CP141133.1, read as the reverse complement.
CATAAGGAAAGATTGTCCTAAGAGGAAGGCTTAGCTGGAAAAGAAAGGTAATCTCAATTCTTTTGTATGTCATGAATTTAATATGGTTGATGTTTCACATACCACATGGTGGATTGATTATGGTTTTACAATTCATATATGTAATACCATGCAGGGTTTTCTAAATCAAAGGAGACCGATGGAAAGTGGACAGAGCATTTATTCAGGAAACAAGATGAGTTCACTTGTCAAAGCTGTGGGGACATATAGGCTTATTTTACAAACTAGTTTTGTACTTAATTTGGAAAGAACCTTTTATATTCCTAACTTTTCTAGGAATTTGATTTCTATATCTAAACTTGTACAAATTGGATTTTCTTTCTACTTTCATGAAACTTCTTTTAATTTATACAAAAATTCAGTACTTGTTGGCAGTGGTACAATGAATGATGATTTGTACAAAATTCATTCAAATAATGATGTGTCCAATGAAGTCATGGTTGTGCATGGTAACGCTAGTATTAAGCGTAACATTATGAATGAGAAATCCTCTATGTTGTGACACCGGAGATTAGGACATATCTCCATTGATGGAATCAAAAGGTTAGTAAATGGAGTTCTTGAGACTCTTGATTTTACAGACTTTGATTCATGTGTAGATTGCATTAAAGGCAAGCAGACCAATAACTCTAAAAAGGGTGCAAAGAAGAGTTCTAACATATTAAAAATCATACATATTGACATTTGTTGTCCTGACATGAGCATGGATGGTCAAAAATATTTCATTACCTTCATAGATGATTACTATGATTTATGTATCTCTACTTGCTTCATAATAAGAGTGAAGCGTTGGATGTTTTTAAAATATATAAAGCAGAGGTAGAGAAACAATGTGGTAAACAAATCAAAATTGTGAGATCTAATGGAGGTGGTGAATATTATGGTAGGTACACAGGGACTGGATAGGTACCTAGTCCATTTGCTAAATTTCTTCAAGAGCAAGGTATTGCAGCTCAAAACACCTTGCCTAGCTCACCAACTTCAATCTTCCTTTGTCATTATTGAGTGAAGATCTAAAAACAGTAGCGTATATATTAAATGGAGTTCCAACTAAAGCTGTTTCTAAAATGCCATTTGAATTATGGAAAGGTTGAAAATCAAGTTTGAGACATATACGCATCTGGGATTGTCCAGTTGAAGTTAGAGTTTATAATCCAAATGAAAAAAAGTTGGACCCGTGAACTGTTAGTGCATATTTTATAGGATATGCTAAAAAGTTCCAGGGATACATATTTTATTGTCCATCCCATAGCAGTGCAATTGTGGAATCAAGAAATGCTAAATTTCTTAAGAACGACATTGTTAGTGGGAGTGTTCAACCGCAAAACTTAGTTTTTGAGAAAAATTGTATTTTTGATTCAACTCCTACATTAAGTAGTAGACTAGTAATTATTAATGACACCCATCAAAATATGATGGATATTGGAGAACCCGTTGTCGAAAATCTAGGTCGGGCTGAAAATGTTTTAGTAGATCCCATTGATCATCAATGTAATGACCCCAATTTTTGAGATATTAAAATCCCATGAAAAGTTCAGTTTTAAAGATAAGGGCATTTTGGTCATTTCACTAGTCGCCTCAACTGAACCCAGGAATTTGGTCCTAAAAATGGTGCCATTAGATGCGTCTCAAAAAAAGGAATCTAACGAGACCAAAATCACCCAAAACAGAGTTAAAATGAGCAAGATATGGCCCTTTGAAGTTCAGGGGCAAAATTGTAAATTTCACAAATCGACTTAAACTGAAAAAACACAGGTGCCCGTTTTGATACGGGCACCCCGTCGTCTTCAACCTCCTAGAGGTTTCTGGAACGGCGGTGTTTCAAGAAGAAACCACCGCCATTCTAGAGGATTCTCCACCGCCATTCAAAGGCGGTTAGAAACCCTCCAGAACCCTCTTTAAAATCTCTATAAATAGAGCTCTTGGGTGCCTCTAATGGCAGCCCAAAAGCCTTGGAGAAAACCAGTCGTGAAGCAGCGACCAAGGGGGGGAAACGTGGAGAGAAAACCACCCACAAAACAGGTACGCTCAAAAACTCCCCAAACCCATCTCACCCATAGTCCTAAGCTCAGTTTCCCTAGGTTTTTCCATGAAAAACCATGGAGAATAGGCCTCCAGGAGAGCCACAAAGACCCCTGGAACGTCCCCAGGCCGCACTGGTCCAACAGGGTCGAACCAGGGTGACCTGAGGACAACCCAAGTCACTAACAGGCGGGACGATCCAATAGGACCGTCCCACGTCGACGCCGTTTGAAAAACCAAACGGGCCCGTCCGTTGACGCGCCCACTGAGGCGCGCCGCACAGCGTGCTAGTGCACGTCATTTTTTTTTGGTTGTTAAGGAAGCTAGGGCACATGACGCGCAGCGCCCTAGCATTCCGTATTTTAAGTCTTAAGGGACTTATGTACATACATCACTAAAATGCTTATAACTTGAGATCTAGAGCTCCGATTGAGGCGCCGCAAAAGGTGTTGTGTCCGCATCGACGACTCGGACACATACAAATCATAAAATCTCTGATCAAGGCTCAATCAAAGTAGGGCATGACCCTTAGAATAGGATGGTGGCGCGTGGCTACTAGAACTTTGGAAAACTGAGGATACCAAGGCCCAAGTAGGACCTTAGGACACCCATAGGCATAGGGATGGACCCCTAATGCCTAAGTAATAAGACCCAACTGCTCTAAACCCATCAAAGATAGGTTAAACTAACCTTGAGTCCCCTAACCATGTTCAGGAGCGTACCAGGACAAAGGGCTTAACGCGACCTAGTCAGGTAGGTGCTCTATCACTATTAGATTCTTTTAAAAGAACTATTGTTATTTGAGAACATATGTTTTAGATATATGACTTGATTTGCATGTGATTTGCATGAATTAATCCAGCATGCATGTTAAATGCTTTGTACATAGCCATGTTTTGAAATGACTGCATATACATTATGCACATATATGTGTTACAAACAAGTGCACGCATTGCATGATTTAAGTACTTGCAAAGATTGCATGTCCTTGAGGGTTGCCAAAAGACGCTGGAGTGCCGAGGGCCAGGCAGTTGTGAGGGACCCAAAAGAGGACAAGTTTTAACAAAAGGTTTTGACTTATCTTATGTGATTTGGGCAAGTAAGCCCGTGGGTGCTATGCCGAGGGATCTGGGTTGGCCACCCGGCCTCTACCACTAATAGGTGGATGGGTACCATGCCCAAAAAGAGGTAAGTCCCTACCTCGACTGCATGTGGTACAGGGGGCTACCACTGGTGTCACGGCACTGGGTTGGCGTGTCATAGGCCCCGTGGAGGCTATGACCAAGTGTCCTCAGGTACCCGGGGACCACACGGCGAGGAGGCCGTGGGCATAGTGGACCCTATGGTTTGATGTGCATTTCATATAGCATGATATGAGGTTGGTCGACCATACCAAACTAGAGATCCATGAGGCATCTATTGCATATCATGATGTCATCATATATATGATACTTTCACTTTTGGATTATGTGATCTTTTAAGTTATAAGAATTTCAGTTGATTATGGATTCTTATACTGATGTTGAACTCGAGTATTCAAACATACGCATAATTTGAATTTCAGTTGACTATGGATTCTTATACTGATATTGAACTCGAGTATTTAAACATATGCATGTTTTGAATGAGCATATAATTTTGAAACATCTCATGCATTTATAAAACTAGTAGTGATAGGCCCTACTGAGTATATTATGTACTCACCCAATCCTCAACATTTTTCAGATATCAGTAAGCACTCAAGGACAGGATACGTCCGTATATATATCATGGTTCAGGACAACTCCACTCCCAAAGAGGACATCTATGTTAGTGCTATGAGCAAGTGAATCCAAAAGGAAACAAATATACATGTAAGTAAACTCTCAACCCTTTGGACATGTGTTTGTACTTAGTTACAGTTGGGCTGTGCGTTGTGACTGGAAAGACCTGGGGAAAAACAATTATGATTTCTGAAGTTTTTCGAAAACTACCTTAGTTGTGGTGAAAGCAAATGACGCTCGAGGTTTTCAAAAATGAGTTTAATGTAAAAGGTTTTCCGCTGCATTTCATGGTTTTTATAAAATGGTTTTCAAATAGGGATGCATCCCGCCTTAGGAAATTTGACATTGCATTTAAAAATGCATGAGAAAACTCGGGTCGTCACAATCAACCACAACAAGTTGATGATCATGCGTCTCCCCAAGAGGCTAATGATGTACCTTTGAGGAGATCTACTAGAGTAAGGAAGTCGGTGATTTCTATGGACTATGTTATATAGCTACAAGAATCTGACCATGATATTCATGCTGACAATGACCTTATGACGTTTTCACAAGCTATGAATAGTAGTAAATCTAACTTATGGTATGATGCTATGAAGGATGAGATGGATTTTATGACAGATAATCAAGTTTGGAATCTTATAGAGTTACTTAATGGGGCAAAGACCATTGGTTGTACATGGGTTTTCAAAACCAAGAAAGACTCATTAGGCAACATTGAGGAATACAAGGCTAGACTTGTTGCAAAAGGATTCACACAAAGGAATTGATTATAGAGAAACATTTTTTCCTGTTTCTAAAAAGGATTCTTTCTGTATCATCATGGTATTAGTTGCTCATTTTGACTTAGATTTACATCGGATGGATGTGAAAATGACATTTCTAAATGGTGATTTAGAGGAAGATGTTTATATTAAACAACTTAAGGGTTTTGTCTCAAGTGATGGCCATCATTTAGTTTGCAAGCTTAAAAAGTCTATATATGGGCTGAAACAAGCCTCTCGTAAGTAGTATTTAAAATTTCATAATGTTATCTTTTCATTTGGTTTCGTGGAGAACATTATGGATGAATGTATATATCACAAGGTTAGTGGGAGCAAGATCATTTTTCTAATCCTATACGTGGATGACATTTTGCTTGCAACTAATGATATGGGATTGCTATGAGGTAAAACAATTTCTCTCTCAAAACTTTGATATGAAGGATATGGGTGAGGCATCTTATGTCATTTATATTAAGATTGATAGAGATAGATCTTAGGAACCCTATATCAACAAATTTCTTGAGAGATTTTAGATGCAAAATTGTTCACCTAGTATAGCACCTATAGCTAAGGGTGACAGATTTAGTTTGAATCAATGTCACAAGAATGACCTTGAAAGGGAACAAATTGAAAACATTCCTTATACTTTAGTTGTTGGAAGCTTAATGTATGCTTAAGTCTGTACTAGACTAGACAATGCATTTGCCATTGGAATGTTGGGATGATATCAAAGTAACCCAGGTTTGGACCACTTGAGAGCTGCAAAGAAGGTAATGTGATACCTTCAAGGGACTAAAGATTACATGCTTACATATATATGGACCGATGACTTGGAGGTTGTTGGATATTCAGATTCAAACTTCGCTGGTTGTATTGATTCTCGTAAATCAACATCTGGAAATATCTTCTTATTTGTTGGAAGAGCTATATCTTGGAGAAGTGCAAAGCAATCTTTGATTGCTACTTCTACTATGGAATCCAAGTTTGTTTCTTGTTTTGAGGCGACCAAGGAGGGTATATGGTTGAAGAGTTTCATTTCTAGGCTTCGAGTTCTTAATTCTATCTCTAGGCCATTAAAGATATACTGTGACAATTTAGCTGATGTGTTCTTTGCTAAGAATAATAAAAGTGAAAGTCATAGTAAACACATTGACATTAAGTACTTAGCAGTCAGAGAGCACATAAAAAGGAATGAAGTGCTTGTTGAACACATTTGTACTGAGCTAATGATTGTAGATCCTTTGACGAAAGGCATACCACCAAAGTTGTTTAAGGATCATGTAACAAGAATGGGACTTTGTTCTCATTTGTCACCTTTTGTTTGAACTATGATGCTATATTTATAGCACAAATTAGTAATGAAACTCTAAATTATTACTTTTGTCTCTATTTTGGTTTATATACATTTATAATTGGATGACAAATATTTAAGTTTGGACCTAGAATAAGCATTTGAGGCTTATTCATAAAAATAAAAATGGCACATAAAGTGCTTTCAAATAAGATAATTACATTGTAATATATGGAAAGTAATACTTGTTTGCAGAGGAATTATCACTATGATTCATGTAATTTATTTCTTTGTTGGAGCACAAAGTGAGTTTCACTAGTACATTAAGATTTTGAATTTATAAAGTTACAAATGTTTGGACCAAGTGGGAGAATATTAGAACAATTTTGTGGTCCTTAACATTTAGGATTCAAAATCCAATTAACATGTGTCATAACTGCCATTAACCACCATCTCTTGAGGGGTCCCTGATTCATGCAGAAAATATACCTGTTCTCCATCATCATTCACTGTTGTTGAATTAGAAGATCACTAAGAAAATCTACTGCAATAGCTAGAGGTAAGTTATTATTCCATGCTTCCGTTGATTTTGATTTACTGTGAACATGTATAGTTAGGTTTACAAAAACTCCTCCGACAATCGAAAACTCAAAAGCAACCCAGAAAAACCAACACCAATGGCTGACGACTGAAAACCCAAGTAGTTATCGGCAACTTGGTCAGCAATCCTTCCTCCACCGGCAACTGAAAACCACACAAAGAGAGAGCACCGTTTTGGGGGTAAAACTCCGAAACACAGATCTGCCTCGCCAATGTTCAACTTTCACACAGCAACGATTTCCCCAAGTTTTCCCCACTAACACTAGTAGAAAGCTCGGGTCTTTGCATGAAGTTTACCTCGTATGGCAACGATTTCCCTACAATTAAAAGTGGATTCCATGTTGGCCGTTGTCACCACCAGCAACTATGCAAGCCACATGGGATAGAAGCTAATGCCGTCACACTTCTTACGTGCAGGGTGTTCTTCAGCTCACTTTACAAATGGGATTGCAATTAGGGGTGTGAAAAAAATTGACTAGTCCGGAATCCCGTCCTTTGACTCAACCCAACTAGACTGGACCGTCATATAAGGCTGGACATCAAACCAAACCCTAATCTAATCTCTCTCTGTCATCACGTGCGTGAAAACTAACCTTGCAAGCAAACCGAAAGGGATTTGGGGTTCTACGAAACAAAAATTGTTGGGGAAGAAAACCCTTTTCTATTTTGACGGATTGGAACAAAACGTTATATCTACATTAATTTTTACAGATCAACAATGAGTTTTGGGTCTACAGAGATACGTGGCGTGTAGCCCTTTTTTTAGGACCAACCAGGGCGGAGAATCAGACCAGAAACCAATCAATCGATGTTCACTAAGCCCAAAATGATCCAGTTCAATCTCGGTCTACATGACAACAAGCCAAAAAAATTCGGTCCAGTCCACTTTTGACTCCTAAACTCGATCAAACCAGACTATGCACATCCTTAGTTGCAATTTTACCAAATCAGAATCAAATCCAGAACTTTTTAGGTATTTAAGCCTTTTCATTACATCAGTGGGTAGTCAAAATGGTTAGGATTTCTGGCTTGCGATCTATTATATTAGATGAACGATCTTAACTTCATAATGTGGGTCCCTTGGCAATAGGCATTAATTGGTTTGCAACCTTTGCTTTTCACGTTATCTATGGCTATAATCTAGTACATGAATCTAACTCTATCATAATTGTAGATCCCTCAAGTGGGATAACTTTTCACTACTACAGCGAGTGGTTTATAAGATGATTAAAAATGGCTATAAAAGATGGTTAAAAAATCGTCTGAGCCATCTTATAAAATGAAAACAACCATCTAATATTAAAAGTCTTATAAGATGGTTTTTCAAAAACCGTCTTATAAAGCTTAATTTATATAAGACTGTTTAAAAAAACAAAAACCATCTTATAAATATGTAAAATATAAGAAGATTTTTCAAAAATAGTCTTATAAATCTGAGTCATATATAACAAATTTTTAAAAACCATCTTATAAATCATTAGAAGCTATGTAATATTGAATGATATTTTGAAAACTCATCTTATAAATATGTTTGATATAGGATGGTTTTTCAATTACCATCTTATAAACCACGGATATTATAGGATGGTTTTTAAAAAATCATCTTATATAAAAAAATATATAGATATTATAAGATGGTTTTTCAAAAGCCATCTTATAAATTTGTATATTATAGGATGGTTTTTCATAAATCATCTTATAAACCATGGATATTACATGATGGTTTTTGAAAAACTATCTTATAAAGCTGTGTAATATAAAATAACTTTTCAATAATCGTCTTATAAACCATGGATATTATAGGATGATTTTTGAAAAAAAAAAGTCTTATAAAGTTACGTAATATAGGACGATTTTTCAAAAATCATCCTATATTGCATATACTTTCTGCACAAATTGTGTGTTCCTTTGTTGATTTCTATTTATATATTGCTCCTATAGTTTTTGAAGTTTAACACTTCATTTGTAGAGGCTACAATCATTTTACAAAATACATGCATACATATTCAACACTTCCAACATTCCACATTAACATGCACACCTATCAATGAAATAAAAAACATACAAATACTTCAATAAAAAAAAGGAACACATACATCCATAGCAGTGAAGTTGTAAATTGTATTTCAGTGACAAATTGTTTTATGTTCAATAACATCAGTAATCTACAAATTAATAGTCAAAAGATATTCAATCCATTCTATTCTAATGTCATCTATATCTAATTGGGAGTAACTCTTGCCGCCCAAATCAACGTACAAGACAATAAATATTCAATCAGCTGAGACATTAATGTTGGAGTCATTTAAGAGATGTAGAAAACTATAAGAATGATAATCAATCAATTAATTGAACCTTTCTCAATTGAGAGATCCTAAATCCTTCGTGATTGAGAGTTCTCATAAATTTGAAAACGTAATACCCACACTGTTAATAAGATTGTCATAAGGTTCAAATATCATGTGTAATTATAAGTATAGGTTATAGGGTTATACTAAGGAACTAGTAAACCTTAACTTGACCCTTTTCCAAGTCAGTTTTATTAGATGGTTAATATTTTTTATATTAGCCCATTTATACCATGCGCTGCATATATAAGTATAAGCATTATATATGAATAAAGAGGATATTTATTAGTTATCCAACTATTATAATGAATGAAATAAAAGTCAAACTTACTTATTGATGAGTTCCATCAGCAGGCCTCGAATGTGCACTCCATAAGAATAAAAAAACATTGCATGTCCACCATGCAGATCCAAAGCTAGTACCATCAAATGAGACCTATATACATAATCAATCAACTGAAATTTGAAAAACTTAACTTATATACATATTCATGTTTATATGGAATGGTAGCAAGACATGTAGTAACTTACCTACTATTATATGGAATCAATAGGGCTTGCCTCTTATCACAACATAAGAACTTAGGTATGATATGCTCTATTTGTTTCTCCTTGGTCAAATTCTCCTTTAGTTTGGACACAATAGCAGGGTCAAGAAATTTGTAAACATCCTTGACCTCCAATATTTACATTTTATTATGCAAAGACTTGTATAAACTTAATGTCGAATACTTATCATGTCCTATTATAAATAATATCAATCTAATTCTCAATAAAGCAATTGCAAGACATACCCAATATAGACGATGATGGGCATGTATTCCAGTTGAGCCATATTACATATGGCTAAGAGGTCCTCTTTCATGACTGGAACCTCAACTACATTGTGGGCAAGCACAAAAGCCTCTATCCTTGTAGGGTTGATTTCATTATCTTCATTGATCAGTCTGTATAGTCCTCTCAGGAATGATGGCATGTTAAGTGGAACTTGTACCTGATCTCTACACTATAAAAATAATCTTTTTAGAAATTAGTAATGAATATACATAAGAAGAGTTGAAGAGATTCATTTTTATAATAAAAATAGATATAAATACTTGGGATGGGGCAATTGGTACACGAGAATTTGTTACCGGGGAGGGGCTCACCCTCAATGTAGCTTTGTGCTTCTTCTAGTTAACATTAGATGCAAATAGTATTTAAAAATTTAGCTCAGGCCTTAAAGTTATTGTTGAACACAATGCTATGATACATATACATAGCTTGGAAATCATTGTTTTGATATACTTCTCTAGCCAAGATACATGATCGTCCACTTTTATAGAAAATGGTTGGAGGACATCTAGTTGGAGGGTAGCATTAATGCACATATGCTAAGTGTGTGGATGCATCAACCTACCTTGCAGCATGATAAAAACCTTGTACAATGTAGCCATAGTGATGTAGTTCTCAACTGCAGCATGTACTGACCCACTTGCAAGTCAAGATTTACCTAAACATAAGAATGAATGAAGATTACTAGGACATGTGTGATTAAAAAAGTAAACATGTCAATACATACCTCCTTGATTGGAACATCTCATTCGAAGAGCTACTCCTCCATCTCTTCTTCAAATGGGACCGCAACTATTGTGAGATGGGGGTTGAAGGGCGACGTCATGACTTAAACCTCTAAAACTTCAAATGTCCTTATATAAATCATTCCTTACATTCACATATAACTCATTTAACATATTCTCCTTCCATGCTTCCATCTCCTCTACTGGAGGATTCCTTGATTTATGGAAGAATTTGGAAGAAACCACACCATTGGCCTTGGGCCCTTACTTGGCTAGGGTGCTCGACCTTGTTGCCCATAGCCAAATGTAGGATGTCCCCCTTTGTAGTAGTGCTACTCAGAGTCCTTGTAGTGGCACTTTGCTAGGTTAACTCTTCCTACACATGCAAGTAATAAAATACGCTCATTTCCATATATATATATTATAATTCAAGAGATACAAAGATAGACATGTAAAACTGCTTACAATTCTTGAAACAAACAAGGCAGCATTTTTGTCAGTGAAGGTCTAGGAGTTATGCCCCTATGAATGTACCATTTTCCAAAGAAGGGTGCAATCGATGGCTTTGTGGTCCTAACCTTCTTTAATGAAATAAAAGTCATGTATATTTATATAGAATTGAACTATCACATATACTTCTTGTTCTTCTAACTGTGCATAGCCAATCCTAGAGAGGCAGTGTTGCATATGATTAGTCACACGCACCATTTGTCCTTTCATATGCTTTGTTTGCACATCAAAGGAACATGTAATGAAGCACAATGGACTTTTATAACTAGAGGAATCAAGCTTTTGGCTAGTTTGTAATTACCTCAAACTCAGAAGACAGGCGTGTCTGTACAAATTGATTCTATGCATCTTGGTCAATGATCCTTGGATACAACTTTGGGATAGTGTGGAGTATAGGCGGATCATTAGCATTTGGAAGTATGTACTTTTTTGCAAGATCACTCTTCAATTTCCTTCATTGTTCACTAGCCCCATGTAGAGCATTCTTCTTATACTCATTATAGACATCAAAGGTCTACTACAAAGTAAAAACAAACATTAAATAAAACAAGATAAGGCACCTAGTATGTTGTATATAGTAAGCATTTACAAACCTTCACCATCTCCCATATTGCATCTTTTATTGATGGTGACACATGTCTCCAATCAGTAATTGACATTGGTATCATGCTTCTAATAGTGCAGCAAACTAACTTGGTGTAAGAATGTGCATTGCCACCTATCACCTGCCCTTCATTTTTAAACTGTACCGTCTCTTTTATTCCCTTTGACTTTCTCTTAATGATAACCTCCATTTTGGTTGGCCCTCTACCCTATCTCTTAATAGGTGTAACTGTGCTGGATTGTTCTTCATAATGCTCACTTTCTTCATGTTCCATGTTTCTTGCACAAGTGAAAACAATACATTTAGAATACAATAACATATATATTGGTTTAGAAAAAAACCACCATATAAGTGCATAGTTGGTGTACATAAATAGGACAGAATGAAGAAAACTATTACATCTTAGGAAAGTAGCACTGGAATAATATATCAACTCTTGATTAACTATGCACAAGTAAAAAATTATATAAAATTATTCCTAACACAAATTATAATAAAAATTATTCCTAACATAGATTTAAGTTAGTAGTTGGATGATTTTTTGAATGAAAATTGAAAATATAATACATGGGAGTTCTTATTCTCAATGCCCTCTATCTAGAATGATCAATGTCAAAGATTTCTAATCATTAATGAAGTAGAAAATCACACACATAATTAAGCAGTGTACTATTACTATTCACACAGACAACTATAAGTAGTATACTTCAACCAAGTAGTTGGATGTCTTTTTGAATGAAAATTGAAAAATCTAACACATAGGTCTTCTTATTCTTAATGTTCTCTATCTAGAATGATCAATTTCAAAGATTTTCAACCATTAACAAAGGAAAAATTATGCACATAATTAAGTAGTGTGCTATTACTATTCACGTGGACAACTACAAGTAGCATACTTTAACTAAGTAGTTGGATGTCTTTTTGAATGAAAATTGAAAATCTAATACATGAGTCTTATTATTCTCAATGTCTCCTATCTAGATTGATCAATTTCAAATATTTTCAACCATTAATGAAGCAAAAAATTATGCACATAATTAAGTAAGCAGTGTACTCTTATTATTCACATGAATAGCTACAAGTAACATACTTCAACCAAGTAGTTGGATATCTTTTCTAAACTCTACTTCCATAGCCTGATCATTGCCAATTCTTAAATTTGGTGTTATCAAAGTCTATTAGCCTTCATCAATCTCTCATCAATGCTTTTGATTAAGGATCCAACAACTGAATTGTTCAAATTTCTCAAAATTTTGATGATCTGGACTAAGGAAAGATTTTGGGTTTTGGACGGCGTAGATTGAATTTTTGGATTTCAGATTGAAGATCAAGTTATGGATAAGCTAATATTTATCCTAAAAACAAGATCTATGAATTGATTTGAATTCTGATGAAAGAAAGATTAGGAATTAAAGTTATCCTGTTTCATTTAAGCTTAACCAAATCATTGGTTAAGCTTAAATCAAACAAAATGGATTGGATTAATCTAAAAACAAAACAGAACTTTGATAAGGAAAAACAGGGATAGGTGTAAAGATGAATTAAGAAAAAGACATAAATAGGACATGAATGGAAATAAGGAAATTGAGTTGAGGGCAAAAATGGAATTTTTGTCAATTCTTTTTCTTCTTCTTCTTCTTCTTCCAGTACCCGTAGCTAGGAGAAAAACATTGAGAGATATTTCAAACAGCTCTCTATGTTGTTTGAAGCATGAAACAAAGGGGGAGACGAGAGAATTGATGGAAAACTCGAGTTAGGTTTTGTTTCTAATAATGAAAATGAGTGAAAGGAAAGAAATATGGAAGCTTTCTATGAAGATTTGCAAATGAAAATTGACAAAAAAAACATTGTGGGAAATAGGTAAAAGAAAAAGGAATAAGATAGGGAAGAAAATAGTTGTGAAACGAGGGGAATGCAACTGGTAAACGACGATGAGCAGGGAACTAAAACTATAACTGAACCAGAGTGGAGAAGGTTGGTGGTGTGCTAGAAGGATTCAGTCTCCTTCCTAAAAGATTCTTGCGTTGATGAAAAGAATAATTCTAGAGAGGGAACTTGACTAAAAATAGAGGTGGGCAGGGAAAGTGAGGGAACACAGGAGAGAGGTACAATTCGGGTTTTATCTATGTTGAAGAGAGCTGAGAGAGATAGATGGTTTAGGAGAGAGATATATAAAGAGACTAAGAGAGAGAGAGAGAGAGAGAGAGAGAGAGAGAGAGAGAGAGAGAGAGAGAGAGAGAGAGAGAGAGAGAGCTAGGTGGGAGAGAGTAGGAAGCTGGCTGATCTGGCTACGCTAAACAGCACGCACGCAGTATCTAGGTGCCGTGCACCACTAACAGTGAGAAGAAGAGGGAAAAGAAGAGAGAGAGAAGAAGTGAGAGATGGGGAAGGAATGGTGCGTGTGGTTTGAGTGAGTAAGAGAAACAGAGAGCTAGAGAGGGAGAGATAGATTAGATAGAAGAAATGTAGTAGGAGAGATGGAATGAGAGAGAGATTTATGCCACCCATTTATGCGTCCTCCTTTTCTTTTTTTCTTTAACTATGCTAATCCCTTTATATAGCTTTCTCTAGAGGAGTTTGATTTTGATTGTAATTTAATTTTTTCTCCCTTATCCAAAATTTAGCAGTTTGTGTCTTGATTGTCTTCAATTTCTTCTTTTTCAAGTTGTTTCCTCCTTGATTTGTGGTTTAATTTGATCTAGACCGTCCAATTCCAATTTGATTGACTTGTAAAACATATGACTAAATCAGAAGCATCTAAACTATATGTTATAGATATGATTAGCTCTGATGATTATCTAATCGTTAAATTTTGTAAATCAATGGTTGGATGGTCAATTAGAGCTAAAATGCAAAATTTCAAAATTGATTGAAGATATGATCAATTAAGATGCTAGATTAAGGGTGTTTTGGCCAAAATTAAACACTTAACACTTGGTTTTGGAGACCTTAGGATTATTCTCCTAGCATCTATTCATGAATACTAACTATATGTTAAATATATTAAATTTTCTTCTATATTGGAACCAATCATTTCATCATTCCTGAGTCGTTAAGTTATAAGTATGACACCTTCTAGCACATTTCCTTAGGTCTTCCTATAGTTCAACACCTTGTGAGTTGCTCTCAAATCTTTACTTTATTACTGATGTACTTATCAATATTTCATATTGTTCGGGGCATTCCAAATATTATAGTATCAATATACAAGTCCTTATGTCTTAGTAGCATACATAAGATCAAACCTTAATTAAGGCATTACAATGTCCACTTGATGTAAGTATAAGTTCAAAATCAAGATAGGTAGTTTGACTACTCATTTATCTTGATGTTATAATTAGGATAAAACAAGTGTTTAAAGTCCATTTCACATCTCTAGCCAATCCAGGTGTATTTCTTGTTCTAAGTATTATCATTAGCTAAATGTATATATATATATATATATATACTTAGTTCCAGTCAATGAGTATAATTTCCTTCCATTCATTTGTTAGGGCATTACAACTAGCATAACAGTAACATTTTCTATTTAAATTAGTTATTCCATTTTCAATTTGATAATTTTTAAAAGTGTCTTAAGATAACTTCTAAATTTATCACATGCTTCCATAATTTTAGTAATTAAAGACAATACTTTGTAAATTATCATCAGCATTCAATCATTTTTATAAAGACATAGCAATTTAGTAAACTTCAAAACAATAAATCTTAATCCACCTACCTCGTGTGGCATTTATCCTCAGTTCCTGTGTGTACCCTCTGTGGCTCAATTGTTCATTGACTAATTCATAGGTTTCGTAGTCGATCTATCAATGTAGGGCTCTAATCGTGTCTCTCTCACTGATTAGTGTACCGAGAAAGCAAAGATACACTAATATATACCTCCAACTATGGAACCGCTACAAATTAGAAAGAGATGTAGTGCTTGATCTCACAGATCTGGCATTAGATGGTTAATTAATAGTTATATCTTAGGAACGAGCTAGGTATATCATTGTTCTAGGGTTTTGGTGATAGACATATAGTTAGATCAGAACAAATACTTGAATCAGGTATGGATCTTAGGGCATGTTCCTTGGTATACTATTAGATCGAGATGAAGGGCTAGATCTAATCACATATTAGATGATCTAGTGTGAAATCTACATTGAAACCTAAGGGGAGGTCATTATTGATTGCATATCTAAGTATTAAGTGATTAACTAATGGTCAGATCATCTCTCAGGGGTGGATCAGTCAAAGATCTAATGTTTTACTAATATATCTTGGTTTAGATCATGATGAACATATTCGATCACCCGTAGATCTGGTTTTCGATGACAGGTCGAAGGTTGGATCATAGTGAATGGATCAGATGAGTCATAGATCAAGGTTCTGGAGATCAATCAATGATGGGATAATGTGAGGGTTCACAAATAAATCATAGATCTGACTTTTGGAGACAGATCAATGGTAAGATCATGATGATTGGTTGGGATAGGTTCAGATTTTCCATTTGGAGGCAGATCGATAGTTGGATCATGGCAAGACTTGTCAGATCAGTCATAAATCCATCATTTAAAGATAGAACAATGATTAGATCTCGACGGATGGTCTAATCAGTCATAGATCTAGTGATCTGGTCTTATCATGATCGATAGTAGGATCTTCTTCGATCAACGAATGGATAGATGGATTTTGTTCCTCGCATTGCAAGGATCATAGCAATTATCTCATATCTACAAAATTCATCCTGGATTGGGTGAAATAAAGGGTCAAATCTTAAGGGATAGTGGGCCTCATCATGTCAACTCGGCCCACCAAGGCGAGTCGGGAGCGGGTGACACAGGCGAGTTACCTTGCCCTAAACTCGTTAGAGGAAGGAGGAAATAGGGGGAGAAGGAGATCAATTGCATCGATGCCATTTTCTGGTCAGGTGCCTATGACATGAGAGGGGAAGGGGAGAGATATGGATTTGTCAGCATTAAGCTTGCTCAGTGTCATCATTGAGCTAGGAAGAGAGAGAGAGAGAGAGAGAGAGAGAGAGAGAGAGAGAGAGAGAGAGAGAGAGAGAGAGAGAGAGAGAGAGAGAGAGAGAGAGAGAGAGAGAGAGAGAGAGAGAGGTTCCAGTATTGTTGGCCTGCTCATGTAGGTGGCCGGAGGAAAAATAGGAGGAGATGGGAAATTGGACCGGTGTGGCTGGTCCGCTATGCTGGTCAAAGGAGAGCAGAGTTAGGTTTCTATCCAGGTGTTGTTGGTGGAGTGAGGAGGGAAAGAAGGAGAAGGGCAAATGAGCTTGGTTGGTGTGCTGTTAGGGAAGAGGGGAGATGAGAGAGACAGAGTAGGACTGACATGGCCTACCAGTCGGGCTGAACCGATCTAAGGGGGTGATGGATTTTTGTGTGGTTGACTATAGGAGGAAAAGGAAAGAGGGTTCTGATTGGGTTGATTAGGCGACATTGGCAGGTGTCCGAATGGGGGGGGGGCAGGGAGCGACAAGAAAAGGGAAAGGGTTTCCTAATGCTTGGCTGATTGTGACGATCCAATCATTGTGATGGTTTGGGAAGGAAAGAACAGTGGGAAGAGGGGATTCTACATGTGGGGAGGTTGATGGGACAAGGAACAAACTAGTGTGGGGTTTGCTTGCATTTGGCAACTGCCCCTATTTTTGTAATGACCCAAATCTTGGAGACACTTTGTATAAAAACCAACCACGATGTTGGCTCGTTACCAACAATATTGTAACTTGGTCTATTTTGGGAATGAATATATGTTTATTATATGTTTAAGGGTCTTATTAGGTAGTTGAATGTTTGATCTAAATTCACATAGTAAACTTAGGAATTTGTGAATAAAATTAGTTCCACTAGATACTACACGCAAAATGGAATCCAATGCCTCAAAGAACGCTGAAAATGGAGCTCGTATGAAGAAGTTATAGGCGTTAGAAGATTGAGGGCATTTTTGTAAAATGCACCTAAAAAATGAAAAAGGTCAAAACCGCAGGGGGCCGTTTTGATAACAGCACCCCGTCATCTTCCTCCTTCAACCCTGCATCTCGAGTTCTCCAGAACCCCCGCCCCCTCTCTCGAGTTTTCTAGAACCTCCAGCAGCGCCTCTGCAAGGCGGTGCCAGGGGGAAAAGGCGGCACTGCCATAGGGCGAGCACTGCCTTAGCACGGCTATAAAGCTTGCTCTTCCCTTCTCCCCTACCCATCTGATTTTCCTCTCCGGCCAAGCTAGGGCTTCAAATATGAAACACCCTCCTTGTTCCCTGCGAAAATCTGGCACAGCCCAGGTTCTCCCATCGGGCCAGCCATCTTTCTCTCCTCTCCTCTTCATTTTTCCTCCCCTGGCTATTGCCATTTCACTGGATTTTTCCAGTTAACGAGTTTTTCTGGGTTTTTTGGCAAACGACGAAGGAGCCGCTCCAATAGAAGAAGGGCACGACTCGGACTGCCCAGGTAAGGCTCCTCTATTTCCCTCTCTCCTCTTTCTTGTTTTCCCCAAAATTCTGGCCAAATCTAGGTAATGTTCCGGCCGAAAAACACCGGTTCTCCATGAACAAAGCAAACCATATGGGTGGAAACCCATCCAAGGTACTTGTGCACGAGCGTCCTAAGGGTGCGGACGTTCCTAGGTGCACGGTGTGGTCCAGGGGCGCCTGGCTTGATGCACACCCGTGTCAAGCTCCCTGGGGGCTGTCCTCGCGCATGCGTCGCGTGCGGATAGTTGTCTTAGCTTGACCAGGATGCATGGGACGTCTTGAGAGCTGAGGCACACCGTGGCCGCGCCTAAGACACGTCTGCGCAATAGCGCACACTCTGGCACACTATTTCAGACGTACGCACATGAGCCTGGTTGCGGTGCAACTAGGGCGCACACGTATCCTAGAAACCATAGCACGTGCATTCAGAACCGTGGCGCGCAGGACCCTAGGCACTACAATTGGGACGTCCGTTAAGGCGCGACCTTGTAAAATCCAATTTTAGAGCCTATATAACTCCGATTGATGAGCCAAAAGGACTGTTGCATCTGTAATTTTGACACAGACCCAATTATACATTAAAATGCAGGACATTCTTAGATAAAGAGCAACTTAAAAATATCATAGAATAGCCCCTAGAAACCAACATCATATGACCTTTACCCTGTGAGCTTAAAAATAACACCTAGATCTTATGTTTAAACATCATTCAGGACCCTACCAAGATATTCTCGAACTCGAATTGAAGACGGGCACGAGCTAAGTAACAACGCATGAGGTAGGTCATATGATCCTACTCTATTTTCAAAATATATTCCAAACTTTCATAGTTACATGCTTTTATTACTATATTGAGCATGTGTTTTAAACCATGTTGTTCTCATACAAGTATGCGAGACCTGATTTCATGACTTATATATCTATCTATATATATATATATATATTTGAAAAATCTTGTATTGAAGGAAAAATGCTGTTGAGAAGTAATGTTTTTATACGAGTTACGGATTCATGACATTTTACGCAATACTTGTATACGTTGAAAATAAATCCATAAATTGCATGATTTATGATTGATTTGAGATTGGGACTATGTATGTTTTTGGGCTATTGAGCCTGATGGGCACTATGTTAAGTAGGTAGATCGCCGAATGAGGCAGCCTACGTAGGGATAGCGGGTAGATCGCCGAATGAGGCAACCTGCGTAAGGAATAAAACCTTAAGTTCCAAGTGGGCAGATCGCCGAAGGAGGCAGCCTACGGTGGAATAAAAACTCGAGTCCCAAGTGGGCAGATCGCCGAAAGAGGCAGCCTGTAGAGGAGCATAGTGACCCTATGATTTCAGTAGTATGGATATGCATATAGCATTTAAATGGTCGTCAACGAGTACTCGTGACCAGTTGACTTGAGATCTAGTGCATGTTCCTCACATGAAGACTATTTTAAGTATTTCTTGATCGTTTTATACGATGTATTGATTTGACATAGTTAATCTATTGATTTCGACGTTCTGAAAACTAGACATACTGTTAGTGTTGCATACTGAAGTTTGATAAAGAATTTCAATAGATGACATAACTTACATTTTATTCATACAAATGCACACCTGTCACAAATATAGCATTCCCGATGTCTTTCATGCAACCATTTTGAACTCTGTATGATGCATTGCTGTGTTTTCAAAAAGGGTAGTGTCAGGTTACCTACTGAGTATGGTAAATACTTAACCCAATCCATTTTTTTTCAGATCAAACAAAGTACAAATAGAAGGAGGATCAGGAGGCGTTAGAATCAAAGTCAAGTAGGCAAAGGTAAGACTTAATTAGTAATTTCTTTTGGTAGCTATTGTAATCTTGATTGTAAGTATTTGTTATAGCTGCGGCTATGACTAACAATCCTAGGAGTAACTACTTGTTTTGATTTGGTTTATAAATTGCCATGGCACTATGCATTGAGCGTTCATTTTGACACTCAGGCTCTTTATACAATGTTTTTGAAGAAAAAGAAAATTTTCCTGCATTCTTTTGCATAAATTGGTTTAAAACTAGAGATCGATCTCCCTTCATTTTTAATAAAAATGGCATTGAAAAACCTGGGTCATCACAAATTTTCCCTTCCTTGGTGTTCTATCCCCACCCATCACTAGGGAGCCAGGCTAATGCATGGCCTATGGCCCTCTGCATGTTGGTCCACTCCTCATGTAGTGGGTTTAGCTACAACCCACAAACAAACAACATTAGGGAGTGCCATATCAGTTTGGACCCCCTAAATTAGTAAAATTTTGGGGAATTTTTACCTCGATCTTTGTTTCATGCAAATTAGTATCACTCGAATTGTCTTGATGGATAGTTTTCATTTTTTATAGTTTCAAATCCAAATTTTTGAGTTTTCAAAGAGGCCACTTCCTTGAAATTCAATTTCCAACCAATTCAATTTCTATTTTTATTGTAATTGAACTATGTTATAATTACCTAAAAACTAACTCAAAATTGGAGGTTGTTATAGCTACTCCAATTAAATACTCCATTATGCATCATATTACTAACCACCATGCTGACTGCTTTGTACTTAAACTTGGAGTCATACAGTTAATCCAAGGCTTTTGTGGTCCACAGAGAGAGAGAGAGAGAGAGAGAGAGAGAGAGAGAGAGAGAGAGAGAGAGAGAGAGAGAGAGAGAGAGAGAGAGAGAGAGAGAGAGAGAGGACCCATACCTACATAATAAGGAATTCCTTAATATTTACACTACATTTAAGGTTCAAATTATTTTGGATGATTCTATTAGACTTAAGCTGTTTCCCTTCTCAATGAAAGAAGGCTAAATCATGGTTGAATTTTTCAGAGGTCGGTTCCATTGCTACAAGTGACTAGTTGTCTAAAAAGATTTTCAACAAATTCTTTCCCGTCTATAAGACTAATGTCCTTCATAGGGAGATTATCAATTTTTAACAAAGAGATGATGAACAATATTATGAATGCTAGAAAAGGTGGTATGAATTGCTGCAAAAGTGTCTCCACCATGGATTTGAAAAATGGCAGTTAGACTAATGGTAGATGCAACTAGTGAAGGGCCCTCATGTTAAAAAATGAGACTAAGGCCTAGGAATTTTTTGAGACCTTAGTTGATAATTCCCAGCAATGGAATTATTCTAATAGGAGAGAGAGAAATAACTTGTCTAAAAAAAAAGGAGGCTTGTATGAAATAGGAGTAACCTTGGATATGTCACATAAGCTTGACTCCTTTACTGAAAGAATAGACAAGGTTGAAAGTATGTTCCAAAGAATAGATGCCTACATGGCTACTAATGCATCCACTAAGCCTTCATAAGAGGTTTGTGCTATTTGTTGTAGCTCAGTACATTTAACCACAACTTGTGCATCAAATAGACAAATTCTTTGAATGCATCTCGCAAACCTAACAATAATCTATACTATGATACCTATAATTCAGGATGGGCTAGGCATCCTAATTTTTCATGGTCTAAAAACAATTACCAGGGAGGTACATTGATAAACCCCCTACAGAAAACTTTCTTAGGACTTTAGTTCCCCAACAACCACCTAGTTTTCAAGTTCCTCAACAACTAAAGAAATCATCAGACAATATACAATTACTCCTAGAAAAAAAATGGGGAGACTAACAAAGCCCTATATCAGTTACATAATGGGAGTTGATATTCAACTAATGTCAATTATCAAGCTATTGCTTAATTAGAGATACAAATGAACCAATTTTTTGCGGCATTGAACAATAGGGGAAAGGAATGGTTTCCTAGTTAACCAATTCCAAACCTTAAGGGATAGTTTGAAATAGGGTCTAGTTCAAGTAGACCACATAAGCAAGAAAAGTCCATAACTACCCTTAGGAGTGGCCTTCAAATTGATAATAAAGTTGGGCAGACTAAGGAAATTAGATATGAGAATGAACCAGCTATAGCACAAGAGAAAGAGAAAAGATGGAAATCTCCTACTCCATTTGAGCTTATAGTGGAGGCACATTATATGCCTAAATCCCCATTCCCTTAGTTGTTAAATAAGGCTAAGAATGGAATTAACTTCAATGAGATAATGGATGTATTTAAACATGTTCAAATCATTATTTCATTACTTAATGTTAATAAAGATGTTCTTGCTTATGCCAAATTTCTCAAAGAGCTTTGCACATAAAACTGCAAGCTTAATGTGCACAAGAAAGCCTTCATCACCAAGTAGGGGAGCTCTTTGGTTTAGCACCAAACCCCTCCTAAGTTGACAACTCTAGGTTGTTCTACCATTTTTTGTGTTATTGGTGACCATATCATAGATAGGGCACTATTAGATTTTAGGGTATAGTATATATTTGTTGCACATTCTGTTTATGAGCAACTTGGGTTTGGGGACCTTAAGCCAACCAATACCACATTACAACTTGTAGATAGATCAATAAAGATTCCACGTAGTATAGTTAAGGATGTTTTAATATAGGCAGACCTGTTTTACTTTACTATAGATTTTATTGTCCTATATACCTAGCTTGTGTTAGATCCTAGTAGTTAGATCTTGGTCATTCTTGGATGTCCATTTTTGGCAATGACTAATTCCATCATCAATTGTAGAAATGGTGTAATGAAATTATCTTTCATATTAATACCGATCATTGGCATCTATACTTAGATGATTCTTGTGTAGTGAATTTAATTAAAGGTCTAATTCAAGATTCTAATACACCATCATCTATTTTAGACCCACTTGAGGCATGTCTATCACACTTTAATGGTGATATTGATATAGAAAGGTCCATTAATGAGGTAAATAATCTTTTAGATGCTGCAAATATAATGGATACCTCTAAATGGGGACCTCTAATGATGATTCATGTATAGTAAATTTAATTGAAGGTCTAATTAAAGATGCTAATACACCATCGTCTATTTTAGACCCACTTGAGGCATGTCTCACACACTTTAATGGTGATATTGATATAGAAAAGTCCATTAATGAGGTACACAATCTTTTGGATGTTGCAAATATAATGGATACCTACAAATATTGACCTCTAGTGGAACCTCTTCATCCTTCCCATTATGTCCTAGTACTGTCAGTAGAAAAACCACCTACCTTGGTCCCTCAGCCATTACTTGAAAATCTAAAATATTCTTACTTAGGGCTAGGTGAATCCTTGCTTATAATAATAGCATTAGATCTGAATCAAGAATAGGAAGGTAAGCATCTTAATGTTCTTAGGGAACACAATATAGCCCTAGGTTGGACCATAGTAGACATTAAAGTAATTAGCTTGCTGTATGTATCCATGGAATCCATCTCAAGGAAAAGGCTAAACCATCTAGGGTAACACAATGGAAATGAAACCATAATATGAAAGAGGTTGCTAGAGACAAAGTCCTTAAAATTTTAGATTTTGGTATCATCTGATGGCACTTGTGTTGGCCCAGTTTACGTTGTCCCCAAGAAGTCGAGAGTCACAATAATCTGAAATGAGGATAATGTGTTAGTCCCCACTTGCATGACCATTGGGTAGAGAGTTTGTGTAGATTACTAGAAACTAAACTCGATCATGAGGAAAGTCAACTTTCCGCTTCCATTTATCCACCAAATGCTAGAAAGGTTAGTCGGTCATAGTTATTACTACTTTCTTGATTGATACTACCTTCACCTACTGTTTTGGGACCTTCGCCTACCGTCGTATGCCTTTTGAACTTTGTAATGCTTTAGCTACATTTCAAAGGTGTATGTTGAGCATATTTTCTGATGTGGTGGAGAAGTTCTTAGAGGTGTTTATGAATGATTTCTTAGTATTTGTATCTTCACTTGATGAATGCATAAACCATTTAAAACTTGTCCTTGCTAGATGTCAGGAGAAGAATTTAGTGTTAAATTGGGAAAAATGTCATTTCATAGTTCAAAATGGCATTATTCTAGGTCACATCATATTATAGAATGGCATAGAAGAGACAAACCCAAAGTGGATTTAATCTCTAACGATGATGAAGGAAATCCACCCTTTTTTAAGTCATGCTGGTTTCTATAGACGATTCATCATGGACATTAGTAAAATTGCTAAGCCCCTATGTAATTTACTTACAAAGGAAGCAACTTTTAACTTTGATAATGATTGTATGAAAGCATTTGAGAGCCTAAATGTTGAACTCACTTCTACACATATTATTCAACCATCAAATTGGAGTACACTATTTGATATAATGCATGATGCTTCTAATTACGCAATCAGGATTGTGTTGGGGCAACATATTGACAAGCCACCCCATATGATATATTATGCTAGCAAGACACTCAACAATGCCCAACCAAATCATTCCACTATAAAAAAAGAGTTGTTAACAGTTGTATTTCCCTTAAATAAATATAAATCTTACTTTCTGACATTTAAGGTTATTGTCAAATATCTTCTTTCAAAGAAGGATACTAAACCTAACCTGATCTGATGGATACTATATCTACTGGAGTTTGATTTGGAAATTCTAGATAAAAAGGGTCCTAAAAATGTTGTCGTTGACTATTTATCCAAATTGGTTGTGGAGTCTACTAACGAGAATGTGCCTATAATAGAAATATTTTTGGATGAACAATTGTTGCACATTTCCTAGTCACCTTGGTATGTAGATATAGTCAATTATATTCTCATAGGTGAAATGCCTAATCATTGGTCTAAACAAACATAGGAAAAGGTTTTTTTCCAAGGTTAAACACTTTACATGGGACAATCCATACTTATTTAAGTAATGTCTTGAACAAGTCATTAGGACACACATACCCCATAATGAGCATCATAAAATGATTTCTATTTGTCATGGCCATGTTTGTGAGGACCATTTCAGCTCTAAAAAGACAACTGTAATGATTTTGTAATGGGGTTTTTATTGGCCCACAATTTTTAGGAATTCTCATGCTTACTGTAGAGCATGTGCTAGATGTCAATAGTTAGGGAGCACAGGAAAAAAATATGATGCCCTTGAACCCCATTCTTATCATTGATCCTTATGATGTTTGGAGCATTGACTTTATGGGACCTTTTCCCAACTCCTTTGGTTATATGTACATCCTTACAGGAGTGGATTATGTATCTCTAGCAACTCTAAAATTTAGGTCATTTTCCATGATTTTAAATTATAATTTTAATGGGAATAAGAAATTTGAACTAAATTCCATGAAAATTAAGTTTATAAAAATGACCTCTTTATGGGCTTGAAATTTGGACTTGGGATTATTAAATTTGGAATGACACTAATTTCGTGTGAAATGGAGATCGGGGTGAAAATTTCAAATGTTTTACAAATTGACAGGGGCTAAAATTGATAACAACAACCTCCTATTTTGGACTATTATGGTAATGATGCGTGGAATAGGACAAAATGGGAGGAATGTGGGGTAGAGGGAACCTTAGTGACCCTCATTCCCCTTTCATCTGATCTACCCCTCCTTGGAGCCCATCTCTTTTCGGCAACAGAGAGAAACCCAAATGGCATTTCTCTGGTGACCCTCCCCCCCCACCCCCACTTTTTTGGTGTTGACAGTGAACCGAGATTGGGTTTCTCCCTTTTGGCCATGCATCTACCCCTTTCTCCTGTGCAAATGGACCACCTGAGTAGGCGTGCCCTGTTTACCCTCTATTTTTCCCTTTGTGCTTTCCCCAAGCATTGGCATGACTAGGCCTTTAGGCAGGTCGGTGTGCTTAGATCCCTCATTTACCTCTTCTCACTCACCTCAATCAGATCTCCCTGCAATGCAATTAGCTTGTGACGCTAGTGAGCACACGTCGGCTGCACACCAACCTAGAAACACCCCCCTTTTGATCTCTTGTAGGTGGGTTTCAGGTGGCAACCGAGTTAGGGCAGGGTTGACTCGCTGAGTCAACCCACTCCTGACTCATTTTGGGAGAGCTCAATTGACCCGGTACACTTTTGAACTTCAACAATTGATTTTGAGTAATCCAGCAAGAATCTTGGAGATCTGAGAGTACCCTCATGATCCTTGTAATGAGGGGAACAAAATCCATCTTTTCATTTCTTGATTAGGAAAGATCCAACCATTGATTTTACCAGACCTTTGAACAGAGATTAGATCGTTTGATCTATGATGATCTGACTTCGTTTATTGATCCAAGTAGTCTCTAGTGACCCTCATGAAATGTAGATCATGGATCTATACAAGAATTCTAGGTTTAAAGTGTTTATGGAGATGCTTTAGCTGATCTGGATCAACGGCTGAGATTAACTAAAGATCCATGTATGAAATTGGATCCAATTTGATGATCGGAACCATTCAAAAATCTTACTTAAATTAATTAGTATAATTACTAAGTTATTATGTGACTTGGGGAAATTAGGTGAGGATCTTTGATGGGATCAGCGTGGATGATTGATGAACGAGTATAGTTGAGGCGATCAGTGGACGATCCAACCAAGCATACAATTGGATGTTATTCAGATTGACTTGTACAAAGTAAGATTACTATCTTAATCATTTGATGGATTGATTTAACTATAATTAGATACGATTGAGCATGAGATCCATATCATAATACTTGATTAATTGATTTAAATGAGATATTACCCAAGATTGAGATGATCTGAACCTAATAGCTCTGAAATATTCAATAATACAATTAAGAATAATGATTAAATGGTTGTAAGTAGGTCAATTGAGTATGATTGGAATTATTAGCTATTTAGGGTGAGCCACCTTGAGATTCTAGGGCTGGGAGTCATTGGATTATAGTGAACACTACATATTGGAATAACGAAAGTATAATGTTGTATAATTAAGAATCCAACTTAGATAAATTGAATTCTAAGTGTGAGTTGGATGTGATGTGTATCTAGGTACATGTATTGAGGTGATTCTGCTAGACTGGGGTCTTATTGAGACTTAAGAGGTACGACGAGTGGTTCTTTGTCTAAGGTAGGTGATTGCATTTAAATAATTTCCTAATTTCACTGATCATGATATGTTATTTTGAAACCTTAAAGCATGTATTTCTCATGAAAATGCCTTCAGCATACTTGATTGATATTATGACATCTTGGTCTACATGATTTACCCGTACTTTAAGGTACAACAAATGATACATCATCTTACCTTTTTACTTGATCTTCTTAAGACTATTTACACACGGGTGTTTCTATGGTTTGTATCATGATTTTGTTGATTTATGATGAGTGTTTCCTCTTGGTGGGTACTTGCTAGGAGGGTTGCAGTGTTGGCCACCCACTCTTTGACTTTGTGATGATGATGATTAGACACTGCCCAAGAAAGGGCCTGGTACATAAGAATGGGTATCATGTGTAGTCTCCCCTACAGGTCCGTTCCCCCCATGGGGATGGAGAAGTCCCCCATCATGGTGTCATGGAGAGCAATAGTGGTTGAGACTCTGAGTGGTTGCCACTACAGAATAGTAGCCCATAATCTTATTTTGTGTGCTCATGTGGTATTTATATGTTAGGTGAATTGGGGTAAGCCGGGCCTAGGTCGTGAGTGACTCCGGGGCCTGATGCGGGCTGCATGGGAGGGACCTAGGGATTGGTATGAGTACTCATTACTTGTGATTGAGTGTTGTGGAACACTCTTAGGGCTTGATTATGTATAGTGCCCTATTTATAATGACATGCATTCATATTTTTATGACGGGACAGATCTTGACTTGGTTTTGACAGAGGTACGATTATGCTTTATTCAAGTCTTGCATGCCATGATGATTGGATGTGATATTTTTGTGATCATGCATAAACAATGATTTGACTACTACTATTTTTTTTTTTTTTACACAGACTCATGATTCTTATGCTCTAGTTCCTTTAATGCCGGATGATTCGATGCATTATATGATGTTTTACTCCATGAGATTTACTGTGACATTGATACTCTTATACCCAACTATTTCATTGCATTCTTATTAAATGTGATCACCTATACAAGCAATAGTGTGCTGAGGCATTGCTTTGTTTGCAATGTCTTAGATACAGAGAATTGCTACAAGTTGACTCGTTAAAAGAGTAGACAAAAGTGATGATAGTTTCTAGTGGAGTATTGAGGACATTTTAGAGATGATAAGGTTTGTTCAAGACCTCATTTTGGTTATTGTTTATGGACTATATGTTATTATAATTGCAATGTGACTTGGATGTGAGATATGAAATTATGTTGGATGTGAAAGCTATATGGACAGACCCTAAGTATTTTGTCATGATTTGATTTTCTTATCCACTGTTGGAGTATACATTTTCATTAAAAATAGTATTTGAGTCAGATGGATGGGTGTGGAGACTGAGTCTCCCATGTGTCTTGTCTTGTATTGTGTCTATCAGGTGATTTTGTATTGCACGTGTTACGTGCAATGGTCCAAAATATAGAGGAGACTTTGTCGAATTTTTTATAGAAATGACATTTCATTTCACCATTAAATCTACAATTTTGTAGTTATATGACTCCCGAGAATTTGGAATAAATGTTTTTATTTGAGTTTTATTTTTGGTCATTTTAAAAATCAAAGTCTTTAAAATAGGGATCCCGTTCATTTTATAAATTGTTATTTTATTGTTGGTAAAACTTGGGGCATCATAGTATTCAAATGGATAAAGGCCATATTGTGCAAGACCAATAACCACAAGGTGGTGGTCAAGTTTTTAAGGAGAATATATTTGCACGCTTTAGTATCCCTAGGGCCATAATTAATGACGGGGGAAACACTTTTGCAATAACATGTTTGAAAACTTAATGAAAAAATATGGTGTTAACAATAAGATTGCTACCCCTTATCATCCTCAAACAAGTGGATAGGTAGAAGGGCCAAATATGGCGATAAAGAGAATCTTAGAAAAGACAATCAATCCAAATAGGATTGGTCTTTAAGGCTTAATGATGCTTTATTGGCCTATCATAATGCATACAAGACCTCTATAATCATGTCACCCTACTATCTAGTCTCTAGAAAGACCTGCCATCTCACAATAGAACTTGAACATAAAGCATATTGGGCAATTAAAAAGCTCAATTTTTACTTAGATAATGCTGGGACCCATAGGAAGCTCTAACTCAATGATTTAGGTGAACTAATGAAAGATGCATATCAGTCAACTAAGATATACAAAGATCACATGAAAAGTCATCATGATAGAGACATTTTGTGAAAGTCCTTCACCCCAGGACAAAAGGTCCCTTTGTGTTATTCTAGATTGCATCTATTTCCAAGAAAACTTTGATCTCAATGGACTGAACCCTACATAGTACATACTATTTTCCCTCACAAGACCATTGAGATAGAAAAGGATGGAGAGATTTTTCAAAGGCATTGGACAAAGGTTGAAACTCTATCTAGAGTTGGTAAACCCTAAAATAGAAGAAATCTTGCTAAAGGAACCAATCTACTAGGACCCACCTTTGCATGTCCTAGGACACCAACACCCATCATAAGATTTGCATTCATCATTGTATTCTATCACAACATTGAACATCCAGCTAAAGACATTCAACTTAGAGCTTACACAATGTTTATAGGTTGGGGGTGTAGATATGCATGACATTTTTGAGTTTTCTTAATAAAAATAAATAAAAATTTTGAGTTTTTTGTAGTTTTTGAGGTAAAAGTTTTGTTACAATGGTGAGAATTAGATTTTTAAAAGCTTACTATTTATCCTACTTGAACTTCTTAATAGAAATGTATATAGTTAATTCTGCATCTTATTCACGTCTTGAAATGTTTTGTGAAAGTTAAATCTAGAAACACAATTACACATAGTGCATATGACTAGTCTAGCCTACAACTAATCTCACACTTGATGTGTCTTGTTTTGACTAATGTTATGGAAGTTTATCAGTAACAAGATAGTTGACAATGACAACATACCAAGATATGAGGAAAACTTGCATGAGTTGCTCATCAAGGAAAGTTTTTTTTTTTTTCATAGGCTCATTAGAAGAATCTACTATCAATCTTGACAAGTGTAGCAAAATTTTTGGAAGCTTTCTTTCTCTTATTTCTATATCAAACTCTTGTAGTAAGAGAATCCATCAAATAATTCAAAGTTTAGCATCCTTCTTAGATAGAAGGTACTTCAATGAGGCATTGCGGCATGATCTAAATAGATTATCACTTTAGACCCTAAGAGATAGGACTTAAAATTTTCCAATGCAAAAACTACTGCCAAAAATTCTTATTCTATAGTAGAGTAGTTGAGTTGGGCATTATTAAGAGTTTTACTGGCATAGTAAATCACATGGGAAAGTTTAGCGATTTGCAATCCCAAAACAGTGTTGATCACATAATCAAAAGAATCACACATAATCTCAAGAGTATTCCAATTTGACTGTCATATGATGGGTGCTGAGGTGAGCTTGGCTTTAAGGCATTCAAAGCCTCTCATGCAATTTTTGTTAATTTTAAAATCTTCCTCCTTTAAGAGCAAATTGCATAGAGGTATAGATGTTTTGCTAAAATCTTTGATAAATTGTCTATAAAATCTAGCATGGCCAAGGAACTAGTGAATTTCCTTCACTATCCTAGGAGGGGAAAGATAAGAGCTGAGGTTCACTTTGGCTTTGCCAACTTCTATGCCATTATGTGATATTATATGTCTTAGCACTATGCAACTTTTCATCACAAAATGATAATTTTTCTAGTTAAGTACTAAATTTTCTCTTGACACCTTTTGAACACTAAAGCTAGGTGGTTAAACACTTATCAAAAGAAGACCCAAACACTAAGAAATCATCCATAAATACCTCAAGGAATCTCTCCAACATATAAAAAAAGATACTCATCATACATTGTTGAAGAGTCATTGGTGAATTACATAGCCTAAAAGGCATGCGTCTATAGCAAAGTTTCTAAAGAGACAAGTGAAAGTAGTCTTGTCTTCATCCTCTAGTGCTATTGGAATTTTGTTATAGTTGGAATACCTGCCTAAGAAATAGTAGTATTTATGATAGGTTAACCTTTCTAGCATTTAGTCTATGAAAGGAAGAAGAAAGTGGTCTTTCCTCATGTTTGAGTTCAGCTTATGATAGTCAATATAGACTCTCCACCTAATGATCACATGAGCATGGACTAATTCATTGTCATCATTGCTAACTACCATTATTCAAGAATTTTCATGGACAACCTGAATAGGTTTGACCCATGCACTATCAAAGATGGGGTAAACAATACTTACATCTAACAGCTTAAGGACCTTTGCCCTAACTACCTCTTTTGTGTGAGGGCTTAGCTACTATTGTGAATCCCATGACATTATAGAATTCTCCTCTAAATGAATTTAGTGCATTAAATAGTGAGGCTAATTCCTTTAATATCTGCGATGGACCACCCTATAGCTATCTTAATGTCTCCAAAGTATATTAAGTAGCTTATCTTCTTATTCTTGATTTAAATTTGAGGCTATGATAATAGGCAAGGTTTCATATGGACCTAAAAATGTGTATTGAAGCTTTCCATAATAGTTTTTGGTCTAACATGGGTGTTTCTTTAAGTGGTTTTCTTGAGTTGAATGTGGTATTAGGGGTTCTATTTTTTTTCTCCATTTAGGAGTATCCACTACCATTACAACTTCAACTGATAGGACTACTTCCTAAATGAGACTAACTTGATTGGACTTAGAGGATGAAAGGAAAGTGTCATGAACTATATTCTCAGTAAGATTTACAGTAAAAGAATCTTCAAAGTCCATCTTTTGTGTAGCATTAAAAATGTTGAACTTAAGTTTCATGTTATGGAATGATAGTTTCATAACACCATTCCTGCAATTGATCATTGCATTAAATGTGGATAAAAATAGATGGCCCAAGATGATAGGGATTTCAGCATCTGGATTTGATATAGGTTCTATGACTAGGACTAAAAAGTCCATAAGAAAGAGAAACTGGTCCACATGTATTATGACATATTCTACTACCCGTTTAGGAATTTTGACAGATCAGTCAGCTAATTATAGGGTAGTAGCAGTAGGTTTCAGCTTGCCTAAACCTAGTTTCTCATAGAACAAATAGGACACTAAGTTACCACTAGCCCCTAAATCTAAGAGTGTGTTATCAAATTGATATTCCCCAATAGCACATGAATTTAGAGAGCATCCAGGATCTTTGTATTTTGGAGGGGTCTAGTGTTGCAGAACATAACTAACTTGAATAATAAGAAAGGCCCTTTTGTGCACATTAAGTTGACACTTTCATGTACAAAGTTCCTTTCGGAACTTAGCATAAGGAGGAATATTGATATTAACTTGTTTGAATATGTCTATTATATCATTGTAAGTGTTCTTCTTAACATTATTTAGTCTTTGAGGAAATGGAGCCTTTGGGACATCAGGTGCATCGGGAAGGGGTTTAGATGAAGGGAAATAAGTTGTACTTTTTCTTTCCCTTTCTAAGGTTGGGTAGGATTTTCTTTCTCCTTAGGTTAGGGTATCCCTAGTCTAAGCTATTTGATTATCTACTGTTTTCCAATCATAAGTGTTTTGATGGTTTTGACTTGATTAGATGATGTGGAAGCATAGCAGAAATCTGACCCATCTGATGCCTCAACTTAGCAATAGATTGTGAGTTGGATTGCAAGTTCTGTTTTGTTTGATTCTAAAATTGTTTTGCACTATTTTGAAATTTAACATTGTCTTCTATCAAGATATTTAGAGTTTCCACTCATGATTGTTTCCTTGGTTGGGGTGGAAACTATAGAGCCAATTGCTGCTGAGGCATATTAATCCTAGGAAAAGGTTGTTGAGAAGTATTCCCTAATGAAACCCCTTGGTAATTATTTCTTGACTAAGAAAACTTGGGATGCCTAGCCCATCTAGGGTTGTAAGTCTCAAAATATGGGTTATTGTTCCTAGGTTGGCAATATGCATTCATAGCATTCACTTACTTTGAAAAGAACACAAGGAAACTAGAGTTAGAACATGCAAATGAGTAGAGTGTTTAGGGTTAGAATAGATTGAACAAACCTTAGTTTGAGGTTGCATAGGTGGTTTGTTCATCATGAAGGCATCAAATTGTTGCGTAAGATCATCTATTTTTTATACTTTTTGGATCAACATATCAATTTTGTCATACAAATATGGGGTGACCCCTACTTCATATATTTTGCCTCTCCTTTGTAGTTGTGAATTTCTTTTCATTCAGTTAGAGTAATCCCATTATTGGGAATTATCAATGCATGTTTCAAAGAAATTCTAGGCTTCCACATTGCTTTAGTCATAAAAGCCCCACCACTATTGGCATCTATCATAGATCAGTTTGGTGGTGAAAGACCTTCGTAAAAATATTGAACCTACTGCCACTTCTCAAAACATGGTTAGGACATTTCAAAAGAAAGTCCTTCCAATGTTCCTTGCATTCATATAAGCCTCTCCCTCTTTTTGTTGAAAGTTTGTAATTTTGAAACTAAGAATATTGGTTTTATGGACTGAGAAATACTTATTCAAGAATTTCTTGGATAGTTGATCCAATGTTGTGATGGAACCTACTTCTATAGAGTTGAGCCATGCCTTGGCTTTATCCTTAAGAGAAAATGGGAATAGCCTTAACCTAGTAAAGTCATCAGAGAAGTTGTATAATTTGAAAGTTACATAAATATTAAGAAATTCCTTGACATGGTGGTATGGGTCCTTCTTTCGAACCCAAAGTAGGTAGGAGTTGAATAACCCCCTGGTTTCAACTCAAAGAGTTTGCATTAGTTGCAGGTAAGGCTATACATGAGGGTGAACTAAATTGGACCAATGTAGAGTAATACTTCAACAATTTTACTTCTACTTCCTCATTGGCCATTTCTATGGCAAGGATCTCTTGATCTTCTGGAGCACTAGCCTTGCCTCACAGATCATTCAATCTCTTTATCTAAAGCTACTAAATGAGAACTAAGTTGTTGATGACCATGCATACACCAAGAGATGGTGTACTTATGTACAATGAAACTACTTTGTTGTATATAATGAAAGGCTCTTTTATTTATTTATTATCTAGTCTAGGGTAGGCCTAAAATAGAATATGCAACTTAAATTCTAAAACAAATAAATAAATAAGGACAACCAATATTCCTAACCCTAAGAGGCAATATGAAAGGCTTGTTTTCATGAATTTCTTTACGAAAGAAGCTTTTTTAATAGTTCTAACCCTAGGTTGCTTATCCTCTCTTTTAGATTAACCCTAGATTACTAGTTAGATCCTCATTTATACCAACCACTTAGCACTCTCTTTTGTTAGTTGTAGTTTCATAGAATGTGCTTGCAAAGTTGGTTGTTTAAATACCAACATAGTCAATTAGATAAGGGCCACTGGAGTTGTGATAGGCCAATTCCTTGCAAGAGGGTCCAATGTTCATGAATGGTTACTAAAGTCTCTTTTAGATTGATTTTAAATTAAAAGTTGGAAGGCTTGGGTGCATTAGGTGCTGTTTAACCTAAGTGGGCCAAGGAGTGGTGAAGAAATCCACCCTTGATCTTATTAAGGTGAAATGCCCTTACTAACATTTTAAACAATCTTAGATAGTTCGATCAACATATAAGCACCTATAAGCAATAAATGTGTCCTATGATACAAAGAAAGTAGTAAATCTAATGCAAAGTCTAGAATGCAATAATTAAAGAAATGCTTACTATATGCTATACACTATGATTCAAATGCAACTAAGTTAACAATGCAACCTAATCTAGGAATTGAAAAGAAGGGAAGAATAGCCTTATTGTGAGGTTCTAGAAATAGTCCTCTCCTACAAGGTTGGGTCCATTGTATATATAGGCCACCTACTCTTCTAGGTTAGGATGGCTCACCCTTTACCTATATTATTACAACCCTTAATTTAAATGAATGAATTGCTTAAAAAAAAATACATCTTCATCCTCACTACAATTCACCCGAATAAAAATATAATTGGAAACTATCCTAAGGTCTTCCTCCAAATCTTTATTCATGTCCAAATTCCTGCATAAAATGAAAAGGAAAGTATCAACTTCTTTATGAATAAGGGAAGTATACTAAAATGGAAACTATCCTATATGTAATTTTGAATCGATGATTGATGATAAAGCATTACAACCCAAATCTAATTAATCTCTATTACAAGTCATGGAAATGATGCCAAAAACTTGATATGTCTTAAATAACACCACATGTGCACAACTCTATACAAGTATAGAGTTGGCAAATACGAGTTGATCCCACAAAGACTCTTTGATAAATGGGGTTAGCTAGAATTTAGGCTATCTTACATTAATCTAATGAAGAATTCAAGAGAAGAACATTTGTATCTAAAAATAAAGACAAGCAACTAATTAAAAAGAAACAATTATTAAAAAGAAAGCAACTAAAAAGTAAATGCTAAATTAAAAAGCAAGTAATTAAGGAAACTAAGAAACTATCTAAATAAGCAAGGAAATAAATTAGGAAACTTCCTAAAATTACCATTAACTACAAAATGAAAGTAAGGAACAAATTAACTAAAAAAAAGAAAAAATAATCACTTCATTAATGGCCAAATTACAAGGAATTATAACATAAGCAAGGGAAAGAAAGCATAAAAAATCTTCCAAATCAGGGCTTAAATTCCATTATAGGGTTCACATGTTGTGTCATGCAATAGGAGCTTTTACACTTCTCTTAAACCCAAAATACACTAAATTACCATCAAGCTTTTCATCCTTTGTATCCCAGTGTGCCACAAACCAAACAAATCCCATCTAATAATCCTTAAGAATGAACTATTAGTGCAACCAAGGAAAGAGGAGTTCTAACACTTTTTCTCTCAAAAATCACCACCCAAGAAAAAAGGAAAAATGATGAAAAAGGAAATAGAAAACTTTGCTACATTTTTCCTAAGCCGGAAACTCTTAAAAGAAAGAGGGCAGCTTTAGAGAGTTTAGATAAAGAGGCGATTAGAGGTCATTCATCTTTAAGGAAGTTGAACCATAGAGAAGACTTACTTCCTTAAATATGAAATAGAAGAAAAGAAAAAAAATTGGAGACACTGGCCCTCATTTAAGGACTCACCCATTCCTAGCCTTAGGAAATGAAGTGAGTAATTGTATTCCTACCCTCCAACATAAAGGCCTTTAGCTAGGAACCAAGTTTGCTTATGGATCAATTTGCATTTTTTCCTCTTTCTTAATTAAGAAATTAGAAAGTGTCCCTACTTTTAAGAATCCTTTTCTTTTCCATAGTCCAACTCCATAAAAAAGAAGAAGAAAGAAAGAAAGAAAGAAAGAAAGAAAGAAAGAAAGAAAGAAAGAGAAATGATGCATGAAATCTAATTAACATGGATAATGCATGAATCTAAAATTAGAAATTGGGTGTGAGAATATAGATTAGAAGGTATATGAAATTAGAATGTGGAAAGAGTGTGTGAACGAAGAAAAGTGGGAAAGGATTAGGAAATGGAAAGTTTGTATTTTTACACTATGTGCAACTAAGATGCCTAATTTTACAATGATATGACTTTTTTAAACTTAGAATACTTTCTAAATCTAATGAACTATGATGCGTGAAGTTTCTAAACTTTCCTAAAAAATAAGCAATGAAAAATAGTAAGTCAATTATGGTCAAACATGAATTTCTAAATTAGGAAAGTGCTACTTCTAAGCTACAGAGGTGCTAGATCTAAGAATCTACCATGCAAATACTTTCTAAAATGGACCAAAACTAATAATAAAACATTCCTAAGATGAATGGAAAGCAAATTAGAAAGTTTCTAAAGATAAAAAGTAAGGGATCTAAGTTCTAACATGAAATCCAAAATTAGAAACTACCTACTTCTAAAATAGGAATATTCTTAGAACCATGGAAAATAAGCAAGCTAAATGGAAAATTATGCTACATCCTAGATCTATAAAATAAGCCTAATGTAAGGAAACAAAATTGTCATGAAAACCTACCATGAATGCAACCTAAACATGTTATTAAAGATGTTATGCATGTGATCATGAAAAAGACACATCCTCGAAGTAAAAAAATAATCACTTTGGTTTAGGAGAGAGAAAATAAGTAAAAAGTATTCATGTATGCCCCATTCTTTCTTTTTCTTCTGAGAAGCTTTTATTGTATATGACTTAATACATGTGAATTGAGATTCTTTTGTAAGCTTCCAAACATGGTGGCATGTATGCAATTATGCTTGAATTGAGCTTTTGCCACCTTTATACCCTCATTTGAGTAAAACATGTGCATAGGGATTCTAACTTCTCTAACTTTGATAATGACACCCAATGATCATTATAAACCTTCAAGACTTTATTTATGGTATATGTGACCTGTCATGTAGCTTCAAATGTGAAATTTCTCTTTCTTAGGTAAAATTGGTAATCTTTAATATTTTTTATATTTGTACCCTAGACTTGCAAAATAGTAGAATTTGCTCTTATTAGTGATAATTAAGTAATTTTTGGGTCTAAAACCTTCTAAACATGGGGATATGTATGCTATATTTTAATATCCATCATAAGACATTCAAAACATATTAAATCAAGATGTTTTGATGATGAACAAGATCATTCATTGCTTTATAATTCTTGTCCTCTTTTCATCCATCATCAATCATAGGAATTAAGGACACTCCCATGTTAGGATGTCTATTGTTTACATAGGTTTGCATAATGAGGTTAGTAGGGTCTCTTTATTTTCTATGGATCTTCATGTTGATAAGGTCCATATGGCTCGAATTTTTTCCGTTATGGCATGCATGGCTAGAATCATTGCTTTTTAGGGTTCTTTACGTCAGTAGGGCAAGTACGACTAGGGATGTCACCTTTTAGGTCTCCTTACATTAGTAGGTGATTGTGGCTAGGGATCTTTGTGTTGAGGTAACTCACAAGGCAAGAGTTCTCACCTTTTAGGGTTCTTTATGTCGAGAAGGCCTGCATGGCAAAAGTCCTAGCCTTTGAAGGCTTTCTATCTTAAGAGTGCTAGCATGGTAAGAGTCCCCACCTTTTAAAGCTTTTTCAATTGGTAGAGCCCTTGCCTTTTACGGCTCTTTTTGTTGAGAGGCCCACATGATAAGAGTCCTTGCCTTTTAGAGTTCTTTGTGATGAGAGGGCTTGCATGGCAAGAGTGATTGCTTTTTAAGGGCTTTTTAGTTTAAAGGGCCTACATGGCAAGAGTACAAATTCTTGAGGTGGCTCTTTTATATAGAAAGTGGGCCCAACAATGAGAGTTCAAATGAGGACCTATTTCAATGTTATTGAGAATCCTTTATGGAGTATGCTTGTTTAAGAGGTACGGTCTCCCAACCTAATTGACAAGCCTCCATAGAGAGGGGGCAAGTGATGCCCCCTCTTTGAAGTTCTTTTCCTTAAGAGAAAGATCAGGTCCATGCATTAGGTCATTGGTCCTTTTTAGGTTTCTTTCATTTATCTTTTAGAATGAAAACAAAGCCCTCATATAAGGTGATTAATATAGTGGAAAAAAGTCCTTTCTTCTTAATATTCTTAAAGAGAAAGAGATGAAGCCTATCCATAAGTGGTTAGCATCATTGAAGGGGTGCCCCATTTTCTATAAGTCCTATCTTTTTCAATCCTCTTTGAGAGTCTTTTTTGTATTTAGTTCTCTCCAAAGTCATTTTATGTTTAGCTCTCTTTAAAGTTGTTTTTGTTTAGTCTTCTTTCTAAGTGAGAAATGGGTCCTATATCCTAAATGGTTAGCAATCATGGGGGAAGGGGCCCACCTTTTCTCTAAGTCCTTTCCCCTTTTTTATTTTGAGTAAGAAAGGTGGGGTCCACTCTTATACTAACTAGCACAATGGGGAAGGAGCCCTCTTCTTTGGTCCTTTCTATATTTCTAAAGAAGGTTATGGGAAGTGAAAGTTGAAAGTCTTTGAACAAAGAAAAGCAAAAGAAAAGAGTGAGGTGAAATCTCTTTAAAAAGAGAAAGGTGAATTCTTTGAATAGAGAAATATGACAAAAGAAAGCTCTCCAAGAAGAGCAAGAGAGATGAAGGGAAGGATTAATGTGCACATACTACCATTTGAAGATTAAGATGCAATGAGCTTCTTCTCTTCTTCTTTTCACCCTCAAAATATTCGTCTCTCAATGCCTTCTACTTTTCTCTCTATTCTCTTGCACCATTCATCTATACCATTCCATAGGGGTGTGAGATTATGGGGGCCTAGAGTGAAAAAAGAAGAGAGGAGGAGGGAGAAAGAAGGGTTAAACTGGAAGTAGGATGAGAAGGAGGTGTGCTCTACTAAGATGGGATCACCATGGTGTAGCAATAAAAAGGGAGAATCACATGGTTGGAATAAAGTTGGGAGAAAGAAAGAGAAATAAAGAAAAGAGGAGAGAAAAAAGGATGGGAGAGAATATTCCCAAGTTACACCGAAGTGGGACCACTTTGGTGTTGACCTAAAATTAAGGAGAAGTGAGGAGGCATGGAGGAGAGAGAAAAGGGAAAGAAAGGAAAAGGAAAGGAAGAAATAAATATATAGAAAGCGTGTGGTCAAAGGAGGACTCTTACTAACCAAAGTGGATTCCTTCTTAATATTGTCCTCTATTTCTAAATAAAAATTGGTGCGATTGGGGGTTTTAAAGAATATCTCTTGTTACATCAAAGTTTAAAAAATAGAAGAAACCTTTAAGACTTAGGAAAGATGAAGATCCTTGTTGCTCTCAATTTTAGTGATCAAGTAACAAATGGGTGCCCCTTTGTGTTCTAGTTCCAATTCACAAAAGGATTTGAGGATTAGCCAATAGAAGAAATTATCTAAGTGTACCCGAATTCCTTTCAAATTGAACTTAGTATGAAAAGAGATAGAAAGGTAGAGATGAGGGCATCAAACGTCCTCAATTTAGGGGAAAAGGAGGACTAAAGGGGGTCTTTCATTTAAGCCTACTTTCAACTTTGGATTTTGAGTAATTTTAATCATAGTAGAGACAAAAGTGTGCCCAAACTTGGTGTGTTATCCCATGGTCCAAAAAATATTTAAAAATCATTCTTAATATAGGCATTTTCTTTAGGATAAATAACAGGGTGTTGTTTTATTAAAAACAACCCTCAAACAAATACCCTTTAAATCTACTACATTCCTTTTAAAAGGTAGCTTACTAAATTTTGAATCCTATTTGAACTAGGACTCTATTTTTTTTACCTATCCATCCTCTATCTTCATCACCATCATCATCGTCAAGACCTTATCCTAATTAGGGGTCAGCCACATGAATCTCGTTCTTCCATTCCCCTCTATTAAGCACCATGACTTCATTTAATCCCAAAGTTTTTTAATCTTTTGTCACCACTTTTATCCACGTTATTTTTGGCCTTCCCCTTGCCATTTTAAAACCTTCTACTTGCATTGCCTCACTCTTAACCAGTGCCATTTTGTGTCTCCTTTGGACATGTCCAAACCATCTAAGTTTAATCTCCCTCATCTTGTTACCTATTTGTGCTACTCCTAAGTTTCCTCTAATATTTTCATTCCTAATTTTATCCTTTCTTATCTTACCACTCATCCATCTCAACATTCTCATTTCCAAGATAGTTATCCTATGAACATGATGTTCCTTAACTATTCAACACTTTGATCTATAGAGCATGGCTAACCTTATGGCAATCCTATAGAATTTTTCTTTTAGTTTGAGTGTCATCCACCGATCACACAAAACTCCAAATGCACATCTCCATTTGTTCTAACCCTCATGGATTCTCTAGGTAACATCCCTCTCAATCTCTCAATCTCTCCATTCTCATGAATCATTAATCCTAAGTACCAAAAGTGGTCTTTTACAGGGACTTCTTAGTTATCAATCTTAACTAGTGTTCCACTCCTACTCCTCTCCTTGCTAAAATTACATTTCATATATTCTATCTTAGTTTCGCTGATTTTAAATCCTTTAGATTCTAATGCTTCTCTCCATGACTCCAGCTTTGTGTTTACACCTTCCCTTATCTCATCAATTAAGACTATATCATCTATAAATAGCATGCACCATTGAATCTCCTCCTGCAAATGTTTTTTTAACACATCCATAACCAATGCGAAAAGGTTGGGCTCAATGCTGATCCTTAGTGCAATCCTACAGTGATAGAAAAATCATCAGTCTTGCCACTAGTGGTCTTAACATTTGTTACTGCTCCCTCATAAATTTCTTTAATTATCTCTATATACCCTCACGGAACCCCTTTCTCACCCAACACCCTCCATATTAACTCTCTAGGGATTTTATTATAAGCTTTCTCTAAGTTAATAATGCCCATGTGGAGGTCTTTCCCCCTCTCTCTATATTTCTCTATCAATTCTCTTAGTAAGGAAATATCTTAGACCTCCCAGACATAAAATGAAATTGGTTCTATGATACACTTGTCTCATGCCATAGCCTCTTCTCAATCACTTATTCAAAAAGTTTCATAGTGTGGCTCATAAGTTTGATCCTTTGATAATTAGTTCAGCTCTGTATGTCTCCTTTACTCTTTTAAATTGGTACAATAGAGCTTTTCCTCCATTCATCAAGTATTTTCTTTGATTTTATAATCTTGTTAAATAAATTGGTCAAGCAAACAACTTCAGTATCTCCCATATGCTTCCAAACCTCTATTGGTATACCATCGGGCTCCTTGGCCTTTCCTGATTTCATCTTTTTCAAGGCCTCTTTTACTTCAAGTATTCTAATTCTACGTTCATATCTATAATGTCTGATGTTATTTATGTTTACACTACTTTCAATCCCTATATTCTCAGATCCATTATCATTTAATAATTTTTCAAATTAGGTTTCCCACCTTTATTTGATCTTAACATTTAGTAACCTTTGGTCATCACTTCTAATGCCCCGAACATGGTCTAAGTCCTTACCTTTTTGTTCTCTTAATTTTGCAAATTTAAACACATCTTTCTCACCTTGTTTTGATCATAGTCTGCTATAGAGGTCATCATATGCCTTAAGTTTAGCCTCACTTATTATTCTTTTAGAAACCTTTTTAGCATTCTTATACTGTTCATAGTTTTCATTATTTTTTTAGTCTTCTGTCATGCTTTAAAACAGACCTATTTTTCTTTAATAAATTTTTGCATCACTTATTATTCTCTTAGAAACCTTTTTAGTATTCTTATAATGTTCATAGTTTTCATTATTTTTTAGTCTTCTTCCATGCTTTAAAATAGACTTATTTTTCTTTAATAACTTTTTGCATTGTTTCACTCCACCAGCTTGTTTCCTTTACTAATTGTCTTTTACCTTTAGATACTCTTAAGATATCTTTTGCCACTTTCTTAATAGACTTAGCCATATTAGTCCACATGGTGTTTACTTCTGTTTCATAGTTCCAATTTCCTTCTACCACCAACTTATTTGTGAATGATGTTACTTTCTCTTCTTTTAAGTTCCTCCACTTCTCTTTTGGATACTTATTAAGTTTATTTCCTTTCTTCCACCTTTTAATATAGATATTCATAACCATTAACTCTCATTGAGTATCACCTTACAATCCTTACACATTGATCTTTTGGTATTCCTAAGTATAAAAAAGTCTATTTGGCTTTCATGGAGTCCACTTTTAAAGGTTATTAAGTGTTTGCCCCTCTTCTTAAAGAATTTTTTTACAATGGCCAGGTTATATTCCAAAGAAAAATTGAGGATAGTTTTTCCCTTCTAATTTTGTTCTCCTATACCATATCCTCCATGTATCCTATCATATCCTTCCTTTTATTTTCCTACATGGCCATTTAAGTCTCTTCCTATAACTAACCCCTCAGTGTTGGGATTTTCTCACATGACTCCCTCCATATCTACCTAAAATTGTCTCTTGATTATATCTTCTAACCCTACTTGTGGTGTGTATGCACTTATAACATTTATGATCTGTTCTCCTAGAACAAGTTTTATTTTACTATCACTAATTCTTATAACATCCACAACTTTATCATTTAATTCTTTATCCACAATTATTCTTATGCCATTTCTGTTATTATCCTTTCCTACATACCAGAGTTTATACCCATCAATTTCTCTAGTTTTAGCCTCTTTTACTTGGTTTCTTGAATACAAGTGATGTTGACTCTCTTACGTTTCATTGTATCTACTAACTCCAAACTCTTACTTATAAATGTCCTTATATTACATGTAGCGTTACAAATCTTATACTCTTGTATACACTATTTGTTTGCGCACTTCTTGACCTTAATGGCATGAACGCATGCCCACTTTCCATTGCACATGGATTTTGATGTAGTGTATAGTTTTCGAGGGGATGCTCTAGTAGCCCTTGCCCATTTTGCACTACATGCGGGATCCAATGTAGTGTGTTGCTTTTAGGGAAATGTCCTAGCAATCCTTGCCCATATTCACTGTACCCAGGATCCAATGCAACGTGTCATTTATGGGGGACACCCTAGCTTCAGGGAATGTTAGTTTTCAATTCATGTCTTGTTAGGGTTGCCATACTTTAAAGAAGCTAGAGACAATTTTCATTATCTTCTCATCTTACTTACAAACTAATATACAAATGCATATTCATTTGCAAGTAGGAAAAAAATATCAAAATCAAAATCCATCTTCAACTTCTTTGGGTATTTTTTGTTTTTCATTCACTCTTCTCCCTTACTTTTCTAAGCTGGGTATTTTTCTTCTTAAGAATTAAGGGGAATTTTTTTAGCTCTTCCATCTTAGCATTTGAAAAGGTGGGTTTCGAGGAAAACCATCTTTCTATGTTGTTTTATATGAAATTTTCCTTTCCTTTTCCTCTTATTTTTGCATATTCTTTGAGTTAATCTAAAACTCATGAACAAGTTTCCTCATTAGGGAATTTTAACTCATTCACAAGCATTAA
This sequence comes from Warburgia ugandensis, assembly GCA_035236585.1. Taxonomy (NCBI): domain Eukaryota; kingdom Viridiplantae; phylum Streptophyta; class Magnoliopsida; order Canellales; family Canellaceae; genus Warburgia; species Warburgia ugandensis. Next base: position 54,348,513 of record CP141133.1, on the reverse strand, counting down.
CTTTACTCCCTTGGGGTGCTTCTTGCTCATTCACAAAGAAAGGCTTATGTGAATCCCCGTGAGGAGAAATAGTATAGATTATCATTCCAAAAGAGGTTCAAGGTACCAAAACTAGTGCACTCTTACTCAACATTAAGCCCTCCTCCAAATTTATGAATAGTTGCTTGTGTATTTTTCTTATCAAGTATAGATACTTTTGTTGTGATCACTTAGGGATTGCAAAAGTAGACATTATTACTAAAACTAGGGTTTATTCACATGGTGATTTGGTAGATGCTACCATAGTGATGTCAACTTAGGAGTCTTCTGAGTGTCATGAATCTCACATTAGTTTAAGCCATCTAATCATCAATGAGCAAGCATTTTGGTGTTCTTGGGATCATCCCAGAGGAGATTGCACATCCGTAAGAGGTAGGAGCACCTTTTTCATTAGATCATTGATGAAGAGATTCAAAGCACCTCCATCTCTAATGAAGATTTTTGTTTCTGTTTGTGCCACCCAAGATATTTATCACGAGGTCTTAGAGGTTTCCAAGTCTCTTATGGAGATGTGGTGCACTAATACTAACACATTCCACTACCCTCATAGAGAATTTGCAAATAATTTAATGGAATTCATGCATAAAAGAATACAACATGATTTAGGTTTCGCAGACATAATCTTTGGTTGGTGATAAGGTAATTTTGTGGCTAATCAAAGCTTTTGTTTTCTTGATTTTTTAGGAATTTGTTGGTGATTTAGGTTTTACTTTGATGTCCAATTTTTTTCCTTCAATCTTCATATGGTAATTGAGTCATTTTGTATGTGATCAAGGTTTTTTTCTTAAATTTTTAAGAATTAATTTGCAATTTAGCTTTTGTTTTTATATCCAATTCTCTTTCTCTTGGATTCTGGTCTAGTGAATGATTCTTTTTCTGATTTTTTTGGGAAGTAATCTATGGTTGCATAAATACCCAAGTTTTCTTTATCTTTTCATTAGAGAAACATGAACTTGAAGTTCCACAACTCATTTAAAGGAGAAAGAAAATCCCAAGTTTGAGTAGCTATTTACAAATAACATTTTAGCATTTAACAAACAAGTTCTAGCAGACATACATGTTTAAGAGCATGTGAAGAAATCCTTTCCCTTTTTCCTCCTTTGATGAAAATTTTGTTTGTATATCTAAACCATTCATCATGTTTGAAATGGGTTAGATAGACTAGAGATTAAGTTTCATGCCCATGCTTCCAGCCTATATTTCTTTGAGTAAAAACTTATGACTCTTCATTTTTATTAATTTTCTCAAAAACCAAAAGAGGCAGTTAAGATCATCCAAATATATTGATTTCAAGTAGGCAACCAATTTTTCGTATGGAGAACATGATAAATAGCTCTAATTAGATTTAAATTAAGTAAATCTATGGTTAAAAATGTTAATTTTAGGGATATTATATGTAATATTTGTATGTATATCACTAAGAATTGAATATTTATCTTAATTGATGTCCCTTGTCCAACCACCTGAATTGTACGATTGAGGATGTGGTTTTATCTTTGGCTTTAACTTGTTGACTAATTCAATTGAGGCCATATTCTCACATGCACCACTATCTATGATCATATTACATACCTTTCCTTTTGAAGTACATCACATATGGAAGATAGTGTAACAAAGCTAATCAATTTCTTTGTGAGTTGTGCTTAAGATCCCCTACACTACCAACATGTCTCCTTGATCTACAGGAATGGTTCTTCTTCCTCTTCAAAATGTGAAGGTGAGTCTTCTTCTTCATACTCAAGTTCGTCAACAAAAGGTTTTTCCTTTTGGTTTGGATAGTCAAAGGCAGTATGTCCTAGCCCTTGACACTTATAGCATCTCTTTGGAATAGCATTAGATGATCCTAGCTGCTCATTATTTTCAGGCCTAGATTGATTTGGTTAAGTTTTAAAGATAGGCATCCATTTAGCATTAGAACCACTCACTCGACCACACACTCTTCTTTTACTCACATCTTTTCACTGCCTTTCAACAATCAAGGGCAACTTCCCAACATCATTGATTGACCTATTCCTAGAGTTGTATTATGTCTCCAATGTCTTTTCTTATATAGACTATATTACATATGTACCTCTATATTTAGAAGGTTTTAGTCCTAGAAATTACTTAATTATCACTAATAGGGTTAATTCTATTATTTTATAGGTCCAGGGTACAAATAAAAAAATGCATTAAATTGCCAAATTTAGCTTTGAAATAGCAATTTCATGTTCCAAGTCATGGGTCACACATGCTAAAATTGAAGTCTTGGAGGTTCAGAATAATTAGTGGGTGTCATTGTCTAAGTCAGAGTGGTCAATCAATGCATAATTGTATATATTTCACCACGTTAAGAAGAAGTTCAATTCATATACAATGAGATCATAAAATGAAAGCTTCTCAGAAATAAAAGAAGATTGGTCCCATATGAGACTCTTTCCATACTTTCTCTCCCCTACTCAACCAAAGGAATGGACCACCTACGGTGGAACATGAAATTTCCATGCAAAGGTGGTGATTCCCACTCAATTCCAACTAAAATAGAAGTAACAAATCAAGATCATTCATCCTGGGCAATCCAGTCCAATCATGGAGAGAAAATGAAGTTTAAGGATGATTTATATGTCAAATTGGAATCCCATCCATTCAAGTAAGGGTAAGCATCATCTAAAGGATAGGAATGAAGTACTAAAAAGATCAAAATCCTAGCTACCTTTCCCATATTGAAAAGTCTACCTAAATCCCTACGGAAAGGGAGATCTTAACCACCCATTCTTATTCAAGTATCATCTCATCTTTGGATTCCATGCCCCCCCTTTGGACTTTCTAATTTTGAAACCCCCTAACATTCCCTCCACCTACTTTCCTTTCCTACTTATTCCCTTTCCTCTTTCTTATTCTTCTTATTCCTTTCCATCTTCCACTCCCACACCCCCATATGGAAATCATGCCTCCCCTATCCAATGAGCCATTGGTTTTTAATATAGCTAGGTTTGTCCTCAACCACTGATGCCTTATAATTCTTACCCTAAAAATCTATAAATAGAGGTGCTAAGGATAAGTTTTGGATTTATTACCTTTCCCTAGTGTTCAAGGCTAAAACTAGGAGAAATAGAGAGAGGAAGATCACCCTCACAGAAGCATCAATGTTCAAATCATTTAGAGATAAAAGTAGTTTCTTAACCTATTTCAATTCCTTTGTATACATTCTAGGATTAATTTAGAAACTCTGTACACATTAGTTGCATAGATGTAGAATACATTCCTCATTTAGAAATCCATGCATAAAATTGTAGTTCATGCATTATAGTTGCATTTTGATTACACACATCCCACTTTCTATTTTTAACTCACACGCAAACACTTAATTTTGCATGCATGGAACTTTCCATGCTAGGATTGCATCCATCTTCATCGCTTCCATCTCTCACTCTCACACCTTCTTACCATGTTTCTATTTCCATTCACTTTCTCTTTTCATGCTAGACACACCCTCTTTCTAATTTTAGCATATGAATAATCCTTGTTAGTTAGTTCATGCATCAATTTTCTTCTTCTTTCTAATTTCTTTTAAGGAAAGGGAAAGGAATCTTATTCTTTTCATGGGAACAAGGGTGCTTTCTAGTTTCTTAAGTAAGGTTGAGGAAACATACAAATCCATCCATAAAGCCACCTAGATTCCAAGCTAAGGACTTCATGTTGAGCGGTAGGATTACATCATTTAAGGGTAGGATTACACCAGGGGGCAGAATTGTAATTATTAATCCAAGGGCCACTATCTACCCTTTGTTTTCCTTTTATTATATTTCATGTTTAAGATAGTAAACCTCCTCTAAGTCTGCCCCTTCCTCAAAGATGAATGACCTCTTATCTCCTCTCTTTCTAATTCCTTGAAGTTACCCTATTTTTAGAGTTTCTAGCTTAAGGAAAATGCCTTAACTTTTTCTATTTCTATTTCTATTTCTATTTCCATTTCCATCATCTTCTTTCTTTTTTAAGATGGTAAGTGTTTAGGAAAGGTGTTGGGATCCTCTTTTCTTGTCTTCCCTTATGCTTCATTCCTATGGATCATTGGATGGGATTTGTTCTAGTTTGTAGAATGTTGGGTTAAGAAGATGAGAAAAGCTTGGTGGTAAATTTAGTGTATTTTGGGTTGAAAAGAAGGGCACAAGCTCCTATTGAGTAACACAACATGAGGGCCTTATAGTGAAATTCAAGCCCATATTTGAAGGAATTTTATTTTATTTTTTCTTTTAGTTCTTTCTTATCTTTTCATTGTTTATCTAACAAATCCTTGTAATTTTTCCATTAATGAAATAGCTCCTTTTTATTCTTAGTTAATTTGTTTTCTTACTTTAATTCTTAGTTAGTAGTATTTTTAAAAAGCTTCTTTGTTTATTTCCTTACTTTATTTACATAGTCTTTAGTCTCCTTAATTGCTTTCTTTCTTAATTAGGGTTTACTTCCTAGTTGCTTAATTGTTTAGCTTAGTTGTTTTCTTCTTAATAAATCATTTCCTTTTTAGTTAATTCTTTATTTATTTCATTCATTTACTTGCTTTATGTCTCTAGTTTCCTTGTCAACTAGTATTAGTTAGAAATCATCCTTATTTTGAATTCTTTTGGCTAGGTTAAAGTAAGATAACCTAAATTCTAAATAACTCCATTTATTAAAGAGTCTTCATAGGATCAACCCATATTTGTTGATTCTATACTCCAGTAGAGTCATGTACTTATGGTAATTATTAAGACACATAATCCTCCACACTCAAGTTCTCTTACTTTAAATTTTGGATCTTAAGAAACATATCCATTCGATAGTTCTCTTGTAGAAAATGTTGTTTGCACTCCTTTTTCATGTCATACCATTTAATGATTTTATCTTTCCCTTCTCTTATTCTTTGTTGGTTTAAATTATCCCATCACAGTGAAGCATATTTTCTAAGTTTATATGGTCACGAGCTTTACCTTAGAATCTTTTGGAAAGTCCTTGTATTCAAAGATGCTTTCCACTATATGTAACAAATTAATAAACTCATTGGGCTGCATCTTTCCTTCAAACTTTGGAAGCTTAACTTTCACTCCAAAAAGTTAAAATTCACATTTCTTTCTTTTAGGTACATTGCTTGAAGAAGATTTCTAGCTGGTAGCTCTACTTTTGGAAGAAAAAGTAAGAAGTTAGAGGATTTGCTAGAAGAATCAAGTTGATATTTTTCACCTTTTGGCTTTTCATGTTTAGACACTCTAGATGCTCCTCAAGTCTTTCAACTTGCCTTCGTAGGTCATCTATCTCCATATCTTTTAAGCTTTATTAGAAATAATAAAACACTTTATTTAGTATTCCATTGAAAAGCTTTAAATTGCGTAGCTTACTCTAATACTAAGTTGACACCAAATAACTAGATAGTTGGATTTGCTTGCGGGATTAGATGCTTACACTTAGAGAAAAACATCAAAATTATATATCAATATAATAAGATTAAGATGAGATTAGTTATAACATGAATATAGAATCACCACTGTATAATCAAAGCCAACTCTAGTAATCCACTAAGAATCCAGCCTAGAAATCTACCAAGAGCAATAGATTTAAGGAGAAGAAAGAAACTCACCACCATAGGAGTCTACCCCAAAGATAAGAGTCTCAAGATGTGTCATCACCTTAGGAATCTACCCAAGGATATAGAAACAATCAAGCTAAGATGCACTCAGTTAGTCCAAGCTATGTCCAAAAGAAAATGTCCCACAATCTCTAAGAAGAAAAAGGCATCCAATCTCTAAAGGAAAAAAACAAGAAAATAGCCTTAATTGGCTTGAATTAAAGATCAACTAACTTTCCCTATTCATGTAGACTAAGTGCATATAGAGATGAGAATAGACCTCCAACAATAGGCAACTAAATCCAAACAGAAAGTACCTAAGTTGATTGAGTTGCTTAGCCTTGAAGTACTTTCTAAATATGAAACCTTCATAGCCAAGGCTTTCTAAATCCTAGCTTATGATAAATCTTCACTTTCTAATACATAGAAGGTTGTCATTCACACTTAAGCAACTACTAATACAATACCATACTTATAGGTCATTCAACTTAAGACTTTCCATAATCAACTACATAAGATTTTGACCAAGTCAAAATTGACCCCTTGTCCAAGCAAGCCTGGTAGGATGAATTTTGACTTTCAATCTTAGAACCTTCTTGGCTAACCTTTCTTGATCAACAAGAAGTGCACATGAACCATCCAAAACCTAAAAACTCAATGGGCATTGCCCATTACAAGATTTAATCCAAGACATCCATAGGAGCTAGAAATAGGCATCTTCCAATTTTACATAAAAATGACTTTTTGAATGAACCAAACCATGGATCCATATGAAGTTAATGTTTTCCACTTCTTCATGACCAGACACATGCATAAGATCATGTTCTAAGAGTTTTAGAGTGAGATCTTGGTCAACCAAGTCCAGATCACTGTTGATATTCTTTGATTTGCCATCAATTTTGGAATCTATAGACATTCTTGTACCATTAATATGATGCTGCAAGAGCTTTATATGATGATCTCGGTCAGTCACACCTTGCATGTCTTTGATCTACCATTGAGCTTTGATTCTTGGGACACAACATACTAGGATAGATGTTACTTAAATGCTTTAGCTCAAACTTTCTACTTGGAAAAGGAAATATCTTTCTCGTGGAGCAAAATCATCCTCTCTTACCAATATGCCTATTTGTTTCCTCTCTTGATTTATAATTCCTAGTAGTATTAAAGATGAAATGAAACATATTCAATGTAATTTCCTTTTGATCATGATAAGGAAAAGAAATTAACTCACTTGGTTAGTTACAATACTGTCTATACCCATTAGAAAAATTGATGAAATAAATAAGGCTTTTTTGTAAATGGTCTTGGAGATATATGTCAAGAATAAATTTTTTTTGTGGAGAAATGTTATTGCTTGCAAATATAGATACCAAAAGGATGAATGGTTCCCACTTAATTATGAGTTTAAATCATTCTCTATTACTTAGAAAAGTACTTCCCACTGTTCGAAAGAGGTGTAAGATAGATGTGAACTTTTATTCAGGATCCTTTATGTAATATCTTTGCATGAAAATTGGTCAATTCATGATCCTTTATGTAATATCTTTGACAATGTTTTCTCAACTACTGACATTCAAAAAGTTTTCATAAAATTCTTAGATCTCTTAGAACACCCTTTTCAAAAGGTTTCACTTATGAAGAACAACAATATTATCACTTGTGTAACTTCCTTCACACTATAAAAAAATTTCCTACAAAAAAGGACATTATTTTCAAGCACATAAATGTCTACTATATTTTTGATGCTTTATATATGTTGATGATGAAGTTTGTGATTGCCATAGGTTGACATCTGACAACAAAAGCAAATTGATCACCTCCTTTTTCCAGATGATGTAGATTCAACATACTTCAAATACAAGTAGACATATTAAGTAGTCCCTTTTGATGCGATAAGGGGGTGGGACTTACAAAACTAGTAAAATACAAGCATGATAATATTCTAAAAAGGAAAGAGTAATACAACTAAATGCTAAACTATAATTGAAAAGCTAAAATTTGACTATCCTTTTATGAGGATTGTTGCATATCACTACCTACCCCAAGGACCCCTTGGTTTTGAAAATGATTTTTTATGTTTAGAAAACATGTAGATTTAGCTAAAGTGATAGGAATATGGAGATATGATGCAAATTTGAAATATTAAAATATAACACTAATTCTAAACATGAATGAAGTATATGAGATAATAAATAAATTAAGGTGCAAAATGGAAAGATTTCACAAAAAATTTGATGATTCTTTTTTTTTTTTTTTCAAACAAAATAATAGCATGATAAGATTCTCTAATGGGGTGATCTTCATCTTGTAAACACTTTTTCATTGTCTTTAAAATTCAAATAGCAGAAGCAATTATTGTGATTTTCTTTTTCACAAAAATCGAGTGTCATCTTTATAAAAGAAAATACATTTCATAGATTATGAAATGTGATGAATTTATATTTAACATTTTTTAGGAATTTATCTCATTACAGCCAATGCTGGTCCCAAGCTTGGATGAAAAAGGAGGAGGGTCTTGAGTCAGGTGCCAGCCAGCAAGGGAGAAGTTGAAGATAAATTTTTTATTTTTTTTCCTTCTTGCAAATGAATATACATTTGCATATTAGTTATAAGGAATAAATGGAAATCATCTTCAGCTTAAAAGTATGGCAACCCTTGCGTCAAATGCCAGCCAACAAGGAAGAAGTTGAAGATGATTTTGTTATTTCTTTCCTACTTGCAAATGAATATGCATTTGTATATTAGTTGTAAGGAGGAAATGAAAATAATCTCCAGCTTCTTAAAAGTATGGCAATCCTAACATGACATGAATTGAAAATTGACATTCCCTCAAGCTAGGGCATGAATGAAGTGATGCATTGCATCAAATCTTAGGTGTAGTGAAAAATGGGCAAGGGTTGCTAGGGTGTTCCTCCACAAGCAATGTGTTATATTAGATCCCAAGTGTAGTGAAAAATAGGCAAGGGCTGCTAGAGCATCCCCTCGGAAGTGACATGTTGCATTAGAACCTAGGTTTAGTGAAAAGTAGACATGGGTTCATGCCATGGAGGTCAAGAAGGGTGCTGATAAATAGGATATCTCCAAAGCATAAGATTTGTTTTGCTACATGGAATATAGGAATATTGACAGGTAAGAGTTTGGAGTTAGTAGACACGATGAAACGTAGGAGAGTCAACATCGCTTATATTTAAGAAACCAAGTGGAAAGGGGTTAAAGTTAGAGATATCGATGGGTATAAATTATGGTATGTAGGAAAGGATAATAACATAAATGGTGTAGAAATAATCGCAGATAAAGAATTAAAGGATACCATTGTGGATGTTAAAAGAATCAATAATAGAATTATAATAATAAAACTTGTTCTAGGAGAGCAGATCATAAATGTTATAAGTGCATACACATCACAAGTAGATTAGAAGATATAATCAAGAGACCGTTTTGGGAAGATATGGAGGGAATCATGCAAGAAATTCCCAACATTGAGGGGATATTTATAGGAGCCATGTACGAAAAGAAAAGGAAGGATATAATAGAATACATGGAGGGTATGGTATAGGTCAACAAAATGAGCTGGGAGAAACTATCCTTGATTTTGCTTTGTCATATAACTTGACCATTGCAAATACACTCTTTAAGAAGAGGCACAAACACTTATAACCTTTAAAAGTGGACTTTATAAAAGCCAAATAGACTTTTTTCTGCTTAGGAATAACTATTACACAAGAAAGGAAATGAACTTCATAGGTATAAAAAAACTAAGTGGTGTAATTTAAGGAGAGAAAATAACGTCATTCACAAATAAGTTGCTAGTAGAAGGAAATTGGAACTATGAAATAGAAGTAAACACCATGTGGATTAATATTGCTGAGTCCATCAAGAAAGTGGTAAAAGATGTTTTAGGAGTATCTAAAGGTAAAAGGCAATTATTAAAGGAAACATGGTGGTGGAGTGAAATAGAGCAAAAAGTTATTAAAGAAAAATGGATGTGTTTTAAAGCATGGAAGAAGATTAGAAATAATGAAAACTATGAATAATATAAGAATGCTAAAAAAGTTGCTAAGAGAATAGTAAGTGAAGCTAAACTTAAAGCATATGATGATCTTTATAATAGAATACCAACAAGAGAAGGTGAGAAAGATGTGTTTAAACTTGCAAAAGTAAGAGAAGAGAAGGGTAAGGACTTATATCATGCTTGGTGCATTAGAAGTGACGATCAAAGGGTATTAGTCAAAGATGATGAGATCAAACAAAGGTGGGAAACGTATTGTCAAAAATTGTTAAATGATAATGGCTCTAAGAATATAGGGATTGAAAATACTATAAATCTAAATAACATAGATATTATAGATATGAACGTAGGATTAGAATACCTGAAATGAAAGAGGCCTTGAAAAAGATGAAATTAGGAAAGTCCATGGGACCAGATGGTATACCAATACAAGTTTGGAAGCATATGAAAGATATTGGGTTAGTTTGGTTGACCAAGTTGTTTATCAAGATTATAAAATCAATGAAAATACATGATGAGTGGAGGAAAAGCTCTATTATACCAATTTATAAGAATAAAGGAGACATACAGAGCTGCACTAATTATCGATGGATCAAACTTATAAGCCATACTATGAAACTTTTTCAAAGAATGATTGAGAAGAGGCTATGGCATGAGATAAGTCTATCTGTGAATTAGTTTGGTTTCATGCCTGGGAGGTCTACCATGGAAGCTATTTTCTTACTAAGATAATTGGTAGAGAAATATAGGGAGAGGAGCAAAGACCTCCACATGGTCTTTATCGACTTAGAGAAAGTTTATGATAGAGTCCCTAGAGACTTAATATGGAGGGTGTTGGGAGAGAAAGGGGTTTTGTGGGGGTATATAGACATAATTAAAGATATGTATGAGGGAGCGATAATAAATGTTAAGACCATTAGTGGCAAGACTAATGATTTTCGTCATTGTAGGATTACACCAATGATCAACATTGAGCCCATAACTTTTCACATTGGTCATGGATGAGTCAACAAAACATTTACATGAGGAGATTCCCTAGTGCATGCTATTTGCAGATAATATAGTCTTACTTGATGAGACAAGAGAGGGTGTAAACACAAACTAGAGTCATGGAGAGAAGCATTAGAATCAAAGGATTTAAAATCAGCCAAACTAAGACTATGATGACGTAGGTTTTTTGTAACACATTTTGTAATACATTTTCAAAGGCAGGGCCCTTAGTAGGAAAAGAATTTCAAAACTTGTTTTGAAAAACCCAAGTCATCACTTCATACATAACATAAGTAGAATTTTTTGTACAAGATAAAATTTCATTGAAGGAATATATTTTTATTAAATTCTAGAATCCATCTAGTGGTTCACAGTATAGGCCGAGTATTACTACAATACTTGTCCAAATTACATAATCCAAATTTTAAACCTCATCATACATTAAAAACTCTTAATACAATATAATGCTCTCAAATAAAATACATGTCTTTAAGGGATATACCCTAATTGATTATTCTTCCAAGTCTTCTTAAGTCTTGAGCTCCTAATTCTCCTTTTTTGTATCTGAGATATTGTAAACATTAAAACATTGACAATATCTTAGCAAGCCATGCTTGGTAGGGGATTCAAGAAGCATAAAACTTTGACAGTATAATCCTAATACTTCATAATCCTATTATTCATACTTATGGAGCAATATCTTTACTTTATCATATATGTACATCCTTACACATACATACGGTATACTATGTATAGATATATGCATACGGTCAAAACCGTAAAAAATAGTTAATATCTCAAAACATATTAGTATTCATATCCAACTTATGCTAAGTTGATAAATCATCCAGACTCTATTGGAAATACTCCCTCATTTGGGTAGTATCGGTAATCCATGATTACCCGGCATCTCATCATGCCATATCATGAGGCATTTCACTATGCCGTGATTCATAATGTAAAAATACTCAAAGGACTACTATGCATGTAGTCAGAATCTGTACCAGCGCTCTCGAATAACTGCTCAATAATCCACCTATACCTTCCTCGGTGGAAATCACAATATCCATGTCCGTATGGGGAGGACCATGGCTGTCACAGTGGTGGCCAAACCCTACTAACTCTCATAGCATAGCATCCCTAGGCCTATGCCTGTTTAAAACAAAACAACAAGCCTCCATGCTTGTATGTAAAGTAATTCTTATACGTATCAGACAATCTATTTGTTTACTTAGGGCTAGAATACTTTCTAGTTTCCTATTCACTTAAGGTCCTCAATTCTAACTTAACCATTTCATATGTGTTTTGGTTGGACCCTAAGGGTTTTCAATGGGTTTAATACAAGTATTTACATTATACTTGTCAACATTTCCAAACATAAGATCATGTATACAATACGTACTTCTCATGTAAATGCATTCATAAAATCCTCCTGCCTTCAAGTAGTGATTCATCTTTTCAAATATTCCATAACCCTGATTGATGTATGTAATCTATAAATCCATACATACTATCAATATTTGTACAATTGTGCATAATCTCCTATCTATATTCTTTATCTAATCTTGTCCTTTGATATAAAGGATCTAAATCTATCTTGCGTTCCTATCATCTATATAATCTATCTTCCTGAGACAGTATTTTATCTTATTGATTAATAGATCTGATGGTTAGAATGATCTTCTAACCTTTCAGATCTAATTATTTTCTATCTCTAAGTGTTTATGTATCCATCTCTTTGATCTTGATCTTTCATAGATCCTTTGATCAACAATCTATTCTTGTTGATAAAGATCAAGTGCTTAGATCTTCCATCATCTAATTCTTCTTTGATCTAAGTTTAGTTATTTGATCATCCCTAAGGAGGATGATCTTGGTTCTCTTCCTTGAATCATAATTGATCAAGGGTTCATATCTTCTATTTTATCTAAGTTCTTCTATTTGATCTAAGTTCTTCTATTCTATTTGATTTAAGTTGCAAACAATATATATCATCATCATCAAGAAGTATTTATTTCTTTTTATTGTTCTTGATTATTCAAGATCCAATGGATCTTATTTGATCATCCTTATCTTACTTACAATTTTTATTAGGGTTAGATAATTTACTAACCTTTTATACTCAACCTAATATAACAATCTAATAACACACAGAACATAGCATGCTAAAATTTAAGAACTATCATGCTTTATAACATGAATGACATTTACAATACTATTATAAAATAAAAGACAATGAAACTAATTAGATTAAAATTATTAGAAACCTTTACTTATGATCCAACAATTAGATCTTAGATCTCTTCCTTTTAAATCAAGGTTTATTTAATTTTAGGGCTTTTACTCCATTAAGGTCCAAAGATCATATCCCTTTGTTTTTGTCATATTCAATCCATGATCTCAATGGATTCCATCATAATATCCTTCATTCAATCCATCCCAAGGATTTGATCATACTTGATTTTATTGATCAAGTGCGTTCCTTTGTATTTTTAGGATTTTTCTACTATAAAGAGTAGATCCCTCAATTTATCTTAGATCTGTCCAAATAAGTCATGGTTATCACTTTATTTCAACATTATATCATTAGTAAATTAGATCCCCAAGATCTGATCATCTCATATCTCGAAGATCATGAAAATTAGAAGCTTAATTCTTAAACACAAAAAGTTTCATGAAGAATTTTTTAAATGTTATGATTTTAGAAGAAAATGGAAGTTATAAGCTTTCCATAGCTTCTTTTCGATCTCAATTTGGATTTTAGATGACTCTACGAATAAACTATGAAGTTCACAGTCATTCCTAGAGTCTAGATTTGATCTGGGCCCAACCGAACAAATGACCTAGATTCGATCGGATGGAGCAAGCTAGGTGGAGCAATCACCTTGTGCCTATCACCTGGATGCACGAGTAATGCCCTCCCCCAATGACCAACACTGTCGCATAGTTTTCCTATTGGGATGATGTTGCATGAGGCATGCGCACATGGAAATGCTCCCACATGGCTCATTTTCGTGTTGCGTTTCACTGTGTGTGCCGAGTTCCTACTTGATTTGGGAGATCGAACAATCCGTTTGGACCGTCCAATCAATCCCTTTACAATTAAGGTCTCAAAACTCAATGAAAATTCATGAAATTTCTATCCTAAGGTTTTGGAACCCTTCTGGATCAATTGAATCCTCAGATTTTTCATCTGAGGCCTCCATCATCCAGAATTGGAGGGTTCTAGTCCTTACTTTATTTTTATAAATTTTAACCTAAAAATAATTACAAAAAAATAAAAATTACATAAAAAAACAAGAAATAAGTATAAGAAGTGGTTACACTTACTTGATTGGAGAAAAAACATAGATTTGAAGCCCAATTTGAAATAAATACCCTTTGATGATAAAATAGCCCGATAGTCGCTTTTTTTGGGATTTCCTGTTGATTGTACCATTGGATCTTGAAATTGATTTGAGGGTTTTGTAGATTAGGTAGTCTAGGATTTTATGGATGGAGAGATTTGTGAGATTCAATTTGGAACAGAGTGCCTAATTGAATTTAGGTCTCTTGTTCCAATTAGTGAGAGGAGAGAGAAAGTGTAAGAAGAGAGATTTTTGGGAGTTTTGGAATTTTGGGGAGGAATCTAGATTTGGTTTTTCAGAGTAAGTAGCATGATTTCATGGGAATTTTAATGAACATATTTGGAGGATTTTGGGGGGGGGGGGGGCGCGCCGCACGGTATTTATAGGTGTTTTGCAGTTTTTCATAATTACTTGAAATTATCATGTTTCAATTCTTTTAAATATTAAATTAACATTGGATCCTCCACTACCACCTCCTTCTCCACTAGAAGCTGGTAGTGGTTTGACCACTCATTACATATTTTTTGGTCGTTGGATTCATTTGTGGGCCCCACGGGGGTGTGAAAGGACCATTTTGCCCTTTTTTGGAGAAAAATCCATTTTATTCTCCTGAACTCGGAATTGAGTGTACTTAGTGGCATTGGATTTGTATTTCCAATTACATTCTAAATATTTATGTCTTAGATCTTGGTTATGGGTATAATTACCATTTTCCCCTTTTGTTCATAAAATGAAGAAAATTAGGGATTTTTCATTTTAACTCAGAATTGAACATACTTAGTGTCATTTCAATCAGTTTTTTGAGTACATTCATAATTTATAAGTTTTAAATAATATTTTAATCTTTATAAAAAGAGAATTTCCAATAACTTAATATTCTGGCCTAGAATTTCTAAAAATTCAAACTAAATTAATTTTCTCAATCAATTTATAAATTGGGGTTGTTATAAAGATAGAATATATGGAATGCAATTTTAGCAAGGAGAGGAGTGGAACACTAGCCAAGATTGATAACCAAGAAGTTCACATAAAAGACCACTTTCAGTACTTAGGATCATGAGAGTGGAGAGATTGAAAGGGAGGTTACCCAGAGAATGCAAGCGTGTTAGAACAAATGAAGATTTGCATATGGAGTTTTGTGTGATCAGTGGGTTCCACTCAAACTAAAAGAAAAATTCTATAGGTTGGCCATAAGGCTGGCCATGCTCTATGGATCAGAGTGTTGGTTAGTTAAGGAACATCATTCTCATAGGACGAGCATTTCATAAATGAGGATGTTGAGATGGATGAGTGGCAAGACAAGAAAAGATAGAATTACGAATGAAAATATTAGAGAAAATTTAGGGGTAGCACTAATAGGTAACAAGATGAGGAAGACTAGAGTTAGATGGTTTGGACATGTCCAAAGGAGACCAAAAATGAAATTGGTAAGAAGGAGTGAGCTAATGGAAGTAGAAGGTTCTAAAAGGGCAAGGGGAAGGCCCAAAAGAATGTGGATAGAAGTGATAAGGAAAGATTTAAAAACTTTGGGACTAAATGAAACCATGGTACTTAATAGAGAGGAATGGATGAATAAGATTCATGTGGCTGACCCCTAATTGGGATAAGATCTTGATGATGATGATGACAACTCATAGTTCAATTGTATAATTGTACACATATATGTTTAGAAAGATAAGAAAGAAGTCAACCACTTACATTGTTAATACTGTCTTGCATTACTACTATCCTCATCTAAGATTCCTTTTAGTCTTAACTACTTATCTTTCAAGTTAATTTCTCCAAACCTAAGACATTGTAAAACATTAAAGTATCTCAGCAAGCCTATGTTTGGTGGATGTTTTGAACATCAAGTGAGGCAATTTAGACAAAGCCAAGTACAATTGAAATTCCATGTCATTTATATATCTATCCTAAAGAACAATTGCATTCATATTCCCAAGCATGTGATAGTATTCATAGCCCATGCATCTCAACCTATTATGAGAAAATCCATGCTAAAAATTCATGAATAAAATTGTTCATCTAAAAATATCTCACAATTCATCTCAACAGAAACCACTATCATTCTATGAGCACCTAAAAGGCTGCCACCTGGAAGCTACCATCTAGAAGCCCACTAGTACATCTGGTACCCATCCTCATCATCGACAATCATTAGTCGCCCTTTTAAGCTGCTCTCACTAGCTACCTAAAAGTATAAATTATGAATCAAACTTTAATTACATGCAAGAAGACAAAAACATGATGCAATATAATTCATTCATCAAATCATGGTTATGCATCAAACCAAAATAAGGGATCAATTCTAGGAAATGCATATATGAAATTCCAGCATTACTAATTTTAAGCAAATGGTCTTATGGTGAAATAAAATATTCATTTCTACTAAAAATCTAACATAAACTCCTCTATTTTTACACCACTTATTGGTATAACTTTGCTAACTACTTTGACTTGTAAAGAGCCATTTTCATTGCATGCTCTAGTGCCCAACCTTAACTTGCTAATATGTTGACACAATTCTATGATTTTCTCCATATAGATAATGTTTTTAGATCTTTAACGTCAATATCACAATTGTTAATTCTCCATCATAAGTAGATAATTGAGTCTAAACTTATCAAAAAGTGTCCATCATAAGCAATCATCGTTCTATTCTATGATAATACACATTTTGAATCTTTTCCTAATGTGTCACCAAAATCACAAATGCTTTCCTTTCTAAAAGTAAGGTAATTGATGGTACAATATTTTTCTTACACTATCTCTACCCTTATTGAGTCCACTATAGCATTTCCTTTGGAATAAAGTGGCCCAGTAGGTTGAATTCCTATAATTTACTTTCACAATTGCTGTATTTAGCATATAATTTATATGTTTTGAATATATTCATCACTATGTGCAAGTGTTGATGATGTTCCTCTAAGCTCACTGATCATCTTAGGGTGTCATCAATAATCAAGATTGTAAATTTATCAAGGACTAGTCTATACACATTATAGGTAATGTAATTACTTCTTAAGTCACATCAAAACTTTTTGATAATGACATTTTCATTGAATTCTTATAACATCAAAAGAATCAATTGAACTTATTCACTATTTATTACATCTATATCATAGTTCTTACCTTAAGGCTTATCCATAACTATGTTTAAATTCACAAATTAATATTTCCACTGATTTTTTATCATATAGCAAATTATCAGTAGAAAGCATAAATGTTGAAACTCTATTGCTTTCCATGAAATTCCTTTACTGTGACTATTCTTTCTGATCCATTGTAATTGTTCTCAAAGTATGCTCTCCAAAGCTTTATACATACCATCTAAGTTAGAACTTGAATTCTCAAAAAGTCACCCATGTCAATGGAACTCCTATTATATCATAAAGTTCTCACTTAGAGATATTAATTTATATACTCTTTTACTCTAATTCTTTACTCTATGTACCATATTAATTCCATGAGATACTATCTCTCTTACTTATCAAAGGATCAAAAGTATCCTTATTTTCTTTTTTATTGTATGACTTTATACTAATTCAATCTTCATGAATGACATGAACCTAATTTGGACTTGATTCTCCTTTTCTATGTCTAGATCTTTGTTGAATCTAGCCCATTCTTGCCAACCTACCCAAGTGCCATCTATTTCACAATCATTAATATTGCCTATATGAGTCATTTATATAACTCATATATAATTAGCTAAACTCTCACTTGTTTGACTGTATATGACTTTTGGACATCTGAAATGGTTGTGAAAGGATTGATAGAGCTCTCATACCAACTGACTACATCACTCTCATGGGGAGGTAGATTAGCTTGGAAGTAGTTTACCATCACACATACTTCCCTAACAGTGTCATATCTTAGCGGTTATCCCATATGGAGGTCAGGGGTCAATCTAGACCTTCCTAGTATAGGCCACTAGCATAACATCTCGCATGATTAGCTCTAGTAGCTAAATAGCTATGCACCTTAATATCATATCTATTATCTCATCCACATAGGTTCAACACATGAGCACATATCATGAAATCTCACCTAGACAGGGTTAATGCATGAACATATCTCACAATATCTCATGTCATATCCTCAAAAATTATATTCAAATTTTAATAATAAAGTAAATTTATAAAATTATAATTTTTATAAATTGAATCGAGGGCTAAAACATCAAGAATTGGATTGTACTAAAAAAATAGAATCTAACAACACTAACAACACCCAAATCAGAGTTCGGATGAAAAATTTACCCAATTATTTCACAAAGGGCAAAATAGTCATTTTGACAAGTGGGCCCATAGTACACTGATGTGGGTCTTAGGGTTTGGATAGATAATAATGGATTAAGAAACCTACTAATTATGTTAGTAATCGAGATTATTTCACCTTAATTGTATTTAAGGAGAAAACCCCTCTTTCCTAAACACAATTCAACTCCATCCTCTGTTCCAATTTCTCCTGCTTTCATTGATCAATCATGACTAGATCTAACTAAGTTCAACACCATAGATGGATCTCATCTTCTTCCATGGAGTTATAGTGATAGATCACTTGAAGAGAGTTACGATCGTGCCTTTTCCCTCCATCTCTCATTCTTGAGTAAAACCATCATGATTGGGTTTTTCACCTATTTAAGAGGTATGATTCAGTTTTCTTCTTGTTTTTTCCTTTCATTGGCTTTCCTTCACTATTTGTTATCATTCTCAACACTTAAATCAAAGATTTCATGAGGTTAGGGTTTGAATCTATGAAAAACCATGACATAGTAGAAAACCATCTCAAAAGCACCTCAGATGGATAATCTAAACCATCCTTTGGATTTAGGGACTCTCAAGACCTTAAAAATGATGAAAATAGATAAAAAAAATTGTATCATCTAGGACTTGGATCAAACAAAAATAGTGTGTGGACAGTCTAGGCACATCGTCCCCGATGGATGTCATCCCAGGATGCATCCACAGAATGCACGAAGTAAGATGCATGTTCATAGTGCAATAACACAGGTGTGTAGCGTGACCCACACTGGCAGACGCCATGAGTGGTGGTCATGCTCAAACAGGAAAGGCGGGTGTCCTGGTGACCAAGACACTATTTTTTTCATATTCTAGTCTAGATTTTGATCCTGACCATTAACCATTGATTCGAATAGTAATTTGACAAATTCTAGAGTCTATATAACTCTAAATTTAGATCTAAGATGTCTGTTAGAATGATCTCGATGATGCAGATATGAAATTAACATTAGAATATTGATTTGAT
The DNA here is from genome assembly GCA_035236585.1 of Warburgia ugandensis. NCBI lineage: Eukaryota > Viridiplantae > Streptophyta > Magnoliopsida > Canellales > Canellaceae > Warburgia > Warburgia ugandensis. Next base: position 54,329,276 of record CP141133.1, on the reverse strand, counting down.
CAAATCTTAAAAATGTCATCCAATAACTTAGATCGGGCCATTTAAGGGATGATCAGGCCCTAGAACTTGGACAATTAGATGATCCAAGGGATGAATTGAGAGATCTGAAGACCAAATCATGCGTATTCACCTTAAAAATTGATCTGGACCATTGATTTGGCATAGGATTTTGAAAATTGATGATCAGAGAGAGATCAAACTATTATATTAAGACATAAATTATGGATATACATTAGAATGAGTAGATGAACATGAAATTGAACTGAATTATGATAATTAAAGTTATAATTAATGATTTAATCATAAGTAAAGGCTTTAAAGAATGATCTAACAATTGGATTGCTACAATTCCATTGAGATGGAATGAAATAAACCTTTTATGATTAGGAGATATTAAATTATCAAATTACAACTCTGATCAATGATCAGATGAAGTAGATGAGTATTGAATGTTATGAAAACTGATTTAATAAAGATAAATAAGATGATCTTGACCATTGATAGGCTAACCCTGGGATGAGGGATCATTATACAAATTGATATATAAATGGACAAGACTTAAGAGTATCATGGTACTGATAGGTACATCAGAACATGTGAGTTGATAGATTAAGAGCTTTATTTGGTTGTTCCTTTAGTGAGGTAGGTGACAACATTTAATGTTACATATTATTTTCTAAAATCTTGCATTTTCATAGCATTTGATTGACTAGGATTGTTTACAACATGGTTTCTTATTTGTACTCATGATTTATAATTTATTATGCTATGATTTGATATGAGATTTTGATAGTGCATTAAATGAATTTTTATTATCAATCTGTTTTATGGTATGGATACCTGTGGATCTTATATATGAATTGTAAACATCTCTTCTTTATTGCATCACTAAGATTGAATGATTTTTTTATAGAATTGGTGGTGGAGGATTGGTGGCTAGTCCTTGAGAGGCTAACCCCAGGATGAGGGGGTGCCTTGGGATGGTGATCCACAAGTGCTCTTAGTTTTATGAGGAGGCTTTGGTGGTTAGTCCTTGATAGGCTAACCCCGGGATGAGGGGGGCACCTTAGGATGGTGAGCCACAAGTGCTCCTAGTTTTATGAGATACATAATTTTTGTGTTTTTATTATTTATGATGGGTGCTCTCACTCAATGGATGTCATGCTAGGAGGGATTAGGGCTGGCCACCCACTCTCTGAATTTATGTGATGATTGACACCAGCCCACAGATGGCACTCAATAGGGATTGGTATCATGGGTAATCCACACTACTGGTCCAGTCCTGCCCATGTGGATGGACAAAGAGTCTCCTGTTACAATGTCGATGGGGAGTGGCAATTGGTAAACCCAGGAGCTTGGTTACCATTGCAGCATGATGATCCATACTCTTGTTCTGTGTGTATGCATGACGAGCAATGATATATTATTGTGTCCCTATGTGTGATGACACTTATATCGACATTTGTTATTCAATTATTCTTTTCATACCATAATTATCATTACATTAAATGTCTATGTACCTACACAAGCCATAGCTTGCTGAGGCTTTGCTTTGTTTTGCAATGCCTCAGATACTGACCACAACAACAGGAAAGGAAAAGGAGTATAATGGCAGTGATAGTAGTGGGGACCATCTTGATCTTGCTTATAGATAGTTCGAGATGAATGATTAGATAGACTTTGCTTCAAATTATCTTTATGGGCTGCATGTACTCATAATTGAGTTGGTTATGACACAATGGGCATGTTATTAAGCATGGTGGAATATTATGATGACCTTGGGCCATAATATTATGTTTTCTGGATACTTATTGTTTAAAATAAAGTTGCCATTGGTTTTGACATTGGTATTAGTGAAATTTTTTTGTAACATATGTATATAAATTTTGTAATTGTTTTAGTGGTGTTTTGGAAATAGTATAACACTTAGAGTTTTTTAAATGAATATTTTTAATATATTAGTAAATAGAACCTTTTGAAATTAGGGATCTCTACCATATTTATTATTACTACTTTTATTATTATAAAAAAATGTCAGAAAAACCCTAGGTATTTGTTAAGTGTTCAATTTTGGTCAAAATACCCCTAATTTAGCGTTTAATTAGATCATCTAACCGTTCAATTTTGCAAAACTTAGCTTGATTTAGAATTTAACTCCAATTGACCATCCAAACCCTAATTTGTCAAAATCAACGGTCATATGATCATTAGAGCACATTAGATGACTAATGTATGGTTCAAATGATTCTAATTTAGTCTTTTCTTTTGCAGATAAACCAAAGGACGCACAGACGGCTACGATTAAAATTTAACGGTGCAGATCATTTTAAAAAGGATTGATGGGCCAAATCAACAATAAAGATGGATGGGATAGTTTCCTAAATGATAATTGAGCTCAGGTGGAAATTATGGACAAAAAGGGCAACTTGCAAATCTGTAAGAGTTTCCAAAGTCAAGAGAGGGGACCCAAATTAGCAAGGCGCAAAAGGCAACCCCTTCCCCCACTTCTTTCCATCCTTTCCTTTTTCCTTCCTTTCCTTCTTTTTTTTTTTTCCTTCTTTCTTTCCTTTTCTTTTTCCATCCTTATTTTTCTCCTTATTTTTTCTTCTTTATTTCTTCTCTCCTCCTCTTCCAATTCTCTCTTACGTTCCCAACTTCCCCATTCTCTTTTCTCTCTTCTCATCCCAAGTTCTCCTCTCTCATTCTCACGAACCCATCCCTCTTCTCACCTTCATCTTCTCTCTTTCAAGGCTCTTCTCCTTCTCCATAACCCCATTAGTTCACCACACCTCTGTCTCACAAGCCCTATCTCTCTTTCATCTCCCTCGTCTCTTTGTTTACCTCACAACCACGCACTCATCAGCTCCCTCATTCCTCTCATTTTTTTTTTTCTCTCATCTATTGTCATGCCTAGACAAGGAGCTCCCTCATCACCAACTTCCTCGTCACCATCCAGCACCAGGCGTCGTTTTCCCTCTACCTTTGTCGCACCCAGATCTCCGGCCAGTCACTGGTGGTCTTTTCCAAGCATCCATGGTGTAGCCTGATTTCCTCCATTCCTGCATCAATCATCTCCTCCGGCTTCCTCTTCTCCATCTCTGGCATTGTTTCTTGGTCGTCGGACATTCCTAGGGAAGGAAACCTGAAACAGGTTTTTCCTCCTGTGCCTTTCTTCTTCCCTCTCCTCCTTCCTCTTTTCTTCTTCTTCCTCCTCCGGTTTCCTCTCCATCACTGTCTCCTCCTTCATCTATTTTTTTCTTAAAAACCAGATTTTCCTCGAAATTCCACTTTTGCCCTTGTTTATTTACAGAAATTACAATTTTGTTCTTTCCCATTAATTCCATCTGTATCCTGTGCTATTCCGGTTTTGTTTTATTTGCATTTTTCTTATCCAGGAACTGCCTAATCTATACTAGATCAATTAAGGCCTAACCCAATCAAGGGGTTGGCCTTAATCAAACCAAATCTTCAATTTCTCATTCGTTTCATCTCAGATTTCAAATTAATTTTACAGGTTCATTCTTAGGACATCCCTAGACATAATCAACATTTTGGATCTTCGATCTGAAATTTATCAATCAATCTGAACCGTCCAAATCTTGAAAAGACAAATTAGCCCAGATTTCTTTGATTTTGATGAATCTGACAAATCCAACCGATGGATCACTAATCAAGGACGTGATGAAGACATATATAAAGGATGATCATCTCTCAAGACATCAGAGTTGAAAATTTTGACAGTTTTTGATCTAGGGAAGAAGTTTTTTCTCATTATTTGATTTTGTTTGTTTTCTTTAGGAACTGAAAATTCTGTATTTTTGAGAAGTTGATTAGATCTGAAGATTGATTCTCGTTTCAATAATTCTAGTAATTTTAAGTGATTTATTTTTAATTTTACATAATTAAATTTTATTGAAAGTCCTACTTTTTAAATCAAGTCCTCGTGGGATCGACTCGTACTTGCATAAGCTACACTGCAATAGCCCGTGCACTTGCTGTTAAACAATCAACAAGTTTTTAATGCCGTTGCAGGGGACTTGCAAAGGAGTTTTCATATAATTTAATTAAAAATCCAAAAAATTAGAAAAATTCAAAAAAATTCAAAAATTCAAAAAAATAATAAAAAATAATAAAAAAATTAGGAATTACAATTTTTAGCATTTTAGGAAATTTTAAGTGCATTTTTCAATTGCTTTTAGGGCATAATCACCTTGTTTCCTAAGTTTGGTACTAATTTCAAAATTTATTTTTTAGGAAATTGGAAAGTGGAGGAATTGGGCAAGTGGATCTTCACCAAAATGGAAACTTCCTTGCTTTCCTAGAATAGGACTTTATTTTTTCTTTTGAGTGAATCTTGTAGTGAGGACTCTTTGTAAAGGGTTGTATAATACAGGACAAGTGTGGGATAAGGTGGCCCACACTTGATCTTCATCAAAAACCCCACTGTGAGTTTCCTCACTCATTTATTTCCTAGATTAGGGTTTGCATTTAGAATAATTTGCATTGTTTGGTAGTGTAACTCATATAGAAACATCTTTTAATAATTGTTGCATTTTAGGATTTTGCATTAGTTTACTGCTTTTAATTGCATTCTTAGGGCATGTTTAATGTTTTAAGGTGATTTATATGCTGATCGAATTGTCATAGTATGTGAAAATTAATTAGTAAGGGCACCCTACCCCTATAAGATCAAGGGTGGATTTCATCACCACCTCTTAGCCCACTTATGATAATCACCTCAAGCGCATAAACCTTCCTTTCACATTAATTTAAAATCAATCAGAAGAGACCTATAGGGCCATCACATGCTCGTAGGACCCTCCTAATAGGACACGATTTACTGTCACTCTACTGGCTTTTGATCACTGTGGTTATTGGGGGTTACTTAATAGAGCCTCACTCTTCCCCCACCTCCTATTGACGTTTGTTGAGGTCTAAACGCCTCCTTACACGAGGGTTATATTAACCACTTTGGACAGAACCTAACTGGTAAGCAGTTGTCAACTCCAAAAGAGAGGAGGAGTGCTAGTCTAGGCTAATAAGAAACATCGTTCCCACACAAATCCAAGAGAGTTAAATATATTATTGCTTATTAGCCTTAGGATTATTTGAGTGTGCCCTTTTGTTTGCACATCATTCTAGAAGTTAGGTTGCATCATTTAGGTTAGTTTTCTAAAAAAAATAAACACAAAAAAACAAAAAGAAGCTTCCCTTGTATGGACTTTTGGAGATGCGACAAAACCGGAAGGTTACTCAAGTACGACTAAAAAGACATACAACAAGAATAGGCCACATCTATGACTGATCACCACTCCAGGGGCAAGTCACCCCATGGAAGTCAAGGGGCTCCACTCATCATGAATGAGGACCCACCACCCTTGATGGAAGATGAATATCAACCTCCACCAAGGAGGAATAATCATCAACCAAATAGAGATTGGAGAAGAAACAATAGGGAGTGGGACTAGCAGAGTGAACATGGGGATGATAATATTGAGGGTTATCAAAACTTTCGTGGTAGAACTTTAAAAGATTACCTTCAGCCTACACGCACGAGCACACCATCCTATGTAATTCTTCCTCAGAATGTTGGTGCATTAGAATTAAAAACGGGAGTAATCCAATTACTTCCTAAATTCCATGGTTTAGATAGTGAGAGTCCTTACTTGCACCTTAAAGAATTTGATGAGGTATGTAGTACCCAAAGAACACAAAATATAGGTCTAGATATTGTCAGGCTTAAACTTTTTCCTTATTCTTTAAAGAAAAAAGCAAAAATGTGGTTTAATGCACTGCCATTAGGTTCCATAAGAACTTAGAATGAAATGACTAGGGAATTCTTAAAGAAGTTTTTACCTACCCATAAAACAAATATGCTTCGCCGCAAGATAATGAACTTTACCCAAAAGGATAAAGAATCATTCTATCAATGCTGGGAAAGGTTCAAAGAACTATAACTCACTTGCCCACATCATGGCTATGAACCATGGTGCATCATCAGCTTCTTTTATGAAGGACTAAATTCTGACATGCACCAGTTTGTAGAGATGATGTGTAATGGTAACTTTCTCAACAAACAACCAAATGAGGCGGAGGAGTATTTGGAATGGCTACCTGAAAGTGCACAAACCTGGGCTAACTTAGAAAGAATAGAACATACAGATAGACCTAATAACACCCATGCTAGGGGAGGCATGTATACTATGTCAGAAAAAGATGATATCAATGCCAAAGTAGCATCCCTAGCAAGAAAAGTAGAAGCTAAAGAAATGGGAAAGAAAAACTCAAATAAAGAAGAACAAGTGTGTAGCATTTGTGAAAGTACGTCACATCTTACTCAGGAATGTCCTACAATCCCTGCTTTTCAAGATGTACTTCGTGATCAGGCTAATGCACTTAACACATATAAAAGACCTTTCATGATCAGGCTAATGCACTCAAAGGAGTTCATTAACTTCTAAAAATCAAATCATAGGCCTTATTGCTTTAAAACATAGTCCTTTTTAACTAATAAGGCTAGTCCAACACTAATGTTGTTGTTTTAATTAAAACTCACACTAGTGAGGCCGATCTCATGAGAAGTGAACTACTGTGATTCTAGTGGTCCCTACTTTAAACTATTTAACCTTGCAGAAATTCAAGTATTTTTTAACCTAAATTAAGAATGAAAATTAAAACATGAAATTAGAAACTAAGTAAAAACAAGAAATGGAAACTAGGAAAAAACAAAAAACATGCTAAATGAAAAACTTTCCTAAAACATGCACTTTCTAAAACTAAAACTTTCCTAAATTTAAAACTTCTAATTTTATGACTACCCTGATTAACAACTTTCCTAAAATTAAAGTTTCCTAAAATGTAATTTAGAAACTTTCTTAAAATACCTATCCTAAACATGAAATTAACAACTAATCTAATGGAAACATGCTTTAACAAACCACTTTCCTAATTATGCAAAACTAAGAAAAGTAATCAACCAAAATCAACTATTTAACAAGTATGACAAATTTAATTACTTTCCAACTAACTAAGATGCAAAATAATGAAATCTAATTTGCAACTAAACAAGAGAAGTAAAGGAAAATTTGCCACTAACAAATAATGAAAGGAAGACTACCCAATTAACATACATGTAACCATGGAATGGTCTACATGATTCATTGGATAGGAGTGGATTTAACCAACTACTTTGGAAACCTAATCATGCAATCTATTTTATTTCTAACATTGACAAAGCTATCTAACAATCTAATTGGGCTCTTGAAACGTCAAGTAAACAATTCCAGAAGTAATGCAATTGAAACATTCAATGACTGTAACATGTAAGACACAAACATGAATTGAAAATTTCACTAATCTCATTGAATCACATCCAAAAATTTATCAACATAACATTCCACACATGTAATCTAGATATGAAAATTAAACGTTATTACAATGATGTTCACTTAATCTAAATCACACCTCAATTACAAACAAAATCTTCTTCAATTGTTCTAATATTCACTCATGAATAAGTGCAATTGAAATCAAAGGAAAATCCTATGCAAAACCAAGGCAACAATCAATGAAACATAAGCAACCAAATCTGAAAGATCAAGAGGGCTAAAAGAGAAATAAGATGCAATGAAAGTAAAAGGCAAAACTAGATTCAAGATGACTTCCCCTTGGTGTCACTCCAAGGCAAGGCCAGACTTGAATCTTAGTTTAAAAGTAAGGAAGATTAAAGGCAAACAAAGCAAAAGATGACATGAAAAGAAGAAATTTTAGCAAAGGTTAACCAACCTTCAAAGATGATTCAAAACCCCACAAATCTTTTGGTTGAACGCTTGAGGAAGAAGTATGAACCTTTTAAGTTTGTAGCAACACCCAAAAGCATCACAAAACATCAAGCAAAAGGAGTAAATTGGGGAGGAATGAAGTGGATGTCTTCTACCCAATGGAGGAGGCATCCTTTTACAATGGAGAAAAAGTTGTCTTTTGCTGGGAATTCAGGGTGGTTTTATAAGGTTTTTCCTCTTTCTCTTAGGGTAACCTAGTACTAAGTTGTGGTGGGAATCAAAGAGGGTAAATTTGAATGGCTAGGATGGGGAAAAAAGGGGAGACATCAAATAGGAAAGTGGGTGGAAGGAGGACTGACTTAAGGAAGGAGAGTTAGGTGGGAGATGCCACCTTTTTAGGAAGGGACGTCTCCCCCTTTCTAAAAACTATTGAAACTCCATAAATTAGGAAGGTGGATGAGGATTGGTTGGGAAAGAAATGGAGGATGTTAGGTGGGGAGATTTGGTTGGTTGGGATGTTTCCTAAGAGGTGGAAGGAGTGAGAGTTTTGGAAATTCGTAGTGCATCTTACGGGTGAGATGAAAATTAATGAAAAGTGGAAAAAAATGAGAAATAAAATTGGTTGCTCTTATCCCATTGGGCCACATGCCCTCTTATTTTAATAGATTTTCCCTTAATTAACTTCAAAATAACTCATGAATAAGTCTCTTTAATCTCTGCCAATCCTAGCCTTCCATTTAGCTTAGCCTGATGGCTTAGATGGCTAACTTTGAAGGCTTCATTGGCTAAGCTCATAGCTGGCTTAGGAAGCTTCCTTGGCTTCAACCCTTGGCTTGTGTGGCTTGTATGGTTTGGCTTGAATTCCTTAACTTGCCACCTTCTTTTATGGCTTATATGGCTAAGGTGGCTTCCATGCAAAGATGGTGGGAAGGCATGGTTTACTTTATGGACCCACTTTGGCCATCTTAACCTCCTTTAATCACATCCATTACTAGTCCTCAAGATGATCTTGGCCTTGAAGTGATGATTTTGAGGCTTTAACTTCATCTTTTGATCTTGATCTTTAATTTCATCCCATCGATCTCCCCATCGGATCACCATCTTTCTTCCTACAAAAAAAATGAAAAATCCTAATTAAATCCTAGAAAACATGATTAATTACATACATACCTTGGACTAGCTTCTGGAACTAAAAAAAATAAATTTTTGTTTCATTCGGTAAAAAAGGCATGTGTTATGAATTTTGGTCTAAAAACACCAATTTACACCCACAAGTTGTAACACATGGGTACTAATTGGGTGGTTTTTATGCAAACTTATCATAGCCCCCAACCAACATTTTGCTAGTCTCGATGTGACACCTCAGGTTTTATCAACAATAAAAAAATAATTTATAAAAATAGTCTTGATCCTTGCTTTAAAAACTTTGATTTTTAAAGTAACTAAAAACATAACTTGAATAGAAGCGTTTAATTCAAAGTCCTAGGAGTCATTCAACCACAAAATCATGAATTTAATGGTGAAATGAAATCCCATTTCTATTGAAAATCTGACAAAGTCTCCTCTGTAATTTGGACATTTGCACATAACACCTGCAATACAAAACCACCTGATAAACATAATAACATGCATGACATTTAGGAGACTCAATCTCCATGCCCATACATCCAGTCAAATACAATACTCGATGAAAACATATATTGTACTGTGGTAAGAAAATTGAAACATGACAACATTACCCCAGGGTTTGTCCATGCACAGCCATCACATCCAACATGGATACTTATCCATACATCCCGATCATAATGTAAGTTAAATTATTGTATATTCCATAAACAATATCAAAAGTGAGGTCCTAAAACAACCTTATCATTTATGATACGTCCTCAATGCTTCACTAGAAATTGCCATTACTTTTGCTTGCTTTATCAGTATGTCAACCTGTTGTAACTCTCTGTATCTGAGGCATTGCAAACAAAGTAATGCCTCAATAAGCTATGCTTGTGTAGGTGATTTATATTCAATAACAATTGGGATAAATTTATATGGCATAGAGTGTCAAGATCATAGTAAATCTCATACGATGAATATATACAAAGCCCACAAACATCAAACATCCATGATGAATAATATAGGATAATCTTGATCTAAACAAATTGATATCAATCCTAAGCATCATGGCATACAAAGCATAAGAAAAATATGTGGATATATGTCCTTCGAGGAAATTAAAATCTATGTCCACAGAATGATATAATACATGCCAAAATCAATAGAACATCATGCACAGCCAAGCCTTATGAGTATCTTAACTACACTCACGAGAATGTGGACCTAACTCTCAGTACTTTGTGCTTTCACCCTTTCACCCATGATGAGCACTCAAGCACACATGGAAACACGTGTTCCAATCCCATTTTCACCCTTTCACCCCACACAGGGCACTCAGGCACTCACAAAAAGGAGCATTCCAATTTTGTTTTCACCCTTTCATCCTTTCACCCACACGAGTACTTAGGCACTCAAGCACTCATGGGGGGATGCATCCCATCACAATCTCAATTATTCCAATCGACAAAGCATAGAAGCTCCCATGTGTAAGTATCTCCATAAGATCTAGTCCAAGACAATGGTAGTGCAATATCAGTCATATAGTAAAATATAGGGCTAAATCATGTAGAACAAGATATCGTAATATCAACCACATACGATAAAGAAAATTTTCATGTAAACATGAAATTTGTAAAACTAATGCTTTGAAATTCCCAAATAACATGTCATGATCCATGAAATCATGGAAAACTCTCATGTAAAATATCCTCAATAGGTACAATCAAAGCTCATGATAAAGTATAGTCCATCACATGTAAAACATGGTTATTCATAAAAATCTAGTGTCATGCTATCAATAAGAAGTAGGGAACACAGTTATGTAATCACAGTAAGATGCAAAACACACGCCTTAAGAACTTAAACTAATAGGTCATGATTAATGAAATCACGGAGAAATTCTGAATGTAATCACCTATCTTAGATGATGTACTACTCGTCTGTACCTCTCAGTTTAGTCGAACTCATCTCTAGCGTGGTCCACCATAATTCCATCACTTGGATACATATCAAATCTAGTCATACTCAGAATCCACTCTAAATTGGATTCTTAATTATACGACCTTATGCTTTCATATTCACTACATTGCATTCAAGACAGTTCAAAGATTCCTAGCCTTAGAATCTTAAGGTGGGGCCCACTTATAATCATATGGTCCTTAATCATATCCCAGTATATTTTAGAGCCATTAGGCTCATATCACACCAATCTTAAGTAATTTATCACTCAAATAAACTAATTGGGCATTACTATAAGAATATCATGCTCAATCACATCTAATCACAGTCCGATCAACCAATTAAATGGCTAGGATGGTAATCGTACCTCATACCAGTCAATATGAATAACATCTAGCTGTCTACTTGGTCAAATCGTCCATCAATCGCTTCAACTGTGCTCGGTCATCAAACATCCATGATGATCTCACAAAGATCTTCACTTGATTTCCCTAGATCACATAACAACTTAGTAATTCTAGTTAATTAATCTAAATAAGATTTTTGAATGGTTCGGATCATTAAACTGGATCCAATTTCATACTTGGATCTTTAGTTGATCTTAGTCGTTGATCTAGATTAGCTAAATCATCTCCACAAATGCTTTAGATCCAAAATTCTTGCATGGATCTTAATCTATACTTTGTGAGGATCACAATGTACTATTTGGATAGGAAAAATAGTGTCAGTTCATCTTAGATTAGGGGGTCTGAAGTCTAATCGAGGGTCTAGTCAAATCGACGAATAAATCTTCCCTGATGAAGAAATGGGAAGATGGGTTTTGTTCCTCGCATCATAAGGATCGCAAGGTACTCTTGGATCTCCAAAATTCTTCCTGGATTAACTAGAATTGATGGTTGAAGTTCAAGTGGTAAATGGGGTATACTAGGTCTACTTAGTTCACCTAAAACAAGTCAGAGGCGAGTTGACTCACCCTGACCTGCTAGAAATAGAGGAGAATAGGTGAAAGGGTAAACTGGTAGTCAGAAAGGCTAACAGGCTGTTCATGCCTAAGCCTGGTTGTAGAGGGGAAAACGGAGGGGGACCTCAACCCATGGCATGCTAGCCCACTTGTGGCTTGCCTGTGCCGGCAACAGACATGACGGGAAGAGAGGGGGTGGAAACGGGATTCTGGGGTGAACAGGAGAGGGAAGGTTGTTAGGGAATGGTAGAGGGAGAGGGGAAAGTGGGTAAATTGTGGCTTGAAGAGGAACCCAAATCTGGGTTTACATTATGCCAGAGGGAAGATAGGCACTGATCGGGGAAAACCCTGATCGGGTTGCCATGCGTGGGGTCTTGGTACCTATGCCTAAGAAGGAAAAGAACAAAGGGGGATGGGTTGCGTGTCGGTGAAACCCTGATCTGGGTTTCTTCTTGCCGTCGGTAAAAGGAGGGTTCTAGGAAGAGAGATGAGGCACCAGAACATGATTTGGGGGCCTGCACGTTAGTGTTAGGGGAGGGAAGATCGGAGAGGGAGAGAGAAGGGTTTCACGGGTTGGTAGGGGATCCAAGAAAGGGGCTAAGTAGATGCCGGTTTTCTCCCTCTTCTCTGGTGTCCCATGTCTTTTCCTCTTTTGGGTTGTCTCTTAATGTGAGGAAAGCTAGGCGACATGTGGCTGATCAACCCACTATGTGTCAAGCCCCACTCCATGTGTAGAGGGTTAGTCTATCATGTAAGAGATGAAACTAAGGTGGGGGGTGCCGTTATCAATTTGGACCCCCCTAAATTAGTAAAACTTTAGGAACTTTTCACCATGATCTCTGTTCTGTGCAAAACTAGAGTTGGTCGAATCGTATCGACGCATACATTCTAATTTTGATAATCCCAAGTCCAAATTTCAAGCCCATAAAAGGGTCATTTTCATGGAATTAATTCAATTATCTTATCCCCATTAAAATCGTAATCTAATGTATAGAAAATGACCCAAAATTGAGGGTCGTTATATTCTTCCCTCATAGGAATTTCGTCCTAGAAATTCTTTCCATGTCATTCTTCCACAATTCTAAAAACATCCCCATATCACAAGAGCTAAATATCATATCAATAATTTTCAAAGTCAGTGCCAATAACAATTTCCTACCATATCATCCCCTCACTTAGCACCTCATATATATATATATAAACAAAGTATATTTTGACCATTCTGAAACAACTAACTCACATTATAGTTAGAATGTGTCATAACTGCACATAATGCAATTAGCATAACCATAGTCTCATCCAAGAGCTAGCATAAGTAAATTTCCATAACAATATAATCAGAGCATCTCACCTCATATATATGCAATTCCATGCTAAACTAGAGCACATCACCTCACCAACGACAATGCATATCAATTGAATCATGTTATATCAACTTATAAAGAGGCAATATATGCCAATCAAAGCCTAAGCACATCTGCTCATCAACAGGCAATCCATGCCAAGCAAAATCAGAGCATGTTAGCTCACTAACAAGCAATCACATGGAAATCATAATCAGAGCATACTAGCTCAGTAACAGGCAATAACATACTAATCAAAATCAATCCACAACACAACCATACTGTGAGCACCTAGGAGCCTGCCACCTAGAAGCTTGCCACTTAGAAGCCTACCAATGCCTCTCGCCCCCACTCTCATTGGTCTCCCTCATCGGCTACTCACATGTACAAGCCATAATTCAAATGCCAATTTTACATAAGAACATGCTTTCATACGAAACATGTATTACTATCACACCTCTCGCATTCATGAGAAATTAGGCTCATATACGTAATATAAAAGTACCCATACCACTGCTATCCTGGAGAACGCAATGATCTAGTAAAAACAATGCATTAGAGTAAGGAGACTATCAACCTTAGTTATTAATTCTGCTAGTCCTAGTTCATCACAGTCTCAATAAACAGTCTCTCTATCAATAGAGATATCGTGGTCAAGGAGATTCATCCTCTTTGACCAAAGTTCATACTCACCTACATTTATCACAAAAGATGAGTCTTTTAAATAATCTGAATTATGCACAAGAGTTTCTTGTAACTTTCCAAGTCATGGAATACACAAAAACATTATTCACTACGCAATCATGACTCATCTCGGTAACCCTTTGAAATTCAGCCCATCATATACATGCATATTGTCAATGTGCTAATTTCATCAATTGGTATCATCCAAAACTTGCAATAATCATAACTAGTTTTAAAAATTATCTTAGAGACATCTTAATCCCAATCCCCAAATCAACATCAATATGAAAAATAAATCTCTTGCGGTGTAAAATCCTAAAACTTCCTCAAGAACAATCATGAATTCTTTCACACCATATATGTGCTCAATATGTGGACCCTCTCTGTCATTCATTATCACATTAATAAGGACTCGGTACATCAAAAGAGTACCGTATTGCTTTCAAGGTAAAGTTAACACAAATCTCAGTAATGACCCTTCTACACAGAAGCGAGGTCATTAATTATCCCAGTATACTAAAAGTAATCTTTCCCTCACTGTAGTCAACTGTCCCCCAATAAATAGAATCCATCCTAAGGTTGATATCATAATCAATCAAATCGAGTAGGATCAGATTAATATTTATCCTCTCACTCATCATCAACGTCATAACATCCAACTTAGAGACTGTCATATATACAACCGTATTCATCAAGGTTCCAATAAATAAATTACAAGAATGATTGGATCCTAGGTCAAGGAGGATCTTAACATGCTTACTAGCAATCAAAACATGTTTACCATTGTCTAGTTCGAGGCCTGTACTTGCCTCCAAGTAATGGAAAAATTTATCACTGATAATGTGGGGCCATCTCTGCCCTGTCTCTAGTGTCAGTCAATCAGACTCATTGTCCAATGGTACAGTCTTTAAAGGAATGTCCTGTTTCTCTATAGTCAAACATTTAAAGGATTGCCACTTCGATGGTGGCTATTGATGCTATTACCATTGTTGCAGCGATCTACTAACTCTAGGACATAATTGTCTAGGTGTTTGTCCATACAACTAGTACACCTTCTCTCATCCATATTCCAATACTGCTTGATCAAATGTTGCTGGTTCAATGTCCTCTATAGCTATATCAATGAAAGGTCTCTTGTCCTTACTAGGCTAACTCGAACTACCCATGTTTGAGTTTTTGCGATCAGCCTTAGTCTGTAAAGGATCCCTCTTTACTGAGGTTATGTTTGCAACCTCACTACCAATGTAGAATATGACACAATCACCTGTTTCCTCAATACAATGACAACATATTACAATCTATCCATGGTCTCCTTCATGGTGGAGGAGTTACGGCAAGTCTCTTTAACTGAGTATACTAGTTCAATACTATTGGACCGTCTAATTCTTTGCTTTAAGTGACAAACTCTCTTAATTTCCAAAAATAGTAGTTATCACCAGCCTTCCTAAGAGCCTTCTAGATAAAAATCTCAGTAATGGAGGAACACATCCTCTCAAATATCCATCATTAGAACCCTCATCATTTCATTTTCAGTGTCCTCACTTCCACTATTTCACTTTCTAAACTAATAAATTATTTCATGGTCATATCAAGCCAAATCATTTACAACTCAATCAATTTCATACTCAATGGAAATTTATCCTTCATAATACTTCCTTAGCCATCAGAAACTACACAATCATGTCTATCGGTGTTGGATGTAAATCAATCATAATTAATTTCATCTCACCTCATTTACTTCACATGTTTTTCTTTCTAGTTGATTCATTACAAAATCATTTCTCTTTAAGAATTATTTTCATAAATTGGTGATCATGCCCTTTGGGTAATATGCACCTCAACTCACAATTAAAACCCTAAGACAATTTGTAAGTATTCACACTCCATTGACGTCTGATATCAATATAAATATTTATTAATTTATTAATTTTTTTGTAAGTGCAAGAGCTGAAAATTTTGTCATCTCACCTTATTCTCACAGTAATATCCATTTTCCATATATACTTCAATAAGTATCTCCCCCTACTTGATTCACATCATTAATACTAACTATTATCGTAACATGGTTGCTATATCCTCCATGTGCTATGTGTTTCCAATCATAATTGAAATCCTAAGAATGATTTATAAACATCTACCTTCCCTTGATGACTAGCCATCAATATCTCTATATACACTAAACTCACCAGTTTTTGTCCCATAATCAGATATTTCATCAAATTTTCAATTACTTTCACCATATTATAATTTTTTTGTCGTATAAATCTACTTCAAATTTAAATAAATACAATACTTCTTTCAACATTCTCGCATTCTCATTAGTTGTAATCATTTCTGATCCTCCATCATTCTTGTTATACTATTGTTACCGTAATAACTGTTAAGCTTTTCCTAAGAACTTACACACACGATCCAAGTTAGAAACTTGGGCTATCAAAAGCAATCCAAATGAATATCTCTTCTATCATATATTAAAGTTCTCACTAAGAGAAACTACTTTAAAATCTTTATTCTGATTCTTTACTTTGAAATTAGACACTTTTCATAAAAGTATACTTGTTTGTACTCATATAAAGATTTAGAGTCTCAATTACTCTAAGAAAATCTACCAATCTTCATTGCCTAATCTATTTCATAATCATTAACATCCTTTACATGAGTTATCTCTATAACTCATATTTAGGAAATTACCTCACTTTATGGACTATATGTGACCTTTGGATTTTTTAAAATGGCTGTGATGGAGTAGACCTGGGCTCTAATACCAAACTGTGGCATGCTGGGTTTTATCAACAATAAAGTAACAATTTATTAAAATAGTTGGGATCCCTATTTTAAAATTTTTTATTTTTAAAGTAACAAAAAACATAACTCCAATAGAAGCGTTTAATTCAAAGTACTGGGAGTTGTACAACCACAAAACCAAGGATTTAAAGGTGAAATGAAATCCCATTTCTACAAAAAATCAAGCATAGTTTCCTCTGTAATTTGAACCTTTGCACATAACACATGCAATACAAAACCACCTGATAAACATAATAACATGGCATGACATTTAGGAGACTCAGTCTCCATGCCCATACATCTAGTCAAATACAATACTTGATGAAAACATATACTCCATGGTGGTAATAAAATTGAAACATGACAACATTACCCCAGGGTCTGTCCATGCACAGCCATCACATCCAACATGGATACTTATCCATGCATCCAGATCACAATGTAAGTTAAATTATTGTACAGTCCATAAACAATAACCAAAGTGAGGTCTTGAAACAACCTTATCATTTATGATACATCCTCAATGCTTCATTGGAAACTGCCATCACTTTTGCTTGCTTTATCAGTGTGTCAACTTGTTTTAACTCTCTGTATCTGAGGCATTGAAAAGAAAACAATGCCTCAACAAGTTATGCTTGTGTAAGTGATTTATATTTAATAACAATTAGGATAAAATCATATGGCATAGAGTGTCAAGATCATAGTAAATCTCATAAGATGAATATATACAAAACCCACAAACATCAAACATCCATGATGAATAATACGGGAGAATCGTGATCTAAACAAATCGATATCAATCCTGAGCATCATGGCATACAAAGCATAAGAAAAATATGTGGATATACGTCCATCGAAGCAATGAAATCTATGTCCATAGAATGATATAATAAATGTCAAAATCAATAGAACACTGTGCATAGTCAAGCCCTATGAGTGTCTCACCTACACTCATGGCAACATGGGCCTAACTCTCAGTACTTTGTGCTTTCACCCTTTCACCTACACGGGGCACTTAAGCACTCATGAAAAGACGTGTTCCAATACTGTTTTCACCCTTTCACCCACACGGGGCTCTCAAGCACTCAAGCACTCATGGGGGCGTGCATATCATCACAATCTCAATTATTCCAATCAACAAAGCATATAAACTCCCATGTGTAACCATCTCCATAAGATCCAGTCCAAGACAATGGTAGTGTAATATCAGTCATATGATAAAATATAGGACTAAATCATATAGAACAAGATATCATAATATCAACCACATACGATAAAGAAAATTTTCATGCAAACATAAAAGTTTGTAAAACTCATGCTTTGAAATTCCCAAATAACATGCCATGATCCATGAAATCATGGAAAAATCTCATGTAAAATATCCTCAATAGGTATGATCAAAGCTCATGATAAAGTATAGTCCATTAGATGTAAAACATGGTTATTCATAAAGATCTAATGTCATGCTATCAATAAGAAGTAGGGAACACAGTTATGTAATCACGGTAAGACGCAAAACACATCCCTCAAGAACTTAAGATAACAGGTTATGATTAATGAAATCACAGAGAAATTTTGAATGTAATCACCTACCTCAGACGATGTACTACTCGTTTGTACCTCTTAGTTCAGTCAGGCCCATCTTTAGTGCGGTCCACTACAATTCCATCATTTGAATACATATCATATCTGGTCATGCTTAGAATCCACTTTAACTTGAATTCTTAATTATACAACATTATGCTTTCATATTCATTACAATGCATTCAAGATAGTCCAATTATTCCCAACCCTAGAATCTCATGGCGGGGCCCACTCATAATCATTTGGTCTTTAATCATATCCATGTATATTTTAGAGCCATTAGGGTCAGATCACATCAATCTTAAGTAATTTGTCACTTAAATAAACTAATCAGACATTATTATAAGAATATCATGCTTAATCATATCTAATCACAGTCAGATCAACCAATCAAATGATTAAGATAGTAATCTTACCTCGTACCAATCAATCTAAATAACATATAGTTGTCTGCTTGGTCGGATCGTCCATCAATAGCTTTAACTATGCCCGATCATCAAAGATCCTCACCTGATTGCCCCATATCACATAACAACTTAGTAATTCTAGTCAATTAATCTAAATAAGAATTTTGAATTGTTCGGATCATCAAATTGGATTCAATTTCATACCTGGATCATTAGTTGATCTTAGTCATTGATCTAGATTAGTTAAATCGTCTCCACAAACTCTTTAGATCCAAAATTCTTGCACGAATCTTAATCTATACTTTGTGAGGATCACAATGTACTATCTGGATCAAAAAAATAGTGTTAGATCATTTCAGATTAGGCGATCTACAGTCTAATCAAGTGTTTGGTCAAATTAACAATTAGATCTTCCCTGATCAAGAAATGGGAAGATGAGTTTTGTTCCTCGCATCATAAGGATTGCGATGGTACTATCAGATCTATAAAATTCATCTTGGATTGACCAAAATCGATGGTTGAAGTTCAAGGGTTAAATGGGGCGTACTGGGTTTTCTCGGTTCCCCTAAAAAGAGTTAGAGGTGAGTTGACCCAGCGAGTTGACTCACCCTAACTCCCTAGAAATAGAGGAGAACAGGTTAAAGGGGAAATCGGCAGTCAGCGAGGCTAGCAGGTTGTTCACGCCTTAGCCCAGCCACAAAGGGGAAAACGGAGGGGGACCTTAACCCATGGCACGCTGGCCCACCTGTGGCCTAGTTGTGCCGACAACAGACATGACTGGAAGAGCAGAGGAGGAAGCAGGATGCCAGGGTGATCGGGTTCCTACCAACCACTGACGAACAAAGAGAAAGGGGTAGGTGAGTGGCCAAAAGGGGGAAACCCGATCTGGGTTTCCATCAACATCATTGGTAGAGAGGGAAGGTTGCTGAGGAATGCTAGAGGAAGAGGAGAAAGTAAGTAAATTGTGGCCTAAAGAGGAACCCAAATATGGGTGTCCATTACACTAGCGGAAAGATAAGGCATTGATCGAGGAAAACCCTAATCGGGTTGTCATGCTTTTCTCTCTGTTGCATGCCAGTGAAACCCCAATTTTGGTTTCTTCTTAGTGTCAGTGCTAGGGAAGGGGAGATCGGAGAGGGAGGGAGAAGGGTTTCATGCACCGGTAGGGGTTCCAAGAAAGGGGCTAGGTGGATGCCGGTTTTCTCCCTCTTCTCCGCCCCCCCCAATCTTTTCCTCTTTTGGGATTGCTTGATGTGAGGAAAGCCAGGCAACATGTGGCAGATCAACCCACTACGTGTCAAGTCCCACTCCACCCGTAGAGTGTTTGTCTGCCATGTAAGAGATGAAATTGAGGTGGTGGGGGGGGGCTTCCGTTATCAATTTGGACCCCCTAAATTAGTAAAACATTGGGGATTTTTCACTACGATCTCCGTTTTGTGTAAAATTAGTGTCATTCGAATCGTGTCGAAGCATATGTTCTAATTTTGATAATCCCAAGTCCAAATTTCAAGCCCATAAAGGGGTCATTTTCATGGAATTAATTCAATTATCTTATCCACATTAAAATCATAATCTAATGTATAGAAAATAACCCAAAATTGAGGGTTGTTACACTCAATCAAAACATATGAAAAATCATTTTACAAAAGCAAATACAAAGTGTCTTTTTTGTAAGTACTCACGATTACATTTAGCACATGCAACAAGCCCTTAAACCCTTAGGTTACCCCTAGTGGACGAGTTAGGCCCTCGTGAAAGTTTTCAGTGAATATACCCACAAAATTCACTAAAGTTGAGTTCCCCATTTTATCTAAAAGAATCCTCATTCATTAGCAATCTACTAGTTTTTAACAACTTAATGGAGAAGATTGACCATTTTACAAATCATTAACATACTAAAGATATTTTATTCTAGTTATTTCTCAAAGTGCATGCATGTGTACAGCCATATAAGTTTGACTTCTAACTGGATATGCTTTAATTCTATTGAAAATATGTCTTGACCTCAAATCCTCATAAGTATACCCTCAGAAATGAAACTCTCATACAAGGGTTTAAACATATTTCTCTCATTATGTGATCAAATCCAATAAGCTAGGTTCACATAATTCTTTAAATGCTAATGAGTTAAAGGAAAGTGATCCTCAAGAGTGGATGTTATTACTAAGAATATTAGGGGTTCATGGTTCCTTCTTTTTATTTCCTATTTAAGGCTATGTTCTTCCTATGATCCATAGGTCTTTAGATAGGATGAAATGTAGACTTAGGATAGGGTTCTGAAAAGAAAAGTACAAGGATTTCAAAGGCTCAAAATTGAGTAGAGGTCCTCAATGAATATTTGTTAGGACAACTCTTCTTTTGGTTGTACTTGAAGTGAATATCTCTTTGTATTTTTTTCTCTCTTTCAATCTTTCTCCTCTTTTTCTATTTCTAATACTTCTTTCTTTTCACTTTTCTTTTTCTTTGGCTTCTTTGGAATAAAGATGGCTACTTTCTCACTTCTTTGACTTTTTGGCCTATTTTGAACTTTTCAACTAACTCTACTCTTTTCGAAAATGGGTAATGGTCATTCATTTTATTAGTTTATTTTGGGTTAAGGTGAGTGGGGTTAAGAAAGAAGGCTTTAATAATAGGCTCAAAGGGCTAACTAGTGGTATGCAATATACTAGGTAGGGTTTATGTCTCTTGGCTGAACAAGGATAGCTTATATGACTCCTTAGGTTTCCTAAAGCCTATTAGATTCAATAAAATTTTTGGAAATAAAGCTAGTACTCATATTTATTCTTGATGATAGTTAACCAAAACAAGGATAACAGTATCATACTAAATTGTGTACCCTGAAGAAATTGTGGAATTAGTTATAACTCTTTGAAAGGAGATAGTCTCTAAACTTATTGGGTTATAGGTCCGCATTAATTTTCCTTAGGTTCTCTAAGTCATAACTCTTTATTCGTCTTGACTATGTGCTTTGTGGTCATTGGTTTTACAAGGCATATCCTCCACCCACTTGGAAACATAGTCCACTCCCACTAGGATGTAAAGATTTCCAAAGAATTAGGAAAGGTCCCAAGAAATCTATGCCCCAAACATTGAATGGAATTACAATAAGTATTGGGTTTAAGGGCATCATATGTCTCCTTCCTAAACTACCTAATCTTTGACACCTTACACATGCTATGCAATAAGCACGTGTATCCTTAAATATTGTAGGCCAATAAAAACCACACTACAAAATTTTTGCAGCTGTCTTTCTTAAACTAAAAGGGCCCCCACATGCATGATCATGAAAGAAGGAGATGATTTGATTATTTTCACTATCTGGTATGCATCTCCTAAACACTTGATCAGGATAGTACTTGAATAAGTATGGGTCGTCCAAGTAAAATATTGAACCTTGGTCAAAAATCACTTTTTATCTTGTTTGGTGCAATGATTAGGCATTTGTCCTGTTACAAGATAATTACCAATATCACTGTACCAAGGCAACTAGAAAATATGAAACAACTGTTCATCCAAAAAGGATTAAGTTATAGAAATGTGATTGCTAGTATGCTCCACCACTAGTCATAAGTGGTCTTCTACAACATTTTTGACACCTTTCATGTCCTAAATTTCTAAGTCAAACTCTTGTAGCTGTAGTATCCAATGGATCAACCAAGATTTTGCATCCTAGTTAGAAAGGAGCTACTTTAAAGCCACATGATCAGAGTATACTATAACTTTAGACCTTAACTGCTAAGATCTAAATTTATCCAAAGCAAACACTATAGCTAACAACTCTTTCTCTATGGTAGAATAATTGAGTTATGCATCATTTAGTGTTTTACTAGAATAATATATCACATGGGGAAGTTTATTGATGCATTGCCCCAAAATAACTCCAATGGCATAATTCGATACATCACACATTATCTCAAAAGGTACATTCCAATCTAGTGGTTGGATAATGGGTGTATAAGTCAACTCAGCGTTAAGTTGCTCAAATTCCTTTTTACAGTCTTCATCAAAGTCAAAAGTGGTCTCCTTTATAAGTAAATTAAAGAGGGGCTTAGCAATTTTAATAAAATCCTTGTGAAGTGTCTGTAAATGCCAGCATGTCCAAAAAAGAAACAAATTTCTTTCACCATCCTTGGTGGAGGAATGTTGCTTATTAAATCCACTTTTTACCTTGACAACTTCTATCCTATTGGGTGATATTATGTGACCTAAAACTATCCCCCTTTATACCATGAAATTACACTTTTTCCAATTTAAAACAAGAATTTTCTCCTGACACCTTGCTAGAACTAGCTTTAAGTGGTTTAGGCACTCATCAAATGATGATCCAAATACTGAGAAGTCATTCATAAATACATCAAGAAACCTTTGTACCATATTAGAGAAAATACTCAATATACACCTTTGAAATGTAGCTAGAGTATGACAAGGCCCAAAAGGCATATGTCGGTAGGCAAAGGTTCCAAAAGGGCATGTGACGATTGTCTTGTCCTAATCCTTTAGTGCTATAGGAATCTGGTTGTAACCAAAATATCCATCCAAAAAATAGTAATAGCTATGTCTAGCCAACCTCTCTAGAATTTGGTCAATGAAGGGTACAGGAAAATGATCTTTCCTTGTGACTACGTTCAATTTATGGTAGTCAATGCAAACTCCCTGAGCGATGGTCATGCTGGTGGGTACTAACTCATTATCCTCATTTTTTACTACATTGATCTAGGATTTCTTAGGTATAACCTGAATGGGGCTAACCCAATTATTATTAGTGATAGGCTATACAATGCCAACATCTAAGAGCTTTAGGACTTCATCTATGACCACGTCCTTCATGTGGGGTTCAGTCATCTTTGGATGTCCCTTGAAGGTTTTACATTTTCTTCTAGGTGTATCCCATGCATGCATACGACTAGACTAATCCCTTTTTTGTCTACTATCATCCACCTTAGAGTAGTTCTATGTTCCTTCAAAACATCTAAAAGCTTACCTGCCTGTTCATTATCTAAATCTATTGCTATTATCACAGGTAAGGTTTCATCTAGGCCTAGGTATGAATATTTCAAGTTGTCAAGCAAGGGTTTTAGGTGCAGAGATGGTGGTTGCTCTATTAAGGGTGTAGGGACATTTTCAAAAGGTGGAAGTGGTTCCACATACGGACCCCACTTGGAGGTATCCATGATTGGAGCAACCTTCAGAAGGTTGTTTACCTCCTCAATAGGCTTGTCTATATCAAATTCTCTTTTCAAGTGCACAAGACCAGCCTCTAGTGGGTCAAAGATGGATAATGGTGGATGAATGCCATTGATTAGACTCTCGATCAAATTGATATCACAAGAATCATCAAGGTCTAAATTTTGTTGATCGGTGTTAAAGACATTTAGCTTAACTTTCATGTTGCTGAATGATAATTTCATTACACCATTCTTACAGTTAATAATGCATTGGACATTGCTAAGAATGGACATCCAAATATGACCAGAATCTAACTGCTAGGATTAAATATAGGTTGGGTGTCCATTACAATAAAATCAATTGGGTAATAGAACTAATCCACCTATATCAAGACATCTTTAACCAAAGCACATGGTATCTTGACAGATCTATCCACTAATTGTAGTGTGGTTGTGGTAGGTTTTAACTCACCGAGTATTAGTTGCTCATAGATAGAGTATGGCAATAAGTTAACACTCACCCCTAGGTCAAGTAATGTCTTATCTATGACATGATCTCCAATAACATAGGAAATGGTAGTACACCCTGGGTCTCTAAACTTTGGTGGGATCTTGTGTTGAATTAAAGACCCTAACTACTTGGTGAGGAAAGCTTTCTTTTGTACATTTAGTTTTCTTTTTCTTGTGTAGATCTTTTTTAAGAACTTGGCATAGACGGGGATGTCTTTAATTGCATTTAGCAATGAAATATTGATATGGACATGTTTAAATAACTCCATAAACTCCTTGAAGTTTGCTCCCTTTCTAGCCTTGTTTAGTAATTGAGAAAAAGGGGCTTTAGGAACATAAGGTGCCTCCGTTATAGGTTCTACATGATTTTTCTATCTTTTCTCTTTCTCCTATGTTTGGTTGCCTCTTTCTCCTCTGTAATTTCCTTAACCTACCCTACTTTGTTATTGATTTGATGATTGCTTATAATTGTGGTTATAGACTTGGCATGCTCATGAGGGTTTTGATTTTGAGAACTTGACCTTATCTCAAATCATCCCTTAGGGTTAGGGACAGGTTGACTAGGACACTGACCCTTTCCTCTATTATGTACTTTAGTTGACAATTGGTTCACCTGCATATCTAATTCGGTTGGGGCTTAAGAATTGATATTCTGAAATTGGTTCATAGCCCTTTTTGTTTCTTCATTCTATTTTGCAAACATGTTCTCAATTCTAGCCTCTAAAGATGGTTTCTTTAGTTGCTAAGGTTGTTGGAAGGTAGGTGGCTATTGAGAAATTATAGCCATAGGAGGAAGATTTTGGGTAGGGGGTCGCTAGTGGTCCCCCTTAGTGATTATTCTTTCACCATGAAAAATTGGGATGCCTAGCCCATCTAGGATTGTAGGTTTCAGAATACGGGTTGTTGATAGGTTGGCAATATGCATTCAAAGCATTTGCTTGGTATATAAGATACTCAAGGTATACATTATTAGATGGACAGGCTAAAGTTAGATTAGTTAGAATAGAACAAGTAGTGCATACCTCTTGTGTAGGTTTATGGGATTTTTGATGTTTTTTGTAAGTGCACGGGCTATTGTGGTATAACTAATGTAAGTACGGGTCAATCCCACAGGGACGAGTTTAAAATTTTAGAGTTTTTAATAAAACTTAATTATTTAAAATTCAAATTAATTGACAAAAATTAATAGAAAGAAATCAGACTTCATCTTCAATTTAGCAATGAAATTTTAGAGGTCTAATTCCAGAAAGAACAGAAAAAGAAATAATAAAACCTTAACAAACTAAAACTAGAAAAAATTAAGAAAATTCTAATTCCCTATCTTAAGTGCTGTCCAATTTCTTCACTTTGGGTATCCCAAACTTTGATCAACCTCCATCACTATATTCAACATGTCTTGGATTAATGATCTAATGGAGCAATTTGTCAGATTCTTCAAATTTTTAGAGATTTAATCTACTTAAGGAATTTAAGATTTAATGGCTTAAATCTATTTTTATAACCCAATTTGAAGATCAGGAATGACAATTCAATATGAAACTATCCTAAAAACAAGTTCTAAAAATGAATTGAAATTTTGAATTGAAACAGACACAAAATTAGAAGTTTTTTATGGTTAAACCAGAACCTTTGATTTGTTTAAACATGAACAGAATAACATAGAACGTGAATTACGAGAACAGGAAAAACATAAAACACGAATAAGAACACTAACATGACATGAAATGTAAATTGAAATATTCTAATAAGGGCAAAATTGGAAAATTTTCCAAAACATCCCAAAAACTCCCGTAAAAGAGGAAAGGTTTGCCAGAGAAGATGGAGGACGCTACTGATGACGATCTGGAATGGTGGAAAAATGACACCTTTTCTAGACATCGTCTGGAACAGAGCCAGGCTCGTGCCTGGCCGGTGATGTGAAGATGCTGGATTGTTTGGCTGCCGTTTGGAGCAGAGGAAATAGGGAGAGTTTGGTGCAATGGATGCAAGGGCCAGTGCTAATCTAAAAAGATGGGCGTCGCATGACTCTTGAGTTCTTGGAGAATCCAATGGATTGCTAGATGGCTAGGGCTGTGGTGTCGTCAGGTACTAGATGAGTAGAGGGACGTTGCTTGTGCATCGTTCTTTTTTTTTTGTCTCCTATTTGGGCGTGTGGCTGGTGGGGAAGGAGAAGAAGAGGGAGAGAAAGGGAGATGGGGGTTGCGAGACAAAGAGAGACGAAAAGGAGGATTGGAGAGACGGGCTACAGACAGGGGTGTGGTTAGGCAGAGAAGATACAGTGTGCTTGGGCAGTGCGGTGTGCAAAGGAGGCTAGGGACGTTGAGAAATAGGGAAGAGGGGACTAGTGTGATGTTGGGCAAGGAGAACAAGAGGGAGAGAGAGGGAGATGGGGTTGCGACAAGGAAAGGAAAAAGAAACGGTAAGAAGAAAAAAATGGGAAGAAGGGCAGGTGTAGGCTGGGTTCTAGGTGATGGTGAAAGTAGTGCACAAGAGGAGGGAATTGGGGTGGTGTGTTAATGACTAGAAGCAGAGATTTTGATGGTGAAGGTGAAGTAGAGTTTATGCAGGAAAAGATGAGAAGTGTGGTAGGAACGTGAAAGAGAGAAGAAAGTGAAAGAGCTGATGGTAAAAGCAAAGAAAGGAATAGCAAGGACACTAAAGGGAATGCAACCCAAAACTCCAAAACTCCCCAACTTTCTATGGTTCCCCTCTTTATAATCTTTCCACTTCCTTATTTTCCTCAAACTCTTTCCTTGAAGAAGTAGATTCCTATTAGGAAACTTTCTCCTCTCCCAAATTAGGACTCCTGTTCCATTAGGAAACCTTCTTCTTTTAGGAATCCTTCATCCCTTGCACTATTAATCTTCAACTTGATCTACTCCATTGAAATTAGATCTAAGCCATCCAACACTCCTTTAGTTCATTTGTAAAACCAAAGACCAGATTAGAGTTATCTAAACCATACATTAAGCATTCACTTAGCTCAATTGATCATCTGACTGCTAATTTTGACAATTTATAGTTGGATGGTCAATTTCAGCTAATTTTTATATTTTATCCAAAAAATTATCAAAATAATAAGTTAGATAGTCTAATTAAATGCTAAACTAGGGGTCTTTAAGCCAAAATTAAATACTTAATAGGGATAAAGTAGTAGCCAATGAACGATTGAAATATAATTTCAAGCTTGTCCATTCTTCCACCTAAAGGCTCTAGTTTGTTTAATTT
The DNA here is from genome assembly GCA_035236585.1 of Warburgia ugandensis. Classification (NCBI taxonomy): domain Eukaryota; kingdom Viridiplantae; phylum Streptophyta; class Magnoliopsida; order Canellales; family Canellaceae; genus Warburgia; species Warburgia ugandensis. The sequence continues at coordinate 54,301,760 of CP141133.1, read as the reverse complement.
TTCAACTATAGAGTCAAGCTTATAGTATAGATCTGTATGCATTCCTATATCATATAGACCCCCATTCTTTAGAAGTTGATTAGTTCTCTCTCTCTTATTTGAATAATCACATTACTGGGAATTATTGGCCAATGTCTGAAAAAATTCCCAAGCCTCTCTCTCATCTTTTAGCATGAGGGTCCCTCCACTTGCTGCATCTACCATTTGTCTGCTTTTGAGGCATTAATGGCTCACAGAAGTATCGAACTTGTTGTCATTTCTCAAATCCATGATGAGGGTATTTCTGTAGCAATTCATTCCATTTTTCAAATACTCGTAATATTGTTCATCATCCCTTTGTTGGAAATTGATAATTTCATGACAAAGGGCATTAGTTTTGTCAAAGGGGAAGAATTGGCTCAAAAACTTCTCAGAAAATTGATCCCATGCATTTATAGAACCTACTTCCAAGGAATTAAGCCATGATTTGGCTTTGTCCTTAAGTGAGAAAGGGAATACCCTAAGCCTAATAGAATCATCCAAAATATTTTGGAACGTAAATGTGGTGTAAATATCAAGGAATTCCTTGATATGTGGGTAGTGGTCTTCTCAATCTTGACCATATAAGTGGGGAGTAATTGAATGACTCTCAGCCTTAATTCAAAGTGGTCGGCATTTGTAGGAGGTAAAGCTATGCAGGATAGGGTGTTGAGTTGTAGAGGTGCATAAAAATCTCTAATTGCCTTGCAGTTGACATCTGCTTGTGGTTCTGCCATGGGGATAGGAACTTGGTTTCTTTCTCCTTGCCTTAGATTGCTTTGAATCTCTGGTTTGAAAGGTGTTAGCTCTAGTTTCTAAGATTGACACCCTTGCATAAATTTCCCTAAGCTAAATGTCCTAATCTAAATGCTGACTGTAACTCTATTTGATGTGTAATCAAATCTTGGTAAATGCTAATAGAGTAGTCACTTGATTATCTTTGTTTAGTGCATAGGTGGTACTTTCTTAGACCTACATATAGATAGCTCCTCCTTCTATCTAGATTTGACTATTGCTTATTAATTAGGTTCTACCCAAAAGTGGTTAATACAATCCTTTTTAAAAAAAACATTTAGATGTCAACTAAGTCAACTGAAGGCATGGGAATATTACTTGGATTTTAAGATACCCACTATAACCACAGTGCTCAAAAGCTACTGGAGTGAAAATGGATTGCGTCCTTTTAAAAGAGTTGTATGAGCTTGATACCCAAAGTCTCTTTCTACTTGATTTTAAGTTAAAGGGTTGGGATTGTAGCATACAAGGATGTTGATTGATTCTTAGGTGGGTCAAGGAACTGGTGATGAGATCCAATCGTTATCCTATAAGGGTTCATCTAAGGTCCTTACTATCATTAATTTCATTCCACCATAAAGCTGTAAATATGCAATGCAATACAAAAGCAAACTAATGCAACTTATATGCTATCCAGCCAAGGTTAGATAGGTGCTCTAATGCAACAATCTTAAGTAAAGATGCAACAATTATTGATAAATGATCTTAATCTATATGAATTATACTAACATCTAAATTCAAATTATCCTAAAAATAAAGTGAGAGATACTCACAGTGAGGGGTCTAATGATGATCAAGTTTGGGCTACCATACCTCACACTTGCCCTATATTATTACAATCCATTTAAAATTAAATAATAAGGAAATTGCAATTTACAATGGGCCTTACTACAAGTTTCAATCAATCCTAATCTAGGAAAATAATAAAAATCAATTAAGATGATGAAACAGTGGCCCACAAGAATGCTGCTACTCCTTTTCCGATTTCCCTCATACAAAATAAAAATAAAAATGATCAATATGAGAAAAATAGCAACCAATGCAAAAAGTATGCAAAAACCCTAATTTAATGCTCCGTAAACCTAGACTAAAGGAAAATAACCTTAAGTATAGAACACCACAAATTGTTGTAACTCCCCCTGAAACAGTGCCAAAAACTTGTTGTTGTTTTAATTAAAACTCATATGCACATGAATCATTTGTAATATAGCATGCTAGTGAGGTCAATCTCATGAGGAGTGAACTACTGCGATGCTAGTAGTTCCTGCTTTAAACCATCTAACCTAGCCGAAATTCAAGTGATTTTTTAACCTAAAGTAAGAATGAAATTAAAACATGAAATTAGAAAATAAATAAAAATAAGAAATGGAAACTAAGCATAAATAAGAAACATGCTAAATGAAAAACTTTCCTTAAACATGCACTTTCTAAAACTAAAAATTTCCTAAATTAAAAACATCTAATTTTATGACTACCCCAATTAACAACTTTCCTAAAATCAAAATTTTCCTAAATTGCAATTTAGAAAATTTCTTAAACTAACGATCCTAAACATGAAATTAACAACTAATCTAATGGAAACACGCTTTAACAAACTACTTTCCTAATTGTAAAAAACTAAGAAAAGTAATAAACTATTTTAACAAGTATGACGAATTTGATTACTTTTCAACTAACTAAGATGCAAAATAATGGAATCTAATCTACAACTAAACAAGAGAAATAAAGGAAAATTTACCACTAACAAACAATGAAAGAAAGACTACCCAATTAACATACATGTAACCATGGAATGGTTTGCATGATTCATTGGATAGGAGTGGATTGAATCAATTATTTTGAAACCCTAAGCTTGCAATCTATTTCTAAATTGACTAATCTATCTAACAATCTAATTGGGCTCTTCAAAATTCAAGTAAACAAGATTGTATAGTGCTGGAAATTGACATACACCATTCATGCAAAGAAATTCCAGAAATAATGTAATCAAAACATTCATTGACCATAACATGAAAAACATAAAATTAATCACTTCCAATGCATTCAAACATTCAAGAACAAAGTTAATTTACTTCTGGACACAAATATGAAATGAAAATTTCACAAATCTCATTGAATTATATCCAAAAGTTCATCAACATAACATTCTACACATGAAATCCAAATCTAAAAATTAAATGCTATTACAATGATGTTCACTTAATCCAAATAAAACCTCAATTAGGAGACAAAATCTTCTTCAATTGTTCCAACATTCACTAATGAATAAGTATGCTTGAAATCAAAGGAAAATCCTATGCAAAACTAAGGCAACAATCAATGAAACTTAAGCAATCAAATCTAGAAAATCAAGTGGGCCAAAAGAGAAATAAGATGCAATGAAAGTAAAAGGGCAAAACTAGATTCAAGATGAAAATCAAGGTAAATTAAAGGAAAACAAAGCATAAGATGATATGAAAAGAAGAAATTCTAGCAAAGGCTAACCAACCTTCAAAGATGAATCAAAACCCCACATCCTGGGTTGAACACTTGAGGAAGAAGTATAAACCTTTGAAGTTTTTAGCAGCTCCCAAAAGCATCACAAAACATCAAGCAAAAGGAGTAAATTGGGTAGGAATGAAGTGGATGTCTCCTTCCTAATGGAGGAGGCATCCTTTTACAATGAAGAAAAAGTTGTCTTTTGCTTGGAATTTAGGATGGTTTTATATGGTTTTTCCTCTTTTTCCTAGGGTAACCTATTATTAACATGGGGTGGGAATCAAAAAGGGTTAATTTGAATGGTAGGATGGGGGAAAAAGGGGAGACATCAAATGGGAAAGTGGGTGGAAGGAGGGCTGACTTAAGGAAGGGGAGTTAGGTGGGAGATGCCACCTTTTTAGGAAGGGACGTCTCCCCCCTTCCAGAAACCATTGAAACTCCATAAATTAGGAAGGTGGATAAGGATTGGTTGGGAAAGAATTGGAGGATGTTAGGTGGGGAGATTTGGTTCGTTGGGAGGTTTCCTAAGAGGTGGAAGGAGTGAGAGTTTTGGAAATTCGTTGTGCATCTTACTGGTGAGATGGAAATTAATGAAAAAGTAGGAAAAAGTGAGAAAAATTCTAAAAATTGGTAGCTCTTATCCCATTGCTCCACATGCCCTCTTATTTTAATAAAATTTTCCTTAATTAGCTTCAAAATAACTCATGAATAAGTCTCTTTAATCTCCTCCAATCCTAGCCTTCCATTTAGCTTAGCTAGATAGCTTAGATGACTAACTTTGAAGGCTTCATTGGCTAAGTTCATGGCTAGCTTAGGAAGTTTTCTTTGCTTCAACCCTTAGCTTGTGGTTTGTATGGTTTTGTTTGAATTTCTTAGCTTGCCATCTTCTTTCATGGCTTATATGGCTAAGGTGGGTTATGTGGCTTCCATGCAAAGGTGGTGGGAATGCATGGTTTACACTATGGACCCACTTTGGCTATCTTTAGCTCCTTTAATTACATCTATTACTAATCCTCAAGTATAATCTTGCCCTTGAAGTGACGATTTTGAGGCTTTAACTTGATCTTTAATTTCATCCCAATCAATCCCGATCATTAGATCATCATCTTTCTTCCTACAAAAAAAAAATTAAATCTTAGAAAATATGATTAATTGTATAGTTACCTTGAACTAGCTTCTGGCCCTACAAAATAATAAAATTTTGTTTCATTAGGTAAAAAATGCATGTGTTATGAATTTTGGTCTAAAAACTCCAATTGACCCCTAATAAGTTGTAACACATGGGTACTAATTGGGTGGTTTTTATACAAAATTAAACACTTATCACACCCCCCAACCTACATTTTTCTAGTCCTAATCAAAACACATGAAAAATAATTTTACAAAAACAAATACAAAGTGTCACTTTTATAGGTACTTATGAGTGCATTTAGCACATGCAATAAGCCCTTGAACCCTTAGCTTACGCCTAGTGGATGAGTTAGGCCTCGTGAAGGTTTACAGTGAATATACCCACAAAATTCACTAAGGTTGAGTTCCTTATTTTATCTTAGAGAATCCTCATTCATTAGCAATCTACTAGTTTTTCACAACTTAATCGAGAAGATTAACCATTTTACAAATTATACACATACTAAAGACATTTTATTCTAGTTATTTCTGAGAGTGGATGTCTGAGGAGGCATCCTTTTATAATGGGGAAATGTAGTCTTTTGCTTAGAAGTTAGCATGGTTTTATAAGGTTTTTCCTCTTCTTCTAAGGGGAACCTAGTATTAAGGTGTAGTGGGAATCAAAGATGGTTAATTTGAATGGCCAGGATGGGGGAAAAAGGGTAGACATCAAATAGGAAAGTGGGTGGAAGGAAGGCTGACTTACGGAAAGGGAGTTAGGTGGGAGATGCCACCTTTTTTAGAAGGTATGTTTCTCCCCTTCCAGAAACTATTGAAACTCCATAAGCAAGGAAGGTGGATGATGATTGGTTGGGAAATAAGTGGAGGATTTTGGGTGGGGAGATTTGGTTGTTTGGGCAGTTTCCTAAGAGGTGGAAGGAGTGAGTGTTTTGGAAATTCGTAGTGCATCTTAAGGGTGAGATGGAAATTAAGGAAAAAGTGAGAAAACTCTAAAAATTGGTTGCTCTTATCCCATTAGTCCACATGCCCTCTTATTATAATCGATTTTTCCTTAATTATTTTCAAAATAACTCATGGATTAGTCCCTTTAATCTCCTCCAATCCTAGCTTTCAATTTAGCTTAGCTTGATGGCTACTTCAAAGGCTTCATTGGCTAAGCTCATGGCTAGCTTAGGAAGCTTCCTTGGCTTATTTTATTAGCTTCAACCCTTAGATTGAGTGGCTTGTTTGGTTTGGCTTAAATTCCTTAGCTTGCCACCTTCTTTTATGGCCTATATGGCTAAGGTGGCTTCCATGCAAAGATGGTGGGAAAGCATGGTTTACTTCATGGACACACTTTGGCCATCGTCAGCTCCTCTAATCACATCCATTACTATTCTTCAAGATGATCTTAGACTTGAAGTGATGATTTTGAGGCTTTGACTCAAAATTTTGATCTTGATCTTCAATTTCATTCCTATCAATCTTGCCTGTCGGATCACCATCTTTCTTCCTAAAAAAAAAGAAGAAGAATCCTAATTAAATCCTATAAAATATGATTAATTACATACTCACCTTGGACTAGCTTTTTAACTTGGACTAGCTTTTTAACCTACCAAATAACAAAATTTTTCTTCATTAGGTCAAAATTGCATGTGTCATTAATTTTGGTCTAAAAACTCTAATTTACCCCTATAAGTTGTAACACATGGGTACTAATTAGGTGGTTCTTATGCTAAATTTGTGATGACCCGGGTTTTCCCATGCATTTTTAGATGCAAGATCTAATTCCTAAGGCAGATCCTGCATCCCTATTTGAAAACCATTTTTAAAAAGAAACCATGCAATGCAGCGAAAATTCTTTAGTTTTAAACTCATTTTGAAAACCCCGAGTGTCATTTATTTTCACAATAACCAAAGTAGTTTTTGAAAAACTTCAGAAATCATAAATGTTTTCCTAGGTCTATCCAATCCATGACTCACACAAATTTCAAGCGTAAATAAATACAAATACATGTCCAAAGGGTAGAGTGTTTACTTACATGTATAATTGTCTCCTTTTGATTTTTTTTCTTGCTCATAGCACTAACATTTCCTGAGGCATCTTCTACTCGTGAATGGAGCTATCCTGAAAAATGTTAAGGATTGGGTGAGTATATACTATACTCAGTAGGAGTCTATCACTACTAGTTTTGCAATGCATGCTATGTTTAAAATCATATGCTCTTTAAAACATGTCCATGTTCGAACAACCATGTTTAATATCGATATTAAAAACCATTGTCGAATCAGAATACTGATGACTTAAAGAATCACATAATCTAAGTCGAAAGTATCATATATATATATCATAAACATAATGATATGCGTAAGATGCTCAACTAAATCCAACTCATGGATATATGGTATGGTCGACCAACCTCCTGTCATGCCATATGCATAATACAAGTAAATCCTCAAACCATAGGGCCCACTATGCACACGACCTCACTGCCGTGTGGTCCCTGGGTACCTGAGGACACTCGGTCATTGCCTCCATGGGGCATATGACACATCGACCCAGTGCCGTGACACCAGTGGTAGCCCTCTGTATCATATGCAGTCGACGTAGGGACATGCCCTTTTTGGGCGTAGTACCCATTCCACCTAATAGTGGTAGAGGCTGGGAGGCCACCTCAGACCTCTCGGCATAGCGCCCACGAGCTTAATAGCCCAAATCAGATACGATCAATCAAGCAAAAACCTCTTTTTGAAAACCTGTCCTGTTTGAGTCCCTCACAACTGCATGGGTCTCATTTATAAACTCTTGGGTATGAATGGATACAAGGAGTTCTTATCAATTTCAATCTATTTAGACATTAGGTCGCTAGATCTGCCTTTTAGAGTCCATGGTCCTTGCCTAATTCATTGTCAGGCTAGATCCTATGATATGGATCTACTATTCAATAGTTAAACTTTGTAATTTGTCCTCTGATCCTAACTTTAAAGTCTCATTAGGTCCGCATGTCCTAGTTCCCAGGACACCCGTGCATCCTAGTTGAACCGCGACTGCCTCACGTGCGTGTGCGCCCAAAGGCCGTGCCAGGGATTGCGTTTTGCACATGCACATGCATGCTCAAGCGATGCGCTATGACGCACATCCTGGATGGCATCGCATGGATGCACCTTTGGTGTAACATGGCACGTCTTAGCTTCCAGGGCACCCCGTGCATCCCGGTTGAGCCAGGACCCGTGCCCCATGTCGTGCGCGCACCCGAAGGCCACACCAGGGACAGTGTATGCACTGTCGTACGCCTGGAACCCATCCTAGGGACCCTGTCCCAGGGGCATGTGGAGTATGGCATCCCTGGGACGCCTTGTTCATTCAGGGCCGACTAGAACCGGCTTCGTCTTCTCCGGCTGGAAAAACTAGTTGGGAAAAGACCAGATCCAGCATGGATCTGGCCTAGGGGAAGTGAAACGGAGAGAAAGGGAAAGAGAAGCTTTACCTAGGTAGTTGGGGATGCCCTTTTCCTTGTGGGTAGGTTTCCTTTAACGCCTGCCTGAACCCTTGGTTGCTGGAAAACTCAAAGAAGGGGGAAACCAGATCGATCTCCAGTGAGACCAAAGGAAAAAGGGGGAAAGGTGAAGAGAGGGGAAATGGCCGGCTTGACTCGGGCCTGGCCAGAATGTGCAGGGAAATGCTAGAGATGGGTTTCTGATTTTTGCAGGAAACCCCAATCCCAAAATAGCTGAAAAAATCATGCTTTGGAGAGGGGGGAGATAGGTCTTTTTATAGCCTTGCTAAGGCGGTGCTGCCATTGGCGGTGGCAGAAACCTTTGGAAATAGGGTTTTTGGAGAAGTTTACAGGAAGAAGACGATGGGGTGCCGTTATCAAAATGGCCCCCTACATTTTCTGTCTTTTTCGTTTTTCTATTTAAATTATAGAAATGCCCCTAATCTTTAAACGGTCGTAACTTCTTCATACGAACTCCGTTTTCAGCGTTCTTTGAGGCGTTGGATTCCATTTTTTGAGTAGAATCTAATGGTACCAATTTCATTACAATTTCCTTTATTTACTATTTTAAATACGATAAAACATTCAACACAGTTCATTTCCTATAGAATGTCCAATTTAATGGCGTAAATTGCTCGGGCATTACAAAATTAAACCCTTATTAGCTAAGATTTAAAATTCTTTAATCATTGTCAATACACAATCAAGTGTATTATGAGAGTCTTAGAACCTTGCAAAGGCTTTAAAAAATTAGGTTGGATCTAATTCATCTTCTTGTTAAGTTTTTCTGCAAACTTTTTTTTTTTCAAACTTTTGAACTCTAGTTGACACATGTATGTCCATAATAGTTTACAATTAGTATCTTGAGTATAATGAATCCTATTGGACTAATCACATGTTAAGTTCCTTTATTTTATTAGGTTATTTATTCAGTATAAATGGTTACATTTTTAAATCCCAAAGGTTTATCAAGTAACCAAGTTGCTTTTAAATTTAACACTTGTTGTCCACCTACTATTTAGTAACTAGTAACAACGCCTAATTTCTTGCCAATGATTCAATGAAATAAATTCTTTATTTTTCAAATTATTCTCTATCATGTCATTCCTTTCTCAATAAGCTTCATATCAAGCCTGGATTATACCCAAATTATAAATCTTTATAGATAACACTCAGCAAGAAGCACTATCTAGAAGTTAGTATCCTTTCCTATGTAATGAACCTTTCTTATATTAATTCTTATCCAAATTGCACAAAATTTTAACTAAGACATAATTATTATGTTTAGAAGTGATATTTAAATGTTACCTTAAAAAAATCTAAGATTTGATCCTAAACTATTGAATGATGTACCACATGGTTTTTGGTAGTATCTTATTGATTTTGCTTTGATCAGTTCCTGGACCAAATATTATGAAAAATCTCACCAAATTTTAAATGATATATTAGTGACCAGTATATCTCATATGGTTAAAATTTTGCCAAAAGTAAGGTTGACAAATCCTAAAATCAACAATATTGTGTTCCCTATTTTCTCTTATGGAATTGCTTAGATTTTTAAATATGGATCACATGTTATTGTTAAGATTCAACTTAAGAATTCAATCATAAAATTTTCTCAAATAAACAACCCTAATGAGTATTCCAAAATGTGCTCAATCTCTACAGAGTCCCTGAAGATTTCACTGATATGAATATCACTTAAAAAGTAATCAGCCATGAAAAAATCTTAGTAAAAAACCTACCATAAACATCATTTGCTATCGCACTCTTCATTTTTTTACCCAATGCATCTGCCAACACATTTGCCTTTCCAGGATGATACTAACTAACAAAATCATAGTATTTCAAATAGTCCATCCATTGCTACTATCTTAGATTGAGATCACTTACTGAGAAAGTATATTTGAGGCCCTTATGCTTAATAAAAACCTCAAACTTTTCTCCATAAAAATAATGTATCCATATCTTCAATGCAAATACCATGGTGGCTAACTCCAGATCATGGGTGGGATAGTTCACCTCATGAGTTTTTAACTGTCTGGATGCATATGCAATTAGATTGTCATGTTGCATCAAAACACATCCCAAACACTTACCAGAAGCATCACTATACACTACAAATCCTTCACTTCCCACTAGTAGGGTTAGAATTGGTGCTATGGTGAGTGTCCTCTTCAGTTCTTGGAAAACACTACTCGCACTCCTTCATATATTCAAAGTTCCTCTCTTTTTGAGTCAATTGTGTCAGAGGATGAACAATGTGAGAGAACCTTTCAATAAATCTCTTATAATATCCTACCAATCCAAGGAACCTTTTAAATCTCTGTAACTATCTAGGGCCTCCCCAATTGTTAATAGCCTCCACCTTCTTAAGGTCTACTCCTACACCATCCTTTGAGATAACATGGTAATGAAATAATACCCGATCAAGCCAAATCTCACACTTGCTAAATTTTGCACAATGATAGTGAGTTTGGAGAGTCCTTAGAACAATCTGTAGATGTTCTCTATTTTCCTCCACACTCCTAGAGTATTAAGAATATCATCAACAAACATGATGACAAATTTGTGGAGATACTACTTGAATATCCTATTCATTAGGTCCATGAATGCAATCGAGGCATTTGTGAAGTTAAATGGCATCACAAGAAACTCATAATGACCATATCACATATGAAAAGTTGTCTTAGAAATATCCTCATCTTGGATCCGCAGCTATTAGTATCATGACCACAATTCAACCATTGAGAATATCTTAATAGATTGCAATCGGTCAAATAAAACATCAATGCATGATGATGGATGCTTGTTCTTGATTGTTAGTCAATTCACTAATCTATAATCAATATACAATCTCAATGATCCATCCTTCTTCTTGACAAGCAATACTGGAGCTCCCCAAGGTGAAGCACTTGGGCAAAGGAACCTGTGGTCTAATAACTCCTATAGTTGCACCTTTGACTCTTTCAATTTAGCTAGTGTCATTCTATAGGGTGCGTTAGGTATGGGTACTATTTCTTTTATCAATTCAATGATAAAGTCCATCTCCCTTTTGCATTGTAATCCTGTCAATTCTTCTAGGAAAATGTCCTAATTTCCCTAATTACATGAATTTCTTCTACCTTTTGTTAAACTTCATCCTAAACAACTTCACTTTCCAAATAAACATGACACCCTTTAAAGATTAATCATACAAATTTCATGGTTGAAATAACTGCCACTCATCCATATTTAATCTTCCATGTTGCTCATGGAAGATAACTCTCTTTTTACAATAGTCAATAATTTCTCCATGTTGAGCTAACCAATCCATACACAAGATGACATCAAAGTCTACCATTCTGAGGAGGATCACATTAACTTTATACTCCCTAGTAGCAATAATAATGGATGCATCTTGCAAAAATTTATTTCCATAATTATGTTGCCTTAAGGTACACTCAACTAACTAAAAACCTAAATGGGTTCCTAAGATTTCAAACAATCAAGTTATATGGACTGCTGGGCATTGCACATGAAACATAAGCTGAAAAAACTTGAGCAACATGGTCTATATGAAACTCAATTCAAGTAAGGCATTGAAAGAAACCTAATAAGAACCTTTTCCTGGAATATAACACTCAAAATTAAAAGTACATACCTACTGGGATTAAACAAGAACCATGATCTTGAAACAAATTCATTCATTGACTTGAAATTACATCCAACAATGTTGCACATGTACATAGATAACAAGGCTGGAAATTGTGTACTTTTCTATGGCCTAGACTTTGATTCAAAGCTTGAATTAAACACTCTCCAATGACTACAATCTACACTCAGATATCATTCATGTGAATTCAAGGGAGAAAATCAAAGAAAAAATGGAGAAAAAAAGCAAGGAATAGGGGGAAAATGATGTGACCAAAGCATGGAACAAGAAAATTATAGAGCTAACAAGAGAGATTCAAGCTACTGTTTCTCTTGGCTATCACTACCAAGTAAAAAGTAACTTGGATCTTATAGGATCAAGAATGAAAAATAGGAGTGTAATCAATATTAAAGGATTGCAAATTCATAAAGATGTACACAAAAGTAAATCAAGCAGAGAATGAAACAAAGCAAGGAATTAAAGGAAACAACTAACCTATAATTGAAGTGTAAGAAATGAGGAAAGGATGCATGAAACTTGGAAAATACCATGGAATGCATGGAGTATTTATAGATGGTTGGGTTTTCAAAAATGAATGAAGCTTAATATAATAGAGGGAAGTAGATCTAGATGTAGGATTTCAATAACGAAAGTTAGGTGGAGAGATGAGGTGGGTGAATTAGGCAAGCAATGACATTATCATGGCAGGTTGACATCTTTAGAAGGGAGGGAAGCGTCATCTTCTTAGGAAGGTGGCATAGAGTTTCTCTCCTTCTAATTAGGTGGTGATTGGTTGATGAAAGAGAGAGAGAAAATATAAGTAAGAATGGTAGGAAAGATGGGAAAAAGATCTAGGGTTTTGACGTGCTTTGATTTGAAGAAAATTTCCTAAGGAAACCACTTAAGATTCCAACTAAGCAAGGGGGAGGCCTTACCTTCTTAGGAATGTGGCTCCCTCCTTAAGCCAAAAACGTGGAAATCCTAGTTAAGTGGGTGGAAATGATGGAAAATGGAAAGTGGAAAGTGGAAAGTGGATTTTCTTTCTTGATTGGTCCATTTATGCATGATCATCTTACATTTTAACAATATGACTCAAAACCTTGTAATTATCCATTAAAATCCACACTTTTAACATAAGATAATTGCTTGAAAAGTCTCCACCAATAGTGTGAGTCCATGTGGCATGACTCTATTGTGGATTGATGGCTTGAATGGCTATGTCCTTTGGAAACTTGAATGGCTTGGCTTCCTTAGGTTTCTAAGTTAGACTAGGAAACCTCATGCATGGCTATAATTCTCATGCGATGTGGTGGAATTGCATGGATCATTGGCACATACCATTTTAATCACCTTTGATTCTTCCCATTGCCTTCTTGCTTGCCTTAAAATGATATTGAACCTTGATCACACTTTAGGTTTATGCCATTTTAGGCCTTGCCTTGATCTTTTGATCATGATCTTCAATTCTCATCTCAATCAATCTCAACCTACAGATCATCATCTCAACACCTATAAAAGATCAAAAACCCTAATTAAATCCACGAAATTTATGAAGATTTACATAGTTACTTTAGATTAGCTTTTGAACCTACAAAATAGAATAATTTTGAATTATTAAGTTAAAATGCATGTGTTATGAAAATTGAGAAAAGCCCTAGAAATAATACTATAAGTTACAACACATGGGCTATTAATTGGGTACTTTTATACAAAATTGAATACTTATAATGGCCCCCCAACAGTATTATGCAAGTTTCAAGCAAAGCACATGAAAAATCATCAAAAAAAAAATGATTGCCATTTTCATAGGTACTCAGGATCGCATTTAGCATATACAACAAGCCTTAAAACCTAGGTTACTCTAGTGGACGAGTTTAGTCTCTTAATGGTTTGTAGTGAACCTACTCAATCTCAACCTTTGGGTCACGTTCTCAATACCTATAAAGGGTTAAAACCCCTAATTAAATCCTAAAAAATTATACAAATTCACATGGTTATCCTAGATTAGCTTATAAACCTGCAAAATAGCAAGCTTTTGAATTACTAGGTTAGAAATGCATGTGTTATAAAATATTGAAAAAGCCATAGAAATAACATTGTAATTTATAACACATAGGCTACTAATTGGGTATGTTTTATACAAAATTGAAGACTTATCACTATCTTTCTAAATTGCTCTAATAGAGTATCTTCTTGTTCCATTCTAGCCTCTCCTCTCTGGCCATGAGCCAATACCCTTTATCTCACCCTCTAAAGATGTAAGTTTATTACATCATCTACAGGATCACCATGAACTTCTTCATTCACTGGTTCTTTAGTTGGGGCTTGTTACTCCTCTGTAGGGGTAAGTTGTTCATCTATAAAAGCTGGGTCCTCAATGGATAATTGAAGATCAACTCTAGCTCTCTTAGGTGCCATTTATAAAAAGTCCATGAACAGAAAATCCTAATAAGTCCCCTAATTATCCTATCTATTGAACCTAGAATGTTTAGACTAATTGTTGAAGTTTTAGGGAACTAATTTCTTGGTTGTGAATAGTCAAACTGTGCCCTAATACCAACTATGATGACCTAGGGTTTCAAAATTAGATATTTTTTTGTAAAACAAGCTTTTGAAAATGTTAGGGTACCTTAGAATTTAAAAAAAAAGCATTTATGAAAGGATAAGCATCAGATATATTTTTGCTAAAAACCACATCTTCAAATTCGAGAGTCCCGATTAGAAAAAAAAAAACTTATATGTTCAAAATATGTATATAATATGAGCACATTTTAGGATCCACTACCATAATGACAAACCAACTAATAATTCCATAATGTTCTGCACATAATAATGGTTAGGACATGTCCATCAATAAATAAACTTAAATGATTATTCAAGGTCCAAGTTGTATTAATCAAATAAGCAATAGAGTTGCTCCATCGTACTTCTCAAATGTGTCTAATCTCCTACAACTCATGTATCGCCTAATCTATGTAATACTTTAGAATCCACACCGAAAAATGTTGTGGGGGAGAATACAAGTACTCTATAGATAAATCCTTAACCAAGGTTTAAAAACCTTAGCATTCCAATTGGTATCTCATGATCAAAATATTATATGGAAACTAATATCAACAATAACAAATCTAACAACAGCATATAATTCATAAATCATAATTAATGTCTCATGTTAAGTGCTTAATTTTGGCTAAAAGACACCTAGTTTAGCATTCAATTAGATTATCTAACAGTTCAAATTGCAAAATGTAGCTTGATTGACCATCCAAACCTTAATTTTCTCAAAATCAATGGTTAAATGATCATTAGAGCTTATTAGAGGATTAATGTATGGTTTTGATGATTCTAATTTAGTCTTTTATTTTGTAGATCAACTAAAGGAGGGTTGGATGGATCAGATCTAATTTCAATGGTGCAGATCAAGTAGAGATCAAGAGGAAGAGTCCGAATTGAAATAGAAGAGGAAGAAGAGTCCTAGATAGGAATAAGAGGAGTTTGTTGGAGAAAAATAAGGAAAAAAATTTATAAAGAGGGGAGCCGTATGAGTGGGGAGGAGAGTCTTTTTGGAGTTTTGGATTTTTGGGTTTTGTCTTTGCTTTCCTCCTTCCCTAGTCCTTTGATCATCATTTGTTTAATTTATCACCTGTTTTACTTTTCTAAAACCTCTCATTCTCCCTCTTAATCTCTTCTTCAACATCCCTATTGGAATGTTAGAAATAGACCCACTAGTCCATACTCTCCATCGCACCTTCCATCTCGTTCTCGTTCTTCTCTTTCACTTTGCCTTCTCTTTGCCTCACATCTCATGCATATCACACCCCATCTTCTTTTGTTTCCCTTCAACCCCCAGCCCATCTTCATAGTCCTCTTCATCCACCGCACACAAGCCCAGACCGAAAGAAAATAAAAGCCGAACAACCCAATCCACTCCTGCTTTCAATCTGTTTACCTCATCATCCATTCCACTCTCCATAGCACTGATCATTTTCATCATCTCCACACTCTCCCTCTTAAGCACCAAGATCCTCCACTTTCTCTTATCCCCAACTTCCACTAGCCCACTGCTTAGGAACTCTCATGATCCATTCCAGTACTATCACCAGTGCCTGGGTCATCTCTTCTTTTCTTTAAGACAAAACCATACCACTTAGAAGACCCAGATTGTTCGGTTCTGCACCAGATGATCCAGTGTCTCCGAAAGCCAGTCCAGATCAAGTCTGGCCAGTCCAAGAGTCCAGCACCAGGCGACGCTCATCTTAACAGACAACATAGACTGGACAAAACCAGACGACAGCTAAAAAGGCGTCGATTTTTTTCCATTTCACTCGAGCACATCCAGCTTTGGCAAGTTTCTAACTTCTAAACATCCCGAAGAAGGAAACTCAAACTGGGTTTTCTTCCTGCGCCCCTTTCCCTCTTCTTCCTCCTCTCCCTTTCCTTCTTATCTCTCAACCGGTCTTCTTCTTCGTGGGTTTTGTCTGGCTTTTGTTAAAAACCAGATTTTTAATTTAATTATGGTTTTGCCCTTCAACTTTAAATGCAATTACATTTATGGACTTTTTGGTTAATTACATATGTGTCCTCTGTTTATTTACATCTGTATCTCCATTTTATTTACATCTATGTCCCTGTTCTATTTAAGCTTTATTTTATCCATCTTTTGATAGTGTTATCCAAGGACAATGCTATCCACAAACAGTGTGATTCAGGGATGTTTGATTAGTTTTATTTTATGTTTTCTGGAATTGAAAGTTATGTAAAGAGCATCATTTGAATAAATTTGAATATTTAGGTTAGTTTTGTTATTTTATTTTCATTTTAGATAATTAAATTTTATGGAAATTCATACTTTTTAAGTCAAGTCTCCGTGGGTTTGACCTATACTTGCATAGCTATGCTAAATAGCCTATGCACTTGCGGAAAACATCAAACAAGTTTTTGGCACCGTTGACGGGGACTTGCAAAGGAGTTTTTATAAAATTTAATTAAAAATTCAAAAAAATCCAAAAAAATAAAAAATAATAGGAATTGCATTTTAGGAATTTTTAGGTGCATATTTAATCAGTGCATAACCACCTAATTTGCTGAAAATGGTGCTTATTTCTAATTTTCTTTTTTAGAAAAACCAAAAAGTGGAGAAAATTGGCAAGAAAATCTTCATCAACATGAAAATTTCCCTACTTTCCTAGATTAGGATTTTTTTTTCTTTTGAGTGAAGCTTGTAGTGAGGCCCTTTGTAATTTTTATTTTTTATTTTTATTTTTAAAGGGTTGTAATAATACAGGGCAAGTGTGGGATAAGGTGGCCCACACTTGATCTTCATCAGAAACTCCACTATAAGTCTCCTTACTCATTTAAATTTCCAGATTAGGGTTCGCATTTAGAGTAAATTTGCATTGTTTGATAGTATAAATCATATAGAAAGCATCCTTTTATAATTGTTGCATTTTTAGGATTTTGCATTAGTTTATCGCTTTTATTTGCATCTTAGGACACGATTAATGCTTTAAGGTGATATATATGCTGATCGAACTGCCATGGAGTGTGGAATTATTAGTAAGGGCACCCTACCCCTATAAGATCAAGGGTGGATTTCATCACCATTCCTTAGCCCACCTAGGATAATCACCTTAAGTGCACTACCCTAACCTTCAATCAAATTAAAATCAATTAAAAGAGACCTATAGGGCCATCACATGCTCGTAGGACCCTCTTACTAAGACGCGATTTATTGTCACTTCCAGTGGCTTTTGAGCAATGCAGTTATTGAGGGTTGTCTAATAAAGCCTTGCTCTTCCCTCACCTCCTGTTGATGTTTGTGAGGTCCAAACGCCTCCTTACACGAGGGTTGTATTAACCACCTTGCGAAGAACCTAACTGATAAGCAATAATCAAGTCTAAAGGAGAGGAGGAGCATTAGAGTAGGCTAATTAAAGGCATTGTCCCCGCTCAATTTCAAGAAAATCAATATGTTGCTTATTAGCCTCAACAATTATATTTTGTCCTTTGTTTGTTTATCTTTCTAGGAAGTTAGGTTGCATCATGTAGGTTATTTTAAATAAGAAAAGAAAAAAAGAGAGAAAAAAGAAAAAGAAAAAAAGAAGAGCCTTTCAAGAAGGGGATAGATTTCATAGATTATATGCATAGATGGATCGGTTAGATCTTATGGAAAGTCAATTGCTTAGGCTAATAGCATATAGGCAAGTTGCGCCACAATCTCAATACCATAATGACTATACCTATTCTAAGCATCCCTATTCCACTCCTTCCTAGCCCCCAACAAGCTCCACGTATAATGAATACTATAAGGAGCTAGTGGATGCACCTGATGCATTCACATACCTTAGCAATTTTTATTCTGACATAAATTATCTAGACTCTAATGGATGGGCTAGGCATCATGAACAACCATGGTCTCAGGATTACCAATATTAGGAAGAACCACAATGGTCTCACTCTAGTCAATACTACCATGATTATATAGAATATCAGGGTCCATCATCATGTGTTTAGCCTACTCAGTCTTTTTTCAGTACCCCAATGCCACAACACTACCAACCTTATGAGTCATTTCCTCTATGAGAAGAACCATTATTAGAAGAAAATATGCAGCATAGGTGTGAAATAATAGAACAAGACATGGCTGCTAGGAATACAAAATTAAAACAAATGATGGAAGAGTTCAATGAGGAAATAAAATGAGGGAGGGAAGAATTTAAGGAGTCACTGAAACAAATTAGGGGGAATAAAGAGTCATGTCCTGGTTCTGATTATGAAGATACTTTCATTGATGAAGAGCATAACACTTTAGAAAAATCCAACCCTAATCCTCTAGATGCGTGTCTCACCTATTTGTATGACTCTGATAAAGACACATCTATTGAGGAGATGCTTGAGTTGTTGGATATTG
The DNA here is from genome assembly GCA_035236585.1 of Warburgia ugandensis. Lineage (NCBI taxonomy): Eukaryota > Viridiplantae > Streptophyta > Magnoliopsida > Canellales > Canellaceae > Warburgia > Warburgia ugandensis. The sequence continues at coordinate 54,283,318 of CP141133.1, read as the reverse complement.
TGCCTCTAATGGACACTTCTAGATTGCAAGCTAGAGTAGATCATCCTAAGCATGAAATTCAGATTGTGCCTTTTAATGTAACAGATGTACCTAATTGGAAGCTAGCAGCCTTATTTGAACAAACATCAGATGATAATATAGGCCCAATTGCTACTGTACCTGTGCTTATCAAACAGGTAGAAGCAGAGTCAACTGATATACATCAACCTACTCTAGGATACACATTAGAAGATAACCAAGGTTTAAGCCAAACCTTGTCCCTACCTCTAGTAATACAATACCAACCTATTAGAGAAGGACAGAGTCAAGTTATTACCCTAATTCAAGATAATAATAGGGACACAGAGGAAAATGATAAACTGAATAGAATGGTCATTATTATCCCTCAATTTGGAAATACAAGGTAGTTCATGCAATCATTGTGTTACCATCACCTCAATTTTTGAGGTGGAGCAATTATATTGACTACCGTGAAATATTGATGATAGGGGATCAACACTATGGTCCCACTACTTTTACAATTGCGGTGATCTACTGTATTATATTCATATCACCACTTAAAATTTTAAGGTGGAGGCCATATATAGATTACCACGAAATTTTGAAGTGGCATGAGAATTCTCGCCATGTCATCTTAGGGTTGGGATTAGGACAAATAAAGTTAACTCAGTTAGCTCTAGTTTTAGAAAGTTAGGTTAGGTAATGTCTAACTGAAGACGTTAAACTTAGCGCTCATGGGGAGGCAACCCAAAGGTTTAGAGTATACATCCCTCCACTTTCATATTGAATCCTATGTTTTCAAACATTAGGGACAATGTTTCATTCTGATTGGGGGGTGTAGATGAACTAGAGATTTTGAGTTTTCTTGAAAAAAAAAAACATTGAAAAAGAAAAAAATTAAAATTTTTTGAAGTAGAGTTCCCTTATTATAATGAGAACTGAATGTTCAGAAGTTAGTAAATATAATATTTTCACCTCTTAATGGAATGCATATGATTAGTTTTGATGTCATTTATGTGTTGAAGCAATTTATGGAAGTTAATTCTCGAAAACCAATTACACATAGCACATAATCAAGACTAATATAGAGGTATGACTTAGAGACCCTGAGGAAAATCAGTGGAGACTTATGACCTAGTGAGAGTTTGAGACTATATTCTTTGAGAGGGTTATAAGTAATTCCATAATTTCTTCTATGTACATACATTAGTGTGATCCCATTATCCTTGTTTTGGTTAAACATCAAGAATAAAATAGGAGTAATAGCTTTAATTTTAGAAATTTATTGAATTTGATAGGCTTTAGGAACCCTAGGAAATGATATAGGCCATCCTTGCTAAACTCATAGACATAAAGCCTGCCCAATATAGTATACCACTAGTTAAACTTTTGAGCCTATTATTAAGCCTTTTCTTTCTAAACCCCATTCACCTTAACCCAGAATAAACCAAAATAAATAACCATTACCCATCTTCAAAATGAGTAGAGTAGAAAAAATTCAAAAATAGGACAAAAAGTCAAAGAAGTGAGAAAATTAGTTGTCTTTCTTCCAAAGAAGAAAAAAAAAGAAGAAGAAGAAGAAAAGAAAGGCCAAAGTCTGAAAGAGAAATTCATTTCAAGTACAAACCAAAAGAAAAGTTGTCCTAGCAGATATTTATTGAAGACATCTACTCAATTTTGAAACTTTGAAATCTTTATACCTTTCTTTTCTAAACCTGTCCTAAGCCTACATTTTGTCCTAAGTTAAAGACCTATTGATCTTAGGTAGACATAGCCTTAAAGAGGAGATAAAAAGAAAGAATTAAGGTAAAAGACCCCTAATATTCTTGGTGATGACATCCACTCTTCGGGATCACTTTCCCTTGTCCCATGAGCATTTAAGAGAATTATGTGAACTATCAGCTTGTTGGATTCCGTCACATAATGAGAGAAATATATTTAACCCCTTATCTAAGAGTTTTATTTCTTAGCATATACCTGTAAGGATTTGAGGTCAAGGCATATTTCCACTGGAATGTAAGCATATCCAATTACAAGTCAAGATTTATGAGGCTATACACACACATGCACTCTGAGAAATAGCTCAAATAAAATGTCTTTAATATGTGTATGGTGTGTAAAATTGTCAAATCCTCTTCATTAAGTTGTGAAAAACTAGTCAATTTGCTAATGAATGAGGATTCTCTGAGATAAAATAAGGAACTTGAATTTACTAAATTTTGTGGGTATATTCACTGCAAAACCTCACGAGGCCTAACTCGTTCACTAGGGTAACCTAGGAGTTGAAGGGCTTGTTGCATGTGGTAAATGCAATCGTGAGTATCTATGAAAGTGGCACTTGGTATAGTTTTGTGTAAAATAGTTGTCTGCATGTTTTGCTCGGGACTAGCAAAATGCTAGTTGGGGGGTGTGTTAAGTGTTTAATTTTGGCTAAAAGACCCATAGTTTAGCATTCAATTAGATCATCTAACCTTCCAAATTGCAAAATTTAGTTTGATTGACCATCCAAACCTTAATTTTCTCAAAATCAACAGTTAATGATCATTGAGCTTATTAGAGGATTAATGTACGGTTTTGATGATTCTAATTTAGTTTTTTATTTTGTAAATCAACTAAAGGAGGGTTGGATGGATCAGATTTAATTTCAATGATGTAGATCAAGTAGAGATCAAGAGGAAGAGTCCTAATTGAAATAGAAGAGGAAGAAGAGTCCTAGATAGGGATAAGAGGAGTTTGTTGGAGAAAAATAAGGAAAAAAATTTATAAAGAGGGGAGCCGTATGAGTGGGGAGGAGAGTCTTTTTGGAGTTTTGGATTTTTGGATTTTTTCTTTGCTTTCCTTCTTCCCTATTCCTTTGATCATCATTTGTTTAATTTATCACCTGTTTTACTTTTCTAAAGCCTCTCATTCTCCCTCTTAATCTCTTCTTCAACATCCCTATTGGAACATTAGAAACAAACCCACCAGTCCATACTCTCCATCACACCTTCCATCTCGTTCTCGTTCTTCTCTTTCACTTTGCCTTCTCTTTGCCTCACATCTCACTCACAGCACACCCCATCTTCTTTTGTTTCCCTTCAACCCCCAGCCCATCTTCATAGTCCTCTTCATCCACTGCACATAAGCCCAGACCGAAAGAAAACAAAAATCGCACAACCTAGTCCACTCCTGTTTTCAATCTGTTTATCGCATCATCCATTCCACCCTCATAGCACTGGTCATTTTCATCATCTCCACACTCTCCCTCTCACGCACCAAGCTCCTCCACTTTCTCTTATCCCCAACTTCCACTTGCCCACCACTCAAGAACTCTCTTGATCCATTCCAGTACTATCACCAGTGCTTGGGTTATGTCTTCTTTTCTTCAAGACAGAACCATATGACTCAGAAGATCCAGATCATCCAGTTCTGGACTAGACGATCCAGCGTCTCTGGAAGCCAGTCTACATCAAGTCTGGCCAGTCCAAGAGTCCAGCACCAGGCGACGCTCATCTTAACAGACAACACAAACTGAACAGAACTAGACGATGCCTAAAAAGGCGTCTGTTTTTTCCATTTCACTTCGAGCATGTCCAGCTCCGGCAGGTTTTTTGCTTCTGGACATCCCAAAGAAGGAAATTCCTCCCGCGCCCCTCTCCCTCTTCTTCCTCCTCTCCCTTTCCTTCTTCTCTCTCAACCGATCTTCTTCTTCATGGGTTTTGTCTAGTTTTGGTTAAAAACCAGATTTTTAATTTAATTCTAGTTTTTCCCTTCATCTTTAAATGCAATTACATTTCTGAACTTTTTAATTAATTACATCTGTGTCCTCTGTTTATTTACATATGTATCCCCATTTTATTTACATTTGTGTCCCTATTCTATTTAAGCTTTATTTTATCTATGTTTTGATAGTGTTATCCAAGGACAATGCTATCCACGGACAGTGTGATTCAAGGATGTTTGATTAGTTTTATTTTATGTTTTCTAGAATTGAAAGTTATGTAGAGTACATCATTTGAATAAATCTGAATAGTTAGGTTAGTTTTGTTATTTTCTTTAAGTTTTAAATAATTAAATTTTATTAAAAACTCTACTTAAAGCGAGTCCCTATGCGATCGACCCGTATGTGCCTAGCTATACTACAATAACCCGTGCACTTGCGAAAAACATCAAAATCTCAAAAGTAAATAAAAACATCAGATAAGCTCACATATCCAGATAACTAACAAAACATAAGGTAGAATGGTAGTGCCCTATTATAAGCCACATAGGCAATGTTCTAAACCCTCAAGGATGACTGACATGAATATCATGTCAAGATCTCATAAGTGGTCACTATGCATGTAGTGGATAACAACATCCAATCTACATTTTTCAGCGGATACTAATAAACGACATGACTCTCACGGGGAGGTGGATCATATTAGAAGTAGTCTACCCATGAAACATACTTCATTAATGGGGACATATCCTAGCAAGTATCATATTCAAAGGTTAAGGGCCATTATTAACCCTCCTACCATAGACCACTGGCCATAACAAGCCTCACATGACTAACTCTAGTATCTAAATAGCTCAGCACCTTAGTGCCATATCAAACATCTCACCCACATAGGTTCAATGAATGAGCATATAGCACAATATCTCATCCATATGGGGTCAATCAAATAAGGATCATATACTTGAGCATGATCATTCAAACATAATTGTATCACATAACATAAGTATTCTTGATATTTATAATAGGATTGATCAGGGTGGGACCATGATGGTTCTTCCTAATATTGATCATTCTGAGACTGTAGTTGTTCATGATGCTTAGCCCATCCATTATAGTCTTCGTAGTTTGTCTCAAGGTAATACTTATTACTAGGGTGTGTGAATGCAGTAGAGGCATCCACAGGCTCCTGATAATATCCATTATAAATGGAGCTGTACAGCCCCTAAGGAGTGGAATGTTGTGGTTCAGAATAGGTGTAAGAATTGTTGCACTAAGGTTGTGGATTTGTCATGGTATTTTGCTTTAAAATAACTAACCTAATCATTTAACTTATTATCCTATCCATCCTATCTTCGATTGTGTCAATTTTATGAGATAGGTCAAGAGTATACCTTGGTCTGTCTCCTACCTATCCTCATAAAGTATTGGATTGGGAGTGAAATAGTAGGACAATGGTGGTTTTCCATCCCTTGATAGGTCCTGGCACTCAACTTTATATACAATGAAATAAATCATCATATACAATGAATGAGTACATTTATTTTTAAAATTTGAAAATCATAACTATACAATGCACTCCTAAATGATAGTCCTAAATCTAAATGATGCATACGCAATTTGAATTATTGATCTTCGATATTGTGTAGGGTGGTAGCATTTAAACGTAAATTTAGGTAACTCCTCCTTTTGACCAAGCTTGACCATTGCTTACTAGTTAGGTTCTGCTCTAAAGTGGTTAATACAATTCTCATGGAAGGAGGGGTTTAGACCTCAACAACCATCATTGGAAAGTGGGGGAAAATCACTTGAATTTTGCATACCAACTATAACCGCAATGCTTAGAAGCCACTAGATTGACAATAGATCTCCTCCTTCAAAAAGGACCTACAAGCTATATGATTTTAAATTAAGATTCAAGGTTTGGGATAGTGAACATATAAGGAATTTGATTGACTACTTAGGTAGGCCAAGGATCTTGTGATGAAATTCATCCTTATCTTATGAGGGTTCCTATTGGCCCCTTACTATCTATTTGCACATCCACCATAAAACAAAAAACATGCAATGCAAGTTCCAGGTAAGGGAAACTAATGCAACCTATATGCTATCCAACCAAGGGTTAAATATGTGCAACTAATGCAATTACCTTAATAAAGATGCAACAAATGAGATGAATGACCCTAAACTATATACATTACTCTACCAACCAATGTGCAAATTTTACTAAATACAACTACACTAAGAAAGTAAAAAGGGAGTGTGGGATACTTATAGTGGGGTTTCTAATGAAGATCAAGTGTGGTCCTCTATACCACGTGCTTGCCTTGTTTATTACAACCCATTTAAAATTGAAATAGAGAATTTGCAAGTTACAATGGGCCTCACTACAAGTTCACACAAAAAAGAAAAACCTAATCTAAGAAAGCAATCAAATTTGATGAAGTTTTGGCCCACATGATCGCCACCACTCCTTTTGCAAATTTTCCTTGCACAAAATAATTAAGATGGATCAATTTATAATAAATTAGCAAAATATGCAATTGTAATGCAAAAATCGTAATCTAATGCAACCTAAAACTATGGCTAAAGATAAACAATCCAAATAAAAACCCAACCACAAAGCCATTGTGAGTCCCCAACCACAACACCAAAAACTTAATGTAGCTTTAATATTACCAACAAAGCACACTAATCAATATAATATTTTCATGCAAGCAAGGTTGATCCCATAAGGAATCTCATAAATTTACAATGGATAAGATTTTATTCAAATTGATTACCTTCAACTAAAGAAAGAGAGCTGGATTGAATTAGGACATCAAAAGTGAACGTAAATATGCACAAAATTACAAACTAAAACTAAAGGAAAGTTGCCTAAATTAAAACTAAACAATGAAATTGGAAACTTTACTAATTAACATGCATTTAAATAAGGAAACAATAGTAACCTAAGCATGAATAATAGTAAGTAATTAACTTAAGACAATTACTAAAGATGGAAACTTTACTAGTCTAGAATTAAAAGTAAAGGAACCTTAAACTAAGCAAATGAAATTGGAAATGTAACTAATTAACAATTAAGAAAATAAAGAAACTACAGAGAATTAGAAAGATTCAAACTAAGAAACTAAACTTTGGGGAATTACCTAAAAAGAAAACTTTTCTAATTTACACTTTCCTAAACTAACACATGCTAAAAATAGAACTTTATAAAAATCAAGAAAAATGAAACTTTATAAACTTGAAACAACATGTAAACAACTAACATGAATACTATTAATTAAGATCTAACAACGAAATTAACCAAAGATTAAAGATTAATGGGACTTAGTACCCTACACATGGTTCTACGGCCTCAAAGATGACTAGATTTGATGGTTCTAATGCAAACTAACTACGGAATCTAACAAACAATATGGAAATCTAAATGGTTACTTAAGGACTTCAACAAACAAAGTGTTTTGGTGGTTGGAAATAAAGCACAAAGTTAAGGAGAATACAATTTTCAGATTTCAATGCTTAAAAATTTTAATTAAAACATGCATAAATAAGTAACTAAAATCATAAATTTTATGCAAGGAAATAATTCAGATCTCAAGACTTTGCAGAAATAAATATTCCATAATAAGAATTCCCATAGAACTTTATGGAATCATCTCCAAATTACACTAAAAACTAGAAGCATAATACATGTTTTATTTATGAAAATTACATCTAATTCTTAAGCATGAAATCCTATCTAAATATCACCAATAATACAATCTAATGCTCATAAGCTAAAGTATGATGACATGAAAAGAAAACTCATATTGGAATTCAAGAGAAAAGAAGGCTAAGTCAATGAACTAAGGCATGAAAATTAACTTAAAACATAGGTGAGAATAAGGTGGAAAGATTGAATTCCAATATGGAAAATCAGTTCTAAGCTAGATCTTCTCTTGGTTGTCACTACCAGAGATGAGTTAAATTGAATCTTAAGGGAATTAAAAGTAAAAATAGGTGGAATTGGGGTAAAGAAAGAAGGAAAGCTAGATAGAAAGAAAGAAAGGTGCAAAACTAGAAAGCAAAACAATGGAAACTAAAGTAATGAAACTAAACCAAAGCAAGCAAACTACCAACCATGATTGAAGAGAAAATAACTAGAAACAGAAAAGAAGAAAGCATCTACGAAGTTCCAAATTTAAGAAGCAAATAACACCAAAGGAGATATTGGTTCATTGTGTCTCACCCACCTCTACTCTGAAAATTCGTATGAAACATGGGCTATATATAGATGAGTGGGCTCCTAATATAGGAATGGGTGAAATCATGAGGAAAGTAACCCTAGGGTTAGGGTATGGAATATGGAAGGTTAGGTGGAAGATGAATTAGCAAGATGATGTCATCAACATGACATAAGAGAGAGATAAGAAGCATGGGCTGGCTGGCTGGCTTCTAAATGTAAAAAGGAGGTAGGCATCTTTTTCCGAGAAGGAAAATGGAGCTCTTTCCCTTCTAATTTTGTGATGTTTGGTTGATAGAAAGTTAAGGAATAAGGTTTTGAAAAAAAATGAGGAAAGATATAGGGTTTTGAAATTATATGAATTGAAGTAGATCTAAGGTTTTTTATTTAGGAAACCACTTGACCACTAATTAGGAAAGGGAGACACTTTTTCCTAAGGAGGTGTCTACCTCCTTTAACTTGTAACCCTAGGTCAATTGAATGGAAAAAGAGTAGGAAATGGAGTTGGAAAGTAAGGTTTCTCTCATGATGGGTCCACCAATGCATAGTTATCTTACCTTTTACATAATTCTCTCAAACCTTCTAATTAAACCTTGAAAATCCAAATTTAGAAAGTGGATCATTGATTGAATTCTCCTCCCAATTGTATGGCTTCTTGTGGCATTCATCTTAATTAGGCTATGTGGCTCAATTTGAGGGTTCATTTAGCTTGGCTTACTGGCTCACACCCTTGGCTTTAATGGTTTGGCTTGAATTCCGTAGCTTGTCACCTTCTCTTATGGCTTTTATGGATAAGGTGGCTTGAGTTATTCCCATGCAAAGGTGGTGGAAATGCATGGCTTACTTCATGGGCCCATTTTAGTGACCCTTAGCTCTAACAACTAGTTTCATTTATCCATCATCTTACCTTGATATGATCATGGACCTTGATCTACTTTGAAATATTGAAATTTAGACCTTGACTCGATCTCTTAATCTTGATCTTTAATTCTCATCTCAATAAATCACAGCCTTTGGATCATCTCTCCAAGACTAGAAAAGGTGAAAAACCCTAATTAAGTCCTATAAAAAATATGATCATTCATATACTTACTCTTGATTAGTCTCTAAACCTGTAAAATATCACATCTTTATATTATTTAGTTAGAAATGCATGTGTTATAAATTTTGTCCAAAATCCCTAAAATAACAATAAAAGTTATAACACATGAGCAACTAATTGTGTATTATTTATACAAAACTAAACACTTATCACTTAGGCTTAAGAGAGGGTCATGAAGACATTCAAAGTTCTTAAAAATTAAGTAGAGGTCTTCTACTAAAGTTGACAATTCTTCTTTACTTTGTAGTAAGTGAATAGGGGGAGAGAGAGCAAGAGAGGGAGACTTTTTCTTTCTTTTTTTTATCAACTTTTGTATCTCTTTGAAGAACATTTATTTTCTTGATATTCACTTTTCTATTATCTTTACAACTTAAAGTACTTCCTCATTCATCTCTATCTTATCTTTCAAATAAAAAAGGTAATATTATAGTGGGTTACTATAGGTGAAAGATAATTTTGACAAGAAACAAAAAGGTTGATATAAAAGGCTCAACTTGGCTAAATAGTGGTACAAGTGTTATGGGGTAGGCCTTATGTCTCTAAGTTTATACCAAGGATAGCCTAAATCATTTTTTAAAATTTCATATAACCTTTCAAATTCAATAAAATAGTAGAATTTTAAAGGTAATACTCTAATAATTTAGGTAATTAGCCAAATTTAAGATTTGGTGGGATCAAATTTAAATTAAGCATATTGAATGAAATTGAAATTTATTTATAATACCCTCCAAAAGAATCAAAATACTCTAAAATTCATTTAGGTTGTAGGTTTCCACTAAATTTCTTTAAGATCTCTAAGTTATAACTACATATCTCTTTAAATTATAGATATGCAATTGTGTGTAGATGTGATCTAAGACATAGCTTTCACAAAATAATTTAGAAAATGAGTAAAATAATGAATTAACCATTTATAATTTCATTAATAAGTTGAAGTTACCTAGAGTATAATTCAAACAATTCAAGTCTCATCATAGTGCAGGAATAGACCTCAAAACTCAAAATTTTTCATTTTTAAACATTTTTTTTTTCTCTTCTTGTTTTTTTTTAATCACTAAAATCAAGTAAAAATAAGAAAATTTCAAAATTCTACACCCCACGACATGAAGGAAACGTTGTCCCTAATGGTAAAATGTAAGACCAGAAATGAGCATGGGTGATGCATAAAACAACTAATTCTAAAATACAAAAATTGATATAAAGGGATTAGATCTACTAAATCCTGATAAACAAGATCATCTAGACTTGTAAACTCAACTTTTGGATTCTCTTTTAGGAAGGGCTTTATGTGACCAATCGTAGCGACATCAATCTTAGTGGCCCCATATGGAAAAACTTCTTTGACAATACATGGACCACTCTATCAAGATCTAGGCTCCCTTGGAAAGAGATGAAGCTTAGAATTGTATAGTAAAACTTTTTGGGATGGAGTAAAGGATTTTCTAAGGATGTTCTTATGATAAAAAAAATAATTCACGGTTCTTTGTATATCCTATTACTCTCATATGCTTCTAACCTAATTTCTTCTGACTTGTTAAGTTGGAGTTTTCTATGTGAGCCTGCTTTATCCATGTTGAATTATTTGACTCATCATACTTTTCATTTCATTGTTTTAGTTGAATTTCTAATTGAGAAATTTTCCTCTTTTGGCTTTGGATAAGTTGATGTAAATTATCTTCTACAGGCCTTATGGGAGGGGACAAATAAGGTCTAGGAGTTGTAGGCCCACGATTTTGGCATGGGGTGGGAGAAGGGTGTCCTTGGTTTTGTTCATGAGGCATTAGCAGTAGGTTCATTTCTCCAATTGAAATTTGGATGATTTCTCCAGTTGGTATTATATGCCTTGGAGTACAGGGAGAAAGGTCTTTTAAAGGTATTGATCAGTGCATTAGCTTGATCATGACATATCTCTTGGAATGTTGGAATGGTGAGACATTCCTGGGTAAAGTGAGTAGTACTTTCACAAATGTTACAAACTTTTTCATTCCTTTTAGAGATATTCTTTCCCATTTCTATTTCCTCTAATTTTCAGGCTAGGGATGCTACTTTGGCATTAAGTTCATCTTTCTTAGACTTGCCATATATGTCTCCCTTAGAATACGTGGTAGGCTTGGGCATATTTCAATTTTCTACTCTTTCTTAGTCAATCTTTCTAAGTCAACCTAGGTTTATGCCCTTTCAACTAGCCATTCCAAATACTCTTCTACCTCCTCTAGTTATTTATTCATTAGTTTTCATTACACATCATCTCTACAAACTAACACATGTTGGAATTGACTCCATAAAAGAAGCTAATGATGTGCCATGGTTCATAGCCATGATATGGGTATGTGAGCAATAGATCCTTGAACCTTTCTCAACATTGGTAGAATAACTCTTTGACCTTTTGGGTAAATTTCATTATCTTATAGTGGCATGTATTTATTTTGTGTAGGGAAAACCTTTTTAAGAATTCCTATGACATTTCATTCTAGGTCCTTATTGAACCTATTAACAGTGTATTAAACCACATTTTGGCTTTTTTATTTAAAGAGAAAGGAAATAACTTAAGGCTTATAGTATCTAAACAAATGTTTTGTGTACCTTTTGGTATTGCATACCTCATCAAACTCTTTAAGATTTAGACAAGGACTTTCACCATCTAACCCATAGAATTTACGAGGTAATTGGATTACTTGCATAGTCAATTCTAGTGCACTAACATTTTGATGAAGAATGACACAAGATGGTGTATTGGTGCACACAAGCTATAGGTAATCTCTTAGATTTTTACCATGAAAGTTTTGATAAAAATCATTATCCCCATGTTCATTATGTTAGTCCCACTCCCTACTATTATTCCTTCTCCAATCTTTGTTTAGTGGATGATTATTCCTCCTTGATAGAGGTTGATACTCATCATCCATTAGAGGTGGTGGTCCCTCATTTAAGATGAGTGGAGGGAATTGATCACCTCTAATGCTTCCAGGGGTGATTCATTCTTATATGGTTAATTAGTCATTAATGGTGACTGATTTGGTTGTATGTCTTTTTGGTAGTACTTGACTAATCTTCCGATTTTTTCATGTATCCAAAAGTGCATACAACTAAAAAGAAATTTTTTATTTTTTTTTATTTTATAATGGTAAAAACTAGTTTATGTGATGCAACCTAAATGCTAATAATAGATAAAAATAGAGCATATAATTTAAGCAAGCCTAAGGCTAGTAAGTAGACAATTTGATTGTCTTGAATATGTGAGGGCAAGAATCTTTTAGATTAACCAATCTAATGCTCCTTCTCTCATTCAGACTTGGCCCATTACTTACCAGATAGATCCTAACCTAGCCAACTGCTTCACACCCTCCTTAGTCAGTCGTAGGGGGTTTGAGTCATCGAATGTCCTACCAGAGCTAGTTATTTAAATACTAGCATAGCTAGTTAGACAGGAGCTACGAGAGTGGAAATCTATTGCCTCCTTCCAAGAGGGTTCGAAGAGCATGCGAAGGCCTCTATAAGTCTCTTCCAATTGATTTTAAATTAATTTGGAAGGCTAGGATACGTGCTTTTGTGATTATCCTAGGTGGGCAAGTGGTGATAGTTAAATTCAACCTTGATATTAGGGAGTCAAGGGCCCTTACTTATGAATTTCTACACTCCATGCCAGTTTGATTAACATATAAATCATCTTAAAGCAACAAACATACCCTAAAATGCAATTAAAAAGTAATAGAATAATGCAAGCCCTAAAATGCAACCAATATAAAATATGCTATCTATATGCAATTTTATTATCAAACAATGTAAAATTATCCTAATTATGAAAACCCTAATCTAGGAACTATAACAAGTTAGGATTGCTCATAGTGGGGTCGTGGACAAATTCTTCTTGTACAGGGGTAAGACCATTTACATTTCACCTCTACTTCCAAGTGATGATGGTCCACCCATGACTTATATTATTACAAACTTATAAATGAATTGTGATTAGAAAAAAAACAAATCCACCCTCATTGAATTCATCCAAAATAATTTTTTTAGCAATACTAATTGAGGTCCTCCATAAATTCATTCTCTAATTTCCTGCAAAATAAAAAATAGTAATAAATAATAATTCCAACAAATAGAGTGATTAAGTGCTAAAAAAATTGAAAAATGCACCTAAAAATACATAGACTGCTAAAATAACACAATTTCTAAAAAATTTAATTTTTAATTTTTTTGAATTTATTGGGTTTTTAAAATTTTTATTAAAATTTATGAAAATTCCATTGTAGGTCCTCAAAATGGTGAGTAAAACTTGTTTGATAGTTTTTTGTAAGTGCACAAGCTATTGTAGTATATTTTGTGCACTTTAAATAAATAAAAAATTTATTTAAATTTTTATCAATTTAAATAAATTTTAAATTGCTAAAAATTAAAAAATTAAATAACAATGAACTAAAAACTCAGACCTATTGATTAATTGAAATGTGCATAATTCTAAATTCAAAAGAAAGAAGAATTAAACTAAATAACAAACTAAATCAACTTCCTTAGCTTTATCATGGCCATATTCTCCACATTTGACTATATCTAAGTGGATTAACCCTCACCAATCCTTAACTGATTCTTTGATTACTGATTCAATAGTTGGATTAAGAAAATTTTCAGAGACATTAGTGATCTAGATCAAGGAAAGAAATTATGAATTAGACAACTTAAATTAATTGTCTAAACTCTAGATGTAAGATCAGAACCACTAAATCAATTAGGAATTAAACTACGATAAAGATTTGAAAGTTTATTTGAAATCTAAAGAGAAATAGATAAAAAATTAATTGGTCCTATTGTTTAAAGCTGAAACATTGATTGGGTTTAGTTAAAAACAAATAGGGATTAATCTTGTATTTAAATAACTGAGAGGGACAAAATGTAGTGAGGAAGAATGTGACTCTAGAAAGGAAAAAACATGTGAAAAGAGGAGATTTTAGGGGGGAAACTAAATTAGGCTTTTAGGGAATGAATATAAACACGTAAAAAGGAATGAATTTGGTGAAAATTTGTAAGGAATTAAAGGGAAAAACTATATTGAATAGAAAAAAAAATAGGGAAAAAACTACAAGAAGAGAAATAGGAGATGAAGGGAAATAAAAAAATTGGCTTGGAACGAGATGAGGTTTTGGGAGAGATTGAGAGAAAGAGATAGAATAGTGAAATGACAAACACAAACTAGAAGGGAGTGGGAGAATTAGAAAGAAATAGGGATCAGCTGCTGATCGGGAATGAATGAAAAGAAAAAAAAAATAGGGAAATGAAGATGAGTGACTGAGAAAGATGAGGAAATTTGCAAGGAACAAAAGAAAAAGAATAAGAGAGAAGCAGAGAATGGGCATCAATGTGGAGTTCTTTGGTTCAACCTATTAAAAATCCCAAAGAGCTTGAGAGAGAGCAACAGAGATCATATTGTCTTTTTTTTCTCCCCTTTGTTTCGTGGTTTTGAGCTATCTCAACCTTCCTCTTCTATGTTTGGTCTCTCCTTCTAATTTTGTTTGCATTCCTTGTGTTCATTCCTTCTACAAAGCTTTCCTTTCTTCTCTCTTACAAGTTTAAGCTTCTAAAGTAATCATCTTTCCTTCCAAATTTTTTTCTACCACATGTTTCCTCTCTTCTAAGTCTGCTTCCTTTTTTTTTTTTCAATTAGAAACCATTCCTCTTTTTGTAAACCATCTCTCTCTCTCTCTCTCTCTCTCTCTCTCTCTCTCTCTCTCTCTCTCTCTCTCTCTCTCTCTCTCTCTCTATTTGGCCAATTTCTGGATCCATCTTGCCATGTAATGTTCTTGTAGGGTGAGGATGATATGGTACCAATGAACATGATCTTAACCATCTAAGTCCATTATGCTTGATTTGCAACATATATAACTCAATTAGAATCATCTGAACCATACTGTAATCATCTGATCGGCTTTGGTGATCATCTGGCCATTATTTTTTGTGAATCAATGGTTAGATGATCACTTAGAACTAAAATGCAAATTTAATCTAAAATTTCAAAATTGATTCATTAAATGATCTATTTAGATGCTAATTTAGGTATATTTTAGCTAAAATTGAACACTCAACACCCCCCCAACCATCATTTTGCTAGTCCTGAGCAAAACATGCGAAAAATCATTTTTTTGAATGTGACACAAATTGTTATTTTTTAAGGTACTCACTTTGAGTGTAGCATATGCAACAAGCCCTAAAACCCCTAGGTTATCCCTAATAGATGAGTTAAGCCTCGTGAGAGTTTATAGTGAATATACTCACAAAATTCCTAAAATATTTATCAAGTCAACTCCTACTTTGTCTTAGAGAATTATCTACAATAAATTTATCAAATTTAGCATACTAATATAATTGAATAAAAAATCAAAACCCTACCCATATGTCAAATGCATTCCATTTGAGCTCAAATATTAGAGGGAGTGTGTGTGCGTGCGTGTACTCTACATATATAGTATTCTTTATCCCTAAGTAGACTATAAACTTTAAACTCCATCTGAAATATGTTTTGACCTCAAGTCTCACAATTGGCATATGCTTATAAATAAAAACTCTTAGATAAAGGGTTGAAATCATCTCTCTCTTTTAAATATGTCAACAAAGTTAATAAAATCAAATTTATGTCACATATACTCATGAAGAATGGGAGTTACTAAGGAATTTAGTTTTGATCTCTTTAGAAAGGATGTCATATTACTCTTTAAATCTTATCCATTCATATCATCATCAAGACAATATTCCTCCTAGAATCAATAGGACATGTGTGGACAAAATGTAGGCTTAGGACAAGGTTATAAAAAGAAAGGTTATATAGGATATTCAAAATCCTCCTAAAATAAATAGTGGTCTTCTACTAAAGTTGATAATTCTTCTTTACATTGTACCAAATGTATATTTCTTCAATTTTCTACATTCTTCCTATTTATATATATATATATATATATAGACTTTTTGTTTCTTTATTTTACAACTTTTGTATCTCTTTGGAGAACACTTTTTTTCTTAACATTCACTTTTCTAATATCATTACTATTTAAAAAGATATTTCTTTATTCATCTCTAACTTATCTTTCAAAAAAAAAATGGTAATGGATAATTTATACTGGTTTACAATGAGTTAAGGATAATTTGGGTGAGAAAAGAAAAGGCCTATATAAAAGACTCCTAGTGATATAAATATTATGTGGTAAGTACTTTGTCTCTAGGTTTATAACAAGGATGGCCTAAAACATTTTCTAAATTTTATATAACCTATTAGATTCAATAAATTTGTACAACTTTAAAGGTAAGGCTTTAACACTTCAAGTAATTGTCCATATTTAATAGTTGGTGGGATCAAATTTAAATTAAGCACACTGAAGAAAATTTGAATTTATTTATAACACTCTCCAAAAAAATCGAATGGCTCTAAAACTCACTTAGGTTATGAGTCTTTATTGAATTTCTTTAGGATCTCTAAGTTATAACTACTAATTAATTTAAACTGTGTATATGCAACTATGTGTATAGATCTGATTTGAGACTTAGCTTTCATGAAATACTTCAGAAAATGAGTAAAATGATGAATTAATTGTCTGCAATTCCATTAATAAGCTAAAGTTAGCTACGACATAATTTAGAAAATCCAATTCTCATTAGAGTGTAGGAATGAAACTAAAATTTCAAATTTTAAATTTTAATTAATTTTTTTTTTAAAGTAGGACAAAAAATGAATATGGTGATGTAGAAAACAAATAATTCTAAAATACAAAAATACAAAAATTGATACAGAGCGATCAGGTCTACTTAATCTTGACAAATAGGATCATCAAAAGTTGTTGACTTAACTTTTGGATTCTCATACTCTATGAAAGGCTTTAAATGTTGATCATTCACTTTAAAAGTTTGATCAGTCCTAACATCTTCAATCACTATAATCCCATATGGAAAAGCTTCTTGACAATATATGAACTAGTCTATCAACATCCAGGCATCTCTGGAAAGAGATGACACCATCGAAATATACAATAAAACTACTAGGATATAGTAAAGGATTTTCTATGGATATTTTTATCAGGGAACACTTTCCTATTACTCTCATATGTTTCCTACCTAATCTCCTCCAACACATTGAGCTGGAGTTTCCTATATGAGCCTGCTTGTCCATGTTAAAATTAAAGGTCTTATTTGCCTAGTAGGCTCTATGTTCCAATTCCAGTAGCAAATGGTAGCCCTTATCATATGCAATATGATATATAGACATGCCAATTGGGGTCGAATGTGCAGTCCTAAAACCCTAGAGCACATCGATTAGTTGAAGAGACCAATTATTACAATCATGATTAATAGTCTTTTGTAGAATTTGTTTTATTGCCTGTTTAGATGCTTCTACTTGTTCACTTGTTTGTCGGTGATATAGTGTTGCAACTTTATGGGTGATGTTATACTTTTTCATGAGAGCTTCAAAAGCTTAGTTGCGAAAGTATGTATCGTTGTCACTTATAATGCTTGATTGGTCCTAAATATAGAAAAATATTTTCTTTTAAGAATTTAACAACTATTTTATGATCATTATGCCTACATGGGATAGCATTAATCCATTTAGTCGCATAATCTATAGCCATGAAGATATAAATATAGACAAAAGGTGGGAATAGTCCCATGAAATTAATGTCCCAGTAGTTAAAAACCTCAATGACAACGATACGATTGAGAGGCGTCATATTTTTTCCTGTTATTCCTTATAAATTTTGACATAGCTCACATGATATACAAAACATATGTGTGTCTTTGAACAATAAAGGCCAACAAAAGCTGGTGTAGTTCCAATTATTACTTGCAAGAGCAGGAATCAAAGTAGCATGATTTCACAGAAGTGAGGTCGATGCCCCAAGGATTCTCATAGGTTTGTGTGCAATTGGAATCTTATTTGGATTACTTATCCAGTCCAAAAGACATTAGATGTTGATTTAATATAGGAATTAGAAATATGCATAAAATTTAAAACTTGAACAAAAAAGGAACTTTTTAAAACGAAGGCTTTCCAAAACTAAGATTAGAACTTCTAAGTATGAAATTATAAACTTCCTATAACAAACACACATTCAAGAAAATAAACATGAATAACTTAGAAACCAAAAGATGAATGAACTTTCTAAAGTAGAAATTAGAAACTTTCTAAATATGAGAGTTCCTAAAGGTAAACTTATAAACTATCATTAGAAACTTCCTATTAACTAAGATCTAATCTAAGCATTCAACTAATCATAAGCACTGCATAATATAAAATCTAAATACATACTAAACATGATCAAACTAAACTAGCATTCAACTAATATGGGCAATAAATCAAAGCATGCGTGATAAGGAAACATGGACAGAAAGAGTGAGCATGGAACTTTAGAAAGAAGATGCATGTAACAACTTTATTATTTGAATGGTATCTATTATAAGAGAGGTGTGCATCATTCTAATACATGAAATAACATAACATGCCCCAAATTCCTAAAATGAACACCATCTATTTATCATTTTTGTGAACCAAAAAGAACAGAAACCAAGGGAAAAGGAAGAAAAGATGGGAAACAATTCTGAAGGCTAAAAGATGATGATGATGATGATGATGATGATGATGATGATGATGGATGATCCAAAGGAGAAACAACAAAATATGGAAAACAAATCTAAAAGCTAAAAGAAGATGATGGATGATGGATGATAACTAGAAAGGAAAATAAAGTGAAATCTAAGGCTAACAACTAAAGAAAAGCAAGAACACTAACCTTGATTGAATGTTTAAAAGGATGGTCCAAACAACATTTCTCTTGGCTATCACTACAAGAGATTGATGGCCCTTGGATGAATGATAATTAGAGCACCAAATTCAAGAAAAATATCATGGAATATTTCCAAAAAGTCATGTGCATGAACCCAAGGAAAACAAGACTTCCTAAATGGAAGAAAAGTTGCATGGTAAACAAGATGGAGAGATGTCTAGTGAGGCACGAAGGATGCATAGAGAACCACCCTTGAAGAAGGCGTGGAGAAGATTGATGGTTAATGGTGTGGAGAGATCCTTTTTAATATATGAGTTTCACTCATCTAAAGAGATAAAATTTTCTTATCTTTATCTTAATAAAGATAGGAAAGAAGGATAAGATAAGGAAGAAGATAAGATAAGATAAGATAAGGAAGAGAGAGGTAGTTGGACAAGGCAAGGAGACTTAAGAAGAGGAAACAAGGAAGGAGGATTTAAGAAGTGGGAAACCTTGGAAGGGAAGATTGCACAAAATCATGCTTGATCTCCCTTCTAAGTGTGACATGATGGAGAGGAGAGAGAGATATGGAGAGATGGAGCAAAAGAGGATAGTTTAAAGACGTAGGTCTGTCTTATGATTGTTCCACTTAGTAAGCCACCTACCCATGTTGATAGAATCTAAGTTTTCTCCTATTTTTTTCTCTTCAAAACATGATTTTTTCAAGTTGAAAAATGGCTTGCAACTTCCTCTAAACATGTGGACCCATGTTGTAACACCCTTAATTTTTGTAAGGAGATTGAATAAATAATGAAATTAAAAATTCCAAGGAAAATCAGGGTGGAATATTAGGGTTATTAAAAATGCACTTCTCATAGAAGTGGAAACAAGGTTGGAAATTTAGATATTTGAAATATAAGTCAAAAATTGGCTTGGATAGACTATAAGTTTGTCCAATTCTGAGTTTGGGAGAAAAATCTATATTTTTCTCAATTTTTAACCTAAAAAGGAAAAAATGTAATTTCACCTCACAATCAAGGTATAAGACATGTATAACTAACAACATACTTGGTGAACTGATTAAAATGACACTAAGTATGTCAAAATCCTAGATCATATGAAAATTTTGTATTTTTCTACATTTTTCAACAAAAAGGGAAAAATTGTCACTTCACATTAATGTGGGCCCCACAAATGTGGAGCAACAGTATGGAAACATCAATAATTGGTCAAACCACTACCATCTGCTAGTGGAGATAGAGGTGAAAGTGGGAGAATTCTTTTCAATATAAAATTGAAAAGAGAAAAAAATAATTATAAGGAGAAAATGATTAAATTTTTTAGAAAATGCCTATAAACACCTCAGAAAAATTCCCAAAAATGTTCATAAAATTCACCATGAAATTCCCCAACTCATCCTCTAATTCTAACTCCAAATTCCCTCTCCTTCTCTACTTTCTCCCTCTTTTCCTCTCTTTCTTTTCTTATTTTCAATTTTACCCCTAAGTGGAAAACCTATAGAAATCCAGTGATCTAATGCTCATACTAGAAATCCAAACTGTCAAATCAATTTGTAACAAGCTTATGTATAAAATCCCTATGCTAATTGCATGATCCTCTAGCGATTTCATTGGAAGATCACAAATTATGTCATCTTCAGCATAGTTCACTTTTCGGTGACGATTTTCTAAATTTTGGCAGGATCTTCTCTTTTGGACACTTCTAAGTAGGTTTTATATCTCTTTATTTTTATTTTTTAATATATTTTTCCTAAAATTGGGTTGCCGGACTGGTTTTCCAGCCAAAATTCTAAAAAAACTAGTATCCAAGATGCAGGCCAAGAACACCATCAACAACGCCTCAAATGGAAAATCTAATAGTCCAATGGATTTAGAAGGCCCAAAAACCTTAGGAACCATGATCACAGTAAGTTTTATTTTTCATCTGGACCCGTAATTTTAAGAAATAAAATTTAACAATCCAGAATCAATCTGAACAGTTGAAATTGTTGGAAACTTGAAATTTCAATTCCAAACTCAATTTAAATCCTAATCTAGATCAGAAAGAAGCTATAGATTCCTTGTATTGTGTATAATATAATTAAATAATGATATTGAGGTTTCTAATTTGATTTATATGAAATAAATTTTAAAGTTTGTTCCAATAATAGTGGATCATGATCAAATTGATGTTAAAATGGAAATCTGATCAGATGGATGGATGGATCTAGGACATGTAAAAGCATTAGGATCAATGATCATAGTAGAATTTCCAACCATCTAGATTAGTTAAATTGATCAAAACATTACAGATTAAGATCATTCATTAAAAATGGTTGAAAACTTAAAAATGAAATTCCTCACTCATTTTAAAACAAATTTTTTATCAGGAAGATTTTATGAATAGATATTGATGAGGGGAACCTACTGAACCCATAAAAATAATATTTTAATCATTAAAAATTTCTATTATTTAAAAATACACCTACTAACACCCTTAATCAAGTAGATCTAGGGTGATCAGAAGTGAGGGTTTGGATCCATTAAGGATATCATGATGATAAATGATCATGGGGATGGTTGGATTGGACTGACATGAGCTAAATTAAAGTTTAGACCATTGAAAGTAAAAATGATCATGGAAAATCCCAATGGATCCTCTTGAACTGGTAGATCAAGAATGATCAGATTAGATCAACCTATAAAAGTGATGATCTAAGGCTAATATCATGTTATTAGGGATGTTGGATCAATAAAAAATGAGAAAGATCAAGAGTTGTCTCTTAATGGAACATTAACCCTAGATCTAAAAGATGGACAAATCATATGGTTGGATCATAAGGATAAATTGATCATATGTTTAGTTAATTGTCTTTAATATTAGATTTGATTTAATTATGATCCATGTCAAGTTTCCAATTTCAGTATAATTTTCTTTAATTTTTTAGATTAAAATGTTGTTAATATTCTAGTTAATTGTTTTATTAGCAAATTTAATTCATGTCAAATTTTCAATTCTAGCATGATTGTCTTTAACTTCCTTAGATTTAGATTTATTAGTGTAATTTCTTTTAATTTCCTTTACATTAGTAGAGCTATGAAAAATACGTTAAAAGGGGTAATTAATGAAATATAGTTAGACTTCACAAAATACACATGTACATCATGAGAAATAATCATGTAAGGGCTATAGTGAGTACGACAATATAAGGGGTGGATTTTCCATTTCCTTGGCCCAACTTAGGAGCATAATAAACCTCCAAAGATGACATAGTAATGTTCATGGTATTAATTAAAATTAAGTAGAAATAAACATAGGGTTATGAGCTCATAGGACCTTATTGAAGGATGAGCTAAGGCTATCCCATTTCATGTTATTCATCGTGGTTAAGGGGGTTTCTAATGAGCCTTGCTGTCCCTCCACCTTCTATTGATGTTTGTTGAGGTCTAAACGCCTCCTTACATGAGGATTGAATTAACCACGTTGTGAATGGCACGTATTTGATAAACCTTGGCCAATTGGAAATAAGAGGAGCTTCTAGATTTAGCGATGAATAAATTATCCTCAATCTAATGAAACAGTAACTGGTTGAGAAATAATAATAAGTGCATAAAAGGTTAGCAAATTATCTAACCCTAATAATAATAATTATAAATAAGATAAGAAAGATCAAACAAGATGCAAGAGAGATCTGGAATGATCACAAATAAAAACAAAAGAAATATAATGTATAGTATTGTTCTTTGATTTTACTTATAGTGTAGATTGTGAGTTTAGAAGGTTTGAAACCTTGATCATATATGATTCAAGGAAAATTAGGGCATCCTTCATAGGATAACCCAAATACATATAGAAAGAATACTTGTATAAAGGAATAACTTTATTCATATGGTTTGACACTTGTATGAATCATGACCATGATAGATAATATGGAGTGAATACCACTTTGAGATAGGTGGATGTACAAGAATGCATTAAAGATCCATGTGTGTGTGTGTGTGTACATGATCTTCTGTCAGGAATTATAGACCTTCATGATATAAGTATACTTGTGGTATCTTAGAATAATAATGCTCCAAGCAAATGCTCCAACCAAGTGATCCAACCCCATGATCCATCCAACTGATCCAATCTAATGATCCAATCAAACGATGAGAAATTAATGAGATGTGTGGACTAAGAAAACCCTAGGCATAGGGCATATAAAATATTATAGCCTTAGTTAAACAGAAACATCGTCTGATATGTACAATGTATTTTACATACAAGTGTGGTGGCTTGTGATTTTGTTTTACACAGGCTTAGGCTTGGGGATGCTATACTAGGGAAGTTATAAGGGTTTAGCCACCCGCTTCCTGAAATGTATGATATGATGGATACTATGCCTAAAGAGAGGCTAAAAGTTGGATGGGGCAATCATGGGAAGCCCGCCACTGTCACAGCCATAGTCCTCACCCATGTGGATAAGGATTTTGTTATTTCCATAGTTGGTATCAGTGGATTATTATGCAGTTATCCAAGTGCACTGTATGAATTTAGACTGCGGTGTAATAGTCCTTAAGTATTTTGCATTATGATGCACATATGATAGGCATAGTGAAATTCCATGGAAGATGAGATGCCAAGTGTGATGAAATACATGAGTTCCTAGAGAGAAAATCCCCATATGAGATTTGGCTAAATATTGATCTCCTAAGTGGAAGTATAGCCAAGGGAAGGAAATTCTTTTGAGCATTTTCACTATTTTAATGGGTTTACCCTATACTATATATAAATGATGTATGTACTCTATGATTAGATGGTCCATGAATGGGTAAACATGATAGAATGATGAATGAGATGTCATATTCTTATATTAATGAACTATTATATTCTTATATCCCCTACCAAGCATAGCTTGCTGAGATATTGTAAATGTTTGAATGTTTACAATATCTCAAATACAGGAAAGGAGACTTGATGATGTATGGCTTGAAGAGCCCA
Organism: Warburgia ugandensis; assembly: GCA_035236585.1. NCBI lineage: Eukaryota > Viridiplantae > Streptophyta > Magnoliopsida > Canellales > Canellaceae > Warburgia > Warburgia ugandensis. The sequence continues at coordinate 54,259,571 of CP141133.1, read as the reverse complement.
AACGCTACCAGACTAACCAGGATATCTTCTTTGAAGATTGTGAAACCAGACTATGTTCTTTGTATTTGGACAATGGATTGTAATTATAATACAAGGGCTATGTAAAGTGAACTACTAGATGATTCCTACTATTCAATAAAATTTTATTTTGATACAAAAATCTTTGTGTGTATTATGTATGTTGAGGTGAGACTTGGGTTGTGTTAGAAATTTATTTAAAAGAAAATAATTCCTCCCGCATTATTTGTAAAAAAATTTTACTACTAAGGGCCTTGCCTTTGAAAAATGTATTACAAAATGTGTTACAAAAACCCGGGTTGTCACAATTGGTATCAGAGCCATCCATCCAATCACTTACAGCCCCAATATGTCCAAAGGAATAATCCAAAGTATGTTAGAGTAGAATTGGGTATATAGAATACTTATATAGGAAATTTAGTGTGTGAGTAGATGCCACCTAAAAGGACAACTAGGTGGACGGCTCCAAACGTATTTGAGAATGTCATGGAAGGATCATCTAGGAATAATCTGGAGGAGGTGATGAGTAGAATATTAATGAATTTTCTTCCTTAGATTCAACAGACTCATGTCGTATCAACTCCAATTGAGGGACCAAGTGCTCAGGCCCAAGCTCAACCTGAAGTAGGACCCAGTTCATCCATACCAATACAGGACACGCCAACTCTAGTATAGGATCATTCTTCACCTGTACCTAGTGGAGCATTGGGAACCTCTCAATTGACACTGAAAAAAGCAGACAAGATGGTGTAAAGGTTTTAGAAGATGGTCCACAGCTACAATGGCAAGGGTGATGCTGAAAATGCTGAAGAGCGGATCTATGAAGTAGAAAAGACCTTTAGTGTGTTGAGGACTCCAGAGGATTTAAAGGTCAAGCTAGCCACTTATATATTGAAGTAAGAAGTGGCCTTCTGGTGGAGATCAGCAAAAAGAAATTTCTTCCCCAATCCTGAAGAAATTTCATGGGAAAAATTTAAGGAAGTTTCAACAACAAATATTTTCCCATTCATGTGCAATCCCGAAAGGAGGAGTTTCTAAATCTACGACAAGGAAATCTCTCAGTCGTAGACTGTGAAAACAAGTTCATTCAACTGAAGAGGTTTGCAAGTCATATTTGTGACATTGAAAGACATACAGTGGATCACTTTATGGATGGATTAAATCCAGGGCTAAGAACGAAGGTGCTAGGAACCAAACCTATGACCATGTACGAGTGTGTCGAGATGGCCTCTAAATTCGAAGAAGACTATAAGAAAAACCAATTCATTAGATTGGGAGGAGGGGACAATTATTATCAAAAACCCTTCAAGATGGGCAAGAGACAGCCAAACAACTTTAGGTCTTCTAGCTAGCAGGGGAATCAAGCTAAATGAAGACCATGGCCCAAATGTAAAGTATATCATCCAGGCAATGTGTGTCCCAATCCTGTGCCACAACCACAGTGACCTCTTATCAAAATGTTACAATTGCGGTGAGTTAGGGCATCTCTCTCATAATTGCAACAAACCATTGGTAGTTAAGAGTGCAAAGCCTAAGAATGTATCGCGTCATCAAGGAAGGGTGTTTGCCATTACTGATGGAGAGGCCGGAACATCAAATGTAGTTATTAAAGGTACATTGCTAGTATCCAATCACCATGCTAAAGTACTGTTTGATTCTAAATCTACCCATTCTTTCATATCATGTATATGTGCATCTAGTATACAATTGATAGTGACGAAATTGGAATTCCATCTAGATGTGATGACACTAGTGGGTAAAATAGTTAAATTACAAGAATATCTTCAAGATGTACCTATTGAAGCATGGGGGCAAAGAATGGATATAGACCTCATTTTACTAAACATGGTAGATTTTGACATAATACTAGGTATGGATTGGCTAGCAAAATACTGGGTAATTATGCATTGCCATAAAAAGAAAATCACTTTTAACATACTAGGAGAAGAAACACTAGTATTGCATGGAAGACCAAATGACTCGAACAAATCCATCTTATCAGCTGTGAAGGCTAACAAATATGTGTCCAAGGGATGTTAGGCATTTTTAACAATTGTAGTTTCTTTGGATGTTGAACAGTCCAAGATAGAAGAAATCAATATAGTTAGGGAATTACAAGATGTGTTTCCTGAAGAACTCCCAGGTTTACCTCCCCATAGGAAAATTAAGTTTACCATCGAAGTAATTCTTGGTACAACTCCAATTTCTAAAGCACGCTATAGGATGGCCCCAATTAAGTTGAGGGAATTGAAAAATTAACTGCAATAATTGTTGGACAAAGGGTTTATTTGACCAAGTAGCTCACCATGGGGAGGACCAGTGATATTTGTGAAAAAGCAAGATGGGTCTATGAGGTTATGTGTCGATTATCAGATGTTGAACAATGTGACAATAAAAATTAGGTACCCTCTACCCCACATTGATGATCTCTTTGATCAACTCCAATCTACTAAGGTCTTTTCCAAAATTGACCTTAGATCAGGATATCATCAATTGTGTATGAAAGGTGAAGCTATACCCAAAACTGCATTCAAAATATGGTATGGACATTATGAATTTTTGGTTATGTCTTTTGGATTGACCAATGCTCCTGTTGTATTTATGGACTTGATGAATAGAATTTTCAAGGAATGTTTGGATAAATTTGTAATTGTGTTCATCGATGATATACTGATTTAATCTGCCAGTATACAGGAACATTTACGGATTGTATTAAGCACACTTAGAAGACAGAAAATATTTGGAAAATTTAATAAGTGTGAATTTTGATTGGGAAAAGTCAACTTTCTAAGGCATATAATTTCCCAGAATGGAGTAGAGGTAGACCCAACCAAGGTGGAAGCAGTAATGAATTGGGAACAGCCAAAGACAGTAATGGAAATACGAAGCTTTTTGGGGTTAGCTAGATATTATCATAGATTTATCCAAAGATTTTCTTGTATAGCTCTTTCTTTGACTATAAAAGGAGTACAATTTACTTTGGACTAATGAATGTGAAAGGAGTTTCCAAGAGTTAAAGAGGAGATTAACTGCAACACCAGTATTGACCCTACCATCAGGGAGTGGAGGTTATGAGATATACTATGATGCTTGAGGAAAAGGGTTAGGAAGTGTATTGATGCAAAATGGAAAGGTCATTGCTTATGCTTCATGACAACTGAAGAAACATCAAATGAACTACCCTGTACACGACCTAGAACTTGCGGCGGTAGTGTTTGCCTTAAAATTTTGGCGACATTACTTGTACAAGGAGAAATTCAATGTATTCACCGATCACAAGAGCCTCAAGTATATTTTCACCCAAGCTGATCTAAATATGAGACAAAGAAGGTGGATGGAATATATTAAGGAATATGATTTTGTAATTCAATGCCATCTTAGAAGGGCTAATGTAGTGGCTGATGCAATAAGTAAGCAAACAAAAGCAGTATTGGCTAATTTCACCATTAAGTCAGATTTTGTTGAACAAATCTTCAAGGCCCAAGAAAGGGATATAGCAACCTAGGAAATGTGTAAAAGGGTAGGGGTTAGTAAAACTTCAGATGGGGGTGTTTGGTTTCAAGGAAGACTTGTAGTTCCCTTGAGTTTGAGAAAAGCACTACTACAAGAAGCCCATCAATTCAAATTTTCTATACACCCTGGAGGAACAAAAATGTACCAAGATTTAAAAAGAAACATTTGGTGGGAAGGTATGAAAAGAGATATACAGGAATGTGTGGCTAAGTGCTTAACTTGCCAACAAGCGAAAGCTAAACATCAAAGACCAGCTAGTTTGTTACAAACCCTGGAATTACCAAAATGGAAATGGGATCACATCACCATGGACTTTGTAGTAGGATTACCTACAACTCGGATGGGTCATGATATGATATGGGTAATCGTATACAAGCTAACTAAGTCGACACATTTTCTTCCAATTAAACAAAACTAATATGTCAACAGTTTAGTCCAGTTGTATGTAAAAGAGATAGTAAATCTTCATGGGGTCCCACTCTTCATCATCTTTGATTGCGATGGAAGATTTACCTCTAGAAGCTTGAAGAGTATGCAACAGGCATTGGGGACATCACTCAAGTATAGTACAGCTTTTCATCCTCAACCAAATGGCCAGTTAGAAAGGACTATTTAGACCATAGAAGATATGTTAAGGTCCTATGCATTAGACTGGAGAGGAAATTGGGATGAACATCTTCTACTAATGGAGTTCATGTATAATAACAGTTTCCATGCAAGTATCGATATGGCACCATAGGCATTGTATGAACGATCATGTCGATCGCCAACTTGTTCGGATGAAGTGGGAGAGGAGAAATTGATAAAATAGAAACTCATGGAACAGTGTATAGACAAGGTTAGAATAATAAAGAAAAGATTGTTGGTCGAGCATAGTTGTCAGAAAAATTATACGAATAAAAGATGTCGAACCCTAGAATTCTAAGTAAGTGACCACGTGTTTTTAAAGGTTTCACTCATTAAGGGAGTGATGAGGTTCGGAAGCAAGGGAAAACTCAGTCCGAAGTATATGGTCCTTTTGAAATTATGGAAAGGGTTGGTCTTAAGGCTTACAAATTAGCCCTACCACCCCAACTCTCAAAGGTACACAACATATTTCACGTATCCATGTTATGGAAACACATTCCAGATGAGACTCATATGCTTCAAAGGATATCAGAGGTGTTAAATCCAAATTTAACCTTTAAAGAAAGGGAAATTTGGATCTTGCACAAGAAAGAGCAATAATTGAGGACCAAATCTATCCCTTTAGTTAAGGTATTGTGGCAACATCATATGGTCGAGGAAGCTACCTAAGAATTAGAAGAGGAAATGAAAAAGTTGTATCCTAGTATGTTTGAGTGATTGTAAATTAGAAATTTTGAGGACGAAATTTTTTTGTAAGGGGGGTAGATTGTAGCACCCCTAATTTTTGTAAGGAGATTGAATAAATAATGAAATTGAAAATTTCAAGAAAAATCAGGTTGGAATATTAGTGTTATTAAAAATGCACTTCTCATAGAAATGGAATCAAGGTTGGAAACATAGATATTTGATATGTACGAGGAAAATCGGCTTAGATAGACTATAAGTTTGTCCAATTCCGAGTTTAGGAGAAAATCTATATTTTTCTCAATTTTTAACCTAAAAAGGGCCAAAATGTAATTGGACCTTACAATCAAGGTATAAAACATGTATAACTAAAAACATACTCAGTGAATAGATTAAAATGACACTAAGTACGTCAAAATTTAAGTTCGTATGAAAATTTTATATTTTTCTACATTTTTCAACAAAAAGTGCAAAATGATCATTTCACATTAATGTGGGGCCCACAGATGTGGGGCATCAGTATGGAAACATCAATAATTGGTCAAACCACTACCAACTGGTAGTGGAGATAGAGGTGGAAGTGGGGGAATTATTTTTTATATAAAATTCAAAAGAGAAAAACATAATTATTAGGTGAAAATCATTAAATTTTGTAGAAAATGCCTATAAATACCCCAGAAAAATATTCATAAAATTTCCCACAAAATTCACCAACTCCTCTGATTCCAACTCCAAATTCCCCATCCTTCTCTACTTTCTCCCTCTTTTCTCTCTTTCTTTTCTTATTTTTAGTTTTACCCCTAAGTGGAAAACCTATAGCAATCCAGTGATCTAAAACTCATACCAGAAATCCAAACTATCACATAAATTTGTAACAAGCTTATCTACAAAATCCCAATGTAATTGCCTGCTCCACTGGTGATTTCATTGGAATATCACAAATTATGTCGTCTCCAACATAGTTTAATTTTTGGTGAGGATTTTCTTAATTTTGGCAAGATCTTCTCTTCTGAACACTTCCAAGTAGGTTTTATATTTCTATATTTTCCCTAAAATTGGGTCATCGAACTGGTTTTCCAACCAAAATTCTAGAAAAACTAGTACCGGTGATGCAAGCCTAGAACACCATCTACGACACCTCAAATGGAAAATCTGAGTTGTCCAATTGATGTTAAAATGGAAATCTGATTTGATGGATGCATCCAGGACATGTCAAAACCTTAAAATCAATTATCAAAGTAGAATTTCCAATCCTCTAGATCAGTTAAATTGATCAAAACATTATAGATTAAGATCAGCCGCTAAAAATGGCTAAGAACTGAAAAATGAAATTCCTCACTCATTTTAAGTTTGGTTTTTGATCAGGAATATTCTAACAATAAATATTGATTAGGGTAACCTATTGAACCCATAAAAACAATATTTTAATCATTAAAACTTTCTATTATTTAAAAATACACCTATTAACACCCTTAATCAAGTTGATCTGGGTTGATCAGAAGTGAGGGTTTGGATCCATTAAAGATATAATGATGATAAATCATCACGAGAATGGTTAGATTGGACTAACGTGAACCAAATTAAAGTTTAGAGCATTGAAAGTAAAAATGGTCATGGAAAATCCCAATGGATCCTCTTGATCTGGTAGATCAAGAATGATCAGACCAGATCGACCTATAAAAGTGATGATCTAAGGCTAATATCATATTATTAGAGATTTTGGACCAATAAAAAACATGAAATATCAAGGGTTGTACTCTTAAAGGAATATTAACCCTAGATCTAAAAGATGGACAAATTGGATGGTTGGATCATAAGGATAAATTGATCATATGCTTAGTTAATTGTCTTTAATAGTATATTTGATTTAATTATGATCCATGTCAAGTTTCCAATTTTAGTATAATTTTCTTTAATTTTTTAGATTAAAATGTTGTTAATATTCTAGTTAATTGTTTTATTAGCAAATTTAATTCATGTCAAATTTTCAATTCTAGCATGATTGTCTTTAACTTCCTTAGATTTAGATTTATTAGTGCAATTTATTTTAATTTCCTTTACATTAGTAGAGTTATGAAAAATACATTAAAAGGGGTAATTAATGAAATATAGTTAGACTTCACAAAATACACATGTACATAATGAGAAATAATCATGTAAGGGCTATAGTTAGTAGGACAATACAAGAGGTGGATTTTCCATTTCCTTGGCCTAACTTAGGAGCATAATAAACCTCCATGAATGACATAGTAATGTTTATGGAATTAATTAAAATCAAGTAGAAATCAACGTAGGGTTATGAGCTCATAGGACCTTATTGAAGGACGAGCTAAGGCTATCCCATTTCATGTTATTTATCATGGTTAAGGGGGTTTCTAATGAGCCTCGCTGTCCCTCCACCTTCTGTTGATGTTTGTTGAGGTATAAACGCCTCCTTAAATGAGAATTGAATTAACAATGTTGGGAATGACATGTATTTAGTAAACCTTGGCCAATTGAAAATAAGAGGAGCTATCTACATTTAGAGATGAATAAATTATCCTCAATCTAGTAAAACAATAATTGGTTAAAAAATAATAATAAGAGCATAAAAGGTTAGCAAATTATCTAACCCTAATAATAATAATAATTGTAAATAAGATAAGGAAGATCAAACAAGATCCAAGAGAGATCTTGAATGATCACAAACAAAAAGATAAGAAATATAATGTATAGTATTGCTCTATGATTTTACTTATAGTGTAGATTGTGAACTTAGAAGGTTTGAAACCTTAATCATATATGATTTAGGGAAAATTAGGGCATCCTTCATAGGATAACCCAAATACATGTAGAAAGAATACTTGTATAAAGGAATAACTTTATATGTATGGTTTGACAGATGTATAAATCAAGACCATGATGGACAATAAGGAGAGAATACCACTTTGAGGTAGGTGGATGTACACGAATGTATTAAAGATTCATGCGTGTGTGTATATACATGATCTTCTATCTAGAATTATAGACCTTCATGATATAAGTATACATGTGATACCTTACAACAATAATGCTCTTAGCAAATGATCCAACCAAGTGATCCAGGTGCACTGTACGAATTTAGACTGCATCATAGTAGTCCTTGAGTATTTTGCATTATGATGCACATATGATAGGCATAGTGAAATGCCTTGGCATGATGAGATGCCAAGTGTGATGAAATACATGAGTTCCTGGAGAGAAAATCCCCATATGAGATTTGGCTGAATATTGATCTCCTAAGTGGAAGTATAGCTAGGGGAGGGAAATTTTTTTGAGTATTTTCTCTATTTTAATGGGTTTAGCCTATATATAAATGATGTATGTATTCTATGATGAGATGGTCCATGAATGGGTAAACATGATAGAATGATGAATGAGATATCGTATTCTTGTATTAATGAACTATTATATTCTTGTATCCCCTACCAAGCATAGCTTGCTGAGATATTGTAAATGTTTGAATGTTTACAATATCTCAGATATAGGAAAGGAGACTTGAGGACGTATAGCTTGAAGAGTCCAGACGCTACCAAACTAATCAGGGTATCTTATTTGAAGATTGTGAAACCAAACTATGTTCTTTGTATTTGGACAATGGATTGTAATTGTAATACAAGGGCTATGTAAAGTGAACTACTAAATGATTCCTGGTATTCAATAAAAATTTATTTTGATACAAAATTCTTTATGTGTATTATGTATGTTGAGGTGAGACCTGGGTATTGTTACAAATTGATTTAAAAGAAAATAATTCTCACTACATTGTTTGCAAAAAAATTTTACTACTAAGGGCCCTGCCTTTGAAAAATGTATTACAAAATGTGTTACAAAAGCCCAGGTCATCACACATGTAGCATGGCTTAGATATCTTAAGTGGCTTCTCTTTTGTGGATCTTAACTTGGTGGCTTTTGCTTCATAGACCATGTGGCTTAGGTGGCTTGCATGGCTTGACTTCTCGTGCAAAGGTGGTGAAATTAAACTACATTTCAGATGGATTTTGCATGGTCCTTATCTAGTAACCTTGAATTCTACCAATTGATTTTGGAATCCATATGCTTGCTCTTGAATGATCCTAACCCTTACTTGAACTTTGAAATGATAGAAAATGGTTCCCAATCTCTGTGGGTTGATTTGGCTCATTGGTTATCATCTAAGGCAATCTGGACCTTAGATCATTCTTTTAACACCTACAAAAGACCACATACTTTGGATTAGCTTTTGCACCTACAAAATATCATATTTTTGGATTAGCAGTTTAGAAATATATGTGTAATGAATGTTAAAAATTTTCTAGAATAATGCCCTATTTTCTATGACACATGTACTGCTAATTGGGTACTTTTTATACAAAATTGACTAATTATCACTTCCCCAACTAGCTTTTTTCTTATCTCAAGAAAAACATGCAAAAAATCATGAAACCCCAAATGACTATCATTTTCGTAAGCACTCACAATTGCATTTAATATATGCAATAAGCCTTTAAGCCCATAGGTTATCCTAGTGGACGAGTTAGGCCTTGGGAGGGTTTGGAGAGAATATACCCACAAAATTCAATAAAGTTAAGTTTTGTAGTTTTTTTCAAAGAATTCTTGTCCACTAGTACTCTACTAGTTTTAATTACTTAATAAAGATGAAATAAAAATTCTGCAAATTACCCACATACTAAAGCTATTTTATTACAGTTATGTCTCAGAGACCAATGTGTATGGGCTACATAAGTCTGGACTTCTAAGTAGAGATGCTTTAATCTATCAGAAAGATGTCTTCACCTCAATTTCTCACTGGTATACAATCAGAAATGAAGCTCTCAGAAAAGGGTCAAACAACTCCTCTCAATATGTGATCGGATCCAGCGACACAAATGGTTCACATAAACTTATGCACATAGGTGATACAAAGAATTGTAATCCCTAAGAATGGATACCATTAGCAAGGCCAAGGGTAGTGCATCTTAATTCCTTAATAGTTACTTCCTCATTAAGACTATATTCCACCTTAAGATCAACAGGACTTTATATGGGATGTAACTTAGGTTTGGGACCAGTTCTGAAAGAAAGGAGAAATGATTCAAAGTTTCAAATCTAAGTAGAGGTGTTCAATGAATGTTGCACAACTTTTCTTCTGACTGCACTAAAGTGAATCTCTTTTTTACTTATGCTTCCTCTCTTCATCCACAACTTTTCTCTTTCTTTGACTCTTTAAAGGAACATATTTTTCTTTGTAAATACTTTGATGTTTTTCATTTCTTAGATTTTTATCATTTTTGAACTTTTCCTACCATCTCTATTCATTTTTGAATGATAGGTAATAGATATTTAATTACATTTGTGGGTTAAGGTAGATAGGTTTTGAAAAGCAAAGGCTTACCAAAAGGCTAAAAGGGATCTAACTAGTGGTATAATATGCTTGTTAGGCTTTATGTCTTTGGGCTAAAATAAGGATGACCAATATCATTTCCTAAGTTTCTTAAAGCCTATCAGATTCAATAAATGTGTAGGAAAGTTAGTACTACCATTGGTGATGCTTGAAAATTGACGAAGATAAAGATATTAGGATCTTCCGAAGTAGATATTCACACAAGAAAATATCGATTTATATAGATAACCATTAGAAAGATGATAGTCTCTAATACTCACTCGGTGTAGGTCTCCATTGATTTTTCTCAACATCTCTAAGTCATAACCATCTATCGTTCTAGACTATGCACTGTGTATAAGTGTGTACTAATATTTAAGTTCATAAATACTTCAAAACATGAATAAAATGCAAAATTAATCATATACATGTCTATTATAGGTTAAAGTAGGAGAAATATTAAGATTCAAAAATTTTGATTCTTATCATAGTAAAGGAACTTGACCTTAAAAACTTGAAAAAATCTCAAAAGAATTTTGAAACATAGGACTCCTATATGCTAACTAGGTAATGTATAAAAATGAGACTCTGAAAACACTGTGTTGCTTCCAATGAGCACTAATTTTATTGATAAGTATTTGATTTAGTATAAAAAGTACCCAATTAGTATCCCATATGCTGCAAATTATAGTATTATTTCTAAGGTTTTTTCATTTCATAACACGTGTATTTCTGACCAAATAATTCAAAAGTTTGATAATTTGTAGGCTCAAAAGCTAATCCATAGTATGTGAATGATCATAATTTTCTAACATTTAATAAGAGTTTTTCATATTTTTTAGTAAATGAGAAGATGATCCAATGGTCTATACTATACTTTGCAAAGTTTTTCATGGGTCCAATTATGAGTTAGCTCGCCAGGGGTGCAGGAGGTGGAGCCCCCAAAAGGTCCATAAAAAATCATGTCCTATACTTCTATAGCCATCTTGAAAATTATTGTAGGGAAAGCAAAGAAGGCAATGGATAATGTCAAAGGTGATTAAAATGATCCATCCAAAAATCCATGCATTTCCATCAATTTTCATGAGAATTGAAGCCATACATAGTTTCCTAGTCCAACTAGGAAACCTAAGGAAGCCATGCTACTCAATCAATTATTGAAGCCACTTAATCTACCGAGGAATGAGTTGTCAAAGTGAGCCATCAAGCCATAGATGAATGCCACATGGAGCCACATGAATGGAGCATTAATTTAAGCAATTATCCTATGCTAAAAGTGTGATTTCCAAGTGATTTTAAGAGATTTGTAAAAGGTAAGATGACCATGAGTTGGTGGACCCATTAAGAGAGAAAATTCTAGTTTCCAATTCCATTTCTCATTCTTTTTTTCCCTATCCATCTTAGGGTTCCACAATTTTACCTTAAAGAGAAAGCCACTTTCCTAGAAGGTGATGCTGACCCCTTGTTTGGATTCTTATTAAGGTGGTTTCCTCAATAGGAACCCCTAGATCCATCTTCATTCAAAGCACATCAAAAACCTAAGTTTTTCTCATCTTTTTCCTAACATTTTTTCTCCTTTTTCTCTCTTCATTCCAACCTCAATTAACCACCTAATTAAGAGGGATGGAATTCCACCCACCTTCCCCATGCCCTCTTACTTAAGTTGGAAACTAGCGATGTTACCCTGTTATATCATCGTACATACATCAACTTTCACCTAACTTTCCTACCTCACTCTCTACCTAAATTTCTTCATTAAATTCCTTGATCTAGATCCACTTTCCTTTCCTATAATGAGCCTTTACTAAAATGAAAACAATTCATCATAAATGCTCATGGATTCCATGTTTTTTAGCGAAGTAGAGGGTGGGTGAGACAACCTTGAAACATTGCACTCTTTGCTTGATGATCTTTGGAGCTTGAACTTTGGTTTCCTTTGGTATTATTCTTTTTTTGGATTTCTAGTTATTTCTTTGTTTAATTGCTCCCCATTTCAGGTTAGTAGTTTGTTTTTATGGTTTTAGTTTGTTTTGCTTTCTTGGTCTACAATAATCTTTCCACTTAGCTTTTCCTCTTTTGTTTCCTTCACTTTCATTAGTTTTTCTTACTCATTCTCCCAAGATTCAAGTTATTTCTTCTCTGGTAGTGACATCCAAGGGAAGAAATAACTTGCAACCTTGCTTTTACCCTTAGGAAATTCACTTCTTCTTTTTTTCACTTTTAGCATGTATTAGGCATCGTTTCCCTTACTTCATCATCCCAACCATCCCAACCATCTTCTCTTTTGAATTCATTTCTGTGTTTTCTTTGCATGTCATCTTAATCTAGATTTTTAGTATTAGATAATGTTTTTGTTGTAGTTTAGATCAGGTTTTAGAGCTTTGAACTATAGTCAATTTTCATATTTTCATACACGTATTATGCACCGAGTTTTTTTTATTCAATGAAATTTTGCGAGGATTCTTGCTATGTAATGTTTCTATTATCAAAGTGCTTTAGATCTAGGTTGTTATATTGCATAAAAATTACTTGTTCAGTTGCTTTATATGCTTGATTTAAGTTGATGTTCTTAAGTACTTGAAATTTAAAAAAATTTCTCCTCAATTGTTTTGCTTTGTTTCCATCCATCTAAACAACTTAATTGCTTGAATCCTTAGGAAATCATTTAGAATTTTAGGTTATTTATTAAGTTCATTGGTTAGCTTACATGATAGATTGCTTTTAAATCATCAATTAAGGCCATTTTTCAATCTATGAACCATGCGCACAATCCATGGATCATGTGTGTGGTGCTAAGTTACTTTCCTCTTTGATCCTTGGTTAATTTAGTTACTTAATCAGGTTTTGGAAATTGTTAAGTAGTTACTTGCATCTTAGTTTAAGGTTAGAAAGTTTCCTTTTTGAGTTTTAAAAAGTTTCTAATTTAGTTTAACAAAGTCTTAATTTAGAAAAGTCTCATTTTGAGCAAGTTTCCTTAGTTTATGTATCCCATATTCATTCATTCTAGCTTTGCATTGGGTTCATTTAATTGAATGTGTGTTAGTTAGGTTAGCTTCTAACTCCATTGCATATCTTTAATTTTAGAAAGTCTCTTTTTGTTGTAGCTTCTAATTCAATACATGTTTCCAATTTCATCTTATTTACTATCCTGGTTTGAATTCAAATCCAATCAATCTTTCTCTTTCATTGAAGCTAAGCACTTTAAATAAGATCCATCCAACATGCAAATTTACGAGATTTCTCATGCGATCGACCTCTCTTGCATGCAATATTACAATTGATTCAGGCACTTGTGAGTAACATTAAAGTTTACACCAATTAATGTCTTTAGCGAGATATACAATGTTAATACAATGATGCATGCCAAACTCATGATGAAAGCATATGTGATGGATAACACAATGGTAGGTCCTAATAAAAAGGATCCCCTAGTAGAATTTCCTCCATTTTAGGTTTGACTAATTAGAAAAGGGGTTTTAACCTATGACCATTCGCTTTGAAAATCTCCCCATCCTTTTCTATCTCAACTGCCCCATGAGGATAAATAGTGTAGATAATGCAAGGTTAAGTCAATTGAGAGTGAAGCTAGCTAGGAAAAGATGCAACCCACAGTCATATAAGAGGACCTTATGTCTTGGTGTGAAGGACTTATGCAAAATATGCTTAGCATTATGAGCTTTCATTCATTCCTTGTATATACTAGCAATCTCATATGCATCTCCAACTCATTGAGTTGGAGCTTTTTGTGTATCCTAGCACTATCTAAATCAAAATTGAGTTTTTTAATGGCCCAATATGCTTTATGCTGAAGTTCAAATTAGAGATGACTGGCCATTCCATAGACAAGATGGTAAGGTGGCATGCCTATAATAGTTTTGAATGCAGCACAATAAGCCCATAATACATCATCAAGTCTAAGTGACCAGACTTTCCAACTAGGATTAACTATCTTTTTCAAGATCTACTTAATTTCCCCATTAGACAATTCTACTTGTCCACTAATCTAAGGATAGTATTAAGTAGCAATTTTATAGTTCACACCATATTTCTTCACTAAAATTTCAAACACTCTATTATAGGTGTGTTTTCCCCATCACTAATAATGGCCCATGAAGTACCAAAACGTGCAAAAATATCTTCCTTTAAAAACTAAACCACAACTTTCTTATCATTGGGCTTACATGCTGTGGCTTTCACCCATTTAGACACATAGTCCACTCCCACAAGGATGTAAAGGTGATCAAAGGGATTGGAAAAAGGTTCTATAAAGTTGATGTCCCACACATCGAAGGGCTCAATAATCAAAATGGTATTCAAAGGCATCATATCTCTTTTACCTATATGATAAGTAGTCAATTTTGTATAAAATGTACCAAATTGGTAGCTCATGTATTATAAATTATAGGGCATTATTCTAGAAATTTTTCAAAATTCATGACACATGAATTTAGAGCTAATAATCCAAAGTTTGATATTTTGCTAGTTTAAAAGCTAATCCAGAGTAATTATGTGATTTGTCATAGTTTTCTAGGTATAGGGTTTTTGCTCTTTTGTAGGTGACGAAAGGGTATTCCAATGACTAAGATTGCTTTAGATGATAATTGATGATACAGATTAATCCAAAGAGACAGGATCCATTTTACATCATTTCAAAGATCAAGCAAGGCTTAAGATATTCCTAGGGTAAGCGAATGAGTCTAAGAAAGTAATTGAAAGAATCAAAGGTGACTAGAATGACACTGTGTAAACTCCGTGCAATTCCACCAACTTTGCATGATAATTGGAGCCATGCAAGCCACATGAGCCATGCTAGGAGATGATAAGTCACACAAGTGAGCTAAGCCACCAAGCAAGAAGCCATCAAAGTGAGCCATGAAGCCATCTAAGACATGTCACATGGAACCACTCAATCGGAGGAGATTCTAAGAAATTATCCCTTGATAAAATTATGATTTTTAAGAGATAATTAGAAAGTAATTAGAGGGTCATCATCATATGTGAAGATATATATGCAAGGAGGATCAACAGGAGAGAAGTTTACACTTCATTTTTCCATTTTTCCTTCCCAATGTCTATCTCTCTTGATCTCTCCAGCGCATTGAATTAGAGAGGGAGATCATGCATTGATCATGAAATCTCCCTATCTAAAATCCCACCATGTTGAATTCTACTAAGTGCCTAATTTTTCATAAAAATCACCCAATTAGTTACCCCTGTGTTATAACTTATAGGGGCAAAATAGGATTTTTTCCTAAAATTTGTAACACACGCATTTTTTGACCTAATGATTCAAAATTTTAACATTTTGTAGGTCTAGAGGCTAATCCTATAAGTATATGATTAATCATTTTTTTAGGATTTCATTAGAGGTTTTAACTTTTTGTAGGAAGATGGTGATTCAACAATGAAGATTGATCAAGAAGAAAATGAAAGATCAAGATCAAAAGATTGAGTCAAGACCTAAAAATAATTATTACAAAGTGATATCAAAGGTCAAGATCATCTTTATAATAAGAACTTGATGCAATTAGATTCAAAGGTGGTCAAAGTGGGCCCATGTACAAACCACCAAAGTCTACCACCTTTACATGGGTTTCACTTAAGCCATTTAGCCATATTCAAGCCATGAACAAGGTGACATGCTAAGGAGCCTAGCCAGCCATCAAAGCCAAGGATTTGAGTGACTAAGCTAAGCCAAGAAAGTCATCTAAGGCTGCATGAAGCCAAGCTAATGGAACTATCAAAGTTAGCCATCAAGCCACATACACCATGCTACATGGAAAGCCATGATTAGAGGAGAATCCAAAGAATTATCCTCAAAATTTAAGGAGATATTTTGAAGATAATTGAGAGAAAATCCATTAGGAAAAGATAGTATGTTGACCAATAGTAAGCTACCTCTCCAATTTTAGTGTTTTTCCATGTTTTCCTATTTTTTTCACACTTTCCACCTCACTACTAAATATTGCTACAAATTTCACTTTCCACCATTGAATTCTAACTTTCTAAGACTCTCCCACCTTCCATTCCAGCCATCCAACCAAGCCAAACTCCATCCTCAACCAGCCAGTCACCTTTTTTCACCTTAACCCTTCTTTCTTTTCCATCTCATCATCTTCATCATTCAATTTTAATCCAAGGGTAACCATTATGTCATTTTTCCACAAATCTCTCTCCCCATATGGATTCCACATGAAAACCATATGGGAGAGATGTTTTTTATTTTAGAAAATGCTGTCTCCCCACCCTTGGTTGGTCAACCACATGATGCCACATGCCTACTTCCATTCCCTTCTTTATCCAATATCCTTTACACCACCCAACTTATTTCCTTTTTTTTGTTTCTTTCATCTTTCTTCCTTGTGAAATCCTCAAGGAAAGAGTTCCATGCCTAGATCTTAAGATGTATGAACTCCCTTCCCATTACACTCTCTAAGCTAGCCATTCATTGAATGCCACATTGATATCACCTTCTCACTTACCAATTTCATTCCTAACAACTTTAGATCTTCCTTAATCTCCACCTTAGATCTAATTCCCCATCTCCTTTCCACCTTAGGATCATAAGCTACCCTAATTAGGAGGCAGCCAACTTATAAAAACCTCTTTTAGGGATTCAACATAGACATTTTTGGGTGGGGAGTGGAGACACCTAGAAAGGTGGCATCTCCTTCCCACTTGAAGTGTTTTGCATTATTTTATTTATTTTTAGATCTAACTTGAAAGAAGCTCAATGCACTTTACATTGGGGGATTTATCCTTAGGAATTTCCTTTATTTCCTATTGGATTTCCTCTTTAATCTTCAAGCTTATTGGAGTAAGAACAATTAAGCCATCTTGTTTTGGGATTTCTTTCCTTGTAATGCATGGTGCATACTCACCTAGAGTGGAACACACCATATTTGTAACACACTCTTAATTTGATATTATTTCTTGGAATTTCTCTTAGTTGTGATCATATTATGTTGCATTTTTACATGTTGATTTAATGATTTGATTAATAGAATTTAGTTGCTTAAAAATCTCAATCCAACCAACCAAAAGTCACTTAAATCTATGCACACCACTCTAAGTGATGAACATAACGTTTTGAAAGCTTTTAGGTTAAACAAATTGGACAACATTGACAACTATCCTTGCCCATTTATAGTCCATTATTCTCAATATTGATAGTTCATCTCAACAAGCATGAAAGGCATTACCAAATCACTTTGATACTATGCGCACAACTCATGAATCTTGTGCATGGTCTTGAAATTTGGAGTTGGAAAAATTCTAGTTAGTTGAATCCAATCATATTAGGAAAAGTATTTTAAGTAGTGGTTGAAGTATTAATTTGTTTTTTTTTTTCAGGTTGTTTAAATAGTTTATTAGATAGTAAATTTTTTGTTATCATGAGTACATTTGCATTCATTAGAAATTGCATGTTTAGGAAGTTCATTAGTTGCATGTTTCCTTAAATTAAGTGCTAAATCTCATGCTTAGAAAGTTTGATTTAGGAAAGTTGCTAAATTTTATTTTTAGAAAATTTCAATTAATGAAAGTTCTCAATTTTGAAAAGTTATAAATTTAGAAAGTTTTCATTTAGCAAAGTTTTACTTTTAGAAAGTGTGTTTCTAGGAAGGTTGTTAAGTTTAATGTGTTTTAATTTTAACATTTTTCATGTGATAATTTTTCATTCTTAATTTAGGAAAGATTTCCTCAATTTAGCTATGTTAGATAATTAAAGTAGGGAATACTAGTATCACATCTATTCGATTCCTCATGGGATCGACCTCCTCACATGAATTATTACTTTGATTCATGCACTTGCAAGTTTAACTTAAAATCACATCAAGTTTTTTTGCGTTGTTGCAGGGAAGTCACAACAGTTCGTGTAGTGGAACCTCACTTAGATTATTTACCTCTAGTCTAGGTTTAGGGTGCATTAGTTTAGGTTTTTGCATTATTTCTTCATTTATTTGCTATTTTCCTGATATTGACTATTATTCTTTGATTTTTGTGCAAGGGAAATCAGCAAAAGCGTAGCAACGATCCTATGGGCTATGACTTCATCAACAAAGATTAGGTTTTTATTACTTTTCTAGATTAGGGTTTGAGTGAAATAGTAGTAAGGCCCATTGTAATTTTAATTTTAATTTTATCTAATTTTAAAATAGATTGGAATAATATAGGGGAAGTATGGAGTATGTTGACCCACACTTGGTCAATTTAGTGTAGAATTGCATATGTGGATGGTAGTATAACTCATATAGATTAGGGTCATGCACTAATATATGCTACATGATACTTAGGATTGTGGCATTAGTTCAAACACCTATTTACCAAAGGTTAGTCTGAGCTCGACTATAACCAAAGCATCAGCTACATGGTTACAGTGTCTAGTCTATTAAGGTGTCTTACCCTTTGTTAAGTAGCATATAGGTAGGCATTAGTTTGATTTTTGTCCTGCATTGCATGTTTATAGCTTTATAGTGGAATGGAACTTGATGCTAGTGAGGACCCTACATGAAATGTTATAAGATAAGGACTAAGTTTCATTACCAACTCCTTGGCCCACGTAGGAATCAATCAACATCCTTCTATGTCACGATCCCATCCCTTGAACATTAATTTAAAATCAAGTAGAAAGCGACTTAGGGCATCGAGCTTATAGGACCATTTTAGAAGGATGCAATCTATTGTCACTCTAATGGCTTCTTAGCACTGTGGTTATAGTGAGTGACTTTAAATCCAAGTGATTTTCCCATGTCTTCTGTTGAATTTGATTGAGGTCTAAATGCCTTCTAACTTGAGGATTTTGTTAACCACTTTAGAGCAGACCCAACTGGTAAGTAATAGTCAAATTTGGATAAAAGGAGGAGTTGTCTAGATCTAGGTCTATGTAGCCACCACCCATGCAGTAAGGAAAGATAATCAAGACACTACTTGATTAGTGATTACTAGGATTTGATTGCACATCACTTAGAGTTAGAGTTAGCACATAGTTAGGACATTTAAGAATTGGGATAATTTATACAATGGCATCAATCTCAGAACTTAGAATTAGCACCTTTTGACCTAGAGATTGAACGCAACCTTAGACAAAGGGAAACAACTAAGTTCCTATCCCCATGGTCAGACCACTAATAGAAGTGAAGTCAAATCTATTAGAGATTTTATGTACCAATCCAGTCAACACCCCAACTTGCATAGCTACCCTCAATTAATGCAATCTACATTGAGTTAAAGCAAGGAGTCATACAATTACGCCCCACTTTTTACGGTTGTACCTATAAGACCCATACCTACATATCATGGAGTTCCTTGATATTTGTGCCACATTTAAGTTCCAAAAATTTTCAAACGATGCTATTAAGCTTTGGTTATTCACATTCTCTCTCAAGGATAAGGCTAAGTCATGGCTAAATTCCTTAGTGGTGGGTTCCATAAATACATAGGACCAATTGTCTAAGAAGTTTTTGAACAAATTCTTCCCTATTTACAAAACAAATGACTTTCATTGGGAAATTATAAATTTTCAGAAAAGGGATGTGAACAATATTATGAATGTTGGGAATGGTGCAATGAACTTTTGTAAAAAATGCCCCATCATGGATTTGAGAAATGGTAGCAAATTCAATGGTTTTATGAGGAATTGATGCCTCAAAATAGACAAATGGTAGATGCCGAGAGTAGAGGGGCCTTCATGCTAAAAGATAAGAGAGAGGCCTAGGAGTTTTGTCAAACATTGGCAGATAATTTCTAGCAATGGGATTATTCCAATAGAGAAGAGAGAAACAACCATCATCGAAAGAAAGGGGGTTTATATGAGATTGGAGTACATACAGATCTATCCCATAAGCTTGACTTCATACTTGAAAGAATGGATAAGTATGATGGGAGAGTGAACGAAATTAAAATTATGTTTGAGTCCCTCATCGCTACCACATCTATTAAACCTCTGCAAGAGGTTTGTCCTCTTTATTCTAACCAACCCACATCACTACAACTTCTCCATCCAATAGAGCATTAAATGAATATCTACTAGAACAAGCATTTAATGCATATCACAATCTTAGCAATAACCCATATTCTAAGACCTAAAATATTGGATGGGCTAGGCATCCAAATTTTTCTTGATCAAAGAATAACTATTAGGGGGACCATCTGTGAACCCCCTGACCAAAACTTTCCTAGAGTTATAGTTCCTTAATAGCCACTTAGCTTCCACCAACCTCAGCAACGAAAGAAACCATCTTTTGAGAAAAACATTTAGGCCCTTGTTGAAATATCTCTAAAACAAAATGAAGACATTAATAAGGCCCTGCATCAATTGTAAAATTATAACCGACATTCAACTCATGCTAACTCTCAAACCATAATTAAGTTAGAGATGTAGGTAAGCCAACTATCAACTACATTACAAGGTAGAGGAAAGGATCAGTTCCCTAGTCGGCCCATCCCTAACCTTAAGGGCCAATTTGACATAGGTTTTAGTTCTCAAACTTATCTCCCTCATGCGCATGCCAAGTCTATAATCACCCACAGGAACGATCATCAGATAAACAACAAAGTAGGGAAGAGGAAAATGAGACAACTAAAACACAAGAGAGAGAAAAGGAAAGAAATCTCCTATGGAACCTATAGTAGAGCCACCCTATGTCCATATTAACATTCCATTTCTCAATGTAATAAAAGATGTCCCCGCATATGCCAAGTTCGTGAAAGAGCTCTGCAGTAGAAAGAGAAAGCTAAATGTACATAAGAAGGCTTTCCTCATAGAGCAGGTGAGCCCTTTGATACAACACAAGAACCTATCAAAGTTTAGAGACCCAGGATGCCCTACACTTTCTTACATTATTGGAGACCATGTCATAGATAGGGAATTACTTGACTTAGGGGCAAGTGTTAACTTGTTGTCATAATCTGTTTATGAGCAACTAAGGCCTAATGAGCTGAACCCAACAACTACCATGCTACAATTAGCTAATAGATCAGTAAAGATACCTTTCAGTTTAGTTGAAGATGTGTTGGGTGGACCAATTTTATTACTTGATCAATTTTATTGTACTTGACATCTAACCTATATCTGATCCTGGCAGTCAAATTCTAGTTATACTTGGACGTCCATGCTTGGCAACATTTGCAGAAATGGTATAATAAAATTGTCATTTAGAAACATGAAAGTTAAGCTTAATGTCTTTGATGTTGACCAACAACATTTAGACCTCAATGATTCTTGTGAACCAAATTTTATTAAGAGTCTAATTCACGACATTCATCCACCATCTTTCATCACTCACCCATTAAAGATTTTGATTTATACATGTCTATTGAGGAGGACAATAACGTTTTAGAGGACACTCCAATATTGGATATCTCTAAGTGGGGCCCTTATGTGAAGCAACTCCCTCCTTCAAAGTTCGTCCCCATTCCCTCTATAGAGAAACCACTATGTCTGGCCATAAAACCCTTGCCTAATACCTCAAGTACTCTTACCTAGGACAAACAACATCAAATCTAGACAAGGAACATGAAGGAAAATTACTTACATTTTCTTAAGGAACATAAGACTGCTTTAGGGTGGACCATAATAGATATCAAAAGGATTAGTCCAATCATGTGCATTCACATGATACATCTAGAAGAAAATGCTAAATCATCCAGGGAAACTCAAATATGATTGAATCCCCACATGAAGGATGTGGTCAGAGATGAAGTCGTTAAGCTTCTAAATGTTGGCATCATATATCCCATCTTTGAGTCAACCCCGTTTAGCTTGAACCCAAGAAATCTGGCATCATGGTAGTCAAGAATGAGGAGCATGAGTTAGTACCGACCCAGATGACCACAAGGCGGAGAATCTGCATTGATTATTGAAAATTAAATGCAGTCATGATGAAAGACCACTTTCCTCTACCTTTCATCAACCAAATGCTTGAGAGGTTAGCTGGACATAGTTATTGCTATTTTCTAGATGGATATTGTAGTTATAATTAAATTCTTATAGAACCCAAGGATTAAGAGAGGACCATCTTCACCTACCCTTTTGGGACCCTTTCTTACCGATGTATGCCTTTTAGGCTTTGTAAATCTTCTGCCACTTTTAAAATGTGTATGTTGAGCATCTTTTCTGATATGGTAGAAAGGTTTCTCAAGGTGTTCATGGATAACTTCTTTGTATTTGGCTCTTCCTTTGATGTGTGCTTGCACTATTTGAAGTTAGTTCTTGCAAGGTGTCAAGAGAAGAATTTAGTATTAAATTGGGAAAGTCCCATTTTATGGTACAAAGTGGGATAGTTTTAGACCACATTATATCATACAATGGGATAAAAGTGGATAAGGCTAAAGTAGATTTAATATCCAACCTTCATTCAGTAAGGTTGGTAAAAGAAATTTGCTCTTTTCTTAGGCATGTTGGCTAGTAAAAAGATTCATCAAGGACTTCAACAAAATTTCCATGCCTATTTGTAATATACTGACAAAGAGGACACTTTTGACTTTGATGAGGACCATAGAAAAGCATTTGAGCAAATAAAGGCTGAGTTGACCTATGCACCCATTATCTAACCACCAAATTGTACCACACCATTGGAGATAATGTGTGATGCATCGAATTATGCTATTGGAGCTATTTTGGGGCAGCACATTGATAAAATTCCCCACGTGATATACTACGCTAACAAAATGTTGAATGATGCACAACTCAACTATTCAACCATAGAAAAAGAGTTGTTAGCTGTAGTGTTTGCTCTAGATAAGTTTATATATTACTTGTTAGTGTTTAAAGTCATAGTGTATTCAGATCATGGGGCTTTAAAGTATCTCCTTTCTAAAAAATATGTGAAACTTAAGTTGATTCATTTGATACTTCTATTAAAGGAATTTGACTTGAAAATTCAGGACAAGAAAGGTTCAAAAAATGCTGTAGCAAACCACTTATCCATATTAATGTTGGAGTAGACTAATGATAATGTCCCTATAATTGAATCATTTCTTGATGAATAGTTAATGCACACTTTCCAGTCACCTTGATATGTTGATATAGTATATTATCTTATTATAAGACAAATGCCCAATCATTGGACCAAACAATATAAGAAGAGACTTTTGACTGAGGTCAAATACTTTACTTGGGACAATTCTTACATATTCAAGTACTATCCTGATCAAATGACAAGAGATACATAATAGATAGTGAGCATAATAAGATCATCTCCTTCTAGCATGATCATGCATGCAGAGGCCATTTTGGCTCTAGAAAGACAGTTGCAAAAATTTTGAAGTGTGGTTTTTACTGGCCCACCATTTTTAAAGATTCACGTGCTTACTGCATAGCATGTGTGAGGTGCTAATGGTTGGGATGTCTAAGAAGGAGACACATGATGCCCTTAAACCCAATCCTTATTTTGGGGCCATTCAATATTTAGGGCATAGATTTCATTGGACTCTTTCCTAATTCTTTAACGAATGTATACATCCTAGTGGGAGTGGACTACCTGTCCAAGTGGGTGCAGGCTATACCTTGCAAAATCAATGACCACAAGGTAGTGGTAAGATTTTAAAGGAAAATATTTTTGCGAGGTTGGGTACTTTTGCAATCCATTGTCAGTGATGTGGGGAAACACTTTTGTAATAAAGAGTTTGAGAATCTAATGAAAAAGTATGGTGTCAACCATTTTCAAAGGCATAAATTTAGCATGCATAACTTTTATACTTTCTTTTCTCTATCTCCATTTACCACATTTAGGAGAAAAGGAGTATAAGAACCTTCACAGGTGAATTTTCCACAAGTTGCTTAGGGCATTATCCTTTAAGGCATCATTTCTAGGTGTTGTCATACCAGTTGAAAGAAAAATGATATTGAGAGGTAAATCAAAAGATTCATAATCTCTTGCACATAAAACTAGTTTCAATTGCCAAGCACATTATGACTTATTTCTAGAAGAAATTGGATGAGAGTACATAAAAACATAATTTATAAGCTTCATTGAATGCTAATGGTGGTTCTATTGGGAATCTTATTGGAGATTCAATTGTTTGACATGATGACACTAGATAAGTAGGTACTAAGAAAGATTACAAGGGTTGCAAAAGTAAGAGTGCAAGATATGGAAAAGAAAATTGCCTGACTCAATGGATACAAAACATCAATACCAATTAGTATAAACGTTACATTAAAGATAGTTTAAAATTTTCCAATGATACAGAACTATATATTCGATGCTAACTCACCACCACAAGGATACAAAGTTAGAAAAAGTCTCACCACACTAGGAGTCGACCTAATGATACAAAAACATCTTAAACTAAGATGCACGCTGACCAATCTCAATCCAAACAAGAGAACACATCCCAATCAAATCTAGCACAACACTTTAGAAACAATGAAATAACATGTCTTTGATGTACTAATCTTAAGAGGGAAAAAAAAAATCCTTGATTCTGCTAGAACAAACTCTAACTATTCATTAAAAACTAAAGTATTTATAGATGAGAATAGACCTCTCATCTAGCATTTATATAGCTATAGAGGAAAATGACTAATTACATGAGTTGCTAAGTCTTCGAAGACTTTCTAAATACATAACCTTACCCTGCAAAACTTGATAAATCTTGTTTGATGCTAAATACTCAATTACTAATTCATGGGAGGTTACTAATCACTCTCAAGCAACTACTAGTACAATATAGTAAAATTCCTAAGCTTCTAAACCTTCCCAGCAAAAACTTTCCAAATCGATGTAGTGAGAATCTTGATGTGCTCAACCTTTGACCAAGGAAGCTTGCTAGGGAGCATTTTTCACTTTTAAGTTTAAAAACTCTTTGATTAGTCTTTCTTGATCTTCAAGACAAGCACATGCAATGTACAGGGCCTCATAATCCATGCATTTCATCAAATTTTTTCCAAGAGTTGCAATGGTGTTATAATAAGGCATCTTTCAAATTTTTGGCTTAAAGTATTGTTAAGTGTTAAATTTTGGTCAAAATACCCCTAATTTAGCATTCAATTAGATCATCTAACAAATCAAATTTGCAATTTTGAGCTTAATTTAGATTTTATCTCCAATTGACCATCCAACCATTAATTTGTCAAAATTAATAGCCAGATGATCATTAGAGTTAATCAAAGGTATACTGTGCAGTTTAGATGATTCTAATTTGGTGTTTTGTTTTGTAGATTAACCAGAAGAAGCTAGAATGGTTAAGATCAAAACCTAATGGTGTAGATCACCCATCAAGAATCAACATGCAAAATGGAAAAAATTCCTAAAAGAAAATTAGTTTTAATTGAAGAATTGGAAATCACTTAGGAATGGAAAGCTGCAAAAATAGAGAAAGAAAAATACATTTTATACAATGATAAGGAAATAGTCATTGTATTTGAGAAATAAGACCCTGTAAACAAATTTAGGCAGCTAAACACATTTTCAATTAATGCCAAGCATTTTGGACAAAAGTGGTGATTATAGATAATTGAAGATTATGAAGATAAATGTAGTTAGAAAATTCCAAGATATTTTGAGGAATTTTCAAATTTTTCAATCCAACATAAGATTGAGTTATTATTGAATTATTACCTTATACAACTCAAATCTCTATGGTATTTTAGAAGATGGCATTAGTTGAACTGAAAAAGTTGAAAATTCAATTATAAGTACTATTCGACAGAGAATTTATTTAACCAAATAATTTACATTGGAGAGCATCAATCCTCTTAGTAAAAGGAAAAGGAAGAATCAATGTGATTATGCATTGACTATGAATGATGAATAATGTTACTAAGGAAGGATAAGTACCATCTACTTTGCATTAATGATTTTGCCAATTTACTATCATCAATTGGGAGTCAAAAATGAAAAACAACATTCAAAACTCAAAATGAATTTTAAGTCATACCATTTGGGTAAAAGATATTCATAAATTTGATGAATGAGAGTTTTCTTAGATAAATGGATGATTGTAATCACTAGCGATATATGAATTACTTTGGAACAACATTTACAAAGTGTGCCAAATACTCTTAGAACTTATAAACTATTTACTAAATCTGGTAAATGTAAATTTAGACTAGAGGAAGACAATTTCTAGGTCATATAATTTTTTAGGATAATATTGAGGTTAACCCAACAAAAATGAGTTATGAAGTGCCTATGACAATCATAGGGATTCATATCTCTTCTTAGTTTTGCAGAACATTATAAAAGAGTTTTTCTAGGATACCCCTGCCTTTAATTATATAGACCATAAAGAGTATATGATTAATTTGAACCATTGACTAAGAGTCTAAGAGTTTAAGAAGAGACTTACTACAAAGTCAATGTTCACTTTTCCATCAAGAAGTAGAAGTTATAAGGTTTGCTTAAATGCTTCAGATAAGGGATTAGAAAGTGTATGAAAAAAGTCATAGGGTATGCTTCATAATAATGAAAGAAGATGAATTAAATTTCCAAAGACACAATCTAGAACTTGTGACAATAGTGTTATTTATACAGTGAAAAAGTAAATATTATCACTGATTATGAGAGTCTCAAGAATATTCTTACTGATATGACTCAGTAATAGTAAAAGAATAGTTTTTACAAAAGTCAAGATAGGATGATAGTGAAAATTTGAGGAAAAAATTATTACAAGAAAACTATCAGTCAATATTTCTCTCAACCCTAAAAAGAAATATTAGGATTTGAAAAGGAATTTTTAGTAAGAAGGAAATGGTATCTCGAACAGAGATGAAATATTTACTTCCAAATATTGGAATATTTTTCAAAGAACATTAGTTGCATTGCTTGAGAATCAATACAACATTTCACCCATGGTAGATAGTTAAATAATTATCCATACCTTAAAAGATATGCTAAAGAGTATTTGTATTGGAAAGGAATGGGAATGAATTTAGGATAGAAATATATGAAGCATTATAATTACTGACTTGTTAAAGTGAGAAGTAAACTGATGACACCAGTCAAAGGAATTATGAAATTTAAGCAAAAGGATAACTCAGTCTAAGAGTTATTAATCCTTTAAAAAAATTCTAGAAAGTATCAAGTTAGTAGTTTATGAATTAGCCTTGTCAGCTAAAGTATCAAATGTGTTTTATGACTTTAATTGTGTATTTTGATAAATGAACTGAAAATGTGATTTCTACCTTTGAGGAAAAGGTAATATGAGTTATGAATAAAAAGGAAATAGAAATTTTCTTAAGTGGCAATATCACTCAGAACAAGCCACATAAGAAAAACTATGAATGGGATGATGAAAACTCATAAGTGAGTTGTTATGTTAAATTTCAAGGACAAAAATTTTATATGTGAGGAAGAATGTAATAACTCCAAATTTTATGAATATATTTGAATTATTAAAAGTAAGAAATTGAAATATTGAAAATGGAACTAGAAATTTGAGTTCTAAGAAAATCCACTTTTTAAAGAAATAGAATTAGCATTTGAGACATGGATATTTGGAATGTAATAAAAAAAAAATGATTCCAATAAATATAAGTATGCTAAAATCAAAGTTCAAATGAAAAATCCATATTTTTCTCGATTTTTGAAATTAAAAGGGCAATGTGGTAATTTCACTTTTTGAGTGGATCCCACAAAGTTAGATAAGAATGTGAAGTCAGCAATGATGCTAAGCATGCATTAGCTATCACCCAATTAATAGTGGAGGTAGTAGAATTTTTACTCCCAATTAAATAGCTCAAAAATTTTGCCAAAAATGTTCACAAATTTTTTTTCCCAACTCCCCCTCTATTCCCATTCTCGTTCTGTCTTTTTCCCTCTTTTTCTCCCATTTTCTCTCTCCTCTCTCTTCACTGGAAGCGTATCCCCGTCCATAGATGCATCGTCCTTGATGGATGGGGTTTCTACCTAGAAACCCTAAAATGAATTAGACATAAAAATTTAGCCATCATCTGGCTGATCTGTAATGACTGCATTCCCATTTCCCTTATAGTTATTAAATGATCTATCAGCAAAATCACTGGTAAATTTCATCTGTATATCCTCTTCAGCATGGTTTTCTATATTTTTCAACACTCTCTTCTTCTTTGGACACTTTGAGGTAGGCCATCTCCCTCCCCTCTTCATTTTTTGCCATTTTTACAAGTTATAAAGCCACCAAACTAGTTTTTCCAGCAAGGTTTTTCGATGAAACCAATACCAGTGAACCAAGCCTAGAAACCTATCAAGGACGACTCATATGAGAAATTTGAGCTGTCCAATGAATTCCTAGGGCCCAAAAACCTCAGGAAAGCTAATCACAATAAAATTCCAAAATCATCTGTACCATTAATATGAAGAAAGGTGATCTAACAGTCTAGATCAGACCATCTCACCGATCTTCAGAGACCTGCATTGAAGATGTGGTCCAAAACGCACTGTAGAGACATTCCCTGCTGGAGTGTCTCCACGTGCATGCCTCACTTGTGATGTGGTCAGAAATAGACCATGATGCACACTACATCCCAAAGATGGAGATGCAGCCACTACATTCTTTTCGCGTCCTCACTGTCCAGATAGAATATGGATTGTTCAAACTGTCTAAAAACTTCAAATTCAAATTTTGAAGTCAATACAACTCTAAATTGAGATAAGAAAGATCCATTGGATTCCTAATGAAGAGTAGATCTAATGAAATCATAAAATTTATAATTGAAGGACTGATTATGATTATCAATAGCCAAAAACCTTACTAATAGCTTGGATTAGATGGATCAAAGATGATCAAACCATCTGGATTGAATGTATTCATGATCTATTGATGAGATGACACGAATTCATGGGTCAGATATTAATAAATGTGAGATATTATGATCCAGGCCCTTAATGTAATCAAAACCCTAGATCTCGAAAAGGCTACCCCAATGCATGAAGCTCCCACCTATGCGGGGTCTGGGGAAGGGGAGGACCACAAGGGCCTATAGTAGGTAACCTTACCTTGTATTTTGCAAGCAGTTGTTTTCACGCCTTGAACCTATGACATCAAGGTCACACGATGACAACTTTTACTATTGTGCCAAGGCTATCCTTCATCAAAACCCTAGATCTAATAAGTAAAAATTAGATTGATCATTGGATCATTATTGGAACTTGAGATATGCACGATTATTATTATTATTATTATTATTATTGAAATTGTTAAATTTTAGTTTACTTGCATATAATTTAATTGTAGATCTATTTGTTAGATTTAATCAATGGTTAGATTTACATGTTAAGTTAGAATGAGAAATCTACTTAGAAAATTATCATAAAACTTAAATATTTGATTAATCTGAACTTAGATTTACATTCATCAACATTTACAACATAATGATGATATGAAATTAATGCTAGTAAGGGCTGCTGTAATTCATATAAGATAAGAAATGGATTTCATCACCATATCCTCGACCCACTTAGGAGAATAATTAACATCCATGAATGTCAAGATCAAAGTTCATGGATATAAGTTTACAATCAAATAGAAAAGGGACTTAGGGTAAAAGAGCTCATAGGACCATTGTAAAAGATAAGATCTATTGCAACTCCAATGGATTTTGAATATCGTGGTTATAGAGGGTATACAAAATCTAAGTGATTTTTCCTCACTTTTAGTTGACGTTTGTTGAGATATAAATGCCTCATTACATGAGGATTGTATTAACCATTTTTAGAATAGACTCTAACTGGTAAGCATTAATCAAATATGAAATAAGGAGTAGTAGTCTAGATTTAGGAAAAATAAATCATTTCTCAATCAATAATACACTGACTAGTTGTGTAATAGTAATAAGAGCATAAATTACAATCAAAGGTTAGGATTTTTTAAATCAAACAAACTTTTAATAAGAATATTTTGATCAAGCAAGATCAATTGTGAGATCTTGATGATCAAGGACAATAAAAGTTAATTTTAGAAATTTTAGATTAAACCCTTGAAATAGGATATAGATCAAAGAGTTAGATGATCTAAACCCTTGATCAAAATGTTCAAAGAAAGAGATCTAGATCATCATCTTTAGGGATGATCAAAAGATCAAACAAGAAGTACATATGGAATTAAATGATGACATTATACATATATGATTTGATAGATGTACTGAATCATTCATCGATCAAGATCGTTGCGTATATTAAGGAGTGGAATTATCACATTTGAGGTAGGTGGAACCTTACGAATGCATTTCATTAAATTGTAAGATCTATGTGATGCATTTCATTAAATTGTAGGATCTATGTGGTAAACATGATCTTATTTAAAGTTATGAAATTATTTATCATGTAGAATGATCATAAATTGGTAGAATTTAATTATTAAATGTCTAGTGATTTTATTAGAATGATATAATGATCTTATACTTAGAATTATGTGATTATTATTTGAAAAGCGTGTGTTGGAATTACATTATCTAATTAGATTAATAAATTACATGATTAGTACCTGGGTACCATTTACATTAAATGGTTATCCCTAAATTTAGATATGAAATTACACCCTTAGTATATGAATACCAAATTAATGGAAATGGGTATCGTATACAGTAAATGATTATCCCTAAACCTAAATGTGAATACCAAATTAATGGAAAGGGATATCATTTGCATTAAATGATTATCCCTAAACTTAATATGTTAATACCAAATTAATGGGAAGGGGCATCATTTACATTAAATGACTATCCCTAAACTTAATATGTGATTACCAAATTAATGGACATGGGTATCATTTACATTAAATGATTATCCCTAAACTTAGATGTGAAATTATATCCTTGGTATATGTATACCAAAATATGAGGATGGTAATATTAATATAGATTTTTATAAATAGACAAATCATTTATTAGTATTACTATTAATTTTCATACAAGCATGGAGTCTTGCGGATTTTGTTTTTGATAGGCATAAGCCTAGGGATACTATGCTAAGAGAATTGTAGGTTTTGGTCACCCGCTCTTCGAATTTGATGTGAGATGGATACCATGCTTAAGAAAGACTACAAGTTGGGTCGTGCAATTATGGGAAGGCCACCATTATGAAAGTTCTGTCTCCCCATATGGGTAGTGACATAATGTTTTTCACTATGGAATTAGGGGAGTACTTTGGCAGTTATCCAAGTGCACTGCTATGGATCGAACTACAGCATAGTAGTCCTTTATATATTTTGCATTATGATGCATGGCATGATAAGATGCCTCATTATATGGCATCATAATATGCCCGATATGAACTCATTACCGATATTTCCCATGAAGGGATATTTTTTAGAAGAGGTTGGATGATTATTCAACCCAATATAGTCTGGGTGTTGTGAATATTGTGGTAGTATTATTTGAGATATTAACTATTTTCATGGTTTTTACCATTTACATATATATGATATGATTAGGAATTATTGGAGAATTTATATTCATTGAAGATTTCACACGAGAAATTACATGATAGAGTTACTTTACAGATTATGGTTCATTGAAATTGAATTACTTGATTCATATGTAATATGATGGATATGAATGTTGGATTTATGAAAGATTTATTGAATTATATATTATGTTCAAATTCCA
The DNA here is from genome assembly GCA_035236585.1 of Warburgia ugandensis. Taxonomy (NCBI): domain Eukaryota; kingdom Viridiplantae; phylum Streptophyta; class Magnoliopsida; order Canellales; family Canellaceae; genus Warburgia; species Warburgia ugandensis. The sequence continues at coordinate 54,227,820 of CP141133.1, read as the reverse complement.
CATGCTTCTTAAATTCCCTACCAAGCATAGCTTGCTAAGATATTGTAAATGTTTGAATGTTTACAATATCTCATATACAAATAGACGAGAATGGATAGATATGATAGGGGAATACAACAACCATACTATTGATTAAGGATATATACGATAATGAAAATTTTTATATTATATTTGGATTTGTGTGCTTTGGAAATTAGATGTAATAAATATAAAGGGTTGTGTATGTGAACCACTAGATAGATTGTTTTTTCAATAAATCAATTTCTATTAATTAATTCAATTAAAATATATGTTATAAAAAATATATATGTATATATGTAAGAGAGTGAAAGTGACATTCAAATTTTTAGAAATAAATTTCAAAGAAAATGTTTTCGCTGTTTAAATTTTTAAAACTTTTACAAATGAGGCTTGCCATCTTTTGAAAATAAACATGAAAAAGTGTTTTAAAAACTTGGGTCATTATAGGCCAATTCCTCCTTTATCTCCTCTGTCCACACAAGTCCCAGTACCACACAACCCAACCCTTTCTTTCTTTCTTGGACTGGGAGCACCCTTCCTGCAACACCTGCCTTTTCCTTTCTCTATCACCCAGTTTCTCCCCCTTCTCTCTACCACATCGGCCAAACCACACACTCCTATCTCTTTCTCTTCCTTAGTTCTACTCTCTCTCAACCATCTCCCAACTTCACCACCTTCCCTTTGGTTCTTCTTCTCTATTCACCATCTTTTCCTATTACCAGCCGTCATTCTTCCTCTTTTCTTACACCAATTTTCTCCTCATTTATTCCTCACCATCCCAACCATGATTTTTCCTTCTATCATCACTGGTTTTCCCTATTTTACTAGTTTATTTTTCCCTCCTTTCATCATCGATTTCAGCCATTATTCCTCTCCACTAGCCAATATCCAATCACCAGCCAAGAGCTCCCTCATCCCCTGCTCGATGCTAAAACCCAACACCACCTCTTTGCCAACTAGTTTCATCGACACAGCATTTCCCTCCGTTGTCCTTTGGTTACCATCATTTTTCCTTAAATTTTTCCTGTAAAACCCCCGATTTCTCTTTTCATTGCAATTCCCTGAGTTTCAAGGCAAAACCCAATTTGGGTTTTCCTACAACTTCCCTCCTTTCCCACCTTTTCTCCTTCTCCTGCATCATCAGCTTCTCCCTTATGTTTTTTTCTACAATTTGTAGAAGAAGATAGATGTAAAGCAAGTTCCAAAATTGCCCTTCAAACATTATTTAAAATTTCATTCATATCCCAATTTTGTCTTTTTCTTTAATTTTTCTTATTCTTATTCCAAGTTTGCCTATCCAAGTTTTGCATTATTTTAAGATTAATTATAGGAATTTCACAATCCTAGCTAATTTAATCAAGGCTTAAGGTAATCAACGAGTTAGCCTTAACAATCAAGATCTCTTTATTTATCCTCTATTTCACATCAAAATTTTAATTAATTTTTATATTTCATTCTTATGACATTCCTTATCTTATCCAACATCTCTGATCTTTAATCTTTAATCCAACAATCAATCTAAGTTGTCCAAAACCTAAAATTACTCTTTAGTCTAGATCTTTAAGTTTTTTGGAAATTTGCCTAATCCAACCATTAGATCTTTAATCAAGGTTTAATCAAGGACAAGATGGAGATATTGATGAAGGATGATTGACATTGACAATAGCATATTTGAAGAAATTAGTAGTGATTAAGCTAGGGAAGTAGATTTTTCTTGTTATTTAGTTTAATTTTATTTCTTTTTTAACTAAAAATTATGTAATTTTTATCAGTTGAAGAGATCTAAACTTTGACTCCGTTTTCAAGTAATTTTAATTATTTTCTTTATTTTTTAAAAATAAATTTTATTTAAACTCCATCTTTTAAAGTCTAATCCTAGTGGGATTGACCCGTACTTATATAAGCTACACTACAATAGCCTGTGCACTTGTGGTAAAACAAATCACCAAGTTTTTGGCACCATTTTAGGGGACTTGCAATAGAGTTTTCATAAAATTTAATTAAAAATCCAAAAAAATTAAAATTAAAAATTTGGGAATTGCATTATTTTACCATTTTACCATTTTTAATTTTTTAATTTTTTTAGTGCATAATCACTCTATTTTCTAAATTTGGTACTTATAGCTATTTTTATTTTTCAAAAAATTGGAAAGTGGAGGAAATTGGCATGTAGAGCTTCAACAAATAAATAGAATTTCTCAGCTTTCCTAGAATAGGACTTTTTCCTGAGGACCATTGTAAATTGTAATTTCCATTTCAATTTTAAAAGACTTGTATTAAAACAAGGCAAGTGTGGGAGAAAGTGGCCCACACTTGATCTTCATCAAAAACCCCACTACAAGTTTCCCTCACTCCTTTTATTCATAGATTAGGATTTGCATTTAGAATAATTTTTCATTGTTTGATAGAATAATTGCATATAGAAAGCATCTTTGATAATTGTTGCATTAGTTTATTATTTTTAAGTGCATTCTTAGGGCACATTTATTACATTAAGGTAATTTATATATTGATCAAACTACCATGGAGAGTAGAAATTAATTAGTAAGGGCACCCGACCCCATATGAACAAGGTGAATTTCAACACCACTTCTTAGCCCACCTAGGATAATCACTACAAGCATGCAACCCTACCTTTCAAATTAACTTAAAATTAATTAGAAGAGTCATATTGTAACCTCCTAAATTTTTAAATACCAATTTGAAAGAATTTTGGAAAAATGTAAAATTGTGATGAAAAGAATATATTGATTTCTATATTTTTAGAGTTTTATCAGTGGGAGACTTAATAGATATCAAATCATGTATTAAGACCTCCATAATTAGATTGTACTTGGAAAGACAATTCAAACGGCACTAAGTTTCCAGAAATCAGAGTTCGAATGAGAAAGTTATTGACATTTTAAGTATGAGGGAATTTTGGGAAAAAGGACAAGGCCTAAAATCAAAGGGGCCATTTTTATAACAACACCCCTCTATCTCCGACTCTGTCGCCACCAGAGTAGAGGTCTATGATCACTAGCATTAAAAACCTTTTCCCCATCAAAATATCTCTCCTAGATCTCTCTTTTCTCCCCGGCTGCCCTCCTCTCCACCTTAACCATCTGTGTTACCAGTGTTAGGGTTTCGACAAGCACAAACAAAACTACAACCATGGGAAAAGCTTTCGGAAACTTCTCTACAGTGAACCCAAGTAAGAGCCCTCTCTCTTTCTCATTTTTCCCTCCTTTTCAATGATTTCCCTTTGGATCTGGAAATTTTTTTTAGAAATTCAAAATTAATCTTAGGAAAACCATAGAACAGTAGGAACCATCACAAGGACACTTTATATGGATGATTTGAACTATCCATTGGATTCAAGGACCCTCAAAACCCTTGGAACGATAAAAACAGATAAAAAATTGAGTCATTTGGGACCCCAATCGAGTTAAAACAAGATGAACGGTTCAAGTTTGTTGTCCTTGATGACCAATGTACCTAGGATGCTAGACAAAATGCACTGACAAGGACGATGTGTGCAAACATTTGTTGCACGCGCTGCTGCACTATCATCATGGAATGCACATGGAGTGTTCTGGTGACCAGGATGCCCGTGGCACATCCACTTCGTGCGTCCTGGGTGCGCACGTCTCAGTGACACTGGGCAGACAATGTCATTACTGTTGGGATTTTGATCTAGACCATTGTTTTATGATCTAAAATGTTTTTTTGAGATTTTGGAGGCTACGGAAGCCCAATTTTTTATCCGAAATGTCTATTGGAATCATCTCAATGGAGCAGACATGATTTTAACCTCTAAATCTTAATTTGAGAATATCTAGTTAGATCAAATCTAAAAAATAGTACCCAATTACTTAGATCTAGCCGATCAAACAATGATCAAGCATTATAACTTGAACAATTGGATGATATAAAGGATGAATTGATGGATCTAATAAATAGATTAGATCTATTCATCTTAAAATTTGATCTAAACCATCAATTTATCTAAGGACTTAGAATTAGGTGATTAGGGAGTAATCAGATCATTAGATCGAGGCATAAATCATGAATATGCATTGAAATAAATTGATAAACAAGAAATTGAAGTAGTTTTGATGATTAAGATTAGAATTCATAATCAAACCACAAATCAAAGTGATTAAGAATGATCCAATGGTTGGATCGTATCAAATTCCATTGAGATGGAATAAATTAACCCTTTTAATGATCAGGAGATCTTCAAATAACAAATATCAACTTGATTGATGATTAGATCAAGTAAATGAGTGTTAGATGTTAGGAAAATTGATTATTAAAGATAAATGAGGCAATTTAGATTGTTGATCTAGATCAAAAGCAAGATAAGAGAATCATTAGACAAATGGACTTATGAATTGACACAAATAAGGAGTAAAACTTATGAAAGCATATATAGATGAAATGGAATAACTCAAAAAAGTATTGTGGTACTGACAGGTGTATCAAAGTGCATGGTTTGAGAGGAGTACGAGCCCGAATTAGTGATTATTCTCCATCTAAGTAGGTGAAGACATTTAATGTTCCATATTGATTTTCTAAAGTCTTGACCTATCATGGCATATTGACTGCTTGGGATTATTATAGTAGGGATTCTTTCATATGTGCACTTATGATTTTTGACTTGTTTTGCTATCTTAGACATGAGAATTTTATAGCATATTGAGGACATTTGACATGATTGATCTTCCTTATTGGGTGTTGATACTGTGGATCTTATATATTTATTATTAATGGATTGTAAACATCTTTTCTTTACTGTATTAGTGAGTTTGGATGATTTCCCTGAAATTGGTGTTGGAGGCTTGGTGGCTAGTCCTTGAGAGGCCAACCCTGGGATGAGGGGCAATGCCTTGGGATGGTGAGCCATGAGTGCTCCTGGTATTGCGAGATACTCATGGAGGCTTGGTGGCTAGTCCTTGAGAGGCTAACTCTGAGATGAGGGGGGTAACTCTGAGATGAGGGGGGTGCCTTGGGATGGTGAGCCACAAGTGCTCCTAATTTATATGAGATCCGTTATTTTCCATATTTATTATTTATGATGGGTGCTCTCATCAGATGGATGTCATGCTAGGAGGGATTAGGGCTGGCCACCCACCCTCTAAATTTATGAGATGATAGACACTTGCCCATAGATGGCATTTGATAGGGGTTGGTAACATAGGTAGTCCACACTACCGATCTGAGCCTACCCATGGTGACGAACAAGTCTCCCGTTATGGTATCGATGGGGAGCGACAGTGGTTGAGACCCTGGTGTGGTTGTCACTGCAGCATGACCATCCATACTCTTATTCTGTATGCATGCATGATGAGCATTTAGATATTATTATGTAGCTGGGTGTGATGGCACTCAGAGGATTGGTATGAGTACTCATGACCTATTGTACAAGTGTATGGGACACTCGTGGGACCCATGTACCTTGGGGGTGCCCTACCTATTTATTGTATGCTTATTGAGATTGTCTCATATCATGTTTTACATTCATGAGATCCATGTTTTATTGTACATGATGTTTTGCCACTTGTATTGATATGATTTATGGCATTTGTATCCTATGACGATCATGTTTTACACTCTTGTCAACTCTCACTATTTGAATTATTCTTTTTATGCCATTATTTCATTATATTAAATGTCTATGTACCTACCAAGTGTTGCTTACTGAAGCATTGCATTGTTGTTGCAATGCCTCAGATATTGAGAGAAAGACATGACTGATGAGGAGCTAGACAAATAATGATCTCATTTGGAGGTATGTTTTAATTCCACATGGACTATATATGTATATCTATATTATTGGACTTGATTATATTATTGTTGGGAATGTGGCTATTGACTGGATGGGTCCTAGAGTAGTGAACTTGCTTTCAAAAGGTTTACTTGGTTAATCCAAAAAATTATTGAGTTTTAAAAGTGAAAGGTTGTGTGATAAGTTGATGGTTGACGCTTAGGGTTTTCTTAAAATGAATTTCATTTGAAATTGTTTTTTGTTGTTTTGGTTTTAAAAATTGGGGCCCCACCTTTCAAAATTTTTTATTAAAAAGTGTTGAAAAACCCAGGTGACCACACCTATAAGGCCATCACATGCTCGTAGAACCCTCTTAATAAGACATGATCTATTGTTACTCCAGTGGCTTCTAAGCACTGTGGTTATAGTGGATGTCTTAAAATCCAAGTGATTTTTCCACACCTTCTGTTGACGTCAGTTGAGGTCTAAATGCCTCCTGACATGAGGATTGTATTAACCACCTTAGAGCAGAATCTAACTGGTAAGTAATAGTTAGATTAGATAAGGCTAATCTAAAAGCATTGTCACCACACAAATTCACGAAAGTCAAAATATTGCTACTTATTAGTCTCAAGAATTATTTGATTGTGCCCTTTGTTTGTTCATCATTTTATAAAGTTAAGTTGCATCATTTAGGTTAGTTTTGCCAACCCCCCCCCCCCCCCCAAAAAAAAAAAAAAATCATAAAAAGAAAAACACAAAAGAAAACTAAAGAAAAAAAGAAGCTTTTGTTGTATGCACTTTTGGAGACGTAACAAAACTAGAAGGTTAGTGAAGAATGACCAAAAAAGACATACAACTAGATGAGTCCACATCAATGACTGATCAACAATCAAGGGGTAATTCACCCCATGGTAGTTGAGGGCCTCCACTCATCATGAATGAGGACCCACACCTCTAATAGATGATGAATATCAACCTCCACCAAGGAGGAACAATCATCAACCAAATAGAGATTGGAGAAGAAATAACAATAGGGAGTGGGGCCAATAGAGTGAACATGGGGATAATAATGATTGTTATCAAAACTTTCATGGCAGAACTTTAGAAGACTACCTTCAACTTATGCGCACCAATACTCCATCCTGTTTCATTCTTCCTCAAAATACTGGTTCATTAGAATTAAAAATAGGAGTAATCTAATTACTTCCCAAATTTCATGGTTTAGACAATGAGATTCCTTACTTGCACCTTAAAGAATTTGATGAGGTATACAGTACCCAAAGAACAAAAAATATAGATCTTGATACTATTAGGCTTAAACTTTTTAGTTTCTTTATGAAGGAAAGAGAAAAAATGTGGCTTAATGCACTACTAGCAAGTTCCATAAGAACCTAGAATGAAATGACTAAGGAATTCTTGAAAAAGCTTTTCCCTACACACAAAACAAATGCACTTTGGCATAACTCAAAAGGATAAAGAGTCATTTTATCAATGTTGAGAAAGGTTCAAAGTTCTATTACTCACTTGCCCACATCATGGCTATGAACCATAGCACATCATCAGCATCTTTTATGAAGGACTTAATTTTGACATGTGCCAATTTATAGAAATAATGTGCAACAGTAACTTTCTAAAGAATAGAACATATAGATAGACCTAAAGAATAGAACATATAGAAATAAAGTACACAGACCTGGGCTAACTTAGAAAGAATAGAACATATAGATAGACCTAAGCCCACTACCACCCATGCTAGGGGAGGCATGTATGCCATGTCTAGAAAAAATGAAATCGATGACAGAGTAGTGTCCCTAGCTAGAAAAGTAAAAGCCATCGAAATGGGAAAGAAAAACTCAAATAAGGAAGAATAAGTGTGTAGCATTTGTGAAAGTACTACCCATCTTATTCAGGAATGTCCTACCATTTCAGCATTCCAAGAGGTGCTTCATGATCAGGCTAATGCACTTAAGACATATAAAAGATTTTCTACCCATAATCAGAGACTTACAACTTATATTGGAGAAACCATCCAAATTTCAATTGAAAAAATGGACCTATTGCCAATGTTCTACAACCATGACCATATCAACCTCACCAACAAAACCAAAGACTTCTTATCCTACCATACCAAACTTATCAACATCCTTCTTCTAGACTAAATTTGCCCCCATCCAAAAGGCCTGTAGAGGATAATAGCAGTCAACTAGTTCAAAACCAAGAGAGTAAAATTTCTTAATTAGAAGTCCAATTGAAACAAACCAATTAGTTTGTTAATGAAATAAAAAATATGATGAGTCAATGGATACAAAATATGAAGAAAGAAAAGTTTCCAACTCAATCACATACAAACCCTAAGGGAGTGCATGCGGTTAGCACTAATGCATTTGATGAATCATCTAGTTCTACCATGGAACAAGCTAAGGTTGTTACTATTCTTAGGAGTGGTAAAAGAATTGAGAAAGATGAGCCCCAAAAGACTGAAAAGGTAGAAGAATCCACTGAAGTCAAAGAAAATTCTAAACAAAGAACACACTTCACTTATTGACCCATGCCCTATCCCTGCTCCATTTTCCTAAAGGTTGTGTTAAGCTCCAAAGTCTGCCTAAAATGATGAAATTTTAAAGATTTTCAAGCAAGTCAAGATCAACATATCGATCTTAAACGCAACAAAACAAATCCCATGATATGCCAAATTCTCAAAAGACTTATGCACCATAAAAAGAAAACTAAATGTTCAAAAGAAGGCATTTCTAATTGAACAAGTTAGTTCTATTCTTCAACATCGTACACTACCAAAATACAAAGATCCAGGTTGCCCCACTCTTACTTGCATTATTGGCAACTATAAGATTAACTAAGCTTTGCTTGATTTAGGATCTAATGTGAACCTACTACCATACTTGGTATATGAACAGTTAGGTTTGGATGAGCTAAAACATACATCTATTACACTCTAGATAGCTGATTGTTCTGTGAAGATACTAAGAGGGGTAATAGAAGATGTGTTAGTCTAGGTAGAACAATTTTTCTTCCTTGTAAAATTTTTAATTATGGCACAACTAGTGGTGAATGAGAAGAATGAAATACCAGTCATCTTGGGATGACCCTTTTTGGCTACGTCCAATGCCTTAATTAACTGTAGAAATGGTGTCATAAAACTATCTTTCGATAATATGACATTAAAGCTAAGCATTTTTAACATTTGTAAGCAATGTGGTGAACCCACTGATGACTTGCATAGTGTCAACATGATCAGTTCAGTTGTGCAAGATCATTTTCAGTCGTCTTCCTTGTCGGACCCACTCGAGGCCTATTTGGCCCATTTTAATGAGTTTAATGAGGATGCATTAATAGAGGAAGTTAATGCCCTCCTTGATTTTGTTTCCATCATGGATACAGAAAAATGGAAACCTTAGTTTAAGAAACTTCCATCGAGTGAGTCCACTCCCCTTCCATCATCAGTAGAAGCCTTATAGAGCCTGATATTCTAAATGAGCCTTATAATGTAGATGTACCTAAATGGGACCTACATACCTTATTTGAATAACAATTAGATAAGAATCTAGGCCCACTTGAAATCTTACCTATGCCAATATGACAAGAAGATAAAGAGTCCAATGATGTACTAGCCCTACTTCAACCAACTCTAAGGTACACATTAGAAGATAATCAAGGTTTAAGCAAAACCATGCTCCTTTATTAATACAAGAACAACCTTTCTAACAATGGCAGAGTCAGCTTATACCGCAATTCTAGGATAATGTAAGGGAAATGGAGTAAAATACATGGAATACGATGGTCATTATTATCCTTAAAGTTGGTCAAGAAAAGGATCATCCACCTCAATACAGTTCAATAGAATTCAAATTCACAACAGTTCACATTATTATAGTGATACCACTTAAATTTTCAAGGTGGAGGAATTATATTGATGACCGTGAAATTTTGAAGATGGGAGATCATCACGAGATTCTAAAGTGGTGTGAGAAATCTTACCATTTCATTATTAGAATTAGGAAAACTTAATACCAATTAGGTCTAGATTAGGGTACATTAGGAGATGTCTAGTTAAAGACGTTAAACTTAGCACTCACTAGGAGGGACATAGAGTTTTTTCTTTTTGTTGTTTTCTACATCACCTATATTCATTTTAGGTCCTACTTTTTAAACATTGAGGACAATGTTTCTTTCAAGTTGGGGGGGTATAGAATTCTTGCAAATTCTAGTCTTTTTTTAAGTTTATAGGTGATTTCTTAATTATTTTTTTTTAAATGAAATGAAAATAAAAAGTTTGAAAATTTTTAGATCAATTCCTCCATTATGATGAGAATTGGATTTTTTGAAGTAGAATCTAGATATCTTTGGCTTATTAATGGAAATTGAACATGATTAATTCATCATTTTACTCACTTTTTAAAGTATTCCATGAAATCAAAGTTTCAGATCACATCGGTACACGTATTTGCATATAGATAGTCTGGATTGATAAGTAGCTATAACTTAGAAATCCTAAAGAAATTTAGTGGAGACATATAACCTATGTGAGTTTTAGAGCCATTCATTCTTTTTGAGAGGTTATAAATGTTCCTAATTTTCTTTAGCGTGCTTAACAAAGATTTGATCCCACAAGTTCATTGAATCTAATAAATTATAGGAATCCTAGAAAATGATTTAGGTCACCCTTGTTGTTAACTTAGAGACATAAAGCCTAAAAATAAAAATAAAAAAAGTATTGTTTACTACTAGTTGGCCAACTTGAGCCTTTTACATAAGCCTTTTCTTTTCTTACTTAAATTACCTTTACCCATATTCACCCAATATAAATATACCCATTACCCATTGTCTTCAAAAGATAAGTTAGAGATAAATGAAAAAATACTTTTTAGTTATAATAAAAGTAGAAAAGTAAATATCAAGAAAAGAAATGTTATTTAAAAGTGATTCAAAAGTATTGCAAAAGAAGAAGAAGTAGAAAAAGGAGAAGTTTGAAGAATGCAAAGAAAAGTGGAGAAAGAAATATTCACTTTAGCAAAGTAAAGAAAGAACTGTCAACTTTAGAAGACCTCTACTTATTTTTGAAGAAACTTTTAATATCATTTATACCCTTTCCTATGTTTCATCCTAGGTAAAAACCTATTAATTTTTAGATAAATATAGTCTTTATGAGGATATAAATGGATAGGATTTCAAGAGTGGTATTTCTAAATATTTGAAGGTAATGGCATCCATTCTAAAGGGATCAACAATTAAATTCCTTAGTAACTTCCTTTCCTTCATGAGTATATGTGGGATAAATTTGCTTTTATTGACTCGGCTCACATATTTAAAAGAGAGATATGCTTTGAACCCTCTGTTCAAGAGATTTTATTTCTGAGGGTATGTCATTAGAGAGGTTGAGGTCAAAACATATTTCAGATGGAGTTCAGAAGTTAAAAGTCTACTTAAAGATAAAGATTATTCTGTGTAGACTATACATTCACACACTCACTTTGAGATCTGAGCTTATTTGAAATATTTTTAGCACATGGGTAGGGTTTTGAATTCTTTAGTCATTTTTATTAGTATGTTAAAGTTCATGATTTATTGAAGATGAAATAGGGCAAGGCATATAAAGATAAGGAATAGGGAAAGAGATGGAGTATGGTCAAAGAGATATGGAGATGAAATGAGAGAAGGCTACAAGTCTGAGAAAAGTGAGGATAATGCAATGAGAATTATGAAGAGAAGTGTAAAATGGAGAGGAACATGCGAAAAATCAAATTTTAAAAATTATTTCCAAGGGAGTTGAGATGATAAACTCCAGTTGATGGATAAGTTGCCAGTCGAAAGACTTATTCTGAGAAATGTTTATTAAGGCTTACCGAAAGAATGATAAGTATATCCTCATGTGATATGATAGACTTGGGTATGATACTAAGATTGAATTGAATTGCAAATTATGAGACAATGTTGATTATCACAAAGATGAAATGTTGTTGTGATAAAATAGCCTTCTTATGTAGAAGACCATATATGGTGAAAATATTACATTATATTAGCTGTAAAGTGAATGAATACATCTCTAAATGATGACATGTATGTTTGACAATTAGATCATATAACCAAACAAATTTGCAATTTTTAGCTTAATTTTGATTTTAGCTCCAATTGACCATCCAACCATTAATTTGTCAAAATTAATGGTCAGATGATTATCAAAGGTATAATGTATGGTTCAGATGACTCTGATTTGGTCTTTTGTTTTGTAGATTAACTAGAAGAAGCTAGGATGACTCAGATCAAAAGTTAATGGTGTAGATCACCCATCAAGAATCAACATGCAAAATGGAAAAGTTTCCTAAAAGAAACTTAGTTTTAATTGAAAAATGGGAAATCACTTAGGAATGGAAAGTTGCAAAAATAAAAATAAAAAGAAAGAGGTGGAGAAGTTTCCAAAAATAAAAATAAAAAAACCATAGAAGAGGAGGAGCATAAAATAGAAGGGAAGAAGTTTATAAAAGAAAAGAGGCAGTCATCATCCTATCTCTCTCCTTGGCTAGAGAAGAGGAAGTCATCATCCCTACCTATCTGCTTTCCTCCTACTCCTCTCCCCACTCTCTCTCTCTCTCTCTCTCTCTCTCTCTCTCTCTCTCTCTCTCTCTCTCTCTCTCTCTCTCTCTCTCTCTCTCTCTCTCTCTCTCTCTCTCTCTCTCTCTCTCTCTCTCTCTAAAAAGAAAGAGGTGGAGAAGTTTCCAAAAATAAAAATAAAAAAACCATAGAAGAGGAGGAGCATAAAATAGAAGGGAAGAAGTTTATAAAAGAAAAGAGGCAGTCATCATCCTATCTCTCTCCTTGGCTAGAGAAGAGGAAGTCATCATCCCTACCTATCTGCTTTCCTCCTACTCCTCTCTCTCTCTCTCTCTCTCTCTCTCTCTCTCTCTCTCTCTCTCTCTCTCTCTCTCTCTCTCTCTCTCTCTCTCTCTCTCTCTCTCTCTCTCTCTCTCTCTCTCTTCTAGTTTTCTCCCTCTCCCCCTCGTTCACTCCCTCGCCCTTTTCATCTACTACAACACCATCACCCCATCTTTCTTCCCTTCTGCCATTCTCTCTCTGCCCAGCTCCCTATTTCACTACAATGCCTGACACAGCATCGACAAAGCTTTCCCGCTCAGTCTCTCTCTCCTTCTCTGCTCCCTCATCACCGTACCTACCAGACACCACATCATCACCTTCTCTGCACACCGGCCATCTCCTCCTTTCTCTCCTCTGTCCACACCAGTACCAGCATCACACAGCCCAACCCTTTCTCTCTTTCTTGGATTGGGAGCACCCTTCCCACAGCATCCCCCTTTTCCTTTCTTTATCACCCAGTTTCTCCCACTTCTCTCTATAACAGCAGCAAAACTACATACCCTTATCTCTTTCTCTTCCTTGGTTCCACTCTCTCTCAACCATCTCTCAACTTCACCACCTTCCCTTTGGTTCTTCTTCTCTATTCACCATCTTTTCCTGTTACGAGTCATCATTCTTCCTCTTTTCTTTTCACCAATTTTCTCCTCATTCTTTCTTCATCATCCCAGTCATGATTTTTCCATCTATCATCATCCCAGTTTGTTTTTCACTCCTTTCATCATTGATTTTAGCCCCTGTTTCTCTCAATTGGCTAGCATCCAATCATAGGCCAAGAGCTCCCTTATTTCCTACTCAACATCGAAACCTAGCACCACCTCTTTGCCAACTGGTTTCATCAACACAACACTTCCTTCATTCTCCTCTAGTTGCCATCATTTTTCCTTAAATTTCCCCAGTAACACCCCCGATTTCTCTTTTCATTGCAATTCCACTAGTTTCAAGGCAACTTCTCTCCTTTCCCACCTTTTCTCCATCTCCTACATCATCAGCTTCTCCCATGTGTTTTTCTCTACAGGTTGAAGAAGAAGATATATTTAAAGCAAATTCCAGAATTGCCCTTGGAACATTAATTTAAATTTCATTCATATCCAAGTTTTGTCTTCTTCTTTAATTTGTCTTCTTCTTATTCTAGGTTTGCCTATCCAAATTTTGCATTATTGTTAGATTAATTCCAAGAATTGTACAATCCGAGCTGATTTAATTAAGGCTTAACCTAATCAACGGGTTAGCCTTAACAATCAATATCTCTTTATTTCTCCTTTGTTTCACATCAAATTTTTAATTAATTTTTAGATTTCATTCTTAGGCATCCCTTAACTTACCTAACATCTTTGATCTTTAATCTAAAATCCAACAATCAATCTAAGCCATCCAAAATCCAAAATCACTCTTTAGTCCAAATCTTTAAGATTTTTGGAAATCTGCCTAATCCAACCATTGGATCTTTAATCAAGGGCATGCAACAGGAATTGATGAAGGCTGATCAACATTGATGATAGCAAATTTGAAGAAATTGGTAGTGATTAAGCTAGGGAAGTAGATTATTCTTGTTATTTAGTTTAATTTTCTTTCTTTTTGGATTGGAACTTTTGTAATTTTTATCAATTGAAGAGATTTAAACATTGATTCCATTGTTAAGTAAATTTTATTATTTTCTTTATTTTTTTTATAATTACATTTTATTTAAACTTTATCTTTTTAAGTCGAGACGCCGTGGAATCGACCCATACTTGCATAAGCTACACTGCAACAGCCCATGCACTTGCGGTAAAAACAAATCAACTAGTACCTATTTTAGCTAATCTAAACTATTGATCCATATGTTACTAATGATGTCCACACATCCATGACCAGTTGTACACATGTTATCATATTCCAAGAGAGATAAATCTTGGTCATAGATCACTATTGATCTTCTTTGATTGGTCATCAATCTTGGAAGTATTAGACATTCTGTGTGTGACAACCCGGGTTTTCTCATGCATTTTTAAATGCAATATCTAATTCCTAAGGCGGGATGCATCTCTATTTGAAAACCATTTTATAAAAACCATGCAATGCAGCGGAAAATCTTTTATTTTAAACTTATTTTGAAAACCCCGAGTGTCATTTGCTTTCACAACAATCAAACTAGTTTTTTGAAAAACTTCAGAAATCATAAATGTTTTTCCCCAAATCTATCCAGTCATAGCACACAATCCAACTGCAAATAAATACAAATACATATCCAAAGGGTAGAGAGTTTACTTACATGTTTAATTGTCTCCTATTTGATTCACTTGCTCGTAGCACTAATATCTCCTGAGGCATCTTCTATTTGTGAGTGGAACTATCCTGAAAAATGCTAAGGATAAGGTGAGTATATACTATACTCAGTAGGAGTCTATCACTAATAGTTTTACAATGCATGCTATGTTTAAAATCATATGCTCTTTAAAACATGTGCATGTTCGAACAATCATGTTCAATATCGATATCAAAAATCATTGTCAAATTGAAATACTAACAACTTAAAGAATCGCACAAACCAAGTCGAAAGTATCATATATATCGTAAACATAATGATATGCATAATATGCTCAGTTGAATCCAACTCATGGATATCTGGTATGGTCGACCAACCTCATGTCATGCCACATGTAATGCAAGTCCAACTATGCCCACGACCTCGCCGCCGTGTGGTCCCCGGGTACCTGAGGACACAACGTCATAGCCTCCACGGGGCATATGACACATCGACCCAGTGCCGTGACACCAATGGTAGCCCCCTGTACCACATGCAGTCGATGTAGGGACGTTACCCTTTTTGGGCGTGGTACCCATCCACCTAATAGTGGTAGAGGCTGGAGGCCAACCCAAACCTCTCGGCATAGCACCCACGAGCTTATCAGCCCAAATCATATCGGATCAAACAAGCAAAAACCTCTTTTTCAAAACCTGTCGTCTTTAGGTCCCTCACAACTGCCTGGCCCTACAACTGCCTACCCAGCGTCTTTTGGGCACTCCAGCGTCTTTTGATAACCCTCAAGGACATGCAATCTTTCAAAAACTCAATGGTCACAAATCATACAATATATACAATTGTTTGCAAAACATATCTATGCATAACGTATATGCAATTATTTGCAAAACATATCTATGCATAATGTATATGTAATGATTTGCAAAATATATCTATGCATAAAGCATTTATCATATGTATGCTGAATTAAGTCATGCTAAACAAGTCATATACTTATACTTAAAACATGCATTCTCAAAACAATCATGGCTCTTTTAAAAAGTCTAGTAGCGATAGAGCACCTACCTCAAAGTCTCCTGAAGTCACGTCCTTTATCACTTCAACCCGTCCCTTGGTCTCATTTATAACCTCCTGGGTATGAATGGATACAAGGAGTCCTTATCAATTTTAATCTATTTAGTCATTAGATCGCTAGCTCTGCCTATTGGGTCCCTGGAGCTTGTCTAATTCATTGTCAAGCTAGATCCTATGATCTGGATCTACTATTCAGTAGTTAAATTCTGTAATTTGTCCTTTGATCTAAACTTTAAAGTCTCATTAGGTCCACGTACCCCAGTTCCCAGGACACACGTGTATCCTGGTTGAACCACGACCGCATTACGTGCGTGCGCACCCAAAGGCCATGCCAGGGACCGTGTTTTGCACGCGCACATGCATGCTCAAGTCATGAGCTATGACGCGCATCATCGCACGGACGCACCTTGTATCATGGCACATCTCAGCTCCCAGGGCACCCTATGCATCCTGGTCGAGCCAGGACCCGTGCCCCATATCATGCGCGCACCTGAAGGCCGCACCTGGGATAGTGTACGCACTGTCGTACACCTGGAACCCGTCCCAGGGACCTAGTCCCAGGTGCGCATGGAGCAAGGCATCCCTGGGATGCTTGGTTCGTGCAAGGTCGTCTGAACCTGGTTTAGGAACGTCTTGTTCATGCAGGGCCGGCCCAAGCCGGCTTGGCATTTTTCGGCCAGGAACCCGGCTGGAAATGCTAGATCCAGTATGGATCTAGCCTGAGAGGAGGAAAGAAAACAAAAAAGGAAAAAGAACAGCTTACCTGGTAGCTTGAGGAGTGCCCATCACCGGTGGTAGAGCCCCATTTCATTCTGAATCTTCCTGCTCGCCGAAAAACTCAAAGAAAGGGGAAATCGTGCAAGGCCAGAACAATAAGAGAGAGGGGCATGGGAAAAAATGGCAATGGCCAGCCTGACTTGGGCCTGGCCGTTGCCGGAAAACACAGAGAGACGGGTTTCCTATTTTTGCCAGAAACCCCAGTCCAAACATTGCCGGAAAATGTGTTTTTGGAGAGGGGGAGATGGGGCTTTTATAGAGTGGAGAAGGCGGTGCCCCTCAATGGCGGTGGCAGATCTCTCTGGAAAAATCGTGAAAGAGGGTTTCTAGAGAGATCTGGAGGTGGAAGATGACAGGGGGTGCCGTTATCAAAACGGCCCCCTGCGTTTTTCGTCCTTTTTCGTTTTTTATATTTAATTTACAAAAATACCCCTGATCTTTAAACGGCCGTAACTTCTTCATACGAACTCCGTTTTTGGTGATTTTTGAGGCGTTGGATTCCATTTTTCGAGTAGAATCTAATGGTACCAAGTTTCCTTAAAAATTCATTTATTTACTATTTTAAATAAAGTGAAACATTTAACTCAGTTCATTTCCTATAAAATGTCCAATTTTTGTTAAAAATGGCGAAAATTTCTCAGGCGTTACTTTATTAACCCCCTTAAAAGAATTTCATCCTCGAAATTTCATAAATTATCATCTTCAAGGTATTTTGTCTCTTAGATAACTTCTTAGTGAATGCATTCTCCCTTAGGAATCAAATCTAGGCTCATCCTCAATTGTCATTTCTATTGTTCCTTCTACAAGGCCTTACCTATAAGGGCCGCTTTCGCTGTGTACTCTGATGCATATTCCCATACGTACCAGTTTAACAATACTGGTTTCTTGCGGTAATTCATCTATCTCGAAATCCTTAGATGCCTATGCTTTTCTCATCAGGTATAGGATAGTCTCCTTGTAGGATCATGCTTCTTTATTCATGTATAAATTACTCCATACTTTTTTTTTTTAGATCATATTATCTTATTTCTCATAGTCCCTTTTTGAATATCATGGGATGATTCCTGGTTCTTCTTGTCTTTCATCTAGTGATCTCTTCATCATCCTCATCTCCTTTTAATGGTCATTAGTAAGAGTCCAAAAAATTACCTTCTTTTTATTGTGTCTAACTTTGCTTCTTATCTTTTACCTCTGTTCCCAAGATACGCCATTAGCTAATATAGTATTATGTGCTCTATAGGCAAACCCTTGATTAACTTCGAATGACTTGATTCCTCGACCAAATTTAAATAAAATCATGAAAGTCAATTAGTAGCATCTTCCATCGAGGACCTTATCATATATTGAAAGTAAAATGTCCTAACTCTATATCCAGCTTCATAATTATTGAATTCATAAAACGCTTTTCTCCATGAAGATTTTATCCAAACTCATGTTAATGGTCAATTCATCATCATGGGTCAAATGTTCTTGTCCAAAGGCCTATCTCACTATTCACATCAATTGGTCATTAGGATTTTCAATAATGTTCCCATTTATGCAAAACAAAAAGTCTCGTATTCATAACCGAGTACCCTTACTAGGTCATGGTTGAATCCTTTGTCATCATCCTCTTTGTCCTTTCTTTGCTTGATAGTTTTCTTCGTAACCTTTCAGTCCAAAAGTTCTATACTCAATCCAGTAGGGTTATTCCTTAGAAAATTCCTTCAATTGATTTTTCGTACTTGGTATATGCTCATAGCAACTAACTTTTTGCAACGTAACATTAAATCTTCACCTTATAGTGTGCTAGCCATCTCACCTTTTCTCATAAGTAGTGATTTTTCCCAATTCCTCAAATTTTATCCTTTGAGTGCCTCCTCATACTTAGCTTATAATAGCAGTTCTCGTTCAATAGCTACTACATTAAGTTATGCTGAAGTTGTTAAATCATCAAATTTGAAAAATACTCAGGTAAGTATGGAACATTTTCGTAAACACATAGAAAGACTTTATTTGATTACCTATTGGTCTCTTTCTAGATATATCTTTGTCATAAGCTCAAGGGTCTCTAAAGTGATTGGTACTTATCTACCTTCCTTTTCAATCCAAGTCAGCAGCATTTTTCAGACTCAAAGTAATTTCGTCACCTTGTCATGGTAGCCATTAAGGTTTGGAAAATCTTTCACATTGGTTTAGATCACTTCTTATTTTTTGCTCCTATCTCAGTTGCAATTGTCTTCATCAACTAACCTCATACCTTCAAATGACTTAGTTTAACTAGTACTTCTTTCAAGGAAAACTCAAGTCTAAATACTTATAATATCCCTCTGAGTATATAACTTCGACTACTAACTCATAAATACTAACATACTTGATTAATTAGGGTGAGATACCTTTATTTAGTCAATAGTACTCTAAAGGTAACGACTAAATAATGGTCTTAAGATATTTGCTCTTCCAATTTATGATAGCAAGGCCTCAATTTGATCCTTGATGGTACCCTTCTTGCTAAATGTACAAGTCATTGTTCCCAGCTTAATATACGTTATTGGCAAGGTA
Source organism: Warburgia ugandensis (assembly GCA_035236585.1). Classification (NCBI taxonomy): domain Eukaryota; kingdom Viridiplantae; phylum Streptophyta; class Magnoliopsida; order Canellales; family Canellaceae; genus Warburgia; species Warburgia ugandensis. Next base: position 54,208,525 of record CP141133.1, on the reverse strand, counting down.
GGATATCACCAAATTTTCCTTTTTATGGATTATATCCATTGGTGTTCCCCATAAGCTAATGGATCTGATAAGAATCTAATTGTAATAATTGATATCAAACCATTTGTAGAATTTGATTTGTAGTTGGTCACCATTCCTCTTTGAAAATTTCTTATCGCATAATCTCCAAAAATTCGATACTCTACTCAAAATCTTAAACCCCATATGCTCTCTCTTTTATACTCTTTTACAATAAGATCACCAACTCATCTAGTATTATTCCTTTGCATTTGTTTGATCTTCCTTCCTATAGGATTCAAGATGATAGAATTGTATGTATCTCCATAGAGTCATGATCTTCTTGTTTTGAATATTCAATATTCATTGAATACTGGTAGTTACATCTCTATCTCTTTCTCTCTTTTCTTCAAAATCCTCACTTTTTTCTTCCTAGATCAATGTCTCTATATGCTTTGTTGCATATAATTGATACTTCATCTATTCCTTTACGTAACATATATGATAAACTGAATGCTTCTTAGAATTTCTAAACTGTCTTAAGATCATTGAAATCCTCAATTGCCTATAGCCTCAATAAAATTCTTACAATGTCCTAATAATGGCATTGACGTTTTGGTCATGCTATACTTTTCTTACACGGTCATGTTAGGATCAATCTATTATCACAGATCTATCATCCCCAATATTATTGTCAAAGTCTTTTGGTAACTCTGGAGAATACAGTTCTTTTTCATAAGACTCCAATTAAGGTATCCAAAATTGAGCTAAGTCTTTCAGTATCCATACCTTTGTGATCTAGTACGAGTCACAGTTATCTCCTAACATCATCTTGCATTCTCATCCCTCTTAGATTATCATCAAAAATCTTCTCAAAGTCTGTCTTTTACATCCCCTATCATACTTATATCATATCCTTGTGATAATGTACTCATTTTCTGATATTCTTTATGATGGTAAGATAGCCACCTAGGTTCTTCAATTTTCTCACCTTTGATAAGATTACTTTATTGCAGGTCAGAACTATCTACTAACAAGTTCACTAACATCCTCATTCATCATTCTCATAAGATGATCCATATATGAGTTTTTATATTTTTACCACACAACAATCCTTAATCCTTAAGTCGTCTTAGACTAGATTTTGGATAAGGGTTGCACTATCCTCTACCTAATTATTTGTTAGACCAAGCTGTGTTTCACCTATTTATTTATGGTGAACTGCCTTGTGCATTAATATTGTAATCCTCAATTAGAAGTAGTCATCTCTACTACTCCTATTTATACTACTTCTTCTTGATTTTCTCTATTGTCTATGACCCTTGGACATGCTGGACTAGCTGTGAAAGGATAAAACCTGGGCTCTGATACCAACTGTGACGACCTGGGTTTTCTCATGCATTTTTAAATGCAGTATCTAATTCCTAAGGCGGGATACATCCCTATTTGAAAAGAATTTTATAAAAACCATACAATGCAACGGAAAATCTTTTGTTTTAAACTTATTTTGAAAACCCCAAGTGTCATTTACTTTCACAACAATCAAAGTAGTTTTTTGAAAAACTTCAGAAATCATAAATGTTTTCCCCAGATCTATCCAATCACAGCACACAGTCCAACTGTAAATAAATACAAATACATGTCCAAAGGGTAGAGAGTTTACTTACATGTTTAATTATCTCACAACTGCCTGGCCCTCACAACTGCCTACCTAGCGTCTTTTGAGCACTCCAACGTCTTTTGGTAATCCTCAAGGACATGCAATCTTTCAAAAACTCAATGGTCACAAATCATATAATATATGCAATTGTTTGCAAAACATATCTATGCATAACGTATATGCAATTATTTGCAAAACATATCTATGCATAAAGCATTTATCATATGTATGCTGAATTAAGTCATGCTAAACAAGTCATATACTTATACTTAAAACATGCATTCTCAAAACAATCATGGCTCTTTTAAAAAGTCTAATAGCGATAGAGCACCTACCTCAAAGTCTCCTGGAGTCGCGTCCTTTATCACTTCAACCCGTCCCTGGGTCTCATTTATAACCTCCTGGGTAGGAATAGATATAAGGAGTCCTTATCAATTTCAATCTATTTAGTCATTAGATCGCTAGCTGTGCCTATTGCGTCCCTGGACCTTGCCTAATTCATTGTCAGGCTAGATCCTATGATCTGGATCTACTATTCAGCAGTTAAACTCTGTAATTTGTCCTTTGATCTAAACTTTAAAGTCTCATTAGGTCCACGTGCCCCAAGACACCCTTGTATCTTGGTTGAACCGCGACCGCCTTACGTGCGTGCGCACCCAAAGGCCATGTCAGGGACCGCGTTTTGCACGCGCACATGCATCCTCAAGTGGCGCGCTATGACGCACATCATCGCAGGAACGCACCTTGTATCATGGCGCATCTCAGCTCCCAAGGCACCCCGTGCATCCTGGTCGAGCCAAGACCCGTGCCCCATATCGCGCACGTACCTGAAGGCCGCACCTGGGACAGTGTATGCACTGTCGTACACCTGGAACCCATCCCAGGGACCCAGTCCCAGGTGCACGTGCAGCAAGGCATCCCTGGGATGCTTGGTTTGTGCAGGGTCGTCTGAACCTGGTTTAGGAACGTCTTGTTCATGCAAGGCCGGCCCAAGCCGGCTTAGCATTTTTTGGCCAGGAACCCGGCTGGAAAATGGCTGGAAATGCTAGATAGCCTGAGAGGAGGAAAGAAAATGGAAAAGGAAAAAGAACGGCTTACCTGGTAGCCTGGGGAGTGCCCATCGCTGGTGGTAGAGCTCCATTTCATTTTGAATCTTCCTGCTCGCCGAAAAACTCGAAGAAAGGGAAAATCGTGCAAGGCCGGAACAATAAGAGAGAGGGGCATGGGGAAAAATGGCAATGGCCAGCCTGACTTGGGCCTGGCCATTGCTGGAAAACGTAGAGAGACAGGTTTTTGGTTTTTGCCGGAAACCCCAGTCCAAACGTTGCCGGAAAACATGTTTTTGGAGAGGGGGAGATGGGGCTTTTATAGAGGGGACAAGGCGGTGCCCCTCAATGGCGGTGCTACCATGGCGGTGGCAGATCTCTTTGGAAAAATTGTGAAAGAGGGTTTCTAGAGAGATCTTGAGGTAGAAGACGACAGGGGGTACTGTTATCAAAACGGCCCCCTGCGTTTTTCGTCCTTTTTTGTTTAATTTACAGAAATACCCTTGATCTTTAAACGACCGTAACTTCTTCATACGAACTCCGTTTTTGGTGATTTTTGAGGGGTTGGATTCCATTTTTCGAGTAGAATCTAATGGTACCAAGTTTTCTCACAAATTTCTTTATTTACTATTTTAAATCAAGTAAAACATTTAACTCAGTTCATTTCCTATAAAATGTCCAATTTTTGTTAAAAATTGCATAAATTGCTCAAGCGTTACACCGTGTTACATGTGTCAACCTATGTTATAAAATCTAGCAAGGTTTATCTATCTCCTTGGTCTTAATGCAATTTGATAGGAAGTGATAACTCCTAGAAAGAAAGAGAGTTGCAAGCTCTTAGTGGAATCTTATTCATCTCTCTACTATTTTTAAATATTCATAGAAAAAATATATCTTTGGAGAGACATGTAGGTTAAGAATGACATTCTTAAGGGGCTCATTCAATTTAGAACTAAAAAGTGACTTGTATATTTAGAAAGACAATTTTTATTACTTAATTTCTGTCTAGACATTTTTCTTCATGTGAAATTTAATATATTTAATACTCTTCCATGCCTTAAGATTTTAGATTTATCATTAAGGGTAACTATAATAGAAAAAAGAGTATATGTGTTTGCAATTATTTTGGTGATTATTAACACACAATGGTTGGGGTTGCTTTCTAAAACAACCTCGTGTTTGCCTGTAAAAGAAAAATGATAAAGATATGGGAATTGGCTTACGTGAAAAAGCTAGGCACTATTTGGGCTCACATGTGCTTTGTCTAGATTATCAAAACTGTTAACTTGACAAACATTACAAGCTTGAACGCTTTTAGACACTTCATCAGTTAACCATTAATTGGATCTTTTTTAAAGAAAATGTAGATTAATGATTTTATTGGACTAATCTTGGGGAAAAGTCTTCCTTTTGGCATAGGATCTTTTCATGGATTTCCTACTGATCACCTATAACTTTAATAGAATGGATCTGTTTATAGATTTTTCCATGTGGGCCTACCAAGCATGTACCTAACTTTCTTACTCAAGCTACTGAAGAAAGAAAAAAAAAATGGAAACTTTATAATTATGCTTTTGGTCCAAAGATTACATTAATGACATGCTTTTATAGATATTAAGACAGAGAAATAGTCAATCAATGTCATAGCCACATAAGAAGTAACCACTGTAAGAATCCTAGCAAAGCAAAAGAAGGAAATGAAGGTGAGGGAACAACTAGTCATTTTGGGTTTTAATAATGGAGGGCTTCTTAGGAAATGCCCTCTATGACCTTTGGCCTAGCATTTGTCATGATATAAATGGCTATAACTCCAAGTTGGCCTAGAATTTTGTAGATCTAAAATGTTCATAATGTTGCTAGACTTAAAAGTGTTATGCTCTATTTATTTTATTTTTTGAATGGTGGACACAAAGATTTACACATATTCTTGAAGAGTTTCAAATTTGTGACCTTTATGATTGAGACTCGCTCTTGTGTCACTGCACTACATTTACACACCCTCATGCCTTAAAATTTTTACCCATTGAATGTTCTAAGTAATTGCTACTGTTAGCTATAAAATGGATATATACATTAACACTTTTTTCCATCCATTTTAGTATTCAATAAAAGCTTAGGCTAGGATCACCCAATGGATGAAGATTTTGAAGCATGACTCATCTACATCTAGGAATACACATTCAATGATTTATTTCTTCCAAAACTATGACGACCTGAGTTTTCATAACACTTTTTGCAAAAGACAATGACATATCGAGCTCAATCTCTAATAAAAATTATTTTTAAAGAGTAAAAATAGCGGAAGAATCTTTTCTTTTAAATTCACTTTGAAAAACCTCGAGTGTCATTTTTCTTTCTCAAAAACAAGGATTCTCGGTGAAATGAATACTCATTTTAGCAAAATTCTGGTAGAGTTTCCTTTGTTTTTTGGACATATAACATTTACGCATGTCATTGCGAAGTACCTAGTAAACATTCATTAACATTTTTTTTTCTTAAAACATAAATGGAGACTTTGTCTCCTCTTCATACATCTAACAAAATAAAACAAATTACTTCAAATAAAACACACCCAGAACCTCCACAACAAAACCCAGTCACATAAGTCTTCCAAACTCCCATAATTACATACAATGCAATCTCTTTCTCATTTTTTATATAATAACTTCAATTCAAAAACCAATTATTACATGTCCTTTTCCAAAGCTTCCGTTGACGCACTCCTATAAGCAAACAACTCCTATTCCTTGGGAATCCTCTATTATGAGATATTGTTAATATGCCAAACATGCTACTATTCTCTGTATCTGAGGTATTGCAAACCAAAGCAATGCCTTAGCAAGCAATCACTTATGTAGCTGGAATAAGATGTAATTTTATATAAACAAAATCATGGTATTTCTATATAGATCAATTTGTACATGCTGAATCATGCAAACATCAATAGTTATCATTTAACTTGAAATAATTCAACATTTATCAAAATCACTAATCCATGCCACAATTGAAAAAAATAGCAATTCACTAGTACTATAACACATTCTTTGAAATGCAAAGTATGCAATCACATGTCAAACTCACAAGTCATTTTCATTTCCTAATACCAGTCTTTGCTCTTACAAGCCATTTCACATTTCCAAATATCAATGTGTTGTTGTGTATATCAAATACACAGTAGACAATATTATCCTCTTTGGCACAGTGAGTCACACAATGAGTTAAACCCAAAGACACACCAAACCCAACAACAAACCTCAAGGCTTTGTTCCTGGTATCAGTCTTATATTTTCTTAGTATCAAATACATAACAGACAAATATTCTCCTCTTTGGCGCAGTGGGTTAAACCCAAAGACACACCTTAAGGATACATAGTAAATAATATTATCCTCTTTGGCACAATGAGTTGGCGGTGTGGGTTAAACCCAAAGACACACCTCAAGTTTTGTTCCTAGTGTCAGTCTTATATTTTTCTGATAATACATGGTAGACAATATTATCCTCTTTGGTGCAGTAAGTTGGCATAGTGGGTTAAACCCAAAGACACACCTCAACGCTACACAGTAGACAATATTATCCCTTTTGGCGCAGTGGGTTAAACCCAAAGACACACCTCAAGGCTACACAATAGAAAAATTATCCTCTTTAGTGCAATGAGTTGTCATAATGGGTTAAACCCAAAGACACACCTCAAGGATCTGTCTTAGCTAGGAGATGGGCCACCCATAATCACTGGTTTAGAACGTGTTGTGTCATGAACTAACAAATGGTCTGAAATATCATAAGATAATGTGCTTATACATGAGTAGTTTAAATCATGTTCAATTTTAACATGCACATTCATCTTATTTTTTGCACAAACTAAAAAGACTTATTTCAATGCTTGAAATTTATATACAAATACATATATAGTGAAAATATTAGCAGTCTTAATTTCACCAAATTCAATGGAGAACTTCAGGTTCTTTGAAACAAATAATTCATTTAATTCGTGCACATGCTCTTGATTAATTACACATCTGTAATGATACAAATGCACATTCAGCTATATAGTTCTAGGATTTCTCTTAGCTTCCCTAGCATGGAAGTTTCCTATAAGTTAGCTCTAGACACTATTCAGCACAAGGCAAAGTAACATTGCTTATTACTGTACTGGGCATTTCATTAGCTATTGATTGGTTGTCCATTGAATGATCAATGATTATTGGATTTCCAATCCACACCGTTGGTCCTAGATTGGCTATCCACCACTCTTCTTAAGTGACTGCAAGTCAATTTCATTGTTCAGTGCTCTTAACCCTTGATTCCTAACCAAATCAAATCTTAGATTGGAGTTGGATGTTATTTTCCATACTACAATCCTCAATACAACCTATAATTATATTCCTAAATAAGACTAATATAATGAGCATCATGAATGGTTCATATCACCCTATTTTTTATATATGTTTATCTAAATTCCATAATTTATATTACATCTAAGCTAATTCAAGGTTCACAAATCCATCTGTGACCTTTGATAGTTGATCTGACATCACAAGGTCTCTATTTGAATAGTGACAGATCGAACGACCTAGATCATCCGATTTGTTTCTCTTCATATTGGTATAATTCTAGTCATCCTATCATTTTTAAGGATGGAAAACTTATCTGTGGTGTCTAATCATCAATCAAACATCACAAAGTACTGTACAAACAATACCTAATCAGACAACTAATATTGTCCTATCGTTTTTTAGCCTAGATCGACGATCTCGATCAAATTCAATCTTTATCAAGCACTTATTTACCTCTTCTTAGGTTTGGATTAAGAAATGGATGGTTAGATTGTCCTTAAACAAAGATCTAGCATAAAATTGCACAAATTTAACAAAATTCATTAAATCAAAGTTGGGTTTTGTAGATTCTATCTTCTAAACGCACTTTCGTGTTTTTCCCTCTCTGGAATGGGGCCAGATTAGCTTAGATCTATTGTGAACCTTCCAAACCTAGGCGTGCATATTGTTTCCCCTTTGATTCACAGTCTAAATCATCTTGGATTTCCCCTTATGCTTAGGGGTTTTGGTCGCCTCTCTGAGCTAAACTGAATGACTGCCTCAGATCGTCAATCCGAGCCATCATCTTCTTTGGCGATTATGAAAAATCTGGCACCCTAAACCTCTCGTTTCTCCTACTTGCTGGTGTGCCCATCAACTGCAGTAGCTTGACATTCTCTCTTCTCCTTTCCTTTTCCTTTTCCTTTTCCTTCTCCTCTCCTCCTCTTTCTTCCCCGCCAATTCTCCCTCTTCATCAGGTTCTCTTCCTCTTTTCCTAATTTATCAGGTTTTGGGAAGAATAGACTTGACGTCTGTGTCGGGTTCCTTAAGTGAGGGGTGGGGGGGGGGGGGCGTGCTTGTATCAAATACGGTCCCGTTCATTTAAGCATTTCTCTCTCTCTCTCTCTCTCTCTCTCTCTCTCTCTCTCTCTCTCTCTCTCTCTCTCTCTCTCTCTCTCTCTCTCTCTCTCTCTCTCTCTCTCTCTCTCTCTCTCTTCTTATTCTTATTCTTATAGAATTACCCCTCATATTCAAATACTCATATCTCATTCATTTGAACTATGATTTCTAAAAACTTGGTGTTGTTTGAATCGCCTTTTCGAGTACTATCTAATTATGGAGGTCTCAATGCTAGATTAGATGTCTATCCAGCCTTTCGCTTATAAAACTCCAAAATATAAAATTTATTATGTTCTTTTCTTCCCAATTTAATATTTTTCAAGATTCACTCAAATTGACATCTAAAATTTTTGGGGTGTTACAAAAACATAGTCCTACCTTTTGCTATGTAGTATTTGTAGAGCTTTCGAAGGGGCTCATGAGGGAAAACGAAGGAACACATATGTTGCTACCCTATAAATAGTGGGTTCAATAGATGTCTCTATCTCTTGAATGTGATTTTGGCATATAGTAGATTAACAACAGGACCAAAACTATTGACTATTTAGATGTTCCATTCACTGTACCCTATAAAAGTGACCCACCCACCAATTTCATTGCAGCAGATTTTAGTGCATAGGCACACAACTCATTGAAGATAAGGCCCAACTATTTAGATGATTTAGATTTTAGAAAAAGTGAGCCCAACGAAAGTAAGTCTACTCTATCTTTCACCATAGGTCGAGATATTGATGAATAGCCTAAGTTAGGCTAGGAATGTGGATTGTTTAGATCTTTAAAAAAGTTGGCTTTCTCTCACTAATGGATAAAATTTAGGTACATAGCCCATCCAAATTAAGTCCATAATTTTGGGATTAGATTCTTAAAAAATTGGGCCGAATAAAAGACTATCTGTGTAATAGATGACAAGTAAATGAATTAGATCTCCTAAAAGTTGAGCCCAATAGGAGTAAATTTGCTTTTTCTAATAGATGAGATGTTGGGGTATATCCATACGAGATAAGCCATAAATCTTTCAAAAAGAGGATTACTAGAGAGATGGACAGTAATATTTTTAGAATAGTAAGATCGTGGGATATGATTGGGTTAAAATATTTACTTGGGAAGGTAAATTCATAATTTTACCGTTGATGGCAAAGTCAGAAAGTCTTCCAAAAACAGAGGGTAATATCATAATTTGACTATCACACTGTACCTTTGCAGAAGTTCCACGACAAATCAAGAGTGGTGTGCTTTCCGCCTTTATTATAGTTACGATAATTTACTTATTAATTGCTCAAAATATCAGTACGTAACCTTATTTAACTTTTCTTCTTCTTTTTCGAAATTCTAAATTATTTGTTATTCTTACTTTTTCTGCTTGGTACTTCATAGGACTGCTTTTGCTAGTTAAATTGAGGAAAATGACAATTTATGCCGGGTGTTGACACCATCCTACATTAACCATCTCGCCCTTCCCGTTGATACAAGATGTGCAAACACCCTGTAGAAAGCCATCTCCCTTTTATTTCCATTGGCAATATCTGCATAGCTCTTACCGTTAAAGCATTGAGCTTTCGTTGCCTTGCTAAGTTTGCATTCAAGAATAAATCAAGAAAGACAATATCTGGAAAATTGGCAACTAGCAAGTTTTGGAGAAAATGTCTAGATTGTTTAATTTGAAATTTTTATCTAGTTTATAAAATATGTTTACTATTTAACAAATTATTCATAGTTGTGCTTCATTTGATAAATTTGTTTCTATCAGGCATGTAGACTTTTGTAACTGTGGCATGCAGTGCTAGACCGAGAATGCTCGGAAGCACGCTAGGTGTACTCTTATGCAAGGCCACTTTCATTTACAACAATTGAGAAAGTATGTAAAGCAGCAACTCAAACAACGAACGGAGCCGTCTCGCATATAGAGGTTAGCATCGAGATCCAAATGCTGACCATATGATGAGGTTCTTATTTAAGGGGACAGTACTAGTTGTTGAGTTCATGTGCACAAAAAGTAAATGCAAAAAAACTGTTCAAGTATCGTCTCTTTCAAGTAAAACGGCCCCCAAGCACCTTAGCAAGTCGTGGTCCTCACACATAAAATATTAGCTTTGGATACTCACATGATTGTACGTTTAGATTTTTATTTTGTTTACGACGTGGTGGTTATACAATGGATGTAGATATGATACAGACTATTTATCTGGTAAGCCATGCCATATTGAGTGGTACGCAAAAGATGTGTACTCTTGGATGATTCTGCTGACTAAGCCTTTGGAAGTTGTGGAAGGTTTGTTCGTGAATGTAGAAACTTTCAGCCTATTTAAAGATGCTATCAGCTGAAACTCAATTAAGAATTGCCAAATGGATCTAAATTTTGCTGCATGTCTCATTCATAACACGACCTACTAGTAGATATTTGGATCATTTGATAGGGAAGACGGGGCCCTCCTAAGTCTGTCCCTCTTTTCAAAATCTTGTCCCAACATAAAGGAATTAAGGACCCAAATATTTGGTGACCCACAACGTGAATATTCTGCGCCAAATGTAGATAGGTCATATCAGTAAAATAAAAAATTCTATTTAATGACTCTAGGTGACAACAAATATCTTCATCAATCAATGATCCTAGCTACTACAACAACTTTAGGGTAGATGCCTAAGGAGTTCGAACAAAATGCTAATAAAACCTGGATAAATTATGGTGTTCTGTGCATGATATTTTGAGGTCATAGGCTGTCTAAGATGTGGCGCAGCACATTAAGGCATGTGGCCCACTGTACTCTCCCGGCTCCAATTTGGAACTAGTCCTTGGATTACCCGCGCAAAGACCACATTATCTCATTTGAATTTTCACTTAACTGTTGCCCGAGTTTTTCCCCATCCACCTCTCGTACACGTGGAACGCGCACGGCTGCGTAATAACTAGGTCATTTGACGGAATTAGTAACCACACCGCGTATGCATCTGCACATGCTTGAGTTGGTGGGCGACAGGAGTGAAGCTAGAGATTAACATGAAACATTATTACCGTCGTATTTGCCATCCTTAACTCGGTCGTTATTTCTGCAGATAAAAGACATCTTTTCAACCGATGCACATTTCTTTTTATATCTTTGCAGTTGTCGCACAGAAAATTTCTTTATTTTGTATTATCCTTTCCTTTTTTGGTATTTGCAGATCTACATCATCGTCGGAGTACGTTTTCTTTATATTACTATAGAACAGAGAATAGGCTATGAGCTCAAGAACAACATTCAACTCTACTAGTAATTCTATCAGAAACAAATATGGCTAACTAGAAGAAGTTTGATGCCTATGATTGTCTGTTAGACCAAGATTAAGGATATGCTCAAGGAAGATAAGCACACGATTAAAATTGTTGTTTTTTAAGATGGTAAAAAGAAGATGATTTTCATGTAACCGTCTTAGTAAAAAATACATATAGGATGGTGTAAATAAATCGTCTTAAAAATTCCTATTTAATAAGATGGTTTTAAAAAACCATCTTAAAAAGTCATTGAAGGGAGTAAAAAAAAATTAAAAGATTTTTGTAGGAAGAACTTAAGAAGATGGTTAAGAAAAACTGCATTTAAAAATGTCAATTTAATAAGGTAGTTTTTTCTAACTATTTTAAAAAAAGATGGGTTGGGAAACCAACTTAAGCAATCATCATTAAGAAGATGACTACTAAAAATTATTTGAAAGAACCACAATTAAGAAGATGTTTGCAAAACCATCTTAAAAATGTAGAGTCAAGAAGATGGTTATCTAAATCGTCTTTAAGATGATTTTACCTAGCCATCTTAAAAAGCCTTCTTATTAGGAAGGTTTTTAAGATGGTTTTGGAGAACTATCTTTAAAAACCTACTTATTAAGATGGTCTTCCTAAATCGTCCTTAAAAACTTACTTGTACAATACATGACGTTGTTCTTTTCTTTCATGTTTTCCATCCATCAACTATCTTCATCCAATAGCATAAGACTAAACAATCGACACTCATGTTGGTGCATTTTTGTTTTGACCAACTTCAACTGAAACATCATGATGTACATTTTGTCTTGGAACTTATACTATCTCAATAGATATTGGAGTGGGTAAGTCTTTCTTATTTATCTCATGTTTTATTTGCATGATTATGTTAAAAGATTCCTTTCCTAATAAAGTTTTCCTTTCTATGTATGGAACTTACATGTTTACATTGATCTTTCTATCCCAACCTAGAGCTAGGTCTCCATGCATGCATATAAGTGTTTTCCAATATTTTCTTCACACACCTAATGTTTGCTAGCACTGCTACACATGAAGCCTTTAAAGACGGTAAAAAATGCTATTAGAAGCCAGTTAAAAAATGACTTCTATCTAGCCAACTTTGAAAACCGATAACTTTTAAAGTCATTTAGTAAACAACTTCAAAAGTATGTACTTTTGAAGTTGTTTATCTACACAACTTCATAAGCTCTTTTTTTTTTGCACTGTAATTACTACCTGTATTTCTACATTCAATATAATACGATATATTTTTCTTATAATATTTATACACATAAAAAACAAGCATACATTCACTTTCACATTGGTACAAAACATCCAAAGTCATCATTATCGATCCATATCTATTGAAAATACTTCATAAAAGAAACCACAACACATGCATTCACTACAACATCCACTTTTACTTCATTTGTGAGTCTATGCACATTCACATTTACTTTCACACTCTAAGTTCCCCTCATTCTTCATCCCGTAAAAGTTACATAATCTCCCATATTCACTTTATTTACAAGCTCTAAATTCACTTCATCTATACTTACTCATTTACTCCCATACTCAAAGTTTCCACTCATTTATCATAATATATATATATATATATATTTCAAATAAAATAATGAAAACTAGAAGAACACATTTACTCTTTCCCTCTTCATATTTATTTTATGAACCTTACAAAAACTAATAGATTGGTAATAGTGTATGTTCGATTAGAGTGTTTGGGCATGAAGAAGGTGGGGCAAAAATAAATCATCATACTAGTGGCTAGACATGTAGGTGAGTAAAAACAATTCATCACTGTAATAGCAAAATACAATGGCTAGAACAAATAATCGAGGTTTGAGAATCCAACGACCTTCTATTGCTATATTCTCTAGAGAAAATGATGACTTTTGGAGTATGAAGATAAAAAGTCTCTTCCTATCATAAGATTTATGGGATTTGGTTGAAATGGCCTATACGAAACCTGATAAATCAGCAACTCTTGCAAATATTCAAAGAGAAGCTTTGAAGGAGACCAAAAAGAAAGATGTAAAAGCCTTGTTCTTCATTCAGTAAGCAATTTCAAGTAATTTATTTGTACAAATCATGAGAGCTTCAAAGGTTAAGGAAGCATGGAGCATTACATAAGAGCTGTTTCAAGGAAGCACAAAGGTGAGAATGATTACATTACAAACTCTATGAAGCAAGTTAGAGAATATCGAAATGAAAGAATCTGAAACTCTAAAAGAATATTTTTCTATATTATTGAAGCAGTAGATCAAATGGAGATATATGGTGAAGTTATAATAAATAAGAAAGTTGTCAAAATTATCTTGATTAGTTTGTTAAAAAATATGACCCATGGTCTTAGTTATTGAAAAAATAAAAGAAATCTACAACTTAAGCTTTTAAAGAGTTAATGGCATCACTACAAACTCATGAGCAAAGGTTGTTGAGGCACTCTAAAAATTTGTTGAAAGAGGAAATGGCCTAAGGAAAAGCGGAAGAAGGAATTATGATAGAAATATAACAGTAGAAAATTTTGAACAAAAGTGTAGGTATTTCCCCATGTTCAATGGATATAATGAAAACCAACTCCCATATTCACTTCATTCACAAGCTCCAAAATCACTTCATCCATACTTACACATTTACTCCCATACTCCAAGTTTTCACTCATTCATTGCTTAATATATATATATATATATCAAAGAAAATAATGAAAACTAAAAGAACACATACAAGTGAATAAAAAATACTTTATTATGTATTTTACATTCATATAGTTACTCCAGGTATTCTAATTGTAACTCATTACATACTCAGCTTATTCACTTCCTATTTTGTTAAGGTTTACTCTAGAGTAATTCTTCTTGTTTGTCTGCTCACAAAGCACAACAACTTGTAATGCAACATATTTAATTTAGGTCACATTCTTTTAGCTGAATCCATAAAAAATATGTGAAAAAATATAAGATTATGAAAAGTAAAAAGTGCCTTACCTTTCGTAATTAGGAGATACCAACACCATGAATTGTAATTAAAGTTGATAATTCCTATGTACAAAATAAGTTGGCAAGGAAATAAGAAAATTTAAACTTACCCATTATTGTATAGAATCATTAAGCCCTACCCCTTAGAGCATCGGAAGAAGCCTAGTAAAATATCATCAACACACCTCTCTATTAACCATTGCTCAATCACTCCACAAATGATGCCAAGGTTAAGGAATTGGCAAAGTATACCCTCAACCTCAAAAATGCTAGTTGCATCATTCAAGAAGCTATATAAAAGAAATGATTATTACTTATACCATGAAAATATAACATGTAATGTCAAATATTTTACAACCAAATATGTGCATATACCTAATGAAGGAGACAATGTGAAGGTGCTCAAGTCCTATCGGCTAACTCGTAAAAAGTCCTTTGGAATAAGTGGTACTTTAACAATGTCATCAATAAGCACTCTCTCCTTAATTTGTATAGGGTTGATTGCCTCATCTTCATTGATAAGACTACAGATTTACATTAAGGATTGAGGTGTATTCGGTGGAACTTTCACATGATCCTTAGATAGTTGTCGTAAAAGATGTAAAATTTTTAGCTAAATAATATTAATCAATGAAGAGGACCTAATTTATGATAAAAATAAATAAACATATGTGCAAGTACCTATACCATTGTTGCAACAATAAGTGACCTCGATAGAGACTATTGTTGCTAATTAACTATATAAATTTAATAAAAAATGAAATTGTGGTCTTTAGCTAAAAATTATTGATGAGGAAGTTAGTATGATAAGATATACATCGTCAAGTCTATGGGAATGACTAATGCCTTTGGCCAAGCAATGTGATATGCAACTGCCTAATGGTTATAATAATTTTTATTTCTAAAGGGAATGGTAGGCAGGAATTAGCATCCAAAGCCATGGTAATGGACACTTGCTTAGTATGTGGCAGCATATTAATTTCGTACAAAACGGTTGATTGATACTCATAGCATGAACCAACTACCACAATGCTTTGATGAGAATCCAAGGCCAATATGCATTGACCCACCTACAAATCAAATATACAATATAGAGGTTGAGATAGAGAATTATCACAAAAGGACAATAAAATTTTCAATTTTGTCCATATATCTACCTCCTTAGCTGGAATTTCTTTATCTAAGGGCACTGATTGTCCTTCATGAACTTCTTTAGTTAGAGAATTATATCTAGAATTTGATGTATAGGGGTGTCATGATAATTATGTGTAGGAGATTTAGAAATTGTCATCAAACCTCTGTCACACAACTGGTTAAATATATCCATTTTTATTTTCTTAACCAAATCATTATAGGACTCCTCATCTTGAACTGTAGTTAAAATTTTACCAAAGAATTTAGAAGGAACAATACCATGTCTCATTCCCTTAAATTGATTAAAGTGGTCCTTCTTATTGCCCATAGCCCTACACAAGATGTCATCATTGGCAACAGTGCTGCTTAGAGTTTTTGTACTTATGCTTTCATGGGTAAGAATGTCCTACAAAATTTAATTAGAAAGACATGATCATGTCATCTAGTTATTTCCATAAAATTGATAGATAGGTGGAATCACTTATAATGCGAGATGCAATTTGTATAATAGTTTCATCCAAGAACATTTAGCCAATACAACCCACTGAATGTGTCATCTTCTAAAGGATGAAGCGATCAATGGATTCTGTACTCCCATCTTTCTTTTGCTGTCAAGAAAGAAATTATAGTTAGAGAACAAAATGTATATAGCTATAGTAGCATTCATTTGAAAGGAATAAATTGTGAAAGATGTTTACTTCGTGCTCTTCTAAATAAGCATAACTAAATCTGAATAGGTAGTGCTGTATAGTAGTTTCATGTACCTTTCTTCCTCTTGCACTCTTTGCTTTCACATTTGTACATACATAATCAAGTGCAACAATAAAATGTTACATGAAATTAATTAAATGAAACATTGTTTCCTATTAAATGAAACATTGTTTCCACACATACCTCAAATTCAACCGACGTGCAGTTTTGAACAAATGCATTCCACACATCCTGGTCAATGACATTAGAATAAATGGAAAACATTGTGTACAGCCTCGACGGATCATTGACATTTGGAGCTATGTAATTGTAAACAAAGTAATTCTTTTTTTCTCTATTGCTCAACAGCTCCTTGTAAAGCACACATCTACTTCTACTCAGGTATGTCAAAGGTAGTATGCAAATTACACAACAAATTATTACATTCGAAAATAAGGTATGTCATAAGTTATATACTACATGTTATTAATGTTCTTACCTACCTTCACCATTTCCCATATTAAATCTTTATTCGAGGATGACATAAGTCATCAATCATCAATTGTGATAGGAACCATGCTTCTTACTATGGAGTAGAGAAAACTGCAATAAGAGGTTGCATTCTCACCTATCTCTTGGCCCCTACTACTGGATAGTTTCTTTAATTCCCTTAGACTTTCTCTTGGTAACCTTTTCCATGGTTGTTTTCCCTTTTCCCTTTCTCTTTTGAGTAGTGCACATGTTGGCCGTTTGTTCATGCTCTTCCTTTTGCTCATATTCTTCATTATTCTCTTTTTATAGAGATTAAAACATGATCTAAAATATACAAATTATTAATGGACTCAAAAAACCGATCGAAATGACACTAAGTACGTTTAATTCTAAGTTAAAATGAAAATCCCTAATTTTCTCTATTTTTATGAATAAAAGGGTAAAATAGTAATTTTACCCATAACTGAGATCTAAGACTTCAATATTTAGAATGTATTCAGAAATATAATTCCAACACCACTATGTAAGCTCAATTTTGAGTTTAGGAGAATAAAATAGATTTTTCTCCATAAAAGGGCAAAATGGTCTTTTCCCACCTCTGTGGGGCCCACAAATGAATCCAACGTCTAAAAAAATGTAATGAGTGGTCAAACCACTACCAACTAATAGTGGAGAAGGAGGTGGTAGTGGAGGATCCAATGTTAATTTAATATTCAAAAGAATTAAAACATAATTATTACAAGTAATTATGAAAAATGTAAAACACCTATAAATACCCCCAAAAATCTTCCAAAAATGTTCATAAAATTTCCCACAAAATTATCTTTCTTCCTCTACAAAATCAGATCTAGATTCATTCCCATTCCAAAACTCTCAAAAATCTCTTTTCTTTCATTTTCTCTCTCCTCTCTCTAATTGGAACAAAAGACCTAAATTCAATTAGGCATTATTTTTCAGATAAAATCTCACAAATCAGACCATTCAGATTGGCCTAAACTACCTTATCAATAAAATCCCAAAAGAAATTTCAAGATCCAATGCTGCAATCAACTAGAAATCACAAAACACGCGGTTCTTGGGCGATCTTATCATTAAGTGGGTATTCTTTTAAATTGGACTGTAAAACTGACATTTTTCTCCAATCAGGTAGGTAGAAACTCTTCCCACACTCATTTAATGTTACTATATATAATTTTTATTTTTCTAAAATTAGTTTTTGGTTAAAAATAATAAAAATCAAGTAAGGATAAGAACCCTTCAATTCTGGATGATGGAGGGCTTAGATGGAAAGCCTGAGCCATCCAATCAATCCAGAAGGGTCCAAAACCCCTAGGGTAGAATTTTCAAGAAATTTTATTAAGCTTAGAGCCATTAATTCAAGGGGACTTGATTGGATGGTCCAAAATGGACTGTCCGATCTCCCTTAAGCGATCGGGCTCCCAGGACGCCACAAGGAAACACGCCCTACGGGAGCATCTTTGCATGCATGCTCCACATGCAACGCCATCCCAACGGAATGACCGCACGATAGCACCGGTCCTGGGATGCATGTTACAGCGTGCGTCCCAGTGGCATGAGCGTGGCAACCATTCCACTTGACCCGCCCTCTCCGCCCAACTAATCACAACCGTCCGTTCTGCTAGGCCCAAATCAAATCTTGACCCTTAGAATGACTGTGAACTTCAGTCCTTAATTATGGAGTTATCTAAACTCTAAATTAAGATTGGAAAGAAGCTATGGAAAGCATGTAACATCTATTTTCTTTTGGAATCATAAAATTTATAAAAATCCTCAAGAAACCTTCTGTTTTGATAATTAAGATTCTAACTTTCATGATCTTCAAGATCTGAGATGATCACATCTTGGGGATTTACTACAATGATGATATAATGTTAAAATCAACTAATATCCATGATTTATTTTGACAGATCTAACATAAAATGAGGAATCTACCCTTTATGGTAGAAAAACCCTAAAAATATAAAGGGACCCACTTGATCAATAAGATCAAGCATGATCAGACCCTTAAGATGGATTGAGTGAATGGTATTAGGATGGAATCCATTGAGATCATGGATTAAATATGATGAAAACAAAGGGATATGATCTTTGGACCTTAATGGAGTAAAAGCTCTAAAATTAATTAAAACCCTTAATTGAAAGGAAAAGATCTAAGATCTAATGGTTTGATCATAAGTAAAAGTTTCTAATAATCTTAATCTAATTAGTTTAATTATCTTTTATTTGATAATAGAATTGTAAATGTGATTTATGTTGTAAATTAGGAAGAATGATAGTATAATTCTTAAATGTTATCATGCTATGCTCTATATGTTATTAGATTATTATAATGGGTTGGTATATTTAATTATCTTAGGGCCATGTTAGTTTAAATTTGAGACTTTAGCATGATTGCAATTGATTAGTAGTAAATTTATGTATTTTATAACTTAGGATCATGCTAGTTTAAGTATAGTTTTATTTCATTAGGTTAAGTTATATTCATAAGAAGCATGTTAGTATAAATAGTTGTTAAATTTATATTGGATTTATGCTTTAAAGTTTATGATTTATTTATTGTCAAATTTTATTAGTAAATTCAAATTTTAAGTAGTTGTTAAGATATATTGAGCATAAATCACCAAAAATGTAAACTAATGGAATATAGAGATTCATGGATGATTAAAATGAGTGAATGACTTTGACGTAATATTAGGAAGGGCTACAATTAGTAGGACAATATAAGGATTATCAAATCCATGGCCCAAACTAGGAGAATAATAAACCCCCATGAATGGCATTTTAAATGTTCATGGATTTAATTAAAATCAATTAGAAAGAGTACTTAGGGTGAAAATGCTCATAGGAACCTTATGAAAGGTTGAGCTAAGGTCACTCTAGTGAATGCTGAACATGGTGGTTAAGGGGGTTCTCTAATAGAGCCTTGCTCTTCCGCTACCTTCTGTTGATGTTTGTAGGTCTAAACACCTCCTTTCATGAGGATTGAAGTAACCACTTTGTGTTCAACCATTCAGATAATAAGCCTTAGCCAATTGGAAATAAGAGGAGCTGTCTAGACTTAGGATGAAATAAGCAATCATCAACCGATAAAACATTAACCGGTTGAAGAATAATAATAAGAGCATAAAAGGTTAGTAAACTATCTAACCCTAATAAAAAAAATTTAAGTAAGATAAGGATGATTAAACAAGATCCATAAGATCTTGAATGATCAAGAATAATAAGAATCCTTATGTCATATTTTATTATGTATCTATATATGTATGTTGTAGAAAAATTTAGATAGAGAATCCAAACCCTTGATCAAATATGATTCAAGGAAGAGAACCAAGATCATCCTCCTTAGGGATGATCAAACAACTGAACTTAGATCAACGAAGAACAAGATGGTAGAAGATCTAAGCCCTGAATCTTTATCAACACGTATAAATTGTTGATCAGAGGATCTATGAAAGATCAAGATCAAAGACAGGAATACACAAAGAAATACACCAAGACTTAGAATAGAAAATACTTAGATCTGAAAGATTAGAAGATCATTCTAACCACCAGATCTATTAATCAATAGGATAGACACTATTTGAGGAAGATAGATCATGATAGGACATCTAGATCCTTTATATCAAAGGACAAGATTAAAAAAAGAATATAGATAGGATCAAAACTATAGGATTATTCAGATTGTATAAATATTGACAGTATGTATGGATTTACAGATTATAAACATCAATCAGGATCATGGAAGATCTAAAGAGATGGATCACTACTTGAAGGTAGGAGAATTTTATGAATGCATCTGCATGGGATGTACATGTTGAATACATAGTCTTATGTCTAGAAATGTTGAAAAGTGTAATGTTAATACTTATATTAAATCCCATGAAACCCTTATGATACAACCAAACACATATGAAATGGTTAAGTTAGAATTAAGGAATAGACTCAAAGTGATTATTGAACTAAAAATTATTCCAGCCCCAAGTAAACAGACAAATTGTCTGATACATATGAGAATTACTTTACATATAAGCATGGAGGCTTGTGGTTTTATTTTAAACAGGCATAGGCCTGGGGATGCTATGCTAGGAGAGTTAGTAGGGTTTGGCCACCCGCTCTCTGAAACTTGTTATTATATGGATACCAAGCCTAAATGAGGCTAAAAGTTGGGTGGGGCAATTATGGCAAGGACGTCGCTGTGACGGCGATGGTCCTCCCCTACAGTCATGGATATTGTGATTTCCACCAAGGACGATATAGTTGGATTATTAGGCAATTATCTGGGCACGCTAGTATGGATTCTAACTACATGCATAGTAGTCCTTTGAGTATTTTTGCATTATGATGCATGGCATAATGAAATGCCTTATGATATGGCATGAGGAGATGCTAGGTAATTGTGGATTACTGATACATCCCAAATGAGGGAGTATGTCCAGCCGAGTCCGAATGATCTATCAACTTAGTATAAACTGGGTATGATTATGTTTTGAGATATTAACTATTTTTCACGATTTTGACCATATATATATATAAAGTATACAATATGTATGTGCAAGGATGGACATATATGACAAAGTAAAGAGATTAATCCGTGAGTATGAATAACGGGATTATGAAGTATTAGAATTATACTATCAAATAACTATGCTTCTTGAATCCCCTACTAAGCATAGCTTGCTAAGATATTGTAAATATTTCAATGTTTACAATATCTCAGATATATAGAAGGAGAGTTAGGAGCTCAAGACTCAAGTAGACTTGGAAGAAATAATCAATTAGGGTATATCCATTGAAGACATGTACTCTATTTGAGAGCATTGTATTGTATTGAGAGTTTTTATTATATGGTGAGCTTTGAAATTTGGATTATGTAATTTGGAAAATTATTGTACTGATACCTAGGTTGTACTATGAACCACTGGATGGATTCTGAAATTTAATAAAAGTATATTCCTTCAATGGAATTTTATCTTGTACAAAAATTCTACTTATGTTATGTATGAAGTGATGACCTGCTTTTTCAAAACAAGTTCTAAAGAAAAGAATTATCATTGCTTTGATTTGTGAAAAAATTTTACTACTAAAGGACCTGCCTTTCAAAAATGTATTACAAAATGTGTTACAAAAACTTGGGTCGTCATAGTAATTTAGGCTATATTTGACTTGAAACTAATAATTGTATATATCAACCATAGTATAGACTCATATTTTGATGTTTAATAAAGTAGTGAGATATTTATAGCATATGGGTAAGATTTTGCATTGTTGTTTATTTTTATTAAAATGGTTAAATAAGGAGTTTAATATATGCTAAACAAAAAAAATTCCCTGAGGAAACAAAACTTCCATATATCATTTTTGAAATGTTTATTTGTATCATTCTTGGTTAATTCAACATTTTGCAGGTCTAGGGCACAAATGAGAAAAATGCATAAATTTGACTACTTTGACCTCAAAAGAGAAAGTTTGGATGCCGAGCATCAACATGAGCCTTCCTACCAAATTTATGAAGTTTGAAAGTTTAGAATGCAAAATAAGTGTTATTATCATTTCCAGCGTAGTTAGAAACTTAAGAAGCATTGCCAAACCTTATCCAAGTAAAAGAGGATGTAAATATCAAAATATAAGACAGCAAAACTACCATGCATGCATGCATTCCACCACCTTTATGGTGCTTCTAAGTGAAGCATAGAGGCCGCACATGTCAAAGGAAGCGTGCATGTAAAGCACACTCAAGCTAGAGCTTACAGGAGAATTAAAACACTAATTGTCTTCTGCACTTTAGAATGATTTGCGATATGGCACTAATACCCTGGCTATACTATGAACTACTGGATGGATTCTAGAATTTAATAAAAGTATATTCCTTCAATGGAATTTTATCTTTACAAAAATTCTACTTATATTATGTATAAAGTGATGACTTAAGTTTTTCAAAACAAGTTCTAAAGAAAAGAATTTCTACTGCTTTGTTTTTGCTAAATAATTTTACTACTAAGGGCCCTACCTTTGAAAAATGTATTACAAAATGTGTTACAAAACCCAGGTGATCACAAAAACTAAGGGAAGAATAGGGTGGAGAAGAGGGAGCTGAGTAGGAGAGATAGAGATGTGGGCTTTGGTGTGATGGAGTGGAGAAGGAAGTTGGTGAGTAGAGAGAGTAGGGCAAGAGTGGGAGAGATGGGATTGGGTAGAGAGGTAGAGTACAAGAAAGAGAGAATGAGGAAGAGAGATGGAGAGAGAGTGAAAGAAAGAGAGCTCGGGGTGCACGAGAGAACTAAGAGAGATAGGGAAGAAAATGGAGAGGGAGGAGTAGGGAGATGAGAGAGAGATGGGTAGGAGAAGAGAGAAAGTAAGAGGGGAAGAGAAGAAGGAAGAGGAAAGAAGAAGATAAAGAGAGGGGAGAAGGGGAGAAGCGGGGTTCGTCTCCCCACGGTCCAGCCAAGAAGGAAGAAAACGAGAAATAAGAGGGAGAGGTGAGTGCACTGAAGAGACAGGAAGAGGGGTATATAATGAGAGAGCGAAGAAGAGAGGATGGTAAGAAGGGGGGGCAACACAATTTCCTGCTTTTAGCCCAGCCTAAGGAGAAGAGAGATTGAAGATGGCTACCTCTTTTCTTTTATAAACTCCTCTTCGTCTAATTTTTTGTACGTTCCCTTAAGAAACTTTCTATTCCCAAATTGATCTCCTATTTGGAAAATCTTATCCATGATTTCCTTTCATCTAATTAGAACTCTTTTTCTTTTAAGAAATCATCCCATCTTACCTTATTGCTCTTTAAGATGATATGCACCTGTTGATTTTGATCTAAACCATCCAAGCCATAATCTGGTTGATCTGCAAAACAAAATACCAAATTGGAGTCATCTAAACCATACATTACTCATCTAATTAGCTCTAATGATGATTAACCATTAAATTTTACAAATTAACAATTGGATGATTAATTGGATCTAAAATCAAAATCAAGCTAAAAAATGCAAATTTGATCAATTAGGTGATCTAATTAAATGCTAAATTTGGGGTATTTTGCCCATAATTCAACACTTAACATCATTTCATTGTTAGGATTAGGATTAGGAAAAATTAGTTTAACTAACTAGGTCTAGGTTTAGATGGTTAGATTAGTTATAGGCCATGTCTAACTAAATAATTAAACTTAGCACTTACTAGGAGGTAACAGAGGAATTTTTTACAAAAGTCTCATTAGACTGCATTACCCATTCATCACATTTCAAAACATTGAGGACAATTTTTTGCTCAAGTTGGGGGTGTAGAAATGAGATTTCTATGTTTTACTTGCATTTTTAAAAAAATTTGAAACAAAAATTGATAAGTTCCTTTATAAAGATGAGATTAAAATTTCTAAATATACAGCTAACTTTTAAACTTTAGCTTATTGAGATACATACAAGTAATTCACTATTTTATTATTTTTCTAAAATATCACATGAAAAATTAAAATCAAAATATTAATTGCACAAAATAGCTACATGTAATTTAAGTTAAAGAGGAAAATATAACTTAGAGATCTTGAAAAAGATTTGTGGATACATATAACCCAAGTGAATTTTTTAGCCATTCTTCCTTTTCTAAGCATTATACATTGTGACACCTCTGGTTTTCTAAAATATTCTTCTTCTTCTTTTATTAATAGTAAAAAATTTATTATTTCAAAATAGGCGGGATCCCTGAAATAAAACTCAAATATTTAGAAATTTTACGTGGCGCCAAGGAAAAATGCCTGATAAAGAAAGCCTCGAGGGTCATTTACACCAACACTTTCAGACACATTGAGCATGCTCAAATACAAAACCACAAGAAATTGTGCAAACTGCAAAGAGACGATAATAGTAAAAATCCCAAAGCTCCAGGGTCCATCCAAAATCACCACATCATTCATATGTAAGCATATACACACTATACAATAGTATGGGTTTAATATATCAAGATACAAATATCTAGGTAGAGCGCCAAAAGTCTAATACCAGTCTAAGGACGTACACTACTATGTCTCTGAATGCAAACAGTATAGAGTCCTCAAGTCCTCGTCCAGATCCACGCTACTCCACCTACTTCCCTCTCCGACTGTCACTCTCCAACTTTGAGGCATTACAAAACAAAGCAATGGCTCAGCAAGCTAAGCTTATGTAGGTGATTTACATTCAATATAAAGCGATAAGAAATAACAAGGTATAAAAACCTCAGATTCATACAATGAAGAATAATATACCAATTCCATGATATAAATAAGGCAACATAAGTCATGGTGTCAGGACATGCAAAATCTGAAAAGATATGTAGTTACAAGTAAGCCATAACCACATGAGTCTATATCCAGAGAATAACATAAATGTATATCAAAGCATCGAAACATCATACATGGTTAAGCCCTATGAGTGTCTCAAGAACACTCATGGCAATGTGGGGTCAACTCTCAATACCATCTGTTTTCACCCTTTCACCCACAATGGGCACTCAGGCACTCATGGAAAGGCACATTCCAGTTCTGCTTTCACCTTTCACCCTTTCACCCACACGGGCACTCAAGCACTTGGCACTCACGGAAAGACGCATTTCACGCCCACTTTCACCCTTTCACCCACAAGGGGCACTCAGGCACTCATGGGGGAAGGGGGGATGGATCCTATCCCAAGCTCAATAGTCTCAATCGTCAAGACATAGAGACTCCCATGTATCAAACATCTCAAGAGTCAGACAAAGTAATTGAAATATGCTAAGAACAGTGTATAAAACATATACAAGGGAAGCAGTGAGCATCTCAGTAACTCAAACCAAAAATGGTCTCATGCAGCATGATAGGGCATACAAACCTATGCCTCAAAGTTTCAATCACTAAATCATGATTTGAGAAATCATGGGAAATCACAAATGAAATCACCTACCTCAATAATGTCGTACTCCAATCAAGCGCGTAGGCAATATCAAGTCATACGCCCCGACGTACCTGTCACATCATAAGTCATTATTGATTATTAAACCAATCATTTTCATCATGACCCTTAAAATTTCTATTTGTCTAGTGTGTCACATGTATCTTTGTGATCATGCATCGATCTGATGGTTAAATCACTCTTGATCAGAATATCCTAAGGTAGTTGCTTAGATTGATCGTCAGGATCCTTTTTCTTAGCAATTCCATGAGATCTGCCCTTCAATCTCTTAGATCATCTCATGTTTGATGTGTACAACCAAAGTCTAAGGCCTGATCATCTATTGATTGGCTTGATCTAAATCATCTAATAGCATTTAGTAGTTTGGCTATTAAAAAGCTACTCTAAACTAGATTTTTATCTTAAATCTAGGTCCGCCTTGTTGAGACAATCACAACGCCTCTTCCGGATCATGATTTGGACCCCTATAGCTCTTAAAATCATGTTTTTTATGAATGGACGATAAAAACCCTCAAAATCGAGAAAAAGGGCCCGCCGCACAAGTGCCATCCACACACGCATGTGCGCTGTATGAGTGTCACTCGCGCGGCGTACAATGTGGCTCGTGCATGTAGCACCTTGTGTTGCGGACGTGGCGCAACGCCCATCCCGAACGTGGCTTTTGCAGGCCACACGGCATGACGTGTGCGTGTTGCACCACCCGTCCTCCATGTGGCACACGCATGGCCCGTCCCATGTCCCCCGCGTGGCGTTCACATTGCACCACGCATCAGGCCAGGTGTGCTGCGTGTCATGCATGGGGTGTGCGTGTCACGAGTGCGCTTCCTGCCCAGCACGCTCACTGTCCTATCGCGGGTCGCCGTTGCTAGGGATGGTGACAAAACTAGTTCACGGTCGCCAGAGACAACCTCTAGAATTCGGTCGCCGGCGACCCCAAGTGCTCTGTTATTTGTAATTTTTACACCTATTTGTCTAGTTTTTCACGTACATTCTATTTTCACAAATTCCTTCATTATCTATCATTTTTTCACGATTTTTGTTACGTTTCTAAAAACCCTAACTCTACTATTTTTGGGATTATTCGGCGTCCCTAGCCGTCCGATCACCCTGAGATTTTATGGGTGTGTCCCTTGCATTGTTACATTCAAGATGAATGGTCCAAATTCTCATCTAACACCGTTTCATCAACTTATTCCCAGGGGCAACAATAATGCATAAACTTTACCAAAAAATGGCAAGTTTACTCCATTTTTCGGAGTTTACCTATTGATAAACTTGGCAAAGGGTATGCAAAAAAGAGTGGGGCGACCCTACCTTGGTCCAGCTTGTTGGAGGGAGGTAAGAACTCATCGCATTCGTCTAGTTGTCAGGGATGCCTGTCACCAGAAGGTTGTCGCCGGTGGCTGGGTCACGAAAAACAAGAGGAGGCAGAGGGAAGTGCATTTAAGGCACTCCCCCCTCTTAATTACACCTATATATCATTATTAATATTTTTCATTTTCTTTAAAATTATTTTTATTTTTCACTTTATTATATATATATATCTCTATATATATTTGATGGGTGGTGGGGATGATTTCTGTGGGCCCCACATGTGCAAAATGACACTTTTTCCCTTCTAAATAATTTCATTTAACTACAAAATTTAAAATAATTCTGCATTTTTACTCTAATCTCCAATTTTAGCATTTTTAGTGGCGTTGGACTCCATTTTTCGAGCACATCTCAAATATTAAGGTTTTAACTCAAGATTCCATATCTAAATTTCTTAATTTCTCAATTTTCCCAAAATTCATAAAAAATAGCTATTCTAGAATTTTAAAATAGTGACTGTTACATACATAAACTCAAATTTTCTTCAATAGACATTATTTCTTAGTTGGTCTCATTATTCTTTATCTTGGTCAACTATTGAGAAATCACAAAAAACTATACCATATATCTCTTAAGTTTATGATTATTCTTAAGTCATATGAAACCTAGGAAATGATACAAGTCATCCTTACTAAAACCCAAAGCCTTTAGTCTTTCCATATTATTTTCTATTGGTTAGCCTAGCCCCTTGAGCCTTTCAAAAATTAGCCTTTTCTTTGTTATCCAAACAACCTTTGCCCATATTAGACCCCTAATATATATACATTACCCATTTATTTTGGAAATATGTAGAGAAGATTAAAGAACATCTTGAGAAAAAGTATGAACAAATCAATTCACAAGATGAACATCAAAAAGGGTGAAAAATAATGAAAAATTCAAAGAGGATATATAAAGTCAAGTAAAAAGATGAAGAAGAAAAGAAATAGTCAATGAAAAAGAAGAATGTTCACTCTTGTTAGGAAAAATGGAAAAGCTGTGAATATATTGATATAAGACCTTTATATATTTTCTAGACAACCTTTATTTACCTTTATATCTATTCTTTTGATAACCCTTACCTAAGCTTATGTTTCATCCTAATAGAAGTCCTGACTTGATCCTAGGAGTAGTATGGCTTGGAAATGGTTATGAAGGAATAGGGAATTTGGTAGAGTGTAACATTCTTAGTAGTTGATATCCTTTCATGAGACCATTATCATTCTTTCTAAGTTATCATTCTTCTATATGAAATATGTGAGACTTTTGGATTTATCGAACAACATTGTAGTCACATATTAATGAGAGATGTACACCTTTCTGAATGATTTCTTTCTAGGAGTCAAGTATATTCTATGAGAATTGAAGTCAAAGCATAGATTGGGACAGTAATTTAGGTTATATTTGAGTTGAAGACCATAATTATATATCAGCTATAGCATACACTCATCTTGTGAGGTTTAATGAAATAATGAGATATCTTTAACATAAGGGTAGGATTTTGAACCTTTCTGTTCATCTTTATTAGCAAGCTATAGATGGGAATTAGGATGAGCTAAATAGAAGAAATTTTTTTTGTAATGCATACATTTTTTACCTAATAACCAAAAGGTTTGTTATTTTATTAGAGCTAGTCCAATGTAAGTATGAGATTAATCATGTTTTTCTATAATTTAATTAGGTTTTTTCACTTTTTGTAGGAAGTAAGATGGTGATCCAACGCCCGTGATCGATTGAGATCAAATTGAAGATCAAATCAAAGCCTAAAAATTATTACTTCAATATAAACCAAAGGCCAAGATCATATTATGGACTAGTAATGGATGTGATTTAAGGAGCTAAAGATGGCTAAAGTGACCCCATAAAGTGAGTCATGCATTCCCACCACCTTTGCATGGAAGCCACTTAAGCCACCTTAGCCATATAAGCCATAAAAGAAGGTGGCAAGCTAAGGAATTTAAGCCAAACCATTCAAGCCAAGGGTTGAATCCAAGAAAACAAGGAAAGGAAGCTTCCTAAGCCAGCCATGAAGCTAAGCCAATTGAGCCTTCAATGTTATCCATTTAAGCCATAAAGTTAAGCTAAATGGAAGGCTAGGATTGGAGGAGATTCAAGAGAGTTATCCATGAGATATTTTGATGATGATTAAGGAAAAATTTATTAAAATAAAATTGAATGTGAACTAATGGGACAAGGGCAATCAATTTTTGTATGTTTCTCGCTTTTCCCCACATTTTTCTTAATTTCCACCTCACCCTTAAGTTGCACTACGAATTGCCAAAACTCTATCTCATTACACCTCTTAGGGAACTGTCCAACCAACCAAATTTCTCAAGCTAACACCATCCACCTCTTTACTAATCAATCCCTACTCACCTACATAAAACAACAAGCATTCAATGACTTTGAGAAGGGGGTAGACGCCTCTTCCTAAAAAGTTGGCATCGACAACCTACTCCACTCCTCATGGCTGCCAACCCCCTTCCCCACTTTCCTATTTGATGTCTACCCTTTTCACCCATCATAGCCATTCAATTTGAAACTCTTTAATCCCCACCATACCATAGTATTAGGTTACCCTTGGAAAAATAGGACTAGTCTTATAAAACCAGTCCAAAACTTAAGCAAAATGATACTTTTCTCACATAGTAAAAGACATCTCCTCCATAGGAAGAAGATACACACTTCCTTTAGCCCATCTTTTCTACTTTTGCTTGTTGTTTTGAGGAGTATTTAGGTGCTTTCACATCCTTCCAAGGTTTATGCTTCTTCCTCAAGTGTTCAACTTAGGATTTTTGGGGTCTTGATTCATCTTTGATGGTTGGTTAGCCTCCTTATTTTCTTTGCTGGAATTTACATCTTTTCATATTAGTTTGCCTATTTTTCCATTAGATTTCCTTTCTTTTAAACTAAGATTCAAAGCTGGTTTTTTCTTGTAGTGACAACCAAGGGAATTTAACTTGAATCCAGTTTTGTTCTTTATCTTTCATTCCATCTTTATTCTCTTTCAACCCTCTTGATTTTTAGCTTTGGTTGTTTAAGTTTCATTGGTTGTTGCCATAGTCTTCCACAGGATTATCCATTGATTCCAAGCATACTTGTTCATGAGTCAATGTTGGAATAGTTGGAGACGAATTTGAATTGTAATTGAGAAGTGATTAGGATTAAGTGAACATCATTGTAGTAGCATTTAAGTTTCAGATTTGGACTACATGTATGTAGTATTATGCTGATGACTTTTTGGATTTGATTCAATGAAGTTAGTTGAAATTTCAATTCATGTTTGTGTCTAGTAGTAAATTATATTTTTTCTTGAATGTTTGAATGCATTATAAGTGATTAATTTCATGTTTTACATGTTCTATTCATTGAATGTTTCAATTGCCTTATTGCTGGAATTTCTTTGCATAAATAGCGTAGGTTAATTTCCAGAACTATATAATCATGTTTACTTGATTTTTCAAAAGCCCAACTAGATTGTTAGATTGCTTAATTAATGTTAAAAATAGATTGCATACTTAGTTTTCCAAAGTAGTTGATTAATTCAACTCCTATCCAATGAATCATGTATATCATTCCATGATTACATGTATGTTATTTGGGTTCATTGGTTGTTAGTGGTAACTTTTTCTTTATTTCTCTTATTTAGTTGTAGATTAGATTCAATAAGTTTACATCTTAGTTAGTTTGGAAAGTAATTAGTTTTGTAATACTTGTTAGAAGATTTGATTTGGTTACTTAGTTTTCTTCGTTTGCATGATTAAGAAAGTAGTTTGTTAAAGCATTTTTCCCTAAAATTAGTGTTAATTTCATGTTTAGGAAAGTTAGTTAAGGAAAGTTGATCAATTATATTTTAGGAAGTCATAAAATTAGAAGTTTTTAATTTAGGAAAGTTTTAATTTGAGAAAGTGCATGTTTTATGAAAGTTTTCCATGTAGCATGTTTCTTGTTTTTGCGTAGTTTCCACTTTCATGTGTTGATTTCCATTCTTAATTTTGGTCAAAAATCACTTGAATTTTGGCTAGGTTAGGTAGTTTAAAGTAGGGACCACTAGCATCACATTAGTTCAACTCCTCATGGGTTCGACCTCACTAGCATACAATATTACAAATGATTCATGAGTTGCGAGTTTTATTTAAAACAACAATAGGTTGTTGATATAACATAGCATAGGAATTATCTTAGTTAGGTTATTGATATTCCTTACTATTTTGCTTAAGGAACCTATCCATTTGACTATCTATTTTGTCCATCCCAGCTATTATCTTATCCTACTTACCATTTATATTGTCCAATTTATTGGATAGATCAGGAGTATATCTTGCTTTGATCTCATTTCTATCCTCAAGAGGTAGTGGCTTAGGACTAAAATAATAGCATAATGGTTTTCTTATCCCTTCTTAATAGGCCATTATACTCAACTTCATATACAATGAATGAGTACTTTTTTTCTTTAAGTATGAATTGAAAAACCTAAACTATATGGAACCCCAATGTTAGTCTTAAGCTAAATGATGCACAATCAAATCCTACTATCCACTAATCGAGTAGTGTCTTGATTATCTTTTCTTATTGTATAAGTGGTAGATTCTTAGACCTAAATCTAAATAGCTCCTCCTTTTATCCAAATTTGAGTACTGCTTACTAGTTGGGTTATGGTCTAAAGTATTTAATACAATCTTCATGTTAAGAGGTATTTAAACTTCAACTGACATTAACGGCAGGTGTGGAAAAATCACTTGGATTTTAAAACACCCACTATAACCATAGTGCTCAAAAGCCACTGGGCTGGCCATAGATGGCATCCTTCTAAACGGGCCCTATGAGCTCAATACCCTAAGTCTATTTCTACTTAATTTTAAATTAATGTTCTAAGGTTGGGATTGCAACATACAAGGATGTTGATTGATTCCTAAGGGGTCCAAGGAGTTGGTGATGGAATCTAATTTTTATCTTATGAGGGTTCCTATGGGGCCCTTACTATATCATTAATTCTATTCCACCATAAAGCAATTAAATATGCAATACAAAACAAAAGCAAACTAATGCTTACCTGTATGCTACTTAACAAAGGGTCAGGAACCTTAATAGATGGGATACTATAACCATGCATCCTATGCTTTGATTATAGCCAAGCTCAGGGTAACCTTTGTTAAATAGGTGCACAACTAATGCAACAATCCCAAGTATTATGCAACAAATATAAATGTATGACCCTAATCTATATGATTTATACTACCATCCATATGCAAAATTATACTAAATGCAATTTATCCTAGGAAATTAAAATTTGGGTGAGGATTGCACGCAGTGAGGGGTCTGATGTTGATAAAGTGTGAGCCACCATACCCCACACTTGCTCTGTATTACTACAACCCATTTAATATTGAATAATAAAGTGTAAATTACAATGGGCCTTACTGCAAGTTTCACTTAATCCTAATCTAGAAAAGCAATGAAAACCTAATCTATGTTGATGAAGCCTTGTGATTTTAAAGTTAACTCAAAAGAGCATGAATCATTTGCAATACAGCACGCTAGTGAGGTTGATCCCTTTAGGTGTTGAACAAATGTGACGCTAGTGGTCCCCATTTCAAATTATCTAATCTAGCCAAAATTCAAGAGATTTTTAACCTAAACTAAGAATGAAAATTAACACATGGAAATGGAAGCTATGCAATAATTAGAAACATGCTAAAATTGAAGACTTTCCTAAAACATGCACTTTCTAAAAAGGTAAAACTTTCCTAATTAAAATCTTTCTAATTTAATGACTTTCCTAAAGTAAGGACTTTCTTAAAGGGAAAACTTTCTAAAAATGGAAATTAATAACTTTTCTAAATTATCTTTCCCAAGCATGAAATTAAGCAACTGATATAAGGAAATATACATTAAACAGCTACTTTCCCAACCATGAAACTTCTAAAGCAAACAATTAAACTCATGGAATGGAAACTTTAACAACAATGCAACAACATGCTAATAACTAATTAGGAACACCACTAACTAAACTACTTTTCCTAACATGAATAAATGCAACGAACATTGGAATTCAATCCCTCAAAATCATGAATACCACTTATGGACAGCATGCATGATTTCAATATGATTTGAGAATTGTTTTCTATGCTTGATTAAATAAGCAATGAAACTAATGAACTATAGATGTGCAAGCAAGTTAACACTATCATTCAAGCTTCAAC
This sequence comes from Warburgia ugandensis, assembly GCA_035236585.1. NCBI lineage: Eukaryota > Viridiplantae > Streptophyta > Magnoliopsida > Canellales > Canellaceae > Warburgia > Warburgia ugandensis. The sequence continues at coordinate 54,175,356 of CP141133.1, read as the reverse complement.
CTTTCAAACCTTTCAAAACCATGCATTCAACCTTTGAATTGGATGCATGATTCCAATAGGTTTTAGGGTTGGTTTGATTAAAAACAATAGTCTTATAGTACACATCCAACCATAGAATCAACTTTGTAAACAAATCAATGTTTCTAACATTCATTAATTAAAGGTATTGTATTAATCATCAAAGATGTGGCATACAATTGATTACATGAAGGATGTGTTCCACTTTTGATGAGAATGCATCACACTTTCTCCCAACATAAATCCAAAAATAGATAATAAGATGATTCCTTCTCAAATAAAGTTGAGATTCAAGGAAAATATTATGGAATAATAAGGCAACAGCCAATGAAAACTAAAGAAACAATGCTAGAATTCAAGGAACTTAAATGAGAACTCAAAGGCAATGGAAAGCAAAGGAAAAGATTAGATTCAAGGTGACTTCCCTTGGTTGTTGCTTCAAGGGAAAAACTGACCTCGAATCTAAGTCTTTAAGCAAAGAAAAACCAAGAAAAAAAAAAAAAAAAAACTACCATGAAAGCATTAAGATTAAACAAGAGAGTAAGATGACCTAACCTTTGAAGGATAAATTAACATGAACTAGGCATGGAACACTTAAAGAAATGCCTCGCACCTCAAGAAAAAAATAGCATCTACCCAGGAAGTTGAACTCCCAAGCAAAAGAGAGAGAATGATAGGTAAGGAAAAAGATGTCTCAATAGGTAGTAACTTCTTAGACCTAAATCTAGATAGATCTTCCTTTTATCCAGATTTGAATACTGCTTACTAATTGGGTTCTACTCTAAAGTGGTTAATATAATTCTCTTGTTAAAAGGAGTTTAGACCTTAACTATTGTTAACGGAAGGAGTGAAAAAATCACTTGGATTTTAAGACACCCACTATAACCACAGTGTTCAGAGGGCATTGGGCTGGCAATAGATCACATCCTTTTAAAAAGGTCCTATGAGCTCGATACCCTAAGTCTCTTTCTACTTGATTTTAAATTAATGTTCAATGGTTGCGATCACTACATATTAGGATGTTGATTGATTCCTAGGTGGACTAAGTAGCTGGTGATGAAATCCAGTCCTTATCTTATAAGGGTTCATATGGCACTCTTACTATTATTAATTCTATTCCACCATAAAGCAATTAAATATGCAATGCAAAACAAAACAAAAGTAAACTAATGCCTACCTATATGCTACTTAACAAAGGGTCAGGCACCTTAATAGACGGGACATTATAATCATGCAACCTATGTTTTGCTCATAGCCTAGCTCAGGCTAACCTTTATTAAATAGGTGCACAACTAATGCAACAATCCTAAGTATTATGCGACAATTGTCAATGTATAACCCTAATCTATATGATTTATACTACCATCCATATGCAAAGTTATACTAAATGCAATTTCTCCTAGGAAATTAAAATTTAGGCAAGGATTGCTTACAATGAGGGGTCTGATGATGATCAAGTGTGGGCCACCATACCCCACACTTGCCCTATATTATTACAACCCATTAAAATTGAATAATAAAGTGTAAAGTACAATGGGGCTCACTACAAGTTTCACTCAAATCCTAATCTAGGAAAGCAATGAAAACCTAATCTATGATGATAAAGCCATGGCCCATAGGATCATAGCCACTCCTTTGCCAATTTCTCTCACAAAAAAATCAAAGAAATATGGTCAATATGAGGAAAATAGCAATAAATGAAAAAATAAGATGCAAAACCTAAAACTAATGCAACTAAAGCTAGACTAGAGGTAAATAATCTAAAGTATGGTCCACTATACAAAGTGTTATGAATCTCTAGCAACAGAGCCAAAAACTTGTTGTGATTTTTTATGTTAAACTAGCAAGGGCATGAATTAGTTGTAGTATTCTCACATAAGGAATCAAATGAATGAGATACTAATGGTCTCTACTTTAAATTACCTAACCTAGCAAAAAATCATGAGATTTTAAACCTAAACAAATATCTAGTGGTCTTCTCCCACAAGGAATCAAATGAATGTGATACTAATGGTCTCTACTTTGAATTACCTAACCTAGCCAAAGATCATGAGATTTTAAACCTATACAAATGCCTAGTGGTCCATCGTATTCATGTGTGTGGGGATGCAAAATCTGATGGTGGATCGTACTCATGTCTAGGCATTTCCTCACTTTTGGAGTATGCATCTTTGCTACTAAAAACTGTGTTTCCCATGCCTGAGTCATAAGTTAAAACCTACATTTTTCAAAGTATGTATGAAATTGTGGTTTACATGCCTGAATTTAGACAGTACATACATACTAAAACATGTGTTTTCATGTATCTTTGAAAGCATAAAAAATTTTCCTTTTCCTTAGACATATCTAACGTGCAAAATGATCCACCTAAGTATTATTTTAAAGTATTAGAAATATGTGTTTTACAAGAATATATTCTTGTGTTAAAAAGCTAACATTCATGCAACTTTGAAACCATAAAAAACACGTTGAATACTTAAAATATCAACTTGTATCAAAACTATATTTCTTATGCAACCCAAAACCTATCTTTTATAAGAACATAGTTTTATGTAAAAACCCTACTAAATCTTGGGTTATATAAGACGACAAAATAAGATAGTTTAAATGCAACCGTCTTGTAAAAAAATTTATAAGATGGTTTCTCAAAGTCTTCTTATATACTAGAATATTATAAGATAGTTTTATCAAAATCGTCTTACAAAAATAATTTATAAGACATTTTTCAATGGTTATTGAAAATCATCTTATAAAACATGACAATATAAGATAGTTTTAAAAAACCATCTTATATTGCCAACAAAATATAAGATAATTTTCAAAAATCATTTTATAAAGTAGTCTCAAGAATATAAGACAGTTTTAAAAAATTGAGACGATTTTTTAAAACTGTCATATATTATACACAATATGAGGTGGTTTTTGACAATCATCTTATAATTTCATGTTTTATAAGATAGCTTTAAGAAATGTCCTTTAAATCTTCTTTTAATGTTATGATGGGGGTTTTTGCCCAATGAACACTATGCTAGGGGGGTTGTAGGACCAACCACCCATCCTCTGACTTGTGATGATTGGGATTAGACACCTACCCTATAGAAGGGAGGATACTGTAGGTAGTGGTATCATGGGTAATCCACACTACGGTTCTGATCCTCACCCATGTAAGATGAAAGCTTAGTCTCACATTCTTGAGTTAACGTGGAGCAGCAGTTGGTAAACATAGGAGTTGGTTACTACTACAACATAGTGGTCCATGCACTTCTTGATTATTAATTTTATCATATTGTGAAGAGAGCGCACCAGGAAGGATATTCCCTATGTACCCACAGCATGACAATGCATCCTAAGGGGTGATTGTGTCGTGGGCAGCTCTGATGATTACACCACATTTATTGATATATTCTTTAAGCTTTTGGCACTCTGTATTGACGTGGTTTTACATGTTTTCATGCACACAATTGGCAGAGTCACATTGATTTGGTATTTTCATTTGATGAGCATATGAGGCTTTCACTAGATTCATGGTAAAACTAGCAATAAAATAGGGCATCCAAGTGCCTCAACATGCAACAATGAATAAAATCACCATTTGATGACTTCACAGGTCATCAGAATATACTAAATCATGTTTACATGGAAATGCTGATCAATAAAATCGTGTGCACACACATCAATTACAAATAAGAAAAATATCTCAATAAGAATCATGACTTAATAATGCATGCATAAAATTTATTCATAATCATAGAGCTGATGAGATGAAAATCTATGATTTCAAAACAATATGCCCATTGTTAGTTTTCATCACTTACCTTAGACGAAGGACCACTCATCTATACCTCTCAAATCACTATCAGACTCAAGTTTAGCTCAGTCCACCTCGATCCTACTACCTAAATGCACATCACATCCAGGTCTCACTTAGAATCCAAGTTATCTGAGTTGAATTCTTAATTATAAAATAATATTATATTTTCATATCTTAATATATGGTGTTTCAATAGAATCCAATGGAATCTCAAGCTAGGGCCTGCTCTAGTTGGCTAATAATTCAAATCACAATGAATCAGGCCCACTAATAACCATCTGTCTCTCCTTCTTAATTATGTCTTTACATATTTTAGAGCTACCATGCTCATATCATATCAATCGCAGGTAATTTATCATTTAATTAATCAATCAAGCACTATTACATGCAAATCAACCAAATCAAATTATTAGAATGATAATCTTACCCTGTACAAGTCAGTCTTAAGGACATATAATTGCCTGCTTGTCCAGATTGTCATCGATCACCTCAAATGTGACTGATCTAAGATATCCACACTGATCTAATCATAATTTTCCAGCTAATCGTCTCAAATCAAATAACAAATTAGTAACTCTAATAAATAATCCAAATAAATCACCTAAACAATATGGATCATGGAATTTGATACAATTTCATACTTGAATCCTTGCTTGATCTTAGCCATTGATCAAAATTGGCTAAATCATCTAAAAAATTATTTAGATATAAGATATCTCATATGGATCTTGATCTATGAATTATGAGAATGAAAATGGACTATTAGATCGTAAAATAAGGTCAAATCATGACAAATCAGATGATCTGACATCTGATCAAAGGTTTGACCAAGATCAACTATCGAATCTTCCCTGATAAATGAATGGGAAGATGGGTATTTTTCCTCACATTACAAGGATCACGGTGGTTAACTCAAATCTTCGAGATCCTTGCTAGATTAGCTAGAATAGAGGTTCAAAGTTTAAGGGTTTAATAGGGTCTACAGAGTCAACTCAACTCTCTCCCCCTCCTCCCTCTAAAACAGGTCAGAAGGGAGTTGACTCGGCGAGTTAATTTAACCCTAACTCATGAGGGAAGGAAAACAGGGGGAGTATGATGATAGTCGGTGGTTGTTGGGTCATCCTCTGCTTGAACGTGACAAAGAATAAGGAAAATAGAGGGGAGATAGGTTTCCTAGCATGACGGCCCACCCAAAGGCCTAGCTATGCCAGTGATGGAAAGGAGATAGAGGGGAGAAATAGGAAGGAAATCTGGCAATGGGTCTATTTTGGTGGGTGTGCAAGACAGAGAAAGTGGGAGAAAAGATTGGTGCATTGGGCTGTTTGCATCGGGTGAGGAAGACATGGAGGAGAGAAGAGGTTCTGACCAACATCATCAAAGGAAATCTCTTATGCACATTAGAGGGGAAGATTAGACAGATGGGAAAAGGTTTTCGCATGGTGCCTATTCAGGTGATCTATTCAAACATCACTGGAGGAAATGGGAGATTGGGGGGGAGAGAGATCGAATGGGGAAAAGGGTGCTATGCACTAGAGCTTAGGAAGAGGGAGATTGAACTTGAGGGGGTGCGAGTCGCAAGGGTTTTCCCCTTTCTTGCATGCCCTTGCTCATCTTATCATGTTTTCATACATTGTATCCACCACAACCAAAATAGGGGGGGTCCTATTATCAATTTCTCCCCCCACTAATTTAGTAAAACTTTTGGATTTTTCAATCCTGATCTCCATTTGCACAAGATTAGTGCCATTGGAATCCTCTTTTTTAGTATAATCCAATTATGGAGTTCTCAATACTTGATTAGATCCTTATCAAGATTTTTACTTATAAAACTCCAAAAGTATGAAATTCAATATATTTTTTCATCCCAATTTAACATTTTTCAAAATTTACTCAAATTGAGATTTAAAAATCAAGGATGTTATGCAAATAGGAAAGGGTGAGGTGGGGAGAGATAAGAGGGAATGAAATGGGAGATCCTACAAAATAAGAATGACGCCTAGAGCCCCTTCCCTCCAAAGTAGATAATGTGGAACACTTTAGTGTTTAGGGAAAGAATGAGATAGAGGTGGAGATGGAGGGAAGGATAAGAAAAAATAGATAAGGAGGAATTAGAAGATGCGATTGACTAGATAGGTGAGGTGACCATTTAGGATTATTGGCTAGGTGAAGTGGTAGTTTAAAAAGGTGAGAGTCTAAGGTGAAAGACTTGACCCATAAGTGAAAATTCATGGAAATCATGTAGGGTAAGGTGAAGAGAGAGAAAAAAGTGAGAAAATCATAGAAAAAGGAAAGAATGGTTTTCTCCTATTGGTCCACATGATATCTTACTTCTTCTTAAATATCTCGTGGATAATTGCTTTAGATTCTCCTTCAATCATGGCCTTCCATGTAGCTTGACTCAAGTAGCTTGATAACTTGATTTGAGAGCTCATTTATCTTGGCTTCATGGATGTCTTTGGGGCTCTTTTGGCTTGGTTTGATGGCTCAAATCCCTTGGATTTGATGGCTAGCTAGGGTTCTTAACTTGTCACCTTCTTAATGGCTTACATGGCTTAGGTGACTTGAGTGAATCTCATGCAAAGGTAGTGGACTTTGCATTTCTTGTGCATAGCCCCACTTTAGTCACCTTTGACTTCTCCAATTTTGTCTTTTGTTTGCCTTAAGATGATCTCGATCCTTAATCTCACTTTGGATTGATGACATTAGGCCTTGAGTCAATCTTTTGTTCTTGTTCTTCAATTTTCATCTCGATCAATTTAGGCATTGGATCACCATCTCGCTTCCTATAAAAGATTAAAAAAAAAACTCTAATAAAATAATAAAAAATTATGATTATTCATATACTTACTCCAGATTAGCCTCTAAACCTACAAATATCAAATTTTTGAGTCATTATTTCATAAATGCATGTGTTGTGAATTTTAGACGAAACCCTAATTTTACACTATAAGTTATAACATATGAGCAACTGATTAGGTGACTTCTATATAAAATTGGACATTCATTAGATGTTGTAGAGACTAAAGGGAGAAAACAAGGAAGCATCAAGGATCCTCTATTCCTATGGCTATGTGGAGGCATATTAGAGGAATAAGAGGAAGCAACTACTTATGCTAGAACATGATTCTTTTGGAGATAAGAGGGTTGAGCATTAAAGAAAGAAAAAAAGAGTTTAAGGCCATGCTTAACATATAGATTAGAGGAAAAAAGGTAAGGTAAGGCATGATTATTTTGAGGTGGTTTTGGGAGGAATTTTATGATAAAGTGATGGAGGAAAGAAAGGTTAAGCTTGGGTTCTGTGAGAGATCCTTGGAGGCATCTTAGCTAATCCATGATATCCCTTGATTCTTCTTTCCCTAGCTCTCTTCTCAATCAATCCTTATAGATTCCATGCCCTCTTATCTATTGTGTCTCATTCCATCCTAGCACACAAAGAACTTTGTCATTATATTTCTAAGTGCCAAGATGTCTTACGCAATATTACAATCCTTATTAGACATCTTGGTTGTTCTTGTTAAGAACAGCAATTTGGAATGGTGCGATATTGAGTGATTGTCCCTTGGGTGAGTGGCTTGTAGGGTGACGCATACCTCTGCTGGTTGAGTGACACAACAAGTTAGAGAACATTGTTCGGTTGATGATCGAAGGTGAGTTTTGTTTAAAGGTTTGTTTGGCTCGAAGTGAAGCGTAGGAGATCCTTATTGCATGATACTACATGAAGATTTTGTGACAATGACTTCTATTCAATGAGGGTAGTTTACTTTGAATTTTATTCTTTTATTCATATGGTTTACATTTTTATAAGACTTTGTGATTTGGTTTAATGAAGTTGTTCATCTTTTATTTTAGTTGTTAGTTAATGTTATTTGTTTAATTTTTTTTCTTTAAATGCACGGTAGAATATGTATGCTTTAGTTAGCTTTTCATAGTTGTCATTTTTATTATTCTAGCATTTATTTTAATTAGGAAATAGCTTAGTAGTTGCTTTATATTAGTATTAGTGTAGGATTTTAAGAATTGTTTAGATTGTGTTTATAAAATTAATTTTTAGTATAGTGTTATAGTATAATATGAGTAGCTAAATTTTAACCTAAGGTTAGGATGAAACCACACAAAATTTTAATAGATTCATGTTTAACTATATGTTAGATTTAGGTTTTTGAAATATCAACCTTATGATAAGCAAATAAACATACATAATCAATGTTCTTTTAATAGGAATTATGATGTATTTCCTATAGTTTAGAAACTAATTATAGTATATTAATTAACTAGGTACATATAAATTCTCAAATAATTTGTAGTTGTAAGAAATACAAGTTATGCTTCGAAAATAAATATTAAGTTGGGTGAATCACTAGGGTTGAGAAAATATAAAGATTAGGAATTTCAACGAACATATGTTCTATGTTTTTAATCCATTGATGTTTTATTAACATGAGTAGTATTAAATATAATATATTTAGTTTTGAATAAATATGATTTTAGTGTGGAGGATTATGAAACCCTTGACTTTTAAATTTGATAAATTTATTTATTCTAGTTTAATTAATAACTATAGTTGTATTTTATTAATTATTGCTTATTTGTTGGCTAGGTTAAGATAATTTAAAATAAATTTCAATTAAAATTATAAATTTAAAAATTGAGTCCTTATGGGATCAACCTATACTTGCATTATCTATATTCTAATAGATCTGTGCACTTGCGATATTTTAAAATAAGCATTAATATGCTAAAATAAGACATCTTCTACTATTCATAATCTTAAATTTTTTAGAAGTTTTTATATATTCTAGCTGAAAGAATATAATCGAATAAAATATGTTGTCATGTAGGCTAATGTACTACTCCAATGGGGAGCCAAGTCATGTTACTCTAAGTTTGATCTTAACAAAATAAGAAACAAATGGGCAGAATATGTAACGTCTTTTAATTAAAACACTTGTACAAGTTAAATCAATGTAAATCTTCTTATTTATTAATAAAAAACTAAACTTCTTCAGTTATATGAAAGTATGTGTACTTTTCATTAATTTCTTTAAAATATTTATATGTCGTTTATTTATGGGATGAATGAAGGAAAGTTGGAGTGTAGAAGTAAATGTATGTGCATGGAGAAGTGTGGGTGTGGGTACATATGAAGTTTTTTTTTCATGTCTTTGAATATGGATCTTGAATGTTGATGTTGTAGTAAATGAAGTGAATGTAGGTGTTGTAGCTCCTCTTTCAAGTCTTTTGAAGATTGCAGGAAGATTGTATAATAGTAAGAGGATTGTATAGTTAAGTTTTACATAAAAATGTGTGTGAATGTTGAATTTGGATGTTGCTGTGGATGTGCAAATTCCTTTTCACGTATTTAAATATGTAGGAATACTGTAATAGTAGCAGTTTATTAAGTGTGTGTAGGAATAATAGCATGTTAAGATTATTGTGTACATCAAGGCAAAAAATTTATAAAGATTTTAAAGTCAATTTTGAGAAATCTACCTTAAAAGTGACTTTTAAAGTTAGTTCTCTGTTGCCAACTTTAAAAGATCAAAACATTTAAAGTCAATTTTGGAAGCATAACTGCCTTAAAATGTTTTAAAATTTAAAGTTAGTTTTGTTGAACCAACTTTAAATATGTTGATCTTTTAAATTCAGTTACAAGAAAGGGATATTAAAAGTGTAACTTTTAAAGTTAGTTATGAACCGTTTTATTTTCTCACCAATCAAAGATGGCTCTATAGAAGACGGTTTTGGAATTGTCTTCGACATGTGTTTTTAAATGACTTTAAAGCCAAGTCATCTAGTAGAGGTAAGTATTCATCCCTCTTCTTAAAGTATATGCTTGCTAGAGTTAGGTTATATCATAAAGCAAAATCGAGGATAGCTTTCCTCATTCTATTTCTTTATCCAACACCATACCCTCCATGTACCTTATCATATCCTTTCTTTCTTTTCCTACATGATCATTTAAGTCTACTCCTATAAATGTTCTCTTCATGTTGGCAATTTCATACATTACTCCATCCTTATATTCCTAGAATTGTCTTTTGACTCTATCTTCTAACCCTACTTGTGGGGTATATGCACTTATAATATTTGTAATTTTCTATCCTAGAACAAGTTTATTAATAGAATTTTAGCATTGGTTCTTTTAACATGTACAACTTCATCATTTAATTATTTATACACCACTATTTCTACGCCATTTTTATTGTTGTCCCTTCCTACATAATATACCTTATACCTATCTATTTCTCTAGTCTTAGCTCCTTTCCACTTGGCTTCTTAGACACAAGTTATGTTTACTCTCATTGTATTTACTAACACCATGATTTTACTTGTTAATGTGCCTATATTCCATATGGTTAAACAAATCTTATCCCCCTAAGCTAGTCTCTTTCTCACGCACATCTCGAAGTGTGCAGGAACCCATGCCTACTTTCCATTGCATCTGGGTTCTAATGCCGCATGCCGATTCTACTAAACTCAAGATCCAATGCAATGCATCACTAATTGAGGAACACCCTAGCAGTCCTTTTTCATTTCTCACTACACTTAGGATTCAATATAATGTGTTGCTTATAGGAAAAACCTACCCTAAGGGAATAACAATGTTAGATTTATGTCAGTGGGTTTGCCAAAGGGTTTTATGCAGGCAGCACTTGACACGATCCTCCTCCTTTATTCGGGCTTGGGACCAGGATTGGTAGCAAGGTCACAAAATCACATAGGCAGAGTTTAATCCATTCATCCTCCAATAAAAGGAAAAGGAGAGAGAAAAAAAAAAAAGGTTGCAAATAATACCATGTAATGCACCTATGCAATGTGCTTTATGAATTTTTGGCTATTATGTAATGCACAAATATGAACTTGACTGATATGCGCCTCACTAATATTATAGTTTACTAAAAGCAATTTGCTATATTTAGGTCATAATATATATATATATATATCGAATAATTAGCAACCAGTAACCTCATCTTGCATCTATTCCAAAGAAATATAAATATTTAAAATCAATTTCATACTGGTTCACAAAAAGGATTTTCATTTCATATCCTATCCTTTCAGATCGGCTTGTTTCATACAATGGATAATCTATTCGAATTAGCAGCCCTGTGCACACAAGTCACACCTGCCGTTGAGATAGAGATCTCAGCCTATAATGGGATGGCTGCCTACCTCAAACCTACAACCTATCATACAAATTGAAGAGGCACCTCTTGTCTAGAAGCAGCTGCGGTGAAGGGCTTTTATGTCTGTCCTGGTGTACATCCGTAACTGGTTTTCCGTGGGTAGTAAGTTTATCTCATCAGCCAAAGTTTTTTGGTGCCTTTGAAGAATTCCATCTTCCTGGCCTCACGAAAGCCTCCTCCTTTAGGAATTGTTTGAGCCATTCTTTACGTGAAATTTGCATCTGACCCCGTCTCCTATCATCACAAATCAAAACCTGATGAAATCCAAAACCATCTAAAGAAGAAAACAAGAACACCCAGGATGACAAAAAGCACGCTTAAATCCACTTTGGGGAGATGGGAGGTACTAACTGGACTGGAGGCCCAATTAGTGCCGTCCGATCTCCGTCATAGAAATTGCACCTGTCAGCCGTGTCGTACTAGCGGCCCGCTTCGGCATCCGAAGCGAAGCTGCCAGCGTGGACTCTTCACCAAGGACCACTTTTGTCTCTTCTGTTGTACGGTCTTGATCTGTAACTCTGCTTTTCTAAGCCGTCGGATCATTTTCATTTCGCGGATCCCCCTTCCGCCTGCCGGATGACTGACGAGGACGGTTAGAAGACCTCTTCTTCAATGCTGTCACAATCACACTCATTTGATGGCTGGATGCGTGCTGTAACATGGCCCAACGTTAAAGGACAGTTGAAATACCAAAGCTGCCCATTAGACGGGGTGCATGCTGCGGAGCCCCGACGGACCTCTGCTTTAGCCAAACAGTGGTGCAGATATTTTAGTTGCCGGGGAAGTCGAACCTTCTAGACAACGATAGATCCAGCTGTCCTTATTTACCAAAATGCCACTTTTACCCTTTAATTAGCAGAACGTCCAACTATGAAGAGTAATAAATTCAAGGAAACATCCACCATCCTTCTCTACGTCGGAAACCGCGTAGTGAAAGCTAAAACCACCTCGACTCCCCCATAACCAGCGATAAATGTGGGCCCACCAAGAAGACAGAATCTGATCCCACACGCTTTTTTGGTCCCACTTATACTTGCCAGCTCATTTGTCCACCTACTCCCTCACCTTCTCCTTCTACAAATAGGCCTTCATCACACTAAGCACTCCACTTAACTCCATTGTTTCCTTGTTAGAAGTTATTCTCTCTTTGTTATTGCCACACCTTTTGAAGATGAGGAACCTCTCAACAACCTTGGCTCTCCTAATGCTTCTTATAACATTCTCCTACTTTGAAGCAACAATGGCTGGGCCAGTTCCAGATGGATTGCCAGGTAATCATCTTGCAATAACATCTTTCTTTGCAACTTTCTGTTCTGTTTGGTTGATTTATTAGATAAGTTCACTTTTGATTCAGGTTTCTGTAGTTCAAAGTGTGTCGAACGATGCAAAAAAGCTGCTGTGAAAGATCGTTGCGTGAAGTACTGCGGGATCTGCTGTTTGCAGTGCAAGTGTGTTCCTTCCGGGACTTACGGCAACAAGAATGAGTGTCCTTGCTACAGAGACAAGCTCAATAAGAAGGGCAAGTCGAAGTGCCCTTAAGAGATTGCATTGTGTTATTACTGGCATTAGTGCACACCTAGTAGTGTTCTTTGATATAAGATCTTCGTATTAGGATACCTGGAGAGAGATTTGGCCTATTTGGGACTTGGAATAAAAGGGAGATTTAGTGTGTCTTATGGAATATGTGCCCGTGTCGTCTTATCTTTTCCTAAAATTGAATTCTATTTTGTAAGAGAATCGAATTCTATGTAGTGAAACAATTCCTAAGTTTATTCAGTGGTACATTTTCTCTTGAGAAATAGCGTTTCAATCACCGCAGCAGTCGCGAATGGTCGAGCACTAAAGTGTTACTTTTCACGTGAAGCGTCAGATGAATATTTATTTTTCATTGTTACGGCACGCGCCTCTGCTTTACACTTCAGGGAGCTAACCACCAAAAGTGGCAGGCGTTTCTCTTGTGGGTAGACTTCAAAAGCAGCAACTCATAGATTGCGTCCCGGATGGTTGGTAATAGACAATGAAAATCATCTCACTAGACGGTCGTCGAAATGCGTCAGTTCCTCCGAGTCCCGTTACGAGTTGACACGCTTCCTGGACCGACCGAAGGAGTAACGTGCCTTCTCTCAATCATGATAATTATTTGTTTTAGATTTAAGCAATTCATTATGATAATCATTTGTTTTAGATCTAACAATTCACTTGGTTTACAATGACTTGGATAGGTTATAAATTAGATTTCCGTTGAATGCTTTTAGTAACCGTTTGAAAATAATTTATTTTTCAATAAATTAAATATTAAGTTTATAATTAAAATGTTACTTTTTAGTGAAAAATTGTGAAACAAATTACTTAGAAATATATTCTAATTTCTAAATCTACCTAAATTTTCCAATAAAGAGAGAGTGAGGGGTTTTTTGCTAAAAGTTGACTACTTGAAATAGCGACTGCTCTGAAAAGACCCAAAAGATCTCCAAAATTTCTAAATCTACCTTTTTTGTATTTACCAACTCCCTTCTCAAAATGTAAAAGATGGTCTCCAATCTCGCTTAGATGGGGGCTACTCGCGGCGAGTCCGCAATGGTCAGATCTAGGACATTCTGTGGCGAGCCTGTAATGAAATTCAAAACTCTCTCTCACTCTCTCCGCGTGTGTACTTTGCCCTCTAGATTCGGCAATCACCGGCTGAAAACGTTGCCGTCACCAGATCCTTATTTTTCTTTCGTTTCTTTCTTGTCGGATCTCTCCAGATTAGCATGAGATGTAGCAGTTTCTTATCTCTTTGCTCTCTTTTCTACTGGTGAGATTTGGCCGTTTTCATTTGATGCGGATAGACGACAACCTATTTTATGGGTTTGGTTATTTTATAATAAAGACTCTTCTAGTTCTATGCAAAAATGGAAGAAAAAAATGACATGCTTTGCCAAACACTCACTTTAAAACATCTTATTAATATTATACTAGTACTCTTTTTCTGCTAGTAAGTAGCCTAGGCAATGTCTAAGGTACAGCTTTTGTATTAAATAATATAATTAAATGATTCATTAAAAATTTATTTTAATCTAAGATTGCTTAAAAGGTGCTAAGAATGATGGTTTCTTATCGTTCAAAATCTCAGTTTATAGTGTAATATTTCTAATTTTTATTTTTCATTTCTTGTAATTTTATTCAATATTCAAATAAAATGCAAATTTAGAATTTCATCTGTGAAAGTAAGCTTTTGAAAAACACTTGATCGACCTTCGAGACCTCAAAATTTAAAATGTTATAAAAAGAGGCTTTCTAACGATAATAAAGACACTGAAATTGGAGATTAGATTAAAAAGTTTAAAATATCACGAATAAAAAGTATTTTAGTAATTTTATCCTATGACCCTCCTTAAAACTTGAAAGTGACATTTATCAGATTGATGATATTTTAAACGATGTCAAGGACATCCATTTATGGTAAGACTTAATAATATAATTTAATAAAAGATAAAAATAAAATAATATGTATTAAATGTGATAAAATCCGGCAGCCTTTAAGAGAAGACGTCGGACTTAGGTGTCCACAGAGAAAGACAGCGCTGAGATGAAACATCTGATCATTCATCGTGTTGCTTGGAGCACCACGACCACAAGCCCTCTAATTACACGTCGATCAATGGAGAAGCAATACGAGATTGAGGAGAACAGTAGCATGCATGAACTATTGGAGAAAAATAGCGACCAGCCATTTTCGCCAATGATGATCCACCCTCAGAAACCCATGATAGAGGTAAAAACCACACATGCTTCTTCTAGATTTATTCAAATAACCACAAATCCATTGATTTTGTTTCAGATTATGTTAAAACGGTAACACTTGTAATTATAACCAGCCTAGTTACGTAAAATCATGCCAACCCATCATCACTGATGTGTTTTGTAGTAGACGACCATGAAATCGGATAGGATTCTTCACCATCTCCTTTGTTTTTCCAATTCCAATAGCATGCACCAGTAGATTTAAGTTTTTTTTATGAAATTTCAAGTAATGCCCATTTCAATCTGATGATACTATGATAGATTATTAGCTTGGTAATGACCGATCGACAATCCTCATCATGTTAATGGTTGATCTAACCATCATTTGCTAGATCTTAATTTTCATCGACGGCTAATCAGCAATTGACTGTGGAAAACTTTGATCTCTTGCAAGTGCTGTTTCTATACTTTCGATGGTGATCTGAATGTTGGATGGTCAAAGAGGTATGGATTTGACCACCAATAATGATCAACCAACCATACACCAGAGATTCAACTGTAAAAGAAAAAGAAAAGAAAGAAAAAAGATCAAACCATGGATTAATGGTTAAGATTACTAATCTGCAGAATCAGTGACCTATAACTGTATGGATCAGTATGACCAGATGAGTACGTGACAACCTAGATCATCGATCGATGATCAACAGTGAAGATCTGAGATTTTAAAGACCGATTAGATGTCTGATTCAATTCATGATTAGAGAAAACCCAATCAGCAAATCCATATGGTTGGAGGATGTCTAGTATAATTGATTTATGATTTAATACTTAATTTTGATCAATTGTTGAATTTTCATTTGGTTGAACATGCATAAAGATATTATGAATAATAAAAAGTTATGCACTTACAATTTTTTTCCATGACACAAATAACCAAAATATAAAAATGAAAAGCCAGAAGGGAAAAAGAGAAACTCATAAGGACTAAGGAGGAAGCCGTCATGACACTAGTGAGAAGAAGAGGATACAAGATAAAATGAGATGTTGAGAGCTATTTATAAACAAATAAGGATTTTAGAAGTCTTTTAAAACTAAATGACTTTAAAAGTCTTTAACTTTTGAAGTTGTTTAGCAATAAATGACTTTAAAAGATATGGACTTTAGAAGTCGCTTATTGTAAAACGACTTTAAAAGTCATTCCCACGTATTAATCATCCTCCAAAATTTTTCTTATACTTTTAAAGTCACTTAGAGTAAACAACTTTAAAAGTCGGTAACTTTTAAAGTCGTTTTCTTTTAAGCGACTTTAAAAGTCTATCACTTTTAAAGTCATTTTTTTACTAAATGACTTTGAAAGTTTGTCACTTTTAAAATCATTTTTTACTAAACGAAGTTCTAGCTAAATATAATATTCTCACCAAAATTTTTTGTGGTATTATTGAAGTCACTTACATAAAACAACTTTAAAAGTTATTGATTTTTAAAGCTAAACGACTTTAAAAGTATATAACTTTTAAAGTTGTTTAATGTTAAACGACTTTAAAAATGCTTGCCACGAATATTTCTTCATTCGTGTTAGTTTTTTAAAGTCGCTTATAGTTAAATGACTTCTTAAGTCTCTATATTTAAAGTTGTTTATTTTCAACCAACTTCTAAAATATTTATAAAGTCGGTAGTCATATAAGCAACTTCTTTATGGCAACTTTAAAACCCTCTTATGTAGTAGTGAATATATGATCAAGGATAATAAACTTGAATACTATTTTAATAAAAATTCATAATCATTCTCTACATAATATCTTTATGCATGTTCAACCAAATGAAAATTCAACAATTGATCAAAATTAAGTATTAAATCATAAATCAATTCATGATTGGAGGATGATTAATACGTGGGAATGACTTTTAAAGTCGTTTTACAATAAGCGACTTCTAAAGTCCATATCTTTTAAAGTCATTTATTGCTAAACAACTTCAAAAGTTAAAGACTTTTAAAGTCATTTAGTTTTAAAAGACTTCTAAAATCCTTATTTGTTTATAAATAGCTCTCAACATCTCATTTTTTCTTGTATCCTCTTCTTCTCACTAGTGTCATGACGGCTTCCTCCTTAGTCCTTATGAGTTTCTCTTTTTCCCTTCTGGCTTTTCATTTTTATATTTTGGTTATTTGTGTCATGGAAAAAAATTGTAAGTGCATAACTTTTTTTAAATCATGAATTTCTTTCTTGTTTCTAACTCTCATTGTTTTCATTTTGTAGATCATGCGGGTTTTCTCACTACACATGATAGGGTTAAGAAGTCTATTAGATTGTCCTTATTTATAGAAAATGACAACTGCTTTTCTCTCCAACCCTCACTATTGAAGAAAAGGAGAATGTTACGATTTTGTGGTTCTCCCCCAAAAATAGGGTTTGATGAAGAGCAATGGTAATACCATCAACTTTTAGCCAAAAAAATTGAAGCACTCTCTCTCTCTCTCTCTCTCACACACACACACACACACACACACACACACACACACACACACACACACACATTTTTGGAAAACGACTTTAAAAGTATTAACTTGTAAAGTCATTTTTTTCAAAACTACTTTAAAAAGATAAAGAATAACATAAATATCATAATTATGTATTCTTCCTTTTTTTCTTTATGTTCTTTTATCAGTACATTATCACATATTTTTAGTTCTTTAGGTATATTTCTATAATATTTTGTGATGCAAGTAAACTTTGGAATCTTGGTGTCAATCAATTACATATATTCATTTACATTAAGTATAATTCAATCCTCAATCCTCAACCCTGAGCCATGAGCCACGAACCTTGAGCTCTAAACCCTGAACCATGAACACTAAGCCTTGAACCCCAACCCTGAACCCTTACCTCAAACCCTAAACCCGAACCATAAACCTTGAACTTTGAACCTTGAATCTTGAATTTGAACCCTAATTCCATATTTATAAATTTTAGGTCTTTTGTCATGAGCTATATGCATGGATAGTGAGCTATATATATATATATATAATTCATTGTGTATTAATTGTTAGATATTATAAAGTACTAACATAAAAGGTGTATATATTTTGAACAAATTTTTTTTATAAAGTCGATCTTTTGAAAAGTTAACTTTTAAAGTTGTTTAAAAAAAAACAACTTTAAAAGTTAACACTTTTGAAGTCATTTAAAAAAAATGACTTTTAAAGTTGTTTTTTTTAAATGATTTAAAAGTATATCTCTTAAAGTCATTTTTTGTTTTAAATGACTTTAAAAGTATAACAACGTCATAATTAATTTATCATCTTTTTTTGCCTAATGTTCTTTTATTACTACAATTTTTGTTTGTCTTTGGTTATCACATATTTTTAGTTATTTAGGAATGTTTCTATAATATTTTCTAGTGCAAGTAAACTTTGGAAGCTTAGTATCAATCAATTACATATATTCATTTAAAATTAAGTATAATTCAACTTGAACCCCTAACCACAAACCTGAGCCTGAGTCCTGAACCCTGAGCCTTAAACCCTAAACCTTAAATCCTGAACTTGAACCCTAATTCCATATTTATAATTTTGAGCCCCTTTATCATGAGCTATATGGATTAATAAGTGAGCTATATGTGCTTACAAAGATTGCATGAAGCTATGTTGACTTTAAAAGTGTACATTTTTAAACTTGTTTAAAATAACAATTTACAAAATTTTGAATTATGTGAATTTGGTGTTAAAAAAACTTTAATATAAGAACCACACTCTCTCACATACACAGCTTATGAAATGGATAGGAAAATTAATTTAAGCTGACACACCTACATTCTCACTTCATAGTTAATTTACTCTCTTATTTTGCTTAATGTTCTTTTATTTGTACAACTTTTGTACTTCTTTAGTTATCACGTATTCTTATTTTTTTAGGAGTATTTTTACAAGATTTTGTGACGAAAGTAAAACTTTGGAAGCTTAGTGTTAGTCAAATATATATATATATATATATTCATTTAAAATTAAGTATATAGAACACTAACCCTAACCCTAACCCTAACCCTAACCCTGAGCCCTGAACCCTAACCCCGAACCCTGAACATTGAATCCTGAACTTGAACCCTAACCCTAATTCCATATTTATAATTTTAATTAACTCTTTTTTCATGAGCTATATGGATTGATAAGTGAGCTAGGTATATGTGTGTACAAAGAATATATGCATGAATATGTTGACTTTAAAAGTGTATACCTTTAAAGTATGTAGATCAAATAACAATTTACAAAAGTTTGAATTATGTGAGTATGAGTGTCAAAAAAACTTTAATATAAGAACCACGCTCTCTCTCTCATACACACACATGCACAACTTGAAATGGACAGGAAAATTTAAGCTAGCACACCCCTATTCGCACCTCATAATTAATTTATCATCTTATTTTGCTTAATGTTTTTTTATTAGTATAGTTTTTATAATTCTTTGTTTATCACATATTTTTAGTTCTTTAGGAGTGTTTCTATAGTATTCTATGGTGTAAGTAAACTTTGGAAGCTTATAGTGTCAATCAAATATATATATATATATATATATTCATTGAAAATTAATTAATTGTTAGATATGAAGTACTAACATAAAAGGTGTATATATTTTGAATAAAATTATAAAAAAGTGTATACTTTTAAAGTTGTTTTACATATAAATGACTTTTTTATGCACCCTATTTAAACCACAAAACAACATTCCCACTTCTCCTCTACCTCATTTCTCCTCGACTAGTTTTTGGTGATTGCGCTACACCCTGCAGTTGGGAGCGCCATTAGAACAACCCACCACCCTTATAGACCCATTTTTGTTTACCTCTTTGGCTCTCTGACTTGCTAGAGTGCTTGGTTGACACTACTTGATTGGTTGGATTTATCTATCAATCTCTACTCCTCGACCAGAGCAATCTGTCAATCTTTGTTCCTCTCCCTCTCTAATTCATTGACGACTGCAAGACACCCAGGAGCTTCCACCACCACTCGATCACACCACTTGATCGACTAATCACCTACTTTTCTCCCTCTAGCTGCAGTTATCTTCTCCACTTTCCCATCTTCAGATCGCCGCCATCAAATCCACTGCAGCCAACAATAAGTTATCTATTCTCTTTCCTCTTCATTCTTCTGTTTTTTTTTCCCTCTTTGATTACAATGAAATCTACCCAACACAACTGGTTGAACATCATAGATAAAGTGTTTTCTCTATGCATGGAAACCCAATTTAGGTAAAAAAAAAAAAAAAACCCTTTTTCTTTCTTCACGTTTTCCCTTCTCAGGTCATCGACAATATCTGCTCAACAGTCCTATCCAACACACTGATTGGACAATACTGAAGCAAGAACTTGCGAACAATCCTATTTATAGAAATCCCTAAAATTCCTATATTCTTAGATTTTTATTAAATCTTAGACAAATCCTTTCATAGTTTGATGATCAAAGATCAAATCTAGGATCTATTTATTAGATCAAAGAGAAATCAACTGTAATCGATGATTATAGTCATCTCCTTCAACCAAGGGACTGCACAGTGCATCAATGGCACTGCTCAGCCTTGAGTGAACACGGTGAAGAACACAAACACGAATTTTAATGATTCGCTCTCAGATTCATGTTAGATTACAAAAATAAGGACTATCTCATCAGCATTCAAATAATTTTCACATGCAATCTTTTCCCTACTGAAAATTGTTTGTTTCCCTCTTGTTTACCCACCTGGATCATATAGCCACTTGCCAACAGTCCATGCCCTAGAAATTCTTTAGAACCTTTTTCCCTAGGATTGATGACTATCTCCAAATTAGACTCTATAAAAGTGTACTAATCCTATCAACATCTCTTCAATAAAAGTATAGGAGTGATGCATTGGGTTGGATTTTAAAGCTCTACACATTGTTATTGGTTAATTTGAAACTGTTTGATTTTCAAGGTAAGTGTACTTTCATTTGAAACTTCTATTTATGATATTAATTAGAATCATAGTAAGTGTACTCTCATTGAAATCTCCATTTATGATATGAATTTGAATAAGAATAAGTGTATTCTCCTATGACATTCTATTTATGACATAAATTAGAATTAGAATAAGTGTATCCTCCTCTAAAATTCTGTTTATGACATGGATTTGAATTAGAATCAGTGTATTCTCATCTAAAATTCTATTTATACATGAATTTGAATTAGAGTAAGTGTATTCTCATATGAAATTCTGTTTATAACATGAACTTGAATTAGAATCCATGTATTCTCATTTGAAATTTTGGTTATGGCATAAATTTGAATTAGAGTAAGTGTATTCTCATCTAAAATTCTGTTTATAATATGAATTTGAATTAGAATAAATGTATTCTCATCTGAAATTATGTTTATGACATAAATTTGAACTAGAGTAAGTGTATTCTCATTTGAAATTTTATTTATCACATGAATTAGAATTAGAGTAAGTGTACTCTTATTGAAATTTCTCTTTATGAGATTAATCAGAATTATAGTGAGACTATTTTCAATTATGACCAAATACTACTTAAGATCCATATTAAATGTTATTTGAGGATCCATATTGAAGTTAATAGATCAACTATGTATTAAATGTTATACTGTATATTGTGGATGATTAGATATGCTTTGTTATTCAATATTGTGAATTGAATAATTAGAGTATAACATTTGAGAGTTTAATAATCTTGTATGTTATGTAGACAAAACTATGTCTTGAGATTGATTTTCTAAAGTTGAAATAATTGACATTGTATATTGAAATCAAATTGGTGTTTGAAATATACGAATTTGAATTCAATTTATGATTATGAATAAGATTTCTGATATTAATATCAATTGTGAATATGATATTGGAATTTATATTTGAAGCATTTGTATCCTTATCTAGGTCTGGTTATAAATCTGTTGATGATAATGAGATAAAATTCTAAGTTATTCTATTTTGATGATCAAATTTGTAACATTACAATTTGAATCTATATTTGATAATTAGCCTATACGTGGAGTATTCAAACTTACTTTCTGTTATGAGATTTTGTGATTTGCGATATGGCTATGATTTGGATTTTTAATTAATTCCAAAGATATTCTCGAATTATTTATTTTAAAAGATCATTTTTGAAATTTGAATTTGTATTCAAACTTGAGATGTGTTCCATCAGTTATTTGATTTGCCAAACTTCTAGTTTATTTGACTAGAGATTGATCAATGCTATGATTTGGACTCTTCTAATGAGTATTTGTTTATACCTCTGTGGTTAGGTGATCTGAACCTCATATGATCAATGAGATAGTATACTTGTTGGACCATATGTCAACGGTATCACTTCTTAACTAGATCTTTGGTTCTTCTAGCCAACGACTGATCAATGTTGGATATATGATATTTGAACTCTTTGAATAAGAGTATTTGTGTAGCCGCCACAGTTAGGTATTCTAAACCTTATTTGATCAATAAGGTGGGTGAACTCGTTTGGATTGCAAGCCAATGAGGATCATTCCAACTATCTAAAAAACTAAGTTGGTTCTTTAGAAATCAAGTAAATAAAGTGTATGGACTACTTGGAATTATGTATGACTCATGAAAGGTAAAATTCCAAAAGTAAGATATGAAACTTAAATAAAAAAAAGCATGAGATGAGAAGGGGCATGTGATCCAAGACATGAAACATGATCATGAAACTAAAATTTTAATGAATTTCAACCATGCAAATAACTAAGAGAAACTTACATGAACCATAAACTTTATTGGATGGAATTTGGTACATGAATTGTGCACATGTACCTAGATGAACATCTAGCATAAGTTAAGCTTATCACTACTTGTGAATAACTACACCCACTAAGAGATATTGTCCTTGTTGCATAGTACCCTAAACAACAGTCTGATTGGGAGTGTGGATATTATGTCTTGAGGTACATGAGGACCCTCGTATTCGATAATACTCTTGTCTCCCATTTAAGAAAAGTAGAACACTTCTATTTTTGCATAATCTTATATGTTTCAATAGTTTTTATGGATCTAGCTAAAAAAATTTAGCTTAATTAAATATGTTGTATTTTAGACTGTTGTGCTTTTTGAGTAGGCAAATAAGAAGGGTTACTCCAGAGTAAATCTCAATGAAATATGAACTAAATGAGCTTAGTATGTAATGAGTTTCAATTAGATTACTTGGAGTAACTACATGAACCTAAAATACATAATAAAGTATTTTTTTCATTGACTTGTGTGTTCCTTTATATTTTATTACTTTCTTTAATGTGTGTGTGTGTGTGTGTGTGTGTGTGTGTGTGTGTGTGTGTGTGTGTGTGTGTGTGTTTTAAGCAATGAATGAGTGGAAACTTGGAGTGTGGGAATAAATGAGTATGGATGAAGTGAATTTGGAGTTTGAACATGAATTGAATATGTGGAGGTTGAAGTATATAACTTTTATGAGATGAAGAATGAGAGGGTTACTTAGAGTGTGAATGAAAAGGTGAATGTATATGAATTTACAAATGAAGTGAATGTGGATGTTATGACAATGCATATATTGTAGTTTCTTATATAAATTATTTTCAAGATAGATGTGGATGGATAATGATGAGTATAGATGTTTTGTAGCCATTATGGATGTATTAGGTGTTATATTTTAAGAATGATTCGGGGTATCAACAAAGAAGTGAATGCATGTTGTATTGGATGTTCTGTTTTTCATGTTTATAAAGATTATTTGTCTTAGGTGTATAGAATGTTTGTTATTCAATGTATACACAGGTAGTAGTGTATTAAGAAAGATGTTGATGCATTATAGTGGATGGTGGTTTGGAATCTGTATAGAGATTGAAGTATTAGGTGTACATATATGTTAGTTTTTCATGTTTATAAAGATTGTTTGAAGTATTAGTTGCATAGAATGTTTGTAATTCAATGTATACATAGGTGGTAATGTATCAATAAATAAAGATGTGGATGCATTATAGTGGTTGTTTGTTTTTCATGTTTGTGGAGATTAAAGTATCAAGGTGTATATGATGTTTGTTATCTAATTAATGTATATAGGTGGTGTTGTACCAAAAAGTGGACGAATGTTGTATATTAATAGGTTTTTAATGTTTACAAACATTGTTTGAGTATCGGGTTTTCAACTGTATACATGTGGTGGATCTACAAAATAAAATTGAAAAAAAATAACTTTCCAAGTCGTTTTTTCCTAAACAACTTTAAAAGTCCATCAAGTGAGATTTTGAAGTCGCTTATATGAAAACAACTTCTAAAGTTACCAACTTGAGAAGTTGTTTTTATGTAAGTGACTTCAAAAGTTCATCAAAATGTTATACTTTTGAAGTCTCTTATATAAAAATCATTTGTAAAGTGACCAACTTTAGAAGTCATTTTTATGTAAGTGACTTCAAAAGTTCATTATACTATGATACTTTTGAAGTCGCTTATATAATAAAAACGACTTCTAAAGTCACAAATTTTAGAAGTCATTTTTTTGTTAGCAACTTTAAAAGTTAATTAAAATTTGGTGCTTTTGAAGTCATTTATATGAAAATGACTTCTAAAATTGGTGATTTTAGTAGTTGTTTTTTGTAAGCAACTTTAAAAGTTCTTGCTTTTGAAGTCACTTACAAAAAAATGACTTTAAAAGTTGATGGCTTTCCAAGTCAGCTTAATAGAAGTGGCTTATTAAGCAATTTCTATTAGCACTATTAATTGACTTTAAAAGCCCCTATGTAGTAGTGGTTTAGTGATTTTATCCATGATGGTCATATTAATTAAGTTGCTAAAGGTGCTTGAGAAATGTTTAAAACATGATTCATGCTATTCTATCTTTGAAAAGTTAAGCATGAATCGTATTTGAAACTTGAATTTTATTGTTTATGGAATGTATGTTTTATCCACGACTTGATTTGTGAATAACAAAAATTATATTATTGGCCTACATTTTGAGTAAATGAATACTTGTATCTTTTGCATATGTTTTTTCATGAATTTTTTTATACAGGCGGGTAACCTGATGGATACTGTATGTAACGACCCTAAATTTTAAACCATTTTCTATGGATTATATTAAATTTTAATGGAAATAAAATTAGGAATTGAATTCCATAAAAATCAAAGTCTATGAAGGTGACTTCCTTGTAAACTCAGAATTTGGACTTGAAACTGTGAAATTTGGAATATACACATTGATATGAATCCAACTACACTAATTTTATGCGAAATAGAGATCAAGGTAGAAAAACCCTACTAAATTAGAGGGGGCTAAAATTGATAATGGCATCCCCTATTTTGGTCTGTTGTGGGATGCATATTAATGAAAGGGGACAAGATGGGGGAGATCCCAAGAAGTGGAAACCCTAGTGATCCCCTTTGGTTGACCTCCCCTTCGATCACCAACAATACAAGAGATCCCCAATCATCTCGACCTCGGCACCGGCAATTACCACTATTTTCCCCCTCTTTTAGATCACACAGCTCACAATTTCTACAGTCTCGCCCCCCCCACCTTTCCAATCTTCCCTACCAGCAAGCAAACCCTTTCATCATCGACATGCATGAAGCCCCTTTCCCCGACTGATCTTTTTGTTTTCCCTAGGGATTCCCTCTTTTGGATAAAGCGCAGCCTCTTCCCCGGACAGATTTCCTGTTCCTGGTGCGATCAAGACTATTGGCATCCCAACCCTTCCATCTTCTTCCCTCACTCTGGCTTTCACACTTACTGGAGCAAGCCACCTACAAAGCCCTCCTTCCGATTAGTATGTTTCCCCCTCTAGATGTCCACCATTTCTCCCCTCTCTCTCTCTCTCTCTCTCTCTCTCTCGAGTTTAGTAGGTGACGACCTGACAGTCACCTGCCATCCAATCATCACCCATCTCCTCTCTTTTGTTTCACCCCCAGTCAAATTTCCCTACCGTGTAGCCAGCTTGACACATTGGTGCACACAGGCCGGTTGCATAGGCTACCACCCTCTTTTCCCTTTATCTTTTCCGTCATTGGTTCAATTAGGCCAAGGGTAGGCTGGCGAGCTAGGACCCAGTTCCCTGTTGTCTCCCCATTTTCTCTCCTCTACCAGACTCAGGCATGAATGATCCAGCAGCCATCACTCCTCTCCCATCTCCCCTATGTTTGCCTATTTCTAACGAGTTAGAGATGAGTTGATCTACTATGTCAACTCACTCCAAACTCTTTTAGGAGGAGCCGAGTTGACTCGGTAAACCCTATTGAACTATTGAACTTTGAACCTTCATTCTAACCAATCTAGTAAGGATCTCAGAGATTTGAGAGTACCCTTGTGATCCTTGTAATGCAAGGAACAAAAAACATCTTTTATTTATTGATTAGTGAAGATCCAACCATTGATTTGACCTAACCTTTGATTAGATGTCTAATCATTTGATCTATGATGATTTGACTTTATTTTTTTTAATATTTAAATAGTCTTTTGTGCTCCTCATGAAGTGTAGATCATGATCCATACAAGATATATTGGATCTAAAGCATTTTTAAAGAAAATTTTGCCAATCTTGACTAAAGATTGAGATCAACTGAGGATCCAAGTATAGAAGTGGATCAAATTCTATGATCCCTACCATTTAGCTTATTTAATGGGATTATTTAGTTAGAATTACTAATTGGTTATTTGATTTAGAGGATCTAGGTAGAGAATAGGGACTAGATCAGCATGGATATCTGTGATTGGGCACACTTGAGTTGATTGTGAAAAGGGGACGATTAAAGCTAAGAGAATTGATTGAGCATTCATCATGAGGTGGGTGGAACTTTAAGAGTACATGCTTACATTTTAAGATTAGTATTTTATACATGTTTGTATCTCTTATTATGAAATTGATAATTCAATCTGTCCAACCAATGGAGTTATTATGAATTAGTGATTAAAATGCTTAAATATGAGATATTGTTTCAAATTTTCATGTGAAATATGTCTTGAATATTCACTATTAGTATGTACTTGAAATTGAATACAATTACTATGTATCTTAAATGATTTTTGTGAAAAAATAAAAAGGATTAAATCTTATCCTTGATATATGATCACTCTTAAAGAGAAGATGTGGATTTTATATGATACATACATAGAGATATGTATAAGGATAGGTATATGGATATATATAGCCTGATATGATTATTATGACTATTGAAATCTCCCTGAGGCAGGCCTATGGACTGATGGCCTAGTGGAGTATGCCCCCTAAGGCGGGTCAGAGAGGCTGATGGACCAGTGGAAATACCTCCCAAAGGCAGGCCTAAGAGGCTGACAAGCTAGTGGAGGATGCTCCCTAAGGCAAGCCGACGACTTGACGGGTTAGAGGAAGTGAGATATGTATTATGGACGTTTCCCTGAGGTGGGTTTGAGAGGCTGACGGGCTAGTGGAGATACCTCCCTGAGGTGGGGCTGAGAAGTTGACGAGCTAGTGGAGGATGCTCCATGAGGTAGGCCTACAAACTAATGGGCTAGTGGAAGCGATATATGTACATGTGTATACTACTTACCAGCAAAAGGCTGGATTATTATGATACTAGTAGAGACGAGATATGTACACTAGTAGAGGATGGATTGTTATGTACCCCTGATGGTAAAAGGGGTATGGATATTAACCCAATATAGGTTTGGGATTTGATATTATGATATATGATATTCACATTTTGACAGATTCTATTAATCTATAGTTGGTATAGTATGATTATGTCTAAATTTCTGTGAGAAAAATGCTATAAATTTTTTAACATGAGTAAATACTTGATATGGTGATCCTATAGGTTGTGATTTATGATATTTAGATTATTTCATGTAATATGGAAATTTATGATGTTGATTTGTCTAATGATTATGGGATTATGTATATTGAATTTAATTTAAAATTTAAAATGGCTCTTAAATTCTATACCAAGCATAGCTTGTTTAGATATTGTAAATGCTTGAATATTTACAATATCTCAGAGATAGATAGACAGGAGCAGATGGATGCAATATAAGGGATACTAATAGCCAGACTACTGTCAGGAATGAATTTTATTTCAATTCTTGTATTGTGTAGTTAGTTTTATTTGGATTATTGATTTTGGACCTTTAATATAATATTTATAAGGGCTATGCAAGTGAACCACTAGATGGGTCCTGCTTTCAATAAATGAAGTTCTATTTTAAAAATAAACTATATACTTATGTATATAGTATGAGAGTAAAAGTAGCATCAAAGCTTTTTAGAAATGAATTTTAAAGATTTTTTTTATTTTTTATTTTTAGATTTTTAAAATTTTGGCGTGCCATATTTTCAAAACATATTCGAAAAAAGTGTTTAATAAACCCCGATTGTCATAATTGGTATCAAAGCGGTTCATTTAGTCACTTCTAACCCTTTGTGTCCAATAAAAAGATGGCAATCCAAATATAGGTTAGAATATATTCTGTTGATGTAAGATTAGGATAGAATTAGTTAAGTATTAGAGAAGAATGAGTAGATAACCCATGTAAGAATGGTAAACCATGAGGAAATGCCCTATAGTAAGACAATCAAGAGGATGATTCAAGAAATTATTGATTCCAATGTTAAGGATAGTGAATTAGGAAATCAAGTAGTAGGAATAGTCATATAATATTCTACAACATATCCAAACACCATAAACTATAGTGGAGCAAAATACTTTGCTCAGGTTTAATCAAAAGTTATGCTCTGTACAATTACTTCAAGATAGGGTAGTGCAACCGACATAAGTATTCAATCATCATTCATTTATATTGAAGGTAATAGAGAGAAGATCTAAAGGGACAAAGGATGAACTGGAAGAGACAGTGGAGAAATGTCAGAAAGCAGTCCCAACTTGTATAGAAAAAGGAGAAATAGGAAAATTATGGAATGATAGATTGAAGAGGAGAAAACTAGAAAGATTACAAACTTTTATGGGGATGAAAGTTAGGACTACCATATACCTTGAAACCAAAAATAGTATTTTAGAAATAACAGTGAAAATGAATTTATAAAGAAATTACTAATTGGAAAGAATTCAAGAAAATCTCATTAGGATAGAGTACAAGAATAAGGTTCATATAAATAGATAATGGATTGATGTTGGGAGGAATTATACCTTAATCTGAAAATTAGAGTTATTAATAAGAAACTTATTACAATAGTAGAGTGGGAGATGATTTCTAAATTTGAAAAAAAAAAAAATCAAGATAAATTTGATCATGAAGCATAGTGAAATAGAAAGTTTCAACCTTAGATCCTTTCAGAAACAAGTGATCCATACATATACCATAAAGAAATGAGGATCTATATATTCCTTTATTTAAAATAAGACAAGTATGAAATTATTGGTGAAAATTTGGAAATTTTGAGTTGATATGATAATTTCAGTTAATGGATCAGTCAATGGCACAAGAATTTATTCAAAGAAATGCTTATTAAAGTTATTTGAAAGAGCAATAAGTGCTAAGCTCATTTGATATGATAGACTTAGATATTATCATAAGATTGAATTAATTTGCAAAATATTAGACAACTATGGATTGTCACTAAGATCAAATCACATTTTGATGATAAAATATTCTCTTTGTTTGGAAGATATGATACTATAAGAACATACATTAAATCAGCTGTAAAGGTGGTTAAACACATCTCTAGAGGTTGCCATGTATTTTTGATAATTATGGTCATTATAGATGATGAATGATGTGAGATTGAGAAGAAAGATGGAGTTAAAGGATCTTGGGATATTTTGATGAAAAATTTGTATTTTTCTCAAAATTTGAAATTTAATTACTATACATAAGGGAAAATTGGTAAATTTATAATTATATGGGCTCCACAATAAAGTTAAGTGGGCCATAGTCATCTAGTATTTGATATGGAATGATTACAGTGAAATCATGTTAAACCAACTTTTAATCAAATAATAAAAGTAATAAAAAGATAAAATAATTTAATAAATAAAATAAATTAAAATAATTATGTAGGAGAAATCGTATGTAGCCCCAATTCCAACTCCCTTTCCTTTCTTTCCATTTCTCCCCCTCCTCTCCCTCTTTTCCATCGCACTTTCCTCACTTTTCCTAGACATCTCTCCCTGTCCCTTTTCTTCTCCGTCTCCTTCCCACTCTCTCTGTTTTTACGGGTTCTTTCTACTCTGCAATTGGCCATTGTTGATTGTTTAACTGCAAGTGCACGGGCTATTGTAGTATAGCTTATGCAAGTACGGGTCGATCCCACGAGGACTTGATTTGAAGTGATGGAGTTTTAAATAAAATTCAACTAAAAGAATAAAAATAAAGAATATACTAGAAATAAACTAAAATCCAGATTTATTCAATTGTTCCAATGTTCACAATTATTTATTTCAAGAAAAATAGAAAATAAACCTAAAAGGCATCCTGGATAAGCTTGTCCTTTGATTGCATTGTCCCTCAATTACACTGTCCTTAAATAGTCAGAATGAAGATAAGGTAAAACCAGAATAACATAGGGACAGTTGGAATTAAATTAGGGACTCAGATGGGATTACTGAAATCTGCCAGGGGACACAGTTGGTATTAAGCAGGGGACACAATTGGCAATTCCTGAGATCTGCTAGGGGCAGATTTGTAATATCATCAGAGTTCTGGTTTTTCATGAAAAAATTAGGAAAACACATTTTGGGAGAAATCTGGATGAGATGGGAAGAGGGAGAAGAGGAAGAAGAATAGAGGAAGGAGGAGAAGAAGGAGGGAGAGGAAAAAGGTGGGGAGAAAACCCGAGTTGGGTTTTCTCTACTGGGGCGTTTGGTGAAGAGAAGAAAGACCGCCGGAGAAGGGAGCGAAGAAGGGAGGAGAAATGAAAGGGGAAGAAGGGAGAAGGGAAGAGGAAGGAGGAGAGAAGAAAGATGGGGGTTTTCTCCCCTTAGGCCGGCTGGTGATTGGGATGAATAAGAGAAGTTGCGTCTGGCAGGACCAGTGGTGGAGACGAGAAAGAGGTAGATGGAGAGGGAAGAATAGATCGTGGGTAGTAGAGTAGAGAATGAGAGAGAAAAGAGGAAGAAGAGAAAGAAGAGAAAGAAGAGAAAGAAGAGGAGGAGCAGAGGAGGAAACGATGCCTGGGGTGTGCAGGGAATACAGGGCTGTGGGCAATTCCGAAGCAAGGCAGAGGAGCAAGTGATGCAGAGGCCAGTGGTGGAAGCAAAGAGAGAAAGATAGGGAGAGATTGGGATCTAGAAATGAGAGAGAGAGAGAGAGAGAGAGAGAGAGAGAGAGAGAGAGATGATTAGGTTGATGGAAAGATGGGTTCGTGCTTCGGCGTGCGGATGCTCGTCTAAAGAGGAAAACTGACGCCTTTTCTGGGCGTCAGATGAACAAAGCCGGCTCGTGCCTAGTCGTCGTCTAATGAGAGATGGGCAGAAAGGGACGGCTCTAGAGAGATGGATGCCGGGCCAATGATGATGCAGGAAAAGACTGGTGATGGGGAGTTGAAAGAAAGAGAGAAATACAGAAGGAGATAAGGAAAGAGAGGTAGGGGCATGGATGGGCGAGAACTAAGAGAGAAGGCAAGAAAAAAATGTGCTGTGTGATGGATTGGTGATGAAACAGAGATGGCTGGGAAAATATGAGAAAGAAGAGAGACTGGAGAGAAGATAGGCATGGAGAAAAACAGAAATGAGAGATCTATTGAAAGATGGAAATTGAGAGAAGAAGGAGAGGGGCATTGGGAGATAAGTTGAGTGGGGAGGAGAATGTGCCGATTGGCCCCCCTTCCCAAGAGGAAAAACGTCCTTTTTGGAGAGAGATGGGAAGGGGTATAAAAAGGAGAATGAGAGAGAGATGTGAAAGAGAGAGATTGAAGAGAGATGGGAGAGATTAGATAGGAGAGATGAGAGAGGAGTGAGAGAAGGAAGATGAGATAGAATGATAGAGATAGGTGGGGTCCATTAGTATCCTGGTCTTGCTAGAACTCTGCAAGTCTTCAAAGTCTTCAGTCTCTTTCCATGAAACTTCATCTTATCTCCACCTAATATCCTTGATTCGATCTAGAGCGTCCACGCCTGAGTTGACCGATCTGCAATGCACAAGACCCAATTAGCGCAATATAAACCGTTCATTAGCTTTAATAGTCATCTAACCACTAAATTTTACAATTCAACAGTTGGATGGCCAATTAAATCTAAAATGAAATATTTAATGTAAAATCTTAAAATTAATGGTCTAGATGCCCTAATCAAATACTAAATTAGGGGTATTTTGACCAAAATTGAACGCTTGACATACCCCTCAACCAGCATTTTGCTAGTCCCTAGCAAAAGATGTGAAAAAATCAACTCATAAATTTTTATTTTTCAAGTCATCTCCACTTTTTTCTCAGAGAATTATCTTCAATAAATCTATCCACTTTAGCAAACTAATAAAAATGACTGAAGAATTCAAAACCTTACCCATATGCTAAAAATATTCTACTTAAGCTCAGATCTCAGAGTGAGTGTGTGCGTATACAGTCTACACATAGAATAATCTTTATCTCTAAGTAGACTTCTAACTTTTGAACTCCATTTGAAATATATTTTGACCTCAATCCTTACTAATGACATACACTCAGAAATAAAGTCTTTCTGATAGAGGGTTCAAATCATATCTCTCTTTTAATTATGTGAGAAGAGTCAATGAAAACAAATTTAGCTCACATATACTCTTAAAGAATGGAAGTTACTAAGGAATTGTTTTGATTCCTTTGGAATAGATGCCATTACCTTTTGAATATTTAGAAATACCACTCTTTTAATCTTATCCATTCATTTTCTCATCAAGATTATATTCATCCTAGAATCAATAGGTCTTTAACTGGGACAAAACATAGGCTTAAGACAGGGTTCCAAAGAAAGGGTATAAGGGTATTCAAAGTTTCTTCAAAAAATAAGTAGAGGTCTTCTACTAAAGTTGGCAATTCTTCTTTTCTTTGCTGAAGTGAATATTCCTTTTTCTATTTCTTTGCATTCTTCAAACTCTTTTTTTCTTCAACTTTTTTCTTTATATTTTAGTACTTTTGACTCTCTTTGAAGAATATTTCTTTCTTGATATTCACTTTCTACTTTCATTTGCAACTGAAAGATATTCCTTCATTCATCTCTAACTTATTTTTCAAAGGAAATGGGTAATGGTCAATTTATACTGGGTTAATTTGGGTGACAAAAGAAAAGGCTTTATATAAAAGACTCAAGTTGGGTGACTAGTGGTAAAAATACTTTATGGGTAGGCTTTATGTCTCTGGTTAACAACAAGGATGACCTAAATCATTTTCTAAGTTTTCTATAATCCATCAAATTCAATGAACTTCCAGAATTTTAAAGGTAGTATTCTAATTATTCAGGTAATTAACCAAATTTAAGATTTTAGGATCAATTTACTTTAAGTACGCTAAAGAAAATTTCAAACATTTATAACCTCTTAGAAAGTTGAATAGCTCTAAAACTCACTTGGGTTATAGGTCTCCACTGAATTTCTTCAGGATATCTAAGTTATAGCCACTTATCAATTTAGACTATCTATATGCAACTGCTATGTACAAATGTGATCTGAGACTTTGCTTTCATGGAATACTTTAGAAAATGAGTAAAATGATGAATTAATCATATTCAATTCCATTAATAAGCTAAAGTTATCCAGATTATACTTCAAAAAATCCAATTCTCATCACAGTATATGAAATGACCTAAAAATTTTCATTTTTTCATTTTTTTAAAAAAAACTAAGGAAAACACCTAAAAATCCTAAAAAAACTAGAATTTGCTAGAATTCTACACCCCCCAACCTGACAGAGACATTGTCCTCAATGTTTAAAATGTAGGACCTAAAATGAATATGGGTGATGCAGAAAACAATAAAAATGAAAAACTCTAGGTTGCCTCCCAATGAGCGCTAAGTTTAACGTCTTCAGCCAGACATATCCTCATTTATCTTTGAGTTTCCCTGATTCCAATAATGAAATGGCAAGATTTCTCACGCCACTTCAAAATCTCACCATAGTCTATATATTTCATCCACCCTGAAATTTTTGGTGATGGTAGCATTATGACACAATAGACTACCACGAATGTAAATTGAGTGGGACCACTATGATGATCTCCTATTTTCAAAATTTCACGGTAATCAATATAATTCCTCCACCTTGAAAATTTGGGTGGTGGAATCTCTATAACAATGTGAACTACTGTGAATTTAAATTCTTTTGAACCATATAGATGTGAATGGTCCTCTTTTTCCCTTACATTTTCCTGAAATTGAGGTATAAGCTCAGTATGCCCCTCCTTAAAAGATTGTTCTTGTATTAATAGAGGAGGGAGCATGGTTTTTCTTACATCATGATTATTTTCTAATGTGTACCTTAGAGTCGGTTGATGTATGGACAATATATCAATGGACTCTTTTTCCTCATGTTCAATTGGCACATGTAATACTTCAGGTGGGCCTAATTTCTTATCAATGGTTGTTCAAATAAGGTTTGTAGGTCCCAATCAAGTACGTCTTCAACATTACAAGGCTCAATTTGAATTTTAGGCTCTGTAAGGGTTTTTACTAATGATGGGAGGGGAGTGATCTCACTCAATGGAAGCACCTTGAAATGAGGTTTCCATTTTTCTGTATCCATGATAGGAACAAAATCAAGGAGGGCATTAACTTCCTCTATTAATGCATCCTCTTTAAACTCATTAAAATGGGCTAAACAGGCTTCAAGGGGGTCTGACAAGGAAGATGACTGAAACTGATCTTGCACAACTGAATTGATCATGTTAACATAGTGCAAGTCATCAGTAGTTTCACTAAGTTGCTTACAAATGTTGAAGATGTTGAGCTCTATTGTCATATTGCCAAAGGTCAATTTCATCACACTATTTCTACAAATGATTAAGGCATTGGACGTAGCAAAAAATGGTCATCTCAGGATGATTGGCATTTCATTCTTCTCATTCACCACTGGTTGTGTATCTAGAACCAAAAAATTTACAGGGAAGCAAAATTGTTCTACCTGGACTAACACATCCTCTATTTCCCCTCTTAGTATTTTTATAGAACGATCAGCTAGCTGCAGTGTAGTAGATGTAAGTTTTAATTCACCCAAACTTAACTGTTCATATACCGAGTATGGTAATAGGTTCACACTAGATCCTAAATCAAGAAGAGCTTGGTTAATTTTGTAGTTGCCAATAATGCAAGTAAGAGTGAGGCAACCAGGATCCTTGTACTTTTGTGGTGTATGATGTTGAAGAATAGAACTAACATGTTTAGTCAAAAATGCCTTCTTTTGGACATTTAATTTTCTCTTGATGGTTCATAAGTCTTTTAAGAATTTGGCATATGATGGGATTTGTTTTATAGCATCTAAAAGATCGGTATGTTGATCTTGACTTGCTTGAAAATCTCTAAAATCTCATCATTAGATGCAGACTTTGGGGCTTGGCGCAACCTTTAAGGGAATGGAGCAGGGAATGGACATGGCTCAACAGATGAAACATGGTCCTTTTCTTTAGATTTTTCTTTAGGTTTTTCTACCTTTTCAATCTTTTGAGGCTCATCTTTCTCAATTATTTTACCACTCCTAAGAATAGTAACAGCTTTAGTCTATTCCATGGTAGAGCTAGATGTTTCATCAGATGCATTAATGCTAACCGCATGCACTCCCTTAGGGTTTGCTTGTGGTTGAGCTGGAAATTTTTCTTTTTCCATATTTTGCATCATTTGACTCATCATATTTTTTAGTTCATTCATGGACTGATTGGTTTGTTTTATTTGACTTTCTAATTGAGAAATTTTCCTTTCCTGGTTTTGGGTAACTTGATTATCCTCTATATGCCTTTTAGGTGGGGCCAAGTAAAGTCCAGGAGAATGAGGTTGATGAGTTTGGTATGGGGGTGGAGCAAGTAGTCCTTAATTTGGTTGTTGATGACTCTGGTATGGGCCTAGTTGTGAGACATTTGCATTAGGTCCATTTCTCCAACTGAAATTTGTTTGGTTTCTCCAGTTGGGATTATATGTCTCTGAATATGGGGAGAAAGGTCTTTTATAATTATTGAGTGCATTAGCCTGATCATGAAGTACATCTTGAAATGCAAGGATGGTAAGACATTCTTGAGTAAGATGTGACGTACTTTCACAAATGCTACACACTTGTTCATCATTAGTTAAGGTTTTCGTTACCATTTCCATGGCTTTTACTTTTCTAGCTAGGGTTGCCACTTTGGCACTGATTTCATCTTTTTCAGTCATGGCATACATGCCTCCCCTAGTAGATGTGGTAGTGGGCATGGGTCTATCTGAATGTTTTACTCTCTCTGAGTCAGCCCAGGTTTGTGCACTTTCAGCTAGCCATTCCAAATACTCTTCCGTCTCATCTGGTTGTTTATTCAAAAAGTTACCATTGCACATCATCTCTACAAACTGGCGCTTGTCAGAATTAAGTCCTTCATAAAAGAAGCTGATAATGCGCCATGGTTCATAGCCATGATGTGGGCAAGTAAGCAATAGATCTTTCAACCTTTCCCAGCATTGGTAGAATGATTCTTTATCTTTTTGGGTAAAGTTCATTATCTTATGACGGAGTGTATTTGTTTTATGCGTAGGGAAAAACTTTTTCAAGAATTCCCTAGTCATTTCATTCCAAGTCCTTATGGAACCTGGTGGTAGTGCATTAAACCACATTTTTGCTTTTTCCTTTAAAGAGAAAGGAAATAGCTTAAGCCTGATAGTATCTAGACCTATATTTTGGGTTTTTTGTGTACTACATACCTCATCAAATTCTTTTAGATGCAAATAAGGACTCTCACTATCTAGCCCATGAAATTTGGGAAGTAATTGAATTATTCCCATTTTTAATTCTACGCACTAGCATTTTGAGGAAGAATGACACAAGAGGGTGTACTGGGACATGTACGTTAAAGGTAGTCTCTTAAGGTTCGTCCATGAGGATTCTGATAAACATCACTTTCTCCAATGTCACTCTGTTGGCCCCATTCCCTATTTCCATTCCTTCTCCAATTTCTTTGTTGATGATTATTCCTCCTTGGTGGAGGTTGATATTCATCATCAATTAGAGGTGGTGGGTCATCATTCATGATGAGTTGAGGACCTTGATCACCTCTGACACTACCATGGGGTGAGTTACCCCTTGATCGTTGATCAGCCATTGTTGGTCTATCTTTTTGGTCGTATGAGATTAACCTGCCAGTTTCATCGTGTATCCAAAAGGGCATACAATGAAAGATCTTTTTGGTTTTTATTTTATTTTATCCTAAATGATGCAACCTAAATGCCTAAAATGATGCACAAAACAGGACACAATCAAGCAATCTCCCAAGCATAGATATTTTGATTTTCTTGATTTTTTGTGGGGACAACGCTTTTAATTAGCCTAATCTAACACTCCTACTCTCTTTAGGAGTTGACTATTGCTTACCAGTTAGGTTCTAACCAAAGCGGTTAATACAACCGTCGTGTAAGGAGGCGTTTAGACCTCAACAAACGTCGATAGGAGGTGGGGGAAGAGCGAGGCTTTATGAGATAACCCCCAATAACGACAGTGATCAAAAGAAACTGGAGTGACAGTAATTCGTGTCCCAATAAGAGGGTCCTATGAGCATGTGATGGCCCTATAGGTCTTTTCTGATTGATTTTAAATTAATGTGAATGGAGAGGTTGTGCTTGAGGTGATTATCCTAGGTGGGCCAAGGAGTGGTGATGAAATCCACCCTTAATCTTATGGGGTAGGGTTCCCTTACTAATTAATTTTCACACACCATGGCAATTCGATCAACATATAATTCACCTTAAAGAGTTAGACGTGTCCTAAATGCAATTGAAAGCAATAAACTAATGCAAACTCTAAGATGCAATAATTATAACAGATGCTTTCTATATGCAATTAACTACCAAACAATGCAAATTATTCTAAATGCAAACCCTAATCTAGAAAATAAATGAGTGAGAAGACTTATAGTGAGGTTTCTGATGAAGATCAAGTGTGGCCCACCTTATCCCACACTTGCCTTGTATTATTACAACTCTTTAAAAATTGAAATTAAAAATGCAAATTACAAAAGGGCCTCACTACAAGATTCACTCAAAAATAAAACTCCTAATCTAGGAAAGCAAGAAAAATCTATCTAATTGATGAAGCTCCACTCCAATTTCCTAAAAAAGAAAAATAATAATTAGTAACGAATTTAGGAAATAAAGTGGTTATGCACTAAAAATGCCTAAAGATACACCTAAGAATGCCTAAAATGCAATTCCTAATTTTTTGTATTTTTTTGCTTTTTTTATTTTATTTTTTTTGAATTTTTGGATTTTTAATTAAATTTCATAAAAACTCCATTGCAAGTCCCCGGTAACCGCACCAAAAACTTGTTGATTGTTTAACAGCAAGTGCACAGGCTATTGTAGTATAGCTTATGCAAGTACGGGTCGATCCCACGAGGAATTCATTTGAAGTGATGGAGTTTTAAATAAAATTCAACTAAAAGAATAAAAACAAAGAATATACTAGAAATAAACTAAAATCCAAATTTATTCAATTGTTCTAATGTTCACAATTATTTATTCCAAGAAAAACAAAAAATAAAACTAAAAGGCGTCCTGGATAAGCTTGTCCTTTGATTGCACTGTCCCTGAATTGCACTGTCCTTGAATAGTCTGTCCTGGATTGCACTGTCCTTGAATAGTCAGAATGAAGATAAGGTAAAACCAGAATAGCACAGGGACACAGTTGGAATTAAATTAGGGACTCAGATAGGATTACTAAAATCTGCTAGGGGACACAGTTGGTATTAAATAGGGGACACAGTTGGTAATTCTTGAGATTTGCCAGGGGTAGATTTGTAATATCATCAGAGTTCTGGTTTTTCATGAAAAAACCAGGAAAACACGTTTTGGGAGAAATCTGGATGAGATGGGAAGAGGGAGAAGAGGAAGAAGAATAGAGGAAGGAGGAGAAGGAGGGAGAGGAAAAAGGTGGTGAGAAAACCCGAGTTGGGTTTTCTCTACCGGAGCGTCCGGTGAAGAGAAGAAAGACCATCGGAGAAGGAGGGAGAAGAAGGAGGGAGAGGAAAAAGGTGGGGAGAAAACCCGAGTTGGGTTTTCTCTACCGGAGCATCCGGTGAAGAGAAGAAAGACCACCGGAGAAGGAGGGGGAAGAAGAGAGGAGAAATGAAAGGGGAAGAAGGGAGAAGGGAAGAGGAAGGAGGAGAGAAGAAAGATGGGGAGAAAACCTATTCTGGGTTTTCTCTCCCTAGGCCGGCTGGTGATTGGGATGAGTAAGAGAAGTTGTGTCTGGTAGGACCAGTGGTGGAGAGGAGAAAGAGTTAGATGGAGAGGGAAGAATAGATCGTGGGTAATAGAGTATAGAATGAGAGAGAAAAGAGGAAGAAGAGGAGGAGTAGAGGAGGAAACGACACCTGGGGTGTGCAGTGGATGCAGGGCTGTGGTCAATTTCGAAGCAAGGAAAGGAGCAAGTGATGCAGAGGCCGGTGGTGGAAGCAAAGAGAGAAAGATAGGGAGAGATTGGGATTTGGAAATGAGAGAGAGAGAGAGAGAGAGAGAGAGAGACAGAGAGAGCTGGAGATGATTAGGCAGATGGAAAGATGGGTTCGTGCTTGGGCGTGTGGATGCTTGTCTGAAGAGGAAAAC
This sequence comes from Warburgia ugandensis, assembly GCA_035236585.1. NCBI lineage: Eukaryota > Viridiplantae > Streptophyta > Magnoliopsida > Canellales > Canellaceae > Warburgia > Warburgia ugandensis. The sequence continues at coordinate 54,135,954 of CP141133.1, read as the reverse complement.
CAACGCCTTTTTTGGGCGTCAAATGAACAAAGCCGACTCGTGCCTAGTCGTTGTCTAATGAGAGATGGGGAGAAAGGGACATCTCTAGAGAGATGGGTGCCGAGCCGATGATGATGCAAGAAAAGACAAGTGATGGGGAGTTGAAAGAAAGAGAGAAATACAGAGGGAGATAAGGAAAGAGAGGTAGGGGCATGGATGGGCGAGAACTAAGAGAGAAGGCAAGAAAAAAATGTGCTGTGTGATGGGTTGGTGATGAAACAAAGATGGCTGGGAAAACATGAGAAAGAAGAGAGACTGGAGAGAAGACAGGCATGGAGAAAAATAAGAACAAGAGAACTATTAAAAGATGGAAATTGAGAGAAGAAGGAGAGGGGCGTTGGGAGATAAGTTGAGTGGGGAGGAGAATGTGCCGGCCGACCCCCCTTCCCAAGAGGAAAAACGTCCTTTTTGGAGAGAGATGGTAAGGGGTATAAAAAGGAGAATGAGAGAGATGTGAAAGAGAGAGATTGAAGAGAGATGGGAGAGATTAGATAGGAGAGAGATAAGAGAGGAGTGAGAGAAGGAAGAGGAGATAGAATGATAGAGATAGGTGGGGTTCACTAGTATCCTGGTCTTGCTAGAACTCTGCAAGTCTTCAAAGTCTTCAGTCTCTTTCCATGAAACTTCATCTGATCTCCATCTAATATCCTTGATTTGATTTGGAGCATCCACACCTGAGTTGACCGATCTGCAATGCACAGGATCTAATTAGCGCAATCTAGACCGTTCATTAGCTTTAATAGTCATCTAACCACTAAATTTTACAATTCAATGGTTGGATGGCCAATTAAAGCTAAAATGAAATATTTGATGTAAAATCTTAAAATTAATGGTCTATATGCTCTAATCAAATACTAAATTAGGGGTATTTTGACCAAAATTCATCCCCTTTCTCCTTTTCCCTTTTCCCTCTTACCTTTTTCTCCTTTTCCTTTTCTCTCTTTCCTTTTTGGTTTCCCCTACTCTCTGCATTTTTGGCAACCTAGGTTTTCTAGCGGGCACAATAGCAGCTACTCACATTGGAAACCCCAAGATCTTCCTCCTCTAACCAACCAGGTGAAACCCCTTTTCCCTCTTTCCATTTTTTCCTTTTTGAACCCAAGAATCATCAATACATTGATGTATTCTTTATTCTTTGTAAATAGGATGTGTGCGTCCTAAAGTAAACTACTTGGTCATGAGCAAGTGTGCCTGATGAAGATTTAGATGATATTACAAGGAACTACTGCTTAAATAAGAAAAAAGATGTTCCCATTTGGCCTTCGTAGGTGGTTAACTAGTGATGATTTTGGTAGAAAATTGATATCTCTATATAGGAAGCATGGTCTTTATGGTATGTAAAGGATAGTAATGTTGACTAATGAGAACAAGTGATTTGGAATGTGCTTTATTTTGAGAAATATTCTCAAATTACCTATTGTGAAGGATCCATTTTGATAATTGCATTGTATCCAAATTTGAGATATTCTATAAGTTATTTGATTTGATGGACTTCTAGTTTATTTTACTAGCAATTGATCGATTTTATGAATTTGGACTCTTTTGATGAAGAGTATTTATTTATATCTCTGTAGCTAGGTAATATGAACCTTATTTGATAAATGAAGTGAGTGAACTCGTTTGGATGGTATGTCAGTGTAGAACATTCCAACCATTTGTATTTGTATGTAGTGATGGAAATATTCTAGTATCAGTATTGAAAGCGAGAAGATACTATATCGGTATTTGGAAACACCAATGGTGTTACTTAAGTATTTGAATGTGATTGCACAACTAGTGTGATTTTAGTTGTTCATTTAGTGCTATTAGTTTCATATTAGTTTTTGATTCATATAAGTGTTATCTTTAGTATTTGTAATTGAATATTTGCATCTGGACTTAAGTAAAAGATTATTGTTTCTCATTATTATTTCAGTAAATTGGGAATGTCAAAGATGTTCTTTGATTCAAAGATGATCTCTTTATTTTGGATTCATATGTGAAATTGGATGAATGAGTTTGAAAAAAAAATCTGTTCATGAATATGATTAAAATTTTATGATATGAATTGATATTTTATATTAAATGATTGCTTGAAGAAATGAAAAAGTTATCTATTCTGAACATATGTGGAAGTTATGGAAATTTATTTGAGAAAGGTTATGATTTTAGAACTGAGATAACATTCATTATAGGAATTGGATTTTTTATTTACCGTTGGAAATGTGAACTTTCATATATCTAAATCAATGCAATTGAGGAGAGATTTCTGATAGAAGACTATGGGATGATATGAAGATCTTTTATGAAATATGGTTATGGTGGTGATGCATCTATAGTTAAACATTTAACAATTGATGATCTGGTAATATATTTTCATTGTACTATTGAAGGATTTGTATATTATGCTTGAAGTTGTGGAGATGGGTAAGTAATCCTTATTACATTAAAATTTGTTATCTCATGATAATGTGCAAGTTGAATAAATACTTAATAATGAATGTTTGGAATGTGATGAGATAGAGTCTCTGAAATATATCTTCTTATATGAATAAATGGTTTATCAGGTGTACTACAATTGCATACGTTAAATGCGAAAGTCCAAAAAAAAGGGGAGACTCTGCAGAAAATTTGTTAGAAATGTTATACTTGGATTTTTGAAGATACGGGATTCAAAATGTCAAAAATTGTTAAATAATGTGCAAAAAAGATTAAATTAAGTGAGAAATGTATATTAACTACTCAAAATTATTAAATAAAGTTATATGTATAAGAGAATGAAAAGTTTGAGTTCTAGATAAAGATCATGTGTTTTTAAGAATCCCTTAAATTAAAAGGAGTTATGAAGTGGGAACAAAAGGAAAACTTAGTCATAAATTTATTGCTAGATTAAATGGTAGAAAGAATTTGGATGGTGATTGTAAGCTAATATCATTATTACAACTGGCTGAGTATTTCGTGTCTTAATGTTAAGAAAACATATATAGGAGACTAGTTGAATTACAACATGATTTTACTTCTGGGGAAAAAGCAATACGAGTTATAAACCAAATTTTTTGATGGATTATCAAGTAAGCATCGAGTATCAGAGTGTGCAATGAAAGTGACATAATATTTAGAATTTAAGTTGAAAATTAGTTATACTTTGAGGATTTTTGTTTTATTGAAGGAATTATGAAATTTTAAGTTTATGATGAGATGAGAATATACTTAGAGTTGTTTGAAAGATATCATGAAGAGAATTTTGAAGATGAAGTTTCTCCAAGGAAGGAAGGATGTAATGATCCTAAATTTTGAATAATTTTCTATGGATTATATTACATTTTTAATGGAAATAAAATCAGGAATTGAATTCCATAAAAATCAAAGTCTTTGAAGGTGACTCCCTTAAAACTCAGAATTTGGACTTGAAATTATCAAATTTGGAATGTACACATCTATATGAATCTAATGACACTAATTTTTTCACGAAATGAAGATTGGGGTAGAAAAACCCAAAATTTCTACTAAATTAGAGGGGGCAAAAATTGATAACGACACCCCCTTATTTGGTCTGTTGTGGGATGCAATTAATGAAAGGGAACCCTTCGATCACCTGCAACGAGGGAGATCCTTGATCATCTCGACCCTGGTGCCAGCAATCACCACCATTTTGCCCCTCCTTTCGATCACTCAACTCCAACACACAGATCCACGTTTCTCCCACTACTACATAAAACCTTCCCCAGGCAGACACCCTTAGATGGCCACTGGCATAGCCAGCCCTTGGGCATGTTGGTGTGCTTGATTTTTATAGTTTTCCCCCCTTTTTTCGATCTCCCCTACTGGCAAGCAAACCCTTTCATCACCGGTGTATGTTAAGCCCCTTTCCTCAACTGATCTTTTCATTTTCCCTATCTTTTAAGTAATGAGCAGCCCCTTCCCTGAACAGATCATCCCATTCGAACGTCGGTGAGAAAAAACCCTTTTCCACAAGCAAATTTCTTGTTCCTGACATGATTAAGACTGTTGGCATCCCATCCCTTCCATCTTCTTCCCGTGCTCTAGCTTTCACACCTATTGGAGCAAGCCACTTGTGAAGTCCTCCTTCCAATCGCTCTATTTCCCCCTCCAAAGCTCCACCATTTCTCCTCTCTTGGTTCTTCTCTATCTCTGTTAGGTTCAGGCAGTTGATGACCCGACAGTCACCGCCCATCCAATCATCAGTCATCTCCTTTCTTTTCTCTCACCCCCTATTAGATTTCCTTACAACATAGCCATCCTAACATGCTAGCATGCACAGGTCGGTTGCATAGGCCACCACCCCCTTTTCCCCTTGTCTTTTCCATCACTGGTTCAATAGGCCAGGGGTAGCCCGGCGAGCCAGGACCTAGTTCCCTTCTATCTTCCCATTTTCTCTCCTTTACTAGACTCAAGAGTGAACAATCTAGCAGCCATCACTCCTCTCCCATCTCCCTTGTGTTTCCCTATCTTTGACAAGTTGGAGATGAATCAACCCACTAAGTCAACTCACTTCCAACTCGTTTAGGGGGAGCCGAGTTGACTTGGTGAATCCTATTGAACCATTGAACTTTGAACCTTCATTCTGACCAATCTAGGAAAGATCTCAGAGATCTGAGAGTGCCCACGTGATCCTTGTAATGCGAGAAACAAAACCTATCTTCCCATTTATCTAGCAGGGAAGATCCAACCATTGATTTGACCAAACCTTTGATCAAATGTCAGATCATCTAATTTGTGATGATCTGAGTATATTTTTTTTAATCTAAATAGTCCTTTGTGTTCCTCATGAAGTGTAGATTAAGATCCATACAAGATATATTGGCTCTAAAGCATTTTTAGAGATAATTTCATCGATCTTGATCAATAGATGAGATCAATTGAGGAACCAGGTATGGAATTGGATCAAATTCTATGATTCCTACTATTCAACTTATTTAACGAGGTTATTTAGTTAGAATTACTAATTGGTTATTTGATTTGAAGGATCCAAGTGGAGAATCGGGACTAGATCAGAATGGATGCATGAGATTGGGCACACTTGAGTCAATCGTGAAAAGGGGATGATTAAAGCTAGTAGAATTGATTGAGCATTCATCATGAGGTGGGTGGAACTTGAAGAGTACATACTTGCTTACATTTTAAGATTAGTATTTTACACATGATCATATCTCTTATTGTGAAATCGATAATTCAATCTGTCCAACCAACGGAATTATTATGAATTAGTGATTAAATGCTTAAATATGAAATACTATTTTGAACTTTCATATGAAATATGTCTTGAATATTCACTATTAATATGTACTTGAAATTGAGTACAATTACTATGTATCATAAATGATTGTTGTGAAAAAATTAAAAAAGGATTAAATCTTATCCTTGATATAAGATCACTCTTAAAGAGAAGATGTGGATATTATATGATACATACATAGAGATATGTATAAGGATAGGTATATGGATATATATATATATAGCATGGTATGATTGTTATGAGTATTGAAATCTCCCTGAGGCAGGTCTATAGATTGATGGGCTAGTGGAATACGCTCCCTGAGCCAGGTCTGAGAGGCTGACAGGCCAGTGGAAATACCTCCCTAAGGTAGGCCCGAGAAGCTAACAAGCTAGTGGAGGGCACTCCCTAAGGCGGACCTATGGGCTAGCTGTGACGACCTAGGTTTTTATAATGCAATTTTAAAATAACAAGCTTTTACTTGCGAGATCGATCTCTATTTTTAAAACGAATGCAGTGAGAATTTTCTTTTATTTGAAACTTTTCATGAAATCCCCTAGTGTCATTAATTAATCTCAATGAACAGATAATGAATCATGCCATGGCAATTTCTTTTGACAAAATATAAAATAAATAATTACTATTCCCAAGATTGTTAATCACAGCCCAAGTTACAAATAATTACTTACAGCTAATTTTACATCAAATACTAAAAGGATCACTCAGTATGAAATTTTGCACAATTATTTTCTCACTTAGCCTTTCCTTCGCTCACTTCACTGTAGCACTAACACTCTTTGAAGCTCCTTCTAATCGTACTTTGTTTGATCTAAAAAATAATGGATTTGGTTGAGTATTCGTCATACTCAGTAGGTGACCTGACACTACTAATTTGAAAACACGAAATGCAATAGGCATACTTTCTAGAAAAGTAACATGATCATGCAATTCTGTTTTGTGTAACCATGAGTATTTATGTATAAATTATAAAACTCATTTGCACATTTCCAATCCATGGAACTTTTATCTAATCCATTAAGTAGCAATATAAACATTATTAAAATAGTAGCACTCAATCAATTCATGCACTAGAATTTTTGACGAACACATCAAGCCAGCTACTCAAAATCAATAATTCATGCAATAATAATAATTACAAAAAATCTTTAAGTAGTAATTGATCAAATCAAATGGTAGAATTTTAACCCAACAATAAATATCATGACCGTGGATATCTCGGCGAGCACATCAAGATGATGGGTCAGCGAACATATCAAGCCGACTAGTCACAAGTACTCATCTACTACCATCTCAATGCTATATGCATATCGATATCAAAACCGAAATCATAGGGTCAGCTATGCTCATGATCAGAACATATTCTAAAATCGTGTGTCTTCGGTATCTAGAGACCAGCCTACCATAGCCTCCACTGTGATTATGGATATGTCCTCGAAAAGGGTGTTGTGAACACCTCCAGTGGTTGTCCTTATTTATCATAGCAATCGAGGAAGGGACATTGTTACTTTGGGCAGTGATACCTACTGCCTTTGGTGGTTAGAGGCTAGAAGGCCAACTCCGTACATAAACAACCTCTCAGTATAGTGCTCACCAGGTTTATTAGCCTGAAAAATATACATATATTCCAAATCTCAATCATCATAAGTCATGCAATTTATGCAACTAGTTTCAAAACATGTATGCAGTACATATATAAAGACTATTCATGAAATATGCAAGCAGTTGCATTCAAGATCATAAATCATGAGGATAATTCACATGCTCATTATAAGAATATCATATCTCAAAAAGCATACTAAATACAGTAATAGAGTCAAGTAAATAATTTAGATTTTAGAATGCATTTGAAAACTTAGTAGTATCAGACTACCTACCTCGATGTCTCTTGGATTACATTTCTCTTCAATTCGAGTCCTAGATCACCTTTGTGAGGTCTTAGATATTATTTGGAAATAAGAATCCAAGTATTATTTCCTATTCTTTATACATGATCAATTTGATTTACAGATCAATAGCGAGATCTATTATTTAGGCTATAAATCTATAATTTGTGTGTCTCTAAGCTAGATCTCACTTATAATGGTTGATCTATGTGATTTAGGGTTGATCTTGGAATATTGATTTTTTAATGCATCCAATGGATCAATTTATGAGATCTGATCATCTTTAATCTTGTAGGTCTATAAGATTTCTATGGTTTTTATGCTATAGTCATATTAAATAGTCCTCTAATCCTAAATTTTATTGTATAATTAGGTCTACATCGTCAAGACGAACACAATGGTCCTTTAAAATCATCGATTGGAGTTATATAGCCTTCTTAATTACAATTTTAGTGTTGTAGGTCAGATAAACAATCCAGATCCTACAAAACAAGGCCTGGGCATCACGATTCTCAAGACGTGTGTGCATCCCTGTCGAACTGAGACTGCACCCGTACGCCCGCACTCGCTCAAAGGACACTCTAGAGGTCACATTTTGGATGTACGTTATGCACGTGCGTCCTAGGTACCTGATTAGCTCGATCAAATGAGGCGATCCAATTTGAACCATCCAATCATCGTGGTCCCTGATCAACATCTAGGATGCCTCAGTGTTTCCACTATCTTAGGTTTTCTATGTTTTCAGGCTCCCCTGATCTCATTAGATGGCTTAGATCTCCCATTTGAGTTGTTCACGAGATGGGTCTAAGGAAAATCCACAGGTACTAGTTTCACCAGTGATTTGTTAGCTAGTGAGCCCAAATCTGACCTACATTTGAGGAGAAAACATTGGAAAGGAGAGAGGGAAGAAGGGTCTTACTTGGGTAGCTAAAAGGGGTTTGAAGGAGCTTTCTCCAGTGTATACATGCTTGATTAGTGCTTGTCGTAACCCTAGGTGGTAGGTGGTGTAGAGGAAGATGTGATGGAGGAGGAGGAGAGGGGAGATGGGGTTTTATAGAGGAGTGAGGCGGTGCCATCCCATGGTGGTGCCGCCATTTTTCCCAGCGTCGCAGAGGAAGAAGGCTGTAAAAGGTTGGGGCCTGCTAGATTTCTAGTGTAGACACAGCGGTGATGAGGGCTAATGTAGGTGATGATGTAGGAATGACGAAGGGGATGATGATGGGGGTGTCATTATCAAAACGACCCCCTGCATTTTTTGACTCTTTGTTTTTTTTTTTTTTAACTTTTAATTACCAAACTACCCTTCCTCTTCCAATGCTCATAACTTTTTCATACGAACTCATTTTTCAGTGCTTTTTGAGGCGTTGGATTCCATTTTGCGAGTAGGATTTAGTTATAAAGATATTTTTAGAAAATTATCTATTTACATATTTTAAATAAAATAGAGCATTTATCCACTAGTTCAATATAATTATTTTTCAAAATAGATAATCTATAATAATTTCATAAATTATAAACACTATGATTGATTGTAATTGAAAGAGTGTTACTATTAATTGACAAAAATATCTTAAAATTTTGAGTCATTACACTAGTGGAGGCACTTCCTTGAGGCAGGTCTGAGAGGCTGATGGGCTAGTGGAGGATGCTTCCTGAGGTGAACCTATGGATTGACGGGCTAGACGAAGTGAGATATATATTATGGACATTTCCTTGAGGCAGGTCTAAGAGGCTGATGGGCTAATGGAGATACCTCCCTGAGGCAGGCCTGAGAGGTTGATGGGCTAGTGGAGGATGCTCCATGAGGCGGGCCTACAGATTGATGGGCTAGTGGAAGAGGTATATGTATGTGTGTACTACTTACTAGCAAAAGGCTAAATTATTATGGTAATAGTAGAGACTAGATATGTATGCTAGTAGAGGATGGATTGTTATGAACCCCTGATGGTAAAAGGTGTATGGATGTAAACCCAGTATAGGTCTAGGATTTGATATTATGATATATGATATTCACATTTTGACAAATTCTATTAATCTATAGTTGGTATAGTATGATTATGGAAAAATTTCTATGGAAAAATGCTATAAATATTTTAACATGAGCAAATACCTAATATGGTGATCCTATATATTGTGATTTATGATATTTGCATTATTTCATGTAATATGGAAATTTATGATGCTGATTTGTCTAATGATTATGGGATTATGTATATTGAATTTAATTTAAATTTTAAAATGTCTCTTAAATTCCCTACCAAGCATAGCTTACAAAGATATTATAAATGTTTGAATATTTACAATATCTCAAAGATCGATAGACAAGAGCAGATGAACACAATATGGGGATATCGATAGCCAGACTACTGTAAGGTATGAGTTTTATTTCAATTCTTGTATTATGTAGTTACTTTATTTGGATTTGTAGATTTTGGACATTTAATATAATATTTATAGGGACTATGTAAGTGAACCACTGGATGGGTCCTATTTTCAATAAATGAGGTTCTATTTTATAAATAAACTATATACTTCTGTATAGTATGAGAGTAAAAGTGGCATCTAGACTTTTCAGAAATGAATTTCAAATAAACTGTTTTTTGCTATTTTAGATTTTTATAAATTTGGCGCACCATCTTTTGAAAATAAATATGAAAATGTGTTTTAAAAGCCGAAGTTGTCGTACTACATTAGGAGGGTTGTAGGGTTGGCCACCCCCCTCTGAAATTATGATGTGATAGGCACCTTGCCCAAAGAGTGGCTAAACACCCAATGTGGCAATCATGAGAATGCCACATTGTATGATCCATCTCTCCCCAAGCGGGACGGTGACTAGTACTTGCAATTGGTGTCAACGAGTGCATTGTAGTAGATTTGGGTAGGATGGGTGCTGTGGCATAGCAATCCATGTGTTTTGGTTTTATGATAGGTTGATGGTAGTTGAGCCATCTTAGAGTAATGATGCCAGCATTGTTATGGTATGATTACTCACAACCGGATCAATATGGACCCATGTGTGATTAGGACCTACTCATTGAAGTTGAGATTTTATGATATTTATGAGTTTATTATGGTTTTAAACTCATGTTATTATTCAGCATGTTTTATAAATATTAATGACTTTTATTCGATATAATATGTATTGCAAGTTTTGAACTTATGAAGTATTATAATTGGATTTATTCATGATATCAACATGAATGTATTTCAATTTGTGGATTTGATATTGACTATAGTTTCAAATGACATGTTCTAGTATAATATGAAATCATTATGTTTTTTTATGTGAGTTATCGATTCCTTAATTTATTCATTGATACATAATGTTTTTTTTTTTTTTATAATTAATTTGAGAAATAGAATGACTTGGTTTTAACAAGCATTGTTTATTGAGATATTGTAGTTGTTTACAATATCTGAGATTTGAAGGAATAGAATAGGAAGAGATGCAAGAGATAGAGCAAAAAGTTGTATAAGGGATCAGAAGAACACTATCAAAATGGGTTAAAGATCTAATCCTATTTATTTTTAGTTATTGTATAAGTTATTACATTACGACTTATATTCATTTGAATGTTTGGACATGAAATTGTAATTATAGACCTATGGATGTGACTGGATAGATTCTGGTGAACTAGTTGTGTTTTATACCTGTATTTTATTTGATAAATGTTTGATTTTCAAATATGTCTTTAAATGTAATTGACTGGAGACTAAGTCTACTTAATGTGGTTTATCAATGATACTGCATCACATACATAAAATGCGAACTATTCAAAAAATATAGGAACTTTGTTGAATTTTTTGTAGAAATGAAATGATCATTTTATCATCAATTCCATGTTTTTAAATTGACACTCAGGGTTTTGTAAAAAAATTTCATGAATTTTTTTTTTAGTGTTTGTTTTCTAAAGTAATTTTAAAATTTTGGGTCCACATTTCAAAAAGAATTGTGAAAATATCATATAAAAACCTAGGTAATCACATATATGTAGTAGGGTCCTCTTAGATGCTAGTTTTATGAGATATGACATTATGAAATATAAAGAGATAAATTTGCTTATATGTGTAAAATAGAAAGAAAGAAAATTTTATAATCATTTGATAAAATAATTTATAAATATTTAATTATTATGTTTAATAAAAAAAATTCCAGGTTATCTATGCAACTTTAGGATCATAAGCCTTGGATTTATTTTCTTTCAAGATTTCTTTGTCCATAAACTATAGATAAGTGGAGTTGATCATTAAGATGAGTTTCATATTTCATTATTTAAGTTGATATAAAGATTTATCTGTTTACATTAATATAGATTAGGTGGGTAGCACTGATCATGAAGATGACGTTTTATTGTCAATTTGAAATGGAATGCATATAAAGAGATTTTAGAAAAGTTAATACGAAATAAAAAAGATAAAATCTTCAAAGAGATTTTAGAAAAAGTTAGAGATGAGAGAGATATTTAAGGAATAGAAAAGTTGTTTAAAAAGAGAGGCAAATCCTCTGGAGCCCAATTTATTTAACTAAAAAGGCAGGGCATAATACAATGAACATAAGGTTCTAAGTGCCAAAGAAAAATGTTGTAGGAGAGAGAAAGATATATGTTATTTGTTTATACTAATATTACATGGACATATTTTATCATTAAGATGAATTTCAAATTTGTTTATTTATATTAATACATATATTTATTTGTTTATATTAATATAGACTATTAGATGGATGCATTTGTTCACTAAGATGAGGTTTGATTGCCAATTTGAAAATTATACAATATAAAAGAACTTTATGAAAGGTACCTAAGAAATGATAAGAGATGAAATTTAGAAAGAGATTGTTAGAATAGTTAGAAATTAGAGAGAGATTTACGGAATTGGCATGTGGCCTAAAAAGGGGTCATTCCTTTATGGGCCCATTTATCTAACTAATAAGTTAGGATAAAATAAGATAATTAAAAAATTCAAATGCACTCACATGGTACAAGGAAAAATATAATTCTGAGTGCCCAAAGAAAATTACGATTAGCTTAATATATAATACATTTGTGTGTCATCATAAAAGTTGAAGTTAATAATTGTATCCAAGCACAACATTAGCCTATTTTTGGGTTAGGAATCAATATCATTTATTTCTATTTAAAATATCAAAAGCACGATACAAGGAGATAGGATTGTCCAAATGTGAGATTTCTTTTGGATTACCTAATTTTCATACAATGTGTATGATTAACAGCTCAAAATTTTCAAAAGACAAAAATGCTGTAGGTGCAACTTCTGCTCTTAAGACGTGTAAGTGGCTAAGAGAGACTATTCACACAGGATGAGCGATCTGCATGGTATATTAGAGTTCCAAGAGAAACTCCATGGAAGTAGTTCTAGATTGTTATCATGTCGGTGGCATTCTTTGGCTATTTTAGTTCTAGGTGACACTTTCTTTATGATGTAAATTTCATTTTGAGTGTAGTATTTTATTCTCAGACGCTATCTTTTCATAATTTTGGACTTGAATCAAAAGATCTAACCAATTTATATTTTTTGATATCCTTAGATTGCTCCCACATCAGAAATTACTTGTATTGGATGCTTGCAACCTTATGTTTCTTTGTGCATTCAATCACAACCATTTAATTAAAAATAAAACAAAAATGAAGTTAACAGCATCTAAATGGCATACTAAAGTAGGGACCCAATCAAAATGAATGCCTTTAGTCAAAGAGAGAGAGAGAGAGAGAGAGAGAGAGAGAGAGAGAGAGAGAGAGAGAGAGAGAGAGAGAGAGAGAGAGAGAGAGAGAAAAGCAGCATTTGAAAATAAGACACTATTTTAGCATTTAAAAATACTAGGATTCTTCTATGTTTGGAAAAATAAAATGAACGATCACCCCTCAACTACCGCTTCTATTTTCGCATGGCCCTGTAGTAGAATTGCTCGCTTAGCAAGGTTTGTAGTTGCTTTGTATGCATATCAAAGGCCACTACAACTTTCTTCACTGCATTGTCCCAAGCATACACGACATCTTCCATTGCGCGGTCTGCCAACTCACTTTATAGCAGTCGCCTTGACTCTGAATCTAGGGCCTCGAAGCCTTCGTCCAATTTATCTTCAGCAGTAGTATACTCAGTTTGGGAGCATAAACACGCACCGAATTCAGCAACATGTTAGCGTTCTACAACCTTTTCTATACCCTCCCTTTTAAGCTGACCTTTTTCATTTCAAGTCCTGAAGTATGGAGGAGATGATGTTAGCTCGTTGTGAGTTCTGGAAATCCATAGTAGATGGTCTCAACAAGACGATCTAAAGCCTCCCTCCTTGAGGCAGGAGAAGAATTAGTGAATCTTGGGAATATTGTGCTAGCAGGTGAATTAAAGAATGGGTCGTGTAGGAGAAACTAAGAACCTCTGGGAGTTGATGATGAAATGGAACCTTGTCGTGGGTATAAGAGAGAGCCAGAGGGTCAATGTTGGAGAGTGCAGGATTTATGACTTGGTGTGATGATGATGATGCCATAGCTGTTGGTATTTGTGGTGGACTATGGTGATGCAGAGTCTATAAAGAGACAATGATAGGAGAGGGAAGGTTGCCATTAGATAGAGCAAGAGCCTTTATGCTCCGGCTCTGATTCTAAATCCAACTCTCACAATATAGCGTTAGCGGGATAACTGTGCTTCAATTTCAAACAAGTGGAAATGCTTGCGAATGAGGCAAACATTACCGCCGGTAAATCTGCTGAGTTATTAATCCGGCTGATGCTTTCTGTCGAGAATTATGTTTGTCTGTTGCGCTGGTAATTTTCGTCGGGATATCACCTTCTTAACATCAGCTCACTGCTACAAAAATGTTGCAAGATTTTGACTCCTGACGTCTGTTTAGCGATCGAACAACACTACACCGTGATAGAGTCACTTTTGAATAAGATTTCGTATCCTGATCAAGTAAAAAAAGGAGTGTTTTTGTCACTCACCGTCTCTTTTCTCACTGTCCCGCTCTCCCCTTGTTTGCTCAGCAGACACTCGATCTCCCACTCCCCTTCCTCAAATTCGGGCAGCGAAAACTAGATCTCCCCTTCGGCTTCCTCTTTCTAATTCTCCATCTCCGTCTTTGACTATGGATTTCGCAGATTATCATTTGCAAAGTTAGTGATTAGTCACTATAATTCGATTGCTAAGATTTTCAATTCATTGTAGGCTAGTGTTTTTCTAAGGATTCAAGGGTTGAAGATTGTGCAGGAGAGGAATTACTAGCTGTAATTCAATTGCTAGGGTTTCAAATAATTGTTGACGAGGGTTCTGCGGATTTGACGTTGAAAATTGCCTGGGGAGCTTCTCTGGAAGAAGCCAGGCGGAAGAAAAAATCCGAGGACAAACTTTATTCTTCTTTACCTGATCTTCTTCCTTGGGCTTGAGAATATTGTTCAAAATCCACTCAAATCTGCCTCATTTAGAAGGAATTGGACCTCAATTTGGAGCTCATTCTGGCTTTTGACCTCTTCTACATTGTGATCTTTCATCTCTGTAGTTTTTCTCCTTGTTTTGCATGTTTTAGAAGTCATTATCCTCAATCTATGATAATCCAAGCTGAATTTGTAGATCCTGATTCTTAGTTTTTTTTTTTTTCCATAGATTTTCGTGTCTTTGTTCCAGAAAATGAAATTCTTATGAACATAGTGGAGATCATGTCTGCATTATCTTTAGATTTTTTAGTAGGAATTTGAAGGGTTCTGAAGGTAAACTTTTTAATGCATTTGTTCGTTTTCTAAGCTTAAGAAATTCGTTCCTTGATCTAGAATTGATCAACTTGTTTTACTTTTAGCAGAATATGACTTATTTTAATTTCAGATTACATTAGATAATCTGTTTTTAGCTTTAGGATGACTCCTTTGGATTATTTTCTTGGTGAAAGAGCTGTTGTCCGTTCGGTTTAGTGTAGGATGCTAGTGTCATAGTCTGGTATAGCACGGGCTATGGCAAGGCGTATCTCCTCCAAGGCTAAGTACTTTTGCTCGTATTCTAATTATTTTATTGAGAGAGTAAATTGCTCTCTCTCTCTCTCTCTCTCTCTCTCTCTCTCTCTCTCTCTCTCTCTCTCTCTCTCTCTCTCTCTCTCTCTTCCTTGGAGGTTCTTTTAGGCAAGTGCGTATCTCATGGTAGATTCTTGGACCGACAAATAAAGCAGTAGCAACATCTTTGGCATGGACAGTACCAAGATTGGCGAGTTGGAGAGGTATCCCTTGATCTTCTAAAAACAACCTGACAGTTTTCTCCCATTTTTCTTTGTTTCACTTCTTAAGTAGTTTTAGATTAAGCTCACAGGTAGCAGTGAGTTGGAAAATTAAACAACTGAAGAATTGGACTACCTCAAGGAAGTTGCAGAGTTCTGTTTCAGTTCTTGGATGGGCCATTTCTTGTATTGCTTTTATCTTGGATGAGATTGTTTCTATGCCTTAGCACTAACCATGAAACCTAAATTTTTTAGAAAGGTTATTTCAAAGACACACTTCTGTGGATTAAGTCTTATCTTGAATTGTTTAATTCGTTCAAATAACTTTCTTAGTGAATCGAAGTGATTCTATAGCTCCTTTGATTTTACAGTCACATCATCCACATAGACCTGTCCCTCCTCAAGCATCATGTCAAGGAAGAGAGTGCTTGCTGCTTGTTAATGTGTGGGTTTGGCATTTTTTAAATTGAGTGGCATAATCACGTAGTAGAACACTACCAATGTGTAAATAAAGAAGCCTTCTCTTGGTCTTCAGGGGCCATGCATATTTGATTGTGTCCTATAAATCCATCCATGAATAATAAGAGGGTGTACCCTATTGTAATATCAACTAGAGTGTCAATGTGGGCAAGGAAAAACTGTCTTTTGGATTCTCCTTGTTCAAATTCTAAAAATCAATGCACAAGTGTGATTTCCTATCTTTCTTTAGTACTAGCAATATATGTTGGACACCCACTTTGGGTACTAGGTGATTCACGTGAACATATTTCATTATTATTGGCAAGGACATGCTCAACACCTAGACTCATTTCATTGAAAGAAGCAACCACATTTGTAGAAGATTGACCTATAGAAGGCATGGTTACACTAGCAAAGGTATTGGTTACAAACTCAGTTTCAATGGTAAGGGTCAAGTCAAGTTCAATGTTGAGCTCAATGGTGAAGCATTTGGCCTTGTTTTCTACTACGAAGAGATATTGAATATCTAATTCAACAAATTCTTAGAATACTCATCATTGTAGGAGATCTCAAACCTAAGTTATATCCAACATGTCATTAGGTAATATCATGGTTTTGTAAAACCAAAATAAGGGAAATCTTCTCCTTCATTGATGAACTAGCTACTGAGAGAATGAGGGAACTTCCTTATAATTTTCATGGTCTCCTCTTCTTTAAAGGATTCATAACCTAATCCCTTTCAGTTATTTTGCATCTTGATTTGTATGGGCTTTGGTGTAGCTTTAAAATTACTCATAAGTGCACGAATCAATGTAGTAATTTGCCTATGAGAGAGTTGATCCCACTAGAAGTCTCATATAATTTTTAATTGATTGGATCTTATTTAAGTTGCTTATCTTAGCTAACAAAAGGGTTTTTTGACTAAACTAGGAATTTAAACAACATAGAATTGGAAACATGCATAAAATTAGAAACATGATCTAAAGGAAACTTTCAAAAAATAAAGATTTTCAATGAAATTGCAAACTTTCCTAACTAACATGCATTCAATAAAATAAAATAATACAAAACTAGATGCATGAATCTAGGAAACTTAAACTAAGGAAACTTCCTATAAATGAAACTTTCCTAAATTAACACTTTTCTAAAACTAAAATTAGAAACTTAGTAAAAGTAAAACTTTCTAAAACTAAATTAGATACTTCCTAAAATAACCTAAGATGCAAAATAAGTAACCATTGGAATCTAAACTAATTTAAACAATGATCAACAACTAACTAAGAGAACCCAACTTCAAACACCATATGCATGACTCATGGAAGTGTGCACATGGTTCATGGGTTGGGGAAAAGGATAGAAAACATGAATTTAAAGCTAGCTAATATGCAAACTAATCAAAGCACTCACTATAATAACTATAAAGTTAAATGGGTTCCTAGGATTTTAAGCAAACAAGTTGTATGGACTGTTGGATATTGCGCATGAAACATAAGATGAAAAATCTAGCAACATGGTCTATATGAAACTCAAATCAAGTAAGGGATGGAATGAAACTTAACAAGCCCTTTTCATGGAATATAACAATCAATAATTGAAGTACTTTATTGATGTAATTAAATAGTAACCATACTCCTCAACTAAGTTTATTGATGGACTTGAAAAGTACATCAAAAAGTGGTGCATGTGTACATAGATAACAAGGCTAGAAATTGTGCACTTTTCAAATGCCTAGAACTTGATTCAAAGAAAGAATTAAACATAGTCTAGTACTCTCAAATTACTTTCAAATATGATGTATGTATAACCCAAAGAGAATTCAAGAGAATGAAAGCATGAAAGAACATGAAGATGGAAGCAAAGAACAAGCAAAATAGACCTAGATATAAGCTAGAAAGAAGGAAAAGAAGAAGGGGAAACAAGAATGATCAAAGCTACTATTCTCTTGGATACTACCACAATAGAAAAGATAACTTAGATATTGAAGAACTAAGTAAGAAAAATAAGAGAGATAGAAGCAAAGATCAAGGAAAGACTAGTTGAATTTTATGTGTATGGAAGTAAAGCAAAGAACCAAAGAAGTAAGCAAGAAAGTAAAGCAACAAGGAAATGAAAGTAAGGAACAAAGTATCAACCTAGAATTGAAGTGAAAAAGAAAAGGAAAGACTTGAAGAATTCAAGGAAAAGAAACCAAAAGAGAGCCAAAGTCCAATGCTCGAAAGATCCCCAATATAATGTACCTCTTTTAAGGAGTTTAGAACAAACTCCTCTACTTGAATTTCATGTGGAAACCTTGAGAAATTTTTAGAGTTTTGGGTTTCCAATTTGATGAAATCCTATTCTAAGAAGAAAAGGGAAATTAGAACTAGGACTTTTAGGTAGGAAAGTTAGGCGGAAATTAGAGATAAGAAAGTGGAAAGTGGAGGACTTTAAGAAAGGAGGCAACAAGGTGGCAAGGTGCCACTTTTTTAAGGTGGTACATCTCCCCCTTGTTTAAAATCATGGAAACCTAATTGGGTGAGGATGAAGGTATGAAAGGAAATAAGGTAGGAAAGGGGAATGTGAGTGGAAACTGAGGTGGTTGAGTGGAATTTCAAAAGGAGGTCGATTGATTAGATTTAAAAGGAGGAGGCATCACCTTTTTAGGAAGGTGGCATGGAAATTCTCCTTCTAATTATGGGATGTGGTAGGTAGGAAAGAGAGAGAGAAAAGGAGGATGAAAAATAAGAAAATTTGACTTGGTTTCTCTCTTGATTGGTTATTACAACCCATTTAAAAATTGAATAGAATTGAAATTAAAATTACAATGGGCCTCACTACAATTTCCATGCAAATCCTAACCTAGGAAAGTAATTAAAACCTAATCTATGTTGATGAAACCGGGGCACACAGGATTGCCATTGCTCCTTTGCAAATTTTCCTTGCACAAAAAAAAAGTCAATATGATAAAAATAGCAAATAAATTAGAGGTAAATAATCTGAGGTATGATCTACTACACAAAACGTTGCTACTCCCAGGCAATGATGCCAAAAACTTGTTATGATTTTTAAGTTAACTCGCAAGTTCATGAATTGGTTCTAACATAGTACACTAGTGAGGTTTATTACACAAGGAATCGCATGATTGTGTACTTAGTGGTCCGTACTTTAAATTATTTAACATAGCCAAATTAAAGAGATCTTTTAACCTAAACTAAGAATAGAAATTAACACATGGAAATGGAAATTATGCAAAACTAAAGAAATATGCTAAAAGTGAAAACTTTCCTAAACATGCTTTCTAAAAATTATACTTTCCTAAATTAAAATTTCTAAATATATGACTTTCCTAAAGTGAAAAATTTCTAAAACTGCAATTCTTAACAACTATCTAAATCAACTTCTCTAGGCATGAGATTCAGCAAATAACCTAAGGAAACACGCACTAATCAACAACTTTCCTAATTGTGCAAATTCTAAAGAAAGCAATTAAATTTAATGGAATGAAAACTTTAACAACCAATACTAATTAACAATATGCTAACAAATTACTTAAGATTAACAATCAGCCAATAACTAAACTACTTCTTTTAACATGAATGAAAGCAACTAACTTGGATTTCAATCCTCCAAATCATTCAAACCATGCACATCACTCATGGGCAGCACAAATGGTTTCAAAATGACTTGAGAATTATTTTCCATGCTTAATTGAATGAGCAATGAAACTAATGAACTATGAAGGGAACCAAGTTAACAATGTCATTCAAGCTTCAACCCTTAAGTCCTTCAACATGATGCATTCCACTTTTGGATTGGACACATGGTTTCATAGGTCTTTTTGGTTGACTTCGTAGGAAAGTTGAAACAACAATCTTATGTTACCATCAAACCGTGGAAATAGCATGTAAACAAATCAAACTTTCTAGCAGTCATCAATCGAGACAATCATTCACAATCAATTTTCATTTTCATAAAAACAAGAGATCAATGATGGAGCATGCTAATCCTGATTAGCATGCAACATGCTTTACAACATCAACATTACAAATTAACTCTCACTAATCTCACTTATTCCAACCAGCATGAAGAATTAAAGGGAAAATTCCAACAAGGATCAACAAGAGTTCAAGGAATTCCAGGAAAAAGGCTTTGATCTATTAGCTAACTTACGAAACTAAACTTAAGGCTAGCAAACAAGTAAACTAAAGAGATCAACTTCTATCTAAGCATGGAATCAAAGGTAAACAAGGCAACAATGGACAAGTTTAGAGAAGAAAGAACATAGGGATTCAACCAACCTTTGAAAAGAGTTTATACTTCTAACGCTAGGCATGGAACACTTGGATGTATAGCAGCCCACCTTGGAAGAAGTAGCAATCACCCAAAAGAGTATGAAGTTCAAGGCAAAAGAGAGAAGAAGAGGGAGTAGGAAGAGGATGTCTCCTTCAAAGTGAAGGAGGCGTCTTTTTCTATAGAGTGAAAGAGAGTCCCCTAACTTAGGTTTTTATAATTTTCTCCTATTTTTTCTTGGGTAACCTAAGATGGATGTATGGTGGGAATGAAAAGTAGGAAATCCCAAGAATAATTCTTCAAATTCTCCACCAATCATGGCCTTCCATTTAGCTTAGCCTATGTGGCTTTGATGGCTAACTTTGAAGGCTTCATTGGCTAAGCTTCATGGCAGGCTTAGATGACTCAGTTTGACTTCATAGATCAATCCCTTAGCTTGAATGGCTTGATTCCTTAGCTTATCACCTTCTCTCATGGCTTATATGGCTAAGGTGGCTTGAATGGCTCCCATCCAAATGTGGTTGAAATGCATTGTTTGCTTCATGGGTCCATTTTGTCCATCTTTGGCTTCTTTAATTATATCCATTGCTTATTCTTGACCTTGATCTCATGTTGGATTGATGATCTTTTGATCTTGATCTTTCATTTTCTCGATCAATCTTGATCATCGAATCACAATCTTGCTTCATACAAAAAGTGAAAAACTCTAATTAAATTCTAAAAGAATATGATTAATCAAATACTTACCATAAATTAGCCTCTGGGCATACAAAATATCAAAATTTTGAGTAATAAAGCAAAAAATGCATGTGTTACGAATTTTGTCAAAAATCGTAATTTACCCCTATAATTTGTAATACGGTAACTAATTGGGTGATTTTTATGCAAAATTAAATACTCATCACTTGGTCCACCTACGCATGCATATCTTACCAAGCTAATTATCACCCAAATTCCTTTCTAATTATCCTTTGAATTCTACTATTTAACATCGGATAATTGCTTGAAAAGTCTCCTCCAATAGTGTGACTCTATGTGGCATGGCTCTCATATGGCTTGGTGGTTCACTTTGATGGCTTGATTGGATATGTCCTTTGGCTTTAAGGTTTGAATTGCTTAGCTTCTTTAGGTTTCCTTGTTAGACTAGGAAACCTCATTCATGGCTCCAATTCTCATGCAATGTGGTGGAATTGCATGTTTTTTTGTTTTGTTTTTGCATGGGCCAATTTTAGTCACCTTTGAATGTTCCAATTGCTTTCTTGCATGTCCTAAGATGGTATCGAACCTTGATTAAGCTATAGAGTGATTTTAATTTAGGCCTTGTGTTATGATGTTTTAATTAACTCATAAGCACACGAATCACTATAGTATTTGCATGTGAGCAAAGTCGATCCCATGAGGACTCAAATGGGTTGTGTTTTATGTGTACCTTTACTTAAATCATATAACCTAGCCAAAAGAATTGGTTTTGACCTAGACTAAGGATGAAAACTAACATGAAATCTAAAAATCCATGAAATTGGAAACTTTCTAACTTTAAAACTTTCTAAACATAAAATTAGTAACTTACTCAAACTAATCTAAAGATGCCAAAAACTTAATTAACAATGAAGGAACATAAAACTAAACAACTCGCATATGCAAGACTAAGGAAACATAAACAGAGTGGAAAGTAAAGTGCAAACTAAGTATGCAATGCATGAAATTATACTAGCATGAAATGCATAATCTATCCTATATTCATGAATAAAAACCTTAGCAATGAGTGGTAAAAAATGAACAAATTAACTAAGGAACAACCAACCAAAACCATGTGCATGACCCTTAGAGTTGTGCACATGGTTTTGAATGTAATGAATATGGAATCTAAATGCAACTTAACTTCCAATGATGCACATGAATCTAAGATGTAAATGCATGAAACTAAGTAAGAAAGTATGATATAACTATTAAGATTAAAGACTTTAAGCATTGGAAACCAGCGTGGAAAAGTAAAGACAAAGCTCACTTTATTGAATTGATTATCATCCAAAATGATGCACACAAACATTATACCATGGGAAGCAAATTGCACATTATACATATCATATAATTGAAGAAATTGAACTTCAATATATTGCGATTCAACCACTGAATATGATAAACATGTGAACCCAAAAGAGAACCAAGGACAAATAGGGAACAGGGATGAGAAAAAGAGCAAAAGATAGGCAATGAATAGTAAGCAATCAAGTAAGGATTTCAAAGAAGAACAAGAGCACTAACTTGATCCAAGGACTTTTATCACTTGTTTGTCACTACAAGAGAGTCGACGCCCTTGAATACAAGGAACTCAAACTTAAAACTAAAGGCAAATAAGCAATGAAAACAAAGAACATAAAACAAGTAAAACAAGGAATTAAGACAAACACGGAACAAGAGCAATGATCTAAAGGCAACACATAAGAAATGGAAGGAAGGAACCAACCTTCAGACTAAAAAACCAAAGGATAACCAACCAAGAGTGATGCATGGAAAGCTAGCCGCTATGTTCAAGGAGAAAATGTTGAGGGCTAGAGAGAGAAGGAAGGGTGGAGAAGCCTCCTTTGTAGGAGGGGGCTTTCTCCCCTTCTCTAGAATTCTTTTCACGTGGAACTTCTCGATAGTATTATACAAGTTGCTGCTTCCCAGTAGAGACCTAATAGGAGTGGACTATATATATTAGAATGAGAAAATATTTTGGGCATAAAAAGGACACCCTAAAACATTAAAAATTGTGGAACACCTTAATAGTATTCAATGTGGAATGTTGTTTGAGATTAGAAGGTTGATTGAATGGTTGAGATCTAAAGTTGTTGTTAGGAAGACAAGGGATTTATAAAGGGATAAAGATGGAGGTTAAGAGATGGAGTCAGAATGGGATTAGGTGGCATGGAAAATATGAAAGGTCTTCTATCACTGTATTCACAACTTTTCCATTTTTCCTTACAAGAGTGAACATTCTTCTTTTTCATTGGCCATCTATTTCTTTTCTTTTCCCTTGACTTTATATATAGCCTTTTTGAACATTTTCTTCTTTTTTTTAGCCTTTTTGATGTTCATCTCTTGCATTGTATTATTTATAATTTTTCCAAACATGTTTTATAATCTTCTTTACATATTTTTAAAACAAATGGGAAATGTATATATATTATAGGGTTTCAATATAGGTAAACGTTGCTTAGTTAAGAAAGAAAAAGGCTTATATTTTAAAGGCTCAAGGGTCTAACTAGCGAAAAATGACTTAGGGGAGGTTAAAGTCTCTTGGTTTTCCAAGAATGGCCTCTGTCATTTTCTAGGGTTCATATGACTTAAAAAATGACCATAAACCTAAGAGATATATGATATAATCTTTTTGTGATTTTTGAATAGTTGACTAAGATTATGAATAATGAGACCAACTTAGAATTAATGGTGATTGAAGAAAATTTTGAATTTATGTATAACCCTCTGAAAGGAAGAATGACTCAAAACTCACTTGGGTTATAAGTCTCCACAGATCTTGTTTAAGATCCTTAAGTTATATTCTCCCTTGAACTTAAAATATATATAGTTATTTTGTGTAATTATTATTTCAAGTTTAATTTTTCTTGAATTATTTTAGAAAAATGATAAAATATTGAACTAATTGTATACAACTCTATTAATAAGCCAAAGTGCAATCGATAACTATATATTTAGAATTTTTGAATTTTTATCTTTATAAAGGAATATATCATATTTTTTCAAAATTTTAAAATTGCAAGAAAAGCTTAGAAATGTCATGCACTTCTACACCCCCAAC
Organism: Warburgia ugandensis; assembly: GCA_035236585.1. Classification (NCBI taxonomy): domain Eukaryota; kingdom Viridiplantae; phylum Streptophyta; class Magnoliopsida; order Canellales; family Canellaceae; genus Warburgia; species Warburgia ugandensis. Next base: position 54,112,051 of record CP141133.1, on the reverse strand, counting down.
CTGAAGTAAACATTTTCCTAATGTTTTGAAATATTGGACACCTATATGATGAATGAGTAATGTAGAACACTTAGTCTTTCTAAAAAAATCCTGAGTTGCCTTCCAATGAGCTCTAAGTTATATGTCTTCAACTAGACAAGGCCTATAACTAATCTAATTTCTCTTAACCTAAACCTAACAATAAAATGTGTAAGATTTCTTACACCATTTTAGAATTTTGCAATAATCTAAATACATTCTCCACCTTAAAAATTTTGCTGGTGGTAACTATATAACAAAATAGACCACCACAAATTTGATTTTAGTGGGACCACATTGATGATCCCCATTTTTAGTATTTCATGATAGTCTGTATAATTCTTCCACCTTGAAAATTGAGGTGGTGGTAACATGATGACATCATGAACTATTGTGAATTTAAACTTTGTTGCACCATATGGAGGTGAATGATCCTCTTCTTGACTAGATTGAAGGATAATATTAATCATTGTATTCAATTCATCTTTTTCTTCCATTTCCCTTACATCGTCCTAAAATTAGAGAATAGGTCAACTCTGCACTTCCCTAAAAGATGATTTTTGTATTACTAGAGGTAGAGACATGGTGAGGCTTAAACCCTAATTATCTTCTAATTATCTTCTAATGTGTACCTAGGAGTTGGTTAATGTAGTGCCAGTACATCAATTAACTCTTCTTTTTCCTGTCCTACAGTATAGGTAAGGTTTTAGATGGACCTAGATTACTTCTGATATTTGTTCAAATAAGATTTATAAATGCCAATTTTATACATCTTCTACAATGCAAGGCTCAATTGGAATTGTAGGTTCTATAAGGGGTTCTACTTTGGCTTGCTATTGAGAAGTGTTCATTAATGGCACAGTCTCTAGCAATTCCTTCACCTCCTCAATAGATGTGTCTTCATCAAATTCACAAAAATAAGCAGGAAACAATTTAAAGGATCTACGTTGGATGTTACTAAGGGTTCATTCTTCTCCTTAATAGATGTCTCTTTATCATATTCATAAAAAGGAAGGGGACATGGCTCAAGTAGATATGAGTCAGAGGTTTCAATGGATGGTTGTAGACCTTGTGGCTCATAATGATTATATGCAATTTCCATCCTATTATTAGTAACAATGGGTGAGGATAGTCAAAAACTCTAGGGCTTAGAAGGTTCATAAGATATTTCTATCCTATCATCATTATCAATATGCAAAGATCATTGAAGATTGTAATTTATAATGATCATATGATAGTCTCATCCTATCATTAGTAATAAATGGCTCTTCATTATTCCCAATTAGTTCCAATTCTTTAGTCCTCTTTATAAATTCAACAATGTTTTTTTAGTATATTCCCTTATTGGTTTTATTTTCTCTTCCCATTCCTCCCTCTCTTGTTTCATTTTCTCATTTCCTTTTTCATTGGCAGCAATGATTTGATTTATTCTTTCACAAATTTACTGCATATTTTCTTCTAATGATGGTTCTTCATGTTGTAAAGGAAGCAACCCATATAATTGGCTGTGGAATCGAGGTATTGAAAATGGGCTGAGCAGGTGGAACCCATAATGGTTGTCCTTGATAATCTAGATATTCCTAGTAGGGTTGATCAAGGTGGGACCATGATGGTTCTTCCTGATATGGTTGATAATCCTAAGACGTGGTTGTTCATGATGCCTTACCCATCCATTATAGTCTTATAGTCTTAGTAATTCATCTTAGGATAATAATGATTGTTAGGTTCAGGGAATTCATTAGGTGGATTGACTTACTCCTAATAGTATTCACTATAGTTGGAGTTCGATGGCCATGAAGTAAGGTATTGTGGTTCATAATAGGCATAACCATTATTATATTGAGGTTATTGGTATGACTCAGTATGGTAATTATGGTATGAATTAGTATAGTAATTACCATACTGAGGTTGTTGATATGCTTCAGTATTTAGTTCTCAAGCACTAAACTTATACTATTCATCGTATCCATCATGGCGTCAAATTTCTTATACAGATGAGTAAATCTTGTCTTTGTCTCATAAATATTCTTGTAAAGTAATGTCTTAGGAGTTAATAGTAGCAAAATGTTTTTAGACACCCTCCCTTTCTTGATTAGCCAATGTGCTCAACTTTATATACAACCAAACTAATAGTTATATACAATGAATGAGTATTCTCTCCTCTTCTTCTTTTCTATGTGAAATTAATGAAAACCCTAACTATATTATGTAACCAAATTGCTAGTCTTAATCTAAATAATGTACAAGCAATCCTAATAGCTTGCTAATGAGCTCATTAAATGTTCTTTGATAATGCATAGGGTGGTAGTGTTTAGACTAAAATCTAGATAACTCCTTTTATTCAAGCTAGACTACTACTTAGTGGTTAAGTTCTGCAGTAAAGTGGTCAATATAATCCTCATTTAAGAAGCCATTTAGACCTCAACAACGTTAATAAAAGGTATGGGAAAACACTTGCATTTTTAAACACCCACTATGACCACGATGCTCAAAAGCCAATAGGGTGACATTAGACCTAACCTTTTAAAATGGTTGCTATGAGCTCAAAAATTCTAAGCCTTTTTCTACTTGATTTTAAATTACATTCAAAGGCTAGGATCACAAACATATAAGGATCAATTTTAATTACTTAGGTGGGCCAAGGATCTGGTGCTGATATCTAGTCCTCATTTTATGAGGGATCTTATGGGGCCCTTATTATCACTGTGATACATTCCACCATAAAGCTTTTAAAAGTGCAATGCAATAGATAAAGAAAACTATGCCGACCTATATGTTATTTAACCAAAGGTCAAACACCTTAACAAATAAGACCCTATAACCAAACAGCTTATGCCTTGGTTATAGCCGAGCTTAGGCTAACCTTTGTTAAATAGGTGCACAACAAATACAACAGTCCTAAATAAAATACAATAATTATCATGAATGATCATATTCTATATGAGTTACCCTACCATCCCTAATGCAATGATTACACTAAATGCAACTAAATTGGAAAAATAAAAAGAAAGTGAGGGATACTTAAAGTGGGGTTTCTAATTAAGCTCAAGGGTGGGCTAGCATGTCCCACACTTGCATTGCATTAATACGACCCATTTAAAATTGAATAATAAAGTGCAAAATACAATGGGCCTCACTACAAGTTCCACTAAAAAACCTAATCTAAGAAGAAGAAAAAAACGCCAATCTAATGTGATGAAGCTTTGGCTCATAAGATTACCACTACTCCTTTGCCAATTTTCTCTTCACAAAAAAAAGAAGATTCGTCAATTTATTAGGAATTAGATATAAATATAAAAATTGATGCAAAACCCTAATCTAATGCAACCTAAACCTAGACTAGAGTCAAAGAAGCTAAGCCAAGATCCACTACACAATTTCATTTTGATTCCCCAGTAATGGCATAAAAAACTTGTTGTGATGTTTTAATTAACTTGTAGGAGCACGAATCATTGTAGTAATTGAACATGAACAAGGTCAATCCAACAAGGAAGTAAAAAGGTTTGTGTTTTGGGTGGACCTTTGCTTAAATCATCTAACCTAGACAAAAGAATTTGTTTTGACTTAGACTAAGGATGGAAACTAACATGAAATCTAAAAATGCATGAAATTGGAAGCTTTCTAAATTTAGAACTTTCTAAACCTAGAATTAATAACTTAAAACTAATCTAAAGATGCCAAAATTTTAATTAACAATAAAATGCATAATCTACCATATATTAATGAATAGAAATCTTAGCAAGGAGTGGTCATAAAATAAACAAATTAACTAAGGAACAACCAACTAAAACCATGCGCATGACCCTTAGAGTTGTGCACATGGTTTTGAATGTAATGAATATGGAATCTAAATGCAACTTAACTTGTAATGATGCACATGAATCTGAGATGTAAATGCATGAAACTAAGTAAGATAGCATGGTATAACAACAAAGATTAAAGACTTTAAGCATTGGAAACTAGCATGGAAAAGTAAAGACAAAACTCACTTTATTGAAGTGATTATCATCCAAAATGATGCGCATAAAGATTATAATATGGAAACAAATTGCGCATTATACATATTACATAATTCAAGAAATTCAACTTCAATCTATTGTGATCCAACCACTGATGGGTAATGGAGGACAGACGTGTGATGATAATTCATATGCTAAATACCATTAGAAAAGCTGATAAAGGCATTTACTGATCACCGCGATGTAGGAATTAAACTATTGGAATTTAAAGATTGTAGCACGAAGGATTAAGAAGAATTTAGAAAAAGAAGGGACAATTCAAAATGCTGTCAAGTGTTCTATGCTAGTGATGACAATTATGAGATACATACAAGAGATAAAATATACTCAATGCAAATTAGAGATTACAAATGCTTGAGAGGATCTTCTTCAGCAAGATGAATAAGGAATACCACATATATGAGAATACATTCCATCAAAAGCATCCGACCTTTTTCTTCTTTGTCTATATTTTTTCTTCTATAGGTGGTTATGTTTTTAGTTTCTTGTGAAAACCTGGCTTTTTAAAACACAATTCTAATTAAAATTTTGTATTTTTCCAAAGGCGGGATCAATCTGTAACTTTTTAAAAAGCTTCCTTTTAAAACACAAGTCAATGTTTTTTTTGTCAACTCTTAAAAACTTTGGGTGAATCATACTCAAAATCGCATCATCATCATGAAGACCTTATCCCAATAAGGGGTCAGCCACATGAATCTTGTCCTTCCACTCCCCTCTATTAAGTACCATGGCTTCATTAAGTCCCAGAGTTTTTAAATCTTTTCTCACCACTTCTATCGACCTTCTTTTGGACATTCCCCTTGCCCTTTTAGAACCTTCTACTTGCATTACCTCACTCTTAATTGGTGCCATTTTTTATCTTTGTTAGACGTGTCCAAACCATCTAATTCTAATCTCCCTCATTTTGTTACATATTGGTGCTACCCTAAGTTTCTCTAATGTTTTCATTCCTAATTCTATCCTTTCTTGTCTTGCCACTTATCCATCTCGACATCCTCATTTTTTCTACACTTGTCTAATGAACATGATATTCTTTAACTACACCACACTTTGATCCATAGACCATGGCTGGCCTTATAACCATCCTATAGAATTTTTGTTTTAGTTTGAATGGAACCCACCAATCACACAAAACTCCAATTGCACATCTCCATTTGTTCCAACCCGCTTAGTTTCTCTAGGTAACCTCCCTCTCAACTCTCATAAATCATCAATCCTAAGTACCTAAAGTGGCCTTTTAGGGGGAATTCATGATTATCAATCTTTACTAATGCTCCACTCCCACTCCTCTCCTTACTAAAATTGTATTCCATGTACTTTGTCTTAGTTTGGCTAATTTTAAATCCTTTAGGTTCTAATGCTTCTCTCCGTAACTCTAGCTTTATGTTTACGCCCTCTCTTGTCTTATCAATTAAAACTATATCATCTGCAAATAACATGCAAAATGGAATCTCCTTGTGCAAATGTTTTGTTAACTCACCCATAACCAACATGAAAAGGTATGGACTCAATGCTAATCCTTGGTTCATTCCTACAGTGATAGGAAAATCACATGTCTCTCCTCTAGCCATCTTAACATTTATTACCATTCCCTCATACATATCTTTAATTATGTTTATATACCCTTGTGAAACCCCTTTCTCACCCAACACTCTCCATATTAACTCTCTAGGGACCCTATCATAAGCTTTCTCGAAGTCAAGAAAGACTATGTGGAGGTCCTTCCTCCTCTCCCTATATTTCTCTATCAATCATCTAAGTAAGAAAACAACTTCTATGGTAGATCTCCTATGCATGAAACCAAACTAGTTCTCTAATACACATATCTCATAACCTCTTCTCAATCACTCTTTCAAAAAGTTCCATAGTGTGGCTCATAATTTTGATCCCCCGATAATCAATGCAACTCTATATGTCTCCTTAATTCTTATAAATGTGTACAATAGAGCTCTTCCTCCATTCATTTGGGATTTTCTTTTATTTTATAATATTGTTAAACAACTTAGTCAACCAAACCACTCCAATATCTCTCATATGCTTCTAAACTTCTATTAGCATACCCTTGGGCCCCAGGGTCTTTCCTGATTTCATCTTTTTCAAGGCCTCTTTCACTTTTGGTATTCTAATCCTATGGTTGTATCAATAATGTCTAATGTTATTTAGGTTCACGATACTTTCAATCGCTATATTCTCAGAAGAACTTGATTAATTTGAGATTACTAGATTGTGATCATTCATGATAGAGGTATGTTCTTATATTTTTAAATTGTGACACTCTTATGACATGGTTGTGATAGATATTGTTCTTGAGTGCATTTTATAAGTATGCTTTCATCGGCTCAAACGTGGGCTTCAAATATCTCTCTCTCTCTCTCTCTCTCTCTCTCTCTCTCTCTCTCTCTCTCTCTCTCTCTCTCTCTCTCTCTCTCTCTCTGTATACTAGTTTCTAAGTAAGAAGAGAAGATAATGAAAATCATCTTTAGCTTCTTCAAAGTATGGTAACCCTAACATGACATTAATCAATCACTAACATTCCCTCAAGTTAGGGCATCCCTTGTAAGTGACGCACTGCATTGGATACCGGGTGTAGTGAAAATGGGCAAGGGTTACTAGGGCATTCCCGCAGAAGCAACATGTTACATTAGATCCTAGATGTAGTAGAAAATGTGCAAGGGCTGCTAGAGCATCCCTTGAAAGCTATGCGCTGCATCGAAACCCAGGTGTAGTAGAAAGTAGGCATGTGTTCATGTCATGGGGGTTGAGAAGTTCTTGGGTAAATAGGCTATCTCAAGAGCATAAGATTAGTATCACCACGTGGAACATAGGGAAATTAACAATTAAGAGTTTGAATTTAATAGATATGATGAAACACAAGAGAGTCAACATCGCTTATATCCAAGAAACCAAGTGGAAAGGACTAAAACTAAAGTAATTGATGGATATAAGCTTTGGCACGTAGGAAAGGATAATAACATAAATGGTGTAGGAATAGTGGTGGATAAAGAATTAAAGGATTAAGTTGTAGATATTAAAAGAATCAGTTATAGAATTATAATGATAAAACTTATTCTAGGAGAGCAGATCATAAATATTATAAGTGCATATGCACCACAAGTAGGGTTAGAAGATATAATCAATAGACAATTTTGGGAATATATGGAGGGAGTTATGGAAGAAATTACCAACATAGAGGGGATATTTATAGGAGCATACTTAAATGGCCACATAGGAAAAGAAAAGGAAAAATATGATAGGGTACATGGAGGGTATGGCATTAAAGAATGAAATGAGATGGGGGAAGCTATCCTTGATTTTGCTTTGACATATAACCTACCCCTTGCAAACACATTATTTAAGTAAACATTCGAGAATGTTTACTATTAGCTACTAGACACAAGTATGATTTGAAAACTCCAATAAACTTCATTGAATTATAATAAAATCAATCAACGTAAAATCCAAAATACATGTAATCCAAATCTAAAACTTAAAGTCCTATTACAATAAATGCTACTTGATCTTAATCTACCCAAAACATCAAGTTAAATCTTCTTCAATGCTCCAACATCAATCATTAATAAGCAAGCTTAGAATCAAGAGAAAATCCACTAGAAAGTAAATGCAAACTTAAGGAACACTAAGGAAAGCAAGAAGGGATTTCAATGAAACTAAAGGAAATCTAAAGGCAATGAAAAACAAGGAAAATGATCAAGTCAAGGTAGCTTTCCCTTGGCTATTACTTCAAGGAAAAAGCAACCTTGGGATCTTAAATAAACAAAAAAGAACTAAGATAATGGAAAAACATTAACTAAGCAACAATGGAAGTTAGAAACAAGCAAGAAAAGAAAGAGATCAAAAGGAACCAACTAACCATTGAAGGAAGACTTAAAGGACAACGCCTAGTCATGGAGAACACTTGGGAAGGAGCAGCCCACCTTGGAGAAGAAATCAGCCTCCCAAAGGAGAAAATTTTCCAGGCAAAAAGGTAGTGAAAGAGGTGGAGGAAGAGGACGCCTCCTCACTTTGGAGGAAGCATTTTTTTTCTTCCTTCCAAAAGTGTTCCTTATTTGAATTATTTCCTAAGGTTAAAGTATGGTGCAAATGAAATATGAATAGGATTGGATGGCTAGGATTAGATATAAAGGGTTGCTTAGGGTTTTTAGCAAAGAAGAAACAAGGGCTGCGTCTTTTGTTGTCTTAAGGTGGGGTGATGCCATTTTTTTAGGAGGAGGCATCTCCCACTTTAAAAAACATTGAGGCCCTTTGAATAAGGAAAGTAGGTTGGATGTGATGAGCTAAGAGAGAGAAAAGAATGTGGGAGGAAAGAGATGGGTAGGAAAAGATAGGAAAGAGAAGTTAGATGGAGAAAAGTGATTGACTAGGTGGTTTTCCAGGAAGTGGGGATTTGTTGGATGGTTTGAATGGGAATTTAGGAAGGTGAGAGAGTCTTAGAAAGGTGGGAATCTTGAATGGAAAGTGAAATTCGTATTGCATCTTAGTGGTGAAGTGGAAAGTGAGAAAAAAGTGGGGAAAACATGGAAAAACATTAAAAAATGAAGTGGTCTCTTCCTATTGATCCACATGAAACTTTATCCTAGTGGAATTTGCACTAATTATCTTTGAAATATCCCCATAAATCCCAAGGATAATTTTTTGGATTCTCCTCCAATCATGGCCTTCCATTTAGCTTAGTTCATGTGGCTTAGATGGATAACTTTGAGAGCTTCATTGGCTTGGCTTCATGGCTAGCTTAGATGACTTTCTTGGCTTAGCTTAATGGCTCAATTCCTTGGCTCCTTAGCTTGTCACCTTATTCATGGCTTGAGTATGGTATGTGACTTAAGTGAAACCCATGCAAAGATGGTGGACTTTGCAAATTAGAACACTTATCACTTCCCAAATAGCATTTTGTTAGTTTTGAGTAAAACATCTGAAAAATTATTTTACAAAATAGGATACAAAGTGTCATTTTCATAGGCACTCATGATCACATTTAGCACATGCAAAAATCTCTTAAACCCCTAAGTTATCCCTAGTGGATAAGTTAGGACTCATGAGGGTTTGCAATGAATACACTCATAAAATTCTTTAAATCTTTATTAAAATCCTTTATTCATTTGAGAACAATTTTTGTTTTATTCGGATTATATTAAGTACATAGCTTTAGCCTGCTAATAAAGATGAACAAAAAAGGTTCAAAATCCTACCCTTAAGCTAAAGATAACTAAATATTTCATTAAACTTCAGAAGGTGAGTGTGTTATAGCCAATATATAATTATAGTCTCCAAGTCAAATATAACCTCAATTACTATCCAAATGTATGCTTTGACTTCAATTCTCATATGTTATACTTATCACTAGGAAAGAAGTCACTCAGAAATGTTTTAATCTCTCATTAATATGTGAGTAAAATATTGTTCATCAAATCCAAAAATCTCACGTAACCTATATAAAAGAATGATAACTTAGGAAGAATGATAACAATGGTCTCTTAAAAAGATATGAACTACTAAGAATGTTACACTCTACCAAACTCCCTATTCATTTATAACCATATCCAAGCCATACTTTTTCATTTTTCCACACAAGAGTGAACATTTTTTCTTTTCGTTGGCTTTTTTTCTTTTCATTTAGCTTACCCATGGAATTTTGAAAATTTTCTATTTTTTATGTTCATCTCTTGAACTGTATTTTTCATACTTTTTTTATTTAAGATATTCTTAAGTCTTCTCTACATATTTCCATAACAAATTGGTAATGGATGGATATATATATATATATATATATATATTAAGGTTTCAATATAGGTAAAGGCTGTTTAGCTAACAAAGAAAAGGCTCATATTTTAAAGGCTTAATGAGCTCACTAGTATAAAATAATATAGGGAAGGCTAAATGCTCTGAGTTTTCCAAGGATGGCCTATATCATTTCGTAAGTTTCATATGACTTAAAGATGATTATTAAATTAAGAGATATATGGTATAGTATTTTGTATTTTCTAAATAGTCGACCAAGATGAAGAATAATGATACCAACTAAGAACTAATGTCTACTAAAGAAAATTTTAAATTTATGTATAACCTCAGAAAAAGAGAAATAGCTCAAAACTTGCATGGGTTATAAGTCTCCATAGATCTTTCTTTAGGATCTCTAAGTTATATTTTCTCTTCAACATAACTATATATAGCTATTTTGTGCAATTAATGTTCTAAGTTGAATTTTTCATGAGATACTTTGGGAAAAGAATAAAATAGTGAACTAATTGTATGCAACTAGATTAATAAGCTAAAGTTAAATAAATAGCTAAATATTTAGAAAATCTAATTTCTCGTCATTATAAAAGACATATAAAAAATTCAATTTTTTTTAAAAATAGTAGAAAAGTTAGAAATATCATGTATATCTACACCCCCAACCTAAATTAAACATTGTCCTCAATTTTTTGAAATATAGGTCACCAAATGATGGATGGCTAATGCAGACTGATGACACTTTCTAGAAAACCTAGGTTGCCTCTAGTGAGCACTAAGTTTTACATCTTCAGCCCAACATGGCCTAACCTAATTTCTCTTAGACCTAATTAGTTAAACTAATTTTTCTTAATCCTAACACTAAGAATATAATGGTAAGATTTTTCACACCACTTCAAAATCTTGCAGTAGTCTATATATTACCTCCACTTGGAGATTTTTGGTGGTGGTAACATTAAGACACTATAGACTACCATGATTTTGAGTTATAGGGATTCACATCTTCAAATTTTCATGGTAAATATAATTCCTCCACCTTCAAAATTGAGGTGGTGGTAACATGATGAAATTGTGAGCCACCATGAATTTGAAGTTTGTTGGATCATATAGGATTGAATGGTCCTTATTTTTACTAAATTTGGGGATAACATTGACCATTATACTCTATTTATTTTTTTCCTCCATCTCCCTTACATTATCTTGAAATTGGAGTATGAGCTAACTCTGCATTTTCCTAAGAGGTGGTTCTTGTAGTATTGAAGGTAAGGACATAGGTAGGCTTAAACCCTTAGTATCTTCTAATGTGTACCCTAGCATTGATTGATGTAGTGCTAGTACATCAATTGACTCCTTTTCTTCCTATTTAGCCAAGTATCTAGTATTTGTTCAAATAAGGTTTATAGGTCCCAATTAGGTATATCTTCCACATTACAATGCTCAGCTTGAATTTTAGGACATATAGGGGGAACTACTCTAGCTTGCCATTGAGAGGTGTCCATTAATGGTGCAGTATCTAATAAATCATTTACTTCATCAATGGATGTGTCTTCATCAAATTCATAAAAATGAGTGAGACACAACTTTAGTGAATCTAGAGTGGTGGAGGATTGTAAGCATGGTTGTTGACTTTGTGCTTCATAATAATCATAAGATATGTCCATCCTACTAGAGGTAGCAATGATCAAGGATGGTGAAAAGCTTTGGGGCTCAGGAGATTCATAAAAAATTTCCATCCCATCATCACTATCAATGGGCAAGGATGTTTGAAAACTCTATAGCTCAAAAGGATCATAATATAAGCCCATCCTATTGTTAGTAAGAAATGGCTCTTCATTATTCCCAATTGGTTCAAATTCCTTAACCCTTTCCATAAATGCAACATGGAATTGAACCCTCACTTCACGACATTGTTTAGTCAATTCATGTATGACCTAAAGGTCTCTTCTAATACTTGTTCCCTCTATACTAGAGGCAACCACTCAAAAGGCTCATACTACTATGGCATGGGAGTATTGGGAAAGGATTTATCAGTTTGGAACCATGATGGTTGTCTCTAATATTCATGATAATCATGGTAAGGTTGATCAAGGTGGGACCATAAGTTCTTTTTTATACCAGCAATCTTAAGACCAAGGTTTTTCATGATGCCTAGCCCATCCATTATAGTCTCAGTAACTTGTCTTAGGATAATAATTGTTAGGGTGTGTGAATGCAGTAGGTGTCCATTAGCTCTTGATAGTATTCATTATAGTTGGAGCTTGATGGCCACAAAGAAAGGGGATATTTTGGGTCAGAATAAGTACTGTCATTATTGTATTAAGGGTGGTGATATGCTCAATATTACAATTCTTATATTAAGATTGTTGATATATCTTAGTATAGGAATTATCATATTGGGATTGTTGATATGCCTCGGTACTTTGCATAAGGAACTATCCATTTGACTATCCATTATGTCCATCCTAGCTATTATCTTATCCCACTCATCAATTATCTTATCCAATTGATTTTTAATTTTATTGGACAAGTCAGGAGTATATCTAGCCTTGGTCTCATACCTATCCACATGAGATAATGACTTAGCAGTAAAATAGTAGCACAATGGTTTTTTATCCTCTTCTTAATAGGCCATTGTACTCAACTTTATATATAACGAAACAAATCATTATATATAATGAAAGAGTACTCTCTCTTTTTCTTTTTTTGTGATAGAAAATCATAACTATTTGATGCAACCTAATTACTAATCTAAGCTAAATGATGCACAACCAATCCTAGTATGTTGTTAAGGAACTGAATTGATTTATCTTTTGTTATTTGTTTTTGTTTTTCGCAAGTGCGCGGGCTATTGTGGTATAGCTAATGCAAGTACGGGTCGATCCCATAGGGACACACTTTAAGAATTTGGAGTTTTTAATAAAATTTAATTATTTAAAAATTAAAATTAATTTAAAAAAATTAATAAAAAGAGAAATCAACTTCAGATGTGTTTAATCAATGAATTCATAGAGGTCTAATCCATAGAAAACAAAATTTTAATTAAAATTTTAAGAAAATTCCACTTCCCTAGACTACTTATCTTCAATTTCTATAGATTTGGTATCCTAAATCATGATCAACCTTTATCAACATGTTTCTAGTATTTTAGATCAATTATCCACTAGAGAGATTAGGCAGATCCTAAAGATTTTGAGAGATCTAGGCTAAATAAGAAATTTAAGATTTGAAGGCTTAGACCTAATTTTAGATCCTCATATTAAAGATCAGGAATAGTAAAAGTGCTTTAGATTGCCCTATAAAATAGATTTGAAATTTGATTGAAATTTGGACATAAAACAGATGAAAAATTGATGTTCCTTGTTGGTTTAAGCTAAACTGTTGATTCGGTTATGCTTAAATAAACGAAATCTGATTTTTGGAATTATCTACGAATGAGTAAAGCATGAATAACACAAAACCTAGATAAAGAAAAAGATGAATTAGACTAAAAGGCAAAACAGGGATTCAAATGAGATTTTAATTTTTCTACTAAGGGCATAAATGGAATTTTTCATGAAACTTCCTTAAAATTTCCGTAAAGAGAAAAATGAAGAATATGGTTTGCCAGAGGGGATTGCTAAAGATGATGGAGAAGTTCAGATGCCTGGGAAGTGGAGCAGATGGGAGCAGGACCCGAGGAGCACATCATCAACTGGCCAACTGTCAATCTATTTGGGCAGAGGACGTTATTTGGGGAAGATGATGCCATGCTGGATTTGGTGGTGTCATACGATCCTGGTAGTTGCCTAATGTAGTGGAAAATAGAAGTGTTTCCTGGTCTGGTGGGCGATGGAGATGGTTGGGCTGGTAATTGATCGAGCAATGCAAGGTAACCTAGAAGAAGACGTCACAATGACGTTGTTGAGTAGAGGAAGACACCAACAGAAGGCAGAGAAGGTGTTAGGTAAGCAAAACTAATATGGGCTTAAGCTTGACTGGTGAAGAGTAAAACAGAGGGTGGACTGGTTTGGCCTTGTATGCTAGAAAAGCCAAATCTGGGCTTGTGCTTGGCTGGAGAACAACGGGAAAATTGGATGCTGGTGTTGAGGAGATGGGTTGTCAAACTAAAGGATAAAAGAGGGAAGTGGGAACGGGAGTGAAAGAGGAGAGGAGAGAGGCTGAACATGGTTCGTGAAAAAGAAAACAACAAGTTGAAAAGGAGGGTGCTGAGTGTGGAATGTAGGCAATAGCGGTGAAGGGGAGACAAAAAAAATTTGAGCAATACGATGACACAGTAGACAAATTAAATAGATGATGAATAAGGAAAGTCTAAACCCAGAACTCCAAAACTAAAAAAGACTTCCAAACTCCCAAAACTCCTACGACTTTTCCCTCTTTATAACTTTCCCTCCTTCCTAATTCTCCTCCCTTTATCTTTAGGATCTAGTTTCCTACCAAGAAACTTCCTCCTAACTTCCATTCTCATCTATGTTTCCTCTCCTTAATAGAATTCCTCTTTCTTTAGGAAACTCTTGCTTGATTGATCTTCAAGATGATCTACATCGTCGAAATTTAATCTAATCCACCCATTCCTCTTTTGATCGATCTTCACCATTGAACATCACTCTAAGTAATCCAACCCTCTTTTAGTTGATCTACAAGGCCAAAGACTAGATTAGAATTATCTAAACCATACATTAATCATCTACTTACCTCCATTTATCATTTGACTGTTGATTTTGATAATTTACTACTGGATAGTCAATTTGAGCTAAAATTCATAGATTACTTAAAATGTCAAATTGATGGGTTAGATGGTCTAATTAAATGTCTTTTGGCCAAAATTAAACATTTAACATTATTGTATAGGGTGGTAGCTTCTTAGACCTAGATCTAGACAACACTTCATTTTATCCAGATTTGGCTACTACTTAGTAGTTGGGTTCTACTGTAAAGTGGTTAATGTAATCCTCACATCAAGAGGTATTCAGACCTCAATAGACATCAAAAGAAGGCATGGAAAAATTACTTTGATTTTAAGACACCCAATATAACCACAGTGCTCAGAAGCCACTTGGGGTGGCAATAGATCGCATCCTTCTAAAAGGGTCTTATGACCTTGATACCCTAAGTCTCTTTATACTTTATTTTAAATTAATGTTCAAGGGTTGAGATCACAATATATAAGGATGTTGATTAATTCCTAGGTGGGCCTAGGAGCTGATAATGAAATCCAGTCCTTATCTTATAAGGGTTCTTGGGGGACCCTTACTATCATTAAGTTCCATTTCACCATAAAGTTGTAAATATGCAATGCAAAAGAAAAATCAAACTAATGCCTACCTATATGCTAAAGTTGGGACAATATAACCATGCAACCTATGCTTTGGTTATAGCTAAGCTTATGTTAACCTTTGTTAAACAGGTGCTAGAACTAATGCAATAATCCTAAGTATTATGCAACAGTTATAATGTCATACCCCCCACTTGCCCTATATTAATACAACCCATTTAAAAATTAAATAAAATTAAAATTACAATTACAATTACAATGGGCCTCACTACAATTTCACTCAAATCCTAATCTAGGAAACAATATAAACCTTATCTATGTTGATGAAGCCCTAGCCCACATGTTCACCATAGCTCCTTTGCTGATTTTCTTTGCATAAAAATCAAACAAATTAATCAATATAAGGAAAATAGAAAATAAATGCAAAAATAATGCGAAACACAAAACTAATGCACCCTAAACCTAGACTAGAGAAAATTAATCTAAAGTATTGTCCACTACACAAAAAGTTGCAACTTGCTAGCAATTGCTCCAAAAACTTGTTACAATTTTAAGTTAAAACTCACAAGTGCACAAATTGGTGTAGTAGTCCATGTGAGGAGGTTGATCCCACGAGGAAGAGAATGGATGTGAACTAGTGGTCTCTACTTAAATTATCTGACCTAGCCAATGATCATGAGATTTTTAACCTAAACTAATGATGCAAACTAAAAACAAATGCAAGATTTGAAAGATGGAATTATGCTAAAAGTAAACATGCCAAAATTAACAAATTTCTTCAAAACAAACTTTCCTAAATTGAAAATTTCTAAAACTGAATTTTAACAACATTCCTAAATCATGCAAGTCTAAGGAAGCTAAACAACAAATTCATAACTTTAATTTTCTAAACATGAAATTTATCAAGTATGACAAAATCAATACTTTCCTAACTATGAATTAGAACTAACTTAGATGTGAACTAGTTAAATAATGAAATCTAAACTAAACCATCAAACTAATTAAAGCAATTAATAATCACACCAAAAAAGATAACTACCCAAGTATCATGCATATGACCGTGGAATGATATACATGATTCCTTAGGTAGGAATGCATCTAATTAACTACTTTGAAAACCTAGAACTTCAATCTAACTCAAGCATCAAAGAAGCAATATAATAATTGACTTGGGATCTTGAAAAATCAAGTGAACATAAAATATAGGGTGCTGGAAATTAAACACAACAAATCATAAAGAAATAATCCAGCAGCACACTATTTTGAACATTCACTTACTGGAACATAAAAACCATGTAATTAAGCAATTCTATCACAAGTAAAAGAATGCAGGCTATTAACTATTGGACAAAATTATATATTGAAAAATTCAATCAACTTCATTAAATTACATTACAATCCATCAACATAAAACCTAAAATACATGTAATCCAAATCTAAAACTTGAGTCCTATTACAATGAATGCTACTTTTCTTAATCAACCTAGAACTTCAAGTTAAATCTTCTTCAGTGCTCCAGCATCAATCATGAATAAGCAAGCTTAGAATTAAAAGAAAATACACTAGAAAATAAAGGCAAACTTAGGGAACACTAAGGAAAGCAAGAAGGGATTTCAATGAAACTAAAGGAAATATAAAGGCAATGAAAAACAAGGAAAATGATAGATTCAAGGTGGCATTCTCTTAACTGTTACTTCAAGGGAAAGCAACCTTGGATCTTGAATAAACAAGCAACATGAACTAAAGGAATGGAAAAAACATTAACTAAGCAACAATGGAAGTTAAAAATAGGCAAGGAAAGAGAGAGATCAAAAGGAACCAACTAACCATTGAAGGAAGACTTAAAGGACAAGGCCTAGGTGAGGAACGCACTTGGGAAGGAGAAAACCATCTTGAAGAAGATAGTACCCACCCAAAGAAGAAAATTTTCAATGTAAAAAGGCAATGGAAAAGGAGGAGGAAGAGGAGGCCTTGTCACTTTAGAGGAGGCATTTTATTTCTTCCTTCCAAAAGTGGTCCTTGTTTGAATTCTTTTTGGGCTTTTAATATTTTGTTTCTTAAGTTTTCTAGGATTTCCTAAGGTCAAGGTGGGGTGAGGATGAAATATGAATAGGATTGGATGGCTACAATTAGACATTGAGGGCTGCCTAGGGTTTTAGCAAACAAGAAACACAGGACTTCCTTTTTGGGGCTCTTAAGGTGGGGAGATGCCATTTTTTTAGGAGGGGTCATCTTCCCCCTTCAAAAATCATTGAGGCCCTTTGGATAAGGAAAGTGGGATGGATGGGATGAGGTAAGAGATAGAAAATAAGGTGGGAGGAAAGAGATGGGTAGGAAAAGATAGGAAAGAGAAGTGAGATGGGGAAGAGTGATTGGCTAAGTGGTTTCCTAGGAGGTGGAATCAGTTGGATGGTTTGTATGGGAATTTAGGAAGGTGAGAGTCTTAGAAAGGTGGGACTCTTGAATGGAAAGAAAAATTTGTGTTGCATCTTAGTTGTGAGGTGGAAACTATAAAAATAAAAATAATAAATAAATAAAAAGTGGGAAAAACATTTTAAAAAAATGAAGGGCTATCTTCCTATTAGTCCACATGCTACTTTAACCTAGTGGAATTTCCCTCAATTATCTTCAAAATATCTGGATAAATCCCAAGGATAATTCTATGGATTCTCCTCCAATCGTGGCCTTCCATTTAGCTTAGCTCATGTGGCTTAGATGGCTAACTTTAATCGCTTCATTAGCTTGGCTTCATGGCTGGCTTAGATGACTTTCTTGGCTTAACTTAATGGCTCAATTCCTTAGCTTTGGTGGTTGGCTTGGCTTCATGGATGGCTTATATGACTTTCTTGGCTTAGCTTAATGGCTCAATTCCTTAGCTTTGGTGGTTGGCTTGGCTCCTTAGCTTGTAACCTTATTCATGGCTTGAGTATGGCTAAGTGACTTAAGTGAAACCCATGCAAAGGTGGTGGACTTGTATGGCTTGTGCATGGGCTCACTTTGGCCACCTTTTGGCTCTTTTAATTGCATCCATTGCTTTTCCTAAAGATGATCTTCATCCTTAATCTCATGTTGGATTGATGATTTTTAGGCTTAAACTCAATCTTTTGATCTTGATCTTTCATTTTCTTCTTGATTAATCTCAGCTGTCAAATCACAATTTAGCCTCTTACAAAAAGTTAAAAACTCTAATTAAATCCAAAATTTTTGATTAATCACATGCTTACCTCATATTAGCCTCTGGACCTACAAAATATCAAAATTTTGAGTTAGTAGGTGAAAAATGCATGTGTTACAAATTTTTATTAAAAACCCTCATTTACTCCTATAAATTATAACAATTGGGTAATTAATTTATTGGTTTTTATGAAAAATTACACACTTATCAATATT
Source organism: Warburgia ugandensis (assembly GCA_035236585.1). Taxonomy (NCBI): domain Eukaryota; kingdom Viridiplantae; phylum Streptophyta; class Magnoliopsida; order Canellales; family Canellaceae; genus Warburgia; species Warburgia ugandensis. The sequence continues at coordinate 54,093,601 of CP141133.1, read as the reverse complement.
GAAGTAGTTTAGTTATCAAAGTTATTTAAAAAGATTATAAAATAAAGAAAATTACAAATGAATGGAGGAAAATCTTTATCATACTAATTTATAAGAATAAAAGAGACATACAAAATTGCACTAATTATCATGGGATCAAACATATAAGCCATACCACAAAAGTTTGGAAAATTTCAATTGAGAAGAGGCTATGACATGAGACAACCATCACAAAAAACCAATGTGGTTTGATTCCTAGGATGTTTACCATGGAAGCAATTTTCCTACTTAGACAAGATAAAGAAATATAAGTAGAAGAAGAAGGATCTCCATGTGGTCTTTGTTGACTTAGAAAAAGCTAATGATATAGTCCTTAAAGAGTTAATATGGGTGGGGGTGGTTTGAGTGATAAAGGAGTTTCATAGGATATACATACATAATTAAGGATATGTATAAGGGAGCAGTAACAAATGCTAGTGAAAAGATCGATGATTTCCTTATCACAATAGGATTACACCAATGTCTTTTCACGTTGATTATGGATGAGTTAACAAAACATTTGAATGAGGCAATTCCATGGTGCATGTTATTTGTAGATAATTGTAATGCCCGAGCAATTTACACTACTTTTAACGAAAATTGGACATTCTATAGGAAATAAACTGAGTTAAATGTTTCACTTTATTTAAAATAATAAATGAAGGAATTTGTAAGGAAACTTGGTACCATTAGATTCTACTCAAAAAATAGAATCCAACGCCTCAAAAATCACTCAAAACGGAGTTCCTATGAAGAAGTTACAGCCGTTTCAAGATAGGGGTATTTCTGAAATTTAAACAGAAAACGTTTAAACCGAAAAAGGACGAAAAATGCAGGGGTCATTTTGATAATGGCACCCCCTGTCTTCTTCCTCCTCAGATCTCTCAAGAAACCCTCATCTCCCGATTTTTCCAAAGAGATCTGCCACTGCCATTGAGGGGCACCGCCTTTTCCCCTCTATAAAAAGCCCATCTCCCCCGCTCCAAAAACACATTTTTCCGACAACTTTTGGACTGGGGTTTCCAAAAAAAACTGGAAACCCGTCCCTCTATGTTTTCTAGCAACAGCCAGGCCAAGTCTGGCCGGCCATTCCTTTACCCATCTCCCCATTCCCCTTTTCTTCATCTGGTCGCAACAGAACGATGGGATTCCCCCTTCATCGAGTTTTCCCAGTGGCATGGGGTTTTCAGAACTGGAATGGAGGACTACTAGGCAGGGGGAGCGCCATCATCGGCTGCCCAGGTAAGCTGTCCTTCCCTTCCACTTCCCCAGGTAAAAACTAGGCCGGACCTAGCGTTTTCTGGCCAAAAATTGCAGAACCCAGGACTGGACCAATGAGGGAGATGATCCTGGGCATGGTGCATGATGCACACCCGACTGAGCCCATGGACGGACCCCAGGCACGCCACTATGCATGAGGGCATGCGACTATGTATGGGCATGGCCTCGGTGCGTCCCAGGCACAGTCCAGGTTCGACCGGGACGCATGGGCCGCCTGAGAGCCAAGGCACATTTCGACTATGCCAAGGTGTGTTCGCGCGAGATCATCTAGGACGCACGTCATAGCGCGTCACTTAGGCATGCTTGTGCATGTGCGAACACTGTCCCAGGTGCAGCCTTTGGGTATGTGCGCGATAAGGGGCACGGGTCCTAGCTTCACCAGGATGCATGGGGCGCCCTGGGAGCTGAGATGCGCCATGCTACAAGGTGCGTTCGTGTGATGATGCACGTCATAGCGCGTCACTTGAGCATTCATGTGCATGTGCAAAACATGATCCTTGGCACGGCCTTTAGGCGCACATGCACGTGAAGCGATCGCGGTTCAACCAGGATGCACGGGTGTCCTGGGAACTGGGACACGCGGACCTAATGAGACTTTAAAATTAGCATCATAGGACCATTTATAAAATTTAACTATTGAATAAGTAGGTCCATATTATAAGATCTAGCTTGACAATGAATTAGGCAGTTTAACTATTGAATAGTAGATCCACACCATGGCATCTAGCCTGATGAATGAATTAGGCAAGGACCTTGGACCCAATACGCAGAGCTAGCAATCTAACGTCTAAATAGAGTGAAATTAATGAGGACTCCTTGTGTCCATTCATACCCAGGAGTTTATAAATGAGACCCAGGGATGGGTTAAAGTGATAAAGGACGCGACTCCAGGAGACTTTGAGGTAGGTGCTCTATTGCTACTAGACTTTTTAAAAGAGACATGATTATTTTGAGAATGCATGTTTAGCATGACTTAATTTAGCATACATATGATAAATGCTTTATGCATAGATATTTTTGCAAATAATTGCATATACATTATGCATAGATATGTTTTGCAAACAATTGCATACATTGTATGATTTGTGAGCATTGAGTTTTTGAAAGATTGCATGTCCTTGAGGGTTACCAAAAGACGCTGGAGTGCCCAAAAGACGTTGGGTAGGCAGTTATGAGGGCCAGGCAGTTGTGAGGGACCCAAAGAGGATAAGTTTTAAAAAAGAGGTTTTCGCTTATTTGATCTGATATGATTTGGGCTGATAAGCTCGTGGGCGCTATGCCGAGAGGTTTGGGTTGGCCTCCAGCCTCTACCACTATTAGGTGGATGGGTACCACACCCAAAAAGGGCAACGTCCCTACTTCGACTACATGTGGTACAGGGGGCTACCACTGGTGTCACGGCACTGGGTCGAAGTGTCATATGTCCCGTGGAGGCATATGACCCTGTGTCCTCAGGTACCCAGGGACCACACAACGGCGAGGTCGTGGGCATAGTTGGACCCTATGGTTTGAGGATTTATTTGCATTGCATATGGCATGACATGAGGTTGGTTGACCATACTAGATATCCACGAGTTGTATTCAATTGAGCATCTTATGCCTATCATTATGTTTATGATATATGATACTTTTGACTTGGATTATGCTATTCTTTAAGTCGTTAGTATTCCAGTTTGACAGTGGTTTTTAATATTGATATTGAACATGATTGTTCGAACATGCACATGTTTTTAAGACCATATGATTTTAAATATAGCATGCATTGCAAAACTAGTAGTGATATACTCCTATTGAGTATAGTATATACTCACCCTATCCTTAACATTTTTCAGGATAGTTCCACTGACAAATAGAAGACACCTCAGGAGATATTAGTGCTACGAGCAAGTGAATAAATAAAGGAGACAACTATACATGTGAGTAAACTCTCTACCCTTTGGACATGTATTTGTATTAATTTACAGTTGGGCTGTGTGCTGTGACTAGAAAGACCTGGGGAAAAACACTTATGATTTCTGAAGTTTTTCAAAAACTACTTTGATTGTTGTGAAAGCAAATGACACTCGGGGTTTTCAAAACGAGTTTAAAACTAAAGATTTTCCGCTACATTGCATGGTTTTCATAAAATGGTTTTCAAATAGGGATGCATCCCACCTTAGGAATTAGATATTGCATTTAAAAATGCATGAGAAAACCCGGGTCGTCACAGTTGGTATTAGAGCCCAGGTTTTATCCTTTCACAACCAGTCCAGCATGTCCAAGGGCCATAGATAATAGAGGAAGTAGTAGAAATAGAAGAAGTAGAGATGACTACTTCTATTTGAGAATTACAATATTAATGCTCAAGGCATTTCACCATAAACAAATAGGTGAAAAAGAAGATGGGTCTAGCAAATACTTAGATATTGGATTGCTTGAATCCTATCAAAATCATAGGAAATAAGGATTGTTGTGCAGTGGTGCAATGATGAAATCTCATATAAGGATCATATTATGATGAGAATGATGAATGAAGATGTTAGTGAATTTATTTAGTAGATAGTTCTGACCTGTAAGAGATCAATCTCACCAAAGATAAGAAAATTGAAGGACCTAGATGGCTATCTTACCATCATAAAGAATATCAAAATATGAGTACACTATCACAAGGATATGATATAAGTATGATAGGGGATGTAAAAGACAGACTTTGAGAAGATTTTCATGATAATCTAAGAGGAATGAGAATGCAAGATGATACTGGGAGATAACTGTGACTTATACTAGATCACAAAGGTATGGATCTTGAAGGACATAGCTCAAATTTACCTTGATTGAAGTCTCATAAAGAGTGAAGTGCTATCGAATAATAACTACCTGAGTATTATGGAGCAAATCAAAAGATGTATACAAGTGACATATTATGTGATTAAGAAACATAACACGAATATGGTAGGGAAATGAATTCGATCGAGTCATCAAAAGATTTTGATGATAATAGATCGATCCTAACATGAACTTGTAAGAGAAGTATAACATGATCAAACATCAATGCCATTATTAAGACATTGTATGAATTTTATTGAGGCTATAAGCAATTGAGGATTTCAATAATCTCAAGATAGTTTAGAATTTCTTAGAAGCATTCAGTTTATCATATCTGTTAAGTAAAGGAGTAGATGCAGTATCGATTATATGCAACAAAGCACATGAAGACATTGATCTAGCTAGACCAAAAATGAGGATTTAGAAGAAAAGAGAGAAAGAGATAGAGATGTAACTATAAGTATTCAATGAAATATTGAATATTCAAAAGAAGAAGATCATGACGTTATGGAGATACATAGAATTCTATCATCTTGAATCCTATAGGAAGATAAACCAAACAATGCGAAGCAATAATACTAGATGGGTTGGTGATCTTATTGTAAGAGAGTATAAAAGAGAGAAAGCATATGGGGTTTAAGACTTTCAGTAGAGTATCGAATTTCAAGAGATTATGTGATAAGAAATTTTCAAAGAAGAATGGCGACCAACTAGAAATTAAATTCTACCAATGGTTTGATATCAATTATTACAATTAGATTCTTATCAGATCCATTAGCTTATGGGAAACACCAATGGATATAATAAAAAGGAAAATTTGGTGATATCCCACCTTGCCAATAAAGTATATTGAAAAAGGAATTAAGCCGGGACAGTGACTTGTCCATTTAGCAAGTAGGGTACCATCAAGGATCAAATTGAGGTCTTACTATCATGGATTAGAAGACCAGAAATCTTAAGACCATTATTTAGTCATTACCTTTAGAGTACTGTTGACTAAATTAAGGGATCCCACCCTAATTTATCAAGTATGTTAGTATCTATGAGTTAGTAATCGAAGTTATACACTCACAGATATGTTATAAGTCTTTAGACTTGAGTTTTCCTTGAAAGAAGTACTTGTTAGACTAAGTCATTTGAGGGTATGAGGTCAGTTGATTAGGCCACATCATAGAGGAGCTATGAGTACGATGAGGACAGTAGCAACTGAGATAGGAGCACAAATAAGAAGTGATCTAAACCAATGTGAAAGATTTTCCAAACCTGAATAGATACCATGACAAACCATAGAAATCACTGTGGGTCTGGAAGATGCTGATGACTTGGATTGAAAAGAAAGGTAGATAAGTACTAATCAATTTAGAGACCCTTGAGCTTATGACAAAGACATATTTGGAAAGAGACCAATAGGTAATCAAATAAAGTCTTTCTATATGTCTACGAAAATGTTCCATGCTTACTTGAGAATTTTTCAAATTTGATGATTTAACAGCTTCAGCATAACTTGATGTAGTAGTTATTGAACGAGAACTACTATTATAAGCTAAGTATGAGGAGGCACTTAAAGGATAAAATTTGAGGGATTGAGGAAATCACTACTTATAAGGATACCTCCTGACAATACAGACTGCATGATTGACAATAAAGCCTTGATAAAAGATTGCACAATATATTGACATAGGGGATGGAAGGAGAAAAGGTGAGATGGTCAACACGATATAAGGTGAGATTTGATGTTACGTTGCCTTTAGACAAATAGTGCATATACCAAGTACGAAAAATCAATTGAAGGAATTTCTTAAGGACTAACCCCACTAGATTGAGTATAGAACTTTTGACTGAAAAGGTTACGAAGAGAACCATCAAGCAAAGAAAGGACAAAGAGGATGATGACAAAGGATTCAACCATGACCTAGTAAGGGTACTCGGTTATGAATAATAGACTTTTTTGTATAAATGGGAACATTATTGGAAATCCTAATGACAAATTGATGTGAATAGTGAGATAGGCCTCTGGACAAAGACCTTCGACCCATGATGAATCGACTTGAGTTTGGATAAAATCTTCATAGAGTTAGGAAATTTTACTTTCAGTATATGATAAGGTCCTCGATGGAAGATGCTACTGATTGGCTTTCATTTTTGAATGTAACTTTGGTCAAGGAATAAAGTCACATATGGAAAACGACAGACAGTTGAAATTCGAAGTTAATCAAGGGTTTAGCTGTAGAGCACATGATACCATGTCAGTTATTGAAGTATCTTGGGGACAAATATAAAAGATAAGAAGCAAAGTTAGACACAATAGAAAGAAGGTAAATTTTTTGGACTCTTACTAATGACATATAACTAACCATTAGAAGGAGATATGGATGATGAAGAGATCACTAGATGAAAGACAAGAAGAAAAAGGGATCATCCTATAATATTCAAAAAGGACTATGAGAAATAGGATAATATGATCTTGAAAAAAGTATGGAGTAATTGATACATAATAAAGAAGCATGATCCTATGAGGAGACTATCCTATACATGATGAGAAAAGTATAGGCATCTAAAGATTTCAAGATAGATGAATTACAACTAGAACCGGTATTGTTAAACTGGCACGTGTGGGACTATGCATCAGAGTACGCAGCGAAAGCGACCCTTATAAGTAGAAGGAACAATAAAAATGATAAATTGAGGTTGAGCCTAGATTTGATTCCTAAGGGAAGAATGCATTCACCAAGAAGTTATCTAAGAGGCAAAATACCTTGAAGATGATAATTTATGGAATTTCGAGGACAAAATTCTTTTAAGGGGGTAATAATGTAATGCCCGAGCAATTTACATTATTTTTAACGAAAATTGTACATTCTATAGGAAATAAACTGAGTTAAATGTTTCACTTTATTTAAAATAGTAAATGAAGGAATTTGTGAGTAAAGTACCATTAGATTCTACTTGAAAAATGGAATCCAATGCCTCAAAAATACCCAAAACGGAGTTCATATGAAGAAGTTACAGCCGTTTAAAAATAGGGGTATTTCTAGAATTTAAAAAGAAAACGTTTAAAACAAAAAAGGACGAAAAATGTAGGGGGCATTTTGATAACGGCACCCCCTGTCGTCTTCCTCCTCAGATCTCTCTAGAAACCCTCATCTCCCGATTTTTCCATAGAGATCTGCCACCGCCATTGAGGGGCACCGCCTTTTCCCCTCTATAAAAACCCCATCTCCCCCGCTCCAAAAAAACATTTTTTCGGCAACTTTTGTACTGGGGTTTCCAGCAAAAACTGGAAACCCGTCCCTCTGTGTTTTTCGGCAACGGCCAGGCCAAGTCTGGCCGGCCATTCCTTTACCCATCTCCCCATTCCCCTTTTCTTCATCTGGTCGCAACAGAACGATGGGATTCCCCCTTCATCGAGTTTTCTCGGTGGCATGGGGTTTTCAGAACCAGAACGGACTACCAGGCGGGGGGAGCACCATCACTGGCTGCCCAGGTAAGTTGTCCTTCCCTTCCACTTCCCCAGGTAAAAACTGGGCCGAACCTAGCGTTTTTCGGCCAAAAATTGCAGAACCCAGGACCGGACCAATGAGGGAGACGATCCTGGGCATGGTGCATGATGCACACCCGACTGAGCCCATGGACTAACCCCAGGCACGCCACTGTGCATGAGAGCACGCCACTGTGTATGGGCGTGGCCTCGGTGCGTCCCAGGCACAGTCCAGGTTTGACCGGGACACATGGGCGGCCTGGGAGCCAAGGCACATTTCGACTACGCCAAGGTGTGTTCGCGCGAGGTCATCCAGGACACGCATCATAGCGCATCGCTTAGGCATGCTTGTGCACGTGCGAACAATATCCCAGGTGCGGCCTTCGGGTACGTGCGTGACAAGGGGCACGGGTCCTAACTCGACCAGGATGCACGGGGTGCCCTGGGAGCTGAAACACGCCATGCTACAAGGTGTGTTCGTGTGATGATGCACGTCATAGCGCGTCACTTGAGCATGCATATGCGTGTGCAAAATGCGGTCTCTGGCACTGCCTTTAGGCACACACGCACGTGAGGCGGTCGCGGTTCAACCAGGATGCACGGGTGTCCTGGGAACTGGGACACGCGGACCTAATGAGACTTTAAAATTAGGATCATAGGACTATTTATAGAATTTAAATATTGAATAAGTAGGTCCATATTATATGATCTAGCCTGACAATGAATTAGGCAGTTTAACTATTGAATAGTAGATCCACACCATAGGATCTAGCCTGACGAATGAATTAGGCAAGGACCTTGGACCCAATAGGCAGAGCTAGCAATCTAACGTCTAAATAGAGTGAAATTAATGAGGACTCCTTGTATCCATTCATACCCAGGAGTTTATAAATGAGACCCAGGGACGGGTTAAAGTGATAAAGGACGCGACTCCAGGAGACTTTGAGGTAGGTGCTCTATCGCTACTAGACTTTTTAAAAGAGCCATGATTATTTTGAGAATGCATGTTTAGCATGACTTAATTCAGCGTACATATGATAAATGCTTTATGCATAGACAGTGGTTTTTAATATCGATATTGAACATGATTGTTCGAACATGCACATGTTTTTAAGACCATATGATTTAAAACATAGCATGCATTGCAAAACTAGTAGTGATAGACTCCTACTGAGTATAGTATATACTCACCCTATCCTTAACATTTTTCAGGATAGTTCCACTTACAAATAGAAAACGCTTCAGGAGATATTAGTGCTAAGAGCAAGTGAATAAACAAAGGAGACAACTATACATGTGAGTAAACTCTCTACCCTTTGGACATGTATTTGTATTAATTCTGATTGAAATTTGTGTCTTTGTGGAAAGACCTGTGGAAAAACACTTATGATTTCTGAAGTTTTTCAAAAACTACTTTGATTGTTGTGAAAGCAACTGACACTCGGGGTTTTCAAAACGAGTTTAAAACTAAAGATTTTCAGCTGCATTGCATGATTTTCATAAAATGGTTTTCAAATGGGGATGCATCCCGCCTTAGGAATTAGATATTGCATTTAAAAATGCATGAGAAAACCTTGGTCGTCACAATAATATACTTTATTTGATAAGAAAAGGGAAGGCATAAACAAAAAGATAAATACTACTACTTAGGAGCTTTTAAAGTGGGTTAAAAAACTATAGAAGTCAATTATCAAAGTGGCTTCTATTGAGTCGACTTGGAAAATTGAAAAGAGAAGAAGAAAAAAAATGACTTTAAAAGTTTGAATTTTAAAGTTAATTACATAACATGCTTTAAAAGTATTAAAATTTTCTAGTTGGTTAATGAAAACCTACTTTTAAATTTTGAGACTCTTAAAGTCGATTTACAGTTTCATACTTAAGAAAACCTTGATTGTGGATACCATTTTAAGAAAGAATTGAATAACCAACTTGAAAAGTTCAAAATTTTATAGTCCAAATTCTAAACTCTGACTTTGAAACATTCCAGAAAAAGTTAAGAACTTTTAAAGTCAAAATTTGGAATTCCAACTTTAAAAGTTCTTGAATTTTTCTTTTCTTTTCTTTACACCACAATCACTACCTACATTTCTACATATATTTAATGTTCTACCTACTACATTGTTCTTGCAATCTTTAAACACATGAAAAAAGAAATATACATTCACTTCCACATTCGATAAAATATCCAAATTCAACATCCATCCTCATCTATATAAGAAATATGTAGCCTTTTCCCATCTTAAAAGACTTGATAAAAGAAACCACAACTCATTCGCTACAACCTCCACCATTCAATTCATTTACAAGTATGTCCATACACACATACCTATTTAATTCCACAATACAACTTCCCTTCATTGATCCCATAAAATATATATCCTTCAATGAAAATGATGAAAACTAGAAGAACACATGCACGTCAATAAAAAGAATATTTTATTAGCGGATAATATAATTTACATTAATGTAGTTATCCAATTATTTTAATTGAAACTCATTACATACTTAGCCCATTCACTTTGATTTTGTTAAAGTTTTTATTTGACGTAACTCTTCTTGTTTCTCCACTCAAAAAGCACAATAGCCTACAATACAATATACTTAATTTAGTTGACACATTGTTTTGAGTTGAAATCCATAAAAATTTGTGAAAAAGTTATAAGATTATGACCAATAAAAGGTATCTTACCCTTTTTAATTGGGAGACCCAAGCACCATCAAGTACTAGGGTTCTTATGTAACTCATCACATACTACCTACATTCCAATCAAATTGTTGCCTAGGGTACTATGCAATGAAGAAAACAAAAGGATTAATAAATATCATTTCTAATATTGTAAGTTTAGTTTACAAAAGACAGTAAATAACTATTTTCTACCCCTCAACTTTCTTCCAAGTGAGTTTTTTATAGTGGCACAGTCTCAATTACATTAGCCTACATTAATAATGCACTACATATTTATATTTCAAATGTATTGATACAGATAAAAAATTACTTATCTATACATAATATATTAAAAGATTAAAAGCTTACTTATTTATTATTTCCACAAGGGCAGGGCAGATGTCATCATCATCAAGACCTTAGCCCAATTTGGAGCTAGCCACATGAATCTTATTCCTCCATTCCTCTCTATTAAGTACCATGGCTTCATTAAGTCCCAAAGTTTTTAAATCCTTTTTCACTAGCTCTATCCACATTCTTTTGGGCCTTCCCCTTGCCCTTTTAGAACCTTCTACTTGCATTGCCTCACTCCTAACTGATGTCATTTTTGGTCTCCTTTGGACATGTCCAAACCATCTAAGTCTAATCTTCTTCATCTTGTTACCTATTGGTAGTACCACTAAGTTTCCTCTAATGTTTTCATTCTTAATTCTATCCTTTTTTGTCTTACCACTCATCCATCTCAACATCCTCATTTTTGCGACACTCATCCTATGAACATGATGTTGCTTAACTTCCCAACACTCCGATCCATAGAGCATGACCAGCCTTATGACCATCCTAAAGAATTTTTATTTTAGTTTGAGTGACTGTAATGACTCCATTTTTGTAACCTTGAAATCCCATGTTGGTAATGAAAAGTTCACTTTTTGAGATGAGGGTATTTTGGTCACTTCACTGTTCACCCTGACTAGACCCAAAAATTTGGTCCTTAGAATAGGAATCTTAGGTGTGTCTCAGAAAAAGGAATCCAACAAGACCAGAATCACCCAAAACGGAGTTAAAATGAGCAAGTTATGGCCCTTTGAAGTTCAAGGGCAAAATTGTAATTAAATTTAAAACGAATTGGCCTGAGAAAACAGGGACCCGTTTTGATACGGGCACCCCCTTCTTCCCAAACATATTGCATCAGAATGTTGGTGTGCAGGGGGGAAACCACCGCCATTATAAAGGTTTCTCCACCGCCATTCCATGGCAGTGGAAACCCCCTTCCAGAACCCTCCTTAAGCTCTATAAATAAAGCTCTTGGGCGCCTCCAATGGCAGCCAAAACCCTAGAAAAAACCAATCTTAGAGTTGCAGGAAAGAGAAAAAACCGTGAAAAATACCCAGCCACAAACTAGGTATGCCTTAAACAACTCTAAACCCATCTCCCCCTCAGTCTTAAGTTGAATGTCCCTAAGTTTTTGCATGAGAAACCATGCAAAACGGGGCTCTAGGGAGCCACAATAGACCCAGGGCAGGTGCCTGGGGCTTTCTAGTTAGACAGGGTCAAACCAGGGCATCCTGAGGATGCCCAGGTCACCACAGAACCAAAATGCACCCAATGCGTTAAAGGGAACCTGATGGGCACGTCCATGGACGCAGCCGTAAATAAGAAAAGGGGCGGAGGCCCGATGCGTCGGCGGACACGCCCTGTGGGGCGTGTGCTGCTGACGCGGGACGCGTCAACGTCTCGGGCACCCACCTCATGTGGGCCTGTGATGGTGACGCCACACGTTCCTCGTAAGCAAAATGCACAGCCTAATGATGCCCGAGAGTGTGCGACCACAGGTGCGTCCCGGGAGCGGTGACGCAGGGCCCATTTTGGGCCTTCTATGTATTCTTAACACTAAAATACCCATAACTTGAGTTCTAAGACTCCGATTGAGGCGCCGTGAGAGCCGTTGTATCTGTATCGACTGTGCAGACACACCCAAACCATAAAATACCTGATCAAGCCCCTATTTAAGGTTGGAATGATCCTTAAACTATGATAGTGGCGCGGGGCCACTAAACTTTTGTAAACCTGACTATACCAAGGCCTAGTTAGGGACCTTAGGAGACCCTTAGGCATGGGAATGAACCCTTAATCGCTAAGTAGTGCGGTAAACTATTCTAGAACCTATAGAAATAGGCCAAGCTAACCTTTTTCCCCTAATCCATGTCCAAGAACGTACGAGGACAAGGGGACTAGAGTGATCAAACCAGGTAGGTGTCCTATCGCTACTAGACTTTTAAAAAGAACCCATGATGCTTTGAGAATGCATGTTTTGAGTCATGGTTGCTTTTCTAATACATGTTTTAAGTTTTCAAGTTACATGTCATGTCTTTATGTGTATATCATATAAACTTATGTTACATCCTTATGCACATGTTCATAAATGAACTTAGGATGCATATGAAAAATACATTGCACATATATTGCCAAGACATGTGTTACATGCATAGAAATGTTTTGAAAAAGGATTCTTGTCTGCATGATACATGCATAGACATGTTTTGAAAAAAAAACAAAAAGGTTCTTGCCTGCTTGATAGTATATGATTTGGGCTAGTAAGCTCGTGGGTGCTATGCCGAGAGGTTCAGGGTGGCCTCCCAGCCTCTACCACTATAGGTGGAAAGGGTACCATGCCAAAAAGGCTTGTCCTCACTTTGATTGTTGTGGTAAACGAGGACTACCACTGGAGGTGTCACGGCACCCGTCGAAGTGTCATATGCCCCGTGGAGGCATGACCGAGAGTTCCTAGGTACCCAGAGACCACACAGTGCCGAGGTCGTAGGCATAGTGTGCCCTATGTTTTTGAGGATTTACTTACATGCATATGGCATGACATGAGTATGGTATACCATAGATCCATGAGTTGGATTCAGTTGAACATCTTATGCATATCATAGTATATGTTTATGATATCTATGTTACTTTTGATCATCACTTCCATTGCACCTAACATGATCTAAGTCCTTACCCTTTTGTTCTCTTATTTTTGCAAGTTTAAACACATCTTTCACACCTCTTGTTTGTAGTATATTATAAAGGTCATCATATGCCATAAGTTCATACTCACTTACTATTCTCTTAGCAACCTTTTTAACATTCTTATACTATTCATAGTTTTCATTATTTCTAGTCTTGTACCATGATTTAAAATACATGCATTTTTCTTTAATAACTTTTTACACTATTTCACTCAACCACCATGTTTCCTTTACTAATATCATTTTACTTTTAGATACTCCTAAGACGTCTTTTGCCACTTTCTTAATGGACTCAGCCATATTAACTGACATGGTGTTTACTTTTGTTTCATAGTTCCATTTTCATTCTACCATCAACTTATTTGTGAATGAGGTTATTTTCTCTCCTTTTAAGTTCCACCACTTAGTTTTTGGATACCTATTAAGTTCATTTTATTTCTTCCATATTTTCATATAGATATCCATTACCATTAACCTATGTTGTGAGGTTAAACTCTCATTGGGCAGGATGGACATGTTATCCATAATAATCAAAAATGAAAGTGTGCCCTCCATGCACATCCAAATTGAGTAGCATCCAAATGAAACCTATATAAACAATAATATAAATTACAATTAAAGTTTACAATCCTTAGGAGTAGAACATAAGTTGGTAAGAAAACAAAATAAATAAATAAAACTTACTAGCTATTGTAGGGAATCATTAAACCTTACCCTTGGAGCACCAGAAGAACCTTGGTAACGTATCATCAACTCGCCTCTCCATTAGCCATTGCTTCACTACTTAATGAATGATGCCAATGTCAAGGAATTGTTAAAGTACATCCTCACCTCAAAAAGGTTCATTGCATCATTTAGGAAGATGCATAAAAGAAATACTTAGTACCTACCATTAAAAATAATATGTAATGTTAAGTGTTATAGAACTAGATATTTGCATATACCTCATGTAGGTGGCAATGTGAGGGTGCTCGAGTTGACCCCATTGAAAAACTTGTAATAGGTCATCTACCATAAGTAGCACTTCAACAATGACATGGGCAAGCACTCATCCTTGACCATTACGAGGTTGATTGCCCTATCTTCATTGATGAGTCCTTAGAGTAGCCTCAGGGATCAAGGCATATTGGTGGGACTTCCACGCAATCCTTAGATGGCTATAAAAGTTGTAGAGATACTTAGTTAACATTGATCATTGACAACATTCAATTTTGTGATGAAAACTAATTATAAATAATAATATTGATTCCAATAGCATGATGGTAGCTAATGGTGCAAAGGTGGGCAACCTCAATTGCACTTTCTATTGCATTTGAGCAACTTTAGATACATTCAATAAAAATTAAATAGAAGCCGATAGCAAAAAAATGTCATTGGGAATGGTGGTATGAAAAGATATGTATCAAAGACTCTTTGGGAATGACAAATTCCTCCACCCAAGCAAATGATACGCAATAGCCTACCCAACAGTTACAATATTTTTCATTTCTAAAGGAAATAATATCCTAGCATTTGCATTCAAAGCCATGGTAATTGACACACGCTTAGTGCGCAAAGGCATACTAATTTCTTGTAAAAATGGTTGATTCAAGCTCTTATCATGAACCAAGTGCAACAATATTTTGAAGGGTATCCAAGGCCAATAGGCATTCACCCACCAATCAGAAATACCTCATAAATTAGAAAGGTTGAGATTTGAGAATTACAAAAGAATAATTAAAAAGTTTTGATGTATATGTATATACCTCATTGGCTAGAATTTCTCTTTTGAAGGGTGTAGGTTATCCTTCATGAACTTCTTCTGTAGAAGAATTGCAGCTAGCATTTGATTGAGGTAAAAGCATAACATGAGAATGAGATTCAAGGGTATGAGAAACTACCTCCAAACCTCCTTCATGCAACTGCCTAAGTACATCCATTTTTATCATTTCATATCTCCTTATAGGCCTCCTTATCTTTAAGTGCAGATATTTTTCACCCAAAGAATTTGGATCAAACAATACCATACCCTAGGCCCCTTACTCAGCAATGGTGATCCTTCTTATTGCCCACAACCTCATATAGGATGTCATTGTTTGCAACAATGCTATTGAGAGTTCCTATACTTATGCTTTCTTAGGTAAATATGTCCTATAAAATTTAATTATAAGGACATGATCAATTCAATTAATTAATTGTATAAAATTCAAGGTAGTCAATGGTAGACAGGTGCAACCACTTAAAATATGAGCATCAACTTCTATAGTAGTTTCATCTATGAAAGTTTGGGTGTTATGGTCCACCAAATGCACCATCTTCCAAACAATGCAGTCAATGGGATCTATTGTCCCAGTTCTCTTTTGCTATCAAGCAAGATAATATAGTTAGGTAATGGCATGTATATAACAATAGTATAGTTTGAAATGAATAAACTATCATATATACTTATTTTGCATTCTTCTAAATGAGTGCAGACCAACCTAGAAAGGTGGTGCTGAATATTGGTTTCATGCACCTTTCTCCCTCTCGCACTCTTTGCGTGCATATTTGTATGTATGTAATTAAGTGCAATAATCACATCTTATATGTAATTAATTAAATGAAACAATGTTTTAAAGCATAACTCAAATTTAGTGAACATGACCTTTACAAATTCATTCCACATGTCCTAGTCTATGACATAGGGATAAACGACTAGAACTATTTATAGCCTCGACGGATCATTGACATATGGAACTATGTGATTGTAAACAAGGTAATTCTTCCATGTTCTCCACTGCTTACCAATTCCTTACAAAACACGCATCTTATTTTCCTCAAGTACCTCAAAGGAAATCTACAGAGTACAAAGCACATTAATATATTTGAAAATAAGAAGATAAGGTATGTTATATATTATATAATACATAATATTTTTGCATACCTTCACCATCTCCCATATTGAATCTTTTATTACTGGTGACACACGTCTCCAATAATCTATCATGATAGGCACCATTGTTCATATTGTGGAGCAAAGGAAACTATTATAAGATGCTACATTGTCACCTATCTCTTGCCTCTTACTATTGTATGAAATAGTTTCTTTAATTCCCTTTCATTATCTCTTAATAATCCTTTTCATTGTTGTTCACCCCCAGCGCTTTCCCTTTTGATTGCTACTGAGGTTGGCCTCTTATTCATGTTCTTCATGTTGTTCATATTCTTTATGTTTTCCAAATTTCATCTTTACTACAAAGAAGGAGATAATGAAATCAAATAGTCCATGTAATGCATGCAGAGAAAACAAAAGCAAAACAAAACATAAGAAACATACTTTTTTTAGTACAAAGGTGGCATTAGCTTATGAATTTTACAACAGTATTTAAATAGAAATCATGGCATATAGTATTCATTTTAATTTTCTAAGCTAACATAAATAGAGCATGTAAATTACTATGAATTTATTCATGTAAATATTTATGGATATAATATAAGAGCATGTAACAAAATGAAAAATTAGAGACTTTACCTCTTACACACAAATGAATCAAAATTAAGCTCCAAATGATTGATGACAAAGATGTGTTCCAATATCCTTAAACCTTAAAGCAAAATAATGGACATGATTAAAATAATCTACAATAGAAACTCAAGACAAAATAAAAAATACAAGGGGATGTAAATGCAAAACTCACCAAAGCCTCTAAAAATATCTTAAACCTCCAAGGCTTCAGTAAAGACTACCTACAATAGAAATTATCAGTTAAAGTAAATATAGAAGTATAAACCATTATTGACATGCTCCTTTCCTATTCATAACCACTTTTAACTTCAGGACACATCACATTCAATTGAAAGATATCTATGTCATATCAAACACTAATTTCAATTGGAAACTAAAACTTCAAGAAACCTCATATTCAATTCATTGTATTCTACAATGTAAAATGAAACATTTGGGTTATGGGTAATCAAACATGTACACTACTAATTTACAACATTAAACTTCAAGGAAATAGAAGTAAAAACAACACAACGCCAATTCTTTGAAAACTACAAGTATTTCTACATGCACGTGAATCTCATTTCATTGGAATTACAAGCATTTCCACGTGAATGTGAATCTCAATTCATTGGAATTACAAGTATTTCTACATGCACATTGATGTCAACATGTCAAGAAGTAATGATAATTCTTGCTCACAAGAGAAAATCATGAAAGCCATGCATTTGAACAAATCTTTGAAGTAATTAAAACTGACATTTTAAAGTCACTTCTTCAAATATTTTCACACTCACATTTATGGATTAATCATTTCCTACACACGAGTCATCAAAAAATCCAAAGTTTCTACTACATATCAATCAAAACCAACCAAAACTAATTGACCGCATAAACTAACAAAAAAGAATCCAATTCAAGATGAAAATTTCATTCAATAAGAAAATTCCTTGGATCGAACTTCTATCTCTAAACAATATGATAACACTAAACCACCTCA
Organism: Warburgia ugandensis; assembly: GCA_035236585.1. Taxonomy (NCBI): domain Eukaryota; kingdom Viridiplantae; phylum Streptophyta; class Magnoliopsida; order Canellales; family Canellaceae; genus Warburgia; species Warburgia ugandensis. Next base: position 54,075,874 of record CP141133.1, on the reverse strand, counting down.
CACTCAATAGCGTCACCAAAGCATGGGGAGAAGAATAGAAAAGCCATCCGCTAGTCTATCAACCAAGAAAGTAGAAGATAGAACACACTTAATCATCAATGTTTGAAATAAAGCAAAACAAGAGTAACATATATGTAATAATAGTTCCAATAAGGGTGTGAATTAGCACATTAAATTAAAAAACTAGATGACAACATCTACTCCAAAAATTTGTTGCTAATTTGTTGCTTGAACATTTATTAAAAATATATGCTAAAATGCAATTTACCTTTGTAAAAAGAAGAATAAGTGTTAACCCACTGAAAAGGTAGCTTTGCACTTTCTCTAAATTTTTGAAGTTAAATTGTTTCACTAAGCATAAAGTATACTAAATAAAACTAATAAGATTCATAAATAAAAAAACAAAATCCTACACACACATCATTATCCTGCTTCAGGGCTATTTATAAGAGTATGTTGTCCAAACCAAAGCCAAACTGTAGTTATCATCCATACTTTTGGTGAATAGAAAGCTTACAATATTAATTTAAGAGAATCCAACATAAGCAGTTCTCATATGCCAACTGTTTACTTAAATAACTCCACCTAGCTGTCAACACTAAATAAGAGAAGACAAAAGAATAAAATTGGAATAGAAACTATAGAAATAAGCATAGATCCCATACACCAAAAAAGAGAAATACTTAATGCAAACTAAGGACCAGATGCCTTACACCTACCATTACAACAAACACAGAAAGAAATTATTCACAATAATTCTACAATAATAAAATTCTAAGCTAAAACGTCAGAAAAAATCAAGATCGACTAGGACAGAATGGGGAGGGGGAGGGTTGCACGCATGACCTTCTAGCAACAACCAAGGGGAGAGAGGCGGGGGGAAGGGTCGTGCACAGCCATTGGTGACTCACTAGGGCAGAGAGTTGGGGAAGGGTGGGTCACATTCACAAAGAGAGAGGGGGGGTCACACGCAGGCCAATCAGTGACCAAGGAGGATGGAGAGAGGGAGAGAAGGGGAGGGGGTCACATGCATGACCAGTTAGAATAAGGAGGATGGAGAGACAGAAAGGGAGGGGGACTAGGTCAAATGCATGTTGGATGGAGACTGAGGAAGAGAGAGGTTCATGACCATGTGTAGGACCAGCCAGTTATTGAGGAGGAGAGAGGAGAGGGGGTTGGGCATGCACGCATGGCCGGTCAATGAGAAGAAGTACTAGAGAGAGGGGGAGGGGTACAAGGTTGCGCATGCTGATGTTTTTCATAGTGGACAGGCTATTATAGTATAGCATACGCAAGTACAAGTTGATCCCACAAACACACTTTAAGAATTTGGAGTTTAAATATAATTTAATTATTTAAAAATTAAAATTAAATGAAAAAAATAACAAAAAGTGCAAACAAACTTCAAATGTGTTTAATCAACGAAATTACAGAGGTCCAATTCAAAAGAAATAGAAATTTAACTAAAAAAAATCACTTCCCTAAACTTCTTATCTTCAAATTCTTTAGATCTGGTCCCCTAAATCATGATCAACTTTCATAGACATCTTCCTGGTGCTTCTGATTAATAATCCTCTGGATGGATTAGGCAGATTCTAAAAATTTTGAGAGATCTAGGCTAGATAAGAAATTAGAGAATTAATGTCTTATATCTGAGTTTAAATTCTTAGATTGAATATTAGTACTAAAAAACAAGCCATAGGGAGCCCTAAAAACAAGATATGAAATTTTATTAAAATTTGGAAGTGAATTAGTTGAGAAATTGATGTTTTCTTGTTGGTTTAAGCTAAATCGTTGATTCGGTTATGCTTAAATCAACCAAAATGTTATTTATGAAATTATCTTAGAATAGGGTAAAACCTGGATAAGCAAAACATGCATAGGGAAAAAGACAAAGAAGGATTCAAATGAGATTATAATTTTTAACCAAAGGGTCTTTCTAGAATTTTCCTAAAATTTTAGTTTTAAACGAAAAATAACAGAGGGAGCCCATCAGGGAAGACGACAGTGATGGAGGGAGAGAATGGAAGGGGAGATGAGGAAGAGGGGAAGAGAAGGAGAGAGGAAACTCGGATTGGGTTTCCGTATCTGGGCCGTCTGATATTGGTAGATGGCCGGTGAAGCTTGGCAGACAAGGGGGCTTGGGATCGATTGCGGATGAATGGTTGCCTTATGGTGCGCCGGTGGCTATGATTGGAGAGGTGCGATGTAATATCCTTAACTTTTAGGATAAAATAGGAAATTATTAAATAAATAAAAATAAAAATTTATAGATAGAAATTTTTCCTGAAAACATAAGAATTAGAAAGTGCTCGTCGATACGAATCCAACGCCACCAAGAACGCGAAAAACGAAGCTCAAACGAGGGAGTTATGAGCCGTCGAAGTTGTAAGGGCAATTTTGTGTGGAAAGAGACGTGTAGGGAAGAGTTTCTCTTCCCCAAGACTCTAAAACCCTATATCTATGCTCCTCTAGGAGCCAAAACGCTCCACTTTGAGCGTTTTCTCTGAGTTTTTACGCAAAACCCTAGCCCTGCAAAACTTGGATTTTCCGGCAAGTGGAACCCCGGCAACACGAGCAACACCATCCAGGCGCAAGGTAAGCCTCAAATCCATGTTTTTATGTATTTATTAATTAGAAAATTTATTAGGAAAGTATTTAAAAATTAGGAAAAATCAGATATTTTGGGAACCTGTGTGCACACTACTGTTGGAGCGTGATTTCATGGATCAAACCCCATCCGTTTGAAAATCGCATCATCCAACTAGTGTACAAGAGACCCAAGAGCGTACCCTTTAAATTTGGGAGTGATCCAACGGTGGATTTCTCCAGAAAACGTAAAAACCAATACCTAGGGATGATTTTAGGAACTTGGAAAAAATCATTTAAAAACCATGTTTTTTGGAAAAATCAGTACAAAAGGAGGGAATAAATGGATTCTAGAGAGAATTCTGAAGAAAATGGTGCAAAAATCACGCAAAACGGAGCTCTGTAGCTCCGCCGGAGGCGACCGGAATCCGGTCGTCTTCTCCGGCGTCGTCAACGGCGTCGGCGCCCTGGCGCTGACGCCAGGATGCAGTCGAGGACGCACAAAGGATGACGTCACATGACATCGTCGTCGCACGCGTGCGTAGAGCCGTGCGCGTGCAGGGGAAAGCCGGATGGCAGTCACGGTGGGGCCGGGACGCGGCGCATCTTGGCGACCGTGATGCATGCGCGCATGCGTCACGGTGCCGAAGACGCACGGCGCGCGTCCCGTACATGCGTTACCGTCTTCGTGCGCCGGTATACACCGGTGTAAACTGGCAAAAAAGGGGCGCCGCCGGTATAAACCACCTTATGGTGGTCCAGCAGGCCTCATTTAAGCGTAATTTTTACAAAAACTGGATTTCTGGGAGCTAGAGAGGTCCAAATCACGATCCGAAAGAGGCGTTGTGACCGTATTGACGATGCGGACCTAGTTTTAACTTAAAAACTTAGAAATGACCACTTTTTATTTAGAAAAATTTTTAAATAGTGATGTGACATGTACAGGTGCACTTGAATATACCAGTTAAAGGGAGTTATTAGCAAGCTAGTGGTCTCACACTGAGGTAGGTGACGACAACTAATGTTTTGCCTTGATTTTTAAATCATGTTTAAACATAGCATCTTGTGTGATTGTGTTTTAAAATGCAATTATTATTTACAGTGGATTTCATGCGACATTGCGTACAGGATGGTTATTCCAAATTGAAATCTTTTACTGAATAAACTTATTTAAAATGCTTTTACAAGCATGATGTTAATTAGTTATGCTTAATTAGAAACTTAATTCTTATTATATACATAGAAAATGCATGGATTTACATGGAAATGAGAATAGAGGCTTATTAGCTGGTCCTTTTATAGGCTAACCCCAGGATGAGGGGCATGTCTTGGGGATTGCAAGCTATAAGTGCTCTTGAGTTTTAGCATATACATATGATTTTCGTGTTTTATATTTGATGACGGGTGCTCTTGCCCGGTGGGCGTCATGCTAGGAGGGATAGGGCCGGCCACCCACCTTCCGAGATTATGATGTGATGAGTTTGTGATATGATAGACACCTGCCCATAGATGGCATTCGGTAGGGGTTTGGTAACATGGATAGTCCACACTACCGGTCTGAGCCTTTCCATGGGGACAGACGCTAAGTCTCCCGTTATGGTGTCGACTGGGAGCGGCGGTGGTTGATACCCATGGAGGGTTGCCACTGCAGCATGATGGCCCATATTCTTATTATGTGTGCATGTATGATGAGCATGGTTATGGATGATATGCCTGGGTGTGACGACACTCAGAGGTTGACTATGTGTACTCCTGATCAGGGATGTTAGTGCGATGTGGTGGGACCCATTACCTTAGGGTGCCCTTATTCTGGTTGTATGCTCCATTTTATTGATTCATGTCATGTTTTAACTCCTTGAATTTTATGTTTTAGCATATGGAATAAATTGGCATTTATTGAACATGGCATTATGATATCACTATTTTCATAAATGTTAGATTTTTCATCAATACTGTTCATTATTTCTTTCATTTATTACATTAATTGTCTATGTAACTACACAAGCGATAGCTTGCTGAGGCATTGCTTTGTTTTGCAATGCCTTAGATCTCGAGCGCGACACCAGGAAAGGAAAAGCGGTTGATAAACCTTGAGAGCTGCTGAAGACTAGTTTTCCCTATAGTTTTAGACAGTATATGTGAGTCATTAGAGTGGATTATCATTTGAATTTTATTATGGACTGCATACTTTATAATTGGATGTGATTTAGATCTTTGGACATATGTTGGACATTTATATGGGATGTTATGATGGATAGACCCTGGGCCATATTATTATTGTCTTTTGGACGTTTATTTGATTTAAAATAAAGGCACCTATATATTTGACGTTGATTTATACGCGATTATTTATTTATGTTTAAATTACATGTACGCCATTTTGAGAAAGGAAAACTAACACCCGGAGTTTTTAAGATAGGTTTATTAAAATGTTAAATAAATCTTTTCTCATGGGATCCCAAATGCTCTTATTTAAAAAAACATTGTTATTTTTTTTTAAAATGTCTTAAAAATCCGGGGTGTTGCATGCGATGATGGGTTTGTGAAGACGACTGGATGATGATCGGGCTAAAGAACGTAGACCAAGCTCTTCCAAGTGCTCCAGGCATTACTGGAGCCGGTGATCTGGGCCGAGGACAACCTGGTGCAATGTTGAAGCAATGCCCAAGAAACGCGAGAGAGAGAGAGAGAGAGAGAGAGAGAGCCAGAGACAATTGTCATCTGGCCGGTCAGTACTGCTTGTTTGTGGAAGACGGGGACGATCTGGGCTCGACTGGTGGAGGGCAGGCGATGCTTGAATAGAGGACACGGTCTATGCAATCAGAGAGAGAGAGAGAGAGAGAGAGAGAGAGAGAGAGAGAGAGAGAGAGAGAGGAGCCAGTTGACTGGTGATCAGAGGTGATGCTTTGGGGTTCGGACAGGGGAGGAGAAGAAACTGGGCCAGAGGGAAGAGAAAAGGAGCAGTGCATGCAAGAGAGAGAGAGAGAGATTACTGACAGAAATGGGTGTGGGTGGAACAAAGACCAGATGAGAGGAGTAGAGCAGAGAAGAGGGAATATCCGGTCTGCCCTCGTAATCGAAGCAGAGGCTCACTGGCTAGGCCTATGCGGTGCCACACTCACCAGTGGCTCGCCGATGGGGAGAAGTGAGCAGTGACGGCTAGTGGAGAACAAAAGTGAGACAGAGGCAGGCAGGTAAAACGTGAGAAAGAAGGGAGAGTGGAGAAAAGATAAGCGTGGAGAGGGCTAGGCAGTGAAGGAGATGGTGGGAGGTGTGACAGAAAAAAAAGGTGATGAGAAGAAGAGAAAGAAGAAAAGAGTGGGAAGAAGGGGAGCACGAGAGAGAATAAAAAAAAGAGAGATATGGAGATTAAGAGAAGGGGGTGGGGTGGGGTGGGGAGTATGTAAAAGAGAAAAAGAAAGGGTGGAGAGAAGGATACGGTGAAAACAATGAAAGCAACCTTCTTGAAAAGAAAGGAGTGGCAAGGAAAAAGTGAAGGAAAGGCAAACCAAAACTCTCCTCCTTAGAAACCTTCATATTCTGCTTTGTTAGAGATCCGGTCCATTCATTTCTCTCTTGACCCATCTATAATATTGAAATTCACTCTAATCCATCATGCCTCTTTTGGTTGATCTGCATCATTCAATATCGATCTAAGTTATCCAACCCTCCTTTAGTTGATTTGTTAGATCAAAGACTATATTAGAGTCATCTAAATCATACATTAAGCATCTGATTAGCTCAAATGATCATCTAACTATTAATTTTGATAATCTACAATTGGATGGTCAATTTGAGCTAATTTTCATATTTTATCCAAAAATCATCAAATTAATAAATTAGATTATCTAATTAAATACTAAACTATGGGTCTTTTGGCCAGAATTATACACTTAACACACCCCCTAACTAGTATTTTGCTAGTCTTGAGCAAAACAAGTAGAAAACTACTTTACAAAAATTTGTACAAGGTGCCACTTTCGTAGGAACTCATGATTGCACTTAGCACATGCAACAAGCTATTGAACTGCTAGGTTACCCCTGGTGGACGAGTTAGGCCTCGTGAAGGTTTGCAGTGAATATACCCACAAAATTCATTTAGGCTAAGTCCCCTATTTTATCTCAAATAATCCTCATTCAATAGCAATCTACTAGTTTTTCATAATTTAATGGAGAGAATTTGACAATTTACATATCATACACATATTAAAGACATTTTATTTGAGTTATTTCTCAGTGTGTGTGTGTGTGTGTGTGTGTGTGTGTGTACAGTCACATAAATCTTGACTTCTAACTAGATATGCTTAAATTCCATTGGAAATATGTCTTAACCTCAAATCCTCAAAGGTATATACTCAGAAATGAAACTCTCATATAAGGGGTTTAAACATATTTCTCTAATTATGTGACCGACTCCAACAAGCTAATGGTTCACATATATCTTTTGAATGCTCATGAGACAAAGGGAAGTGATCCATAAGAGTGGATGTTATCATCAAGAATATTATGTGTCTTTGACCTTAATTCCTTCTTTTTATCTTCTCTTTGAGGGTATGTTCTACCTAATATCAATAGGTCCTTAACTAGGACGAAACGTAGGCTTAGGACAAGTATAAGAGTTTTAAAGGTTCAAAATTGAGTAGAGGTCTTCACTAAATATCTACTAGGACAACTTTTCTTTTGGGTTTGTACTTGAAGTGAATATCTTTTTCATATTTTTGTCTTTCTCTTTTAAATTTTTTTTGTTTTCCTTTAGCTCTTTTGAAAGAAAGACTATTCATTTTTCTCACTTCTTTGATGTCTTGTCATATTTTTGAACTTTTTCTACTAACTCTACTCATTTTGAACATGGGTCATAGATATTTATTTTACTAAATTGTTTTGGGTTAAGGTGAATGGGCTTAAGAAAGAAAAGGCTTAATAATAGGCTCAAAAGTGCTAACTAGTGGCATGATATACTGGGTAGGCTTTATGTCTCTTGGCTGAACAAGGATGGCGTATATTATTTCCTAGGTCTCCTAAAGCCTATCAAATTCAATAAAAATTTTAGAATTAAAGTTATTACTCCTATTTATTCTTGATTTTTAACCAAAACAAGGATAACAGGATCACACTAAGTTAAGCACGCTGAAGAAATTGTGGAATTACTTATAACTCTCTTAAAAAAGGTAGTCTCTAAACTCACTGAGTTATAAGCCTCCACTAGTTTTCCTCAAGGTCTCTAAGTCATACCTCTCTATTAGCTTGACCACGTGCTGTGTATAATTGGTTTTTGAGAATTAACTTTCTAAAATGCTTCAAGACATGAATGAAATGAAAAACTAATCATATGCATTCTTATTAAGAGGTGAAAACTATCGAATTACTAAATTTTGAACATCCAGTTCTCATCACAGTAAGGGAACTCTACCTTAAAAACTTTTTTTTCAAAAAAAAAATTTCAAAAGAATAAAAAAAACTTCAAAATCTCTATGTGCATCTACACCCCCCAACCTAAATGAAACATTGTTCTCAATGTTTGAAAAATATAGGATCCTATATGATAATGGAAGGTTGTAGAAAATGGAGATTTGAAAAACATCTAGGGTACCCCCCAAGAAGCACTAAGTTTTACATCTTCAGCCAAACATAACGATTAGTGCAATGATGGTATGCTACATGGCTCCCGGAGTGGTAATTTAAGGTGGGTCATGATAATAAGGTTTCTCTAAAAGTGTCCCTTCAATTTCATGGTCAGGCAGTTCTAAGAAAGGTTTTAACCTTTGACCATTGACTTTTTGGATTTCTCCATCCTTTTTAATCTCAATGGCCCCATGAGGATACATTGTGCATACTATGTAAGGTCTGGTCCATTTAGATTTGAGTTTTCCTAAGAATAGATGCAATCTAGAGTTATACTATAAGACCCTTTGACTAGGTGTGAAGGATTTTCTTAAAATATGTCTATCATGTACAGCCTTCATTTGGTCTTTGTACAATCATTCATATGCATCTTTCCTCAACTCTTCCAATTCATTGAGTTGGAATTTTTTGTGGGTCCCAACAAAATCTAAGTCTAAATTGAGCTTTTTGATAGCCCAATATGCCTTGTCCTCTAGCTATACTAGTAAGTGGCAGGCCTTTCCATAGACCAAGTGGTAGGGTGACATTCCTATAGCGGTTTTATATGTTATACGATAAGCCCATAAAGGGTCAATAAGTCTTAGAGATCAATCTTTCCTAATTGGATTGATTATCTTTTCTAAAATCCTCTTTATCTCCCTATTAGATACCTCTACTTGACCACTGGTCTAAGGGTGGTATGGGGTAGCTATCCTATAGTTGACACCATACTTTTTTATTAAATTCTCAAACACCTTATTACAAAAGTGTTTTGCCCTATCACTTATTATGGCTCTAAGACTACCAAACAGTGCAAAAATAGTTTTTTTTTTTAAATTTAGCACAACTTTGTGGTCATTGGTTGTGCATGACATAGCCTCCACCCACTTAGACTCGTAGTCCACTCCCACTAGGATGTACAAATTTCCAAAAGAATTAGGAAAAGATCCCATAAAATCTATGCCCCAAATAGTAAAAGGTTTTACAACAAGGATTGGGTTTAAGGGCATCATATGACTTCTTCCTAAACTTCCTAACCTTTGACACCTTATACATGCTTTGCAATAAGCATATGCATCCTTAAATATGGTAGGCCATTAAAATCCACACTACAAAATTTTTGCAACGATCTTTTTAGAGATAAAATGGCTCCCACATGCATGATCATGACAAAATGAGATGATTTGATTATGTTCACTATCTGGTATGTATCTCCTAAATACTTGGTCAGGATAGTACTTGAATAAGTACGGATCATCCCAAGTAAAATATCTAACCTCGGTTAAAAATCTCTTTTTATCTTGTTTGGTCCAATGATTAGGCTTTTGTCCTATAACAAGATAATTAACAATATCTTCATACCAAGGTAACTGAGAAATATGCAATAACTGTTCATCTAGGAATGACTCTGTTATAGGCCCTTGAATGTTAGTGTGCTCCACCACTAATCTGGAGAAGTAATTTGTTACTACATTTTTTGAACCTTTCTTGTCCCTACTTTCTAAGTCAAACTCTTGTAGCAGTAGTATCCAATGGATCAACCTAGGTTTTGAATCCTTTTTAGAAAGGATGTACTTTAAGGCCACGTGATCCGAGTATACTATAACTTTAAACCCTAATAGGTAAGATCTAAACTTATCCAAAGCAAACACTATAGCTAACAACTCTTTTGCAATGGTTGAATAGTTGAGTCGCACATTAGTTAGTGTTTTACTAGCATAATATATCACATGGGGAAGCTCATCAATGCGCTGCCCCAAAATAGGTCCAATGGCATAATCCGACGCATCACACATTATCTCGAATGGTGCATTCCAATCTGGTGGTAGGATAATAGGTGCAAAAGTCAACTTGGCCTTGAGTCGCTCAAATGCTTTCATATAGTCTTCATCAAAGTCAAAAGTGGCCTCCTTTGTAAGTAAATTACATAGGGGCTTGGAAATTTTGCTAAAATATTTGATGAATATTTTATTAAAACCAACATGTCCTAAAAAGGAGCAAATTTCTTTCACTGTCCTTAGTGGAGGAAGGTTACTATTAAATCAACTTTTTCCTTATCAACTTCTATCCCATTGGGTGATATTATGTGGCCTAATACTATCCCACTCTGTACCATAAAATGGCACTTGACAAGATTCTTTTGTTGACACCTTGCAAGAACTAACTTCAAGTAGTGCGGCACTCATCAAATGATGATCTAAATACTGAGAAGTCATCCATAAACGCCTTAAGGAATCTTTCTACCATGTCAAAGAAAATGTTCAACATACGCCTTTGAAATTTAGCTGAAGCGTTACAAAGCCCAAAAGGCATACATCAATAGCCGAAGGTTCCAAAAGGGTAGGTGAAGGTGGTCTTCTCCTGATCCTTTGGTGCTATAGGAATCTGGTTGTAACTAGAATATCCATCCAAAAAGTAGTAATAGTTATGTCTAGCTAACCTATTTAGCATTTGGTCAATGAAAGGTAGAGGAAAATGATCTTTCCTCATGACTGTGTTCAACTTCCGATAGTCAATACAAACTCTCCACTCGGTGGTCATGCGAGCGGGGACTAAGTCGTTATCCTCATTTTTTACTACCGTGACCCCGAATTTCTTAGGTATAACCTGAACAGGGCTGACCCAAGTACTATCAGAGATAGGGTATATGACGCCAACATCTATGAGCTTTAAGACTTCATCTCTGACCACATTCTTCCTATGGGGGTTCAGTCATCTTTGGGTTTCCTTAGAAGGTTTTGCAATTTCTTCTAGATATATCCTATGCATGCATATGGCTAGACTAATTCCTTTTATGTCTACTATTGTCTACCCTAGAGTAGTTTTATGTTCCTTAAGAACATATAAAAGCTTATCCTCCTATTCTTTATCTAAGTTTGATGCTGTTATTACAGGTAAGGTTTCATTTGAGCCTAAGTATGAATATTTCAAGTTGTCAGGCAAGGGTTTTAAGTCCAAAGATGGTGGTTGCTCTATTGAGGGTATGGGGACAGATTTCGATGGTGAGAGTGGTTCCACATAAGGACCCCATTTGGAGGTATCGATGATTGATGCAACATCTAAAAGATTGTTTAGCTCAATAGACTTGTCTATATCAAATGCTCCATTAAAGTGCATCAGACAAGCCTCTAGTGGGTCAGAGATGGTCAATGGTGAATGAACCTCATTAATTAGACTCTATATCAAATTAACATCACAGGGATCATCGAGGTCTAAATGTTGTCTATGGGCATTAAAGACATTAAGCTTAACCTTCAGGTTGCTGAACAACGACTTCATTACACCATTCCTATAGTTAATAATGGCGTTGGCATTGCTAAGATTGGATGTCCAAGGATGACTAGGATCTGACTACCGAGATCAAATACAAGTTCGGTGTTTAGTACAATGAAATTAATAGGATAATAAAACTTATCCACCTGTATCAACACATCTTCAACCAAACCACGAGGTATCTTGATTGATCTATCAACTAATTGCAGTGTGGTAGTGGTTGGTTTTAACTCACCGAGTTTTAGTTGCTCATAGACAGAATATGGCAACAAGTTAACACTAGCCCCTAAGTCAAGAGGCACCATATATATGATAGGATCTCCAATGATGTAAGTAATTGTACGACATCCTGGATCTCTAAACTTTGGTGGGGCCTTATGTTGTATCAAAGAGCTCACCTACTCAGTGAGGAAGGCTTTCTTTTGCACATTAAGCTTTTGCTTTGTTGTGCAGAGCTCTTTTAAGAATTTGGCATAGGCAGGGATATCTTTAATCACGTTGAGCAATGGTATATTGATTTGTACATGTTTAAATACCTCCATTAACTCATTGAAGTTTGATCCCTTCCTAGCTTTATTCAGTAATTGAGAAAAGGGGCTTTATGCACATAGGGTGCCTCCACTATAAGTTCTATAGGGGTTTTCTATCTTTTCTCTTTTTCCTATATTTTAGTTGCCTCTTTCTCCTCTGCAGTTTCCTTAGTCTGCCCTTCTTCATTATTAATCTAACAACTACTCCTAAGGGTGGTTATGGACTTAGCATGCTCATGAGGGATACAGTTTTGAGAACTTGACCCTATCTCAAGTTGACCCTTAAGGTTAGGGACGGATTGACTAGGAAACTGACCCTTTCCTCTATTATGTAATTCAGCAGACAATTGGCTTACTTGCATCTCTAACTTAGCTATGGCTTGAGAGTTGACATTTTGGTATTGATTTAAAGTCCTTTTTGTTTCTTCATTCTGTTTTTCCATCATGATTTCAATTCTATCTTCTAAAGATGGTTTCTTTGGTTGCTAGGGTTATTGAAGGCCAGGTGGTTGTTGAGGAAGTATAGGCCTAGAAGGAAAATTTTGGGTAGGGGTGTTCATTAATGGTCCCCCTTGATGATTATTCTTTGACCATGAAAGATTGGGATGTTGAACCCATCCAGGATTATAGGTCTAAGAATATGGGTTGTTGCTAGGTTGGCGATATGCATTCAATGCATTCGCTTGGTCTACAAGATATTAAGCGAATACTTTATTAAATGGACAAGCTGAAGTTGAATGGACTAGACTAGAACAAGTAGTGCATACCTCTTGTGGAGGTTTTTGGGATAAGGCAACAGCCATGAAAGATTGAACCATAGTTTCAAGTTTATCCATTCTTCCACCTAATTTGTTAGTGAGAGTCAAGCTTATGGGATAGATCAATATGCACTCCTATCTCATAAAGACTTCCTTTCTTAGTGGGCTAGTTAGTTCTTTCTCTTCTATTTGAATAATCCCATTGCTGAGAATTATTGGCCACAGTTTAAAAGAACTCCCATGCCTCATTTTCATCTTTTAACATGAGGGTCCCTCCCTTGGCTACATCTATCATTTGTTTATTTTGAGGCATCAATTCCTCATAGAAGTATTGAACTTGCTGTCATTTCTCAAATCCATGATGAAGCCATTTTTACAGTAGTTCATTCCACCATTCCCAACATTCATAATATTGCTCAACGTCCCTTTGTTGGAAATTTATAATTTCACGAAGCAGGGCATTTGTTTTGTGAACAGGGAAGAATTTGTTTAAAAACTTCTTAGACAATTCGTCCCATGTATGTATGGAACCTACCTCCAAGGAATTAAGCCATGACTTAACTTTATCCTTAAGTGAGAACGGGAACAACCTAAGCCTAATCGAATCATCTGAAAAGTTTCAAAATCTAAATGTGGCACAAATATCAAGGAATTCTTTCATATGTAGGTAAGGGTCTTCGTGGTCTTGACCATAAAAGGTAGGGAGTAATTGAATGACTCCCTACTTTAAGTCGAAGTGGTTAGCATTTGTAGGAGGTAAAGCTAAGCAGGATGGGGTATTGAGTTGGAGTAGGACATAAAAATCTCTAATTATTTTGTGCTTAATCTATACTAGTGGTTTAGCCATGGGGATAAGAACTAGATTTCTTTCCCCTTAGTGTTGGATGCATTGAATCTCTAGGTGTAAATTTAGTAGCTCTGGATTCTGAGATCAACGCCCCTGCATGAACTAGTCTAATATAAATGCTAACTCTAACTCTACATGATGCAAATAAAAGGCATAGTTAGGCAACCCTTAAGCTAATAAGCAATATTTTGAGTTTCTTGAATTTGTGTAGGGACAATGATTTTAAATTAGCCTAATCTAGTGCTCCTCCTCTCCTTTAAATTTGGCTTTTGCTTACCAGGTAGGTTCTATGCAAAGTGGTTAATACAATCCTAGTGTAAGGAGGTGTTTAGACCTCATAAACGTCAACGAAAGGTGTGGGAAAATCACTTGGATTTTAAGACACCCACTATAACCACAGTGCTTAAAATCCACAAGAGTGACAATAGATTGTGTCTTAGTAGGAGGGTCCTACAAGCATGTAATGGCCTTATATGTTTCTTTTGACTGATTTTAATTTCATAAGGGTAAGGTAGGCACTTAAGGTGATTATCCTAGGTGGGCCAAGGAGTGGTGATGAAATCTACACTTGATCTTGTGGGGGTAGGGTGCCCTTACTAATTAAATTCCACATTGCATGGTTGTTCGATCAACATATATCACCTTAAAGTGTTAATCATGCCCTAAGAATGCAATTAAAATAGTAAACTAATGCAGAACCCAAAAACTGCAACCATTACAAATAATGCTTTCTATATGCACATATACTACCAAACAATGCAAATGCAATCCTAATCTAAGAATTAAATGGAGTGAGGAAACTTACAATAGAGTTTCTGATGAAGATCAAGTGTGGGCTACCTTATCCCACACTTGCCTATATTATACAACCCTTTAAAAATTGAAATGGAAATTGCAATTACAAATGAGCCTCACTACAAGATGCACTCAAAAGAAAAGGAAAATTCTAATATAGAAAAAGTAAGAAAATTTCTATTTTGATGAAGATCTCCTTGCCCAATTCCTCCACTTTCCTGTTTCCCTAAAAAAGAAAATTAGAAATAAATACCAAATTTAGGAAATAAGGTGGTTATGCATTTAAAAATTTGAAAAATATACCTAAAAATGCCTAAAATGCTAAAAAAAAGATGCAATTCCTAACATTTTTACTCTTCTCAAATTTTTTTCTTTTTTGGATTTTTTAAATTAAATTTATAAAAAATCCTTTGCAAGTCCCCTACAACGACAGCAAAAACTTGTTGATATTTTTTGCAAGTGCATGGGCTATTGGAGTATAGCATGAGTAAGTACAAGTCGATCCCACAAAGACACTTTTTAAGAATTTGGAGTTTTAATAGAATTTAATTTTTTTAAAATTGAAATTAAATAAAAAAATTAACAAAAAGTGCAATCAAACTTTAGATGTGTTTAATCAAAGAAATTACAGAGGTCCAATTCAAAAGAAAAAGAAATTTAACTAAAATAAAAATAAAAATTCACTTCTGAAGACTTCTTGTCTTCAGATTCTTCAGATCTAGTCTCCTAAATCACATTCAGCCTTCATTAACATCTTTCTAATTAATGATCCTCTAGATGGACTAGGAAGATTCTAAAATTCTAAGAGATCTGGGCTAAATAAGAAATTGGAGAATTAACGACTCAAATCTGAGTTTAGATTCTCATATTGAAGATCAGTACTAATAAACAAGCCATAGGAAGTCCTAAAAATAAGATATGAAATTTGATTAAAATTTGGGCATAATTAGTTGAGAAATTGATGCTTTCCTGTTGGTTTAAGCTAAACCTTTGATTCAATTATACTTAAATCAACCTAAATCTAATTTTTGAAATTATTTGAGAATAGGGTAAAACCTGGATAAGAAAAAATGCATAGGAAAAAGACGAAACAACTAAAAGACAAAAAGGATTCAAATGAGATTATAATTTTTAAGCAAAGATTATTTCTAGAATTTTCTTGAAATTTTATTTTTAAACAAAAAATTATAGATGAAGGCAGACGAGGAAGACGAAGGTGATGGAGGGAGAGAATGGAAGAGGAGATGGGCGAGAGGGGAAGAGGACGAGAGAGGAAACCCGGATTGAGTTTTCATATCCGGGTCGTCCGGTTTAAGCAGATGGCCAATGAAGCTTGGCAAACAGGGGGGCCTAGGATCGATTGTTGATGGATGGTTGCCTTGCAATGCGTGTCGGTGGCTGTGACTCGAGAGGAGTGGTGATGGGCTGGTGAAGATGACTAGGTGACGATCGAGCTAGAGAACGTAGACCAAGCTCTTCCAAGTGCTCCAAGCCTTACCAGAGCTGATGATCTAGGTCGACAACAACCTGGTGTGGTGTTGAAGTAGAGCTCGAGGAATAAGAGAGAGAGCCGAAGACAATTGTCATATGGTCGGTCGGTTCTGCTTGTGCGTGGAAGACGTGGATGATCTGGGCACGACTAATGGAGAGCAGGTGATGATTGAATAGAGGACCTACTCTGTGCCATTAGAGGAACAAGAGAGAGAGGGAGAAGATTGAGTGGAGCCAACTAACTGGTGATCAGAGGTGATACTGTGGGGTTCGGATAGGGGAGGAGAAGAAAATGGGACAGAGGGAAGAGAAAAGGGGCAGTGCATGCATGCGAGAGAGAGAGAGAGAGAGAGAGAGAGAGAGAGAGAGAGAGAGAGAGAGAGAGAGAGAGAGAGAGAGATGACTGACAAAGATGAGTGCGGGTGAAACAGAGACTATATGTGAGGAGCAGAGTAGAGAAGAGGGAATATGTGGTCTACCCTCGTAATTGAAGCAGAGGCTCACTGGCCAGGCCTGTGCGGTGCCAAGCTCAACAGTGGCTGGCCAGTGGGGAGAAGTGAGCAGTGACGGCTAGCGAAGAACAAAGGTGAGAGATGGAGGCAGGTTAGTAAAACATGAGAAAGAAGGGAGAGTGGAGAAAAGATAAGCATGAAGAGGACTGGGCAGTGAAGGAGATGATGGGATGTGTGACAAAAAAAAAGGGTGGTGAGAAGAAGAAAAGAGTGGGAAGAAGGGGAGCACGAGAGAAAAAAGAAAGAGAGAGAGAGAGAGAGAGAGAGAGAGAGAGAGAGAGAGAGAGAGAGAGAGAGAGAGAGAGAGAGAGATATGGAGATTAAGAGTAAGGGATGGGGTGTATATAAAAGAGAAAAAGAAAGGGTGGAGAGAAAAGGACATGGTAAAGACAATGAAAGCAACCTTTGAGGAAAGAAAGGAATGGCAAGGAAAAAGTGAAGGAAAGACAAACCAAAACTCCAAAACTCTCCTCCTTAGAATCCCACGATTTCCACTCTTTTAGGTTTCCTCATCTCTTATCTCATCTTCCCCACTTTCCTTTAAGAGTTAGTTTCCTATTAGGAAAATTTCTCTTATTCCAAATTAGGACTCATCTTCTATTAAGAAACCTAAATATTCTACTTTGTCAGAGATCTGGTCCATTCATTTCTCTCTTGACTATCCATCCATGCCTCTTTTGGTTGATCTACACTGTTGAATATTGATCTAAGTTATCCAAACCTCCTTTAGTTGATTTGCATGACCAAAGACTAGATTAAAGTCATCTAAATAATACATTAAGCATCTGATTAGCTCAAATGATCATCTAATTATTAATTTTGGTAATTTACGGTTGGATGGTCAATTTGAGCTAATTTTCATATTTTATCAAAAAATCATCAAATTGATAAGTTAGATTATCTATTTAAATGCTAAACTAGGGGTCTTCTGGCCAAAATTATACACCTAACAGTGTGCATAGGGCCTGCAATTGAGGAGGATGAAGAGCTAATCTATTTTGATGCTAAGTATATATCTCAAAGGGCAGCTAGGTGCATACATACATATATATAAATATGTATAAACACAAGAATAAAGAAATCAAGTAATTTTTGGATAACTCCTCATTTATCATCCTTTTATTACATCTATCAAATGTTACATATTATTACATATCATTAATACAAGATAACACTTGAACAAAGAGCTAATCTAGAACTATTTCATCAATATTTGATCTCTTAGTGTTCAGCTCACGCCACTCTCTGAAGGGGAGAGAGATGGTAAAGCTTCAAATGTTGACATCCTCAAACAATATGATGAAAACATATTTCTCATCATCAAACCCTAATTTTAGAAGAGAATCACAAACCATGAGGCTCTGTCTTCCTCCAATATTTTGGAAGAATCACAATAATCTAACCAAAAATCTTAACCCCATCACCTGTAGTGACAACAATCACTTCATCCACAATATGCTGCAAGGAGCTAGTAACAAGAAAACTCATTGATGATAATAAGAAAGTTTAGTTTTCTTACAATGTTTTTCATGCCACCAAACATTCAAAATCTCTAAAATAGATGGCAAGAGGCCAACATGATAGAGAGAGAGAGAGAGAGACGATAGAACCAGAGGAGGAGGTTATCATTCCTCCCTCAAGATGAAGAACCTCAATGGGGAATACAAGAAAAAATGAGACGAATATGGCCTTTTATAAAGCAAAAATTACTTTTAAAGTCTTTTTTTTCTTTTTACTTTAAGAACACTAATTAACATGCTACCAATTAATTTTTCATAATATTCAACAATGAATCATGCATTGTGTGTATTACAAACACTAGAAGAATCACATATTTTTTAGATAACTCCTCATTTATCATCCTTTTATAATATATATATATGTATATATATATATACATATATATATATATATATATATCTCAAACATTACATAGTATTCCCTGTCACTAATACAAGTTAGCACATGATAAAAGCACTATTTTGGAACTACTTTATGAAAATCTAGGAGAGTCATATATTGTTAACAACTCATGCATCCTCGTCACCATTATCACAGACATAATCTTCATTCTCACTAAGTAATTCAATTGATGAAATTGTTTTAGTAATACAAGGATAATATATTGTCATATCACGTAGGTCATCTTTATAATAAAAATTCCTCTAACAAGATGATAAAATAGTTGATCATCTCTTATCCAATCCATCTTGCACATAAAGTACCTATTTCGCTTAAGATGACAAAATAAACTGATTATTCTTTTCTAATTGATCTTATTGTAGCCAACCAATGTTTATCCAAGGGCATCAATTTTGATGCTATCATTGTTGTGTTCTACCCAGTTACACTTAAACACAACCACAATTTGCAAGTGTAATCTAAGACTCATATGTCTCTTATAACCCTGTAATAAGTATCATTCGCCACTATTGGCCTATTATCCTTTGAATTGGAAAAGTATGTAGCTATCATGACTAAGCTAACCTTGCTATTCTATTGCTCTATTGAGTTATCAATATCTTTTGTACAAAAGTGATAATCATTGAGGGCATATCCATCATATTTTATTACTTCGAGTAGTGGTCCCATTGCCATCTAGCCCAAAGACTCAGATATACCATTGTCTAGAATGACTCACTAACCTCAAACTTATGTTAAGTGGGGTATGATTGTTACAAGTATGTATAATATATATAGAATGCAATGTTTTAGAAGTGTAAATCAATTCATTTTACCATATGACAGAGCTAAGTATTGAAAGTGTGACAGTGCTCAAATTGCAACCACTTTTGTTTGTTTTGTGTAACTTGGATTCTATGCTTTAAGGATGTCTATGTGATCACTACATATGTACATACATATATATATATATAAACACCCGCAAATTAATATAGAGATAATTTTTTTACATATATATAATATAGAGGAAAAAGTGAAAGCAACAAGAGATAGAGAGAGATGGCCATACATGATAAACTTACTCAATGTAGGGCTGGACTTTATCAACACATAAAGGTGTACATGGTCCAGTTCTTTATGGTCAATGGTCAATACATGACCACTCGACAGAGGTTTTTCAACATTGGGATCACGAAATCCAACTAATCATTTCTTTCTTGAGATTCCAATAGCATCCACTCTTAATAAGTACTCTACACAAAAGTTCACTGCTTCTTTGGCAATGTAATATTCGACTATACACTCCTCTAGTCTATTGTAATTTCGTACATACCCTTTTTAAAATTTTCATGTACCTCTCAAATAGGTACATCTATCACATGTAACCTGACCCATAGAGTCTAACCTCATCAATGAGGTACACTTATGTCAAAGAAGGATGGAGGGAAGATTGTCTCAAGCTCGCATGAAGTTGTCATTAGATGTTCTTAGATTTCTTGTAATTTTGAAACACCCACCACATTCTTTCACAAAGCATTGAAGTAGTAGAATTTTGTCACAAAACCTCTAACTGTGTTTAAAAACTTTGAACATATTGCTACAGACAGGAGTTGTTACATTAAGAATGACAATCATGCAACTTCATCACTAAAAATTTCAGCTCTTCCATGGATAAATGTTTCTAAAGTTTGAAGAGTAGTAATTAGGGAGTTTAAGTTAGGATAGGGTTTTACACAGTATTCTTCATTTTTAGGGATGCAACCTTCTCTTCAAACTCATCTTCATTTTTCAATTTGAGCTACAAGTTCAACCTTTGTGTTTTTTTGGCAAGTTAAGCAAGATATCAATCAAGCTTTTGTACACATTCTTCTCAATGTGCACAAAATCAAGCACATAGTGCAAATGCAGTGATTTTCAATATGCAAGGTAAAAGAATACTGACTTCTTCTTCCAACAAATTTTGGAGTTTCTTTCACCTACATGTTTAGTTGATTTCTTCTTCCCTAACAAGACATTAAGGTTTTGAACCTATTCCAATACTTATCATCCTTTCAACATGTTTGGAGCTGTCCTTGTGTCTACTTTACCTTTAAATTCTTGCTTCTTAAAATGATGTGGATGGTCTTCATGCAACCATCTTCTATGGCCAAGGAAATCCATTTTCCTACCATGTTTATGTCATATGGCACACATTTGGTCATTACAGATGGGACAAGCACTATATCCCTTCATGATGCATTCAGACAAATTACTATGTGCAGGGAAGTTGCTTATTATCCACAACAGTATAGCCTTTAGGGTGAACAACTCTTTCTTGTATGCATCATAAGCTTCAACACCTATGTCTCATAGTATCTTAAGATCATTGATTAGGGAGTCAAGTACATGTAAATGTTGTTCCCTGGCTACTTCAAACCTGATATCAACATAGTTAATATCATGAACTTCCTATTCATGAATAGAAATGGTGGGAGGTTGTAACAAACCATTATAATAGGGCAACAACTATACCTGCTGCTGGTAGAACTATAAGGAGTATCTTGTTTGCAGATAATGTAAGTTGTAGGTTTCTAGGTTACTACCCAAAATTAGGCCATAAGAAGTCAATGAGCTTCTGTGTTGGACTATCTACTAGATTCCATGAATAGCTATTAGCTACTCTCTCATCAGCATGCCATACTAGTTTCTTTGATGTTTTTATAATATGAAACATTCTCTTGAACCTTGGAATAGGAGAGAAAATACCATAAGACCTTTGTAGAAACATTCATCACCATCTTAGTTGAATTCTTCTTCAACTTTCATATTGACTATCCACAAGTTAGGCATGTAATTTTATCCTTGTGCTCCTTCATGTACAAGATGCAACCATTAGGACCAGCATGTATCTTCTCATACTTCAACCCTAGTGTAGTCAAGGTTTTCTTTGTCTCCCATGTGAACCTCACCAGTTTGTTCTCCTTTGGGAGCATTTTGCTCACTACTTTCAGTACTTCTTTAAAACATTGATCTAAAAAACCAAATCTCAATTTCACACTGTAAAGTTTTATCACTACAAACTACTTGGTATAATGTTTACACTCGAGGTATAATGGCTCATTGGCTTCCTCTACTATTGTATGAAATAGTTCAAGGTTATCTTAGAAGTCATTGTATACATATCAAAATATCAGTGTAGCTAAACTATCTAAAATACTTGTTCCAATGTCTTCAAATCTTCCCACCTTATCAAGGGCCCATGTAGAAGTTCTTCTCCATGCTAAATCAATGAGCAATAGCTTTCATTGACTCCATTGAAGCACAAATGTTCTATTGACTTCCCTATAGTTATCTTTTTCTTCTACTCCATTGAAGCACAAATGTTCTCCATTAAAGTACACATGCAATTATGATCACCGCCTACCCTAAGTGCAAACTCTATGAACTTTTCCATTCCCTCCTCATATTCTCTTGATGTTCTTATCATGGTCATCAAGCATATTCCTCCATTTTTCAACAAATTAAAGCTATTCTTTGTGTGAAGGCTTCTTAGACATGAAAATATTATAGGGAACTCGATTAAGTATTTACCAAATGCTAGGTATACAAGAATTATAAGTGATTGAAAAAACTAAATTACATGCTTGCCATCTAGAAATTTTCCAATTAACAATGAAGATCAATGCAAAACATGAAAGATCCATTCACAGGGAAAAAATAACTTTAAAAAATAAATTTTCTATGCATAATCATGCAAAATATATAAAGCATGCAAGAAACAAACAAGGAAGATACCAATTAACACTCAACTCAATATTGGCCAAGAATATATATGCAATTCCAATTCAACACTTGTGATTTAGTTGAAGCTAGACAAAGCAAAAATGAACCTATATGAGCTTCAATTTATGTATATATTAAGGTCAAAAATAGAAAACTGAAAGTTGATTTAAAAATTCATATAATGGAGTTATACTTGGTGTAGCTTTAAAATTACTCACAAACACATGAATCAAAGTAATATTAGCATGTGAGAGAGGTCAATCCCTCGAGGAATCTCACAAATTTGTATGTTTGATAGATCTTATTTAAATCATCTAACCTAGCCAAAATAGTTGGTTTTAACGTAGTCTAATAATTTAAACTAACATGAAAAGTAAACATGCATGAAATTGAAAACTTTCTAAATATAAAACATCCTAAAACTAAACATGGAAACTTACTAAAATTAATCTAGCATGCAAATTAAGCTTAGATAAGAAGCACTTAAACCTAAACATGAACTAATCTAAGAATTCAAAGCTTATAATATACGCTAACATGATGTGCATGATTTAAACATGGATAGTGAATGAAACAAAGTAAACTAAGGTGCATGAATGGAACATGGAAGTATGTATAAACTAGGATTTTACTTAAGCTAATATGGAATGCATGAATCTAATCAACTAAGGCATGGAAATCTAAACTAATACAAATAATTACCTAAGGGATCAGAACTTAAGATCAAGTTCATGACCTAGGGTTGGTACCCATGGTCCAAGTGTGAGATTCATTTATAATTTAAGTGCGGCTAATTCTAGAATGAAGCACATGAAATCTAAGAATGGAAATACATCTTAATAGTGATGAAAAAACTAAATTTAAAGCAACCAAAAGAATCAAGAATAGTGCACAATTAACATTGAAGATTAGAAATTTCATTGATTGAATTAAAAAATTGCAAGTGTGGTACTCACCATCCATGAAGTTTGCGCAACACTCAATGCTCAATTATAATAAAAAAAGGAAGGTAATCCATCTTCCCACACTCAACTCTTAAACATGCATGTAATATCAAGAGAGAAATAAGGGGAACAAGGGAAAAAATGGGAAAAAAAAGCAAGAGATGGGCAAAGATATTTAGGAATTCAAGAACCAAGAAACTTAACCTAAGAACTAAACTTTCTTACTGTCACTACAAGAGAGTTGTAGCCTTTAGATTCAAGGATCTATGAAACTAAATTAAAGGAAAACAAAAAAAAAAAAAAAAAGCAAAGGAATAAAGGCAACAACTAAAGTGTGGAATCAAAGAACCAAAAAAAAAAAAAAAAAAACAATGGAAGGCAAACAATTAAAAAAAAATAAGGAAGAAAACTAACCTAAATTTTAAGGACTTCAAGGAGAGAATAAAGTGAAGAAGGAGGTACAGAGGGCTAGCAATGATCTTGCTACCTATAATGACTCCATTTTTGTAACCTTGAAATCCCAAGTTGGTAATGAAAAGTTCACTTTTTGAGATAAGGGTATTTTGGTCATTTCACTGTTCACCCTGACTAGACCCAGAAATTTGGTCCTAAGAATGGTACCCTTATGTACATCTCGGAAAAAGGAATCCAACAAGACCAGAATCACCCAAAACGGAGTTAAAATGAGCAAGTTATGGCCCATTGAAGTTCAATGACAAAATTGTAATTTAATTTCAAAACGGATTTGGCCTGAGAAAACAGGGACCCGTTTTGATACGGGTACCCCTCTTCTTCCCAAACCTACTGGAGGGTTCTAGAATGGTGATGTGCAGGGGAGAAACCACTGCCATTCTGCAGGTTTCTACCGCCATGGAATGGCAGTAGAAACCCCCCTCTAGAACCCTCTGAAAGCTCTATAAATATAGCTCCTGAGCGCCTCCAATGGCAGCCCAAAACCTTGGGAAAAACCCATCTGGGAGAAGTAGGCAAGAGGAGAAAACGTGAAAAATACTCGGCCACGAACTAAGTACGCCATAAACCACTCCAAACCCATCTCCCCCTCAGTCTTAGGATGCATTTCCTTAAGTTTTTGCATTAGAAAAACCATGCAAAATGGGGCTTTAGGGAGCCACAACGGACCCAGGGAAGGTGCCTGGGGCGTATTGGTTTGACAAGGTCGAAGCAAGGCATCCCAAGGACGCCCAGGTCACTACGGGATGAAAACGCGCCATGTGCATTGAGGAAACCTGACGGGGGCGTCTGTGGACGCGCCCGGGAATGAGAAAGACGAGCGGAAGCCTGGTGCATCAGTAGACACGCCCAGTAGGGCGCGCGCCGCTGACGCGGGACACATTAGCGTCCCGGGCTCCCGTCTCGTATGGGCCTTCTATGTATTCTGAATACTAAAATGCCCATAACTTGAGCTCTAGGACTCCGATTGAGGCGCCACAAGAGGCGTTGTGTCCGTATCGACAGCACGGACACACCCAAAACTAAAATACCTAATCAAGCCCCTATCTTAGGTTGGCATGACTCTTAAACCATGATAGTGGCGCAGGGCCACTAAACCTTTGCAAACCTGACTATACCAAGGCCCAGTTAGGGACCTCAGGAGGCCCTTAGGCATGGGAATGAACCCTTAATGCCTAAGTAGTGCGGTAAACTGGTCTAGAACTTATAGAAATAAGCTAAGCTAACCTTTTTCCCCTAAACCATATCCAAGAACGTACGAGGACAAGGGGACTAGCACGATCAAACTAGGTAGGTTTTCTATCGCTACTAGACTTTTAAAAAGAACCCATGATGCTTTGAGAATGCATGTTTTGAGTCATGGTTGCCTTTCTAATATCATATAAACTTCTGTTGAGTCATGATGCACATGACCTGTTTAGCATGAAGTGATTTCATAAATGAACTTAGCATGCATATGCAAAATACATTGCGCATATATTACATGCATAGACACGTTTTGAAAAAGGATTCTTGTTTGCATGATAAGTGTAGCCTTGGCCGATGAGGACGAGCTGATGAGGGCGGGCTAGAGAGAGCTGACAGGCTTCTAGGCTGGCAGGCTTCTAGGCTAACAGGCTTCTAGGCTATCAGGCTTCTAGACAGGGTTATGACTTTGAATGCGATACTAGCATGAGCAGGTTTTATGCATTGCATGCATGTTTTGCAACTGATTGCATAAATTGCATGATTTGAGATGATTGAGATTTGGTTTTATCTTTAGATGCTTTTGGGCTAGCAAGCTCGTGCGTACTATGCCGAGAGGTTCGGGGTGGCCTCCCAGCCTCTACCACTATTAGGTGGAAAGGGTATCACGCCAAAAAAGGAATGTCCTTACTTCGATTGCATGCAGTACAGAGGACTACCACTGGTGTCACAGCACTTGGTCAAAGTGTCACATGCCCCGTGGAGGCTATGACCACG
Organism: Warburgia ugandensis; assembly: GCA_035236585.1. NCBI lineage: Eukaryota > Viridiplantae > Streptophyta > Magnoliopsida > Canellales > Canellaceae > Warburgia > Warburgia ugandensis. Next base: position 54,050,437 of record CP141133.1, on the reverse strand, counting down.
TGTCCCCAGGTACCCGGGGACCACACGGCGATGAGGTTGTGGGCATAGTGGGCCCTATGTTTTTGAGGATTTACTTGCATTGCATATGGCATGACATGAGGATGGTTGACCATACCATAGATCCATGAGTTAGACTTCAATGAGCATCTTATGCATATCATAGTATATTTTTCATGATATCTATGTTACTTTCGACTTGGATTATGCGATTCTTTAAGTCGTCAATATTCTATTTTGACAATGGCTTTTAATATCGATATTGAACATGAGTGTTCAAACATGCACATGGTTTAAATAATATATGGTTTAAAACATCGCAAGCATTGTAAAACTAGTAGTGATAGACTCCTACTGAGTATAGTGTATATTCACCCAATCCTTAACATTTTTCGGATACAAGTAAACACTTAAGGACAGGATATACCCGCAACAGACCCACGATAGAGAACATCCAAATTAAGTACAAGTAAGTAAACCCCTACCTTACCTTTCAGTGAATGTTACTTGATTGTAGTTACTCTCTGTAGCTGGGGCTGTGACTAACACTTTCTTGGGAATAGAGTTGATTTAAAACTATGTCATGGCTATATGATTTGAAAATGAGTTTTGACACTCGGGGTTTTTATACGAAAGATTGCTTTCCAAAACAAAAAGATTTTCATGCATTTCATATTTCTAAAGCAAGAGCTTGCCTTTTTATGAAATTGCATCATATAACACCTGGGTCGTCACACTACCACCTTATTAAGAAGTTTAGAAGGGCGGAGGCACCACCTTATAAGAAGGGGCATCCTCCCCTTCTCCTAATTGAAATTCATGTGGAACCCTTAAACTATTTTATATTGGTTGGATGCCTTCTAAAAGAACCCTAATAGGCATGGAATGGGAGATTAGAAGTTGCTAGAAATTGGATATAAAAAAGGACTTAAAAAAATAAAAATTGCAAAAGACTTTGGAGCATTCAACATGAAGTTTTGTTTGGGATTTAGAAGGGTAATTGAATGGTGGAGATTCAAAGATGTTGGTGGGATGAGATGGGATTTATAGAAGGATAGAGATGAAGATTAGGAGATGGCAAGAATGGTCACTTGGGTAAAAACCTAGGACAACTACGGAGGGAAGCAAGGTGGGAGGCACCACCTTTTAAGGAGGGAGCATCTCCCCCTTGTTAAATTGTGGACTAGTTTGGGAAATTAGAAAGAGATGGAAATATGGTTGGAGAGAGAGAAAGAGGAGAAATAGAAGGTGGACTATGTGGAGTTAGATGGGAGTTTTAAGAAGGTGAGAGATGCCAATTTTTTAGAAAGGTGTGTCACCCCCTTAGTAAAAATCATGGGAAGCATTAAGGGTGGAATGGAGAGAGATATGAGGTGGGGAAGAAAAATAGAAAGGGCTCCTTCTCATTGGTCCACATGTGAATGCTAACTTGTTTTATTTCCACCTAAAGATCTTCTAATATCTTCTTAAAAAATCCACTTTTAGCTTAGGATAATTGAGTGTTAAAGTCATCCAAGAGTATCACTCCATGTAACACTGGCTTAAGTAGCTTGAATGGCTCACTTTTAAGGCTCATTTGGCTTGGCTTCATGGCTCACACCCTTGGCTTTAGTGGCTTGGCTTGATTTCCTTAGCTTGTCACCTCCTCTCATCGCTTATATAGCTTAGGTGGCTAGTATTGCTCCCATACAAATGTGGTGGGAATGCATGACTTGTGCATGGGCCCATTTTAGACACCTTTAACTCTTCTAATTGCATCCTTCACTTACCCTACAATGATCTTGATCCTTGATTAAGCTTTGAATTGATGATATTTAATACTTGGCTTGATCTTCTGATCTTGAACTTCAATTCTCATCTCGATCAATCTCAGACATTGGATCATCATCTTAATTCTTACGAAAGGTCAAAAACTCTAATTAATCCTAAAAAATAATGATGATTCACATACTTACTCTGGATTAACCTTTGAACCTGCAAATTATCAAATTTTTGAATGATTAAGTCAAGCATGCATGTGTTATGAATTTTGGCCGAAAATACTAAAAATAACACTACAATTTATAAAACATGGGTCACTAATTAGGAATTTTTTATACAAAATTGAACACTTATTGGTACTTTTAAATTCTATTCTAAAAAAACTTTAAAATAATGGACTTTTAAAGTAAGTTTTAGAAAATTGCCTTTAAAAGTAGGGATTTTTAAAGTCAAATTGAGAAAACTGACTTTAAGAGTATATCTCCACTTTTAAAGTCATTTTCTAGAACTGACTTTAAAAGGTATCACTTTTAAAGTTATTTTTCAAAAATGACTTATAAAATCTCTTCCCACAAAAAAAAAAAAAAAAGAGTTTTTCCCAAGACCTTAAAGTAGGACTTTTAAAGTCATTTTTAGAAAATGCTTTAGAAATGAGACTTATAAAGTTAGTTTTCTAAAATCGACCTTAAAATCCATACTTTTGAAGTTGGCTATGTATAACCAACTTTAAAAGTCCTGACTTTTGAATTTAATTTCCAAAACCAACTTGAAAACTATACTGTAAAAAAATTGTTTCCCACCACACTAAAGTCTTGAGTATGATTTTTGAAGTCTCTTTTTTAAAACCAACATGTATTATTTTTTTGAAGCTGGTTGACTAAAAACGAACTCCTTTATGCCAACTTTAAAAACCTAAATTTTAGTGATGAGAGTTATGAAGAGATGCTATAAATTCTAAAGGAATTAAAACTACCCAAACTAAGATAGAGTATATGGAATGCAATTTAGTAAGTAGAGGAGTGGGAGTGAAGCACTAGTAAAGAATGATAATCAAGAAGTCTCCCAAAAAGACCACTTTCGATACTGGGGATTGATAATTTATGAGAGCATACGGATTGGGAAGGATGTTACCCAAAGAATCCAAATGGGTTAGAACAAATGGAGATGTGCCTCTGGAGTTTTGTGTGATTGGAGGGTGCCACTCAAACTTAAAGAAAAATTCTATAGGATGACTGTAAGGTTGGCTATGCTCTATGGATTAGAGTATCGGCTAGTGAAGGAATAACATGTAAATAAAATAAGCATAACCAAAATGAGAATGTTGAGATGGATGAGTGGCAAGATGCAAAAAGATAGAATTAAAAATAAAAATATTAGAGGAAACTTAAGAGTAGCATCAATAGGTGGCAAGATGAGGGAAGGTAGACATAGATGGTTTGCACATGTCCAATGGAGACCAAAAATGACACTAATTGTAAGAAGTGAGTCGATCCAAGCCGAAGGATCTAAAAGGGCAAGGAGAAGGCCTAAAAGAACTTTTGGACTAAATGAAGCCATGAAACTTAATAGAGGGGAATGAAAGAACAAGATCCATGTGGTTGACCTTTATGATGATGATTGCATTTTAGTATATAGTACATACGGAGAGAGAGAGAGAGAGAGAGAGAGAGAGAGAGAGAGAGAGAGAGAGAGAGAGAGAGAGAGAGAGAGAGAGAGAGAGAGAGAGAGAGAGAGAGAGAGAGAGAGAGAGAGAGAGAGAGAGAGAGAGAGTTGTATTTTCCTTGTTCACTTACTTAGCTAATTGTTTAAGATTGTATAGTAGAGTAAGATTAGAATTAGAAGAAGATAAATAAGATACATCAAAGAAAAACAGAGTAAACAAAGATCCAAGTAGGGCATGCTTATGTGAAAAATACGCATTAAAGCTTACTATTATAATACAATGATAACTAAAAGTTAGAAAAAATGAGTAGGAAAGGTTAGAGACAGTATTTGGAGATTTGTGGAGATAAAAAAAGAGAGAAAAACATTTAAAAACTCAGAAAAGTAGGATAAAGATTAATGGAAAAAGTCCTATGTGGAAAAATAATAGAGTTGGATGAAAAATTGCATTACTTTAGTGTATAGTAGATTCATATGAAAGGTTAGATCACCAACCATTTGAAACCTATAAGCAATTTTAGATCAAATCTACTAAAAGAGTACCATGTAATTTTCCCTAGGTCAACTATGTAAGGAGTCCATTCCTGGGTAAAAACATTCATCTTAGGGGGGGAGATCATATACATATACGAAAAATCTTTCATCTACATCAAATGATCTAAATCGTTGACATTGTAAACCATCTAAGCCTTGTAAAATGTCAACCAAAATAGTGAACAACAAAATGATGTTTATATATACCTACCTACCTTTCTTATATATATATATATATATATATATATATATATATATATATATATATATATGGAAATGATATCACCATCCCCTATACTTCTTTACTCCCACCCCTTAAATGAACTTTTGGGCTTATAGTTGTTGTGAAGTGTTGATTTTTAAGTTAAAAGGCTCAAATGAGAATCATAAACGATTAAACAACCACTAAGCAATAGGAGTAAAGCAAAAACATGGTATGGGAATGCCCTATATACAAAGAGAGAGAGAGAGAGAGAGAGAGAGAGAGAGAGAGAGAGAGAGAGAGAGAGAGAGAGAGAGAGAGAGAGAGAGAGAGAGAGAGAGAGAGAGAGAGAGAGAGTTGAAATTTACATTATTCACTTTCAATTAATTGTATAAGATTATATAATAGAGGAAATTAGAATTAGAAGATAAGTTCGTGATAAAGAGAGATTTTAGGGATTCAAATGGGCCTACTTATGTGAAAAATAAAAATTGAAATTTGATATTATAATATGAGGATATCTAAAAGCTAGAAGAAGTAGGAAAGGTTAAAGAGAGAAAGATTTTAAGGATTTATGATAGATAAAAATGATAGAAATTTTCTTTATAATTTTTTTTAAAAGGAGGATAAAGATAAATAGCAAAGTTCTATATGACAAAATAATAGAGAGTTGGATGAAAAACATTATTGTTTGGGATGAAAAATTGTATTGCTTTAGTATATAGTTCATGTGTGTGCGAGTGAACGTGCATGTGTGTAGCATATGTAAGTATATATGTGTGTGTGTGTGTGTGTGTGTGTGTGCCCACACGGGAGTTGGTGAGGGTGGCAAGTGTGTGTGCAAAGAGAGAATTGAATTGTCCTTGTTCACTTATTCAACTAATTGTATAATATTTTATGACAGACTAAGATTAATATTAGAAGAAAATAAATAGGATATATTAGAGAAAAACAAAGTAAACAAAAATTCAACCTAGGCCTACTTGTCTGAAAAATAAGCATTATAGCTTAATATTATACAATCAAGATAACAAAAAGTTAGAAAAAAAATGATTAGAGATAGAAAAAGAGAGCAAAACCTTTAAAACCTCAAAAGAAAGGAGGATAAAGATAGATGACAAAAGTCCCACGAGGCAAAATAATAGTGAATTTGGTGAAAACTATATTAATTTAGTATATGGTAGATTAATGTGAAAGGCTCAAATTGCCAACCATTTGGAACCTACATCCAACTTTAGATCAAATCTTCTTCAAAAACACCATATAATTTTTTTTAGGTCAACTATCATATAAGGAATCCAAACATTGGTAAAAGCACTCATCTTAAGGGGAGAAATTATACCAAATATTGAAAAATCTTGGATCCCAATTGAAGGATCTAAACCTGTGATATTATGAACCATTTAAGCCTTGTAACATCTTAACCAAAGTAGTGAACAATAGAAAGATATCTCTGTATGCATACCTTTTTATCTTCTATTTGTGTGTGTGTGTGTGTGTGTGTGTGTGTGTGTGTGTGTGGGCCTTTAGTTGTTATAAAGTGTTGACTTTGAAATTAAAAAACCCAAAGAGAATCATAAATATCCAAAAAATTTAAGGAATGGGAGTAAGGTAAATACAAGAGGTGGAAATATCATTTTCCATGTGTGTGTGTGTGTGTGTGGAAAATGATATTTCTATCTCTTGGATTTGCCTTACTCCCAACCTTCATGATTTTTGGGGCCTTTAGTAGTTGTAAAGTGTTGAGTTTTAAATTACAAAAATCTAGAACAGAATCATAAATGTCCACAAAAATTGAGAAGTGTAATAAGGCAAATACAGAAGGGGGAGATATCATTATATGTAGTTGAAGTTTCCTTTATTCATTTTATTCTACTAGTTGTATGATACTATAATAGAGGAAAATTGGAATTAAAAGAAGATAAATAGGATAAGTTAGTGACAAAGAGAGATTTTAGTTATTCAAGTGGGGCCTACTTGTACAAAAACAAGCATTAGAGCTTGATATTATAATATCAGAATAGCTAAAAGTTAGAAGAAGTAGGAATAGTTAGAGAGAGAGAGAGAGATTTTAAGGATTTGTGATAGATAAAAAAGAGAAAAAATACTTAAAACCCCATAAAAGAACAAGGATAAAGATACATGGCAAAAGTGTCATGCTATATATAATACAAATTTGGGTAAAAACTTGTATTGTTTGAGGTGAAATTTTGTATTACTTTTGTATAAAGTACATATATGTATGCATGTGTGTGTAGAGAGAGAGAGAGAGAGAGAGAGAGAGAGAGAGAGAGAGAGAGAGAGAGAGAGAGTTAAATTTTTCTTGTTCACTTATTCAACTAATTGTATAAGATTATATAATAGAGAAAAATTAGAATAGAAGAAGATAAATATGATTCGAGTGGAGCCTACTTAAATAAAAAAATAAGCATTGAAGCTTAATATTATAATACGGGGATAATTAAAATTTAAAAGAAGATAAATAGGAAAGGTTAAAAAGATAAATATTTTGGCAATTTGTGGTAGATAAAAGAGGGAGAAAAAATTCAAAATCCCAAAAATAGGAGGATAAAGATAAATATGCCAAAACTGCCATGTGGAAAATAACAAAGAATTGAGTGAAAAATTATATTGCCTTAATATGCAGTAGATTTGTTTAGGTCAATAATATATACACTTCTTTTTACTTGGGTCGCCCCTTTTCTCCCTATATCTGTCTGTATATCTTTAAAAAAGAAGGAGAGCCAAAGGTAAGAAAAAAAAGTGTATAAATTATCACACCTTTGTTTATATGTATGAAATAAAAATAAATCAAATTTTATATAATTTGATAGAGTACGCTAGAAATACTTTCAATTATGTCTAATTCAAAAAAAAAATGGCTAGGTCATATACACAACTTTAGGGACATAAGTTGAATATTTGTTTTCACTCAGGATTTCTTTTTTTACATAAATACGAGATTTATTTGTTTATATTAATATAGACTATTAGATGAATGCCTTTGATTATAAAGGTGAGGTTTATATTTCTTTGTTTAAATTAATGTAGAGATTTATTTGTTTACATATATTTAGATTAGAGAGACAATTTTGATCATAAAATGATATTTACTTGCCAATTTCAAAAGTATATAATATAAAGAAATTTTAAGGAAGGTTCTTAAGAAATACAAAAACATAGTCTTCAACAAGATTTTAGGAAGGGTTAGAGATGAGACATTTAAGGAATTATGATGTGGTTGAAAAAGAGTGGCAAATTCTATAAATGCCCATTTACCTACTAATAAGATAGGACAAAATAAAAATAGTTAAAAATTTTAAACATGTTGACATGAAACAACGAAAATACTTTTCTAAGTGCCAAAAATCATCATGGAAATTATTTGTTTATATTAATATTAGATGGATGAGTTTGATTATTAAGATGAGGTTCAAATTTCTTTCTTTACATTAGCATACAGATTTATTTGTTTACATTAATATGGACTATTAGATAGATGACCTTGACCACTAAGAGTAGTAATTTGGTCATATGATGGAAGTAATTTGGTCATATGATGGATGGGATGCCCATTTGTTTATTAATCCAAACTAGTATTTCAAGTGTGACCTACTTGTTTAAAAAAAAAAAAGAAGAAGCAATGATCAATTTGATTCTACTGGTTTAAGAATAAAATGAGTGAATTTTGAAAATGAAAGGTTATTTTGTTACTTTCTATAATAAGAACATAGAGATGGAGAGAGATTTTAAGACATAAGTTTTATTTTGTGCAAATATGTATAATAAGAAATAGGAAAATTTAGCCTAAAATAGAATAGAACTTAATGAGTCTTAAAGAGACCAAATTATTCAACGAATAGTATAAATTTTATATATATTTATATGAGAAAGAAATTGTACAGATTGCCAGCAGAGGATGTATTCAATTATGAATTAGAGAAAAATCCATAAAAACTTGAAAAAGAAGAATAAAGACAAATGGAAATGTTAATAGAGAACTAGGTGAGAAACTATATTGCTTTAGTATTCAAGTGAGCAAACTCATCACTACCTCGTAAAGGCATTGAGACCATAGCATGTTACACAAAAGCACCACTTTCTCTAGAGTGTTGTCATACTGCTACCCACTTAGAAGCACCACTCGCTCTATGGTTTTGTTACACAAAATAAGCACAAAGCCCGCCTACTGGCCAAGCAAATCGAAGTGATCTTCCAGCCTTGGTTCTTTGAAAAATAAGCACTAATCAATTGGGTTCTACTACTTTAAAATAAAATGAGTAAATTTAAAACTTCTAAATGGTTAATTCTTTACTTCCTAGAATGACTACTAAAAAGAAGAAGGTATAGGAAAATGACATTCCCACCCCTCTAGGTTTTTGGGCTTTCCTAATTTTTTAAATTGTTTTTGGGTGTAACAATCAAACAAATTAATATCTAGATGCCCAAGAAACCAAAAACAGGGAGGGTAATGTCAATAAAAGGGGATAGGAATGTCATTTTATAAAATAGATATCTGTGTGTGTGTGTGTGTGTGTGTGTGTGTGTGTGTGTGTGTGTGTGTGTGTGTGTGTGTGTGTGTGTGTGTGTGTGTGTGTGTGTGTGTGTCAAAAGGGGATAGTTAGATTTTATTTGAGAAGTTATCGAAGTGATCTTCTAGCCTTGGTTCTTTGAAAAATAAGCACTAATCAATTGGGTTCTACTACTTTAAAATAAAATGAGTAAATTTAAAACTTCTAAATGGTTAATTCTTTACTTTCTAGAATGACTACTAAAAAGAAGAAGGTATAGGAAAATGACATTCCCACCCCCTCTAGGTTTTTGGGCTTTCCTAATTTTTTAAATTGTTTTGTGGTGTAACAATCAAACAAATTAATATCTAGATGCCCAAAAAACCAAAAACAGGGAGGGTAATGTCAATAAAAGGGGATAGGAATGTCATTTTATAAAATAGATGTGTGTGTGTGTGTGTGTGTGTGTGTGTGTGTGTGTGTGTGTGTGTGTGTGTGTGTGTGTGTGTGTGTGTGTGTGTGTGTGTGTGTGTCACACACTATTCTAAAATAATTCTCCTTCTACTTTTAAAGATAGTTAAAGAAAAAAACTAAAATTTCTTAAAAACTATGTTAAATATTGATTTCTGTATGTTGCTCTCAAAATAGATGGTATGGAGATCTCATAACCATATCAAGAGTTATATAATTAATATCTCTAATAATATATTCAATTTATATATTAAATCTTTTATAGTTGTATTAAGAGTCCCATGTAAGTAAAATTGCTAATCATAGGTTCAATTTTATGTATAACAATTTTAGAAAAGCTAGACTTGGAGTACTAGCTAATATAGAACTTTTTTTGGTGTAAAGATATAACCTAAAAGTTAGAATCCCTATTTTGCACCAATTATTTCTTTTATAAGTTAAAATTACTTTTCATGACTAATCACATTTATTCAATTTTAGAAACTAATTGCACGTCCTACTACACTTTTTTTCTTTACTTTTTTTGTTTACTTCTCTCTTCTTCTTCTTCATGTATTACATTCTTCATCTAATACTATGTGTCTTTGCAAGTGGACATTGATTTATTGCTGATTTTTAGCCTATCCATCTTGGTAAAGAGGAAGATTAAATAAAGAGTTTGATGTTGGTATGTTCCTTCTATTTGTTATTCTTAATTTCTATTTGAAACTCAAGTACCTAATCATGGGTTCTTATTTTTCTCATTTTTATGATTCATGGAATCTCATTTTTATGGATTCTAATTTTTCATTTTTGTCTTTCCACTTGGACTCTCTCTCTCTCTCTTTTTGCTTGCATATGACTTGATGGTAGAGATTTATTTGACTACGAATTAGAAAGGGAGAACCTTTAAAAGTTCAAAAAAGGATGATAAAAATAAATGACAAAAATGCCACATGGCAAACTAATTAATAGAGAACTAGGGTAAAAAACTAGATAATCTAGCATCATAAATGTCCTCAAAATTGGATAGCAGGCAAAATTTTTGCAAATTTCTCGCCAATCCAAACCATTCATCCAATTGGCCTCATCACATATAGGGTAGGTATCAAATGTCTTCTCTAATGGATATCTCTACATCCTTCATTTTTAAGCATTTTGAAACAAAAATTGATGATATTCTGCATTTTGCAACTTTCCTTTGTTAGACCATCTATATATTGGCTTCAAAATATGTAACACTGTTGACAAAGTAGGAGGCCATCTAATTTTGAGGACATTTATGATTCAACCATAATGAGACAAGTTGCATCATGTAATTCCAAGAGGGCAAAATTATATGATAGAACTAGCCTCATTACAGATGCATACTAAACGTACTCAAAATTGGATAGCATTCCAACTTTTTGCAAAATGTCCAATGATCCAAACTATTCATCTAATTCTCCCCATCTCAAATATAGTAGATACCAAATATCTCCTCTAACGAATATCTCTACATCCTTCATTTTGTGGGCCTTTTGAACCAAAAAATAGACTGCATTCTTTGTTTTGTTGCTTTGTTGTATCACATCATCTATATTTTAGCTTCAAAATATCTAGCACTAAATCACTTAGAGATATATATTAGAGGAAATATTTGTTACTTATTCTATCTTAGATAGGGCAAATTAAATGAATGAATTGGATCATCGAAAAATTTACAAAAGTAAGATGGTGTCTAATTTTGAAGACATTTATGATATACCCATAGTGAGATCGGTTGCATTACATAACTCAAAAGTTCCCTGTGGAAAAATAATAGAGAGTTAGGGTGAAAAACTATATTGCTTTTATATAATAAATTTCTATTTACTTCCCAAAGAAAAGAATTGAGTAAACAAGAAATATTACCTATTAGAGAATCCTCAAAGATTACGAAATAGCAATGGGGTTAATTTGGAATTGACAACATGACCATTAACCAACTTGGCAAAGGGACGACCATTTCTATGGGTTCATTCTTTGAATAACTTCCTATGTGTCTTGCTTTATGTAGTACCAAGGGCATAGAAATCACACTAATAAGACAATGTTTATGTCCAACAACTAGGAATTTTAGATGTTAGTGTGACCATTTTTTATGAACAAAAGTTTACAATATAGGATGATTAGAAGATGGGCATAGTTTCAAATGTTATAAAAGTAAAGAAATGCCAAGGAGAAGATCCAAATCCATCTATTCGGGCTTTCATTTCGTTCAATCACCAAAGTGTTTTTCTTTAAAAGCCTGTCCAATCTTAGCTATTCTTACTGATCAACGGCCCAAATGGATTGCCACCAACAATGAAATTGGAAACCAAGGTAAGGTGATTAGGGTCTAAACTAGGAAGTCCTACTGTAATTTATTATATACTAAAGCAATACATTTTTTTTACCCGACACCAACTCTCTATTATTTTGCCATATTGAGGTTTCTATTATTTTGCATCATGGCAGTTGGACCCACATCTATCTCACATTTATTGAAGGAATTTTTTTCTATATTTTGGGCAAAAAAAATTTAATGTTGTCTACATTATTGTTCCTAAAATATCTTTATAGACTATGTTTTTCTAAAATTTATTAAGTATTAAGTATAAAACAATGTAAGGGTAAATAATATAAGAATAATTATATGTGTGTGTGTGTGTGTGTGTGTGTGTGTGTGTGTGTGTGTGTGTGTGGTGATGATATATAAATCCCTTTTCTTAACTGGGACTCCCATTTTGTACAAAGAGATAGAGAGAGAATAAGGGGTGGCATAAGTAGAAAAAGGGCTGACACGGATGTATTCAATTATGAATTAAAAAAATCCTTTAACAACAGGTAAAGATAAATGGCAAAAGTGCCACGTGAAAAAATAATAAAAAAAGCATAGAAGTTCTAAATTTACTCATTTAATTTTTGACTAATTGAACTAATTGCTCAAGGTGGCTTAACGAAGCCTAGTATTACAGGAGGCGGGTCCAAAAAAGTGACCAATTTTGGACTTGGTCTCATAGCTAGATCCATCCCAAAACTGAAGTCTCTCCGCTTCTAGTGATGCTGCGGGGTGGGTCCAAAGAACTGTGTTTTAAGCACATTTTTGCTTTGGGCTTGAGGTGCTTGATATACACGTCCCCATGATCATTATCAACAACATCATTTCGACAGCTCGTTTCCGAACTTAACTACATTGAATCTCGCTAGATGCTGTCTGATTGGAGATCTATCTCTCCAAGCGTTTGCTAGACAATCGACCAAGCTCGGCAGCATCAGTTTAGCAAACTGTCATCCCTTACCGCAGTTGGTAGTGCAGCTCCATCAATCGAGACTCTGTTGCCAGGAAAGACGGTGGTTTGATTTCTTCTTCTGCAGGAAGAGTTGAAAAACTAGATTATCTTGTTTCGCAATCTTGCTTATATTGGAAGGATGTGAATGGTTCAAGTTTGAGGATACTCGGTGAGCTTTGTGATGATGTAGTCGCTGGCTTGGCTCGGGCATTGAGGTTGCCTTCTCTATATGTTTGCTCAGGCATTATCACAAATTGTCCCAATGTTACAAGGCCGACCATTGATTTCATTAAGGAGAATCTTTGCAAAGTGCAAAATACGCTGCTGAGGTAGGTAGACGAATTGTTTATTAAGTTGCTTTCCTTTAATCACCAACCAATCCCGTATGTGAACTTTCATTACATGTGAATCCACTCATTGATCTAGGCCAACCAACACGCTTCGATTCAGTTCCTTGATATTATATATATTCTGCGATTAAAATCCTGGTGTTTGATTGAGATAACCAAGATTGGGCTGTAATGGTGTCAATCCTCCTTGAGGCGATTGACACTAATGATAAGATTCTACTCAGAGAGGATTGGAATGATAGTGGTTAGAAGAATCCAACCAAAGGAGATTTATGAGCATGAGCTACCCAATTGGCGTCCACTATGAGCCTAATACGAGCACATTCTATTCCCGCTTCAGGATTCCTCACGTTAAAAAATATATTTTTTCGAACACAAAGATGGCTACGTAGAAGGTGCTTTTGCTTTCCCTTCTTATAGTACCAACAAGGCACCGCCACGAGTGAAACTTGAACTTGAGAGACAGAGTAAGGGCTACTCTGGAATATTGCTTTGGATTAGAGAGATAAAGAAAGTTCAGCGAAGGATCTCCATGGAATATTGCTTTGGATGAGAGAGAGAGAGAGTTTTCCTTTTCATGCATTTAATTGAAGCTGGTGTGCGTTCGGGGCATAAGCATTTTAGGAATCGTTAAACACTTTTGGAAGCAAACTAACTAGGTAAGAGAGCAGAGTTCCATTACTGAGAAAAAAGTGCAGATGCTTTCAGGAAGGTATCAAAGAGACCTTTGAACCTTGAATTCCTACAAACACCTTGGAGAAGCTAGCCTTCAATGCAGTGACAACCTTGTCCATCTATGAGACATCAATTCCACAATGATGTGAAATGGCAGCTTTTGATCTCCTAAGCATACCAAGGAGGTTGTTTATCCAGGAGATGCCTGCATCTACATATAGCAATATAACATTTTCCTTATCCTATGTTTGTTGCACTACTTATGTAGGTTGCTTTGCCTAAGCTGATACTAAACTATGATAACAACACACCACTAAAATAATTCATAAATATACGGATCCATTGATATCCAAATTCTCTACATACAAGGAGAAGCCACTCTCCTACTTTCTTGGAGGATAATATGTTGAATTTTTAATTAAGTTATTTTAATAAAATCTTTTCTTAAAATTTTCTAAACTAAAATACTTTCAAATTTTTATTTTTCAAGTTTTATGAGAGGAGTCTACTTTTCCCAAAAGACATGTTTATTCTAGGAGTTGACTCCAACTCCTATGGAGAAGTCAACTCCTTTGTAAGAAAATAAGTCAGACTTCTTTAGTGATTTTTTACTGCTATTAATGTCGTCTTTTTGCTAAAAAAAATATTTATTTTCTAATGGAAAACCCAAATTTGACCCTTTTTATCATTGGTAAGACTATTTATGATTGTTAAAGTGACTTCAAACTTGATTTTAAGAGTTTTCTGAAATATATAAATGGGTCTCGAATCTTTGAAGTTTAAAATATAGAAAAATAGAGTTCTAAACTATTTCCTCTTCAGCTGAATTTTCATTCTTTAAAACTATTTATTTCTTTTGTCACTGTCTACATCTTCTAGAGTTTGGGATGGATCTTTGGAATTTAATTACAACAACCTACATAAAGGCTTTTAGTATCCTTAGAGTGGTTTGCTATAAATCCTAGAATGGGAGCTAATAATACTTTAAAGAAAGTGTATTTGATGCATCTCAAACCATAATTTAATCCATTTTGTCTCCATTTTTCACTCTCTCCCAAATCCTCTAACAATTTTAAAGTGTTATTTTCTCAAAAATGTGGATGAAACTTGTATAACAACAACCAAAGTCACAAACCAAGCAGGATCAACTTAGATACATTTGATGGCACCAACTTCACTCAATGGCAAGACAAGATGAAGTTTCTACCTAATACACTGAAAATCTACTACATCTTAGAACCAAATCTTCAACCACTACTAGGGCTACTATTGATGATTGCGAATAAAGACAAAAGGAAAAAAATTAAGTGGAAAAAAGATGAACTACTGTGTCGAGGATATATTCTCAATAAACTATCAAATCGACTGTATGATCTCTACACTAAAACAAATAAAGAATTTATGGTAGTCTTAGGAGTATATCAAATTAAGTTGTACAAGTGTATAGTAGGTGTATTTGATGATATTTGTTATTGATCCAATTTTCTTGCTCCCTCTTTGATGGTAGCATGAATTTTTGGCTTGTAATCTAAAAGTCTATCATGATCATTCATGCTTATGAAAATTTGCAATGTTGTCGAGGCAAGAATGAAGAATGTTGCTTAGGACATTTGCCAAATATGCTTCTCATTTTGGAGTTGGAGAATCATATCATCCATGCTAGACATGCCCCAACATTGCAAGTGGAATAATATTTCATGATATGGACCATCCGTCTTCAATTATTGTCAAAATTCTCATCCATTAGATAATCCTAAGTCTTGTTTTTTATCTCTATATGGTATGAAAATTAACCATCTGATAAAAAAACATGAAAGTGTCAGTAGTCAATCATATATGTTAGAGCTAGAACCTTTATGTATATTGAGATATAGAAATATAATGTATTTTATAATTAAGAATCTAATTTAGATTATTTGGATTCTAAGTGTGACTTGGATGTGATGTTTATCTAAGCAGTAGGAACGAGGCAAACTGAGCTAGTGTGACGACCTAGGTTTTTCAATGCCATTTTTTGTAAAAACACAGTGATATTGATCTCTAGTTTTAAAACAATTTATGCAGAAGAATGCTGGAAAATTTTCTTCTTTTTCAAAAAACATTGTATAAAGAGCCCGAGTGTCAAAATGAACGCTCAATGCATAGTGTCATGGCAATTTATAAACCAAATCAAAACAAGTAATTACTCCCAGGATTGTTAGCCACAGCCACAACAAATACTTACAATCAAGATTATAGTAGTTTCTCAAGGAAATCACTAATTAAATCGTACCTTTGCCTACTTGACTTTGGTTCTAACGCCTCCTGCTGTTTCTTCTATTTGTCTTTTGTTTGATCTGAAAAATAATGGATTGGGTTGAGTATTTATCATACTCAGTAGGTAACCTGACACTACCCTTTTTGAAAACATAGCAATGCATCATACAGAGTTCAAAGTGGTTGCATGAAAGGCATGCTAAATTTGTAATAGGTGCGCATATGTGTGCATAAAGTGTAAGTAATGCCATCTATTGAAATTCTTTATCAATCACGAGTTAGTATGCAATACTGATAGTATGTCTGAGTTTAGAAAGTCAAAATCAATAGATTCACCATATCCTGGTTATGAGATCTACACTATATGTCAAAGCCATGCGTAGTATATAATGATCAGAAAATACTTAAAGTAGTTTGCATATGAGGTAAATGATAGCATCACGAAGTAACATGCACCGATCTCAAGTCATCTAGTCACGAGTACTCATTTACAACCAATTTAAATGCTATATGCATATCCATACTACTGAAATCATAAGGTCGCCATGTTTACGACCAGAACCACTATGGATCACATGTCTCCGGTATCTAGAGACCAGTCCATCATAGCCTCCACGACGACTATGGATATGTCCCCGAAAGGGTGCCATGAACACCTCCAGTGGTCGTCCCTATTGACCACAGCAATCAAGCAAGGGACAATGCCGTTTTTGGCAGCGATGCCATCCACCTTTTTGGTGGTAGAGGCCGGGAGGCCAAACCCGTACCCCTCAGCATAATGCCCACTGGGCTTAATAGCCCAAAACCATACATAGTCCAAACCTCAAATCAACATAAACCATGCAATTTATGGCTTTGTTCTCAAAGTATGCAAGCATTGCATAAAATGCCATGAATCCGTAACGTGTATAAAAAATAGTATTTCTCAACAGCATTCTTCATTTAATGCAAGATTTTTCAAATACATAAATCATGAAAGCAGGTCTCGCATACTTGTATAAGAACAGCATAGTTTAAAACTCATGCTCAATATAGTATTAAAAACAAGTAACTTAAAGAAAGTTTGGGATGTATTTTGAAAACAAAGTAGGATCAGACTACCTACCTCGTGCGTTGTTACGTCGCTCATGCTTGTCTTCACTTCGAGTTCGAGAACATCTTGGTAAGGTCCTGAGTGATATTCAAACATAAGATCTAGGTGTTATTCTATGCTATTTTATTGTATAGGCTCCAAATTTGGATTTTAAAAGGTCACGCCTTAACGGATGACCCAAATGTAGCGCCTAGAGTCTTGCGCGCCATAGTTTTAGAATGCGCGCTCTACGGTTTCTAGTATATGCGGTTTCTAGTATATGCCTGCATCCTGATCACACCGCAACCAGGTTGGGTCATGTGCACACATCCGAATGGTGTGCCAGGGTGTGCACTCTGGATAGCATTGCATGGACCCATCTTAGGCACAGCTACAGTGTGCCTCGGCTCCCAAGACGTCCCATGCATCCCGGTCGAGCTAAGACAACTATTCGCAAGAGACGCATGTGCGAGGACAGCCTCCAGGCAGCTTAGCATGGGTGTGTGTCAAGCCAGGTGCCTCCTGGACTGCGCCATGCACCCGAGGACGTCCGCACCCCTGGGACGCTCGTGCGCCCCTGGGAGGCGCGCTCTCTCTCTCTCTCTCTCTCTCTCTCTCTCTCTCTCTCTCTCGTGACGGGTTTTCACCCGTCTGGTTTTCCTCCCCGAGGATTGGTGATTTCCGATCAAAAAATTCCCAGATCCAACGAGGATCTGGGCTGGGAATGAGGCGGAAAAGGAGGGTCAGTCGGGGCAGCCTGGAATGGCACCCTGGTCGTCTGATCCCTAGGTTTTTTATAAGGAACCCATCTTCCCTAATGGGTTCTCTGGCCAGGAGATGCCAAATCCGACCGAATTGTGAGGGACAATGGAGGGGAGAGAGAAGAGAAGCGTACCTGTGACTTTGAGATGGAGTGGATCTCACGCCTGGGACGCTGCTGAAGACGGTATGGAAGTGGGTTTGAGCCGAAAATGCTATGCTCGGGAAGGGGGAGTGGGGAGAGATTTATAGGAGAGGGAAGGCGGTGCCACCCTTTCCCCTGGCGGTGCTGGAGGTTTTAGAAAAATCTGGAGAGGGGGGTTTTCTGGAGAAATCGGGATGCAGGATTGGAGGAGGAAGAAGATGGGGTGTCGTTATCAAAATGGCCCCTTGCGGTTTTTGGCTTTTTCGTTTTTAGGTGCATTTTACCAAAATGCCCTCAATCTTCTAACGGCTATAACTTCTTCATACGAGCTCCGTTTTTGGCGTTCTTTGAGGCGCTGGATTCCATTTTGCATGTAGTATCTAGTGGTACTAATTTTATTCACAAATTCCTAAGTTCCCTAATAAGACCCTTAAACATATAATAAACATATATTTATTCCAAAATAGTCAAGTTACAAGATCATTAGCACATCACACTATGTTTGTTCTTTATACAAAATGTCTCCAAAATGTTGGGTCATTACAACTAGACTGGAGTCCAACTATTTGAGAGGTATAGATGAGTGATTCTTCATTTGAGGTAAGTGATGACAAATGATAACGGGCATGTTATTTCAAAATTATAGATTTTCATCTCATCAACTTTGTGATTAGTAAGTAATGATTTTTATTGAGATATTGGCTTATTCATAATTGATATGCACAAGCACAATTTCATTGATTATCATTTTCCATGGAAACATCATTTAGTATATTTTGATAACCTGTGAAGTCATTAGATGGTGATTTTACTCATTGTTGCATGGTGGGGTACTTGGATGCCTTGTTTTATTGCTAGTTTTTACCGTGGATCAGGTGGAGGAGGCTTGGTGGTTAATTTTGGGAGGCTAACCCCAGGATGAGGGGCAATACCTTAGGATGGTAAGCCATAAGCACTTCTGAATTTTTAGGATTTCATTATATCTATCGACTTTGAGTTGTCGGATGATTTTCGTGTATTGTGATTTATGATGGGTGTTTTTGCTTGGTGGATGTTATGCTAGGATGGTTGTAGGGCCGGCCATCTACCATCTAACTTATGGTGATTATGATTAGAAGCCTGCTCCACAGATGGATGAATACTATAGGGAGTGGTATTATGGGTAGTCCTATTATAGTTCTTATGACGACCTGGGTTTTTGTAACACATTTTGTAATACATTTTTCAAAGGCAGGGCCCTTAGTAGTAAAAAAATTTCACAAGCAATGTAGTGAAAAATCTTTTCTTTTAAATTAATTTATAATAACAAGCCAAGTCTCACCTCAACATACATAATACACATAAAGATTTTTGTATCAAAATAAAATTTTATTAAATACCAGGAGTCATCCAATAGTTCACTTTACATAGCCCATGTATTACAATTACAATCCATTGTCCAAATACAAAGTACATAGTCTGGTTTCACAATCTTCAAAGAAGATACCCTGATCAGTCTAGTAGCTTCTAGGCTCTTCAAACTATACATCCTCAAGTCTCTTTCCTTGTATCTGAGATATTGTAAACATTCAAACATTTACAATATATTAGCAAGCTATGCTTGGTAAGGGATACAAGAATATAATACTTCATTAATACAAGAATACGATATCTCATTCATCATTCTATCATGTTTGCCCATTCATGGACCATCTCATTGTAAAGTACATACATCATTTATATAGTATAGGGTAAACCCATTAAAATAGTAAAAATACTCAAAATTTGTTCTTTCCCCTGGCTATACTCCCACTTAGGAGATCAATATTCAGCCAAATCTCATATGGGGATTTTCTCTCCAAGAACTCATGTATTTCATCATACTTAGCATCTCATCATGCCATGGCATTTCACTATGCCTATCATATGTGCATCATAATGCAAAATCATCCAGGACTACTATGCCGCAGTCTAAATCCGTACAACACGTCCAGATAACTGCATAATAATCCACTGATACCAACTATGAAAATAATAAAATCCATGTCTGCATGGGCAAGGACCATGGCTGTCATAGTGGCGGCCTTCCCATGATTGCCCCACCTAAATTTTAGCCTCCCTTTAGGCATGGTATTCATCATATCATACATTTCAGAAAGCGGGTGGCCAAACCCTTATAACTTCCCTAACATAGCATCCCTAGGCCTAGGCTTGTGTAAAACAAAATCATAAGCCACCACGCTTGTATCTAAAATACATTATACATATCAGACGATGTATCTGTTTAACTAAGGCTGGAATATTTTCTATGCCCTATTCTTTGGGTTTCCTTAGTCCACACATCTCATTAATTTCTCATTGTTTGATTAGATCATTATATTGGATCATGGGGTTGGATCATTATTGTTCTAAGGTACCAAAACTATACTTATATCATGAAGGTCTATAATTCCAAACAGAAGATCATGTATATATATACACATGAATCTTTAATACATTCTTGTATATCCACCTACCTCAAAGTGGTATTCACTCTATATTGTACATCATGGTCTTAATTCATACATCTGTCAAACCATATGTATAAAGTTATTCCTTTATACAAGTATTCTTTCTACATGCATTTGGGTTATCCTATGAAGGATGCCCTAATTTTCCTTGAATCATATGTGATCAAGGTTTCAATCCTTCTAAGCTAACAAATCTATACTATAAGTAAAATCACACAGCAATAATATACTCTACGTTGTATTTCTTTTCTTTTGTTGTTTTTAATCATTCAAGATCCCTCTTGGATCTTATTTGATCTTTCTTATCTTATTTGCAATTTTTATTATTATTAGGGTTAGATAATTTGCTAACCTTTTATACTCTTATTATTATTTCTCAACCAGTTAGTGTTTTATTGGATTGAGGGTAACTTATTCATTCTTAATTCTAGACAACTCCTCTTATTTCCAATTGACCAAGGTTTACCAATTACATGTCATTCCCAACGTGGTTAATTCAATCCTCATGAAAGGAGCCTTTAGACCTCAACAAACATCAATAGCAGGTAGAGGGACAGCGAGGCTCATTAGAAACCTCCTTAACCACGATAAATAACATGCAAGAGCATAGCCTTAGCTCAACCTTTAATAAGGCCTTATGAGCTCATAACCCTAAGTTTTATTTCTACTTGATTTTAATTAATTCCATGAACATATACTATGTCATTCATGGGTATTTATTATGCTCCTATTTTGGGCCAAGGAAATGAAAAATCCCCCTTATATTATCCTACTAATTGTAGCCCTTACTATGATTATTTCTCATGATGTACATGTGTATTTTGTGAAGTCCAACTATATTACATTAATTACACCTTTTAAGGTATCTTTCATAACTCTACTAATCTAAAGAAAATTAAAATAAATTACACTAATAAATCTAAATCTAAGGTATTTAAAGACAATCATGTTTTGACATGAATTAAATTTGCTAATAAAATAATTAAATAAAATATTAACAACATTTTAATCTAAGAAATTAAAGAAAATTATACTAAAATTGGAAACTTGATATTAAAGACCATTAACTAAGCATATGATCAATTTATCCTTATGATCCAACCATCCGATTTGTCTATCTTTTAGATCTAGGGTTAATGTTCCATTAAGAGTACAACCTTTGATCTTTCATGTTTTTTATTGATCCAACAACTCTAATAACTTGATATTAGCCTTAGATCATCACTTGTATAGGTCCATCTAGTCCAATCATTCTAGATCTACTAGATCAAGAGGATCCATTGGGATTTTCCATTTTCATTTTTACTTTCAATGGTCTAACTTTAATTCAATTCATGTCAGTCCAATCCAACCATCCCCATGATGATTTATCATCATTATATCCTTAATGGATCCAAACTCTCACTTCTGATTAGCCCAAATCTACTTGACCACGGGTGTTAGTAGGTGTATTTTTAATTAATAGAAATTTTTAATGATTAAAATATTTTTTTATAGGTTTAGTAGGTTCCCCTCATCAATATCTATTCATAGAATCTTCTTGATAAAAAATCAGGCTAAAATGAGTGAGGAATTTTATTTTTAAGTTTTTAGCTATTTTCAATGGCTGATCTTAATTTGTAATGTTTTGATCAATTAACTAATCTATAAGCTTCTAAATTCTACTATGATCATTTATTTTAAGGTTTTGACGTGTCTTGGATCCATCCATTGGATTAGATTTCCATTTTAACATCAATTTGATCATGATCCACTATTGTTGGAACTAACTTTAAAATTTATTTCATATAAATCAAATTAAAAACCTCAATATCCTTATTTCATTATATTCTAAACAATACAAGGAATCTATAACTTCTTTCCTATCTAGATTTGAATTTAAATTGAGTTTGGAATTGAATTTTTAAGTTTCCAACAATTTCAACGGTCCAGATTGATTTTGGACTGTCAAATCTTATTTCTTAAAATTAAGGGGCATGATGAAAAATAAAAATTATTGTGATCATAGTTGTTAAGGTTTTTGGGCCTTCTAAATCCATTGAACGGCTCAGATTTTCCATTTGATGTGTCATTGACGGTGTTCTAAGCATGCATCACCGATACTAGTTTTTCTAGAATTTTGATTGGAAAACCAGTCCGATGACTCGATTTTAGGGAAAATATATTGAAAAATTAAAATAAAGAGATAAGGAACCTGCCTGGAAGTGTCCAGAATAGAAGATCTTGCCAAAATTAAAAAAATCCTCACCGAAAAGTAAACTATGCTGGAGATGACATAATTTGTGATCTTCCAATGAAATCGCTGGTGGATCGTGCAATTAGAATAGGGGTTTTGTAGATAACCTTGTTACAAATTGATCTGATGGTTTGGATTTCTGGTATGAAAGTTAGATTAGTGGATTTCTATAAGTTTTCAACTTAGGGGTAAATCTAGAAATAAGAAAAGAAAGAGAGGAAAAGAGGGAGAAAGTAGAGAAGGAGAGGGAATTTGGAGCTAGAATCAAAGAAGGAGTTGGTGAATTTTATGAACATTTTTGGAAATTTTTCTGAGGTATTTATAGGCATTTTCTAAAAAATTTAATCATTTTCCCCTACTAGTTATGTTTTTCGCTTTTGAATTTTATATTAAAAAGAAATCCCCCACTTCCACCTCTGTCTCCACTACTAGCTGGTAGTGGTTTGACCAATTATTGATGTTTCCAGACCATTGCCTCACATTAATGTGAAATTACTAGTTTGCCCTTTTTGTTGAAAAATGTAGAAAAATACAAATTTTCATACAAACTCAGATTTTGACGTACTTAGTGACATTTTAATTGGTTCATTGAGTATGTTTTCAGTTATACATGTATTATACCTTGATTGTGAGGTGGAATTACATTTTTGCCCTTTTTAGGTTAAAAATTGAGAAAAATATAAATTTTTCTCCAAAATTTGTGCATATCAAATATCTAGGTTTTCAACCTTGATTCCAATTCTATGAGAAGTGCATTTTTAATAACCCTAATATTTCAGTTTGATTTTCCTTGGAATTTTTAATTTCATTATTTATTCAATCTCCTTACAAAAATTAGGGGTGTTGCAGTTCCGATCC
This sequence comes from Warburgia ugandensis, assembly GCA_035236585.1. NCBI lineage: Eukaryota > Viridiplantae > Streptophyta > Magnoliopsida > Canellales > Canellaceae > Warburgia > Warburgia ugandensis. Next base: position 54,027,187 of record CP141133.1, on the reverse strand, counting down.
TCACCCATGTGGGATGAACACTTAGTCTCATATTTTGGTGTAGATGTAGAGCTGCAATTGGTAGACGAACCACTGCAGCATAGCGGTCCATGCACTTATTGATGTGTGGTTTTATTATACGACGACCAGGATGGATATTCCTTGTGTACCCATGGCATGATGATGCATCCTTATGGATGATTCTGTCTCGGGCAGCCCTGAAAGAAACAAGCATGGGGAATTGGTGTGAGTACTCATGATTGGACATACAAGTGTGTGGTGCACTTGTAGGACCCTCATGTTAGGATGCCATGACTAATGACTTTCATATTCATTGAGATTACGAGTATGTAGTACACTCATGGGACCCTCATGTTAGGGTGCCTCGCATTGATGACATTTATGCATTTAGATATTCCTTGTGTATTGAAGCTTTGCATCAATGTGATTTTAACACTTTTAGGACCCACATGTGAGGGTGCCCTTGATGATGATATACACATTTATTCTTCGAACCTTTGACACTCTGCAGTGATGTGATTTTGACATATTTATGAGCCTTAGAGCTCAATTGATTTGACATGTTTTCATGCATGTGGTTGGCATGAGTTACATTGATTTGGTGTTGACAATTGATGAGTTTTCGATATTTTGTTTACTCTGCATGTTTTGATCATGCAGGTGGCTTGCATATTGCCACATATGTAGCTGGTTTTGAATGCCAACTATGCTATACTGCATTATTGTTTATTCTCATATTGAGATTATGTTTGAATTGTTCTCGTGAGATCAATATTTTATCTCATGCCTTGAGGTTTGATGTATTATCTTTCATATTATGTTTATTATTATTATTTGTCGTCACTTACATAAGCATGGCTTGTTAAGCAACTATAATGTTTTTGCAATGCCTCAGATATAGTGAGAGGTAGCAAGTATTACATGATGGAAGAACAGCGAGGGCGTTGGCAACCTTCAATGATGCATTGAGGAGATTGCTGAAATGGAAATGGTTTGTTCAGAACCTTACCTCGATTATTATTATGGACTGTATATCCGTATAGTTTACGATTGTGACTTGGATGTATGGATGCATTTATGTTGGATGTGATGGCTATGCATGAACAGACCTTAGGCAATGTTGTTATATAGTTTTACCGAGATTTGAAATTGATCTGGATGGATGGGTGTAGAGACTTAGTCTCCTATGTAGATGTGTTTTTATTTATTGTATCCATTAGGTATTTTTGTATCGCATGTATTAGATGCGGTGATCCAAATTACCGAGGAGGCTCTGTCAAATTTTTGGTAGAATTGAGAATATCATTTTACCATTAAATTCATGATTTTGAGGTTATATAACTCCCGGGGTTTTGAAATGAACACCTTTTATTTGAGTTTTTATTTTCTAACAAATTTAAAATCAGTAAAGTTTTTAGCAAAGTTTTTAAAACAAGGATCCTGACTTTTTAAAAATTAGTATTGTATTATTGTGGAAAACCCAAGGTGCCACAAGTATAGTCTGGGAATGGATATTATAATATCATTATTGATGACATTCATAATTTTGTATGACTTTTAACCATTTTAGAATGTATAGTAATATATATATATATGAATTATTGAGGGAGTACTTTATAAAAGCTTTATCATGGGTAAAGTACAAGGTAGACTGGTTATACAGAGTTTGGTTCATGGTAATTGGATAACTTCATTTACATGAAAAATGATAAGTATGGACATGTGAATTAACAATGAATTATTGAATTATAAATCATCTTTTAAGTTTCATGTACATTTTAAATCCCCTACCAAGCATAGTTTGCTAAGGTATTGTAAATGTTTGAATGTTTATAATATCTCAAATACAGATAGATAGGAGAAGATGAATACGATATGAGGATACCAGCAAGCATACTACTATCAAGTGTGCATTCTTATTCAAACCTTGTATTATGTAGTTAGTATTTGGATTATGGATTTTGGACATTTAATATAATAATTATAGGGGTTGTGTAAGTGAACAATTGGATACGTCTTGTTTTCAATAAATGAAGTTCTATACTATAAACAAATTATATAATTATGTATAGTATGAGAGTAAACGTAACATCCCGGCTATTCAGAAATGAATTTTAAAGAAAATGCTTTCTGTTGTTTTGGATTTTTAAAAATTTAAAGGCTCCATCTTTTGAAACTAATGTGAAAAATTATTTTAAAAACCCAGGGTGTCATAAATCTTCTCCTTTGGTTGATTGTGGGTGCTAACCCTTATTATTTTAAGATGTATAATGGATGACTTAGAAAGGTTTTTTAAGTAGAAACCAAAGAGCTACTATAGTTTAATATATAGGACTTTTGAATATGCATTGCATCCTAGATATATTCATTGCTCCATTTATAAGAAATAAGAAATTTGATGAGCAAGGAAGTAAATTAGGAAAATTGTAAAATATTTTAAATTTAATGGGCAAGGATTCTCATGGAATGAATGGTAGAGCTTCATTTTCCTTTGACAATCAATAACCATTTAGCTTGTTTTTAAATCTTTTTCATGATTACTTGCTACTTCACTAATCTGAAAATATGTTTTAGAATCTAAAAGTTCATGGGCTGACTTGATTAGTCATCAAAAGAACTCCTTCATGAAAGAAAATTGCAATAAATGTTACCAATTACAATTTAATAAAGATTGATAAGAAAGAACTAGGGGTCCAAAATTCTTTTAAGCAGAAAGAAATGAGGACACAAATTTTAATTTTACATGTCTTAATTCTAAAATTCTAAGGCCAAAATTTTTTTTGCGGTAAAAATTAGCAAATCCAAAATTCTAAGTGCTTGTTAGATCGTAACCAAAAACAAAAGATACTAAGTTCTCATTCATGCCACTTATACTTTTCTACTCACAAATCTCTTTTAGAAAAATTAATACAACACTTTTGAAAGATAGACATCAAAATATTATGAAATCTAAAATTATTAGTAGTGTATACAATAATTATTATATCTAAAAAAGTAAATAAAAATAAGAGAAGAAAAGAAAGGAGGAAGTGACATGAGTAATTATCTCATGAAAAGGCACATTAGATGATTGAAAGAAAAAATAAGATTTAATCTAATATTCAGTTAATAATAAAGGCAAAACATTTATTAATAGAAATTACTTAAGGAGAAAAAGAAGTATAATACTATAAGAAAACTTATTATGAAACGATAAGAAGAGAATACATCAAATTAAAGGAAGTTATCTCACTACCCACATATAGCAAATATATTAAGAATAGGAATAAAGAATAAAAAAAGTAGTCAGAAGTGTACTCTCTAATAAAAAGTGTTATGGGCTTAGCTTTATAGTCTTAGATTAAGTTGGCTTAGTAAAAGGTCACGTTATATTAGGGTGGCTTCGTGGATATGAAATAACATGGGGCGGTGACATATTACACCCTTGGGCCAGCCCCTTAAAGGGGTGAAAAAGGGTGGCATGTTCGAGGCTCCTATCGTTTTCCAATCGACAATGTTGTTCGTGGTAAGAAAGGGAGCTCAAACAAAACTCACCACCCAACCAAAATCTCCACTCCTTTTTCCCGTCTTCTTCAACCAAAACCCTCCTTGTCTTTACGCTCCCACAACTCAAATCTCCCAAACACCAACAACAAGAAAAGTGATATGGATGGTGCGAAAGTTCAAGAGGTATCAAATCCAAAATCTCCTTCCTACAATTTCAGTCTTCTTCTTGTTTGATTTTTTCATTCAATTTTGGTCAAAAGCCACGCGTCCATATCTCCCTGCAGATTGTGGAGCAACAGGTGTTGACGGTGGCCAAAGCTGTGGAAGATTAGCTTGAGGAGGAGATTTCAAACTTGGATCGACTCGATCTCGACGATGTGGAGGCCTTTAGGGAACGGAGATTGCAGCAAATGAAGAAGATGGCGGAAAAGAGAAGCCGTTGGATCTCTTTCGGCCATGGTGAATACACCAAGATCCCCAGTGAGAAGGATTTCTTCACCGTTGTCAAGGCAAGCGATCGAGTTGTTTGCCATTTTTATCGTGAGAATTGGCCGTGTAAGGTATGTGGATCTTGAATTTGCTCTTATTCGTATTTTTTTCTCTTTTTTGGTGGATACTATAAGTTCTGTCTTCTAAGAGTTGTTCTTCAAGTGATGAAGCTTTGAATTAATACAGGAATAGTTTGATAAAATATTAGTAATTATAGGTTTTTGAATTAATGAAAGGACGCCCTAGATAATGTAGGGTTAGAGACAACATCAAACTGGGATGAAGATTATATCAGAGTTAAAGCTCCCTTTTCTCATTTGTTTTATCATTATCGTGAATCATATCATACATTGTTATCTTGAATTTCACTTGCATTTCCTTAGTCTTAGTGTTTCCGGTGGATAATTTAGTTTGCCTTTGAGCCAGTGCTATCTGTTGAAAAAGTGTTATTTTCCCCCTCTTGTTCCATGTTTTTCTAATCTTTTCTGATTGATGATCCATTAAGATATGAAGGATAATTTGAAAGAAGTATATCAAACTTTAGATCCTGGATTTGTCAAGCAAAACCCTAGGACTACAGGCAAATTTAAACTTCGGTGAAGATCAGTTTCAAGCGTGAACAATGTGGCAATTGAAGATAGTGGTGGGCGAAGGTTATGTGACTTGGTTGTTATTGTGTGTATTGACTGTTACATTATTAGGAATGACTGAAATTTATCATGCTGTTTTGCGATTGACAAATCCAAGTGACCAATTAAATGCTTCCATGTACTTGAGCTCCTTGATTACCCTGAACAGCCAAATATCTTGCCTTTCCTTTACTGTCTACATGAAGTATCCTTTCTTTTGATGATTTTGCGTTGACTTGCATTACAATATTTTTTTTATTTTTTTTTAGTTGCACATTCGAGTGAATTTCAGTGGCCAAATTGTTTCATGTCCAGCTCAATCGTCTCTCTCATTGTTTAAAAACTAGCCTAAAAGAATGCTGACTTTCTTTCATCCTACATTACCATGAAGAAAATGTTGTAGTCTTAGAATAAGCAGTAGCTGAGGGAATAGAAAACAACCCATCTTCCATCCTTCTTAAGTCTGAGAAAGAAGTGGATTGTTAAATAAACATTATGATGACAGAGAACATATCATGGTACAGACCAAAATGGTACATAGATCTAAGAGGTAAATGGTGTTTCTGGGATTTCAAAATTATCGCCAGACCAGTATTTTTTATGATGTATATCTTGAAAGACATAAAGCCTTGGCGCACAAAATTTATGTTAGATGCTGCATTTCCTAAACTCAAGTTGCCAGAGTTTCAATCACCAACAGGACCACTTAGTTGTCACAGGGAAGCCTGTAAATTCATTCTTAGTTCATCTCCAATACTATTGCCTCTAGCATATAAGATTGAGTACAAGGGTCATACTCTTAATCAACATTCTCTATATTAGAAACAAGGTGGCTGATTCTCATCCAAATATATTGCCATTATTTGTAATTTTGTTTCCAAATGCTATAAGATACAGTGCTTGTAACTTACACGTTTTACTTTCTTTGTGCTTTAGCATTTATTTTCAAAGAGTGTTTTCAGCTTATGGAATGAGTGAAACTATTTTTGCTTGAGAGTTGATCATATTACTAAATTGTTTCATTTGCACTAGTCACACCCTGAATCCAAGTTTTTATGCAGGCCTTTCTCACTTCCTATCCTTGTTCTCCACGAATCTGCAAAGGTTGAAATCATGTGGGAAGTGATGTAGTCATTGATTAAGCCAAGTTTGCTATCAAGTATGAAAAGGTTACGAGGATTATGGAAATCCTTTCTTTTTGGGAACTGGACTTTTCTGGGATCTTTCAATGACCAACCAGAACGTTGTTTGATCACTGCAGTCAGCTCTGACACTAGCCAAATCTATATTTTGCAGCAAATAGAGGCTACAGTGGATATGTTATGTCAGTTTCTGTGCATGTTCCTTCTGTTTAGGTAGTTTTTAGCAACAGAAAACCCACTTTCATTTTATTGATTCAAATCAGGTTCAGTCAAGAAGATGAATGAAGTACATCCTTGTTACAGTTGCTATTTGCTTCTTTCTAGCTACTGAAGCTCATGTCTCTTTAGCACTTAAGCATCAGTTCGTAGAGCCATTTTGATTTTTATTTCAGCTCTTAAAAACATCTCTCTAGTTTCGGCTTGTTATTTGTTGTTCATACTCCCTTGTGGTCCGTCCCTTCCCTGGACCCTGCATACGCAGCAGCTTTGTGCTCTGGGGCTGCCCTTTTTACTCCCTAATTTGGGGATTATGCTTATTCAAAGGTCTTTCCACTTTTTCTTTCATCTGGCAAATGCCAATAATAGACAGGAATGGTTTCTGCAGACTTTGTGGTAATGGTTTCCATTGATGAGATTGAGACAAGCATGAAACAAAGTAACAAAGCATATTTTCATCATGGGGAATTACTCACATCTGTACTTATTTGAAGTGCCTTCCTTGTCAAGGACAAACAAGGTCCAGGGTTTGTTGTGAAATGGTAAAATTATATAGATTATTAGGAAAGATGAGTCACAGATTGGTACTAAATATAGAGGATCATTAATAAGTCCTCCAAAAACTCCCTAAAGCAATGGAAATTTCCAACTCCAGTCTAGGGATCTGGATTATCAAAAGGATTACCTTCTGCAAGTGAAAGAATCATGACAGGCATGCACACATAAGAGAAAAATGGAAAAAAAGCAGGTTGAAGAACAGAACCAGCACACACACAAAATTATTTGGTGGGTTGAAGAACAGAACCAGACTATCGGGTTTGCCTCCATGGTTATGAGAGAATTGAGGTATGCGGATCATTAGTAGCGTATCATCCGGATGTATTCTAGGTCTAGTGTTAGTAGAACGTATATGAATTGTAAAATGAACTCCTCTGTGTCTTTCTACAGGTAATGGACAAGCACTTAAGTATCTTGGCAAAGAGGCATATAGAAACACGATTTGTCAAAATTCATGCTGAGAAGAGTCCCTTTTTAACCAAAAGCTTAGGATAGTTGTACTGCCAACCCTTGCGCTGGTTAAACATGCAAAAGTTGAGGATTATGTGGTATGTATCAGAACCTGAATACCATATTTGAATCCACTTGAGTTTTTCTATGTATCTGCGTATATGGTTTCAATTTGTGACATTGTCAGGTAGGATTTGATGAACTTGGTGGAACTGATGAATTTGTAACAGAGGAGCTGGAGGAAAGGCTGGCAAAATCTCAAGTTATAATTTTCGAAGGTAAATCTTCATTCAGTCAACTAACGTCCACTTCCTCAAACAAAAGAAGTGTTCGGTGAAACTGCAGAGTCATCAGATTCGGAATAGAGCTGGCAGCTGATCTGTATAGGTGCCTTGCTTCCTACCAAGAGATTGTAGATGCTTTGGACGGCAATGAAAATTCAGAATTTCCTGTATCAAGGTAATACATTGGATGGCAATGAAACAACCCTACAATTTCATGGCTTAAAGTCCAGACTTGAAACTCAATATTGCTTTGATCTTCTTTGTGGGCGCTAATATACTACCTGGAATGCACAGGACACACTGATCTGACCATTGTGGCCCGCCCCTTCTCCGGACCCTGCATAGGCGGGAGCTTTGTGCACCGGGGCTGCACTTTCACACTGATCTGACGGTCAAGCATAAGCGCACTCAGTTGTCACCTATCCTAATTGAATCTTAGCACCCTGATCTATCAAGCCATGTTCAGATCACCATGAGGAAAAGATAAATTGTTGAATTCTGAATCCTACCAATGGGACGTCCAATCTTGCATGGGGCCAGGACCATGGTGGTTAGAACTGCGATTCTGTGAGATAATGGTTTTGACTGTGGGAGACGATGAAATTTGGATTGGAAAGAATTCGGTGAGGCAAATAATTCAAAAAATTTTGGCAAGCGTTATTTGTTTGCAACCCAAAGTGATGCTTTTTTCCTTCAACTAACTTATCCGGCAATTTAGACGAGTAGATTTGAGTTCAGCTTACAGTAATGTGATTTTAACTGGTTTTGGAGGGTGAAATAGTGGTGGCACCTGAAGGCTGCTTGAATGAGAAATCTTATGTTTCTTTAATTAGGACATGACAAGAGCTTGGATTGAAGTGAATGCATTAGGAATTTCCTTTTTGGTGCGAAAATGTATTAGGGATTTGAGTCCAGCATACAGCATAACATATGCTATTACATTTGTTGGCCGAAGATGGCAACCAGGGATGATTAAACCCAAGACTTTAAAGTGCAAGCAGTGATGATGAGGAAGCTGCATTTGGGTCCGTAGGGCATTGTTGCACCGTCTCAATCTTTGGGCCTGTTGGTCATGTTACTTTTTATTACCTGCTGATCGATTCTCGATCTTTTGCGATTGTTTGTTGGCCAATTCTTATTGGTAGTCCTAGAGCACTTTCCTAGTGAAGTGGAATATTGGATGTGCAAAGAAGCCTAGGGATCACCAAGCCGACAGTCTAGAATGCTGGTTATATTATGCAGAACGAGTAATGAAACATGATCAAAGCAATTCGTATCCAGGTTCAAGTACTACTAAAACTTTAACTTCTTTGCCCTTAATACTCTCAAATAATGGGGTTTCTCTTTCTGCAACATCGACATGCAAAATATTTTTCAGCAATAGACCTTGAGTCACGTGATGGATTATTAATAACAAAAATGTGCTTTTCTATGAATCAATATCATTAGAACATGTGTTGTATTGGACAGAACTCTGAAGATATACCTACGACAGTCTTGGGCTTGGCAATTTTCTTCTAATCCTCTGTAAAACATTTTCTTTAATCAACTATGTGGCCAAAATTCTGACTCCACCATCTGAAGCAATCAATAAAAACACTTAAATGATGGGGTAATGGGTAGACAGGACAAACATGGAGGACTCCACTGTTGAAACAGCCAAAAGATTGGAGGCTTTCTTTCTAGTGATCTTCATGACAAGTCCTTTCTTTGCCGCCACGAAAATGAGGTACTTGCTGTAATTTGTATATGTATTAATTTGTACAGCAGTAGGGTCATGTTGCATCTTCTCACTTAAATTGTCACTGATTCAGAAGCCTTTGGTACAACACTCACCAGTTCATGAATCGATATTGAAGAATCTACTGTATCACTAATCCATCACTGATTTTGAGTTGGGACAGCTCCTGTTCGAGCATGCCATCATTTACCGGCCTGTATCTCCCAAGCACTTGATCTCCGTGTCTCCAAACATACCACGTTAACGTGGTTGAGAGACCAAGCACCATGGCAATTAAAACTGCAACAATTACAGCCCAAAAGTGTTGCTGCCACCATGTCCTGCATCCCAGATGAACAAAACGAAGATGATTGATCTAATAACAAATTAATGGAACCACAGTGAAGTGGTGATATCAAATACGTTATCGATAAAAGAAAAGGGAATATAAAATATCTTAAAGGGTAACCAATGCAGGCATTATGAATAGCTAAAACCCCTATTAGTAAATAAGCAAGTGCAGGCCCCCCAAATGCACACGCTCGTTAGATTGTGAGACAGCCTGTACTTCAGTAAGCGCATCTAGGGTTATAAATGCTGTGAGGAGCATGGTTATGGAACAGGAAGTAGACTTCAACTGACTGATAACGGCTAGTGAGGGTTGTATTGGCTTTTCTCAGAGAAAAAACTAAAAAGAAACCATGTAATAAGGAATCTAGGGCACAATTGTGGAGTTTTAAAGCATACACTGGTAAGAAGAAAAGGGGGAGAGCTTCTTTCATGAATTGAGCTTCCTAAATTAGGGCCTCAAAATGGTACCAGTTAGAAGGAGTGAGTTGATCCAAGTTGAAGGCTGTATAAGGGCGATGGGAAGGCTCAAAAGGATGCAGATAGAAGTGGTGAGAGCCGACCCCTACTTGAGAAAAGGCTTTGATGATGATGACGATGAAATTCGGACCTTAAAATGACAATCATACTAGGTATTCTTAAATTTTTTACCAGCCTTTGGTTTGGATTCTTAGTAAGCAAAAGAGTTCATCTTGAGATTTGATTTCTTCAGTTAAGAGGATTTTGGTCCAAGAAAAGGACAGCAGAAAGGAAGGTTTTCTTGGTCTTTGGTGCAAGAATTTTAGGGTCCTAGAAGAAACCATGGAAAGCAGATTAAGAATCTCAGGGTACTAACGAATTTTAAGAAAGAAATGATAGTGTTTTGATGAAATGCAGGTTTATTTAGCAGGGAGAAGGGAGAAAATTTTCAATATGTAACTCTATGAAATGAGAAAAAGTAAAGGAAAAAGAGATGACGTTAGAACAATAACTCTGATAATATATATGTTTGCATATTTTATCTTGCACTAAATCAATGCTATCATACCCATTAGATACATTAGATCTAATGAAATAGAGAAGATGAAGAGATCAAGCTTGTTGTCTAAACTGTTGTGTTAACCTTTTATAAGATTTGACATGGTATTTATCACCATTCAACTAGCATTCATTATGAGCAAAACACCCTTAATGGATTGCATGAGAGAATTACATTAATCAACACATTGAGCAACATGAATTGAGGATGCAACTGCTAATCACATAGCAAATTAAGTGAAATGAAAAACTGGGTGAAAGCTAAACAAGTTCAAGCATTATCAATTCAGATACTAGTGGCTTAGAGTGCCATTTAAAGCTGCAATGAAAACAGAGGTCCTACAAGGAAAACAATAAAAAGAGCCTCTCCATTGAGATGGTCTAAGGGATAGCAATCACATCAACTGCATTAAAAGTGCCTATAAATAAGGGGCAGGCCCCACATATGCAGGATGATGTGACTGCTTCTCATAGGCAGTCCGGGGAGCATTTCCTTTATGAATCTCCTCGGTAGGACTCATAAAAAAAAAAAGTGAGTTATGTTAGAAATAAATTTTTTCCAAATGAAAATAAAGAAACAGAGAACTGTAACCTAGTAACAAAAAGTACTCCCATTCCTTCCCAGTGCAAATAAGCACTTAATGAGTGCTAATGTAGCTGATAAAGAATATCTGAAACCAATAAAAACAGAAAATATACCTTTTAGGTGGCCGTTCAACTTTCCATTTAACCAGCTGGTATGTTCCAAAGGCATCAGGCAGGTGGATAAGGTGATCAGTTAATCGGTGAATTATGCTCTGCAGAAATAACAGAATCATAAACAGAGGATTTATAGTCTGTATGCAAAGACATTTTTTTATCGTTTGATGGACATAAATGCTAGAGAAAAATGATACCTTTGCTGTGGAATTGGAAATATAATTAGAAGATCCTGCAGGAAATATGCCCCATCTTATGAGGCATCCATTTCCTTTGCCAGCAGAATTCAATAGATGAGCCTGGAATTTGTACCTTTCCATCAGCAGCTAGAAAGATCCAATCTTTTAACTTACAAGTGTGAGACAAGATAGAAACATAATACATAGTAACTCAAGGTTGCTAGAACAACAATAGAGCATGCTTCATTCACCTGGTATGTCTTAACTTCCAATTCATGTGCAATGTGTTCTGCAAGTTCTGCAATGTGAGGCGCCAGATCCGAGTAATTTACATTCAAGGACATGTCAAATGTGATAAGCCCAATCTGGAACTGGCCTGAGCATCAAAGACAACATGGCACAAAATCAGAATTCCTAAATAGAAATTCTTAACATGATGCAGAAAAGACCTTAACACAATGCCACATTAGTTGGAGGGCAAAAGAAATGCAGGTTCAACAATTAGTAACTTTGCCACAAGTAATTACTGTAACATCTAACGGAGAGAGTTAACAAAGACTCGAGAAAATGGAAATATAGTAACATCCGAGCATCCACAATGTGTGCAAACATAGTTTGGAACAAATCAGAGCAGCCATGTGAATCTCTTCATGCAAAACAAATGTAGTATATGTTCGCTACAAAACAGTAGATATATTAACACAGTCTGAAATATAAAAGAATGCTTAAGACTATAGCAATTAGCTAGAGAACCAGCACATTTATAATTTTCAAACAATTAAGTTCTGTATAGGTGACGGTCATATCATTAAATGCCAACATATAAGATTTAGAAGTTCAAAAACATTTGACCATAAATTTATAGAAATGATGACAAAAGAAAGAGAAAAACAAGAAAAAAAGGAATGACTATGGCAGCTTTATGATTCCTGATAAGATGAAATAGCCTGAGCAGATTCAGGACACCTTATACTTTTTCATTTTAAACCCACTTCGGAATCAAAGCATAATAAGTATATGGAGATATGAACTTCTTTACTAGGAAATATACTTGAGCCACACACTTTTATGATAGGAAGAAACCACACAACATAGTTATCTTTTCAGCTTATCCCAAACCAAAGGCGCCCAAGACACCAGAGGCATGTGTCAGCATTTTCAAAATCTTGTTCTTGTGGGCATCATAACGATCTTATAGACTACAAGGCTTGATGTTTAATTTTGGGTTCACTCATGCATGTTTACGGTCATCTTCAGAAAACATTTACTACTTATTCATAGTTCATTAGAGATGGCATTGAAGCTACAAGTTAATTTGATGATCTCATATCCAATCAAACTACAAAGTCAAATTATATCTGTTGTTTATGTTTATATGACTGGCCATGTGTAATTTTTCTGAAGTCGGCATCTACTAATGTATCAATTGTCATTTTAGCACTTCATGCAAATCACGTCACTATCAATTGTCTCAGAATTCTCAATTAGCATAATCTTTGTAGGAAATTTAATTGCCTATTTGTGGGCCATATACCAGACACCAGAAAAAGTGGAATCTTAAATATCATTCATTACATTAGAACATTGGCAACAAGCAGGCAATGAGTTATTTCTCCCCTCAAGCTTCTTAAAACCTCAAGAAAGAGCAGCTACTATTTATTTACCATTCACTACCATTGCTCAAATCACATCCTCAAACCTTAGCATGAACAACTGGATTACATCTAAATTCTAGAAGCTTTAGACCGAATGATAGCACCAACTGGATGCGTTTCCCCACAAGATACTTCCATGCCCTGCCTTGCTACTTTAAGAAAAAACCATACATGAATCGAGGGTCTTCTAAAAGTAGCAGAGAACATCTACATACTACATACGTAGTTAGGCCTTCTAGAACCAAGCCATGCACCAAGGCTTGACTCCTTGGACCAAGTCCTACATAGACCTTTCAAAATGGGCCTAAAGCCTTGCACCACGTCCAAAGTTTTTATGGGATGACTTTGTAGGCCAAATCCTCCATCCACTCCATGAGAGGGGCAGAAAGCATCTCTAACTTGTCAGCCAGTGACATTCTTCCCCTCAACCCCATAATGTCAACATCCTCATTGATGCATCATCCCAAACTGAGAAGCTACAAGGCATCCATACAAATCACCTTGTCCTTCTCCTCTTGCTACAATGTGCTAAGTGCCTCTCTCTTTGGGCACTCCTTAGCCTTGTGGTCTTTGACGCATATGAAGCAATTAACTCCTCATCACTCATAGTGCTTGCCTCTCGTGCTGAACTCCACCTTGTGCGAGTCGTCCTTGCCTCTATGGCCTCCATAATTCCTTCCATTGTGATTGCTGTTGGAAAGGAGAGTATTCAGCTAAGATGTCTTGCTGATCTCTAGGGATTTTCTAGCTGTATTTTATATGATAAATATAGGCTAGTCAACTTTGTAAATAAGGAAACTTAGCTGTATGGTTATTTTGTTCCTTTTTAGTACCTTGTATAGACTAACATGTATATTAGAATAATATATCATCATTTTCTCAAAAAACATTCTTTTCTAATTCCTTGTTGTATAGATGGTATCAGAGCAGGAATTAGACTCATTGTTTTTTCTTCTTTTTTTCAGCCTTTATTGCTGAATATAATACTCTATTTGTCCTCTATTTTAAAGACCTGAAACAGAGTATTTTTTCTGGATATTTCACATCCCTTTTGAACCTAGCAAAGCAGGAAAGTTAACTGAAATCTTAGCTTCTCACGATGTCCAAATCCGGGTCTTCTGAAAAATGCTATCCCAACTCTGACTCACACTTTGTTCAAATAACCACTATATGCCTTAATGGAGACAATTTCCTGCGTTGGTCTCAATCAGTGAATATGTATATTCCAAGATGAGCAAAGATTGGGTACCTGACTAGTGATTCAAAAGCGCCTGATTTGAAGTATCCAACTTATGCCACTTGGGATGCAGAAAATTCCATGGTTATGGCCTGGCTTGTTAATTCCATGGATGAAGACATAGCCTCTAACTATATGTGTTACCCAACTGCTAAAGAACTCTGAGATAATATTCACCAGATGTATTCTGACCTTGGCAATCAATCCTAAGTGTAAGAACTACAACTACAGCTTAAAGAAATTCGATTTCAATACTTTGACAAGATTGTGGTAGGATTTGGATATTTTCAATGACTATTGAGTGAAAATTTCCGGCTGATTGCAAGCACCACAAGAAGATAGTGAAAAATAATCGCATCTACAAATTTCTCACTGGCTTGAATGTAGAATTTGATGAAGCAAGAGGAAGGATCATTCGTCGTGGTCCTCTTTCTTCACTTGAAGAGGTATTTACTAAAGTTCGGAGGAAGGAAAGTTGTCGCAGTGTTATGCTAGGAAAAAGGGGGGCTAGGGCACCAATTGAAAATTCTGCCCCAGTCACTATTGATGCAAATACAAACAAAACTTCTAATAGCCAGCACAGAGCAAAGGACAAGCCTCAGATTTGGTGTGATTTTTGCAACAAACCTTGTCATACACATGAGACATGCTGGAAGATTTATGGCAAATCTGCCAACTAGAAAAGTAGCAAACCTGAAGACCAATATGCTTGTGCAAATGAGGCTTATGCTGGTCCTTTCAATAAAGACCAAATGGATCATCTTCTGAATCTATTGAAATACAATCCAAAATCTAGTATTCCTAGTATTTCTTTGGTTCAAACAGGTAGCAACTCTAGTGTTTTCTATTGTTAGTCCTACACCTTGGATCATTGATTCAAGTGCTTCTGATCACATGACAAATCTCTCCCATGTATTTCATTCTTATTTGCTGTGTTCTGGAGACATAAAAGTCAAAATTGCAAATGAAAATTTTTCATCTATTGTAGGCAAAGGTTCTATCAAAATTTCTAACAAAATCACCCTAAAATCTGTCCTTCATGTCCTTAATTTTTCCTACAATCTCTGTTAAGTGTTCAATTTTCGTCAAAATACCCCTAATTTAGCATTCAATTAGATCATCTAACTGATCAAATTTGCAATTTTTAGCTTAATTTTGAATTTAAATCCAATTACCATCCAATCATTAATTTGTCAAAATCAACAATCAAATGATCATCAGAGCTTATCAGACGCTTAATGTACGGGTTTAGATGATTCTAATTTGGTCTTTTATTTAACAGATCAACCAAAAGAGCCTTGGATTGCTCAAATCGAATTTCAATGGTGGAGATTATCCTAAAGGACATTGAATGGACCATATCACTCATAAAGAAAGGATTTTTTCCTATCTGTTCAGTGTCTGGTTGGTGAAATAGAAGGCAGAAGGAGAAAACGAGAGAGAGAGAGAGAGAGAGAGAGAGAGAGAGAGAGAGAGAGAGAGGAGATGAGGAGAAAGGAAAGGGGGGGGGTGCAGTTTCCTCTTAATGTCCAGCCCCAAGAGAGAAGGAGACTTGGGAAAGTGGGGCAACCATAGTTTTATAGCCCTCTCTCCTTCTAAATTTGGTTCCTCCCCCTTCTTTGGAAACTTCTTCAATCTCCTATATGTGAGTCAACTCTCTAAACATTCCAATTGTGGTGTTATTTTTTTTATTCTCATTGTGTTTTTCAAGATCTGAGCATGGGGATGATGATTGACAATGCTAGAATGGTGGATGGTCTCTACTATTTTGATGACAGCCTCTTCCATAATAAACAAGTCAGATTTTTAGTACTAATGTTAGTTCTCTCTCTGTTAGTGAACAAATAAGGATTTGGCATCTTAGACTAGGACATCCTAGTTTTTCTTATTTGAGATATCTGTTTCCTGTTCTATTTTAAAATGTGAATTGTTCCTCTTTTCAATGTGAAAGTTGTCATTTATCAAAGAGCCATCGTACTACTTATAGGTCAAAACTATATTGTGCCTCAAACCTTTTTACTTGATTCATGGTGATGTTTGGGGTCCTTCAAAAATTACCACATCTTCTGGGAAAAAATGGTTTGTAACTTTCATAGATGATCACACTTTGCTATGTTGGGTATACTTAATGAATGATAAATCTTAAGTTGAAAATTTGTTCAATTTTTTTTCAATATGGTTGAAAACCAATTTCAAAAAAAAAAAAAAAAACTTCATTTTGATAATGGAATTGAGTATTTCAATCAATTTTTGGGAAATTTTTTCAAGGAAAAAGGAATTCAACATCAATCTACTTGTAGTGATACTCCTCAACAAAATGGTATTGCCAAGAGAAAAAATCAACAATTACTTGAAGTTGCACGTGTTATTATGTTTTCAATGCATGTTCCAAAATATCTATGGGGAGATGCAATTTTCATAGCATCTTATTTGATAAATAGAATGCCTAGTTGTATTTTAAAATATATTACACCCTTAGAATGTTTCAAAACTTTCTTTCCTAAATGTCGACTTTTCTCTAACTTACCCTTGAAAATTTTTGGGTGCACTGTGTTTGTACACATCTCTAGTAGGCTTCAATCTAAACTTGATCCTAGGGCGAAAAAATGTATGTTCATCGGTTATGCCCCAATAAAAGGGGATGTAAGTGTTATAATCCTAAACCAAAAAACAAAAAAAATTTGTTAGTATAGATGTATCGTTTGTGGAAAGTCAGCCTTTGGTCAAAACTGTTTTCAGGGGGAAAGAGAAAATAAGGAAGCTTAGTTTTAGGAAATAGTTGTTCCTTTGCCTACTACCTTCTTTCCCATACCTGTTCTTGATCCTTCCACCTTTAGAAGTCACAATAAGGAAGAAAGAGGAAATACTAGCCTACCATTGCCAAACACTTAGATGTTTCACAAACAAGGAGAGAAATACTACAATAGGATCACCCTAATCCTACTTCAGAGCTCCGTATTTACACTCGATGGGCTACTCATAAAAAAAATAAAGACATGCCACAATTCTCGCACAAAACCAATCATTGTCTTCGTGTGATAATTCATCTACAACTCCAGGTAACTCTAATCCTTCTTTGCCAAACTCCACTCTTATTGTTTTTGACCTTGATGTACCTATAGCACTTAGAAAGGGAGTCTGAACCTGTACAAAACATCTTATTGCTAAATATGTGTCTTATCATAAGCTTTTGAAGTCTCATAAAGCTTTTACCTCAAAAATCTCCTACCTGTTTATCCCAAGAACCATCCAGGAAGCCTTAGATTACCCGAATTGGAAATTAGCAATATTGGAAGAGATGAACGCTCTGAAAAAAATCGGACTTGGGAGATAGTCAACTTACCAAGGGGGGAGAAAACAGTAGGATGCAAATGGGTGTTTACAGTTAAGTGTAGAGCTAATGGAAGTATAGAAAGGTACAAAGTGCATCTAATGGCAAAAGGTTTTACACAAACACACAGTATTGATTACCAAGAGACTTTTGCTCCATTCGTAAGGATTAATTCAATCTGCACCTTACTATCCTTAGTCGATAGTCTTGACTGGTGCTTACACCAGCTAGATGGAAAAAATGTATCCTTAAACGGGGATTTGGAAGAAGTCTTTATGAGGCTACCACCAAGAAAATCTTGGTAAAGGAAAAGTATATAGACTAAGAAAATCTCTGTATAGCCTCAAACAATCTCCCATAGAATGGTTTGATCGATTTGGGAAAGCTGTAAAGGCCAACGGATATACACAAAGACAAGCATATCACACTATGTTTTATAAGCACTCAATAGAACGAAAGATTGCTATTTTAATTGTTTATGTTGATGACATAATATTAATGGGTGTCGATCATGTTGAGCTAAACAGACTCAAGAGAGTTCTTGCTTATGACTTTGAAATCAAGGACTTGGGAGTCTTAAAGTATTTTCTTGGAATGGAATTTGCCAAGTCTAAAAAGGGCATCATCGTGTCTCAATGAGAGTATGTGCTGGATCCTTTTGGAGAGATAGGTCTACTCAGTTGCCAGGCAGTAGAGACACTAATCAAACGTAATTTGAAGCTCCAATCTGCTAAACCCAAAGATGTGAAGAATAGAGAACAATTTCAGAGGCTGTTTGGTAAATTGATTTATCTATCGCATACTCGTCCAGATATAGCTTTGCAATGAGCATGGTAAGTTAATTTATACACTCACCAAGTCCAAAATACTTCAATGCAGTGTACAAAATCCTAAGGTACTTAAAGAGATCACCAGAGAAGGGACTGATGTTTGAAAAGCATGGTCACCTACAAATTGAAGTATATACAGATGTAGATTGGGCAGGAATTAAAACTGATAGAAGGTCAACCTCTGGCTATAGTACTTTTGTTGGAGGAAACCTTGTTACTTGGCATAGTAAAAGGAAAATTGTGGTGGCAAGAAGCAGTGTTAAAGTTGAATTTAGATCAGTTGCCTATGGAATTTGTGAGGTGTTCCGGATTAAGAGAATCTTAGAGGAACTTAAAGTCTCAAGTCCCTCTCCGATAAAGGCATACTGTGATAACAACAACAATCTCAATAGCACATAACCTTGTTCTTCATGACAGGAGCAAGCATATTGAGGTAAACCAGCTTGAGGGAGAGTGTTGAAAAGGATCGCATTCAGCTGAGATGTCTTGCTAATCTCTAGGGATTGTTTAGCTGTATTTTATAAGTTAATATAGATTCGTGAACTTTGTAAATAGGGAAACTTAGCTGTATGGTTATTTTGATCCTTTTTAGTACCTTGTATAGACTATAAGTAGTGTACATGTATATCAGAATAATATATCATCATTTTCTCAAAAAACAATTCTTTTCTAATTCCTTATTGTTTAGAATTGCTGCTCAGTCTAACTCTACAATCCATTCATGAAGAAGCACAATTTGTCCTTTTCTCCCATGATAGGAAAATCCAACATCAAGGTCGTGAATGCCTTCACGTACTCCCAAATCAAGTCAGTATGCCTTACCTTGGCCAAGTTCATACAAGCCAAGTACACCACATTCTTGGGAAGGAATTGATGATGCGCATGCCCTACACCATGTCACCATACCTTGCCCTCAACCAAAGTATTGTCTTTTGCAAAAAACTTGGCCCATGCGGCCAACTTTTTCCCTCGGCCTTGATCTTCGACTCCTTGAAGTATTGCTCCATGTTCAAAACATTCTCCAACATCGTGGCCTCCCTTGTGCCTTTGGACTTCATGGGTTAAGGTGCCCTCATCCTCATGCCCTTGTGCATGGCTGCACCATTGTTGATCACAACCTTTGAAAGGAGCACCACCTTACTCCTCAACTACTCGACCTCACCTATGGACACTCTCATGGCTTGCACATCACGCACATGTGCCTTAACTTGCTACATATCATGGGCCAATTCTTCAAGCTCATGGAGATTGCCTTTGAAACTCCCACCAAGGCAGCTCGTTTTTTTGCTTCATGTCCCTCGTGACAAGCACCATATGACCCGTGCACTCCTCTTGTTGTGCCAAGCCAAGTACCAACTTGGTAAAGGGCTCCTCCTATGTGGCAGACGACATATTGGTTCCTTGGATGAGCCATGCTTCTTACCTTGTGTGGCACAGCCAGTGTGTTGCTACCCAAGTTGCTTTTCCCCATGTTAGCAATGTTGCTCACCATAGTGCTCCCTTCAAGTCCAATTACCATCAAGTAAAAGGCACTATGGCTCCAACCTTACTCTGATGTTAAATGTCACAACCCTACTACTCCCTCAGCCTTGCGACCATGCAAGATTCGTGTTATGCCCTAACTCCAAACTACTAGCCTTGTTCTCCTAGTACCTAGGATATTGACGCTACTCAAGAGGAAGGAAGCACACTCAAGTACTCAAAGGAGCTCTCTTCTATTACTCTCTCAAGAAAGCTCAACTCTTAGATGCTTTCAAATGAGGGGCTTTATGTAATGACTCCAATTTTGTAACATTAAAATCCCAAGTTAGCAATGAAAAGTTCAGTTTTTGAAGATAAGGGTATTTTGGTCATTTCACTATTCACCCTAACTAAACCCAGAAATTTGGTCCTAAAAATGGTACCATTAGGTGCGTCTCGGAAAAAGGAATCCAACAAGACCAAAATCACCTGAAACAGAGTTAAAATGAGCAAGTTATGACCCTTTGAAGTTCAGGGGCAAAAATGTAATTTTCACTAAAAAACGGATTTAGCCTGCAAAACACAAGGGCCCGTTTTGATACGGGCACCCCTCTTCTTCAACCTCCTAGAGGGTTCTAGAACGGCAGTGATTGGAGGAGAAATCACCACCATTCTGGAGGTTTCTCCACCGCCATTCAAGGGTGATGAGAGCCCCCTCCAGAAGCCTCTTATAGCTCTATAAATAGAGCTCTTGGGCGCCTCTAATGACAGCCCAAAAGCTTGGGAAAAACCCGTTTTGGAGAAGCAACCAAGAGGAGAAACGTGGAGAAAAACCCAGCAACGAGCCAAGTATGCCCAAAATCCCTCCAAACCCATCTTCCCATTAGTCCTAGGCTAAGTTTCCCTAAGTTTTTGCATGAAAAATCATGCAAAAAACGGGCCCTAGAGAGTCACAAAGGACCCAAGGACGATCCCTGGGCCGCACTGGTTCGACAGGGTTGAACCGGGACGCCCCGGTCCCCCAACGGACAAAACGTTCCAGACAGAATGAAACACGTCGTCCGCATTCGAGAGAAACCAGCGGGCGCGCCTGTGGACGCACCCGCAAATGAAAAAGACGGGAGGGAAATCCAGCGCGTTTGCAGACGCGCCCGCTGGGGCGCATGCCGCTGACGCGCAACGCGCTAGCATTCTGGGATTTCCACCTCTTAAAGGCCTTTATGTACATGTGATACTAAAAAGCTTATAACTTGATATCTAGAGCTCCAATTGAGGCGCCGCAAAAGGCGTTGTGTCCGTGTCGACGACGCGAACACACCCAAACTATAAAATCCCTAATCAAGGCCCAATTTAAGGTGAGCACGACCCTTAGAATAGGATGGTGGCGCGTGGCCACTAGACCTTTGGAAAACTGATGATACCAAGGCCCAATTAAGACCTTAGGACACCCATAGGCATGGGGATGAACCCTTAATGCCTAAGTAATAAGACCAACCACTCTAAAAGCTATAACAGATAGGCCAAACTAACCTTGATTCCTCAAACCATGTTCAGGAGCGTACGAGGACAAAGGGGTTAGCACGACCTAGCCAGGTAGGTGCTCTATCGCTACTAGACTTTTAAAAAGAGCCATGATTGTTTGAGACTGCATGTTTTAAGTATACGTATATGACTTGTTTAGCATAACTTATTTGATGACTTGTTTAGCATATAAATGAATTCAGCATGCATATGATAAACACATTATGCATAGACATGCTTTGCAAATAATTGCACATATTGCATGATTTGTGAGCATTAAGTTCTTGCAAAAATTGCATGTCTTTCAGGGTTACCAAAAGATGCTGGAGTGCCCAAAAGATGCTGGGTAGGCAGTTGTAAGGGCCAGGCAGTTGTGAGGGACCCAAAGATGATAGGTTTTGAAAAGAGGTTTTTGGCTTGTTTGATCGTACATAATTTGGGCTAATAAGCTCGTGGGCGCTATGCCGAGAGGTCTGGGGTGGCCTCCCAGCCTCTACCACTATTAGGTGGATGGGTACCACGCCCAAAAAGGGCATGTCCCTGCTTCGACTACATGTGGTACAAGGGGCTACCACTGGTGTCACGACACTGGGTCGAAGTGTCATATGCCCCGTGGAGGTATATGATCCTGTGTCCCTAGGTACCCGGGGACCACACGGCGGTGAGGTCGTGAGCATAGTTGGACCCTATGGTTTCGTGGACTTATTTGCATTGCATATGGCATGATATGAGGTTGGTCGACCATACCATACTAGATATCCATGAGTTGGATTCAATGAAGCATCTTATGCATATCATTATGTTATGATATATATATGATACTTTCGACTTGGATTATGTGATTTCCTTAAGTCGTCAATATTCCAATTCGATGATGGTTTTTAATCTCGATAATGAACTTGGGTGTTCAGACATGCACATGTTTTGAAAAAAGCATATGATTTTAAACATCGCATGCATTATAAAACTAGTAGTAATGGACTCCTACTGAGTATAGTATATACTCACCTAATCCTCAACATTTTTCAGACACAAAGTAAACACTTAAGGGCAAGGAATGCTTGTGACAGAAGACACCCAGACTAAGTGCAAGTAAGTAAACCCCTACCTCATCTTTCAATGTTACTTGATTGTAGTTACTCTCTATAGCTGAGGCTATGACTAACACTTTCTTGGGAATAATGTTGATTGAAAACTATGCCATGGCTAGGTAATTTGAAAATGTTTTTTGACACTCGGGGTTTTTATGAAAGATTGTTTTCCAAAATGAAAAAGATTTTCATGCATTTCATATTTATAAAACAAGAGATCTCTCTTTTTTATCAAATTTGCATCATATAAAAACCCGGGTCGTCACACTTTACCCTTTATATCTCCTCAATGGATGGCTAGGATTATTAATAAAAGGGCAGCCCCGGTGCATGAAGCTCCTGTGTATGCGGGGTTTGGGGAAGGGCTAGACCATAAACCTAGACCAACGAGCAAGTTGAACCCATGAGCTAGCATAGGAAGCCCCTTCTTGCACCACTACAGTAACAGGCCAATTCCAAAATCTCTTTATGGGCTGACTCCGTGGCCCAAATCCCTGTTCCACTCCATGAGAAGAGTGAGGAGCCATCAGCTTTGCATTCATGACAACCAGTGGGTGGTTGACACTTACACATAATGTTCTTCAAAAGATGTTGGATTACCGCCCTAATAAAATTACAAAAGCTTCAATTGGGCCTAATCAAATAAATAAATACCGTCCTATTTTAGTTGAACCAATCAAGCTAGAGCATGCCATGAAATGATAGAGATCTGTTAATAATTTAGTTCAGAAAAAAGAGTTATAGATCTCCTTAGTTTATGGTCAGCCAACCATTATTAGACAAAGTGATATCAAGGCTTGGCATATGTCACATGTATGCTACCAATAACGCAAAGCATGTGGCAAGGATTAGAGTTTGCTAGACCACCTTAGTTGGTGATCCTAATGATCACTAGGCATTAGGAATAGTTCATCTCAGAATTTCCGGGTGAAAATGGAAAATATATGACATGAGAATCACTGAGAAGCAATACTCAGGGATGAAAAGCATTTGAGAAGAATTGTTGGAAGCAAACTGACGTATGTGAAAGTGAGTTGAAGCATGAAACTACCTAGAGGCTTAGATCAAGAGGATAACATAGCTTAGAAGTGGTTGTGATGATCCCATGCTTATATATATATCAACTCGGCCAAGTGCTCACATCCAAGACAAGCGACATGTTTTGGACCTTTAGCTTCTACAATTGTGAATTCTTATGCATTTAGAAAATGTTAAACTGTAGTCCAAGAATGTCAGATTGAAGTTAGGTTGAGTTAGAAAAGTGAAAATGCTACTCATGTTTTAAATTTATCAAGGTTTTAGTTCTGCTAGGAGAGAAGGAATGCTAAAATAAGAATTGTAGTCTTAATTAAAAGGAAGTATAACACAAGTTAGACCAAGAAATGCACCTTCGCTGGCATGAACATGTTGTGACCCTAAAAGGGCAGTCTTGGTAGCCCAAATTCATCTAATAGGTCTTTGTTGTGTAAGATGACATTAATAAGTTTGAATGCCTCTACATCTTAGTTTCTATCTCCACTCTGATAAGTGTTGCATTCAGGCCTTTTTATGTTCCACTCCAGAAACTGCAGCATGGACTTCTATACCTAAAAATCAGAAATACAAATAAAAATTGATAACACATTTGTCATCTATCTAAAATAAACATGCATAAGTACGCCATGATGTTACTTTTAATGTCCCCCTGTTTGATTGGAGATGATTTTTCAACTGATAGGCCTTGAAGTTGTCTAAATTTATCTCGGCAAATGATGAAAAAGATACTAAAAAATATGTGTTCCTAATGGACTGGAACAATAAGACATTTTAGAACCGTTCATAAAGAAAAACTAGAAATATCCGTCTTCAACTATCATTAATGTTTATCTCACTCTTAATGCCCATAAGATCCACTTGCCTGAGCTTCCATATCACTTGTTCCCTCAATGAAGTGTTAGGCAGGCAGAAGGCATTATCTTAAAGAGATAACCATCATGTGTAGAAAATTTAGGATGCTCAGCTTGCTGCCCAGTTGTCAAGGCTGTATAGATAGCCCCAAATCATGATCGCTATAGTAACGTTTCAGTTTCTCAAAGCCAATGACCTTGATCGACATAGAATGAAGAAGATATACTTTTCGGTGCTACATATCTGCTGCTTGGCTAATTATGGAAAAATGGCATCCATCGCCACTAAAAACGCTAAAATCAGAGATCGGAGTACAAATGGCTAATTATTTTAATTTTCGTATTTAATTAAAATTATCTAGAGGGGCAGAACGGTCATTTTACAAAGTGGGGTCTACGAAGTCATCACAGACACCCATGTATTAAATAGGGGGCCTTAAATGCACCTCCCCTTGTTTCTCGTTTTGCGAGCCATCGGCGACAGCCATCAACGGCGACAACCATCACTAGCGACTGCAACGACCGCACGCAACGGATCTCTCCCCCCTCAGATTAGCCGGACCGAGGTAGGACCGTCCCCTCTTTTCCAACATCATTCTAGAAGTTAGTCTTTTTTTAACACCGGTAAACAGCATGAAATTGCCGTTTTCTGGTAAGTTTTAGGTATTACTGATCTTTTGGAAATAAGTAGATGAAACGGTATCAAATAAAGATCTGAACCGTTCATCTTGTGCATAATGACACAAAGAACAAACCTATAAATTTTCATAGTGATCGAATAGCTAGGGACGCTGGAAAATTAAGAAAATAGTAAGATGAGTATTTTTGGGAACATGGTAAAAATCATGTAAAAATGGCATATAACGATGGAATTTGTTGAAATGGAGTTTGAAAATAGAATGTATGCGAAAAATAGAGTGGAACGGTGCAAAAATACACCATTTGTACACTTGAAGCTTGCTGGCAGCGACCAAAAACCGACTATCATCTCCAACGACAATGGCCTGCCCGTGTCGTTCCCGGCGACGGCACCCAGCAAAGACGCTCGAGCAACATCCACGCGACAAGCGTCGACGCGCGGCACGATCAAGTGCGACGCTCAGCACAACAAATGTGCGCCACACGTCGACACGCAACACGACCGAGCGTGACACGTGCACGACACAGGGTGCGCCCCATGCACAACATGCAAGTGACACACACGTGCAACACGCGAGCAGCGCAAATGCGCGCACCCGCGAAGTGTATGCACGTGCACAGCACGTGCAATGGTTTCTTTTTCTTGATTTTTGGGTTTTTTTCTGATCGTCCATTCACAAAAAAATGTGGTTCTAGGAGCTATAAAGGTCCAAATCATGATCCAAAAGAGGCGTTGTGATTGTCTCGACAACACAGACCTAGATTTAAGATAAAAACCTAGCTTGGAGCACCTTTTAAATAGTTAAACCACTAAATACTATTAGATGACCTACATCAAGCCGATTAATGTATGATCAGGCCTTAGACCTTGGTTGTATACATCAAACATGAAATGATCTAGGGGATTAGAAGGGTAGATCTCACTGAATTGCCAAGAAAAATGATCTTGACGGTCGATCTGAACAGGTGCTTTAGGATGTGCTGATCAGAGAGTGATCTGACCGTTAGATCGACACGTGATCATAAAGATACATGTGAATCACTACACGAAATAGAAATTTAATGGATCGTGATGAAAATGAGTAGAATTAACAATCAATGATGACATATGACGATACATCTAGCTTAGGATTGCCCTAATGAAGGGTTAATCAGATGATCTGAACCATTAATCTAAGATTAATTACCAAATTAGGGAGGTTATCACTTGGACCAGTTATTTGAGGTGTGAGAACACCAAGTGACCGATGACTTATGATGTGACAGGTACGTCAGGGCGCACAACTTGATATAGCTCACGCGTTTGATTGGAGTATCGCGTTATAGAGGTAGGTGATTACATTCGTGATTTTCCATGATTTCTTCAATCATGACACAGTATTTGAACTTTGAGGCGTAGGTTTTAAGTCCTACCATGTTGCATGAGATCATTTTCAACATGTACTACTGATATGCTAGCTACTTCCTTTTGTGCGTGATTTATGCACTATTTTAGTATATTTCAATTACATCAACTTGACTATTGAGATTTTTGGCACGTGAGAGTTGCCATGCCTTGTCGATTGAGGCTATTGAGCTTGTGATGGGATGCATCTCCCCATGAGTGCCTGAGTGCCCCATGTGGGTGAAAGGGTGAAAGCGAGATAAAAATGCGTCTTTCCTTGAGTACCTAAGTGCCCATGTGGGTGAAAGTGGAATTGGAACACGTCTTTCCATGAGTGCCTGAGTGTCCTGTTGTGGGTAAAAGGGTGCAAGCGGAAAGCACTTAGAGTTGGCCCCACGTTGCCGTGAGTGTACTTGAGGCACTCATAGGGCTTGACCATGTATGATGTTTCGATGGTTTTAACATGCATTCTTATTGTTTTATGGATACGGATTCTCATAGTTATGGCTTTACTTGTATCTACATATTTTCTCAGATTTTGCATGTCATGATACCCATGATTGATGTTGCTTTATTTATATATCATGGACTCTGTATATCCTTGGTCATGTAAATCTGATGTTTTGTGCATATGTAATTATCTTACAAGATTTACCATGATCTTAATACCTTGCGCCATGTGATTTCCTATCGTTTTTATATTGAATGTAAATCACCTACACAAGCATAGCTTGCTAAGGCATTACTTTGTTTTGCAATGCCTTAGAGTTGGAGTGCGATAGTCAGAAGGGAAAGCAGGTGGATTAGCGTGGACTTGGACAAGGACCTGAGGACCATCTACCTTTTGTATTCAGAGACATAGTAGTGTACATCTCTTAGACTTGTATTAGACTTTTGGGACTCTACTTGGATGGTTGTGTATTTTGATAGATTTGACCCATACCATTGCATAGTGTGCATATACTCACACATCGACGATGAGGTGATTATGGATGGAACCTGAGGCTTTTGGACTTGTATTATCATTATCTCTTTACAGCTGGTGTAATTTATCATGGTTTCAATTTTGAGCATGCTCAAAGTATCAGAAATTGATTTTGTTCATCATTGTAGTTTTTGGGATGTGGTTGACCCCTAAGGTTTTCGTTCTCGGTTAATTCTTTTAACACTGCATAAGATTTATAAATCTTGAGTATTTTGTTTTCAGGGATCCCATTTATATTTCCTAAAAACATATTATTATTATTATTATTATTATTATTATTATTATTATTATTATTATTATTACGACTTTGGAAAAAGGTTTAGAAAAACCCAAGGTGTCACAGTAACTCTTCAAGAATAAAATCAACAAAATTAGACAACAGCTCATTAACTTCTAAAGGCACATCTAGTTGGTGCCTCATGTCAAGTTGCTTCACTTCTTTAGTTATCAACACAAAATTAGTCCCATCTTCCTCGAATTGCTTCTTAGTAGGCAAATGCAAGGATTTCTTTGCTCCAATCAGCATAAGTTGTCTCTAGTAGACCTCTTGAGTTCCTTAATGTTCATCAGCTTCAATATAACACGTTTACCATTAAACTAAAAATAGTAAGTGTTTGCCTTCCTGCAGTAATATACATCCTTGTGGTACATCCAATGTCTACTAGGCAATATATTTGCAACATTCATAGGAAGCACATGACACCATATGGAATCATGATAAGCACAAATAACAGAGGATTTTAAGCATCTAAGTGTTACCGGAATGGTTGTCTTATCAACCCATGTGACTTTGTGGGGATTTGAATGTTTTTCCACCATCAAGTGCAAGTGGTTGATGGTGTTTTGCAGACCACATTTATGCTGCCTCCTCCATCTATAATTAGGTGGCATGCCTTATCTCCACACTGAAAGTTAGTGTCGAAGATAGCTGTATATATCGCCAATCTTCTTTATTTCTAGCTTTGGGGCTGCCAACATGTATCTTACTAAGCTGATCTATGAGGTGCTGTCTCCTCATTGAGCTCCTCATGAGTGTTTTCGTCGCTTATATATTTGCATTCAACATCCTCAAGTGGTCTGTCCAAATTACTATCAATTCCTAAGTGGAGATTTCTGGTTCGGCACTGATAAGCAAAGCGGCCAGGTTTACCATATTTCCAACACTTGTTTTCTCTGCTGCCTGCTTGTGAAGTTTCAGCTGCAAAACCTTCTCCCTTAACATCATCAAATGATGCTCAGCCAGAAGCATTAGACCTGTGGTAAGGGAAGTAATTGGTGCTGGCCTTTTGTTAGCCTCAGGAAATCTGTTGCCTACTGTCTCCCGGCCTGAGGGTCTCTGGTTCAGATTCTCCTCCACCTTTGAGGCCATGTAGAAAGCATCATCAATATCATAACCCACAAAGCAGATAAGTAATGGTGGATTTCATCCCTTAACCCATTCTTAAAACAAGAAAAAGTTTGCCTCTCGTCTTCCACAGAATCACATCGAATGGTCAATTATTCAAATTTATGCATATAATCTACAAACGTCACATTTCCCTGCCTAAAAAAAATCATTTGATCATATAGGTTGTCTTGATAATCCCATTGCAAGTACTTGCCTTTCAAATGCAGCTTCATCTCTTCCCAAAGAGTAATGGGACGTTGTCACAATTTTTAAATTTGCTACTCAATATTTCTCTAGCACACCTTAGTATCGCCTACTAGTTTCATTCTAACAAACCCCACTCTTCTATTTTCAGTCATATCAAACTAATCAAAGCAATCTTCCACGGCAGCTAACCAATCCATGGAATTTTGAGGATGAAGCTCAAGTTCAGGCTTTGCTTACTAGTCTGAGGATAGTGGCAGCTAAGTTAGATGGTGGCTTATTTAGAATAGATAAAATTAGCCAAGCCAAATACAAGCAAACCTTATACCTGTAACCTAAGCAACTGATGCATCCCAAAAAACTAGGCTGTTATTGGAAAACAGATACGGGTAACCAAGACATATGACTCACTCAACCTTTGAAAGCTAGATGTTATGTCTTCCATGTAGTGTTTGGCCATGTATGTGACAATAGATAAGCCTTAGGTTTGAAACCTAACTAAAAAGATGCATCCTATAGCCAGAAACCTTGAAGCTTGATTCTTTCAAGCACTGAAAAGCCATGTAGTTTTTGGTCATGTATTTGAATACAGATGAATTTTTATGACCTAATTAACTGATGTATTCCATAGAATTAGGCTGTCACTGGAAAATTAATGACAGGCAACCTAGACACTCGACTATTTCACTCAAAGTTCCTCAATCAGTTTGCCAGTCACCTCCTTATCGCAACTTCCCTAGAGGAAAAGAAGTGTGGAATGAACCGCTTAGGTCTACCAACATAGCAAACAAAAGAACCTTCCCTAAATACTTTCCTCAAGACAGGAAGTATGCTGCATATGGGTAAATCACTCAATATTTTTGAAATACATAATCAGCTTGACTGATCTCCTGTGTCAATTTATAGAAGTTGCTCCATCAAATAAAATGCTATAAATATGTCGCTAACATTTTCTAGAAAATTCAGTAAGTGCAATGATATCAACTCAATACATCTCCTGTTTCAACTTATAACCAGCAAATGCCCAATTTTCAAGTCACCGGAACTATTTTGAAATTCATAAAGTTTTGACTACGATCAGCTCAACTAATCTGCTCATTCAAATGACTAGACAACCTCCCTCTATCATAACATCATTCTGGCAACAAATTAACAAATTAAGATCCAAATCATTAATCAAACACATCCATTGGGAAACAGAAACCGTCCCTACTATCTTCATCTATACTTAGAGATTTAAATTCAGTCTCGATTTCAAGATCACGAAAGAACACAAAAACAAATGAAAACAAGGCAGAATCTAACTAGAACTAACCTGATGATTCCCACACTGTATACACTGAGCGCAGGGAACATATGTGACTGTACTCCCCGTATCCACGATCAACGCAAATTGCGGCGGCGGCGTTCCGATAGCAATCCGAGTCGTATAATAACTACAAGGATCCAAAAAATGGGATTAAATGCCCAAATCAACAGATACAATAGAAAAACATAAACCTAGACGGAGATAGAGATAGAGATAGAGATAGAGATAGAGATAGAGAAATCGTACCCGTTGGAGAGGAGATCATCGTAGAGGCTCATGCGGGCATTGGTGATCCGATGGTCCACTTTTTGGAGCTGGCGACGGTAGTTCCTCTCCAGGGACGGGGAGCGAGAGGAATTAGGAGAAGAGAAAACGAGAGGTAGGATCAGCGGAGATCCAGCGCGTCGGATAGATGAACGGTTCAGATTTAGTGCGACAGAAGGAAACAAGAAGATGAGGAAAATTAGAGGAAGAAACAAAGGACATGCCCATGCGACGTACCGTAGCTTTTGCATCGAATCTGATTCTGAGAAGCTGGGAAACAAAGTTTTTTCCCCTCCTTTGTTAAGATGCTGCAGATCAGAAATAAATTCCAGAGAGAGAGAGTTGAATTTTCCTCTTGCTAAGCTTGCTTGTTACTCAGCCAATCCGCCACCAACTGACACAATGTAGTCACCTTCTGTTGATGACTTTGTATTTCTAATTCATGCAATGCAAATATTCTCACTTCTGAAAGTATCAGGGACCCACTGTTTTCATTATCGCTACCGTTCATATTAATATATAGCAAAGTCACCGTTTGCCAATTATAAGCCTGTGATACGTGGTGCTGCACTGGTGAATGTAAAACTGTTGTCTTTTATCCTTTCTAACTGCCATTTTGCGCGTCTGAGAATGACGAGCCGGACCGTAATTTCTCTACAGCTCATCCAAGCATAGACTATAGACGGCTTGGAAATCACCGACCTCTTCTGCCTTGTATGCGTAAGCGCTGTTTCAAAGGCACTTGGAATCTACCCATAAATTATCTACGTATTTCTTCTAGTATAAAAATTATATAAATTGGCATATTGCAAGATTATATATTTTTGTTTTTGAAATAGAACCATTCAATCTACATATTGCATATTGGCATATTACAAGATTTTTTTAGATACTGGAATCTGCACAATTTTTTGAATAGGAGACCTCTAAAACGACAGGAATTAGATGAACTAAGTAGATTATCTATAAGTGAATCCCACGCAAGAAGTAAGAGCCCCTTTGACAGAAAGCACTTTACTTAGCATTCTTCTATTATATCTTTTGCTAACCTTAAAGTTCATAACGCTAGGATTAGTGTCAGGATATACTTTGGACACATTGGCCGATGAGCATAATCTAGGTGTTTCAATTTGTAGATGGTCAGTAAGACATTTATGCATTTTTTTAATGAGAAAATGGGTAAAAGTTGTATTAATTAGAGGGCAAAAAGCCATCCTTGTGGCCTTGCAATTGGTTAAGGAATACATAAGTAGAACCAATATAGGCTACACTTACCCTAGTAGAACCAATATAGGCTATACTTACCCTGCATATTAGCAATATAGGAGCATTGACCAAATGATAGGTACCAACACAATTAAGAACTCATTAAATACAAAGATAAGGATATATAGAGTCCAAAAAAATTTGTTGCGAGTTATTCAATGTGAATGTATTCTATAGCTTGTGAAGCTTCATACACATTGAGGTGATTTATATTATTAAATTTAAATGTTAAGAAGCTTTAAGTTTGTAGTTTCAAAGCTACATGTTTTTGGAGGTGAATTTGGGAAGATGCAAATGTATAATTTCCATACCATAAATTGTTCTAGTTTTGACCATTTTAAAGGTTGTAAAACTTGACAAACTATACAATATCATTCTTAGTGTAAATTTCTCCCAATTTGGCTAGAACTAACCTTCATCTAATTAGTTGTTTTTCCTTGACCTACAAAGTAGGGACTTATTGAATGTTTTCATTGAAAGAAATAAAGAAAAGCCATTTCTTTCTTTTCTTTGAGAGAGAAAGAGAGAGTACCTTGAAAAAGGCTGCCTAATTTTGTCAAAAGCTATATAGTGTAGTTGGTCGAAGGCAATAAGGCACCTCTCCTCATTATGCTTGATCAAAGGTTTGAGGTGGCACTTTCCCCTTATTGGAGAGTTTTCAAGTAGATTTAGAAACAAAGTTATAGCTTCTAGGTAATTGCTTCATAAATCTTTGCTATATGTGTATGTATAAAAGTCTACGTAATTTGGATGATAATTGCACTTTCATTGTAAAAATTTGGGTAAACCCAAGCTTTCATTGGTACAAAACTAGTGTTTGCCATTAATTATACAAAGGTACTCTCTTATTGTCTTTCTTTTTTTCTTTTTTCTTTGGTAGTAGTTGTTGTAGAGCATGAGATTTTGAAGATGGTGATGTGTTTAATTTTGCATAAAAACCACCAAATTAGCACCCATGTGTTACAACTTATAGCATTAAATTTGGGTTTTTAGACCAAAATTCATAACACATGCATTTTTCTAGGATTTAATTAGGATTTTTTACTTTTTGTAGGAGTTAAGATGTTGATCTAATGGCCAAGATCGATTCAGATGAAAATGAAGATCAAGATCAAAAGATAGAGTCAAAGCCTTAAATTTATCACTTCAGCATGAAATCAATGGCAAGATCATCTTATGGACCAGTAGTGGATGTGATTAAAGAAGCTAAAGATGGTAAAAGTGGGCCCATAAAAGTAAGGTATGCATTCCCACTACCTCTTGCATAGGAGTCATTCAAGCCACCTTAGCTATATAAGCTATGAAAGAAGGTGGCAAGAGGCAAGCTAAAGAATCCAAGCCAAACCATACAAGCCACTCAAGCTAAGCGTTAAAGCTAAGAAAACAAGCCAAAGAAGCTTCCTAAGCCAACCATGAACTTAGCCAATGAAGCCTCCAAAGGAAGCCATCAAGCTAAACTAAATGGAAGGCTAGGATTGGAGGAGACTCAAGAGAGTTATCCATGAGTTATTTTGAAGATAACTAAAGAAAAATCTATTAAAATAAGAGGGCATGTGGACCAATGGGATAAGAACCACTAATTTTTAGAGCTTTTCTAACTTTTTCCTTAATTTTCACCTCACCCTTAAGATTCATTACAAGTTTTCCACTCCTTCCACCTCTTAGGAAACTTCCTAAACAAATATCTCAACCTAACACCTCCCATCTCTTTCCCACTTCCTTTCTCACCCACTTTCTTAGTTTGTAGGCATTCAACAACTTAGAGAACGGGGGAGACGTCCCTTCCTAAAAAATAGGCGTCTCCCACTTACTCTCCCTTCCTTCAGTCAAAGTTCTTCCACCTACGTTCCTAATTGAAGTCTACATCTTTTCCCCCATCCTAGTCATTCAAATTAACCTTTTTTAATCCCCACCACACTGTACTACTAGGTTACCATAGGAAAAATAGGAAGAACCATTATAAATCTAGCCCAAAATCCAACAAAGAAGGACTTTTCTCACATTGTAAAAGCATGCCTCCATTAGGAAGGAGATGTCCACTTATTTCCAGCCTTTGTACTCCATCTTGCTTGATGTTTTGTAATGCTTTTGGCTGCTGCTACAAACTTCAAAAGTTTATGCTTCTTCCTCAAGTGTTCAACCTAGGATTTGTGTAGTTTTGATTCATCTTTGAAGGTTGGTTAGCCTTTGCTGTAATTTCTTCTTTTCATACCATCTTTTGCTTTGTTTTCCTTTATTTTAAGTTAAGATTGAAGACTGATTTTTCCTTGGAGTGATAGTCAAGGGAAGTCATCTTGAATCTAGTTTTGTTCCTTAGCCTTCGTTGCATCTTATTTCTCTTTTAGCCCTCCTGAATTTTTAGATTTTGTTTCTTAAGTTCCATTGTTTGTTACCTTAGTTTTGCATAGGATTTTTCCCTTGTGTTCAAACATACTTGTTCATGAGTGAATGTTGGAACAATTAAAGAAGAGATTGGCTTGTAATTGAGGAATGATTTAGATTAAGTGAACATCACTGTAGCATCATTTAATTTTCATATTTGGGTTACATGCATGGAATGTTATGTTGATGACTTTTTGGATGTAATTCAATGAGATTAATTGAATTTTCAATTCATGTTTGTGTCCAGTATTGTTGTTTTAAAGAAAATCACATGCGCACGCAAATATAGCATGCTTAGTGAGGTCTCTCACACGAGTTAGACTAATATGATACTAGTGCTCCATACTTTAAACTACCTAACCTATCCAAATTCAAGTGATTTTAAACCTAAACTAAGAATGGAAACTACAACATAAAAATTGAAAACTATGCAAAAACAAGAAACATGTTAAATTGAAACTATCCTAAAATATGCACTTTCTAAAATTCAACTTTTCTAAATTGAAGATTTTCAAATTTAATGACTTTCCTAAATTTAAAACTATCCTAAAGTGAAAACTTTCCTTAAGTGAAGATTTAACAACTTTCTTAAATTAAATTTTCTGAGCATGAAATTAATCAATTAATCTATAGAAAACATGCTTCTATATATTGCTGGAAAAAAAAAATACCATTAAGAAAAAGCAACAGCGATTGGAATATTGACCGTCAATTGAAGACCAACAGTCAGCTGTATAATGGTTGTGCATCTTTTCGTAAGGAAAACACGAAGACCAACTGTCGGTTGTATAATTGTTGTGCATTTTTCAAAGGAAAACACAAGGGGCATGCGTATAACTGGGCCTACTTGTACAACAGTCAAGTCCATCAATGTGCTATTTCGATGATGTTGCATAAAGCAAAACTTCCTTAGTTTGGATGATGCCGAGCCTTTCGTTTCCAAAGGTATAAGTGATTGATATATAAGCAACGAAGTATGACGGGCCATACAAGTAACTGGGTCAACTTGTACAACGAACAAGGTCGTAAATACTCTGTCTCTGAATGTTGCGTATGCCAAAACTCTCCTCAGTTGGATGATTCTAAGTCGTTCACTTTTGAAAGCTTTTACTGGTTGACAAAGACCAGTTTCCTCTTCCTTTCCATCTTTTCTGTATGTGAGTGGCAATAGCAGCAGCCCCTCTTTGACTGTTGAACTATATCTAGCATATTATGTCTTGCTTCTTTTTCGTTTATTTTGGTAAGTTTTACTTCGACGTAATTATTTGTTGTTGTTTTAGCACTTGGAAGAGGAATGCTAATTGGATCGCCACATGAGGTATATTTAAGCGATCACTTTTGCAACAGTTTACCATTGCATGATCTGACTTATTTATATAATTACTCTAGCTTTTGAAATCTTGTAGATAAAAAAGAATATGAATTAGATGATTTTAGCCCCTAGAATTAGACCTTTGTTTACATTTATCTAAGTCTCTCTTCTATTCATCTTCTGGTACAGCTCTTTTGATATCAGAAGCATTTAATTTATATGCTTTTTAACTTATTAGACGTCTAAAGCTAGAGCAATCACATAAATAGATCAGATCATACAAAAGTCTACAGAAGTGGTCGATTGAGCGCTCCTCTTGTAGCGGCCCAATTAACATCACTTCTCGTAGGAATACATTAAAATGTTGGCGTTAGCACGTCCTTGCAGAGTTTGTAGGTCAAAAATTTTTTTCTGTTACACCTAAAAGAAATGTCTTCTGCTCTTGCTATTTGCACGTTTTATTTTATCCTTTTTAAGAGAAATGCTACTGGAGTGCCCGATACCAGGACCAGTTGACAACTAGGTCTCCAGCACTTCACTTTTGCATAAAGAGACCCCACTTTAATGATCCGAGTCTGTCTGATTTCCCAATGTCTGATGCCTCTTAAACCCAAAACCACGACGTTTGGACGATTGTAGCAGTCTAAAAACTATTGGTTTGATCTTTAAGTATAGGTTTGTTCATACAGCTTCTGAGCGCCCTTTTTCATATGATAAAAAGTATAAATCTGCAGATGGTACATGTCCAGATTGGATCATCCGAAGGTTGGCTTCTTCCTGCAAAAGCGGGGATGTTGCACCGGATTTGGGTGCAATGATAATTTTGGGTTAAGGGTTTAAGATTTTTCATATAAGTTTTATATTTTCCTTAACTGTTTTTATTTTCAACGGTATTGTCAGAAAAAGAAAAAGAAAAAGAAAAAGAAAAAGCTTTAATAAAAAATGCCCAGTAATATTCATATCTTTAACACACCCCTTCCATGTTGCGCTAATGTGTTACAAGACTTGGTGCAAATAAGAGCACTACATCTTTACTAACTCGCTCGCCAATGACATGTGTTTAATATTTTATTTTTTATTCTATTATTTTGAAAAACTTCATTAATAATAATATTCTTTTTTTAATCATTTCCAGCGTTTTTCTCGTTTCGCCTACTTTATTTTATAAGACTTTTTTGTGGATTGAACTCTTCAGAAGTTGGTGGGTTGGACAGTTGGTCCTAACAAGTAGGCGGGACCATTTGACTTGGTGGCTTATCTTATAAAAGGCCCCTCCCTCATAAACTCTAAAAGAGCCAGGAAGAGAGAGAGGAGGCCAGGGTGAAAGCTCAGAAGAAAGAAATGGCGCCAGTTGGGAGCCAAATTCATCAGTTGGGCTCTCTACCGAAGTTGGATTTCAGTGGTGCTTTAATTGAAGGGAACATTGAAGAAAGAAACCCAACAATTCGTTTGCCTAACTGGTCTGATGAAATCTCTCATTTGGCTCTTGATATTGGGGGATCACTGATTAAGTTGGTCTATTTCTCAATACATGACAACAATCCAACTGATCATCAGAAGAGATGGTCTATGAGGCGAAGGATGAGAGTTTCGAGTAGTATTATTACGAGGACGTATCCAATGCTCGATGGACGGCTCCATTTTATCAACTTTGAAACAAGTAAGCTGTGCCAGTGCTTGGATTTCATTGATGCCAAGCAGCTGCTTGGTGGTGGTGAAAGTGCAACAATTAAGGCCACTGGTGGTGGGGCGCACAAATTTGCAGATACGTTCAAAGAGAGGCTTGGAATCAGGCTAGACAAGGAAGATGAAATGGAGTGCGTTGTTGCTGGTGCAAATTTTTTGCTCAAGTCTATCCCCGGTGAAGCTTTCACACACATGGATAGCAAGAAGAAATTTGTGCAGATTGATCAAGATGATCTGTTTCCCTATCTTCTGGTCAATATTGGCTCTGGGGTGAGTATGATCAAGGTCGACGGAGACGGGAGCTTTCAGCGGGTTAGTGGTACAAACGTTGGAGGAGCTACATATTGGGGCTTGGGTAGGCTTTTAACAAAGTGCAAGAGCTTTGACGAGTTATTGGAGTTGAGCGAAAAAGGAGATCGTGCTGTTGTAGACACCATCGTTGGAGATATCAATGGTGGTCTAGACTATTCTAAGACGGAGCTTTTGGACTACAGACCTGAAGATATCTCCCTCTTTCTTTTGAGAATGATTTCATATAATATTGGGCAGATATCTTGCTTGAATGCACTTCGTTATGGTCTCAACAGGATCATTTTTGGGGGATTTTTCATACACGGTCATGCTTGCACAATGAATACCATTTCCTCCGCAGTTCATTTCTGGTCGAAAGGTCAGGCACAAGCTATGTTTTTGCGCCACGAGGGCTTTCTAGGTGCTTTGGGTGCATTCGTGATCTGATAGAACCATGATCTTTTCGACTCAATGGCGGATCATCTTGTACAAGATTTCACATGGGGATTCAGTAGGAGGAAAGTTTCATGGTCCGTCCATGGAGAAGTTTGTACAGAAAGCACTGGAATAACTTAAATTGTACTAGTGCTGCTCTACACATTTGTATACTTCATCTTATAATCAAACTGGACCCCTTTCCACTATTGGAAGATCCCAAAATCACTTTTCTTAATTTATTGTTCACTTAATGGCTACAAAGCAACCAAAGTCTTAGAATTTTCACATGGGTCGAATTTGATGCATGATCCCTAGCAGGTAATTAGTTTGGGTCACTACATAAGTTTGCCTCACTTGGACCTCTTACCTCCCCTTTTCTTCCAAACAGTAGTAAGTGCATTGTTTTCGACGGATGCCGCATGTTAGATGTTCCTTCAAAATTACGAGTGCCAGCTGTATAAGTGGGAACCCTCTTAAAATGATCCAAGTCATTTATTTGCCAACCACAATAGAGATGAGAAATGAAACAATTTTGTGCCTCTATTTCCAAATCTAAGCCTCCAGTTTTTTACCTTCGTAAATACTTCATAGTAAAATGAAAGAGCATTGATCCATATTCATTAGCCAACAGTGTAGAAAACAAGGAGGCTTATAATCGTCCAAATAAGAGGGCAACTAGTATTTCTAACTACCAACCTCTGACTAGGCTGATGGTTGAAGTCCTAGTAAAACTGACCATCTTAGAGTCATTTTAAGGATTGGTACCCTCTCTCCATCTAAACTAGTATTTCTCGCTGCTCTTGGAAATATACGTGCATCCATGTATGAGCCTCAAGTAAATGTTTTTACTACTTTCAAGAAAGAATTTGAGAAGGATAACTTTTATTCTTGATCTAAAACTAGAACTTCGAACTAGCTTATGAATCAATCTTGAATCACGTGATTTAGCATCTTTTAAACTTCAATCGATTAGACACATACCTTGTTAAGATTGAAAGTACAATCTCCCTAATCCATCCACACTAGTCAAGAATCTATGCTTTTAGGCTTCTTCTTCTTCTCTTAGAGGTCGCTCAAAATTCCAAATATTGAGAACCAAAGAGAATAAGAGAGTCCTAGGTTTTTTTCCTAAATTGATGAGCACCTCCTGTCTCTATTGCATTGCTTGTATAGAAAGATTTGCCCCTAAGTCGTACTCATGTTAAGAAACTTTCAACCCAAGTTTGACTCCAACTAGTTATTTTGGTGGACGTTTTAGGAAGCTTCTAAATATGGTATCTCTCTAGCTTTCCCATTAAGAAAACCACTTTCCTAATTGATTCATATTTGCTATTTTCAAAGGGGAAAATTTTTACATTCAACATTAAGTAAATCCAACAGCCAATAATCACATCTGACCCACATTAGAATATTAATTACATAGGTACCCTTTATGAGTAAATTACAATTTTACCTTATAAATAAATTATCATTGTACCCTTATAGATAAATTACCATTGTACCCTCCCACTTCCCTATATTCATATGTAACACCAATATAGAATGCGTGGATATACTTGCTCCTAGGGTTATCACATTTGTACAACTAAGTACAATGGGTCCTATCTTAATGAACTTTAAATCTCTTTCAAAAACTCCTTTTGAAAATATTTTATTCAAAGTACATAAACATATAAAATAAATTTGATAAATATTTTACCGATGATCAGCAAGGGTTTGGATTTTACCAAGTTTATTAAAATGGTCTGCTATAAATATCTTCTTGTATAAGAGAATGGGTTCCATTTTGGAGTCATATATGCTTTATGAATTTCTAAGTGTTCTATAAAGTATACTTAGAACTAACTTTAAATAGATTTCACCATGAAATGCACCAAAGACAAATATTAGATCTCATTTAGATATATAGATTCATCAAGTCCAAGGGTGTTTATAGTTATGCTTATTTAGTAAAACTTCACATGCATTATCTACTAAGTGTTCCAGATAAGTAATGTCATATATTATGTGTGAAATACTTTCACACTATCTTAATGTATGTTCAAGGCCTCCACATTAGATGAGGATCATCTCCATCTTATGGTAGCATCCCATGTGATAAGTGTTAAAGAATTGGTTTTCCACTCCATTTTCCACTTGAAGACTAAGTTCATATAGAACTAAAATTCCATATATCCTTCATTATGGTTCTCAACTGACTTTTTGTGAAATTCCTAACATGTTGTAGATCATTTAATAATTCTCTTATTATGTTATCATATCATGACTAACTTATATTCTTAATACCCTGTATGCAGTATTAGCATCACTGTGATTTAGAAAAATGAAGTCATTGATTGAAATAGTCAATGGAACATTACACTAAATGTCGTATGACAGCTTTGCATGTCATACATTTCTGACATGTTATCCACACATTCTCAAACTTGAAAATCTTTTTTCTTTTTTCCTTAGCTTTCTTGTATGGCAAAAAGGGGGCAACCCAATGCATAAAGCTCCCACATATGTGGGGTTCTGGGAAAGGGCGAACCACAATGGGCCTATAGTATGTAGCCTTACCTTGCATTTTGTAAGAGGCTATTTCCACGCCTCGAACCTATAACCTCCAAGCGACACGACAACAACTCAACCATTGTGCTAAGGCTCTCCTTCTGCTTTTTTCCAAGTTGGTGAAGAGAAAAGGGTGGTGGCCTAAGCTTATTCGAGTTCAAGTGTGTAAGTTTATATTTCAAAAAGTCTTCTATTCATTGAATTGCAAGAAGCTCTCTCTGTGGTCTTTCCTAAAGAAGTTCATTTTCATGTCTTCAATTTAACCAATTATATCAAGGGCCTGAATATCCAATATTGATAAGGTATGTTTTCCACTACATTAATTAATTCTTTCTCGCTACTATTTTCTTTTCTTCCTCCAAGTTTTTCTTCTTCATTCATTGCTATATTAAAATCTTTTATAACCATCTAAGGTCTTCTCATACTTATCACTTTTTGATAAGTGTTCAATTTTGTATAAAATTTACCCAATTAGTTGCCCATGTGTTATAATCTATAGTGTTAAATTCTGATTTTTAGCTAAAATTTTGTAACACATGTATTTGTGACCTAATGATTCAAAAGTTTGATATTTTGCAGGTTCAAAAGCTAATCCAGAGTATGTATATGAATCATCACATTTTTTTAGGATTTAATTAGGTCTTTTTACTCTTTTCTAGGAAGTGAGAAAATTATCCAATAGCCTATATTATCCTTCGCAGTTTTTCATGGGTCGAGCTACACGGTTAGCTCACCTGGGTTTGTAGGGGGCAACATGCCCCTACTCAGGGTTGTGGGGGCAGAGCCCCTGTAAGAAACTGGAAGAAAGCAAAGGTGATTCAAATGATCCATGCATTCCCACTACCTTTGCATGAGAGCCATTCAAGTCACTTAGCTATTAAAGCCTTGAAAAAGGGCAACAAGTCATATGGGCTACTCAAGCATTGAAGCCACTTAAGCCACCAAAGAATGAGTCATCAAGTTAGGAGGAGTGCCACATGGAGCCATATTAATGGAGC
The DNA here is from genome assembly GCA_035236585.1 of Warburgia ugandensis. Taxonomy (NCBI): domain Eukaryota; kingdom Viridiplantae; phylum Streptophyta; class Magnoliopsida; order Canellales; family Canellaceae; genus Warburgia; species Warburgia ugandensis. The sequence goes on along the minus strand of CP141133.1, from coordinate 53,985,863 downwards.
ATCAATTCAAGCAACTTTCCTATGTTAAAAGTGTAAATTTTAAAGGATATTAATAGAATTATAAATGGTAAGATGATCATGCATTAAGGGACCCATCTAGAGAGAAAAATCCACTTTCCTAATTCATTTCCTAACCTTAATCCACCATTTATCATAGGGTTCCATATTTTTTAAGTCAAGGAAAGAACCATCATCTAAGAGGAGAATGCCCTTGCTTAATTGGCAAAATAAATTAGTTTCCTAATTATGAAACCTTAGATCCAAGTCCTTGCCACCATGTAAACCTAGGTTTTCTTCTAGATTTTCCTATTTATTTTTTATTTTTTTCCCACTCTTCCCACCAACAAATCACCATTCAATTAGGAAGGTGGAGAGCCACTTTTCTTCCATGGAAAATGACACCTCTCCCTTACAAAATTAGTAACCAACCAGTTCATGTTTACTCATCTTTCTTATGCCATCTTTATTACATCATTCCTACCTAAATTTTCTCCTTCTAATCTTCCTCATTCAATACCCTAACCATAGAGCTACTTTCCTCATGAGTTCACCCTTTGCTAAGTTAGAAACCCACTCATCTATATATAGCCCATGGTTCATTTGAATTTTTCAAGTAGAGGTGGGTGAGACACCTTGAAACATAGCTTCCCATGGTCCTTTGTTGCTGCTGAATTTGAAAGTCTTTGATGCTTTTATTCCTTTGGATTTCTAGTTATTCTTGTTTTTATTGGCTCTCCAATTCAGGTTATTAATTTGCTCACTTTGGTTAGTTTTCATTTCTTTAGTTTCGCTTGTTTTGCTTTCTAATTTTGCACCATTCTTTCTATCTAGCTTTCTCTTTCTTCTTTACCCCAATTCCATTAGTTTTTCTTTCTTATTCATTCAAGATTTAAGTTAACTCTTCTCTAGTAGTGACAACTAAGAGAAGAGCTAGCTTAGAACCTTGAATTCCTCCCTTTAGCATTCCTTTCTCTTAAATTATGAGCATTAGATTGCATTGTTAATGGAATTTAGATGGAATTTTATCCTTAGAAATTGGACACAATTTTAAGCAATATAACATGTATTATGCATCTAGTTTTGGGTGTAATTTGGAAATAATTCAATAAAGTTCTGTGGGGTTTCTTGTTATGGAATGTTTCTTTCATCAAAGTACTTTAGATTTGAGTTGTTTCCTTGCATAAAAGCTATGGTTTCAATTGCTTCCTTATAGTTGATTTGTTTGATATTTTTAAGTAGTTGAAATATGAAAATTTTCTTCCCTTAACTTTGTACTTTGCTTCTAGCCATCTAAACACCTTATTTGCTTAAATCCTTAGGAAACCATTTAGCTTTTCATATTATTTATTCGATTCACTAATTAGTTTGCATGATGTTTCACTTTAGATTCTTCAATTCTAGTCACTTTTTACACCTTAGAACCATGAGTATAATCCATGGATCATGCTCATGGTACTAGGTCATTTTTCTTTTTGGTTTTTGCTTAGTTTAGTTGCATAATTTTATTTTAGCAGTTGTAAATTACCTATTTGAATCTTATTTTAGGTTTAGAAAGCTTCCTTTTTTAATTTTAGAAAGTTCCCCTTTTAGTAAGTTTTAGGTTAGGTAAGTGTTAATTTAGGAAAGTTTCCAATTTTAGTAGTTTTCTTAAGATTAGTTTCCTAATTTGATTTATTCTAATTTAGTATTAGTTTCTTGCATGTTAGTTAGGTAAGTTTCTATTTGAATTGCTTAGCTTTAATTTTTACAAAGTTTCTTTTAATTCTAATTTTTCATTCCATGCATGTGTCCTTCTGAGTTGTTTTGCATTACTAATTTAATCACATCTCTTTCTCTTTGGCTGAAGTTAATTGATCTAAATAGAATCCAATCCATTACAAATCTGTGAGATTCCTTGTGAGATCAACGTTGCTTGCATAAAAATAATATTTTGACTCGTGCTCTTGAGTGCAATTTTAAAGCTACACCACTTTTTTTTTTTGCTTTCCTCCCAAGCCTCTTTTCCAAGATAAGTTCTATGGCTAGCATATATAAAAGATATAATAGCTTCTTTTTTGTTTATATTTTTTGTAACAAAACAATTAATAAATTGGAACTTCGAGTTATTTTGACTTTGTAGTTGTTTTCATGCCATAAAAAGATTAATTCACCTAATTACCTTATTGAGGGCTAAATTAATTTTTATTGGGTAGCTTTCATTTTATTTCTTTATAGTGATATCATTTATATCTTTAATACTTGTTTTAGACAAAAATAAATATCTAGCATATTGCTAAAATTATAGGCCTAGCTGATCTCCAATAACTAGCTCTCCTAAAACCCTCGTTTCCTAGGATAATGCAATCATATCTAAATTTCTTATATAACTAAGTTTGTTTTTATGTTACTATTTTCAATGCTATCTCCTCTAGCTTGTTTTTATGCTTCAAACTAGAAGAATACTGAATTTATTTTCATGAAAGATGTTTAACCATTGGAACAAACTTTTATGACTAGTGTAAAATCTCCAAATGATGAATCCATTCTTGGTGAAGGGCATTTATTGAGATTGAAATGTCACGGTGCCTAAAATATCCTCTAGTTTAAGTTTATAAACTGAGTATCTTTATTGTTCTAGTTTTTATTAAGATTCCATGTACCCTCAATAATCTTCAGTATGCTTAAGGTTGTGTTTTTAAATCTTATTTGTAGGTTTTCCTATTCTAGGAAGATATAATCATGCATGAGCCTCACTAGATCATATGGAAACTCCATAGTATCAACACCTTTTGATGTTTCAAGGGTTTCAATCTTCAATTTTTGGTTGGTCTCCTTGTTATTATTTTCATCACTTTTGATCCTTCCTCGCTAACACTCTCTCCTAATTCTTCTTGTTCTTGCATAATTTTCTCTATTTTCTTTGCAATTAAGTTTATTAAGAGCCTTTATCACATCCGGTATAGTTTTTACTATTCCACATCATTTGTTTGCACCAATCGGTGTATCTTTTTTCTCTTTCTCATTAATTGAATGTTTTCTCGTTCCTTTTTTTGTTCCTCATTTCCCTTTTTCATTGATTTTCAATGCTAGATGTTATGTTTCTAATCTTGTACTTAGGTTCATTCTTCATTCTAACTTCTGGCTTTTCTCCTAAGCACATTGCTATAAAGGCAACTCAACTTCTCCTAGCCTGTTCAACTTATTGGAACCCACTAGAGAGAAGGAGAAATAGGAAAGTTAGTTTGAGTTTGCTATAGCTGCCTAGGGATGTTTTTAAAAAGGCTTAGGGACTAAGCAATGGTTCCCTACATAAAGGGGAGCCATAGCCATTCTGCTTTGCATCAAATCCTCCTTTCCTCCTAAAGCTCTCAAGTTTTTGGTTCTTCTCTTCTAAAGTATATTCTATACCTATTTTTTTTTCTAGAGTTTTTTGAGTTAGAACTACTCTATACTTTGTTCTTTTAAGCAGTCTGCATAGCTAAAGGCATTCTCTTTAAGGGCTCTTCATTTGTGAAGATCTCTGGTTTCTTCAATTCTAGTTAGACAAGACTTGATTGAATTATTCTTCTAGTTTCTTATTTCTAAAGTTTTCTGAACTTGAAGTTCATCTTGATTTTTTAGATTCTCATTGAAACTTCATGTTCCTTTATTTTGATCTTATTTTTGAAGTGATTTGAGTTCTTATCTTTTTACTTTTTTGAGAGATTTCATTGAAATTCGAGAATGGATTATGGAAGAATGTGTTTTAAAGGCATTCATCTTAAAGACAAAAGTACAAACCAATTCTAATCACATAAATTAATTTACATACAAATTAAGTCTAGCTTAGTTGAATCCTAGGGATATCAGCTGGCATATCCCTTGGCAGGAAGCTGTTATAAGAGCATTGTAAGCTAAGGTTCATCTAATTCAATTTGTGTAATTTCTAAAAATTAATACATGACTTAGGCTAAATGTGTGAAAACTAGAAACAACATTGGAACCTCTGTCACCTACTTACTTTTACATAAAGTAAAATGCTCAAACAAAGTGCCTTAACCAAGGTTCTCCACTTTTGCATTAAGGTCCCCACTTTTGACAATTGGTCCTATTTATATGACTAGTCCTACTTTTAGATGATTCTAAAAATCTCAACCTTATTTTATCACTGTAAATAGATGGCTAGAACTTTTATTGAAGTAATTGTTTGAATTCAATAATAAAAATATATTTTTAAGATTTTAGAATCATCCATACCATGTGATTTTTTGGTTAGAGGATATATAAAATAAGATAAATAAGATGAACATGTCAAATCATCCACAAGTGGCCCCCTGCATGCAAAAGAGTGCACTTTAGTTTTGGTGGTTTTACATTTGTCTACTTTCATAGGCTGAATTGATAAGCCCTAGTTAAATATTATGGTAGTCCCAAACATAACATATATAGGTTTTTAATTTTTAAGCAAAATGAAGATATATGTCAAATAACAACCAAGGGATCATACAAGAAGTAAAAAAATAACAACTTAAACCCATCAACGCTCCTCTACTCTTAAATCTCTTGGACATTCATTGAATATCCAAGCGCTTAATAGAGAACACTAAAATTTACCATTAATTTTTATTTTTCCCTTACCAAGATCATCATATCACATAAAATATTACTCTTACTAGAGATTATAAGATCAAGTAAATACCTTCCAAAGCTATGAATTTTCTTACTAATCCATTATTGTTCTGATCGCTAGCTCTTCCTCAAAGCTCCTATCTTCTCTTTCACGTAGGTGTGGCTCCAATTAGAAGGGAAAGTGCTTGAACTAGAAATCAAATCTTCACAACTTAAAAGAACTTGAGAGAGAGAGAGAGAGAGAGAGAGAGAGAGAGAGAGAGAGAGAGAGAGAGAGAGAGAGAGAGAGAGAGAGAGAGAGAGAGAGAGAGGTCAACACGTTTATCTTAGAGTTGCTATAGTACTGCATAAATTTCATCTCTTTAGATGAGGTGCCCCTGTACTGTGACGACCTAAGTTTTCATATGCAATTTTAAATGCAAAACTAATTCTTAATCCGAGATCCATCCCTATTTCAAAATAATTTATAATAAAACAATGCAATGCAATAAAAGATTCTTTTTCTTTTAAATTTATTTTGAAAACCCCGAGTGTCTTTTACTTCCAAGGAAACAAAATAGCTAGGGAATTTTGTTTTCTATATATAAAATTAAAAAAAAAATACATGCATCCAAGATCTAGCTAGTCATAGTGCAGTCCAATTGTAATAATTATATATGCATGTTCAAAAAGGATAAGCCATATACTTATATTGGTTATAGTATGTTATACTATTGTCTTCATCCATATTGGCGTCCACCTCAATTTGCTCTTCCTCAAGTCAAATTCGTCAAGGATTTGAGATATTGTAAACAATTTATAATATCTCAATAAGCATGCGCTTGTGTAAGTAGTTTCACATCTATTATACCAAATTTGAAATCTAATTCTAAACAATATTTCCAATCATTTTTCATGCACTTTTAAAGAATATAATGATCAGATCAGAGGCAGGAAACATAATTGAAACCACATGTCAACCTTAGTTTATAATTTCATGCTAAAACATTTCAAATAGAATCAATATAAAACATGCATGACTTTAAATGTATGTTTTTCAGTTGATCAAATCTCTATGGTAATCTCACATAAATTGTAACATATAATGTATTATGAAATCACATGAATGCATAACTTGTAAATTATGTCAAAGATCCTCCATTTAACTTGATAAATCAAATGACATAAGATCCTCAAAATATTAAAATGGTAATCGGTTAAACTGCGAACATCGGCAATTCCAAACTGACAACATCATCATCACGTGCACATATGCACCCCAATGAACACATCAGCCAGTTGGTCATGAGTACTCATCTAAAAACCATTATCATGTCCATCTATGTGGGTCATAAAAAAGAAATCTCATGGAAAACTTTGCTCACAACCAGCTCACTAAAATTCTGTGCCTCTGATATTTAGACACCAGCCACCACAACCTGTACGGTGACTATGGATATGTCTTGAAAAGGGTGCTGTGAACACCTCCAGTAGTCGTTTCCCAATGACAACAGTCGAGAAAAATATGTGCCACTTTGGGCACAGATACCTACCACCTTTGGTGGCTAGAGACTATGAGTCCAAAGCCGTATAACCTCTTAGTATAGTGAACAATAGGCTCATTAGCCTGAACAAACATATATCTCAATCCAAATGTCATTAAATAATATATCGTATATCTTATGCAAAACCATGCATTTCCTTGACTCATCTCAAAGCATGGGATTAATACAATTTCAAGCATAACCATTTCTTTTAAAAATACACAATTTCCTGTAATAGAATGAGCAACATCATTTTCACTTTCCATGTAAAATTATGAATCATGGTTATGAAAGTGCATATATATAGCTCACAAGCCTCATTTGCAAATATTACATTCTTCAAAGGCTAAGGTAATGCAACATAACAAAATATCAGTTTTTTCATAGTCAAGTAGTCTAAAATCAAAAGCATAATAATAAAATGATTTGATTATTTGAAATCTATATATTTTAATAAGGTTGATAACATGCTCAAAATTCCAATGGTAAATAAATGTTAAAAATGCCTACCTCAAACAAGGTTATCCCAGTCTTTGGAATGCTGAATAAGCTTAGTTAGTACCAGTCAGCATCTCTGTCAATACATGTACATTACAATTTCATTTATCTTAGTTACGATTTCTTAATTATGACTTATTTAGTCTTTGATCACCACTAGCATGGTGATCCTGCTTTACCACTTTCTGATCATACATATTCCTCTTTATTTTTGTTGTAATATCAAAACTTGGCCGTTGATTAAAGCTTAGCGCTCTAGATCATTTAATTGTCCTCAATTCCATAAATCTCTGAATTTTAGATGATTTATTTCATATATAAATGTTTGTTATATTGATCCAAGAGTCAAATTAAATACTGATTGGTCAGATTAGTAGTTCCAAGTCATCCTGGTATCAAATCTTTGAATCTAAGGTCATCATAACAGTTTAAGTAGTAGATTAATCTAAATACTAACATAAATAGTTCAATTATTCTTATTAAGGTTTAATGCATTCTAATCTTGTTTATTTTCTAAAATTTTTATAATATATTAGGCATAACTAAGATAAAATGAAATTTAACTGATTTAGGTAAGACTCGAAAGTGGTCTTACCTCTGATCACTTAAACCTATATATGATGTTTTGTCTGAAATTGCCTAATAGGGTTTGATCTCCCTTAATAAAAAATTTAAAAATGAACGGCTCCAATCAAGTACTAGATCTATGGTCAAATTTAAATGGAAGCTCAAATTGATCCCTGATCAAGGTGTTAGGTAGTTGATCATGGGTTAAATCATCCTAAAAGGATGGATTGGTTGTAGATCTAGCATCTAGTGGTCAATTGATGGTTGGATCATGATGAAAAGGTCAGATCAATCACAGATTTGAGTTTGGTGCTTGATTAATAGTTGGAGGTTACGTGATAAATCATGTGCTAGATGATGATGGATGGTTAGATCTAATTCTAATTGGTCAGATCTTTGGTTCAAGTATTGATGTCCTTAATTCAGGGTTGATCCATGTATATAATTCTACTACATTATCTAATTGATCACTTCTTGGAATCTGATCATCTTTAATCCCATAGATCTATGAGATTTTTATAGTTTCTAGGTCATGATCAGTTAAAAATGTTCTTAGATCTTAAATTTTATTATATAATTAGGTCAGTGTTGCCAAGATGAATCCAATGGACCTTTATGACAAAAAAATATGGCTTGTATAACCCTCTAAATTTTAAATTTTATGTTTCAGATCTTTTTAAATGGTCTAGATTTAAATTCTGGATCAAAATGAGTCAAGACGGGGTTACTGGAATGCACACAAATAGGACACACATTTTGAAATGCACTGGTGCATCTTGACGATTGTAACGCACTAGGTTGCATCTCAGTTCCTAGGGCATAGCGGTGTCTCGATGGAATCATAATAGTGCCCGCATGCTTGCTCACGCATGGGGATGTGCTAAGCGGGTGCATCTCCATCACGTATTCCTAGGGAGCATCCTGACCACTAATCAGGCCGACTAGGATGAGACGATTAGATCTGGACCATCAAATCATTCCGGTCACCTATGAACACCTAGGATGATTCTAAATTTTACTCTCTTTTTTTTTTTGAAGATTTTAGGGTCCCCTAAACTCATTAAATGGCTTAAATATTCCATCTGAGCTGTCCTTGAGTGAGTACCAAATTAGATTGACTAGATCTATTTTCACAAATGATTTGCCAGTCGGAGAGAGCAAATCTACCCTAGATTTGAGGGGAAAATGCCAAAAAAAGGGTAAAGGAGGGAGAGGGAACAAGAGGTACCTATGATTGCCAAAGGAGGAGAAGAATTGGTAACATGGGTGTAGATGCATTTTGTGCCCCTCAAGTTGTCAAGTTGCTGAAGATGGAGAAAAAAAGGGTTAGCTAGAAGGAGAAGAAAGGCAAAAGGAGAGGGGAAAGAGATGGAGTTTGGGGCGTAAAGGGAATGCGCTAAGGAAAAGGAAATGCGGTTTTTTTTTTTACAGCCGATGATCCGCCTTTCTCGGGTAGGCACTGTCACCAACTTGTTTCTCTAGTGAAGGAGTCGGGGATGGGGGTGCTGTTATCAAAATAGCCCCTACATTTTGAATGTTTTCTATTTTAAAATTCATTAAAATGGGCCAACTTGGAAAATTACCAAAATATCCCTCAACTTCAAATGTTCATAACTTTTTTATCCAAACTACGTTTTGGGTGTTCTTAGTGTCGTTGGATTTTATTTTTCAAGTACAATCTAATTATTAAGGTTTCAACACTTTATTTGGCTTCTATAAAAAGTTCATTCATAAAATTTTATTTTATCTTTTCTATTGTAACAAAAATTACATAAAATAAGCTTTTAAATTTTGGGTTATTACATCCTTTCCCCCTTAAGAAATTTTCATCCTTGAAAATTCTTACTATGTCAATCCTAAAATAACATATGTCTTTCTTGCTTTACTATCAATTTTAATTTCTAATTTTTTTCAATTAAATGATTTTAGAACAAACATTCCACCTAAGAGATCTTAGTTGTTCTTTCATTTTATTCAAATCCTGTAACACTTTAGTTAATATCTTCCTTAGGAAATCGTAAATTTCCAACTTTAATAGTTGATTATATTACTGTTATTATTATTATTGTTTACATTTGTTAGCACTACAATCATCAATGTATTTGAATGCTATCTTTCACTTTTCACATGAGACTTGATTCCTCAACTAAAGCTTGTGCCTCAACATTATTTATCAGTAAGTGTTTTCAATGATAGGTATCACTGCTAAGTCTATAGTGAGTGCTTTACCTCATTACCACTTTGCCTATATCAAGCTACTTATTTTCACTTCTTGGAAGCATGTTTTCTCTTTTCTTATCCTATATCGATACATTATTCAATCATTTATCAAAGTCATCATTGACAACCATTAAGCCTCAAGTGGTAGCGTAGGTATTGTTGCAGTGGTTGGTTTCGTCAATTTCTAAAAATTTGGCTTTCACATTTCAGCTTATACCCATCTTATGTCCTTAATCACTTTCTTGATTAACAGTAAAATAATAATCATCTAATATGCTATCATAGCGTCCACTAAGGTTTAGAAAATTCTATAATTATGTCACTATTTTAGATCTTTTCCTATTTCATTTCTGTCTTAGCTATCATTAGATCTAACATGATTATAAATTTTGAAATGACTTAGCCTAATAGGTCGACTTCCTTTAGTGAAGACTCATGCATAAGTATCCGTGATGTTCCTCTTAATTTATTATATAGTTTAGGGTGTTGCTTACTAATATGCACAAGTTCTTAATTTGTCAACCTAAATGACATTATTCTAAGGTAATGACACTTAAAAATCCATTGCTAAGTAATGACCTGGAGATATTTTCTCTTCTAATCCTCCTCTAAGATATCAAGACCTCAAGTTAATCCTCAACAATACTCTAGTTGGTGAAGATTGATTGGATGAGTCACTTTTCGTGAATATATATACTCCTTATTCCTTATTATAACTCCATGCAATCTTGTATTAGTAATGTAAGGTATTATCAACTTATCCTTTTTATTGACGAGAATCACTAGTGTCCCCTAATAAAAAACAATGGGTCTAATAAAATTCTAATTTCAATAATTCATCTCCTTGTTTTAAGATTTTTCAATTAAGTATGCATTCTACAATAAATTTGTAAAGTAAAACTAGTTTTGGAGTTTAATTCCTTGTTGAACACAATCCTTTCATGGTAATTCTAAAAATTTCTTAAAATACACTATCCTTAGTTTCAACACTCTACTGCTCCCATATCTACTTATCCATCTGTTTTACCTCTATTATACTCTTCAGCAATAAAATCACTATATCGATCTTATTTGATCTTTTGAATTTGACTAGTTCATCTTTCTATTTGGGAAAACAACTAAAGATCCTTCATCTTTGATATCTAACCATGTTAAGTTTATGATCTTCTTGCTCCAACTATTCATTGTACATCAATTACTAGTATTTATATTTTATTTTTGCTCAAAATAAAATCCTTCTTCTTCATGCACTTAGATTACTCTCTTCACTTAATATGTCATACGTAATAGATACCACATCCACACTTTTGGTCAAAAGATATTATGAATTGAATACTTTCAAATAAATTTAGACTTCTCTAATAATAACATCAAAATCCCCAAATATTCATAATTTTAATGAATCGTTGCAATACCTCAAGGAATCCATTGAATTTTTTTGTCTATTACCTCCACATTACACTTCTCTAACTTATAAGTTTATTCCATTTTCGCATTTAAATTCCACAATCAATCTATCATCACAGATCAAATATCCTCAAGTAGATTATCATCAAAATCTTCTATTGACTATGTTCTAATCAAATTCCTTGTAGTACCACTTGAATTTAGTCTTTTACACATCCACTAACATGTTCATACTCATGTTAAATCCAACTCTCTTTTTTGCAACTTACTTATGATTTATTTCTTTCTAATTTGATACCATTTCCTATACTGGTCCTCTTAATAACTTGTATTTAGACTAATGGTTCTTAATTATTCTAGTTGTATATGACTTTTGGACATGTAGGATTAGCTGTGAAAGGATACACCTAGGCCCTGATATCAACTATGACAACCCGTGTTTTCATATGCATTTTTAAATGCGAAACTAATTCCTAATCTGGGATCGATCCTTATTTGAAAACCATTTACAATAAAACAATGCAATGTAGCAGAAGTTTCTTTTCTTTCAAATTCATTTTGAAAACCCCAAGTGTCATTTACTTCAAGGGAACAAAATAGCTAGGGAAATTTTTTTCTATATATAAAAATAAAACAAAAATACATTTATCTTAGATCTAGCTAGCCACAGCTCATAGTCCAAAACATATGAATGTCCAAAAAGGATAAGTCATAGACTTACATTCGTTAAAGTATGTTATGCTACTATCTGCATCCAAATTTGCATCCACCTCGATGTGCACTGCCTCAAGTCAAATTCTTCGAAGACTTGAGATATTGTAAGCAATTTACAATATCTCAATAAGCTTGCACTTATGTAGGTAGTTTCACATCTATTATACTAAATTTGAAATCAAATTCCAAAATATATTTCAAATTATTTTTCATATAGTTCTAAAGAATGTAATGATTAGAGGTAGAGGCACAAAACATAATTGAAACCACATGTCAACCTCAGTTTACAGTTTTATGCTAAAATATTTCAAATAGAATCAATATAAAACATGCATGATTTTAAATGTATATTTTTCAAATGATTGAATCTGTATGGTAATCTCACATAAATTGTAACATATAATGTATTACTAAATCGCATGGATGCATAACTTGTAAATTATGTGAAAGATCCTCCATTTAACTTGATAAATCAAATGACATAAGATCCTCAAAATATTAAAATAGTAATCGGTTAAACTACGAACATTGGCAATCCCAAACTGACAACATCATCATCACGTGCACATATGTACCCCGATGAACACATTAGCCAATTGGTCATGAGTACTCATCTAAAGAGCATCATCATGTCCATCTATGTGGGGTCACAAAACAAAAATCTCATGTAACACTATTGTTGTTGTTTTAAATAAACTTGCAAACACATTAGTCGTTCGTAATATAGCATGTTAGTGAGGTCGATCCCACGAGGAGTGAACTATTATGATGTTAGTGGTCCCTACTTTAAACTATCTAACCTAGCAACAATTCAATGGATTTTTGTCCCAAATTAAGAATGGAAATTAAAACATGAACTTGGAAACCAAGTAAAAATAAGAAATGGAAACTAAGCAAAAACAAGAAACATGTTAAATGAGAAACTTTCCTAAAAAATGCACATTCTAAAAACAAACTTTACTAAATTAAAAAATTCTATTTTTATGCCTTTCTTAATTAATAAATTTCCTAAAGTGAAATTTTATTAAATTGCAATTTATCAATTTTCTAAACTAACATGCATTTAATTAAAGGAAACAAATGCAAAACACGCATGAATTAATCTAGGAAACATAAACTAAAGAAACTACTACAATGAAAACTTTTCTAAATTAACACTTTCGTAAACTAGAATTAGAAACTTTCTAAACTTAGAACTTTCTAAAACCAAATAAGGAAACATTCTAATAGTAAAATACCATGCAAATTATTTTTTTAATCAGCTCTAACTAACATGCATGTGAATGGAAACTACAATTAAAGAGACTTTCACTTCCTAAATCCTAAAACTTTCTAAAGATAAACTTTCTAAAATTCAAAAAGAAAACTTTTTAAACCTAAAATAATATGCAAACAATGAAGTAACTACTTCTAAAACTCATCATCATCATCATCATCATCATCATCATCATCATCATCATCATCATCAAGATCTTATCCCAATTAGGGGTTTGCCACATGAATCTTATTCCTCCATTCCACTCTATTAAATACCATGGTTTCATTTAGTCCCAAAGTTTGTAAATCTTTCCTCACCACTTCTATCCACGTTCTTTTGGGCCTTCCCCTTGTCCTTTTAGAACCTTCTACTTGTATTGCCTTACTCCTTCTAACTGGTGCCATTGTTGGTCTCCTTTGGACATGTCTAAACTATCTAAGTTTAATCACCCTTATCTTATTACCTATTGGTGCTACCCCTAAATTTTCTCTAATATTTTCATTTCTAATTCTGTCCTTTCTTGTCTTATCACTCATCCATCTCAACATCCTCATTTCTGTGATGCTCATCCTATGAGTATCATGTTCCTTAACTGGCTAACACTCTGACCCATAGAGCATGGCTGGCCTTATAGCCATCCTATAGAACTTTCCTTTTAGTTTGAGTGGCACCTGGCGATCACATAAAACTCCAGATGCACATCTCCATTTGTTCCAGCCCGTTTGAATTCTCTAGGTAACCTCCCTCTCAATCTCTCCACTCTCATGGATCAATGATCCTAAGTACCGAAAGAGGTCTTTCACAGGGACTTTTTGGTTATCAATCTTGACTGGTGTTCCACTCCTACTCTCCATACTAAAATTACATTCCATATATTCTGTCTTAGTTCAGCTAATTGTAAATCCTTCATATTCTAATGCTTCTCTCCATAACTTTAGCTTTATGTTTACACCCTCCCTTGTCTCATCAAGTAAGACTATATCATCTGCAAATAGCATGCATCAGGGAATCTCCTAATGTTTTGTTAACTCATCCATAACTAATGTGAAGAGGTATGGACTCAATGCCGATCCTTGGTACAATCCTACATTGACAAGAAAATCACCAGTCACTCCATTAGTGGTCTTAACATTTGTTACCACTCCCTCATACATATCTTTAATTATATCTATATACCCCTGAGAAACCCCCTTACCACTCAATACCCTCCATATTAACTCTCTAGGGACTCTATCATAAGCTTTTTCTAAATCGATAAAGACCATATGTAGGTCTTTCTTCCTCTCCATATATTTCTCTACTAATTGTCTTAGTAAGAAAATAGCTTCCACGGTAGACCTCCTAGACATGAAACCAAACTGATTCTCCTATACACTTGTTTCACATCGTAGCCTCTTCTCAATCACTCTTTCAAAAAGTTTCATGGTGTAGCTCATAAGTTTGATCCCTTGATAATAAGTGCAGCTCTGAATGTCGCCTTTATTCTTATAGATTGGTACAATAGAGTTTTCCTCCACTCATCAGGCATTTTCTTTGATTTTATAATCTTGTTAAACAACTTGGTCAACCAAACTACCCCAATATCTCCCATATACTTCCAAACCTCTATTGGTAAACCATCATGCCCCATGGCCTTTCCTGATTTCATCTTTTTCAAGGCCTCTTTTACTTCAAGTATTCCATTCATATCTATAAAATCCAATGTTATTTAGATTTTTATTATTTGCAATCCCTATATTCTTAGAGCCATTGTCATTTAATAATTTTTGAAAGTATGTTTCCCACCTTTGTTTGATCTCATCTTCTTTGACTAATACCCTTTGATCATCGCTTCTAATACACCTAACATGATCTAAGTCCTTACCCTTTTGTTCTCTTGCTTTTGCAAGTTTAAACACATCTTTCTCACCTTCTTGTGTTCCTAATTTATTATAGAGCTCATCATATGCTTTAAGTTTAGCCTCATTTACTATTCTCCTGGTAGCATTTTTAGCATTCTTATATTGTTCATAGTTTTCATTATTTCTAATCTTTTTCCAAGCTTTAAAACACATCCATTTTCTTTAATAACTTTTTGCACTGTTTCACTCCACCACCATGTTTCCTTTGCTAATAGCCTTTTACCTTTTGATACTCCTAAGACATCTTTTGCCACTTTCTCAATGGACTCAGCCATATTAGTCCACATGGTATTTACTTCTGTTTCATAGTTCCAATTTTCTTCTACCATTAACTTATTTTTGAATGAGATTATTTTCTCTCCTTTTAAGTTCCACCACTTAGTTTTTGGATGTGTATCAAGTTCAGTTCTTTTACTCCATCTTTTAATATGGATATCCATAACCATAAAACTATGTTGTGAGGTTAAACACTCACTAGGTATTGAGATCGTCCATTATTCCTAAGTAGAAAAAAGTTTATTTGGTTTTTATGAAGTCCACTTTTAAATGTTATTAAGTATTCATCCCTCTTCTTAAAGAGTTTATTTGCAATGGACAGGTTATATGATAAAGCAAAATTGAGGATAGTCTCTCCCATCTCATTTCGTTCACCTATACCATACCCTCTATGTATTCTATCATATCCTTCCTGATATTTTCCTACATGACCATTTAAGTTTACTCCTATAAATATCCCCTCAGTGTTGGGAATTTCTTGTATGACTCCCTCCATATCTTCCCAAAACTGTCTCTTAATTATATCTTGTAACCCTATTTGTGGTGCGTATGCACTTATAACATTTGTAATATGCTCTCTTAGAATAGTTATTATTATTATAATTCTATCACTGATTCTTTTAACGTCCACAACCTTATCCTTTAATTCCTTATCCACTATTATTCCTACGCCATTTCTGTTATTTTTCTTTCCTGCATACCATAATTTATACCCATCTATTTCTCTAGCTTTAGCCCTTTTCCACTTGGTTTCTTGAATACAAGCGATGTTGACTCTCCTACGTTTCATTGCATCTACTAACTCCAAACTCTTACCTATCAATGTCCCTATATTCTATGTAGCAATGCGAATCTTATGTTCTGGAGATACCCTATTTACTACCGCCTTTGTCAACCTCCATGGTGTGAACCCATGTCCACTTTTCACTGCACCTGGGTTCTGATGCAGTGCGTCGCTTTCGAGGGGATGCTCTAGCAACCCTTGCCCACTTTTCACTATACCCGGGATCCAATGTAGCGCGTCGCTTTTGGGAGAACGCCCTAACAACCCTTGCCTATTTTTCACAGCACCCGGGATCCGATGCAGTGCGTCGCTTATGGGGAATGCCCTAGCTTGAGGGAATGTTTGTTTTCGATTCATGTCATGTTTGGGTTGCTGTAGTTTTAAAAAGCTGAAGATTATTTTCATTTCTTGTTTACAAACTAATATACACTAATATACACATGCATATTCATTTGCAAGCATAAAAGAAATAACAAAAATCATCTTCAGCTAAATCCTTGTCAGTTGGCAACCTGACGCAAGGGTGGCCATATTTTAAGAAGCTGGAGATGATTTTCATTTCTTCCTCACAAACTAATATACAAATGCATATTTATTTGTAAGAAAGAAATAATAGAATCATCTTCAACTTCCCCATTGCCGGTTGGCACCTGACGCAAGACCCTCCTCCTTTTTCCTCTAGGCTTGGGACTGGTATTGGCACCTGACGCAAGACCCTTCTAAAACTGAATAAAGTAATTAAATTAACTAAGAATCTAAAATGAATGGGATTTAGAACAATTGTGCATGGTTTATGGACTTTGTCCATGATTTTGGAGTCCTAAAGATGATGAAATTTAATATAACTACCATGAGTTACTATGCAAACTAACTATGATATCTAATAAAGAACATAAAAATATAAACAGATATTTAAGGATTCAGGAAAATAATATGTTTTGATGGCTGAAATTAAAGAACAAAGTCCCAATTTCCATATTTCGGTACTTAAAAATAGTCAATAAATCCTGCATTGGAAATATTCTGAAACCACAACTTTTACTCAAGAAAATAACCCATATATCAATTAATTTGATGCAATAAAAAATCCATAGCAAGAATTTCCAAATAACTTTATTGAATCATATCCAATTTACCTCAAATTTATAAGCATAAAACTATTCTAAATTTCTAGAATTTGTGTAGTTTTCTAAAGCCTAAAATCCTATCTAAGAAACAAAAAAATTCCAATATATTTCTCACACTCTAAAGTATAATGACATGTAAAGAAAACTCATAAAGGAATTTGAGAAAAATAGAGGCTAAGTGGGTGAACTAACTAAGGGAAAATAGACTGAAACTAAGAGAAAAAGAGGGTAGAAAATATGGAATTCAAGTGAGGAAATCAAGGATTTAAGCTAGCTCTTCTCTTGGTTCTCACTACCACAGAATAACTAACTTGAATCTTGATCGGATAACAAATAAAAAGTTAGGAATGGAGAGGAGAAGAAAGAGATTAAGGACTGGAAAGTCTCATGAATTCTAAGGAGCAAAACAATGAAAACTTAAAGCAATAGAGCTAAAGTAAAACAACAAAGTTACTAACCTGAATTGAAGAGAAAATAAGCATGAAAATAATAAGAAGACCAAATGAAGAAAAGAAATAACAATATTCCAAAGTTCAACAGCAAATAAAATCAAAGGAAAGCTTAATTTCAAGGTGTGTCACCCACCTCTACTTAGAAAATTCGTATGGAACATGGGGCTATATATAGATGAGTGGCTTCCTAACTTAGGAACGAGTGAACACATAAGGAAAGTGGCCATAAGGGTGAGGTATGGAATGAGGAAGGTTAATTGAAAGATAAATTGGCAAGATGATATCATAAACATGATAGAAGACAGAGATAAGAAGCATAGGCTGGCTGGTTTCTAATTTTGAAAAGGATGTAGGTGTCTTTTTTTTTTTTAAGAATGAAAGTCAGGTGACATGGGAAAATTGATTGGTTAAGTGGTTTTCTAGGAAGTGGAGATTAGTTGGATGGTTTGGAAGGGAGTTTAGGAAGGTGGAAGAGTTATGGAATGGTAGGACTCTTGAATAGAAAGTCAAACTCGTAGTGGTCATTGGTGATTAGGTGAAAAGTGATAATAAAAAAAAAGGTGGAAAAAAGTGTGGAAAACATCAAAATTTTAAGGCTTTCATCCTATTGGTCCATATGCCAACTTATCCTAATAAGTTTTTCCTTAATTATATACAAAATATCCCTTAAAATCTCATGATTAATTCTCTTGAATCTCCTCCAATCCTAGCTTTCCATTTAGCTTATCTTGATAACTAGCTTTGAAGGCTTCATTGACTAAGCTCATGGTTGGCTTAGGAAACTTCCTTGGCTTGAGTAGCTTGTATGATTTGGTTTGAATTCCTTAGCTTGTGACCTTTTTTCATAACTAAGGTGGCTTGATGGCTTCCATCCAAAAGGTAGTGGAAATGCATGTCTTATTTCATGGGTCCACTTTAACCATCTTTAGCTCTATTAATCACACCTATTACTAGTTCATAAGATGATCTTTCCATTGATCTCATGTTGGATTGATGATTTTGTGGCTTTTACTAGATCTTTTGATCTTGATCTTCAATTTTCATCTCAATCGATCTCGGTCGTTGGATCTCTCTTCCTACGAAAGAAAAAAAAATTAATATCCTAAAAAATAAGATCAATCACATACTTTCCTGGGATTAGCCTTTGAACCTATAAAATATCAAAATTTTGAGTTATTACGTCAAAAAATGTTTGTGTTAAGAATTTTGGTCTAAAAATTCTAATTTTAAACTATAAGTCATAATGCATGGGTAGTAATTGGGTGGTTTTTATGAAAAATTAAACACTTATCACACCCCCAACCAACATTTTGCTAGTCCTAAGCAAAACATGTGAAAAATTATTTTACAAAAATAGGTACAAAGTGTCACTTTAGTAAGTACTCATGATTGCATTTAGGATATGCAACAAGCCCTTAAACCCTAGGTTACTCCTAATGGACAAGTTAGGCCTTGTGAGGGTTTATAGTGAATATGCCCACAAAATTCACTAAGGTTGAGTTCCCTATTTTATCTCAAAGAATCATCATTCATTAGCAATCTACTAGTTTTTCACAACTTAATGGAGAAGATTGACCATTTTACAAATCATACACATATTAAAGACATTTCATTCTAGTTATTTCTCAAAGTGCAGGTGTGTGTACAGTCACATAAGTTTTGACTTCTAACTAGTTATGCTTAAATTCTATTGGAAATATGTCTTGGCCTCAAATCCTCACAAATATACTCTCAGAAATAAAACTCTTAGATAAGGTTTTAAGCATATTTCTCTCATTATGTGACCGAATCCAACAAGCTAATGGTTCACATAATTCTTTGAATGCTAAAGAGACAAAGGAAAGCCATCCTTAAGAGTGGATGTTATTATGAAGAATATTAGGGGTAATTTGCCTTAATGTCTTCTTTTTATCTCCTCTTTAAGGCTATGTTCTACCCAAGATCCATAGGTCTTTAGATAGAACAAAACGTAGGCTTCGAATAGGGTTCTAAAAAGAAGGGTATAGGTTTTTTAAGGTTCAAAATTGAGTAGAGGTCTTCAATAAATATCTGTTAGGACAACTTTTTCTTTTGGTTGTACTTGAATTGAATATTTCTTTGTATTTTTTAAAACTTTTCTCCTCTTTTTTTGTTTCTGATACTTCTTTCTTTCACTCTTCTTTTTCTTTGGCCTCTTTGGAAGAAAGATAGCTAATTTTCTCACTTCTTTAGCTTTGAACTTTTCTTCTAACTCTACTCGTATTGAAAATGGGTAATGGTTATTTATTTTTCTAGTTTATTTGGTTTAAGGTGAGTGGGGTTAAGAAAGAAAGGTTTTAATAATAGGCTCAAAGGGCTAACTAGTGGTATGCAATATACTGGGTAGGTTTTATGTCTTTAGGCTGAACAAGGATGGCCTATATCACTCCTTAGGTTTCCTAAAGCCTATCAGATTTAGTATATTTTCTGGAAAAAAAAAGCTATTAGTCGTATTTATTCTTGATAGTTAACCAAAACAAGGATAATAAGATCACACTAAATTATGTATACTGAAGAAATTGTGAAATTACTTATAACTCTCTGAAAGAAGATAGTTCCTAAACTCACTTGGTTATAGGTCTCCACTAATTTTCCTTTAGATCTAAGCCATACCTCTCAATTAGTCTTGACTATGTACTGTGTGCAAATAATTTTTGAAAATTAACTTTCATAAAAGGCTTTAACATATGAATAGTATGCAAAACTAGTTATATACATTCCCATTAAGAGGTGAAAACATTAGAATTACTAAATTCTGAACATCCAATTCTCATCACAGTAAGGGAACTCTTCAACAAAAAAAAAAAATTGGTGAAAAGCTCAAGAAAGTTCAAAATCCATATATGCATCTAAAGTCCCCAACCTGAATGAAACATTATCCCCAATGTTTGAAAACATAGGATCCCATATGGAAAGATGTAGAAGATGGAGATTTTAAAAACATCTAGGTTGCCTCCTAAGGAGCTCTAAGTTTTACGTCTTCAGCTAGACATAATGATGTGTGCAGTGATGGTAACCTGTAAGGGCTCCTAGAGTTGTAATCTATGGTGGGTTATGATATTGAGGTGCATCTAATAATATCTCAACAATCTCAGGATTAGTCATCTTTAGGAAAGGCTTTTACCTCTGACCATTGACTTTTTGGAGTTCTCCATCCTTCTCAATCTTGATGGCCCTATGAGGATAGATAGTGCGTATTATATAAGATCCGGTCCATCTAGATCTATGTTTTCTTGGGCATAGATGCAATCTAAAGTTTTATTATAAGACTTTTTGTCCTAGTGTGAAGGATTTCCTTAATATTTGGATATCATGTACAACTTTCATCTGTGTTTTGTATAATCGTGGAGAGTCATATGCATCTTTTTTTAATTCATCCAATTCATTAAGTTGGAGTTTTTGGTTGGTCCTAGCAGAATCTAAGCCGAAATTGATCTTTTTGATAGCCCAATATGCCATACACTCTAACTTGACTAGTAAGTGTCAGGCCTTTCCATAGACCAGGTAGTATGGTGACATTTCTATAGGAGTCTTATATGATGTACAATAAGCCTACAAAGCATCATCAAGTCTCACAAACCAGTCTTTTCTACTTGGATTGACAGTCTTTTCTGTTTCCCTTTTGGATACCTCTACTTGGCCACTAGTCTAAGGGTGGTATGTGGTATGTATTCTATGGTTGACATTATACTTTTTCATTAAATTCTCAAACACTTTATTACAAAAGTGTTTTCCCCCATCACTTATTATGGCTCTAGGAGTACCAAACCATGCAAAAATATTTTCTTTTAAAAATTTTACCACAACCTTGTGGTCATTGGTTTTGCAAGGTATACCCTCCACCTACTTGGTCACATAGTCCACTCCCACTAGGATGTAAAGATTTTCAAAAGAATTAGAAAAGGGTCCCATAAATCCATGCCCCAAACATCGAATGGATCTACAAGTATTGGGTTTAAGAGCATCATATGTCTCCTTCCTAGACTACCTAATCTTTGACACCTCACACATGCTGTGTAGTAAGCATGTGCATCCTTAAATATGGTAGGCCAATGAAAACCGCATTGCAAAATTTTTGCGGCTGTCTTTCTTGAACTAAAATGGCTCCCACATGCATAATCATGACAAAAGGAGATTATTTGATTATGGTCACTGACTGGTATGCATCTCCTAATCACCTGATTGAGACAATACTTAAATAAGTATGGGTCATTCTAAGTAAAATAACAAACCTTAGTTAAAAATCTCTTTTTATCTTGTTTGGTCCAATGATTAGGCATTTGTTCGATAATAAGTAACATTATCACTATACCAAGGTAATTGGAAAATATTCAATAACTGTTCATCCGAAAAAGATTCAGCGATAAGCATGTGATCGCTAGTATGCTCCATGACTAGTCTAGATAAGTGATCTACTACAACATTCACGGCACCTTTCTTGCCCATAATTTCTAAGTCAAACTCCTGTAGCAGTAGTGTCCAACATATCAACCTAGTTTTGACATCCTTTTTAGAAAGGAGGTACTTTAAAGCTGCATGATCTTAGTATACTATAACTTTAAACCCTAACAAGTAAGATCTAAATTTATCCAAAGCAAACATTACAGCTAACAATTCTTTCTTAGTGGTTCAGTAATTGAGTTAGGCGTCATTTAGGGTATTACTAGTGTAATATATTACACGGGAAAGTTTATCAATGTGGTGTCCTAAAATAGCTCCAATGGCATAATTTGATGCATTAAACATTATCTTGAAAGGTGCATTCCAATCTAGTGGTCGGATAATGGGTGCAAAAGTCAACTCAGCCTTAAGTCACTCAAATGCTTTTTTACAGTCCTCATCGAAGTCAAAAGTGGCCTCCTTTGTATGTAAATTACATAGGGGCTTGGCAATTTTGCTAAAATCCTTGATGAAGCATCTGTAAAATCCAGAATGTCCTAAAAAGGAGTGAATTTCTTTCACCATCCTTGGTAGAGGAAGGTTGGCTATTAATTCCACTTTTTCCTTATCAACTTCTATTCCATTCAGTGATATTATATGGCCTAAAATTGACCTACTCTGTACCATAAAATGGAACTTTTCCAAGTTTAAAACAAGAATTTTCTCTTGACATCTTGCTAGAACTAACTTTAAGTGGTGTAGGCACTTATCAAATGATGACCCAAATACTAAGAAATCATCCATAAACACCTCAAAAAACCTTTCTACCATATCACAGAAAATATTCAACATACACCTTTGAAATATAGCTGGAGCATTACAAAGCCCAAAAGGTATAAGTCAGTAAGTGAAGGTCCAAAAGGGCAGGAGAAGGTGGTCTTCTCCTGATCCTTTAGTGCTATAGGAATATGGTTGTAACCATAATATCCATCCAAAAAATAGTAGTAGCTATATTTGGCCCACCTCTCTAGCATTTGATCAATGAAGGGTGGAGGAAAATGACCTTTCCTCATGACCGCATTCAACTTTCGATAATCAATGCAAACTCTCCACCCGGTGGTCATGCGGGTAGGTACCAACTTAATATCCTCATTTTTTACTACTGTAACCCCAGATTTCTTTCCTACAACTTGAACGGGGCTGACCTAAGTACTATCAAAGATAGGATATATAACGCCAACATCTAAAAGATTTAGGGCTTCATCTCTGACCACATCCTTCATGTGGTGGTTCAATTGTCTTTGGCTTTCCTTATAAAGTTTAGCATTTTTTTCCAGGTGTATCCCATGCATGTGTACAGTTGGACTAATCCCTTTTATGTCTGCTATCATCCACCCTAGAGCAGTTCAATGTTCCTTAAGAACATCTAAAAGCTTACCCTCCTGTTCATTTTCTAAATATGATGTTATTATCACAAGTAAGGTTTCATCTAAGCCTAGGTAAGAATATTTCAAGTTTTCAAGCAAGGGTTTTTAAGTCTACAGATGCTGGTTGCTCTATCGAGGGTGTGGGGACAGATTTAGAGGGTAAAAGTGGTTCCACATAAGGAACCCACTTAGAGGTATCCATGATTGGAGCAGCCTCCAGAAGGTTGTTTACCTCTTTAATAGACTTGTCTATATCAAATTCTCCATTGAAGTACACAAGATAAGCCTCTAGTGGGTCAGAGATGGATAATGGTGGATGAATGTCATTAATTAGACTCTCGATCAAATTGACATCACAAGAATCATCAAGGTCTAAATGTTGTTGATTAGCATTAAAGACATTAGCTTAACTTTCATGTTGCTAAATGATAATTTCAATACACCATTCCTACAGTTAATAATGGTGTTGGACATCTCCAAGAATGGATGTCTAAGTATGACTGGAATCTAATTATCAGGATTAGATATAGGTTGGGTGTCTAATACAATGAAATCAATTGGATAATATAATTGGTCCACCTGTATCATGACATCTTCAACCAAACCACATGGTATCTTGACAAATCTATCTGCTAATTGTAGTGTGGCAGTGGTTGGTTTTAACTCATCGAGTCTTAACTGCTGATAGACAGAATATGGCAACAAGTGAACACTCGCCCCTAGGTCAAGTAATGTCTTATCTATGACATGATCTCCAATAACATAGGAAATGGTAGGACACCATGGGTCTCTAAACTTTGGTGAGGTCTTATGTTGAATTAAACAACTTACATGCTCGATGAGGAAATCTTTCTTTTGTACATTTAGCTTTCTTTTTCTTGTGCAGAGCTCTTTTAGGAACTTAGCGTAGGCGAGGATGCCTTTAATTGCATTGAGCAATGGAATATTGATCTGGACATGTTTAAATACCTCTATTGACTCATTGAAGTTTGTTCTCTTTCTAGCCTTGTTCAATAACTGAGAAAAAGGGACTTGAGGCACATAGGGTGCCTCTACTATAGGTTCTACATGGTTTTTCTATCTCTTCTTTTTCTCTTGTGTTTTGGTTGCCTCTTTCTCCTCTGTAGTTTTCTTAGCCTGCCCTACTTTGTTATTGATCTGATCACCTCTCCTGAGGGTGGTTATAAACTTAGCATGCTCATGTGGGTTCTGATTTTGAGAACTTGACCCTATCTCAAATTGACCCTTAGGGTTGGGGATGGGTTGACTAGGGAATCATAATTCAGCTGATAATTGGCTCACCTGCATATCTAATTTAGCTAGGGCTTGAGAATGAATATTCTGGAATTGGTTCGAAGCCCTTTTTTGTTTTTGCATTCTGTTTTGCAATCATGCTCTCAATTCTATTCTCTAAAGATAGTTTCTTTAGTTGCTAAGGTTGTTGGAAGCCAGGTGGCTATTGGAATTATAGGCTTGGACAGAAATTTTTGGGTAGGGGTTCACTGGTGGCCCCCCTTGGTGATTATTCCTTGACCAAGAAAAACTGGGATGCCTAGCCCATCCAGGATTATAAGTCTTAGAATACAGGTTGTTGCTAAGTTGGCGACATGCATTCAATGCATTTGCTTGGTCTACAAGTAGCAAATACCTCTTGTGGAGGTTTATGGGATAAAGTAGCAGCCATGAACGATTGAAACATAGTTTTAAGTTTGTCCATTCTTCCACCTAAAGGCTCTAGTTTGTTTAATTGTCAACTATAGAGTTAAGCTTATAGGATAGATCTATATGCATTCCTATCTCATATATACCCCCTTTCTTTAGAAGCTGGTTAGTTCTCTCTCTCTCTCTCTCTCTCTCTCTCTCTCTCTCTCTCTCTCTCTCTCTCTCTCTCTCTCTCTCTCTCTCTCTCTCTCTCTCTCCTATTTGAATAATCCCATTGCTAGGAATTATCGGCTAATGTTTGAAAGAACTCGCAAGCCTCTCTCTCATCTTTTAGCATGAGGGCCCCTTCACTTGCTACATCGACCATTTGTTTGTTTTGAAGCGTCAGTGTCTCATAGAAATATTGAACTTGCTGCAATTTCTCAAATCCACGATGAGGGCATTTCTGTAGTAGTTCATTCCATTGTTCCTCACACTCGTAATATTGTTCACCGTCCCTTTGTTGGAAACTGATAATTTCACGACAAAGGGCATTAGTTTTGTGAACAGGGAAGAATTTGTTCAAAAAATTCTTAGGCAACTGATCCCACGTATTTATGGAACCTGCCTCCAAGGAATTAAGCCATGACTTGGCTTTTTCCTTGAGTGAGAATGGGAATAGCCTATACCTAATAGAATTGTCCTATTAATTTTGAAACCTAAATGTGGTGCAAATATCAAGAAATTCCTTGATATGCAGGTAGGGGTCTTCTTGGTCTTGACCATAAAAGGTGGGGGTTAATTGAATGACACCTAGCTTTAATTCAAAGTGGTCAACATTCATAGGAGGCAAAGCTATGCACGATGAGGTGTTGAGTTGCAAAGTTGCATAAAAATCTCTAATTGCCTTGTGCTTGACTTCTGCTGGTGGTTCAGCCATGGGGATAGGAACTTGGATTCTTTCCCCTTGTCTTAAGTTTCATTGAATCCCTGGGTTAAAAGGTGTTAGCTCTAGGTTATGAGATCGACGCCCTTGCATGAACAACCCTAAAGTAAATTTTCTAATCTAAATGTTAACTCTAACTCTACATGATGCACAATTAAATCCTAGTAAGCACTAAAAATGGAGTGACTTGCTTATCTTTGTTTAGTGCATAGGTGGTAGCTTTTTAGACCTAGATCTAGATAGCTCCTCCTTCTATCCAAATTTGAATATTGCTTACAAATTAGGTTTTACTCAAAAGTAGTTAATACAATCCTCATGTTAGGAGACGTTTAGACCTCAACTAACATTAATGGAAGGCGTGAAAAAATCACTTGGATTTTAAGACACCTACTATAACCATAGTGCTTAGAAGCCACTAGAGCAACAATAGATCAAGTCCTTCTAAAAGAGTCCTATGAGCTCGATACCCTAAGTCTATTTCTGCTTGATTTTAAATTAATATTCAAGGGTTGGGATCATGGCATACAAGGAGATTGATTGATTCCCAGGTAGGCCAAGGAACTAGTGATGAAATCCAGTACTTATCTTATAAGGGTTCCTGTGGGGCCCTTACTCTCACTAATCTCATTCCACCATAAAGCTGTAAATATGCAATACAAAACAAAAGCAAACTAGTGCAACCTATATACTATCTAACTAAGGTTAGATAGGTGCTCAAATGAAACAATCCTAAGTAAATATGCAATAATTATCAATGAAGGGTCCTAATCTATATGAATTATACTAACATCCAAATGCAAAATTATACAAAATGCAAATTATCCTAAAAATTGAGTGAGAGATACAGTGAGGGGTCCAATGATGATCAAATGTGGGCCACCATACCCCACACTTGCTTGTATTATTACAACCCATTTAAAATTAAATAATAAAGAAATGGTAATTTACAATGGGCTTCACTATAAGTTTCACTCAATCCTAATCTAGGAAAGCAATAAAACATAAGCTAAGATGATGAAGCCCTTGCCCATAGGATAATCGATGCTCCTTTGCCAATTTCCCTCACACAAAGTCAAAGAACTATGGTCCGTATGAGGAAAATAGCAACCTATGCAAAAAGTATGCAAAAATTATGCAAAAAAACATAATCTAATGCAACTTAAACCTAGACTAGAGGAAAATAGTCTAAAGTATGAAACACTATACAAATTGTTGCAACTCCTCATCAACAGCCCAAAACTGATTGTTGTTTTAAATAAACTTGCAAGCACACTAATCATTTGCAATATAGCACCCTAGTGAGTCAATCCCATGAGGATTGAACTATTGTGATTCTAGTGGTTCCTACTTTAAACTATCTAACCTAGCTAATTCAAGTGATTTTTTTCCTAAACTAAGAATGGAAATTAAAATATGAACTTGGAAACTAAGCAAAAACAAGAAATGAAAAGTAAGTAAAACAAGAAACATTCTAAATGAAAAACTTTCCTAAAACATGCACTTTCTAAAATCAAAACTTTACTAAATTAAAAACTTCTATTTTTATGACTTTCATAATTAATAACTTCCCTAAAGTGAAATTTTCCTAAAATGCAATTTAGCAAGTTTTGTAAACTAATATGCATTTAACTAAAGGAAATAGATGCAAAACACGCATAAATTAATCTAAGAAACATAAACTAAGGAAATACTAGAATGGAAACTTTCCTAAATTAACACTTCCCTAAACTAGAATTAGAAACTTTCTAAAGTTAGAAATTTCTAAAACCAATTTAGAAAACTTTCTACCACTAAAATAATGTGCAAAAACAAATAAGTAATGAGATCTAACTAACTTTAATAAGAAATTAGAAACATGCATGTAAATGGAAACTACAATTAAATAGACTTTCACTTCTTAAATCCTAAAACTTCCTAAAGATTAACTTTCTAAAATTAAAAAAGAAAACTTTCTAAACCCAAAATAATATGCAAACAATGAATTAACTATTGCCAAAACAAAATCAAGTAATTAAATTAACCAAGAATCTTAAAGGAATGAGATTTAGAACCATTGCACATGGTTTATGGACTTTGTGCATGATTCTAGAGCCCTAAAGATGGTAAAATTTAATGCACATGTGAGTTACTATGCAAAATAACTATGGGATTTAATAAAAAAAACATGAAAATATAAATGGGTATCTAAGGATTTAGGAAAATAATATGCTTTGATGATTGGAAGGAAAGCACAAAGTTAAGGAAAAATCAATTTTTAGATTTCGGCACTTAAAAATAGTCAATAAATCTTATATTAGAAAGCTACTGAAACCACAACTTTTATACAAGAAAATAACCCAAATCTTAAGTACTTTGATGAAATAAAATATTCATGACAATAATTCCCAAATAACTTAATTGAATCATATCCAATTTATATCAAATTTATGAGCTTTAAACTGTCCAAAATTTTTGGAATTTGTTCACTTTTCTAAAGCTTAAAATCCTATCTAAACAATAAGAAAATTCCAATCTAATTCCCACACTCTAAAGTGTAGTGACATGCAAAGAAAACTCATAATGGAATTTGAGAAAAATAGAGGCTAAGTGGGTGAACTAACTAAGGGAAAATAGCCTAAAACTAAGAGAAAAAGAGGGTAGAAAAAATGGAATTCAAGTGAGAAAATCAAGGATTTAAGCTTGCTCTTCTCTTGGTTGTCACTACTAGAGAATAACTAACTTGAATCTTGATGGTGTAACAAATAAAAACCTCAGGAATGGAGTGGAGAAGCAAGAGATTAAAGGCTAGGAAGTAGCATGAATTTTAAGGAGCAAAACAATGAAAACTTAAAGCAATAGAGCTAAAGTAAAACAACTAAGTTACTAACCTGAATTGAAGAAAAAATAAGCAAGAGAATAACAAGAATACCAAAGGAAGAAAAGCACCAACAATATTCCAAAGTCTAGTAGCAAATAAAACCAAAGGAAAGCTTGATTTCAAGGTGTGTCACCCACCTCTACTTAGAAAATTTGTATGGAACATAAGGCTATATTTAGATGAGTGGTTTCCTAAATTTGGAAGGAGTGAAAACATAAGAAAGTTGACCATAAGGGTAAGGGATTGAATGAGGAAGGTTAGTTTAAAGATAAATTAGCAAGATGATGTTATAAACATGATGTAAGAGAGAGATAAGAAGCATAGGTTGGCTGGTTTCTAATTTTGAAAAGGATATATGTGTCTTTTTTTTTTTAGAAGGAAAGTGAGGTGACATGGGAAAATTTGATTGGCTAAGTGGTTTTCTAGGAAGTGGGAATTGGTTGGATAGTTAGGAAAGAGTTTAGGAGGTTGAAGAGTTATGGAATGGCAGGACTCTTGAATAGAAAGTCAAACTCGTGGTGGTCTTTGGTGATGAGGTAAAAAGTGACAAAAAGGTAAAAGAAAGTGGGAAAAAATAAAAAATTTAATGCTCTCAATCCTATTCGTCCATATGCCAACTTATCCTAATAAGATTTTCCTTAATTATCTTCAAACTATCCCTTAAAATCTTATGGTTAATTCTCTTGAATCTCCTCTAATCCTAGCCTTCCATTTAGCTTAGCTTGATGGCTAACTTTGAAGGCTTAATTGGCTGAGCTCATGGCTGGATTAGGAAACTTCCTTGGCTTCAACCCTTGTCTTGAATGTCTTGTATGATTTGGCTTGAATTTCAGTAGCTTCCCACCTTCTTCATGGCTAAGGTGGCTTTATGGCTTCCATCCAAAAGGTGGTGAAAATGTATGGCTTATTTAATAGGTCCACTTTGGCCATGTTTAGTTCCTTTAATCTCATCCATTACTGGTTCATAAGATGATCTTTCCATTGATCTCATGTTAGAATGATGATTTTGAGGCTTTGACATGATCTTTTGATCTTGATCTTCAATTTTCATCTCAATTGATCTTAGTCATTGGATCTCTCTTCATATAAAAGAAAAAAATTCTAATTAATTTCTAAAAAATAAGATTAATAACATACTTACCTAGGGCTAGCTTTTGAACCTATAAAATATCAAAATTTTGAGCTAGTAGGTAAAAAAATGCTTGTGTTAAGAATTTTGGTCTAAAAATCATAATTTAACACTATAAGTTGTAACACATGGGTACTAATTAGGTGGCTTTTATGAAAAATTAAATACTTATCAACTATGCTCATGACCAGCTCACTGAAATCTTGTGTCTCCAGTATCTAAAGACCAGCCACCATAAGCTCCTCAGCGACTGTGGATATGTCTCGAAAAGGGTCATGTAAACACATTCAGTGGTCGTTTCCCTACCACAATAGTCAAGAAAAATAGGTGCCTCTTTGGGCACAGATACCTACCACCTTTAGTGGTTAGAGGACTGGAGGCCAAACCTGTACAACCTCTTAGCATAGTGCTCACCAGGCTCATTAACCTAGACAACTCAATCCAAATGTCATTAAATCATATATTATATATATTATGCAAAACCATGCATTTTCTTGACTCATCTCAAAGCATGGGATTGATGTAATTTTTAAGTATAATCATTTCTTTTAAAAACACACAAGTGCGCATAATAGAATGAGCAACATCATTTTCACTTTTCATATAAAGTTATGCATCATGGTTATGAAAGTACATATGTATAGCTCACATGCCTCATTTGTAAGTATTATATTCTTCAAAGGCTAAGGTAATGCAACATAATAAAATCTCAGTTTTATGATAGTCACGTATCTGAAATTGAAAGCATGATAATCAAATGATTTGATTATTTGAAATCTACATATTTTAATAAGGTTGATAACGTGCTTAAAATTCCAATAGCAAATAGATGTTAAAACTACCTACCTCAAATATGGCTATCCCAATCTTCAGAATGCTAAATAAGCCTAGTTCGTACTAGTCAGCATCTTTGTCCACGTACATTATAATGCCATTTATCTTACTTATGATTTCTTAATTATGACTTATTTAGTCTTTGATCACCATTAACATGGTGATCTTTACCACTTTTTGATCATATGTATTCCTCTTTATTTTTGTTGTAATATCAAATATTGGCCATTGAGTAAAGATCAACATTCTAGATCATGAAATTGTCCTCAATTCCCATTAATCTCTGACTTATAGATAGTTTATTTCATATCTAAATGTTTGATCTATTGATGCGAGATTTAGATTAAATTCTGATTGGTCAGATCAATAGTTATAAGTCATCCTGCTATCAAATCTTTGAATCCATTGTCATCAGAACAATCTAACTAGTAGATTAATCTAAATACTAACTTAAACAGTTTAATCATTCTTATTAAGGTTTAATGCATTCTAGTCTTATTTTTTTTTCTAATTTTCTATAATTTATTAGGTGTAATTAAGATAAAAAGAAATTTAATTGATTTAAATAAGACTTGGTAGCAGTCTTACTTCTGATCACTTAAACCCATATATCATGTTGTGTTTGACATGGTCTGATTTGATTGATCACCTTTGATTAAAAATTCAAGAATGAATGGGTTAGAGTAAATGCTAGATATATGGTCAAATCTAAATGGAAGCTCAAATTAGTGGCTGCTCAAGGTGTTAGGTAGTTGATTATGGGTTAAATCATCTTAAAAGGATGGATTGGTTGTAGATCTAGCATCTATTGACCAATTGACGATTAAATTGTGATAAAAGGTCAGATCAGTCATAGATCTAAGTTTTGGTGCTTAATTAACAATTGGATCATGTCGGAGTTTGTTGATTTGATCACAGATCGGACTTAGTTGATAGATCATGTGCTAGATGACGACGGATGGTTAGCTCTAATTCTGATTGGTCAGATCTATGGTTCAAGGATTGATGTCCTTAATTAGGGTTGATTCGTGTATATAGGTCTACTACATTATCTAATTGATAACTTCTTAAGGTTTGATCATCGTTGATCCCATAAATCTATGAAATTTTTATAGTTTATAAGTCATGATTAGTTAAAAATATTCTTTGATAGTAAATTTTATTATATAATTAGGTCCATGTCGTCAAGACGAATCCAACGAACCTTTCTGATCACAAATTGGGCTTGCATAGCCCTTTGAATTTTACATTTTATTTGTCATATCTTTTTAAATGGTGCATATTTAAATTCTAGATCAAAACATGTTACAATAGGGTTACCGGGATTGTAATGCACTGGGTTGTGTCTTGGTTCCCAAGGCAGAACGACGTCGCAGTCGAAGCACGATCATGCCCGCACACTTGCGCATGCACGGGGATGTGCCAAGCGGATGCATCTTTGTCATGCATCATCGGGGAGCGTCTTGGCCACCTAACCAGACCGAGCGGGATGAGATGATCCAATCTACACCATCAGATCATTTTGGTTATTGATGAATGCCTAGGATGATTCTAAATTTTACTATTTTAGAGGATTTTAGAGTTTTGGGTCCCCCGAACTCATATGACGATTTAGATCTTCCATCTGAGCTGTCCTTAAGTGCGTACAAAATTAGATCCACTGGATCTGGTTTCACCAGTGATTTTCCAGCGGTGAGAGTAGATTCGTCTAGGATCTGAAGGGAAAGAGAGGAGAGATACCTGTGATTGTCAGAGGAGGAGAAGATTTGGTAACTTCGGTGGGTGCATATGCATTTTGTGCCCATCGAGTTGTTTGGTCGCTTGAGATGAAGAAAAAAAGGGGTTAACTGAAGGGAGAAGGAGGGGAAAGAGATGGAGTCTGAGGAGGAAAGGGAATGCGTTGAGGAAAAGGAAAGGGGTTTTTTTTATCGCTAGTGATCCGCCTGTCTCGGGCAGGCACAATCACTGACTTGTTTCTCCAATGAAGGAGGAGGAGACAGGGGGTGCCATTATCAAAATGGCCCCCTAGTTTTGAATCTTTTCTATTTTAAAATTCAGTAAAATTGGCCAACTTAGAAAATTACCAAAATACCCCTCAACTTCAAATGTTTATAATTTTTCATCCAAGCTCCATTTTGGGCTATTAAGGGTTCAAAACTTTATTTGGCTTCTACAAAAAGCTCATTCATAATATTCTATTTTATCTTTTATATTGTAATAAAAATTACATAAAATAGCTTTTAAATTTTGGGTTATTACATATAGTATATAAGATAATAGTTAATACGATACTATACTGGCCAATTTTTTTGTTTATGTTGTACCTGTAAAAAAATGGTATAGGATAGGCCCAATTTCATTTTGGTTAGTATTCAAATATGACCCAAAATTTATTTCTTGGCCACAATTAAAAAAACATTGTTTTCCTCTTTAAACATCCATTTTGAACTCTGTATGTTATAGATCTCTAGATGTTCTAGAGAGAGTAAAATTTGGCAGAAGTCCTTTTCATTTATTGATTGAAAATTCATGAATTTTCATTCAAAAATTATAAGTACTATTGAATGTGGTAGATTTTAGGTGTTTCATAAGAAGAATAAGGGAGGTATGAAAATTTTATGATTATATATATATAGGAGAAAGCTAGAGATTAGTAACAATAGGGAGCCCAAATTTTGGCTGTCTAGAGTGGTTTTACTTCTACTTTTGGGTCTGGTTTTGGATCAAGGCATGTACTAACCAAGGTGGATGGTTTAGAGGGGTCTCTAATCTTACTTGTGGGTGGTCTTAAGTCTCTCAAGTCTCACTTGTGACAACCCGAGTTTTTAGTAAAACATTCTATAAAGATTTTGCAAGTACAGGGCCCTTAGTGGTAAAAAAATTTCACAAACAATGCAACTAAAATTCTTTTCTTTTAAATTCGTTTATAACAAAACCTAAGTCTCACCTCAATATACATAATATACATAGATATTTTGTATAAAATAAAATTTTATTGAATACCAGGAATCATCCAATAGTTCACTTTTACATAGCCCCTGTATTACAATTACAATCCATTGTCCAAATACAATCCAAATTACAAAATACATAGCCTGATTACACAATATCCAAGGGAAATACCCTAATCAGCCGTACAGCTTCTAATTCTTTAGGCTTTACATCTTTAAGTCTCCTTCCCTGTATCTGAGATATTGTAAACATTCAAACATTTACAATATCTCAGCAAGCTATGCTTGGTAAGAGACACAAAAAGATACTACTCTACTAATATAAGAATACATACCTCAGTCATCATTCTATCATGTTTATCCACTCACGGATCATCTCATCATAGAGTATATACATCATTTATGTAGTATAGGGTAACCCTGTTAAAATAGTGAAAATACTCAAAACTTGTTCCTTCCCCATGCTATACTCCTACTTAAGAGTTCAATAATCAGCCAAATATCATATGGGGATATTCTCTTAAGGAACTCAAGTATTTCATCGTACTTGATATCTCATCATGCCATGGCATCTCACTATGCCTATCATATATGCATCATAATGCAAAATACTCAAGGACTACTATGTCGTAGTCTAAATCCATGCCTTGATAACTGCATAATAATCCACTGATGCCAACTATGCAAATAACAAACTCCATGTCCACATGGGCAAGGACCATGGCTGTCACAGTGGCAACCTTCCCATGATTGCCCCACTCGACCTTTAGCCTCTCTATGGGCATGGTATCCATCATATCATACATTTTAGGAAGCGGGTGGCCAAACCCTCATAACTTCCCTAGCATAGCATCCCCAAGCCTATGCCTGTATAAAACAAAATCACAAGCTACCTCGCTTGTATGTAAAATACATTGTACGTATCAAACGATGTGTCTGTTTATCTAAGGCCAGAATATTTTTTATGCCCTATTCTTAGGGTTTCCTTAGTCCACACATCTCACTAATTTCTCATCATTTGATAGGATCATTAGATGGGATCAGTTGGATGGATCATGGGGTTGGATCACTTAGGTGGATCATTTGCTTGGATCATTATTGTTCTAAGGTACCACAAGTATACTTATATCATGAATGTCTATAATTCTAAACAAAAGATGATGTATATATATACACATGAATATTTAATACATTCTTATACATCCACCTACCTCAAAGTAGTATTTACTCCATATTGTCTATCATGGTCTTCATTCATACATCTGTTAAACCATACGTATAAAGTTATTCCTTTATACAAGTATTCCTTCTACATGTATTTAGGTTATCCTATGAAGGATGCCCTAATTTTCCTTGAATCATATATGATCGAGGTTTCAAACCTTCTAAGCTAACAAATCTATACTATAAGTGTTGATGTTTTCTACAAGTGCACGGGCTATTGTGGTATAGCAAATGCAAGTACGGGTCGATCCCACAAGGACGCGCTTTAAGATTTTGGAGTTTCTAATAAAATTTAATTATTTAAAATTCAAATTAATTGACAAAAATTAACAAAAAGAAATTATACTTCATCTTTAGTTTAACAGTGAAATTCTAGAGGTCTAATTCCAGCAAGAACATAAAAAGAAACAACAAAACCTTAACTAAAACTAAAACTAGAAAAAAATAAGAAAATTTTAATTCCCTAGCTTAAGTACTATCTAATTCTTCAATTCTAGTATCCCAAACTTTGATCAATCTTGATCAATATGTTCAACATGTCCTGGATTAATGATCTGATGGGGGAATTTGTCAGATTCATCAAATTTTTAAAGATCTAATCTAATTAAGAAATTTAAGAATTAATGGCTTAGATTTGTTTTCAGAACCAAATTGAAGATCGGGAACAAAAATTAGATAGGAAACTATTCTAAAAACAAGTTCTAAAAATTAGTTGAAATTCTGAATTAAAACAGACAAGAAATAAGATTTTTTCCTTGGTTAAACTAGAACCTTTGATTTGGTTAAATAGGAACAGATAAGATAGTTCCTGGATTAACTACGGAATAACACAGAATGCGAACAATCAAAATGGGAATAACATAAAACACAAATAGTAATAGTACATGACAGAACATGTAAATTGAAATATTCTAATAAGGGGAAAACTGGAATTTTTTCCAAAACATCCTTAAAACTCCTGTAAAAGAGAAATTTTTGACAAAGAAGAAGATCGCCGGAGGAAATGGGGATACCAGAGATGGGCAATGCTGTGGAGATGCTGGATTGTCTAGAGCAGAGCCAGACGATCTGGGTCTTCTGTGCGTTGTCGACTGGCCGGTGGTTGCTCTTTCGGTGAGAGAAAAACGACACCCTTTTCTGGCCGTCGTCTGGAAAAGAGCTGGCTTGTGCCTGGCCAGTGAAAAGGGATGATTGGGGAAGCCATCTAGTGTGGGCAATGATGAGGGAGGTCCTGGCCACATGGAAGACGAAGATGATGGAATGCCTTGTTTGTAGAACGAAGGAAATCTAGGTAGTGAAACGGTGGAGGGAGGAGCAGGGGATGCCAGACTAGTGGAGGGCTAGAAAGCAGAGGAGCCTTCTGATTTAGGAGCGACAAAGGAAGAGAGAAAAAAGAAGAAAAAAAATGATGACTTGGGCTGGGTTGATGCCAGGCAATGCGAGATTGCTTGAGTGGTGTGGTGTTGCTTGGAAAGATCGGTGATGGGTTTGGTGGTTTATGAGGGAGTGAGAGAGGGTTAGGAAGCAGAAAGGGAAACTGTGAAGGTAGTGGAGGCTGGGTGCGTTGAGAAACATGGAAGGGAGAGATGGAGAATGATGGGAAACTTTGTGCATGAAAGATAGATGGGCGATGGCTGATGTGGTGAACAAAACAAAAGAAGAGAGGGAGTGGTTGTGAACATGAGAGAAAGAGGGATAATGAGAAAATAGAGCTGGTGTGGGAGATGCAGTGAATGTAAAGGATAGATATGAGATGGAGAATAGAGATAGAAGGTGTGGTAAAAGAAAATTTAAGAGATTTCAACAAAAAACCAAGGAAATCAAACTCTTTAGACAGAACGGAACTACAGAGAAAAAAAAAAACTAAGCAAGCTTGGGGAGCTTCAAACTCTTCAAAACTCCTCAAACTTCCCAAAAACTCCAACCCCCTTCATCGTGGATTGCTATGCTCCTTATATACAATAAGGGAAGACAACTATATCTGGGAGATACAAGTTAGGAAGGATACGTCTGAACCAGTCAACATAAGGAATAAAAGATATGACCAAACTGGATTACAACACTTAGAAAGAAGGAAATCCCCAGTCCGTTGTCAATGTTTTACTATTTT
This sequence comes from Warburgia ugandensis, assembly GCA_035236585.1. Lineage (NCBI taxonomy): Eukaryota > Viridiplantae > Streptophyta > Magnoliopsida > Canellales > Canellaceae > Warburgia > Warburgia ugandensis. The sequence goes on along the minus strand of CP141133.1, from coordinate 53,949,032 downwards.
TTAAGTTTTTTAGAAGTTAAAGTCCAAAGAGATACAAGAATAGAAAATTCTGCTTAAGTAAAATACAACCACAAGCTTAGATTTAGGAGATGCAAGTTGAAGGAACCTTCTTCCTAATTTTTCTCCATATCTTTCCTTTAAGAGTTAGTTTCCTATTAGGAAACTTCCTCTTATTCCAATTTAGGACTCCTCTTCTATTAAGAAACCTTCTTCCTTTAGCAATCCTTCATCCCTTGCCTTATTGATCTTCAAACTTATCTGGCCAGTTGAAATTAAATCTAAGCCATCCAACCCTCCTTTAGTTGATCTGCAAGACCAAAGACTAGATTAGAGTAATCTAAACTATACATTAAGCATCCACTTAGCTCAATTGATCATCTGACCATTAATTTTGACAATTTAGATTAGCTGGTCAATTTGAGCTAGTTTTTATATTTTATCCAAAAATTATCAAATTAATGAGTTAGATGGTCTAATTAAATGCTAAACTAGGGGTCTTTGAGCCAAAATTAAACACTTAACAATAAGTAAAATCACACAACAATAGTATACTCTACATTGTATTTCTTTTCTTTTGTTGTTTTTGATCATTCAAGATTTTTCTTGGATCTTGCCAGACCATCCTTATCTTATTTATAATTTTTATTAGGGTTAGATAATTTGCTAACTATTTATGCTCTTATTATTATTTCTCAACTAGTTAGTGTTTTACTAGATTGAGGGTAACTTATTCATTCTTAATTCTAGATAGCTCCTCCTATTTCCAATTGACCAAGGTTTACCAGTTACATGCTATTCCCAACGTGGTTAATTCAATCCTCATGTAAGGAGGCGCTTAGACATCAACAAACGTCAATAGAAGGTGCAGAGACAACGAAGCTCATTAGAAACCCCCTTAACCACAATGAATAACATGCAAGGGCATAACCTTAGCTTAACCTTTAATAATGTTCTATGAGCTCATAACCCTAAGTTTTATTTTTACTTGATTTTAATTAATTCCATGAACATATACTATGTCATTCATGGATGTTTATTATGCTCTTATTTTGGGCCAAGGAAATGGAAAATCCACCCCTTATATTATCCTATTAACTATAGCCCTTACTATGATTATTTCTCATGATGTACATGTGTATTTTGTGAAGTCCAACTATATTTCATTAATTACCCCTTTTTAAGGTATTTTTCATAACTCTACTAATGTAAAGGAAATTAAAATAAATTACACTAAGAAATCTAAATCTAAGGAATTTAAAGACAATCATGCTGGAATTCAAAATTTGACATGAATTGAATTTGCTAATAAAATAATTAACTAGAATAATAACAACATTTTAATCTAAGAAATTAAAGAAAATTATACTAAAATTGGAAGCTTGACATGGATTATAATTAAATCAAATCTACTATTAAAGACCATTAACTAGGCATATGATCAATTTATCCTTATGATTCAACCATCCGATTTGTCCATCTTTTAAATCTAGGGTTAGTATTCCATTAAGAGTACAACCCTTGATCTTTCATGTTTTTGATTAATCCAACATCTGTAATAACATGATATTAACCTTAGATCATCACTTTTATAGGCCATCTGGTCTGATCATTCTTGATCTACCAAATCAAGAGGATCCATTGGGATTTTCCATGACCATTTTTTACTTTCAATAGTCTAAATTTTAATTTAGGTCATGTCAATCCAATCCAACCATCCCCATGATGATTTATCATCATTATATCCTTAATGGATCCAAACCCTCACTTCTGATCACCCCAGATCTACTTGATCAAGGGTGTTAGTAGGTATATTTTTAATTAATAGAAAGTTTTAATCATTAAAACATTATTTTTATGGGTTTAGTAGGTTCCCCTCATCAAGATCTATTTATAGAATCTTCCTGATAAAAAATCAGACTTAAAATGAGTGAGGAATTTTATTTTTAAGTTTTTAGCCGTTTTTAATGGTTGATCTTAATATGTAATATTTTGATCAATTTAACTCATCTAGAGGCTTGGAAATTCTATTGTGATCATTGATCTTAAGGTTTTGACATGTCCTAGATTCATCCATCCGATCAAATTTCCATTTTAAGATCATCTTAGGCATGATCTAAGATTGTTATATGGATTTTAGCAATTATCTTGCATAAATACAATTAGAAACATAGATCTCATGATTCCAATATATTTTACATAACATAAGGAATGCATCAATGTTCTCAGATCTAAAATCAAAGCTAAAATGAGCTCTTAATTGAAGAAACAAGATTTCAGTTCAATAGATGGACGGTTGAGATCATTTCAATAGAAAATGACAAAAATGGAGGTAGCCTATGCTTGTGACTGCCTTTTACAGGTGGTTTGAGAGAGGTGGTTAGATATGGGCGAGACAGTCTAGATCTGGACCATCGAATCACCCATCACCGGATCTCTTCCATTGGTGAAAACCAATGGCTTAGATTTCATCTCTTGGGGTTTTTGGCCCCCAAGAATACATCCAACCACTCAAAAGTTGCATTTGAGCCGTTCATGGAGGGGGACCTCGACCCTATTGCAAGATCCGTATAGAACAATGGATCAATGGCTGGGGAGGTCACCTAAAGGCTAGAGATCAACATTACAGTGCTGAAATGATCAAAGGAGGGGGTTTAGGCTTACCTGGGCTAGTTTGGTGAAGAGAAGTTCACTAGAGAGAGAGAGAGAGAGAGATAACACCAAGAAATCCTAAGTTGCCGAAAAGGCATATAGTTCAAAAATATACTAGTGAAGTGATTCAACAGTTAAGGATTATGATTCACTAGCTGGATTGTCAGAATAATATGTAAAACTGCCAGAGATGGTACTAGTTCGATGTTCCAATTTGGTTTTGGATTTGCTGATGATTCAAACATTGGATCATCATGGAACTAAAGGGCTTTTGTAGATCATGCCTACTTGAACACATCTGGCGGTAAAGATTAAAAATTAATGGCTAGAATTGGATGGCTAATAGGATTTAGGGTTCTTGGGCAGAACCCTAGTCTCATTGGAGATGATGCATCCTTGGATGCTCCCGATGCAGACACAGGGTTGTCTACTTGGGTGCGTCTGGGGACATGCCCATAGAGAAAGAGAGAGAGAGAGAGAAAGAGAGAAATGGGAAAGATGGAGGGGAAGTTTTGAGTTGGAATTTTGGGGCATTGTAGGGGAACTTGTGAAGAACATTAGGAAAATTTTATGGGCTATTTATAGGGATTTTTTAATTTTCCATGATTATATGTCATCATTATGTTTCATTTGTTTTTATTATTAAATTGTCATTGGATTCCCACTACTACCTACTTCTCCACTAGTAGCTGGTATTGGTTTGACTCATGATGGTGGTCTTCCAGATCGTTGGCCCACCTTGTGGGCTCCACATAGTTATGAAAAGACTGATTTGCCCTTTTAATTCCAAAATTGAAGAAAAATAGGATTTATTCCTATGAACTCGGAATTGAGCGTACTTAGTGTCGTTTTGATTGGTTTTCTGAGTACATTTTAAATTTTAATGTCTTAGGTCTCAGTTATAAGTAAAATTACTATTTTACCCTTTTATTCATAAAAATAGAGAAAAACAAGCATTTTCATTTGGACTCAGAATTTGACGTACTTACAGTCATTCTGATCGATTTTTTGAGTACATTATAAATATCCAAGTTTTAAAGCCTTGATTTTATTTTATTTTTATAAAAATGAATTTTTCTAAAACTCAAAGTTCCAGTTCCACTTTTAAAATTTCAACTTTTAATTTTTAATAATTCAATTATGTTCATAAAAATTGAGGTTATTACATTATTGACTACCATGATGGTCATTAATTTTGTTCTAAAATGGTAACTTTCTTTAAGTATTATCTAATTTGAATGTTACAACACATATCCCTTTATTGATAACAACACATATTGCTATGTTGTTTAAATGTAATTGTATATACACCCAAGACTTTCATATAACAACCATTATTCCATGGAGAACTTGACCGTTAGATTGCTAACCTCATTCCAAACATGTTGCCCAATTCTTTGGTTAATTAAAGTTGGATCAAGGGTTAAGATCATCTAATAAATGTAAAAATAAGTTGCAAAGTAGGACTATGGATGCTATGTGACCAACTATCAATAGATTGAATTACATAGATAAAATAGCCTTTGACCTTAGGGCTATTGTTCTCTAAATTGATAGCATGAGAATTACTAGATAAGTACAAGGATAAAATGATCCTAACTTTGGGGCTCTACTCTATGACTGCACAGAGTATTAAAGAAAATCATTATCCATTTTTTCCTTTTTTAGATTATTCTTAAAAAATTTAAATTTCTTAATTTTTAATTTGGTATTGCAAATAATAGTCAGAAATAGTGTATGTTGCAATGGGTACAGTCTTAAGCCTATACTATATAGTATTGACAACATTGATATATAAGGTTTACGTGAGTTTCCAGCAAGGAAACTCATGTACCTCGTTGGAAATTACCATAACTCTCCTCTGGTTTTCATTTTCTAATTTCAACTACAATAAGTTTAGGTGTGATTTCTTAGGTCTTGAAATTGGGAGTAATTTTTTCCTTAAAAGTTTAGTTTAAGTGTGTCCCACCAAACTTAACTCAAACATATAAAATCTAGTCAAACTTTGACTTTTCTTATTACACTCAATTTTAGTACTAGATTACCAAGAAGGGATGCCCCACACATGTGGGCTTCTACTAATGATTTATATCGAAGTGATACTATAATATAATCAATCATCCACCACAACTATATTACATGGTCTCATCAATTAATAAAATTACAACATTGACTTTACATTATCAAATTATTACCTTTTGAGTCATTTTATCAAATTGCCTTTCACATTTACATATTGAATTTAATTGGATGCTCAAGTGCATAAGCTCATGTAGGCCTCATCATTTATTAATAAATTTGCTAAATCATTTTGATGAACTCCTTTATCAAATTCCTTTTGCTAAATCATTTTGATAAACTCCTTTATTATAATAGGTAGGAGTCCAATAGTGTGATATTGTCCGCTTTGGCACAGAGTGTCTCACGGCTTTAAAACGCATCACAACTGTTAGAGATTCCCATACTCTTATAACCAGCCCAAATCCTTCTCCCCAGGCAATGTGGGACTAACTCTTAGTCCCTCAGCTATCTCCCACTTATGGGGTCTCTAAGCCTTCACCTCTTCCCTTCTAGGGAACATGCGTCCTTGCATGACCGCTTGAGTCCCTCAGCTGTCTCCCATCTATGGGGTCCCTAGGCCTTCTCCCTTCATGAGCATCACCACATGTGGTTAGCCACCACACCACAAGGTGAAGGCTTAGAGACCCCATAGGTGGGAGACAGCTGAGGGACTGAGAGTTAGTGCCACACTGCTTGGGGAGAAGGATTTGGGCTGGTTATAAGAGTATGGGAATCTCTAACAGTTGTGACGCATTTTAAAGGATATTGTTCACTTTGGCACAGAGTGCCTCATAGCATTAAAATGCGTCACAACTGTTAGAGATTCCCATACTCTTATAACCAACCCAAATCCTTCTCCCCAGGCAATGTGGGACTAATTCTCAGTCCCTTAGCTGTCTCCCACTTATGGGGTCCCTAAGCCTTCACCTCGTGTTGGAGTGGCTAACCACATGTGGTGCTGGCCGTGAAGGGAGAAGGCATAGGGACCCCATAAATGGGAGACAGCTGAGGGACTTAAGCGGTCATGCGAGGATGCATGTTCCCTAAGGAGGGAAGAGGTGAAGGCTTAGGGACCCTATAAGTGGGAGACAGTTGAGGGACTGAGAGTTAGTCCCACATTGCTTGGGGAGAAGGATATGGGTTGATTATAAGAGTATGGGAATCTCTAGCAGTTGTGATGCGTTTTAAGGCCATGAGACACACTATTCCAAAGTGGACAATATCACACTGTTGAACCCCTGATTGTTACAATGGTATCAGATCCAGTTCCCCTCGTGGTGTGGTGGCTAACCGCGTGTGGTGCTGGCCATGAAGGGAAAAGGCCTAGGGACCCCATAGATGGGAGACGATTGAGGGACTCAACTGGTCATGCGAGGACGCATGTTCCTTAAGGGGGGAAGAGGTGAAGGCTTAGAGACCCTATAAGTGGGAGATAGCTAAGGGATAGAGAGTTAGTCACACATTTCCTGGGGAGAAGGATCTAGGCTGGTTATAAGAGTATGGGAATCTCTAACAGTTGTGATGCATTCTGAGGGGTGAAGCCCAAGAGGGGTGAGGGACTCAAGGAAACAAAACCTTGAGAGGTCAAACCCAAGAGCGGTGAGGAACACAATGAGGAAAATATCATTTCGCTGTGCACTCTGATACACACGAGTGACGCGTTTTAAAGTCGTGAGGTACTCTGTGCCAAAGCAGACAATATCACATTGTTGGACTCTTGCCTGTTACATTTATCAAATACCTACATGGTTTTTACAAGTCCACTCTACAATGAACCCTACTTGAATATCTTTTATCATTAGAGTGTGTGTCTCATATTGAGTATCCCATACTTGGTGAGTCCAATATTTATTCCAAAGTATTAGTGTATCACTTGGAATAGATTTTGCCTCTTGATACCTCAAGAACAAATATCGGGTCTACTTTAAACCATGAACTTCTCAAGTCTAAAGACAAAGATGGTTATGCTCTGTATGAAACAATCTTTTGGTCAAGCTAATTGAATGTTCTGACAAGTCGTGATCAGATCCTTGTACCAATACACTTCTATACATCATGCCCAACAATATCATTGTGAAACAAAATATCCTTTACTAAAGGAGAATGAGATCCAACTCTTATTAAAAACCTTTGTCTTCATTGCTCACTTTGTAAATTGTCAACTACACCATTATATTTCCAAAAACATGGATAAAAAAGACTGATTGGAGACCACTAATGAGTTGCCTACACATCATCCTCAAGTCAACATGGGTATGCTATTTGCCCTTCATTATGTATACCTTTGATTGAGGCGATCATGATCCTTGAATCGCTGCAGACCTAAAAATGAGAACAAATTGACATCATGTGCCAACATTAAACTAGTAAGAAGACCCTCCCACTCAGCTTTGTTGTTAGTCCCTTTGACAATAAACTTAGCACCTCTAATGAATAAAATTTCCATTATGATCTTGTATAAGTTATAACAATTCTAGAACCTACTAAACCATGATTTACTTTTGAAGCTCCAATAACAAAAATGGATGACACCTTCCTTGGTAGGACTCCAACTAACCATAATATCTTATTTCTAAAGATTAATAACAAAGTTTTGGTTTCAATTTTTAAGAATTTCAACATGATTTGGGCAAGCCAAAACACTTGTTATACAAAGATTAACCACACCATTGGTCTTAGAGATTTAGTGGATAATCAATTGCTCAAAAGCAATATGTTTGTTAGAGAAAATGAAATCATTCTAGCATGCATATTTCATCAAGATGATATGTGCATGTAGTGAGAGAAAGAATAGAAATACAACATTTAGTGTTTCCTCTAACTAACAAACAAACTTTAAAGGCTTTTATGATAGATGTAAAGTGCACCTAGATATCAAATATTTAATATAACTTTGTTTTTCAGTTTTGAAATAGTTGACATGATTAAAAAAAAAAAAATGCTCCTTTGATTCTTCCACCAAGTCACAAAGGTAGTATTTTTTATCTTGATATAAAACTTGCGGATGGTTGTCTTTAACTTGGAGATGATTATGATATATTTGCCAAAGATGTACCTTAATTCTATTTTAATAGCGATTAAAGGCAAATCCTTTTTCATATTATCATATTTTCCATAGGACCAAACTCTTTATACTTATAAGGCCCTTAATCAATAAAGAAGGGTTGAAAGAGGAGACAGGAAGATTGGGGATGAAATCAACAAGAGCCCCAAAACTAGTCCAATTGTTTTTCCATGCATTAGCCACCTTATTGTTATCGATAATCCAATAGATGCCTCTTTTTAGGGAGTTTTTTTGCTTGAGGATCTCTTTCCAAGGTAGATATGATCTTCCATGATCTTTACGTTCACAGAACAATCTACTTTTAATATATTTGGCTTGCATAAGATTGTCCTAAAGAGAGTTTTCATTAATATAAGCACCTTCTTAGGGTAAGCTTAATCTTGAAAGCCCCTTGTCGACATGAGGGATCCTTAACACCCATCAAACCCCATAATTTTGTATTTATTTCAACTCTTTTACTCAACTGTATAAGCCACTTTCTTATCTTGGTTGTGGGCTGCATAAGCAATCATTTTGTTTTTCATCACAAAAGATCGACAAATTTTATTGTGAATCGGGAACGTAGACATGGCAAAGAAGGAATGGAGGCCAGAACATACTTGGTCGAAGTAATCTTCTGGCTTTAGCAAGCAAAAGCTTCTTCCAATTCTCTAGCTTTTTATGCATCATATCAACTAGGGATAGGAAACAACATGGTTTTAGCTTGCCAATAATGATAGTAATTCTTAAATACTTAGAACTCACGGCGTGATTTTTTATTTCCAAGGCCTTGTCGAACTGTTTAATAACCCAATCATAAATGTTATTAGAGAAAGCTTACGAGGATTTATAATGTGCAATCTTAATACTATATTGCTTAACAAAATTGGTTAATCAAATCCATAATTTCCTTTACAGTTTCAAAGAAGGCCTTGAGAAAAATAACAAAGTCGTCAGTACCAAAGATGCAAAAGAATATAGGCATTTGGACAAATCTTAACCAAACCAAGAGACTTGTTCTTATCGTTTGAAAACAAAAAAAAAGAGATTTGTTCTCCATTTCCTTAGCAAGAGAAGTTGAGAATACTTTTTCACATAACATAGAGATAGGGCGAGATGAGACTGCCTTGTTCTTAACCCTCTTTAGCTTAAATCACTTGGTTCTCACCTCATTAACTCAAACAACTATGCTAGTTTCTACGAGACTGAACATTAAGATTGATAATTTTTTCTAGAATATCAAACTTCCTTAAAACAAACTTAAGTAAGTTCCAACTACACGTTCAAGGTCTGGTTTGTTAGCTAATTTCTTATACTCTGATTGAGAGTATATGGATGGCACATTGCTTGTGTATACGAGAATCCCAAACTTGTTTGTGTAGTATTGAAAAGGTCTTCAAATTATAATAACTTACCGAATTGAGTTATCCAGGGATGATCAGTTTCTCCTGCTATTAGCAATACAAAGACAAAAATTGATTTTATCTAAATCAGATAAAATTATAATTTATTTCTACCTGCTATTTCCTAAGCATTTTTCTAAATACAATCAGATATACGATACAAAGGGGCTACAATGTCATGCATTTGTTTGTGGGAGGAGGAACGCACTATCCATAGACAACTCTATCCCGGGATTGTTCTCCCTTTAGATGCTCTGTGTTAATTTACATGAAAGTCCATGGTCTATGGTAAATTCATTGAGAGGCGCCCAAACCTCATTTCCTCCCCCACCCTCTCTGGATCTTTCAGCTCGCCCCTCATTTTTCTCTCACTTCTCTCAAAGCTCAACAACACGAAATCGAGGAACCGAAAACCCTCGATCCAAAACCGTAGTTCCATACCAAAGAAAACCCCGTCTAAAGAAATATGGGGACAATGGGCAAGGCGATCTACGCCGTCGGATTCTGGATTCGTGAGACCGGCCAAGCCATCGATCGCCTCGGGTGCCGCCTCCAGGGAAATTACTACTTCCAAGAGCAATGTATGCCTCTTCGTTTTCTGCTTCTTCCTAGAACCCTAGTTTCCGGTTTCATCTTCGGAAATTAATATAAAGTTCATTTCTGTTTAGTTTATTCAAATATTTTTTATCCCTTACTGTTATTTTCTAGCTAGGAAATGGGACGGAATTCACTTCATTCCATCAACATTACTGTATAATCTTAGTTGATACTAAGTTCAATCTGTTTGCCTGGTACTATCATTTTTTGGCATTTCTAGGTTTTACCTGGGTATACCACTGCTTTTATGTGTATAATCAATTTTCTACTATTGATTGGTTTGGTCGATCGAGGACCATAGCTACGTGTAATTTGGTTCTATTTGTAATATTTGCCATGCAGTATCTGTTGGATGGTGGAGAATCTATTCTTGTGTACTGAAAGTGATATATGCATTTTTTGTTGTTGTAACTCTAAGTTTATACAAATCCCTTTTTCTTTATGAACAAAATTGATAGGTTTATTGCAAAAACAATAGGTACCCATCTATTGAGTTTATAGTTTACACCAAAAACAATGAAATAAGTTTATAGTTTATGCAAAATTTCGCCTGAAATCTGATTAGATTTTTTTTACTGACTAACATCTATGTGGTATGCTTGATAACATATATCTATGGATAAAATTTGTCTTTTGGATTGAACTTGATCTAGCTTATTCTGAATGACTGATGACATTGGGGGATTCTTTATGTATTATCTTGGTTTTTCTTTTTTTATAATCTTTTTAATTAACATGCATAAACAAATACTTTCAGTTAACTTCTTTTTAATTTTTCATCTCATTGATAAAATACATTTCAACAGGACAGGCAATTGCTTCTTGTGTTCTCTTTTAGGATGCAACAAAAGACATTTTGTGTTTTCCCAATTCTAGTGATAAATGAGGAAGATACCCAAGTTTTGTGATGTGTGATCTAGGTTGTCCTAGAATAATAGTGATAAGTAGCACTGATCTCTTAATTGTGGCGTTGCTTGTAACTAAGAGGCTTTACGTGGTGCAAATCCATAGACTTATGGACCAAGAAATTGGATGAGAAAGGAAGCATTTGAAATTTTGAACACAAAATGAATTTTATGATATTTGTTTCATTTTTCGTATGGATTTTAGAAAATCTCATTGAAACAAGCTAGGCATTGATTTTATGTTGGACATCCTATTTTTTTTTAATTTTTATGTAGGATCCAAGATTAAATATGATTCTTTTGGGTTTGTTCTTAAAGTTGCAAGTTACGATGAGTCTTTATTTTCTGATGCTTCTTTACTCTTGAAACTCTGCCACTGCTGGCCCCAAGCAGGATAAAGGAGGAGGATTTTGCGTCGGGTGCCAGCAGGCAAGTAAAACTCATAGCAAACCCCATGCATGAATTGATTTTTAACATTCCCTCAGGGTAGGACATTTTCCGTAAGCGGCGTGTTGCATTGGATCCTGGATGTAGTGGAAAATGGACAAGGGCTGTTAGGGTGTTCCTTGGAAGCGACGTGCTACATTGGATCCTATGTGCAATGGAAAATAGGCTAGGGTTGCTAAAGCCTTCTCTTGGAAGCAAAGCGTTGCCTTAGATCTCAGGTGCGGTTGAAAGTATGCATGAGTTCTCGCGCCGTTATGAAAGTGCTTGGGTAAATAGGCTAGCTCATGAGAATGAGATTTGTATTGCTGTATAAAAAATAGGCATATTGACATGCAATATTCTGGACTTAGTAGATACAATGAAATGCAAGATAGTTAACATTGCTTGTATCCAAGAAACCAAGTGAAAAGGGGGTAAAATTATAGAAATCGATTGATATAATCTCTGATATATAGGAAAGGACCATAACCAAAATGACGTAGGAATAGTGGTAGATAAAGAATTAAAGGATAAAGTTTTATATATTAAAAAAATTAGTAATAGAATTATATTAATAAAAACTTGTTCTAGGAGAGAAGATCATAGATGTTATAAGTTCTTATGTACCATGAGTAGGGTTAGAAGATAGAATCAGGAGACAATTTTGGAAAGATATGGAGAAAGTCGTACAAGAAATTCCCAATACAGAGGAGATATTTATAGGAGCAGACTTTAATGGTTATGTAGGAAGAAAAAAAAAAGGAAGGATATGATAGGGTATATGGATGATATGGTATTAGAGAAAGAAATGAGATGAGGGAAGCTATACTCGATTTTGCTTTAGGATATAACCTAATTATAGCAAACACAAACTTTAATAAGCGGGATGGACACTTACTAACCTTTAAAAGTGAAACATATGAACGCTGAATAGACTTTTTTCTACTTACGAAAACTAAAAGATCAATGTGTAAGGATTGTAAGGTGATATCTAGTGAGAGTCTAAACTCACAACGTAGGTTAATGGTTATGGATATCTACATTAAAATATGGAAGAAAGGAATTGTACTTAATAGATGTCCAAAAGCTAGGAAGTAGAACTTAAAAGGAGAGGAGATAATTTTATTTACAAACAAGTTGATGGTAGAAGGAAGCTGAAATAAAGAAATAAAAGTAAACACTATGTGGACTAATATGCTTGAGTGCATTAAGAAAGTGGTAAAAGATATCACAGGACTATCTAAAGGCATGAGGCAACCAGCAAGGGAAACTTGGTGGAGTAAAAAACTGCAAAAAAGTTATTAAAGAGAAACAGGTGCATTCTGAAGCATGACAAATGACTAAAGACAATGAAAACTTTGAGCAATATAAGAAAGCTAAAAAGGTTGCTAAGAGAGTAGCAAGTGAGACTAAACACAAGGTATATGATGATCTCTATAATAGATTGGAATCAAGAGAAGGTAAGAAAGATGTGTTTAAACTTGCAAAAGTAAGAGAAAAGAAGAGTAATGACTTAGAGCATGTTGAGTTTATTAGAATTAATGGCCAAAGAGTACTAATCAAAGATGACGAGATCAAATAAAGGGGGGAAAGTTACTTTAAAAAATTACTAAATGACAATTACCTTGAGAATATAGGGATTGAAAGTATAGTAAACCCAAATAACATTGGACATTATATATCTATGTAGTTAGAGGCGTAAGGGAGTGCCTTGGAGCTTGGAGGGTAGGTGTGTGCCTGAATCACGAGGCGCAAAATTAAATATTTAATAATTACAAAAATAACCATAAAATGTTAAAAATCATAAAAAATCCTAAAAAAGGTATGAAAACATAGACACATAATTCTATGATGAAATATTATCCAAACATGTAATTTTTTTATAAACAAAATAATATATAAGTATAGTCAATTCAAATAACTTTTAAGAGTAAAGACTACTCACTCTAGTCATCTTTGAAGGGATCTTTAGGGTTCAAATTATCATTAGAGCTATTATAATTCTTATCAACATATCTAATAGGACCATCACCTTGACCTTGCAACTCCTCGGTGTCTTCCTCAGAACCAATTTCCTCATCTGGTTCTGCAAGTACCTAAGCCATGTTCCTCTGGCTCAAGCTCTGTCTCCTTTGCCTTTGGTACTGCTTAGTAGGCAGAGCAACACGTGAACTAGATCCAGTAGCACGCTCAATGTCACCCCATGTGAGGTTATCATCTAGATGGATGAGGTCATCCTCAGCATCTGTTTCAATGATCCACTCATCACTTTCATCAACCTCTCTCAATACAATATGATCTGTATATGCTTGCAATTTTAAATGATCTTCATGTCGATGGCTGATACATTGATTATATTGAATGTATACTAGATTGTTTGATATTTTTACATGCAACCTATTTCTCTTCTTTGAGTGAAGTTGCAACAAAATGTCAAATTATATGTAATGATTGCAAATTATATTGTTGATTGATCTATAAATTAAGTAAGACTTACATTCTCAAAGACATTCCAGTTCTGCTCTCAAGGAGGATGCACTACAGGTCTGGAAGAGGACTTTGATAGCAAGTTCTTGAAGAATTGGGCATTCAGCCTTAAAAGCAACTCACCACTCGCTTACAAAAGTTAAATAACAGTTAACACTTAAAAATAAAAAACATAAATTAAGGAAATTTAACACTCAAGAAAGAAGATTTTAAATTATAAAAGACTTGCGAGGAGCCATTGGCTTTCTCTTCAATTTAGCCAAGTCATTCGCTAACAGGTTTGTCGCACGTGCCTAGCTCGTCAATCACCTTACTTGCATCATCCTGATTTGCAGATAGGATATTGATGATATCAAATAGGCCTTGCTTGATAAATCTATCGGCCTCAACATCATCTTTCCTATTGTAATAGAATGCAAGGCTAAGATAATAACCACCTGAATGCAAGGTTGACAAAGCTGATTCATCCATCTACTATCTACAATGCCACACATATAGGTGGCCTGTTGCTCATTATCTTTAAGATTTGCTTTAATCTTTTCCTTGCCTTGTATGACTGCCTTGTAAATATGGCCCATTGTAGGCTTCTCTTTGGTATCCACTAGCTTCAACACCTCTACAAGTGCTGCCATTATCTTCAAACAAACTAAAATATTGTTTCAGAAGGAGTTATGACTGACAATGTTTTGCACTCTTTGACCGACCAATGTATTGCTCCATTTAATATTACTCCATACTTGATAGTGCAACATAACCCTCAATTCTACCCTCACATTGTAGATACTCTTTAAGTTCAAGAAGTTTGTGGTGAAACAAGTGACTGCTGGTCTGACTAATTCTCTTTGCTTGGTCATTGCTTTCATCAAATGAAGGACATGAGTGTGACTGTATATGAAAATAGTCATTGCCTTTGCTTGTTTCATGACATGCTCTACTTTTGGCAATTTGCCAATATCCTCTAACATCAAATCAACACAATGTGCTGCACAGGGTGTCCAAAATAGTTGCTTCCTCTTCGTTTGTAAGCATCTCCCTGCAGCTACATAATTTGATGCATTGTCCATGGAGACCTGTAATAGACAATGAAATTTAAGAATAACTATTAAAACTTTTAAATATTAAATTTCTTAACGAAAACTTAATTGAGGGTAAGAGGAGGGATTCTGTGGACAACATCTTCCTTTCCACATCATCTATGACGTCATCTAACATTTTTACGGCCAAATCTTAGCTCTTTACATGTTCAGATCCATCAATTGATTTTAGGTAAACTATCCAAGCTGGATAGTTTACCAAGAAATTGATTAAGGTGTGACCCTTGCTGTTGGTCTACCAATCTGACATTATAGAACACATGTATCGTGCCCAATCTTTTTTGCACTCTTGCATAAATTCATTCGTCTTTTCTACTTGCTTTTTAAGAAGTGACACCCTCAACTCATGGTAAGAGGGTGCCTTGAAACCTTAAGATAGCAAAAAAACACAAGTTAAATACTCTTTAACTTACAAAACATGCATAAAAAGTACTAGTGATATATTCATAATTCACTTCACACAACTAATGGGAAGTTATATATATATGTATATATATATATATATATACATGGAAATAAGTTTGAATGAGTAAATGTAAAAAAAACAATAATTAAAACTTATTTAACTATTATTTCAAAAAAATTGAAAAAATAACCTTAAAATACAAAAAAACTTCAATTAAGAACATCCCACATGTCCTCACAAGCAAAGGGAAAACAATATATGTCAATGGAAATATGTTTTAACTAATAAATATAAATTTTTATTTTTCCAATTTTTGTAACTTCAATTTTCAGAAAAATTGAAAAAATAACATTAAAACACAAAAAATCATGAAAAAAGACATCACACATGTCTTCACAAGCAAGGGGAAGCTATATATGTGGTTGAAAATATGTTTTAACTAATGAATACAAGAAAGCATTTTTTTTTTCAATTTATGTAATAGTTATTTTTGAAAAAATTAAAAAAATAACATTAAAAAAGCCACAAAAAAGGACATCACAAATGTCCTCACAAGCAAGGGGAAGCTATATATGTGGATGGAAATATGCTTTAACTAATAAATACAAAAAAATAATTTTTTTTTTCAATTTCTGTAACTGTTATTTTAGAAAAATTAAAAAAATAGCATTAAAAGACAAAAAACCATGAAAAAAGAGATCACACATGTCCTCACAAGCAAGGAGAAGCTATATATGTGGATAGAAATATGTTTTAATTAATAAATAAAAATAATATTTTTTTTTTCAATTTCTATAATTGTTATTTTCAAAAAAATTGAAAAAATAACATTAAAGCAAAAAAAACCATAAAAAAGGACATCACACATGTACTCACAAGCAAGGGGAAGCTATAGCTATGGATGGAAATATGTTTCAATGAATAAAGATAAAAAAAATGATTTTTTTCAATTTTTGTAACTAGAATTTTCTAAAAAAAAACTCTAAAATACAAAAAAGGCATGAAAAAAAATCACACATGAACACACAAGCATGGGGAAGCTATATATGTTGATAGAAATACGTTTCAACGAAGAAATACAAAAGAATGATTTTTTTTTTCAATTTCTGTAACTGATATTTTTGAAACAGAGAAAAAACACGAAAAACCTTAAAAAAAACTTAAATCTATAGCGAAGAGACATAAAACTCAAATGAAATGTTTGTTTATACATATAGAATAAGAACCCATCAAGATTTATCTAAAAAAGTAAACAAAAAAAATTGAAAAATCGGTATTATTTTTTTTTATGTTTTTTAACAAAAAATGTATAAAGAAGTTAAGATTCATGAATCCATACCTTTATGGCTTAGATTTGTAAAAGAATGAAGAGGAAGGGTCATTTTCACCTTTTGAGCTCACAAGAGAATTGAAAATAGGGTTAGAAGATGAAAAAAGAAAAAAAAAGTTATAACTTTATCCAGTCGTTGGTTGTGCCTGGGGGTCAGAGGCGCACCTGAACTAAGGCTCCAAGCGCTCCTAGGCCAGCGCCTAGGCACTAGTGCCGTGACTCCCATGCGACTTTTACCCAATCAGGCGCAACACTTTCGACTTGCGCCTACGTGCGCTTCAAACTATGCTGTTATAGAAATGACCATAGGATTAGAATACCTGAAGTGAAAAAGGCCTTGAAAAGGATGAAATCAGGAAAGGCCTTGTGGATCGATGGTATACCAATAGAGGTATGAAAGTATGTGGGAGTAGTTTGGTTGACAAAATTGTTTAACAAGATTGTAAAATTGAAGAAAGTGCTGGATGAATGAGGGGCTCTGTTGTACCAATTTATAATAATAAATGAGACATACAAAGTTGCACTAATTAGCAGGGGATCAAACTTATGAGCCATAACATGAACTTTTTGAAAGAGTGATTGAGAAGAGGCTATGATATGAGCTGAGTGTATCCAAGAGCTAGTTTGGTTTCATGCCTAATAGGGTCTACTTGGAAGCTATTTTCTTGCTCAGACAATTGATAGAGAAATGCAGGGAGATGAGAAAGGACTTCCACGTTGTCTTTATTGACTTAGAACAAACTCATGATAGGATCCTTAGAGAGTTAATATGGTTGGTGTTGGGTGAGAAAGGAGTTTTGTTGGGGAATATAAACATAATTAAGGATATGTATGAGAGAGGGGTAACAAACGTTGGGACCACTAGTAGAGAGACTAGTGATTTTCCTATCACTATAGGATCTTACCAAGAATTGCCATTGAGTTTGTACCCTTCACGTTGGTTATAGATGAGTTAAAACAACATCTGCACGAGGAGATTCTATGGTGCATGTTATTTGCAGATGATATAGTTTTGATTGATAAGACAAGAGTGGACATAAATACAAAGCTAGAGCTATGGAGAGATACATTAGAATCTAAAGGGTAAAAATTAGCCAAACTAAGGCAGAGTATGCCAAATGAAATGCAATTTTAGCAAGGAGAGGAGAGAGAGTGAAGCGCTAGTAAAGATTGATAACCATGAAGTCCTCCTAAAAGAACACTTCTAATACTTAGGATCGATAATTCATGAGAGTGGAGAGATTGAGAGGGAGGTTAGAATCCAAGCGGGTTGGAAGAAATAGAGATGCGCCTGTAGAGTTCTGTGTGATCGGTGAGTGCTACTCAAACTGAAAGGAAAATTCTATAGGATAGTTGTAAGGCTGGCCATATTCTATGAATTAGAGTGTTGGGCAGTTAAGGAACAACATGTTCATAGGATGAGTGTCATCGAAATGCGAATGTTTAGATGGATGAGTCACAAGACAAGAAATGATAGAATTAGAAATGAAAACATTAGAGGAAACTTAGGAGCAGCACCAATAGGTAACAAGATGAGGGGAGATAGATTTAGAGGGTTTGTAAATGTCCACTGGAGACCGAAAACGGCATCTATTAGAAGGAATGAGACGATCCAAGTCCAAAGTTGTAAAAGGGCAAGGGGAAGGCCCAAAAGAACGTGGATAAAAGTGGTGACAAAAGATTAAAAAAATTTGTGACTAAATGAAGCCATGCTACACAGTAGAGGGGAATGGAGGAACAAGATTCATGTGACCGACCTGTAATCAGGATAAGGTCTTGATGATGATGATGGTTCTGTACTCTTGAAGCAGTAAACTGTAGCCCATATAAGTGGGTCTTTGTGTTGCTTTTGCTTTTCAGTATCAGATATGCAAGTAGTTCCAATTTTTCTTTCACTCTTTTCAGTTTGAGACGTCATGAAATTCTCCTCTAGTTCTTGTCTTATTGAGGTGTGCTTTAAGCGTCCGAAATTTAATTCAAAGTTTTAACTTTTGTTTGTTATTCCTTTCTGCTTCTCCATGATTCTTGTTAGAGAAATTACCCTTATAATTTGGAAGGTCATGTTTGACCTGTAAATCAAGCTTAAGCCTAGACTAGATGTGTGCAAGTGGAGGTTCATATAGTTAAAATTTGGCATGCAAATGTCTGGAAAACGAATCTCAACATGCTGAAATGAAGGAGAGAGCCGTCAATGGAGAAGAGAAACTCAAGCTCATCTGTTTAGCTATAAAAATGAAGAGAACTGTGGTGAGGAATTTCCAATCAGAATTAAAAAAAGAATTAAGCAATTCAAAGTCCTAGATACTCTGATCTCAAAATAATATTTTGATGAACACGAGGACCTGCAGAAAATTTTGATGAGGTTATTTATATCAAGAGGAATGCTTGGCAGAAGGTCCTAAAAGGACCTTATCTAGAAGCACCCACATTTGACATGAAGAGGAGCGACTTTGGTTGATCCAACCCATTCATCTCATAGTTTCGGCCTTGGATAACTTGTAGTTCAAACAGCACATGAATTGGATAAATGTAGCATTGATAAAATGATACTTGTTATCACTATAAGTGGACAGTAGAAACTTCGAATGAACAACCATCTAAATTCAACTTTTAAAAGCATAGTTTTTAGGAAGCGAGAATGATCCAATGATTGGAGTCTTTTGTTTACCAGTTATCCAAGATTGATGTCTGCTCTTTGTACCTTGTTGTGCCATAATATCTTACTGAAAAATGAAATGCCAATTTGCTAAGATGAAGTTTTCTCCAATTGAGAGGGAATTGATGTAAGGTAAATTCATATGATGCTAAAGCCAGAATTGGAGAAGAGAATAAGAGATTGAAGAAGGACATTTTCATTATCATTTTCTTCATTTTAATTGAGTTTTGGGTGGATATTGTGTGGGCCTTAGAAAATCTTATTCTAAATATATAACTACAATTTGTGTAAAAAACAAGAACCTTTTTTTTTTTTCTCTTTGCTAGTTGAAAGATGACTAGGATTACGAGTTCTTAATTTGGGAAGCTTTTGAGATCATACATACATACATATATGATCTGTCTAAGGGGTCTTTGTGCCGGACTGGTTTGGATTGGAACCCCTGTATCTTCTACTTTTCTTCTAATGTTTTCTCTTAGAAACAGCTCCATATTACCCCCCCCCACCTGATCTTTCCTTGAGATGGGCTCTGAACCCCCATATTTAATTATGGAGTCTTTTTTCCCCACTTTTCTGTACACAAGTATTCGAGCTCCAATTCTTTCATAGAGATGATGGAGCTATGTAGGATTATGTATGTGCAACATTCTAAGTTGTACTGCAAACTATTCACTTAGGCCTTCAAGATGCTTCATTCGACAGTAGTGCCTGGGGGCTCCTTGCTTTACCATCTTCCAGCCCAAAAGGTCTAGTCATTGTGCTATGTTGTTCTTTGAATCATTGTTTTTTTCTTTTCTTTTCTATTGTTGTGAATTTTGAAGTCTTTCCTCCCCTAAAGATGGAGAGTTTCCCTCTCTCTAGCCAATGAAATCAAGAGATTTGCATTTTTATGCAAAATGCATACAAATGGTTGAGTTGTCATCGTGTGACTTGGAGGTTGTGGGTTCGAGGTGTGGAAATAGCCTCTTGCAAAATGCAAGGTAAGGCTGCGGACTCTAGACCATTTGTGGCCCGCCCTTTCCTTGGACCCCGCATATGTGTGGGAGCTTTGTGCACCAGGCTGCCCTTTCTTTTTTTATGCACAATGCTAAAAGTCTACCCATTCCTATAATGAAGCAGTGACACGAGTGCCTTAAGCTTGTGAAATAGTCTGACAGTTGAAGAAGCAGCACCATGAGAATATTATGTCACTCATAATCATTGAATCTAAGAGGAGCTGTCCTCTTCAGAGCCCCTTTTGAATTGAGACTGTATGGGGCATTGTCAGAACTGTCCCAAGGAGGATTCCTGAAAATACTATAGAAGAATACACTTCACCATGCAGATTTTATATCTTGCAGCAAGAATAATCAAGATTAAGTTCTAAATGGTTTCCTGAATATTCAAGAGGGTTGGGTTTTAGAAGAAGGTGCTAAGTTTTCCTTTGGCCAGTGAACTACATAAGGTAGCTGACAGCAGGCTAGTGCTCCAAAGATGGGGATGTAAGAGCAAAGGCTAGACCTGCTGATTTCTCTTTTCTTTCCATGAAGGCACGTAAGCCATTGAAATTAGCTGAATGACTGTATTACAATCTGACTAAACAGACACCGAGCAACAGAATTGAGTTATGGAGGCATAGATAAACAATCAGTGATCCATGTGACCCCTGTGAATAATAGCTAGCTTGGCACCTGCTCAGGGCAAGTGAATTGTTTTCTTGGAGGCATTGCCTTCTTGTTCTCCAGCTAAAGTACTTTGTAGACAAAAAGGTATCAGTTAACTACATATTTTCAGGCCATCACACTTGCAACATTCCTAAAGGTTATTTAACAAATGCCAAGAATAACAGTCTGAACCTTGAACCAGTGTGGAAATTAAAAAAATAAAATTGTTCCTGCATTATTTTCTCTTCTGGCAGTTCTATGAGAAAAAGTATCTAGAACAAAGTTGGTGATCAATTACAATCTAGCAAAATTATGGATTCTGTAAAATATCTTATGAAAAAGAAAAATAGAAGAGCTACTTTCAAGGAACTCACAAACAGCAGACACTTTCTCTTTATTCAATTCCAATCTGTCCAACTCCTTATGTGATTACATAGACCTTTCGAAAGCTCCCTAGATTAGGTCCCGGGTACAAAAACGGCATAAGAAAGAAGCAATCCCATTACCAGTCAATACCAGTCCATACCAATCAAAACCGGTCAAAATTGGCCATACCGGTGACTGGTATACCAGTACGGACAGGTACCTACATATTTTTTTCTAATAAAAAGGGGAAAAAATTAAAGAAATAAGATTTTTGCACTGGTCATACTGTCCAGGATGCTTTGTAGTCTGTTCTGGTGGTACATACTGGCCAAGCTTCGACACCAGTTCAGGACAAAATCTGGGATTGACAACTAAGCTGTACATAGACTTGACTTCAAAGTTCAAACCTCCTGAATACTAACATGGTGGCTTCCCTGAGAGAAAAAGTTTCCTCAAAGGGAAATAACAACTTCCCTAAAAGAAATAGGGACTTTGTAAACACCAATCTGCTGAAGTCAGCTTCCTCAAGTACTAATCTACTGGAAGCAACTTTGTAAAACACTGATATGCTGTAACCTGCTTCTTGGAACACCAATCCGCTGGAGAACTGTTTTTTCTTAGCAAAATTTCAGCAAGAGCAGGCTTCTTTTCTTCTTCTATATGTTTGGAGAACTTGTGGGTGCTCTATCTTCTCATTGAATTGATGGGCTGCATCTCCCAATGATAAAAGATTGTAATTCATCAGTTTGTATTGCTCTTCAGCTTTCCTTTTCTTCTCTGACTTCTACGTGGCCCTTTATCTTTGAGCTTAGAGATGTTATTTCAGTTATTAAAAACTGACCAAATAAGCATCCAAGAATTAATTAATCAGAGAGTCATCTATTGCTCTAAATTTGTATGCATCTTTGGAAAGCATTATATTGCTTATCTAATGCTAGTCCTGTTTAGGGACGATTACAAAGGGAGGCAAGTGTAGCTGCTAATATCCAATAGAAGTTCAGAGTACATTTTTCTGTGCTGGAGAGCTAGAACCTAGTCAAGTCCCTTCTGTTACCATTATTATGATTATCCTTGAAGGTTTGTAATGTGATGTTCTTTGTTGGATCTAATTGATTGCCCATATACATGTGGTAGGGGTTCTCGCTTGGTAGCAGGAGAAGGGAGAAAAGGAAGAAAATGGTCTCCTTCACTTTGAATATATTCTCATAGTATTCATGTTCTCCATTTGGTTGTGATGACTTTGTTTCTTCTTCCGTTCTCTGTGTGAAATAAAAGCCACGTTAGTTTTGATTGTACATTTACTTATTTGAAGATTGTTTCTCTTACTGCAAATGTTTACTAGCTTGATGTGGATCATTTGCTTGGAAAAACTTGCTTTTCTCTGCTTGTGTTTGCCTGGAAATTAGCATATTTTATGCAACCTCATATTTGTCAAAATTTTATGCATGTTATTTGTTATTGTGCTTTAGTGTGATTTGTGTAAGTTACCTAGTTTCTTGCCACATTGCTCTTAACATGGTCGTGCCTCACTCTCACATATCCTGCATCTCCTTCGTTGGAATTCATGCATGTATGTCTAACTAGTGCTTGTATTTGTTTTATTTTAGTGTCAAGGCATCGGACACTCATGAACATTTTTGACAAAGCCCCTGTTATTGATAAGGATGCATTTATCGCCCCAAGTGCTTCTGTCATTGGTGATGTTCATGTAGGATGTGGATCCTCGATTTGGTATGGGTGTGTTTTGAGAGGTATGTTGCAATGTGTCCTGGCTAATGAACATTGCACTCTTTCTAGGTTATATTTTATTTTTCTGATGTGATAAACCAAGAAATCACAAGTACTGTGGTCATTGCATGATAAAATATTGGACTTTCTGTTAGTTATATGGTATAAATTTTGCAAAATTAAGATATTTATGATAAATCTTTCTGAATAATGGATGCATTTATGATTGTTTACAAAAATTGTCTCGAGAAGCTCCCATCTCATGTTAGATGGGAATGTAGTGTTCCCTTATAAGGCTTTATATTTCCAGGTTATATGTATGCAAATAATATCAGGTTAATTAAATGCATTCTATGATGATGTGTTGTCCTGTTAGATGATGTATATCTTTTTCCTCAAAATGTTTTGGCTTTACCAGTTCCAAAATTTGCAGACACATATCAATTGGCTGAAGGTAAAACTAAGTTGAGTTCAGCCAGCCAAAAATTGACGAGACAGTTATCTCAGTATCTTGGCATTCAATGGCCAGGTTTTACTATCTCAGGCAAGAGATCCTGATTGACATTGTAGGACCAAAATGGAATTGATTCAAAACAGTCAGTAGGTGAGTCTGGGACATTTTAGAACTTTTTGCAAATTAAAGCTGATAGGTGGTTATATTCCTGAATGATAGGTAATTTTGTGTTGAAATGGTCACATTCAACATAAAGAGGGTCGCTTTTGGGAATTTGCTCTTTTGGTTACTAGTACATCAGTAGGCCTGAAGAACTGTATTCTTCTTTGTTGCATTATGAGGTGTGAATTTTGTAGCCTGTGAGAAAATCATAAAATTGAGCCGTTCAAGCCAAATTGTAGTGAAAAGTCTCTTTTGAGTCTCTTCTTAGTCATAAATAATGCATGCTTTTAATGTTCGAGTTTACCTTGTTTTCAAGAGAATATTTAGCATTTTCTAAAGAATTGGTGTGTTTCCTCAAGGTTTGCCAATTGCACATGTGCAAATGTAATACATTGGAGGTTCATCTCATGTTAGCATCTGTTTGCATGCACTGAAGCATTATAATCTTTGATTACCTGATGCATGTCAAAACATTTTTCTTTGCTCTTGGGTAAGGAATATGCATGACAAAAAAATTTTCTTTGCTTTTGGGGTTTTAAGGAAGATTTTGTGATAAATTTTGATTTTGAAAACTTGGTCCCCTCTGGAACTTTGATTTAGTTGACAATAAAGTCCAGCTGGGGGTTGCTCATTCACCCATTCACAGCACGGTTGGTGGCTGATGAAGCCAAGAACATGTCAAGGTGCCATTGATTCTTTATAAATACTCAATTTCTAGAGACATGCAATTCAGTATTAACTTTTTTGGAGTTATCGGCTGGCAAGATTCAAAAGCAAGAGTTGTAGCTGTACCAGTCCCAGCAACTTCAACTTGAAAGTTGTTGACAGAGTGAAATAAACTTCAATTGGCAAAGTCTTACAAGTAGAGCCTGTTCAAGACAAATTTGTATGATGCCGTGCCTCAATTGGCGAACTCAATTTGAGTAAATGGATTTTCAAAAATCAATTTATGTAATCCTGTGCCATCCATTTTTAGGGGATTCAAAATTTATATGTTCATATTAAAACATTTTAGGAAGATATTATTACCTTTTTGTATCTTGCCTTTGGTTTAGTGTTCTCTTTGAGCTTAGCATTCTGAAAACTGTTTGTTATACTATTCTTACCTGCTTCTGATCATCTCAATTGTTTATACCTTTCCCCTTTTTGAAATGTGTCTATTTGAAGATTGACTTTGTAATATGCTTCATTGTCCAGGTGATGTGAATAGTATCAGTGTTGGGTCTGGAACTAATGTACAAGACAACTCCCTTGTGCATGTTGCAAAGTCAAATATAAGTGGGAAAGTCTTACCGACTATCATTGGGGACAATGTTACTGTAGGTAGGGTGCTTACTATCGATCTGTTTCATTTATGCTTGAGCTTAAGTGTTGACTGTAAAAATTATCCATCATGCATTTGGAATGATTTGATGAATCCTATGACTTGTTAGTTCCACAGTGTTTCTGCTAATGACTTTTTGGGATGCTGCTGGAGCTGTTTAAGCATCAATCTTTAGTATCATTTTCAAATATCTATTTTTATTTGTCAGCTACTGTATGTGAGACCCTAGTTTTGGTTCTTGAACCTGGAAACATCAAATATGAGGAACTGATTTGCAATTATTCTTATATTTTGTTATTCAAAAGAAATCTGCAAATCTGTGCATGTAGCAAAAATAATCTTAAGTAGGAAGATTCTTCCAACTATGATCATATACTGTAGGTAACTGACATGCTATTGATTCCCGTTTTCTATCTGCTTGACTATCATACCGACCCATGTTGCCTTGTTGATTCATGAGTCCTTTTCATGATTTGTTCAATCCAATTTGTTTTTTGGATGATGATTATCATACTTGCTTGCTATTATTCCTATGTCTAGTTTCATAAAAGAATTCTCCAGATAACTATTCTGCATATAGCAAAAGTAATCTAAGTAGGAAGATTTTACTGGCTCTGATCCTAACAGTAGGTAAGTTAAATGCTATTGATTTCCATTTTCTAGATGCTTGACTGTAATACCAACTCATGATGGCCTTTGTTCATTCACAAATCCTTTCATGATCTATTGTGGGTAAAGGAAATTAATACTTATACTCAAACATGGAAGCATCAGTTTGCGAACTGTGTTTTCATTGTTCTCATAATTAGTTCTTCAAGAGCAAATTTGGCTGCAAGCTTATTTTGCATTTAACAAGTCTAATGTAAGTGAGAAATCATACCCACTATCAGTAAAAACCAATGTTGTTTTTGGGGTAGGTTATGTGCTTTAGTTTTATATACTAGACAGGATCATTCATTCAAATGATTCATGTCCTTCCATGACTTATTGGGTCCAGTTCTTCAACTGATGGTGATTGTTGAGTATCCTTCAAAGTATTGATCTCCTATAATGTTTTCAAAAGTCATTTTTTACTTGTCGGTTACGTTATGTGATGAGGTGACTAGTTTTTTACTTGATCCTGGAAAGTCCAATAAGACTTGGGTTTTTTGTTATTTTCATATGTAACTCAATGGCTGCGGATATTTGATTTTAGTAGATCTTAGATATGATTCAGAAGTTGAATTGTGCAGGTCATAGTGCTGTCTTACATGGATGCACTGTCGAGGACGAAGCTTTTGTTGGTATGGGTGCGACTCTGCTTGATGGAGTGGTTGTGGAAAAACATTCCATGGTTTCAGCGGGATCCCTTGTTAGGCAGAACACGAGAATCCCATGCGGGGAGGTTTGTCTGTAAATCCTTTTCCGTTGATCATCTCCTATTGTGTTTGGCTGACTGGAATGCTAAGAAATCCTAAAATTTGAATTTCTCAGGGATTGTTTCATGGTCCCTGCAAAATATTAAAAATTTTAGAGATGACTTGGAGATCGGTCTTTTTATTTGGATCCCAGAGTCAGCCTTCTTGTAGATGGGAACTCTCCAATTCTTTGTGAAATAGTCGGAGGCAGGACTACTTGGAGCCCATGTCTGACTTGAGTCTGGTCAATCAAGATTTTGAACATGTGATTTGCTATATTATATGAGTCATTACTAAACTTGACAAATACTCCCTAGCAAACTAATGGTTTCTAGTTTGAATTTTATGGAAATGAAGCTGGTGTCTTTTTGTCCTTTTTTTGTGGTATCTCTTTCTTAAACTATTCCGAATAGGACTTAAATCAATTTTATGCATCAGAAGGGTCCTTATTTGGGCTAAACCTATTTTGGTTAGAAAAGGAAACTAAACGTTACTGAATATTTGAACCTGAAACTGGTACCAAAGGAAATGGTCTAGATGTACATATATAGAATATACCTGTTTTATGCTAGATATATATCAAAAAAGAGTTACTCTTCCTAAGTGCATTCACTGAAAGATTGAGGTTTTATGACATCTCTTTGGTCTTGAATATCACGACCTTGCCTGTCGTAAACTGAAGATGGTTATCAGGAAGGATATCATAAGTTGATAGATTCTGAGCACATTCAGATATTTTTGCCCTTTTGCTTCTGAGCAACACATTGTGAGATTACCTTTTGTCCATTGTTCTCACTGATATGTACCCCTCCAGATGTAAAAGTGGTCCGAAGAGGTAAAAGATGCAAGAATGCTTAGGCCAACCAATATCAAATCTTTTTTTTTTTCTATGTTATATTAATGGATATATTGCACTGGATAAATTAGTCTGTTTGGTACTAAGTCTGTTCATGAATGTCGTTCAATAATATTATACCTTGAATAATTTATAACTATACAAATCTAATGTCACTGTCAGTCTTCTGTGCTTGAATGCCTGATCCTGTCTAATGTTAATGCCTATGATTTGTCGGACACATTTACTTCCTTCTTGTCGCCATGTGGGACACTTACGGATGCTGACACCCATGTCGATACTTGTATGGACATTTCAAACGCACTAATCTAGCATCCAACTCAAAACAGACTCATTATAAGTTCCATTGGAGCTAGTGCATCTTTACTTTGACTTCCTAGGTCTTTCCAATTCTGTCTCTCTCATGCGGAATGTGGTTGCCTCTATCTATCTGAATTTGTCCTCCAAAAAAGAGTTTCTCAAACTTGGGGATATTAATTTATGTAATCAGTGGGCCCTTAAGGATATTTTGAAAATCTATTGGCATTTTTAGTTTAGTGAATCTATTAATTTATCACATTGGCCAAGTCAGGAGTGGACACTGTAGTTAGCTTAATTAGAAATTAATTTGTCGATATTAATTTAAGGGTTTCTATTGTACAGGTATGGGGAGGGAATCCAGCAAAGTTTCTGCGGAAGCTCACAGATGAAGAGGTAGCTTTTATCTCTCAATCGGCTACCAACTATACCAACTTAGCCCAGGTGCATGCTGCTGAGAACGCAAAGACTTTTGATGAGATCGAGTTTGAAAAGGTGCTGCGCAAGAAGTTTGCTCGCAGAGACGAGGAGTACGACTCCATGCTGGGTGTGGTCCGCGAAATCCCTCCGGAGTTGATCCTTCCTGATAACATTCTTCCAGGAAAATCAGCAAAGGCTGCGCAATAAATTTCTTAACGTGAACTTCCCCTTTCCCCAGGTTGACAACAAGGGATATTTGTTGTTAGCAGCGGACGTTGTGAATGTTCTCATTCCAATAATTACTTGGTTCGAGCCATGTTTTAGGATCTGTCATGCGTCCCTCTTTTAATTCTGTCTCTTTCTTCTTGGGTCTCTCGAGAATTCAGATATTTTTGTTAGAGACAGAAGCAACAGCTCTGTAATATCTGAAAAAAGCAATCAATTTTTGAAGTCCAGATAGGTACTCCTGTCAGATATTAGGAAGTTCGGACGGGCTCTTGGTGATGATTATATGGAGCATTACAAATCAATTCCTCATATTCCAATGTCAGAATACTCTTGATTGTTTGCGTTGTTAGCAATTTCTTCTCTAATTAAAACAGTGATACGGAGAATTTTTCTTTTTTATGGTTTGAATGGAGGAAAAGAGGAATGAAGTTCTCTAAGCCTTTAGTATAGTCAACAATAATTCAGACCTGCAGGTTTCCCATAGCCGCAACCAAGGAGGTGGATTCCATATTGATTATAATTAGGGTACTTTTAAGACTAGTTCAATTGATTGTGTCCCGTTGTCACCGTAGTTTCTGATTATAGTGAATGTTATTCTGTTTGATAGAAGGATAATTGAGTGGCTGAAGATAGCGAAATCATGCTTGGCCCATTGACAATGAACTGCTTAGATGAGTCATTTAGTATGAACAGGCCAATTATCCTAAAAAAATTTGGCACTGATTTTCTTGTGATGGATGCCTCTCTAGACTCTTCATCTACGAGACTCTGTGGGTTTCTTAGGAAGTGTTGGCCGTTGACTATATTTTCCAGGTGAGATATCCATTTGCCATTTGGGACTGAAGACCACGTGGGTCTTTTCTCATGACGTTCAGCAGCAACAGAAAAATGCTGTAGCTGATTTTCCGTCTGATTTTGGGATAATCGGACCCTTTCATCTTAGCTTGAAATGCCTTGGATTGTTTGGACACCAAAATTTGTTATTCCTGGATGATTTAGCATTGATTTTCTGTGGTCTTAAATCATGACCATTTACCTAAAACTAGTAGCTAGAGGCATGCAATGGTCGTAAGCAACAAAGAAAAATTCTCCGTATTATGAAATATCTTATTTGAATTATACTGGCTTAGATTAGGTAATGCGTGGCAGTGAGAGGCGCAAGCGACCCAAAGAAAATTTGTTATATCTGTTGTGCCTATGGACCCACGTATCGTATCCCATCCTAACTTCCTAATGAAGTTCCACCAGGTGGGATGGGTCCAAGTGTGGCTTAGTAGGGGGTACGTGGGGAAGTATGCGGTGCAGCCCCGTTAAAAATTCAAAATTGAAGGAATTCAATTCTTCAAGAATCCTAAATAATTGTCAATCACCAAACGTTCTTATATCCTCTGTCAAAGTCGTAGGAGATTTACGTCAGTAATCTCGAGAAATGGATTTTGGTTATTACTGCATTGCGTGCATTCTAATTTACGAGACGGTTTTGGTGGAATTCAAAGGGCGTGAGGGCTAGCATTTCTGCATATACTTGCAGCAGCAAAGGTGACAAACGTGCCAACTCAAATGCCTTCAACTTTGCCATATCGTTCTTCAGAATTTCCTGTGTTAGATATTATCAATCACACCAAAAATGGGACCCGAATTTGGTGGTGGTGGAAGCAGCGAAGGTGCTGGTGGGTGTTTCTCACGGATAACTGGCGGATACTATGGAGGAGTCGGGGCGGCAGTGGTTCGATGAAGGCCACCTCAAGGTCTGGTTTTGAGAGCAACCTCGAGGTTACTTCAAGGCCTGCACTCCGGGGAGAGAGGAAACAAGTAATTAGTTGGTAGTCTTTGGCTGAATGGTTGTTATGTATTGAATTGTGTCAGTCGTTGAGGTCAGTCTATGGAAAGAAGAAGAGTCCTATGTTATGTTGGTGTTGGTTTGGGCTTGATAGCCGTACGGTTTTCTTGGGTTTGCTGTCTATGTTTTGACATCTCAAGTATGTCTCTGATCTTTAATCACCATAAAGCTTCCTTATATACGAAACTGATTTTTCAGAATCAACTTTCATTTGGAGAGAGAGAGAGAGAGAGAGCTCATTTCAAAATATTGAGGACTTGTTTATTGAAATTCCAACCCGTTCATCTTATAGCTATTCCCAGTGCTCAAGATTATATCTGTCGGAGGGTTCTATTTTTGAGAAGTTACATATGACGGGTGCATACTTTTTGAGTTCAGTTGGAAATATAACCGGTCAAAGGTGATTCCTTAACAAACCTCCTCCTTCCAAAACGAAGAGGAGGGAGCAAAAGTTCAAGCGGGATTCACTTTCTTCAACGATCCAAACAGTCTATATCATGACGTGCTGTGGATGGATCGACCATAAACAAAAAGGTCTCTCCTCTATCGGATGATTTTAAGCCTTGGATGATTCGGGTATAGCAAAGCCAATGGGCTTGACGGTTTGGATATTTGAAGAGAGTTGCCTACTCATGCTTTTGCTTGCTCCCAATTTCCGAGTCGAAATATGCGCTTTCTTCATTCCTCGACTTTCTGAATACCCCCTATGAATAGTACTTTTGAGTTTTCAATATGAAACATTGAGGAACATAATATAGCCAAAAGTTCTATTCTGTCTAAATGTGCATGCAATTGCATGTTACAACTTGGAACTCACAAATGGCTCGAGGTTTTTGCATACGAAATGAAAACAAGAGACGTCATGTCAACGGTCTTGATCAGCAAAAAGTGGTACCTCACTGGTCTTAATTGCTAGTAACATCAGCATAAATGATCACATCCATGTGGGCCCAGAATCTATTTAAGTTTTGTTTAATTTTCCAGTATATATACTCGGTTGCAAGTAATTTAGTGCATGGAAAAATATGGGCAGTATGCTTGGCTCGTTAGATGATCTAAAACCATCTCGACACTATATCCCGCAATCTTAGATTGTACAGCTAGGCTCTGTCGTCAGACGCTTATAGGAATCTTGATTTTTTCCCATTTTTTGGTGCGGAAGCGGCCAACTGAATCCACAAGTACCTCTTCGTTGTGGAACTTTGAGACAAGGCACCAACCAAATCATCTAAAGTACTTAATCTCTTCCGACTCGAAGCCCGCAGCCCCTTGGTCGTGAGGCAAGGCGCTTAAGGCCTTGATTTCCATAAATTTTATATAGATCATGGCTTCTTTATATTGTAACCTTTCATTTAGCAGCCAGATTGAGTGGACAGAATTGTTTAATGAAATCTAATTTTGTTGTGCATCCACAGCTATAATTTGGATCATCGTTCTAGATTCTATAAATCAACTTAGAAAACTAGTTTGAGATACTTAGCTCAGTAGTAAGAGGGGTTGAGATTTAATGACAAGACCTCCCTACCACAATAAATTATCCTTGCAAACTCCCCTAGCTGCTAATAGTAAAAAAGTGAAAATTTAAAATTAATGTAAAATAAAAGGAATTTTATTTAATATCCTAATCAAGATTTTTCCAAGTAACTTTCTTGTCAAGTGAGGTTTTCAATTTTTAAAATGGTTTGAATCATAGGATGTACACATTATCATTTTCAAAAGATAATAATATATTAAGAAAATATTTTTTTTTCCTGCCTTTGAACCTTACTTTTCCTTGCCCCAGGTAAGCAACTAGCTTTGAACCTTTTCTTTTCCTCTACGCCATGTAGTTATTTTTATGTCTTCTTATTGCTTATATTTTTATTCTATTTTATTGATTAAACTTTTATTTTATCCTCTTTAGTAGGTTGAATAAGTGGACTAAATTATTCACTTGTTTTTAACACCCAAATTCCTCTCTCTCTCCATGTCTCTCCCTCTCCCTCCCTCCCTCTTTATTAAGGATTCTTCTTTTAAATCCATCTTTGTTGGTTTGGCCTTTGACTCTTAAAGTGCTCTCCATGAATGTCCTTTTTATATTGAAGAAATTGAAATATATTTTCATTGTAAGGGGGACAAAAGTCCTAGTTTTGATGGGTTTTTCTTATAAGTCTTTAAGTGTTGTTAGAGTTTTACTAAAAATGATATGTTAGAATTCTTCCACACCTTCCATTCTCTTTGTATTCGTGACAAAAAATGTAGCTCGTCATCGCTGCATCAATTCTTAAGAAATTAGACTCTTCACTATTATATAATTTAGACCCATTGATCTTGTTTCTAACACCTATAAAATTCTCAACAAAGTTCTTTCTAATAGACTCAAAACGTCAAGAACTTTATCACTTCTTGTCACGACCCGGGTTTTTATATGATGCAATTTTGATAAAAAGGCAAGATCTCTTGTTGTATAAGTATAAGATGCATGAAAATCTTTTTCATTTGGAAAACAACCTTTCATAAAAATCCCGAGTGTGAAAACACATTCTCCAATAATTTAGCCATGGCAAAGTTTTAAATCAATATTGTTCCTAAGAAAGTGTTAGTCACAGCCCCAGCTATTAGAGAGTAACTACAATCAAATAAAATTGAAAGATAAGATAGGGGTTTACTTACTTGTACTTAGCCTGTGTCTCCTAGTGCAAATGTCCCTTGCCCTTAAGTATTTACTTTGTATCTGAAAAATGTTGAGGATTGGGTGAGTATACAATATACTCAGTAGGAGCCTATCACTACTAGTTTTATAAATGCATGAGATGTTATAAAATCATATGCTTATTCAAAATATGCGTATGTTTGAATACTTGAGTTCAATATCAGTACAAGAATCCATAATCAACTGAAATTCAAAATATGCGTATGTTAGAATACTCGAGTTCAATATCAGTATAAGAATCCATAATCAACTGAAATACTCATGACTTAAAAGATCACATAATCCAAAACTGAAAGTATCATATATATATGATGACATCATGATATGCAATAGATGCTTCATGGAGTCCAACTCATGGACCTCTAGTATGGTATGGTCGACCAACCTCATATCATGCTATATGAAATGCACATAACTCATCAAACCATAGGGTCCACTATGCCCACGACCTCCTCGCCGTGTGGTCCCTGGGTACCTGAGGACACTCGGTTATAGCCTCCAGGGGGCCTATGACACGTTGACCTAGTGCCATGACACTAGTGGTAGCCCCTGTACCACATGCAGTCGACGTAGGGACTTGCCTCTTTGTGGGCATGGTACCCATCCACCTATTAGTGGTAGAGGCTGGGTGGCCAACCTAGACCCCTCGGCATAGCACCCACGGGCTTACTTGCCCAAATCACATAAGATAAGTCAAAACCTTTTTGTTAAAACTTGTCCTCTTTTGGGTCCCTCACAACTGCCTGTCCCTCGGCACTCTAGCGTCTTTTGGCAACCCTCAAGGACATGCAATCTTTGCAAGTACTTAAATCATGCAATGCATGCACTTGTTTGCAACACATATATGTGCATAATGTATATGCAGTCATTTCAAAACATGGCTATGTACAAAGCATTTAACATGCATGCTGAATTAATTCATGCAAATCACATGCAAATCAAGTCATATATCTAAAACATATGTTCTCAAAATAACAATAGTTCTTTTAAAAGAATCTAATAGTCATAGAGCACTTACCTGACTAGGTCGCATTAACCCTCTTGTCCTCGTACGCTCCTGAACATGGTTTGGGGACTCAAGGTTAGTTTAGCCTATCTTTTATGGGTTTAGAGCAGTTGAGTCTTATTACTTAGGCATTAGGGGTCCATCCCTATGCCTATGGGTGTCCTAAGGTCCTAATTGGGCCTTGGTATTCTCAGTTTTCCAAAGTTCTAGTGGTCACGCGCCACCATCCTAATCTAAGGGTCATGACCTCTTTTGATTGGGCCTTGATCATGGATTTTATGGTTTGAATGTGTTCGCGTCATCGATATGGACACAACGCCTTTTGCGGGGCCTCAATCGGAGCTCTAGATCTCACGTTATAAGCATTTTAGTATTGTATATACATAGAGTCTTAAAGACAAAAAAAACGAAATGCTAAGGCGCTGCGCGTCTGCGACATGCGCCCTGCTTCCTTAAGTAACAAGAAATTCGACGTGCGCTAGTGTGCTGTGCGTCTGTGGCGTGCGCGTCTTTAGACGTGCGCGACATCTCTGCCCGTCTGTCTCTTTAGCGGGCGCGTCCCCGGACGCACCCGTTGGTTTCCTTCCGACGCATTCGACGCGTCACGTTCCGTCTAGAACGTCTGCGTCGATTGGGGACCGGAGCGTCCTCAGGACACCCTGGTTCGACCCTGTGGAACCAGTGCGGCCCTGGGGACGTCCCAGGGTCCTTGGTGGCTCTCCCAGGCTCCGTTTTGAGTGGTTTTTCATGCAAAAACTTAGGGGAATTGAGCCTAGGACTATGAGTAAGATGGGTTTGGGGAGTTTTTGAGCGTACCTGCTTCGTGGCTGGTTTTCTCTCCACGTTTTCCCCTCTTGGTCACTACTCCGCGATGCGTTTTCTCCAAGGTTTTGGGCTGCCATTAGAGGGACCCAAGAGCTCTATTTATAGGGCTTTTAATGAGGGTTCTGGAGGGGTTCTAACCGCCATTGAATGGCGGTGGAGAAACCTCCAGAATGGCGGTGGTTTCTCCTTGAAACACCGCCATTCCAGAAGCCTCTAGGAGCTTGAAGACGACAGGGTGCCTGTATCAAAACGGGCACCTGTGTTTTTCAAGTTAAGTCGTTTTTGTGAAATTTACAGTTTTGCCCATGAACTTCGAAGGGCCATATCTTGCTCATTTTAACTCCGTTTTGGGTGATTTTGGTCTCGTTGGATTCTTTTTTTGAGACACATCTAATGGAATCACTTTTAGTACCAAATTCCTGGGTTTAGTTAAGGAAACTAGTAAAATGACCAAAATGCCCTTTTCTTTAAAAACTGCACTTTTCATTGCTAAACTTGGAATTTCAATATTACAAAATTGGAGTCATTACATTCTTACCCCCTTAGGTGAATATTGCCCCCGAAATTCTACTATATACAGTCAAAAGATCTCGGGGTACTTTTCTCGCATTTCTGACTCCGGTTCCCAAGTTTCTTCTTCCATGTGCGCATTTCTCCACAAAACTTTGACTAAGGGTATGTCCTTGTTCCGCAGCTTCTTATTCTTTTGATCCCGAATCTCAACTGGTCTTGTCTCTAATCTGAGATCCTCCGTCATCTCTATGGGTACCTGGTCAATGACATGAGCGGGGTCCGGCACATACCTCCTTAGCATAGACACATGGAATACGTTATGCACTTCGGATAGCTGAGGGGGTAGCGCAATCCTGTAGGCCACTTTTCCCACTTTCTCTAGGATTTTGAAAGGTCCTATGTAATGCGGACTAAGCTTGCCTTTGATACCGAACCTCATAACTCTAGTGGGAGATATCTTCAGGAAAACGTGCTCTCCTATGTTGAATTCCAATGGTCTTCTCCTTTGATCGGCATAGCTCTTTTGGCGGCTTTGAGCTGTGAGGAGGCGACTTCTTATGAGTTTGACCTTCTTGGCACATTGCTCTACCAGCTCGGACCAGAGCACCATGGATTCTCCAACTTCACTCCAACTGGTGGGTGATCGACAGGGTCTCCCATAGAGCGCCTCGTATGGAGCCATGCCAATGCTTGACTGAAAGCTATTGTTGTACGCAAACTCGACTAGCGGTAGGTTTTCATCCCAACTCTGCTTCCAATCAAGGGCACAAGTTCGCAACATATCTTCGACTATCTGGATTATGCGCTCTGACTGTCCATCGGTCTGTGGATGGAAGGCTATGCTATAGTTCAAGGAAGATCCTAAGGATTTTTGGACATACTTCCAGAGTTGCGAAGTGAAGCGGCTATCCCTATCTGAAGTGATACTAAGGGGTATACCATGTAGACTTACTATCTCTTTGATGTATAGTTGAGATAGGCTATCAGTGGATTGGGTATGACGTATAGGAAGGAAATGGGCTGTCTTAGTTAATCTATCAACAATTACCCAGAACATGTCATGACCCTTAGAGGTCTTGGGTAGCCCTACGATGAAGTCCATTATGATATGGTCCCATTTCCATTCGGGTAACTCAAGGGGTTGTAACAATCTCGCAGGTCTTTGATGTTCAGCCTTTACTTGTTGACATGTTAAACACTTTGCCACAAATTCCCCTATGTCTCTTTTCATACCATCCCACCAATATTGTTTCTTTAAGTCTTGATACATCTTAGTCCCTCCTGGGTGTATTGTATACTTGGACTGATGAGCCTCTTTTAAGATTTCTTGTCTTATCTCTTCATTAGCCGGTACCACTAATCTTCCTTGCATGTAAATGCTACCATCTTCCCTTTTTGTAAACCCTGGTTTTCCTATGAAAGCTTGTATATCTGGATCTCCTTTCTGTTCTTGCTTAACTTTTTCATTAACAGCCGATTTTATTGTTAGACCTGCCATAATGATCTTGTGCTTACTTATGTCTGGTTTCCATGTGATTACTTCTTGTAGTAGCTTCCATCTCTTGGTTAATAAACTTGCACACATCCCTTGGGTTTTTCTGCTTAATGCATCAGCTACCACATTAGCTTTTCCAGGGTGATAATGAATGGAGAAGTCATAGTCTTTTAAGTATTCCATCCAACTTCTTTGTTGCATGTTTAAGTCTTGTTGGGAAAAGATATATTTAAGACTCTTGTGATCTGTAAAAACTTCAAACTTTTCCCCATATAAATAATGTCTCCATATTCGCAAGGCAAAGACTATGGCCACTAATTCCAAATCATGGGTTGGGTAATTGACTTCATGCTTCTTGAGTTGTCGAGAAGCATAAGCGATTACCGTCCCATGTTGCATAAGTACGCAGCTTAGCCCTTGTTGCGAGGCATCGCTGTATATCTCAAATCCACCACTTCCTGAAGGTAAGGTAAGGACAGGTGCGGTAGTCAACCTTCTTTTTAGTTCTTGGAAGCTTTCCTCACATTTATCAGTCCATTCAAATCTTGTGTCTTTCTTGGTTAGCTTAGTTAGAGGTAAAGCCATTTGTGAAAAACCTTCGATGAATCTCCTGTAATATCTGGCAAGTCCTAAGAAGCTTCTTATTTCTGTGACTGTCTTAGGTCTTTCCCAGTTCTGTACTGATTCAACCTTAGTGGGATCAACTGCTACGCCATCTTGAGAAATAATGTGTCCTAAGAAATTAACCTTTTCCAGCCAAAACTCACACTTACTGAATTTTGCATATAGCTTGTGTACTCGTAGGGTGCTTAATGTTATCCTTAGATGTTCCATATGGTCTTCAGGAGTTTCAGAATATATTAAGATATCATCCACAAACACTATGATAAATTTATCTAAGTACTCCTTTAACACCCTATTCATGAGATCCATAAACGCGGTTGGAGCATTAGTCAAACCAAAGGACATCACTCTGAATTCATAATGGCCGTATCGAGTCCTGAAGGCTGTCTTGGGGATATCTTCTTCTCTAACTCGAAGTTGATGGTACCCTGATAGTAGATCAATCTTAGAGAAGACTCTAGCTGACTGAAGTTGATCAAAAAGATCATCAATTCGGGGAAGAGGGTACTTATTTTTAATGGTGACCCTATTCAGCATCCGATAGTCTACACACAATCTCATGGAGCTATCCTTTTTCTTAACAAAAAGGACTGGAGCTCCCCACGGAGACACGCTAGGTCGTATGAACCCTTTGTCAAGTAGTTCCTGTAATTGGGTCTTCAGTTCTCTTAATTCTGCAGGAGCCATTCGGTAAGGAGCTTTGGAAATGGGGGAAGTACCGGGTATAAGGTCAATGATGAACTCAATTTCCCTTGGTGGAGGTAGACCTGGTAAGTCCTCAGGGAACACGTCAGGAAATTCTCGGACAACCTTGACATCCTTTAGCTTTGGTTGGGGACTCTCGATAGATTCAATCTTGGCTAAGAAGAAGGGGCATCCTTGAGCAATGTGTTTAACTGCTTTCATGGCAGAGATAACACACGCTCTAGAATAATCCTTTCTTCCTTGGAGGGTGAAAGTGTCTCTATTAGGTAGGGTAAAAGTGACACGCTTCTAACGACAATCAACAAAGGCTTGATGAAAGGCTAGCCAGTCCATACCTAGGATGATGTCGAAGTCATTCATATCTAAGTGGATAAGGTTGGCATGTAACAAATGGTCCTTAATCAGAATGGGGACATCCTGGAGATAAGAATAAGTGGGGAGTGCCTGGCCTACAGAAGTCATGACTTCTAGAGTGAAGTCTAGGTCCTGTGGTATAATGTCCAAGGATGATGCAAATTCCCGGGATATGAAAGAATGAGTGGAGCCTGTATCAAATAGAACTTTTGCAGGTGTATCATAGATAGAAAGAATACCTTCAATGATTGCGTTTGATGCTTGGGCTTGACTGGAAGTCAGGGCAAAGACACGTCCTTGGCTTTTTGGAACTTGATCTTCTTTACACTCTTGCACTTTCCTTTTTGGACAGTTGCTAGAAAAATGTCCTAATTCTCCACAACTATAGCAAGTGATGTTGAAAGTGGGACATGGTTTGCCTGGATGATTTCTGTTACACCTAGGGCATACCTTCCAGTCTAGTCTTCTTCCTTTGTTTTCAAACGGCTTCTTGAAAGGTGGCCCACGTCCAGATGACTGAAAGGGTCTCTTTCCTTTGTTCTTCATGGTGTTGATGTTCTTAGTTTCTCTTACTGCCTGGTTCCTTTGATAATGTTTTTCATATAGGGAGGCCATCTCTACTGCTTTGGCTACTGTGGAAGGTTGGAAACCTAGAACTCTGTTCCTGAGTCCTGGGTTGAGTCCATCTACAAATCTTTCGGCTGCATCTTCTTCATCAGCACAAGCACGGGGTGCAAATCTTTGGAGGCTGATGAATCTACTTTCATACTGTTGGACGGTCATATTCCCTTGTTCTAAGTCCATAAATTCCTTTTCCTTCTGTTTCCTTATATGTTTAGGATAATATTTGTCATTAAAGACCTTTTTAAACTTTTCCCATCCTATTGTTTCTTGCTGATCAAAATAAGTTCTTTTTGCTGTTTCCCACCAAAAGGTAGCCTCTCCTCTAAACACAAATGTGGCCATGGGTACTTTTCTTTCTTCCGCTATGTTCATGGCCTTAAATATCTTTTCAATATCAATTAACCATTTTTCAGCTGTAGATGCTTCATCTTCTCCTATGAATGAGGGAGCTAGTTTTTGAAACCTTTCTAACTGAACCTCAGTCCTATCTATTGTTTTATCAGGGGAAGGATCACGGGGGGTAGGAGTTTGGCTATGACTATTCATGTATTGTCCCATGTTTTGTAAGAATTGCTGAAATAACTCAGCCATCCCGTTGCTCGACCCAGTGGAGTCCACTGGTGGGGCTTCAGGTCTTGGAGCATTGCTTCCCTTCTTCCTAGGCATATGTAATCACAAGGCAATTCACCAAATCTTAGTTTGTGTTATCCTATTACCCCTTACTCTTTCATCGATGAAACTTGATTATAAGTTATCCTCCTCATAACTGGGCTGTGAGTAACGTTAAACCATGCTCTGAAACTTGATTATAAGTTATCCTCCTCATACCAACTGTCACGACCTGGGTATTTATATGATGCAATTTTGATAAAAAGGCGAGATCTCTTGTTGTATAAGTATGAGATGCATGAAAATCTTTTTCATTTGGAAAACAACCTTCCATAAAAATCCCGAGTGTGAAAACACATTCTCCAATAATTTAGCCATGGCAAAGTTTTAAATCAATATTGTTCCCAAGAAAGTGTTAGTCACAAATTTGACTATTAGAGAGAAACTACAATCAAGTAACATTGAAAGATAAGATAGGAGTTTACTTACTTGTACTTAGCCTGTGTCTCCTAGTACAAATGTCCCTTGCACTTAAGTATTTACTTTATATCTGAAAAATGTTGAGGATTAGGTGAGTATATAATATACTCAGTAGGAGCCTATCACTACTAGTTTTATAAATGCATGAGATGTTATAAAATCATATGCTTATTCAATATATGCGTATGTTTGAATACTTGAGTTCAATATCAGTGCAAGAATCCATAATCAACTGAAATTCAAAATATGCGTATGTTAGAATACTCGAGTTCAATATCAGTATAAGAATCCATAATCAACTGAAATACTCATGACTTAAAAGATTACATAATCCAAAACTGAAAGTATCATATATATATGATGACATCATGATATGCAATAGATGCTTCATGGAGTCCAACTCATGGACCTCTAGTATGGTATGGTCGACCAACCTCATATCATGCTATATGAAATGCACATAACTCATCAAACCATAGGGTCCACTATGCCCATGACCTCCTTGCCGTGTGGTCCCCGGGTACCTGAGGACACTCGGTCATAGCCTCCACGGGGCTTATGACACGTCGACCCAGTGCCGTGACACTAGTGGTAGCCCCCTGTACCACATGCAGTCGACGTAGGGACTTGCCTCTTTGTGGACGTGGTACCCATCCACCTATTAGTGGTAGAGGCCGGGTGGCCAACCCAGACCCCTCGGCATAGCACCCACGGGCTTACTTGCCCAAATCACATAAGATAAGTCAAAACCTTTTTGTTAAAACTTGTCCTCTTTTGGGTCCCTCACAACTGCCTGGCCCTTGGCACTCCAGCGTCTTTTGGCAACCCTCAAGGACATGCAATCTTTGCAAGTACTTAAATCATGCAATGCATGCACTTGTTTGCAACACATATATGTGCATAATGTATATGCAGTCATTTCAAAACATGGCTATGTACAAAGCATTTAACATGCATGCTGAATTAATTCATGCAAATCACATGCAAATCAAGTCATATATCTAAAACATATGTTCTCAAAATAAGAATAGTTCTTTTAAAAGAATCTAATAGTCATAGAGCACCTACCTGACTAGGTCGCGTTAACCCTCTTGTCCTCGTACACTCCTGAACATGGTTTGGGGACTCAAGGTTAGTTTAGCCTATCTTTTATGGGGTTAGAGCAGTTGGGTCTTATTACTTAGGCATTAGGGGTCCATCCCTATGCTTATGGGTGTCCTAAGGTCCTAATTGGGCCTTGGTATTCTCAGTTTTCCAAAGTTCTAGTGGTCACGCGCCACCATCCTAATCTAAGGGTCATGACCTCTTTTGATTGGGCCTTGATCAAGGATTTTATGGTTTGAATGTTTTCGCGTCATCGATACGGACACAACGCCTTTTGCGAGGCCTCAATCGGAGCTCTAGATCTCACGTTATAAGCGTTTTAGTATTGTATATACATAGAGTCTTAAAGACAAAAAAAACGAAATGCTAAGGTGCTGCGCGTCTGCGACTTGCGCCTTGCTTCCTTAAGTAACAAAAAATTTGATGTACGCTAGCACGCTGCGCGTCTGCAGACGCGCGTGACATCTCCGCCCCGTCTGTCTCTTTAGCGGGCGCGTCCCCGGACGCACCCGTTGGTTTCCTTCTGACGCATTCGACGCGTCACGTTCCGTCTGGAACGTCTGCATCGACTGGGGACCGGGGCGTCCTCAGGACACCCTGGTTCGACCCTGTGGAACCAGTGCGGCCCTGGGGACGTTCCAGGGTCCTTGGTGGCTCTCCCAGGCTCCGTTTTGCGTGAATTTTCATGCAAAAACTTAGGGGAATTGAGCCTAGGACTATGGGTGAGATGGGTTTGAGGAGTTTTTGAGCGTACCTACTTCGTGGCTGGTTTTCTCTCCACGTTTTCCCCTCTTGGTCACTGCTCCGCGATGGGTTTTCTCTAAGGTTTTGGGCTGCCATTAGAGGCACCCAAGAGCTCTATTTATAGGGCTTTTAAAGAGGGTTCTGGAGGGGTTCTAACCGCCTTTGAATGGCGGTGGAGAAACGTCCAAAATGGCAGTGGTTTCTCCTTGAAACACCGCCGTTTTAGAAGCCTCTAGGAGCTTGAAGAAGACGGGGTGCCCGTATCAAAACGGCCACCTGTGTTTTTCAAGTTAAGTCGTTTTTGTGAAATTTACAATTTTGCCCTTGAACTTCAAAGGGCCATATCTTGCTCATTTTAACTCCGTTTTGGGTGATTTTGGTCTCGTTGGATTCATTTTTCCAAGATGCATCTAATGGAACCACTTTTAGTACCAAATTCCTGGGTTTAGTCAAGACGACTAGTGAAATGACCAAAATGCCCTTTTCTTTAAAAACTGCACTTTTCATTGCTAAACTTGGAATTTCAATATTACAAAATTGGAGTCATTACACTTCTCCTTCTTAGTAGGATTTTTTCCAAGAAAGATAAATCTTATATGGGCTTTAGATTGCTCATGAGATTATCCACTCTTTGAAGTGTCATGATTCAAGTAGTCTTTTGCTTAAATTGGATCTTCAAAAAGCTTATGACTTGGTTAATTGGGAAAGTACTTGACTACTTAATACAATGAAATAACTTTAGTACTAGGTGGAGATCTTGGATCTATGAATTTCTTTCATTTACTTTCACACTCCTCAATGGATCTCCTTTTGGCTTCTTTAAACTTTGAGGGGTTTCAAAAAAGGAGACCTCATATTTCCCCTTCCCTTTTCACCATTATTGGACAACTTCTCTCTAGAGTTCTCAACATGGTTGTGCACCATAATCTCTTTGAAAGCTCCAACCTTTAGAAATTCCCTCTCCTTTTGCTCATTTCCTATACATATAACATAATGGTTTGTTGTGGTGACTCTCTTATCCAAGTAAAAAATCTTAAGAAAGTGATTTATGTCTTTGGGGCTGTCTCTGGTCTTAGACTCAATCTTCATAAGTATTTGGTCCTTGGCATTAATGCCTTTGAGCCCAATCTTTCTAGAACAACTTCTATTTTTACATGCACCATTGATTTTTCCCCTTCCTCTTACCTTAGCCTATCCCTTTGGTCTTTCCAGCTAAAGATTAGTGCTTGGTAACCCATTGTTGAGACAGTAATATCCAAGCTAGAAAGGTGGAAAAAAGGATATCTTTCTCTTGGGAAGGAATTACTCTCATCAAAGTTGTTCTAGCTAACATGACAATCTATATCTCATCACTTTTTAATCATCTTGTCTTATTTTGCAACCAAATTGAGCAGAGTCAGAGAAATAAATTTGTGGGTGATACCATGGATAGGAAGAAAATTCTCCTTGTCAATTGAAATATTGTGTCTTTCCAAAGAAAAAGGTGGAATGCCTATTATGCATATCACATACATCAATGAAGCTCTCTTTTGGAAGTAGCTATGGAGATTTCATGATGAGCCTCTCTGTCTCTATGTACCATTCAATTCTAATAAGTATGGCCTTTAGTGGAGAATAGGAAATCATCTCAACAAGTTTCATTCATTTGGAGAGATATATTCCTTTTGAAATCTGATTCTAGAGTAAGGTTAGAAAATGTTTATGAAAAGATGATTCCTTGTTATGTGATAAATATGAAAGTTTACAAGCTCTTGCCTTAGACAATACCTTTAGGATACCCTCTACTCATGACATATCCAACTTAGAAGAATCTATGAGAAAGAAGCTTATTCTATCATTTTTGTGGACATCTAATCATTTGCAATGTTTCTCACAAAAACTACTAAATTTGTTTAATTCCCATCATCCTCTAACAAGTTCTTTGTTAAATCATTCTTTACCCAAATCACCAAAAATGACTTACCCTTTCATCCATTAGCTCAACTTTGCTCTCGTAATGCCCCTCCTAAGGCTACTGCTTTATCTGAGGTTCTCTCTAAGGAAAAATCTTTCAACTATGCAAATCATAAAAGAAGATGTAATGTCTTAGGACTTTGTATCATTTTTATGATCATAAATATTCAGAGGTCCAAAATATAGAAATTGAAAATTTAGGAACTAATAATTTGGTAATGAGACCTCTACTGATTGATAAAGCTCGAAGAGAGCTATCCAATGACAATAAGATAGCTAAAATCTATGGTGGAGATCTAAGTTATGAGCAAAACAAACTTCTACATTGATAATGACACCTCTTTCTAAATTTATGTTTTAAAACATTGGAATTGTGGAGCCACCTAGCTTCCTTAATTAGGTAGCTAAGTTAATTAAAGCATCTAGATTCATTGAGTTATGTATATAAATGTTTTTAGCTAGGTTGAAACATTAGGGGAATGAGAAAAAGAAACATAATTTAGTAAGTTTATTTAGGATATAAGATAAGCACAATTTAGGATAAATGGAGCTTAAGATATCTAGGTTAGAAACAAATTAGCAAAAGCTCTGATTCAACAGGGAAATAGACCAAGATGTCTAATACAAGTGAGATGTCTTG
This sequence comes from Warburgia ugandensis, assembly GCA_035236585.1. Lineage (NCBI taxonomy): Eukaryota > Viridiplantae > Streptophyta > Magnoliopsida > Canellales > Canellaceae > Warburgia > Warburgia ugandensis. The sequence goes on along the minus strand of CP141133.1, from coordinate 53,904,892 downwards.
GGATGGGAATGAAAGAGAGGAAGATAACAAGAGAGGAGGAGAGAAGGAGGAGATGCTCCTCCCCCTTCCAACTTGAACAATCCAAGATGGTGAAAACACACAAGAAATAACAAGAAAAATCCTAGAAGAGGAAAGACAATATATCAGTCATTAAGGTAGGTAGATCTGATTGCTAAGTTTTTATTGATATTCCTAAGGTTTTGAATATTTAACAGTGATGTTCTTCTTAGATCTTGAATTGATTGAATTGTTTTACAAGTTGAGAGCAATGATTAAATAAATTTGACGTTTCTATGATCTATAATACAGATTTCTATTATGATCTCTTAGCTAGTTCATGTATATCCAAACATGTTTTTGTATGCACCGTGATAGATGATTTTTGGATTGAAATTTTATGATTGATTTTGCATAAATGAAGTTGTACACATTATCTATTAACACCACTCAATATGTTGGATGATTTTATTTCAAAAAACGACCCTTCTCTTGTATAGATTTTCTAGCTATTAGATGAAGAAAAAGCATAATTTCATCTTAAAGAATAGCTTTAAATTTTTTTAGCATAACATCCTTAATAACTAACACATGATAGTAGTGAAACCACAGCTGGTTCCAAGCCTAGATAAAGGAGGAGGGTTTTGCTCAAGTACCAGTTTATGAGTAAATTTTTTTAAAATGCCATGAATAAATCAAATTTTAACATTCCCTTAGGCTAGGGCATTCCTTGTAAAAATGTGCTGCATTGGATCCTTGATGCTATAGAACACGGACAAGGGGCACTTGGGTGTTCCCTAAAAAATGATGCATTGCATTGGATCCTGGGTATAGTGGAGAATAGGTAAGGGCTACTATAGCATTCTCTTGGAAGCGACACGTTGCATTGGAACCTAGGTGCAATTGAAAGTAGGCATGGGTTTCCATACTGTTCATATCACCACATGGAATATAGGCCCATTAAGGTCTAAGAGCATGGAGTTAGTAGGTATGATGAAACACAGGAGGCTCAAAATCACTTGTACCCAAGAAACTAAGTGAAAATAGACTAAAACTACAGAAATCAGTGGGAATAAGTTGCTACCTAGGAAAGGACACTAATTAAAATGGTGTATGGGTAGTGGTGGATAAAGAATTAAAGAAAAAGTTGTAGATGCTAAGAACCAATGATAGAGTTATATACTAATAAAACTTATTCTAGGAGAGAAGATTTTAAATGTTGTAACTATACACACACCATAAGTAGGGTTAGAAGATAGAATCAAGAGATATTTTTGGAAAATATGGAGGCAGTCATGCAAGAAATTCCTAATACAAAGGGGATATTTATATGAGCAAAATTTAATGGTCATGTAGGAAAAGAAAAGAAAGGATATGATAGGATACATAGAGGGTATGTATTTGAGAAAGAAATGAGATGGGGAAGCTATCCTCAATTTTTCTTTGGCATATAACCTAACTATAGCAAACACATACTTTAAGAAGAGGGATGAACACTTATTAACTTTTAAAAGTGGACCATATAAAAGCCAAAGAGATGTTTTCCTACTTAGGAATATTTAAGGATCAATGCGTAAGAATATTAAGGTGACACCTGGTGTGAGTCTAACCTCACAAGATAAGTTAATCGTTATGAATATCTACATTAAAGTCTGGAAGAAAGGAAATGAAAATAGGTGTAATATCTATAATTATGTAAATCCCTTCTTAGGAAGTGTAACATACAACTAAGGAGAGAGTTAATTGAAAACATTAAGTGGAAGGGAGACTTGATAGGCTAGGAAATTAGGTAGAAGAAGTGGTAGGGTGTAATAGAAGAAAAAAATTATAAGAGCGAGTGTGACTGCAATATAGGAAACATGCAAGAGGATAGAATCTGCATACATGTAACCAGCCCAATTTTGTATGGTACCTTGATGGGCTGTGTTGGCCACATGCATGCACAACACATGCCACCCAAAGCCAATGAAAATGATAATAAAATGGAGGAGAACACCCCCAAGGTCATGCTCCCCTATGGATGATCCTTGAAGCTGAGGAAGAATTAGAAAAAATTGGGAAAAATTAGTCAGGAAACCAGCCCAAATTGATGGAGGATGGGCTAGAGAAGAGGACCCAAGAAATATTCCTTTGAATTCTAAAAAGGATAGTGAAGCGATGCTGACAAAAATAGGTGAAAGGGGAGGAAACTCTACAGAGAAAAGGGTGGAATCCCATGCAGCAGGGTGGAATCCCATGCCACCTCCTTGCTCAAATTGGGCTACAATAGTAGCTAAAGATTTGAATCTTCTTGGACTAGTGAAGGGTGACTCAACAAGAAGGGGAAAGTGAGGAGTAATTAAGCTTGGGATTGTGGAGGAAAGAAGAGGATCTTCTTAATAGGGAGGGGATTTTGGAATGGGTTAGTACCTGCTTAGATCCTACCCGTTAAAATAGCAATTAGATGATGAGCTTTGTTTAATTTACGAAAATCCATCTCAAATCTCAGTTAAGTGTACCCTGCAAGCTATGCTAAGTCAGGACATTGATTTCTTTCATGGTTGCATTTGAGTTTATGCTATCTACTAGATTATGAATGCATTATATGTTAAATGCTCATTTGCCTAAGCTAATTTTGTTACTTGCTAAGTCAAATGTAGTACACAAATTGCTCACATAGGCAAAAATGTAGGACAAATTTTCTACTGGTCGATCCTCGCATTTTCACCTTGTTGAACGCAAAATTTTACAAGAAATTGACGTGAATGTATATGACAATGAATGGTGGGAGAAAGAACTAAGGGAATTAATTTGAGTGGAGATGATAAAGGGAAAGGAGCAGGAATTAGACATGTTTTTCCTATATTGTTGTGTGTGACAAAGATGTCTTGAATCCTCTTTGAAAAGAAGGGGTAAAATAGGGTTTTTGACTTTTGATATGGACGAATGTATTGATGGTGTTTATGGTGTGAATTTCCTTAAAACATGTTAAATTGAGTGGGAAAGATGACAGACAATGGGGTATCTGATCCAATTTCCTATTAGTTTTAAGCAGGAAATTGGGGTCATGAGCATGTTAAATAAACCCCATAATTGTTTGTTGTTTTTGCCTTATAGTGAGTTGTTTTGAATGTGCATGGTGTGAAGATCAATTGGGGAAGCTTTTGAAAACAAGACATTGCCTAATTTCTTCCCATAATGTGGACTGTATTAGGTGGAAGTGGGGCATCAATTTCCTACACCCCTCACCTCTGTGGAGAAATACAATAATGAAACTAATGGGAAACAAGTACAAAATTTAAGACATTTAACTTAAGAATGGCAATGTGTCAGACAATGTGAAAAGCATCAAAATACTATAAGAGAAGTAGGTGTAATATACATATAATTGAAGAAAGTTGCCCTGCAAAAAATTGTAGGAAAAAACATGTCTTTGACTTAAAATGAAGTGAAGAATTTAAATGTATCAAGGCCCAAATAACACACACCTATTGACTAAGGACAATTAACTAAGTAGTATCTTAGTTTGGGTCAAGGAAACTCACCCCATTTACAACTAAATGGCTAGCTTTTCACACTTCATGGAGCACACATCCTATAGTAACTTGTAGAGATGCATGTGAAAACTAAGCATACAGGACTACTTAAAACACTTTATAAGCTTAGGAAAGGTCCCACAAAGGTTCTATACTTAGGTTGGGACAAAGGTGAATAAATAGAACGACAAAAGATTGCGTGCATTGTAGCGTACTTAACCCAACACCTCATTGAATTTCTACTACAAGTTTTTGTAGGATAAGGATATGCTTGTAAGAAAGGCTCTACTTGAGGTTGGATGGCCTAATTGATAATTAAAAATGTGGGAAATGTAAACCATTACTTTTGTAGATGTGAGTTGGGGGAATGTTTTACTAAAAGATGAAAATGAGGGCATATGAATTATTTGAAATCTAACTAAGGGCATGTGACACCCCAAGTTTTTCATGAAAATTTTTCGCATTAACTTTCAAAAGGTGACGCGCCTCTAAATTTTAAAATACAAAAATAGTGGAAGATTTTTCTTTGAAATTTATTTTCCCAAAAACCCAGATGTCACTTTCATGCTCACACTATACATATATATATATATATAGTTTTCTAGAAGATAGAAATTCATTTCTTAAAACAGGATCTATCCAGTGGTTCACTTGTACATCCCTTATAAAATTATATTAAATGTCCAATATTACAATTCAAATGACTAACTACACAATACAAAAGCTTTAATAAAATGTATACTTGAGAGCAGAAGTATGGTCCCTGGATTCTTCTTCTTGTGTACATCTTCTCCTGTCTATCTGTATCTAAGATATTGTAAACATAAAACATTTACAATATCTCAGCAAGCTATGCTTAGGAGGGGAGTTTAAGAAGCATGTTGAATCTTAATATACATTAATTATTCCATAGTAATTAGAATATTCATTTTAATAGCAATTATATAGAATTGGATTTAATGTATGTTTCACATTCAATAATCCATTTATAAACTAAATATTAATATGTTTCATAATCATTAACAATGCATTGATAAATCAATTATTAGCATGTTTCATAATTACTAATATCTACATGTATCATAATTATAAGTAATCCATTGATTTATCAAACATCTTTAATTATTATTTGTTATCTAAATAAACTAATCCAATTCCATGAACCATACTTTGCATAACAGTTTTACCCGTTTGTATACCCATATGAAACTTATATGAAACTACACCCTCAATCATATACATATAACGTACGTATAGATATATGAAAATTGTTAAAAGACATACAAAATTATGAATATAATCAATATCATCTAATTTACATTCCCAGACTATACTAGGTTTCAGAATCATACCCCGCATCATGTGGGGTTCATAATTATCCACTCTCTGCTGGTATATCAATATAATCCTCATGCCCCTCATTATATGGGGTCCACAATCCTCCAACCATTGTTGGAAAAACAATATAAGGCATATCATCATGCCACATCATATAAGGCATCTCATAATGCCATCATATAAGAACCATAATGCATCAAATATAAGGAATACCACTGATAACTGCCCTGTTCACCACTAATACCACAGTAGAAAATATTGTGGCACTGCCTATATGGGGAGATAGGACTTTCATAGTAGGGCCTTTCCATAATTGCCCCACCCAACTTTTAGCCTATCATAGGGCAAGGTATCATGATATAATCAAATTTCGAGAAGCGGGTGGCCAAACTCTCATAACTTCCCTAGCATAGCACCCCCAGGCATATGCTTGTATAAAACAAAACTCTCAAGCCTCCATGCTCGGATGTAAAATAATCATAATAGCAAGCAAATTACCTATTCACATATTTCATAACAAGAATAACATCCTCTCTTATTAGGTGACAATCCACCAAGGATGTACCCTACAAACCTAGACTCATACATCACAAATACTGACATGGTACCCATGTACCATAAATGTAATTTCACAATCATATAAGATGTACAAGTCTTAACCTTTGTCAGATAGTAGGTGCATATTAAGCATGAATTATAAGCATGACATCATTTTAAATAACTAATTCCCATCATTCACCATACAAACCACATTTAATGACAATTATACTATTTCCATGCTGTAACTTTCATAATAAGGAATCAGATCATGTTTAAAGCATGAATCTTATTATTTGGTCATGCTTCTTAAATTTTCACCTATCTCGTGTGATGTGTTCTTCAATTCCACTAGCATTGATAGCCATCCATTCATGATAATAAAATCCTCATTTTACATGGACCCTCCAAATCAAACAATTAATTAATAACTTCTAACTAAACGATATAATTGAATAAGCTACATTGATCACAATCATAGACTTGATCAATTTCCATACCTAGATCCTAGATCGATCTCGTCCATTGATCAAGATCAGTGAAATTTTCTCAAATCGAGCTTATGATCCTAAATCTCTCATAAAATTCTTGATCTATACTTCTTAAGGGTCATGATAGATTATTCCTGGATCAAAATTTGGGAAGATGGGTTTTGTTCCTCGCGTCACAAGGATCGTGAGGGTACTCTCAAATTTCAAAAACTCCTCTTGGATTGATCAAACTCCAGGTTTGAAGTTCAAGGTTACTTTAGGGTTCACCGAGTCAACTTGGTTCCAACCCAACGAGTCATGGACGAGTTGACCCATCATGTTGACTCTCCTCTGACTCGTTAGATTTGTGGAGATGGATTGATGATGATAAGCATATGAAAACACTACCACGCCTGAAAAATGGCTATGCTTGTGACTGAAAAATTGAAGGTGAAAAGATGACAAAGGGGGAAAATTTAGTGGGTTCGAGCACGTCGGCCTTCCCAGGCCTAGCTGTGCCTTGCGGTAGAGAGAACCAGAGGGAAAGGGTTTTTTAGGGGTCTGTGCATGCCGATGGGATGGGTAGAACCTGGGCACACTAGTGGGGAACACAAAGAGGGTTTGCTAGAATCTAGGGATTGAGGTTTTCTGTAGGTCACTAGTGAAAGGGAAGGAGCTACGCACCAAAGAAGATGGAAAATCCATCTGAGTTCGCCAAAAACCAAGGGAATCTTTATTGCTTAGGGACGCCAAAAAATTTGGTTTGTCAATACCATTTTGGGTTAGGATTTTTGCCAAAAAAATGAAGGGAAAGAGGGTTTCACATTGCCAGTTCTAAAAAATTTCTTGTCGAAAATAATGGGGATCGGATCTTGGGATGCCAAAAATCAAGATGTGATATAGGGTTTGTCGGCCATGGGAAAGGAGATAGTCGTTGCTGGTGATGGGGAAGTGGGTTACAGTTTCACCAATGAGATCAGAAGAGGATCGCGTCATTGGTTTACTGGAGGAGTTGGCGATTGGGATTGGGGTGATTAGAGTCTCTTGGGGACGTAGAAGATGGGGAACAGAGAGGGGCACGCCGGAATCAATGGGAATTCGCATCTCTTGGGGAAGTCAGAAACTATAATAACCTCAAAATTTAACCCTAAATTAGTAATACAATAAGATAAATTAATTAAACATTTTATGCATAGAATTTGGTTTTGAAATTACTAAAACTAGAAAATACACGTCGATCGGAATTGAACGGTATAAAGAACCTTCAAAACGGAGTTTGAATGAGTGAGATATGACCATTTTAAGTGTAAGGGTAAATTGATAATTTTTTAGGGACACTAATTAAAGGGAGTCATTTTGATAACAGTACCCCTTTTCCATTTCCATTAGAGTTCTAATGGAAGAAGGCGGTGATCTACCTTCCATTTGGGAAAATTGGGTCTTAGCCACTAAAATACAAGTTTCCCCTTCCATTCCTACACTAAACAACCAGAGAAGAACCCTCATTTTCCCCTATGCACGCTGCAAAAATAAACTAAATTTTACACGTGCTAGAGGGCTTTGATCTCTCAATTTTAGTTCTAATCAGGTAAGCTACACACGTTAACTTGTTATTTACCTTGTTTTCCAACTTTCCCCTCATAGATCCGAGCTAGATTTGATCAGAATGGTCGTTGGATGGCCTAGGGATTCAAAACTATGGAGCATGGTTAGACCCATGTTAAGGACACCTCAAACAAGAAGTCTAAGTTATTCATTGTGATCTTTGGACCTAAAAACCCTAGGAATGGCGAAAACAGATAAAAAATTGGAGCTTCTAGGGCTCCGATCAAGCCAAAACAAGGTGGATGGCTTGAGTTCATCGTCCTCGATGGATAGTGCGCCCAAGATGCCCACCGGGACTCACAAACATGAACTCTGCATACGGGTGCTTTATCGCGAGCACAAGCAGCACACGTGTGATCGAGACGCTCACACGCGTTGTCCTAGATGACCGGAATGCATGGTTGTCCTAGCGATAGTGTACTATGGGGATGTCGGTGTAAATCTCGTCCGCCAATGTAAATTGGTGTCAACACCTGTCTGACCCCTATAAATTAATATATTAATTTTGAAGTCTTTTTACAAAAAACTTTATTTTGGGAGTTACAAAGGTCCAAATAATGATCGAAAACATCTGTTGCAATCATCTTGATGACGTGGACCTAGATTTGACTTAAAAACTTATATTTGATCACTTTTAAATTAAAAAAATTAGAAAATATTATTTACAAACTTATAACTGGCAGATCAAAGGGTCATCAGGCCCTAGGACTTGAACAAGGAGATAACGTATGATAATAAATAAGGGTTCTAAGGATCATATTAAATGTGATTACTCTAAAAATTGATCTAGACCATTTATCTAAACTAGATCGTGGGAAATTATTGATCTGAGGATGATCTGACCATCATAATCGGGTATAAATGTTAGATGCGCAAGAAAAAATGAACAGATGAAGATGAGATAGGACAAATTAATAAGAAGTAATATTGGGATTAAGGACTAAATCATAATTAGAGATCTTAGAGAACGATCCAACGGTTGGATTGCCATAGATTTCGCTTTGATGAAATGAATAACATGAAATGGTACTATGACACTGACAGGTACATCTGAGCATATGAGCTTAAGAGGATTATACTCTTGAAGTGGGTTATCTAACATTAAGGTAGGTGACGACATTTAATGTATGTTTTGATTTCTAAAACCTTGTATTATCATAGCATCATAGTTGATTGTGATTTAATTGCATTCGTTTGTTTAGTCTATGATTTTGTGAAACTCAAGTTTTATGTTATGATCGATATTTGATTTCACTAATGTATTGAGTGGGTTTATGATTGATTGTTTTATGATTAGTAATTATCTTTCTTTATTGCACCACTGAAACTGATGGGCCTTCATAAGGATGACAATGGAGGCTTGGTGGCTAGTTCTTTGAGAGGCTAATCCCAGGATGAGGGGTGTGCCTTGGGGATTGTGAGCCACGAGTACTTCTGGTTTTTTGAGATATGTAATATTTTTTTTGTGTGTGTTTTATAACAAGTGCTCTCACTTAGTGGATGTCATGCTAGGAGGGATAGGATCGGGCACCCACCCTCTAAAATTGTGTTGTAATTGCGATATGATAGACACCTACCCGCAAATGGCTTTCGGCAGGGGTTTGGTAACATGAATAGTCCACACTACCGGTCTGGGCCTTTCCATGGGGACGGACGTTAAGTCTCTGGTTATGGTGTCGATGGGGAGCGGCGGTGGTTGAGACCCTCGAGGGTTGCATTGCAGCGTGACGATCCATATTCTTGTTTTGTATGCTTGCATGATGAGCATGGAGATGTGATTGTATGCTTGGGTGTAACAACACTCAAAGGTTTGATATGAGTACTCATGATCTATTATACGAGTGTATGGGGCACTCGTGGGACCCATGTACCTTGGGGTGCCCTATTGTTATTGCATGTTCACCTATGTTAGATTATATCATGTTTTCAATCCATGAGATGCATGTTTTATCGTATATGATGTTATAAGATTTTATTGGCATTGCTTATAATCATTATATCGATCTACTTATTATATCAGCACTATTATTTGATTTTGTTCCATTGTTATTACATTAAATATCTATGTAGCATTGCTTACTGAGGCATTGCACTATTGTTGCAATGCCTTAGATATTGAGAGAACGACAGGATTGATGGGGAGTTAGATGAGTAGTGATCGAGATGTATCATTAGGAGATATGTTCAGATTCCACATGGACTGTATATGTATATCCATCTTATTGTACTTGATTATATTGTTGTAGGAATATGGCTGTTGACTAGATGAGTCTTGGAGCAGTAAATTTATTTTAAAAATGTTTACTTGAGATTTTTTTTTGAGTTTTGAGTCGATGGTTGACCCTCAGGGTTTTCTAGAAATGAAATTTGTTTGGAATTGTTTTTTTGTTGTTTTTGGTTTTTCAAAAAAATTTGGGGCCCCACCTTTTCAAAAGTTTTATTAAAAAGTGCTGAAAAACCTGGGTTGTTATAGAAACCATGGGTGTTTGTCAGTGACTATGCACCGTGAAAACCCTATAGGGGTTTTTGATCAGGCCTGGATTGATGGGGATGGTGGCTTCCATGGGGAAGGGAGAGAGCTGCTCGGTGAAAGGCATCCTAAGCAACTAGAGATGGGGAAGATGGTGAGACGATGACATCTGGTTGCCAGTGTCAATTTTGTTTTGGCCTATTAGGTTTTGTCGGGTACTGGAAACATATATGTTTTACTCAAGTGGGGGGTGCTGTTATCAAATGTGCTGCCCCCCTTTTTATTATTTTCATTTTGTTTTCTTTTACTTATTTTAAGGTTTAATAATGATGTCCCCACTATTCTGAACACCAAGATGCTAGTCAAAGACAACGGCAAGCCATACTAATGATGTTTTTCAACTCCATTGACTATTAAATTCCAGCTCCTGCAAGTGGGGCCCACTTAGTGAAATTACAAAAATACCCTTTTGTAAGAAAATTACTGTTTATTTGTCCAATCTCCAATTTCAAAAAACTTAGTGTTGTTGGATTCATATCGATTAGTAGAATCCAGATTTTATAATTTCAAATTTCATGTTCTTAGTTTTTTTTACTTTTAATTACCAAAATACCCCTGACTTTGAAGTCCCATAACTTCCTCATGCAAACTTCGTTTTTAGCTTTCTTTAGGTAATTGGATTTCATTTTCTGAGTAGAATCTAATTATTTATATTTTATTTCTTGATTATAATTTTATAAAAAGTTATTCTCCTAGAAAACTCATACTTGGATCATGCAATAGTAAAATTTTGGGGTTGTTACAGGCATATGGTTTACTTTACATTGAGTAGAAATGAAAGTGGCATAACAAGGAACAATGTATTCTCTAGGGGTAGCTTTTGTATGAAGTTACATACATTGGATCTATCCAATAAGGTAGATGAGAAGGAAAGTATACCTTCTCATGACCAACACTCACTAACTTGAAACTCTCACTCAAGAGACATGTGCTATCTATCTCAACCTTGCTCATATCATCATAGTATCACCCACAGCCCATGAATACCCTAAACTTGTTGACGAGCACATCAATGTAGCCCAAGCCTTCCCCAGGATTGAAAACAACTCCTTTTCTAATACTTACTAGTGGGTGGAGGAATTACCCTAATTTTTTTTTTCAACCACCAAGAAAAGGGGAAATGTTAAATCAAGTCCCTAGACTTAGACCTCAAGTCCACCAAACAATCTTTTCCAACATTCTATGACTTCCCACTTTGCACAACCAACTAAGAGTTTTAGTTTTGAGAGCAAAGTCTTGATTGCCTTGCAAAATATCCAATCCATGTCATAACTCCTACACTAACACACTCAGTATGTAGCCAAGCTTGAGGTCCAAATTGACCAATTAGGCACTACTATCAACAAGAGAGAGAGAGAGAGAGAGAGAGAGAGAGAGAGAGAGAGAGAGAGAGAGAGAGAGAGAGAGAGAGAGAGAGAGAGAGAGAGAGAGAGAGAGAGAGAGAGATTGCTTAGTCAACCAGTAACTTATCTAAGGGTTCAATGAGGAATGAAGAGACTTTCTCCCTCTAATGAGCATGTTCTAGTCATCATGACCCTAAGGAATGGGAAGCGAATATAGATAGTAGACTTGGCACTGCATCCATGGGCAATCAAGAGTGATGATATTGAAAGAGAACTACTATAAGAGTTTGGAAGAGCCACGTTCCAAAACCCTAAGATGGATTTTGTAGAATCTCCTAATGTAGGGATGGCATCTACAACCACTCTAGAAAGTCATTATGTGCCAAGAGCACCCTTTCCTCAATACCTTGACTAATCCTTACCTTTTATCAAGACTAATAAGGGTGAAGAGATTCTTGAAACTTTCAAACAAGTTAAATAAGCCATTTACTCTTAGAGGCCATTCAACAAGTCCTTGTCTATGATAAGTTTTTTGTAGCACCTTTGCATTAAAAAAATTGTAAATCTATAATCCACATCTTATGGTCATCCTCACTAAATATGTTAGTTCTACCCTAAACCCATATCACCCACCTAAATGCATGGATCTAGGAGTACATACCATCTCGTGCATTGTAAAGAATCATTCCATTAGTAGGGTTCTCTTAAATTTGGAAGCACTCATGAATCTTTTCCCATATTTGGTGTATGAGAGATTAGGCTTAGGGATTTTCCATGTCACTTGAAGAAAATCCTCCACCAATTTCACTAGCCTGCACACTACCGCCATGCTTCCCTATTGTTCACTTATGACATAACCTTGTCGTGTCACTCAACAAAGGTTAGGGGTCAGCCAACACTCAATCCACTAGCCTAGGTAAAGATCTCAACATACACTTTTCATCCAAGGGTGGAGATGGGTTATTGTAAAAAGTTGAACGATGGAGGGAGATGCATGGAGGTTTAGAAGAAATTTAGGGGCGTAGGTTGAATGACGGAGTGGAAAATATGGTGGAAAGGCTTGAGTGTGGATTTCTAATGCAAAGTCAAGGAGGCACTTGAAGATGACAAAGGCGATGAGTGAGGTGCATAAAGATGACAAAGGAGATGAGTTTCTTGGGAGAATGATAAGAAAGAAGTTCCTTGGCTGCTATATAAGCTACCCAAGATGCTTTCCTTGATTTCCCAACCATACATTCAAAAACTCCCAAAAATTGATGCACGCAACCATGTCTAAGACTTCCAAACACCCTTTCATAATAATGTGCAAACGTCTCCAAAGCAAGATCACCCATAGCTCTTTCCTTTCTTACACACTGTCCTCCTAAAAATTTCCTCTCCAACTCCTTCCTCTAATCGTGGTGTGTAGCCTTCCTTGTCTTCTTCTTTTGTATGTTAAATATCCCCTTTTGATGGATGAGAGAGATGCTAGCAAAATTTAAAGTAGAAGCCCTATCTCTCCTTATATCTCATGTACCACGCACCTAGCTTAAAGAGATTTCTTGTTTTCTTCTCTTGGGTGGCTACTTGAAGAATAGAAAACCCATGAAGTTTGCCTCCTTTCTTTACCTACTTTCCCCAATTGATGCTTGCATGTAAACAGAAAGGGGGACATTGTGATGCATTGAATACCGAAGGACAAAAGGATGTGCAATTGAAGAAGAAGGAGAGGTATGGATGTTATTGGGTATTAGATGAAGGTGATGGGAAAAAGTGAAGAAGGGGGATGGTTATGTGTTGAGTTGGAAGGTGATGAGATTAGATGGAAGGTTTTGATGAAAGTATAATTGGGACAATACCTTGGATGACTCTCCTTCAAGTGATATTCTCATGGTCCTCAAGGATGGAGAGTCTCCTCTAAGATTCTTCCCTCTCCTTTGCATTGAAGCCCGAGTGAAAAATTGCTAAGGGAATGAAATAACGCATGACTTTTTTATTCTTTTGGTGTTCCATAAGATAGGGGAAGAGAAGGTGGAAATTTCCTTCCATCCCTATCTTTCCTTAAACCTTATCTCATCCTTCCCTTATCAATTATCTTTTCACCTTAGCTCCCCTTGGAAAAATCGTGGAACAATTGTAGAATATGCTAATATTTATTCTTAATTCAATAGTCAGATCTAGTATTATGATTATATTGTATGGTGTGATGAGATGGAGTGGTGGCTAGGATTTTCATGATTTTCCTTCTTCATTCCTTTCCCTTGGGTTATTTTTCAACCATAGGATAAATGGTTGAGATTTCCTTGAATTCTCCTATACAAAAAGGCATTATTTTATGGTTCATTCCTTCTCATCTGTTGGATTGGCATGGCTTAAGATGGATGGCTAAGATTCCATAGTGATTTTCTTATCCAAACTAATTTTTCTCCTTTATTTTCTCTTCAATTGACTATTTTTATCACTGGCCAATCATATTTAAGATAAGAAGATATTTTCTCATAAGGGGAACACATTTTCTCTTGGAAAAATGTTGGGCAACCCACTAAATTTTTCCCCACCAATAATGGTTCAATTTTCTCTCTCTTACATGGCAACTTTCTATTGGTCAATCTTAACTCAAATGACTTCTCATTGGTTAGTTTAGGATGGTCTTGCATGTTAAATGATCTTGACTACTCTTTCTTGAAATTCTCAAATGAAAACTAACCATGGATTTTTCATTTTTTGTCCCTCTCCCTCTCATTTTTCTCCACAAATCCTACTAATCCTTTCATGTAACATATGAATTTAAGTAGGATGCACCATCTTTACATATAAAATTAATGGTAGACATGTAGATAGCCCTCATTCTAAAGTTTAGAGAGAGAAAGTTAGTGTTTTTAGTCTCTTGCAAGCCCAAGCTTGAGTGTACTTCACATGTGTGCTTCCTTTAACGTGTGTGGCTCTCAAGCTTCACTTAGAAGCTCCTCAAAGGTTGTGGAATGCATGAACACATGCACACAAGGAAGTTCTACCATGTTGTTTTGATATTTATATTCTATTTTGTAGGGATAAGGTTTGGCAATGTTTATAATGTTTTTTACTGTGCTAAAAAATCATAATAACACCCTATTCACATTCTCAACTCCTGAACTTTATAAATTTGGTAGGCATGCCTATGTTGATGCTTGGACTCTAGAATATCCATCTTTTAGGGTTGGAATGACAAAAATATACTTTTTTATAATTGTACCCTAATCCCACAAAATGTTAAAATAACCTTAATTAGTGATCTTCATGATAAAACAAGGGCTAAATCCTACTAAATCTGAAGATAATCTGTGTAATAATTCTATAACAATCATAACTCTAGTAGTGCAAAATTTGAAAAATTTAAAACTACTTGAATTTAAATTTGAATCTTGAAACTAACATTGACTATGGATTCCTTGATCAATTTCATTCAAAGAGATGAAAATTGATAAAGTAAACTAGGAGAGTGACAATAGCAATCTGCCACTGTAAAACATGTTACTGGTCACATGAATAGTAACAAGGTTCCAACTTTGTGCTCTTTATTTGATGCCTTCTTAACTCCAAATTAAAAATATAAAGCATGGGTCTTCTTCTCCAAAGTGTCTTCTATCTAATTCAATCAACCTTAAATATTCATAGAATAACAAATAAAAAAAATCAAGCACAAATACCCTCTATTCACCATCTTTTGTGCACTATTCATCTTCTTTCTTTTTCTCTACTTTTATCTAATTTTTTCATCCTTTTTTTTTTTTCATCTTTGGTATGATGCATATAGGTGATTAAGAGATTGATTTGGACATTTCCAAATATTAACCCCTTCCACCCCACGCAATCTAATTAAAGTAGATTTGTAATTTGACTAGTTTCTAACTTACTTTGTTTCCTATTTTAGTTTCCAATAAGCTTCTTAGATATGAAATTACCTACTTCCTTCTTATCAATGCACATTTTTTGCTTTCAAATCTTCACTTTTCTTGTCTCTCTCTCCCCATATCCCAGCCAAGTAAGACAAATGTGCTGCCTAGGCAGTTGATGTTTTATCACAACCATTCATACAATGGGCCATACACAAATATGTTAATACCAAAAAAATCTTTTGTATTTTTGATGATCAAGGTCATCCATCAGTTAAGATTTACCATAAACATCTTTTCAATGCTATCTTACCCCTCTAATCTTTCATCTTTGATAGATTTTATCTTCATTCAATCCAAGGCATTAAGTAGTGTCTCTTGATCTTGTCCAAAAAATGATAATTTTAAATGATCCAAACCATTGATCATGTCCATCTTAATAATTCCTTCACATCCATGACCAATCATTCTAAATATAACATGTTCCAAGAGGGATTTTCAAAAAGATCTTAACCAGTTAAACCTCTATCACTTTGATCACCATTGATTTTCTTAGATTTGCCACTAATTTTGGAATCCTCAGATAATTTGTAATTCAAAAATTTGAAATTTAAGCCATTTTATTTTGAATTTATTTGGATCATTAAATTCATCTTGAATTGATTTTAAGCATTCATTTCAATCTTACCTTGATAATAATTGTTTAATTTTGCATAAAAACCACCCAATTAGTACCCATGTGTTACAACTTATAGCATTAAATTAGGGTTTTTAGACCAAAATTCGTAAGACATGCATTTTTTATTTAATGAAACAAAAATTTATTATTTTATAGGTCCAGAAGTTAGTCCAAGGTAATTATGTTAATAATCATTTGTTTTAGAATTTAATTAGAAATTTTCAATTTTTTAGGACATAAGATGTTGATCCAATGGCAAAGATCGTTCAGGATGAAATTAAAGATCAAGATCAAAAGATTGAGTCAAAGCCTCAAACTTATCACTTCAACATGAGATCAAGGGTAATATCATCTTATGGACTAGTAATGGATGTGATTAAAAGAGCTAAAGATAGCCAAAGTGGGTTCATGAACTAAGCCATGCATTCCCACCACCTTTGCTTGGGAGCCACTTAAGCCACCTTAGCCATATAAGCCATGGAAGAAGGTGACAAACTAAGGAATTCAAGCCAAATCATATAAGCTACTCAAGATAAGGGTTGAAGCCAAGAAAAAAAACCAAGGAAGCATCCTAAGCCAGCCATGAGCTTAGCAATGAAGCCTTCAAAGCAAGCCATCAAGCTAAGCTAAATGGAAGGGTAGGATTGGAGGGCAATTAAGAAAGTTATCCATTAATTATTTTAAAAATAATTAAGAAATAATATATTAAAATAAGATGGCATGTGGACCAATGGGATAAGAGCAACCAATTTTTAGAGTTTTTCTCACCTTTCCCCACTTTTTCTTAATTTCCACCTCACCCTTAAGATTCACTACAAATTTCCAAAACTCTCACTCCTTCTAGCTCTTAGGAAACTTCCTAAGCATCCAAGTGTCTCCACCTAACACCTCCCATCCCTTTCCCATCTCATTTCCACCTACTTTACTAAAATATGGGAGTGCAATAAAATTTGGAAGGGGGAGACACCCCTTCCTAAAAAGGTGGCATCTCCCACGTAATTGTTCTTCCTTAAGTCAGCCCCCTCCTCCACCCACTTTCCTAATTAAGGTCTACCTCATTTTCTCCCATTCTATCCATCCAAATTAACCCTCTTTAATCCCCACTGTACCTTAATACTAGGTTACCCTATGAAAAATAGTAAACACCTCATAAAACTAGCCTAAAATCCGAGCAAAAGGACTTTTTCTCACATTGCAAAAGGACACCTCCTCCATTAGGAAGGAGACATCCACTTCATTCCAGCCTTTTGTACTCCTTTTGATTGAATTTTTTTAATGCTTTCGGGTGCTGCTACAAACTTCCAAGGTTCATGCTTCTTCTTCAAGTGTTTGACCAAGGATTTGAGGGGTTTTGATTCATGTTTGAAGGTTGGTTAGCTTTTTCTGAATTTCTTCATTTCCTGTCATCTTTTGCTTTGTTTTCCTTTAGTTTTACTTGTTATTAAACAAATATTCAAGTATGGTTTTCCCTTTGAGTGACAACCAAGGGAAGTCATCTTGAATCTAGTTTTATTCTTTAGCTTTCATCGCGTCTTATTTCTCTTTTGTCCCTCTTGAATTTTTAGATTTGGTTGCTTAAGTTCCATTGATTGTTGCCTTAGTTTTGCATAGGATTCTCACTTTATTTCAAGCATATTCATTCATGAGTGAATGTTGGAACAATTAAAGAAGAGTTTAGCTTGTAGTTGAGGAGTGATTTAGATTAATTGAACACCATTGTGATAGCATTTAATTTTTAGATTTGGATTACATGTATGGAATGCTATGTTGATGACATTTTGGATGTGATTCAATCAAATTAGTGGAATTTTCAATTCATGTTTTTGTCCATCAGTAATTTAATTTTGTTCTTGAATTTTTGAATCATTAGAAGTGATTAATTCCATGTTTTACATGTTATGGTCATTGAATGTTTCAATCACATTACTTCTGAAATTTCTTGCATGAATGGTGTATGTCAATTTCCAATACTACACAATCTTGTTTACTTGACTTTTCAAGAGCCCAATTAGATTGTTAGACATCTTAGTTAATGTTAGAAATAGATTGAATGCTTAGCTTTTCAATAGAGTTGATTAAATTCCACTTCTACCCAATGAATCATACATACCATTATGTGGTTCCAAGTATGTTAACTAGGTGGTTTTCTTTTCATTGTGGTTGGTAATTGCTTTCATATATTTTTTCTAGTTTGGCTATAGTTAGATTTCATTATTTTTCATATTAGTTAGTCGGAAAGTAATCAAAATTTTCATACTTGTTAAAATAGTTGATTTGGTTGCTTACTTTTCTTAGTTTTGCATAATTAGGAAAGTAATTTGTTAAAGCAAGTTCCCATTAGATTAGTTGTTAATTTCATGTCAAGGAAAGGTAGTTTAGGAAAGTTTCTAAATTTGATTTTGGGGAATTTCCATTTTAGGAAAGTGTTAATTAGGAAAGTCATCAAATGAGAAGTTTTTAATTTAGGAAAGTTTTAAATTTAGAAAGTGCATGTTTTTTAGGAAAATTTTCCATTTAGCATGTTTCTTATTTTTTTTTAGTTTCCATTTTTAGTTTTTACATACTTTCTAATTTCATGTTTTAATTTTAATTCTTAATTTACATAAAAAAATTCACTTGAATTTGGGCTAGGTTATATAGTTTGAAGTAGGAGCCACTAGCACTACAATAGTTCACTCTTAGTGGGATCAACCTCACTAGCGTGTTATATTGCAAATGATTCATGCACTTGCAAGTTTACTTAAAACAACAACAAGTTTTTGCATTGGTTGTTATTTTCCTCATATTGACCATATTTCTTTGATTTTTGTGTGAAGGAAATTGGCAAAGGAGCAGTGACGATCCTATGGGCCATTGCTTCATCATCTTAGATTAGGTTTTATTACTTTCCTAGATTTGGATTGAGGGAAACTTATTGTAATGACTCAAACATGTTATGCTATTTTGCATCACTTTTACTAAATTGCTAGAAATTGATTAAATTGTAAGATTATATATAGAATTAACTATATTAAATGTTCTATTTTAATTAAAATATGAAGCAAATGAATTTGTGATAAAAATCACCGTCATTATATTCTACACTCGAAATGAAATCTAACGCCTCAAAGAATGCCAAAAACAGAGTTCGTATGACCAAGTTATGGGCATTTGAAGATGAGGGGTATTTCTGTAATTTGAACTTAAAAACGAAAAAGGCCTTAAAATGCAGGGGATTGTTTTGATAACGACACCCCTGGTCGTCCCCTACCTCTAACCGACTTCCAGCACTGCCTCTGCAGGGCGGCGCTGAAAAAATGGCCGCACCACCATTGGGCAGCATCTCCTTCATCAGCTTTAAAAAGCCCTTCCCCCTCTTCCACGATCATCTTCTTCTCCTTCTCTTCTCTGGCTACTATAGCCTTAGGTTCCTGCAAAGCATCCATTGGGAAATCCCTTCCTCCCATTTCCTCTGCGATTTCCAGCACCGGCCCAGGTCTTCCCTTTGGGCTGGCCATTCCCCTTTCTCTATTTCCCCACTATAAGTATGTGCATGATACTTATAGTGATGCTAGCATCTGCTTTAAAATGATGACTATTTAAAGAGTTTCATGATGATTATATTTTACTCGTTGGTTAGATGTGTTGTCGAGATCTTATTACTTGGATCTATTGATTTCTATTTTATGAATTTAGTCATATTTAGAAGACTAGATTTGCGTACGGATTTCATGGTTGAAATGTGTAAATGAGCTTATGCTTATTTACATAAATATGCATGTTTACACAGAAAGAAATTGCATGATGTTTCACACGGAGAGCCTCTTTTAAAACCATGGATGTTGCATGCTGTGTTTTCAAAATAGTAGCATCAGATCACCTACTAGGTATGAGAAATATTTACCTAAATATATTATTTTTATAGATTAGCTCCAAAAGGAGTAGATGAGGCATTGAAAAATGATAGTGCTATGATCAAATAAACGAAGAGGAGACAAACATAAATGTAAGTATATGATCTACTATTTGGACATATATCTGTAATCACTACATTTGGACCGTGTGCTATGACTGGATAGACCTGGGAAATATTTATGGTTTTCTTCATTTTTTAAAATCTCCTTATTCATCTTCAAATCAAATGACACTTAGGGTTTCCAAAATGAATTTAAGAATAAAATATTTTTCTGTTGCATTGCATTGTTTTTCTAAACGTGTTTTCAAATAGGGATCAATCCCGCCCTAGGAATTAGATATTGCATTTAAAAATGCATGTGAAAACCCGGGTCATCGCACTTGTAATGAGGCCCATTATAAATTATAAATTCTTTATTATTTAGTTTTAAATAGGTTGTAATAATGCAAGGCAAGTGTGGCGTATGGTAGCCCATACCTGATCATCATCAGATCCCTCACTGTGAGCATCTCTTAGTCAATTTTTTAGATAATTTGAATTTAGATGTTAGTATAATTCATATAGATTAGGACCATTCATTGATAAATGTTGCATCTTTACTTAGGATTATTGCATTAGAACACCTATCTAATGTTGGTTGGATATCATATAGGTTGTATTAGTTTGCGTTTGTATTGCATTGCATATTTATAGATTTATGATGGAATGGAATTAATGATAGTAAGGGTCCTATAAGAACCCTTATAAGATAAGGACTAAATTTCGTCACCAGTTCCTTGGCTCACGTAGGAATCAATCAATCTCCTTGTATGCCACAATCCCAACCCTTGAATATTAATTTAAAATTAAGTAGAAAGAGACTTAGGGTATTGACCTCATAGGACCATTTTAGAAGGACTAGATCTATTGTCACTCCAGTGGGTTTTGAGTAGTATGGTTATAGTGAGAATCTTAAAATCCAAGTAATTTTTCCATGCCTTCCATTGATATTAGTTAAGGTCTAAACACCACCTAACATGAGGATTGTATTAACACTTTTGAGCAGAACCTAATTGGTAAGCAGTAGTCAAATATGAATTGAGGAGTTGTCTAGATCTAGGTCTAAGAGGCTACCATCTATGCACTAAACAAAGCTAATCGAGTTACTACTTGATTAGTGCTTACTAGAATTTGATTATGCATCACGTAAAGTTAGAGTCAACATTTATATTAGGACATTTAGCTTAGGGTAGTTTATGCAAGGGCATCGATCTCAGAAATTAGAACTAACCCTTTCAACCTAGAGATTCAATACAACCTAAGAGAAGGGGAAAGAAACCAAGTTCCTATCCCCATGGTTGAACCACTAGCATAAGCTGATTGCAAGGCAAATAGAAATTTTTATGCACCTCTACAACTCAACACCCCATCCTGCATAGCTTTACCTCCTACAAATGACAACCACTTTGAGTTAAAGATAGGAGTCATTGAATTACTCCCCACCTTTTATGGTCGAGGCCGAGAAGACCCCTGCCTACATAATAAGGAATTCCTTGATATTTGTGCCACATTTAGGTTCTAAATTTTTTTGGACGATTCTATTAGGCTTAGGCTATTTCTGTTCTCACTTAAGGACAAAGCCAAGTTATGGATTAATTGTTTGGAGGTGGGTTCCATAAATATATGGGATCAATTATCTAAAAGAAGTTTTTGAACAAATTCTTCCCCATTCACAAAACTAATGCCTTTTATAGTGAAATTATCAATTTCTAACAAAAGGATGATGAACAGTATTATGATCATTGGGAATGATGGAATGAACTGCTGCAAAAATGGCCTCATCATGGATTTGAGAAATGACAGTAAGTTCAATACTTCTATGAGGCATTAATGCCTCAAAATATACAAATGGTAGATGCAGTGAGTGGAGGGACCCTCATGCTAAAAGTTGAGAGAGAGGCTTGGGAGTTCTTTCAGACATTGGTTGATAATTCCCAGTAATGGGACTATTCAAATAATAGAGAGACAACTAACTAGCCTCCAAAGAAAGGGGGTCTATATGAGATAGGAATTCACACAGATCTATCCTATAAGCTTGACTTTGCAGTTGAAAAATTGAACAAACTCGAGTTGAAAAATGGACAAGCTTGAAACTATGTTTCAATCTTTCATGGTTGTTACTTTATCCCATAAACCTCCATAAGAGGTATGCGCTACTTGTTTTAGTCAAGCCCACTTGACTTCAGCCTATCCATCCAATAAAGTACACCTTCAATATCTTATAGACCAAGCAAATGCATTGAACACATATCTCCAACCTAGCAACAACCCGTATTCTGTGACCTACAAGCTTGGATGGGCTAAGCATACCAATTTTTCCTGGTCAAAGAATAACTACCAAGGAGGGCCATCTATGAACTCCCTACCCAAAACGCCCCTCATAAAATTACAGTTCCCCAGAATCCACCTGGCTTTCAACAACCTTAGCAACAAAAGAAGCCATCTTTAGAGGAAAGCATGCACACCATGCTTGAAAAGCTTTTAAAAGATAATGATGACACAAAAAAGGCGTTACACCAGTTGCCAAATGAGAGTAAACATTTAGCCAATGTCAACTCTCAAGCCATAGCTAAGTTGGATATGCATGTAAGCCAATTGTCAGCTTAACTATATAATAGAGGAAAGGGCCAATTTGAGATAGGGTTAAGTTCTCACAACCTTAACCCTCATGAGTATGCTAAGTCTATAACCACCCCTATAAGCAGTCATCAGATTGATAACAAAATAGGGCAGGCTAAGGAAACTGTAGAGGAGAAAGAGGCAACCAAAATACAATAGAAAGAGAAAAGATAGAAAAACTCTACAGAACTTATAGTGGAAGCACCCTATGTGCCTAAAGCCCCTTTCCTTAGTTACTGAACAAGGCTAGAAAGGGAAAAAACTTCAATGAGTTAATGGAGGTATTTAAACATGTCCAAATTAATATTCCATTGCTCAATGCAATTAAAGACATCCCTACCTATTCTAAGTTCTTGAAATAGCTTTGCACAAGAAAAAGAAAGCTAAATGTACATAAGAAAGCTTTCCTCACTGAGCCGGTAAGCACTTTGATTCAACACAAGACCTCACTGAAGTATAGAGACCCAGGGTGTCCTACCATTTCCTGCATTATTGGAGATCATATCATAGATAGGGCATTACTTGACCTAGGGGAGAGTGTTAACTTGTTGCCATACTTCGTCTATGAGCAACTAAGACTCAGTGAATTAAAACCAACCAGTAACATGCTACAATTAGCTAATTGATCTGTCAAGATACCACGTGGTTTGGTTGAAGATGTCTTAATATAAGTGGACTAGTTCTATTACCCAGTTGATTTCATTGTACTGGACATCCAACCTGTATCTAATCTGATAGTCAGATTTTGGTCTTACTTGGACATCCATTCTTGGTGATGTCCAATGCCATTATTAACTATACGAATGGTGTAGTGAAATTGTCACTCGACAACATGAAAGTTAAGCTTAATGTCTTTAATGCCAATCAACAATATTTAGATCTTGATGATTCTTATAATATCAATTTGATCGAGAGTCTAATCAATCACATTCATCCACCATTATCCATCTCTAATCCACTAGAGGCTTGTCTAGTGCACTTTAATGAAGAATTTGATGTAGACAAGTCTATTGAAGAGGTAAACAAAATTCTAGAGGTTGCTCCAATCATGGATACCTCCAAGTGGGGCCCTTATGTGGAACCACTTCCACCTTCTAAATCTGTCCCCACACCCTCAATAGAGCAACCACCATCTTTGGACTTAAAACCCTTGCCTGACAACTTGAAATATTCATACCTAGGCCCATATGAAACCTTGCATGTGATAATGGCATCAGATTTATATATTGAAAAGGAGGGTAAGCTTTTAGATGTTCTTAAAGAACATAAAACTGCTCTAGGGTGGATGATAGCATAAGGGATTAGGGAATTCAAGGGTGGAGATCAAGACACTTAAGTAAATTTTGAAAAAATGACTATATGGGAGGATGTAATTCAAAATAGTAAATGGGAGATGAGAATGGAAGGGAATAAAATGGGAGAGAAAAGAGAAATAGATAATAAGAAAGTCTTAGGGGTGAAGGAAAAGGAAGAATTAGAAAGTAGGACCAAGGAGGTAACTTAAGAATGAAAGGAAGGGAATGAAACTAAATTAGAAGGTGGCTTTTAGTAGGAGGATGCGTGAACATAATAGGAAATTTTACTGGAAAAAGTATAGAAAATAAAAAGAAAAATAAGTAAAAGATAATGAATGAGTAGGAAAAGAAATTGATAGGAAAAATTAAAGGAAATTGGACAATTGGTGGAAAAATCTACGTTTTTTCATATTTAGAAAGTCCTAAGGAGGGTGGGGCAGGGAACCTAATTAAGTTTGTGTGTGTGTATGTGTGTGTACACATGTGTGTACGAGTGAGTGAGTGATTTAGAAACCCTAAGGTATATGGACCCTTGGATGAGATTGGATGGTTGAGATCTTCCTTTCCTTGGGGTTTTGATTTGAATTTTCAACATAGGAAAGGTGGCTAGAGTCTTGATCTTTTCAAAACTTTATTCCTAACCCTTATGGAATACCTACCTTTTCTTGAATGGATGGTATCCATTTATGGCATGTAAACCTTCTTTAAACTTCATCTTCTTTCCACTATTGGATTGAATTGCCCTAGGATGAATGGCCTTCATTCTTGTAGATCTTCATATACTCATGTGGACCAATTATGCTTCAGTGTCTTACATGGATAAGACATCCACTCATTGGTTGGTTCTTTTCCCTTTGGTTGAGTAGGAGAGAGAAAATAAGTAAAAATGTCTTCATGTGGGCCCCATTATTTCTTTTTCTTTTGAGAAGCTCTCATTATATATGATTTCGTTGTATGTGAATTCAGCTTCCTCCTTAAGCTTCCAAAGGTGGTGACTTGTATGCATTTATGCTCCAATTGAGAAATTTTCACCTTTTCACCCTCATTTGAGTAGAAGAAGTACATAGGATTTTGGTGTAGATTTGAAATTACTTCCAAGTGCATGAATCAATATAGTAATTTACAATTAGATGTATTTATTTAGATATATCCACAATAGGTACAACATCTAATAGATTATTTACCTTATCAATGGACTTGCCTATATCAAAATTTCCATTAAAGTGTGCTAGATATGCTTCACGTGTGTCTAGAACAAATGATGGTGGGTTAGCATATTGAATTAGACCTTCAATTAAATTAACTATGTAGGATTCATTTAGGTATAGATGCTAGTGATTAGCATTAAAAACATTGAGCTTTACTTTTATATTATCGAAGGACAACTTCATCACACCATTTCTACAATTGATGATGGTGTTGGACGTTGCCAAGAATGGATGTCTAAGAATTTATAGGATCTGACTGTCGGGGTCTGACATAGGTTGGGTATCGAGGACAATGAAATCCACATGAAAATAAAACTGGTCCTCCTATATTAAAACATCCTCAATCATACAACATGTAATTCTTATTGGTCTAACTACTAACTACAAAGTAGTATTGGTCGGTTAAAGGTCACTGAGCCCAAGTTGCTCATAAATAGAATATGGTAATAAATTTACTTTAGCCCTTAAATCTAATAGTACCCTATAAATGGCATAATCTCTAAAAACACAAGAAATGGCAGGACAACCTGGATCTCTAAATTTGGGAGGGGTCTAGTGCTAGATCAAAGAGCTCACTTGCTTGGCTAAGAGGACTATCTTTTGCAAATTAAGCTTATGCTTTTGTGTGCAGAGCTCTTAGACAAATTTAGCATAGGTAGGAATGTCTTTAATAGCATTGAGTAATGGGATATTGATCTACTCATGCTTAAACACATCCATTATGGCATGGAAATTAATTCCTTTCTTTGCCTTGTTTAAAATTTGATGGAATGGGGCTTTAGGCACATAAAGTGCCTCCACTATACTTGTAGATGGATTAGGAGGTTTCTGTAGGTTCTCCTTCTCCTTAATTTTAGCTGGTTCATTCTCCACTAAGTTTTTCTTAGTCTACACTAAGTTATTATCAACTTGACGACCACTCCTAAAGGTAGTTATGGACTTTTCTTGCTCATATGGTCTACTTGAACTTGACCCTATTTCAAACTGGCCTTTAGGGTTTGGAATTGGTTGAGTGGGAAATTGTCCCTTTCCTCTATCATTCAATTCAATAGATAATTGGCTCATTTGTATATCTAGTTTGGATATAGCTTAAGAATTGACATTAGGTGATGCTTGACTCTCATTTTTATAACTGGTGGAGGGCTTTGTGAGTCTCCTCATTTTGTTTTAAGAGTAACTAAATATTGTCCTTGACTGACGATTTCTTTGGTTATTGAGGAAGCTGAAAACCAGGTGGCTACTAGGGAACTAAAGTTCTGTGAAAGTTTTGTGCAAGGGGTTCATAGATACACCTCCTTGGTAATTGTTCTTCGACTATGAAAAATTAGGATGCTTAGTCCATCCTAGATTTTAAGTCTCAAACTATGAATTATTGCTACAGTTATGATATATGTGTAGAGCATTTGCATGTTCTAAAAGATATTCAATGTACACTCTATTAGATGGACTAGTTGTGGTTAAGTGGTGGAAGTTTCATGGATACATTGACAGCCATGAAGGCATCTAGTATTGAAACAAATTTTTGGAACATATTTTTCAACTTTGTCCATATGTCCAACCAAGAAATCAAGCTTATATGATATATCTATGATCACCCCTATTTCATAAAGGCCTCCTTTCTTTTGAGGCTAGGCATTTCTTTCTCTTCTATTAGAATAATCCCATTGTTGAGAATTCTCTACTAAGGTCTCAAAAAATTCTCTAGCATCTATATCATTTTTCAGCATAGGGGCCCCTCCATTAGCCACATTCACCAGTTGTCTATTTTGAGGTGTAACTGCCTCATAGAAGTACTGAACTTGTTGCCATTTTTCAAATAAATGGTGGCGATAATTTTGTAACAATTCATTCCACCTTTCCCAGCATTCATAATATTGATCATCTTCTTTTTGCTGAAAATTGATAATCTCCGTCCAAAGGGCATTAGTCATAAGGATGGGTAAGAATTTGTTCAGAAACTTTTTTAAACAATAGGTTCCATGTGGAAAATGGAACCAACCTCTGAAGAATTCAGCCATGATTTGGTCTTATTTTTCAATCAAAATGGAAACAACCTAAGTCTAATAGAATCATCCAAAACATTTTGGAACTTGAATGTATTGCAAATATCAAGGAATTCCTTAATATGTAGGTATGGATCCTCTCTCTCTCTCTTGACCATAATATGTTGAAAGTAACTGAATGACTCCAGGTTTAAGCTTGAAGTGGTCTACATTTGTGGGTGGTAAGGTGATGCATGATGGACTATTTAACTAGAGCTGTGCATAGAAATCTATAATAGGCTTATGCTCAATTATAGTTAGTGAGTCTACCATGGGTTTAGGAATTTGATTTCTTACGCCTTGCCTATTGGTACGTTCAATCTTAGGATTAAATGGTATTAATTCTATGTCCTGAGATAAATGACCTTGCATGCACTAAGATGAACTTATATATGTATGATGCAACCTAACTATATGCTACTTCAAACTCTAAATGGCGCATAGTCAATCCCTAAATGGTTTTATTAATGAGCTGTTTGATAATCTTTATTAATGTGTAGGGTGGTAGCTTTTAAACCTAGATCTAGGCAGCTCCTCCTTTTTATCTAGGGTCGACTACTGCATACTAGTTTGATTCTACTCTAAAGCGGTTAATAAATTCTAATGTAAGCAGGCATTAGACCTCAACAAATGTCAATGAAAGGAGCAAGAAAATCATATGGATTTTAGAAACCCACTACAACCACGACTTAAAAGCCATTGGAGTGATAATAGATCTCCTCCTTCAAAAAGGATCTTATGAGCTTCAAACCATAAGTCTCTTGCTACTTCATTTTAAATTAAGCTTTAAGGGCTAAAATCTCAAACATACAAGGAATTAATTTGATTACCTTGGTGGGCAAAGGATCTGGTGATGAAATCCAATCCTTATCTTATGAGGTTTCCTGCAAAGCCCTTACTATCAATGTGAACATCCACCATAAAGCAATTAAACATGCAATGCAATTATAAAGAAAGGAAACTAATGCCTACCTATATGCCATCTAACAAAGGGTCCACACCTTAACAAACAAGACACTATTACTAGACAACCTATGTCTTAGTTACAAACGAGCTTAGGCAAACCTTTGTTAAATAGCCACAGTCTAATGCAATATCCCTAAATAAGATGCAACAAATAAAATGAATGACCTTAAACTATATGAATTACACTACCATCCAGCAATGTAAATTATAGTAAATGCAACTACTCTAGGAAAATAAAAGAGAGTGAGGGAACTTAAAGTGAGGTTTTTGATGAAGATCAAGTGTGGGCCACCATACCCCACACTTGGCCTATATTATTACAAACTATTAAAAGAAATAATTGCAAATTATAATGGGGCCTCACTACAAATTCTCTCAAAAAATTAGAAAACCCTATTTTAGGAAAGCAAGGAAATACTAATTAAGTTGATTAAGCTTTGGACCACAAGATTGTCACTGTTCCTTTTTCCAAATTTAGGAAAGCAAAGAAATATGTAAATTTTTGAGAAATTAGCAAAACACATAAGAATGATGCAAAAACCCTAATATAATGCAACCTATATCTATGACTAAAGATAAGCAATCTAAACAAAGATTCAACCACATTGTGATTGCCTGACAATGGCACCAAAAACTTGGTGCAACTTTAAAATTTCTAGCAAGTGCATGAGTCAATGTACTAATTTTCTTGAAAGAGAGGTCGATCCCAAGAGGAATCTCATAGTTTTGTATATTGATTGGATTTTATTTAGATCACTTAACCTAGCCAAAGGGGGATTGTTTGGATTAAACTACAAAATTAAATGACATGGAAGAGGAAACATACATGGAAGAGGAAACATACATGTTGTGATGATCTATGCTCTGTCACTTGATCTTTATGTAGTGTACTGCTGTAATCAATTTTTCCATACTTGTCTTAGTTATTCTTGAACACAATACTCCACAGTCATTTGTAAGTTTACAATAATTATATAGTTTTACTCCTCAAGATTCTGAAAATATCCATTGAGTTCTGCCCACCTTAGAAAAAGAGAAGCATGCAGTGAAGGCTTAGCAGTAAGAGGGTTATACATCTCATTAAACTGAGTGCTGGAACAAATTCCCTTAGCAATAAAACATGAAATGACCAAAATGATTGGAAACTCAAGAAAATTATAGAAGAATATCATAAGGCCTTATGTTATATTTCTTGAGTTTCCTTATTTGTAAGTCAATCTGCCAAGGCTGAAAAAGACTATCAAATGGACTAAAGTACTAGTACTTCTATTAAGTTTTTAATGGGCTAGATTCCATTTTCCACTATGCTCACTTCCAATTAGATAGATGAATAGGAGTAACGGGATCTCATGGAACATAATCCAAGATAATCAAGATCATATCTCGTCAAAACATTCCAACATGGCATCATGAAATAGGTTGCTATATCATTTCAATGTTGTCAAGGCTTTTATGACTTAACTATAAATTGGAACCTAATAGATGTTCTTAATAGATTATAAAAATGATCACATTATTCAGCTTAAGGTTCTGGGAGAACTTCCATTCGCTGCCTAATGGAATTTAATAATGTTGACCTTATTTCTTTATTGTGTAAACATATTTCTTAGATAATATCATAAGTTGTTCACCCATAAATCTGAATCTTCTTTTGTCTGGTTCCCAGGTACCTATTGGATGGTGCTATAGGCTTATTGATGTTCCTATGAGCAATTGCCTCAATAGTGGAATAAACAAAATCTACATCTTGACACAGTTCAACTCTCAATCTCTCAATTCAAATCAATGCTTAAATCTTCTTCAATACACTTCAATGATCATAGCCCACTCTATGATATCATGCATGTGAAACCAAGGAAGATAATCAAAGAGAAAGATATCAAGATGATGGGAATGAAATCAATGGAAAGGTGAGGAATCAAGGAACTTCACAGACAAATAACTTGATCCAAAGGATATGGCTATCACTGTAAGAGATTTGTGGATCTTGAATACAAGGTTCTAAAGCTTAAAACTAGAAGTAAATAAGCAAGGAAAACAAGGAACCAAACCAAGGAAAGAGATGCATAAAACAAGGAATCAAAGCAAATAACCAAGGAAAGAAGCAAGAAATGAAGATCAACCAGGAAATTGCTTTCCAAAACAAGGAAGGAGGCATGGAATGACAAGGAAGAATAGCTAAAAAAGGGAGGCATGGAGCACCTTGAAGGAGCAGCCAAGTTAGTGCATTGAAACATTTGGATAGCATGAAGGGGGGATGTGTGGAAGGTTAGTTAGGAGGAGGCATCTCCACCCTTCTATGCATCAACTTGGAAGCCCAAGGTACCTTTATATACTTGGTTTCCCTTCTAATTTGATAATGTGGGATTTTAAGGAATTAGAAAGGGGGGAGGCACCACTTTTCAGAGAAGGTGGCATGGAACTCCTTCCCTTATAAGTCTTTCATGTGGAGGGTGGGAAAGAGAGGGAAAGGTGGACAAATAGAAAAGGAGAAAAGATCCTTGAAGTAACATGCATATCTTCTAGGTGATAATCTCAATAAATCCTTGTTAATTATCCTTGAAAAATTATGTTTTTAGGATGGATAATTGCTTGAAATCTTCATCCAATATTGTGGCACCATGTGGCATTGACTTAAGTGGCTTAATCCCTTGGCTTCAAGGCTTGAATGGCTTGTCATCCTCTAGCATGGCTTATCTGGCTTAGGTGCCTTGCATGCATGGCTCCAAATATCATGCAGGATGGTGAAATTGCATGTCTTTTGAATGGGCCTATTTTAGTCACCTTTGGAGCTTTCAATTAATTTCTTGCTTGCCCTAAGATGATCTTGAACTTTGATTGAGCTTTGAAATGATGAAAATTAGTGCTTGGCTCTCTATTTTGAACTTGACCGTAAATTCTCATCTTAATTTATCTCCGCTGTTGGATCATCTTCTCCACACCTACAAAAGAGTAAAAACCTTAATTAAATCCTATAAAGATTATGATTATTTACATACATAACCTGGATTAGCTCTTGAACCTGCTAAACATCAAGTTTTTAAAAATGCATGCGTTATGAATTTTGAAAAAACACTAGGATAATACCCTACAACTTATAACACATGAACTACTAATTGTGTACTTTTGATACAAAATTGGACACTTATCAGGTTTTTAACTTTTCTAACTTGATAATGCCACATAATGATCATTTTGAACACCCAGGACTTTATTTATGGCATGTTTACCCATCATGTAGCTTGGAATGTGAAATTGCTCTTTTCGGGGGGGTCAAATTGATAATTTTTACATTTATCATAGTTGTAACCCTAAAACTACAAATTAGGAGAATTAATTAGTAATAATTAATTGATTTCTAATGCTAAAACCTTCTAAACATAGGGATATGTATGTAATATTTCTATGTCTATCATTTAACAACAAAGATAGCCTATATAATTTCCTAGGTTTCGTATAACCCTTCAGATTCAATAAACATATAGAAAATTAAAGGTAATATTTAAATAATGAATCTTGAAAATTGACCACATCAAATAAAACTAGAATCAACTAAAAATTTTGCATGTTGAAAAAATAAAAATTATTCATTACACTCTCAAAAGAATAAATGGCTGTGAAACTCACATAGATTATAAGTCTTCACTAATTTTCTTTAGGATATTTAAAGTCATAACTACTTATTAATCTAGACTATACACATACAACTATGTGTCTAATTGTAATATGAGATTAGCTTTCATGAGGTACTTTAGAAAATGAGCAAAATAATGAATTAATCATATACAATTTTATTACTAAGCTAAATATGGTAATTAAGATTATCCATCAGAAAATCCAATTCTCATCATTGTATAGAAGCTAACCTAAAAATTGAAAAGATTTTCAAAATAGCACACATTTTCAATTTTCATTCATTTTTAAATTTTCTTCCAAAACTTTTCTTCATTTTTATGAGAAAACAACTACAAATATACTTGAATTTTCAAGAATTCCACACCCCCCAACCTAGTGAAACATTGCCCTCAATGTTTAAGGAGTAGGATGATGATAATGAATTGAGAAATAAAGGAATGAGGGGTGTAGAAAAAAAAAGTTTTGAAAACCAATGGTATATAAATATTACAAATGAAATTTTTTCAAAGAAAAAAACTTACAAACATTGAAACTTCCCTAAAGGTCCCATACAAAATAGGCTAGACAAGCCTTTGAAAAGGAAGGGTGAGTAAATTATCTTGCATTTTTGAAATTTTCATTTTAACACTAAGCAAGACACAATATATCTCTGGTTGCTTCACATAATTAGAGACAATCTTAGGAGCTTAATGCCACCTTTGTGGAAAAGGGGCAAGGATGTGATATGGGTTAATGAGTGGGAGGTTTTTCTTATCAACAAATTT
Source organism: Warburgia ugandensis (assembly GCA_035236585.1). Taxonomy (NCBI): domain Eukaryota; kingdom Viridiplantae; phylum Streptophyta; class Magnoliopsida; order Canellales; family Canellaceae; genus Warburgia; species Warburgia ugandensis. The sequence continues at coordinate 53,872,563 of CP141133.1, read as the reverse complement.
ATCTTCTTTTTTTAAGGGGTTTTCACACTATTTTATCCATTTAAGGACTAGATTTCTCAATTATTTTACCACTATGAAGAATGATGATTGCCTTTGTTTATTCTAGGTTTGTAGTTGAAGAACCAATCACACCTCCCAGATGCACATCATTAGGGTTTACATTCAATGGGGAGGAAATTGCCCACTTTTCAAGGGTCTGCAGCATTTGAGACATCATGTCTTTTAAGCCATTCATGAATTGTTCAAATCGTGCATTTTTCTTCTCCTAGTTTTGGATAAACTGATGAAAGTGATCCTCCACTTACCTCTTAGATGGGGGTATATAGGGTCGAAGAATAGGTGGTTCTTGTTGTGGTTAGTAGAGGGCCTATGAGACATTAACACTATATCTATTTCTCCAACTATAAGTATGATGATTTCTTCACATAGGATTATATGTCTTAAAAGAAGTAGAAAAAGGTCAGTCTTAAGAATGGGTTGTTCATGAAGCACATCTTGGAATGAAGGAATGGTGGGACATATCTGCGTGGGGTGTATTTTTCTTTCACAAATACCACACACCTATTTGACCTTCTTAGAGGAAATTTTTCTCATTTTCATGGCCTCACCCTTTCTTGTTAAGGATGCTATCTTTGCATTAAGGTTATCTTGTTCAGTTATGACATAGATGCCTCCCATAGCGAATGTGGTGGCAAACTTGGGTTCATCTGAATATTCAACTCCTTCTAAATTGGTCCATGTTTGTGCACTCTCTACTAGCCATTCTGAATACTCTTTTTGCTTTTCATTGCACATTATTTATACTAATTGGCATATATTAGAATTAAGTCCTTCATATAAGAAGCTGATGATATGCTAAGATACATATCCATGATGTGGACAAGTTAACAACAAATCTTTAAACCTTGTCCAACACTAATAAAAAGTCTCTGTCTTTTTGTGTAAAATTCATTATATTTTACAGAAAGTATTTGTCATATGTAAAGGAAAGAACCTTGTCAAGAATTTTATAGTTATTTCTTGCCATGTTCGTGTAAAACCTAGTGGTAGTCAATTAAACCACATCTTTACTTTTTCCTTTAAAGAAAAAGGAAAAAGTTCGAGCTTAACTATGTCTAATCCTAAATTTTGTGAACTCTGAGTAATGATTATTTCATCAAGTTCCTTTAGATATAAGTAAGGACTCTCACTATCTAACTCATTAAATTTAAAGGAAGTAATTGAACTATGCTAATTTTGAGGTAGAATGACACGTGAAGGTGGATGGTATAATTAGGCTGTAAGTACTCTCTTAAAGTTCATTCATTAGGATTATGGTTATTTCAATTATCCTAAAGTGATATGTCTTGGTCTCATTCCCTGTTATATTTCCTTCTCCTACTTCGAGGTATTGAAGAGTGATTCCTCATGGATGTATGTCATCATTAAAGAGAGGTGGATGACCATTAGCATCAAAGAAAGGATTATACATCCATGAGGAAACATCGTCGTTATCCAAGATGAGCGGTGGTTCATCATCATTACAGAGTGGATTATTCCTCCATGGGAGAATATTATCTTTGTTAATGCTAGGGTGTGGATTACTCCTTTGATAAGTGTGTAGATTAGTCACTTAATGCAAATGATCATGTTATTGTCTTTCCTTTATTATTATTATTATTATTATTATTATTATTATTATTTTATAAGTTTGTGAGAAGAAAACTAACTAAATGATGCAACCTAATCTCTAGAATAATGTATAGACAAAGAACACAATCAAAGAATCCCTAAGGTTAATAAGTTAAAATATTTTGATTTTCTTAAATTTCTGTAGGGAAATAGCTTTTAGATTAACCTAATCTAGATAGCTCCTCTCTTTCAAACTTGTTCTATTGCTTACCATTTAGATATTTGCTAAATCAATTGGTTCACACCCTCCATAGTTAGCCGTAGGTAATCTAAGTAATAGAATGTGTTGACAAAGCTAGTCATTTAACAACTAATGCAATGCTTAAGTGCAAGGCTACTGGAGTGACAATAGATTGCCTCCTTCTAAGAGGGTCCTATGAGTTCGAAAGCTTATCTTTTCTAACTAATTTTAATTAAATTTTTGGAAGGATTAGGATGCAGATAAAGGCAATGATTAACCTAAGTGAGCCAAGAGGTGATGAAGAAATCCACCCTCGATCATGTAATGCATGATGCCCTCACTATTTAGTTTAATTCACCATGGCAATTCGATCAATATATATATATATATATATATCACCTTAAAGCAACTAAATGTGTCCTAAGAATGCAAGAAAAGACAATAACCTAATGCAACAACCCTATAAAGTATGTAGAAATTAAAGATGAATGCTACCTATATGCATTTAAGCTACCAAACAAATATGTAAAATAAATTAATAAGCAAAACCTAGACTATGAAATGAAATATGTGAGGTAAACATTACAATAGGGGCTTGGATTTAATTCTTCTCATACAAGGATAAATCATTTATAAACCACTTACACTTCCATAAAAGGATGGTTTTACCCTTTACCTATACTATTACAACCTTTTTTATTTGCAATTAAAGTTCCAATACAATTCACACTCACTAAAATTTCACTAGAGGCCCATTTTGCATGGTTTTTCATGCAAAAACTTGGGGAAATTCATCCTAAGACTAAGGGGGAGATGGGTTTGGAGGGGTTTTGGGCATACTTGGTTCATGGCCGGGTTTTTTCCACGTTTTCTCCTCTTACCTGCCTCTTCACGATGGGTTTTTCCCAAGCTTTTGGGCTGCCATTGGAGGCGCCTAAGAGCTATATTTATAGAGCTCGAAGAGGGTTCTGGAGGGGGTTCCTACCCCCATGGAATGGCGGTGGAGAAACCTCCAGAATGGTAGTGGTTTCTCCCCTGCACACCGGCGTTCTAGAATCCTCCAGGAGGTTTGGGAAGAAGAGGGGTGCCCGTATCAAAATGGGTCCCCATTTTCTCAGGCCAAATCCGTTTTTGAATTAATTTACACTTTTTCCCTTGAACTTCAAAGGGCCATATCTTGCTCATTTTAACTCCGTTTTGGGTGATTTTGGTTTTGTTGGATTCCTTTTTCTGAGACGCACCTAAGGGTACTATTCTCAGGACCAAATTGCTGGGTCTAGTCAGGGTGAATGGTAAAATAACCAAAATACCCTTATATCCAAAAAAGGGAACTTTTCATTTCCTATAGAATGTCCAATTCATTTTTGTTAAATAGCGTAAATTGCTCGGGCATTACATTATTACCCCCTTAAAAGAATTTCATCCTCAAAATTTCACAAATCCTCTTCTTCAAGTCAGTTGTCTTCTTGATAAGACATATTCAGGACTCCCTCGAACTAAGAAAATTCCCATACTTCTGTTGTCGGCGAATCCATTATTTCGTTATCCAATACTCTAGTTGGGTTAATACTTGGAGTAGTGTTGTCCTTAAAATGCTAATCATACTATCTTGTACCCAATCCTCAGCACGTTCTCAATTTATCCTTGTTATAATTCCTTCCACAAGGCCTTGCACATATATATTGCGTCAATATATCTCATCCGTTTTCTTTAAGTACATATGGGCTGCTTCCGCTGCGTACTCTGATACATAGTCCCATGCATGCCAGTTTATCATTACAGGTTTCTATCTGTATTACCCATCCTTAGATGCTCATATTCCTTTTGATCATGTATAGGATAGTCTCCTTAGATGACCATACTCTCCTACTCATATAAATTATTTCATACTTCTTTGAGATCATATGATCTTATTCCTCCTATTTCATTTTGAATATCATAGGATAATCCCTTTTTCTTCTTGTCTTTCATCTAGTGATCTCTTCCTCATCCACATCTCCTTTTAATGGTTGGTAGTATGTCATTAGTAAGAGTAAAAAAAAGTTACATTCTTTCTATTGTGTCTAACTTTGCTTCTTATCTTTTATATTTGTCCCCAAGATACTCCACTAGCTAATATGGTATTATGTGCCCTACAGCCAAACCCTCGATTAACTTCGAATTTCGACTGTCTGTCGCTTTTCTACTATAACTTAGGCCCTCAACCCATATTATATTCAAAATAAAATAATTCAAGTAGCATCCTCCATCACTAATACTATCTCATATTACGATTAGGATATCCGAACTGTACATCAAGTTTCATAGAAGCTGAAGTCATCAAATTTTTTTCTCCCTAAAGCGTTTATGTAAACTCATGTAAAATGTTTTATGGTTAATTCATCATCATGGGTCAAATGTTCTCGTCCAGAGGCCTATCTCACTATTCACATCAATTTGTCATTAGGATTTCCAAACATGTTCCCATTTATGCAAAAGGTTTCTTATTCATAACTGAGTACCCTTACTAGGTCATGGTTGAATCCGTTGTCATCATCCTCTTTGTCCTTTCTTTGCTTGATGGCTTTCTTTGTAATCTTTAAGTCCAAAAGTTCTATACTCAATCTAGTAAGGTTAGTTCTCAGGAAATTCCTTCAATTTATTTTTCGTACTTGGCATATGCACATAACAACTAACTTTTTGTCTAAAGGCAACGTAACATCAAATCTCACCTTATAATGTGTTGGCCACCTCAAGTTTTCTCCTTCCATTCCTTATATCAACATGTTGTTCAATCTTTTATTACTGCGTTAACGTCAACCATTTAGTCTTAATTGTCAGGGGGTATCATAAGTAGTGGTTTTCTCAATTCCTCAAATTTTATCTTTCAAGTGCCTACTCATACTTAGCTTATAATAGCAATTTTCGTTCAGTAGCTACTACATCAAGTTATGCTGAAGCTGTTAATTCATCAAATTTGAAAAACACTCAGGTAAGCATGGAACATTTTTGTAGACATATAGAAAGAGAATTTATTCGATTACCTGTTGATCTCTGTTCAGATGTATCTATGTCATAAGCTTCAAGGGTCTCTAAAGTGATCGGTACATATATGCCTTTCTTTTCAATCCACGTCAGCAGTATTTTTCAGACCCAAAGTGATTTCTATGGTTTGTCATGGTATCTATTCAGGTTTAGAAAAATTTGTCTCATTGGTGGACACAACGCCTTTCACGGCGCCTCAATCGGAGCCCTAGAACCCAAGTTATGGGCATTTTAATATCAAGTGTACATAGAAGGCCATACGAGGTGGAAGCCCAGGACGCTAACACGTCCCGTGTCAGCGACGAGCGCCCCAACGGGCGCGTCTGCAAAGGCACCGACTTTCGCCCATCTTTTTCGTTTGAGGGCACGTCCACAGATGCGCCCGCTGGTTTCTCTCTAACACGGTCGACACGTTTTCGTCCCATGGTGACCGAGGCATCCCAGGGACGCCCTAGTTCGACCCTGTCGAACCACTACACCCCAGGCACCGTCCCTGGGTCCTTTGTGGCTCTCTAGAGGCTCGTTTTGCATGGTTTTTCATGCAAAAACTTGGGAAAATTCATCCTAAGACTAAGAGGGAGATGGGTTTGGAGGGGTTTTGGGCCTACCTGGTTCGTGGCCGGGTTTTTTCCACATTTTCTCCTCTTGCCAGCCTCTTCATGATGGGTTTTTCCCAAGCTTTTGGGCTGCCATTGGAGGCGCCTAAGAGCTCTATTTATAGAGCTCGAAGAGGGTTCTGGAGGGGGTTCCTACCCCCATGGAATGGCGGTGGAGAAACCTCCAGAATGGTAGTGGTTTCTCCCCTGCACACTGGCATTCTAGAATCCTCCAGGGGGTTTGGGAAGAAGAGGGGTGCCCGTATCAAAACGGGTCCCCATTTTCTCAGGCCAAATCCGTTTTTGAATTAATTTACACTTTTGCCCTTGAATTTCAAAGGGCCATATCTTGCCCATTTTAACTCCGTTTTGGGTGATTTTAGTCTTGTTGGATTCCTTTTTTCAAGACGCACCTAAGGGTACTATTCTTAGGACCAAATTTCTCGATCTAGTCACAGTGAACGGTGAAATGACCAAAATACCCTTATCTCCAAAAAGGGAACTTTTCATTTTCTATAGAATGTCCAATTCTTTTTTGTTAAATAGCGTAAATTGCTCGGGCATTACAATCTATGACCTAGAATCATCTATTCCTTTTTGAGTTTAAGCTAGAACACTCTACACACACTCCAAATATTCAACCAATTCTAGACCTTATCATATTATTATATTTTAATTATTTCTACAATGATCTACCCTCTAGAACCTTCTTGATTTGGACTCAACTCATGGGCTTATGGGTCATCATGCTTATAGAGGTTTATGGGCCATTATATCCAAAGGCTCATGGGCCACTCATGGACCATTATGTCCTACATCATTTAGTACAGCAGATTTGGCTATTTTCATGCTTAAAGTAGTAACCATGCTAGCCTAATTTTCTTTTGGCTAGGGTCAAAGTGATCTTATCCTCTAACTAGTACTGTCACTTACTAATTTCAAATGTTTTAATGCCATAAAAAGTTAATTTAGAAATTAATTAAATTTAAAAAAGTTAGATTCATCCTTAGTATTGTAAAGTTCAACAAATTTTAAATTAAGTATTGTAAACTTCAACAATTTTTAAATTAAGTTCTCAAGAAACCATTTTTCAAGAAGGTGATAGTAGTTTAAATTTGAATTTTGAGTTATAAGGGAAATAGTAAGTGGTGGGACTACTGTTGGATATGTGATCTTTAAACCTAATTTTAAATTTCAAGTTAGTTTCTCTTAATTCAATTCACTTCATTGCCTCTTGTTAATTTAATATGTTTCATGCACTAGTTTAGTTTAGAATTGTCTGATGCTTTATCTTCTCACTATATTCACATTTTCTCCCTTTTTCCCTTAGCACGAAGTTGTTGAGCACTACAAGGAGATGTCTTGGTTAGTTTCTATATTGATTTGAGTCTATTTTCCATTTTGTTTTTCCAGAGATAATAAGTCTCATATTTCCTAACTTGTAGTCACCCATATCCTAATCTTATCCTATTACGTGTTGACTTTCCTCATCTACAGAAATCCATAGAATTCCCTTCCTTTCTCTTGTATATACCTACTAATTTTAACTTTCTATTGATTTTCATAGAGATTTCAACGAGAGGAAAAGGTCCAATTAAGTTCATTGTACCTAGATGTCCTCTATTTCTTGAATTAAAACTTTCAACCAAAAAGGCAATCTAATAGCTATAATAGGGACTTGAACTATAGACCAAAGGCATACAATTTCACTCTATACTAGTTGAGCTAACTTTCTTATGTTGATGAATTCATGTGAAAATAAATGTTTGCATTTTATAAATTTAGGTCATTACCCAACCATCCAAAAGCAATTTGCTCTCTCTTTCAATTATGTCATTACAATAAGTTTTTATGTAGAGCCTATAGACTTTACTAAAAAGAGCAATTGAGGGATATCTTTTGGTTAATTTTTTGAACTGTCAATGAAGAGGTTGATAACTTGGCTTACGAGATTGAGTTCTTCAATATGAGCTAAGAATAAGAGTTTATGTTCTCTTTATAATGCCCTAGGTGTTTGAAATACAATTTTAGTTTTTTAAATTCAATTTGAAAGTTGGGATCCCTAAGCCTTTTGCTTCTAAGGTTCCTTAGTCCTTGATTCTAGTCTTTCCATGTTGATTTGTAAGGTTTTTGGTAGTGGAGTATATAAGGATATACTTAGTAGATAAGACTAAAACTACAAACTCAAAGACTATGGCATAACAGCATACATGCACTCAATGATTTTGAAATTATATTTCTATACAAGAAAACTACATGACAAAATTCTTGTTTGCCATTCCATTCCATGCAATGCATCATAGCACATCCTTTGAGGTTTCAACTTTCATTAGCACATTTGCCAATATGGTCATGAGTACTCATCTATCAACCGTAAATCCAGATTAATCTATTGAAACATCATCTCACCCTTAGGAACATCGAGAAACAAAATCTTGTGGGATCCAAACTATGCTTACTGGGTCTATGGATGTCTTAAAAGTATACCATGAGACACCTATTGCAGAACCTACCATAAATTGAGAAAAATGGCAACTTTCGAGCATTGGGTTCCTACCATCTCTTGTGGTAGGAGACCAAATGGCCAACCTTTACTAACTTCTTAACATAGCTCCCACTAAACTCATCAGCCTATCTCAAATCTCAAATCCTAAATATGACTATACCCTCAAATGTTTTACAAAACTTTCAAGGAAAACTCATCCATGCACTTAAAAAATAATAGATAATGTATTAGTACTTTTTCAAGCAAACTTAAACATGCAAATCTTAACTCACATCACAGCATACTTTCAAGCTAAATCAACTGTCAATGAATTGTCTTGGAAGCTAATTTCAAAATGTCAAAACCTAGGCATAAATTTGTGCCAAAATAGAACATGGCTTAGCCTTAATTAATAAGTTAGAACTTGCCATTTTTTAGACATAAAAGCAAGCTCAAATATCAACTTGACTTAGGTTTTCAAAACCTAGTTTTTCTATAGTTTAGTAGTTTGCTAAAAAACTCATCCTATAAAGCCTCAATATTGGAGTTTCAAAACATGACTTTTAGATATGATTTACAATTAAAAAAGTTATCGTTATAATAGTACAAGTTTCAATCCAAAAACCATTCTAAAATTGTAGTTAAAATCTTTCAAAATCAATATGCTAAAATCATTGATTTTCACGAACATAAAGCAACTAAAAAATGTTAACTTTCCAGATTTCAATTAGAATCAAGTAAAATCTAAAAACGCATATTGTCATTCTAAAACAATAGTATCATGATAAAACCAGAAGAAAAACATGTTAAATACATGATTATTATCAACATTTTAAACAAAGCATTATGCCTCACTTTTAAATTAAAAAAAATGTCTCTTCAAGAATTATTTCTAGCTAAAAATCAAATATGATGAATACCCAATTGCATGTTAGAAACCACACCCATGCAAACAAATAACCAAGTACTATTTGAAATAATCATGGGACACTAATTGTTTGTGAAAAGTAACATTTGAATATACTATCAAACAACATAAACTTCTACCACTATGATTTTATGCTATAGGATGTTCCTAACATTCATGAAAACCATGCTAAATAAGCATCTATGGCCAGTCATGGATCCATACTAAAATGTCATCAATAGGGTATGAAAAAACATGCTAAATGGAAAATCCTAACATGAATACCATAAGTCAAGGCATCTTTACATGGCATAACTCTCAAGGGAAAACTTCTAACTTGTGTATGTATAGCATGGTTCAAGAAGTATTTTATATAGTATAAGACATGCTCAAATAAACTATATTAGAAAATGAATTCATGGAAAATAAAATTTCCCAAACCAAGAATATCTCTTGCTAAGAAAGCATCTTCAAGCATGCATGAACTCCACATAGAAACATCTCAAATAGATTATCAACCATAAGCTAATTTGCATCCAAAAATTGGGAATAATCCATGGAGTATTTCCATCGTTCAAAAAATTAACAAAGCATCACAAAGTAATGCAAAGACTCATAGAAAATGTGTCAAAACTTAGTATTTTTAGACCATCTACCTCACAGTCGAAACTCGCGTAAGAGTCTAACATTTTCCCTCACTTTTCATTTTCTACTTTTTGGGTTATTCCTCTATAACAAATTGGTATAAAGCTGGGCGTTCACTAGTTCTCCCTAATCTTCTCCTCTCTCTCTCTTGCTCTCTTGCTCTCTTGGATGATTTTAACTAGACTTCCTCAGGGTGGGACCCTTTTAATACCACTTTCATTTGGTTTCCTTATTGTCCAAGGCAGCCTACAACTTTCCAAGTAAAAAACATCTTTCTTCTTGCCACTTCCATTCAGTTGCTTCCTGTCTAACACCATCCTAGCCTCTTTCTAACTCTTCATCCTTTCACTTTCCTAACTAATTCATTGACTCCTAGATTTCCATGGACGCTACCCCATATGTAAAAGGATACTAAGCAAACCAAGAAACTCACACTCCTTCCAAGGTGGAGCTGTTTGGTTGCTTCAGTGCAAGGTAGAGCTTGAGTCAATGGACCCTATTAGAAAAAGCTTTTATCCCAATTCTCCTTATGGGCTAGTTCCACTTCTAGATTTTAAATAAAAGATGTCTTTATAATGCCCCCATTTTTCTATTTTAAAATGTCCAAGCCATATGGATTTAAACCATGGACCCCCATCTAATTGAAAGAATTTAGTACTATTAAAAAGAAGTACCATTACCAAATTATGTAATCCATCAAAAACTATATTCTCATGGTTGAAAAAGAAAATCTCATTTTTATTAGCAAAAATGTTTTCAAAACTTCAGGTTATTACATTTAGTCTACTCTCTAGATTTTTCACTATGCTTTGTAGATTTGGCTATCTTTCATTGTTATTTTATATTTATGAAGTATAAGATACTTTTGTTCTTTTGTATTTTCAGTTTATAAGGCCATGAGGAAGGTTTTTTTTGTGATGACCCATGTTTTTATATGACTTTTTCACCAACTCTTTTCAAAATGTGGCCCTAAAATGTTTGAAAATAACTTTAGAAACAAACAATAGAAAATATTTTCTATAAAAATATTTTTCAAAACCTCAAGTGCATTAATATGTATTTAACAATAAATGATCAATTCATTTCTACCAAAAATTTGGCAAAATCTCCTCTATTTTTTGGATAATCTAGATTTTTCACATGCGATGCAGTATCCCTAATAAATTATAATATCAAATAAAACCAACAAGGGAGACTCTAGCTCCAATCAATCACATCTAAATACATATTTGAGACCCAAATATTGATTAAATGACAAACAATTAGAACACTTAACCAATTTAGTTAGAATCTAAGCAATCAAAGCCACCTATCCATAATTTTATATTACATGTCCACACATTCCAATGAATATAAGTCATAATATAATATTTTTAACAAAAAATCTAAAGTATATAAAACTGTCTCTCAAAATTTCTTTGATTGTTTCCTATTAGTCTTCACCTACAACCCTTTTCTTTATCTACTACTTTCCCTTTTCCTATTCTATTCTTTCAAATCTAAGACTATGCTATATTCATGAAAAACTTACAAAGCATTCATGCTAGGCCAAACTCATAATAATTACGAAGTAATGTTGAATAACAATAATAGATCATCATGATTGTGATCTCATAAATGGTATGAAAATCTTATCATAACTGGGGATTATCACTTACACATGGTCCCACATAAATCTAGCCATGAAAAATCACATAATCTTAATCTGTACATCGTCATGCCACAATGACCTAAGGTATCATTACCCTACCGTATGTATGGTGCCTCACCAATGGCCCAAGGTCTTGCTACCCTATTGCATCCATAGAGCAGTGCCTGCCGGCCCAAGGTTTCATCACCCTATTTCATCCATGGCATGGTGCCTCTACTATTGTCAGGATATCATCACACTATCGTATCCATAACATAGTGCATCCACAATGGCCCAAGGTATCACTACCCTATCACATCCATGGTGCAATGCCTTATCAACCAAAAGTATCATCACCCTATTACATCCATAATGCGGTGCCTCATCACATCCACATAAAATCATCAAACAAATCCAATTGATGATATATCTATGAACAATTTTTGGTTGGGACTTTCATCTATCTTACTATTACTCGTCCTAGCCTCTCATATGTTGGGGATTGGTTTTCAATTTCTGTTATACAATCTCTGTAGAAGTTACAATTATTTTTCACTTAATGGCATGTGCCATGTCTTAAAATAAGAAATCAAAACATAAATGAAGATAATGGTGAGGATGCGAGAACGTCGACTTGAGCAACGCAAACATTGGTGAGAATCTAATGCTTTGAAACCTAAGGGTTCCTCTGCAAGGTTCATCCATGGTGGATGAGTTAGGGCCTAAGATCAGGCCAAAAGGTGTAGTTGATGGGCAACAAGTGAATATTCTTGTATTACCCCTTGTTGGTCTAGAGGGACAGAGGAGGCATAGAACCACCCTAGCTCATTGAGTGTTATACCTCAGGCCATTGATATCATATGCTATACTAAAATAGATTTTGCAGAAAACTAGCTATATTCGATCTTGGTTGGCCTTTGACCCCTAGCCACAAGTCATCTCCATATCTTGCCACATACGTAGGTTCGGTCTTCTGAGGCTTGTGAGAGCCCTCTTTTTATTTGTATGAATCCCCAACCATGCAGATCTCCATAACCAATTTTTCATTTATTTTTTAAGCAAAGGGTGCTTTTTGTGCTACTCTTATTTCACACTTTTGAAAGAACTTCCAGAACATTGGCATGAGAAAACATATGCAAGGAATATGGGTATTCATGTACTGCAAATGTGACACAACAGCCTTATTTTTATTCTTTACAAATCAAACCATGGATAGGATCTACATGGTATAAATAATAGCACTCATGCTTCAAAATATGGTCTATGCATAAAATTCCAAAGATGGAATGCACTCTAATTATGATCATCATCAAAATCATCAATTTATATCATGAATGAGATTTGAAATATACACTCTCCCATGCATTTCTTATTTCATAAATTAGTTAAAACAACTTGTGACGACCTGGGTTTTCATATGAATTTTTAAATGCAAAACTAATTCCTAATGAGGGATCAATCCCTATTTGAAAACACTTTTATAAAAACAATGCAATGCAACCAAAAAATCTTTTATTTTAAATTCATTTTGAAAAACCCAAGTGTCATTTACTTCCAAGAGAACAAAATAATTTTTAAAGGTAAGACAAACATATATTCATTCCAGATCTAACTAGTGACAACTCACAGTCCAACTATAATAATTACATATACATGTACAAATGATAAGTCATATACTTACATTCATACTTGTCTTTATTTTCACTCACTTGACCGTAACACTAACATTTCCTAATACTTCTTCTAATCTTGTTTTACCTAATTTATAAAAATAATATATTTGCTTAAGTATTTAACATACTCAGTAAATGATCTAATATTACTAATTTGAAAACATAGCATGCAACATGAATAATTTCAAGAGAATTTTTTGGATAATAAAATCATGCAATTCCTTTTTGTGTAAATATAAGTATTTACACATAAATCATTCACTCATTCTAAATAATAAAATTTTCAACAAATTTAATAATATAAAATATTATGAAATTCTTAAAATAGCAATGATTACTAAATTCTTAAAGTAGTAATCAATCAAATTAGAAAGAATCTCAACCCTACGGCAGATATCATGCACACGGGTATCTCGGCAAACACATCAAGCCGACTGGTTACGAATACTTGTCTAAGACCATCTCAATGCACCATATATGGTGGTACAAAATAGAAACCATAATGTCCACTATGCTCACAACTAGACGTATATAAAATCGTGTATCTCTGGTATCTAGAGACTAGCTCACCATAGCCTCCACGACAATTGATATGTCCTCAAAAAGGGTAATATGAACACCTCCATGGTCCTCCCATTACCACAAGCGGTTAGAGGTCAGGAGACCAACCCCGTACGCAAACAACTTCTTAGCATAGTGCCCACTAGGTTCATTAGCCCAAAAAAGAGATATACATATAATCCAAATCTCAATCACCATAGACCATTCAATTTATGCAACTTGTTTCAAAATGTGCAAGCAATGCATATATATAACTGTCCATGGATGATGTAAGCAATAGCATTCAAGATCATGAATCATGAGAACAATTTGCATGCTCATTATAAAAATATTACATCTCAATATCATTTCCAAAAAGCATACTAAACATGGAAATAGATTCAAGTAAATCATTTAAATTTTGGAATGCAATTTGAAAACTTAGTAGCATTAGACTACCTACCTCAAGGATGTCACTTAATTCACCATTTTCTTCAACTAGAATCCTAGATCAGGTCCTAGATATAATTTAAGGATAAGAATCCAAGTATTATTTCTCAATCTCTATTGATCATTTGTCAAATTTACAAATCAACAATCTAAATCATCTATTTATACTTTGATCATATCCATCAATGGTCAAATATATGATCCAAGGATGGATGTCCTTAATTCAAGGTTGATCTAGGTATCTAGATCTTCTAAGTTGTCCAGTGGATCACTTCTTATGATACGATCATTTTTTATCTTACAGATCTATAAGAATTTCATAGTTTTTAGGTGATAATTAGTTAAAATTATTCTCTGATCTTAAATTTCATTGTATAATTAGTTTTGCATAGTCAAGATGAATCCAACGGACCTTTTCAATTGTAAATCAGACTTGTATAGCCCTCAAAATTAAAGATTTCGTGTTTCATATCGGTTTAAGGGTCTAGATTGAAATTCTAAAACTAGAATGCAAAAAAACGAGGTCAGTGGTGTTGGCCGTTGTCGGAGAAGGTGACCAGAGTGATAGTTACCGATGACATTTTTTACTTTAGATTGACTCCTAATGAAAAGGGTTTGTAAATCAAGCTCTTACCTTCATTCCCATCAAGTTTGGCCTCGATTCACATTCATTTGATGCTGGAAAATGTGGAATTTCCTGTCAAACTATCATAAAAAAAAAAATCTATACTGGATAGATTTAGAATCTTTGTTCGATCACTGGTAAAATCTGCTCCAATTGGAACATAATTAGAGGCGTTTTGATCCTCTTTTCACAAGGAATGCAATGGTGGTGTTTGATCTTTGATCCACCCCTGTTCAGGTATCTGTAATCAGGGGAAAAGTGTAATTGAAGTTATAGTCGTTGAAAAAGATGGAGAACAGGTGGCCGGCGGGAGAGAAGAAGAATAGGGTGAATAGAGATCTAAGATCTGGATGTGTTGGAGGAGAGGGGAAGATGAGTTTTTATAAGTCAGTGAAGGTGGTGCCATCGTTGTGGCGACGCCTCATTTTTCCCGGCACCGTAGAAGAAGACCGAGGAGGGGTGGCACCTGCCATGTTTTTGACGTTGACGTTGAGACATGGCGTAGACATGGAGATGGAGGGGTGTCGGTATCAAAATGACCCCCTGCATTTTCTGATTCTTTTTTGTTTTCGAAATGTATTTTTCATTTAGGAAATT
This sequence comes from Warburgia ugandensis, assembly GCA_035236585.1. NCBI lineage: Eukaryota > Viridiplantae > Streptophyta > Magnoliopsida > Canellales > Canellaceae > Warburgia > Warburgia ugandensis. Next base: position 53,857,539 of record CP141133.1, on the reverse strand, counting down.
ATTAAAATACCCTTCAACATCAAATGCCCATAACTTTTTCATCTAAACTTCGTTCCAGTGTTATTTATGTCGTTGGATTTCATTTTTCAAGTAAAATCTAATTATGAGACTATTATCATCAAATTTGATCTCTATGAAATATCACTTCTAAGATTCAAACATTCATTTTCTTGTTCAATCCAATCTTCCAAATTAAAATCGGACTTAAAATTTGGGTCATTACATTATTACTCCCTACAAAGAATTTCATCCTCGAAATTCTGCACTATACTACTCATTAAAGAGTTCAGGATGTTTATCCCTTATCCCCAAATCCATTTTTAGGTTTCCTCTTTGATGGATTCATGTCTCCATAAAACTTTAGCTAGTGAAATTTCATTACTTTGCTACTAAATCTTCTTATCCAAAACTTCAAATGGATCAATAATTACAGGAATTTTATCCTTGAAATTCTTTTCATGTTTTCTCCCAAACAATTGCAAAGATCCTCATTTGATCATATATTTAAGTCTTTATAAACCCCTTAAAATTATATAATTCCCAATTTCAAACTTTAAACATTTACTCAGTTGATTCGCTTGACTTTTTCTATTTGTTTTTAGGAATAAACAATAGCTTTTGTTGCACACTCTAATACCAACTGTGACATCTATCTTAACTTTTCTCCTTTCATTTCCTATATCGATACATTATTCAATCATTTATCAAAGGCACTGTAAAAAACAATTAATTCTCAATTATCATGAGGCATCATAAGTATCTATGCAATGGGTTATTTCCTCAATTTCAATTTTTTTTTGCCTTTCACGTATCACCTCATACCCATCTTATGTCCATAATTATTTTCTTAATTAATAATCATTCAAGACACTATCATGACGTCTAAGGTTTAGAAATTCTGTAATTCCATTAGTGTTTTAGATCTTTTCCTATTTCCTCAGCTGTCACTGGATCTATTGTGATAATAAATTTTGAAACAACTTATTCGAATAAGTCATCTTCCTTTAGTGAAGACTCATGTACAAGTACTTGCACTATTCCTCTTGATCACATAAAATATCATTTACCATATTTATTTTTTGATTTGTTCTATTATACTCAAGTTGTTACTAGAAGATAACAATTACTTCTCACAAAGTTCCATGTAATTCATCTAGTGTTCGACTATGTTCTTTAGGAGTATCACCTCAATCGATCGAGTATAAGTCAGAGTTATCTATTAAAGATATCACTAATATCATCTTGTACTCCCATGCTTCACTCTCAACACTTCTTAACCCTAAGAAATTTAGACTTGATTTTTTATATATATTAGGGTTCACATCCCTCAATAAAACATCTATCCGTCTTCTCAACAAAGATAACATGTACTTATTTTCAAGATTTAACTTAATTTAAAATACATCATCACTTCTCTATGTCATCAAAAGCAACTCTTATATCCTCATTTGTGATCATTAATTGTATAATTAACCAACCCATTTCTAAAATAATAGAGAAGTTTCCAAAATGTTTCACTAGAATAAGTTGGCCTCTATTCGTCTCTCCAATCATAACTAAAACTTGCTATAAATGTCTATATGTAATTTAGTTCACCTAACCATGTCAGAATTCTATACATGGTACTAAATTACACATATACTAAATTCGTACTCATACCTTCCAATGCCTCGGTTTTGGTTAACTCTAACTCACTTTTTTGTCAACTAACTTAGGATGTAATTCTTTCTCATTTGATTTCATTCATATTCAAGTCATCTCTATAACTCATATTTAGTTTACTTGTTCTTAACTATTCTGGTCATATATGACTTTTGGATATGCAAGATTAACTGTGAAAGGATAAAACTGAGTTCTGATACGAACTCTGATGACTCAAATTTTCATATGCAATTTTAAACGCAAAACTAATTCTTAATGTGGGATTGATAGCTATTTGAAAACACTTTTATAAAAACAATGTAATGCAGTGGAAAAATCTTTTATTTTAAATTTATTTAGAAACCCCTGAGTGTCATTTACTTCTAAGAGAAAAAAATAATTTTTAAAACTAAGAGGAACATATATGCATGCCCGATCTAGCCAGTCACAACTCCAGTCCAACTATAATAATTACATATACATGTCCAAAGGATAAGAATATACTTACATTCATAGTTGTCTTTATCTTCACTCACTTGATAATAATACTAACATTTCCTGATACTTCTTCTAATCTTGCTCGAGTAATCTATAAAAATAATGTATTTGGTTGAGTATCTAACATACTCAGTAAGTGATCTGATACTACTAATTTGAAAACACAGCATGCAACATGCATCATTTCTAGAAAATTTTTGGGGTAATAAAATCATGCAATTCATTTTTATGTAAACATAAGTATTTATGCATAAATCATTCTCTCATTTCATATAAAAGGATTTCCAACAAAATCAATAATTCAATAATATAAAGATTACCAAAATTTTAAAATAGCAATGATTACTAAATCTTAAAGTAATAATTGATCAAACCAGATGATAGAATCTCAACCCTAAAACAGATATCATGCATGCAGGTATTTTAGGGAATACATCAAGCCAACTGGTCATTAATACTCATCTAAGACATCTCAATGCACCATGTATGGTAGTACAAAACAGAAACCATAAGGTCCACTATGCTCACAACCAGACCTATTTGAAATTGTGTCTCCAGTATTTAGAGACTAGCCCACCATAGCCTCCATGATGACTATGGATATGTCCTCGAAAAGGGTACCATGAACACCTCTATAGTCATCCCATTACCACCAGTCGAGGAAGGGACAAGTACCACTTTGGACAATAATACCTACCACCTTTGGTGGTTAGAGGCTCGAAGGCCAACCTCGTATACAAACAAGCTTTTAGCATAATGCCTACCAGGCTCATTATCTAGAAAAAGAGATATACATATAATCCAAATCTCAATAATCATAAATCCTACAATTTATGCAACTTATTTCAAAACATGCAAGTAATGAATACATAAAACTGTCTATGAAAAATGTAAGCAACAACATTTAAGATCATGAATCATGAGAACAATTTGCATGCTTATTATAAAAATATCATATCTCAATATCATTTCCAAAAGCATACTAAACACATAAATAGATTCAAATAAATTATTTAAATTTTAGAATACAGTTTGAAAACTTAGTAGCATCAGACTACCTACATCAATGGTGTCACTTAGTTTGCATTTTTCTTCTATTTGAATCCTAAATCTCCTTCAATGTCTTTGTAGGGTCCTTGATATAATTTAAGGATAAGAATCCAAGTATTATTTAGCAATATCTATTGATCATCAGTCAAATTTATAGATCAATGGTCTAGATCATCTATCTATACTCTGATCTTATACATCAATGGTTAGATTTATGATCCAAGGATGGATGTCCTTAATTCAAGGTTAATCTAGCTATCTAGATTTTCCAAGTTATCTAATGGATCATTTCTTAGGATTTGATCATCTTTAATCTTATAGATCTATGAGAATTTCATAGTTTTTAGGCAATAATCAATTAAAATTATTCTTTGATTCTAAATTTTATTATCTAATTAGGTCTACGTCGTCATGACAAATCCAACCGACCTTTTTGATCATAAATTGGACTTGTATAGCCCTCGAAATTAGAGATTTTGTGTTTGAGATCAGTTTAAGTGTCCATATTGAAATTTTGGATCTAGAATGCAAAAAAAGCGAGGTAACTGGTGATGCTAGCTATCGCTGGAGAAGGTGACCTGAGTGACAATTTCTGGTGATATTTTTTACGTTGGATCAACTCCTAATGAAAAGGATTTGTAGATCAGGCACTTACCTTCATTCCCATCAAGTTTAGCATCGTTTCGCATTCATTTAATGCTGGAAAATGTGGATTTTCCCATCGAATTGTCGTCAAAAAATCTAAAGTGGCTGAATTTAGAATCTTTGTTAGATCACTGGTACAATCTGCTCTAATTGGAACATAATTAGAGGTATTTTAATCCTCTTTTCACAAGGAATCCAACAATGGTGTTTGATCTTCTATCCACTGCTGTTCAGGTGATTATCATTGGAGGCAAACAATAACCAGGTTTACAATAGCCAAAAAAGATGGAGAACAGGTGGCCGTATGGAGAGGAGAGGAAGAGGGAGATGGAGATCTGAGATCTAGATGCATTGGAGGAGAGGGGAAAATGGTTTTTTATAGTCGATGAAGGTGGTGCTGTCATCACGGCGACATCGTCATTTTTCCTAGCGCCACAAAAGAAGACCGAGGAGGGGCGGCGCCTGTCATCTTTCTAGTGTCGATGCTGAGATGGAGGGGGTGACGGTATCAAAACGCCTTTGTATTTTCTGATTCTTTTCTGTTTTTTAAATTTATTTTCATATTATTTAAGAAATTACCAAAATACCCTTTAACTTTAAACACCCATAACTTTTTCATCTGAGCTTCGTTTTTAGTGTTCTTTATGTTGTTTGATTTCATTTTTTGAGTAGAATCTAATTATAAGAATATTTTCACCAAATTTAATCTCTATAAAATCTCACTTCTAAGATTCAAACATTCATTTTCTTGTTCAATCCAATCTTCTAAATTAAAATAGGGCTTCAAAATTAGTGTCATTACACAACTATCATAAATAAAGTTTTTTCATGCATATTCACCAATCAAAGTCTTTGATAATGGTCATAAAATTCATAAACTCACTCAAATATCATTTGATGCATTTTTAAACCAACTGAAATTCAATCATCATATTGATTTATCAAAATCTTATATTGAAGAAAAAATCAAATAAACAAAAAGATTAGCAATCTTAAACCACTTATCTCTAATCAAGAGATTAAAATACATAGATTCATGTAGATATCCAATTGGCAAGTATAACCACTATCACTCATACTTCTATGGAAAGACACTATACACTTGTTTTGATTTTGCAGTCTAAATATTCCTATGATCATAAACAATCTAGATTTTGACTCTAGATTAATTTTTGACACTAATCAGTACAAAACCACATGATCACAGTTGTCCATGTTCTGGTAGCACTTTACTAGTCACAAATCATCGATCTAATGATCAGTGATTGCTAGATAATCATATCTGCACCATTAATCATCAATCGATTGTCCAAATCACACTTTTAACACTTGAGAATACTGATATGTAAATTACAAGTAAACTTTTTCACTAATTTGTAACCTTAATCATGTGATCCGCAATCATATCCATTTTTGGACAATCAAATCTATGATTCACACATTATTGAAACCCTAAGTGTTTCGATTTCAAATTTTAGAAATATCTAATGGTTGGGTCATGTTTATAGCATGTGATCAGTAACTAATATATTCAATACTTGTGTATCTAACATTTATTCGATGGTTTACAGATGTAGAAAACTCCAATTTATAAATCAACCATTGGATCTATTATTTCAATGTCTAATGGGTTGTTTGGAGTGTTGGATCAACACAAGATCGTGACCATACGTCACTATCGATCACGGACCTCCATCATGTATTTATTTCGAGGGGTTTTGTTCTGGACGTTAGGAAGAACAAGATGGATGGGTATCTTCAATTTGAGTCGCTATTACCACCGTACAAGATGCAACCAATGGCTCTATTTCACAGTTACATAGCATCATTGGTGGCAAAGAGAGGAGGGATGGAAGGGAAATAGGGCAAAGGCAGCAGGAGAAGGTAGAGGAAGTTACATCTTTGAGGGATGCCCGAGTGGCTGTGCATAGCATCAAAATAGTGCCGTTGCCTACGATGTCCCAATAAGGAGAAAAGCAAGGAGCAAGAGGGTCAAGTGTTGAAAGGTTGCTAGTGTTGATTAAGTTGTGTTGACGGTGAGGAAGGAGGAAGAAAAGGGAGATGCAGGAAGGGAAAGAGTGTCATTGGAAAGATTTTTTGGAGTATATTTCAAATATTAATGTTTCAATAGTTAATTTGGTGTCTTTTAAAAGTTCAGTTTCATGAATTTAAAGCCTAAAAGTTCACATCTATGTTTCATTTAAATATTAGATATGAATTATATGAAATAAAATATAGAAATTAGGGTTATCATATTTTCTTCCTTTGTCAATAAAAAAAATTTATTTAAAAAAAATAAAAATAAAAGGCAATAATCTTATTTAACCACCAAGTGTACAATTTTCTATTTGCTAAAATCATCCATCTATCTTTGATATATATGGAGTTAGATACATTACATGAATGAAATAAAGATGAGGTCTTCATGTAATACTAAGTGCCACAAGCAACTTACCATACGTTCTCACCCTAATGTAGCACTCCTCATTAGCTAAAGTTATTCTTCAAATATAACGCTTGAATCATGCATGCAACATAAGTTAGCATGTTCTATGCCACTTTATCATGGAGGCCCCAACTTTGGTTTATTATACTTCTTCAAATTTCTCTAAAAATTGATATCTTATATGTTAAACATCGACATGAATGGATGGTTTTAACATCCAAAACATGTACTTTCAATTCTTTGATTTTAGATCCCTTTTTAAATAGTGTTTATCTCTATTCATATTTTTGTAATTGAAAGCACACTTTCAAGTTTGAGACTCATCAAATTCATACATTTAGAAAAATCAAATGAATAGGTCTAATCTACAAGGGGTTGGGCTCATGAGGATAAAGTGGGTGCACAACCCCCTAATTTATATGCTTTCTATTATCACTAATTGATTACCAATGTTTGCATCTCAAGGGAAGTTTTGGTTTTTGACTTCTTATAACATATTGGAAGCACAAAATTCAAGGAAAGAGAAATAGAGAAATCTATATATGCCAACACTAAATGCTAGTTAGGATTTGTACCTAATATTTCTTCTTCTATTCTAAAAGTCAAACTTAGTACTTGCGTGTATTGGATGCTTTGGAGCTTTAAGAGTATAAACATTTAATAAGCATGAAATATGAGTGGGTTTGATGGACAAGAAATATTTTACCTTCATGAAAATAGAGAGTATACTCCTTACACTCAAGCATGTACACTATCTGAACTCCTTTTTGTGGGAAAGCAGGGCTCTTATAGATAAATCTCAAACCCACTAGTGCCTCAAACCTCTATTCAAAGCACTTCTTGTGCCACTACAGTGTAAGTCATGGCTCAGAAAGACATGTTAGAATTTATGGGGTTCATAACATTTACAAATCAAAATCTAACGTAGTCACATGTGGTAACTACTCATGACAGTTATCCTTGATGGAAGGATAAGTAATATTAACCATCTATTAAAGCATTTAAATAAGGGGTTCCTAATTCATGTAGAGAGTTACTTCGTTCTCCATCATCGTACACTACATAGAATTAGAAGATCTCTTAAAACTACATCAAATTTCCTACTGTGGCTAGAGAGGTAAGTTAGTATTCATTTAATATTGCTTCCTCTTATTACTAATTTACTATAAACATTTAGGAATTTCGTTTACATGTGGTATTAGAGTGTTATTTATTCCTCTGCCTAGTAGTATTCTATATGCTAGTTTAGGAGATTAGTGAAATAATCTACTTGAGTTAAAAGATAGGTAGAACAAGATGGTTAATACCTTGTTTTCACAATAATGACTGGAGATTTTCTCTTTCACTGCAATGTTTGAAGAGAAGTAACTAGAAATTTTCTAGGAAATCTATTGAATTAAACTAATGGAGTTTATGGCACCAAAGATTGAGACATATCTCCATTAATAGAATCAAAAGGTAAGTAAATGATGGAGTTCTTGAGACTCTTGATTTTATAGATTTTGATTCACGTGAGGACTATATTAAAGGAAAGCATACCAATAAGTCAAAAAAGGGTTTTAAGAGGAGTTCTGATATATTAAAGATCATACACACTAACATTTGTTTTCCTAACATAAACTTAGATGGTAAAAAATATTTCATTACCTTTATAGATGACTACTTATAGTTTATGTACCTCTACTTAGTTCATAATAAGAGCAAAGAATTATATGCTTTTAAAATATATAAATTAGAGGTAGATAAATAATGTGGAAAGCAAATTAAAATCATGAGATCTGATAGAGGTGGTGAATATTATAGTAGGTAGACAAGGACTAAACAAGTACTTGGTCCATTTACAAAGTTTCTTCAAGAGCAAGGTATTGTAGCTCAAAACACTTTTCCTAGCTCACTAGATCAAAATAGTGTTGCAGAAAGAAGAAACAGAACTTTAACAGATATGGTGAGGAGTATGCTCGGCAACTCCAATCTTCATTTGCCATTTGAAAGTCTATGTAGGCAACTCAAGAGGGGGGGTGAATTGAGCTTTTTGAAAAATTAAAACAATAAAGTACAATGCTCAACACCTCTTTAACTCAAGGAAAATAAATGTGCTTGTAAAGAAAATAAGCAAAAATAAAGTTTGTGAAGAAAGTAAATAGAGACAAAAGACACAAAGATTTATAGTGGTTCAGTCCTTATATCCAAGGCCTACTCCACTTTGTTTCCCAAGGCTAACAACCGTCCTTGAGGTTTCCACTATTCACTTGCTTTAACAATAGGAGACAAGAACCCCTTTACGACCAAGGTGTTTTGATATGATGAACCAACCTTAAACACCAAGAATCCAAGGCCTTTTGATGCGGTGATCTGACCTTAAACACCAAATATAAGAATATGAAGGTTAAGCACAATGAATCCTCTTTTAAGATAGATATTACGATATTGTTCTCTGTTTTTGCGCACAAGAAAGAATATAAAGATTTTGGCAAAGTGTACTATGAGCAATATGTATATGCAAGACCGTGTATGCTCAATATTTTGTTTTTCAAGAAGGCAAGATATATGTAAAAGTATGTGTTAAAAAATAAGCTTAAGAAATATATAATGCTTCTTTGTTTTTGAGAAAAGCAATGCACAACAATGTAAGCACTAGTATATGGAAGATAAAGTGAGGTTCTTTCAAAAGAAGTTGTGAATATGCAATGATGTGCTTCAAAATAAATAGGTAGTTAATTTTAAGAAGAAAAATAAATTTGGAGAGCTTTGCTAAGAAAATAGAATAAGCTTATGTGTGATTAGCAGGTAGGGAAGTATAGCAATGAAGAACACAAGTAATAGCACTCTTTGAACACTCAAAAGTGGGACTGGCAGGAAATTTTTTGGACTAGAAAAGGGCAGCAACTAAAGTGAGTTTCTGGAGTTTAGAACTTCTAAAAATTTTAGTAAATGGTAGCAAAAGTATGGCTCTTTGATCACTCAAGAAGAACACTGCTTGAAGGAGTTTTCCAGAGAAATATGGGCAGTAGCAAGGCTGATTTTTCTAGAGTGTTTTACCTCTTAATCTCTATTGATTTTTCTTGCAATGAATGATGCAAAATGAGGAGGTGAAGGGTTCCTTTTATAGCTGTGACGACCCAGGTTTTCTCATGCATTTTTTAAATGAAAAATCTAAATTCCTAAGGTGGGATCCCTATTTGAAAAATAGTGCAATGCAATGGAAAAAAATCTTTTGTTTTAAACTCATTTTGAAAACCCCGAGTGTCATTTGCTTTCACAACCACCAAAGTAGTTTTTGAACAGCTTTAGAAATCACAAATGCTTCTTCCCCAGGTCTATCCAGTCATAGCACACAGCCCAACTATAAATAAATACAAATACATGTCCAAAGGGTTGAGAATTTACTTACATATATAAGTGTTTTCTTTTTCATTCACTTGCTCGTAGCACTAACATAGATGTCCTCTACTCATGGATGGAATCATCCTGAAAAATGTTAAGGATAGGGTGAGTATATACTATACTCAGTAGGAGTCTATCACTACTAGTTTTATAATGCATGCGATCTTTAAAATCATGTGCTCATAAAAACATGTGCATGTTGTTCGAATAATCACGTTCAATATCGATATTAAAAGCCACTGTTAAACCGAAATACTGACGACTTAAAGAAATATCATAATCCAAGTCAAAAGTAATCATATATCATAATCATAAAAATATGCATCAGATGCTCAACTGAATCCAACTCATGGATATCTATCATGGTATGGTCGACCAACCTTATATCATGCCATATGCAATGCACATAAATCCACGAAACCATAGGGTCCCACTATGCCCACGACCTCACCGCCGTGTGGTCCCCGGGTACCTAGGGACACAGGATCATATACCTCCACGGGACATATGACACTTCGACCCAGTGCCGTGACACCAGTGGTAGCCCCCTGTACCACATGCAGTCGAAGCAGGGACATGCCCTTTTTGGGCGTGGTACCCATCCACCTAATAGTGGTAGGGGCTGGGTGGCCAACCCACACCCCTCAGCATAGCACCCACGAGCTTACTAGCCCAAATCATGTACGATCAAATAAGTCAAAAACCTCTATTCAAAACCAATCCTCTTTGGGTCCCTCACAACTGCCTGGCCCTCGGCACTCCAGCTTCTTTTAGCAACCCTCAAGGACATGCAATCCTTGCAAATACTTAAATCATGCAATATATGCATTTGTTTGGAAAACATATATGTGCATAATGTATATGCAATCATTTACGAAACATGTCTATGTACAAAACGTTTATCACATGCACGCTGAATCAAGTCATGCTAAACAAGTCGTATACTTATAACATATGTTCTCAAAATAATAATAGATCTTTTAAAAGCATCTAATAGTGATAGAGCACCTACCTAACTAGGTCGCGTTAACCCATTTGTCCACGGATGCTCCTGAACATGGTTTGGGGACTCAAGGTTAGTTTAGCCTATCTTTTATGGGTTTAGAGTAGTTGGGTCTTATTACTTAGGCATTAGGGGTCCATCCCTATGCCTATGGGTGTCCTAAGGTCCTAATTGGGCCTTGGTATCCTTAGTTTTCCAAGGTTCTAGTGGCCACGCGCCACCATCCTATTCTAAGGGTCATGCCTACCTTTTATTTGGCCTTGATTATGGATTTTATAGTTTTTATGTGTCCGCGTCTTCGACACGGACACAACGCCTTTTGCGGCTCCTCAATCGGAGCTCTAGATCTCAAGTTATAAGCGTTTTAGTGTCGTATGTACATAGAGTCTTAAAGACAAAAAGACGGAATGCTAGGGCGCTGCGCGTCTGCGATGTGCGCCCAGCTTCCTTAAGTAACCAAAAGATGACGCACTGCTAGTGCGCTGCACATCTACGGTGTGCGCCTCAGCGGGAGCGTCTGCAGATGCGCGGTACGCTCTGCCCGTTTTCCTCTTTAGCGGGCGCGTTCAAACGGAGACGACGTGGAACGTTCCGACTGGAACGTTCCGTCGTCTGGGGGACCGGGGCATCCTCAGGACACCCTGTCAAACCAGTGTGGCCCAGGGAACGTCCCTGGGTCCTTGGTGGCTCTCCTAGGCTCCGTTTTGCATGGTTTTTCATGCAAAAACTTAAGGAAATTGACCTTGGAACTATGGGGGAGATGGGTTTTGAGCGATCTCGGACGTACCTAGCTTGTTGCTGGGTTTTTCTCCTTGTTTTCCCCTCTAGGTAACTGCTTTATGACTAGTTTTCTCCAACGTTTTGGGCTGCCATTAGAGGCACCCAAGAGCTCTATTTATAGAGCTAAGAGAGGGTTCTGGAGGGGGCTCTCAACGCCTTTGAATGGCGGTGGAGAAACCTCTAGAATGGCGATGATTTCCCCTCCAATCACCGCCGTTCTAGAACTCTCTAGGAGGTGGAAGATGAAGGGTGCCCGTATCAAACGGGCCCCCGTGTTTTTCAGGTTAAGTCGTTTTTGTAAAATTTACAGTTTTGCCCATGAACTTCAAAGGGCCATATCTTGCTCATTTTAACTCTGTTTTGGGTGATTTTGGTCTCGTTGGATTCCTTTTTCTGAGACGCATCTAATGGAACCATTTTTAGGACCAAATTCCTATGTTCAGTCAAGGCGACTAGTGAAATGACCAAAATGCCCTTATCTTTAAAACTGAACTTTTCATGGGATTTTAATATTACAAAAATTGGGGTCATTACAATAGCACAATATGAGGCTTAGTAGAGGTGGAAGCATGCATTAGTAGTATCATATGTTCCCCACTATGTTTCCCACATGAGACAAGCACTAGCTTGTTCCCACTATGTTCCTAACATAAGACAAGCACTAGCATGTGCAACAACATGAAGTGGAAGCATGCATTAGTGGTGTCATATGTTCCCCACAAAGAATATAAAATGTGGTGCCTAGCTTAAGTGGAATGTTATGGAGAATATTTGTACTTATGTTACTTGAGTTATTTTATTCTTTGATGCTAAATTATTTTACGTGTAAATTTTTTAAATCATCAATATTCCTTAAAAATAATTGTTTCATGTCTTTAAAAAATTGCCAATGCACATAAAAAAAATTTATGACTTGATTTTACATCATCAGTAAATATTTTGAACCATGAAAAATATTTTGTGACATAATTTAATAAATATTTGATCATAATTTTTTTTTAAATGATCAAAATTCAATTTAAAATTAATTTTTCATGCCAGAATGAAATGCATGAGTGTGTGTGCTTTGCCAATATTCATATCCATTCAAGCATACAAGCATATGATCTCAAAAGTAAACTTTGAGAATTAAATCTTTAAGTCTTCATTTTTTACTTTCTTTGACTTTTCTTAACTTGATCATGCATGAGGCTTGCTTCTTGTGCCATGAGCCTTCTTGTAGTAATCTTTGATCCTTTATAAAATTTGTGATGTCTTGTGTTGATTTGAATAATTGCTTCAACACATACTCAAAAATAGTTGTTAATATGAATGCATAAATGCTTTATTATCATCAAAATAATTTGAAATATCAATGTTGAAACCTTTGGAGCTAACATCATTATGGAGTGAAACTCTAAAAATAGTAGTGTATATAATAAGCTGAGTTCCAACTAAGGCCATTTCTAAAATGCCATTTGAATTATGGAGAGATCTGAAGCTAAGTTTGAGACATAAACACATGTAGGGTTGTCCACGTGAAATTAGAGTTTACAATTTATATGAAAAGAAGTTGGACCTAAGGGCTATTAGTGCATATTTTATTAGATATGCTAAAAAGTCTAAGGGATACAAGTTTTATTTTCCATCCATAGTAGTAGAATTCTAGAATCAAGAAATACTAAATCTCTTCAAAATGACATGGTTACTGGGAGTTTTCAACCTCAAAACTTTGTTTTTGAGGAAAATCATATTTTTGATCCAACTACTACATCAAGTAGCAGACTAGTTATAACCAATGACACCCAGCAAAATATGATGGATTTTGGATAACCAGTTATTGAAACTCCATGTCAGGCTGATAATGTTTTAGTAGATCTCATTGATCATCAACCGTAACAAGTTGATGATTAGGAATCTCCTCAAGAGGCTGATAATGTATCATTGAGGAAATCTACTAGAGTAAGAAAATTAGAAATTTCTACTAATTACATTGTCTACCTACAAGAATCTGAATCTGACTATGATATTAGTGTTGAAAATAACCATGAGATGTTTTCACAAGCTATGAATAGTAGTATATCTAAATTGTGGTATGATGTTATGCAAGACAAGATGGATTCTATGACATATAATCAAGTTTGGGATCTCATAAAGTTGCCTAATGGGGCAAAGACCATTAGTTGTACATGAGTTTTTAAAACCAAGAAAGACTCATTAGACAACATTAAGTAGTATAAGGTTAGACTTATTGCAAAAGGATTCACATAAAAGGAAGGAATTGATTATCAAGAAACATTTTCTCTTATTTCTAAAAAGGATTGTTTTCATATCATCATGACATTAGTTTCTCATTTTGACCTAGATTTACATTAAATGGGTGTGAAAATGGTATTCCTCAATGGTGATTTAGAGGAAGAGGTTTCTATGAAACAACCTGAAGGGTTCATCTCAAGTGATGGTAATCATTTAGTTTGGAAGCTTAAAAAGTCTATATATGGACTAAAGTAAGCCTTCTGTAGTGGTATTTAAAGTTTCATAATGTTATCTCCTCATTTAGATTCATAGAGAACATTTTGGATGAGTGTATATATCATATGGTTAGTGAGAGCAAGATTATTCTTCTAATCCTTTATGTGAATGATATTTTTCTTGCAACTAATGATTTGGGATTGCTATATGAGGTGAAACAATTTCTTTCTCAACACTTTGATATGAAGGATATGAGTGAGGCATCTTATGTCATTGGCATTAAGATTAATAGAGACAGGTCTCAGGGTATTGTGAGCTTGTCTTAGGAAGCCTACATCAATAAAGTTTTTGAGAGATTTCAAATGAAAGATTGTTCACCCAGTGTAGCACCTATAGTTAAGGGTGACAGATTTAGTTTGAATCAATGTCCCAAAAATGACATTGAAAGGGAATAGATTAAAAACATTTCTTATGGTTTAGCTATTGAAAGCTTAATGTATGCTAAGGTCTGTACTAGGCCAGACATTACATTTGTAGTTGGAATGTTAGGAAGATATCAAAGTAACCTAGGTTTGGACAACTACAGAGCTACAAAGAAGGTCATGAGATAACTTCAAGGAACTAAAGATTTCATGCTTACATATAAACAGACTGATGACTTGGAGGTTATTGTGTATTTAGAGTCAAACTTTGCTGGTTTTGTTAATTCTTATAAATCACCATTTGGATATATCTTCTTATTTTCTGGAGGAGCTATATCTTGGAGAAGTGCAAAACAACCTTTGATTGCTACTTCTATGAGGGAAGTTGAATTTGTTTCTTTCTTTAAGGCGAAAAAATAGGGCATTTAGTTGAAGGGTGGGTTTCATCTCTGGGCTTCAAGTTGTTGATTCCATCCCTAGGCCACTGAAGATATACATTGACAATTCAATTGCTATGTTCTTTGCTAAGAATAATAACAATGGAAGTTAAAGTAAGCACATTGACATTAAGTACTTAGCAATTAGAAAGCATATTAAAAAGAATGAAGTGTTCATTGAACACTTTCATATTGAGCTAATGATTGCAAATCCTTTGATGAAACACATGCCACCAAAGTTGTTTAAAGATTATGTAACATGGATGGGACTTTGTTCTCATTTGTCACTTTCTATTTAAACTATGATGCTTTACTTGTAGCATATATTAGTAATGAAAATTTAAATTCTTGCATTTTTCTCCATTTTGTCTGAATAAATTTATGATTGTAATGATCAATATTCATTTTTTGGACCTAGAATAAGTATTTGAGGCTTATTCATAAAGATAAAAATGTCACATAAAAGGCTTTTAAAGAAGATAATTACATTGTAATACATGGAAGGTAATACTTGTTTATAAAGAAATTACCACCATGATTCCTGTCATTCATTTCGTTGTTTGAGCATAAAGTTATTTAGACTAGTATGTTAAGATTTATGAATTTATTAAGTTACAAATGTTTGGACAAAGTGGGAAAATGTTAGAATTTATGTGGTCCATAACATTTATAGTTCAAAATCTAATGTAGTCATATGTGGTAACTTGTGACATCCTAGGTTATTGAACATTTTTTATAAAAATCTTTTACAATTGTGGGGCCCTGAGTTGAAAAACTATTTAAAAACCAAATAACAGGAAAAAAAAAAAATTCATGTGAAGACCTTAAAAATCCCGAGTGTCATTCTTTTTTTATAAAAATAAGGATTTTCATAGGAATGAATATCACATTCCTACCGAAAATACTGCAAAGTTTGCCGTGTATTTTGGACCCCATAATTTTAATGCATGCAATATGACAACCTAATAAACACAATATAGATATAAAATAAATAAAGGAGACTCCGTCTCCCTCTAAAATACATCCACATACATGTATGTTTACATTTAAATAAACCAAAATATTTTTGTAGTGCCAAAATGCTAAGACTATAAATGACATCCCAAGACCACTCTAGCCACAACCATAACTCCATAGTTCCAATTTGTATTCCCACATGTAATAAAGTAAAGTCATTAAGTCAAACGTTACGTTAGTTTCACCAGAAAATCAACTATAATTGCAAACCTGTTTGTTGTACCTATCATGTTCTTCTCTTTAGATCACTATCACCATCTTCTGCTCCCTTTTTCCTGTTCTACTTCTTCAGACCTAAGACATTGTAATCAATTTACTATGTCTCAAAAAGCTTGCGCTTGTATAGATAGTTTCATCATCGAAAATATACATTATGCAATTTTAAATCCAAAAAGGAAACACACGATCACATGTTATGTAGTTTGATAGAATATGATGCAAAATAAGTAATATCATGAACTCTGAAGTCTTAATCATCATTTACAAATCAAAACCATGCCAAAGTAATTCTATTATCGCTTTCAATAATAACCTTTGCAAGGTATTTTACAAAATATGAAAGATCACTACAACTCACGATATGCGTCATCTCATAAAGGTACCCATCTAAATTGAATAGTGAACCATAGAAAAAAAATCAGTAGATGAAAAGCATTTAAATCATAAATACTTTAATATAATTAGTGTGTCACAATAAACACACACACACACACACACACACACACACATATCCATCAGAATCTCCTCAAGGTCTCATGACTATAGAAACACTCAAAATCTAGCCACCTACCGTTGGTCATGAGAACTCATTATGGACATAAAATACCAGGGTGCCACGCACCTGCACTATCGCGCTATAAATACACATCTCAAAATAATGGACCATCTGTGCTATGGATAAGAACCAATCAAGTCCGTTGCTATCACGCTGATATCAAGCGAGATAGACTCCCAAGCAGTGTGCAAGCAATGGGTACATAATGCCTTAGGCCATGACCTTGCCCATGATGTCATAGTAACCTAGATTAGGCCTTCCCCAGCTTG
Organism: Warburgia ugandensis; assembly: GCA_035236585.1. Taxonomy (NCBI): domain Eukaryota; kingdom Viridiplantae; phylum Streptophyta; class Magnoliopsida; order Canellales; family Canellaceae; genus Warburgia; species Warburgia ugandensis. The sequence goes on along the minus strand of CP141133.1, from coordinate 53,840,721 downwards.
GTATCTCACACATATATATCACATTTCAGAAGAGGGATGATCAATCCACAACCTCCTAGCATAGCATCCAACGGGCCACCATATGCCTTCTATAACATAATAATACTAGGCATCATCATATGCCGATATAACCGATAAAACTATAAAAATTCATGCATTGTTGAAATCATGCAATTTAAATCTAATGATACGATATAGCCATGTAAAAATCACCCTCACAAGAGTTGAGTTTGAGGATTCTACATTCTTCATCATTTCATAAATATATGAAGTCCATGAAATTTAAAATATGTTTTCATGTGTGAGCTTTCAATTTGATAGTAAAACAACATAACATTCCAAACTAGTAAGTTGCATGAAATACAAATATGCTAATTGCATAAATCATAAATATTAGAATACCAAATCTTAAGTATTATCAAACATGATAGAGTAATCACACCAATGGTTTTCATATTCCTCAAAAACAGATCAATGATAAAACTACCTACCTCTCTTGTTGTGCTTCACGATTTAGTTATATCCCTACAATCAAATCATCGATCAACCTGTTGATATTCTAGATTCCTTGTTAATGTCAAATTATATACATCCTTACAAAAAGAAATCCAGTTTGACCCTTATTTGACGGTCCAAATAATCTGTTAATTGTAGAACTACTAGGTTCCATACAATCCATCACTCCCCACTATATGATCCCAGCTACTTAGGTTGTTGGTCTATTTTCCCACATCATAGATCATCTAAGTCCATTAGGATTATAATTAGTCATTCACAAATGACTCATTACTGACCAGATGTGAGGGACAGTGTCAGATCATCCTTTAATCTACTGTTCATTCCCTAAATTGGTGATCCAATGGCTAGAAGTGGTCAGATCTTGATCTTGCCATATTATTAAACATTTGAGCCAATGGATTGATGAAAATTAGCTCATCTTACATCAATTTAGGGTATAGGAATGCAATGGTAGCATTTGATCATAGATCAGGCATTGTTGGGTTCTTATCCCTTCAATGTCCGATCGGATGGTTCAGATTATTCACTAAATTTCCATCTAGATCTTCAATTTATGCCACATCCTAGTTAATTCAATGCTCCATATCTCATCCGTGGCATTTGATCATCGATCAGACATCAAGAAGTCACTATGTGAATAGTGACAGATTGGACGACTGAGATTGTTCGATCGGTTTTCAACCTAGGTCGACAATCTCAATTGGATTCAAGCTATATCAAGCACTTATTTCTTTATTCCTAGGTTTGTATTAATAAATGGATGGTTAGATTGTCCCTAAACCTAGATCTAGCATAAAATCGAACGGATTTAGCCAAAAAAAAAATCAAGAGTTGGGTTTCGTAGATCTTACCTCCTGAGAGTGTTTTTGTGCATTTTCCACCATTGGATGAGCTAGATTGGTCGACATTTTGCATTGAAACCCTCCGATCATGTCGCGCACATTGTCTCTCCTCTGATTTATGGTCAAGATCCCCTCAGATCTCCCAATAACCTTGGGGGTTTTCTTTGTTTTGCCATGCTGCACAAAACGATTGATTCGGATAAGTGATCCAAGCCGATGTCATCTCCAATGAAGGTTTGGAAATCCTATGACCTATAAAACCCATGCTTCTCTATTTTGATGATGTGCCAATCTTTCTCAGACAGCCTGGCTTCTTCTCTCCTCCTCTCTCTTTCCTCCTCTTCCTCTTTCTCCTTTGTTCTCTTCTCCTCCTTTTGTTCTTCCTTTCTTCTTCTTTCCTCTTCTTTCTTCCATGTCGGGTTTCCCTTTGTGTGTCAGGTTCGGGACTGTTCTCATTTCTCACTTAAAGCCCTTATCAAATACGACCCTGCTCTGTTTAAGGCAAATTTTATTTTTTTCTCAAAAATGCCCTTAATCTTTAAATCCTCTTATCTCTCCCATCGAAACTGTGATTTTAGCAAACTTAGTGTCATTAAAATTGTCTTTCTAAGTACAATTCATTTATGGAGGTCTCAATGCATAATTTGCTATCTATCAAGTTTTTCACTTATAAAACTCCAAAAATATGAAATTTAATATGTTCTTTGCATCCCAATTTCACATTTTTCAAAATTCACTCAAATTGGTGTTTAAAAATTTGGGATGTTACATGCTCATGATAGTTATCCTTGATGGAAGGGTAATTGCCATTAACCACATTAACCATCTATTAAAATATTTAAATAAGGGGTCCTTGATTCATGCAAAGAGTTACTCTGTTCTCCATCATCATACACTGTAGAGAATCAGAAGATCTCTTAAAACTACATCAGATTTACTGCTACAGCTGGAGTTAAGTTCATATTTATTTAATTTTTCTTCCTCTTATTACCAATTTGCTGTAAACATTTAGGGATTGGGCTTACAAGAGAACTTTGGTAGAAGTGGAAAAGCCTTTTCCTTCTCTAAATGAGTGGAGTAACAAGGTCCCGCTCTGGTTACAGGCAATTCATGTTCATCTTTGAGTGTATGACATCTGTGACGTGGATGGATTTTTCAGGAGGAATGCGTGAGAGCAGAAATAACTATTGACCAAAAAAGTGGAAAAGAAAGAGAGAGCAAATCAAGAAATATTAATAGGAAGGACCAGGGCCATCAGAGACGACGAGCACAGCTACCTAGCAAAGAGCAACGTTCAAACAGAATACCACACTGCTTTCTCCAAGGAGTACTCAATAGACTTCCAAATGCATATTTAACCAGAGAACTGATATTCGGACTGACATTTGCTGTTTACACTGGTTAGTCCAATTTTGAATGATGTTACCCATTATTGATCTTACCCATTCAGCCTTCTGGACCTCCCTTAGAGTGGCTAGACACCGAAGATCATGATTGTTAGATCATTTTAGCAGTGCTGATTTGTAATTTTAAATAGTCGCGGTTGAATTTTCAACTAAGGGCATGAGCTTTGATAGACAACCAAAATAGGGAGGCCGAACATGATGAATGGGCCATATCATCGAAGGTGGTGTCTGGCTGGGGGGTACGAAAGTCAGTACAGAAAAGTCACTACACAGCATTTTTCATTTAAGAAATTTAAACTTGAATGTCTGTGTCTGGGAAACTTGTTTTATTTTTATTTTTTTCACAGTAAAATCAAACAAGAATCATTTGCAGAATCAACAAGAATATCTCGCTTGTCCACCGATTTTGTTTGTTTTTTAAGCAGAAAAAAAAAAAACCTGGTATATGGTCCCATAAAACTACAATTTATGCAGTGTTCTTGCATGGGTTGGAGGTTTAGTTTGAGACAAGAATGTTTATAAGGGACCCAAGTCTATGGATATTAAGATGCTTTTTCCGTCTTATTTGATTGCTACGATGCAAGAAGAGCTTGGAGTTTTATTGCGGCTGATATTAAAAGTTCTTAATAACCAAGCCACAACCTTACAAGATCAACTCTTTCATTGGCTGTCTTCTGTTCCAACTAGAGGCAGAGTGCGTAACTTAGTACTTGCTTGCCACTGCAATACAGCTTCGATGCTCTAGTTTAGCAGAAGCCAGTTTTGTCATGGTGGGAAGGATATCTTGCCTGAAACTGAAAAATTAAGACGCTAGAGAGTGGGTAATTACGGATTGTTTTCCTTGCTATTGGATGATGAGGTTATTCTCAATTGTTAGGCTCAGCTTAGTTAACATCATATTTAGAAAACCAAAAACCATCCTTGTGTGCTGGGCAGCTCTTGGTTATGGTCCGACGTGCTTGAATTTTGATGTTGTTGCTAAGCACAATCCTCGCAAAGCTGGATCGGGAGGCCTCCCTCGCAAGGAAAATGGGAAATTCTTGGTTGGCTTTGTTAAACTTGTAACTGCAACGTCGAACAATATAGCAGAATGGGAAGATCTACCGGAAGATATATTGCTTGCGAGTGATCGGAAGGTAAATGATCTTTTTATCTGGGGTTACTCCAACGTTGTGATTGGTGCTATTAACTCCGGAAGAACTTTGGATATTGGTCCCAGGAAGTATTTATCGAATTGTTTATGGGCTTTTCAAAAGATACCAAGATGGAAAAGCAATTCATGCGTATAGGGAGGCCAATAAATCTGCAGATAGTATGGCAAATTGGGTAGCGAAATGCTGCAGAGAAACAGTGCTGGAGGTCAACCCCGCCATCATGGTTGAAGCAGTCATTGTATTGGCAGGGTAGAATTATGAAGGAATAGAGAAAAGTTATGCAATCTTTTGACCTTTATCAAAATAGATAAAATGTCTATGACTAAAAAAAGGGCAGCCCTGGTGCACGATTCTCCTGCCTATGCAGGTTCCGGGGAAGGGGCAGACCACAAGGGCCTATAGTAGGCAATCTTACCTTGTATTTTTGCAAGAGGCTAATCAAATTTGCAACCTAGCTAGTCGGAACATAGGTCCAAATGTCCTTGTTTGTCTCAAATAACAGAAACACGGTGATTTCTGTGTTTCGGGCCGTTTCACTTGGTCCCTTCTTGTCTTATGGTTTCTGGCTGATCCGGACGATCTCAGAGAAATCTTACCATTCAAAGAAAAGAAGAGCATATAGAGATACAAAAAGTGTGGAAGGAATACCAATATTTCAAAATTTCAAGGTTTCTGTGAGTCTTGTTGCTGAAGGTAAATTGGACTAATATATGGTCATATAAAGCAATAAGCAACTGAATGCATGAAAAAAGCAACTAAGAAAACCTTCAAAAGTTCTATAGTATATTCTATGTATTTGGTAACATGTAAAAGCTTCTTCATCTACGAAGAGATAATGCAAATGAAGGTCTGCTCCAAGAGGATGTTAAAACACAAATCTCACCATTTCATACCCACAACCTCCCCTCCTTTAATTGCTCTCAAAAGCAAGTCCTAAAATTTATTCATCTCTTGAAAGAAGTATTATCCTCATTCTCTGTTTTCTGCTTGGATTTGAGTATAAAATGTGGAAGACATGGAAGCTGCTGGACGAGAATTGAGGTAACCGCAGTTGGAAGAAGGCTCATCTTCTGGCCGGGCTTGAAGAGTTGCAGTTGTGATTCCCTGCAAACCATGTTTTGCATATTAAGATTTAGTTTCCAAATGAAAATGTTTCTTAAATAAACTCCAAAATATAAAATAATCATGGAGGACTCTTCTTGTGTTACGTCCAGGACAAATGGCAAGTAGTGGCGCAACGAATATTTGGTTTCATAAAATGTAGACGAAACAATCTGCAGATGTTTGCACTATTACTAAACTTTCTAGCTTTTATTAGAAATGGGTTAATCAAATGTGGTTACAATTCCCAGTATAAACATAAAGATTCCATACCCATTCAACATTTCAATTCTAATGCCCCCTCTAGAAATTCCTTCTCGACAATGGAGAACCGATTTCTAGCAATATATTTTTATTTACACATACTTTCACATCCACAAATTCATTAGTGAATTTTTTATGGATATTTCAGCAATTTCCTTAGTGCATTCTTCGCGAATCATTGTCTATTGGGGACTCTACTGCCTCTGATTTGCAGTTGTAATGTTCATCCTTTTTTAATACTATTTTCTTTGTCATTTCGAAGAAGAAAAACAGAAATCAATAATAGTTTGATGGATGTCATTAGGATTCGAATACTGGTTCTAAGTAATGGAAGAGAAGAGTCCAGGGCCATTGCCAGTATAATGTTCGGACCACGACGATAGGGCGGAATGGTCATGTCCAAACTCAGAGTGGTTCACCATATCCTTCTTCACTTCATTGCCCGTGTTACATCCCCCCAAATGATCTGTGAGGTTAAATTCATTTCCACTAAGAAGTTCAGAATAAGCCGTTGAGGTTGGTGGCAAGCATTCAGCAAATGTTTGTGTCTGTTCCCTACACTGCATAAACAGTTCTTTCATTTAGCTTCAATGTTAGAATCGTACTAGTAATTTTTCATACTACAATTTGTAGTTTACCTTAATGGAAGTAACCCGTTTAAATCCAGAGAGTTCAGGATTTGGGATTGTGGATCTTTTTGCCGAAGCCAATCCATGATATGATTAGATTCGTTGGAGACAAACCCATTATCGCTTGGATTCTCCGACTGCAGATATATCTACTCATCAAAAGAGGAAAGATTAATACTATGATTAGAGCATTTCTCTCTAGGTGAATGCAATTCCATGGAATAACCAAAAGCACTTGGCTATGATATCCAACCGAATGTAGGTTCAATACTATCTTTACAATAGCTATTTTCAAAACTCAAAATCTCTTAAGAGTGGAAACTAAAGTTTTGAAACATATGTAGCCTTTCAATACTATGTGCTTTCCAACATGCCATTTGAACTTCATCAATGTACTTAGATTTTACAAAATTTTAAGATGAGACAACATTGTTGTAGATCTTACCCTGCGTAAACGCATACGATTAAGGGAATCTTCTAGCATTTGTTCACTGTATTCAGCATCACACACAGCTGTTATCTTAAGCGGATCTTCTTCAAAAGCTCTACCAATCAAAGCACAACACAAGTGATCCCTGACATCTAATCATAAGAAGAGGACATTGCATATTAGGGTTTTATTGATTGCTAAAAGGATAGTGATCAATTACGTTAATCGTTTCTCCATATCCTCCACTTTACACTGAAATTGTTTGATTTGTTGCTCAAGATCCTGCATTCAAGAAAAATTTGATAGATAACTACATGCTCAAATTGAACAACATAGCACTTTAAAATGACGAATGAGCTTGTTGTAGCAAAGTAGCTCCACACGAGAACGCTCGTTGCTTGGGCTACTGTTTTTACATCATAAAAGAATAAAATAAACCCAAAACTAGTCTTAGAATATTAAAATCAAATGGAAACTAGAAGAAACCTTAAAGTTTCAATTAAAACCTGATCAACTTCGAAGTTATGTCACCCTCGTGCTTCAGCTTTAACAGACTTTTTTGCAAAAACTATAAACAAACAAACAAACACTATATCAATATGCGTAAAATCATTGGATATCCCCCAATAAAATATTTACACGAAGATCTCTTTACCTCTTGATTGTGTAGCCTGTTTAGTTGCATTGCAAAGCAATAGAAGAAAATGGTATTAGATCATATAACCAAGTAAGCAGAAAAAGGGAAAAAATTGAAAGAGTTATCCACTAGAACATGAAACATATATGACAAAAGAAGCCATTATTCCTAAAAACAATTAGCAAATAACAAAACTAGGACATAGTTACCTTCCCCTTTCATGCTCTGGAAGATTGACAAAACAAGTGAGAACATCTTCGATCCTGTAAGGTAAAATGAAAAACCCATGTTAAAAATACAAATTTTGTCATAGTTTAGATCACATTCTTCCCCTAAACCAAAGAAAAAGGAAGCAAAAGGAAGTGCCTAAGAGGAATTGAAACCTTTTCTTGCCTGAGAATAAACTAACTCTACTAGAAGGAGAGAACATGATGAGAGCAATATCAATATCACACAAGATGGAAAGCTCATAAGCTTTCTTGATAAGCCCATTCCTCCTTTTAGAGAAAGTGACCTGCCTATTTGTTGTGTTCTCAATTTTCTTTATTTGAAGCTTAACTCGCCCCATCTCTTTATTGGAATAAGTATTCCAAATAGAGCAAGCACAAAGAGGGAAGAACGAGGGATTGGGCTATTTTTATAGATCAAAGGAAGCTACAATATATGGAAAGTTAGAAGAAGAAGAAGAGGAGGAGGGGGAGAAGGAGAAGGAGAAGATGAGAAGAATGGGGATTATTGTTCTTAGAGATATTGGTTTTGTCTTTGTTGGACGATCGATAGTGGATGACAAGAAGAAGAGGGGCGGTGTAGTGAGGGTCACTTTTGGTGCCCTTTTTACCCTCCAATGGATTTACAACATGTGTCTTTGTTTCTCTCTTATTTCTCATCTACTTTTCTTAGATATTGGTTTCATTACTTATTAATGGCTCCTTGAAGAATCTCATTGATTTTTTTACTTGTATTTTATGGAAGTTAGATATTCTATAATTAGATTTTGGACAGATATATATGTACTTCTAATTTTAGTTTCTCTTCTACTTTTTAAAAATTTTATTTGTGGAAATATTTAAGAGATACTCATTAAAACCATTGGCATGCCATGAGAGAGAGAGAGAGAGAGAGAGAGAGAGAGAGAGAGAGAGAGAGAGAGAGAGAGAGAGAGAGAGAGAGAGAGAGAGAGAGAGAGAGGTGGCAAACTTCCTTCCATTCTAGGATAGACTAGGTTAACAAGAGATAATACTCATTATATTTTTGTAATGGTAATGTGGACCAAATTTTCTTGTTACTTTAGAGAAGATTCCCTTTTTATACTATTGTGGTTGTTACAACGCATTCATAACACCACTGTGGCATCACTCTCTCTCTCTCTCTCTCTCTCTCTCTCTCTCTCTCTCTCTCTCTCTCTCTCTCTCTCTCTCTCTCTCTCTCTCTCTCTCTCTCTCTCTCTCATCTCCAAAGATCTCATGCTCTTTCTCCTTCTATTGTAAAGGGGCTTGAATCAATTAAGTAGATAAGCATGCATTTCTTTTCGAGTTAGATTAAGAAAGAAATCATTTAACCTATAAAAAGTCATGTGTGCTAGTGGGATGCACACCCACTTCCTATTTTTTATCATAGAGGACATGTATCTATTCAAAAGAATCACCAAGTCCCATTCTATATGTCGGGCCCACATATCTATTGATGCTTCTCATCTATTCCACACATTAATTTAGCTCATCAATCACAATAGAAGGATGTATGAATCTAAGCCATTAGTTTTTAATTCTTTTAATTATCAAAATAAAAATTTAAAAGTAACTTATAAATATTTGTGAGGTTTCATTCATTAACTTAAAAGGTTAACCTATAAGGACAATTGTATGAAAGAAATTAAGTCTACATAGTTTAGCCTATGGTTAGGAAAATTTGATTCATATATTCTCCCCTAATCTTACTTTGCGAGACATTATCACTACTACAGATACATGATATTGTTTCTTATATTAAAATTTTTCCTTTAATCCATTCTCTTTCTTTATTTTCCAAGTTTTTCATTTTCTTAGACGATCTTAGATCAACTATATACCAAAATTTTATCTGTAATTCTTTTTTTTTATAGTTAAATAGTAAATTAAATTGCTCACACAAAATGAATCTTTTGCTTGTGTATTTTATAAAGTACAAGATTTAAATAATGTTAAATCCTCCAATGGATGAGATTTGAGAGATAGTCCATCAGATATAGTTCTAAGAAATGAACGACTTGGATCATTCAAAGATATGGCCTACTTTACTTCTTCCTAGAGATTGAGGAACTATGTGAGGGAGCTATGTGCTGTTATTTCTTATGGTTGTAAAATAAATGGTAATTTATATTTTAGGCTCTATTTTGTGCATGTGTACTACATCGCCAATTTTATAACTTTGAGAGACCACAAGATAAGTTAGGGCCCATGTTTAGGTGAGAATTTTTGTGATTAGGCCATCTTAGATAGTTAAAATCAATAGAAAGCCTAGGACCACTAAATAATAAATAAAGCACAAAGAAGGTAGAGGCATCACTCATTTTTCAAGGAGCCTCTCATTTACTCCTACAAGAATGACATAAATTTGAGAGACAAAGAGAGAAATAGAGGAGGCATTATTTGATACAATTTATTGAATCCAAATGTTCTATGTGACAAGTTTCAGAAAAGGTGTGTCAGTCTTACCTTATTCATTTTTCATGGTCTAAGTTGTTCGTGTGATTCCAGCTATCTCAAGTGGCCTAATAGGTACAAAGAAGAAGAAGAAGAAGAAGAAGAAGAAGAAGAAGAAGAAGAAGAAGAAGAAGAAGAAGAAGAAGAAGAAGAAGGAGAAGAAGAAATTATTGTTAAACAACCATAAATCATTTCTTTACCTTTTGAAGTCCTAAAATAAATAATATTCAAAGTTATTTGGTTTCTTGTATTAACTATTTATCTAATAGATAAGAGTTTTAATATTTGGGCCATCTAAGATAGCTTGTATTAGATAAATGATTTGGATCATTGAAAAATTCAAAGAAAAAAATCAGAGGACTAGCTTACCTTTTCTAAAAGATTTTCCATATAACTCTAATCTAACCAACTAAGTCAAATAATTGTAAGATAAATCTAACATTTATTAAGCTAATAGGGTTCTTTTCAACCCTTTGAAACCTATTATACTCACAACATAATGGCTTCTCTCTCTCTCTCTCTCTCTCTCTCTCTCTCTCTCTCTCTCTCTCTCTCTCTCTCTCTCTCTCTCTCTCTGTGACAACCCGAGTTTTCCCATGCATTTTTAAATGCAATATCTAATTCCTAAGGTGGGATGCATCCCTATTTGAAAACCATTTTATGAAAACCATGCAATGCAGAGGAAAATCTTTAGTTTTAAACTCATTTTGAAAACCCTGAGTGTCATTTGCTTTCACAACAATCAAAGTAGTTTTTTGACAAACTTCAAAAATCATAAGTGTTTTTCCCCAGGTCTTTCTAGTCACAGCACATAGCCCAACTATAAATTAATACAAATACATGTCCAAAGGGTAGAGAGTTTACTCACATGTATAGTTATCTCCTTTGTTTATTCACGTGCTCGTAGCACTAATATCTGCTGAGGCATCTTCTATTTGTAAGTGGAACTATCCTGAAAAATGTTAAGGATAGGGTGAGTATATACTATACTCAGTAGGAGTTTATCACTACTAGTTTTGCAATGCATGCTATGTTTAAAATCATATGCTCTTAAAAACATGTGCATGTTCGAACAATCATGTTCAATATCGATATCAAAAACCATTGTCAAATTGAAATACTAACGACTTAAAGAATCGCACAAACCAAGTCGATAGTATCATATATATCATGAACATAATGATATGCATAATATGCTCAGCTGAATCCAACTCATGGATATTTGGTATGATCGACCAACATCATGTCATGCCATATGCAATGCAAATAAATCCTCAAACCATAGGGTCCAACTATGCCCATGACCTCACCGCCGTGTGGTCCCCGGCTACCTAGGGACACAGGGTCATATGCCTCCACAGGACATATGATACTTCGAACCAGTGCCGTGACACCAGTGGTAGCCCCCTGTACCACATGCAGTCGAAGCAGGGACGTTGCCCTTTTTGGGCGTGGTACCCATCCACCTAATAGTGGTAGAGGGTGGAGGCCAACCCAAACCTCTCGGCATAGCTCCCACGAGCTTATCAGCCCAAATCATATCAAATCAAACAAGCAAAAATCTCTTTTTCAAAACCTGTCCTCTTTGGGTCCCTCACAACTGCCTGGCCCTCACAACTGCCTACTCAGCGTCTTTTGGGCACTCCAACGTCTTTTGGTAACCCTCAAGGACATGTAATCCTTCAAAAACTCAATGCTCACAAATCATGCAAAATATGCATTTGTTTGCAAAACATATCTATGCATAATGTATATGCAATTATTTGCAAAACATATCTATGCATAAAGCATTTATCATATGTATGCTGAATTAAGTCATGCTAAACAAGTTATATAACTTATACTTAAAACATGCATAAAACAATCATGGCTCTTTTAAAAAGTCTAGTAGCAATAGAGCACCTACCTCAAAGTCTCTTGGAGTCGCGTCCTTTATCACTTCAACCCATCCTTGGGTCTCATTTATAAACTCCTGGGTATGAATGGATACAAGGAGTCCTTATTAATTTCAATCCATTTAGTCATTAGATCGCTAGCTCTGCCTATTGGGTCCAAGGTCCTTGCCTAATTCATTCGTCAGGCTAGATCCTATGGTGTGGATCTACTTTCCAATAGTTAGACTCTGTAATTTATCCTCTAATCCTAACTTTAAAGTCTCATTAGGTCCGCGTGCCCCAGTTCCTAGGACACCTGTGTATCCTGGTTAAACCGCGACCTCCTTATGTGCATGCGCGCCCAAAGGCCGTGCCAGGGACTACGTTTTGCACGCACACATGCATGCTTAAGTGACGTGCTATGACGTGCATTATCACATGGACGCACCTTGTAGCATGGCGCGTCTCAACTCCCAGGGCACCCTGTGCACCCTAGTTGAGCCAGGACCCGTGCCCCATGTCGCGCGGGCACCTGAAGGCCGTACTTGGGACAGTGTACGCACTATCGTACACCTAGAACCCGTCCCAGGAACCCAGTCCCAGGTGCACGTACAACTTGGCTTCCCTAGGACGCTTGGTTCGTGTAGGGCCAGCCCAAGTCGGCTTGGAACGTTTTTCAACCAGGAACCCGGCTGGAAAACAACTGGAAAAGACCAAATTCGGCATGGATCTGGCCTGGGGGAAGCAAACAGAGAGAAAGTGGAGGAAAATGACTTACCTAGGTTGCCTGGGAAGGCCTTGCCGGTGGTGCGTTTCCTTCTGCCAAAATTCCATGTTTGTCAGAACCCACGAAGGGGAAAACCCCAATGCTAGACCAGAACAAGAAGAAAGAGGGGAAAATGGCAATGGCCGGCCTGACTTGGGCCTGGCCGTTGCCGAAAAATGCAGAGGGAAGACTGGTTTGAGACGGGTTTCCGATTTGCCGGAAACCCCAGTCTCAACATGCCGGAAATCTAGTGTTTTTGAGAGGGGAGATGGGGCTTTTTATAGCCCTGCTATGGCGGTGCTGCCAATGGCGGTGCCGCCCTTGGCGGTGGTAGAATCCTCTAGAAACGGGGTTTTTGGAGGGGTCTAGAGGTTGAAGACGATAGTGGGTGCCGTTATCAAAACGGCCCCCTGCATTTTTCGTCTTTTTCGTTTTTCTGTTTAAATTTCAAAAATACCCCTATCTTTAAACGGCTATAACTTCTTCATACGAACTCCATTTTGGGTGATTTTTGAGGCATTGGATTCCATTTTTCGAGTAGAATCTAATGGTACCAAGTTTCCTCAAAAATTCCTTTGTTTACTATTTTAAATAAAGTGAAACGTTTAATACAGTTCATGTCCTATAGACTGTCCTAAATAGCATAAATTGCTCGGCCATTATACTCTCTCTCTCTCTCTCTCTCTCTCTCTCTCTCTCTCTCTCTCTCTCACCATTCATATTGATCTTCCAATTATCCATATATTTATAATCTTATAGTATTGGTAGAATAAGCAAGTATCTTTAAGAGTCATTGAGTTCTTTTCTATGCTTTGTCCAATCTTTCCTATTTATTGACGCACATGTTGTAATGACTCCATTTTTGTACCCTTGAAATCCCATGAAAAGTTCACTTTTTGAGATAAGGGTATTTTGGTTATTTCACTGTTCACCCTGACTAGACCCAAAAATTTGGTCCTGAGAATGGTACTCTTAGGTGTGTCTTGGGAAAAGGAATCCAACAAGACCAGAATCACCCACAACAGAGTTAAAATGAGCAAGTTATGGCCCTTTGAAGTTCAAGGGCAAAATTATAATTAAAGTTAAAATGAATTTGGCCTGAGAAAACAGGGACCCATTTTGATACGGGCACCCCCTTCTTCCCAAACGTACTGCATTACCGATATTCTAAAATGTAGGTGTGCAGGGGAGAAACCACCGCCATTCTAGAGGTTTCTCCACTACCATTCCATGGCGGTAGAAACCTCCCTCCAGAACCCTCTGTAAGCTCTATAAATAGAGCTCTTGGGCGCCTCCAATGGCAGCCCAAAACCCTGGGAAAAACCAATCTAGGAGCTGTGTACAAGAGGAGAAAACGTGAAAAATACCCAACCACGAACCAGGTACGCCTTAAACAACTCCAAACCCATCTCCCCCTCAGTCTTAGGATGAATATCCCTAAGTTTTTGCATCGGAAACCATGCAAAATGGAGCTATAGGGAGCTACAACAGGCCCAGGATAGGTGCCTAGGGTGTACTGGTTCGACATGGTCGAACCAGGGCATCCCGAGGACGCCCAGGTCACCATGGAACCAAAACGCACCCGTGCATTAAAGGAAAAGCTGACGGGCGTGTCCGTGGACGTGCCCACAAACAAGAAATGGGGTGGAGGCCCAGTGCGTCGGCAGACATGCCCTGTGGGGCGCGGGACACGTTAGCGTGTGGGGCGCGCTGTTGACGCAGGACGCATTAGCGTCCTGGGTGCCCGCCTCGTATGCGCAGCCTGATTGCTCCCAGGAGCATGCAACTGCACGTGCAGGCCATCACCGCTCGACCAGGACATAGGTGCATCCCGGGAGCGGTGACGCAGGGCCGTTTGGGCCTTATATGTATTCTTAACACTAAATTATACATAACTTGAGTTCTAGGACTCCGATTGAGGCGCCGCAAGAAGCGTTGTATCCGTATCGACAGCGTGGACACACCCAATCTAAGCCCCTATCTAAGGTTGGCATGACCCTTAAACCATGATAGTGGAGTGGGGCCACTAAACCTTTGCAAACCTGACTATACCAAGGCCCAATTAGGGACCTTAGGAGGCCCTTAGGCATGGGAATGGACCCTTAATGCCTAAGTAGTGAGGTAAACTATTCTAGAACCTATAGAAATAGGCCAAGCTAACCTTTTCCCCTAAACCATGTCCAAGAACGTACGAGGACAAGGGGACTAGCATGATCAAACCAAGTAGGTGTTCTATCGCTACTAGACTTTTAGAAAAAAACCCATGATGCTTTGAGAATGCATGTTTTGAGTCATGATTGCTTTTCTAATGCATGTTTTAAAGTTACATGTCCTGTCTTTATGCGTATATCATATAAACTGATGTTACATCCTTATACACATGACCTGTTTAGCATAAATTGCATGAATTAAAATGACTGCATTGCCTATCCTCAAGGGTTGCCAAAAGACATTGGAGTGCCCAAAAGACGCTGGTTAGGCAGTTGTGAGGGCCAAGCAGTGTGAGGTACCCAAAGAGGACATTGAAAATGATTGCATGGTTTGCATGATTTGCGATGATTGAGCTTTGGCTTTATCTTTAGATGCTTTTAGGCTAGTAAGCTCATGGGCTATGCCGAGAGGTTCGGGGTGGCCTCCCAACCTCTACCACTATAGGTGGAAAAGGTACCACGCCAAAAAGGCTTGTCCTTACTTCGATTGTTGTGTGGTAACGAGGACTACCACTGGTGTCACGGCACCCGTCAAAGAGTCATATGCCCCATGGAGGCTATGACCTAGAGTCCCTAGGTAACCGGGGACCACACGGCAATGAGGTCGTGGGCAAAGTGTGCCCTATGTTTTTGAGGATTTACTTGCATTGCATATGGCATGACATGAGTATGGTCGACCATAGATCCATGAGTTGGATTCAGTTGAGCATCTTATGCATATCATAGTATATTTTCATGATATCTATGTTACTTTCGACTTGGATTATGCAATTCTTTAAGTCGTCAGTATTCTATTTTGACAATGGTTTTTAATATCAATATTGAACATGAGTGTCCAAACATGCACATGGTTTAAAGAATATATGGTTTTAAACATAGCATGCATTGTAAAACTAGTAGTGATAGACTCCTACTGAGTATAGTGTATACTCACCCAATCCTTAACATTTTTCAGATACAAGTAAACACTTAAAGGCAGGATACACTCGTGACAGAGAACATCCAAATTAAGTACAAGTAAGTAAACCCCTACCTTATCTTTTAGTGAATGTTACTTGATTGTAGTTACTCTCTGTAGCTAGGGCTATGACTAACACTTTCTTGGGAATAGAGTTGATTTAAAACTATGCCATGGCTATATGATTTGAAAATGTGTTTCGACACTCGGAGTTTTATACAAAAGATTGCTTTGGAAAGCAAAAGATTTTCGTGCATTTCATATTTCTAAAACAAGAGATCTCGCCCTTTTTACAAAATTTGCATCATATAAAACCCGGGTCGTCACACATGTTTGCTAAAGAATTTATCTATTGTAATAAGAGAATACCCCATCCTACTTTTAAGGAAGGGTGTTCAATCCCATTAGTCAATTCTAAAAATTCAAAATCAAGTTTTATTATATGTAACTAAACTCTCTCCTATGTCTAATTTATTTCTTCTTTTCAATAGTTTCTTCAATAAATACCATTGAAATAAAGTATTTATTGGTTCTCATTCAAATATTATACAGAGAGAAAGTGAGGGGAAGAATGGTCATCATGACTATCACCACAGCTCCTAATTTAACAATTTTGAAAACTAATATATATTTAAAATTAGTTTTAATTGAAGGAATACTATACATGTTTCATGCATGATTTTATTCAAATATATACCTTTTTCTCTTTAATAATGAATACATACTAATGTTTTCTTTGAGAGCCTAGTAAGATTTAATTTTCCCCTCCTATTGTAAGGGGTTTCTCAAAGAGAAAGACTTTTTCTTTCATTTCTAAAGGCATTGCATCACATTCTATTAAAAAATAAAAATAAAAAAATTATGCACACTTTCAATGTTTCTCTCTTTTCTCATCTCTTATATTCTTCTTCCCTTATGTTGTTTTTTTAAATAAACTCACAAGCACACGAATCTTTTACAATATAGCATATTAGTGAGGTCAATCCCATGAGTAGTGAACTATTGTGATACTAGTGGTCCCTACTTTAAACTATCTAACTTAGCCAAAAATCAAGTGATTTTTGTCCTAAACTAAGAATGGAAACTAAAACATGAAATTAGAAACTAAGTGAAAACAAGAAATGGAGAGTAAGCAAAAATAAGAAATGGAAACTAAGTAAAAACAAGAAACATGCTAAATGAAAAACTTTCCTAAAATATGCACTTTCTAAAATTAAAAATTTCCTTAATTAAAAGCTTCTAATTTTATGACTTTCCTAATTAATAACTTTCCTAAAATGCTTCCTAACTAATATGCATTTAACTAAAGGAAACAAATGCAAAACAAGCATGAATTAATCTGGGAAACATAAATTAAGGAAACTACTAAAATGAATACTTTCCTAAATTAACACTTTCCTAAACTAGAATTAGAAACTTTCAAAAGTTAGAACTTTCTAAAGTCAATTTAGAAAACTTTTTGACATTAAAATAACATGCAAAAACAAATAACTAATGAGATCTAACTAACTTTAATAAGAAATTAGAAACATACATATGAATGAAAACTACAATTAAAGAGACTTTCATTTCTTAAATCCTAATACTTCCTAAAGATGAAAGTTTCTAAAATTCAAAAAGAAAACTTTTTAATCCTAAAATATGATGCAAACAGTGAATTGACTACTGCTAAAACTAAATCAACCAAAAATCTAAAAGGAATGGGATTTAGAACTATGCATATGGCTTTTAGATTATGTGCATGATTCTAGAGCCCTAAAGATGGTCAAATTTAATGCAACTATAGTGAGTTACTAAGCAAACTAACTAAGGGGTCCAATAAACAACATGAAAATATAATTGGGTATCAAGGATTTAGGAAAATAAGATGTTTTGATGGCTGAAATTAAAGCACAAAGTTAAGGAAAACCAAATTGAATCATATCCAATTTACATCAAAATTGTGCACTTTTCTAAAGTTTGGAACCCTATCTAAAACAAAACAAAATTCCAATCTAATGCTCAAACTCTATATTATAATGACAGACAAAGAAAACCTAGAAAGGAATTTGAGAACAACATAGGCTAAATGGGTAAACTAACTAAGGGAAAATAGCCTAAAACTAAGAGAAATAGAGGGTAGAAAACATGGAATTCAAGTGAGGAAATCAAGGATTTAAGCTACCTTTTCTTTTAGCTTCCATAACCAAAGATGAGTTAGCTTAAATCATGATGGAATAGCAAAGAAAACAAGTGGAATTGGGGGAAATAAGAAAGGATAAAGCTAGATCAAAATAAAGGTGCAAAACTAGAAATCAAAACAATGAAAGATAATCAATAAAAACTAAACCAAAGCAAACAAACTACTAACCTGAATTGGAGAACAAATAACTAAGTCAATAACTAAAAAATTGAAGGAAGAAAAGCATCTAAGAAATCCCAAAGTCCAGCAGTAAATAACACCAAAGGAAAGCTTGATTTCAAGGTGTGTCACCCACCTACACGTGGAAAAGTCGTATGAACTATGGGGCTATATATAGATGAGTGGTTTCCTAACTTAGGAAGGGGTGAAAACATAAGAAAAGTGTCCCTAGGGTTAAGGTATTGAGTGAGGAAGGTTAAGTGGAAGATGAGTTAGCAAGATGATGTCATAAACATGATACAAAAGAGAGATAAGAAGCATAGGCTAACTAGTTTTTAATTTTGAAAAGATATATGCGTCTTTTTCCTAGAAGGAAAGTGGAGCTCGTTCCCTTCTAATTTTGTAATTTTTGGTTGATAGAAATTTAAGGAATTAGGTAAGGAATAAGATTTAGGAAAGAAGTGCAAAGATCTAAGGTTTTGAAGTTGCTTAATTTGAAGTAGATCTAAGGTTTCCCACTTAGGAAATCCTTGATCACCAAATAGGAAAGTGGGGAGGCATCCTCCTTTTGGATGATTGCTACCTCCTTCACTTAAAAATGTGGAACCCTAGTAAGATGGGTGGATTAGGGTTAGGAAATGAATTACAAAATTGGGTTTTTTCTCTCTTTATTGGTCCCTTAATGCATGATCATCTTACCTTTTATATAAACTCACAAATCCCTTAAAAATCACACTCTTAACATATGAAAGTTGCTTGAATTGATGCTTCAATTGTGTAACTCATATGGCATTCCCTTGATGGATCATTCCTTGGTGGCTTTAGTGGATTTAATGGTTGGCTTCAAGGCTTGAGTAGCTTGTATGGTTTATCACCTTTTTCATGGCTTTAATGGCTAAGATGGCTTAAGTGGCTTCCATGCAAAGGTGGTGGAAATGCATGGCTCACTTCAAGAGCCCACTTTGGACATCTTTAGCTCCTTTAATCACATCCATTATTGGTCCTCAAGATGATCTTGGCCTTTGGTTTATGTCGAAGTGATGATTTTAAGGCTTTGATTCGATCTTTTGATCTTGATCTTCAAGTTCATCCCTATCGATCTCGGCCATTGGATCAAAATCTTACTTCCTACAAAAAAAGAAAAATCTTAATTAAATCCTAGAAACACGTGATCAATGACATACTTACCTTGGACTAGCTTATGGACCTACAAAATAACAAACTTTTGCTTCATTAGGTAAAAAATGCATGTGTTATGAATTTTGGACTAAAAATCCTAATTTAACGCTATAAGTTGTATCACATGTGTACTAATTCGGTAGTTTTTATGTAAAATTAAACACTTATCACCTTATTTTTAGATAATTGGTAAATGAATCTACTCCAGCATTTTAGTTGACCTAAGAATGTTCTGATTTTTTTCTTAATTTTTAGACATGGCTTGTTCCTAAAAGCTCTTAATTTGGATGGATATGCTTCAATCCTTGTTGACTAACAATAAATTCTAGGAGTTTCAAGTTTTGACACAAAGACAATTTTTTTTTTTTTTTAATTTAGTCAAAACTTGTACTTTAGAATTCTTCACACAGATCAACCTTAAAATAGCATAGTTGAAATCTCATGTTTTTTACTTGATGATCATAATATCAACATACACCTTTATTTCCTTATGGATCACATCACAAAGAGGTGTAGTTGCCATTCTCTAATATTTTGTCCCTACATTCTTAAGACGAAAAGGATTACCTTGTATTGATAAACTCCACATGAGGTGGCAAATGCTGCTAATGATTTATTCAATTCCACCATCTTAATTTGGTTATATCCAAAAATTCCATATTTAAATGATAATAATGTATGCCTATTGAGTTATTGATCAAAATATCAATGCTTGTAATATGAAATTGTCCTTCCCATTAGCTTTGTTAAGATTTAAGCAATTAATACAAATTCAAACTCAACCATCCTTTTCCATCATAGGACCAATGTTAGCTACTCATTCAAAATATGGGCACCTTTTAGTGGAATTTGCATCTAGAAATTTTGTAACTTTAGGTTTGACTTTCTTAGCCATTTCTAGTTTCACATAACACAACTATTGTTTGATTGGTTTCATTCCCTTAGTGAGTGGAAATTTATGTTCCACTATGTTGAGCTCTAGCCATGCATATTAGAGTAAGAGTAGGAAAATAACTCTTTGAACTCAATTAGTTGAGATTTTAATTTCATATACTCCTCAAGTGATAAAGATTTACCTAATTTCAACTCTTTCTTTTCAATTTTCATTTCCAATATTAATTGTTTCAAATTCATCCTCTACATATTGTGCTTGATGCTTTTTGGAGTGAGATTATGTTAAGGATTTCTTTGAATGATTGCTCGAAAGGAAGAAGAGGAGTGGAGATATGAAACACTAGTGATGGGTCAATAACACATGTCATTGGGAAATGCAAAAAAATAACTCAGTGAGGAATGCAAATAGATCAAGGTACCAATTGTTTAGCGGACCACAGATGAGTAAGATAAAGGGGTGAGATTGGGTCTAGGCCAAACATCAAAGGTATCATGTAATTCATCATGCAAAAGGATTCTTATATACCATTACTACACTTCCATCATCTTGCATTGGTAAAAGGGAGATTTAGTGACATTCTCATCATCATCATCATCAATGTTAAGCAATGATTGAAAAATATCTTGAAACCCTTAAACACTTCCCCTTGACCTTTTACCAAACCATGGCTTAGAGAAGCTAGTAAAGTATAAATTGTCACTCTCTTTGACCAATCTGCCATTCAATATAAGCAAGTAGGACTGTGAATCAACATCCATGATTGTTCTAATCTTTGATTTATTTAATTCTTATTCAATTGGTTGATCTCTAAGATTGAGACCTACTACTATTTAGTTGTCAATGGTGAATTTCTGAGATCTCATCTTCCCCTTAGCCATGGGCATGCCTACTAAGTAGTTCATGACACAAACTATCTTTCTCATTATTAGATTTATTGTACAAGGTAGAAGTATTCTTTAATTTGAACAATCAGCTATCATTATTAGAGAATGTTCGTAAGAGAATCAATTCAATGAATATGGGACTATGGGGGTAATAGTTACCTTCAAAGATGAGGCTTCAGTGAATATGGATACTAAATGTTCACCACCACTGAGCTATAGAATGTTAGATAAAGATTAAAAAAAAAAGTCTATTATTGAGGGATTAGTCATTCCATGGATACAGAGAAATCACTAGTGTTGTTGTTTTAATAAAAACTCACAAGCACATGAATTGTTTGCAATATAGCATGCTAGTGAGGTTGATCCCACAAGGAGTGAACTATTGTGATGCTAGTAGTTCCTACTTTTAACTATCTAACTTAGCCAAAATTCAAGTGAAATTCTTTTTACCTAAATTAATAAACGAAATTAAAACATGAAATTAGAAACTAAGTAAAAACAAGAAACGAAAACTAAGCAAAAACAAAATTAGGTCTCTCTACATCAAGACTTGTAATGCTACATTATCAACCTTAGGTTTTGTTGTAAGGAAGACATCACCAAGTTATGACCATGAAGCAAAGGTCTCTATAATAGTAAACTAAATCTTTATTTGTGAACAAAATAGAAGTGACATATGCAACACTAGCTAGTTTCTCAAGTTTTCCTAAAGTAGCATTGGGTCAAGTAATTTAAGGTTGAACCATAATATCTAGTAATCCTTCCACCATCACCTTTTTATGCTTCATCGAGGCCATAAAAAATCCCAAATAAATATATTTATATTCTAATATTCAGTTATTGAATGATGTAGTTCTCATCTATTGAAAAAGAAAGTGCCAGTTTCCTCACATTTCATATATTATTGGCTGCCTATGTGGTTGAATGGTCAACAATTGGTGGTCTTCTAATAGAGTGTAAGTTGTGTCCACTCAGCTGGTACGTTGCAATATTTCATGAAATTTGGAGGGGTTGAGTTTACTCCTTTGTGAAAGATGTTGATCTACCATTGATGGTGGGGGTCATGAGGTAACAATTGACCCTTGTTGGACACAATAAAGGGTTGTTTGGGTGGTGTGGATGAAGAAGATGAGTTGGAATAGTCAATGTAAATGGGTGACCTACAGTTATTAAGGTAACCTCTACATGATGGCAAGATGCAGTTGGACAAGTGGCAATTAAGGTTCATTGTTTGGTTTGCTTGTAGAGTCAGATTTGATTTAGGATTTAGGATAGGTGGAGGGACAACTCAACGAGAGGCACCTTTGTTCATAATGGGATTATTTTGTATATTTGGATCATTTTGATGAATAATATTCTATCTCTCTCTCTCTCTCTCTCTATCTTAGGTGTTTCCTACTTCCACACCTCTACATTTGTTGGGTCCATTGCAACTCATTTTTGAAATAATATTACCAAGAAAGTTAATCTCTTCTAAGTACAATCACACTTACTAAATTTTGCATGCAACTATTGTTCTCTAAATGTGCTCAATACAATGATCAAGTTTTCTCAGTGACCCTCATGACTTTCTAAGTAGACCAGAAAATCATCTATGAAAACTATAAAATATTTGTCCAAGAAGGTCTTAACACCCTATTCATCAGATCTATAAAAGAAATGGGGCATTCATCAACCCAAATCACACAACTCAGAGCTCATAATGTCCTCATCTAGTTCTAATTGTTGTCTTCTAGATGTCTTCTTCTCTAACACTGAGCTAGTGATATGTGAACCTCAAATCAAATTTTAGAGAACACTCTGGCTGACTGCAATTGATCAAATAAGTCATCAATACAGGGTAGAGGATATTTTTTCTTCATAGTGAGCACATTAAGCATTCTATAGTCAATATAGAGTCTCATCGAAACTTCCTTATTCTTGATAGAAAGTACCGGTGATTCCTATGGCAACACATTAGGTCTAATAAACCCTTAGTGTAATAATTCTTACAACTCTTTTAGTTCAATTGGAGTCACTTTATATGGTGCCTTAGAGGTAGGGGTTGTGCCTAGTATAAGATCAAGGGTGAAATCTATCTCCCATTGAGGTGGTAGTGTTGACAATTCCTTAGGAAATACATCTATAAATTCTTGAACCATTGCTATCTCCTCCAACTTAGGCTTATCTTCCATAGCCTCCACTTTGGCTAAGAAGACTTGACATCCCTTAGTGATGTTCTTCGCCGCCTTTAAAGCTGAAATTTCATATGCCCCACTATAATTTTGTATCCCTTGAAATGAGAAAGCTACTTCTTCTAGTATGTTGAACACAACCTTATTTCTTATGACAATCCACTATCACCCAATACAAGGCTAACCAATCCATCCCTAGAATAACATTGAAGTCTATCATGTCTAGGCAGACCAGATCAGCATCCATATTCCTATTTTATATCATTATTGATATGCTTTTAAGAAATTGTGTATAGAAACTTGATAAGTGTTCAATTTTATATAAAAAAGTTGTAAAATATAGGGCATTACCTTAGATTTTTGCCAAAATTCATAATACATGCATTTGTGACCTAATAAACTAAAAGTTTGATATTTTGTAGTTCAAGAGCTATTGTTTTAGGATTTACTTAAGATTTTTTTTATCTTTTGTCGGTATTGAGATGAAAATCCAATGGACAAAATCAATCAAGATGGCTTCAAGCTAAGCTAAATGAACCATGAAAGTTAACCTTGAAGCCATTCCACATGGAGTCGCATGATTGGAGGAAGATTTTCAAGCAATTATCCATGCTAAAAACATGATTTTGTAGGTATCTCCCTCCTTTTCTCTCTCTTTCCTATCTCTTTCTACCCCTCCATCTGGTACACTTTTTAGGAGGGGGAGTTCCACACAATTCCCCTTGAAAAGTGGTGCATCTCCCCCTTAGTTATCTTAGGGTTTCATGTTCCTACTTTTTTACACTTTCTAATTTCATTACCTTCTACTCACCTTCCTATCTTTCCACTTTTCTTAGAATCCTACTTCTGATTCCCTTCCTAAGTTACCTATCTTATCCAAACACCTTTTCCAGTTTTTTCTCATATTTCCTTCTTCCTTAGGTCTCTTTATAAAGTGCAACATTACAAATAAAAACCCAAAGGAATCCCACAAATAACTCTAAGGAGTTCCATGCCTCCTTTAGGGCTGGTTCTCCACACAAGGTTTCCTCCCTCTCTTCCAAGGAGTTTCATGCATGGTTCTTATCTTCAAGATCAAGTTCTTCCATGCCTCCTTTTGGGTGTCTTCTCCCTTGTTGGAAAGTTGTGTTCAAGGTTAATTCTATTGCTCTTAGTTTTTTGCTTGTTCTTTTCATTGTTGCTTTGTTTCGCTCTGAAATTCCATGAGTGTTTTCTTTTTGCTTTGATCCCTTACTTTCCTTGACTGCTTGCCTCTTGTATTCAAGGATCTCAACTCTCTTATAGTGACAACCAAGAGATTGTAATCCTTTGATCAAGTTAGTGTTCCTTGAATCCGCTTGAATTCATTGCTCTTATTCCCATCCTTTTCTGTCTCTTTCTCCTTGGATCTTTATTTGGATTACACACATGCATCTTTGGCCATTGGATGGTGAATTCTAAACTTAGTTCTTAGTTAGATTTTCATCTTTGAATATGCACCATTTTCCTTTCCAATTTCTATGTAATATGCTTAGAAAACCTTGTATGAATTTCAATTCAATAGAAGTCTTATGTTCATGCACAAATTTCATGATTAATTCCAATGTTTGAAGTTTGTTAAATATAGAGTTTCATGCTGATCATCTCTTACTTAATGGACTTGAATGAGTTGTGAGTTAATTTTGTTTTTCATTCCTCCAAAATTCCATTGCGCATCACTCTTTATTTCATGCATTTCATGTTACTTTAGGTTGCATCTTGATTTTCATGCACTTATTCCTTCACCACATGTGCACCATGCCTCCTTTCCATTATTAGTTTAATCCATATCATCTTCCTTAGTTGCATGATAGGTTTAGGTTGGGATAAGTTCTTCATTTTTAAGTTTAATGCATCTTTAGTTTAGCTTTAGATTTTAGAAAGTTTTAATTTTAGGTAAGTTCTAAGTATAGCTTATTTTATTTTTAGAATGTTTCATTAGTGTAGCTTCTAATTTAGTGCATCTTTCCTCTTCCATGTTATTTACATTCCTAATTTAATCAAAATAATTCTTCTTTGGATAGAATAAAAGATTTAATAAAATCCAATCAACATTCAAATTCATGAGATTCCTTGTGGGATTGACCTCTCGCATGCAAATTACTCTACATTGATTCATACACTTGCTAGTATATTTAAAGCTATACCAAAACTCACCTAATGGAGTTATTACTTCCAAACAAATTTCTAAATTCTAGATTGGACTATCGATACATGGCACAAAATCATTTGAAATAAAGGAATGATTAGAACCGGGATTAAACAATACTTTAGCAAGCCTATCATGGATAAGGCATGTAACTTCCACCTCTGCATTGGAATCCTATGCCTTATTAAGGGCAAAGGTTCGTCCCTCAAAATTGCTCTCATTGATTTTCTCCTTCTATCTACATCCTAGGGTAGTTCCTAGTAATGTGCCTACCTCTTCATAGTTAAAGCATTTGAAACCTAGTCTAGCACAAGTTCTTCCTAGATGATGTTTCTTGAATCATGGGCAAGGTCGGACTCTAGTGTTCTACCCTAGTTGTTGAATTGATAAATCTACGGAGGCTAAGAACTTGAAGGCTGTGCGGACCTCTTTCTCTTGCTAAACCTCCCTTATAGTGCTCTTTTGTTTTTCTTTCCTTTCCTCATTAGCTCTCTCAAAATCTTGATCATATACAAAGGCTATCTCTATTGCGTTTTCTATTATAATGTCATGAAATTTTATACTGTATAAGTATATTTATTTGTAATTGTTTTTCAATAAAAGCAACCTAGCTTAGATGGTTGCACTGAGAGTCCATCAACCTTCAATCCAAAGTTCAAATACCATATTAAAAATCTAGTTAAATTTTTGGAAAATAAAAAATTAGTGGATGTCCAAATTTAATGGCCCAGGAATAATCTTAACCATCCAAGAGTTGATGGCTAAGCTTATTTATGACAACTGGATCAATTGGACATCTTAAATCAATGGATAAGATGCATAATCAAGGATGTTTGATCCTAGAGAATGCTGAATGGATGAGATACAAGGATAATATTTGATCCTAGACGAGAGAATGAGTGGGTGAGAGTGGATCAAGGCATGTAGCATTTTATTAGGTGAATGAGTTGGAGATAGAAATCACGTCCAAATTATTATGAAAACATGATATAAATAGGTCCTGTAAAGAAAGGAAAAACACATCCAACTCTCAAGGAGTGTGGAATGTGATTCGACCACCTATTAAGAGATAAGGTTGACTACTTAGGTGACTATCTTGAAAATCAGCCCCACACCACATCCATAATGAGAGATTTGGTGGATTGCTAAAGGGAAGAAAGAAAGTATAGAAAGGAAGAGAGCGAAAGGAGAGAGCGAAAGAGACGGGAGAGAAAGAGAGGAAGAGAGGAAGAGGAGGAGATTTATCAGTCATTGAAGCTTTACAATCTAACAATCCGCAGAGAGTGAAAATATTGCAACATAGAGGAATTTTTTACAAGTAAGGGGCCATTAGAACTTTTTTAAGTTAGATTTTGATTTTTTATTTATAATAAATTGAAAACATGATGTTTTCCTCTAAAATTGTCACATTATCTTAGCATTGGTGTGCATGTCTTCTATTTTGCTTTTAGTCATGGTCTAAGCACATGATCTCGATTTTTTTCCCCATGAAACTTAATGTCTTCTTAACATTGTTCTTTGCAGTTTTGTGATGATTGTTATCAATTTTCTAAAAAATAGGAATGAGCATGAGATTAGTTCACATTTGAATTGATGATATATTGATTTTATATAGGATTTTAATTACATTTTTGGTTGACTGAATCTTGCATGAGTTTTAGACATGATGATCTTAGATTTTTCATAATTTTCTATCACCAAACCACCATGTTGGGGATTTTGTTTGCAACATGTATTGACTATTATTAGTTACACACAATTTAGCTCTTATTCTGCTTAGATTCAGTAAGATAAAGAAAGTGCAGCCCTAGATCTTCTGTGTTCCAATCTACCATTCCCTTTTATGGGATATATTAGACTGATGTTCAAGTGCTAAAGTCAAGCAAAAGCAGTTGAGGATGTTTAAACTTTTCCATGACTAATTTTTAGTTAACTACTATAATGAAAAACTCAATCCTTGTACTTTATATAAAACACTCCATTGTCATGAACATTTTGATATAGAGTGAAGAAAACTCAAAGTTGGTGAAATCATAAAAAACATAGTAGCAACTAATTGATTCATTGCCTTGATATTTTGATGATTGAATACTACTCATAACAATAGAACCAGTTGATGTACACATAATTATTACACTTATTATTCCTAAAAATAGCATTTTTAACCCTTTAATTACTTAATTTATCATTAATTGGGATTTATTTTATATTTTGTAGGACTACGATTCAATGGAGCAATTAGAGTATTTTTTGGCAATATGAGACCCCAAAAGATAGCTAACCTACCTTTCAAACAATGTCACGAACGCACATGTCATGAACCAGAAAGTAAAGAAGTTCAAAATATTATGAGCATGACCTTATCAAAATTCAGAGTAGTAAAAAATCCCATGCATGCTACCAACCTTATCCATGAAAAAGAGGATTTCATTATCAAAAAACAATGTAGCCAACTTCTCATGCATGCATGTGTGCAAACCACTACCCAAGGGAGCTTCTAAGTGAAGCTAGAATGTCATGCATTGCAATCACACATAGGGTACTATTTTGAAGTGAAACAACTCAAAAAGCAGGGTCAGCATGCAATTAATTTTTCTCTCTTTCACCCACTCACTTAGACTAGAGAGGGATTCACCTAGGATTCCACATGTGTTTTCCAAGAAAAGACATGTTACACTCTAGAGAAGACGTGTTTCTATGATAAAAATAAAGAGAAAATAAAGGGAATAAAATGTGTGGTTTGAAGGTGGAATAAGTGGCAATTCTACGATCATCATGCATGCAACTTTTGAGGCACCAAAGGTCAAAAGTGCTAACTTAGGGCCATCCTAAGATTCATAAATGAGACATGTTCTACTTGGAAAAGTGATTGGTTAGGAGGAAGAATCTACAAGGTGGACCAATGGAGCTTCAATGTATCACATGGAAAGATATGTTTAATGTAATCTCAAGGAGTGTTTCCAACATGATCTACAAAGGAGAGAAAGAGCTTTTAGTATGATCGGATGAGAGAAAAAATGGTGGTCTACTATAAACTATTGGTGAGATCCTTGAGGAGATAGCAGGAGGAAGGAAAGATGAAGAAAAATGGGAGTTATGCATGATCTTGGTGGAGGAATTGGGGGAAAGTAGGAGAAAAAGGAGGAGTAAGCATGATCTTTGGGTGGAGATTTGGGAAGGACTCTTACTATTCAAGGGAGGCTTCCATGCATATAAAATTAGGGAAATAGGGATGGAGAGGGATGGTGCAATGGAAAGAGGAGATAGGTTATGGGTGCATGACTCTTGGAGGCTTGTTGGGTATAAATCCTCAACTTTGAATTAGCTTTTCACAACTTTTTGAAAGCAATAATCTCTTCCATTGCTTTAGATACCTTGTATCCTTCTCCCACCATCAATTTTTTTCTCCTTTTCTCGTTATCATTAGTCCTCTTTAGAATTAGAAAAGCACCTTACTCAACTTACAAACCTTTCCATAGCACAAGGAGACCATGTATATCTCTCCTTTCCCTTCGTCCTTGTTCCTTAAGACCTTTCCCTAACTATCTTTTCTTTCTTCTCCAACTTCTTTCCATAGAAACATCATCCTTCCCTAACTTTGCAGAACCTTGCACATTATATTTCTAAGTGCCAAGAAGTTTGCACAAGGTTCCATCCCTAGTAGCAAGATGTTTTGGTTGTTCTTGTTGAGGAAAGGAGTTTGGAATGGTGCACCATTGAGTGGTTGTCCCTTGAGTATGTGGCCAATTTGGGTGGCATATGCTCTACTTGTTGAGTGATGTGACAAGATAGGGAATGTCGTTGGTTGTTGACCAAAGGCAATCTTGTAAAAAAGTTAGTTTGGTGTGGAGTGCAGTAGTAGAATGCTTTTTTTGACGTGACACTTCGAAGAACATTTGAGGAAATCCACTTCAATCCATAGGGGAGTTTACTTTTAGTTTTGTTTTTATTATTCATGTTGTTTACAATATTGTAATAATTTAAATTTTAGTTTAATGGAATTTGTTCATCTTTTATTTCAATTATTCCTTAATTTTAGAAGTATGCTATGTTTTATGTCATTTCATTATCCTTAGTTTAGTTATTTTAGAATTATTTTTTATTAGTTGTTTATTTTAAGTGTAGTGTGACTTTTTAAAATTGTATAGAATATGACTTTCAGGCATAGTTTCTAGTATAATGTTATAGTTTAATATGAGTAGCTAAATTTTCACCATGTGTTAGGATGAAACCACATGAAAATTAGATATATTCATGTTTAAGTATATGTTACATTGAGGGTTTTAAAATATCAATGCTAGGATATGTAAATTAATGTTCTTTTTATCGGAACTATGAGGTATTTCTTATAGTTTAGAAAAAAAATTATAGTACATTAATCAAGTTGATATATAAATTCTCAGGTAATTTGTGACTCTAAGAAATACAAATTGTGCTTTGAAACTCTATATTGAGTTGGGTGAATCACTAGGATTTATAAAATATAAAACTTGGGCCTTTTAATAATCACATTTTCCATGTTTCTAATCCATATGTTTTATTGATATAAGTAGTATTATATCTAAGTTAGTTTTGAATATATATAATTTCTACTATGTTGGAATCCAATACTTTAGATTTAGAATTTGATTTATTAATTCATAATTAGTGTAAGTAATAATATTAGTTTAATTTGTGTGCTTATATCTGATTTGTTGACTAGGCTAAAATAATTTAAAATAGATGTAAATTAAAATTCCAAAATTTAAAGACTGAGTCCTCTTGGGTTTGAGATGTACTTGCACTTTGTATACTCCAATAGATCTATCAAATTGTGATAATTTTAGTAAACATCAAGTTTCTGGTACCAGTTTCAGGGACTTGCAATGGAGTTTTGATTGATTATAGGTTAAATTATTTTACCACTAGTCATAGTTTAGGATTGCACACATTTAAATTTTAGGCATTTTTGCAAAATTCTTGCTATTGTTTTATACTCACTATTAGTTTTATTTTTTCAAGAATCTAGAGAAAGATTTGGAGGAGTTGTTCCCTTAAGATAGTGCTTACTTTTATTATTATTACAAGTAAGTTGTAGTCAAGTGGTATTGTACTCTATTTTATCACAATTCAATGCAAAAAGGGTTGCAATACTATAGGTTGAGGCTGAACCATCCTAACTTAGAAATGGAGGTGGCTTGTATATGGTTTTATCCTCGTATGAGAGGATTTTTATCTAGGACCCCACTGTAAGCATTCCTAACTCCTTGCATTTCTTAAATTAAGATTTGCATGGATAAAGTAGTTTTTGCATTGTTGGATGGTAGTTTAATATCATATAGCTTGCATTCATAATTTAATTGTTGTAAATTAGCTTAACAAGGGATTGCCTAAGCTTAGCTACAACACAATAGACACCAGTTAACCAATGGATGTTTATTTTTTCCATGAGAAAATGATCTAAAAGCTAAGCCCAAAGAGTCCTATTTTTTGACTAATTGGAGCCAAAACAAATAGCTAAAATCTATGTTTTTACAAACTCCTAAAATAGTACTAGGATCAGTCCATTTGCAATCACAGGAGATCTTTCAAAATGCTTCAAACATCCCTAGCAACCAGCCTTTTTTGAGTGGCTATACCAGTACTAAATTGTTTCAATTATTCCTTACAAACAAATCCATTAACAATGGCAAAACTCTTCTACAAAACCTGCTACAAATTAGTTCATAAACACAATTGTTACCTACTACAAAACCTTAGTGATAACTACTACAAACCATGAATAACCTCGTTACGAAACTTCAGAGATTTTTGCTATAAAACTTTAGTAAAGACTACTACAATGATAGTAAAAATAAAAATCAAAAAATTCTGCTATCAAATAGCCTAAAACTTATTTCATTCTCCAAAATAAAATAGTCCAACACTTTAGCCATTCCTTGGTTTACACTAATAGACTGGGATTTAATTGAAAATTTGTAATGTTTCCCATGGAACCTATTATAAAATAGTATATAATTAGAAATAAGAGTCAATGGACAAATAGAGCTACCTTGAGGAACCATCCAAAACACCATGTTGTTTGTAGATTTTGGATACAGCGAACAAACCAAACCTACATATACAGATTGTACCTTGAAACAAGAAGTAGAATAGGAGCACTGCAATCATCTTTGTGCAAGCATCTCTTTGCTTTGATGTCATAAAGTTGAGGACCAAAGTTAAATTGAGAGACACTCAATAAAATAGGAAAACCAATTAGAAATGAACAACATGATACCGTCACTTCTATAGATGTGACGACTTAGGTTTTCATATGCATTTTTAAATGCAAAATTAATTCCTAATGCAGAGTTGAGCCCTATTTGAAAACACTATTATAAAAACAATCTAGTGCAACAAAAAAAATCTTTTATTTAAATTCATTTTGAAAACCCCGAGTGTCATTTACTTCTAGGAGAACAAATAATTTTTAAAACTAAGACAAAAATATATGCATCCCAGATTTAGCCAGTCAAGGCTCACAACCCAACTGTCTTTAACTTCACTTGCTTGATCGTAGCACTAAATGTTCTTGATGCTTCTTCTAATCCTCCCAGCGCTGATCTATAAAAATAATATATTTGGTTGAGTATTTAACATACTCAGTAGGTGATCTGATACTACTAATTTGAAAGCACGGTATGCAAGATGCATAATTTCAAGAAGGATTTTTTAGGAAATAAAATGAGGCAATTTATGTAAATATGAGTATTTATGCATAAATTATTCTCTCATTTCAAATAATGGAATTTTCAACAAAATGAATAGTTCAATAATATAAAGATTACCAAGTTCTTAAAATAGCAATGATTACTAAATTCTTAAAGTAGTAATCGATCAAACCAGATGATAGAATCTCAACCCTATGGAAGATATCATGCACGTGCGTATCTCGGCAAACACATCAAGCTGGCTGGTCATGAGTACTCATCTAAGACCATCTAAATGCCCCATGTATGGCAATACCAAAACAGAAATCATAAGGCCCACTGTGCTCATGATTAGACCTATCTGAAATCGTTGGCTTTGGTACCTAGAGACTAGCCCACCACAGCCTTCATGGCGACTATAGATATGTCCTAAAAAAGGGTGTCGTGAACACCTCTAGTGGTCATCCCATTACCACAATAGTTGAGGAAGGGACAAGTGTGACTTTGGGAAATGATACATAACACCTTTGGGGCTAGAGGTAGGAAGGCCAACCCCGTACTAACAACCTCTTAGCATAGTGCCCACCAAGCTCATTAGCATGAAAAAGAGATATACATATAATCCAAATATCAATAATCATAGATCATGCAATTTATGCAACTTGTTTCAAAATATGCAAGTAATGCATATATAAAACTATCCATAAAAGATGTAAGCAATAACATTTTAAATCAAGATCATGAATCATGAGAACAATTCACATGCTCATTATAAGAATATCATATCTCAATATCATTTTGGAAAGCATACTAAACACAAAAATATATTCAAGTAAATCATTTAGATTTTGGAATGTAGTTTGAAAACTTAGTAGCATCAGACTACCTACCTTAATGATGTCATTTAGTTGTTGTTAGCATTTTCCTTCAATTCAAATCCTAGATCTCCTTCAAAGTCTTTGTGGGGTCTTGAACATAATTTAAGGATAAGAATCTAGCTATTATTTCCTAATCTCTATTGATCATCAATCAAATTTATAGATTAATAGCCTAAATCATCAATCTTGATATCATCCTATCCATAAATGGTCAAATCTACGATCAAAGAGTGAATATCCATAATCCAGGGTTGATCTGGGTATATGAATCTTCTATGTTATCAAATGAATCACTTCTTAGGGTATGATCTTCTTTGATCTTACATTCTCTAAAAATTTGATCAATTTTAGGTCATAATTAGTTAAAAATATTCTCTAATCCTAAATTTTATTGTATAATTAGGTCCGCATTATTGAGAACCTTTTCAATCGTAAATCAGACTTATATAGCTTTTGAAATTAGAGATTTTGTGTTTCAAGTTGGTTTGATAGTCTAGATTGAAATTTTGGATCTAGAATAGGGTCATTGGTGATGACTAACCATTGCCGAAGAAGATGACTAGAGTGGCAGTTGTCAGTGACATTTTTTTATGTTGGATCGACTCCTAATGAAAAGGGTTTATAGATCAGGCTCTTACCTTTACTCCCATCAAGTTTGGTGTCATTTCATGGTCGTTTGATGCCAAAAAATGTGAATTTTCTTGGTGGACTGTCATTGAAAAACTCTATGTTGCCGAATTTAGAATCTTCATCTAGTCTCCATCAAAACTAGCTTTGATTCAGAAATTTCTAGAGGGATTTTGATCATCTTCTCACGAGGAATTCAATGGTGGTATTAGATCATTGATCCACCACCATTCAGGCAACTATTGTTGGGCAAATAATAAACATAGTTACAATTTCCAGAAAACTAGGCGTCCAGAAACGATGGAGAACAATAGTCAGAGGGAGAAGAGAAGAAGATTAGAGAGGTATCTGAGGTGAGATGGGGGGAAGAGGAGGGGGAGATTTATAGTGTGATGTGCCATCCTTTTGTCTTTTAATTATCGAAATACCCTTCATTTTCTAATGCTCATTACTTTTTCATCCGAACTCTTTTTTCTGTGTTCTTTGTGTCATTAGATTCTATTTTTTGTGTAGAATCTAATTATAAGAATATTTCCAATAAGTTGTCACTTCAAAATTTTAAAATTCATAAAACATTTATCAACCTAGATAATCCAATTAGTTTCCAAAATAAATAAGACATAACAATTCTTTTGATTACAATTACTATGATTGATTGTAATTGAAAGAGGGTTACTCTTGTTTGACTAACGAGACTTGAAATTTTGGGTTGTTACAATAGATAACTACCCTAGCCAAGACCAAATCTACCACTCTTCTATTGTCTCTATATGTAGTTAAAAATCAAAATCAGCTGGGATAAGAAGCAAATGGAAATCCAATAGTAAATAATTGGAATGTTAATAGAAAACTATAAATATGATCCAACCAAATAATGAGAAAATATATATGAAATAGTTAAGGATGGAGTTGAAGAAAACCCTAAGTGAATGGGGAAGTAAAAGATATTCCATCCCTAAATAAACGGACATATTGTTTTGATACGTATAGGAAATATTTTACATACAAGCATGGAGGCTTGTGGTTTTGTTTTAAATAACCATGGGCCTGGGATACTATGCTAAGAGAGTTATGAGGGTTTGACCACCTGCTCTTCAAAATTTGTTGATGATGAATTCCATCCCTAAGAAAGGCAGAAAGTAGGGTGGGGCAATTATGGGAAGGCCGCCACTGTGACAGACATGGTCCCCCCATACATACATGGATTTTACATTTCCACTGAATATGGTATGAGTGGATTATTGAATAGTTATCTAGGCGCACTGTATGGATTGGGCTGCAAGCATGGTAGTCCATTGATTTATTTTGCACTATAATGCATATGAGATAGTCATAGTGAGATGCCTTATATATGACATAATGAAATGCCAAGTAATTGTATATTACCAATATTCCTAGGGAAAAGGGCATTCGCAGTATAGTAACTAGCTAATATACTGATCTCTTACAATTGAAAGAGTTGATCATCTTAGTTGGAAATGAGAATTAAATATTTTCTCTATTTTGATGAATTTGTTCATATACATTATGTATAAGGATGTACATAAATGATAAAAGAAAGGTTATAGAAATGAGATTGATTCATGATCATGTTTATGACATAAATGAATAATGGGATTAATGAGTATTAGGATTATATTGTCAAATTATGTTACTTCTTTAATCCCCTACCAAGCATAGCTTGCTAAGATATTGTAAATGTTTAAATATTTATAATATCTCAGATACAAAGAAGGAGTGTTAGGAGCTCAAGACTTGAGAAGACTTGAACGAATAATCAATTAGGGTATATCCATTGAAGACATGTATTTTATTTGAGAGCATTATATGTATTGAGAGTTTTTATTGTATGTGAGCTTTAAAATTTGGATTATGTAATTTGGACAAGTATTATAATAATACCGGGTTGTACTGTGAACCATTGGATAGCTCCTGAAGTTTAATAAAAGTTTATTCCTTCAATGCAATTTTATCTTGTACAAAACTCTACTTATGTTATGAAGTGATGACTTGGGTTTTACAAAACAAGCTTTAAAGAAAAGAATTTTTGCTGCTTTATTTTGCAAAAAATTTTACTACTAAGGGCCTTGTCTTTGCAAATTGTATTACAAAATGTGTTATAAAAACCCAAGTCGTCACACTTATCAATCCATAGAGCTCATGGCATAAGAGCTAAAAAATTTATTATTTTCATATATATATATATATATATTGCAACTAACAAACATATATATTCCACATACACCAAAATATATATTATTTTCAAATCCAAGCACCTTCCTCACCATTGTCACGCACATAATCCTCATTCTCACCAAGTACTGCTTTGATTAATGGGATTGTTTTGGTAATAGAAGGGGAATTTATTTCAATAGCTCTCAGATTGTCTTCATCATAAAAATCCCTTGGACAAGATAAAACAATTGACCATCTCTTATTACATTCATCTTGTATGTAAAATACTTGTTTTGCTCGAGATGTTAAAATAAATTGATCATTTTTATAGCCAATCTTGTTGAGGTCAACTAATGTGAATCCAAGGGCATCAGTTTTGATGCTGTTATGTTCCACCCAATCACATTTAAACACAACTATAGTTCTAAAAGTATAATCCAAGGCCCAAATCTCTCTTATAACCTCATAATAAGTACAACCACCACTATTGGGCTGTTATCCTTTGAACTTGAAAAGAATGTAGGATTGGAAACTAAGCTAACTCCATTATTCTATTACACTATTGAGTTATCACGGTCTTTCGTGTAAAAGTGGTAACCATTGATGGCATATTTAGCGTATTTTATTGCTTCTAGTCATGGTCCCATTGTCATCTAGCCCAAGGTTTCTGATATACCATTGCCTGCTGCTTCTCACTAATCTTGAATCTATGTATATTCATATTAAGTAGGCGTAAGTAAGATTAATACATACATACATACATACATACATACATACATACATACATACATACATACATACATACATACATACATACATACATACATACATACATACATACATACATATACAGAATGTAGCTTTTTCACTAAAGTGACTAGCCTTGTTTTTTATAGTTTGGTCGATACATGACCACTCGAGAGAGGTTTGCCAACCTTTGAATCATAAAATGCAACTAATTGTTTCTTTCTTAGGATACCAATTGCATCCACTCCTACTAAGTACTCTATGCAAAACTTCACTACTTCCTCTACAATATAACATTCAGCTATACACCCCTCTGGCTAGTTATGATTACATGCATACCCTTTCAAAATTTTCATGTACCTTCCAAACGAATACATCTATCGCAAGTAAACTAGCCCATAGAGTCTGACCTTATCAATGAGGTGCATTGTTAAGTGTACCATGATCTCGAAGAAGGATGGTGGGAAGATTATCTCAAGCTCACATAAAAGTTATCACTAAATGACCTTGAATTTCTTGTAATTTTGAAACATCAACCACCTTCTTGCACAAAGCACTAAAGAAGTACTAGAATTTTGTAATAGCTCCCCTAACTTTGTCTGGTAACACAGAATGTATTGCTACTAGTAGTAGTTGTTGCATCAATGCATAATAATCGTGGGACTTTATCCCCAACAATTTTAGCACTTCCATGGAAATAATGTTTTTAAAGTTTGAAGAGTATTCATCTGAGACTTTGAGCTCAAGCAAGGTTTTGCACATTATTCTCCTCTCCTCTCCTCAAACAAGGTTTTATAAGCTTCTATGTTGGGCTATCTGTTGGATGGCATGAAAAGTTATCAGCTACTCTATCCTTGGCATACTAATTTTCTTGTTGTTTCTGTTATACAAAACATTTTTTTGAACCTTTGAATAGGGGAAAGTACCATAGAACCTTTGCAGGAACATTTATAATTGTCTTAATTGAATTCTTCTTGAACTTCCATATTAACTGTCCACAAGTTGGGCATGTAGCTTTATTCTTGTGCCCCTTCTCATATAAGATGAAATCATTGGAACATGCATGTATCTTCTCATACTTCAACCCTAGTGTAACCAGGGTTTTCTTTGCCTCCCATGTGGACCTTGCCAATTTACTATCCTTCTGTAGCATCTTAGCCACTACTTTCAAGACTTCTATAAAACTTTGATCTAAAAAACCAAATATTGATTTCACATTGTAAAGTTTTGCCACTATAGACAACTTGGTATAATCTTTACCCTCAAGGTATAATGGCTCATTGGCTTCCTCTAATGTCGTATGAAATTGTTTAAGGTCATCCTAGAAGTTATCATATGCATCTCAAAACATTAGTACAATTGTACTATCTCTAATACTTCCTATAGTGTCTTGATCATAACTTTCAAGCCTTATCAAGAGCTAATGTGAAAGTTCTTCTCCATACCAAATCCATGGGTGATAGGTTTCATTGATTTCATTGAAGCACAAGTGTTCTCTCAACACCCTTATAGTTAAAAAATTTTAAGTTTCCACATTTTGAGCATGGACAGCGCATGCAATTACGATCAACACTTGCCTTAAATGCCAACTCTATGAAATTTTTTATTCCCTCCTCATATTCTTTTGATGTTCTTGTCGTAGTCATCCAAGCATATTTGTCCATTATAAATCATGCAAGATCCAATCCAAGGATCATCCATCATAGATGTGTAAAACATACTTGGAAACATTTATCAAATTATTATAAAATGAGTAGGAAACATGTCGCAACTCATTAGATAACATGCCAAGAATATATAGTAAATCAACCAAATTGGCGTACATGAGGAGTATAGTGTGTGAACTCATTGATGATTCAAATATCATGTAGCATCTAAAATCCCAAAATGCAAGTATAACATGAATTTTTATGTTTTTTCAAAACATTTGAAAACTTGGCAGCTTAGAACTACCTACCTCGTAGAGAAATAGGCTGCATTTCTGCTTGAACTTTTTCCTTGTTTCTTTCTACAAATGAGGGGGTCTCCGCCTCTTTCCTTCTCCCTCTCTTCCTCTCTTTCTCTCTTTTAGTGCATCTTTCTTTCAATCTTTTTCCCTTTCTTTTCCCCATTCCAAGACATCCAAATTAATTAAACATCGTAGTCTATTTTCTATTTAATGTGGAATTTATTTCTAATTTGTTTCCTTACAAATTATCTATAGCTATTTCCTAAGTGATAATTCTCCATATTCTGATTTTATTTTATTTTATGATTTCACTTCCTGATTCCAATTATTTTTCAATTTTGTTACTTTATTTTCTAAATACAATTACTAATTTCAGATATATTTTGATTATCCCAATATTCAAAATATATTTAAAACATCTTTTTGTAATGTTCAATGTATTTGAACATTTAGCTAACTTGGCTATATAAATTTGACAATTAAGTGGGTATACCATCGAGACATTTTTTACTCTATATTTAGAAAGGGGTGATGTTATCAACATAAAATCTTATTATGCTTATAACTTCAATCTTCAACATTGGATCTTAACTATCTTACTATCATTGGATAGCTCCCTTCGAGCTCTATTCATTAGTAGACGTCTTATTGTCAAATTATTTAGTTTCTAAAATCTTAATGTATGGATTCTACATAAACTCTAAAGTTTTAATAATCATAAAAATGATACAAAATTTTGGATATTACATTAGGTACTCCGAGAGTGGGAGTAAGCAAGCACTAAGTACTCCTAGGATGAGAGCAAACAAGCAAAAATCATAGGCATTGGGTACTCTAAGAACAAGCGTAATCTGGCACGAATAAAATGGGAGAGCAAGAAAGAGGGAGGAGAGAAAAGAAGTAAATCCACCTTCCATTGAATTTGTGATAGAAAGTTGTTTTTTAGGTTTTCTTTGAGATAGAAAGTGAAGATTGTGAGATCAAACAAAAGAAGAAAGAGGGGCATGTTAGAGAAAATAGAAGAGAGAGGATAGGAGGCATGGGTTTAAGAGGGTGGATGAATGTGTGGATGAGAAAAACATGGAGAGTGGCAAAGAGAGAGAGAGAGGCTGAATTAGAGGGTGGAGGAAAGATAAGAAAGAGAGAATTACATGAAATGTAGGAAAGGAATCTACTTGATGGGCCAGAGAGAGAGAGAGAGAGAGAATCTTTGGTGGGCCCCTCATCCTTTATTTTCTCTAATTATCTCATATCTTAGAATAGATTTTAAAATTAGAAGATCTAACCTATCAAGGAAATATGATCCATCACATGGCTCTCAAATCCAACCCATAGTGGATTTAAGAGGGCGGTTGTGTGGCAAAATGAAAGCCTTCATCCTTGGACCCATACTTTGACATACTCCTCCCCACCAATCAAGTAGCAACGCTTGTCATGGTAGGCCTAGCTTAAGACCCTTGGTTGGGTAAATGGAGGACTGACCATTGGCAGCTCCTTCAGCTCCCATCAAGTATGTTAGCACATTACACGACCCACTTATACCTGATGACTAGCTTACATAACTCAAAATTCCTTACACAAGGTGGGGCAACGACTCCATTGAGAAGTCACCATAGGCTAGTTTGTTTATCATAACATGACCGAACCTAATAATAAAAAGCTTATCACCGTCATACCACTTTTCTTTCCTACCTCACATCTATTTGTCTTCATCTAGTTGCATCAGACTCCATCGCATGAAGCTCATTTCTTTAGAATCTACTAGTTGCATGTCAGCTCTAGCTAACTTATACTAAAACACTCGCATGGCATTGCCAAGAAGTAAAAGGATCTAGAGGCATAGGAACAAGGTGCAAGAAAGCCAAGCTCTAGCTAGTTGTGATCTCCTGCTTAGTCTATCTGTTGTCATCATTCATCTGCTAGCTAACTAAAGGTAACCTCCACTTTCCGTCCACTCTTTCTGAAGTGAGCGAATTGCCTTATAGTTAATTGGTTAAAACATACCGCTCATAGTGCTGGTAATGGAGGTTTAAGCCCTACTACGCCTACAAGTTCAATTAACTTATTTTCTTATTAAGGGACTTCCATTTAATTGATTTTTTACATTTCCATGCTCCCAAATTCAAAGTAAATGTAGCGTTTTTCCCTTCAAATTGAAACCGCTTTTCCTAGAATTCAGAAACCTAGTACATGAAATGTTCAGCCTTTAAGCATGGTGGGCGCGTATTTGCCACGAATAGAATCTGGAAAGCAAGGAATAGGTTAGTGCTTGAAGCCTCTCCAATTGACTTCAAAAAGACATTCAATGGTAAGTCTGATTGGCACTCTTGCTCTTCATCACATCTCAACATTCTTAGACACTAGAATCAGGTGAGCTGCATTGAGTTGAAAAGGTCTTCCTGAAGTAGCATCCTTCTCCCCAAGGGGATGTTCAACTCAATTTCAATGGAGCATCAGCTTCTAACTATGGACAAGCTGGCTCTAGGAGTGTTCTTGGTGATTCCTCAGGTCAATTGTTGGCGGGATTCTCATATTTCATTTGACCACATATACCAAAAAAATTGTCTACTCAAAACAAGAAGGCATGTAAAAGAACATGTACATAGGATATCAAATAAAAAAATGCCTCAAATATTCTAAATGCTTGTGCCTTCAAATATCTTCGCCAGCTGCGTATATAGAACCAGTTGATCCTCAAACGTAAGGTTCCTGATCTGCATCACAAGCAGCACCCAGATATATATGTACCGTAGACTATAAACTACAATGTTTGGGATAATAATTGATGAAAGCAAGTATACACATGCTCAATAGGAAATAAAGGACTACACCCCATTTTATGCATGGTAAAACTATTTTGTAAGATCTAACCTACGTATCATGTTAGGAATGGCTTGGATAGGCTAGAAATCAAATTTCATGCCCATATCATCTTTTTAGCCTATGTTTCTTTAGGTTAAAAATCACAATTATCCATTTTTCTTAAGATTTTCAACAATTTTAAACAAGTGACTAAGATTTGTCCAAATGAATTGATTTCTCATGGGTCACCTATTTTTGGTATTCTAAACATGATAAACAACTTACATTTGCAAAACGGGTTGTATTATGCACGGTAAAAGGGGCATGTAACCTTTCCTCTCTTTTTGAGCTTGTACTCTTTCGGTGCTCTTTGACAATTTAGATTAATCCAAAGCTCATAAGGGTTAGAAGTGAAGAAAACAGCAGTCAGACATCTTTTACTTTGCTTTTATTGTTTACTTCATAAATAATAGGGTTTTGGACGTTTCTACCTCTATAAGTGGCCTTAAGTATTGGTACTTTTTGTCTTTTGCTTGTCTTGTCATATTTAGATATGACAATTTGGTGTCAAACAGCATTATTGATTTTCTTGGATTTCCTTGTGTACCCTTTTGTGATTTTATTTAGAAAATCTCCATTTAATTGGTACTCTGCTTTGTTAAATAGTATCGGTATCAGAGCAGAAAGATCACTACAATGGCTTCTAACACACGTAAAGGAGGTGCTAATTTGCAAGAAAAGAAGGGGAACTACCTTGGAAATTCTCCAACATTTGCAGGTAAGCATGCGTCAGATAACTGAGGGAATGGAAAATCTGCAAATCCAACTACAAGGAACTACTTCTTCCAACGATCGTGGTACAAATCCAAAGAGAAAAGGGAAAAGGTTAGGGTGTAGCAAGTATGTTTCGTGCATCAACTGGCTGCTGCTCCTACATTCTCCAATGAAGAATACAACTTTGGGATCCGGGAGAAAGTTTGATGGGAGTAAACAATTTTATGGTAGTAAACAGTAACAGAGAGGAAGAATTTATCAAGAAAGTGTATATAAGATGAAGGTGAACTTTACGACTTTTAAGGGCTGACTCCACCTTGAAGACTTTTTACATTGGGTAGAAGAACATGCAAGCTTTTTCAATAATGCCTATATTCAGAAACATAAAAAAGCCAAGTTGGTACCAGTATGGAGAGCATTTACATGGTGGGAACAATTTCAGATGATACGTACCAGTATGGAGAAAAGGCCAATTAGATCTTAGCCATATATGAAGAAATTGTTAAGGATACAATTCACTCCCAAAGATTGTAAACAGTTGTTGTTTCAGCAATACTATAATTGTTGACAAGGCATGCAAGGTGTTCGAAAATCTGCCAATGAGTTACTTGGATCTCAGTTTGCAATGAATTGCCTGAAATCGAATCACGATAAATAGCAAGGTTCATCGGAGGGTTAAAACTAGTTTTACAGAAGAAAGAAGCTAAATCCTTATCACAATTATCGTAAATCTTATTCCTCCATTCCTCTCTATTAAGTACCATAGCGTCAAACAAGCTAACTAGGCAATGTGGAACTTAAATGAAGCTATTCGGTTAGTCATGAAGGCAGAAAAGCAAGTTGCTGCTTTTCTTACAAAGGTCAATTGGCTAGGAGGTTGTACATAGGGGATTCCTCAAGGTTAGATCAATTGCATAATAAAGAGAAACAAGTGATTACAAGTGACCAGCAGTTCACTGTATATTTCCACCCCACTACTGAATGTGCTACCGTTACACAGACATATAAAAAGAGCTGTGTACCGCATAGCAGCAAACTTGACAAGTGCAGCCACAGAATCAGCAGTCCGGCCCTTATGCATATCCTACAGGAAATAGCTATGTTTATTGTGTGGAATGGGGAAGCATCTGTAGTGATTGCCAGCAACCACGTACTAGTGGAGACAAGGCTGTTATTCAACAAGAAGATGAAAATCTTGACCAGCCAATAGATGATTTGGTTAGTAATAGAAACATTGAGGTTAATGTCCTGAACATCTTCCACCATGCTCAAGGATGAGCTAAGGGAAGAGAACTAATGTAAGGAAGCATGCCCAAGCTTTATTTTAATCATTTAGATTGGTCCAAGACTATGAGGAAGGGTTAGAGGTGACAATAACAGCAGCTAGGCATCTTTTACTTTGGGTCCATTATTTATCTCATAAATAAATGGTTTGGACGTTTTTACTAGGGGTCTTTCGTCTTTTGCTTATGTTTCCACGTTTAAATATCTTAATTAGGGTTGTAAAATATGATTATTGATTTCTAAAGAAATGAACAACAACCCAAGGGATTTTCTAAAGTTTCTTTGTGCACCTTTTTGAGATTTTGGTTAGGAAATCTTCAC
The DNA here is from genome assembly GCA_035236585.1 of Warburgia ugandensis. Lineage (NCBI taxonomy): Eukaryota > Viridiplantae > Streptophyta > Magnoliopsida > Canellales > Canellaceae > Warburgia > Warburgia ugandensis. The sequence continues at coordinate 53,797,383 of CP141133.1, read as the reverse complement.
TCGATCAATATCCTGCTATGTTAATAATGTAGATGAGTGGGGTAAAATACTGACAAAGATCAAATATCCTACCACATCAAAAAAGTTAAAGTTGTGATTGATATCATGGTGACATACCAATCACCAATGGGCAAGGTGACATACTCCACTGATGCAGTATGCATTGAAATATGGATTGCTTTTGAAAAGAATATGGGAAGAAAACTAGTTCAGATTGGAAATCATTATGTTACCTGATCCAGGATCATATCAACTGAATAGCTTTCTGACAGGACAAATGACTGATAATAGATGTAAGCAAATACTGCCATCACCATCTACAAGAAGAAGAATACAAAGAAAAAAGGTCAATATGAAAGGGCAATTCAAACACAGGAGATGACGATCACAGAATTCAATTGTAAGCATGCACTGTACCCACAATAAGGTACCACCCAAGGTTAGAAATTTAGGGAAAGAAATTAGGGAATAACGGCTTCAATAACAGCCATCAACATCAAGAACAAGTAAGAGACAAAAAAACAGCAGAAAGTTGAATGTCATAGAAAACTTACAGCAAAACTGACCAAATGAAGGAAACAGAACCACCAAAAGTAGTTAATTCAAATGCAGCCAGTTTGGTCCCACCATCGATCGGCTGCCAAATCTTTCCAATCAGATGATCCTAGCTGTTACGAAAACACAGTTACTTTGCACACTACTATAGTCAGCTTTCCCTTGCTTTGTGCTTATTCCTCTCTTCTTTGTTTTTTCTTCTTCTACTACTCTACTTTCTACAGCTTGAATGCTAAGATAGCACCAATGTTCTGATTCATTCCTTCTTTCTATTTAATATAAACTTCATTTGAAACCCTGTATCTTTCTTTTGACAATCATCCAACAGTGACCTGGATTTCTCACGTTGTGCAGGCAAACTTTGTCAATTTCTCTCTGCTTTCATGCCTTAATTTTATGGTATATTCTGCCTCTTTGATTATAAAATCAAGGAACAAGGATATGACCACAATCAAAAGGTAATTCAGACTCTTCGGAGCTAAAAGAGCAAGGAAGGAGGTATAGGTATAAACCTGAGATAACTATCATCTTTCATTCTATGGATTATTTCAATCTGTTTTCCTAAGTTAGTACCTCAAGAGTGGCTAACTTCTTTAGTTTTCCTTCTGTCAAGTTAAGACTTCCACCCGAATATTATTTCCATTCTCTCTGTTCTTATGCACTCAGATGTGTTGCCTGTGACTATGAGACTTGGCTCTCTTATGTGCTGTTTCGTTATTGTGCAGCTTGTGACAGCTAGCTTTGTTGTTTGGTTCTTCCTCAGTTCATGCTACTTGTTTGAATCCCTATTTATGTGGCTTGCTAAACCTGTGTGTGAGTTGTAGCTCTTTTATCTTCTATATTAGTTTCTTTTGTGATTCATAATGAACGATAAGAATAGTCTACATAGTCTCATGGAGACAACATGCCCACAACCCACACTAATGAAGATGAATGGGTCATCTCCTGTTGACCCAGAAACTTTGAAGTGAGCTTTAGATGAAGCGCAAGCCTTGACTAATGATGGGCCTCGACGGTGTAAAAGTAGTATGAAGCATCACTGACAGGAAAGTACTAGATATAACTTGAATGAAACGGGATAATATCAACTTAGCCCTGGTGGGATGCTTCTTGATAGCAGGAGCAGTTACAGAGAAATATCAGAGACATACTCTTTAGATGAGACTGCCTCACAATACTTTGTTGGAAGAGCTAATTAGTAGCCCTCCAGTACGTTTGACCTCAAAGTCTCAACCAATTGAAGAGAGAAGATGAGGATTTCATGGTTACTAAATTTCTCTCTGGGCTGGAGATGAAGTACCATATAGTTCTTGTACGTCCTCTCATCTAAGGCTGAGTCCCATAAATCTCATAGTTACCCCCTTCTTTACCACTCTCTGTAGTCTATACAGTATTTCCCTTTCCTTGTTTCTCACTTTTTCTTGTTATCTTTTATAATGTCTACTATGTGAGACTAGCCATCAATTTAGTGCCTGCAAATGCAGTGTCTCACTTTGTCCAGGGAAAATGCCAGAGAGGCTCAAATCATCAGATCAGTGAGATATTTTGTGAAGATCCCAACTGTAGTGCCCTATACAGGAGGAAGACTTTGAATTACTCTAATTGACGGGCTGGAATTCAAGAAGAAACTAATAAACATGGTTAATTGTTCAATCTTGTGTGGTGAACTGGTTCGAATCCTTGATCCACAATGATAGATCATGTTTTTTACAAATTAACAGGATTAGAAAGTCATAAATATAATCTAAAGTTTACTCGTGAAAATTTAAAGAAAGATATATTGACTAAAACTCTAGTAAGCAGTTTTTCAAAATACATTTTGAATATAAGTTACGCATAAATATTAGTCTTGTACAAAATGGGTAAGGTGGCAGTTTTTTTTCTTTTTCTCTGAAGAAATAGCATCAGTTTGGCTCCAAAAAAAATGAAAAATAGTTTCTCTAACGTGTGCATTGGAAACCTTGAACTTGCAGTTCATGAAATGAGCCAGATGAACCAACCAAGTCTTGGATGGTCCATGTCGTTCAGCTAGAAAAAGCTGCTACTGCCAATTTCCAGTCAGACTCGACTTTCTGGTTCCAATTAGAACCAGGAATACTTTTGGTGCATGTTTTAGAACATGGATCAGCTTCCATAAATGCATGCAGCACTCCAATCTCATAATTCCACTAAAGTGAAGCACCTATACAGAACCAGAAATTCAAGTCAAAGAGCATGTCTACTCAAATATTAATGTTCCAAATTTCTCAGCCCCTTACCTGGCAATCCATCCGATCAGTAATTCCACCATGTCCAGGAATACTGTCCCCAAAATCCTGCAATGATTGAAGAAACAAATGGTAAGTAACATGCAACTTATGCAGCTTCTACCATATAAAGCTTCAGGTTAATAATTACTAAGGAAGGACCTTAATCTTAAAAGCTCCTTTCAAACCACTTGCAAAAAAGCCTCCAAAAGGTGCTATGATTGATGCAAACAGACCAAAAGCTAAAGCATACCATTGAACTGGCAAAACCGTGATCTCTTTCCATGGAAACTGTCAGAAAATATTAAGTTAGCAAAGACAGTAAAACATGGTTTGAGGTTTATATTGCAGATGCTTAAGCCAAAAAGTGCTATCTCCATATAACAAAATGATAATCAAATAACAAACCGAGATGTGCAAGAAATATCAAATAAGATGCCAAGTTTCTATCATATATGTAAATATTTCACCATATTAGCACATTCTTAATGACCCAAAGTTACAGTACTTCCCTACAAACGTGAGTAAGAGGATTACACAGAGCCAATACACAATAAACTAGTGCAGAATGGGATTTCACCAATTTAAAATGGCAATGTCCATCAAGCAGATATAAGTATCAAACAGATATAAATAGCTATTTCAGTAACAATAGATAATAACAAGCCATGGGATCCCTAAAAACATTCGAAATGAGTTGATAACATTCACCATGAGCTTCTCACCTTCCCAAGAGTGATAACTGACCTGAGAAGAGATGTTTCTAATAAAAGTGTTTGTTCCCTACCTCAAAGCAATCTTAACAGCTTTTAGGTACTCTTAAACCTGGGAGAAATACAATGATTCAAGTGTTGCTCAAAAATGAATAAATTTTCCAACATTCTTTTTAGAACCTGTCAAGGAGATCCTTATTTTCCAATTAGGAACCAGTCAGAGAATGCACTCCAATCATCCGGGATCATTCACAGGGAGATGTTTTCCTAAGACATGTTATCAGATCGTGTATTTTGATTACTTGGCATGAAAAAACCTGGTGACATCTAGAGCATGGGGTCCACTTTTTTAGGGATAATGGCTAGGATCATGCTACTTGAAGATGCTTTGTCTTGCAAGAAGTGCTCATAATTTTACCTCACTTGTCCCATCTTCCAATTGACCCAAATTTTACTCCTTAACAACATTTCCTGTTACATTTAGAGTTTTGTCCCTGATACAATCAGCCAAAAATTGCCTCAAGTTTTTTATTAATGGTGGTGATACATATATCATAAGACCAAGGTGGTCATGGCAGAAAATACAAGAGAGGATGGGTATACATAAAGGAAGAGGAGAGGAAGAAGTACAAACATAAAATTAACTGTATAAAGTAAGAAAATTAGAATTTGCTCCGTCTTTTGCCAAGCTATCTGCCTCACTATTTGCAGATTGAAGCATGTGGAAGAATGCAATAATCTTTTCCTTGGATAAGGCTTGAGAGGCTAGTGATGATGTCAAGGAATCTCCAAGGAACTTTTGCAGGGTGATTAATCCAAGCAATATCATTTTAGAATCTCCCTCTACAAGAAGATTATCACAAACCTCATTGGCCAATTAGTGGTCTCTGCTTTTAGAGCAAGAAGCTCTGCTTCATTGGAGTCTTTGATCTCTATAGGACCACTGTCAGAACAATGAATTTTTCCTGTATTGTTTCTGAATAACAATACAATACCAACAGGACATGGGTTTCCCAGGCTTGACCCATCGAAGTTAAGTTTCCATTAGCCTGGAAGAGGCTGCTTCCACTTTAGTTTTTGTCTCTTTTCAAAGGGGAGTAAATGATCTATAGCCACAATCTGAAAATCTCAGATGAAGAGTAATCTCCGAAGAGATTGCTGGAGGCTGCAATCACGATGAAGTGTCTTTTCATTCCAGATACAATTGCAGTAAAAGGAGTGGAAGAATTGAGTGCTTTCCCTTTCCTACCTTTCAAATAAGCCAATGATAGTCCAAAGACAACTAAATTTGTCTTTCCCACTTTGCTTTCAACTTCCAACTTGGAACGAGTTGATGAAGCATGGGTGACATAACCTCATCAACACTGCACCAGGATAGGAAGCTTGCCCACATTTTTTAAGAATAAGAGCAATATATGACAATACTGTAGTTTGTTTCTTCTTGTTCTTGGTCTTTGCAGAGGAAGCATCTGTTTGACTATTTCCCAGCCCCTTTTCCTGAGATTGGCAAATTGTAAGGGCTAGTTGAGAGCCGGAAGCTACATGAATGCCACAGTCCTTCGAGGAGCCTGAGAGATCCAGATATTTGAAAGCTGATTGGAAAACAATGTTAGGGACATCAACCATTTTGTAGTATGCTTGAACTGAGACAGAGAAACTTAAGTGTTTGGCCACCAAATTCTTCTGTCCTTTCTGATTAAGCATGGAAGAGATCAATTCTTTTGATCAAAATGTCATGATGCTGCAGCTCTCCAACTCTAAGTCACCCTCTGTATTTAATTGCCTAGATATTTTTATCCTAATGTGTAGATTTGCAGCTTCCAGTCATAGTTTGTTTATCCACTTATCATCATCTAGGCCTTGTCCTAATTCAGGCTCAGGCACACAAAGCTTGTTCCTCCATTCCCCTCTATTAAGTGTCATAGCTTCATACACGAGGACTTCCCAGGAGGTCACCCATCATAGCACTACTCTCGCCCAACCGTATTTAACTGCATTCTGATGGGAACCGGTGCATAGGTGCAGGTTGAATTAAGGGTAAAAATCAGCACATAGCAGTAAGTTTTTGGACCAGAACAGAATTGAGTTCTGTCATCATATCTAGGCATAAAAAGGATTCCTCCACTGAAATGCTGACATTACTTCAAGATATCTTGCCATAGACTTCTAGGACAGTTAGGAGCTCTTGCTGCTCAGTTATTTTCATCTTGACCATATTTTCAGCCATGATCTGTCTCCAATGAGCATTTGATTCTTCACCAAATCTCCATAGACATTTGGCTAGAAGAGATGCATTCATCAAGTGAAGTCTTTTTGTAAGTTTGGAAGCATGGCAACAGACCTGCCATTGAATCCCACGGATTAGGCTAAAGGAAATCCTTTAACATAAGGGTCAAACTAGGAATAAGGAAAGGAGATTTTCTGATTCAAATCTAATCCTAATCTCCATTATTTATGGAAACAAACTAAGATAAGATCAAAACTAATCCCTAGAAACTAGGAACTAATTTTGAGAGACAGTTTCCTAACATATCCAACACTTCCTCTCAAGTTGGAGCATAAATGTCTATCATGCCTAACTTGCTGATGAAGAACTCAAAGTTAGGTTTGAAAAGTCCCTTTGTAAGAATATTAGCTATTTGTTTTGAAGTTGGAACAAATTGCAAGCAAATATCTCCTGCCTCAATTTTCTCCTTTATAAGATGCCTATCAACGTCAACGTGCTTTGTTTTGTCATGTTGATCCGGATTATGTGCAATGCTGATAGCCGCCATGTTGTCACAATACAACTTCATTGGCGTGATCACAGTTCACTTTAGCTCTTCCAAAACTCATTTCAGCCATATCATCTCCCAAACTTCATGAGCCATTGATCTATATTCTGCTTCTGCACTACTCCTGGCAACAACACTTTGTTTCTTACTTCTCCACATCACAAAGTTTCCCACACAAAGGTACAATAACCAGATGTTGATTTCCCATCAGTGACTGAACTTGCCCAATCTGCATCTATGTACACCTCAATACTCTGTTGTTCATTTTTCTTGAAAAATAAACCTTTTCCTGGAGAACTCTTCAAGTACCTTAGAATTCGATACATAGCTTCAAGATATTCTTCATGAGGGGAATGCATGAAATAACTCACAAGGCTTACTGCAAAAGCAATATCAGGATGTGTGTGGGATAATTAAATGAGCTTACCAACCAACCTTTGGTATCGAGATATGTCCATGGGATCACCTTTACTATCTCCAAGTCTTTGGTTGGGATCAATCCGAGTTTCTACAAGACGGCAGCCACCCATTCCCTTTTCCTTGAGAAGATCAACACAACAATCCCTTTCTTTGATCCAGCAACCTCCATTCTAAGAAAATATCTCAGTGATCTCAAGTCCTTAACTTCAAACTCAAATGCAAGATACCTTTTCAACCGTTCCATTTCAGCTGTATCATCCCCAGTTAGGATAAAATCGTCTACATACATAATGAGAATAACTATTCTCCCATCAGTTGAGTAAATCTCTCAAACCAGGCTCTTGGTGATTGTTTCATTCCATATAAGGATTTCTTTAGTTTGCATGCTTTCGAGCCAAACTTCCTATCAAAACTCGATGGTGGGTCCATGTAGACTTCCTCCTCCAAGTCCTCGTTAAAAAACGCATTCTTCACATTCAGCTGCTGTATGGGCCAGTCAAGATTGGCTGCAATTGACAAAAGTACTCTAACAGTGTTTAGTTTGGCAACAGGCACAAAGGTTTCAAGGTAGTCAATACCGTATGTTTGAGTGAAGCCTTTGGCCACCAAACGAGCCTTGTATCGCTCAAGCGATCCATCTAACTTGTGTTTGGTTGTGAACACCCATTTGCATCCAACCGTTCTCTTCTCTCTCGATAAATCCACAACCTCCCATGTTTTATTTTTCTCAAGGGCCTTCATCTCTTCAAGAATAGCCTCCTTCCACTTAGGAATCTTTAAAGCATCCTGTACAATCTTTGGTATTTCCACAGAATACAATTGTGAAGTAAAGGCAAAGAAAGTAGAGGACAAATTTTTGCAAGAGACAAAATTGGACATGGGATGTTTAGTACGAGCTCTAACACCCTTTCTATTAGCAATAGGAATACTAAGATCATAAGAGCTGGACTCAAAATGAATAGACTTGGAATTAGGTGAATTTGTTTGAATAGGTTCAGAAGAAGAATTACCTGATAACTCGATAGAGTTTAGATCAGCTTTTGGTTCGAACTCTTGACTTTGCAAAGGAGCATTGGTCTCATTGCCTTGAATTTGGTTCCTCCTTGAGTAGACCAAAAGTTCTTTGGTACCTATTTTTTCATCGCTAGTTTTGTCAAGGTTATGATATGGCTCTATTGGATTCGGACCTGGGTTTTCATCAATTAAAGCACAAGGTTTTACAGGTTTAAAAACATTGGGTCCATCAGGAATCAATGTGGCAACATTTTCTCTTTGAAAACATCTACGTAATTCGAATCTTCCATAGGTATCTCCCCCTGAAGATGAGTTTCAAAAAATGGTGAAAACTCAAAAAAAGTGACATCTATGTAGACAAACATTTTTTTGGAAGTAGGAACAAAACACTTATACCCCTTCTGAGTTGAAGCATAGCCTACAAAAACACACTTTCTTGCTTTAGAATCTAGTTTGTCACGGCTATGAGCATGAGCATGTACAAAGGCAATGCATCCAAATACATTCAGTGGTATGTTCGAGGACAACTTGGATATGGGAAAGTTTTTTTGAAAGACACTTAGGGGAGTTTGAAACTTTAAAATCTTTGTAGGCATTAGATTTATAAGATATGTTGCTATAAGTATAGCTTCACCCAAAGATACTTAGGAACTTTATGTGTGAGCAATGGTGCCCTAGCAACTTCCAAAAGATGCTTATTTTTTTGCTCAGCTATCCCATTTTGTTGGGGTGTGTCAGTGCAAGAACTTTGATGTATTACACCTTTTTCAAAGAAAAAATTACCTAGGATCTTATTGAAATATTCCTTGCCTTTGTCACTTCGAAAAATCCTTATTTTCTCTTGAAATTGTGTTTCCACCATGGAAAAAAAAGAAATTTGAAAACTTCTTCAACTTCAGATTTTTCTTTCAAAAGGTATACCCAACTTATCCTTGTGTGATCATCAATAAAACTGACAAACCATTGTTTCCCGAAAGTGTTGAAACCTTATATGGTCTCCATATATCACTATGGATTAACATAAAAGGTTTTGATGCTTGATATGATCTTGGAGGAAAAAAGGCACAATAGTGCTTGCCTAACTCACAAACTTCACATTGAAATGAAGATGGACTTTTATTTTTAAGCAAACTAGGAAACAAGTGTTTTAAATAATGAAAACTTGGATGTCCCAATCTATAATGCCATAACATAACATTACATTCACTAGAATCAGAAACAAAACAGGTACTTTGAACTTGTCTTCTCGAGTTAGTTCCATCTTCAAGGAAATAGAGACCTCCACTTTCTCTAGCACTGCCAATCATCCTCCCCAAGGCTAGTTCTTAAAACTCACATCGGGGGGATAGAAATTAGCTTGACACTTGATATCATTGGTTAACTTGCTAATTAATAAAAGGTTGCAAAAAAGGTTAGGCAAATGAAGAACATTATGCAAACTTAAAGAAGGTCATATAACAATGGATCCTGTCCCAGCAATTGCCGAGAGAGATCCATTTGCTATCTTGATTTTTTTGTTCCATGCACATGGATGGTAAGTTGAGAAAAGATTGGGGTAACATGTCATATGATCAGTTGCTCCTGAATCTATGATCCAAGAGTTGCTTTAGCTAGGATTGACACTGAGAAGGGTAGTAATGAAGTTCCCTTTTTGGGCCAAAGAACAAGAGGGGTTAACATTGAATTGTGGAGATTGGAAGAGTTTGTACAGGTGCTCTAGCTATTCCTTTGTGAATGGAGATGTTTCTTAATTGACTTGCTGCCGCTGGTTCTCTTCATGTGAAGTTTGGAATGCCCGGTTGTCGTTTCCAGGTTTCTTCTCCCAATTTGGAGGCTTTCCATGGAGTTTCCAGCAAGTTTCCTTTGTGTGCCATGACTTCTTGCAGTGTTCACACCAGGGTTTCTTCCTTCTTTCACCATCAAGATCAGCACTTCTAGAAATAAGGGCAGAATTATCATTTTCCACCACATATTTGTGTTCCTGGTTGGTTAACATAACATTCCTCCTGGTTTCTTCCCTTCCAATCTCATAAAAGGTTTCTCAGAGGGATGGTAGAGGTTTCTTTCCAAGGATCCGACCCTTAACTTCATCCAAATCACAATTGAGGCCAGCCAAGAATAGATACACACTATCATTCTCCTCCTTTATAATTTTTACACTATCAGTAGAGCAATCACATTCATCATTATAGCACTGGTCCAATTCTTGCCATAATGAAACCATCTCATTATAGTATACTGTGACTTCCCTTTCTCCTTGTTTTGATTACCACAGTTTTATTTTTATATCAAAGATCTGAGATGAGTTTTCTAAGTCAGAATAGGTCCCACACATCTTTTGCGGTGGGGAGAAAAAGATAGGGTTTACCTGTGGTCTGCTCCAATGAGTTGATAAGTCGGGCCATGATTAGTGAGTTTCTAACCTGCATGCACTCATATTCGGATCTCCAGCCTCTGGTTGCTTCACTTTTCCTGTCAAAAGCCCAAGTTTTGCCTACCATCAATTGCTAGCTTAACAGATTGAGCCCATTCCAGGTAGTTTTTCCCATTTAACTTGTGAGAAGTTAACTGGAATGAAGTATTTGGAGAAAAATGGTCTATACCACTGTTTGACATGGCTGTCCCTAACAAGAAAATTCCAGCAGTTGTTTCCGACTAATCAGAGGTTCTTCTAGCCCCAGTCATGGCTGTTTTAGCCATTTAAAAGCATATCAAGAGCCTAAGCTCTGATACCATGTAAGTTTAGAAGAAAAAGAATGTATTCTTCTATCTATTATTAGAGAAAAAATTACAATATATATAGGGAAGTATGGGAACAAACCTGTCATTGAATCCCACAGTAAAGGAAATCCCTTAACACAAGGGTCAAACTAGAAATAAAAGGAAAGGAGATTTTCGGATTCAACTCTGATCCTAATCTCCATTATTTATGCAAACAAACTAAGATAAGATCAAAACTAATCCCTAGAAACTAGGAACTAATTTTGAGAGAAAGTTTCCTAACATATTCGACACTTTTAATGCCTATGCCTCCATCTTTTATTGGGAAGTGAATAGAATTCCAGTCAGCTAGATGATATTTCTTCCCTTCATATGATAAGTTTCACAGAAAATTCTTCTCGATTGGTTCAAGTTCTTGAATTACAACGGAATTGCATTTGAAGAGTGAAAACATGTAGAGTGGAAAACTAGACCTTACTGATTTTATCATTGTGATTCATCCTGGGAGAGAGATACAAGCCTTTCCAAGAGGCTAATCTTTGAATGACCGGATTTCACAGTGCATGCAATGGATTTCCAAACACGAAGGTATGCCAAGGTAAGAACTGGATTGCATCCAAGAAGATTAGCTAGATCTCTAGCTTCCTGACTAGAGCGTCCAATACTCAACCATTGATTTTGAAAGGCTTAATTTTTGGCCCAAAATTGCTTTTGTATAACCGGAAGATAGCTTTGACATGAAGGATATGAACCAGTTCAGTACTTGAGAAGAGTATATTACCATTTAAAATTGGAGGTATGTTACCTCATGCCCCTGAGAATTAGCTTGGGGACCACTGATCAGATTAGCTTGAACAGCCATATTCATGATTCTGAAAGATTCAGCGACTGAGAAATAATGCACGGTAAATGGGATCCCCCTGTTTAAGGCCTCTTCTTCTTTTGAAGAACCCAGTAGGATCTCTGTTGCGAGGAAGCTAAACCAAGATGATGAAATACAGCCCATTATCCAATTGATCCATCTTGATCTGAATCCCATCCAATGAAGCATGTAATTTAAGCATTTCCAAGTCACTCTTATGGAAAGCATTTTTAAATCTAGCTTGCAAACTATGCCGGAATTTTTTTAGTTGAATCTAATAGAGATTAACTCACTACCCAGATTTGACACCCACAAGTGACAGTTTGCTGAAAAGAGATTACCTTGTAGAGCACTCTGTTTAATCCAATTACAAATGTCTTGATCAATACCTTGTACATACTTCCTATCAGACTAATCAGTCAAACCTTTCACCGAATCTGGATTTTCAGATTTTGGAATCAAAGGAACATACTGGACGGCCGCGCACTATCAATTTTTCTGTATCAAAGAAATCCATCCATAAAATTCATCACATCCAGTTCCTCCAAAAGGCAAGAAAGATGGAGACGGTATGACCATCAGGTCCCAGAGAGGCATCTGGTTTCATATCTTTGATTGCAGAATGAAGTTCTTAAAAACGCTTCTCATGTTCATCTGTCTTCGGCAGAAATTGTTTCAAAGTGAATGCCATTAGGTAAAGGTCTATTCTTGCTGTCATCGGAGAACATATCTCTGTGACATGAAATGAATTCCTGGGCAACAAGGGCTTGATCATCCATAGACACTCCTTCAGTTTTAATTGAATGAACTCTGTTGTAATTTCTCCTCGATGTAGCCATACGATGGAAAAATTAGTGTTTCTGCCACCATTTTGCAACCACGACAGTCGAGCTCTCTGTCTCCAACATGATTCTTCCGTGATATAAAGGTCCTTAAGCTTGCTTACTAAGGTGAAACAGATCAGAAGAATCAGTATCAGAGCTGCATCCATTCTGTGCTTTCTAGCTTGGCAATTTGTGCCTTCATGATGGTCTTTGATTTCTTTCTCCTATGTTCCTCCATTTACTTCACTTCTTTTTTTCAGAATAGACGATTTCAGGTCCAATCCTCAGCCATTGTTGCCAAGGAAATCATTCTGGTCCCGCCATTCCTTAACCCATAATCTAAATTCAGAATCTTGCAGGCAGTCTTGCTACAATCTAAATGGGGATTTACCTAAACGGGGATTCAGAATCTTCCAGCCAGCCATTTGTCACTAAGAATCTGTCGGCCTGTGAAATTGTAGGTGTCTGCTCATCACAGCAGGTGTATAAAACTTTTTTCAAAGGTCAATGATGTTAAGAAGTTGACAAAAGCTGACAAATATCTCATTCCTGAGCACATTTTTGGCCTTTTCAGGAGTGCATTTAATGACATTGAGACCACCAGAGATGCAAAGAGGTTCCTTCCATCTGGAGATCGTTTCAGGAGGTCACTCCAGAGCTTAACTTGTTCAGTGCCTGAGTTAAGACTAATAAACTCCCACAAATTCTGGCTTTTGGATAATAATCGGTCGATGAATTTGGGAGAGATCACGAAATTACCAATTTCAGACAGCTTCTTAGGTAGGTTGGAAGAGTCCCAAGCTACTAAGGTGCTCCAGATGTGCCTTTTGAAGCAATGAAAAGGTACTCGAACGATCTGCCTCGTTAGCTAAAGTTGAAGTTGAGTTCCGCGAAAGTGGGAAATGAAGCAAGAAACCAAACTTGTTTCTTACATTTCTAATAACCAAAGCATTTACAATCACACTGATAGTCGTAGAGAGTCATTTTTCAAACCACTTTTAACAGGAGCCATCATTTTGCTTCCATTATAGCTCTACAAGAACCAAGAGGATGAACTACAACAAAGGTTGTATGCTCCCTCTAGGGCATCATGGAATATTATCTCAGTGAAATTTCTGAAATTCTTCATCCAGCTTATTTTTCACTATTTTAGGTTTTGCTCTCGACTCCTTAATCAAGACTAATTGGTGATCGCAATAGGGATACTCTCAAGAACAAGGAGGAATCAACCTCTTACTATCTTTATTGAATGACTAAAGTAAGCCCACCCTTCTTGTTTTGGGTTGACTGCAGAACATAGACTGTCTCTCCCCGTGACTAAAGTACGGTCAATGTTTTTTGTTTGGGTCCACGGCAGCACAGTCTCTCTCTCTCTCTCTCTCTCTCTCTCTCTCTCTCTCTCTCTCTCTCTCTCTCTCTCTCCTTGTTGCTTTCCTCCATCAGAATCAGGCTAAAAAGTAGAAACATCACGTTGCTGTGAAACTAACAGTGATTGAATAAGAACTCCTGCAGATAGTTATAGAGGTTTGGATAGGATAAAAGGAGTTTGTGGACAGCAGTGACAGAATGAAACATGATAAGAAATGGTGGAAAGAAGAAAGTTCCTGAGGCTTGCCTCAGGGCTCGGAGAGCTAAAGCAATAAACCGGAAGAATTCACGTAAGAAATCTAGTTCAAAGCTTGGAAAGGTGACAAAGTGCTGTTTTGGAGTTACGTTTGGTAAAGAGAGACGCCATTAAAGCAAATCCTGGTCATCATAGGGTTGTTCTGATAAAGAAGTAGCACTATCAAACTACACCGCAGAAAAGGGGCCAAGATTAACAAGAAAGAATCTTTTTGCTGAAGATTCATGGATAAATCATTGATGCAATTGCACCTCATCGGGCTGTTAGGGAACACATGTAACATTTGGGAGAAAAAGAGAAGGCTCTGGAAATGGTATTCCTGCAGACAGTTCTCAGTAAATCTGTCTAGTTGAGATTGTTTGCCTCGATGGAAAATTCGAAGTTTGCTCCTCGAATTAAGAAAGGGCAAACGTTTCAGAGCCTCAGTTGGTTGGATAAAAGTACATGTTATATAGCATCAGAATGACAAAGCTTCTAAAGCTTAACTGGAGAGATGGGTGGGTAACTTTGAACCAATTCTTGGTTACAGACAAGGTTGCTGCCTCCTCCACAGTCGAAGGGACTTCCTGGCAATGGAATCTGCAGGATATGGATATGTTTTATCAGTAATTGTTCAGAATAATGAGATTATGCGATAAAGCAAGTGTATGTTTATGGACCAATGAGAATCATTCAGTTGGCCTCACTGATCCCTTTCTATCCGTGATGACTTGGATGCTGAGGTTGACATCTTCAAGCAAGACACAAGATGTGGAGCTTCTCATCGCTTACTTCAGGCGTCCTTTGATGTGGTCAATGCAGAAGGATATTCATCAAGCGTTTTGGAGGACATTATTTCAATCACTTCCCACAAGCGCGTTGGATGGAAATATATTCAAATCCCGGGAAATGCCTATATGCAGGCTATGACCTGTGGACACTGACACAACATGCATCCGGGTGTCTACCACAGCAGCTCCTAAAAAGTTATACATGGGGGCACAGCAAATAAACAAATAAATATTACAAAAAGGCTAAATTAAGCAAAATCCAAAAAAGTGGCCAAGTAAAAATGCAGCATCTCAATTTATAATGACAGTCCAAAGTCCCAGGCAATTTGAGAGTTGGATGCTTGCAAGTATGATTGAAATGTCCGCACAAGTGTCTACACAGATGTCCTGTTGTTGCATGTTCGACACGGATACGGGGGAAATAAAAGTGTCTGACAAATCATAGCACGCGGGCATTACATAGCAGTCATTTTCAGACTGGGTTATTTAATTCTGTTCTTAATTTGTGGTTTTCACCATCTGTATAGGCTTTCCCTCTTTTCAACAAATCAGTCAGTTTTCCCAAGCCAAGACATGTGAAGGACCTCATAACACTTCAACTGTTTCCTTACCTAGCTCATAAAATATTCATGTTTCATCAATCCAGTTGCAACAAACCAAGAACAGATCCATTGACACATGTTAATAAATGATATAGCTATCTAAGTATAGGATTACTCACCCATTGAGGCACCCATTGTAGTAGAGGGTAATATTCTGGTTTAGACAGCGGACCAGGATCACAGTGAAGCCACCCAGTTGATAAATCCTGCATAAAATTTCATCCATTTGGGATAACCAACATCCTCCAAATTTCATGATTCTATTGCACTATGGAGTTAGAGGCGCACCAAGGTACAAGTTAAAAGTGTTGTGCGTGGGTGGGTAAAAGTCGAATGGGAGTCGAGGCGCCAGCGCCTAGGTGCGCCTGGAGTCTTAGTTCAGGCACGCCTCCGACCCCCAGGTGCAGCTGACTACTGGTTAAATTTATAACTTCGTTTTTTTCTTTTCTTTTCTTTTCTTTTCTTTTTTCATCTTCTAACTTTTCACTTCTCCTGAGAGCTCAAAAGGTGAAAACGACCATTCCTCTTCAATCTTTAACAGATCTAAGCAAAAAAAAAGGTATGGATTCATGAATCTCAACTTCTTTTTACATTTTTGGTTTAAAAACATAAAAAAAATAGTACCTATTTTTTAATTTTTTAGATAAATCTTTATGGGTTTTTATTCTATATGCATAAACAAACATTCCATTTGAACTTTATGTTTCTTTGCTATAGATTTAACTTTTTTTTTGAGGTTTTTCGTGTTTTTTCTCTGTTTTGAAAGTATCAGTTACGGAAATTTAAAAAAAAAATAAAAAAATCGGTTTTTTGTATTTCTTCTTTGAAACGTATTCTATCCACATATATAGCTTCTCCATGCTTGTGTGTTCATGTGTGATGTTTTTTTCATTCTTTTTTCTGTATTTTTAGGTTATTTTAAAAAAAAATTGAAAATTTCAGTTACAAAAATTGAAAAAAGTTCTTTTTTTTATCTGTATTCATTGAAACATATTTCCATCTATATATATAGCTTCCCCCTGCTTGTGAGTACATGTGTGATGTCCTTTTTCATGGTTTTTTTGTGTTTTAATGTTATTTTTTTCAATTTTTTCAAAAATAACAGTTACAGAAATTGAAAAAAATTTGCTTTTCGGTATTTATTAGTTAAACAATATTTTCATCCACATATATAGCTTCCTCTTGCTTGTGAGGACATGTGTGATGTCCTTTTTTATGGCTTTTTGTATTTTAAAGTTATTTTTTTAATTTTTCTGAAAATAACAGTTATAGAAATTGAAATTGAAATTTTATTTTTTTGCATTTATTAGTTAAAACATATTTGCATCCATGTATATGGCCCCCTTGCTTGTGAGGACATTTGTGATGTCCTTTTTCGTGGTTTTTTGTGTTCGACTTAACTATGCTGATATATTATTTTGTTTATAAAAAAATTGCATGTTTAGTAATATTTCATCATAAAATTATGTCTCTATATTTTCATACTTTATTTTAGAATTTTTTATGATTTTTAGAATTTTTGGTTATTTTTGTAATTATTAAATATTTAATTTTGAGCCTCATGATTTAGGCACGTGCCGAGGTGCGCCTAGGCTCTCCAGGGTCCATGCGTACCCCCCCTTGCACCTTGCGCCTTGCACCTCTAACTACATAGCTATTGCATGTCTTTACAAAGTGATTTTCATTTAAAAGAATTACCTTCCTCGGACATGTTAACCATTGAAAATGGCCCAAGACACTTGCTAGCTGCATAAGATATTAGAAAAAATGACAGTTTAGTCAAATCTCAGTTTTTCTTATTTACGAGTCACTTTAATTTAATAAAATGAATCAACAAAGTCCTTCCAGAGGTACAGACGATCTATCCAAGTACAAACATTAAAGAAACATGACAAAAGCACAAGATGTAAACAAAAATGCAAGACATTGCTCCAAAGAGAGAAAATGCGAAAGACCTACAATGGCACTACCAAACTGTCACAAGTATAATAAACAAAGTCGGAATGAGTATCACAAAACTTCAGTTATTTTGATAAAAAACTATGCCAAGATTTAATCATGTCAAACACTTTATTGTTTTCATGGTAATAATTTCATAACAGCAACCAAGAACTCCAATGAAGTATTTGTAAGGTTTTAAAACAAAAGGATAAAGAAAGAGTAAAGCAGAACCCTTCATCTCCCTCCAAAGAGAGAGACAATAAGGACCGGAAGAAGCTTGTCTATCAACATGCAAAAGTTTCCCCTCCACAGAAGAAAGAGCCATTCTTTATCGAGAGAACCCACTTATCATGGCTCGTGCAGCCATACAATGATGTAAAGAAAGAGAATGTACAACTCATAAAGGAGTACCAACATATGGGCTCAGCCATCACCTTTGCCTCTTCACTAAACAATTTGGGCTACTATGAGCATTTACAATCTTAAATACATCAAAACAGAAGACCATACATGCTGCATCTATGTTCCGTCAGATGTCTCACATTCTACAGGCTTAATAAAGGAGGTGCCAAACACATAGCTACACTTTGTGAACTCCTCAGGGACCACTTTGCCATTCGCTGGGAGTCACAGGGCAGTGCATCCCTGTTCAAGGGTCCTGGGGTAGTAATTCTCTCACCAAAGACGAGCATCATTTCCTGCATTCTATATTCAGTGTATAACAGTATCTTGGGCATTTCATGTATTCTCTCTCTTTCACACGCACCCACTACATATGATCTTTCCAGGATTGAATTAGGCTTAATGAGAGCACAGAAGTCACAACAGGGTGAAACTTGAAAACTGATTCTAAACAGCTCAAAAATTAGGTGAAAGCAAGGGTTTTATCTTTGAAATTGTAATCAAGAACTGGGAAATTTGGTTTAAGTAAAATCGAACAGAATTTCAAAGAAAACCAGATTCACCCCCATGGAGATTCCATTCTAATAATCAAACAGAGATTGTAAGCAAAAATCTAATTGAAGCCCATTTGAAAACTGATACCAAAGATGGAATCCAATAAATTTCATAAGTATCCAATAGTTATTTTAGCAATGCAAGGTAAGGCAGCATACTATTGACCCTTGTGGTGGGCTGTTCCCTAGGCCCTGCATACGTGGGAGCTTCATTCACCAGGGCTGCCCTTTTATCCAATAGCTATTTTGGCAAGAAGTCTTCCAACAACATTCAAACAGCATATCATCATCATCATCAGGACTTTACCTAATTAGGGGCCGATCACATGAATCTTGTTCTTTCATTCCCCTCTATTAAGTGTCATGACTTTCATTTAGTCCCAAAGTTTTTAAATATTTTCTCACCACTTCTATCTACGTTCTCTTGGGCCTTTCCCTTGCTCTCTTAAAACCTTTAACCTAGATCTTTTCAGTCTCTATTAGACATGTCCAAACAGTCTCTATTAGACATGTCCAAACAGTCTCTATTAGACATGTCCAAACCATTTAAAGTCTAATCTCCCTCATCTTGTCACCTATTGGCGTTATTCCTAAGTTTTCGCCTATGTAGTCACAGGCGCAAGGCGCACCCAGGCGCAAGGGGCGTGCCTTGCTCCCAGAGGGACTAGGCGGGCCTAGTTGCATGACTAGGTGTCGAGGCGCAAAATTAAGGATTTTAAATATTTGAAAAAAGAAAAAAATAGAATAAATCTAAAAATTTGTAAAAAAAATCCAAAAAGTATAGAAATATAAAGATATGAATAAATACTTGTCAAATGATTGAAATGGAATGCTTAGGTAATAAATCAACATGTGAATAACAACAACCTAAAGTTAAACCAAACAATAAGACATAATTAAGTTCAGAAAACATACAGGAATGTATAGGAATCTACTAGAGTGGAATGAAAACAAATCAAACAATCATAAGAGGGACCCTGCAAACAAATATAACAAATAAATAAAATAAATAAGAGTACTAAGTAAGAAATATAGAAAAGTAAGAAGGTCATGGAAACAAAACTTAAGAAAAATGAAAAGAAATATGCAAAATGTGAAAACAATGTTATGGATCAGTTGTTTTAAGCACTATAATGGTCTCATTTATACATTTGTTACAAAAACAAATGGGAGTTTGGGGGCAGCGCCCCCGAGAAGGGGGTTCCGGGGCAGCAGCCCAGGTGGGGGTCCAAAGGGGCAAAGCCCCCTAGCGGCAAGGTCCGGGGGCATAGTCCCCAACCCGACAATATGCACCATCTAAAGGTTGTAGCTCCAGTTGCAGTTGAAAAAGTGTCAAATGTCAATGCAACTAGTCGTGCCTGCGACGCAATAGGCGCACGACTAGTCACTTGCGCCTACCTAAAATCAAGTTGCAAGCTCGCACCTTTTTGCGTCTAGCAACTAGTCATGCCTGCGACTATATAGTACCTAACAAAAATCTGTAATTTCTTACCTTTAATTACTTCAAGAAACCTTCAATTGTCAATGGAAGATGAGGATGGTAGCAAGAAGACGAAAGAAAGTTTGGGAAGAAAAAGAAGAAGAAGAAAGGGGAAGGCACAGCAAGTCGCGCACCTAGAGTCAGAGGCGCAAAAAGCACAAGGCACGCCTAGGCGCACTGCACCTTAAAACCGCTGCGCCTCACTTTAGTTGAGTCACAAGGCTGCGGCTTTTTGTGCCTAGCGACTAGTCGCACCTGTGACTACATAGGATGGTGTATGGAATTATGGATCCTTATTGGTCATCTGGACAATAATTGTTACAGTTTGCAGGCATTTCATTGCCTCTTCATCTTGTGACTCAAATTGAAAGATGGTTCTAATCCTGTCCTTGACATATGAGAACCTTTATCTTATTAAGCCAAAAAAAGCATGAAATATTTTTGCGTCTGCAATGGGTTTTGGCGGATAGGGAGAACAATCACCACTTCGTTTAGTCGACCTGCGTTGATTGGTGATTATTGTCTTGTTGCTTGTATCTGTGCCCTATAATGTACACAGATGTTTACTTGGTGATTCCCAAAGTGTGAATTTTGAAGTGGCTTTGTGGGTTTTGCAGTCTTGATCAATCAGGTTGTTCCTTCTTTAATGTTTTTCATCATAGAGTAGTTGTTTACTTTCTAGAGCCATGAGAAAGTACAAGTCTGAACTGTTAGACTAAGGTGGTATAGAGCAAATCGTCTGAGCAGACATCATGTAAACAATCATACATAGGTATGAGAAACTATTCACTGTCACTTCTTTGAAGACCTCGTCTCTAAGCAATTGATCAGCTGCTTATTAGCCAATTTCAATTTGGCAAGGTAGACCTGCTACCCACTTGTAAGATCTGCTATCTTGTCAAAGATTGCTTAGGATCATGTGGAAGATTCAGTGATATCTTCGTGAGAGCCTCAGTCCAACACTCCTGAAGAAGGAACAGTATTCAAAAGTAGTCAAGGTACTACAGTAGTGACATTTTTGCTTCACCGATCCACAACTCTATGTGTTTATCTTTCTCAGTGATTTTGCTTGACATAATTGGATTAGTAAGATTCATGAATGCATCAATTTGGTTCCATCAGTCTTGGTCCTTGCAATATAATTTTTCCCAAATATCTTTTCATTTGACCATGTTCCTCTTTGAATCTGTAATTCCAACCAAACCTAATTGAAATTTCCAATCTACATCTCCTTTCCTATTAGATCAAATTGTTACGTAAAGCATAAACCAGTTAACTGCAAACAACAATTTTCTAAATAGCCCCATTTAGGTAATTTTCAGCTAGACTTTGCACTTGCTTCTGGGGTGAACCAACAGCGGTTGATATTAGGAAATAATTTTACGTTGACTTCACCCAAGCATGCGGAGCTATTCTTGAACTTACAAACAGAAAGTTAAAAGAGTACAAATGCCTTCCAACAGTTTTACTGTTGAATTTTATTTGTATGTTAGATCACCAAGTTATGTAGCTATTTGAATACTTATCTTGAAACTTTTGAGAGCTCTTTGACAGTTTTCAAGTTCTGTAGTTCAAAGTACATTAAAAAGAATAATGTGGTCATTTTGTTCTTTGCAGCTTTCAGAAGATATAGTTCTTTCTTTGCTTCCTCTTCACTAAATTTGTTTGAATAGATAATCCAACTCAAAATTTTCTTTCCCTTTGGGAATGGGCTCCTACCTGCTAGTACTATAATATTTCCCGTTAGACTTGCGAACTTCTGCTAATATTATGATAGTTCTGGTCTCATGTTGCTTATTCCTCTATCTTATATGTAATTCTTTTGTTGCTGGACATCTTGATATATGTATATAAGTTTTGTTGTGTTAATCTTTCATCGCAATTTTTTTGAATTTGCAATGTAGACGGCGGCATGGACTGTCGCTTTGCTGGTGATGGTGATCGACGGGTATCTATTGATGGACTTCTTCTCATCTGAAGTGAGCGGTCCCCTACGCGTTTCTGCCGTGGGTACTATAACAGTGGCATATGTCACATTTATTATTTATTTGGTTGCCCGTGGTGGAGCTATGCCCACTTGGTTCAGCCAAATTCTATCCGAGAAGTTCACCCACAATAGAATCTGAAGGTTCAATCTTGCCCCACGCTTCACTGCAAGTTGCAATCATGTTGTTGTACAGTAGGACTGCTAATCGCAGGGGAGGTCTTGACCAATTGCTTTTCTTGGCTCGTCATAGCAAAATTATGCATTATTTGTAACGATCCGAGTACTTTTGAGCCCCTGGCTAAATTGCATTTAGAAAATCTTGAAATAAATTGTCTTATGCGTGCTATTGTACCACTATAGGAAGCCCCCATTTTCAGACATGATATCGTTTCTTGCTTCACCGGCTGCCATCCGCTTTGTTTGTATACAATTTACATACCAATGTCAAAGATTTCAAGTAATGAATTGGTTAGTTTGCCAATTAGGCATGGAGGAAGATTGAGAGATATTGTCCCTTCACACTTTCTACCCAAAATATGATGATTGAGACTGCTTTTAGGCTTACCAGGAGGGCCTGAAAGGTATTTTAGAGGCTCATAAGGTCCATTTAAAGGACAGGGTCATAAAGGCCTCTATCAGATCCTAACAATGTCATGGCATGCTTAGTTATCTTGTAACCTAACATCATAGCATGACACATTTAAGATTTAGAGCAGAACATGCTCTACCTTATCTATGATTCGTACTCAAACCGTATGCTCTCCAGACAAAAGATTAAACCAAGGGTCAAATTGCATAATCACTATAAACTTTCTCAAACACCAAACACACAATGCATGATACAGCCTGCATTTTGGATTGTAATGCAAGAAAAAATGTGGCTCCCAATTTAATAATGATTTTTAGTGTTACTGCAAACCATCTACATGGAAGTTAAGGACCTGTTCTGCTCAATGATCCAGGCCTATGTTAGGCCATATTTGTAGGCGTGCTCCCGAAATCTTGATTGTTTTTTTCTTACTTTTTTAAGTGTTCAATTAACGGACCAGTATGTCCTTTATCTTATGTAAATAAAACTTACATACCCATTTGACACAAACAACGGGAACTGATATTGATTAAAATAGAATTGCTAACGGCAAGAGTGCCCAAGGGAAAATTAGGAAAAATATTTCTAAAGATATGGAGGGAATCATATAACCTAAGTAACAACCATACCCCTTATTTTGAATCTAATTTTCAAGTCAAACTAACCGTAAGCGTACACAATTTCTCCAACAATGGTTAGTGGCTTCCTATGTAAGTAAACATTCTAACAATTTACAGTATATATTAATAATAACCTTTACAGATCTACCCAGAAATTAGGGCATTCGATAAAAACCCCGAAAAATTACCATGAAAGTAGTCCATCCGTCAAGGAAGAAGGTAGATGCAGTAAGGATGATAACCTTTTTCCATGTTTATAGAATAGAGAAGCCGGGTGAGGGGTGGAGAAATGCTTTGGGGACTGATTTTGAGACCCACCTAGCCAGGTTCCACCTTTGGGTGATTTGACCCATTAATCTTGTCCGAACTCTCCCAATTATCTACATACCTATAATAATGACGGTTGGATGATGCTACCTGTGCTCTTTTGAGTTTTAAATCGTGACGTTCAGATTTTCTTCAACAAAAGAACTTGTAACTAAATGCGTCCAATGGGCATGAGTTTTTCCATATGGCCAACATATAGGTCTAACAAGATGAATGTATTAGGAAATCCAAAATTAGGGCCTAGCCTGCGGGGTCTTGAAATTAGTCCGGACAGCTTTTCTCCACGTAATCTGTCTTCAGAGAAATCTGAATTATCCTATTTTTATAGGGCATCTGATTGCTAAGGCATTTTTGCCATTTGATTAAACATACAGGTAACACCGCTTTTTTGGTACCAGTCATTCACGTGATTTCGCCTTTTTCCTCCCTTCTATTTTGTCGAAGACTAACCTCATTTAACACATACTAAAGCCCATAACATCCTTGAAACATAAAGAGTAGACAAAGGCGATGCCAGCATGTCCATTTTTGCTGTAAGACTAGAACGTTATATTTTATCCACGTCCGGACACCTGACGTATATGTTAATCTTTCACACACCCATTAGTTCTGTCCTTTTCTTCTTTGCTTTGCTTTTTCAGTTTTCCATTTTGTTTTTACAGGTTGTTAGGTAGCTCAGTATAAAATTGGATCATCCAACGTACATTATGGATGACACTCACGTATAACAAGACCCTTAAAATGAAGAGCCATGAAATCAAATGCAAATTAAACCAGTAAAATTGTATTACATGGACTGCAGCCTCGAAAGACCAAAATTAGTGTGCCTTTAAACAGCTGAAGCACCTGAACCAAGCAAAACAGATGTTCTTAACCTCCTAAAGATAAACAGATGAAGCAACGTATCATGCTGAGGGCTCAAAAGTTAATCAGAGCCAATCACCCCCAGCTGGTTTCGGCCATCAAGCACCACGCAACTGTCATACAGCAAAATCGCACTGCAAACAAGCATGTACGAAAACATGCCTTCCGAGCTTGCCTTTCCATGGAAGGCCCACTTTAGGTCGATTGAAGTGATTTTCATTTAGATGTACAGTACAGAAAAAACGTGCAGATTGGGTGAGTAGAGCATCTGACAAAAGAACTATAATTCCTTTCACCGGGAATGGACAGTTTTAATTAGTTACACCAAAAAAAGGGATCGGATTCCAATTAGTTAAGTATTTTCCAAATAAAAAGGAACTAGCAACGCATGGATTAGAGAGTTTCTATAATTAAGGACCCAAATTCAACTTCCAAAAACACATCCTATAAGCATTTCACTCTGAGGTATCCATAGTTGGAGCAATCAGATGAATATGCAGAAGGGGCGGTGGACTATAGGGCACATCCATTTGGAATTCAAGAAAGAAATGCACCTCAACATTAAACTTTAATTAGCTGCAACGAAACCTTCAGATTATACGGCGTTATCTAGATGCATCGATCCCCAAAACTATCATTGGTCAAAACATTTGTCATATAGATAATGGCACTACAGCAGAGCCCTTTGAAGAGATCTCATGGACGTGCATACAAAATTTAATGGAAATTATATGATTAATAGAAACAAACTCAACAAAATTCCTTGATTCATTTTGAGCTGTAAATTTAAAGATAAAAAGTACGGGTTCAAAATTTTGAGCTAAGAACAATAAAACCTCAAGCATCTCCTGGAATATCGCTGTAGAAGGCCAAATAGAAACTACAGCCTCCTCCCTCTTCTTCCACCCTTTCTGCGGGTGCTGTCAGTGGGGATAGGTGTGACATCCTCTGAGAATTAGAGAGATCATCGTTAGTACCCCAGACAAGTTACTTCCCATCTAAAAGAAGAAAATTTGATTGTTATCAGAGCTTCATAAACAAACAAAATCATTGTACTCATTTTGAAAGCTACCACCAAAGTTTTAACTCAGTTAAGCTCATAAGAATCTGTTAACAGAATAAACATCAACATGTCTTGACATTATTAATTTGGTCTACTAGCTGGATAAATCCACTGGATAAATCCATGCCGCATTTCAGAATGGTTTTTGACACTGGAAAACTGTAAACAGAATTCAGATCTAAGTGATATACTAAAATCTTCCAGCAAGTGCCATTCAGATAAAATTATGCAGTTCTTATGTGTAGGAACAATCAAGCATGCATGTGTGATCATTTTAAACTGATCTTTTAGCTATGATTAATCTCATGTCACACAATGATGAATGAACAAAATGCAGGACCTTGCAACATTAAACAGGACAAGTAATGATATTGTGGAAAGGCAATATAGATAAAGAGAAAAAATACACAGTTACAGAAGATGCAGGAAACCAGTCTTTCTTTACAGAACAACAAGATAAATTGGCCAGTGAAACCCCTTAAAGGGGTTGACATCTCACCACAAGATGCAAACACAACATTAAACAACAAATGCAAAGTAATACTACGATAAAAATACAGTGAACTGGAAAAGAATACTTACCAATGCGACCGATTCTCATTCCTGACCTTGCTAGAGCTCTGAGAGCAGACTGGGCACCAGGACCAGGTGTCTTTGTCTTGTTACCCCCAGTGGCACGAAGCTTAATATGTAGGGCAGTAACACCAAGTTCCTAAACCATAGAATTGGACAAGAAAATATCAGGCATGGGGTAGCCTGGAATCCACCCTCTCTTCTTTATATATTCTTTCTCTCTGCTTGGATGTGAAAAATGACCAAATAATATGGTATACAATTTCCAAAATACCATATAAATAGAAAAAACAGTAGAGTTGACAGTTCACACCTTGCAGCGCTGTGCAACATCTTGTGCTGCAAGCATGGCTGCATAAGGTGAAGATTCGTCCCTGTCAGCCTTGACCTTCATTCCACCTGTAAAAAAATGTATCTATCAGAGTGCAGGTATTGATTCTTTTTGCTTCCCATTTCTGACCCAATTGCATACAAACTTAAAATGATCATCTGATACCACTTTCCATAGTCCATTCTGAATGACCTTCAGAAGTATCCACCACTTCAACAAAACAGGAGAAATTAACCAGTACCATGCTCATATTCACATACAATCACTTCAGGACATGATTCAACCATGCTGTCCTCTACATGCCATCTTAAGGTATATGACTTTCTGAGACAAAGTTTGATTTCTACACAAAAGATGGCATAACTGACGAGAATCTTCAGCTATTCAATGAGGTTTTGGTGATAAAGAAGTAAAAGAATACAAAAGAACATGATTAGTAGCATTAATGGGAAAAAGTAATTACTGGAAAAGACAAAAGGACAAAAGGACAGAAGGAGATATAAGAGACAGAAATGAGAAGGGAAGTACCAGTAGAAACAAAGGATGCAAAAGAAGAACAGTAAGAAGAAGAAGAAGAAAGTAGAGAGCGCTCAGGCAGAAAGAGATACAAACTGGTGCAGTCAAGAAAATCTTGATAATCCATGCACTGAGCGTGATTTTACAGATGTATATGATAGAACATTAGGGAAGTTTTTCCATCATAGATGTCCATATAGACTAGCTTACACTTTGAAAGAAAATTTGAGAAATAGTGAGGTCAAAGGAGTCCCTTGTTTTTATTTTATTTATTTCCATTGTTGATTCTCTGTGTGATTTAGATTAATTGAGAGACTTTTAACTTCAGTAGGTGAAACTACTTCAGTCTTTTGATGCTATCTTTTATAGTCATTTGATTCTATTTACAATTTCTTTATTAAATTCCATAAAGACATTCAAGTAACATCCAAAGAATTACATAAACTGCAGGACATCAATGTCTTAGTAGCACTTCCATAGAAAACTTGAAGCCTGACAAACTAAATTTCCTCAGATACCCAAATAAGTCTTTTGATACAAATGCAGATGCATGGGCAAAGAGAAGCAAAGAACAATAGCATCTTGGATGCATTGCCTTAGTTTCTGTTACATCAACTGAACCTAAGGAAGGCAGATTCAGCCAGTATTATACCAGAAGAGAAAAGGACAAAGTGTAAACAGCATTCAGTTTTACATTAGTTTACTTCTGTTAAGGGCAGTTACATCAGTTAGAGAGAAAGAAAAGGCAGTTACGTATGGAGAGAAGGGAATATAAAGGGAAGGAGAGAAGAAAGAAAGGAGGATTGTTGAAGGACTGAAGTGGAGGCTCTAGCTCCTCGAAAGCTAGAAGTTGTAAGAGATAGAAAAGGATTCCAGCATTGTACAATTCCAGAACATAGTATACAGAGCAGAACCTAGAGAGTTCTGCATCTTTTTTTCTTTCTGAGTGTAATTGAAACTCTGTGTTGTAATCGTGTGAAATTGAATTCGATTTAAAGCAATCTATCAGTTTCACAGTTCATTTTTGATTCCAATGAATAATAAGTCAACCTGAGGTTCCACGTCTGCTTCACAAAATTCTACCATCAACAGTCTAAAGGATTGCATCAAATCAAGCATCAGCAAAGGATTTCATGTTTTTGTGTTCACTTCGATGATGTTTACTGATTTGGGATTAATTCAAAGTCTACAGCTACATATGGATCTTTTACTAAAATGGAACAGTTACGACTAAATCAACATGAACCTGCCACCTGATACTCAGAAAAAGCATAGTAAACTCAACAAGAATGAAATAGAAAAAAAAAAAAAAAAGATGAGATATTATATACCAGTAATGCGGACTAGTGTTTCTCGCCCTGATAAATCAGTCACATGCTGCAATTCAGAAGGAACACATTAATGAGCAGATGAAATCTTAAATTACAAAAAAGAGATACAGACTGAGAGAAAGATCCACCCACAATGAAAGTATCATTGAAGGACGCAAAAATGTGGGCAACACCAAATACGTGCTCCCCATCTCGTACAGTAGGTCCAAGTGTCACGTTCTCCTCCTTGACTTCCCTAGTCTTTCTTCTTGACTTTAACCATGGAAATGGAGAGAAAAATCACATAAAAAAAAAAAAAAAAACAAGTTAAAAAAAAATCCAAGCAACAAAATCCCAATATAAAGATGGTGCTCAAAAATAAACACAGCCTGTTCCCACTTTGAGTCATAAAAACAACTCGTAATTTTCAAATGACTGAGATTGTAAAGCGGCTGTTTACCATCAGGATAACAATCTGAAAGCATTATCCACGGATAGTAATCTTCTAACCTGCCTATTTGCAGCCTTACAACATACAAAGGGCTTTGGCACTATTTTATCCCCTTTTCAATTTTCCAATAGCAAGGGATTAAAATCACTAGTGGTGGGTAAGGTTATCCGAGTTTTCTATCCCTATTCCAGAAAGTCCGAGAATGTAAGAGATAATAAAAACGTAACAATTTTGATCTTCCTATAACAACAGAATGCATTAAACAATGTTCCAACCAAATAAAATGATCTTCCAGTAATATTACTCTCGAAATGGGTATGTTTTTTCCGAAACCCAAAGCCATATAAACTACAAACCCTAAAAGAAAAGACAAAAGGCCAAGCATTTAGGGCAATAAGAAGAAATCACAAGGATGGAATAAACCCCATAATTTCCTACAGAAACTGAGAAACTGGAACACAGACAGCGAGATTATCATATAATGAGTATTCCAAAAGGTTAGGTTCAGGTTTTAAGATTTCTGACATTTGCATTTCAAGTTTGAATCTGAAATTAGCAGAAACAGTACAATAAAAATAAGAAAAGGAAATGAGAAAACCCATTTCTGCATATCTATAGAAAACCAATATCACGGAGAAGGATCATTCCGTGATATTTCAGCAGATCACAGTGGCACAGAGATAGCTAGAAATGCATCTTAGATCATGAAAACATGAATGTATTTAGGAAGATACAGACAACACATGGAAAACGAGAAACAAAGATTTGGATATTTGCTTACCATCGTGGAGAACGAGACGGTAAGAAGGAGACTAAGGAGGCGCTTCTTAACTAAAACGAAACGGAAGACCCTAACCCCCTCTTTTGTGTTTATATACACATACAAAACATGAGCTAGGGTTTCTATGTGAGGGATGATGAAGGGTTAAAAGAGTACATGGGCTCCCACGTATCCAACGACCGAAACCGTGTATTATGTGGGTCTGAATGGTGCATGGGTCGTGATATAATAATTATAAACATTCTCGAAAAGAATGTTTGACACCTCCAAAGTGCTTTTGAGCAACTCCTCCGATAAAACTTTTATTGGTCAAATTATTAGACCCCAATTACGACAATGAGGGGTTCAGTACTGACCTTCTATCTCATTTTCTTTAAATATAGTGATGGATTTGGTATATGAGGTCTATGTCAGACTGCTTTGTTGTCATGTTAACTTAAATGATAAAATCTCCTACAATGGTATCACATCAAATATCAGCAGGAACATTAAAATCCTTGCAGGTTTTAAAGTCGAA
Source organism: Warburgia ugandensis (assembly GCA_035236585.1). NCBI lineage: Eukaryota > Viridiplantae > Streptophyta > Magnoliopsida > Canellales > Canellaceae > Warburgia > Warburgia ugandensis. The sequence continues at coordinate 53,767,952 of CP141133.1, read as the reverse complement.
ATGAGAGCACATCTTTTTTGGACTACCAAGGACTAGGAATAACCATGATAGCATGTGAATTATTGCAAATAGACTAACCAAGTTGTCTCACTTTCTAGCCATTAGGACCACTAATTCCTTAAATCATATAGCTATACTTTGCATTCAAGTAGTGAGACTACAAGGGATGCCTGTGACGATTATGTCAAACAAAGGCTTAAGGTTCACATTTCAATTTTGGAGAAGTTTATAGGAAGAAATGGATACACAATTGCATTTTAGTACAATACTTTATCATTAGAAAAACAAAAATTTGGAGAAAACCCTCTAAATACTAGAAGATATGCTAAGAGTGTGTGTTATGGATTTGAAAGGCAACTAAGATGATCATCTACCTTTACTATAGTACACTTATAATAACATCTATCAGTCCAATATTCAAATGGCACCTTATAAAGCTCTTTGTAAAAGAAAATGCAATCACTAGTATGTTGAGGTAAAGTAGCTAAAAGGATGTTACTTGGACTAGAACTAATTGAACAATCAACTCATAAAATCAAGGTGATCCACAAGCAAAGTGAAACAGCATAGAGTAGACAAGATAGTTATGCAAATCTCACTTGAGAGAATTGGAGTTCAAAATATGGGATTGTGTGTATTCTTGAAAGTGTCACCTACTAAAGGAGTTATAAGATTTGGAAAGAGAGGAAAACTAAGTCCAAGATTAATAGTCCCTTTTGAAATCCTAAAAGAGATAGAAGACATATTGTACAAGATAGCCTTGTCCCCAAGGTTGTTAGCAATCCATAATATTTTACAAATATTGGTGCTAAAAGAATATGAACCAGCACTAGTAGATAAGAGGACTTAAAAGTTGGTTAAAAACATATATAAAAGTCAGTTAGAAAAGTGAATTCTATCAAACCGACTCCAAAAATTAGCAAGAAAAGAAGACATAAGGAAATCGACTTTAAAAGTCTAACTTTTAAAGTTGGTTTATATAATTGAATTTAAAAGTATAGGATTGTCAAGTTGATTTATGGAATCATACTTTAAAAGTGTTGAACTTTTAAAGTTAGTTCACTATTTTTGACTTGAAGTCTTTAAATTGTATATGAATTTTAAAGTCATATGGAGAAAACAAACTTTAAAAGTTGCACAATTTAAAGTTGGAATGAGAAAATCGACTTTAAAAGTATCAGACTTTTAAAGTTGATTTTCAAAAATTGACCTTAAAAGTCATGTCAAATTTTTTTCATTGCCTTTCACTACAATCATAACCTACATTCTAACATACATTTAATGTACTGTTGCTACAATGTTTCTAATTCTTTAAAGATATGAAAAAGAAATCCATATTCACTTCCACATTCTATAAAACATCAAAATTCAACATTCATCTACATTTATATAAAAAAATATACAGCTTTTCTCTTGAAAAAAGAAACCACAACACATTTGCTTAATTCAATGCAACAACAATATTCACTTCTAGCAACAACAATATTCACTTCTAACATGAGAAATTCAAAGATATGAAAAAAATATTTACAAATATCTACAAGTACATATCTCCATAGACACCCATTTACTTTCACACTCCAACTTTCCTTCATTTATCCCATAAAATATATATACTTCAATGAAAATGATGAAAACTAGAAGAACGCTTGCATATAAATGAAGAATATTGGTATTATATTAATGGATAAGGTAATTGCATTGATGTAATTACTCTAATTAGACTAATTAAAAATCATCCCATTTGCTTCGTATATTATTGAGGTTGACTTCAGTAACTCTTCTTGTTTGCCCATTTAGAAAGATAGCAGCCTGCAATACAACATATTTAACTCAGTTGGCACATTCTATTGAGCTGGAATCCGTAAAAAGATATAGAAAAATATAAGATCTTGACCAATAAAAAGTGTCTTACCTTTTTAGATTGTGAGACACTATTATTGTTTTAAATAAAACTTGTAAGTGCACGAATCGTTTGCAATATAGTACGCTAATAAGGTGGATCCCACATGGAGTGAACTATTATGATGCTAGTGGTCCTACCTTTAAACTATCTAACTTAGCCAAAATTCAAGTAATTTTGTCCTAAATTAAGAATGAAAATTAAAACATAAAATTAGAAACTAAGTAAAAACAAGAAACATGACAAATGATAAATGAAAAACTTTCCTAAAACGTGCACTTTCTAAAATAAAAACTTTCCTAAAACAAAAAATTCTAATTTTATGACTTTCCTAAAATGCAATTTAACAACTTTCCTAAACATGAAATTAACAACTAATCTAATGGAAACATGCTTTAATAAACTACTTTCCTAATCATGCAAAACTAGAAAAGTAAGCAACCAAATTAACTATTTTAACAACTATAACAAAATTAATTACTTTTCAACTAACTAAAATGCAAACTAATGAAATTTAACTACAATTAAACAAGAGAAATAAATAAAAGTAATCATTAACAAATAATGAAAGGAAAACTATGCAATTAATATACACATAATCATGGAATGGTATGCCTGATTTATTGGATAGGAGTGGATTTAATCAACTACTTAAGAAACCTAAGCATGTAATTTATTTCTAACATTAACTACGCTATCTAACAATCTAATTAGGCTCTTGAAAAATCAAGTGAACATGATTGTATGGAACTGGAAATTAACATAAACTATTAATACAAGGAAATTTCAACAGTAAGGTAATTGAAACATTCAATGAATAGAATATGTGAAACATGAAATTAATCACTTCTAAAGCATTCAAACATTCCATAACAAACATAGTTGATTGGTGGACACAAACATGAATTAAATTTCAACTAATATCATTGAATCACATCCAAAAAATCATCAACATAACACTTCATCCATCTAGTCCAAATATGAAACTTAAATGCTATTAAATGATGTTCACGTAATCTCAATCAATCCTCAATTACAAGCCAAAATTTTCTTCAATTGTTCCAAGATTCACTCATGAACAAGTATGCTTGAAATCAAAGGAAAATCCTACGCAAAACTAAGGCAACAATCCAATGGAACTCAAGCAACCAAAGCTAGAAAATCAAGAGGGTTAAGAGAGAATAAAGATGCAATGAAAGATAAAGAACAAAACTAGATTCAAGGTGACTTACCTTAGCGGTCACTCTAAGGGAAAACCACCCTTGAATCTTAGTTTAGAAGCAAGGAAAGCTAAAGGAAAAATAAGGCAATTAACATGAAAAGAAGTAAATTCCAACAAAGGCTAACCAACCTTCAAAGATGAATAAAAAATCCAAAAATCCTATGCTGAACACTTATAAACCTTGGAAGGAAGTGGTAGCACCCAAAGACTTCATAAAACAACAAGTAAAAGAGGAAAAAATGACTTGAAGGAAGTGGGCATCTCCTTCCTATGGAAGAGATGTCTTTTCCTATGTTGAAAAAAGAAGTGTGTTTTGCTTGAGTTTTTGGGCTAGTTTTATAAGACTTGTCCTATTTTTCCTAGGATAACCTAATAATAGGGGGGGGGGGGGGGAGAACGAATAAAGAGTATCAAATTGAATGGCCATTATGGGGGAAAATGGGTAAACATCAAATAGGAAAGTGGGGAAGTAGGTTGGCTACCTTAAGAAGGGGAGTTGGTGGGAGATGCTACCTTTTTAGGAAGGGGTGTCTCCCCCCTTCTAAAATTGTTGAATGCTTAATATTTTGGGAAAGTAAGTGGGGATTGGTTAGGAAAGAGGTGGAGAAATTTAGTTGGTTGGGAAGTTTCCTAAGAGGTTGAATGAGATAGAGTTTTGGAAATTTGTAGTGCATCTTAAGGGTGTGGTGAAAATTAAGGAAAAAGTGGGAAAAAGATAGAAAAAACACTAAACATTGGTTAGTCTTATCCCATTGGTCCACATGCTATCTTATTCTAATAGATTTTTCCTTAATTTATTTCAAAATAACTCATCCATAACTATCTTGAATCTCCTCCAATTCCAACCTTCCATTTAGCTTAGCTTGGTGGCTTAGATGGCTAACTTTGAAGGCTCCATTGTTTAAGCTCATGGCTAACTTATGAAGCTTCCTTGGAATTTTTTCTTGGCTTCAACCTTTGGCTTGAATGGTTTGGCTTGAATTCCTTAGCTTGCCACCTTCTTTTGTGGCTTAAGTTGCTTCCATGCAAAGGTGGTGCGAATGCATGGCTTACTTCATGGGGCACACTTTGGCCATCTTTAGCTCCTTTTATCACACCATTATTGGTGCACAAGATGATCTTGGCCTTTGGTTTATGTTGGAGTGATGATTTTAAGGCTTTGAATCGATCTTTTGATCTTGATGTTTAATTTCATCCCGATCAATAAAGTGAAAAATCCTCATTAAATCCTAGAAAATCATGATTAATCACACACTTATCTTAGACTAGCTTTTAGACCTACAAATAATAAATTTTTGGGATATTATGTAAAAAATGTATGTGTTATGAATTTTGGTGTAAAAACTCTAGTTTACCTCTATAAGTTGTAAAACATGGGTACTAATTAAGTAGTTTTTATACAAATTAAACACTTATTATACCCCCCCCACCTAGCATTTTGTCAGTTTCAACAAAACATGCTAAAAATTATTTTACAAAAACAAAACAATGTGCCACTTTCGTAAGTACTCACAATTGTATTTAACATATGCAACAAGCCCTTAAACCCCTAGGTTACCCCTAGTGGACGAATTAGGCCTCATAAGGGTTTGTAATAAATATACCCACAAAAATTCCTTAAGGTTGAGTCCCTTATTTTATCTTAAAGAATCCTCATTCATTGACATTCTACTAGTTCTTGACAACTTAATGCAGAAGATTGACCATTTTACAAACCATACACATATTAAAGACATTACATTCTAATTATTTCTTGAAGTGCATGTGTGTATATAGCGACATAAGTTTTGACTTCTAATTGGATATGCTTAAATTTTATTGAAAATATGTCTTGACCTCAAGTCCTTACAAGTGTACTCTTAGAAATGAAATTCTCAAATAAGAGTTTAAATATATTTATCTCATTATGTAACCGAATTCAACAAAGCTAATGGTTCACATAAATTTATGAAGTGTTAAAGAGATAAAGTGATCCTTAACAGTGGATGTTATCACCAAGGATATTAGGGGTATTTTACCTTAATTCCTTCTTTTATTTCTTCTTTAAGGCTATGTTCCACCTAAGGTCCACAGGTCTTCGACTAGGACAAAACATAGGCTTAGGATAGGTTTAAAAAAGAAGGGTATAAGGATTTCAGAGGTTCAAAATTGAGTCGGGGTCTTTAATGAATATTTGTTAGGACAACATTTCTTTTGGCTGTACTTGAAGTGAATATCTCTTTTGTATTTTTCTTTTTCTTTCTTCATCATTTTCTTTTTTCTTTTATTTTTAATAATTCTCTTTTTTTTTTTCTTTCCTTTGTACTTCTTTTTCTTTGAAAGAAAGGGTTTTTTTTTCTAAGTAAACACTTTGATATTTTTCACATCTTTGACTTTTGTCCTTTTTTTGAACTTTTCTACTAACTCTAATCATTTTGAAATGGGTAATGGATGTTTATTTTACTGGCTTATTTTGGGTTAAGGTAGTTGGGTTTAAGAGAAGAAAAGCTTAATAATAGGCTCAAAGGGTTAACTGTTAGTATGATATACTGGGTAGGTTTTATATCCTTGGGGTGAATAAGGATGGCCTGTATCATTCCCTAAGTTTCTTAAAGCTTATTAGATTCAATAAATTTTCTAGAAAGAAAACTATTACTACTATTTATTCTTAATAGTTAACCAAAATAATGATAACAGGATCACACTAAGTTATGTACATTGAAGAAAACTGTGGAATTACTTATAACTATCGAAAAGAAGATAGTCTTTAAACTCACTAGGTTATAGGTCTCTACCAATTTTCCTCTAAGTCTTTAAGTCATATCTAGTCTTAACTATGCGATGTGTACATGGTTCCTGATTTTTAACTTTCATAAAACGCTTCAACACATGAATAATATGCAAAACTAAGCATATACACTCCCATTAAGAGGTGAAAACATTAGAGTTACTAAATTCTAAACATTCAATTCTCATCATAGTAAGGGAACTCTTCCAAAAATGTTTTTTTTAAAAGCTCAAGAAAATTCAAAATCCTTATATGAATCTACACCCCCCGCCTAAATGAAACATTATCCCTAATATTTGAAAACATAGGATCTTATATGGAAAGATGTAGAAGATGAAGATTTTAAAAACATCTAGGTTACCTCCTACGAAGTACTAAGTTTTATGTCTTTAGCCAAACATAATGATGAGTGCAATAATGGTACACTGCAAGGGTTCATGAAGTGGTAATCTAAGGTGCATCATGAGACTGAGGTACCTCTAATAGTATTTCATCAATACTAGGATTAGGCATCTCTAGGAAAGGTTTTAACCTCTGAACATTGACTTTTTGGATTTCTCCATCCTTTTCAATCTTGATGGCCCACAAGGATAGACTATGCATACTATATAAGGTTTGGTCCATCTAGTTATGTGTTTTCCTAGGAAGAGAAGCAATCTAGAGTTATACAATAAGACCTTTGGTCCAAGTGTGAAGAATTTTCTTAAGATTTGGCTATCATGTGCAACCTTCATCCAGTCATTGTATAATTGTGCAGATTCATATGCATCTTTTCTCAATTCTTCCAACTTATTGAGTTGGAGTTTTTGGTGGGTCCCATCAGAATCTAAGTCAAAATTGAGCTTTTTGCTCTAACTCTATTGGTAAGTGGCAGGCCTTTTCATAGACCAGACAATAAGGTGACATTCTTATAGGGGTTTTATATGCTACATGATAAGCCCACAAAGTGTCGTTGAATCTCATAGACCATTCTTTCTTACTTGGATTGATTGTCTTCTCTAGAACCCACTTATTTCCCTATTGGATGCCTCTACTTGGCCATTGGTCTATGGGTGGTATGGGGTAGCTATTCTATGGTTGACACCCTACTTTTTTATTAAATTCTCAAATACTTTATTACAAAAGTGTTTTCCCTATAGCTCTTGGAGTACCAAATCTTGCAAAGACATTTTCTTTTAAGAATTGTACAACAACTTTGTGGTCATTGGTTTTGTAGGGTATAGCCTCCAACCACTTGGACACGTGGTGCACTCCCATTAGGATGTAAAGATTTCCAAAAGAATTAGGAAAGTGTCCCATGAAATCTATGCCCAAACATCGAATGGTTCTATATTAAGTATTGGGTTTAAAAACATCATATTCTCCTTCCTAGACTACCTAATCTTTGACACCTCACACATACTATGCATTAAACATGTGCATCCTTGAATATGGTAGACCAATAAAAACCACATTACAAAATTGTTGCAGTAGTTTTTCTTGAGCAAAAATGGCCCCCCACATGCATGAACATGACAAAAGGAGATGATTTAATTATATTCACTATCTGGTACGCATCTCCTAATCACCTAATCAGGATAGTCTTGAATAAGTATGGGTAATCCTAAGTAAAATATCTAACTTTAGTTAAAAATCTCTTTTTATCTTATTTGGTCCAATGATTAGGCATTTGTCCTATAACAAGATAATTACTAATATCACCATACCAAAATAATTGGAATATGCAATAATTGTTCATCTGGGAAGGATTCAATTATAGGCATGTGATTGCCAGTATGCTCCACCATTAGTCATAATACGTGACCTGCTACAACATTTTTGGCACCTTTCTTATACATAATTTCTAAGTCAAACTCTTGTAGCAGTAGTATCTAATAGATTAACCTAGGTTTTGCATTCATTTTAGAAAAGAGGTACTTTAAAGCTGCATAATCCAAGTACACTATAACTTTAAACCCTAACAAGTAAGATATAAACTTATCGAAAGCAAATACTACATCTAACAACTCTTTTTCTATGTCAAATAATTGAGTTGCGCATCATTTAGTGTTTTACTAGCATAATATATTACATGGGAAAGTTTATCGATCGCTACCCCAAAGCAACTTCAATGGCATAATTCAACATATCACACATAATCTCAAATGGTGCATTCTAATTTGGTGGTCAGATAATGGGTGCAGAAGTCAACTTGGCCTTGAGTCACTCAAATGCTTTCTTACAATCCTAATCAAAGTAAAAAATGGCCTCCTTTGTAAGTAAATTACAGAGGGGCTTGGAAATTTTACTAAAATCCTTGATGAAACACCTGTAAAAGCTAGCATGTCCTAAAAAGGAGAGGATTTCTTTCACCGTCCTTGGTGGAGGAAGGTTGGCTATCAAATCCACTTTTGCCTTATCGACTTCTATTGCATTGGGTGATATTATGTGGCCTAAAACTATCCCACTTTGTACTATAAAATGACTCTTTTCCCAGTTTAAAACAATCCTTACCCATTGCTAGAATACTTTTAAATGGTGTAGGCACTCATCCAATGATGACCCAAATACTGAGAAGTCATCCATAAACATCTCAAGAAACCTTTCTACTATATTAGAGAAAATGCTTAATGTACACCTTTGAAATGTAGCTGGAGCATTACATAGCCAAAAAGGCATACGTTGATAAGCGAAGGTTCCAAAGGGTCAGATGAAGGTGGTCTTCTCGTGATCCTCTAGTGCTATAGGAATCTGGTTATAACCAGAATATCCATCCAAAAAATGGTAACAGCTATGTCTGGCCAACCTTGCTAGCATTTGGTTAATGAAGGGTAGAGGAAAGTGATCTTTTCTCATAACCGCGTTCAACTTTCGATAGTCAATGCAAACTCTCTACTTGGTGGTCATGTGGGTGCATACTAACTCATTATCCTCATTTTTAACTGCCATAACACCAGATTTCTTGGGTACAACCTGAACAGGGCTAAGCCAAGTACTATCAAAGATAGGACATATAATGCTTACATCTAAAAGCTTTAGGACTTCATCTCTAGCTACGTCCTTTATGTGAGGATTAAGTTATCTTTGAGTTTTCCTAGAAGGTTTTGCATTTTCTTCAAAGTGTATTCTATGCATGCATATGGCTGGACTACTCTCTTTAATGTCTGCTATCATCTACCATAGAGTAGATTTATGTTCCTTAAGGACATATAAAAGCTTACTCTCCTATTCATTGCTTAAATCTGATGCTATTATCACAAGTAAGGTTTCATCTAGGCCTAGGTATGAATATTTCAAGTTGTCAGGCAAGGATTTTAGGTTTAGAGATGGTGGTTGCTCTATTGAGGGTATTGGGATAGATTCAGAAAGTGGGAGTGGTTCCACATAAGGACCCCACTTGGAGGTATCCATAATTGGAGTAGCCTCCAAAAGGTTGTTTACCTCCTCAATAGACTTGTCTATATCAAATTCTCCATTAAAGTGCATGAGACAAGTCTCTAGTGGGTTAGAGTTGGACAATGGTGGATGAATGTCATTAATTAGACTCTTGATCAAATTGACATCACAAGAATCATCGAGGTCTAAATGTTGTTGATCAGTGTTAATGACAATGACTTTCATGTTGCCAAATAACAATTTCATTACACCATTCCTACAGTTAATAATGGCGTTGGATGTCGCCAAGAATAGACGTCCAAGGATGATTAGAATCTGATTACTAGGATTGAATATAGGTTGATTTCTAGTACAATGAAGTCAACTGGAAAATAGAACTAGTCCACTTGTATCAAGATATCTTCAACCAAACCATAGGGTATCTTGACAAATCTATCCACTAATTATAGTGTGGTAGTGGTTGGTTTTAACTCCTCGAGTCTTAATGGCTCATAGATAGAGTATGGCAACAAGTTAACACTCACCCCTAGGTCAAGTAATGCCCTATCTATGACATGATCTTCAATAACAAAGGAAATAGTAGGACACCTTAGCTCTCTAAACTTTGGTGGAATCATTGAATCAAAGAGCTTACCTGCTCGGTGAGGAAAGCTTTCTTTTGTACATTTAGCTTCCTTTTTCTTGTGTAGATCCCTTTTAAGAACTTGGCATAGGCAAAGATGTCTTTAATTGCATTGAGTAATGGAATATTGATTTAGACATGTTTAAATACCTCCATTAACTTGTTAAAGTTTGTTCCCTTTCTAGCCTTGTTTAGTAACTAAGGAAAAGGGGCTTTAGGCACATAGAGTGCCTCCACTATAAGTTCTACAGGTTTTTCTATCTCTTCTCTTTCTCTTGTGTTTTGGTTGCCTCTTTCTCCTCTACACTTTCCTTAGTTTGCCCTACTTTATTATTGATTTGACAATTTCTCCTAAGGGTGGTTATAGACTTGGCATGCTCATGAGGGTTAAGGTTTTGAGAATTGACCCTATCTCAAATTAACCCTTCAGGTTTGGGATGGGTTGACTAGGGAACTAATCCTTTCCTCTATTATGTAGTTCAGCTGTCAATTGGCTTACTTGCATATCTAACTTGGCTATGGCTTGAGAGCTAACATGGACAAAATATCTATTATCATTTTAAAACTAGTGTAAGGCCTTTATAGTATCATCATTATCTTTTAAAAGTTTTTAAAGAAGGGTGTGAATGTTTTCCTCTAAAGATGGTTTCTTTTGTTGTTGAGGTTGTTGGAAGCTAGGTGGCTGCTGGGAAACTGTAGCTTTATTATGAAAGTTTTGGGTAGGGGGTTCACACAGTAGTTATTCTTCGACCAAGAAAAGCTGGTATGCATAGCCCATATAGGATTGTAAGTATCAGAATATGGGTTGTTGCTAGGTTGTGGATATGCATTCAATGCATTTGCTTGATCAATAACATAGTCGTTCAACACTCCATTTGATGGACAAGATGTGGTTATATGGACTGGGCTAAGAACATATAGCACAAACCTCTTATGGAGGTTTAAGGGATGAGCTAGCCATAAAGGATTGAAATATAGTTTCAAGCTTGTCTGCTCCACCATCGTACTTGTCCATTCCTACTAGTATAGAGTTGAGTTTAAGGGATAGATCAGTATGCACTCCTATCTCATAGATACCCCCTCTCTTAATGGGTCAATTATTTCTCTCTCTTTTATTTGAATAATCCCATTACTAGGAATTATCTGCTAGAGTCTGAAAGAACTCCCAAGCCTCACTCTCATCATTTAGCAGGAGGGTCCCTCCACTCGTTGCATCTATCATTTGCCTATTTTAAGGTGTCAATGCCTTATAGCAGTATTGAACTTGCTATCATTTTTTAAATCCATGACTTGGGAATTTCTGTAGTAGTTCATTCCACCATTCTTAACATTTGTAGTATTGTTCATCATCCCTTTGTTGGAAATTAATAATTTCATAATGAAGGGCATTTGTTTTGTGAATAGGGAAGAACTTTTTCAAAAACTTTCTAGACAATTGGTCCCATGTATTGATGGAACCTACCTTGAAGGAATTCAACCATGACTTAATTTTGTCCTTAGAGGGAATAGGAATTGCCTAAGCCTAATAGAATCATCTAAAAAGTTTCGAAACCTAAATGTGGCACAAATATTAAGGAACTCCTTGATATGTAGGTAAGGATCTTCTTGGTCTTAACCATAAAAAGTGGGGAGCAATTGTATGACTCTCAGCTTTAACTCAAAGTGGCCTGCGTTTATAGGAGGTAAAGCTATACAAGATGGGGTGTTGAGTTGTAGTTGCACATAATGGCCTTACGCTTGACTTCTATTGGTGGTTCAGCCATGAGGATAAGAACTTGGTTTCTTTTCCCTTGTCTTAGGTTGCATTGAATCTCTAGGTTGAAAGGTGTTAGCTCTGGGTTTTGAGATCAACACCTTTGCATGAACTACCATATACTATATGCCCTAATCTAAATGCTAACTATAACTCTAAGTGATGCGCAATCAAATCCTAGTAAGCACTAATCGAGCAGTGTTTTGATTATCTTTGCTTAATACATAGGTGATAACTTCTTAGACCTAAATTTAGACCACTCCTCCTTTTGTCCAAATCTAACTACTACTTACTAGTTAGCTTATGGTCAAAAGTGGTTAATACAATCCTCGTGTTAGAAAGTGTTTAGACCTCCACATATCAATGGAAGGTGTGGAAAAATCACTTAGATTTTAAGATACCCACTATAGCTATAATGCTCAGAAGCCACTGGAGTGACAACAAATCACGTCCTTCTAAAAGGGTCCTATGAGCTTGATACCCTAAGTCTTTTTATACTTGATTTTAAATTTAAATTTAAGGGTTGAGATCATGGCATACAAGAATATTGATTAATTCTTAGGCGGGCTAAGGAGTTGATGCTGAAATCTAGTCCTTATCTTATAAGGGTTCCTGTGGGGCCTTTAATAACATCAATTTCATTCCAGCATAAAGCTGTAAATATGCAATACAAAAGTAAACTAATGCAACCTATATGCTATCAAACCAAGGTTAGATAGGTGCTATAATACCATAATCCTAACTAAAGATGCAACAATTATCAACGAATGATCCTAATATGTGTGAATTATACTAACATCCAAATGCAAATTATTCCTACAAAATTAAGAATTGAGTGAGAGATACTTATAGTGAGGAGTCCAATGATGATCAAGTGTGGGCCACCATACCCCACACTTACCCTATATTATTATAATACATTTAAAATCTAACAATAAAGAAATTACAATTTACAATGGGTTTCACTACAAGTTTCACTCAAATCCTAATCTAGGAAAGCAATAAAACTTAATCTAAAATGATAAAGTTGTGGCCCATAGGATCACCGCTGCTCCTTTACCAAATTTTCTCCCATAAAAATCAAAGAAATATGGTCAATATGAGAAAAATAGCAACAAATGCAAAAAGTATAAAAATTATGCAAAAACCCTAATCTAATGCACCTCAAACCTAGAGGAAAATAACTTAAAGTATGGAACACTACACAAATTGTTGCAATTCCCCAGTAACAACACCAAAAACTTATTGTTGTTTTGGACAAAACTGGAATGTGCATGAATAATTTGCAATATAGTATGCTAGTGAGGTCGATCCCATGAGGAGTGAACTATTGTGATGCTAGTGATCCTTACTTTAAACTATCTAACCTACCAAAAATTCAAGTAATTTTTGTCCTAAATTAATATTGAAAATTAAACATAAAATTGGAAACGAAGCAAAAACAAGACACATGCCAAAATGAAAAACTTTCCTAAAACATGTAATTTTTAAAGTTAAACTTTTCTAAATTAAAAACTTCTAACTTTATGACTTTCCTAATTAACAACTTTCCTAAAATGCAATTTAGCAACTTTCCTAAGCATAAAATTAACAATTAATCTAATGGAAACATGTTTTAACAAAATACTTTTCTAATCATGCAAAACTAAGAAAAGTAAGCAACCAAATAAACTATTTTAACAACTCTGACAAAATTAATTACTTTCCAAATAACTAAAATGCAAACTAATGGAATTTAACTACAACTAAACTAGAGAAATAAATGAAAGCAATCATTAACATACAATGAAGGGGAAACTACCCAATTAATATACATGTAACCATGGAATGCTATGCATGGTTCATTGGATATGAGTGGATTTAATCAACTACTTTAAAAACCTAAGTGTGCAATCTATTTCTAACATTAATTAAGCTATCTAACAATCTAATTGGGCTCTTGAAAAATCAAGTGAACATGATTGTATGGTGCTAGAAATTAACATAAACTATTCTTACAAGGAAATTCTAGTAGTAAGGAAATTGAAACATTCAATGAATAGAACATGTAAAATATAAAATTAATCACTTCTAATGCATTCAAACATTCCATAACAAAGATAATTGACTGGTGGACACAAACATGAATTGAAATTCCAACTAATGTCATTAAATCACATCCAAAAAGTCATCAACATAACACTCCATACATGTAGTCCAAATATGAAACTTAAATGCTATTACAATGATGTTCACTTAATCTTAATCAATCCTCAATTATAAGACAAATTCTTCTTCAATTGTTTAAACATTCACTTTTGAACAAGTATGTTTGAAATCAAAGGAAAATCTTGCGCAAAACTAAGTCAACAATCTAATAGAACTTAAGAACCCAAAGTTAGAAAATTAAAGGGCTGAAAAAGAATAAAGATGCAGTGAAAGATAAAGATAAAAAAACTATATTCAAGATGACTTCCCTTGGTTGTCAGACAAGGGAAAACCAACCTTGAATATTAGTTCAAAAGCAAGGAAATCTAAAGGAAAAACAAGGAAAACTAACATGAAAAGAAGTAAATTTCAACAAAGGCTAACCAACCTTCAAAGATGAATCAAAACTCCAAAAATCCTAGATTGAACACTTGAGGAATAAGCATAAACCTTGGAAGGAATTGGTAGCACCCAAAGACTTCACAAAATAGCAAGAAAAAGGGGAAAAAAATGGTTTGAAGGAAGGGGGAATCTCCTTATTATGGAAGAGATGTCTTTTCCTATGTTGAAAAAAAAGTGTGTTTTGCTTGAGTTTTGGGCTCGTTTTATAAGACTTGTCCTATTTTTCCTAGGGTAACCTAATACTAAGGTATAGTGGGGATTAAAGAGTATCAAATTGAATGGCTATGATGGGGGAAAAGGGTAAACATCAAATAGGAAGGTGGGGAAGTAGGTTGGCTGCCGTAAGATGGGGGTGGTAGGAGACACCACCTTTTAAGGAAGGGGTGTCTCCCCCCTTCCAAAACTGTTGAATGATTAACATTTCAGGAAAGTGAATGGGGATTGGTTATGAAAGAGGTGGAGGATGTTAGGTGGATAAATTTGGTTGGCTGGGAAGTTTTCTAAGAGGTGGATTGAGATTGAATTTTGGAAATTCAAGTGCATCTTAAGGGTGAGGTGAAAATTAAGGAAAAATTGAGAAAAGCACAAAAATTTAGTTGCTCTTATCCCATTGGTTCACTGCCATCTTATTGAAATAGATTTTCCCTTAATTATCTTCAAAATAATTCATGGATAACTCTCTTGAATCTTCTCCAATCCTAGCCTTCTATTTAGTTTAGCTTAGATGGCTAACTTTGAAGGCTCCATTGGCTAAGCTCATGGTTGGCTTGGGAAGCTTCCTTGGCTTGTTTTCTTGGCTTCAACTCTTGACTTGAGTGGCTTGTACTCTCTGGCTTGAATTCCTTAACTTGCCATCCTTTTTTATGGCTTATATGGCTAAGGTGGATTAAGTGGCTTCCACGTAAAGGTGGTGGGAATGCATGGCTTATTTCATGAGACCACTTTGGCCATCGTTAGTTCCTTTAATCACATCCATTACTAGTACACAAGATTATCTTGGGCTTAGTTTATGTTGAAGTGAGATTTTGAGGCTTTGACTTGATATTTTGATCTTGATGTTCAATTTCATCCTAATCAATTTCGATAGTTGGATCATAATCTTACTTCCTTCAAAAAGTGAAAAATCCTAATTAAATATTAGAAAAATATGATTAATCACATACTTGCCTTGGACTAGCTTCTGGACCCACAAGATAACAAACTTTTGGGTTATTAGGTCAAAAATGCATGTGTTATGAATTTTGGTCTAAAAACTCTAGTTTACCCCTATAAGTTGTAACACATGGGTACTAATTGGGTGATTTTATGCAAAATTAAACACTTATTAGACACCAACACCATGGTAGGCCACCCTCTATGATTTTCTTTTCTTTTCTTAAAGTTTTTCGTTGTTTATAATGCTGAAAAACAGTGTGGATGGCTTTTTTTTATGAACTACTATGTGCTATTTTTCTCTTCAACATAAATTGATGAAATAGTATCAGATTGTGATCTGAACTATTCATCTTGTGCACAGTAACAAGAAGAACAAACCCATGAATTTTCATAGTGATCAGATGGCTAGGGATGTCGAAAAACTCAAAAAATAGTAGAAGCAGAAATTTTAGGAACATGAATAAAAAATCGTGTAAAAACACTAGATCATGATAGAGTTTGTTGAAAGGGTGCTTTAAAATGAGATCTACATGAAAAACTGAATGAAACTGTGCAAAAATCACACAATTTGGATGCTTGAGCATTGCCGATGGTGAATGGAGTTTGGTTGTCGTCTTCGGTGACGGCACTCAGTGGTGAAATGTGTCACAACTAGAGCGTGCCACGTAGGTGCCATGCAGGCGCTACATGCGCAGCACACATGTGCTTGATGCGTGCGCACCATGCAGCACCACGCGCACGGCACACATGCACCACGTAGCGCAATCAACGCAAGCCACATAGGTGCCACATGCACAGCGCATGCAGCTGATGTGTGTGCATGCGCCTGCATCAACAACACTTGTGCGCACATGCGAGATGGCACACATGCATGATTTTTTTAGATTTTTGGGGTCCTCTCACCCATCTATTCACAAAAACTTGATTTTTAGGAGCTATAGAGGTCTAAATCGCGATCTGAAAGAGGCGTTGTGACCGTATCGACGACACGGACCTAGATTTACTTGAAAATCTAGATCTAAATTCTTGTTTAAGGGTTAAACCACTGAAAGTTGTGAGATAATCTAAATCAGGTTGATCAATGGATGATCATGCCTTAGATCTTGATGGTATACATCAAATATGAGATGATCTAGGGGATTAGAGGGATAAACATCAGTGAATTGCCAAATGATGGAGGATTTATAATGTGATAGGTACATCAGAGTGCGTGACGTGATACTTCCACGCGCTTGATTAGAGCACTGCATTTATTGAGGTTGGTGATTCATTCAATTATTTCACGATTTCAGTAACCATGACTTGTCCTCTAAAGTTTTGAAGCACGTGTTTTATGTATTCTCATATCACATAAATAGATTCCTACTTTCTTATTGTAGCATGACATTTCATTTTATTAATAACCATGTTTACATGTGATGCACTATCTTATCCTGGGTTTTGATTGTATTTATTGGGATTATTTGTAGAGCCTTTACATGATTTATATCTTATCGATGATTTATGGTGGGTGCTTCCACCCAGTGGGTACTATGCTAGGAGGGTTGTAGGGTTGGCCACCCGCCCTCTGACTCAATGATGATGATGATGATTAGACACCGCTCTTGAGTGATACAGGGCTAAGTACATAGGTGGTGGTATCATGGGTAGTCCCCCCTACGGGTCCGTTCCTTCCCATGGGGATGGAGAAAGTCTTCCATTTGCGTGTCGACGGGGAGCGGCAATGGTTGAGATCAAGATGGGGTTGCCACTGCAGCATAGTAGCCCATATAGTTATTCTGCATGTTCATATGGATTTATATGTGGGGTGAACCGGGACAAGCCTAGCCTAGGCCATGAGGGACTTCGAGGGCTGATGCGGGCTGCACAGGAGGGACTCAAAGTTAGTATGGGCACACATCACTAGTGATTGAGTATCTTGGAGCATTTTTGGTATTGCTTTGATACAATGTTTTATTAATCATGATTGCATGCATACTATCCTGTGAACATATGCTCACATTGTTTGGATGTACGTATCTTTGCATTTTGATCATGCCTTACAGGCCATCTTGATTTAACTTAATACCTGTTTTGTGAAAGTTTATAATTATGAGCGTTCGATTATTTGACATGTCTTATGTATGTTTCCTTCATGAGAATCATATTGTAAATTTTGTTAAACTTTATTTGAGTGTAATCACCTACACAGGCATATTCCTAAGACTGCATTTTGGAGTCGGTATGGCCATTATGAGTTTGTAGTAATGCCCTTTGGCTTGATGAATGCACCTGCAGTGTTCATGGACTTGTTGAACAGAGTATTTTGGGTTTATTTAGATCGGTTCGTGATCGTCTTCGTGGATGATATCCTAATATACTCTCCTAGTCATGAGGCCCATCGGGAGCATCTTCGCACTATGTTGGACACGCTTCACCGTCATCGCTTGTACGGGAAGCTCAGTAAGTGCTACTTCTAGTTAGAATAGGTGTAGTTTTTGGGACACATAGTATCCAAGGATGGTGTGCCCGTGGACCCGGCCAAGGTGGAGGTAGTTTTGCATTGGGAGAGGCCTACGACTGTGATAGAGATTCGTAGTTTTCTCGGTTCGGCTGGTTACTACCGACAATTCATTGAGGGGTTCTCGAGGATCGCCCTGCCTTTGACCACCTTGACTAGGAAGGATACTAGGTTCATTTGGATTGATGCTTATGAGGAAGTTTTCAAGAGCTCAAGAGGAGGTTGACTACTGCACCAGTACTGGCCTTACCTTTAGGGTCAGGGTCAGGCGGCTATGCGGTGTTCTGTGATGCATCAGGCAGAGGTTTAGGAGTGGTGTTAATGCAACATGAGAGGGTTATTGCCTATGTGTTGAGATATTTGAAGATGCATGAGGTGAACTATCCAACTCATGGTTTAGAGTTGGCAGCATGGGTGTTCGTGTTGAAGTCCTGGAGACACTATTTATATGGTGAGAAATTTGAGGTATACACTGACCACAAAAGCCTCAAGTATTTCTTTACACAGAGCGATCTGAACATGAGGCAGCGGAGATGGATATAGTACCTCAAGGACTTCGACTTTACCATATAATACCACCCGAGGAAAGCCAACATTGTAGCTGATGCCTTGAGCAGAAAGTCGAGGGTAGTGATCACCAACCTCTTGACTTGATCTAAGTTCCTTGACAGGATTCTTCGGGGCACATATTAGTGATGCTGAGATACAGGACATGGTCGATAAGGCTGATTTTTTCAGAGGGCTAGATGGGGGTGTCAGATATAGGGGTAGGTTAGTGGTGCCTGCAGATGATCAGTTGAGGCACTACTTGCTCCAGGAGGTGCACCAGTCCCCATATTCCATTCATCTTAGAGGCATGAAGATGTAGCCAGACCTTAGATGACACTTTTTGTGGAATGGGATGAAGAGGGATATTGGTGAGTGTGTGGCAAGATGTTTGACCTGTCAACAGGTCAAGGCGAAGCATCAGCGACCAGCGGCGTTATTGCAAACATTAGACTTTCCAGAGTGGAAGTGGAACCACCTCACTATGGATTTTATAGTGGGCTTGTCGAGGACTGCTAGTGGACATGATATGATATGGGTTGTACTTAACAGACTGATAAAGTCTGCCCATTTCCTCCCCATCAAACAGACACAGATTGTGGACAGCTTGGCTAGGTTGTATGTCAGGGAGATCGTGAGCTTCCATGGAGTACCATTAATGATCATTTCAGATCGAGACACACAGTTCACCTCAAAGTACTGGCAGAGTGTACAAGAGGCTCTAGGGTCGACATTGAGATTTAGTACGGCCTTCGACCCTAGACGGATGGCCAGTCTAAGAGGACCTTTCAGACTATTGAGGACATGTTAAGGGCCTGTGTCATGGATTGGAAGGGCAGTTGGGATGTGTATTTGCCACTAGTGAAATTTGTGTATAATAACAGCTACCATGGCGCCTTATGAGGCGCTTTATGACAGAGCGTGTCACAACTAGCGCGTGCCATGTAGGCTCTGCATGCGCAGTGCACACACGCTTAACGTGCGCGCACCACGCGTAAAGCACACGTGCACCATGTAGCGCAACTAATGCATGCCACGCCCATGGTCTTTCTGATTTTTGGGGTCCTTTGACCCGTCCATTCACAATAACTTGATTTTTAAGAGCTACAAAGGTCCAAATCGTGATTCGAAAGAGGCGTTGCGACTGTATCAATGAAGTGGACCTAGATTTGACTTGAAAATCTACATCTAAATTCCTTTTTAAGGGTTAAACCACTGAATGTTGTGAGATAATCTAAATCAGGATGATCAATAGATGATCAGGCCTTAGATCTTGATGGTATACATCAAATGTGAGATGATCTAGGGGATTAGAGGATAAACGTCATTGAATTGCCAAATGATGGAGGATTTATAATGTGATAGGTACATCAGAGTGCACAACATGATACTTCCACGCGATTGATTAGAGCACTGCATTTATTGAGGTAGGTGATTCATTCTATTATTTCGCGATTTCAGTAACCATGACTTGTCCTCTATAGTTTTGAAGCGCGTGTTTTATGTCTTCTCATGTCACATAAATAGATTCCTACTTTCTTGTTGTAGCATGACATTTCATTTTCTTAATAACCATGTTTACATGTGATGTACTATCTTATCCTGGGTTTTGATCGCATTTATTGGGATTATTTATAGAGCATTTACATGATTTATATCTTGTCGATGATTTATGACGGGTGCTTCTGCCCAGTGGGTACTATGCTAGGAGGGCTGTAGGGTTGGCCACTCACCCTCTGACTTTGTGGTGATGATGATTAGACACCACCCTTGAGTGATACAGGGCTAGGTACATAGGTGGTGGTATCATGGGTAGTCCCCCCTACGGGTTCGTTCCTTCCCATGGGGATAGAGACAATCTTCCGTTTGGGTGTCTACAGGGAGCAGCAGTGGTTCAGATCTAGATGGGGTTGCCACTATAGCATAGTAGCCCATATAGTTATTCTTAATGTTCATATGGATTTATATGTGAGGTGAACCGAGGCAAGCCTGGCCTAGGCTGTGAGGGACTCTGGGGGCTGATGCGGGCTTCACGGGAGGGACTCAAAGTTAGTATGGGCACACATCACCAGTGATTAAGTATCTTGGAGCATTTTTGGTATTTTTTTGATACAGTCTTTTGTTAATCATAATTGCATGCATACTATCCTGTGAACATAGACTTGCATTGTTTGGATGTATGTATCTTTGGATTTTGATCATGCCTTGCATGCCATCGTGATTTAACTTGATACCTGTTTGGTGAAAGTTTATAATTAAGAGCGTTTGATTATTTGACATGTCTTATGTATGTTTCCTTCATGAGAATCATATTGTAAATTTTGTTAAACTTTATTTGAGTGTAATCACCTACACAGGCATAGCTTGTTGAGGCATTGTTTATTTTGCAACCATGGATTGAGGAGATAGAGGTGGTGCAAGATTTCACCAACGTGTTTCCAAATGAGCTACCAGGACTACCCCCATGCAGGGAGATTGATTTTACCATAGATTTAGTGATGGGCACAACACTTATTTCTAAGGCGCCTTACAGGATGGCCCCTGCAGAGTTGAGAGAGCTCTAAGAATAGTTGCAGGAGCTTCTGGATAAGGGTTTTATTAGATCGAGTGGGTCTCCTTGGGGAGCACCAGTCCTCTTTGTTAAGAAGAAGGATGGGTCTTTGAGGCTGTGCATCAACTATCGATTGCTGAACAGTGTTATTGTAAAGAATAAGTATCCCTTGCCTCATATTGATGACTTATTTGATCAGTTGCAGTCGGCAAAGGTATTCTCTAAAATTGACCTGAGATCGGGCTACCACCAGTTGAGGATTAGAGACGAGGATATTCTTAAGACTGCATTTAGGAGTCGGTATGGCCATTATGAGTTTGTAGTAATGCCCTTTGGCTTGATGAATGCACTTGCAATGTTCATGGACTTGTTGAATAGAGTATTTCAGGCTTATTTAGATCGGTTCGTGATTGTCTTCGTGGATGATATCCTGATCTAGTCTCCTAGTCATGAGGCCCATCGGGAACATCTTCGCACTATGTTGGACATGCTTCACCGTCATCGCTTGTACGCGAAGCTCAGTAAGTGCGACTTCTAGTTAGAACAGGTGTAGTTTTTGGAACACATAGTATCCAAGGATGGTGTGGCCGTGGACTTGGCCAAGGTGGAGGTAGTTTTGCATTGGGAGAGTACGACCGTGATAGAGATTCGTAGTTTTCTTGGTTTGGCTGGTTACTACCGACGATTCATTGAGGGGTTCTTAAGGATCGCCTTGCCTTTGACCACCTTGATTAGGAAGGATACTAGGTTCATTTGGACTGATGCTTGTGAGGAGAGCTTTTAAGAGGTCAAGAGGAGGTTGACTACCGCACCAGTACTGGCCTTACCTTCAGGGTCAGGCAGTTATGTGGTTTTCTGTGATGCATCAGGCAGAGGTTGAGGAGCGGTGTTAATGCAATATGAGAGGGTTATTGCATATGCATTGAGACAGTTGAAGATGCATGAGGTGAACTACCCAACTCATGATTTAGAGTTGGCAGCGGTGGTGTTCGTGTTGAAGTCCTAGAGATACTATTTATATGGCAAGAAATTTGAGGTATACACTGACCACAAAAGCCTCAAGTATTTCTTTACACAGAGTGATCTGAACATGAGGCAGCGGAGATGGATAGAGTACCTCAAGGACTTCGACTTTACCATATAATACCACCCGGGGAAAGCCAACGTTGTAGCTGATGCCTTGAATAGAAGGTCGAGGGTAATGATCACTAACCTCTCGACTCGATCTAGGTTCCTTGACAGGATTCTTTAGGCATAGATTAGTAATGTTGAGATACAGGACATGGTCGACAAGGCTGATTTTTCCAGAGAGCCAAATGGGGGTGTCAGATATAGGGGTAGGTTAGTGGTGCCTGCAGTTGATCAGTTGAGGCACAACTTGCTCCAAGAGGCACACCAGTCCCCATATTCCATTCATCTCAGAGGCATGAAGATGTATCAGGACCTTAGATGACACTTTTGGTGGAATGGAATATTGGTGAGTGCATGGTAAGATATTTGACTTGTCAGTAGCTCAAGGTGGAGCATCAGGGATTAGTGGGGTTATTGCAGACATTAGACCTTCTAGAGTGGAAGTGGGACCACCTCACTATGGATTTTATAGTGGGCTTGCCGAGGACTGCTAGTGGACATGATATGATATGGGTTGTAGTTAACAGACTGACGAAGTATGCCCATTTCCTCCCCATCAGACAAACGCAGACTATGGACAGCTTGGCTAAGTTGTATGTCAGGGAGATTGTGAGCTTACATGGAGTACCATTGATGATCATTTTAGATCAAGACACACGGTTCACCTCGAAGTACTGGCAGAGTGTATAGGAGGCTTTGGGGTCAACGTTGAGATTTAGTACGGCCTTCCACCCCTAGATGGATGGCCAGTCTGAGGGCACCATTCAGATTGTTGAGGACATGTTGAGGGTCTGTGTCATGGATTGGAAGGGTAGCTGGGATGAGCATTTTCCAGTAATGAAATTTACGTATAATAACAGCTACCACGAGAGTATCGGCATGGTGGCTTATGAGGCACTTTATGGCAAACCATGTCGGTCTCCTTTGTGTTGGAGTGATGTGGGAGAGAGACAGATTGTGAGATCAGAGTTGATTGAGCAATGTGCAGAGAAAGTCTGACTCATTTGGAAACGATTACTTGCAGCTCATAGTCACTAGAAGAACTATGCTGATAAGAGACGAAAGGACTTGGAGTTTGAGTTAGGAGAGCATGTATTTTTTAGAGTTTCACCTATGAAGGGCATGATGAGATTTTGTGTCAAGGGGAAACTCAGTCACAAATATATTTGTCCTTTTGAAATCTAGTGCAGAGTGTGACCAAGAACTTATTAGTGAGCCTTACCCCTGCAGTTGGTTGAAGTACATGATGCCTTTCATATTTCCATGCTATGGAAGTACGTGTTGGATCCATCCCATGTACTTAAACAGATTCCCAAAGAGATACAACTTGACATGACATTTGAGGAGCACCCTATACGAATCTTGGATAGCAAGATCCATGAGTTGAGGAATAAGACCATTCCTTTGGTCAAAGTTCTTTGGCAGCATCACTCAGCACAAGAGGCTACATGGGAGATGGAAGACGAGATAAGGCATAAATACCCAGAGCTCTTTCCTTAGAGGTATGCACATATTTAAATTTTGAGGACGAAATGTCTTTTATAAGGGGAGAAGATGTAATAACCCAAATAAATAACTAAATAAATAAATAATAAGAGAGGGTAAAATGGTAAATACATATGGGCCTACAGGGTGTGGGACCCACGATGAGGTTATAAAAGCCTCCCCTACCTTGTTGTACGGCCAAACTATCCCTCTCGGTTTCCATGTTGACGATGCCTGCAACGATGTGGAATCAAGCGCACGCAGTGAAGGGAAGACTAGTTCTGGCTGATCTAACCACAGTAGGCTATCCTCTATGATTTTCCTTTCTTTTCTTAAAGTTTTTCGTCATTTATAATGCTGGAAAATGGCATGGATTGCCGTTTTTAAACTTACTACTATGTGTTATTTTTCTCTTCAACATAAATTGATGAAACAAAAACAGATCATGATCTAAACCGTTCATCTTGTGCATAATAATAAGAAGAACAAACCCATGAATTTTCACAGTAATCGGATGGTTAGGGATGTCAAAAAACTCAGAAAATAGTAGAAGGAGAAATTTTAGGAATGTGAATAAAAATCGTGTAAAAATACTAGACCACTATAGAGTTTGTTGAAAGGGTGCTTTAAGATGAGATCGACGCAAAAAATTGAGTGAAACGGTGCAAAAATCGCACCATTTGGATGCTTGAGTGTCGTCTGCGGTGACTGGAGTCCAGTCGTCGTCTCAGGCGACAGCACCCAGCGATGACTCGTGTCACAATTAACATGTGCCACGTAGGCGCCATGTAGGTGCCACATGCGCAGTGCACATGCGCCTAATGGGCGCTCAC
Source organism: Warburgia ugandensis (assembly GCA_035236585.1). Classification (NCBI taxonomy): domain Eukaryota; kingdom Viridiplantae; phylum Streptophyta; class Magnoliopsida; order Canellales; family Canellaceae; genus Warburgia; species Warburgia ugandensis. Next base: position 53,743,520 of record CP141133.1, on the reverse strand, counting down.
CAGGTGCATGGCACATGTGCACCACATAGCGCAACCAACTCACGCCATGCAAGTGCCACGTAGGTGTCACATGTATAGCGCACATGGGTGACGCACACGCATGCGTATGCGTCAACGACACACACTCGCGCATGTACAAGATGGCACATGCGTGTGGTTTTTCGAGATTTTTGGGGTTCTCTAACTCATCCGTTCACAAAAACTTGAAAATCTAGATCTAAATTCCTTTTTAAGGGTTAAACCACTGAATGTTGTGAGATAATCTAAATCAGGCTGATCAATGGATGATCATGCCTTAGATCTTGATGGTATACATCAAATGTGAGATGATCTAGGGGATTAGAGGGATAAACATCATTGAATTGTCAAATGATGGAGGATTTATAATGTAATAGGTACATTAGAGTGCACGACGTGATACTTCCACGCGCTTGATTAGAGCACTGCATTTATTGAGGTCGGTAATTCATTCAATTATTTTGCGATTTCAGTAACCATGACTTATCCTCTAAAGTTTTGAAGCACGTGTTTTATGTCTTGTCATGTCACATAAATAGATTCCTACTTTCTTGTTGTAGTATGACATTTCATTTTCTTAATAACCATGTTTACATGTGATGTACTATCTTATCTTGGGTTTTGATCGTATTTATTAGGATTATTTATAGAGCCTTTACAGGATTTACATGTTTTATATCTTGTCGATGATTTATGACGGGTGCTTCCACCCGGTGGGTACTATGCTAGGAGGGTTGTAGGGTTGGCTACCCTCCCTCTAACTTTGTGATGATGATGATTAGACACTGCCCGTGAGTGATATAGGGCCAGGTACATAGGTGGTGGTATCATGGGTAGTCCCCCCTGCAGGTCCATTCCTTCCCATGGGGACGGAGAAAGTCCCTCGTTTGGGTGTTGACGGGGAGCGGTAGTGGTTCAAATCTAGATAGGGTTGCCATTGCAGCATTGTAGCCCATATAGTTATTCTACATGTTCATATGGATTTATATATAGGGTGAATCGGGGCAAGCTTGGCCTAGACCGTGAGGGACTCCGGTGGCTAATGTGGGCTGCATGGGAGGGACTCAAAGTTAGTATGGGCACACATTACCGGTGATTGAGTATCTTGGAGCATTTTTGGTATTGTTTTGATATAGTGTTTTGTTAATCATGATTACATGCATACTATCCCGTGAATATAGACTCACATTGTTTGGGTGTACGTATCTTTGTATTTTAATCATGCCTTGCATGCCATCCTTATTTAACTTGATACCTATTTTGTGAAAGTTAATAATTATGAGCGTTCGATTATTTGACATGTCTTATGTATGTTTCCTTCATGAGAATCATATTGTTAACTTTGTTAAACTTTATTTGAGTGTAATCACCTACACAAGCATAGCTTGCTGAGGCATTGCTTTGTTTTGCAATGCCTTAGATTTGGAACGTGATAATCGAAAAGGAAAGCAGGCAGAGTAGTGGTGATTGGGAAGACGACTTGAAGACATTCCATTTTATTTCCATATTCAGACATATATTAGAGTGTGTCTCTTGGACTGGTATTAGACTTTTGAAATTTTAGTTAGAGGTTGATATAATTGGATAGAATGGACCCATATTATGGTATGGAGAATGTTAAATCTTAGATGTAAATTTTGTGGTGATCATGGATGGAACCTGGTGACATTTGACTTGATTTATTCTCGTCTTTAATTAGCATGTGTATTTATTGTGGTTTTGAATTGAGCATGCTCAGAGTATCATGAATTTAATTTTATTTATGATTGAAGTTTTTGAATGTGGTTGACCTCCAAGGTTTTCGCTTTCAGTCAATTCTTTTAAAATTGTGCTAAATATTTTATACTATAATTTTTCATTCATTTTTAGGGATCTCTTTTATTTTTCTTAAAACATATTATTATTTTTATTATTATGGGGAAAAAGGTTTTTAAAAACCCGGGGTGTCACACATTAAGCCTTGTTCCTTGGAGTATTGGAAGAAACCTTGTAACATATCATCAACTCATCCTTTCCATCAACCATTGCTCCACAAATGACACTAGGTTCAAGGAATTGGAAAAGTACATCCTTGATCTCAAAAAGGTTCATTGTATCATTTAGGAAGCTATATAAAAGAAATAACTATTACTTACTATAAGAATAACACATAATGTCTAGTATCATTATTGAAGTAGATATTTGCATATACCTTATGTAGGAGACAATATGAGGGTGCTTGAGTTGATTCCATTGACAAATTCCTAATAACTCCTTTGTCATAAGTGGTACTTCAACAACAATGTCATCTTTAAGCACTTAGGCCTTAATTCATAGGGGTTGATTGCCCTATCTTTGTTGATGATTCCATATAGTAACTGTATGGATCAGGGCATGTTAAGTAGGATTTCCACGCAATCCTTATACAGTTGATGTAAAAGTTGTAAACATCTTGAATCAATATTGATCATTGATGATTGATACATATGTATATATAGATATTACACATATACCTCTATATTTAGTAAGCTTTAGTCTTAAACTTTCTATAAATATCACTAATTAGTGTTAATTCTACATTTTGCAAGTCTAGGATACAAATGAGAAATAAGGGTATTTTTAGCATTTTTAACCATGAAAAGACCAAGTTTAGAATCCAAGCTATGTGTAGACCCACATATGTCAAAAATGAAGCAAGAGAGTTTAGATTAAAAATTGAGTTTCATTATCAAACTCATAGCAGTCATAAATCCTAAGTGAAAGGCCAAGCCTTGTGCATTCAAGATAGGGTGTTTGTATCAAAAGTAAACTTCTCATGCATGTAGCTATCCACTGCCTTGGGAAGCTTCTAAGAGAAGCTCAATTCACATTTATTAGAATCACACAAACGAAGAGCCTTTTGAAATAAAACAAGTTAGAAGACTGATGCTTGCATGAAGACTTTTTCCTTACACTCTCTCTCCCACTAAATGAAAATTGGGCACCACCTAAGGAGCCCCATCATTTCTACCATGCAAGGTGGTGAGTCACACTCTATCCTATGTGATTACATGATAAAAATAAGGAATATAAATGGAGAAAATAAAGGAGTGAAAAGAGAGACAATTTATACAAAATATATAGTTGGAAAGCACCCTTACTTTTCAAGCATCAGAGGCTAAGATCTATCCTTGTTTATGCACATTCTAAGCAAACAAGGATGAACTAATGGGAAGATACACTACAATGAAGACCAAAACCAAAACCCATTGGTGGAGATATTTTTGATGGGCTGCCCACCTACAAAATAGGAAAAGGACCTCCAAAGTCAAGGCAAAAATGTTCAACCCTCTTTACACTCTATTGGCTAGAGAAATTTATGGTGGTCTAGGAGAAAAATAAGGGAAGACTAAGAGCATATAAGGAAATCTCAATGGAATCTAGGTCATCCACTCTAAGGCATCTAGATCCAATGGTGGAAAGAAAAAGAAACCTTAAAGAAGGTCTTTTAGATAGGAATAGTCTAACTAAATCTTACCAGCTCAAGCTAGGGCAATGATGATCCAAGGGATACGAATGAAGTAAAGAAAATTTATACACCCTAGCCACCTACCCACTCCATGAGAATCCAAGATAAAATCCTAAGGAGAAAAGATCTCCACCACCCATTCTAATGCAAACCTTTATTTCAGACTTTTTGAAACTTTCTATACAGCCATATAAAATCCCATGTGTCCTTCTCATATCCTTCCATTTCCCCATATTTTCCTACTTTTCTTCCTATCTATTCCCCACTTCCTTTCTATCTTTTTCCTTCCCACTAGTCCTCTTTCCTTTCTCACCTTATCTCTTGCCATCCTAGCATATCTCCTTCCATTCAACTTGCTTTCCACATCCCACACCTCTCCTCCATGGCCTTCCATGCCCCTTTCCTTTGGCTCTTATCTCATTTTATTCTTCCTCTTATCATCATGCCATCTCAACCCTTCTTCCTTTTATCTCTCCCTTATATCATAACTATCCAGTCCTTCGGGCTTCCACTCCAAAAACATATAAATGAAGGACATGAAGAAGGCTAGGAGATCTTTCAACTTTTCCTAGAGCATTATAGCCAAACCTAGGAGAAACAAAGCAAGGAAGGTTACAATGGTCAAAGATCCCATAGATCTAATGTCCAATCCTTTGGAGAGGAGGTAAGTGATATCAAACATCCCCCATCCCTCCTTTTTCTTTCTTCTTTATTCCTTCTCCAATCTTCTTTCTTATTCCCCTTCTATTTCTACCATTTAGCTCTTTCACACACCACTTTCTCCTTACATGTTTCACTATTGCATTACAAGCATTTTCCACCTTAGTTCCATGCATCATCAACCCTAATATTACATGCATAGCACCCTACACCCTTGCATTACAAGCATTGATCTCATCCATTAGATCTACCTTCAACATCTTTCACCTTTGTATAGCATGCCCTTTCATCCACTTTAAGTTGTAGGCAAACCCCCATAAGTAATTACATACATGCCTAATCCACCCTTTAACCCACATGTCCCTTCCTTGCCTTGCTCTCACTCCTTTAGCCTTTGCATGAATTAGCACATCTCATCCACTTCTCCCTTGTTTTTCCCTTGCATCTTCCCTCCTCATTCTCTTAAACGCTCCCTTCATCTTACCTTCCATGCACTTCACCTTCCTTTTCTTATATTACATGCATAACTCCTTTCTCTTTTCACCATTTTTTTTTTTTTTTGGGATTTAGGAACAAAAAGGATAAGGAGAGAAACCTTATGCCCTTCCATGGCAGCAAGGATTCATTCCAAATCCTAAAGCATGGTTGAGGATACCAAGTCCTTCCATAAATCCATCCAAATTCTTAAGATGTTGAAGAGTAGGACTACTTCCATGGGAAAGCACCTATCTTCTTCACCATCTCTTAAGGCTAGAATAGTTGAGTCTTAAGCCAAGGACCATTGTCTCCCTTTTCTTTTTCTTCTCTTTTAATTCATTCTTAGGGTAGGAAGCCTCCTATATGGCTAACCTTTCCTTAAGATGAATGACCTCTAATCCTATCTTTGCCTCTCTCCTAACTAAAGTTACCCTCTTTTCTAAGAGTATCTAGCTAAGGAGATGCAAAAAATTTCCTTTATACTTTAATTCCATCTTCCTTTTTTCTTCTTATAAGGTGGTGATCTTTTAGGAAAGGTGTTAGGTGCCTCTTTTCTTAATTGCCCTAGCACTTCATTCCTAAGGATCATTGGAGAAGGACTTGAACTCTTGTGTTGTGGCATATTGGTTAAGGATGAGACAAGCTTGGTGGTAACTTAGTGCAACATGTTTGAAGAAAAGTGCACAAGTTCTAATTGAGTGACATAACAAGAGAGACGTATAGTCAAAATTTAAGCCTAGGAAAGAAGAGGACATGTAAAGAGCCTAGTTAGGTGACCCAACTAAGGACTCCTATAGTGGACAATTCAAAAAGAAGTTTCTTTATTTGCATTATTATTTTATTTTCTTTGCTTTCTTGTATTCATTCCATTATAATCAAGTAGTTAATGGAAGTTTCTTTTAGTTGCTTAATTTTCTTAGCTGCTTTACTTTCCTAGCTTAGTTTATTTTATTTCCTTAGTGTAGTTTAGTACTTTATTTCTTTACTTTCCTTGAATGTTGGGTGGGTTAAAGTAAAGCACTTAGGCTTTAAATAACTCTATTTATTAAAGAGTTCTCGTGGGATTGATCCGTATTTGTCGATTCTATAATCTAATAGAACCATGCACTTGTAGTAATTATTAAAGCATATCAAAGACATTCAATTTTATGGTGAAAAATAAACATAAATACTAGTACTAGTTCCATTAGTATGACAGTAGTTGATAGTGCAACAGTAGGTAACCTTGATGGCTCTTTCTACAGAATCTAATTAACCTTATATATAGTTAATAAATAATTAAATTGAGGTCTTTGCCAAAAATTGTCATTGAGGATGATGGTATGAAAAGATAAATAGTATGTATTATGTGTAAATGACAAATTCTTCCTACCATGCAACGTGATATGCAACGGCTTGCCAATGATAAAAATATTTTTCATTTCTAAAGGAAATGGTAGGCATGCATTTGCATTCAAAGCCATGGAAATTGACAAATGCTTAGTGTGTGGAGGTATAGTATTTTCATGCAAAATGATTGATTTAAGCTCATTGCATAAATTAACAGTAACAGAGTTTTGATGGGTATTCAAGGCCAATAAGCATTGAACCTCTTGCAAATTAGAAATACACCATACATTAGAAAGGTTGAGATAGGAAATTGTAAAAGGAAAATGAAATTTTTTTGGTTTCTATGTATATGCCTCCTTGGCTAGAATTTCTCTTTTGAAGGGAGTATGTTGTTCTTCATGAACTTCTTCTGTTGGAGAATTGTAGCTAGAATTTGATTAAGGTACATGGGTACAAGAATCTAGCTCTAGACCTTCTCCTTGTACCTGCTTAATTACATCCATTTTTATCTTTTTGCACATCTACTTTAAGCCTCCTCATCATCAACTGTAGATATTTTTCAACCAAAGTAATTGGAAGGAACAACACGACACCTTTGGCCCCTTACTCGACTAGGGTGATCCCCTATATAGGATGTCATCACTGGCAATAGTGCCACTTAGAGTTCTTATACTTGTGCTTTCATGGGTAAGTATGTCATACAAAATTTAATTAGAAGGACATGATTAGTTCAATTAATTAAACATATAAAATTCAAGGTAGTCAAGGGTAGACATATGTAACCATTTACTTTATAAGTAGCAACTTCTATAGGAGCTTCGTTTGTGGAGGTTTGGGCATTATGGTCCACTTAATGGGTCATTATTTTCATATTTGTTTCATGCACCCTTCTCCTTTTCACACTATTTACCTACAATTTGTATGTACGTAATTAAGCACAATCAAATATTATATATAATTAATTCAATGAAACATTATTTTAGTACATATCTCAAATTTAGTGGAGCTGTGGACCTTTACAAATTAATTACACGCATCCTAGTCAAATTCCATTAGAATAAATGGTAGATACCATATACAACCTCAACGAATAATCTACATTTAGAACTATGTGACTGTGAATAAAGTAGTTCTTCCATTTTCTTCATTGTACATAGGCTTCTACAAAGCACATGGCTTTTTCTCTTTAGGTATCTCAAAGACAATCTATAAAGTACAAAGCACATTACTACATTTGAAATAAAAAGATAAGGTATGTTATATACTATATAAAACATAATATTTTTATATACTTTCATCATCTCTCATATTGAATCTTCGATTATTAGTGACAATTGTCTTTAATCATCAATCATGATAGGCATTATGCTTCTTACTTTAGAGCAAAGGAAATTACTATAAGATGCTATACTGTCATCTATCTCTTGCCCCTTACTATTGTACTAGACAATTTCTTTGATTTTCTTTGACTTTCTCTTAATAACCTTTTCCATCATTATTCTCGATCTACCCTTTCTCTTTTGAGTGTTACCGAGGTTGGCCACTTGTTCATGTTCTTCATGCAATTCACATTCTATCTTGACTGCAAACAAGAACACTATGAAATCAGAAAAATGAAATCAAATAGTCCATGTAATGCATTTAGAGAACACCAAAGTAGAACAAAACATAAGAAACATGCTTTTTAAGTACAAAGGTGGCATTAGATTATGAATTTATAGTGATATTTAAATGGAAACCATGGCATAAACATTGACTATTCATTTTGATTTTGTAATCTAATAATTTAAAGTAAGAAATAAAGTTAAGTGGAAGGAGCAAGCCATGGTATTGAGTAATCATTTTTTATTTGAAAACTAAATTTGTCAATAGTACCTACCTTAGTTGTTTCAATTTTGGATGAGATCATGTTGTTAGCAAATGGTGTCGCTATGCTAGTCACAATAATTGAAGCTAAAGGAGAAAGAATCGAGACCTATGATAGAATTCAAAATGGATAAGTGTGGAAACTTCTTTATCTTAATGTTCAATTGCATAAAATCAACTAAAAGACCAATGTTCAAGGATGATCAAATTGACTATGGATATGAATTATTTGTTCATTTTCTTATTATATGGAACTAAAAATAGGTGTGCAGCTTGTAACACTTGTAGGATGGAAAGCTTGTTCTATAATTTGTTCAACTACAATGATTTCAAGAAAACCTCATGTACATTAACACCCAATAGGAATTCTAGCACTCACTTGGAGTTGCATGACATGAATTTTGTACCTATACAAGGAGATTGACTATTCTAATATTTATTTTTACAAAAAATCTAATATCATGACATGTAATGTTTTCTAAAATATTCTGTAGATTCACAAGATTATTGTAATATAGTTTTGCATAAGTATGGATTGATCCCACTTTGATTTAATTTCTAAATTTGAAATTTTAATTAAAATATATATTAAATTAATTTAACATAGCCAATGAATTAATAATAAATAATCAAACAAATCTAAAATTTTTAATAGAAATAAAATTTACCAAATTTCTAAATCTAGGGTTTAGAATCCACCACATTAGAATTGAATATATCCGAATTCAAGTAACTTAAAATTTACCATTAAAAATCCTTAATATCTAGATTTTCCTAATTTTAGGCTTTGTCTAATTTAATATATTATTCAAAGTACAATTTGTCTTCTTAAGGCTCAAATTATCTAATATTTTTATAATTAATTAATTTACCTTACATACTAGTTATCTCAATTTATAGAGAACACTAATTATATAAGTTTTGCTAGACTTATAATTGATAACTAAGCATGTTTAAACCCAAAATTACTTGCACATAAATATACCTAAGCTAATGTGGTTTCATCCTATCTCTAGATTGGACACTAGCCTAACATACTTAACATTTAACTTATACTAGACATCAAATTAACTACTAACTATTCTAAACACAAAACTAATTAACACTATAAAATACATTAATGTTAACTAAGATAAGAAAGTAACTAAACTTATGAATAAAGGAAAGCTAAACTAACATATGTAAAAATCTAGCATAAAACTAAAGGAAATAAATATCTACTAAAGAAAATAACAAACTAACTAATTAATGGAAAACAAAAGCAAACTTCATTGCTTTGAATTTAAATGTATTATAAGAATGATACATGAAATGAAATAAAGCAAAAACATAAAGAAACTAAATCCTATGAGAAAGAACAATATCATCAATGTCTTCTTGTTGTGTCACTCAACAAAATCCCTAGCAAACTTTCTCCAACCTATGCTACCATTGTACTATCGACATCCAAATAATGTGTTTCTCACTTGTTGTGTCACTCAACAAGTAGATGGAACACCACCCTACAACCACTAACCTAGGATGGATCACTCATTCACACATTCAAGGACTGATGAGAAAGAAAAAGATGGAGAGATGAATGCTAAGGAAGAGGGATGAATGGGTTACTATGAGGCGCGGATGTAAAGAGAGAGATTGAAGGAAGGGTGAGCATTAGGTGCCAGAAAGGATGGTGAAGATGGTAGGGTGTGATGGAAAAAGACAAAGATGAGATAGAAGGAGGATGAGATTACGCATGGTTTGCTAGAAAGAAGATAGGTAAGATATGAATGTGTTAGAGTGGTAAGAGGGGGGGAAAAGATGCATGCTTGGATGATAGGAGAGATGTATAGAAAATATTTTTTTACTTGGAGTGAGAAGAGAGTGGGATGATAGATGATGTGTTAAAACAAAAGAAAGGGATGAGATAAGTATGCATGTGATGAGAGTGAAAGAGTGTTGTGCATTGAAGAATAATGATGGAAGAATGGGTTACATTTGAAGATAGGAGATATAAAGGGGGTTATGCATTGAAAGCTTGGAAGATTGAAGTGGATGGATGATTGGTTCTCCTTCTTGGATGCTCTTCCTCTCCTTAGGATTTGTTGGTGTAGCCCTTGGAGATGGAGAATTTTTCTTTCTTCCTCCCTTATTTCTTATAAGTTCTATGTTGATGTGACAACTTTGATTTTCCTTTTATTCCATGTACTTTATCATGGCTTGTTTTTTTATTCCATCAAAAATAGAGTTCTATAGAAATGCTCTTAGTGAAAACTCAAAATTTGAACTTGAAACTATTAAAAGTGGAATGTACCTATCAACAGAATTCCAACGACACTAATTTTGTATGAAATGGACATCAGAGTGGAAAAATCTCAATATTTTACTAATTTAATGGGGAGGCCAACATTGATATTGACACCCTATGATCTGACTCATGATGTGATAGCTGAGCTGCCATGCATCGCCTGACCTGCATGTGATAGTATAGCTCGAAATAGGAAAAAAAGGAAGTTGCCAAAAAAATCAATCTAGAAACACCTCTTGTTCTCCATTCTCTTTGGTACATAGAGTGGAAAGACTAGTGTGACAAATCAGAGAAAATGACTTAAACCCCCCTCTTCTCAATCTCCCTTCCATCCAACAATTATCCTTGTTCTTCAACACAAAGCTCCCCATTTTCTTTGGTGAAGTTCAAAACAACCACCCTTTGACCATTTGATCAAGCACTTGCACAGCCCCCCACCTTTGATCTTTGACCAACATAGCCCCCTTTCTTGTTTTTCTATGGCAGCCACCTACCCAATGATTTTCATTGAATCTCTAGTCAGATCTAGGGCACACACATCACTAGCGAAGGAAACCCCCATTCACCAGCAACCATTAGGGGTAGGAACCCTCTCCTTCTTCCTATTCCTCCTCTCCCTTGTTTCTCCACCATCGATGTAGTTGACTGAGATGCTTGCCTGATTTGGTCAACCTTACCAGATTTCCCCCCCACTTTGTCAAAATTTCCCCGACAAGTGCAATAGACCCAATGGGCTTATACCCCACTCATGCTTGATTTCTGCATTGCCCTCTCTTTTCCTCTCAAATTGGCCTTTAGGCAGTGACTAAACTAGAGCCACTAGCCACCATCACCTTCTCCATGTACCCCCTCATAGGCCAACCTCCACGCAATGTTGCAGCTTCCACACCATTGACTGACGACATGTTTTGGTTAAACAAGGTGTGCACAATGCAAACAACCCATAACCCACTAATGTTAACCTTTTTTCCCTCGTTCCTCATCCCCTCTTCCATCAACATCATTTTTCTCCTTTTTCTGTAACTGGTGACAGTACCCCTGCAACAATGAAGGTCATGGGGTACATGAATGCATGGAGCCCTAAACAACTCTTATTGAAAATTTAAGCCATTCATTGTGCTCCCATTGATGCCATGAGAGAGACCCCTAAAGCGGTTCAATGATTGGGGTTGATCCGATGGAGATCTAGGTGCAACAGTTTCATACAAACTTGATCACACTAATCCATGACAATCCAAGAGTGATCCGACACCCTTAGTAATGATCCATTTTATTCAATTGATTTCTTAAGATGATCTGATTAGATTTACTAATATTTCTTTGATTTAGGACAAATAGGTGGATAATTGTGGCTAGATCACTACAGATAGCCTAGATCGGGCACCATCACAATGATTGATTGATGATCTGGTGACATAGGCAGCTATATATCATCATGTTTGTCTTACGAGAGGTAGAATTACCATCCTACCCCTCTAATTTTATTGATTTGGCTATAATTAGCTAGAATTACTTTAGTTGGAGCATGATGATTCTAGAATAACTTAGGATATGAGCATGATTTGAATCTGATAGCTATTATTTGCCCTTGTTTGGCATGATTTGGACTATTAGCCAACTTGGGGACCCTAGCTTGAGATCCCACAGCTATGAACCATCAGATCATGTTGAAACATAGTAAATTAAGAACTGGAGATATAATCCTTACTCTATAACCAATAATTCAACTTAGATGAATATCTTAGATTCTAAATTAAATCTAGATGTGATGTGTATTTAGATAGTGGGACTTATGTGGACCAATCTTAAAATTGAGTCTAACTAGTAGCATTGGAGGTATAGACGAGTGGTTCTTCGTTTGAAATAGGTGACAACATTTAATATGGGCATGTTTTTGTTTTGAAATTATAGATTGTCACTCACTAGCTTAGTATTTATGAATGAATACCATGTAGCTATTGTTATACCATGATCCTTATTGAGACATCGATCTTGTCTATGAGCAATATGCATAATTTGCAGTGACCTTCATTTTTCACAAAATGCATGGTTTTTCTATGATCAGTCACATTTCATAAGTGACAGTGAGGGCATATGATTTTTGATACAATTCCATGACCTGTAGAAGTCATTAAATGGTAACTATAGTTGTTATTGCATATTATGGCAGTTTGATGCCCTGTCTTATCACTTATTTCTCCGTAACCCTAAGACATGGGTAGCATCTTGGGATCGTGAGCCACATGCGCTCTTGGATTGTATTATTACACTAGAGGATTTCATTTCCATTTCCTTGACTTTGAGATGTCGAGTGATTTCCATGATTTGTGGAGAGGAGACTTGTAGGCTTGTTGTAAGTCCCCCCACTACAAGTGCTCAATGGATGGCTTGATGAGTTTTCTGGCTTGATGGATGCTATGCTAGGAGGAATTATAGGGTTGGCCACCCACCCTCTAACTTTATGAGATGATAGACACCTGCCCTATCTAGAGGCAAACTTCATAGGGAGTGGTAACATGGGTAGTCCACCCTATGAGTCTGATTCTCTCCTTGTGCATGATGGACATTTAGTCTCCCATTCTAGTGTCAATAGGAGAGATAGTTGATAGACTTTGGAGTTGGTTATCATTGCAGCATAGTGGTCCATGTGGTTTGGCATACTCATGGGCCATAGGAGCTTAGATTTAGTACATTTTTCAGACATGCAAATAATGTGAGTTGCATTAACATGAGTTTGCCATTTCCATGAGCCTTAGAAGCTCAGTTCCCCTAGCATGTTTTGAAAGAACGTAAATAGCATCATTGCATTACTTATTTTTAGTAGTTCTTGCAAGTATATCTGGTGGGTTTCATGCTAAATATTCATAAGTTATTATTAAATGTCTATGTACCTACTCAATAGGAAAGGAAAACAGCTCGAGAGTAGGTCAGGGCATTGGTGGCTTTTCGTAGCATTTCAAAGAAGATCTCATCGATGTATGTGGGTTGGTAGGAAGTCGCTTCTAAACATTGTAAATGGACTACATATATAATGATTTACTCTTTTATGAATTGGATGTATGGATACGTTTATGTTAAATGCGATGGTTGTGGATGGATAGACCTTAGCTATGTCATTTTCTTGGTTTGTTTTTCATCGCTGATGTATATGGTTTGGTAGAACTTTTAAATGATCAAGATGGGTGACTATGGAGATTGAGTCTTCTAGTTATGTGTTTATGCTTTCATTGCGTCTATCAGGTGCTAGCATCACATGCATTGAATGCTTTGGTCCAAAAAGTAGATGAGACTCTATCAGATTTTTAGTATATAAAAACCAAATGATCTCACATATTTCATATGAAAGAATGGTAGCCTAAAAAAAAGAAGAAGAGATTGATAAATGGTCTCATGGAAAGGATACTAACTATTAAAATGTTAAGCTTCACTAGATCCCCTACTCATTCATAAGCACATCAAAGTCATACTACTAATAAGATCAAGTTGAGTCTTTTACTAAGATGAAACATAAGGCTTAGGACAAGGTTATCAAAGAAATTGGTATAAGGTCAAAACAAAATATGTTGAAAACTATGTAAAGGTGTTTTGCTCATGTATTCACAATTTTCTTTTCTATACATGAGAGTAAACATTTTCCTTTTCATTAGCTATGTTTTTCTTCTCTTGTTCACTTGTATTTGAGTATATCCTTTTCAACTTTTGAATTTTTCTTCTTCAAAGAATTTTGATGTTCACCTCTTGAACTATATTGTTCATACTATTTTGTCAAGATATTTCTTCAACCATCTGTACATATTTCCAACATAGAATGTGTAATGGATTTATTATAGGGTTAAATGAGTGATGGTTCATTGGCTCACAAGAAAAGGCTTATAATGTAAAGGCTCAAAAGCGCTAATCTGCAAAAAATATCTTAGGGTAGGCTAAAGGCTCTTAGTTAATCAAACATGGTCTCCATCATTTCCTAAGTTTCATATGACTTAAATATGTCCATAAACTCAAGAGATATATTGATAATTCTTAATAATTGATCAAAACAAAGAATATGAAACCAACTACGGATTAATGCACATTGAAGAAGAATATGAATTTATGTATGACCCTCACAAAAAATAAATGGATCTAATCTCACATGAGTTATAAGTTTCTACTAATCTTCTTTAAGATCTCTAAGTTAAACTCACTCTTCAACTTAATATATATTATATATGTGTGTGTGGCTATTGTGCAATAATTTTTGAAAATTTGAATCTATTAATAAGCTAAAGTTTAAAGATAACATTGAATTTTCAAAAAATCTGAATTCTCATCTTTGAAGGAACTCACTACAAAAAATCTTAAGAAATTTTAAACATTTTTTCAAATTTTTTTTTAAATGCAATTTCTGATTAAAAAAGTAAGAAAAAGACAAAAACCTATAACAAACACATCAAAATTTTAAATACCCACCTGCAAACTTAAATTAAACATTGTCCTCAATGTTTAGAACTATAAGCATGGACAATGAATAAAGCTGGAAGAGAAGAGTAAGAAGAATTCTACTTTATGCCAGTGATAGTTTACCAATCTCTTGATGTGAACATGCTAATGCAAAAATGTGAAATGATGAAATCTACATGACTAATGCAAAGCTCACTAATGATGCAACTAGACTATAAACCTACACTATACAAGAGTCATCCAATGGAACCAATCCTAAAAAATAGGATCTTTGAGGGGGACTTCGTCCTCCTCCTCTCCAGGGTTCCTAAGTTGTAAGAAAGGTTTTAGCCTTCTACCATTAACCTTGGAGATGACATCATCTTTCTCAATCTCAACTGCCCCATGTAGATAAATAGTATGTACAATGAAATGGCCAGTCCATTGTGATCTCGATGTCCCTAGAAAAAGATGCAAATAAGAATTTTATAAAAGGATCTTTTGGTTAGGTAAGAAAGATTTCCTTAAAATATTTCCATCATGAACCAATTTCATGTGATCCTTATATTGCTTGGTTGTATCATAGTCATCTCTCCTAAATTCTTCCAACTCTTGGACTTGAAGTTTTCTATGGGTGATTGCTTTGTTAAAATTGAAGTTGAGTTGTTTGATAGCTCACTCTAACTCAATTGATAAATGACATGCCTTTCCATAAACTAAGCAATAAGGGGACATACGAATGGGAGTTTTAAAACAAGTACTGTGAGCCCATAATGTGTCACTAAGTCATGGAGACCAATCTTTATGATTATGACTTACCATTTTTTCCAAGATGTGCTTAATATCCTTATTGGATACCTCCACTTGGCCATTAGTTTGGGATGGTAGGGCATTGCAACTTTATAGGTTACTCTGTATCTTTTCATTAAGCCCTCAAAAACTTGGTTGCAAAAATATTTTCCACCATCACTAATAATAGCATGTGGAGTAGCAAATTCAGCAAAAATGTCATCCTTTAAAAATTTATGGTCATTTATCTTGAACATTATAGCCTTTACCCATTTATACACATATTCTACACCCACATGAATATACAAATGTCCAAAAGAGTTAGGAAATGGGCCCATAAAATCAATATCCTAGACATAAAAAAGTTCAACAACTAATAGGGTTTAAAGGCATCATGTTCTTGCATCCCATCCTTCTAAACTTCTGACAATGGTCACATACCATAAATAAGCATGAGAATCCTAAAAATAGTGTGCTAATAAATATGACATTACAAGATCTTCATAGCAGTCTTCCTTACACTAAAGTGGCCTCCACGAGTATGACAATGACAAAAGGGGATGATACTATTATGAAACCTATCAGGAACACATCTCCTCAGGTTTTGGATAGGACAATACTTAAATAAGTATGGATCATCCTAAAAGAAGCATTTCACCTTGGCTAAAGTTTAGATTTATCTTGTTTGGACCAATGTAATGGAATTTTACTTGTAATAAGATAATTAACAATGTTTGAAAAAACCAAGACAATTGAGAAACCTATAATAGTTTCCCATATAGAAAAGACTCTGCTATGGCAAAGATTCACTAGTAGAGTCTACAATCAACTTGGATAAATAATTTGGTACTACATTTTTGAAACCTATCTTATCTTGAATCTCGACGTTAAATGATAAATGTTCAATTTTGTATAAAAATTACCCAATTACTGGCCCATGTGTCATAAATTATAGAGCTATTTTTAAGGTTTAAAAAAAAAAAAAATTGTATCCCACATTTCTAACCCAATAATTCAGAAGTTGGATATTTTGTAGGTTCATGAGCCAATCAAGAGTAATTACATGAATTATCATAATTTTTTAGGATTTAGTTAGGGTTTTTCATCTTTTGTAGGTGTTGAAAAGGTGATCCAAAGGCCAAGTTCAAGAGAGATGAGATTTGAAGATCAGGATCCTCCATCGCTCCCTCTCCTCTCCCCTCTTCTTCTCCTCCCCCTCTGGCTACCTTTTTCTCCAACACCGGCAACCCAATTTTCCATCAGGCACAAAGGAACCTGACCCACTAGAAAACCCTAGTTTTCCCTCTCTGGCTCTAGTTAGGTAAATCCCTTTCCCCTTTCCCCTTTCACCCTATTCTAATATTCTCTGGCATTTTCCCTTTAGATCCAAACCAGATTTGGTCTCACCGGCTGGAAAATCATCGATGAAACCAGAACTAGTGGATCAAGATGGGTGCACTATCAAGGACAGCTCAGATGAAAGATTTGAGCCATCTGATGAGATCTTGGACCCAAAAAACAATGACTTTTTGAATGATCTAAGGCATTGATCGAAGTGGGTATGATCAAATGGGCCAAATTAGACCATTTTAATCTTGTCAATTCGGTCTACGCCAGAGATGCGTCCCCATGATGCGTGATGGAGGCATGCCATTTTGGAGCATGCCTGTGCATGTTCTTGTGTGCATCAGCGATCTCGATTAGACTAGACCATTGACCTGAGCTGAAACACAAAATTTAAAATTCAAATGGTTATATAAGCTCAATTCATGATTAGAAAGGTTCGTTAGAATCGTATTGATGACATGGACCAAAATATATGATAAAATTTAAGATCAAAGAACAATTTTAACTATTCATGGCCTAAAAACCATAGGAATCTCATATATCCATAAGATCAAAGATGATTAGACTTCATGAAATGATCCATTGGATAATTTAGAAAATTAATGTACCTAGATCAACCTTGAATTAAGGACATTAACACTTAAATCATAGATTTGACCATTCAAATCAATTATGATCCTAATTTAAGAATCACAATAGGCGATCTATGAGACCTAACCATCCATTTGTTAGATCTTGATGACATAAATGTTATTGAGGGCAGTCTAACCATTAAATATTGGATCCTCAAGTAAGATCTTATTTGAGAAAGTGCTAATCAATGATTTGTAACCAAAAGGGGTGGATTTAATCATTGAATTGTAATGGATCTCAAATTAACAGACTTGATACAGTAATTATCTCCAAGGAGGCGTAATCTATGATAGATTAGGGTTCTGTTAGACCTAGTAGAACACTAATCATTGATCGGTAAGCTAATAAGATAAATCTGACCTTACATTGTTTAGGATCTCTAAGTTATAAGTTCTAAATGCCAATCCAAGGGTGAAGGCCTATTGGTATGACCTCTATTTATTGATCTATGGTGTGGAATGGTAGATCTATACATAGATCAATTCCAATATAAGAGAAGTGACCCATAGGTAACAGATTTGACCATTGATAAATAGTATCAGAGTCTTAATCGATGATTTAAGCCATTGATCTATAAATCTATTTGATGATCAATAAAGAATGAGAAATAATACTTAGATTCTTACCCTTAAATTATATTCAAGATCCCACAAAGATCTTGAAGGAGATCTAGGATTCGAATTGAAGAAAACACCGAAGTGACATCCTTGAGGTAGGTAGTTTGACGGTGTTAAGTTTTCAACTAAACACCAAACATAAACTTGTTGGTAAGTTTTCAATTGAATTCCAAAACATAAATGATTTTCTTAAAATTATTCCATGTTTAGCATGATATTGAAGTGATATTATGTTATGCTATTCTTATTATGATAATGCAAATTATTCTCATGATTTATGATCTTGATTGAAAATGTTCCACATATCTTTCATAGCTCAGTTTTACTCTTGAATGGTAGAACTGTTTTATATATGCTTTATTGCATGTTTTGAGACACATGATTTTAGATAGGTTTGGTTATGAGCATAGTGGGCCCTATGATTTCTTTTTGAGTATCACCATACATGGTCCATTGAGATGGTTTTAGACAAGCACTTGTGACCAGTCGGCTGATGTGTTCACCAAGATACTCACGTGCATAAAAACTACCATATGGTTGGGATATTTAGAAATCCAGTTTTATCGATTACTACTTTAATAAGTTAGTAATGTTTATATTGTTATTGATCGATTGATTTTGTTGAAAATTTTATTACTTGTAATATATGTACAAATGATTTATGCATGAATACCCATGTTCATCTAAGATGATTGCTTGATTTTATTACCTAAAAATTCCTACTTAAATTTATACATATTGCATGCTGTATTTTCAAATTAGTAGTATTAGATCGCCTACTTATTATGTTAAATACTTAACCAAATATATTATTTTTACAAATCAGCTCCAATAGGATTAGAAGAAGCATCATGAAATGTAGTGCTATGATCAAGTGAGTGAAGATAAAGACAAGTATGAATGTAAGTATATGACTTATCCTTTAGACATGTATATGTAATTATTACAATTGGACTATAAGCAGTGATTGGCTAGATCTGCAATGCATATATTTTTGTCTTAGTTTAAAAAAAAAGAAGTTCTCTTTGGAGTAAATGACACTTTGGGTTTTCAAAATGAATTTAAAATAAAAGATTTTTTTGTTGCACTACATTGTCTTTTATAAAAATATTTTAAAATAGGGCCCGATTCTGCTTTAGTAACTAGTTTTGCATTTAAAAATGCATGTGAAAACCTGAGTTGTCGCAGGTATAGTCTTGATTTGTCTAATAAATTTGATATAATGGCTGTTACGACAGGAAGGATAGAAAGTCTAATGAATACTTTCAATGCTTTAAGGCAAAATATTGAGTCATATCAATAGCCTCAGACAACAATTCTGAACCATAGTACCCTACTTCATGGCCATCATGCTCCACCTACAATGGAAATTATCAGGAGCAAGTGGATGTACTTAGTGCATTCATAGAACCTGGCAATCATTGTTATACTGAGATAGACCATCATGACTATAATGCATGGGCCAGGCATCATGAACAACTATAGTCTTAAGAATATCAACCATATTAGTAAGAACCATCTTAGTTTCACTCTAATCAGCCCTACTAGGAATATCAAGAATATACGGGAGAACAATCACAGTTGAATCCTGATCAACCCTTCATGAGTACCTCAATGCCATAGTAGTACACACCATGCAGGTCTGAAGAATTAGTAGAAGATACCTAAACTAGAAAAAAATATGGAGCTAATATCACTTCAAATGGATCAAATGCATGCTAAAATTATAAAAGAGGCTACACAATGGAAACAAATAAGGGAGAATAGTGAGAAAACCCCTGAAAGCATTACAAGGATTGAAATACCATATTTTCCTTTTCAGCTACAAGATTTTCAACCTTCCTTGCAATCCTCCAACTCATATCCTCTTGAGTCGTGTTTTGCTACTTTTTATGATTATTATGAGGAGACATCCATTGATGAAGAAAATGAGTTTTTTGACAGCAAGCCATTAGTGGAAACTTCTTAATGGCAAGATTGAGTAGAAACCCCTACGATTCTTGAAATTCAAATTGAGCTTTGTAGTGTAGAAGAAGTACATAATTGGGAGCTATATACTTTATTTGATCAAATAGTAGCTAGCAAAGTAGGCCCACATGAAACCTTACTTGTGTTTGACGAATAGGAATAAGAAGAGCCAATTGATATTCTAGCTCAACATCAACCAACTCTGGGGTACACATTAGGAGTTAATAAGGATATAAGTCCCACTATTACTCTGCTCCTATTAAAACAAGAACAACCTTTTAGGAAAATACATAGTCAACTTAATCCCCAATTTTAAGAAAATGTAAGGGAGGAGGAAAAATCTGTATTGATTGTAGTGCTCACTATCATCCTTAAATTTGGTTAAAAATGGGGCATTCATCTCGAATTACTTCAAAGAACTTTAAATTCATGGTGGTCTTTCATGCTATATTGTTATCACCACAACAAATGTCTAGGTGGAGGATGTATATTGACTACCATGAAGTTTTGACATGGAGCGAGAAATTCTTCTATTGTTAGAGTTACCATTGGGTTAGTCAATTAGGTTTAAAATAGATTAGTTAGAATATGTTTGGTTAAAACACTAAACTTAGTGCTCACTGGGAGGCATCCCATGGTTTTTAAAGTCTCAATATTTTGCATTACCCATTCATCCTCTAAGTGTCTTACACAGATTGGGGGAGCAGATATACATGAGATTTCTAAGTTTTTCCTTATTTTTTGCAAAAAAAGAAGAAGATATTTTTTGAGTTTTTAAGGCCCAAATCCCTTTCTTGTGATGAGAATTGGATTTTTTGAAATTCTACTTTAACTTCTTAATATAAATGCATATGGTTAATTCTGCATCTTATTCATGTTTGGAAGTATTTTATGAAAGTTAAATCTCAAAAAACAATTACATATAGTGCATAAGTCTAGACTAATAGATGGTTATAACTTAGAGACCTTGAGGAAATCAATGGAAATATAAATACCCAAGTGAGTATTAGAGACCATCATTTTTCTAAATACCCAATGTTCCTTACTAAATTTTAGATCTAGATCTACTTTCCTCTCTTAGATTAAACTTCATTCAATTTTTTACCCAGCCCCTTGAAAAGTGGAGTTTTGTTCAAGGGAGATATCAGAATCTTTTACTATTGTTCTTTCGAGGTGTTCTACAAAAAATTTCATGCTTCATTTCCTTATTTCTTGCACTTCAATTCTTGGTTAGTTTCTTCCTTTAATTCCTTGCTTTGTTTCTTTGTCTTCTTGATTTACTTTCAGCACATAGAACTAGCTTATCTTTTCTTGAATCTTACTTTTGCTCTTATTTTTCTTGCTTAATTCTTCAAGATCCAAGTTAATTTTTCTCTAATAGTGACATCCAAGAGAAATAGTATCTTGAATCTATTTTGTTTCCCCTCATAGTTCTCTTGTTCCATGCTTTGATTACCTTGTTTTCCCCTTCTTTCTTTGCCTTGTTCCTTACTTCTTTCTCCATCTTTTGCTTTGATTTTCTCTCTTGAATTCAAGTGTATAATAGTGGAGTTTATATTTTGATTATTGGAGTGTGTTTAATTCTTTCTTTGGATCAAGTTCTAAGCCTTAAAAAAGTGCACAATTTCCATCTTTGTTGTTTATGTACATGTGCACCATTGTTGGATGTAATTTCAAGTCAATGACTGAATTTGTTTCAAGAGCATGCTTTCTATTTAATTCCAATAGGAAATTACTTTTAATTTTGAGTGTTATATTCTATGAAAAGTGATAGTTAAGTTTCTTTCAATGCCTTACTTGAATTGAGTTTCATTAGATCATGTTGCTGGAATTTTTCATCTTATGTTTCATGTACAATGTCTAGTAGTCCATAACACCTTGTTTGCTTGAAATCTCAAAAAACCATATCTTTTTAGTTACTTAGGTGAGTTGTTTGTTTACTTTGCATGTTAGTTAGCTTTTAATTCATAATTTCTATCCACCTCTCACTCATGAACCATACGCACAACTCCACGAGTCATGTACATGGTAATTAGGTGAATTTCCTTTAAGTGGATTGTTGTTCTTTTGTTTCATGCTAGTTTAAAATTACTTGTTTAGTTATTTTCATCTTAGATTAGTTTTAGAAATTTTCATTTTTGAGTTTTAGAAAATTCCATTTTTTGGAAAGTTTTAGAATTAGGAAAATGTTAGTTTAGGAAAGTTTCCTTTTTAGTAAGTTTCCTTAAGTTAGTTGCTTGCTTTAATTTATGCTACTTTTTCCTTAGTTTATTTTATTGAATACATATTAATTAGGTAAGTTTGTAATTCCATAGCATAGTTTTATTTTTAGAAAGTTTCCTTTAGGTGTAGTTTCTAGTTTCATGCATATTTCATTTCTTTTATCATTTCTTTTCCAAGTTTAAATTAAATTCTAATTCAATCTCTCTTTGGTTGAAGTTAAATACTTTAAATAAGATCCATCCAACATATAAATTTGTGAGATTCCTCATGGAATCGACCTCTCTTGTATGCTAATACTACTTTGATTTGGTGCTTGCGAGTAAAATTAAAGTTACACCATCGAACTCCTATAACAATAATATTCAATGGATCAACCAAGTTTAGCATCTTTCTTAGATAGAGGATACTTCAATACAGCATGCTCCAAATGGATGATCTCCTTAGATCCTAATATATAAGATATAAATTTATCCAATGCAAATATGATAGCCAACAACTCTTTTTACATGGTGGAATAGTTGAGTTGGCCATCGTTCAATATCCTGCTACCATAATATATTAAATGGGGTGATTTAGAAATACTCTACCCTAAAATAGCACTAATTGGGTAATGGTAGGCATCACAAATTGTTTCAAATGGTGCACTCCAATCTGGCAGTCAAATAATGTAATGACCCTGAATTTTTGTAACTTATTAAGGCAAATTCATAAAGTTTGATTTTTTAGAAATTATGAAATTTGGAATATTAGGTTATTGAAAATTCTCTTTTATTGAGATTATATCATGAATTAAAATATATAAATTAAGAATGTACTTGGAAAAGCGATTGAAACAACATTAAGTACGTTCAATTCTCGAAGGTTAAAATGAAAATTTCTTATTTTTCTCCATTTAGGGAGCAAAATGGTAATTTTACCCATATTCCATATCCAAGAAATGAGACCTCAATATTCAGGAAGTACTTAGAAATACGATTCCAATGCCACTAAGTAGGCTCGATTCCGAGTTCGGACAAATAATGCCTATTTTTCTCCAATTTTAGAGTTATAAGGGCAAAAACGTTTTTTTACATAAAAGTGGGGCCCACAAAGTGGGGCAACGTTCTAGAAGCAACAATAATTGCTCAGTGCATTATTGCTGGTAGTGGAGAATGTAGTGGAGATTGTAGTGGAGAATGGAGAATGCACTTGTAATAAAAAATTCTAAAGTAATAAAATATCTTATTAAAAGAAATGATAAAAAATTCAAATTTGGCTATAAATATGTCCCAAAAATTTCCAAAAATTTTCACAACCTTAACCACGAAATTTCCAAATCTTCCTTGGTGTTTCAGCCCCAAATTCTCATTCATCCCTCCCCAATCTCTATTTTTCTTATTTCTCTCTCCTCTTTCTAAGTGGAACAAGAGACCTAAATTCAATTAGGCACTCCGTTCTAAGAAAAATCTGATCAATTCCACCGTCCATAACCTCCTCTACCACAGTATATACAAAAGCCCCAAATCAATTTCAAGATCCAACGGTTCCAACAGAAAACCACAAAAAGGTAGACAATCGGGCTATATTATCATCAATAGGTAATTCTCTCAAATTGAGCATCAAATATATGTTTTTCTCCAATCAGGTAGGTGGAACTACTTCCCATTCATATTTATTATGTTTTAGTATAATTTTTTATTTTTCTGCCAATTTAATGAAAAATGGTAAAAATAAAGTAAATACCAGCCTCTTCAATTTATGGTGATAGAGAGCTCAGATGGAAATTCTGAGTTTTCCAATCAATCCAGAAGGGTCAAAAACCCCTAGGGTACAATTTTCAAGAAAATCTAACAAGGTTTGGACCCTCAATTGAGAGAGATTAATTCTGGTGGGCCCAGATCAAATGCGGACCCTAAGAACGGCTGAAAACTTCAATTTAAGATTGTGGAGTCATATGAACTCCAAATTGAGATCAGAAAGAAGCTATGGAAAGCTTGTAATGTCTAGTTTCTAATGAAGTCATAATATTTCTAAAAATTATATCTGTATTTTTCTGTATTTTTTTAAATAAGTGTCCAATTTCTAAGATCTTCAAGATCTGAGGTGATCGATCTTGGAAATTTATTTTTAGTGATGATATAATAATGTAATAAAGTAATATCTATGGTTAATTTGTACAGATCTTGGATAAAATAGGGGATCTACCCTTTATGGTAGAAAAACCCTAAAAAAAAAAAAAAATAAATAAAAATACAAAGGGACCCACTTGATCAATGAGATCAAGTATGATCAGATCCTTGGGATGGATTAAAGGGATGATATTATGATGGAATCCAGTTAGATCATGGATGAAATGTGACAAAATCAAGTGGATAAGATTTTTGGATCTTAATGGATTAAAAGCCCTAAAGGTAATTAAAACCCTTAATCTAAAGGAAAACACCTAAGATCTAATGGTTGGATCATATTTAAAGGTTTATAATAATCTTAATAAAATTAGTTTAATTGTCTTTTATTGGATATATAAGTTTAAATGTGATTTATGTTTTAAGTTTTAATTGTCTTTTATTGGATATAGAAGTGTAAATGTGATTTATGTTCTAAGTTAGAAAGTATGATAGTGTAATCTTTAAATTTTAGTATGATATGCCCTAAATGAGTAATTTGTTAGTAGATTTGATTATCTTAGGATCATGTTAGTGTAAATTAGGATTTAAATATGATTTCATTATGATGAAGATGTGTTTCATAACTTAGGATCATGTTAGTTTTATTTCACTAGCTTAAGTTATATTCATAGGAAGAATGTTAGTATATAGTTGTTAAATTTATATTTGATTTATGCTTTCAAGTTGATGATTTACTTATTGTCATATTTAATTCAATTGTTAAGTAATTGTTAAGATATAAGGAGCATAAATCACCAAAAATGTGAACTAATGAAATATAGAAATTCATGGACAACTAAGATGAATGAATGATTTTGACTTAGTAAGGGCTATAGTTAGTAGGACAATATAAGGAATGATTTGTCATTTCCTTGGCCCAAAATAGGAAAATAATGAACATCCATGGATGACATTGTGCATATCCATGGAAATTAATTAAAACCAATCAGAGGGGGTACTTAACGTCAAGAGCTCATAGGAACCTTATCAAAGGTTGAGCTAGTACCACTCCAGTGGACTCTGAACATTGTGGTTATAGGGGGTATACAAGAGCCAAGTGCTTTTCCCTCACCTCCCGTTGACGTAAGAGAGGTCTAAACGCCTCCTTACATGAGGGTTGTATTAACTACTTTTTGACGGACTTTAACCCAGGTAAGTACTAGTCATCTGAAATAAGGAGGAGTTGTCTAGTAATAGGAAGAAATAAATTATCTTCAACCAAGTAAGACACTAACTGGTTGAATAATAATAAGAACATAAAAAAGATAGCAAATTATCTAATCCTAATAAAAATAATAAGTAAGATAAGGATGATCAAACAAGATGAGATCTTGTATGATCAAAAAACAATAAAGAAAAAGAAACACCAATGTAGATTAGAGTGTTTATGTATGATATAGATAGTATTTGTATAGATGATATTAAACCCTTAGACATATGATATTTAAAGGAAGAAAGAGTCAGATTATCCTACATAAGGATGATCAAAAGACCATGTAGTATGCACCCTTGATTAGAAAAATGACATTATACATATGATTTGTGAGATATATGTTGATCGAGACTATGGCAGATATCAAGGAGTAAGAATACCTTATTGAGGTAGGTGGATTATTAAGAATGCCTTTACATGAAGATACATGATCTTATGTTTTGAAGTATTGACATGTATGATACCAATATATTAAGGTAAATACCTCAAATTAAAATATGATCCAACCAAATGATGAGGAAAATAAGTATTAAATGGTCAAGTTGAGAATTGAGAACAACCCTAAGTGAATAGGAAAGTAGAAAATATTCAGTCCTAGTTAAGCAGAGATAGTCCGATATGTATAAGTATTATTTTACATACAAGCTTGGAGGCTTGTGGTTTGTTTTAAACGAGGCATAAGCACGGGGGATGCTATGCTAAGAGAGTTAAGAGGGTTTGGCCACCCACTCTACGAAACTTGATGATGTTGAATACCAAGCCTAAGAAAGGCTAAAAGTCGAATTGGGGCAATTATGGGAAGGCCACCACTTGTGACAGCCATGGTCCTCCCATAAGGACATGGATATTGTAATTTCCTTGAGAATGGTATAAGTGGATTATTGAAACAGCTATTAGGAGGCTTGTACGGATCGGGATCGCAAGCATAGTAGTCCTTGATTATTTTGCATTATGATGCATATGAAGTGGCATAGTGAAATGCCTTAAAGGATGGCATGATGAAATGCCGGGTAATTGTATATTACCAATATTTTTTTCCCGAAGGAAAAACCCGGTATAATGTGAGTGAAATACAAATCTCCTATGTGAAAGGAGTTGATCAGTTTTGTATGGAAATGATTATTGATTATTTTTACAATTTTAACGGATTTGTTCTTATATACGAAATGAGATGTTTATATAAATAATAGTGGTCTGTGAATGTGTTTATGATAGAATGAATTATGGGATAGTTGAATATTGAGATTTTCTTGTCAATAACTTACATTCTTATCCCCTACCAAGCATAGCTTCTTGAGATATTGTAAATGTTCAAATGTTTACAATATCTCGGATCTGACGAGAAGGAGACTTAGGAGCTCAAGACTTGAAGAACTAGTGAAGAATAAGTAATAAGGGTATATCCCTTGAAACATTGTATAGAGAGCATGTATTGTCTTTAGAACTTTGTAATTTGAATTGTGTATTTGGACAAGTATTGTAAAGATACAAGGGGTTGTGTACTGTGAACCACTGGATGGATCCTGGAAGTTTAATAAAATCATATTCCTTCAATGGAATTTTATTTTGTACACAAATTGTACTTATGTTATGTATGAAGTGGTGACTTGGGTTTTCAAAACAAGTTTTAAAATAAAAGAATTTCCGCTGCTTTGTTTTGCCAAAAAAAAAAAAAAAAAAAAAAATTTACTAAGGGGACGCCCTTGCCTTTGAAAAATATATTATAAAATGTGTTTCAAAAACCCGGGTCGTCACAAATAATAGGTGCAAAAGTTAGTTCAGCCTTAAGGTACTCAAACAATTTCAAGAAATTTTCATCAAAGTCAAATGTTGTCTCCTTTGCAAGTAAATTACAAAGAGGTTTAGAGATTTTACTAAATATTTGATGAATCTTCTATAGAAATTAGCATGGGCTAAGCATGAGCTAATATCCTTCACTGACCTAGGAGGGAGAAGATTATAAATGAGATCCACTTTAGCTTTATCAACCCCAATGCCATTTTGTGATATAATGTGCCCTAGTATTATTCCACTTTTTACCATGAAATGACATTTTTTCTAGTTTAGTACTAAATTCTTCTCTTGGGTCTTGCCTAATACTAAAGCTAGGTAGTCCAAGCATTCATCAAATGATGATCCAAATACCAAAAAGTCATCCATAAGCACCTCTAAAAATGCTCTAGCATTTCTGAGAAAATACTCTTCATGCACCTTTATAAAGTTTTAGGAGCATTGCTTAACCCAAAATACATATGATTGCAAGGAAAAGTTCCAAAAGGACAAGTGAAGGTAGCTTTCTCTTGGTCCTCTAATGCCATGGGAATCTGGTTATAATAGGAACTCCCATCAAGGAAATAATAATACTCATGTCTAGCTAACAATTCCATCATTTGGTCAATGAATGGGAGAGGAAAGTGGTCTTTCCTTGTGAGAGAGTTCAATTTTTAATATTCTATACATACTCTCGACCCAATGGTTGCTCGGGTGGCAATTAACTCATTCTCATCATGTTTAACTACCTTTACACCAAATTTCTTGGGTACAACTTAAACTGGATTGACTTAAGAACTATCAGAGATGGTACATGATGTGTTATAATAAGTACTTGCAAGTGCATGAATTAGAGTAGTATGGTGATACACAAGCGAGGTTGATCCACAAGGAATCTATTTAGATCAATTATCTAGCCAAAGGAAGATTGTATTTTGATTTACTTTAGGAATTAAAAAAATGTTGAATTAGAAACATGCATAAATTAGAAACTTATCTAAAAGTAAACTTTCTAAAAATAAGATTAAAAACTTCTAAGAATGTAATTAGAAACTTTTTATAACTAAAATGCATTCAAGAAAGAAACTAGTGCAAAACTAGTAATATGAATAATCTTAAAAATCTAAATCTAGAATAAACTTACTAAATTAGAAATCAGAAACTCTCTTCTAAATGAAACTTCATAAAACTGAATTTAGAATCTTTTTAAACACGAAACTTCCTAAATAAACACTTTCTACCTTAAAGAAACTTCCTAAAGATGACTACTTTCTAAAGCTAGAGATAGGAACTTTCTAAAAATAAAACTTCTACAACTGAAATTAGGAACTTCCTAAAAATTAAGATCTAATCTAATCTAATCATGCAACTAACCTAATCAATGAATAAAATGAAATCTAAACATCCAATTGCTTGAGCAACAAGTATTAACAAAGCACACATGATAGAGAACAAAGAACTAAAGTTGTTATTGAATGTAAAATATTATAAGAGATGGGTGCAATCTTCAATAGCATGAAAACAAACTAATCTTGGCTCTAAACTTCTAGACCTAACACCATTAATATATTACTCATCTAAGGCTACCATGCCTATGCACAATAAAAGAGAGAACCAAGAGAGAATGAAGATGAGATGGGAAACAAATCTAAGGGTTAAAAGAAGATGATGATGGACGATAACTAGAAAAGAACAAGGAGAAATCTAAGGCTAATAACTAAACAAAAGAAAAAACCACTAACTTTGATTGAATGCTTGAAATGATCATCTAACAACCACTTTCTCTTGGTTGTCACTACAAGAGATTGATGGCCCTTGGATGAAATGAATTAGAGCATAAATAGAAGCAAAACACCATGGAAGAGTACCCAATCGATGTGTACATGAATCAAAAGAACAAGATCTTTCAAGAGGAGAAGCTCATGGAGAACCCTTAAGAAAGTTGCATATAAAGGCTCCAAAGACAAGTGCATAGGAAGCCTTCAAGAACAAACTATTAGGAAAAGAAGAATGTGTAGAAAATAACTTTGGAAAATTGCATACAAAGCTTTAAGGAACTTGCATACAAGACCTTTGAAGGAAAGATGCGTGCAAAAAACGTTGCCTATTCTTCATGATTTTTGCATATATAGAGGTAGATATCTTGCTAATCTCTAACTTAATGGAGAAGGGAAAGAGGGATAAGGATTGGGGAAAGAAAAACATAAGGAAGGGAATTAGAAAGTAGAAACCACACCAACTTTGTGCATGTTTCTCCTTTCTAATTGGTTCATGATGGAGGAAAAGAGAAGGAGAGAGAAAGAAAGTTTGATGGGAGAGGTTGCTTCTTTGATTGGTCCATTTAGCATGCCACCTTCCGATGTTGATAACATCCACTTTTTCCTCTTTACAACACAGTTTTTGCAAGTTGGAAAATTGCATTTTCTTCCTCAAAATGCGTGGACCCATGTTAGAAGATTTAGATGGCTTAAGTGGCTCCTCTTTTATAGCTCTAACTTGATGGTTTTAGTGGCTTGCTTATTGGCTTCATGGCTCACATAGCTTGGCTTCTCCTAGCTATTTTTTCGTGGCTCATGTGGCTTAGGTGGCTTTTATGGTTCAAAATCACCTGCAAAGATGGTGGAATTCTACTACCTAGTGTAGCTTTAAAGTTACTCACAAGTGCATGAATCAATATAGTAATTTGCACATGAAAGGTGAGGAGTCAATCCCATAAGGAATCTGATAAATTTAGATATTGGTTAAATCTTATTTAAATAATTTATCTTTAGTTAAAAAGAGATTGTTTTGATTAAACTACGAATTTAAACAAGATGGCATAGGAACATGTATAAAATTAGAAACATGAACTAAACGAAACTTTCTATAAATAAAGATTTTTAATGTAATTAGAAACTTTCCTAACCAACATGCATTTAATGAAAGAAACTAATGCAAAACTAGAATGAATGAATTTAGGAAACTTTAATTAATGAAACTTGCTAAAAATGAAACTTTTCTAAACTAACACTTTCCTAATTCTAAGACTTTATAAAAGTAAAAAATTCTAAAACTAAATTAAGAAAATTTCTAAAGTTAAACAAAGATGCAAATAACTAAACAAGTAATACTAAACTATCATGGGAAAGCAGAACAATAAACCACTCAAAGGCAAATCACACATTCACCTTGCATACAACCCATGGAGTTGTGTGCATGGTTCATGAGTGAGAAAATGGTTGGAATGAATGAACTAAAAGCATGCTAAAATGGGATCTAACTAAAGAATTACTAAACCCTTTAAAAAACTAAATGGTTTCCTAAGGAATCAAGCAAATAAAGTGTATAGACTATTAGAAATTATGCATGAATCATGAAAGGTAAAATTCCAGAAATATGGTGCTCATGAAACTTAAAATCAAACATGGCATGGACTAAGACATGGTGCATGTGATTCATGAAAGATAAAACTCAAATTGGAAGTGCTTTAATTCTATAATCAAATAGTAACAATGCCCATTCAAGAAGTTTATTCATTGAATTGAAAATTACACTCAAAAGATGGTGCGTAGATACATAAATAACAACTTGGAAATTGTGCACTTTTTTAATGCCCAGAACTTGATACAAAGCAAAGCTTAAACACACTCCAACAATCTCAAACTAATCTTAGATAACATGCATGTGAAACCCAAAAGAAAAATCAAGAGAGTAAGAGCATGAAGATGGAAAAGAAAGCAACAAGAACTAGCTCTAAATCTAAGTGAGAAACAATGAAAAGATAAAAAGGAAACAATAAGATTCAAAGCTAGTATTCTCTTGTCTGTATTACCAAAGAAAAGATAACTTTTATCTTGAAGAATTAAGCAAGAAAATTAAAAGAAGTTTAAGCAAGAGTGAAACGAGATCAAAGAGGAACTATATGTAGGAAACTTAAACAACAAAGAAAGTAGGAAACAAGCAGCAAAACTAAGGAAATTAAAGCAAAGTACTAATCTGACTTAAAGTGCAAAAATCCAAAGAAATAAAGGAAGGAATAAGTCATGGAAGACAAGGAACAATAGCCAATGAGGATTCATAGAAGACTTGGATATTGAAGAGGTGAGGTGTTGTGGTGCAATGAGTGGGAGGTGTGGAATTCTAGCCTAGGATGGGGCATGGAATTCCTTCTATGTGGGATGATGAGATGGTGGCTGATATTTATAGATAAATTCCTTCTTAAAAAGATAAGATTTTATTAGATTAAGAAAGGAATTATAGTTAGGAATCTAGGAAAGTTGGTGGAAGGTGGAAAGAGATGGATCTAGAAAGTGTGATAATGTGGACTTTCTAATAATAACCTAAGGGATGGGATAAGATAGACAAGATAGGAAACTAAGGATAGGAATTAGAAGTAGGACTCTAAGACAATTGGGAAACTAGGAAAGTGAGTGGAAGGGGATAAAAGTAGAAGGTGAACAGTAGTAGTAACATGAAATCCTAAGACAACTAGGGGGAGGCACCACTTTTTGAGGGGAATTGCATTGAACTCCCACTCCTATCATGCAGAGGGGCAAAAATAGATAGGAAAGAGAAAAGAAATAAGGGCAAAGGAGGGAGAAATAAGGAAAGATGAGGAGATGGAGAGAACATAGAGAAAAGAAGAAAAACGATAAAATTCAAGGACTCTTCTCCCATTTTTCCACCTTAGCATCCTACTTTCCCATATTTGATATTCATTCAACTTCCTTCTAAATATCCTCTTGAAAATCATGTTTTTAGCATGAATAATTGCTTGAAAATCTTCCTTCAATCATGTGACTCCATGTGGATTGGATAATATGTTTTCATGTGCATACCATGACCTACCTTAGCATGTTCTCTAATACCAGCATTCATCATTAAACTTACATTCATCATGACATCTTATGTTTGACAGAAGATTTTAAACTTAGAGTCTCATTATTCTACATTACCCATCTATCATATAGGTTCCTATGTTTCAAAACACTAGGGACAATGTTTAGTTCAGATTGGGGTGTGTGGATATGCATGAGATTTTTGTATTTTATAAAAGAAAAAAGAAAAAAAGAAGTTTTTATGAGTTTTTTGAAGTTTTGAGGTCAAAGTTCCTTCATAATGATGAGAATTGGATTTTTCAAAGCTTAATATTTCTCCTACTTTAAGTTCTTAATAGAAATGCATATGGTTAATTCTACATCTTATTCATGTCTAAAATGGATTTATGAAAGTTAAATCTTAGAACACTCTTACATATAGTAAACAATAATCTAGATAATAGATGGTTATGACTTAGAGACCTTGAGGAAATCAGTGGAGACCTTTATACCTAAGTTAGTATTAAAGACTATCATTTTTTTGAGGGATACAGCTAATTCCATATTTTCTTCAATGGACATAACTTTGAAAGATCTTAATATCTTTGTTTTAGTCAAAATACCAAGAACTAAAAGGAGTACAAACTTTTTTTCATGAAGATCTATTGAATATGATAGGCTTTGAAGAAACTTAGGAAATGATATAGGCCATCC
This sequence comes from Warburgia ugandensis, assembly GCA_035236585.1. Taxonomy (NCBI): domain Eukaryota; kingdom Viridiplantae; phylum Streptophyta; class Magnoliopsida; order Canellales; family Canellaceae; genus Warburgia; species Warburgia ugandensis. Next base: position 53,710,760 of record CP141133.1, on the reverse strand, counting down.
AATGATATAGGCCATCCTTATTTTAGCCCAAAGACATAAAGCCTACTTAGTATATTATACTACTATATAGACCCTTTGAAACCCTTAGTAAGCCTTTTCTTTTCAAAACCCCATTTAGCACAACCCAGAAACCCAGTTCAAAGTGCCTATTACCTATCTTTTAAAATGAGTAGAGATGGTAGAGATGGTGGAAAAGGACAAAAGTCTAAAAAGTGAAAAATATCAAAGTGTTCACATAGAAAACCCTTTCCCTCAAAGAAATAGAAATAAAAAAAAATTCAAAAAGAAGTATCAAAAGAAAAAGAAAAGTGAAGAGAAAAGAAAAATAGAAAAGATATTCTATTCAACACATTCAAAAGAAAAGAAAAGTTGCCCAAACAAATATTCATAAAAGACCTCTACTCAGATTGGAAAATTTGAATTCTTGTAACCTTTTTTTCCTAACCATTCCCAAGGCTACATGTCGTCCTATTTAAAGATCTATTGATCTTAAGGTGAAATACAGTGTTAATGAAGATATATATATATATATATATATATTAGCGAATTAAGGTGAACTACTCTCATTGATCTTGGTAATGACGTCCATTCTTAGGGATTATAATTCCTTTGTCTTATCTATGCTTAAAAGAAATTATGTGAACTATCAGATTGTCAGATTTGATCATAGAGTGAGAGGAATTTATTTGACCCCCCTTTTTTTTAGAGCTTTAATTTTGAGAGTATACTAGTGAGAATTTGAGGTCAAAACATCATTCAAATGGAGTATAAGCATATCTATTCAGAAGTCTAGACTCATGTATCTTGTACACACACTGCACTCTAAGATATAATTGTTTATTAATGTGGATAACTTTTGAAAATTTTCATTTATCTTTATTAAGTTGTTAAAGTTAGTAGAGTTACTAATGGAAGAGAATTCTTTGAGATAAAATAAAGGACTTATCCTATGACACCCCATGTTTTTTAAAACACTTTTTCTTATTTATTTTCAAAAGTTGGCATGCTAGAATTAAAAAATCCAAAACAGCAAAAAACATTTTCTTTGACATTCATTTTTCAAAAGACCAGATGTCACTTTCATGCTCATACCATATGTACATATATATATATAGTTTATTTAGAAAACAGATATGCATTTCATGAAAACAAGACCCATCTAGTGGTTCACGAACACAGCCCTTATAATTAGTATATTAAATGTTCAAAGTCCACAATCCAAATAACTAAGTACATAATACAAAAACTTTAATAAAGTATATACATGAGCACAGAAGTATGGTTACTAGATTCCCCGTGTTGTGTCCATCTTCTCCTAATCTATCTATCTTTGAGATATTGTAAACATAAAAGCATTTACAATATCTCAGCACACCATACTTGGTAGGGGATTTAAGAAGCATATGAAATTTAAATATGAATTAATAATTCCACAATAATTAGAATATCTATTTCCATAAAATTCATTTTCAATGGAATTTAAAACATGGTTCATACTTCAATAATCCATCAATAATCCAACCATCCATAATTATCATTTTTCATTTGAGATAACCCAATTCCATAAACCATACTCTGTATAATAATTCTACCCTTTAATTTACTCATGTTAAAAACTTGTATGAAAGTATTCCCTTAACCACTCATATACATATATAATTATGCCATATATATTGATATTCTTAAAAGTCATACAAAATTATGAATGTCATCAATAATAACCATAGAGTATCACTGGGTCTCATATCCATACCCCTCACCATACGGGATCCATAATCTTCCAGCCTCTACTGGTATATCAACATATAATATCTATGTCCCTCGCTATATGGGGTCCATAACCATCTAGTCTCTATTGGTAAAACAATAATCAGAATATCACATATTGGTAATGAACTCATACCAGGCACCTTATCTACCACATCCCATAAGGCATATCATCATGCCATCAGATCAGCACCATAGTGCAGAAAATACAATGACTACTATCCATCACAGCCTCAATCCATAACAACTCACTTGTATGGCTCCATAAGAAATTAATTGATACCATGGAAAAAACTAATATGTCACTGTCAATATGGGGAGATAGGATTTTCACAGTAGGGCCTTCCCATAATTGCCCTACCCGACTTTTAGCCTCCCTATGAGCATGGTATCTACATATATCATTAATTTCGGGTGAGTGAGTGACCAACCCTCATACTTCCCTAGCAAAGCATCCCCAGGCCTATGCCTGTCAAAAATAAAATGCTTAGGCCTCCATGCTTGGACATAAAATAATGATAAAAAGGCGATTTGTTTGTTCATATATATATATTTCATAACAATAAAAACATCCTCACTAAATAAGTCATCATACCCCAAGGATGTAAATTTACAAATTTGACATCACACATCATAGATAATGAGATGGTACCCATGTACCATAAATGAAATTTCACAAATGGACAGATAAGATAGTACAAAGTGAGATCATGCTTTTCAGATAATGGTGGCCTAATTAGCATGAATTATAATCATAATATCATCCTAATTAATTCATTCCCATCATTAACAATTAAAGTATATCCATTTGCATGTATTCTATATAATGCACAATTTGAATGCCATGATGTTCATAATAGGAAATAAGAGCATGTGCAAAACATGGATCTTACAATTTAGAGATATGCATTCTTAAATTTCCACCTATCTTGTAAAGAGTACTTAGTCATACCCAGACCGTATTCCTTATTATTGGCATGGCAGTGTGTATCTGTCAAATGACATGTACAATAGGTGGTTATTTTCCCATTTTTAATACTCTTTTTAATCAATCTTATCATAAACCATCATAGTTCAAATGGTTTTGCATCTGATCTTTCCTGATTAGATCTATACCTCCCTAAAATTTGTTTGATTAGCTTTGATCGATTAGATTTAGTGGTTTTTTTTTTATCAATTTTGATCTTATACTAATGTTCAGGGTAGATCTAACCGTTATATTTTTTGAAATTAGTCAGTCTACAGCTTAATCCCTTATAATTGTGCTAAATTTTAATAGATTTGTTTATTTAAGCACTTATTTATAGTGTATGTCTTGACCTAATGGTTAGATCTAACTTTAATCAATTAGATATGTGATTCTAGATTAAATCTATGTTCAGATCATTAATATTAGTTTAGGGATATGATATGATTATCTAAAATAGTTTACATGCTATAGGATTTCCTAATTGCCCATTTCATAGGGCCTGATCGCCTCTGATCTGGCCCATTAATTCAATTTTCATTGTTCCTAGGATGGATTAGTCTAAATTTGGTCTTTGATCCTAAATTTTATTATATATTTAAGTATGCATCATCAATACCATTCCAATGGACATTCTTGATCATTAATTGGGCTTATATAGCACCTTGAATTTTAAACATTTCATATTTAACTATCGCCAAGACACCCATGGTGTCACAGGCATACACAGGGTCACTCTGGAATGGTGCTTCTTCATTGAATGTCACTACATCCGTCTTGGTCACCAATCATGGCTATCGGGATGAGACAGTTAGATCTAGACCATCTGATCATTCTGGTCTTGATCAACGTCCAAGATAGGCCAAAATTTCACAATTTTCACACTTTTTGGGGTTTTAGGGTCCCACAAAGTCATTGGATAGCTCAGATCTACCATATGAGATGTACTTAAGTGTGCACCCCAATTGATCCACTGGATTTGCTTTCACTAGCGATTTTTCGATTGGTGAGAGTAGATCTGGCATGGATCTGAGTCCTTCTTGCCAAAAGAGGGGTAAACAAAGGGAAAGAGGGGAGGATTACCTGATTGAAGTCGGAGAGGGACGATTTTGGGGCCTTTTAGATGGTGTAGCCTCTGCTATGCTACTAGAACCCTAGGTTACCAGAAAAATTGAGGAAAAAAGGTAAAATTGGAAGGAAAAGAGGGCAGAAAGCAGAAAGGGGAGAGAGAAAGTGGGAAAAATGGGCTGCTGATGCTTAGCTGGTGTCGGAGGGTAAAAACAAAAAGGGGGAAGCCGGATCTATTTTGCACTGGGGTCAGGGACGACGCATTCGGTGACGAGCCCATCCACTGATCAGCGTTGTGCATCAACAAACGTGCTCGACAGGGGAAGAGGGAGGAAAGAGAAAGAGAGAAAAAGGGGAGTGGGAGGAGGAGGAGGAAGAAGGGAGAAGGGAGAAGGGAGAAGGAAGAGGAGAGAGGACAAAATGGAAAGGACTAAGGAGGAGAGTTTGACAGATTTTTTTGGGATTTTTCCCTAGTTTTTATAATTTTAAATTCTATTTATTTTATCTTTAATTACTTTAATTATTTATTAAAAAGTATAATTGTAATGATTATACTTTAATCATCACAAATCCAATAATTGAGAAGCTAGGGCCCATTTACTTTATTGTGGAGCTTGCATATTGGTAAAATTACTATTTGACCCTTATAAATAGTAATTAAATTTAAAAAAATTGAGAAAAATACAAAATTTTCATTATAACTCCAATTTCAATCTTCTGAATGATGTTGGACTGGATTTTTCGAGTACGAACCAAATATTCATGTTTTAACTCTTGATTTCATTTTTAGAAAAAGTTGATTTCTTGAATTCCAAATTCAAGTTTCTTTTTCAAAATTTTCAATTTATACATTTACTCAATCAGATAAATTCATACAAATTTAGGGTTATAACATCCTCACCCCCTTATAAAAAAATTTTCCTTGAAATTTATCGTAACAATGAGGCAAAACATATATCAGGATGAGGTTTTCCTCATTTCATCCTTAATCTCCCATCTTGCTTCTTTCCACTAAATGTTATGACCACAATAATTTGAAATTTCTGCTTTCTTTTTGGTTTATAACTCATATTACCTTTTCCTCAAAGGAAAAATCATATTTAAAGTCAATGCCTTTATTAAAGCATAAGGATACGGTATAATATAAATTTCCTCATTAAAATGTATTATCGATGTCAACTAATAAGGCAAATTTACTCAACAAATCCTTTCTAAGGTTTCAAGAGAACTCATACTTCTTAAGATTAGGTTTTCCTTTTGTTCCAAAATCTCATAATCTTTTCATTGGTGAAATCTTTAAAAGTATATGCTTTTCAACTTCCAACTCTAAATTTTGACTATTTCTATATGCATAACATTTTTTTTTTTTTTAACAACCTTGAGTGATTAACATCCCCATATTAATTGATTTAAGTATGTTTGCACACTATTTCACAAGTTTTATCATTAGTGATGGTCTCTCATCAATCTTACTCAAACAATTCAATGATCGATATAGTCACATATATATTATCTCATAGTACTATATTGGTATTTGTATGCAACTATTATTGTATGTGAATTCAACTAGTGGAATGTATTCATCTTAGTTTTGTCTATGATCTAATACATATAGGCTGTTTAGCATATCTTCTAAAGTCAGGATACTTGTTTCTGATTGACCACTTGTTTGGTAGTGGAATACCAATCTATATCCTACATGATGTATCTAATACAATACTCTACCAACATTAAGAAAGAATTCGATCATATCTATTTACGATATTGACTAATGACATTCAATGAAAATGTACAATGTCCTTCCCATAGGATTTGGATATATTACCGACCAATTGATTCTACAAAATTGGAAAGACATATGCTAACTTTATCGATCTATCTACAATCATCTCATGATTATCGCATGTCTTAAATTAATCTGTCATGAAGTCTAGAATAATATAGTTCCATTTCCATTCAGTGGGTGTGCCATTCCTGATGATCTATCTTCACCTATTGACAAATCAAGCATTTAGTTTCCAACTTAACTATATTTCCTTGTATTATTTCCTATCAGAGGTATTTTTAATCCTGGTACATCCTTGTACTTCGAGACAAGAGAGAATATTCACCTATGATTTACTAATAATAGTTTGCCTTTCAATTATGCATTTAATGAGACTATTAGCCTTTCGTGTAAAAGAACACTTCCATCTTGACAGTCAAAATTACTCTTTTTACACAATCCCTAAATCATTGCTCTAGTACATCAATTTCTTAATATATGATCCATACACTGATGACATTTACAATCACAGTACTCAACTTTCTTCTAAATTCATTAGCAATTATGTTAATCTTCACAAAAGAATGTGAAATTGTATTCTTTGCTATAATCTATCCATCTTTATTTTCTCCTCTATAGATTGGCTTGCGTGGACATATACTTCTGGCACTTATGATCATTGATGACATCGATTCTTCCCTATAGATGTAATATGGCCAAAATTTAAAGCAAATATTGTCATTTCAAGTTCCAATTGTGTATTGTATAATCCATCTCATGCTTCTTTCACTGTCATGATGTATAAGATATGAATTTTCCATATTATGCTCCTCAAGTATTTTCTTGATACATAACAATAAACTTCAAAATTTCACTTCCTAATGAATGAATCCATGATAATATCATCCTTAGAATTTCTATGACTCCAAAAATGTACTTTCTTTCACCAAATGTCACACTTAGAAATATGACAAATAGTTTCTTAGTTCTTGCACAAATTTTCAAGTATTCTTGATGTTCCTCATAACTGATAAAGGAAATCCATATATCTTCTAGGAATACAATTACAATTTCATCTAAAGAATATTTGGAACACTCACTACCTTAGATCCATAAATCTCATTAGTGTGATTATCAGATTGGATGATATAACTAAGATTTCATAGTGCCATAATAAGTCCTAAATGTTGTCATTGATCTATCCTCATCACCAATTTCATAATTAATGATGGCGAATGGAAATTGATCAGAGAAACCTTTCATATACAATAGAGGGTACCTACTTTTCATAGCAAAATCATTCATCATTCCATAATCAATGCTTGATCACTTCAATTCATCCTCTTTCTTTACCATTAAGAATGGTATTCCAAAGGTGGACTATTCAGTTGAATAAACTCTTTATTTAATAATTATCACAATAGACTTTTCAACCTTTCAATTCGGCTAGTGTCATCCTAATATGCCTTAGAGATTTGGGTTGTAAGAGTAAACTAAGTTTCTCATAGGGGTAGTAATCGTATGGATTCCTTTGGAAAAACATCTTGGAATTTTTTAAACTACATTCATATTCTCAATTTTAGATAATGGATCATCTATAATAATCATAGTCATCAGAAATATTTGTTAGCCTTTAGGGATATATTTATCCATTTTTATAATTGATATGATATACATGCATACAAAATCTTGTACAACACCCCCCCCTAATATACCACTCTACCACTATGATTTCCTTTTACAACAATCCATAGTTGCTCAATATTCTTCTAACCCATTCATTGCTCTGATAAAATTCATCATCTCGAGTATGATAAGGTCAGCATGCATGTTTTCTTTAAACTTAGGTCTTCAGACTATAATATAGACCTTCCAAAATTAATCGGCTAATTGCTTATCCTCTGCACATATACTTGATGTAGATTTCTTCAACTAAACCAATTTACCCTCATATTTTAATATTGTAAAGTTTCCTTGTCATAAAGTCAAGAATTTCTTCTCATTCATTGATTGTATGTGGGGAGGAAACTACTCATTATTGCTTCCTTATTCTTTCCAAGAAATATCTTCTCTATAGGTTTATTTAATCGATCATCACCAAAATTCTACTTCTTTTAATACGTATATAGTACTCCTAATCCTTATTTCTACCAGAGTTTCTCATACGTCAAAGATTTTTGATATTTTGAAATAGTTATTCTTTCATAGTGCATGTTTCACCTTTTTCCTATAAAACTAGAACTCATCTCTTAGAACTTCCCTCTATTACACTTCATATAAATAAGGAATTATCATGTATCCATGTTGAGGTATTCTATCTTTGGGACAATTATACTAAGCATAGTTTCTAGTTAAACCTAGACTGGAGCATTTATCACTGATATAAATTATGATATTTGGGTACATTGTAGGTAAGGAAGGGTGTTGTATAACACTTTTCTAATTATTTCTACTACTTGATTCCTTTATTCTCTATTCTTGACCTGGGAATCAATAATTCCTTAAGCCGTCCTCCTAGTTATTTCTTAGGTGGCATCTACTCATATTTTACTATTCCTGCCTACACTAACTACTTAATCTATTTTATCCTAACCTATATTTGGACTGGAGCATTTATCACTGATATAAATTATGATATTTGGGTACATTGTAGGTAAGGAAGGGTGTTGTATAACACTTTTCTAATTATTTCTACTACTTGATTCCTTTATTCTCTATTCTTGACCTAGGAATCAATAATTCCTTAAGCCGTCCTCCTAGTTATTTCTTAGGTGGCATCTACTCATATTTTACTATTCCTGCCTACACTAACTACTTAATCTATTTTATCCTAACCTATATTTGGATTGTCATGTTTATGTTGGACATATAGGGCTGGAGGTGACTAGATGAGCCACTTTGATACCAATTATGACACCTCGGGTTCTTAAAACACTTTTTCATGTTTATTTTCAAAAGGTGGCATGCCAGAATTTAAAAATCCAAAACAACAAAAAACATTTTCTTTGAAATTCATTTTTCAAAAGCCCGAATGTCACTTTCATGCTCATACTATACATATACATATATATATTTATAGTTTATCTTGAAAATAGATATGCATTTCATGAAAACAGGACCCTTCTAGTGGTTCACTTACACAACCCCTATAACTGTTATGTTAAATGTCCAAAGTCCACAATTTAAATAACTAACTATACAATACAAAAACTTTAATAAAGTGTATACTTGAACACAAAAGTATGGTTACTAGATTCATTGTGTTATGTCCATCTTCTCCTATCTATTTGTATTTGAGATATTGTAAACATAAAAACATTTATAATATCTTAGCAAGCCATGCTTGGTAGGGGATTTAGGAAGTATATGAAATTTAAATATGAATTAATAATTCCACAATAATTAGAATATCCATTTCCATAACATTCATTTTCAATGAAATTTAAAACATGATTCATACTTCAATAATCCATTGATATTCCAAATATCCATAATTATCATTTTTCATTTGAATAAGATAATCCAATTCCATAAACCATACTCTGTATAATAATTCTACCCTTTAATTTACCTATGTGAAAAACTTGCATAAAAGCATTCCCTTAACCACTCATATACATATATAATTATGACATACATATTGAAATTGTTAAAAGTCATACAAAATTATGAATATCATCAACAATAAAGTCATAGTATCCATTTGCAAACCACACTAGGCATCATCTCCCTAACCCTCACCATACGGGGTCCATAATCTTCCAGCCTCTATTGGTATATTAACATATAATATCCTTCCCCCTCGCTATACGGGGTCCAGAACCATCCAACCTTTATTGGTAAAACAATAATTAGATATCACATATCAGTAATGAGCTCATATCAAGCATCTTATCCTGCCACATCCCATTAAGCACATCATCATGATATTACATCAGCACCATAGTGCATAAAATACAAGGACTTGTATGCATCGCTGGATGGTTGCATAGGTAATTTGCTGATACCACGACGAAAAATAATGTGTCATTGTCCATATGGGGAGACAGGACTCTCATAGTAAGGCCTTCCCATAATTGTCCTACCCAACTTTTAGCCTTGCTGTGGGCATGGTATCTACATATATTAGGTGAATGGGTGGCCAACCGTCATATTCCCCTAGCATAGTATTCCTAGGTCCTACGCTTATCAAAAACAAAACTCTCAGGCCTCCATTCCCAGATATAAAATAATGATAAAACAAGTGATTTGCTTGTTCATTTATATACATATACATATACATACATATATATATATATATATTTCATAACAACAATAATATCCTCATTAAATAGGTGATCGTCCACAAAGGATGTAAATTTACAAATTTGACATCATACATCACAAATAATGAAATGGTACCCATGTACCATAAATGAAATTTCACAAATGGGCAGATAAGATAGTACAAATTTAGATCATGCTTTTCATATAATGGTCACCTAATTAGCATGAATTATAATCATAATATCATCCTAATTAATTCATTTTGATCATTAACAATTAAAGTATATCCATTTGCATGTATTCTGATGTTCATAATAAGAAATAAGAGCATGTTCAAAACATGGATCTTACAATTTAGAGATATGCATTCTTAAATTTCCACCTACCTCGTAATAAGTACTCAGTCACACCCAAACTGTATTTCTTATTATCGGCATGGCAGTGTGTATTTGTGATTCTAGGCTAAATTGGAGTTTCATATCATTAATATTAGTCTAGGGATATGATCTAATCATCTAAAATAGTTTAGTATGCTACAAGATTTCCTAATTAACCATTTCACAGGGCATGATCACCTCTAATCTAGCCCATTCTTGTAATTTTCATCATTTTTAGGGTGGATTAGTCTAAATTTGGTCTTTGATCCTAAATTTTATTGTATATTTAGGTCTGTATCACTGATACAATTCCAACGGACCTTCCTGATCATTAATTAGGCTTATATAGCACCTTAAATTTCAAAATTTCCATTTCAGGTCATTTTCACGGTCAGGATTAATCCTGATTAAATTAGTAGAAAAAGATCTGTCACCAAGATGTACTAAATCGAAATACCTGCTCCTGAATGTGCATGCTCATCCTAGTGATGGTAACATGTGCGGCATGTCACTGTCACCAAGACGCTTGCAGTGTCACGGTCACACTACGACTGGCCTATATGCACACTCATGCACAGGGGACGCTCTAGAATAGTGCATCTCCATCGTGCATCATGATAGGTGTACTAGCCAACTATCACAGCGATCAAGAAGAGATGGTCCAATCTAGACTGTCCAATCATTCCAGTCCCAACCAATGTCTAGGATAGGCCAAAATTTCACTGTTTTCACACTTTTTGGGGTTTTATGTAATGACTCCATTTTTGGTAACCTTGAAATCCCATGTTGGTAATGAACAGTTCACTTTTTGAGATAAGGGTATTTTGGTCATTTCACTATTTACCCTAACTAGACCCAGAAATTTGGTCCTTATAATGGTACCCTTAGGTGCGTCTCAAAAAAAGGAATCCAAAACCCTGGGAAAAACCCTAGGTGTAACAGGAATCATTCAGGCAAACCATGTCCCATTTTCAACATCACTTGCTATACTTGTGGAGAATTAAGACATTTTGCTAGGAATTGTCCTAAAAGAAAAGTTGAAGAGCGTAAAGAAGATCAGGTTCCAAAGAGCCAAGGACGTGTCTTCACCCTCACTTCCAGTCAAGCCCAGGCTTCAAATGTAGTAGTTGAAGGTATTCTTTCCATCTATGATACACCTGCTAAAGTTCTATTCGATACAGGCTCCACTCATTCTTTCATATCCCGGGAGTTTGCATCAACCTTGGACATTATACCATAGGACCTAGACTTCACTCTAGAAGTCATGACTCCTGTAGGCCAGGCACTTCCCACCTATTCTTATCTCCAGGATGTCCCCGTTTTGGTCAAAGATCATTTGCTACATGCCAATCTCATTCACTTAGATATGAATGACTTCGACGCCATCCTAGGAATGGACTGGCTAGCCCTTCATCAAGCCTTTGTTGATTGCCGCCAGAAATGTGTCACTTTTACCCTACCTAATGGAGACACTTTCACCCTCCAAGGAAGAAAGGATTATTCTAGAGTGTGTGTGTTATTTCTGCCATGAAAGCTGTTAAGCACATTGCCCAGGGATGTCCCTTCTTCTTGGCCAAGATTGAATCTGTCAAGAGTCCTCAACCAAAGCTAGAGGATGTTGAGGTAGTCCAAGAATTTCCTAACGTATTCCCTGAGGACTTACCAGGTCTACCCCCACCAAGGGAAATTGAGTTTACCATTGACCTTATACCCGGTACTTCCCCTATTTCCAAAGCTCCTTACCGAATGGCTCCTGCAGAACTAAAAGAATTGAAGACCCAGTTACAGGAACTACTTGACAAAGGGTTCATACGGCCTAGCGTATCTCCGTGGGGAGCTCCAGTCCTTTTTGTTAAGAAAAAGGATGGCTTCATGAGATTGTGCATAGACTATCGGATGCTAAATAGGGTCACCATTAAGAATAAGTACCCCGTTCCCTGAATTAATGATCTTTTTGATCAACTTCAGTTAGCCAGAGTCTTCTCTAAGATTGATCTACGATCCGGCTCATCAACTTTGAGTTAGAGAAGAAGATGTCCCCAAGACAGCATTCAGGACTCGATACAGCCATTATGAATTCAGAGTGATGTCCTTTGGTTTAACTAATGCTCCAGCCGCGTTTATGGACCTCATGAATAGGGTGTTCAAGGAGTACTTAGACAAATTCATCATAGTGTTTGTGGATGATATCTTGATATATTCAGAAACTCCTGAAGACCATAAGGAACATCTAAGGATAACATTAAGCACCCTATGAGCACACAAGTTATATGCAAAATTCAGTAAGCGTGAGTTTTGGCTAGAAAAGGTTCATTTCTTAGGACACATTATTTCTCAAGATGGCATAGCAGTCGACCCCGCTAAGGTTGAATCAGTACATAAATGGGAAAGACCTAAGACAGTCACAGAAATAAGAAGCTTCTTAGGACTTGCTGGATATTACAGGAGATTCATCGAGGGTTTTTCACGAATTGCTTTACCTTTAACTAAGCTGACCAAGAAAGACATAAGATTTGAATGGACTGATAAATGTGAGGAAAGCTTCCAGGAACTAAAGAGAAGGTTAATTATAGCACCTGTCCTTACCTTACCTTCAAGAAGTGGCGGATTTGAGATATACAGCGATGCCTCGTAACAAGGACTAAGCTGCATACTTATGCAACATGGGAAGGTAATTGCTTATGCTTCTCGGCAACTCAAGAAGCATGAAGTCAATTACTCGACCCATGACTTGGAATTAGCGGCCATAGTCTTTGCCTTGCGAATCTGGAGACATTATCTATATGGGGAAAATTTTGATGTTTTCACAGATCATAAGAGTCTTAAATATATCTTTTCCCAACAAGACTTAAACATGCGAAAAAGAAGATGGATGGAATACTTAAAAGACTATGACTTCTCCATTCATTATCACCCTGGAAAAGCTAATGTGGTAGCTGATGCAGTAAGTAGAAAAACCCAAGGGATGTGTGCAAGTTTATTTACTAAGAGATGGAAGCTATTACAAGAAGTAAGCACAAGATCATTATGGCAGGTCTAACAATAAAGTCGACTATTAATGAAAAGGTTAAGCAAGCACAGCAAGAGGATCCGAACATACAAGCTTTAAAAGGAAAAACCAGGGTTTACTAAAGGGGAAGATGGTAGCATTTACATGCAAGGAAGATTAGTGGTACTGACTAATGAAGAAGTAAGACAAGAAATTTTAAAAGAGGCTCATCGGTCTAAGTACACTATACACCCAGGAGGAACTAAGATGTATCAAGACTTAAAGAGACAATATTGGTGGAATGGTATGAAAAGAGACATAGGGGAATTTGTGGCAAAGTGTCTAACATGTCAACAAGTAAAGGCCGAACATCAAAGACCTGCAGGATTGTTACAACCCCTTGAGTTATCCGAATGGAAATGGAATCATATTACCATGGACTTCATCATAGGGTTACCCAGGACCTCTAAGGGTCATGACATGATCTAGGTAATTGTTGATAGATTGACTAAGACAGCCCATTTCCTTCCTATATGCCATACCCAATCCACTGACAACCTATCTCAGCTATACATTAAAGAGATAGTGAGTTTACATGGCATACCCCTTAGTATCTCTTTAGATAGAGATAGCCGCTTCACTTCACAACTCTGGAAGTTCGTCCAAAAATCCTTAGGATCTTCCTTGAACTTTAGCACAGCCTTCCATCCACAGATAGATGGACAGTTAGAGCGCACGATCCAGACAGTCAAAGTTTTGTGGTGAAATGCACACATGGAAGAAGAGACTTGGGAACCGGAGTTAAAAATGCGAGAAAAGTACCCCGAGATCTTTTGACTATATATTATAGAATTTTGGGGGAAAAATTGCCCTAAGGGGGTAAGAATGTAATGACTCCATTTTTGGTAACCTTGAAATCCCATGTTGGTAACGAACAGTTCACTTTTTGAGATAAGGGTATTTTGGTCATTTCACTGTTCACCCTGAATAGACCCATAAATTTGGTCTTTAGAATGATACCCTTAGGTGTGTCTCGGAAAAAGGAATCCAACAAGACCAGAATCACCCAAAACAGACTTAAAATGAGCAAGTTATGGCCCTTTGAATTCAAGGGAAAAATGGTAATTAAATTTATAAACGAATTGGCCTGAGAAAATAGGGACCCATTTTGATACGGGCACCCCCTTCTTCCCAAACATACTGGAGATTTCTAGAATGACGGTGTGCAGGGGAGAAACCACGGCCATTTTGGAGGTTTCTCCACTGCCATTCCATGGTGGTAGAAAACCCCTCCAGAACCCTCTGTAAGCTCTATGAATAGAGCTCTTGGGCGCCTCCAATGGAAGCCCAAAACCCTAGAAAAAACCCATCTTGGAGAAGTAGGCAAGAGGAGAAAACGTGAAAAATACCCAGCCACGAACTAGATATGCCTTAAACAACTCCAAAGCCATCTCCCCATCAGTCTTAGGTTGAGTTTCCCTAAGTTTTTGCATGAGAAACAATGCAAAACGGGGCTCTAGGGAGCCACAACAGACCTAGGGTAGGTGCCTGGGGTGTTCTGGTTAGACAGGGTCAAACCAGGGCGTCCCGAGGGTGCCCAGGTCACCACAGAATGAAAATGCGCCACGTGCGTTAAGGAGAACCCGATGGGCGCGTCCACGGACGCGCCCACAAATGAGAACAATGGGCGAAGGCCCGGTGCGTCTGTAGATGCGCCCAGTGGGGCACACACCGCTGACACGGGATGCGTTAGCGTCTCGGGTTCCTGTCTCGTATGGGCCTTCTATTTATTCTTAATACTAAAATGCCCATAACTTGAGTTCTAGGACTCCGATTGAGGCGCCACGAGAGGCGTTGTGTCCGTATCGATGGCGCAGACACACCCAAACTATAAAATACCTAATCAAGCCCCTATCTAAGGGTGGCATGACTCTTAAACCATGATAGTGGCACGAGGCCACTAAACCTTTGCAAACCTGACTATACCAAGGCCCAGTTAGGGACCTTAGGAGGCCCTTAGGCATGGGAATGAACCCTTAATGCCTAAGTAGTGAGGTAAACTATTCTAGAACCTATAGAAATAGGCCAAGCTAACCTTTTCCCCTAAAACATGTCAAGGAATGTACGAGGACAAGGGGACTAGCGCGATCAAACTAGGTAGGTGTCCTATCGCTACTAGACTTTTAAAAAGAACCCATTATGCTTTGAGACTGCATGTTTTGAGTCATGGTTGCTTTTCTAATGCATGTTTAATGTTTTTAAGTTACATGTCCTGTCTTTATGACATATAAACTTATGTTACATCCTTATGCACATGACCTATTTAGCATGAATTGATTTCATAAATGAACTTAGCATGCATATGGAAAATACATTGCGCATATATTGCCAAGACATGTGTTACATGCATAAACATGTTTTGAAAAAGGATTCTTGTCTGCATGATAAGTGTAGCCTTGGCCGATGAAGGTGGGCTGATGAGGGCGGGCCTATGAGGGTGGCCAGAGAGAGCTGACAAGCTTCTAGGCAAGGTTATGACTTTAAATGCGATACTAACATGAGAAGATTTTATGCATTTCATGCATGTTTTGCAACCAATTGCATAAATTGCATGATTTACGACAATTGAGCTTTGGCTTTATCTTTAGATGCTTTTGGGCTAGTAAGCTCGTGGGTGCTATGCCGAGAGGTTCGGGGTGGCCTCCCAGCCTCTACCACTATAGGTGGAAAGTGTACCACGCCAAAAAGGCTTGTCCTTACTTCGATTGCTAAGTGGTAACGAGGACTACCACTGGTGTCACAGCACCCGTCGAAGTGTCATATGCCCCGTGGAGACTATGACTGAGAGTCCCTAGGTACCTGGGGACCACACGGTGATGAGGTCATGGGCATAGTGTACCCTATGTTCTTGAGGATTTACTTGCATGCATATGGCATGACATGAGAATGGTCGACCATAGATCCATGAGTTGGATTCAGTTGAGCATCTTATGCATATCATAGTATATTTTCATGATATCTATGTTACTTTTGACTTGGATTATGCGTTTCTTTAAGTCGATAGTACTCTATTTTGACAATGGCTTTTAATATCGATATTGAACATGAGTGTCCAAACATGCACATGGTTTAAAGAACATATGGTTTAAAACATAGCATGCATTGTAAAACTAGTAGTGTTATACTCCTACTGAGTATAGTGTATACTCACCCAATCCTTAACATTTTTTAGATACAAGTAAACACTTAAGGACAGGATTCACCCATGACAGAGAACATCCAAATTAAGTACAAGTAAGTAAACCCCTACCTTATCTTTTACTGAATGTTACTTGATTGTAGTTACTCTCTGTAGTTGGGGCTGTGACTAACACTTTCTTGGGAATATAGTTGATTTGAAACTATGCCATAGCTATATGATTTGAAAATGTGTTTTGACACTCAAGGTTTTATATGAAAGATTGCTTTCCAAAAGAAAAGATTTTCATGCATTTCATATTTCTAAAACAAGAGATCTCACCTTTTTATGAAATTTGCATCATATAAAACCCGGGTTGTCACATTTTAGGGTCCCACAAAGTCATCAGATGGCTCAGATCTACCATCTGAGCTGTCTTTGAGCATCCATGCAATTAGATCCACTGAATATGTTTTCACCAGCAATTTTTCAGTCGGTGAGAGCATATTTGGCATGGATCTGAGTTCTTCTTGCCAGAAAGAGGGGGGAAATAGGGGGAAAGAGGAGGATTACTTGATTGAAGCCAAAGAGAGGGCATTCTAGGGTTTTTTTTCTTCTGTTGATGTAGCCTCTACTATGCCTCTAGAACCCTAGCTTACTGGAAAAACTAAGGAAAAAGGGGGAAAACCGGAGGGAAAAGAGTGGAGAAAGTGGGAAAAATGGTGGAGGAAAACGGACTACTAGTGCCTGGTTAGTGCTAAAGGGAAAAAACAAAAGGGGGGAGGCCAGATCTATTAGGCATTAAGATTGGGGACGACATGTCCAAGTATGCACCAGTCTATCGATTAGCGTCATGCGTAGACAGATGTGCCCAGTAGGGGAAGAGGGAGGAGAGAGGATGAGAGAGAGAAAGGGGAAATGGAGGAGATAGAAGGAAGAGGAGAGAGCTGAAAATGGTGAGGAATGGGGAGGAGAGTTTGAAGGATTTTTCTAGGGTTTCCCCCCAATTTTTATAGTTTTAAATTCTATTTATTTATTTATTTTATTTTTAATTACTTTAATTATTTTATTAAAAAGTATGATTATAATGATTACATTGTAATCTCCACAAATCCAATAATTGAGAATCTAGGGCCCACTTTACTTTATTGTGGAGCCCTCATAATGGTAAAATTATCATTTTACCCTTATAAAAAGTGATTAAATTCCAAAAATTGAGAAAAATATGGATTTTTCATTCGAACTCTGATTTCAATGTTCTTAATGATGTTGGACTCTATTTTTTGAGTTAACTCTTGATTTCATTTCTAGAAAAAGTTGATTTCTTAAAATTCCAAATTCTAGTTCCATTTTCCAAATTTTCAATTTATACATTTACTCAATCAGATACATTCATAAATATTTATGGTTATAACATATCTTAATTGAATTTTGTAGGTATATTGATTCAAACCCTCACAAGGCTGAACTCGTCCACTCGGGTTAACCTAAGGGTTTAAGGGCTTGTTGCCTATGCTAAATGCAATCATGAGTACATACGAAAATGGTAACTTTTGTTTTCATGATTTTTTACATGTTTTGCTTGGGAGTAGAAAAATTCTGGTTGGGGGATATGATAAGTGTTCAATTTTGTATAAAAAAAATACCCAGTTAGTATTTCATGATGTTATAAATTATAGGCATTATTTTAGGATTTTTTTCAAATTTCATAACACATGCACTTTTTTACCTAATAATTCAAAAGTTTGTTATTTAACAGGTTTAGAAGCTAATCCAGAGTGAGTATGTGAATAATCATAATTTCTTAGAATTTAATTAGGGTTTTTTCATCTTTTGTAGGTGTTGAGAAGATCATCCAATGACCGTAATTAAGAAAGATAATATTTGACAATCATGATCAAAAGAAGGCTAAAGACCTAAATCTCAACATTCCAAAGCTAAATCAAAGGTTAAGATCATCTTAATACAAACAAATGAAGTCTAAGGAAGCAATTAGAAGCATCAAAATGACTAAAATGGGCCCATGCAAAAAGCCATGCAATTCCATCGCCTTTGTATGAGAATTGGAGCATTGAATGAGGTTTCCTAGTTTAACAAGGAAACTTAAGGAAGCCAAGCCATTCAATCCATAAATCTAAAGGAGTCATCCACTCAAGCCATTAAGCATTAAGCCATCAAGGTGAGACACCAAGCGACATAATAGCCATTTGATATGGAGTCACACTACTGGAGGAGACTTTTCAAGCAATTATCCATGCTAAATAGTGGATTTCAAGGAAATAATTAGAAAGGAATGTGGGTGATAATTAACATGATAAGATATCAATAGAGAAACCAAGTCTAATTGCTTTAATTTTCACTTTCTTTCCCCCCTTCTTTTCTCTCTCTTTCCTACTCAACATAGTATATAATTAGAAGGGAGGAGTTCCATGCCACCTTCCTTGAAAGGTGATGCCCCCCTCCCTTCTAATTCCACCTACTCCACTTTCTAATTCCATTTCTCCCTCAACTACCTCACCTTCCTACCTCTTTCCTCCATCGTTCTTACCTTTTTCCACTTTCTTTCCATCTCATCATGTGATATACCTTAAGGAAAGGGATGCCATGCCTCATGCTAGGTGGAATTCAACTCCTCCCCATTTCTTGAATCATATCTGGAAACAAGAGAAACAATAACTCTAATCCCTTTTATTTCCCTCTTAATGTTTGCTTGTTTCTTGCTTTGATTGCCTTATTTTTTTCTTGTCCATTTGCTTATTCCTTGCTTCTTTCCTACAACTTTCTCTTTGATTTTCTCTCTTGAGTTCACATACATAATATTAAATTTTAGATTGGGAACATTGGAGTACATTTAATCTTTTATTTGAAGTTAAGATCTTGCTAAAGAAAAGTGTGCAATTTTCAGCTTTGTTCTCTATGTACATGCACACCTCTCTTTGATGTAGTTTGAAGTCTTAGGAACCCATTTAGATTTTTATTAGTTTAGTGAGTGTTTGGGTTAGTTTTCATGTTATTTATCTTTTAATTCATAAATTCTAGCTATCTTTCACTCCATGAACCATGCACACATTTTCATGGTCAAGTGCATTGTGATTGAAGTTCATGTCTAAATTGTTGGTAGATTCTTTACTTAGGTTAAGTTTATATTTTTGTAGTTACTTGCTTTGCATCTTAGGCTAGTTTAGAAAGTTTCTAATTTAGTTTTAGAAATTTTTAGGTTTAGGAAAGTGTAAATTAGGATATTTTCATTTTTAGTTAGTTTTCTAGACTCATTCATTCTAGTTTTGCATTAGTGTCTTTTATTGAATGCATGTTAGTTAGGAAAATTTATAATTTCATTGAATAACTTAGAAAGTTCCTTTAGTTGTAGTTTTTAATATTATGCATGTTTTCAATTTCATGTTGTTTAAATTCCTAGTTTATTCAAAATCCTTTTTCTTTGGCTAAGATAAGCAACTTAAATAAAATCCAATCAATTGAAAATTCTATGAGATTCCTCATGGGATTGGCCTCTCTCTCTTGCAATTACTACTTTGATTCATTTACTTGTGAGTAATTTTGAAGGTACACCAAAAATATCAAACTTTTGAATCATTAGCTAAAAAATGCATGCTTTACAAATTTCTAGAAAAAACTTTGAAATAATACTATAATTTATAATACATGGACTACTAATTGGATACTTTTAGTACAAAATTGAACACTTATCACATCCCCAACCAACCTTTTGCTAGTCCAATGCCAAACATAAAAAAAATCATGAAAACATAATAATTGCCATTTTCCTAGGTACTCACGATTGCATTTAGTATATGCAACAGGCCCTTAAAATCCTAGGTTATCACTAGTGGATGAGTTACGCCTCATGAGGGTTTTCATTGAATATACCTACAAAATTTAATAAGACTAAATCCTTTATTTTATCTCTGAGAATTCTCATACATTAGTACTCCACTAGTTTTAACAACTTAATAAAGATGAATAACAAATTCTACAAGTTACCCACATACCAAAGACATTTTATTATAGTTTTATCTTAAAACATATGTGTCTGTAGAGGTTACATAAGCCAGGAATTCTAAATACATATGCTCATTGCTCCATTAAAAAGATGTCTTGACCTCAAATTCTCACTAGTTGAAACTCAAAAATAAAGTTCTCAAAGAAAATAGTTTAGACAAAATTCTCTACTATGTGACCCAGATTCAAAGATAATGATGGTTCACTTAATTTTATGAGCACTAATGAGACAAAGGAATATAATCCCTAAGAATAGTTATCATTACCAAAACTAGTTGGGGTATTTCACTTTGATTCCTTCCTATTTATATCTTTTCTAAGGTTATCTTTCACCTTAAGATCAATAGTTCTATAGATAGGATGAAATGTAGGCTTGGCATAGGCTTTAAAGAAGGATATATGGATTCAAAGTTTCAAATATGAATAGAGGTCTTCAATAATTGCTGGACAACTTTTCTTTTGATTGTACTAAAGTGAATATCTTTTCTATTTTTTCTCTCTTCAATTTTTTTTTTTCTTGATCTTTCTATTTTTCTAGCTTTTCTTTGTATTTATTTAAAGAAAGGTTTTCTCTTTGTAATCACTTTGTTATTTTTCACTTCTTTGAATTTTTCCCTTTTTGATCTTGTGCTACCATCTCGACTCATTTTTGAAAAGATAGGTAATGGATATTTAACTGGGTTTCTAAGTTAACGTAAATGGGATTTGGAAAATAAAAGGCTTAGCAAGAGGTTCAAAGGGTCTAACTAGTGGTATAATATTTTAGGTAGACTTTATGTCTTTGGGCTATAACAAGGATGGCTTATATCATTTCCTAAGTTTCTTAAAGCCTATTAGATTCAATAAACATTCAAGAAAGAAAGATAGTACTCCTATTATTTCTTGTCAATTGACCAAAATAAAGATACTTGGGTCTTTCAAATGTATGTATGTGGAAGAAAATATGAATTACTTGTAACCCTCAGAAAATTGATAGTCTCTAATCCTCACTTGTGTATATACGTCTCCACTAATTTTCCTCAGGGTCTCTAAGTCATACCATTTATTAGTCTAGACTACGTATTGTGTGTAAGTGTGTTTTGAGATTTAAATTTTATAAAATACTTTAAGACATGAATAAGATGTAGAATTAACTTATGCATTTCTATAAAGAAGTTAAAGTAGGAGAAATAAAAAGCTTCAAACAATCCAATTCTAATCACAGTAAAGGAACTTTGACCTTAAAGTCTATTTTTTTCAAGAAAAACTAAAAAATCTCATGCATATCTACACCCATCAAGCTACACCAAACATTGTCCCCAATGTTTTAAAACATAGGACTCCTATATGATGAATGGGTAATTTACAATAATGAGATCTTCTAAACAACCCTCGGTTTCCTCCTAGTAAGCGGTAAGTTTACCGTCTTTAGCTAGACTAGACTAACTAATCTACTCTAAACCTAACTAATTGTAACCTAATCCTAACTCTAACAATGAGGGAATTGCTCAGTCCATGTAAGAATTTCATGGTACTCAATATACATTCTCCACCTTGAAATTTTTGGTGGTAGTAACAATATAGCTTGAAAGATCACAATGAATTTAAATTTCTTAGGACCAATTAGAGATACATAACCCCATTTTTGATGAAATTTAGGGATGATAGTGACCATTGCAATCAATACATATTTTTCCTCCTCTCTTACTTTTTCTTGAAATTGGAGATTAAGCTGGCTCTGTATTGCCCTAAAAGGTTGTTCTTATTTTTCTTTAGGTTGAATAAAGGTTGATCTAGACATGCTTTTAGTATATCTATATTAGAGTTTTTCATGGATGGCTGGAAACTTTGTAGTTCCAAATGATTGTATGATATTTCCATCCTATTATTGATATCAATGGTCAAGGATGGTTGAAAACTCTATGGCTCAGAGGATCATATAGAATTCCCATACTTTTAATTCTTTTAATGTTTCTATTTCTATTCTCCCTTATTTATTTCATTTCCTCTTTCCTTTCATAAGATTCATCCATAAAGTGATTGTGTTGAAGTTCATTCTACTCAAGCAATCATTAAGTCTCTTCACTAAATTGGATCTCTTCTAATGATACTTCAGACACGTATGACTCATATTGTTGTGCCTTGGAGTATTAGGGAAGGGCTGAGGAGGTTGGAACTATGATGGTTGTCCTTGATATTCTTGATAATCATGGTAGGGTTGATCAAGATGGGACCATGATAGTTCTTCCTAATATGTTTAACAATCTTGAGACAATGGTAGTTCCTGATGCATAACCCATCCATTATATCCTGATAGTCCATCTTAGTATAATAGTGATTGCTAGGGTTACTGAATGCATTAGGTGCATCTACTTGCTCCTGATAATAATCATTATAGGTTGAGCTTGATGGCTTGGTGGGTTAGAATAGGTGTAGGAATTTACGTATTGAGGCTGCCAAGATGTCTCACAAGTTTGCCCGAATGCAGTTAACCTATCCAATTTACTATCAATACTTTCCATCACAGCTCTAATCTATCAAATGTATTGGATAGGTAGGGAGTATACCTTGTGTCTGTTTCATACATGTCCCCATAATGTAATGGCTTAGGAGTGAAATAGTATGACAGTGGTGGCTTACTATCCCCTGCTTGGTAGACCATTGCACTCAATTTTATATACAATGAATGCAAATAATTATATACAATGAATTAGTACTTCTTATGTGAACCTAAGGGAAACCCTAACTACATGATGCAACCTAACTAAATACGACTCCTAATGGTTCACTATCGAGCTATTTTGACATTTTTTTATTAATGTGTAGGGTGATATCTATTAAACTTAAATCTAGATAGTTTCTTTAATCCAGGCTCAATTATTGCATACTAGTTAGGTCCTGCCCAAGGTGGTTAATACAATTCTCATGGAGGGAGGCATAAGAAAATCACTTGGATTTTGAATATCCACTGTAACAACAATGTTCAAGAGCCACTGGAGTGACAATAGATCTCCTCTTTCAAAAGGTTCCTATGAGCTCGAAACCCTAATTCTCTTACTACTTGATTTTAAATTAAGCTTTAAGGGTTGGGATCATGAACACACCCCACACTTGGCTTGTGTTATTACAACCAATATAAAATAAATGATTGAAATTAAGAATACAATGAGGCCTAACTACAAGTTCTCTCAAAAATAGAAAATACTAATCTAGGAAAGCAAGGAAATCCTAATTATGCTGATAAAGCTTTGGTCACCGAGATGCTCGTGTGAAGTGATCCGCTCGAGACCTGCATTGCCGTGTGGTGCATTTCTGTGCGGCGATTTGCACGGCATTTCGGGAACCTGATCTGATTGGGAGATTTTATAGTTTGTTTGGACCGTCCAATCAATCCCTTTACAATTAAGGGCTCAAAACATTATAAAATTTCTTAAAACTTCTACCTTAGGGGTTTTGGACCCTTTTGGATCGCTTGGATAACTTAGATTTTCCATCTAAGCCCTTCATCATCCAAAATTGAAGGGTTCTGGTGCTTACTTTATTTTTGCAAAATTTCACCCAAACTTAATTATAGAAAAATAAAAATTTCATAAAACAACATTAAATAAGTCTAGGAAGTGGTTCCACCTACTTGATTGGAGAAACAACTTAGATTTGAAGCCCAATTTGAGAAAAATACCCGTTGATGATAATGTAGCCCAATAGTCCCTTGTTTTGTGATTTTTAATTGATTTCATTGTTGGATCTTGAAATTGATTTGGGGGTTTTGTAGATAAGGGAGTCTAGGATTGTATGGATAGTGGGATTTGTGAGATTCAACTTGGAATAGAGTGCCTAATTAAATTTAGGTCTCTTGTTCCAGTTAGAGAAAGAAGAGAGAGAGAGAGAGAGAGAGAGAGAGAGAGAGAGAGAGAGAGAGAGAGAGAGAGAGAGAGAGAGAGAGAGAGAGAGAGAGAGAGAGAGTGTGTGTGTGTGTGTGTGTAAGAGGGAAGAAAAGAGAGAGAAGGGGGTGGAGTTTTGTGCTGAAATTTTGGGGGAGGCTAGGAAATTTTGTGAACATTTTTGGGAATTTTTTTCTAAGGTAAATATTTATAGGCATTTTGGGTGTTTTGCATGATTATGTGTAATTATTATGTTTTATTCTTTTTATTATACAATGTTCATTGGATTCCCACTACCACCTCCTTTTCCACTAGCAGGTGGTAGTGGTTTGACTCATGATTATATGTGCTCTAGCCATTGGATTCCTTTGTGGGTCCCTTGTAGGCCCCACGCGGTGTGAAAAGATCATTTTTCCCTTTATGGAGAAAAATAGGGTTTATTCCCATGAACTCAAAATTGAGTGTACTTAGTGGCGTTGGATTCAAAATTTTCTGTCTTGGGCCTTGATTATGAGTAAAATTACCATTTTACCTTTTTATTCATAAAATGGAGAAAAATAAGGAATATTCATCCAAATTCAGAATTTGTTGTGCTTACAGTCATTTTGAAGGGTTCATCAAGTATGTTTTCAATTATACACATCTCATACTTTTATTGTACTTCTATGAGAAGTGCATTTTTAATAACCATAATATTCGAGCCCCAACTTTCTAAAAACTCAAACTTTACTGATTTTCTCAATCAATTTACAAAAATTGCAGTTATTACACCTAGATGACAGGGCTAGACTTATTCGTAGATTGAATGAATAGCCTAAACAAATGATCTGCTACTATATTCTTGGAGCCTTTCTTATCATAGATATTAATGTCGAACTCCTACAGTAATAGAATCCATCTATGAGCATAGGTTTAGCATCCTTCTTGGAGAGAAGGTACTTTAGGGCAGCATCGTCAGAATAGATAGTAACTTTATACCCTAAGAGGTAGATCTAAATTTGTCTAAGGAAAACATGACTGCTAACAATTCTTTCTCCATAGTGAATAATTGAGTTGTACATCATTCAATGTTCTACTTGCATAGTAAATCACATGGGAAAGTTTATCTATTAGTTACCCTAAGACAACATCTATTGCATAATTAGAGGCCTCACACATAATCTCGGTTAGTGCAGTCCAAGCAAGCAGTTGGATAATGGGAGCAGAGGTTAATTTTACTTCGAGCCATTCAAAAGCTCATAAGCAATCTTCATTAAAGTCAAATGTAGTCTCTTTAACAAGTAAGTTGTATAAGGGCCTGAAGATTTTGATAAAATCTTTAATGAAGTGTCAGTAAAACCTAGCATGGCTAGTAAAATCTTAGGGGGTGGAAGGTTAGCAATTATATCTACCTTAGCTTTATAGACCTTTATCCCATTAGCTAAGATCACATGCCCTAAAACAATACCACTTGTCACCATAAAGTTGCAATTCCCCCAATTAAGCACTAAAATTTTCTCTTGATACTTAATAAGAACTAACTTCAAATGGAGTAGGCATTCATCAAAAGATGATCCAAATACTAAAAAATTGTCCATGAACACTTCTAAGAGCCTCTCCACCATATTTGGAAAAAATGCTTAGCATACACCGTTGGATAGTAGATGGAGCATTACACAATCTAAAGGGCATATGGTGGTAGCCAAAGGTCCCAAAAGCGCCGGTGAAGGTAGTCTTCTCCTGGTCCCTAAATGATATGGGGATTTGGTTGTAACCTGTGACATCCTGGCTTTTATCAATAATAAAATAATAATTTATAAAGTGAGTCGGGATCTTGGTTTTAAAAACTTGATTTTTAAAGTGACCAAAAACAAAACTCTAATAAAAGCATTTATTTCAAAGTCTTGGGAGTCATACAACCACAAACCATGAATTTAACGGTGAAATAAAATCCCATTTCTATAAAAAAATTCGACAGAGTATCCTCTGTATTTTGGACCATTGCACATAACATATACAATACAAATCATCTAATAAACATAATACATGACAAGACAATTGGGAGACTCAGTCTCCACACCCATCCACCCAAATCAAACGTAATTTTCAATAAAAATGTGTACTCCAACAATGGGTAAGAAAATCAAGTCATGACAAAATACCCAGGGTCCATCCATACAGCCATCACATCCAACATAATTTCATATCCTCACATGCAAGTCACATTGCAATTATAATAACATACAGTCCATAAACAATAACTAAAGTGAGTTCCTGATCAAACCTTGTCATCTTTGAAATGTCCTAAATACTCCACTGGAAACTATCATCACTTTTGTCTGCTCTATCAGTTTTCCAACCTATAGCAACTCTCTATATCTGAGGCATTGCAAACAAAGCAATGCCTCAGCAAGCTATTGCTTGTGTAGGTGATCACATTTAATAAGAATGCAATGAAATAGTGTGGGATAAGAGTATCAATGTCATGGTAAATCTCATGGAGTAAAACATAGTATAATGGGTTGAATCATCAAGCATTAAAGAAACCAAAGCATAAAGAATCATGAGTCTGTGTAAAAAAAAAATAGTAGTAGTAAAATCATTGTTTATGCCTGATCACAAAGATATCACATCAAATCATCATGGCATGTAAGGCATGAATAAAGCATAATCGTACCTCTATCAAAACCAAGTTAGGATCTATCCTGTCATAAAAATATGAATGCATTGCATGATAAATAGGGCACTATATATAATCAAGCCCTAAGAGTGTTCTACGACACTCAATCACCGATAATGAGTGCTCATACCAATCCCTGGGTCTCTCCCGTGTAGCACACATCAACCCCCAGAGTCACTCATGGACTAGGTCCAGCCTACCTCGGTTCACCCAATATATAAATACCACATGAGCATACAGAATAAGAGTGTGGGCTACAACCACACAAGGATTTCAACCACTATTGCTTCCCATTGACACCATAACGGGAGACTTCCTTCGTCCCCATGGGGGGGGGAGGGGGGGGAACGAACCTGTAGGGGGGACTACCTATGATACCACCACCTATGTACTAGCCCTCTCAATGGTGGTATTTAATCATCATCATCACAAAGTCATAGGGAGGGTGGCCAACTCTATTACCCTCCTAGCATAGTACCCATCGGGTGGAAAAACCCATCATAAATTAATAAACATACCATAACCCATGGAAAACTCTCATGTAAAATAACCTCAATAGGTACGATCAAAGCTCATGATAAAGTATAGTTCATCACAAGTAAAACATGGTTATTCGTAAAATCTAATGTCATGCTATCAACAAGAAGTAGGGAACACATTTATGTAAACACAGTAAGAAGTGAAGCACATGCCTCAAGAACTTTAGATAATAGGTCATAGTCAATGAAATCATGGAGAAATTCTAAATGAAACCACCTAGATCAGATGACGTACTACAGGTCTATACCTCCCAGTTTAATCGAACCCATCTCTAATGTAGTATACCATGATTCTATTCACCTGGATACATATCTCATCCAGTCATACTCAGAATCCAATTTATGTAACTTGGATTCTTAATTACAAGACATTACACTTTCGTGTTCATTACATTGCATTCAAGATAGTTCAATGATTCCCAGCCCTAGAATCTCAAGGCAGAGCCCGCCTTAATTGGCTAATAATTCAAATCATACTTATTCGAGCCCACTCATAATCATTTAGTTCTTCTTCTTAATTACATCAATGCATATTTAGAGCTATTAGGCTCAAATCATATCAATTTTTGTAATTTATCATTTAAATCAATTAATCGAGCATTACTACATTAATATCATGCTCAATTAGATCTAATTGAAAATAAATAACTTCATCAAATGATTAAGAAAGTAATTTTACCTTGAACAAGTCAATCTAAATAACCTCCAACTGTCTGTTTGGTTAGATTGTCCACTGATCGCCTCAATTGTGCCTGATCATCAAACATCCATGCTAGTCTCATAAAAAATCCTCACTTAATCACCCCAGATCACATAACAACTTGGTAATTCTAATCAATTAATCCAATTAAGAATATTAGATCATTCAGGTCATTCAATTGGATCCAATTTCATACTTAGATCTTCAGTTGATCTTAGCTGTTGATTAGGATTGGTTAAATTATCTCCATAAATGCTTTAGATCCAGAATTCTTATATAGATCCTTGATCTACACTCCATGAGGATCACTAAAGACTACTTGGATCAGAAAAACAAAGCCAGATCATCATAAATCAGACAATCTGACCTTTGATCAAAGGTCTGGTCAAATCAATGGCTAGATCTTCCCTGATCGAAGAATGGGAAGATGGGTATTGTTCCCCATGTTGCCACGATCACAGGGGTAGTCTCAGATCTATGAGATTCTTCCTGGATTGGCTAGAATCATGGGTTGAAGTTCAAGGATAAAAAGGGGTCACTGGGTCAACTTAGTATCTCCCAAATGAGTTGGGGTGAGTTGACTAGGCAAGTTGACTCAACCCTAACTCACCATAGTCAAGGGAGATATGGGAGAAGGAGATGGTGGGGAAGGAGGAACTGGTGGCCAGCAGCCACCGCCTACCTGACCGTGGGGAGACTGGGGGGGACCTTAACCCATGACATGTTGGCCCACTCATGGCCTAGCCATGCCTGCGATGGACATGACGGAAAGAGAGGGGGAGGAACCAGGATACTGGGTGATCAGGTTCCTACTCGTCATCGATAAACAGAGGGGGAGAAAGGTAGCTGGGTGGCTGGTCGCTTGAGAAGAAACCCAATGTGGGTTTCCATCGGTGCCGAAAAAATGAGGTTTACCTCACTATGGTTTGTCGGAAAGGAAAGGGGAGTTGATTGGGGCCTCCCTACGTCATCGGTGGAAACCCATTAAGGTTCCCATCAATCTCATCAGAGGAAAGAAGGTAGGGGAAAAAAAAAAACCACATGCGTAGTCGAAAGGTAGAAACTTGATCTGGGTTCCTTGTCAATGCAAGAAATAGGAAAGGGGGAGGAGGGGGTTTGCTTGCTGGCAGAATAACTCGATTTGGGTTTCTTCTCATCATTGGGAAAATCCTAACAGCAGAGGGTGCGCTAGAGCCGGGGTCGAATGGAGGGGGTGGACGCTAGGATTTTCCTCTTGTCAGCATTCCCTCTGTTTTGTTGTGTTCGAGGTCGTTGTTCGGGGGAAAGCGGCGACACTTGGTGGATCAACCCACTGTGTGTGGAGCCCGACTCCAAGCGTAGAGGGTCGGTCTACCACATCAAAAACAAAACTGAGGTGGGTGTGCTATTATCAATTTGGACCCCCCTAAATTAGTGAAATTTTGGAGACTTTCCACCCCGATATTTGTTTCACGCAAAATTAGTGTCATTGAAATTGTATCTATGTATACATTCCAAATTTGATAATCTCAAATCCAAATTTCAAGCCCATAAAGAGGTCATTTTCATGATCTTCATTTCCATGAAATTTA
This sequence comes from Warburgia ugandensis, assembly GCA_035236585.1. Lineage (NCBI taxonomy): Eukaryota > Viridiplantae > Streptophyta > Magnoliopsida > Canellales > Canellaceae > Warburgia > Warburgia ugandensis. Next base: position 53,681,034 of record CP141133.1, on the reverse strand, counting down.
ATTCAAAATTTTTTATTCTCTTTAAAATTTATAATCCAATAAATAGAAAATGACCTAAATTTGACGATTGTTACATTCTTCCCTCCTTATAAGATTTTTGTCCCCAAAACTCTTTCCATTTTATTCTTCAAATAATTCTAAAACATTCCCGTATCATAAGATCTACAGATCATATAAAAAATTTCCAGTGTACTTTTACTTGCATATGTGTATGATAGGGTGATGATGGATGGACCTTGGGGGATTTTTGGACATGTTATTGTTATTGTTATTGTTCTTTTTACAATCATGTTTGATTTATCATGGGTTAGAGTGAGCATGCTTAGCATATCAAAGATTTGATTTTGTTATTGTCATGGTTTTGTATGTTGATGACCCTCGGGGTTTTCTTTTTGGGACATTTCTTTTGAACACTGCATTATTTACGTTAATTATGAGTGTTTTTTTTAGGCATCCCGCCTATTCTATAAAACAAATTATTTCTATTATTATATATTGGAAAAAGGTTTCTAAAACCCCAGGGTGTCACATAACCAGAGTAAGCATCTAGAAAGCAATAATATTTATGGTTGCCTAACCTTTCAAGCATATGGTTAATGAAATAAAGAGGAAAGTGATCTTTTCGCATGACTGAGTTTAGTTTACAGTAGTCAATATAGATTCTCCACTTGGTAGTCATGCGAGTGAGTATCCGTTCATTATCCTCATTGCACATTACCGTGACTCTAGATTTCTTGGGTACAACCTGAACTAGGTTAACCTTAGTGCTATTAGATATAGGGTATATGATGCCAACATCCAATATTTAGAGGACTTCATCTCTAACAACTTCTTTCATGTTGAGGTTAAGCCTTCTTCGTGTTTCCCTAGATGGTTTAATATTCTCTCCACTATAGTCCACCCTAAAGTTATCTTATGTTCATGTAGAACATTAAGTGGCTTTCATTCCAATTCTTGATTAAGATCTGAGGCAATGATCATAGTTAAGGAATCATTAGGTACTAAGTAAGAATATTTTAAATTATTAGGCAATGGTTTTAGAACCAGAGTGGGTGGTTTTTCAATTGAAGGTACATGAAAAGATTTGGCTAGGGAAAGACGTTCTACTTGAGGTTCCCATTTAGAGGTATCCATGATTGGTGTTGCATCTAAATGAGCATTCACTTCATCTGAAGATCTATTTATGTCAAAATTGAGATCAAAATGTCTAAGATATGCCTCGAGTGGATCTAAGGTAGTGAACAGTGGAAAACCATATGGAATTAGACCTTCAATCATGTTTGCTATGAAGGAGTTGTCAAGGTTTAAATGATGATGATCAACACTAAATGCATTGAGTTTCACTTTCATGTTGCTGAAAGAAAGTCTTGTCACACCATTACAATAATTGATGATAGCGTTGGACATTGCTAAGAAAGGATGTCCAAGAATAGTCGGGATATGATATAGGTTAGGTGTCTAAGACAATGAAATTAATAGGAAAATAAAATTGTTCCACCTGTATCATGACATCTTCAACCATACCACATGGAATTTTAACAGACCTATGTGCATGTAGATAGAGTATGGCAATAGGTCCACAATAGTTCCTAAATCTAATATTGCCTTATTAATGATGTGGTCTCCAATAACACGTGAGATAGTAGGACAACCTAGATCTCTAAACTTTTGATGGGTATTATACTAAAGCATAGAGCTCACTTGCTTAGTAAGGAAGTCTTTCTTTTGCACATTTAGCTTGCACTTTTATGTGTAGAGATTTTGGAGGAACGTGGTATAGGTAGGGATGTCCTTAATTGCATTGGGTAACAAAATGTTGATTTGAACATGTTTGAAGACGTCCATTATCTCATGAAAGATAGCCCCTTTCTTTGCCTTGTTCATAAACTGAGAGTATGGGGGCTTAGGCACATAAGGTGCCTCCACTATGGTTTTAGAGGGAGTTGGAGATTTCTATCCCTTCTCCTTCTCCTTAGTTGTAACTTTGTCATTCTCCTCTAATTTATTCTTAGTCTTTGCTCCATTGTTGTCTATTTGATAGCCACTCCTAAGGGTAGTTATGGACTTGATGCTCTTAGGTGGTCTTTGTGAATTTGAGGTGGTGTCTTTTTCAAATTGTACCCTAGGGTTTGATATTGACTGATTAAAGAATGTTCCCTTATCTTTATCATTAAGGGCAATAGACAACTAATTCATTTGCGTCTCTAATTTAGCAATAGCTTGGGTATTGACATTGGAGTTCTATTAACTCATTCTAGAGATGGGTTATGGCTTGTCTATTCTCATCTCAGTGGTTAAAAGTTTTCTCCATAAATAACTACATAGTTTCCTCAAATATTGTATCTTTAGTTGCTAGGGAACTTCTAAAAACTAGGAGGGGGAAACTGAAGCTCTATGGAAATTTGGAGTGAGGGGATTCATAGATGGACCTCCTTGATGAGTGTTCTTTGACCATGAGAAATTAGGTTGCCTAGCCCATCCTAGATTATAAGTCTTAAAGTAAGGCTATTGTCAAGGTTGAGATATGAATTCATAGTATTTGCTTGCTCGAAATGATATTCAGGGTACACATGATTTGCTGGACAAGCTAATGATAAGTGTGCTGGGCTTGAACAAGCAGAGGAAAGCTCCTGTGGAGGTTTCATGGATGAACTTTCAACCATGAAGGCATCAATTCTCTGGAACATGGTGTTGAACTTATCCATTTGTTGAGCCAAGGAGTCTAGTTTATGAGACACATCAAGGATTACTCTTATATCATAGAGGTCTCCTTTCCTTAGATGCTAGGAATTTTGATCTCGTTAATTTTAATAGTCCCATTGCTAGGAATTTACAGCCAACCCAAGTATGGTTTCAAAGATTTCCCAAGCCTCTATCTCAGTTTTAGTCATGAGGGCCCCTCCACTAGGCATCTACCATTCTTCTGTTTTGAGGTGTAAGTGCTTCATAAAAGCACTGAAATTGTTGCCAATTCTCAAATCCATGGTGGGGACACTTTTGCACAAATTCATTCCACCATTCCCAACACTCATAATATTGTTCATCTTCTTGTTGTTGGAAATTTATGATTTCCCTTCCGAGAGTATTGCTTTTGTATATAGGGAAGAACTTATTTAGGAAATTTTTTGATAATTGGTCCCTTGTGTAATGGAACTGACATGTAATGAATTCAACCAAGATTTGACATTGTCTTTTTATGGAGAACCAAAACAATCTATCTAATGGAATAATTCAAAAAGTTTCAAAACTTGAATTTGGCATATATATCAAGAAATTCCTTGATGTGTAGGCATTAATCCTCTCTTTCTCTAGATCATAATAAGATGGGAGCAAACGAATGACTCTAGGTTTTAGCTCAAAATTATATGCATTGGTAGGTGGTAAGGGGATGCATAAGGGAGTGTTTAATTGCAGCGGCACATAAAATTCTTTTATGGCATTGGCTTCAACTATAGCTGGGTTTGCCATGGAGTTCTATATTTGTTCTCTTACCCCTTGTCTAAAGGTACATTCAGTCAAAGAAACAAACAATGTTAATTCTGTGTTCTTAGATCAACAACCATGCATGCACTATTATGCAATCCTAACTAAATGTGACTCCTAACTCTAAATGATGTGCAATCAATCCTTAAAGGTCTACTAGCAAGCTATTTTGTTATTCTATGTTAATCTATAGGGAGTAGCTTTTAGACCTAAACTTAGATAGCTCCTTTTATCTAGGCTCGACCACTGCTTAGTAGTTAGGTCTTGCATAGAGTGGTTAATACAATTGTCATGTAAGGAGGAGTTTAGACCTCAACAAACATCAACAAAAGGCATGGGAAAATCACTTGTGTTTTGTATTTTCCACCATGACCACAATGCTCAAAAGCCACTGGACTGACAATAGATCTACTCTTCAAAAAGGGTCCTACAAGCTTAAAAATTCTAAGTCTCTTCCTACTTGATTTTAAGTTTGAATTGAAGGTTTGGCATCATGAGTATACAAGGATTGATTTGATTACCTAGGTTTGTCAAGGATCTAGTGATGAAATTTGGTCCTTATCTTATGAGGATTCTAGTGGTGCTCTTACTAACAATTTGAACATCCAACATAAAGCAATAAACGTGCAGTACAATTCAAGAAAAATAAACTAATGCGTACCTATATGTCATCTAACAAAGGTTCCACACCTTAATAGACAATGCATTATGAGAAGACAACCTATGCATTGGTTATGGTTGAATTCTAATGCAGCAATCCTAAAAATTGTGCAATAATTTAATGTGCATGAGTTATACTATATGAATCACACTACCAACTAGAAATTCAATTTATACTAAATGTAATGGCACTAGAAAAATAAAGAGAGGGTTAATTACTTATAGCGGGGTCCTAGATGTGAGTAGGCTCTTGGAGTGGAAGTGGCCCACACTTGTCATATATTATTACAACTCATTTTTAAATAAAAATTACACTTGTCCTCACTACAAGTTCTCTCAAAAATAAAAAACCTAATCTAGAAAAACATGGAAATCCTAATTACTTTGATGAAGCTTTGTCCCACAGGATTGCCTCTGCTTGTTTTGCCAAATTGCCATTGCACAAAACAAAGAAGATGTGTTAATTCTAAGGATATAGCAAAATATGCAAAAATTGATGCAAGAACCCTAAACTAAGACTAGAGATGAATCATTCTAACTAGAATCCAATTACAAATCCATTGTGATTCCCCAACAACAATGCCAAAAACTTGATGTGTTCTAATAAGTACTCATAAGCACACGAATCAAAGTAGTATGATGACATGCAAGTGAGTTTGGTCCCAGGATCTAATAAAGTTGTAGTCAATTAGAATCTATTTAGATAATTATCCTAATGAAAATAAGATTATATTTTGATTTACTCCAGGAATTAAAAGAAAATAGAATTATAAGCATGCATAAATTAGAAAGTTAACTAAAAGGAAAATTTCTAAAAAATAATATTAAAAACTTCTAAAAATGGAATTAGAAACTTTCTATGACTCAAATACATTCAAGAAAGGAACTAATGAAAAACTAGTAATATGAATAAACTTAGAAATCTAAATCTAGATTGAACTTACAAATTAGAAATCAAATGCTCTCTTCTAAATGGAAACTTCCTAAAACTAAAGTTAGAAACTTCTTAAACATGAAAATTACTAAATAAAAACTTTGTAAAATGCAATAATCTTAAAGAAACTTCCTAAAGATGACTACTTTCTAAAATGAATGAACTTTCTAAAACTAGAAATTGGAACTTGCTAAAAATAAAAGTTCTAAAACTGAAATTAGAAACTTCCTCAAAATTAAGATCTAATCTAAACATGCAACTAAGATGATCAATGAATAAAATGAAATCTAAGCATCCAAATACATAAGCAACAAGTATTAACAAAGCACACATCTCAGAGAAACAAAGAACTAAAGTTGTTATTGAATGTAAAATATTACAAGAGATGCGTGCAACATTCAATAACATGAAAACAAACTAATCTTGACTTCAAACTTCTAGATCTAACACCATTCAATACTACTCATCCAAGGCCAACATGCATGTGAACAATAAAATAGAGAACCAAGAGAGAATGAAGATGAGATGGGAAATAAATCTAAGGGTTCAGAGAAGATGATAATGGATGGTAACTAGAAAAGAACATGGAGAAATCTAAAGATAACAACTAAAGAAAAGTAAGAACCACTAACCTTGATTGAATTCTTGAATAGATGATCCAATAACCACTTTCTCTTGGTTTTCACTACAAGAGATTGACGGCCCATGGATGAAATGAATTATAGCATAAATAGAAGCAAAGCATCATGGAAGAGTACTCAAGAAATGTGTGCATGAATTAAAAGAACAAGATCATGCAAAAGCGGAAGCTCGAGGAGAAACCTTAAGCATGCAACTATGTAAGGATCCAAAGACAAATGAGTAGAAAACCTTCAACAACTAACTCTAAGGAAAAGAAGAATTCCTAGAAAAGAACTTTAAAAAATTGCATACAAAGCTTTAAGGAACTTGTGTACGAGATCTTCCAAGGAAAGAGGCATACAAATAACTTCCCCTATTCTTCATGATTTTCACACATATAGAGGTAGATCACTTGCTAGTCTCTAACCTAATGGAGATGGGAAAGAGGGATAAGGATTGGGGAAAGAAAAGGATAAGATAAGGAAGGGAATTAGAAAGTAGAAATCACATTGACTTTGTGCATGTTTCTCCTTTCTAAGTGGTTCATGATGGAGGGAAAGAGAAGGAGAGAGAAAAGGAAAGTTTAAAGGGTGAGGTCTCTTCTATGGTTAGTCCACTTAGCATGCCACCTTCCCATGTTGATAACATCAACTTGTTTCTTATTTTTCCTCTTGAAAACATACTTTAGTTTTTGCAAGTTGAAGAATTGCATTTTCTTCCTTAAAATGTGTGGACCTATGTTGGATAACTTAAATGGATTAAGTAGCTCCTGTTTTATGAATTTGACTTGATGGCTTCCTTGGCCTGCATCCTAGCTTCATGGGTACCCTGGCTTGCTTCTCCTAGCCATTATTTCATGACCCATGTGGCTTAGGTGTCTTGAAAGCACATGCAAAGGTGGTGGGATTCTACTACCTTTTGCATGGTTGCATGAGCCCATTTTTGTCACCTTGAATTCTATCAAATGTTTCTAAGACTCATCTTCTTACTCTTGGAATGATCCTAACCCTTACTTAAACTTTGAAATGATAGAAGATGGGTCCCGACCTCTTTGAGTTGATCTAGATCATCGATTGTTATTTAAAGTGATCTGGATCATTGGATCATTCTTTTAACACCTACAAAAGATTAAAAACACTATTTAGTATCTAGAATAGTTTTTTAGATCATCTACTTACTATGAATTAGCTTCTACACTTGAAAAGTATTAGATTTTTGGATTATCAATTCAGAAATGCATGTGTCATGAATTTTGAAAATTTCCTATAAAAATTCTTTATAATATATGACACATGTGCTGCTAATTAGGTACTTTTTATACATAATTAACTACTTATTAGGATATATAATTCCAACATCTAATAGCTTCAGCACCTCCACTCTTACTAATTCATATTAGGGTTGGGCCTCCTTTGTGTTTCACTAGTTGGTTTGGCATTAGCCATAAGATGGATATGATGCATGCAAATGGCTGGATTTATTCCCTTAATATTTGCTATTCACACCCCTATAACCATCGTATGTTCTCTAAGAACATTAAGTAGCTTACCCTCCTATTCTTCATCTCAATCAAATGCAATGATTACATGTAGGGTCTTAGATGGACCTAGAAACGCATATTTCAAATTGTCAAGCAATAGTCTTAGGTAAAAAGTAGGGGATTTCATGGAGTATAAGAGGTTCCGCACTGGCTTCCATTTAGAAGTGTCTAATATAGATACAATATCAATTGGTGCATTTAATGGAATTATCTATATCAATATTCTCATTGACATGAGATAGATATGTTGTAAGTGGATTAGGATTGGGGGACGTGAGAAAGGTATCATGGACAAGACTCTCAATCATGTTGGCTTCAAAAGCATCTCCATATTCCAGATGTTGTCCAACATTAAAGACATTATGCTCAATCGCCATGCTGATGAATGATAATTATATAAGTCCATTCTTGCAATTAATTATTGCATTAGAGGTAGCTAAGAACGGCCATCCTAAAATGACAGGGATATGACTACTAAGATCGGGGACAAGTTGGGTGTCTAATACAAGAAAATCTATAGGGAATAAAAAGTTCTCAACCTATACTAGTACATCCTCTACCATACCATGAGGAATTTTTACTGATCAATTTTCCAATTGCATTGTGGTGGTAGTCAGCTTCTTCTTCCCTAATCCTAGTTGCACATAGATTGAATATGACAATACATTAATATTGGCACTTAAGTTAGGTAATGCCCTATGAATTGTGTGTTCCCCTATCACACGTGGTATAGTAGAACACCTAGGATCACTATACTTTGGAGGGGTGTTGTGTTGAGAATTAAGCTTTCTTGTTTGGAAAGACAAGCTTTCTTTTGCACATTAAGCCTTTGTTGCAAAGATCCTTTAGAAAATTGGCATAAGAATGTATTTCTTTAATGAAATTAAGTAATGGAATGTTGATATTCACCTATTTAAATACATCCATTATCTCACAAAAATTGCAACCGTTCTTTGCATGTTTAATCTTTGAAGATAGGGAGTTTTGGATGGTGCTTCAAGAAGAGGATCAGACGAAGAGGGAGATGGTTGAGCCTTTTCTCTACATTTTTGAGATTTGGTAGGCTTCTTTTTTTCTTCAATTTCTGGGGAATCCTTAGTTAGGCCTACCTAACTATCGATTTGTTTTCTAGCGCTAAGGGTTGTAATTTAGAAGGCTAGTTCATGAAACTTTTGATGTTTAGATGAATTACCAATCTCAAACTACTCCTCATGGTTCGGTACCAGTTGACGAGGGAATTTACCTTTTTCCTCTCACTTAAAGTAGCAGATAGTTGACCCATTTAATATTCCAACTTCATAATAGATTATGAGTTGGCTTGCAAAGTTTTCTTTTTGTCATTCTAAAGTTGCAATGAACTTTGCATAAACAAATTAAGGGTCTCCTAAATGAATGGTATCCTTGATTGTTGTGAAAACTATTCGAGAGATTCTTGTGTGACATATAAAAAAGGTTGAGTAAGGGGAATTCCAGGTGGTCCCCTTGATGGTTATTTTTAGACTAGGAAAAGTTGGGATGCTTAGCCTATCCAAGATTGTAGGTCTCAAAATATGGGTTGTTGAGAATGCATTCATTGCATTCACCTACTTTGAGAAATATTTTGAAAAATAGGAGCTTAATGGGCATGATGTAGTAGGATGGTAGGACTAGATCAAATTGAACAAATCTATTTTACCGTACAACTGTGGAGTGACCCCTATTTCATTCAAACTACCCTTCTTTTGAGGTATTGAATTTCTTTCTATCCTTGTAGAGTAATCCCATTGCTAGAAATTTTTAGATAGAGTTTTGAAGAGATTCCAAGCCTTCGCATCACTTTTTGTCATGAATGCCCCACTACTAGGGACATGTAACATATGTTGGTTCTATATTGTCAGACCTTATAGAAATATTGTAACTGATGCCACTTTTCGGGGCCGTCGTGTGGAAATTTCAATAACAAGTCCTTCCACCTTTCCCAACATTCATAAAAATTCTCACCCTCCTTTTGTTGAAAATTAATAATTTTCCTCTTAAGGACATTGGCTTTGTGGACTAAGAAAAACTTATTTTAGAATATTCTAAATAGCTTCTCAATTGCTTCCATGATATGATGGACCTACCTTTATGTAGTTGAGCCATGCCTTCGCTTTATGTTTAAAGACAAGATGAATAACTATAGACAAATTGAATTATCTAAAATGTCAAGATATTTAAAAGTAGTATTGATGTCTATAAATTCCTTAACACGGTGATATAGGTCTTCCTTGTCTAATCCATAGAATGTTGGTGTCTTACTGTACAAGACAGTGAGTTAAATTGGGCAGGGGTAGAGTAGCCTCTCAATGGGTTGACTTCTACTACTTAGTTGGCCATGTTTAGTGTAGGGTTATTGACATGGACTTGATTCCTCAACCCTTCCCTAATAGTCTATTCAATCTTAAGATCTAATAATACTAAGTTTGGATTCAATGATTAATGGTTGTGCATACACCAGTAGTTGGTGCAATGGACTCAACTTTATGTACAATGAAATATATTCATTATATACAACAAAAGAGTTTTTTTTTTACTAAATGGGGACAACCCAAAATAACCAATGCAACCTTTATACAAATGATGCACATCCAAAGGACACACAATAAATCTAAACTAAGGCAAAATAAGATGAAAATTTATTTCTCTTGAATTTCTGTACAGGGAATGGCTTTTAGATTAATACTAGCCTAAATAGCTCTTCCTTTCTTTCAGACTTGTCTTACTACTAACTAGTTAAATCCTAATGCAATGAACCACTTCACATCATCCGCAATTAGCTGTATGTAATCTGAATCATCAAGTGTGTTAGCAAATACCACAGAGAAAATTAGATAGCAACCATTGGAGTGACATTAATTTGCCTCCTTCCAAGAGGATCTTATGAGCTCATGGGCTACTATAGGTCTTTTATAATTAATTTTAAATTAATTATGAAAGGTTGGGGTACATATCAAGATGATTAACCTGGGTAAGCCAAGTGCCAGTGACGAAATCCACCCTTGATATTGTAGGAATCATTGCCCTTACTAATTACTTTGTCATTCCCATGACAATTTAGCCATCATATATATCACCTTTAAGGATAGATGTGCCCTAAAATTCAAGGTAACTAATGGAATAATCCTAAAATACAACAATTATTAAATGCACACTATATGATATTATTTACCACCCAAATTGCAAACTAAATTAATATGCAAACCCTAATATAGAAAATGTAAGAAGTTAGGATCTCACAGTGGGTTCCAAGATAAAATCTTCTCCTACAAGGGTGAAACCATGTATAAACCACTCACTCTTCCAAGTTAGGATGGCTCACCCTGGACTTGTATTAGTAGCAATTTAATAAAATTATAATTACATCCTCACTATAATTCACTAAAAAATAAAAATGTAAGCTATCCTAATTTCTCCTCCAAGTCTTGCTCCATATTTTTGTAAATATAAAGATAAAAGTGAGCATCATAAATCAAGTGAATTGGGGAAAATATGCAAAAATGCAACTAAAATGAGTACAATCCTAAACTGGGACTAGTGGTAAAATAATTTAACCTAGATTTCAACTAAAATTTTGTTTTGAGTCTTTGGCAACAGTGCCAAAAACTTGATTTTAAAAAAATATTTCATAAGTATATTGCATTATTGTAATATAGTTTTGTACAAGTATGGTTTGATCCCACGAGGAGTCAATTCCTAAAATTGGACTTTCAACTAATATCTATATTAAATTACTTTAACCTAGCAATGAATTAAGCAATAAATTTAAAAATTCTTAAAGGAAAATTTTAAAAAAATTCTAAATTGAGAATTTAGAATCTATCACATTAGAATTGAATATATCCAAATTCAAGTAACTTATATTTTACATTAAAAAGACCTAATGTCTAAATTTTCTCAATTTTAGGGGTTTTCCTAATTAGTATATCATTCTAAGTACATTTGTCTTCTTAGGGCACAAGCTATCTAAGATTTTCTATATTTAATTAATTAACCATGTAGAACTCGTATCTTGATTTGGAGAGAACACTAATTATGTAATTTAACTCGCTAGACCAAAAATTGATAATTAAGCATGCTTAAACCTAAAATTTTTTGAACATAAATATAACTAAACTAATCTAATTTCATCCTAATCGTAGGGTGAACACTAGCCTAAGATACTTAACATTTAACTAATACTAGACATCAAATTAACTACTAAACGTAAGAATAAAAGAAAGCTAAACTAACCTATATGAAAGCTAGCACAAAACTAAAGGAAATAAATATATAATAAAGAAAATAATAAACTAAAAAATTAATGAAAAGAGAAAGTAAACTTCATTGCTTTGAATTTAAATGTATTAAAAGAATGATACATGAATTGAAATAAAGTGAAAACATAAAGGAACTAAATCCTACGAGAAAGAACAATATCACCAATGTCTTCTTATTGGACCACTCAACAGAATCCCAAGCCAAATTGCTCCAACCTACACTACCACTGTACTATCAACATCTAAATGGTGTTTTTTAACTTGATTTGACCCTGAACAAGAGATGGAACACCACCCTATAGCCACTAACCTAGGATAGATCACTCACTCACTCAATCAAGAGGGGATGAGAAAGAGAAATATGGAGAGATGAATGCTAAGGTAAAGGGATGAATGGGTTGCTATGAGGCATGGATGTAAAGGGATTGATGAAGGGAAGGGTGAGCATTAAGTGTAAGAAAAGATGATGAGATGGTGGGGCATGATGGAAAAAGAGAAAGATGACATAGAAAGGGGATGACATAGAAGGGGGATAAGTGTACACATGGTTTGCTAGAAGGAAGATGGGTAAGATATGAATGCATTGGAGTGGGAAGATAGGGGAAAAAGATGCATGTGTGGATGATGGGAGAGATGTATGGAAAATGGTTTTTTACCTAGAGTGAGGAGAGAGTGGGACAATAGATGAAGCGTGTAAACAAAAGAAAGGGATGAGAGTGAAAGTGTTGTGTTAAATAATAATGATGGAAGAAGGATTGCGTTTGAAGATGGGAGATATAGAGGAGGTTATACATTGAAAGCTTGGAAGATTGAAATTGATGGATGGATGGATGGATGGATGGATGATTGGATCTCCTTTGATAAGTGTTCAATTTCAGATAAAAAGTATCCAATTAATAGTCTATGTGTTATAAATTATAGGCACTATTTTAGGTTCTTTTTTGGAATTTCATAATGCATGCATATTTGACTTAATAATTCAAAAGTTTGATATTTGGCAAATTTAGGAGCTAATTTAGAGTAAGTATGTGAACCATCATAGTTTTTTTGGAATTAATTAGGATTTTTACTCTTTTTCTAGGAAGTGAATAGATGATCCAACGACCTATATTGTGCTTTACAAGCAAGGAAGGAAGTAATTGGAAGAAGTTAAAGGTGACTAAAATGGGCACTTGCACAAGCCATGCATTTCTACCACCTTTGCATGGAAGCCATGTAAGCTGACTTAACCATTTAAGTTGTTCAAAAGGGTAACAAGCTATTCAAGCCACGAGACTAAGCATTCAAGCCACTAAGGAATGAGCATCAAAGCAATTAAGCCACACAAAGCCATGCCACTTGGGGGCCACATGATTGGATGAAATTTTCAAGCAATTATTCATGGAAAAAACTGATTTCCAAGGGATAATTAGAAGGTTTTGAGGAAAATTTGCAATTGGTAAGATATTCATATATAGGTGGACTAATCAAAGGAGAAATCCGACTTTCCAAATCCATTTTCCATCCTTTTCCCCCACCCCAACTAGGTGTACCACAATCTAACCGATCAATTTTGCAATTTTAGATAGAATATGAATTTTAGATCCAATTAACAATCTAACCATTGATTTGCTAAATTTAATAGTCAGATGATCATCAGAGCTAATTAGATATGTAATGTATAGTTTAGATGATTCTAATTTGGTCTTTTGTTTTGCAGATCAACCAGATTGTGGCTTAGATAGCTTAGATCAAAATTAATGGTGCAGATAATCCTAAAGAACATCACAAGGCAAGATGGGATGGTTTCTAAATAGAAAAATTGGTTTTAATTGGAGAAAAGGAAACAATTAGATTGGAAGGTGGAGGAAGCTTAATTATTGAAGGAAGGTAGGGGGTGGAAACAAAATTAGAAGGAGATAGTTTATAAGAATGTAATTAAGGAAAGAGGGAGTTCCCCACCTAGGTAGGCAGCCATTGGAGAGCTACAGGCTGCACCACCTCCCTTTTCTCCAACTTCTCCCCCTCCACTCTTTGTCTCTCTCCCTCTCCTCAGCTATCTTTTTCTCACCCACACTACACCTTCTCTCCTCCCTCTTCTTTCTTTCACTTTCTCCCTATTTCCCCTTTCTTTTTCATGCATTACCTCTATCTATCCTTCCTTCTTTCCCCCATAGTCACCCGCTCCCCCACTCTACTAGCTGATTCCATTAATGTAGCCCACCGGTAGCACCTCTTTTCTTCTCCATCGTCTCTCCCTCACCTCTGCTATCACATTGTATCTTCAGCTTCTTCAATGCTCCTCCTTGTCATACCCTACCTTCTTTCTTCGCCTCTCTATTCATCTCCATCTCTATCTCCTAGCTCCATAGACGACACCCTAACTTCCAATCCCAGCCTAGCTCCCCTCTCTCCTCTTCCTTGATCCATCTTAGTTTCCAGTAGGAAACCAGAAACTGGACCACCCTCTCTTCTCCTCTTCTCCTCTTCTCTCCTGCCACTATCTCCCTCTCTTTCTCTCTTCGTTCCTTTCTCTCTCACCCCTAGACCTCCTTCCCTCCATTTTCACCTCTACCTTCACTCTTGCAGACTTCTCTCTCTCTGTTTCTTTTCTAGTCCACACCACCCTCTCGTTCTCTCTATGCTTCCAATAGAACTACACCAGATCTCCTTCTCACCCAATCCTCCTCACCTCATTTCATCTTCCACCATAGGAACTATAGTAGGAGAATCTTGCAAGTCTTATTCATCATTGCCCTCTTCGTCAGCCCCTCATCTCCATCCCCGCTCCCTCAGTACTAGCCAACATCTCCTTCTCTGATGCTCGTTTCTCTTCTGTCACTCCACCGATCTTCTCCTCTATCATTGGCTTATCTTTGTTGGTAGGCTCCCACAAGCTTAGTAGGAGACAACCCAATCTGGGTTTTCCCTATTTTCCCCTAAAGTTCTTCCCCTCCTCTTCTTCGCTCATCCCCTACATCATCTTCCTCGTCGACAAGTTTCTTATTTTGCTTAGAAATCTTTTTTTTTTTTTCCTTAAATTCCATTTTTTGCCCTTAGATCTTTAATTATAATTCCATTTGCATCATTTTCATCTTATTCCAAATTTTCTTTATCCTTATTCTGCTTATCCAGGAACTGTATAATCCATATCTGATTTGATTAAGGCTTATCCTAATCAATGGTTAGCCTTAACAAATAAGATCAATATATTTCATGATCTATTTCACATTAGAATTCAAATCAATTTCTAGATTTTATTCTTAAGCAATCTCTTAGCTTATCCAACATCTCTGATCTTCAATATGAAAATCTAAAAAATTGATCTAGGCCATCTAAAACTCAAAATCATTCTTTAGTCTAGATTATCAAATTTTTTGAAAATCTGAACGATCTAGCTATTGGATCTTTAATCAAGGAAATTATGGATAGATTGATGAAGGCCAATTGATATTGATGATATCATATTTGAAGAAATTGGTTGTGACCAATCTAGGAAAATAGATTTTATGTATTTTTTTATTAATTTTTTGTCTTTTCAAAATTGGAATTTTATAATTTTCATTAGTTAAATAGATTTGAATTTTGATTTCACTATTAGTTAATTTTTATCATTTCTTTTAATTTTTAGACAATTAAATTTTATTTAAACTCCATCTTTTTAAGTCGAGTCCTTGTAGGATCAACTTTTACTTACATCAATTACACTAAAATAGCCCGTGCACTTGTGGGAAAACAATGAACAAGTTTTTGGCACCATTGTCAATGACCTGCAATGGGTTTTTTTATAAAATTTCAAAAAAGATAAAAAAAATTTCAAAAAAGTTCAAAAAAAAAAAGAAAAGAAAAGGTTTTGCATTGTTTTAGTCTTCTAGACATTTTTAGATGCATTTTTTCAATTTTTCTTAGTACATAATCACTCTATTTCCTAAATTTTGTACTTATTGTTAACTTTATTTTTCAAGAAATTGGAAAGTTAGGCTTCATCAAATAAATAGATTTTTCTTGCTTTCCTAAAATAGGACTTTTTTCTTTTTTTGATTGAATCTTGTAGTGAGGTACATTGTAACTTGCAATTTTAATTCTAATTTTAAAAGGATTGTATTAAAACAGGGCAAGTGTGGGATAAGATGGCCCACACTTGACTTCATAAAAAACCCCATTGTAAGTCTAACTCACACTCTTTATCTTCTTAGTTTAGCTGCATTTAGAATAATTTTGTACTGTTTGGTAGTATAATTGCATATAGAAAGAATATTTGATATTTGTTGCAATTTTAAGATTTGCATTAATTTATTATTTTTAATTGCATTCTTAGGGTACGTTTATTTCTTTAAAGTTATTTATATGTTGATTGAACTGCCATAGAGTGTGAAAATTAATTAGTAAGGGCATCCAACCCCACAAGATCAAATGTAAATTTAGTCACCACCTCTTGGCCTACTTAGAATAATCACCATAAGCACGTAACCCTACCTTTTAGTAGAACGCGATCTATTGTCACTCCAGTGGCTAAGCACTGTGGTTATAGTGGATATCTTAAAATTCAAGTGATTTTCTCATGCCTTCCATTAACATTGGTTGAGGTTAAAACACCTCCTGACCTGAGGATTGTATTAAACACTTTAGAGATGAACTTAACTAGTAACTAGTAGTTAATTTTGAAAGAGAGGAGGAGTGTTAGATTAGGCTAATCTAAAAGCATCATCCGCACAAAAATTCTAGAAAATCAAATTATTGTTGCTTATTAGCCTCAAGGATTATTTGATTATGCCCTTTATTTGTGCATCATTCTAGGAAGTTAGGTTGCATCATTTAGGTTAGTTTTTCCAAAAACAAAAAAAAGAAAGTACTCATTCATTGTATATAAAGATTTTTTCGTTGGATATAAAGATTGATTACAATGGCCTATTAAGAAGGGGATAAATAAAGGATGACTAGTATATTAGATAGGTTATTAGCCTCAAAGCAAGATGCCAAGTCATATCCAAAACCTCAATATAACAATTACTATGCCTATCTAAATCACAATATCCCACTTCTACATGGCCACTTAGCTCTGCATATAATGATTATTATTATGAGTCAATGGATGCACCTTATGCATTCACAAACTTCGCAATAACAACTATCCTAAGACAAATTACCAAGACTATAGTGGATGGGCTAAGTATCATGGACAATCATGGCCTTAGGATTATCAACCATATCAGGTAGAACCAACATGGTCCTACCCTAATCAATCTTACCAGAATTATCAAGAAAATCAAGGATAACCATTAGGCTTCCAACCTAATCAATCCTTTCCCAGTACACCAATGCTGTAGTTGTGATGATCTATGTTTTTAAAATGCTTTTTCATGAATATTTTCAAAAGGTGGCTAACCTTATTTATAAAAACTTTAAAATTTTAAATAGCAAAAACATTTTCTTTGAAATTCATTTATAAAAACCCGAATGTCACTTCCACTCTCGTACATATATACATATTTTGTATATAACATATATTTCGTATGAATTAATCAATAGAAATTCATTTATTGAAAATAAGATCAATCTAGTGATTCACATACACAGCCTTTTATTACGCTAAATGTCCAAAGTACACAAATCCAATTACAATACAAAACTTGCCTTAATTGTGTATAACCTTAATCAACAGTATGGTTGCTGTATTTCCCTATCGTATCCATCTACTCTTGTCTATCTGTATCTGAGATATTGTAAACATTCAAACATTTATAACATCTTAGCAAGCTATGCATGAAGAAGAATTTGGAATTTACAACAATATATAATTCAATAAATCTTTCATACATCCATTATTCATGTCCATCACATTCCATATGAATCAAGTAATTCAATTTTCATGAACCATACTTTGTAAAGTAACTTTATCATATAATTTCTCATGTGAAATCTTCTAAAAATATAAATTCTCCAATAATTCCTAATTATATCATACATATGTAAATGGTTAAAACCATGAAAAATAGTTAATATCTTCAATAATAATAATAACACAATATTCATACCTAAACTATACTGCGTTGAATAATCATCTAGCCTCTGCTAGGAAATATCCCTTCATGGAAAATAGGGGTACTAAGTTTATATAGGGCATCTTATCATGTCATATCATAAGGCATCTCATTGTGTCATACATTATAATGAAAAAATATATAAAGGACAACTATGCTGCAGTTCAATCCATAACAGCACACTTGAATAGCTAGCAAGTACTCCACTGATACCAAGGTGGAAAACACAATATCCATGTACGTATGGGAGGGCCATGGCTGTCACAGTGGCAGCCTTCTCATAATTGCCCCACTCGACTTTTAGCCTCTTTTGAGCACGGTATCTATATCATCATTGATTTTGGAGAGCGGGTGGCCAAACCTTACAACTCTCCTAGCATAGTATTCTCAGACCTATGCCTGTCAAAAACAAAATCCACAGGTCTCCATGCTTGTATGGAAATTAATAGTAATACTATCAAACTATTTGTCTATTTATAAAAATCAAAATTAACATCACCATCCTCATATTTTGGTATATATATACAGAGGATATAATTTTACATCTAAGTTTAAGGATAATCATTTAATGTAAATGAGACCCATGGCCATTAATTTGATATTCGCATATTAAGTTTGCAGATGATTATTTAATGCAAATAATACCCATTTTCATTAATTTGGTATTCATATACTAAGGATGCAATTTCATATCTAAGTTTAGGATAACCATTTAATGTAAATGGTAACCATGTACTAATCATGTAATTTATTAACCTAATTAGATAATGTAATTGCAACACATGCTTTTTAGGTAATAACCACATAATTGTAAGCTTAACATCATTATATCATTCTAATTAAATCATTAGACATTTAATAATTAAATTCTACCAATTTATGATCATTCTACTAGATAAATAATTTCATAACTTTAACTAAGATCATGTTTATCACTAGATCTTGCAATTTAATGAAATGCATTCTTAAGGTTCCACCTACCTCAAATATGATAATTCCACTCCTTAATATATGCAACAATCTTGATTGACATATAATTTAGTACATCTATCAAATCATATATGTATAATGTCATCCCTCAATTCCATATGCACTAGTTTGATCTTTTGATCATCCCTATAGATAAAAATTTGGATGTCTTTCCTTGAACATTTTGATCAAGCATTTAGATCATCTAACTTATTGACCTATATTTGATCTAAAATCTATATCCTTTTTTAAGGGTTTAATCTAAAATTTCTAAATTTATCTTTTATTGTCCTTGATCATCAAGATCTCACCATTGATCTTGCTTGATCATAATCATCTTATTTTAAGGTATTTAATTTAATAAGTCTAAACCTTTTATTGTAATTTATGCTCTTATTATTAATACTCAACCAGTTAGTGTTTTATTGATTGAGAATTGATTTATTTTTCCTAATCTAAACTCCTCATCCTTATTTTAAATTTCACTAATGCTTACTAGTTAGAGTCTACTCTAAAAGTGATTAATACAATCATCATGTAAGGAGGTGTTTAGACCTCAACAAATGGCAATAGAAGGAGAGGAAAAATTACTTGGATTTTGTATACCCCTATAACCACGATGTTTAGAGTCCACATAGTAGCAATAGATCTTATCTTTTACAAGGGTCCTATGAGCTATTTTGCCCTAAGTCCCTTTTCTACTTGATTTTAAACTTATATCCATGAACTTTGATCATGACATTCATGGATGTTTATTATTCTCCTAGGTGGGCTAAGGATATGGTAATGAAATCCATTCCTTATCTTAAAAGAATTATTGTAGCCCTTGCTAGCATTAATTTAATATCATCATTATGCTGCAAATATTCATGAATGTAAATATAAGTTTAGATAAATCAAATATTTATTTCTTTGATAATTTTCTAAGTACATATCTCATTTTTACTTAACATGTATATCTAGCCATTGATTTAATCTAATAAATAGATCTACAATGAAATTAGATGCAAGTAAACTAAAATCTACCAAATTCAATAATCATAAAGTATATTTAAATTTATAATAATGATCCAATGATCAGATCTAATTTTCATACATTAGATCTAGGGTTTTCATCACATTAAGGGTTTAGATCTTAATTTCTCACATTTTAGTGACATCTGACCCATAACTTCATGTTATCTCATAAATAGACCATGGATACATTCAATCCAGATGGTCTAATCATCTTTGATCTAACTGATCCAAGCTATTAGTAAGGTTTTTGGCTATGGATCATCTTAAATAGTGACTAAATCATGAAATTTATGTGTTTAGTAGGTTTTAGACATCAAGAAAAATCCAAAGTCTCTTTCCTATCTCAACTTGGAGTTGTATTGACTTTAGAATTTGAGTTTGAAGTTTTTAGACAGTTTAAATGATTTAGATTTGACCCAATCTATTCTATTCTAATATTTAATTTATATATCAATTATTATTTTTACTATAATAGGTGTTTATGAAGTTTTGGTATGTTTGGAATCCATCGAAAGGATCAGATCAACCTTTTAGATAATTTTGAATGTGTTCTAGCCTTATTAGCATGGTTTTTGGTTATGGATCAACATAAATAGACTAAAATCTGGAATTTTATACGTTCACTACATTTTATTCATCAATAAAAATCCAACAGATCTTTCAAATCTCAATTTGGAGTTGTATTGAGCTTAGAATTGACTTTTGAAGTTTTTAGCTAATTTCAATGGTCTAGATTGATTCAAGACAATCAGAACACTTTTCTTTAGATCAAGGGTCCAGATGGAATAGAAAACTTACTGTGATCACATTTCTTAAGGACTTTTGTCCTCCTAAATCCATTGGATGGCTTAGATTTCCCATCTGAGCCATCCTTGATGGGTTTCCAGGCTTGGCTCATCGGTATTGGTTTCATTGGAAAACCAAGCTAAAAAAAACTAGTCTGGTGGCCCAATAACTTTCAAAAATGAAAAAATATGAAGAGGGGAGTGAGATGGCCTACTTGAAAGTATCCAGAAAAGAAAAATTTGCCAGGAAACAAAAATCCATGCCAAAGAAGATAATAGTATCAGTGATGATATACAGTGCCATTTTTCAATTTCACCAATAGATCTTTCAATAAATATTGGTGAAATGAATATGATGTTATTCTAGAGAGGATTAATGATTTCAATCATCCATTTGAGGTCCATAGTTTCATGTCTAATTCAAAAATAGTTACAAGGTGGAAACCCTTATTCTATTGGGGATGACACTTCCGTGGATATGCCCGATGGATCTAGGAGAATATTCTGTTAGGGCGCTTTTGTGGAAGCTCTTCTAGTGAAGAGAGAGAAGAGACAAAAGAGAGGGAAAAAGAGAGAAAGAGAAGGAGAAACAGGATGGGATCAAAGGGGGAGTTGGGGAATTTTGTTCAGAATTTAATGAAAATTTTTGTGAAAATTTTAGAGCTATTTATAGGCAAATTTTTTATTTTTTGATTATAAATTCCACTATAAATTATTTAATTGGGAGTAGAAATTCCACTACCTCAACTAGCAACTAGGTGCTAGCTAATTCATGCCTTGCACCATTGCTGACTTCACATTCTTACCTAACTTTTGTGGGCCCCTCTAAACTTGAAATTACTATTTTTGCCATTTTAATTTGAAAAATTGAGAAAAATACTAATTTTACATCCAAACTCGGATTTTAGCATACATACAGTCATTGGACTCGATTTTTTTAGTACATTCCAAATATACATGTCTTAACTCCTAATTCTATTTCTATAAAAATGAATTTTCTTGGAACTCAAATTTCTAGTTCCATTTTTAATATTTCAATTTCTTGCTTTCAATAATTCAATTATATTCATAAAAATTACAGTTAATACATTCTTCCCCACTTATAACAATTTTATCCTCAAAATTTAACATAACAACTCACTTATGAGTTTTCATCTCATTTATAGTTTTTCTCACATGGCTTGCCACATAAGGAAACTTCTATTTCCTTTTTATTCATAACTCATATTACGTTTTTCTCAAAGGTAGAAATCACATTTTTGGTTCATTTATTGAAATACATAAATAAAGTCATAAAACACACCTTTGATACTTTAACTAACAAGGCTAATTCATAAACTACTAACCTGATACTATCTAGAATATCAAAAGGTTTAATAACTATTAGACTGAGTTGCCCTTTTGTTCAAATTTCATAGTTCCTTTGACTAGTGTCATCATTTTTACTTCTCATTTTAACTAGTCAGTAATTATAATACTTCATATATTTCTATCCTAAATTCTTTTGTTCACCCCCATTCATTTTCAATAATCTATATCTTTCAAGGTATGTATAGTCCTTTGACCAAGGGTTGAAATATTGTATTGATTTTCAAACAATACAACTAATGTTCTTTGTGACAATCTTCCAATATTTGGAAGTAATTATATCATCTTTGTTCTAGATAGTCATACTTCTTTACCATTTCCTTCTTACTTAAAACGTCCTTTTTATTCATAACACTTAACTTTGTATTCAAACTTAATTTACCTTCCCAAGATGATTTCTGGATAGTGACATAATAGTCTTTCATGTACTCTATCCTCTTTCATTATCTCATAATCATATCAATAACAATCTTATTGAGGTTCTCACAATCAGTGATAATATTTTCTATTGGCACAAGTTATAAATTGTGTATTTGGAAATTTACTTCATGCTTCTTTCATTATTATGATGCATATCCTCTTACTTTTCCATATACTTTATAATCCCTTATCTGAGGCATTTCTTCTAGCTTCTATTGTAAGGTACAACATTGATGTTGTAATTAGTCTCTTAAACCCATAGACTTTTATTCAACGATTCAAATTAATTGTATACTCTTTTTGGTTTATACAATCAAAGGTAGGTTTATACTAGAAGAATCATTTTATGGTATTTTGCAAAACCAAGAAGAGCTATAAATTTCTATGATTGTCGTAGTCACTTCTTAATTCATTACTATCTCCATTTTTGTTGGGTCAACTTCCATACTATCCTTAGAACTTATATGTTACACCCAGGGTTTTTCATGAAGATTTTTTGCGGTTATTTCAAAAGATGACACCTCTAAATTTTTGAAATACAAAAACAACAGAAGGTTTTTCTTTGAAATTCATTTTTTCCAAAAACCCGGATGTCACCTTCATGCTCACACTATACATATATATAGTTTTCTAGAAGATAGAACTTTATTTCTGAAAACAGGACTCATTCAGTGGTTCACTTGTATAACCCCTATAACATTATATTAAATGTCCAATATCACAATTCAAATGACTAACTATACAATACAAAAGCTTTAAATAAAATGTATACTTGTGTGTAGAAGTATGGTTGCTGGATTCCTTTTGTTGTGTACATCTTCTCCTATCTTTCTACATCTGAGATATTGTAAACATAAAACATTTACAATATCTCAGCAAGCTATGCTTGGTAGCGAAGTTTAAGAAGCATGCTAAATCTTAAGATACCTTAATTATTCAATAGTAATTAGAATATTCATTTCCATAGCAATTAGGTTAAATTTAATTTACAATCTGTTTCACGTCTCAATAACCCATTTGTAAGCCAAATATCTACATGTTTTCATCATTATTAATAATTCCATTGATAAATCAGATATCTTTACTTATTATTTATCCTCAAATAAATACTTCAATTCCATGAACCATACTCTGCATACAATTCAAACCCATTCATTAACCCATATGAAAACATATATGAAACTACTCCCTCAATCATATTAATATAGCAATAATACACATATGTCCTGTGTGCAGAATGTACAATGGATACAATATTGTCCTCTTTGGATCCCTCACACTGCCTAACCAGCCTCTTTTGGTAACCCTCAAGGATATGCACCATAGTGCACCAAATATAAGGACTACTATGCATGCAGTCAAAATCCGCACAGCGTGCCCAGATAACTGCTCAATAATCCACCTATACCATCCTCGATGGAAATCACAATATCCATGTCCACATGGGGAGGACCATGGATGTCACAGTGGCAGCCTTCCCATGATTGCCCCACCCGACTTTTTGCAACACATAGTGCATGGTATCCATAACATAATAAATTTCGGAGAGCGGGTGGCCAAACCCTCATAACTCTCCTAGCATAGCATCCCGAGGCCTATGCCTGTCTAAAACAAAACTCTCAGGCCTCTATGCCCAGATGTAAAATAATCATAATAGCAGAAAATTTGCCTGTTCATATATTTCATAACAAGAATAGCATCCTCACTTATTTGGTGATAACCCACCAAGGATGTATCCTATAACCTAACTCATACATCATCAATATTGACATGGTACCCATGTACCATAAACATCATCTCATAATTCACATACATAATGTACAAGGCATAAGCATCAATTATAACATGCAATTCTTTTAATTAACATTATTTCAATTTAAAGCATATCAATCATATAGTCAAGAATAAGATCATGTTAGAACATGCGTCTTATAATTTAAACATACTGTCTTAAATTTTCACCTACCTCATGTGACGCGTTCACCGGATTCCACTAGCTTTAATTGAACTCTTCTTCACGATCGACCTTATACGCTTCAACTCATTGTATGCCTTCCTAACAAGCATTGATGTGAGGATCTTATTTAGGTAAGCTGAAAGCCTAGCAACACTAAGATGTGACCTACTAGATATTATTCAAAGTTTTTCACCCAGATACACAATGACCATAGGCATGCACGAAATGACCAAAGCTGAAATAAGTAAAAGAATAGGACTGATCATCCACACCTGAGTTGCCATTTCAGCTAATTGGAGGCCATTTGGCATAATACTATTCAAAAGAGCATAAAGTGCATCTGCGATGTCAAAAGCCTCCACGGTAATTCTATGTGCAATGTCTCCAACCAAAACCCCGCCACTCCCTTCAAAGAAGCCTAACTCTCTTTGCAATACCCTTCCAAACGAATCCACCCTGATCTTGTACTCCTAGTTCAGGGCCACCTATCAAAGAAACAAAACCCATCTTTGGGAAATCCGTACCCAGCTAATGCAAAAATCGTATTATTCCAAGAAACACATCCCAAACAGACATTTTTCCATCAAAATTTTCAGGCAACTATTCATGCATGCACTATTTCCCTTTTGATCCACCATCATTCTTCATCCGATCACAATGGAAACAAAGGGCTTTTGATCGTGCCCTTCTATAGGTCTAATCCACCGGTCGGATTGGAGATCAAAGCCGCCATCGTCTCTGACGAGCTCTGTTTCTTCGGTGACCTAAAACCCAAAATCCAAGAGAAATAGAGGCAAACGGGTTTTCTATGGTGGCTGACCAGAGGAGGGATGGAGAGATGGTGACCCTAGTGCGATCTCCATCAGGGTTGCCAAGAACCGAATCCAAGCAGTGGGGGTTTGCTAGGTTGTCGGAGAGTAGGGTTCTTGTGTACATGAAGGGGGTTTTCCAAGTAGGAGAGGAACGAGGTCTCACCGGCAAGGAGATCTAATTAGTTGCACATGAGAAGGGGCGAAAAGGGTACAATGCTGGCTCCAGTGGAGAATCAAATGAAGAAGATGCAAGGGTTTTGGCTACGATTCCATCATCGGTGGAAACCGAATAAGACAAGGAAGAGATAGGAGCTTGCTTATGGAAGATCCGAGCAAGGGAAACTTGTTGTGCCAATGGAAGATCGAAGCAGGCAAAAGCCCTAGGTTTTGCAACGTGAGGGGGGGGTGCCAATATCAATTTGGTCCCCTCCTGTTAAATGGTGTTCTTTGTTTTTTTTTTTTTTCTTTCTTTCTTTCTTTTAATTACCATATTGCCCTTGATTTCAAAGGCCCGTAACTTCTTCATACGGGCTCTGTTTTGAGCGTTCTTTGGCTTGTTGGATTCTGTTTTCTGAGCACTATCTAATGGTTTTATTAGTTCCAAATTATACTTCTATAAAGGATATAAATTATTGGGGTTGTTACATTATATGACCCCAAAATTTACTTTCTCTAGTCAAAATTTACACTTACCAGATAGTTTACAAGTTCCAAGAGTGTTTAGCATACTCTATAAATGTTCATGATGTTCTAGAATAAATCCATATGTCATCAGTGAATATAATCACCAATTTATCTAAGAAATCTCACCTTCATTAAATTCATTAATTATCTTAATGGTATAACTCAGAATTTATTTTGAGTTCTCAATGCTATTTTTCATTTCTAACTCACAAGTGATGATAGTAAATTAAAATAAATCATCCTAGTAACATTATTCAACCTTTCATAGTCAATGTATAATCATATTGATCCATCCTTTTTCTTTTACTAAGAGGATTGGTGCCTTCCAAAGTAAATTACTTAATCCAATAACTCCTTTGTCTAATAATCCTTGTAATTGACTCTTTTACATTTTCAAATAAGATGATGTCATTTTCTAAATACAATAGAGATTTTTAATAATTCAATCTCTTATTGGATTGAAAATCTTAAAATTTCCTCAAGATATCTTAGAATTCTCTAATTACATCTTTCTCCACAATCTTGGATTATTCATCATCTATAATCACCACATTTGTCTAAAATGCTTGACATTTATTAAAAATGTGATTATATGCTTGTATTTGTTTATAGGTTCTTATTTCTCATCTATAATGATTATTTCCTCATCAATGTGTAAAATGTATTTCGTTTTAATATAGTCCATAACTATTCCAACATATCATAATCTATCATATCAGTAGGACAAGATCAGTATCCATCTTAATCTTGATAAACTCTTGTGCTGACTCTTCAAGTAAGATATTATACCTAATCTAATTTCTAACTTTGTAAATTCATATTTGTTGCACAAGATGTATAGACAATGATTTCTTTGTAACCCATATCCATCATAGTTTATTTGTTTTTCTTAAAAGGTTTGGGTTTGTATTTTCCCATTTCACTCTCTTTGTCTGATTTATCTTGTAATTTTCCTCAGATTTAAAGGTCATTTCTTCATACTCTAGAACTTGATCATCTATTTATTTATCCTTGTCAAAACTCTTCTCCTTTATTGATTTTAGAAAGAAAATATCCACTATTTACTTGAATTCTTCTCAAGTAATATCATCTCTATTTTGATAATTAGGTACATTTGACCAATTCCAACTAGAATGCTATTTTCTATTTCTTTAGATATATGTGGAAATTCTCACTCTTTTTTCTTTT
Organism: Warburgia ugandensis; assembly: GCA_035236585.1. NCBI lineage: Eukaryota > Viridiplantae > Streptophyta > Magnoliopsida > Canellales > Canellaceae > Warburgia > Warburgia ugandensis. The sequence goes on along the minus strand of CP141133.1, from coordinate 53,654,302 downwards.
TCTTTTTAACTTGAATATCATTACATTACATTACACCATTACATGTTGTAATGTTATTCTTATTACTTGATTCAATGGCTTACTATTCCCTATATTGAAATCAGTAATTTACTAAGTAGTCCTTCTAGTTATTTTACTAGGTGGCACTTACTCATATTTCACTATTCCTACATGAGTTAATTACATAAATTCCTTTTATCCTAATTCTTAACTAATGCTATCCTACTCCTATATTAACTTACTATATCCTACTCTATATTTGGATTGTCATCTTTATATTGGACATATAGGGCTGCAAATGATTGGATGAACTACTCTAATACCAATTACGATGACTCGAGTTTTTAAAACACTTTTTCATGCATATTTTTGAAAGGTGGCTAGCATTATTTGTAAAAAATTTAAAAATTTAAACAGGGAAAACATTTTCTTTGAAATTCATTTTTAAAAACCCGAATGTCACTTCCACTCTCTTACATATACACATATTTTGTATATAACATATATTTTCATTGAATTAATCAATAAAAATTCACTTATTGAAAACAGGATCAATCCAGTGGTTCACATAAATAGCCCTTTATTACATCAAATGTTCAAAGTACACAAATCCAATTACAATGCAAAACTTTCCATAATTGTATATAACCTTGATCAATAGCATGGTTGCTATATTCCCTTGTCATATCCATCTAGTCCTGTTTATCTGTATTTGAGATAATATAAACATTCAAACATTTACAATATCTCAACAAGCTATGCTTGGTAGGGGATTTAAAAAGCATTTGGAATTTACAACAATATATAATTCAATAAATCTTTCATACATACATTATTCATATCCATCACATTCCATATGAATCAAGTAATTCAATTTCCACTAACCATACTTTATAAAGTAACTTTATCATGTAATTTCTTATGTGAAATATTTTATGAATATAAATTCTCCAATAATTCCTATGAAAATTTCTTAATTTCTTCAATAATAATACCACAATATTCATACCCTGACTATGCTGGGTTAAATAATCTATAATAACCCCAATTTTTGTAATTGATTGAGAAAATCAATAAAGTTTGAGTTTTAGATATTTCGGGTTGAAATATTAGGGTTATTTAGAATATACTTTTTATAAAAGTCTAATCAAATAATAAGACATGTAAAATTGAAATTGAACTTAACAAACCCTTCAAAATGACTGTAAGCATGACAAATTCTGAATTTGGATGAGAAATCCTTAAGTTTCTTCATTTCTTGGATAAAAGGGTAAAATAGTAATTTTACCCAAAAATCAAAATATGAGACATCAAAATTTAGAATGTACTGAGAAATATGAATCCAATGCCACTAAGTAAATCCGAGATCATGGGAATAAAATCCAAAATTTTATACATAAATGGCAAAACGGTCTTTTTACACCATGTGAGGCCCACATGGGGCCCACAAGGGACCTAAAAATGAATCTTATGAGCAGCCCACGTGAAGTCATGGGTCAACAAACACCAGCTGGTCTTGGGTAAGAAAAATGGAGCATGGGGAAGAAAATATGGAGCATGGGAGACATTCATGCCATTTAATAATAAAAAAATAAATATTATAATCATGAAAAAAAGACCAAAATGCCTATCAATACAACCCCAAAAACCCTCCAAAAATGCTCACAAAATCTCCATGAAATTTTCTTCACTCTCCCTGAAAAATTAGACCTAGATCCCTCCCCAAAAACCCAAAATTTCCAAGAGATATCTCTCTTTTCAATTTCTTTTTCTTTTTAGATTGGAACAAGAGACCTAAAATCAATTAGGCACTCTGTTCTAGATCTAATTCATCAATTACACCATCCAAAACTTTCCACCATATCTATTCTACAAAACCCCCAAAGCAATTTCAAGATCCAACAGTTCAAACAACGAAAATTTGCAAGAAAGGTGGATTTTAGGCCATATCTTCATCAACAAGGTATTCTTTTTATGTTGGGCATATAACCAAGGTTTTTTCTCCAATCAGGTAGGTGGGAATACTTTCTATAGATGTTTAATACTGGTTTATGTAATTTTTAGTTTACTGTAATTTATTTTGATGATAAAAAAGGTCAAAATAAAGTAATAATAGAACCCTTAATTTAGGACTACAGAGTGCTCAAATAAAAATTCTGACTGCATCAATAGATCTAGAAGGGTCCAAAACCCCTAGGGTAGAATTTTCACAATGATCGGAGACGTTTTGGGCCCTCAATTGAGAGAGGATTGATTGGACGGTCCAAAATGGACTGTCCAATCTCCGGATCTAACAGCGCCCAAGGCACACTTGTGACACATGGTTGGAAACGACACACGTGGAAATGTTCCGTGCGCATGTTGCACGTGGTACGTCATCCCAAGCGAGACAACGGCGTGTCTGTCAAACCAACGAGCAGACGCGGACGATGAACGTCCCGCTCGTCCCGTCCGCTTCCGTGGACGCCCTGTGGGGGTGCTTCCACTGTTCATCACAGCGGACATGCCCAACTAACCGAGCGCGTTCTACCCGACTAATCTTTGCCATCCGTTCCTTAAGCCCAGATCAAATCCAGGCTTTAAGAAGGATTGTGAACTTCCATATCACATTCTAGAGTCATCTGAACTCCAAATTGAGATCGGAAAGAAGCTATGAAAAGCTTGAAACCTCTATTTTCTAATGAAATGATAAAATGAACATAATATTTAGTAAAAATTTCTATATGAAAGAAACAAGTTTCCAATTACCTAGATCTTCAAGATCTGAGATGATTAGATCTTGAAAATATGTTTTAATAATGATATACTATTGAAATAAAGTGATATCTATAGTTTATTTGGACATATCTGAGATATATTAAGGGAACTACCCATTATGGTAGAAAAACCCTAAAAATACAAAGGGACCCACTTGATCGATGAGATCAAGTGTGATCAAATCCTTGGGATGGATAAAATGAATGTTGATATAATGAAATCCAAGAAATCATGGATGGATTATGACAAAAATGGATCAATATGATCTTTGGACCTTAATAAAGAAAATCCCCTAAATATAACTAATACCCTTAATCAAAGGAAAAGATCTAAGATCTAATGGTTGGATCATAAGTAAAGATTTCTAAAAATGTTAATGTAATTAGTTTCATTTTATATAATAGCATTTTAAATATGATTATGTTATAAAGCATGCTAGTATAACATTTAGACTTTAGCATGATATATGATTTCATTGTTATCATAAGGTGCTAGATTTAATTATATTAGGGGCACTTTAGTATGATTTCATGCCATTCTAACTTAGGACCATGCTAGAATTTCATATAAGTTTATACTATAGTATGAGATTATACCTTAAGTCCATGTTAGTTTAAATTGAGTTATTAAGGTATATTAGTTAGAAATCATGTTAGAGTAATTTTAAGTACCTTGTCTCATTATCATTAAGTGTTAAATTATGTAGTTTTATGCTTTGAATTTATAATTCATTTATGGTTAAATGTTATTAGTAGATCTACTTATTATGAGATAAAGAGCATAAAACATCAAAAATGTAATTTAATGAAAAAGTAGAGTTTCATGACACAAATAAGAATGGAGTACTTTGGACTTAATTAGTAAGGGCTATAGTTAGTAGGACAATATAAGGATTATCAAATCCTTTGCCCAAACTAGGAGAAGAATAATAAACCCCATGAATGACATTATAAATATTCATGGACTTAATTAAAATCCATTAGAAAGAGTATTTAGGGTAAACATGCTTATAGGAACCTTATGAAAGGTTGAGCTATGGTCATTCTAGTGAATGATGAATATAGTGGTTAAGGGGGTTATCTAATAGAGCCTCACTCTTTCCCTACCTTCCGTTAACGTTTGTGAGGTCTAAATGCCTCCTTACATGAGGATTGAAGTAACCACTTTGTGTTCACCCATTCAGCTAGTAAGCCTTAGCCAATTGGAAATAAGAGGAGCAGTCTAGATTTAGGCTTGAATAAGTTACCTTCAACCAGCACATTAACTGGTTGAATAACAATAATAATAATAAGAGCATAAAATGTTAGTAAATTACCTAACCCTAATAAAAACAGTAAGTAAGATAAGGATGATGAAACAAGATCCATTAGATCCTAGATGATCAAGAACAATAAGAATAAGAATACTATATTGTACTTAGTATGCATGTTTATTAGTATGCTTGTTATAGTTCGTTAGATTAGATAATCCAAACCCTTGATCAAAGATGATTCAAGGAAGAAAACCAAGATTATCCTCCATAGGGATGATCCAATAACTCAACTTAGATCAAAGAAGAACTAGATGATAGAAGATGTAGGACCTTGATCTTTATCAACATGTGTAGATTATAAATCAATGGATCTATGAAAGATCAAGATCAAGGAGATGGACACACAAAGACTTAGAGATTGAAAAATACTTAGATATGAATGATCTAAAGATCATTCTAAACATCAGATCTAGTGATCAATAGGATTGTTCATAACTTATATATTGACAATATGTATGGATGTATAGATTACATACATTAGTCAGGATCATGGAAGATTGGGGAAAAGAGATCAATCCTTAAAGGTAGGAGGATTTGATGAATGCATTTACATGAGATATACATGATTGTACTCATGATCTTATGTTGACAAGAGTAATGTTAATACTTGTATTAAATCTCTTAAAAACCTTATGATCCAACCAAACACATATAAGATGGTTAAGGACTAAACTATAAGTGAATAGGGAACTAGAAAATATTTTAGCCCTAAGTAAACAGACATATGGTCTGATATATATGAAATCTATTTTACATACAAGCTTGGAGCCTTGTGAGTTTGTTTTAATAGGCATAAGCCTAAGGGAATGCTATTGCTAGAGGAGTTATGAGGGTTTAGCCACTCGCTCCTTGAAATTTGATGATATGATGATACCTTGCCCAAAGAGAGGCTAAAAGTCGGGTGGTGGCAATTATGGGAAGGCCACCACTGTGACAGTCTTGCCCCCCCATATGGGCAGTGACATAATATTTTTCACCGTGGTATCAGTGGTGAACAGGGCAGTTATCCAAGCGCGCTAGTACGGATCAGACTGCAGCATAGCTACCTTTTTTATTATTTTGCACTGTGATGCATATGAGAATAGGCATAGTAAAATGCCTTATGTTATAGCATAATGAAATGCTAGGTAATTGTATAGTACCAATATTTCCCAAGAAGGAAAATTTCCAATATAAGATTAATTGTAATACTAAATTCTCATAATGGAGAGAATTGATCAGCTTAGTTGGGAATGATATTTGACTACTTTCATAAATTTAACTAGTTTACTCATGAAGAGTATGTATGTATATAGATATACATAAATTACAAAGTAAAGAGTAGAGACATGAATGTGTTGAGGGATAATGGGATTATGAAGTATTGGAATTACATTGTCAATTATTATGCTTCTTGAATCCCCAACCAAGCATTGCTTGTTGAGATATTGTAAATGTTGCAATATCTCATATACAGGGAAGGAGAGTTAGGAGCTGAAGACGATAGAAGACTTGAAGAGAATAATCTTCAAGGTATACCCTTGAAGACATGTATTTTTCTTTGTTGAGAGTTTTATTGTATGGTGAGCTTGAGTTTTGGATTATGTAATTTGGACAAGTACTGTAATAGATTTGGCTATATTGTGAACCACTGGATGGATCCTGGAGTTTAATAAAAGTATATTCCTTCAATGGAATTTTATTTTGTACACAAATTGTACTTATGTTATGTATGCAGTGGTGACTTGGGTTTTCAAAACAAGTTCTAAAGAAAAGAATTTTGGCTGTTTTGTTTTGCGAAAAAATTTTACACTCTTAAGGGCCTTGCCTTTCACAATACTTTACAAATCATGTTACAAAAACCAGGGTCGTCACATAATCATCCAGCCTCTACTAGAAAATATCCCGTCATGGGAAATATAGGTACTAAGTTCATACCGGGCTTCTTATCATGTCATTCATAAGGCATCTCATTATGCCATGTATTATAATGCAAAAATACATAAAGGACTACTATGCTATAGTTCAATCCATAACAATGTACCTAAATAACTGCAAAGTACTCCACTGATACCATGTGGAAAACACAATATTCATGTCCATATGGGGGGACCATAACTATCACAGTGGTGAGCTTCCCATAATTGCCCCACTTGACTTTTAGCCTCTTTTTGGCACGGTATCCATAACATCATCAATTTTTTAGAGTGGGTGGCTAAACCCTACAACTCTCCTAGCATAGTCTCCCCAAGCATATGCTTGTCAAAAACAAAATCCATAGGCCTCCATGCTTGTATGGAAATTAATAGTAATACTAGTAGACTATTTGTCTGTTTATAAAAATCTATATTAACATCGCCATCCTCATATTTTGGTATACATATGCTGAGGATACAATTTCACATCAAAGTTTAGGGATAATCATTTAATGTAAATAATACCCATGTCCATTAATTTAATATTCACATATTAAGTTTAGGGATAATCATTTAATGTAAATGATACCCATGTCCATTAATTTGATATTCACACATTAAGTTTAGGGATAATCATTTAATGTAAATGATACCCATTTTCATTAATTTGGTATTCATATACCAAGGATGTAATTTCATATCTAAGTTTAGGAATAACCATTTAATATAAATGGTACACATGTACTAATCATGTAATTTATTACCCTAATTCAATAATTTAATTCAAACACATTCTTTTCAAATAATAACACCATAATTCTAAGCATAACATCATTATATCATTCTAATTAAATCACTAGACATTTAATAATTAAATTTTACCAATTTATGATCATTCTACTTGATAAATAATTTCATAACTTTAACTAAGATCATGTTTATCACATAGATCTTGCAATTTAGTGAAATGCATTATTAAGGTTCCACCTAGCTCAAATATGATAATTACACTCCTTAATATATGCAGCGATCTTAATAGACATATGATACGGTATGTCTGTCAAATCATATATGTATAATGTCATCCTCAATTCCATAAGTACTTGTTGATCTTTTGATCATCCCTAAAGATGATGATTTGGACCTATTTTCTTGAACATTTTGATCAAGGGTTTAGATCATCTAACTTATTGATCTATATTTGATTTAAAGTTTATATCCTATTTCAAGGGTTTAATCTAGAATTTCTAAAATTATCTTTTATTGTCCTTGATCATCAAGATCTCACCATTGATCTTACTTGATCATAATCATCTTATTTAAAGGTTTGTTTGATTTAATAGATCCTAACCTTTGATTTTTATTTATGCTCTTACTATTAATACTTAACTAGTAAGTGTTTTACTGATTAAGACTTGATTTATTTTTCCTAAATCTAGACTGCTCCTTATTTCAAATTTGACTAATGCTTACTAGTCAAAGTCTTCTCTAATAGTGGTTAATACAATTCTCATGTAAGGAGGCATTTAGACCTCAACAAATCTCAAAGCAAGATGAGGGAAAATTGCTTGGATTTTGTATACCCCCTATAATCACTATGTTCAAAGTCCATTAGAGTGGCAATAGATCTTTATCTTTTACAAGGGTCATATGAGCTATTTTACCTTAAGTCCCTTTTCTACTTGATTTTAAAATTATATCCATGAACTTTGATCATGAAATTCCTGGATGTTGATTATTCTCCTAAGTGGGCCAAGGATACGGTGATAAAATCCATTCCTTATCTTAAAAGATTTATTGTAGCCCTTACTAGCATTAATTTAAAATCATCATTATGCTTTAAATGTTCATGAATGTAAATCTAAGTTTAGATAAATCAAATATTTATTTCTTTGATAATTTTCTAAGTACATTTTCACTTTTACTTAACATGTAAATCTAGCCATTAATTTAATCTAATAAATAGATCCACAATGAAATCAGATGTAAGTAAACTAAAATCTACCAAATTCAATAATCACAAAGCATATTTAAAGTTATAATAATGATCTAATGATTAGATCTAATTTTCATGCATTAAATCTGGGTTTTTCATCACATTAAGGGTTCAGATCTTAATTTATCACATCTTAGTAACATCTGACCCATAAATTCATGTTATCTCATAAATATACCATGGATACATTCGATCCAGATGGTTTGATCAATTTTGATATAACTAATCCAAGCTATTAATACGGTTTTTGGCTATGGATCATCTTAAAAAGTGCTTAAATCATAAAATTCATGGGTTCAGTATATTGTAAACTTTAAGAAGAATCCACATATTTTTTCTCATCTCAATTTGGAGTTGTATTGACTTCAAAATTTGAGTTTGAAGTTTTCAAATAGTTGAAACAGTCCAAATTTGATCTAATATGTTCTAGTTCTAATATTGATCTAAATATCCAATGCTTTTACTATAATAGGTGTTTATGAGATTTTTGGATGTTCTGAATCCATCAAACAGATCAAATCAATCTTTTAAGATAATTTTTAATGTGTTCCAACCTTATTAGCATGGTTTTTGGCTATGGATCAACATAAACAGTACTAGAACCTTATTAGCATGGTTTTTGGCTAAGTTCAGTAGATTCTATTCATCAATAAAAATCCAACAGATCTATTAGATCTCAATTTGGAGTTGTATTGAGTTTAGAATTGAACTTTGAAGTCTTCAGCTAATTTCAACGATTTGGATTGATTCAGGACCGCCAGATCAGGGTCCAAATGCAATAGAAAACTTATTGTGATCACGTTTCTTATGGATTTTGGCCTCCTGAATCCATTGGATGGCTCAGATTTCCCATTTGAGTCGTCCTTTATGGTTTCCAGGCTTGGTTCACCCTGCCAGAAAAACTAGTCCAGTGGCCCAATAACTTCCAAAAGTGTCGAAATATGAAAAGGGGAGTGAGATGGCCTACCTAAAAGTATCTAGAAAAGAAAATTTTGCTGAAAAACAAAAATCCATGCTAGAGAAGATAACAGTGCCAGTGATGATATACAGTACCATATTGAAGTGATTTTACTTGCAGATATTTCAATAAATATAGGGTAAATGACTACGTTATTTTGAGTAGGATTAACAATTTGGATCATCCATACTAGGTCTACAATTCATGTTTAATTCAAAAATAGTTACAGGGTAGAAACCCCTGTTCTATTGGGAACGATGCTTCCATGGAAGCGCCCGATGGATCTGGGAGAATATTCCATTGGGGCACTTGTCTGGAAGCTCTTTAATGAAGAGAGAGGAGAGAGAAAATGGGAGAAAGAGAGGAGAAAAGAGAGGGGAAAAGAGAGAAAGAGAAGGAGAAAGAGGATGGGATTAGAGGGGGAGTTGCGGAATTTTGTGAAGAAATTAATGAACATTTTTGTAAAATTTTGGAGATATTTATAGGAAATTTTTTTATTTTATTATAAATCCCACTAGAAATTATTTAATTCAGAGTGGAAATTCCACTACCTCCATTAGCAGCTGGGTGCTAGTTGATTCATGTCTTGTATCATTACTGACTTCACATTCTTACCTAACTTTTGTGGGGCCCCCTTTGAAAAGTGAAATTATCATTTTGCCCTTTTAATTTAAAAAATCGAGAAAATATGAATTTTTCCTCCAAACTTGAATTTTAGCGTACTAATAGTCATTGGACTTGATTTTTTTAGTACATTCCAAATATCCATGTCTTAACTCTTGATTCTATTTCTATAAAAATAGATTTTCTTGGAACTCAAATTTCTAATTCCATTTTCAATATTTCAATTTCTTACTTTCAATAATTCAATTATATTCATAAAAATTGGGGTTGTTACAATAGTAGTATGTGCCTTTTGAGTTGATGTATCTAGTACAAAGGGACCAAGCATTAGACAAGACCTTTGAGTTATTTATGGAATCAACTAAATAATGTAGTGAAGAGATGGTTTGACTTTATGCATTTATAGAAAAGATTGGAGATTTTGAATCAAATGGGAAAAATGAGGAGCCATTTATTATTAATGATAGGATTGAAATTTCATGTGATCACTTTGAGCTTCAAAGTCCCCAACTATCCATGCAAACCTCCAATATAGATATACCCCAAGTAAATTTGAGTCATTGTTATGATTTTGATGAAGAGACTTCCATTGATGAAAAAAATAAAACTATAGAAACATCCAACCTTGATCCACTCAATTTGTGTTCTGATTATTTTTTATGAAATTGATGAAGCAACATACATTGGGGAGGTGAAGGAAATGTTGGAGGTTGTGCCATTAATGAACAATTCTTATGGCAAGCTAGAATACAATGCCTTGTAAAGCCTGATATTCCAATTGAGCCTTATAATGTAGAAGATATACTTGATTGAGACCTATAGACCCTATTTGAGCAATCATTAGATAGTAATTTAGACCCACTCGAAATCTTACCTGTATCTGTAGAACACAAAGGGAAAGAGTCCATGGATGTACTGTCCCTACATTAACCAACTCTAAGGTACATAGTAGAAGATAATTAGGGATTAAGCCAAACCATATCTCTGCCTCTATAAAAACAAGAAGAACCTTTTAAGGAACTACAAAGTCAGCTTATACCCCAATTTTAAGAAAATGTAAGGGAAAAAGAGGAAAAAGATACACTAAATATAATGGTCAATATTATTCTTAAATTTGGTCAAGAAAAAGGACCATCCATCTCCATATGATCCAATAGAATTTAAATTCATGGTAGTTCACATTGTTATAGTGATACCACTGACTAAATTTTCAAGGTGGAGAAATTATATTGATTATTGTACAATTTTGAAGATGGGGGTCATCAGAGTGGTCCCATTCAATTTACAATCGTGATGGTCTACTGTGTTATAATGCTACCATCACCAAAAATTTCATGGTTGAGGAAACACATTGACTATCATGAGATTCTGAAGTGGCATGAGAAATCTTGCCATTTCATTGTCAGGATTAGGAAAACTCAGTACTAGCTAGGTCTAGATTAGGGTACATTAAGATATTTCTGGCTAAAGACATTAAACTTAGTGCTCACAAGGAGGCAACCCAAAGTTTTTTTAGAAAGTCTCAGTGTTCTACATCATCCATATTCATTTTAGGTTCTACTTTTTAAACATTGAGGACAATGTTTCTTTCAAGTTGGTGGGTGTAGAATTCTAGGAAATTCTAGTTTTTTAGATTTTTTCTCTTAATTTTAAAAAAAATGAAAATTTTGAAAATTTTTAGGCCAATTCCTACACTATGATGAGAATTGGATTTTTTGAAGTATAGTCTAAATAACTTTAGCTTATTAATGAAATTGAACATGATTAATTCATCACTGTACTCATTTTCAAAAGTATTCCAAAGCAAAGTCTTAGATCACATTTGTACATGTAGTTGCATATATATAGTCTAAATTGATAAATTGTTATAACTTAGAGATCTTGAAGCAATTCAGAGGAGACCTATAACCTAAGTGAGTTTTAGAGACATTCATTATTTTTTAGAGGTTATAAATGTTCTTAATTTTCTTCATCATGTTTAAATTAAATTTTGATCCCATCAACTCTTAAATTTGGTTAATTACCTGAATTATTAGATTTTTACCTTTAAAATGATAAAAGTTCATTGAATCTGATAGATTATATGAAACCTAGAAAAGGATTTAGGTCATCTTTGTTGTTAACCTAGAAACATAAAGCCTACCCAAAAGAGTATTTTTACTACTAGTTAGCCAATTTGAGCCTTTTATATAACCCTTTTCTTTTGTCACCCAAATTACCTTAACCCATATTAACCTAGTATTATATATCCATTAACTATTTTCTTTGAAAGATATGTTAGAGATGAACAAAGATATAACTTTTAGTTGTAATGAAAATAGAAAAGTGAATATCAAGAAAAGAAATGTTTTTTAAAGAGATTCAAAAGTGTTGAAAAGAAACAAAAAGTGCTAAAAAAGAAAATTAAAAAAAGAAATATTCACTTCAATAAAAGTAATAAAGAATTGCCAACTTTAGAAGACCTCTACTTATTTTTTAAGAAATTTTGAATACCCTTTCTTTGTAACCTGTCCTAAGTCTATGTTTCGTCCCAATTGAGACCTATTTATTTTAGGACAAATATAGTCTTGATGAGGATATGAATGGATAGGATCTAAAAGAGTAGTATATCTAGATATTCGAAGGTAATGGCATGTTATTCTTTCTAAAGGGATTAAAATTAAATTCCTTAGTAACTCCTATTCTTCATGAGTACATGTGAGATAAATTTGTTTTTATTGACTCTACTCATATGCTTAAAAGAGAAATGATTTGAACCTTTATCTGAGAGATTCTAATTTTGAGTATATGACATTAGTAAGGATTGAATTCAAAACATATTTCAGATGGAGTTCAAAAGTTAGAAGTCTTCTTGGAGATAAAGATTATTCTATATGTAGACTATATACTCACACACTCACTCTGAGCTATGAGCTTTATTGAAATATAATTAGCATATGGGTAGGGTTTTGAAATCTTTATTCATTTTTATTAGTATGCTAAAGTTGATAATTTATTGAATATAATTATTTGAGGAAAAATTGGAGTTGACTTGAAAATAATTTTTAAAATTTTGTAATTTGGTTTTTCGTATGTATTGCTTAGGATTAGCAAAATACTAGTTGGAGGGTGTGTTAAGTGTTTAATTTTGGTCAAAATATCCTAAATTTAGCATTCAATTATATCATCTAACTGATCAATTTTGCAATTTTAGCTCCAATTGACCATCCAACCATTGTTTTGCTAAATTTAACAGTCAAATGATCATCAGAGCTAATCAAATGTGTAATGTACAGTTTAGATGATTATAATATGGTCTTTTGTTTTACAGATCAACCAAATTGTAGCTTGGATAGCTCAGATCAAAATCAATGGTGCAGATCATCCTAAAGAACATCACAAGGCAAGATGGGATGGTTTCTAAAAAAGAAAATTGAAGAAAAGGAAACAAATAAATTAGAAGGTGGAGGAAGCTTAATGATTGAAGGAAATTAGGGGTGGAAACAAAAATAGAAGAATATAGTTTATAAGAATGCAATGAAAGCAAGAGGAAGTTCCCCACCATAGGCAGGTAGCTGTAGGAGAGCTACAGGTTGCACCACCTCCCTTTCCCCCCACCCCCCTCTTTCGCTCCCACTCCTCTGCTATCTCTTTCTCACTCGCACTACACCTTCTCTCCTCCCTCCTTGTTTCCCCTGTCTTTTTCACACACTACCTTGTCTATCCTTCTTTCTCCCTCAGTCACCCGCTCCCTCACTCAACCAGCTGGTTCCATCAACGCTACTAGCTAGCAACACCTCTTTTCTTCTCCTTTATCTCACCCTCACCTTTGCTATAACATCATATCTTTAGCTTCTTCATCACTCCTCCTTATCATACCTTGCCTTATTTCTCTACCTCTCTGCTCATCTCCATCTCCATCTCCATCTCCATCTCCTTTTTCCATTAATGACACCCCAGTTCCCCTCGTCCCTCTTCCTTGATCCATCTTGATTTCCAGCAGGAAACCAGAAGTTGACCCCCTCTCTTCTCCTCTTCTCTCCTTCTCTCTCCCACCACTATCTCCCTCTCTTTTTCTCTCATCCCCAGTCCTTCCCTCTATTTTCACCTCAATCACTGCTACCTCAAACTTCTCTCTTTCTATATTTCTTTTCCAATCCATGCCACCCTCTCATTCTCTCTTTCTCTCTCTACTTCCAATAGAACCACACCAGTCCTCCTCACCTCATTTCTTCTTCCATTGTAGGACCTGCAACAGGAAAAGCCAACAAGTCTTGTTCATCACTGGCCTCTCATCTACATCCATGCTCCCCTAGCACTAGCTGACATCTCCTTCTCTCATGCTCGTCTCTGCTTCTGTCACTCCACTAATCTTCTCCTTTGTCATCAACTTATCTTTGCCGACAAGCTCCTATGAGCTCAATAGGAGAAAACCCAATCTAGCTTTTCCTTGTTTTTCCCTGAAGCTCTTCCCCTCCTCTTCTTCTCTTGTCCCGTGCGTCATCTTCCCTATAGGGCAAGTTTCCTGTTTTGGTTGGAAATCAGTTCTTTCCTTAAATTCCTTTTTTTTTGCCCTTAGGTCTTTAATTCTAATTCAATTTGCATCCTTTTTAGCTTATTTTAGTTTTTCTTTATCCTTGTTCTACTTATCCAGGAATTATATAATCCAAATTTGATTTGATTATGGCTTACACTAATCAACAGTTAGCCTTAACAAATAAGATCAATATATTTCATGATCTATTTCACATTAGAATTCAAATTATTTTCTAGATTTTATTCTTAGGACATCTCTTAGCTTATCCAACATCTCTGATCTTTGTTATGAAAATCCAAATATTGAGCTAAGCCGTCCAAAGCCCAAAATTATTCTTTAGCCTAGATCATCAAAATTTTGAGGAATCTAAACAATCCAACCATTTAATCTTTAATCAAGGACATGTTGGAGGGATTGATGAAGGTCAATTGACATTGATGATATTATATTTGAAGAAATTGGCTGTGATTGAGCTAGGAAAGTAGATTTTATGTGTTTTTTTATTAATTTTTTGTCTTTTGTAATTTTCATCAATTAAATAGATTTGAATTTTGATTTCACTGTTAGTTAATTTTTATCATTGTCTTTTATTTTAGACAATTAAATTTTATTTAAAATCCATCTTTTTAAGTCAAGTTCCAGTGGAATTGACTCGTACTTTCATCAACTATACTACAATCGCCCATGCACTTATGGTAAAACAATTAGCAACATCCTAAAAATGTAGTGCCTCCTGCTTGCGTGGTTGTCACCTTCCTAGTGTCTTCCCCCTTCTAATTATACCATGCACCTCATTCACTTGCTAATCCTATATCCCTAATTTCCACCTAACTTTTCTACCTAAGTAATATCTAATTTCCTCTTAGAATAAGATCTCACCAAAGTGAAAATAAAAAACTCTATATAATCCCCATGAATTCCACGTGATATTCAAGTAGGGGGTTTGCTCTACATCCTTGAAAGAAGCACTCCATCCTTGGAGCTTTGGACTTTGGTTTTCTTTGTGGCTGCTTTCTCTTGGATTGTTTTAAGTATTTTCCTTTTCCTTTTGCTCTTCAATTCTAGGTACCTTGTTGTCACTCCTTATTTTCATTGTTAGATTGTTCTTGTTTTGTTCCTTTAATTCCATGCAAATAGAACTAGCTTGTTTTTCTCTTGATCTTTTCTTCAATGTCTTTAGTTTGTCTTACTTATTCTTTCAAGATCTAAGTGACTTCTTCTCTAATAGTGATAGCAAAAAGAAAAAGTAGCTTGAATATCTTGCTTCCCTTCCTTGATTTCCACATTTTTCACTTGATTTTTAGAGCTAGTTTTAAGCATAATTTTCCTTGAATAGTTCCCATAATTCAAGCCCTCTTTTCCCTTGATTCTCCTTTGGGTTTTGCTTACATGTCATCTAAGTTAGTTTAAGGTCATTGAAGTATGTTGAATCTTTGGTTTGAATAAAGTTTTAGCAATGGGAAAAGTGCACAATTTCTTGATTTTGTATACATGTTCATGCACACTCAACTTGATGTATTTTGCCATTCAGTCAATAAAGTTGTTTGAAGATCATTATTGTTTCTTGATTCTAGTAGTAAAGTACTTTAATGCTTGAGTGTTATCTTACATAAAAAGTGCTTATTAAGTTGCTTTCCATGCCTTTCCATTCAAGTTCGTGTTTAATTTTTAGCAATCTATACATCCTATTTGCTTTGATTCCTTAGGAACCAATTTTGATTTTTAGGGTGTTTAGTTAGAGTTTTGATTAGATTCATTTTGGCATGCTTTTGATTCATGAATTTTATCCATTTTCTAACCCATGAACTATGTACACAACTCCATGGGTCATGCACATGGTACTTGGTTTGCTAGCCCTTAATTTTTGCTTAGTTTATTATTTGATCTTAGTTTAGAATTTGATAGTTGCTTGCATCTTGGTTTAGTTTAGAAATTTTCCTTATTTAGATTTAGAAATTTTTATTTTTTGTAAGTTTTTTATTTTAGTTTTAGGAAAATGTTAATTTAGGAAAGTTTCACTTTAGCAACTTTTCTTAACTTTATGTTTCATAGATTCATTCATGCTAGTT
This sequence comes from Warburgia ugandensis, assembly GCA_035236585.1. Classification (NCBI taxonomy): domain Eukaryota; kingdom Viridiplantae; phylum Streptophyta; class Magnoliopsida; order Canellales; family Canellaceae; genus Warburgia; species Warburgia ugandensis. The sequence goes on along the minus strand of CP141133.1, from coordinate 53,638,175 downwards.
TTTCTTTAGTTTCAATTATTGAATGCATGTTAGTTGGGAAAGTTTCTAATTTCATTGAATACCTTTATTTTTAGAAAGTTTCCTTTAGTTGTAGTTTCTAATTTGATGTATGTTTCCAATTCCATGTTGTTTAAATTCCTAGTTTAATCAAAACCCTCTTTCTTTGGCTAAGATAAGCAACTTAAATAAGATCCAATCAATTAACAATTTTGTGAGATTTCTCATGAGATGGACCTCACTCGCGTACATCTACTACAATTGATTCATGCACTTGTGAGTAATTATAAAGTTACATCATCCTTCTTGGATGCTCTTCCTCTACTGAGGATGTGTTCGTGTAGCCCTTGGAGATGGATGAGTTTCCTTTCTTCCTCCCTTATTTCCTTTAGGTTTTGTGTTAAAACAAAGGGTGAGTGCCTCATTTATTGTTGTATGCATCTTTTTAATTACTTCTCCGCATTGAATGCTTTGCATGGATGGAAGTTTCCTTTTCACATGTCCACTTTTCCAATTATCTTTTAGATCACATCCAAGCTCTTATATTTTCTCACTCCGTTTCTTTCTTTCCACTCTAACACGTTGAATACTAGAATGCATAAAAAAAAATGTAGCGTGCTATATTGTTCATGTTGAAATGCTCATGAGGATGGGGGTTAGGGTTGTGAGATGCTTCTCCTCTTTATTTCCATCATTTCCTATCCTTAGGATCATACTTCACCCTAGAATGGATGGATATAAGGTATAAACTCAAATTTATTTATTTTTTTCCACTTCTTCTTTCCCTCTTTTAGCAAAACACATTTTTGCATCCTTGATTCTCTCCTTAGCCCACCAAAAATATCTCCACCTAGAGGATGCTAAGCTTCACTCTCTTGCATGGATCTTTTTTATTGGTCCACCCTAGCATAGGTCATTTCTCATTGGATGCTTTAGGGTAGCCCTAAGTTAGGGTAAATCTTAGCCATTGTTTTTTTAAAAGTATGGATGAATGTAGGCCGTAGATTTTCCATAAATGATTTCTCTCCATTACATGTTTTTCACCTATTATTATCTTATATTTTCTCACGTAAATTGTATTTTTCATGGTGTAGCACTTCCTCATGCATGGCCAAATCATGGATTCCCATGATGGGTCCCATTCTTGAATCAAGTGAGTGAAAGAGGGAGTGGAAGAAGTCTTCATGCGAGCCCTCTCTATTAGTGGGTGCACATGCATATAGAATCCATACATGGGACACCTTGCATGGCATTCAAGGTGGTGGAATGAATGCATGGGACGTTTACCACTATGTCTTTTGGCAGTGATAACCTCTTTTGCATAAATAAGGTTGGTTGCATGCGTGACGTTTCTAACTATTTTGATTATGATAATGGTACCCCCTTGGTATTATGAACTTTGGAACTTCATGATTTATGGAATGTGGGCCCATGATAATGCTCAGATGGCAGATTTGCTCTCCTTTAGGATTTCAAGTGCCAAAAATATGCATTGTTCGCTGTTGTACTCTAATCCCACAAATTGTGAAATAAACCTTAATTAGTGATTTTTAACATAAATCTAGGGTTAAAGGTGCTAAATATAGGAATATCATATGTAATATTTATAAGTCTATTAACATGATTCGTATTAATTAAATGTTCTAGTGGGAAAGCCAAGGTAAGCCAAGTCTAGGCTATGACCAATCAAGTTCGAACCATAACAAGAGAAAAATATGATTGAGGAGACTATGGATGGATAGTACATCCTTGTAGGGAAAGTAATGCGGAAGTTCAGTATAAAGTAGTGGTTTGTTAAGTTAATAGAAACAAGCCAAGGCTAAAAGCCATGAATAGCATGGACTGACAATTCTCTAGCTAATGCCATTAGCATGAATTGTCAATGGGTACCAAACATAAAGAGGAAGAGGCCTATGATACAACAATAACTGAAGAAAAATATACTCTATTCAAGATAGCATATTCGTCAAGATTCTCTACCACATACTAAAAATGAGTATATAGCCAAAAAGGCCTATTTAACAAGTTCAAGAACTACCAAAGAACAATCATTATCAATTGACCCATTCAACAAACATAGTACCTTAAAACAGAATATCAAGTCCTGAAGACAATACTTCATTCTAGTTGAATCACCAAATCAGTCAAAGATCAGAATAGGAAAAAAAAGGGGACAAATATAGAAAAAGAGGGGGGTTGGGTCATGCATGATTGGTTTTTCCATCCACGCACTATCCATAGGGACACTCATACGAAGAGAGAGAGAGAGAGAGAGAGAGAGAGAGAGAGAGAGAGAGAGAGAGAGAGAGAGAGAGAGAGAGAGAGAGAGAGAGAGAGAGAGAGAGAGAGAGCTTTTTTGATCATGTACGATCGACAAGGGGAGAGAGAGAGAGGGGGATGGAGGAGGGGGTTGAGCACACAGTTGGTTTTATTGACCATGCACAATCGACGAGGATAGAGAGAGATGGTGAGGGGTTTGTGCATACAACTGGTTTTTCTGATTGTGCATGACTAACGGGGTTAGAGAGGGAGATAGCAAAGGGGGTCCTACTTGAACAGGACAGAAACAGAGAGATGGGGGAGGGTGGTGCACACGTCTAATTTTTCCAGCCATGAGTGATCCATTGATCGAATGAGATCAAGAGAGAGATAGAGAGGAGATTTACGTCGTGGCCGGCGAACACATAGGAGCTATTTTGCAGAGGCACGACACTATTGCAACTTGGGTTTCTAGAAATAGGTTTTCATCAAATCCTTTAAAAATGGTCTAGATCAATCCTTAAAATTTTCTTAAAAATCTTTTAAAAATATGTAATATATGTAAATATCAATTTACAATGGATTAATAAATACAATTACAAAAAGTAGGATAAATTTTTTCTCTTTATCTTATATTGATTTCTCATTTTTTGAACACTCTTTAAGATTATCAGGAAAAAACAATCCATTTGGATGATGCAAGAGAGTGCGAGAAAGAGAGGGAAGATACTTAAGGATGGAGCATCACCTATGTGATGATACTAATTAGTTGAAATAGAATTCCATTCAAGGATGGGTTGATTTGCAATAAGAGTTGAATGATGAGTATGGGGATAAAGGGAACTTAGGGACAAGAAGCTTACTGATGATTTCATAGTGCATAATTACAATTAGATTACAAATAGGAAGATTTGTTATTCAATTTGGGTACAATTGAAAACCAACTTGTGATAGGGTACAATTGAAACCACCTTGGAAAATGGGGGTTTTAATTGAAGATTTTGATATGCCTGGCCATCGATAGACCAGCCATCATGTGTTGTACTTGGATGGTGGCAGCTGGTTTCATGCATGAGGACAGCTGGCCATCTCTCATGCAAAATAGAAAGTATAAATGGGTAACATTGCTGGGCATGAGGATTTCTTTCTAGCCCATGCGTCCAACCTATTGAATGGGAGGAGGGAGTGTTGCAGCAGGGAGGACTGGAGAAAATAGGGAACTCTTGGGGTTTTCAGGCAGGTGAGGAAGGAGGAGAACCAATTGAGTTTGGTGGAGTTTACTTGTGATCTTACAAGGAATTCCAGCTGGAAGACATAGCCAAGGAAGCTAGATGTCTTCCACTTTGGGGCAGAGATTTGTAGCAAGGGATGCTGCCGTGGAAAACCTGGGAAAACCAACGAAAACCACTTTGAAACAAGCAAGAAAAGAGGGCATATCAGCAGCTTAAATTTGGAAGAAGAGAGGTGGAGCATTGGAGGCAGAAGCAAGGAGAACTTGAGCTACATTTGAAGCTAGAAGAGAGGCACGCCCAAGGCTGAAGATGTGCCGCTGTGTGTAGCTCTCTTGTAGCTGTAATAGCAAAGATTTGAAACCTGAATTTTTAGGTGGAAGGCATAGGTAGTTGGTTAATTGTCGCCTTGTTACATCATGTTTATACATCTGAATTTTGCTTACTGTTAGGAGTGAAATCTTTTCATGATTATTACTCCATATTTATTACTTTCATATTGAATATCAATAGCTTCATTCTTTTCTTCCCAAAAATTGCACAAAAGTTTGATTCAATAGAGTCACATTTTTTAATTGAATTGAACTACTCTAATTGGACTGCCATATGATTACTGATTGTGCAAGATTTTTGGCAGTAAACCACTGCCATTATCCATCTTCTTAAAGAAACATTTTTCTGTTAAAACAGTAGTAAATAAATAACTTTTATGATACTTTATTTGGACTGAAAACTAATGCAAAAACATAGTGCCATGCAATGGTGGAAAGGATGCTTACTGATGGAGAAACCAGCTGAGGTACATTTGCTGTTGGGGGTCATTTGGCCATTGATTGAATGATAAAATGTATGGATTCTCTGTGAGATTAGTTAGCAAAGGATATCATTATCAGTTATCTAAAGTTCCATGATTGTAACCTTTGAAAACAAGGTGAGATGTTGGAGTACCCAGCTGGAATTTCCACTAGGGTGGTATTTTGAGTTCATGGCCCTTGGCCTTTCATAAAGTAGAAATTTAATGGAAGTTTTTGAGGTTTTTTTACTGCCAACTAATCATGCTATCATTTGGTTAAAGTATCAGGAAAGAAATGGATGGATAGAATAAGGTTCTGCCCATGTTAAGTGGATTGGGCGGAATCATGCCCACTGGAATTTCTAGCAGGGATGTACTTTGTGTTGTAATTGTTTAGCACGTGGTTGAATGTGGCAATATATGCCATATCTTAGGAAAATTGTTTCAAACTGATAACACTATTAGTTGGCCATGTTCCATGATTGGAATGGAGGGAATTGATAATGAAATGAGTAAGATAAGGAGGTCTTAGTGAATTATCCCTGTAGGAATTACCAGCAGGGATACACTTTGTCTAGAACTAAAACTAAGTTCTGGGTGGATAAATGGATGAAAATATGCTTGGTCATGCTGCTAAACCATAAAAGGAAGTCTATTGACAATATGGAGTATAAGTCTACTCAAAATGGTAGCTTAAGCAAGGATCAACACTACTTAAAATTGTGAACCTGAAAGGGGCAAAGGCTAGACAACCAACTAGACCCATGATGAATGTTAAAACCTATAACTATTGGCAATAAAATAGACATTAAAACTCCTGGAAATGGAGTGTGCACATCAGTACCTAAACATGATGGTTTCAACTTGCTCGAAATAGCATTTGAATAAGGATGGAGATGAAGGGAATGGTGGCAAAAAAATTGAAAATGTAATACAGGTGGAACAGAAATTCCAGCAGGAACTGTGTTTAAACCTAGACCTAATTGACATAGTAAATGAAGTCAAAACAAGCAAAAATTTAGCGTGCATGTGATAAACACTATTATTGCATTCTAACATGAACTCTAGTAAGTTTCAACATAGATTTCAAGGAAAAAGGGGGCTTAAGTGTGTAGGGAATGGTAGTGACCTGCAGGAAAAACCAGCTGGCCTGCTATGTCATTTACCTAAGAGTTGGGGCATGAAAACACTACAAAACAGTAGCCAATTCACATTGTAAGTGACCTAAGGTGTTTACCTATGCATTTAATTGAGACTACCACAGTCTAGCCATGGAGCCTTAGCCTATGGAAGTAGGTATTTGAGGGTGAACCCAACCTAGGTGTGAAGAAAGCGAGTAGTGTGCTAGAAACTTACTCTCCTCTTGATGTAGCTAAGTGGCTAATCCTAGGCTGGTCACTAATATTTGGATTTCAAGTAAGGAAGATGATTCTAAGCTAGATAGTAACCTATAGCACACTTGGTTGGAAAGTGGAAATGTTAGAACCTTAAGTTCTACTTTGATTGGAAACATGCCTCTATGTAAGAGGACATGTTAACATCTTAAATCTCAGCCATGTGTATGCTTCAACAACTAATTTGAAATCCACCTTTTAACTCCTAAATAACACCCAAAACCAGAAGGTACAACAAAACTATCCAACTTACAAGTCCAACTTGCACCCTTGAATTATAGGAATAACCTACCCTATGGTTACCTTAAAAAGCCATTAATTGGAAGAATGCTTTGACCCCAAGTAGGTGACTAATGTAAGGCTATAGGAGCCTTATATCCTACGGATTATACATAGGAAATGGAAGAGGAAGGAATCATCAAAGGATAATTAGGTTCTTCAAAACTTAATGAAATGGCAAAACAATACCCTAAAGGAGACTAATAACTTAAAACAGTGGTCCAAGAATGGTATATGACTATACCTAGTTCTTTAACTAAGGTACTATGAATGAAAAGATATTCACCTTCTAAAGGAAGATTAAACCTTTAATTGTAACTAAGACTATGACATAAGCCACCATAAGCAATAAAGTACTAAGTACATGGAATTTAAAGGACTAATGGATTCACTCGTGGCATTGACTTACTTTTGTACTTTGTACTATGGTTTTTCATCGATGTTTTAAGTAAGCATTCTAAGAGTATTTGTAAGCCTTGATGGATATGGATTTGTTGGCATTTTAGGCAAGCACTTTATGAGCAGCTGTAAGCCTTGTGGATATGATTTTTGTCAATGCTTTAGGCAAGCGATCTATGAGTAGCTATAAGCTTTAGTGGATGTGGTTTCACCAATGTTTTAGGTAGGAAATCCCTAAGTAACTGTAACTTTTATAGATGTAGTTTTGATAGGTTCTCTACAAGTACTTTAAGACTTGGAGGCATGCATGCTTGGGACGGTAGTAAGACCTGGAGGCAGAAGTAAGATCGAAGGCAAGCATGCTACGTACCACATTAAGTCCTAAAGACCTTATGCCAGAAAGTGTGGTCAACCACTGACTTTTGAGATGATATTGATACTAGCCCTATAATGGAGATGATAAGCAATAAGATTAGCTTCACGTGGGATTCCCCACGAGGTCCTGTGAGTTTTAAACTATGTTGTATCCATGAGTCAGGCTATGGAAGTTGCTTGGGTGATAGTAGGGCCCTATGAGCATAGGAGCCTAGGTATGGATATTTGGGACATGTTGGACATGTTAGTCACTCTCAAGAGTATAGACTTGATGTCCCTAATGGTAGGACTGTATGCTATTCCTAATGGTAGGATGGTATGCCATTATGGTTCTGATTGGTCCGCTTTTCAATTGCAACGTGGGTATGGATTTCATATTTGACAGCTGTGCACATGAATTATTAGATTAACAATGGTTTACTGAGTCAATGATTTATCGATTGTTGGTTCACGCATAACCTGGTTTTTATAGTCTTTTCATGTTATTTGCTTCTTGCATATTTTCACTTAATCTTATGATTGGATATTTGGCGCATTCGTGAAACAAAACCTAAGTTATGCCAATCTTAAGCGTTTGTAGTTAACTACTTATGTATGTATGTATGTGTGTATATATATATATATATATATATCTGTATGTATATGTATATGTTATAGTACTGGCTGCCATACTTTAATGGGTTGGCTTATATTAGCTTTCTTCCACAAGCCATTGATATGCTTATCCCCTGCAGCTAACATTTTTCATGTGATATTTTAGGGAGACTCACCACGAAAGACAGGGGAAAGGTGAAAGCTTTGATCTCATCTTAGATGTATGGTCAAGATACCCTTTGTGAGCTTATTTGGTAGATTCGATGTATATTGGTTCATTTTGGGTTGTACATAGCTTACTTTTATTGACACTTGAATAGTTGTAAAACTTTAAATGGACTATTTGATCATATTGATGGATGTGTCATCCTATACGTGACCAATATTGATCGTACTTCTATCCATCTTCAGGTTAGATAATTATTTTATTGATATGTGGAAGTTTTAGGAAGTAACACCTAGTCTAAAATTGGAATATTTCACGAAATACATTTATTATCACTCCGTGGATTTTTTAAAAACAAGGAAATTTTGGCTGCATTTCAATACAAAATTGATAAATGTTTTAGTAAAAACATGACGTTATAGTTTTTGGTATCAAAGTGATAAGTGTTTAAATTTGTATAAAAACCACTACCCATGTGTTATAACTTATAGGGGGTAATATAGGATTTTTGACCAAAATTCGTAACATATGCATTTCTCACCAAAAAGACAAAAAATTTAAAATTTTGTAGGTCTAGAGGCTAATACAAGGTAAATACATGATTAATTATATTTTTCTAAGATTTATTTAGATTTTTTCACTTTTTGTAGGAAGCGAGATGATGATCTGACAACCGAGATCGATCAAAAAGAAAATGGAAGATCAAGATTGAAAGATCGAGTCAAGACCTAAAATCATCAATCTAAAATGAGATAAACATCAATATCATCTTTAGGACAAGCAACAGATGCAACTAAAGGATTCAAAGGTGGCCAAAGTGGGCCCATGCACAAGCCATACAAAGTCCACCACTTTTGCATGGGTTTCACTTAAGCCACATAGCCATATTCAAGCCATGAATAAGAGGACAAGCTAAGTAGCCTAGTCAGCCACCAAAGCCAAGAATTGAGTCATCAATAAGTCAAGAAATTTATATAAGTCAGCCATGAAGCCAAGTCAATGGAGCTCTTAAAGTGAGCCATCAAAGTCGCATAAGCCAAGCTACACGAAAGGTCATGATTGGAGGTGAATCCAAAGAATTAAACTTGGAATTTATAGGGTTATTTTAAAGATAATTAAGAGAAATTCACTACAAAAAGGTGGCATGTGAACCAATAGGAAGATATCTCTCCATTTTTATGTTTTTAATGATTTTTCACTTTTTTCTCACTTTTCGCCTCACTTTTCAGCAAAGAATCCTAACTTTCTAAACTCTCCTACCTTCCATTCCAACTATCCAACCAATCCTATCTCCATCCTAAACTAGCCAATCACCTTTTTCCACCTTGGCCCTCCTTTCTTTTCCATCCCATCACATTCACCATCCAATTTTAATCCAAGGACTGCTATTATTTTCATTAACCATAAGGGAGTGATGCTTTTTTTAGAATAATGATGTCTAACTTTCTAAACTCTCCCACCTTCCATTACAACTATCCAACCAATCCTATCTCCATCCTAAACTAATCAATCACCTTTTTCCACCTTAGCCCTCCTTTCTTTTCCATCCCATCACATCCACCTCTAATCTTAATCCAAGGACTGCTATTATTTTCATTAACCATAAGGGAGTGATGCTTTTTTTACAATAATGATGTCCCCCCTCCATTGGTTGGATCAACCCCAAGTTGCCACATCTCCCCTTACATCTCATTCTTTGATCTCTTTCCTCTTTACTACCCAAACATTTCAAATGATTTTTCCCATTACTTACCTCTTTTCCACATGAAATTCTTCAAGGAAAGGAGTTCCACCCCTAGATCCTAAAAGGAAGAAGTTGAAGATGATTTTGTTATTTCTTTCCTATTTGCAAATGAATATGGATATGTATATTAGTTTGTAAGTAAGAAATGAAAATCATCTCTAGCTTCTTAGAAGGATGGCTACCCTAACATGACATGAATTGAAAACTAATATTCCCTCAGGCTAGGTCATCCCCCATAAGTGACATGCTCTATCAGATCTCAGGTGCGGTGAAAAATGGGCAAGAGTTGTGTTGTTGTTTTAATTAAAACTCACAAGTGCACAAATCATTTGCAATATAGCACACTAGTGAGGCTGATCCCATATGGAGTTGAACTAATGTGATGCTAGTGGTTCCCACTTTAAACTATCTAACCTAGCCAAAATTTAAGTGGTTTGTTTTACCTAAATTAAGAATGAAAATTAAAATATGAAACTAGAAACTAAGTAAAAACAAGAAATGAAAACTATGCAAAAACAGGAAACATGATAAATGGAAAACTTTCCTGAAACATGCACTTTCTAAAATTAAAACTTTGCTAAATTAAAAACTTCTAATTTTATGACTATCCTAATGAACAAGTTTCCTAAAATTCAATTTAGAAACTTTCCTAATCTACTTTCCTAAATATGAAATTAACAACTAATCTAATGAAAGCATGCTTTAAGAAACTACTTTCATAATTATGCAAAACTAAGAAAAGTAAGCAGCCAAATCAACTATTTTAACAAGTATGACAAATTTGATTACTTTCCCACTAATTAAGATGCAAAATAATGGAATCTAACTATATCCAAACTAGAAAAATAAATGAAAGCAATCACAACAATGATGAAAGGAAAACTACCCAATTAACATACCTGTAACTATAAAATGGTATGCATGATTCATTGGATAGGAGTGGATTTAATCAACTCTATTGAAAACCTAAGCATGAAATTCTATTTCTAATAGTAACTAAGGTATCTAACAATCTAAGTGGGCTCTTGAAAGTCAAGTAAACAGATTTTATAGTGTTGGAAATTGACATACGCCATTCATGCAAAGAAATTCCAGAAGTGATGTGATTACAACATTCAATGACTATTACATATAAAACATGGAATTAATGGCTTCTAAGTGCTTTCAAACATTCAAAAAAAAAGTTAACTTACTTTGAGACACAAACATGAATTGAAAATTTCACTTATCTCATTGAATCCCATCCAAAAAGTTATCAACATAAAATTCCACACATGTAATCCAAATCTAAAAATTAGATGATATTACAATGATGTTCACTTAATCTAAATCACTCCTCAATTAGAAGCTATACTCTTCTTCAATTGTTCCAACATTCGCTCATGAAAAAATATGCTTGAACTCAAGGGAGAATCCTATGCAAAATTAAGGCAACAATCAATGGAACTTAAGCAACCAAAGTTGGAAATTGAAGAGGGCTAAAAGAGAAATAAGATGCAATGAAAGCTAAGGAACAAGACTAGATTTAAAATGACTTCCCTTGGCTGTCACTCCAAGGAAAAACCAAACTTGAATCTTAGTTTAAAAATAAAGGAAGAAAAAGAAAAATAAGGCAAAAGATGGCATGAATAACACTAAGATCAAGAAAGAGAAGAGGGGAAATGAGCCAACCTTGGAAAGAGAAGCAAATGGCCTAAAATTAGGTATGAAATAGCTTGAAGAAGTGCCTCCCAGCTTATGAAAATAGTAAATTTACATAAACAACAGAAATCCAAATCAAAAGAGAGCAATTGATGTCCTAGGCAGAGGATGTCTCCTTCCCAATGGGGGAGGCATTTTTTTCCTCTTGTAAGAATCCCCCCCCCCCCCCACCCCTTTTTTTGCTGGGTTTTTATAAAACTTCTCCTATTTTTTCTAGGGTACCTAATACTAATGTGTGGTGGGGATTAAAGAAGAGCAAATTAAAGGACTAGGATGGGGGAAAGAAGGCAAACATCAAATAGGAAAGTGGGTAGGAAGGAGGGCTATCTTAAGGTGGGATTTATGATTTATGTGGGAGACACCACCTTTCTAGGAAGGGGCATCCTCCTTCCAAAAATTGTTGAACTCCTACTTTTTAGCAAAGTAGGTGGGCATGGGTTAGGAAAGAGATGTGATATGTTAGGTGGAGCTATTTGGTTGGTTGGGAAGTTTCCTAAGAGGTGGAAGGAGTGAGAGTTTTGAAAATTCATAGTGATTCTTAAGGTGTGGTAAAAATTAAGGAAAAAGTGGGGAAAAGTGAGAAAAACTCTAAAAATTGATAGCTCTTATCCCATTGGCCTACATGCCCCCTTATTTTAATAGATTTTCCATGAATTATCTTCAAAATAACTCATGGATAACTCTCTTGAATCTCCTCCAATCCTAACCTTCCATTTAGCTTAGCTTGATGGCTTAGATGGCTAACTTTGAAGGATTTATTAGGTAAGCTCATGGCTGGTTTAGGAAGCTTCCTTGGCTTGTTTTCTTGGTGTCAACATTTGGCTTGAGTGGCTTTGTATGGTTTGGCTTGAAGTCCTTAGCTTACCACCTTTTTTCATCGCTTATATGGCTAAGGTGGCTTAAGTGGCTTCTATGCAAAGGTGGTGGGAATGCATGGCCTACTTCATGGACCTGCTTTATCCATCTTTAGCTCCTTTAATCACATTCATTACTAGTCCACATGATGATCTTGGCCTTTGGTTTATGTTGAAGTGATAAATTTGAGGCTTTGACTCAATCTTTTGATCTTGATCTTTAATTTCATCCTAATCAATCTCAACCATTGGATCACCATCTTACTTCCTACAAAAAAATTAAAAATCCTAATTAAATCCTAGAAAAACATAATTAATCAATATTTACCTTAGACTAGCTTCTAGACCTACAAAATAATAAAATTTTGCTTCATTAGCTAAAGAATGCATGTGTTATAAATTTTGATCTAAAAATCCTAATTTAACACTATAAGTTGTAACACATGAGTACTAATTGGGTGGTTTTTATGCAAAATTAAACACTTATTAGGTTGCTAGGGTATTCCCCCAAAAGTGACTCACTACATAGGATCCTGGGTGTAGTGGAAAATGGGCAAGGGCTGCTTGAGCATTCCCTCAAAATTAATGTATTACATCAAAACCTAGGTGTAGTGAAAAGTGGGCATGGGCTAATGCCATGGAGGTTGAGAAGTGTGCAAATAAATAGGGTACATCAAGAGCATAGGATTTGTATCGCCACATGGAATATATGGACATTGACAAGTAAGAGTTTGGAGTTAGTAAATACGATAAAACATAGGAGAGTTAACATCACTTGTATCTAAGAAACTAAGTGGAAAGGGGCTAAAGTTAGAGAAATAGATGGGTACAAACTATGGTGCATGAAAAAGGATGATAACAAAAATGGCGTAGAAATAATAGTGGATAAATAATTAAAGGATAAAGTTGTGGACATTAAAGGAATCAATGATGGCATTATAATAATAAAACTTGTTCTTAGAGAGCATATCATAAATGTTATAAGTGCATATGTGCTACAAGTAGGGTTAGAAGATATAATAAAGAGAAAGTTTTGGGAACCTATGGAGGGAGTCATGCAACAAATTCCAACACTAAGGGGATATTTATAGGAGCATACTTAAATAGTCATGTAGGAAAAGAAAAGGAAGGATATGATAGGATACATGGAGGGTATGGTATAAAGAGAACAAAATGAGATGGGGGAAACTATCCCCAATTTTGCTTCGTCATAGAACCTGGCCATTGCAAACACCTTCTTTAAGAAGACGGATATATACTTAATAACCTTTAAAAGTGGACTTCATAAAATCCAAATAGACTTTTTTCTAATTTGGAATACTGAAAGGCCATGTGTAAGGATTGTAAGGTGATAACCAATGAGAATTTAACATCATAACATAGGATACTGGTTATGGATATCTATATTCAAAGATGGAAGAAAGGAAATGAACTTAACAAGTATCCAAAAACTAAGTGGTGGAACTTAAAAGCAAAGAAAATAACCTCATTCACAAATAAGTTGATAGTAGAAGGAAACTGGAACTATGAAACAGAAGTAAACACCATGTGGACTAATATGGCTAAGTCCATTAAGAAAGTGGTTAAAGATGTCTTATGAGTATCTAAATGTAAAAGGCAATTAGTAAAGGAAACATGGTGGTGGAGTGAAACAGTGCAAAAAGTTATTAAAGAAAAATGGGTGTGTTTTAAAGCATAGCAAAAGACTAGAAATAATGAAAACAATGAACAATATAAGAATGCTAAAACGGTTACTAAGAGAATAGTAATTGAGGTTAAACTTAAGCCATATGATGACATCTATAATAGACTAGGAACAAGGGAAGGTGTGAAATATATATTTAAACTTGCAAAAATAAGATAATAGAAGGGTAAGGACTTAGATCATGTTAGGTGCATTAGAAGTGAGGATCAAAGGGTACTAGTTGAAGATGACAGATCAAACAAAGGTGGGAAACTTAATTTCAAAAATTGTTAAATGATAATGGCTCTGAGAATATAGGGATTGAAAATACTGTGGACCTAAATAACATTGGACATTATAGATATGAACGTAGGATTAAAATACCTAAAGTGAAGGAGGCCTTGAAAAAGATGAAATTAAGAAAGGCCATAGGGCTCGATAGTATACCAGTAGAGGTTTGGAAGCATATGGGAGATAATGGAGTAGTTTGGTTGACTAAGTTGTTTAACAAGATTATAAAATCAAAGAAAATATTGGATGAATGGAGGAAAAGCTCTATTGTACCAATTTATAAGAAAAAGGAGACATATTGTGCTACACTAATTACCGGGGTATCAAACTTATGAGCCACAGTATGAAACATTTTGAAAGAGTGATTGAGAAGAGGCTATGGCATGAAACAAGTGTATCAAAAAACCAGTTTGGTTTCATGCCTGGGAGGTTTACCATGGAAGCTATTGTCTTACTAAGACAATTGATAGAGAAATATAAGGAGAGGAGGAAAGATCTCCACATGGTCTTTATCAACTTAAAGAAAGCTTATGATAGAGTCCTTATAGAATTAATATGGGGGGTGTTGGGTGAGAAAGGGGTTTGAGTTGGAATACAGACATAATTAAAGATATGTATGAGGGAGTTATAACATATGTTAAGAACACTAGTGGTGAGACTGGTAATTTTCCTATCACTGTAGGATTGCATCAAGAGTCAACATTGAGCCCATACCTTTTCACGTTGGTTATAAATGAGCTAACAAAACATCTGCATGAGAAGATTCCATGATGCGTGCTATTTGTAGATGATATAGTCTTACTTGATGAGACAAGGGAGGGTGTAAATACAAAGCTGAAGTTATGGAGAGAAACATTAGAATATAAACAATTTAAAATCACTTGAACTAAAATAGAATATATGGAATGCAATTTTAGCAAGGAGAGTAGGAGTGGAATACCAATTAAGATTGATAACTAAGAAGTCTTTGTAAAAAACAACTTTTGGTACTTGGGATCAATGATTCATGAGAGTGGAGAGATTAAGAGGGAGGTTACCTAGAGAATCCAAGCAAGTTGGAACAAATCGAGATGTGCATCTGTAGTTTTGTGTGATCACTGAGTGCCACTCAAACTAAAAGAAAAATCTTATAGGATGCCTATAAGGTTGGCCATGCTCTATGGATCAAAGTGTTAGGCAGTTAAGGAACATCATGTTCATAGGATGAGCATTGTGGAAATAAGGATGTTGAGATGGATGAATGAAAAGACAAGAAATGGAAGAATTATAAATGTAAACATTAGAGGAAACTTAGGGGTAGCACCAATAGGTAATAAGATGAGGAAGATTAGACTTAGATGGTTTGTACATGTCCAACGGAGACTGAAAATGGCACAAATCAGAAGGAGTAAGGAAGTGCAAGTAGAATGTTCTAAAAGGGCAAGGTGAAGCCCCAAAAGAAAGTGGATAGAAGTGGTGAGAAAAAGATTTAAAAACTTTGGAACTAAATGAAGCCATAGTACTTAATATAGAGGAATGGGGAAATAGGATTCATGTTGTCGACCCCAAATTAGGACAAGGTCTTGATGATGACGATATAGTTTAGTTTTCTAAAAAAATTAAATTAAAAATTTTTGTTGTATGCATTGGGTATGGGACAAAACCAGAAGGTTAGTCAAACCAATACAACACAACATTTAACCAAATTAGTTGCCCACAATGTCATACCAAGTTGATCAAGGGATAAATTAATCTATCAGAAATAACAGAGATGAAATTAATCCTCAAATTGTCTTTAACAATGGACTACTACCTCACATGGATGATGAAGGTCTTCCACCATGGAGTAATCCACCACCATATAGAGATTTGAGAAGGAATCAACAAAGGAAATGAGATTTAAATAGTCAACATTAGAATAGTTGGAATAACCAATGTCCTAATGGGAGAATATTATGAGATTACCTTTAGCCTACTTGTATCCACACACCATCATATGTCATTTTACCTCAGAATGCTGGTGTGATTAATTTAAAGATAGAAGTAATTCAATTATTTCTTAAATTTCATGGGCTGGACGATAAGAGTCCTCCCTACACTTGAAAGAATTTTATTAAGTGTGCACAACACAATGCATACAAAACATTGATTAGATACTATAAAGCTCAAGCTATTTTCATTTTACCTAAAGGAGAAAGCTAAGATGTGGTTTAATGCATTGCTAGCAGGTTCAATACAAACCTGGTAAGACAAGACAAGGGAGTTCTTGAAAAAGTTCTTCCTGACCCTTAAAACCAATACTCTTTGTCAAAAGATCATGAACTTTACCCAGATAACTTCTACCATTGTTGAAACTATTTAAGGATCTGTTGTTGATATGTCTGCTTCATGGATAAGAACCTTGGGGCATTATCAACTTCTTTTATAGAGGACTAAATTATGAAATGCGTCAATTTTTAAAAACAATGTGCAACGGTAACTTTTTGAACAAACAAATAGAAGAGGCATAAGAGTACTTGGAATGGTTAGCCAAGAGTGCTCAAATGTGGGCAGATTTAGAGAAAGTGGATCACCTAGATGGGACAAAGCCCACCAAATCTTTTAAGGGAGACATCTATTCCACAAATGAAAAAGATGACCTAAACACAAAGATAGCTTCCCTAGTTAGAAAAGTAGAGGACATAGAAATGGGAAAAGCTACCTATAAGAAGGTTGAACATGTATGTGGTATTTGTGAAAGTACTGCACACCCTTCTTAAGAGTACCCTACAATCTCATTCCAAGATGTGTTTCATGAACAAACAAATGCCTTAAATTTATTTAAACAACCATTTTCCCCATACAACCCCAATTGGAGGAATCATCCCAACTATACTTGGTGAAATAGACCAAATGCTAACATCTCACACCAGGGCCCCTTCCAACCCCACCAAGGACCACCTGCTCCTAGACCATATATGCCTCCACCAAATAGGTTTTCAATAGTTCATTCAAAACAAGGAAAGGAAAAATGCCCAACTGGAAGAATCCATGAGTGACATGAAAAACATATTCACACAATTCATGCAAACCTTGGAAAAAGGAAAATTTCCTGTCCAACAACAAGAAAACCCTAAGGGTCCACACATGGCTAGGACAAAGGGTTCTTCTAGATCAAGCATGGAACAAACTAATTTAGTCACCACTCTTCAAAATGGAAAGGTGTTTCAAAGAATGGTCCCACTAAGGTTGATAAAACTGAGGAGACTCCTGAGGCTAAGGAAAAGCCTATTATTGAGGGTTCTGTAGGGAAACCTTGACGTCCCACTAACCCACATCCCATCCCACTTCTGTTCCACAATGGTTGTGTCAAGTTCCTAAGGTGGCTTCCAATGATGAGATCTTAGATATTTTTTAACAAGTCAAGATCAACATTCTGAATCTATCATAGTAGATGCACGTGAGTGAGATCAATCCCACAAGGAATCTAATAGTTTTGTGTTAGATGGTCCTTTATTTAAACTATTTAACCTATCCAAAGAACATTGATTTTTATCCTAAACTAAGTAGTGAATTAACATGCATGAAAAGGAGCACAGAATAAGGAAAAATACCAAAAGTAAACAAGCTAAACTTAGAAACTTTCCTATAAACAAAACATTGTAAAAACTGAAATGGAAAACTACTAAACTAATCTAAGGATACAATAAACTTAATCAAAAACTAAGGAAGCCTAAGCATAAGTTACTCTAAAAAGCATGCAAAACTAAGGAATTACCATGCAAAAGAGTGCACATAAAACCAAGGATGATGCACTTGAAACAAATTAACTAAGGAAAAACTAACCAAAATCATGCACATGACCCTTAGAGTTGTGCGCATGGTTTTGAATGTTATGACTACAGAAACTAAATGCAACTTAACTTATAATGATGCACATGAATCTAAGATGTAAATGCATGAAACTAAGTAGAAAGCATGATATAGCAATCAATATTAAAAGACTTTAAAAACTAAAAACTAGCACAAAAAAGTAAATTCAAAAATTAAACTTTCTTGAATTGATTATCATCCAAAAAGATGTACATATACATTATAGCATGGAAAGCAAATTCCACATAATACATCTCATGTAATTCCACAATTTCAACTTCAATATATTGTGATCCAACCATTGAATATGATAAACATGTGAACCCAAAAGAGAACCAAGGATAGAGGGAGAAAGGATGAGAAAGGGAGCAAAAGATAGGTAATGAATAACAAGCAATTAAACAAGGATTTCAAGAAGGAATAAGAGCACTAACTTGATCCCAGGGCATCTATCTCTTAGCTATCACTACAAGAGAGTCGAAGCCCTTGAATATAAGGATCTAAAGCTTAAAACTAAAGGTGAATAAGCAAGGAAAACAAAGAACATAAACAACTAAAATAAGGAATCAAAACAAGCAATAAAACAAATGAAGCAAAACAAAGGATTCAAGGAAACCACTAACCTGAACTCGAAGGAGAAAACAAGGAGAGAATGACCATGGAAGAAGCATGGAAGGGCTGGAATAATTGCTGCTACCAAGGACTAATCACATTGGGAACTTGAGGAGGAAAGAAGTGTGAAAATGCCTCCTTCTTAGGAGGGTGCATTCTTGCCTCCTCCCATATGTTTTTCATGTGGAATCCCTTAAGGATTTTATATGTGGTGGCTGCCTTCTAAGAGAACCATAATAGGTATGGAGTGTATGAGTTTAGAAAGAGGTTATGTGGCATGGCAGGATTGGGCAATCAAATTAGAAACATAGGACAACTAAGCATGGGATCTAAGAGGGGATCAATTGGAAGGTGCCACCTTTTTAGGAGGGGTTGTATCCCTCTTGTAAAAATCATGGAATGACTTAGGAAAATGGAAAGATATGGGGAAAAGGATGGAGAGAGAGTGAAATAGGGAAAGAGATAAGGGTGAGGTGGAAATAGAAGGTGGGTGGTTGGCTAGAGTAAGATTCTCAGAGAGGTGGGAGTTTTGCAAGGTAAGAGGCACCTCCTTTTTAAGAGAGTGCAACTCCTCCTAAGTGAAAATTGTGTGAAGGAGTGTGGTGAGGTGGAGAGAGAGAGAGAAAAAGGTGGGGAAAAAGATGAGAAAAAGAAAATAGAGGTGGGCACTTCCCATTAGTCCACATGTATGCTTACCCAATTTGATTTTCAGTCAAATATCCTCTCATTATCCTCTTAAAAATCCACATTTTAGCTTAGGATAATTAAGAAAAATTCTCCTCCTAGCTTTGGTTTAAGTGGCTTGAATTGTTTACTTTGATGGCTCATTTGGCTTGGATTCATGGCTCACACCCTTGGCTTTGATGGCATGGCTTGACTTCTTTAGGTGACAAATAACTTATATGGCTAAGGTGGCTTGAATGGATCCAATGCAAAGGCGGTGGAAATGCATAGCTTATGTATGGGCCCATTTGAAGCACCTTTAGCTCTTCCAAATTCATCCTTTGCTTGCCTTAATATAATCTTGGACCTTGATCACATCACAGATTGATGACATTTAGGCAATTAAAAGATGAAATTTTGATATGGGTGAATAAGCTCATATTGCAAGCTCCAACTCAATGAGTTGGAGGAGATCAGATAGGAAGCTTATAAGAGTAATAGGATCTACAAGGAAAAGATGAAAGTTTTTTATGATCAAAATATTTTAAGATAATCCTTTACTCTATCCCAAAAGAAACTCCTTTATAACTCTAAGCTTCATCTCTTCCCTAGGAAGCTTAGAATTTGATGGACTAGACTTTATATTGTTAAAGAGGTATTTCGATATGCAATAGTCTAGATTGAAGATATTAAGACTGACCACACTTCAAAGTTAATGGACAACATTTAAAGCCATACCTAGAGTTGGTTAATCGAAAAGTCGAGACCATAACTCTGGAGGATCCTGTCTACTAGGATTGAGTGGGTTCTAGCCCTACAAGCATCTAGTAGAAGACATTAAACATAGCACTCACAAGAGGCAACCTAGCATTTTCCAAAGTTTGTATTGTCTACATTTGACCATCATCCATTTTTTCCTATCAATGTCTCATAAACACTTAGCTTATCTTTCAGACATTGAGGACAATGTTTTCCTTAGGTAGGAGGGTGTAGAATTCTAGAAAATTCTAGTCTTTTTATAGTTATTTTTTAAAAAAGGAAAGAAGAGAAATTTTGAAAATCTTTTTAAATTTCAAGGACAATTCCTATACTGTGATGATAACTAAATTTTCCAAAATTTAGTGCTTCCTCATTACTTTTAGCTTATTAATAGAATAATACATGATTAATTCCTTAATTTAATCATTTTCTAAAGTGTTTCATGACACCTAATCTCAGACAATCTTATGCACACAATCACATGTACTTTGTTTAGACTAATATGGAAACCCTGAAGAAAACTAGTGGAGGCCTATAAACCATGTGATTAATGGAGCCGCACATTCTTTTTCTAAGGGTTCCGTATGAAATTCTAAAATTTTCTTCAACGTGGTTAAACCTAGTTAATCCCAATATTCTTCGATTGGGTCAATTATTAAGAGTAGTGATTGAGTATTACCCTAATCTTTAGAAGTTTGTTGAAGCTAATAGAAAATATTAAACCTAAGAAATAATTTAGGCCAACCTTGTTGAAATTCAGAGCAAAAAAGCCTATCCAATGATATTTTCACCACTAGTTATCCTTCCTGAACCTCTTATATAAGCTTTTTTTCTTGTGAACCCAGTTACCTACACCCATATTAACCCAATACTAAATATCGATTACGTATTTTCTTCAAAAACAAGTTAGAGATGGTTGACAAAATATCTTTAAATTGCAATTCAATAGAGAAAGTGAATATCGAGAAAACAAGTTTCTTTAGAGAAATCCAAAGAAATTCAAAAGATGAAAAAGAAAGAAGAAAGAAAAGAAGGGAAAAAAAAGTGCAAAAGAAAGTTTACTTCAGTACTATGAAGAAGAATTGTCAATCTTTAGTAGAAGTCCTCTACTTATTTTTGGTGACATTGAATACCTATCTATTCTTTTCATCTCTATGTGCCTATATTTTGTCCTAGATAAAGACATATTGATCTTAGCTTGTATATGGTCTTGATGGGTATATAAACAGATAGAAATTAAGGTGTGATATTCCTTAACTTTCTCTTGGTAATGACATCATTTCTAAAGGGATCAAAATAATTCCTTTAGTACCTTCCTTCTTTTAGATACGTGTGAGCTATTAGAATTCCAAAACTTAGCTAATATAATTGAGGGACACTTTTGATCCTTTTTCTAATAGTTTTATTCCTAAGTGTAAATTTAAACTGTGAGATTTGAGGTCAAAATATATTTCTAATGGAATTATGAGTCATAATCTACTTAGAAGTCAACAATTATTTATATGTTGATTGTACACACACTACACTAAGAGATACAAGTTTAACTGAATATATGTAGCATATGAGTAGGGTTGTATGCAATTTCATCTATTCTTATTTGTTTGCTAAAGTTATTGAAGCCTAATAGATGAGAATTCTATGAGACAAACTTCGGAATTGACCTCTTTTTTTAATTTTATAGGAAATTCACTACAAACCGTCATGAGGCTTAACTCGTCCATTTAGGAAATGGTTTTCACATTCTTTACTCAACACTAACAAAATACAAGTTGGGGGGTGTGTTGCTTGCTTAATTTTGTATTAATTTAGTTCATGAGATTGATTATTTTTACACTCATATGATGGATTTGCACTAAACTAATTAATTCCATCTAGCCACAATCCAGTGTGTTTTCAATTTTAGATCATCATTCAAAGGAAAATATGTTTAAAACCATTGGTACAATAATACTAATTAAGATTTTTCTATGTTTTATAGGTTATATGTTAAGATCCAAGTGGAGAGACCAATCCAATAAACATTTTGTCTAGCCAATCAAGCTCAAATATAAATGGATGGCTTAGATCAATCTAATTTTGATGAACTAGATCAATTGAAAAAAATATAAAACCGAGTTTTTGAGATCAATTCATCTGTTCCACCACCAAGCTCATGTAAGCTAGGATCACTCACACTATGGTGTGAAAGTGGAAGTTCCTAATGGGTCCCACATAATCCTTTATTCTTTCACATATCAAGGACCCACAAGGTCAGGAATGTATATGTATAGCATATGGATCATAATTGACCATATGGGATATCATGTGATGATGAGAGATTACATTTGATGGTCTCTTAAAGTGAAGAACAAGTTAAAACAAGTAATTGAAATTAGATGGATGAATGAAGGGGGGAGATCTTAAGGATGATAGCTCTATATTGATGCCATGTGTTGCAACAAGAGTTGCTAGTTAGAAGCAAGCTAGTAGCTTGATGTTTTGCAAACAAGAGGGTGCTACTAATGCTATGAAGAGAAAGCACCTAAAACCATTTCACTCTCATCAAAAGATGGTGATTAGAGGTGAGAGTTAATGGTAGGTGAATGGGAGGCTCTAGGAGATAGAGAGTAGCTGCTAACATTAGCTACTCCTCATTCTATATAAGGAGGAGCAAGGAGAAAAAGAAGGAGAGAAGCAAGTAGAGAGGAGTCAGGAGAGAGAAGAAGAAGAAGAAGAGGTGGAGTTGGAGGGAAGAGAAAAACTACTTTACCTTCTTAATCAACTAGTGTAGTAAGTAGTTTACTTTACTATTTTTCTTGTATTTTCATTTAATTCTCCTTTGTAAGAGCTTGAAGTAAAGAAAGAAAGTTTTCATTATATGTCTCTCTCCCTCTCTCATTTGTTTTGAAGTCTCCAACCATAGCATAATAAGGAAGTACTATTGCTTTGTTCCACCTTTTGCTATTGATATTCTAGCTTTCAAATGCTATGGACATGAGCTTATGGTTAAATTTAATAAAGCAGAAGCTAGAACTAAGTTCTGTACCATTCCCTTGAAAGATTCTCATTGATAGAAAGCAAGAAACTAGTGGGAAATCTAGCTTTTTCCAACTCTGTTTCACTACTGCCATCCTATAGATGTGTGGTAATAGAGCTTTGGATTTCTCCCTTTGTAATAACCTGAATTTTAAAGACTAAAAAAACAAAATGATATTTTTAGGTATCCAATTTTGTAAAAATAGTTCCATAGTCAGATTATATTCAAAAAATAGAATCCAATGCCTCGAAAAATGCCAAAAACGGAGTTCGTATGAAGAAGTTACGGGTGTTTAAAGATTAAGGGCATTTTTGTAATTTATATTTAAAAACAAAAAAGGACGAAAAATGTAGGGGGCCGTTTTGATAACGGCACCCCTGTCTTCTTCCTCCTCTAGCCGACATTCCCGATGCTTCTAGAACTGCCTCTGCGTGGCGGTAGAAATGGTGGCACCATCATGGGCAACACTGCCTTGGCCAGGCTATAAAGAGCCCTCTACCCTCCTCCTCAGCCATCCTTTCCTTCTTCTCAATCTCCAGCCATCTCGGGCTAGGGTTTTCGACAAAACCAAAAAACCCATCTCTAGGATTCCTCTGCTATTTTTCATGCTGGCCCAAGTCTTCCCTTTGGGCTGGCCATTTCCCTTTTTCCTCCTCCCCAATCATCCTTTTCTCCCTCTCCTTCTCATCTTCTCTGGATGTCTTCACCCAAAATTCTGGCAGGCGGTTTAGCGTGGGAAGGGGGCTGCACCCGCTAGAAGAGGCACCATTACAGGCTGCCTAGGTGAGTTCCCATTTTTCTTGTTTTCCTCTTCTCCTAGCCCAGATCCAAGTCGAATTTGGGTGGATTTTCGGCTGAAAATCACTGGGGAAAAACCCCAAGCGTGATGAGTCTAATAACCCATCGAAGAAGACGACCTCGGGGACACCACATGTGACGCTCTCCCTAGGGCAGTCCTCGCCCGCACGCCGCATGCGGGTGCAGTTTCAGTGCTACCGGGATGTGAGAGCGTCCCAAGAGTTGTGACTCTCGCATCCCACACCAAAGACTCGTTCATGCAACGCACATCCAGGATGCGTGCTATAGTGTGTCACTTGGGCATGTGCCAGCTTGCAACCATAGTCGTAGCTCAACCAGGACGTGCACGCATCCTGGGAACCGTGATGCGCTGGCCCTAAATGGACTCGTCCGTGACTTTGTGACGTTGTGTCCGTAGTAATGACGCAGACCTAATGAGATGATAAAACTTCAGATCATAGGATTATTCAGTATAACTATAGCCTAAGAACTATAAAGATCTTTGAAATCTAGCTTAGAAGCGCACTAAGCAAGGGCTTATAGATCCTAAAAGGCATATTTAGCCGTTAATCTATAAGTCTCAGTAATGACCCATGAAGGTTGGAAAATAATACTTGAATCTTTGTTATTAATGAATATCTAGGGTATCACTAAGATGGGTCAGAGTCGAGTAATGAGAATGTGATTCAAGAGACATCAAGGTAGGTAGTCTGATACTGCTACATTTTTAATGCATTTCCAAATATACTTGATTTTTAGGTAGTCTGATACTGCTACGTTTTTAATGCATTTCCAAATGTACTTGATTTATTGATCTTCTATTATCAAGTTGTTTTCATAATATATGGTCTTGAATGAGATCATTTGCATTGAGATGATTTTATGAATGCATTGCTCGCATACTTTAGAATGGATGGCATAAATTGCATGAATTAAAACAATTGCATTGCCTATCCTTGAGGGTTGCCAAAAGACACTGGAGTGCCCAAAATATGCTAGTTAGGCAGTTGTGAGGGCCAGGCAATGTGAGGGACCCAAAGAGGACATTGAAAATGATTGCATAAATTTCATGATTTATAATGAATAAGTGCATAAATTGCATGATTTGCGATTATTGCGATTTGGATAAAAGCATAACCTTAAGGTTACCAAAAGGCACTGGAGTGCCCAAAAGACACTGGTGAGGCAATGTGAGGGACCCAAAGAGGACATGATTTTTATATTTTACGGGTTGATAAGCCTGGTGGGCACTATGTTGAAAGGAGGAATGGGGTTGGCCTCCCGGCCTCTACCACCAAAAGGGTGGATGGCATCACTACCAAAAAGGCATTGTCCCTTCCCTGACTGCTATGGTAAACAGGGAAGACCATTGGAGGTGTTCACGGCACCCTTTCGGGAACATCCATATTCGCCGTGGATGCTAGGGTGGATTCCAACTGTATGCTGAGTATGAGCATAGTGACCCTATGATTTCAATGTGACTGATATGCATATAGCATTGAGATGGTCGTATACGAGTACTCGTGACCAATTGGTGTGATGTGTCACCGAGAGATCCATTGTGCATGATACGTATAGTAATGACAGCATTTGCTTGAATAATGACTATTTTAAGAGTTTCATGGTTATTATATTTGGCTCATGATTTGATATGTTTGCCGAGATTTTTCGTAAATGAATCTATGGATTTCTACTTTATGATTTTGATCATATTTATATCGTTGAATACTAGATTATGAGAAAGGATTCTATGATTGAAATTGCATCAATAAGCTTATATTTTATGCATAACTATGCATGCTTACACAAAAAGAATCACTGATGTTTTGCATGAAAAGCTCTTGGGATCATGCATGTTGCCTACCGTGTTTTTAAAATAGTAGTATTAGATCACCTACTGAGTATGAAAAATACTCACCCAAATATATTATTTTTCAGGATAGCTCCACTCATGAGTAGAAGAAGCATTAGGAACATGTTAGTGATACAATCAAGGGAATGAAGAGAGGACAAGCATGAATGTAAGTGAACACTCTACCCTTTGGACATGTATCTGTATTTATTTACAGTTGGGCTGTGAGCTGTGACTGGATAGACCTGGGAAGACATTTATGATTACAGTAATTTTCTAAAACTACTTTAGTTGTTGTGAAAGCAAATGACACTCGAGGTTTTCAAAATGAGTTTAAAACAAAAGATTTTTCTGCTGCATTGCATTGTTTTTATAAAATGGTTTTCAAATAGGGATGCATCCCGTCGTAGGAATTAGATATTGCATTTAAAAATGCATGGGAAAACCCGGGTCGTCACACCCTTACCTGTGTTTATTTTGGTGTAGATTAACCATCTAAACCTTTGATAATGCTCTCCCTTGCTTGGGTGAGATTTCTCAAAGACGATAGTAATAGGTATTGTTTCTATACTGTTACTATTTGTGATGAACTTACCATATTCAATATCAATTATATTCCACTATGTTATCCTTAGAATAAATATAGTTGTACATATGGATTCCTTGACATCCAATTAGGTAAGATAAGAAATTTCATTGAAAAATTAAATTTGAAAGTTGTAGAAAATAATGGCCAAAGTGACCAACTTCATAATGTGCTCATTGGTTTACATAGGCAGTAACAAGGACAATTCATGTATGTGATGAATTAGCCACATTTATGACCAAATATCTTTAGATCTATAGGCCTTATTAAAAATCTAACCATACCATTGGATTATTTGCATTCAATTACTCTAGGTACCAAATTTTAGAGAAAAATTCAATCTCTAAGGTGGTTAAATATTTGCCCAAGGTATCTCTATTCATCATGCTCCTCATTCTTAGTGAAAACATTACCAATTGCTAGTGACATTCTCTTGTGATTTTTTACTTTTATATCTCATTAAATTCTTATTTGATTTTAGGTTGTAATATCTTTTTCTAAAGGCAATTAGCTAAGAAACAAATTGACATGTGAAAACATCATTGATAATCACTATTATTAAAAGTTTGTTTTTTAAGTGAAATGCTAATGACATTCTCTAAAGTTATGGTCACACTATAGGTGAAAGTTTCTTATTGGATTTGGATGAAATTTGAGATGGAGGTTCTCAAGTATATTTGAAATATAATGAGCTAAGGACATGTTGAAGAATATTCCCAAAAAAACGAAATTTATTTAGCTATATTTATTTCTTTTATCTTTAGTATTCTTTCCTTGCAATTTTTCTCTTTCTCAATCATTGTAACAAGCAAGTGAAAAAATTGGTGGAAAGTAGAAATTTTAGTATAGTTTTAGGATATTTCTTTTCTTTAGTTGTAGCTTAATTTAATTAATTTAAATTTTCATTACTTTAATCTAGATTTAGCTAACTTATGTTAAATTAGACATTATGTTAGGCTAGTTTATTTTTTAGAATTAGAGTCATCCTAGAACAACATTAGGAAACATCAATCATTAATTCCTAATGTCTTAGAAAATTTAATTTAAAATTTATCTCAATTTAGAAAAGTTAGAATTGCCCTTAGTACAATTCTTTGATTCATTATCATTACCCTTCATAATGAATACTTGGAATTAATCCTTCACTCATTATAGTTAGGTTTTATATGGAATACTTAAAATTTGGTCAATGATTTTTAATTTAAATTTTCTAAGAAACCTCATTCTAAGAAAATGATTGTAGTTTCGATTTACTTCTTGAGTTATAAAGGGCAATACCTAGTGTTGGACCTTAATGCTAGTCTTGGTGATCTCCAAACCTAACCTTTAACCATACTTTATTTTCTTGATTCAAGGAAATCCAATCCATTTGATCATTCATCACCCCATCTTGTAATCTTTCTAGTGTTATTCTTTTATTATCATTAGAGTAGAATAATTTGTTGCTTTAAACTCATACTATATCCTCCATGTGGAATCAACCCTATAATACTTCAATTGACTAAGTATGCATGAGCAGGAAAACTCTTAACAAAACCCTCTATGAAACAAGCAAGAAAAGAGGGCATATCATTAGCTTAAATGTGAAGAAGGGATGTGGAGCATTGGAAGAGAAGCATGCCCAAGGCTGAAGGAGTGCTATTGTGGGGAGCTCTCTTGCACCTAGAAGAGTAGAGATTTGAAGCCTCAATTTCCAAGTAGGGGAGAATAGAAAGTTGGTTAATGTAGGCTTGTGCTTTAGCCCAAAGGAAACCATATTTTTGAATGCATAAACCCCCAACTTACATCATGTTTATACATCTGAATTTTGCTTATTGCTAGGAGTGAAATTCATGTTACTTATTACTCCATGCTTATTATTGTTATAGTGAATATTAATAGCTACATTCTTTTCCTCTTAAAAATTGCACAAAAGTTTGATTCATAGATTTATGTTTTTGAATTGAATTGGACTATTCTAATTGTACTGCCATATGATTATTAATTATGCAAGACATTTGGTAATAATCAATTTCCCTAAAATTAGAATTTTAATGTTAAAATAGTAGTAAAGTAATACTTTTTATGATACTTTATTTGGATAGAAAAACTAACATAAAAATATAATGACGTGTATGGTGGAAAGCGTGCTCACTGCTGGAGAAACCAACAAACGTGCATTTACTATTGAGGGTCATTTGGCCTTTGATTGGATGATAAAATGGAAAACTATGGGACTAGTGACAACTGATATCATTATTAATTAGCTAAAGTTCCATGATTGAAACGTTTGAAAACAAGGTGAGATGGTGGATTACCCTGCTGGAATTTCCAACAGGATTGTAATTTGAGTTGATGGCTTTGGGTGGTTTTGCTAGAAACTCATCATGTTATCAGTGGATTAAAGTATCAAAGAAGAAATTGATAGATTTGGGAAGGTTCTGCCCATGTTAAATGGACAAGGTGGAATCATCCATGCAAGAATTTCCAGCGGGGAGGTAGTTTGTGTTGTAACTATTTGGCAGGTGAATGAATGGAGTAATTGATACCATATCTTATGAAAGTTGGTCCCGACTGACAGCCCTATCAGTTGGCCAAGTTTGATGACTGGAATGAAGAGAATTGGTAATGAAATGAGTAAGATATGGAGGTCTTAGTGAAGCATCCCTGTAGGAATTACCAGCAGGGATATACTTTGTCTATAAATAAAATTAACTAATTTTTCGATGGCTATATTGATGAAAATATACATGGTTCTATGATCCTAAATTTTAAAAAGAAGTCTATTAGCAATATGGAGTATAACTCTACTCAAAATAGTAGCTTAAGCAAGGTTTAACACTAAAAAATGTGAACCTCAAAGGGGTATAGGCTAGACAAGCAACTTGACCTATGATGGATGTTAAATTATATAACTATTGGTAGTAAAATAGACATTAAAACTCCTGGAAATGGATTGTGGAAATCAGTACCTAAACCCTGATGGTTACACCATTCTTGAAATATCATTTGAATAAGGATGGAGGTGAAGGGAATGGTGCAAAAAAATTGAAAATGCAAAATAGGGTGGAATAGAATTTTGAGCAGGAACTATGTTTAAACCTACACCTAATTGACATGGTAAATGGACTCAAAACATGCTAAAACTTAGAGTGGATGATGATAAACACTATTATTACCTTCTAACGTGACCTATACTAATTTTTCCATAAATTTCAAGGGAAAAGGGGGCTTAAGGGTGTAAGGAATGTTAGTGACCTACTAAAAAATCAACAGGCCAGCTATGTCATTTACCTAAGAGTTGGGGCATGAAAACACTACAAAACAGTAGTCAATTGTCATTCTAAGTACCCTAAGGTGTTTATCTATGTCTGTAATTGAGAATCCCATTGTGTAGCCCTGGGCCTTAGCCTATGGCAGTATGTATTTGAGGGTGAACTCAACCTAGGTGTGAAGAAAGAGAGTAGGGTGCTAGAAACTTGATCTCATCTTGATGTAAGTTAGTAGCCAATCCTAGGCTTGTGACAAATACTTGGATTTCAAGTCAGGAGAAGCATTCTAAGTGAAATAATAACCCAAAGTACACTTGGTTGGAAAGTGGGAATCTTAGAACCTTAAGTTCTCTTGCTTTGATTGGAAGCATGCCTCTATGTAAGACTACATGTTAACACCTTAAACCATTTATAGAAACTTGTGTTTACAGCCATATATATACTTCAACAAATAAGTTGAAACTCACCTTTAACTTTGAAATAATTCCCAAAACCAATAGGTACAACAAAACAATCCAACTTGGATTCAAGTCCAACTTACGCCCTTGAATTGTAGGAATAATCTACCCTACCTTGAAAAGCCATTACTTGTAAGAGTGTTTTGTCACCAACTAGGTGATTGATGTAAGGATAGGGAAGCCTTGTAGTGTAGGGATTATACATAAGAAGTGGAAGATGAAGGAAACATCAAAGTATCATTAGCTTCTTCAAAACTTAATGAAATGGTACAACAATACCATAACGGAGACCAATAATTTAATGGTCATCCAAGGAAGGTATATGACTATACGTAGTTCTTTAACTATGAAATTATGA
The DNA here is from genome assembly GCA_035236585.1 of Warburgia ugandensis. Taxonomy (NCBI): domain Eukaryota; kingdom Viridiplantae; phylum Streptophyta; class Magnoliopsida; order Canellales; family Canellaceae; genus Warburgia; species Warburgia ugandensis. The sequence continues at coordinate 53,608,232 of CP141133.1, read as the reverse complement.
ATGAAAAGACATTCATATTCTAAAGGAAGATTAAACCTCCAATTATAACTAAGACTATAACATACACAATCATAAGCAATAACATACCAAGTCTATAGAATTTAAAGGACTAATGGATTCACATACGGTATCGACTTACTTTTGTACTTTGCACTATGGTTTTTCATTGATGCCTTAAGCAAGCACTCTATGAGGAGCTGTAAGCCTTGAAAGATATGGATTTATCATTGTTTTGGGTAGGCATTCTATGAGAAGCAGTAAGCCTTAGGGATATGATTTTCATCTATTCTTTAAGCAAGTGCTCTATGAGAAGCTATAAGCCCTGGTGGATATGGTTTCATCAATGTTTTAGGCAAGCAATGTCTAAATAGCTGTAAGTCCTAGAGATGCAACTTTGATCATTATTTGGGTTGGTTCTCTATGCGTACTGTATGATCCGAAGGCATGCACATCCAGGGCTGTGGCAAGACTTAGAGGTAGGAAAGCCTAGGGCAGCGGTAAGGCAAGAGTTTCATGAGTGGCTATAAGTCCTGGAGACCTTATGCTAGGAGATATAGTTGGCTGCTAATGTTACAACCCGGGTTTTCTCATGCATTTTTTTTAAAATGCAATATCTAATTTCCTAAGGCGGGATGCATCCCTATTTGAAAACCATTTTATAAAAACCATGCAATGCAGCGGAAAACCTTTTAGTTTTAAACTCATTTTGGAAACCCCGAGTGTCATTTGCTTTTACAACAACTAAGGTAGTTTTTGAAAAGCTTTAGAAATCATAAGTGTTTTTCCCCAGATTTATCCAGTCACAGCACACAGCCCAACTGTAATTAAATACAAATACATGTCCAAAGGGTTGAGAATTTACTTACATGTATAATTGTTTCCCTTTTGATTCACTCACTCATAGCGCTAACATAAATGTCCTCTACTCGTAGAAGGAATTATCCTAAAAAATGTTAAGGATAGGGTGAGTATATACTATACTCAGTAGGAGTCTATCACTACTAGTTTTATAATGCATGCGATGTTTTAAAATCATATGGTCTTTCCAAAACATGTGCATGTCTGAATACTCAAGTTCAATATTGATATAAAAATCTATTGTCAAACTAAAATACTAACGACTTAAAGGATCACATAATCCAAAATCGAAAGTATCATATACATATATATCATAACATTATGATATGCAAAAGATGCTTCATTGAATCTAACTCATGGATCTCTAGTATGGTATGGTCGACCAACCTCATATCATGCCATATGCAATGCAAATAAGTCCACAAATCATAGGGTCCAACTATGCCCACGACCTCCTTGCCATGTGGTCCTCGGGTACCTGAGGACACTCGGTCATAGCCTCCACGAGGCCTATGACACGTCGACCCAGTGCCGTGACACCAGTGGTAGCCCCTTGTACCACATGCAGTCGACGTAGGGACTTGCCTCTTTTTGGGCGTGGTACCCATCCACCTAATAGTGGTAGAGGCTGAGTGGCCAACCCAGACCCCTCGGCATAGCACCCATGGGCTTACTAGCCCAAATCACATAAGATCAAATATGCTAAAACCTCTTTTCAAAACCTGTCCTCTTTGGGTCCCTCACGCACTACCATCCTATTCTAAGGGTCATGCCCACCTTTTATTAGGCCTTGATCAGGGATTTTATAGTTTGGGTGTGTTCGTGTCGTTGACATGGACACAACGCCTTTTGCGGAGCCTCATCGGAGGTCTAGATCTCAAGTTATAAGCGTTTTAGTGTCGCACGTACATAAGGGTCTCAAGAATGAAAAGTCAGAATGCTAGGGCGCTGCGCGTCTACGTTGTGCGCCCCGGCTTCCTTAAGAAACGAGAAAATGGCATATCGTTAGCGTGCTATGCTTCTGTGGCGTACGCCTCAGCGAGCGCATCTATAGACGCGCTGAACTTCTCGCCCGTCTCTCTCTTTTGCGGGCGCGTCCCTGGACGCGCCCGTTTGGTTTTTCAAACACAAATGACTTGGGATGTTCCGACTGGAACGTCCTGTTCGTTGGGGAACCGGGGCATCCTCAGGACACCCTGGTTCGACCCTGTTGAACCAATGTGGCCCAGGGAACATCCCTGGGTCCTTGGTGGCTCTCCCGTGCTCCATTTTGCATGGTTTTTCATGCAAAAACCTAGGGAAATTGGTCCTAGGACTATTGTGAAGACGGGTTTTGAGGGATCTTGTGCATACCTGGCTCGTTGTTGGGTTTTTCTCCACATTTTCCCCTCTAGGTTGCTCCTCCACAACAGGTTTTCTTCAACATTTTGGGCTGCCATTAGAGGCACCCAAGAGCTCTATTTATAGAGCTATGAGAGGGTTCTGGAGGGGGAGAGGGTTCTGGAGGGGGCTCTCACCGCCTTTGAATGGCGGTGGAGAAACCTCCAGAATGGCGGTGATTTCTCCTCCAATCACCGCTGTTCTAGAACCCTCTAGAAGTTGAAGATGAAGGGTGCCTGTATCAAAACGGGCCCCTGTGTTTTTGCAAGCTAAAACCATTTGTTGTAAAAATTATAGTTTTGCCTCTGAACTTCAAAGGGCCATAACTTGCTCATTTTAACTCTGTTTTGGGTGATTTTGGTCTTGTTGGATTCCTTTTTTCTGAGATGCATCTAATGGTACCATTTTTAGGACCAAGTTTTTGGGTTCAGTCAAGGAAAATAGTGAAATGACCAAAATGCCCTTATCTTCAAAACTGAACTTTTTCATTACATTATTACCCCCTTAAAAGAATTTTGTCCTCGAAATTCCATAAATTATCATCTTCCAGGTATTTATCTCTTAGATGATTTCTTGGTGAATGCATTCTCCCCCTTAGGAATCAAATCTAGGCTCATCCTCAATTTATCATTTCTATTGTCCTTCCCACAAGGCTTTACCTATAAGGACCGCTTTCGCTGCGTACTCTGATGCAGCGCCATACTCTCATACGTGCCAATTTAACAATACCAATTTCTAGCGGTGCTTCATCTATCTCGAATTCCTTAGATTCCTATACTTATCTCATCATGTTTAGGATAGTCGCCTCGTAAGATCATGCTTCTATATGTATAAATTACTCCATACTTCTTTGAGATCATATGGTCTTATTTCTCCTATTTTGAATATCATAGGATAATCCCTTTTTCTTTTTATCTTTCATCTAATGATCTCTTCATCATCCATATCTCCTTCTAATGGTTGGTTATATGTCATTAGTAAGAGTCCAAAGATTTACCTTCTTTCCATTGTGTTTAACTTTGCTTCTTATCTTTCATATTTGTCCCTAAGATACTTCAATAACTGACATGGTGTCATGTGATCTACAGCCAAACTCTTACTTAACTTTGAATTTCAACTGTCTGTCATTTTCCATATGTGACTTGATTTCCTTGACCAAGGTTACATTCAGAAATAAAAGCCAATTAGTAGCATCTTCCGTCGAGGACCTTATCATATACTGAAAGTAAAATGTCCTAACTTCATATCTAGTTTCATAATTATTGAATTCATTAAACGCTTTCCTCTGTTAGGTTCTTATCCAAACTCATGTCAAATGGTAATGGTCGATTCATCATCATGGGTCATATGTTCTCGTCTAGAAGCCTATCTCACTATTTCTCATCCATTTGTCATTTAGGATTGTCAATAATGTTCTCATTCATGCAAGGCAAAAAGTTTCTTATAACCGAGTACCCTTACTAGGTTATGGTTGAATCCTTTGTCTTCATCCTCTTTGCCCTTTCTTTGCTTGATGGTTTTCTTCGTAAACTTTCAGTCCAAAAGTTCTATACTCAATCCGATAGGGTTAGTCCTTAGGAAATTCCTTCAGTTTGATTTTTCGTACTTGGATATGCTCATAACAACTAACTATTTGTCAAAAAGGCAATGTAACATCCAATCTCACCTTATAGTGTGCTAGCCATCTCACCTTATCCCCTATGTCCATATATTGTTCAATCTTTTACCAAGGCTTTATCGTCAACCATGTAGTATGTATTGTCAGGAGGTATCCTCATAAGTAGTGATTTTTGCAATTCCTCAAATTTTATTTTTCAAGTGCCTCCTTATTTTATCTTTTAAGTGCCTTCTCATACTTAGCTTATAATAGCAATAATTCTTCTTCAATAGCAATTATATCAAATTGTACTGAAGTTGTTAACTCCACAAGATTTACAATACTCAGATACGCATAAACATTTTCTTAGACATAGAAAGACTTTATTTGATTACCTATTGATCTCTTCCCAGATACATTATAAGCTCAAGGGCCTCTAGAGTGATCGGTACTTATCTTCCTTTCTTTCAATCCAAGTCAGTAGTATTTTTCAGACCCAAAGTAATTTCTTCACCTTGTCATGGTAGCCACTAAGGTTTGAAAAATCTTTCACATTGGTTTAGATCACTTCTTATTTTTGCTCTTATCTCAGTCGTTAATGTCCTCCTCAACTAACCTCATACCCTCAATGACTTAGTTTAACAAGTACTTCTTTCAAGAAAAACTCAAGTCTAGAGACTTATAACATCCCTTTGAGTATAAAACTTCGACTACTAACTCATAGATACTAGCATACTTGATTAATTAGGGTGGGATACCTTTATTTAGTCAATAGTACTCTAAAGGTAATGACTAAATAATGGTCTTAAGATTTTTGGTCTTCCAATCTATAATAGTAGGACCTCAATTTGATTCTTGATGGTACCCTATTGCTAAATGGACAAGTTATTGTCCTGGCTTAATTCCTTTATTTACTCAAGTAGTGGCAAGGTAGGATATCACCAAAATTTTTCCTTTAGTGGACTATATCCATTGGTGTCCTCATAGACTAATGGATCTGATAAGAATCTAATTGATATCAAACCATTTGTAGAATTTAATTTCTAGTTGGTCGCCATTCTTCTTTGAAAATTTCTTGTCACATAATCTTCTGAAATTCGATACTCTACTCAAAGTCTTAAATCCCATATGCTTTCTCTCTATTATACGTATCATTGCCAACTCAATTATTATTATTCCTTTGAAGTTGATTGGTTATCTTCAAGATGAAAGATTGTATGTATCTTCATAAAGTCATGATCTTCTTCTTTTGAATATTCAAATATTCGTTGAATACTGGTGGTTACATCTCTATCTCTTTCTCTCTTTTCTTCAAAATCCTCACTTTTGTCTTTCTAGATCAATGTCTCTATATGCTTTGTTGCATATAATTGATACTTCATCTATTCCTTTACTTAATAGATATGATCAACTGAATACTTGTCTTAAGATCATTGAAATCCTCAGTCGCCTATAGCCTCAATAAAATTCATACAATGTCTTAATAATGGCATTGATGTTTTGATCGTGTTATACTTCTCTTACTAGTTCATGTTAGGATCGATCTATTATCATCCTTAGTATTATCATCAAAATCTTTTGATAACTTGGTTGAATTCATTTCCCTATCACATAATATGTCACTTGTATACATCTTCTGATTTGCTCCATAATACTCAAGTAGTTGTTATTCAATCCCACTTCACTCTTCATGAGACTCTAATTAAGGTATCCAAAATTGAGCTAAGTCTTTCAAGATTCATACCTTTGTGATCTAGTACAAGTCACAGTTATCCTTTAGTATCATCTTGTATGCTTATCCTTATTATCATCAAAATTTCCTCAAAGTCTTTCTTTTATATCTCTTATCATACTCATATCATATCCCTTATGATAGTGTACTCATATTCTGGTATTCTTTATGATGGTAAGATAGCCATCTAGGTTCTTTGATTTTCTCACCTTTGATAAGATTGCTTTAATGTAGGTCAACACTATCTACTAACAAGCCCAATAATCATCTTCATTATTCATTTTCATCATAATCTGATCCTGAGATTTCTTCTTTGCACCACTGCACAACAATCCTTATTTCCTATGATTTTGATAGGATTCAAGCAATCCAATATCTAAGTATTTGCTAGGACTATCTCCTTTTTCACCTATGTGTTTATGGTGAAATGTCTTGAGTCATTAATATTGTAATCCTCAAATGTAAGAGGTCATCTCTACTTCTTCAATTTATACTACTTCTTAATTTTCTTGCTTGTCTATGACCCTTGGACATGTTGGACTGGCTGTGAAAGGATAAAACCTGGGCTCTGATACCAACTGTTACGACTCGGGTTTTCTCATGCATTTTTTTTTAAATGCAATATCTAATTTCCTAAGGCGGGATGCATCCCTATTTGAAAACCATTTTATAAAACCCATGCAATGCAGCGAAAAACCTTTTAGTTTTAAACTCATTTTGAAAACCCCGAGTGTCATTTGCTTTCACAACAACCAAGGTAGTTTTTGAAAAGCTTTAGAAATCATAAGTGTTTTTCCCCAGATCTATCTAGTCACAGCACACAGCCCAACTGTAATTAAATACAAATGCATGTCCAAAGGGTTGAGAATTTACTTACATGTATAATTGTTTCCCTTTTGATTCACTCACTCGTAGCGCTAACATAGATGTTCTCTACTCGTAGATGGAATTATCCTGAAAAATGTTAAGGATAGGGTGAGTATATACTATACCCAGTAGGAGTCTATCACTACTAGTTTTATAATGCATGCGATGTTTTAAAATCATATGCTCTTTCCAAAACATGTGCATGTCTAAATACTCAAGTTCAATATCGATATAAAAATCCATTGTCAAATTGAAATACTAACGACTTAAAGGATCACATAATCCAAAATCGAAAGTATCATATACATATATATCATAACACTATGATATGCATTAGATGCTTCATTGAATCCAACTCATGGATCTCTAGTATGGTATGATCCACCAACCTCATATCATGCCATATGCAATGCAAATAAGTCCATAAACCATAGGGTCCAACTATGCCCACGACCTCCTCGCTGTGTGGTCTCGGGTACCTGAGGACACTCAGTCATAGCCTCCACGGGGCCTATGACACGTCGACCCAGTGCCGTGACACCAGTGGTAGCCCCCTGTACCACATGCAGTCGACGTAGGGACTTGCCTCTTTTTGGGCGTGGTACCCATCCACCTAATAGTGGTAGAGGGCGGGTGGCCAACCCAAACCCCTCGGCATAGCACCCACGAGCTTACTAGCCCAAATCACATAAGATCAAATAAGCCAAAACCTCTTTTCAAAACCCTTCCTCTTTGGGTCCCTCACAACTGCCTGGCCCTCGGCACTCTAGCGTCTTTTGGCAACCCTCAATGACATGCAATCTTTGCAAGAACTTAATGCTCATAGATCATGCAATGTATGAAATAGTTTGCAAAACATATCTATGCATAATGTATATACAAAACATGTCCATGCATTAAGAATTTATCACATGCATGCTGAATTAACATGCTAAACAAGTCATATACTTAAAACATGTGTTCTCAAAACAATAATAGTTCTTTTAAAAGAATCTAGTAGTGATAGAGCACCTACCTGGCTAGGTCGCGTTAACCCTTTTTGTCCTAGTATGCTCCTGAACATGGTTTGGGGACTCAAGGTTAGTTTGGCCCATCTTTTATGGGTTTTAGAGTAGTTGGGTCTTATTACTTAGACATTAGGGCTTCATCCCTATGCCTATGGGTGTCCTAAGGTCCTAATTGGGCCTTGGTATCCTCAGTTTTCCAAAGGTCTAGTGGCCACGCGCCACCATCCTATTCTAAGGGTCATGCGCACCTTTGATTAGGCCTTGATCAGAGATTTTATAGTTTGGGTGTGTCCGCATCATCGACATGGACACAACGCCTTTTGTGAAACCTCAATCGGAGCTCTAGATCTTAAGTTATAAGTGGTTTAGTGTCACACGTACATAAGGGTCTCAAGAATGAAAAGTCGAAATGCTAGGGCGCTGCGCATCTGCGTCGTGTGCCCCGGCTTCCTTAAGAAAAGAGAAAATGGCGTATCGTTAGTGCTGCGTGTCTGCAGTGTACACCTCAGTGAGCACATCTGCAGACGCACTGAACTTCCCGCTCGTCTCTCTCTTTTGCGGGCGCGTCCCTAGACGCGCCTGTTTGGTTTTTCAAACGCAAACGATGTGGGACATTCCGACTGGAACGTCCTGTTCGTTGGGGAACCGGGGCATCCTTAAGACACCCTGGTTTGACCCTGTCGAACCAGTGCGGCCCAGGGAACATCCCTGGGTCCTTAGTGGCTCTTCCGTGCTCCATTTTGCATGGTTTTTCATGCAAAAACCTAGGGAAATTGGTCATAAGACTACTGTGAAGATGGGTTTTGAGGGATCTTGTGCATACCTGGCTCGTTGCTGGGTTTTTCTCCATGTTTTTCCCTCTAGGTTGCTCCTCCACAACAGGTTTTCTTCAACGTTTTGGGCTGCCATTAGAGGCGCCCAAGAGCTCTATTTATAGAGCTATGAGAGGGTTCTAGAGGGGGCTCTCACCGCCTTTGAATGCCGATGGAGAAACCTCTAGAATGGCAGTGATTTCTCCTCCAATCATCATCGTTCTAGAACCCTCTAGAGGTTGAAGATGAAGGGTGCCCGTATCAAAACGGACCCCTGTGTTTTTGCAGGCTAAAACCGTTTTTTGTAAAAATTACAGTTTTGCCCCTGAACTTCAAAGGGCCATAACTTGCTCATTTTAACTCTGTTTTGGGTATTTTGGTCTTGTTGGATTCCTTTTTCCAAGACACATCTAATGCTACCATTTTCAGGACCAAGTTTCTGGGTTCAGTCAAGGCAAATAGTGAAATGACCAAAATGCCCTTATCTTCAAAACTGAACTTTTCATGGGATTTTAATATTACAAAAATTGGGGTCATTACACTAACCTTTGAGATGATATTGATACTAGCCCTCTCATGGAGATAGCGGGTAGTAGGAGTATCTTCTCATGGTGAACTACTCAGAGGTAGTCTGGTGCCCCCATGAAACCCATTGATTTTTAGACTATGCAGTATCCACGTGTCTACATACAGACTACAGAAATTGCCTAGTATGATGGTAAGGCCCTATGAGCACAGGAGTTTAGGTATGGATATTTGGGGCATATTGGACATGCTTGGCATTATGAAGAGTCTAGACTTGATGTCTCTAATGATAGAACTGTATTACATTCTTAATGTCCCTAATTGTAGAACTGTATGCTATTCTCGATGTCCCTTATGATAGGACAGTATGATACTCTTGTTCTAATCAATTAGTTTTTCCCTATGACATGGACATGGATTTCATATTTAACCATGGATTGTGCACATGATCTATTGGATTGTTGATGGTTTACTAAGTTGATGATTTATTGATTGTTGGTTCATTCATGACTTGGGTTTGACAATCTTTTCTTGTGATTAGCTTCTCATATATCCTCACTTCATTTTTTGACTGGGTATTTGGGGCATTTGTGAAACAAAACCTAAGTTATGCCTATCTCAGGCCTTAGTAATTAGCTACTTATGGAGATGTATGTGTGTGTGTGCGTGCGCTCACCCCCTACAACCAACATTTCTCAACTAAGATTCTAGGGAGACTAAGCATAAACAACTAGGAAAAGGTGAAATCTTCAAGCTCATCTTAGATGTATGGTGGAGATACCCTTTATGAGCTTATTTGATAGATTCTATGTATAAGGATTCATTTTAGATTGTAAATAGCTTACTTTTATTGACACTTGAACAATTGTAAAACTTTATATCTAACTAGAAGATGGCTAGAACAGCATGCCATAGGATCAATAATAGTTGCATGTAGAATCACAAATATATCAATATAAGTGGAAGTTTTAGGAAGTAATTCCTAGTCTGAAGTTGGAAAATTTCACAAAGTACTTATATTATCACTCTAATGGCTTTTGAAAAAAGAAGAAATTTTTGTTGCTTTTGAATATAAAATTGATAAAAGTTTAAAAAAAAATAGAATTTTACAAAATTTTACTTAATAATAAATAGATTTAAACTCCTTCAAGCCTTGATGCATAAAACAAATCTCCACATATAAAAAAATAATAAAAATTAAGTTATAAACCATCAAGACTAACTAGTCATAGCCAAACACTCCAAATCTAATGATATGTCTAAAGTCCAAAATGAAAGTCTTCAGTGAAATTAAATAAAAGAAATTAATCCCAAGTCTTCATACTTTGAAATCTTTATCTCCTAGATCTACAATGCGTTAAATTGCAAAGCTACTCCACCTACACTTGACTGGTGTGGTGGTTGGATGAGTAATTTGAATTACTCTGTAGGAAATACCAGACTAGTCTAATATAGTGGAAAACAATGATGTGCAAGTTTGAATAAGATATTCAAGTTCAATCTTTCACAAAAGATGCTATCGGTATATCTTGTCATTACAATGATCCATCTTATGTTTCATGTATTCTTAAACAAAAACTATCAAGTGAATCAAACCTTAAGCTAATTCTCATTAAATTCATTTATTAGTTATTTCATTTAATATTCTAACTAAAGTGAGTGGCTATTACCATCTTACCATAGGAACTAGTTAATATTCTCAAGAAAAACAGATATTTCATCTCATGTCCAATCAAAATAGAAGATCAACTACGCACATAGTGGAACCAAAAATTCCAATTTGCATGAGACATCTAGATCAATCCAATCATGACTAGTCCTCCCATGTGACATTACCCTCATCAAAATATGTTGATCATAGGACTAGTACCAAATTTATAAGTTAGTGACCACCCAACTTCCAAGCATAGTTACCAATGGTTTTCATTTAGGATCCCTCAAATCAAAACTAACTCAAAGAGTAGACTAATGTCAGAACATGCTAGCACCATGGTGCAACTATCCATATCAAATTTCCAATTATGATGAATTAACTTTCTTTATAGATTTGCTAATATAAATAACCTTAAAGGTCTTAAATGAGATATTTCAATTTCATCAAAAGATGAATCAATAAAATCAAATAATCAAAAGAGATATAGTTACATAAATCTATTAGTGTAATCAAACAAATTACATAATCTTAAATCAATCTCATCTAATACAGAATCATAATATAATGTTTAACCAATCAATCATATAATGCATTGAGCATTAACAACAAGAACAAAAACTACATGATAACAACATGCATCTTATTTAACAAAATCCAATCATAGTTCATAAAAAAACTAAGCATTTGGGAAAATACCTTTAGTGTAAATTACATAAGTATTGATATTTACCAAACTCATTTGATTATAATTGTAAATCCGTTAATGCCAGTCCCAAGCCCAAATGAAAAAGGAGGGTCTCACATTAGGTGCCAACTAGCAAGGAAGAAGTTGAAGATAAATTGGTTATTTCTATTAAGTGTTCAATTTTGGTCAAAATACTCCTAATTTAGCATTCAATTAGATCATCTAACTGATCAAATTTGCAATTTTTAGCCAATTTTGATTTTAATTCCAATTGATCATCCAACTATTAATTTGTAAAATTTAATAGTCAGATAATCATTAGAACTAATTAGATGAATAATGTACAATTTAGATTATTCTAATTTTGTCTTTTGTTTTGCAATCAACCAAATTATGGCTTGAATGGCTCAAATCAAATGAACAAGTGTAGATCATCTTAAAATAAATAAGGCAAGATGGGATGGTTTCCTAAAAGAAAAGGAGTTCTAATTAGAGGAAAGAAAATCATGGATAAGATTTTCTAAATAGGAGATCAATTTGGGAATAGAAAGCTACAACAATAGAAAGGGGAGTTGGTGGAGAAGTTCTCAAAGTGAAGGAACCAAAATTAGAAGGAAAGTAAGGGGAATGTTTGAAAAGAGGAAATAGAGTAATTATATAAGATGAAAAAGCCACCACCACCTCGCTCTTCTCCCCCTTGGCTAGACCATAAAGGCATACCCTCTTCTCCTTTCTCTTCTGCTCTTTCCTCTCTCTCTCTCTCCCCTCTCTTTCCCTTTCCCTTTCTCTTCTCCTCTTCTCCCATATTCCTGTTCTTTCTCCCCTTTGGTTTAGGAACCCAAAACCGTCACCGCAGTCCCCTTCCTATCTCTTTCCCTCTCTTCCCCCTCTTACTCACTCTTCTCTCTCATGCTGTATCTCTCCCACTCCTGTCTCTATTTCTCTCACCTTTGCCCATCTCCACTGTCTCTTTCCCATCTCTGCCCAACTCTCCTCTTCACTGCCTAGCCATCATCTCTTTATGCTCTTCTCTTTCTTGGACTATCAACACCATTGCACCTCTCTCCCATCTCTTTCTTTCCCCATGATCTCTTCATCCACCGGAAGCTCCTTGCATCGTATCTCCCTTACTTCTGCTCCCTGCTTCTCCTTTGTTTGTGCTTATTTTTCTCCTTTTGTCTTGTTGATTACACCTTCGTTTTCCATCATATTTTTTTTCTTTCTTTTGCTTTCTTTACATTCCAACATCACTTTAGAGCAAAACCCAACTTGGGTTTGTCCAAAAATCCATTCTTTCCCACTATTTCTCCTTTTCTTGTAGTCATCTACCTCCTCCCACTAGCTTTCCCTTCATTTCTATTAAAAAAACAAAAAAATAGAAAATTTTCATTATTGCCCTACAACCTTTAATTATAATTCCATCTGTGTCCCTATTTTAATTTCTTATATGTCTCCATTTTAATTCCATCTGTGTCTCTATTTCTATTCTAGTTTTGATTTATCTATATTTTGCTTATCCAAGAATTGCACAATCCAAGATAGTTTGATTACGGCTTAACCTAATAAGTGGTTAGCCTTAACAATCAAGATCTTCTCAATTTCTCATTTGTTTCTCATCAGATTTTCAATTAATTTTTAGACTTCATTCTTAGGATATCCCTTAGCTTATTGAATATCTCTGATCTTCAATAAGAACTTCAAAAATCCATTTAAGCCATCCAAAACCCAAAATTAGTATTTAGTCCAAATCTTTAAGATTTTGGGGAATCTGCCTAATCCAACCATTAGATCTTTAATCCAGGACATGTTGGAGAGATTGATGAAGGCTAATCAATAGTGACAATATCAAATTTGAAGAAATTATATGTAATCAAGCTAGGGAAGTAGATTTTTCTTGTTATTTAGTTTAATTTTCTTTCTTTTTGATTTGAAAATTCTATAATTTTTATTAGTTGAATAAATATGAACTTTTATTTTATTTTTATTTTTCTTTAATTTTTGGACAACTAAATCTTATGCAAAGTCCTATTTTTTAAGTCGAGTCCTTATGAGATCGACCCGTACTTGTGTAAGCTACACTACAATAGCCCGTGCACTTGTGTTAAAATAGTCAACAAGTTTTTGGCAATGTTGCTAGGGACCTACAACAGAGTTTCATAAATTTTAATAAAAAATTCTAGGAATTGCATTGTTTTAGCATTTTTAGGTGCATTTTTTAATTTTTCTTAGTGTATAATCACTCTATTTCTAGAATTTGGTACTTACTGCTATTTTTATTTTTTGGGAAATTAGAAAGTGGGAAAGTTGGCAAGTGGAGCTTCATCAAATAAATAGAATTTTCCTTTCTTTTTTTTTTTTAGTGAATCTTATAGTGAGGACCATTTAATTTGCAATTTGAAATTTCAATTTTAAAAAGGGTTGTATTAAGATGGGATAAGTGTGGGATAAGGTGGCCCACACTTCATCTTCATCAGAAACCCCATTGTTTCTCTCACTCTTTTTATTTCCTAGATTAAGGTTTGCATTTAGAATAATTTTGCATTGTTTGGTAGTGTAATTGCATATAGAAAGCATATTTTATAATTGTTGCATTTTAGGGTTTGCATTAGTTTATTGCTTTTAATTGCATTCTTAGGGCATGTTTATTACTTTATCTATTGATTGAATTGCCATGGAGTGTGAAAACTAATTGGTAAGGGTACCTAACCCCATAAGATCAAGGGTATATTTCATCACCATTGCTTGGAGTACCTAGGATAATCACCACAAGTGTGCAACCCTACCTTTCAAATTAATTTAAAATGAATTAGAAGAGACCTATACAGGCCATCACATGTTTGTAGGACCCTCTTAATAGAACACGATCTATTATCACTCTAGTGGCTTTTGAGCATCGTGGTTATGGTGAACGTCTTAAAATCTAATTGATTTTCCCATGCCTTCCATTAATGTCAATTGAGGTCTAAACACCTCCTGACACAAGGATTGTGTTAACCACCTTAGAGTAGAATCTAATTGTTATGCAGTAGTCAAATCTAAAATAGAGGACAAGTGTTGGATTAGGCTAGTCTAAAAGCATTGTCCTCACATAAATTTAAGAAAATAAAAATATTATTGCTTATTAGCCTAAAGATTTGACTGTTCCCCTTGTTTGTGCATCATTTTAGGAAGTTAGGTTTCATCATTTAGGTTAGTTTTTCTAACAATAACAAAAACACACACACAAAAAGAAAGAAAAAAAAAGAAAAAAAGGACTGAAAAGACACTGTTAGTTGCATTTAATGAATAATCTAAACATTGATCAAAAGGGTAATTTACACCCCCTACATTAACAGAGAAGATATTTTCCCATGAAGAAACAATCCCCTCTTTAATGATGATGAACAACCTTTCATCTTGGATAATGATAATGTTTCCTCATGGACAAGTAATCTTCTCTTTGATGCTGATGATCCTCTACCTTTATTTCATGATAATATACATCAATGGAGGAATCATTCTCAACCACATAGAAATAGGAGAAGGGACCAACTTAGAACACATGAGGATAATTGGCATAACCAAAATTCTTGTGGGAAAACATTAAGAGACTATTTACAACCTAATTATACTAGCACACTTTCATATATACTTTTACCTCTAATTGCTAGTATGATTGAATTAAAGGTGGCAGTAATTCAATTACTTCTTAAATTTTACAGGTTGAATAGTGAGGGTCCTTACATGCATTTAAAAGAATTTGATGAAGTATGCATGACCCAACATACATAAAACATCAAACTATACATGGTAAGACTCAAACTATTTTCTTTTTCTTTAAAGGGAAAGGCTAAGATGTGGTTTCATTCACTGCTAGCAGGTTTCATACGAATTAGACATGGTAAGACTCAAAATAGGAAGTTCTTGAATAAGTTCTTTCCTATACATAAGACAAATGCTCTCTACTGAAATATAATGAATTTTATCCAAAAGGATAAAGAAACTTTTTATCAATGTTGGGAAAGATTTAAGGAATTATTGTTAACTTGTCCATATCATGGATATAAACTTTAACATATCATTAGCATATTTTATGAAGGATTTAATTCTGATATGTGTTAGTTTGTTGAAATGATGTGCAATGGCAATTTCTTAAATAAAAAACCTGAAGAGGCACAAGAGTATTTGGAATGGTTGGCAGAGAGTACACAAACTTGGGCTAATTCAGAAAAAGTAGATTACCCAAACAAGCCTAAGTCCACCACCACATCCGCTAGGGGAGGAATATATGTTATGATTAAAAAAGATGGTATGAATTTAAAATAGCATCCCTAGCTAGAACAGAGGCCATGGAAATGGGAAAAAAATTCTCTAAGAAAGTCGAACAAGTGTGTGATATTTGTGAAAGTAATACACACCCCACTTAAGAATGTCCCATCGCTCCTATATTTCAGGATGCAATTCATGAACAAACACATTCTTATGAGCAGACTTTTTCTCATCTTTAGAGACATATAATTCCAACTAGAGTAATCATCCTATTGTTAGAAATGAATATAATGCTCATGTCTCACATAAGCCCCCAATACCAACCGTATCACCAAAAACAAGGACCACTTGCTGCTAAACCTTATCTTCCTCCACATAAGATGAAAGTGGAGGATAATTTTCATCAAGTCATGCAATACTAGGAGAAGAAAATTTCCCAAATTAAAGCCCAATTAAAAGAAAACACAGAATCCATGTCTGAATTGAAGGACATGATGTCTCAAATGTTGCAGACCATTGGTAAAGGGCAATGTCTTGTCCCACCAAGTGAAATCCCTGATGATATGGATGTGGTAAGCGAGATGAATTATTTAGTTACAAACATGGAACAAACAAAGGCAGTTACCATTATTCATAATGGTAACATAATTAAGAAGTCTGGTTCGAACAAGGATGAGATAGTACCTAAACTTGTTAAAAAAAGAGATAAATTTGTTAATAAGGAAAATTTTTGACCCACTAAGCCATATGACAACCTTGCTCCATTTCCACAAAGGCTGCATCACGCTTTAAAATTGTCTCTAATTATGAGAAGTAGCCTGAAGATATATTTATCTTGCCTTGTGATAAAATGAAAATTTCAAATTTTCAAGATAAATTCATTCACCATTCCTTTTTAGAAGCCTGCCTAGCTCATTTTGTAAGGGATCCAAGAAAGTTTCAAACTTAGTAAAAAAAATTCTTCTAAAAATTTTTCATCTATAAAAATTATGTAGCTTTAGTTTTTTTTTTTTTTCCTTTCTGCTTTTTCTTTTTTAGAATTTTTTTCTACATCTCCCATTTTTTTGCATTTCTCAATGCATTATCATTATCCTACTTTTTAAACATTGAGGACAATGTTTTTTTCAAGTTGCGGGTATAGAATTCTGGCAAATTCTAGTTTTTTTAGGTTTGCAGATGATTCCTTAAATTAAAAAAAAAAAAAAAATTTAAGTCAATTGCTATATTATGATGAGAATTGGATTTTCTAAAGTATAATCTAGATAACTTTGGCTTATTAATGGAATTGAATATGATTAATTCATCATTTTACTCATTTTCTAAACTATTCTATGAAATCTAAGTCTCGGATCACATTTATACACACAATTGCATATACATAGTCTAGATTGATAAGTAGTTATAAATTAGAGATCATGAAGAAATTCAATGGTGACTTATAACCGAAGTCAGTTTTAGAGCCATTCATTCTTTTTGAGAGGTTATAAACGTTCCTAATTTTCTTCAGCATGCTTGAAGAAAATTTAATCCCACAAATTCTTAAATTTGGCTAATTACCTGAATTATTGGAATATTACCTTTAAAATTCTAAAAGTTCATTGAATCTGATAGATTATAGGAAACCTAGAAAATGATTTAGGTCATCCTTGTTGTTAACCTAGAGACATAAAGCCTATCCAAAAATATTTTTACCACTAGTTAGCCAATTTGGGCCTTTTATATAAACATTTTCCTTTCTCACCCAAATGACCTTTACCCATGGTAACCTAGTATAATATATCCATTACCTATTGTCTTTGAAAAATAAGTTAGAGATGAATGAAGATATACTTTTCAGTTGCAATGAAATAGAAAAGTGAATATCAACAAAGAAATGTTCTTCAAAAAATTCAAAAGTGTTAAAAGGAAAAGAAAAAGCTACTAAAAAAAGTTTAAAGAATGCAAAAAAGTGAAAAAATAAATATTCACTTCAGTACAAGTAAAGAAAGAATTGTCAACTTTAGAAGACCTCTACTTATTTTTGAAATTTTTTTGAATACCCTTTATACCCTTTCTTTGGTATCTTATCCTAAGCCTATGTTTCATCCCATTTAAAACCTATTAATTTTAGGATAAATATAGTCTTGATGAGGATATGAAAAGATAGGATTTAAAGAGTAGCATTTCAAAAAGTTCAAAGGTAATGACATCCATTCTAAAGGAATCAAAAATTTAATTCCTTAGTAACTCTAGTTTTTCATGAGTATATGCGAGATAAATTTAATTTATTGACTCTACTCACATATTTAGAAGTAAGATAAGATTTGAAACTTTTAATCTAAGAGATTTTATTTTTGAGTGTATGTCATTAGAGAGGATTGAGGTCAAAACATATTTTAGATGGTGTTTAAAAGTTAGAACTCTACTGAAAAATAAAGATTATTCTATATGTAGACTATACACACACATTATCTTTAAGATCTGAGCATAAGTAGAATGTTTTTAATATAAGGATAGGGTTTTGAATTCTTCATTCATTTTTATTAGTGTGCTATCTTTGATGATTTATTGAAGATAATTCTCTGAGAAAAAAGTGAAGTTGACTTTAAAATAATTTTTGAAATTTGGTTTTTCGCATGTTTTGCTAGGGACTACCAAAATGCTAGTTGGGGGGTGTGTCAAGTGTTCAATTTTGGTCAAAATACCCCTAGTTAGGATTCAATTAGATCATCTAACCGATCAAATTTAAAATTTTTAGCTCAATTTTGATGTTAGTTCCAATTGACCATCCAATTGTTAATTTGTAAAATTTAATGGTCAAATGATCATTAGAGCTAATTAGATGAATAATGTACCGTCTAGATGAATCTAATTTGGTCTTTTATTTTGCAGATCAACCAAATTATGGCTTAGATGGCTCAAATCAAAATCAATAGGTGTAGATCATCTTAAATAGAAATAAAGCAAGATGGGATGATTTTCTAAAAGAAAAGATTTCTACTAAGAGGAAAGAAAATCATGGATAAGATTTTCTAAATAGGAGATCAATTTGGGAATAGAAAGCTGTAACAATAGAAAATGGAGTTGTTGGAGAAGTTTCCAAAGTGGAGGAACCAAAATTAGGAGGACTGTAGGGGGGAATGTTTGAAAAGAGGAAATAGAGTAATTATATAAGAAGATTCACCATGTCTCTCTTCTCCCCCTTGGCTAGACCATACAAGGCAAACCCTCTTTCCCTTTCTCTTGTCCTCCTCCTTCTCTCTCTCTCTCTCTCCCTCTTTCACTTTCTCTTATCCTCTTCTCCCACATTCCCTCTCTTTCTCCCCTTCAGTTTAAAACCTAAAATCGTCACCACAGCCCCCTTCCCATCTCTTTCCCTCTCTTCCTCCTCTTCCCGCTCTTCTCTCTCACGCTCTATCTCTTCCACTATTTCTGGTTATTTTCCCCCTCTATCTTATTGGTTATACCTTCATTTTCCATCATTTTTTTTTTCCTTTCATTTGCTTTCTTTACAATCCAGCATCACTTTGGAGCAAAACCCAACATAGATTTGTCCAAAAATCCATTCTTTCCCACTATTTCTCCCTTCCTTGCAGTCATCTTCCTCCTCCGACAAGCTTCCCCTTTGTTTTTGTTAAAACACTAGAAAATTAATAAAATTCTATTTTTGCCCTCGAAACTTTAATAATAATTCCATCTGTGTCCCTATTTTAATTCCTTCTATGTCCCCATTTTAATTCCATCTATATCCCTATTTCTATTCCAGTTTTGCTGTATATGTATTCTACTTATCCAAGAATTGCACATTCTAAGCCATTTGATTAAGGCTTAACCTAATCAATAGTTAGCCTTAACAATCAATATCTTCTCAATTTCTCATCTATTTCACATCAGATTTTTAATTAATTTTCAATTTTCATTCTTAAGACATCCCTTAGCTTATTCAACATCTCTGATCTTTAATCTCAACTTTAAAAATCAATCTAAGCCATCCAAAATTAATATTTAGTCTAAATATTTGAGATTTTGGAGGATATGCCTAATCCAACCATTGGATCTTTAATCAAGGATATGCTTGAGAGATTGATGGGGGTGATTGATAGTGACAATATCAAATTTGATGCAATTAACTATAATCAAGCTAGGGAAGTACATTTTTCTTGCTACTTAGTTTAATTTTCTTTCTTTTTTAATTAGAAATTTTGAAATTTTTAGCAGTTGAATAAATCTAAACTTTTATTTCACTGTTATTTTCTTTAATTTCTCAACAATTAAATTTTATGTAAACTCCTACTTTTTAGTCAAGTCCTCATGGGATCGACCTGTACTTGCATGAGCTACACTACAATAGCCCGTGCTCTTGGAGTAAAACAATCAACAATTTCTTTCCTACTTGCAAATGAATATGCATTTGTATATTAGTTTGTAAGTATGAAATGAAAATCATCTCCAGATTCTTAAAAGTATGGCAACCCTAACATGACATGAATCAAAAACTAACATTCCCTTAAGCTAATGTCTTCCCCATAAGTGACGCTCTGCATTGGATCCTGGGTGAGGTGAAAAATGGGCAAGGGTTTCCAGGGCATTCCCTCAAAAGCGATGAACTACATTGAATCTAAAGTGTAATGGAAAATGGGCAAGGGATACTAAAGCGTCCCCTCAAAGTGATGCACTGCATCATAACCCAAGTGCAATGAAAAGTGGGCATGGGTTTATGCCATGAAGGTCGGCAAGTGCGGGGTAAATAGGATACCTCATGAGCATAAGATTTTTATTGCCACATGGAATATAGGGACATTGACAGGTAAGAGTTTGGAGTTAGTAGATACAATAAAATGTAGGAGAGTTAACATTGCTTTTATCTAAGAAACGAAGTGGAAAGGAGCTAAGGATAATAACAAAAATAGCATAGGAATAATAGTGGACAAAGAATTAAAGGATAAAGTTGTGGAGTTAAAAGAATTAGTGATAGAATTATAATAATAAAACTTGTTCTAGGAGAGCAAATCATAAGTGTTATAAGTTCGTACACGCCACAAGTAGGGCAGTTTTGGGAAGATATGGAGGGACTCATGCAAGAAATTCCTAACATTGAGGGGATATTTATCGGAGAAAACTTAAATGGCCTTGTAGGAAAAGAAAATAAAGGACATGATAAGATACACGGATGGTCTGGTACAAGGAGAACAAAATGAGAAGGGGAAACTATCCTTGATTTTGCTTTGTTATATAACCTGGCCATTGAAAATACATTCTTTAAGAAGAGGGATGAACACTTAATAACCTTTAAAAGTGGACTTCATAAAAGCCAAATAGACTTTTTAGCATTGGAAAGTGATACCTGATGAGAGTTTAACCTCATAACATAGGTTAATGCTTATGGATATCTATATTCAAAGATGGAAGAAAGGAAATGAACTTAATAGGTATCTAAAAACTAAGTGGTGGAACTTAAAAGCAAAGAAAATTACCTCATTCACAAATAAGTTGATAGTAGAAGGAAACTGGAATTATGAAACAAAAGTAAACACCATGTGGACTAATATGGTTGAGACCATTAAGCAAGTGGTAAAAGATGTCTTAGGAGTATCTAAAGGTAAAAGGAAATTAGTAAAGAAAACATGGTGGTAGAGTGAAACAGTGCAAAAAGTTATTAAAGAAAAATGGGTGTGTTTTAAAGCATGGCAAAAGACTAGAAATAATGAAAACTATGAACAGTATAAGAATGCTAAAAAGGATACTAAGAGAATAATAAGTGAAGCTAAACTTACGGTATATGATGACATCTATAATAGACTAGGAACAAGGGAAGGTGAGAAAGAAGTATTTAAACTTGCAAAAATAAGAGAACTAAAGGGTATGGATTCACGTTAGTTAGGTGCATTAGACGTGAGGATCAAAGGGTACTACTCAAAGATGATGAGATCAAACAAAGGTGGAAAACTTGTTTCAAAAATTGCTAAATGGAAATGGCTTCGAGAATATAGGGATTGAAAATACTGTAAACCTAAATAACATTGGACACTTTAGATAAGAATGTAGGATTAGAATTCCTGAAGTGAAAGAGGACTTGAAAAAGGTGAAATTAGTAAAGGTTGTGGGACCTGATGGTATACCAATAGAGGTTTGGAAGCATAAAGGGAGATATTGGAGTTGTTTGGTTGACCAAATTGTTTAACAAGATTACAAAATCAAGGAAAATGTTGGATGAACGGAGGAAAAGTTCTATTATACCAATTTATAAGAATAAAGGAGACATACAAAGCTACATTAATTATCAGGGGATCAAACTTATGAGCCACACTATCAAACTTTTTGAAAGAGTAATTGAAGAGAGGCTATAGGATGAGACAAGTGTATCAGAGAACCAGTTTGGTTTCATGCCTGGGAGGTCTACCATGAAAGTTA
Source organism: Warburgia ugandensis (assembly GCA_035236585.1). Taxonomy (NCBI): domain Eukaryota; kingdom Viridiplantae; phylum Streptophyta; class Magnoliopsida; order Canellales; family Canellaceae; genus Warburgia; species Warburgia ugandensis. The sequence goes on along the minus strand of CP141133.1, from coordinate 53,586,477 downwards.
TTTTCTTACTAAGACAATTGATAGAGAAATATAAGGAGATGAAGAATGACCTCCACATGGTCTTTATTGACTTAAAGAAAGCTTATGATAGAGTCCGTAGAGAGTTAAGATGGAGGGTGTTTCGCAAGAAAGAGGTTTCATAGGGGCATATAGACATAATTAAAGATATGTATGAGGGAGCAACCACAAATGTTAAGACCACTAGTGGTGAGACTAATGATTTTCCTATCACTATAGGATTGCATCAAGGATCGGCATTGAGCCCATACCTTTTCACGTTAGTTATGGATGAATTAACAAAACATTTGGATGAGGAGATTCCATTGTCCATTCTATTTATAGATGATATAGTCTTACTTGATGTGACAAGGGAGGGAGTATACACAAAGTTAGAGTTATGAAGAGAAGCATTAGAATCTAAAGGATTTAAAATCAGCTAAACTAAGGTAGAATATATGGAATGCAATTTAACAAGGAGAGAAGTAGAAGTTGAACACCAATTCATATTGATAACTAAGAAGTCCCCATAAAAGTTCACTTTCAGTACTTAGGATCAATGATTCATATAAATGGAGAGATTAAGAGAGAGGTTGCCCAGAGAATCCAAGCAGGCTGGAACAAATGGAGATGTGCATCTGGAGTTTGGTGTCACTACTACATAGAAGGGTTTTAAAGTTAGCATAAAGAAGTTTCTTATATGACTGCCAACTTTATAAATATTTTAGAAGTTGTTTGAAAAAAAACTACTTTAAATATATATACTTAAGAAGTTGTCTTCCCTTTCCCTCCCGCATACCAACCTCCATCGCTATAGCAGCTCTAGCCCTTGTCTCGCACTAATGACTTATTGTGTTGTGCACTCATCGCATTCTATCCCTAGTTAGCAAGCAAGCAAAGGGCAAAAGAGGATCCGTGTTGGCGCACTACCAAATGCCCTAAGACCTTATTGTCCCTTCACCCCAAGCAACTTTAAAAAACTGGAGCGAGGAGGCAATTTTTTGCGAGAAGAACTTTTAAAGTTGTTTATGTAAAAATGACTTTAAAAATGCATAACTTGTGAAGTCATTTTAAGGAAGCGACTTGAAATGTATCACAATAAATTTGGCATGAATATTTTATTTATCGAGAATAAACTTTTAAAGTTGTTTAGTGCTAAGCAACTTCAAAAGTTAGATATTTTCAAAGTTGTTTAGCACTAAATGACTTCTAAAGTCTTCGATGGTTTATAAATAAGCTGTCAAAGTACATTTTTTCCTTTATCTTCTTCTTCTCATAGTTTTGGAATGACGGTTTCATTTTTGGGCCTTATGCTACTCTCTTTTTCCCTTCTTACTTTTCATTTTTATATTTTGACTATTTGCGTCATGGAAAAGATTGTAAGTAAATCACAACTTCTTTTAAATCACACTAATATTTCTTTTCTTATTACTAAATTTTCTGTTTTTTAATTTTGTAGATTATGTGGGTTTTCACACTACATATCATGGGGTTAAAGAATCTATTTGATCATCCTAATTTTTCCAATTTCATCTAAAATGACAACTACCTCTCTCTTAAGCCTCACTGTTGAAGAAAGGGAGAATAATACGATTTGTTGTTTTCATCCAAAATTAGGGTTTGATGAAGAGTAGTGGTTATAACATCAAATTTTGGCTTATTTTGAAGAAAAAGAGTGGTGTCACCAAAATAGTAGGCCAGATTTTGATGAAAAAGAACAGATTAACTTGGCTACCAAGATCTAATAATATGTAACATTTTGCTATATATGTAACATTAGATGTAATCAAAAAGTAATTTGATTTCCTTGTTGATGTGTCACACACACACACACACACACACATATGATTGTGTTGTAAAATCAGTTTCATTGTGTATTTATGTATATTTGTAATGTACAAAAGCTAAATAAATATATTTTTCATTTGAAATTTAAAAATTATTTGAAGTCATTTTCATAAAAATGACTTTAAAAATGCATAATTTTTTAAGTCATTATAAGGAAGAAACTTGAAAAGTATCACGATAAATTTGGTGAAAATATTTTATTTAGCAGGAATGGACTTTTAAAGTCATTTAGTGCTAAGTGACTTCAAAAGTTAGATGTTTTCAAAGTCATTTATCACTAAACAACTTCTAAAGTCTTCAATGATTTATAAATAGCTGGCAAAGTACATGTTTTCCTTTGTCTTCTTCTTCTCACGATTTTGGCATGATGGCTTCGTCTTTGGGCCTTATGCTGCTCTCTTTTCCCTTCTTACTTTTCATTTTATATTTTGATAGTTTGTGTCATGGGAAAAACTGTAAGTAAACCACGACTTCTTTTAAGTCACACGAATATTTCTTTTCTTGTTACTAACTTTTCTGTGTTTTTATTTTGTAGAGCATGTGGGTTTTCACACTACATATCATGGGGTTAAAGAATCTATTTAATCATCCGGGTTTCACCAAAATAGTATAATTTCTTTGAGAATGACAACTACTTCTCTTTCAAGCCTCACTATTGAAGAAAGGAAGAACAATATGATTTGTGGTTTTCACCCAAAATTAGGGTTTAATGAAGAGGGTGGTTATAACATCAAATTTTGGCTTATTTTGAAGAAAAAGAGTGGTGTCACCAGAATACTAGGCTAGATTTTGATGAAAAAGAGCAGATTCACTATTTTATCTTAGCTGCCAAGATCTAATAATATGTAACATTTTGATATATATGTAACATTAGATGCAATTAAAAATAATTTGATTTCCTTGTTGATGTGTTTGTTTATATATATATATATATAAACATTTGATTGTATTGTAATGTCAATTTTATTGTGTATTTATGTAAATTTGTAATGTACGAAAGTTAAATAAATAAAAATTTCAAGTGAAAAGTTAAAATTTATTCTTTTTCAACCAAATGACTTTAAAAGTCTTTAATTTTAAAGTTGTTTTTCTGAAAACAACTTCATTTGTTCTTCTGTTTTAAGAATTATTTCATCCACTTCCACCTTGCACTCTCTGTTTATTATTTGTGCACAAAAACTAAACCAAACTTCTGTTTCCCTAGTCCAAACCCAATCCTACCTGTGTGAATTTGAATTACATTAACAAATTTGAGCTCAATATCGATTTTTGAGTGTTGGTTAGTATCTCTATGTTTGTCTCATAAGTATTATGCTTATTTAAAGAATTTTTACAAGGTTATGTGGTTAGAAATTGTTCTTTTGAAAGTTGATTTTATTTGTGAATGTATCTATCATAATTTTCCTTTTTTCATTGTTAATTGAAAATTTTCATGAAATGTTGTTATTTTGAATACTTTTAATTCATGTATATCTAATGTTTGTTAAAATTTCTAACCTTATCTTTTCATATCTTACAGGTCTCCATGCAAATTTGCTTTGATTTCTTATGATAATGGATAAATATGCTTCGATGTCTATGACAAGGACATCGAAAGAATATGAGGAGGGTACACAAAATTTCATAGAGTTTGCACTTAAGGTAGGTGTTGATTGTAATTGCATTCGTTGTCCATGCTCAAAATGTGGAAACTTGAAAAAAGAAAATATGGGGGTGCTGAGAGAACACTTATGCTTTAATGGAATCGATGAAACTACCACCCATGGATTTGGCATAGAGAAGAACTTTTGTAAAGGCCCTCAACAAGGCCTGGAATATATGATCAAGACACTGTAGGAAGTGTTGGAGATAGCAGTACAGCTGTACCAATATTTCAAGATGCACATGATGACTTCCAAGATGACCCTGAACAATTTTATGCTACATTAGAGGAAGGCGATGAGCCATTATGCCCTGAGTGTAAAAATTATACCAAGCTGTTCACAGTGGTAGAATTTACAATGTGAAATCAAGATTTGGTTTTTCAAATCAAGAGTTTACAGAAGTCTTGAAAGTAGTGGGTAAGACACTACTGAAGGCAAAGAAAATCATGGCTACACTAAGGTTGAAGTATGAGAAGATACATGTGTGTCCCAATGATTGCATCTTATATAGGAAGGAGCACAAGGATAAAACTACATGCCCAACTTGTGGACAGCCAAGATAGAAGTTAAAGAAGAATTCAACTGAGATAGTTATAGATGTTCCTGTAAAGGTTTTATGGTACTCCCCGCCTATTCCAAGGTTCAAAAGATTGATTTGTATAATAGAAACAACAAAGAAATTAGTGTGGAATGACAATGACAGAGTAGCTGATAGCTTTTCACGCCATCCAACATATAACTTAGCATGGAAACTCATAAACTTCATGTGGCCTATTTTTGGTGAAGAACCTAGAAACCTACGTCTAGCATTATCTGTAGATGGGATTATTCCTCATGGTTCTATGAGTAGCAGTATAGTTGTCAGCCCATTATATTAGTTTGTTACAACCTTCCACCACCTCTACATATGAGGAGGAAGTTCATGATGCTAACTATGTTGATATTGGGTGCAAAGAAGCTAGGGAATGATCCCTTCATCGATGATCTTGAGACATTATGGGACGTCGGCATTAAAGCATACAATGCATACAGGAAAGAGTCATTCACCCTAAAGGTTATATTGTTGTGACAATCAGCGACTTCCCTACATACAGTAATTTGTCTAGATGGACTATGAAGGGATATAATGCTTATGTTATATGTAGTGATCAAACATGTTCTGTACAACTTCAACATGGTAGGAAAATGGCATTTCTTGGGCACAGAAGATGGTTGCGCAGAGACCATCCATATCATTCTAAAAGGGAGAATTTAACGGGAGTGTAGAGATAAGAACACCTCCAAAGATGCTGATAAGACGTCAGGTATTGCAGTAGGTTGAAAAGATTAATGTCTTGTGGGGAAAGAATATGAGGAAATCAAGTAAACGTGTAGGTGAAAGTAATTGTAGAAGTTGTTGGAAGAAGAAATCAATATTTTTTTGTCTGCCATACTAGAAATCATTGCATATGCGCCATGTGCTTGATGTCATGCACATTGAGAAGAATGTGAGTGAAATATTGACCGGTACCTTGCTTAATATCCAAGGAAAAACAAAGGATGGACTTGCAGCTCGAATGGATCTTATGAACATGGGTTTGAAGAGGAGGTTGTACCCTAAGGATAGGGGCAGTCGAGAAACATACCTACCTAAGGTAAATTATACTCTCGATAAAGAGGAGAGGAGAATAATGTGTAAAAGTTTGTTCAAGCTCATAAGTCCCAAACGGCTACTCTTCGAACTTTAAAAACATTGTTTCCATGGAAGAGCTTAAATTGTTGGGGATGAAGTCCCACGATTGCCATGCATTGATGCAACAACTACTACCTGTAGCAATACATTCTGTGTTACCAGACAAAGTTAGGGGAGTTATTACAAAATTCTGCTACTACTTTAATGCTTTATGTGAGAAGGTGGTTGATGTTTCAAAATTATACAAAATTTAAGGTCATCTGGTGACAACTTTATGTGAGCTTGAGACAATCTTCCCACCATTCATCTTTGATATCATGGTACACTTAGTAGTGCACCTCATTGATGAGGTTAGACTCTATGGGCCAGTTTACTTGCGATGGATGTATCCATTTGAGAGATACATGAAAATTTTACAAGGGTATGTACGTAATCACAATAGGCCAGAGGGGTATATGGTTGAAGGTTATATTGTAGAGGAAGCGGTGGAGTTTTGTACAAAGTACTTAATAGGAGTGGATGCCATTAGAATCCCAAGAAAGAAATAATCAGTTTCATTTCATGATCCAAAGGTTGGCAAACCTCTATCAAGTGGTCGTGTACTAACCATTGACTATAAAGAATGAGACCAGATGCATCTTTATGTGTTGTAAAATGTTGATAAAGTCCAACCTTACATTGAGTAAGTTGATCGTGCACACATGCACTTATGTAAAATTTAATTGCTGATGGTTAATTACATTTTTCCATGATTACTCTATTAATATGTGTGTGTGTGTGTGTGTACACAGTGAACACATGGATGTACTCAAGGCAAAGAATCCAAGTTACGTAAAGAAATAGAAGTGGCTATAATCTGAGCATTATCGCACTTTCAATAATTGGCTGCATAAGAAGGTAAAATAAAAGAAAGCTCACTTAAGTTAAAAAAACTAGATTCTGTATATATATGTATATATATATATATATATTAATCTTATGTACTTAAGCATACTCAAGATCAGTGAGAAGTAGCATTCAATGGTATACCAAAAACCTTAGGCTAGATGGCAATGGGACCATGACCAGAAGAATAAAATATGCCGCATATACCATCAATGGTTATCACTTTTACACAAAAGACCGTGATAACTCAAGAGTACAACAGAATAGTGGAGTTTGCTTAGTTTCCAATGCTACATTCTTTTCAAGTTCAAAGGATAGCAAGCCAATAGTGGTGGATGATATTTATTATGGGGTTATAAGAGAGATATGGGCCTTGGATTATACTTTTAGAACTATGTTTGTGTTTAAGTGTGAGTGCGTGGAACACAGCAGCATCAAAACTGATGCCCTTTGATTGACATTGGTTGACCTCAACAGGATTGGCTATAAAAATGATCAATTTATTTTGGCATCTCAAGCAAACCAAGTATTTTACATACAAGATGAATGTGATAAGAGATGGTCAACATTTTTATCATCCTGTCCAAGGGATTTTTATGAGAAAGACAACCTAGGAGATGCTGAAATCAATTACCCTTCTATTACCAAAACAATCCCATCAATGAAAGTACTACTCGGTGAGAATGAGGATTATGTGCATGAAAATGGTGAGGAAGGTGCTTGGGCTCGAAAATAATATATATTTTTGGGTACATGGAATATGTATATTATTTAATTGTAATATATATATATAATTTCATGTTTATAATTTTTAGCTTTGCTTTGTCATGAGCTATAGGGATCAATATTAACAATGAGCTATATATATGTGTGCTAAAAAGAATGAATGAATCAATGTTCACTATCATAAAAAGGCCATTCCATTGTATATTACTTGTTAGATATTGTGAAGTACTAACACAACAAGTGTATATATTTTGAATTAAAAAATTTATAAAAAAAAAAGTATAAAATATTGTATACTTTTAAAGTCGTTTTCAATAAACGACTTTAAAAGTTAAGTCTTTTAAAGTCATTTTATTGAAAATGACTTTAAACGTTAATACATTTAAAGTCAATTTAAGAAAAATGACATTAAAATCTAAGACATGTAAAGTTCATCTTTTTTTGCTTAATGTTCTTTTATTACTATTTGTACTTCTTTGGTTTTCACATATTCTTTCTACAATATTTTGTAATGCAAGTAAACTTTGGAATCTTAGTGTCAATCAAATACGTACATATTTAACCCTGAACCGTAATTTCATATTTATATGTGTGTACAAAGAATATATGCATGAAACTACTATATATGTTGACTTCAAAAGTGTACAGTTTTAAAGTATGTACATCAAAAATATAGCTCATGAAATGGAGAAGGAAATTTAAGCTAACATACACACCCACATTCCTACCTCAGAATTAATTTAACATCTTATTTTGCTTATGTTCTTTTATTACTACAGTTTTTGTACTTCTTTGGTTATCACATATTTTTATTTCTTTAGGGGTCTTTCTACAATATTTTGTGATGCAACTAAACTTTGGAAGCTTAGTTTCAATCAAACACACACACACACACACACACACACACACACACACACACACACACACACACACACATATATTCATTTAAAATTAAGTATATAGAACCCTAAACCTTGAATCTTGAATTCGAACCCCAACCCTAAACCCTAATTCCATATTTATAATTTTAATTAGCTCTTTTGTTATATATATATATATATACAAAGACTATATACATGAACCTATGTTGACTTCAAAAGTGTACACTTTTAGTGTATGTACATCAAATAACAATTTATAAAAGTTAACTTGTGTGAATTTAGTGTTAAGAAAACTTTACTATATATATATATATATATATAAGAGCCATTGTCTCTCTCTCTCTCTCTCTCTCTCTCTCTCTCTCTCTCTCACACACACACACACACACACACATGCATATATATAGTTCATGAAATGGTCAGAGAAATTTAAGCTAACACACCCACATTCCCACCTCAAAATTAATTTACCACCTCATTTTGCTTATGTTCTTTTATTACTATTGGTTTTGTACTTCTTTGTTTATCACATGTTTTTATTTCTTAATTTTGGTTATCACCGTATTTTGTGCCAAGTAAACTTTGGAAGTTTATAGTGTCAATCAAATATATATACTTTTTCATTTAAAATTAACTAACATATATTTTGAAATTAAAATTAAATAACATATATATTTTCATATATTTCATTTAAAATTAACTAACATATATGAAGTAAAAACATAAAAAGTGTATATATTTTGAATAAAAAATTATAAATAAAATTTTTTATGACAAAGTGTATACTTTTAAAGTCATTTTTCTCTAAACAACTTTCAAAGTCTAACATTTTAAAGTCATTTTATATTTAAGTCCTTTTTTATATAAATGATTTCTTTTTTCACTCATATTTAAACCACGAAATAGACTTCCCGCCCCATACATAAAACAAGGGAGAAGAAGAAGATCGAGGGAGAAGGCGGTACATACCTAGCTGGTCGTGGGGGGGATGGGTTCTGACGGGGAGGGGAGTGTGTTTGGGTAGGTACCGAAGAGGTGGCGAGGTGGGGGTTAGGGTGGGGTACCATAGAGGGGTTCGGTGGAGTACCGAAGAGGGGCCATGGTGGGGGTTCGGGTGGAGTACCGGAAAGGGGGCGGGGTACCGGGAAGGGGTTCGGGTGGGGTACCGAGAGAAGGGGCATGGTGGGGGTTCGAGTGGGAAATCAAAGAGGGTTTCGGGTGGGGTACCAAAGAGGGGATGGGGTGGAGGTTTGGGTGGGGTGCCGAGAGAGGGGAGGGGGTTCTGGTGGGAACTAGAGAGGGGAGGTGGGGTTTCGGGTGGGATATACCTAAGAGGGGGAGGTGGGGGGCTAAGGTGAGGGTTTGGTTGGGGACCGGAGAGGGGGAGGGGTTCGGGTGGGGATTGGAGAGGGGGCTGGTGGGAGGCAAGGTGGGGTATACCAGAGAGGGGGGGAGGCTGGGGTCATGTTGGGGGTTCGGGTGGGGACCAAAGAGGAGGGAGGTGGGGGGCAGGGAGGGGGTTCAGGTGGGGTACCGGAGAGGGGGGAAATATACTGTTGTTGATTTATTTATTCTTAATGGCTAATTTTCATCATTTTCTACAGAGAATTAAATGATTCATGTGCGAATCCTAACTTTGGAGGAATTCATTCAGATGAATCAAAGCTAACAAGTAGGATCTTACATGTGATTGATTGCTTCCTCTTTTCTTTTGTTAACATTTTTGGTAATAACGTCTAGCAACTCTAATGCATGTTTCCATTTTATTCTAATTTGCTTTCCTAGTTAAATTAAGACCAATCTCTCTTAGGATAGGCGGTGTAGCTTTAAAATTACTCTCAATGCCAAAACCATGAGTTTGTGATTTAGATGTTAATGAATTCAATCCAATGTCAACCTACACATCAGCCAAAGAATTTTGAGAAACCTATAGGCAATCCATAACTACGAATATTTTTATGATGGAAAGTAATGATTCTATTTTGAAATCTATTATTACATTTACCAATGTTATTAGTGGTTTGAAATCTTTTGGTAAGTTTTTTGTTAGCTGAGTTGGTGAATAAGATTCATAGCAGAGTCAAATCCAATCTAATACAAAAGAGATTCTTATTTATTTCATAGTATGAAACACATTGCCCAGCTTTAGGCAAGAGAGAGAGAGAGAGAGAGAGAGAGAGAGAGAGAGAGAGAGAGAGAGAGAGAGAGAGAGAGAGAGAGAGAGAGAGAGAGAGAGAGAGAGAGAGAAATCTCATACATAGATGGAAGACTAGGTGCTTAGCATGGAAATTTCATTTCTAAAGTATTCATAATCAAAAGCATGAAATATACAAATCATCACATGGCTGAATTTATAAATTTCAATAATGGCATTAACTACCAATCTTTGCGATTCTACTTGAACCTTATCAAATGCATGACTGAATTAATCAACAATAGTTATATGCTTCATATTTCTAGAGTTTATGAAGTGGTTAATGATACAATATATTCCATTTTAAGGTTTTAAAGCTTAAAAAGGTACTAATATATATCCATTTACTTGGTTAACATGTTCATGCCAACACTAGGCCAATACATGTCATATTTCCTTTTATCCCAAAACTGGTGCATTCTAGATCCTCCTATTTCCTTGAATTTTTCATGCATTACTTTTCTATGTTTTTCTAAGCATTTTCCTTTTATAGATTTGATTTTCCATATTCTTTCATGTAATTCTTTTCAAAGGCATGTGTAACATAACCAAACTACTTGGAAGTATAGTTTCAATTTAGTTTTCACATCATGGATCTATCAATCCTACCTAGTCATGCCAGGGACTTCATGAATGTGTTTTCTTACTTGTTCAAGTTCATGTCTTATGATAATTGGTCAACCATCCATGTTCATTTAGCTTCCACTTTGATAATCATTGTCACAATGTTTCATGTCTAATACTTTGGTCTCTAATTTGTAATCTAAGTACTATCACATCAAGCCATGGCTTATCTCATTGTTCTATGTTTCTTTGATAGCATTTCCATAGCTTATCACATGTCAATTTCCATGACATACTCATTGCATTTAGTTTGTTATGAAATTTCCATGGCTTATATCATATTCATCTCCTGTCACATTCATAGTCTATGTACATCATCTTATGGCATTTCTCTTTATTTAAGTACTATGTCAAGTGTCATTTTTCTAAGCCATACACTTATTCTCTCTATAGTACTCAATGATCAATATCAATAGCTCATACATACTTAGCAATTCAATTATTGGATGGAATTTGGTTTCTTTAAATTCATTACATAGCCTTTTTTGTTCTAATATCATTGAATGTTTCTTTATAGTAAGGATGGAAAGAGAAGAGGTCAAACTAAAGATTTAAGCCACATTGAAGAGCATGAACAAGAGGCCAACATGAGAACTACTTCAAAAAGAAAGGACATAGGGCGAATAACAATGAAAAAGGTTATTAAGAAAAAGTCGAAGGGAATTAAAGAAACTATCCAATATAATAGTATAGGGCAAGAGATTGGTGAGAGTGCTCCTACTTATAGTAGCTTCCTTTGCTCTATAGTAATAAGCATGATTCCTATCACATTTAAGGATTGGAGACATGTGGCATCCTCGACAAAAGATTTAATGCAGGAAATAGTGAAGGTATGTAAACATTAAGTACATGTATTATTTACATTATAACTTTCCTTATTTTTCAAATATAGTAATTTGATGTGTTCAATTTGCAATATGCCTTTGACATGCCAGATGACAAGAAGACGCATGCTTTACAGGGGGCAGGTGAGCAATGGAGAAAATGGAAGAACTACCTTGTTCACAATTACATAGCTCCAAATGTCAACAACTCATCAAGGCTGTACACGATGCCTTCCATTTACTCTGACGTCATTGACCAGGAGGCTTGCAATGCATTTGTACAAAACTGCACCTCTGTCGAGTTTGAGGTATGTGCAGAAATGATGCTTCATTCTTTTAATTACATGTAATTTTCAATTAGTGCACTTGATCACGCATGTAAAAATGTGCAGGCAAAGAGTGCAAGGGGAAGAAAGGTGTATGAAACAAATATGCTACACCACCTATCTAGGATGGGATGGGCTCATTTAGAAGAGCACAAAGTAAACATCTATGATAATTTCTCCTATTTAATTTAATGTTACTATAGTTATATACACGTTCTCTAACTATAATGCCTTTGCTTGACAGCAAAAAAGGGTGGGACTAAGGAACCCATTGATCACTCCATCCTCTGGAAGATAGCGCATTCAGTGGGTTGTATTGGCAACAAGTTTGTAGATAAAGCTATTGGTCAAATGCTTCATATATAGTCAGTGGTTCTGTCTATCTATAATTTTTTTACAATTAATTAGATGAAATTATCATGTCTTTCTAATTAAATTTTGTAGGACATTCTTACCTAAGAAAGCACTTCTATAGGAACTTTAAGAAGCACTGCTGCTAAGGATGACATCCTGTATAGGGCTATGGGCAATAAGTAGGACCACCTTAGTCGAGTTAGGGGCATGGGTCAAGGTGTTGTTCCTTCTAAATTCTTTGGTGGAGGACATATACCTAGACTTCAAGATGATGAGAAGGCCTACAATGAGCTCATTGAGAAAATAAAGGGTGACTTATTTAGACAGCTACATGAGGGAGGTATAATGATTATTCCTTGACCCCCTGCTTAGCAATCATGCCCTACTTTACCTCCATCACGTGTGGGCTGCAATTCCCCATCTGAAGAAGATAATGAAGGACATTCGCCTCCTCTCGAAAAGGAAATTCTTGCCTAGGAGGAATATACATTGACAAGACTATAAATTTTCATTGTCCATTTGTAATAATTCTATATCTCAACCTCTCTATTGAATATTTGGGTCAATGCTTGTTAGCCTTTGATTCCCATCAAAATATCGTGACAGTTTGTTCATGCTATGAACATGAATCAAACATTTTGCATGGAATTAGTATGCCACCACATACTAAGCAGGTCTCCATTACCATGGCTTTGAATGCTAATGCCTACCTACCATTTCTATTAGAAATGAAAAATATTATAACCGTTGGGGAGGCAGATGGATATCACGTCACTTGGCTGGAGGCATTAGTCGAATCCATAGAGTCCACGGTATGTATCTTATCATACTATGTACCTTTCTCATTAATATTTTTTTAGTTAAAGACCTCACTTAATTGTTTAATAACTCTATATAGTTAATTAGCAATCAAATGAGGCACTAAGAACGGCCGCCATTCAAGTGTTACCTTTAACTGCTACACCAATGGAACAGGTACTTGATATATCTTTGGTTTTTCTTTCATCATAAATTAGGCTCTCTTCATAGATTAATATTATATTATTTAGTTGAAAATTTTTACACCTTTTACAACAACTAACCTAGGAGCATGTGGAAGTCCCACCTAACATGCCTCAATCCCTTTGGTTAATCTGTGGTCTCATCAAAGACAATATGGTAATCAATCCTATACAAATTAAGCGAGGAGTGCTTGCCGAGGAAGTTGTTGAAGTGCCACTTATGGCAGAGGACCTATTACGACTTTGCCTATGGGATCAGCTAGAGCACCCTCACATTGTCTCCTATATGGGGTATATGCACATACTTGCTTGTAAATCATTTGATATTTCATTAAATATTTTATTTTATTTGCATATGTAATAATTATTTCTTTTATGCAACTTCTTGAATGATGATACTAGCCTTTTTGAGGGTGAGGGTACACTTTACCAATTCCTTGACCTTGGCATCATTTCTGGAGAGAGGGAGCAATGGCCAATTGAGAGGCGTATTAAGGATATTTTGCCAAGCTTCTTAAACTGCTCCCAAGGACAAGGCTTAATGATTCCCTACAATAGCGAGTAAGTTTTAATTTTCTTACTTTCTTGCCAATTTATTCTTTACATAGGGATTGTCAACTTCCATTACAATCCATATGGCTGTCTATGTAGGTCTCATTGGATGTTGTGCATTTTGGATGTGCATGGTGGTCATGCTTTCTTTTTTTATTCTTGTGGAGCTCACATCTACCCTGCCCTCACGGATATTATAAATAAATAAGCATTTATTTTTTTTCATGTGCTATGTGCAGATAAGTAATTTGTTATTCGTCTATAATGCATTTGAAATTTAAATTTGTAGGACAATGGGAATGAGCTTTAGTGATCGAGACTTTACAACCACCAAAACTCATGTGGAAGAATGTCAAGGTATATGAAACAGTTAATTGCTCTAAGTTATTACTAATTATACTTACCTTATTAAAATAATATTTATGAGTTCTTTTTTGTTGTCCTTGTTGCATATTGCCCTAAACAACAGTCTGATTGAGAGTGTGGGTATTATGTCTTGAGGTACGTGTGGATCCTAATATTTGATTTTACTCCTATCTCCCATTTAAAAAAGGTAGAATAGTTTTTATTTTGCATAATCTTATATTTTTGTACAGTTTTTATGGATCTAGCTAAAATGTTTTAACTTAATTAAATATGTTTTATTTCAAGCTATTGCACTTTTTGAGTGGGTAAACAAGAAGAATTACTCCAGAGTAAATCCAATGAAATATGAAATAAATGGGCTGAGTATGTAATGAGTTTCAATTAGATTACTTAGAGTAGCTACTTGGACTTAAAATACATAATAAAGTATTTTTTTCATTGACTTGCTTGTGTTCCTTTATATTTTATTATTTTCTTTGAAATATATATATATATATATATTTGCATCTTAAGCAATGAATGAGTGGAAATTTGGAGTGTGGGAATAAAGGAGTACGGAAGTTGTGAATATGGGGAGGTGAATATGTGGCGGTTGAATTATATAAATTTTATGAGATGAAAAATGAGAGGGTTATGTAGAGTGTGTATGAAATTATAAATGAAGTGAATGTGGATGTCATAGACAATGCTTATATTATAGTTTCTTATATAAATTATTTTTAAGATAGATGTTGATAGATAATGATGAGTATTTGATGTTTGATGTTTGGTTTTTCATGTTTATAAAGATTGTTTGTATCAGGTGTGTAGAATGTTTGTTATTCAATGTGTATACAGGTGGTAGTGTATCAAGAAAGATAACAATGCATTGTAGTGGACGGAGGTTTGGAATGTGTATGGAAGGTGTATATGATGTTTAGTTTTTCATGTTTTCAAAGATTGTTTAAAGTATTAGGTACATAGAATGTTTGATATTCAATATATACATGAGTGATAATGTATTAATAGTTTAAGATGTGGATGCAATGTAGTGGTTATTGGTTTTTTATGTTTGTGAATATTGAAGTATTTTAATTATTACATTGTATTGTGTATTAAGAAGTGGATGAACATTGTTTGTATACAGGTTCTTAATGTTTATAAACATTGATTGAATATTAGGTGTTTGTTATTCATTGTATACACAAAGGTGGAGCAAAAAAACAAATTTGTAAAAAGAAAAACCATTAATTTTAAAGTCGTTTTGGAGAAAACAACTTTATTTTGAACTTTTAAAGTCATTTTTTTTTTTAAACAACTTTAAAAATTGAGAATTTTTTTTATTAAATTTAATTATATAATTGTTTAAATGTTTTTACTTTTGAAGTCACTTACATGAAAACGACTTCTATAGTCACAAGCATAAAGAAGTCATTTTTATATAAGCGACTTTAAAAGTTCATCCAAATGACATTCTTTTGAAGTTGCTTATCTAAAAACGACTTCTAAAGTCAACAACTTTAGAAGTTGTTTTTTCCTAAGCGACTTCAAAAGTCAATTAATTTTTGGTTGGTTTTGAAGTCGCTTACAATAAAACAACTTCTGAAGTTGATGACTTTAGAAGTCGTTTTTGTTTAAGAGACTTCAAAAGTAAATGACTTTTGAAGTCATTTTTGTGAAAATGACTTTTGAAGTCGTTTTTGTGAAAATGACTTTAAAAGTTTGTCACTTTTAAAGTCATTTTTTTAAATGACTTTAAAATTTGACAACTTTCCAAGTCACCTCGATATCACTTTTTACCAACTTTAAAAGCCTCCTGTGTAGTAGTATGTGATTGGCAGGTGCCACTTAAACTAAAAGAAAAATTCTATAAGATAGCCATAAGGCTAGCTATGCTCTATGGATCAGAGTGTTGAGCAGTTAAGGAACATCATGTTCATTGGATAAGCATCTTGATATGAGGATGTTGAGATGGATGAGTGTCAAGACAAGAAAGGATAGAATTAGGAATGAAAACACTGAGGAAACTTAGGGGTAGTACCAATAGGTAACAAGATGAGAGAGATTAGACTTAGATCATTTGGTCATGTCCAAAGGAGACCAAAAATCGCAACAGTTAAAAGGAGTGAGGTAATGCAAGTAGAAGGTTCTAAAAGGGCAAGGGGAAGGCCCAAAAGAACGTGGATAGAAGTGGTGAAAAAAGATTTAAGAACTTCGGGACTAAATGAAGCCATGGTACTTAATAGAGAGGAATGGTGGAATAAGATTCATGTGGCCGATCCCTAATTGGGATAAGGTCTTGATGGTGATGATGATTTGATTCTAATTGTACTTCTAATATTTATGTATTGGGTATTTTCATGTTATTTAAAGCTAAATACTTTTAACACATGCACATAAACTCTTATCTTGTTTGTGAACTCAAGAAAAATATACTTAGTTCAGCTGCAATATACTTGATTAGATATGGTTGTGCATTTAACATCTTATTCATTATTGGACTAGTAAACCCTTTACATTAATTTTCATAAATGATATATGAAAGGTGTCAAATATAAAATATTTATCCAAAAAGAAATATTACAAAGTAATAATTTACTTAAAAGTTTATTGATCAAATTGCATGTTATAAGCATTCACTAAAAAGATCTTATTGTTATGAATTGTATATAATTCCTTGTCTTATAATTTGTTTTTCTTTGTTAGTGATGCTTTTGAAAATTTCTTTAATCCATCTTTTAAGTATCATTCCTTAACCAATTCCTACCAATCATTTTCTTAGGTAGTTCCTAAAGATAGAAAATTTGCAAGTTATTCCTTAAGTCATTTCACACTTGGAGGATACTATGTCTACATTGTCTCTAACTTCTTTACCCATCAATTATCAACTTTAGGTACTCATTTACCTCTAGTTGAAGCATTACAAAGTGTAAAAATCTAAATTGTTAATGTTGGCTTTTAAGTCCTTTTTATCATCTTATAAGTAAACTATGGAGTACTAGGTTGAAACTAACTTTGCATTTTGATCTTTTAAGTATTATGCTACTTATAAAATTTCATTAACATGATTTTATATACTTTCAAAACATAGGTGGGAAACATACTCTCAAAAATTATTAAATGACAATGGTTCTGAGAATATAAGGATTGAAAATAATATAAATCGAAATAACATTGGATATTATAGATATGAATGTAGGATTAGAATACCTGAAGTAAAAGAGGCCTTGAAAAAGATGAAATCAGGAAAGGGCATGGGGCCTGATGGTGTACCAATAGAGGTTTGGAAGCATATGGGAGATATTGGGCTAGTTTGGTTGACCAGGTTGTTTAACAAAGATTATAAAATCAAAGAAAATGCCTGATGAGTGGAGGAAAAGCTCTATTGTACCAATCTATAAGAATAAAGGTGACATTCAAAGTTACACTAATTATCGAGGGATCGAACTTATGAGCCACACCATGAAACTTTTTGAAAGAGTGATTGAGAAGAAGCTACGACATGAAACAAGTGTATCAGAGAATTAGTTTGGTTTCATGCCTGGAGGTCTACCATGGAAGCTATTTTCTTGCTAAGACAATTAGTAGATAAATATAAGGAGAGGAGGAAAGACCTACATATGGTCTTTATCGATTTAGAGAAAGCTTATGATAGAGTTCCTAGAGAATTAATGGGGTGTTGGGTGGTAAGGGGGTTTCTTAGGGGTATATAGACATAATTAAAGATATGTATGATGGAGCGGTAACAAATGTTAAGACCACTAGTGGCGTGACTGGTGATTTTCCTGTCACTGTAGGATTGCACCAAGGATCGGCATTGAGTCCATACCTCTTCACATTAGTTATGGATGAGTTAACAAAACATTTGCATGAGGAGATCCCCTAGTACATGCTATTTGCAAATGATATAGTCTTACTTGATGAGACAAGGGAGGGTGTAAACATAAATCTAGGGTTATGGAGAGAAGCATTAGAATCTGAAGGATTTAAAATTAGCTAAACTAAGAAAGAATATATGGAATGTAATTTTAGCAAGGAGAGTAGGAGTGGAACACTAATCAAGATTGATAACCAAGAAGTCCCCGTGAAAGACCTCTTTTGGTAATGAGGATCATTGATCCATGAGAGTGGAGAGATTGAGAGGGAGGTTACCCAGAGAATCCAAGCAGGTTGGAACAAATGGAGATGTGCATCTAGAGTTTTATGTGATCGGCGGGTGCCACTCAAACTAAAAGGAAATTTCTATAGGATGAGCTTTAAATGGCTTATGTAATCAAAGCTTGACCATTTATACATTCTAATTCCATTTATTCCAGGTTTTATGATATCATTTACATGAGAAACAAAGTAAGGTTTTTATGAATGAGCATAAGAAGTTTCTCTTGATAATCATATATACAAGTGTGTGGTTATGCTGGATTTTTCATAAGTAAAACAGAATGTCCAGCATGACTTACTTTTACAACTTTTGAAATATTTTGATTTCCTACGTATGTAAGTTCCTTTTTTTAAAAGATAATTCTCTAATATTCTATTTTTTACATCATGTTTATAGAAGTACCAAAAAATCTGATTTAATATACCTCTATTTTTATCATACTCTTGACTTGAAAACATACTTTACAAAAATTTCCAGCAAGGTGTACTTTCTTCAAATCTTATGCATACTAAAAATTAATGACCATATTTCATTAAGATCCTTACTATGATCATACACACAAGAATATGAAATATGTAATTGCAAGTATGAGAGTTTCTAGTAAGATCCATTTTGTATTTCCAGTTAGTAAACATGAACAAATGACTGTCCAAAAATTCCAGCAATGCATGATTTAACATCCACTTTAATTCAAGTGAAATGGAACACTTATTTAGATTAAATTTCCAGAAGTGATGCATCTTACTTTCATATACATAAAAGATGTAAGAATATGGAGTTTACATGATCGAAATTTTCGGCAAGAACATGTCTTGCAATCATAAGCAAAATGCATGAAATCTTGGACCCCTTGTCCAAATTTCCAGCACTAACATAACTTAGTACCATATACAAAACATATGGCATCATGGACTGTTTTGTCCAAAATTCAAGAAATAATCAATCATGCTTACATATACATCAAAGCTATATGTCTTGCTACTATAAACAAAAAGCATGGTATTTGGGATTGCTTGTCCAAAATTCCAGCAATAGATGGTTTTTTATACTGATTTGTCCAGAATTCCAAAATTTATATAGTCCAAGTTCAATGATGATAAAAAAAATGTAACATAGAGGATTTTCTTTCAAAAATATCCAACAATAATCCAATTTTGTATTCTCTTTCAAATACATGGATTAGACAATTTAATGACCAGATCTTCAATAAAAAAAACTAAAGCATGTACTATACATGTATAAAATGATGATACCATCGAATTCATGAATGAAACTTTCATAAATAAAATAAGTTTCCAATTCTAAAGACAAAATAGGAGATCGTAGAATTTTATGATCAAATTGCTATTAAAAGAAATCATTCTTCAAAAAAGAGCATGTAAACATGTTTGATGAAGTTTACACATATTATTTGCATGTACCCACTATTACCATAGAACATAACAAAACCTCTCATAGCATAATCCAAACCAAGCACTCAAAACCAATTGGCAAAATATCAAAAATTTTGGTTTTGAAAAGAAATCTGAGATCTAGTCTCATATTCCCTACCTCAAAGTTGTGTTCCCAAACTTTTTCTAGCAAAATCATGATTCCTCTTATCCAGAAAGGCTTTTCTTCCTTCTTCTCTCTTTCCTTATTCCTTCACTTTTCTATCATTTCCCTTTGTCTTTCTTTTCCCTCCTTTGTTTGGACGTGAAATGGATCAGCCCATGGCTGGTCCCTTATCTCATATATCATTTATCACTTTGGATAATGAAATACCCCATCCAAAGTTCATTCCTTATATTCATTTCAAAAACCAAAATGAACTTAGAATAAATGCTTTCCAAAAAATTGGTCCTTCATAATAACCTTGATTCTAGCTTCAAGGTTCATTATGACTCAAATCGATAAGGCCCACATACAAAAACACTTTTTTCATTATTGAAGAGATCATCTCAAGATCTAGATGATCTTGGAAGTCCAATTGATATTCATAAAAAGAATTCAATTGATTATCAAAATTGATAATTCATACTAGAAAAGTGACTTTAAGTCAAGATCTAATGAAACATATAATGACCTAGCAACCAGTAAGGTATTTTACCTTCGTTGATACAATTAGGTAAAATAATACCATATGTATGTATGTATGTATGTATGTATGTATGTATGTATGTATGTATGTATGTATGTATGTATGTATGTATGTATGTATGTATGTATGTATTCCTAAAAAAGTCAAGACATTACAGGCACCAATTCATAGATATAGAACTCTTGTAGAAGATAGTAAAAAAAGGGGAAATGGCAGGATGTGAAAATTTCCTTCTTTTATAGTGGTATTTTTAAAGTCAAAAAACAAAAACCAACTTTCAAAATAGTTTTTAAACTCATGTTTGGTGACCTTAAAAATTGATTTACAAGTAAAAAAATAAAAACTAACTTTAAAACAATTTTTAAAGTCGATTTTCTTTTTTAATTTAATGATAGCTTTTCAAATCAATTTTTTTTCAACTTAAAAAACTCCCACTAAGAGTGACACCAATTTTTCATCCATTTTAGCATGGAATCATGCATTTTGTAAAAATATATAAATAAAATCAAACATAAGAAAAAGTAGATCAAGTAATTTTTGGATATCTTCTCAATTATCATTATTTTATTACATATATCAAATGTTGCATAATATTTCATCTCACTAATACAGGCTAGCAGATGATCAAAAAGCTAATCTAGAACTATTTCATGAAAATCTATCCTCTTAGTATTGTCATCGAACCTTAGTTTTGGACGAGAACTGCAAACCATGGGCATTAGATTGAGAAGCAATTGATCTTTGAACTAAAATCATATGATTTTTGTCTAAATCATGATTATCTAACCATGATCTGGACTCTTAGTATTTAGCTCACACCACAATCTAATGGGGAGAGAGATGGTAAAGCTTCAATGTCGACATCCTCTTCCAATATGAACTTTTAAGAACCACTACCTCATGATTTTGAGTTTATAGCCTTTTGTGCACAATTGATCATCTCTTTCACTAGAAAACATATTTCTCATCATCAAACCCTAATTTTAGATGAGAACCACAACCACCAGGCATTCCCTTTTTCTTATGAGGTTTATATCGAGAAGCAGTTGTTCTTGTACTATATTCATATCATTTATGTATGAATCATGACGATCTAACCAAGATCTTAAATAAGACATCTACAGTGATAAAACCCACTTCATCCACAATATGCTATATGGAATTACTAATAAGAAAAATACATGTATGACAACTAGAGCGTTTACTATTCTTATTGCATTTTTCATGTCACGAGCATTCAAAATCCCTAGAACAGATGGCAAGAGGGCAATAGGATGGAGAAAGATAGAAGAACCCAAAGAGGACATTGTCAGCCTCAATGGGGAAGACAGGAAAAAATAAGATGGTTGAGGGTTTTATAAAGAAAAAAAACACTTTTAAAGTTTGTTTTTTGAAACTGATTTTAAAATTTTTAAATTAACTATAAAAAAACCCTTTTTAGTAGATTCTCTAAAAACTAACTTCAGAAAGATTGTCAAACAACATGCATATATAATACACTCATACTGGTTTTCTCTTAATGTACCTGCATCATCATATATAATTATAGATATATGCATATGCAAATTTTGGAATACTCCTTTAATTATATTTTAAATATTTTGCCCCCTCATATATTGTATACAACCTAAGCACCCTCCTCATTATCATCACACACGTAATCTACATTATCACCAACTAAATCAATTGATAAAATTGTTTTGGTAACACAAGGGTAATCCATTACAGTATCACCTAGGTCATCTTCATCATAAAGATCCCTAGGGATGCTTATAAAATAGTTGACCACATCTGTCTTGTACATAAAATACCCATTTCACTTGAAATTGCAAAATAAACTTATCATTTTTATTACCGATCATGTTGAGGTCAACCAATGTCAATCAAGGGCATCATTTTTTATATTGTCTTTATTGTGTTCCATCCAATCACACTTAAACACAACAACAATTATGCAAGTATAATCTGAAGTCCATATCTCTCTTATAACCCTGTAATGAGTATCATTGTCATAACCCAGGTTTCGGAAAAAGATTTTTGTAAGATAAGCTATTAAAAACATCAAGGTACTCTTAAATATATTTTTTAAACATTAATGAAATAATTTTCCAAAGACCACTTCTTCAAATCCGAGGGTTCTTATCAGCAAAACTCCTCATGCATTCAAAATAAGTATATAATATAAGCACATTTTAGGATCCACTATCACAACCTCAAACCAATTAATAATTCCATAATATCCCACACATATAATTGTTATTACTTGTCCATCAACAAATAAACTACTAACTATCCATTGTCTATATTCTACTAGTCAAATAAACAATGGAGTCACTCTACCATACTTCTCAAATGTGTCTAATCTCCTGCAACTCTTGTATCAACTGATCTATGTAAGACTCTAAAATCCATCCCCAAAAATGTTGCAAGGGTGAGTACAAATGCTCAATGGATAAATCCTTAACCTAGGTTTGAAAACCTTGGCATTCCAAATGGTATCTCATGATCAAAGTATTATATGGAAACTAATATCAATAATAACAATTCTAACAACAAAATATGATTCATGAATCACAATAAATGCCTCAAAAGTAAATATAACATCATACAAGCTTACATATCTAGATAATTGACAAAACATAAATCAGTATTGTAGCATCCTACCCTAAGAAACATGGACAATGGTCTAAACCCTCGAGGATGACCAACATGAATATCATGTTCAGAGCTATGCACATAGTGGAAAACATCACTCATCTAAGCTCATCCATGGATATCAATAGACTACATTGTTCTCATGGGAAGGCATATTAGATTCAAAGCAGACTGCCATGACACATACTTCCCTAAGAGGGCCATATCTTATGGGTATCCTATTCGAAGGTCAACGGACACCTTAAACCCTCCTAGCATAGGTAACTAGGCATAACTGGCCTAGCACAACTAACTTTTAATCACCAAAAAAGCTCAACACCTTAGTCCCATATCAAATATCTCACCCACATAGGTCAATCAAGCAAGTATCATATACTTGAGCATGATCATTCAAACATAGTTGTATCACATAACATAAAGTGATCAAGCCAATAGAAATATCCACCAACATAAGCTCATTAGTGATGCTTGTGCTCAACATAATTATATTATGAATAGTTTTCGTAACTCATATGGTTCAAATTCAAAATAGTTCATTAACTTCTGAAAATCTTATTGTAGGTCTCATTGCTTAAAACATAGCAACCTTTCACTAACAATCCAAGTTTAACAAGAATATTCATAAGTTAATTATGAGAGCCTTGGAACCTCTTGAAGTCTTACAAAAAGTAGACTGGATTTGTTTCATCTTCTACATAAGTTTCTATGAAATTTTCAAACTTTTGAACTTGTGAAATTTTCAACTAAAGTAACTAAGTTGCTTCTAGATTTAACACCTATTGTCCACCTAGTACTGAGTAATCTATAACAATGCATAACTTCCTATCAATGTAAACTCCTTAATTTTAAAACATTTCTCTCCCTTGTCATTTCTTATCAAATAAGCTTCATATCCATATAAATTTTAACTCTAGAAGATGTCTGAATTATACCTAGACTATAAATCTTTAAAGATGACTCTCTGTAGGAAATACTATCCAGCAAATGGTACCCTTCCTTGTTTGATGAGCCACTTAATATATATATATAAGTTTTTATCCAAATTGTGCTAAATTTTAATTAATATATAATTATCATGTTCATAAGCTACATTAAAAATTTCATTAAAAATTTCTAATTTTTGATACCCTAACTTTTGGAAGATGTCTCATAGGGTTTTCAACTAATCAAATAGATCCACAGTCAGTATCTTGCTAATTTTCCTTTAATCAATTCCTAGGCCAAATCTTATCAAAATCTCAAAAAAAAATTAACTAAGATATGAAGGATAAGTCTATATTACTTCTTTAAAATTTGTGGGGAAAAATCCTCTGTTTGGTGTCTACACTAAAGACATCTTAATATATAGGGCATTCTGCTAGTAAGTAGGGTTGAGAAATCCTAAAATTTAGTAATGCCTTATTCCCTATTTTCTCTTATAAATTCTCTAGATTTTTTAATATTGATTACATTATATTGTTAATAATTAAGTTTGGAACCTAATCATGAATTTTTCAGCAAAACAACCCTAATAAGTATTCCAAAAGTTGCTTAGTTTGCACAGAGTTTAGACAAGTAACCATTATAACATAGTACCTGGAATTATTCCATAACAATGAAGCTTTTCCTGCTAGAATCTATGGAGATTTCACTGACATAAATATCACTTAAAAACTAATTACCCATGCAAAAATCTTAGTCAAAAACCTATCATAACATCATTTGAATCAGAGGATAAAATGAAGTTGAAACTAGCATGAAAATAGTACATAGTCTCTTTAAAACAAATCATAGATTTTGCTTGAATACAATTTGAAAACTCTAGCCTAAGGATTTAGACACCCTCAATCTGGTGTCTACTATTTATTTTATCCTTTTTCTTCCTCTTTTCCTTCTGGTTTTCCCCTTGCTTGGCAACCTCCCTTGTCTAGCAGTTTTCTTTTCTCTCTCTCTCTCTCTCTCTCTCTCTCTCTCTCTCTCTCTCTCTCTCTCTCTCTCTCTCTTTCTCTCTCTCTCTCTCTCTCTCTCTCTCTCTCTCTCTCTCTCTCTCTCTCTCTTATTCAATTAGGAATTAACCTCCTACTACTCTTATCCAAACTCCCTTGTAGGTTGATTATTTCCCATGTCTCCCTAAGCTGGTTCTAACTAAACTAGGTTTCCTTCCTTGGTGGACTTCTTAATTGAGTCTCCATGCAAAACCCTTCCTTCTTCTCTTCCTTCCACAATTTTTCCTTCCCTCATGCTCCTAAGCATGAGGCGCCTCATCCCCCCTCCTAAAAATAGGGTGCTTCCCCCTAGTGGGCATGAGTGGGTCCTCTCTGGTATAACTTATGTCCTATATAGTTTTCCCAAGCATCATATACTCATGTTTCCCATGTTTCGTACCCAATCACACTCTCACGCTTTGGTCTACTAGGTTCTTTCATTAGGTTTTCAATCCATGTTCTTAGATTCTTCTTATAGTTCATCATCATACTCTCTAACTCACTTACTCTCTAATAATCATGTCTTTTTTACTTCTTGCTTAAATTACCCTTTTTCTTGAGGAGTCCTACTAGAAGTAGGAGTCTTACACCTTACATACATACATACATACATACATATATATATATATATATAGTGGCCATTGGGGCTTCCCTAATTAGGTCTTTCAATTTGAGCTCCAATTTAAATATCTTAACCATCTTAACTAGTTCATCCCAAGAGTCCTAGTCACTTTAGAACGCTCATGTGCTCTTAACATATGTGCTTAGGCCATCTTGTGCGAACCCATACAACTAGAAAGAAAGAGCATATGCTAATCATGGTTATCTAACCTATATACTCCAAAATTTTATACTTCAATATTTGTCTCACCTTATACTTAGCTAAAAAGCATAATTTATATCTTTTTGGCAATCTTTAACAATGAAAGTTAAACATACTTTGTAAGAAAATTTTGACATGTTGCATCCTACCCACCTTATAAAAATTTTGCCCTCAAAATTGCATGAAAACATTGTGAATAATTCAGGAAACTTTTGCTACATATCCTCTTCCATCTCCCATGTAACCTAATCTATTAAGTCATGTTGCCACAGGACGTTGGCCAAATATATGGCCTTATTCCTCAATACCATTTCCTTCCTATTAATGATGTGTATTAACTTCCCTTCAAAGGTAAGGTATGGTTTTAACTCCAATGGCATTTGCTCCATTACATGTGTGTGGTCTAGAATATATCTCCTTAGCATGGGCACATGAAACACATTGTGCACATCAACTAATTGTGGTGGTAAGGCTAATCAGTATGCAACACGTTTAATGCTCCCATGGGTCTCAACAGGACCTATAATATGGGGATCAACTTCCCTTTCACTCCAAATCTAATCACTCCCGTTCTTGGTGAAATTTTTAAGAACACTTGGTCTCTTACTTGAAACTCCAAATCTCTGTGCCTATTATCCATATACCTCTTCCATCTACTATGAGCTGCAAGTAATCTCTTCTGAATGACACTCACTTTCTCTACACATTGCTCTATTAACTTCAATTTCATGAACTGGCATTTTCCATCATCACTCCAAGAAGCAGGCTTATGACATGGTCGGCCATATTGTGCTTCCTAAGGTGCCATGCCAATGCTAGAGTTATAGCTATTGTTGTATGAAAATTCTCTTTAAAGGAAGATGTTTATTCCAATTTCCTTTCCATTTGAATGCACAAGCCTACAACATACCCTTAAGTTTTGTATGGTCCTTTCAAATTGTTCATCAATCTATGGATGAAATGTAGTACTAAATTTCGGGGTAGTTCCAAGTCTTTCTTGCACACTCTGCCAAAAGTGACATGTAAACCTACCATCTCTATCTGATATGATTGTTAGAGGTACACCATGTAGACTCACAATCTCTTTTATATATAGTTTGGCTAAACATTCTAACAACTATCTTTGCTTAATAGGGAGAAAATGTGCAAACTTAATCAATCTGCCAATGGTCACCCATATCATATCATGTCCGTCAAAAGTCCTAGGTAATCCCATAAAGAAATCCATCTCAATGTGACCCCACTTCTATTTAGGAAGTTTCAACGTCTAAGAATCCCATTGGTTTTTGATGCTCTAACTTAATTCTTTAGCAAGTTAAGCACTTGGTCACACAATCTCCAATATCCCTTTTCATACCTAGCCACCAAAAATTTCTCTTTAACTCCTAATACATTATGGGGCCTCTCAGGAGTATGGCATACCTTGATCCATGTGCCTCTAGTAATATATCACATCTCAACTCTGCTACTACTGGCACAATGAGTCTACCTTGAAATCTTATACCTCCATTAGAAGCTATAGTGAAACTAGTCTTCCCACTCAACATCAAAGTTTCCTTGTACTCTCTCTAGTCTTGTAAGACATGCTTCAAGAATGTTGATCTCACTGTTACATTCATTATCTCACCCTTCATTTTTCTACTTAATGCATTTGCCACCACATTCGCCTTCCTATGGTGATACTAAATGACAAATACTCCATCCATCACAACTGTCTTAGATTGAGATCACTCTGTGAGAAAATATATTTGAGGTCTTATGATCAATAAAAACCTCAAACTTTTCTCCATATAAATGATGTCATCCATATCTGCAATGCAAATACCGCTGCAATTAACTGTAGATCATGAGTAGGATAGTTCACCTCATAAGTTTTCAACTGTCTAAATGCATATGCAATTAACTTATCATTTTACATCAAAAAACAATCCAAACCCTTGCTAGAAGCATCACTATAAACAAAAAATCCTCCACTTCCCATTGGTAGGGTTAGCACTAGTCCTGTGGTGAGTCTCTTCTTAGTTCTTGGAAACTCTATTCACACTCCTTTGACCATTCAATCTTCCTCTCTTTTTGAGTCAATTGTGTTGGAGTAGCAATGCAACAAAACCCTTCAATAAATCTCCTATAGTATCTTGTCAAGCCAATGAAACTTCGAATCTTTATAATTGTCTTGGGTCTCTTCCAATTGGTGATAGCTCCACCTTCTTAGTGTCTATTGCTACACCATCCTTTGAGATAACATGACTAAGAAATTCAACCCAATCAAACCAAAACTCACACTTGCTAGATTTTACATAAAGTTGGCTAGTTTGAAGATTCCTTAGAATAATTCGCAGATACTCTATATGTTCCTCCACACTACCAAAGTATATAAGAATATCATCAATGAATAATGACAAATTTGTTGAGATACTCCTTAAATATCCTATTCATCTAGTCCATGAATGGAAATCGTTAGGCCAAATGGCATCATAAGAAACTCATAATGACCATCCAGCAAACAAAATGCTATCTTAGAAATATCCTTATCTTGAATCCATAGCTAAAAGTATCCTGACCTCAAATATATCTTTGAAAAGATTTAGTAGATTATAATTGTCCAAATGAATCATCAATGCAAGGTAATGGATACTTGTTCTTAATTGTGACTCCATTCAACAACCTATAATCGATACACAGTCTCAATGGCCCATGAGAAATAAAGGAAAAAGACCATTTCAGTCATCTGGACTGAGGCCACCTTTCAAGAAGCCATTTGAAAACAAAAGAAGAACACCAGACTGGAAGACATGCCCTAGGTGTAACAGGAATCATTTAGGCAAACCATGTCCCACTTTCAACATCACTTGCTATACTTGTGGAAACTCAGGACATCTTGCTAGGAATTGTCCTAAAAGGAAAGTTGAAGAGAGTAAAGAAGATCAGGTTCCAAAGAGCCAAGGACATGTCTTTGCCCTCACTTCCAGTCAAGCCCATGCTTCAATGCAGTAGTTGAAGGTATTCTTTCTATCTATGATACACCTGTTAAAGTTCTATTTGATACGGGCTCCACTCATTCTTTCATATCCCAAGAGTTTGCATCAACCTTGGACATTATACCACAGGACCTGGACTGCACTCTAGAAGTCATGACTCCTGTAGGCCAGGCACTTCCCACCTATTCTTATCTCCAGGATGTCCCTGTTTTGGTCAAAGATCATTTGCTACATGCCAATCTTATTCACTTAGATATGAATGACTTCGACGCCATCCTAAGTATGGACTGGCTAGCCCTTCATCAAGCCTTTGTTGATTGCCTCCAGAAACGTGTCACTTTTACCCTACCTAATGGAGACACTTTCACCCTCCAAGGAAGAAAGGATTATTCTAGAGTGTGTGTTATTTCTGCCATGAAAGCAGTTCAGCACATTGCTCAGGGATGTCCCTTCTTCTTGGCCAAGATTGAATCTGTCGAGAGTCCCCAACCAAAGCTAGAGGATGTCAAGGTAGTCCAAGAATTTCCTGACGTATTCCCTGAGGACTTACCAGGTCTACCCCCACCAAGAGAAATTGAGTTTACCATTGACCTTATACCTATTACTTCCCCTATTTCTAAAGCTCCTTACCGAATGGCTCCTGCAGAACTAAAAGAATTGAAGACCAAGTTACAGGAACTACTTGACAAAGGGTTCATACGGCCTAGCGTATCTCCGTGGGGAGCTCCAGTCCTTTTTGTTAAGAAAAAGGATGGCTTCATGAGATTGTGTGTAGACTATCGGATGCTAAATAGGGTCACCATTAAGAATAAGTACCCCCTTCCCCGAATTGATGATCTTGTCGATCAACTTCAGTAAGCTAAAGTCTTCTCTAAGATTGATCTACGATCCGGCTACCATCAACTTCGAATTAGAGAAGAAGATATCCTCAAGACAGCCTTCAGGACTCGATACGACCATTATGAATTTAGAGTGATGTCCTTTGGTTTAACTAATGCTCCAACCGCGTTTATGGACCTCATGAATAGGGTGTTCAAGGAGTACTTAGACAAATTCATCATAGTGTTTGTGGATGATATCTTGATATATTCAGAAACTCCTGAAGACCATAAGGAACATCTAAGGATAACATTAAGCACCCTACGAGCACACAAGTTATATGCAAAATTCAATAAGTGTGAGTTTTGGCTGGAAAAATGTAAATTTCTTAGGACACATTATTTCTCAAGATGGCATAGCAGTCAACCCCGCTAAGGTTGAATCAGAATAGAAATGGGAAAGACCTAAGACGGTCATAGAAATAAGAAGCTTCTTAGGACTTGCTGGATATTATAGGAGATTCATCGAGGGTTTTTCACGAATTGCTTTACCTTTAACTAAGCTGACCAGGAAAGACACAAGATTTGAATGGACTGATAAATGTGAGGAAAGCTTCCAAGAACTAAAGAGAAGGTTAACTACAGCACATGTCCTTACCTTACGTTCAGAAAGTGGCAGATTTGAGATATACAGCGATGCCTCGCAACAAGGACTAGGCTGCGTACTTATGCAACATGGGAAGGTAATTGCTTATGCTTCTCGGCAACTCAAGAAACATGAAGTCAATTACCCAACCCATGACTTGGAATTAGCGGCCATAGTCTTTGCCTTGAGAATCTAGAGACATTATCTATATGGGGAAAAGTTTGAAGTTTTCACAGATCATAAGAGTCTTAAATATATCTTTTCCCAACAAGACTTAAACATTCGACAAAGAAGATGGATGGAATACTTAAAAGACTATGACTTCTCCATTCATTATCACCCTGGAAAAGCTAATGTGGTAGCTAATGCATTAAGTAGAAAAACCCAAGGGATGTGTGCAAGTTTATTTACTAAGAGATGGAAGCTATTACAAGAAGTAATAACATGGAAACTAGACATAAGTAAGTGCAAGATCATTATGGCAGGTCTAATGATAAAGTCGGCTGTTAATGAAAAGGTTAAGCAAGCACAACAAGGGGATTCGAACATACAAGCTTTAATAGGAAAACCAGGGTTTAATAAAGGGGAAGATGGTAGCATTTACATGCAAGGAAGATTAGTGGTACCGACTAATGAAGAATTAAGACAAGAAATATTAAAAGAGGCTCATCGGTCTAAGTATACTATACACCCGGGAGGAACTAAGATGTATCAAGACTTAAAGAGACAATATTGGTGGGATGGTATGAAAAGAGACATAGGGGAATTTGTGGCAAAGTGTCTAACATGTCAACAAGTAAAGGTCGAACATCAAAGACCTGCGGGATTGTTACAACCCCTTGAGTTACCTGAATGGAAATGGGATCATATTACCATGGACTTCATCGTAGGGTTACCCAGGACCTCTAAGGGTCATGACATGATCTGGGTAATTGTTGATAGATTGACTAAGACAGCCCATTTCTTTCCTATACGCCATACCCAATCCACTGACAACCTATCTCAGCTATACATCA
This sequence comes from Warburgia ugandensis, assembly GCA_035236585.1. NCBI lineage: Eukaryota > Viridiplantae > Streptophyta > Magnoliopsida > Canellales > Canellaceae > Warburgia > Warburgia ugandensis. The sequence continues at coordinate 53,555,466 of CP141133.1, read as the reverse complement.
AAGAGATAGTGAGTTTACATGGCATACCCCTTAGTATCACTTCAGATAGGGATAGCTGCTTCACTTCACAACTCTGGAAGTCCGTCCAAAAATCCTTAGGATCTTCCTTGAACTTTAGCACAGCCTTCCATCCACAGACCGATGGACAGTCAAAGCGCACAATCCAAATAGTCGAAGATATGCTACAAGCTTGTGCCCTCGATTAGAAGCAGAGCTGGGATGAAAACCTGCCGCTAGTGGAGTTCACGTACAACAACAGCTTTCAGTCGAGCATTGGCATGCCTCCGTACGAGGCGCTCTATGGGAGACCCTATCGATCACCCACCAGTTGGAGTGAAGTTGGAGAGTCCAGGATGCTACAGTCCGAGTTGGGGGAGCAATGCACCGAGAAGGTCAAACTCATAAAGAAACGCCTCCTCACAGCTCAAAGTTGGCAAAAGAGCTATGCTGATCAAAGGAGGAGACCATTAGAATTCGACATAGGAGAGCACGTTTTCCTGAAGATATCTCCCACTGAAGGAGTTATGCGGTTCAGTATCAAACGCAAGCTTAGTCCGCGTTACATAGGACCATTTGAAATCCTAGAGAAAGTAGGAAAAGTGGCCTACAGGATCGCACTACCCCCTCAACTATCTGAAGTGCATAACGTATTCCATATATCTATGCTAACGAGGTACTTGCCTGACCCTGCTCATGTCATCACCCAGGTACCCATGGAGTTGACGGAGGATCTCAAGCTGGAGACGAGACCAATTGAGATTCTGGATCATAAGAGTAAGAAGCTGTGGAACAAAGACATACACTTAGTCAAAGTTTTGTGGAGAAATGCGCACATGGAAGAAGAGACTTAGGAACCGAAGTCAAAAATGCGAGAAAAGTACCCCGAGATCTTTTAACTGTATATATTATAGAATTTTGGGGGAAAAATTCCCCTAAGGGGGTAAGAATGTAATGACTCCATTTTTGTAACCTTGAAATCCCATGTTGGCAACGAAAAGTTCACTTTTTGAGATAAGGGTATTTTGGTCATTTCACTGTTTACCCTAACTAGACCTAAAATTTTGGTCCTTATAATGGTACCCTTGGTGTATCTCAGAAAAAGGAATCCAACAAGACCAGAATCACCCAAAACGGAGTTAAAATGAGCAAGTTATGGCCCTTTGAAGTTCAAGGGCAAAATTGTAATTAAATTTAAAACGAATTGGCCTGAGAAAATAGGGACTCGTTTTGATACGGGAACCCCCTCCAAAACCCTTCTCAAGCTCTATAAATAGAGCTCTTGGGCGCCTCCAATGGCAGCCCAAAGCCCTGGGAAAAACCAGTCTTAGAGTTGTAGGCAAGAGGAGAAACCGTGAAAAATACTCAGCCACCAACCAAGTACGCCTTAAACAACTCCAAACCCATCTCCCCCTCAGTCTTAGGTTAAATGTCCATAAGTTTTTGCATGAGAAACCATGCAAAACAGGGCTCTAGGGAGCCACAACAGACCTAGGGCAGGTGCCTGGGGTGTTCTGGTTTGACAGGGTTGAACCAGGGCGTCCCGAGGACACCCAGGTCACCACAAAACCAAAACGCACCTAGTGCGTTAAAGGGAAACTGACGGGCGCATTCGTGGACTCACCCGCAAACGAGAAAAGCGTCAGAGACCCGGTGCGTCGGCGGACGCATCCTGTGGGGCGCGCGCCGCTTATGCAGGACGCGTTAGCGTCCCGAGCGCCCGCCTCGTATGGGCCTGCGACGGTGATGCCACTAGCGGAACGCGCAGCCTAATGAACCTGGGAACATATGACTGCACGTGTGGGCTGGTCGCCACTCAACCCGGACGAAGGTGCGTCCCAGGAGCGGTGACGCAGGGCCCGTTTTGGGCCTTCTATGTATTCTTAACACTAAAATACCCATAACTTGAGTTATAAGACTCCGATCGAGGCACCGCGAGAGGCGTTGTGTCCATATCGACAGTGCGGACACACCCAAACATAAAATACTTGATCAAGCCCCTATATAAGGCTAGTATAACCCTTAAACCATGATAGTGGTGCGGGGCCACTAAACCTTTGCAAACCTGACTATACCAAGGCCTAGTTAGGGGCCTTAGGAGGCCCTTAGGCATGGGAATGAACCCTCAATACCTAAGTAGTGAGGTAAACTATTCTAGAACCTATAGAAATAGGCCAAGCTAACCTTTTTCCCCTAAACCATGTCCAGGAATGTACGAGGACAAGGGGACTAGCGCGATCAAACCAGATAGGCGTCCTATCGCTACTAGACTTTTAAAAAGAACCCATGATGCTTTAAGAATGCATGTTTTCAATCATGGTTTCTTTTCAAATGCATGTTTTAAGTTTTTAAGTTACATGTCCTGTCTTTATGCGTATATCATATAAACTTATGTTACATCCTTATGCACATGACCTGTTTAGCATGAATTGATTTCATAAATGAACTTAGCATGCATATGAAAACTACATTGCACATATATTGCCAAGACATGTGTTACATGCATAAACATGTTTTGAAAAAGGATTCTTGTCTGCATGATACATGCATAGACGTGTTTTGAAAAAAGGATCTTGCCTGCTTGATGGTATATGATTTGGGCTAGTAAGCTCGTGGGCACTATGCCGAGAGGTTCGGGGTGGCCTCCCAGCCTTTACCACTATAGGTGGAAAGGGTACCACACCAAAAAGGCTTGTCCTCACTTTGATTGTTGTGGTAAACGAGGACTACCACTGGAGGTGTCACGGCACCCGTCGAAGTGTCATATGCCCCGTGGAGGCTATGACCGAGAGTCCCTAGGTACCCGGGGACCACATGGTGCTGAGGTCGTGGGCATAGTGTGCCCTATGTTTTTGAGGATTTACTTGCATGCATATGGCATGACATGAGTATGGTCAACCATAGATGCATGAGTTGGATTCAGTTAAGCATCTTATGTATATCATAGTATATGTTTATGATATATATGTTACTTTTGACTTGGATTATATGATTCTTTAAGTCTTCAGTATTCTATTTTGACAATGGCTTTTAATATCAATATTGAACATAAGTGTCCAAACATGCACATGGTTTAAAGAACATATGGTTTAAAACATAGCATGCATTGTAAAACTAGTAGTGATAGACTCCTACTGAGTATAGTGTATACTCACCCAATCCTTAATATTTTTTAGATACAAGTAAACACTTAAGGATAGGATACACCCATGACAGAGAACATCCAAATTAAGTACAAGTAAGTAAACCCCTACCTTATCTTTTAGTGAATGTTACTTGATTGTAGTTACTCTCTGTAGCTGGGGCTATTACTAACACTTTCTTGGGAATAGAGTTGATTTAAAACTATGCCATGGCTATATGATTTGAAAATGTGTTTTGACACTTGGGGTTTTATATGAAAGATTTCTTTCCAAAACAAAAGATTTTCATGCATTTCATATTTCTAAAGCAAGAGATCTCACCTTTTTATGAAATTTGCATCATATGAAACCCGGGTCGTCACAACTATCCACCTAGTACTAAGTAACTAGTAACAATGCTAACTTCCTATCAATGGTTTGATGACCTCAACACCTTATTTTTCAACTTTTTTTACTCCATTTCACTCCTAATCAATATACCTTTTAAACTTAGAAGATGTCTAGATTATACCTAGGTTATAAATCTTTAAAGATGACTCTTTGCAGGAAATAATGTCTGGTAAACACCACCTTCCCTAAGATATCATTATCAAGTTCATGAGATACAGTCAAATTTTCACTCAAAAACTCTTAAATTTTGATACCCAAACTAATTGAAGATGTCCCACAGGGTTTTCAGCCAGTTAGGTAGAACCATAGTCAATATCTTATTGATTTTTCTTCAATTAGTTCCTAGGTTAAATCTTATCAAAATCTCACAAAATTTTGACTAAGATATTAATGACAAGTATATAGTATTTGGTTACAATTTTGTCAAAAAAATGCACTATTTGGTGTCTGAGACAAAGAAATCTTTAATACAAGTTATTCTACTAGTAAACAAGGTTGAGAAATCTTAAAATTCAGTAATGTCTTCTTCCCTACTTTCTCTTATAAAATTGTCCAGCTTTTTTTTTAATGTGGATCACATTATCACTCCACTAAATAGTTTTACTACATGGTTAGTCATATAGCGCCTCATAAAGTACCATTTCGAAGCTAGCCCAAGGATTTGTGTTCACTGTCCCATCACCATCTAGCCCAAGGATTCAAATATACCATTGCCTAAAATGTCTTGCTTATCTTGATTCTGTGTGTCTATATATATATATATATATATTAATTAGGATATGATTTTTATAATTAAGTATAATAGATGTATAGTATGTAATTTATTAGAAGTGTGAAATAATTCATTTTACCTTTTTGGCCAAGCTAAGTATTGAAAGTGTGACAATGCTCAAATTGTAGCCACTTCCGTTTCTTTACATAACTTGGATACTTCACTTTCAAGAATTCCAAGTGTTCACTACATACATGAATTAATGAAGAGATCAAAGCATATAACCATTAATTAATTTTAACTTATATGTATAATAAAGGAAAAAGTGAAATCAACAAGAGAGATAAGAGAGAGAGTCAGTTGTGCAAGATCAACTTACTCTATGTATGGTTGGAATTCATTAATATTGTTTTGCAACACAAAGTTCTTTATGGTCATTGATAGTTACACAACCACTTGAAACAAGTTATACAACCAACTTTGGGATTATGAAATCCAACTGATAATTTCTTTCTTGAGATTATGATATCATCCACTCCTGATAAGTACTCTATGTAAAACTCTATTGCTTCCTCTATAATGTAACTTTCAACTATATACCCCTCTGTCAGATTGTGATTTCGTACATATCCTTTTAAAAAATTTATGTACATCTCAAACAGGTACACCCATCAAAGAGGTGCATTGTTAAGTGTACCATGATGTCAAAGAAGGATGGTGGAAAGATTGTCTCAAGCTCACATAAAGTTGTCAGTGGATGTTATTGGATTTCTTGTAATTTTGAAACATTCAGTACCTTCTAGCACAAAGCATTGAAGAGTAGTTGTTTGTGCATTTGAGTTTGACAGGGTTTTACACATTATTCTTCTCCTCTCTCTCTTGAGCATATGATTTGCTTTATGCAAGTACGTTTCTTGACTACCTCTATCATGTAGTTGCAACCTTCTCCTTAAACCTAACTACATAAGATCCATTTCAAATGTAAGTCCATCCTTTGTTTTTGTGGGCATGTCAAGCAAGGTACTAGCCAAGCTTTTGCAAACATTCTTCCCAATGTGGATGATATCAAGCACATGGTATATATGAAATGATTTTCAATATCCAAGTTGAAAGAATATTGACTTCTTCTTCCAACAACTTTTAGAGTTGCTTTCACCTGCACATTTAGTTGCTTTCTTCTTCCCCCACAAAACATTAAGGTTCTCAACTTGTTTTAATAATTTTCCTTATATCAACTTCTTTAGAGGTGTCCTCGTCTCTACACTACCATTAAATTCTCCCTTTTTAAAGCATTATAGATGATCTCTGCGGCCATCTTTTGTGGCCAATGAAATCAATTTTTGTGTCATATTTAAATCATATGGCACAAATTTGGTTACTATAGATAGAACAAGCAAAATATCCCTTCATGGTGCATCTAGAAAAATTAACATATGTGGGGAAGTCACTTATTGTCCATAATATTATAGCCTTTAAGGTGAAGGACTATTTCTCATATGCATTATAAGCTTCAATACCTACATCTCACATTGTCTTAAGATCATGAATCAAGGTAGCCAAGTACACATCAATATTTTTTCATAGTTACTTCTAGCCCAATATCGGCATAGTTAACATCATGAACTTCCTCTTCATGCATCAAAATAGTGGGAGCTTGTAACAAACCATTATACAAGCCAACAGCTATACTTCCTACTCATAGAACTATGAGGATTAATCCTTTTTGCAAATAATGCGAGTCATATATTTCTATATTCTTGTCCAAAATTAGGTCACAAGAAGTCTATGAGCTTCCACAGTAGGCTATCTACTGGATGGTATGAATGGCTATCAACTACTCTTTCCTTAGCATGCCATAATAGTTTCTTTGTTGCTTTATAATACAAAAAATTCATTTAAACCTTGGAATATGGGGGAAATATCATAGGACCTTTGCAAAGATGTTTATCATCATCTCAATTGAATTCTTCTTCAACGTCCATCATACTTAGCCACAAGTTGGGTATGCAGTCTTATCCTTGTGCTCCTTCCTACACAACATGTAGTCATTGAGATAAACATGCATTTATCATACTTCAACCCTAGTGCAACTAGGGTTTTCTTTGCCTTCCAAGTGGACCTCATTAGTTTTTTCTCCTTTGGTAGCATTTTACCCACCATTTTCATGACTTTCATAAAACGTTGATCTGGAAAACCAAATCTTGATTTCAAATTGTAAAGTTCTACCACTAAAGACAACTTAGTATAGTCTTTATACCTAGGGTACAATAGCTCATCAGCTTCCTTTAATGTAGTATGGAATAGTTCAGGGTTGTCCTTGAAGTCATCGTATGTATCTCGAAACATTGGTGCAAATGTAATATTACTCATAAGCACACTATTCAAAGTAGTGACTACACTCGAGAGAGGATCTCATGAATGTTCAATTGATTGGATCTTATTTATGTTGCTTATCTTAGCCAAAGAAAGAGGGTTTTGATTAAACTAGCAATTTCAACAACATGGAATGAGAAACATGAATTAAATTAGAAACTATGGCTAAAGGAAACTTTTTATAAATAAAGATATTCAATGGAATTAGAAAATTTCCTAACTAACATGCATTCAATCAAAGAAACTAATGCAAAACTAGAATGAACTAATTGAGGAAACTTTTCTTAAGGAAACTTGCTAAAAATGACACTTTCCTAATCATAAAATTTTCTAAACTTAAATTAATAAAGTTTCTAAAGCTAAAATAAGATGAAAAACAAGTAACTACAAAAGTATAAACTTAACCTAAGCAAAAAATCAACCAACAATCTAGACATGAACTTCAACCACTATGCACATGACCATGAAAGTGTGTGCATGACTCATGGAGTGAAAAACGACCAGAAACTATGAACTAAAAACTAACTAACATGCAAACTAATCAAAGCACTCACAAAAATAACTTAAAAGATAAATGATTTCCTAATATTTTAAGCAAACAAAGTGTAAGGACTGTTGGACATTGCACATGAAACATGAGATGAAAATTTCCAGCAACATGGTGTATATGAAACTCAAATCAAATAAGGCATGGAATGAAAATTAGCAAGCACTTTTCATGGAATATAACACTCAAGATTTGAAGAACTTTACTACTAGAATTATTTAGTAACAATACTCATCAAACAAGTTTGTTTATTAACTTAAAATTACAAAAAAAATCCAGTGCACATGTACATACAGAACAAGGCTAAAAATTGTGCACTCTTCTTAAGCAAGACCTCAACTTTAAGTCAGAGGTTAAAAATTCTCCAATGATCCCAATCTAAATGCAGATATCATTCACATGAATTTAACAGAGAAAATCAAAGAGAAAGATGTAGGAAAGAAGCAAAGAACAAGCAAATAGATAAGGGAAAAACAAGGTGATCAAACCAAGAAACAAGAAAACATTAAGAGGGAAACAACAAGGATTCAAGCTATTATTTTACTTGACTGTCACTACCAAAGAAAATATAAATTTGATCTTTAAGAATTAATTAATAGAAACAAGAGAAGTGGAAGCAAGAGTGAAAGGAGAACAAAGAGGAACTATATGTAGGAAACTTTAACAATAAAGAAAGCAATAAACAATCACTGAAAGCAAGGAATTCAAGAAAGGTACCAACCTAGAATTTAAGTGCAAAACCAAAGAAATAAAGCAAAGAAAAGGTGTGGAAGACAAGGAAAAGCAGCAAAGATGTTGAAGCCCAAAGCTATAAGAATTCCTCCAATAGATGTGCTTGATTTCAAGGAGTTAGAACCAACTCCCTTACTCAAATTGGGCGTGGAACTCCTTGGACATATATAGTGTTTTGGGTTTCTAATATGCTACTCATATCCTAAGATGAAGAAGGAAAATTAGAACTAGGACTCAATGTAGGAAAGTTAGGCGGTAATTGGAGATAGAAGATTAGAATATTAGGTGAGTGGGTGAGTTAGACTTTCTAATTATGAGTAAAGGAAAGGATGGAGGCATTGAATTTCTAAGGATTAGGTGTAAAATCCCTTTCCATACAATCTCTTGCATGTTGGGATGGAAACAAGGTGGAAAAAGGTAAGGAAAATGGAGTAAAGAGGAGGGAAGGTGAGGTAGTTGAGGGAGGAATGTAATTAGAAAGTGAAGTAGTGAAGTGCATGGAATTAGAAGGGGGAGGTGTCACCTTTCAAACAAGGTGGCATGCAACTTCTCCCTTTCTAATTATGTGATGTGGTGAGTAGGAAAGAGAGAGAAAAGAAGGGGGAAAGAAAGAGAAAATTAAAGAAATTAAAATTCATTTTTCTCTTCATGGTCCAACTATGCATGCATATCTTAACATGTTGATTATCACCCAAATTTCTTTCTAATTATCGATTGAATAATCCAATTTTAGCATAAGAGGATTTCTTTTAAATGTCTCCAATCATGTGAACCCATGTGGCTTGGTGGCTCACTTTGATGGCTTGAATGGCCAAGTCCTTTAGCTTCAAAGCTTGAATAGGTTGGCTTCTTTAAGTTTCCTTATCAAACTAAGAAACTTCATGTATGGCTCCAATTCTCATGCAAAGGTGGCAGAATTGCATGGCTTTTTGTACATGCCTATCTTAGTCACCTTTGATGATTCCAATTGCTTCCTTAGACTTCATTTTCATTTCTTAAAATGATCTTGAACCTTGATTGAGCTTCAAAATAATAAAATTGAGGTCTTTGGACCTCTTTTGATCTTGATCTTCAAATACTATCTTACTTGATCTAGGCAGTTGGATCATCGTCTCAACACTAAGAAAAGAGTCAAAATTCTAATTAATTCCTAAAAAATTATAAAAATTCACATACTTACTCTTGCTTACCTCCTAAATCTACCAAATATCAAACTTAAATTAGTAGGTCAGAAATGCATGTGTGATAAAATTTTGAAAAGACCCTAAAAAAAATGCCTATAATTTATAACACATGGACTACTAATTTGGTGTTTTTTATACAAAATTGAACACTTATCACTATTCTTACTTTGATCACCAAAGCATATTTATTCATTTTTTTAGCAAATTGAAGCTCATATCAAAGTGCGTGAAAACAGCTTAGACATGAAAAGATTAGTGAACCCAATTGGGCATTTTATCAAACACTAGGTGTACATGCATTACAATTGTTTGGAAAAATTAAATTACTTGCATCCCCATGTGAAAATTTTCCAATTAATAATAAAGAAGAATGCAAAATATGTAAGATTTGTTCGCAAGAAAATTTTACTTTAAAAAATGAATATTATACCATAATCATGCAAAATATATAAAACTTGCATGAGATAAATAACAAAGATACCAACACTAGAATCAATATTTGTGTGTGTGTGTGTGTGTGTGTGTGTGTGTGTGTGTGTGTGTGTGTGTGTGTGTGTGTGTGTGTGTGTGTGTGTGTGTGTGTGTGTGTGTGTGTAACTCCAATTCAACAATGGTGATTTAATGAAGCTAGCCAAAGTAAAAATGCACCTAAATGAGCTTTAGTTTGTGTATATACGAAGACAATCAAAAATAGAAAATTGAAGATAGCTGTAAAAATTCATAAATGTAAAATATTTTTTAAGTTAGTTTGAAATTTTTATTTTAAAAAATAACTTTAAAAGTAGGGACTTTTAAAGTTGGTTTTGAAGACTAATTTTAAAAGTATGACTTTAAAAGAAGTTAAGAACTTTTTCAGTGGTTTGAAAAAACTAGATTTAAAAATCAGTTTTCAAAAATGACTTCAAAAGTGAGGAATATTAAAGTAAAAATTTGACTTCTAAAGTTATGCGGGTGAAAGAAAAAACAAAGTGTTTCTGCCGCACTAAAGAAGACAATTCATGATGAATCACCTTCTTAAGTATGATTTTTAAAGATATTTTTTTGAAACTAACTTGTATTAGTTTTACAAATATGGTTGACTAAAAATCTTCTTCTTTTTGTTGATTTTAAATGCCCCAATTTTTTATTTTGAGCCAATATAAATAAGGATTATTTGACATACATCGAATGACTTATTTAGTTTTGGACTAAATGGAGTAAATATTAAGGGGAAAAAAAGTCATTTCATTAATGAAAGTGTTATGGTAGTATCATTTTGTAGAGAAAGCTACATGGGAATGTGAGGTCTTGATTAAGAAAAAGCAACCTCATCAATTTCAACAATAAGGTACACAAATTTAGACAATTAAATTTCTTTTAACGAGGGAGAGATGTAATGGCCTAAATTTTTACATACAAAATTTATGTGAAAATTTAAGCACAAATTGGTTAATTGACAATTGGATAAACCAAATAGAAAAGTATCCCTAAAAATCTAATAACATGAATAACACATTTTTGATTAAAATGCTTTTTTACTAGTATATTAGTTAAATTCAATATGTTAATTAAGTTAGTTAAATTAATTAGTTTAGTTAGTTAGTTCTCATAGAGGTTATGAATTAAGAACTAAGGTCATCAAGAGAAGTAAATGAGAAACAAGTTCATTAATACTCAGTTATAATTAACTAGATGAAATAAACATTATACTCTAAATTTGATGGAGAAAAATATTTTGAGCTAAGAATGAATTCCATTTATGAAAATGTCACATTCAATTTAAATTTCAAGTTTATCATGATTTAATTTAGATATGGAAAACACATTTAGATCTAGATATGAAAATAAAAGCTGATCAATACCAAATCCAAACATTCCAATATGGAAAGTTCAATCCAAATAAAATAGATCCAGGAATCCAATAGTGAATTAGATTTTGATCTAAAAAATTTCATGGAATTTTGCTTAGATATGGATATTAAAGCTATTTACTTCTCAAGATCTAGAATGTCCAATTACAATACATTAGATCCAAAACATTAATTCCAATACAAATCTAAAACATTCCATAGATTCATATCAAATCATTCAATTAAAACAAATAAATTTGATTTAAATGTTTAGATAAACCTATAATAGTATATTTGAATTGTTTCATAAAAATTGTAAATATCCTATACATTAGAGGACGTCCATTTTTTAGACTCTAAAGATATCTCTCAATCTTTGTTTCTATCTCTCTCAAAATCTCTCATCCTCCCTTACCCAAATCCTAAAATGATCAGATTGAAGAAGAAAATGAATTGAGAAAGAGATCTTCAAATAGATTGAGGGAAAGGAGATTGCGTCAAAGCTTTAGAAGAGAAATTTGATTTTCCCAATTAGTGACCCATGCGATTATCACATAAGATTTAGGAATCCATGTAGGATCTGATTTTCATCAACACCTAGTACTAGATCTAGTGAGTTACATTTTCATGTAAATATATGTGTGATTACTAGAGGATTGGATCATTAGATTGATTCAAATATTTGCATATTTTAATAGAAGATTGATTGTTTAATTCATGCATATATGTAAATATGCACACAATCTAGTGTGTGTGTGTGTGTGTGTGTGTGTGTGTGTGTGTGTGTGTGTGTGTGTGTGTGTGTGTGTGTGTGTGTGTGTGTGTGTGTGTGTGTGTGTGTGTGAACACAACCTAATCAATCCACATATCTATATATGAGCTTGATCTAATTTCATATTGATCCATACATGTAGATAGGTGCATGATATGATTGATACTATTAACAAATACACATTAGTATGAGGTTTATGATTTGATCCTAATCATATAATATATATCTGATATGCAATTTCCATTTGATCATAATATATGCTTATGATTTAAAACAATTTGTACCTTGAATTGAATTTATATAGGTATATATTTACCTATGTTTGAAATTGGAATGAGAAATGTGCAAGACAAATTACCACATTGATATGAAGTTGTAAGAACTATAGAATTTATGGTTTAGATTTGTAATTATACAATTGTGTGCTTTTTAAATTATAAACGAAAAACTACTTAGTCTTGAATTTTGACTTTTACAATTTCAGATTTATTATTTATGTGGTTTTTTTTAACTCTAAAGATAATCAAAATATTATTCAACCTTGATTTTGAATTATGATTTTGATCTAATATTTTAAAACATATAAATTTGATCTAAATTATTTATATCTTATATATCTAATTTTAAACTATAGATTATAAGGTTTTCAATCGAGTATTCTATTCAATTTTATTTCAATACAAAATTTTGGAGTATAGTAAAGAAAAGAGTATGAAAGGTTTGAAGTAATTATTATTCCAAAAATATTAAAATTGAGCATCCTCTGTAATAATTTGCTTTGAAGAAAATTTTAGACAAGATTTGAAATAATTTTTGAATTTGAAACGATATTGTAAATTATGGATTTCTAAGTGATTTTTAGCCAGATGCAAAACTTCCTGTGTGAATTCTATTCCCTCTTCTGAACACTAGTGAGATGTCAATCGGGGTTTTCTAACCTCATACGAGATGTCAGTGGGAATATTTTGTTATTTGGACTTTGTCTTATTAATTGTGGTCATAGTGGATGAATTGTTTGAGATGTACTTTAGTGAGGACCTTGATTGAGATGTACTTCAAAGGGGTTTTTGTGACAACTTTGGCTTAGATCTATGTGGACTAACATTTGATCAATGTTGAGTATTTAGACTCTATTGATATGATGTCAGAGAGTGTATGTTTGGCTTTTGCAGAATGTACTTTAAACCTGATATGATCAATGAGGTAGTGAACTTGTCTGAAATGTATGTCAATGGGTATCACTTCTATTGATCATGTTTGAATACATGAACCACCATTTTTTTAATTTTGAATTATACTCATCCATGTTTATAAGTGTTTAATGTTGCATAAAAACCATACAATTAGTTACCCATGTGTTATAACTTATAGGGGTAAAATAAGGTTTTTATCAAAAATCGTAACACATGCATTATAACCTAAAAGACCAAAGATTTGATATTTTGTAGGTCTAGAGGCTAATCTAAGGTAAGTATGTGATTAATGATGTTTTTCTAGAATTTAATTAGAATTTTCACTTTTTATAGGAAGTGAAATAATGATCCAATGGCCAAGGTCAATCAAGAAGAAAATAGAAGATTAAGATCAAAAGATCAATTAAAGACCTAAAAATCATCAATCTAAAGTGAGATCAAAGGTCAAGATAAACTTTTGAACAAGCAATGGATGCAATTGAAAGAGTTAAAAGTGGCCAAAATGGGCCTATGCACAAACCATGCAAAATCCACCACCTTTGCATGGGTTTCACTTAAGCCACAATGATATTCAAGTCATAAACAAGAGGACAAAGCTAAGTAGCCTACCTAGCCACCAAAGCCAAGGATTTGAGCCATTAAGCTAACCAAGAAAGCCATCTAAGCTAGCCATGAAGTTAAGCTAATGGAACTCTCAAAGGTGGCCATCAAGCCATATAAGTCAAGTTACATGAAAGGCTATGATTGGAGGAGAATCCAAAGAATTATCCTTAGGATTTGTGGGGATATTTTGAAGATAATTGAGGAAAAATACACTAGGGTAAGATAGCAAGTAGATCAATAGTTAGATATCTATCCATTTTTATTGTTTTCCCCACTTTTTTCTCACTTTCCACCTCACCACTAAATATCACTAAGAATTTCACTTTTCATTTAAGAGTCTTATCTTTCTAAAACTTCCTCACCTTCCTAAACTTCCATTCCAACCATCCAACCAATCCCCACTTCTTAGGAAACTACCTACCTACCCAACCATCCAACCAATCTCTCTCTCTCTCTCTCTCTCTCTCTCTCTCTCTCTCTCTCTCTCTCTCTCTCTCTCTCTCTCTCTCTCTCTCTCTCTCTCTCTCTCTCTCTCTCTCTCTCTCTTATCTCACCTCTCCCAACTAACTTGCATATTCTAAGGAATTCAATCATTTTGAAAGTGGAAAGACACCCCCTCCTAAAAAAGAGGTGTCTCCCACCTTAATGCCTTATAAAGTCTTTCACTTGATGTCTCCTTAAGAAAACCTTAGGTATCCTCCATCCTAGCCATTCAATCCCCATTCTAGTTCATCCCCACCTTACCTTTACCTTAGGACACCCTAGAAAACTTAGGAAAAAAAACATAAAAGGGCAAAAATGGATTCAACAAAGGGAACCTTTACAAGGAAGAAGAGAATGCTTCCTCCAAAGTGAGGAAGCATACTCTTCCTTTTCTTATTCTTTTATATTTTTGCATTCAAAGCTCTTCTCCTTGGGGTACCTGCCAACTTCTCTTAGGGTTCCATGCATGATTCCAAGCTTTTGTTCCTTAGTTCTTTAAGTAAAGGTTATTTGGTTCCTTTGTGATCTTCTGTTATTTGTTGTTCATAACTTCAATTGTTGCTTAGATTGAATGATGTTCCATTTTCTTAGTTCTTCTTTGTAAATTGATCAAGATCCAAGGTTGTATTTCCACTTGAAGTGATAGCCAAGGGAAAGCAACCTTGAATCTATTCTTTTTCTTTCTTTTCATTGCCTTTAGATCTCCTTTAGTTTCATTGAAATCCCTTTTTGCTTTCCTTAATTAGTGTTCCTAAAGTTACCTTTACTTTCTAGTGGAGTTTCTCTTGATTTCAATGTATGGTTATTCATGATTGATGTTGGAACATTGAATTAGTTTAGCTTGTAGTTTTTGGTTGATTAAGATCAAGTAGCATTCCTTGTAATAGGACATAATTTTTCGATTTGGATTACATGCAATGTGGGCATTATGTTGGTGGATTTCAATGCGATTCAATGAAGTTAATTGGAGTTTTTCAATTCATAATTATTTCCACTAGTTAATGATCTTCATTATTGAATGTTTGATTATATTAGAAGTGATTACTTCCATATTTTCCATGTTCCATAAAGTGAAAGATCAAAAGAGCATGCTCCTGCCATTTTTATTCTTGGATTATTATGTTTAATTTCTAGCACTATACACTTCATCTTTACTTGATTTTTCAAGAATCCAATTAAATTTTTAGATTGTTTAGTTGATGCTTGAGTTAGATTGCATGTTCTAAGTTTTTAAGTAGTTAAGTAGATCCATTCCTACCCCATGAATCATTGCTTGATTAGTGATTGGTTTCATTAGTTTTATTGTTTAGTTGTATTTTAGTTGAGATTCCATTATTAACTAGTTTGAAATCTTACTTAGTTTCTAATTCTTAGTTAGGAAAGTAAGTGATGTTGTCATAGTTGCTAAATCTCATGTTTAGAAAGTTTAATTTTGGAAAGTAATGAATTGTTGCTTAAGTTTCCTTAGAATTGCATGATTTGTGAAAGTTGCTAGATTTCATCCTTACGAAGTTTTCAAATTGAAAATCCATAAATTAAGAAAGTTTTCATTTAGGAGATTTTTATTTTTAGAAAGTGTGTTTTTAGGAAAGTTGTTAAGTTTAGCATGTTTTAATTTTAGCATAATTCCATATTTCATGTGTTAATTTTCCATTTGTAGCTTAGTAAAATGATCTCCTTATTTTGGATAGGTTAGATAATTTAAGTAAGGATACACTAATATCACAACTATTCAATTCCTTGTGGGATCGATCTCCTCACTGAATTACTACATTTGATTCATGCACTTTCAAGTTTAAATTAAAAGCATAACACGTGTTATTTGGCTATTGGGTTGGACTTAAAATGTTTTATTTTAGGAAAATTGAATTTACTAATACTGTTCTTTCACATGCATGTTATTATCATCATTGGATAACATTTTAGAAAGTTTGTGCAAAAATATTCAAGCTTATAGTATCTATAGTAATTTTAAAACTATTTATGCTTTTTACATATAAGTAAACATTATATATTAAGTGCATGTAATAGTTAGTATGTTTACCAAATGTTTGTTTGCTAAAATATTTTTAAATATCTTAAATTAAGAAGAGAAATAATGAGAAGGAAGTATGAAAGAAGAAAAAGCCAACATAAAGAGAAATTTAGTCAACGATAATGAAGCTTAATTGTTCCTTACTTTGTTTATTGTAAGGCATAGAGAGTGTAAAAATGGAAACATTTATTTGAGTATATGGAAATTGTAATAAGTTATGTAGTTTTGTATTTTTATATGTTAAATTTTAGACCTTAATTACTATGGTTCTATTAAATAGTGGTATTTTATATTTTATGGCATGTGAGATTGAAATACTAAATCTAGAAATTGAATGCCACAAGAATATGTCACGTCTTTAACCCTACAATAAATTTTTTGCATATTTGGGGCATGGTAATAGCGACCTCTTCCTTGAAGTATGAGCCATTATCTATGATGATCTCGTGGGCCTCTTCATAATGGTAGATTATGTTTGTTCAAATGAATTGGGCCACATGCGCTATTGTGAGTTCCTTAAATGATTTTTCCTCAATCCACTTAGAGAAATAGTCAACAACTAATATGAACTCATTCCCAGTGGAAGATAGTGGGGTAAATTTTCCTATGACATAGAGTCTCCAAGTAGCAAATGGATAAGATGAAGACATCATCCTCAACTTTGAGGAAGGTACTTGATCAAGGTCTACCTACGTTTGACATTTTTAACACTTCTTTGCATAATAAGCACTGTCCTTCTACATAGTTGGTGAATAGTATCCTTGACAGAGTATCTTTTTGGCTAGTGTTTCTTCCACCCATATGTGTCTATATGCCATTTATGGATTTCTCAAAGTATACTTTGGGCTTCTTCTATGTCGACATATCATAATAGGGTACCATCGAAACTTCTCCTATAGAGTACTCCCATGCTAATAACACAATTGAGCCTTTTGATCGAGTTCTTCTATCATGAACTTACTTGCTCAGGGAAGCAGCTTTATCAAATACAAAATTGGATGTCATGATACCATGATTATTGTCCCTCTTGTACTGCATGTACTTTAAACCTAACCAGGAATGTTGAACAAACATAAGTTGGTGCTATTCTCTGCTCAACATGATAGGTTTTATCTTCATTCCTTCTAGTAAGTTTATGATAGAGGATAGAGCAGCCACAGTGTCTTCAAAATTATTTGTAGTCCTTTTTACAAAGGTGAAGCCTACCTTATCAAACTTGAAGATTACATGGTCTAAATATTCTCCATAAGGCTTTTACCTTCCTTCCTATGTTTTCCATTCTCCCTTGGTTTGGAAAATGATGATCATGGATCTTTGTACCCATTGAGCCTTATAATATTCAAAGTTGTCATGGCTTCCAATTCTGTGGTACATGCTTCATGCTCTGCCTCATTGTTATTACAAAGAAACAACATCCTTACGGAGAAAGGGACATGATACTTCTCAAGAGAAAGTAGGACTATTAAAACTCTTATGCACCATCAAAATACTCACCATCATGAAAACTTCTTCATCTAAGAATTCATCTTCTACTGAGTCTACTATGAGGGTTGAATGTTCCACAAAAATGGTTAATCATTGCTATTCCTTTGGCAACTTTCCAAGTGATATACAAGAGATCAAACTCTAGTAGCAAAGCAACCATCTCAATGTCCTCCCTGTTAGGGCCAACTTATCAAAGTGATGCTTCAATAGATTAATCCATTGTACAATCGTCACCTCCCTTAGATTAGGTAAAGTTGGAGTTTTCATGTAGCCCACACTTTAGCATGATTGGTTTTCTCTAGACTATCTTTGCTCATGCTCCAACATTTTCTTACTCAGGAAATACATCATTTTTTCTTTCCCTTGAGAGATAGACAAGTAGAGTAGCAACAACATGTTTGACGTGGGTGGCATCAAGACTAGAGTGTCAGACATATATTTTGTAATCTTCTTAAAGGCATATTAGCATATTCTATCACACTTTTCGTTATTTCCATTCTTCAAAATCTTTAGGATGGTGCACATGTCGTAGTGGCTTGCAAAATGTAGTGGTTAAGAAACTACACCCTTCCTAAAGAAGCCTCAGATCTCCTTCTTTGTTCTTGGCTGGGTCATCTCCTATATTGTTGTTATCTTAGATGGATTAGCTTCAATGAAGCTAAGTAACTTGCTTGAGATCACTCTAAAGATACACTTCTAAGGATTAAGTCTCAACTTAAATCATCAAATTTTCTCAAATAATTTCTTAAATACTTTAAGAAGGCCTTCTTTTTCCTTATTTCATAATCATACCATCCACATATACCCCAACTTCTTTATTCATCATGTCATGTAAGAGGGTAATAGCTGCTCCTCAATGTATCTCTAGTATTGTTAAGCCAAAATGCAGAACAACATTGTAGAATATTCTTGAGGGTGTGATGAAAGAGATCTTTTATTTATCTTCAAGGTCATACAAATCTGATTGTACCCCAAGAATCTATCATGAAGGTTAATAAGGTGTTTTCAACAATATTGTCAACTATGACATTTATGTGTGCCATAGGGAAGCTATCTTTTGGATTGGCCTTATTCAAGTCCCTAAAGTCAACACACATTTGGAGTCTTTGAGAAGAGACAAATTCTATGCTACACAATCTCTAAATCAATTCTAGGCATGTTTAAATAGGACAAAACGAATACATCTTGGTACTAGTTCAAGATCCATATTAACTACTCATGCTCGACCTCAAAGAGAGTATTTCTACTCTCTTACCATGTTTGCCACTTATGTTGATGATTTTAATTTCCTTTTCATTTAGTTACATATTATGGTCCACCATTTTGGAAAGTAGATCATCATCCCCATTTGACAAACAATCACTACTAAAGGTAATGACATTCTTAAATTCTAGATCTATTTCATTGAAAGGAGTAACTACATCAAAGGATGTTGGAGCCATAGACCATGGAAATGAGTTTTAGGGGTAATTTCAACATACAAGGCAGGGTCCTACTTAATAGTGAACCACATCTCTTTGTTGAGGACAAAAAGGCATCAAATCACTTCTTCGATAGATTCGTCGTCTGTTGGAGACTTCAACAAAGATCATTTAGGCTCAAGGAGCACTCATCTTTAGAGTATCTATCATTAAAAAAGATCTTGAGCCGTAGTTGAATGTGGCAGGCCTAAGGATTATACTATGGTTTAGGTAAACCACAATAAGGGAAGTCTTCTCCTTCTTTAATAAACTGGACATTTAGCATCAGTGGAAACTTTGCTAATACTTTCACAACTTTCTCCTCTTTAGTAAATTCAAAGCCCAACCCTCTTGTATTTTTTTGCATCTTAGCTTGGACAAATTCAATGATTCCCTGGCTAAGGAGTCCTAATGGATGCAACCTCCATCCAATTGTCTCTATCTATAGTTATCATTTTCTTGCCTAATTGAACTTGACATTTTTTATGTAAGTAGATGGCATGGTGCCAATAGCATTGATCCAAAGCCTCCTAACAGGATCTTAAAGGTTGGTTGGATGTGAAAGGATACAATGAATATGGCTGGCCTGACCATAATTTCTATGAAGCATATACCAAGAACATTCCTCTTTGATCTATTTTATGTCAAAATTGAATAATTTGTATAGTGGAATTCCTTAAGGAAACTCAAAAGTTTATGAAAATCTCAATTGGCATGATATTGATGGAAGACCCATTATCGACAAGCACATGATTCACCATTTTCCCTACATAGGCAATGGTAATGAGGAGAGGCTTCACATGATAGCAACCTCCATTGGCAAAAATTCTTTGCTTGACAAGGTGATACTCTTAAGAGACTGGGTTGCCCCTACTACCTAGACTAACTCTGCCAGTGTTGTGTTAATGGAACACTACTTAATTCCTTCATGACTTCTTTCTTCCTTAGTCTTTATTACCTGCCGAATGACCCTATCTTCTTCAAGCACTTATTATAATTCCCCTGTTTCACCTCATGTTAATGTCGCAGGATTATCAACTTGTGAATTGAGGGGCTTGAAGCACCTTCTAGTCCTTGTAATAATTAAGTATAGTCTCTCCTCTTACTCACTACTATCATACATGTTAATCCTCTTGGACTAGTTAGTCAAGGAATATCCACCATTATCATCTAAACCTGCAAGAGAAAATTGAACTTGATGAAGGTGCAACATTCTTTTGGACTACTTGCCGAGGATATTCTGTTTGCTTCAAAGGTTTTAGGACCTTCTTGCTTCCATGGGCTTGAATGCTTGGAGACAATCTTCTACTACCTCAAGGTGTGGCAATACTGATGGTTTTTATGAGTTACATGGGAGAGTGGAGAAGTATGAAAAGTTGGTGAATACTTAAGAATTTGCTCAATCAGAAAGGAGTTCTATGATATGCCTCGTCATGGTTTAGCTCTGCTCTATATGGTTTCCCTTTGCCTAGTGATAGTAACAAAATCTCCCTTTTAACTTCTCAAACATAGGTTTGACATTGCCCTCCTCTTCAATTGGTAATAAGCTAATGAAACCCTCTTTGTCCCACCTATTGTTAAGATTGATGGCTTTTCTTAGTATATTCTTTTATTTCTCAAAATTGCCATAAGATATGACCTTTCTTTCCTCCATTACTCTCTTTGAATGGTCTTTCCAATCGATAGCCAATCCCAAGTATATTAGAAAGGGTTTGGCTCATCAAACCATGGACAAGAATCAAAGACTCGTAGTTGTATTTGCTCATAAAGGGGTTTTTGATTCTTAATAGTAGATAGGATCTCAAAACTAGGTACCAAATTGACCATTCCAATAAACACTTTATTGTGGCAGTTATATGATCAGTAGTTCAATGATTCTTTTCTTAATCAACTTTTAGATGAGGATTGTTAGGGTCAAACTCCTTGGTGTCATATGGAGCTTTATGGTAGTCAAAATGAGCTCATATCATAATCAAGGGATGGACTAGTAGGGATGGACTTGGTGCAGGCAGGACAATGGCATTTAGTTTTAGGATTTTTTTAATGTTTTTTTGTAAGTCGTCCAAAATGGGGCATAGCACTTTTTGCAAGTTCAATTTCTAGAGGGATGGACTTGATTTACTTTCATTTTTGGTGATTCTAGGAGGAGGTACTAGCAGGATTTTTACTTCTAGTGGTGCTCTCATAAAAGGAAGGAAGACCAATGAGGAAGGAACACTCAATCTAAGTTCCAACGTCTTTAACAACTTCAATGTTTAGCAAGGCTTAGTCATACAAAAAGGTTTATAGATATTCTTGAGGTTCTAAGTATGGTTTAAATTTTCTCTTACTCTTGGATATTGACACTGATCTTAGCTACCTTTTTCTTGAATAGGATTAGGAATGCTGATAAAATCTCCTTTTGCTCCTGGTGAACTAAATCCATATCCCCTTTAGTGATCTCATGTTGAATATTATATTGGAATTGATTTATGAAGGCAATCACTAGATCCTCCCAAGTTCGAACTATGGCTTGATCTACAGTCATCAACCAAGTCATGGCATCCCTAGTCAAGGATTTGTGAAATGTATGTGGCAATTGGTCATCACTAAATTCAAAGTCATTTGGACTATTGAGTTAGACACTCAAATGGGTTCACAAGCAACCCTTTTCAATATTTATCAATATTTGGCATCTTAAAGTCTTTCAGTGGTCCAACATGCTTGAACAACCTTAGGGACTCAACTTCCACTTTGTGTCTTCCTATGGCCTTTATATATCTCAACTCTGACTTCATCTAGTTTAATTCACTTAGATCAACACAAGGGACAACCTGTAGTATGGGTCCTAATGAGGAGCTAGAATAGTGGTTACTAGGGTAGCCTCAGGGTGATTTTCTTAGGGAAATCTTCTTCCACTTCTAAGTTGAATCTTTGGGGTTCGTTCAACTATATCTAAATGGCTACATTCTCTTCAAAGAGAAGAGTCATGGTATTGGACATTTTCATTAAACATCTTGTTCATGATTACTTCCAAGGATAGGGTTTGGATATTTTTTGATATGGTGCTTTTGGAATGTTCAAGGGTGAAATTGGTATGTTTGGCGAAGTTGTTAGTGAAGGTTCAAGATAAAAGGGTTGTGAAGTGGGTGAGGTAAATTCGCTTCTCAATCCTTATTCCCTTTGAGATATCCTCCACATCTTCCATCATATGGCTTCTTGAAAGAAATTGGGGAACACACACCAATGACTTCCTATTCCTAGTGTAATAACCCCAATTTTTGTAATTGATTGAGAAAATCAATAAAGTTTGAGTTTCAAAAATTTCAGGCTGAAATATTAGGATTATTTAGAATATACTTCTTATAAAAGTATAATCAAAGAATAAGACATGTACAATTGAAATTAAACTTAGCAAACCCTTCAGAATGACTGTAAGCATGACAAATTCTGAATTCGGATGAAAAATCCTTAATTTTCTTCATTTCTTCGACAAAAGGGTAAAATAGTAATTTTACCCAAAAATTCAAAATCTAAGACATCAAAATTTAGAATGTACTGAAAATTATGAATCCAACGCCACTAAGTACGCTCAATTCTGAGATCATGGGAATAAATCCTTAAAAAAAATTATATAAAGGGCAAAATGGTCTTTTTACACCATGTGGAGCCCACAAGGGACCCAAAAAAAAAAGAATCCTATGGCCAGCCCACGTAAAATCATGGGTCAAACCATATCAACTAGTCTTGGGGAAGTAGGTGGAGAATGGGAGAATCCAATGCTTATTTAATAATAAAAAATTTACCATCATTAATGTATATCATCATGAAAGAAGACCAAAATGCCTATAACCCAAAATCCTCCAAAAATACTCCTAAAATTCCCACGAAATTCTTTTTACTCTCCCAGAAAAAGTAGACCTAGATCCCTCCCCAAAAACCCAAAAAAAAAATCCCAAGAGATCTCTCTCTTTTCAATTTCTTTTTCTTTTTAGATTGGAACAAGAGACCTAAAATCAATTAGGCACTCTATTCTAGATCTAATATCACCAATTCCATGTCCAAAACTTCCCACCATACCTTAGCTACAAAATCCCCAAAGAAATTTCAAGATCTAACGGTTCAAACAATGGCATCGGAAGAAAGGTGGATCTTGGGCCATATCTTCATCAAAAGGGTATTTCTTTTAAATTGGACATATAACTAACATTTTTTCTCCAATCAGATAGGTGAAAATGTTTCTTGGACATGTTTACTACTAGTTTATGAAATTTTTATTTTACTTTAATTGCATTTTTGTAATAAAAAGGTAAAAATAAAGTAAACCATAGAACCTTTAATTCAGGATGATGGAGTACTCAGATGAAAATTCTAACCATACCAATTGATCAAGAAGGGTCCAAAACCCCCAGGGTAGAATTTTCACGAAGATTAGATAAGGATTGGGGCCTCAATTGATACAGGATTGATTAGACGGTCTAGAATGGACTGTCCGATCTCCTAATCAAACAAGGCCCAAGACGCTGCGCGTGGGACATCGTTCCAAGCGGAACGATGAAGCTTTTAGAAAACTGATGAGCGGATGCGCCCACCTCACGTCCCAGTTACGGGTGCACGAATGACAAGCGTTCCGCTCGTCCCGCCCGCGTCTGTGGACTTCCTGGAAGGGAGTGTTCCCCCCGGCTTGCTTCCGCCCGAAAAATCTAGGCCATCCATTCCTTGGGCCCAGATCAAATCTAGGCCCTAGGAATGACTATGAACTTCCAGATCTAATTCTGGAGCCATCTAAACTCCAAATTGAGATCAGAAAGTTGTGGAAAGCTTGAAACCTCTATTTTATGATGAAATGATAAAATCTAGAATTTATGCAGTAAAACTTTCTGTATTAAAGAAACGAGTTTCCAATTGCCAAGATCTTCAAGATCTGGGATGATCAGATCTTGGAAATATGTTTTAATAATGATAAAATATTGGAATGAAGTTATATAAATGGTTTATTTGGACAGATCTAAGGGATATTAAGGGATTTACCCACTATGGTAGAAAAACCCTAAAAATTACAAAGGGACCCACTTGATCAATAAGATCAAGTGTGATCAGATCCTTAAAATGGATGGGATGGATGTTGATATGATGAAATCCAAGGAGCTCATGGATGGATTATGACAAAAACAAAACAATATGACCTTTGGACCTTAATAAAGAAAACCCCCTAAATATAACTAATACCCTTAATCAAAGGAAAAGATCTAAGATCTAATGGTTGGATCATGAGTGACGATTTCTAAAAATATTAATATAATCATTTTCCTTTTCTAATAGCATCTTAAATATGATTTATGTTATAAAGCATGCTAGTGTAACTTTTATACTTTAGCATGATATGTGATTATATTGTTATCATAGGGTGCTAGATTTAATTATCTTAGGGGCACTTTAGTATGATTTCATGCCATTGTAACTTAGGACCTTGCTAGAATTTCATATAAGATTATACTATAGTATGAGATTATACCTAAGGTTCGTGTCAGTTTAAATTGAGTTATTAAGGTATATTAGTTGGAAATCATGCTAGTGTAATTTTAAGTACCTTGCCTCATTATCATTAAGTGTTCAATTATGTAGTTTTATTCTTTGAATTTATAATTCATTTATGGTTAATTTTTATTAGTAGATCTACTTGTTATGAGATAAAGAACATAAAACACCAAAATGTACTCTAATGAGAAAGTAGAGTTTTATGACACAAATAAGAATGGAGTACTTTGGACTTAATTAGTAAGGACTATAGTTAGTAGGACAATATAAGGATTATCAAATCCTTCTCCCAAACTAGGAGAATAATAAACTCCATGAATGACATTGTAAATATTCATAGACTTAATTAAAATCAACTACAAAGAGTACTTAGGGTCAACATGCTTATAGGAACCTTATGAAAGGTTGAGCTATGGTCACTCTAGTGAATGTGAAACATAGTGGTTAAGGGGGGTTATCTAATAGAGCCTCGCTCTTCCACTACCTTCCGTTGACGTTTGTGAGGTCTAAACGCCTCCTTACATGAGGATTGAAGTAATCACTTTGTGTTCACCCATTCAGCTAGTAAGCCTTAGCCTATTGGAAATAAGAGGAGCAGTCTAGACTTAGGCTTAAATAAGTTACCTTCGACCAGCAAAATACTAACTGGTTGAATAATAATAGTAAGAGCATAAAAAGTTAGTAAATTACCTAACCCTAATAAAAACTGTAAGTAAGATAAGGATGATCAAACAAGATCCATTAGATCTTGGATGATCAAGAACAATGAGAATAAGAATATTATATTGTACTTAGTATGCATGTTTATTAGTATGCTTGTTCTAGTTCATTAGATTAGATAATCCAAACCCTTGATCAAAGATGATTCAAGGAAGAAAACCAAGATCATCCTCCTTAGGGATGATCCAATAACTGAACTTAGATCAAAGAAAAACTAGATGATAGAAGATCTAGGACCTTGATCTTTATCAACGTGTGTAGATTGTCAATCAATAGATCTATGAAAGATTAAGATCAAGGAGATGGACACACTAAGACTTAGAGATAGAAAAATACTTAGATATGAATGATCTAAAGATCATTCTAAACATCAGATCTAGTGATCAATAGGATTGTTCAAAATTTATATATTGACAATATGTATGGTTGTACAGATTACATACATCAATCAAGATCATGGAAGATTTGGGAAAAGAGATCACTCCTTAAAGGTAGGAGGATTTGATGAATGCATTTAGATGCGATATACATGATTGAACTCATGATCTTATATTGACAAGAGTAATGTTAATACTTGTATTAAATCTCTTGAAAACCTTATGATCCAACCAAACACATATAAGATGGTTAAGGACTAGACTATAAGTGAATAGGGAACTAGAAAATATTTTAGCCCTAAGTAAACAGACAAATGGTTTGATATATATGAAATCTATTTTACATACAAGCTTAGAGGCTTGTGAGTTTGTTTTAATAGGCATAAGCCTAGGGGGATGCTATTGCTAGAGGAGTTATAAGGGTTTGGCCACCCGCTCCTTAAAATTTGATGATATGATGATACCTTGCCCAATGAGAGGATAAAAGTCGAGTGGTGGCAATTATGGGAAGGCCACCACTATGAAAGTCCTGTCCCCCCATACGGGCAGTGACATAATATTTTCCACCATGGTATCAGTGGTGAATAGGGCAGTTATCCGAGCGCACTAATACAGATCAGACTGCAGCATGGCAACCTTTTAATTATTTTGCACTACGATGCATATGAGAATAGGCATAGTAAAATGCCTTATAGTTTAGCATAATGAAATGCTAGGTAATTGTATATTACCAACATTTCCCAAGAAGGGAAATTTTCAGTGTAAGATTAGCTGAAATAGTAAATTCTCATAATGGAGAGAATTGATCAACTTAGTTGGGAATGATATTTGACTACTTTCATAAATTTAACTGGTTTACTCATAAAGAGTATGTATGTATATAGATATACATAAATTACAAAGTAAAGAGTAGAGACATGAATATGTTGAGGGATAATGGGATTATGAAGTATTGGAATTACATTGTTAATTATTATGCTTCTTGAATCCCCTACCAAGCATTGCTTGCTGAGATATTGTACTTATTGCAATATCTCAGATACAGGGAAGGAGAGTTAGGAGTTGAAGACGATAGAAGACTTGAAGATAATAATCTTCAAGGTATACCCTTGAAGACATGTATTTTTCTTTGTTGAGAGTTTTATTATATGGTGAGCTTGAGTTTTGGATTATGTAATTTGGATAAGTATTGTAATAGATTTGGTTGTACTGTGAACCACTGGATGGATTCTAGAATTTAACAAAAGTATATTCCTTCAATGGAATTTTATTTTGTATACAAATTGTACTTATGTTATTATGAAGTGGTGACTTGGGTTTTACAAAACAAGTTCAAAAGAAAAGAATTTTCGCTACTTTGTTTTGCGAAAAAATTTTACACTCTTAATGGCCCTGCTTTTCAAAATACATTACAAAACGTGTTACAAAAACCTGGGTCGTCACACCTAGGCTTGATATGTGAAGGGAATGACAGGGTTCCTCAATTGGTTACTCATATCTAATGAATATGCACTACACAAGCAAAGTCCTATCCTTACTCTAACTGGGTGTTTCTAGAGGGAGATGCATTCCTAAAGTTAATGCAATCTAGGGGTTATTTACATGGAAGAAGATCATGTGGAGTATGACATAGGACAAGGCTAAGGGCTCCTTCTGCGTAGAGATATAGCTATTCTTCATGGAGGGAAATCAAGAATATGCTTACAAGCCTCCATTAGTAGTGCATGGTGTGCTCTATTTGACACTTTTTGAGAGTGCTAGGCTGAAGGTTGAGTTTTTCATCAAGCCCTTCCCAACTTACAATCATTAGCCCATGTGACCTTCCATAGGGAGTTGAAAGTCTATGAAGATTCAAGGATTAAGAGTATGCAAATGTGATGTTCGTGATGCAAACACATGAGTGCATGGGTACATATGAAAGTAGAGAAGTCTACCACTCTTCATTAGTGAATTTGTTTTATCCTTTGTGTAATGGCTTGATGACAACTTCTTTCATATTTGTGTTTAAGAGTGTCTTTGGTTTTTCCTTTATTAGGTGCATTGTGATGGTGTGTGGCTTTTTGTTTTGTTGACAGAACAAGTTTACCTAAGCTAACACCCTATATGTTATTCTAGAAAAGTAGTAAATAGCATGAATGAAAAGAGTTATTCTTCTATGCAAAATGTAAAAGTGAACGACCTTTTAGAAAAATCCAAGATTTTTGGACTAACTCGTCTTTTAAGTTAAGCATCCCCAACAGAGTCACCTTCTATGGGCACCCATTCCAAGACGACCATCAAAAGGGTCTTGAATGCCATGGGCTCTTCAACCAACTCTAGTCTTCGACCACATGTCTATGTATGAAGAGACTTGAGGTGAAACCAAATGTTCCCCTCTTCACTTAGAACTCATAGTCGTCACCTCAAGAGAATGCTCTAAGACATATGTATATACAGAGATCAAGTTCATAGCTTGGTTACGAGGTTAGAAGGTATAAGACATAACCCCACCCAATTTTCATATCATCTCTACTAAATAAGTAGATTAAGATATTCTAGGTCATAGATATTGAAGATGGCTATCTTATCTTTCTCCTACTTTTTGTCCTAGAATGAATGCATAAATCATTTTAGAATGCAAAAATAATATAACATGCTTAGAGTATGAGAGAATGAAACCTACTACAAGTATATGTGGCCCAAAAAGAGGCTTCATAGTTGTATGAAGCAAATATGCCTTCTTGAGTGGGCATTTCTAACTAATTATGAATGACATGTCCCTTTTGACTTCATGTGGGGAAACTCTCATCTACTATGGAATAAGAAAAGTTCCTCATCAAGCTTAGAGGATCCTAGGGGAAGGAGAGTGCCTGGCTCCTCTCCTTCTCCTATCCTCTTAGGAGGACTACTTTTACTAAAAAGAAATTATTTTACTACACTAAAAGGCAATATATATATGCTAAAAAGCCTGGAGAAAAAAAAATCAAATTCCTATTGTATATGAACTTCTCTAAATGCAAGAAATCTAGAAAGTTAAAAGAAAGGGAAAGATATTATACATGATTCTACAAAGAAGAAAATAAGAAAACTAAAATATCAAAAAACCACTATAGAGAACTGCTTCAGAAATCCTCCAAAAGAGACTCCTCCTTAGAAAACTTTATTTAACAAGAAGATTACTATTTCATTTTGTAGTAGAGTTTTCATAGACTTCTTAGGGTTATGGGAACCCAGATAAAGATTTTCAAGAGTGAAGCACCTTCTTAACTAGGAATGCTTGCCTTTTCTCTTGGAGCTCATGTCTTTATATAGACTTCCAAGTGATACCTCAACATATTAGATTGCAACATTTATATTTTGTTATAGCTATCTAGGTCATGCAATCCATGAAACTAAGTCGTGCTGGTATTATTTTTGACACATGATTCTAGTTATGCAATCGCTAGGACATGACATCATTTGGATGCTTCCATCATCTTCTAGAAGGAGAATGTGTATAGGTAAGACATTTTTAAGATCTAAGTCATGCAATCACATGAAAATTTCATGCTACCACATGCCATGTTTTTTTCAACTTAGTATCTTTCATACTTCTAACATTACAAGGCCTTTTGGCTATATTTTTCTTAGAATTCTACATCAATGGGATACACTATTCTCTTCCCCTAATTGTTTCCTATGTGATGTTGTTCAAGTATGATGGAAACCTAGATGCTTAAGTCGAGTATCTTTTGTACTTGGTCATTTAAAAGATAACATATCACATTAGAGATTGAATTTTAATTAAGTAATTTAAGTGATGAGCACTAGATAGATATAATATGTATAATATAATGTCTTAAGAAGAATCTACATTACAAGCTATGTTCTATGTAGAGAAGGATGAACCAAAGTCATAGAAAACATGAATTTGCATAAGGTGGGTGACTTGAGAGAGAGTGGAGCCACTTATGACCATAAGTACCATGATTATGCATTGAAAATTCTGTAGTAGGTAGAGGGTTTTGGTTAGGAGTAAAACTTCCAATAGCAGGAACAAAGGACTCTATTTATTAGAGAGGAAACCTGACGAGAGTAGTATGGCTATGTTTAAAGAATAGTGTGGTTAAAACCTTTTCATATATGTATTGATTGACTGATGCCAAAGACTCAATGTAACTCCCCGTGTTTTATAAAAACAATTATTGATACATTCTTTTGGAAATGACCAAGATCCTAAGTAAATAAATAAATAAACATTTCAAAAACATAGCATATATATTAGTTTCAAAAAACTCCTCTCCAAGCCCGAGTGTTAAGCACTTAAGAACAAGCATTGCCAGGACACATTAGTCTCAACCCAAACAACCATAATGAGACCATAACTTATATAATGATATTCTAATATTCTAATCTATTATCTTATTACATTACTATCCTCAATGTTTGATATAGTAATCCAAAACAAAGCAAAATAACTCATTTAGAGTTTTACTTTTTCTGTTGTTATCCCTAAGCCTCCTACAATGCCTTAATTCTCACTCCTACTTAGAAGATTGACCTGAAATTGTTGGTGGGCATGAGTATGACCACTCATTGGGAAATTCTAAGCTAGATTAAAATATACAAACAACTTGTGAATGCATAAGTATTATAGGATGCATTTGATTAAACGCGATCAGTATCAAATCTCGATAATGTACTTCAAAGTCCAAGATAAATCACATAGAGAGTGTTATAAATCTATATTCATATGAATACACAACAATAAAAGATGCACTTGATATCTGAAACATATCACATAGTATCAATCTTAATCATACAGTAGCATCCTACTAGGACCACAAGGGCATATGGTCTAAATCCCCTAAGGTTGATTGGCATACTTATCTATGTCCATATCACATCTCATATGTTATGCTATTAGAGAGAACCAATGTCTCCTACCTACATTCGATTGTGGATACTGCATGACTTACACCGGTCCTTATGGGAGAGAATGGATCGGCATAAATGGAAGGTCCCATCATCCCTCCAAATGACAAAAGCCTTTAATTTAGGTAGATATCAAGTTTCATTTTAGAGTGTTAGTGGTCAACAGCACTTCTAGCATAACAAACTACTAAGATTCAATTGGCCATTATATATGATTCAATAGAGTCTCGCAACAATTGTCATGACACATTCATAGCATACTCAAATAATCCCTCCTTAGAGCATATCTCAAAACCTCGGTTAACAATTTGAGACATACAATTACAAAGCTTTAAAATTCATGTTCCACATGCAATTAATATCCCACACCCTTAGGAAAATATTTGGCAAATGGTACTAGAAATAATCACTTTATTCAAAAATCACTATGCAAAATTCTAGCACTTTTGTACATAAACAATTATCATATTTCTCTTCTATTTTCAAAATCGTCCAAAAACATATAAGTAATTAAGCATGCAAACTGGTGCATTGATTTCTCAGACCAAAAACATAGTTCATAGGTGAACGTGCATAGCATTGATTGAATCAATATTAAAATGAGAAATAGAAGATGATGTGGGCATGCTATAATTCTGAATCCAAAACTAGAATTACATATTGTAGATGACATGCACATGTTAAGGATTAAATTGAACTTAATCAAAATTACTAAAGATGTACGAATATCAACATGGATCAACAATAAGACTTAAGGAAATTATAGACATTGCACCTAGGTCAGAATAAATTAACAAATAAGATTTGTAACAACCAAAGATGTTGCATCCGTGTCCAACTACATCGATGAAATTCAAAGTGGTTAGAAGGGTGCATCTTTATCATAGCCAGCAACAAATGAGATTTGAAATAGCTATGATGGGGCGCATTTGCCATCTGAGATTATCATATGAGATTTTGAACATGGTTGCACATGAGGAAATGATGAAATCATTGATGTACTCATAATTCCAGTTGAAGAAATCTAGGGTGCATGGTCTAAGATTTTGCATCCAACCCTATGTATGGTTTAGGAAGGTGGGCAGTAAATAAGATCAAAATTTTACTCATGAACTAAGACTTTAACATAAACCTGAGGTGTACATGATGTTAGGTTTCTCAGGTAATGAAGTACACAAAAGTTTTGCATTGCAGATCTTATATATACATTGGTTGGATTTGGATGTGCATGGCTTGGATCTTAAAGTACTTGTAATGAATGGATTTAAACACCAACCAAAGACACAGGTTCTAATCGGCAAACATGTAGTAGAGCATAGGTGGTTTCCTTAAAATATGAAATGGATGCATGGATATACTTATCTAAGAGGTGAGTTACCAATGGTTATTTGGATACAAACAATAGGATGCAAGTGAAAATAATGAACAACAGTCAAACCAATCGAATTATGAGTACATATGCTAAGCATGAACCCATGAGTGAAATTCAACTTTATCTATGATTAAGGTGAACATGCTTATACTGAAAGTCAACACTCATATTCATGGTCAATCATGGCTAATAGTCCTTATAATATCAGCATGAAATCAATGAGTGAACAAACAACAGTGGTGCACATGCTTCATTTGGATGAAAATAGTATATCTATATTCAAAAATCCAATCTAGTATTAGCTAGACTATTACACCATAGGTTAATGTAGCTTTACCTACATGAATTAATAGTGTGATTCAAAGCAATCTAAGCATGGATGTGCACATAAAGCTTTTGAGAATTGATAGAGTAATTTGAACAAAACTAGACATGGATGTGCATGCTTTAGTAGAACAAAATGACATGAATTAAAATCAACAATATAGAAACCATCCAACCTATAATAACCCACACCCCCAACTTCTTAGAAGAAAAGTAATCTTCGAGTATCTTCTTGTCCAAAATCTCTAGACAAATTTGTTCTTCTTGCTTAGCCTCTCTCTCTCTCTCTCTCTCTCTCTCTCTCTCTCTCTCTCTCTCTCTCTCTCTCTCTCTCTCTCTCTCTCTCTCACTCTCTCTCTCTCTCTCTCTCTCTCTCTCTCTCTCTCTCTCCCCCCTAGCAAAGATGTCTTACACTTAAGGAGACATCTTGGCTCTCTTTCCCAATTAATTTGATCTCCATTTCCATTTGTTCTATATTAGATCCCTCCCATACTTCTCTTTCCTATCCTGACTTATCTAGATTATGATCATCTTTTATCCTTTATTTTCTATCATGATCCTCATAATCCTAGCCATTCATCTCATTATCCTTCATATTCTAATATTCTTATATTATGTATTGACTTTTCTGATCTTCAGAGATTCTTGGGATTTTGATCTCATATCCTACATACACTTGCCTAATCTTCTTTTATTCTGATTGTCACAAAAATTTAAGTCAAATGTCCATATCAAGGGATTAAATACACTTGGATGTCCCCTAATTCTTGGTCTTAAATTTATAAAATAAAATAAAAAAGATAATCTTTTAGCTATTTTAGATACTTGAAATGTGGACCTAAGGAAATCATACTTAGTATGTAACCAATTGAGCTAGCTTGCTCATCTTGTAAATTTCATGAAAAAATAAAATTTATATTATGAAAATTCTAGTTCTTACATTCAACTACCCTTAGAAAAAATATGTCTTCAAAATTTCAAGCTAGCTTCATGAATAACTTCGAAAATCTCTGTCTTATCTAAAGCAGCTTCTTTTATCTAGTGATGTTAACATAAGACTTTGACAAAAGGAAAAGTCTTGTTCCTCAAAATCTTTTCCTTCCAATCAAAGATCTACATTCGCTTAGCCTAATAGGGTAAATTGCCGCAATTTCACTAGCACTTGCTCAAGTACATAGGTAGGATATGGAATATACTTCCTCAACTTCAGCACATGAAATACATTATGTACTTACGAGTTGGTATATAACCTGTCCAATTCTCTCCAACATCTCAAATGGTCCTATGAATTGCAGACTTAGCTTCCCTTTGATTCCAAATCTGATCACTCCTTTCGTCGATGAGATCTTTAGAAATACATGGTCTCTAATTGAAAATTTCAAATCTCTACC
This sequence comes from Warburgia ugandensis, assembly GCA_035236585.1. NCBI lineage: Eukaryota > Viridiplantae > Streptophyta > Magnoliopsida > Canellales > Canellaceae > Warburgia > Warburgia ugandensis. Next base: position 53,521,934 of record CP141133.1, on the reverse strand, counting down.
CTTCTATCTATGTAGCTCTTTTGTTTGTTATAGCTACTAATAATCACTTTAGAATAAGTCGTACCTATTATGCACATTGCTAGATAAGTTCTGACTTCACAAATTGCCGCTCTCCAAAGCCTCTCCAACAAGTTGGTGTTCCACATGGTTTGCCATAAAGTGCCTTATATCATGCCATGCCAATGCTAGAATAGTAGATATTATTATAAGCAAACTCTACTAATGGATAGTGATCATTCCAATTACCTTTCCACTTGAATATATAGGCCTTTAGCATATCTTCAAGTATTTAGATGGTCCTCTCTTATTGCCCATCAATTTGTGAGCAGAAAGCACTACTAAATTTTTGCAAAGTACCAAGTCCTTCTAACACACTCTACCAAAAGTGTGAAGTGAACCAACCATCACTACCTGATATGATGGTTAGCGGAACTTCATGTAAACTCACAATCTCCATGATGTATAACCTTATTAAGCTTTCAAGTGACTACTTTTGCCAAATTGGGAGGAAGTGTTTAGAGTTAGTCAGCCAATCTACCATTACCTAAATTGTATCATGACCACTAGATGTTCAAGGAAATCCCACTAAAAAGTCCATGGTAACATGGTTCGCTTCTATTCCAGGAGCTTTAAAGAACGTAATAGTCCTACTGGTCTCTAATGTTATGCCTATACTCTCTGATAAGTTCAACATCATGTTACACACTTGCCAATGTCCCATTTCATGCCCTATCACCAGAAATTCCTCTTGAAGTCCTAATACATGTTTGTAACCCTAGGGTGTATGGTAAAGTTAGAGTTGTGTGAGTCATGTAATAATGCATGTCTTAGTCTTGCTACTGCTGGCACTACAGTCTACCATGAAAAGCGTACACCTCTATCAGTACCTATATAAAAACCAACCTTGCTACTCATACGTTGAATCTCTTCATAGTCTTTTTAAGCTAGCATGATTTGATATGTGAAGGCTAATATTATTGATACATTTGCTATCACTCCCTTCATCCTTCTACCTAGAACATCAACCACAACATTTGTCTTACCATGTTGAAATTAGTCTTTCAATTACTCTATCCAATGCCATTGTCTCAAGCTAATATCACTTTAAGAGAAAACATACTTAAGGCTTCAATGATCTATAAAGACATCAAACTTTTCACTGTCTAGACAATGTCTTCAGATTTTCAAAGAAAAGACCACAACAGCCAACTCCAATTCACGGCTTGGATATTTCACTTCATGAGTCTTCAACTGTTTAGATGCATAAGTGATTACCTTAACATGTTACATCATTACATATCCAAGTCCCATGCATCATTATATACTACAACATCCTCTACTACCAACTAGTAATGTTAAAACAAATGTTGTTGTAAGCCTTCTCTTCAATTCCTAGAAACTGCATTCACATTCACCCATCCACTCAATTTTCTTCTCTTTTCTAGTCAACCGGGTTATAGACTATGCAATGTGAGAAGAACCCTCTATAAATCTCCTATAATATCTTGCCAACCTGAGGAAATTGCAAATATTCAGCACAATCTTAGGGCTTCCTACTTGGTGATTGCCTCTATCTTCTTGGGATCAACAAAAATACATATGGAGAAAAAACATGACTAAGGAAGTGGACTTGGTCAAGCCAGAACTCACACTTAGAGAACTTCACATGCAACTGATGAGTTTGGAGAGTGTGCAATACAATCCATTGTTGTTGTCGATGTTCGTATAAGCTGTTGCAATATATTAAATACCATCAAAGAATATTATAAAAATTCTATTAAGATACTCCTTGAACACTCTATTCATCAAGTCCATAACAGCAATAAGTGCATTTGTTAGTTTGAATGGCATTCCTAGAAATGGATAATGGCCATACTAAGCTCTGAATGTTTTCTTTGAGATATCCTCATCTTGTTTCCGTAACTAGTTGTAATGCCTCAAATTTTGAAGCTATTTTGTAAAAAGGGTTAACTTTGAAAATTAATATATATGTTTAGATGTTTACTATTAATAAAAATATAAAACAAATGAATTTATGAGAAAAGTTAGTACCATTAGATTCTAGACTCAAAATGGAATCCAACGCTCAAAGAACGCCAAAAATGGAGCTCGTATGAGGAAGTTATAGGCATTTGAAGATTGAGGGCATAACTGGATTTTGAGTATAAAGCAACAGGACACGAAAACACAAGAGGCCGTTTTGATAACGATACCCCCATCTTCTTCATCCTCCAACCACCGCCATTCTCGATTTTTCTAGAACCACCTCTGTAGGGCGGTGTTGGAAAGGATGGCGGCACCGCCATTGAGGGGCACCGCCTTCTTCCCTTTATAAATACCCTCCACCCCTTCTTCCCAAATTGTGCTTCTCCTCTCCAATTTCTCCCAAAACTAGGCCTCGCAATAGGGGTTTGGAGGTGAGTTCAAGGCCTCATTGTGTCGCGTGGAGGGCTTCCCAAGTACGCCTCTCTTCCCCACATCATTCTCCTCTCTTCCCTCACTCTTTTCCCCCAGGTTTTGGGCTACATCTGGGCGTTTCCCGGCTGGAAAATGCCCGTGGAAAACAACACTCCTGCTAGAAATCACCGTGAATAGTACTGGGTTTTACCCAGTCAACGAAGACGACGCAGATGATGCGTCCCAGGGATGCTGCGAATTACGCGCACCTGGAACGAGCCCTGGGACGGTGTTGCGCATGTGCACACACATGCGGGCACGTTCCTGGCCCAATCAGGATGCACAGGGCGTCCTGGGGGCCAAAACGCGTTCTGACCACGTTGGGGACGCTCCATGTGACGCCCACGTAGGACACGCTCCCTGGGGGTGGTCCCCGCACGCGCGCTGCCTGTGGACGGACTCCCGACTCAACCGAGACGGGCAGGGAGTCCTAGGAACCATGACACATGGACCCCCGGGTGGACAAAATTGGTTTGTCCGTGATTTTGGGACACTAAAAATGCAATTACAGGAGCTGTAGGATTCCGATTGACGATCTGAAAGAACCGTTGCATCCGTATTGATGACGCGGACCTAATTAGGCAATAATATTTAGGATCGAGAAAATATTTAGGGTAACTATAGCCTAAATACTATAAAGATCTTATGAATCCAGGAGATCAACCATAATTAGACCACATGGACTGATCTAATAGAGGCCTTAGGACATTCTTAGACCAAGAATGTCATGGATTGACCCTTAGAAACTCATGAATCATATAGATCTAGCCGTTGCCCTATGAATCGAGAACTAATGTTAGGATCATATGTCTGAACGACACCCAGGGCTTCAGGACTTCACCAAGGTACTCTAGGGATCAAATTGACGAAAAGCACGAGCTAAGGAATGACGCTCGAGGTAGGTAGTATGATACTGCTATGTTTTAATTCATTTTCAAATGTACTTGATTTATAGGTAGTTTGCTACTACTAAAGTTTTCATATGCATTTCCCTGATGACCGTGTTTAGTATGCCTTTTGAGATATCATATTTGCATAATGAGTATGCAAATTTGTACTTAGGATCTTGAATGCAATTATTTGCTTGGAACTGATTTTATGAATGCATCGCTCGCATGGTTTGCAAAGAAAGGCATAAATTGCATGATTTGATGATTGAGATTTGGATTCTTAATGTATATGCTTTTTGGACTATTGAGCCTGGTGGGCATTATGCTAAGTAGGTAGATCGCCGAATGAGGCAACCTACGTAGGGATAGCGGGTAGATCGCCGAATGAGGCAACCTGTGCAAGGAATAAAACCTTGAGTTCCAAGTGGGTAGATTGCCGAAGGAGGCAACTTGTGGTGGGAACAAAACCTTGAGTCCCAAGTGGGCAGATCGCCGAAAGAGGCAGCCTGCAAAGGAGCATAGTAACCCTATGATTGCAGTCGTATTGATATGCATATAGCATTAAGATGGTCATAAACGAGTACTCGTGACCAGTCAGCTTGAGACTGTGTGCCTGTTATTTTATTGATGGAATTGTTTGCCTAAAATGAGGACTATTTTAAGTAGCTCATAATCATTATATATGACTCGTTGATTTGATGTGTTGTAGAGATCTCATGCCTTGGATCTATTGAGTTCTAAACATGACATTACTTACATTTTGTGCATGCATATGTGTATTTATTCAAAATAGGCATTCTTGATGTATTACATGCAAGCTCTCTTTTTTATGTTACATGCCGTGTTTTCAAAATGGTAGTATCAGGTTTCCTACTGAGTATGATAAATACTCAACCCAATCCATCATTGTTTTTCAGATCGATCAAACAAAGTATAACTAGGAGTATCAAGAAGCATTAGGACTACAGTCATTTAAGCAAAGGTAAGGCTAAGCGAGGACTTAACTAGTGATCCCTTTCGTAATTGCTATAAACTTGGTTGTAAGTATTTGCTTATAACCGTGGCTGTGACTAACAATCCAGGGAGCAGTACTTATTTCTATTTGGTTTTAAAAAAATTCCATGGCACTATGCATTGAGATTTTTTTCATGACACTCGGGCTCTTTATACAAACAATATTAATGAAAAGGAAAAAGATTTTCTATGCATGTTTTCGCATAAATTATTTTAAAACAAAGATCGATCTCACTGTTATTATAAAATTGCATCATAAAAACCCGGGTCATCACACTAATGGTATCTTAATCTTAAATTAATCTTCAAGAAAATCCTCTTAGGTTGTAGTTGATCAAAGAGCTCATCAATGCTTGCAATGAGTACTTGTTCTTGATAGTGACCCCATTCAACAACTGATAATGTATACACAATGTCATTAATCGATCCTTTTTCTTGATGAATAACACAGAAGCTCCCCAAGGTGAGAAACTTGGGTGAATAAACGCTTAATCCATCAACTCCTCCTTCAACTCGGCTAGAGCTATGTGGTAAGGCTGTTTTGAGATGGGAATTGTCCTTGGCACTAGTTCAATCATGAATTCCACCCTCGTTCTAGTGGTAATCTATGCAATTCTTTTGGGAAAACATCATGAAATTCCTAAGCTACATCAATCGCATCGATCATTGGACCCAATTCTTCTTGAGACACTACACTGGCTAGATATGCTTGACATTCTCTAGCTATGAGTCATGTTGCTTGAACTGCTAAAATAATACTCATTCCCATCGAGTCTAGCCTACACTAGAAGTTAAGGGTTTCCCTTCTTGGGCTACAAAGAGTGACTCTCTTCTTCTTATAGTCAATTACTACCCATTGGTCATCTAACCAATCCATGCCCAAGATAATGTCGAAGTCCATCATGCTTTGTAGGATTACATCAGTGCTAAGTTCCTGGTTAGACATATAAATAGGTACGACTTTTAAGAAACCACATGCCATCACTAGTTTCCCTATTGTAGTATTAACCTCAGGACACAAACTATTATTTTTGTGGCATTGTTCATACATGATGCAAAACTTTGTGATATGAATGAGTGTTTAGAGCTTGGCTCAATCAATACATGAGTGAGTTTATCAGAAATTAAAAGAGTACCTTCAATTGCAACATTGGAGGTGGGAGTTTGCTCTGTGGTCAACACAAAGCCTCTACTTTGGATCCATTATACTAGTCCTTGGTAGGACTGATCAGCTTTCTTCTTTAGGTAGTGGCAAATAAAATTCCCCCCCTCACCACATAAGAAACATTTGTGTTGTTCAGCAAAACAAGTTCTCCCCTAGTGAAACTTATGGTAGCTAGGGCATTCGGTATGGTCACCTTTCCCCTTTTAAAGCCTATCCTCACTGATGCTAGAGGTCTCCTAAATTTAGCTAATCTAGTGGGGCCTCCTCCCCTTCTAAACTAACTTTTGCCTATTAGTCCTTTCATGATCCTTAGTTGACTCTCTCTCTCTCTCTCTCTCTCTCTCTCTCTCTCTCTCTCTCTCTCTCTCTCTCTCTCTCTCTCTCTCTCTCTCTCTCTCTCTCTCTCTCAATAATGTAAGCTAGTTCCAATACGTAGGATAGCGAGGAGGTTGGGTAGTCAAAATTTTGCTCTTCAAGTGGAAATTGAACCCCTTAAACAAACTTCTTACTAGTTCTTAGTTTTATGGCACACACCTCACGAGAAAATTTCCTCAACTTGAAAAACTTCATCTCATATTGTTCCATTATCATGGAACCCTACACCAAACTTAAAACTCTTGTACCTTCTTCTCTTATACATTCAAAGGGAAGTACTTGTCAATGAATAATGATCTTAAAATAGGCCCATTGGATCTCCTCTATCTTATTGTAGTAGGTCCATTTAGTCACCCAGTGTAAAGCCTCTCCCATTAGTGTAAAAGTAGCCACCACTACCTGCCTATCTTTTGACACCTTCATCACTTTAAATATCTTTTCCACTTTTTACAGCCAAGTTTCTACTACTTCCAACCCTTCCTCACCTGAAAACTTGGAGAAAATCTTCTTGAACCATTCTACTAAAGTGTCTCCCTTACTCCCACTCCTTCAACATTACCTTCCTCCATCTGCTTGCCTCCTTGACTGGGAGCCTACAATCACTCCATTCTCTAAGGGAGAAGCTTTATAATTTCTTTCACAAAATCACTTTTTGCCTTGTTACTCTCTATTGCTCTAGTGGAGGAAGTTTAAGGTGTGAAAAATGAGATAGCAACTCTATGTCTCTTTGGCATCATCAGAAATTTTCAAGTACTTCCAACAACAACAAAAACCTAGAAGGACTTTGTGAATGAGTTAGTTGAGCTCATTTTTTACAAATTGGTGAAGTAATTTCGGTCTCCAGAATTGTCAACTTTGAATTTCAAAGAAAAGAAGAGGATCCATAAGAGATTGCTCTTGAGGTGTTATTAGAAATCAACTATAGATTGCCAGATGTGCCTCACCAAACTAAGAGTTGCCTAGAAGTTTGTCAGGGGGCTCAATTTCCACCTGAATAGTAAAAGTTTGACTACTCAACCCTACTTATTATCCAAATTAGTGAAACTAGCTTCTATTATGGAGAGAGGTCATAGAGAGTCAACCAAGGATAGTGAAAGGATTAGTGGGCAAAAGCTAGTAAGAAATGGGAGGAGGCCCATTACACTAGCCCAATTTAAGAGACCTTAGGGACCGATGAGGACTTACTTTAGAAGTAGAGGAGGTGACTTTGCCCAATGCCCTAGCTACCATAAGTTTCATCATGGGAGACCTTATTTTGCTGAATAACGCTAATGTTTCTTATGTGGTGACTAGGGGCATTCCATTGACAACTACCCAAAGAAAAGGGATGATCAACCTTATCAAGGACCAGTATAGAGGAGCTAATGTAGAATCTTTGCATTGACCACAAAGCAAGCTCATGCTTCTAATGTTATGATCAAAGGTACTCTTTGATTTTTGATAGATTCGCTAGTGTATTGATTGACCCAGGCTCCACATATTCATTCATATCAAATAGCTTTGGTCATTTATGAACAACACCATGCAAGGAGTGGGTTTTTGTTTAGAGGTTAGTAGTCCAATAGGGGATACTAGTGATAGCATGTTAATTCCTACAAGACATGCTTATTTATATGTCTAGCTAGGCTCCTAAGCATGATAGACTTTGACATTATCTTGGGCATGGATTGGATGGTAGACTAAGGGGCTGTAATTGATTGTAGGAAGAAGAAAGTCACTCTCTGTAGCTCAAGAAGGAAAAAGGCCAGCTACACCTGACAGGAATGAGTATTATTTTAGCAATGAAAGTAATGAGACTCATAGTTAGAGGATGTCAGGTGTATCTGGCCAATGTGGTGGCTTAGGAGGAATCAGGGTTGAGGATCAATGTGATTGTTATTGTTCAAGAATTTTAGGATGTTTTCCCAAAGGAATTGCACTTACCAGAGATGGACTTCACGATTAAGCTACTACTAGGGATAGCTACCATCTTAAAGGCACCTTACTACATGGCTCCAACTGAGCTAAAGGAGCTAAAGGTGAAACTATAAGAGTTGATGGATTAGAGGTTTATTCACCTAAGTGTTTCATATTGGGAGCTCTTATGTTATTCATCAATAAAAAGAATGGATCGATGATGTTGTGCATATATTATTGGTGTTGAATTGGGTAACTATCATGAAGAAGTACCATTGCCATGCATTGGCAACCCCTTTAATCAACTACAATCTACTAGGGTATTTTTGAAAATTGATTGAAGATTGAGATACCACCAGTTATGAAAATGATGCAACAATATCCTAGAGACAGCATTTAGAACCCTGTATGGCAATCATAAGTTTTTAGTAATTCCATTTGAATTAATAAATGCACTTTCTAATTTTATGGATTTGATGAACTGAGTGTTCAAAGAGTATCTTGATAGATTTGTTATAATATTTGTTGATGATATTTTGGTATACTCCAACAACCGAGACAAACATCAACCACACATATGGATTGGATTGCACACTTTATAGACTCATCAATTGTACGTTAAGTTCTCTAAGTATGAATTTTGGCTTGATTGAGTCCACTTCCTTGGTCATGTTATTTTTGCAGATGATATTTCTGTTGATCCCAAGAAGATAGAAGTAATCGCCAATTAGGAAAGACCCAACATTGTGATGGGGATTTGTAGTTTCCTCATGTTGGCATGATATCATAAAAGATTTACATAGGGTTTTTCTTGCATTGCACAACATATGACCCAATTGACTAGAAAGGAGAAGAAATTTGATTGGATGGATGAATGTAAACAGAGTTTCCAGGAATTGAAGAGAAGGCTTAACACAATGTGTATTTTAACATTATCAGTGGGTAGTGGAGGATTTATAGTATAAAGTGACACCTTAGGCAAGGGACTTGGATGCGTACTAATGTAACACATTAGGTAATCACTTATGCATATAAATAGTTGAAGACTATTGAAGTGAACTATACCACCCCATGATTTGGAGTTGGCTATTGTGGTCTTCACTTGGAAAATTTGAAGGCATTATCTATTCAGTGAAAAGTTTGAAGACTGGACTAGATCAATAGACCATCCCATTGAAGAAAAATTGGTTCTCTGTTGTATTCTTTGTCTGTGGGTCACAAGAAATGAAGGTTAGTAGAGAACAAAGTGGCAAAGTGCTTGTTGCAGTTTCTTCAACCTTACTTGTTTCTCAAAGTGATCTCTCCATGAGACAATGGCATTGGACAAACTACTTGAAAGACAACCACTTCACCATCTAGTACAACCCAAGTGAGTTGAACATTGTGGCTGATGCTCTGAGAAGAAAAATGGAGTGATGGAAAATGTGTAGGTAAGATTAGCATTCAACAAATCAAATCCTGGTAGCTCAAAAAGAGTGTGAAGAGACTCAAGGTATGAGTAGTAAGGCTGATTTTTTTATAGGTACTAATGGAGGTGTATGCTGTCAAGGTAGACTTGTATAGCCAACAACCACAGAACTAAGACGTGAATTATTATAGGAGGCACACAATTTGAAGTTGACTATACACCCTAGGGGTACAAAAATGCATCAAGAGTTGAAGATAAATTTCTAGTGGCAGGGCATTAAATAGGACATTGTTGAGTGTGTGGCATGATGTCTAACATGTCAAAGAGTAAAGGTAGAGCATCAAAGACCAACAGGGCCATTACAAACTTTAAAGCTTCTAGAATAGAAGTGGGACCATATTTCCATAGACTTTGTAGTGGGATTTCCTCTAACATCTAGTGGATGTGATACAATTTGGGTAATTATAGACCAGTTGACTAAGTTTGCACACTTTCTCCTAATTCAGTAGAAGGAGATTATGAGTTTGCATGAAGTACCACTAGCCATCATATCAGACAATGATAGCAGGTTCACTTCACATTTCTGGTAGAATGTGCAGGAAACACTTGGCACTTTGTAGAAATTCAACACTGCTTTCCATTCACAAACCAATGGACAATCATAGAGGACAATCTAGACACTTGAGAATATTATAAGGGCCTGTACTTTAGAGTGGAAAGGTAATTGGGATGAATAACTCCATTGATAGAGTTTTCTTACAATAAAGCTACCATCTAGCATCCATGACAGCATATGAGGCACTATATTGTAGAGCAACAATTTGTGAAGTCAAAGCTTACTGAGAAATGTATAGAAAAGGTGCAACTTATTTGAAAATGATTACTAGCATCTTATAGTAGATAAAAGAGTTATGCAAATAGAATGCATAAAGAATTGGAATTTTCAGTCAGAGACCATGTATTTCTAAGGTCTCACCAACATAAGGAGCGATGAGATTTGGAATAAAAGAGAAGCTAAGACCAAGATTCAGAGAAACATTTGAGACCTTGGAGAGAATAGATGAATGGCTAGGATTTTGAGAATTAATATAAAGAATAAATTATAGATAAGATTAGAATATGAATAAGCCAGGATAGGAAAGAGAAGCCAGGGAGGGATCTAAGAAAGAACAAATGGAAATGGAAATCAAATTAATTAGGAAAGCTAGCCAAGACATCTCCTCAAGTGTAAGACATCTTGGGCTAGAAGAGAGAAAGAAAGAGTGTGTGTGTGTGTGTGCGCGCGCGCGAGCGCGCGCTTGTGTGAAGGGACTAGGAGGAGATTTGAGCAGGGGAGAACACATTTTTCAGGAGCTTTGGGACAACATGATAGTTGAATATTCTTTTCTTCTAACCAGCAGGGGTATGGGTTATTCTAGGTTCAATGGGTTTTATATTGTTGATTTTTTTTATTTCATCTTGTTTTATTCTACTATGCACATCCATGTTTAGTTTCCTTCAAATTGTAGTATGATTTCTCAAAATTGTTATGTGCATATCCATGCTTAGGTTGTTTTGAATCACATTATTGATTTATGTAGGTATAGGTGTATTCACTTATGACATATTATTCTAGCTACGATCAGATCAGTTTTTTATTTTCAATGTAGATCTACTGTTTTCATCCAAATGAAGCATGTGCACCACTATTTGATCTTTAACTCTCCAATTCATGTTGACATTGTATGGGAATATTAGCCATGATTGACCTTGAATATGAGCATTGATTTTAGTTAAAGTATTAGCACTTTAATCATTAATAAGTTGGATTTCATTTGTTGGTTTCATGCTTAGCCTATGTACTCATACTTGGATTGGTTTGATTATTGTTCATTAATTTCATATATATCCTATTGTTCATATCCAAATAACCATTGGTACCTCCCTTCTTGGATAAGTATATGCACCCATCCATTTCATATTTTAAGGAAACCATACATGCTCTCCTACATGTCCAACCAATAGCACATGTGTCTCTGGTTGGTGTTTAAATCGATGCATTACAAGTATGCTCAGATATAAGCATGCATGCATGTCCAACTTCAACCCATGTATATATTAGATCTGCATTGCAAAACTTTTGTTTACTTCATTACTTGACAAACCTAACATCATGTGCAACTTAGATCTATAGTAATGTCTTGGTTCATGGGTATAATTTGATCTTATTTACTGTGCACCTTCCTAAACCATGTGCAAGGTTGGATGCAAAATCTTAAACCATGCACCTTAGATTCCTTCAACTCAAGTTATGAGTGCACCATTGGTTTCCCCATGCCCTCATGTGCATCGATGTTCAAAATCTCATTCGATAATCTCACATGATATATGCATCTCGCGAATAATTGTTTGAAATCTGATTCATTGGTTGCTTTGATAAAAACACACCATGTGTGTCCAGTTTGAATTTCATCAATCTATTTGGATTTATGCACACCATCTTTGATTGTTACAAATCTTATTTGTTGATTCATTCTGACCTAGGCTCAACATCTATAACTCCCTTAAATCTTATTGTTTATCCATGTTAATGTTCAACACCTTTGCCTTTATGGCCCAAGCAAATACTTGGCACACAATATGAGAAATAACCACTTTATTAAAAAAAATCACTATGCAAGAATTCTATCATTTTCATACCTAAACACTTATTGTATTTCTCTTCTATTTTGAGAATCATCAAAAAATGGATAAGCAATGAAGCACACAAACAATGATGTGTTGATATCTAAGATAAGAATCATAGCTAATAGGTGAATGTGCATATCATGGATTGGATCAACATTAAAAAGATGGATAGAAGATAATGAGCACATGCAATAGTTCTAAATCCAAAACTACAATTATAGATTGAATATGATGGGTGTATGCTAAGGTTTAAATTGAACTCAAGTCAAAATTACTGAACGTGTGTGAATATCAACATGGGTCAACAATAATATTTAAGGTAGATATAGACATTACACCTTGGTCAGAATGAATCAACAAATAAGATTTGTAACAGGCAAAGATGCTACACCTATATTCAAATAGATCTATGAAATTCAAAGTGAATGTCTTTATTAAAGTAACTAATAAATGAGATTTGAAATAGTTATGCATGGGGCACATTTATCATATGAGATTACCATATGAGATTTTGAACATGGGTGCACATGAGGACATGGGGAAATCAGAAGTGTACTCATAATTTGAGTTGACAAAATCTAGGGCTTATTATCTAAGATTTTGCATCCAACCTTGCGCATGGTTGAGGAAGGTATATAGTAAATAAGATCAAATTTTATTGATGAACCAAGACATTACTATTGATCTAAGGTGCCCATGTGCACAAAAGTTTTGCAATGCAGATCTGATAAACACGTGGATTGGATTTTGGATGTGAATGCATGGCTTGGATCTAAACGTATTTGTAATGCATGAATTTAAACACCAACCAAAGACACATGTTCTACTGGTTGGACATGTAGGAGAGCATGTATAGTTTCCTTAATGGATGGGTGCATATACTTATCCAAGAGGTGAGCTACCAATTATTATTTAAATATAAACAATAGGATGCATGTGAAATCAATGAACAACTATCAAATCCAAGGATGAGTACACATGCTAAGCACAAAACCAACAAATCAGATCCAACTTTATCGATGTTTAAAGTGCACATGTTTTTATTGAAATTTATGCTCACATTAAAGGTCAATCATGGCTAATATTCCCATATAATTTCAAAATGAAATTAATAAGTGAATGATCAAACAATGATGTGCATTCTTCACTTAAATGAAAATTGTAGGTCTCGATTAAGAAATAAAAAACTAATCTAATCCTAGCTAGAATAATATGTCATAGATGAATGGGCATATACTTACATGATTCAATAGTGTGATTCAAAACAACCTAAGCATGGATATGCACATAACAATTTCATGAATTGATGGTGTAATTTGAATAAAACTAGACATGGATGCACATGCTTTAGTAGAACAAAACTCAATGAATTAAAATCCATCCAACCTAGAATAATGCACGGCCTATACCTCTTAGAAGCAAAGCAATCTTCTACTGTATTCTTGTCCAAAATCTCTAGGTAAATGTTCCCCTTTTCCTCCACCAGGCCCCCCCCCCCCCCCCCCCCCCCCCCTCTCTTCTAGTCCAAGGCATCTTACACTTAAACGAGACATCTTGGCTAGCTTTTCAAATTAATTTGGTATCCATTTTCACATGTTTTGTCCTAGATTCCTCCCAAGCTTCTCTTTCCTATCCTAATTTAGCCAGATTCTAATCTTATTCTATCCTTTATTCTCTATCTTGATCCTTACAATCCTAGTCATTCATCTTGTTATCCTTCATCTGGATGTCCCTTGATTCTTGGACTTAAATTTACCCTCCAAAAAGACGGTCTTTTAGCTATTTTATAGACTTGAACTTTGGTTCTAAGGTAATCATACTTAGTCTATAACCAATAGAGCTAACTTGCACTTGTTGTCAATTCCATGGAAAAATGAATATTTATATCATGAAAAATCAAGTTGCTATACTCAAGGTGTATGTTGTTTATAGGGTGGCACATCAAATAGAATGGAATAAAGCCTATCCGAATTACAAATGGTGGCCATGCTATCTTGAGTCATCGACTAGGTTCAAAAGGAAGAACAAGTTATTTGGAAACCAATAATGTACTGTATGATTGACTTACCCTTCCTATGGTTTGGCTATACAGCCAACTATAGTGAAGAGATTGACAATTATGTCTTAATGGATCTAAAGGTCTTTATTCTACATCCAATCACAAATTTGATATCTCATCTTGGCAATATGACCAAGTGCATAAGGTACCTAAGTTGAGTATTTAGGCTTTTTCCATGTTTCAACAACATCACACTCGAATCAATCATGGATGACATCAGTCAGCTTGACTAAAGCACCTAATAACTTCATCAAAGTAATTAAAATGTGTAAGAACTAGCATATTCTCTTACCTTATAATCATTGCTCATAGAATTTCATTGGATTCACTCTAAACTGTTTATAAAAAGGATCTATATTGAAGATGTTTTGCAAATTCATCCTATTCTAAGTGTGGAGGTGAAGCTGCCTACTATAAGATTAAGGTTTTTGTCCTCAAAACATTGGTGCAACAAAATAAAGGAGAGCAAAGTTTAAGTATGACTGTCTCCTTAAGAGAAGTGTGCTATAAATCTTACTTATCTTAAAAGATAGTAATTCAAGTCTTTGTTTACCATATGTCATAATAGTTTTTGAATTATATATTGTAAGAGAAAGTTCAAATTTTGTTTACTTTCTTTACCTCTCACTTTTGTTGTACACCTAAGTTATTATTTTATATATCTATGTTATCCTTGTTATTTACTTATTATTTTGAAAACAAGTGTGGCAATATTGTTGAGTACTTTTTAACTTAAAATAAGTGACGGGTTGATGGAATTTGTTTTAAGTTAAAATTCCATAATAGACCACATCTAATTTTGAATTTGTTTTAATTAAAATATCATAGAGGGACCTATCCATGCCCAATTTCCTACATGATCTCCTATTATGTATAGCAAACTAGAGCTTGTGCCTTATATGAGGTCCTACATAGATAGGAAACTAGAGTTAGTTTCGCACCCACATCGAGTTCTTGCTATCCAAATACATTCTCGGCTGCCGAACGTATAGACTTTCCATATGAAGTGCTACACATACCTAATTCTAGTATTCTTTTACTTTTAGATTCTTTGAAAAAGAGACCTTGCTAGGGTTCCTAAGTTTTCTACATATTAAAAGAGGCTCTGCCAAAGATTCTAAAGACTCGTTAATATTTCTTGTTTTTTTTTGTTTTTCTAGTCCTTGAAGGATATTTGATACTTAAATTGATTATCAAGATCTTATTTCAAGTCTAGGTTGATTGTCAAATATGAGAATCTAGATTGTTTTTGGAGTCTAAAACTTGTTTTTAAGTCTAGATTGATGATCAAAATCTTGTTTTCAAGTCTAGGTTGATTATGAAGTTTAAGGTCCAAATTGATTACTAAGTCTTATCTCATGTCTAAATCGATTATCAATTTTGTTAGGGCCTTTGAGTCTAGAACTTATTTTCAAGTTTCTATATCTATAAAGAGTTTCACAGCTTGCTATTTTTTGGCAAATCGAGTTCTCTAACCTTTCAAAAGGCATTCATTACAAGGAGATTGAAGTACTAACCTAATTTAATATTATATATTAGTTTAGAAATGAGATTGACTAACTCTTGCTTGGTTGCATCTTGGACCTAGAGCTACTAGTAATCCCTTGCAGTGGGAGGCTTCAAGTATCTTCAAGAAGTGGCATTTGTAGCACGCTCCTAAACTTGGTTCAAAATGATTTATAAATAGCGCAAGTTATTCCAACACTGAAACAAAATGGTTCAAGAGTTATACTGAAGAAGAAATGATAAGAAACTATGATGCAATTGGAGAAGAAAATGAAATTGAAATAGGAAACTCCAACTTAAGGGACTATAAAAACTCAACATGAATGGAGCAAATATTGGAAATCAAAGAACAGCAGGTTAGGGTATAGTGCTGTGAGATTTACAAGGAATAGTGCTTCTAGACTATGTAAGGCCAATTTCATTTTTTGATTCTCAAGGAGCTGAATTGAGAGGATTGAAATAATGGTAGAAATATGCAAACAACATTGAAGGGGATTCTTTGAACAACATAAGTTGGATGCTTAAGGAGAAAGACTGCCTGTAGAATTATAAGGATGTCTATATGCAACCAAATTTAATACTTTTAGTTCAAGTCTTAAACTTCTCTTTTAAGAAGTGGTAGATTGATCTATCTCATTTGAGATTACAAAGGTGATTTATTTCTTTGCTTTTCCATTTTTTTCCATTGCATTTTGATATTAATAGTTTGCTAGTACATATCATATGGGTGTAGCAATAACTTTTTACTTTAGCCCTTATAGAATATCATATTGACTTAAAGCATCCATAGAGGGAAGGGTTTTGGGCATGGACCTTTCAGTACACCATGAGAACATGGCTTGGATAATTCCAATTCAACAGTAGAAAATGACCTATTGTCATGATCTCAATGATTTGAAATAGGTGGGTCATCATGGGTTGTGCACTAAATGGGTGCAAGTTGCACTACCCATTTCAATCCATGGGTCATAAAATGCTAACTTGAACCCAACCCCTTTGCGATGGGCAAGTTTGTGGGTAAAACATGTAATTTTAGTTAGTTATTATCAACGGTAATTAAATATCATGATTTTCTTAGATCTAAGTTGTTCATTGTATTCAGGATGTCAAAAATAGATAACCCATGTGAAATCAATGCATTTAGATGATCTTAACAATTTATTTTGCTCTTTGAAAAATAAACAAAAATGAATGGTCATAATTTTGTTCAAGCAAGCTACAACCATCCAAGTTGAAGTTGATGAAATTTGAGTTCTAGCCTATCTATGACATTTTTGATATCATGAACTACTTAGATATTGAATAGTACCTTTACATTGCATAGGAAAATGTACATGTACTCCTTGCTATGCTCTTGCGTGTGTGTACATTTATAGGGACTCGATTACTTTTCTAAGAAGTAGATGTAAAACTAAAAAGCTCAATAACTTACTCTATCAAGTAGTTAGCTCGCTCCATAAAAAATGAAGAGTCAAAACATTTTCATGCTGTGATTTAAGTATCCACCATCATGAAGTTTTATTATTTTCAAATGCTCAAGGCATGTTCTTTCTTCCAAACACAGCTGTCCAATCATTTTAGGCATAGTTCTTTGGGAATCTAATCCATTCATATTTTTTTGGTATCTTTTAAATTATATAGATACCAAAATTCTCCTTATTGGATGCTTATCACATTCTTTTGTTGCTGTTTAAATTATGACCATTGAAATAAAAGTAGAAAAGGTCAATAGTTAGAATCATTGATTTGGTATGACTTTTCATAGTAAGGCTAAATATAGCAGCACAAATATGATGAATGTTTAGATCTAAGAAAAAATAATATAAAGATAGTGAATCTCTTTATAGAAAGGTGAATAAATTCTCTTGTTTTAAGTAAATGGATCAACTCGCCTGTAATTTGACTCAAGTGGGCAAATAAGGGTTAGTTTTCAACAGGTCATGAATTAGTGACTCGTGACTCAGGTTAAACAGGTGTGGGATGCCAACAAAATTAAAACCTCTTGATCTTAGAGTTAAGATTGGATCTACGCCCTAGATCATTTAATGAATCACTGAAGTGGCATATGATTGTGATGCAATTAGTGTGCGTTTGAATTTGTTAGAATCTAATGTAAAGCAGAAATGGCCTAAATTTATGATCCAACAATCAGATGACTTGCAGTCATAATCTGATTGTGAAGATTGAATTTTGATCCTTGTAACCATATAATTATCAAATGAACCAAAATCAAAGGTCTAACTAGCCTACTCCTTTCGATTGAATGGTCAAGATCGGATCCACCACCTATAGTATCAAGTGAACTTTGAGAGGACCTAAGATCGAGATCTAATGGTCAATATCATATTCAAAGTACAATCATCCAGTAGATTTTAAAAATGATCTAGATTCTCAATGCTATGATTAATTTAAATTATCATCACAATCTAAATGGTGAAGATTTTATCTTGATCATTGTAGTTTGATAATTGTCAAAATGATAGTAGTATATCTGCCCCTTGTGTTTCCTCAAGTCCTCATTAATAAATGACAAGAACACTATAACTCCGAGTAGGCCAAAGTTTTCGAAGATCCAAACAATGATTCTCTTGATTTACATGAGTCATGTTGCGAAATTTTCATCCATTATATAATCTTGGTAAGGTTTCACTGTTCATTTTTAGAATCTCAAGGGTCGTCCAATGGATGAAACTTCCTGAGCTTGCCATATCTAAGTTTAGGGTAAATTGTGAACGGATCGGATCCCAGGCACCCGAGCCCACTTATAGCTATCGCCGTTCTTTCCATTTAGCATTCATGAGCGGGCGGCGTACAATTCCCCGCGAGGGTTTCTGCCCGCCGACCAAATTCACGTGTCCAATGTTAGACCTTTTGAACTGCCAACTTGAACCTTAAAATCGAATCTAAATTCATAATACCCTTTCTGTCCTTTCCTCACTGTGCACTGTAAACCTGTGCATAGGGTTTTGATTTCACTCAAAATCCTCCATCATCTCTGTAAACAAAAGCGAGCTCGAGCTCGAGCTACCATCTTCAAAAATTCAGCTTTCGAAACTCTAGAAAGAGGAAAAGGTTTCTATGTGATCGGAAACCCTTTCGCGCGAAAGAAAAATCGATTTTTTTTTTTTCAGCTTCCAATATCCATATACCATGAATCTGCCAATAATTGGTAAATTTTTGTTTTTCCTTGAATCTGCCCCCAGATTGGTTTTTACAGTTTTTTTTCTTGATTTTAAACAGCTTCTATCGTTCCTAACTGTTTGTTTGTTTAAAGATCCGTTGCAGGGTGATTTTCCTGAAGTAATAGAGGAATATCTGCAGCATGGGATCATGAAATGTATTGCTTTCAATCGCCGAGGAACTTTACTGGCAGGTGAGTTTGTTTCTCTTATGTTTGAAAAAAATTGTTTTGTTCTTCTTCTTCCCATATTTTTGTTGAAATTAAGAACTAGGAGACAATGTAGCTCTTACGGTGAAAAAGTTTCGATTTTGGCCATTTTTTTGGCGAGATTTTGTTAATCTTCTTTGGAACTTAAGTTAACTGCATGCCTTTAACTTTAACTGGTTATTTTTGTCTTGTGATCTATTTTCGTTCTGAAAAGATATCGAACAGTTGGTGGATGATTGTACGTTGACCAAGTTGTAAATGATAGTCTCTTTTTGCTTGTACTTTTAGACGAAAACCATTGTCCAACCTATCTGATTTTCTCAATGTTACTTAACTATTCTCTTCAATCTTATGTTGAACTATTTTACTAAGGAGAAAACATCGAACAGTTGGTGGATAATTGTTTGTTATCAAATCTGTATATCATGGTCTTTTTTGCTTCTAGTTTTAGATGAAAATCTGGGTGGTATCCATTTGATATTGTTGACTTTACTTGAACATTCTTTTCAATCTTTGCCGAACTTTATTATATATTGAAAAAACCTCATACTGTTGATTGTGCCTGATCAAAGTTGTAAATCATTGTTTGTTTTGTCGTGTATTTTTAGATGAAGACCCATGCCTTGTTCATTTCATACTCTCGATTTGCCAACCATTCTCTTCTCTCATGTTGAACTATCCTACTATACGGAAACCAGCACAAGATTATTTTAGTTCCTTCCAATTCTCTAACTTACAAAGAAGTAAAACCCTCTCAGCCCCATGCCTTTTGTATGCTTATGCCTTCCAACACATGCAAAGCTGTAGCTGTAGGTGGCAAACATGAGATTGTTCTTGAAGTCTTCTAAAAGTTCTTTGTTGATTTCATTGTATGCATTAGGAAGGTCCATAGCGGTGAGGGTTTCATGTGAGAAGCTCATCAAACATTATGAAAGCTGTAGGTGTTGGCAGCTCTGTTACTTAGTTCTTTTCAACAGTACTACATATCTTCTATTTGATGATCAAAAGAAAGTAACAGTCAGTCATGAGAGAATGAAGTAAAATATAAAGGCCATAGAAAATGGCAAACACTCTGGTATGCTTATGCCTTCCAACACATGTGAAGCTATAGAAAATCGCAAACATGAGATTGTTCTTGAAGTCTTCTGAAAGATCTTTGTTGATCTCATTGTACGCATAGGGAGATCCATAGCCGTGAGGGTTTCACGTGAGAAGCTCATCAAACATTATGATAGTTGTAGGTGGTGGCAGCTCTATTACTTGGTTCTTTTCAACAATACTACATATATTCTATTTGATGATCTAAAGAAAGTGACAATCAGTCATGAGAGAATGAAGTAAAATATAAACACCATAGGTGTTACATGCCCTTGTGACATTTGGCATTGCCAATTTGGAAGAAAGTCTGACTATTTGCTTCATCTTGCACTAGTAAGTTAACATTTTGATACAAAAATGAGATCTTCTGGTTTGAGACAAGGTCCAAAATTTCCTTTGTCATATACCTTACAACAAAGAATCTCTTGAATTCATTCATCTTGTAACATTTGATTGTTCTCCCTCTACGATGAAGGGGCCTAGGAAAAGTGAAATGAGCAGCTGCTTCCTTGTCTCAAAACCATTGCTTACGCATTGTCAGAGTCTTCCATGTCTGGTAGTCATCCCAAGCAACACTTCAGAGCACTTCTCATGTTTGTTTGCACTGAATTTCTTATGCTTCAATGGTTAAGTCCACTTATGTGACAGTGGGATCAGGAGTCTCATCGACCTTTCTTTTTCTGAATAGCAACAAATTTATTTGAGAAATGAAAAACGGAGATACAACAATGGATGTGACTCATTAGTCAATGACGCATGCAGAAAATATAAAACAAACAACTATAAAGTGTCATCAAGAATCCTCCAATGGGCAAGTGGGGACTAGCACCTAACCACAATAGAAGGATGAGACATAACATTGCCTATGTAAGGGGTTCGCAGTACTTGCTTTATGCCTTTCGTTATCATCAAACTAAGAGCTTACAGGCTAGCTGACAAGAGGAGAAGAAGAGGTCAAGTACGAGGTTATGAAATAAGAGTGACGGATATGGCTATTCCGAATGCTAGCTTTCTTGTAGTAGAGCGAGGGTATAGTGACCATAGGGCTATTTTATTTACTCTAGTCCTGAAATCCAACTCGATCTTAGTCTTCCTGCTCAGCACGTATTCCTAAAGTGGTCGATGTAGGATATGGGATTGCGCTTGTAGGACAATTTCTGTATCGCCTTTTGCCTTCGAATTTGATGAATCGCTTTTAGCTAGTCTTTCAGGTGTATTCCCATCCCCTGCACCTCTTAGTGAGGTGTAATGGCTTTTGATTTTTCTTTACCTCTAGTCTAAAGCAGTAAGCATTACAAGGCCAAGGTAAGGTAGGCGGCGCGCTTAGCCTATTCCGTCTGTGGCTATGTCGTTGCAATCTTTCTACTATTCGATTCGGCCTGAAGGTCATGTGTAATAGGGGAGCCCAGAGACTAACTTCTCTCCCCGGCTAACAGTCCTTCCGCCAATCATTGAGTCAGCTCCTAATCCTTCTTTCGAAGCAAGTACCTTTTTTCTTTGATTGCCGCGTAAGGTTGGTTCCAGGTGGATCACCATTGGCGGCTAAGTGTCCATTTTCTTTGCCTTGAGAATTGGCCTCAAGAAAGTCTTGATTTTTCGTTCTTGCCTCACTCAATTAGTTCACTTTCTCCCGGGCCTGCTCCCCTTCAAAAATGCTCTTCCTTCTTTCGCTTGAGTGGTTTTGATTTTGAAATGTCTTATTATAATAAATTAAGTTATGAAGCGAGTGAATCTTTGAAGGGGTTGTAGGCCCATTTCGGTATCATGCTAGTAAGGTAAGCGGCTTGGCAGCTTTTGCTTTTGAATGTGTCTTTGCCTCATAACTTTGGGTACTTCTCATGTTTGTTTGCCCCAAATTTCTTATGCTTCAATGGTTAAGTCCACTTATGTGATGGTGGGATTAGGAGTCTCATCGACCTTTCTTTTTTTGAATAGCAACAAATTTATTTGAGAAATGAAAAATGGAGATACAACAATGGATGTGTTTGGTTGGTCAATGATGCATGTAGAAAATATAAAACAAACAACTATAAAGTGGCATCATGAATCCTCCAGTGGGCAAGTGGGGACCAGCACCTAACCATAATAGAAGGATGAGACATAACGTGGTCCGTGTGAATCTGCCTCATGGAAATTATCTCCAAGAATTCAACTTGATGACATTTAAGGAATCCTCCAAACAAAGGTGGAAGTCTTGTCAAGTTAGAATATATGTTCTAAAACTTCTATACATCATTATCATCAAGACCTTATCCCAATTAGGAGTCGGCCACATGAATCTTATTCCTCCATTCCACTCTATTAAATGCCATGGTTTCATTTAGTCTCAAAGCTTTTAAATCTTTCTTCACCACTTCTATCCATGTTCTTTTGGGCCTTCCCCTTGCCCTTTTAGAACCTTCTACTTGTATTGCCTCACTCCTTCTAATTGGTGCCATTGTTGGTCTCCTTTGGACATGTTCAAACCATCTAAGTCTAATCTCCCTCATCTTATTACCTATTGGTGCTACCCCTAAATTTCCTTTAATATTTTCATTTCTAATTCTGTCCTTTCTTGTCTTACCACTCATCCATCTCAACATCCTCATTTCTGCGACTCTCATCCTATGAGTATAAATTTCCTCTAATATTTTCATTTCTAATTCTGTCCTTTCTTGTCTTACCACTCATCCATCTCAACATCCTCATTTCTGCGACGCTCATCCTATGAGTATACATTTCCTCTAATATTTTCATTTCTAATTCTGTCATTTATTGTCTTACCACTCATCCGTCTCAACATCCTCATTTCTGCGACGCTCATCTTATGAGTATCATGTTCCTTAACTGGCCAACACTCTGATCCATAGAGCATGGCCGGCCTTATAGCCATCCTATAGAATTTTCCTTTTAGTTTGAGTGGCACTCGCCGATCACATAAAACTCCAGATGCACATCTCCATTTGTTCCAACCTACTTGAATTCTCTGGGTAACCTCCCTCTCAATCTCTCCACTCTCATGGATCAATGATCCTAAGTACCGAAAGAAGTCTTTCACGGGGACTTCTTGGTTATCAATCTTGACTGGTGTTCCACCTACTCTCCTTGCTAAAATTACATTTCATATATTCTGTCTTAGTTCGGCTAATTTTAAATCCTTCAGATTCTAATACTTCTCTCCATAACTCTACCTTTATGTTTACACCCTCCCTTGTCTCATCAAGTAAGACTATATCATCTGCAAATAGCATGCACCAGGGGATCACCTTGTGCAAATGTTTTGTTAACTCATTCATAACTAATGTGAAGAGATATGGACTCAATGCCGATCCTTGCTAACACTTCTATACATTCAAACTTTTAAACCATGAGAAGATCTATAGGGGTCACTTATGTGATAATTCTATTATATGCATCATCTCTCAAAGTGTTTTAGGTTCTTGTTTTACACCATCAAGACCTTATCCCAATTAGGGGTCGGCCACATGAATCTTATTCCTCCATTCCACTCTATTAAATACCATGGCTTTATTTAGTCCCAAAGTTTTTAAATCTTTCCTCACCATTTCTATCCACGTTCTTTTAGGCCTTCCCTTTGCCCTTTTAGAACCTTCTACTTGTATTGCCTCACTCCTTCTAACCGGTGCCATTGTTGGTCTCCTTTGAACATGTTCAAACCATCTAAGTTTAGTCTCCCTCATCTTGTTACCTATTGGTGCTACTCTTAGATTTCTTCTAATATTTTCATTTCTAATTCTGTCCTTTCTTGTCCTACCACTCATCCATCTCAACATTCTCATTTCTGCGACGCTCATCTTATGAGTATGATGTTCCTTAACTGCCCAACACTCTGATCCATAGAGCATGGTTGGCCTTATAGCCATCCTATAGAATTTTCCTTTTAGTTTGAGTGGCACTCGCCGATCACATAAAACTCCAGATGCACATCTCCATTTGTTCTAACCCGCTTGGATTCTCTGGGTAACCTTCCTCTCAATCTCTCCACTCTCATGGATCAATGATCCTAAGTACCGAAAGTGGTCTTTCACGGGGACTTCTTGGTTATCAATCTTGACTAGTGTTCTACTCCTACTCTCCTTGCTAAAATTACATTCCATATATTTTGTCTTAGTTTTGCTAATTTTAAATCCTTCAGATTCTAATGCTTCTCTCCATAACTCTAACTTTATGTTTACACCCTCCCTTGTCTCATCAAGTAGGAGTATATCATCTGCAAATAGCATGCACCAGGGAATCTCCTCGTGCAAATGTTTTGTTAACTCATCCATAACTAAGGTGAAAAGGTATGGACTCAATGCCGATCCTTGATGCAATCCTACAGTGACAGGAAAATCACCAGTCATGCCACTAGTGGTCTTAACATTTGTTATCGCTTCCTCATACATATCTTTAATTATGCCTATATACCCCTGAGAAACCCCTTTACTACCCAACACCCTCCATATCAACTCTCTAGGGACTCTATCATAAGCTTTCTCTAAGTCGATAAAGACCATGTGGAGGTTTCCTCTCCCTATATTTCTCTACTAATTGTCTTAGTAAGAAAATAGCTTCCATGGTAGACCTCATAGGCATGAGACCAAACTGATTCTCCGATACACTTGTTTCATGTCGTAGCCTCTTCTCAATCACTCTTTCTAAAAGTTTCATGGTGTGACTCATAAGTTTGATCCCTCGATAATTAGTGTAGCTTTGAATGTCTCCTTTATTCTTATAGATTGGTATAATAGAGCTTTTCCTCCACTCATCAGGCATTTTCTTTGATTTTATAATCTTGTTCAACAACTTGGTCAACCAAACTACCCCAATATCTCCCATATGCTTCCAGACCTCTATTGGTATACCATCAGGCCCCATGGCCTTTCTTGATTTCATCTTTTTCAAGGCCTCTTTTACTTCAGGTACTCTAATCCTACGTTCATATCTATAATATCTAATGTTATTTAGATTTATAGTATTTTCAATCCCTATATTCTTAGAGCCATTGTCATTTAATAATTTTTTAAAGTATGCTTCCCACCTTTGTTTGATCTCATCATCTTTGACTAATACCCTTTGATCATCGCTTCTAATACACCTACCATGATCTGAGTCCTTACCCTTCTGTTCTCTTACTTTTGCAAGTTTAAACATATCTTTCTCACCTTCTCTTGTTCCTAGTCTATTATAGAGCTCATCACATGCTTTAGGTTTAGCCTCACTTACTATTCTCTTAGCAACGTTTTTAGCATTTTTATATTGTTTATAGTTTTCATTATTTTTAATATTCTGCGATGCTTTAAAACGCATCCGTTTTTCTTTAATAACTTTTTGTACTGTTTCACTTCACCACCATGTTTCCTTTGCTAATAGCCTTTTACTCTTAGATACTCCTAAGATATCTTTTGCCACTTTCTTAATGGACTCAGCCATATTAGTTCACATGGTATTTACTTCTGTTTCATAGTTCCAATAACTTATTTTTGAATGAGGTTATTTTCTCTCCTTTTAAGTTCCACCATTTAGATTTTGAATTTGTATTAAGTTCAGTTCTTTTGCTCTATCTTTTGATATGGATATCCATAACCATTAACCTATGTTGTGAGGTTAAACTCTCACCGGGTATCACCTTACAATCCTTACATATATATTTTTCATTATTCCTAAGTAGAAAAAAAGTCTATTTGGCTTTTATGAAGTCCACTTTTAAAGGTTATTAAGTGTTCATCCCTCTTCTTAAAGGGTGTATTTGCAATGTATAGGTTATATCACAAAGCAAAATATAGGATATTCTCTCCCATCTCATTTCGTTCACCTATACCATACCCTCCGTGTATTCTATCATAACCTTCCTTATCTTTTACTACATGGCCATTTAAGTCTGCTCCTATAAATAGCCCCTCAGTGTTGGAAATTTCTTGCATGACTCCCTCCATATCTTCCCAAAACTGTCTCTTGATTATATCTTGTAACTCTACTTGTGATGCGTATGCACTTATAACATTTATAATCTGCTCTCCTAGAACAAATTTTATTATTATAATTCTATCACTGATTCTTTTAACGTCCACAACTTTATCCTTTAATTCCTTATGCACTATTATTCCTACGCCATTTCTGTTATTTTCCTTTCCTACGTACCATAATTTATGTCTATCTATTTCTCTAGCTTTAACCCCTTTCCACTTGGTGTCTTGGATACAAGCGATGTTAACTCTCCTACGTTTCATCGCGTCTACTAACTCCAAACTCTTACCTGTCAATGTCCTTATATTCCATGTAGTGATGCGAACCTTGTATTCTGGAGATACCCTATTTACTATCCCCTTTCTCGACCTCCATGGTATGAACCCATGTCCACTTTTCACTGCACCTGGGTGCTGATGCAGCGCGTCGCTTCTGAGGGGAAGCTCTAGCAGCCCTTGCCCATTTTTCACTACACCCAGGATCCGATGTAGCATGTCGCTTCTGGGAGAACGCCCTAGCAACCCTTGCCTATTTTTCACCAGACCCGGGATCTGATGCAGCGTTGGGGAACGCCCTAGCTTGAGGGAATGTCAGTTTTCGATTCATGTCATGTTGGGGTTGCCATAGTTTTAAAAGGCTGAAGATGATTTTCATTTCTTCCTTACAAACTAACATACAAATGCATATTCATTTGCAAGCTGAAAAGAAATAATAAAATCATCTTCAGCTTCACCCTTGCTGGCTGGCTACCTAACGCAAGGGTGGCCATATTTTAAGAAGCTAGAGATGATTTTCATTTCTTCCTCACAAACTAATATACAAATGCATATCATTTGTAAGAAAGAAATAACAGAATCATCTTCAACTTCTCCCTTGCCGGCTGGCACCTGACGCAAGACCCTCCTCCTTTTTCATCCGGGCTTGGGACCGGCATTGGCGGAGTTTCTTGTTTTACCTTAGGAAAAATTTTGATGTTTCATTCTTTTCAACTAGTTTCCGGCCTTCCTGAGAAGCTTAGATCTGGGGGGTCTTGGTCTTGTAAAAGTTTGGTTTACTTGAAACTGAACACACCATACCAAATAGAATAGGTGCATAATTTGTACTTGTATCGATTTTTTGTGTATTTCGTATAATATTTGCTAATGTCTTACTGTATTTATTAGATCTATACATCTTTGAGCTTGATCTATGCATCCTTAGTCAATTTGTCTACTTTTTGTTTTGTAGTTTTGTACTCTTCTTTTTTCCTTCTCATGTCTTTCTTTTATTTTGATTATATGGCATTTTTTCACCTTCGGCCCATATATTCTTGTGACACCCTGAGTTTTTTGAACGCTAAATACATACATATTATAAATATAAAATAGGCGGGATCCCTTGTTGCAAATATCAATGAATTTAAAATCATTCCAAAAATATTAAAATCTAATTAACAACACATTTTTCAAACCTCGAGGCATCAAACGATTCACAAGAAAATGTGATAAACGCAAATACGAAGAAATAATACCAACACATAACATAAGACATGTCATTTTTGACCGCATGAAAACCACATCGGAAAGAATAAGTAATAATATTGAAAATACTAAAATCATTAAGAACCAGGGTCTGTCCATTATGATTCAACATCCATCCATAAGACCAAGTCCACAAGTCTAAAATATGTGTAAAGGAACATCTAAGTATACAGCCCATATATAAGTCCAAAATGATGTCAAATCAACTATGAACATTTGTATGATCATCACGAAGTGTTCTGGTAATCCTTGCTGCCTTCAAAGTGATCCTACACCTGTTTGCCCTTCTTGGTGCCCCGTGTTATATTTGAGGTATTGCAAATCATGAGAATGCCTCAGCAAGCTATCGCTTGTATAGGTACATAGACATTTAATATTCAACAAATAGATATTGGTAGTGTGATGGATAAAATGCAAGATCTCATAATAAAACTCATGGATGCAATAACGATATGAAAACTGAATAGCCAAGTCTCATTAAAAAAAAAAACATCCACATATAATCCATGTCAAAACTAGAATTCAGTACGGCATATATGACCTCGTATGAATCATATGAAACACATAAGTCAAATCAACATGACATGTATAACATAGTATAAATCATGGCTCATAAATTTGAAAGTGCCAAGTGCAAGCAAATCCTTCACGCCAAAATACGAGTGCATGTCATGAATAGAAGGGGACACAATTCACTCGTGTCCCGCGAGTGTACAACACTCTTATATTTGGTCATGAGTACTCATACCAATCCTCCATGCATTGTCACGCTGTGGGTACATAATGATATATCAATCTAATCAATGATTATAATACTGCATGAAAACCTTGAACAACTATATGGATCGCCATGCTGCAACGGTAACCAACTCCAAGGTCTACCAATTGCCGCTTCTTGTCGACACCAGAACGGGAGACTAAACATCTGTTGCGCTTGGGGGAAGAAACAGACCTGTAGTGTGAACCACACATGATACTCTTACCAATCCTCCATGCGTCGTCACGCCGTGGGTACATAAAGATATATCAATCTAATCAATCATCATAATATTGCATGAAAAACTTGAACAACTATATGGATCGCCATGCTGCAGCAGTAACTAACTCCAGGGTCTACCAATTGCTGCATCTTGTCGACACCAAAACGGGAGACTAAACATTTATTGCGCATGGGGGGAGAAATAGACCCGTAGTGTGAACCACACATGATACTACTCCCTATGAATTTGCCCATTTTTAGGTAGGGGTCTAATCATTTCATCAAGTTAGAGGACAGGTGGCTAACCCTACATACCTCCTAGCATAGCATCCACCGGGTGGAAGCACCCATAATAAATTTGCTAAAATACAAAATTCGGTCAACATTCCTAAGCAAGCGATAATAAGTCTTGTTTGATGCATGAAATATAGAAGCACCTATGGCTCTCCATCCCAAGGCATTGCCCTTATCATATGGTTAGTCTCTTATGGATCAATCACCAAACCTCATCAATAAATTCATGGATAAATAATTCCAATAAAACAAGTGAATGAAAGCATCACTATATTGAAATAACCATGAGCCCGTGAAAAACATATAAATCAGAATGATTGTGCATAAATACAAACTATACATCATCATCAAGACCTTGTCCCAATTAGGGGTCAGCCACATGAATCTTATTCCTCCATTCCTCTTTATTTAGTACCATGGCTTCATTAAGTCCCAAAGTTTTTAAATCTTTTCTCACCATCTCTATTCACGTTCTTTTGGGCCCTTCCCTTGCCCTTTTGGAACCTTCTACTTGCATTGCCTCACTCCTTCCAACTGGTGCCGTTTTCGGTCTCCTTTGGACATGTCCAAACCACCTAAGTCTAATCTCCCTCATCTTGTTACCTATTGGTGCTATCCCTAAGTTTCTTCTAATGTTTTCATTCTTAATTCTATCCATTATTGTCTTGCCACATCCATCTCAACTAGCTCATTTCCGCGACGCTCATCTTATGAACATGATGCTCTTTAATTGCCCAACAGTTTGATCCATAAAGCATGGTCGGCCTTATGGCCATCCTATAGAATTTTCCTTTTAGTTTGAATGGTACTCGTTGATCACACAAAACTCTAGATGCATATCTCCATTTGTTCTTACCCGCTTGAATTCTCTGGGTAACCTCCCTCTCAATCTCTCCACTCTCATGAATCATTGATCCTAAGTATCAAAAGTGGTCTTTTATGGGAACTTCTTGGTTATCAATCTTAACTGGCATTCCACTCTTACTCCTCTCCTTGTTAAAATTGCGTTCCATATATTCTATCTTAGTTCGACTGATTTTAAATCCTTTAGATTCTAAGCCTTCTCTCCATAACTCTAGCATTGTGTTTACGCCTCACTTATCTCATCAAGTAAAACTATATAATCTGCAAATAGCATGCACCATGGAATCCCCTCATGCAAATGTTTGTTAACTCATCCATAACCAATGTGAAAAGGTATGGGCTCAATGTTGATCCTTAGTGCAATTCTATAGTGATAGGAAAATCCTCGGTCTCGCCACCATTTGTTACTGCTCCCTCATACATATCTTTAATTATGTTTATATACCCTCGTGAAACCCCTTTCTCGCCCAACACCTTCTATATTAACTCTCTAGGGACTTTGTTATAAGCTTTCTCTAAGTTGATAAAGATCATGTGGAGGTCTTTTCTCCTCTCCCTATTTCTCTGTCAATTGTCTTAGTAAGAAAATAGCTTCCATGGTACACCTCCCATGCATGAAACCAATGTGGTTATCCGATACCCTTCTCTTATGCCGTAGCCTCTTCTCAATCACTCTTTCAAAAAGTTTCATATTGTGGTTCATAAGTTTGATCTCTTGATAATTAGTGCAGCTCTGTATGTCTCCTTTATTCTTATAAATTGGTACAATAGAGCTTTTCATCCACTCATCCGGCATTTTCTTTGATTTTATAATCTTGTAAACAACTTGGTCAACCAAATTACTCTAATATCTCCCATATGCTTCCAAACCTCTATTGGTATACTATTAGGCTCCATGGCTTTTCCTGATTTCTTATTTTTCATTGCCTCTTTCACTTAAGTATTCTAATCCTACTTTCATATCTATAATGTCCAATGTTATTTAAGTTTACAATATTTTCAATCCCTATATTCTCAAAGCCATTGTTATTTAACAATTTTTGAAAGTAAGTTTTCCACCTTTATTTGATCTCATCATCTTTGACTAGTACCCTTCGATCATCACTTCTAATGCATCTAACATGATCTAAGTCCTTACCCTTTGGTTCTCTTATTTTTGTAAGTTTAAACACATCTTTCTTATCTTCTCTTTTTCCTAGTCTATTATAAAGGTCATCATATGCCTTAAGTTTAGCCTCACTATTCTCTTAGCAACCTTTTTAGGAATCTTATACTGTTCATAGTTTTCATTATTTCTAGTCTTTTGCTATGCTTTAAAACATATATTTTTTTCTTTAATAACTTTTTGTACTGTTTCACTCCACCACCATGTTTCCTTTACTAATTGCCTTTTACCTTTAGATACTCTTAAGACATCTTTTGTCATTTTCTTAATGGATTAAGGCATATTAACCCACATGGTGTTTACTTCTTTCTCATAGTTCTAGTTTCCTTTACCATCAACTTATTTGGGAATGAGGTTATTCTCTCCTTTTAAGTTCCACCACTTAGTTTTTGGATACCTATTAAGTTCATTTCCTTTCTTCCATCTTTTAATATAGATATCCATAATCATTAACCTGTGTTGTGAGGTTAAACTCTCACCGAGTATTACCTTCCAGTTCTTATACATTGATCTTTTAGTATTCCTAAGTAGAAAAAAGTCTATTTGGCTTTTATGAAGTCCACTTTTAAAAGTTATTAAGTGTTCATTCCTCTTCTTAAATAATGTATTTGCAATATCCAGGTTCTATGATAAAGCAAAATCGAGTATAGTTTCTCCCATCTCATTTTGTTCTCCTATATTATACCCTCCATGTATCCTATCATATTTTTCCTTGTCTTTTCCTACATGGCCATTTAAGTCTGCTCCTATAAATATCCCCTCAGTGTTGGGAATTTCCTGTATGACTACCTCAATATCTTTCCAAAACTGTCTCTTGATTATATCTTCTAACCGTACTTGTGGTGCGTATGCACTTATAACGTTTATGGTTTGCTCTCCTAGAACAAGTTTTATTATTATAATTCTATTATTGATTCTTTTAACGTCCATAACTTTATCCTTTAATTCTTTATCCACTATTATGCCTACACCATTTTTGTTATTATCCTTTCCTACGTACCAGAGTTTATACCCATTGATTTTTATAGTTTTAGATTCTTTCTACTTGGTTTCTTAGATACAAGCGATGTTTACTCTCCTATGTTTCATCATATCTATTAACTCCAAACTCCTACATGTCAATATCCATATATTTCATGTGGTGACATGAATTTTACGCTCTTGCCATATCCTATTTAGTCGCGCACTTCTCGACCTCCATGGTATGAACCCATGTCCACTTTTCATTGTACTTGGGTTCTGATACAGCGCATCGCTTCTGAGGGGATGCTCTAGCAGCCCTTGCCCATTTTTCACTATACTTGGGATCTGATGTAGCACGTTGCTTTTGGGGGAACGTCCTAGCAACGCTTGCCCATTTTTCACCGCACCCGGGATTCGATGCAACACATCGCTTAGGGGGAATGCCCTAGCATGTGGGAATGTCAATATTTAATTCATGTCATGTTAGGGTTGCCATACTTTTAAGAAGCTAGAGATGATCTTCACTTCTTACTTACAAACTAATATACAAATGCATATTCATTTGCAAGTAGGAAAGAAATAAAAAAATCGTCTCCAACTTCTTTCTTGCCTGCTGGCACATGACGTAAGACCCTCCTCCTTTTTCATTTGAGCTAGGGACTGGCATTGGCGGAGTTAAATACAATCTATACATGTTGAATAAAAATCTCAAGGTCATAATGCCAAATAGACATGCATCAAATCATCAATATGCATGAAATCACCGAATGAACATTTATGGTTTTATACAAAATATATCAATATTAAATGTCGTCACCTATCTTAGTGAGAACCAACTCTCGCGAGCGTGTCACCTCTCAAATTAGCACAATCTAATGCACCTGTCAAAACCACACATAACATAATTCATCACTTATTGCTCAACATTCATCATTTCTACTCATCTCACTCTAGATCCTTGATTTGGGTGATTTAGTGTTCATTCATCATTAGTTAAATTTTGTTTTCCCTTAATCTTTTGTCTAATCTTTGATCTTGGCTGTAGGTTGCAAATCGACGGTTTAGATCATTCAATTTTTCACAATCCATAGCGATCAATGTCTTACTACTAGTCGTTCTCACATTTCCATAGTCAATCCAACAATTAGATGGTTAGATCTTATCTTGATCGATCAGATCAATAGTTCTAATGACTTTTAAAGTTCAATATTACTTAATCCATAGTTTCTGGGATGATCCAATCGTTGTATCACTTTCAATACACTCATGGGATTCTAAAATACCTCAATCCATTATATTTACAGTGTTTCCTAAGATCTATGTATGCATTAATAATCAATCTATTGATTTGATGGCTAGATCATCCTCTGATCAGTTAGATCTTTGATTCCTGTGTCATTCCACTTTTTGGATCATAATCTAGGTCTAATTGTATAATTTGCCTATTAAATCCCTCAATTGATCATCTAATTGATCAATTTCTAAGGCCCGACCACATTTTGATTTGGTTGATCTAGCTCATCTTATGATTTTTGGGTTTTGATCTGGTCAAGATGTGGTTAGATCTTAATTTTCATCACAAAATTAGGTCTTGTAGTTGAGATGAATCAACGGAAGTCTTGGATAAAAGATCGGGTTTATATAGCATTTAGAATTGAAGATTTTTAGTTTTAGATCAGTTTTACGGTCTAGATCAAAATCTGGACCTAGAACAGGATGGAACAATGTCACTAGGACGCACTGTGTTTGTGATGCGCGCCTCTAACATGTTCGGGCATGTGACGGTTGCCAAGACGCTGCTAGGACGCATCGGCATCACACGTTGCACACGAGTGAAGCATGCGTCGTTCTTCCCTGCAGTCGCTCCTAGTGTGTGCATTTTGGTGCATGTCCGCCTAGGTGCGTCTTGGGTGAAACACCCACCGGGGATGACGCATGTGGACCGTCCATTTCATCCCTTTTGATGTACTGTCTAGATAGCCTGTGTTTTGACTGTTTTCATTGTTCGTAAGGTTTTGACGGTCCTGGAATCCAATGGACGGCTCATATCATCCATCCAAGCTGTCCTTGAAGTAGGTTTTTTCGGCTAGGTTGGCTTTCTCTGATTGAACTTTGCTGGCTGGAAAAACCAGTTTAGCTGGGGTGAAGGGAAGAAAAATAGAGGGGAAAGGTGAGTGGGGCCTGCTTGGGTGTTGCCAGTGGAGTCTTGCCATGATGCGTCTGTGGAAAACCAAGGAGAAAAGGAAAGGGGGCAATCTGGGTGAAGGGGAGAAGCTGGTGAGAATGCAGTAGAGGGGGGGGAGACAAGGCTATGCCATTTGTGACCCACCACACTCAAGATGAGATGGGTCGAGGGGGTCATTATCAAAATGTCCCCTGCATTTTTCACGTTTTCTATTTAAAAAAATAAATAAATGGGCCCTACTCAAATCTTTCAAAATGCCCTGTAACTTCAAATTCCTCATAACTTTTTTTATTCAAACTCCAATTTAGGAGTTCTTAGTGTAATTGGATTCCATTTTTTAAGTACTACCCAATTATCAATGTTCTAGCCCTCAATTTGGTCTCTTTAGATATCAATTTTCTGGAAACCCAAATTCCTAATTTTCATGAAATTCTCAAATAATATTATATAATTATGTGAGAAAATTTACAGGTATTACAATTCTTTTTTATTTAGATTTCTTTTCCCTGTTTCAACCATTTTTTCTTTTCTGGTGCAATTTAAAAGTGTTTATTTCTGCATATATATGTACAAGTTCACTTGATTTTGGCACAATGACACCCGTTTTCTGTGTCCTTTTTTGCTGGTTCTTTTGTGTGAATCAGATGGTTTCTTCATAGAGGAATGTTTTGGTCTTTATTTGCTTTTTCTTTTCCTTTTCTTGGTTGTTGATGTGCGGCGTGCATTTATATGTTATATATTGTTCATTTGATTCACTTATTTCTACGAGCCTACTTCAAGTGCTAGCTAAGAAAATTGACAGACAAGCAGATTGGGGCAGCCACCAATGTGTTATAACATTGTAGACCATTTAAATGGTCAAAACTTGATTATGTTTGGCAAACTATGCCAAAAATCACTTAAACAGGAACCTGTAGTGGGACTACATCTAATGCTGCAATTTTTGGACTCTTGAGACTAGGAAGGGAGAGAAAAAAAATAATGGCAGACATCAGCCAATTTGTATTGACTTGTTTCCTGGTCCGTTTGTGTATGAATATTCTGAATCTCGGTTATAGGTTGTGAAAAGCAAAGTTGCGTAGTCAGGATTTTGAATAAGTGAGACATAACCTGGAAAAGCCTAAGAAATAAGGACCACACTTATCTAAGGAAAAAATGGATAAAATCATGGAAATTGGGTAAAAGAAGGATCATTTGTGCCAGAACTTTTCTTTCCCTCATTTTTTGGTTCTAACAGAAAGTGTATGATTCTCCCCTTAAAATTTCATTTTAATGGTGGGAAATGGGATATTACTGCTAGTAACAGATTTCTTTCCTGACAACATCAAAATAATCATGAATTTATTTATCAAGCATAATTGAAGGTGGCAGAAAGGGTAGTCATGTTACCACCCCTACTAACAAAACCCCCCTTGGTTTGCTGAATACTGGTATCTTAACGTTTCTGGCTTAAACTTTCATACCAAAAATGTGATTCAAGGTGTGCACATGCCAATACTAGCTTCTACTTTCTTAAGTTGATCCCACCATTGTAAAATGGATGCAGCAAAAGAGAATTTATCCTTATCTTTTTGCTTTGTTATCTTGTCTTAAAATCAAAACTGTAAAATATTTTCCACTGGCCTTTTGTGCTGGAGTTGCACAAATCCTTTCTTCAAATCTTGCAATTTTTTGAGATCCTTTAGGTCATGGTTTACTACAGATCTAGGGGATGTTGTTTACTGACCTCAGCAGCATAATGTGCTTATGCTTAGTTGAGAGACTCTCTCTGTGCATAAACTCATGCATTTTTCATTCAATTTAAGTTTTAGTATTTTCTAGTTATGGGTTCAAGATCTTAATGTGGTTCTGCAAATATCTGTTACGGTAAGGATATTTCTTTCCTCCCAAGCTAACTGAAGGATCTAATTTGATTTTTTTGTCCATTTACTTTACGGATCTTTTGTTTATAAACTTTTGTTATTGATTAATTCCAAGCCTTGGCACACTACTATTTCCATTAATTTGATTATTTTTCTTAAACTAACATAGTGCCATACAAAATTGAGTGATTAAATTCAAGTGCTTGAGGAATCTACATCAATCTTTGTCTTCAAATCTACATCAATCTTTGTCTTCAAAGATAAAATAACGTACTCATTTTAAGATGTCTGAAACTAATATTGAGTGGTCCACCATGAACAATTATGGTAGCTGTTTGATGGATCTATTGGTCTGAACTTCTGCTAAACACCAGTAGAGAAGAAAACTCTAGCTAAAGTTTATTGATATGAAGGGATTCAAGTACAGTATCCCAATTAGCAACCCAATTACAAGGAAACTTAGAGAAGAAAGAAAAGAACAGAAAAGCCAATAACATAGGTCCTTCCCAGTCCTTCCTACTCTCCAATTCCTGGAGCCCTCTCCTTCTTTCGTCTCCCCTCCCTTCTGCTTCCTTTCTATTCCCTTTTTCACACCCCCCCCCACCCCCCCATTCCTTAATCGTCTAACCTCCTACTGGTAACAACTTGATTCCCCTCAATCATCTCTCAACAGACTCGTGTAACAGCCCTCTTTCTGCAGTAATTGCCTTCTTCTTCTGGAATAGGTATGATATATTGGCGATGTAACATCACCCTCCCCTAGCAGTTTCACCTTGTCCTCAAGGTGAAAGGAAGGAAATTGAGTATCTAAAACAGCATAGAGTTCCCAAGTATGGTCACATTCAGGTAGATGCTTCCACTTCACCAAGACTTCCTTCTGACCATTCGACAAGGTTTTGATTTCTTTGATAGCTTCCGGTTGAACGACTAGTTCCAACTCCTCTGTCAAACCAGAAGGTAGGGGCTGAGCTTGGGCAGAGTTTGATAAGGATTGTTTGAGTTGTGAAACATGGAAAACAGGATGGATTTGAGTAGTGGGTGGTAAATCCAAATGGTATGCCACTTCTCCCACGCGTTCCAGCATTGGGTAAGGGCCATAGAACCTGGGGCTGAGCTTCTCATTGGGTCTTGTGGCCAACTTCTTGAACGTAAAAGGTTGTAACTTGCGAAAGACCAGTTGCCCAATATTAAACTGAACATCCCAACGTTTTTTGTCTGCTTGAGACTTCATTCTAGCTTGGGCAACCAGTAAGTTATCCTTTAATTCTTGTAAGATAACATTTCTATCCAGGAGTCGTTGGTTTACTGCCTCCACCACAGACCCTTCGTCAAAGAGGCGTAATAACGTGGGTGGTTCTCTTCCGTAAAGGGCCTTGAACGGGAACATTCCAGCAGCACTTTGAAAGGTAGTGTTATATTAGAATTCAGCCCAAGGTATCCACCGGGGCCACTGCTTAGGATGATTTGAAGTGAAGCAACATAAATATGTCTCCAGGCATCGATTGACCGCTTCAGTTTGCCCATCAATTTGGGGATGATGGGCAGTGCTCGTCTTTAGCACCGTTCTTGCTAGCTTGAATAGTTTTGTCCAAAACTAACTGATAAAAAGGTGATCCTTGTTAGATATTATGGAACGAGGATACCCGTATAACCGAACTATCTCTTTAGCAAAGAGAGTAGCAACTTCTTGAGTAGAAAGCGGATGTCCTAAGGCCAGGAAATGGCTTTATTTAGAGAGGCGGTCCACTACCACAAGGATTGTATCCACCCCCTGTGACTTGGGTAAGCCCCCTATAAAGTCCATGGGCAAGTCATCCCAAACTTGATCCGAAATAGGTAGAGGCTGAAGAAGTCCCCCTGGTTTCAGCACTTGGTATTTGTTTCTTTAACATGTGTCGCAAGTGGCCACAAACTTCTGGACATCCCTCCTCATTCCCTTCCAAAATACAATGTTGGACAGCCTCTTGAATGTACGGAAGAATCCTGAATGTCCACTAGCTGGGGTTGAGTGGAATTCATTGAGTAAGGTGGGAATTCTAAGAGAAGTCTTCGGAACGACCAACCTGCCGTGGTACAGTAAACATCCATTTCTTAATGAAAATCCTTTATGACTGCTTGGATCGACTAAAAGGTCCTGCAGTATAGATCGGAGGCTCGTATCTTGTTGTATCTCTTCTTCCAGTCCTGAAAACCCCTGGCACTGGGTAGTAGAGAGGGCCATCAGGTTGTATTCCAAATTTGCTAGGGAAACCTCTTGGGTTTTGGAGGAATTTCTAGGAGTGCCAATGTTAGCCTTCTGAGAAAGAGTGTCTGCAACTCTATTCTGATTTCCTGGCTTGTACTGGATATCAAAATCAAACCCAATTAGTTTGATTAGCCATTTTTTCTGTTTATTGTTAAGTACCTGTTGATCTAGTAGGAATTGAAGGCTTCTTTGATCTGTGCGGATAGTGAATCGCCTGCCCAAGAGGTAATGATGCCACTTGTATAGCCAGCACCACAGCCATAAGCTCCTTCTCGTATACTGACTTGGACTGGGCGCGGGGGGCAAGAGCCTGACTAAAGATAGCAATGGGTCTCCCTTTCTGCATGAGGACAGCCCCAATTCCCTTGCCCGAAGTGTCTGTTTCCAGAACAAAAGGCTTATTGAAGTGAGGAATGGCCAACACTGGAACAGAAGTCATAGCCTTTTTTAACTCATTGAATGCTACTTGTGCCTCAGTGGTCCAGTTGAAGTTGTCCTTCTTAAGTAGGTTGGTCAGTGGCGCCGCAATTATTCCATAGTTTCTGACGAATTTGCAGTAATAACCCGTAAGGCCCAAAAATCCCCTTAATGCTCCACAAGGCCAGCTGAGCATGCATTCCACCGTAGAGTTTTCAGCTGCCATCCCACCTGTCGATATCACATGGGCTAGGCACTCCAATTGAGATTGGGCAAAACAACACTTCTTTTTATTAACAACTAGTTTATGAGATCCCAAAATTTGTAGGACGGTTGCTAAATGCTCCAAATGTGGATCTATATTAGCACTATAAATGTCATAAAAAAAAAACCTAAACAAACTTACGGAGATGCTGACGGAAGATGTCGTTCATAAGAGATTGGAAGGTGGATGGGGCATTCGTCAAGCTGAAGGCCATGACCAAAAATTCATAGTGACCTTCATGTGTCCTAAATGCGGTTTTAGCATCGTCTTCTTCCTTGATACGGATTTGGTAGTAATTGGATTGGAGATCTAACTTGGAGAAGATAGTGGCTCCTCCCAACTCATCTAGTAATTCATCGATTGTCGGCATGGGAAATTTATTGGGACTGGTGATATTGTTTAAGGCCCAATAGTCGACGCAGAAATGCCAACCTCCGTCCTTCTTAACCAACAGTACTGGGCTTGAGTAGGGGCTTGTGCTGGGTCGAATAATGTCAGCTTCTTGTAATTCTTGATGATTTGTTCAATTTCGTTTTTTTGACAGTGTGGATACCGATAAGGTTGGATATTAGGGGGTGGGGCATTGTCATGGACCCGAATGGCGTGATCATGTGTGCGACTAACCGGTAACTACAATGGCTGGTTGAAAATGTGAGAGTACTGTGCCAGGAGGGTCGACAGTTGTGGATGACTCACGTGAACTTGCGGCTCTCTATTGATCTGTAGACCCTAATACTTGATCACATAACTCTCGCCAGTGCTGGGCATGAGTCACTGCAAGGCTTTGAGGGATAGCAATGATCTCGACAGGGAGGGATCACCCTTGATGGTTATGCTCCTGCCCTGGACCGAAAACTGCATTGTAAGCTCACGGTAATTAGCTGAAACCTCTCCGAGAGTTTGTAGCCACGCCATTCCGAGACAATGTCAGTTCCACTCAGGTCGAAAAGGTGGAAATGGTGCTGGATCACTAACCCTGGAAGACGCAAAACTAGATCCCAGCAAACTTCATCTCCCTTGACATAGTGTCCATCCCCCACCTGAACACTGAAGGATTTGGTGTCGGTCATCAGAATCTGCAGCTCGGCAACTAGCTTCCGAGCAATAAAGTTGTGTGATGCCTCGATGTCTACCAGAATCACCACCTCTCAATGACCCAGATACCCCCGCAGCTTCATGACTCGGCGACTGACATCCTGACGATCGCTTGCATCGAGAGCTCCAACCGGGTCGCCTCCTCTTCACGCGGATAGCTTCAACAGGAGTCGGGGTTTCTGAGCACGCAAAATCCTCTTCCTCCTCTGCCAGTATCAGCACTTGTAGCTTGACGATTTTTGCATCAGTGTCCCAGTAAATATTTTTCGTCGCACTGGAAACAGAATCCAAGGGCCTGCTTCTATTAGAGCTCTCGTTTGGATAGTCGCCGGAAAGAATCGTGCTGGCTTGGAGAAGGGTCAATGGCGTGGGCAGATCGTTCTCCCCTGAACCCTGTTTCCTTCATCGTTTCCGGTGGCTTGGTTAGGGTTTGGGGAAGGAAATTTCAAATTTTCCCCTGTGGGCCGAACTCAAAGATGGGGCTCTTTAGTGACGAGTCATGGACCCCATGCAACTTGGGCCCAGGTCCGCCTCTATTCCCATGGGCTCTCACTTGATTGAGGGCCGCATTCAAATCTATAAGCCCAATTAAGGAGGCGGACCTGAACATCTTCACCTCAGCCTTCAGGTCCTCTTGCAGCCCATTGAGAAAAGCTCCTTTGAGCAGATCATCGGGCAGGTTCACCAGGGGGCCCGAGATCAGCTCGAATTCTCGGCAATAGTTGGCAACGGAGGATCCCTGCCATGGTGCCAACAATGCCTCGTAGTCGTCGTCGGATTGTGATGGCCGGAATCTTTGGAGGAGGGCGGTCCAGAATAGGAGCCATGACCGGATTGGAGTATGGGGGTCTAACCAGAGGAACCAATGGAGGGCTCTCCTTTCAGGCAGACAGACGCTGCCGTCACTCTCTCGCTGTCGGTGAGTCTGTGGAGCTGAAAATAGCGCTCCGCCTTACACAGCCAACCGTACGGGTCTTTTTCATCAAAGACCGGAAGATCTAACTTCCGAGGTTGAAGGTCGGTCCTCTGGTTGTCTGGCGTCACCGGCAGCCCATTATTTCCCCTCCTGATGATTCACCGAACTCAGTCGTCCTGGGTCTTCCCTTCTCTCCACTTTGATTAGGTAAAGTTTTAGGTTCCTCTTCCCTTTGCCGCATCCAGCTCCTTATCTCCAATAAGTACTCTTCGA
The DNA here is from genome assembly GCA_035236585.1 of Warburgia ugandensis. NCBI lineage: Eukaryota > Viridiplantae > Streptophyta > Magnoliopsida > Canellales > Canellaceae > Warburgia > Warburgia ugandensis. The sequence continues at coordinate 53,481,022 of CP141133.1, read as the reverse complement.
TGGCTGTCACACTAGTTTGTAGCCGTCCAACCTCATCTTTCATACTTCCGAACTTTGCTCGTATGTTTTCTACTTCCTTGTCCATCGTCTCTGCCTTGTCAGGAGAAGAAAACTCTAGCTAAAGTTTATTGATATGAAGGATTCAAGTACAGTATCCCAATTAGCAACCCAATTACAAGGAAACTTAGAGAAGAAAGAAAAGAACATAGGTCCTTCCTACTCTCCAATTCCTGGAGCCCTCTCTTTCTTTCGTCTTCCCCCCCCCCACTTCTGCTTCCTTTCTATTCCCTTTTTCACCCCCCATTCCTTAACCGTCTAATCTCCACTCGGTAACAACATGATTCCCCTCAATCATCTCTCAACAGACTTGTGTAACAACCCTCTTTCTGCAGTAACCGCCTTCTTCTTTTAGAATAGGTATGATATATTGGCGATGTAACACTGTTTCATCAAAATTCTACAGTGATATGAGGCAGAATCCACTTACTGTTAATTTTATGTAGATGACTGATCAAGTAGTTCTGGTTCTTGTCGTTAGGCAATTCTTGATCAGCTTGGCCGGAAGTGATAAGTTTCGTCATATGGCAAATACTCAGTTATGATGTCTAGCACTGGATGGTTTCCACTGATAGTTAATGGTTGATTTAATTCTTTTACCTTATGCCTCTGAGTTTCTTACCCCATATCCAGGGTTTTCTGAAATCTTCTTTGTTGTTTTCATTTCACATCATATACCTAAGTATCCATCTTGTTTCTGTGGTCTGTTCTGCCATGATGACTTCAGTGTCTATCATTTGATCATGCTCATTTATACTTCCGATTGTTATTGTGTTCAGCTGGGTGCTCTGATGGAAGCTGTGTTATCTGGGACTTTGAGACCAGGGGTGTTGCTAAGGAGCTCCGTGATAAAGCTTGTGCTCATGCCATAACAAGTATCTGTTGGTCAAAGTACGGTCACCATATACTTGCTTCAGCCACCGATAAATCCTTAACGCTTTGGAATGCTATCAATGGGGAAAGGATAAACCGTGTAACTCTCCCGCAAGTTACATTGCATGCTCGTCTTCATCCGGGTTCATGCACATCATCCATTTGTTTGGCATGTCCACTCTCCTCTGCACCTATCCTTGTTGACTTGAACAGTGGAAGCTCTACTGCACTGCCAGTCTCAGTGTCTGATATGGGCACCGGCACTTCTAATTCACATAACAAATTTGTGGATGGTTCTCCACCTTACTCTCTAACTGCTGCGAGTTTTAACAAACATGGGGATCTAATATATGTGGGAAATGCCAAAGGGGAAATACTTATTATGGATCTAAAGAGTACAGTGTATGGAGTTGTTACTATCCCTGGGGGTGCTATGGTTAAGAGTATCGTTTTCAGCAGGAATGGACAGTACCTACTTACCAATTCAAATGATCGGACAATTAGGGTCTATGAGAATGATCTACCTCTGAAGGATGGAGTAAAGGTACTTGATGAACTAACTAGCAGTGTTGATGAGCTGCAAGGTATTGAAAAGTTGAAGGCAGTTGGTACGAAGTGCTTGGGTCTTTTTCGTGAATTTCAAGATTCTGTTACCCGGATCCAGTGGAAAGCTCCGTGTTTCAGTGGTGATGGCGAGTGGGTGGTTGGTGGTTCTGCTAGCAAAGGAGAGCACAAGATATATATATGGGATATGGCTGGACATCTGGTAAAGATCCTAGAAGGTCCTAAAGAAGCTTTGACGGATCTGGCTTGGCATCCGATCCATCCTATTGTAGTATCTGTTTCCTTATCAGGCTTAGTCTATATATGGGCTAAAGACTATACCGAGAACTGGAGTGCATTTGCTCCTGATTTTAAGGAGCTTGAAGAAAATGAAGAATATGTAGAGCAAGAAGATGAATTTGATTTGATGCCAGAAACTGAGAAGGTAGAAATGAATTGACATAGCAACATTTGTTATTTGTTTATGTTCTCTCTCTCTCTCTCTCTCTCTCTCTCTCTCTCTCTCTCTCTCTCTCTCTCTCTCTCTCTCTCACCTTTGCTTTATTGTTCTGTAATGCATCTCTTTCAGGTGGAATTGGATGTAAATGAAAATAAGGAAGTTGATATTGTAACAGTGGAGAAGGATTCTGCTTTTAGTGATTCAGATATGTCACAGGAGGAACTCCGCTTCTTGCCTGCAATTCCTTCTCCTGATGTACCTGAAGAGCAAGACAAATATGTTGGAAGTTCAGTGAAGTTAGAGGACAGCACTCGTTCTGGAACACCAATTTCAGAGGAACCCTTGCAGAATGGGCAAGCGATGAATCCCTCGGGAAGTCCAATTGAAGGTAACATTCTGCTTTTATTTTGATTGAAATTTATGGTATGTCTCAGTGATTCCAGAATTCTTACATTACACTTATACTGGCCTTCTGTCTGTAACATCTAGTTATCCATGGGTCCTATGCATCACTGTCTAAATTATATAACAAACTCTTTGAAATGAGATGAACTGCTTGTCAGGTTGAAGGCCTGCACGGCTGACTGTTTGACAAGAATATCAAAATTTCTCTGTTGAGATTCTAAGCGAATTGTGTTTACGCAGCTAATGGGAACTCTGTAGGAGAGGATGTGGCTACAAATGCGCTCTTGAAAAGAAAGCGGAAGCCGTCGGAGAAGGGGTTGGAGTTGCAGGCTGAGAAGGGCCGAAAACCCTTGGTGAAGGGCAAATCTTCTGGTAAGTCATCCAAAAACAAAAACAAATCAGCAGATGGACATGATACAAGTCCATGTGTATTCGATGATGATGTAACTACTGATGACTATCAATAGATTTTGGTCTTCTTTATTATTAAATTATTGTTTTCTAGTATCTCATTTTTTAGCATTTTCTTTGTCCTTTGTGCTTTGCTGGTTCATGAGATACACACTCAGTGAACTGTTTTTAGGATTATTAGATCATGATCCCAATTCCATATACCTGTCAAACTTCATTGGAGGATTATTAATACAAAAGCCCATTCCATCATGAAGAAAGAATCCTATCTGGTAGTCTAAACAAAGTTGGAGAAAGATGGAAGCTGGACAAAAAATTGTCCGAGGAGTTTGAAGGTTTGCCGGTAATGCTCAGCTGAAGTGGAACAAAAGCCGCCTTTTATCTCAGGTTCCTGAACCCAAGGCCTATTGCTTGGTCGCCGTTCGTAATGGAAAAACGGATGAGCGCATCGAATCGGATCTGATCCGTGCCGATACGGATTGGATACAGATTGGTTTTTTTAATCTCCGCCGATTGCTGATAAGAAAAAATGTACTCAATCCGTGCTTGATATCGATGTGGCTCATGGATTTGCAGATTTTGTCCATCCCAAATAAACCATGTGAAGTTGTAGATGTTGATTTGAAAAATCTAAACAGTTAGTCTTGTTTAGAATGCCTTACATAGTCCAGTACTAAAATTTAAGAGCAGTGACTTTTTATAACTTGAAAATTAGATCAATTGAAATTTTCATTTTTATAGGAATAAATTAAGTAGTTAGGATTATCCAAATGTAATGATTTTTCGTGATCACCTATTTTGAGTAAATTAACCAAGATTAACAGTTGAAATCTTTCAAAAGAAATTAGCATCCACGGTTTGTTTCTTTTTCAATTTCAAATTTCAATTTAAACAGGTATCTGGGGAGATATCTTTGCAGATTACAGATTTGGCAGATAAGATTAATTGGATCTGTTTTTATGCACCAATATAATTTATCGGATCCTTACTTGCGATTTTAAATGGACAACCGGATATCAGCAGATCGTTATCCATTTTGCCGACACTAGTAGCTACTGATCTTTGATGCTGAACTACTAATATTTAATCTTTGATTTGATGTTGTTTGTTAAAAGAACCATCATAGATGTGCATACAATGATCATGCAATTGTAAATTATATTTATTGCATTTACCCACAAAAGAGTTGATCCCGCGTCGATGATTCTGCCGTGTCAGTTGGATAGCGTGAGGACATGGGGCCCAATTGAATGACTTACAAGACAGTGATAAAGAAGGCGTTACAGGTATTAGTGAATAGCTGTTAGGGGATTTCTTATTGGAGTAAGTAGTCCACTTTTCCTTCGATCATCTGGTGTTTATGTTGATCTTCACCAAAGCTTACAGGGAACTATTTCGTGTTCTGAGTGTCTCTCGCTGCTGCAGGTGAATCACTGTAGCTTGTTTCTTTTACCATCTTGAAGCGACATGCGTATGGGCTAATCACGGACCTTTTCTTAGCAACCGGATCAATATTTGCATAAAGGAGGAAGTTTCAATTTAGTTTCTTTTGATTAATCTCGGTGACTTCTCTAGGTGTAGGCTCATGGCGAGGTGTTCTCCTATCTTCAACTTTGAAAAGTGTTCACTCAATTAGCATTAATAGCAGAACAAAAGGGGAAAGGCTTCGATTTATTAGCCAGAAGAAAACCCTTACCACAGGAGAGAGACAGTTTTGGTGTTCTAAAAAAAGCTTAAGTCAATTGTCAAGGTTAATCTATCATTAAAGACGTTTATAAATTTTCACTTCTCTTTCTCCTGCTGCTCCACGTCGAGGTAACATTGTGATTGGTTCACCGTGGCCGTGCAAAGACATTAGCAGTTAGTTTCTGAACTTGGTAGCCGTCCGGTCAAAGTTTTGCCAAAGGCGCCAACACCAGTTCAAGAGCCTAAAGTCTTGACTGAAGTAAATAATTGTCTCACCTGGCCTATTAGTTCTCTAATTTGGGTTTCTGCTTCATACTTCGCAATATCTGCGTGAAGTTGTGAACTCGGTCTTCGAAGGGTAGGTTTTTGTCATTGGCTCTTATTTAGTTTTTCTTTTAGTTTTTCCTTTTACAAACAAAGAATTATAGAGCAAATCACTAATACTATGCTTATTCACACACACACACACACACACACACACACACACACACACACACACACACACACACTCCTAATTCAAATTTCCAACCATGGGGTAAAGTGACTACTCAGAATCTGTGACCAACCATATTCTAGGGGAGATATCAAGTTGCCTGTGACCACTGAGCTGCACATTTATTGGCTATTTAATAATTTAGTTTTCTCTAAACCTTTTATATTACTGTATTTAAAAGAAATTTGTTATGGGAGTTAAGAAGTTTCTATTAAAATATGTAATTTACTATACTATGAAGAAATTAGGTAGAGTATAAAATCATGTTGGAAGCTAAAAACAAGTGGAAGGGTATGTTGAGAATAGACGAAAATCTATTTTGTATATAAGAAGAAGGGTGTATGTGAAAGAGGTCAAAGGGTATTTAGAAAATAATGAAAATGGTAAGATAGCAAAATACAAAGGGAATTTAGAGAGGAAATGCGGTACTGTGGAAAAGTGACATTTTGAGCTTCTCTCTCTCTCTCTCCAACTTGCACACGCACATTGTACATTACTAGTTATATAAAAAGAACTTTAGATCTTCCATAAATTGCAAAACAAGGGGAAGGTAAATCAAAAGTAAAAATGTTAAGTTGTTTTCTATTAGGACCAAGTGTTGGAAATTTGAGAGAGAGAGAGAGAGTGGAGTAAGGTATGGCTTGAGGGTATCCAGTACTCTTTCTTTAAGGTGTTATTTGCCCCAATCCATTCGATTCAGTTCGAATAGCGAATAATCTAGTCTTCTAATAGATAACCAAGAAACAAAAACTTGTATCACACTCAGAAGATTGAAGGGATTATAGCCAAAGAAATATCTCATCACGTTTTCACCCAAAAATAGCTCATCCCATATCTTACACATGTAAATAGCTAATCACATATCTTACACAAGCGAATATCAAAATACATATTATGAAAACTAGGATTTTTTAAACTTATTTTGGAATAAGCGAACAATTACAAAGAAAACCACTAAATATAATTCTTGATCAAAGGGGGAAAGTGGTGATTTGGACCTACGACCAAATGTATTCCGAGGGAGATGCCTAGTTGTGTGTGACCAAATATGGTAGACATTGTTGGCATATGAAAACTATAGTTGATGACACTCAAATAGTTAATCACATATCTTACACATGTACATTGCTAATTATATAGCCAACCAATGTCTAACATAATTGGTTATAGACAAATTGGCATCACCCCTAGAATATGCTTGATCGTAGGTTTGAGTAACTATTTTCTCCTTTGGTCTGGGATTAGAGTTAGGAGTGTGTGTGAGTGATTTTCTTTGTAATTCATGCTTATAAAAAAGGTTATTATATATATATATATATACTATATTAAATAATTACTCATACTTTTAGCATAGAGGTCTTGCCCAAAGTATATATTTTATTAAAATTTTATACTATATTAAAGAATTAGTCCTACTTTTAGAATGGAGGTCTGGCCAAAATTATATATTTTGATAAAATTATTTAGATTCCTAATATTTAAATCTCATCTAAATAATCACTTCTTAGATATAAGTTATTATAACTTCTTAACTCTACACAAATTAGCTCCCCACCCTTCTCTCTCTCCATTTTGGCTCCTAAAAATCAATTATACTCATTTCAACTAATTGTTGGTTTCTGTTTGTCTATTTCCTTCTTCTCACTTATCATCCTCTTTCTTTGAATTAGTCATGAAAATCACATGTGCCTTTTGTAGTTACATATAATAAATGCGGCTGGTGATATGCATATTGTGGAGGTAAGACACCATGCAACTGCTTATTTTAGGTAATTATTTTCTCTAGCCTATTGAACATTCAAATGCCCATTATAGTACATGTTGTTTTTTAGTTAATAAACTCTACATGTATATGTGGGCTCATATGTACAAAATTATAATCCATAAAGCATATGTAGGCCTTACGTTTTTGTTTATCCAAACCATAAAAGCACTAACCTAAAAATGATACAATTATATGGTAGTTTAAAACTACAGGTGAGCTCACATTTTAAAAGATATTAACTATTCACATTATTGACTATGAGTTAGATGGCCAATGACCAAGATCTTTTATAAAAGGTGAGTTTTCTTCTTTAGGAATGTAGAAAGTGATAGGAATATTGTAGGTAAAAGAAAAAAAGAAAAAGAAAAATGGAAAAGCATGCTGTAGTTAAGGACATGGAGAAATCAATCCAAATATGTTCCCCTTGTTTTTCGTTGTAAGCCCTTAACATTGTAAAAGTGGCTGTAACATTGTATAAGATGGTTCTGTTATTGTCTTATACCCAGCTGTCTTTAATATAAAAGCAAAGATGAGATGGTTTCATGAACTGTCCTATATCATCATGTAAATACAGGACAGTTTGAGAAAATTGTCCTATATTTGTCACATAATATAGGATGGTTTTCCTTAAACCATCCTATATTAAGTGACAAACATAGGATGGTTTTTTCTAAACCATCCTATATTTCTCATATAATTTGGTATATAGGATTGGCTTTCGGAAAACCATCCTATATATTACATAAACTTCCAACACAATTCTTGTATTTTTTGTTGACTTCTGTTTGTATATTTTTTCTACAATCAAAGTATACACATGATAGTCACTATCAATAGACATTTACCTCATTTCCATGCTACAATTATTTTTAACAAATACATTCACTTTCATCATTCTCTATTGTACTTCTCCATATACACATTTCATTGAAATAAAGAAGGCACACTGAGACTTCAATGAAAATTAAAAACAAAGGCATCCATATAAATGAAGTTTTGTTTTGTATTAACATTCAATAACATTGGTGATCTACAAATCAAAAGTCAAAATAAATTCAGTTCATTCCATTCTAATGTCATCTGGATCTAGCTGAGAGTAACTCTTGCTCTCAAATCAGCCTGTAAGATATATAAATGCTAGTTGGGGATGTGATAAGTGTTCAATTTTATATAAAAAGTATCCAATTAGTTGCCCATGTGTTATAACTTATAGTGTTAAATTAATGTTTTCGATCAAAAATTTAATAACACATGCATTTCTGACTTAATAATTCAAAAATGTGATATTTTGTAGGTTCAGAGGCTAATTCAAAATAAGTATATGGATGATCATATTTTTAGAATTTAATTAGGGTTTTTCACCTATTGTAGGTCTTGGATAGATGATCAAAAGGCTGAGATTTATTAAGATGAGAATTAAAGATCAAGATCAAAAGATCAAGTCAAGGCCTAAACTTCGACATTTCAAAGTAGATCAATATCCAAGATCATATCAAGGCAAGATAATGGATCAATGGAAGTAATTGGAAGAGCCAAAGGTGATTAAAATGGGTCCATGAAGTAAGCCATGCATTTCCACCACCTTTGCATGGGAGCCATTTAAGCCACCTTAGCCATGTAAACCATGACATAAGATGACAAGCTAAGGAATTCAATCCATTTCATTCTAGCCATTAAAACCAAAGGTGTGAGCCATGATGCCTAGCCAAATGAGCCCTCAAAGAGATCCACACAAGCCAATTAAGCCAAATGCCACATAGAGTCATACAATTGGAGGAGAATTCAAGCAATGATCCACTTTCTAAATTTGAATTTGCAAGGTTTAATTAGAAGGTTTGAGATAATTACGTAAAAAGTAAGATGATTATGCATTGCTAGACCCATCTAGAGAGAAACCCACTTTCGAAATCCATCTCCCACTCTTTTTCCTTACCTTTTCATAGGGTACAAGTTAAAGGAGGTAGGCATCACCCCACTCTCCTATTTGGTGATCAAGGGTTTCTTAAATAGAAAATCCTAGATCTACTTCAATCCAAACAACTTTAAAACCCTAGATCTTCACACATCTTTCCTAAACCCCAGTCCTTACCATTTTCATGACTTTCTATCAACCAAACATCACAAAATTTGAAAGGAAAAAGCTCCACTCTCCTTCCATGAAAAAGATACCTACTCGGTCAAATTTAGAAACCAGCCATCATATCTCTCATATGTCATCTTCCCACCTCTCTTTCTTACATATCTTTCTAATTCATCTTTAAACTAACCTTCCTCATTCAATACCTTAAGCCTATGGCCACTTTTCTCATGTTTTCACCCCTTCTTAAGTTAGAAAACCACTCATCTATATATAGCCCCATGTTCCATACGAATTTTCCAAGTAAAGGTGGGTAAGATACCTTGAAATTAAGCTTTGATTTGGTGTTATTTATTGTTGGACTTTGGGATATCTTAAATGCTTTTCTTCCTTTGGATTTCTAGTTATTTTCTCTCCAATTTAGGTTAGTAGTTTTCTTGTTTTGGTTTAGTTTTCATTGTTTCGTACCTTCTTTTCCATCGAGTTCTCCTTCTTTCTTTACCCCAATTCCACTTATTTTTATTTATTATTCCCTTAATATTAAAGTTAACTCATCTCTAGTACTGACCGCCAAGAGGAGAGCTAGCTTAGAACCTTGATTTTTCCTCTTGAAATTTAAGTTTTTCACCTTACTCTCATCATAGTTTTAGGTTGATTTCCTTAACTTAGTTCACCCACTTAGCCTTATTTTTTCTCTAATTCCTTCCTATTTTTCTTTGCATGTCATTATACATTATAGTGTGAGCATTATATTGGAATTTTGTTGATGTTTAGATAGGATTTTAAGCTTTAGAAAAGTGCACAAATTCCAAAAAATATACATAGTTTTATGTGCATAAATTTGATGTAAATTGGATATAATTCAATAAAGTTCTTTGGGAAATCTTGTCATGGGTTGTTAATTGCATCAAAGTACTTGAGGTCTGGGTTGTTTCCTTGTATAAAATTTTATAGTTTTAATAACTTTGTAATGCAAGATTTATTGACTATTTTTACTTACTGAAATCTGGAAATTGGTTTTTCCTTAACTTTATACTTTAATTCTAGACATCAAAACACCTTATTTTCCTAAATCCTTAAGTACCCATGTAGATTTTCATGTTGTTTATTAGATCCCATAGTTAGTTTTTATAGTAACTCACTGAAGGTGTATTAAATTTCACTATGTTTAGGGCTCTAGAATCATGTGCACAGTCCAAAAGCCATGTGCATGTTTCTAAATACCATTCCTTTTAGATTCTTGGTTAATTTAATTGCTTGATCTTGTATTAAAAGTTTTTGATTAGTTGTTTTCACATTCTTTTATGTTTAGAAAGTTTCTTTTTCATAAGTTCATGTGGCGACCTAGGTTTTTGTAACACGTTTTGTAATATATTTTTGAAAGGTAGGGCCCTTAATAGTAAAAATATTTCACAAAACAAAGTAGCAGAAATTCTTTTCTTTAGAACTTGTTTTGTAAAACCTAAGTCATCACTTCATACATAACATAAGTAGAATTTTGTACAAGATAAAATTCCATTGAAGGAATATACTTTTATTAAATTCCAAAATCCATCCAGTGGTTCACAATATAGCTAAATCCATTACAATACTTGTCCAAATTACATAATCCAAAACTCAAAGCTCACCATACAATGAAACTCTCATTACAATACAATACTCTCAAACAAAGCAAAATACATGTCTTCAAGGGGTATATCTTGAAGATTATTTTTTTCAAGTCTTCTATCGTCTTGAGCTCCTAACTCTCCTTCCCTGTATCTGAGATATTGTAAACATTGCAATATTTACAATATCTCAGCAAGCAATGCTTGGTAAGGGATTCAAGAAGCATAATAATTGACAATATAATTCTAATACTTCATAATCCCGTTATCCCGAAACATATTCATGTTTCTACTCTTTACTTTGTAATACATGTACATCCATATACATACATACTACACATGGGTAAATTAGTTAAATTTATGAAAGTAGTCAAATATCATTCCCAACTAAGCTGATCAATTTTTCTCCATTATGAGAATTCAGTATTTCAGCTAATCCTACACTGGGAATTTTCCTTCTTGGAAAATATTGGTAATATACAATTACTTAGCATTTCATTATGCTAAAATATAAGGTATTTCACTATGTCTACTCTCATATGCATCATAGTGCAAAATAATCAAACGGCTACCGTCTGATTCGTACTAGCGCGCTCAGATAATTGCCCTGTTCACCACTGATACCATGGTGGAAAATATTATATCATTGCCCATATGGGGAGACAAGACTTTCACAGTGGTGGCCTTCCCATAATTGCCCCACCCAACTTTTAGCCTCTCATAGGGCAAGGTATCATCAAATCATCAAATTTCAAGAAGCGGGTGGCTAAACCATCATAACTCCTCTAGCATAGTATCCCCCATGCTTATGCCTATTAAAACAAAATCACAAGCCTGCAAGCTTGCATGTAAAATAGATTTCATACATACCAAATAATCTGTTTGTTTACTTAGGGCTGAAATATCTTCTAGTTCCCTATTCACTTAGAGTCTGATCCTTAACCATTTTATATGTGTTTGGTTGGATCATAAGGGTTTCAGGGGATTTAATACAAGTATTAACATTACTCTTGTCAACATAAGGTCATGGGTTCAATCATGTACATCCCATGTAAATGCATTCATCAAATCCTCCTACCTTCAAGTAGTGATCCCTTTTCTCAGATCTTCCATGATCCTGACTGATGTATGTAATCTGTACATCCATACATAATATCAATATATATAAATTATGAACAATCCTATTGATCACTAGATCTGATGTTTAGAATGATCTTTAAATCATTCACATCTAAGTATTTTCCATCTCTAAGTCTTTGTGTGTCCATCTCATTGATCTTGATCTTTCATAGATCCTTTGATTGACAATCTACACTTGTTGATAAAGATCAAGGTCCTAGATCTTTTATCATCTAGTTCTTCTTTGATCTAAGTTTAGTTATTGGATCATCCTTAAGGAGGATGATCTTGGTTTTCTTCCTTGAATCATCTTTGATCAAGGGTTTGGATTATCTAATCTAATGAACTAGATTTGATCTATAACATGCATACTAAATACAATACAATACAATATTCTTATTCTTATTGTTCTTGATCATTCAAGATCTAATGGATCTTGTTTGATCATCCTTATCTTACTTACTATTTTTATTAGGGTTAGATAATTTACTAACCTTTTATGCTCTTACTATTATTATTCAACTAGTTAATGTTTTGTTAGTTGAAGGTAACTTATTGCAGCCTAAGTCTAGACTGCTCCTCTTATTTACAATGTCATTGTGGGGTTTATTATTCTACTAGTTTAGGCCAAGGATTTGATAATCCTTATATTATCCTACTAACTATAGGCCTTACTAATTAAGTTCAAAATAATCCACTCTTATTTGTGTCATGAAACTCTACTTTCTTATTAGATTCCATTTTTGGTGTTTTATGCTCTTTATCTCATAACAAGTAGATCTATTAATGAAATTTAACCATAAATGAATTATAAATTCAAAGCATAAAACTACATAATTGAACAGCTTAATGATAATGATACAAGGTACTTAAAATTACACTAGCATGATTTTCAACTAATATACCTTAATAACTCAATTTAAACTAACATGGACCTAAGGTACAATCTCATACCATTGTATAATCTTTCATGAAATCCTAGCATGGTCCTAAGTTACAATGACATGAAATCATATTAACTTGGCCCTAAGTTACACTTGCAAAAAATCACACTAACATGCCCTTGAGATAATTAAATCTAGCAACCTATTATAACAATCTAATCATATTTAAAATGCTATTATCAATTAATAGAAAATAAAACTAATTACATTAATACTTTTAGAAACTTTTACTTATGATCCAACCATTTCATCTTAGATCTTTTCCTTTTAATCAAGGGTTTTAATTACATTTAGGGGTTTTTCTTCATTAAGGTCCATGGATCATATTGCTTTGTTTTTGTCATATTCAATCCATTATCTCCCTGGATTTCATCATATTAACATTCATTCAAACCATCCCAAGTATCTGATCACACTTGATCTCATTGATCAAGTGGGTCCCTTTGTATTTTTAGGGGTTTTCTACCATAATGGGTAGATCCCTTAACATATCTCAGATATGTCCAAATAAACCATATATATCACTTTATTTCAATAGTATATCATTATTAAAATAGATTACCAAGATCTGATCACCTCAGATCTTGAAGATCTTGGAAATTGAAAATTTATTTCCTAAATGCAAAAAGTTTCATGAGATATTTTCTCCATTTTATTATTTCATAAGAAACTAGAGGTTGTAAGATTTCCATAGCTTCTTTCCGATCGCAATTTGGAGTTCATATGACTCTTGAATTGAGTTTGGAAGTTCATAGTGCATTCCTAGGGTCTAGATATAATTTGGGCCCATCGGAACGGATGGTCCAAATCGTTAGGACAGAACACGTAGGGCGGAACTGGTCGGGCGGTGTGTCTGTCATCGGGACAAACACGTGACGTGCTCATTGGATAACTGGTGCTAGAGCGCAGCCGTCCCATTGGGACGATGTCGCACGTGCAGAAACACTGCCGCGTGCCACATTTTCGTGTAGTGTTTCGCATGCTGTCCTGGGGAACCCAATCCGACCAGGAGATCAAATAGTCCGTTCTGGACTGTCCAATCAATCCCTCTCAATTGAGGGTCCAAAACTTAATATAATTTCGAGAAACTTTTACCTAGGGGTTTTGGACCCTTCTGGATCGATTGGAAGGGTCAGATTTTCCATCTGAGCCCTCAATCATAATGAATTGAAGGTTCTAATCTTTACTTTATTTTTACAAATTTTCACCCAAATCAAATTATAGTAAAATAAAATTTTCATTAAACAACAATAAATATGTCTAAGAGGTAGTTCCACCTACCTAATTGGAGAAAAATGCCAGTTATATAGTCCAAATTAAGAGAATACCAGTTTGATGATAAGATAGCCCAAGATCCACTTGTCTTGTGATTTCCATTGTTTGAGCCATTGGATCTTGAAATTTCTTTTGGGTGTTTTGTAGCTAAGGTATGGTAGGAAATTTTATACAGTGCAATCTGTGATATTTGATTTGGAACAGAGTGCCTAATTGAATTTAGGTCTCTTGTTCCAATCTAGAGAGAGGAGGGAGAAAATGAAAGAAAGGGATCTTTGGGGAGTTTTGGGATTTTGCGAATGGATCTATGTTTGATTTTGCAGGGAAAGTCAAGATAATTTTGTGGGAATTTTATGGACATTTTTAAAGGATTTTGGGGGGTGTATTTATAGGCATTTTGGGTGTTTTTCATGATTATGTGTAATGATTATGGTTTATTCTTTTTATTATTTAATTAGCATTGGATTCTCCACCACCACCCTTTTCTTTACTACTAGCTGGTAGTGGTTTGACCCATAATTTCATGTGGGCTGATCATTGGATTCCTTTTTAGGTCTCTTGTGGGCCCCATGCGGGCCCCACATAGTGTAAAAAGACCATTTTACCCTTTACGTATAAAAATTAGGGTTTATTCCCATGATCTCGGAATTGAGTGTACTTAGTGGCGTTAGATTCATATTTCTCAGCACATTCTAAATTTTGATTTCTCAGATCTCGATTATGGGTAAAATTACTATTTTACCCTTTTGTCCATAAAATAAAGAAAATTAAGGATATTTCACCCGAATTCAGAATTTATAGTGCTTACAGTCATTCTGAAGGGTTCGCTGACTTCAATTTCAATTATACATGTCTTATCCCTTGATTATACTTTTATAAGAAGTACATTCTAAATAACCCTAATATTCTAGCCTGAAATTTTTGAAACTCAAACTTTATTGATTTTCTCAATCAATTACAAAAATTGGGATTATTATAGTTCAAGGTTAGGTAAGTTTTAATTTAGGAAAGTTTCTAATTTAGTAGTTTCCTTAAGTTTCATTGCTTATTTTGAATCTTTTTAAATTGTTGTAGTTTCCTTTGGTTAATTGTATGTTAGTTTAGTAAGTTTCCAATTTCATTGTAGTTTTGATTTTTAGTAAGTTTTCTTTGTAGTTTTAGTTTCTAAGTCCATGTATGCTTCCATTTCATGTTGTTTAATTTTGTACTTTAATCACAATTCTCCTTCTTTGGCTAAAGTTAGTAAATTTAAATAAAATCCAATCCATTACAAATATGTGAGATTCTTCATGGGATTGATTAGTGCACTTGTGATAATTTTAAAGCTACACCAAGTTTTTGCTAAGAAAATTTTAACCAGAGGCCTCACTTTTCAAAAAGAATTGAGAAAAAGTCATGTAAAAACCAGGATCGTCACATTATAAGATGGTTATTTAAACTATCCTATATTCTTGTAAATATAGGACAATATTTAAAAAATTGTCATATATTATAGAGTATGTCATTTCTAATATAGGATGGTTTCCTAAAGCGGTCTTATAGTAAAGTGATCAAAGTTATAAGATGGTTTTGGTGAATTGTCCTATAGTACCAATAAATCTTTCCCACCAATTTAGCCCCATAAATGTTATTCAAATAACATAAGACAATTTCTATTAAACCATCTTATATTTCACTTTGTATAAGATGGTTTATTCATAAACCATCTTATATGATATTAAAATATATGACAATTACCCCAATCTATATTTACTCTATAATAACAGATTTTCCCTAATCTCTGGATCCTGAAATTGTTAGTAACTTGTGAAGGGTAGAGGGTGCCCCCATCCCTTATTTCCTTAATGTATAACCTATAATTGGCATAATACATGATGTGTAACTTATTGTTTTGAGAATACATGATTTAAGTATACGACTTGTTTAGCATGACTTAATTCAGCATACATATGATAAATGCTTTATGCATAGATATGTTTTGCAAATAATTGCATATACATTATGCATAGATATGTATTGCAAACAATTGCATACATTGTATGATTTGTGAGCATTGAGTTTTTGAAAAGATTGCATGTCCTTGAGGGTTACCAAAAGACGCTGGAGTGCCCAAAAGATACTGGGCAGGCAGTTGTGAGGGCTAGGCAGTTGTGAGGGACCTAAAGAGGACAGGTTTTGAAAAAGGGGTTTTCGCTTGTTTGATCTGATATTGATTTGGGCTGATAAGCTCGTGGGTGCTATGCTGAGAGGTTTGGGTTGGCCTCCAGCCTCTACCACTATTAGGTAGATGGGTACCACGCCCAAAAAGGGCAACGTCCCTACGTCGACTGCATGTGGTACAGGGGCTACCACTGGTGTCACTGCACTGGGTCGACGTGTCATAGGCCCCGTTGAGGCTATGATCGAGTGTTCTTAGGTACCTGGGGACCACACGGCGGTGAGGTCGTGGGCATAGTTGGACCTTATGGTTTCGTGGACTTATTTGCATTGCATATGGCATGATATGAGGTTGGTCGACCATACCATACTAGATATCCATGAGTTGGATTCAATGAAGCATCTTATGCATATCATTATGTTATGATATATATGATACTTTCGACTTGGTTTGTGCGATTCTTTAAGTCGTTAGTATTTCAATTTGACAATGGTTTTTGATATCGATATTGAGCATGAGTGTTCAAACATGCACATGTCTTGAAAGAGCATATGATTTTAAATATAGCATGCATTGTAAAACTAGTAGTGATGGACTCCTACTGAGTATAGTATATACTCACGCAATCCTTAACATTTTTCAGACACAAAGTAAACACTTAAGAGCAAGGAACGCTTGTGACAGAAGACACCCAGACTAAGTGCAAGTAAGTAAACCCCTACCTTATCTTTCAATATTACTTGATTGTAGTTACACTCTATAGCTGAGGCTGTGACTAACACTTTCTTGGGATTAATGTTTATTTAAAACTTTGCCATGACTAGATGATTTGAAAATGTGTTTTGACACTTAGGGTTTTTATGAAAGATTGTTTTCCAAAACGAAAAAGAATTTCATGCATTTCATATTTATAAAACAAGAGATCTCACCTTTTTATCAAATTTGCATTATATAAAAACTCGGGTCGTCATAGTTGGTATCAGAGCACGGTTTGACATTACTCATAGCCCAGTTATGAGGAGAATAACTTATAATCAAGTTGCATCCATGAAAGAGTAAGGGGTAATAGGATAACACATACTAAGGTTTGGTAAATTACTTTGTGATTACAGATGCCTAAGAAGAAAGGAAGCAATGTTCCAAGACCTGAAGCCCCACCAGTGGACTCCACTGGGTCGGGCAATGGGATGGCTGAATTGTTCCAGCAATTCCTACAGAATATGGGACAATACATGAATAGTCAAAGCCAAAACCCTACCACACGAGATCCTTCCCCTAATAAAGTGATAGATAGGACTGAGGTTCAGTTAGAAAGGTTTCAGAAATTAGCTCCCTCATTCACAGGAGAAGATGAAGCATCTACAGCTGAAAAATGGTTAATTGATATGAAAAAGATATTTAAAGCCATGAACATAGCTGAAGAAAGAAAAGTACCCATGGCCACATTTGTGTTTAGAGGAGAGGCTACCTTTTGGTGGGAAATAGCAGAAAGGACTTATTTTGACTAGCGAGAAACAATAGGATGGGAAGAGTTTAAAAAGATCTTTAATGATAAATATTATCCTAAACACATAAGAAAACAGAAGGAAAAGGAATTTATGGACTTAGAACAAGGAAATATGATTGTCCAACAGTATGAAAGTAGATTCATCAGCCTCCGAAGATTTGCACCACGGGCTTGTGCTGATGAGGAAGATGTGGCAAAAAGATTTGTAGATGAACTCAACCTAGGACTCGGGAACAGAGTTCTAGGTTTCCAACCTTCCACCGTAGCCAAGGCAGTAGAGATGGCCTCCTTATACGAAAAAGATTATCAAAGGAACCAGGCACTTCCCACCTATTCTTATCTCCAGGATGTCCCCATTTTGATTAAGGACCATTTGCTACATGCCAATCTTATTCACTACTTCGACATCATCCTAGGTATGGACTGGCTAGCCTTTCATCAAGCCTTTGTTGATTGCCGCCAGAAACGTGTCACTTTTACCCTACCTAATGGAGACACTTTCACCCTCCAAGGAAGAAAGGATTATTCAAGAACTGAAGACCCAGTTACAGGAACTACTTAACAAAGGGTTCATACGACTTAGCATATCTCCGTGAGGAGCTCCAGTCCTTTTTGTTAAGAAAAAGGATGGCTCCATGAGATTGTGCGTAGACTATCGGATACTAAATAGGGTCACCATTAAGAATAAGTAAACCCCTACCTTATCTTTCAATGTTACTTGATTGTAGTTACTCTCTATAGCTGAGGCTGTAACTAACACTTTCTGGGGAATAGATTCAATTTAAAACTATGCCATGGCTAAATAATTGAAAAGTGTGTTTTGACACTCGGGGTTTTATACAGAAGATTGTTTTCTAAAACAAAAAATATTTTCATGCATTTCATATTTATAAAACAAGAGATCTCGCCTTTTTTATCAAATTTGCATCATATAAAAACCTGGGTCATCACAGTTAGATAGTTTTTAATTTTCATCTTTAGAAAGTCCAAATTTCACTTTAGAAAAGTGTTATTTTTAGAAAGTGTGTTTTAGGAAAATTTCTAACTTTAGTTTAGCATGTTTCTTTATTCCATGTCTTTAATTTATGTCATGTTTCCATGTTAAGTCCCTCCTTAGTTTAGGTTAAAACTTATTATCCTTGGCTAGGATAGTAGTTTAAGTAAAGTTCACTTGCCTACCTATACTATAATAGATTCATGAGCTTGTGAGTTAAGTAAAACATCACAACACTGACCTCAATTGGGATAATGTCTTGATGATGATGTCATATTAAATCAATAAAGTTAACATTTTGTATTCCATGGATTTCTTTGCTATTCATAGAGGAGTAACTATCCAAGCAAATCTTCTAATATCTACACTTCATGTCTATGTCAGTATTTGGGGCTTGGCTTGGGGAGCTGGTGGGGTTCTTAATAGGTAGACATGAACACAAAAACTTCTTCCAGATGGTTTGAAATTTCTCCCAAGATTTGTTTTCTGATTATTAGGGATACATTTCACTTTTCATATGTTAAGAAAACGTTTATGATAGTTTTAAGGTTTCTCTCACCAAGTTTTGTTGTCTCTTGGACATTGATCCTATCTTCTACTTAGCCATGTTTGATGTAGAACATGTCCTCATGGGCATTGAACTGACAACCTTGATGATAGAGCAACTTGGTAAGGAATTTGTAGAATTTGAAGCTAATAAACAAGTTATTGATGACAACATGGCTCAATGGAATGAAGTTGAAGAATATTTCAGCAACTTGGATCTACAAAAGAAAATGTATGAAATAAGGAGGGCATGGACTTCTTCTCATGCGTAAGAGTAGTGTATGCTAACCAGGAGTAATATCCTTAAATTTTATCTAATTTTTCAAAATTAATAAAAAGTCATGGTTGGTCTAATATTCAAAATTCATGTTGCAGAATCTGAATAATTAGATTATGAAACCTTTATCAATAGATTAAGCTTCAAAGGAAAAATCCAATGGCTGTAAGACAGCATAAATATGCTGGTGGGGATTTAAAATATTAGTAAGTTTTTTTTAGTGATATTGGCAGCCACTTGATAAAATTAGTAAGAAGTGTGTTAGAGTGGGACCCACAATAATCGATAGCCAATGAGTGAAGATCCCAATGTGATCCTCAAAGATTAAATCTATCCTAACATACTAGGTAAAGATATATAGAAAACATGTCCATGTACAATGAATCCAAGGATATGAGAAATAAAGATAAGGATGATTTGCATCTAAATAACTTACAACCAAAAACCAATAAAAAAAAGAAAGTTTGGGGAAGTAATAGGAGATGCACAACTCCTTAATAGAGGATGTGCAAGTCTCGAAATATATATATATATATATATATAAATAATAATTTTGCATGCAAGGTAGAGGGAGAGAGAGATAGGAAGAAGGAGGAAGAAGGAGAAAGAGGGAAAGGTCAGGCTGTCTTTTTTTTTTCTTTCTTTCTTTGGAAATCAATACGTATAAGTTTTCTTTGGATTTTATAGTTTGATTACTTGCACAAATAACTGTGTTTTCTACTGCTTAACCCATGCAATTATGGTTGTGCTTTCAATGGCTGATGCATGATGGAAATAATAGTGTTTTTCTATTTCCAATCTATACTAGTGTAACATGATGTATTATTTGATTCTAGGCTAAAGTTCTTATTTTTTTACCTATTGAATTCATGCTAGAAAAGGAGTATTTTATCATTCAATCACATGCTAGATACTAAGTTATTACACCGGGACATTTATACCATTATTATAGATGTGTGGATCTTTGCTTAGATCTCCTTAATAAATGATGAACAATTAGGAATGTTATCTTTGGGTTGCATGCTATTAAGTATATAAATGTTAAACTGCATGGAAATAAGTATATAAATGTTAAAGGATTCACACACATGAACCACCTTGAATCATGGGAGGGTTCATGTGCATGAACTACAAATATAAAAGAGTTTATGCATATTAACCACCTTGAATCATAATGGAGACCATGCATGCTGAATCAAAGGAGCATTTATATGCATGACCCATGTTTTATAGTGGGAAGATCAATGCACCTGGTCCATCATGGATTGACATGCAAGAAACAATATTGGATCACTGGAAGATTCATTTGCATTGTCCTTTATGAATTGATGAGCATGGTACCAAGTTGATTCAGCAGAGGTCCATGTGCATGCCCCTTGTTGGATTGATGCAGAGGACAACAAGATTTGATCTCTAAGGGAGTCCATGCAAATGATCCATGTTGAATGATTATAGGGTCTAAGCATATGACTATCATAGGATTGATGGCACATGCCCCATCTTGTAGATAATTGATCTGTGGAAATACATCTAACAACTTAAATCATCAATCTATGTACATAGACACACCTTCAAGGTGGTTGATCTATGCGCATAGATTTGATAGCTTTGACTGTTGAATCATGCGTACATAATTTTCTTTCTTTTTTTTTGATTTGTGCAATGGACTTACTAGTTTGGCCACTGATTTTTTGTATGGATCCGCCCTTTGGGCCATTGATCTAAGCGCATAAGATCTAGAATTTTTCGCAGTTGATCTATTCAATAGATCTGGTTAATTAAACAAGGATTACAACCATAGATCCATCTTGGCTGGATATTGATCCATGAGCACAAGACATGGATTTTTGTTTGGTTGATCTGTGCATATAGATCTCATCATTTGGTACAAATCTATCCTCATAGATCCATCATCTTGGATTTTGATCTAAGCCTACAAATCTCACATTTTGAACCTTTGATCTGTGGGTGTGGATTTATCACCATGACCCCTTGATCCATGTGCACTTAATTGATCAACTAGAATATGGGACTTAAGCACTAAGATAATTGGAAAAAAAAAACCCTTAATCTATGGATACCAAACTACCTCAAGATTCTAAGTCTATGCACATAAATCTAACGCTTTTGGACCATTGATCTTTTGATATAGAATAAATTGATCATTTGCCTTGATTGTATAATCCATGATCTTTTGATACAAAATAGATTGATTGTTTGCTTTGTTTGTATGATCTAAGATCTTATAATTCAAGATTGACTAAATAATTGTTAGGTTGCATGTTTCATGATCATCTAATATATGATTAAGTAATTTCTATCTCCTTGATCGCATGAATTATGACCATCTGATACATACTTGGTTGATATATAACATTGAACACATAATCTATGATTTTATTGATTGATAATTGTTAGACTTTCTAAACCATGACCTTACAAACCTTAACACTGGTCATGAGGAAAAAAAGACAGTATGAAAAGGAATTATTAGAAATTCTTATCAATAGTGAAGAATTGACAGTTCAGACTTTGCACAATGTGTATGATTTGATGAATGAAATTATCCCTTTAATCAATTTAGTTACTTGAGATATAAGTGATGGGTATG
This sequence comes from Warburgia ugandensis, assembly GCA_035236585.1. Classification (NCBI taxonomy): domain Eukaryota; kingdom Viridiplantae; phylum Streptophyta; class Magnoliopsida; order Canellales; family Canellaceae; genus Warburgia; species Warburgia ugandensis. The sequence goes on along the minus strand of CP141133.1, from coordinate 53,459,214 downwards.
AAAAAACTAGTGTATGATTTTGATGGGCTCAAGGCCCAGTGAGAACTATGCTTGGGGGTAGTGCAGGTTTGGCCACCCAGCACCCAACCACCTAAAAAGTGGGATGATATCCAATGCCCTAAAGGGGCATATTTCTTGACGAGTGGTAGGGGCTATAGTAAGTGACTTGTGGCACCCTGTGGAGGCAGTCTGTAGGCTCTGTGAGGATGCCATTGAAGTCTTTCTAGGCTATCAAAAAGCACATGATACAGCAATCTAATCATGAGCATAGTGAGTCCTAGGTGACTTTATTAGATTTTTCATTTAGTTCCTAAGGATCCTAATTTTTTGTTCTAGATAGAGCCTTGAATGAGTGGTGGATGATCACTCATGAGTTTTGTTACTTGAATTATTTCTCTTATATGTTCTCTCAAAACCATTTTTTAGATGGAAATTCATTAATGATCAAACAAATGAAGGATGTAGGATCCTAGTATAAGTAGCTAGAAAAAGTACTTACATAAAACTATTTGATCTTGGAAATAGATGCCTCAAAGAAGACAGAATAGAGGGAATTAAGGACCCCATAGAGCGCCCCTAGTTGCAGCACCATCGGGAAATGTGATTGGAGATGTCATTCGACAGCTATTACAGGAATTAGGGTAGTATTTACAAAACTAGCCGCAAGTAGCCTAGGTAGAAGTAGCAGTAGCATTAGCAGTGCTTGGACAAAATGTAAGAAAAACCAAGAATATGCTAGATAAATTTAAGAAGATGGATTCAGCTTTCTTGATAGAGGATGTGACTTGCAGCTGAGGTATGGATTGATGTGTTCAATTCCGTATAAAAACCACTCAATTAGTTACCCATATGTTAGGACTTATACGGGCAAATTAGGTTTTTAGACCAAAATTTGCAACACATGCATTATTGACCTAATAACCCAAAATTTTGATATTTTGTAGGTCTAGAGTATGAGTTAAGAGTGTGATTAATCATGTTTTTTAGAATTTAATTAGAATTTTCCTTTTTTGTAGTAAGAAAGATGATGATCTGATAGTTGAGATTGATCGGCATGAATTTGAAGATCAAGATCAAGTCAAAACTTAAGAATAATTAATCCTCACATGAAACCAAAAGTCAAGATCATCTCGTGGACCAACAATGGATGCAATTAAAGGAGTAAAAGATTGCTAAGTTGGTGTGATACCCCTAGTTTTTCATGAAAATTTTTCGCATTTATTTCAAAAGATGTGGCCGCCTATAAATTTTAAGATACAAAAATAACGGAAGATTTTTCTTTGAAATTCATTTTTCTAAAAACTCCGATGTCACTTTCATGCTCACAACATACATATATATATTTCTAAAATATAGAAATTTATTTCTTAAAATATGACCCATCCAGTGATTCAATTGTACAACCCCTATAACATTATATGAAATGTCTAATATCACAATTCAAATGACTAACTACAGAATACAAAAGCTTTAATAAAATGTATACTTGAGTGAAAAAGTATGGTTGTTGGATTCCTCTTCTTGTGTACATCTTCTCCTGTCTATCTGTATCTAAGTTATTGTAAACATAAAACATTTACAATATCTTACTAAGCTATGCTTGGTAGGGTAGTTTAAGAAGCATGCTGAAGCTTAATATATATTAATTATTCCATAGTAATTATAATATTCATTTTCATATCAATTATATCAAATTGGATTTACTGTATGTTTCACATTTTAATAATCAATTTATATACTAAATATCTACATGTTTCATAATCATTAACAATCCATTGATAAATCAATTATTAACATGTTTCATAATTATTAATATCTACGTGTATCATAATTATAAGTAGTCCATTGATTTATCAAACATCTTTAATTATTATTTGTTAGCTAAATAAACTAATCCAATTCCATGAACCATACTTTGCACAACAGTTCTACCTATTCATATACACATATAAAACTTATATGAACTATGCCCTCAATCATATACATATAGCATACGTACACATATGAAAAATGTTAAAAGACATACAAAATTGTGAATATAATCAATATCACCTAATTTACATTCTTAGACTATATTGGGTTTCAGAATCATACCCCTCATCATGTGGGGTTCATAATCATCGAGCCTTTGCTAGTATATCAATATAATCCTCATGCCCTCACTATACGGGGTCCACAATCCTCCAGCCATTGTTGAAAAAAAAATAATATAAGGCATGTCAACATGCCACATAATATAAGGCATCTCATAATGCCATAATATATGCACCATAATGCATCAAATATAAGGAATTCCATGCTGCAGTTTGATCCATACTAGCAACTCGGATAATTGCCCTATTTACCATTGATACCACGGTGGAAAATAGTGTCACTGTCCATATGGAGAGATAAGACTTTCATAGTGGGGCCTTCCCATAATTGCCCCACCTGACTTTTAGCCTCTCATAGGGCAAGGTATCATCATATAATCAAATTTCAGGAAGCGAGTGGCCAAACCCTCATAACTTCCCTAGCATAGCACCCCCAGGCATATGTCTATATAAAACAAAACTCTTAGGCCTCCATGCCCAGATGTAAAATAATCATAATAGCAAGAAAATTGCCTATTCACATACTTCATAACAAGAATAACATTCTCACTTATTAGGTGACAATCCACCAAGGATGTACCCTACAAACTTAGACTCATACATCACAAATACTAACATGAAACCCATGTACCATAAATGTAATTCCACAATCATATAAGATGTACAAGTCTTAATCATGTTTGTCAGATAGTAGGTGTACATTAAGCATGAATTATAAGCATGGAATCATTTTAAATAACTAATTCCCATCATTCACCATACAAAGCACATTTAATGACAATTATACTATTTCTATGCTGTAACTTTCATAATAAGGAATAAGATCATGTTTAAAACATGAATCTTATTATTCGGTCATGCTTCTTAAATTTTCACCTACCTCGTGTGACGTGTTCACCAGATTCCACTAGTTTTAATCGTCCTCTTCTTCATGATTGACCCTGTGCGCTTCAATCTATACAATGCATAAAATTTCTTTTCTTAATACATAAACATATATTTATGTTTAAGTATGATCTAATGGCCAAAAGTGGTCTCATTTTGATCCTCATCTATCTTTTAATAGTTTTAAAGATAGTATTAAGGTCTGACTCCAAGGATAATTCCCCAGGTAGTTCAGGTGAGACGAAATGTGTCTAAGTGTACCCCTGTTGGGCTAGCCGGGTGTACCTTGGTGATTTACCCAAAATCAAAGTTAAAGCAGGACCTGATACATTGGAAAATTTTCTATTCTATATGGTCAATGACATCATTAAATGTTGTACTAGGAAGTACGGGCAGGATCAATAAGATTGGGTAGTTGTTTGGCAATCCCAAGTCTTCAATTCATTACAAGCACTCCTGCTGATCCAGTAGGTGCGTGCTTTACCATTTTATAATTTATGCTTGTTGTCACTTATCTTTTACTAAAACTTCCAATCAGATTTTTAGTGACAATAGTGTCAATATTAGATCCATGCAAATGATGGTCATACCTATCAACTTTATTACTAAAGCCTAAACTAAACAGTTAAGAAGAGCTAATATCAAGTTCCAGCATGAAATAATTTCATAAAAGAAGCTAATTGGAGGAAATACTACTGGGATTGCTTCCTAGTTATTTGAGTGGAACTTGATATTTGAATGTGAACCATTCAACATTTTACTTTAGAACACCCATCCACTTAAAAGTTAAGCCATTAGCTGGGTAAGAAGTGCTATCAGTGTGAATTTTGCACAAAGGCACACCATAGTAAGGCCCAAAGTACAGATGGTATAGGCCATGAGGTCACATACTAAATCTATGCAATAATAGGCCATTAAAATATTGCAGATTTTTCATTTGAAAATAGATCAACGGCTGGATAATGCTAGATCAAAGGTAGATATTAAATGGAATGACCAATTAAAGTTTAGATCTAAATGAATGGTCAGATTAATCACAGATCAAGGTGGTGGTGATTGATCATGATCATGGGTTGAAACTATGTGGGTTTATAGAGACTGGACACAGAACAGGGTTCACTGCTGTAGGGTGGCCACTAGGAACGAGAACTAGGTGTGCGAACATTGATCACTAGTTCGACACCGATGGAGAAACTAAACAGGGAAGAGAGGGATGGGGCTTTTGGGTTTTGGTTGGTGTTGGGGAAGAAGGTCAAAAAGGGGTTCTGCACTAGTGCCAAAGAGATGAAGAGGGATGGTCATCACTTGGGATTAGACTTAAGAAAAGTGGAGGTCGGCACGCCTGAAAGCTTGGCTATGTATGTGCCGTGGAAGATGGTCAGCTCAAGCAATGCGCCTGTTGGGGAAGATGAGGGAAAAATAGGCCATGTAGGTGGTTGGTGCACCGCTGGAGCTAGACTAGCTGAAGGAGAGTAAAAAGGGAACAAAACTAGCAAAGAAATTACCTGCGAAGTGATCAACATTCTCCATCGCCACTAGAGAAGGCAGTTCTCTGTTGAAGTTTTTTTAGCAACCCTTCATGCGTACACTGTTGCCCACTTCAATCTAGTATTGTTTCCTCTCCGATCACTATGTAACAAAATGGCCTTTGATTGTGCCCTTCTATAGTTTAGATCCACCGGTCGAATTGGAGATCAGAGCCGCCATCATCTCCAGCAAGCTCTATTTCTCCGATGACCTAAAAAAATTTAAAATCCCCATTTTCCAGTAATAGCACCATTTTTTGGCGTGACTGGGCTTCCACTTCTGCTCCCTCTCTCTTCTCTCCCGTCCTTCTTTTTCTTTATTCTTTTTCTTTTCCTTCTTCTCCATCAATTCTGTCATTGTCGTCGGGTTTCGATTTCACAGTTGGAGGACAGATCGTATGATCTGTTCTTCTTTTGGAAAGTTGCAAAAAGGGGGGTGCCAATATCAATATGGCCCCCTCCTATTACTTATTATAAATGATTTTTTTTTTTTAATTTAGTTTATGTTGATGTTGTTTTTCCGTTATGAAACATCATCATTTCAGTCACATGTGTGTGACCACCACTCATGATCGGTTTTGTGATGCCCCTCTACTACCGGACCTTGAAATTCTGCATGTGGGGTCCTCTAGGGAAATTACTAAAATACCCCTCTATAAGAAAATTACCATTTATTCATCCAATCTCTGATTTCAGCAAACTTAGTGACGTTGGATTTGTACCAACGAGGAGAATTCAAATTTAGTAATTTCAATTCCCAAGTTCTAAGTTTTTTTATCTAAAATTTTAATTACCAAAATACCCCTGACTTCGAAGTCCCATAACTTCCTCTTCCAGACCCTGTTTTTAGCGTTCTTTGGATTGTTGGATTCCATTTTTCAAGTATAATCCAATTATGAATGTTTTAGTTCTTGGTTTTTATTCCATAACAAGTTTTCCTCCTAGAAAACTCATACCTCGATCATGCAATAGTAGAATTTTGGGGTTGTTATAGTGGGCCCATAAAGTAAGCCATGCATTCTCACCACCTTTAATTTTTTTTATAAAAACCACCCAATTAGTTACCCATATGTTAGAACTTATAGGGATAAATTAGGTTTTTAGACCGAAATTTGTAACACATGCATTATTGAACTGATAACCCAAAAGTATGATATTTTGTAGGTCTAGAGTATGAGTCAAGATGTAATTAATCATGTTTTTTTTAGAATTTAATTAGACTTTTCCTTTTTTGTAGGAAGTAAAATGATGATCTGACAATCAAGATCGAGTCAAAACTTAAGAATAATTAAACAACACATGAAACCAAAAGTCAAGATCATCTTGTGGACCAGAAATGGATGCAATTAAAGGAGCTAAAGATGGCGCCATGCATTCTCACCACATTTAATTTCGTATAAAAACCACCTAATTAGTTACCCATATGTTAGAACTTATAGGGTTAAATTAAGGTTTTTAGACCAAAATTTGTAACACATGCATTATTGACCTAATAACCCAAAAGTTTGATATTTTGTTGGTCCAGAGTATAAGTTAAGAGTGTGATTAATCATGTATTTTAGAATTTAATTAGAATTTTCCTTTTTTGTAGGAAGAAAGATGATGATCTGACAGTGTAGATCTATTGGCATGAAATTGAAGATCAAGATCAAGTCAAAACTTAAGAATAATTGATCCACACATGAAACCAAAAGTCAAGATCATCATATGGACTAGTAATGGATGCTATTAAAGGAGCTCAAAATGTCTAAGTGGGCCCATAAAGTAAGCCATGCATTCTCACCACCTTTGCATGGGTTGCATGTAATCCACTAAGTCATATTCAGGCCATAGACAAGGTGACAAGTTAAGGAGTCAAGCCAAGAAAGCTTTCAAAGCTAGCCATGAAGCCTAGCCAATGGAGCCTTTAAAGTTAGCTCTAAGCCATCAAGCTAAGCTAAATGGAAGGCTAGGATTGGAGGAGATTCAAGAAGATTATCTATGAGATATTTTGAAAACAATTAAAGGAAATCGTATTAGAATAAGATGGAATTGGACTAATAGGATAAGAGCATTCTATTTTTAGTGTTTTTCTCATCTTTCTCCACTTTTTCCTCAATTTCTAGCTCACCCTTAAAATGCACTACGAATTTTCATTGTAGAGTTGCATCTTTCCAAAACTCTATCACATTCCACCTCTGAGAAAGCTTCCCAACTAACCAAACTTCTCCACTTAACACCCTCCATCTCATTTGACCCACTTTCTTAAACTATAGGTATTTCAATAAATTTGATAAGGGGGGAATGCCCCTTTCTAAAAAGGTGGCGTCTCCCACCTACGCCCCTTCCTTACGACAACCACCTTCTATCCACACTTTCCTATTTGAAATCCTTAACCTTTCCCCCATCCTAGCCATCAAATTGACACACTTTAATCCCCAATACACCTTAGCATTAGGGTATCCTAGAAAAAATAAGAGAAAAATCATAAAAACCCTAACTTAGGGGAGCTTTTCACACCTAGGAAAAAGACGCCTCCTCCATTAGGGAGGAGGACATCCTCTTCTTACTTCTTTGTCTCCTCCTATTTTGCTTCAATTTTTATTATCTTTGTGTGGCTGCCTCTCCCTTCCAAGGTGTGTGCTTCTTCCTCAAGTGTTCAACCTAGGCATTTTATGAGTTTTGATTAATCTTTGAAGGTTGGTTAGCTTCCTCGTTCTCTTTGCTTGAATTTACTTCTTTTCATGCTATTTGCCTTGTTTTCCTTTAACTTTCATTTATTTTAAAACTAAGATTCAAGGCTGGTTTTCCATTGAAGTGACAGCCAAGGGAAGTCATCTTGAATCTAGTTTTTCCCTTTACCTTTCATTGCAACTTTGTTCTCTTTCAACCCTCTTGATTTTTAGCTTTTTTTTTTCTTGATTTCCATTGGTTGTTGCTTTATTATTCAATAGTGTTTTCCCTTGATTTCAAGCATGCTTGTTCATGAGTGATTATAGGAATATTTAAAGAAGGAATTGACTTGTAATTTAGGATTGATTAAGATTAAGTGAACATCATTGTAATAGTATTTAAATTTCAGATTTGGATTACATGTATGGAGTATTATGTTGATGAGTATTTTATTTAATTCAATGAAGTTAGTTGGAATTTTCAATTCATTTTTGTGTCCAGCAGTTAATTATGTTTTTTATTGAATATTTGATTGCATTAGAAGTGATCAATTCTGTGTTTTACATGTTATATTCAATGAATGATTCAATAACTATGCTGCTGGAATTTCATTTCATGAATGGTTAATGTTAATTTCTAGCACCATACAACTCATGTTCACTTGATTTTTCAAGAGCCCAACTGGATTGTTAGATAGTCTAGTTAATGTTAGAATAAGATTGCATGCTTAGATTTCCAAAGTAGTTGACTAAATCCACTCCTATCCAATGAATCATGCATTCCATTTCATGGTTACATGCATGATGCTTGGGTAGTTTTCCTTTTCATTGTTTGTTAGTGGTAATTTTACTTTATTTATCTTGTTTATTTGTAGTTAGATTCCATTAATTTGCATCTTAGTTAGTTTGAAAAGTAATTAATTTTGGCACACCTTCTAAAGTAGTTGATTTGGTTGCTTAGTTTTCTTAAGTTTGCATGATTAGGAGAGTAGTTTATTAAAGCATGTTTTCCTTAGCTTAGTTGTTGATTTCATTTTTAAGAAAGTTAATTTAGGGAAGTTGGTAAATTGCATTTTAGGAAAGTTTTTAGTTAAGAAAGTCATAAAATTAGAAAATTTTAATTTAGGAAAGTTTTAATTTTAGAAAGTACATGTTTTAGGGAAGTTGTCAATTTAGCATGTTTCTTGTTTTTTCTTAGTTTCCAGTTTGATGTATTAATTTTCAATTCTAGTTTAGATTAAAATATCTCTTGAATTTTGGCTAAGTTAGATAGTTTAAAGTAGAGATCACTAGCATCACATTAGTTTAACTCCTTGTGGGATTGATCTTACTAGCATACTATATTGCAAACAATTCTTGCCCTTGCGAGTTTGATTTAAAACAACAGCATGGATCTTCAAGGTGGAGAAAGTCTTTAAGAGGATGGATGTTCTAGAGGAGAATAAGGTGGTCATGGATACCTTCATAATGATTGGTGAAGTAGCCTACTAGTGGTAGACTATTGAGAGAACTCATTTTGAGGGTCTGAAGTTGATACCTTAGGAAGACTTCAAGGCAGTATTTTTCAACAAGTATTTTCCCTTACACATGAAGATGAAGAAAGAAAAAGAATTCCTCAACTTGCAACAAGGTGATAAGACAGTTACCCAATATGAGAATAAATTCACCTAACTATAGAGATTTGTCCCAGGTGTTTGCACAAGTGATAAGAAGCTACTTGTTGTTATTTTAAATAAACTCCAAAGCACATGAATCATTTGCAATATAGTATGCTATTGAGGTTGATCTCATGAGGAGTGAACTATTGTGATGCTAGTAGTCCCTACTTTAAACTATCTAACATGGCCAAAAATCAAGTGATTTTTGTCCTAAATTAGGAATGAAAATTAAAACATGAAATTAGAAACTAAGCAAACACAAGAATCATGCTACAAGGGAAACTTTCCTAAAATATGCACTTTCTAAAATTAAAAAATTTTCAATTAGAAACTTCTAATTTTATGACTTTCCAAACTAAAAACTTTCCTAAACATGAAATTAACAACTAATCTAATGGAAACAGGCTTTAATAAACTACTTTCCTAGTCATGTAAAACTAAGAAAAGTAAGCAACCAAATCAACTATTTTAATAAGTATGAAAAATTTGATTACTTTCCTACTAACTAAGATGCAAAATAATGGACTCTAACTACAACCAAATTACAAAAATAAATGAAATCAATTACAAATAACAATGAAAGGAAAACTACCCAATTAACATACATGTAATGATGGAATGGTATACATGATTCATTGGATAAGAGTGGATTTAATCAAATACTTTGGAAACCTAAGCATGCAATATATTTCTAACATTAACTAAGCTATCTAATAATATGATTGGCTCTTGAAAAATTAAGTGAACTAGAATATATTGTGCTGGAAATTAACATACACCATTCATGCAAAGAAATTCCAGCAGTAAGGTGATTGCAACATTCAATGACTACAACATGTAAAGCATGATTAATCACTTCTAATGCATGCAAACATTCAAGAAAAAAGTTAATTTACTGCAGGACACAAACATGAATTGAAAATTCCAAGTGATCTCATTGAATCACATCCAAAAAGTTATCAACATAATACTCCATACATGTAGTCCATATCTGAAACTTAAATGCTATTACCATCATGTTCACTTAATCTCAATCAATCCTTAATTACAAGCCAAATTCTTCTTCAACTGTTCCAACATTCACTCATGAACAAGTGTGCTTGAAATCAAGCGCTATGCTATAGAAAACTAAGGCAACAATCCAATGGAACATAAGCAACCAAAGCTAAAAAATCAAGTGTGCTAAAAGAGAATAAAGATGCAATGAAAGATAAAGAACAAAACTAGATTCAAAATGACATCCCTTGGCTGTTACTCCAAGGGAAAACCAAACTTAAATCTTAGTTTAAAAGCAAGGAAAGCTAAAGGAGAAACAAGGCAAACTAATGTGAAAAGAAGTAAATTCCAGCAAAGGCTAACCAACCTTCAAAGATGAATCAAAACTCCAAAAATCCTAGGTTGAACACTTGAGGAAGAAGCATAAACCTTGGAAGTTTGTAGAAGCACCCAAAGACTCATAAAATAACAAGAAAAAGGAGAAAAATGAGTTGGAAGGAAGTGGACATCTCCTTTCTATGGAGGAGACATATTTTCCTATGGTGAAAAGTGTAGTCATTGTGCTTGGGTTTTGGGCTGGTTTTACAAGACTTGTCCTATATTTCCTAGGGTAACCTTATACTAAGGTGTGGTGGGGATTAAAGAGTGCCAAATTGAATGGCTAGGATGGGGGAAAGGATGGACATCAAATAGGAAAGTGGGGGGAGTAAGTTGGTTATCTTAAGAAGGGAGGTAGGTCGGCGACAACACCTTTTTAGAAAGGGGCTTCTCCCACCTTCCAAAATGGCTGAAGGCTTGTTTTTGTAGGAAAGTGAGTGGGAATAGGTTAGGAAAGAGGTGGGAGATGTTTGATTACTTGGGAAATTTTCTAAGAGATGGAAGGAGTTAGAGTTTTGGAAATTCGTAGTGCATCTTAAGGGTGAGGTGGAAACTAAGGAAAAAGTCAGGAAAAATGAGAAAAACTCTAAAAATTGGTTGCTCTTATCCCATTGGTCCACATGACACCTTATTCTTACTTCTTTGAATTTTTGTCCCCATTTTGAATTTTTCTACTAACTCTACTCATTTTGAAAATGGGTAATGGTTATTTATTTTACTAGTTTATTTTGGGTTAAAGTGATTGGGGTTAAGAAAGAAACACTTAATGATAGGCTTAAAGGGCTAACTAGTGGTATGTATATTGGGTAGGCTCTATGTCTCTGGGTTGAACAACGATGATCTATATCATTTCCTAAGCTTCTTAAAGCCTCTCAAATTTAATAAATTTTCTGAAAATAAAGCTATTACTCCTATTTATTCATGATAGTTAACCAAAACAAGGATAATAGGATCACACTAAGTTGTGTACATTGAAGAAAACTGCAAAATTATTATAACTCTTTGAAAGAAGATAGTTTCTAAACTCATTGGGTTATAGGTCTCCACTAATTTTTCTTAGGGTCTCTAAGTCATATCTCTCTATTAGTCTTAAATGTGCAGTGTGTAAATGGTTTCTAAGAATTAACTTTCATAAAATGCTTCAACACATGAATAATATGCAAAACTAATCATGTACACTCCCATTAAGAGGTGAAAGCATTAGAATTACTAAATTATGAACATCTAGTTCTCATCATAACAAGGGAACTCTTTGTTTTTTTATTTTTTTTATGGAAAGATTAAGAAAATCCAAAATCCTAATATGCATCTACCCCCCCTGCCCCCCAACCTGAATGAAACATTGTCCCAAATTTTGAAAACATAGGATCTTATATGGAAAGATGTAGAAGATGGAGATTTTAAAAACATTTGAGTTTCCTCCCAATGAGATCTAAGTTTTATATCCTCAACCAAACATAATGATGAGTGCAATGATGGTACTTTGCAAGGGTTCTTGGAGTAGTAATCTAAGGTAGGTCATGACACTAAGGTGCCTCTAATAATATCTCATCAATATTAGGATTAGGCATCTCTAGGAAAGGTTTTAACCTTTGACCATTGACTTCTTGAATTTCTCCATCCTTCTCAATCCCGATGGCCCTATAACCAGTGCATACTATGTAAGGTCTAGTCCATCGAGATCTAAATTTTTCAGGGAAAGGATGCAATCTAGAGTTATACAATGAGACCTTTTGTCCAGGTGTAAAGGATTTTCTTAAGATTTGGTGATCATGTGTAACCTTCGTCTAGTCTTTGTATGATTGTGTAGAGTCATATTCACCATTCCTCAATTCTTCCAACTCATTGAGTTGGAGTTTTTAGTGGGTTCTATTAGAATCTAAGTCAAAATCGAGCTTTTTGATAGTCCAATATACTTTGTGCTCTATCTCTATTGGTAAGTGGCAGGCCTTTCTATAGACTAGGCATTAAGGTGACATTCTTATAGGGGTTTTATATGCTGTACAATAAGCCCACAAAGTGTCGTTGATTCTCATAGACTAGTCTTTCCTACTTGGATTGACTATCTTCTCTAGAATTTTCTTTATCCCCTTATTGGATACCTCTACTTGGCCATTGGTCTGAGAGTGGTATCAGGTAGCTATTCTATGGTTGACACCATACTTTTTCATTAAATTCTCAAACACTTTATTATAAAAATATTTTCCCCCATCACTTATTATGGCTCTTGGAGTACCAAATGTTGTAAAGATATTTTCTTTTGAGAACCTTACCATGACTTTGTGGTCATTGGTTTTGCAGGGTATAACCTCCATCTACTTGTGCAAGTAGTCCACTCCCATTAGAATGTAAAGATTTTCAAAAGAATTAGGAAAGGGTCCCATTAAATATATATCCTAAACATTGAATGTCTCTACCGTAAGTATTGGGTTTAAGGGCACCATATATCTCCTTCCTAGACTACCTAATCTTTGACACCTTACACATACTGTGCAATAAGCATATGCATCCTTAAATATGGTAGGTCAATAAAAGCCACATTGCAGAATTTTTACAACTGTCTTTCTCAAGCTAAAATGCCCCCCACATGCATGATCATGATAAAAGGAGATGATTTGATTGTGTTCACTATTTGGTATGTAGCTCCTAATCACCTGATCAGGATCGTACATGAATAAGTATAGTTGTCCTAAGTAAAATATTGAACCTCAGTTAAAAATCTCTTTTTATCTTGTTTGGTCCAATGATTAAGCATTTGTCTTATAATAAGATAGTTAACAATACCACCGTACCAAGGCAACTGGGAAATCTGAAATAATTGTTCATCTGAGAAGGATTTAGTTATAGACATGTGATCGCTAGTATGCTCCACCACCAATCTGGATAAGTGATCTACTAAAACATTTTTTGCACCTTTCTTGGCCTAAATTTCTAAGTCAAACTCCTGTTGTAGCAGTATCCAATAGATCAACCTAGGTTTTGCATCCTTTTTAGAAAGGAGGTAATTTAGATCCATGTGATTCAAGTACACTATAACTTTATACCCCAATAAGTAAGGTCTAAACTTATCCAAAGCAAATATATGGCTAACAACTCCTTTTCTATGCTTAAATAATTGAGTTGAGCAACATTTAGTATTTTACTAGGAAGTTTATTGATGTGCTGCCCCAAAATAGCTCAAATGGCATAATCTGATGCATTACATATAATCTCAAATGGTGCACTCCAATTTGGTGGTCAAATAATGTGTACAGAAGTCAACTTGGCCTTGAGTTGCTCAAATGCTTTCTTACATTCCTCATCAAAGTAAAAAATGCCCTCCTTTAAAAGTAAATTACAGAGGGGCTTGGAAATTTTGCTAAAATCCTTGATAAAGTATCTGTAAAACTAGCATGTCCTTAAAAGGAGAAGATTTCTTTCACCATCCTTAGCGGAGGAAAGTTGGCTATTAAATCTACTTTTGCCTTATCGACTTCTATCTCATTGGCTGATAGTATGTGCCCTAAAACTATCCCACTTTGTACCATAAATGGAACTTTTCTCAATTTAAGATAAGATTTTTCTCCTATCACCTTGTTAGAACTAACTTTAAGTGGTCTAGACACTCATCAAATGATGACCCAAATGCTGAGAAGCCATCCATAAACACCTCAAGAAACCTTTCTACCATATTAGAGAAAATGCTCAACATACTATTTTGAAATGTAGTTGAAGCATTACATAACCCAGAAGGCATACGTTAGTAAGAGAAGTTTCCAAAGGGATAGGTGAAAGTGGTCTTCTCTTGATCCTCTGGTGCAATAGAAATCTGGTTATAGCAGGAATATCCACTCAAAAAATAGTAATAACTATATCTAGCTAACCTCCCTAGAATTTGGTCAATGAAGGGTAGAGGAAAGTGATCTTTCCTCATGACGGTGCTCAACTTTCAATAGTCAATGCGAACTCTCCACCAAGTGGTAACATGGGTGAGGATTAACTCATTATCTTCATTTTTTACTACTATGATCCCATATTTCTTGGGTACAACCTGAACGAGCTGACCCAAGTTCTCTCAGAGATAGGGTATATAACACCAACTTCTAAAAGCTTTAGGACTTCATCTCTAACTACATCCTTCATGTGGGGATTAAGTCATTTTTGAGTTTCCCTAGAAGGTCTTGCATTTTCTTCTTGGTGTATCCTATGCATGCAAATGGCTAAATAAATCCTTTTTATGTCTACTATCATCCACCCTAGAGCAATTTTATATTCCTTAAGGACATCAAAAAGCTTACCCTCCTATTCATTATATAAATATGATGCTATTATCACAGGTTAGGTTTCATCTGGGCCTAGGTAGGAATATTTCAAGTTGTCAAGCAAGGGTTTTAGGTCTGAAAATGGTGGTTGCTCTATCGAGATGGGGACAGATTCAGAAGGTGGGAGTGGTTCCACAGAAGGGCCCCACTTGGAGGTATCCATGATTGGAGCAGCCTCTAGAAGGTTATTTACCTCCTCAATAGACTTGCCTATATCAAATTCTCCATTAAAGTGCATGAGACAAGCCTCTAGTGGGTCAAAGATGGACAATGAGGGATGAATGTGATTAATTAGACTCTCCATCAAATGGACATTGCAAGAATCATTAAGGTCTAAATGTTATTGATCGATGTTAAATACATTTAGCTTAACTTTCATGTTCCTGAATGATAATTTCATTACATCATTCCTACAATTGATAATGGCATTAGACATCGCCAAGAATGGACATCCAAGGATGATCAAAATTTGACTATTAGGATCAGATGCAAGTTGAGTGTCTAGTATAATGAAATCAACTAGTAATAGAACTAGTCCACTTGTATAAAGACATCTTCAACCAAACCATGGGGATATCTTGATAGGTCTATTCGCTAATTGTAGTGTGGTAGTGGTTGGTTTTAACTCACCGAGTCTTACTTACTCATGGGCAGAGTATGGCAACAAGTTAACAATCGTCCTATCTATGACATGATCTTTAATAATGTAGGAAATGGGAGGACACCTTGGGTCTCTAAACTTTGGTGAGGTCTTGTATTGAATCAAAGAGCTTACTTGCTTGGTGAAGAAAGCTTTATTTTTCTTGTGCATAGCTCTTTTAAGAACTTGGCATAGGCATGGATGTCATTAATTGCATTGAGTAATGGGATATTGATTTGGACATGTTTAAATACCTTCATTAATTCATTGAAATTTGTTCCCTTTCTAGCCTTGTTCAATAATTGAGGAAAAGGGCCTTTAGGCACACAGGTGCCTCCACTATAGGTTCTGTGAGTTTTGTGTCTTTTCTCTTTCTACTATGTTTTGGTTGCTTGTTTCTCCTCTACAATTTCCTTAGCCTACCCTACTTTGTTATCAGTCTAACGACCACTCCTAAGGGTGGTTATAGACTTAGCATGCTTATGAGGGTTAAGGTTTTGAGAACTTGACCCTATGCTCTATTATGTAGTTAAACTGACAATTGGCATACCTGCATATCCAACTTAGCTATGGCTTGAGAGTTGACATGGGCTGAATGTCTACTCTCATTTTGCAATTGGTGTAAGGCCTTTTTAGTGTCCTCATTATCTTTTAAAAATGTTTCAAGCATGGTGTGGATGTTTTTCTCTAAAGATGGTTTCTTTTGTTGCTAAGATTATTGGAAACTAGGTGGATGCTAGGAAACTATAGTTTTATGAGGTAGTGGGTTCACAAATGGTCTCCTTTGGTAGATTCTTTGACCACGAAAATTTGGAATGCCTAGCCCAACCAAGGTTGTAGGTCTCAGAATATGGGTTATTGTTAGGTTGGCAATATCTTGATCAATAAGATAGTTGTTCAGCACTTTATTTGATGGACAAGACACAGTTATATGGGATGGCTAGAACATATAGCATAAAACTCTTATGGAGGTTTAAGGGATGAGGTAGCCATAAAGGGATAAAAACATAGTTTCAAGTTTGTTTGCTCTACTATTGGACTTGTCCAATCTTACTATTACATAATCGAGTTTATGGGATAGATCATTATGCACTCCTATCTCATAGAGACCCCCTCTCTTTGTGGCTAGTTGTTTCTCTCTCTTCTATTTGAATAATCCCAATGATGGGAATTATTTGCCAGAGTATGAAATAACTCCTAAGCCTCACTCTCATCCTTTATCATGAGTGATAAATTAAACATAAAAAGCACCCAATTAGTACCCATGTGCTATAACTTATATGGGTAAATTAGAGTTTTTAGACCAAAATTCAAGTGATTTTTATCCTAAATTAGGAATGAAAATTAAAACATGAAATTAGAAACTAAGAAAAAAGAAGAAATAGCCAAATTGAAAACTTTCCTCAAACATGTACTTTCTAAAATTAAAACTTTTCTAACTTTTCTAACTTTTAATTTTCTGACTTTTCTAATTAAAAACATTCCTAAAATGCAATTCTTCAATATTTCCTCAACTAAAATGCATTTAACTAAAGGAAACAAATGCAACACAAGCATGACTTAATCTAGGAAACATAAATTAAGGAAACTATTAAAATGAAAAGCTTTCCTAAACTAGAATTAGAAACTTTCTAAAGTTAGAACTTTTTAAAACCAATTTAGGAAACTTTATAACTCTAAAATAACATGAAAAAATAAATAAATAATAAGATCTAACTAACTTTGATAAGAAATTAGAAGCAACATGTGAATGGAAACTACAATTGAAGAGACTTTCATTGTTTAAATCCTAAAGCTATCTAAAGATGGAACTTTCTAAAATTAAAAATTAAAATAAAATTTAAACTTAAAATAGGATGAAAAAAAAGAATTAAATATTCTAAAACTAAATTAAGTAACTAAATTAATCAAGAATCTAAAAGGAATGAGATTTTGAACCATGCACATGGTTTTTGGACTATGTGCATCATTTTGGAGCCCTAAAGATGGTGAAATTTAATGCACCTATAGGGAGTTACTATGCAAACTAACTATGTCATCTAATAAAAAATATGAAAATATAAATTTTAATCTAATAATTTAGGAAAATAAGGTGTTTTGATGGCTGAAATTAAAGCATAAAATTAAGGAAAAACCAATTTCCAGCTTTTGGTACTTAAGAACAGTAAAAAAATCTTGCATTAGAAGGCTATTGAAAAAATAACTTTTATACAAGAAAATAGCCTAAATAAAAGTAATTGATGAAAGAAACACAAAAATTTATTGACTCATATCCAATTTACATCAAAATATTGTGCATAAAATGGTCCACAAAATATGAAAATTGTGTACTTTTCTAAAGCCTGGAATCCTAACTAAACAACAACCAAATTCCAATCTAATGCTCACACTCTAAAGTATAATGGCATGTAAATAAAGCTAGAAAGGAATCTGTGAAAAAATGGAGGCTAAGTGGGTGAACTAATTAAGGGAAAATAGGCAAAAACTAAGAGAAAAAGAGGGTAGAAAACATAAAATTCAAGTGGGGAAATCAAATATTTAAGCTACCTCTTCTCTTGGCTGTCACTACCAAAGATCAGTTAGCTTAAATCTTGAGGGAATAACAAAGAAAAAAATAGGATTTGAGGTAAACAAGAAAGGAGAAACCTAGATGGAAAGAAAGGTGCAAAACTAGAGAGTAAAACAATGAAAACTAAACCAAAGCAAGCAAACTACTAACCTAGATTGGAAAGAAAATAACTAAGACAATTACTAGAAAACCAAAGGAAGAAAAGCTTCTAAGAAATCCCAAAGTGCAGCAGCAAATAACGACAAAGGAAAGCTTGATTTCAAGGTGTGTCACTCACCTCTACTTAGAAAATTCGTATGGACTATGGGGGCTATATATAGATGAGTGGTTTCCTAACTTTGGAAGAGGTGAAAATAAAAGGAAAGTGGGCTTAGGGGTAAATTATTAAGTGAGGAAGGTTAGGTGGAAGATAAGAAGCATGGGCTACCTGGTTTCTAATTTTAAAAAGGATATAGATGTCATTTTCCTAGAAGAAAAGTGCAGCTCTTTCCCTTCTAATTTTGTGACTCTATCTTTTTATCTTGATTTTCAATTTCATCCTGATCTATCTCGACCATTGGACCACTATCTTACTTCCTACAAAAAGTGAAAAATCCTAATTAAATCCTAGAAAATATTATTAATTACATACTTACTTTGAACTATCTTCTAGACCTACCAAATAACAAACTTTTAGGTTATTAGGTAAAAAATGCATGTGTTATGAACTTTGGTCTAAAAGCTCTAATTTACCTATATAAGTTGTAACATGTGGGTACTAATTGTGTGGCTTTTATGTAAAATTGAACACTTATCAATGAGGGTCCCTCCACTCACTGCATCTATCATTTATTTATTTTGAGGTGTTTATTCCTCATAAAAGAATTGAACTTGATGCTGTTTTTTTTTAATCCATGGTGTGGGCATTTCTGCCGTAGTTCATTGCACCATTCCCAACATCCATAGTATTGTTCATCATTCATTTATTGAAAATTAAAAATTTCATGACATAGGGAATTTGTTTTGTGAACAGGGAAGAACATATTCAAAAACTTTCTACACAATTGGTCCCATGTATTGATGGAACCTACCTCCAAGGAATTAAGCCATGATTTAGCTTTGTCTTTGAGAGAGATTCAGAATAGCCTAAGCCTAATAGAATCATCCAAAAAAAAATTTGAACTTAAAAGTAGCATAAATATCAAGGAACTCCTTGATATGTAGGTAGGGGTCTTCTATGTCTTGACCATAAAAAGGGTAGAGTAATTGTATGACTCCCAGCTTTAACTAAAAGTGGTTTGCTTTTGTAGGAGGTAAGGCTATGCAAGATGAGGTGTTGAGTTGTATTGGCACATAGAAATCTCTAATGGATATACTCTCAACTTCTGCTAGTGGTTTAGCCAGGTCGATAGGAACTTGGTTTCTTTCCTCTTGTCTTAGGTTGCGTTGTTCGACCCCCTTGCATAAACTATCTTGTACTAAATGCCCTAATCTAAATGCTGAATCTAACTCTACGTGATGAGCAATTAAATCATAGTAAGAAGTAATTGAGTAGTGTTTTGATTATATTTGCTTAGTACATAGGTGGTATCTTCTTATACCTAAATCTTGGTAGCTCCTCCTTTTGTCTAGATTTGACCACTGCCTAATAGTTTGGTTTTGCTCAAAAGTGGTTAATACAACCCTAATGTTAGGAGGCATTTATACTCAACTAACATCAACAACAGGCATGGAAAATCACTTGAATTTTAAGATACCCACTATAT
The DNA here is from genome assembly GCA_035236585.1 of Warburgia ugandensis. Classification (NCBI taxonomy): domain Eukaryota; kingdom Viridiplantae; phylum Streptophyta; class Magnoliopsida; order Canellales; family Canellaceae; genus Warburgia; species Warburgia ugandensis. The sequence continues at coordinate 53,439,772 of CP141133.1, read as the reverse complement.
CCACAGTGCTTAGAAGCTATTGGAGTAATAATAGATCATGTCCTTCTTAAAGGGTCCTACAAGCTCGATGCCCTAAGTCTCATTCTACTTGATTTTAAATTAATATTCAAGGGCTAGGATCGTGGCATACAAGGATATTGATTAATTCCTAGGTGGGCCAAGGAGCTGGTGATAAAATGTAGTCCTTATCTTATAAGGGTTCTTATGGGGCCCTTACTAACATTAATATTTTATTCCACTATGAAGCTATATATATGCAATGCAATATAAAAGCAAACTAATGCAACCTATATGCTATCCAACCAAGGTTAGATAGGTGCTCTAATGCAACAATTATCAATGAATGGTCCTAATCTATATAAATTATGGTAACATCCAAATACAAATTATACTAAATGCAAATTAGCCTAAAAATTAACAACTGAGTGAGAGACACTTATAGTGATGGGGTCTGATGATGACCAAGTATGGTCCACCATACCACACACATGCCCTATATTATTACAGCTCACTTAAAATTAAATAATAAAGAAATTACAATTTACAATGGGCCTCGCTACAAGTTTTACTTAAATCCTAAAGTAGGAAAGCAATAAAACCTAATCTAAGATGATGAAGCCATGGCCCATAGCATCGTTGCCACTCTTTGCCAATTTTTCTCTTACAAAAATCAAAGAAATATGGTCAATATAATGAAATAGCATCAAATGAAAAAAGTATGCAAAATTATGTAAAAAACCTAATCTATTGCACCCCAAACTTAGACTAGAGGAAAATAACCTAAAGTATGGAACACTACACAATTTATTACAACTCCCTAGTGACAGCCCCAAAAACTTGTTATTGTTTTAAATAAACTTGGAAGTACACAAATGATTTGTAATATAATATGCACATCAAAGGCAGTCTGCAAAGTACATAGCAAATTACTATATTTGAAAAATAAGATAAGTTATAAATTATATAATACGTGTGCTTAATGTTTACATATCTTCACCATTTTCCTTATTGAATCTTTTGTCAAGGATGGCATAAGTCTCCAAGCCTCAAATGTGATAGAAACCATGCTTCTTACTGTAGAGCAGTGGAAACTACTACAAGCAGGTGCATTCTCACCAATCTCTTGCCCTCTACTATTGTATTAGACTATTAAAATTTCTTTAATTCCCTTAGACATTCTCTTGATAACTTTTTCCATTGTTGTTCATGCTCTGCCCTTTGTCTTTTGATTAGTGCTCATATTAGCCTCTTATTCATGTTCTTCATTGTGCTCATAATCATTAGTTTCGTGTTCTTCTCGTTCCATTGTTACTACAAAGAAGAACAAAATGTTATTAGAACAATGAAATAAAAAAGACCATGTAATTCATTTAAATAAACCAAACTGACATGACATATATGCTAAACAAACTAAAAACAATTTAGATAAAACATGCATGAAAATATAAACTTTCTAAAGAATAGATATTTCTAAAATTAAATTTTCCTAATACTAAACTTAGAAAGTGATTTTCATGATTATAAGTAAAGCAATGTTAACTTGCATGATTCTAAGTAAATTAGGATATAAGTAAAGCAATATTAACTAGCATGATTTCAGCCATCACATAGTACACCTATGTACACATTCATTTGCACTCATATAAACATGACTGAAACAATTTAGCTTTATGTAAGCAATTAAGAATACCATTCTACAATCAAGAGATACATCTTAAACATTTACGAGTAAGCGTACATGTTTGCCTTGTTGTGTCTTGTTCATGCCCATTTCTAAAAATGGGTTATAAGTCATTCTTATCAAAATGATCAAGAATGTACTACAACCACTTTCCATTCTTAAGAATGACATTACCACATGTCCCAAGCACATGCACATACTGATCTTTTGTTCTTAAACATGGTTAGGTGAATTAGCATTTAAAAATCTTGAGTGTCATGTTTCTTTTCTAAAAGTTAAGATTTTCAGAGAAATTATCCCTACATTTCTACTAAAAATTTGGTAGAGTCTCCTCTATTTTTTGGACTTATGCATTTTACGCATGTGAATACGATGTCCTTGATAAATACAGTTTAAGTAAAAAATAAAAATAAAGGAGACTTCGTCTCCTTCCATTTACATAAACATACAATATCTAACACGTGGCAAACAAACCACAAGTAAAATAGATAAAGGATGCATGAAAATATAAGCCTGTTGAGTATAGATATATGTAAAAGGGCTACAAATCCAATAGACCTTTCACTAGTCTTTACGTTCACTACTTCGAGTTCACATCTCTTAGTAGGAAAGATGCATCCCACACTATGTCTGTGAACATAGGTTGCTAATGGTTGTTCATATGATTTCTTAAGGGTTGAACTTCTTAATTCTAAATCACTATATGTATTTGATTGACATTAAGCTTCCAAAGTTTCCTTGCACCATAAAATATTGTAGAAAAACTCCTATAGAATTAAAGAAATGCGATAACCAAAGAAGTACAAAAACTATAGTAATAAAATAACTTTAAGTGAAATAAGATGATTAAATTATGAGGTGGGAAGTGTGTGTGGGTGTGTGTGTGTTTGAGAGAGAGAGAGCTTAGTTCTTAAATTAAGTATGTTGCCATCTTTCTCTTATATTTCCCTATCCATTTCATATACATATTCATTTTTGCTTGATATTTGGATGATTGAAGATAAATTAGAAGTTGATTTTGGGGCTTATAATTAGGTCTAAGCAGGGTGTGTGCTCCCCGTGGAGTGTATGCATCACCCTTGTAATTTGTTTTTCATGGCTGTTAGTTATTCCTTTCATGCTTATATACTTGTGTTTTATCCTAGGTTAGTTATAATTGAATCTCATACAAAGGAGACACTTGAACTAGGTGCACAAACCCATGGTTCATGGAAGTAGTTTTGATGGGTTTTTCCTTAAAATTTTAGTTTGTTTTGCTTAGTTGTCCATGCACTCCATTCATGTATTCTGTCTTGGTTAGTTTGCATCTTATTCTATGCTTTTAGATATCATGATCATGTGCACAATGCTTTCCATTCTTACTTGTAATTCATGCATTATTGATATAATGAATCATTCACATTTCACTTTGGATTAGTGCATATTATTTGGCTCTTAATACTTTGGTTAATTTCATGCATTCCATGTTTGGTTAGTTTACATCTTGGTTCATGCATACTTTCATCCTTAATTAATGCACTTCCCATGGTTCATGAGCATAGTTTTGAAGTGTTTATCCTTAAAATTTTAGTTTATTTTGGTTAGTTCTCCATGCATTACATTCATGTATTCTATCTAGGTTAGTTTGCAGGTTATTTTATGCTTTTAGGTCTCATAATTATGTGCACAATACTTTCCATTCTTACTTGTAACTCATGCATTATCAATGTAATGAATTATTCACATTCCACTTTTGATTAGTGCATATTAGTTAGCTCTTACTTTATTTTACTTGTTTAGTTAGGTTTCCACGCAGTAGTTGATTAATTTCATGCATTCAATATTTCATTAGTCTACATCTTAGTTCATGCATACTTTTATGATTAATCCATGCACTTTAGGTTACTTTATTTCATTTAATTTCCAAGTTCAAATCATGCATCATGTTAGATTTTCTTATATATAATTCATTTTGTTCAGTTATACCATTTATCATAATAAAACATGCTAGGATAGCCTATTCAATGTCCTCTTTAGCTAGTTGCCAATGAGACATGCATCTCATCCTAACAAAATCACATCTCATCTACTCAAATCATGTTCATATATGCAAACAAAATTAGAAACATCCAATCATACTCATCCATTCATAAATCCATCAAAACCATGAACTATATTCAGAATATCTACCTGGAAGAACTTTTCTCTTCCTTTCCTCCTCTTTCTTCTCCCCCTCCTCCTCCTCCTCTCTTCCCGTCCTTCTTCCCCTTCTTCCTTCTTTTTCTCTTTTTCTTCTCCCCATTCTCACTGTTGGGTTTTTTTTCACCTACAGGCACCTATCTAGGTGTCATTGTCATTGATAATCAGTGATGACCTAATCAGTGGGGGCTCGGTTGAATGGTGATTGGTTGATCCTCTCTTCCTCCCCTTCTTTCCTTCCTCTAATCCTCTTTTTCTTCTCCCCCTTCCCATGTTTGCACCAATTTGGGCATCATCAACGTCGAAAGCAAGTGTCAGAATGATTGAACGGTGCCTGATACATTCTCTCTTCCTCCCCTCCTCTCCTCCTCCCCTTCTTCCCCTTCTTCTTCTTCCCCTCTTTCTTCTCTCCCTTCTCTTCTCAACCCCGATTTGGATCATACGTCAATCTAGGTGTTGGCGATCAGCATCTTCGATGTCAGTCAGTCCTCTCTTCCTCTCCTTCATCCCCTTCTTCTTCTTCTTCTTCTTCTTCTTCTTCTTCTTCTTCTTCTCTCCCTTCTCTTCTCACCATTGATCTGTGTCACATGTCAATTTGGCATCATCGATCAGCATCGATTGGTCCTCTGTTTCTCTCCTTTCTTCTATATGGCTGGCTTAGTAGGGGTTTTTCCTCTCTATCAAGTTATTAAGAACAGACTTTAGTCTATTGTTCTCATCAACTAAGATAAGAGGGAGGGGGTTCCATTATCAAAGTCATTTACAAGTAAACGACTTTAAAAGTCTATACTTTAAAAGTTGTTTAGAAATAAATTACTAAAAAAGTAACATATTTTAAAGTCATTTATTTATAAATGACTTTGTAAATTATTTTGAATTCAAAAAATATATTTTAAGAGGGAGGGGATGCCATCATCAAAATCGTCCCCTCGTTTAGTTTATTTAATAAATTTAATTGTGGAAAATTTTACACTTAAAAATTATATTGTTTTTACTACTTAATTGTTTATTTTTACTACTTAATTGCTACTCAATTTTCAAATTTTTGCACGTGGGGCCTACTTTGTGAAATTACCAAATTTCCCTTTTCAAGAAAATCAAAATGTATTTGTTTGAATTTAGATTACAACAAACATAGTGTTGTTGGAATTGTTTTTCTAAGTATAATCCAAATCTATAAAATTTTCACTTTCTATAACTCTAAAAATTGAGAATTTCAAAATTATTTTCTTTTGACTCTGATTTCACAGAATTCAAATTTTTTGTAAATTGTTATTTAGAAATCAAAGATGTTACACAAGGATTAGTACAGATTTGGTTGATTGTTTTTTGTGCTAAATTTGGTTGTACATAATGAAGTAGATTAGTGTAAACAACTTTAATAGTGTCTACTTTTAAAGTCGTTTACTGCTAAACGACTTTAAAACTAGAAACTATAAATGACTTTAAAATTAATAGCTTTTAAAGTCCTTTATACTAAATGACTATTTAAATTATTTTTAATTAATATATATATATATATATTTTATGTTAGTACTTTACAATATCTAACAATTAATACACAATGAAACATATTTATGATAATAGTCAACATTAACTAATGCATTCTTTGTACACATATATAGCTCACTTATCAATCCGTATAGATCATGATAAAAGACCTAATTATAAATAGGGAATTATATATATTGCAACTCTCTAATACAATCTACGTACCCCCAACTACATATAGTTTTCAAACCTAAGTACTCTCTTCACCATTGTGACCCACATAATCCTCATTCTCACAAAGTACTACTTCAATTGATGGGATTGTTTTGGTAATAGAAGGGCAATCTATTTTAATATCTCCTAGGTCATCTTCATCATAAAAATCCCTCAGATAGGATGATAAAACAATTGGTAATGTCTTATTATGTTCATCTTGCAAGTAAAATACTTGTTTTCCTTAAGATGCCAAAATAAATTGATAATTTTTATAGCCGATCCTATTGAGGTCAACCAATGTCAATCCAAGGGCATTAGTTTTGATGCTGTCTTTGTTATATTCCACCCAATTGTACTTCAACACAACCACAGTTTTGAAAGTATAATCTAAGGCCCATATCTCTCTCTTATAACCTCACAATAAATATCATCCACCACTATTGCCTGTTATCCTTTGAACTGGAAAAGAATGTAGCATTAAAACTTAGCTAACTATTCTATTGCACTCTTGAGTTATCATAGTCTTTTGTGTAAAAGAGATAATTGTTGATGGCATATCTGACATATTTTATTACTTATGGTCTTGGCCCCATCACCATCCGGCCCAAGGTTTTAGGTATACCATTGCCTGCTACTTCTCACTGATCTTAAATTTGTGCATACACATATAAAGTAGGCTTAAGTAAGAATATATATATATATATACAAAATGTAGTTTATTAAACAATATTAAATGAGAATTCTTTCATTTTACCTTCTTACGCAGCCAATTATTGAACATGCAACAATGCTCAAATTGTAGCCACTTCTATTTCTTTATATAACTTGGATTCTTTGCCTTGAGTACATCCATGTGTTCACTACACACACACACACACACACACAAATTAATAGAGTAATGAAAGAAAATATAACCATCAACAATTAAATTTTATATGAGTGCATGCATGATCAACTTACCCAATGCATGGTTGGAGTTCATCAACATTTTACAACACAAAAAGATGTGCCAGGTCCCATTCTTTATAGTCAATGGTCAATACACGACCACTTGATAGAAACTCGCCAACCTTGGGATCATGAAATGCAACTGATTATTTCTTTTTTTGGGATTTTAATCACATCCACTCTTGCTAAGTACTCTGTGCAAAACTCTACTGCTTTCTCTACAATATAATATTCGGCTATATACCCCTCTGGCTGGTTGTGATTATGTACATACCCTTGAAAAGAAAATTTGTACCTCTCAAACAGATACATCCATCATAAGTAAACTGGCCAATAGAGTCTAACCTCATTAATGAGGTACACTTATGTCAAAGAAGGATGGTGGGAATATTGTCTCAAGCTCACACAAAGTCATCATTAGACGACCTTAAATTTTTGTAATTTTAAAACATCCACCACCTTCTTTCACAAAGCATTAAAGAAGTAGCACAATTTTGTAATAGCTCTAGTAACTTTGTCTAGTAACACCGGATGCATTGTTACGATAGTAGTTGTTGCATCAATGCATACCAATCATGGGACTTCATCCTCAAAAATTTTAGCTCTTCCATGGAGAATGTTTTTAAAGTTTGAAGAGTACTCACCTAAGACTTTGAGCTCGAACAAGGTTTTACACATTATTCTCCACTCCTCTTTATTGAGCATATAATTTTCCTTAAGCAAGTATGTTCCTCGACTACCCCTATACTTTGGATGCTACCTCCTCTTCAAACCTATGCTCATAAGATCCATTCCAGTTGCAAGTCCATCTTTTGTTTTTTCTGGGATATTAAGCAAGGTACCAGTCAATATTTCACTCGAATTCATCTCAATGTGCATGATATCAAGCACATGATGTAGATGAAGTGATTTTTAGAATGCTAGTCAAAAGAATATTAATTTCTTCTTCTAACTTCTACAATTACTTTCACTTGCATGTTTACTTGATTTCTTCTTTCCCCACAAGACATTAATGTTTTTAACTTGCTCCAATGCTTGTTGTCCTATCAACATCTTTGGAGGTATCCTTATCTCTACACTCTTATTAAATTCTCCCTTCTTAAAATGATATGGATGGTCTCTACGCAACCATCTTTTGTGCCCAAGGAATTCCATTTTCTTACCTTAATGTCATTTTTCTACCATGTTTAAGTTGTACAACACATGGCACCAAACTTAGGCCAATGAAGCGTACGAGCTTCCATGCTGGGCTATCTATTGTATGGCGTGAAAAGCTATCAGTTACTCTGTCCTTGGCATGCTATGTTAATTTCTTCATTGTTTCTGTTATATAGAACATTCTTTTGAACCTTGGAATAGGGGGAAAGTACCATGGAACCTTTGCAAGAACGTTTGAAATTGTCTTAGTTGATTTCTTCTTTAACTTCTATCTTAACTATCCACAAGTTGGCATGGAGTTTTATCCTTATGCTCCTTCCTATACAAGATGCAATCAGTGGGACAGGCATGTATCTTCTCATACTTCAACCTTAGTGCAGCCAGGATTTTCTTTGGCTCCCATGTGGACCTCCCCAATTTATTATCCTTCAGTAACATCTTACTCACTACTTTCAAGACTTTTATAAAACCTTGATCTGAAAAACCAAATCTTAATTTCATGTGTAAAGTTCTATCACTATGACTAGCTTCATATAATCTTTACACTCAGGGTATAATAGCTCATCGACTTCCTCAATGTAGTATGAAATCTTTTGGGGTCATCCTAGAAGTCATCATATGCATCTTGAAACATTAGTACAACAATACTATCTCCAACACTTCCTATAGTATCTTGATCAAATCTTCTAAGCCTTATCAAGGACCTATGTGGAAGTTCTTCTCCATGTTAAATTCATGGGTGGTAGCTTTCATCTATTCCATTGAAGCACAAGTGTTCACTCAATACCCCTATAGTTACTTTTTTCAAGCTTTTACATTTTGAGCATGGATAACCTTTTTTGATTATGATCAACACTTGCCTAAGTGCTAACTCTATGAAATTTTTTGTTCTCTCCTCATATTCTTTTGGTGTTCTTGTCATAGTCATCCAAGCATATTTGTCCATTATCATAAGAAATTGAAACAAATCTATGTGGATACTTGTTAGACAAGAAAATATTAAGCTAGGCATTTTACCAAACACTAGTTATACAAGCATTAGAAGCATTTGAAATAACTACATTCCATGAAAAATTTTAATTAACAATGAAAAAAGAAAAATATGATAGATACATTCAAGAATATAATTAACTTTAAAAAGAAAATTTTCTAACTCATAACCTTGTTAAAATTCTTCAAATATGCATAATACATATAAGACAAACAAAGAGATACTAACCAACACTAAAAAATCCATATTGACCCCAAATTTGTGAATGCAGTACAAATTCATAAGTAAGATTTGGTTCAAATAGTGAAATAGAAATTTGGCTTAGTTTTTGTGTATAGGTCATAAACACAGTCCAAAAAGGCATGGTAGACGTCGACAAAATAACTCTTAAAATAGATGTGCAATTAAAGTTGTTGGCTATAAATGACTTTAAGAGTATGGAATTTTAAAGTCATTTACAGTAAAAGACTTTAAAATTTTTCAAATTTTCAAATTAAATATATATTTATTTACTTTTTGTACATTACAATACCTTACATAAATACACAATGAAATTAATTTTATACACTCAAACATATAATATATATATATATATATATAAACACATCAACAAGGAAATCAAATTATTTTTTAATTACAACTAATGTTACATATTATGATATCTTATTAATACAAGACCAAAGAGTGAATCTGCTCTTTTTCATCAAAATCTGGCCTAGTATTCAAGTGACACCCATTCTAGAGAGAGAGAGAGAGAGAGAGAGAGAGAGTGTGTGTGTGTGTGTGTGTGTGTTTGTGTATGTGTGCTACAATTTTCTTTGCCAACAGTTGATGATATAGTCACCACTCTTCATCAAACCCTAATTTTGGGTAACAACCACAAATTGTAATGTTCTCCCTTTATCTAATAGTGAGGGTTAAAGAGAGAAGTATCTATCATTTACAATGAAATCATATGATTTTTACAAAATTAGAATGATCTAATAGACTTTTTAACCCCATTATCTGTAGTGAGAAAAGCCACATGATCTACAAAATGAAAATAGAGAGAGTTAGTAACAAGAAAGCAATTCATGATCAAAAGAAGTTATGGTTTACTTAAAGTTTTTTTCATGACACAAATAGTCAAAATATCCAAAATGGAAAGCAAAAAGGGAAAAAAATAGAAGCATAAGGACCAATGGGGAAGCTGTCATGCCACCTATGAAAAGAAGAGGATACAAGAAAATGATATGTGGTCTAGTATTTATGAATGAATAAGGACTTTAGAAGTTGTTTAGTACTAAATGACTTTAAAAGTATATGTGAGAATGTACTTTTAAATATGTTGACTCAAGCGACTTCAAAAGTAACCAACTTTTAAAGTTGTTTATGACTAAATAACTTCAAAAGTTATTGACATTTGAAGTCATTTAGAGTTAAATGACTTTAAAAGTCCATTCCCACGTAATATAATCTTCCACCAAATTTATTGGCATACTTTCAAAGTCACTTATGCTAAATGACTTCAAAAGCTATTGACTTTTAAAGTTGCTTCGGTCTAAAGACTTTAAAAGTTAGCATCTTTTGAAGTCGTTTAACTATAAACAACTTTAAAAGTCCTTCCCACAAAATGTTTCCTCTTTGGGCCAGTTTTTTAAAGTTGTATACAATTAAACGACTTCTTAAGTCTATATTTTAAAAGTTGCTTATTTTTAACTGACTCGTAAAATATTTATGAAGTCGGCAGTCCATGTAGCTACTTCTTTATGCCAACTTAAAAAGCCTCATGTGTAATAGTGTTAAATCATGTAGGTACAGTAGCATACAAATTGGCCTTAACACTGTAATTAACAGAAGTTCATAATGTTTTTCATGTTTCATTGTTGCAAAAGTATATCCCAGGTCCTCACATATTGGAGTAAATACTGAAGGAGATACAACTTCATCTAACCTTTGAAACTAAACCAATTCAAATTCTAGACAAGAAGAATCGCAAATTAAGGAACAAGGAGATCACACTAGTGAGGGTTCTATGGAAAAATTAGTGGTTGAAGAAGAGTCTTGGGAATTAGAGTCAGATATGAGAATGAGGTATCTAGACTGATTTGATGATAAGGAGACAAGGAATTTCGAAGGTGACCAATGTAACATCCTTAAATTTTGTCCAATTTTTTAAAATTAATGAAAAATCATTGCTGATCTAATGTTCAAAATTAATGTTTCAAAATCTGAATGATTAGATTATGAAACCCTTCTCAATAGATTAAGCTTCAAAAGTGAAATCCAATAACTATATGATAGCATAAATCTGATGCTGGGGATTTAAATTATTAGTAAAATGAGATTTTTCATTGATATTGGCTCCAACTTGATAAAATTATTTAAAAGTGTGTTAAAGTGGGCTCCATGATAATAGGTTGCCAATGAGTGAAGATCACAATGGGATCTTTATGAGTTAGAACTATCCTAACAAACTCGGTAAAGATATGTAGAAAACATGTCCAAGTATAATGAACTTAAGGATATAACAAATAAAGATAAGGATGATTTCTATCTAAATGACTTACGACCAAAAACCAATAAAAAGAGGAAGTTTGGAGAAGAAATAGGAGACTTTTGACTCCTTAATAAAGGATGTGTGAGCCTCCAAGGGAAAAAATAAATAAATAAATTGTGTGCAAGGGAGAGAGAGAGAGAGATAGTGAAGAGAAAGAAGTGGAAAGAGGGAAGAGCTTAAGGAAGATAGTCCATTTACAATGAAGTTGGTAGATATGGCCTTCTCATTTTTTTTCTTTCTTTGAAAATCAATACATATGAGTTTTCTTGGGATTTTACAATTTGATTACTTGCACAAACAATTGTGTTCTCTACTTCTTAACACAAACAATTGTGTTATAGACTTGTGGATCTTTGCTTAGATCTTCTTAATAAATGATGAATAATCAAGAATGTTATTTTTGAGTTGCATGCTATTAAGTATATAATTGTTAAATTGCACATAACTAAGTACATAAATGTAAAAGGATTCATATGCATGAACCACCATATTCATGGGAGAGTTCATGCACATGAACTACTTCAAGCATGAAAGGGTTTACACATGTTAACCACCTTGAATCATAGGGCAGCCCATCCGTGTTGAATCAAAGGAGAATCTATGTGCATGACCCATGTTAAATTGTGGGAAGATCTATGCATCTAGTCCATTGTGGATTGACATGCAGGATCCATGATTGGATCATTAGAAGATTCATTAGCATAGTCCTTTATGAATTGATAAGCATGGTACCAAGTTGATTCGTTAGAGGGTCCACGTGCATGGCCCTTATTGGATTGATGCACAAGACCCCAAGATTTGATTGTTCAGAGAGTCCATGCAAATGATCCATGTTGAATGATTATAGGGTCTAGGCATATGACTCTATTAGGATTGATGGTGCAGCCCATCTTATAGATGATTGATCTGTGGAAATACATCCAATGGCTTAAATCATCAATCCATGTACATACACACACCTTCTACACTGTTGATCTATGCGCATAGATATGGTAGCTTGGACTACTGATTCATGTGTATAGAAGTTTTTTTCCTTTTGTTGATTCGTAGAATGGACTTACTAGTTTAACCATTGATTTTGTGTACTGATATACCCTTTGGGCCATTGATCTAAGTTCACAAGATCGAGCATTTTGCACTGTTGATCTGTGCACATAGATTTGGTTAATTCAACAAGGATTTACAACCATAGATCCATCTTGGTTGGATATTTATCCATGAGCAAGATATGGCTTTTTGTGCGGTTGACCTGTGCACATAAATCTAGTCATTTGGTATAAATCTATGCTCATAGATCTGTCATCTTGGACATTGATCTAAGCCTACAAATCTAACATTTTGACCCTTTGACCTAAGGGTGTGAATTTATCACCACAAACCCTTGATCCATGTGCACTTCATTGATCACCTAGAATATGGGACTTAAGCACTTAGATCATTGGAATAAACCCTCAACCTATGGATACCAAACAACCTCTGGACTTGGAGTTTGTGCAAATATATCTAATGCATTAAGGCCATTGATCTTTTGATATAGAATAGATTGATTATTTGCATTGGTTGTACGATCTATGATCTTATGGTACAAGATCGACTGAATTATTGCTAGGTCACATGTTTCATGATCATTCAATATATAATTAAGTAATTTCCATCTCCTTGATCTCATGAATTATGACCATCTATTACATTCTTGGTTGATCTATAATGTTGACTGCATAATCTATGATTTCATGGATTAATAATTGTTAAACTTTCTAAATCATGACCTCATGAACCTTGACACTTGTCTTGGGAGAAGGACTTAGTATAAAAGGAATTGCTAGAAATTTCATCAATAGTAAATAATCAATAGTTCAAACTTTGCAATGGGTGTATGATCTGATGAATGAAATGATCCCCTCAATGAGTTTAGTTACTTGAGATATAAGTGATGGGTATGAAATAACTAGTATATGCTTTTGATAGGCTTAAGGCCCAATGGAAACTATGCTAGAGGCTAGTGTGGGTTTGGCCACCCAACCCCTAGCCACCTAAAAAGTGGGATGATATCCAACTTTCAAAATGGGCATATTTCTTGACTGATGGTAGGGGCTAGAGCAGCCTATCAAGACTGTTTGTAGGCCATGTGAGGATGTGGTCAAAGTCTTTGAAGGATATTGGAAAGCATAAGATATAGTGACCTGATTGTAAGCGTAGCGAGTCCCAGGTGACTTTATTAGATTTTCATTTAGTTCCTAAGGATCCTAAGTTTTGGTTCTAGAAAGAGCCTTGGATGGGTGGTGGATGATCACTCATGAGTTTTTTTTACTTTAATTATTTATCTTAAATGCTATAGTGCATTATATTTATTAGTTAGAGAGACTGATGATGAAATTTTGCTTACTCTTCTTTTAATAATATTACTTCTAAGAAGTATGATTTTATGAGTACCATGTGCCAATGATATTTGGAAATCCATTACTAATGCCTCCATCTGAATATAGTGTGAAAGTAACTCAAGTGAGGGGTTATTTATTTTAGTTGCACTTAAAATATGATTTCAAAACATGTGCATGCTGGATGCAATTGTTTTTCATTTTTTAGCTGGTTTAGATTTATCTACTAGGTATATGTGTATACTCAATTTACAATGTAAATGTTGATCCTAGTAGAAAGACAAAGATTAAGGGGTAGAGCATTTGAACGAGCATTCCAATGTAGAGAGAACATGACGAGATGTCTCACTTGATTTATTTAAGAACTATGTGATTATGATCATTCATGATAGGAATATTTTTATTTTCATTTGAGATACTCTAAGAACATGGTTGTAACAAATGATTACGCTTAGGATTTATTATTTTTAAGTACTTCTATATGGGCTCAGATGTGGGCCACCACTATATCTACATATAGGGGTGTGTGTGTGTGTTGGATAGAATGCACTTGGAGTTTTAAAATTGAGTGATGCTATACAAATAATTGACTCACATTTTGGTCTTTTTGACAAAAGAAAAAAGGAAAAAATTTAGGAATCGATCCTTCTTTTGACTACAAAAATAGTAATTATGTTTTAAAATCCCTAATTATTACACCAAGACTCTTCGGAAAAAGGCTTATTGAAGTTAACTTCTACAAACAAGGCTTGTAGAAGTTATTTTTGATTGAGTCCCTATAGGTATAGATGCTCTCAACATCCCAAAGACTAGTTTAGTTGCCTTTTTTTAATTATGGTAGTTATATTATATAGATCTAAGCCATTCATCATATTTGGAATAAGTTACAGAGGTTAGAAATCAAATTGCACAACCATTAAATGCTTTTAAACTATGTTTCTTTGGGTTGGAAATCAAGATCATTCATTTCTATTTCAAACTTTTCATATATACAAAACAAGTGGCTAAGATTGTCCAAATGCAATGATCTCTTATAGTTTATTTAATATCTGAAGTTCATAATGAGTGGCTTAGATCTTCAAAAAAATACTATTGCAATTGTGTCTACTCCTTATATTAAGAGCATATATCATTTGGGATTCTTAAAATTTGAGTAGGGGCAATTTTCCCCTGATTCAACATTGTCTCTGCCCATAGATTGTCCCATTTGAGGGCCTAGTAGGATGCAAACTTTTAAAAAGGTAGAGATATGAACATGATTTAGTGGCAATGACCAATTGAGAATTTTGTATTCTTAGGTTGATTGGCTTGGTGGTCTTGACCCACTATTCAATCCCTAATTATGTTGGTCTTTTTGTTTTCATACGGGTATAGTTGACGCATTGATCGAAAATGGGAGATAGTATGGTGTTCATTTTGTGAAAGCATTTGATCCAACTTGGAGCTTCTCTTGAGGATAAACTCTTAGGAAAGAGTAGAACTACAGGGTCTGTAGGTAACAGAGCTAAAATAAAGGACCAATATTTCTGTTTAGATTATTGATTGAAGCTTTTCTACATTGAACTCAGATTGACACAAATGCATAGAACTTGCCAATTTGAAGGATGTTATCAGGTGTATTGAATGGTACAAATTTGAAGGAAGTACCCATTAGAACCCCTCCTAAAACGAGTGGGTCTATGGAAAGTGAAAAGTGATAATAAGAGGAAGGGTAATGCGCTAGCCTCAAGAAAAATGGCTTTAGGCCTGCATGCCTGTTGTGGTTGCAAATAGACATCCTCTTCCAATGTTTGCTGCTCTGTGAGTCCATTTACTAGTCTAGCTAATTATGACCATGAACCTTCGAGATAGGGCATACCTTTCCAGCAAACAAACGTCCCAAAAGCAAACATCTAGTAATCGCATCCCTACCTAGATTGGAGGGTCCAGTGCTCATCTCTACCTAGATGAGAGGCTTCTTACTAACTCATACAGAGCTTCATCAAATTACACTGGCTATACGAGAGCTGGATCCCACCAAGCTTTTATGTAAAACAAACTTCCAAGGATCGTAGTTGTTTACACTACAAGTTCTTTTGGGGATGTGGTTATACCCATCTTTCGTTAGTTTTCCATCCTTTATCTTATTATAGTTTGTCTATCTAGTATGGTTATTGGATTCATCACTCTCGTAAGTCTCTACAGTTAAATAAGTGCCCCGATTTATGTTTAGCTCCTTAATATTGTGTACAAGTAACCCTAACTCCCATTTCTCTATACGCAGTCCTTAAACTAGAGAATTTTGTTCATGGACGGCCTGCTAGATTGAGGGGGTTTATTTAACTACATATCTTGGGAGTTTCTGTTGGCATATCCTATGTGATATCTAAGATATGTGTTATATCTCTTGTGATATGCGAGATATGTGAAATATGTGCTGTGATTTGTGATATTTTTAACAATATTTGATATATGGTATGAGAGATATTTTGATATTTTTTTAATAAAAAATAATGCATCAACCAATCAGAATGCAATGATCCTCAACATGTAGGACCCACATTACATTTGCTACACTTTATCATTTGTATTCAAATATATCGTACATCTAGCTTTGTAAAAGTAATAATATTATATATTTGATTTTAGTTAGGTGTCTTATTATTAGTCTAAGATTTATTCATCCCCCTAATGAGATGGATTTAATTTTTAAAATCAGCTTTAGAATATACTAGATACTAATTTAGGTGCAAAATTCAAGGATAATCTGCCCCAAGGTTTTATTGCTTCTTCAGCATTGTCAATGGCAGGTAATAGAATCACCATATCATCATGGATTGTTATCTCTATGCCACATTGCCCCATGTATGCAATAGATGTGCACCATATTGTAACCTTTTGTGTTAAGGCTGTGTTTCTAACTCATCCCCAACTAAAACATATTTGGACCCCCTCACCCAAAAAGGTAACTCCCACTAAAACCTCATCCACAAAATTTTTCAAACTACCTCCCAAAAATTTTCTACTGTCTTCTTTTCAACTAAGATTGTACATTTTCCTTCACTTGTTCATAGTTATCCTTTCTCAATAGAAGAAACACCAAATTTGACGTCAAATGGGTGCTTAAAAATATGACAGAGGCTCCAAGGGTCAAAGATGGTAGAGGCTAGAACTACATAGATATGTTCTAATTTTCCTTAACTGAGGCAAAAGCTTCAATCTGATAAAAGAAATTGTCTAATTTTGTCTGCCCATGGCTTTTCACACTACCCCATAGTGTAAAGAAAATCTAATTGCCAAACCATAGTTAATCCACCTTTTCTTCTGCATCTCACAGTGAAGGTCTAGATAAAACAATACCACACATGTATGGATACACTATCCAAGACCTAAACAAAGATTTACGCAGATCATCATGATGTAAAGAGAGAAAACTTGCCATCTTTAAGAATGTCAAATATATTAATGCTTAAATTATTTACTACAAAAAATCAAGGTATTATTAGATAATAATTGGAGAAATTGAACAAGATGTCATTTGCCAAATCCAGGGAGCCTATCACATTTTCCATGTCATAAAAGTACATTACACTTAAGGGTCGAGAATCCATGTACTTCGACCATGACATGAAGCTTGCATTAGAAATAATTTATTCAAGAAAAAAAGAAACCATGTCAGTATAATAGGATGTGCACTGCAAAAGTGAAACTAATAACCACTGCCCTTAATTACACTTGGATTTATTTGCATATAAATAAGAGAAGAGAATGTAAATAATGCCTTAAGCAAACACATTGGCAAAATGGGCAGCTATTACACTAGTGCATCCTTTGAAGTGGTTAGCTTAGCCCCATAGAGCATTGGTAGTTAAGAAAAGTAATTATGTCAAAAGATAAGAAATATGTAACTATTCGTGTGACATGAACTCTCATTGTCTACCCATTCAAATGGGAGCTCTCTAAAATCACCACTCTAGATGTAGCCACTAAGGGTTAGATACATGAGATGCTACCAATATGTTACTTAGGTTTTCCTAACTGAAACAATGCACTAGATAAGTAGTATGTAGGAAGTCTCAAATTTTGAGGCCTAATTGACACAACCAAATCATAACTGGAAGCATCACAACAACTCTAATATTTTTAGAGGCTAAACAAGAATCTCTCATATAGTTTAAGCATTGCTAGGGGCTCACAAGTTTGTGTTAGTTCTAGCCATTTTCATATTGGCAATTAGAGTTTCCCCAACACTTCCCAATCCTTTCCTCTTGACCAATTTTACACCAAAGACCTGAGACAATAGTCTCAATCTGTCTTCATCTTCATCAACCTCACTAAGGTCCATCACTTGCTTCCTTGTGATCAAGCAATAAAGAAAAAGAAAACCAGGGGCCAACTTTTCCCCACCAACCCTTACTCAGAGAAGCACTAAGGAGGCAGGATCACTTGATATGGGATTAAATAGAACTAAAAAAGTACCAAATGACAAATCTAGGTCTTGAAATAGGTCATCCAAATCCATAGCATTCACCTTTTCTAAGAGAGTGAAGGTCCTCTTGCTAGCTATTTTTGATATGTTAGTAGCCTCTCTCAAGCCACTTAGAAAAGCACCATGCATTTGCTGGATACCTTTGATTTGTTACTTCTTCAACAAAGAAAACCCTCCCATTGCCCACAGTCTCTGCAAGCACATCATAACCATTCCCAGCAGCCCCAACTACCACATGTGAGTGAAACCCATATGTGAATTGGTCTCTCCCCCAACAAGTGTAAACGACCTGAACCAGATTAGGAACTTCAATGCCTTTGGGAGTAAAATTTCCTCTTAATATCTCCAAAACCCTCTATATAGTTTCAAATGGAGACATCATCTCAAATTTAATGGCAGATTCCCCTACCACAAGAGCTATTAGAAGCGGTCCTCTTGACATAGAAGAATAGTTATAGAACAAGAAGAACTCCCCTCGCCGACTTGAGTCCTTCATCAAATGTTCAAAAGTATCAATTCCCCCATCAAGATAATCTTAAGGAAACAACATGTCAACTTCATTTAGAACTCCAAAACCCAATCTCTCAATAGCATCTTGCTTCTCTTTAGGCAGATCAAGATAAAATTGAATTGACCTTCTATAACACCTTAGGTTTTTCTAACATTTTTATATAATAATAAATTAGTAGAAATAAATTGTAATGACTCCAATTTTATAATATTGAAATTCCAAGTTAAGTAATGAAAAGATCAGTTTTTAAAGATAAGGGCATTTTAGTCATTTCACTATTCACCTTGACTGAACCTAGGGATTTGGTCCTAAAAATGGTTCCATTAGATGCGTCTCAGAAAAAGGAATCCAACAAGACCAAAATCACCCAAAACAGAGTTAAAATGAGCAAGTTATGGCCCTTTGAAGTTCAGGGGCAAAACTGTAAATTTTACAAAAAACGGTTTAACCTGCAAAACACAGGGGCCCGTTTTGATACGGGCACCCCTTCATCTTCAACCTCTAGAGGGTTCTAGAATGGCGGTGATTGGAGGAGAAATCACCGCCATTCAAAGGTGGTGAGAGCCCCCTCCAGAACCCTCTCTTAGCTCTATAAATAGAGCTCTTGGGCGCCTTTAATGGCAGCCCAAAACGTTGAAGAAAAACCAGTCGTGGAGCAGTGACCTAGAGGGAAAAACAAGGAGAAAAACCCGGCAACAAGTCAGGTACGTCCGAGATCGCTCAAAACCCATCTCCACCATAGTCCCAGGAATGATTTCCCTAGGTTTTTGCATGAAAAACCATGCAAAACGGAGCCCAGGAGAGCCACCAAGGACCCAGGGACGTCCCCTGGGTCGCACTGGTTCGACAGGGGTTGAACCAGGGTGTCCTGAGGATGCCCCGGTTCCCCAACGAGCGAGACGTTCCAGTCAGAACATCTCACATCGACTTCTGTTTGAAAAACCAAACAAGCGCGTCTAGGGACGCACCCACAAAAGAGAGGAGTGGCGGGAAAACCCGGCGCGTCTGCAGACGCGCCCGCTGCAGACGCGCAGTGCACTAGCTGTGCGTCATTTTTTTTGGTTCCTTAAGGAAGCTGGGGCGCACGTAGCAGACGCGCAGCGCCCTAGCATTCTGTCTTTTTATTTTTAAGACTCCTATGTACATACGACACTAAAATTCTTATAACTTGAGATTTAGAGCTCCGATTGAGGCGCCGCAAAAGGCGTTGTGTCCGTGTCAATGGTGCAGATACATCCAAACTATAAAATCCATGATCAAGGCCCAAGCAAAGGTGGTCATGATAGTTAGAATAGGATGGTGGCGCGTGACCACTAGAACTTTGGAAAACTGAGGACACCAAGGCCCAATTAGGACCTTAGGACACCCATAGGCATAGGGATGGACCCCTAATGCCTAATTAATAAGACCAATTACTCTAAAACCCATAAAAGATAGGCCAAACTAACCTTGATTCCCCAAACCATGATCAGGAGCGTCCGAGGACAAAAGGGTTAGCGCAACCTAGCCAGGTAGGTGCTCTATCACTATTAGATTCTTTTAAAAGAACTATTATTGTTTTGAGAACATATGTTTTAAATATATGACTTGATTTGCATGACTTAATTCAGCATGCATGATAAATGCTTTGTACATAGCCATGTTTTGTAAATGATTGCATATACATTATGCACATATATGTTTTGCAAACAAGTGCATGCATGTCCTTGAGGGTTGCCAAAAGATGCTGGAGTGCCGAGGGCCAGGCAATTGTGAGGGACCCAAAGAGGACAGGTTTTAAAAAGAGGTTTTAGCTTATTAAATCTTATGTGATTTGAGCAAGTAAGCCTGTGGGTGCTATGCCGAGGGGTCTGGGTTGGCCACCCGGCCTCTACCACTATTAGGTGGATGGGTACTACGCCCAAAAAGAGGCAAGTCCCTACGTCGATTGCATGTGATACAGGGGGCTACCACTGGTGTCACGGCACTAGGTCGACGTGTCATAGGCCCCGTGGAGGCTATGACCGAGTGTCCTTAGGTACCCGAGGACCACACGGCGAGGAGGTTGTGGGCATAGTGGACCCTATGGTTTGATGATTTATGTGCATTGCATATGGCATGATATGAGGTTGGTCGACCATACCATACTAGAGATCAATGAGTTGGACTCCATGAAGCATCTATTGCATATCATGATGTTATCATATATATGTATATGATACTTTCAATTTTGGATTATGTGATCCTTTAAGTCATTAGTATTTCAGTTTGATAACGGATTCTTATACTGATATTGAGCTTGAGTATTTAGACATGCACATGTTTTGAATGAGCATATGATTTTAAAACATCTCATGCATTATAAAACTAGTAGTGATAGGCTCCTACTAAGTATAGTATATACTCACCCAATCCTCAACATTTTTTAGATACCAAGTAAATACTTAAGAGCCAAGGAACGCTTGTGCTAGGAACCATCTAGACTAAGTACAAGTAAGTAAAACCCCTACCTTATCTTTCAACGTTACTTGATTGTAGTTACTCTCTAATAGTCAAATTTGTGACTAACACTTTCTTGGGAATAATATTGATTAAAAAACTTTGCCATGTCTAAATAATTTGAGAATGTGTTTTGACACTCAGGGTTTTTATGAAAGATTGTTTTCCAAACGAAAAAGATTTTCATGCATCTCATACTTATAAAACAAGAGATCTCGCCTTTTTTATCAAAATTGCATCATATAAAAACCCGGGTCGTGACAGTTACATATTTATCTCTTTCTCTCTTTTCTTCAATATCCATTTGGTCTACCTAGATCAATGTCTCTATATGCATTGTTGCATATATTTGATACTTCATTTATTTCTTTAAGCAACATATATGATAAACTAATGCTTCTCAAAAATTCTGAACTGTCTTAAGATTATTGAAATCCTCAATTGCCTTATAGCCTCGATAAAATTCATACAATGTCTTAATAATGGCATTGACGTTTTGGTCATGCTATACTTTTATGTTAGGATCGATCTATTATTCACAGATCTATCATCTCTGATGTTATTGTCAAAATCTTTTGGCAACACTGTCGAATATAGTTCCTTATCTTATTCGTGTTATATTCCTCATAATATGTCACTTGTATACATCTTCTGATTTGCTCCATAATACTCAAGTAGTTATTATTTGATATCACTTCACTTTTCATGACACTTCAATTAAGTCTTTCAAGATTCATACCTTTGTGATCTGGTACGAGTCACAGTTATCCCCTAGTATCATCTTGTATGATTATCCCTATTATCATCAAAATTTTCTCAAAGTCTGTCTTTTACATCCCCTATCAAACTCATATCACATCCCTTGTGCTAGTGTACTCATATTCTAATATCCTTTATGATGGTAAGATAGTTATCTAGGTTCTTCGATGTTCTCATCTTTGATGAGATTACTTTATTGCAGGTCAACACTATCTACTAACAGGTCTATTAATCATCTTCATTTATTCATTCTCATCATAATATGATCCTTATATGAGATTTCATCTTTGCACCACTGCACAACAATTCTTATTTCCTATGATTTTGATAGGATTCAAGCAATCCAATATCTAAGTATTTGCTAGGACTATCTCCTTTTTCACCTATGTGTTTATGGTGAAATGCCTTGGGCATTAATATTGTAATCTTCAAATAGAAGTAGTCATCTCTACTACTTCAATTTTTTCTTCTTCTTCTTGATTTTCTCTATTATCTATAACCCTTGGACATGCTGGACTAGCTGTGAAAGGATAAATCTTGGGCTCTGATACCAACTGTGACAACCCGAGTTTTTTCATGCATTTTTTTAAATGCAATATCTAATTCCTAAGGCGGGATGCATCCCTATTTGAAAACCAATGCAATGAAAACCATGCAATGCAGCAGAAAATCCTTGGTTTTAAACCCATTTTTGAAAACCCCGAGTGTCATTTGCCATCACAATAACCAAAGTAGTTTTTGAAAAGCTTCAAAAATCATAAGTGTTTTTCCCCAGATCTATCCAGTCACAGCACACAGCCCAACTGTAATCAAATACAAGTACATGTCCAAAGGGTTGAGAATTTACTTACATGTATAATTTTTTCCTTTTTGATTCACTTGCACGTAGCACTAACATAGATGTCCTCTACTCGTGGATGGAATTATCCTGAAAAATGTTAAGGATAGGGTGAGTATATACTATACTCAATGGGAGTCTATCACTACTAATTTTATAATGCATGCGATGTTTTAAAATCAGATGCTCTTTCCAAAACATGTGCATGTCTAAATACTCAAGTTCAATATCGATATAAAAATCCGTTGTCAAACTGAAATACTAACGATTTAAAGGATCACATAGTCCAAAATCGAAAGTATCATATACATGTATATCATAACATTATGATATGCATAAGATGCTTCATTGAATCCAACTCATGAATCTCTACTATGGTATGGTCGACCAACCTCATATCATGCCATATGTAATGTAAATACGTCCATAAACCATAGGGTCCAACTATGCCCACGACCTCCTCGCCGTGTGGTCCCCGAGTACCTGAGGACACTCAGTCATAGCCTCCATGGAGCCTATGACACGTCGACCCAGTGCCGTGACACCAGTGGTAGCCCCCTATACCACATGCAGTCGATGTAGGGACGTTACCTCTTTCTGGGTGTGGTACCCATCCACCTAATAGTGGTAGAGGCTGAGTGGCCAACCCAAACTCCTAGGCATAGCACCCACGAGCTTTCTAGCCCAAATCATGTACGATCAAATAAGCCAAAAACCTCAATTCAAAACATGTCCTCTTTTGGTCCCTCACAACTGCCTGGCCCTTGGCACTCCAGCGTCTTTTGGTAACCCTCAAGGACACGCAACTTTTACAAGAACTTAATGCTCATAGATCATGCAATGTATGCAATAGTTTGCATAGTGTATATACAAAACATGTCTATGCATAAAGCATTTGTCACATGCATGCTAAACAAGTCATATACTTAAATCATGTATTTGCAAAACAACCATAGTTCTTTTAAAAGAATCTAGTAGTGATAGAGCACCTACCTGACTAGGTTGCGCTAGCCCCTTTTTCCTTGTACGCTCTTGAACATGGTTTGGGGACTCAAGGTTAGTTTGGCCCATCTTTTATGGGTTTTAGAGTAGTTGGTCTTATTACTTAGGCATTAGGGGTCCATCCCTATGCCTATGGGTGTCCTAAGGTCCTAATTGGGCCTTGGTATCATTAGTTTTCCAAAGGTCTAGCGGCCACGTGCCACCATCCTATTCTAAGGTTCATGCCCACCTTTGATTGGGCCTTGATCAGGAATTTTATAGTTTGGGTGTGTCCGCATTATCGACACAGACACAATTCCTTTTACGGCGCCTCAATCGGAGCTCTAGATCTCAAGTTATAAGCATTTTAGTGTCACACGTACATAAGCCTTTAAAGGTAAAAATACAGAATGCTAGTGTGCTGCGCGCCAGCGGCATGTGCACCGGCTTCCTTAAGAAACGAGAAAACTCGCATCGCTAGCGCGCTGTGCGTCTGCGGCGTGCTCCTCAGTGGGCGCATCTGCAGACGTGCTGAACTTCCCGCCCGTCTCTCTCTTTTGCGGGCGCGTCCCTAGATGAGCCTGTTTGGTTTTTCAAATGGAAACAATGTGTTACGTTCCGACTGGAACGTTCCGTTCGTTTGGGGGACCGGGGCATCTTCAGGACACCCTGGTTTGACCCTGTAGAACCAGTGCGGCCCAGAGAACGTCCTGGGTCCTTGGTGACTCTCCAGGGCTCCATTTTGCATGGTTTTTCATGCAAAAACCTAGGGAAATTGATCTTAGAACTATTGTGAAGATGGGTTTTGAGGGATCTTGGGCATACCTGGCTCGTTGCTGGGATTTTCTCCTTGTTTCCCCTCTAGGTCACTCCTCCACAACGGTTTTCCTTCAACCTTTTGGGCTTCCATTAGAGGCGCCCAATAGCACTATTTATAGAGCTATGAGAGGGTTCTTGAGGGGGCTCTCACCGCCTTTGAATGGCGGTGGAGAAACCTCTAGAATAGCAATGATTTCTCCTCCAATCACAGCCATTCTAGAACCCTCTAGAGGTTGAAGATGAAGGGTGCCCGTATCAAAACGGGCCCCTGTGTTTTGCAGGCTAAATCTGTTTTTTAATAAAAATTACATTTTTGCCCCTGAACTTCAAAGGGCCATAACTTGCTCATTTTAACTCTGTTTTGGGTTATTTTGGTCTTGTTGGATTCCTTTTTCTAATATACACCTAATGGTATCATTTTCAGGATCAAAGTTTTGGGTTCAGTCAAGGTGAATAGTGAAATGACCAAAATGCCCTTATCTTCAAAAACTGAACTTTTCATTGCTATCTTGGGATTCTAATATTACAAAATTGGAGTCATTACACTAAGACAACCCATTTCCTTCCTATATGCCATACCCAATCCACTGACAGCCTATCTCAGCTATACATTAAAGAGATAATGAGTTTACATGGCATACCCCTTAGTATCACTTCAGATAGGGATAGTCGTTTCACTTCACAACTCTGGAAGTCCGTTCAAAAATCCTTAGGATCTTCGTTGAGCTTTAGCACAGCCTTCCATCCACAGATCGATGGACAGTCAGAGCGCACAATCCAGATAGTCAAAGATATGCTGTGAGCTTGTGCCCTTGATTGGAAGCAGAGTTGGGATGAAAACCTACCGCTAGTAGAGTTTGCGTACAACAATAGCTTTCAGTCAAGCATTGGCATGGCTCCGTACGAGGCGCTCTATGGGAGACTTTGTCGATCACCCACCAGTTGGAGTGGAGTTGGAGAGTCCAGGGTGCTCCAGTCCGAGCTGGTGGAGCAATGCGCCGAGAAGGTCAAACTCATAAGGAAACGCCTCCTCACAGCTCAAAGCTGGCAAAAGAGCTATGCTGATCGAAGGAGGAGACCATTAGAATTCGACATAGGAGAGCACGTTTTCTTGAAGATATCTCCCACTAAAGGAGTTATGCAGTTCAGTATCAAAGGCAAGCTTAGTCCGCGTTACATAGGACCTTTTGAAAACCTGGAGAAAGTGGGAAAAGTGGCCTACAGGATCGCACTACCCCCTCAACTATCTGAAGTGCATAACATATTCCATATATCTATGCTAAGGAGGTACGTGCCTGACCCTGCTCATGTCATCAACCAGGTACCCATAGAGTTGACAGAGGATCTCAAGCTAGAGACGAAACCAATTGAGATTCTGGATTGTAAGAGTAAGAAGCTGCAGAACAAAGACATATACTTAGTCAAAGTTTTGTGGAGAAATGTGCACATGGAAGAAGAGACTTGGGAACCGGAGTCCAAAATGCAAGAAAAGTACCCCGAGATCTTTTGACTGTATATATTGTAGAATTTCGGGGGCAAAATTCCCCTAAGGGGGTAAGAATGTAATGACTCCATTTTTGTAACATTGAAATCCCAAGTTGGTAATGAAAAGTTCACTTTTTGGAGATAAGGGTATTTTGGTCATTTCACTATTCACCCTGACTAGACCTAGAAATTTGGTTCTAAGAATGGTACCTCTAGGTGCATCTCAGAAAAAGGAATCCAACAAGACCATAATCACCCAAAACGGAGTTAAAATGAGCAAGTTATGGCCCTTTGAAGTTTAAGGGCAAAATTGTAATTTAATTTCAAAACGGATTTGGCCTAAGAAAACAGGGACCCGTTTTGATACGGGCACCCCTCTTCTTCCCAAACCTACTGGAGGGTTCTAGAATGGCGGTGTGCAGGGGAGAAACCACCACCATTCTGGAGGTTTCTCCACCGCCATTCCATGGCAGTAGAACCCCCCTCTAGAACCCTTTGAAAGCTCTATAAATAGAGCTCTTGGGCGCCTCCAATGGCAGCCCAAAATCTTGGGAAAAACCCATCATGGAGAAGCAGGCAAGAGGAGAAAATGTGGAAAAAACCCAGCCACGAACCAAGTATGCCTTAAACCATTCCAAACCCATCTCCCCCTTAGTCTTAGGATGAGTTTCCCTAAGTTTTTGCATGAGAAACCATGCAAAATGGGGCTCTAGGGAGCCACAACGGACCCAGGGAAGGTGCCTGGGGCGTACTGGTTCGACAGGGCCGAACTAGGGCGTCCCGAGGAAGCCCCAGTCACCACAGGATGGAAACGTGTTGACCGTGTTAGAGAGAAACCAGTGAGCGCGTCCGTGGATGCGCCAGCAAACGAAAAGATGGGCGAAAGCCTAGTGCGTCTGCAGGCATGCCTAGTGGGGCATGCACCGCTGATCCAGGACGTGTTAGCATCTCGGGCTTCCACCTCGTATGGGCCTTCGATGTACTCTTGATATTAAAATGCCCATAACTTGAGTTCTAGGGCTCCGATTGAGGCACTGCGAGAAGCGTTGTGTCCGTATCGATGGCGCGGACACATCCAAATCATAAAATACCTTATCAAGGCCCTATATAAGGTGGGCATGACCCTTAAACTATGATAGTGGCGCGGGGCCACTAAACCTTTGCAAACCTGACGATACCAAGGCCCAGTTAGGGACCATAGGAGGACCTTAGGCATTAGAATGAACTCTTAATGCCTAAGTAGTAAGGTAAACTATTCTAGAACTTATAGAAATAGGCGAAGCTAACCTTTTTCCCCTAAACCATGTCTAGGAACGTACGAGGACAAGGGGACTAGCGCAATCAAACCAGGTAGGTGCTCTATCGCTACTAGACTTTTAAAAAGAACCCATGATTGCTTTGAGAATGCATGTTTTAAGTTACATGACTTGTTTAGCATGAATTGATTTCATAAATGAATTTAGCATGCATATGACAAATACATTATACATAGACATGTTTTGCAAACGATTGCATAAATTGCATGATTTGTGATTATTGAGTCTTGAAAAATTGCATATCCTTGAGGGTTACCAAAAGACGCTAGAGTGCCCAAAAGATGCTGGGTAGGCAGTTGTGAGGGACCC
Source organism: Warburgia ugandensis (assembly GCA_035236585.1). Taxonomy (NCBI): domain Eukaryota; kingdom Viridiplantae; phylum Streptophyta; class Magnoliopsida; order Canellales; family Canellaceae; genus Warburgia; species Warburgia ugandensis. The sequence continues at coordinate 53,412,228 of CP141133.1, read as the reverse complement.
AAAGAGGACAGGTTTTGAAAAATAGGTTTTTGCATTCTTGATCGTATATGATTTGGGCTAGTAAGCTCGTGGGGGCTATGCTGAGAGGTCTAGGGTGGCCTCCCAGCCTTTACCACTATTAGGTGGAAAGGGTACCACGCCAAAAAGGCATGTCCTTACTTCGACTGCATGTGGTGCAGAGAACTACCACTGGTGTCACGGCACTAGGTCGAAGTGTCATATGCCTCGTGGAGGCTATGGCCTCGTGTCCCCAAGTACCCAGGGACCACACGGCATGAGGTCGTGGGCATAGTGTGCCTATGTTTTAGAGGATTTACTTGCATTGCATATGACATGACATGAGGATGGTCAACCATACCATATATCCATGAGTTGGATTCAGTTGAGCATCTTATGCATATCATTATGTTTATGATATCTATGTTACTTTCAACTTGGATTGTGCGATTCTTTATGTCATCAATATTCTAATTTGACAATGGTTTGTAATATCAATATTGAACATGAGTGATCAAACATGCACATGTTTTAAAGGACATATGATTTTAAAACATAGCATGTATTATAAAACTAGTAGCAATAGACTCCTACTGAGTATAGTGTATACTCACCCAATCCTTAACATTTTTCACACACAAGTAAACACTTAAGGACAGGATACGCCCGTGATAGAAGACACCCAAATTAAGTACAAGTAAATAAACCTCTACCTTATCTTTTAGTGAATGTTACTTGATTGTAGTTACTCTCTGTAGCTGGGGCTATGACTAACACTTTCTTGGGAATAGAGTTGATTTAAAACTATGCCATGGCTATATGATTTGAAAATGCATGTGGACACTCAGGGTTTTATACAAAAGATTGTTTTTCATAACAAAATATTTTCATGCATTTCATATTTCTAAAACAAGAGATCTCGCTTTTATGAAATTTGCATCATATAAAACCCGGGTCGTCACAATTTTATGCACAAATATGCATGTTTATACAAAAAGGAATCACTGATATTTTGCATAAAAAGCTCCTTGAATTATATTGCCTACCGTGTTTTTAAAATAGTAGTATCAGATCACCTACTGAGTATGAGAAATACTCGCCCTAATATATTATTTTTACAGATTAGCTCCACCTAGAATTTGAAGAAGCATCAGAAAATGTTAGTGCTATGATTAAGTGAATGAAGAGAAGACAAGCATGAATTTAAGTAAACACTCTACCTTTTGGACATGTACTTGTACTTATTATAGTTGGGCTGTGAGCTGTGATTGGATAGACTTGGGAAGACATTTTTTATTTTTGTAAGTTTCCAAACTACCTTATTCATCTTGAAAGCAAATAACACTCGGGGTTTTCAAAATGAATTTAAAATAAAAGATTTTTCGCTGCATTGCATTGTTTTTCAAAAAGTGTTTTCAAATAGGGATTGATCCCGCCCTAAGAATTAGATATTGCATTTAAAAATGCATGTGAAAACTTGGGTCACCACAGTTGGTATCAGAACTCAGTTTTATCCTTTCACAGTCAAGTCCTACATGTCCAAAAGTCATATACAATGAAAATAATTAAGAAAAAGGTAGTTTAACCACATAAATATGTACACCATAAATAAATACGTGAAAGGGGGTTTGATTTAACAAATAATTAGGCATTGGATAGTGCAAATCCTATCCAAAATCTAGTCTAAATGACTTAGGGGATAAGAATTGTTGCGTAATGGTGTAGACAAGGAAGCTAGTATATAAGAACCAAGTTATGATTAGAGTACAAGATGATACTACTGGAATCCTTAGTAGATGACGCTGACTTGTACTAGATCAATCAAAGGTGGGAATTCTGAAAAACTTGACTCAATTCTGGATGAATTAATGGGAACTTAGGAAAATCAAATGGCTATCTTACAATAATAGAGAAGATCAAAATATGAGCGAAGATTAGAAAATATAATGATGGATATATTATCAAGAGAAATGCAACATGAGTATGATAAGGGAATATAAAAGAATGCAATTGAGGAGAATGACAAATAATTTGAGTATAACAGAGTTATTAGAAGATTTTAATGCTAAATCTTATGATAGATTAATCATAGCATAAACTTATAAGGAAAGGATAGTATGACACAAACTATCAAGGCAATTGTTAAGACACTGTATGATTGCGATGATATTAGAAAAGCTTAACATTTCCTGAAAGTTCTTAGTCTATCATATCTATTGATCAAAAGGATGGATGTAGTATCGATTGTATACAACAAATCAAATGGAGACATTGATCTCGGTAGACAAAAGGAGAATGGTGACTCAAGAATAAGAGGGAGATATGTAACTACAAGTATGTAATGGATGTTGTACCATCAAAAATAAGAAGACCATAAGTTATGGAGGTAAGGAAAGAGAAGTGAAGAACCAAAGGTCCTTCATCTCGAGTTGTATTGTCAAATTGAAAGATGAGACATTCAAAATTGAAGGTCTAATAGTAGTCGAGTTGGTGGTTTTATTGTGGGCGAGTATAATAGAGATAAAGCAAATGAAAAATACAGTCTCTGAGTAAGGTATCGAAATTAAGGACAGTGTATTGTGAGAAATTTCCCAAGAAGAATTGAGATCAACTAGAAATTAAATTCTAAAATTGGTTTGATACTTATATCAATTGTTGAAGTTAGAATTTTATTAGATCCATTATTTTGTGAGGAAACACCAGTGGTTATAGTCCACAACGAGGAGAAGTTAATAATACCTTACATTGTCATTATGTGGTGAAGATTATAGGGAAAATAAATAAGCAAGGATAGTGACTTGTCCAATCGATCTTCATCAACTAGAGTATCATCAAAGATCAACTTTAGGTGCTGATATCATAAAGGAGAATTGGAAGAGCAAGTATTTTGAAGACATTAATTAGCCATAAAATAAAGTGTCGTTATCTTTAGAATATTGTTGATTGAACTAAGGTATTTACTGAGGATCTAGAAGTACAACCGAGGTAGAAGTAAATGAGAAATAATCTAGAACAATGATAAAGATTACAGATAATCCTAGACCTTGATCAATGCTATGACAAGTGGTAGAGGTCACTTTGGGGTTTGAAAGATGTTGCTAACTTGGATTGACAAGAAAATCAGTTAAGCACTAATCACTTTAAAGACCTTTGAGCTAGTACTCTATAAATTTGGGAAAGGACATAAAAATGATAGAACAGAATCTTTGTCTATGTCTAAGAAAATTCTCTATACTTACCTGTGTGTATATGACAGCTATGGGATGATTATTTTTGCAAGATAAAATTTGAGACATTGAGAGAATCACTACTTATGATGATAACTCCTGATAAGTAAGACTTAATGATTGATAACAAAGCCTTGGTAAATGATTGAACAATATATCGATATCGGACATGGAAGAAGAAGAGTTAAGATACCTGTCACACTATATAACATCTGATGTTTAATTGCCTTTAACAAAAGAGTATTTGTTATATCTACGTCTCAAGTGCAGAGATCAACTGAAGAAAATAAATAGAAGTAATTTTTAGGATTAACTTTACTGGATTAAGTATAGAACTTTTGGTCAAGAATATCCCAAAGAAGATCATCCAGTAAGGAAAAATTTTAAAGGATTATGGTAAGGGATTCAACCATAAGTGTAATGCCTCAAATTTTGAAGCTATTTTGTAAAAAGGGGATAACTTTGAAAGTCAATATATATGTTTAGATATTTAATATTAATAAAAATATAAAACGAAATCCAACGCCTCAAAGAATACCAAAAATGGAGCTCGTATGAAGAAGTTATAGGCGTTTAAAGATTGAGGGCATATATGTAATTTGAGTATAAAGCAAAGGGGACCCAAAAACACAGGGCCTCATTTTGATAATGGCACCCCCATCTTCTTCCTCCTCCAGTCACAGCCATTCCCGATCCTTCCAAAACTGCCTCTGTAGGGCGGTGCTGGAAAGGATGGTGGCACCGCCATGGGATGGCACCGCCTTCCCTCTCCTATAAATTTCCCCCACTCCCCCTTCTCCATCATAGTATACCTGGCGCAAATCCAATTCATTACTGGCTCCAGCAAGGAGGGTTTTGAGCAAACGTTCTAGGTGTGTGACGGCTCCACAGTGGATTCCCAAGTACATCCTCCTCCCCATCCTATTCCTCTTTTCTTCCCCTTTTGTTTTCTCCCAGAATCCGGCTGGATCTAGTGATTCCCGGCCGGAGAACACCTTGGGGAAGAAGGGTTCATTCCGGAACCCTCAACCCGACGACCAGGGTTCCTACAGGGAGCCGATCCCACTGTTAATGGGCACCATTCTAGGATGTCTAGGTCGGTCCTCATCCTCCCCTCTCTTCCCAACCCAGATCCCCACCGGATCTGTATTTTTCAGACAGAAAATGATGGAGGGAAACCCGACTCGATGGGTCTGTCAACCCATCGAGCCAGACGAGTCCCAGGGATGCTGTGCACAACATGCGCCTTGCACATGGTCCCTGGGATGCACTTCGGGCGCATGATTTGGGGCACGAGTCCTGGCTCGACCAGGATGCACAGGGTGCCCTAGGAGCCCGGCTCGACCAAGATGCACAGGGTGCCCAGCTCGACCAGGACGCACGGGGTACCCTGGGAGCCTAAAGACTCCATGTTGCCTTGAACATGTGTCCACATAGTTCAGAACGCACATTGTAGCGTCGCTCGGGTGTGCGCCCATGTGCGACCGTGGTTGCAGTTCGACAGGGATGCGCTTACGTCCTGGGAACCACAACACGCGGGTCTACATGGACAATTTTGGTTCGTCCATTGTTGCTTAATGCTCAGAACGCGATTACGGAGCCTACGTAACTCAGATGGATTGTCTGAAAGAACCGTTGCATCCGTAATTTCGACACAGACCCAATATACAATAATATTTAGGAGAAAGAGACTATTTAAGGAGAATGTAGCCTAAAAACCTAGAGATCTTATGAATCTATAAGATCAACTATTTACCAGACCTCAAGAATCAATCTAAGAGAGGCCTTAGGACATTCTTAGTCCAAGATTGGACTAAGAATTACATAAATCAACTCCTAGAAAATCTAAATCATATAGATCTAGTCGTTAAATGGTGAATCTAGAAATCATGATTAGATTTCATGTTTAAATGATATACAGGACCCCATAAAGGTACTCTAAGACTCGACTGAAGGAGGGACATAAGCTAAGTGATGACAATCGAGGTAGGTAGTCTAATACTGCTATGTTTTTATGCATTTCCAAATATACTTGGTTTGTAGGTCATCTGATACTGCTACATTTTTAATGCATGTACAAATGTATTTGAATTATAGGCAATCTGATACGGCTACGTTTTAGTGCATTTCCAAACATAATTGATTTGTAGTTAGTCTTATACTACTTAGTTTTTAAATGCATACCAAAATCTAAGTGATTTACTTGCCTTTATGATGCTTTTGAAATATGATATTCTTATACGAGCATAAGAAATTGTTTGCATGATTTATAGCATTGAAGCACTTGAACCTATCATTGCATATAGTATGCTTTTATGATGCTCTTATACAAGCATGTTTTGAGAAGTGTAGCCTTGGCCGATGAGGGTGAGCTGATGAGGGTAGGCCGATGAGGGCAGGCCAGAGAGAGCTGACAGGCTTCTAGGCTGTCAGGCTTCTAAGCTGTTAGGCTTCTAGGCAGGATTATGACTTTGAATACGATACTAGCATGAGCAGTTTTATGCATTGCATGCATGTTTTGCAAATGATTGCATAAATTGCATTATGTACGATGAATAAGTGCATAAATTGCATGATTTGTGATTATTGAGATTCAATTAAATGCATAACCTTGAGGGTTACCAAAAGACACTGGAGTGCCCAAAAGACGCTGGTGAGGCAATGTGAGGGCCAGGTAGTGTGAGGAACCCAAAGAGGATATGATTTTTATATTTTACGGGTTGATAGGCCCGGTGGGCACTATGCTGAGAGGAGGTACGGGTTTGGTGTCCCGGCCTCTACCACCAAAAAGGGTGGATGGTATCACTGCCAAAAAGGCATTGTCCCTTCCCTGACTGCTGTGGTAAAGAGGGACAACCACTAGAGGTGTTCACGGCACCCTTTTGGGGACATCCGTAGTCACTGTGGAGGCTATGATAGATTCCAGTTGTATGCTGAGTATGAGCGTAGTGGCCTTATGATTTCAGTGTGATTAATATGCATATAGCATTGAGATGTTCGTATACAAGTACTTGTGACCAGTTAGCATGACGTGTACACCGAGAGACTCATGTGCATGATACTAGCATCTGCTTGCATGATGACTAATTTAAGAGTTTCATAATTATTATATTTGACTCGCTGGTTTGATGCATTTGTTGAGATCTTCGTATATGGATCTATTGATTTCTATTTTATGGTTTTTAGTCATATTTAGATGACATGATTTGCGTATGGATTCCATTAATGAAATTGCATCAATAAGCTTATGCTTTATGCACAAAATATGCATGATGTTTTATATGGAAAACCTCTTCTAAAACCATGCATGGTGCATGCCGTGTTTTCAAAATAGTAGCATCAGATCACCTACTGAGTATGAAAAATACTCAACCCAATCCATTATTTTTCAGATAAAATGAAGTACAACTAGAAGGGACACCAGAAAATGCTAGGGCCGCAATCAAGAAAGCACAGGTAAGATTCATAGCAACCCTTTTTGTATTTGGTGTAAACTTGGTTATAAGTGCTTATTTGTGACTTGGGCTATGATTAACAATCTTGGGGTTAGTAGTTATTCATTTATATGTTTTGTCAAAGTTTTTCCAAAAGGTGCCATGGCCTTATGCATTTTTCATTCACTGTGTTTTGTTAATGACACTCGGGGTTTTTACACAAAAGGTTTACTTAAAAAGGAAAAATTTCTTTGTATTCTTTTGCATAAATTATTTTAAAATAGAGATCGATCTAACTATTTATTATAAAACCTGCATCCTAAAAACCTAGGTCATCACAATAAGAGACTTTTGACAAGGGTATGAATAATAAGAGACCTTTGACATGAGTATGAATATGGATAAACATCTTAATGAAAATTTTATGTGAATAGTGAGATAGGCCTCTAAACGAGAACATTTGATCTATGAAGATAAATTCACCATAAATTGTTGATAGTTAGGAGGTTTTAATTGCAGTATGTATTAGTATCATTAAAAGATGATGCTACTTAAATTATTTTCATGGTTTTATGTTAAATGAAAACATTGGTTGAAGAAGCACATCACATATAAGAGGTAAAAATCAATTGGAACATGAAGTTTGGAGGCTAGTGGTTAAACACCTTTCCAACTAAAGGAGTGGGTATGAAGAAAACTCTTAGCATTGATATTAGAAAATGAGAAGTGATAATGTATCAATTATTGAAGTTTCTTGAAGAACACATAAGCCCAGTGAGGCATAACAAGAAAAGAATATAAACTTTTGGGACTCTTACTAGCAAGGTACAGTCAACACTCACGGCAGAGACTCTAATAATAAGTCATTTAATGGGAGACAAAAGACAAAGGAGACTATCCTCTACTATTCAAGATGAAAGACAAGAAATAAGATGATATAGTATCAAAGTAGTTGAGAGCAATTTTTACATAATTAGAGTATGGTCATCTAAGGATTTATCAATTAGATAAACTCTATAGTAACGAGATGAACCACAATTTGAAACCAGTATTGACAAAGGAGCAAATAAAGAAGGCAGTATTAGGGTACGCAGTGAAAGTGGCTCTTGAATGCGTAAAGCAAGCTAAACTGTAGTTATATTTAAGGCCTTTATGGAAGGCATTATGAAGAAGAGGATGATAAATTGAGGATGTGCCTAGATTTTATTGTAAGGTAACATGAAGATAATTTCAAGGACAACATTTCTTTACTTATTAACTCAATTGAGGTATATATGGGATGAAGCAAAGAAATTCCCTTAGTCAGAGTCCTAAGGGAGAATGCATTCATTAAGAGGCTGTCTAGGAGATAAATAACTTTAACCTGAAGATACTAATTTGTGGAATTTTGAGGACTAAATTCTTTGAAGGGGGTAATGATGTAATGACTCAAACATGTTACGCTATTTTTGCATCACTTTTACTAAAGTAATAGAAATTGATTAAATTATAAGATTATATATAAAATTAACTATATTAAATGTTCTATTTTAATTAAAATATGAAACAAAGGAATTTGTGAGAAAAATGAGCATCAGTAGATTCTACGCTCGAAATGGAATCCAACGCTTGAAAGAACATCGAAAACGGAGTTTGTATGGCCGAGTTATGGACATTTAAAGATGAAGGGCATTTTTGTAAAATGTATTTAAAAACAAGAAGGACTGAAATCGCTAGGGTTGTTTTGATAACAACACCCCTAGTCGTCCCCTACCTCCCACCAACTTCCAGCACCTCCTCTGCAAGGCGGCGCTAGAAGAAATGGTGGCACTGCCATTGGGCAGCACCGCTTTCACCAGCTTTAAAAAGCCCGATCATCCATGTCTCCTTCTCTAAAAACTACTCAAGCTAGGGTTCTGGCAGAAGAAAAACATGGGGAAATTGACATCGGTAAAAAGGGGGAGCCATCTCAAGTTGCCCAGGTAAGATCCCATCCCCTCTCAGGTTTTTCCCTCTCTTTCGGCCTAGATCCATGCCGGATCTAGTGTCTTTCCAGCCAAAGAACGTGTCGGGGAAAGCCAGGTTCCATCCAGCTCCATGTGAACCAGGCATCCCAGGGACGCAGTATGTAACATGTGCCCAGGATGTGCCCTTGTGACGGGCTTTGGGTGCGCACAGCGTGCGGGTGCGATTCTGGTTCAACCGGGACGCAAGAGCTCCTGGGAGCCGTGACACACGCGCATCCGCACTAAAGATGCGTCCACGCGACACCATCTAGGATGCACTCCCTGGCGCGCCACTCGAGCATACGTACACGTGTGAACATGGTCTTGGTTCGACTGGGATGCGCACACGTCCTGGGAACAATAACGTGCGGGCCCTATGCTGACAATTATGGTTTGTCCATTAATGCACGACATTAAAAACATAATTAAGGAGGCTATATAACTCTGATTGACAATCTGAAAGAACCATTGCATTCATATCACAACATGGACCTAATGAGACTATGAAAATTAGGATCAAAGAACTATTTTACATGACTATAGCCCAACAACTATAGAAATCTCGTAGATCGGTAAGATTAAAGATGATCGAAACTCATAGGTTAATCCATTTGATATAGTAGGAGATCAATATACCTAGATTAACCTTACATTACATAAATCAACCATTAGAAACCCACAAATTAGATATCTATAACCTATAGCATAGGTCTAACTGTTGATCTATAAAACAAGAAATAATATTTGGATTCTTATTTCCAAATATTATCCAAGACTTCACCAAAGTACGCTAGGACTCTCATTGAAGAGGGACACGAGTTAAGTAAAAGCTAAGTGACAACGGTCGAGGTAGGTAGTCTAATACTACTAAGTTTTCAAATGCATTCCAAACTCTAAGTGATTTACTTGACTTTATTACCATATTTAGTATGCTTTTTGAAATATGATATTCTTATACAAGCATGCGGAATTGTCTTCATGATTTATGGCCTTGAATGCAATTACTAGCATGAATCGATTTTACGCATTGCTTGCATGTTTTGAAAATAATTGCATAAATTGTCTAATTTACGACGATTGAGATTGAGGATTTCCATGTCATATAGTGCATATCCTTGAGGGTTGCCAAAAGATGCTGGAGTGCCCAAAAGACGCTAGTTAGGTAGTTGTGATGGTTAGGCAGTTGTGAGGGACCCAAAGAGGACATTATTTTTATATTTTTCGGGTTGATGAGTTTGGTGGGCACTACACTGAGAGGTTGTACGAGGTTGGCCTCCCAGCCTCTACCATAAAAAAGGTGGATGGTATCACTGCCAAAAAGGCATTCTCCCTTCCCTAATTGCTGTGGTAAATAGGGACGACCACTGGAGGTGTTCACGGCACCCTTTCGGGGACATATCCATAGTCGTTGTGGAGGACTATGGTGGGTTGGTCTCCAGATACCAGAGCCATACAATTCTAGCTGTGTGCTGATCGTGAGGGTAGTTGACCCTATGATTTCAGTTTTATCGATATGCATATAGCCTTGAGATGGTCGTAGATGAGTACTCGTGACCAGTAGGCGAGATGTGTTCCTTGAGAGACCCGTGTACATGATACTTATAGATGCCATCATCTTCTTTGAATGATGACTATTTTAAGAGTTCTATGATTATTATATTTTACTCGTTGGTTTGATATATTGCCGAGATCTTATTACTTGGATATATTGAATTCTATTATATGATTTTAGTCATATTTAGAAGACAAAATTTGCGTACAAATTTCATGGTTGAATTGCATCAATGAGCTTACGTTTTATGCATAAATATGCATGTTTATACAAAAAAGGAATCATTGATATTTTGCATAAAAAGCTCCTTGAATTATATTGCCTATCGTGTTTTTAAAATAGTAGTATTAGATCACCTACTGAGTATGAGAAATACTCACCCTAATGTATTATTTTTAGAGATTTGTTCCACACAGAATTAGAAGAAGCATAAGAAGATGTTAGTGTTATGATCAAGTGAATGAAGAGAAGACAAGCATGAATGTAAGTAAATACTCTACCTTTTGGACATGTACCTGTACTTATTATAGTTGGGTTGTGAGCTATGACTAGATAGACTTGGGAAGACATTTATGATTTCCGTAATTTTTCATACTACCTCATTCATCTCGAAAGCAAATGACACTAGGGGTTTTCAAAATGAATTTAAAATAAAAGATTTTCCACTACATTGCATTGTTTTTCAAAAAGTGTTTTCAAATAGGGATCGAACCTACCCTAGGAATTAGATATTGCATTTAAAAATGCATGTGAAACCTGGGTCATCATAGGTAATTCACCTCATATGTCTTTAGCTACTTGTATGCATAGGCGATCAACTTCCCATGCTACATCAATACCACTCCTAGGCCCTTACTCGGAATATCACAATAAACTACATAACTACTATCCCAGTCAGTATTTGAGGCATTGTAAAATAAAGCAATGCTTCAAAATGATATTGCTTGTGTAGCTACATAGGCATTTAATGTAACGAAATTATGGCATAAAAATGAATAACCCGAATAGCAAGAATTGATAAGAGCGTATATCACCATATCCATAATTTACAAATGCCATAAATCATGTCAATATGAGGAACAAGATATCATGAGCAATAAAAATGGATCTCATGGACGTAAAGCATAATTTAATAAAATCTCAAATGAGCAAAAGGTCAACAGGTGAGGCACTCAAGATATGTGGGTCCCACGAGTGTCCCATACACCTGTACAACAGGTCATTAGCACTCATACCAATCCTCTGAGTGTCATCACACTTAGGCTCAAAATGATATATGCTCATCATGAATACACACAGAACAACAGTATGGATCATCATGTTGCAAAGGTAACCATGCTTCTGGGTCTACTAACTGCGCTCCCCATTGACACCATAATGGGAGACTCACTGTTTATCTGCATGGGTGGGACCAGACTAGTAGTGTGGACTACCCATGATACCAAACCCTATCGAGTGCCGTCTATGGACACATATCTATCCTCCCATAATTTTATAGTGTGGGTGGCTAGCCCTAATCCCTCCTAACATGATATCCGTCGAGTGAAAGCACCTGTCATAAAACCCAAATACCACGAAAATCAGTCAATCTCAGTGATGTAATAAAAAAAAGATGTTTACAAATCCATTAATAACAAGTATATAAGATCCACAAGTATAAAAACCCAATAAGAATATTGATCATAAAATCTCCTCAACACGCTATCAAAATCTCATGTCCATGATAGCAAAATAAATAAAAAATCATAAGAGCACATATGAAAGAATCCATGTTACAACAATCCCAATCAATCAATATGCCATGATAATGCAAGATTTTAGAAAATCAATGTGCAACATTAAATGTTGTCACCTACCTCGATGAGAGAAACAACCAAATCAGGTAGGTAATCCTCTCAGCCCACGCACTCTGATGTACTTGTCAGTACCACAGTACTATTCTGCATTATTCATTTACCTCTATGTAATCCATTATAAAATTTTCTCTTATTTGTGTCAATTTATAAGTTAATTTGTCCAATGATCCTCTGATCTTGCTTTTGATCTCTACCAACGGTCTAGATCATCTGATTTATCTTTATTAAATCAATTTTCATACCATCCAATACTCATCTACTTTATTTGATCATCGATCAGAGTTGTAATTAGCTAATTTAATGTTTCCTTATCACAAAAGGCTTAATTCATTCCATCTCAATGGAATTTGAGGCAATCCAACTGTTGGATCATTCTTAATAGCCTTGATTTATGATTTGATTACCAATTCCAATCTTAATCATTATAATCAATTCAATTTCATGCTTACCTGACCATTCCCTTGTATATGTATGATTTATATCTTGATTTGACTGTCTGATCACTCCCTAATCGACCAATTCTAATTCTTAGTTAGATTAATGGTCTAGATCAATTTTTAGGATAAATACACATGATATGATCATTAGATCCACCAATTCATCCCTTGGATCATATAATTGTCCAAGTTCTAAGGCCTGATCATCTCTTGATCAACTCGGTCTAAGTAATTGGATAACATTTCATAGATTTGATTTAATAAGATGTGATCGGATCAAGATTCTAATGTTAAAATCATGTCCATATTGTTGAGATGATTCAAATCATGTTTTGGATATAAAAAATTAGGCTTATATAGCCTCCACAATTGCAAAATGAATATTTCAGTTCATTTTTGAACAATTTGGATCAAAATCAGGCTGATAACCGCTAAAAATGGCATCCCCAAGATGCATCACATCTGAGACAAGTGTCGAGAATGCACTGTGTGTGTCTCAGTCCCTAGGATGCTCGCACATGCATCCTGATTACTAAGACACTCCTACATCTCATCCAGTTGGCAATAGCACTTGCGGCATTTGTACATGCACGTGCACGCAGTTGCACTACATCGTGCATTTTGCTCAGTGCATTCCATTGATGTGTCCTGGCACGACGTCCATTAGAGATGATGTGGCTAGATTGTCCATTCTATTTGGCTAGATTATAGTCCCAAATAACCAAAATTTTGTTCTGTTTTCATAGTTTCTAAGGTTTTGAGGATCCTTGAATCCAATGGATGGCTCAGATCATCCATCTAAGCTATCCTTAAGGTGGTTTTTCTACTATGTCACAGTTTTTGTTAGATTAAACTCTACCAGCATGAAAATTTGCAATCTAAGTGCTAGGAAATGATAAAAGACAATGAAATGAAGATAATGGAATGGTAAAACAAGAAAGAAGTTGAATCTTACCTCTTAGATTGGTGGAAAATTTGATCTTGATGTGTTTACCCGAGATGGAGAGGTGAAAGGAAAGACATGATCGCGATGATCTTTAGGCAATCTATCACTGTAATGCCATGGAAGAATGTAAGAACAGATTGTGGGGTGGGTTGAACATAGCCAAATCTGATCACAGCTGATCATGGAGGAGGAAGAATCTGAGGAGAAGATGAATAGTGCCTAGGAAGGGGTTGTTTCTGTCTCAATTTAGTTACTTTTGGGAGACATTATGATTACCCATGTAATTATTGTGTTTCCAATCTACTTTTGATTGTGTCGAATCTGTGACCCTCATTAGTGCACTGTGGGCCCCACATGTCAAATGACAAATTTTCCCTTTTGTAAAATAACTAGGCAAATTTTTGTCTGGACTCTAATTTGGACATTCTTAGTGTCATTGGATTCCATTTTTTGAGTACAATCTAAATCTTGATATTTTAACCCTCAATTCAATTTACATAATTTATAATTTTTGAAATTCACTTCATCATTAAAAAATAAAATAAAATTTGAGGATATTACACCCACTCTTAGGAACACCCAATAGTACTGTACATAGAACCATATCACCATAAAAAACTTGTCCACAGCATAAACCATAACACCAATTCCATATCAAAATTTATCCACCAGTTTACCATAAAAAAAATTGAAAGGTTTTCTGCTAATGCACGAACAAACCTTCCATTACCACCAGGAATGAAGCAATGATCTCCTCCCATTATCAACCTACTATCCAAAAGCCTATTGAACAAGAATTCTACTCTCATATCGACATCCGCATTAATAGCCTTTCTATCAGGTAAATAAAGTAGGCACTTATCACGTACCTTATGGAGAGGAAAACCCATTTGCCGAGGTAAAACTCCTGGTGGATTACCATTAATTTTGGTGCTGGCAAACACAAGTAGGGGCTTTGTACAATGTGAGAGAGATCTCATGGAGGAGGTGACTTTGGGGATCTAGTGCCGGCAAACATAATCAGGGTTTTGTTAGTTCGTGAGAGAGTAACGCGATTGGGGTTTTTGCAGACTGCAAGATAGATCTCATGAAGGAGGCAGCTTTTAGGATCTAGTACTTGCAAACATGAGTAGATGTCGATGAAATATGGTGCTAGCAACAAACAGGGACGCCAAATGGTTTTCTCCTCTTATTCTTAGACCCCCTTTTCTCTCTCTAAAAACTATGTTTTGAAAATAATTTTTCTGTCTCTAAAAATGTCTAAATTTTACACTATAAATAAGATCTGGCATCTCAATGATAACACCTAACATATCAACTATGATAATATTAAATAAATTTGATATCTTATACATGCCTAAGATATTGTAGTTAAATAAATCTGATATTTCATATATGACTAATATATTATAATTAAATAAATCTGATATTTTGCATATAATTAAGATATTGCAGTTAAATAAACTGTACATTTGAGATATGCAATGATATTTGAGAAACACCTATCAAACACAATTATATAAACCCTGTGTAATCTAGCGCCAAAAGAAGGGTAGTTTGGTCATTTTAGCTGTCCATTCTTCTTTAAATCAAAGCATGCCGTGGCACGGAGGACCGTGTTCCAGCCCTTTCTCATCCAGTGCGGGTACGCATTTCGACCAGCTTGGATTTCAGCTCTTCCTCTTGGACCCAACTTAGATTTCAGTTTTTCTTTTCTCAACACGGGGCATGTAATTCTTGTCTCTAGTTTCAGCCCTCGTCTGCAACCAAAGGGAAGGATTTCAGCCTTCGCTTTCTTCTTCTACCTCGTCTAGGTTTTGTTACGGCTGCACTCTAGAAAAAAATAAAGGGTTCTCTTTGAGGGCTTTCTTCCATTTCACCAAACTTATCTCTTCTAAGATTGCATTACAGCCAACAGCAGTAAGATGAATGCCATCTGATGCACGGGCTTCACTTTCATGTGAATCGTGTAGCTTCTACAAAAATTTGCTCTCAACTAGCTGAGGCAACACCAAATAAGAACTATGTGAGCTGAAGTTCTTCTACAAACAGGGGTGCCAGTATAAGTTGCGTAAACATTAGCTTTAACTTTTGCAGTCGTATCCCCTCTTCCTACTCTTGATTCGTCTCCCAACGTGATCTGTGCCCGATTCTTTTTCTAATATATGTATGCATAAGCGAATACTGCTGCTAAACTATCAACAAAATAATGGGGTTAGCTTGTAACTCCAAAGCCAAGAGTGCTGTTAAACTATCATTGTCCCAGAAGATGTGTACCATAGCCACTGATTGAGCAATAGTAAGCTTTGTCTTTTTAGTTTTCTTTTCTAAGATGGAAATGAATCAAGTGAAATGTCCATGTTTTCTTTTCTCCTTTCCTTGTGGGTACAAAAGCGAGGGAGCGGTCAATCAAGCTGAAAATCCAAGGATGAGAAATTCAATTTTAGCATATCAGTAGGTATCAGCTGAAGCCAAATTGTCTTGAAGATTTTGACCAAAACTTTCTAAAAGATCGGGTATATTTTGTTTAGAGAACCCTACAAATCACTGATTTGTCTAATATTACTTGGCTTCACCTTAATCTAATTTATGTGCAATCAACAGTCCAAGTAGACTTCTGCAGCACAATGTCTATATGCGAAAACAAGCAGATTTTTGCAGCACCTTGTAGTCTTATGAAACAGAGATTCCCATGAATATCAGTTACGAAAACAACCCCACTTTTGTAGATTTCAGAAGCAGCACTAATTCTTATGAATATTAGTCATGAAAACAAGCAGATTTGCACTTCAAAAGAACTATAGTCCACTGAGTGCAAGTATACACATGACTTAGAAAGGCCAAATGGATTGTAAAATCTGCTGGCATGTAAACTGCAGGGTTTCACTATGAACTGTAAGGGCCAAATGAATTGTAAAATCTGCTAGCATCTATGACTAATATACTTACATATATGAGAACCTGCAGTGGTATATACTTTCAGATATAACTGGAGTTTCTCTGCGTCTATAAGTAACATACTTCCAGATATAACTGCAGGGTTTCACTGCATCTATAAGTAACATACTTTCAGATATAATTACAGCGTATTAGAGCATCTATAAATAATATACTTTCAGATATAACTGCAGCGCATTAGAAGCCTTAAGGATCTATACTGCAGTGTATTAGCTGTGCTCTTGCTTTTTGGATATAGTACTGCAGTGTATTTGAGTTTCACTACAGAGTTTCATTGCGTCATGGTTAATCAAACTGTAAGTTATATACTTCCATTGCCCAGTATCTTGGCAGCCTTGTGATCTAGTGCCCGTATCCTTTTTATGTTATAAACAAAATTAAAACTTCAAATTACAATGCACACTAGAAGCAACTTGAAATTGAGAAATGAACCTAAGGAGTGAGGTACACGAGTACTGAAAAAGCTACGCAAATCCAACAAACACGTGCATATATCTGATAGAGCTGAACTGGAAATTTGCAAATGGAGGGGGATGTGAAATAGGCTGAAATTTCTCCCTTTCGACATATTCTGTTTTATGAAGAAGGGGCTGTTGAACAGACAAAACTGCCCCCATTTGGACAGTAATTAATCAGATTCCTTCTTTATGTGCCTTTGACAAACGGTTTTAGTAAGTTGTGGGGCTACTTGTAGACGATTCGGAGTTGACTTACTGACAAAATGGTAAGTTGGGGAGGAACATCTGAACCGAACCCTTAAATATGGGGGGTCCAATTATAAAGTAGGAATGTAACCCTAGGGCGTTTGCTGTAAATATGGTATGACCGGTACGTCCTTTTTCCAGCAATTTTTAAGAGCTCAGAACAAAATCAGTGAATCCAATGCAAAACGGAAGAGCTCAAAGTTAATGCATGTAGGTAACTCGATGACTGCCGTGCATATAAATATAGAGTTGGTGCACCTCTCCTTGTTTCGCTTGGTTGGAGGTTCAATATAACACTTTCCCCTTATTGGGGAATTTCAAGTATATCTAAAAATTAGGATATAACAGATTTCAGGTAGTTTGGTTCATAACTCTTTGCTAAGAAGAAAGGAAGAGTTTCAGTAGAATTAGATGCTAAGGACATTGGAAGAAGTCATTTGTCCACTTTTCTTTCAATTGTTATTTTGTTTAAAAGATTTTATCTTGTTTACAATGGCTTAGATAGGCTAGAGATAAAGTTTCCGATGGATACTTCTAGCTTGTGTTTCTTTGAGTTAAAAATCAGACCTAGGAAGACCACGTTCTCATTTGCTACTTATGTCTTATGTTTCTTTGAGTTAAAAATCATACCTACACATATTTTCTTTTCTTTTCTTTGACAAACCCAAAACAAGTGGATAGGATCACAAAAATGCTTGCTTTCTCATAGGTTACCAGTTTTGGTGATACACTAAAAAGGATAAACGGCTTAAATCTCCCAAAAAGATACCATGCATGAAGAAACGGGGCATTTCTTCAAACGTTCTCGAGCGTCTGGTCCTATGGAGCCTCCTAAAATAATTCGTAATCAGTTGTATAAATGTGTTTTGCTTTACGATTACCTGACGAGTCCAATCAAGGATGGGAATATATGGAACTCAAGATCAAGAATAACCAAGGGGAAACTGATATAAGACATATTGTAATTGTAAAAATAGCTCAGGCTGATCTGATTATACAAATCGTCGACGGCTGTTGATCAATCCATTAGATAGGCGGAGGTGTCAACCGGTGAGAGTCAGTTAAATGATGATCACGCATCTTCTGATAACTAATCATTTTATCATTTCTTTTATTTAGCTATTTGATAAAAAATGTCCTTAATTAGAAAAATAAGCCATTAAGTTTCATCAAGAATGCCTTCAACAAAAAAATAATAATAAATCATCAAATACCAAGAACATCAAAATATACTCTCGCCGGTTGCCATAGTACAATCTCTTCTAAACTAAGATTTTCCCTTAATTAGGTCTATGTTCTTTCAATCACAGATCATTCACCACATACACATAAAAGTATTCTGTGTCTGTCTGTATATGCCTATCTCTGTGTGCTTCAATTCATCAAGAACATATACTTTAATTTAAAAAATTGCTGAAATTCGGTTGTTAGAGAAGAGTTGTATTTTCCAATCCAATCTTGAATCCGTCGTCCTCTTTTAGTCACACTTTTCAAACATTTTGACTAAAACAATCTAAACATTCCAAGACCAAGCCAATCACCCAATATCTTTTAAAACCATCTAATAACAGACTCTTTCAATATCTTCTCCCCCTATCAATTAATTTACCTTTCCTCAAACAAACAAACAAACACTCTTTCAATATTGGTTAGTGTTGTTTCGCAGTCTGTGACCCAAATTTGAATAGATATATGCAACTTGTCAAACCATGCTAGAGACAGATTTCCTCCCATTTCAGATATAAAACTGCTCAAAATTGTCAATCTTCTCTGACAGCCATTGAACGAGATCTCTATCCAATTAGAAACTAGAACATAAATCCAAAATCCTCTCAATTCTTTAACCTTATAATGACTTGACAGACATGTTGAACTTTTCAATAGCCACCACCTACTCCATTTCTTTAGTTTCCTACAAATTTTTTCTCGTCTTCCCGATTAAATTTCTCCGTGCAAGGACCTTTTTCTTGTCTCAAGCACAAGACCTACTGACCAAAACTCTTCCTAGTCCTGGTAAAATAGGCTACGAAACACGCCCATCAAATAAAAAAATGTGTGAAGTTACATAATAACCTTCCATCTGTTGAAGATGAAACCTACCTCAATTAACCATTTCATATAGTAGCAGCAACGCAATTCACGCATTTGTTTTATTTTTCTAGACTATGTATTATATCTATAGTTGTACAGGGACACAAGATTTCAAGTGTCTAAAGACGCGATAGAAAGTCATCGATTGGAGGAGCTTATTTATATGAAACGATGAAGATATATCTCAGTAGAGGATGGCTTCCTCTTCACCTCCACTCTGTGGTCTCTGCAGGCTATCATCTCCAGTGCAAAAGTTCCATAGGCTACCAGCATCGAGAGCTCAATGCTCCGGAGACAGAGGTAGTACAGACTAATCCTTATTATGAGAGAGAGAGAGAGAGAGAGAGAGAGAGAGAGAGAGAGAGAGAGTAAATCCATTACTTAATTTTACTTTCAATCTTGTGTTTGACAGGGAAACCGACAAATATCGTGGACGCCAACTTGATTATCCTGAGACAGAGAATTGATCTGATAAGGATGCAAGAAAAGTTGCAGAAATCTTCTAAAGCTGAAGTGGAGTGGTACTATCCGCCTGTTTATGAATATAAACCCAAAAGAGCTACCAAATCATCCGAATTATTGGAGCTTGCAGGCTTAGTAGCTGGGACTTTGGGTTTTACGTTTCTAAGTGGCACTCTATTCCTTTGCCTGGTTTCCCTTGTGGTTCATTTAAATCAGTAACGTGCAAATGATAAATCTGCCCATTGTAAGGATGGTGGATGATCTAATCATGTGACCACTAGCACCTAAATTTTCATAGTAGGCAAACTTCAAAATCTTCGGACAGTATGAAAGACTTGAGTGGATCTATAAGTACTGACAGATTCATTCTTTTGCGTCTTCCGTAATTTAAGGTTAGTTACAAGGAAAATGGATGCTTTTGCCTCTTTTACTCGTTTGCTTTATGTAGTAATCATCTGTATTGTACATAAAGAGAATCATCGTCTTACTTTAGGGCCCTTTTCCAAATAAAAAGCATAAGTTAATTTAGGGGTCTCAAAATGAAGCTGTTATACAGTGGTTGTGCATAAGAGTACGACCCCATTTCAGAAAAATAACAGGCATCTCACATAAGATGCACCATTCATCTTGTGAAGCGGACAAAGATAAAGTAATACAATAGTCGAGGAATGCTAAACTGAACATAATTTTTGGAGCCCCCCCTTTAAATGATCCTAATTATTCATCTCCTTGATCCTAGTGTAGATTTCTTAGTGGTAAAATAATGTATGGTTTGGATGATTCTAGCCTCTGAGAAACTATGTTCTTTTTATAAAAACTAGGCACAGCTTTTCAAATGCTAGAATCATCCAACAACATGCCTTTTTATCTAAAAGATATCTAAATTCGGAGAAAAGGAGCCTTGGCGCAACGGTAAAAGTTGTTGTCATGTGACCTTGAGGTCACAGGTTCAAGGCCTAGAATCAGCCTCTTGCAAGATGCAAGGTAAGACTGCCTACTAGAGGCCCTTATGCTTCACCCCTTCCCTAGACCCCGCATAGGCAGGAGATTTCATGCACCAGGGCTGCCCTTTCCTTATATCTAAATTTGGAGCAATGAGATGAGCCAATTGGATCATTTGAAGATAGGCTCTACCAAATGTGGTTACTAGACCATATTCATTGTATTCAGATTATCATTCCTAATAATTTTTTAGTGTCTAATAATTAACCAAATCATTCTTTCTTTTCACACTGTGTGTTGGGAGCCCATGAATAGAAGATCAACACTAATCAGATGGGTTCAAGTTTTGGTGCATGATTCACCAATAGTGAGTTCTAGCATATAGATGGTTTGGACTTTGGATTATTAAAAGAGTGGGTCATGCATTACTCAAGCCACTAATGTGTTCCAACTAAAATATGCTCATCTAGCATATATAACAACTATTCATAAACCCAATGTTTTAAATATGTTTTCACATGCCAACAAATGTCTAGTACAATTGGTTACAGACAACTCAGCATCTCTCTTGGAATACACTTGAGGTTAGGTAGTAGGTGGGTAGTGAGATTGTATTAGTGATTTGTTTTGTAATTCTTAGTTTGTACCAAAAAACAAAAGGAAAAAGAAAAATTGCACACTTAATCTTTTTACCAATCTTCACAAATAGGAAAACATAGAAAAGATGATACTCCTTCCTATTTATTTCCCAATTCTTTCTATTTTTCTCTTAAATTCTTCAAATTTATCATTTATTACCAAAGGAAAATAACACGAGAATACATGTGTTCCCATTTGAGACATTGCTTTTTTACTGATCACATTTTCAAAGATTTGAACAATGAAAACAGAGTAATCTACAACCTACAACCTATTATACTAAAAAGAAAAATAAAAGAAGAAAGGGAAGTACGTGATCACTATTATTATTAACCCAACACTACTAAAATTTGAGTTTTATAAGACATAAAAAACAAAATGGTTTGAAAAAAACCATCTTATTAAAAAAAAAGGTTCCTCAAAACCATCTTACATATTATGACATTATAAGATGGTTTTCATAAAATTATCTTATAAAAATGATTTATAAGATGGTTTCTAAAAACCATCTTATATTGTGTGTGACAATAGATAGAAGATGGTTTACAAAAACCATCTTATAATGTCATGTTTTAAAAGATGACTTTGAATAATTGTCCCTTAAATCTTCTTTCTAAGATAGCATGAAGTTCAACCTATAATTTTTTACTCTTAGCTACTTCAACGAAAAACTTAAAGATTGAGTTGGATTTACATACTGTTGTCCTAAACTTCTATTTTCTTAGTTGATATAAGTTTGTGTATGTATTCATTATTGTTTTTGTTATGTGTTTAATGTATTTGATGTTTATAGGTATAAAATTTCTCCCTTAAGGCTTTTCCATCTTGTGTGTGGATCATTCATGTGTATGGATCAGTCATGTTTTTGGATCATTTTTTCTTGTCCCAATCCTAGAGTTAAAAATTTGAGTCCTCTAATATATATGTTTTTACTAACTGTATGTACATATTTTGTGCACATCAAGTATTTGGTTAAATGCCTAACCAAATGTTATTAATCTTTTCATGTATAGAAAGTCATTGCATGCATTTGAACATCAACTTTTGATAAAAAAGAAAAAGAGGACAAAAATGCTTTGATGACTATGTAAAGATCAATAAGATAATATTAGGACGGAATGAAAAAGTTCATAGAGTTTCCACTTAGGGCAGATGTGATGTCCATGCTTGAGATGTTGAAACTTGAAAAAGAAAATTGGAGGTGAGTTGAGATAATATTTGTGCTTTAATAGAGTTGATGAAAGCTAACATCCCTAGATGTTGCACGGAAAGGGAATTCTTTATAGGCCCTTAGTAAGGGTTGAATGTGTATATGATCGTGAAGCCATTGTAGGAAGTATCACAGATAGTAGTATAGCTGTACCTATGTTTTGAGATCCATACAATGAATTCTAGGATGACCCTGAATAATTATAGACTACATTGAAGGAAGTCGACGAGCCATTGTACATTGGGTGTATAGATTATATCAAGTTATCTGCAGTGGCAGAACTTTATAATGTGAAAAATCAAGATTTTATTTTTAGATTAAGGTTTTATATAATTGTTGAATGTCATCGATAAAATGCTACCAAAGGAGAACAAGTTGGCTAGGTTGATATGGGAGGCAAAGTAAACCTTAGTTGCATTATAATTGAAGTATGAAAAGATACATGCTCATCCCAACAATTGCAACTTATACAAAAAGTAGCACAAATACAAAACTACATGCCTGACTTGTGGACATTTAGGATAGAAGATAAAGAAGAATTCAAGTGATAATAAAAAAAAGATGTCTCTGCAAAGATCAAGCAAAAAGGGAACGAGTTATTTTCTTTCTTATCTATGAATGGCCAAGATGATCGGTATCAAATGGTCTAAGTGATCGAGCGTTATCATATTTTCCCCATATTCCAATGTTCCAAAGAATGTTTTGTATTAAATAAACAAAAACGAAACTAGTATGGCATGCCAAGGAGAGAGCAGGAGATAGCTGTTTATGCCATCTAGTAGATAGCATGACATGGAAGCTTGTAGACTTCCTGTGACCCACTTTTGGAAAAGACCCCAAAAACCTATAACTTGCAATATCTGCAAATGAGATTAATCCTTATGGTTCTATGAGAAGCAGATATAGTTATTGGCCTTTTATAGCAGTATGTTACAACCTTCTGCTATTGTTATGCATGAATAAGAAGTTCATGATGTTAGCAATGTTAATATAGGATCCCAAGCAACTTGGGAATGACATTGACGTGTACTTAGCTCCATTAATCAACAATCTTAAGACACTATGGGAGATAGGTGTTGAAGCTTATGATGCATACATGAAAGAGACATTCACCCTTAAGGTATTACTATGGATAATAAATGAATTTCCTAAGTACATTAATTTGGTAGGATGCATAGTGAGGGATACAATGCCTGTCCTATTTGTAGTGATCAAATATGTACCATACAACTTAAACAAGGTAAAAGATGACATTCCTAGGCCAAAGAAGCTGGTTGCATGGAAACCATTCATACCATTTTGGAAAGGAGGGATTTAATTAGTAGCGTGGAGACTTGGATGCCTCCAAAGAGGTTGATTGGATGATAAGTATTGGAATAGGTTGAGAACCTTCATGTATCATAGGGAAGAAGAAGAATAAGAAGGCAACTTCACATACATATGTAAGCAGCTCTAATAGTTGTTAAAAGAAGGAGTCAATATTCTTTGAACTTGTGTACTGAAAATCCCTACACATGCGGCATGTTCTTGATGTCATACACATTGAGAAGATTGTCTATGAACACTTAATTGGTATCTTACTTGATATGTCAAGAAAAACAAAGGATGGAGCTGCAGCTCGAATGGATCTTATGACAATGTGTTTAAAGTGAAGGTTGCATCTACAGGATAAGGGAAGTAGAGGAACATACTTACCTAAAAGAAATTATAAGCTTAGTAAAGAAGAGAGAAGAATAGTATGAAAATTCTTTTTAAAGATCAAAGTCCTAGACATGTACTCTTCAAGCTTCAAAAACATTGTCTCCATGTAAAAGCTAAAATTGTTAGGGATGACATGATTACCATGCATTGATGCAACTACTACTGTACATAACAATATGTTCAATTCTTCTAAATAAAGTTAGAGAATCTGTTACTAAATTATGCTACTTCTTTAATGCTTAGTGCAAGAAAGTAGTGGATTCTTTGAAATTACAAGAAATCCAAGAGCATCTAGTAATAACCTTATGTGAGCCTAAGACAATCTTCCCATCATCCTTCTTCGATATCATGACACACTCAATGGTGCACATCATTGATGAGGTTAGGCTCTATGGACTAATTTATTTGCAATAGATGTACCGATTTGAGAGGTACATGAAGGCCTTAAAAGGGTATGTATGAAATTATAATCGGTTGGAGGGTTATATCATAGAATGTGACATTGCATATGTACGAAATTACAATTGATGAAGGGTTATATCACAAAATGTTACATTGCAGAAGAAGTGCTAGAGTTTTGCACCAAGTATATAGGGAATGGATGCTATTAAAATCCTAAGAAAGAAATGATCAGGTAGATTAAATGATCCAAAAGTTAGTAAACCTCTCTAATTGGTCATGTATCTATCGTTGATCATAAGGAATAGGACTAGGAATACCTTTATGTCTTGCAAAATATTAACATCAATGACGTTCAACTAAACATTATGTAAGTAATTAACTCTCTCTCTCTCTCTCTCTCTCTCTCTCTCTCTCTCTCTCTCTCTCTCTCTCTCTCTCTCTCTCTCTCTCTCTCTCTCTCTGAGATTCCTTTTGCATTTTCCTTTATAGGTTGAAAGGTAATGTTTTGCATGCATGTTGTATATAATTTTCTTCTCTTCATTATAATGAGCACATGGACTTCCTAAGAGAGAGGTGTGTAAGAGATACAAAGAATTCTAAGTGGCTGGAATATGAGCATTGTAGCTCCTTCATTACTTGGTTTTGTTAGAAGGTAATTAATTACAATGAACTAATGTTGGAAGAAGTCTCCATGGAAGATCTGAAAATATTGGGGATGAAGTCTCATGATTGCCATCTGTTGATGCAACAACTCTTGCCCGTAATAATAGGTTCAGTGCTACTAGATAAAGTTAAAGGATCTATTACTAAATTCTACCACTTCTTTAATACTTTGTGGAAGACGTTGTGGATGCTCCAAAATTACAAGAAATCTAGGAGCATCTAATGACAACCTTATGCGAGCTTGAGGCAATCCTCCCACCATCTTTCTTTGATATCATGGTACACTTAACCATCCCCACATTGATGAGGTTAAGCTATGTGGACCTATTTATTTATGATTAATGTACTCCTTTGAAAGGTACATGAAGGTGTTAAAAGGTTTTGTACAAAAGTACAATAGGTTGGAGGAGTGTATTGCTGAATGTTACATTGTAAAAGAAGCAGTGGAGTTTTACACTAAGTATTTGTTAGGAGTGGATGCTATTGGAATCCTAAGAAAGAAACATTTAGGTGGGTTAATTGATCCAAAAGTTGGTGAACCTCTCAAGTAGTCGTGTATTAACCATTAATCGTAAGGAACAGGATTAGGTACACCTTTATGTCTTGTGAAACATTAATGTCAGTGAAGTTTAGCCAAACTTCAAGTAATTAATGCTCTTTCTTTAGTTTCTTTCACATTTTCTTATATATTCATATTTTGAAGGGTAATGTAATAATGTCGAGATGTTATACATAATTTCATCTCATCATTGTAGCAGGCACATGGACTTCCTAAAAGAGAGATATTGAAGATATGCAAAGAAATAGAAGTGGCTGTAAGATAAGCATTGTTGTTCCTTCACTACTTGGCTTCATCGAAAGGTATTTAATTACAATGAAATAATGCTTCATTCACTTAATTGAATTGTAATAGCATATGCACTTATACATTAATCATCTCAATTAATTAATATTATACACAGGTTTTAGATCAGTGAGATGTTCTAGGTTATAGTATTTCTAAATCATTGGGATAAATGGCAATGGGACCTCTACTAGAAGTAATAAAATATGATGGATATGCCAACAATGGTTATCACTTCCACACAAAAGATTGTGAAAAGTCAAGATCACAATAAGGTCGTTGTGTTAGCTTAGTTGCTAAAACAACTTTCTTTTCTAGATCGAAGGATAACAACCGTTAAGCACAAGGCACATGAGCTAGATTATACTTGTAAAATTATGGTTGTATTTAAATGTGATTGGGTGGAACACAACAAAATTGATGCCCTTGGATTGACATTGATTAGTCTCAATAAGATTGTCCATCATAATGACTAGTTTATTTGTCATCTCAAGTGAAATAGGTATTTTATGTACAAGATGGACATGATATGAGATGATCAACTATTTTATCAGCCTACCCAAGTGACTTTTATGATAAAGATGACCTAGGTTGCGTGGAAATTGATTACCCTTTTACCACTACAACAATTTCATCAATTGATCTAATCATGGAGAATGAGATGGATTATGTGCATGATGTTGGTGAGGAGGGTGCTTGGGTTGGATAAAAACTTGTATATGAGGAGACAAATTAAAATGTTTGTAACATCCAATGTATAAAAGAATTAATCAAGTTACACATCATGTGTCATGCCAGTCATAGTTTATACATTAAGGAAACAAGGGATGGGGGCATCCTCTGCCCTGCATAAGTTACTAAGAATTTCAAGATAAAAAAAAGGGAAAAACTCTTATTATAGAGAACATAAGTTGGGTTGTAACATATTTTAATACCTATAAATTGGTTATTCATAAACTGTCTCAGATATAGTAAAATATAATATAGTTTAATAGAAATTGTCTTATGTTATTCAAATAAAATTAAGGTGTGAGATTGATAGGAAATATTTACTGCCAATATAATCTAGTTATGAGAAACCATCCTATGTACTAATATATATAGCATGGTGAATATAAGGTGTAACACTCCTAATTTTTTTGTAATAAAAATATAATAGTGAAATTGAAGATTTCAAGGAAAAATCAGGCTGGAATATTAGGTTTAGCAAAAACGTACTTCGTACAGAAGTACAAATAAGGCATAAAGACATGCATAAGTAAAAACATATCTCACAAACCCTTTGGAATGACTGTAAGAATGATGCATTCTGAATTCGGAGTGAAAAACCTTTATTTTCTCTATTTAAGAGAAAAAGGGTAAAATGGTAATTTTACCCTAGCCAAGGTCTAAGACATTAAATTTGGAATGTACTAAAAAATATGATTCCAATGCCACTATGAACACTCAATTCCGAGTTCGTAGGAGTAAACTCAAAATTTTATACATAAAGGGCAAAATGGTCTTTTTTCACATGTGGAGCCCACATGGGGCCCACAAAGGACCCAAAATGGAATTCAATGACCAGACCACTTGCAATAATGGGTTAAACCACTACCACCAGCTAGTGGAGAAGGAGGTGGTAGTGGGAATCAAATAAATATTAAATATAAAAAAGGAAAAAACATAATTATTAGGTGTTATGATGAAAAACACTCAAAATCCCTATAAATAGACATCAGAAAAATTCCCAAAAATATTTCAAAAATCCATCATGAAGTCCCCTAGACTCTACCAAAATCTTAGACCAAAATTCCTCCTCCTTCTCCCTATTATTTTCCTCCCTTTCCTTGCATTTTATTCTCCTTGTTAGAGTGTCCACAGAAGCACCCAGAGGAATATTCCTCCTTTGGATATCGAGCGCTTCCACAGACACATCATCCCCAACGAGAAGGGTTTTCACCCTATTACTGTTTTTCAATTAGAAGTTCATTTCCAGCCGTTGAAACATAATCTTGACCATTGGATAATTGGGGAATATCAAGATATACAAAACCCATTTGAGTTTACCATAATAAGTGGATTATCCATGCAAAAATCATTGAAAAACTGAAGCTCCGGTGACCTATATTATCAGGAGTGGATTTTCTAGTTTTTCAGGCAAAGATCCGAAATATCTTCTTCCAGGTAGGTGAAATTGCACCCCTCTTTCATTTCCAGTAGGTTAGTCTGGTTTTCCTGCAAGGATGGGAGCTCCCTAGCCATTGATCCGTCGGAGACGATGGATCTGGCACTGAGGGTTGAGATCCCATCTATCCACAGCTTAGATCTAAGTTCTGAGCCGATGGATGGATTCCTGGGTCCCAAAAACCCCAGGATGTGAAATCTGGGCACTTGATTTTACTAGATGGAGGAGATTTAGCCACAGGCGATCTGACGGTCCAGATCGGACCATCTTGCCAGTAGCCGATTACCTCTGCCCAGTCACCTGGGATAGACGGTAATAGGCACGGGATGCGGGTCGTCCCGTACCTGTAACCTAGATTTGATCTGGGCCGTCTATTCTGTTAATTGAAAATCATAATTCTTCAATTCAGAGCTTGATATAGGTCTGATTTTAGATCTTAAAAATTATATGGACTCCTTGTAGTATTTAAAATGTACTGAACTTATTAGATCCATGTTTTAATTTGTATTTACATAATTTATTTAGTAAAATCAGTACCCATGATCTTAGATCATGGACCAGATGACTTTATCAGATAAATCTGAACCGATGGATGTCTTCAGAGACCCCCTAAAACTTTTGGATCATGTTCATAGTAAGATTTTTATGCATAGATATGAAGGAATTGATAAAAAACAGTAAAGATGAAATTTAGCCCTCAAAACAGGCTAAAATCTTAAAAACTTAATTATGATTTTAATAGATCCTTAAATTTAGGTAAAAAACATTCCTGGGATTTATATTTATGTTATTAAATCATATAACATGTTAGATCTTATTTTTAATTAGTATTTATATGATCTAATCAACACCATCCGTGCCATTGATCTTGGATCATGGCCAAGATGATCCCAAAGTTGAAATCTAAACCGATAGATGTGTTCAGAATGTACAAATACCTTAATAAACATGGTCAAAGTAGAAATTATTTGTCTCTAGATTAGTGAATTGATCCCAACCAGTAAGGTGAAATTCAGCCCTTAAAACGGGCTAAAATCTTAAAATCACAATTTTGATCTCAATTGAGATCCAAATTGAGATCGAAAACTTTTGATGGATTTATTGTGATAATAAGAAGGGACTGAACCTATAAAATTTTAATTTTAATTAATTTAATTTTCTGTAATTAAGTGGATAAGTAACTAACATCCTTGATCTAAAAGATCTAGGATGATCAGACCACTAATACCTTGTTGGATGATGCTTTTATAATGTAATAAATAAAATTAGTGTCTTAAATTTAATTAATTGGGCAGATTTTAAGAGATCTAGCCTTAAGAGTTACTAAAAACCCTAAAAAAAAATAGTATCTCCTCGATCAAGATGATCCAGGATGATCAGACAGTATGGATGTATTTTGATGATGATCTTGAGATAAGATCATATGGATTTAATGAATGGATGATGAGGATTTTTGCTAGATCAAGATCTATGCCCTTAAAGGTTATAAAATAACTTAAGATCTCCTTGATTGGGTAGATCAAGGAAGATCAAATCAATGGATAAGATAAATCAATGATTTAATAGTTAAATTAAATCAATATAAAATGTTGGATCTAAAATAAAATGAAGGATCAAGATCTCAACCCTAAAGAAATGAAAAATGAATATGGATCAATTAAGACCCTTGGATCATGATAGCATGTTAGATTATTATTTGGATTATTGAACATTATTGCTTTTCATTTCTTAGTTGAATTACTTATAGAATTTATTATTTAATTGTTTAGTTAATTGTTTATTTATTCTTTAAATTTATGCTTTAATGCTTAAGTAATGACAAGTTCATTGAAATTGTAATTAAATGAAATTAGAAGGAAAAGACATTCACATGGAATGTATGACATGGACTTTATGATAGTAAGGACCATAGTTAGTAGGATAATATAAGGAATATAAATTCCTTGGTCCAACTTAGGAGAATAATAAATCTCCATGAATGACATTTTAATTCATGGATTTAATTAAAATCAATTAGAAAGAATAATTAGGGCTAAATGCTCATAGGAACCTTATGAAAGGATTGAGTTAGGGTCAAGCTAGTGAATGATGGATATAATGGTTAAGGGGGTTATCTAATAGAGCCACGCTCTCCCCCCACCTTCCATTGACATTTGTGAGGTCTAAACGCCTCCTTACATGAGGATTGAAGTAGTCATTTTGTGTTCAACCATTCAACTAGTAAGCCTTACCCAATTTGACATAAGAGGAGCAATATAGACTTAGAATGAAATAAACTATCCTCAACCATTAAAACATTAAATGGTTGAGTAATAATAATAAAGAGCATAAAAGGTTAGTAAATCATCTAACCCTAATAAAAATGGTAATCAAGATAAGGATGATCAAACAAGATCCACAGGATCTTGGATGATCCAGAATAATAAGAATACTAATGAAGCATTATTTTGGGTATATATAGTGTGTTTATATAGAAGAACATAGATAGAGAACCCAAACCCTTGATCAAACTTGATTCAAGGAAAATTAGGGTGTCACTTATAGGGATATATACAAGTATGGATAAATAACTTGAAATGTATGGTGTGACAGATGTATGAGTATAGGCTAGGATGAACATTGTGGAGGAATACCACTTGAGGATATACGAATCAAGAACCGATACTACTTAAGGTAGGTGAATATACAAAAATGTATTGGAGATTCATGTGTAAACGTACATGATTATCTGTCTAGTAGTATAGACCTTCATTGTATGAGTATATTTAGTACCTTAACATAGTCATGATCCAAATAAGTGATCCAAGACACATGATCCAAATAAGAAATTTCAATGATTCAACTAAATGACTATGTTAAGTGGTCTAAAATATATATATGATCCAACTAAAGGATGAAATTAAAGGATTTACTAAATTATATAACCTCAGAATCTAAGTTGTTTGATCACATATGATGATCAAACTTAATGAGGTGATAAGAATGAGATATAAAAATTAGGGATACCCTAATGATAGGGTGTATAAAATATTCCAGCCTTAGTTAAACAGACACATCGTCTGATATGTACAAAGTATTTTCCATACAAGTATGGAGACTTGTGAATTTTGATTTACACAGAGATAGAGACTGGGAATCCTATGCTAGGGAAGTCATGAGGGTTTGGCCACCCACTTCTTAAAATTTATATGATGAATACCATGCCCAAAAAGAGACTAAATGTTGGGTGGGGCAATAATGGGAAGGCCCCACTGTAACAGCCATAGTCCACCCCATGAGGACATGGATTGATTATTCCACAGTTAGTATTAGTGGATGATTATACATTTATCTGGGCGTGCTGTACAGATTGAGACTGTGAGCATAGTAGTCCTAATGTATTTTGCATTATGCTGCACAGATTATAGGCATAGTATGATGCCATGGCATAGTGATATGCTATTATATGAGTTCCTAGAATGAAAACCCCTATATGTGAATTGGCTAGGTATTACTCTCCTAAGTGGAAGTATAGCCAGGCGAAGGAACAAGTTTTGAGTAATCTTCAATATATTAACTAATTTGTCATGTACTATATAAATAATGTATATCCTCTATATATGAGTATGAGATAACTCATGAGGGCTTAATGACTGAGGTAAGTATCCTTGTATTGATGAAGTAGTATATTTTTGTACCCCCTACCATGCATAGCTTGCTGAGGTATTGTACATGTTTCCATGTTTACAATACCTCAGGCGCAGAGACTGAGGGAAAGAAGCTCAAGGTCATAAGGGATTGAAAGGATTAAAGCTTGAAGATTTAGGAGCAAGACAGTAGAAGATTTGAAGAAAATAAGAAAATTAGAGTATGTATTAGAAGATAAGTAATTTTTCCTTATTTGAGAGTGTATTGTATTGAGTGTTTTTAATGTAAGGTGAGGTTTGAAGTTTGGATTATGTAATTTTGGACAATGGGTTGTAACCTAACACAGGGCTGTGTATGAGTGAACCACTGGATGAATCCTGCTATTCAATACAATTTTATTTTATATGAAATGGTTATGTGTACTATGTATCTTCCAGTGAGACTTGGGTTTTGTTCAAAATGAATTTAAATGAAAAGAATTTCTGCTGCATTGTTTGCGATTTTTTTTTTTTACACATTTAAGGGCCCTTCCTTTGAACAAATGTATTATAAAATGTGTTTTAAAAACCCGGGTCGTCACATAAGGTGAGTGTTAAAAATAATCTTCTATTAATATAATATAGCATGTTTCACTAAAAACCATCTTATAACTCCCCTCACTATAATGTAAGATGGTTTTTAGAAAATTATTCTATATTTGGAAATAGCACACACTACATTATTTGAAAACTGTTCTATATTTGAAAATCTACAAAATTGATCATGCTAGCTATAGGACTGTAATAACCCCAATTTTTGTAATTGATTGAGAAAATAAATAAAGTTTGAGTTTTAGAAATTTCAAGCTGAAATATTATGGTTATTTAGAATGTACTTATTATAAAAGTATAATCAAGGGATAAGACATGTATAATTGAAATTGAACTCAGCGAACCCTTCAGAATGACTGTAAGCACGATAAATTCTGAATTCAAATGAAAAATCCTTAATTTTCTTTATTTTATGGACAAAAGGGTAAAATAGTAATTTTACCCATAATCGAGATCTGAGACATCAAAATTTAGAATTTTCTGAGAAATACAAATCCAACGGCACTAAGTACGCTCAATTCCAAGATCATGGGAATAAACCCTAATTTTTATACATAAAGGGCAAAGTGGTCTTTTTACACTATGTGGGGCCCACAAGGGACCTAAAAAGGAATCCAATGACCAGCCCATGTGAAATCATGAGTCAAACCACTACCAGCTGGTAGTGGAGAAAAATGTGGTGGTGGAGAATCCAATGCTAATTAAATAATAAAAAGAATAAACTATAATCATTACACACAATCATGAAAAATACCCTAAATGCCTATAAATACACTCCAAAAAATCCTCTAAAAATGTCCATAAAATTCCCACAAAATTATCTTGACTTCCCCTGCAAAACCAGACATAGATCCATTTCCAAAATTCCAAAATTCCAAAACTCCCAAAAGATCCCTTTCTTTCATTTTCTCTCTCCTCTCTCTAGATTGGAACAAGAGACCTAAATTCAATTAGGCACTCTATTCCAAATCAAATATCATAGATCGCACCGTATAAAATTTCCTATCATACCTTAGCTACAAAACGCCCAAAGAAATTTCAAGATCCAACGGCTCAAACAATTAAAATCACAAGACAAGTGGATCTTGGGCTACGTTATCATCAAACTGGTATTTGCTTAATTTGGACTATATAACCAACGTTTTTGTTCAATCAGGTAGGTGGAAACTCTTTCCATACTTGTTTCATATTAATTTATGTAATTTTATTTTTTCTAAAATTATGTTTAGTATAAAAATAATAAAATTCAAGAAAGGGTATGAACCCTTCACATCAGGATGATGGAGGGCTCAGATGTAAAATCTGAGCCTACCAATTGATCCAGAAGACTCCAAAATCCCTATATTAGAAATTTCAAAAAATTTCGTAGCCATTAAGGCCCTCAATTGAAGAGAGATTGATTGGACGGTTCAAATGGACTGTCCAATCTCCAGATTGGATCGGGTTCCTAAAATGTTTTGCGAAATGCGGCATGGAAATGTGCCATGCAGAGGCGTTTCTGTGCATGCAGCGCGCGTTTGACATTGTTCCAACAAGAAAACCACGCGTAAGAGACAGTCCCAGGCGGAAGCGTCCCTCTTGCGTCCAGGTGATGGCACGTAGTGACCATTTCGTCTGCCCGAATGTTCCGCCTGAACGATCTGGGCATTCCGTTCCGATGGACCCAGATCATATCTAGACCCCAGGAATGGGCTGTGAACTTCCAAACTTAATTCAGGAGTCATATGAACTCCAAATTGAGATCAGAAAGAAGCTATGGAAATCTTACAACCTCTAGTTTCTTATAAAATGGAGAAAATATCTTATGAAACTTTTTATATTTAGGAAATAAGTTTTCAATTTCCAAGATCTTCAAGATCTGAGGTGATTAGATCTTAGTAATATGTTTTAATAATGATATACTATTGAAATAAAGTGATATCTATGGTTTATTTGGACATATCTGAG
Organism: Warburgia ugandensis; assembly: GCA_035236585.1. Taxonomy (NCBI): domain Eukaryota; kingdom Viridiplantae; phylum Streptophyta; class Magnoliopsida; order Canellales; family Canellaceae; genus Warburgia; species Warburgia ugandensis. The sequence goes on along the minus strand of CP141133.1, from coordinate 53,377,847 downwards.
ATATATTAAGGGATCTACCTGTTATGGTAGAAAAACCCTAAAAATACAAAGGGACCCACTTGATCCATGAGATCAAGTGTGATCAAATCCTTGGGATGGATTGAATGAATGTTAATATGATGAAATCCAAGGAGATCATGGATTGAATATGCAAAAATAAAGCAATATGATCTTTGGACCTTAATGAAGAAAAACCCCTAGATGTAATTAAAACCCTTGATTAAAAGGAAAAGATCTAAGATCTAATGGTTGGATCATAAGTAAAGGTTTCTAAAAATATTAATGTAATTAGTTTTATTTTCTATTAATTGATAATAGCATTTTAAATGTGATTTATGTTATAAAGCATGCTAGTGCAACTTTTAGACTTTAGCATGATATGTGATTAGATTGTCATAATAGGTTACTAGATTTAATTATCTCAAGGGCATGTTAGTGTGATTTTATGCAAGTGTAACTTAAGACCAAGTTAGTATGATTTCATGCCATTGTAACTTAGGACCATGCTAGGATTTCATGTAAGATTATACTATAGTATGAGATTGTACCTTAGGTCCATGTTAGTTTAAATTGAGTTATTAAGGTATATTAGTTGAAAATCATGCTAGTGTAATTTTAAGTACCTTGTATCATTATCATTAAGTTGTTCAGTTATGTAGTTTTATGCTTTGAATTTATAATTAATTTATAGTTAAATTTCATCAGTAGATCTACTTGTTATGAGATAAAGAGCATAAAATGCTAAAAATGGAATCTAATGAGAAAGTAGAGTTTCATGACACAAATAAGAGTGGATTATTTGGATTTAATTAGTAAGGGCTATAGTTAGTAGGACAATATAAGGACTATCAAATCCTTGGCCCAAACTAGGAGAATAATAACCCCATGAATGACATTGTAAATGTTCATAAACTTAATTAAAATCAATTAGAAAGAGTACTTAGGGTCAACATGCTTATAGGAACCTTATGAAAGGTTGACCTAAGGTCACTCTAGTGAATGTTGAACATAGTGATTAAGGGGGTTTTCTAATAGAGCCTCGCTCTTCCCCTACCTTCCATTGATGTTTGTGAGGTCTAAATGCCTCCTTACGTGAGGATTGAAGTAACCACTTTATGTTCACCCATTCAGCTAGTAAGCCTTAGCCAATTGGAAATAAGAGGAGCAGTTTAGACTTAGACTAAAATAAGTTACCTTCAACCAGCAAAACATTAACTGGTTGAATAATAATAGTAAGAGCATAAAAGGTTAGTAAATTATTTAACCCTAGTAAAAACTGTGAGTAAGATAAGGATGATCAAACAACATCCCTTATATCTTGAATGATCAAGAACAATAAGAATAAGAATATTGTATTGTATTTAGCATGCATGTTTATTAGTATGCATATTATGGATCAAATCTAGTTCATTAGATTAGATAATCCAAACCATTGATCAAAGATGATTCAAGGAAGAAAACCAAGATCATCCTCCTTAGGGATGATCCAATAACTGAACTTATATCAAAGAAGATACAATATGGGAGATGAAGATATATAAATGTTTGCTACACATAACATACTATGTATCTTATCTTATTTTATTTTAGATAGATTAACATGCTTATTTTTAAATTGTAATCTGCCTTTGATGTCTTTGATGAGTGCAATAAGAATGCTCTACAATGGGTTAGTGAATAATGGAGGAAATGGAGTACTGATCTTACAAGAAGGTACATGCTTCCAAATGCTCATGATCCATTGAGGCTCCACACTACCCTTGAGTTGTATTCTAGCATCATTGACTAAGATGCATAGAATCAATTTGTATAGACCCCCCCTACCTTATTAATTTGAGGTAATTACAACTAGAACTAAATTTGATTCTTCTAATTATAAAAATTGATTGTGCTTAATTACGTGTTCCTTTAATGTGTAGGCAAAGCATATGAAAGGACAAAAGGTGCATGTGACTAGTCATATGCAGTACCACCTCTCCAGGGTTGGTTACACGCATTTAGAAGAACAAGAAGTAAGTATATGTGACATTTCATTTTTGTTTAAGCATACCTAAGTTTTATTTCATTAGCTCTGAGTGTCTCTCCTGACAGTAAAAGAAGGCTGGGATCTACACTATAAAAGGCCATGATCAAAAGCACTTTTGTTTCATAGTGATCAGAGAGGAAACAATACTGGATTGAAGTGGGGAATAGTGCACATATGAAGAGTTGCTGGAAAAATTTATCAGAGAACTGACTTCTCCGGTGGCGATGGAGGATGTTGATCGCTCGACAGGTAATTTCTCTGCTAGTTTTGTTTCCTTTTGCTCTCCTTCAGCTAGTGTAGCTCCACCGATGCGCCAACCACCTACATGGCCAATTTTTCCCTCATCTTCCCCAATAGGTGCATTGCTTGAGTTGACCATCTTCCATGGCACTGGCACAATCAAGCTTTCACGCATGCTAGCAGGCCTAGAACTGATCGGTAACCCCTCTTTTTCTTAGGTTTGATCCCAAGTGATGACCATCCCTCTTCATCTCTTTTGCACCAGTGCAGAACCCCTTTTTGGCCTTCTTCCTAGCACCAACCAAAACCCAAAAGCCTTGTCTCTCTCTTACCCATCCAGTTTCTCCATCAGTGTAAAATTAGTGACTAATGCTAGCACACTTGGCTTTCGTTTCCAACTTATTAATTTGAGGCAATTACAACTAGAACTAAACTTGATTCTTTTAATTATAAAATTTGATTGTGCTTAATTACGTGTTCCTTTAATGTGTAGGCAAAGCATATGAAAGGACAAAAGGTGCATGTGATTAGTCAATGCAGTACCACCTCTCTAGGGTTGGTTACACGCATTTAGAAGAACAAGAAGTAAGTATATGTGACATTTCATTTTTGTTTAAGTATACCTAACTTTTATTTCATTAGCTCTAAGTGTCTCTCCTGACAGTAAAAGAAGGCTGGGACCACGGAGCCCATTGACCACACCCTTCTCTCAAAAATTGCAGATTCACAAGGGTGCACCTCCCAGATCTTCACTAATGAAAATATTGTAATAACCCCTTTGTAATTGATTGAGATGTCACATATTGAACTTGAGTATTCAGACATGCACATGTTTTGGAAAGAGCATATGATTTTAAAACATCGCATGCATTATAAAACTAGTAGTGATAGACTCCTACTGAGTATAGTATATACTCACCCTATCCGTAACATTTTTCAGGATAGTTCCACTCACAAATAGACGATGCCTCAGGAGATATTAGTGCTACGAGCAAGTGAATTAAAAAGGAGACAGTTATACATGTAAGTAAACTCTCAACCCTTTGGACATGTATTTGTAGTTGGACTGTGTGTTGTGACTGGAAAGACCTGGGGAAAAACATTTATGATTTTTGAAGTTTTTCAACAACTACTTTGATTGTTGTGAAAGCAAATGACACTCGTGGTTTTCAAAATGAGTTTAAAACTAAAGATTTTTTGCTGCATTGCATGGTTTTTATAAAGTGGTTTTCAAATAGGGATGCATCCCGCCTTAGGAATTAGATATTGCATTTAAAAATGCGTGGGAAAACTCGGGTCGTCACAATTGGTATCAGAGCACAGGTTTTATCCTTTCATAACCAGTCCAGCATGTCCAAGGGTCATAGACAATAGAGAAAATCAAGGAGAAGAAGTATAAATAGGAGTAGTAGAGATGACTACTTCTATTTGAGGATTACCGTATTAATGCTCAAGGCATTTCACCTTAAATAAATAGGTGAAAAAGAGCTTGGTTTAATAAATAATTAGGCAGAGGATAGTGCAACCCTTATCCAAAATCTAGTCTAAAGACGACTTAAGGATTAAGGATTATTGTGTGGTGAAAATATGAAAACTCATATATGGATCATATTATGATGATGTTGAAGGAAGATACTAGTAAACTTGTTAGTAGATAGTTTTGATCTGCAATAAAGAAATCTTATCAAAGGTGAGAAAAATCAAAAGACCTAGATGGCTATCTTACCATCATAAAGAATATCAGAATATGAGTACACTATTACAAGGATGTGATATGTGAGATGTAAAAGATAGACTTTGAGAAGAATTTTGATGATGAGAATGCAAGATGATATTAGGAGATGACTGTGACTCATGCTAGATCACAAAGGTATGGATCTTGAAGGATTACCTCAATTTTGGATACTATTCAGGAGAGTAAAGTGCTGTTAAAAAATAATTGCCTAAGTATTATGGAGCAAATTACAAGATGTATACAAGTAACAGATTATGTGAATAAGAGAAATATAACACGAATATGATAAGGAAATGAATTCAACCGAGTTATCAAAAGATTTTGATGATAATACTAAGGATGATAATAGATTGATCCTAACATGAACTTGTAAGAGAAGTGTAGCATGACCAAAATGTCAATGCCATTATTAAGACATTGTATGAATTTTATTGAGGCTATAGGCAATTGAGGATTTCAATAATCTTAAGACAGTTTAGAATTTCTAAGAAGCATTTAGTTTATCATATCTGTTAAGTAAAGGAGTAGATGCAGTATCGATTATATGCAACAAAGCACATGAAGACATTGATCCAGGTAGACCAAATGAGGATTTTGAAGAAAAGAGAGAAAGAGATAGAGATGTAACTATAAGTATTCGATGAATATTGAATAGTCAAAAGAAGAAGATCAGGACTCTATGAAGATACATACAATTCTAACATCTTGAATCCTATAGGAGGGAAGATCAAACAAATGCAAAGGAATAATACTAGGTGAGTTGATGATCTTATTGTAAAGGAGTATCAAAGAGAGGAAGCATATGGGGTTTAAGACTTTGAGTAGAGTATCGAATTTCAGGAGAATATGTGACAAGAAATTTTCAAAGAAGAATGGTGACCAACTAGAAGTTAAACCTCTACAAATGGTTTGATATCAATTAGATTCTTGTCATATCCATTAACTTATGAGGAACACCAATGGATATAGTCCATAAAAAGAAAAATTTGGTGATGTCTCACCTTGCCAATAAAGGAATTAAGTCGGGAACAATGACTTGTCCATTTAGCACATAGGGTACCATCAAGGATCAAATTGAGATCTTATTATCATAGATTGGAAGAGCAATATCTTAAGACCATCATTGAGTACTGTTGACTAAATAGAGGTATCCCACCCTAATTAATCAGGTATGTCGGTGTCTATGAGTTAGTAGTTGAAGTTATATACTCAAAAGGATGTTATAAGTCTTTAGACTTGAGTACTTGTTAGGCTAAGTCATTTGAGGGTATAAGGCCAGTTGATTAGGCGACATCATGAAGTTGATTAGGCCACATCATGAAGAGCTACAAGTACAATAAATATAGTAACAACTGAGATAGGAGCAAAAATAAGAAGTGATCTAAACCAATGTGAAAGGTTTTTCAAACCTTAGTGGCTACCATGACAAGGTGAAGAAATTACTTTGGGTCTGAAAAATACTACTGACTTGGATTGAAAGAAAGGTAGATAAGTATTAATCACTCTAGAGGCCCTTGAGCTTATAACGTATATGGGAAGAGATCAATAGGTAATCAAATAAAGTCTTTCTATGTCTAAGAAAATGTTTATGCTTATCTGAGTATTATAAAACTTGTTGAGTTAACAACTTCAGTACAATATGATATAATTGCTATTGAAGGAGAATTATTGCTATTATAAGCCAAGTATGAGAGGCACTTGAAAAATAAAACTTGAGGAATTGAGAAAAATCACTATTTACACTTCCGGACAATACAGACTGCATGATTGACGATAAAGCCTTGATAAAAAGATTGAGCAATATATTGACATAGGGGATGGAAGGAGAAAGTTAAGGTGGCCAGCACATTATAATGTAAGATTCGATGTTACATGGCCTTTAGACAAATAGTTAGTTGTTGTGAGCATATACCAAGTACAAAAAATCAATTAAAGGAATTTCCTAAGGACTAACCCTACTGGATTAGGTATGGAACTTTTAGACTGAAAGGTTACAAAGAAAACCATCAAGAAAAGAAAGGACAAAAGAGGATGATGAAGGATTCAACCATGACCTAGTAAGGGTACTGGGTTATGAATAAGAGACTTTTTGCTTTCCATGAATAGGAACATTATTGGAAATCCTAATGACAAATTGATGTGAATAGTGAGATAGGCCTCTGGACGAGAACATGTGACCCATGGTGATGAATCAACCATTAACATTTGACATGAGTTGGGATAAAAATCCTCACAGAGGAAAGCATTTAATGAATTCAATAATTATGAAACTGGATATGGAGTTAGGACATTTTACTTTCAGTATATGATAAGGTCCTCGATGGAAGATGCTACTAATTGGCTTTCATTTTCGAATGTAACCTTGGTCAAGGAAATCAAGTCACATATGGAAAATGACAGACAGTTGAAATTGAAAGTTAAGTAAGAGTTTGGCTATAGAGCACATGATACCATATCAGTTATTGAAGCATCTTGGAGACAAATATAAGAAGCAAAGTTAGACACAATAGAAAGAAGGTAGCTTTTTTGGACTTGTGGATGATGAAAGAGATCACTAGATGAAAGGGATTATCCTATGATAATCAAAATGAAATAGGAGAAATAAGATAATATGATCTTGAAAGGAGTAATTTATACATGAATAAAGAAGCATGATCCTACGAGGAGATTATCCTATACACAATGAGAAAAGTATAAGCATCTGAGGATTTTGGGATAGATGCATTACAGCTAGAGACCGGTATTGTTAAACTGGCACGTATGAGAGTAAGCATCAGAGTACGCAGCGAAAGCGGCCCTTGTAGGTAAGGCCTTGTAGAAGGAACGATAGAAATGATAAATTAAGGTTGAGCCTAGATTTGATTCCTAAGAGAGAAATGCATTCACCAAGAAATCATCTAAGAGACAAATACCTAGAAGATGATAATTTATGGAATTTCGAGGACGAAATTCTTTTAAGGGGGTAATAATGTAATGCCCGAGCAATTTACACTATTTTTAACGAAAATTGCACATTCTATAGGAAATAAACTATGTTGAATGTTTGATTTTATTTAAAATAGTAAGCAAATAAATTTGTGAGGAAACTTCATTAGATTCTACTTGAAAAATGGAATCCAACGCCTCAAAAATCACCCAAAACGAAGTTCGTATGAGGAAGTTACAGCCGTTTAAAGATAAGGGTATTTCTGGAAATAAAACAGAAAAAAGAAAAAACGTAAAAGGACGAAAAACGCAGGGGGCCATTTTGATAACGGCACCCCCTGTTGTCTTCAACCTCAAGAACCCTCAAGAACCCTCGATCCCAATTTTTCTGGAGGATTCTGCCACCGCCAAGGGCGGCACTACCATTGGCAGCACCGCCATAGCAGGGCTATAAAAGGCCCCATCTCCACCTCTCCTAAACCCAAGTTTTCTGGCGTTTTTCCAGCCGTTTGTGACTGGGGTTTCCGGCAAGATCGGAAACCTGTCTCCTCTGCTTTTTTCGGCAACGGCCAGGCCAAAGCCAGCCCGGCCATGCCATTCCCGTCTCCCCATTTCCCCTCTCTTCTCTTTTTCGATCTAGGCAATAGGGTTTCCACCTTGTGCGAGCTTTTCCCGCGAGCAGGAAGGTCCAGCGTGAAATGGGCACTCCCCAGGCTGCCCAGGTAAGACGTCCTCACCTGCCTTCTCTTGGTTCTTCCCCTTTCAGGCTAGATCCAAGCTGGACCTAGCATTCTTAGATGTTTTCCAGTCGGATTTCCTGGCCGAAAAACGTCCCAAAAATGCTCAGACAAACCCTGCACGAGCCAGGCGTCCCAAGGATGCCAAGCACCGCGTGCACCTGGGATTGGTCCCTGGGACGGGTTCCAGGTGTACGACAGTACGTACATTGTCCCAGGTGCGGCCTTCAGGTGCTCACGTGACATGGGGCACGGGTACTGGCTCGACCAGGGTGCACGGGCTGCCCTGGGAGCTGAGATGCACCACACTACAAGGTGCGTCCATGCGATGATGCGCGTCATAGCGCGTCACTTAGGCATGCTCGTGCACGTGCGAACACTGTCCCAAGCACAGCCTTTGGGCGCGCACGCACCTAAGGCATTCGCGGTTCAACCAGGATACACGGGTGTCCTGGGAACCGGGGCACGCGAACTTATTGAGACTTTAAAGTTAGATTAGAGGATAAATTATAGAATTTAACTATTGGAAAGTAGATCCATACCATAGGATCTAGCTTGACAATGAATTAGGCAAAAACCAGGGACTCAATAGGCAGGACTAGCGGTCTAATGTCTAAATAGACTGAAATTAATTAGGACTCCTTGTATCCATTTATACCCAGGAGTTTATAAATGAGACCCAAGGACGGGTTGAGTGCTAAAGGACGCGACTCCAAGAGACTTTGAGGTAGGTGCTCTATTGCTACTAGATTCTTTTAAAAGAACTATGATTATTTTGCAAATACATGATTTAAGTATATGACTTGTTTAGCATGCATGTGACAAATGCTTTATGCATAGACATGTTTTGTATATACATTATGCATAGATATGTTTTGCAAACTATTGCATACATTGCATGATCTATGAGCATTAAGTTCTTGCAAAGATTGCATGTCCTTGAGGGTTGCCAAAAGACACTAGAGTGCCGAGGGCCAGGCAATTGTGAGGGACCCAAAGAGGACAGGTTTTGAAAAGAGGTTTTAGCTTATTTGATCTTATGTGATTTGGGCTAGTAAGCCCGTGGGTGCTATGCCGAGGGGTCTGGGTTGGCCACCCGGCCTCTACCACTATTAGGTGGATGGGTACCACGCCCAAAAAGAGGCAAGTCCCTACGTCGACTGCATGTGGTACAGGGGGCTACCACTAGTATCACGACACTGGGTTGACGTGTCATAGGCCCCGTGGAGGCTATGACCGAGTGTCCTCAGGTACCCGGGGACCACACGGCGAGGAGGTCATGGGCATAGTTGGACCCTATGGTTTATAGACTTATTTGCATAGCATATGGCATGATATGAGGTTGGTCGACCATACCATACTAGAGATCGATGAGTTGGATTCAATGAAGCATCTTATGGATATCATAATGTTATGATATATATATATATATATATGATACTTTCGATTTTGGATTATGTGATCCTTTAAATCATTAGTATTTCAGTTTGACAACGGATTTTTATATCGATATTGAACTTGAGTATTCAGACATGCACATGTTTTGGAAAGAGCATATGATTTTAAAACATCACATGCATTATAAAACTAGTAGTGATAGACTCCTACTGAGTATAGTATATACTCACCCTATCCGTAACATTTTTCAGGGTAGTTCCACTCACAAATAGACGATGCCTCAGGAGATATTAGTGCTACGAGCAAGTGAATTAAAAAGGAGACAGTTATACATGTAAGTAAACTCTCAACCCTTTGGACATGTATTTGTAGTTGGACTGTGTGTTGTGACTGGAAAGACCTGGGGAAAAACATTTATGATTTTTGAAGTTTTTTAGCAACTACTTTGATTGTTGTGAAAGCAAATGACACTCGTGGTTTTCAAAATGAGTTTAAAACTAAAGATTTTTCCCTGCATTACATGGTTTTTATAAAGTGGTTTTCAAATAGGGATGCATCCCGCCTTAGGAATTAGATATTGCATTTAAAAATGCATGGGAAAACCCGGGTCGTTACACTCTTTGGGCATGGTATCTATCATATCATACATTTCAGGAAGTAGGTGACCAAACCCTCTTAACTTCCCTAGCATAGCATCCCCAGGCCTAGAGTTGTGTAAAACAAAATCATAAGCCACCACACTTGTATGTACAATACATTGTACATATCAGATGATGTGTTTGTTTAACTAAGGCTGGAATATTTTCTATGCTCTATTCTTAGGGTTTCCTTAGTCCACACATCTCACTAATTTCTCTTCATTTGATTGGATCATTAGATTGGATCATGGGCTTGGATCACTTGGTTGGATCATTTGCTTGGATCATTATTGTTCTAAGGTACCACAAGTATACTTATATCATGAAGGTCTATAATTCCAGACAGAAGATCACGTATATATGTATACACACACATGAATCTTTAATACATTCTTGTACATCTACATATCTCAAAGTGGTATTCACTCCATATTGTCCATCATGGTCTTGATTCATACATCTGTCAAACCATATATATAAAGTTATTCCTTTATACAAGTATTCTTTGTACATGTATTCGGGTTATCTTATGAAGGATGCCCTAATTTTCCTTGAATCATATATGATCAAGGTTTCAAACCTTCTAAGCCAACAAATCTATATTATAAGTAAAATCACACAACAATAATATACTCTACATTGTATTTCTTTTCTTTTGTTGTTTTTGATCATTCAAGATCTCTCTTGGATCTTGAGAGATCATCCTTATCTTACTTACAATTTTTATTGGGGTTAGATAATTTGCTTGCCTTTTATGCTCTTATCATTATTTCTCAACCAGTTAGTATTTTACTGGATTGAGGGTAACTTATTCATTCTTAATTCTAGACAGCTCCTCTTATTTTTAATTAATCAAGGTTTACTAGTTACATGACATTCCCAACGTGGTTAATTCAATCCTCATGTAAAGAGGCGTTTAGACCTCAACAAACGTCAATAGAAGGTGGAGGGACAGCGAGGCTCATTAGAAACCCCCTTAACCATGATGAATAACATGCAAGGGCATAGCCTTAGCTCAACCTTTAATAAAGTCTTATGAGCTCATAATCCTAAGTTTTATTTCTACTTGATTTTAATTAATTCCATGAACATATACTATGACTTTCATGGATGTTTATTATGCTCCTATTTTGGGCCAAGGAAATGGAAAATCCACCCTTTATATTGTCCTACCTTACTATGATTATTTCTCATGATGTACATGTGTATTTTGTGAAGTCCAACTACATTTCATTAATTATCCCTGTTAAGGTATTTCTCATAACTCTATTAATATAAAGGAAATTACACTAATAAATATAAATCTAAGGCATTTAAAGACAATCATCCTAGAATTGAAAATTTGACTTGAATTAAATTTGCTAATAAAATAATTAACTAGAATGTTAACAACATTTTAATCTAAGAAATTAAAGAAAATTATACTAAAATTAGAAACTTGACATGGATCATAATTAAATCAAATATACTATTAAAGACCATTAACTAAGCATATGATCAATTTATCCTTATGATCCAACCATCCGATTTGTCCATCTTTTAGATCTAGGGTTAATATTCCATTAAGAGTACAACCCTTGATCTTTCATGTTTTTGATTGATCCAACATCTCTAATAACATGATATTAGCCTTAGATCATCACTTTTATAGGTCCATCTAGTCTGATCATTCTTGATCTACCAGATCAAGGGGATCCATTGGGATTTTTCATGATCATTTTTACTTTCAATGGTCTAAACTTTAATTCAGATCATGTTAGTCCAATCCAATCATCCCCATGATGATTTATCATCATTATGTAATTAATGGATCCAAACCCTCACTTCTGATCACCCTAGATCTACTTGATCAAGGGTATTAGTAGGTGTATTTTTAATTAACAAAATTTTTTAATGATTAAAATATTGTTTTTATGGATTTAGTAGGTTCCCCTCATCAAGATCTATTCATAGAATTTTTCAAATAAAAAATTAGACTTAAAATGAGTGAGGAATTTGATTTTTAAGTTTTTAGCCATTTTCAATGACTAATCTTAATCTATAATGTTTTGATTAGTTTAACTGATCTAGAGGCTTGGAAATTCTATAATGATAATTGATATTAAGGTTTTGACATGTCCTGGATCCATCCATTGAATCAGATTTCTATTTTAACATCAATTTGATCATGGTCCACTACTGTTGGAACTAACTTTAAAATTTATTTCATATAAATCAAATTAAAAAACTCAATGTCATTATTTCATTATATTCTACACAATACAAGGAATCTATAGCTTCTTTCTGATCTAGATTTGGATTTAAATTGAGTTTGGAATTGAATTTTTAAGTTTCCATCAATTTTAACGGTCCATATTGATTTTGGACTGTCAGATCTTATTTCTTAAAATTAAGGGTCCAGATGAAAAATAAAACTTACTATGATTATGACTCTTAAGGTTTTTAGGCCTTTTGAATCTACTGGATGGCTTAGATTTTCCATTTAAGGTGTCCTTGACGATGTTATAGGCCTGCATCACCGGTACTAGTTTTTCTAGAATTTTGGTTGGAAAACCAGTCCAGTGACCTAATTTTATGGAAAATATATTAAAAAATAAAAATAAAGAGATAGTAAACCTACCTGGAAGTGTTTAGAAGAGAAAATCTTACCAAAATTAAGAAAATCCTCCCCGAAAAGTGAACTATTCTGGAGACGACATAATTTGTGATCTTCCAATGAAATTGCTAGTGGATCATGCAATTAGCATATGGATTTTTTAGATAAGCTTGTTAAAAATTGATATGGCAATTTGGATTTATGGTATGAGGGTTAGATCACTAGATTTCTATAGGTTTTCCACTTAGGGGTAAAACTGGAAATAAGAAAAGAAAGAGAGGAAAGAGAGGGAGAAAGTAGAGAAGGAGAGGGAATTTGGAGCTAGAATTAGAGGAGTTTTTGAATTTTATGAACATTTTGGGAATTTTTCTGAGGTATTTATAAGCATTTTCTAAAAATTTTAATCATTTTCCCCTAATAATTATGTTTTTCTCTTCTGATTTTTATATTAAAAAGAATTCCCCCATTTCCACCTCTATCTCCACTACTAGTTGGTAGTATTTTGACTAATTATTGATGTTTCTAGACCGTTGACCCACATTTGTGGGTCCCACATTAATGTGAAATGACCAATTTTCCCTTTTTGTTGAAAAATGTAGAAAAATACAAAATTTTCATACGAACATGGATTTTGATGTACTTAGTATCATTTTAATTAGTTCACCAAGTATGTTTTCATTTATACATGTCTTATACCTTGATTGTGAGGTAGAATTATATTTTTGCTCTTTTTAGGTTAAAAATTGGGAAAAATATAGATTTTTCTCCTGAACTCGGAATTGGACAAAGTTATAGTCTATCCAACCTAATTTTCCTCATACATATCAAATATCTAACCTTGATTCCACACTTTATGAGAAGTGCATTTTTAATAACCCTAATATTTCAGCCTGATTTTCCTTGGAATTTTTAATTTCATTATTTATTCAATCTCCTTACAAAAGTTAGGAATGTTATAGATTTGACGTTCATTAAGATTTAAACATTTATCTGTCACTCAATGCTAGATCTACCTTCAATCTAGCATGATTTTAAATAGGAATCTATTGTTTCAAGGCTTAAAGTGGAGAATTTGTGCTTGGTTACAGTATCAGCATTACATGCCCGAACTATACACTCTTGCATGTGTGCTAGTAGTACAAAATAGGCCTATGGAAGGGATTTCAGGAAGGAGGGATTTTGGATTTGTTGAAATATCCAAGGGATCAGCTGCAACTACAAATGTATTGGAAAGAATAGGAATGAGAATAAGAGGGCGATTTGTAGTGTTTGATTGATGACAGTGAGGATGAGGTTGAAGAAAGTAAAGTGAAGACAAAGATGAAAGGGAATTAGAGGAAGGAGAAATTTACTTGGACATCTATTCTTTGATGGGTTCACTAACGGTTGTTAGCATAAAAACCATTGGTATTGCAGTAAAGCTTACAATAGAGGGGATAAGGCAAGTTGCTTATCCTAAAATATGTTTTGTTCTTTTTTGGTCGATCATGGGAAAGAGGGCAATTAAAGCTAATGGAATTGAAGAACATATCACATGAGGTAGGTGGAGATTTAAGACAGCATGTCTAAATAATAAGATGCATGTTCTAAACATGATCTTATTTCTAAGTATGGATATTATGAAACTAAAATGGTATGATTGATATTCGACATGCTTTAAATTGAAATGATGAAAATAATGTTAATTAAAAGAATTGCATGTTATAATTGATGCTTATGACTTGTACATCATGTATGTGAATTGTGAAATTATGTTTATGGTACATGGGTACCATGTTACTATTGATGATGTATGAGTCTAGGTTTATAGGATACATCATTGGTGGATTATTACCAAATAAGTGAGGATGTTATTCTTATTATGAAATATCTGACGAGACAAATTGCCCACTATTATGATTATTTTAGATCTGGGTATGGAGGCCTGAGAGTTTTGTTTTAGACAGGTGTAGGCCTGGGGATGCTATGCTAGGAGAGTTACGAGGGTTTGGCCACTCGCTCTCCGAAATTGATTATGTTATTGATACCAAGCCTATGAGAGGCTAAAAGTCAAGTGGGGCAATTATAGGAAGGCCACCACTGTGACAACCATGGTCCTCCCATACGGACATGGATATTGTGATTTCCACTGAGGATGGTATAAGTGAATTATTGAGTAGTTATCCGGGTGTGTTGTACGGATTCTGACTGCATGCATAATAGTCCTTATGTTGATGCACTATGGTGCATATATGATGGCATTATGAGATGTCTTATATTATTTTTCCAACGGTGCCTGGAGGATTGTAGACCCCATATAGTGAGGGGCATGAGGATTATATTGATATACCAGCAAAGGCTAGATGATTATGAACTCCCACATGATCAGGGGTATGATTTTGAAACCCAATATAGTCTGGGAATGCTAATGATGATAATTATTGAGTATATTCATAATTTTGTATATATTTTAATGATTTCCATAGATGTAGATAAATGCTATATGTATATATGATTGAGGGCATAGTTTCATATAGGTTTTCATAAGGGTATATGCATGGGCAGAACTGTTATGCAAAGTATGGTTTATGGAATTGGATTATCTTATTTAAATCATAAATGATAATTTTAAATACTTGATTTATTAATGGATTATTGATATTTATGAAACATGCTAATAATTGATTATTAGATTGTAAAACATGTTGATACGTGGTTTAATAATGGATTAATGAATTATGAAATGTATTGTAAATTCAAGTCAATATAAATGTTATGAGAATGAATATTCTGAATAATTTAAATTAATTAATTCATAATTAAATTTAACATGCTTCTTAAACTCCCTTACCAAGCATAGCTTGCTGAGATATTGTAAATGATTTTATGTTTACAATATCTCAAATACAGATGGATAGGAGAAGATGTTCACAAGAGAAATCTAGCAACCATACTTTTGCTATCAAGTATACACTTTAATAAAGTTTTTTGTATTGTGTAGTTAGTCATTTGCATTGTGATAGTTGGACATTTAATATAATGTTATAGGGTTGTACAAGTGAACCACTGGATGGGTCCTGTTTTTAAGAAATGAATTTCTATCTTCTAGAAAACTATATATATATATATATATATATGTATAATGTGAGCTTAAGGTGACATCTGAGTTTTTGGAAAAATGAATTTTAATGTAAAATCTTCTACTGCTTTTGTATTTTAAAATTAGAGGCATAACACCTCTTGAAAGTGAACGCAAAAAATTTTCATTTAAAACCAGGGCTGTCACACAATGAGATTGTTGAATTTTATTGAAATTTAAATTTTATTAGCATCTTTTTATAAGTTTTCATTATAATATGTATTGGCAATGTTATTCAAGAGTTCATATAAGATTATAGTGCTACTTTCCTCAAGTGAAATTTGGTTGTTGTCTAAATGTATTGTTTTCACTTGTGCTGTAAACATGGAACAAGAAAAAAGTGAGCAAAATGAAGAACAGTCCAGCACAGGTACACCTATTAAGAGAAAGAGCAGAGGATCAACAAAAATGGAGCTTATCATTAAGAGAAAGTCATAGAAAATATAAGAGATGGTGCAATTTAACAGTAAAGGGCAGGCGAGAGGTGGTCGTGCACATTCTTATACCAATTTTGTTTGTTGCATTGTTAGAAGCATAGTGCCAGTCTCAATGACTAATTGGAGATATGTATCTCCATCAATCAAAGATACAATATGGGAGATGAAGATATATAAATGTTTGCTACACATAACATACTATGTATCTTATCTTATTTTATTTTAGATAGATTAACATACTTGTTTTTAAATTGTAGTATGCCTTTGATGTCATTGATGAGTGCAATAAGAATGCTCTACAATGGGTTAGTGAACAATGGAGGAAATGGAGGATTGATCTTACAAGAAGGTACATGCTTCCAAATGCTCATGATCCATTGAGGCTCCACACTACCCTTGAGTTGTATTCTAGCATCATTGACTAAGATGCATAGAATCAATTTGTATAGACCCACCTGCCTTATTAATTTGAGGTAATTACAACTAGAACTAAATTTGATTCTTCTAATTATAAAATTTGATTGTGCTTAATTACGTATTCCTTTAATGTGTAGGCAAAGCATATGAAAGGACACCACCTCTCTAGGGTTGGTTACACGCATTTAGAAGAACAAGAAGTAAGTATATGTGACATTTCATTTTTGTTTAAGTATACCTAACTTTTATTTCATTAGCTCTGAGTGTCTCTCTTGACAGTAAAAGAAGGCTGGGACCACGGAGCCCATTGACCACACCCTTCTCTCAAAAATTGCAGATTCACAAGGGTGCACCGCCCAGATCTTCACTAATGAAAATATTGTAATAACCCCAATTTTTGTAATTGATTGAGAAAATTAATAAAGTTTGAGTTTCAGAAATTCTAGGCTAGAATATTAGGGTTATTTTGAATGTACTTCTTATAAAAGTATAATCAAGGGATGAGACATGTGTAATTGAAATTGAACTCAACAAACCCTTCAGAATGACTATTAGCACGACAAATTCTGAATTCGGATGAAAAATCCTTAATTTTCTTTATTTTATAGACAAAAGGGTAAAATAGTAATTTTACCCATAATCGAGATCTGAGACATCAAAGTTTAGAATGTACTAAGAAATACAAATCCAACGCCACTAAGTACGCTCAATTCTGAGATCATAAGAATAAAGCCTAATTTTTTTTATACATAAAAGGCAAAATGGTCTTTTTACACTATGTGGGACCCAAAAGGGACCTAAAAAGGAATCCAATGCCCAGACCACGTGAAATCATGGGTCAAACCCCTACTAGCTGGTAGTGGAGAAAAAGGTGGAGGTGGAGAATCCAATGCTAATAAAAAATAAACCATAATCATTACACATAATCATGAAAAAATACTCAAAATGCCTATAAATACACCCCAAAAAATCCTCTAAAAATGTCTATAAAATTTCCACGAAATTATTTTGATTTCCCCTACAAAAAAAAACATAGATCCATTCCCAAAATACCAAAACACCCAAAAGATCTCTCTCTTTCATTTTCTCTCTCCTCTCTCTAGATTGGAATAAGAGACTTAAATTCAATTAGGCACTCTGTTCCAGATCATATCACAGATCTCACCGTAAAAAATCTCCTACCATACCTTAGCTAGAAAATGCCTAAAGAAATTTCAAGATCCAACGGTTCAAACAACGGAATTCATAAGACAAGTGGATCTTGGGCTATCTTATCATAAAAATTGGTATTCTCTTAACCTATGTTTTTCTCCAATTAGGTAGGTGGAACTACTTCCTAGACATATTTATTGTTGTTTAATGAAAATTTTATTTTACTATAACTTGATTTGTGTGAAAAATTGTAAAAATAAAGTAAATATCTAAACCTTCAACTATGATGATGGAGGAATTAGATGGAAAATTTGACCCTACCAATCAAATCAAAAGGGTCCAAAACCCATATGGTAAATGTTTCACAAAATTTTATTAAGTTTTGGCCCCTCAATTGAGAGGGATTGATTGGATGGTCCAGAAAGGACTGTCGGATCTCTTGATAGGATTGGCTTTCCCCGGGACGGCATGCAAAAAGCCACATGGTGCACGCGTGTTGTGCGTGCGATGTTGTCTTAGTGGGATGACCACGCTCGAGCACCAGTCATCGGGCGAGTGTGTCACACATTCGTCCCGGTGACAGAGGCGTGCCCAATAGTTTCGCTTTGCCTGTTCCTCCCGAACAATCTTGGCCATCTGTTCCGATGGGCCCAGATCATATTTAGGCCCTTGGAATGGACTGTGAACTTCTAGACTCAATTCAGGAGTCCTATGATCTCCAAATTGAGATTGGAAAGAAGCTATGGAAAGCTTACAACCTCTAGTTTTTTATGAAATGATAAAATGAAAAAAATATCTTATGAAACTTTCTGTATTTAGAAAATAAGTTTCCAATTTCCAAGATCTTCAAGATGTGAGGTGATCAGATTTTGGTAATCTATTTTAATAATGATATACTATTGAAATAAAGTGATATCTACGGTTTAGTTAGACTTATCTGAGATATATTAAAGGATCTACCCGTTATGGTAGAAAAACCCTAAAAATACAAACGGACCCACTTGATCAATGAGATCAAGTGTGATCAGATCCTTGGGATGGATTGAATGAATGTTAATATGATGAAATCCAGGGAGATCATGGATTGAATATGAAAAAAACAAAGCAATATGATCTTTGGACCTTAATAAAGAAAAACCCTTAAATGTAATTAAAACCCTTGATTAAAAGAAAAAGAACTAACATCAAATGGTTGGATCATAAGTAAAGGTTTCTAAAAATATTAATGTAATTAGTTTCATTTTCTATGAATTGATAATAGCATTTTAAATGTAATTTATGTTATACAACATGCTAGTGCAACTTTTAGACTTTAGAATGATATGTGATCAGATTGTCATAATAGGTTGCTAGATTTAATTATCTTAGGGGCATGTTAGTGTGATTTTATGCAAGTGTAACTTAGGACCAAGTTAGTATAATTTCATGCCATTGTAACTTAGGACAATGCTAGGATTTCATGTAAGATTATACTATAGTATGAGATTGTACCTTAGGACCATGTTAGTTTAAATTGAGTTATTAAGGTATACTAGTTGAAAATCATGCTAGTGTAATTTTAAGTACCTTGTATCATTATGATTAAGTTCAATTATGTAGTTTTATGCTTTGAATTTATAATTCATTTATGGTTAAATTTCATTAGTAGATCTACTTGTTATGAGATAAAGAGCATAAAACACCAAAAATGGAATCTAATGAGAAAGTAGAGTTTCATGATACAAATAAGAGTGGATTGTATTAGACTTAATTAGTAAGGGATATAGTTAGTAGGACAATGTAAGAATTATCAAATCCTTGGCCCAAACTAGGAGAATAATAAACCCCATGAATGGAATTGTAAATGTTCATGGACTTAATTAAAATCAATTAGAAAGAGTACTTAGGGTCAACATGCTTATAAGAACCTTATGAAAGGTTGAGCTAAGGTCACTCTAGTGAAGGTTGAACATAGTGGTTAAGGGGATTGTCTAATAGAGCCTCGCTCTTCCCCTACCCTCCATTGATGTTTGTGAGGTCTAAACACCTCCTTACATGAGGATTGAAGTAACCACTTTGTGTTCACCCATTCAGCTAGTAAGCCTTAGCCAATTGGAAATAAGAGGAGCAGTTTAGACTTAGGCGAAAATAAGTTACCTTCAACCAACAAAACATTAACTGGTTGAATGATACTAGCAAGAGCATAAAAGGTTAGTAAATTATCTAACCCTAATAAAAACTGTAAGCAAGATAGGGATGATCAAACGAGATCCATTTGTGACGACCCGGGTTTTCTCTTGCATTTTTAAATGCAATACCTAATTTCCTAAGGCGGGATGCATCCCTATTTGAAAACCATTTTATAAAAACCATGCAATGCAGCAGAAAATCCTTGGTTTTAAACCCATTTTTGAAAACCCCAAGTGTCATTTGTCTTCACAATAACCAAAGTAGTTTTTGAAAAGCTTCAGAAATCATATGTGTTTTTCCCCAGATCTATCCAGTCACAGCACACAGCCCAACTGTAATTAAATACAAATACATGTCCAAAGGGTTGAGAATTTACTTACATGTATAATTGTTTCCTTTCCTTTTTTTTTTTGATTCACTTGCTCGTAGCACTAACATAGATGTCCTCTACTCGTGGATGGAATTATCCTGAAAAATGTTAAGGATAGGGTGAGTATATACTATACTCAGTAGGAGTCTATCACTACTAGTTTTATAATGCGTGCGATGTTTTAAAATCATGTGCTCTTTCCATTTTTCGAGTAGAATCTAATGGTACTAAGTTCCCTCACAAATTCCTTCGTTTACTATTTTAAATAAAGTGAAGCATTTAACTCAGTTTATTTCCTATAGAATGTTCAATTTTCGTTAAAAATAGTGTAAATTGCTTGGTCATTACATTATTACCCCCTTAAAAGAATTTTGTCCTTGAAATTCCATAAATTATCATCTTCAAGGTATTTTGTCCCTTAGATAACTTTTGGTGAATGCATTCTCTCCTTAAGAATCAAATCTAGGCTCATCCTCAATTTATCATTTTTATTGTTCCTTCTACAAGGCCTTACCTATAAGGGCTGCTTTCGCTGCGTACTCTGATGCACACTCTTATACGTGCCAGTTTAACCATAGTGGTTTCTAGTTGTAATTCATCTATCTCGTAGGATCATGCTTCTATATTCATGTATAAATTACTCTATACTTCTTTGAGATCATATGATCTTATTTCTCCTATTTTGAATATCATAGGATAATCCCTTTTTCTTTTTATCTTTCATCTAATGATCTCTTCATCATCCATATCTCCTTCTAATGGTTGGTTATATGTCATTAGTAAGAGTCCAAAAATTTACCTTCTTTCCATTGTGTCTAACTTTGCTTCTTATCTTTCATATTCGTCCCTAAGATACTTCAATAACTGACATGGTATCATGTGATCTACAGCCAAACCCTTGATTAACTTTGAATTTCAACTGTCTGTCGTTTTCCATATGTGACTTTATTCCGCGACCAAAGTTACATTCAAAATAAAATCATGAAAGCCAATTAGTAGCTTCTTCCATCAAGGACCTTATCATATACTGAAAGTAAATTTCCTAACATCATATCCAGTTTCATAATTATTGAATTCATTAAACGCTTTCCTCTGTGAAGATTTTATCCAAGCTCAAGTCGATTCATCATCATGGGTCAAATGTTCTTGTCCAGAGGCCTATCTCACTATTCACATCAATTTGTCATTAGGATTTTCAAGAATGTTCCTATTCATGCAAAGCAAAAAGTCTCTTATTCATAACCGAGTACCCTTACTAGGTCATGATTGAATCCTTCATCATCCTCTTTTGTCCTTTCTTTTCTTGATGGTTTTCTTTGTAACCTTTCAGTCCAAAAGTTCCATACCTAATCCAGTAGGGTTAGTCCTTAGGAAATTCCTTCAATTGATTTTTCGTACTTGGTATATGCTCATAACAACTAACTATTTGTCTAAAGGCAACATAACATTAAATCTTCACCTCATATTGTGCTAGCCATCTCACCTTTTCTCCTTCCATCCCCTATGTCAATATATTGTTCAATCTTTTACCAAGGCTTCATCGTCAATCATACAGTCTGTATTGTCAGGAGGTATCCTCATAAGTAGTGATTTTCTCAATTCTGCAATTTTTTTTTTAATTTTCCATGTGCCTTCTTATTTTATCTTTCAAGTGCCTTCTCATACTTAGCTTATAATAGCAATAATTCTCCTTCAATAGCAATTATATCAAATTGTACTGAAGTTGTCAACTCAACAAGTTTAACAATACTCAGGTAAGCATAAACATTTTCTAAGACATAGAAAGACTTTATTCGATTACCTATTGATCTCTTTCCAGATATATCTATGTCATAAGCTCAAGGGCCTCTAACGTGATCAATACTTATTTGCCTTCTTTTTCAATCCAAGTCAGCAGTATTTTTCAGACTCAAAGTAATTTCTTTACCTTGTCATGGTAGCCATTAAGGTTTGAAAAAAAATCTTTTACTTTGGTTTAGATCACTTCTTATTTTTGCTTCTGTCTCAGTTGTTACTGTATTTATTGTACTTGTAGCTCCTCCATGATGTGGCCTAATCAACTCCATGATATGGCCTAATCAACTGACCTCATACCCTCAAATGTCTTAGTTTAACAAGTACTTCTTTCAAGAAAACTCAAGTCTAAAGACTTATAACATCCTTCTGAGTATATAACTCCGACTACTAACTCATAGACACTAACATACTTGATTAATTAGGGTGGGATACCTTTATTTAGTCAACAGTACTCAATAATGGTCTTAAAATATTTGGTCTTCCAATTTAGTATAGCAAGACCTTCATTTGATCCTTGATGGTACCCTTCTTGCTCAAGATAGATAGATGGACAAGTCACTGTCCTGGCCTAATTCCTTTTTCAATATAACTTTATTTACTCATGTAGTGGCAAGGTGAGATATCACCAAAATTTTCTTTTTATGGACTACATCCATTGGTGTTCCTTATAAGCTAATGGATCCAATAAGATTCTAATTGCCATAATTGATATAGACATCAAACCACTTGTAGAATTTAATTTCTAGTTGGTCACTATTCCTCTTCGAAAGTTTCTTGTCGCATAATTTCCTAAAATTCGATACTCTACTCAAAGTCTTAAATCCCATATGCTGTATTTCTATTATACTCTTTTTACAATAAAATCACCAACTCTACTAGTATTATTCCCTCAAATTTGATTGGTTTGATCTTCCCATCGGATTTGTATGTATCTTCATAAAGTCATGATCTTCTTCTTTTGAATATTCAATATTGAATACTTATAGTTACATCTCTATCTCTTTCTCTCTTTTCTTCAAAATCCTCATTTGGTCTACCTGGATCAATGTCTCTATATGCTTTGTTGCATATATTTGATACTTTATCTATTCCTTTACGTAACATATATGATAAACTGAATGCTTCTCAGAAATTCTAAATTGTCTTAAGATCATTGAAATCTTCAATTGCCTATAGCCTCAATAAAATTCATACAATGTCTTACTGATGGCATTGATGTTTTGGTCATGCTACTTCTCTTACAAGTTCATGTTAGGATCAATCTATTATCATAGATCTATCATCCCCAATATTATCGTCAAAAATCTTTTGATAACTCCGTCGAATTCATTTCTTTATCGTATTCGTGTTATATTCCTCTTATTCACATAATCTATCACTTGTATACCTCTTCTGATTTGCTCCATACTTCTTAGGTAATTATTTTTCAATAGCATTTTACTCTCCTGAATAGTATCCAAAATTGAGCTAAGTCCTTCAAGATCCATACCTTTGTGACCTAGTTCGAGTCACTGTTATTTCCTAATATCATCTTGCATTCTCATCCCTCTTAGATTATCATCAAAATTCTTCTCAAAGTCTGTCTTTTATATCCCCTATCATACTCATATCATATCCCTTGTGATAGTATACTCATATTCTGATACTCTTTATGATGGAAAGATAGCCACCTAGGTTCTTCAATTTTCTCACCTTTGATGAGATTAATTTATTGCAGGTCAACACTATCTACTAACAGGTCCATTAATCTTCATTTATTCATTCTCGCAACAAGGTCATGGGCATAGCACGTACCCGAGGGCCAGGCAGTTGGTATCAGAGCACGGTTTAACGTTACTCACAGCCCAGTTATGAGGAGAATAACTTATAATCAAGTTTCATCCATGAAAGAGTAAGGGGTAATAGGATAACACAAACTAAGGTTTGGTGAATTACCTTGTGATTATAGATGCCTAAGAAGAAAGGAAGCACTGCTCCAAGACCTGAAGCCCCACTAGTGGACTCCACTGGGTCGGGCAATGGGATGGCTGAGTTATTCCAACAATTCTTACAAAACATGGGACAATACATGAATAGTCAAAGCCAAACTCCTACCCCCTGAGATCCTTCCCCTGATAAAGTAATAGATAGGACTGAGATCCAGTTAGAAAGGTTTCAAAAACTAGCTCCCTCATTCACAGGAGAAGATGAAGCATCTACAGCTGAAAAATGGTTAATTGATATTGAAAAGATATTTAAGGCCATGAACATAGATGAAGAAAGAAAAGTACCCATGGCCACATTTGTGTTTAGGAGAGAGGCTACCTTTTGGTGGGAAACAGCAGAAAGAACTTATTTTGATTAGCAAGGAACAATAAGATGGGAAGAGTTTAAAAAGGTCTTTAACGACAAATATTATCCTAAACATGTAAGGAAACAAAAGGAAAAAGAATTTATGGACTTAGAACAAGGAAATATGACTGTCCAACAGTATGAAAGTAGATTCATAAGCCTCCGAAGATTTGCACCACGTGCTTGTGCTGATGAGGAAGATGCGGCAGAAAGATTTGTAGATGGAAGCTATTACAAGAAGTAATCACATGGAAACCAGACATAAGTATGCACAAGATCATTATGGCAGGTCTAACAATAAAGTCGGTTGTTAATAAAAAGGTTAAATAAGAACAAGAAGGGGATCCAGATATACAAGCTTTCATAGGAAAACCAGGGCTTACAAAAAAGGAAGATGGTAGCGTTTACATGTAAGGAAGATTAGTGGTACCGGCTAATGAAGAGTTAAGACAAGAAATCTTAAAAGAGGCTCATCGGTCTAAGTATACTATACACCCAGGAGGGACTAAGATGTACCAAGACTTAAAGAAACAATATTGGTGGGATGGTATGAAAAGAGACATAGGGGAATTTGTGGCGAAGTGTTTAACATGTCAACAAGTAAAGGCTAAACATCAAAGACATGCGGGATTGTTACAACCCCTCGAGTTACCCAAATGGAAATGGGACCATATCACAATGGACTTCATCGTAGGGCTACCCAGGACCTCTAAGGGTCATGACATGATCTGGGCAATTGTTGATAGATTAACTAAGACAACTCATTTCCTTCCTATACGTCATACCCAATCCACTGACAGCCTATCTCAGCTATACATCAAAGAGATAGTGAGTTTACATGGTATACCCCTTAGTATCACTTCAGATAGGGATAGCCACTTCACTTCGCAACTCTGGAAGTCTGTCCAAAAATCCTTGGGATCTTCCTTGAACTATAGCACAACCTTCCATCCACAGACCGATGGACAGTCAGAGCGCACAATCCAGATAGTTGAAGATATGTTGCGAACTTGTGCCCTCGATTGGAAGCAGAGCTGGGATGAAAACCTACCGTTAGTCGAGTTTGCGTACAACAATAGCTTTCAATCGAGCATTGGCATGGCTCCATATGAGGCGCTCTATGGGAGACCCTGTCGATCACCCACCAGTTGGAGAGTTCAGCGTGCTCCAGTCCGAGCTGGTAGAGCAATGCGCCGAGAAGGTCAAACTCATAAGAAGACGCCACCTCACAGCTCAAAGCCGCCAAAAGAGCTATGCTGATTGAAGGAGGAGACCATTGGAATTCGACATAGGAGAGCACGTTTTCTTAAAGATATCTCCCACTAAAGGAGTTATGAGGTTAGGTATCAAAGGCAAGCTTAGTCCGCGTTACATAGGACCTTTCGAAATCTTGGAGAAAGTGGGAAAAGTGGCCTACAGGATCGCACTACCCCCTCAGCTATCCGAAGTGCATAACGTATTCCATGTATCTATGCTAAGGAGGTACGTGCTTGACCCCGCTCATGTCATCAACCAGGTACCCATAGAGTTGACGGAGGATCTCAAGCTAGAGACAAGACCAGTTGAGATCCGGGATCGTAAAAATAAGAAGCTGCGGAACAAGGACATACCCTTAGTCAAAGTTTTGTGGAGAAATGCGCACATGGAAGAAGAGACTTGGGAACTGGAGTCAGAAATGCGAGAAAAGTACCCCGAGATCTTTTGACTATATATAGTAGAATTTTGGGGGAAAAATTCCCCTAAGTGGGTAAGAATGTAATGACTCCAATTTTGTAATATTGAAATTCCAAGTTAAGCAATGAAAAGATCAGTTTTTGAAGATAAGGGCATTTTAGTCATTTCACTATTCACCTTGACTAAACCCAGAAATTTGGTCTTGAAAAAGGTACCATTAGATGTGTCTCGGAAAAAGGAATCCAACAAGACCAAAATCACCCAAAACGGAGTTAAAATGAGCAAGTTATGGCCCTTTGAAGTTCAGGGGCAAAAATATAATTTTTACAAAAAACGGTTTTAGCCTGCAAAACACAAGGGCCCGTTTTGATACGGGCACCCTTCATCTTCAACCTCTAGAGGGTTCTAGAACAGCGGTGATTGGAGAATAAATCACCGCCATTCTGGAGGTTTCTCCACCGCCATTCAAAGGCGGTGAGAGCCCCCTCCAGAACCCTCTCATAGCTCTATAAATAGAGCTCTTAGGCGCCACTAATGGTAGCCCAAAACATTGAAGAAAACCCATTGAGGAGCAGTGACCTAGAGGGGAAACAAGGAGAAAAACCCAGCAACGAGCCATGTATGCTGAAGATCCCTCAAAACCCATCTTCACAGTAGATCTAGGATCAATTTCCCTAGGTTTTTGCATGAAAAACCATGCAAAATGGAGCCCTGGAGACTCACCAAGGACCCAGGGACGTCCCCTGGGCTGCATTGGTTTGACAGGGTCGAATCAGGGTGTCCTAAGCACGCCCCGGTTCCCCAATGAACAGGACGTTCCAGTCAGAATGTCCCACGTCGATCGCATTTGAAAAAACCAAATGGGCGCGTCCGGGGACGCGCTCTCAAAAGAGAGAGTCGGGCGGGAAAACCCGGCGCGTCTGCAGATGCGCTGGATGAGGCGCATGCTACAGACGCATAGCATGCTAGCGGTATGGGGTTTTCTCATTCTTTAAGGAAGCCGGGGCGCATGACGTAGACGCATAGCGCCTTAGCATTCCGTCTTTTCATTCTTGAGACCGTTATGTACGTGTGACACTAAAACGCTTATAACTTGAGATCTAGAGCTCCGATTGAGGTGTCACAAAAGGCGTTGTGTCTGTGTCGATGACGCGGACACATCCAAATTATAAAATCCCTAATCATCAAAGGTGGGCATGACCCTTAGAAGAGGATGGTGGCGCGTGGCTGCTAAACCTTTGAAAAATTGAAGATACCAGGGCCCAATTAGGACCTTAGGACACCCATAGGCATAGGGATGGACCCCTAATGCCTAAGTAATAAGACCAACCACTCTAAAACCCATAAAAGATAGGCTAAACTAACCTTGAGTCCCCAAACCATGTTCAGGAGCGTACGAGGACAAAAGGGTTAACGTGACCTAGCCAGGTAGGTGCTCTATCACTACTAAATTCTTTTAAAAAGAACTATTATTGTTTGAGAATACATGTTTTAAGTATATGACTTGTTTAGCATGACTTAATTCAGGATGCATGTGATAAATGCTTTATGCATAGACATGTTTTGTAAATAATTGCATATATTTTATGCATAGATATGTTTTGCAAACTATTGCATACATTGCATGATTTGCGAGCATTAATTTCTTACAAAAATTACATGTCCTTGAGGGTTACCAAAAGATGCTGGAGTGCCAAGGGCCAGGCAGTTGTGAGGGACCCATGAGGAACATAAGGAAACTGGGCTGTGGAACACTATGCCCACGACCTCACCGCCGTGTGGTCCCTGGGTACCTAAGGACACAAGATCATATACCTCCACGGGGCATATGACACTTCGACCCAGTACCGTGACACCAGTGGTAGCCCCCTATACCACATGCAGTCGAAGCAGGGACATGCCCTTTTTGGTCGTGGTACCCATCCCCCTAATAGTGGTAGAGGCTGGGTGGCCAACCCACACCCTTCGGCATAGCACCCATGAGCTTACTAGCCCAAATCATGTACGATCAAATAAGCGAAAAACCTCTTTTCAAAACCTGTCCTCTTTGGGTCCCTCACAATTGCCTAGCCCTCAGCACTCCAACGTCTTTAGGGAACCCTCAAGGACATGCAACTTTTACAAGAACTTAATGCTCATAAATCATGCAATGTATGCAATAGTTTGCAAAACATATCTATGCACAACGTATATGCAATCATTTACAAAACACGTCTATGCATAAAGCATTTGTCACATGCATGCTAAATTAATCCATGCTAAACCAGTCATATACTTAAAACATGTGTTCTCAAAACAATAAATAGTTCTTTTAAAAGAGTCTAGTAGGGATAGAACACCTACCTAGCTAGTTCACGTTAACCCTTTTGTCCTCGTACGCTCCTGAACATGGTTTGGAGAGTCAAAGTTAGTTTGGCCCATCTTTTATGGCTTTTAGAGTAGTTGGGTCTTATTACTTAGGCATTAGGGGTCCATCCCTATGCTTATGGGTGTCTTAGGGTCCTAATTGGGCCTTGGTATCCTCAGTTTTCCAAAGGTCTAGTGGCCACGCACCACCATCCTATTCTAAGGGTCATGTCCACCTTTGATTGGGCCTTGATCAGGGATTTTATAGTTTAAGTGTGTCCGCGTCGTCGACACGGACACAACGCCTTTTGCGGCACCTCAATCGAAGCTCTAGATCTCAAGTTATAAGCGTTTTAGTGTCGCACGTATATAGGAGTCTTAAAAATAAAAAGACGGAATGCTAAGGTGCTGCGCGTCTGTGTCATGCACCCTGGCTTCCTTAAGGAATGAAAAACCCGTGTACTGCTAGCGCGTTGTGCATCTGCGATGTGCACCTCAGCAGGTGCATTTGCAGACACGCCGGGTTTTCCGCCCGACTGTCTCTTTTGCGGGCACGTCCTTGGACGCGCCCGTTTGGTTTTTTTCAAATTCGGTCGACGTGGGACGTTTCGACTGGAACGTCCTGCTCGTTGGGGAACCGGGGCGTCCTTAGGACACCCTGGCTTGACCCTGTGGAACCAGTGCAGCCCAGGAAACGTCCCTGGGTCCTTGGTGAGTCTCCAAGGCTCCATTTTGCATGGTTTTTCCTGTAAAAACCTAGGGAAACTGATCTTAGAACTACGGTGGAGATGGGTTTTGAGGGATCTTAGGCATACCTGGCTCGTTGTTGGGTTTTTCTCCTTGTTTTCCCCTCTAGGTCACTGCTCCTCAACGGGTTTTCTTCAACGTTTTGGGCTGCCATTAGAGGCGCCCAAGAGCTCTATTTATAGAGCTAAGAGAGGGTTCTGGAGGGGGCTCTCACCGCCTTTGAATGGCGGTGGAGAAACCTCCAGAATGGCAGTGATTTCTCCTCCAATCACCACCGTTCTAAAACCCTCTAGAGGTTGAAGATGAAGGGGTGCCCGTATCAAAACGGGCCCTTGTGTTTTTGCAGGGTAAATTCGTTTTTTAATAAAATTATATTTTTGCCCCTGAACTTCAAAGGGCCATAACTTGCTTATTTTAACTCCGTTTTGGGTGATTTTGGTCTTGTTGGATTCCTTTTTCTGAGACGCATCTAATGGTATAATTTTCAAGACCAAGTTTCTGGGTTCAGTCAAGGCAACTACTGAAATGACCAAAATGCCCTTATCTTTAAAACTGAACTTTTCATGAGATTTTAATATTACAAAAATTGGGGTCATTACATTATTACCCCCTCAAAAGAATTTCGTCTTTGAAATTCCATAAATTATCATCTTCCTGGTATTTGTCTCTCAGATAACTTCTTGGTGAATGCATTCTCTCCCTTGGGATCAAATCTAGGTTCATCCTCAATTTATCATTTCTATTGTTCCTCCTATAAGGCCTCACCTATAAGAGCTGCTTTTGCTGCGTACTCAGATGCATACTCTCATACTTGATTAATTAGGGTGGGATACCTTTTATTTAGTGAACAGTACTCTAAAGGTAATGACTAAATAATGGTCTTAGGATTTTTGGTCTTCCAAATTTATGATAATAAGACCTCAATTTGATCCTCGATGGTACCCTTTCGGCTTAATTGCTTTATTTACTCATGTAGCGGCAAGGTAAGATATCACCAAAATTTTCTTTTTATGGACTATATCCATTGGTGTTCCTCATAAGTTAATGGATTTGATAAGAATCTAATAATAATTGATATCAAACCATTTGTAGAATTTACTTCTAGTTGGTCGCCATTCTTTTTTGAAAATTTCTTGTCACATAATCTCCTGAAATTCGATACTCTACTTAAAGTCTTAAATCCCATATGCTTTCTCTCTATTATACGTATCATTGCCAACTCAACTATTATTCCTTTGAAGTTGATTGGTTAACTTCAAGATGAAAGATTTGTATGTATCTTCATAAGGTCATGATTTCCTTCTTTTGAATATTCAATATTCATCGAATACTTATAGTTACATATCTATCTCTTTCTCTCTTTTCTTCAATATCCATTTGGTCTAGCAACGTCTCTATATGCGTTGTTGCATATATTTGATACTTCATCTATTTCTTTAAGTAACATATATGATAAACTGAATGCTTCTCAGAAATTCTAAACTGTCTTAAGATTATTGAAATCCTCAATTGCCTATAGCCTCAATAAAATTCATACAATGTCTTAATAATGATATTGACGTTTTGGTCATGCTATACTTTTCGTACAAGTTCATGTTAAGATCAATCTATTATCATAGATCTATCATCCCCAATATTATCGTCAAAAATCTTTTGATAACTTGGTCGAACTTATTTCCTTATCATATTCGTGTTATGTTCCCCTTATTCACGTAATCTATCACTTGTATACCTCTTCTGATTTGCTCCATAATTCTTAGGTAATTATTTTTCAATAGCATTTTACTCTCCTGAATAGTATCTAAAATTGAGCTAAGTCCTTCAAGATCCATACCTTTGTGACCTAGTTCGAGTCACTGTTATTTCCTAATATCATCTTGCATTCTCATTCCTCTTAGATTATCATCAAAATTCTTCTCAAAGTCTGTCTTTTACATCTTATATATCACATCCTTGTGATAGTGTACTCATATTATGATATTCTTTATGATGGTAGGATAGCCATCTAGGTTCTTTGATTTTCTCACTTTTGATAAGATTACTTTATTGCAGGTCAACACTATCTACTAACAAGTCCATTAATCATGTTCATTCATTCATTCTCATAATATGATCCATATATGAGTTTCCATATTTGCACCACAATAATCCTTAATCCTTAAGTCGTCTTTAGACTAGATTTTGGATAAGGGTTGCACTATCCTCTGCCTAATTATTTGTTAAACCAAGCTCTGTTTCACCTATTTATTTAAGGTGAAATGCCTTGAGCGTTAATATGGTAATCCTCAAATAGAAGTAGTCATCTCTAGTACTCCTTTTTATACTACTTTTTCTTGATTTTCTCTATTATCCATGACCCTTGGACATGCTAGACTGGCTGTGAAAGGATAAAACCTGGGCTCTGATACCACATAATATGATTCTCATCATGCAACACGGCGGTGAGGTTGTGCACAACAAGGAAATATGACTGTCAACAGTATGAAAATAGATTCATCAACCTCCGAAGATTTGCACCACGTGCTTGTGCTGATGAGGAAGATGCGGCAAAATGATTTGTAGATGGACTCAACCCAGGACTCAGGAGTAGAGTTCTAGGTTTCCAACCTTCCACAGTAGCCAAAGCCGTAGAGATGGCCTCCCTATATGAAAAAGATTATCAAAGGAACCAGGCAATAAAGGAAATTAAGAACATCAACACCATAGGAAATAAAGGAAAGAGACCATTTCAGTCCTTCGAACCCAGGCCACCTTTCAAGAAGCCATTTGAAAACAAAGAAAGAAGACCAGACTGAAAGACATGCCCTAAGTGTAACAGGTATCATTCAGGCAAACCATGTCCCATTTCCAACATCACTTGCTATCTTTGTGGAGAACCAGGACATTTTTCTAGGGATTGTTCTAAAAAGGACGTTGAAGAGCGTAAAGGAGATCAAGTTCCAAAAAGCCAAGGACGTGTCTTTGCCCTCACTTCCAGTCAAGCCCAGGCTTCAACTGCTATGCTTGAAGGTACCCATAGAGTTGACGTAGGATCTCAAGCTAGAGACGAGACCAGTTGAGATCCAGAATCGTAAGAGTAAGAAGCTGTGGAACAAGGACATACACTTAGTCAAAGTCTTGTGAAGAAATGTGCACATGGAAGAAGAGACTTGGGAACTGGAGTCAGAAATGCGAGAAAAGTACCCCGAGATCTTTTGACTGTATATTTTGAAGAATTTTGGGGACAAAATTCCCATAAGGGGGTAAGAATGTAATTTTGTAATATTGAAATTCCAAGTTAAGCAATGAAAAGATCAGTTTTTGAAGATAAGGGCATTTTAGTCATTTCACTATTCACCTGAACTAAACCCAGAAATTTGGTCCTAAAAATGGTACCATTAGATGTGTCTCAAAAAAAGGAATCCAATGAGACAAAAATCACCCAAAACGGAGTTAAAATGAGCAAGTTATGGCCCTTTGAAGTTCAGGGGCAAAAATGTAATTTTTACAAAAAATGGTTTTAGCCTGCAAAACACAGGGGCCCGTTTTGATACGGGCACCCTTCATCTTCAACCTCTAGAGGGTTCTAGAACGACGGTGATTGGAGGAGAAATCACCGCCATTCTAGAGGTTTCTCCACCGCCATTCAAAGGCGGTGAGAGCCCCCTCCAGAACCCTCTCTTAGCTCTATAAATAGAGCTCTTAGGTGCCTCTAATGGCAGCCCAAAATGTTGAAGAAAACCCATTGAGAAGCAGTGACCTAGAGGGGAAAACAAGGAGAAAAACCCAACAACGAGCTAGGTATGCCCAAGATCCCTCAAAACCCATCTCCACCATAGTTCCAAGATCAATTTCCCTAGGTTTTTGCATGAAAAACCATGCAAAATGGAGCCTTGGAGACTCACCAAGGACCCAGGGACATTCCCTGGGCCGCACTAGTTCGACAGGGTCGAACCAGGGTGTCCTGAGGACGCCCCGGTTCCCCAACGAATAGGACGTTCCAGTCGAAACATCCCACGTTGACCTCATTTGAAAAACCAAACGGACGCGTCCGGGGACGCGCCCGCAAAAGAGAAAGTCGGGTGGGAAAACCCGGTGCGTCTGCAGATGCGTCCACTGAGGCGCACGCCGTAGACGTGCAGTGCGCTAGCGCTGCGGGTTTTTTCGTTCCTTAAGGAAGCTTGGGCGCACGACGCAGACGCGCAGCGCCCTAGCATTCTGTTTTTTTTATTCTTAAGACGCCTATGTACGTGCGACACTAAAATGCTTATAACTTGAGATCTAGAGCTCCGATTGAGGCGTCGCAAAAGGCATTGTGTCCATGTCGACGACGTGGACACATCCAAACTATAAAATCCCTGATCAAGGACAATCAAAGGTGGGCATGACCCTTAGAATAAGATGGTGGCGCGTGACCGCTAGACCTTTGGAAAATTGATAATACCAAGGCCCAATTAGGACCTTAGGACACCCATAGGCATAGGGATGGACCCCTAATGCCTAAGTAATAAGACCAATTACTCTAAAACCCATAAAAGATAGGCCAAACTAACCTTGAGTCCCCAAACCATGTTTAGGAGCGTCCGAGGACAAAGGGGTTAGCGCAACCTAGTCAGTTAGGTGCTTTATCACTATTAGATTCTTTTAAAAGAACTATTATTGTTTTGAGAACATATGTTTTAAGTATATGACTTGTTTAGCATGACTTAATTCAGCATGCATGTGATAAATACTTTGTACATAGACATGTTTTGTAAATGATTGCATATACATTATGCACATATATCTTTTGCAAACAAGTGCATACATTGCATGATTTAAGGACTTGCAAATATTGCATGTCCTTGAGGGTTACCAAAAGACGCTGGAGTGCCGAGGGCCAGGCAGTTGTGAGGGACCCAAAGAGGACAGGTTTTGAAAAGAGGTTTTGGCTTATTTGATCTTATGTGATTTGGGCTAGTAAGCCCGTGGGTGCTATGCCGAGGGGTCTGGGTTGGCCACCCGGCTTCTACCACTATTAGGTGGATCAGAGCACGTACGCAACATGGGGCATGGTATCAGAGCTGTGGGACACTGCATGTGGTACAGGGGCTACCACTTGGAAATTGGGCTATGGGACACTGCACAACTATGCCCCATGTTGTGCATGTACCTGAAGGTCGTACCTGGGATAGTGTTCGCATGTGCACAAGCATGCCTAAGCGACGCACTATGACGCGCATGATCATATGGACACACCTTGTAGTGTGGCGCGTCTCAGCTCCGAGGGCACCCCATGCACCCTAGTCGAGCCAGGACCCATGCCCCATGTCGCGTGCACACCTGAAGGTCGCACCTGGGACAATGTATGCACTGTCGTACACCTGGAACCCGTCTCGGGGACCCAGTCCCAAGTGCACGTGGTGCTTGGCGTCCTTGGGACGCCTGGCTCATGCAGGGTTGTCTGAGTCATTTTGGGACGTTTTTCGGCCAGGAAATCTGGTTGGAAAATGTCTGAGAACATTAGATCCAGCCTGGATCTAGCTTGAAAGGGGAAGAACCAAGAGAAGGGAGGTAAGGACGTCTTACCTGGGCAGCCTGGGGAGTGCCCATTTCACGCTGGACCTTCCTGCTCGCCGAAAAAACTCGCACAAGGTGGAAACCCCATTGCCTAGATCTAAAAAGAGAAGAGAGGGGAAATGGGGAGACGGGAATGGCATGGCCGGGCTGACTTTGGCCTGGCCGTTGCCTGAAAATGCAGAGGAGACGGGTTTTCGATCTTGCCGGAAGCCCCAGTCTCAAACGACTGGAAAAACACTGGAAAACTTGGGTTTTTGGAGAGGGGAGATGGGGCTTTTATAGCCCTGCTATGGCGGTGCTGCCAATGGCAGTGCCGCCCTTGGTGGTTGCAGAATCCTCCAGAAAAATTGGGATCGAGGGTTTTTGGAGGGTTCTTGAGGTTGAAGACGACAGAGGGTGCCGTTATCAAAACGGCCCCCTGCGTTTTTCGTCCTTTTTCGTTTTAAACGTTTTTTGTTTAAATTCCAAAAATACCCCTATCTTTAAACTGCCGTAACTTCTTCATACGAACTCCGTTTTTGGTGATTTTTGAGGCGTTGGATTCCATTTTTTGAGTAGAATCTAATGGTAAGTTTTCCTCACAAATTCCTTCGTTTGCTATTTTAAATAAAATCAAACATTCAACTCAGTTTATTTCCTATAAAATGTGCAATTTTTGTCAAAAATAGCGTAAATTGCTCAGGCATTACATTATTACCCCCTTAGAAGAATTTCGTCTTTGAAATTCCATAAATTATCATCTTCCAGGTATTTGTCTCTTAGATGATTTCTTGGTGAATGCATTTCTCTCTTAGGAATCAAATCTAGGCTCAACCTCAATTTATCATTTCTGTTGTTCCTTCTACAAGGCCTTACCTATAAGGGCCGCTTTTGCTGCGTACTTTGATGCTTTCTCTCATACATGCTAGTTTAATAATACTAGTTTCTAGCGGTAATTCATCTATCTCAAAATCCTTAGATGCTTATACTTTTCTCATTGTGTATAGGATAATCTCCTCGTAGGATCATGCTTCTTTATTCATGTATAAATTACTCCTTTCAAGATCATATTATCTTATTTCTCCTATTTCATTTCGAATATCATAGGATAATCCCTTTCATCTAGTGATCTTTTTCATTATCCACAAGCCAAAAAAATTACCTTCTTTCTATTGTGTCTAACTTTGCTTCTTATATTTGTCTCCAAGATACTTCAATAACTAATATGGTACCATGTGCTATATAGCCAAACCTTTGATTAACTTCAAATGACTTGATTCCTCAACCAAAATTACATTAAAAAATGAAAGCCAATTAGTAGCATCTTTCGTCGAGGACCTTATCATATACTGAAAGTAAAATGTCCTAACTCTATATCCAGTTTCATAATTATTGAATTCATTAAATGCTTTCCTCTGTGAGGATTTTATCCCAACTCATGTCAAATGTTAATGGTCGATTCATCATCATGGGTCACATGTTCTCGTCTAGAAGCCTATCTCACTATTCACATCCATTTGTTATTAGGATTTTCAATAATGTTCCCATTCATGTAAGGCAAAAGTCTCTTATACCCGAGTACCCTTACTAGGTCATGGTTGAATCCTTTGTCATCATCCTCTTTGCCCTTTCTTTGCTTGATGGTTTTCTTCGTAACCTTTCAGTCCAAAAGTTCTATACTCAATTTGATAGGGTTAGTCCTTAGGAAATTCCTTCAATTGATTTTTAGTACTTGGTATATGTTCATAACAACTAACTATTTGTCTATAGGCAATGTAACATCAAATCTCACCTTATAGTGTGCTAGCCATCTCACCTTTTCTCCTTCCATCCCCTATGTCAATATATTGTTCAATCTTTTACCAAGGCTTTTTCATCAACCATGCAGTCTGTTCAAGTGCCTTCTCATACTTAGCTTATAATAGCAATAATTCTCCTTCAATAGTGATTATATCAAATTATACTGAAGTTGTTAACTCAACAAGTTTAACAATACTCAGGTAAGCATAAACATTTTCTTAGACATAGAAAGACTTTATTTGATTACCTATTGATCTCTTCCCAGATATATCTATGTTATAAGCTCAAGGGCCTCTAGAGTGATCAGTACTTATCTACCTTTCTTTCAATCCAAGTAAGCAGTATTTTTCAGACCCAAAGAAATTTCTTCACCTTGTCATGGTAGCCACTAAGGTTTGAAAAATGTTTCCCATTGGTTTAGATCACTTCTTATTTTTGCTCCTATCTCAGTTGCAATTGTCTTCATCAACTGACCTCATACCCTCAATTGACTTAGTCTAACAAGTACTTCTTTTAGGTAAAACTCATGCCCAGATACTTATAATATCCCTATGAGTATATAACTTTGACTACTAACTCATAGATACTAACATACTTGATTAATTAGGGTGGGATACCTTTGGTCAATAGTGCTCTAAAGGTAATGACTAAATAATGGTCTTAAGATATTTGGTCTTCCAATTTATGATAGTAGGACCTTCATTTGATCCTTGATGGTACCCTATTGCTAAATGGACAAGTTACTGTCCCGGCTTAATTCCTTTATTTACTCATGTAGCGGCAACGTAAGATATCACCAAATTTTTCTTTTTATGGACTATATCCATTGGTGTTCTTCATAAGTTAATGGATTTGATAAGAATCTAATTATAATAATTGATATCAAACCATTTGTAGAATTTACTTTCTAGTTGGTTGCCATTCTTCTTCAAAAATTTCTTGTCGCATAATCTCTTGAAATTTGATACTCTACTCAAAGTCTTAAACCCCATATGTTTTTTCTTTTTTTTCTCTTTTAAACTCTTTTACAATAAGATCTCCAACTCACCTAGTATTATTCCTTTGAAGTTGATTGGTTTATCTTCCCAGATGATTCAAGATGAAAGATTTCTATGTATCTCCATAAAGTCATGATCTTCTTCCTTTGAATATTCAATATTCATTGAATACCGGTGGTTACATCTCTATCTCTTTCTTTCTTTTCTTCAAAATCCTCATTTTTGTCTACCTCAATCAATGTCTCTATATGCTTTGTTGCATATAATTGATACTTCATCTATTCCTTTACGTAGCATTTATGATAAACTGAATGCTTCTCAGAAATTCTAAACTGTCTTAAGATCATTGAAATCCTTAATTGCCTATAGCCTCATACACTGTCTTAATGATTGCATTGACGTTTTGATCATGCTATACTTTTCTTGCAAGTTCATGTTAGGATCGATCTATTATTCACAGATCTATTATCCCCAATATTATTGTCAAAATCTTTTGGTAACACTATCGAATATAGTTCCCTATCATATTCATATTATATCCTTGTGATAGTGTACTCATATTCTGATATTCTTTATGATGGTAAGATAGCCATCTAGGTCCTTTGATTTTCTCACCTTTGATAAGATTACTTTACTGCAGGTCAACACAATCTACTAACAAGTCCATTAATCATCTTCATTCATTTATTCTCATCATAATATGATCCTTATATGAGATTTCATCTTTGCACCACTGCACAACAATCCTTATTTCCTATGATTTTGATAGGATTCAAGCAATCCAATATCTAAGTATTTGCTAGGACTATCTCCTTTTTCACCTATGTGTTTATGGTAAAATGCCTTGAGCATTAATATTGTAATCCTCAAATAGAAGTAGTCATCTCTACTACTCCTATTTACACTACTTCTTCTTGATTTTCTCTATTGCCTATAACCCTTGGACATGTTGGACTGGCTGTGAAAATTGAAGATGAGGATCACCGCCGTGTGGTCCCCGGGTTTGCAAAACATGTCTATGCATAATGTATATACAAAACATGTCTATGCATAAAGCATTTGTCACATGCATGCTAAACAAGTCATATACTTAAATCATGTATTTGCAAAACAAGAAGAAGTATGAAATGCATGAAATTTTGATAAATAGGCAAGATCTCTTGTTTTGTAAGTATGAAATGCATGAAAATCTTTTTCTTTTGGAAAACAATCTTTCATAAAAACCCTGAGTGTCAAAACACATCCTCAAATTATCTAGCCATGGCAAAGTTTAAATCAATATTATTCCCAAGAAAGTGTTAGTCACAGCCCCAGCTATTAGAGAGTAACTACAACCAAGTAACATTGAAAGATAAGGTAGGGGTTTACTTACTTGTACTGAGTCTGGGTGTCTCCTAGTACAAGCGTACCTTGCCCTTAAGTATTTACTTTGTGTCTGAAAAATGTTGAGGATTGGGTGAGTATATACTATACTCAGTAGGAGCCTATCACTACTAGTTTTATAATGCATGAGATGTATTAAAAATCATATGCTTTTTCAAAACATGTGCATGTCTGAATACTCAAGTTCAATATTGATATAAGAATCCGTTATCAAACTGAAATACTAACGATTTAAAGGATCACATAATCCAAAATCGAAAGTATCATATACATACATATATCATAACTTTATGATATGCATAAGATGCATCATGGAATCCAACTCATGGATCTCTAGTATGGTATGGTCGACCAACCTCATATCATGCCATATGCAATGCAAATAACTTCACAAAACCATAGGGTCCAACTATGCCCATGACCTCCTCGCCGTGTGGTCCCTGGGTACCTGAGGACACTCGGTCATAGCCTCCACGGGGCCTATGACACGTCGACCCAATGCTGTGACACCTGTGGTAGCCCGCTGTACCACATGCAATCGACGTAGGGACGTTGTCACTTTTTGGGCGTGGTACCCATCCACCTAATAGTGGTAGAGGCGGGTGGCCAACCCAAACCTCTCAGCATATCGCCCATGAGCTTATCAGCCTAAATCATAATCAGATCAAACAAGCGAAAACCTCTCTTTTTTCAAAACCTGTCCTCTTCGGGTCCCTCACAACTGCCTGGCCCTCGGCACTCCAGCATCTTTTGGTAACCCTTAAGGACATGCAACTTTTACAAGAACTTAATGTTCACAAATCATGCAATGTATGCAATAGTTTGCAAAACATATCATGCATAATGTATATGCAATTATTTACAAAACTTGTCTATGCATAAAGCATTTATCACATGCATGCTGAATTAAGTCATGCTAAATAAGTCATATACTTAAAACATATATTCTCAAAACAATAATAGTTCTTTTTAAAAGAATCTAGTAGCAATAGAGCACCTATCTCAAAGTCTCCTGGAGTCACGTCCTTTATCGCTTAACCCGTCCCCGGGTCTCATTTATAAAATCCTGGGTATAAATGGATATAAGGAGTCCTAATTAATTTTAGTCCTATTTAGACATTAGACCGCTAGCCCTGCCTATTGGGTCCTTGGTTCTTGCCTAATTCATTGTCAGGCTGGATCCTATGATGTGGACCTACTATTCCATAACTAACTCTATAAATTGTCCTTTAATCTTAGCTTTAAAGGCCGTGTCAGGGACCACGTTTTTGCACGCGCACATGCATGCTCAGGTGACGCGTTATGATGCGCATCATCGCACAGGCGCACCTTGTATCATGGCGCGTCTCAGCTCCCAGGGCACCTCGTGCACCCTGGTCAAGCCAGGACCCGTGCCCTATGTCACGCGCGCACCCGAGGGTCGCTCCTGGGACAGTGTACGCACTGTCATATGCCCGGAGCCCATCCATGGGACCCTATCCTAGGCGCACATGGAGCAAGGCGTCCCTGGGATGCTTGGCTCGTGCAAGGTCGTCTGGACCTGGCTTGGGCATTGTGTTCGTGCAGGCCGTTTGAACGGCTTGGGAACGTCCTCCAGCCCAGAAATCCGGCTGGAAAAAAGGTCAGATCCGCCATGGATCTTGGCCTGGGGGAAGTGAAACGGAGGAAAGGAAAGGAGGGGCCTACCTTTTTCGGGTGGTGCGGCTCCTCCTTTCTGCCTGAAAACCCTTGGCTGCTGGAAACTCGAAGAAGGGGAAAACCCCATTGCCAAGACCGGAGAGAAGAGAGGGGAATGGGGAGACGGGAATGGCCGGCCTGACTTTGGCCTGGCCATTGCCGGAAAACTCAGAGAGATGGGTTTGAGACAGGTTTCTAGTTTTTTTGGAAACCCCAGTCTCAAACGACTAGAAAAAACCCATTTTGAAGAGGGGGGAAGATGGGGTTTTTATAGAGGAATGAAAGGTGGTGCCCCTCAATGGCAGTGCCGCCATTTTCCCTGGTGTATTCTAGAGAAATTGTGAAAAAGCGAGTTTCGAGGAGGGTCTAGAGGTTGAAGACGACAAGGGGTGCCATTATCAAAATGCCCTTGCGTTTTTCGTCCTTTTTCGTTTTTTTGTTTTATTTCTAGAAAGGACTGTCGGATCTCTCGATAGGATTGGCTTTCCCCAGGACGGCATGCAAAAAGGCACATGGTGCACGCGTGTTGTGCGTGCGACATTGTCTTAGTGGGATGACCACGCTCGAGCACCAGTCATCGGGCGAGCGTGTCACACATTCGTCCCGGTGACAGAGGCGCGCCCAATAGTTTCGCTTTGCCTGTTCCTCCCGAACAATCTTGGCCATCTGTTCCGATGGGCCCAGATCATATTTAGGCCCTTGGAATGGACTGTGAACTTCTAGACTCAATTCAGGAGTCCTATGATCTCGAAATTGAGATTGGAAAGAAGCTATGGAAAGCTTACAACCTCTAGTTTTTTATGAAATGATAAAATGAAAAAAATATCTTATGAAACTTTCTGTATTTAGAAAATAAGTTTCCAATTTCCAAGATCTTCAAGATGTGAGGTGATCAGATTTTGGTAATCTATTTTAATAATGATATACTATTGAAATAAAGTGATATCTACGGTTTAGTTAGACTTATCTGAGATATATTAAAGGATCTACCCGTTATGGTAGAAAAACCCTAAAAATACAAACGGACCCACTTGATCAATGAGATCAAGTGTGATCAGATCCTTGGGATGGATTGAATGAATGTTAATATGATGAAATCCAGGGAGATCATGGATTGAATATGAAAAAAACAAAGCAATATGATCTTTGGACCTTAATAAAGAAAAACCCTTAAATGTAATTAAAACCCTTGATTAAAAGAAAAAGAACTAACATCAAATGGTTGGATCATAAGTAAAGGTTTCTAAAAATATTAATGTAATTAGTTTCATTTTCTATGAATTGATAATAGCATTTTAAATGTAATTTATGTTATACAACATGCTAGTGCAACTTTTAGACTTTAGAATGATATGTGATCAGATTGTCATAATAGGTTGCTAGATTTAATTATCTTAGGGGCATGTTAGTGTGATTTTATGCAAGTGTAACTTAGGACCAAGTTAGTATAATTTCATGCCATTGTAACTTAGGACAATGCTAGGATTTCATGTAAGATTATACTATAGTATGAGATTGTACCTTAGGACCATGTTAGTATAAATTGAGTTATTAAGGTATACTAGTTGAAAATCATGCTAGTGTAATTTTAAGTACCTTGTATCATTATGATTAAGTTCAATTATGTAGTTTTATGCTTTGAATTTATAATTCATTTATGGTTAAATTTCATTAGTAGATCTACTTGTTATGAGATAAAGAGCATAAAACACCAAAAATGGAATCTAATGAGAAAGTAGAGTTTCATGATACAAATAAGAGTGGATTGTATTAGACTTAATTAGTAAGGGATATAGTTAGTAGGACAATGTAAGAATTATCAAATCCTTGGCCCAAACTAGGAGAATAATAAACCCCATGAATGGCATTGTAAATGTTCATGGACTTAATTAAAATCAATTAGAAAGAGTACTTAGGGTCAACATGCTTATAAGAACCTTATGAAAGGTTGAGCTAAGGTCACTCTAGTGAAGGTTGAACATAGTGGTTAAGGGGATTGTCTAATAGAGCCTCGCTCTTCCCCTACCCTCCATTGATGTTTGTGAGGTCTAAACACCTCCTTACATGAGGATTGAAGTAACCACTTTGTGTTCACCCATTCAGCTAGTAAGCCTTAGCCAATTGGAAATAAGAGGAGCAGTTTAGACTTAGGCGAAAATAAGTTACCTTCAAC
The DNA here is from genome assembly GCA_035236585.1 of Warburgia ugandensis. NCBI lineage: Eukaryota > Viridiplantae > Streptophyta > Magnoliopsida > Canellales > Canellaceae > Warburgia > Warburgia ugandensis. The sequence continues at coordinate 53,335,446 of CP141133.1, read as the reverse complement.
CAACAAAACATTAACTGGTTGAATGATAATAGTAAGAGCATAAAAGGTTAGTAAATTATCTAACCCTAATAAAAATTGTAAGCAAGATAGGGATGATCAAACGAAATCCATTTGTGACGACCCGGGTTTTCTCTTGCATTTTTAAATGCAATACCTAATTTCCTAAGGCGGGGATGCATCCCTATTTGAAAACCATTTTATAAAAACCATGCAATGCAGCGGAAAATCCTTGGTTTTAAACCCATTTTTGAAAACCCCGAGTGTCATTTGTCTTCACAATAACCAAAGTAGTTTTTGAAAAGCTTCAGAAATCATAAGTGTTTTTCCCCAGATCTATCCAAATACAAAGACACAAATTTCAACTGTAATTAAATACAAATACATGTCCAAAGGGTTGAGAATTTACTTACATGTATAATTGTTTCCTTTCCTTTTTTTTTTGATTCACTTGCTCGTAGCACTAACATAGATGTCCTCTACTTGTGGATGGAATTATCCTGAAAAATGTTAAGGATAGGGTGAGTATATACTATACTCAGTAGGTGTCTATCACTACTAGTTTTATAATGCATGCGATGTTTTAAAATCATGTGCTCTTTCCATTTTTTGAGTAGAATCTAATGGTACTAAGTTCCCTCACAAATTCCTTCGTTTACTATTTTAAATAAAGTGAAACATTTAACTTAGTTTATTTCCTATAGAATGTTTAATTTTCGTTAAAAATAGTGTAAATTGCTCGGGCATTACACCATTAGATCTTGAATGATCACGAACAATAAGAATAAGAATATTGTATTGTATCTAGTATGCATGTTATAGATCAAATCTGGTTCATTAGATTAGATAATCCAAACCCTTGATCAAAGATGATTCAAGGAAGAAAACTAAGATCATCCACCTTAGGGATGATCCAATAATTGAACTTAGATCAAAGAAGAACTAGATGATAAAAGATCTAGGACCTTGATCTTTATCAACAAGTATAGATTATCGATCAAAAGGATCTATGAAAGATCAAGATTAAGGAGATGGACACACAAAGACTCAGAGATAGAAAATACTTATATACAAATGATTTAAAGATCATTCTAAAAATTAGATCTAGTGATCAATACGATTGTTCATAATTTATATATATTGACAATATGTATGGATGTACAGATTACATACCTCAGTCAGGATCATGGAAGATTTGGGAAAAGGGATCACTACCTGAAGGTAGGAGGATTTGATGAATGCATTTACATGGAATATACATGATTGAACCGGTGACCTTATGTTGACAAGAGTAATATTAATACTTTGTATTAAATCCCCTGAAACCCTTATGACTCAACTAAACACATAAAATGGTTAAGGACTAGATTCTGAGTGAATAGGAAACTAGAAGATATTTCAGCCCTAAGTAAACAGACAGATTGCTTGATATGTATGAAATCTATTTTACATACAAGCATGGAGGCTTGTGATTTTGTTTTAATGGGCATAAGCCTAGGGGATGCTATGCTATAGGAGTTATGAGGGTTTTGCCACCCGCTTCTTGAAATTTGATGATACCTTGCCCTATGAGAGGCTAAAAGTCTGATGGGGCAATTATGGGAAGGCCACCACTATGAAAGTTCTGTCTCCCCATATGGGAAGTGACATAATATTTTCCACCGTGGTATCAGTGGTGAATAGGGCAGCTATCTGATCGTGCTAGTACCGATCAGATTGCAGTATGGTAGCCCTTTGATTATTTTGCACTATCATACATATGAGAGTAGGCATTGTGAAATGCCTTATGTTTTAGCATAATGAAATGCTAGGTAATTGCATATTATCAATATTTCCTAAGAAGGGAAATTCCCAGTGTAGGATTAGCTGAAATATTGAATTCTCATAATGGAGAGAATTGATCAACTTAGTTGGGAATAATATTTGACTACTTTCATAAATTTTACTGATTTACCCATGTATAGTATGTATGTATATGGATGTACATATATTACAAAGTGAAGAGTAGAGACATGAATATGTTTAGGGATAACGGGATTATGAAATATTAGAATTATATTGTCAATTATTATGCTTCTTGAATCCCCTACCAAGCATTGCTTGCTGAGATATTGTAAATGTTGCAATATCTTAGATATAGGGAAGGAGAGTTAGGAGCTCAAGACAATAAAAGACTTGAACAGAATAATCTTCAAGGTATACCCCTTGAAGACATGTATTTTGCTTTGTTTGAGAGTATTGTATTGTAATGAGAGTTTCATTGTATGGTGAGCTTTGAGTCTTGGATTATGTAATTTGGACAAGTATTGTAATGGATTTGGCTGTACTGTGAACCACTGGATGGATTCTGGAATTTAATAAAAGTATATTCCTTCAATGGAATTTTATCTTGTACAAAGTTCTACTTATGTTATATATGAAGTAGTGACTTGGGTTTTACAAAATAAGTTCTAAAGAAAAGAATTTTCGCTGCTTTGTTATGCGGAATTTTTTTACTATTAAGGGCCCTACCTTTCAAAAATATATTACAAAACGTGTTACAAAAACCGAGGTCATCACAAATATTGCCTTAATTGTTTCATGAATTGTAAGTGTTTTTATGTGTTTACTTTTGTATCTCTTGAATTATATTATATATATGAAATTGATCATGTTGTGATAATTATATTTATAAGAAGAGTTAACCCAAGAAAGCACAACCGCAAGGATTCTGAGTAGCACTGCTGCAAAAGGGACATCCTGTATAGGACTATAGACAACAAGGATGAGTACCCTGGCCTAGTAGGGACCCAAGGTTGCATTGTGGTTCCTGCTAAATTCTACGCTAAATCAAAGAATCCTCTAGCAAAAGACATGGAAAAATTGAAGGAGAAAATGCTCGATGAGTTATCTATGAAGGTAAAGAATGATTTATATAAGGACTTTTGTAGTTTTAGAGGTCCACATAAGGATATTTTTCCTTGACCCCCATCTCACAATATTTGTAGCACACCATCTGAAGAAGAGGTGGAGGAGCAACTCTTTGTAGGAGATATCTTGATCAAGGAGGTATGTAATGACATGTTTACTTTTTCAATGTTCAATTATTTAGTAATCTTCATTCATTCATATGAGTATGTTATTTTTGATTTGCAGGTGGGTGAGTCCATGCTACAACTACATATAGTTGAGAACTACGTCACTATGGCTACATCGTATGAGCTTCTTTTTGCCACATTGTAAGGTAGATTGATGTGTCTACACACTAAGCATGTGTACATTATTGCTGCCTCTAATTAGATGCCCCCTATCATTTCTGGTAGAAGTATATACATTCATACTATTGGGCATGCAATTGGATATCATGTAGCATAGCCAAAAAAGTATATCAAAGCAATGTTATCCATGGTATGCATATGTTGTCATAGCATCATCTTCAACAATAACTTTAAGGTGTTAGCTAATTTTTTTTTAATATTATCTGTATCCAATGATAATTAGAAGCAGCACAAGGTGTCATTGAGGGTGACCCCATTCTTGGCTGCAAATCTTGGTGTGGAGGTAGCTCCATCCTAGGTATTTATCTATTTTTGAATATCTCTATCCCTTTTCTTATATATTAGTTACTAATTCCTTGAACATTATAGCCATAATGTAGGGATCAGGTATAGTTTCCACCTAACATGTCTCCATTCTTGAGGGGACTATATAGACTAATAAATGAAGGCAAGGAAATCAGCCTCATAAGCATATAGGCCAGTATGTATGGCACTACATAGTTGAGATTCTAGTCATGAAAGAGGACCTCTTAGCCATATGTAAAATGGCTCAACTAAAATACATGCATATCACCATTTATATTGAGTAATGTCATGTAACTACCCTATTAAGAACCAGATTGATATTACTTGTTAATAAGGCATGATAAGTATTTGACATTAAGTTTCTGTAGCTCTTTGCACTATAAATTGCAAAGATTAGAGGTTAAGGAAATTTATAGATTCCTTGACCTAGTTGTCATCTCTGCAATAAAGGAGAATTTGCCCATGGACAAACAAATAGAAGATAATCATACATAGGTTCTTGTGTTGTCAGAAGGGGCATACCTTACTAGTTCCCTACAATACTAGGTAAGTTATCACAGATCTTACTAAATTATGTAATTTATTAAACATGAATATCTATATAAGTTAAGTTTTGTAAATTTCATTTGAATGCTTGTATATATGGGTCTCACTAGATGCTACTAGCTTTGGATGTTCATGGGGGGCATGAATTTTTTTTTTTTTGTGGAAACAACATTTGAGGCCCGCTGATGGAAATGATCAACAAGTCACTCTTTATTATTTTATTCTTTATAGTAACTAGATGGCTGATAACTATTCTATTATTGAATCTGATGCTTTTTACTTATATATGTGAAGTGCATGGTATAAATGGACTGGGTTGGAAGATGTAAACCACTTGGAAAAATGCTTTTGGAAAAGGGTCAAGGTAAGTTTTATTAGTTATTTAGTATAATTTTGACCTACAATTACATATTAAACATGAAATTTAGATTTTTTTTGTTGTCTTTTGTGTCGTGCCCTAAACAACAATCTTATTGGGAGTGTGGGTACTATGTTCTAAGATATAGAAGAACCCTCATTCACAAAGAACTTGTAATGCCCCAAGCAATTTACACTATTTTGCATCCAGTTAACACAAATGAATTGGACATTCTATGGGAAATGAACCATGTTAAATGTTTTACTTTATTAAAAATATTAAATGAAGGAATTTATAAGAAAACTTGGTACCATTAGATTTTACTCAAAAAATGGAATCCAACGCCTCAAAGAACGCCAAAAACGGAGTTCATATGAAGAAGTTACGGTCGTTTAAAGATTAGGGGCAATTCTGTAATTTAAATTAAAAACAAAAAAGACAGAAAACATAGGGGCCGTTTTGATAATGGTACCCCATCTTCTTCTTCCTCTCGATTTCTCTAGAAACCCCAGTTTCCAGAGGTTTCCACCACTGCCATAGTAAGGCTACAAAAAGCCCCTATTCCCTCTTCGAATCGTGATTTTTTCGGCTATTTGAGGCTGGGGTTTCCGGCAAAAATCGGAAAACCCCCACAACGGTTTTCCCTGCACATTCCGGCTAGGCCTGAATCATCCCTATAGGCCGGCCACTCCCATCTCTTCACCTCCCCTCTTCTTCCTCTGACCTCAACGGAAGTTGGGGTTTTCCCCCTTCTTCGTGGGTTCCCTACAGGCCGGCCACTCCCATCTCTTCACCTCCCCTCTTCTTCCTCTGACCTCAATGGAAGTTGGGGTTTTCAGACGGAAAAGAGGGAGCCGCATAGCAGAATGAGGGCGTCCTTGGTACCCAGGTAAGCCCCTCTTTCCCTTTCTCCATTTTTCTTTCCCCTAGGCAGATCCATGCCAGATCTGGTTGTTTTTCCAGCCGAAAAACACCTACCCCCTGTGGAAGGAACCAGATGGGTGGGAACCCATCCAAGGCAATGCATCCCAGGGGCGTGGTGCACGACGCATGCCCGGAGCACGGTTCCTAGTGCGGTCCTCGGGCACGCGTAACGTGGGGCATGGGTCCTGGCTCGACCAGGATGCACTGGGTGCCTTGGGAGCTGAGACGTACGTGCCTAGCGCTGAGGACGTGCTCATGCAATGCTCTCTAGAACACACATTGCAGCATGTAGCTCAGGCATGCACGCACACACGTGAGGCGATCGCGGTTCAACTGGGATGCACGGGCGTCCTGGGAACTAGGAGACGCGGACCTAATGAGACTATAAAATTAGGATCAGAGGACAATTTACAGAGTCTAACCATTGAATAATAGATCCATGTCATAGGATATAGCCTAACACTAAATTAGGCAAGGACCCATGGACCCTAAAAGACAGATCTAGCGATCTAATTTCTAAATAGATCGAAATTGATAAGAACTCCTTGTTATCCATTCATATCCAGGATTTTATAAATGAGACTAGGGTCGAGTTGAGTAATGAAGGATGCGACTCTAGGAAACTTCGAGGTAGGTGCTGTATCGCTACTAGACTTTTAAAAAGAGCCCATGATTGTTTTAATGCATGTTTTAAGTATAAGTTATATGACTTGTTTAGCATGACTTAATTTTATAAATGAATTCAACATGCATATGACAAATACATTATGCATAGATATGTTTTGCAAACAATTGCATATATTGCATGATTTGTGATTTTTGAGTCTTGAAAAATTGCATATCCTTGAGGGTTACAAAAGATGTTGGAGTGCTCAAAAGACGCTTGGTAGGCAGTTGTGAGGGCCAGGTAGTTGTGAGGGACCCAAAGAGGACATGTTTTGAAAAGGAGGTTTTTGCTTGATTGATCATATATGATTTGGGCTAGTAAGCTCATGGACGCTATGCCGAGAGGTCTGGGGTGGCCTCCCAGCCTCTACCACTATTAGTTGGAAAGGGCACCACGCCAAAAAGGCATGTCCCTGCTTCGACTGCATGTGGTACAGGGGGCTACCATTGGTGTCACAGCACTGGGTCGAAGTGTCATATGCCCCATGGAGGCTATGACCCTATGTCCCCAGGTACTAGGGGACCAAACGGCGAGGAGGTCGTGGGCATAGTGGGCCATATGTTTTTGAGGATTTACTTGCATTGCATATGGCATGACATGAGGATGGTCGACCATACCATATATCCATGAGTTGGATTCAGTTGAGCATCTTATGCATATCATTATGTTTATGATCTATATGATACTTCGACTCGGATTATGCAATTCTTTAAGTCGTCAGTATTCCAATTCGACAATGGTTTTTAATATCAATATTGAACATGAGTGTTCAAAAATGCACATGTTTTAAAGATCATATAATTTTAAACATAGCATGCATTGTAAAACTAGTAGTGATGGACTCCTACTGAGTATAGTATATACTCACCCAATCCTCAACATTTTTTAGACACAAAGTAAGCACTTAAGGACAGGATACGCCCGTGATAGAAGACACCCAAATATATCACTTTTCAGGACAGCTCCACTCACGAGTAGAAGACGCCTCAGGAAATGTTAGTGCTACGAGCAAGTAAATCAAAAGGAGACAATTATACATGTAAGTAAACACTCTACCCTTTGGACGTGTATTTGTATTTATTTACAGTTGGACTGTGAGCTGTGACTGGATAGACCTGGGAAAACATTTATGATTTCTAAAGTTTTTCAAAAACTACTTTGGTTGTTGTGAAAGCAAATGACACTCAGGGTTTTCAAAATGAGTTTAAAACTAAAGATTTTCTGCTGCATTGCATTGTTTTTATAAAAATGGTTTTTAAATAGGGATGCATCCCGCCTTAGGAATTAGATATTGCATTTAAAAATGCATGGGAAAACCCGGGTCATCACAAAACTTTCATCTCATATTTGAGAAAGGTAGGACAATTTGTAGATCATCATTCTTACATTTTTCATAATTTCCTAAATGACTCCAAGATATGTCTCAACTGATTTAATACATGTTATCTTGCAAGATGATTTGGGAATCAAAGGTTACTCCCAATTAGTTCTAGATGACATCAGAGTGGAATGGACTAAATATCTTTTGACTTTTAATTTGTAGATGATGTTATTGAATGTGAACATTTTTATCAACAAAATGCAACACAAAACATCATTCAACATGAACAAATTCCTTTTTACTTTTGATTGAAGTTAGTGTGCACTTTCTTTGTTTCAATGAGATGTGTGTGGAGAAGTTCAAGGTGGAATGTTAGAAGTGAATGTATATTGTAAAATGATTGTAACCTACAGAAATGAAGTGAATGTGTTCTTTTCTTTTTTTTGGTGATAGTGCCTATGGAATGTATTTTGACTACAGGAAGAATGTACATACAGAAATCAACAAAAAATATAGAAATTGTGTAGGAAGTTTTACATAATATAGGATAGTTTTCCAAAAATCATCCTATATTATGTATGTAATATTGGATGGGTTTTGAAAAACCATCCTATATTGCTCATATAATAAAGGATAGTTTTTCAAAAGTTGTCTTATTTTACATGCATAATATAGAATGGTTTTTGGATAACCATTTTATATAAAATTTACAATATTGGATAGTTTTTGGAATTATCTTTTGTTTGTTATTATTTTAAAAGACGGTAGGGTATATAATGGTTTTTGAACCGTCTTGTATATATGTTATGAGCCATCTTAAAAACCACTCATTGTAGTAGTGCAATACTAAAAAAAGAATAAAAGAAGAAAGAGAAACAAGTAGATCAATTTGAGTAGATTAGATCTCATATTACACGTCCGAGAAGAAAGCATATCTCTTAGCACATAGTTGAGCCAAATGAATCTTTTCTCATTACCTTCTCTTTATGATACTTAGATCTCATATTGAACATTTACTAACAATTCTTAAGTACAAAGAAATCTATTATCCAATAGGAAGAAAAAAGCAATCATTAAAAAGTTATTAGGACAAGTAATAACTTAAATGTATTGACTTGGACTTCTATTTTAGCAACTTCTCCTAATAGCATAATATTGCTAACTATACTCCTAGTTGGGTTCCTACCATTGTACCTCCCTTAAATTGAACCTTGCCTTCTATGATGACCTGGGTTTTTAAAAATTATATTTTTTATTCAATTTTGAATTGTGAAGCCTCTAGTTTAAAATTTCATTTGAAAAAAAATAGCAAAAATATTTTTCTTATTAAAAATATTTTCTAATAAAAACCTTGAGAGTCATCTCTGTTTTGAAAATACGGATTAAACAGTGAAATTAACTCATAATTTCTACTAGAAATTTGTCAGAATCTCCTTTTTTTTTTTTGAACATTTATACAAAATTAAGATGTTATGAACACAACCATCTTATTAAAAATACTTATAAAACATGACGTCTTACATTTTTAAAATAAAGTAGATGGTTTTATTGGAAATTGTCCTTTAACTATTCATTGTAAAACAATGTGAAGTTTAACCTATAATTTTTTACTCTTTCTTGCTTCATAGAAATACTTTAAGATTGAGTTTGATTTATATGTATTTTGTCCCAAACTTGTATCTCTAGGTTGATATCGGTTTAGGCATGTAGTCTTTCTTGTTTTTGTTATATGTTTGTTTTATTTGGCTGATTATGGGTATAAATTTTTTTTCATAAAGTTTTTCCTTTTTGTGTATGGGTTAATGTGTGGATCATTCATCTGTATGGATCAATCATGTCTTTTCATCATTCTTTCTTGTCCTAATTTGAGTGGGAAATTTGAGTCCTCTAACATATTTATTTTTTTGAACTGTTTGTACAATTTTTATGTAGATCAAGTATTTGGTTAAATGCATAACATAATGTTATTAATCTTTTCATGTCTAGAATGAAAGCATTTGAACTTCAATTTTTTAAAGAAATAGAGAAATATGCTTAGGTTACTAATTAAGGATCATCAAGATAATATGAGGAGGGAATAGAAAAATTCACAGTGTTTGCACTTACTGTAGGTGGTGATTTTAATTGCATGTAATGTCCATGTGATGTGAAAACTTAAAAAAGGTTACTGTAGGTGAGTTGAGAGAACATCTGTACTTCAATGGAATTGATGAAAGCTATCATCCCTTGATGTGGTATGGAGAAGAACTTTTGCATGAGACCTCAACAATGGAATGAAGATTTGAAGACACAGTAGGAAGTGTAGTAGACAATGTAGTTGCATCAATACTTCAAGATGTATACAATGACTTCTAAGATGATCCTAAACAATTGTAGACTAGATTGGTAGAAGATGACGAGGCATTGTATGTTGGGTATACATATTATACCATGTTGTCTATAGTGATAGAACTTTGCAATGTGGAATCGAGATTTAGCTTTTTAAATCAAAGTTTTATAAAATGGTTGAAAATGATCGATAAAATGCTGTCAAAGGAGAGCAAATTGTCTTGATCTACATGGCAGACAAAGAAAACCTAGCTGCAATAGGGTTTAAGTATGAGAAGATACATGCCTGTCCCAATGACTACATCTTATATAGGAAGGAGCATAAAGACAAAACTACATCCCCAACTTGTGAACATTCAAGATGGAAGCTGAAGAAGAAGTTAAGTGACAGCCAAGTAATAGATGTCCCTGCAAAGGTCCTATGGTATTCCAGCCCCCTCACATTCCAAATAATTTTTTGTATTAAAGAAATAATAAAGAAACTACTATGGCATGCCAAGGAGAGAGTACGTGATAACTATTTACGCCATCTAGTAGATAACCCTCTGTGGAAGATTGTAGACTTTATGTGGCTTGATTTTGGAGAAGAAGCCAAGAATTTGCAACTTGCAATATTCGCAAATGAGATTAATTCTCATGGTTCTATACGTAACAGGTATAGTTGTTGGCCTATTATAATAGAAGTTTATGATGTTAACTATATTAATATCAAGTCCTAAGCAACTTGGGAATGACATTAACGTGTACTTAGCTCTATTGATTGACAATATTAGGACACTATAGGAGGTAGGGGTTGAAACTTATGATGCATACAAGAAAGAGACCTTCACCCTTAAGGATGTACTATTGTGTATAGTAAATGATTTTTCTACGTATGTAAATTTGGTGGTTGCACAATGTAGGGATACAATGCCTGTCTTATTTGTAATGACCAAATGTGTACCATATGGCTTCAACATAGCAAAGAGATGGTTGCATAAAAACCATCCGTACCATTTTAAAATGGATAAATTTAATAATAATTTGAAGACTAAGCATGTCCAAAGCAATTGGCTAGATGATAAGTGATAAATGTCTAATTTCATATAAAAATCACCTACTTAGTTATCCATGTGTTATAACTTATAAAGGTTAAAATAGGGTTTTTAACCAAAATTCACAACACATGCATTTTTGACCTAATGACTCAAAAATTGGACATTTTGTAGCTCCAAAGGTTAACCCAAGGTAAATTGTGATTAATCATATTTTTTTATGATTTAATTAGAGTTTTTCACTTTTTGTAGTAAGTGAGATGAGTATAAGATGCTAAGAATGATCAAGATGAAAATTTATGAAATTAATAATTTTTTCTTTACAATATGTAAGTGAGGAATCATGTAAAAATTCAATCACCATAAGATCATACTTTATGTAGAGGTTTAGCTAAAAAAAATAAAATAAAAAACCAAAAGTATAAAATTTAACATAAACTTTGGTTGAAATATTTTTAACCATTAACAAACTAGGAAAGCTGAATGCCACCAGTGGAAGAAGGAGGATAGATTGGGAGAGAAAGAAGTTTGCTGGGAAGGTAAGCTAGGTCATGCATAGCCTAAAAACTAAAGGAGGAAGAAGGGTATCAGTTGGAGAGAACGAGCTTCCCTGAGCTGAGCTCCACACAAGGAAGAACATACAAAAGGGGGAAGAAGAAGAAGGGAAGTGAGGGACAGAGCTTGCTGTGAAGGAAATGAGGACTATAGATAGGGGTGTAGAGCTCAAAATAGAAAGATAAGAGGAGCTTGGAAGGGGTTGGTAGTGATGAAAAAAAAAACCTAACTTGAAGCTTCACCCAAAGAGCAGAACCCTAAAACTTAGAGGAAATTAGCTCGAGATCCAACCAATCAAACCTTAGCTTTAGTTAGGGCTTTCTGACTTGGGTGATTTATTAATGCAGGCTTAGATTAGCCAAGCAAAAATCTAAATGAAGTACTACATGAATTAGTAGAGTTTGAATTCTTAGAAACTTAACCAGTAACATCATGTTCATGCAAAAATCGTCCTTTTTTTTAGCTAAACCTCTGCATAAGTACGCCCTAATGGTGAATCAAGTTTTACATCATTCCTAACTTACATATTGTAAAGTAGTTGTTGATTTCTTGTTTGAATTATGGTTATACTGGATGAATCCATGCTCTATTTTGCTTGTCGTGCATGCTAGTTGAAACAAGGGTTAAATCTTAATGAAAATCTTCTCCCTAAGTTCTTAAATAGAAAATCTACCACATGGGTCTTGTTCCTAGTAGATTGAACATGAAAAGGAGTGTATAAAAAGATAAACTTGAAAAGGGCATACCCATTTTTCTACCAACTGGTAGGCCTAGAATGCCTAATTGCCACTTGAAAAATCTTACAAATTTTGGCAAGATAAAAATAAAGTAAAACATGGGTTTTAAAGAGTGCATTCCGATATATGGATTACAAGAGAAATTTTCCCAAAAGTTTCATGTAATGTGATTGAAAACTAGGTGCCAACAGATCAAGAAATGGTACTATGTCCTGCTTAAGTGCATATAGGAAATGTTACCATTTTCTGATTATGGCTAATTCCATTTGATTGGCTTTTTAGATAAAATTTAAGTCAAATGAAGGTTTGAGAAAAGAATTTTACATTACCTTTTCTATTCTAAATAATCTACTAGAAGATGCTAAGTGTAACTTGAAGAACCATAGGCATTCATTCCTAGTTCATGATGAACAGAAATTGGAACTTTGAATCATTTGAATTGTTTTTGTGAGGTTTAAGTTTTCGAAGTTATTAGGTGGATTGTAGAGTATGGAAAATGCCACTCATCATGTGATACCAAGCAATGGATGACATTGAAAATTTTAATGCCTGAATTCACCTACTTCACCTGTGTAGCTAAGGGAAGAAGATGATTGGGGGTATTCCTAGGTCTTTTTCCAGTAGTAGGGATTCTAGTGTAAAATGCAATGTATATTGTTGGAATTTGAGGAATTCTAAAATTCCTGAATAAAGAAAAATGTGGAAGTCCTTGCCTTTTAAAATGTGTCATGAAGACCTTCTAATGGCACATTTAATCAATGTTGAGCAATGTAGGAAAGACCTTGAAAATGAACAAAACGAGGGGCAAAAAGGTAATTAGCCTAGTGGTGAGTAATTACCAAATTTCCCTTAGGTTAAAACTTTTGATAATTTTTGAAAACTAAGTAATCCTAGGAGTGAAACCTCTTATAGTGACTCATTTAGGCACAACCACTTAGGTCTTAGACTATGCTAAAGCCTCGTAGCTTTGTTATATAAAATTTGCTATATCTTAGTGGGAGGACATCCCTCCCTATGCTAAGATTTATTTCATATAATCATTTTACTTGTAGTCTAGCCAACCTATGTTTAATTTAAATGTAACATTAGAATTACCATCTACATCATGGTTATCCAAAATTTCAGATATTCATACCTCAAGTAGTTAACACTAATTGGCATATTTATCCTCCTCAGCTCTAGAAACCCAACATCACTAGTGCATCGAAAAGTAATTGGAGAATATTGAGTTATATTCCTAGACCAAATAAGGGTTAGTTGTCACTGATGATCTTAGAAAAATGGATAATTCATAAGATAGTTGTTAAATATGATAAACTCATGATTAGCAGTAAAAGATAGTTAAATTAATAAGAAATAATAATAAATATATCAAAACCTAAAACCTAAGTATGAAAATGTTGAAGTGAAAATGAAGATATGCATTCATTTAAGAATGTCATGTAGTCCCTAAACTTCATAAATTAAGACGAGAACATTAAAGTTGTCACAATAGGTTAATAATGGTTTAACAAAACATCTCATACTACCATACATAGAATAGTAGTATGCAACACAACATCATGTTCATGTTTTGGAGTCTCCCATGCCTTGGATTGGTTTTACGAGTCACTAGTTTTGGTTTTTCCCAATATTTAAGCAAGTGCTCTATGAGCAGCTGTAAGCCCCGACTATTATGGATTTCATTGGTGGTTTGGAAGGCACTCTATAAGTGGCCATAAGTCTTGATGGATGCAGTTTTGTTGTTGCCTAGGCAGGCGTTCTAGGAGTAGCTGTAAGTCCTTGTGGATATAGATTTCATTGATGTTTTGGGTAGGCATTTTGGGAGTATCCTAAGTTCGGGATAGCTCTATAGGTGCACTGAGTTAGTGTATTGTAAGTCTTGAAGACCCTATGCTAGGAGGTGGCCACTAACCTTTGAGATGATAGAGACGACAAGCAGTAGGAGCATCTTCCCATGGGGAATTGCTCTAAGAGCTAGATAGGTAGCCCCCATGAGGTCTAGTGGGTCATGGTTTGTGCAAATATCCACGAGCAGATTAGAGGCCATGGTAGTTTCCAGTGGGTTATGGTAGGGCCTTACAAGCATTGGTATCTATGTGTTGATGTTATGTGGGGTGTTTCTTAATGCCTTGTAAGTTTACTTTTGACCTTGTAGTTGACATTGATTTCAGTAGTCTTTAGTGGATCTTTATCATACATGTATTGACCACTCTTTTTAGAAAATTGTATACTCTTTTTCAGAAGGTTATATTATACTACTGCATGCTCTACTTTAGGCATTTTGGCTTGTAGTAGTTTTTCACCCTACTATGAGCTACCATTTTGCTTACCCCCTATATCCAACATTTAAGGTGACACTCTAAGTAGTTTAGGATTGAGAGATATAGGGAAGGTGAAGGTGACAAGATTAGTTTACACATGAGGAGAGTATGCTTTTAATATACTTATTTTTGATAGTATCCATGTATAGGATTTCATTTCGAGTGTTATATTTAACTTAAGACTTTTGTCAACACATTGGCTGGCTATAGTATGATTGTCCAAATTATTCAAATGGATTATGACTTTAATTGTGACAATATGCGTAATGACTCAAAATTTGAAGATATTTTGCATCACTTTTACAACCACAATTAATCATGATATTTACTATTTGCCAATCAGTTATAAATTGTTTATTTTGAAAAATAATATATGTTTAATGATATTAATAGATGGTTAGATGTTTAATTTTAATTAAAATATGAAATAAAGGAATTTGTGAGAAAACATTAGTATTATTAGATTCTACACTCGAAATGAAATCCAACGCCTCAAAAAACACTGAAAACGGAGCTCGTATGACCAAGTTATGAGCTTTTGAACATCGAGGGTATTTTTGTAAATTGTGTTTAAAATCTAAATGGCCCAAAAACACAGGGTTCATTCTGATAATGACACCCCTTGTGTCGTCTTCTTCCTTAGGCTAGGTGGTGTTATGGAGCTGGAAAAATGGCGGCACTGCCATGGGACGGCACCGCCTTCTCCACTCTATAAATTCCCTCCACCTCCTCATCTAAAATGAAGCTTTCTCCTCTCTAATCTCTCCCAAAAATAGATCAGTCAATAAGGGTTTGCAACCACATTCAAGACCATCATCGAGCAGCATCGAGGGTTCCCCAGGTACGATTCTCCTCCCCACTCTACTCCTCTCTCTTCCCTTAACCTTTTCCCCCATATCTCGACCCGATATGGTAGGTTTTTGGCCAAAAATCACTAGATTTTTGGGGAATAAACTAGATGGGTTGATAACCCGTCGAAGATGATGCATCCCAGGGACACACGGGCATGATGCATGCCCGTGGCACGTTCCTTGGGGTGATCATCGCACGTGCGAGCCGATTGCAGGCGAGTTCCCAACTCAACCGAGACACACAGGGCATCCTGAGAGCTGAGACGCACTGCGCCTGTGCCGAAGACCCGTCCGCACGACTTTGTCCAAGTGCGAATGTGGTCGCAGTTCAACTGGGATGCGCACACATCCTGGGAACTGTGATGTCGGGCCCTACGCAGACAATTCTGGTTCGTCCATTCATGCGCAACACTAAAAATGCCATTAAGGAGGCTATATAACTCCGATTGATGATCCAAAAGAGCCGTTGCATTCGTAATTATGACACAAACCTAATTATACAATAACATTAAGGATCAAGAGACTATTTAAGGCAATTATAGCCTAAAAACCATAGAGATCTCATGAACCCACGTGATCAACTATGATCAGATCTCAATAATTGATCAATTAGATGCCTTAGGACATGATTAGTCCAAGATCCACCCAAACATGGCATAAATCAACCATTAGAGAACCATAAATTGTATAGATCTAGCCGATGATCTGTAGAAAATAATACTTAACTTTTATGTCCATATAACATCCAGGGCCTCACCAAGGGTATTCTAAAGTTTGAATTGAAGAAGGACAAGAGCAAAGTGACAATGATCAAGGTAGGTAGTATGTTACTACTAAGTTTTCAAATGCATTTCCAAAATCCTAATTGATTTATTAAATCTCGTGTTTAGCGTGCTTTTGAGATATGATATTCACATAATGAGTATGCAGATTTTCCTTATAATCTTGCATGCAATTGCTTGCATATTTGGTAAATAGTCTTTATATAAGCACTGCATATATGTTTTGTAATTGGTTGCCTAAATTGCAACGATTTGTTCTGATTGAGATTCAGAATATATGCATATTTATATGCATTGCTCGCATGTTTTGAAACTCATTGCATAGATTGCTTGATTTATAATGATTGAGATTTGGATGGGTTATATATGCTTTTTGGGCTATTAAGCCTGGTGGGCATTATGTTGAGAGGTTGTACGGGGTTGGCCTCCTAGCCTCTACTGTAGAAAGTGGATGGTATTGCTGCCAAAATGGCATTGTCCCTTCCTCAAGTGTTGTGATAAATAGGGACGACCACTGGAGGTGTTCGCGACACCCTTTTCGAGGACACCCATAGCTGCTGTGGAGCTATGGTGGGTTGGTCTCTAGATACTGGAGACACACGATTTTAGTTGTGTACTGATTGTGAGAATAGTTGACCCTATGATTTCAGTTTTATCGATATGCATAAAGCATTGAGATGGTCGTATATGAGTAATCATGACTGGTCAGTTGAGTGATTTACTTAAAAGCCCATATGCATGATATTCATGGCAATATCCATATATGCTTTGACTGATTAATATTTTAAGTTTTTCATAGTTCCTATTATTATTGATTAATTTGTTGGATGAGTTTGCCAGGATTTATGCATGCATGAGTTGATTTACTATGCTTGGATTTCATATCCTTCATCCTGCTCAGTTATGAGTTTCATAGTTTACACATAGATATCCATGACTACCCCAAAATAGAAGTGCATGTCTTTATGATGGTGTTTAGCATAATCCCTCTTGCATATCGTGTCCTCAAACTAGTAGTAGTAGGTTGCCTACTGTGTATGATGAATACTCAACCCAATCTATTATTTTTCATATCAAACGCAATACAATTAGAAGGAGTATCACCAAGCGTTAGGGCTACAGTCAAGTAAAAACAGGTAAGGATGAGTGAGGACTTATTTAAAAATTCCTTTTTGCATTGATGCAAACTTGGTTGTAAGTACTTCTTGTAACCTGGGCTGTGATTAACACTCTTGGGCATAGTAATTACTCGTGTTTGATTTGTCTAAAAAGTGCCATGGCCTTATGCATTATCTATTCATTGAGATTTGCTAATGATGCTTGGGGTTCTTATACAAAAAGACCTGATTTAAAAGAAAATTTCTTTGCATTCTTTTGCACAAATTGTTTCAAAATAGAGATGTATCTCATTGTTTTTATAAAAGTTGCATCATAAAAACCTGGGTCGTCATAGTTGGTATCAGAGCCCAGGTTTATGTTATTCATAGCCCAGTTATGGCATGAAGACTTATAATCAAGGTACATTAATAGGGAAAACTATTAGGATAGCACGATAGAGTCCCCTAAAGGTAGGTACTGGACTTGTAACATAGATGCCACCAAGGAGAAGAGGAGGTGCAACTCCATGACCTGTTAACCCTCTAGCTGATTGATCTGGGTCTGGGAATGGAATGGCTAAAGCCTTTCAACTATTCATGCTACATATGGGGCAGTTCATGCAGAACCAACCACAAGCACCCATGGCAAGAGCTTCTTCTCCAGAAAGAATTGCTGATCGGGCAGAGGCCCAACTTGAGTGATTTCAGAAAATGGCCCTGTCATTTTCAGGAGAAAATGAGTCAACAACAGCCGAGAAATGGATCTTTGACATTGAGAAGTTATTTAAGGCCATGAGAATTCTAGAGGATAGAAAGGTTGCCATGGCCAGTTTCGTATTAGAAGGCAAAGTAGGCTTTTGGTGGGAAATGGCCGAAAGGATGTACTTTGGAGATAATGATGTTATACCCTAAGAAGAATTCAAACTAGTATTTAATGAGAAGTATTATCCCTGCCATGTGTGAAAATAGAAGGAGAAAGAATTTATGAACCTAGAACAAGGCAACCTCTCCATGCAACAATATGAAAATAGGTTCATAAGTCTTCGAAGGTTTCCACCCAATGCTTACTCCACTAAGGAAGATGCTGCAGAAAGGTTTGTTGACAGATTACACCCAGGTCTCAGGAACATAGTAATAGGGTTTCAACCAACCACTGTTGCAAAGGCAGTGGAAATGGCATCTCTCTTTGAAAAGGATTTTCAAAGGACATAAGCTGCTAGGGAGGTAAAGAACAACAATGGGGGGAGAAACAATAAAGGCAAAATACCCATTCAACCTTCTGGATCTCGACACCCACACAAGTGACAATTCAAAAATAAAGGAAGAAACCAAGAACCCAAGACTTGCCCTAGATGCAACAGATATCACCCATGCAAGCTGTGTACTTTCCCTCATTTTACGTGTTTTAACTGTGGAGAAATAGGACATCTAGCTCGAAATTCCCCTAAGAGGAAGGAGGAGGAACATAATGAAGATCACATCCCTCGAAGCTAAGGACGAGTATTTTCCATCACGTTAAGGCAAGCTTGGGCATCTAATGCCATAGTAGAAGGTACACTTTATATATGTGATAGACTTGCCAAAGTATTATTTGACATTGGTTCTACTCATTCTTTCATATCATGTGAGTTTGCTTCTTCTATAGATATTATAGTTCAAGACTTAAAATTCTCCTTAGAAGTTATGACGCCCATAGGCAAGTCAATTTCCGCACAAATATACTTCCAAGATGTTTAGATTATAGTTGAGGGCAACCAGATGAACGTAGATCTAATCCACCTAGATATGACAGACTTTGACATCATACTTGGGATGAATTGGTTAGCCTCACATAATGCAACAATTGATTGTCAAAAGAAAAGGATTATTTTTCACCTTCCTAGAGCGAGGGTGGTCTCCTTACAAAGGAGGAAAGATTATTCAAGAGCATGTGTTATCTCAGCAATTAAGGTGACAAAGCACATTACTTAGGGGTATCCATTATTTTTGGCTAAGATAGAAGCCACTGAAGTCACATAACCTAAGTTAGAGGAGGTAGATGTAGCTCTTGAATTCCCTAATGTGTTCCCTAAAGACTTACCAGGGTTACCACCAAAGAGGGAGATAGATTTTACTATTGACATGATACCTGGCACAACCCCCATATCGAAGGCACCTTATTGGATGGATCCAATAGAATTAAAGGAGCTGAAAACCCAGTTGCAAGAGTTGCTAGATAAAGGGTTCATTAGCCCTAGTGTATCTCCTTGGGGAGCGCCAGCCCTTTTTGTTAAGAAAAGGGATGGGTCAATGAGACTCTGCGTCGACTACAGAATGTTAAATAGGGTCACAGTGAAAAACAAATATCTTTTACCCCGTATTGATGACCTGTTCGATCAGCTTCAGTCAGCCCATGCCTTTTCCAAGATTGACTTAAGGTTTGGATATCACCAACTTAGGGTCAAGGAAGAAGACATTCCAAAGACAGCATTCAGAACTAGATACAGACATTATGAGTTTAGACTAATGTCTTTTGGACTGACAAACGCACCAGCCGTGTTCATGGATCTTATGAACCGAGTGTTCAAAGCTTATCTAGATAAATTTGTTATAGTGTTTGTGGATGATATTTTGATCTACTTAGAAACCCTTGAAGACCACAAGGAACATTTACGAGGGTACTAAATACACTTAGGGTACACAAATTATATGCGAAGTTTAGTAAGTGTGAATTTTGGTTGGAAAAAGTGAATTTTCTAGGTCATGTTATTTCCAAAGATGGCATTGTGGTTGACCCAGCAAAGGTTGAGGCTGTGGAGAAATTGAATACACCTAAGATAGTGATAGAGGTAAGGAGTTTTCTAGGACTTGTAGGATACTATTAGAGATTCATCAAAGGATTTTCATGCATTTCCTTACCCTTGACTAAATTGATAAGAAACGACAAGATGTTTGAGTGGGAGGAGGCATGTGAGGAGAGTTTCCAAGAGCTAAAGAGGCATCTGACCACTGCACCAGTACTTACTCTACCCTCTGGCGGTGGAGGATTTGAGATCTATAATGATGCTTCTCAACAAGGGCTAGGCTGTGTGCTTATGCAAAATGGGAAAGTAATTGCCTATGCTTCTAAGCAATTGAAGAAGCATGAGGTTAATTACCCTACCCATGACCTAGAGCTTGCTGCTATAGTCTTTGCCTTAAAGATTTGGAGACACTATCTATATGGAGAAAAATATGAGGTTTTTAATGATCACAAAAGTCTCAAGTACATCTCTTCACAACAAGACAAAGGAGATGGATGGAGTACTTGAAAGACTATGACTTTTTCATTCAATATCATCTAGGGAAGGCTAAGGTCGTAGCTGATGCCTCAAGTAGAAAGACACAAGGAATATGTGCAAGTTTACATTTCAGGAGATGGAAGTTATTACAAGAGATGATAGAGTGCAGCCCCGAAATAAGTCATGGGAGGTCCATTATAGCAAACCTAACTCTGAAGTCCACTATCAATGAGAAAGTTAAACAGATGCAAAAAGATGACGCTGACATACAAGCATTAGCTGGAAAACCAGGATTTGTTAAGGAAGTAGATGATAGTGTACACATGCAAGGGAGATTAGTAGTACTAGCCAATGATGAAATAAGGCAAGAGATTTTGAAGGAGGCACATCAATCCAGGTACATTGTTCATCTTGGTGGAACAAAGATGTATAAAGATTTGAAGCGACATTTCTAGTGGGATGGTATGAAAAGAGATATAGGAGAATTTGTAGCAAGGTGCTTTACTTGTCAGCAAGTTAAGGCAGAACATTAGAGACCAGCAGGCTTATTACAACTGCTTGAACTAATAGAATGGAAGTGGGATCATGTTACGATGGACTTCATCCTAGGGCTACCTAAGACATCTGAGGGACATGATATGATATGGGTAATCATCGATCAACAAACCAAGATGGCACATTTTCTCCCTATACGACAAAGTCAATCCACTGACAGCCTATGCCATTTGTATATTAAGGAAATAGTTAGTTTGCATGGGATACCACTCAGCATTATTTCTGATAGAGATAGTCGTTTTACCTCGCAATTATGGAAGTCAGTGCAAAAGTCATTAGGATCCTCATTAAGTTTCAGCACGGCTTTTCACCCTCAAACTAATGGCCAATCTAAACGTACAATTCAGGTATTGGAAGATATGTTAAGAGCATGTGCAATTGACTGGAAAGAGAGTTAGGATGAAAGTTTACCTTGAGTTGAATTTGCGTATAACAATAACTTCCATTCAAGCATTGGAATGGCTCCCTATGAAGCACTCTGTGAAAGGCCTTGTTGATCACCTGTGTGCTAGAATGAAGTGGGTAAAAATAGAATCGTGCAATTAGAGTTAGTAGAACAATGCGCAAACAAGGTGAAGCTTATTTGAAGACTACTTCTAGCAGCTTAGAGTCGACAAAAGAGTTATGCTGATAAGTGCTGCAGATAGTTGGAATTTGAAGTTGGAGACCATGTTTTCTTGAAAATATCTTCGACCAAAGGTGTTATGAGATTTGGCATGAAAGGTAAACTTAGTCCTCGATTCATTGGACCATTTGAAATCCTAGATAAAGTGGGAAAGACTGCCTACAGGATAGTACTACCATCATAGTTATTAGAAGTCTACAATGTGTTTCACATATCCATGCTGAGGAGGCATATTCTTGACCCCACACATGTACTTGAACAAGTAACAGCCAAGCTACAATTGGACTTGACCTTAGAAACAAAATCGGTACAGATTCTGGACAAAAAGATCAAGATGCTACGGTGTAAAGACATTACATTAGCTAGAGTTTTGTGGAGGAATGCATCTATCAAATAAGAAACCTGCGAGGTTGAATCTGAAATGAGAAAGAATTACCCTAAAATCTTTTCTAGTAATGGATTGTAGAATTTCAGGGACAAAATTCCTTGAAATGGGTGATGATGTAATGACTCAAAATTCGAGATATTTTGTATCACTTTTACAACCATGATCAATTATGATATTTACCATTTTCCAATCAGTTATAAATTGTTTATTTTGAAAATTAATATATGTTTAATGATATTAATAGATGGCCAGATGTTTAATTTCAATTAAAATAGGAAACAAAGTAATTTGTGAGAAAAATTAGTATCATTAGATTCTACACTTGAAATGGAATCCAACGCCTCAAAAAACACTAAAAACAAAGCTCGTATGACCAAGTTTTGGACTTTTGAACATGGAGGCTATTTTTGTAAATTGTGTTTAAAATCTAAATGGCCTAAAAACATAGGGGGTTGTTTTGATAATGACACACCCTGCGTCGTCTTCTTCCTCATGCCAGGCGGTGCACAGCACCACCATACCTGTACGGACTCAAAAAAATGGCAGCACCGCCTTCTCCACTCTGTAAATTCCCTCCACCCCCTCTTCCAAAATCAAGCTTTCTCCTCTCCAATCGCTCCTAAAAACAGATAAGGCAACAAGGTTTTGTAGCCATGTTCAAGGCCTTAATTGAGCAGCATCAAGGGCTCCCCAGGTATGATTCCCCTCCCCTCCCCACTCTACTCCTCTCTCTTCCCTCTCCCTTTTCCCCCAGATCCCGACCAGATCTGATAGGTTTTCCCGTTGAAAATCGTCAAATTTCCAGGGAATAAACCAGATAGGTTGATAACCCGTCAAAGATGATGAGTCCTCGGGATGCACGGGGTGATGTGCGCTCATGACGCATTCCTTGGGGCAACCGTCACTCGCGCACCACGTGCGGGTGAGTTCCCAACTTGATCGGGACACATGGAGCATCCTGGGAACCAAGCGCACCGCGGTAGTGCAGAAGAAGCGGCTGCATGATGCTGTTCAGGATGCACTACAACACATCGCTCGGGTGTCCACACGAGTGCGACACACGGTTGCATTTGACCGGGTTGCGCACGTGTCCTGGGAATTGTGATACGTGGGCCCTACGCAGACAATTCCAGTTTGTCTGTTCATGCACGACACTAAAAATGCCATTAAGGGAGCTATATAACACCAATTGATGACCCGAAAGAGCTGTTGCATTCTTAATTATGATGCAAACCTAATTATATAATAACATTTAGGATCAAGAGACTATAGCCTAAAAACCATAGAGATCTCATGAACCCACGAGATCAACTATGATCAGATCTCAACAATTGATCAATTAGATGCCTTAGGACATAATTAGTCCAAGATCCAACCAAACATCTCATAAATCAACCATTATAAAACCATAAATGATATAGATCTAGCTGTTGATTTGTAGAAAATAATACTTGACTTTTTTATTCGCATAACATCCAGGGCCTCACTAAGCCTACATATTTGGTAAATATTCTTTATATAAGCACTGCATATATGTTTTGTAACTGGTTACCTAAATTGCACGATTTGTTCTGATTAAGATTAAGATTATATACATATTTATATGCATTGCTCGCATGTTTTGAAACTCATTGCATAGATTGCTTGATTTATGATGATTGAGATTTGGATGGGTTATATATACTTTTTGGGCTATTAAGCCTGGTGGGCATTATGCTGAGAGGTTGTACGGGATTGGCCTCCTGGCCTCTACCGTAGAAAGTGGATGGTATCGCTGCAAAAATGGCATTATCCCTTCCTCGACTGCTGTGGTAAATGAGGATGACCACTGGAGGTATTCATGACACCCTTTCGAGGACAACCATAGTCGCTGTGGAGGCTATGGTGGGTTGGTCTCTAGATACTGGAGACACACGATTCCAGTTGTGTGCTGATCGTGAGCATAGTTGACCCTATGATTTCAGTTTTATCGATATGCATATAACATTGAGATGGTCATATATGAGTACTCATGACCGGTCAGTTGCGTAATTTACTGAAAATCCCATATGCATGATATTCATGGCAATATCCATATATGCTTTGACTGATTAATATTTTAAGATTTTCATAGTTACTATTATTAATGATTGGTCCGTTGGATGGGTTTGCTGGGATTTATGCATGCATGAGTTGATTTACTATGCTTGTATTTCATATCCTTCATCTTGCTAATTTATGAGTTTCATAGTTTACACATAGATATCCATGACTACCCTAAAATAGAAGTGCATGTCTTTATGACGGTGTTTAGCATAATCCCTCTTGCATATCGTGTCTTCCAACTAGTAGTAGTAGGTTGCCTACTAAGTATGATGAATACTCAACCCAATCCATTATTTTTCAGATCAAACAGAGGACAATTAGAAGGAATATCACCGAGCATTAGGGCTACAGTCAAGTAAACGCAGGTAAGGATGAGTGAGGACTTATTTAAAAATTCCTTTTTGCATTGAGCAAACTTGGTTGTAAGTACTTCTTGTAACTTAGGCTGTGATTAACACTCTTGGGCATAGTAATTACTCATGTTTTGATTTGTCTAAAAAGTGCCATGGCCTTATGCATTATCTGTTCATCGAGATTTGCTAATGATGCTCGGGGTTCTTACACAAAAAGACCTGATTTAAAAGAAAATTTCTCTGCATTCTTTTGCACAAATTATTTTAAAATAGAGATCGATCTTACTGTTTTTATAAAAGTTGCATCATAAAAACCTGGGTCGTCACAATATGGTAGGAACTGTGGCATGTATCTCTAACCAAGCATATATTAAAAGATTATTATTTTACATACATGTGGAGATTTTATTGTAACTCTCAGAAAGAATTTGATGAATTTTAAAATTGCATATATGTTATCACATTGATGATGTTTTCTAAAACATGGAATTTTCACTGCTTTCCAACTTAAATTAAATAAAAGCTTGAAGAACCTAGGATGTTTCATTGATGATTAAGATCAAAAGATTGAGTCAAAGCCTTGAAGTCATCACATCAAAATGAGATCAAGGGTCTAGATCATCTTAAGATCACTTGAAGATGGAACACAAGGAGTCAAAGGTACCCAAAGTAGACCTGTGCACAAGCCATGCAAAGTCCACCAGCTTTGGATGGATTTCAATTAAGCCACTTAGCCCTATTCAAGCCATGAACAAGTTGATAAGTTGAGGAGCCTAGCCAGCCAACAAAGCCAAGGATTTAAGTCATCAAGCTAAGCCAAGAAAGCCATCTAAGCCAACCATGATGCCAAGCTAATGGAGCTTGCAAGGTTAGCCATCAAAGCCACATAAGCCAAGCTATATGGAAGGCCTTGATTAGAGGAGAACCCAAAGAATTATCCTTGTGATTTAGGAGGATATTTTGATAATAATTGAAGAAAAATCCACTAGGAAAAGTTAGCATGTGGACACAAAGGAAGATAACATTAATGTCATTTTTTTTTCTCACTTTTTACCATTAAAGGATCGATTTTTTTCTCCCACCTTCCATTCCAACCATCCAACCAAGCTCAACTCCATCTTAAACCAGCCAATCACTTTTTTTTTTTCCATCTTAGCCCTTCTTTCTTTTCCATCTCATCATCTTCATCATTCAATTTTAATCTAAGGGTTACCATTAATGTCATTTTTTCATAGATCTCTCTCCCCATATGATTTCCATGTGAAAACCATAAGGCCCTGGTTTTTTTTAATTTTAAATGGTGTCTCTCCACACTTGGTTGGCCAACCACGTGATGCCACATAACCACTTCCATTCCATTCCTTATCCATTTTTCCTTTTCACCACCCAACTTATTTCCACTTTTTTCTTTTTGTTTCCTCCATGTGAAATCCTTAAGGAAAAGAGTTCCATGCCTAGATCCTATATGGTAGGAACTCACTTCCCATTCCACTCTCTAAGCTAGCCATTCATTGTATGCCACATTGATATCACCATTTCACTTACCTATTTCTTTCCTAACCACTTTAGATCTCCCTTAATCTCCACCTTAGATCAAATCCCCCATCTCCTTTCCACCATTGAATCATATGCCAACATAATTAGAAGGCAGCCAATGTATGAAAGACACATTTGGGGCTTTAATGTTAAGACATTAAGAGTGGAGAATGGAGATGCCTAAAAAAGTGGTGCCTCCTTGAAAACCCACATTTTTTCTCTAAGTTTTCCCCCTTTACATTATAGCCCTTGAAACATCTTAGAGGGAAGAAAGGGGGCTCTTAAAAAGTGGTTCCTCCTTCTGTAATGACTCCATTTTTGTAACCTTGAAATCCCATTTTGGTAATGAAAAGTTCACTTTTTGAGATAAGGGTATTTTAGTCATTTCACTGTTCACCCTGATTAGACCCAGAAATTTGGTCCTTAGAATCATACTTTTAGGTGCATTTTGGAAAAAGGAATCCAACAAGACCAGAATCACCTAAAACTGAATTAAAATGAGCAAGTTATGGCCCTTTGAAATTCAAGGGCAAAATTGTAATTAAATTTAAAACGAATTGGCCTGAGAAAACAGGGACCCATTTTGATGCGGGCACCCCCTTCTTCTCAAACATACTGCATCACCAATATTCTACAATGTCAGTGTGTAGGGGGGAAAGGCGGTGGAAACCCCCCTCCAAAACCCTCCTTAAGCTCTATAAGTAGAGCTCTTGGGCGCCTCCAATGGCAAGAGGAGAAACCATAAAAAATACCCAGCCACGAACCAGGTATGCCTTAAACAACTCCAAACCCATCTCCCCCTCAGTCTTAGGTTGAATGTCCCTAATTTTTTGCATGAGAAACCATGCAAAACGGGGCTCTAGGGAGCCACAATAGACCCAGGGCAGGTGCCTGGGGCGTTCTGGTTCGACAGGGTCCAACCAGGGCATCCTGAGGACGCTCAGGTCACCACAGAACCAAAACACACCTAGTGCATTAAAGGGAAACCAGACGCGCCCGCAAATGAGAATAGGGGCAGAGGCCCAGTGCATCGGCGGTCACACCCTGTGGGGCACGCAATGCTGATGCGGGACGCGTTAGTGTCCTGAGCACCCGCCTCGTGTGGACCTGCGACGGTGACACTGCACGTTTCACGTAAGCAGAACATGCAGCCTGATGACGCCCGGGAGCATGCGACTGCACATGTGAGCCGGTCGCCGCTCGACTGGGACGTAGGTGCGTCTCGGGAACGGTGATGCAGGGCCTGTTTTGGGCCTTCTATGTATTTTTAACACTAAAATACCCATACCTTAAGTTCTATGACTCTGATTGAGGTGCCGTGAGAGGCATTGTGTCCGTATCGACGGTAGGGCCACTAAACCTTTGCAAACCTGACTATACAAAGGCCCATTTAGGGACCTTAGGAGGCCCTTCGGCATGGGAATGAACCCTTCATGCTTAAGTAGTGAGGTAAACTGTTCTAGAACCTCTAGAAATAGGCTAAGCTAACCTTTTTTCCCTAAACCATGTCTAAGAACGTACGAGGACAAGGGGACTAACTCGATCAAACTAGGTAGGTGTCCTATCGGTACTAGATTTTTAAAAAGAACCCATGATGCTTTGAGAATGCATGTTTGGAATCATGGTTGCTTTTCTAATGCATGTTTTAAGTTTTTAAGTTAGATGTCTTGTCTTTATGCATATATCATATAAACTTATGTTACATCCATATGCACATGACCTGTTTAGCATGAATTGATTTCATAAATGAACTTAGCATGCATATGAAAAATACATTGCACATATATTGCCAGGACATGTGTTACATGTATAGACATGTTTTGAAAAAGGATTCTTGTCTGCATGATACATGCATAGACATGTTTAAAAAAAAAAAAAGGTTCTTGCCTACTTGATAGTATATGATTTGGGCTAGTAAGCTCGTGGGCGCTATGCTGAGAGGTTAGGGGTGGCCTCCCAGCCTCTACCACTATAGGTGGAAAGGATACCAAGCCAAAAAGGCTTGTCCTCACTTCGATTGCTGTGGTAAATGAGGACTACCACTGGAGGTGTCACGGCACCCATTGAAGTGTCATATGCCCATGGAGACTATGACCGAGAGTCCCTAGGTACTCGAGGACCACATGGCGCTGAGGTCGTGGGCATAGTGTGCCCTATGTTTTTGAGGATTTACTTGCATGCATACGGCATGACATGAGTATGGTCGACCATAGATCCATGAGTTGGATTCAGTTGAGCATCTTATGCATATCATAGTATATTTTCATAATATCTATGTTACTTTCGACTTGGATTATGTGATTCTTCAAGTCATCAGTATTCTATTTTGACAATGGCTTTTAATATCGATATTGAACATGAGTGTCCAAACATGCACATGGTTTAAAGAACATATGGTTTAAAACATAGCATGCATTGTAAAACTAGTAGTGATAGACTCCTACTAAGTATAGTGTATACTCACCCAATCCTTAATATTTTTCAGATACAAGTAAACAATTAAGGACAAGATACACCCGTGACAGAGAACATCTAAATTAAGTACAAGTAAACCCCTACTGGGTAAAGAAGGCTTCCAAAAATTCAAAGCTACATTCAATAGCATTGAAAAGAATCATAAAATTCCCATTGCACCTAATTGTAACTTAGCTTAATACAACTCCAAGTACCACAAGGAACTAGTCCTAGACTTCCTAGCTTAGAGGGCTAGAAACTTCACGTCTAGTTCCAATACATGTTCTATCATGAATTCATCCATGAACCTCTCCAAATCATCATCCTTACTTCCTCCATCCATTCCACTGAAGTCCCATTAGTGATAAATCAATTTCCATTAAAATTTTGAAAGAAAAATGCATGATTAAAACATAGTCTACTAAATTCTAACAACTAAGTTTTATTGATTGCCTCAAATACAAGAATTTGAAGTATGCACCTCATATACCACTCACAACAGCTTGAAACATTCCAGAATAGTTACATTTTATATAATTTGCATTGGCTCAAATGATTTTTCAAAGAAATGCAAATATAATAGGCATAGCATGTAAAACTAAGATTTGAGAATTGATGAGAAACCCAAAATTTGCATTTTCTACCATAATACCATTAATCTATAGCCCTAATGGTCAGAAACATTCAAGAAAACCAATCAAATGAAGATATTTCATTTTTTTTCAAGCAATTAGTCATGTGCAACACCTAAAGCTTGTAAGCTGAGATTTACTAATAACCTAAAATTTTGAAATCTTTAATATTCCCTAGGACATAACTCCTATTGTAATACCTTGATTTCTTTGAAATTTTAATGGTATGAAATTTATAGTTAACCTTAGGTAATCCATCTAAAATTTCATGTGAACAATAAGAATAAACATGTAGCTTTTTTATACCTAAGATTCATATAATATGCACAAAAATATGAATATTTGCTATACATAACATGCAAATAGGTTTTGAAGGTTTCAAATTAGTAATATTCATAAAAAATTCGTAAAACCCTTACCTCAAAGAGCCCTAATCCATTGAACGAATTTCCCTTTGTTTGCACCCTTTTCCAGTAGCAAATCAATGGAGGTAACCAGTAATTCAAGCTCCCTAGGAGGGTGCATGCTCTTCAAGCTAAATGGCATCCTCCTTTTAGTTGTGGGCCTCTTGAATCCTCAAAAACCCTTCCTTGGTTTTCACCTTCAAAGTTCCTCCACTTTCTTGAGTTTCTATACTCCCAATCCAGTTCCCTTTCAAGGAAAACCCACTAATTCACACACATATTTACTTGTTGTTGTATGCAATTTATGGGTCACACAACTAGACCCTTGTTCCTCCTCAAAATCTCCTCTTTTTCTGTAATATCCTTAATTTTTGGTATAAATTAAGAAATTACTAAATAAATTAAATTTAAAAATTTATAGATGAAAATTTTTCCTAAAAACTTAAGAATTTGAAAGTTCTCATTGATAGGATTCCAACTCCACAAAGAATGCAGAAAACGGAGCTCAAATGAGGGAGTTAAGAGCCGTTGAAGTCATAGGGGTATTTTTGTCATTTGACAGAAATCGCTAGAGCAACCAGTGAAAAGAGGCGTGAAGGGAAGAGTTTCTCTTCCCCTTAGACTCTTAGGTCTATATCTATCCCCCTTAGGCGCCAAAACACTCCACCAATTCCTTCGTTTGCATTGAGTTGCATATAAACCCTAGCTCCAAAAATTTCAAATTTTTTTGGCGAGTGGAACTCCAGCAACGTCCTTCAACGCCAACCGGACGAGGTAAGTCCTAAACCCTTAAATATTTATTTATTAAATAGGATATATAAATAGAAATACATTAAAAATTAGGAAAAATCACGTTTGTCTTGGGAACTCTGTGCACGCTACTGTTGGAGCATGATTTAATGGATGAAATTATATCCTCTAGCAAATCGGACCACCCATCTAGTGCACAAGAGACCCAAAATCAAACCCTTTAAATTTGGGAGAGATCCAACGGTGGGTTTCTCTAGAAAACGTGAAAACCAATACCTAGGGACGTTTTTAGGAACTTGGGAAAAACCATTTAAAAAACATGGTTTTTAGAAAAATCAATGCAAAAGGAGAGTATAAATGAATTCTAGAAGAAATTCTGAGAAAAATAGTGCAAAAATTGCACAAAATGGATGCCTGTAGGCTTGCCGGAGACGACCAGAATCCGGTCGTCTTCTCCGCTGCGTCGGCCGCGTAGGTGCCCTGGTGCTGACATCGGGACGCCCAGCAGGATGCCCCAATGAAGACATTGAATGGAGTTGATGTTGCATGCATACACAGCATCATGCGCATGCAAGAGAGACGACGTTGGCTGTCTCGGGAAGTCAGGACGCATGGCGTCCTGGCGACCATGACGCACGCGGCGATGCGTCACGGTATTGAGGACGCACATTGCGCGTCCCCTCTATGTGTCACGCGGGTGGGCGTCTTCGTGATGCCGGTTTATGCCGGTATAAACCGGTGTAAACCAGCGCCGCTAGTGTAAACCACCTTATGGTAGTCAGTTAGCCCCATTTTGTGAGTGTTTTCACTAAAACTTGATTTTTGGGAGCTAGAGGAGTCCAAATCACGATCCGAAAGAGGCATTGTGACTGTATTGATGACGCAGACCTAGTTTTAACTTAAAAAACTTATAAATAACCACTTTTAATTTAGAAAATTTTTAAAATAGTGATGTGACATGTACAAGTGCACTTGAACATACCAATTAAGGGGATTATTAGCAAGCTAAGTGGTCTCACATTGAGGTAGGTGATGATAATTGATGCTTTGCCTTAATTTTAAAACCATGCATAAACTTAGCATCATGCGTGATTGTGGTTTAAATTGCATTTATTATTTGCTGTTGATTTCATGAGACTTTGAGTACATTATGATTATTACAAATTGAAATCTTTTATTGAATAAACTCATGACAAATGTTTTGATGAGCATGATATTAATTAATTATGCTTAAATAGAGACTTCGTTCTTATTATATATTCGAATTGCATGGATTGGCACGGAAATAAGAATAGAGGCTTGTTAACTAGTCCTTTTATAGGCTAACCCTAGGATGAGGGGCGTGTCTTGGGGATTGCAAGCTATGAGTGCTCTTGAGTTTTAGCATATACATATGATTTTCGTGTTTTATATTTGATGACGGGTGCTCTCACCTGGTGGGCGTAATGCAAGGAGGGATAGGGTTGGCCACCCACCCTCTGAGATTGTGATGTGATGATATTGTGATATGATAGACACCTGCCCATAGATGCCATTCGGTAGGGGTTTGGTAACATGGATCATCCACACTATTGGTCTGGGCCTTTCCATGGGGACAGACACTGAGTCTCCCGTTATGGTGTCGATGGAGAGTGGCGGTGGTTGATACCCATAGAGGGTTGCCACTGCGGCATGATGGCCCATATTCTTATTATGTATGCATGTATGATGAGCATAGTTATGGATGGTATGACTGGGTGTGATGACACTTAGAGGTTGGCTATGAGTACTCATGATAAGTAATATTAGTACGATGTTGTGGGACCCATTGCCTTAGGGTGCCCTTATTCTTATTGTATGCTCATTTACCTTGATTCATGTCATGTTATAACTCTGTGAAATGCATGTTTGAGCATATGGAATAAATTGGTATTTATGTTGGCATGACTTATGATATAGCTATCTTCATAGATGATAGACTTTTTATTTTGTCAATACTATTATTCATTTATTTTATTTTATTACATTAATTGTCTATGTACCTACACAAGCGATAGCTTGCTGAGGCATTGCTTTGTTTTGCAATGCCTTAGATCTCGAGCACCATAACAGGAAAGGCAAGGCTGTTGAGAAACCATGAATGCTGCGGAAGATCCTTTTTCCTAGAATTTTAGACAGTGATGTGAGTCAATAAACAGGATTATCATTTGAATTTAATTATGGACTATATACTTTATATTTTGGATTTGATTGAGATGTTTAGATATATGTTGGACATTTATATGGGATGTTATGGTGGATAGACCCTGGGCCATATTATTATTGTGTTTTGGATATTTATTTGACTCAAAATAAAGGCGCCGATTTATTTGACGTTGATTGATACGTGTATTGTTTTAAATCTATTATCATAAAAATTTATTTATGTTTTAATTTATATATATGCCATTTTGAGGAAGGAAAACTAACACCTGAAGTTTTTAAGATATGTTTTAGTAAAATGATAAATAAAACTTTCTCATGAGATCCCAAATGCTCTTATTAAAAATGCTATTATTATTATATAAAAAAAAATGTCTTAAAACTCCAGGGTGTTACAAAGTTGGTATCAGAGCCAGTTCCCCTCGTGGTGTGGTGGCTAGCCGCACATGGGTGCTTGGTCATAGCTATCTTGCGGGGACACATGTTCCCTAAGGAGGGAAGATGTGAAGCCCTAGGTCGATGAGGGCGGGCCAAGAGAAGGCTGCCAGGCTTTTAGGCTGGGGTGGGAGACAGAGAGTTAGTCCCACATTGCCTGGGGAGAGGAAACTGGGCTATTTATAAGAGTTTGGGGAACTCTAATGGTCACAATGCGTTTTTCCTAGGAAACTTGGGAAGAACAAAACCATGAGGGGTGTATGGGCACCCTAAAGCGGACAATATTGTAATTGTTTGAACCCCAAGGTGTTACAAATGGTATCAGAGCCCAGTCTAGTCCATCATAATCTTTGCAAATGTCCATTTATATGTGAGTAACAGTCCATAATTGTTGTAGAGAGAGAAACTATGAGAGAGGAACTTACACTTAGTGATATTTAAAAATTTTGATAGATGGCTCCTCGAAGAAGGACAAGGTCTACCCCTGCTACACCCGTGGCCCCACCTATTAAGTCCTCTGATCAAGGGGATGGAGATGCCGAGTTATTAAATCAATTAATGTCAGGGCTAGTACCACTTATACAATAGCAGGTTAGGACTGCTGTTGATGCTGCTAATCCTAGCCCTATTCCACCACCTCAAGTGGCACCCATGGTCTCGTCAGTTCATTCCTCCCAACCAGTACAGGAACCACCAGTACCTAAAGCCATTGAGGGCGATGCCACTAGTGACTCTAAGAAGACAGATAAATTATTAGAGAGATTTCAAAAGATGGTGAAACCCTTTTATAGCGATGGTAACACAGAGGAGGCCGAACAATGGTTATTTGAGGCTGAAAGGACATTTGACGCTATGAAGATCTCACCAGAGGATAAAGTTAGAGTAGCCTCCTACCTACTGAAAGGTGAGGTAGGCTTCTGGTGGCAGACCTTTACACTCACCCGAACAGATCCTACCGAGACGATGACATGGGCAGCCTTTAAATAGGCTTTCAACACTCAGTACTTTCCACCCCATGCATTGTAGTCAATGAAGAAAGAGTTTGCAACCTTGGAGTAGAGAGACATGACGGTTTAGCTGCATCTGAACTGATTTACACAACTGAGGAGATTTGCACCTCACGCGCTGGCCTCAAACATAGAGGCAACCGATAGATTTGTGGATGGGTTGACACCTTGGTTGAGAGATCGGGTGATTTCTTCGCAACCCACTTCCGTGCGAGATGCTGCTGACATGGATTCCATGCATGAAAAGAACTCTCTCAAGACTAGAGGGGGTGCGTACCAGCCCTTTAAGGGCAAGAGAGCGTTTGGTGCTATGCAGACACATGGTGCATTAGGTCATCCACCTCAGGCCAAGTTTAAGAGAGATACAGAGAGGAAGAGATGTGATAAGTGCAAGGGTTGGCACCCTGGGCAAGGTTGCAATAGATTTGACAGGCCATAGCAGCAGAGGCAGCCCCAACTACAACGACAGCCCTATGCACCTTTCCAGAGACAGCCATACAGGTGTTTCAACTATGGAGACGTCGGCCACTTGATTAAGGATTGTCCTAAGGGGCAGAGAGAGGCAGACTGAGATGGGTGCAAAGACAACTACCGTGCCACATAGCAAGGGACGAGTATTTGCCATCACGTTAGGACAGGCATAGGCATCACACTAGGTCATTGAAGGTACTCTTCTCGTCTTAGATCAACATGCGAAGGTTCTTTTTGACACAAGGTCTACACATTCTTTTATATCATGTATTTTTGCATCTTGCCTTGATGTTTGTGTGCACAAATTAGCATTTGGATTAGATATCATGACACCTGTGGGAGAGACAGTAGAGATTACCGAATATCTTAGGGAAATACCTATAGAGATATCAGGCGTGAGTATTGACATTGACTTCATCTTACTAGACATAGTAGACTACGATATTATTCTTGGGATGGATTGGTTAGCCAACTATTGGGCTATGATAGATTGTCGAAAGAAGCGAGTCACTTTTCTTATACTTGGGCAACCAGAAATAGTGTTCCAGGGTAGGAAAGATCAGTCAGGTACATGCATCATTTCTCCTATGAAGGCGGCACGATTTTGTGCACGAGGGTGTAACGCATTCCTCACATATGTGACTATTGAGGACAAGGAGCAACCATGGCTTGACGAGATTGATGTTGTCTGTGAATTTGCTGATGTCTTTCCTAAGGAATTACCAGGATTGCCGTTAAGTAGGGAGATTGACTTTACCATTGACTTGGTGCTGGGTACATCGCCTATCTCTAAGGCATTATACAGGATGGCTCCAGCAGAGTTAAGAGAGCTTAAGGTACAATTGCAAGAATTATTGGACAAGGTCTACATCAGGCCGAGTGGATCACCATGGGGAGCACTAGTCCTTTTCGTGAAGAAAAATGATGGATCACTGAGACTATGCACTGACTATCGATTGTTGAACGGTGTTACTATAAAGAACCAATACCCTTTGCCATGCATAGATGATTTATTTGATCAGCTCCAATCGGCACAAGTGTTCTCTAAGATAGATCTGAGGTCAGGGTATCATCAACTGAGGATTAGAGAAGAGAATATCTCGAAGATTGCTTTTAGGAGTTGCTATGGTCATTATGAATTCTTAGTGATGCCGTTTGGATTGACGAACGCACCTGCAGTGTTCATGGATCTGATGAACCATGTTTTTTGAGCTTATTTGGATAAGTTCGTGATTGTATTCATTGATGACATCTTGATTTATTTGCCTAGTCATGAGGAACATAGAGAGCATCTCCACACTATATTGGACACACTTCGTTGACATTAGTTGTATGCCAAGTTTAGTAAGTGTGATTTTTGGTTAGACCAGGTGCATTTCTTAGGCCACGTCATATCTAAAGATGGAGTGGCCGTGGATTCAGCAAAGGTAGAGCCAGTACTACACTGGGAGAGGCCCAAGACAGTGACTGAGATATGCAGTTTTCTTGGTTTGGCAGGATATTATCGTCGTTTCATAGAGGGATTCTCTAAGATTGCGTTACCATTGACCACCCTGACCAGGAAAGACACTCAATTTGTATGGACCGAGGCGTGCGAGGAGAGCTTCCAATCGCTCAAGAGGAGACTTTCTACTGCTCCGGTATTGACTTTACCATCAGGTGTAGGCGGTTATGTGGTTTATTGTGACGCCTCTGGCAAGGGATTAGGAGCAGTGTTGATGCAACATGGGAAGGTAATTGCCTATGCGTCTAGATAGCTAAAGACACATGAGGTAAATTACCCAACACATGATTTGGAATTAGCAACAGTGGTATTTGCATTGAAGTCCTAGAGACATTATCTTTATGGTGAGAGATTTGAGGTATTCACTGATCATAAGAGCCTCAAGTACTTCTTTACTCAGAGTGATTTGAACATGAGGCAGCGTAGATGGATGGAGTGTCTGAAGGGCTTCGACTTCACCATATAATACCATCCTGGGAAGGCTAACGTCTTTGCAGATGCCTTGAGTAGGAAGTCAGGTGTGATGATTGCCAATTTATCTACTCGGTCTAAGTTCTTTGATAGGATCTTAGAGGCACAGGACAGAGATAAAGAAACACAAGAACTGACAGATAAGGCAGAATTTTCGAGGGGACTAGATGGAGAAGTCAGATTTAAGGGAAGGTTGGTAGCATCGGCAGATGACGAATTGAGGCGTGAGTTACTTCAAGAAGCACACTAGTCCCCGTATACAATTCATCCTGGGGGTACAAAGATATATCAAGATCTCAAGAGGCATTTCTGGTGGAATGGTATGAAAAAGGATGTTGGAGAGTGCGTTGCATGGTGTTTGACGTGTCAGCAGGTCAAGGCTGAGCATCAGCGTCCATCAGGGCTACTCCAGACACTGGACCTTCCTGAGTGGAAGTGGGATCATATTACCATGGACTTTGTTCTGGGTCTTTTGAGGACTGCTAGCGACCACGACATGATATGGGTTGTTGTGGACAGGTTGACCAAGTCCACTCATTTCCTTCCCATCAGACAGAATCAGACTGTGGATAGTTTAGCAAAATTATATGTTAAGGAGATCGTAAGTCTACATGGGTTTCCCTTGATGATTATATCGGATCGAGATACGTGGTTTACCTCAAAATACTAGAAAAGCGTGCAAGAGGCATTAGGGTTGAGACTGAAATTTAGCATAGCATTCCATCCTCAGACAGATGGATAGAGCAAGAGGACCATCCAAACTATTGAGGATATGCTATGAGCATGTGTTATGGATTGGAAGGGTAGCTGGGAAGATCATTTACCTTTGGTGGAATTTGCCTATAATAATAGTCATCACACTAGTATTGGTATGGCTCCATACGAGGCACTTTATGGCAGACCTTGTCGGTCACCCTTATGTTGGAGTGATGTAGGAGAAAGATGCGTGGTGACGTCTGAGTTAGTGGAAGAGTATGCAGAGAAAGTCCAACACATCCGAAAAAGGTTATTCATAGCTCATAGTCGACAGAAAAGTTATGCAGACAAGAGGAAAAAAGACTTAGAGTTCTTTGAAGGTGAGCATGTATTCTTGAAAGTTTCTCCTATGAAAGGAGTTTTGAGGTTTGGAAATAAAGGGAAGCTTAGCCCCAGGTATATTGGACCTTTTGAGATCTTACGTAGAGTTGGGTCAATGGCATACCAGCTAGCCTTATCACCACAACTAGCAAATGTACATGACGTCTTTCACGTGTCTATGCTAAGGAAATACGTGCCAGATCCAAGGAGAGCTACAGTCTGATATGACGTTTGAGGAGAGACCAATGCGCATACTGGATACAAAAGTCAAGGAGGTAAGGAATAAGACCATTACATTAGTCAAAGTCCTTTGGCAGAATCTTTCATTATAGGAGGCTACCTAGGAAATAGAGCAGGAGATGTGAAGGATCCATCCAGAGTTATTTACATAGAGGTATGTAGCTAAATTTCGAGGACAAAATTTTTATAAGGAGGGAAGCATGTAATATCCTTAATTTTTGGTATAAATTAAGAAATTACTAAATAAATTAAATTAAAAAAATTATAGATGAAAATATTTCCTGAAAACTTAAGAATTTGAAAGTGCTCATCGATAGATTCCAACACCACAAAGAACGCAAAAACTGGAGCTCAAACGAGGGAGTTAGGAGCTGTTGAAGTCATAGGGTATTTTAGTCATTTGGCAGAAACGTATAACATAGGGGCCCAAATTGATAATGGCACCCCCGTCTTCTACACGCCTCTACCTGATCTGGCAAAATCGCTAGAGAAACCAGTGGAAAGAGGCATGAAGGGAAGAGTTTCTCTTCCCCTTAGACTCTCAAGTCTATATCTATCCCTCTCAGGCACCAAAACACTCCACCATTTTTCCTCGTTTGCACTGAGTTGCATCTAAACCCTTGCTCTAAAAATTTCAAATTTTTCTGGCAAGTGGAACGCTGGCAACGTCCTTCAACGCCAGTCAGACGAGGTAAGTCCTAAAGCTTTAAATATTTATTTATTAAATAGGATATATACATAGAAATACATTAAAAATTAGGAAAATTAAAATTTTTCCTGGGAACTCTGTGCACACTACTGTTTGAGCATGATTTCATGGATGAAAGCACATCCTCTTGCAAATTGGATTGTTCATCTAGTGCATAAGAGACCCAAGATCAAACCCTTTAAATTTGGGAGAGATCCAACGGTGGGTTTTTCCAGAAAACGTGAAAACCAATACCTAGGGACGTTTTTAGGAACTTGGGAAAAGCCATTTAAAAAACATGGCTTTTGGAAAACTCAATGCAAAAGGAAGGTATAAATGAATTCTAGAAGAAATTCTGAGAAAAATGGTGCAAAAATCATAAAAAATGGATGCCTGTGGGCTTGCCGGAGACGACTGGAATCCGGTCGTCTTCTTTGGCGATGACGACCGCGTAGGCGCCCTGGTACTGACGTCGGGACACCCCCACAAAGACGTTGAACGGATTCGATGTTGCAGCGTACGGGGTGTCGCACGCGCGTGAGAGAGACGGCGTTGGTTGTCTCAGGAAGTCGGGACGCACAGCGTCCTGGCAACCGTGACGCACGCGGCAGTGCGTCATGGTACAGAGGACGCACATTGCGCATCCCCTCTGTGTGTCACGCTACCAGGCATCTTTGTGACACCGTCGCCAGTGTAAACCATCTTACGGTGGTCAGTTAGCCCCATTTTGTGAGTGTTTCCACTAAAACTTGATTTTTGGGAGCTAAAGGAGGCTAAATCACAATCCGAAAGAGGCGTTGTGACTGTATTGAGGACGCGAACCTAGTTTTAACTTAAAAACTTATAAATGACTACTTTTAATTTAGAAATTTTTTAAAATAGTGATGTGACATGTAC
Source organism: Warburgia ugandensis (assembly GCA_035236585.1). Classification (NCBI taxonomy): domain Eukaryota; kingdom Viridiplantae; phylum Streptophyta; class Magnoliopsida; order Canellales; family Canellaceae; genus Warburgia; species Warburgia ugandensis. Next base: position 53,296,349 of record CP141133.1, on the reverse strand, counting down.
AGGTGCACTTGAATATACCAGTTAAGGGGATTATTAGCAAGCTAAGTGGTCTCACATTGAGGTGGGTGATGATAATTGATGTTTTGCCTTGATTTTAAAACCATGCATAAACTTAGCATCTTACGTGATTGTGGTTTAAATTGCATTTATTATTTACTGTTGATTTCATGAGACTTCGAGTACATTATGATTATTACAAATTTAAATCTTTTATTGAATAAACTCATTACAAATGTTTTGATGAGCATGATATTAATTAATTATGCTTAAATAGAAACTTCTTTCTTATTATATATTGGAATTGCATGGATTGGCACGGAAATAAGAATAAAGGCTTGTTAGCTGGTCCTTTTATAGGCTAACCCCAGGATGAGGGGCGTGTCTTGGGGATTGCTAGCTATGAGTGCTCTTGTGTTTTAGCATATACATATGATTTCTGTGTTTTTATATTTGATGATGAGTGTTCTCACCTGGTGGGCGTCATGCTAGGAGGGATAGGGCTGGCCACCCACCCTCCAAGATTGTGATGTGATGATATTGTGATATGATAGACACCTGCCCATAGATGGCATTCGGTAGGGGTTTGGTAACATGGATAGTCCACACTACTAGTCTGGGCCTTTCCATGGGGACTGACACTAAGTCTCCCGTTATGGTGTCGACAGAGAGCGGCGGTGGTTGATCCCCATGGAGGGTTGCCACTGCGGCATGATGGCCCATATTCTTATTATGTATGCGTGTATGATGAGCATAGTTATGGATGGTATGCCTGGGTGTGACGACACTCAGAGTTGGCTATGAGTACTCATGATCAGTGATATCAGTTCAGTGTTGTGGGACCCATTGCCTTAGGGTGCCCTTATTCTTATTGTATGCTCATTTACCTTGATTCATGTCATGTTTTAACTCTGTGAAATGCATGTTTTAGCATATGGAATAAATTGGCATTTATGTTGGCATGACTTATGATGCAGCTATCTTCATAGATGATAGACTTTTTATTTTGTCAATACTGTTATTCGTTTATTTCATTTTAGTACATTAATTATTTATGTACCTACACAAGCGATAGCTTGCAGAGGCATTACTTTGTTTTGCAATGCCTTAGATCTCGAGCACCATAACAGGAAAGTCAAGGCTGTTGAGAAACCATGAGAGTTGCGAAAGATCCTTTTTCCTAGAATTTTAGACAGTGATGTGAGTCAATAAATAGGATTATCATTTGAATTTAATAATGGATTGTATACTTTATATTTTGGATTTGATTGAGATGTTTAGACATATGTTGGACATTTATATGATGGATAGACCCTGGGCCATATTATTATTGTGTTTTGGATATTTATTTAATTCAAAATAAAGGCATTGATTTATTTGACATTGATTGATACGTGTATTGTTTTAAATCGATTATCATAAAAATTTGTTTATGTTTTAATTTATATGTATGCCATTTTGAGCAAGGAAAATTAACACCCGAAGTTTTTAAGATATGTTTTAGTAAAATGATAAATAAAACTTTTCTCATGGGATCCCAAGTGCTCTTATTAAAAATGCTATTATTATTATAAAAAAAATGTCTTAAAAATCCAGGGTGTTACATTTTCCCTTTCCTTGCTTCAAATTCAACCTGACCTCTATTTCCCCATGTAAAACCCTTCAAAATATAAGATTTTATGGGTTTTCTTCTACAACAAGAGCTTTAATCCTTGATCTAGAGGCCAAACTCGTGCCCATCATTCAATCTTCCTTACAACCTCCAAGCTTCATACATGTGGGGAAGATGAGAGGCAAACCCTAGTTTTAGGTTTACTATGTCATCAATTGTAAACTTAGGGAAGAACATGGGTTTTTAACCATGATAACCTAGTTGTTTAAGTCTCACATGACTTGGGCATGGCTTCATAACTGTAAAACCCATCCCAATGTGGCTTGTCTTCCTACCCTCAATAAGTCAAGGTATGGGACTCATCCCCTCCTTTACTAATACTTGATCTATTTTACCCCAAACTCTTTACCTTGCTTTCCAATTCATCATACACTTATCCTAGCCTAAATATCTAAATAGTTTCTCCACCTTATTGATAGGTAATTCATATCCTACATGTATTTGTCTAGAAATTAGTATGGATTTATGAGTTGAAACTATTAAGAAACTAAGGTGGAATAGAAGAGGAAAAAATTGAAAAAAAAATCCCCTATTTTTGGTAACTTCCATATATATATTGAGAATTTAATAATCGTGGGTATTACATTCTCTCCATCTTACAAAAATTTCAACCTCCTAATTGCATGCAAGTACAAGAAGTAGATCAAAAGAGCCTTTGAAAATGTTGCCTCATGTCATCTTCTAACTCCCACATTGCTTCCTCATTGAGTGAAGCTGCCATATTACCTTGATGATTGGAATAATCTTGGTTCATAGTAGCTTCTCCTTTATATCTAAAATTTGACCTAGATGCTCTTAGAATGTAACAGTTGGTTTCTAATCCAAGACATGTGTGGGATCTAGCACATACTTCCTCAATATGGATATATGAAAAACATCATGCACCTCAAAAAGTGAAGGTGGTAAAGCCAATCTATAAGTTTCTTCCAATTCTCTTTAGGATCCAAATGGACCAACATATCTTGGGCTCAACTTGCTCTTCACTCAAAATCTCTTGATACCCTTTATTGGAGATACCTTTGGAAATACATGATCTCCCATATGGAACTTGAGGTCTCTCCTCCTCAAACATCTGTAACTCTTCAACCCACTATGTGCAACTATGAGATGCCATTGAATGAGTCTCACTTTCTCAGCACACTCAACTACCTAAGACACAGCAAACTACCTCTCTCCAACATCACACTAATAGGTTGGTGTATGACAAGGTCAACTATAGATTGCCTCATATGGTGCCATGCCAATACTAGAATGATAACTATTATGTAGGAAAACTCTACCAATGGAAGATGTTCATCCCAACAACCCTTCTAATCTAGTGCACACACTATCAATACATCCTTAAGTGTCTAAATAGTCCTTTTCGATTGGCCATTAGTTTGAGTATGAAACGCTGTGCTAAAACATGTAGAATTTCCTAACCTGTCGTGTACACAATACCAAGATCATGAATTGAATCCAGTGTCTCTGTCAGAAATGATACTCAAAGGTACCCAATGCAAACTAATAATCACTGTTGTGATTTTATGTTAAATTCACAAGCACATGAATCGAATGTAGTAATTCATGTGAGGAGGTCACTCTCACGAGGAATCAAATAGATGTGATACTAGTGGTCCCTAAAATTATCTAACCTAACCAAAATTAAGGAGATCTTTTCCTAAATTAAAAATGGAAAGCTAACACATGAAGATGGAATTGTGTTAAAACATAAAACATGCTAAAATTAAAAACATTCCTAAAACACACTTTCTAAAACTAAAACATTCCTAAATGAAAATTTTCTAAATTTATGACTTTCCAAAAAATTAAGAAATTTCCTAAATTGAAACTTTCCCAAATATGAAGATTTAGAAACTCCTTGAATAAGATGCAATAAATAGTAGAAAGTAATATGTAAAACTAGAATAAATGATGTGTAAAGGCTAATGAATTGTGCATATGAATTCAAACTTAAAACAATCCATGGACACTAATACAACATGAAGCGTGTAAACAAGAAGTGTACATATGAGAACACAAACTAATGGAAAACTAAAATGAACATAATAACTAAAGTAGAAATCATGGAGCTAATAAGAGTTCAAAGCTTGAATGGAACATGAACTAAGAGAAACTACAAAACAATTCTATGGAAACTATTCAAGGCCATACGTATAACCCATGGGATATGTGCGTGATCTTAAATACAACTAGAATGCTATTAATCTATGATGGCATGCATGGAAACTATAAAGCATAGGTGCATGGAATTTTTAATTGCATGTATAGCCAGGCATGGATCATGGGATAAAAAAAAATTAAGGAAAAACTTAAACAAATACCCATCAATAGAAACTTCTCTCAACATGGACTTTATTGATAGCAAAGTTCATACAAGAAAGGTGCATATGCTAATGATTCAAGCATTAGGTCAACTTACAATCAAATCTCCAAAGCAGCATATGTATTATAAGAAAAATACCAAAAGATAAATAGTGAAAGAAATCTAAAACAAGTGGAATAAGAAAGTATTGTAGGTACCTTAATTCCTAAATCTAAAGCTCCCCTTTTCTTGGTTTTCATGACCAGATATGGTAATCTTTAGAAGCAAAGGATTTAAGGTTGAAAAGAGGCACAAAAGTAATGGAAACTAAGAAGCAAGACGAGGAAATAGCAATAACATAAACACAAACTGAGGGCAAGTAAAAGAGGAGAAGAACCAACCTTAAGCTATGATAAACATCAAAGGATTCCAAGCTATGCATGAGGTGTGGAACTCTTGGCATAAGGAGAGCAGCACTCAAGGAGATAATTCTTCAAGCCAAAAAGGCAAGAGAAAGGTTGAAGGAAATGGATGTCCTCTCCAAGTTAGAGGAAGCATTCTTTTTCATCCAAAAGGATCTCCTTGAATTCTTGGTATTTTGGTCTTTTATACTTTTTTCCCTATACTTTCTATGGTAAAGGATGGGTTAGGATGATATAGGAAGAGGATTGAAATGCTAGGATTGGAGTGTGAAGGATACCTTGGGTTTTCTTAAGAACTAACTTCAAGTGGGACAAATTTGAAAACATAAAGGTGGGAGATGGCATTCTTTTAGGAGGAGGCATGTTCCCCTTTCAAAAATAGTTGAAGTGAAACCCTTGAAAATATCAAGTAGTTTGGATGGGGATGAGATAAGAAAGAGAGGTGAGGTGGCGAAAAGTGAGTGGTTAGTTAGTTCCTTAAGAGGTCAGGATTGATTGGATAGTTGGAATGGAAGTTTAGTAAGGTGGGGAAGTCTTAGTGTAAGAACAACAAAAAACAGAAAAATAAAAATAAAAAACACTTAAATGAAGGGGGAGCTAGAATTGATACTGGCACCCCCCCACGTAAGAGGACCCATCGGCTTTGTCTTTTCCCAAAATCCCAATAGACCAGGAACCGACAAGAGGGAGAAATGGGGAGAGAAGAAGAGAAAGAAGAAGAGGAAGGAGAGAGCTCGCCGGGGAAGTCTGCCATGCTGGCGAGCAGGGAAAATGGGTTTAGGGTTCTTTGGGTGCCAGGGGTTCACAGACCTTGTCAGGGAAGACGATGGCTCCGATCATCAATCGAGCCGACCAATCTCCTTAACACGAGAGAAGGAACCAAAACCCTAAGGTTTTGGAACAATCCATGCATTGTTGAATGCCGGATTGAAAAGGGATTCATTGCACGTTTACATTGGAGGGTTTTCTGATGGACAGGAGCCAATCTAGCCCATCCTAAAGAGGGAAAAACATGAAAAGGCACTTGGAAGGTAAGATCTACAAAACCCAACTTTTGATTTGTGGTGTTTTGCTAAATTCATGTGTTTTCACCCTAAATCTTGAATTATAGATAATCCAACTGTCCAATCCCCAATACAAGTGTAGGGATAGATAATTTAGTGCATGATGTAACTCTGATCACAAAAAAACTTCAGACCTACGTTGAAAATTGATCGGACGATCTCAGCCGTCTGATTGGGTACTGTGCACACAGTAACCATTGGATGTATGATCGACAATCAGACACCACAAACAAGTTCTAAAGCACTCAAATTGCTAAGATATGACACAAATTGAAAATTTTAGACTAAAATTGATCTAAAAATCTAAATCATTTGATTGGATAGTAGAAAAATAAGGACTTGACACTTTTGATTTGAGGTTAGATGCTGCCACGGTGTACCCTAACCTTTAATAAGTGAAGATACTTGGAAAATTTATGATGAGACCATTGAATGACATTAACAACTTACAACCACTTAAGAAAAGTGATGAATAGCCAGTCTATAACCAATGGTGTGGATTGGCAATCTAGTAACCATAGGTCATTCAACTAGCTATCAATCAATAGCTAATGAAACACCCTTAGCATGGAAATCAACACTATCTATTCGCCTTATGATGACTAGTGTCAGTGACTAACTTACAGGGAGCTTTCATACTAGAAAATCTAAGAGAAGTCCCAAAGTCATATATCTCAATATGTTTTCTTATACTTTATAGAGAGGTGATTGATTTGGGAGCTTGTGTGTGAACTGAGGAAAGTATTCACATCAGTGAACTAGAAGAGCACCATTTGAGGTAGGTGGAATTGAAATTGCTAAGATTTTTGCTATATACATATTGTTATATAAACTTTGAGCATTGAAGCAAGTCTTTTCAATTTATATGAAAGGCAAGATGAATGTGCATGGTAAAAATTTAACGATGATTAAATTGTTCATGCAAAAGCTATACATTATTGTGAATTATGTGAGAAAATATAAGATTAACATTAGAAAATTGTGATTTGGCTCATAAGAATGAGAGGGGTCATTATGATGTGGGTGGGCCTTTGGGCTGGACGAGCTATCGATCCCTGCGATTTAGCCCCATTATTTGGGGAGTTTGATGCATTCTGAGGGGTCGTTATGATGTGGGCGGGCCACAGAGTCGTTATGATGTGGGCAGGCCTTTGGCCTGGATAAGCTAATGGTCCCTATGATTTAGCCCCATTGTTTGGGGAGTTTGATGCGTTCTGAGGGGACATTATGATGTGGGTGGGCCACGGACTATTTATGATGTGGGCAGGCCTTCGGGTTGGACAAGCTACTGGTTCTTGGCTGGACAAGCTATCGACCTATCAGAAATAAAGCCTTGAGGTGTGTCTTTGGGTTTAACCCACTGTGCTGACTTACTATGCCAAAGAGGATAATATTATCTATTGTGTACTTGATACACACGACAACATGTTGGTATTTGAAAATGTGAAATGGCTCGTATGAGCAAAGACTGGTATAAGTAAATGAAAATGATTAATGAGTTTGAAATGTAACTGCATACTTGCATTTCAAGAATATGTTTTAGTACTGATGCATTGATGTTTTTCCACCTTGGCATGAAATTATAATGTTGATGAATGTTGAATTATTTCAAGAAAAATGATATTGAATATTAGTTGCATGTTTCAACATGGACAAATTAAATTATATAGAATATCATGATTTTGTTTATATACAACTGCTTCTTATTCCACTTACACAAATGCAAGTTTGTTGAGATATTGTATTTGTTTACAATATCTCAGAGCAGAGGATTACCAAGAAGTAGTAGCTTATTGACAGGAGTATGCTGACGAAAAGCTTTTGACTCAGACAGGTAATAGTTGGTTTATGTTTGAAGTTACTTTATTAGAAATGGGAAAGAGACTGCTATACATGTAAATTTGAGAAGTTTGGATAACTTATGTGATTAGTTTGTGACGTGGAGTTATTGGGTGTGTTTTGTTGGACTTGACTTGTCTTTATTTGGTCGATGTATGAAAAAGGAGACAGTCTCGATTTATGTCTTGAAATTGTCAACAAATATTCATCAGGTACTTCGCAATGACATGCGTTAAATGTCATATGTTCAAAAAATAGAGGAAACCCTACCAGATTTTTAGTAGAAATGAGAGCTCATTTCACCAAGAATCCTTGTTTTTTTTAAAAGAAAAATGACACTCGGGGTTTTTCAAAATGAATTTAAAAGAAAAGATTCTTCTATAGTTGTTTACACTTTAAAAATGATTTTATTAGAAATCAAGCTCGCTAAGTCAATGTCTTTTGGATTTAAAAAAGTGTTATGAAAACCTAGGTCATCACACTTAGAAAGATAGGACTCTTGATTGGAAAGAGAAATTCATAGTGATATATAGTGGTAGGTTGGAAAGTGAGAAAAAAGTAGGGAAAACATGAAAAACATTAAGATTGAAGAGGTATATTCCTATTAGTCCACATACTACCTTATCCTAGTGAATTTTTTCTCAGTTATGTTTAAAATATCTCCATAAGTCCTAATGATAATTCTTTGGATTCTTCGCTAATCATGGCCTTCCATGTAGCTTAGCTCATGTGGCTTGATGGCTAAGTTTGAGAGCTCCATTATCTTGGCTTCATGGATGGCTTAAATGGATTTCTTCGCTAGCTTGATGGTTTAAATCCTTGATTTTGGTGGTTAACTAGGCTCCTTAGCTTGACACCTTGTTCATAGCTTTAGTATAGTTAAGTGGCTAAAGTGAAACCCATGCAAAGGTGGAGGACTTTGCATGGCTTGTGCAAGGGTCCACTTTTGCCACCTTTAGCTCCTCTAATTGCATACATTTCTTATCTCAAAGGTGATCTTGACCTTTAATGTCCATTTGGATTCATGATTTTTAGGCTTTGACTCAATCTTTTGATCTTAATCTTCCATTTTCTTCTTGATCAATCTCGGTCGTCAGAACTCCATCTTGCTTCTTACAAAAAGTTAAAAAATCTAATTAAATCCTAGAAAAATATGATTAATCACACACTTACCATATATTAGCCTCTAAATCAAGACATGAATAACTAATTGGATGGTTTTATGCAAAATTAGACACTTATCGTGTCCCCCAATGAGCATTTTTCTAGTCTTGAGCAAAATATATAAAAAATCACAAAAACTAATATAAAGTGCCAGCTTCATAGGTACTCACGAATGCATTTAGTACATTCAACATGCCCTTAAACCACTAAGAAACCCCTAGTAGATGTGTTAACCCTCATGAGGGTTTGCATTAAATATTCTCACAAAATTCCTTCAGGTTATATCCCCCGTTTTATCTTAGAAAATTCTCATTCATTTGCACTCTATAAGTTTTCACAACTTAATGGAGATCATTGACAATTCTACAAAATATACACATACCAAAGACATTTTATTCCAGTTATTTTTCAGAGTGCATATGTGTGTACAACCACATAGGTCATGACTTCTAATTATATATTCTTAAATTCCATTAGAAATATGTTTTAACCTCAAATCCTTACAGGTATACTCTCAAAATATGAAGCCCATAGAAAAGGGGTTGGACATATTTCTCTCATTATGTGAGTGGATCCAATGAGTTTAATGGTTCACATAAATTTTTAAGTGCTACAGGGACAAAGGAAAGTGATTCCTAAGAGTGGATGTTATTGCCAAGGAAAGTAAGGGTAGTTTACCTAAATTAATTCCTTTTATATCCTCTTTAAGACTATGTTCCACCTAAGATCCAGAAGTCTTTAAATGGGACGAGATGTAGGCTTGGGACAAGTTCAGAAAAGAAGGGTATAAAAATTTCAAAGGTTCAAAATTGAGTAGAGGTCTACTTTTGATTTTTGAACAATTGATTCTTGACTATACTAACGTGAATATCTTTTATAATCTTGTCTTTCTATTTATCTCCTCTATTCTTGATATTTCTTTCTTTTCACTTTTCTTCTTTTGACTCTATTAAAGAAAGGCTTCTAGTTTTTCACTTCTTTAACCTTTCTATTAAATCTACCCATTTTGAAAAATGGGCAATGGATTTTTATTTATTTTTTGCCTTAAGGTAAGTTGGGTTAAGAAAGAAAAGGCTTAACAATAGGCTCAATGGGTGAACTAAGTCTACCCATTACAAGGCTACAATAGATAAGTTTTATGTTTTTGGGCTGAACAAGATGGCCTATATCATTCCTTAGGGTTCCTAAAGTCTATTAGATTTAATAAATTTTCTAGAAAGAAAGCTATTACTCCTATTTATTCTTGATAGTTAACCAAATCAAGGATAATGGAATCACACTAAATTCTATATGCTGAAGTAATTGTTGAATTACTTATAATTCTTTGAAAGAAGATAGTCTTTAAGACTCATTGGGCTATAGATCTCCACTAATTTTTTGCAAGTCTTTAAGTCACACCTCTCTATAAGTCTTGACTATGTGCTATGTATAAATATTTTTTGAGAATTAACCTTCATAAAATGCTTCAACACATGAATAAATGTGCAAAAGTAGCCATGTAAACTTCCATTAAGATGGAAAAGCAGTAGAATTACTAAGTCTTTAAAAATTCAGTTCTCATCATAGTAAGGGAACTTTAGCTCAAAAATGTTTTGTTTTTCAAAAACTAAAAAAAATTCAAAATCTCTATGTACATCTAAAACCCCTACCTGAATGAAACATTGTCACCAATTTTTTAAAACATAGGACCCTAAATGATCATGGAAAGATGTAGAATACTAAGATTTGAAATTTTTTTGGGTTGCCTCCCTAGGTGATTTAAGTTTTATGTCTTGATCTAGAGATAATGATGAGTGCAAGGACAATGATCTGCAACATTCCTAAAGTAGTTTGAGGTGGGATATGTAATGTGGTGCCTCTAAAAGTGCCTCTTCAATCTCAGGGTTAGGACCATTTACTTTTTGGATCTCACTATCCTTCTCAATCTTAATAGCCCCATGAGGATATATTGTGCGTATGATGTAAGGTCAAGTCCATCAAGATCTGAATTTGCTTGGAATGGGATGAAATCTTGAATTATACAATAAGACATTTTGTCTAGAGTGAAGGATTTCCTTAAGATTTGACAATCATGGTAAACCTTCATCTAGTCTTTATATATTCTCATAGAATCATACACATCCTTTTTCAATTCTTCCAACCCATCAATTTGGCAATTTTGGTGTGTCCTATTAGCATCTAATTCAAAACCGAGGTTTTTGATAGCCCACTATGGCTTGTGTTCTAGCTCTACTAGTAAGTGGCAGGCATTTCCATATACTAGGTGGTAGGGTGACATACCTATTGGGGTTTTATATGCTATATGATTGGCCCATAAAGCATATTTGAGTCTCATAAAATAGTGTTTCCTACTTGGATTGAATGTATTCTCTAGGATACACATAGTTTCTCTATTGAAACTCTACTTGACTACTAGTCAGAGGGTGGTATGGTGTAGCTATCCTATGGTTGACACCATACTTATTCATTAGATTCTTAAACAATTTATTACAAAAATGTTTCCCCCCATCACTAATTATGGCATGTGGAGTACCAAACCTTGCAAAAATATTTTTCTTTAAAAATCTTAACACTACCTTGTGGTCAATGGTTTTGCACGGTATAGCCTCCACCCACTTGGATAAGTAGTCCACTTCCACGAGGATGTATACATTCCCAAAAGAATTAGGAAAGGGTCCCATGAAATTTATGCCCCAAGCATCAAATGGCTCTACAACAAGGATTGGGTTTAAGGGCATCATGTGTCTCCTTGCTCGACTTCATAGCCTTTGGAACCTTACACATGTTGTGTAGTAAACATGTTAAAATGGTGGGCCAACAAAAACCACATTGCAAAATTTTTGCAGCTATCTTTCTATAGCTAAAATGGACCCACATACATGATCATGATAGAAGGAGATGATCATACTATGCTCACTATCTGGTATGCATCTCCTAATCACCTAATCGGGACAAATACTTGAATAAGTACAAATTGTCCCATGTAAAGTATTTAACCTCCGTTAAAATTCTCTTCTTACCTTATTCAATCCAATGATTGGGCACTTGTCATGTAACAAGATAATTTACTATATCTCCCTACTATGTTAACCTGGAAATGTGTAGTAATTTGCTCATTCAGAAAGGATTCAGTTATAGGCACATTATCGCTAGTGTGCTCTACCACTAGTCTAGATAAGTGGTTTGCCATGACATTTTCAGAACCTTTCTTGTCCTGAATTTCTAAATCAAATTCTTGTGCTAGTAGATCAACTTAGATTTCACATCCTTTCTAGAAAGGTGGTACCTTAGAGCTACTTGATCCAAGTATACTATAACTTTAGACCCTAACAAGTAATATCTAAACTTAACGAGAGCAAACACTATGGTTAACAACTCCTTTTCTGTGGTAGAATAGTTGAGTTACACATCATTTAGTATTTTGCTAGCATAGTATATCACATGGGGAAGTATCAATGCACTGCCCCAAAATAGTTCCAATAGCATAATCCAACATGTCACACATTACTTCAAATGGTACAATGCAATTAGGTGGGTGAATAAAGGGTGTAAAGGTCAACTCAGCCTTTAGCTAGTCAAATGCTTTCCTACAGTCTTCATCAAAGTCAAAAGTAGCCTCCTTTGTTAGTAAATTATAAATGGACTTGGCAATTTTGCTGAAGTCCTTGATGAATCTTCTATAGAAGTCAGCATGTCCTAGAAAAGAGTGGATTTCTTTCATTGTCCTTGGTGGAGGAAGGTTGGATGTTAAATCCACTTTAACCTTATATATGTCTACCCATTGTGTGATATAATGTGGTTTAGAACTATCTCACGTTGTACCATAAAATGTCACTTTTTCCCTATTCAATACTAGATTGTTTTCCTGACACCTTGTAAGAGCTAACTTCAAATGGTGTAGGCAATTATCAAAAGATGACCCAAATACAGAGAAGTCATCCATGAGCACCTCAAGAGACCTTTCTATCATATTGGAAAAGATGCTCAACATATAACTTTAAAATGTGGCAGGAGTGTTACAAAGCCCAAAATGCATACATAAAGATGCAAAGGAACCAAAAGCACAGGTGAATGTGGTTTTCTTCTAATCCTCTGGTGCTCATGGAATCTAGTTATAACCAGAAAATTCATCTAGAAAATAGTAATAACTATGTCTAGCTAATCTCTCTATAAGGTAGAGGAAAGTGGTCTTTCCTCATGACCGCATTCAATTTTTGGTAATCAATGCAAACTCTCCACCCGATGATCATGTGAGTGGGTATTAAGTCATTTTCCACATTCTTAACTACAGTGAACCCAGATTTCTTGGGTACAACCTGAATGGAGCTAACCTAAGTGATGTCAGAGATCGGGTATATGATTCCAACATCTAGAAGCTTAAGGCTTTCATCTCTGACTATGTCATTCATGTGGGGATTTATTCGTCTTTGAGTTTCCCTGAAGGGTTTTTCTTTTCCTTCCAGGTGTATCCTATCCATACATACGGCTAGACTAATCCCTTTTATGTCTAATATAGTCCCCCCAAGAGTAGTCGGGTGTTCTTTAAGAACATTAAGTAATTTTCCTTCCTATTCCTTTTCTAGATTTGATGCTGTTATCACATGTAAGGTTTCATTTGGTCAGAGGTAAGAGTACTTGGGCTTGTTAGGCAAAGGTTTTAGGGCCAGAGACGATGGTTGCTCAATAGAGTATAAGGGAATAGACTCTGAAGGAGGGAGTGGCTCCACATAAGGGCCCTATTTGGGGGTATCCATGATTGGAGTAGCTCTAAAAGTCTATTCACCTCCTTAATAGACTTGTTTAAATCAAAATCTCCATTAAAATGTCATGAATTAAACTCTCGATCTAATTCACTTCACAAGAATCATAAAGGTTTAAATGTTGTTGGTGTACATTAAAAATATTAAGCTTAACTTTCATATTTCCAAAAGAAAATTTCATTACACCATTCTTATAGTTAATAATGGTGTTGGAAGTCCCTAGTAATGGACATCCAAGTATAATTGAAATCTAATTGTCAGGATAAGATATAGGCTAGGTGTCTAGTACAACAAAATTGACCAGGTAATAAATTGGTTTGCCTGTATCAACGCACGTTCAACCAAACTATAGGTTATCTTCACTAATCTATTTTCTAATTATAGAATGGTAGGGGTTGGTTAAAGCTTGTCAAGCCTTAGTTGCTCATAGAAAGAGTATAGCAATATGTTAATAGTAGCCCCTAGGTCAAGTAGTGCCTTGTTTATGACATGGTCTCCAATAATGTAAGAAATTATAGGACACCCTAGATCTCTAAGCTTTAGTCGGGTCTTGTGTTGTATCAAAGAGCTCACTAGCTCAACTAGGAAAGCTTTCATCTATACATTTAGCTTTATCTTTCTAGTGCAAAGCTCTTTGAAGAACTTGGCATAGGCGGGGAAATCCTTTATTGCATTGACCAATATAACATTGATTTGGACATGTTTAAATGCATCCACAACCATGTTCAATAACTAAGGAAATGGGGCTATGGGCACTTAGGGTGCCTCCATTGTAGGTTCTATAGGGGATTTTTGTCTCTTCTCTTTCTCTTGTGTTTTGGTTGCCTCATTTTCGTCTATAGTTTCTTTAGCCTACCTTGCTATTTTATATAGCTGACGACCACTCCTAAAGGTGGTTAGAGACTTGGAATGCTCATGAGGGTTATGGTTTTAAGAACTTGATCTATCTCAATTTGGCCCTTAGGGTTAGGGATGTGCTGACTAGGGAACTATCCCTTTCCTCTATATTGTAATGTAGTTGCCAATCGGCTAACCTACATCTATAATTTTGCTACGGCTTGAGAATTTATATTTTGCAATTGGTTCAAAGCATTTTTAGTGTCTTCATTTTGTTTTAAAGATTTTCAATAATGGCCTCAATGTTTTCCTCAAAAGATGGTTTCTTTGGTTGCTGAGGTTGTTCGAAGATAGGTGGTTGCCGAGGAACTATGGTTCTAGGAATGTTTTAGTTAGGGAGGTTCACATATGGTCCCCACTAGTACTTATTCTTTAACAAGGAAAAGTTTGGATGCTTAGCCTATCCTAGGTTATAGGTCTCAAAATTTGGGTAGTTGTTAGGACTGCGATGTGCATTTAATGCATTAGCTTGTTCAACTAGATAGAGATTAAGTGCACTATTTACTTGACAAGATGTGATGATGTGGGCTGGACTAGAATAGAGAGTATAAACCTCTTCTAGAGGCTTGGTAGTATGTGGCAGCCATGAGGGACTAAAATATAGTTTTAAGTTTGTTCACTCTCCCATCAAACGTGTCCATTCTCTTAAGTACAGAGTCAAGTTTATGAGATAGATTGTATGTATTCCAATCTCATATAGCCCCCCTTCCTTTTAGAGGCTGGTTATTTCTCTTTCTTCTATTGGAGTAATCTCTGCCAATGTCTAAAAGAATTCCCAGGCTTCTCTCTCATCTTTTAGCATGCGGGCCTCTCCAATCATGACATTTATCATTTGTCTATTCTAAGGTTTCAATGCCTCATAGAAGTATTGGACTTGCTACCATTTCTCAATTCCATGATGAGGGTATTTTTACAGTAGTTCATTCCACCTTTCCCATCATTCGTAATATTGTTCATTATCCCTTTGTTGGAAATTGATTATTTCACGATGAAGGGCATTCGTTTTATGAATGGGGAAGAACTTGCTCAAAAACTTCCTAGACAATTTGTCCTATATATTTATGGAACCTACCTCCAAGGAATTGAACCATGACTTAGCTTTGTTCTTGAGTGAAAATGGGAATAACCTAAGCTTAATATCATCATTTGAAAATTTTCAGAACTTAAATGTGACACAAATATCAAGGAATTCTTTGATATGTAGGTAAGGGTCATCTCAATCTTGACCATAAAAAGTGGGGAGGAATTGCATGATTTTTTACTTTAACTTGAAGTGATTTGCATTTGTTGGGTGTTAGAGCTATGCATGAGGGGGTGTTGAGCTACAGTGACACATAATTATCTATAATAGATTTTTGCTCAACTTATGTTGGTGGTTTGGCCATCAAGATAGGAACTTGATTTTTGCCACTTGCTTAAGGTTGCGTTTAATCTCTAGGTCTAAAGGTGCTAACTCTAAGTTCAAAGGTCGGTGCCTTTGCATAAACTATCCTAATTCCTTACTGTTCTAACTATATGCTGATCCTAACTCTTAGTGATGTGCAATCAAATCCTAGTAATTAGCAATTGAGTAGTGTCTTAATTATCTTTTCTTAATACACGGTAGTAGCTTCTTAGACCTAGATCTAGACAACTCCCCCTTTTATCCTAATTTAACTACTGCTTGCTAGTTGGGTCCTGCTCAAAAGTGGTTAGTACAATCCTTATGTTAGGAGGTGTTTAGACCTCAACTGATGCCAATAGAAGACATAGGAAAATCACTTGGATTTTAAGACACCCACTATAACATCAGTGCTCAAAAGCCACTAGAGTGACAATAAATTTTAAATTTACCCTAAAAGTTAAAATTTGGATGAGTATTGCTTGTAATGAGAGATTAGATGATGATCAAGTGTGTACCCCACACTTGCCTTGTATTACTACAATCCATTAAAAAATTAAATAAAATTGAAATTAAAATTATAATGGCCTTCTATTAAATGTTTAATTTCGCATAAAATATCCCTCATTTACCATTTAATTAAATCATCCAATTAGTTAAATTTTCAATTGTTGCATTGATTATGCATTCTAGCTCCAATTAATCATCCAACCATTGATTTGCAAAATTTAATAGTTAGATGATTATGAGGAGTTAATTAGATGATTAAAGTGTGATCAAGATAAATCTAATTGAGTTTTGTGTGGGCAAATCAACCAGATTGTGCACGGAATGGTTTGGATTGAATCAATGGACTAGATCACCATTAAGGAACAAAAGGCCATGTGGGGCCCAAGAAACAAGATGGAGATGCTTAAAGGAATAAGAAAGAAAATCCTGTAGATTGTTAGCATGACTTATTGAGGAAAGATTGAAGGCTTAGGATATTTTCTTTTCTCAGGAAAAAGAAAGAGGAAATCTCTAAGAAGAAGAAATAGGAATGTGAAGAGGACCCAATAAGGAAAGGTGGAAACAAGAATAGAAGGAGTATAATGATTTTAAAAGGAAGAGATTAAAGTTGAAGAAAGAGAGGTATGGGAGGGGACGAGTGAACTGTATCACTACATGAAGAACCTGAAGAAACGCTTGGAATGAAAGACCATCCCAGCCTTCACTTCCAGTCTCTCTCTCTCGTGTTCTTCTCCCACTGCATGACTCCTATACCCATCTCTGCTTCCCATTCTTTTTCTCTCTTTTGGTTTCGGGTAGCAAACAAGAACTTTCCCTTACTTTGTTTGCTCCTTCTCTTTTCCCTATTTTATTTTTCTCACTTTGTCTCTTCTGTGTTAGACACCAGAACCCAAAATAACCTGATTGCCATCTTCTCCTCTCTTTCTCTCTTAGTTTCCATCATCCCTCCTCTCCTTCCCTTTTTTTTTTCACTCTTAGTTAGCCTCTCATTCTTGTTCTATCTCTTTCTGCTAATCACTCTCAAAACCCCATCTCATTAGTTTTTTCCCTGCATTCACCTTCATGTCCCATCTTGTTCACTATTGTTTCTTAAGCTTCACCATTCCCTATTTCAATCATCATCTTCATCACTATTTAATCACCATAGTTCTCCCTTCTTCATAGTCAATTACCATGTCATCCCCTGATTCCTCACTATAGTTTCTCCTATGCTTCCATTTTTATTCTTGTACTATTTTTTTCACTATTTGTCTCTTAATTTCCCTCCTTTTACAACCTTCTTTCATTTCGGTCAAAACCCAAATTAGGTTTGTCTTCAAAACTCCTATCTACTCTTGCATTTCAGAGTTTCAAACAACACAAGGAGCTATTTGCATTGTGTTCCTCTTAAGTTTCAACCTTTGAAAAGATAAGTGATAAATTTCATATTTGCCTCTGCACTTTAATTTTAATTCCATTTACATCCCAATTTGTCTTTTCCCTATTTTTTCTTATTCTTTTTCATGGTTTGCCTTATTCCAGTTAATGTTATTCTCAGTTAATTCTAGAAATTATATAATCTAGCCCTATTTGATTAAGGATTAACCAAATCAATGGTTTATCTTTAACTAATAAGAACACTTTATTTTTTGGGCTTTTTCTCAACATATTTCAAATCAATTCTTCAATTTTGTTCTTAGGACAATTCCTAGCTGATCCATTAATCCTGATCTTCAATTCAAGATTCAAAATTTTGGGAAATATGAACAGTCCAACTATTGAATCTTAATCAGAGATATGAGTGAGAGATTGATGAAGGCTGATCAACTTCGATGAGACTAGATTTGAAGAAATTTTTCATAATCAACAAGGAAAGTGGAATTTATTTGTTATTTAGTTTAATTTTTTGTCTCTTTTGAACTTGGAATTATATCATTTTCATTAGTAAAATAAATATGAGTTTACAATTCATTATTATTTCTTTAAAATTTTTGTCAATTAAATTTTATTTAAACTCCATCTTTTAAAATTGAGCCCTTGTGGGATTGACTTGTACTTGCATGCATTGTACTGCAATAGCCCATACACTTGCCATAAACAAGTACAAGTCGGTCCCACAAGTGCACATGCTATTATAGTATAGCTTATGCAAGTATGGTCAATCCCACGGGGACTTGACTTAAAAAGATGGAGTTTAAATAAAATTTAAGTGACCAAAAATTAAAAGAAATGATAGAAATTAAATAACAATAAATTGTAAACTAAAATCTATTTAAGTAATGAAAATTATATAATTCTAAGTTCAGAAAGATAGAAAATTAAACTAAATAACAAACAAAATCCACTTTCCTTGCTTGATTATGGAAAATTTCTACAAATTTAGTCGCAACAAAGTCGATCAACCTTCATCAATCTCTCAGATATATCTCTTGTTAAGGATTCAATGGCTAGATTGTTCATTTTTAAAATTTTGGTAATCTGGATTAAGGAAAATTTTGGGTTTTGGAAGGTTTAGATCAATCTTTTGTATTTTAGATTGAAGATCAGGATTAATGGATCAACTGTGAATTATCTAAAGAACAAGAACTAAGAATTGATTTGAAACTTGACATGAAAAAACTTAGAAAATAAATTGATCCTATTGGTTAAAGCTAAATTGTTGATTCAGTTAAGCCTTAATCAAACAGGGCGAGATTATATAAGTCCTAGAATTAACTAAGAATAAGACAAACTAATAAGGAAAACCATAGAAAAGAATAAAAAA
Organism: Warburgia ugandensis; assembly: GCA_035236585.1. NCBI lineage: Eukaryota > Viridiplantae > Streptophyta > Magnoliopsida > Canellales > Canellaceae > Warburgia > Warburgia ugandensis. The sequence goes on along the minus strand of CP141133.1, from coordinate 53,277,595 downwards.
TATAGGGAAAAGACAAACTAGGATGTAAATGAAATTAAAATTAAAGTGCAAGTAGCAAATAAGGAATTTTGTCTCTTATCTTTTTAAAGGCTAAAACTCGAGAGGAAGACGACATAGGGAGCTATTTCAAATAGTTCCCTGTGTTGTTTGAAACTCTAGAAAGCAGGGGTAGATAGGTGATCTAGAGAGAAACCCAATTTGCCTTTTGACTAGAATGAAAGAAGGTTGTATCAACAGGGAAATCAAAAGACAAACATTGAAAAAAATAGAAAAAGCATAAAAATGGGTGTAGATTAGAAACTATTGTGAGGAAACAGGAGATGACAAGGTAATGTACTGTGAATAAGGGAGAACTACAGTGACAAAATAGTGGTCTAGATGATGACTGGAATAGGGAATAGTGAAACTCAAGAAACAACAATGAACAAGATGGGACATGATGGTGAATTTAGGGAAAAAAATTCTCTACAAATTAAGGGATGGTGATGAATGATATGAGGCTTTGAGGGAGATTAGGAGAAACATATATAACAGGGATGAGAGGTTGACTGAGATTGAGAGAAAAAGGGAAAGAGAAGAGGGGTGATGGATACCAATAGACAAAGAGGGGAGAAGATGTGAGTCGAGCTGTTTGGGGTTGTGATCTTTGATAGAGAAGAGATAAGGGGAGAAAAAAAATAGGGAAAATAGAGGGAGCAAACAGAGTAGGGAAAAGTTCTGATTTCCTTCTGTAAACTGAGAGAGAGAGAGAGAGAGAGAGAGAGAGAGAGAGAGAGAGAGAGAGAGAATAGGGAAGAAGAGTTGGGTATAGGTGTCATGCAGTTGAAGAGGAGTGAGAGAGAGAGACTGTAAGTGAAGGCTAGGATGGTCTTTCATTCTAAGCTTTTCTTTAGGTTTCTCCTATAGTGCTACAATTTAGCTTGCCTCCTCCCATACCTCTCTTTCTTCAAAGTTAATCTCTTCCTTTTAAAGCTGTTATTCTCCTTCTATTCTTGTTTCCACCTTTCTTAATTCGATCCTCCTCTTCACATTCCCCTTTCTTCTTCTTACGGGTTTCCTCTTCCTTTTTCTGAGAAAGCAAATATTCAAAGCCTTCAATCTTTCCTCCATAAGTCATGAGAACAATCTGCAAGATTTTCTTTCTTATTCCTTTAGGCTTCACCATCTTATATCTTGGGCCCCACGTGACCTTTTGGTCCTTGACGATGATCAAGTTCGTTGATTCAATCCAAGCCATTCCATGCATAATTTGGTTGATCTGCACCATACAAAGCTTAATTAGATTCATCCTAATCACACTTTAATCATTTGATTAACACATAATGGTCATCTAATTGTTTAATTATGCAAATCAATAGTTGGATGATTGATTGGAGCTAAAATGCACATTCAATCCAAAAGTTGTAAAATTGAGTAATTGGATAATCTAATTAAGTGCTAAACTAGGTATACTTTATTCAAAATTAAACATTTAACACACTCTGTAGCCAACATTGCTAGTACCAAGTAAAATTTGTGAAAAACCAATTTACAAAATTTGTACAAATCTTCACTTTTGACAACACTCACAGTTGCATTTAGCATGTGCAAGAAGCTCTTACAACCATAAGTTACCCCTACCAGATGAGTTAAGCCTCGCTAGAGTTTGTAGTCAATCTACCCACAAAATTCCAAAATTATTTTTGAAGTCAATTTTCACTTTTTCCTTAGAGAATTATCTTAAATAAATTTATCAATTTTAGTATACTAATAAAAATGAATGAAACCATACCTGTATCCTAAATACGTTCCACTTAAGCTCAAATCTTAGAGTGAGTGTGTGTTTACAGTCTACATATATAATTATACTTATCTCTCAATAGACATAACTTTTGAACTCCACCTAAAATATGTTTTGACCTTAATCATCACTAATGACATACACTTAAAAATAGAATCTCTTAGATACAAGGTTAAAATCATATCTCTCTTTCAAACATATGAGCGTAGTCAATAGAAGTAAGTTTATCTCATATATACTCATGGAGGAATAAGAATTACTAAGGAATTTAGTTTTGATCCATTCAGAAAAGATAAGATGCCATTACCTTTGTACTTTTAGAAGTATTACTCTTTAAATCCTATCTTTTCATATCCTCATCAAGACTATACTTATCCTAGAATCAATAGATCTTTAACAGGGATGAAATGTAGGCTTAGAATAGGGTCATGAAAGTAAAGGATATTCAAAATTCTTCAAAAATAAGTAGAGCACTTCTACTCAAGTTGAAAATTCTTCTTTATTTGTATGTAAGTGAATATTTCTTTTTCATCTTTTTGCATTCTTTAAACTTTCTTTTTTCTTTATTTCCTTTCAATCCTTTTGAAGAGCATCTCTTTTCTTGATATTCACTTTTCTACTTTTATTACAACTAAAAAGTATATCTTCATTCACCTCTAACTTATCTTTCGAAGAAATTAGGGAATGAATCTATTATATCATGTTAATATGGGTAAAGGTTAATTTGGGGACAAAACAGAAGGCCTATATAAAAGGCTCAAATTTGGTAACTAGTGGTAAAAATACTTTTGGGTAGGCTTTATATCTCAAGGTTAATAACAAGGATGGCCAGGATCCTTTTCTGAGTTTCCTATTATCCATTAGATTTAATGAACTTCTAGAATTTTAAAGGTAATACTATAATTATTCAAATAATTAACCAAATTTAAAAGTTGATGGGATCAAATTTTGCTTTATGCTCACTAAAGAAAATTAGGAACATTTATAACCTCTTAAAAAGAATGAATGGCTTTAAAACTCACTTAGGTTATAGATTTCTATTGAATTACTTTACGATCTCTAAGTTATAACTACTTATCCATTTAGACTATGTATATGCAACTGCATGTACAAATGTGATCTAAGACTTTGCTTTCATGGAATACTTTAGAAAATGAGTAAGAAGAGAAATTAATCATGTTCAATTCCATTAATAAGCAGAAGTTATCTAGACTATACTTCAGAAAATCTAATTCTCATCATAGAGTAGGAATTGACCTAAAAAATTTTCAATTAATTTTTTTTTTAGCCCTAGTACAATTTTACTCTAAAATCCTAATAGAGGAAAGCAATGAAAACCTAATATATGTTGATGAAGCTATGGACCATAAGATCTCACTACTCCTTTGCCGATTTTCCTCACACAAAAATCAAACAAATTGGTTAACATGAGGAAAATATAAAATAAATGCAAAAATAATACAAAACCCTATACTAATGCACCCTAAATCTAGACTAAAGGTAAATAATCTAAGTTACAGTCTACTACACAAACAATTGCGACTCCACAACAATGATGTCAAAAACTTCTTGTGATTTTAAGTTAAACTTGAAAGCACACAAATCAAATGTAGTAATTCATGCAAGGAGGCCAATCCCATGAGGAATTGAATGAATGTGATACTAGTGGTCCCTACTTAAATTATCTAACCTAGCCAAAATTGAGGTGATCTTTTCCTAAACTAGAAATGGAAAGTTAACACATGAAGATGGAATTATCCTAAAACTTAAAACATGCTAAAATTAATAACTTTCGTAAAACACACTTTCTAAAACTAAAACTTTCATAAATGAAAAAATTCTAAATATATGACTTTCCTATATTGAAACTTTTCCAAACATGACAATTAGAAACTCCTTAAGTAATAAACAACAACTAGTAGAAGCTAATGTGCAAAACTAGAATAAATGGTGTGTAAAGACTAATGAATTGTGCACATGAATTCCAAATTAAAACAATGCATGGAAACTAATATAACATGAAATGTGTGAATAAGAAGTGTACATATTAGAACATAACCTAATACAAAACTAACCTATAATGAACATAATAAGTAAACTAGAAAGCATGGATCTAATAAGAGTGCAAAGCTCGAATGGAACCTGAACTAAGAAAGAAACTACTAAGCAATTCAATGGAAACTATTCAAGGTCATATGCATAACCCATGGGATGTGTGCATGGTCTTGAATACAACTAGAATGCTATTAATCTATGATGTCATACATGGAAACTATAAAGCAAAGGTGCATGGAAGATTTAATTGCATGTACAGCTTAGCATGAATCATGTGATAATAAAAACTTAAACAAATACTCATCAATAGAAACTTCTCTCAACATGGAGTTTATTGATAGCAAAGTTCATACAAGAAAGGTTCACCATGCTATTTATTTGAGCATTAGATCAACTTACAATCAAATCCCCAAGGCAGCATATGTATTTCAAGGAAAAGACCAAAAGATAAATAGTGAAAGAAATTGAAAGCAAGTGGAATAAGGATAGATTGAAGGAACCTTAATTCCTAGATCTAAAGCTCACATTCTCTTGGTTGTCACATTCAAAAATGGTTATCTCTAAAAGCAATGATTTAAGGTTGAAAAGAGGCACAAAATTAATGGAAACTAAGAAGCAAGACTAGGAAATAACACTAACATAAACACAAACCAAGGAAAAGTAAAAGAGGAGAAGAACTAACCTTAAGCTATGGTAACAATCAAAGGCTTCCAAGCTATGAATGAGGCATGGAACTCGTGGAAGAAAGAGAGCATCATCGAAGGAGACAACTCTTCAAGGTAACAAGGTAAGAGAAAGGTTGAAGTAAAAGGATGTCCTCTCCAAGGTGGAGTAAGCATTCTTTTTCTTCCAAAAGGATCTCCTTGAGTTCTTGGTTTTTGGATCTTTTATACTTTCCTATATTTTCTAGGGTAAAGGAAGGGTAATGATGAGATAGGAAGAGGATTGAACGGCTAGGATTGGAGTGTGAAGGCTGCCTAAGGTTTTTTAAGATGTAACTTGATGTGGATCAAATTTGAAAACACAAAGGTGGGAGAAGCCATTTAGGAAGAGGTATCTTCCCCTTTCAAAAAATTGTTGAAGCTCTTGAAAATATCAAGTAGTTTGGATGGGGATGAGATAAGAGAGACAAAATAAGAGGGGCAGAAATAAAGTGATAGGAAAAGATAAGAAAGAGAGGTGAGGTGGGGAAAAGTAATTGGTGAGGTAGTTTTCTAGGAACCGAGGATTGGTTGGGTAGTTGGAATTGAAGTTTAGGAAGTTGGAGATGTCTTAGAAAGATAGGACTCTTGAATGGAAAGTGAAATTCATAGTGATATTTAGTGGTTAGGGAGAAAGTGAGAAAACAATGGGGAAAACATGAAAAAACATTAAAATTGAAGAGATATCTTCCTCTTGGTCCACATGCTACACTATCTTAATGAATTTTTCCTCAATTAGCTTCAAAATAACCCCAAAAATCCTCAGGATAATTCTTTAGATTCTTCTTGAATTATGGCTGTCCATGTAGCTTAAATCATTTGGCTTGGTGACTAAGTTTGAGAGTTCCATTGGTTTGGCTTCATGGTGGGCTTGATGGCTTTCTTGGCTTAACTTGATATCCTATATCATTGATTTTAGTAGCTGGTTGGGCTCCATAGCTTGTCAGCATGCTCATGGTTAATGTATGGCTAAGTGACTTAAGTGAAACCTATGAAAAGGTGGTGGACTTTGCATGACTAGTGCATGGGTATTGTTGTTTTAATTAAAACACGCAAGTGCACAAATCAATGTAGTATTTTCATGCAAGTGAGGTTGATTGCATGAGTGAACTATTGTTATGCTAATGGTTTCTACTTTAAACTATCTAACCTAACAAAAATTCAGGTGATTTTTTTTTTCCATCTAAATTAATAATGGAGATTAAAACATGAAATTATAAACTAAACAAAAATAAGAAATGGAAACTAAGAAAAGCCAAGAATCATGCAAAATGAAAAACTTTTCTAAAACATACACTTTCTAAAATTAAAACTTTCCTAAATTAAAAACTTCTAATCTGATGACTTTCCTAATCAATAACTTTCCTAAAGTGAAACTTTCATAAAATGCGATTAGCAACATTCCTAAACTAACACGCATTTAACTAAATGAAACAAATTGAAAATAGATATTAATTAATCTCAAAAACATAAACTAAGTAAACTACTAAAATGGAAACTTTCCTAAATTAACACTTTCCTAAACAAGAATTAGAAACTTTCTAAAGTTGGGACTTTCTAAAACAAATTTAGGAAACTGTCTAACACTAAAATAAGATGCAAAAAACAAATAAATAATGAGATCTAACTAACTTTAATAAGAAATTAGAAACATGCATGTGAATGAAAACTACAATTAAAGAGATTTTCACTTCTTAAATCCTAAAACATCCTAAAGATGGAACTTTCTAAAATTAAAAAAAGAAACTTTCTAAAACTAAAATAAAAAGCTAGACATAAATTAACTACTGATAAAACTAAATTAACCAAGAATCTAAAAGGAATGGGATTTAGCCTATTGCACATGGTTTATGGACTTTGTGCATGATTTTGGAGCCCTAAAGATGGTAAAATTTAATGCACCTACAGTGAGTTACTATGCAAAATAACTATAAAATATAATAAATAACATGAAAATATAAAAGAGTATCTAAAGATTTAGGAAAATAACATGTTTTGATGGCTGGAATTAAAGCACAAAGTTAAGGAACAACTAATTTCCAGATTTTGGTACTTAGAGACAGTTAATAAATCTTGCATTAGAAAGCTACTGAAACCACAAATTTTATGCAAGAAAATAAGCCATATATCAAGTACTTTGATGAAATAAACAATACATAACAAAAATTCCCAAAGAACTTTATTGAATCATATCAATTTATATCAAATTTATGAGCATAAAACTATCCAAAATTTCTAAAATTTGAGCACTTTTCTAAAGCCTAAAATCCTATCAAAACAACAACAAAATTCCAATATAATTCTCACACTCTAAATTATAATGACATGAAAATAAAACCAAGAAAGGAATTTGAGAAAAATAGAGGCTAAGTCGGTGAACTAACTAAGGGAAAATAGACTAAAACTAAGAGAAGAAGAGGGTAGAAAACATGGTATTCAAGTGGGGAAATCAAGGTTTTAAGCCAACTCTTCGCTTGGTTGTCACTACCAGAGAATAACTAACTTGAATCTTGATGGAATAACAAAGAAAAACTTATGTAATGGAGTGGAGAAGAAAGAGATTAAGAACTAGAAGGTAGCATGAATTGTAAGGAATAAAATAATGAAAACATAAAGCAATGGAACAAAAGTAAAACATCTAAGTTACTAACCTGAATTGGAGAGCAAATAAGCAAGAGAATAACAAGAAGGCCAAAAGAAGGAAAGAACCAACAATATTCCAAAGTCCAGCTGCAAATAAAACTAATGGAAAGCTTGATTTCAAGGTATGTCACCCACCTCTACTTAGAAAATTCGTCTGGACTATGGGGCTATATATAGATGCGTGGTTTCCTAACTTAGGAAAGGGTGAAAAATTAAAGAAAGTGTCCCTAGGGATAAGGTATTAAATGAGGAAGGTTAAGTGAAATATAAATTAGCAAGATGATGTCATAAACATGACATAAGAGCAAGATAAGAAGTATGGGCTGGCTGGTTTCTAATTTTGAAAAGGGCATAAGTGTCTTTTCTTTCAGAAGGAAAGTGGGGTGATATGGGGAAAATTGATTCACTAAGTGGTTCTCTAGGAAGTGGGGATTGGTTAGATGGTTAGGAAGGGAGTTTAGGAAGGTGGAAGTATTATGGAATGGTAGGACTCTTGAATAGAAATTCAAACTCGTGGTGGTCTTTGGTGATGAGGTGAAAAGTGATAAAAGGGTGGAAAAAAGTGGGAGACGCATCAAAATTTGAAGGCTCTCACCCTATTGGTCCATATGCTAACTTACCCTAATAAGATTTCCCTTAATTTTCTTCAAAATATACCTTAAAATTTCATGGTTAATTCTCTTGAATCTCCTCTAATCCTACCCTTCCATTTAGCATAGCTTGATGGCTTAAATGACTCACTTTGAAAGCTACATTGGCTAAGCTTCGTAGCTAGCTTAGGATGCTTCCTTGAGTTGTTTTCTTGGCTTCAACCCTTGGCTTCAATGGCTTGTATGATCTTGCCACCTTCTTTCATGGCTTATATGGCTAAGGTGGCATAAATGGCTTTCATGCAAAGGTGGTGGTAATACATGGCTTACTTCATGGGCTTGCTTTGGCCATCTTTAGCTACTTTAATCTCATCCATTTCTGGTCATAAGATGATCTTGGCCCTTGGTTCACATTGAAGTGATAAATTTGAGGTTTTGACTTGATCTTTTAATCTTGATCTTCAATTTCATCATGATTAATCTCGGCCATTGGATCAACATCTTACTTCCTACAAAGAGTGAAAATTCCTCATTAAATCCTAGAAAAACTTAATTAATCAAACACTTACCTTGCATTAGCATCTGTATCTACAAAATATTCAACTTTTACTTTGGTAGGTAAAAAATGCATGTGTTATGAATTTTTTTCTAAAAGTCGTAATTTAACGGTATTAGTTGTAACACATGAAAACTAAATGGGTGATTTTTATTAAAATTAAACATTTATCACACACCCAATCAGCATTTCACTAGTCATGAGCAAAACATATGAAAAATCATTTTTTAATAAAACTGATATAAGGTGCCACTTTCGTAGGTACTCATGATTCCATTTAGCATATGCAATAAGCCCTTGAACCCCTAGGTTACCCTTAGTGGACGAGTTATACCTTGTGGCAGTTTGCAGTGAATACATGCATAAAATTCAATAAGGTAGAGTCCCATATTTTAGCTCAGAGAATCCTCATTTATTAGCATTCTATTAGTTTTTCACAACTTAATGAAGAAGATTTAACAATTTTACAAATCATAGACATATGAAAGACATTTCATTCTAGTTATTTCTCGGAGTGCATATGTGTGTACAACCATATAAATCTTGACTTCTAATTGGATATGTTTAAATTCCATCAAAAATATGTCTTGACCTCAAATCCTCAAATGTACACTCTCAAAAATGAAACTCTCAAATAAGGGTTAAACATATTTCTCTCATTATGTGATTGAATCCAACAAGCTAATAGTTCACATAATTCTTTTTAATGCTCATGAGACAAAGGAAAGTGATCCCAAAGAGTGGATGTTATTAACAAGAATATTAGGGTTCTTTTACTTTAATTTGTTCTTTTTATCTCCTTTTTAAGGCTGTGTTCTATCTAAGATCAATAGGTCTTTAACTAGGATGAAATGTAGCCTTGGGATGGGTTTCTCAAAGAAGGTTATAAGGAGTTCAAAGGTTCAAAATTGAGTAGAGGTCTTGAATGATTATCTGTTAGGACAACTTTTCTTTTGGGTTGTACTTGAAGTGAATACCTCTTTTGTATTTTTGTCTTTCTCTTTCTTTCATCATTTTTTTTTTTTGCTTCTTTGGAAGAAAGATGGCTAATTTTCTCACTTCTTCGACTTTTTATCCCATTTTTGAATTTTTTCTACTAACTCTCCTTGTATATGCTGAAGAAATTGTAGAATTACTTATAACACTGTAAAAGAAGATAGTCTCTAAATCTCACTAGGTTATAGGTCTCCCCTGGTTTTCCTCTGGGTCACTAAGTCATACCTATCTATTAGTCTTGACTATGTGTTTTGTGTAAATGGTTCCCAAAAATTATCTTTCATAAAATGCTTCAACACATGAATGATATGAAAAACTAATCAAATGAATTCCTATTAAGGGGTGAAAATCGTGGAATTACTAAATTCTGAACATCCAGTTCTCATCACAGTAAGGGAACTCTACCTTCTTTTCTTTTCTTTTTCTTTCAAAATTTTTTCTTTTATTTTTCAAAAGAATTAAGAAAACTAAAGAAAATTCAAAATTCCTATATGCATCTACACCCCAACCTAAATGAAACATTGTCCTTAGTGTTTGAAAGCATAGGATCCTATATGGAAATTGAGTGATGTAGACTCTAAAACCCTGGGTTGCCTCCTAGTAAGCGCTAAGTTTAACATCTTCATATGGACGTCAACAATTGAATTTGCAATGTGTAAGATAGGCCTCCTATGGATCAAAGTTAGACAATGGTGGTATAACTTGTGGAATTAAATCTTCAATCATGTTGCAAGAATCATCAAGATCTAATTTTTGATGGTTGGCATTGAAGACATTGAGCTCAACTTTCATATTGTTGAAGGATAATTGTAATACACCATTTCTACAATTTATGATTGCATTGGACGTCGCTAAGATTGGACGTCCAAGAATCATTGAGATCTAACTATTAGGGTCTACTACAGGCTGGGTATCTAAGACAATGAAATCAACAAGGAAATAAAACTGCTCCACCTATATTAAAACATCCTCAACCATACCACGAGCAATCTTAATTGATTTATTAGCTAATTGCAATGTGTTTCAGTTAGCTTAAGCTAACCAAGCCTTAGTTGCTCATAGACAAAATATGGCATTAGATTAACATTAGCCCCTAAGTCATGTAATGCCCTATTTATGACATGATTTCCTATAATGCAAGAAATTGTAATACATCCTGGATCTCTAAATTTTGGTGGGATGTTGTGTTGAACTAAAGAGCTCACCTACTCAGTGAGGAAGGCTTTCTTTTGCACATTAAGCTTTCATTTTGTAGTGCAGAGCTCTTTAAGAAATTTGGCATAAGAAGGAATATCCTTTATAGCACTGAGTAATGGAATATTGATTTGTACATGTTTAAACACTTCCACTATCTCATTAAAACTTGTTCCTTTCTTAGCCATGTTTAATAATTGAGGGAATGGGGCTTTAGGCACATAGGGTGCCTCCACTATAGGCTTAGAATGAGTAGGAGATGTTTGTCTAATCTCTTTCTCATGTGTTTTGGTTGCCTCTTTCTCCTCTGCAGTTTCCTTAGAGTGCCCTACTTTGTTATCGATCTGACGACAGCTCTTAAAGTTGGTTATATACTTGGCCTACTCATGAGGGTTAAGGTTTTGAGAACTTGACCCTAGCTCAAATTAACCCTTAGGGATGGGAATGGTTGACTAGGAAACTTACCCTTTCCTCTATTATGTAGTTCAATTGACAATTGGCTTACCTGCATATCTAACTTGGCTATGACTTGAGAGTTGACATTGGCTGACTGTCTACTCTCATTTTTGCAACTAATGTAAGGCCTTATAATGTATTTGTTATCTTTTGTAATGTTTTGAAGCATGGTATAGATGTTTTCCTCTAAAGATGGTGTCTTTTGTTGTTGAGGTTGTTGGAAGCCAGGTGGTTGCTAGGGAACTGCATTTCTAAGAGGAAATTTTTGGACCAAGGAGTTCACTGGTGGTCTCCCTCGGTGGTTATTCTTTGACCAAGACAGATTAGGATGCCTAGCCCATCTAAGGTTGTAGGTCTCAGAATATGGGTTGTCACTAGGTTGGCGATATACATTCAATGCATTTGCTTGTTCAAGATAGTCGTTTAGCACTTTATCTGATGGACAAGATGAGGTGATATGGGCTGGGCTAGAACATATAGCACAAACCTCTTCTGGAGGTTTTTGGGATAGAGTGGTAGCCATGAAAGATTGAAACATAGTTTCAAGCTTGTCCATCCTTCCACCTAATTTTTTGGCTATAGAGTCAAGTTTATGGGATAGATCAGTATGCACTCCTATGTCATATAGATCCCCATTCTTAATAGGCTAGTTGGTTCTTTCTCTCCTATTTGAATAATCCTATTGCTGAGAATTATCAACCACTATCTAAAGAACTCCCATGCCTCACTTTCATCCCTTAGCATGAGGGTCCCTCCACTCACTATGTCTATCATTTGTCTATTTTGAGGCATCAATACCTCATAGAAGTATTGAACCTGCTGCCATTTCTCAAATCCATGATGAGGGCATTTTCGTAGTAGTTCATTCCACCGTTCCCAACATTCATAATATTTTTCATCATGCTTTGCTGGAAATTGATAATTTCACAATGAAGGGCATTTGTTTTGTGAAAAGGAAAGAACTTGTTCAAAAACTTCTTAGCCAGTTGGTCCCATGTATGTATGGAACCTACATCCAAGGAATTAATGTGACGACTCGGGTTTTCCCATGCATTTTTAAATGCAATATCTAATTTCCTAAGGCGAGATGCATCCCTATTTGAAAACCATTTTATAAAAAACCATGCAATGCAGCGAAAAATTTCTAGTTTTAAACTCATTTTTGAAAACCCTGAGTGTCATTTGCCTTTACAACAACCAAAGTAGTCTTTGAAAAACTTCAGAAATCATAAATGTTTTTCCCCAGGTCTACCCAGTCACAGCACACAGCCCAACTGTAAATAAATACAAATACATGTCCAAAGGATAGAGAGTTTACTCACATGTATAGTTGTCTCCTTTGTTTATTCACTTGCTCGTAGCACTAATATCTCCTGAGATGTCTTCTATTTGTGAGTGGAACTATCTTGAAAAATGTTAAGGATAGGGTGAGTATATACTATACTCAGTAAGAGTCTATCACTATTAGTTTTGCAATGCATGCTATGTTAAAATCATATGCTCTCAAAAGCATGCGCATGCTCGAACAATCACGTTCAATATCGATATTAAAAACTATTGTCGAATTGAAATACTGACGACTTAAAGAATAGCATAATCCAAGTCGAAAGTATCATATATCATAAACATAATGATATGCATAAGATCCTCAACTGAATCCAACTCATGGATATCTAGTATGGTATGGTCGACCAACCTCATGTCATGCCATATGCAATGCAAGTAAATCCATGAAACCATAGGGCCCAAACTATGCCCACGACCTCGCCGCCGTGTGGTCCCCGGGTACCTGAGAACACAGCGTCATAGCCTCCACGAGGCATATGACACATCGACCCAGTGCCGAGACACCAGTGGTAGCCCCTATACCACATGTAGTCGACGTAGGGACATGCCCTTTTTGGGCGTTCTACCCATTCCACCTAGTAGTGGCAGAGGATGGGTGGCCAAACCAGACCCCTCAGCATAGCGCCCATGAGCTTACTAGCCCAAATCATAGAAGATCAAATAAGCGAAAAACCTCTTTTTCAAAACCTGTCCTCTTGGGGTCCCTCACAACTGCCTGGCCCTCACAACTGCCTACCCAGCATCTTTTGGGCACTCCAGCGTCTTTTGGTAACCCTCAAGGACATGCAATTTTTCAAGAACCCAATGCTCACAAATCATGCGATATATGCAATTGTTTGTAAAACATGTCTATGCATAATGTATTTGTCATATGCATGCTGAATTTGTTTATAAGCTAAACAAGTCATAAAATAAGTCATGCTAAACAAATCATATAACTTATACTTTAAAACATGCAGTCTCAAAACAATCATGGCTCTTTTTTAAAAGTCTAGTAGCGATAGAGCACCTACCTCAAAGTCTCCTGGAGTCGCGTCCTTTATCACTTCAACCCGTCCCTGGGTCTCATTTATAACCTCCTGGGTATGAATGGATACAAGGAGTCCTTATCAATTTCAATCTATTAGATTGCTAGATCTGCCTTTTAGGGTCCATGGGTCGTTGCCTAATTTATTGTCAAGCTAGAGCCTATGATGTGGATCTACTATTCAATAGTTAAACTGCCTAATTCATTGTCAGGCTAGATCCTATGATTTGGATCAACTATTCAGTAGTTAAACTCTGTAATTTGTCCTTTGATCTAAACTTTAAAGTCTCATTAGGTCCGCGTGTCCCAGTTCCCAAGATACCCATGCATCCTAGTTGAACAGCGATTGCCTCACGTGTGTGCGCGCCCAAAGACCGTGCCAGGGACCGCGTTTTGCACGCGCACATGCATGCTCAAGCGACGTGATACGACACGCATCCTAGATGGCATCGCACAGACGCACCTTTGGTGTAGCATGGCGCGTCCTAGCTCCCAAGGCACCCCATGCATCTTGATCGAGCCAGGACCCGTGCCCTATGTTGTGCGCGCACCTGAAGGCCGTACCTAGGATAGTGTACGTACTGTCGTACACCTAGAACTCATCCCAAGGACCTTGTCCCAGGCACACATGGAGCAAGGCATCCCTGGGACACCTAGCTCGTGCAAGGTTGTCTGAGCTGGTTTGGGGATGTTTTCTGGCTAAAAAATTAGGCTGGAAAACGTCTAAGAATGCTAGATCCAGCATGGATCTAGCCTGAAAGGGGAAGAAACAAGAGAGAGAGAGAGAGAAGAACAGGCTTACCTGGGCAGCTTGGGGACGCCCATTGCCGATGGTGGAACCCCATTTCCGTTTGAAACCCCATCTTGCTGGAATTCTGTGTTTGTCTGAACCCATGAAGGGGAAAACCCCAATGTCAGACCGGAACAAGAGGAGAGAGGGGAATGGAAGAATGGCTGGCCCGACTAGGGCCTGGTCGTTGTCAGAAATTGCAGGGAACTGGGTTTCCGTTTCTAGCTGGAAACCCCAGCCCCAATGACTGGAAACCACGTTTTTGGAGAGGGGGAGATGGGGTTTTTATAGAGGGGAGAAGGCGGTGCCCCTCAATGGATGTGCCACCCTTTCCCCTGGGGTTTTCTGGAGAAATCATGAAAAACGGGTTTCTGGAGGGGTCTAGAGGTTGAAAACGACAGGGGGTGCCGTTATCAAAACGGCCCCTTGCGTTTTTTGTCCTTTTTCATTTTTTGTTTAATTTACAGAAATACCCCTGATCTTTAAAAGGCGTTAACTTCTTCATACGATCTCCGTTTTCTGTGATTTTTGAGGCATTGGATTCTATTTTTCGAGTAGAATCTAATGGTACTAAGTTTCCTTACAAATTCCTTCGTTTACTATTTTAAATAAAATCAAACATTCAACACAATCCATTTCCCACAGAATGTCCAATTTTTGTTAAAAATAGTGTAAATTGCTTGGGCATTACATTATTACCCCCTTAAAAGAATTTCTTCCTCGAAATTCCATAAATTATCATCTTCATGGTGTTTTGTCTTTCATATAACTTCTTGGTGAATGCATTCCCCTCTTTAGGAATCAAATCTAGGCTCAACCTCAATTTATTATTTTTATTGTTCCTTCTATAAGGCCTTACCTATAAGGGCCGCTTTCACTGCGTACTCTGATGCATACTCCCATACGTGCCAGTTTAACAATACCAGTTTCTCGCTGTAATTCATCTATCTTAAAATCCTTAGATGCCTATACTTTTCTCATCATGTATAGGATAGTCTCCTTGTAGGATTACGCTTCTTTATTCATGTATAAATTACTCCATACTTCTTTGAGATCCTATGATCTTATTTCTCCTATTTTGAATATCATAGGATAATCCCTTTCATCTAGTGATCTCTTTCATCATCCACAAGTCCAAAAAAGTTACCTTCTTTCTATTGTGTCTATCTTTTACCCTTTGTCCCCAAGATACTCCACTAGCTAATATGGTATTATGTGCTCTACAACCAAACCCTTGATTAACTTTGAATGACTTGATTCCTTGACCAAAATTACATCCGAAATAAAATCATGAAAGTCAATTAGTAGCATCTTCCATCGAGGACCTTATCATATACTGAAAGTAAAATGTCTTAACTCTATATCCAGTTTCATAATTATTGAATTCATTAAACACTTTTCTCATGTCAAACGTTAATGGTTGATTCATCATCATAGGTCAAATGTTCTCGTCCAGAGGCCTTATCTCACTATTCACATCAATTTGTCATTAGGATTTTCAATAATGTTCTCATTTATGCAAAGCAAAAAGTCTCTTATTCATAACCGAGTACCCTTACTAGGTCATGGTTGAATCCTTTGTCATTATCCTCTTTGTCAATATATTGTACAATCTTTTATGAAGGCTTTATTGTCAATCATGCAGTCTATATTGTTAGGAGGTATCCTCATAAGTAGTGATTTTCTTAATTCCTCAAATTTTATCTTTCAAGTGCCTCCTCATACTTGGCTTATAATAGCAGTTCTCGTTCAATAACTACTTCATCAAGTTATGCTGAAACTATTAAATCATCAAATTTGAAAAACACTCAGGTAAGCATGGAACATTTTAGTAGACATATAGAAAGACTTTATTTGATTACCTATTGATCTCTTTCCAGATATATCTTTGTCATAAGCTCAAGGGTCTCTAAAGTGATCAGTACTTATTTGCCTTCCTTTCCAATCCAAGTCAGCAGTATTTTTCAAACTCAAAGTAATTTCTATGGTTTGTCATGGTATCTATTCAGGTTTGGAAAAATCTGTCTCACTGGTGGAAATCGCTCCTTATTTTTGTTTCTGTCTCAATTGTTACTGTATTTATTGTACTTGTAGCTCCTCCATACTGTGGCCCAATCAACTCCATTATGTGACCTAATCAACTGACCTCATACCATCAAGTGACTTATTCTAATAAGTAACTTCTTTTAAGTAGAACTCATGTCCAACTACTTATAATATCCTCTAAGTATATAACTTCGACTACTAACTCATAGATACTAACATACTTGATTAATTAGGGTGGGATACCTTTATTTAGTCAATAGTACTCTAAAGGTAATGACTAAATAATTGTCTTAATATTTTTGGTGTTCCAATGATAGTAAGTCCTCCATTTGATCCTTGATGGTACCCTTCTTGCTAAATGGACAAGTCACTGTCCTAGCTTAATTCCTTTTTCAATATACTTTATTGGTAAGGTGGGATACCACCAAATTTTCCTTTTTATGGATTATATCCATTGGTGTTCCCCATAAACTAATGGATCCGATAAGATTCTAATTGCCATAATTGATATAGACATCAAACCACTTGTAGAATTTCATTTATAGTGGATCGCCATTCCTCTTTGAAAATTTCCATACAGCATAATGTCCTTACATTCAATGTTCTACTCAAAGTCTTAAATCCCATATGCTTTATCTCTATTATACTCTTTTTACAATAAAATCACCAACTCTACTAGTATTATTCCCTTAAATTTGATTGGTTTGATCTTCCTTCCTATAGGATTCAAGATGATAGAATTGTATGTATCTTCATAGAGTCATGATCTTCTTCTTTTGATTATTCAATATTCATCAAATACTTATGGTTAGATCTCTATCTCTTTCTCTCTTTCCTTCAAAAATCCTCATTTGGTCTACCTGGATCAATGTCTCTATATGCTTTGTTGCATGTAATTGATACTTCATCTATTCCTTTACATAACATATATGATAAACTGAATGCTTCTCAGAAATTCTAAACTGTCTTAAGATCATGAAATCCTCAGTTGCCTATAGCCTCAATAAAATTCATACAATGTCTTAATAATGACATTGACATTTTGATCATGTTATACTTTCCTTACAAGTTCATGTTAGGATCAATCTATTATCATAGATCTATCATCCCCAATATTATCGTAAAAAATCTTTTGATAACTCGGTCGAATTCATTTCCTTATCATATTCATGTTATGTTTCTCTTAATCACATACATGTCACTTGTATACATCTTCGGATTTGCTCCATAATACTCAGGTAAATATTATTCGATGGCACTTCACTTTCCATAAGACTCCAATTATGGTATCCAAAATTGAGCTAAGTCCTTTAGGCTCCATACCTTTGTGATCTAGTACGAGTCATAGTTATTTCCTAATATTCTCTTGCATTCACATCCCTCTTAGATTATCATTAAAATCTTCAAAGTCTATCTTTTACATCCCCTATCATACTTATATCATATCCTTGTGATAGAGTACTCATATTCTGATATTCTTTATGATGGTAAGATAGCCATATAGGTTTTTCAATGTTCTTATATTTGATAAGATTATTGTAGGTCAGAACTATCTACTAACAAGTTCACTAACATCCTCATTCATCATTCTCATAATATGATCCATATATGAGTTTTTATATTTGCACCACACAACAATCCTTAATCCTTAAGTCATCTTAGACTAGATTTTGGATAAGGGTTGCACTATCCTCTGCCTAATTATTTGTTAGACTAAGCTGTGTTTCACCTATTTATTTATGGTGAACTGCCTTGTGCATTAATATTGTAATCCTCAAATAGAAGTAGTCATCTCTACTACTCCTATTTATACTACTTATTCTTGATTTTCTCTATTGTCCATGACCCTTGGACATGCTGGACTGGCTGTGAAAGGATAAAACCTGGGCTCTGATACCAACTGTGACGACCCAGGTTTTCCCATGCATTTTTAAATGCAATATCTAATTTCCTAAGGCGGGATGCATCCCTATTTGAAAACCATTTTATAAAAAACCATGCAATGCAGCGGAAAATCTCTAGTTTTAAACTCATTTTTGAAAACCCCGAGTGTCATTTGCCTTCACAACAACCAAAGTAGTTTTTGAAAAACTTCAGAAATCATAAATGTTTTTCCCTAGGTCTATCAATTCATAGAACACAGCCCAACTGTAAATAAATACAAATACATATCCGAAGGGTAGAGAGTTTACTCACATATATAGTTGTCTCCTTTGTTTATTCACTTGCTCGTAGCACTAATATCTCCTGAGACGTCTTCTATTTGTGAGTGGAACTATCCTGAAAAATGTTAAGGATAGGGTGAGTATATACTATATTCAGTAGGAGTCTATCACTACTAGTTTTGCAATGCATGCTATGTTAAAATCATATGCTCTAAAAAACATGTGCATGCTCGAACAATCACGTTCAATATCGATATTAAAAACCACTGTCGAATTGAAATACTGACGACTTAAAGAATAGCATAATCTAAGTCGAAAGTATCATATATCATAAACATAATGATATGCATAAGATGCTCAACTGAATCCAACTCATGGATATCTTGTATGGTATGGTCGACCAACCTCATGTCATGCCATATGCAATGCAAGTAAATCCATGAAACCATAGGGCCCAAACTATGCCCATGACCACGCCATTGTGTGGTCCCTGGGTACCTGAGGACACAGTGTCATAGCCTCCATGAGGCACATGACACATTGACCCAATGCTGTGACAGCAGTGGTAGCCCCTGTACCACATGCAGTCGACATAGGGACATGCCCTTTTTGCGCGTGGTACCCATTCCACCTAGTAGTGGTAGAGGCTGGGTGGCCAACCCAGACCCCTCGGCATAGCGCCCACGAGCTTACTAGCCCAAATCATAGAAGATCAAACAAGCAAAAAACCTCTTTTTCAAAACTTGTCCTCTTTGGGTCCCTCACAACTGCCTGGCCCTCACAACTGCCTACCCAGCGTCTTTTGGGCACTCCAGTGTCTTTTGGTAACCCTCAAGGACATGCAATTTTTCAAGAACCCAATGCTCACAAATCATGCGATATATGCAATTGTTTGCAAAACATGTCTACGCATAATGTATTTGTCATATGCATGCTAAATTTGTTTATAAGCTAAACAAGTCATAAAATAAGTCATGCTAAACAAATCATATAACTTATACTTTAAAACATGCAGTCTCAAAACAATCATGGCTCTTTTTTAAAAGTCTAATAGCGATAGAGCACCTACCTCAAAGTCTCCTGGAGTCGCGTCCTTTATCACTTCAACCCGTCCCTGGGTCTCATTTATAACCTCCTAGGTATGAATGGATACAAGGAGTCCTTATCAATTTCAATCTAGGGCCTGGCCGTTGCCGGAAATTGCATGGAACTAGGTTTCTGTTTCTAGCTGAAAACCCCAGCCCCAATGACTAGAAACCACGTTTTTGGAGAGGGGGAGATGGGGTTTTTATAGAGGGGAGAAGGCGGTGCCCCTCAATGGTGGTGCCGCCCTTTCCCCTGGGGTTTTTTGGAGAAATCGTGAAAAACAGGTTTCTGGAGGGGTCTAGAGGTTGAAGACGATAGGGGGTGCCATTATCAAAACAGCCCCCTACGTTTTTCGTCCTTTTTTTGTTTAATTTACCAAAATACCCTTGATCTTTAAACAACCATAACTTCTTCATACGAACTCTATTTTGGGTGATTTTTGAGGCGTTGGAATCCATTTTTCGAGTAGAATCTAATGGTACTAAGTTTCCTTACAAATTCTTTCATTTACTATTTTACATAAAATCAAACATTCAACACAATCCATTTCCCATAGAATGTCCAATTTTTGTTAAAAATAGTGTAAATTGCTTGGGCATTACAATTAAGCCATGACTTGGCTTTGTCCGTAAGTGAGAATGACAATAGCCTAAGCCTAACAGAATCATTTGAAAAGTTTCAAAACCTAAATGTGGCATGAATATCAGGAAACGCCTTGATATGTAGGTAGGGGTCTTATCGATCTTGACCATAAAAAGTAGGGAGTAATTGAATGACTCCCAGCTTTAACTCAAAATGGTCGACATATGTGGGAGGTAAAGCTATGCAGGATGGGGTATTAAGTGGTAGAGGTGTATAGGAATCTCTAGTTGTTTTTTGCTGGTGGTTCAACCATGGGGATAAGAACTAGGTTTATTTCCCCTTATAGTTTTGGATGCAATGAATCTCTGGGTCTAAAGGTACTAACTCTGGGTTCTGAGATCGACGCCTTTGCATAAACTAGCTTAATTTAAAATGTCCTAACCTGAATGCTAACTCTAACTCCACTTGATACACAAATAAAAGGCACAACCAAACAATCCTTAGGCTAATAAGCAATATTTTGACTTCCTTGAATTTATGTGGGGACAACGCTTTTAATGTAGTCTAATCTAGCACTCCTCTCTTTCAAATTTGACTATTGCTTGCCAATGAGGTTCTGCTTAAGGTGGTTAATATAATCTTCCTATAAAGAGGAGTTTAGTGTAATGACTCCAACTTTGTAACCTTGAAATCCCAAGTTGGTAATGAAAAGTTCACTTTTTGAGATAAGGGTACTTTGGTCATTTCACTGTTTACCCTAAATAGACCCAGAAATTTGGTCCTAATAATGGTATCCTAAGGTGCGTCTTAGAAAAAGAAATCCAACAAGACTAGAATCACCCAAAACGGAGTTAAAATGAGCAAGTTATGGCCCTTTGAAGTTCAAGGGCAAAATGATAATTAAATTTAAAAACGAATTGCCTTGAGAAAACAGGGACCCGTTTTCATACAGGCACCCCGTTCTTCCCAAACATACTGGAGGTTTCTAGAATGATGGTGTGCAAGGGAGAAACCACTACCATTTTGGAGGTTTCTCCACCGCCATTCCATGGCGGTAGAAAGCCCCCTCGAAAACCCTTTGTAAGCTCTATAAATAGAGCTCTTAGGCGCCTCCAATGGCAGCCCAAAACCCTAGGAAAAACCAATTTGGGAGCTGTGTACAAGAGGAGAAAATGTGGAAAATACTTGGGCACGAGCTAGGTATGCCTTAAACAACACCAAACCCATCTCCCCCTCAGTCTTAGGATGAATTTCCTTCAGTTTTTGCATGAGAAACCATGCAAAATGGGGCTCTAGGGAGCCACAACTGACCCAGGGAAGGTACCTGGGGTGTACTGGTTTGACATAGTCGAACCAGGACATCCCGAAGATGCCCAGGTCACCACAGAAGCAAAATGCGTTGAATGCGTTAAAGGCAAACCAACAGGCCCGTCCATGGACGCGCTCGCAAACAAGAACAAGGGGCAGAGGCCCGATGCGTCGGTAGACGCACCCTGTGGGGTGCGCGCCGCTGACGTGGGACGTGTTAACGTCCCGGGTGCCCATCTCGTATAGGATTGCTCGCAGAATGCACAGCCTGATTATGCTAAGGAGCGGGCGACCACACGCGCGGGCCGGTCGCCGCTCGACCAGGACGTAAGTGTGTCTCGGGAGTAGTGACGTAAGGCCTGTTTTGAGTCTTTTATGTACTCTTAACACTAAAATGCCCATAACTTGAGTTCTAGGACTCTGATTGAGGTGCCTCGAGAGGCGTTGTGTTTGTATCAATAGCGCGGACACACTTAAACCATAAAATATCTGATCAAGCCCCTACCTAAGGCTGGCATGACCCTTAAACCATGATAGTGGTGCGGGGCCACTAAACCTTTGCAAACCTGACTATACCAAGGCCTAGTTAGGGACCTTAGGAAGCCCTTAGGCATGGGAATGGACCCTTAATGCCTAAGTAGTGAGGTAAACTATTCTAGAACCTATAGAAATAGGCCAAGCTAACCTTTTTCCCCTAAACTATGTCCAGGAATGTACGAGGACAAGGGGACTAGCGCGATCAAACCAGGTAGGTGTTCTATAGCTACTAGACTTTTAAAAAGAACTCATGATGCTTTGAGAATGCATGTTTTGAGTCATGGTTGCTTTTCTAATGCTTGTTTTAAGTTTTTAAGTTACATGTCCTGTTTTTATGCGTATATCATATAAACTTATAATACATCCTTATGCACATGACCTGTTTAGCATGAATTGATTTCATAAATGAATATAACATGCTTATGAAAAATACATTGTGCATATATTGCCAAGACATGAGTTACATGCATAGACATGTTTTGGAAAAGGATTCTTGCCTGCATGATAAGTGTAGCCTTGGCCGATGAGGGCGGGCTGATGAGGGCTGGCCGATGAGGGCAGGCCAGAGAGAGCTGATAGGCTTCTAGGCTGGTAGGATTCTAGGCTGTCAGGCTTCTAGGCAAGGTTATGACTTTGAATGCAATACTAGCATGAGCAGATTTTATGCATTGCATGCATGTTTTGCAACCAATTGCAAAAGGTATGAAAAAATCACTTGGATTTTAAGACACCCACTATAACCACAGTGCTCAAAAGCCACTGTAGTGACAATAGATCCCATCTTAGTAAGAGGGACCTATGAGCATGTGATGCCCCTATAGGTCTCTTCTAATTGATTTTGGATTAATATGAAAGGTAGGGTTGCACGCTTGTGATGATTATCCTAGGTGGGCTAATGAGTGGTGATGAAATCCATCCTTGATCTTGTGGGGGTTGGGTGTCCTTACTAATTAATTTTCACACTCCATGGCAATTCAATCGACATATATATATATATCACCTTAAAGTAGTATACATTCCCTAAGAATGCAATTAAAACAATAAACTAATGCATAACCCTCAAAATGCAACAATTATCAAATATGCTTTCTATTTGCAAATACACTACCAAACAATGCAAAATTATTCTAAATGCAAACCCTAATCTAGGAAATAAAAGGAGTGAAGGATACTTACAGTGGGATTTCTGATGAAGATCAAGTGTGGGCCACCTTATCCCACACTTGCCCTGCATTATTACAACCCATTTAAAATTAAATAATAAATAAATTGAAATTTATAATGGGCCTGATTACAAGTTTCACTCAATCACATTCTAGGAAAGGAATAAAACCTAATCTAAGATGATGAAACCATGGCCCACAGGATTGTCGCCGCTCCTTTGTCACTTTCCCTTGCACATAAAATCAAAGAAATATGGTCATTTGAGGAAAATAGAAAAAAAATGCAAAATTATGTAAAAATAATATATAATACCCTAATCTAATGCAGCCTAAACTTAGACTAGAGGAAAACAATCTAAAGTGTGAAACAATATACAAATTGTTGCAACTCCCCGACAACGATGCCAAAAACTTCCTTTTGTTTTTACTTTAAGTGAGCTCGATCCCACGAGGAGTGAACTATTCTGATGCTAGTGGTTTCTACTTTAAACTATCTAACCTAACCAAAATGCAAGTGATTTTTTCTTTTACCTAAATTAAGAATGGAGATTAAAACATGAAATTATAAACTAAATAAAAATAAGAAATGGAAAATAAACAAAAATAGAAAATAGAAACTAAGAAAAAACAAGAAACATGCAAAATGAAAAACTTTCCTAAAACATGCACTACTAAAATTAAGACTTTCCTAAATTAAAAACTTTTAATTTTATGACTTTCCTAATCAATAACTTTCCTAAAGTGCAACTTTCATAAAATACAATTTAGTAAATTTCATAAACTAATATGCATTTAATTAAAGGAAATAAATGCAAAACAATCATTAATTAATCTAAGAAACATAAACTAAGGAAACTGCTAAAATGGAAACTTTGCAAAATTAACACTTTCCTAAACTAGAATGAGAAACTTTCTAAAACCAATTTAGGAAACTTTCTAACACTAAAATAACATGAAAAAAACAAATAAATAATGAGATCTAACTAACTTTAATAAGAAATTAGAAACATGCATGTAAATGAAAACTACAATTAAAGAGATTTCCACTTCTTAAATCCTAAAACTTCCTAAAGATGGAACTTTCTAAAATTCAAAAAGGAAAATTTATAAACCAAAAATAATATTATAGAAATGAATTAACTATTGCTAAAACTAAATTAGGCAAGAATATAAAAGGAATGGGATTTAGACTATTGCGTGTGGTTTATGGACTTTGTGCATGATTTTGGAGCCCTAAAGATGGTAAAATTTAAGCACCTATAGCGAGTTACTATGCAAACTAACTATGAAAATATAAATGAGTGTTTAGGGATTCAGGAAAATAACATGTTTTGATGGATGGAATTAAAGCACAAAATTAAGGAAAAACCAATTTCCAGATTTTGGTACATTGAAATAATTAATAAATCTTGCATTAGAAAGCGAATAAAACCACAAATTTTATGCAACAAAATAACCCAAATATCAAATAATTTTATGAAATAAACAATCCATAACAAGAATTTTCAAAGAACTCTATTGAATTGTATCGGTTTACATCAAATTTATGAGCATAAAACTATCCAAAATTTCTGAAATCTTTGCACTTTTCTAAAGCCTAAAACCTATCTAAAAAACAAGAAAATTCCAGTATAATTCTCACACTCTAAATTATAATGACATGCAAAGAAAACCTAGAAATGAATTTGACACAAATAGAGGCTAAGTCAGTGAACTAACAAAGAGAAAATAGCCTAAAACTAAGAGAAAAATAGGGTAGAAAACATGAAATTTAAGTGGGAAAATCAAGGTTTTAAGCTAGATCTTATCTTGGTTGTCACTACTAGAGAATAACTAACTTGAATCATGATGGAATAGCAAAGAAAATCTCATGGAATGGAGTGGGGAAGAAAGAGATTAAGGGTTAGTCAGTAGCATGAATTCTAATGAGCAAAACAATGAAAACTTAAAGTAATGGAGCAAAAGTAAAACATCTAAGTTACTAACCTGAATT
Source organism: Warburgia ugandensis (assembly GCA_035236585.1). NCBI lineage: Eukaryota > Viridiplantae > Streptophyta > Magnoliopsida > Canellales > Canellaceae > Warburgia > Warburgia ugandensis. The sequence goes on along the minus strand of CP141133.1, from coordinate 53,252,580 downwards.
GGAGAGAAAATAAAGAATATAAAAACAAGAAGACCAAAGGAAGAAAAGTGCCAATAATATTCCAAGGTCCAGTAGAAAATAAAACCAAAGGAAAGCTTGATTTCAAGGTGTGTCACCCACCTCTACTTAGAAAATTAATATGGACTATGGGGCTATACATAGATGCATGGTTTCCTAACTTAGGAAAGGGTGAAAAAATAAATAAAGTGTCCTTAGGGATAAGGTATTGAATGAGTAAGGTTAAGTGAAAGATAAATTAGCAAGGTGATATCATAAACATGACATAAGAGAGAGATAAGAAGTATGGGCTGGTTAGTTTCTAATTTTGAAAAGGACATAAGTGTCTTTCTTTTAGAAGGAAAGTGGGGTGATATGAGAAAACTTGATTCACTAAGTGGTTCTCTTGGAAGTGGGGATTGGTTGGATGGTTAGGAAGGGAGTTTAGGAAGGTGGAAGTGAATTTTTTTTGGAAAAACATCAAAATTTGAAGGCTCTCTCCCTAATGGTCTATATGTTAACTTATCCTAACAAGATTTCCCTTAATTATATTCAAAATATCCCTTAAAATCTCATGGTTAATTCTCTTGAATCTCCTCCAATCCTAGCCTTCCATTTAGCTTAGCTTGATGGCTCACTTTGAAAGCTTCATTGGTCAAGCTTCATGGCTAGCCTAGGATGCTTTCTTGGTTTGTGTTCTTGGCTTCAACCTTTGGATTGAATGGCTTGTATGATTTAGCTTGAATTCCTTATCTTGCCACCTTCTTTCATGGCTTAAATGGCTATGGTAGCTTAAGTGACTTTCATGCAAAGGTGGCAGAAATACATGGCTTACTTCATGGGTTTGTTTTGGACATCTTTAGCTACATTAATTTCATCCATTGCTGGTCCATAAGATGATCTTGGCATTTGGTTTACATTGAAGTGATAAATTTTTAGGTTTTGACTCGATCTTTTGATCCTAACTTTCAATTTCATCTTGATCGATCTTAGCCACTTGATCAACATCTTAACTTCCTACAAAAAGTGAAAAATACTCATTAAATCCTAGAAAAACATGATTAATCACACACTTACCTTGGATTAGCTTTTGGGACCTAAAAAATATCCAGCTTTTGCTTAAGTAGGTAAAAAATGCATGTGTTATAAATTTTGGTCTAAAAGTCCTAATTTAACGCTATAAGTTGTAACACATGAGTACTGATTGAGTGGTTTTTATGTAAAACTAAACACTTATCAATGGGTCTAGTTTGGCCACCTTATGCTCTTCTAATTGCATTCATTTCTCACCTTAAAGATGATTTTGACGTTTAATCTCCCTTTAGATTGATGATTTTTAGGCTTTGACTCAATCATTTGATCTTGATCTTCCATTTTCTTCTTGATCAATCTCAACCATTGGATCACCATCTCACCTCCTACAAATAGTTAAAAACTCCAATTAGATTCTAGAAAAATTTGATTAATCATACTTACCTCAGATTACCTTTGAAGGTACAAAATATTAAGTTTTTGAGTCATTAGGTAAAAAAATGCACTTGTTACAAATTTTGGTCAAAAACCTTATTTTATGCCTATAAGTTATAACACATGGGTGACTAATTGGGTGGTTTTTATGCAAAATTTGACACTTAGCAATCTCCCTAATATATATCTTCACAAGACTTTCTAATTGTTATTTTTCTTGAATTGATAAGAAATGGGCTGACTTATTTGGTCAGTCGATGACAACCCAAATAGTATCATGCCAACTAGACATCATAGGATGCTCGACCACGAAATACATGGTTACATGGTCCCACTTCAATACTGTAAGCTTGATAGTCTACAATAATCTAGCAGGCCTTTGATGCTCTGCCTTAACCCTCTGGCATGTCATACAATGTGTAACACAATCACCAATTACCCTCTTCACCCTAGGGGTTGAGTTTTTTGCAAGTGCACGGGCTATTGTGGTATAGCGTATGTAAGTACGGGTCGATCCCACAGGGACTCGCTTTAAGAATTTGGAGTTTAAATAAAATTTAGCTCTTCAAAAATTAAAATTAAATGATAAAAATTAATAAAAAGTGAATCAAACTTCAGATGTATTTAATCAATGAAAATTATAGAAATCCAATTCAAAAAGACAACAATTTAACTAAGGAAACATGAAAAATCTACTTCCTTAGATTGATTATCATCAAATTCTTTAGATCTAGTTTCATAAACTTCAATCAACCTTCATCAGTCTCTTCTTAGTGCTTCTGATTGAGGATCCATTGAAGGCATTAGGTAGATTCTATATAATCTGAGATATCAATGCTAAATAAGAAATTTGAGTTTCAACAACTTAGATCTATTTTTTTTATTCTAAGATTGAAGATCAGGAATGATAAACATACTATAAAATGTCCTAGAAACCAAATATAGAAGTTGATTTAAAATTGGATGTGAAACAGATGAGAAATTGAAGATATTCAATGATTAAAGTAGAACCACTGATCTGATTAAACTTGAATAAGACAGGTTCAAATTAAGCAGTTCTTGGATTATATGAGAACAAAATGGAATGCAAATAACATAACATGAATAGAATAGAACATAGAAAAGAACAGGAATAGGACAAAAAATGTAATTAAAAATTTTATACTAAGGGTAAAAATGGAAATTTTCTTGAAAGTTCCATAAATTTTTGCAAAGCAGAACTTTGACGGAAAAGAAAAGGACTTTGCCAAAGATGATAGAGAACATGATTGCTGGTGATGCAGAGATGGAAAGCTGGGGAATAGTGGAAGCCAAGGTCGAGTGTAGTGCTGCTCGGGTGGAACGAAGATGGCTGGAGAGCAAAATTGATGCTCGCGGTGGGGGCGATGGAAGAGGAGATGATAGGCTGTGCAATGGAGTACGACATTGGTGGTCTATCTTATGTTATGAAGAACTGGGTAGGGAAACAATGCTAGGCTGTGTGATGTCGACTTGGGCAAATGGGGTAGATGATATGACAGAGTGAAAGAGGGATTAGCTTAGGCAAAGCGGGCAGTGGATCTTGGAACATGGTAGGAGACAGTGACAGACAACCAGAGCTAGATTGCTTGTGGTGTGATAATGTCTGTGAACAGGGGAGCTGAAGTCGAGTTGGGCAGAGGAGGGTGGACCGTGCTGGGCTTGGACACTAGGAATTGGGTGGAATGATGGTAAGTGGAATGGATTGATAGAGGAGAGAGATAAATAAACAAGGGGGGGAGGAGAGATAGTAGGGAGATTGGGTGGTGAAATGGGCGATCAATGGAGATGGGGATTATGTTTAGTGCGGTAAATGGAAAGAAAAAACTAGAAATGAGTGGGAGAAGAGAGGTGGAAGGGGCTGGTGAAGATACTTGATGGTCTGGTGGTGCTAGGTTAGTGTGATTAAATTCAAAGACAGGGAAGTTGGCTATGCGTGAGAGACCCAAAAAAATGGTGAAGGAAGAAAGAAAAAACAAAAAACAAAATAGAAGAGAATGGGTTTTGGTGATGGGAATGGTGTGGTAGAGACAAAAGGACAGGGAAAGTGAAAAGGATATTGAGGGAGGGTGAAGACAGGCCTATGCGATGAAGCAGTGGCTGGAGAATGTGGAAGAGTTGGGCAATGTCAAACAGTGATGAGAGATGGAGAAAAACAAACATGGGAGAGGGAGAAAATGAGAAAGAGAGATATGGAGAAAAGTAATATAAGAACAAATAGTAAACAAATGAAAATAAAAAGATAGACAAAGAATGGCAATGAGAGGAAAGACAAACTAAAACTCCTAAGAAACTTCCTTTGGGCTCCCAGGGTTCCCTATTTATAAAACTTTCCAGTTCTAATTTTTTTCTTCCCCTCTTTCCTTATCCTTTAAGAGTTAGTTTCTTACTAGGAAACTTCCTCTTCCTTCCAATCCTTATCCATAATCTCCTCTCCTTATTAGAACTCTTCTTCTTTTAGGAAACCATCCAATCTTGCATGTTGATTCCTAATGGGTTATCTTCACCATTAACATTTGATCTGAGCCATCCTAGCTTCTTTTGGTTAATCTACAAAACAAAATGACCAAATTAGAGTCATTTGAATCATACATTATACCTTTGATTAGCTCTAATGATCATCTGATTATTAATTTTGATAAATTATGGTTGGATGGTCAATTTGAGCTAAATTTCATATTTTATTTAAAAATCATCAAATTAACAATTTGGATGATCTAATTAAATGCTAAACTAGGGGTCTTTTGGCCAAAATTAAATACTTAACACCAAGCCACCAGAACTACCTCTTTATATATTGGTACATCTTTGTAACTTAGAACCATGGATTGTCTGTAGTAAGTCTTAATGTAATTTGTCTATAGCTTGTACCACCAGTCGGCTGTGAAAGTGAATTCCCCCTTCTGTGCCCATTTCAAAACCATTCCTCTAATAAACTCTGCATCTTGGTACATGACTACTGAGCTGGTAGGATCTAACCTAAATAGGAAGATTGTATAGTGATATTTGCAATGGCACCACCAAATGTCCTACTAAGTGCATCTATGACCATGCTAGCTTTTCTGGGGTTATACTAATTAGAAAATCAAAGTCCTTCAAGTATTTCGGCCAGTGTCTCTATCTCATATCGATGTCACACTAAGTAAATTTATAGTCGTGGCTCTTGTGGTTTGTGAGCATATCAAACTTCTCCCCATTCAAATAATGCAATCAAATATTCAACAAAATAACCACAGTCGCCAGCTCTAGATCATGTGGGGTAAATTTTCTCACGTTTCTTCAGCTATCTAGAGGTATAAGCTATCACTTTACCATGCTACATGAGGACACACCCTAATCCCTTTGCCTAAAGCATCACTATATACAATGAAACCTCCACTGTCATTAGGTAGGGAAAGATTAGTGCCAATGTGAGCCTCCATTTTAGCTCCGGGAAGCTTCTCTCATAGTCCTTTGTCCACTAAAATTTGTGGTCTTTCCCAGTTAGACTGATCAATGGCTGAGCAATGGGAGAAAATCCCTCAATAAATCATCTATGGCATCCCAGTAAACTTAGAAAACTACACTCCTCTTTCATAGACTTGTGCTTCTGGCGACTAGCCACTGCTTCTACCTTCTACACATCAACTAGCACTCCATCCTTGGAAATCACATGGCCAAAGAAATGTACACGATGTAGCTAAAACTCACACTTAGGGAACTTATCATATAATTGTTGTGCTCTCAAGGTGCCTAACACTATCCTCAAGTGCTCTTGATGTTCCTTGATGTTGTGTGAATAAATCAGGATGTCATCTACAAATACAATGAGAAACTTGTCCATGAAATCTGTAAACACCAAATTCATCAAGTCCATAAAAGCAGCTGGTGCATTCGTTAGCCCAAATGGCATAACTAAAAACTCATAGTGGCCATATTGAGTGTGAAACACTGTATTAGGGATATCCTCATCTCATATCCCCACTTGATAATAGTCGGTCCTTAGATCGACCTTGCAAAGTGCCTAGGTCCCCTACAATTGGTTGAAGAGATAGTCAATGCGAGGTGAGGGGTATTTGTTCTTCTTTACAACACCTTTCAAAGCCTTGTAATCCACATAAAGTTGTAAAGAGCCATCCTTCTTCTTAACAAATAGAACCAGAGCTCCTGATCCTCTTCTTCCTTAGGAATCCTAGATGACAGAACCCTAGGAGAGCTATTGACTCTAACTATCGTCCATGTATGATCTATACTAGATCTAACCAACTACCCATCCTACCTCCTTTATGTTCTTGATAGCCCATCTTTGTCTCAATAAAGTCTTTTAGTACTATGTATCAGTCCTCTTCCCCATTACTTAGAAAAAGTGAGCCACTAGTTTAGGTGTAAGATACTATCATTATCATTATCGCCTAGAAAATTAGACATCCAACCAATAATTACAATGACCCAATTTTAAGAGTGGAGCTCTACCAACTGAGCTATATCCCCTCGATCTAGTTACACACTATGATAAATAAACCCCTAATCCAACAACTCCTTTAGCTGTTCTTTAACTCCTTGAGCTCTACCAGGGCCATGAAGTGAGGAGCCTTCAAGATGGGAGAAACCCTTGATAGTAGCTGGATTGTAAACTCTATCTCCCACCTTGGTGGTAACCATATAACCCCTTTGAGAATACATTAGAAAACTCTCGTACTACGTTGATCTCCTCAAGGTAAGGAATTGGCCACTCCTAATCTTCCACATACACTAAATAAACTTGACATGCACTCGATGCTAAGTGTGCTTGCCTATTGGCTGAGATGATACTGACGCCAAAAGTATCTAGTTGCACCTGAAATACAAGTGTTTACTACTTAGGTAAATGCATTGTCACGTGCTTATTCTTACAATCCTCTATAGCACCATGTTCTACTAATTAGTCCATGCCTAAGATTACGTCAATGTCTTTCATGCTTAAGACTATCAGATCAACCTTCAACTCTGGACCTGATATCAAGATGGGTACATCTTGAATGAACTCTTTCACTACCATTGATTCCCCAACTAATGTACTGACATCTAATAAAAACTTCAATCTACTCAAAGTCATGTCTAAACAAGATGCAAATGTGGTAGTAATAAAAAGTGGGTATCACCTAGATCAATGAGTACTCGAGCAAATCTATCATGTGCCAGTAGTGTACCTTACAAGACTATGCTAGATGTATGGGCCTGGTTGGTAGTGATGGTGTAAACTTTACCCTTACTTCTGGGAGCCTAACTGCTATGCTGTGTAAGATTTGGATGTGGTACCAGCTACTGCATGGTAACTGTCCAGCCCATGGTGCCTAATCTCACTATGGTGCTAACTAAAAGGTGGTGGAACCCTCCTTTCCAAGGTGCACTTTTGAGCAAAGCGTGACCACTAGAAACATCTAGGTCATGCATATCCCTACCTAGACAAGATCATCCCTGACCAACCTCAACTCTCCTAGGCTAACCCCCAAACTGCCTCATTAACTATGGTGGTGGTGGATACCTCCTAATCATTATTTTCTTCCCCTTTCAATTTGAACTATAGCTAGTCTATCCAAATAGTTGGCTTGTGTGGCTCTTAGCTCTCTCTCTAAGATGTGAATATTCTACACTTTAGGTCAAATTTCAGTCCCCTAACAAACTTTTGTGTGGCCTTTAGCTCAGTGATACAAACCTCGGGTAGAACTTCCTTATGTGTGCAAACTCTACCTCATATTATGCAATCTTGTGAGTGCCCTGACTAAGACTCAAGAACTTTAACTTTATGCTTTCCAACAAATGCTGTGGAAAGAATCTATCTATAAACACTGACCTAAAGTCCTACCAAGAAATGACATATGCACCCTTGATATAGTTCCTCTTAACTGTTGGCGACCAAAATGTAGCCTCACTGTCAGAACAAAAGTGGCAACCACTACCTGCCTATCCTCAAGAACAACCATCACTGCAAAAATCCTCTTGACATCATATAGCCATGTCTCAGCACTCTCTCACCCATCCTTGCAAGAGAACTTTGGCGCAATCCATCTAAACCTCTCAAAGCAAGTTATCCCCCTTGAGACCATTATCCTTAGCATTTATCTCTATTGCTGCCCCATTAGCACCCTTGGTAGCCTCTAGTCGTTGTCTCATCTTCTAGAATATGAGCTCGACTACCTAGTCTGCAGCATCAAACTGGTGACCAATAACACCCCATGTCCCTATAGTGTTTTATCTATCATTAGGCAGGCGAGGGTCCTCTCCACCTCTCCTAGGTACCATCTGAAACCAATAAAAGCTTGGTAAGTTCTCCCATATAGCTATCTTCCCTCAATACTAAGACTTAGCCCCTAGAGGTTGATACTGGCTGTTTTTGAGTAACTTACGTGTAACTAGTAATAACCTATAACTCTAATACCAAATTTGTCACATCTCAATTTTAAAAAAATAATATTTGGAAATTTTCTTTATTTTAAAAACCAGCCAGAAAATTATATTATTTATATATCTAAAAAGGCAAACTTCAATTCCATGTCACATGTAAAACCTTCTCACAAACATTAAAGTAAGGGAAAACATACTAAATCAATTTTTCTTTGCCGCAGGATCCCCTAGTCATAGATTAAATTACTAAATAAAATACACTTCCATAAATTGTTTGTAAGGTTTATAATACAATGAACATCAATCTTAATTGTCAAACTATTAACATAGTCCAATATAAAAATTTAACTATGAGCATAGCCGAATACTCTTTCGCTCAAGTACATCCAAAGTGCAATGTGAATCTCTCAGTCCTGAAGCATTTCCTCTCCTACTCCTAACCTTGTCGATGTCTCACCTAGAATGGTTGTAGGGAAGTTAGCATAAATGCTCATCTTGGAATGATGAAAATACGACAGTCCTTTAAATCTTTAAATAGGTAGTAATGAAGACACATATGTAAATAACACTAATAGCTAACATACAAAGTTTAGATTTAATTTGAACATGTATATTCAACAATTGAACATCTATATTTACAAACATGCTAAAAATGAACATTTATCTAAAAGCTAGCATATTTAACATAATACAAAAAAAACTCAAATAACAATTTACATCTAATTCTCATACAAACCTAGAATAATAAATCCTCGATAATGGAAAACACGACATGAGATGCTCAGATAAGAAAATAATAATGATATTAAAATCATGCATGATAAATCATGCAAATACCCATATATATAATACAAGGTGACAATTCAGCCTTGTCGTAAGGATATTGGCACACCTACCCTACCAGTAGAGACATCAATGAATGTCCAATGCTCCTGGATTGTCTAACTCTCTTGGATCATCAACACCACAATCTGCACTATCCAAATCTCTTGGATATCATACACACCTCTAATACTATCCAATGCTCCTATAAATCAACCACACACCTCAAATATTCCATTACTCCTAGAATTGCAATATGACCAACACTCTTGGACATCATCAAGCCTTATAGCTACTCAAAGAGTACATGCCTACCTACTCGAGTCAACATTAAGTGGCTTTTTCCTTCAAAAAAATTAAAACCTCATAGGTCTTACAACATCTCCATGACTGCTAGCCTTGAAAACTCTTATGAAATCCATAAATTGCTTTCTACATCAAGTAACACTTGAATATATAAAAGTTTGAGTTTTTCATCCAATCCCATGCATAAATGAGGACTCTTAAAAGATTTTAAGGTACAAGGTTTTCAATATATATATAAATTCATGTTTCATTCATCCCCAACAAAAAAAAAAAAAAAAGTCTCACAAATGAAAGATTCATAGCCATTTTCTTTCAAGTGTCCTCATTACATACTCATGGTCATGAGCAAACTAAAAGAAAGAGCGTGAATCTAAATATTACATTTTCCCACACTTCCATGAGTAATTATGAACGATAACAATATGGAATTTTATCTATGAACACATATAATTCAAGTAAACATAGTTATTACAAAAAATATATTTGTTGGCTGGTTCACATACATATATTAGTGATCTTTAATCCATGCCACTACCTAAGGTGTGTTAAAGATTCATCTTACCAAATTACTGATGCTACTTCTAGAAATATATGTTAGTTAGTGTGAAGGCTAAAGAACTTAGTAAAGGTTCTTAGTCTTTTCTATGCTAGTTTCCTTCATGACCTTCCTTTAGAATATGCATTTCTTTAGTATGGTTATTCATAGAATGATTCCTTAACTCCTAATATGTTTAACTAGAGGTCTAATATCATTGGTTAGGTATCCTCAATAAACTACTCTAGATTTATGCTGCTTTAGCACTCATATTGTATAAAAGGCTAGGTGTATGCCATATATTACTAAGCTTTCCCATCTCTTTGCTACAAAAATAAAGGAAAATGGTCTAGGCAAATTAGTACTATTTTCAATAGAAATATTAAGCACTAAATTACATCCCCTAATTTATGTCTTTGGAATGTTGTTTCCCATGGACCTTTAGCGTGTCATGTTCCTAATTTAGGCCTAAAACACCCTAAGTATGCAAGTTTCTTGTGCTTGCATACCTTACCTCATTAACCTCAGCCATATTACATGAATTTTAGAGTGTAAATTTTTGCAAAAAAATTACAAGCAGTAGCATAGAGTTTTCACCTTTATACAATACTTATTCACCTACAATCAACCCATAATTGGCGCACAGACATTAGCAACAATCTCCTGTACACTCCAACCACAACTCAGAATGAAATGAGTGCATACATAAGCACTTCAGGAAGCAAATTTTTTGTAGAAACCCTGAGAAAATTGTTGCAGTCTTCGTTGACTTACTCTATGAATAATCCATGAGTATCCACTACTTGGGTAAAGAGGACTTACACCAATTCAAAGGTACATTCAATAGCAGTGAAAAGAAATATAAAAATCCTATTGTACCTAATTGTTATTTAGCATCTTACAACTCCAAGTACCACTAGGAACTAGGCTTCAACTTCCTACCCTAGAGTACTAGAAACTTCACATCTAGTTCCAATACATGTTCTATCATGAATTCATCCATGAACCTCTCCAAATCATTATCCTTACTTCCTCCATCCATTCCAGTGAAGTTCCATCAATGATAAATTAATTCTCATTAAAAATTTTAAAGGAAAATGTAGGATTAAAACATAGTCTACTGAATTCTAACAATTGAGTTTTACTAATTGCCTAAAACATGAGAATTTGAAGTATGCACCTCATATACCTCTCACAATAGCTTGAATCATTTGACAATGGTTACATTTATATGATTTAAATTGAATTAAATTGGTTTTTAAGGAAACCCAAGTATAATAGGAATGTTATTTAATCTAAGATTTGTTAGCAAAAGCTGAGATTTACCAAGAAACCCAAAATTTACATTTCCTAACATAATACCATGAATATATTAAATTAATAGGCTGAACAATTTAAGAACATATTTGTACCAATCAAATGAAGATATTTCATATGTTGTTTCAAGACGTGATGATTCCTAGGTAGGCCAAGGAACTAGTGATAAAATCCAGTCCTTATCTTATAAGGGTTTCTATGGGGACCTCATTACCATTAAATTTCATTCAACCATAAAGCCATAAATGTGCAATGCAGAACAAAAAACAAACTAATGCCTGCCTATATGCTACTTAACAAAGGGTCTGACATCTTAATAGATAAGACACTAGAAACATATAGCCTATGCTTTGGTTATAACCAAGCTCAGGCTAACCTCTATTAAAGAGGTACTTGATCTAATGCCATAATCCTAAGTATTATGAAATAGTTATAAATATATGAATTATACCACCATCCAAATGAAAAATTACTCTAAATGCAATTAATCCTAAAAATTGAAAATTGGTTGAGAATTACTCACAGTGCTGGGTCCGATGATGATCAGGTGTGGGCCACCATGGTCCACACTTACCCTACATTATTACAATTCATTTAAAATTTAAATAAAATTAAAACTAAAATTATGATGGGTCACACTACAATTTCACTCAAATACAAATCTAGGAAAGTATTGAAAACATAATCTATTTTCGTGAAGCCAGGTCCACAAGATCACCGCCACTCCTTTGTAGATTTCCCTCGCAACAAAATCATATAAATTGGTTAATATGTAGAAAATAGAAAATAAAAGAAAAACTCCAAACTAATGCACCCTAAACCTAGACTAGGTATGATCCATTATACAAAATGTAACCCCTAGGCAATAGCACTAAAAGAATTGATTGTAGTATTCTCACTCGAGGTGGTCAATCCCACGAGGAATTGAACGATTGTGATGCTAGTGGTCTTTACTTTAAATTATCTAACCTTTCCAAAGATCATGAGATTTTAAACCAAAACTAAGTGTGGAATCAAAAGCAAACAAGGAAACAATGGAAGCAAAGAAAAGAAGGAACAAGGAAGCTCAACCAACCTTTCAAAGTAAAATCAACCTTAGGAGTGGAATACTTGGAAGGAGTAGTAATCCACCTTGGCAAAAGTAGTAGCCACCCAAGAGATAAGAAAGCTTGAGGCAAAAAGGTGAAAGGAAAGAGTGGAGGAAGATGACATCCTCCTCCAAGTGAAGAAGATGTCTCCTTCCTCCCAATGGAGAGTTGTCCTTGGGCCTTGGTTTTTTTATTGGACTTTTATACTTTTCCTCCTATATTTTTTAGAGTGACCTATGTTAGAGGTGTGGCGGAGATGAAAACAAGTCATTTAGCTAGCTAGGATGGGTGGCTAGCCAGGGTTTTACTATAGATGGAAAGTAGGATAGGTTGGTTGTTCTTTTTTGATTGCCATAGGGTGGGAGGTGCCTTATATTTATGGGGAGGCATCTCCCCAATTAAAAAATCATTGAATTCCTTGAATTGTGAAAAGTAGGTGGATGGGATAAGGTAGGAAAGAGAGAGGAAAGAGATGGGTAGTAAAAGGATAGAAAATTGAGGTTAGGTGGGGAACTTTTATTACCTAAGTGATTTCCTAGGAAGTGGGGCTTGGTTGGTTGGTTGGAATGGGATGGGAGATTAGGAAGGTGGAGGAATCTTAGAATGGTAGAACTCTTGTTTGGAAAGTGAAATTAGTGGTGCATCCTAGGAGTGAGGTGGAAAGTATAAAAAAGTAGGAAAATAATGGAAAAATAGGGAAAATAGAAGGGTCTCGTCATATTGGTCCATATGTCATCTTATCCTAATGAGTTTTCTCGTACTTCTATTCAAAATATCCCTTAGAATCTCAGGGATAATTCAAGTGATTTTCCTCCACCAATCATGGCCTTTCATTTAGCTTAGCTTATATGGCTTTGATGGTTAGGCATCATGGCTGGCTTCAATAGCTCTCTTAGCATGACCTCATAGCTCAATCCCTTAGCTTGAGTGGTTGGAATTGTTTTGCTTGAATTTCTTAGCCTATGACCTTCTCTCATGGCTTATATGGCTAAGGTGGTGGAAATGAATGGTTTGCTTCATGGGCCACTTTGGCCACCTTTAGCATCTTCAATTTGCTTTCATTGCTTAATCTTGACCTTGATATCATTTTGGATTGATGATCTATGAGCATAGATTCAATCTTTTAATCTTGAATTTTCATTTTCATCACAATCAATCTTGGCCATTAGATCACTATCTCAAAACCTACATAATAAAAAAATCTAATTAAATCCTAAAAAATATGATTATCACATACTTACCTCAGATTACCATCTAGACTTGGAAAATATCAAAATTTTGAGTGTTTAGGTAAAAAATGCATGTTTTACAAATGTTGGTCAAAACCCTATTTTATATCTAAAAGTTATAACACATCGATAACTAATTGCGTGGTTTTTATGAAAAATTAGACACTCATCACACCCCAAATTGCATTTTGCTAGTTCCTAAAATAATATGTGAAAAAGCATTTACAAAAATAGGTATAAAGTATCACTGTCGTAAGTACTCATGATTGCATTTAACATATGTAACAAGCCCTTAAACCTATAGGTTACCCCTACTAGATGAGTTATGCCTCGTGAGAGCTTGCAATGATTCTACCCATAAAATTCTCAAAATTTTTTGATAGTCCTCTATTTATCTAAGAAAATTTTCTCCTATTCGGATTATATTAAATAGTTGGCTTTAGCCTACTAATAAAGATGAACAAAAAGGCTTAAAATCTTACCCTTAAGTTAAAGATATCCCGTTATTTCATTAAATTTTGGAAGGTGAGTGTGTGCTATAGATGATGTATGATTATAGTCTCCAAGTTAAATATAACCTACATTACTATCCAAATGTATGCTTTTTCAATTCTTATAGGATATACTTGTTAGTAAAAAAGAAGTCACTCAAAAAGGTATACATCTCTCATTAATATGTGAGTAGAATGTTGTTCAATAAATCTAAAAGTCTCTAATATTTCATCCAAAAGAACAATAACTTAGAAAGAATGATAATGGTCTCATGAAAGGATATCAGCTACTAAGAATGTTACACTCTACCAAAGTCCTTATTCGTTCATAACCATTTTCAAGCCTAACTTCTCCCAAGATCAAGGCAAGACTTCTATTAGGATGAAACATAGGCTTAGGTAATAGTTATCAAAAGAATGAATATAAAGGTAAACAAAGGTTGTTTAGAAAATATGTAAAGGATTTCTTTCAATGCATTCACAAATTTTCCCTTTTCCTTTGTAAGAGTGAACATTCTTCCTTTCAATGGCTTTCTTTTATTTCTTTTTCACTTTATATATATAACCATTTTGAACTATTTCCTCTTTTTAACCTTGATGTTCATCTCTTGAATTGTATAGGTCAAACTTTTTCCAAAGGTGTTCTTCAATGTTCTCTACGTATTTCCAAAATAGATGGGTAATGGATATATTATAGGTGTTCAATATAGGTAAAGGTTATTTGGCTAATAAAGAAAAAGGCTTGTATTTTAAAAGCTCAATGGGCTAACTAGTGGAAAATGTTATAGGGAAGGATAAAGGCTCTGGGTTTAACATGGAAGGCCTCTATCATTTCCTAGGTTTCATATAAATTAAGAATGATCACAAACTTAAGAGATATATGGTATAATCTTTTTGTGATTTCTCAATAGTTGACCAATATGAAAAATAATGAGACTAATTAAGAATTAATGTTCAATGAAGAAAATTCTGAATTTATGTATAACCTTAGGATAATAAAGAATGGATTGAAACTCACTTGGGTTATAAGTCTCCATAGATCTTCTTCAGGGTCTCTAAGTTATAATTTTCTCTTCAACTTAAACTATATATAGCTATTTTTTGCAATTAATGTTCTGAGTGTAATTCTTCATGAGATACTTTAGAAAAAGAATATAATAGCAAACTAATTGCATGAAACTATATTAATAAGCTAAAGTTTGTAAGATAGCTGAATATGTAAAAAAAATTAAATTCTTACGCCCATAAAGGACTTATCAAATCTTTTTAATTTTTAAAAATGCAAGAAAAACTTAGAAATCTTGTATCTATACCCCCAAGTTGAGCTAAAAATTGTCCTCAATGTTTTGAAATATAGGACACCTAAATGAGGAATGGCTAATGCAAACTAATGAGACTTTCTAATATATCTTAGTTTGCTTCCTAGTGAGCACTAAGTTTAACATCTTCAACTAGACATAGCCTATAACTAATCTAACCATCTAAACCTAGACCTACCTAGGTCAAGTAATTTTTCTTAGTCCTAATCCTAAGAATGAAGTGGTAAGATTTCTCATGCCACTTTAGAATGTTGCAGTATTCTATATATTACCCCCCTTCGAAATTTTTGGTCATAACAATGTGACACAACAGACCACCACAATTTTTATTTGTGGGGAATCATATTGATGATCCCCATCTTCAAAATTTCATAGTAGTTAATGTAATTCCTCTACCTTATATTTTGAGGTGGTGGTAACATGATGACATCATGTACTACCATGCATTTCATTGAACAATATGGAGATGAATGGTTCTCATTTTTACTAAATTTAGGATAATATTGACCATTATGCTCTGTTCATCTTTTTCCTCCATCTCCCTTACATTGTCCTGAAATTGGGTTATAAACTGACTCTCCATTTCCCTAAAAGGTGGTGTTAAGTGTTCAATTTTGGTCAAAATACCCATAATCAACCATTCAATTAGATCATCTAACCAATCAAATTTGCAATTTTTAGCTTGATTTTGAATTTAGATCCAATTGACCATCTAATCATCAATTTGGCAAAATTAATAGTCAGATGATAACCAGAGCTTATTTGATGCTTAATGTACTAATTAGATGACTCTAATTTGGTCTTTTTGTTTTTCCGATCAACCAAAAGAGGCATGGATGGCTTAGATTGAATTTCAACAGTGCTGATTATCTTAAAGAGCATTGAATGGACTCAATCCCTCACAAAGAAAGATAAGAGGCTTTCTTAAAAGAAAATTGATCTCAATTGGGAATCATGGAGAAGATTTTATCAAAAGGGAAATAACATGGGAATGGAAAGATGCACAATAGAAGTAATCCCATGTTCTAAAGCTATAATTGTAGTGGAGACATGGATTTGGAAAGAGGGGAAGTTTATAAAAGAGGAAGATTCTTTTCTCTCCTCTCTTCAATCTCCCCCTAGGCTGGACTGGAAGCAGCAAACTGTGTTCCCCCCTTCTTGCCATCCTCTATTCTCTCCTTCTCTCCCCACACACTCCTTCTCTTCTCCTCTTCTCTGTCCATATTTCCTCTTCACCATTTTTCTCTCTCCCATGTTCCCACTCCTCCATCTCAGTTCTCTCTTCTTTGCCTCATCATCACTCTCTCTCCTTCTCTCTCTATTGGCTCTCTCTCTCACCTCTGTTTCTTACCCTCTACCTGGATTTCCACCCTAGCCATCTTGTCCACCCGGCACTACACCTTTCTTTGTACCTCTATCTCTCCTGCCTAGCTCCCTCTTCTCCACCTAGTTCTCCCTTCTATTTCTCCATGTCTCTCTATCAGCCTGGCAGAACTATCTAGCCCTCTCTCCCTTCCCTCATTCTCTCTCTCTATCCATTATTTTTCTCGTTCCTTCTTTCTCTCACTTCACTACCTCAATCTCTGATTACCAACATCACTAACCAGTCATCTACCTCCCACCTCCTTCTCTCCTACACTCTCTCTTTCTTGCCATTAAACCAACATAGCCCAGCAGGCTACATTGATCCCCATCTCTCTTTTGTTCTTCCTCTCTCTCATTGTTTCTAATAGCACCGCACCAGCTGCAAACAACTTCTCTTCTTCTCCAATGTTACCACATTAGCTCACCTCTGCTTCAATTCTCAGACCAGCACCCAGTCTCCCTCTCTTTCACCATTCTCTCTCTACCTTAATGTTTCTCTCTATATGCCCAACCAACATCACATATCGACTAACTTGATTGTGCCAAACACCATAATCCCATCTGTCTCACCATCACTCTGTCTCATTTTCTCCCTCACTTACTATTGGTCCTTGTCTCTCTTAATCTCTCTCTCGTTCCTCTATCTAAGCACCCACTAGTTGTGCCCTCTCTTCTCTCCTGCACTTTCTTCCTCCTCTATACTGGCCAACCACTGGCGAGCATGTCACCATCTAGAACTCTCACTGGCATCACCTAAACCAGTTGTGACGCAACCTGGTTAGTCTACCTCTCCCTCTGTTTCTCTTTCATCGCACTAGCGGTACCTTCCTCCCCCTCTTCACCTTTCCTCTCTTCTCCTTCCCCCTATCCTCCTCCTCTTCCCTCCTCCTCCACCTTGCTCGTGGGGTTTCTCTCTTTTTCTATTTGATTATGATTTTTTCTCAAATTCCAATTTTACCCATGCAAGTTTTCTTAAATTCTTAATATGTCCTCTTTTTAATTCCTTTTGTATCCTACTTTTGTTCTAGTTTTAATTTATCCTCATTTAGCTTATCCAGGAACTGTACAATCTAAGCTAGATCAATTAAGGCTTAACCTAATCATTGAAAAGTGATCTAGACCGTCCAAATCCCAAAGTCCTTAATTAGCCCAAATCTTTAAGATTTTTGGGAATTTGAACCATCCAACCATTAGATATTTAATCATGGACATGCTGAAGACATTGATGAGGGCTGATTGACTCCAAGAAAACCAAATTTGAAGAAATTGATAATGATTAAGCTAGGGAAGTAGATTTTTATTGTTATTTGGGTAATTTTCATTCTTCTTGAATTGGAAATTCTGGTACTTTTAGTAGTTGAATGGACTTAAACTTTGATTCCATTTCTAGTAATTTTGGTTATTTCTTTTTAAAATTTGTCAATTATATTTTATTTAAACTCCATATTTTTACACGGAGTCCCCGTGGGAACAACTAGTACTTGCATCAACTATATTATAATAGACAGTGCACTTTTGGTAAAACAATCACCAAGTTTTTAGCATTGTTGCCGGGGACCCGCAATGGAGTTTTAGTAAAATTTAATTAAAAATCCAAAAAATTCAAAAACATAAAATAATTAGAAAATTAAAAAATTAGGAATTACATTGTTTTAGAATTTTAGTCATTTTTAGGTACATTTTCAATTTTTTGTGTGCATAATCACTCTATTTCCTAAATTTGGTAACTTACTACTATTTTTCTATTTCAAGAAAGTGGAAGAAATTGGCAAGTTGATCTTGTAGTGAGGACCATTGTAACTTGCAATTTTTAATTCCAATTTTAAAAGGGTTGTATAAAACAGGGCAAGTGTGGGATAAGGGGCCTACACTTCTTCATCAGAAACCCCACTATAAGTTTCCCTCACTCTTTTTATTTCCTAGATTAGATTTTTATTTAGGGTAATTTTGCATTGTTTGGTACTATAATTGCATATAGAAAGCATCTTTGATAATTCTTGCATTTTTAGGGTTTTGTATTAGTTTATTGATTTTAATTGCATTCTTAGGACACATTAAATGCTTTAAGGTGATTTATATGTTGATTGAACTACCATGGAGTGTAGAAATTAATTAGTAAGGGCACCCGATCCTACAAGATCAAGGGTGGATTTAATCACCACCTCTTGGCCCACTTAGGATAATCACCACAAGCACGCAACCCTACCTTTATAATTAATGTAAAATTAATTAGAAGAGACCTATAAGGCCATCACATCCTTGTAGGACCCTATTAATAGGACACGATCTATTGTCACTCCAGCAGCTTCTGAGCACCATGGTTATAGTGGGTGTCTTAAAATCTAAGTGATTTTTCCACACCTTCTATTGATGTTTGTAGATGTCTATATGCCTCCTTAGATGAGGATTGTATTAACCACCTTGCACAAAACCTAACTAATAAGCAGTAGTTAAATATGAAAGAGAAAGGAGTGTTAAATTAGGCTAATCTAAAAGTTTTATCCACATACAAATTCAAGAAAGTCAAATTATTGTTGCTTATTAGCCTAAGGATTATTTAATTGTGTCCTTTGTTTATGCATCAATCTAAGAAGTTAGGTTGCATCATTTAGGTTAGTTTTCCCAACCAAAAAAAAAAAAGAAAACTAAAAAAGAAAAAGAAAAAAAAGAAAAAAGAAAAAGAGAGATTTGATCATTGATCAAAAGAAAATTTACATCCTAACATTAACAAAGATGAGATTTCCCCATGGAGAAACAATCCCTCATGGACGAGCAATCCTCTCTTTGATGATGATGATCCTCAACCTCTATTTAATGATAATATATATCTATGGAGGAATCAATCTCAACCACATAGAAATAAGAGAAGGGACCAACTTAGAACACTTGAGGATAATTAGAATAACCAAAATTCTCATGGGAAGACACTAAGAAACTATTTACAACTTAATTATACTAGCATACTTTCATGTATACTTTTACCTCCAAATGCTGGTACAATTGAATTAAAGGTGGGAGTGATTCAATTTCTTCTTAGATTTTATGGGTTAGATAGTGAGAGTCCTTACTTGCATTTAAAAGAATTCGATGTAGTTTGCATGACCCAATATACACAAGACATCGAATTAGACATAGTAAGACTTAAACTATTTTCTTTTTCTTTAAAGGAAAAAGCTAAGATGTGGTTTCATTCACTGCCACCAAGTTCTATATGAACATGAGAAGAAATGAAGAGTAAATTTTGAATAAATTCTTTCCTATACATAAGACAAATGCACTCCGCTCAAATATAATGAATTTTATCTAGATGGATAATAAAACTTTCTATCAATGTTGGGAAGGATTTAAGGAATTGTTGTTAACTTGTCCACATCATAGATACAAACTTTGGGATATCATTAGCTTTTTTTATGAAGGACTTGATTTTGATATGTGCCAATTTGTTGAAACAATGTACAATGCAATTTCTTAAATAAACAACCTTAAGAGTAAAAGAGTATTTGGAGAGGCTAGCAGAGAGTGCACAAACCTAGGCTAATTTAGAAAAAGTAGGTTATCCAAATAAGCTTGGGTCCACCACCACAGCCACTAAGGGAGAAATATATGTCACGACTAAAAAAGATGATATGAGAATAGCATCTCTAGATAGAATAGCTATGGGAAAAATTTCCTCTAAGAAAGTCAAGCAGGTGTGTGATATTTGTGAAAGCAATACACACCCCACAGAAGAGTGTCCTATTGCTCCTACATTTTAGGATACGCTCCATGAACAGACATATTCTTACGAGCAACATGTTCCCCTCCATATAATTGCAACTGGAGTAATCATTCTACTGTCAGAAATGAATATAATGCTAATGTCTCACAAAAGGCCCAACACCAACCTTATCACCAAAATGAAGGACCGCTTGCTCCTACACCTTACCTTCCTCCACATAAGAGGAAACTAGAGGATAACTTCCATCAAGTCATGCAATATTAGGAGAAGAAAAGTGCTCAAATTAAAGCCCAATTAAAAGAGAACACAGATTCCATGACTAAATTGAAAGACATGATTTCTGAAATGCTGCAGACCATTGACCAAGAGCAATGTCCTATTCCACCAAATGAAAACCTTAATGATATGGATGTGGTAGGTAAGATTAATTCTTCAGTTACCAATATGGAACAAACAAAGGCAACTACCATTATTCATAGTGATAACATAATTGAGAAATTTGGTCCTAAAAAGGCTGAGATAGTATCGAAACCTGTTAGAAAAAGAGAGAAATTTGTTGATCAGGAAAGTGTCACACCCACTTAGCAATATGACATCCTTGCTCCATTTCAAAACAGGCTACATTGTATTCTAACAATTGTCTTTAGTTTTGAGAAGCAGCTTGAAGATAAATTTATCTTGCCCTATGATAAAATGAAAAATTTTAAATTATAAGATAAATTCATTCACCATTCCATTTCAGAGGTTTGTTCAGCTCATTTTGTATGGGACCTAGGGAAGTTTTAAACTCAGTAAAAATAATTTTCTTTCAAAATTTTTCATCTGTAATAATTATGTACCTTATTTTTTTCTTTCTTCTTCTTTCTTTCTTTTTCTTTTTTAGATTTTTTTTTCTAGATCTCCTTTTTTTTTTTTTTTTGCATTTCTCAATACATTATCATCATCCTAATTTTTAAACATTGAGGACAATGTTTCTGTCAAGTTGGGGGGTGTAGAATTCTAGCAAATTCTAGTTTTTGTTATTTTTTTCTTAATTTAAAAAAATAAAAAGTTTGCTTAGGAAAGAGAGAGAGAATTTTGGAAAATTTTTTAGGTCAATTCCTACACTATGATGAGAATTTAATTTTCTAAAGTGTAATCTAGATAGCTTTGGATTATTAATGAAATTGAACATGATTAATTTATCATTTTACTCATTTTCTAAAATATTCTATGAAAGCAAAGTCTCAAATCACATCTGTACATGTAGTTGCATATAGATAGTCTAGATTCATGAGTTCCTGTAACTTAGAGATCCTAAAGAAAATCAGTGGACACCTATATATATATATATATATATGAGCTTTAGAGCCATTCATTCATTTTCATGGGTTATAAAGGTTCCTAATTTTCTTCAACGTGGTTAAAGAAAATTTGATCCCGTCAACTTTTAAATTTGGCTAATTACCTAAATTATTAGAATATTACCTTTAAAGTTGTAAATTTTTATTGAATCTGATAGATTATAGGAAACTTAGAAAATGATTTAGGTCATCCTTATTGTTAACCTAGTGGCATAAAGCCTACCCAAAAGTATTTTTTACCACTAGTTAGCCAATTTGAGCCTTTTATATAACCCTTTACTTTTCTCACCTAATTTATCCTTTACCCATATTAACCTAGTATAAATTATCCATGACCTATTTTTGTTGAAAAATAAGTTAGAGATGAATGAAGAAATACCTTTTAGTTGCAATGAAAGTAGAAAAGTGAATATCAAGAAAAGAAATATTCTTCAAAGTGATTCAAAAGTAATAAAAGAAGAAGAAGAAGAAGAAGGTTGAAGAATGCAATGAAAAGTGGAAAAAAGAAATATTCACTTCAGCAAAGTAAAGAAGAATTGTCAAATTTAGAAGACCTCTACTATTTTTGAAGAAATTTTGAACACCTTTATAACCTTTCTTTTGTACCACTTCCTAAGCCTATATTTTGTCCTAGTTAAAGACCTATTATTTTAGGATGAATACAGTCTTGATAAGGAAATGAATGGATAGCATTTAAGGAGTAGTAATTCTAAAAGTTCAAAGGTAATGACATCCATTCTAAAGGGATCAAAACTTAAATTCGTTAGTAACTCTTGTTCCTTCATGAATATATGTGAGATAAATTTGTTTTTATTGACTCTGCTCGCATATTCAAAAGAGAGATATAATTTGAACCCTCCATTAGAGAGATTTTATTTCTATGCATATATCATTAGTGAGGATTGAGGTCATAACATATTTTAGATGGAGTTCAAAAAGTTAGAAGTCTACTTAGTGATAAAGATTATACTATATGTAGACTAGACACACACACTCACTCACTTTGAAATGTGAGGTCAAATGGAATGGTTTTAACATATGTGTAGGGTTTTGAATTCTTCATTCATTTTTATTAGTTTTCTAATGTTAATAGATTTATTTAAGATAATTCTCTAAGGAAAAAGTGGAGTTGACTTGAAAATAATTTTTGAAATTTGGTTTTTCACATGTCTTGCTTGGGACAAGCAAAACGCTAGTTGGGGATGTGTTAGGTGTTCAATTTTGGTCAAAATACCCATGACCTAGGATTTAATTAGATCATCTAACCCATCAAATTTACAAATTTTAGCTTGATTTTGAATTTATATCCCATTGACCATCTAATCATTAATTTGTCAAAATTAACGGTTTGATGCATGACACCCTAGTTTTTTCATGAAAATTTTTCACATTTATTTCAAAAGATGGTGTGCCTCTAAAATTTTCAAATACAAAAACAATAAAGATTTTTCTTTGAAATTCATTTTCCCAAAAACCCAAATGTCACCTTTATGCTCACACTATACATACAAACATATATATGTATATATATATAGTTTTCTAGAAGATAGAAATTCATTTCATAAAATAGGATCCATTTAGGGGTTCACTTGTACAGCCCCTATAACATTATATGAAATGTCCAATATCATAATTCAAATGACTAACTACAAAATACAAAAGCTTTAATAAAATGTATACCTGAGTGCAGAAGTATGGTTGGTGGATTCCTCTTCTTGTGTACATCTTCTCCTGTCTATTTGTATCTGAGATATTGCAAACATAAAATATTTAAAATATTTGAGCAAGCTATGCTTGTAGGGGAGTTTAAGAAGCATACTAAATCTTAATATACATTAATTATTTCATAGTAATTAGAATATTTATTTTCATAGCAATTTTATTGAATGAGATTTATTGTATGTTTTAAATTTCAATAATCCATTTATAAACCAAATATCTACATGTTTCATAATCATTAACAATCCATTAATGAATCAATTATTAACATGCTTCATAATTGTTGATATCTACATGTAAGGCATATCATCATGCCATATCATATATGGCATCTCATAATGCCATCATATAAGTACCATGGTGCATCAAATATAAGGACTACTATGCCATAGTCTTAATCCATATAGCGTGCCTGGATAGCTGCATAATAGTCCATTGATACCAACTGTAGAAATAACAAAATCCATGTTTGCATGGGGGGAACCATGGTTGTCACAGTGGTGGCCTTCCCATGATATCCCCACCTGACATTTAGCCTCTCATTGGGCATGGTATCTATCATATAATAAAATTTGGAGAGCATGTGGCCAAACCCTACAACTCTCCTACCATAGCATCCCTAGTCCTATGCCCATCTAAATCAAAACTCTTAGGCCACACGAATGGATGTAAAATAATCATAATAGCAAGCAATTCGCCTATTCATATATTTCATAACAAGAATAACATCTTCACTTATTTGGTGATAACCACCAAGGATGTATCCTATATACCTAGACTCATACATCATCAATACTGACATGGTACCCACGTACCATAAACATATTTTCACAACTCACATACATGATGTACAAGTCATAAGCATCAATTATAACATGCAAAAATTTTAATTAACATTATTTCATCATTTCAATTTAAAGCATGTCGAATATCAACTATACCATTTTAGTTTCATAACATTCATAAGTAGAAATAAGATCATGTTTAGAACATGCATCTGGGGTTTCCAAGAACTAGACTTGAGATGAGCAGAGTAAAAAGGGTTGCCACAGGTGCTTGACCAGAGGAGTGAGGGAGAGAGATGGTGACCCATGTTGGGGAAAGGAGTAAGCTGCCAATGAAAGGCAACCCAGGTGACCGGAGATGGAGTGGACATTTACGTGGTCAACTGGATCAGGTGGCATTAGAGAGAGAAGAATGGATGGTCGGTTTTTTCTACTAGGTTTGCATGAATCTGGGATCGGATTCTTACTTCATATAGTTGCTTTTCTTGATGGAGGAGTTTTCATTCTTTTCTTTTTCTTTGGCCTTTTTCTCATGAAGGCGTTTCCATTGCCATTTGTTGAGGCCACCAGGGAAGGTGCGGGGGTCACTGCTCATTGATTTGACGAAGGAGAGGTTGCACAAAGTGTTTGAGACTGATTGAGACCATTGGTGGAGGAGAAATGAAGGCATGGTGGACAGAGTTTATTAAGGTTTTGCAAGGAGTGAAAAGGGTTTTTGCATTTAGTTGAAGTTGCCGGTGTCAGGTTTCATTGCTGACGAGTTTCTTCATTTGAGAACAGATCATATGATCTGTTTTTGGAAAACCACTAGGGGGATGCCACTATCAAATATGGCCCCTTCTTTTATCATTTTCTTTTCTATTCTTCTTTTCCTTTAACTAATTTATGTTTGTTGTTAATCATGTTGTTTTTCCTCATCATTCCTCCCAACATGCTTTCAAACATAAGGCATGATTCTGACATATGATGTTCTATTAACATTTAATTATCGTTGGACCCATATTTTTGCAAGTGGGGCCCACTGGTACAATTACCAAATTTCCCTTAGTAAGAAAATTTGTGATTATGCATTTGAACTTTGTTTTCAACAATCTTAGTGTCATTGGATTTGTATCAACAAGTGGAATCCAGATTTTATAATTGCAATTTCATGTTCTTAGTTTTTTTTTAAATCTTTCAATTACTAAATTGCCTTTGACTTCAAAGTCCCATAACTTCCTCATTCGAACTCTGTTTTTTTTAATCTTTCAATTAATGTTTTTAGCATTCAATTTTAGTTCCAAATTATTATCCGATTAATAGATATACTTCTTGAAAACTTATAACCTGACTATGGAATAGTAAAATTTTAGGGTTGTTACAATCTTCCCTCAGAGACATTTTGTCCTCGAAATTTTTAGGGTCATTACATTCTTCCCTCCTTAGAGAATTTTGTCTTCAAAATTATTTTCATGACATGTAATTATCATCTCATTGTAAATTTAAAGTCATATAATTACCTTAATAAAACGTCAATCTTCAAAATATAAATGATTTTCAACTTAAACTAGATATTATGTCACTTAATAGCACAACTTTTCTATGTAAGCAATAAGAATCACTTTTGCTGCATACTCTAATAAGAGCCTTTACATGATAATTCATCAAAACAACAAATTTCTAACTAAGTTTTTCATTCATTTCAACTTCCAAAATCCTTTAATTGTAATAATTCATAGAACACATAATCTTTATCTCCAACTCAACGTTTCAATTTTCTTATCCATTAAACTCTTTATACTAACTTTAGATAGTTAATATACACTTCTCAATCAATTATGATTCTTTTTGCATATATTTAACCAATTCTCACCTTATAAAAATGCCAATCTTCTAAATTTCAAGTATCATATTTCTGACGAAATTTCGGCAGAGTCTCCTCTATTTTTTGGAGTTATGCATTTAATGCATGTGATTGCTGTACACCTGATAAACCATTTATCAATACACAATACATTTTTGAGACTCTGTCTCACCACATTCCATCATTCACTATACAGAATTAACCATTCATCCACAAATAATATATATCTCAGAGACTCTGTCCCGTTACACTCTCCACATTACCATAATATAACAAATCCTAATGCTGTGAGAATTACTTACCCATTTCCAAACTTCATGAATAATATCCAAGTTCTTCAATAGTATTGTACCAACCCATTATAAAATCATCAATTGATAAATGTTTAATCACAATCATCATCATCACAACCATATATAATTGAAGATTTTCATATTATCTACAATCTTCTATCAAAATCTTCCTTAAATTGATTCACTTATATATATATGAAAATTCACATTCCCAACTACAAATAAAATATCCAATCACTATAATGAATCTTAATTTAATTCTCTCATCATAGACTTTGCTCACATAGTTTTCCATCACCTCAACATATATTCAGACAAAGGACTCTTTGATTTCTCCAAACAATCATTTAATATAGAATATCAATTCATATCATAACATTTCAATCATAATAATGATTAGACTTTTCACAATCATTCATCCATTCCCACATATGAATCCAAACTAAAGAGATAGTCATATAACTCAAAGAACATAACTGATGTATTCATATTCCATTTCGCTAAAATTCTATATACGACCTTATATTCAAATAATCATTAACATTCATCTTTATCTTAAATATAGATACAAATATACAAGTACCAATACTAGAGATTACGCATATGATTCAAATTATAATAACTGAACTTACACTCTTTCGTGTATTCAGATTCAAAAACAAAAATAACACATTTAGTGTTTCTCAAATGCATATATGAAACCACAAACATCAAATGACCAACTGAAATCGTACTAGCTGTGCAATCACAATCCAATACTTAAATAATTCCATTAAGGACAGCCCCAATGCACGAAGCTCCTGCCTTTGCGGTGTCTAGCGAAAGGCAGACCACAAGGGTCTATAGTAGGCAGCCTTACCTTGCATTTCACAAGAGGCTGATTCCATGCCTTGAACCCGTGACCTCAAGGTCACATGACAACAACTTTTACCATTTCACCAAGACTCACTATCTCAAATAACACCATTGGTGTTCACTAATATCAATTTAGTATCATCTCACTTTACATAATGATGCTAAAAATTTCCATCATTACATACAATACAATTGTTTAGTATGTTCTCCTTTGACATACTATTCAAATGAATTTCCTCACTTCATTTATCAAATAAGGTTTATCTCTCTTAACCTCAGATATATATACAAGCACTCTTCATCATAAGCATCCAAATTCATAGGGTCAATCAATAACTAGCGGAATAACTGAAAGTCCATCATATCGAATAACTGATGGAATGTCTTAATTTCAGACATAGCTCACGTAGCAGTTCTAATTTTTCAACATATATAGTTCAAGAATCTTTCTTGAAATAAGATACAAATATAATTCACTTGTATTCTTAAGGTATACTACCCTTCATAGGTAGTATATGTTCCTCATAAATGAAGGCTACTATCTTTTATATATATGCCACAGATCATTCTTTCTGTATTTGGATATGCATTTATTATTAAAATCATCACTAGTCAACAATCTAGTGATGTCAATTAGAAACATTAATTTCTTATTTAAATGGTAGTTTATTGTAATATAATTTAATCCTTTATGAAGCACGCTTGTGATTAGGTAGTGTTTTTTTTTTTTTCAATACATCTAGGCAACACACACATGAGAATGCAAAGTATAATTTGATTCTATATCATACACACTTGTAATTAGGTAGTTTTTACATTTAGGCAGAACACATGACAATGCAAAGTATAATTTGATTCTTTATCACACACACTTCTAATTAGGTAGTTTTTACTTTTAGGTAGTACACACATGACAATGCAAAGTATAGGGAAATCTTAAATATTCATTGTGCACACTTGTAATTGGGTTTTTTTTTTTTTTTTTTACATTAGGGAGCATACAAATGAGAATTCAAAGTGTAGGGGATTTTAAATCATCATCATGCACGCTTACTTATAACTAAATAGCTTTTTCTTTATGGAGTACACATGTGAAAATGCAAAGGGTTAGGGAAATTGAAGTGAAAAGAGGGAAAAGAAAATTAGTAGTTTCTTATAAGAGAATTTAAAATTTTCATCATGCACACTTCTTGTGATCAAGTAGTTTTTACTTTAAAGAGCACACATATGATAATGCCAAGTGTAGGGGAAAAGTGGATAGGAACTAGGCCAAGGCAAATAAAGATAAGGAAATAGGGAAAAAGATAGAGTATGGTCAAAGAGATATGGAGATGAAATTAGAGAAGGCTACAAGTCTGAGAAAAGCAAGGGTAATGCCATGAGAAATATGAAGAGAAGTGTAAAATGGAGAGAAACAAGAAAGAGTTAGAATTTGAGGATGCATATAATTTCTTACTGATTTTAGTTTATTTTATTTATTAACCATTAACTCCATTTTTCTTCTCAATCATACATCACACATCATTCTTAACAATCATAATTGTCAAAAATACATGTCATCATTCATTGTTCATTCACTTTACAGCTGATATAATGTAAGATTTTACCATATATTGTCTTCTACATATGAAGATTATTTTATCATAACATATCATTTCATCTTTGCGACAATCCACATTGTCTCATAATTTGCAATTCATTTCAATCTTGGTATCATACCCAAGTCTATCATATCACATGAGGATATACTTATCATTCTTGTGATAAGCTTTAATAAACATTTCCTAGAATAAGTCCTTGTGCTAATGACTTATCCATCAATTGGAGTTATCATCTCAACTCCCTTTTTCAACTTTTCACCAATGCATTCATATTTAGCATAATTGTACCTCATCATAAGCATCGTCAAGACCTTATCTCACTTAGGGGTTGGCCATAACATTTTTCACATAATTATTCATAACAAAAGAATACACAGTTCCTTATTTCAGAGTAATGTTAAGGAGTATCACTTATTTCTTGAAAAGATCTGAGATTATGTGTATGTAGTTGCTAATGCTTCATGATTAGCTTTGTCTTGAATTTTTATTTTTTTATTTTTTTTCAATTTTAGAAGTCATCTCATACTCTACTATTGTAGTAATTTTCTTTTCAATAACTTAAATTTTTAGACTAGGATATAATTCTTTCAAACATCATTCCATTACCTGTTTATATGAAACTGATTCTCATATTCTATCCTGATGACATTTCTTACTGTAAACCAATAATTTCCCTTCTATCTCATTACTTATTCATGAGAAAGAAAGTACTCATTATTTCATTGTAATCTTTCCAAGCAGTATTGTCTCTACAGATACCTTTGCTTGTTATTTCTAACATACCATTTCTAGTATATGGTAGTTCTAGCTTTCATTTCAGTGGAAGTTTGCAATTCTTCTAAGTTTTCTCCTCTTGAACCTATCATTCCTCAATTGTTCCTATTTCTCCTCTTTAATTTACTATTCTTTAGTCATCACTATTTCACACTTTTCTATACAAACCAAGACCACATTCAATACCTTCTATATAAGCTTTCCTAGCTTATCTTTTATCTCTTTTCAAACTTTCTACTTTTAAACTTGGCATATGTGAACAATAAGTATTTACCTATGTTGGGTATTCGATCCTTGAACATTGATACTAGGCATAATTTCTATTTAAACCAGAGTAGGAGCATTTTGCACTATTATAAGTTATGGTATTTGAGTACCTTATAGATAAAAAGTATATTCTATCACACACACTAAACTATCTCTACTACTTTATTGTCAATAGTCGAATCACTAATTTCTCAAATCATTATCCTCATTGTCATACTAAGGACATCTCATCATCATTTATTATTCCTTTGTACTCTAAGTATACTAACTTACTCTTTCTAATACTAAACTAATTCCATCACAATACTACATCAACTCACTAGATCCTAACCTATACTTGAATTGAAATATTTTTATTGGACATGAAGGGCAACAAGTGACTAGATGAAGTACTTTGATACCAACTGTGACAACCCAGGTTTTTGATGAAATTTTTTTATGTTTATTTCAAAAGATGGCGCGTGCGCCTCTAAAATTTTAAAATACAAAAATAGCGAAAGATTTTTCTTTGAAATTTATTTTTTCAAAAACCCAAATGTCACCTTTATGATCACACTATACATACATATATATTGTTTTCTAAAAGATAGAAATTCATTTTTTTAAATAGGACCCATCCCGTGGTTCACTTGTATAGCCCCTATAACATTATATTAAATGTCTAATGTCACAATTCAAATGACTAACTACACAATACAAAAGCTTTAATAAAATGTATATCTAAGCGGAGAAGTATGGTTGTCGGATTCCTCTTCTTGTGTACATCTTCTCCTATCTATCTGTATTTGAGATATTGTAAACATAAAACATTTACAATATCTGAGCATGCTATGCTTGTAGGGGAGTTTAAGAAGCATACTAAATCTTAATATACATTAATTATTTCATAGTAATTAGAATATTTATTTTCATAGCAATTTTATTGAATGAGATTTATTGTATGTTTTAAATTTCAATAATCCATTTATAAACCAAATATCTACATGTTTCATAATCATTAACAATCCATTAATGAATCAATTATTAACATGCTTCATAATTGTTGATATCTACATGTTTCATAATTATAAGTAATCCATTGATTTATCAAACATCTTTAATTATTATTTGTTATCTAAATAAATTAATTCAATTCCATGAACCATACTTTGCATAAGAGTTCTACCCATATGAAACTTATGTGAAACTACACCCTCAATCATACACATATAGCTTATGTACACATATATGGAAATTGTTAAAAGATATACAAAATTATGAATATAATCAGTAAGTCTCCTAATCTAAAATCCCAGACTATACTGGGTTTTAGAATCATACCCCTCATCATGTGTGGTTTATAATCATCCAGCCTCTATTGGTATAGCAGTATAATCCTCATGCCCTTCACTATACAGGGTCTACAATCTTCCAACCACCACTGGGAAAACAATATAAGGCATATCATCATGCCATAGCATATAAGGCATCTCATAATGCCATCATATAAGCACCATAGTGCATCAAATATAAGGGCTACTATGCCGCAGTCTAAATCTATATAGCGCTTGGATAACTATATAATAATCCACTGATACCAACTATGGAAATAACAAAATTCATGTTTGCATAGGGGGAACCATGGTTGTCATAGTGGCGGCCTTCCCATGATTGCCCCAGCCGACGTCTAACCTCTCATTGGGCACAGTATCCATCATATAATAAATTTCAGAGAGCGGGTGGCCAAACCCTACAACTCTTCTAGCATAGCATCCCCAAGCCTATGCTTGTTTGAATCAAAACTCTTAGGCCACCACTCCTAGATGTTAAATAATCATAATAGTAGGCAATTTGCCGGTTCATATATTTCATAACAAGAATAACATCCTCACTTATTTGGTGATAACCCACCAAGGATGTATCTTATAAACCTAGACTCATACATCATCAATATTGACATGGTACCCATGTACCATAAACATAATTTCACAATTCACATACATGATCTACAATTCACAAGCATCAATTACAACATGCAATTCTTTTAATTAACATTATTTCACCATTTCAATTTAAAGCATGTCGAATATCAATTATACCATTTTAGTTTCATAACATCCATAAGCATAAATAAGATCATGTTTAGAATATGCATCTTATTATTTAGACATGCTGTCTTAAATTTCCCTCTACCTCGTGTGACGCTTTCATTGGATTCTACTAGCTTTAATCACCCTCTTCTTCACGACCCACCATGAACTTCAATATTACTCAAGTAATTCAATTGAGTTAGAGTGCACACAACTGGTATAACAATGGAAAGAACAAAACATGTTTTAGGATAAGCAACTTGCCTTATTCCCTCTATTGCAAGGTTTATGGCAATACCAATGACTTTTATGCTAACAACCATTAGTGAATCCATCAACAAACCAATGTCCAAGTAAACTAATATGTGTTTGACCATAATAAGGTTCAAAGTGCAAAACCATAGCCAAGACCATTGATAATGAAGCTACTGCATAAAACATAATTTTGGGTAGAGTGGTCAGAGTCCAAGTCAATTTCTCCTTCTAATTCCAGATCTTATACATACAATTCTAAAAACTAGAATTTTGTGGAACTAAAGAATTCTAAATTTTACACCTATAGTTCTGGGGATTGGAATTCAAAGGAACTCGCAAATTCCAGCTTTTACACATATAGTTTTGGGGATTTGAATTCTGAGGAACTCGCAAATTCCAACTTTTACACATACAGTTCTGGGGATTGGAATTCAGAGGAACTCGCAAATTTCAACTTTTACACATATAGTTCTGAGGACTAGAATTCTAAGGAACTTGTGAATTCCAACTTTGCATATACAGTTTTGAGGACTGGAATTCTAAGGAACTCATGAATTCTAGTCATCTTCTCCCTTGCCCACTCGGCCAAAACCCCAGACCTAAATGCCTATACACAAATTGAGGTCAAAATGAATATGGGTTTCTAGGAATGGTGGAGATTGGAGAAAGGGTTTACCTAGAATAAGGTTTGTGCACAAGTGGGGGGAGAGAAGAAGAGGGGTTTTTTAGCCCAGAGATGGAGAGAACATTTGAGTGGTTGACTGAATCAGGCTGCATCGACGAGAAAAGAACGAATGGTCAGTTTTTCCTACTAAGTTTACACGAATCTGGGATTAGATTCTTGCTTCATACAGTTGCTTTTATTGATGGAGGAGTTTTCGTTCTTTTTTTTTTTTAGGCCACTGAGGAAGGTGCGGTGGTCATCGCTCATTGATCGGACGAAGGAGAGGTTGCACAGAGGGTTTGGGACTAATCGAGACCGTTGGTGGAAGAGAAATCATGGCATGGTGGAAGGAGTTTGTTAGGGTTTTACAAGGAGTGAAAAGGGCTTTTGCATTCAATTGAAGTTGCCAATGTTAGGTTTCACAGCTGCTGGGTTTCTTCGTTTGAGAATAGTTCATATGATCTTTTTTTGGAAAACCACTAGGCGTGCTACTATCAAATATGACCCCTCCTTTTATTATTTTCTTTTCTATTCTTCTTTTCCTTTAATTAATTTATGTTTATTGTTAATCATGATGTTTTTCCTCATCATTCCTCCCAACATGCTTTCAAACATAAGGCATGATTCCCACATGTGATGCTTTACTGACATCTAATTATCATCAGACCCATATTTCTACGAGTGAGGCCCAATGGTACAGTTACTAAATTACCCTTCGTAAGAAAATTCACAATTATATGTCCGAACTTTGTTTTCTACAATCCTAGTGTCATTGGATTCGTATCAATGAGTAGAATATAAATTTTATAATTTCAATTTCATGTTCTTAGTTTTTTTTTTTTTTTTTTTTATCTTTTAATTATCGTATTGCCTACGACTTCGAAGTCCCACAACTTACTCATTTGGACTCTGTGTTTAGTGTTCTCTGGCTCATTGGATTCCATTTTCTGAGTACTAACTAATGGTGTTAGTTTTAGTTCCAAATTATTATCCTATTAATAGATATAATTCTTGATAACTTATAATGTGATCATGGAATAGTAAAATTTTAGGGTTGTTATAATCTTCCCTCAGAGAAATTTCTTCCTTGAAATTTTTAGGGTCATTACATCTTCCCTCCTTAGAGAATCTTGTCTTCTAAATGCTTTTCATGATATCTCTCCATCAACTCTAATAATATTCTCATCTCATTGAAAATTTAAAGTCATACAATTATATCAATAAAACATCAATCTTCAAAATATAAATGATTTTCAACTTAAACTAGATATTATGTCACTTAATAGCATAGCTTTTCTAGGTAAGCAATAAGAATCACTTTCATTGCGTACTCTGATAACAGCCTTTACTTGATAATTCATCCAAACAATAAATTTCCAATTAGGTTTCTCTTTCGTTTCAACTTCTAAAATCCTTTGATTGTAATAATTCCTAGAACACATAATCATTATCTCCAACTCAACCTTTCAATTTTCATATCCATATAACTCTTTATACTAACTTTAGATAATAAATATAAACTTCTCACTCAATTATGATCCTTTTTGCATATATTTAACCAATTCTAACCTTATAAAAATGCCCATCTTCTAAATTTCAAGCATCATTTCGGCAGAGTCTCCTCTATTTTTCGGATTTACACATTTAACACATGCGATTGCAGTACACATGATAAACCATTTATAGATACATAATACATTTTTAAGACTCTGTCTCACCACATTCCATCATTCACTATACAGAATTAACCATTCATCCACAAATAATATATATCTTAGAGACTCTGTCTCGTTACACTCTCCACATTACCATAATATAATAAATCTTAATGCTGTGAGAATTACTTACCTATTTCCACAACTTCATGAACAATATCAAAGTTCTTCAATAGTATTGTACCAACCCATTATAAAATCATCAATTGATAAATGTTTAATCACAATCAGCATCATCATCACAGCCATATATAATTGAAGATTTTCATATTATCCACAATCTTCTATCAAAATCTTCCTTAAATTGCAGTCATTTATATATATGAAAATTCACATTCCCAACTACAAATAAAAAATCCAATCACTATAATGAATCTTAATTTAATTCTCTCGTCATAGACTTTGCTCAATAGTTTTCCATCAACTCTTCATATATTCAGACAAATGACTCTTTCATTTCTCCAAACAATCATTTAATATAGAATATCAATTCATATCATAACATTTCAATCATGATAATGAATAGACTCTTCACAATCATTCATCCATTTCCACATATGAATCCAAACTAAAGAGATAGTCATTTAAATAAAAGAACATACCTGATGCGTTCATATTCCATTTCACTAAAATCCTATATACGACCTTACATTCAAATAATCATAAACATTCATCTTTAACTTAAATATAGATACAAATATAATAATTGAACTTACACCCTTTGGTGCATTCAGGTTCAAGAATAGAAATAATACATTCAGTGTTTCTCAAATGCATATATGAAACCACTAACATCAAATGAACAACTGAAATTGCTCTAGCTGTGCAATCACAATCAAATACTTAAATAGTGCCATTAAGGATAGCCCCGATGCATGAAGCTCCTGGCTTTGTAGTGTCTAGGGAAAGGTAGACCACAAGGGTCTATAGTAGGCAACCTTACCTTGCATTTCCCAAGAGGCTAATTCCATGCCTTGAACCCATCACCACAAGGTCACATGACAACAACTTTTACCATTTCACCAGGACTGACTATCTCAAATAACACCATTAGTGTTCATTGATATCAATATAGTATCATCTCACTTTACATAATGATACTAAAAGATTTCCATCTTTACATACAATACAATTGTTTAGTATGTTCTCCTTTGACATACTATTCTAATGAATTTCCTTACTTCATTTATCAAATAAGGTTTATCTCTCTTAACCTCAAATATATGTATAAACACGCACTCTTCATCATAAGAGTCCAAATTCATAGGGTCGATCAATAGCTAGCGGAATAACTGAAAGTTCATCATATCAAATAACTAATGGAATGTCTTAATTTTAGACACAACTCACATATCAGTTCTCATAGTTCAACATATATAGGTCGAGAATCTTTCTCGAAATAAGGTACAAATATAATTAACTTGTTTTCTTAAGGTATATTACCCTTCATAGGTAGTATCTGTTCCTCATAAATCAAGACTGTTATCTTTTTTATATATGCCACAGATCATTCTTTCTATATTGGGATATGCATTTATGACCAAAACCATCGATAGTCAACAATCTAGTGATGTCAATTACAAACATTAATTTCTTATTTAAAAGGTGGTTTATTGTAATATAATTTAATACTTTATCAAGTACGCTTACTTGTCATTAGTTCCTTTTTTTTTCTTTTTTCTTTTTTTTTTACATTTAGGCAATACACACATGAGAATGCAAAGTATAATTTGATTCTTTATTATACACACTTGTAAGTAGGTAGTTTTTATATTTAGACAGTACAGACATGACAATGCAAAGTATAGGGAAATCTTAAATATTCATTATGCACACTTGTAACTGAGTAATTTTTTATTTTATTTTTTACTTTAAGGGATATACATATGAGAATGCAAAGTGTAGGGGATTTTAAATTGTGATCATGCACACTTATAACTAAATAACTTTTACATTATGGAGTACACATGTGAAAATGCAAAGAGTAAGGGAAACTGAAGTGACAAGAGGGAAAGGAAAATCAGTAGTTTCTTATATGAGAATTTAAAATTTTCATCATACACACTTCCTATGATCAAGTAGTTTTTACTTTAAAGAGCACACATATGATAATGTCAAGTGTAGGGGAAAAGTGGATAGGAAATAGGGCAAGGCAAATAAAAATAAGGAAATGGGGAAAAAGATAGAGTATGGTCAAAGACATATGGAGATGAAATGAGAGAAGGCTACAAGTCTAAGAAAAGCGAGGGTAATGCCATGAGAAATGTAAAGAGAAGTGTAAAATGGAGAGAAATAAGAAAGAGCTAGAATTTAAGGATGCATATGATTTCTTATTGATATTAGTTTATTTTATTTGCTAACCATTAACTCCATTTTTCTTCTCAATCATACATCACACATCATTCATAACAATCATAATTGTAAAAAATACATGTCGTCATTCATCATTCATTCGCTTTACAGCTGATATAATGTAAGATTTTACCATATATTGTCTTCTACATATGAAGACTATTTCATCATAACACATCATTTCATCTTTGTGACCTTCCACATTGTCTCATAATTTGCAATTCATTGCAATCTTGGTATCATACCCAAGTCTATTGTATCACATGAGGATATACTTATCATTCTTGTGATAAGCCCTAATAAACATATCCTAGAATAAGTCCTTGTGCTAATGACTTATCCATCAATTGGAGTTACCATCTCAACTCCCTTTTTCAACTTTTCACCAATAAATTCATATTTAGCATAATTATACCTCATGATTAGCTTTGCCTGGATTTTTTTTTTTTTCAATTTTAGAAGTCATCTCATGCTCTACTATTGTAGTAAGTTTCTTTTCAATAACTTAAAATTTCAAATTAGGATATAATTCTTTCAAACATCATTCCATTATCTATTTATATGAAACTAATTCTCATATTCTATCCTGATGACATTTCTTACTGTAAACCAATAATTTCCCTTCAATCTCATTACTTATACATGAGAAAGAAAGTGCACATTATTTCATTGTATTCTTTCCAAGTAGTATTGTCTCTACGGATACCTTTTCTTTGTTATTTCTAACATACCATTTCTAGTATATGGTAGTTCTAGCTTCCATTTCAATGGAAGTTTGCAATTCTTCTAAGTTTTCTCCTCTTGAACCTATCATTCCTCTATTGTTCCTATTTCTCCTCTTTAATTTACTATTCTGTAGTCATCACTATTTCACACTTTTCTATACAAACCAAGCCCACATTCAATACCTTCTATATAATCATTTCTAGCCTAATGTTTGCCTCTTTTCAAACTTTCTACTCTTACAATTGGTATATGTGAACAATAAGTATTCACCTATGTTGGGTATTCTATCCTTGAACATTGATACTAGGCATAATTTCTATTTAAACTTGAGTAGGAGCATTTTGCACTACTATAAGTTATGGTATTTGGGAACCTTATAGATAAAAAGGATATCCTATCATACTCACTTAACTATCTCTACTACTTTATTCTCTTGTTCACTATTCTCACTAATTTCTCAAATCATTATCCTAGTTGTAATACTAAGGACATCTCCTCATGGTTTACTATTCCTTTGTACTCTAAGTATACTAACTTACTCTTTCTATACTCAACTAATTCCATCATAAAACTACATCAAGTCACTAGATCCTAACCTATATTTGAATTGTAATCTTTTTATGGGACATAAAGAGAGCAAGTGACTGGATGAAGTACTTTGATACCAACTATGACAACCTGGGTTTTTTATGAAAATTTTTTGCGTTTATTTCAGAAGAGGAGGCACCTCTCAATTTTTGAAATACAAAAATAGGGAAAGATTTTTCTTTGAAATTCATTTTCCCAAAAGCCCAAATTTCACCTTTATGTTCACACTGTACACACCCACACCCACACACATATATATGTGTATATTGTTTTCTAGAAGATAGAAATTCATTTCTTAAAATAGGACCCATCCAGTGGTTCACTTGTAAAGCCCCTACAACATTATATTAAATGTCCAATATCACAATTCAAATGACTAATTACATAATACAAAAAGCTTTAATAAAATGTATACTTGAGCGTAAAAGTATGGT
Source organism: Warburgia ugandensis (assembly GCA_035236585.1). Classification (NCBI taxonomy): domain Eukaryota; kingdom Viridiplantae; phylum Streptophyta; class Magnoliopsida; order Canellales; family Canellaceae; genus Warburgia; species Warburgia ugandensis. Next base: position 53,214,262 of record CP141133.1, on the reverse strand, counting down.
TGCTGAATTCCTTTCTTGTGTACATCTTCTCTTGTCTATCTGTATCTAAGATATTGGAAACATAAACCATTTACAATATCTTAGCAAGCTATGCTTAGTAGGGGAGTTTAGGAAGCATACTAAGTCTTAAGATACATTAATTATTTCATAGTAATTAGAGTATTATTTTCATAGAAATTTCATTGAATGGGATTTACTATATGTTTCACATTTCAATAATCCATTTATAAACCAAATATCTACATGTTTCATAATCATTAACAATCCATTGATGAATCAATTATTAACATGCTTCATAATTGTCGATATCTACATGTTTTATAATTATAAGTAATCTATTGATTTATGAAACATCTTTAAGTATTATTTGTTATCTAAATAAATTAATCCAATTCCATGAACCATGCTCTACATAAAAGTTCTACCCATTCATATACCCATATGAAACTTATATGAAACTATGCTCTCAATCATATACATATAGCATACGTACACATATATGGAAATTGTTAAAAGACATACAAAATTATGAATATAATCAATAAGTCTCCTAAGCTATATCCCTAGACTATACTGAGTTTTAGAATCATACCCCTCATCATGTGGGAATCATAATCATCTAGCCTTTGTTCATATATCAGTATAATCGTCATGCCCCTCACTATACGGGGTCAACAATCTTCCAGCCATCACTGGGAAAACAATATAAGGCATATCATCATGCCATATCATATAAGGCATTTCATAATGCTACTATATAAGCACCATAGTACATCAAATATAAGGACTACTATGCCACAGTCTAAATCCGTACAGTGCACCGAGATAACTGCATAATAATCCACTGATACCAATTGTGGAAATAACAAAATCCATGTTTGCATGGGGGGAACCATGGTTGTCACAGTGGCGGCCTTCCCATGATTGCCCCACCTAATGTTTAGCCTCTCATTGGGCATGGTATCCATCATATAATAAATTTTGGAGAGCGTGTGGCCAAACCCTACAACTCTCTTAGCATAGCATCCCCAGACCTTCACCTATCTAAATCAAAACTCTTAGGCCACCATGCCTAGATGTAAAATAATCATAATAGTAGGAAATTAGCCTATTCATATATTTCAAAACAAGAATAACATCCTCACTTATTTGGTGATAACCCACTAAGGATGTATCTTATAAACCTAGACTCATACATCATCAATACTGACATGGTACGCATGTACCATAAACATAATTTCACAATTCACATACATGATGTACAAGTCACAAGCATCAATTATAACATTCAATTCTTTTAATTAACATTATTTCATCATTTCAATTTAAAGCATGTCGAATATCAATTATAGCATTTTAGTTTCCTGACATCCATAAGCATAAATAAGATCATGTTTAGAATATGCATCTTATTATTTAAACATGCTGTCTTAAATTTCCCTCTACCTCGTGTGACGCTTTCAACGGATTCCACTAGCTTTAATCACCCTCTTCTTCATGACCCACCATACGCTTCAATATTATTTTGGTAATTCAATTGAGTTAGTGCACACAACTGCTATAGCAACAAAAAGAACAAAATATGTTTTAGAATAAGCAACTTGCCTTATTCCCTCTATTGCTGGTTTTATGGCAATACCAATGGCTTTTATGCTGACAACTGTTAGTGAATCTATCAATGAACCAATGTTCAAGTAAACTAACATGTGTCTAACCATAACTAGGTTTGAAGTGTAGAACCATTGCCAAGACCATTAATAATGAAACTACTGCATAAAATGTAATTTTGGGTAGAGTGGTCAAAGTCCAAGTCAATTTCTCCTTCTAATTCTAGATCTTATACGTACAATTCTGGAGACTGGAATTTTGTGGAACTAGAGAATTCCAAAATTTGCACCTACAGTTCTAAGGATTGGAGTTCTTAGGAACTCGTGAATTCCAACTTTTACACGTAAAGTTCTAGGGACTAGAACTTCGAGGAACTCGCAAATTCCAACTTTTACATGCAGCTTTGGGTACTGGAATTCTGAGAAACTCGTGAATTCTAACTTTTACACATACAGTTCTGAGGACTGGACGTCTGAGGATCTTGAAAATTTCAACCTTACACATAGTTTTGAGGATTGGAATTCCAAGGAACTCACGAATTCTAGTCATCTTCTCCCTTACCTACTCTGCCAAAAACCCAGACCTAAATGCCTATACACAAATAAAGGTCAAAATGAAGATGGGTTTCTGGGAATGGTGGAGATCAGAGAAATGGTTTATCCAGAATAAGGGTTGTGTGCTAGTGGGGGGAGAGAAGAAGAGGGGGTTTTAGGCTCGCAGGTAGCCAGTGGCCTTGGATCGATTGCCACCTAGGGTTGCTAAGAGCCAAACCCGAGAGGAACAAAGGAAAAAGGGTTCCCACTAGTGTCTAACCAGAGGAGTGAGGGAGAGAGATGGTGACCCATGTTGGGGAAAGGAGTAAGCTATCGGTGAAAGACAGCCCAGGCAACCGGAGGTGGAGAGGAGAAAAAATGGTCAGTTTTTCTTGTTAGGTTTGCACGAATCTAGGATTGAATTGATGGAGGAGATTTCATTCTTTTTCTTCTTCTTTTTTGGCCTTTTTCTCATGAAGGCATGGTGGATAGAGTTTGTTGCAAGGAGTGAAAAGGGCTTTTGAATTCAATTGAAGTTGCTGGTGTCGGGTTTCACACCTGCTGGCTTTCTTCATTTGAGAACAGATCATACGATTTGATTTTGGAAAACCACTAAGGGGGGTGCCATTATCAAATATGGCCCCTCCTTTTATTATTTTCTTTTTTATACTTCTTTTCCTTTAATTAATTTATGTTTGTTGTTAATCATGATGTTTTTCCTTATCATTCCTCCCAACATGCTTTCAAACATAAGTCATGATTCTTACATGTGATGTTTTACTAACATCTAATTATCATTGGACCCATATTTCTACAAGTGGGGTCTACTGGTACAATTACCAAATTACCCTTCATAAGAAAATTCACAATTATATGTTCAAACTCTATTTTCAGCAATCTTAGTGTTGTTGGATTCGTATCAATGAGTAGAATCCTGATTTTATAATTTAAATTTTGTGTTCTTAGTTTTTTTTTTAATCTTTTAATTATCGTATTGCCTATGGCTTTGAAGTCTCATAACTTCCTCATTCGGACTCTGTTTTTAGCGTTATTTGGCTCGTTGGATTCCTTTTTTTGAGTTCCAAATCATTATCCTATTAATAGATATACTTCTTGAAATCTCATAACCTGATCATGGAATAGTAAAATTTTAGGGTTGTTACAAGATGATCATTAGATCTTATTTGAGGTTTAATGTATGGTTTAGATGACTCCAATTTGGTATTTTGTTTTGTGGATCAAGCAAAAGAGGCATGGATGGCTCAGATCAAATTTCACTGGTACCAATATCTTAAAGAGCATTGAATGGTCCAGATCACTCACAAAAAAAGACAGGATAGTTTCCTAAAAAAAAGTTGATCTCAATTAGGAATCATGGAGAAGATTTTATCAAAAGTGAAATAACATCAAAATGGAAAGATGCACAATAGAAGTAAACCCATATTGGAAAGTCCTAACCATAGTGGAGACGTTTGGAGAGAGGGGAAGTTTATATAAGAGGAAGATTCTTTTCTCTCCTCTCTTCAATCTCCCCCTTGGCTCAGATGGAAGTAGGAAACTGCATTCCTCCCTTCTTATTGTTCTCTCTTCTTCCTTCTTCTCTCCTTCTCTCCCCACTCTCTCCTCCCCATATGCTCCTTCTCTTCTCTTCTCCTCTTCTCTGTCCATCTTTCCTCTTCACCTTTTCTCTCTCTCCCACATTCCCTCTCCTCTATCTCAGTTCTCTCTTCTCTACCTCATCGTCACTCTCTCTCCTTCTCCCTCTCTCACATATGTTTCTTACCCTTTGCCTTGATTACCACCCCAGCCATCTTCTCCACCCAGCACTGCTCCTTTCTCTCTCCTATATCTCCCCTGCCTAGCTCCCTCTTCTCCCCTCTATTTCTCCCCATCTCTCTGTCAGCCTGTCAGAACTGTCGAGCCGTCTCTCCCTTCCCTCATTCTCTTTCTCTTTCCCTTATTTTTCTTGTTCCTTCTTTCTCTTCCTTCACTACCTCAGTCTCTAATCACCGACATCACTGACCAATAATCTACCTCCCACCTTCTCTCCTACACTCTCTTTCTTAGCATTCCATTGACGCAGTCCAATAGGCCGCATCGATCCCCATCTCTCTTTCATTCTTCCTCTCTCTCATCATTTCCAATGGCACTGCACCTGGTCTGGCAATCAACTTATCTTTGAATCCAATGGCACCACACCAGTTCACCTTTGATTCAATTCCCAAACCAGTACCTGATCTCCCTCTCTTTCACTATTCTCTCATTGCCTCACTGGCTTCTCCACCTTACTCATCAAATTTCCCCATTTCTCTAATTAATTCTAATTTTTGTTCAAATTCCAATTTTACCCATGCTAGTTTTCTTAAATTCTTAATATTTCCTCTTTTTAATTCCTTTTGTATCTTGCTTCTATTCTAGTTTTAATTTATCTTCATGTAGCTTATCGAAGAACTGTACAATCCAAGCCAAATCAATTAAGGCTTAACCTGATCAATGAAAAGTGATCTAGACTATCTAAATCCTAAAATCATTATTTAGCTAATATCTTTAAGATTTTTGCTGAAGGTTGATCGACTCCAAGAAGACTAGATTTGAAGAAATTTATAGTGATTAAGCTAGGGAAGTATATTTTTCTTATTATTTGGTTAATTTTCATTCTTCTTGAATTAGAAATTCTATTATTTTTAGCATTTGAATAGATCTGAACTTTGACCCATATCCAATAATTTTTGTTATTTCTTTTTAATTTTTTCAATTATATTTTTTTTAAACTCCACATTTTTAAGTGGAGTATGTGTGGGATCAAACCGAACTTGCATCAACTATACTACAATAGCCTGTGCACTTGCGATAAAACAATCAATAGGTGGTTCTAGTATTACTGAAGGTATGGACATAGTTAGGCTTAAACCCTTAGTATATTCTAATGTGTACCATAGAGTTGGTTGACATAGGGCCAGTACATTAATTGACTCTTTATCTTCCTGTTTAGTTGGCACAGGTAAGGATTCAAATGGACCTAGATTGTTATCTAGTGTTTGTTCAAATAAGATTTGTAGATCCCAATTAGGTATGTCTTCAACATTGCAATGTTTAGTTTGACTTTCAGGATATGTAGGGGGTCTTACTTTAGGTTGCCATTGAGAAGTGTCCATTAATGGTGCAATATTTAATAAATCATTTACTTGATCAATGGATGTGTCTTCATCAAATTCACAAAAATGAATGAGACATAACTTGAGTGGATCTAGAGTGGTGGAGGATTGTAAGGATGGTTGTTGACTTTGTCGCTCATAATGATCATAAGATATGTCCATGCTAGTATATGTACTATGGTAAAGGATGGTGAAAAACTTTGGGGCTCAAGAGATTCATAGGAAATTTCCAACCTATCATCACTATCAATGGGTAGGGACATTTGAAAACTCTATAGCTTAAAAGGATCACAAGATAAGCCAATCCTATTGTCAGTAATTAGTGACACTTCAATTATTCCCAATTGACTCAAATTCCTTAACCCTTACCATAAATGAAGCATGGAATTGACCCCTCACTTCATGACATTGTTTAGTTGATTCCATGTATAACTTAAAGGTCTCTTCTAATACTTGTTCCCTTTATGTTGGAGGCAGTGACTCGAAAGGCTGCTAGTATTGTGGCATGGGAGTACTAAGAAATGATTGATCAATTTAGAAACATGATAGTTGTCCCTAATATTTATGATAGTCATGGTAAGGTTGATTAAGGTGGGACCATGATGGTTCATCTTAGTACTCGAAAGGCTGCTAGTATTGTGGCATGGGAGTACTAAGAAATGATTGATCAATTTAGAAACATGATAGTTATCCCTAATATTTATGATAGTCATGGTAAGGTTGATTAAGGTGGGACCATGATGGTTCATCTTAGTACTCATAATCCTAAGACATTGGTTGATCATTATGCCTAGCCCATCAATTATAGTCTTGGTAACTTGTCTCAGGATAATAATTACTAGGGTGTGTGAATGCAATAGCGCATCCACTGGAGCCTAATAGTATTCATTATAGTTGAAACTCGATGGCCATGAAGAAGGGGGATATCTTGGGTCAGAATAGTACAATCATTATTGTACTGAGGGTGGTGATATGACTCAATATTACAATTCATGTACTGAGGTTGTTGATATAACTCAGTACAGGAATTATCTTATTGAGATTATTGATATGCCTTAGTATTTTGCTTAAGGAACCTTTCCATTTGACTATCCATTTTGTCCATACCAATCATTATCTTATCCCACTTACCAATTATCTTATCCAATTGATTATTAATTTAATTAGATAGGTCAAGAGTATATCTTGCCTTAGTCTCATACCTATCCTCATGTTATAATGGCTTAGGAGAAAAATAGTAGCACAATGGTTTTTGATAGGCCATTCTACTAAGCTTTATATACAATGAAGCAAATTGTTATATACAATGAAAGAGTACTCTCTTTTTCAAATTCTTTTTTTATGAAAAACACTAACATTATGAAACCTAAATGCTAGTCCTAAGCTAAATGATGCATAATCAAATCCTAATATTCACTAATCGAGCAGTGTATTGATTATCTTTTCTTATTGCATGGGTTTTAGTTTCATTGACCAAAATCTAAATGGCTCCTTCTTTTATCCAGATTTAATTATTGCTTATCAGTTGGGTTCTGCTCTAAAGGGGTTAATACAACCCCCATGTCAGTAGGCATTTAGACCTTAATTGATGACAATAGAAGGTGTAAAAAAATTACTTGGATTTTAAGATGCCCACTCTAACCACAATGCTCAAAAGCCACTGAAGTGATAATAGATTGCTTCCTTCCAAAAGGAATCCTATGAGCTTGATACCCTAAGTCTCTTCCTACTTGATTTTCATTAACATTCAAGGGTTGTGATCATGATATACAAGGATGTTGATTGATTCCTAAGTAGGCCAAGAAGTTGGTGATGAAATCCAGTACTTATCTTATTCCTATGGGGCCCTTACTTTCATTAGGTTCCATTCCACCATAAGGCTATAAAAATGCAATGCAAAACAAAAAAATAAACTAATGCCTACCTATATGCTACTTAACAAAGGGTCAGGCACCTTAACAAATGGGACATTATAATCATGCAACCCATGCTTTAGTTATAGTTGAGCTTAGGCTAATTTTTGTTAAATAGATAATTGATCTAATGAAACAATCCTAAGTATTATGCAACAGTTATAAATATATTACCCTAGTTTATATGAAGTATACTACCATCCAAATGCAAAATTACCCTAAATGCAATTTATACTAAAAATTAAAATTTGAATGAGAATTTCTCATAATGAGGAGTCCAATGATGATCAAGTGTGGGCTACCATATCCCACACTTCCCCTGTATTATTACAAATCATTCAAAAATTAAATTAAATTATAATTATAATTATAATGGGCCTCACTACAATTTCCCTTAGATACTAATCTAGGAAAGTAATGAAAACATAATCTACATTGATGAAGCCATGGCCCATATGATCACTGCCACTCCTTTCTAGATTTCCATCCCACAAAAATCAAACAAATTGGTCAATATGAGGAAAATAGAAAATAAATGGAAAAATAATGCAATAATCTAAACTAATGTACCCTAAACCTAGACTAGAGATAAATAATCTAAGGTATGGTCCACTACACAAAACATTGCAACACCTCAACAATGGAGTAAAAAAGATCAGTTCCAGAGGAATCAAATGATTGTGATGCTAGTTGTCCTTACTTTAAATTATCTAACGTAGCTAAAGATCATGAGATTTTAAATCAAAACTAATGATGGAAACTAAAAATAAATGCAATGTATGAAAGATGGAATTATGTTAAAAGTAAACAAATTAGAATTAATAACTTTCTTAAATTAAAAACTTTCTAAAAATTAAGATTGAAAACATTTGAAAGTCTCCTAATATGCAACTCAACCTAAAGCATGAATTATTAAATCTAATATGAATGAAATAAATCAACTACAACATGAAAAACATGGTGTGCATGGAACTTGAGATTTATGCATGAGAATAACTATTGAAAAAGTGCATGTATGAAGCATAGGAAGGACTCATTAACTATGGGATGGACTAAACTATCATAGAATATATTAAACTAACTTAACTACAACAAGGAATTCTATTCAAGACAATAACTTATCTAAAAAATCTCAACTCAAAACCTTGCACATGACCCATGGCATTGTGTGCATGGAATCATGATGTGTTTCTTTGAAATAAATTATTCTAAAAGATGCACCTAATCTAAAGTGAAAGATGTATGGATGTGATTATGAAAAAATAAATTAAACAACCATGAAACATAAGATTTGAGCAAGAACCATGAATATTTAAACAAGAATTGAATTGATTGAATGCCAAAATTACAAATTAAGTGCTCATTCTCTAAGGTATGTACACAACATACTAAAGCACAAATCAAGCAACTAAACTTCTCTAATCTCCATCCATGTAATCCAATCAAGATAGGAGGTATATGATTCCAAAAGAGAGCAAGAAAAAACTATGGAGGATATTAAAATGAAAGCAATGGCATCGCAAAGATCTTATGGATGTCTTAGAATGAGTAACTTGATCTAAAGGTCCCTATCTCATGGCTACCATTTCAAGAGATTAGAGGCCATTAAACTCACTGATCTATGGAAATTCAACAAGGTAAACAACAAAGGAAACAAGGAACAATTAACAAGGAAAACAAGAAAGTTCAAGGAAAAAGTGCTTTTATTCAATAGCTAACACTTTTGGTTGTCATTACCAAAGAGTTATAGCTTTTAAATCAATGAATTATGAAATTAAACTCAAAGTTAACAAACAAGGAAATCAAACTTACAAATAAGCATGGAATTAGAAGCAAACAAGGTAACAATGGAAGGATCAGGGAAATTCAACCAACCTTTCATAGTAAAATCCAAACTTAGGAGTGGAATACGTGGAATAACTAGCAATCCACCTTGGAAGGTGTAGCAGCCAACCAAATGACAAGAAAGCATAAGGCAAAAAGGTGAAACGAGAGAGTTAAGGAATAGGACATCCTCCTCCAAGTGAAGGAGATGTCTCCTTCCTCCCAATGGAGAATTGTCCCTAAACCTTGGTTTTTTTGCTAGACTTTTATACTTTTCCTCCTATATTTTCTAGGGTAACCTAAATTAAAGGTGTGGTGGGGATGAAAACAAGTTATTTGGATGGCTAGGTTGGGTGGTAACTAAGGTTTTATAAGAGATGGAAAGTAGGATAAGTTGGTTGTCCTTTTTTTTATTGCCATAAGGCTGGAGGCTCCTTATTTTTAGGGTGATGCATCTACCCACTTCCAAAATCATTGAATTCCTTGAATTATGGAAAGTAGGTGGATGGGATGAGGTAGGAAAGAGATATGTAGGAAAAGGATAGGAAAGTGAGGTTGGGTGGGGAAATTTGATTGGCTAAGTGATATCCTAGGAAGTTGTGATTAGTTAGTTGATTGGTATGGGAATTTAGAAAGGCAAACGAGTCTTAGAATAGTAGGACTCTTGAATAGAAAGTGAAATTTGTGGCGCATCCTAAGGGTGAGGTGGAAAGAAAAAAGTGGGCAAAATAATGGAGAAGCATGAAAAATAGAGGGGTCTCTTCCTATTGGTCTATATGCCAACTTATCCTAATGAATGTTTCCTTATTCTCTTCAAAATATCTCTTAGAATTTCATGGATAATCCTATTCATTTTCCTCCACCAGATATGGCCTTTCATTTAGTTTAGCTTAGATGGCTCTCTTAACTTTGAGGGCTTCATGGCTGTCTTAAATAGCTCTCTTAGCTTAGCTTCATAGCTCAATCCCTTGGCTTGAGTGGTTATAATGCTTTGGCTTGAATTCCTTAGCTTTTCACATTCTCTCATGGCTTATATGGCTAAGGTGCCTTGAATGGCTCCCATACAAAGGTGGTGGAAATGCATGGTTTTCTTCATGGGCCCACTCTAGCCACTTTTACCTCCTTTAATTGAATCCATTGCCTGATTTTGACTTTGATCTCATTTTAGATTGATGATCTTTAAGCTTGGACTCATTCTTTTGATCTTGATCTTCCATTTCCATCCCAATCGATCTAGGCTGTTGGATCATCATCTCGAGTCCTATAAAAAGGAAAATTTCTAATTATACCCTAAAAATATGGTTAATCATATACTTACCTCAAATTAACCACTAGACTTATAAAATATCAAATATTTTAGTCACTAGGTCAAAAATGCATGTGATACAAATTTTTCTCAAAAGTCCTATTTTACCCCTATAAGTCATAACACATGGGTAACTAATTGGGTGATTTTTATGTAAAATTAGTGCATATCAGCCTCCTATAAATTTTCCTTTGTTTGCAACTTTTTTCAATACTAAATCATTATAGATAAGCATTTGGAATTCGAGCTCCCGAGCAAGGTGCATGGTCTTTCAACTATGTAGCATCCTCCTCTTGGTTGTAGGCCTCTTCAATCATCAAAAACCATTGCTTGGTTGTTGCTATATTCCACCTTCAAACTCCTCTACCTATCTTAGTTTCTAAAATATCCTTGGCCAATTATTTTGAGAACTTATAGTGATAAGGGAAAAGACAAGTAATCTATTAGAAGTGAAGCATACTGGAAGAGGTTAGATATAAATATATATATGTCATTGCTTAAAATATTCTTGAACATACAAGGTCCACCTATTCTCTGGACCTTGGAACAAATTCTAGCGTCATACTCTTCCCACCGTGAAGATAGGCAAGCTAAGATAGGAAACTTTTATAAGCTCCTAATGAATGCTAATAAGTCTCATAAGATCCTTTCTATAGTGATTGTCAACATTTTTAAAAAAGTGAATGATAGAGTTTTTAAGGGTAATGCAAAGACCCAATTCAATTTCCAAAAATTAAAAAATGGTTTTAAATTCACAAGCTAAACAAAAAATCTTTTGAATTTTATGTATTTACCTTTACACTTTTGTTAATGGAAGTCAGCTAAACATTTGAAAGTTTTCTAAAATCTTACACTTGAGTTAATCATCTCCTCTAAATTTTGTGTATTTGCCTCTTCCCTTTGCTTTGAAGATGTTCTAAAATGAACTTTGGTTGTTGATTGCTTTAGTAGAAATTTCACTAACCTTTAGTCATTCTATTTGGTTCTTCTGAAACTAAAAGTTTAAAGTTGTTATTTCTTCTTCTAAAATTTTAAGAGCTTGTGTGTGGTTTCTTTGTAGCTCCATTAATTCTAACAGATCTAAGTTTATTGTTTTCACTTATGCAAGAAACATGGAAAATGAACAACATGAAGAATAATCTAGCCCAGGTGCACCTCTTAACAAAAATGGAGCATATCATTAATAGAAAGTTAAAGGGAATGAAAGATATTGTACAATTCAACCATAGAGGGCAAGCGATAGGTGATAGCGCACATTATTATACTAGTTTTGTTTGCTACATTGGTAGAAGCGTGGTACCAGTCTCAATTGCTGATTGGAGACATGCGTTGCTATTAATCAAAGAGATGATATGGGAGATGATGAAGGCATGAAAATGGTTCTTACATATAATATAATATGTGCCTTATCTCTAGAATAATGGAGAAAATGGAAGAGATCCAAATGAAACTGATCCATTGAGGATACACACTGCCCTTGAGTTGCATTCTTGCATCATTGACTAGGATGCATGGAATAAATTTGTACAAACCCGCCTATCTTTTGATTTTGAGGTAAAAACTAGCCCAAGGTTTGATTCCTTTAATTATGAAAATTTGATTGTGTTTAATTGGATTTGTATGAAAGGGGAAAATGGTGTGTACAATTAATTGCATGAAGCATCACCTCTCTAGGATTGGTTACACATGGTTAGAAGAACAAGAAGTTAGTATATGTGACCTCATTTAGTGTGTCTCTTAAAAATAAAAGAAGGTTAAGACCGCAAAGCCCATCTACTACACCCATCTCTAGAAAATTACTCATTCACAAGGGCGTACAGCTAGACCTACATTGACAAAAATGTTGCCTCATTTACTTCATGAATCTTAAGTGGTTCTATGTGTATAAGTTTGTATCTATTGATATATATATATATTTCATTGATTGTGTTGTGATAATAACTTTGTGTGTGAAGAGTTGACCAAAGAAAGTGCAACTCTAGGGAATCTAAGCAACACTGCTACAAAGGGGTACATCATTTATAAGGCTATGGGAAATAAGAACAAGTAGCTTAGTCAAGTAAGGCCCCAAGGTTGTAGTGTTGTTCCTTCAAAATTCTTCCCTAAAGCAAAGAGGACTCTAGTAGAGGACTTAAAGGAATAGCTAGCAAAAAGCAAAAGATGAGCTACTCGAGACTATAAGGTGAGAGATATATAGAGATCTTTGGAATTTTAGATCTCCATGTGAGACGTTGCCCCTGTCCCCCATCACATAATAGCCTCTTCATCCCCAAAAGTCCCAAGGATAATTGTTTGGATTATCCACCAATCATGGCCTTCCATGTAGCTTAACTTATGTGGCCTTAATGGCTAGCTATGAAAGCTCCATTGGCTTGGCTTCATGGCTAACTTAGATGGATTTATTGGTGTAGTTTGATGGCTCAAATCCTTAGCTTTAGTGGTTGGATTGGTTCCTTAGCTGATGTTCTTGTTCATGGCTTAAGAATGGCTAAATGGCTTCAGTGAAACCCATGCAAAGGTGGTGGACTTTCAATGGCTTGTGCATGGGCCTACTTTGGCCACCCTTGTCACCTCTAATTGCATACATTTCTTGTCCTAAAGATGATCTTGACCTTTCATCATTATTTGGATTGATGACTATTTATCTTTCACTTGATCTTTTGATCTTGATCTCCTATTTTCTTCTCGATTGATCTCATCCATCGGATCACCATCTCATTTCCTACAAAAAGTTAAAAACTCTAATTAAATCTTGAAAATTATGATAAATCATATAAATACTACACATCATCCTCTAGACGTACAAAATATCAAAATTTTGAGTCACTAGGTAAAAAATGCATATATTATGAATTTTGGTTAAAAACCCTATTTTACCTTATAAATTATAACACATGGATAACTAATTAGGTTGTTTTTATAAAAAATTAGACACTTATCACTTTCCACCCTTGTGGAGGGCCCATGAAGAAGTTCTTCTCAATGCCAAATCCAAATGTAGTAGTGTTATTGTTTTAAATAAAACTCGCAAGTGCACCAATTAATGTAGCATTTTCACACAAGCATGGTTGATCCCACGAGGACTTGAACTAATGTGTTGCTAGTGATCCATGCTTTAAGCTATCTAACCTAGCCAAAATTCAAGTGATTTTTGTCGTAAATTAAGAATGGAAATTAAAACATGAAATTGAAAACTAAGCAAAAACAAAGAAACATGCTAAATGGAAAACTTTCCAAAAACATGCACTTTCTAAAATTAAAATTTTTGTAAATTAAAAGCTTCTAATTTTATGGTTTTCATAATTAAAAACATTTCTCAAATGAAATTTATCAACATTCCTAGACATGAAATAACAACTAATCTAAGAAAAATATGCTTTAACAAACTACTTTCCAAATCATGCAAAATTTAAAAAAGTAAGCAACCAAATCAACTATTGTAACAAGTATGACAAATTTGATTAATTTTCAAATAACTAAGATGCAAACTAATGGAATCTAACTACAACCAAACTATAATGACTCCAATTTTGTAACATTAAAATTCCACGTTAGCAATGACAAGTCACTTTTTGGAAATAAGGGTATTTTTGTCATTTCACTATTCACCTTGACTGAACCCAGAAATTTGGTCCTAAAAATTGTACCATTAGGTGCGTCTTGGAAAAAGGAATCCAACAAGGCCAAAATCACCCAAAACGGAGTTAAAATGAGCAAGTTATGGCCCTTTGAAGTTCAGGGGCAAAAATGTAATTTTTACTAAAAAACGGATTTAGCCTGCAAAACACAGGGGCCCGTTTTGATACGGGCACCCTTCATCTTCAACCCCTAGAGGGTTCTAGAATGGCGGTGATTGGAGGAGAAATCACCGCCATTCTGGAGGTTTCTCCACTGCCATTCAAGGGCGATGAGAGCCCCCTCTAGAACCCTCTTATAGCTCTATAAATAGAGCTCTTGGGTGCCTCTAATGGCAGCCCAAAAGCTTGGGAAAAACCCGTTTTGGAGAAGCAACTAGAGGAGAAACATAGCGAAAAACCCAGCAACGAGCTAGGTATGCCCAAGATCCCTCAAAACCCGTCTTCACAGAAGTCATAGGATCAGTTTCCCTAAGTTTTTGCATGAAAAATCATGCAAAATAGAGCCCTGGAGAGTCACCAAGGACCCAGGGACAATCCCTAGGCCACACTAGTTCGACAGGGTTGAACTAGGGCATCCTGAGGATGCCCCGGTCCCCCAACGAACAGAAGGTTCCAAATGGAACGAGACGCGTCGACCGTGCTTGAGAGAACCAAACGGGCGCGTTCGTGGACATGCCGCTGGGGCGCATGCCGCTGACGCGCAACGTGCTCGCATTCCGCCTTTTCACTCTTAAGGTCCTTATGTACACCTGATAGAAAAAAGCTTATAACTTGAGATCTAGAGGTCCGATTGAGGCACCGCAAAAGGCGTTGTGTCCATGTCAACGATGCAGACACACCCAAACTATAAAATCCCTAATCAAGGCCTAATCAAAGGTGAGCATGACCCTTAGAATAGGATGGTGGTGCGTGGCAGCTAAACCTTTGGAAAACTGATGATACCAAGGTCCAATTAGGACCTTAGGACACCCATAGGCATGGGGATGAACCCTTAATTCCTAAGTAATAAGACCAACCACTCCAAAACCTATAAGAGATAGGCCAAACTAACCTTGATTCCCCAAACCATGTTCAGGAGCATACGAGGACAAAAGGGATAGCGCAACCTAGCCAGGTAGGTGCTCTATCGCTACTAGATTCTTTTAAAAGAACTATGATTGTTTTGAGAATACATGTTTTAAGTATATGACTTGCTTAGCATGACTTAATTTAGCATGCATGTGATAAATGCTTTATGCATAGACATATTTTGTAAATAATTGCATATACATTATGCATAGATATGTTTTGCAAACTATTGCATACATTGCACGATTTGTGAGCATTAAGTTCTTGCAAAAATTGCATGTCCTTGACAGTTACCAAAAGACGCTGTAGTGCCAAGGGCCAGGTAGTTGTGAGGGACCCGAAGAGGACATGTTTTGAAAAAAGAGAGGCTTTTGCTTGTTTGATCTGATTATGATTTGGACTGATAAGCTCGTGGGCGCTATGCCGAGAGGTTTGGGTTGGCCTCCAACCTCTACCATTATTAGGTGGATGGGTACCACGGCCAAAAAGGGCAACGTCCCTACGTCGACTGCATGCGGTACAGGGGGCTACCACTGGTGTCACGGCACTGGGTCGACGTGTCATAGGCCCCATTGAGGCTATGACCGAGTGTCCTCAAGTACTTGGGGACCACACGGTGAGGAGGTCGTAAGCATAGTTGGACCCTATGATTTTGTGGACTTATTTGCATTGCATACGACATGATATGAGGTTCGTTGACGATACCATACTTGCTATCCATGAGTTGGATTCAATGAAGCATCTTATGCATATCATAATGTTATGATATATATATATATATGATACTTTCGATTTGGATTATGTGATCCTTTAAGTCATTAGTATTTCGGTTTGACAATGGATTTTAATATCGATATTGAACTTGAAGTATTCAGACATGCACATGTTTTGAAAGAGCATATGATTTTAAACATCTCATGCATTATAAAACTAGTATTGATAGACTCCTACTGAGTATAGTATATACTCACCCAATCCTCAACATTTTTCAAACACAAAGTAAATACTTAAGGGCAAGGAACGCTTTTGATAGAAGACACCCATACTAAGTGAGAGTAAGTAAACCCCTACCTTATCTTTCAACGTTACTTGATTGTAGTTATTCTATAATAGCTGAGGCTGTGACTAACACTTTCTTGGGAATAATGTTGATTTAAAACTTTGCCATGGCTAGATAATTTGAGAATGTGTTTTGACACTGGGGTTTTTATGAAAGATTGTTTTTCAAAACAAAACAAAAAAATATTTTCATGCATTTCATACTTATAAAACAAGGGATCTCGCCTTTTTATCAAAATTGCATCATATAAAAACCCGGGTCGTCACAGTTGGTATCAGAGCACGGTTTAACGTTACTCACAGCCCAGTTATGAGGATAATAACTTATAATCAAGTTTCAGCCATGAAAGAGTAAGGGATAATAGGATAACACAAACTAGGGTTTGGTGAATTACCTTGTGTTTACAGATGCCTATGAAGAAAGGAAGAAAAGATTTAATTAAATGCTGGGAAAAAAATCATGAATTGAAATTTTCGTCTAATCTTATTGATTCACATTAAAAAAGTCATCAACATAATACTCCATACATATAGTCAAACTTGAAACTTAATTACTATTACAATGATGTTTGTTTCATCTCAATCAATCCTTAATTAAAGCCAAATTCTTCTTCAATTGTTCCAACGCTCACTCATGACAAAGTATGCTTGAAATTAAGGGAAAATCCTATGTAAGATTAAGGCAACAACCAAGGGAACTAAAGCAGGAAAATCAAGAGGGCTAAAAGAGAATAAAGATGTAATGAAAGATAAAGAACAAAACTAGATTCAAGATGACTTCCCTTGGCCATAAATTCAAAGAAAAAGTAGCCTTGAATCTTGGTTTGAAAACCGAGGAAACATAAAGGAAAATAAGGCAAACTAGCATGAAAAGAATTAGAGTAAATAAGAGAAGAAGTTAAACTAACCTTTGAAGGAAAATCACATGAACTAGGTGTGGAACACTTGAAGAATTGTCTCGCACCCTAGTAAAACAAGTGGAACCACTCAAACAAATTTTATACAAAGTAGAAAGAGAGAGAATGATGAGCTAGGAAGAGGATGTCCTCCTCCAAGTGGAGGAGGCATGTTTTTCCTAAGTGGAAAAGTATGTATATTTGCTTAAGTTTTGGTCTAATTTTTATAAGTCTTCTCCTATTTTACCTTGGGTAACCAAATACTAAGGTGTGGTGCAAATTAAGGTATGTCAAATTAAATGGCTAGGATGGGGGAAAAGGGTAGACATCAAATAGGAATGTGTTGAAGGGAGTAGGTGGGAGATGCCACCATTTTACGAAAGGGCATCTCCCCCCTTCCAAAATTGTTGGATGCTATATATTTTAGGAAGGTGGGTGAAGATTGGTTAATAATGAGGTGGAGGGTTAGGTGGATAAATTTGGTTGGTTGGGGACTTTCCTAAGAAGTGGAATGAAATTGAGTTTTGGAAATTTGTAATGCATCTTAAGGGTGAGGTGAAAATTATGGAAAAAGTGAGTAAAACACTTAAATATGAAGGCTCTTATCCAATTGGTCCATATGTCATCTTATTCTAATAGATTTTCCCTTAATTATCTTCAAAATATCTCATGAATAATTCTCTTGACTCTCCTCCAATCTTAGCCTTCCATTTAGCTTCGCTCAATGGCTTAGATGGCTCACTTTGAAGGCTCCTTTGGCTAACTTCATGGGTCGCTTAGGAAGCTTTCTTGGCTTCATCTGTGATGACCCGAGTTTTATATGATGCAAATTTCATAAAAAGGCGAGATCTCATGTTTTAAAAATATGAAATGCATGAAAATATTTTTGTTTTGGAAAGCAATCTTTCGTATAAAACCCCGAGTGTCAAAACACATTTTCAAATCATATAGTCATGGCATAGTTTTAAATCAACTCTATGCCCAAGAAAGTGTTATTAACAGCCTCAGCTACAGAGAGTAACTACAATCAAGTATCATTCACTAAAAGATAAGGTAGGGGTTTACCTACTTGTACTTAATTTTGGACGTTCTCTATCACAGGTCTGTCGATGTATATCCTGTCCTTAAGTGTGTACTTGTATCTGAAAAATGTTAAGGATTGGGTGAGTATACACTATACTCAGTAGGAGTCTATTGCTACTAGTTTTACAATGCATGCTATGTTTTAAAATCATATGTCCTTTAAAACATGTGCATGTTTGATCACTCATGTTCAATATTGATATTAAAAGCCATTGTCGAATTAGAATACTGATGACTTAAAGAATCGCATAATCCAAGTCAAAAGTAACATAGATATCATAAACTTAATGATATGCATAAGATGCTCACCTGAATACAACTCATGGATCTATGGTATGGTCGACCATCCTCATGTCATGCCATATGCAATGCAAGTAAATCCTGAAAAACATAGGGCCCACTATGCCCACGACCTCATCGCCGTGTGGTCCCCAAGTATGTGGGGACACGCGGTCATAGCCTCCACGGGGCATATGACACTTCGATCAGCTGTCGTGATACCAGCGGTAGTCCTCGGTACCACTCAGCAATCGAAGTAATGACATGCCTTTTTGGCGTGGTACCCTTTCCACGTATAGTGGTAGAGGTTGGGAGGCCACCCCGAACCTCTCGGCATAACGCCCATGAGCTTACTAGCCCAAAAGCATCTAAAGATAAAGCTAAAGCTCAATCATCCCAAATCATGCAATTTATGCAATCAGTTGCAAAACATGCATGCAATGCATAAAATCTGCTCATGCTAGTATCGCATTCAAAGTCATAACCCTCCTTCTAGCCTAGAAGCCTGACAACCTAGAAGCCTGCCAGCCTAGAAGCCTATTAGCTCTCTCTGGCCCGCCCTCATCAGCCCGCCTCATCGGCCAAGGCTACACTTATCATGTCTGTGCATGTAACACATGTCTTGGCAATATATGTGCAATGTATTTTTCATATGCATGCTAAGTTAATTTATGAAATGTATTCGTGCTATACATAAAACATGCATTAGAAAAGCAACCATAACTCAAAACATGTAGTCTCAAAGCATCATGGGTTCTTTTTAAAAGTCTAGTAGCGATAGAACACCTACCTGGTTTGATCGCACTAGTACCCTTGTCCTCGTACATTCCTGGACATGGTTTAGGGGAAAGAGGTTAGCTTGGCCTATTTCTATAGGTTCTGGACCAGTTTACCTCACTACTTAGGCATTAAGGGTTCATTCCCATGCCTAAGGGCCTCCTAAGGTCCCTAACTGGGCCTTGGTATAGTCAGGTTTGCAAAGGGTTCATGGCCCTGCGCCACTATCATGGTTTAAGGGTCATGCCAGCTTTAAATAGGGGCTTGATTAGGTATTTTATGATTTGGGTGTCCGTGTCATCGATACGGACACAGCACCTCTTGCGGCGCCTCAATCGGAGTCATAGAGCACAAGTTATGGGCATTTTAGTATTCAGAATACATAGAAGGCCCATACGAGATGGGAGCTACCCTACTAGGCGTGTCTATTGACACACAGGGCTTTCGCCCGTCTTTCTCGTTTATGAGCATGTCCACGGACGTGCCCGTCAGGTTTCCTTAACGCACATGGCACATTTTCGTCCTGTAATGACCTGGGCATCCTTGGGACAACCTAGTTTGACCCTATCGAACCAGTACTCCCCAGGCACCTTCCCTGGGTCCATTGTGGCTCCCTAGAACCCCGTTTTGCATGGTTTCTCATGCAAAAACGTAGGAAAATTCATCCTAAGATTGAGGGGGAGATGGGTTTGGAGTGGTTTAAGGCGTACCTGGTTCATGGCCGGGTATTTTTCACGTTTTCTCCTCTTGCCTGCTTCTCCCAGGTGGGTCTTTCCCAAGGTTTTGGGATGCCATTGGAGGCGCCCAAGAGCTCTATTTATAGAGCTTTCAGAGGGTTCTTGAGGGGGGTTTCTATCGCCATGGAATGGCGGTGAAGAAACCTCTAGAATGGCGGTGGTTTCTCCCCTGCACACCTCCATTCTAGAACCCTCCAGTAGGTTTGGGAAGAAGAGGGGTGCTCGTATCAAAACGGGTCCCTCTTTTCTCAGGCCAAATCCGTTTTGAAATTAAATTACAATTTTGCCCTTGAACTTCAAAGGGCCATAACTTGTTCATTTTAACTCCGTTTTGGGTGATTTTGGTCTTGTTGGATTTATTTTTCTGAGACACACCTAAAGGTACCATTCTTAGGACCAAATTTCTGGGTCTAGTCAGGGTGAATAGTGAAATGACCAAAATACCCTTATCTCAAAAAGTGAACTTTTCAGTACCAACTTGGGATTTCAAGGTTACAAAAATGGAGTCATTACAGCATCAGTTGGCTTGATTGGCTTATATGGTTTGGCTTGAATTCCTTAGCTTGCCACCTTCTTTCATTGCTTATATGGCTAAGGTGGCTTAATGACTTCCATATAAAGGTGGTGGGAGTACATGGCTTACTTCATGAGCCTACTTTGGCCATATTGAGCTTCTTTAATCATATACATTACTATCCATAAGATGATCTTGGCCTTTGGTTTCATGTTGAAGTGATGATTTTGAGGCTTTGACTCAATCTTTTGATCATGATCTTCAATTTCATCCCAATCGATCTCAGCATTTGGATCACCATCTTTACTTCCCAGTAAAATGAAAAACCTTAATTAAATCCTAAAAAAATATGATTAATCACATACTTACCATGGACTAGTTTCTAAACATACAACATAAGAAACTTTTGGATTATTAGGTTAAAAATACGTGTTACAAATTTTAGTCTAAAAACTTTAATTTACCTCTATAAGTTGTAACACATGGATACTAATTGGGTGGCTTTTATGTAAAATTGAACACTTATCAAGTAGCTTCCATTGACACTATTGAAGAACAAATGTTCTCTCAACTTGCCTAGAGTTACCATTTGCTTGTTTACAAATCACAAGCATGGAGAATGTGTGCAATTACAATCACCTCTAGCTCCAAGAGTGAACTTGATCAACTTTTTTGTTCTCTCCTCATATTCTCTTGACAATGTTGCCTCATTCATCCTAGCATATTTGCCTAGATTTTCAAAATATTAAATCTTATATCTGTGCAAAAACTTATCAGACATGAAAAGTTTAATGAACTTGATTAGGCATTTAACCAAACACTTGGTATGCGAATAAAATATTGGGAAAAACTAAATTATATGAATCCTTGAAGATTTTTATATTAATAGAAAGATCAATGCAAACGTGAAAGATCCACACGCAGAAAGGGAAAACATTAAGAAAAGAATTTCTTAACCATAATCATGCAAATATATAAAAAAACAATAAAGACTTTCTCACTCTAATCAATAGTATTGGTTGAGACATATAATGTAGTTCGAAGATAAGGAAAAAATGCACTAAGATGAGTTTCAAGCTTTGAACATGCATAATCTAAAATTTTACTACCTAGATGAAGGTGGTAAAGAAGATAGTTGTAAGATACTATATTAACAAGCAATTGATTAAATGGAATTAAGGTAAACCATCTTTAAAATTATGATTTTAAAGATGGTTAAAATAACTATATTTATATGTCTGACTTTAAAAGATAGTTACTCCTAGTAGACTTCTTAAACTTAAATATTTTAAGACAGTTTTGCCCAACTGTCGTCTTAAGTTCTTCTCATGAAACATTTTAAGATGGTTATCATGGAACTGTCTTTTTGAGTATAATTTTTAAAGATGATTTACTATCACCATCTCAGATATTTTTTTTGTATGAAGATGGTCTACTAAAAATTGTATTCTTTTTAGCATTTTTAAAAGCATTAATTTTAGTAATGTCTCTTAAAACTCTTGTGCTCAAACATAAAGCATGAATGTTCCCCTTGACACAATTTTATTGTCAAAATTGGGGCTTTAAACTTAATCTCTAACAACTGAGCTAAGGTAAAATCAAGTCCATTTGGGTCATTCATTGTGTTGATAGGGTCAAATTTCCATTACGTTTAGCATGTTTGGTAATGTTCTAATGCCTCAATATACATATGACTCCAAAAAATATGAAAGTTTATCTTAGGTAAATAGCAATTGAATCAAGTCTTAGATAGTAGTTCCAATTCTAGACTTAGATGTTGCTGACTGATGCAGCGCAAAGAAGCAAGGGGAGATGAAACCAAGAGTTGAGAGATATCTAAAAGTCATAAATAACACTCTCTCTATGTCAAATTCTCAATTACTTTTATTTAAAAAAAATTGAAAACATGAATAAATAAACAAGATGAAAAGAGAAATGAAACAAAACTCAAAATTTATTCATTACTCAAAAAATGAATCTAATATATGTCTGCACCCTCTTTATAGATTCTTAGTCTTCTTCTCCAAGAAATAGAACTTCTACTCCAAGTTAAATAACCACTACATAGACTAGGAAACATAAAATAGGAAACTACTTATACAAATAAAAACTTGAAGAGAAACCACCAAACTCTAAACTTGTTAAATTTCCTAACAACAACCTAAGGTAATTGTTCATGTCTATTCATGTGAATAGTAACATGAATAATGTCACATGTTTTATTATTCTCAATAATAGTTTATATGAACAATAATTCTGCCTTTGCCCTATCTTTTTCTTATAATCTTTCATGATTTTGAGGTTGAAATGAGATGCTCTTGCATCAGACAAAAAAATCAAGTTTTAGTTTTATTATACCTTCATAAAAATTTTATAGTGAAGAAATCATGTGTACCATGACTAATATTATGAACCAAGTGTTGTAGAATCTTAACACAGATGAAATTGCTTTTCAAGCATAATCTATAACCTTAATCCACCACCTAAGAGAACCAAAGAAAATATGAGGAAGTGCCTCTGGAACAAGCTACAGATGATAACTTTAACCAATAAGGATCATATTTTGATGAAGGGCATGTTCATATTATCAGGGACGCCATTGCATTCTAACAATCATATTTCCCTCCAAGGCTTCAAAATAAGCAACAATAATGGGTAAATAAAAGAAGGTTAAAATGACAAAACCACTACTTGAAGAGTATCATCCAGTACTAGTTCAAGGGAATCTATGGAACATTTTCAAACAATAAATTCCCAATTATCTATAAAGCTTGAAAGAAGTTGATAAATCAAATTTACTAGTGGAATTTCTTCTCAACAAGTTCTTCATGAATGATATTTCAATGACTTTCCACTTTACTTTGTCAAACATGAGTCTAAGTACTTTTCGAGTGTGGGTGCTGAAAGTAGGATAGTCTCATCCCATCCTCAAAATCATGAAAGATTAAAAAGAATGGAAGAAGATGATAGTGGTAGGACAAAACTATTTTTTGCGTGTACTATTTACAAGAATAGGAAAACATAAACAATTACACTATTCATGTTAATGTTCATGTGAATAGTGACATGAAAAGTAACACCATATTATCTTTAGAAATTTAACATGTTTAGAGATTTAGTGATTTCTATTTAAGAAGTCTTACAGTTTCTTTCTTTTAGAGTTTTTATTTGTATTACTAGATTCATATTCTAATTAGGAATTATTTAGCTTAGAGTGAGGTTTTCTTTCTAGGATAAGAAGTTTAAGGGCTTATAAAAGGGGTATAAGCATGTGTTGCAATCAATCTTTGAGCATTGAATAAAATCTTGAGTTTGCTTTCTTCTTATTTACTCATGACTTTCGCTATTTTTTTTGGATGTAGTCATTAATAGTTTGAGTTAGAGAGTGTTATTTCTAGATTCTAGATATCCTCACCCTTCAAAAAATTGACTTTTTGCTTTATTGTCACTTCTTGTTACATAATTAAGCCACCTAGTGGATGACATGATGATTAACTCCACAAGACTTGGACAGTTCTTTGAATTATTGACATAATAACCATCGCTTAAGCCATTTTAAAAACACAAAACTAGTCTCTCATATGCTAAAGCTATGAGCTACCGCAATCATTTAAAGTCTAAAAAGGAAAGACATGTAGTAATAGGTCAATGACCAAAAATCAGTTTCTATTCATACCATAGATTAGATCTTTCTAACATTGTACCAAGAGATTCATAAGTTCTAGTTTCCACTATCTTATAACAATATTAACATAGATCAGGCATCACCAAATTTGATAGGTCATACAAGTCTTCATATTTGAAGATGAAAAGAAATTCTATGGTACACTACAACCACAAGATAACATTAATGATGTGAGCATGCTTACATCAATAGCTTCATGCATATCGGGTTTGCCTCTGGTTATATTTCTTCAACATTTAGATATCTTCTACATTTAATGGTTAGCTCATCTAATCCATTCCTAACATGATGAATGGAGATGAGATGTAACAAAAACTATTTCACCATGTATGAAAATTGGGGTTTGCACTCCTTCCTTTCTTATTAAGCTTTACACCTACTAGGACTTATATATAAAATAGAAAACAATTGAGACAAGTATTAAGAGATGTATAAAGGATATGCAGACAGTTATTCAAGGAAAATGAAGTGAAAATTATATGTATGAAAATGTATATAAAATAGAAAAAATTGGGACAAATTAAGAGATATGGTAAATAATTTAGAGATGTCTTGAATGATGAGAGAGAGATACTTAAGGAGGATAGATATATAGAGTTAGACAATAAATATAACATTTTTCTCTAAATCCTAGAAAATCAATATCAGTGGGAAAATCCCATTTAAAGGAGATTGGACGTAGAAAAAGAATAGATTCATGTGTTAGTAAAGAGAGAGAGAGAGAGAGAGAGAGAGAGAGAGAGAGAGAGAGTTAGAACTTTTAATATAAGGTTATAAAGAGAAAAAAAGGTAGTGATATATGCATCCCTTATTTTCTTGCATGAACACATCCATAAATGACACTAATAGCTATAATTGTAGATAACCATAGATTATGAAAATCTAAATCATTCATATATTATTTTTTTATGAAAGATACCCTATGAGCAACTTCAACCTATGACCAAGAACACTCAAGCCCCTTCTTATGCCACTGCAATAGAAGGCCAAGACTCCCAACTTGTTCAAACTATTTCCCTTAACCAAGATGAAACATGATATAAGTTCTCATTCATGAGAACACCCTAGCAATTGCTACTATTAGTTCTAAGATGGATTGTGAAGCCTTTTAGCATTTATTTCGTAACTTAAAAAGTAGAGGCTAGGTACATCTGATGGATGTGATTTTTGGATCATGTCCCATCCAAGTCAAGGAAAATATTATGGATGGTTTTGGTCTTCAAGAATCTATAACCACATAGAGCTATAACTATTTCTAACTATGACAACATGTGTTTTTGGTAATAGTTTTTCATAATTTCATTTGAGAAAGGTCAAAATCATTGAAAGAAATATCTAATTAAAAATATTTGGAAAACAATGGATATAAGTAACATATTTCAAACTACATCTTCAATCCCAAGTTCATAAAAAAAAAAACTCCAAATTACATAAAAATAATAACAAATTATTTTGTACTATCAGGATCTACTAGTCATGGCCCATATATAATAAGTTTAATCCAAATTCTAATTAATTGATAGTTTAATAATTAATGACAAGTCTATCAATAGTTTGCAAATGAAAAGGAAACTAATCCTAAAGTTCTTCATGCATTGCAATGCACATTTTTAGCTTCTCTAGAATATCAAGGCAAGTCATTTCTTTTGTCCTTAACTTGTGGGGTGGTTTGGTGAGTAATATAATTATCTAGTAGGAAATAAAAAACAAGCCATCCATAATTTGGCAAATCTATGCTATGAAATTCAAATCATATATGAATTGTTTGTTTACTAAAACCTAACATATCAAAATTGAATCCAAGTGATGTAGTAAAAACAATGGTGTATCAAACATTGAAATCAATACAAAATTGTATCATTCAATTGATCAACTTGCCATTCAATCAATCCAATAATAAACTACTAAGTGGCACTTACCATCTTGCTATAAGCATTGGATTATATTCTCAAGAACAACCAACATGCTAGCTCATGTCCACAATACGGAAGTTAGCTATGCTCAGAGAGGAACCCTAAGTCCCAATTGTATTTATCCATGGATGCTACACAGACACACATCGGTTCTCATGGGGCCAACATTTCAAAACAATAGTGTGTCCATCTTGGGTAGAAATTAGAATAAAAAGCCATTGCCCCACTAGATTTCTTAGCACAGCAACTAGTGGAGTTTTGCATATGTTCCCCAAGCTTGGTCCAACTCTAATGAGTTGCTCGAATTTCAATCAGAAGACAATAGTGTAAAGAATCATAAAAAACAAAGGAATAGAAGTACTTCAATTCTATTAGAAATAACAAAAAGATCATGTGTTCAATTGCAAAGATTCCATGAATTCATAAAACAAAACAAAATGGTAATCAAGAGAGTTGCATATCTAATAATACATTCATACAATTTTGCATTTTCAAAATCAAATGTATGAACTTAACTTGTTCCAAGTGTGTTTCGAGCACCTAAGCATACAACTATTGATCTTAGATTATCCATTCATGTAATTCATAAACATGTTCAAAAGTTATAGTTTCATCAAACAAATGAGCTAGTTATAGGCATATTCCAAAACCTCATTCTTTTCACTTGGAAGAAACTAAGTTCAATATCATGTTTGTAGGCAATTGTCATAGAGTTAACTGAAGGTTAACTTACTACTTTAAAACTTAATATCATATCCAAACACCTAACTTACTGTATGCGTACTGCAATCAATGCCAAGTGTACCAAGTATCACATCCAGTAAGAAGTCATTGGCAATCCATACATCCATTGCTCATTGGTAGACTATTATATAACTGTGACAAGTGAGCCAACTAGAAAACTACATTCTAGACATGCCAATACTTGTATGAAATGGTAAATAAGCTAGTTGCACTAAAAAAACAAGTAAATATGCTCAGAATTAGATCAACAAGTAGTTGCAAAGATAAAAAATTGTAAATTTGCATTTCGAGTAACAGATGGACTCACTACAGTGCAACATACTAGACCAGCCATCTAACACTCTACAAGTCAAATAAGTTGCCTAGTATGCCAAATGCTTGACAGGCCATTTGAAGCATAAGGTACCAGATAGTTTGTGTGGTTCACAAAGCATTCAAATAATCCATCTGTTGCACTAAAAACCAAATGATCTTGCTAGTAAAATGTTGATTTCCATCAATTTGTATTTAGATTTTAGTGGTTTATTAGGTGCTTCATTGATGCTTGATAATGCATTCAATTGTGCCTAATGCTTTTGAGGCTTGCAGGAAGATCAACAAGTTACTGTTCACTCGGTATGCCAGCTATTGAATTGGTCACCAAGTGTACCAATTATTCAACTGATTATTAAGTATATTGGATTTTTCATTTATTCCTGAGTGCTTAACATATTTACTGATTGATGAATCACACAATGTATCAATCAAAGAACAAATCTATTGATTAGTTATTCATCCAC
The DNA here is from genome assembly GCA_035236585.1 of Warburgia ugandensis. Taxonomy (NCBI): domain Eukaryota; kingdom Viridiplantae; phylum Streptophyta; class Magnoliopsida; order Canellales; family Canellaceae; genus Warburgia; species Warburgia ugandensis. The sequence goes on along the minus strand of CP141133.1, from coordinate 53,186,751 downwards.
AGGCTATTGGTAGACCAAAGTGCAAGCTGACTTGGTATATTGACTATTCACTGTTGTTCATAGCATATGTCAATTGTTTAGTAAGACACCAAGTGAGTTGATTATCACTTTTTCATAAGAAGCACCACTTACAACTTTCGTCATCCACTAAGCTATGTATTCAAATGTAATGCCATAGCAATTTACGCTATTTTTAACAAAAATTGGACATTCTATGAGAAATAAACTGTGTTAAATGTTTTACCTTATTTAAAATAGTAAACTAAGTAATTTTCAAGGAAAATTAGTACCATTAGATTCTACTTGAAAAATTGAATCCAACGCCTCAAAGAACGCCGAAAACGGAGTTTGTATGAAGAAGTTACGGCCGTTTAAAGATCAGGGGCAGTTCTGTAATTTAAACTAAAAACGAAAAAGAACGAAAATGTAGGGGGCCGTTTTGATAACGGCACCCCCTATCTTCTTCCTCCTCCAGATTTCTCCAGAAACCCTCCTCTCTCGAGTTTTCCAGAAAACACCAGGGGAAATGGCGGCACTGCCATTGAGGGGCACCGCCTTCTTCCCTCTATAAATACCCTCTGCCCTCTCCAAAACACGGTTTTTTTCGGTCATTTGGGGCTGGGATTTCCCGAAAAAAATTGGAAACCCAGTATCCTTGTGTTTTCCAGCAACGACCAGGCCCTAGTCAGGCTGGCCATTCTCCCCATTCCCCTCTATTCTCTTTTCCGATCTTGGCATTGGGGTTTTTCCCTTAATCGAGTTTTCCGGTGGCATGAAGTTTTAGAACCAAAACGGGGTTCTACCACCAGCGATAGGCGTTCCATGGCTGCCCAGGTAAGCCATCTTTCCCTTTCTCTTGGTTCTTCCTCCTTTCAGGCTAGATCCGTGCTGGATCTAGCATTTCCAGCCGGATTTCCTGGCTGGAAACGTCCCAAGCCGGTTCTAGCCGGCCCTGCACGAACAAGGTGTCCCAGGGATGCCATGCTCCACGTACGCCTGGGACAGGCTCACTGGGATGGGTTCTCGGCGTACAACAGTGTGTACACTATCCTTGGTGTGGCCTTCGGGTGCGTGCGCGACATGGGGCACGGGTCCTGGCTCGACCAGGATGCATGGGGTACCCTGAAAGCTGAGACGCGCCATGCTACACCAAAGGTGTGTTCGTGCGATGCCATCTAGGACACTCGTCATAGCGCGTCGCTTGAGCATGCATGTGCGAGTGTAAAATGCGGTCCCTGGCATGGCCTTTGGGCGCGCATGAACGTGAGGCGGTCGTGGTTCAACCAGGATGAACAAGTGTCCTGGGAACTGGGACACGCGGACCTAATGAGACTTTAAAGTTAGGATTAGAGGACAATTTACTAAGTTTAACTATTGAATAGTAGATCCATATCATAGGATCTAGCTTGACAATGAATTAGGCAAGGACCCATGGACCTTAAAAGGCAAATATAGCGATCTAATTTCTAAATAGATCGAAATTGATAAGGACTCCTTGTATCGATTCATATTTAGGAGTTTATAAATGAGACCCAGGGACGGGTTGAGTGATGAAGGATGCGACTCCAGGGGACTTCGAGGTAGGTGCTCTATCACTACTAGACTTTTAAAAAGAGCCATGATTGTTTTGAAAATGCATGTTTTAAGTTTAAGTTATATGACTTGTTTAGCATGACTTAATCTTATAAACGGATTCAGCATGACTTAATCTTATAAACGAATTCAACATGCATATGAAAAATACATTATGCATAGATATGTTTTGCAAACAATTGCATATATTGCATGATTTGTGAGCATTGAGTTCTTGAAAAATTGCATGTCCTTAAGGGTTACCAAAAGATGCTGGAGTGCCCAAAAGACGCTGGGTAGGTAGTTGCAAGGGACCCAAATAGGACAGGTTTTGAAAAAAGAGGTTTTCGCTTGTTTGATCTCATATGATTTGGGCTAATAAGCTCGTGGGCGCTATGCCGAGAGGTCTAGGTTGGCCTCCCAGCCTCTACCACTATTAGGTGGAATGGGTACCATGCCCAAAAAGGGCATGTCCCTACGTCGACTGCATGTGGTACAGGGGGCTACCACTGGTGTCACGGCACTGGGTCGATGCGTCATATGTGTAATACCTGAGCAATTTATGCTAAATTGGACATTCTATAGGAAATGGACTGAGTTAAATGTTTGACTTTATTTAAAATATTAAACGAAGTAATTTGTGAGGAAACTTGGTACCATTAGATTCTACTCAAAAAATGGAATCCAACGCCTCAAAGAATGCCGAAAACGGAGTTCGTATGAAGAAGTTACGGACGTTTAAAGATCAGGGGCATATCTATAATTTAAACAGAAAAACTAGAAAACAAAAAACGTAGGGGGCTGTTTTGATAATGGCACCCCTGTCGTCTTCCTCCTCTAGACCTGTCTAGATACCCTCAATCCCAATTTTTCCAGAGGGATCTGCCACCACCAAGGGCGGCACCGCCATTGGCAGCATTGCCATAGCAGGGCTATAAAAAGCCCCAACTCCCCCTCTCCAAAAACGTGGTTTTCCTGTCATTGGGGCTGGGGTTTCCGGCTAGAATCGGAAACCCAGTTCCCTGCATTTTTTCGGCAACCCAGGCCAAGTCAGGCCTGCCATTCCTGTCTCCCCATTCCCCTCTCTCCTCTTGTTCCTGTCTGGCATTGGGGTTTTCCCCTTCGTGGGTTCCGACAAACAAGGAATTCTGGCAGAATCAAATGGGACTCTACCACCGGCGATGCGCACTCCCCAGGCTACCAGGTAAGCCATTCTTTTTCCTTTTTCATTTTCTTTCCTCCTCTCAGGCTGGATCCATACTGGATCTAGCATTTTCAGCCATTTTCTAGCCAAGTTCCTGGCCGAAAAATGCTCCAAGCCGGCTTGGGCTGGCCCTGCATGAACAAGACGTTCCTAAACCAGGTTCAGACGACCCTGCATGAACCAGGCATCCTGAAGACTCCTTGCTCCATGTGCACCTGGGACAGGGTCCCAGGGATGGGTTCCGAGCGTACGAGAGTGCATACACTGTCCTAGGTGCTGCCTTTGGGTGTACGCATGACATAGGGCACGGGTCCTGGCCCCACCAGAATGCACGGAGTGCCCTGGGAGCTGAAACGCGCCATGCTACACCAAAGGTGCATCCGTGCGATGATGCTTGTCATAGCACGTCACATGAGCATGCATGTGCATGTGCAAAATGCAGTCCCTGGCACAACCTTTGGGCGCGCACGCACGTGAGGCAGTCGTGGTTCAACCAGGATGCACTGGTGTCCTAGGAACTGGGACACACCAACCTAATAAGACTATAAAGTTAGGATTAGAGGATAAATTACAGAGTTTAACTATTGGAAAGTAGATCCATATTGTAGGATCTAGCCTGACAAATGAATTAGGCAAGGACCAAGGACCAAATAGGCAGAGCTAGCGATCTAATGTCTAAATGGATTGAAATTAATAAGGACTCCTTGTATCCATTTATACCTAGGAGTTTATAAATGAGACCTAGGGACGGGTTAAGTGATAAAGGACGCGACTCCAAGAGACTTTGAGGTAGGTGCTTTATCGCTACTAGACTTTTTAAAAGAGCCATGATTATTCTGAGAATGCATGTTTTAATTATAAGTATATGACTTGTTTAGCATGACTTAATTCAGCATATATATGATAAATGCTTTATGCATAGATATGTTTTGCAAATAATTGCATATACATTATGCATAGATATGTTTTGCAAACAAATGCATATATTGCATAATTTGGGAACATTGAGTTTTTGAAAGATTGCATGTCCTTGAGTGTTACCAAAAGATGCTGGAGTTCCCAAAAGACGCTGGGTAGGCAGTTGTGAAGGACCCAAAGAAGATAGGTTTTGAAAAAGAGGTTTTTGCTTGTTTGATCTGACATGATTTGGGCTGATAAGCTCGTGGGCGCTATGCCGAGAGGTTTGGGTTAGCCTCTAGCCTCTACCACTATTAGGTGGATGGGTACCACGCCCAAAAAGGGCAACGTCTCTGCTTCGACAGCATGTCGTACAGGGGGCTACCACTGGTGTCACGGCACTCGGTTGAAGTGTCATATGTCCCATGGAGGCATATGACCCTGTGTCCTCAGGTACCCGGGGACCACACAACAGCGAGGTCGTGGGCATAGTTGGACCCTATGGTTTGAGGATTTATTTGCATTGCATATGGCACAACATGAGGTTGGTCGACCATACCAGATATCCATGAGTTGGATTTAGTTGAGCATCTTATGCATATCATTATGTTTATGATATATGATACTTTCGACTTGGATTATGCTATTGTTTAAGTCGTTAGTATTTCAATTTGACAGTTGTTTTTAATATCGATATTGAACGTGATTGTTTGAACATGCACATGTTTTTAAGAGCATATGATTTTAAACATAGCATGCATTTCAAAACTAGTAGTGATAGACCCCTACTGAGTATAGTATACACTCACCCTATCCTTAATATTTTTCAGGATAGTTTCACTTACAAATAGAAGACGCCTCAAGAGATATTAGTGCTATGAGCAAGTGAATAAAGAAAGGAGACAACTATACATGTGAGTAAACTCTCTACCCTTTGGACATGTATTTGTATTTATTTACAGTTGGGCTGTGTGTTGTGATTGAATAGACCTAGGGAAAAACATTTATGATTTCTAATGCTTTTCAAAAACTACTTTGACTATTGTGAAAGCAAGTGGCACTCGGGTTTTTCAAAATATGTTTAAAACAAAAGATTTTCCGCTACATTGCATGGTTTTTATAAAATGGTTTTCAAATAGGGATGCATCCTGCCTTAGGAATTTAGATCTTGCATTTAAAAATGCATGGGAAAACCCGGGTCATCACAATTGGTATCAGAGCCCCGGTTTTATCCTTTCACAGCCAGTCCAGCATGTCCAAGGGTCATGGACAATAGAGAAAATCAAGAATAAGTAGTATAAATAGGAGTAGTAGAGATGACTACTTCTATTTGAGGATTACAATATTAATGCACAAGGCAGTTCACCATAAATAAATAGGTGAAACACAGCTTGGTCTAACAAATAATTACGCAGAGGATAGTGCAACCCTTATCCAAAATCTAGTCTAAGACGACTTAAGGATTAAGGATTGTTGTATGGTGCAAATATGAAAACTCATATATGGATCATATTATGATGAGAATGATGAATAAGGATGTTAGTGAACTTGTTAGTAGATAGTTCTAACCTACACTAAAGTAATCTCATCAAAGGTGAGAAAATTGAAGAACCTAGATGATTATCTTACCATCAATAAAGTAATCTCATCAAAGGTGAGAAAATTGAAGAACCTAGGTGGATACCTTACCATCATAAAGAATATTAGAATATGAGTACACTAGCACAAGGATATGATGTGAGTATGATAGGGGATGTAAAAGACAGACTTTGAGAAAATTTTGATGATAATCTAATAAGGATGAGAATACAAGATGATACTAGGGGATAACTATGACTCGTACTAGATCATAAAGGTCTGGATCCTAAAGGACTTAGCTCAATTTTGGATACCTTAATTGGAGTTTTATGAGGAGTGAAGTACTATCGAATAATGACAACCTGAGTATAATGGAGGAGATCAGAAGATGTGTTCAATTGCATATTATAGGGAAATGAATTTGACCGAGTTATCAAAAGATTTTGATGATAATACTAAGGATGATAATAGATCGATCCTAATATGAACTTGTAAGAGAAGTATAGCATGATCAAAACATCAATGCCATTATTAAGACATTGTACGAATTTTATTAAGGCTATAGGCAATTGAGGATTTCAATGATCTTAAGACAGTCTAGAATTTCTGAGAAGCATTCAGTTTATCATATCTGTTAAGCAAAGGAGTAGATGTAGTATCGATTATATGCAACAAAGCACATGAAGACATTGATCTAGGAAGACCAAAGTAAGGATTTTGAAGAAAAAAGAGAAAGAGATAGAGATAGAGATGTAACTATAAGTATTCAATGAATATTGAATATTCAAAAGAAGAAGGTCATGACTTTATTGAAAGAATAGATCCATAGAAATGTTTCATGTTGAATCATCTGGGAAGATAAACCAATCAACTTAGAAGGAATGATGATAGATGAGTTGGTGATCTTATTATAAAAGAGATAAAGCATATGGGATTTGAGACGTTGAATAGAGTATTGAATTTCAGGAAATTATGTAAGAAATCTTCAAAGAGGAATGGTGACCAACTAGAAATAAATTCTACAAATGGTTTGATATCAATTATTACAATTAGATTCTTATCGGATCCATTATCTTATGGGGAACACCAATGGATATAGTCCATAAAAAGGAAATTTTGGTGATATCCCACCTTGTCAATAAAATATATTGAAAAAGGAATTAAGCCAGGACAGTGACTTATTCATTTAGCAAGTAGGGTACCATCAAGGATCAAATTGAGGTCTTGCTATCATAGATTGGAAGACCAAAAATCTTAAGATCATTATTTAGTCATTACGTTTAGAGTATTGTTGACTAAATAAAGGTATCCCATCCAAATTAATCAAGTATGTTAGTATCAATGAGTTAGTTGTAGAAGGTATATACTCGGAGGGATGTTATAAGTATTTAGACTTGAGTTTTCCTTGAAAGAAGTACTTGTTAAACTAAGTCAATTGAGGGTATGAGGATAGTTGAAAGTGAGATAGGAGCAAAAATAGGAAGTGATATAAACCAATGTGGAAGATTTTTCGAACCTTAATGGCTACCATGACAGGGTGAAGAAATTACTTTGAGGCTGAAAAATACTGCTGACTTGGATTGAAAAGAAAGGCAAATAAGTATTGATCACTTTAGAGGCCCTTGAGCTTATGACATAGATATATCTGGAAAAGAGATCAATAAGTAATCAAATAAAGTCTTTCTATGTCTAAGAAAATGTTTATGCTTACCTGAGTATTGTTAAACTTGTTGAGTTAACAACTTCAGTACAATTTGATATAATTGTTATTGAAGGAGAATTATTATTATCAGCTAAGTATGAGAAGGCACTTGAAAGATAAAATAAGGAGGCACTTGAAAAATGAAATTTGAGGAATTGAGAAAATCACTACTTATGAGGATACCTCCTGACAATACAGACTGCATGGTTGATGATAAAACCTTGATAAAAGATTGCACAATATATTGATATAGGGAATGGAAGGAGAAAAGTTGAGGTGGCCAGCACAATATAAGGCGAGATGTGATGTTACAAAAAGTTAGTTGTTATGTGCATATACCAAGTACGAAAAATCAATTGAAGGAATTTCTTAAGGACTAACCCTACTAGATTGAGTATAGAACTTTTGGACTTAAAGTTTACGAAGAAAACTATCAAGCAAAGAAAGGACAAAGAGGATGATGACAAAGGATTCAACCATGACCTAGTAAGGGTACATGGTTATGAATAAGAGACTTTTTGCTTTGCATAAATGGGAACATTATTGAAAATCCTAATGACCAATTGATGTGAATAGTGAGATAGGCCTCTGGACAAGAACATTTGACCCATGATGATGAATCGACCATTAACATTTGGCATGAGTTTGGAAAATCTTCACGGAGAACAGCGTTTAATGAATTCAAGAGTTATGAAACTGGATATATAGTTAGGTCATTTTACTTTCAGTATATGATAAGGTCCTCGATGGAAGATGCTACTAATTGGCTTTCATTTTTGAATGTAACTTTGGTCAAGGAATCAAGTCACAAATGGAAAATGACAGACAGTAGAAATTCGAAGTTAATCAAAGGTTTGGCTGTAGAGCACAAGATACCATGTCAGTTATTGAAGTATCTTGGGGACAAATATAAAAGATAAGAAGCAAAGTTAGACACAATAGAAAGAAGGTAATTTTTTGGACTCTTACTAATGACATACAACCAACCCTTAAAAGGAGATGAGGATGATGAAGAGATCACTAGATGAAATACAAGAAGAAAAAGGGAGTATCCTATGATATTCAAAACAAAGTAGGAGAAATAAGATCATATGATCTCAAAGAAGTATGGAGTAATTTATACATGATGAAGCATGATCCTACGAGGAGACTATCCTATACATGATAAGAAAAGTATAGACGTCTAAGCATTTCAAGAAAGATAAGTTACAGCTAGAAACCAGTATTGCTAAATTGGCATGTATAAGAATATGCATCATAGTACGCAGCAAAAGCAGCCCATATAGGTAAGGCCCTGTAGAAGGAACAATAAAAATGATAAATTGAGGTTGAGCCTAGATTTGATTCCTAAGGGGGGAATGCATTCACTACAAAATACATTGAAGATGATAATTTATGGAATTTCGAGGACGAAATTCTTTTAAGGGGGTAATAATGTAATGGCCGAGCAATTTACGCTAAATTGGACATTCTATAGGAAATGGACCGAGTTAAATGTTAAACTTTATTTAAAATAGAAAATGAAGAAATTTGTGAGGAAACTTGGTACCATTAGATTCTACTCGAAAAATGGAATCCAACGCCTCAAAGAACGCCGAAAACGGAGTTCGTACGAAGAAGTTACGGACGTTTAAAGATCAGGGGCATATCTGTAATTTAAACAGAAGAACGAAAAAACGAAAAACGCAGGGGGCCGTTTTGATAACGCCGCCCCTGTCGTCTTCCTCCTCTAGGCCTCTCCAAAAACCCTCAATCCTGATTTTTCCAGAGGGATCTGCCACCGCCAAGGGTAGCACCGTCATTGGCAGCACCGCTATAGCCGGGCTATAAAAACCCCATCTCCCCCTCTCCAAAAACGTGGTTTTCCAATATTGGGGCTGGGGTTTCCGGCTAGAATCGAAAACCCAGTTCCTTGCAGTTTTTCGGCAACGGTCAGGCCAAGTCAGGCCAGCCATTCCCGTCTCCCCATTCCCCTCTCTCCTCTTGTTCTGGTCTGGCATTGGGGTTTTCCCCTTCGTGGGTTCCGACAAACATGGAATTCCCAGAGAATGAAATGGGGCTCTACCACCGGCGATGGGCACTCCCAGGCTACCAGGTAAGCCATTCTTTTTCCTTTTTCATTTTCTTTCCTCCTCTCAGGCTAGATCCATGTTGGATCTAGCATTTCCAACCATTTTCCAGCCGGGTTCCTGGCAGGAAAATGCTCTAAGCTGGCTTGGGCCGGCCCTGCATGAACAAGACGTTCCTAAACTAGGTTCAGACGACCCTGCACGAACCAGGCGTCCCAGGGACGCCTTGCTCCATGTGCGCCTGGGACAGGGTCCCAGGGATGGTTTCCGAGCTATAAAGTTAGGATTAGAGGATAAATTACAGAGTTTAACTATTGGAAAGTAGATCCATATTATAGGATCTAGCCTGACAAATGAATTAGGCAAGGACCAGGGACCCAATAGGCAGAGCTAGCGATCTAATGTCTAAATGGATTGAAATTAATAAGGACTCCTTGTATCCATTCATACCCAGGAGTTTATAAATGAGACCCAGGGATGGGTTGAGTGATAAAGGAAGCGACTCCATGAGGCTTTGAGGTAGGTGCTCTATCGCTACTAGACTTTTTAAAAGAGCCATGATTGTTTTGAGAATGCATGTTTTAAGTATAAGTATATGACTTATTTAGCATGACTTAATTCAGTGTATATATGATAAATGCTTTATTCAAAGATATGTTTTGCAAATAATTGCATATACATTATGCATAGATATGTTTTGCAAACAAATGCATATTTGCATGATTTGTGAGCATTGAGTTTTTGAAAAATTGCATGTACTTGTGGGTTACCAAAAGACGCTGGAGTGTCCAAAAGATGCTGGATAAGCAGTTATGAGGGCCAGGCAGTTATGAGGGACCCAAAGAGGACAGGTTTTGAAAAAGAGGTTTTCGCTTATTTGATCTGATATGATTTGGGTTGATAAGCTCGTGGGCGCTATGCCGAGCGGTTTGGGTTGGCCTCCAGCCTCTACCACTATTAGGTGGATGGGTACCACGCCAAAAAGGGGCAACGTCCTTGCTTCGACTGCATGTGGTACAGGGGACTACCACTGGTGTCACGTGTAATGGTCGAGCAATTTACGCTATTTAGGACAGTCTATAGGACATGAACTGTGTTAAATGTTTAACTTTATTTAAAATATTAAATGAAGGAATTTTAAGGGAACTTGGTACCATTAGATTCTACTTGAAAAATGGAATCCAACTCCTAAAAATTCACCTAAAACAGAGTTCGTATGAAGAAATTACGGCCATTTAAAGATCAGGGTCAGTTCTGGAATTTAAACAGAAAAATGAAAAACGCAGGGGGCCGTTTTGATAATGGCACCCCTGTCGTCTTCAACCTCTAGACCCCTCCACAAACCCCATTTCTAGAGGTTTTTGCCACAGCCAAGGGCGGCACCGTCATTGGCAGCACCGCCATAGCAGGGCTATAAAAAGCCCAAGCCCCATCTCCCCTCTCCAAAAACATGATTTTTTTGGTCGTTTTGAGACTGGAGTTTCCGGAAAAATCGGAAACCCATCTCAAACCCATCCTCTGCATTTTCCAGCAAGGGCCAGGCCCAAGTCTGGCCAACCATCCCTTTACCCATCTCCCCACCTCCCCTCTTGTCACTCTGGCATCATTGGAAGCAGGGTCTTTCCCCCCTCGTTCGATTTTTCCGGCGAGCAGGCACACCACCGGGGAAAAAGACATTTCCAGGCTACAAGTAAGTCGTTCTTACCCTTTCCTCTCCGTTTTGCTTCCCCAAGGCCAGATCCATGATCGGATCTGGTCTTTTATAGCCGGGTTCCTGGCCGGAAAACGTTCCAAGCTGGCTTGGGCCGGCCTTGCACGAACTAGGCATCCCAGGGACACCATGCTGTACCTGCACCTAGGACTGGGTCCTTGGGATGGGTTTTAGGTGTACGACAGTGCATAAAATGTCCTAGGTACGGCCTTCAGGTGCGCGTGCGACATGGGGTACGGGTCGTGGCACGACCAGGGTGCACGGGGTGCCCTGGGAGCTGAGACGCGCCATGCTACAAGGTGCGTCTGTGCGCTGATGCGCGTCATAGCGCATTACTTAAGCATGCATGTGCGCATACAAAACGCGGTCCCTAGCACGGCCTTTGGGCGTGCCCGCACATAAGATGGTCGCAGTTCAACCAGGATACACGGGTGTCCTGGGAACTGGGGCACGCGGACCTAATGAGAATTTAAAGTTAGGATTAGAGGATAAATTACAGAGTCTAACTATTGGAAAGTAGATCCACACCATAGGATCTAGTCTGACGAATGAATTAGGCAAGGACCTTGGACCCAATAGGCAGAGGTAGCCATCTAATGACTAAATGGATAGAAATTAATAAGGACTCCTTGTATCCATTCATACCCAGGAGTTTATAAATGAGACCTAGGGATGGGTTGAAGTGATAAAGGGTGCGACTCTAGGAGACTTTGAGATAGGTGCTCTATCGCTACTAGACTTTTTAAAAGAGCCATGATTGTTTTATGCATGTTTTAAGTATAAGTTATATAACTTGTTTAGCATGACTTAATTCAGCATACATATGATAAATGCTTTATGCATAGATATGTTTTGCAAATAATTGCATATACATTATGCATAGATATGTTTTGCAAACAAATGCGTATATTGCATGACTTGTGAGCATTGAGTTTTTGAAAGATTGTATATCCTTGAGGGTTACCAAAAGACGCTAGAGTGCCCAAAAGATGATGGGTAGGCAGTTGTGAGGGCCAGGCGGTTGTGAGGGACTCAAAGAGGACAGGTTTTGAAAAAGAGGTTTTTGCTTATTTGATCTGATATAATTTGGGCTGATAAGCTCATGGGCACTATGCTGAGAGGTTTGGGTTGGCCTCCAGCCTCTACCACTATTAGGTGGATGAGTACCAGGCCCAAAAAGGGCAATGTCCCTGCTTCGACTGCATGTGGTACAGGGGGCTACCACTGGTGTCACGGCACTAGGTCGAAGTGTCATATGTCCCGTGGAGGCATATGACCCTGTCTCCTCAAGTACCTAGGGACCACACGGCGGCAAGGTCATGGGCATAGTTTGGACCCTATGGTTTGATTATTTACTTGAATTGCATATCGCATGACATGAGGTTGGTCGACCATACCAGATATCCATGAGTTGGATTTAGTTGAGCATCTAAGCATATCAATATGTTTATGATATATATATGATACTTTCGACTTGGATTATGCTATTCTTTAGGTCGTTATTATTTCAATTCGATAGTGGTTTTTAATATCGATATTGAACATGATTGTTCGAACATGCACATGTTTTTAAGAGCATATGATTTTAAACATAGCATGCATTGCAAAACTAGTAGTGATAGACTCCTACTGAGTACAGTATATACTCACCCTATCCTTAACATTTTTTAGGATAGTTCCACTCACAAATAGAAGACGTCTCAGGAGATATTAGTGCTACGAGCAAGTGAATAAACAAAGGAGACAACTATACATGTGAGTAAACTCGCTACCCTTTGGACATGTATTTGTATTTATTTACAGTTGGGCTATGAGCTGTGACTGGATAGACTTGGGGAAAACATTTATGATTTCTAAAGTTTTTCAAAAACTACTTTGGTTGTTGTGAAAGCAAATGACACTCAGGGTTTTCAAAATGAGTTTAAAACTAAAGATTTTCCACTGCATTGCGTGGTTTTCATAAAAATGGTTTTCAAATAGGGATGCATCCCGCCTTAGGAATTAGATATTGCATTTAAAAATGCATGGGAAAACCCAGGTCGTCACATCACGGCACTGGGTTGAGGTGTCATATGTCCCGTGGAGGCATATGATCCTGTGTCCTTAGGTACCCACGGACCACACAGCGATGAGGTCGTGGGCATAGTTGGACCCTATGGTTTGAGGATTTATTTGCATTGCATATGGCATGACATGAGGTTGGTCGACCATACCAGATATCCTTGAGTTTGATTCAGTTGAGCAACTTATGCATATCATTATGTTTATGATATATGATACTTTCGACTTGGATTATGCTATTCTTTATGTCATCAGTATTTCAATTCGACAGTGATTTTTAATATCGATATTGAACATGATTGTTCGTACATGCACATGTTTTTAAGAGCATATGATTTTAAACATAGCATGCATTTCAAAACTAGTAGTGATAGACCCCTACTGAGTATAGTATATACTCACCCTATCCTTAACATTTTTTAGGATAGTTCCACTTACAAATAGAAGACGCCTCAGGAGATATTAGTGCTACGAGCAAGTGAATAAACAAAGGAGACAACTATACATGTGAGTAAACTCTCTACCCTTTGGACATGTATTTGTATTTATTTACAGTTGGGCTGTGTGTTGTGACCGGATAGACCTAAGGAAAAACATTTATGATTTCTAAAGTTTTTCAAAAACTACTTTGGCTGTTGTGAAAGAAAATGACACTTGGGGTTTTCAAAATAAGTTTGAAACAAAAGATTTTCCGCTGCATTGCATGGTTTTTATAAAATGATTTTCAAATAGGGATGCATCCAGTCTTAGGAATTTAGATCTTGCATTTAAAAATGCATGGGAAAACTCGGGTCGTCACAGTTGGTATCAGAGCCCAAGTTTTATCCTTTCAAAGCCAATCCAGCATGTCCAAGGGTCATGGACAATAGAGAAAATCAAGAATAAGTAGTATAAATAGGAGTAGTAGAGATGACTACTTCTATTTGAGGATTACAATATTAATGCATAAGGCAGTTCACCATAAATAAATAAGTGAAACACAGCTGGGTCTAAAATATAATTAGGCAGAGGATAGTGCAACCCTTATCCAAAATCTAGTCTAAGACGACTTAAGGATTAAGGATTGTTGTATGGTGCAAATATGAAAACTCATATATGGATCATATTATGATGAGAATGATGAATAAGGATGTTAGTGAACTTGTTAGTAGATAGTTCTAACCTGCACTAAAGTAATCTCATCAAAGGCGAGAAAATTGAAGAACCTAGGTGGCTACCTTACCATTATAAAGAATATTAGAATAGGAGTACACTATTATAAGGATATGATGTGAGTATGATAGGGGATGTAAAAGATGGACTTTGAGAAAATTTTGATGATAATCTAATAAGGATGAGCATACAAGATGATACTAGGGGATAACTATGACTCGTACTAGATCATAAAGGTATGGATCCTGAAGGACTTAGCTCAATTTTGGATATGTTAATTGGAGTCTTATGAGGAGTGAAGTACTATCGAATAGTGACAACCTGAGTATAATGGAGGAGATCAGAAGATGTGTGCAATTGACATATTATAGGGAAATGAATTCGGCCGAGTTATCAAAAGATTTTGATGATAATACTAAGGATGATAATAGATCGATCCTAATATGAACTTGTAAGAGAAGTATAGCATGATCAAAACATCAATGCCATTATTAAGACATTGTATGAATTTTATTGAGGCTATAGGCAATTGAGGATTTCAATGATCTTAAGATAATCTAGAATTTCTGAGAAGCATTCAGTTTATCATATCTATTAAGTAAAGGAGTAGATGCAGTATCGATTATATGCCACAAAGTACATGAAGACATTGATCTAGGAGGACCAAAGTAAGGATTTTGAAGAAAAAAGAGAAAGAGATAGAGATGTAACTATAAGTATTCAATGAATATTGAATATTCAAAAGAAGAAGGTCATGACTTTATTGAAAGAATAGATCCATAGAAATCTTTCATGTTGAATCATCTAGGAAGATAAACCAATCAACTTCGAAGGAATGATGATAGATGAGTTGGTGATCTTATTATAAAAGAGATAAAGCATATGGGATTTGAGACGTTGAATAGAGTATTGAATTTCAGGAAATTATGCAAGAAATCTTTGAAGAGGAATGGTGACCAACTAGAAATAAAATTCTATAAATGGTTTGATATCAATTATTACAATTAGATTCTTATCGGATCCATTAGCTTATGGGGAACACCAATGGATATAGTCCATAAAAAGGAAATTTTGGTGATATCCCACCTTGTCAATAAAATATATTGAAAAAGGAATTAAGCCGGGACAGTGACTTATTCATTTAGCAAGTAGGGTATCATCAAGGATCAAATTGAGGTCTCGCTATCATAGATTGGAAGACCAAAAATCTTAAAACCATTATTTAGTCATTACCTTTAGAGTACTGTTGACTAAATAAAGGTATCCCATCCAAATTAATCAAGTATGTTAGTATCTATGAATTAGTAGTAGAAGTTACATACTCGGAGGGATGTTATAAGTATTTAGACTTGAGTTTTCCTTGAAAGAAGTACTTGTTAAACTAAGTCAATTGAGGGTATGAGGTCAGTTGATGAGGACAGTTAAAACTGAGATAGGAGCAAAAATAAGAAGTGATATAAACCAATGTGGAAGATTTTTTGAACCTTAATGGCTACCATGACAAGGTGAAGAAATTACTTTGAGGCTGAAAAATACTGCTGACTTGGATTGAAAAGAAAGGCAAATAAGTATTGATCACTTTAGAGGCCCTTGAGCTTATGACATAGATATATCGGGAAAGAGATCAATAGGTAATCAAATAAAGTCTTTCTATGTCTAAGAAAATGTTTATGCTTACCTGAGTATTATTAAACCCTTTGAGTTAACAACTTCAGTACAATTTGATATAATCGCTATTGAAGCAGAATTATTATTATAAGCTAAGTATGAGAAGGCACTTGAAAGATAAAATAAGGAGGCACTTGAAAAATAAAATTTCAGGAATTGAGAAAATCACTTCTTATGAGGATACCTCCTGACAAAATAGACTGCATGGTTGATGATAAAACCTTGATAAAAGATTGCACAATATATTGATATAGGGAATGGAAGGAGAAAAGTTGAGGTGGCTAGCACAATATAAGGCGAGATGTGATGTTACAAAAAGTTAGTTGTTATGTGCATATACCAAGTACGAAAAATAAATTGAAGGAATTTCCTAAGGACTAACCCTACTAGATTGTAAATCGACCATTAACATTTGACATGAGTTTGGATAAAATCTTCACAGAGAAGAGCATTTAATGAATTCAAGAGTTATGAAACTGGATATAGAGTTAGGTCATTTTACTTTCAGTATATGATAAGGTCCTCGATGGAAGATGCTACTAATTGGCTTTCATTTTTTAATGTAACTTTGGTCAAGGAATCAAGTCACAAATGGAAAATGACAGATAGTTGAAATTCGAAGTTAATCAAAGGTTTGGCTGTAGAGAACATGATACCATGTTAGTTATTGAAGTATCTTAGGGACAAATATAAAAGATAAGAAGCAAAGTTAGACACAATAGAAAGAAGGTAATTTTTTGGACTCTTACTAATGACATACAATCAACCATTAAAAGGAGATGAGGATGATGAAAAGATCACTAGATGAAAGACAAGAAGAAAAAGGGAGTATCTTATGGTATTCGAAATAAAATAGGAGAAATAAGATCATATGATCTCAAAGAAGTATGGAGTAATTTATACATGATGAAGCATGATCCTACGAGGAGACTAGCCTATACATGATAAGAAAAGTATAGGCATCTAAGGATTTCAAGAAAGATAAGTTACAACTAGAAACCGGTATTGCTAAACTGGCACGTATAAGAATATGCATCAGAGTACGAAGCAAAAGCGGCCCATATAGGTAAGGCCTTGTAGAAGGAACAATACAAATGATAAATTGAGGTTGAGCCTAAATTTGATTCTTAAGGGGGGAATGCATTCACTACAAAATACCTTGAAGATGATAATTCATGGAATTTCGAGGACGAAATTCTTTTAAGGGGGTAATAATGTAATGCTTGAGCAATTTATGCTAAATTGGACATTATATAGGAAATAGACTGAGTTACATGTTTGACTTTATTTAAAATATTAAATAAAGGAATTTGTGAGGAAACTTGATATCATTAGATTCTACTCGAAAAATGGAATCCAACGCCTCAAAGAACGCTGAAAACGGAGTTCGTATGAAGAAGTTACGGACATTTAAAGATCAGGGGCATATCTATAATTTAAACAGAAAAACGAAAAAACAAAAAACGCAGGTGGCCGTTTTGATAACGGCACCCCCTGTTGTCTTCCTCCTCTTGACCTCTCCAGAAACCCTCAATCCTGATTTTTCAGAGGGATCTGCCATCGCCAAGGGCAGCACCGCCATAGCAGGGCTATAAAAAGCCCCATCTCCCCTTCTCCAAAAACGTGGTTTTCCAGTCATTGGGGCTGGGGTTTCCGGCTAGAATCGGAAACCCAGTTCCCTGCATTTTTTCGGCAACGGCCAGGCCAAGTCAGGACAGCCATTCTCATCTCCCCATTCCCCTCTCTCCACTTGTTCTGGTCTGGCATTGGGGTTTTCCCCTTCGTGGGTTCCGACAAACATGGAATTCCGGGAGAATGAAATGGGGCTCTACCACCGGCGATGGGCACTCCCCAGGCTACCAGGTAAGCCATTCTTTTTCCTTTTTCATTTTCTTTCCTCCTCTCAGGCTAGATCCATACTGGATCTAGCATTTCCAACCATTTTCCAGCCAGGTTCTTGGCAAGAAAATGCTCTAAGCCGGCTTGGGCCGGCCCTGCATGAACAAGACGTTCCTAAACCAGGTTCAGACGACCCTGCACGAACCAGGCGTCCCAGGGATACCTTGCTCCATGTGCACCTGGGCAGGGTCCCAGGGATGGGTTCCGGGTGTATGACAGTGCATACACTGTCCAAGGTGCGGCATTCGTGTGCACACGTGACATAGGGCACGAGTCCTAGCTCGACCAGGATGCACAGAGTGCCCTGGGAGCTGAGACGCGCCATGCTACACCAAAGGTGCGTCCGTGCAATGATGAGCATGCATGTGCACGTGCAAAAAGCAGTCCTTGGCACGACCTTTGGGCGCGCACGCACGTGAGGCAGTCGCAGTTCAACCAGGATGCACGGGTGTCCTCGGAACTGGGACACACGGACCTAATGCGACTTTAAAGTTAGGATTAAAGGATAAATTACAGAGTTTAACTATTCGAAAGTAGATCCGTATTATAGGATCTAGCTTGACAAATGAATTAGGCAAGGACCAAGGACCCAATAGGCATAGCTAGCAATCTAATGTCTAAATGGATTGAAATTAATAAGGACTCCTTGTATCCATTCATACCCAGGAGTTTATAAATGAGACCCAAGGACGGGTTGAGAATGCATGTTTTAAGTATAAGTATATGACTTGTTTAGCATGACTTAATTCAGCGTATATATGATAAATGCTTTATGCATAGATATGTTTTGCAAATAATTGCATATACATTATGCATAGATATGTTTTGCAAACAAATGCAGATATTGTATGATTTGTGAGTATTGAGTTTTTGAAAGATTGCATGTCCTTGAGGGTTACCAAAAGACGCTGGAGTGCCCAAAAGATGCTGGGTAGGCAGTTGTGAGGGACCCAAAGAGGATAGGTTTTGAGAAAGAGGTTTTTGCTTGTTTCATTTGATATGATTTGGGCTAATAAGCTCGTGGGCGCTATGTCGAGAGGTTTGGGTTGGCCTCCAGCCTCTACCACTATTAGGTGGATGGGTACCATGCCCAAAAAGGGCAACGTCCCTGCTTCAACTGCATGTGGTACAGGGGGCTACCACTGGTGTCACGACATTGGGTCGAAGTCCCATGGAGGCATATGACCCTGTGTCCTAAGGTACTCGGGGACCACACGGTGGCGAGGTCGTGGGCATAGTTGGACCCTATGGTTTGAGGATTTATTTGCATTGCATATGGCATGACATGAGGTTGGTCGACCATACCAGATATCCATGAGTTGAATTCAGTTGAGCATCTTATGCATATCATTATGTTTATGACATATGATACTTCCGACTTGGATTATGCTATTCTTTAAGTCATCAGTATTTCAATTCGACAGTGGTTTTTAATATCGATATTGAACGTGATTGTTCGAGCATGCACATGTTTTTAAGAGCATATGATTTTAAACATAGCATGTATTGCAAAACTAGTAGTGATAGACCACTATTGAGTATAGTATATACTCACCGTATCCTTAACATTTTTCAGGATAGTTCCACTTACAAATAGAAAACGCCTCAGGAGATATTAGTGCTACGAGCAAGTGAATGAACAAAGGAGACAATTATACATGTGAGTAAACTCTCTACCCTTTTGACATGTATTTGTATTTATTTACAGTTGGGCTGTGTGTTGTGACTGGATAGACCTGGGGAAAAACATTTATGATTTCTAAAGTTTTTCAAAAACTACTTTGGCTGTTGTGAAAGCAAATGACACTCGGGGTTTTCAAAATAAGTTTAAAACAAAAGATTTTCTGCTGCATTGCATGGTTTTTATAAAATGGTTTTCAAATAGGGATGCATCCTGCCTTAGGAATTTAGATCTTGCATTTAAAACTGCATGGGAAAACTTGGGTCATCATAATATGCCCCGTGGAGGCTATGACCAAGTGTCCTCAGGTACCCGGGGACCACATGGCGGCGAGGTCGTGGGCATAGTTGGGCCCTATGGTTTGAGGATTTACTTGCATTGCATATGGCATGACATGAGGTTGGTCGACCATACCATATATCCATGAGTTGGATTCAGTTGAGCATCTTATGCATATCATTATGTTCATGATATATATATATATGATACTTTCAACTTGGATTATGCAATTCTTTAAGTCGTTAGTATTCCTGTTTGATAATGGTTTTTAATATCGATATTGAACATGAGTGTTCAAACATGCACATGTTTTAAAGAGCATATGGTTTTAAACATAGCATGCATTGTAAAACTAGTAGTGATAGACTGCTACTGAGTATAGTATATACTCACCCTATCCGTAACATTTTTTAGACACAAGTAAACACTTAAGGACAAGGTACGCGCATGACAGAAGACGCCTCAGGAGATGTTAGTGCTATGAGCAAGTAAATCAAAAAGGGACAATTATACATGTAAGTAAACACTCTACCCTTTGGACATGTAGTTGTATTTATTTATAGTTGGGCTGTGAGCTGTGACTGGATAGACCTGGGAAAACATTTATGATTTCTGAAGTTTCTCAAAAACTACTTTGGTTGTTGTGAAAGCAAATGACACTCGGGGTTTTCAAAATGAGTTTGAAACAAAAAGATTTTTCGCTGCATTGCATGGTTTTTATAAAATGGTTTTTCAAATAGGGATGCATCCCACCTCAGGAATTAGATATTACATTTAAAAATATGTGAGAAAACCCGGGTCGTCACATCAAATGCCTATGATGTATGCAAAATGCTTGGAAAGCCATTTGGTGTGTCAAAATCAGTTGGCTATCTTGTGTGCATTGTGCCAAACAAGTTGTCAAATACCAGTCCATACACTTTTTTTTTTTTTTTCAAAAGTCAAAATCAAAGGTTAAAGGGTAAAATTTTGTACATTAAAACATGTCTAATTCTTTAAGAAAATTAGAGATTTAAGTTGTTGAATCTATCATTAACAATCACCATGTCTTATGCATAATTTTCACTCAAATGGCTCATAATAGCAACTTGAAATGTTATAGGTTATGCATTGATCATAGTAGAAATTTGTGCATGATTTGAGGCACATGAAAACCAATTCAATTCTTCCAATATAAAGTAATAAAATTTGAGTAGAATACATAAAAAATCCTTCTCAATTGCTTATAAAAATTTACAAAATTAAGATTCTAGCTATTGTCAAATCCATGCAGTAGCTTACTTAGAGTAAATCATTACATAATTATACCCAAAGCTTGAATCAAAGATGCATCAATTGCACATGGTATCAAACATAGAAACAGATCATGAATTGGCACAAATGATGCATCATGTATCAATCTAAACAACAACAAAACAAGATAAGTTTTCTTCAAAAACTTATTGAAATCATACATGATCAAGATGTTTATTCAATCAAAATACTCAATAAAACTTTGTTTCTATTTTGTAATTTTTGAAAAGAAAACAAGGACTAGTCTGAGAATTCCTACATATATACACTTTCTCACTTTCTTCTATTTTCCTTCCTTCTTCTCTTTCTCCTTTTCTCCTTTCCTTTTCTCTCGTTGCTTTGTTTTTCTATCTTTTCTCTCTTGGTTGAGCACTAGGTGGTCTGTTTACTACCCAACCCCAAATGTCCCTTATGTATGGGGCATTGGGTTGGTTGCAATAGCCATCAATGCCAACCCCATCTTTCATGCACTTCACAACCTTCAAATGTTTATTTTTGCATGTCAGCAATTTCAACTCTTTTTTGCATGAAACTATTTAGGAAAAAAATAAGTGGACAAGGCCAATCAACATATATGGATCCTATATTAGTTTGGATTGGTTGTACTAACAAACCAAGATTTAAAAATTTAAGGAAAAATTATGAACATGTTATTTTTAGTTTTTCCTTTTCTCTATTACCACTATATTTTTTTTATAGCTTTTTTGTGCATTTTTTTCTTTTTTAAGCCTTTCTTATAGGACTAGGCTTGCACTTTTTTCTAGGATTTTATCTTCTTGATCCTTTTCCATTTCCTTTTATGCTTTTTCAAATGATTATGTTTGTGCCTTTTCCCTAGCAATTTTGATTTTTTTTTCCTTTTTGGATTGATATACTATGCACACATTAGTAAATAAATAGATACATGTGTATACACAAAGTCATCTTTTTTATCATATACCTTGAGGAAGAAGATGAAAATTAAGTTGGAATTATAGAAGAAAATCAATACGAGACATTAGTGAGCTTCTAGTATTCTTGGCTTATTTGTTAATCAAATTTAGTGTAATTTCATGCTAATATGTAAAGTGTGCTATAAATGAATCATATCTAAATGCTCTCCAATTTTAGATAATTTTAAAACTTTGTTTATTAGAAGAATGATAGTTATTGATTTTACATCTTACTACTTCACAAATAATCAAAGAAAAAAGTATCAAATAATTGGTCCTTGGGAAAAATATTGTTCTTCTTCCAAAAAAAAGAATAAAAAAAGAAAGAAATAAAGATTACAAAGACATAAGAGACAAACAAAGAATAACCTACCTTCATCATGTCTTCATTTTGTCGTCTAGAGCATCACATAAAAAGAGAGGTCTACTATCAATCACAGAATTAAATGAAAGCGAATAACAAGGGAGAAATAGGGTTTGACATTAGTGTAGGAGAAAAAAATAAATTTTCTAAGTAATATTTAGTGTGAGAGAGGAGGAGGCATTACATGATGCAATTGATCTTATCATGGTTACGGACATTAAACACCTCATTTCAGATCAATTAGAAGCAAAAATATTGAATATCTATGGGTCCTTAATTTTTAATCTTTTAAAGCAAAAATGTAGACTGTGCAACACAAAGAAGCTACAAAATATAAGATACCATATATTGTTTGGCTTCAAAAGAATTAGAAATGAACCTATAGATAATTAATACATGTGAGATTTGGTACATAGAGGATTTGAGATTAGGTAAATCTAATGAATAATGCAAATTGTACGATAATTTGAAAATGTGGGCCCACCATCTAGTTTTCAATAAGCTTATGATGAAACCATGAAGAGACTAATTGCAATATACAATTCAAAGACATGGAGAGAGATTGAATTATGGAGAGGAAGGGTCAGTAGCTACTAGGTGATTGGTGGAAATGGAATGGCCACGGAAGATGCAGCTGTAGGAATTCGATTATGTAATGGAATGCCCTTTTTGCCCTTGATCTGTGTTTTCTTATTCTCTTTAATTGCAATGATGATCAAGAGCATGAGTAGGTCTATTAGGTGACATCCCTTTTTTTCCAACAAATGAAATAGCAAATCCCTCTATGGAATTGGAATGGGTGTGAACTTCACATGCTCACACTTGTTGTTTGAAGATGGGCTAATGCATGGGTTAGCCTATTTGCAATATCAAATACATGCTTCTCTTATGTCTAGAAATTTGAAATCTAGAGAATTATGTAGTTCTCAATTGTCACATTTTGCTTCTAGGTTGATGGTAAGAAACTATTCTGATTACCAATTTCAACTTGAGTTCCAACTAGGGCTGTCAATGGATTCGATACCATCATTCTATATCCACTTCAATAAATTACACTAGTTTGCATACAGATTCTAATGGTAGTTTGGATTTTCATATTCAATTGCATATACATTCCATTTAGTTATTCAGATAGTGGATTATCCATTCCATTTCAAAAGAAAAACAATTATTTGAATTTCTTTGCATCGTTATCCAACAGAACATATAGTTGAAGAAGCTTAGCTATACTTGTTTCAAATGCAAAAGTTTGTAAATTTTTATTATCCCTTTTCATTGAAAGTTATATATTGATGGATATAACCTCTTTGGTATACTACTAAATAATTTTTAACATATAAGTGTATTGTACATTACTTTTCAACCTAGAGTGTTTATTTGTGGGAATAATAAATAATGAATTAAAAGTGAAATTTGCAAGCATTAATTTGTAAATGCATCTTGATATTTTGAAATGGTAAATACTTGTAGAAGTTAAAAGGACATTTGGATACAAAGATAAATATAACCATAGTCACAAAAGTCTCCAAATAGTTGAAATGTTTTGGAAAAGTCCCCACATTTTGATCTCCCAAGTCCTAACTTATTGTCAAATAAATCCCATTCTCTAAATTCAATAGAAATTAATTTAATTAAACATAAATTTTATAAAATCAAATATAAACATCATGAATAATTTGTTAAATTCTAAAAAATTTCTTAATAATTTACTTGAAAATTTAAGTTAAAAATTAACTTTGCGTCACACTCATGCTTTATTTTCAAACCTTTTTTGAACTTTCTTTGATTGTTTTCTAAATATAGTGAATGCTCACATTGCCAATTTATTTTCTAGCATGTGTGATTGCACCAGTATGGAAGTGGAGTCTTAAGACCCCCATCAAAAATTTAAAACTTTTAAATTAGAAAAGTGATATAATAGCCCCTATTTTATATATTTTAGCCCCTACTAATATTTTGGATGTATAAACACTATGTGGGCCAAAGTTTCTTAGGATCCAAGTCAATAAAAATGTTGCTCTTGACTAAGATGGGCTATGCTCTAAACTTCTCACCCATTGGATAATCTGACCCACTATTTCTTAAGTTGTACAACAAAAAATTTCATATCAATTTTGTAATTGAAAACTAAAAATCATAGAATTATCCAACAAATGTGAATTTTGGACCATAGCCCATCCAAGAATAAATAACAAAAAGATAGCATCTAAAATAAGATGCTACCTTAGGCCTTTGAAAATACAAGGAATACGATATATGCAAGGAGCTGGGTCCCCACAACAATTGTTGTTGTTTTAAATAAAACTTGCAAGCGTACAAATGTTTTGCAATACAATACACTAGTAAGGTCAATCCCATGAGGAGTTGAACTAATATGATGCTAGTTGTCCCTACTTTAAACTAATTAAGATAGCCAAAATTCAAGTGATTTTTGTCCTAAATTAAGAATAGAATTTTAAAAAATAAAATTTAAAACTAAGTAACATGAAACATGCTACATTGAAATCTTTCTTAAACACAAGCAATTTCAAAATTTAAAACTTTTCTAAAGTAAAAACTTCTAATTTTGTAACTTTTCTAATTAAAAACTTTCTTAAAGAAAAACTTTGCTAAAATGTACTTTATCAACTTTCTTCAACCAACTTTTCTAAACATAAAATTAACAACTATTTTAATGGAAACATGCTTTAACAAAATACTTTCCTAATCATGCAAACTAAGAAAAGTAAGCAACTAAATCAACTATTTTAACAAGTGTGACAAAATTAATTACTTTCCAACTAACTAAGATGCAAAGTAATGGAATCTAATTTACATTTATGCAAGAGAAGTAAAGGAAAACAATAACTAACAAACAATGAAAGAAAAAATATAGAATTAATGTACATGTAACCATGGAATGGTATGCATGATTCATTGGATAGGAGTGGGTTTAATCAACTACTTTGGAAACCCAAGCCTGCAATCTATTTCTATCATTAACTAAGCTATCTAACAATTGAATTATGCGCTTGAAAAAGTCAAGTGACACAAATATGTGCTAAAGGAAGTAAGCATCTCCTTCCTATGGAGGAGAAGTCTTTTCCTAAGTGAGAAAAGTATGTCCTTTTTGCTTGAGTTGGGCTGGTTTTATAAGTCTTATCATATTTTTCCTATGTACCTAATATTAAGGTGGGGTGGATGAAAGTATGTTCAATTGAATGGCTAGGATGAGGACAAAAGGGTAAGACATCAAATAGAAAAGTGTGGAAGGGGGTAGCTGCCTTAAGGAGTGGAGTAGGTGGGAGACACTTGGTTGGTTGGGGAGTTTCCTAAGAAGTGGAATGAGATAAAGGTTTAGAAATTCATATTACATCTTAAGGGTGAGGTGAAAATTAAGGAAAAAGTGAGAAAAACACTCCAAATTATGTTCTTATACCATTGGTCCACATGCCATCTTATTCTAATAGATTTTTCTTGAATTATCTTCAAAATATCTCATGCATAACTCTCTTGAATCTCCTCCAATCCTGCCCTTCCATTTAGCTTAGCTTCATGACTTAGATGGCTAAATTTGAAGGCTCCATTGGTTAAGCTTCATGGCTAGCTTAGGAAGCTTCCTTAGCTTATCTTCTTGGCTTCAACCCTTGGTTTGAGTCTAGAATTCTTAGCTTGCCACTTTCTTTCATGGCTAAGGTGGCTTCCACGCAAAGGTGGTGAGAGTGAATGGCTTACTTCATGGGGCCACATTGGCCATCTTAGGCTCTTTAATCACATCCATTACTGGGTGACAAGATGATCTTGACCTTTGATTTATGTTGAAGTGATGATTATGAGGCTTTGACTTGATTTTTTTATCTTGATCTTCAATTTAAACCCAATTGATCTCGACTGTTGGATCATGTCTTACTTCCTACAAAAAGTGAAAATCCTAATTAAATCCTAAAAAATATGATTAATCACATACTTATCTTACACTAGCTTCTAAATGTATAAAATAATAGACTTTTGGGTTATTAGGTAAAAAATGCATGTGTCACAAATTTTGGTCTAAAAACCTAATTTACCTCTATAAGTTGAAACACATGGGTAACTAATTGGGTGATTCTTATGTAAAATTAAACTCTTATCAACATTATAGATATTCTCCCTATAGCCAAAGCCTTATGATGTTTCTTTTTCTTCTAAGGTAAATAGCCTATTAAAAAAACCTCTATACTATATGGGCAATCACAAGCCTTGTAACTAACCTAAAATCCCTACTCCCAAGCAATGTGGAACTAAAACATGAGCATTTAGAAATTTGCCACATAAAATCCTATTAGTAACATACTACACCTGCCCTCATTGATCCCATGCCCCTGTAGGGACATGCAACCTCAAGTGTACCTATACACACCATGGATCAAATGTGGCACGTGCCGTCATGGAGTGATCAAACTTTTATGCCAATTTTAATGATTTGGGTCCCCCACCAATGTATAAATATTATTTTCTTTGACTAGAGCATCATGATTTTGTTTTCTCAATACTAAAGCCCTTCAAAATGCGTTTATATTGTATGAGGAAACCATAAGCCTTATAACTAGCCCAAAATCCATACTTCTAGGTGATGTGGGACTAAACCATGAGCACCTATAAGCCTACCACATGGAAATCTGCTAGTGACTCACTGCAGCTACCCTCTTCAATCCCACCCCCATTGAGGCATATGCATCCTTGATTGTCCCAAACACACGATGGATCACGTGTAGTCTGTCCCACCCATTACGGGTTCTAACTTTGATACAATGTGTAATGACTTGGATCCCCCACCACAGTATAGACATTATCTACTTTGGCCAAAGTCTCATGATTCACAAACGAATCCATCACTGAAAAAACATGTAATGAGTGGTCAAACCGCTATCAACTGCTAGTGGAGAAGGAGGTGGTAGTGGAGGATCCAATGTTAATTTCATATTTAAAAGAATTAAAACATAATTACTACATGTAATTATGAAAAATGCATAGACCTATAAATACCTCTTCAAAAATGTTCATTAAAACTCCCACAAAATCATCTTGCTTACTCTAAAAAACTAGATCTATATTCCTTCCCAAAATTCCAAGACTCCCAAAAATCTCCTTTCTTGCACTTTCTCTCTGCTCTCTCTAATTGGAACAAGAAACCTAAATTCAATTAAGCACTCTATTCCAAGTTGAATCTCACAAATCTCACCATCCATACAATCCTCTACTACGTTATCTACAAAACCCTCAAATCAATTTCAAGATCCAACAATGCAATCAATGGAAAATAATAAAACAAGGGACTATTGGGCTATCTTATCATCAAAGGGTATTTATTCCAAATTGGGCTTGAAAACTATGTTGTTTCTCTAATTAGGTAGCTAGAACCACTTCTCAAAATTATTTCACATTGTTTGATTTAATTTTTATTTTTTTTGCAATTAGTTTTAGGTTAAAATTTATAAAAATAAAGTACGGACTAGAACCCTTCAATTCTGGATGATGGAGGGCTTAACTAGAAAATTTGAGCTGTCCAATTGATCCAAAAGGGTCCAAAATCCCTAGGGTAGAAATTTCAAGATTTTTTATTAAGTTTTGATTCCTTAATTGTAAAGGGATTAATTGGACGGTCCAAAACGGACTGTCTGATCTCCCAAATTGGATCTGATCCTAGACGCGCTATGAAATGCGGCATGGAAATGAGACAGGGCCCTTCAGAGTGTAAAACTTTTTCGCAAAACAAAGCAGCGAAAATTCTTTTCTTTAGAACTTGTTTTGAAAACCCAAGTCACCACTTTATACATAACATAAGTACAATTTGTGTACAAAATAAAATTCCATTGAAGGAATATACTTTTATTAAATTTCAGGATCCATCCAGTGGTTTACAGTATAGCCAAATCTATTGCAGTACTTGTCCAAATTACATAATCCAAAACTCAAGCTCACCATATAATAAAACTCTCAACAAAGAAAAATACATGTCTTCAAGGGTATACCTTGAAGATTATTCTCTTCAAGTCTTCTATCGTCTTCAGCTCCTAACTCTCCTCCCCTGTATCTGAGATATTGCAACATTTATAATATCTCAGCAAGCAATGCTTGGTAGGGGATTCAAGAAGCATAATAATTGACAATGTAATTCCAATACTTCATAATCCCATAATCTTTAAACATACTCTTTACGTTGTAATTTATGTATATCTTTATACACACATACCCTTCATGAGTAAACCAGTTAAATTTGTGAAAGTAGTCAAATATCATTCCCAACTAAGTTGATTAATTCTCTTCATTTTGAGAATTTAGTATTATAGCTAATCTTATACTAGGAATTTCCCTTCTTGGGAAATATTGGTAATAGATAATTACCTAGCATTTTATTATGCTACAACATAAGGCATTTCACTATGCCAATACCCATATGCATCATAGTGCAAAATAATAAAAAAGGTTGCTATGCTGCCGTCTGATCCGTACTAGCGCTCTCGGATAACTGCCCTGTTCACCACTGATACCACGGTGGAAAATATTATGTCACTGCCCATATGAGGGGGCAAGACTTTCACAGTGGTGGCCTTCCCATAATTTCCACCACCTGACTTTTAGCCTCTCTTTAGGCAAGGTATCATCATATCATCAAATTTCAAGGAGCGAGTGGCCAAACCCTCATAACTCCTCTAGCAATAGCATCCCCTTAGGCTTATGCCTATTAAAACAAACTCACAAGCCTCCAAGCTTGTATGTAAAATAGATTTCATATGTATCAGATCATATGTTTGTTTACTTAGGGCTGAAATATTTTCTAGTTCCGTATTCACTTATAGTTTAGTCCTTAACCATCTTATATGTGTTTGGTTGGATTATAAGGTTTTCAAGAGATTTAATACAAGTATTAACATTACTCTTGTCAACATAAGATCATGAGTAAAATCATGTGTATCTCATGTAAATGCATTCATCAAATCCTCCTACCATTAAGGATTGATCTCTTTTCCCCAATCTTCCATGATCCTGATTGATGTATGTAATCTGTACATTCATACATATTGTCAATATATAAATTTTGAACAATCCTATTGATCACTAGATCTAATGTTTAGAATGATCTTTAGATCATTCATATCTAAGTATTTTTCTATCTCTAAGTCTTTGTGTCTCCATCTCCTTAATCTTGATCTTTCATAGATCCATTGATTTATAATCTACACATGTTGATAAAGATCAGGGTCCTAGATCTTCTATCATCTAGTTCTTCTTTGATCTAAGTTTAGTTATTGGATCATCCTTAAGGAGGATGATCTTGGTTTTCTTCCTTGAATCATCTTTGATCAAGGGTTTGGATTATCTAATCTAATAAACTATAACAAGCATACTAATAAACATGCATACTAAGTACAATATAATATTCTTATTCTTATTGTTCTTGATCATCCAAGATCTGATGGATCTTGTTTGATCATCCTTATCTTACTTACTATTTTTATTAGGCTTAGGTAATTTACTAAGATTTTATGCTCTTATTATTATTATTATTATTCAACCAGTTAATGTGTTGGTTGAAGGTAACTTATTCAAGCCTAAATCTAAACTGCTCCTCTTATTACCAATTGGGGAAGAGCGAGGCTCTATTAGATAACCCCCTTAACCACTATGTTTATCATTCACTAGAATGACCATAGCTCAACCTTTCATAAGGTGCCTATAAGCATGTTTACCCTAAGTACTCTTTCTAATGGATTTTAATTAAGTCCATGAATATTTATAATGTCATTCATGGGATTTATTCTTCTTTTCCTAATTTAGGCCAAGGATTTGATAATCCTTATATTGTCCTACTAACTATAGCCCTTACTAATTAAGTTTGAAGTACACCATTCTTATTTGTGTCATGAAACTCTACTTTCTCATTAGATTATATTTTTGATGTTTTGTGCTCTTTATCTCATAACAAGTAGATCTACTAATAACATTTAACCATAAGTAAATTATAAATTCAAAGCATAAAACTACATAATTTAACACTTAATGATAATGAGGCAAGGTACTTAAAATTACTCTAACATGATTTCCAACTAATATTGTAATGTCCGAGCAATTTACACTATTTTTAACAAAAATAGGACATTCTATGGGAAATGGACTGTGTTGAATATTTGATTTTATTTAAAATAGTAAATGAAGGAATTTGTGAGGAAACTTAGTACCATTAGATTCTACTTGAAAAATGGAATCCAACGCCTCAAAAATCACCCAAAATGGAGTTCGTATGAGGAAGTTACAGCCGTTTAAAGATAGGGGTATTTCTAGAAATAAAACAGAAAAATGAAAAAGGATGAAAAACGCAGGGGGCCGTTTTGATAACGGCACCCCCTGTCGTCTTCAACCTCTAGACCCTCCCAAAAACCTGTTTTTTCATGATTTCTCTAGAATACACCAGAGAAAATACCACCTTTCACTCCTCTATAAAAACCCCATCTTCCCCCCTCTTCAAAATGGGTTTTTTCCAATCGTTTGAGACTGGGGTTTTCCAGAAACCCGTCTCAAACGAAAGCCATTGTACATTGGGTGTATAGATTATATTAATTTGTTTGCAGTGGTAGAACCTTATAACATGAAATCAAGATTTCGTATTTCAGATCAAGGTTTTATAGAATTTTTGAAACCCATTGGTAAAAATGCTGGCCAAGGAGAATAAATTGGCTAAGTTGATGTGGGAGGCAATGGAAACCTTGGTTGCACTAGGGTTGAAGTATGAAAAGATACATGCTTGTCATAATGACTGCATCTTGTACAAAAATGACCACAAAGACAAAATTATATGTCCAACTTTATGGACATTCAAGATTAAAGAAGAAGAAGAATTCAAGTGATCAGTAAGCAAAAGATGTCTCGACAAAGGTCCTATGGCATTTCCCTCCTATTCCAAGATTCCAAGGATTGTTTCACATGAAAGAAATAGGGAAGAAAAAAGTATGGCATGCCGAGGAGAGAATAGGTGATAACAATTTACGTCATCCAGCAGATAGCCCTGTGTGGAAGCTCGTAGACTTCATGTGGCTCAAATTCGGAGAAGAGCCTAAAAACCTACAACTTGCAATATCTATAGACAGGATTAATCTTCATGGTTGTAAGAGTAGTAGGTATAGTTATTGGCCTATTATAACAATTTGTTACAACCTTCAATTATTGTTGTGCTTGAAGAGAAAGCTCATGATGTTAACTATGTTAATATCAAGCAACTTGGGAATGACATTGACATGTACTTGGCTTCATTGATCAATGATCCTAGGACATTCTGGGAAATAGGGGTTGAAGCTTATGATGCACACAAGAAAGAGACATTCACCCTTAAAGTTATACTACTATGGGCATTAAGCGAATTTCCTACATATAGTAATTTGGCGAGATGCACAGTGAAGGGATATAATGCCTATCCTATTTGTAGTGACCAAAAATGTGCCACATGACTTCAAAGAGGTTGCTTAGATGAAAAGTATTGGAACAAGTTGAGAACCATAATGTATCATGGGAGAATAAGAAGAAAAAGGTACATATGAAAGCAACACTAAAAGCTATTGGAAAGAATAAGTCAATATTCTTTGAACTTGTAAACTAGAAATCTCTACACATGCGGCATGTGCTTGATGTCATGCACACTGAGAAGAATGTTTGTGTGATGACCCGGGTTTTTTCAATGCCACTTTTAGTAAAAACGAAGCGAGATCGATCTCTAGTTTTAAACCAATTTATGCAAAAGAATGCAGGAAAATTTTCTTTTTCTTCAAAAGCATTGTATAAAGAGCCCGAGTGTCAAAATGAATGCTCAATGCATAGTGCCATGGCAATTTATAAACCAAAACAAAACAAGTAGTTACTCCCAGGATTGTTAGTCACAGCCACAGCTATAACAAATACTTATAATCAAGATTACAGTAGCTACCAAAAGAAATTACTAATTAAGTCTTACCTTTGCCTACTTGACTTTGATTCTAATGCCTCCTGATCCTCCTTCTATTTGTACTTTGTTTGATCTAAAAAATAATGGATTGGGTTGAGTATTTACCATACTCAATAGGTAACCTAACACTACCCTTTTTGAAAACACAGCAATGCATCATACAGAGTTCAAAATGGTTGCAAGAAAGACATCGGGAATGCTATATTTGTGATAGGTGTGCATTTGTATGAATAAAATGTAAGTTATGTCATCTATTGAAATTCTTTATCAAACTTCAGTATGCAACACTAACAGTATGTCTAGTTTTCAGAATGTCAAAATCAATAGATTAACTATGTCAAATCAATACATCGTATAAAACGATCAAGAAATACTTAAAATAGTCTTCATGTGAGGCATATGTTAGCATCACAGAGGAACATGCACTGGATCTCAAGTCAACTGGTCACGAGTACTCGTTGATGACCATTTAAATGCTATATGCATATCCATACTACTGAAATCATAGGGTCACTATGCTCCTCCGCAGGTTGCCTCTTTCAGCGATCTGCCCACTTGGGACTTAAGGTTTTATTCCTTACGCAGGTTGCCTCATTCGGCGATCTACCCGCCATCCCTACGTAGGCTGCCTCATTCGGCGATCTACCTACTTAACATAGTGCCTATCAGGCTCAATAGCCCAAAAACATACATAGTCCCAATCTCAAATCAACATAAATCATGCAATTTATGGATTTATTTTCAACGTATGCAAGTATTGCGTAAAATGTCATGAATCCGTAACTCGTATAAAAACATTACTTCTCAACAGCATCTTTCCTTCAATACAAGATTTTTCAAATATATATATATATATATGAGTCATGAAATTAGGTCTCGCATACTTGTATGAGAACAACATGGTTTAAAACACATGCTCAATATAGTAATAAAAGCATGTAACTATGAAAGTTTGGAGTATATTTTGAAAACAGAGTAGGAATAGATGACCTACCTCGTGCGTTGTTACTTAGCTCGTGCCCGTCTTCACTTCGAGTCCGAGAATATCTTGGTAAGGTCTTGAATGATGTTTAAACATAAGATCTAGGCATTATTTTTAAGCTCACAGGGTAAAGGTCATATGATGTTGGTTTCTAGGGCCTATTCCATGATATTTTTAAATTGCTCTTTATCTAAGAATGTCCTGCATTTTAATGTATAATTGGGTCCGTGTCAAAATTACGGACGCAACGGTCCTTTTGGCTCATCAATCGGAGTTATATAGGCTCCAAAATTGGATTTTACAAGGTCGCGCCTTAACTGACATCCCAATTGTAGTGCCTAGGGTCCTGCGTGCGATGGTTCTGGATGCGCGTGCTATGGTTTCTAGGATACGTGTGCACCCTAGTTGCACTGCAACCAGGCTCATGTGCATACGTTTCAAATAGTATGCCAGAGTGTGTGCTGTTATGCAGACGTGTCTTAGGCGCAGCCACGGTGTCCCTCACCTCCCAGGACGTCCCATGCCTCCTGGTCGAGCTAAGACAACTATCTGCACATGACGCATGTGTGAGGACAGCCCCCAAGGAGCTTAGCACGGGTGTGCATCAAGCTAGGCGCCCCTGGACCACACCGTGCACCTGGGGATGTCCGCACCCCTGGGACGCTCATGCACAAGGACCTTGGATAGGTTTCCACCCGTATGGTTTGCTTTGTTCATGGAGAACCGGTGTTTTTCAGCTGGAACACTACCCAGATCTGGCCGAAATTTGGGGGAAAACGGGAAAGAGCAGAGAGGGAAACAGAGGAGCCTTACCTGGGCAGTCCGAGTCGTGCCCTTCTTCTATTGGAGCGGCTCCTTCGTCATTTGCTGGAAAACCCAGAAAAACTCATTAACTAGAAAAATCCAGTGAAGTGGCAATGGCCAGGGGAGGAAAAATGAAGAGGAGAAGAATGAAAGATGGCTGGCCCGATGGGAGAACCTGGGCTGTGCCAAATTTTCGCAGGGAACAAGGAGGGTGTTTTAGATTTGAAGCCCTAGCTTGGCCGGAGAGGAAAATCAGATGGGTAGGGGAGAGGGGAAGAGCAGGCTTTATAGCCGTGCTAAGGCAGTGCTCGCCCTATGGCGGTGCC
Source organism: Warburgia ugandensis (assembly GCA_035236585.1). Classification (NCBI taxonomy): domain Eukaryota; kingdom Viridiplantae; phylum Streptophyta; class Magnoliopsida; order Canellales; family Canellaceae; genus Warburgia; species Warburgia ugandensis. The sequence goes on along the minus strand of CP141133.1, from coordinate 53,152,625 downwards.
TCCTTTTCCCCCTCGCACGCCTTGCAGAGGCGATGCTGGAGGTTCTGGAAAAATCGGGAGAGGGGGAGGGGGGGTTCTGGAGAACTCGAGATGCAGGGTTGAAGGAGGAAGATGACGGGGTGCCGTTATCAAAACGGCCCCCTACGGTTTTGACCTTTTTCATTTTTTAGGTGCATTTTACAAAAATGCCCTCAATCTTCTAACGCCTATAACTTCTTCATACGAGCTCTGTTTTCGGCGTTCTTTGAGGCGTTGGATTCCATTTTGCGTGTAGTAACTAGTGGCACTAATTGTATTCACAAATTCCTAAGTTTCCTATGTGAATTTAGATCAAACATTCAACCACCTAATAAGACCCTTAAACATATAATAAACATATATTCATTCCCAAAATAGACCAAGTTACAATATTGTTGGTAACGAGCCAACATCATGGTTGGTTTTTATACAAAATGTCTCCAAATTTTGGGTCATTACAGTTTGTGAAAGCTTGACTAGTACCTCACTCAACATGATGGGAAAAACAAAGGATGGACTTGTGGCTCAAATGGATCTCATGACAATGGGTTTGAAGAAAAGGTTGCATCCATAAGATAAGGGGAGTGGAGGAACATACTTACCTAAAGAAAATTTTATCCTTTGAAGACAGGATAAGTTGAGGAACATACTTGCCCAAAGCAAATTATATCCTTTGAAGAGAGTATAGAAGAATAATGTGTAAAACCCTATCAGATATCATAGTTCTAAGTGGTTACTCTTGAAGCTATAAAAACATTATCTCCATAAAAGAGCTGAAATTGTTAGGGATGAAGTCTTACAATTTCCTTGCTTTGATCCAACAACTGCTACCCATAGCAATATATTCAGTGATGCCAGATAAAGTTAGAGGATGTATTACTAAATTCTGCTACTTCTTTAAGGCTTTGTGCAAGAATCTAGGGGCATTTAGTGGTAACCTTATGCAACCTTGAGACAACCCTTCCACCATCCCTCTTCAATATCATGGTACACTTACAACTGCACCTCATTGATGAGGTTAGGCTATATAGACCTATTTATTTGTGATGAATGTACCTATTTGAAAACTACATGAAAGTTTTCAAAGGTTATGTATGAAATCACAATCAGTTAGAGTGGTGTATTACTGAATGTTACAGTGCAAAAGAAGCGATGGGTAGTAAATATTTACTAGGAGGGAATGCTATTGGAATCTTAAGAAAGAAACAATCAGGTGTTTTAATTGATCCAAGAGTATCTAGTGGTCGTGTGTCAATTGTTGATCATAAGGAATGGGACAAAGCAAACTTTTATGTCTCGCAAAATATTATTGTTGATGGAGTTTAGCCATACATTGACTACGTAACCAATGTTCACTCATTGGTTTCTTTCACATTGATATAAACATTAATGTTGATGGATTTTAGCCATATATATATATATATATATGTTGAAGAGTACTTAATGTATTATTAACGCGAAAATGTTATATATAATTTTCATCTGTGATCATTATATAGTATGCACTTGGACTCCTTAAAAGAGAGGTATCCAAGAGATGCAAAGAAAGAGAAGTGACTGCAAGATGAACATTGCTATTTCTTCACTAGTTGGCTTTTGCAGAAGGTATTTAATTACAATGAAATAATGTTTCATTCAATTAATTGAAAGTAGTATATATGCACATTTGCATTAATCATTACAATTAATATTTTATAAGGGTTTTAGATTAGCCAAATATTCTAGGTCATAGTATTTCTAAGTGCTTGGGTTTGATAGCAATCGGACCTCTACTAGAGGTAATAAAGTATGTTGGATATGCCTCCAATGGTTATTGCTTTCACACAAAAGACTGATAAATTAAAAGCACAATAAGGGAGCAGTATTAGTTTAGTTACTAAAGCTACTTTCTTTTCTAATTCAAATAACAATAGCTCAATTGTAGCTAACAATACTTACTACACAGTTATGCGTGAGATATGGGAGTTGGATTATACTTGTAGAATTGAGGTTCTGTTTAAGTATAATTGGGTGGAACACAACAATGATAGCATCAGAACCAATGCCTTAGGTTTGACATTGGCTGACCTCAATAAGATCAACTACAATGACAAGTTTATTTTTGTATGTCAAGAAAAACATGTATTTTATGGACAAGATGACATGATATTAGATGGTCAATTATTTTATCAACCAACGCAAGGGACTTCAATGATGAAGACAACCTAGGTGACCTGACAATTGATTACCCTTCAATCTCAAACAATGCCATCAATCAATCTAATCGAGGTGAATGAGATGGATTATGTGCATGATGTTGGAGAGGAGGGTGCTTGGGTTGAATCAAATTGTATATGAGGGGACAAATCAAAGTGTGTATAACACCTAAAGTATGAAAAATGAATTAATTAATCAATTAAGTCTACACATCAAGTGGCATGCCAAACACTAGTTATACTTGAAGGAAATAAGGGATGGGGTAACCTCTACACTTCACAGGTTTTTAAGATTTTCTAGATCTTAATAATAGGGAAAACTACTCCAATATATATAATATGGTTATTCAAATTTCTTATATTATTCAAATAAAATTAATGCACGTGGAGGAATCAATAGGAAAGACAACCATATAATATAAGATGGTTTTTTGAAAAATGTCTTCTCTTTATTAAAACTGTCTTCTATTTTAATCATATATGAATTTTATAAAAACCATCTTATATTATGTGAATTTCATAGTTTAAAATATAGGACAGTTTTTTCAAAGCTGTCTTTTATTTTATTGATCATAAGACTATTTTTTCAAAATCATCTTATATTTTATTAAATATAGGACGTTTTTAAAAATATTTTATACATAGAATATAAGATGGTTTTTTTCAAACTGTTCTATAATCAATTCCACTTAAGAAGAAGGAGGAGGTGGAGGAGGAGGAGATGATGAAGAAGAAGGAGAAGGAGAAGAGAGAGAGAACAAAAAATTAGCTCTCTCTCTTTTCTTAATTTTCTCATTTTCATGCTTCTAGTTTCCAAGATATGCTTCTTGCAGGTACCAGCATGAATAATAACATTATATTTGCTCACCTTCTAATTAAATTTGTGCGTGAATTTTTTACTTTGTTACTGCATGAAATCTTTGAAATTGATCATTCTAAATAGAGGACACTGAGAATAAGAAGACCCATATCTTATATTTCCAATTTTCATTGAAGAAGACATGCAACTACTAGCTTGAAGTATACTTCTTTAGTTGTCTAAATGAATAGTAACAATATATTTTCATATCTTCCAATTAAATTTGTGCATGATTTTATGCTTCATTATTGTATGAAAGTCATTGAAATTGATTATTCTAGACAGAGTACATTGTGAATAAGAAGGCCCATGTGTTAAATTTTTAATTATCAATCAAAAAGACATCCAACTACTAGCTTGAAGTATGCTTCTTATAGTTGTCTACATGAATAGTAACAATATATTTGTTAACCTTCTAGTTAAATTTGTGCATAACTTTCTGCATCATTAATGTATTGAAATCTTTGATCATTCTAGATAGAGGACATTGAGAATTAGAAGACCCATGTTTTAAATTTTCAATTTTCATTCAAAAAGGCATCCAATTTCCACCTTAAAATATGTTATTTATCATTGTTCTAATGTGAACAATAATAGTATTTTGCTTAGGCTCAAGACGATTGAATTTTTCTTAAATCTGTTGTGTTTTTTATTTATCCAAAACATTGATTATGTTATGATTTGTGCTAGGAATAGTTTTATATAATTTTTTACTTTGTTTCCATTGTGATAAATTAGGAGGGTGTGATGAGATATACTATCTGATTATATTTTTCTATTTAAATGAACAACTTATTAGGTGAATCATATTGCATGCATTAAATGCATAAGTCCAAAAAATACGGGAGGCTCTGTCCAATTTTTATTAGGAATGATGACACTAGGGTTCCTTAAAATGAATGACAATCTTAAGAGTAGTATTAATTAGAGTATTTATGGAGCTCAAATTCAAGAGTAGTTTTAATTAGGACCTTCTTTGGCATAGTTAGTCAAGAGTTCATATCTTATTCTAGTACTACTTTCCTAATACTTAATTATTTTAATATCTACTTTTTGTACACCAACTATTCACTTAGATGGTGGCTTTTTCTAATCCTATATATATATATATATATATGTTGTTATTTTCTAAATGTATTATTGTCACTTGTGCAGGAAACATGAAAAATGAAGAAAGTGACCATCATGAAGAAGAATCCAACACAAGGGGACCTATTAAGTGAAAGGGTAGAGGGCCAACCAAAATGGAACATGTCATTAAGAGAAAGTCAAAGGGAATAAAAGGAGACAATACAATTTAATAGTAAAGAACAGGCGATAGGTGCCAGTGTACTTTCTTACATCAGTTTTGTTTGCTACATTGTTAGAGCATGGTGCTTATCTCAATTATTGATTAGATACATGTGTCACTATCAATCAAATATTCAATATGGAAGATGGCTAAGGTTTATAAATTATTGCTACATACAACATGCTATGTGCCTTTTCTTATCTTATTTCAAATAGACTAACATTTGTTTTGTACTTTGCAATCTACCTTTGACATCTCTGATGAGTATAAGAAGAATGCTCTATATGGGACCAGTGAACAATGGAGGAAATGGAAGAGTGAGCTTGCAAGAAAGTACATACTACCAAAATATTCATGATCCCTTCACACTCCACACCATCCCTAAGTTGTATTACAAATTCATTGACCAGGATGCATGGAACCAATTTGTACAAACCCACTTGTCTTCTAATTTTAAGGTAATTACCACTATCCCAAAGCTTGATTTCTCTAATTTTAAAAATTGATTGTGCTCAATTACATGTTACTTTGATGTGTAGGAAAAGCATATGAAAGGAAAAATGATTAGTGAAACTAATCATATGCAACACCACCTCTCGAGGGTTGGTTACACATGGTTAGAAGAGCAAGAAGCAATTGTATGTGATAGTTTAGTCCTATCTAAATATACCTAACTTTGTTTCATTAACTCTAAATTAATGTCTCTCTTGATAGCAAAACAAGGTTGGGACCACAGAGCCCATCTATCCTACCCTTCTCTAGAAAATGGCACATTCATAGGGGTGTAACTCCCAGACCTTCACTGATGAAAATGCTACCTTGGTTGCTTTAAGAATTGTAAGTGGTTTTACATGTCTATCTTTGTATCTCTTAAATTATAACACACACACACACATAGAAATGATTGCATTTTAATAATTTTATGTGTAGGAAGATTTAACATAAGAAAGTGCCACTATAAGGACTCTGTGCAACACTGCTACAAAGGGGAACCTCTTGTATTAGACTATGGGAAACAAGGATGAGCACCCTACCCAAGTAAGGGTGCAAGGAATGTGGTTCCTTCTAATTTCTTCCATAAATAAAAAAATGCCCCGACAGAGGACATGAAGCATGGAAGGAGAATATGCTAAATAAGTTATATGTGAAGTAAAGAATGATTTCTATAATGACCTTTGGTGTTTCAAAGGTTCAAGTTAAGATGTTGGCCCTTGATTCCCATCTCACAATAGTTGCAGCTGTCTGTCTGAAGAACAAATGAAGGAGTAGCTCTTTGAAGGAGATGTCCCAATCAAGGATGTATGTATTGATATGTTTACCTTTTCAATGTTCCATGCCTTAGGAATCTTGATTCAGTCTTATGTATAGGTGATTTTTTATTTACAAGTGGGTTAGTGCATGTTGTAGCTATGTACTGCTAAGAATTACATTACTATTGCTATATTGTATTGACATTTTTTCTATAATATTCCACAACAGGTTGATGTATCCACACACTAAGCATGTGCGCATTACTACTACTCTCCAACCAGGTGCCCTCCTACCATTTCCTATAAAAGTGGATGATATTTATACTGTTGGGGATGCAATTGGATATCACACAGCTTGGCCAAAGAAGTATATCAAAGCAATGATTTCCAAGGTATGTATATAGTTTCACAGCATCATGTTCAACAACAATTTTAAGGCTTGAGCTAAATTTTTAAATACTATTTGCATCTAATGTTCACTAGGAGAAGCATAAACACCATTGAGGGTGAACCCCTCCCAGGCAACAAATTTTGGCATACCAATTGCCCCATCCTAGGTATTTATGTCTATTTTTATGATAAAATTAAATATCTTTGACTCTTCTAATATATATTCACTATGGATTTCTAGAAAATTACATCCACAATATAGGGATCAAGTGTAGATTCCACCTAACACACCTCCATTCCTGCGAGGATTGTACAAACTAATCAATGAAGATATGGAAATCAGTCCTACAAGGATAGAGGTTAGTTTACTTGTACACGCCATAGGGTCTAGTCATGAAAGAGGACCTCTTAGCCATATGTAATATGGCTCAGCTGGACAATACGCATATCATTATTTACATTGGGTATATTCAGTAACTACTCTATTAAGAATCAGATTAACATTACTTATTAATAGGACATGATAAGTATTTGACATTAAGTTTTTGCAACTCTTTGCATGATAAATTGCAAAGGTTAAAGTTCAAGGACATTTACAAATTCCTTGAACCTATTATCATATATAGACCAAAGAAGCATTTGCCCAAGGAGAAACAAATAAAAGATATCATAATTAGGTTTTTGTCTTGTGAAGGGTGTAGGCTTTACTAATTCCATGCAATAGTGGGTAAGCTATTATATGTCTTAATAAATTATGTCATTTCATAAACATGAATGTGTGTATATATATATATATATAAGTTATATTTTTCAAATTTCAATTAATTGATTATGTATATAGGTCCCATTAGATTCTACTAGCTTTTCATGTGCACGGTGGACATGTAATGTCTTTTTATTCTTGTGGAGCCTAGTATCGAGGCCATTGATGGAAATCATTAATAAGTAAGTATACCTTATATTTCATTGATTATAAATAGTTGAATAACTACTACCTATCCTCTTTATTTATATATAATGATTTTACTTATATGTGTGCACTGTATGGTATAAATTGGTTGAAATGGAAAATATTAACCATTTAGTAAAACTAACTTTGAAAAAGATCAAGGTAAGATTTACTAGTTATTTAGTATAGCCTTATAACCTATACTTATAATTACACATTATATTTGAACCTTTATTGTTGACTTTATTTTGGAGTGCCCTAAACAACAACCTGATTGGGAGTGTGGCTATTACATTCTCAGATATATGGAAACTCTCATTCAATAAGGATTTACAATCTCCCAATTGTTAAATGTTCAATTAATTGATTGATCATCATTCTTATTGTTTTCTACATCTCTTAAATAATTCCAACAATTTCTTAATTAATTCAATATTCATTATCATGCAATTTGATTTGGATAGCAAGAGTTACTCCCAATTAGATCTAGATGACATTATAATGAAATGGACTGAATATCTTTTGACTTTTAATTTTTCGACCACTGATGTTATTGAGCATAAAACATTTTTATCATTGAAATACAAAATAGAACTTGATTGATATGGATGTGTTCCTTTTTTAATGAAGCCTGTGTGTACTTTCATTATTTCATTAAGGAGTGTGTATGGAGAAGTTCAATGTGGAATGCTAGAAGTGTTAAATGTGTATGAATGTATTTTATAAAATGATTGTAGCCTACAAAAATGAAGTGTTGAATGGAATTATAAATATAGAAATAGTAGGAATAACATATAAAGAGAAGTCAACAAAAATATACTCATTGTCTTAGAAAATGTATGTAATATAGGATGGTTTTCAAAAACCATCACATATAGACATCTATATAAGATGCTCTTTTAGTTTTCAAAAGTCATACTGTAATATCCACATTTTATAAGACGGTGTTTGAAAAACCACCCTATATTACATAGCTTTATAAGATGATTTTTCAAAAACCATCTTATAATATCCAAGGTCTATAAGACAATTTTTGAAAAACCATCCCATATTCCATGGTTTATAAGGCAGTTTTCATAAAACTGTCCAATATTAGACATCTTTACCAGATTTTTCAAGAACTATCTTATATAAATTAAATTTTATAAGATGGTTTTTCAAAACTGTCTTATATGACATTAAATATAAGACAGCTTAGGAACTGTCTTATATTTGTTCTCATTATATAAGACAACCAAGTATAAGATGGTTTTCTAACCATCTTCTATAACCATTTTTAATTGTCTTATAAATCGTTCTCCATAGTAGTGAAAACTTTCCTAAGATTAAAACTTCCTAAAAATAAAAATTAAAAATTTCTAACAAATGGAAAACTATCTAATGGAAACATGGAAATTAACATAAACTATGATACACTAATATCTAAACCAAACCTAATCTAATAAATCGATGCAAGAAATGTAACATGATGCATAGTTTAAAAATAGAAAATGCTTGAAATCAATCAACATAAGTGCATGAATTGAACACGGATGTGTATCTAAACAAGGAAACAACCTAATCTAATATAAACTATATGAAACTAATCAACTAATGCATGAAGATTTAAACTAAGAATGACTTGGAATAAATAAGTGATCTAAAGGATCAACCATCCTAAACCATGAACATGAATTATGGGTTTGCCTGTGGTTTATTTATTAGGAAATGACTTGTTTACTAAATTTTAAGACCTAACAACATGCACTCTAAATCAAGAATTAATAAACAATCTAACGATCTAATTGGGTTCTTAAGAAAGAAAGTAAACAAGATGTATATAGTGCTGGAAATTAAGCATGAACAATCCATTGAAAAATTCCAGCACATGCTGTCTTTGAAGATTCAATAAATTATATATGGAACGGATTGAATCAACAACTTTTTAGATGTTAAAACATTTAAAATCTAAAGTATTTAACCACTAGAAACCAGTAGCAATGATAACACTCAAAGAACATCATTGAGTGAATGTCAAATTACATCAAAAAGAGAATGCATGAACATGTATGCCATTGCTGGACTTTGAGTACTTTTTCAAGAAATGAAACTTGATTCCAGTTACATATGAAACACCTTTTAACAATATTAAATCAAGTTCAGCTAACATTTAATTATAACCCAAATGAAAACTAAGAGAAGAAAATCTAGGGAGATGGAACTATTAAAAATAAAATAAAATAGCATCAAACTAGAGCTAGAACTAAGCAAAAATCACATAAAATATGAAGGGAACTCAAAAGATTTAAGATACTATTTATCTTGGCTATCACTACTAGAGAAACAATAACTTAGATTGTAAGATAATGGAGCAAGAAAATAAGAGTATTGCAAGCTACATTCAAGGAAAGAAAAGGCATAAAAAAGGTGCATGAAGGTAAGGAAAACAAGAACAAGAAAGCAAGGTAATAACACAAGCAACAAAGAAAGGAATGAAAGGAAAGATTTAACCAGAACTTCGAAGAAGAAAAAAAGGAAAGAATATCCATGAGAAGAGGCATGGAACCATGGAGAAAATGGCTGCATCAAAGTAATAAGATGTTGAAGAACAAGAGAAGGGAAGAAGGGTGGTGAATGCCTCCTTAGAAGGGGGTGATGTCCCCTTCTCCAAGAGTTAAATCATGTTGGAACACTTGGGGGTTTTATATGATTTGGAAACTTCCCAACTTATCTCATAAGTGATCCTAAGATCGAACTGAAATATAGGAACGTTTAGGGTTAGGATCATCTTAGATCTAAGGCAACATTTAAGTAGGATAAAATGCAACAAGGCAGGAGATGCCATATTTTTTTAGGAGGAGGCATCTGCCCCTTGTAATAATCATTGAATGCCCTTGAAAATTAGAGAAATAGTTGGAAGGATGAGGTAAGAGAGAGGGTGAGGTGGAGAGTAAAAAAATTGGTGATGGGTTGGTATAGAGAGAAAGTAGGAGGGTGGTGGAGTAGATGAAGCAAGGAGGGGAGCAAAACACATGCAACTCCCTTCCTTGGATGTGTTCCACATGAAATGCTATGAGAATGGAAGGGAAGATGGGAGGAAAGAGAGGCATAGAAGAAAAAAAAAAAAGAAAAAAGGAAGGGATGAGGTGGGGAGAAATGATTGACCAGGTATTTTTGTAGGAAGTGGGGATTGGCTGGATGGTTGGAATGGGAGTGTAGGAAGGGGGGAAAGTCTTAGAAAGATAGAACTCCTAAATGGAAGTGAAATTTGTAGTGATAATAGTGGTGAGGTGGAAAGTGGGAAAAAAGTGGGAAAAACACTAAAATTGAAGATATATCTTTCTATTGGTTCACATGCTACCTTATCCTAGTAAATTTTTCCTTCATTATCTTCAAAATATCTCAATAAATCCAAAGGGTAATTCTTTGAATTCTCTTCCAATTATGGCCTTTCATGTAGCTTGGCTTATGTAGCTTGATGGCTAACTTTGAAAGCTCCATTGACTTGGCTTCATGATTGTCTTAGATGGACTTCTTGGCTTAGCCTGATGGCTTAAATACTTGGTTTTAGTAGCTAGTTAGGCACCTTAACTTGTCACCTTGTTCATGGCTTGAATGTGGCTAAGGTTTAAATGAAACCCATGCAAAGGTGGTGGACTTTGCATGGCTTGCTCATGGGCCCACTTCAAGCACCTTTGGCTCCTCTAATTCCATCCATTTCTTGTCTTAAAAATGATCTTGACCATTAATCTCACTTTGGATTAATGGTTTTTAGATTTTGACTCGATCTTTTGATCTTTCATTTTCTTCTCAATCAATCTTGGCCATCAGATCACCTTTTCACTTCCTATAAAAAGTTAAAAACTCTAGTTAAATCATAAAAAATATGATTAATCACATATTATCTTAGATTAGCCTATGGACTTATAAAATATCAAATATTTGGTTTTTTAGATCAGAAATGTATATGTTACAAATTTTGTCCAAAAACCCTAATTTATTAATATAAAGTTATAACACATGGGTGACTAATTTTGTAGTTTTATGCAAAATTAAACACTTATCAGAGCCCACAACCAACATTTTTCTAGTTGGGAACAAAACATATGAAAATTTATTTTACAAAAACTAATACAAAATACCACTTTTGTAGTACTCACTATTTCATTTAGAACATGCAAAAAGCCCTTGAACCCCTAGGTTACCCCTAGTGGATAAATTTGGCCTTGTAAGGGTTTGTAGTGAACACACCCACAAAATTCTCAGAACTTTTTTTAAAGTCCTTTATTCATCTAAGAAAATTTTCTTTTATTCAACTCATATTAATTCTTAACTTTAGCTTATTAATAATGATGAACATAAAGGCTCGAAATCTTACCCTTATGTTGAAAATATCTTATTGTTTTATCAAACGTTGGAAGGTGAGTGTGCTATATCTAATATAGTTATTGTTTATGAGTCAAATATAACCTAAATTACCATCCAAATGTATGCTTTGAGTTCAATTCTCAAAGGATATACTTGACACTAAAAAGGAAGTCACTTAGAAAGGTGTAAATCTCTCATTATATATGTGAGTAGAATATTGTTCATCAAGTATAAAAGTCTCACATATTCCTTACAAAAGAATGATAACTTAGAAGGAATGATAATGATCTCATGAAAGGATATCACTACTAAGAATGTTACACTCTAACAAATTCCCTATTCATTTATAACCATATCCAAGCCATAATATTCCTACAATCAAGTTAGGACTTCTATGAGGATGAAGTATAGGCTTAGATAAGGATAATTAAAAGAGCAGGTATAGAGGCAAACAAAGGTTTCTAGAAAATATGTGAAGATCTTCTATCAGTGTATCCACAACTTTTTCATTTTTCCTTACAAGAGTGAAAATTCTTCTTTTTTGTTGGATATCTTTTACTTCTTCTTTTTCACTTGATTTGATATACAACCTTTTTGAATTTTTCCTCTTTTTTAACCTTTTTTATGTTCATCTCTTGAATTGTACTGTTCATATTTTTTTTCAAAGATATTCTTCAATCTTCACTACATATTTTCAAAATAATAGGGTAATGGATATATTGTAGGGGTTCAATATAGGTAAAGGTTGTTTGGATAACAATGAAAAAGGCTCATACCATGGGTGGCTTCTATCATTTTCTAGGTTTCATATGACTTAAAAATTACCATAAACTTAAGAGATATATGGTACGATCTTTTGTGATTTCTCAATAGTAAACCAAGATGAAGAATAATGAGATGAAATAAGAACTAATGTCTGTTGAAGAAAATTGTGAATTTATGTATAACACTTAGAAAAAGAAGAATGGATCAAAACTCACTCAGGTTATAAAGTCTCCATGGATCTTCCTCAGGCTCCCTAAGTTATATTTTTCTCTTTAACATAAATTGTATATATAGTTATTTTGTGCAATAATGTCCCAAGTTTAATTTTTCATATAACACTTTACAAAAAGAATAAAATAGTGAGCTAATTGTATACAACTCTATTAATAAGCTAGACTTCATAATATATCTAAATATTCAGAAATTTTGAATTCTCATTTTTATAGAGGATTTTTTTATCAATTTTTTTAAATACATAAAAATTTAGAAATCTCATGTATATATATACCTCCCAACCTGAACTAATCATTTTTATCAATATTTTGAAATATAGGATGTCTAAATGATGAATGGGTTAATGCAAACCAATGAGACTTTCTAAAAATATCCTAGGTTCCCTCCCACTGAGCGTTTAGTTTAACATCTTTAGCCAGATAAGGCCTATAACTAACCTAATTTTCTAAACCTAGACCTAACTAGGCTAAATTCTCCTAATCCTAACCCTAACATTGAGATGATAAGATTTCTCATGCCACTTTAGAATCTTGCCATAGTCTACATATTGCCTCCGCTTGGGAAGTTTTGGTGGTCGTAACATTAAGGAATTGCAGACCACCACAATTTGAATTGTGGGGAGTTATATTGATGATCTCCCATCTTCAATATTTCATGGTAGTCAATATAACTCTTCCACCTGGTATTTTGAGGCGGTGGTAATACATTGAAACTTTGACCCATCGTGAATTGCTTAGGATCAATGTGAGATGAGTTGTCCCATTCTAGGCCAATTTTAAGGATAGCATTGACCATTATATTTAGTTTATATTTTTCCTCCATTTCCCTTACATTGTGCTAAAATTGGGGTATAAACCAACTCTGCCCTTCCCTAAATGGTTGTTCTTATATTACTAGAGGCAAGGAAAGGTTAGGCTTAAACCCTTATTCTCTTTTAATGTGTACCTATAGTTGATTAATGTAGGGTTAGTACATCAATTGACTCTTTTTCTTCCTATTCTATGGACACAAGTAGGGTTTCAAATGGGCCTACATGACTATCTTGTGAATAGTTAAATAAGGTTTGTAGATCCAAATCAAGTACATCATTTACATTGTAAGGCTCAATTAGAATTTCAAGCTCTATAGGGGGTTCTACTCTAACTTGCCATTGAGAAGTGTTCATTAATGGCATAGTATCTGAAAACTCATTCACTACCATAATGGATACATCTTCATCAAATGTATAAAAATAAGTAGGACACAAATTTAGAGGATGTGGATTGGATGTTTCTACAATTTCATTTTCATCATCAATGGAAGGCACCATAATCGTGTGGCAACCCAATTTTTTTGAAATACATTTTCCTTATTTATTTTCAAATGGTGGTCAACCAATTTTGCAAAAATTTTGAAAACTTAAGCAGGGAAATTTTTTTCTTTGAAATTCTTTTCAGAAAACTCAAATGCCACATTTCACTCACATATACATATATAATTTTGTATACAACATATATTTCCAAAGAAACTCATTTTATTAAAATTACAGGATCGATCTAGTGGTTCACATATACAACCCCTTTATTCGATCTTATGTCCAAAATACAATCCAATCCTTTCGACAATAGTACATAGTCTTGATCAACAGTATGGTCTTTGTCTTCCAATGTCGTATCCCTCCATTCTTTTCTTCTGTATCTAAGATATTGTAAACATTCAAACATTTATAATATCTAAGCAAGCTATGCTTGGTAGGAGATTCATGAACATATGGAATCGTATAATTCAAAAGTATGGTATTCATAATCATCACATTCCATATGAATCACATAATTCAATTTCCATGAACCATACCATCTATGATTTGTCTATCATATAATTTATCATGTAACATCTACTATGATAATTCCAAACCACTCACCACCATATCATATGTATATATATATATATGGTTAAAAACTATGAAAAATAGTCAATATCTCAAACATCAATAATCATACTTAGATATACTGAGTTGATAAATCATCCAGACTTTAGCTGGGAAAATACTCCCTCATTAGGTTAGTATTGGCATCTCAATGTGCCATGCATCATAATGCAAAATACTCAAGGACTACTATGCAGCAATCTGATCTGTACTAGCACGCTCGAATAACTACCTTGTTCACCACTGATGACACGGTGAAAAATATTGTGTCACTGCCCATATGGGGAGATAGGACTTTCATAGTTGGGCCTTCCCATAATTGCCCCACCCAACATTTAGCCTCTCTTTGGGCAAGATATCATAATATCATCAAATTTCTGCAAGCGGATGGGCAAACTCTCATAACTTCCCTAGCATAGCATCTCCAAGCTTATGCGTGTTTAAAACAAAACCACATGCCTCCATGCTTGTATCTAAAATACTTCTTGTATGTCTTAGACGATCTATCTGTTTATATTATCATCATTGTATTCAATATCCTCATACTAAGAATATAATTTCATTTCTAGATTTAGGGATGCTCAATTACAAATAATGATACCCATGTTCATATAAGTTTAGGGATTAATCATTTATTGTAAATGATCCCCATTTCCTTTAATTTGGTATTCATATACCAAATGTTATTAAGTGTAAGGATAATCATTTGATACAAAAGATATCCATTATTATTATGTTCTTATCTAAGTTTAGGGGTAATCACAAATGATACCTAGGTATTTATTATGTATTCCATGTAATTTCAACAATTATTTCTATCTCATGTACATGAATTATGGTTCAAATGTAACTAAGCATATTATCATTCTTAAGCATTATAATGTCTACATATAAAAATAATTCCACAAATGATAGGTCTTGTATTCTTAAAGTTCCACTTACCTTCATGTAGTGATTCATCCCTTCAGATCTTCCATGATTGACATATGTAATCTATAAATACATAGATACTATCATTATCTTTACAATTTTGGATAATCTCCTATCTATATTCCTTACCTAATCTTGTCCTTTCATGTAAAGTGTCTAGATCTGTCTTGTGTTCCTATCATCCATATAATCTATCTTCCTCAAATAGTATTTATCTTATTGATCAATAGATCTAACAGTTAGAATGATATTCTAATCTCTCGAATCTAAGTATTTTTTATCCGTAAGTCTTTGTGTATCCATCCCTTTGATCTTGATCTTTCATAGATCCCTTGATTAACAAATACTTGTTGATAAAGATCAAGGGCCTAGATCTTCTATCTTCTAGTTCTTCTTTGATCTAAGTTCAGTTATTTGATCATCCCTAAGGAGGAGAATCTTGGTTCTCTTCCTTGAATCATATTTGATCAAGGTTTTGGATTATTTAATCTAATGATCTAGATTTGTCTAAGCATACATACATGGATACATACTAAAATACAACATTAGGATTCTTATTGTTCTTGATCATCCAAGATCCTATGGATCTTGTTTGATCTTCCTTATCTTACTTACCATTTTTATTAAGATTAGATATTTTGCTAACCTTTCATGGTATTATTATTATTCAACCAGTTAATGTTTTACTAGTTGAAGATAGCTTATTTCATCCTAAGTCTAGATTGATCCTCTTCTTTCCAATTGACTAAGGCTTACTAGTTGAATGGCTGAACACAAAGTGGTTACTTCAATCCTCATGTAAGGAGGCGTTTAGACCTCACAAATGTCAATGGAAGGTAGGGGAAGAGCGAGACTCTATTACAAAACCCCCCTTAATCACCATGTTCAGCATTCACTAGAGTGACCTTAGCTCAACCTTTAATAAGGTTCCTATGAGCATTTTAACCCTAAGTACTCTTTCTAATTGATTTTAATTAAGTCCATGAACATTTAAAATGTCATTCATGGGTTTATTATTCTCTTAGTTTGGACCACGAATTTGATAATCCTCATATTGTCCTACAAACAAGAGCCTTATTATTATTAAGTCCATGTCATTCATTCCATGTAAAAGCCCTTCAACTCTATTTTTTATTTAATTACATTTTCAATGTAATTTATATAACATAAGTATTAAAGCATAAATAAATAAGTAAATTTAACAATTAAATATACTAAGAAATAAAAGACATTTACAATATCATTCAATAATTCAAATGAAAATTTAACATGCCATAACTGTTCATCATGATCTAATGGTCATATTTGATTCTTATTCATTTTTCATCCCATTTAGGGTTTACATCTTGATCATTCATTTTCCTTTAAATATAATACATTTTATTAATATGATTTTATCACTAGATCATTGATGCATCTCATCAAATGATTTGAACCTTCTTGATCCAACCGATCAACAAGATCTCAAGCCATTTTATCCAATTTAAGGGAATAGATCTTAATCTATCCCAAATTATCATCATCAAGTCTATGAATGCATATGATATTAAATTTATATCATCATCCAAATATATCCAAATTATCCAATCATTCTTGATCAAACTGATCAAGGAGATTACCATTCATTTTTATGGATTTTACTACTTTTAAAGGTCAAGATCTTCAGATCTGAAATATAAATTACATCATCATCATCATCATCAAGACCTTATCCCAATTAGGGGTCGGCCACATGAATCTTATTCCTCCATTCCACTCTATTAAATACCATGGCTTCATTTAGTCCCAAAGTTTTTAAATCTTTCCTCACCACTTCTATCCACGTTCTTTTGGGCCTTCCCCTTGCCCTTTTAGAACCTTCAACTTGTATTGCCTCACTCCTTCTAACTGGTGCCGTTGTTGGCCTCCTTTGAACATGTCCAAACCATCTAAGTCTAATCTCCCTCATCTTGTTACCTATTGGTGCTATCCCTAAATTTCTTCTAATATTTTCATTTCTAATTCTATCCTTTCTTGTCTTACCACTCATCCATCTCAACATCCTCATTTACGCAACACTCGGCCTATGAGTATGATGTTCCTTAACCGCCCAACACTCGATCCATAGAGCATGGCCGGCCTTATAGCCATCCTATAGAATTTTCCCTTTAGTTTGAGTGGCACCCGCCGATCACATAAAACCCCCGATGCACATCTCCATTTGTTCCAACCCGCTTGGATTCTGTGGGTAACCTCCCTCTCAATCTCTCCACTCTCATGGATCAATGATCCTAAGTATCGGAAGTGGTCTCTCATGGGGACCTCTTGGTTATCAATCTTGACTGGTGCTCCACTCCTACTCTCCTTGCTAAAATTACATTCCATATATTCTGTCTTAGTTCGGCTAATTTTAAATCCTTTCGATTCTATTGCTTCTCTCCATAGCTCTAGCTTTATGTTGACACCCTCCCTTGTCTCATCAAGTAGGACTATATCGTCTGCAAATAGCATGCACCAGGGGATCTCCTCATGCAGATGTTTTGTTAACTCATCCATAACTAATGTGAAAAGGTATGGACTTAATGCCGATCCTTGGTGCAATCCGACAGAGTGACGGAAAATCACTACCACGCCACTAGTGGTCTTAACATTTGTTCTCGCTCCCTCATACATATCTTTAATTATGTCTATATACCCCTGAGAAACCCCTTTAACACCTAACACCCTCCATATTAACTCTCTAGGGACTCTATCATAAGCCTTCTCTAAGTCAATAAAGACCATGTGTAGGTCTTTTCTCCTCTCCCTATATTTCTCTACTAATTGTCTTAGTAAGAAAATAGCTTCCATGGTAGACCTCCTGTGCATGAAACCAAACTGATTCTCCGATACACTTGTTTCATGTCGTAGCCTCTTCTCAATGACTCTTTCAAAAAGTTTCATGGTGTGGCTCATAAGTTTGATCCCTCAATAATTAGTGCAGCTCTGAATGTCTCCTTTATTCTTATAGATTGGTACAATAGAGCTTTTCCTCCACTCATCAGGCATTTTCTTTGATTTTATAATCTTGTTAAACAACTTGGTCAACCAAACTACCCCAATATCTCCCATATGCTTCCAAACCTCTATTGGTATACCATCAGGGCCCCATGGCCTTTCCCGATTTCATCTTTCTCAAGGCCTCTTTTACTTCAAGCATTTTAATCCTACGTTCATATCTATAATATCCGGTGTTATTTAGATTTATAGTATTTTCAATTCCTCTATTCTCGGGGCCATTGTCATTTAGCAATTTTTGGAAGTAGATTTCCCACCTTTGTTTGATCTCAGCGTCTTTGACTAATACCCTTTGATCATCGCTTCTAATGCACCTAACATGCTCTAAGTCCTTACTCTTGTTCTCTTACCTTTGCAAGTTTAAACACATCTTTCTCACCTTCTCTTGTTCCTAGTCTATTATAGAGCTCATCATATGCTTTAAGTTTAGCCTCACTTACTATTCTCTTAGCAACGTTTTTAGCATTCTTATATTGTTCATAGTTTTCATTATTTCTAATCTTCGCCATGCTTTAAAATGCATTCGTTTTTCTTTAATAGCTTTTTGCACTGTTTCATTCCACCACCATGTTTCCTTTGTTAATAGCCTTTTACCTTTAGATACTCCTAAGACATCTTTTGCCACTTTCTTAATGGACTCAGCCATATTAGTCCACATGGTATTTACTGTTTCATAATTCCAATTTCCTTCTACCATCAACTTATTTTTGAATGAGGTTATTTTCTCTCCTTTTAAGTTCCACCACTTAGTTTTTGGATGTGTATTAAGTTCAGTTCTTTTACTCCATCTTTTGATATGAATATCCATAACCATTAACCTATGTTGTGAGGTTAAACTCTCACCGGGTATCACCTTACAATCCTTACATATAGATCGTTCATTATTCCTAAGTAGAAAAAAGTCTATTTGGCTTTTATGAAGTCCACTTTTAAAGGTTATTAAGTGTTCATCCCTCTTCTTAAAGAGTGTATTTGCAATGGATAGGTTATATGACAAAGCAAAATCGAGGATATTCTCCCCCATCTCGTTTCGTTCACCTATACCATACCCTCCGTGTATTCTATCATATCCTTCCTTATCTTTTCCTACATGGCCATTTAAGTCTGCTCCTATAAATATTCCCTCAGTGTTGGGAATTTCTTGCATGACTCCCTCCATATCTTCCCAAAACTGTCTCTTAATTATATCTTGTAGCCCTACTTGTGGTGCATATGCACTTATAATATTTATAATCTGCTCTCCTAGAATCATTTTTATTATTATTATTCTATCACTGATTCTTTTAACGTCCACAACTTTATCCTTTAATTCCTTATCCACTATTATTCCTACGCCATTTCTATTATTTTCCTTTCCTACGTACCATAATTTATACCCATCTATTTCTCTAGCTTTAGCCCCTTTCCACTTGGTTTCTTGGATACAAGCGATGTTGACTCTCCTACGTTTTATCGTGTCTACTAACTCCAAACTCTTACCTGTCAATGTCCCTATATTCCATGTAGCGATGCGAATCTTATGATTTGGAGATTCCCTATTTACTATCGCCTTTCTCGACCTCCATGGTATGAACCCATGTCCACTTTTCACCGCACACGGGTTCGATGCGCCGCGTCGCTCGAGGGGACGCTCTAGCAGCCCTTGCCCATTTTTCACTACACCCGGGATCCGATGTAGCGCGTCGCTTCTGGGAGAACGCCCTAGCAACCCTTGCCTATTTTTCACCGCATCCGGGATCCGATGCAACGCGTCGCTTATGGGGAACGCCCTAGCTTGAGCGAATTTCAGATTTCGATTCATGTCATGTTGGGGTTGCCATAGTTTTAAAAGCTGAAGATGATTTTCATTAAAATCATGAAAATCATTACAATTATTAAAATCATCTTCAGCTTCACCCTTGCCGGCTGGCTACCTGACGCAAGGGTGGCCATATTTTTAGAAGCTGAAGATGATTTTCATTTCTCCCTCACAAACTAATATACAAATGTATATTTATTTGTAAGAAAGAAATAATAGAATCATCTTCACTTCCCCCTTGCCGGCTGGCTACCTGATACAAGGGTTGCCATCTTTTAAGAAGCTGGAGATGATTCTCATTTCTTCCTCACAAACTAATATACAAATGCATATTCATTTGTAAGAAAGAAATAATAGAATCATCTTCACCTTCCCCCTTGCCGGCTGGCACCTGACGTAAGACCCTCCTCCTTTTTTATCCGGGCTTGGGACCGGCATTGGCGGAGTTGAAATATAAATTACATATGACTATTTAATTATTGTAATTATACATTTATATCATCATATAGACTATTTTGAAATGTCTGATCATGCTTGATTAATCAGATCATGAAGATCCATGCTCATTTTTATGATTTTTCTTCTTTAAAGGCTATGTTTCTTAATTAAACATAGATCAGTCACTTCTAATGTTTGATTCCATGTTTTAGAATCACATGATCATTAGTGGATTAGTATTATAAAGTCTGATCATTCCAAATTTCACTGATCAAGGATGTTAGTACCATTATCTCTTTAAAAATAGAAATTTTCATGAATTGAATTTGTGATTTTATTGGTTCAGTGGGTTCTCCTCATCAAGAGGAATCCAACCCAACTTTAGAATCTCAATTTGGAGTTAAATTGATATCAAAATTTGGATTTTAAGATTTCAGCTAGTTTTAACGGCTGATATTGATCTTTACTATTTTTATTCAATTACTTGATTTAGAGATAGAGAAATTTTAGTATGATCATGGTTTCTAAGGTTTTGAGACCTCTTGAATCTATCCATCAGTTCAAATCTAAATTTTGAGATCATTTTCATCATGATCCAAGGTTGTTACTGCGAATTTTAGGAAATAATTTACATAAATACAATTAAAAACATAATTATCATGCTTCCATAAGATTCTACATAGTGTAAGAAATTCATCGGTGCTTTCAAATCTAAAATCAAAGCTAAAATGAGCTCTTAATTGAAGAAATAAGATTTCATATCCAAATTCAACGGTTCAGATCAATTCCATAGAACTTGACAAACCGGGGAGAGGTGACCGGTGATAGGTGAGATGGTCTAGATCTGGACCGTTTGATCACTCATCAATTGATCTCCCTCTTCTCTTAAGATCAAGAGCTCGGTTTCTAGGCCCTAAGAATCCATCCAACATCTGAGTTGGAGAATTTTAATCTGAGCCGTCAATGGTAGGGATCTCTACCCTGTTGCTAGATCCATCATTCTCAATAGATCAATGGCTGGGGAGATCACCTAGAGGCCGAAAATCACCTAGGGAATTCCAGAAAGAACAGAGGGGTGAAGGGTGCACCTACCTGTGCCAGTCCGGTGAAGTAATTTCACTAGAGAAGAGATTTACCAGTGAAAGAAAACCCTAAAGCCGAAAAATGCATACAGTCATAGAAATAACCATTATCGTTGCTAGAGAAGGTGGGAGACCATTGGGGAAACACATACCACCCCATTTTGAAGATAATTAACTATGAAAGATCATTATTTAATGGCCAAATTTTCCATAATAACCTAAAATAATCACTGGAGGTGGTGATAACACCGATGAGTTTTCTTCATTTGGAATTTTTCGATGATCTGGTCAGTGGATCATCATAAAACCAAAGGGATTTTGTAGATATCCTCAATTCGAACACATTTAACAGTGGAGATTTGATTTTAAAGGGTGGAAATCCATGGCTAATTGGATTAAGGTTTCCTGGGCAGAAACCCTGGTTTATTGGGAACGACGCATCCCTGGACATGCCCCGATAACAGACATGAATTGCCTATCAAGTGCATCTGGGGACACTCTCCCAGAGAATAAGAGAGAAGGAAGAAAAATTTGGGGAGGATTTTGCAGCTAGGATTTCAGGGAATTGTAGGGTACCTCATGAAGAACACTAGGAAATTTTTTGGGGAATTTATGGCCTATTTATAAGGATTTTTGAATTTTTTATGATTACATGTAATTGTCATGTTTCAATTCTTTTTATTATTAAGATATTTTGTTGGTTCAAAGCCAAATATGAAGTAAGTTTGCAAATAATCATGTTTTCTATCATTTAATTAGGATTTCTTATATTTTGTACTAAATTTGAAGGTAATCCAACTAGGAAACCTAAGGAAGCCATGGTCTAAATCTCAACAATACAAAGGTGTGATCAAGGTCCATGACTACATTAGGACTACCAAAGGAAGTAATTCAAGAATCTAAAGGTGTTTAAAGTGGACCCATGCACAAGCCACACAAAGTCCACCACCTTTTGCATTGGATTAACTCAAGTTCCCTAAGCCATATAAGCCAAGAAAAAGGTGACAAGCTAAGGAGCCTAGCCAGCCATCAATGCCAAGGGGGTTGAGCCATCATGCCAAGCCAAAGGTGAGACACCTTGGGTTTTTAAAACATTTTTTCTCATTTATTTTCAAAAGATGGCACCTCTAAATTTTTAAAATTCAAAATAAGGAAAAAACGTTTTCTTTGAAATTCATTTTAAAAATCCCAGATGCCACTTTCACTTTCATACCATACATAAGTATATAGGTTATTTATAAAATATAACTTTTTTTTAAAACAGGACCCATCCAGTGGCTCAATTGCATAGCCCTATAAATATTTTATTAAATGCCCGAAGTTTGCAATGCAAATAACACTAACTACACAGTACAAGAATTGAAATAAAAATGCATACCTGATAGTTGTATGGTTGTTAGTATCCCCATATCATATCCATTTGTTCATTGTAAACATTTACAATATTTCAGCAAGCTATGCTTGGTAGGGGATTTAAGAGACATATAAAATTCAAATTCAATATATATAATCTCATAATCATTTGACTGATCAAAATCATCAATTTCCATATTGCTTGAAATAATCCAAATTCCATAAGCCACACTATATAGAATGTGAATCTCAAGTATTTACCCACGTTAAAAACTCTATAAAATTTTACCACAGAAATTCATATATAGTTATACTATATAATCCTAAATTGTTATAATCTTACAATATATGAAGATCATATACCATATTATCATAATATCTAATCCCAAAGTTATATTGGGTTCATATTTATACCCCTCACTATATGGGGTTCCCAAGAATACATCCTCTACTAATTTACATATTTAGCCTTTACAAGTATCATAATCATTCAGCCTTTTGTTAGTAAGTAGTACATGTATATCACTTCCACTAGCCTGTCAGTCCAAAGGCTAGCCTTAAGGTTCGACCTCGACTAGCCTGTCAGCATGTAGACCTGACTCAAGAGTGACCTCCATTAGCCTGTCAACCTCTTAGACTTGCCTCAAGGAAGTACCTCCACTAGCCCGTTAGCCCATAGACCCACCTTAGGGAGTGACCTCCACTAGCCCGTCAGTCTCTCAGGCTTGGCTCAGGGAGTTACCTCCACTAGCCTGTCAACCCATAGATCTGCCTCAAGGAGCAACCTCCACTAGCCCATTAGTCTCTCAGGCCTGCCTCAGGGAGATCTTCACTAACCCATTAGCCTCTTAGACGTGCCTCAGGGAGCGACCTCCACTAACCCATTAGCCTCTTAGACCCGCTTCAAGGAGTTACCTCCACCAGCTGGTTAGTCCATAGGCCTACCTCATGGAGTGTACTCCACTAGCCTGTCAGTCATAGGCCTGCCTCAGGGAGCTACTTTAATACTAAGATATAAAATAATAATCATATTAGGCTATTTACCTACCCATATACATATCTATATGTACATATATAATCCAAAGCCCTAATATGTAGCACCCTTAATTTTTGGTAAGGAAATTAAATAAATAATTAAATTTAGAATTTCAAGAAAAATCAAGTTGAAATATTAGCGTTATGAAAAATGCACTTGTCATAGAAGTGGAATAATGGTATGAGAGATGTATAATTGAAAACATATTCTACGAACCCTTCAAAATAACTACAAGCATGACAATTTCTAAATACAGATGAAAAAATCATATTTTTCTTCATTTTTATGAATGAAAGGGAAAATGGTAATTTTACAAATAACCTAGACCTGAGACATCAAAGTCTAGAATGTACTCAAGAATATGAATCCAACGCCACTAAGTACGCTCAATTCCGAGCCCAGGAGAATAAAATGGATTTTTCTCCATAAAAGGGCAATTTGGTCCTTTCACACATCCGTGGGGCCACAAAGGGATCCAAAGTCCAGAAAATAGCCCATCATTATTCAAACAACTACCACCTTCTAGTGGAGAAGGAGGTGGTGGTGGGAATTCTAAGACAATTAAATATTCAAAAGAAGTCAAGTTGGTAATTACAAGTCATCATGGAAAATTCAAAATACCTCTATAAATAGCTCATAAAAATCCTAAAAAATTCTACTAATGTCCCTCATGAGGTCCCCTAGAATGTTTCAAAATGTCAGCTCTAGAAATGTCCCCCATCTTCCCCAATTTCCTTTTCTTTCTCTCCTACTCTCTTAAGCTCTATGGGTGTGTCCACAGACGCACTTAGCTCTCCAAACTTAGTGGAGCTATCGGGTGATGGGACTAGGTTTCTGGCTAGAAACCCCATTTGAATTAGCCAACACCTACCAATAATTGAATTTCAATCTCCACCATTGGATCTAGTAGGACATGAGCTATATACAAACTCCCTTTAGTTCCACGCTAATTAGAATTCTAGATTGCAAGAAAATTCAAAACAAAGATAAAAAAAAGGTACTGCGTACCATCTATGGCAGGGTTTTTAAGCTATTACAGCTAATCTGGCCATCCAACGATGATTTTGTACCATTGGTCACTCCAAAATGTGGTGAGATTTAATAGCCCTAAGGTTTCCTTCCTCATTCGTCAACGGTGATGGATAAATCAAGCTTTGTGGATGCATTTTTGACAAAGTTATGATTTCTTTAAAGGCTCCCAAAATCTTTAGGATCATGTTCATAGTAATATTTCTATGTTGATAAATCAAGTAATTAAATAAAAAACAATAAGATTGAAATTCAGCCCTTAAAACAGGCTAAAATCTTAAAAAAGCTGAAATATGATCTCAATTTGACTTCAAATTCAGATCAGAAAGTTGTGTTGGATTCATATTGATGAAAAAAATCTACTGAACCAATAAAATTACATTTTTAATTCATTAAAATTTTTGAGATTAAGAAGATAAGTGTACTAATATCCTTGATCTACAAGATCTAGGATGATCAAATCAATAAAACTTTGTTGGATGATATAATGATATAATAACCTAAATTAGTAAGTTATATGTAATTGAATAGGCAGAGCTTGATAGATCTATCCTTAAAAGTAATAAAAAACCATAAAAAGATGAAAATCTCCTTGATCAAGTTGCTCAAGGATGATTTGACTATATGGATATGTGTTGATGATGATATTGAGTTAAGATTATGTGGAATTATGGAATGGATAATAAGGATTTGGGCTAGATCAAGATCTACTCTCTTAAATGCAATAAATTAGCTTAAGATCTCCTTGATCGGGTAGATCAAGGAAGATCAAATCAAGGGATAAGATACATCAATGATTTAACAATGAAATTACATCAATAAGAAATATTGGATCTAAAATAAAATGGAGGATTAAGATCTAAACTCTAAAAAGAGGAAAAATGAATAAGGATCAATTAAGACCATTGGATCATGATAAGTGTTTATAGCATGTTAGATTTGCATTGAAATATTGAGCATTACTATCATTGTCTTTTATTGCTTTGTAGAGTTAATTGTAGATTATTTATTTAATTGTTTAGTTATGTCTTTTATTCATGCTTTAATATTTATGAAATGGAAAGTACCTTGAAAATGTAATTAATAAAATTAGAATTGAAGAAGAAATTACATGGAATGAATGACATGCACCTGATGGTAGTAAGGACCATACTTAGTAGGATAATATAAGGAATGAATATTCCTTGGTCCAAATTAGGAGAATAATAAAATTCCAAGAATGACATTTTAATGTTCATGGATTTAATTAAAATCAATTAGAAAGAGTACTTAGGGTTAAATGCTTATAGGAACTTTATGAAAGGTTGAGTTAGGGTCAAGCTAGGGAATGATGGACATAGTGGTTAAGGGGGTTATCTAATAGAGCCTCGCTCTCCCCCCACCTTTTGTTGATGTTTGTGAGGTTTAAATGCCTCCTTACATGAGGATTAAAGCAACCACTTTGTGTTCAACCATTCAAGAAGTAAGCCTTATCCAATTTGACATAGAGGAGCTGTTTAGACTTACGATGAAATAAGCTACCCTAAACCAGTAAAACATTAACTAGTTGAGTAATAATAATAAAGAGCATAAAAGATTAGTAAATCATCTAACCCTAATAAAAATAGTAATCAAGATAAGGATGATCAAACAAGATCCATAAGATCTTAAATGATAAAAAAAAAAAAAAAGAATACTAATGTAGTATTATATTACGTATGTATATGTAGAAATTATGTATGTGTATGTAGGAAAATATAGATAGGGAATCAAAACCCTTGATAAAATCTGATTCAAGAAAAATTAGGATATCCCTCACAGGGATACATACTTGTATAGATGAATAACTTGATACATATGGTATGAAAGATGTATGAC
The DNA here is from genome assembly GCA_035236585.1 of Warburgia ugandensis. NCBI lineage: Eukaryota > Viridiplantae > Streptophyta > Magnoliopsida > Canellales > Canellaceae > Warburgia > Warburgia ugandensis. Next base: position 53,125,862 of record CP141133.1, on the reverse strand, counting down.
TACTAACTAGAATCAGCAATATGGAGGAATATCACTTGGGATATACGAATCAAGACCTGATACTACTTTGAGGTAGGTGGATATACAAAGATGCATTAGAGACTCATGTGTATGCCTACATGATTTTTTGTCTAGAATTATAGATCTTCATGATATAATTATGCTTAGTACCTTAGCATAATCATGATCCAAACAAGTGATCCAAAAACATCTGATCCAACTAAGTGATCCAACACATGTGATCCAACTGAGTGATTTAACTAAATGATCAAACTGGGTGATCCAACCTCAGAATCTAATCCAATTGATCTAATCTAATGATCAAGTCTAATGAGGTGAAAGTAATGAGATATGGAGACTAAGGAAACCCTCGGAATAGAGTATGTAAAATATTCCAGCCTTAGTTCAATAGACACATCGTCTGATATGTACAATGTCTTTTCCATACAAGTATAGAAGCTTGTGATTTTGTTTTACACAGAGATAGATACTGGGGATGCTATGCTAGGGAAGTTATGAGGGTTTGGCAACTCGCTTCTTGAAACTTATATGATGGATACCATGCCTAAAGAGAGGCTAAATGTCGTGTGAGGCAATAATGGGAAGGCCCCACTATGATAGCCTTGGTCCACCCCATGAGGACATGGAGTTCATATTCCACAGTTGGTATCAGTGGAGGATTGCAATCATTCGGGACCACTATGCAGATTGAGACTAACACATAATAATCCTAATGTATTTTGCATTATGGTGCACATATGATAGGCATGATGAGATGCCACTACATGAGTTCTTGGATATCCCCATATAATAATTGGCTAGATACTGATTTCCTAAGTGGAAGTATAGCTAGTGGAAGGAACAAGTTTTGAGCAATCTTCACTACATTAACTAATTTGTCACATACTGCATAAATAATGTATATACTCTATGTGGAGAATACTCATGAATGGATAACCATGATGAAATAAGGGCTAAGGTATGTATTCTTATATTGATGAAGTAGTATGTTTTTGAATCCCCTACCAAGCATAGCTTGCTAAGGTATTGTAAATGTTTCTATGTTTACAATACCTCAAATACAAAGAAGGAGGGTTTGAAGCTCAAGACTGTGGAAGACTTAAGAAGATGTGGATGAATAATCAATCAAGATATATCCTCTTGAAGACATGTATTTTATTTGAGGGAATTATATTGTATTGAGAGTTTTTAATGTATGGTGAGGTTTGCAAATTTTTGATTATGTAATTTTGACAGGTATTGTACTGATACCGGCTGTACTGTGAACCATTGGATGGATTCTATAAGTTTTAAAAAAGTTATATTCCTTCAATGGAATTTTATTTTGTACAAAATTTGTACTTATGTTATGTATGAAGTGGTGACTTGGGTTTTTAAAACAAGTTTTAAAAGAAAAGAATTTCTGTTGTTTTGTTTTGCAAATTTTTTTTACTAAGGGGATGCCCTGCCTTTGAAAAATGTATTACAAAATGTGTTTCAAACACCCAGGTCATCACAGTTGGTATCAGAGCCATTCATCTAGTCACAATACAGTATCATCATGTCCAATATGAAGATGAGGAATAGTGAGTGAATAAGAAATAAGATATTATTGGATGAGAATGAGTTATGTGATCAACTCATTAGTTAAGAATAAGTATAAAAGGAGTTGACTCATTAGTGAAGGATGAGTGTAGGAAGAGTAGCCTCATTTGTTGATGAGTATGGAAGGAATTGACTCATTCATGAAGAAAAAGTTAACTCATTAGTGAAGGATGAGTATGGAAAGAGTTAAACTCATTAGTTGAGAGTTAGTATAATGAAGGAATAGTATAGTATATGAAGGTAGTACTTAGTGAAAGGACTAGAAATACTACTAAGTAAGAATTCTAATAGAGGGAATAGTAAGATATAGAAATCAATAAGAAAAATATTACAATAAATGTAAGGTATGATATTCAGGTCTAACCTAAAGTCCTGAGTAAACATACATATGTAGAAACAAAGTACACCAATACTAGTATGTATATAACCATTATTTAGTGAAGTATGTATATAACCATTACTAAGTGAAGGAATGGAGATAAAGAGAAAGAAGTGATAAATTGGAAAATATGATGGAAAAAACTCCAACCTTATAGGAAAGGTGAAATAGAGATTTATGAAAAATAGGTGATACAGATTAAACATTAGAGTTATTGTGAAATTCAAAATTAATATTAAATATATCAAGAAATATAAATGTTGGAATTAGAATTGCTACATATATAGTATTATGGAAATTAGTTAAAAGGAAGTAATCATCAAAATAGTGAGGATATGGCTTGAAAGAAATTTAAGGAGATAGGTCAGAAATTTCAAAATTTATAAATGAGAATAGTTTGAAATAAATATGAGTAAGGAGTTAAGCAAGTATTTTCTCTCCAAAATTAGTAAGGCAAAGGATTTAATGAAGAAATGATAAAATTTTAGAACATGAAGAGATGATCTTTGAAATTAGAATAAAATGAAAAGGATGAAGAGAGTTAGATATGTTAAATGGACAAAAATATGATCCCAAACTTATTAAGAAAGACAATTAAACTATGAGGATATATGGTTAACAAAGAAATTATAGCCCTATATATGGTACAACAAATATGAAATCCCTAAGTTAGAAATGAAATTGGTATGATAAATGAATTATGGAAATTAGCACAAAAGGATTTTCAAGGATTAGAAGGATATTGATATGATAACTCTGGTGCTATTGAAAATAATTTTGGGACTATAGTTAAGAGAAGTACATATGGCATAGATGGGGAAACAATTATGGAAAATAAAAGAGAAATATTGATATGATGAATTGGAAAAATATGTTTATTGATTATTATATAGAGGAGTACATCTTATTGATCAAGGCAAATGAAGACCTAAATATGAATAGAGATATTAATTCCACTTGCATGATAGAGTGGTGATATTGAAAGATTTAAGAAATATAGCAAGGAGAAATATATTTTGGAGGAATGGTGAAACAAAACATGAGAAATGAAGACTTATAAACAAATATTGGTTACTAAAATTAAGTTTAAAGATGATTAGGAATAATGTATGAATCCAAATTTTGGAGAAATAAGTGGTTAGAAATTTTCAGATATTTTGAAGATTTTCAATCTTACATGAGATTGAGTGAGGAAATATCTATAATAGTGGAGGAAAAGAACATCAAATTATTTGAATGAGTTGAAAGAACAAATTTTAAGGATTGGGAGTGATTATAGAAATTTACATTATGAAAGTAACAAATTTCCTTTGGAAAAGAAAAACGACGGATCAATGTGAGGATGCATTGAACATAAAAGAGTTTATTGAGGAAATTAAGTACCCTTGTTCTCTATAAAGATGAGCATTTCCAAATTATTATCATTAATTGGGAATTGGAAATGCAACATCATAGTATAGAATCAAAACAAATTTTAAGTTCTATGAGTTGGATAAATGATGTTCATAAATTTGAGGAGAATGAAATATATTAGATGAAGTGATAATGATATATGGAAATGATTTAAAGAATCAAGAGCATTTATAGGATATATGTTAGACACTTACAAAACTTGTCAATTATATGGTAAGTGTACATGTTGATTGAAGAAAACAAAAGTTAGGGTCATATAAATTTCAAGGATGATATGGAATTTGACCCAACAAAGGTGGAATATGATACTAATATATGAAATGATAATGACAATTAGAGAAATTTATCTCTTACTAATTTCATAACATAAGAACATTCTTTTAGTGAAATCTTGCCATTGGTTACATAAATCCTAAATGAGTTGATAATAGATTGCTGGAGAATTGAAGAATATATGATAAATTAGGAAGTCTTTAAGGCTTGAGAATGGATGACTACAAAGTCAATCTGGACTATTGAAATTATCAAGAATAATTCAAATAAAGGGTTAGCATGATATGGAAAAGTTATAAGTTGTACTTGAAAGAAGCATGAGGAAATGCATAATCTAGGAATTGTGTTGCTAATGATATATATATGAAAGGGGAAGGAGAGTAATATTATTATGGATTGTAAGAATGTTCAGAATGTTGTTCTAAAGATGAGAAAGAGATAATAAAGGAGGATAAGGAATATGTAGGAAAATTTAAATGACACTATCTTCGAAGGAAAAAATATAGAAAGTCAAGTATTATGAATAAAATATTACACAAATAGTGTTACAAAAATAATGGATGGGATGAGAATGAGAAAAGAAACATTTCAAGGAAACTATTATTCAATGATATAATTGAAAGGAAATTGTCAATAGAAGGAAATAATGAAGAAATATTAATTTTAGAATAGAAATGAAAGTTATCACTTTCAAATAATGGAAGAATAAGGAAAGAGAAAATTACTTCCAAAGATTGGAAGGTTGTTACAAAGAACAATAGTTGAAATTATAGAATTAAATCAACATGTCATTTTGAATGATACTCTAAGGACCATACCTATTAAGAAAGCTATGTCAAAACAATATATGTTGAAAAGAAATGAAGATGAGCAATAGAATTTAGAATGAAGAAATATGAAGTATGGAAAGATTGGTGAAACTAATGACTAGAATTTAGTATACCAGTCAAGTGAAAGAGAAGGTTTTAAAACAAATGGATAACTGAGTTAAGAGTTATTAATTCTTTTGGAAAGTCTAGCACGAATCAGCTTAAGTAAATAGTGCATTAGCAAGGTTAGACATGGGTGAACATTTTAACCTTTGAGGAGAAAGCAGTATGAGGAATGAGTGAAAGGAGATAGGATTTCCTTAAGCGGCAGGGCCACATGAGTAAAGCTATGAAAGATATGTGAAAACTCCTAAGTGAGTTGATATGCAAATTTCAAGGACAAAATTTTTGTAAGGGGGTAGATTGTAGCACCCCTAATTTTTGGTAAGGAAATTAAATAAATAATGAAATTTAGAAATTTCAGGAAAATCAAGTTGGAATATTAGGGTTTTGAAAAATGCACTTCTCATAAAAGTGGAATTATGGTATGGGACATGTATAATTGAAAACATATTCGACAAACCTTCAAAATGACAGTAAGCACGACAATTTCTGAATACAGATGAAAAATTCATATTTTTATGAATAAAAGGGAAAATGGTAATTTTACAAATAACCAAGACATGAGAATCTAGAATGTAATCAGAAATATGAATCCAATGCCACTAAGTATCCTCAATTTCGAGCTTGGGAGAATAAAATGGATTTTTCTCCATAAAAAGGGCAATTTGGTCTTTTCACTCATCGGTGGGGCCCACAAGGGACCCACAAAGGGATCCAACGTCTAGAAAACAACCCATCATTAGTCAAACACTGCCACCTACTAGTGGAGAAGGAGGTGGTGGTGGGAATCCTAAGACAATTAAATATCCAAAAGAAATCAAATTGACAATTACAAGTTATCATAGAAAATTCAAAACACCTCTATAAATAGATCATTAAAAGCCCCAAAAAAATCTCCTAATGTCCCTCACGAGGTCCTCTAGAATGCTTCAAAATCCTAGCTCCAGAAATATGCTCCATCTTCCGTAATTTCCTTTTCTTTCTCTCCTTCTCTCTTAAGCTCTGTGGGCATGTCCACAAATGCACCCAGCTCTCCAGACTTAGTGGACCCATCGGGTGGGTCCACAGATGCATTGTCCTCGATGGGATTGGGTTTTTTCTTGGAAACCGTATTTGAATTAGCCATCACCTACCAGTTGTTGAATTTCAATCTCCACCATTGGATTTGGTAGGACATGAGGGATATACAAAAGCCCTTTAGTTCCATGTTGATCAGACTTCTAGATCTCCGAAAAATTCAAAACAAAGATAAAAACGGTACTAGGTACCATCTTTGACAAGGTTTTTAAGCTATTACAGCCAATTTGGCTGTCCAACGGTGATCTTGTACCATTGGTCATCTCCAGAATGTGGTGAGATTCAGAAACCCTAAGGTTTCCCTCCTCATTCGTTAATGGCAATGGATAAATCAAGCTCCGTGGATGCATTTCTGGCAAAGCTAGGGTTTCTTATTACTCCAGCATTTTTCTCCTTCTCCAGTGAACTTTTCCTCCTCAAACCGGCACAGGTAGGTGCACATGTCATCCCTCTTTCCATTATTTCCATTCCATGGAGTTTTCTAGCAAGAATGGGATCTCCCTGCCATTGATCCATCGGAGACGATGGATCCAGCTTGGATGGTTGACAACCCATCCTTCCATAGCTCAGATGTTACTTTGAGCCGTTGGATGGATTCTTGGGGCCCAAAAAACCCCAAGGGATGAAATTTGACCATTTGATTGTAACGAACAGAGGAGAACTAGCCATCAGCAATCTAACGGTCCAGATTGGGATGTCTCACCCATAGCCAGTCACCTCTACCCAATGACCTACTACGACCACATGCCGCTGATCATGCACCCGTAACCCATATCTGATTTGGACCATCCGTTGTTTGAACTAAAACATTAGATATTCAATTCAGAGCTAGATATAGCTTTGATTTTAGATCTGAAAGCTTTTTTGTAATCCTTATCACTTTCTCTAGGTACTGAACTTATGACATGCACGTTTTAATTTGTATTAATGTGTTATAATTAGCAAAATTCGTGGGGGTACCCTTGGATCATGATCAAGATGATCCCAAAATGAAAATTTGAACCGATGGATGTATTTAGAGTGTCTCACAATCTTTAGGATCATATTCATAGTAAGATTTCTATGTTGATAAATCAATTAATTAAATAAAACATAATAAGATTGAAATTCAGCCCTTAAAACGGGCTGAAATCTTAAAAAGTAAAATATGATCTCAATTTGACTCCAAATTGAGATCATAAAGTTGTATTGGATTCATATTGATGAAAAAAATCTATAGAACAAATAAAATTACATTTTTAATTCATTAAAATTTCTGAGATTAAGAAGATAGGTGTACTAATATCCTTGATCTACAAGATCTAGGATGATCAAATCAATAAAACTTTATTGGATGATGATATAATGATATAATAACCTAAATTAGTAAGTTATATGTAATTGAATAGGCAGAGCTTGATAGATCTATCCTTAAAAGTAATAAAAAACCTTAAAAAGGGATGGAAATCTCCTTGATCAAGTTGATCAAGGATGATTTGACTATATGGATATGTGTTGATGATGATATTGAGTTAAGATTATGTGGAATTATGGAATGGATGATGAGGATTTGGGCTAGATCAATATCTACGCTCTTAAATGGGATAAAGTAACTTAAGATCTCCTTGATCGGGTAAATCAAGGAAGATCAAATCAAGGGATAAGATACATCAATGATTTAACAATGAAATTACATCATTAAGAAACGTTGGATCTAAAATAAAATGGAGGATTAAGATCTAATCCCTAAAAAGAGGAAAAATGAATAAGGATCAATTAAGACCATTGGATCATGATAGGTGTTTATAGCGTGTTAGATTTGCATTGAATTATTGAGCATTATGATCATTGTCTTTTATTGCTTTGTAAAGGTAATTGTAGATTATTTATTTAATTGTTTGGTTATGCCTTTAATTCATGCTTCAATACTTATGAAATGAAAAGTACCTTGAAAATGTAATTAATGAAACTAGAATTGAGGAACAAATTACATGGAATGAATGACATGCACCTGATGTTAGTAAGGACCATACTTAATAGGATAATATACGGAATGAATATTCCTTGGTCCAAATTAGGAGAATAATAAAACTCCACGAATGACATTTTAATGTTAATGGATTTAATTAAAATCAATTAGAAAGAGTACTTAGGGTTAAATGCTTATAGGAACCTTATGAAAGGTTGAGTTAGGGTCAAGCTAGTGAATGATGGACATAGTGGTTAAGGGGTTTATCTAACAGAGCCTTGCTCTCCCCCCACCTTCCGTTGATGTTTGTGAGGTCCAAACGCCTCCTTACATGTGGATTGAAGCAACCACTTTGTATTCACCCATTCAACAAGTAAGCCTTAATAAATTTGACATAAGAGGAGCTGTTTAGACTTAGGGTGAAATAAGCTACCCTCGACGAGTAAAATATTAAATGGCTGAGTAATAACAACAAAGAGCATAAAAGGTTAGTAAATCATCCAACCCTAATAAAAATAGTAATCAAGATAAGGATGATCAAACAAGATCCATAGGATCTTGAATGATAAAAAACAATAAGAATACCAATGTAGTATTATATTATGTACGTATATGTAGAAATTATGTATGTGTATGTAGGAGAACATAGATAGAGAATCCAAACCTTTGATCAAATCTGATTCACGAAAAATTAGGATATCCCTCATCGGTGTACATACTTGTATAGATGAATAACTTGATATGTATGATATGATAGATGTATAACTACAGACTAGAATAAGCAATATGGAGGAATATCACTTGGGATATACGAATCAAGACCTGATACCACTTTGAGGTAGGTGGATATACAAAGATGTATTAGAGACTCATGTGAATGCATACATGATTTTTTGTCTAGAATTATGGACCTTCATGATATAATTATGCTTAGTACCTTAGCATAGTCATGATCCAAACAAGTGATCCAAAAACGTATGATCCAACTACATGATCCAACACATGTGATCCAACTAAGTGATCTAACCAAATGATCAAACTGAGTGATCCAACCTCATAATCTAATCCAATTAATCTAATTTGATGATCAAGACCAATGAGGTGAAAGTAATGAGATATGGAGACTAAGGAAACCCTCAGAATAGGGTATGTAAAATATTCCAGCCTTAGTTAAATAGGCACATCGTTTGATATGTACAATGTATTTTCATACAAGTATGGAGGCTTGTGATTTTGTTTTACACAGAGATAGAGACTGGGGATGCTATGTTAGGGAAGTTGTGAGGGTTTGGCCACTCGCTTCTTGAAACTTATATGATTGATACCATGCCCAAAGAAAGGCTAAATGTTGGGTAGGGCAATAATGAGAAGGCCCCACTATGATAGCCATGGTCCACCCCATGAGGACATGGAGTTGATATTCCACAGTTGGTATCAGTGGAGGATTGCAATCATCCGGGAGCACTGTACGATTGAGACTGACGCATAATAATCCTAATTTATTTTGCATTATGGTGCACATATGACAAGTATGATGTAATACCATGGCATGATGAGATGGCACTACATGAGTTCCTAGAAATCCTCGTATAATGATTGGCTGGATACTGATTTCCTAAGTGGAAGTATAGCTAGGGGAAGGAACAAGTTTTGAGCAATCTTCACTTCATTAACTAATTTGTCACGTACTACATAAATAATGTATATACTCTATGTGGAGAATACTCATGAATGGATAACCATGATGAAATAAGTACTGAGGTATGTATTCTTATATTGATGAGGTAGTATGTTTTTGTCCATGTGGATTAGTATTTTACAACATCCAATCCATTCTTTTGTTGCTTTCTAAGATTAATAATCCCATCAAGTTATCATTTAATGTGATATGATCCATAAAAAAAATTTATAATGAATTTGATCAAAAGATTTCTTCTAATTTCACTCACTGATCAAATTTTATTTAATCTATTATCAATCAGATAGGGAAACAGTATCATATCATTCTCTGATATGCTGTTCACCCTCTCAATTAGTAATCGAACGATCAAAAGTGGTCTGATACTTATCCGCCTCTATCTTTTAATGATTTTAAAGATAGTATTAGGGTTTGACTTCAAGGATAATTTCCTGGGATGAGAGTGTGTATCATCAAGTTACTATTCAAAGTTATCGGCCAAGAATGGGATCCATCAAAGGCTCTGATTTGTGTGAACCATCAATCAATAGTTAGAGATATCTAGATCTAGTGTTTTCTAACAAGATTAAATGGTTGGATAAAACCTTTTAACGATGATCTGATGGCTAAGATTGGTTGACCGGATTAGATCTATCCTATAAAGGTGATCTGATGGCCAAAAACCTATTAAGAGTGGTTGGATCTACCTTTTATAGATGATATGATGGCTAAAGTTTAGTGTAAGTGGTTGGATTCACCACTTTCAATCTCAAATCAAGGATTTGACTATAATAGAATCACCGAAGTTCCTATTAATTATGGAATTGATAAATTGTATTTAGATTTACTATTTCAACCCAAGGATTGCTTCAGATCATCATTGAAACCCTAGATCTACAAGCATCTACAATTAATCAAAGCAAAACTTAGGCATGTAGAGAACCTACTTGAGTAGTGATTAAAATTTCCAATCACCGTTGGAGAAAATGCATTTCATTTGAATTCTCTAACAACTTTTCATGTATGCACCCCCTTCGATCTGGTGTCACTTCTCCTCCAATCATGGTGAAACCAAAGGGCTTTTGATCGTGCCCTTGAGCAAAATAGAATAGATGGTTGGATTTGAGAACAGAGCCACCGTTGTCGACAACGAGCTCTATTTCTTTGGTGACTGAAAACCATTATACCAGCTCTCCTCCCACATGGCTGAGTTTTCTAGCCTATAGGCTCCCACTCCAACTCCTCTTTTCTCTTTTCTCTCTTCTCTCCTCCCCTTTTCTTCTCCTCCTTCTTCTCCCCATTTTCTTTCTTCTTCTTCCCTCTCCCTGTTGGGTTTCCTTTCATTTGCTCTATCAGGTTTGGGAATGAACATAATGTTTGTTCTCATTTTACTTAAGTTGGGGGTGCCAGAATCAAATCTGGTCCCTCCTTTAATCATTTTATATTATTTTCTTTTAATTAATTTATTTTACTTATAATTATGATGTTTTCATTATATTAAACATCATGATTTTAGTAAAAAAGAGTGCATAGTACGAATAATGAAATTCCAACATTTCTTGAATGTTGGACCCAAATTTCTCCATTTGGGGCCCACTAGTGAAATTATTAAACTACCCTTTATTAGGAAAATTACAATTTATTGATTCAAACTCCAATTTCAACAAACTTAGTGTTGCTAGAATTGTATTTTTAAATATAATCCAAATATCAAGGTTTTGATACTTAATTTGATGTTTAAAAGAATTTCATTTTCTAAAACTCCAAAATTTACTTAAATTAAGGCTTAAAAATCAAGGAGGTTACAAAAAGAGCCCAAAGCTAGCCATGAAGCAAAGCCAAATCAGCTCTTAAAGCATGCCACCTCAAGTCAAGCTACATGAAAAGCCATGAGTAGAGGAGAATTTAAAGCAAATACCCAATGGGTTTTCAAGAGGATAATGAGAAGATATTTGGGTAAAAATCAATTAAAAAGCATGCATGTGGACCAATAGGATGTATCCACATTTATTTTTCCTTTTTCAATCTTAATTTTCATATTTTTCTCTCTGTCACCTCAAGCTACAAGGCAACCATGAATTTTCAGTTAGGAGGAAAGTCTTCCACTTAAGAGTTTTAACTTTCTAAAACACTCCCACCTTCCCAACTCTATTCTAGATAAACCCAATCACCTCACTCCACCTCATTCCCTTTCTTTCTCACTGTCTTACCATGTCTCTTCATCTTTATCATTCTTTACACTTTTCATAAGTGTTCCACATGAAATGCAATGGACGAAGGGAGCTCCGCACCTCATTCCTACTTTCCATCTTATATTATCACTTCACCCCCTCCTTTCTTATTACCTTCTTGCTCTTTCATTCATTATCTTCCCATCCATATTTCCCTATAAATCCTGTCACTTTCATTTGTTTTTATAAGGAATTAAGGTGGGATTCAAAGAGGAGCGAAGTTCAAAGCATAACTCCTATTTTGTAGGATCTCTCTCTCTCTCTCTCTCTCTCTCTCTCTCTCTCTCTCTCTCTCTCTCTCTCTCTCTCTCTCTCTCTCTCTCTCTTTGGCCCACACTTTGATCAAATTTAATCTAGATTATAAAGTGGCCATAACAAGAAGTAAATTAAAAGGATTTTAGCATGGAAGAGTTGTCGAGAGAGGAGTTCAGTGCAATTTTACTTATCCCCCCTCTCTCTCTCTTCAACGCATTCTACTTTATCCCTTTATAAAAGTCTCCATGCCTCTCCTTTTGAGCTAGCTTTTCCTTTCTTGTTCTAGACCTAGGTTCACTTCCTAGAAGTTGTTTCTCCTTGCTTTGCCTTCAAGGAGTGTAGGTTAGTTATTGCTTTGTCATTGCTTGTTGTCTTTGCCTTACTTTCATTGTATTTCTTTGCTTTCTCATCCTTGCTTTTTACCTTGAGTTATTGCTCATGTTTTCCTTGTTAATTTATCAAAGATCTAAGCTATTCGTCTTTGGTAGTGATAGCCAATAGAAGAGAAAACTCAAATCCTTGATTTTCATCCTTCGATTCACACATTTTGCACTTTAGATTTATCTAGTTTCATGCACTTTTATTGTTGATTAGTTCAAATTTTATCATCCTTTTATCATAAATTTATTCTTGGGTTGTCCTAACATGCTATCCTACTTGAGTTTATAAGCATTAGATTAGATTGAAGTGGATGTTTAGGTCAAGGTTTATGCTTATGAATTGGACATACTTTTCAGCTTTATACTTTTGTATTATGCATCCAACTTTTGATATAATTTGGACTTCATTTAATGGTAATATTTTAAATGGTTTTTCTAGTATCATAGTACTTCAGATCTAAATGGCCCTCTTACATGAAAAATATTGATTAAATTGCTTATTTATGCTTGATTTATTTATTGTTCTTAAGTATGTGAATGCTAGAATTTTCTTCCATAACTTTGATCATTTGTTCTAGTCATCTAGACATCCCATTTAATAGAATCCTTAGTAACCCATTTAGTTTTGTTAATTTTTTTATTTAGTTCATAACATAGGTTTCATGATTAAATGCATTAGAAGTAACAAATCGAATCACTTTTGCACATTAGAACCATGCACACCATCCATGGGTCATGTCCATGATTCTTAGGTGAAATTCTTGGCTGATCTTAACGTGTTTTGTTGTTTAATTCTAGATTAGTAGTAGTTAATTCATGATTTTATTTAATTTAGATTTAGGAAGTTTTCTTAGTTAATTCTAGAAAGTCCTAATTTTAGCAAGTTTTTTATTAGGAAAGTATTGATTTAGGAAAGTTTCTATTTAAAGTATTTTCATGAAGTTTAGTTGCATAGTTAATTTATTCCAAGTTGCTATAGTTCCATGTTTGACTGTAAGTTAGAAAAGTAAATTTATATTTTCAAGTTTCCGTTAGTGGTAATTTATAGTTTGTGCATATTTACATTGTCCGTGTTTATATTCTTAGATAAATCAACTAAATCTACCCCTTTTTGACTAAGATAAATAAGTTAAATGAGATCCATCCAAATTACTTTTTTGTAAGATTCCTTGTGGGATCGACCTTAGTTATTGTGAGAATACTGCAATAGATATGAGTAGTTGTAAGACAACAACAAGTTTTAGGCGTTGTTGCTGGGGAATCACAATAGATTTTTGGGTGAATCTTGTTTAAATTGTTTATCTCTAATCAGGGTTTAGGATTACAATAGATTAGGATTTTTCTTTTTCACATTAGCTTTACATATTTTTCTTATTCATCCCAAATTGACATGTCTTGTTTATTTTGTGCAAGGGGATTATCACAAAAGGAGTTGCAGGAATCTTGTGGACCATGGCTTCACCATATTAGATAAGACGTATTTGCTTTCTTGGATTAGGATTTTTTAGTGAAACTTGTAGAGAAGCCCACTATATTTTGAGCTTTATTATTCAATTTTAGATGAATTTTAATAATAAAGGGCAACTGTGGAGATGGTCCTCACTTGATCATCATCGAAAACCCCATAGTATGTATCACTCAGCTTCTCTTTAAATTTCTAGTTTAACTACATTGAGTATACTTTGCATTTGAATGGTCATTTAGCTCATGTAGATTAGGGCATTGATGAGAATTCTTAAATTTTATTTAGGACTATTGCATTACTTAACCACATATTTAACAAAGGTTAGCTTAAGCTCAGCTATAACCAAGGCATAGGTTGTTTGGTTATAGTATGGTGGAATGTATCATAATGTTATTAAGGCCCCCACAAGAATCCTCATAAGATAACAATCCTTAGCCCACCTCAGAAGTCACTTAAATTTGTTGTATGTCATGATACCAAACCTTGGACTAGAAATTTAAAGTCAAGTAGAAAAAGAAAAGTGAGAAGGAAAAAGTGTTAAAAAGGTAAGAGTACAAATGACATTCACTTTAGTCAAAGTTGTCTAACAATAAAAAAAAAGACCTCTAGTCAATTTTGAAATCTTGAATCCTTATACCATTCTTTCTTGAACCTCTACCAAGCCTACATTTCATCTTGATTAAAGACTTGTGGATCATACGTGGAAAATAGCCTTAATGAGGATATAAAAAGAAGGAATTAAGGTAAACTACCCAAGTAGTTTTGATAATAATATCTAGCCTTAGGGATCATATCCCTTTATCTCTTTAGTGCTTAAATCTTATGTGAAACACTAGCTTTGTGGATTCATTCACATAATGAGGGAAACATGTTTAATTCTCTCTCTCTTAGGGCTTCATTTTTTAGAGTATACTTGTTTGAATTTGACATCGAAGCATATTTCTAATGGAACATAGGCATATCTAATTAGATGTCATGAATTATGTAGCTTTACACACACATGCACTCTGAGACATAATTATAATAAAATGGCTTAAGTATGTTGATAACTTGTAGAATTGTCATTCATCTCTATTATGTTGTTAAAACTAGTGAACTATTAATGGATGAGGACTCTTTGAGATAAACTAAGGAACTCAATGTTATGGAATTTTGTGACTATATTCACTAGAAACCCTCACCAAGGCCTCATTTATCTATTAGGGTTAAGTGAGAGGTTTAAGGGCTTGTTGCATATGCTAAATGCAATCGTGAGTGCCTACAAAAGTGACACTTTGTATTAGTTTTTGTAAAATGATTTTTCAAATGTTTTGCTCTAGACTATCAAAATGTAGGTTAGGGGTTGTGATAAGTATCCAAATTTGTATAAAAATGACACAATTAATTGTCTATGTGTTATAACTTATAGTGTTAAATTAGGGGTTTTGGCCAAAACGTATAACACACATTTTTGAGCTAATGACTCTAAAATTTGATATTTTGTAGGTTTAGAGGCTAATATGGAGTAAGAAGGTGATTGATCCTTTTTTTGGGATTTGATAAGGATTTCTTATTTTTGTAGGTAATCCGACAATCATATCGAGTGAAATTGAAACTTAATCCATTCATGAGGTTTCCTATTATAAGTATGAAACCTACGGAAAGCAAGGCCTAAATCTCAACAACCCAAAGGTGTGATCAAGGTCTTAGATTACTTTAAGGCAAGAAAAAGAAGTAATTCATCAAGGTAAAGGTATTTAAAGTGGACACATGCACAAGCCACACAAAGTTCACCACCTTTTGTATGGGATTTACTCAAGTTACCTAGGCCATATAAGCCATGAAAAAGGTGACATGGTAAGGAGCTTAGTCAACCATCAAAGCCAAGGGGGATGAGCCAACAAACCAAACCAAAGGAGCCCTAAAGCTAGCTATGATGTCAAGTTAAATGAGTTCTCAAAGTGAGCCATCAAGCAACTTAAGCCAAGCTACATGGAAGGCCACGATTGGAGGAGAATATGAAGTAAACATCCATGAGATTTTTAAGGGAATATTGACCAGACATTTGGGTGAAAATCAATTGGAACGCATGCATGTAGACAAATAGGAAGTATCCACCTTTATTTTTCCTTTTTCAATATTAATTTTTCCTTTTTTCTCTCTTTCCACCTCAAGCTACATGGCAACCATGAATTTTCACTTAGGAGGAAAGTCATCCACTAAAGAGTTCTACATTTCTAATACTCTCCCACCTTCCCAAGTCCATCCTAGAGCTACCCAATCACCTCACTCCACGTCATTCCCTTTCTTTCAACTTGTATTACCATATCTCTTCATCTTGATCTTTCTTTGCATTACTCTTAAGTGTTCCACATGAAATACAATGGAGGAAGGGAGCACCATGCCTCATTCCTACTTTGTAAGAGCTCCATTCTATTCCATGTTATATTATCACTCCACCTCATCGTTTCTTATTTGCTTATTCCTCTTTCTTTCCTTATCTTTCCATCCATATTTCCCTTCAATGCACATAAGTATCATTGATTTTTTTAGGGAATTCAAAGAGAAGAGGAGTTTGATGCATAACTCTTACTTTGTAGGAGCTCCTCACTCACTCACTCACTCTCTCTCTCTCTCTTACATCATCTAACATATTTCCTTTGCCACCTCACCTCTTTCTTTCTTATTTGGATAAACTTTCTTATTCTTCGGCCACACTTGGATTAGATATAGTCTAGATTAGAAAGAGACCAAAAAAGGAAGGAAATCAATAGGATTTTAATGTGGAATAGTTGGAGAGATGAGTTTAGTGGAATTTTACTCATGTCCTCTCTCTCTCTCTCTCTCCAATGCATTCTACTTTAGCCCCTTACAAAATTCACCATGATGAGTGTCCAAAAATGTACAAATATACCAAATTAGTTACTCATGTGTTATAACTTATAGGGGTAAGATAGGGTTTTTGGCAAAAAAATTGTAACACATGCATTTCTAACCTAAAAGTGCAAAAATATGATAGTTTATAGGTTTGGAGGCTAATCTAAGGTTGCTATATGATTAATCTTATTTTTCTAGGTTTTAATCAGTTTTCACTTTTTCACAAAACTAGATAATGATTCGATGGTCAAGATCGATCAAGATCAAAAGATTGAGTTAAAGCCTCAAAGTCATCACATCAACATAAGATCAAGTGTCTAGATCATCTTAAGATCACTTGAAGATGGAATGCAAGGAGTCAAAGGTGGCCAAAGTAAGCCCATGCACAAGCTATGCATAGTCCACCACCTTTGATTGGTGTCACTTAAGCCACTTAGCCATATTCATACCATAAACAACATGACAAGCTAAGGAGCTTAGCTAACCACCTACGTCGAGGATTTGAGCCATGAAGCTAACTTGAGTTAGCCATCAAGCCATATGAGCCAAGCTACACGGAAGGCCATGATTGAAGGAGAATCCAAAGAATTATCCTTGGGATTTATTAGGAAATTTTGAAGATATTTGAGAAAAAATCCACCAGGATAAGGTAGCATGTGGATCAATAGGATGACACCTCTTCAATTTTAGTTTTTTTTCATGCTTTTTCCACTCTTTTCTCACTTTGCAACTTACCACTAAAGGGCACTAGGAATTTATCTTTTCATTCAAGGGCCCTATCTTTCTAAGACTTCCCTACCTTCCTAAGCATCCATTCCAATAATCCTACTAATCCCCACTTCCTAGAAAACTACTTAGCCAATCACTTTTCTCCACCTCACCTCTCTTTCTTATCATTTCTTATCTCTCTCTTTCTTTCCATCTTCTCCCTCTTTCTTACCTCATCCATGACAACCTACTTAACATGTTCCAAGGGGCTTCTATGATTTTTGTAAGGGGAAGATATCCCCTCCTTAAAAAGTGGTGTCTCCCACCTTAATGCATTCCAAAGTGGTTCACTTGTTTCCTTTTTGATAAAAAAAACCTAGTTACATCCTATATCTAATTGTAGCCATCCAATTCCCTTTCTTTTTCATCCTCACCCTACCTTTACCTTAGGACACCTTAGAAAACTTATTATTATTATTATTATTAAGGAATAAAAGAATGCCTACTCCAAGGGAGGAAGCATCCTTTTTTTCCTCCCTCTTCCATTAACTTGTAGAATTCAATGGCTTTATCCTAAGGTGACTGCTCTTCTTCCTAGTGCCCCAAGCATCGTTTCAAACTCTTGTCCTTTAGTTTTCCATTAAAGGTTAGTTTCTCTCTTTAATCCCTTGCTTATTTACCTTTGATTATGGCTTGTTTTGTTCCTTGAAGTATTATCTTAGTTCCTTGCTTTCTTGAATATTTTTCCCTTTGAGTTTTGGCTCTTCTTTTGAACCTTAGACCCTTGAACCTATCGACTATACTTCTCTTGGAGTGACAAACAAGAGAGTATAGTTCTTAGATCAAGGCCTTACCCTTACATTTCCTTATGGTCTTTGCCATATCTTGCTCTCTTTTCCTTCCTTTCTACCCTTTGTTTTCCTTAGATCTCTAATGGACATCACATGCAAGCTTATGATTGAATGTTGGGAGGTTGATTTTTTTTTTTTTTTATAATTGTGCTTAGAATAGTGCTCACACTTCATTGAGAGTGCTCACCACACTTGTACTTACTATCCTTCAATTCTATATTCAATGTTAATTGCTCAATGTTTGTGGTTGTTTTATGAATTTAAATTTTATTATTTATGTTTGTTTAGATGTTCTTATTAAGTTTAGATTACACGTGTTTAAATCTAGAACTCATAGGTTTTGAATATCTCATGATCTACATTCAAAATCCATGTGCTCATGTCCACAATTTTGAAGTGTTTCTCCTTAAATTTTTAGCTTGTTTTATTTTTCCATTTGCATGTTCCATGTTTACCTAGATTGTGTCTTAGTTTATACACACTTTCATAGTCAATTCATGCACTTAGGTTGATTTCAAGCACTTTCTATTTTTAAATCATGTAGGAGACTTTTAAAGCAAGTAAAAAATGATAATAGAAGTTGGTTAAAAAACAACTACTATTGAGCCGACTTCAAAAGTCAATAACTTCTAAACGACTTTAAAAATCAACCACTTTTGAAGTTGTTTATGTCTAAACGACTTTACAATTCTTTTTTTATTTTATTTTTAACATTCCAAACACTAGCACATGTATATGTTTAATATAACACCTGATACAATTTTCTTAAAATCTTTATACACCTGAAAAAAAAAAATACATTCACTTCCACATTGGGTAGAAAACATCCAAATTCATCATTATCGTTCCACATCTACCATGAAAATACTTCACAAATGAAACCACTTAGGTTACTTGATTTCAAGCACTTTCTATTTTTAAATCATGTAGGAGGCTTTTAAAGCAAGTAAAAAATGATAATAGAAGTTGGTTAAAAACCAACTACTATTGAGTCAACTTCAAAAGTCAATAACTTCTAAACGACTTTAAAAATCAAGTACTTTTGAAGTTGTTTAAGTCTAAACAACTTTACAATTCTTTTTTTATTTTATTTTTAACATTCAAAGCACTACCACATGTATATGTTTAATATAACACCTGATACAATTTTCTTAAAATCTTTATACACCTGAAAAACAAAGATACATTCACTTCCACATTGGGTAGAAAACATCCAAATTCATCATTATTGATCCACATCTACCATGAAAATACTTCACAAATGAAACCACAACATATGCATTCACTACAACATCCACATTCACTTTATTGGTAAATCTATACACATTCACATTTACTTTAACACTCTAAGTTACCCTCATTCATCATCCCATAAAAGTTATATAATTCAATGACTATATTGAAAACCAACTTCCATATTCACTTCAATTAGAAGCTCCAAATTCACTTCATCCATACTCATTTACTCCCACATTCCAAGTTTCCACTCATTCATCACTTAAAAAAATATATTTTTTCAAATAAAATAATGAAAACTAAAAGAACACATACAAGTGAATGAAAGAAATACTTTATTATGACTTTACATTCATGTAGTTACTCCAAGTGTTCTAATTGAAACTCAGTACATACTCAGCCCATTCACTTCATAGTTCATTAAGGTTTACTTTGGAGCAACTCTTCTTGTTTGCCCATTTAGAAAGCACAGCAGCTTATAATACAACACATTTAATTTAGGTCTCATTCTTTTAACTGGATCCATAAAATACTATGAAAAATATCAGATTATGAAAAGTAAAAGTATCTTACCTTTCTTAATTGGGAGACACCAACACCATCGAATATTAAGGTCCTGATGTATCTCAGCATATAGTACCCATACTCTTAATTAGAATAATGTCTAAGGCATTGTGCAACAAGGACACCAAAAATAATGCATAAATATCATTTGTTATATTTAAAAAGATTAATTAATTATTTTCTATACCTTGATTGTCTCAGTCAAATTAGCCCATTCACACCATACTCTACAAATTTAAATTTCAAATGCATATAGATGAATAACAAATTTTTTATTTATACATAATACATGAAATGAATAAAAGCTTAATTATTTATAATTTCTATGAGAGCAAGACAAATGTGCAATCCACAAGATTCAAAAAAGAAAGCTTGTCCACTGCATACATTGAAAAGAATCAGCATCCAATGAGCCCTATATAGACTGTCATATGAATTGTAATTAAAGTTGACAATCCCTAAGTATAGAATAAGTTTGCAAGAAAATTAAAACTTACTATTGTAGGGATTCCTTAAGCCCTATCCCTTAGAGCACTAGAAGAAGCTTGATAAAATGTCATCAACATGCCTTCCTATAGGCAATTGCTCTGCTGCTTCACAAATGATGCCAGGGTCAAGGAACTAGTAAAGTATACCCTCACCCTCAAATAGGTTAGTTGCATCATTCTAGAAGCTCCATAAAAGAAGTAATTATTACCTATACCATGAAAATATAACATGTAATGTTAAATATTTTATATGCAAATATGTGCATATACCCTATGTAGGAGATAATGTAGGGGTGCTCCAGTTGATCTTATAGGAAAACATATATAAGTCCTCTACCATAAGTGGCACTTGAACAACGTCTAGAATAAACACTCCCTTCTTGATTCATATGGAGTTGAATGCCCTATATTTGTTGATGAGACTTTCTAATGACCTGGGTTTTTATAATGCTTTTTAAATGCAAAAGACATTTATGATGTGAGATCGATCTCTATTAAAAGAATTTTTGAAAATCAAATGATAGTGGAAAAATGTTATTCTTTCAAAACTAAATATGAGAAACCCCAAGTGTTATTTTATTTTTTCCTTAAAAGGATTATCAGTGAAATCAGAACTACATTCCTACCAAAAATTCAGCAGAGTCTCCTTTGTTTTATAGACATTAGACATTTAACTCATGTCATTGTGAAGTACCTGATTAACATTCATTTGATAATTTTAATAAATAAACAAAAACTTATTTCCTCAAATCCCAAGACTTGCCACTCGCAGTCCAAGTTACGAAAATAAACAATTTAAGTTAAATACATTACATTCCCACACAACAAATCACTAATTCTAATATAAATATAGCAAACCTCTCACCTTTCCCTTGTTTAATGAAGACACTTAAGCTATCTAGTAATTTTGCTTGTCCTGCTTGTAGGGATCTATAAGAAAAATGGTAGATTGAGTATTCAAACATACTTAGTAGGAAATCTAAACACCACAAGACTTAAAATCATAGCATATAGTATACATGCAAGTTGAAAAACAAGTTTTTCATGTAATTGAAAACATACGGCCATCCTACCTAAGCTATCTCATGCAATGCATCATCAACATTCTGATACATAATTACATGTATCTATATCCAAACAAAAAGAATAATCTAATGCATCCATATCATAATAAATTCAAATGCTTAAAGTAGTAATAGATCAAATTTCATGTCAACAATCCTCATTCATTCTGGAAACATCATGCAAATAAGAACTTGGCCATATCTTACCCAATTTGGTCATGAGTACTCGTCTAAAGACTACAATCTCAACCTTATGTGGGGTCACAAAAATAGAAATCGCATGGACTACTATGCTCACGACCAGATCACTGAAGAGTGCCTCTCCGGTATCTGGAGAACAGTTATCACAACCTCCACGTCGACCATGGATACATCTTGAAAGGGTGCCGTGACCACTACCAATGGTTGTTCCTACCACAATAGTTGTAATGACCTACATTTTTTAAGACATTTTGTATAAAGAACAACCATGATGTTGCTATTTGCGAACGATATTGTAACTTGTTTATTTTGGGAATGAATATATGTTTATTATATGTTTAATGGTCTTAATAGGTGGTTGAACTTTTATCTTAATTAAAATAGGAAACTTAGGAATTTGTGAATAAAATCAGTTCCACTAGATTCTACACTCAAAATGGAATCCAACGCCTCAAAGAACGCTGAAAACGGAGCTCTTATGAAGCAGTTATAGGCGTTTGAAGATTGAGGGCATTTTTGTAAATTATGCCTAAAAACGAAAAAGACGAAAAACGTAGGGGCCGTTTTGATAATGACACTTCTATCTTCTTCCTCCTCTAGCCACCTTTCCTGATTTTTCCAGAACTTCTAGCACTGCCTAGGTAAGGCGGTACTAGAAGAAATGGCGGCACTGCCATAAGGCGAGCACCGCCTTAGCATGGCTATAAATCCTGATTCTCCCCTCCTCCTCAACCATCCTTTTCTCCCTCTCCTTCTCATTTTCTTTGGATATCCTCACCCAAAAACATACAGCAAACTAGGGTTTAGCATAGGAAGGGGGCTGCACCCACTGGAAGAGGTGCCATTACAGGCTGCGAGGTGAGTTCCCACTTTTTCCTTATTTTTCCCCTTCTTTCCCTCCCAGATCCAAGTCGGATCTGGGTGTTTTTCAGCTAAAAATCACCAAGGAAAAACCCCAGGTGCGATGGGTCTCCTGACTCGTCAAACTAGATAGTGTCGGGGACGCTCAAGCATGATGTAGGTCGTCCTCGCGCTCGCATCGCATGTGGTGGAAACCCAGCTCAACCGAGATGGACAGGGCATCCTAAGAGCCAAGACGCATCCCACCTGCACCGAGGACACATCCGCGGGACGTCTCCTGGGACACGCGTCGGGCCTATAGGGACGATCCTGTTTCGTCCGTGACCGTGCAACACTAAAAAGACAATAACAGGAGTTGTATGACTCCAATTAACAGTCCGAAAGAACCATGGCGTCCGAAACTTCAATGCGGACGTAATGATATACTAAAATTTTAGGATCAAGAGGTTAGATCAACCCAAGAATGTCATAAAATGATGCTTAAAACCTGACAAATCATATAGATCTAACCTTTGCCCTGTAAAACCTAGAAATAACGTTTGGATCTTATGTTTGAACGTCATTTAGGACTTTACCAAGGTATTGACTTGAATTAAAGATAGGCACAAGCTCAGAAATGACACTCGAGGTAGGTAGTCAGATACTACTCTGTTTTCAAAATGCATCCCAAACTCTATTTAAGTTACCTGTTTTTAGTACTGTATCTAGTATGTGTTTTAAACCATGCTATTCTTATACAAGTATGCGGGACCTGCTTTCATGATTTTTGTATTTGACAAATCTTCCATTGAATCAAGAATGCTGTTGGGAAATAATGTTTTTATACGAGTTACAAATTCATGACATTTCATAAGGTACTAGCATGAGTAGATTTTATGCAATACTCGCATACTTTGAAAACAAATGCATAAATTGCATGACTTATGTTGATTGAGATTTGGATCATTTATGTATGTTTTTGGGCTATTGAGCCTAGTGGGCACTATGCTGAGGGGTACGGGTATGACCTCCCGGCCTCTACCACCAAAAAGGTGGATGGTATCACTGCTAAAAATGGCATTGTCCCTTCCTTGACTGCTGTGGTAAACAGGGATGACCACTGGAGGTGTTCACGGCATCGTTTTGGGGACATATCCAAAGTTGTCGTGGAGCCTATGGTGGACTGGTCTCTAGATATCGGAGACATACGATCTAGAGGGATTCTGGTCATGAGCATAGTGACCCTATGATTTCAGTGATATTGATATGCATATAGCATTGAAATGGTCATAAACGAGTACTCATGACTAGTTGACTTGAGACCCTGTGCATAATGCTATCATTTGACTCATATGAAGACTATTTTAAGTATTTCCTTATCATTATTTATGACTCATTGATTTTCCGTATTGTGTGGATCTCATGACATGGATATATTGATTTATATTGATCTCGGCTTTTTGAAATTTGATATACTGCTAGCATTGCATACTGAGGTTTAATAAAGAATTTCAATAGATGGCATTGCTTACATTTTTTTGTCATACAAATGTGCACTTATTTCAAATTAAGCATCCCGCTGTCATACATGCAAACCCTTTGAACTTTGTATGATGCATTGCTGTGTTTTCAAAAAGGGTAGTGTCAGGTTACCTATTGAGTATGATAAATGCTCAACCCAATCCATTATTTTTCAAATCAAACAATGTACAAATAGAAGGAGTATCAGGAGACGTTAGACCCATAGTCAAGTAGGAAAAGGTAAGACTTAATTAGTGATTCTTTTGGTACCTGTTGTAATCTTGGCTGTAAGTATTTATTTATAGCTGTGGCTGTGACTAACAATCTTGGGAGTAATATTTGTTTCGATGTGGTCTATAAATTGCCATGGCACTATGCATTGAGAGTTCATTATGACACTCGAGCTCTTTATACATTGATTTCTGGAAAATAAAATTTTTTCTTGCATTCTTTTGCACAAAGTCTTTTAAAAATGGAGATTGATCTTGCTGTGTTTTTATAAAATTGCATTCTAAAACCTAGGTCGTCACATTTGGTATTAGAGCCTAGGTTCATGTTATTCACAGCCCAGTTATGAAATGGAGACTTATAATCAAGTTACATCAATAGGAAAAACCATTAGGATGGCATGATAAAGTCCCCTAAAAAGGTAGGTACTGGTCTTGTAAAAACAGATGCCTCCAAGGAGAAGAGGAGGTGCAGCCCCAAGACCTGATAACCCTCCAGCTGACTCCACTGGATCTGGTAATGGAATGGCTGTAGCCTTCCAGCTATTCATGCAACATATGGGGCAGTTCATGCAGAACCAACCATAAGCACCCGCGGCAAGAGCCTCACCTCCAGAAAGAATTGCTGATAGGTTAGAGGCCCAACTTGAGCATTTCTAGAAAATGGCCCCATCATTCTTAAGTGAAGATGAGTCTGCAACAGCAAAAAAATGGATCTTTGACGTTGAAAAATTATTCGAGGCTATGAAAATTCCAGAGGATAGGAAGGTTTCCATGGCCAGTTTCGTACTAAAAGGTGAGGCAGGCTTTTGGTGGGAAACGGCCGAGAGAACCTATTTTGAAGATAATAATGTTATACATTGGGAAGAATTGAAAGTAGTATTTAATGAAAAGTACTATCTCCGCCACGTGCGAAAACAGAAAGAGAAAGAATTTATGAACTTAGAACAAAGTAACCTCTCTGTGCAACAGTATGAAAATAGGTTCATAAGTCTTCACAAATTTGCACCCAATGTTTGCTCCACAGAGGAAGACGCTACAGAGAAGTTTGTTGATGGATTACACTTAGGCCTCAGGAACCTAGTGATAGGATTCCAACCAACCACTGTAGCAAAGGCAGTGGAAATGCCATCTCTCTTTGAAAAGGATTTTCAAAGGACACAAGCTACTAAGGATGCAAAGAACAATAATAAGGGGAAAAATAATAAAGGTAAAAGACCTCTCCAATATTTTGGACCTTGACACCCACAAAAAAGACCGTTCAATCCTAAAGGAAGGAGGCCAGACATCAAAAGTTGCCTTAGATGCAACAGATATCACCCCGGTAGGCCATGTACGTTACCCCAATTTCCATTTTACAACTGTGGAGAGATAGGACACATAGCCATGACTTGCCCTAAGAAAAAGACGAAAGAAGATCATAAGGAGAATCACATTCCTCAAAGTTAAGGATGAGTATTTGCCATTGCCTCAGGACAAGCGCAAGCATCCAACGGCGTAGTAGAAGGTACGCTTCATATTTGTGTTAGATCTGCTAAAGTATTGTTCGACACTAGTTGCACTCATTCCTTCATTTCTTGTGAGTTTGCCTCTTCCTTGGATATTATAGTTCAATAGACTTCTCCTTAGAAGTCATGACACCAGTAGGGAAGTCAATTTCCACACAAACCTACTTCCAGGATGTTCCAATTTTATTCGAGGGCAATCAGATAAGTGTAGACCTCATCCACCTAACACAACCCCCATATCGAAGGCACCCTATCGGATGGCCCTAACAGAGTTAAAAGAGCTGAAGACCCAATTGCAAGAATTACTAAACAAAGGATTCATTAGACCTAGTGTATCTCCTTGAGGAGCCCTAGTCCTTTTTTCTTAAGAAAAAGGATGGGTCAATGAGGCTCTGCTTAGACTACCAAATGTTAAATAGGGTTACAGTGAAAAAAAATTATCCTTTACCCCTATTGATGACCTATTCGATCAACTTCAGTCAGCTCTTGTCTTTTCTAAAATAGACTTACGATCTGGATATCACGAGCTTAGGGTCAGGGAAGAAGACGTTCCAAAGATAGCCTTCAGAACTAGATACGGACATTATGAGTTTAGAGTGATGTCTTTTGAACTGACAAATGCACCAGCAACGTTCATGGATCTTATGAACTAAGTGTTCAAAGCCTATCTGGATAAGTTTGTAATAGTATTTGTGGATGATATTTCATTCTACTCAGAAACCCCTAAAAACCATAAAGAACATTTATGAGTGGTGCTGGATACACTTAAGGTACACAAATTATATGCAAAGTTTAGCAAGTGAGAATTTTGGCTGGAAAAAGTAAATTTTCTAGGTCATGTTATATCCAAAGATGGCATTGCTATTGACCCAACAAAGACTGAGGCAGTGGAGAAATGGAATACACCCAAAACAGTTACAGAAGTAAGGAGTTTTCTAGGGCTTGCAGGATATTATCAAAGATTTATCGAAGGATTCTCATGCATTTCTTTACCCCTGGTTAAATTGATGAGAAAAGACAAGAAGTTCGAGTCGGATAAGGCATGCGAGGAGAGTTTTCAAGAACTAAAGAGGCGATTAACCATTGCACCAGTACTTACCTTACCATCTGGCATTGGAGGATTTGCGATATATAGTGATGCCTCTCAACAAGGCCTGGGTTGCGTACTTATGCAAAATGGGAAAGTAATTGCCTACGCTTCAAGACAATTGAAGAAGCATGAGGTCAATTACCTTATGCATGACCTAGAGCTTGCTGCTATAGTCTTTGCCTTAAAATTTTGGAGACACTATCTATATGGGAAAAAGTTTGAGGTTTTTACAGATCACAAAAGTCTCAAGTACATCTTTTCATAACAAGACTTGAACATGCGACAAAGGAGATGGATGGAGTATTTGAAAGATTACGACTTGACCATCCACTACCATCCAAGAAAAGCAAATGTTGTAGCAGATGCCTTAAGCAGAAAGACACAAGGGATATGTGCAAGTTTACATGTTAGGAGATGGAAGTTACTGCAAGAGGCGATAGAATGCAGACCCGAAATAAGTCATGGGAAATCCATTATAGCAAACCTAACTATGAAGTCCACTATTAATGAGAAAGTTAAATAGATGCAAAAGGATGACACTGACACACAAGCATTAGTTGGAAAATCCAGATTTGTCAAAGTAGTAGATGATAGTGTCTGCCTGCAAGGGAGGTTAGTCATACCAGCCAATGATGAAATAAGATGAGAAATCTTGAGGGAAGCACATCAATCAAAGTAGACTATTTATCCTGATGGAACAAAGATGTATCAAGATTTGAAGCAACATTTCTGGTGGAATGGTATGAAAAGAGATATATGAGAATTTGTAGCAAGGTGTTTGATGTGTCAACAAGTTAAGGTTGAACATTAGAGACCAGCAGGATTACTACAACCACTTGAGCTACAAGAATGGAAGTGGGATCATATTACCATGGACTTCATCCTAGGGCTACCTAAGACATCTAAGGGGCATGATATCATATGGGTGATCGTCGATCGACTAACCAAGACAGCTCATTTTCTCCCCATATGACAAAATCAATCCACTGATAGCCTATCTCAATTATATATTAAGGAAAAAGTCAGTTTGCATGGGATAGCACTCAGCATTATTTCCAACAGAGACAGTCGTTTTACCTTGCAATTATGGAACTCAGTACAAAAGCCCTTAGGATCCTCATTAAGTTTCAGTACGGCTTTTCACCCTCAGACTGATGGCCAATCTGAGCGAACAATTCAGGTATTGGGGGATATGTGTCATGACCCGGGTTTTTATATCATGCAATTTTGATAAAAAGGCGAGATCTCTTGTTTTATAAGTATGAGATGCGTAAAAATCTTTTTCGTTTGGAAAACAATTTTTCATAAAATCCCCGAGTGCTAAAACACATTCTCAAATTATCTAGCCATGGCAAAGTTTAAATCAATATTATTCCCAAGAAAGTGCTAGTCACAGCCCCATCTATTAGAGAGTAACTACAATCAAATAACATTGAAAGATAAGGTGGGGGTTTTACTTACTTGTACTTAGTCTTGGTGGTTCATAACACAAGCATTCCTTGCCCTTAAGTATTTACTTGGTGTCTGAAAAATGTTAAGGATTGGGTGAGTATATACTATACTCAGTAGGAGCCTATCACTACTAGTTTTATAATGCATGAGATGTATTAAAATCATATGCTTTTTCAAAACATGTGCATGTCTGAATACTCAAGTCCAATATCGATATAAGAATCCGTTATCAAACTGAAACACTAAAGATTTAAAGGATCACCTAATCAAAAATTGAAAGTATCATATACATACATATATCATAACATTATGATATGCATAAGATGCTTCATAGAATCCAACTCATGGATCTCTAGTATGGTATGGTCGACCAACCTCATATCAAGCCATATGAAATGCACATAAATCATCAAACCATAGGGTCCAACTATGCCTACGACCTCCTCGCCGTGTGGTCCCCGGGTACCTGAGGACACTCGGTCATAGCCTCCATGGGGCCTATGACACGTCGACCCAGTGACGTGACACCAGTGGTAGCCCCCTGTACTACATGCAGTCGACGTACGGCTTACCTCTTTTTGGGCATGGTACCCATCCACCTAATAGTGGTAGAGGCCAGGTGGCCAACCTAGACCCCTCGGCATAGCACCCACGGGCTTACTAGCCCAAATCACATAAGATCAAATAAGCCAAAACCTCTTTTCAAAACCTGTTCGCTTTGGGTCCCTCACAACTGCCTGGCCCTCGACACTCGAGCATCTTTTGGCAACCCTCAAGGACATGCAATCTTTGCAAGAACTTAATGCTCATAGATCATGCAATGTATGCAATAGTTTGCAAAACATATCTATGCATAATGTATATACAAAACATGTCTATGCATAAGCATTTGTCACATGCATGCTAAACAAGTCATATACTTAAATAAAGTATTTGCAAAACAATCATAGTTCTTTTAAAAGAATCTAGTAGCAACAGAGCACCTACATGACTAGGTTGCGCTAACCCCTTTGTCCTCGGATGCTCCTGAACATGGTTTGGGGAATCAAGGTTAGTTTAGCCTATATTTTATGGGTTTTAGAGTAATTGGTCTTATTACTTAGGCATTAGGGGTCCATCCCTATGCCTATGGGTGTCCTAAGGTCTTAATTGGGCCTTGGTATCCTCAGTTTTCCAAAGGTCTAGTGGCCACACGCCACCATCCTATTCTAAGGGTCATGCCTACCTTTTATTGGGCCTTGATCAGGGATTTTATAGTTTGGATGTGTCTACATTATCGACATGGACACAACACCTTTTGTGGCGTCTCAATCGGAGCTCTAGATCTAAAGTTATAACCGTTTTAGTATCACATGTACATAAGTGTCTTAAGAATGAAAAAACGGAATGCTAGGGTGCTGCGCGTCTGCGTCGTGCGCCCCAGCTTCCTTAAGGAACGAAGAAATCCCGTAGCGATAGCACGTTGTGCATCTATGACATGCGCCTCAGTAGGCGTGTCTTCAGATGCGCCGGGTTTTCTGCCCGACTGTCTCTTTTGCAGGCACGTCCCCGGACGCGCCCGTTTGGTTTTTTAAATTCAGTCGACGTGGGACATTCCAACTAGGACGTCCTGTTCGTTGGGGAACTGGGGCATCCTTAGGACACCCTTGTCGAACCAGTGCATCCCAGGGAACATCCCTGGGTCCTTGGTGAGTCTCTAGGGCTCCATTTTGCATGGTTTTTCATGCATAAACCTAGGAAAATTGATCTTAGAACTATGGTGGAGATGGGTTTTGAGGGATCTTGGGCATACCTGGCTCGTTGGTGGGTTTTTCTCCTTGTTTTTCCCTCTAGGTCACTACTCCTCAACGGGTTTTCTTCAACATTTTGGGCTGCCATTAGACGCGCCCAAGAGCTCTATTTATAGAGCTATGAGAGGGTTCTGGAGGGGGCTTTCACTGCCTTTGAATGGCGGTGGAGAAACCTCCAGAATTGCGGTGATTTCTCCTCCAATCACTGCTGTTCTAGAACCCTCTAGAGGTTGAAGATGAAGGGGTGACCGTATCAAAACAGGCCCCTGTGTTTTTGCTGGGTAAATTCTTTTTTAATGAAATTACATTTTTGCCCCTGAACTTCAAAGGGCCATAACTTGCTCATTTTAACTCTGTTTTAGGTGATTTTGGTCTCGTTGGATTCCTTTTTCTGAGATGCATCTAATGAAACCATTTTTACAACCAAATTCCTGGGTTCATTCAAGGTGAATAGTGAAATGACTAAAATGCCCTTATCTTCAAAAACTGATCTTTTCATTGCTTAACTTGGAATTTCAATATTACAAAATTGGAGTCATTACATTCTTACCCCCTTAGGGGATTTTCACCCCTGAAATTCTACTATATACAGTCAAAAGATCTCGGGGTACTTTTCTCACATTTTTGACTCTGGTTCCCAAGTCTGTTCTTCCATGTGTGCATTTCTCCACAAAACTTTGACTAAGGGTATGTCCTTGTTCCGCAGCTTCTTATTCATACGATCCCGGATCTCAACTGGTCTTATCTCTAGCTTGAGATCCTCCGTCAACTCTATGGGTACCTGGTTGATGACATGAGCGGGGTCAGGCACGTACCTCCTTAGCATAGATATATGGAATACGTTATGCACTCCGGATAGCTGAGGCGGTAGTGTGATCCTATAGGCCACTTTTCCCACTTTCTCCAGGATTTTGAAAGGTCCTATGTAACGCGGACTAAGCTTGCCTTTGATACCGAACCTCATAACTCCTTTAATGGAAGATATCTTCAGGAAAACGTGCTCTCCTATGTCGAATTCCAATGGTCTCCTCCTTCAATCCGCATAGCTCTTTTGGCGGCTTTGAGCTATGAGGAGGCGTCTTCTTATGAGTTTGACCTTCTCGGCACATTGCTCTACCAGCTCGGACTGGAGCACCTTGGACTCTCCAACTTCACTCCAACTGGTGGGTGATTGACAGGGTCTCCCATAGAGCGCCTCGTATGGAGCCATGCCAATGCTTGACTAAAAGCTATTGTTGCACGCAAACTCGACTAGCGGTAGGTTTTCATCCCAGCTTTGCTTCCAATCAAGGGCTCAAGTTCGCAACATATCTTCGACTATCTGGATTGTGCACTCTGATTGTCCATTGGTCTGTGGATGGAAGGCTGTGCTATAGTTCAAGGAAGATCCTAAGGATTTTTGGACAGCCTTCCAGAGTTGCGAAGTGAAGTGGCTATCCCTATCTGAAGTGATACTAAGGGGTATACCATGTAGACTTACCATCTCTTTGATGTATAGCTGAGATAGGCTGTCAGTGGATTGGGTATGACGTATAGGAAGGAAATGGTCTGTCTTAGTTAATCTATCAACAATTACCCAGATCATGTCATGACCCTTAGAGGTCCTGGGTAGCCCTACGATGAAGTCCATTGTGATATGGTCCCATTTCCATTCGGGTAACTCAAGGGGTTGTAACAATCCCGCAGGTCTTTGATGTTCGGCCTTTACTTGTTGATATGTTAAACACTTTGCCACAAATTCCCGTATGTCTCTTTTCATACCATCCCACCAATACTGTTTCTTTAAGTCTTGATACATCTTAGTCCCTCCTGGGTGTATAGTATACTAAGACCGATGAGCCTCTTTTAAGATTTCTTGTCTTAACTCTTCATTAGCCGGTACCACTAATCTTCCTTGCATGTAAATGCTACCATCTTCCCTTTTTGTAAACCCTGGTTTTCCTATGACAGCTTGTATATCTAGATCCCCTTCCTGTTCTTGTTTAACCTTTTCATTAACAACCGACTTTATTGTTAGACCTGCCATAATGATCTTGTGCTCACTTATGTCTGGTTTCCATGTGATTACTTCTTGTAATAGCTTCCATCTCTTAGTTAATAAACTTGCACACATCCCTTGGGTTTTTCTACTTAATGCATCAGCTACCACATTAGCTTTTCTAGGGTGATAATGAATGGAGAAGTCATAGTCTTTTAAGTATTCCATCCATCTTCTTTGTGGCATGTTTAAGTCTTGTTGGGAAAAGATATATTTAAGACTCTTATGATCTGTAAACACTTCAAACTTTTCCCCATATAAATAATGTCTCCAGATTCGCAAAGCAAAGACTATGGCCACTAATTCCAAGTCATGGGTCGGGTAATTGACTTCATGCTTCTTGAGTTGTCGAGAAGCATAAGCGATTACCTTCCCATGTTGCATAAGTACGCAACCTAGCCCTTATTGCGAGGCATCGCTGTATATCTCAAATCTGCCACTTCCTGAAGGTAAGGTAAGGACAGGTGCTATAGTTAACCTTGTTTTTAGTTCCTGGAAGCTTTCCTCACATTTATTAGTCCATTCAAATCTTGTGTCTTTCCTGGTCAGCTTAGTTAGACGTAAAGCAATTTGTGAAAAACCTTCGATGAATCTCCTGTAATATCCGGCAAGTCCTAAGAAGCTTCTTATTTCTGTAACTGTCTTAGGTCTTTCCTAGTTCTATACTGATTCAACCTTAGTAGGGTCAACTACTATGCCATCTTGAGAAATAATGTGTCCTAAGAAATTAACCTTTTCCAGCCAAAACTCACACTTACTGAATTTTGCATATAACTTGTGTGCTCGTAGGGTGCTTAATGTTATCCTTAGATGTTCCTTATGGTCTTCAGGAGTTTCTGAATATATTAGGATATCATCCACAAACACTATGATGAATTTATCTAAGTACTCCTTAAACACCCTATTCATGAGGTCCATAAACGCGGCTGGAGCATTAGTTAAACCAAAGGACATCACTCTGAATTCATAATGGCCATATCGAGTCCTGAAGGTTGTCTTGGGGATATCTTCTTCTCTAAATCGAAGTTGATGGTACCTGGATCGTAGATCAATCTTAGAGAAGACTCTGGCTGACTGAAGTTGATTGAAAAGATCATCAATACGGGGAAGAGGGTACTTATTTTTAATGGTGGCCCTATTTAGCATCCGATAGTCTACGCACAATCTCATGGAGCCATCCTTTTTCTTAACAAAAAGAACTGGAGCTCCCCACGGAGATACGCTAGGTCGTATGAACCCTTTGTCAAGTAGTTCTTGTAACTGGGTCTTCAGTTCTCTTAGTTCTACAGGAGCTATTCGGTAAGGAGCTTTGGAAATGGGGGAAGTACCGGGTATAAGGTCAATGATGAACTCAATTTCCCTTGGTGGAGGTAGACCTGGTAAGTCCTCAGGGAATACATCAGGAAATTCTCAGACTACCTTGACATCCTCTAGCTTTGGTTGGGGATTCTCGACGGATTCAATCTTGGCTAAGAAGAAGGGGCATCCTTGAGCAATG
The DNA here is from genome assembly GCA_035236585.1 of Warburgia ugandensis. Lineage (NCBI taxonomy): Eukaryota > Viridiplantae > Streptophyta > Magnoliopsida > Canellales > Canellaceae > Warburgia > Warburgia ugandensis. The sequence continues at coordinate 53,092,294 of CP141133.1, read as the reverse complement.
TGCTTAACTACTTTCACGGCAGAAATAACACACACTCCAGAATAATCCTTTCTTCCTTGGAGGGTGAAAGTGTCTCCATTAGGTAGGGTAAAAGTGACATGTTTCTGTCAGCAATCAACAAAGGCTTGATGAAAGGCTAGCCAGTCCATACCTATGATGATGTCAAAGTCATTCATATCTAAGTGGATAAGATTGGCATGTAGCAAATGGTCCTTAATCAAAATGGGGACATCCTGGAGATAAGAATAGGTGGGAAGTGCCTGGCCTACAGGAGTCATGACTTCTAGAGTGAAGTCTATGTCCTGTGGTATAATGTCTAAGGATGATGCAAATTCCCAGGATATGAAAGAATGAGTGGAGCCTGTATCAAATAGAACTTTAGCAGGTATATCATAGATAGAAAGAATACCTTCAACGATTGCATTTGAAGCTTGGGCTTGACTGGAAGTGAGGGCAAAGATACGTCCTTGGCTTTTTGGAACTGGTTCTTCTTTACGCTCTTGTACTTTCCTTTTTGGACAGTTACTAGAAAAATGTCCTAATTCTCCACAACTATAGTAAGTGATGTTGAAAGTGGGACATGGTTTGCCTAGATGATTTCTATTACACCTAGGGCATGCCTTCCAGTCTGGTCTTCTTCCTTTGTTTTCAAACGACTTCTTGAAAGGTGGCCTGGGTCCAGATGACTGAAATGGTATCTTTCCTTTATTTCTCATGGTGTTGATGTTCTTGGTTTCTCTTATTGCTTGGTTCCTTTGATAATCTTTTTCATATAGGGAGGCCATCTCTACGGCTTTGGCTATTGTGGAAGGTTGGAAACCTAGAACTCTGTTCCTGAGTCCTGGGTTGAGTCCATCTATGAATCTTTCTGCCGCATCTTCCTCATCAGCACAAGCACATGGTTCAAATCTTCGGAGGCTGATAAATCTACTTTCATACTGTTGGACGGTCATATTTCCTTGTTCTAAGTCCATAAATTGCTTTTCCTTCTGTTTCCTTATATGTTTAGGATAATATTTGTTGTTAAAGACCTTTTTAAACTCTTTCCATCCTATAGTTTCTTACTAATCAAAATAAGTTCTTTTTGCTATTTCCCACCAAAAGGTAGCTTCTCCTCTAAACACAAATGTGGCCATGGGTACTTTTCTTTCTTCAGCTATGTTCATGGCCTTAAATATCTTTTCAATATCAATTAACCATTTTTCAGCTGTAGATGCTTCATCTTCTCCTGTGAATGAGGAAGCTAGTTTCTGAAACCTTTCTAACTGAACCTCAGTCCTATCTATTGCTTTATCAGGGGAAGGATCTCAGGGGGTAGGAGTTTGGCTTTGACTATTCATGTATTGTCCCATATTCTGTAAGAATTGTTGGAATAACTCAGCCATCCCATTGCCCGACCCAGTGGAGTCCACTGGTGGGGCTTCAGGTCTTGGAGCATTGCTTCCTTTCTTCCTAGGTATCTGTAATCACAAGGCAATTCACCAAATCTTAGTTTGTGTTATCCTATTACCCCTTACTCTTTCATGGATGAAACTTGATTATAAGTTATTCTCCTCATAACTGGGCTGTGAGTAACGTTAAACCGTGCTTTGATACCAACTGTCACGACTCGGGTTTTTATATGATGCAATTTTGATAAAAAGGCGAGATCTCTTGTTTTATAAGTATGAGATGCGTGAAAATCTTTTTCGTTTGGAAAATAATCTTTCATAAAATCCCCGAGTGTCAAAACAAATTCTCAAATTATCTAGCCATGGCAAAGTTTAAATCAATATTATTCCCAAGAAAGTGTTAGTCACAGCCCCATCTATTAGAGAGTAACTACAATCAAGTAACATTGAAAGATAAGGTAGGGGTTTTACTTACTTGTACTTAGTCTTGGTGGTTCCTAGCACAAGCATTCCTTGCCCTTAAGTATTTACTTGGTGTTTGAAAAATGTTAAGGATTGGGTGAGTATATACTATACTCAGTAGGAGCCTATCACTACTAGTTTTATAATGCATGAGATGTATTAAAATCATATGCTTTTTCAAAACATGTGCATGTCTGAATACTCAAGTTCAATATCGATATAAGAATCCATTATCAAACTAAAACACTAACGATTTAAAGGATCACCTAATCCAAAATCGAAAGTATCATATACATACATATATCATAACATTATCATATGCATAAGATGCTTCATGGAATCCAACTCATGGATCTCTAGTATGGTATGGTCAACCAACCTCATATCATGCCATATGAAATGTACATAAATCATCAAACCATAGGGTCCAACTATGCCCACGACCTCCTCGCCGTGTGGTCTGCGGGTACTTGAGGACACTCGGTCATAGCCTCCACGGGGCCTATGACACGTCGACCCAGTGCTGTGACACCAGTGGTAGTCCCCTATACCACATGCAGTAGATGTAGGGACTTGCCTCTTTTTGGGCATGGTACCCATCCACCTAATAGTGGTAGAGGCCGGGTGGCCAACCCAGACCCCTCGGCATAGCACCCACGGGCTTACTAGCCCAAATCACATAAGATCAAATAAGCCAAAACCTCTTTCCAAAACCTATCCTCTTTGGGTCCCTCACAACTGCTTGGCCCTTGGCACTCCAGCGTCTTTTGGCAACCCTCAAGGACATGCAATCTTTGTAAGAACTTAATGCTCATAGATCATGCAATGTATGCAATAGTTTGCAAAACATATCTATGCATAATGTATATACAAAACATGTCTATGCATAAAGCATTTGTCACATGCATGCTAAACAAGTCATATACTTAAATCATGTATTTGTAAAACAATCATAGTTCTTTTAAAAGAATCTAGTAGTGATAGAGCACCTACATGACTAGGTTGCGCTAACCCCTTTGTCCTCGGACTCTCCTGAACATGGTTTGGGGAAGTAAGGTTAGTTTAGCCTATCTTTTATGGGTTTTAGAGTAATTGGTCTTATTACATAGGCATTAGGGGTCCATCCCTGTGCCTATGGGTGTCCTAAGGTCCTAATTGGGCCTTGGTATCCTCAGTTTTCCAAAGGTCTAGTGGCCACGCGCCACCATCCTATTCTAAGGGTAATTCCCACCTTTGATTGAGCCTTGATTAGGGATTTTATAATTTGGATGTGTCTCTGTCGTCGGCATGGACACAACACCTTTTAGAGCGCCTCAATCGGAGCTCTAGATCTCAAGTTATAAGCGTTTTAGTGTCGCACGTACATAGGCGTCTTAAGAATGAAAAAACGGAACACTAGGGTGCTGTGCGTCTGCGTCGTGCGCCCCGGCTTCCTTAAGGAAGGAAGAAATCCCATAGCACTAGTGTGCTGTGCATCTGTAGCGTGCGCCTCAGTGGGCGCGTCTGCAGAAGCATCGGGTTTTCCCCCCGACTGCCTCTTTTGTGGTCGATTCCCTAGACGTGCCCGTTTGGTTTTTCAAATTCGGTTGACGTGGGACGTTCTGACTATTTGTTGGGGAACCGAGGCATCCTCAGGACACCCTGGTTCGACCCTGTCAAACTAGTGCGGCCCAGGGTCCTTGGTGAGTCTCTAGGGCTCCATTTTGCATGGTTTTTCATGCAAAAACCTAGGAAAATTGATCTCAAAACTATGGTGGATGGGTTTTGAGTGATCTTGGGCATACCTGGCTCGTTGCTGGGTTTTTCTCCTTGTTTTCCCCTCTAGGTCACTGGTCCTCAATGGGTTTTCTTCAACATTTTGGGCTGCCATTAGAGGCGCCCAAGAGCTCTATTTATAGAGCTATGAGAGGGTTCTGGAGGGGGCTCTCACTGCCTTTGCATGGCGGTGGAGAAACCTCCAGAATGGCGGTGATTTCTCCTCCAATCACCGTCATTCTAGAACCCTCTAGAGGTTGAAGATGAAGAGGTTCCCGTATCAAAACGGGCCCCTGTGTTTTTGCAGAGTAAATTCGTTTTTTAATAAAATTACATTTTTGCCCCTGAACTTCAAAGGGCCATAACTTGCTCATTTTAACTCCGTTTTGGGTGATTTTGGTCTCGTTGGATTCCTTTTTTTGAGACACATCTAATGGAACCATTTTTAGGACCAAATTCCTGGGTTCAGTCAAGGTAAATAGTGAAATGACTAAAATTCCCTTATCTTCAAAAACTGATCTTTTCATTGCTTTACTTGGAATTTCAATATTACAAAATTGGAGTCATTACAATATGTTAAGGGCGTGTGCAATTGACTGGAAGGAAAGATGGGATGAAAGTCTACCCTCAGTTGAATTTGGATGTAATAATAGCTTCCATTCAAGCATCAGAATGGCTACCTACGAAGCGCTCTATGGAAGGCCTTGCCGATCATCTGTGTGCTGGAATGAAGTCGGTGAAAATAGAATCATACAGTTAGAGTTAGTGGAACAATGCGCAAACAGGGTAAAGCCCATTAGAAAGCAACTCCTTGCGGCTCACAATCGACAAAGGAGTTACGCCGATAAGCGACGTAGATAGTAGGAATTTGAAGTTGGAGATCATGTCTTTGTGAAGATATCTCTGACTAAGGGCGTCATGAGATTTGGGATAAAGGGGAAACTTAGTCCTCGGTTCATTGGACCATTTGAAATCCAGGAAAAAGTAGGAAAAACTGCCTACAGGATAGTGCTGCCACCACGGTTATTAGAAGTCCACAATGTGTTTCATATATCCATGTTGAGGAGGTATATTCCTGACCCCAAACATGTTCTTGAACAGGTACCACTCGAGCTACAACAGGATTTAACCTTGGAAACAAAACCAGTACAGATTCTAGACAGAAATATCAAGACACTAGGGCATAAGGATATCCCATTAGTCAGAGTTTTGTGGAAAAATGCGACTATCGAAGAAGAAACTTGGGAGGTCGAATTAGAAATGATAAAGACTTACCCCAAAATCTTTTCCTGTAGTAGATTGTAGAATTTAGATGATGAAATTCTTTTAAGGGGGTAATGATGTAATGACCCAAATTTTTGAAGATATTTTGTATAAAGAACAACCATGATGTTGCTATTTGCCAACAATATTGTAACTTGTCTATTTTGGTAATGAATATATGTTTATTATATGTTTAATTGCCTTAATAGGTGGTTGGATGTTTTATCTTAATTAAAATAGAAAAATTAGGAATTTATGAATAAAATTAGTGCCACTAGATTTTACACTCAAAATGGAATCCAACACCTGAAAGAACACAGAAAACGGAGCTCGTATGAAGAAGTTATAGGCATTTGAAGATTGAGGGCATTTTTGTAAATTGTACCTAAAAATGAAAAAGATGAAAAACGTAGAGAGCCATTTTGATAACAGCACCCCCGTCTTCTTCCTCCTCCAGCCACCTTTCCTGATTATTCTAGAACTTCTAGCACCGCCTCTATAAGAGGGTGCTAGAAGAAATGGCGGCACCGCCAAAAGGTGAGCACCTCCTTAGCATGGCTATAAATCCTGATTCCCCCCTCTTCCTCAACCATCCTTTTCTCCTTCTCCTTCTCATTTTCTCTGGATATCCTCACGCAAAAACATCTGGCAGGTTAGGGTTTAGCGTAGGAAGGGGGTCGCACCCACTAGAAGAGGCGCCATTAGGGGCTACTAAGTGAGTTCCCACTTTTTCCTTGTTTTTCCCCTTCTTTCCCTCCTAGATCCACGTCGAATCTGGCTATTTTTCGGCTAAAAATCACCAGGGAAAAACCCCAGGCATGATGGGTCTCCCGACTCGCCAAACTAGACAGTCCCAGGGATGCTTGGGCATGACGCACGCCAAGAACGCGCTCCTGGAGGTAGTCCTTGTAGGCGCGTCGCGTGCGGGTGGAAACCCAGCTCAACCGGGATGCATGGGGCGTCTTGAGAGCCAAGACACATCCTACCCATGTCAAGGATGTGTCCGCTGGACGTGTCCTGGAACACGCACTATAGCGCCACTTGGGCATGCGCTCGCATGCAACCACGATCGCAGCTCAACCGGGACGCACAGGCGTCCCAGGAACCATGACGTGTAGGCCTATAGGGACGATCCTAGTTCGTCCATGACCTTACAACACTAAAAAGACAATAACATGAGCTGTAGGACTCTAATTAACAGTTCAAAAGAACCATTGCATCTATAATTTCAATGCGGACCTAATTATACATTAAAAGTTTAGGATCAAGAGATTAGATCAACCCAAGAATGTCATAAAATGACCCCTAGAACCCGACAAATCATATAGATCTAACCTTTGCCCTGTAAAACCTAGAAATAACGTCTGGATCTTATGTTTGAACGTCATTCAAGACTTTACCAAGGTATTGACTTGAATTAAAGATAGGCACAAGCTCAGAAACGACGCTCGAGGTAGGTAGTCTGATACTAGTCGGTTTTCAAAATGCATCCCAAACTCTATTTAGGTTACCTATTTTTATTATTGTATCTAGTATGTGTTTTAAACCAAGCTGATCTTATACAAGTATGCGGGACCTACTTTCATGATTTATGTATTTGACAAATCTTCCATTGAATTCAAAATGCTGTTGGGAAATAATGTTTTTATACGAGTTACGGATTCATGACATTGCATAAGGTACTAGCATGAGTAGATTTTATGCAATACTCGAATACTTTGAAAATAATTGCATAAATTGCATGACTTATGTTGATTGAGATTTGGATCATCTATGTATGTTTTTGGGCTATTGAGCCTAGTGGGCACTATGTTGAGGGGTACAGGTTTGGCCTCCTGGCCTTTACCACCAAAAAGGTGGATGGTATCGTTGCTAAAAATAGCATTGTCCCTTCCCTGACTGTTGTGGTAAATAGGGACGACCACTAGAGGTATTCACAGCACCCATTAAGGGACATATCCATAGTCACCGTGGCGGCTATGGTGGACTGGTTTCTAAATACTGAAGACACGCGATCTAGAGGGATTCTGGTCATGAGCATAGTGACCCTATGATTTAAGTGATATTGATATGCATATAGCATTGAAATGGTCATAAACGAGTACTCGTGACCAGTTGACTTGAGACCCTGTGCATAGTGCTATCATTTGACTCATATGAAGATTATTTTAAGTATTTCTTGATCATTATTTACGACTCAATGATTTGCTGTATTGTGTAAATCTCATGACATGGTTATATTGATTTATATTGATCTCAACATTTTGAAATTTGATATACTGCTAGCATTGCGTACTGAGGTTTAATAAAGAATTTCAATAGATGGCATTGCTTACATTTTTTTGTCATACAAATGTGCACTTATTTCAAATTAAGCATCCCGATGTCCTACATGCAAACCCTTTGAACTTTGTATGATGCATTGCTGCATTTTCAAAAAGGGTAGTGTCAGGTTACCTACTGAGTATGATAAATACTCAACCCAATCCATTATTTTTCAGATCAAACAATGTACAAATAGAAGGAGTATCAGGAGGCGTTAGACCCACAGTTGAGTAAGAAAAGGTAAGACTTAAGTAGTGATTCTTTTGGTACCTACTGTAATCTTGATTGTAAGTATTTATTTATAGCTATGGCTGTGACTAACAATCTTGGGAGTAATATTTGTTTCGATTTGGTCTATAAATTGCCATGGCACTATGCATTGAGAGTTCATTATGACACTCGAGCTCTTTATACAATGATTTCTAGAAAAGAAAAATTTTCCCTGCATTCTTTTGCACAAAGTGTTTTAAAAATGGAGATCGATCTCCCTATGTTTTTATAAAATTGCATTCTAAAACCCGAGTCGTCACAATAATAGAGAAAATAGATGCCTCTTTGGGCATGGATACCTACCACCTTTGGTAGTTAGAGGCTAAGAGGCCACCCAATACAACCTCTTAGCATAGTGCCCAGTATGCCTACTAAACCAACAAACTTAAATTTATACCAAAATTGCAATGTGAACATCATACGATTTGCAATATTCCACATATTCCAAATCATGTCATTTATGAAATCAATGATAAAACATGAAATGAATGCATACAAGAAGTTGTCATTTTCAATCACAAAATAATAATGAAACATGAGAGATGGCTATGATAGGATTTTCAATTGGTAATATGAGTCATGGAGATTAGTTTTTTGTACTAGTTGCAGAATACTTTATGCACAATTGTTTTTAAAACATAACAAAAGAATAGTTCATAATAGAATCATGCATGCTATAAACATAACCATTCTCACATAAACACATTCTAAACTAGGAAATAACATCAATGACTGTTTCAACTTTGAAATTCATTTAAAAACATAGCAGTGTCAGATCACCTACCTCTTTTGAAGATTCTCCTTTTTCTCAAACCTTTGCAGTCATCCTCAACAACCAAATTGACTACACCTCACGTGGCCTCCAACTTCAAATTCCAGGTGTCTACGTCATTTGTCAGTGTAGCTCTTTTGTCAACTTTCAGCTGTGAGAAATCTTCTTCGAATAAGTTTCACCTTGTTTGCACACTCTTCGACTAACTCCAATGGTATAACTTCATTTTCACCCACTTCATTCCAACACATAAGTGAACGACAAGGCCTTCCACAAAGGGCTTCATATGAAGCCATACTGATGCTTGAATGAAAACTGTTGTTGTATGCAAATTCAACTAAGGGTAGGTTCTCATCCCAACTCTTCTTTCCTTCAATCGTACATGCCCTCAACATGTCTTCCAAAGCTTGAATTGTACATTCAGATTAGCTGTAGGTCTAAGGATGGAAGGCTGTACTGTAGTTTAAAGATGATCCCATTGACTTCTGCACTAATGTGCATAACTCTGAGGTGAAACGATTGTCTCTATCGGAAGTGATACTCAATGGTATCCCATGTAAACTCACCACTTCTTTAATATACAACTGAGATAAGCTATCAGTGGACTAATTTTGTCAAATAGGAAGAAAGTGTGCTGATTTGGTCAATTAGTCTACAATTACCCATATCATATCATGTCCCCTTGATGTTTTAGGTAATCCCACTATGAAATCCATAGTAATATGGCCCCGATTCCATTATAGGAGCTCGAGTGGTTGTAACAGTCCAGTCAGTCTCTAGTGTTTAGCCTTAATTTATTGGCAAGTCAAGCATTGTGCCACAAATTCTCCTATGTCTTTTCTCATACCATTCCACTAGAATTTCCCCTTCAAATCTTGGTACATCTTTGTATGACCAAGGTGAACAGCATACCACGATTGATGTGCCTCTCGAAGAATTTCTATTCTTAGTTCATCATTTATTGGAACCACTAACCTTCCTTGCATGCAAACACTATCATCTGTCTCCTTGACAAATCATGGTCTTACACCTCAGCATCATTCTTCCGCATCTACTTAACTTTCTCAATGATAGTGGACTTCACGACTAAATTTGCTGTAAAAGATCTCTTATGACTTATCGCAAGTCTACATTCTATCACCTCTTGTAGGAACTTCCATCTCCTAGAAAGTAAGCTTGCACAAATCCTTGCATCTTTTGGCTCAATGCATCTGCTACTACATTTTCCTTACATGGATGGTATTGAATAGAGAATTCATAATCTTTCAACTAATCCATTCATCTTCTTTCTCGCATATTCAAGTCATGCTGGAAAAAGATGTACTTGAGGCTTTTGTGGTCTGTGAACACCTCGAATGTTTCTCCATGCAAATAGTGCCTTTAGATCTTTAAGGCAAAAACTATGGCAGCAAGTTCCGAGTCATGTACAGGGTAATTGACTTCATGTCTTTTCAATTGTCGTGAATCATAGGTGATCACCTTCCTGTTTTGCATGAGTACACATCCCAGTCCTTTCCCCAAGACACCACTCTAGATCACGAAGCCTCCACTACCTAATAATTATGTGAGTACTAGTGCAGTGGTCAACTTCCTTTTAGTTCTTTGAAGCTTCCTTTGCATGCATCATCCCATATGAACTTCATGCTCCTTCTCGTCAACTTGGTCAAAGGTAAGCAATTCTTGAGAATCCATCAATTTACCTATGGTAATATCCCACAAGTCATAGAAAAATCCTTATTTCTGTCACTGTTTTGAGTGTGTCCCATTTTTCCACTGCTTCAACTTTTGATGGATCCACTACAATGCCATGTTGAGAAATAACATGTCCTAAAATGTTCACTTCCTTCAACCAAAATTCACACTTACCATATTTTGCATACAGTTGGAGTGCCCGAAGTGTATGTAGCGCCATTCATAAGTGTTCTTTGTGTTCCTCAACATTCTTAGAGTATATTAGAATATCATCCACAAATATTATAACAAATTTGTCTAGGTAGTCTTTGAATACTTGATTCATAAGGTCCATGAATGCCGCTCGGGCATTTGTCAACCCACATGAATGCCACTCGGGCATTTGTCAACCCATATGACATCACCTTGAACTTATAATGTCCATACCTAGTTTTGAATGCTGTCTTTGAAATATCCTCTTCCTTGACTCTAAGCTGATGATATCCAAACTATAAATCGATCTTGGAAAAGACACGAGATAATTGAAGTTGATTGAATAAATCATCTATACGTGGTAGAGGATATTTGTTTTTCATTGTGACCTTGTTTAGCATTCAGTAATCAATGCAATATCTCATTGATCCATCCTTCTTCTTAACGAAAAGGACTAGCACTTCTCAGGGGGACACACTAGGTCTAATGAACCCTTTGTCAAGCAACTCTTGAAGTTGAGTCTTCAACTACTTTAGTTCTGCTGGAACCATTTGATATGGTGCTTTGGAGATAGGAGTAGTGCCAAGTATCACGTCGATGGTGAAGTCTATCTCCCTTTTTAGTGGTAACCCTAGTAAATCCTCAAGGAACACCTCTAAAAATTCATAAACTACAGCCACTTCTTCTAGTTTAGACTTTGCCACCTCAATAGCTTCTATCTTAGCTAGGAAGAACTGCATCCTTGAGCAATGTGCTTCATCACCTTTAACACAAAAATAACACATACTCTTGAATAATCCTTTCTCCCCTGCAATGATATCTCTGTTTCTCTACGAACGTTAAAAGTGATCTTCTTTCTTTGACAATTGAATATTAAATGGTATAAAGTTAACCAATCTATCCCAAAAATGATGCCAAAGTATGTCATATCCAAGTGGTTGAGGTCAATGTACATGTGCTTGCCTTGAACTACAATCGGTACATCCCAAAAGTACATTTGTGTGCCAATAGACTTTCCCAAAGGTGTCATGACTTCTAAACAAGATTTTAAGTTCTAAACCATATCATCAATACAAGAAGTAAACTCACAAGACATAAAGGAATGTGCAAAACTAGTATCAAACAACACTTTGGTAGGTCTATCATAGATGTGGTGTACCTTCTACCACTGCGTTGGATGTCTGGGCTTGTTTTGAAGTAATGGAAAATACTCATCCTTGGTTGCATAGAATCTAATATCCTTTATGCTCTTCCTCTTTCTTCTTCTTAGGAAAATGAGTGGCTATGTGTCTAACCTCTCCACAAATGAAGGAAGTAAGTTGCACGTGGCTTGCCTAGATGGTACTTTCTACATCGAGGACAAGTTCTGACTTTTGGTGCTCTGCCTCTATTGTCAAATTGTTGCTTGAATTGTTATTCAGGTCGAGAAGACTGAATGGGTCTCTTGCCTTAATTGAATCACCCATTAGTGTTGGTATTTTTCTCCTTTTCTTTTTTGTCCACTTGAGTCCTCTAATAATCTTTCTCATAAATAGATGTCATTTCCACTACCTTAGCCATGGTGGTTAATTGGAACCCAATAACCCTATTCCTTTGTTTAGGAGTCAACCCATCTATAAACTTCTTTACTACACTCTCTTCTATGGCATAAACAGTGGATGAAAATCTTCAAAGACTTATAAACTTGTTTTCATATTGGTTTACCGATAGACTTCCCTGTTCCAAACCCACGAACTTCTTCTCCTTTTACTTATGCACATGTAGTGGAAAGTATTTCTCATTAAACACAGTCTTGAAATCCTCATATAGAATAGTCTCACTCTCCTCAAAGTATGTCCTTTCCACCATCTCCCACCAAAAGTCTGATCACCTTTCAAAACAAAAGTTGCCATAACAACTTTTCTTTCCTCAGGAATCTTCACAACTTTGAACAACTTCTCAATGTTATGTATCCACTTTTCTACTATGTTTGACTCCTCACCAGAGAATGAGGGAGCCATATTCTGAAATTGCTGAAGCTGGGTATCCGTTCGATCAGCAACCCTCACTGGTGACGTTGCCCTTGCCATAGGCACTGGTGCTTGATTATTCACAATTTGCTCCATCCTTTGCATAAATGACTGAAAACCTTCTACCATACTATTTCCATATTCAGAAGAACTAGTAGAGGGATTGGTGGGTCTTGGAGCTACACCACCTCTCCTCCTAGGTGGCATCTGTTTTGTCAAGAGTCTTTTGATTCATTTGAGTAATCTTATAATGCTAGTTTAAAGCTTTTCCTAATTATGTAAACTAATTTTTAAGTTCTTATCTCATAACTTGACTATAAATGGCTTCAACTTGGACTCTAATACCAACTATAATGACCCAGGATTTTATAATGCAAAAGACAATTATGATGTAAGATCAATCTCTATTGAAAGCATTTTTGAAAATCAAATGACATAAAAAAAATGTTATTGTTTTAAAACTAATTCTTAAAATCCCTGAGTATTATTTTATTTTTTCCTTAAAAGGATTATTAGTGAAATGAGTACTACATTCCTACCAAAAATTCGACAAAGCCTCCTCTACTTTTTAGACATTAAACATTTAACGCATGTCATTGTTAAGTACCTGATAAACATTCATTTGATAATTTTAATAAATAAACAAAAACTTATTTCCTCAAATCCCAAGACTTGACACTCACAGCCCAAGTTATGAAAATAAATAGTTTAAGTTAAACACATTACATTCCCATGCAACTAATCACTAATTCTAATATAACTATATCAAACCTCTCACCTTGCCCTTATTTAATGAAAACACTAAACTGTCTAGTATTTCTACTTGTCTTGCTTGAAGGGATCTGTAAGAAAAATGGTAAGTTGAGTATTCAAACATACTCAGTAGGAAACCACAAAACTCAAAATCATGGCATAGAGCATACATGTTAGTTTAAAAACAAGTTTTTCACATAATTGAAAACATACAGTAATCCTACCTAAGCCATCTCATGCAATGCATTATCAACATTCTGATACATATTTACATGTATCTATATCCAAATAAAAAGAATCTTTGAATGCATTCATAACATAATAAATTCAAATGCTTAAAGTAGTAATCGATCAAATCTCATGTCAATAATCCCCATTCCTTCTCCAAACATCATGCAGATAGGAACTTGGCCATATCATGGCCAATTTGGTCACAAGTGCTCGTCTAAAGATCACAAGCTCAACCCTATGTGGGGTCACAAAAATATAATCGCATGGACTACTATACTCATGACCAGATCACTAAATCGTGACTCTCTGGTATCTGGAGAACAACCACCGTAGCCTCCATGGTCACTACAAATACACCTCAAAAGGGTGCCGTGACCATGTCCAATGGTTGCTCCTACCACAACAGTGAAGAAAATAGATGCCTCTTTAGGTATGGATACGTACCACTCTTGGTGGTTAGAGGCTAAGAGGCTACACCATACAACCTCTTAACATAGCACCCACTAGGCCTATTACCCTGACAAGCATAAATTTATTAAAAAATTATAATGCGAACATCATACAATTTTGTAATATTTTGCATATTCCAAATCATACCATTTATGAAATCAGCCTCAAATCATGAAATGAATGCATACATGAAGTTCTCATTTTCAATCCCAAAATAACAATGAAACATGAGAGATGGCTATGGTAGGATTTTCAACTAGTAATATGAGTCATGGAGATTAGTTTTTCGTACTAGTTGTAGAATACTTTATGCACAATTGTTTTAAAAACACAACAAAAAACCATTTCATAATAGAATCATGCATGCTGTAAACATAACCATTCTCACATTTTTTTAGGGGTCGCCGAAAAATGTCACCGTCACCGGAGAAGATGACCGGATTCCGATCGTCACCGGCGACACAGGTGACGTCATTTTTCAGCAAAATTTAATGGGAATGCTTGGAATTTCCTTAATTTTTGTTTTCCAGTGTTTTTCCCTTTTGATTTGTACTCAAACTATCAATTTTTGTTAGATTTTTCAACGGCTTTGAAACTAACCCTAGGTGCTGGTTTTTGCAGTTTTCGGTGTCGTTTCTTGTTGGATTGTTATGAAACCAAAGGGGTTTCACTCATAAACATCTAAGGAACAGTAGGAACCGTTAGATTTTCAATCTAATCCCATTTTGTTCCCTGTATACCTTGAATCGGACAGTGTGTTTTTTCACCGTCCAGTCCTTCAGAAAATGCTGTACATGCATTGAAGAAGGGGAAATGGAGAAGAATGGGAAATAAGGGAGAGAAGAGGAGTGGAGGAGGGGACTTACCCGACCTCTACGGTGTGAGGCATCACCGATGGAGTGAGGTTTCCGGCGAGATGGAGGATGATGCGTCTCTGTTTCTCCTGAGAAACAGGAATGACCTGGTTCTTTGGCAGGTACAGCTTGACCAGAAGAGGAGGGAGATCTAGGGGAAGGGGGTGAGAGGGTTGCCGGGAAAGTGGATGGAAAGGGGAGAGGGTTGCCGGCTTTGGCTCCCTCTTCCCTGTGTTGTAGACGTGTGGGAGTAGAGCTCCACGCGGTAGTTCCACTCCCACGTGTAGAGTTCCTCCCGCATTAGAGGGGGGTGCCATTATCAATTTGGACCCCCTCTACCTCGATGGTAAAATCCCTGGGTCTTTCGCTCCCGATCTCCGTTTCGCGCATTCTTAGTGTTGTTGGAAAGCTCTCTCCGAGCACAGTCTGATGAGTAACTTGGCATCATGGATTTCTAATGTTCGTGATTTTTACGTTTTACTCCACTATTTAGGACATGGGCGTGACAACACTCCCCTACTTAAAGAAATTTCATCCTCGAAATTAGATAAATACCTGAGTCGTCAAATAATGCTGGGTATTTTTGTCAAACCTCAGACTCCTGCTCCCATGTGGCTTCTTCTGTCCCGTGATGTTGCCATACCACCTTCACAAGTGGTATCACTCTTCGACGGAACACCTGTTCTTTACGGTCAATCACCTGTATTGGTTTCTCCTTATAAGAGACATCCTCTTGAATGGCAAGGTCTGTCTAATCGAGAACGTGGGAAGGGTCCTGCTCATATTTCCTCAACATCAACACATGAAAAACATTATGAATCAATTATAACTGTGGAGGCAAAGCCAGCTGATAAGCAACTTCGCCCACACGCTGTAGAATCTCAAACGGTCCAATAAATAGAGGAGACAACTTCCCACGTTTGCCAAAACGTGTCACTCCTGGTCTTGGTCGTGCCTTTAGGAACACATAATCTCCTACCTCAAACTCCAAAGGTTGCCTCCTTCAATCAGCATAGCTCTTGGTCCTACTCTGAGCTGTCAACAACCACTGCTTGATTTGCTTTACCTTTTCTCTGGTTTCTCTGTCTACCTCAGGGCCTAGTAATGATGTCTCACCAACCTTTGCCCAACAAATTGGGGATTGGCATGGCCTACCATATAGTGCCTCAAATGATGCCATCCTATGCTAGATTGGAAACTGTTGTTGTACGAGAATTCCACCAAAGGTAAATATTCAGCCCACTTCTGTTGGAAGTCTAACACGCAAGCTCTTAACATATCTTTAAGCACCTGGATCACTCTCTCAGATTGCCCATCTGTTTGGGGATGAAATGCCGAGCTAAAAGTCAACCTTGTACCCATCACCTGCTGTAAACTCTTCCAAAACTGAGAAGTAAATCTTGAATCTCTATCTGACACAATGGATACAGGCACCCCATGTAACCTTACAATCTCATGTACGTACAACCGACTCAATGTCTCCAATGAATCAGTGACCTTCACTGGCAGGAAGTGCGCTGACTTGGTCAGTCTATCCACAATCACCCAAATGTTGTTCCAACGTTGATTACTACGTGGAAGACCTACCACAAAATCCATGGTAATGTGCTCCCACTTCCATTCCGCCACTGGCAATGGCTATAGTAACCCCGCAGGTTTTTGATGTTCTGCTTTAACCTGTTGACAAGTTAGACATCGAGCAACAAATTCAGCAATGTCCTTCTTCATACCATTCCACCAAATGTGTCTCCTAAGGTCATGATACATCTTCGTACTACCGGGATGTATCGAAAATTTAGACCGGTGTGCCTCACTCAGCAATCCTCTCCTAACCTCATCAACTGGAGGGACCATCAATCTACTCAAATATCGTACCCCACCAGAAGAGTCCACGATCCAATGCTCAATGCTCTCACCTTCTTCTATTCGGGCTCTAATACTCTTAGCCTCTTCATCATCCTTCTATACCTACAATACTTCTTGTATTATAGAAGGTTGAGCAATCATTTGATACAAAAATGCACCCCTTTTTAGATGAATCGATGTACAAGTCATATTCGGTCAATGACTCATGCACCTTCCATCTGAAACCTTGAAGTCCAGCCATCAAACCTCCAGACTTCCTGCTTAGTGCATCTGCAACAACATTCACTTTTCCTGGGTGATATTGAAGTGTGAAATCAAAGTTCTCCAAGTACTCAACCCATCTGATCTTCCTCAGATTTAAATCCTTCTGAGTGAAGATATACTTTAAGCTTTTATGGTCGGTAAAGACATCAAACCTTTCACCATACAAATAATGCTTCCAAAGCTTTAATGCAAACACCACCACTACCAGCTCTAAGTCATGAGTAGGGTATTTATTTTCATTTGGCATCAATTGACGAGAGCCATAAGCTACTACTCTTCCTTCCTACATTAGGACACATCCTAGTCCTAAGTGTGAAGCATCACAGTACATTGCATAACCGACACCTCACTCAAGAATGATAAGCACAAGTGCTGAGGTTAATTGTTTCTTCAACTCCTAAAATGACTGCTCACATGAATCATCCCACTCAAATACCACACCCTTTTTCATAAGTCTTGTCATGGATGCTGCAATGCGTGAGAAGTCCTTCATAAACCTCCTATAATAACCCGCCAGCCTAAGAAAACTCCTGATCTCGGTTATGTTCCTCGATCTTTCCCAACTCAACACAGCTTCTATCTTTGACAAGTCGACAGCAATCCCATCACCAAAAACTACATGTCCAAGAAAATTCACCTTGGATGCCCAAAACTCGCACTTGCTAAGTTTCGCATACAACTGATGTTCCCTCAACATCTGCAATGCAATAGACAAGTGTTGTTCATGCTCCTCCTTAGATCTTGAGTATATCAACACTTCGTCTACAAACACGACAATGAATTGATCCAAATAAGGGAGAAAGATTCGATTCATGAGGCTCATAAAGGCTGCTGGAGCATTCATCAGCCCAAAAGGCATCATGACAAACTCAAAGTGACCATATCGTGTCCTGAATGCCGTCTTAGGGACATCTTCATCCCTCACCCATAGCTGATGATATCCAGATTGCAAGTCAATCTAGGAAAACCACCTCGATCCCCTCAACTGATCAAATAGGTCGTCAATCCTCAGCAAGGGGTATTTATTCTTGACCATCACCCTATTCAGTTGCCGGTAGTCAATACATAGCCATAGTGTGCCATCCTTCTTTCTTGCAAACAACATTAGGGCTCCCCATGGTGACGTGCTAGGGTGAATGAAACCTTTGCCTTACAACTCCTCCAATTGCACCTTCAACTCCTGTAATTCAGCAGGTGTCATGCGGTGTGGAGCGATTGAAATTGGAGAAACGCCAGGTAAAAGCTTAATAGCGAAGTCAACCTCCCTCCTTGGAGGTAATCCTAGCAACTCATCAGGAAAAACATCAACAAACTCCCTTACTATTGGCATAGATTCAATGTCAGCATCAATGTCATCTAGCCCTACCATGCTCGCCATCCACCCACCATAGTCTTTCTGGCGTTTGTAACCAACATGAAGTTGTGGGTGACTATAATCCTCTGTGGCTGAGAAATAAAAATGAACTCCACTAGGTAGGACAAAGTCAACCCTCCTTCGACTGCAATCAATAATGGCATGGTACTCAGACAGAAAATCCATGCCCATGATCACATCATATGGAGTAATGTCCATTACCACTAGATCAAACCTCACCCTGTGACCTACCATGTCAATATCACAATTTCGACACACTCTGTTGGAGGTGATGCTCATCCCTATAGGCAACTCAACTTGCAATGTTGAGTCCAATGGTTCTGTTTCCATGCTTAAGTCACGAACAATTGAGGATGAAATGAAAGAATGTGTTGCACTCGAATCAAACAATGCTCTAACCCAAGTGTGAAATAACAAAAATGTACCTTTTATAACTGTGCGGTTAGGCGGGGTGTCTAGTTGTGTCAATGTGTAAACTCTGCCCTGTGTCCTCTGCTCAGAGATAGGAGGTGCTCCTCTGAATGGTGCATCTGCCCTCTGTGCTGGCGGCCTACCCTGAGGACATGGTCTATTGCTACTTTACACACTATCTTGCGTAGGTTTCTGCATAGGACAATCTCTCTTAAAATGGCCCTCCTGTCCACAACCATAACAAGTTTTACTAGCCATTCCCAAGGATAGAGAACGTGCCTATGTGTTTTGCGCCCGAGGAGAATACCCCTTCCTCCTCTTATCCTTGCTACCCTGAAAGTGAGGTTTTCCAAAACTTCTCTTCTTAAACTCAGACGCACTGGTTTCTCTGCCCTGATCCTGTTCAATCAGTTGCACTCTATCTATAGCCTCAGCATAGTCTCCCAACTTGAAAGGTATCAAGCACTGTCGGATAGATGATCTTAGGCCCTGGATGAAGCGATAGGCATTATCCTTAGTAGTGGGGATCATCAATGGTGCATATCGTGCCAACTAATCAAATTTGGCAACGTACTGCCCCACTGTCATGTCACATTGCATGAGCCTCAAAAACTCAGCTACTTTAGCATCTTTCTCAACACTGGGAAAGTACTTCGCTAAATAGGCCTCTCTGAAAAGCTCCCAAGTCCACTCCTCATCGGCTCTAACACTTCTTGCCACCCACCACCAATGAATAGCCTCACCAATGAACTGAAATGTAGCCACTCGTACCATCAGATCTTCGTCGATTTTCTGTACCTCGAAGATCCTTTGTATCTGCTCTAACCAATCCTCTGCTTCAATGGGATCCGACATCCCATCAAACTTGGGTGGCCTCAACTTCCTAAACTCTTGCAAGGCAAGTGTTTCCCTGCTTATGCTCTCTCTAGGAGCTCTAGGGACTAGTGCAGCTGAGGCCTGACCTCCTGCTCCATTGCCAATAGCATCAGCAATTGCCTGGGCCATCTGTCCTATGGCGTCCTGGACTGGATCACTCGCATGCAATGCTGGCCTTCCAGAACTCGAGTCATCACTCCTAGTCTCCACCAAGACTATGCCCTTCACAATATCAACAATAAGGGTTAGTCACTTATTAAATATGCTAAAAGTAGTCAACAATCAACAAGGCTACTTTCAGAAGCCACAAAACATTCAAATTTTTATGATCACAAACAATAATAAAAGATGTTCACCACCAGTGATCTACCACCATGCTCTAATACCAAGCTGTCACGACCCCAATCCCCGGGGCCACGATTAGGCTTAATCAAGCCTAATCAATTGGCTGAGCTAGGCCTACATGGCCTTGCTTTTTTTTTTCCATAATTTATATCATAGCGGAAGTGTTGAGAGAGCTAGGTGCTCTTGTCCTGTGCAAGTCACAGTTTACTAGTAAAATATTTTTTCTCCTTTAACCACCGAGTCCTACCGAAATTTGAGAAGAGTCTTCCCTATTTTTTGGACTTATGCATTTAATGCATGCTATGTGGTTCACCTGATAGACAACACAATAAGTATAAATCCTTTAAGGGAGACTCCGTATCCATACTATCTATCATGATGCATTATTAACACTTGCTTACCAACCAGGAGTTTAAGTGGGTCTCATACATACCCTATCAAAGAAAATAAAACCCATAGGACGCATAAGGATCATGGTAAAAATGAAATATGACTCATATTCAGTGTCAGCACATATATACATATATATACAATTCAAAATGTTACATCTTCAATCAAGCTTTCTTCATTTCACTCAACCCCCTTTCTCTTCTCGGCTTGACTGGTACCTGCAAAATAATACAGTGAACTGCGAAGCCTAGTAAGAGAAAAGGACTAAACCCATGCATATCTAGACATTCTCGTTGCTATGCTTAAAAATGCATTCAATATAACATGAGCATTCATTTCCATTTTAACTAGTCATATACAACGTAGTTAGCATGTGCTATCAAGTAAGGCCTATGGGTATTAGAGCATAATTACAGTTTTTCCGCAAATTCAAATATGACGCAACAGTCATCGCATGCAAACAAGTACACCCCACAAGGATTTCCCATTCGTGTCCAACCACAAGACATTCAATAGATGAGTGACTAAGTCATGGACCTCATTCTAAAGTTAATTGCAAACCATAAGCGTTACATCCAGCAAAGATGCATACTCATTAATGATTTTCTTAGTAATATTAAACATGCCTAGCATTACACCAGGATTCAAAGTCATCTCCCTCAAGGATTACCATCTTGGGCGGCCCATTATGTGTATCATCATCAAGGCAGCCAGACCCTCAGGATTTACCATCTTGGGTGGCTCCACCTTAGTCAAAATCAACCAAGCAGCCCTTTCCCTCAGGGTTTACCATCTTGGGTAACTCAATATGCTAGCTCATCCTTCAGGGTTTACCATCTTTGGCAGCTCCACTGTGATCCCAAAAGACCAGGCAGCCCTCTCCCTCAGGAATTACCATCTTGGGAGGCTCAATACCTAACAGTCCATCCCTCAGGGTTTACCATCTTGGGTGGCTCCACCATGATTTCAACGAACCAGGCAGCCCTTTCCCTCAGGATTTACCATCTAAGGAGGCTTAATACCTGACAGTCCATTCCTCAGGATTTACCATCTTGGGTGGCTTCACCTTAGTCGCAAGCGACCAGGTGGCCCTTTCCCTCAGGGTTTACCATCTTGTAAGGCGTCATCATAGCTTACCAGGCGGCCCTTAGGGCTTACTATATTGGGCTTGACCATTTTGTAACAGTTTGCATCATTATAACAGTTAAGCATAGTAAATCAGACTATAGCATGACCATTTCAATAAGAAATTACAAATTTTATCATCCATTCAACCAAGGTGAAAATATATTCATTTTACACATGCATAAAGTCAATTTCAAGAGAACATAACAATAAGAATTTAAGGAATGAAAGGGTTTAGGGTCCTTACCTGCTCTCCAAGTACAACTCAAAGTTCTACTACTAGAACTGTTCACACTGTTCTCAAACCCCTACAACAAATACAAGTTCTAAGTAAATTTTAGAATTTCATGCCATTTTTTTATAATCACTTCTAGTTCTACATTCACCATGTTCTTAATCTAACCTCATATATCTAGATCAAGGATTTGCACACCAATTGGTCGCTATCCAATTGGATCAACACCATTGGTCTTACATCGATGGTCTAGATCAAGCGTGTACCTCTAGAAGTTTCAATTTCCAACATTTTAGGTAAGTTATTTCACAATTCAATGCTTTTAGCCATAATTCATGGTCTGATATCCTTTCCTGACCTCTAACATTCGCTGATCGAGTATTGGATGGCCAGATAGGATCTGCCATCAATTTATCCGTAATTAGTTAGTCATTTCTATGATAATTCATCACCAATGGTTACTTGGAGTTATATTTTACCTAAATTTACCTCCCGATCACATTTTTAACGGTCTGATGTTAAGGTTTCAAATTTTCCCTATGCATTAACAAGCAATTTCGTGGACCAATCGACTCTTGATCGATGATCCGTCTTCGTGGACGAAAAGATCATGCGCGAATTGTTCATATCTAAAAATTTTCATTTTTCACATTTTTTTAGGGGTCGCCAGAAAATGTCACCATCGCCGGAGAAGATGACCGGATTCCAGTCGTCGCCAGCGACACAGGTGACGTCATTTTTTAGCGAAATTTAATGGGAATGCTTGGAATTTCCTGAATTTTTATTTTTCAATGTTTTTCCCTTTTGATTTGTACTCAAACTATCAATTTTTGTCAGATTTTTCAATGGCTTTGAAACTAAACCTAGGTGCTGATTTTTACAGTTTTCGATGTCCTTTCTTACCAGATTTTTATGAAACCAAAGGGGTTTCACTTAGAAACATCTAAGGAACAGTATGAATGGTTAGATTTTCAATCTAATCCCATTTTGTTCCCTTTATACCTTGAATCCAACAGTGTTTTTTTCACTGTCCAGCCCTTTAGAAAACGTTGTGCATGCGTTGAAGAAGAATGGGAAATAAGGGAGAGAAGAGGAGTGGAGGAGGGGACTTACCCGACCTCTACGATGTGAGGTGTCACCGATGGAGTGAGGTTTTCGGCGAGATGGAGGACGATGCGGCTCTGTTTTGCCTGAGAAACAAGAACGACCAGGTTCCTAGGCAGGTGCGGCTTGACCGGAAGAGGAGGGAGATCCAGGGGAAGGGGATGAGAGGGTTGCCAGGAAAGTGAATGGAGAGGGGAGAGGGTTGCCGGCTTTGGCTCCCTCTTCCCTGTGTTGTAGACGCGTGGGAGTAGAGCTTCACGCGGTGAGTTCCACTCTCGCATGTAGAGCTCCTCCTACGTGGCCCTTGGTTCACACGCATTAGAGCAAGGTGCCATTATCAATTTGGACCCCCTCTACCTCGATGGTAAAATCCTTAGGTCTTTCGCTCCCGATCTCCGTTTTGCGCGTTCTTAGTGTCATTGGAAAGCTCTCTCTGAGCATAGTCTAATGAGTTACTTGGCATCATGGAATTCTAATGTTCGTGATTATTATGTTTTACTCCACTATTTAGGATGGGCATGATAGAAAGTCATTTGAAAACTTAGCAGTGATAGTTCACCTACCTCTTTTGAAGATTCTCCTTTGCCCAAGCCTTTGCAGTTGTCCTCAACAATAGAATTGACTGCACCTTACTCTACTCGATGCCTAATTTTGAGAATTTTAAGATTATTTCCCATTTCCATATAATTCACATAAACATAACTTGATATCTCGTTCATTTCATGGTTTAATGGTCTAGATCAACTCAAGATCATAAAAGCCTTACTTTTTAGATCCGTCGTTGATCCTAAGCTAAAAATTTGAATCATTCATCAATAAATTATCATCATGTTCAATTTCATCTAACTAATCCGCTTAGCTTTGTCCATGTTACCTATCACTTGCCGCATTCAACCTATGCTTTTGTTGTTGTCAAGGTTGAATTATTTAACAATTCATCACCTAACCTAATCCAATCTATCAATTGTTTGATTACTTCTAGATTTAAGAATCTCTTCTATTTTTTTCACATACTAATCTAGTTTTATGTGGCTAATCATTAATCAAACATAGAGAATAGTATCAAATCATTCATAATCATAGAATTTACAAATTTATGATTTAATAGTGGAATTCTGTTACAATTCGATGGTTGAATCTTCACCATCTGATCTCAAATGGTTTATTTAAGTCCCTGTCAATCTCTGTCCAATAACATGGATGAGATTGACAGCTAGATTTCTCTTAAAGATCAATCTAGAGCTCAGATCATCCCTATTTGATCTCAGATGGGTGATCTAATCTACTGTCGATCTCTGTCCATAATCACGGATGCGAGTAACCGTTGAATTCTCAATGGATCAAGGTTTAGGGGTCGGATCACTACTATCTGAGCTCTGATCTGATGATCAAAACTATAAACAGGTTGATCAATGACCTTGGCTTGGATCATCCCTGTCTGAGTTCTAGATGAAAGGTTGGAGCTCAGATAAGGTGATCAGGATCCTCAATGGTGGTGTCCTCTGATTAGGGACATGGTTTAGGGTTTGATTTAGCCATTAGGGTCAAACTTTTCTCCCTTATAGGCAACAAAACCCTAATTTTATACTATAAATGCAAATTGAACTCCAAAAACTAAGAACTGTGTGACAACTAATCTTTATAGATGCTCCCCGATCTCCAATCGTCGCCACAGAAGATGGATTTGTGGATTTTCTGCAACAGTCCACGAACGCTGTCTCTCTCCCTTAGATCTAGCTTCGTTCCTCCCCTGATGGTACTAAAACAAAAGGGGATTGGCTCCTTGGGTTGCGATGAGTAGATCGGAACCACAGTTGTCACTAGCTACTCAGTTTTCACCGCTGATCGTGGATCCCTCTTCCACTGACAAAAACATGATTTTTTATGGCTCTGGTCCTCTTTCTCCTCTCCTCATCGTCTCTCCTTCTCTCCTTGTTTCTCCCTTCTCCTTCTTCTCCTTCTCCTTTCCCGGTGTTGGGTTTCTCCTCCTCGACGCTTTTCTCTTTCTTTCTTTCTGTTTTTTTTTTTTTTTTTTCTTTCTATTATTTCTCATTGGGTAGAGCTCGGGAATAGATGCAAAGTCTATTTCTATTTTGAAATGAGGTGGGTAGGGCATGCCAATATCAATTTGGCCCCCTCCCATTTTTATTTTAATCATTTTTTTCCTTTTATGTATTAAATGTTTTATGTCTTTCCATCATTACACCAACCTGATTCCATTCAACATACATGATTACCACTCATGGTGTTTCCTAGACACATCCTTAGCATTAGACATGGTTTTCTGTAGGTGGGGCCCATTAATGAATTGACAAAAATGCCCTTCACAAGAAACATCACCATTTATTTGTCTAACTTTGATTTTAGCAAAATTAATGTCGTTGTGATCATTTTTTTAAGTAGAATCCAATTATAGAGGTTTTAACACTTAATTTGATATTCATAAAAGTTACTTCTAAAATTTAAAATTTCCATTCCATTCCAAATTTCCAAAAATACAAATAAAAAGCACTTCAAAATTTAAGTTGTTATAAACTATACATTAACCTTAGGGATCGAGGTGTGTTAGTTGGGACTTCAACATGATCCTTAGATGGTTGTTGTAAAATATGTAAAAAGTTTTAGTTAAATAATATTAATCAATGAAGAGGACCTAATTTATGATGAAATTATAAAAAAAAAAACATATATATATAAGTACTTGTTCTTTTGGTGCGGTACTAAGTGATGGTGCAACGGTTCGCATTCTCAATGATGCATATTGCTGCTGATTGACCATATAAAGTAAATAAGTAATTAAATTGAGGTTTCTAGCTAAAAATTATTGATGCAGAAGGTAGTATTATAAGATACACACAAAGGACTCAATGAGAATTACTAGTGCCTCCGGTCAAGGGATATGATATGCAACTGCCTGTCTAATGGTTGTAATATTTTCATTTCTAAAGGGAATGGTAGGATGGCATTAGCATCAAGAGCCATGGTGATGGACATTCACTTAGTATGTGGAAGCATAATAATTCCATGAAAAATGGTTGATTCATGCTTATAGCATAAACCAACTACCATGATGTTTTGACAAGAATCTTAGGCCAATATGCTTAGACTCACCTACAAATAGATATATAATAGAGAGGTTGAGATAGAGAATTATTACATAAGGATAATGAAAACTTTCAGTTTTGTCTATATACATACTTCCTTGGCTAAAATTTCTTTCTTGAGGGGTACTGGTGTCCTTCATGAACTTCCTTAGTTGGAGAATTATTGTTAGCATTTGTTGGAGGTACAAGAGTGTTGTGGGAATGATATGCAGGGGATTGAAAAACTGTCATCAAACCTCCTTTACACAACTAATTAAATATATCTATTTTTATTTTCTCAACCAAATCATTGTAGGCCTCCGTACATTCAGTAATAGGTAAACCTTTACCAAAGAATTTAAAAGGAACAATACTATGCCCATGTCCCTAACTTGATTAAGGGGGTCCTTCTTATTGGCCATAGCCCTATATAGGATGTCCTTATTGGCAGTAGTGCTACTTAGAGTTCTTATACTTTAGCTTTCTTATGTACGAATGTCCTACAAAATTTAATTAGAAATACAAGTCATCTAATTAATTGTACAAAATTGATAGACTAGGGGAACCACTTACAATGCGAGAAGCAATTTGTGCAGTAACTTCATCTGAGAATGATTGACCAATATGGCCCATTGAATGCACCATCTTCCTGTGAATGGATCAATCAATGGGTTACTTAGACATAGCTTTCTTTAGCTGACAAGGAAGACACTATAGTCAGAGAACAAAATGCCTATAAATACTATAACATTAATTTGAAAGAGATAAATTGTCACAAATACTTACTTTGAGCTCTTCTAAATGAGGATAGCCCAATCTGAATAGGTGGTGCTGCATATTAGTTTCATGCACTCTTTGCCTACCTATTTGTACATATGTACTCAAGTGCAATAATCAGCTATTACATGTAATTGATTAAATGAAACATCATTTCCGTTCATACTTCAAATTTAGCAAATCTATGGTTTGGTACAAATGCACTCCACATGTCTTGGTCTTTAACATCGAAATAAATGGCAAGCCCTATGTAAAGCCTCAATAGATCGTTGACATATGGAGCTATTAATTATAAATAAGGTAGTTCTTTCATTTTCTCTATTGCTCATTAGCTCCTTGCAAAACAATTGTCTTTTTCTGCTTAGGTACATCAAAGGCAGTTTGCAAAGTACTCAGCAAGTTACTATATTTGAAAATAAAGTATACTATAAATTATATAATACATGTTGTTAATGTTTACCTACCTTCTTTTGTCAAGGATGGCACAAGTCTCCAGTCCTCAAATGTGGTAGGAACCATGCTTCTTACGATGGAGCAGAGAAAACTACTGTAAGAGGCTACATTCTCACCTATCTCTTGCCCCCTAATATTGTATTTGATAATATATTTAATTCCCTTTGACTTTATCTTAATTACCTTTTCCATTGTTGTTCGCTTCTACCCTTTCACTTTTGAGTAGTGCTCATATTGGCTCCTTCTTTGTGCTCTTCATTTTTCCCATATGAATCACTTTGATATTGTTCTTGGTCTATCTTTTCTACAAACAAGAACATAATGGTATTAATTAGAACACTAAGATAAAAAAAAGCCATGTAAGGCTTTAAAGAAAATAAATTGACATGATATAGGTAGCAAACTAATGGAATTTAACAACAACTAAATAAGATAAACAAATGAAAGCAATCACTAACAAACAATGAAAAGAAAATAAATAGAAACTTTCTGGGTGTAGATGTTGTTGTTTTAAATAAAACTCACAAGTCCACAAATCGTTGGCAATATAGTACACTAGTGAGGTTGATCCCACGTGGAGTTGAACTAATGTGATGCTAGTGGACATACTTTAAACAATTTCACAAAGCCAAAATTCAAATGATTTTTTTCCTAAACTAATAATGAAAATTAAAATATGAACTTGGCAACTAAGGAAAAACAAGAAGCATGCTAAATGGAAAACTTTCCTAAAAGATGCACTTTCTAAAATTAAAACTTTCCTAAATTAAAAAATTCTAATTTTATGACTTTCCTAATTAAAAACTTTCCTAAAGTGCAACTTTACTCAAATGTAATTTAGAAACTTTCCTAAACTAACCTTCCTAAATGTGAAATTAACAACTAATCTAAAGAAAACATGCTTTAATAAACTACTTTTTTAATCATGCAAAACTAAGCAACCAAATCAACTACTTTGGCAAGTATGACAAAATTAATTACTTTCTGAACTAACCAAGTTACAAACTAATGGAATCTAACAAAAACTAAATAAGATAAAAAATCAAAGTAATCACTAACAAACAATGAAAAGAAAACTACCCAAATAATAGCCAGGTAACCATGGAATCATATGCATGATTCATTGGGTAGGATTTAATCAACTATTTTGGAAACCTAAGTACGCAATCTATTTCTAACATTAACTAAGCTATCTAACAATCTAGTTAGGCTCTTGAAAAATCAACTGAACATGATTGTATGATGCTGGAAATTAACATACGCCATTCATGCAAAGAAATTCTAGTAGTAAGGTAATTAAAACATTCAATGAATAGAACATGTAAAACATGGAATTAATCACTACTAATGTAATCCAACATTCAATAATTATGATGATTTACTACTAGACACAAACATGAATTGAAAATTCCAACTAACGTCATCGAATCAAATGAAATGTTCATCAACGTAATACTCCATGCATGTAATCCAAATCTTAAATTTAAATGTTATTACAATGTTGTTTGCTTAATCTTAATCACTCCTTAGTTAGAAGCCAATTTCTTCTTCAATTGTTCCACCAATCACTCATGAACTAACATGCTTTAAATCAATGTTTTTCCTACGGAAAACTAAGGCAACAACCAATGGAACCTAAGCAAACAAAGATGGAAAACAAGAGGGCTGAAAGATAATCAAAAGGCAATGGAAGCAGAAGGGAAAGCAGATTCAAGATAAATTCCCTTGGCTATCACTACGAAGGGAAACCAGCCTTGAATCTTATTTTCTAAGGAAAGAAACAACAAAAGCGAACATAGGAAAAAGCAAGCATGAAGGAAACTACGGTAAATCAAAGTTAAGATAAGATGAACTAACCTTGAAACATCAACCAACAACCACAGAAACTAGGCATGGAACACTTTGAAACAATGCCTCACACCCTAGGCAAAGTGTGGCAGCACTTAAGGAGTGGAATTCTTAAGAAAAATGAGAGAAAGAGGCAAGCTAGGAAGAGGCCATCTCCTTCCAATGGAGGAGATGTCTTTTACTAGGTTGGGAATAGAGGGCTTTTTGCTTAATTTTGGGCTGGTTTTTATAAGTCTTCTCCTATTTTTTGTAGGGTACCCTAACACTAAGGTGTGGTGTGGATTAAAGTGGCTCATTTTGAATGGCTAGGGTAGGGAAAAAGGCTAGGATTTTTAAAGGAGAAAAATGGGTGGAAGGTGGCTGACTTAAGCAGGTGGAGTAGGTGGTTCTCTACCATTCCAAAGATGTTGAAGCTCCTATGAAATAGGAAGGAGGGTGGTGATTGGTTGGGATTGATATGAAGGGTGATAGGTGGATAATTTTGGTTGGTTGGGAAGTTTTCAAAGAGGTGGAATGTGATAGAGTTTTGGAAAGATGCAACTTTACAATGGAAATTCGTAGTGCATCTTAAGGGTGAGGTAGAAAAGAAGAAAAAAGTAGGGAAAAATGAGAAAAACACTAAAATAGGAAGGCTCTTATCCCATTGGTCCACATGCCATATTATTCTAACATATTTGCCTTAATTATCTTCACAATATCTCATGGATAACTCTCTTGAATCTCCTAAAATCCTAGCCTTCCATTTAGCTTAGTTTAATAATTTAGATGGCTAACTTTGAAGGCTCCATTGGCTAGGCTTTATGGCTTGCTTTAGAAGCTTTTTTTTCTTGACTTCTAATTTTTATCCCTTGGCTCAAGTGGTTTGCATGGTTCGGCTTGAATTCCTTAGCTTGCCACCTTCATTCAAAGGTGGTGGGAATGTATGGCTTACTTCATGGTCCCACTTTGGCCATCTTTAACTCCTTTAATCACATCCATTACTTGTCCACA
Source organism: Warburgia ugandensis (assembly GCA_035236585.1). Taxonomy (NCBI): domain Eukaryota; kingdom Viridiplantae; phylum Streptophyta; class Magnoliopsida; order Canellales; family Canellaceae; genus Warburgia; species Warburgia ugandensis. The sequence goes on along the minus strand of CP141133.1, from coordinate 53,062,733 downwards.
AGAATATCTTCACATTTGGTTTATGTTAGAGTGATGATTTTGAGGCCTTGACTCAATCTTTTAACCTTGATCTTCAATTTCATCCCAATCGATCTCAACCGTTGGATCACCATCTTACTTCCTATAGAAAGTGAAAAACCCTAATTAAATCTTAACAAAAATTACTAATCACATACTTACATTGGACTAGCTTTTATACCTAGAAAATAATAGTTTTTTCTTCATTAAGTCAAAATATAAATGTGTTAAGAATTTTGGTCTAAAAACCTAGTTTATCCCTATAAGTTGTAGCACATGGGTAACTAATTATGTGGTGTTTATGCAAAATTAAATGCTTATCATATCCACCAACAAGAATTTTGCTAATCAAGTCAAAACATGAGAAAAATAATTTTACAGAAGCAAATACAAAGTGCCACTTTCATAGGTACTCATGATATCATTTCGAACATGCAACAAGCCCTTAAACCCCTAGGTTACCCCTAGTAGATGAGATAGGCCTCGTGAGGGTTTGCAGTGACTATGCCCACAAAATTTCCTATGATTGAGTCCCCTATATTATATTAGAGAATCCTAGTTCATTAGCACATTACTAGTTTTTCACAACTTAATGGAGAAGATTGTCCCTTTTACAAATCATACAGATACTATAGACATTTCATTCTAGTTATTTCTGAGAGTGCTTGTGTGTATAGCTATTTAAAACATGAATTTTAATTAGATATGCTTAAATTCCATGGAAAATATGTCTTGACCTCAAATCCTTTCAGGTATATACTCAGAAATGATGCTCTCATATAAGGGCTTAAACATATTTCTCTCATTACGTGATTCGATTCAACAAGTTAATGGTTCACATAAATTTTGAAGTGCTAATGGGACAAAGGAAAGTGATTCTTGAGAGTGGATGTCATTACCAAGAATATTATGGTTATTTTGCATTAATCCTTCTTTTTATTTCCTCTTTAAGACTATGTTCCACCTAAGATCTATAGGTCTTTAACTATGAAAAAATGTAGGCTTGGGTAGTATTCTAAAAGGAAGGACATAAGGAATTCAAAGGGTCAAACTTGGTAGAGGTCTTCAATGAATATCTATTAGGACACTTTTTGTTTGAAGTGAATTTCTTTTATATGCTTATCTTTCACTATTTCTCTTATTTTTCTAATACTATTTTATTTTCACTTTTTTTGGCTTCTTTGGGAAAAAGACTACTAATTTTCTCACTTCTTCGACTTTTTGTCCTCAGTTGAACTTTTCTATTAACTCTACTCATTTTGAAAATAGGTAATAGTTATTTATTTTACTTATTTTTCTAGGATAAAGTGATTGCGATTAAGAAAAAAATGCTTAATAGTATGCTCAAAGGGCTAACTAGTGGTATATATATTGGGTAGGCTTTATGTATTTTGTTGACCAAGGATTTCCTATATCATCTCTTAGATTTATTAAAGCCTATCAGATTCAATAAATTTTCTAGAAATAAATCTATTACTCATATTTATTCTTGATAGTTGACCAAAATAGGGATAAAAAGATCACATTAAGTTATGTACACTGACAAAACTATGGAATTACTTACAACTCTCTGAAAGAAGATAGTCTCTAAACTCACAGGTTTGTAAGTATCCATTGCTTTTTCTCATGAATAAAATGCAAAAATAATCATATACACTCCCATTAAGAGGTAAAAATTGTAGAATTACTAAATTCTAAACATCCAATTCTCATCATAGGAAGGGACCTCTTCCAAAAAGTTTTAAATTTTTTTTAAAAAAAAGCTCAAGAAAATTCAAAATCCCTATATGCATATACACCCCCCAGCCAAATGAAACATTGTCTCCAATGTTTGAAAATATAGGATACTATACGAAAGGATTTAGAAGATGGAGTTTTAAAAACACATCTAGGTTGGAGTGCTAAGTTTTACTTCTTTAGCCAGACATAATGATGAATGCAATAATGATAATATGCAAAGGTTCCTGGAGTGGTAATCTAAGGTGGGTCATGATATTAAGGCGCCTGTAATACTATCTTGTCAATTTCAAGATTAGGCATCTCAAGGAAAAGTTTTAACCTATGATCGTTGAATTTTTTGTTTCTCCATCCTTCACATTCTCAAAGGCCCCATGAGGATAGACTATGCAATCTAGAGTTATTAATAAGACCTTTTGTCTAAGTGTGAAGGATTTTATTAAGATTTGGCAATCACGTGTAACCTTTACCAAGTCTTTATATAATCATGCAAAGTCATATGCATCTTTTCTCAATTCTTTCGGCTCATTGAGTTGGATTTTTTGGTGGGTCCTTATAATGACTCCATTTTTGGTAACCTTGAAATCCCATGTTGGTGATGAACAGTTCTCTTTTTGAAATAAGGGTATTTTGGTCATTTTACTGTTCACTCTAACTAGACCCAGAAATTTGGTCCTTAGAATGGTACCCTTAGATGCGTCTTGGAAAAAGGAATCGAACAAGATCAGAATCACCCAAAATGGAGTTAAAATGAGCAAGTTATGGCCCTTTGAAGTTCAAAGGCAAAATGGTAATTAAAGTTAAAACGAATTTGGCCTAAGAAAATAGGGACCCGTTTTGATATGGGCACCCCCTTCTTCCCAAACATACTGGAGGTTTCTAGAATGACGGTGTACAGGGGAGAAACCATCGCCATTCTAAAGGTTTCTCCACCACCATTCCATGGCGGTAGAAACTCCCTCCAGAACCCTCTGTAAGCTCTATAAATAGAGCTCTTGGGCGCTTCCAATCGTAGCCCGAAACCTTAGGAAAAACCAATCTGGGAGCTGTGTGCAAGAGGAGAAAATGTGAAAAATACTTGGCCACAAACCAGGTATGCCTTAAACCACTCCAAACCCATCTCCCCCTCAGTCTTAGGATGAATTTCCCTAGGTTTTTGCATGAGAAACCATGCAAAAATGGGGCTCTAGGGAGCCACAATGGACCCAGGGAAGGTGCTTGGGGCGTACTAGTTCGACATGGTCGAACCAAGGCAACCCGAGGATGCCCAGGTCACCACAGAACCAAAAATGCATCGAATGTGTTAAAGGCAAACCAACGGGCGCATCCGTGGACGCGCCCACAAATGAAAACAAGGGTGGAAGCCTGGTGCGTCAGCAGATGTGCCCTATGGGTCGGGCACATTGACGCGGGATGCGTTAGCATCCTGGACGCCCGCCTCGAGTGGGTCTGCAACGAGGATGCAGCACATTCTGCATAAGCAGAATGAGCAGCCTGAGGAAGCCCAGGAGCGTGCGACCGCACATAGGGGCTGGTTGCCACTCGATCGGGACGCAGGGCCTTTTTGGGTCTTCTCTGTACTCTTAACACTAAATTAACCATAACTTGAGTTCTAGGACTCCGATTGAGGCTCCGCGAGAGACATTGTCTCTGTATCGACGGCTGGAAACACCCAAACCATAAAATACTTGATCAAGCCCCTATCTAAGGCTGGCATGACCCTCAAACAATGATAGTGGCGCAGGGCCACAAACCTGACTATAGCAAGGCCCAATTAGGGACCTTAGGAAGCCCTTAGACAGGGGAATGAACCCTTAATGCCTAAGTAGTGAGGTAAACTGTTCTAGACCCTATAGAAATAGGCCAAGCTAACCTTTTTCCCCTAAACCATGTCCAGAAACGTACGAGGACAAGGGGACTAGCGCGATCAAACCAGGTAGGTGTCCTATCGCTACTAGACTTTTAAAAAGAACACATGATGCTTTGAGACTGCATGTTTTGAATCATGGTTGCTTTTCTAATGCATGTTTTGAGTTTTTAAGTTACATGTCCTATCTTTATGACATATAAACTTATGTTACATCCTTATGCACATGACCTGTTTAGCATGAATTGATTTCATAGATGAGCTTAGCATGCATATGAAAAATACATTGCACATATATTGCTAAGACATGTGTTACATGCATAGACATGTTTTGAAAAAGGATTCTTGTTTGCATGATAAATGTAGCCTTGGCCGATGAGGGTGGGCCAGAGAGAGCTAAAAGGCTTCTAGGCTGTCAGGCTTCTAGGTAGGGTTATGACTTTGAATGCGATACTAGCATGAGTAGATTTTATGCATTGCATGCATGTTTTACAACCGATTGCATAAATTGCATGATTTGCGATGATTGAGCTTTGGATTTATCTTTAGATGCTTTTGGGCTAGTAAGCTCTTGGGCACTATGTCGAGAGCTTCGGGGTGGCCTCCCAGCCTCTACCACTATAGGTGGAAAGGGTACCATGCCAAAAAGGCTTGTCCTTACTTCGATTGCTGAGTGGTAACGAGGACTACCACTGGTGTCACGCCACCCGATTGAAGTGTCATATGCCACGTGAAGGCTATGACCGAGAGTCCCTAGGTACCCGGGGACCACATGATGATGAGGTCGTGGGCATAGTGTGCCCTATGTTTTTGAGGATTTACTTGCATGCATGTGGCATGACATGAGTATGGTCCACCATAGATCCATGAGTTGGACTCAGTTGAGCATCTTATGCATATCATAGTATATTTTCATGATATCTATGTTACTTTCGACTTGGATTATGTGATATTTTAAGTTGTCAGTATTCTATTTTGACAATGGCTTTTAATATCGATATTGAACATGAGTGTTCAAACATGCGAATGGTTTAAAGAACATATGGTCTAAAACATAGCATGCATTGTAAAACTAGTAGTGATAGACTCCTACTGAGTATAGTGTATACTCACCCAATCCTTAACATTTTTTAGATACAAGTAGACACTTAAGGACAGGATATACCCGAGACAGAGAACATCCAAATTAAGTAGAAGTAAGTAAACCCCTACCTTATCTTTCAGTGAATGTTACTTGATTGTAGTTACTCTCTGTAGCTGGGGCTGTGACTAACACTTTCTTGGGAATAGAGTTGATTTAAAACTATGCCATGGCTATATGATTTGAAAATGTGTTTTGACACTCGGGATTTTATACGAAAGATTGCTTTCCAAAACAAAAGATTTTCATGCATTTCATATTTCTAAAGTAAGAGCTCGCCTTTTTATGAAATTGCATCATATAAAACCCGGGTCGTCATAGTTGGTATCAGAGCGTGGTTTGATGTTACTCACAGCCCAGCTATGAGGAGAATAACTTATAATCAAGTTTCATCGATGAAAGATGAAGGGGTAATAGGATAGCACATACTAAGGTCTTGTGAAATACCTTGTGATTTACAGATGCCTAGAAAGAAAGTAAGCGATGCTCCAAGACCTGAAGCTCCACCAGTGGACTCCACTGGGTCGGGCAATGGGATGGCTAAATTATTCTAGCAATTCCTAGAACATATGGGACAATGCATGAGTAATCAACAAACCCAAACCCCTACCACACGAGATCCTTCCCCTGATAAAGTAATAGATAGGACTGAGCTTCAGTTAAAAAGGTTTCAGAAATTAGCTCCCTCATTCACAGGAGAAGATGAAGCATCTATAGGTGAAAAATGGCTAATTGATATTGAAAAGATATTTAAAGCCATGAACATTGCTGAAGAAAGAAAGGTGCCCATGGCCACGTTTGTGTTTAGGGGAGAGGCTACCTTTTGGTGGGAAACAGCAGAAAGGACTTATTTTGACTAGCAAGAAACAATAGGATGGGAAGAGTTTAAAAAGGTCTTTAATGACAAATATTATCCTAAACATGTAAGAAAACAGAAAAAAAAGGAATTTATGGACATAGAACAAGGAAAAATGACTATCCAACAGTATGAAAATAGATTCATCAGCCTCCGAAGATTTGCACCACATGCTTGTGCTGGTGAGGAAGACACGGCAGAAAGATTTGTAGATGGGCTCAACCCAGGACTCAGGAACAGAGTTCTAGGTTTCCAACCTTCCACCATAGCCAAAGCCATAGAGATGGCCTCCCTATACGAAAAAGATTATCAAAGGAATTAGGCAATAAAGGAAACTAAGAACATCAACACCATGAGAAATAAAGGAAAGAGACCATTTCAGTCATTTGGACCCAAGCCACCTTTTAAAAAGCCGTTTGAAAATAAAGGAAGAGGACTAGCCTAAAAGACATGCCCTAGGTGTAATAGGAATCATTCAGGCAAACCATGTCCCACTTCCAACATCACTTGCTATACTTGTGGAGAATTAGGACATTTTACTAGGAATTGTCCTAAAAGGAAAGTTGAAGAGCATAAAGGAGATTAGGTTCCAAAGAGCCAAGGACATGTCTTTGCCCTCACTTCCAGTCAAGCCCAGGCTTCAAATGTAGTAGTTGAAGGTATTCTTTCTATCTATGATACACCTGCTAAAGTTCTATTCGATACAGGCTCCACTCATTCTTTCATATCCCGGGAGTTTACATCAACCTTGGACATTATACCACAGGACCTGGACTTCACTCTAGAAGTCATGACTCCTGTAGGCCAGGCACTTCCCACCTATTCTTATCTCTAGGATGTCCCCGTTTTGGTCAAAGATCATTTGCTACCTGCCAATCTTATTCACTTAGATATGAATGACTTCGACGCCATCTTAGGTATGGACTGGTTAGCCCTTCATCAAGGCTTTGTTGATTGCCGCTAGAAACATGTCATTTTTACCCTACCTAATGGAGACACTTTCACCCTCCAAGGAAGAAAGGATTATTCTAGAGCGTGTGTTATTTCTGCCATGAAAGCAGTAAAGCACATTGCTCAGGGATGTCCCTTCTTCTTGGCTAAGATTGAATCTGTCGAGAGTCCCTAACCAACGCTAGAGGATGTCGAGGTAGTCTAAGAATTTCTTGACGTATTCCCTGAGGACTTACCAGGTCTACCCCCACTAAGAGAAATTGAGTTTACCATTGACCTTATACCCAGTACTTCCCCTATTTCCAAAGCTCCTTACTGAATGGCTCTTGCAGAACTAAAAGATTTTAAGACCCAGTTACAGGAACTACTTGACAAAGGGTTCATATGGCCTAGCATATCTTAGTGGGGAGCTCCAGTCCTTTTTGTCAAGAAAAAGGATTGAGATTATGCATAGACTATCGAATGCTAAATAGGGTCACCATTAAGAATAAGTACCCCCTTCCCCAAATTGATGATCTTTTCGATCAACTTTAGTTAGCCAGAGTCTTCTCTAAGATTGATCTACGATCCGGCTACCATCAACTTCGAGTTAGAGAAGAAGATATCCCCAAGATAGCCTTCAGGACTCGATACGGCTATTATGAATTCAGAGTAATGTCCTTTGGTTTAACTAATGCTCTAGCCGCATTTATGGACCTCATGAATAGGGTGTTCAAGGAGTACTTAGACAAATTCATCATAGTGTTTGTGGATGATATCTTGATATATTCAAAAACTCCTGAAGACCATAAGGAACATCTAAGGATAACATTAAGCACCCTATGAGCACACAAGTTATATGCAAAATTCAGTAAGTGTGAGTTTTGGCTGGAAAAGGTTAATTTATTAGGACACATTATTTCTCAAGATGGCATAGCAGTTGACCTCACTAAGGTTGAATCGGTACAGCAATGGGAAAGACCTAAGACAGTCACAGAAATAAGAAGCTTCTTAGGACTTGCCAGATATTACAGGAGATTCATCGAGGGTTTTTCACGAATTTCTTTACCTTTAACTAAGCTGACCAGGAAAGACACAAGATTTGAATGGACTAATAAATGTGAGGAAAGCTTCCAGGAACTAAAGAGAAGGTTAACTACAGCACCTGTCCTTACCTTACCTTTAGGAAGTGGCAGATTTGAGATATACAATGATGCCTAGCAACAAGGACTAGGCTGCGTACTTATGTAACATGGGAAGGTAATTGCTTATGCTTCTCGGCAACTCAAGAAGCATGAAGTCAATTACCTGACCCATGACTTGGAATTAGCGGCCATAGTCTTTGCCTTGCTAATCTGGAGACATTATCTATATGGGGAAAAGTTTGAAGTTTTCACAGATCACAAGAGTCTTAAATATATCTTTTCCCAACAAGACTTAAACATGCGACGAAGAAGATGGATGGAATACTTAAAAGACTATGACTTCTCCATTCATTATCACCCTGGAAAAGCTAATGTAGTAGTTGTTGCATTAAGTAGAAAAACCCAAGGGATGTGTGCAAGTTTATTTACTAAGAAATGGAAGCTATTACAAGAAGTAATAACATGGAAACCAGACATAAGTAAGCGCAAGATCATTATGGCAGGTTTAACGATAAAGTTGGTTGTTAATGAAAAGGTTAAGTAAGCATAGCAAGGGGATTCGGACATACAAACTTTAATAGGAAAACCAGGGTTTACTAAAGGGGAAGATGGTAGCGTTTACATGCAAGGAAGATTAGTGGTACCAACTAATGAAGAATTAAGACAAGAAATCTTAAAAGAGGCTCATCGGTCTAAGTATACTATACACCCAGGAGGAATTAAGATGTATCAAGACTTAAAGAGACAATATTGGTGGGATGGTATGAAAAGAGACATAGGGGAATTTGTGGCAAAGTGTCTAACATGTCAACAAGTAAAGGCCGAACATCAAAGACCTGCGGGATTGTTACAACCCCTTGAGTTACTCGAATAGAAATGGGATCATATTACCATGGACTTAATCGTAAGGTTACCCAGGATCTCTAAAGGTCATGACATGATCTGGGTAATTGTTGATAGATTGGCTAAGACAGCCCATTTCCTTCCTATATGCCATACCCAATCCACTGACAGCCTATCTCAGTTATACATCAAAGAGATAGTAAGTTTACATGGCATACCCCTTAGTATCACTTCAGATAGGGATAGCCGCTTCACTTCACAACTCTGGAAGTCCGTCCAAGAATACTTAGGATCTTCCTTGAACTTTAGCACAGCGTTCCATCCACAGACCGATGGACAGTCAGAGCGCATGATCCAAATAGTCAAAGTTTTGTGGAGAAATGCTCACATGGAAGAAAAGACTTAGAAACCGAAGTTAGAAATGCGAGAAAAGTACACCGAGATCTTTTGACTGTATATATTGTAGAAATTCGGGAGAGAAATTCCTCTAAGGGGGTAAGAATGTAATGACTCCATTTTTGGTAACCTTGAAATCCCATGTTGGTGATGAACAGTTAACTTTTTGAAATAAGGGTATTTTGGTCATTTCACTGTTCAACCTAACTAAACCATAAATTTGGTCCTTATAATGGTACCCTTAAATGCGTCTCAGAAAAAGGAATCCAACAAGACCAGAATTACCCAAAACGGAGTTAAAATAAGCAAATTATGGCCCTTTGAAGTTCAAGGGCAAAATGGTAATTAAAGTTAAAACGAATTTGGCCTAAGAAAATAGGGACCCGTTTTAATACGGGCACCCCCTTCTTCCCAAACATACTGGAGGTTTCTAGAATGACGGTGTGCAGGGGAGAAACTACTGCCATTCCATGGCGATAGAAACCCCCTCCAGAACCCTCTATAAGCTCTATAAATAGAGCTCTTGGGCGCCTCCAATGGGAGCCCAAAACCCTAGGAAAAACCAATTTGGGAGCTGTGTGCAAGAGGAGAAAACGTGGAAAATACCCAGCCATGAACCAGGTACACCTTAAACCACTCCAAACCCATCTCCCCCTCACTCTTAGGATGAATTTTTCTAAGTTTTTGCATGAGAAACCATGCAAAAGAGGGTTCTAGGGAGCCACAACGGACCTAGGGAAGGTGCCTGGGGCATACTGGTTCGACATGGTCGAATCAGGGCATCCCTAGGATGCCTAGGTCACCACAGAACCAAAAATGCGCAGAATGCGTTAAAGGCAAACCAACGGGCACGTTTGTGGACGTGCCCACAAACGAAAACAAGGGCGAAAGTCAACTGCATCGGTAGACGCGCCCTGTGGGGCACGTGCTGTTGACGTGGGACGTGTTAGCGTCCCGGGCACCTGCCTCGAGTGGGTCTACGATGAGGACGCCGCGCATTCCACATAAGCAGAATGCGCAGCCTGAGGAAGCTTAGGAGCGTGCGACCACACCTACGGGCTGGTCGCTGCTTGACCAGGACGCGGTGCGTCTTGGGAGTGGTGACGCAGGGCCTTTTTGGGTCTTCGTTGTACTCTTAACACTAAACTAACCATAACTTGAGTTCTAGGACTCCAATTGAGGCGCCGCAAGAGGCGTTGTGTCCATATCGATGGCGTGGACACACCCAAACCATAAAATACATGATCAAGCCCCTATCTAAGGCTAGCATGACCCTAAAACCATGATAGTGGTGCGGGGCCACTAAACCTTTGCAAACCTGACTATACCAAGGCCCAATTAGGGACCTTAGGAGGCCCTTAGGCATGGGAATGAACCCTTAATGCCTAAGTAGTGAGGTAAACTATTCTAGACCCTATATAAATAGGCCAAGCTAACCTTTTTCACCTAAACCATGTTCAGGAACGTACTAAGACAAGGGGACTAGAACGATCAAACCAGGTAGGTGTCCTATCACTACTAGACTTTTAAAAAGAACCCATGATGCTTTGAGACTGTATGTTTTGAGTCATGGTTGCTTTTCTAATGCATATTTTGAGCTTTTAAGTTACATGTCCTATCTTTATGGCATATAAACTTATGTTACATCCTTATGCACATGACCTGTTTAGCATGAATTGATTTCATAGACAAACTTAGCATGCATATGAAAAATACATTACGCATATATTGCCAAGTCATGTGTTACATGCATAGACATGTTTTGAAAAAGGATTCTTGTCTGCATGAGAAGTGTAGCCTTGGCCGATGAGGGCGAGTTGATGAGAGCGGGCCAAAGAGAGTTGACAGGCTTCTAAGCTGGGTTATGACTTTGAATGCAATACTAGCATGAGCAGATTTTATGCATTGTATGCATGTTTTGCAACTGATTGCATAAATTGTATGATTTGCAATGATTGAGCTTTGGCAGTATCTTTAGATGCTTTTGGGCGAGTAAGCTTGTGGGCGTTATGCCAAGAGGTTCGGGGTGGCTTCCCAGCCTCTACCACTATAGGTGGAAAGGGTACCACGCCAAAAAGAGTTGTCCTTACTTCGATTGCTAAGTGGTAACGAGGACTACCACTGGTGTCACGGCACCCGATCGAAGTGTCATATGCCTCGTGGAGGCTATGACCGAGAGTCCCTAGGTACCTGGGGACCACACGACGATGATGTCGTGGGCATAGTGTGCCCTATGTTTTTGAGGATTTACTTGCATGCATGTGGCATGACATGAGTATGGTCCACCATAGATCCATGAGTTGGATTCAGTTGAGCATCTTATGCATATCATAGTAAATTTTCATGATATCTATGTTACTGAGCATAGAGTATACTCACCCAATCCTTAACATTTTTCAGATACAAGTAGACACTTAAGGACAGGATATACCCGCGATAGAGAACATACGAATTAAGTAGAAGTAAGTAAACCCCTACCTTATCTTTCAGTGAATGTTACTTGATTGTAGTTACTCTCTGTAGCTGGGGCTGTGACTAAGACTTTCTTGGGAATAGAGTTGACTTAAAACTATGCCATGGCTATATGATTTGAAAATGTGTTTTGACACTCGAGGTTTTATATGAAAGATTGCTTTCCAAAATAAAATATTTTCATGCATTTCATATTTCTAAAGTAAGAGCTCGCCTTTTTATGAAATTGCATCATATAAAACCTGGGTCGTCACAGTCCTAGTAGAATTTAAGTAAAATATTGAGCTTTTTGATAACCCAATATTCTTTGTGTCCTAACTCTATTGGTAAGTGGTAGGCCTTTCCATATACTAGGTGGTAAGGTGACATTTCCTAGAGGAGTTTTATATGATGTGCGATAAGCCCACAAAGCATTATTAAGTCTCATAGACTAGTCTTTCACACTTGGATTGACTAACTTCTGTAGAATTTACTTTATCTCCCTATTGCTAACCTCTACTTAGCTATTGATCTGAGAGTTGTATGGTGTAGCTATTCTATGGTTGACACCATACTTTGTCACTAAATTTTGAAAGACTTTATTACAAAAGTGTTTTCCAACCATCACTTATTACGGATCTTAGATTAGCAAACCTTGCAAAGATTTTTTCTTTTAAGAATTTTACCACAACTTTGTGGTCATTAGTTTTGTAGGTTATAGCCTCCACCCGCTTAAATATGTTTCCCACTCCCACTAGGATGTAAAGATTCCCAAAAGAATTAGGAAAGTATCCCATCAAATCTATGCCCCAAACATCGAATGGCTTTACAATAAAGATTGGGTTCAAGGGCATCATATATCTCCTTCATAGACTACCTAATCTTTGACACCTTACACATGATGTGTAATAAACATGTGCATCCTTAATTATGGTACGTCAATAAAAATTATATTGCAAAATTTTTTGCAAATGTCTTTCTTAAGCTAAAATGACCCCAACATGCGTGATCACGACAAAAGGAGATGATTTGATTATGTTCACTACTTGGTAGGCATTTCTTGATCACCTGATTGGGATAATACTTGAATAAGTATGGGTCGTCCTAAGTAAAATATCCAACCTTGGTCAAAAATATCTTTTTATCATGTTTGGTCCAATGATTAGGCATTTGTCTTATAATAGGATAATTAACAATATTACTCTACCAAGGCAACTGGAAAATATGCAATAACTATTCCTCTCGGAAGGATTTAGTTATAGGCATGTGGTTACTGGTATGCTCCACCACTAGCCTAGATAAGTGATTTGCTACAACATTTTTTAAACCTTTCTTGTCCCAAATTTCTATGTCAAACTATTGTACCAGTAGTATCCTATAGATCAACCTAGGTTTCACACCCTTTTTTGAAAGGGGTAACGTAAGGACACATGATCTAAGTACACTATAACTTTAGGCCCTAACAAGTAAGGTCTAAAATTATCTATGGCAAACACTACAGCTAACAACTCTTTCTCTGTAGTCGAATAATTGAGTTGTGCATCATTTAATATTTTACTAGCATAAAATTACATAGGGAAGTTTATCAATGCACTTCTCCAAAGTAGCTCCAATGGCATAATTTGATGCATCACACATTATCTCAAATAGTGCATTCCAATCTGGTAGTTGGATAATAGGTGTAGAAGTCAACTCGGCCTTGAATCGTTCAAATGCTTTCTTATAGTCCTCATCAATATAAAAAATGGCCTCCTTTGTAACTAAATTACAGAAGGGCTTGGCAATCTTACTAAAATTCTTGATGAAGCATCTATAAGAGCTAGCATCTCCTAAGAAAGGGTGGATTTCTTTCACCATCCTTGGGGAAGGAAGGTTGGATATTAAATCCACTTTTGGCTTATTGACTTCTATTCCATTGGGTGATATTATGTGGCCTAAAATTATCCTAATTTGTACCATAAAATGGAACTTTTACCAGTCTAAAACTAGATTTTTCTCCTAACAACTTACTATAACTAACTTTAGGTGGTGTAGGCACTCATCAAATGATGACCCAAATATAGAGAAGTCATCCATAAGTAGCTCAAGAAACCTTTCTACCATATTAGAGGAAATGCTCAACATACACCTTTGAATTGTAGCTCGAGTATTACAAAGCCCAAAAACCATACGTCAATAAGCAAACGTTCTAAAAGGGTAGGTGAATGTGGTCTTCTCCTAATCCTCTAGTGCTACAGGAATCTAGTTATAACCAAAATATCCATTTAGAAAATACTAATAGCTATGTTCGGCCAACCTCTCTAGCATTTGGCCAATGAAGAATTGAGAAAAGTGATCTTTCCTCATGATCACATTCAATTTATGGTAATCAATGCAAACTCTCCACCCAATGGTCATGCGAGTGGGTATTAACTCACTATCCTCATTTTTTACTACTGTGACCCCATATTTCTTGGGTATAACTTGAACGGGGATGACCTATGTAATGTTAAAGATAGGATATATAACCAACATCTAAAAGCTTTAGGACCATCTCTAACCATGTCCACCATGTGGAGATTAAGTCATCTTTTAGTTTCCCTAAAAGGTTTTGCATTTTCTTTTAGGTGTATCCTATGCATGCATAAGGCTGGACTAATCCCTTTTATGTCTACTATCATCCACCTTATACTAGCTTTATGTTCCTTAAGGACATTCAAAGGGTGGCATGCCTCTAATTTTAAAAGTCAAAAACAGCAGAAGATAGTTTTCTTTGAAATTCATTTTTCCAAAAACTCAGGTGTCACCTCCACTCCCATACTATATATATATATATATAGTTTTCTAGAAAATAGACATGCATTTTATGAAACGACAGCTCCTATAATCATTATATTAAATGTCCAAGCAGCATAATCCAAATAACTAATTACACAATACAAAAACTTTAACAAATATATACCTAAGCACAGAAGTATGGGTGTTGAACTCCTCTTACTTGTGTACATTTTCTCCCATCTATCTATATATAAGTTATTGTAAACATAAGACATTTACAATACCTCAGCAAGCTATGCTTGGTAGGGGACAGTTAAGAAAACATGTTCATTACGTAGGAATTAAGTATTTTACATTAATTAAAATATTCAATTTCATCACGATGCTTATATGGGATGAAGTTTACAACATAGTTCATAATTCAATAATTTCATTAATAATTCAATTATCTGCAAGTCATTGATAAAATAGCTATTTATAATTCTTCTTCTTCATATGAATATAATAATCACACTTTAGAGGTTTCACTTTACATGATATATTTGATATATATAATTCACTGGTATTTTAAATATTTATCATTATCATTTTTTGTATGACACCATACTCCAATTCTATAAACCATACTCTGCATAATATATCTACCCATTCACTTCCCCACATGAAAACTTTTATGAAACTATGCCCTCCAACATATACATATAGGACCATATCATATATATTAAAATTGTTAAAAATCATACAATGTTATGAACATAGTCCATAGGTTTTATAACCTACATTCACAGACTATACTGGGTCTCATACATGTACCCCTTACCATACAGGGTTTATAAAACTCCAACCAGTGCTGGTAACATCATAAAAGGCATCTCATCATACCATCATCATATAAGCATCTCATCATGCTATCATATATGCATCTCATCATGCTATTGTATATGCACCATAGTGCATCAAATATAAGGACTACTACGTCGCAATCTAAATCCGTACAGCGCCCGGATAACTGCATAATAATCCACTAATACTGAGGTGAAAATAACAAAATCCATGTCTGCATAGGCGAGGACCATGGCTGCCACAGTGGTTGCCTTCCCATGATTGCCTCACTCGACTTGTAGCCTCCCTTCGGGCTTGGTATCCATATCATCACAATTTCAGAGAGCAGGTGGCCAAACCCTCACAGCTCTCCTAACATAGCATCCTCAGGCCTATGCCTGTCTAAATCATTGTCACGACCCGGGTTTTTATATGATGCAATTTTGATAAAAAGGTGAGATCTCTTGTTTTATAAGTATGAGATGCATGAAAATATTTTTCTTTTAGAAACAATCTTTCATAAAAACCCCGAGTGTGAAAACACATTCTCCAATAATTTAGCCATGGCAAAGTTTAAATCAATATCATTCCCAAGAAAGTGTTAGTCACAGCCCCAACTATTAGAGAGTAACTACAATCAAGTAACATTGAAAGATAAGATAGGGGTTTACTTACTTGTACTTAGCTTGTATCTCCTAGTACAATCGTCCCTTGCCCTTAAGTATTTACTTTGTATCTGAAAAATGTTGAGGATTGGGTGAGTATATAATATACTCAGTAGGAGCCTATCACTACTAGTTTTATAAATGCGTGAGATGTTTTAAAATCGTATGCTCATTCAAAATATGCGTATGTTTGAATACTCGAGTTCAATATCAGTATAAGAATTCATAATCAACTGAAATACTCATGACTTAAGAGATCACATAATCCAAAACTGAAAGTATCATATATATATGATGACATCATGATATGCAATAGATGCTTCATGGAGTCCAACTCATGGACCTCTAGTATGGTATGGTCGACCAACCTCATATCATGCTATATGAAATGCACATAACTCATCAAACCATAGGGTCCACTATGCCCATGACCTCCTCGCCGTGTGGTCCCCGGGTACCTGAGGACACTCGGTCATAGCCTCCACGGGGCCTATGACACGTCGACCTAGTGCCGTGACACCAGTGGTAGCCCCCTGTACCACATGCAGTTGACGTAGGGACTTGCCTCTTTTTGGGCGTGGTACCCATCCACCTATTAGTGGTAGAGGCTAGGTGGCCAACCCAGACCCCTCGGCATAGCACCCACGGGCTTACTTGCCCAAATCACATAAGATAAGTCAAAACCTTTTGTTAAAACTTGTCCTCTTTTGGGTCCCTCACAATTGCCTGGCCCTCGGCATTCCAGCGTCTTTTGGCAACCCTCATGGACATGCAATCTTTGCAAGTACTTAAATCATGCAATGCATGCACATGTTTGCAACACATATATGTTCATAATGTATATGCAATCCTTTCAAAACATGGCTATGAACAAAGCATTTATCATGCATGCTGAATTAATTCATGCAAATCAAGTTATATATTTAAAACATATGTTCTCAAAATAACAATAGTTCTTTTAAAAGAATCTAATAGTGATAGAGCACCTACCTGGCTAGGTCGCGTTAACCCTCTTGTCCTCATACGCTCCTAAACATGGTTTGGGGACTCAAGGTTAGTTTAACCTATCTTTTATGGGTTTAGAGCAGTTGGGTCTTATTACTTAGGCATTAGGGGTCCATCTCTATGCCTATGGGTGTCCTAAGGTCCTAATTGGGCCTTGGTATCCTCAGTTTTCCAAAGTTCTAGTGGCTACGCGCCACCATTCTATTCTAAGGGTCATGCCCTAATTTGATTGGGCCTTGATCAGGGATTTTATAGTTTAGATATGTCCACGTCATCGATATGGACACAACTCCTTTTGCGACGCCTCAATTGGGGCTCTAGATCTCAAGTTATAAATGTTTTAGTATTGTATGTACATAGAGTCTTAAAGACAAAAAACCGGAATGCTAGGGCGCTGCGCGTCTGCAACGTACGCCCTGCTTCCTTAAGTTACAAAAGAATTCGATGTGCGCTAGCACGCTGTGCGCCTGCAGACACGCGCGACATCTCCGCCCGTCTATCCCTTTAGCGGGCGCCTCCCCGGACGCGCCCGTTGGTTTCCTTCCAACGCGTTCAACGCGTCACATTCCGTCTGGAACGTCTGCATCGACTGGGGACCAGTGCGGCCCTGGGGACGTCCCAGGGTCCTTGGTGGCACTCCCAGGCTCCGTTTTGCATGGTTTTTCATGCAAAAACTTAGGGGAATTGAGCCTAGGACTATGGGTGAGATGGGTCTGGGGAGTTTTTGAGCGTACCTACTTCGTGGCTGGTTTTCTCTCCATGTTTTCCCATCTTGGTCACTAGTCCGCGATGGGTTTTCTCCAAGGTTTTGGGCTGCCATTAGAGGCACCCAAGAGCTCTATTTATAGGGCTTTTAAAGAGGGTTCTGGAGGGGTTCTAACCGCCTTTGAATGGCAGTGGGGAAACCTCCAGAATGTCGGTGGTTTCTTCTTGAAACACCGCCATTCCAGAAGCCTCTAAGAGCTTGAAGACGATGGGGTGCCCGTATCAAAATGGGCACCTGTGTTTTTTAGGTTAAGTCGTTTTGGTGAAATTTACAATTTTGCCCCTGAACTTCAAAGGGCCATATCTTGCTCATTTTAACTCTGTTTTGGGTGATTTTGGTCTCGTTGGATTCCTTTTTCTGAGATGCATCTAATGCTACCACTTTTAGGACCAAATTCCTGGGTTTAGTCAAGGAAACTAGTGAAATGACCAAAATGCCCTTATCTTTAAAAACTGCACTTTTCATTGCTAAACTTGGAATTTCAATATTACAAAATTGGAGTCATTACAATCATAGGTGACTTGCCTTTCCATAATATATATCGATATCTCATCATAATCATAACATCCTCATATATTAGGTGATCACCCACCAAGGATGTACTGTAAAATCCTAGACTCATACATCACATATGATGTAATGGTACCCATGTACCATAAATGCCTTTTTATCACAATAATAACTATGATTTTTTTAAGAACATATCGTGTGTATCCTTTAATTTCATTCAATAGGCTTCAATTATAAGCATGTCATTCATGCAGCATTTCAAATCATAATTTTTCATCATTCACAAATAAACATTTTTCATCATTATATATCATATGAAATGCACAATTTAAATGACATAATATTTATTATAAGAATATGATCATGTTTAAAATATGCATCTTACTATTAAGACATACTTTCTTAATTCTCCACCTACCTCTTGTGGGGAGTTCATCCATTTCCCACTAGTTGATGGACCCCGTGCGCTTCAATCTATACAATGTATAAAAATTCTTTTCTTAATTTTAAGAATCCGATGCAATCCAAGGCCTAGATCATCATTATTGGATTTTTACATGGACTATCAAGACTCATGCAATTTGGTAAGGGCTTCTATTGATGTCTGCCCTTAGTTTAGGCTTGAGATCTATGGTTAGATCCATGTGGACATCTAAATTGTGTTCTCCATCAATGGTCAAATTTAACTAATTTAAGGATGTACATTGGTCGAATTAACCACTTCCAGCTTTGGATTGATGATTGGAACTCATCTGTGGGGCCTGATTGTCTATCCGACATCAACAAGTCTCTGTCTAAACAGTGACAAATTGGACGATTGAGGTTTCTTAATAGGTTTTCATCCAACTTACACCATTCTAGTAACATCCTAGCTAAGTCAGGGTAGTAGGATTCATCCATGGTATCTGATCATCGATCAAGCATTGCAAAATTACTGTGTGAATAGTATCCAATCGAACGGCTAAGATCGTTAGATCTGTTTGCACTCAATTTACATCTAAATTCATCAATTCCTCCTATATTATAGTAATTTCAGGGTTGTTTAATTCATCTATGTGTTTGATCAACTATCAAACATCAAATTTTTACTATATGAATAATACCTGATCAGACAGCTAAGATCGTCCAATTAGTCTTATAGTGTAGATTGGCAACCTAAGTTGATTTTAAGGTTTATGAACTGTGTATCTACCTATCCATAATTTTAGATTAAGATATGAATAGTTGGATTGTCCTTAAATCAATATCTAGCATAGAATCTCATAGATTTAACAAAATTTCATCAAATCAAAAGATAGGTTTCACGGAACTTTACCATCAAAGCATGTTATTGTGCTTCCCACCCCCTTAGATCACCTGGATTGAAGCTGATTTAGGTGAAAATCTCTGATCTGTGTCACACAGCAATCCCCTCTTAAATCGATGGTCTAAATCATCCTAGCTCCATCCAAAACCTTAGAGTTTCTATTCTTATAGGCCAGCCGTCCAAGATGACAAGCTCAAATAATTGATCTAATATGTTGTTGTTTTAGCAATAGCCTACAACTCTAGCTAGCCACAAAACCCATTTCTTTTCTCCTCCGATCACAGTGGAAACAAAGGGCTTTTGCCCTAAACTTTGAGGTGAGCAAGGTGGGGGTTTCATATTTGGAATCCAAGCTTCCATCTTCTCTAGTGAGCTCCATATTTTTTTGGCAACATGGAAACCCTCGTTTAGCTCTTCTTCTCTGGCATGGTTGGGTTTTCTCTGACTCTGACTCTCCCTTTCCCTTTCCCACTCCAGCTCCCTCTCTTTTCTCTCCTCTTCTTCTCCCCTCCTTCTCTTCTTCTTCCTCTCCTTCCTCTTCCTTCTTCTTTTATTTCTTCTCCTCTTTCTTTCATTCTGTTCATCAGGTTTTGGGAACAAGCGTCTATTCCCTATGTTTTCACTTAAGTGGGGGTGCCATTATCAAATGCGCCCCTCGTTTTTTGTTATGTTAGTTTAGTTTAGTTTTATTTATTTTAAAGTTTAATAATGATGTCTCAACTATTTTGAACACCATGATGGAAGTCAATGTAGACGATATGCCATACTAATGAAGTATTTCAACTCCAATGACTGCCAAATTCTAACTCTTGCAACCCACTTAGTGAAATTACAAAATACCCTTTTGTAAGAAAATTCTCATTTATTCATCCAACCTCCGATTTCAGAAAACTTAATGTCGTTGGATTCATATTGACAAGTACAATCTAAATTTTAAAATTTCAATTTCATGTTCTTTTAATTACCATATTGCCCCTGACTTCAAAGTCCCATAACTTCTTCATCTAGACTCTGTTTTTTGTGTTCTTTGGCTTGTTAGATTCCATTTTCCAAGTACTATCTAATGGTTTTAGTTTTAGTTCCAAATTATTATACTATTAAAATATATACTTCTTAAAAGCTCATAACCTGATCATGGAATAGTAAAATTTTGGGGTGACATTCATCCGAACTCCGATTTCAGTGTTCGTGACGTCGTTGGACTTGATTTTTCAAGCACATTCCAATATATTCATGTTTCCAATTCATGTTCCATTTCTATAAAAATTTATTTTCTTTGGGTTAAAAATTACAATTATATTCCAATTTCCAATTTCACATAATAAGACCTAGAATAGTATTTACAAAATATGGGGTTGTTACAAAAGCTTTCATTTGTAAATTTAGATTTATTTTTCTTGCGCAGAGCATTAGAATATTGATTTGAACCTATTTAAATACATCCATTAACTTATTGAAGTTTGTTCCCTTTCTAGCCCTGTTCAGTAATTGAGGAAAAGGGCTTTAAGCATATAAGGTGCCACCACTATAGGTTCTATAGGGTTTTTCTATCTTTTCTCTTTTTTCTATACATTTTCCTTAGCTTGCCCTACTTTGTTATCGATTTGATGGGCACTCCTAAAGGTGGTTATAGACTTGGCATGCTCATGAGGGTTGAGGTTTTGAGAACTTGACCTTATCTCAAATTGGCACTTCTGGTTAGGAGTGGATTCACTAGGAAAGTGACCCTTTCCTCTATTATGTAGTTTATCTAAGAATTGGTTTACCCACATATCTAACTTGAGTATGGCTTGAGGGTTGACATGGGATGAATGCCTACTACCATTTTGCAATAGATGTAAGGACTTTTTAGTGCAATCATTTTCCTTTAAAATTTTTTAAGAATGGTCTGAATGTTTTCCTTGAAAGATGGTTTCTTTTATTCGTGAGGTTGTTGGAAGACAGCTGACTACTGGGGAACTATAGCTTTATGAGGAAAGTCTTGAATAGGGAGGTTCACAGATGGTCCCCCCTTGGTAGTTATTCTTCAACAAGGAAAAGTTAGGATATTTAGCCCATCTAAGGTTGTAGGTATTAGATTACAGGTTGTTGCTAAGTTGGTGATGTGCATTTAATGCATTTGCTTGGTCAAAAAGATAGTCATTCAACACTCTATTTGATGGACAAGATGTGGTTATATGGGCTAGGGTAGAACATATAACACAACCCTCTTGTGGAGGTTTAAGGGATGAGGTGGCCATAAAGGATTAAAACATAGTTAGAAGCTTGTCTGCTCTACCATTGTAATTGTCCATTCTTGCTAGTACAAAGTTGAGTTTATGGGATAGACCAGTATGCACTCCTATCTCATAGAGACCCACTCTCTTGGTGAGACAGTTGTTTCTCTCTCTTCTATTTCAATAATCCCATTACTAGGAATTATCTATTAGAGTCTGAAAGAACTCCCAAGCCTCAGTCTCATCTATTAACATGAGGGGCCCTCCACCTGCTGCATCTACCATTTGTCTATTTTGAGGTGTCAATGCCTCGTAGAAGTATTGAACTGGCTACCATTTTTCAAATCCATGATGAGGGCACTTTTGTAGCATTTCATTCCACCATTCCCAACATTCATAGTACTGTTCATCATCCTTTTGTTAGAAATTGATAATATCATGATGAAGGGCATTTCTTTTGTGAGCAGAAAAGAACTTGTTCAAAAACTTTCTAAACAATTGATCCCATGTATTGATGGAACCTACCTCCAAGTAATTCAGCCATGACTTAGCTTTGTCCATGAGGGAGAATTGGAATAGCCTAAGCCTAATGAAATCGTCCAAATAATTTTGGAACCTATATGTTGCTAAAATATCAAGGAACTCCTTGATATGTAGGCACGGATCTTCTTAGTCTCGACCATAAAAAATGGGGAGCAATTGTATGACTCCCAGCTTTGACTCAAAGTGGTCTACGTTTGTAGGAAAGAAAGCTATGCATGATTGGGTGTTCAGTTGTAGTGGCGAATAGAAATTTTTAATGGCCTCGTGCTTGACTTTTGGTGGTGGTTCATCCATGGGGATAGGAACTTGGTTTCTTTCCCCATGTCTTAGGTTGCATTGAATCTTGGGGTTGAAAGGTGTTAGCCCTAGGTTCTAAGATAGTCGCCCTTGCATAAACTAACCTACACTAAATGCCCTAATCTAAATGCTAACTCCAACTCTACATGATGGACAATTAAATCTTAATAAGAACTAATTGAGCAATGTTTTGATTATCTTTGTTTATTATATAGGTGGTAGCTTCTTAGACCTAAGTCTTACCAGCTCCTCCTTTTGTATAGATTTGACTACTGCTTACTAGTTAGGTTTTTCTCAAAAGCAGTAAATACAATCCTCGTATTAGGAGGTGTTCAAACCTCAACTAACATCAACAAAAGGTGTGAAAAAATCATTTGGATTTTAAAACACCCATCGTAACCACAATGCTCAAAAGCCACTAGAGTGACAATATATCTCATCCCTCTAAAAGGGTCTTATGAGCTCGATAGCCTAAGGCTCTTTATACTTGATTTTAAATTATAGTCAAGGGTTGGGATCATGGCATACAAGGATATTGATTGATTTCTAGGTGGGCCAAAGAGCTAGTGATGAAATGCAGTCCTTATCTTATAACGGTTCCTATGGGGCCCTTGCTAACATTAATTTCATTCCACCATAAAGCTATAAATATGCAATGGAATACAAAAGAAAACTAATGCAACATATATTCTATCCAACCAAGTTTAGATAAGTGTTCTAATGCAACAATCTTAAGTAAAGATGCAATAATTATCAATGAATGGTCCTAATCTATGTGAATTATACTAAATTCAAATTACAAATTATACTAATTGAAAATTATTCCGAAAATAAAAATTTGAAGGATACTTATAGTGAAGGGTCTGATGATGATTACGTTTGGGCCACCAGACCCCACACTTGCCCTTTATTATTACAACTCATTTACAATTAAATAATAAAGAAATTATAATTTACAATGGGCCTTAGTACAAGTTTCGCTCAAATCATAATATAGGAAAACAATAAAACCTAATCAAGATATTGAAGATGTGGTCCATAGGATCATCGCCACTCCTTTGGAAAATTCGCTAGCACAAAAATTAAAGAAATATGGTCAATATGAGGAAAATAGCAACAAAAGTAAAAAGAATGCAAAAACCTTAATATAGTACACCCTAAACATAAACAAGTGGAAAATAACCTAAAGTATGGAACACTACACAAATTATTGCAACTTCTTTGCAACGGTGAAAGAACTTGGTGTAGCTTTAAATTAAACTAACAACCACATGAATTGTTTGTAATAGAGTACGCTAGTGAGGTTGATCCCATGAAGAGTTGAACTAACGTGATGCTAGTGGACCCTATTTTAAACTATCTAAACTAGCCAAAATTCAAGTGATTTTTGACCTAAACTAGGAATGGAAATTAAAACATGAACTTGGAAACTAAGAAAAAATAAGAAACATTCTAAATGGAAAACTTTCTTAAAAGATGCACTTTCTAAAATTAAAACTTTCCTAAATTAAAATTTTCTAATTTTATGACTTTATAATTAAAAACTTTCAAAAAATGTAATTTATAAACTTTCCTGAACTAACTTTCTAAATATGAAATTAATAACTAATCTAAAGAAAACATGCTTTTAATAAGCTACTTTCATAATCATGCTAAACAAACAACCAAATCAACTGCTTTAGCAAGTATGACAAAATTAATTACTTTCCAAACTAAATAAGATGCAAACTAATGGAACTTAATAACAACAAAACAAGAGAAATAATTGAAACCAATCACTAACAAACAATGAAAGGAAAACTACCCAAATAACATACATAGAACCATGGAATTGTTTGCATGATTCATTGGATAGGAGTGGACTTAATCAACTACTTTGAAAACAAAAGAATGCAATCTATTTCCAACATTAACTAAGCTATCTAACATTCTAGTTGGGCTCTTGAAAAATCAAGTGCACATGAATGTATGGTGCTGGAAATTAACATGCGCCATTAATGAAAACAAATTCCAGCAATAAGGTAATTGAAACATTCAATGAATAGAAAATTGTTAAACATGGCATTAATCCCTTAGCTATCATTGCAAGGGAAAACCAGCCTTGACTCTTAGTTTCTAAGGCAAGGAACAACAAAAGAGAACAAAGTAAAAAGCTAGCATGAAGGGAACTAAGGTAAATCAAAGTTAAGGTAAGATGAACTAACCTTGGAACATCAACCAACAACCACAAAAAACCAGGCATGGAACACTTTGAGAAGATGCCTCACACCCTAGAAAAAGAGTGGCAGCATCTAAGGAGTGGAATTCTAAAGCAAAAGAAAGAAAGAGGGAAGCTAGGAAGAGGGCATTTGCTTCCAATGGACGAGACATCTTTTCCTAAATTGAGAAGAGAATGTCTTTATAAGTTTGCTTCCAATGGAGGAGACATCTTTTATAAGTCTTCTCCTATTTTTCCTATGGCACCCTAATACTAAGATGTGGTGTGGATTAAAGTATCTCAATTTGAATGGCTAGGATAGGGGAAAAGGCTAGGATTTTCAAAAGAGGAAAGTGAGTGGAAGGTGGCTGACTTAAGGAGATGGAGTAAGTTGGAGATGCTACCTTTTTAGGCAGGGGCATCTCCCCTCTTCCAAAGATGTTGAAGCTCATTTGAAATAGGAAAGTGGGTGGGGATTGGTTGGGAAAGGGATGGAGGGTGTTAGGTGGAGGATTTTGGTTGGTTGGGAAGTTTCTTGAGAGGTGGAATGAGATAGAGTTTTTGAAAGGTGCAACTTTGTAGTGGAAATTCGTAGTGCATCTTATGGGTGAGATGGAAAATAAGGAAAGAGTAGGAAAAAAACTGAAAAATACTACAAATGGAAGTCTCTTATCCCATTGGTCCACAAGCCATCTTATTCTAACATATTTCTCTTAATTATCTTCAAAATATCTCATGGATAACTCTAATGAATCTCCTCAAATCCTCGCCTTAGCCTTCCATTTAGCTTAACTTAATAGCTTAGATGACTAACTTTGAAGGTTCCATTGGCTAGTCTTTATGGCTGGCTTTGGAAGCTTTCGTGACTTCAACCCTTGGCTTTTGAGTGGATTTTATGGTTTGACTTGAATTCCTTAGCTTGCCACCTTCATTCATGGCTTAGATGGCTAAGGTGGCTTAAGTGGCTACCATGCAAAGGTTGCGAGAATGCATGGCTTACTTGATGGGCCCACTTTGGTGATTTTTAGCTCCTTTAATCACATCCATTACTAGTCCACAAGCTGATATTCACCTTTTGTTTATGTTAAAGTGATGATTTTGAGGCTTTGACTAGATCTTTTGAACTTGATCTTTAATTTCATCTTGATTGATCTCAGCCATTAGATAACTATCTTATTTCCTTCAAAAGGTAAAAAATCCTAATTAAATCTTAGAAAAATATGATTAACCATATACTTACCATGGACTAGCTTCTAGACCAACAAAATAACAACTTTTGCATCATTGGGTTGAAAAATGCATGTGTTATGAATTTAGGCCAAAAAACCTAATTTACCCCTATAAGTTGTAACACATGAGTAACTAATTGGGTAGTTTTTTATGCAAAAGTAAACACTTATCAATGGATATTGATGAAATTAAACTTTTCTAAGACTAAACAATTATGAAGATGGAACAATTTTGGGCAATGAACTAAACCTAACATAGCATGCAATTGAACTTATCAATGAAGGACAACCTCTAAATATGGACTAATAATACAATTAAAACATGCAATTAAAACTTAAGAGAAGCACACATGAGTCATGTATCATAGAAAATGATATATCTCAAGTAATTCCAAAGTTTAAAACACAACATAAAAAATCCATTGCTTATGTACCATTCATACAAACATGATCCTAAGCATCAAATTTCTATTTTTCTTATGGAACTTGTGCTCTAAGATAGTTCCGCACTTCATTGACATTTGCAAGTGTGTTACCTTTTAAAAGATAGCTTACACTAAAAGCAATTAGCATTAAAATCTCCATGTTCTAACATACACATGCATCATTGTTTACTAATTTTTTATACTTGAAAGGCTTTAGTTTTTTGCAGAAACAAGCATGTATTTGCTTCAGTTTTAGTCCCTCTATGTTCTTATGAACTTAGTTACAACTTATCTGCAAGCACATACACACATCCATCTTTATGCAAAAAGAGTTTAAACACATATTCAGTGAAGATAATCAAAGGTGACAACATTAAAACATGAAAAGATTATGAATATACTAATCCAATTTTAAAAATTCAGTTAACCAGTCCATAGTGCTCAACTGAGAGAGAGTGCTCCAAGTTTTTAATGTACAGTTCATTCTCGATGCCTAAATCGGTAGTTTGGTTGAATAGTAGCCTATGTTTACATATTGACTTTAACTTTTACATGCGTCACAAGATATAGGCATGTGTATATAAGTTTCAGTCTAATGGGGGTAGTTTGTACTTTTTTATTTGTATGTTATAACTAGGTAATAGTAGCAATATCAAGTGTTAGTTCGATCATTTAATTTCCTATTTGATGAAGTAAAATGCATCACAGGATGGCAATTGTGACATCCCGGGTTTTTCTAACACCTTTTCACAAGTTCTTTTATAATTGTGGGGCCCCAAGTTTGGAAAACTATGTAGAAAACAAATAGTGAAAAACATTTTTCATGAGATGACCTTTAAAAATCCCGTGTCCTGTTTCTTTTCTAAAAATTAGGATTTTCAGTGAAACGAGCGCTACATTCCAACCAAAAATTCAAGAGTCCCCTCTATTTTTCAAACTTATGAATTTTACACATGCAAATGCAATGTCCCTGATAAAATAGTTTAAGCCAAATAATAATAAAGGAGTCTCAGTCTCCATTCCATTCACATAAGCATACAATATCTAAACTTGTATAAGAAATCAAGTCCTAATTGAACTAAAAGATGAGTTCAAGATTAGGATCAAACCAGTCATAGCCACATCACCACAATTTCTTTTTGCTTTTTCATAAGTTCATAAAGCAAAGGTCATATTAAGTCAAAGTATTGCATCAATCCACCAAATTAGCTACTATGTTGTAAACCTACTTCATATACCTTCTATGTCCTTCTTTTGAGATCTATAGCACAATCTTCTATTCCTTTTTCTTATTTCTTCAAACCTGGAGTTATTCATTCTCGAGTTATTCAATGGAATTTCTTACACTTTCATAAGAAAGAGTTTAAAAACATGCTTAGTGAAGATAATCAAAGGTGACAACATTACAACATGAGAAGATTATAAATATAGTAATCCAATTTTACAAATCTAGTTAACCTATCTACAATACTAAGTTGACAGAGAGCATTACAAGTATTTAATGTATGGTTCATTCTCTATACCTAAATAGGTAGTTCGGTTGAATAGTAGACTATGTTTACATACTAACTTTAACTTTTAGAGGTGGTACTAGATATAGGCATATGGTCTTGGAATTTATCTAGATCAAATTATATATAGATTCAATTCTAAAATTTCTATATCAGAGATCTCTTAAATTAACATATCCACTTCCTATGCTAAAAGTTTTCTAATAAGCTCGAGGACAAAATCAATGTCTTAAACTGTGGAAGTAAATAAATTTATCTAGAATTTTAGCGTAGTAAAGCTAACTTCACCAGGGTTTTCTATAAAGCTCCCATAAAGTTTCAAAATTCTTTGAACATTACTAGAGCTCCTACTTACAATTGCAGCATAAAAGAACTTAAAATTAGAATATCTCAAATTCAACCAATTCTACCTTGAATTTTACCACCTCAACACTAAAGGACACTTCAAATTTACTTTCCATTCAAGAGTCCTATCATTCTAAGACTTCCCACCTTCCTAAACTTTCATTCCAATCATCCAACCAATTCTCACTTTCTATGCAATTACCTAGTCAATCACTTTTCCCCACCTCACCTCTCTTTCTTATTGATTCCTATCGCTCTCTTTCCTTGCATCTTCTTCTTCTTCTTCTTCTTCTTCTTCTCTCTCTCTCTCTCTCTCTCTCTCTCTCTCTCTCTCTCTCTCTTATCTCATCAATAGAACCAACTTACCATATTCCAAGGAGCTTCCATGATTTTTGAAAGGGGGAGAGGCCCCTCCTAAAAAAGTAGTGTCTCCCACTTTAATGCATTCCAATGTGGCTCACTTGTTTCCTTTATGATAAAAGCCCTACGTACACTCCTATATTTAATCCTAGCCATCCAATTCCCTTTCATTTCATCCTCACCCTGCCTTTACCTGAGGACACCCTAGAAAACTATAAAAGAGCCAAAAGGGAATCAAAAAGAGGATTATTTTTATTTTTATTTTTTTGATGGAAGAAAAGAATGCCTACTCAAGGGAGGATGCATCCTTTTTTTCATCGCTCTTCCCTTAGCTTCTAGCATTCAAGGGTTTTAACCTAAGGTGGTAGCTCTACTTCCTAGTGTTCAAAGCATAGTTTCAAGCTCTTGTCCTTTAATCTTTCATTGAAGGTTAGTTTCTCTCTTTAATCGCTTGTTTGTCTACCTTTGATTATGGCTTGTTTTGTTTCGTAAAGTATTGCTTCCTTGCTTTCTCAACCGTTTTTCCCTTTGATTTTCTCCTCTTATTTTGTACCTTAGATCCTTGAATCTAAGGACTATACTTCTCTTAGAGTGATAGTCAAGAGAGTGTGGTTCTTAGATCATGGCCTTGACCATAATTTTCCTTAAGTTCTTTGCCATATCTTGCTCTCTTTTCCTTTCTTTCCTCGCTTTGTTTTCCTTGGATATCTATTGGACATCACATCCAAGCTTATGATTGAATGTTAGAAGATTGAGATTCCATTTTTTATCTTCTTATTTTTTTGTTTTTTGTTTTTTGTAATTGAGAACATAATGGTGCTCCCACTTCATGAAGAGTGCACACCACACTTGTAGTTGCTTTGCTTCCATCAATGAAATCCTATGTTCTGTGTTAATTTCTCAATATTTATGGATGTTTTATAGGTTTTAAATTTTATTATTTATGGCCATTTAGATGTTCTTATTAAGTTTAGATTCCATATGTTTAAATCTAGAATTCATAGCTTTTGAATATCTCATGATCTACACTCAAAATCCATGTGCAGAACCCATGGTTCATGCTCATGGTTACGAAGTGTTTCTCCTTAAATTTTTAGCTTATTTTGCTCAGACATCTATGAATCTCATGTTAGACTAGATTGCATCTTAGTTTATACATGCTTTCATGGTCAATTCATGCACTGAGGTTACTTGATTTCTAGCACTTTCTATTTGTAAATCATGCATCATGTTAGGTTTCCTTGCATTGATTTATTAGATTAGGTTATTTATATATTAGTCAATATTATCTTACATTAATTTGCATGTTTCCATATATTTAGTTTTACATTAGTTGGAATTTCGTTATTTTCATTTTTAGGAAGTTTTAATCTTAGAAAAGTTTTATTTTTAGAAGGTAAGTTTTAGGAAAGTTTTTAAGTTTAGCATGTGCAATTTCAGCATAATTCTATCTTTCATGTCTTGCTTTTTTGTTAAGTTTCTATCATTATTTTGGGATAAAAATTCTCATTATTATGGCTAGGTTAGGTAATTTAAGTACAGGCCCACTAATCTCACAAATCTATTCAATTCCTCATGTGATCGATATCCTTACTTAAAGTACTATAATTGATTCATGTGCTTGGGATTGACCTCCTTTTATGCTAGCTTTTCCTTTCTTATTCCAAGCCTTAGTTTTCTTCTTAGAATTGGTTTCCCCCTGCTTTACCTTCAAGGAGTGCAAGTTAGTTATTGCTTTTTCTTTGCCTTACTTTCATTGCTTGGCCTTGCTTTCTCTCCCTTGATTTTTCACTTGAGTTCTTGCCATTGTTTTCTTGTTCATTCATCAAATATTTAAGCTATTATTCTCTGGTAGTGATAGCGAAAAGAAGTGAAATCTTAGATCCTTAATTTTCCTCCTTCGATTCAAATGCTTTTCACTTTCGATTCATCTAGTTTCATGCATTTTTATTCTTGCTTAAGTCAACTTTTCATCCACCTTTCTCTTAGATTTTATCCTAGATACTCATGGCATGCTATTCTACTTGAGTTTGTAAGCATTATATTAGATTGAAGTGGATGTTTGGATCAAGATTTATGCATATGAATTGGAAGCAGTTTTCTGCTTTATACTTTTCTATTAAGCGTCCAATTTTTGAAGTAAGTCGGACTTGATTTGAAGGAAATCTTTGAGTAATATTGTTAATAGTTGCTTATGGTATCATATTAATTCAGATCTAAATGGTTCGTGCATGAAAAGGTTGATTCAATTGCTTGTTTATGTTTGATTTATTGATTTTTCTTAAGCATGTGAATGTTGGAATTTTCTTCCTTAACTTTGATACTTTGTTCTAGCCATCTGGACATCCCATTTAATGGAAATCTTAGAAACCTATTTACACTTTTGGACCCTAGAACCAAGCACACCATCCATGAGTCATGCCATGATTCTTAGGTGAAACTCTTAGTTCATCTTAAGTTGGTTTGTTGTTTAATTCTAGATTAGTAGTAATTAATCCATGATTTGTATCATAATTCAGATTTAGGAAGTTTCCTTAGTTAGAAAAATTTGCATTTAAAGTATTTTCCTTTAGTTGCTTTGTAATGCCCCGAGCAATTTACGTTATTTGAGATAAACTAAGTTTTATGTTTTACTTTATTTAAAATAGTAAATGAAGGAATTTGGGTGGAAATTGGTACCATTGGATTCTACTCGAAAAATGGAATCCAATGCCTCAAAGAACGCCTAAAACGGAGTTCGTATGAAGAAGTTAGGACCGTTCAAAGATTAGGGGCATTTTTGTAAATTAAACAAAAAATGAAAAAAGATAGAAAACGTAGGGGCCATTTTGATAACGGAACCCCATCGTCTTCTTCCTCTAGATTTCTCCAGAAACCCTAGTTTCCAGAGCAATCTGCCACCGCCAATGGCAGCACCACCATTGGTAGCACCGCCATAGTAAGGCTATAAAAAGCCCCATCTCCCCCCTCTCCAAAACATGATTTTTTGAACATTTGGGACTGGGGTTTCTGGCAAAAATCGGAAACCCAGTATCCATGCATTTTCCGGCAATGGCCAGGCCTGAGTCAGGTTGGCCATTCTCCCCATTCCCCTCTCTTCTCTTTTCCGGTCTTGCTCGACATTGGGGATTTTCCTCTTCACGATTTTCGGCGATAAAGGGTTTTCAAAACCAGAACGGAGGTCTACCACTGGTGATAGATGCTCCCTAGGCTACCCAGGTAAGCCGTCTTTCCCTCACTCTTTGGTTCTTCCACCATTCAGGCTATATCTGTGCTGAAACTAGCATTTCCAGCCAGAAAATGACCCAGCCGGTTCCAACCGGCTCTGCACGAACAAGGCATCCCAGGGACGCCATGCTGCACGTGCGCCTGGGACAAGGTCCCTGGGACGGGTTCTAGGTGTACGACAGTGCATACACTGTCCCTGGTGCATCCTTCGGGTGCGCACGCGACATGGGGCACGGGTCCTAGCTTGACCAGGATGCGCGTCATAGCACGTTGCTTGAGCATGCATGTGCGCGTGCAAAACGCGGTCCCTGGCACGGCCTTTGGGCACGGACGCACGTGAGGCGGTCGCTGTTCAACCAGGATGCACTGGTGTCCTAGAAACTGGGACACGCGGACCTAATAAGACTTTAAAGGTAGGATCAAAGGACGATTTATAGAGTTTAACTATTGAATAGCAGATCCATATCATAGGATCTAGCCTGACAATGAAATAGGCAAGGACCCATGGATCCTAAAAGGCAAATCTAGCGATCTAATTTTTAGATAGATAGAAATTGATAAGGACTCCTTGTATCCATTCATATCCAGGAGTTTATAAATGAGACCCAGGGACGGGTTGAGTGATAAAGGATGCGACTCCAGGAGACTTCGAGGTAGGTGCTCTATCGCAACTAAACTTTTTAAAAGAGCCATGATTGTTTTGAGAATGCATGTTTTAAGTATAAGTTATATGACTTATTTAACATGACTTAATTTTATTCAGCGTGCATATGATAAATACATTATGCATAGACATGCTTTGTAAATAATTGCATAAATTGCATGATTTGTGGTTGATGAGTTTTGAAAAATTGCATGTCCTTAAGGGTTACCAAAAGACGTTGGAGTGCCCAAAAGACGCTGGGTAGGTAATTGTGAGGGCGAGGCAGTTGTGAGGGACCTAAAGAGGATAGGTTTTGAAAAAGAAGTTTCTCGCTTGTTTGATCTTATATGATTTGGGCTAATAAGCTTGTGGACGCTATGCTGAGAGGTCTGGGTTGGCCTCCCAGCCTCTACCACTATTAGGTGGAATGGGTACCACGCCCAAAAAGGGCATGTCCCTACATCGACTGCATGTGGTACAGGGGGCTACCACTGGTGTTACGGCACTGGCTCGATATGTCATATGCCCCGTGGAGGCTATGATCGAGTGTCCTCAGGTACCCGGGGACCACACGGCGGCGAGGTCATGGGCATAGTGGGCCCTATGGTTTGAGGATTTACTTGCATTGCATATGGCATGACATGAGGTTGGTCGACCATACCATATATCCATGAGTTGGATTCAGTGGAGCATCTTATGCAAATCATTATGTTTATAATATATATGATACTTTTGACTTGGATTATGTGATTCTTTAAGTCGTCAGTATTCCAATTCGATAAAGGGTTTTAATCTCGATATTGAACATGAGTGTTCATACATGCACATGTTTTGAAAGAGCATATGATTTTAAACATAGCATGCATTGTAAAACTAGTAGTGATAGACTCCTACTGAGTATAGTATATACTCACCCTATCCATAACATTTTTCAAGACAGCTCCATTCACGAGTCGAAGACGCCTCAGGAAATGTTAGTGCTACGAGCAAGTAAATCAAAAGAGACAATTATACATGTAAGTAAACACTCTACCCTTTGGACATGTATTTGTATTTATTTACAGTTGGGCTGTGAGCTGTGACTGGATAGACCTGGGAAAAGCATTTATGATTTCTGAAGTTTTTCAAAGACTACTTTGGGGATTGTGAAAGCAAATGACACTCGGGGTTTTCAAAATGAGTTTAAAACTAAAGATTTTCTGCTGCATTGCATGGTTTTTATAAAATGGTTTTCAAATAGGGATGCAGCCTGCCTTAGGAACTAGATCTTGCATTTAAAAATGCATGGGAAAACCCAGGTCGTCACAGTTGGTGTCAGAGCCCAGGTTTTATCCTTTCACAGCCAGTCCAGCATGTCCAAGGGTCCTAGACAATAGAGAAAATCAAGAAGAAGTAGTATAAATAGTAGTAGAGATGACTACTTCTATTTGAGGATTACAATATTAATGCTCAAGGCATTTCACCATAAACCAATAGGTGAAAAAGGAGATGGGTCTAGCAAATACTTAGATATTGGATGGCTTAAATCTTATCAATAAGGATTGTTGTGTAGTGATGCAAACAAGGAAACTCATATATAAATTAGATTATGATGAGAATGATGAATGAAGATGTTAGTGGACTTGTTAGTAGATAGTTCTAACCTGCAATAAAGTAATCTCATCAAAGGTGAGAAAATTAAAGAACCTAGGTGGCTATCTTACCATCATAATGAATATCAGAATATGAGTACACTATCACAAGGATATGATATGAGTATGATAGGGGATGTAAAAGACAGACTTGAGAAGAATTTTGATGATAATCTAAGAGGGATGAGAATGCAAGGTGATATTAGGAGATGACTATGACTCGTACTAGATCACAAAGGTATGGATCCTAAAGGACTTAGCTCAATTTTGGATACCTTAATTGGAGTCTTATGAAGAGTGAAGTGCTATCGAATAATAACTGCCTAAGTATTATGGAGCAAATAAGAAGATGTGTACAAGTGACATATTGTGTGATTAAGAGGAATATAACATGAATATGATAAGGAACTATATTTGACAGTGTTACCAAAAGATTTTAAAGATAATATTGGGGATGATAGATCTATGATAATAGATTGATCCTAACATGAACTTGTAAGAAAAGTATAGCATGATCAAAACGTCAATGTCATTATTAAAACATTGTATGAATTTTCTTGAGGCTATAGGCAATTGAGGATTTCAATGATCTTAAGACAGTTTGGAATTTCTGAGAAGCATTCAATTTATCATTAAGTAAAGGAGTAGATGTAGTATCGATTATATGCAACAAAAGACATTGATCTAGGTAGACAAAAGTGAGGATTTTGAAGAAAAGAGAGAAAGAGATAGAGATGTAACTACCAGTATTTAATGAATATTGAATATTCAAAAGAAGAAGATCATGACTTTATGGAGATACGTACAATTCTATCATCTTGAATCCTATAGGAAGGTAGATCAAACAAATGCAAAGGAATAATACTAGATGAGTTGGTAATCTTATTGTAAAAGAGTATAAAAGAGAGAAAGCAGATGGGGTTTAAGACTTTGAGTAGAGTATCGAGTTTCAAGAGATTATGCGACAAGAAATTTTTGAAGAGGAATGGTGACCAACTAGAAATTAAAATTCTACAAATGGTTTGATGTCTATATCAACTATTGCAATTAGAATCTTATTAGATCCATTAGCTCATAAGAAACACCAATGGATATAGTCCATAAAAAGGAAAATTTGGTGATATCCCACCTTGCCAATAAAGTATATTGAAAAAGGAATTAAGCTGGGATAGTAACTTGTCCATTTGTCTTTCTTCAGCAAGTAGGGTACCATCAAGGATCAAATTGAGGCCTTGCTATCATAGATTGGAAGAGCAAAAATCTTAAGACCATTATTTAGTCATTACCTTTAGAGTACTATTGACTAAATAAAGGTATCCCACCCTAATTAAACAAGTATGTTAGTATCTATGAGTTAGTAAGGTTATATACTCAGAGGGATATTATAAGTATTTGGACATGAGTTTTACCAAAAAGTAGTTACTTGTTAGACTAAGTCATTTGAGGGTATGAGATCAGTTGATTAGGCCACATCATGGAGGAGCTACAAGTACAATGAATACAGTAACAACTGAGACAAAAGCAAAAATAAGGAGCAATCTCCACCAATGAGACAGATTTTTCCAAACCTGAATAGATACCATAACAAACCATAGAAATCACTGTGGGTCTGAAAGATGTTGCTGACTTGGATTGAAAAGAAAGGTAGATAAGTACCGATCACTTTAGATACCCTTGAGCTTATGATAAAGATATATCTGGAAAGAGATCAATAGGTAATCAAATAAAGTCTTTCTATATGTCTAGGAAAATGTTCCATGCTTACCTGAGCGTTTTTCAAATTTGATGATTTAACAGCTTTAGCATAACTTGATGTAGTAGCTATTGAATGAGAACTGCTAGTATAAGCTAAGTATGAGGAGGCACTTGAAGGATAAAATTTGAGGGATTGAGAAAATCACTACTTATGAGGATACCTCCTGACAATACAGACTGCATGGTAGACTATAAAGCCTTTATAAAAGATTGCACAATATATTGACATAGGGGATGGAAGGAGAAAAGGTGATATGGCTAGCACACTATAAGGTGAAGATTTAATGTTGCGTTGCCTTTAGACAAATAGTTAGTTGTTATGTGCATATGCCAAGTATGAAAAATCAATTGAAGGAATTTCCTAAGGACTCACCCTACCGGATTGAGTATAGAACTTTTGGACTGAAAGGTTACAAAGAAAACCATCAAGCAAAGAAAGGACAAAGAGGATGATGACAAAGGATTCAACCATGACCTAATAAGGGTACTCAGTTATGAATAAGAGAGTTTTTGCTTTCCATAAATGGGAACATTATTGAAAATCCTAATGACAAAGTGATGTGAATAGTGAGATAGCCTCTGGACGAGAACATTTGACCATGGTGATGAATTAACCAATTGACATGAGTTTGCATAAACTCTTCAGGAAGAAAAACATTTGATGGCTTCAACATCTATGAAACTTGATGAACAGTTCAGATATCCCAATCATAATATGAGATCATATTATTGATGGAGGATGCTGCTTGAATTGTTTCATGGTTTTATATAATATGGGTTGAGGACCCAAGTGATAGTAGAAAAGTGACAGACAGGTGAAATTCGAAGTTAATCAAGGGTTTGGTTGTAGAGCACATGATACCATGTCAGTTATTGAAGTATCTTGGGGACAAATATAAAAGATAAGAAGATAAGAAGCAAAGTTAGACACAATAGAAAGAAGGTAATTTTTGGGACTCTTACTAATGACATATAACCAACCATTATAAGGAGATGTGGATGATGAAGAGATCACTAGATGAAAAACAAGAAGAAAAAGGGATTATCCTATGATATTCAAAATAAAATAGGAGAATAAGATCATATAATCTCAAAGAAGTATGGAGTAATTTATACATGAATAAAGAAGCATGATCCTACAAGGAGACTATCCTATACATGATGAGAAAAGTATAGGCATCGAAGGATTTCAAAATAGATGAATTACAGCTAGAAACCGGTATTGTTAAACTGGCACGTATGGTAATATGCATCAGAGTACACAGCGAAAGCGGCCCTTATAGGTAAGGCCTTGTAGAAGGAACAATAAAAATGATAAATTGAGGTTGAGCCTAGAATTGATTCCTAAGGAGGGAATGCATTCACTAAGAAGTTATCTAAGAGACAAAATACCTTGAAGATGATAATTTATGGAATTTCGAGGACGAAATTCTTTTAAGGGGGTAATAATGTAATGCCCCAAGCAATTTACGCTATTTGAGATAAACTATGTTGAATATTTTACTTTATTTAAAATAGTAAATGAAGGAATTTGGGAGGATACTTGGTACCATTAGATTCTAATCGAAAAATGGAATCCAACGGCTCAAAGAACGTTGGAAATGGAGTTCGTATGAAGAAGTTACGGCCGTTCAAAGATTAAGGGCATTTTTGTAAATTAAACAAAAAAAGAAAAAAGACAGAAAATGCAAGGGGCCGTTTTGATAACGGCACCCCGTCATCTTGTTCCTCTAGATTTCTCCAGAAACCCTAGTTTTCAGAGAAATCTGCCACCGCCAATGGCGGCACTGCCATTGGCAGCACCGCCATAGCAAGGCTATAAAAAGCCCCATCTCCCCCCTCTCCAAAACACGATTTTTCAGACTTTTGGGACTGGGGTTTCCAACAAAAATAGAAAACCTAGTATCCCTGTGTTTTCCGACAATGGCCAGGCCTGAGTCAGGCAGGCCATTCTCCCCATTCCCCTCTCTTCTCTTTTCTGGTCTTGCTCAACATTGGGGATTTTCCTCTTCACGATTTCTGGCGACAGAGGGTTTTAGAACCGAAACAGAGGTCTACCACTAGTGATAGACGCTCCCTAGGCTACCTAGGATAGCCGTCTTTCCCTCTCTCTCTAGTTCTTCCACCATTCAGGCTAGATCTGTGCTGAAACTAGCATTTCTAAGCGATTTTTCTAGCCAGTCTTCCTAGATGGAAAATGACCCAGCCAGTTCCAACCAGCTTTGCACGAACAAGGTGTCCCAGGGATGCCATGCTCCATGTGCCCCTGGGACAGGGTCCCTCGGATGGGTTCAAGGCATACGATAGTGCGTACACTGTCCCTGGTGCAGCCTTTGAGTGCGTATGCGACATGGGGCACGGGTCCTGGGTCGGCCAGGATGCACGAGGTGTTCTAAGAGCTAAGACGTGCCGTGCTACACCAAAGGTGCGTCCATGCAATGCCATCCAGGATGTGTGTCATAGCGCGTCGCTTGAGCATGCATGTGCACGTGTAAAATGCGGTCCCTGGCATGGCCTTTGGGCGCGCACGCACGTGAGGCGGTCGCGGTTCAACCAAGATGCACGAGTGTCCTAGGAACTGGGACATGCGGACCTAATAAGACTTTAAAGTTAGGATCAAAGGACGATTTATAGAGTTTAACTATTGAATAGTAGATCCATATCATAGGATCTAGATTGACAATGAAATAGGCAAGGACCCATGGACCCTAAAAGGCAAATCTAGCGATCTAATTTCTAGATAGATTGAAATTGATAAGGACTCCTTGTATCCATTCATATCCAAGAGTTTATAAATGAAACCCAGGGACGGGTTGAGTGATAAAGGATGCGACTCCAGGAGACTTCGAGGTAGGTGCTCTATCGTGACTAGACATTTTAAAAGAGACATGACTGTTTTGAGAATGCATGTTTTAAGTATAAGTTATATGACTTATTTAACATGACTTAATTTTATTCAGCGTGCATATGATAAATACATTATGCATAGACATGCTTTGTAAATAATTGCATAAATTGCATGATTTGTGGTTGATGAGTTTTGAAAAATTGCATGTCCTTGAGGGTTACCAAAAGGCGTTGGAGTACCCAAAAGACGCTGGGTAGGCAGTTGGGAGGGACCCAAAGAGGACAGGTTTTGAAAAAGAGGTTTTTCGCTTGTTTGATCTTATATGATTTGGGCTAATCAGCTCGTGGGTGCTATGCCGAGAGGTCTGGGTTGGTCTCCCAGCCTTTACCACTATTAAGTGGAATGGGTACCACGCCCAAAAAGGGCATGTCCCTACGTCGACTGCATGTGGTAGAGGGGCTACCACTGGTGTCACGGCACTGAATCAATGTGTCATATGCCTTGTGGAGGCTATGATCGAGTGTCATCAGGTACCCGGGGACCACACGGCGCCAAGGTCGTGGGCATAGTGGGCCCTATGGTTTGAGTATTTACTTACATTGCATATGGCATGACATGTAGTGGGCCCTATTCTTTAAGTCGTCAGTATTCCAATTCGATAATGGTTTTTAATCTCGATATTGAACATGAGTGTTCATACATGCACATGTTTTGAAAGAGCATATGATTTTAAACATAGCATGCATTGTAAAACTAGTCATGATAGACTCCTACTGAGTATAGTATATACTCACCCTATCCTTAATATTTTTCAGGAGAGCTCCATTCACGAGTAGAAGACGACTCAGGAAATGTTAGTGCTACGAGCAAGTAAATCAAAAGAGACAATTATACATGTAAGTAAACACTCTACCCTTTGGACATATATTTGTATTTATTTACTGTAATGACTCCAATTTTGTAACATTAAATCCGAGGTTAGCAATGAAAAGTTCACTTTTTGGAAATAAGGGTATTTTGGTCATTTCACTATTCACCTTGACTGAACCCAGAAATTTGGTCTAGAAAAGGGTACCATTAGGTGCGTCTCAGAAAAATGAATCCAACAAGACCAAAATCACCCAAAACGGAGTTAAAATGAGCAAGTTATGGCCCTTTGAAGTTCAGGGGCAAAAATGTAATTTTCACTAAAAAATGGATTTAGCCTGAGAAACACAGGGGCCCATTTTAATATGGGCACCCCTCTTCTTCATCGTCCTAGAGGGTTCTAGAATGGCGGTGTTTGGAGGAGAAATCACCACCATTCTGGAGGTTTCTCCACCGCCATTCAAGGGCGGTGAGAACCCCCTCCAGTACCCTCTTATAGCTCTATAAATAGAGCTCTTGGGCGCCTCTAATGGCAGCCTAAAAGCTTGAAAAAAACCCATTTTGGAGAAGCAACCAAGAGGAGAAACGTGGAGAAAAATCGAGCAATGAGCCAGGTATGCCCAAAATCCCTCCAAACCCGTCTTCCCCTTAGTCCTAGGCTAAGTTTCTCTAGGTTTTTGCATGAAAAATCATGCAAAAAGGGCCCTGGGGAGAGTCACAAAGGAACCAGGGACAATCCTTGGGGCGCACTGGTTCGACAGGGTCGAACCAGGGCGTCCCGAGGATGCCCCGGTCCCCCAACGAATGAAATTGCGTTCTATGTGTTGAGAGAACCAGACGGGTGCGTCTGTGGACACGCCGCAAATGAAAAACTGGGCGGAAGCCAAGGTGCGTCTGCAAACGTGCCCGCTGAGGTGCCTACTGCTAACGCGGGACGCGTTAGTGTCCCAGGCTTCCACCTTGCTTTGTTTGACCCTTTTATGTACACTTAGCACTAAAAAGGCTATAACTTGAGATCTAAGGCTCCGATTGAGGCCCCGCGAAAGGCGTTGTGTCCGTGTCGATGACGCGGACACACCCAAGCTATAAAAATCCCTGATCAAGGCCCAATATAAGGTGGGAATGACCCTTAGACTAGGAAAGTGGCGCGTGGCCACTAGACCTTTGGAAAACTGATGATACCAAGGCCTAATTAGGACCTTAGGACACCTATAGGCATGAGGATGAACCCTTAATGCCTAAGTAATAAGACTAAACACTCTAAAACCTATAAAAGATAGGCCAAACTAACCTTGTTCCCCTAAACCATGTTCAGGAGCGTACGAGGACAAAGGGGATTAGCGCGACCTAGCCAGGTGGGTGCTCTATCGCTACTAGACTTTTAAAAAGAGCCATGATTGCTGAGACTGCATGTTTTAAAGTATAAGTTATAGGATTTGTTTAGCATGACTTATTTTATGACTTGATTAGCTTATAAACAAATTCAGCATGCATATGACAAATACATTATGCATAGACATGTTTTGCAAACAATTGCATGTATCGCATGATTTGTGAGCATTGAGTTCTTGAAAAATTGCATGTCCTTGAGGGTTACCAAAAGACGCTGGAGTGCCCAAAAGATGCTGGGTAGCTGCCAGAGGGCGAGCGGTTGTGAGGGACCCAAAAAGGACAGGTTTTGAAAAAGAGGTTTTCACTTGTTTGATCTGATATGATTTGGGCTGATAAGCTCGTGGGCGTTATGCTGAGATGTTTGGGTTGGCC
Source organism: Warburgia ugandensis (assembly GCA_035236585.1). Taxonomy (NCBI): domain Eukaryota; kingdom Viridiplantae; phylum Streptophyta; class Magnoliopsida; order Canellales; family Canellaceae; genus Warburgia; species Warburgia ugandensis. The sequence continues at coordinate 53,021,659 of CP141133.1, read as the reverse complement.
TCCAGCCTCTACCACTATTAGGTGGATGGGTACCACGCCCAAAAAGGGCAACGTCCCTACGTCGACTGCATGTGGTACAGGGGACTGCCACTAGTGTCACGGCACTGGGTTGACATGTCATATGCCTCGTTGAGGCTCTGATCGAGTGCCCTCAGGTACCCGGGGACCACACGGCGGCGAGGTCGTGGGCATAGTTGGACCCTATGGTTTTGTAGATTTACTTGCACTGCATATGGCATGACATGAGGTTGGTCGACCATACCAGATATCCATGAGTTGGATTCAGTTGAGCATCTTATGCATATCATTATGTTTACGATATATGATACTTTCGACTTGGATTATGCTATTCTTTAAGTTGTCAGTATTTCAATTCGACTGTGGTTTTTAATATCGATATTGAACGTGATTGTTCGAACATGCACATGTTTTTAAGAGCATATGATTTTAAACATAGCATGCATTGCAAAACTAGTAGTGATAAACTCCTACTGAGTATAGTATATACTCACCCAATCCTCAACATTTTTCAGACACAAAGTAAACACTTAAGGATAGAGTACGCCTATGATAGAAGACACCCAGATTAAGTGCAAGTAAGTAAACCCCTACCTTATCTTTCAATGTTACTTGATTGTAGTTACTATCTATAGCTGAGGCTGTGACTAACACTTTCTTAGGAATAATGTTGATTTAAAACTTTGCCATGGCTAGATAATTGGAAAATGTGTTTTGACACTCGGGGTTTTATATAAAAGCTTGTTTTCCAAAACAAAAAGATTTTCATGCATTTCATATTTATAAAACAAGAGATCTCGCCTTTTTATCAAATTTGCATCATATAAAACTCTGGTCGTCACATTTACAGTTGGGCTATGAGCTGTAACTGGATAGACCTAGGAAAAACATTTATGATTTCTGTAGTTTTTCAAAGACTACTTTAGGGATTGTGAAAGGAAATGACACTCGGAGTTTTCAAAATGAGTTTAAAACTAAAGATTTTTCGCTGCATTGCATGGTTTTTATAAAATGGTTTTCAAATAAGGATGCATCCCACCTTAGGAACAAGATCTTGCACTTAAAAATGCATGGGAAAACCTAGTTCGTCACATGCTTCGTTAATTAATTCCATGATGTTATAATTCATTGTTTAAATGCATGTTGGATAGGTGAATTTGTAATTTCAAGTCTCCATTAGTGATAATTTAGAAATTTGTGCATGTTTACATTCTTTGTGTTTAAAATCCTAGATAAATCAACTAAATCAACCTTTTTTTGGCTAAGATAAACAGACTAAATGAGATCCATCAAAATTACATTTTTGTGAGATTCCTTGTTGGATCGACCTCACATGCATGGGAATACTATAATAGATTCGAGCACTTACAAGTTTATTTAAAACAACAATAATTTTAATGAGTAAACAGAATCTCTTTCCATATTTAATAATGAAGCCACCATTTTTATATGTGGCCAAACATATTTAAATGAAAAAAAATTTCTAAAGGAATACCTTTTGATCTCTTTAAAAAATGGTGGGTAGCCCACTGAAATTTTCTTCATTAATCATGGCTCAGTCTTCTCTATCTTGTATGACTACTTTCTATTAGTTAATCCTAACTCAAATGGCTTTCTTAGTGGTTGCTGTAGGATGTTCTTAGATGCGGAATAATCTCAGACACTCTTTCCTCAAATTCCCAAATGAAAACTTGTTGTAGATTTCCTGTTTTTTTGTCTCTCTCCCCCCTCCTTATTTTTATCCACTAATCATACTAATCCTTTAATGAATTTCACTTGAAATTGAGAGAGATGCACCACCTTTGCATTAAAAATTGTGGTAGACATGTAAGTGGTCCCTATTTTGAAGTGTAAAGAGAGAAAGTGAGGGATTTAGGTCTCCTACAAGTCCCAGTGTGAGTGTACATCACATGATGTCTTCCTTTGAAATGTGTTGCTCTTAGGCTTCATTTAAATGCTCCCCAAATATAGTAGAATACATGCAAGCATGTGTAGAAGTTTGGCCACCCTATATTTACATATTTGTACCCTCTTTCTTTTGGAGATAAGGTTCGGCGATGCTTCTAAGGTTTCTAACTATATTGAAAATGATAATGACACCCATTATGCATTGTCAAGTTCTAAACATCATTAAATTTGGTACATTTGAATTTTAATCTTTTAAGGCTTACAATGCCAAAAGTACCGCTTTTTACAATTGTTATCCAATCTTACAAAATGTGAAAATAACCCCAATTAGTAATATTTACGATGAAATAAGGGATAGAACCTACTAAATATAGAGTTATTCTATGCATTAGACCTATACTTATCACTTAACCTCTTGTTCTTTGTTGAAATGGGAAAAGATGATAATAGGTAGGGTTTGAGATGGACCTCGAAATGCATAGTGGAATGGACCAACATCACAAAACTTCATCGCTCTCTTTTCCTCTCCTTTTCCCCAAGTCTTGAACCTCTCCTTTCCTTGGATTCTACATTGAGTCTCCTAGAGGAATGGGTTTTCTCCCTTTCCTTCTTTTTATTTTTATTTTTTATTTTTTTCTTTCAATGGAGAAACCTTCATACATCTAAGAGCCCCTTTAAGGATTTTCCATGAAGAACATGATAAGGAGGAACCCTCCTTATATCCACTCCTTCCAAACTTGTTTCTACATGTTGCTTTCTATCCTCCCTTGTGATAAATTAAAAACTCCTATCTTTTTCTCTTAGCTAATCATCCTTTAGATCTATCCCATTCTTTTCTCTCTTTTCATCTTTTACTCCCACCTTCAAATTAATGTCAACCCTTGCTTGGATGATTAGGAACGCCCACGGTTTCTGTTCTATCTTCCTTGGCCTCTCCCATTCTTGTTCACTGATTGAACATTCGAAACCGCTCCCCTTTACTAATATAGAGGACTTTCCCCAGAGATCAGAGAGATGAATCTAGCTTCATACGAAAGCTATAATGGTCGTAACTTAGAGAAAGACGGATTATAGTTTTCATACTTTCCATTCTTCATTCCCTGCCACTAAATCATGCTTCAACACCAAGGGTAGATGGTTGAAATTACCTTGAAGGCTCTTATCAAGAAAGAGGTTCTTTTGTGGCTCATTTCTTCTCATACATTAGATCAGTGTGCTCTAAGATGGATGTTTAAGATTTGTTGAGATTTTTTTTATGCAAACTAATTCTCTATCCTTATTGTCCCATTAACTGACCACTTTTGACTATAACCTATCATATTTGAATGAAAAACATGTTTTTTTTAAGGAGAACACATTTTGTACTCTTTAAACAATGGTGGGAAGCCCATCCAGATTTTCTCCACCAATCATGGCTCAATTTTGTCTCCCTTCTATGGCTACTATTTTTCAATCCAAACATAAATGGATTTATCATTGTCTCCTTTGGGATGATCTTCAATGTGAAATGATCTCAGAAACTCTTTCTTGAAGTTCTCGAATGAAAACTAACTATAGATTTTCATTTTTTGTCTCTCTCGACCCACCTTATTTTTGTCCACTAATCATACTAATCCTTTCATGTATTTCCCTTGGAATTGATTGAGATGCACAACATTTTCATGAAAATTTTGTAGTGGACATGTAGGTGTCCCCATTTTAAAGTGCAAAAATAGAAAGTGAGGGATTGAAGTCTCCTATGGATCCCAACATGAGTGTACCTCACATGCTTTTTTCCTTTGAAGTGTGTGGCCTTTAAGCTTCACTGAGAAGATTCCCAAATGTGGTAGAATACATGCAAGCATGCATGGAAGTTCTACTACCCAATATTTTGATATTTGTAGCCTCTTTTTTTTTGTGAATAGTTTCTACATTGCTTCTAGGGAATTTGTCTATGCTGAAAATGGTAATGACCCATGTTATGCATTTTCAGCTTCAAAACATCACTATATTTTGTTGGTGCAACCATAATTTTTCTTCGACATTGAATTTTTATCTTTTAGGGTTTAGAATGCAAAAATATGTTTTTTTTAAGTACTACTCCAATCCTACCAAATGTTAAAACAAATCAAATTAGTAATCTTTATGATAAAATAAGTGATAGAACCTACTAAATAGAGACTCATTTCATGTATTAATTCTATACTTATTACTTAACCTCCTCTGCTTTGTCCAAATGGAGAGTGGTGGTAATAGGTAGGGTTTTAGATGGACCTCAAAAAGCATAGTTGAATGGATTGACAACCTAAAACTTCAACTCTCTTTTTCCTCTTCTCTTCTCCAAGTCTAGAACTCTCCTTAGGTTCCACATCGAGGGCCCTAGAGGTATGGGTGTTTCTCTCTCTCTCTCTCTCTCTTCCTTCTAAGAAGAATGCCTCATCATGTTGGGGAGCCCCTTTAAGACTTTACTAGGGAGAGCATGATAAACAAGAACTTTCTTTATCTCCTCTCCCTCAAATCTTGTTCCTCCATGTTTCCTTCTATCCTCACTTCTGATAGCTTGGAATATCCTATCTTTTCCTCTTGGCTAACTATTCTTTAGATCTCTTCTATTCTTTCCTCTATTCTCATATTTTATTCCCACCTTCAAATTAAGGTCAACCCTAGCTCAAATGGTTAGGTGGATGGAGTGGTAGCTAGGGTTTTCATGCTTTCCATTCTTCATTCCCTACCACTGGATCATGCTTTGACACTAAGGTAGATGGTTGAAATTTCTTTGACGTCTATTAAAATAATAGATTTTCTTTTATTGCTCATTTTTTCTCATCCATTGGATCGATATGGCCTAAGATGGATTTCCATTATTTCGTTGAGATTTTCTTATGCAAATTAATTATATTTTCTTATTTCTCATTAATCCACCATTTGTATCTATGAACAATCATATTTAACTAAAAAACACATTTTTTGTCTAAGGAGAACAAATTTTAGTCTCTTTGAAAAATGGCGGTCAACCCATCGAAATTTTACTCACCAATCATGGCTTAGTCTTCTCTTTCTTGCATGGTTGTTTTCTATTGGTCCATTTGAACTCAAATGGCTTCATCATATGTTTCTTTGGGATTATCATGGATGTAGGATGATCTCAGCCACACTTTCGTGAAATTCTTTGAATGAAAACCAATTGTAGTTTGCCCTTTTGATCTCTCTCCTCCCTCCTTTTTTTGTCAACTAATCATGCTAATCCTTTCTTGAATTTCACATGGAATTGAGTGAGATTCACCACCTTTGCATTACAAATTCGTGGTAGACACGTAGGTGGACCCCATTTAGAAATCTAAAAAGTGAAAGTGAGCTACTTAGGTCTCCTATGGGTCCCATCTTGAGTGTACTTCACATGCTTTCTTACATTGAAGTGTGGATCTTATGCTTCACTTACAAGTTCCCCAAATGTGATTGAATACAGGCAAGCAACCATGGACATTCTGTCATCCTATGTTTCAATATTTGTAACCTCTTTTTTTTATGGATAAGGTTCAACGATGCTTCTAGGGTTTTTGACTACGCTGAAAATGATAGCGACACCTATTCTTCATTGTGAACTTACGAACTTCGCCAAAGTTGTTAGGTGCACTTGTTACTTTTCTAGGACTTTGAAATTTTATCTTTTAGTGTTTAGAATGCTAAATACCATTCTTTACAATTGTATTGCAATCCTACAAAATCTGAAATAACCGCAATTAGTAGTCATTATGATAAAATAAGGGATAAAACCTACTAAATATGGAGTTATTCTATGTATTAAGGCTATACATATCACTTGACCTCAAATTCTTTGTCCAAATGCAAGTTCTATTAATAGGTAGGGTTTGATATGGACCTAAAAATGCATAGTTGCATACACTAACAATTGAAAACTTCATCTCTCTCCTCCTCTGCTCTTCCCTAAGTATTGCACCTCTCATTTCCTTAGATTCTATATTGACCCCCTAGAAGAATGGGTGTTTCTCTCTCTCTCTCTCTCTCTCTCTCTCTCTCTCTCTCTCTCTCTCTCTCTCTCTCTCTCTCTCTCTCTCTCTCTCTCTCTTTTTCATTCTATGGAGAATGCCTCATTGCATTGGAAAGCCCCCTTAAGGCTTTCTCATGGAGTGCATGATAAGAAGGAATATTCCTTATATCCTCTCATTCAATTCATGATCCTTCATGTTGCCTTCAATCCTCCATTGTTATAGCTTAAAAAATCCTATCTTTATCCTACATTCGAATTAAATTTAACCTTAGCTTGAATGGTTAGGTTGGATGGAGTCGTAGTTAGGGTTTTCATGCTTTCCACTCTTCATTCCCTACCACTGGATTACATTTCAACCCTAAGTCAGATGGTTGAATATTCCTTGAAGTCTCTTATCAAGAAAGGTGTTCTTTTGTGGCTTATTTCTTCTTATGCATTGGATTTGTATGCCCTAAGATGGATGAATAAGATTTCGTTGAGATTTTATTATGCAAACTCATTCTCTTTTCATATTTTCTCATTAACCCATCAATTTTATCTATGACTAATCTTATTTAAATGAAAACATGTTTTTCCTAAGGAGAGCATGTGTTGGGTCTCTTTGAAAAATGGTGGGCTGCCCACTAAAGTTTTCTACATTGCTCAAGGCTTACTTTTCTCTCTCTTGTATTGCTGCTTTCTATTGGTCAATCCTAATTTAAATGGTTTTCTAAGTGGTTGTTTTGGGATGATCTTAGATCTAGGATGATCTCCGGCAGTCTTTCTTGAAATTCTTGAATGAAATCAAACTTAATATTTCCCATTGTTTGTCTCTCTCCTCTCTCCTTATTTTGGTCCACTAATGATACCAATCCTTTAATGTATTTCCCATGAAATTGAGTCAAATGCACCACTTTTGCATGAAAATCTTGTGGTAGACATGTAGATGGTCCACATTTTGATGTGCAGAGATAGAAAGTGAGGGATTTAGGTCTCCTATGGGTCCCAGCTTGAGTGTACTTCATATGCTTTTTTCTTTTGAAGTGTGTGGCTCTTAAGCTTCACTTAGAAGATCTCTAAATGTGGTAGAATACATGCAAGCGTAAATGGGAGTTCTACCACCTAATATTTTGATATTTGTAGCCTCTCTTTTTTAGTATAAGTTTCTGTAATGATTCTACTACTTTTGACTATGTTAAAAGTGATAATGAAACCTATTCTACATTTTCTGCTTCCAAACTTCATAAATTTCATAAGTGGAACCACAATTTTTCTTTGACATTGAATTTGTATCTTGTAGGTTTAGAGTGCCATAAATACACTTTTTTACAATTGTACTCGAATCCTACCAAATTTAAGAGTAACTCAAATTAATAATCTTAATGATAAAATAAGGGATTGAACCAGCTAAATATAGAGTCATTTAATGTTTTAATTATATACTTATCACTTAACCTCCTGTTCTTTGTGGAAATGGAAAGCAATGATAATAGGTAGGGTTTTAGATGGACCTCAAAATGAATAGTTGAATGGATTAACAATTTAAAAATTCATTTCTATCTTCTTCTCTTATCTTCCCCAAGTCTCGAACCCTCAGATTCCACATTAAGCCCACTAAAGGAATGGGTGTTTCTATATTTTTATTTTTATTTTTTCCTTATATGAACAATGCTTCATCATGTTGCACAGCCCCTTTATGTATTTCCCAAGGAAAGCATGATTTGGAGGAATTTTCTTTATCTCCTCTCCCTCCAATATTGTTCCTCCATGTTGCCTTCTATCCTCGCTTGTGATAGCTTGGATCATCCTACTTTTTTTCCTTAGCTAATCATTCTTTAGATCTCTCCCATTCTTTCCTCTCTTCTCATCTTTGATTCCCTCTTTGAATTAAGGTCAACCCTAGCTTGGACAATTAGGTGGGATGGAGTGGTATTTATGATTTTCATGCTTTCCATTCTTCAATCCCTACCACCAAATCATGCTTTGACACTAGGGTAGATGGTTGAAATTTCCTCAAAGTCTATTAGCAAGAAAGGTGTTCTTTTTTTTATGGCTCACTTTTTCTCATTCATAGGGTCAGTATGCCCTAAGATGGATGTCTACAATTTTATTGAGATTTCCTTATGCAAACTAATTCTCTTTCCTTATTTTCTAATTAATCCACCATTGTTATCTATGAACAATCATATTTAACTAAAAAACTTAATTTTTTGTAAGGATCACATGTTTTAGTCTCTTTGTAAAATCTTAGACAGCCAACCAAAATTTTATTTACCAACCATGCCTTACTCTTCTCTTTCTTGTGTGGTTACTTTCTATTGGTCCATTCTAACTAAAATTGTTTTCTTATAGGTTTCCTTGGGATGATCTTGGATGTAGGATGAGCTTAGCCACACTTTCTTGAAATTCAACAAATGCATACTACCTATACTTTGCCCTTTTTTTATCTCTTTACTCCCTTCTCATTTTTGTCACCAATCATGCTAATCCTTTCATGTATTTCATATAGAATTGAGTGAGATGCACCACCTTTGCATGATAAATATGTTGTAGACATGTAGGTGGACCCAATTCTAAAGTGTAGAGAGAAAAAGTGAGGGATTTAGGTCTCCTATGGGTCCCAACTTGAGTGCACTTCACATGCTTTCTTCCATTGAAGTGTGCAGCTCTTATGCTTCACATATGAGCTCCCGAAATGTGGTAGAATAAATGCAAGCACCATGGAAGTTCTGCCACCTGTGTTTTGATATTTGTACCCTCTTTTTTTCATGCATAAGGTTTAGCAATGTTAATAGGGTTTCTGACTATGAGAATAATGATAATGACACCTGTTCTACAATGTGAACTTATAGACTTTACTAAATTTGTTAGGTGCACCTGCAACTTTTCTCGGACTTTGAATTTTTATCTTTTAGTGTATAGAATCCCAAAAATACCCTTCTTAGCAATTGTAGTCCAATCCTTCAAAATCTAAAAATAACCCCAATTGGTAATCATTATGAAAAAATAAGGGAGATAACCTATTAAATATAGAGTTATTCTATGTATTAATTCTATACTTATCACTTAACCTCCTATTATTTATCCAATTGGAACATGATGATAATAGGTAGGGTTTGAGATGGACCTAAAATTGCAGCTTGCTGGACTAACACCATAGAATGTCATCTCTCTCTTCTCCTTTGCTCTTCCCCAAGTCTCAAATCTCTACTTTCCTTACATTCGACATTGACCCTTAGAGAGATGGGTCTCTCTCTCTCTCTCTCTCTCTCTCTCTCTCTCTCTCTCTCTCTCTCTCTCTCTCTCTCTCTCTCTCTCTCTCTCTCTCTCTATGGAGAATTCCTCATCTCATTGGAGAGCCCCCTTAAGGCTTTCTCCAAGAGAGCATGATATGGTAGAATTTTCCTTATCTCCTCTCCTTCCAATCTTGATCCTTCATATTTCCTTCAATCCTCCCTCATGATAGCTCAAAAGATCCTATCTTTTTCCCACCTTCGAATTAAGATTAACCGTAGCTTGGATGGCTAGGTGGGATGGAGTGGTAGTTAAGGTTTTCATGCTTTCCAATATACATTGCCCAACATTAGATCATGCTTCAACCCTAGGTTAGATGGTTGATGTTGTAGTTTTAATTTAACTCACAAGTGCACTAATCATTTGCAATATAGCAAGCTGGTGAGGCCAATCCCACAAGGAGTTGAACTAATGTGATGCTAGTAGTTCCTACTTTAAACTATCTAACCTAGACAAAATTCATGTGAATTTTTTAACTTAAATTAAGATTGGAAATTAAAACATGAAATTAGAAACTAAGTAAAAATAATAAATGAAAACTAAACAAAAATAAGAATCATGCTTAATGGAAAACTTTCCTAAATTAAAAACTTCAAATTTTATGATTTTCCTAATTAACATCTTTCCTAAAGTTAAGCTTTCCTAAACATAAAATTAACAACTAACCTAATGGAAACATGCTTTAACAAGCTACTTTTCTAATTATGCAAAACTTAAAAAAGTAAGCAACAAAATCAACTATTTTAAGAAGTATGACGAATTTAATTACTTTCCAAATAACTAAGATGCAAAGTAATGGGATCTAACTACAATCAAACTAGAAAAAATAAATGAAAGCAATTAATAACAACAATGAAAAGAAAACCACTTGGTTAACCTACACGTAACCATAGAATGGTATGGACGATTCATTGGATAGGAGTGGATTTTAATCAACTACTTTGGAAACCTAAGCATGCAATCTATTTCTAACATTAACTAAGTTAACTAACACTCTAATTGGGCTCTTGAAAAATCAAGCAAACAAGATTGTATTGTGTTGGAAATTAACTTACACCATTCATGCAAAGAAATTCCACCATTAAGGTAGAAACATTCAATGACTATAACATGTAAAACATTGAATTGATCACTTCTAATGCATTCAAGAGCAAAGTTAATTCACTGCTGGACACAAACATGAATTGAAAATTACACTAATCTCATTGAATCACACCCAAAATGTCATCAATATAACATTCCATATGTGTAACTCAAAGCTGAAAATTAAATGCAACTACAATGATATTCACTTAATCTAAATCACTTCTCAATTATGAGCCAAACTCTTCTTCAATTGTTACAACATTCACTGATGAACAATTATGCCTGAAATCAATGGAGCATCCTATGCAAAACTAAGGAAATAATCAATGGAACTTAAGCAACCAAAGCTGGAAAATCTAGGGGCAGAAATAGAAATAAGATACAATGAAAGCTAAACAACAAAACTAGAATCAAGATGAATTCCCTTAGCTGTCACTCCAAGGGAAAACCATTCTTGAATATTAGTTTAAAAGCAAGGAAAGCTAAATCAAAACAAAGCAAACTAACATGAAAAGAGGAACTTCAAGCAAAGACTAACCAACCTTCAAAGATGAATAAATACACCACGAATCCTAAGTTGAACACTTGAGGAAGAAGCATGAACCTTGGAAGTTTGTAGCGGCACCCTAAAACATTACAAAACATCAAGCAAAAGGAAGGAATTGGGCCGAAATGAAGTGGGCATCTTCTTCCCATGGAGGAGACGTCCTTTTACTATGGTGAAAAGGTTTTAGTTTTAATTGGATTTTGGGCTGGTTTTATAAGATTTTTCCTACCTTTCCTTGGACAACCTAGTACTAAGGTTGGTGGGGATTAAAAAGGGTCAAATCGAAGGGCTAGGATGGGGAAAAAAGGATAAACATAAAATAAGAAAGTGGTTAGGAGGAGGGTTGTCAAAATGAAGGCGAGTAGGTGGGAGATGCCATGATTTTAGTAAGGGGCATCTCCCCCCTTCCAAAAAACATTGAAATATTACTTTTTAGGAAAGTGGGTGGGGAAAGGTTAGTAAAGTGATGGGATGTGTTAGGTGGAGAAATTTTGTTGGTTAAGAAGTTTACTAAGAGGCGGAAGGAGTGATAGTTTTGGAAATTCGTAGTGCTTCTTAAGGGTGAGGTGGAAATTAAGGAAAATGTGGGGAAAAAGTGAGAAAAAATCTAAAAATTGGTTTCTCTTATCTCATTGGTCTACATGTTTTATTATTTAATAGATTTTTCCTTAATTATCTTTAAATATAACTCATGGATAACTCTCTTGAATTTTTCTAATCGTAGCCCTCCATTTAGCTAAGCTTGATGGTTTAAATGGCTAGCATTGAAGGCTTCATTGGCTAAGCTCATGGATGGCTTAGGAAGCTTCCTTGGCTTGTTTTCGTGGTTTCAATCCTTGGCTTGTATGGTTTGGCTTGAATTCCTTTGCTTGCCACCTTCTTTCATGGCTTATATGCCTAAGGTGACTTAAGTGGCTTTCACGCAAAGGTTGTGGGAATGACTTACTTCATGGACCCACTTTGGCCATCTTTAGCTACTTTAATCACATGCATTACTGATCCACAAGATGATCTTGGCCTTGGAGTGATGATTTTAAAGCTTTGACTCAATTTTTTGATCTTGATCTTCAATTTCATCCCAATCAATCTCAGCTATTAGATCACCATCTTACTTCCTACAAAAAATAAAAAATCCTAATTAAATCTAGAAAAACATGATTAATCACACACTTATTTTTGGTTTATCCTCTGAACCTACAAAATAGGAAACTTTTAGATTATTGCATAAAAAATGCATGTGTTATGAATTTTGGTCTGAAACTCTAATTTACCATTATAAATTGTAACACGTGCATACTAATTGGGTGGATTTTATACAAAATTAAATGCTTATCACAACCCCAACTAGAATTTTGCTAGTCCAAAGCAAAACATGTGAAGTACAAAAATAAATACAAGTGCTACTTTCATAGGTATTCATGATTGCATTTAGCACACACAACAAGCCCTTAAACCCCTAAGTTACCCCAAGTAGATGAGTTAGGCCTCATGAGGGTTTATAGTGAATATACCCACAAAATTCACTAAGGTTGAGCTCCATTTTTTATTTTAGAGAATCCTCATTCATTAGCAATCTACTAGTTTTTCTCAACTTAATGGAGAGGATGGACAATTTTACAAATCATACACATACTAAAGATATTTCATTATAATTATTTCTCAGAGTGCATGTGTGTGTATAGCTATTTAAGTTATGAATTTTAACTAGATATGCTTAAATTCCATTGAAAATATGTCTTGACCTCTAATCCTCATAGGTATAGTCTTAGAAATGACATTCTCATATAAGAGTTTAAACATATTTCCCTCATTATGTGACCAAATCCAACAAGCTAATGGTTCACATAATTCTTTAAATGCTAATGAGATAAAGAAAAGTGATCTTTAAGAGTGGATGTTATTACCAAGAATATTAGGGGCAATTTACCTTAATTCCTACATTTTATCTCCTCTTTAAGGTTATGTTTTTATCTAAAATCCACAAGTCTTCAGATAGGACGAAATGTAGGTCTAAAAAGAAAAGTATAAGGATTTTAAAGTTCAAAATTTAGTAGAGGTCTTCAATGAATATCTGTTAGGACAACTTTTCTTTTGGTTATACTTGAAGTGAATATCTCTTTGTATTTTTTATCTTTCTCATTTAATTTTTCTCCTCTTTTTCTGTTTCTAATACTTCTTTCTTTTCACTTTTATTTTTCTTTTGCTTCTTTGGAAGAAAGACGGCTAATTTTCTCACTTCTTTGACTTTTTGTCCTCTTTTGAACTTTATACTAACTCTATTCATTTTGAAAATGAGTAATGGTTATTTATTTTACTAATTTATTTTGGGTCAAGGTGAGCAAGGTTAAGAAGGAAAAGGCTTAATAATAGGCACAAAAGGCTAACTAGCGATATGCAATATACTAGGTAGGCTTTAGGTCTCTGCGCTGAACAAAGATGGCTTATATTACTTTCTAGGTTTCCTAAAGCCTATCAGATTCAATAAATTTTCTAGAAATAAAGTTATTACTCTTATTTAGTCTTGATAGTTAACCAAAACAAGGATAATAAGATCATAATAAATTATGTACACCAAAGAAATTGTGGAATTACTTATAACTCTATGAAAGAAGATAATCTCTAAATTCACTGGGTTATAAGCCTTCATTGGTTTTCCTCACGGGTTGCTAAGACATACCTCTCTATTAATCTTGACTATGTGCTGTGTGTAAATTGTTTCCAAGAATTAACTTTCATAAAATGCTTCAACATATGAATAGTATGCAAAATGAGTCATATACACTTCCATTAAGAGGTGAAAACATTAGAATTACTAAATTTTGAACATCCAGTTCTCACCATAGTAAGGGAACTCTTCTAAAAATGTTTTTTCTTATTTTTTTGGTGAAAAGCTTAAGAAAATTCAAAATTCCTATATGCATCCACACCACCAACCTGAATGAAACATTGTCCTTAATGTTTGAATAAATAGGATCCTATATAGAAAGATGTAGAATATGAAGATTTTAAAAACATCTTGGTTGCATCCTAGGGAGAGCTAAGTTTTATGGCTTCAGAGTGCAATTATGGTAATCTACAAGGATTCTTGATGTGGTAATCTAAGATTGGTCATGATACTGAGGTGCCTCTAATAGTATCTCATCAATCTCAGGATTAGGCATCTTTAGGAAAGGCTTTAACCTCAGACTATAAACTTTTTGGATTTCTCCATCCTTCTCAATCTGAATGGCCTCATGAGGATAGATAGTGCATGCAAGATAAGGTTTGGTTCATCTAGATCTAGGTTTTCCTAGGAATAGATGTAATCTATAGCTATACAACAAGACCTTTTTCCCAAGTGTGATGGATTTCCTTAAGATTTGGTGATCTTGTCAAACCTTCATCCGGTCTTTGTATAATCGTGCAAAGTCATATGCATCTTTCTTCAATTCTTCCAACTCACTGAGTTGGAGTTTCCAATGATTTCTAGTAGAATCAACATCAATGTTAAATATTTTGATTACCCAATATGCCTTGTATTCTAACTCTACTAGCAAGTGGCAAGCTTTCCCATAGACCAGGCGACAGGGTGTCATTCCTGTAGGTGTCTTATATGTTGTACGATAAGCCTACAAAGCATTATTAAGTCTTAGGGACCAGTCTTTCCTACTTAGATTGATTGTCTTTTCCAGAATCTACTTTATCTCCCTATTGGAAGCCTCTACTTGGCCACTAGTATGAGGGTGGTATGGGGTAGCTATTCTATCATTGATGCCATACTTTTTCATTGAATTCTCAAAACTCTTTATTAAAAAATTATTTTCCCCCATAACTTATTATGACTCTAGGATTACCAAATTGTCCAAAAAAAATTTCTTTTAAAAATTTTACCATAACCTTGTGGTCATTGGTTTTGTAAGGTATAGCTTCCAACAACTTGAACATGTAGTCCACTCCCACTAGGATGTAAAGATTTTTAAAAGAATTAGGAAAGGGTCCCATGAAATCTATTCCCCAAGCATCGAATGACTCTACAATAAGTATTGGGTTTAAGGGCATCATACGTCTCCTTCCTGAACTTATTCTTTAGTTTAATTTTCCTTCTTCTAGAACTAAAAATTATGTAATTTTCAATAGTTGAATAGATCTAAACTTTGATTCCATTTTCAATAATTTTTATTATTTCTTTTTAAATTTTTTCAATTAACTTTTATTTAAACTCCTACTTTTTAAGTCGAGCCTGTGAAGGATCAACCTGTACTTGCATAAGCTACACTAGAACAGTTCATGCACTTATAGTAAAATAAATCAATAAGTTTTGGGTGCCGATGCTTAACGCCCACGTTGGAGTTTTAATAAAATATAATTAAAAATCCAAAAACCATAAAATAAATAATTCAAAAAAATAAATAATAATTTTTTTTTAAGAATATTGTTTTTGAATTTTAGGTGCATTTTTCAATTTTCTTAGTGCATAATCACTCTATTTTGTGAATTTGGTCCTCATTTCTATTTTTCTTTTTAAGGAAATTGGAAAGTGGGACTTCATCAAATAAATTGAATTTCCCTGCTTTTCTAGAATAGAAATTTTCCTTTTTATGAATGAATATTATAGTGAGGACCATTGTAACTTGCAGTTTTTATTTTAATTTTAAAATGGTTGTATTAAAACAAGGTAAGTGTGGGATAAGGTGGCCCACACTTGATCTTTATCAGAAACCCCAATGTAAGTTCCCTTACACCTTTTATTTCCTAGATTAAGGCTTGTAGTTAGAATAATTTTGCATTCTTTGGTAGTATAATTGCATATAAGAAGCATCTTTGATAATTGTTGCATTTTTGGGGTTTTGCATTAGTTTATAATTTTTAATTGCATTCTTAGGGTAAGTTTATTGCTTTAAGGTAATTTATATGTTGATCGAACTACCATAGGGTGTGGAAATTAATTAGTAAGGACACCTAACCCCATAAGATCAAGAATGGATTTCATTGCCAGTTCATGGTCCACATAGGATAATCACTAGAAGCGTGCAACCCTGCCTTTCAAATTAACTTAAAATTAATTAGAAGAGACATATAGGACCATCACATGCTCATAAGACCCTCTTAGTAAGATGCGATCTATTGTCACTCCAGTGACTTATGAGCACTATGGTTATAGTGGGTGTCCTAAAATCTAAGTGATTTTTTCACACCTTCTATTAACACCAGTTGAGGTCTAAACACCTCCTCACACGAGGATTGTATTAACTACCTTAGGGTAGAACCTAACTGGTAAGCAGTAGTCAAATCTGAAAGAGACGTGGAGTGCTAGATAAGGCTAATTTGTTTGTGCATCATTCTAGAAGTTAGGTTGTATTATTGTGGTTAGTTTTCCTAACCCCCCTAAAAAAATAAAAAAAGAAAATAAAAAATGAAATAAAATAAAATGAAGAAAAGAAAAGAAAAGAAACTTTTATTGGATGCACTTTTGGAGACGCAAAAAAATTGAAAGGTTAGTCAAGTACAACCAAAAAGTCATACAACCAAATCAGTCTACATGAATGATTGATCAATGATCAAGGGGTAACTCACTCCATGGTTGTTAAGGGCCTCCACTTATCATGAATGAGGACCCACCACCTCTAATAGATGATGAATATCAACCTCCACCAAGGAGGAATCATCCACCAAATAAAGATTGGAGAAGAAATAACAATAGGGAGCGGGACCAACAAAGTGAACATGGCGATGATAATGATGGTTATCAAAACTTTCGTGGCAGAACTTTAAAAGACTATCTTCAGCCTATGTTCACCAACATTCCATCTTGTGTCATTCTTTCGCAGAATGCTGGTGCATTAGAATTAAAAATGAGAGTAATCCAATTACTTCCCAAATTCCATGGTTTAAACAATGAGAGTCCTTATTGGCACCTTAAAGAATTTGATGAGGTGTGAAATACTCAAAGAACACAAAACATTGCTCTAGATATTGTTAGGCTTCAACTTTTTTTCTTCTCTTTAAAGGAAAAAGCTAAAACGTGGTTTAATGCACTACAAGCAAGTTCCATAAGAACTCAGAATAAAATGACTAAGGAATTCTTAAAAAAGTTTTTCCCTATGCATAAAACAAATACACTTCATAGTAAGATAATGAACTTTACCTAGAAGAATAAATAATCTTTCTATCAATGTTGGTAAAGGTTCAAAGATCTATTACTAGCTTGCCCACATCATGGATATGAACCATGGTGCATCATCATCTTCTTTTATGAAGGACTTAATTCTGACATGTGCCAGTTTGTAGAGATAATGTGCAATGGTAACTTTCTGAACAAACAACCAGATGAGGTGGAGTATTTGGAATGGTTAGGTGAAAGTGCATAGACTTGGGCTGACTCAGAAAGAATAGACCACATAGATAGATCCAAGCCCACTACTACCCATGCTAGGGGAGGTATGTATGACATGTCTGAAAAAGATGAAATCAATGCCAAAGTAGCATCCCTAACTAGAAAAGTAGAAGCTATAGAAATGGGAAAGAAAAACTCAAATAAGGAAGAACAAGTGTGTAGCATCTGTGAACGTACCACTCATCTTACTCAAGAATGTCCTACCATTCCAGCATTCCAAGAGGTACTTCATGATTAGGCTAATGCACATAAAGTGTATAAAAGACCTTTCTCCCCATATTCAGAGACTTACAACCCCAACTGGAGAAACAATCCAAATTTTAATTGAAAAAATGGAACTACTGCCAATGTTCCACAACTAGGACCATATCAATCCCAACAAAACCAAGGAATTCTTACCCTACCATACCAAACTCATCAACCTCCTTCTGAACGCTACTTGTCCCCAACCCAAAGGCATGTTGAGGATAATAACAATCAACTCGTTCAAAACCGAGAGAGAAAAATTTCTCAATTAGAAGTCCAATTGAAATAAATCAATTAGTCTATTAATGAAATAAAGAATATGATGAGCCAATGGATGCAAAGTATGGAAAAAGGAAAGTTTCTAACTCAACCTCAAGAAGACCTTAAGGGAGTGCATGTAGTTAGTATTAATGTATCTGATGAATCATCTAACTCTACCATGGAAAAGTCTAAGGCTATCACCATTGTTAAGAGTGGTAAAATCATTGAGAAAAATGAGCCCCAAAAGGCTAAAATGGTGAAAAAATCCACTAAGGTCAAAGAAAATTCTAAACAAAAGGACCTCGCTTCACTTGTTGACCCATGTCTTATGCCTGTTTCATTTCCTCAGAGGTTGCGTCAAGCTCCAAAGTCTGCCTCTAATGACAAGATTTTAAAGATTTTCAAACAAGTCAAGATTAATATACTGATCTTAGACACAATAAAACAAATCCCATTATATGCCAAACTCTTAAAAGACTTATGCACCATAAAAAGGAAACTAAAAGTTCAAAAGAAGATATTTATGACTGAACAAGTAGTTCTATTCTTCAACATCATACACCACCAAAATACAAAGTTCTAGGTTGCCCACTCTTACTTGTATTATTGGCAACCACAAGATTAACCAAGCTTTGCTTGATTTAGGATCTAATGTGAACCTACTACCATACTCAGTATATGAACAATTAGGTATAGGTGAACTGAAACCTACATCTACGACACTCCAGATAGCTAATTGTTCTGTGAAGATACCAAGAGGGGTAGTAGAAGATTTGTTAGTCTAGATAGAAGAATTTTGCTTCCCTGTAGATTTTCTAATTCTGGATACACAACCGATGGTGAATAAGAAGAATGAAATACCAGTGATATTGGGATGACCATTTTTGGTTATATCCAATGCCTTAATTAATTGCAGAAATGGTGTCATGAAATTGTATTTTGGTAATATGACATTAGAGCTAAACATCTTTAACATTTGTAAGCAACCAGGTGAAACCATTGATGACTTGCACAATGTCAACATGATCAATTCTGTTGTGCAAAATCATTTTTAGTCTTCCCTCTTATCAGACAAACTCGAGGCTAGTTTGGCATATTTTCATGAGTTTAATAAGAATGCATTAATAGAGGAAGTTAATGCCCTCCTTAATTCTGTTCCTATCATGGACACAGAAAAATATAGACCTCAATTTGAGAACCTTCCACCAAGGGTATCCACTCCCCTTCCATCATCAATAGAACCTCTTAAGCTTAACTTGAAACCTCTACCATTAGATTTAAAATATAACTATTTAGGAGAAAAAGAAACTTTTTCTATAATAATTTCCTCCCAATTAGAAACATCTCATGAGGAAAAGTTAATAAACACTTTAATAGAACACAAAGGTGATATAGGATGGACCATAGCTAATCTAAACGCCATTAACCCTTTAATCTATATCCATATGATATATTTAGAGGATGAAGCTAAACTATGTCATCAAATGCAAAGAAGGTTAAATCCTAATATGAAAGATGTGGTTAGATAAGAAGTCCTAAAGTTGCTTAATGTGGGAATCATCTACCCCATCAATGAGAGCAAATGGGTAAGTCCTACTCATGTAGTTCCAAAGATGTCTAAAGTGATAGTAATAACTAATGCTAACAATGAATTGATCCCCATTAGAGCTACCACTGGTTGGCGTATGTGTATTGATTATAGAAAGTTGAATGATGTCACTAAGAAGGACCATTTTTCTTTGCCCTTTGTTGATCAAATGTTAGAAAAGGTTGCAGGACTTGAGTGCTATTGTTTCATAGATGGTTATTCAGGATATAACCAAATAGAAATTGCACCCAAGGATTAAGAAGAGACCATATTTAGATGTCCTTTTGGCACTTTTGCTAACAAAAGATTCCATTTGGATTATGTAACACTCCTGCCACATGTCAATGTTGCATGTTGAGTATCTTTAGTAATATGGTAGATAGAATCTTAGAGGTCTTCATGGACAACTTTTCTGTTTTTGATGATTCATTTGAAACATGGCTTGAAATCAAAGAAAAGTCTTAAGTCATTGTAAAGAAAAGAACCTAGTGCTTAATTAGGAAAAATGCCATTTCATGGTTCGTAAGGGAATTGTCCTAGGCCACATAGTGTCATCCAAATGTATAGAAGTATATAGAGCCAAAGTTGACATAATTACCAATTTACCTATCCTAAAATTTGTTAGGGTCATTCACTCTTTTCTAAGTCATGCAAGATTCTGTAGGAGGTTTATTAAAGATTTTAGTGCCATATCCATACCATTATGTCACCTCCTCACAAAGGATACCCCTTTTGATTGGATTGAGGATTGTCAAGAATCTTTAATAAAGCTAAAAGATAAGTTGACCATTGCACCTATCATGCATCCACGTGACTAGAGTTTTCTATTTGAAATCATGTACGATGCTAATGACTATGCTGTAGGAGCTGTACTAGGGCAGAGAAAAGAGAAAAAAGCCACATATCATTTACTATGCTAGTAGGACCCAAAATAGCACTCAAGTAAACTATTCCACTATAGAGAAAAAACTCTTAGTAGTTGTCTTCGCATTAGATAAAATCAAGTCTTACTTGGTTGGATCGAAAATAGTCATATTCATTGACCATTTGGGCCTCAAGTATCTTCTTTCAAAGAAGGATGCTAAGACTAGACTAATTAGATGGATTCTTTTACTCCAAGAGTTTGACATTGAAATAAAAGATAAAAAAGGAGTAGAGAATGTTGTAGCTGACCATTTCTCTCACCTAGTCCTAGCAGATTCTTTAGATGAGTTGTCAATTAAAGACACCTTCCCTGATGAGCGACTTTTTCATGTTTCCCGTCCTCCCTAGTTTGTTGATATTGCAAATTATTTGGTCCAAGGCACGATTACTGAACATTGGAATAAACAAGAAAAGCAAAAAATCTTTTCCGATGTTAAGCACTACTTCTAGGATGATGCATATCTGTTTAAGTACTACCTAGATCAAATCATTAGGAGATGTGTCCTTAAATTAGAACAATATAGTGTTATCTCCTTCTATCACTCAGAAGCATGTGGTAGGAATTTTTTTGCCTAGGAAATAGTTGCAAAGATTTTGCAGAGTGGTTTCTATTGGCCATCATAGTTTAAAGATACACGTGTTCTATAAATCATGTGAACAATGTCAAAAGCTAGGAGGAACAAACCATAGGAATATGGTGCCTCTAAACCCTATCATTATCATAAAAGTTTTTGATTGTTGGGGTATAAATTTCATGGGACCATTCCCACCTTCTTTTGGCTACATTTATATCTTATTGGCTACAGACTATGTTTTAAAATGGATTGAGGCTATCCCATGTAAGCATAATGATCATAAAATAATTCTTAAAAGAAAACGTCTTTTCTAGATTTGGGACCCCTTGAGCCATTATTAGTGAT
This sequence comes from Warburgia ugandensis, assembly GCA_035236585.1. NCBI lineage: Eukaryota > Viridiplantae > Streptophyta > Magnoliopsida > Canellales > Canellaceae > Warburgia > Warburgia ugandensis. Next base: position 53,000,527 of record CP141133.1, on the reverse strand, counting down.
AATGGTACACATTTTTGTAACAAACCATTTGAAGCACTCATGAAAAATATATAATATTACACATAAAGTTGCAGCAGCATACCACACATAAACAAGTGGACAAGTAGAAGTATCTAATAAGGCCATAAAACAAATTCTTCAAAAGACTGTTAATCTAAATCATATAGATTGGTCTCTTAGACTGACCAATGTGCTCTCGGCTTACAAGACTACACATCGAAACCTGAATAGTATGTTTCCATATCGTATTGTATACATTAAGGCTTGCCATTTGCCTATGGAATTGGAACATAGAGCTAATTGGGCAATAAAGACATTTAATTGCAATATGCAGAAAAGCAAGCTCACATAGAAAACTCTAACTTAATGAGTTAGAAGAGATCAAGCAAGAAGCTTCTAAGAGTAATAGGATATATAAAGAATAGATGGAAGTTTTTCATAATAGAAACATAATGAGAACATCTTTTACTCCAAACCAAAAGCTTCTAGTTTACAATTCTAAGCTCTACCTATTTCCAAGGAGGCTTAGATCTCGGTGGACCTATCCATATATAATAAAAGAAGTTTTTCCATATGGGACCATCGAGATTGAGGATACTAGAACTGGTCATTCTTTCATATTGAATGATCAACGTTGAAATCCTTTCCTAGAATATGAGAATCCAAGAGTTGAGTCCACAACTTTGGAAGATCCTGTTTATCATGATTGAGTAGATCTGATCCTTTTGTATTATCATTTGTAGTTTTTCTTTTCGTTGTTTTCTACATCACCCATATTCATTTCAGGTCCTACTTTTTAAACATTGAGGACAATGTTTCTGTCAGGTTGGGGGGTGTAGAGTTCTAGAAAATTCTAGTTTTTGTTAGCTTTTTCACTTAATTTCAAAAAGAAAAAAGGTAAAAAAAAAAAAGAGAGACAATTTTTGAAAAAATTTTAGGTCAATTCCTACATTGTGATGAGAATTGGATTTTTTGAAGTATACACTAGATAACTTTGGATTATTAATGAAAACGAACATGATTAATTCATCATTTTACTCATTTTCTAAAGTATTCCATGAAAGATAAGTCTTAGATCACATCTATACATGTAGTTGTATATATATATATATATTCTAGACTGATAAGTAGTTATAACTTAGAAATCGAGAAGAATTTCAGTGGAGACCTATAACCTAAGTGAGTTTTAGAGCCATTCATTCTTTTTGAGAGGTTATAAATATTCCTAATTTTCTTTAGTGTGCTTAAAGAAAATTTGACCCCTCAAATTATTAAATTTGGCTAATTACATGAGTTATTGGAATATTACCTTTAAAAGTCTAAAAGTTTATTAAATATGATAGATTATAGGAAACTTAGAAAATGGTTTAGGCCATCCTTGTTGTTAACCTAAAGACATAAAGCCTATCCAAAAGTATTTTTACCATTAGATAGTCAATTTGAGCCTTTTATACAAGCCTTTCCTTTTCTCACCCAAGTTACCTTTACCCATCATAAACCATATAAATTATCCATTACCCATTTTGTTTAAAAAGAAGAAGAGATGAATGAAGAAATACTTTTTAGTTGCAATGAAAGTAGAAAAGGGAATGCCAAAAAAAGAAATGTTCTTCAAAAGTGATTCAAAAGTACTAAAGTATGAAGAAAAAATGATGAAGAAGTTGGAGAAAAGAAGAAGAAGAAGAAAATTGTTTAAAGAATGCAACGAAAAGTGGAAAAAGAAATATTCACTTCAATAAAGTAAAGAAAGAATTGCCAACTTTAATAGAAGACATGCACTTATTTTGAAGAAACTTTGCATCCTTTATACCCTTTCTTTGGTACCCCATCCTGAGCCTACATTTTGTCCCAGTTAAAGACCTATTGACTTTAGGAGAAATATAGTCTTAATGAGGAAATGAATGGATAGGATTTAAAGAGTAGTATTTCTAAATATTCAAAGATAGTAGCACCCATTCTAAAGGAATCAAAAATAAAATTCCTTAGTAACTCCCATTCTTCATGAGTATATGTGACATAAATTTGCTTTTATTGACTGGACTTACATATTTAAAAGAGTGATATGAGTTGAACCATTAATTTGAGAGATTTTATTTTTGAGTGTATGTCATTAGAGAGGATAGAGGTCAAAATATTATTTTAGATGGAGTTTAAAAGTTAACAATCCACTTAAAGATAAAGATTACTCTATGTGTAGACTATACACTCACACACTCACTCTGAGATCTAAGCTTAGTTAAAATATTTTTAGCATATAGGTAGGGTTTTGTATTCTTCAATCATTTTTATTAGCATGCTAGTGTTGCTGATTTATTGAAGATAATTCTGTGAGGAAAAAGTGGAGTGATTTGAAAATAATTTTTTGAATTTGGTTTTTCGCATGTTTTGCTCAGGACTGGCAAAATGTTGGTTGGAGGGTGTGTTAAGTGTCAAATTTTGGTCAAACTACCCTTAATTTAGCATTCAATTATATCATCCAACCGATATAATTTGTAAATTTTAGCTTAATTTTGATTTTTGATCCAATTAATCCTCTAAATATTAATTTGTAAAATTTAATAGTCAGATGATCATCAGAGCTAATCAAAGGTATAATGTATGGTTTAGATGAATTTAACTTGGTCTTTTGTTTTATAGATCAACTAAAAGAGGCTTGGACGGCTTAGATTGATATTCAATGGTGCAGATCACTCATCAAGATTTAATGGTGCAAATGCAATGATTTCTTACAGGAAACTTTGTTTTAAAGGAAAATCTAGAGAAAATTTGGAAAGCCCCAGTAGTTAGAAGTCTCCAACGAGGAAAGCAAGCTAGAAGGAAAGTGAAAAAAGGGAAATCAAAAGGTTGTGAGCTTTGAAGAGAGGAAACCAGTAGCTACCACCTCCTTCCCTTTTTGGCTAAGTTGAAAAGAGGAAACTACACCCCCTTGTATTAATCATCTTCTCCTCTTTCCACTTTCTCTCTCTGATTGACATTAGAGATGAAACTGTTCCCCACCCCCATTCTCTTCTTCTCCTCTCCCCCTCCCTCTTTCTCTCTATCCCCTCTTCTCTCCCACATTCTTCTCCCTTGGCTGAACCATAGGAAGCAATAACAGCCCCCTCCCTTCTTCCCTCTCCTCTCCTTCTCTCTCTCCACCTCCCTCTTTCTCTCCTACTACACCCCTTCTCTCTCATTTTCTCCCTTTCCCCATCACTCTTTGTCCCTCTGTTTCTCCCCATCTCTTTGTTAGCACGGTAGAACCGCCCAGCCCTCTTTACCTATTCCTTCCCTTTTCCTCAATCCCTTTGTCGCTCATCATCCAAGCACCATCACCTCTGCCCCTCTGTCTCTCACTACACATCTCCCACTTTTCACCTAATCCCCTCTCCTTTGGTAAATTCCCAGATAGCTTTGTCCAACACCAACAGTAGACTGCATCAGCATTGTCTGCCCCCACCATCCTCACTATCCACTACATTGGCATCGTTGGCTCAACATTGGTAAAAGATTGCACTGACATCATTTGCATTCATCATTCTCATTGTCCATTGCACTAACGTCGTCAGCCTAGTCCCGCACTACCCAGAACCAATCCTTGCTTCACCCCTTCATTATCTTAGATCACCCATTATCTTCATTAGCCAGCTATTAGGCATGGCCCCGTTCTCTGCTCCTCGCTCTTCTCTCTCTCCGCTACGCCTCCCAGTATTCAACCCAGCATCGTCTCTCTACTTCTCCAACACCGACTCCCCTCTGTTCACTGACAGCTCCTTCTTAGCCCCGCTTCATCTCGTCCCTGCTTCTCTCTAGTCCATGACTCCCTTGATTGCTCACTGACAGCTCAGAGGGGGAAACCTGAAATGGTTTCCTCTTTCCTCCACCTTCCTTCTTCTCCCTGCTCCCTTCTCCTCCATTTTCCTATCCTTCCTTCCACTGAGTTTCCTATTTTTTTCATTTGATTCTAATTTTTCTCCTCAAATTTCAATTATGCCCTTTTCCATTTATTTAAATTTCCATCTGTGCCATAATATTAATTCCTTTTGTGTCCCTACTTCTATTCTAAGTTTATCCTATCCGTGATCTATTATCTAGGAACTACACAATCTAAACTAATTTAATTAAGGCTTAACCTAATCAATGGGTTAGCCTTAACAATCAAGATCTCCTTATTTCTCCTCTATTTCACATAAGATCTTTCTTTTTTTTTCTTTAATAAAGTTTTTTATTTCATTCTTAGGACATCCCTTAGCTTATTAAATGGTTCTGATCTTTAATCAGAACTCCAAAAATCAATCTAAGACATCCAAAACCCAAAATCACCATTTAGTCCAAATCTTTAAGATTATTGGGAATCTACCTAATCCAACCATACCATCTTTCATCAAGGATATGCTGAAGATATTGGTGAAGGTTGATTGACTCCAAGATAACCAAATTTGAAGAAATTGACAATGATTAAGCTAGGGAAGTAGAATTTTCTTGTTATTTAGTTTTATTTTCTTTCTTCTTGATCTAGAAATTCTATAATTTTTAGCAGTTGAATAGATCTAAACTTTGATTCCATTTCTAGTAATTTTTGTTATTTATTTTTAATTTTTGTCAATTAAATTTTATTTAAACTCCTACTTTTTAGGTCAAGTCCCTTTAGAATCGACCTATACTTGCATAAGCTACACTACAATAGCCCGTTCACTTGTAACAAAACAAATCAACACTAAGACAAAATAAGCAGCTTCTTTCTCTCCTTGGTATAAATAAGTAGCTTCTTTCTCTCCTTGGTATCTCAACATCCCTAAGGTTTCCTTCTCATTTTAATAACCTCGTTATACACAAATAGCTCTCTTAGGCAGCTGCTTGATGAATATGTGTTAAGCACCTCTCCACCTCATTACCTTTTCTTCCCTTTTTCTTATGATGTCATCATGTTAGCCCAACTTCCTTTTTCTTTTTCTCTTGGATTTGTGTTCAACTCCAAGTTGGTAAGTGGAGAATAGCAATTTAACACATGGAGCTCTCCCTTTTGTTGTTTAAAGTGATGGGGAAGATAGAATGTGGAAGTTTCCTATTGGAATCTCCCTTCCATCCTCATCTTTCTTCTCCTCTATCCCTTATCGCTTCTTCTTATCACATCTAAGAAGCTTCCCTTGAAAGAATCTTGGAACATTTCTTTTTGAAGTCCACTGGAGTGTAACCTAAGATAGATGGTTGAGATCCAGCGTGAAGCTTGGCTTGGATGGTGAGATGGGATGGTATGATAGCTATGTTTTTTATGTTTTCCATTCTTCATTCCCCACCATTAGATCATGTTTCAGTACTGAGATGGATGGTTGAGATTTCCTTGAAGACTCCTATCCAAAAAGGCATTGTATTATGTCTCATTCCTTCTCAACTGTCAGATCAGTATGCCTTAAGATGGATGTTTAGGATTCTATAGAGATTTTAGCCAAACTAATTTATACTTTAGGTTTTCCTTATCCCTCATTTTTTACCTCCAACCAAAGAGATTACAGTAAAAGAACATTTTGCACCTTAGGAAAACACATTTTCTCCTCCAAAAATGGAGTACAACCCGCCAAAATTTTCTCCACCAATTAAGGCACAATGTTCTTTCTCATGCATGACATCATCCCATTGTCATTCCTAACTGAAATAGCTTCTCATTGGGTGATTTAAGATGATCTAAGATATGGAATGATCACACCCACTCTTTCTTGAAATTCTTGACTAAAAACTAATAGTGGATTTCCCCTTTTTTGTCTCTTTCCTCTCTCATTTTTTTGCTCCAATCATACTAATCCATTCACATAGTCCATGTGAATTTAAGTGGGGAAAATCACCTTCGCATGAAAAATTTATGGTACACATGTAGGTGGTCCCCATATTGAAGTGGAGAGAGAGAAAGTCAGGGTTTTAGTCTTCGACAGGCCCCACCTTGAGTGTACTTCACATCATGTTTACTTTGACATGTGTGGCCATCAAGTTCCACTTAGAAGCTACCCAGAGGTGGTGGACTATATGCATGCATGTAAGAAATTTCTATCATCCAATGTTTTGATATTTACAACCTCTTTTTCACATATAAGGTTTGATAATGCTTCTAAGGTTTCTAATTGTGTTGAAAATGTTAACAACAATCATTTTGCATTTTTAATTTTTTAACTTCATTAATTTGGCAAGTAGGCCTATATTGATGCTCAGACTCTAGATTATTTATCTTTTAGGGTTTGAAATGCCAAAATATTCTTTTTTACAATTGTTACTTGATCTTGCAAAATGTGGAAATAGCAATAATCAGTGATCTTTATGATAAAATAAGGGCTAAAAATTGCTAAATGTTGAGGTATTCTATGTAATAATTCTATATCTATCAAGTACCCTTAGACTTAGATTTTTCTAGTCCTCAAGCAAAACTACTAAATAGAAATAAGAAATTTAAAAATTTCAAACCACTTTTGTAGGTGTTGTTGTTTGCATTTACCATATGCCAAAAGTCTTTAAATCCCTTGGTTTTCCTTAGTGGATGATTTGTAGTCTTATAAGGGTTTCCAATGATAGCCATAAAAAAATTTCAAAACTTTTATGAAAGTCCTTTATTTATCTAAGAGATTTTTTTTTATTTTTTATTTTACTTAGCCTTTATTAATATCCAACTTGAACCTGCTAATAAAGATGAACAAAAAGGTTCTAAATCCTAACCCTATGCTAAATATAGCTAATATATGCATAATTATCAATTTCTAAGTCAAATACAACCTAAATTACCATCCAAATATATGCTTTAACTTTGAATCTCATAGGATATATTTTTCAATTAGAAGGGTGTGAATCTCTCTTTAATATGTAAGTAGAACATTGTTCATCAAATTTAGAAAATCTCACATATTTCATACAAAAGAATGATATCTTAGAGAAAGAATGATAGTGGTCACATTGAAAGGATATCAACTACAAAGAATGTTATACTCTACTAATTTTCCTATTTGTTTATAATTATATCCAAGACATACTACTCGTAAGATCAATTAGGACTTCCACTAGCTTGAAATGAAGGCTTAGGTAAGGATTATCAAAGTAACAGGTATAAAGATATACAAAGATGTTTTGGAAGATATGTAAAGGTCCTCTGTATGTGTATTTACAACTTTCCTTCCATTTCACAAGAGAGAACATTTCCTTTGCATTGGCTATCATTTTTAACTTGACTTTTGAATAAAGCCTTTTTTTTAATTTTTCTCTTTTTAGCATTTTTAGCATTTTTAATTTTTCTCTTGAATTATACTATTCATACTTTTTCTCGAGATGTTCTTCATTATTCTCTACATATTTCCAAAACAAATGGATGATGCGTATATTATAGATTACATTATAGGTACTGATAGTTTGGCTAACATAGAAAATTCTTATTTTTTTAAAGCTCAAGCGGCTAACTATGTGAAATTAACATAGGGAAGGCCAAAGATGTTGAGTTTATCAAGGATGGCTTTTATAATTTCCTGGGTTTCATATAAATTAAGGATGACTATAAACTTAAGACACATATGGTATAGTCTTTCAGATGTTTTCTTAGTAGTTGACCAAGCAAGAATAATGAGACTGACTAGGAAATTATGTCCACTAAAGAAAATTTTTAATATATATATAATAATTAAAAGAGGAAGAATAACTCTAAAGCTCACTTGGTTATATGTCTCCACTTATCTTGTTAAGGATCTCTAAGTTATATTTACTTTTCAACATAAACTATATACATATAGCTGTCTTGTGTAATTAATATTTTGAGTTTTATTTTCAATGGAAAAATTTAGAAAAAGAATAAAATTATGAATTAATTGTATACAAATCCATTAATAAGATGAAGTTCAAAGGATAACTGAATATTTAAAAATTTTGAATTCTCATCCTAGTAAAGGAAAATTTTAGTTTTCTCAAAAGATTTATTAAAATGACTCTAAAAACCTAAATGAACATGTAAAAAATTTAAAATTCCCTACCCCAAACTTAAATTAAACATTGTCATCAATGTTTAGAACTACATTCCATAAACAAAGAAAATAATAAACTTGAAAGAAAAGGGTGAGAAGAGTTGTACCTACACTTTCAGCTTAGTGATATGATCTGTTGATGTGGTCTATATGAAACATTAATATACAATGAATGCTTACACAAATGGAAAGCATATGATCCTAAAACTACACTAACTAACTAATCTACTCTACTCTAGTTCAAAACCTAACTAGCTAATCTAATCTATCATAATCCTAACTCTAGTAGTTAAACGGTAGAGTTTCTCACTCTATTTAAGAATGTCATGGTAGTCAATATACATTTTTCACTTAGAAACGTATGGTGATGATACGATAAGGACATGAAAGACCACTGTGACTCTTAATTTCTTGGGACCAACTTTGGATGAATGGTCTCAATGGTTCCCAAAATGAGGAATAATAGTCCCCATATCAAACAGTATATCAAATTCCATCTCACTTCATTGCATTTTCTTAGATATTAGGGTTAAGTAGGCTTTGCATGTCCCATAAGACATATTCATGTTCCTTTCGATGTAAGGAAATGTTGGGGCTTAAACCCTTAGTAACTACTAGTGTGCACCTTATAGTTAGTTGATGTTGGGTTAGAACATCATTTGACTCTCCTCCTTTTCTATAGTCAAAGGTAAATTTTCAAATAAACCTAAACTCTCATGCGGTGAACTATATGGTAGAGGTTCTAGGTCCTAATTAGGTGCTTCTTCACTATATGGCTCAAATTAAATCTTATGAATAGTACAATGTCCTACTCAAGCTTGCCATTAAGAAGTTTCCATTAATGATGCAATATCTAATAAGTCATTCACATCATCAATGGAGGTCTCTATATTAAAATTAAAATGAGCAAGACATGTCTCAAGTGGGTCTTTGCTAGAGAATGGTAGTGATGGTGTATTAACTAGACTTTATATATCATAAGGTTCTTTAGAGTCTGACATTATTTCTATCAGTATTTGAGTATTGTCAGGCTTCTAATTATCCTCAACTTAAGCAATTTGCTTTTTTTATTCTAAAAATGTTGTAGTTATATGATCCACTTGTAACTCCAACTATGCAATAGATTGTGAGTGGACCTCCGTAATTTATTTTACATCATTCTAAAATTCTAACATCCTTTGCATAAATAAACTAAGAATCTCTTCTAAATTTTGTTCCTTCTGTTGTGAAGGAAGCTTTTATTATGGCTCAAGTTGCTTTAGAGCTAAATCATGAGGGAAAGGTTGATTGCCCTAAGACCATGAGAAATTGGGATGCCTAGCCCATCCAACATGGTAAATGCACTCATTACATTCTTCTATTTTCTTTGGAGGAGTGGCTTTAAGTTTACGTCTACCCTATGTAGCCCCTCCAGTCTTTTAGACTTGTCCTACTACTTAGCAGTTAGATCCTACCTTGATCAACTACTTCATGCCCTCTTTAGTCATCCATAGATGATATGAGTCATCAAATATATTTGCAAAGCTAGTCATTTAAATATCAACTTAGATGATAGTGTAGGGACCACTAGTGTGGCAATAGGTTGCCTTCTTCCAAAAGGGTCATATGAGCTCGTAAGCTACTAAAGTATCTTCTTTATTGATTTTAATTTAATTGATGAGGTTAGGATTGCACATAAGGTGATGGTTAGCCTAGGTGGGCCAATGCATGGTGATTATATACACCCTTGCTCTTATAGGGGTAATTTTCCTTAGTAATTCATTTACACATTCCCACACAATTCAATCAACATATATTCACCTTCAAGTACTAAGCGTGTCCTATTATGCAAGGAAAGTGGTAAATCTAATGCAACTACCCAAATTTAACATCACAAGGGTCCGAGCCTCAACAAATGGGATACTATAACCATGATAGTCTATGTCTGTGGTTGTAGCCAAGCTTATGCTATCCCTTATTAAGGGGTCCAACTAATGTAAAGTCCTAATCAATATCCACCATTTGATTTATGAGTGCACGATATATGATATTAACTACCAACCACAATGCATAACTAATTATCATGTATGTGCCACCTCCTTTTCCAAGTTAGCATGGCCCAGTCTTGACCTATATTACAACCCCTTTAAATTGAATAAATTGTGATTAAATAAAATACATTCAGATCCTAACTAAATTCACTCAAAATAAAAAATTTATAAACTGCACTAACTTCCTTCAATTTCTGCTCCAAATTCTTGCAAAAACAAATATAAAAATGAGACCCAAAAATTCACTAGAATAACAAAAATGTAAAATGCAACTAAAATGAATGCAACCCTAAAACCTAGATTAGAAAAGCAATTAGCCTATATTTTAACTTAAAATATTTTGTGAGTCCCTAACAGTGATGCCAAAAATGATTGTTTTAATTTTATACCACAAGTGCACAATTGTATTTCAACATAGATTGTGCAAGTGTAGGTTGATTCACATAAACTCTACTAATAAACAGACTTAATTAAAGTCTCTTTTAATCAATTTAACCTAGCCAAATGATTTATTAACTAATTAATTAATCTTTAAAATGCTATAAATAATAAAAGCACAAATTCTCTAAAAAGTAAATTTATGCCTAGTTTAAAAATCCAATCTATTAAAATTCAGTATCCCTAGGATTATTATCTAGATGTTTACCCACCCATGTTATTAGAATTTCAATAACTCCATAAACATGGAAAATATGTCTTTTAAGGCTCTCTTTCTTATGAATTTCTTAGTATTAATCTTATAGCAAAGTAATGCAATTATTCAAAGCATATCTTATCTTCTGAGTCCACAAGCTACCGAAGATTCTTATGTATTACTCTTTTTTACCATACATGGTGTCCCTCTTCACGAGCAATCACTAAGCATGTAACAAGAGTGCTAAAAATAAATAATAATCTTTGTACAATTTTTAACCTAGAATCATTTAATCTTAGAAATACTTATTCTAACATCTTTTTATTCTATCTAGGTGAACTAATTAATAAAAAAAAAATCATAAAACTACTTTCAACAATTAATAAAAGCAAGGTAAACATAAGCATGCAAGAGAACAAGAACACATTAATAAGAAAAAGGAAACTTGAATCTATTCAATGGAATGAAGGATTACATGAGATTAGCATATTAAATTAAATAAATAAGATATTACATGAGATCAACACATTAAATTAAATAAATAAGAGCAACTAATCTAAGCCTATGAGTTAGAACAAGATCATCATTGCTCCAAGTTGTGTCACTCAACAACAAAGTTCCTCACAAAGTTATCTACCCTATACACTACCACTGAATCATTCATGTTATCCACTTATGTTGTAGCTTTGTTGTGTCACTTAATAAAGGTTAGTGATCATCCACTACTCAAGCCACAAGCCTAGGTAAGGATAACAACTCACCAATTAATCACCATCATGTATTTCACATATCACTCTTCTCTCCCTTCTAACACACACACACACAACACTCCTTTTCCTTGCATGCTTAGGTGGCTATTTGAATTAGACAAGCCAAGTAGCTGCCTCATCTTCTTTGCTTAAAACATCTTTAAGCAACACTCTTTTCTTCCTTTCTTATTTCCACTCTCTATCATGCACACAATGAACCCTTTGATGTCATTTGAAGTAACTCTCTCCGTTGTTAAGAGAGAGGTGCTTGATGAAGACAAGACACCCTCTCCAACCAACCTTTCATGCACATACTCATTAAGTCTCACATTCCACCTTGGATTACATGCGTCACAGAAATCTCTTCTTCTTGTTTTCATAGCCAGCTGCTAGATGAAGGCAAGATCAAGCAGCTATTTGTAAAAGACAAAGTGTCACTCGATGGATACCCATGTCCCTATCCCACCAGTCTTCTCATGAACCACCCAAAGCTCTCCACGCATACGTCCCATTCTATCCATGGTGTGTTTTCTTCACAACCTTCCCTTTGAGAAACTGCTTGTAAAAGATAAAACAAGTAGCTTCTTTCATTCAATATATTAATATCCCTACGCCTTCTTCCTCCTTTTTAATAATTAAATTGTATAAAAGCAGCTCTCTTGGGCTACTACTTGATGAAGATGAGCTAAGCACCTCTCCACCTCCTTACCTATTTTTTCTTTTTTCTTATGATGTCATAATGTAAGCCCTACTTCCTTCCTTCTTTTCTCTTGGATTTGTGTTGAACTCTGATGTGGGTAGTGGAGAATGGGGATTTCATGCATGCAGCTCTCCCTTTTATTGTTTCTAGTGATGGGGAAGAAAGAAGGTGGAAGTTTTCCATTGGAAACTCCCTTCCATCCTCATCTTTCTTCTCCCCTTTCTCTTATCCTTTCTCCTTATCACATCTAGGAAGCTTCCTTCGAAAAAATCATGTAGCATTTCTTTTGAAGTGCATTGGAGTGTAGCTTAGGATGGACGGTTGCGATCAAGTGTAACGCTTCGCTTGGATGGTATGACAACCATGATTTTCATATTTGCTCTTCTTCATTCCATGCCATTGGATCATGTTTCAAACCTAGGAAGGATGGTTGTGATATCTTTGAAGTCTTCTATCCAAAAGGCATTGTCTTATATCTCTCCTTCTCATCCTTCGAATTTGTGTGTCTTAAAAAGGATGGCTAGGATTTTGTAGACATTTTCTTATCCAAATTGATCCTCTCCTTTATTTTCTCCTTAGAAAACCATCTTTTTATCTCCCACCAGTGGAATTAAAGGAAAAACATGTTTTGTACTTAAGGTGAACATGTTTTTTCCTAAAAAAATGGTGGACAACCCACCAAAATTTTCTCTAACAATCATGGGTCATTCTTCTCACTCAACCACTCTTTCTTGAAATTCTTAAATGAAAACTAACATGGGATTTCACCTTTTTTGTCTCTCTCGCTTCCATATTCTCCACCATTCATAATCATCCCTTCATGTATTTAATGTAGATTTAAGTGAGATGCACAACCTTTGTATAAAAATTTCATGATACACATGTCGATGGTTCCCATTCTGAAGTGCAGAGGGAGAAAGTTAGGGTTTTAGTCTCCAGCAGGCTCCATCTTGAGTGTATTTCACATGCATGTTTCCTTTGATGTGTGTGGCTCTTAAGCCTTACTTAGAAGCTCCTCAAAGGTGGTGGAATAGTGCATGCATGCAAGACACTTCTATCAGCTAATATTTTGATATTTGTAGCCTCTTTTATGTAGATAAGGGTGAACGATGCTTTTAGAGTTTCTAATTATGTTGAAAATGATAACAACACCCATTCTACATTCTAAATATTAAAACTTCATTAATTTGATATGTGGGCACATACTAATGCCTAAAATTTGGATTATCCATCTTTTAGGGTTTGGAGTGCCAAAAATAAACCTTTTCACAATTGTACCCTCATGTTGGAAATTGTGAAACTAATCTTAATAGTAATCTTAATGATAAACCAGGGGCTAAAACCTACTAAATATAGAGATATTCTTTAAAATAATGCTATACCTATCTAAACCCTATCTCATAGATATAGCCTTTCTTTTTCGGTTTCTAAATTTATTTCCATTGTTGTGAATTGTCAACAAGAAGTTCAAAGAAATTCTAGGTTTCCACATTGCTTTTACTCTTGAAAGACCCTCAACTAGTGGCATCTATCATACATCATTTTTGTGGTGTAAACCTTCACAGAAATATTGAACCTACTACCACTTTGTGAAACCTTGGTGAGGACATTTCATAAGCAAGTCATTCCTAGAATTTATAGAAATGATCTTCCTATTTTTATTAGAAATTTATAATTTTAAACTTGAGGGCATTGGTTTTATGGATTAAGAAAAACTTATTTAGGAATTTCCTAGATAGTTGATACCATGTGGTGATGGACCCTACTTGTAAAGAGTTAAGCCATGCCCTCCTTAATAGAAAATGGGAATTGCCTCAACCTAATCAAGTTATTTGAGAAATTACAGTATTTGAAGGTAGAATAGATTTCAATGAATTCCTTAGAGTGGTGGTATGGGTCCTTATCTAACCCATAGAAATTTGGTAGGAGTTGAATAACTCCTAGTTTGAACTCAAAATAGTCTGCATTAGTTGTAGGAAAAGCTAAATAAGACGGTGAGTTAAATTGAATAGGTGTAGACTAATCTTTCAACAGTTTCACTTCTACAAATTCATGAACCATTTCTACTGCAAGGATCTCTTAATCTTTTGGAGTCCTTTGGCCTTGCTAGATAAATCATTCAATCTTTGTATCTAAGGGCACTAGATCATGATTAAGTTATCAATGGCCACACATACACCAATGGATAGTGTAGATTAACCTTAAGCAATAATTTGAAAGGATTTTTATCTTGAATTTCTTTAAATGAGAGGCTTTTTTATTATTTCTAATCCAGGTGGCTCCTTCTGCCTTTTAGATTAATCCTCCTACTTGTCTATTTGATCTTGACCTAATCAACCACTTCACACCCTCCTCATTCAGTTGTAGGTGGTTTGATTCATAGAATATGCTGGTGGAGATTTAAATACCAGCACAATTAGTTAGATAAGAGCCACTAGGATGACAATAGGATGCTTCCTTCCAAGCAAATCCCTTGTGCTTGAAAAGTTGCAAAGGTCTCTTCTCTGTTGATTTTAAATTAAAAACTAAAAGGCTAAGGTACATGAGGTGCTATTTAATCAAGGTGGACCAAGGTGTGCGGACTAAATCCACCCTTGATTTTATGGGGGTGAGTAACCTTGATAACATTTTAAACAATCCCACACAGTTTGTTCAACATATAAAATACCTTAAACCAATTAAATGTACCCTAACTATGCAATAAAAATGGCAAACTAATGAAAACCCTAGAATGCAACAATTAAGGAAATGCTTTTTACATGCTCTACACTACCATTCAAATGCAAATAAATTATCAATGCAACTAATCTAACAATTGGAAAGAAATAGAAAAGTCTCACAATTGGGTACTGCATTTAGATTTCTCATACAAGGGTGGGTCCATGTAGAGGCCATCCTAATCATGATGAGGAGATCGCCTTGAACGAGAAGTTTAAATCCAAATTCGTGTAAAAGATATACAATTTAGTCCTTGCTACAATATACTTAAATAATAAATTAATTGGAAACTATCCTAAAATCATCCTCCAAAGATTTATTCACATCCAACTTCCTACATAAAAGGAAATGAAAGTATCAAATTAATATGAATAAGGAACATATGCAAATGTGACTTCATGCAACCCTAAATCTAAGATTAGTGGTAAAGCATTGTAGCTGAAATTTAATTAAAACTTTGTTCCATGTCCAAAGAAATGGTGTCAAAAACTTGATGTATCTTAATAATTACCACAAGTACATGATTCTATTGGATTATATAAAAGAAAAATGGTGCCAAAAACATGATATGTCTTAATAATTATTGTAAGTACATGTGTTTATTAGAGTATACAAAAGGCAAATGCATGCCAATCCCACAATGACTCTTTGATAAAATGAGTTAATTAGAATTTATGTTATCTTATTTTAACCTAGCTAAGCATTCAAATGAAGGACAATTTCTAACTAAAAGTAATGATAAAGAAAGTAAGAAAGTAAACACAAAGGAAAGAAACAAGTAACTACCTAATAAGGAAACAATTAATCTAAGAAGTAACCATTAAGCCAAGCAACTAGAAAGGAAATCCTAATTAAGAAAGAAAGCAATTTTGGAAACTAAGAAACTATCTAAATAAAGAAGCAAGTAAAATAAGGAAACATTATAAATCTACAACTAACTAAGAATTAAAGTAACGAACAAAGAAGCTAAAAATAGAAAATGATCAATTTCATTAACAAAAAAGTAACAAAGGGAAAGCAAACAAAGGTTCGTCAAATCTAAGCTTGAATTTTACTATAGCACCCTCATGTTGTGTCACGCAATAAGAGCTTGTACACCTTTTCAACCCAAAAAACACTAAAGTACAACCAAGCTTTTCTCATCTCCTAACACAACACAACCTAGAACAAATCCAATCCAATGATCCTTATGAATGAAGTATTAGTGCAACCAAGAAAAGAGAAGCCTAACACCTTTCCTAAGCATTCACCACCCTAGGAAAGAAAGAAAATGATAGAAATGGAAGTAGAAAAAAGATATGTCATTTTTCTTAAGCTAAAAACTCTAAAAAAATAGTTATTTCAAGGAATTATAAAGAAAGGAGTTAAGAGGTCATTCATCTTCAAAATAGGGTGAACTATAGAAGATGATTCCAACATTAAACAAGAAATAGAATAAAAGGTAAACAAAGGGGAGACCATGGTCCTTGGATTAGGGCTCACCAATTCCATCCTTAGGAGTTGAAGTAAGAGATATGTACATGGTGTAATCCTGCCCTTTATCATGAATCCTTTAGCTAGAAATTTAGGTGGATTTATGGATGGATTTGGAAGTTTCCTTCACCTTACTTAAGGAATTAGAAAGTCTCCTCATTTCCATAAAATGATATAAGAATCCTTTCATTCTCCTTATTCTAACTCTATAGAAAGAAATTAGAAAGAAAAGATAGAAGATTATTGCATGAACTAACTAACATGGATTATGCATGCAATTTAAAATTAGAAAGTGGGTATTTGTGTGTGTGTATGTGTGTGTAGCATGGACATAGAAAGATGGTAATAGGATATGTGAGAGTGAAGGTAAGTGAAAGGATGAGAGATTGAGAGTTGGGAGTGAATGATAAATGAAATTTAGCATGAAAAGTCATTGTGTGTGTAAAATTAGCAAGTGCTATGTGGATGTCCAAAAAGTGATGTATGTGTGTGCAACTATGATGCTATTGTAATACCCGAGCAATTTATGCTATTTTTAACAAAAATGAATTGGACATTCTATAGGAAATGAAAAGTTCCCTTTTTGGAGATAAGGGTATTTTGGTCATTTCACCATTCACCCTGACTAGACCCTAAAATTTGGTCCTGAGAATAGTACCCTTAGGTGTGTCTCAGAAAAAGGAATCCAACAAGACCAAAATTACTCAAAACGGAGTTAAAATGCGCAAGATATGGGCCTTTGAAGTTCAAGGGCAAAAGTGTAAATTAATTCAAAATAGATTTGGCCTGAGAAAATGGGGACCCATTTTGATACGGGCACCCCTCTTCTTCCCAAACCTCCTGGAGGGTTCTAGAACAATAGTGTGCAGGGGAGAAACCACCGCCATTCCATGGTGGTAAGAATCCCCTCTAGAACCCTCTCCAAGCTCTATAAATAGAGCTCTTGGGCACCTCCAATGGCAGCCCAAAAGCCTGGGAAAAACCCATAATGGAGAAGCAAACAAGAGGAGAAAACGTGAAAAAAAAACCAGCCACGAACCAGGTATGCCCAAAACCCCTCCAAACCCATCTGGCCCCTAATCTTAGGATGAGTTCCCCCAAGTTTTTGCATGAAAAACCATGCAAAACGGGGCTCTAGGGAGCCACAAAGGACCCAGGGACGGTGCCTGGGAGTACTGGTTCGACACGGTCAAACTAGATGCGTCCGTGGATGCGCCCACAAATAAGAAAACGGGCAGAAGACCTGGTGCGTCTCTGGACGCGCCCTGTGGGCCTTCCATGTATTCTGAATACTAAAACGCCCATAACTTGAGTTCTAAGACTCCGATTGAGGCGCCGCACAAGGCGTTGTGTTTGTATCAATAATGCGAACACACCCAGACTATAAAATATATAATCAAGGCCATATCTAAGGTCAGCATGACCCTTAAACTATGATAGTGGCACGAGGGCACTAAACCTTTGTAAACCTGACGATACCAAGGCCCAGTTAGGACCTTAGGAGACCCATAGGCATGGGAATGAACCCCTAATGCCTAAGTAGTGAGATCAACCATTCTAAAACCTATAGAAATAGTCCAAGCTAACCTTGTTCCTCTAAACTATGAGCAGGAGCGTACGAGGACAAGGGGGCTAGCCTGACCAAACTAGGTAGGTGCTCTATCGCTACTAGACTTTTAAAAAGAGCCCATGATTGTTTTGAGAATGCATGTTTTAAGTATAAGTTATATGACTTGTTTAGAATGACTAAATTTTATAAATGAATTCAGCATGCATATGACAAATACATTATCCATAGATATGTTTTGCAAACGATTGCGTATATTGCCAAGACATGTGCTACATGCATAGATTGCATGATAAGTGTAGCCCTGGCTGATGAAGGCGGGCTGATGAGGCCGGGCCAAAGAGAGCTAACAGGCTTCTAGGCTGGCAGGCTTTTAGGCTGTCAGGCTTCTAGGCAGCATTATGACTTTGAATGCGAGACTATCATGAGCAGATTTTATGCATTGCATGCATGTTTTGCAAACGATTGCATAAATTGCATGATTAACAATGAATAAGTGTCATATGCCCCGTGGAGGCTATGACCGAGTGTCCCCAGGTACTCGGGGACCACACGATGAGGAGGTTGTGGGCATAGTGGGCCCTATGTTTTGAGAATTTACTTGCATTGCATATGGCATGACATGAGGTTGGTCGACCATACCATATATCCATGAGTTGGATTCAGCTGAGCATCTTATGCATATCATTATGTTTATGATATATATACGATACTTTTGACTTGGATTATACGATTCTTTAAGTTGTTAGTATTCCAATTCGACAATGGTTTTTAATATCGATATTGAACATGAGTGTTCAAACATGCACATGTTTTAAAGAGCATATGATTTTAAACATAGCATGCATTGTAAAACTAGTAGTGATAGACTCCTACTAAGTGTGTATACACACCCAAATATATCATTTTTCAGGACAACTCCACTCATGAGTAGAAGACACCTCATGAAATGTTAGTGCTACGAGCAAGTAAATCAAAAGGAGACAATTATACATGTAAGTAAACACTCTACCCTTTGGACATGTATTTTTATTTATTTAGGGCTGTGAACTGTGACTAGATAGACCTAAGAAAACATTTATGATTTCTGAAGTTGTTTAAAAACTACTTTGGTTGTTGTGAAAGCAAATGACACTAGGGGTTTTCAAAATGAGTTTAAAACATAAAGATTTTCTGCTGCATTGCATTATTTTTATAAAAATGGTTTTCAAATAGGGATGCATCCCGCCTTAGGAATTAGATATTGCATTTAAAAATGCATGGGAAAACCCGGGTCGTCACAGTTGGTATCAGAGCCCAGGTTTTATCCTTTCACAGCCAATCCAGCATGTCCAAGGGTCATAGACAAAATTAATTAATTAATTAATTAATTAAGAAGAAGTAGTAGAAATAGAAATAGTAGAGATGACTAGCATATTAATGTTCAAGGCATTTCACCATAAAAAAATAGGTGAAAAAGGAGATGGGTCTAGCAAATACTTAGATATTGGATGGCTTAAATCTTATCAATAAGAATTGTTGTGTGGTGCAAATATGAAAACTCATATATGGATCATATTATGATGAGAATGATGAAGGAAGATGTTAGTAAATGTGTTAATAGATAATTCTGACCTGTAATAGATCAATCTCACCAAAGATAAGAACATTGAAGAACCTAGATGGCTATCTTACCATCATAAAGAATATCAGAATATGAGTACACTATCATAAGGATATGATATGAGTATGATAGGGGATGTAAAAGATAGACTTTGAGAAGATTTTGATGATAATCTAAGAGGGATGAGAATGCAAGATGATATTAGGAGATAACTATGACTCGTACTAGGTCACAAAGGTATGGATCCTGAAGGACTTAGCTCAATTTTTGATAACGTCATTGGAGTTTTATGAAGAGTAAAGTACTATCTAATAATGAAAACCTAAGTATAATGGAGGAGATTAGAAGATGTGTACAATTGACATATTATGTGATTAAGAGGAACATAACACGAATATGATAGGGAAATGTATTCGACCGAGTTACCAAAAGATTTTGATGATAATGCTAGGGATGACAGATCTGTAACAATAGATTTATCCTAATAAGAACTTATAAGAGAAATTGATCTAGGTAGACAAAAATGAGGATTTTGAAGAAAAGAGAGAGAAAGAGATAGAGATGTAACTATAAGTATTTGATAAATATTGAATATTCAAAAGAAGAAGATCATGACATTATGGAGATACATACAAATCCTTCATCTTGAATCCTATAGGAAGGTAAACCAAACAAATGCAAAGGAATAATACTAGTTGAGTTGGTGATAAAAGAAGGAAAGCATATGGGGTTTAAGACTTTGAGTAGAGTATTGAAGTTAAGGATATTATGCTGCCGAAAATTTTCAAAGAAGAATGATGATCCACTAGAAATGAAATTCTACAAGTGGTTTGATGTCTATATCAATTATTGCAATTAGAATCTTATCGGATCCATTAGCTTATGGGGAATACCAATGGATATAGTCCATAAAAAGGAAAATTTGGTAATATCCTACCTTGCCAATAAAGTATATTGAAAAAGGAATTAAGCTGGGACAGTGACTTGTCCATTTGTCTTTCTTCAGCAAGTAGGGTACCATCAAGGATCGAATTGAGGTCTTGCTATCATAGATTTGGAAGAGCAAATATCTTAAGACCATTATTTAGTCATTACCTTTAGAGTACTGTTGACCAAATAAAGGTATCCCACCATATTTAATCAAATATGTTAGTATCTATTAGACAGTAGTCAAAGTTATTAACCCAGAGGAATATTATAAGTATTTAGACATAAGTTGTCCCTGAAAGAAGTACTTGTTAGACTAAGTCATTTGAGGGTATGAGGTCAGTTGATTAGGCCACATCATAAAGGAGCTACAAGTACGATGAGGACAGTAGCAACTGAGGAAAGAGCAAACATAAGGAGCAATCTAAACCAATGTGAAAGATTTTCCAAGCCTTAATAGCTACGATGACAAACCATAAAAATCACTATGGGTTTGAAAGATACTACTGACTTGGATTGAAAAGAAAGGCAGATGAGCACTGATCGCTTTATAGAGACCATTGAGCTTATAACCTATACATCTGGGTAGAGATCAACAGGTAATCGAATAAATTCTCTTTCTATATGTCTACGAAAATGTTCTATGCTTACCTGAGTCTTGTTAAACTTGTTGATTTAATAGCATCAGCACAATTTGATATAATCCCTATTGAATGAGAATTATTGTTATAAGCTAAGTATGAGGAGGCACTTGAAAGATAAATTTTGGGGAATTGAGAAAACCACTACTTATAATGATGATACCCCCTGACAATTAAGACTGAATGGTTGACGATAATGCAGTAATAAAAGATTGAACAACATATTGATATAGGGAATTGAAGGAGAAAAGTTGAGGTGGCCAGCACATTATAAGGTGAGATTTGATGTTACGTTGCCTTTAGACAAAAAGTTAGTTGTTATGTGCATATACCAAGTGCGAAAAATCAATTGAAGGAATTTCCTAAGGACTAACCCTACTGGATTTAGTATAGAACTTTTGGACTAAAAGATTACGAAGAAAACCATCAAGCAAAGAAAGGACAAAGAGGATAATGACAAAGGATTCAACCATGACCTAGTAAGGGTACTCGGTTTTGAATAAGAGACTTTTTGCCTAAATGGGAACATTGTTGGAAATCCTAATGACAAATTGATGTGAATAGTGAGATAGACCTCTAGACGAGAACATTTGACCCATGATGATAAATTAACCATAAAACATTTGACATGAGTTTGCATAAACTCTTCAGGGAGAAAAGCATTTGACGGCTTCAACATCTATGAAACTTGATGTATAGTTCAGCTATCCTAATCGTAATATGAGATCATATTATTGATGGAGGATGCTACTTGAATTGTTTCATGGTTTTATTTTGAATATAATATGGGTTCAGGAGCCAAGTTATAGTAGAAAAGTGACAGACAGGTGAAATTCAAAGTTAATCAAGGGTTTGGCTTTATCATTAATATAATTGGAGGACACATGATACAATATTAGCTATTGAAGTATCTTGGGGACAAATATAAAGGATAAGAAGCAAAGTTAGACACAATAGAAAGAATGTAACCTTTTTTGTTGGACTCTTACTAATGACATACAACCAACCATTAAAAGGAGATATAGATGATGAAGAGATCACTAGATGGAAGACAAGAGGAAAAAGGTATTATCTTATGCTATTCAAAATGAAATAGGAGGAATAAGATCATACGATCTCAAAGAAGTATGAAATAATTTATACGAGTAGGAGAGTATGGTCATCTAAGGAGACTATCCTACACATGATCAAAAGGAATATGAGCATCTAAGGATAGGTGTAATGACTCCAATTTTGTAATATTAAAATCCCAATTTAGCAATGAAAAGTTCAGTTTTTAAAGATAAGGGCATTTTGGTCATTTCAATATTCACCTTGACTGAACACAAAAATTTGGTCCTAAAAATGGTACCAATAGGTGCGTCTCGGAAAAAGGAATCCAATAAGACCAAAATCACCTAAAATGGAGTTAAAATGAGCAAGTTATGGCCCTTTGAAGTTCAGGGGCAAAAATATAATTTTTATTAAAAAACATATTTAGCCTGCAAAACACAGGGGCCCATTTTGATATGGGCACCCTTCATCTTCAACCTCCTAGAGGGTTCTAGAACGGCGGTGATTGGAGGAGAAATCACCGTCATTCTGGAATTTCTCCACCGCCATTCAAGGGCGGTGAGAGCCCCCTCCAGAACCCTCTTATAGCTCCATAAATAGAGCTCTTGGGCACCTCTAATGGCACCCTAAAAGCATGAAGAAAACCCGTTTTGGAGAAGCAACCGAGAGGGGAAAACAAGGAGAAAAACCCAGCAACAAGCCAGGTATGCCCAAGATCCCTCAAAACCCGTCTTCACAATAGTCTTAGGATCAGTTTCCCTAAGTTTTTGCATGAAAAATCATGCAAAATAGAGCCCTGGAGAGTCACCAAGGACCCAGGGACGTTCCCTAGGCCGCACGACTAGAACGTCCCATTGGGACGAGATGTGTCGACCGCATCTGAGAGAACCAAAAGGGCGCGTCTGGGGACGCTCCCGCAAAAGGGAAAAATGGGCTGGAAACCCAGCGCGTCTGCAGACGCGCCCGCTGAGGTGCACGCCGTAGACACGCAGCATGCTAGCGAACTGGGATTTTTCTGCTCCTTAAGAAAAGGTGGGCGCATGCCACTGACACGCAGCGCACTAGCATTCTGCCTTTTCACTCTTAAGGCCCTTATGTACATGTGACACAAAAAAGCTTATAACTTGAGATCTAGAGCTCCGATTGAGGCACCGTAAAAGGTTATGTGTCCGGGTCGATGACACGAACACACCCAAACTATAAAATCCCTAATCAAGGCCCAATCAAAGGTGGGCATGACCCTTAGAATAGGATGGTGGCGCGTGGCCGCTAGACCTTTGGAAAACTGATGATACCAAGGCCCAATTAGGACCTTAGGACACCCATAGGCATAGGGATGGACCCTTAATGCCTTAGTAATAAGACCAACCACTCTAAAACCCATAAAAGATAGGCCAAACTAACCTTGATTCCCCAAACCATATTCAAGACCGTATGAGGACAAAGGGGTTAGTGTGACCTAACCAGGTAGGTGCTCTATCGCTACTAGATTCTTTTAAAAGAGCTATGATTGTTTTGAGAATACATGTTTTAAGTATATGACTTGTTTAACATGACTTAATTCAGCATGCATGTGATAATTGCTTTATGCATAGACATGTTTTGTAAATAATTGCATATACATTATGCATAGATATGTTTTGCAAACTATTGCATACATTGCATGATTTGTGCGCATTAAGTTCTTGCAAAAATTGCATGTCCTTGAGGGTTACCAAAAGACACTAGAGTGTCGAGGGCCAGGCAGTTGTGAGGGACCCGAAGAGGACAGGTTTTGAAAAAAGAGAGGTTTTCGCTTGTTTGATCGAATTATGATTTGGGCTGATAAGCTCGTGGGCGCTATGCCGAGAGGTTTCAGTTGGCCTCCAGCCTCTACCCCTATTAGGTGGATGGGTACCATGCACAAAAAGGGCATGTCCCTACGTCAACTACATGTGGTGCAGGGGGCTACCACTGGTGTCACGGCACTGGGTCGATGTGTCATATGCCCTATGGAGGCTATGACGCTATGTCCTCAGGTACCCGGGGACCACACGGTTGCGAGGTCGTGGGCATAGTTGGACCCTATGGTTTTGTGGATTTATTTGCATTGCATATGGCATGACATGAGGTTGGTCGACCATACCATACTAGATATCCATGAGTTGGATTCAATGAAGCATCTTATGCATATCATAATGTTATGATATATATGTATATGATACTTTCGATTTTGGATTATGTGATCCTTTAAGTCGTTAGTATTTCAGTTTGACAATGGATTTTAATATCGATATTGAACTTGAGTATTCAGACATGCACATGTTTTGAAAGAGCATATGATTTTAAAACATCTCATGCATTATAAAACTAGTAGTGATAGGCTCCTACTGAGTATAGTATATACTCACCCAATCCTCAACATTTTTCAAACACAAAGTAAATACTTAAGGGCAAGGAATGCTTGTGACAGAAGACACTCAAACTAAGTGCAAGTAAGTAAACCCTTACCTTATCTTTCAATGTTACTTGATTGTAGTTACTCTCTAATAGCTGAGGCTGTGACTAACACTTTATTGGGAATAATGTTGATTTAAAACTTTGCCATGGCTAGATAATTTGAGAATGTGTTTTGACACTCGGGGTTTTTATGAAAGATTGTTTTCCAAAAGAAAAATATTTTTATGCATTTCATACTTATAAAATAAGAGATCTCGCCTTTTTCATAAAAATTGCATCATATAAAAACCCGGGTCATCACAATGGGTAAAAGAGATAGAAACCTATAATGATAAACTGGCACGCATGGGACTGTGTGTCAGAGTACGCAGCGGAAGCAACCCATATATAAGAAAATGGATGAGATATATTGACGCGATATATATATATGTGTAAGGCCTTGTGGAAGGAATTATAATAAGGATAAATTGATAACGTGCCTAGGATTGGGTACAAGATAGTATGATTAGCATTTTAAGGACAACATTACTCTATGTATTAACCCAATTAGAGTATTGGATAACGAAATAATGGATTCGTCAACAATAGAAGTATGGGAATTTTCTTAGTTCGAGGGAGTCCTGAATATGTCTTATCAAG
Organism: Warburgia ugandensis; assembly: GCA_035236585.1. Classification (NCBI taxonomy): domain Eukaryota; kingdom Viridiplantae; phylum Streptophyta; class Magnoliopsida; order Canellales; family Canellaceae; genus Warburgia; species Warburgia ugandensis. The sequence continues at coordinate 52,975,390 of CP141133.1, read as the reverse complement.
AAGACAGCTGACTTGAAGAAGAGGATTTGTGGAATTTGGAGGATGAAATTCTTTTAAGGGGGTAATAATGTAATACCCGAGCAATTTACGCTATTTTTTACAAAAATGAATTGGACATTCTATAGGAAATAAAAAGTTCCCTTTTAGGAGATAAGGGTATTTTGGTCATTTCACTGTTCACCCTAATTAGACCCAAAAATTTGGTCCTAAGAATAGTACCCTAAGGTGCGTCTTGGAAAAAGGAATCCAACAAGACCAAAATCGCTCAAAACAGAGTTAAAATGAGCAAGATATGGCCCTTTGAAGTTCAGGGGCAAAAGTGTAAATTAATTCAAAAACGGATTTGGCCTGAGAAAACAAGGACCCGTTTTGATACGGGCACCCCTCTTCTTTCCAAACCTCCTGGAGGGTTCTAGAACGGCAGTGTGTAGGGGAGAAACCACAGCCATTCTGGAGGTTTCTCTACCGCCATTCCATGGTAGTAAGAACCCCCTCCAGAACCCTCTTCAAGCTCTATAAATAGAGCTCTTGGGCGCCTCCAATGGCAGCCCAACAGCCTGCGAAAAACCCATCATGGAGAAGCAAACAAGAGGAGAAAACATGAAAAAAAACCCGGCCACGAACCAGGTATGCCCAAAACCCCTCCAAACGCATCTACCCCTAGTCTTAGGATGAGTTCCCCCAAGTTTTTGCATGAAAAACCATGCAAAACTGGGCTCTAGGGAGCCACAAAGGACCTAAGGACGGTGCCTGGGCGTACTGGGTCGAACCAGGCACGTCTGTGGAGGCACCTGCAAATGAGAAAACGGGCAGAAGACCTCGTGCGTCTCTGGACGCGCCCTGTGGGCCTTCCATGTATTCTGAATACTAAAATGCCCATAATTTGAGTTCTAGGACTCCGATTGAGGCGCCACAAAAGGCGTTGTGTCTGTATCAACAACGTAGACACACCCAGACCATAAAATACCTAATCAAGGCCCTATCTAAGATGGGCATGACCCTTAAACTATGATAGTGGCGCGGGGCCACTAAACCTTTGTAAACCTGACGATACCAAGGCCCAGTTAGGACCTTAGGAGATCCATAGGCATGGGAATGAACCCCTAATGCCTAACTAGTGAGATCAACCATTCTAAAACCTATAGAAATAGGTCAAGCTAACCTTGTTCCCCTAAACTATGAGCAGGAGCGTACGAGGATAAGGGGGCTAGCATGACCAAACCAGGTAGGTGCTCTATCGCTACTAGACTTTTAAAAAGAGCCCATGATTGTTTTGAGAATGCATGTTTTAAGTATAAGTTACATGACTTGTTTAGCATGACTAAATTTTATAAATGAATTCAGCATGCATATGACAAATACATTATGCATAGATATGTTTTGCAAACGATTGCATATATTGCCAAGACATGTGCTACATGTATAGATTGCATGATAAGTGTAGCCTTGGCCGACGAGGGCAGGCTGATAAGGGCCAATGAGGGCGGGCTAGAGAGAGCTGACAGGCTTCTAGGCTAGCAGGCTTCTAGGCAGGGTTATGACTTTGAATGCAAGACTAGCATGAGCAGATTTTATGCATTGCATGCATGTTTTGCAACCGATTGCATAAATTGCATGATTTACTACGAATAAGTGTCATATGCCCCGTGGAGGCTATGACCGAGCGTCCCTAGGTACCCGGGGACCACACAGCGAGGAGGTCGTGGGCATAGTGGGCCCTATGTTTTGAGGATTTACTTGCATTGCATATGGCATGACATGAGGTTGGTCAACCATACCATATATCCATGAGTTAGATTCAATTGAGTATCTTATGCATATCATTATGTTTATGATATATATATGATACTTTTGACTTGGATTATGCGATTCTTTACGTTGTCAGTATTCCAATTCGACAATGGTTTTTAATATCGATATTGAACATGAGTGTTCAAACATGCACATGTTTTAAAGAGCATATGATTTTAAACATAGCATGCATTGTAAAACTAGTAGTGATAGACTCCTACTGAGTATAGTGTATACTCACCCAAATATATCATTTTTCAGGATAGCTCCACTCACAAGTAGAAGATGCCTTAGGAAATGTTAGTGCTACGAATAAGTAAATCAAAAGGAGACAATTATACATGTAAGTAAACACTCTACCCTTTGGACATGTATTTGTCTTTATTTATAATTGGGCTGTGAGCTATGATTGGATAGACCTGGGAAAACATTTATGATTTCTGAAGTTTTTCAAAAACTACTTTGGTTGTTGTGAAAGCAAATGACACTCGATGTTTTCAAAATGAGTTTAAAACATAAAGATTTTCCGCTGCATTGCATTGTTTTTATAAAAATGGTTTTCGAATAGGGATGCATCCCACCTTAGGAATGAGATATTACATTTAAAAATGCATGGGAAAACCCAGGTCGTCACAGCTATGCATGGATTTCTAAATGAGGGATGCATGCTATATCTAAAAAACTAATGTGTATTAGGATTCTAAATTGATCCTAGAATATATGCAGAGGAAATTAGAAAGTACAAATAATCTAAGCATGAGTTTCTATATAAGAAAATTGTTATGTTTGTATTAGGAGGTAATAAATCTAAAAATCTAACATGCAATTAGTTTTTAAAATTTTTCTAAAGTAATCCTAAGATATATGGAGGGAAAAATGGAAAGTTAACAAAGAAAAAAAAGAAAGGATCTAAGATCTACACATGATATGCTAAAATTAGAAACTACCCTACTTCCAAATTAGAAAAGTGATTAAAACATGGAAAGTAAAGATGATAAATGAATTGCTATTCTAAAAACATGATCTACTAAGTAAAAGATAACATAAAGAAATGGAGGGTTGAGATTAGGCCATTTTAATTTGAATGAAATGGAGGGTTGGATGGGAGGCATGATTTTCATATTGGTGTAGTTGAGATAAGAGGAGAATAAAAAGGAAAGGAAAGAGGAAAAGATAAGGAAGGAAAGATAATAAATAGGAAAGGAAGTAAGGTAATGTAGGGGTTTTCAAATTTAAAAAGTCCAACCGGCAGGGAGGGTGTGAAATACACACAATGTGTATGTTTTGTTTTTAAAAATCCTAAGAAGCATGGACCATTGGATGAATATGGGTGGTTGAGATTTGCTTTCTTAAGGTTTTTTGTTTGCATTTTATCATGGAAAAGGTGGTTAAAGTTTTAATCTTTTAAATGCTTCATTACTATACCTTAGCTCATGCTTACCCTTACACTAATGAATGGGATCCCATTACAACATGTAAATCTTCCTTCGGCTTTATTTTCTCTCTTCTATTGGATTGGATTATCATAGAATAAATGACCTTGATTCATTAGAGATATGTTCATGTATCTCCCGTGGGACCAAGTAGACCTCACCACCCTTGCATGGATTAGACTTCCAACCATTGGTTGGTCTTGTTCTTTTGGTTGAGTAAGAAACAGAACGTAAGCAAAAAGTCTTCATGCAGATCCCATTGTACTTTTATTTCTAAGATGCTTTCATTATATATGAATTAGAATTCTCTTAGAAGCTTCTTAAGGTGAGGAAATGCATGCGTTCATAGAGATTTTTTCACCTATCACCCTCATTTAAGGAGTATTGTACATGGTTTTCTGACTGCTATGACTTTGATAGTGACACTCATGATTATTCTAAACCTCCTGGACTTCATGATTGGCATGTGTGGCCATGATGTATCTTGGAACGTGAAATTTCTTTTTCATGGGTAAATTTGGTAATTTATGCATTTTTCATTTGTAACCTAGACTTGTAAAATAGTAGGATTAACCCTAATTAGTTATAATTGATTTTTGGGGCCAAGACCATCTAAATATAAGGATATGTATGTAATATTTCTCTCTCTCTCTCTCTCTCTATATATATATATATCAATGTATCCTAGCTACATTTTCTTATTTGATTCCCTATGAAATATGAAGAATCATAAAGGAAAATATCTTCCCAAATGCTAGGATAGGATAGAACATAGCTAGGGCCTTACTTTGGATGATCTGATCCGTTCATTAGGTGCAACATATCTTAGATTGGCAAGATACAAACTTCATAATCATTGATTGATTTGAGCCATGCCATTTTGAAAGATGTTACACAATGAATCAGTCTTTGAGTTTATGACTCTACATAAGACTCAAAATACTATGAATTGCACAAGTGGGGAGGGCTAGATTCAATTGCTTATTAGTAACCTTCATCCAAATTATCAAATACGAATATACAACCATCAATTCAAGAGTTCAACAAAATTGACAAATGTTGGGACTAGGGCTGCCAAACTAAGCCAATTTGGACAAATAATAAATGGAATGAAAAATTCAATTCTTTGATGAATACATAATTGATTTGAATATTCACATTTCATGTTATGAATATAGAATGAGGATTCCTATATGCTGATTATATAGTAATTACTTATATTATAAAAATATGCCAATGTTATATATCAATTATTCTTAGGAATTTTGTTACAAGCTTTTTACTATATTCCCAAATACTTTTTCTTTCTTCATAAAGAGGGTTACCAATGGATAGTAGATTCTGAAGAATCTCAATGTAGAACATGTTAGCAACCACTACTCAAATAGGATTTCAATTTGAAAAATATATAGTCAGAAACCATACATACACAAATTTGATGTATTGTTTGCTTAACCTTCTCTCTCAACAAAATTTGTTAGCAGAGTTTGGATTTCAAAATAGTGGTGGAGCTAAGAATTTAAGTGATTGGGGTCTTATAATCACTGTAGGAGATCCAGATAAAAGTTGGCACTCATGGGTATGCAAAGAAGTCAATGTGTCATGCTAACTTCTCTTGAAAGATCTAAACAAATCATCATGTTTGAAATAAAGGAGAAAGGATGGATGCTAACGCTCAAGACTAGTGGATACTTATGGTCTAGGTTGTAGATGTGGAAAATTAGAGCCACTAATATTTTTTATAGTGTTTTGGAAATAAAAAGCAAGTGGCTAGGATCATTCAAATGAAGTGATTTTTCATGGGTCATCTATTTTGTAGGTGCCAAATGAGATAAAATGTTTGTCTTTCAAAATAATTCATCATATGGGATCTAACTCACCTTGGGTCATGAGTTATTTGTCCCACCCTCAAAGGGATCTAACTCAGATACCAATTTAATGAGCCGAGTGCCTCACCATAATATAGATATTGTCTGCCTTGGGCAAAGCATCATGGTTTTGTTTTCTTTGGATTTAAGCCCTTCAAAATGTGTCTATATTGTATGAGGCAACCACAACCTTATAACTACCCCAGAATCCCTACTCTCAGGCAATGTGGGATTAAACCATGAGCACATAGATGCTACCAATGCCTTATCGCTCTCATTGGTCAACATAAGGCACTAGTGGGATTATAGGTGGTAGATTTCTAGGTGCTATGGTTTAGTCCCCCATTGCACGGGAGGAGGAATTCTTTCCAAGTCATAAGGCTTGTGGCTGCCTCATATAGTATAGACATGTTTTGAAGGGCTTTAGTCGTCAGAAAACAAAACCATGATACTTTGATGAAAGCAAACAATATTCATACAATAGAATTAGAAGGGGAAGCTCCCATTTTTTAGGAGTTTGGCATGGAACTCCCTCCCTTCATTGTATTTCATGTGGACAGGTGGAAAAGGAAAGAGAAAAAAAGATAGGGAAGGGATAGAAAGTCGTCCATTGTCCCCTTGTAAAAATCAAGGGACTCCTATTTGGGTGGTGTGGAAGGTAAGATAGAGAGGTAAATAGGTAGAAAATGTAGGAAAGGATAAGTGAGGAGAGAGGGAAATGGGGTGGTTGTCTACGTCAACCCAAAGAGGAAACATGGTGGAAGGAAAGGTTGGAGGTGCCAACTTTTTTAGGATGGGATGTCTCCAACTTCTTCCCAAGAATGAAAAATCCTAAAAGGGTGATATGGCAAGAAAAAAACAAAGATAGAAAGGGTAGGAATGATAGGAAAGGAGATTGGAAGGTGGGATGTTGTGGATAATGGGGATTGGATAGAATTAAAGGTGAGATGAGGTGGAATGGATGGAATTAGAAGGGGAAGCTCCTATTTTTTAGTAGTTTGGCTTGGAACTCCCTCCCTTTATTGTGTTTCATGTGGAAAGGTGGAAAACGAAAGAGACAAAAAGATAAAGAAGGGATAGAAAGTGGTGCATTGTTCCGTTGTAAAAATCAACGGACTCCTATTTAATTGATGTGGAAGGTAAGATAGAGAGGTAAATAGGTAGAAAATGTGGGAAAGGATAAGTGAGGAGATAGGGAAATGGGGTGGTTGTCTACGTCAACCCAAAGAGGAAACATGGTGGAAGGAAAAGTTGGTGGTGCCAACTTTTTTAGGATGGGATGTCTCCACCTTTCTCCCATGAATGGAAAATCCTAAAAGGATGATATGGCACGAAAAAAAGAAACATAGAAAGGGTAGGAATGATAGGAAAGGAGATTGGAAGGTGGGATGTTGTGGATAATGGTGATTGGCTAGAATTAAAGGTGAGATGAGGTGGAATGGATGGAATTAGAAGGGGAAGCTCCTATTTTTTAGGAGTTTGGCATGGAATTCCCTCCCTTTATTGCATTTCATGTGGAAAGGTGGAAAAGGAAAGAGATAAAAAGATAGGGAAGGGATAGAAAGTGGTGCATTGTCCCCTTGTAAAAATCAAGGGACTCCTATTTGGGTGATGTGGAAGGTAAGATAGAGAGGTAAATAGGTAGGAAATGTAGGAAAGGATAAGTGAGGAGATAGAGAAATGGGGTGGTTGTCTACATCAACCCAAAGAGGAAACATGGTGGGAGGAAAGGTTGGAGGTGCCAATTTTTTAGGATGGTATGTGTCCACCTTTCTCCCATGAATGGAAAATCCTAAAGGGTGATATGGCATGAAAGAAAGAAACATAGAAAGGGTAGGACTGATAGGAAAGGAGATTGGAAGGTGGGATGTTGTGGATAATGGTGATTGGCTAGAATTAAAGGTGAGATGAGGTGGAATGGATGGAATTGGAAGGGAAGCTCTTCTTTTTTAGGAGTTTGGCATGGAACTCCCTCCCTTTATTGTGTTTCACATGGAAAGGTGGAAAAGGAAAGAGAAAAAAAGAGAGGGAAGGCATAGAAAGTGGTGCATTGTTGTGATGACCCTAGTTTTATATGATGCAAATTTCATAAAAGGGCGAGCGCTCTTGCTTTAGAAATATGAAATGCATCAAAATGTTTTATTTTAGAAAGCAATGTTTTGTATAAAACCCCCAGTGTCAAAACACATTTGCAAATCATATGGCCATGGCATAGTTTTTATATCAACTCTATTCCCAAGAAAGTGTTAGTCACGGCCCCAGCTACAGAGAGTAAATACAATCAAGTAACATTCACTGAAAGATAAGGTAGGGGTTTACTTACTTATACTTAATTCGGATGTTCTCTGTCGTGGGTATATCCTGTCCTTAAGTGTTTACTTGTATCTGAAAAATGTTAAGGATTGGGTGAGTATACACTATACTCAGTAGGAGTCTATCACTACTAGTTTTACAATGCATGCTATGTTTTAAGCCATGTGCATGTTTGGACACTCATGTTCAAAAGCCATTGTCAAAATAGAATACTAACAACTTAAAGAATCGCATAATCCAAGTTGAAAGTAGCATAGATATCATAAACATATATGATATGCATAAGATGCTGAGTTGAATCCAACTCATGGATCTATGGTATGGTCGACCATCCTCATGTCAGGCCATATGCAATGCAAGTAAATCCTCAAAAACATAGGGCCCACTATGCTCACGACCTCATAATCGTGTGGTCCCCGGGTACCTGGGGACACGGTCATAGCCTCCACGGCGCACATGACACTTCGATCGGGTGCCGTGACACCAGTGGTAGTCCTCGGTACCACTCAGGAATCGAAGTAAGGACATGCCTTTTTGGCGTGGTACCCTTTCCACCTATAGTGGTAGAGGCTAGGGGGCCACCCCGAACCTCTCCGCAAAGCGCCCACGAGCTTACTAGCCCAAATCATATACGATTAAGCAAGCAAAAACCTCTTTTTCAAAACATGTCCTCTTTGGGTCCCTCACGACTGCCTAGCCCTCACAACTGCCTACCCAATGTCTTTTGGGCACTCCAACGTCTTTTGGTAACCCTCAAGGATATGCATTTATTCAAAAACTCAATAATCACAAATCATGCAATTTATGCACTTATTTATTGTAAATAATGCAATTTATGCAATCGTTTGCAAAACATGCATGCAATGCATAAAATCTGCTCATGCTAGTATCGCCTTCAAAGTTATAACCATGCCTAAAAGCTTGACAACCTAGAAGCCTGTCAGCTTTCTCTGGCCCACCCTCATCGGCCCGCCCTCATCAGCCTGCCCTCATCGGCCAAGGCTACACTTATCATGCAGACAAGAATCCACTTTCAAAACATGTCTATGCATGTAACACATGTCTTGGCAATATATGTGCCATGTATTTTCTATATGCATGCTAAGTTCATTTATGAAATCAATTCATGCTAAACTGGTCATGTGCTTAAGGATGTAACATAAGTTTATATGTCATAAAGACAGGACATGTAACAACCATGACTCAAAACATGCAGTCTCAATGCATCATGGGTTCTTTTTAAAAGTCTAGTAGCGATAGAACACCTACCTGGTTTGATCACGCTAGTCCCCTTGTCCTTGTACGTTCTTGGACATGGTTTAGGGGAAAGAGATTAGCTTAGCCTATTTCTGTAGGTTCTAGAACAGTTTTCCTCACTACTTAGGAATTAAGGGTTCATTCCTATGCCTAAGGTCCTCCTAAGGTCCTTAACTAGGCCTTGGTATAGTCAGGTTTGCAAAGGTTTAGAGGCCCCGCACCACTATCATGGTTCAAGGGTCATGCCAGCCTTAGATAGGGTCTTGATTTGGTATTTTATGGTTTGGGTGTATTCGTGCCATCGATACGGACACAATGCCTCTTGCAGCACCTTAATTGAAGTCCTAGAACTCAACTTATGGGCATTTTAGTATTAAGAGTACATAGAAGGTCCATACAAGGCGGGAGCCTGGGACTCGTTAGCAGTGCGCGCCCCATAGGGCACGTCTGCCAATGCACTGGGTTTTCGCCCGTCTTTCTCATTTGCGGGGTTCTCCTTAATGCCCCGAACGCATTTTGGGCCTGTGGTGACTTGAGCGTCCTCGGGACGCCTTGGTTCGATTCTGTCAAACTAGTATGCCCCAAGCACCTTCCTTGGGTCCGTTGTGGCTCCCTAGAGCCCTGTTTTGTATGGTTTCTCATGCAAAAACTTAGGAAAATTCAACCTAAGACTGAGGGGGAGATGGGTTTGGAGTGGTTTAAGGCATACCTGGTTCGTGGCAGGGTATTTTTCACATTTTCTCCTCTTGCACACAGCTCCCAGATTGGTTTTTCCCAGAGTTTTGGGCTGCATTGGAGGCGCCCAAGAGCTCTATTTATAGAGCTTATAGAGGGTTTTGGAGGGGGTTTTCTACCGCCATGGAATGGCGGTGGTTTCTCCCCAGCACACCGCCATTCTAGAAACCTCTAGTAGGTTTGGGAAGAAGGGGGTTGCCCGTATCAAAATTGGACCCCATTTTCTCAAGCCAAATTTGTTTATTAATTAAATTACAATTTTGCCCTTGAACTTCAAAGGGCCATAACTTGCTCATTTTAACTCCGTTTTGGGTGATTCTGGTCATTTTGGATTCCTTTTTCTGAGACGCACCTAAGGGTACTATTCCTAGGACCAAATTTCTGGGTCTAGTTAGGGTGAACAGTGAAATGACCAAAATGCACTTATCTCAAAAAAGTAAACTTTTCAAGGGATTTCAAGGGTACAAAAATGGAGTCATTACAATTGTCCCCATGTAAAAATCAAGGGAATCCTATTTGGGTGACGTGGAAGGTTAGATAGAGAGGAAAATAGGTAGAAAATGTAGGAAAGGATAAGTGAGGAGATAGGGAAATGGGGTGGTTGTCTACGTAAACCCAAAGTGAAACATGGTGGAAGGAAAGGTTGGAGACGCTGAATTTTTTAGGATGGGATGTCTCCACCTTTCTCCCATCAATGGAAAATCCTATAAGGGTGATATGGCACGAAAAAAGAAAGATAGAAAGAGTAGGAATGATAGGAAAGGAGATTGAAAGGTGAGATGTTCTGGATAATGGTGATAGGCTAGAATTAAAGGTGAGATGAAGTGGAGTGGATGGAATTAGAAGGGGAAGCTCCTATTTTTTAGGAATTTGGCATGGAACTCCCTCCCTTTATTGTGTTTCATGTGGAAAATTGGAAAAGGAAAGAGAAAAAAAGATAGGGAAGGGATAGAAAGTGGTGCATTGTCCCCCTGTAAAAATCAAGGGACTCCTATCTAGGTGATGTGGAAGGAAACATAGAGAAGTAAATAGGTAGAAAATGTAGGAAAGGATAAGTGAGGAGATCGGGAAATGGGGTGGTTGTCTACGTCAACCCAAAGAGGAAACATGATGGAAAGAAAGGTTGGAGGTGCCAACTTTTTTACGACAGGATGTCTCCACCTTTCTCCCATGAATAGAAAATCCTAAAAGGGTGATATGGCACGAAAAAAAGAAAGATAGAAAGAGTAGGAATGTTAGGAAAGGAGATTGGAAGGTGGGATGTTGTGGATAATGGTGACTGGCTAGAATTAAAGGTGGGATGACGTGGAATGGATGGAATTAGAATGGGAAGCTCCAATATTTTAGGTGTTTGGCATGGAACTCCCTCCTTTATTGTGTTTCATGTGCAAAGGTGGAAAAGGAAAGAGAAAAAAAGATAGGGAAGGGATAGAAATTGGTGCATTGTCCCCTTCTCAAAAACAAGGGACTCCTATTTGGGTGATATGGAAGGTAAGATAGAGAGGTAAGTAGGTAGAAAATGTAGGAAAAGATAAGTGAGGAGATAGGGAAATGGCGTGGTTGTCTACGTCAACCCAGAGAGGAAACATGGTGGAAGGAAAGGGTGGAGGTGCAACTTTTTCAGGATGGGATGTCTCCACCTTTTTGCCATGAATGGAAAATCCTAAAAGCATGATATGGCATGAAAAAAAGAAAGATAGAAATAGTAGGAATGATAGGAAAGGAGATTGGGAGGTGGGATGTAGTCGATAATGGTGATTGGCTAGAATTAAAGGGGAGATGAGGTGAAATGGATGGAATTAGAAGGGGAAGCTCCTATTTTTTAGGAGTTTGGCACGGAACTCCCTCCCTTTATTGTGTTTCATGTGCAAAGGTGGAAAAGGAAAGAGAAAAAAAGATAGGGAAGGGATAGAAAGTGGTGCATTGTCACCTTGTAAATATCAAGGGACTCCTATTTGGGTGATGTGGAAGGTAAGATAGACAGGTAAATAGGTAGAAATTGTAGGAAAGGATAAATGAGGAGATAGGGAAATGGGATGGTTGTCTATGTCAACCCAATGGTGGAAGGAAAGCTTGGAGGTGCAAACTTTTTTAGGATGACATGTCTCCACCTTTCTCCCATGAATGGAAAATCCTAAAAGGGTGAGAAGGCAGGAAAAAAGAAAGATAGAAAGAGTAGGAATGATAGGAAAGGAGATTGGAAGGTGGGTTGTTGTGGATGGTGGTGATTGGCTAGAATTAAAGGGGAGATGAGGTGGAATGGGTGGAATTAGAAGGGGAAGCTCCTGTTTTTTAGAAGTTTGGCTTGCAACTCCCTCCCTTTATTGTCTTTCATGTGGAAAGGTGGAATAGGAAAGGGAAAAAAAGATAAGGAAGGGATAGAAATTGGTGCATTGTCCCATTGTAAAAATCAAGGGACTCCTATCTGGGTGATTTGGAAGGTAAGATGGAGAGGTAAATAGAAAGAAAATGTAGGAAAGGATAAGTGAGGAGATAGGGAAATGGGGTGGTTGTCTACATCAACCCAAAGCGAAACATGGTGAAAGGAAAGGTTGGAGGTGCTAACATTTTTAGGATGGGATGTCTCCACCATTCTCCCATGTATGCAAAATCCTAAAAGGGTGGTATGGCACGGAAAAAAGAAAGATAGAAAGAGTAGGAATGATAGGAAAGGAGATTGGAAGGTGGGATGTTTTGGATAATGGTGACTGGCAAGAATTGAAGGTGAGATGACGTTGAATGGATCGAATTAGAATGGGAAGCTTCTATTTTTTAGGTATTTGGCATGGAACTCCCTCCCTTTTATTGTGTTTCATTTGGAAAGGTGGAAAAGGAAAGAGAAAAAAAGATAGGTAAGGGATTGAAAGTGGTGCATTGTCCCCTTGTAAAAAATAAGGGACTCCTATTTGGGTGTAGTGGAAGGTGAGATAGAGAGGTCAATAGGTAGAAAATGTAGGAAATGATAATTGAGGAGATAGGGAAATGGGGTGGTTGTCTATGTCAACCCAAAGAGGAAACGTGGTGCGAGCAAAGGTTGGAGGTGCCAACCTTTTTAGGATGGGATGTCTCCACCGTTCTCCCATGAATGGAAAATCCTAAAAGGGTGATATGGCACGAAAAAAAGAAAGATAGAAAGAGTAGGAATGTTAGGAAAGGAGATTGGAAGGTGGGATGTTGTGGATAATGGTGACTGGCTAGAATTAAAGGTGGGATGACGTGGAATGGATGGAATTAGAATGGGAAGCTCCAATCTTTTAGGTGTTTGGCATGGAACTCCCTCCCTTTATTATGTTTCATGTGCAAAGGTGGAAAAGGAAAGAAAAACCAAAAATACGGAAGGGATAGAAAGTCTTGCATTGTCCCCTTGTAAAAATCAAGGGACTCCTATTTGGGTGATGTGGAAGGTAAGAAAGAGAGGTAAATAGGCAGAAAATGTTGGAAAGGATAAGTGAGGAGATAGGGAAATGTGGTGGTTGTCTACATCAACCCAAAGAGGAAACATGGTGGAAGGAAAGGTTGGAGGTGCCAACTTTTTTAGGATGGCATGTCTCCACCTTTCTCCCATGAATGAAAAATCCCAAAAGGGTGGTATGGCATGAAAAAAGGAGAGATAGAAATAGCCGGAATGATAGCAAAGGAGATTGGGAGGTGGGATGTGGTGGATAATGTTGATTGGCTAGAATTAAAGGTGAGATGAGGTGGAATGGATGGAATTTGAAGGGGAAGGTCCTATTTTTTAGGAGCTTGGCTTGGAACTCCCTCCCTTTATTGTGTTTCGTGTGGAAAGGTGGAATAGGAAAGGGAAAAAAAGATAGGGAAGGGTTAGAAATTGGTGCATTGTCCCGTTGTAAAAATGAAGGGACTCCTATTTAAGTGATTTGGAAGGTAAGATAGAGACGTAAATAGGTAGAAAATGTGGGAAAGGATAACTGAGGAGATAGGGAAATGGGGTGGTTGTCTACATCAACCCAAAGAGGAAACATGGTGGAAGGAAAGGATAAGTGAGGAGATCAGGAAATGGGGTGGTTGTCTACGTCAACCCAAAGAGGAAACAAGGCGGAGGGAAAGGTTTGAGGTGCCAACTTTTCCAGGATGGGATGTCTCCACCTTTCTCCCATGAATGGAAAATCCTAAAAGGGTGATATGGCACGAAAAAAGGAAAGATAGAAAGAGTAGGAATGTTAGGAAAGGAGATTGGAAGGTGGGATGTTGTGGATAATGGTGACTGACTAGAACTAAAGGTGAGATGAGGTGGAATGGATGGAATTAGAAGGGAAAGCTCCTATTTTTTAGGAGTTTCGCTTGGAACTCCCTCCCTTTATTGTGTTTCATGTGGAAAGGAGGAAAAGGAAAGAGAAAAGAATATAGGGAAGGGATAGAAAGTGGTGCGTTGTCCCCTTGTAAAAATCATGCGACTCCTATTTGGTTGACGTGGAAGGTCAGACAGAGAGGTAAATAGGTGAAAAATGTAGGAAAGGATAAGTGAGGAGATCAAGAAATGGGGTGGTTGTCTACGTCAACCCAAAGAGGAAACATGGTGGAAGGAAAGGTTGGAGGTGCCAACTTTTTTAGGATGGGATGTCTACACCTTTCTCCCATGAATGAAAATTCCTAAAAGGGTGATATGGCACGAAAAAAAGAGAGATAGAAATAGCAGGAATGATAGCAAAGGATATTGGGAGGTGGGATGTATTGGATAATGTTGATTGGCTAGAATTAAAGGTGAGATGAGGTGGAATGGATGGAATTAGAAGGGGAAGCTCCTATTTTTTAGGAGTTTGGCAAGGAACTCCCTCCCTTTATTCTGTTTCATGCGGAAAGATTGAAACGGAAAGCGAAAAAAAGATCGGGAAGGGATAGAAAGTGGTGTGTTGTACCCTTGTAAAAATCAAGGGACTCCTATTTTGGTGACGTGGAAGGTAAGATAGAGAGGTATATAGGGAAAAAATGTAGGAAAGGATAAGTGAGGAGATCGGGAAATGGGGTGGTTATCTACGTCAACCCAAAGAGGAAATATAGTGGAAGGAATGGTTGGAGGTGGCAACTTTTTTAGGATGGGATGTCTCTACCTTTCTCCCATGAATAGAAAATCCTAAAAGGGTGATATGGCAGGAAAAAAGAAAGCTAGAAAGTGTAGGAATGATAGGAAAGGAGATTGGAAGGTGGGATGTTGTGGATAATGATGACTAGCTAGAATTAAAGGTGAGATGACGTGAAATGGATGGAATTAGAACAGGAAGCTCATATTTTTTAGGAGTTTGGCATGGAACTCCCTCCCTTTATTGTGTTTCATGTGGAAAGGTGGAATAGGAAAGGGAAAAAAAGATAGGGAAGGGATAGATATTGGTGCATTGTCCTGTTGTATAAATCAAGCGACTCCTATTTGGGTGATTTGGAAGGTAAGATAGAGAGGTAAATAGGTTGAAAATGTGGCAAAGGATAAGTGAGGAGGTAGGGAAATGGGGTGGTTGTCTAGATCAACCCAAGGAGGAAACGAGGTGGACGGAAATGTTGGAGGTGCCAACTTTTTTAAGATGGGATGTCTCCAACTTTCCCCCGTGAATGAAAAATCCCAAAAGGGTGATATGGCACGAAAAAAAGAGTGATAGAATTAGCTGGAATGATAGCAAAGGAAATTGGGAGGTGGGATGTTGTGGATAATGTTGATTGGCTTGAATTAAAGGTGAGATGCGGTGGAATGGATAGAATTAGAAGGGGAAGGTCCTAACTTTTAGGTATTTGGCTTGGAACTCCCTCCCTTTATTGTGCTTCATGTGGAATGGTGGAAAAGGAAAGAGAAAAAAAGATATGGAAGGGATAGAAATTGATGCATTGTCCCGTTGTAAAAATCAAAGGACTCCTATTTGGGTGATTTGGAAGGTAAGATAGAGAGGTAAATAGGTAGAAAATGTTGGAATGGATAAGTGAGGAGATAGGAAAATGGGGTGGTCATCTACGTCAACCCAAAGAGGAAACATGGTGGAAGGAAGGGTTGGAGGTGCCAACTTTTTTAGGATGGTATGTCTCCACCTTTCTCCCATGAATGGAAAATCCTAAAAGGGTGATATGGCACGAATGAAAGAAAGATAGAAAGAGTAGTAATGATAGGAAAGGAGATTGGCAGGTGGGATGTTGTGGATAATGGTGACTAGCTAGAATTAAAGGTGAGATGAGGTGGAATGGATGGAATTAGAACGTGAGCTAATATTTTTTAGGAGTTTGGCTTGGAACTCCCTCCCTTTATTGTGTTTCATGTGGAATGGTGGAAAGGAAAGAGAAAAAAAGATAGGGAAGGGATAGAAATTGGTGCATTGTCCCATTGTAAAAATCAAAGGACTCCTATTTGGGTGATTTGGAACGTAAGATAGAGAGGTAAATAGGTAGAAAATGTAGGAAAGGATAAGTGAGGAGATAAGGAAATGGGGTGGTCGTCTACGTCAACCCAAAGAGGAAACATGATGGAAGGAAGGGTTGGAGGTGCCAACTTTTTTAGGATGGTATGTCTCCACCTTTCTCCCATGAATGGAAAATCCTAAAAGGGTGATATGGCACGAATGAAAGAAAGATAGAAATAGTAATGATAGGAAAGGAGATTGGCAGGTGGGATGTTGTGGATAATGGTGACTGGTTAGAATTAAAGGTGAGATGAGGTGGATGGATGGAATTAGAACGTGAGCTAATATTTTTTAGGAGTTTGGCTTGGAACTCCCTCCCTTTATTGTGTTTCATGTGGAATGGTGGAAAGGAAAGAGAAAAAAAGATAGGGAAGGGATAGAAATTGGTGCATTGTCCCATTGTAAAAATCAAAGGACTCCTATTTGGGTGATTTGCAACGTAAGATAGAGAGGTAAATAGGTAGAAAATGTAGGAAAGGATAAGTGAGGAGATAAGGAAATGGGGTGGTCGTCTACGTCAACCCAAAGAGGAAACATGATGGAAGGAAGGGTTGGAGGTGCCAACTTTTTTAGGATGGTATGTCTCCACCTTTCTCCCATGAATGGAAAATCCTAAAAGGGTGATATGGCACAAAAAAAAGAAATATAGAAAGAGTAGGAATGATAGGAAAGGAGATTGGATGGTGGGATGTTGTGGATAATGGTGATTGACTAGAATTAATGGTGAGATAAGGTGGAATGGATGGAATTAGAAGGGGAAGCTCCTATTTTTTAGGAGTTTGGCATGGAATTCCCTCCCTTTATTGTGTTTCATGTGTAAAGGTTGAAACGGAAAAAGAAAAAAAGATAGCGAAGGGATAGATAGTGGTGCATTGTCCCTTTTAAAAATCAAGCGACTCCTATTTGGGTCATGTGGAAGATAAGATACAGAGGTAAATAGGTAGAAAATGTTGGAAAGGATAAGTGAGGAGATAGGGAAATGGGATGGTTGTCTATGTCAACCCAAAGAGGAAACATCGTGGAAGGAAAGGTTGGAGGTGAAAACTCTTTTAGGATGGGATGTCTCCACCTTTCTCCATGAATGGAAAATCCTAAAAGAGTGATATGACACAAAAAAAAGAAAGAATGAAAGAATAGGAATGAAAGGAAAGGAGATTGGAAGGTGGGATGTTGTCGATAATGGTGATTGGCTAGAATTAAAGCTGAGATGAGGTGGAATGGATGCAATTAGAAGGGGAAGCTCCTATTTTTTAGGAGTTTGGCATGGAACTCCCTCCCTTTGTTGTGTTTCATCTGGTAAGGTGGAAAAGGAAAGAGAGAAAAGGATAGGGAAGGGATAGAAAGTGGTACATTGTCTCCTTGTAAAAATCAAGGGACTCCTATTTGGGTGATGTGGAAGGTAAGATAGAGAGGTAAATAGGTAGAAAATGTTGGAAAGGATAAGTGAGGAGATAGGGAAATGGGGTGGTTGTCTACATCAACCGAAAGAGGAAACATGGTGGAAGGAAAGGTTGGAGGTGCCAACTTTTTTAGGATGGGATGTCTCGACCTTTCTCCCATGAATGGACAATCCTAAAAGGGTGACATGGCATGAAAAAAAATAGATAGGAAGAGTAGGAATGATAGGAAAGAAGATTGGAAGGTGGGATGTTGTGGATAATGGTGATTGGTTAGAATTAAAGGTGAGATGAGGTGGAAAGGATGGAATTTGATGGGGAAGCTCCGAATTTTTAGGAGTTTGGCTTGGAACTCCCTCCCTTTTGTGACAACCCGGGTTTTCCCATGCATTTTTAAATGCAATATCTAATTCCTAAGGCAGGATGCATCCCTATTTGAAAACCATTTTATAAAAATCATGCAATGCAGCGGAAAACCTTTTAGTTTTAAACACATTTTGAAAACCCTGAGTGTCATTTGCTTTCACAACAACCAAAGTAGTTTTTGAAAAGCTTTAGGAATCATAAGTGTTTTTCCCCAGATCTATCCAGTCATAGCACACAGCCCAACTGTAATTAAATACAAATGCATA
The DNA here is from genome assembly GCA_035236585.1 of Warburgia ugandensis. Lineage (NCBI taxonomy): Eukaryota > Viridiplantae > Streptophyta > Magnoliopsida > Canellales > Canellaceae > Warburgia > Warburgia ugandensis. Next base: position 52,957,569 of record CP141133.1, on the reverse strand, counting down.
TCCAAAGGGTTGAGAATTTACTTACATGTATAGTTGTCTCCTTTGTTTATTCACGTGCTCGTAGCACTAATATCTGTTGAGGCGTCTTCTATTTGTAAGTGGAACTATCTTGAAAAATGTTAAGGATAGGGTGAGTATATACTATACTCAGTAGGAGTCTATCACTACTAGGTTTGCAATGCATGCTATGTTTAAAATCATGTGCTCATAAAAACATATGCATGTTTGAATAATCATGTTCAATATCGATATTAAAAACCACTGTTAAACCGGAATACTGACGACTTAAAGAAATATCATAATCCAAGTCGAAAGTATCATATATCATAAACATAATGATATGCATCAGATGCTCAACTGAATCCAAATCATGGATATCTGGTATGGTATGGTCGACCAACCTCATATTATGCCATATGCAATGCAAATAAGTCCACAAAACCATAGGGTCCAACTATGCCCATGACCTCCCCACCGTGTGGTCCCCGGGTACCTGAGGACACTCAGTCATAGCCTCAACTGGGCCTATGACACGTCGACCAAGTGCCGTCACACTAGTGGTAGCCCCCTGTACCACATGCAGTTGACGTAGGGACGTTGCCCTTTTTGGGCGTGGTACCCATCCACCTAATAGTGGTAGAGGCTGGAGGCCAACCCAAACCTCTCGGCATAGCGCCCACAAGCTTATCAGCCCAAATCATAATCAAATTAAACAAGTGAAAGCCTCTCTTTTTTCAAAACATGTCCTCTTCGGGTCCCTCACAACTGCCTGGCGCTCGGCACTCCAGCGTCTTTTGGTAACCCTCAAGGACATGCAATTTTTTTTGCAAGAACTTAATGCTTACAAATCATGCAATGTATGCAATTGTTTGCAAAACATATCTATGCGTACGTATATGCAATTATTTACAAAACATGTCTATGCATAAAGCATTTATCACATGTATGCTGAATTAAGTCATGCTAAACAATGTCATATACTTAAAACATGTATTCTCAAAACAATTATGGATCTTTTAAAAAGTCTAGTAGCGATAGAGCACCTACCTCAATGTCTCCTAGAGTTGCATCCTTTATCGCTCAACCCATCCCTGGGTCTCATTTATAAACTCTTGGGTATAAATGGATACAAGGAGTCCTAATTAATTTCAGTCTATTTAGACATTAGACTGCTAGCCCTGCCTATTGGGTCCCTGGTTCTTGCCTAATTCATTGTCAGGTTGGATCCTATGATGTGCACCTACTATTCCATAGCTAACTCTGTAAATTGTCCTTTAATCTTAGCTTTAAAGTCTTGTTAGGTCCACGTGTCCCAGTTCCCTCACGTGCGTGCACGCCTAAAGGCTATGTCAGGGATCGCGTTTTTGCACGCGCACATGCATGCTCAGGTGACGCGCTATGATGCTCATCATCGCATGGGCGTACCTTGTATCATGGCACGGCTCAGCTCCCAGGGCACCTCGTGCACCCTGGTCGAGCCAGGACCCGTGCCCTATGTCACGCGCGTACCCAAGGGCCACTCTTGGGACAGTGTACGCACTATCGTACTCCTGGAGCCCATCCCTGGGACCCTGTCCCAGGCGCACATGGAGCAAGGCGTCCCTAGGATGTCTGGCTCATGCAGGGTTGTCTGGACCTGGCTTGGGGCGTTGTGTTCGTGCAGGGCCGTCTGACCGGCTTGGGAACGTCCTCCAGCCCAGAAATTCGGCTGGAAAAGGGTCAGATCCGGCATGGATCTTGCCCTGGGGGAAGTGAAACGGAGGAAAGGTAAGGAGGGGCTTACCTGGGTAGCCTGGGGATGCCCTTTTCCAGGTGGTGCGACTCCTCCTTTCTGCCTAAAAACCCTCGGTTGCTGGAAACTCGAAGAAGGGGAAACCTCAATCTCAAGCAAGTTTGTAAAAGGGAAGAGAGGGGAAATGGGGAGACAGGAATGGCATGGCCAGCCTGACTTTAGCCTGGCCGTTGCCGAAAAATGCAGAGGATACAGGTTTCCAATCTTGCCGGAAACCCCAGTCTCAAACGGCTGGAAAAATGCTGAAAAACATGGGTTTTTGGAGAGGGGGAGATGGGGCTTTTTATAGCCCTACTATGGCGGTGCAACCAATGGCGGTGCCGCCCTTGGCAGTGGCAGAATCCTCCAGGAAAAATTGGGATCGAGGGTTTCTGGAGGGTTCTTGAGGTTGAAGACGACAGGGGGTGCCGTTACCAAAATGCCCCCTGCGTTTTTCGTCCTTTTTCATTTTTCTATTTTATTTCCAAAAATACCCCTATCTTTAAACAGCTGTAACTTCCTCATACAAACTCCCTTTTGGGTGATTTTTGAGTCGTTGCATTCCATTTTTCAAGTAGAATCTAATGGTACTAAATTTACTCACAAATTCCTTCATTTACTATTTTAAATAAAGTGAAACATTTAACTCAGTTTATTTCCTATAGAATGTTTAATTTTCATTAAAAATAGTGTAAATTGCTCGGGCATTACACCTTTATAGTGTTTCATGTGGAAAGGTGGAAAAGGAGAGTGAAAAAAAGATATCGAAGGGATAGAAAGTGGTGCTTTGTCCCCTTGTAAAAATCAAGGGACTCCTATTTGGGTCTTGTGGAAGCTAAGATACAGAGGTAAATAGGTAGAAAATGTTGGAAAGGATAAGTGAGGAGATAGGGAAATGGGATGGTTGTCTATGTCAACCCAAATAGGAAACATCATGGAAGGAAAGGTTGGAGGTGCAAACTCTTTTAGGATGGGATGTCTCCACCTTTCTCCCTTGAATGGAAAATCCTAAAAGAGTGATATGGCAGGAAAAAAAAAAAGATAGAAAGAGTAGTAATGATAGGAAAGGAGATTGGGAGGTGGGATGTTGTGGACAATGCTGATTGGCTAGAATTCGAAGGGAGATAAGGTGGAATGGATGGAATTAGAAGGGGAAGCTGCTTTTTTTTAGGAGTTTGGCGGGGAACTCCGTCCCTTTATTGTTTTTCATGTGGAAAGGTGGAAAAGGAAAGAAAAAAAGATAGCGACAGGATAGAAAGTGGTATATTGTCCCCTTGTAAAAATCAAGGGACTCCTATTTGTGTCATGTGGAAGATAAGATACAGAGGTACATAGGTTGAAAATGTTGGAAAGGATAAGTGAGGAAATAGGGAAATGGGGTGGTTGTCTACGTCATCCCAAAGAGGAAAGATGGTGGAAGGAAAGGTTAGAGGTGCCAACTTTTTTAGGTTGGGATGTCTCCACCATTCTCCCATGAATGGAAAATCGTAAAAGGGTCATATGGCACAAAAAAAAGAAAGATACAAAGAGTAGGAATGATAGGAAAGGAGATTGGAAGGTGGGATGTTGTGGATAATGGCGACTGGCTAGAATTAAAGGTGAGATGGGGTGGAATGGATGGAATTAGAAGGGGAAGCACCTATTTTTTAGGAGTTTGGCAGGGAACTCCGTCCCTTTATTGTTTTTCATGTGGAAAGGTGGAAAAGGATAGAGAAAAAAAGATAGCGACGGGATAGAAAGTTTTGCATTGTCCCCTTGTAAAAATTAAGGGACTCCTATTTGTGTCATGTGGAAGATAAGATATAGAGGTAAATAGGTTGAAAATGTTGGAAAGGATAAGTGAGGAAATAGGGAAATGGGGTGGTTGTCTACATCGTCCCAAAGAGGAAAGATGGTAGAAGGAAAGGTTAGAGGTGCCAACTTTTTTAGGTTGGGATGTCTGCACCATTCTCCCATGAAGGGAAAATCGTAAAAGGGTGATATGGCAGAAAAAAAAGAAAGATACAAAGAGTAGGAATGATAGGAAAGGACATTGGAAGGTGGGATGTTGTGGATAATGGCGACTGGCTAGAATTAAAGGTGAGATGAGGTGGAATGGATGGAATTTGAAGGGGAAGCTGCCTTTTTTTAGGAGTTTGGCAGGGAACTCCGTCCCTTTATTGTTTTTCATGTGGAAAGGTGGAAAAGGAAAGAGAAAAAAAGATATCGAAGGGATAGAAAGTGGTGCATTGTCCCCTTGTAAAAATCAAGGGACTCCTATTTGGGTCTTGTAGAAGGTAAGATACAGAGGTAAATAGGTAGAAAATGTTGGAAAGGGTAAGTGAGGAGATAGGGAAATGAGATGGTTGTCTATGTCAACCCAAAGAGGAAACATCGTGGAAGGAAAGGGTGGAGGTGCCAACTCTTTTAGGATGGGATGTCTCCACCTTTATCCCATGAATGGAAAATCCTAAAAGAGTGATATGGCAGGAAGCAAGAAAGATAGAAAGAGTAGGAATGATAGGAAAGGAGATTGGAAGGTGGGATGTTCTGGACAATGCCGATTGGGTATAATTAGAGGGGAGATGAGGTGGAATGGATGAAATTAGAAGGGGAAGCTGCTCTTTTTTAGGTGTTTGGGAGGGAACTGCATCCCTTTATTGTTTTTCATGTGGCAAGGTGGAAAAGGAAAGAGAAAAAAAGATAGCGAAGGGATAGAAAGTGGTGTATTGTCCCTTATAAAAATCAAGGGACTCCTATTTGGATCATGTGGAAGATAAGATACAGAGGTAAATAGGTAGAAAATGTTGGAAAGGATAAGTGAGGAGACAGGGAAACGGGATGGTTGTCTATGTCAACCCAAAGAGGAAACATCGTGGAAGGAAAGGTTGGAGGTGAAAACTCTTTTAGGATGGGATGTCTCCACCTTTCTCCCATGAATGGAAAATCCTAAAAGAGTGATATGACACAAAAAAAAGAAAGAATGAAAGAATAGGAATGAAAGGAAAGGAGATTGGAAGGTGGAATGTTGTCGATAATGGTGATTGGCTAGAATTAAAGCTGAGATGGGGTGGAATGGATGCAATTAGAAGGGGAAGCTCCTATTTTTTAGGAGTTTGGCAGGGAACTCCGTCCCTTTATTGTTTTTCATGTGGAAAGGTGGAAAAGGAAAGAGAAAAAAAGATAGCGATGGGATAGAAAGTGGTGCATTGTCCCCTTGGAAAAATTAAGGGGCTCCTATTTGTGTCATGTGGAAGATAAGATATAGAGGTAAATAGGTTGAAAATGTTGGAAAGGATAAGTGAGGAAATAGGGAAATGGGGTGGTTGTCTACATCGTCCCGAAGAGGAAAGATGGTGGAAGGAAAGGTTAGAGGTGCCAACTTTTTTAGGTTGGGATGTCTCCACCATTCTCCCATGAAGGGAAAATCGTAAAAGGGTGATATGGCAGAAAAAAAAGAAACATACAAAGAGTAGGAATGATAGCAAAGGACATTGGAAGGTGGGATGTTGTGGATAATGGCGACTGGTTAGAATTAAAGGTGGGATGAGGTGGAATGGATGGAATTTGAAGGGGAAGCTGCTTTTTTTTTAGGAGTTTGGCAAGGAAATCCGTCCCTTTATTGTTTTTCATGTGGAAAGGTGGAAAAGGAAAGAGAAAAAAAGATATCGAAGGGATAGAAGTGGTGCATTGTCCCCTTGTAAAAATCAAGGGACTCCTATTTGTGTCTTGTGGAAGGCAAGATACAGAGGTAAATAGGTAGAAAATGTTGGAAAGGGTAAGTGAGGAGATAGGGAAATGGGATGGTTCTCTATGTCAACCCAAAGAGGAAACATCGTGGAAGGAACGGGTGGAGGTGCCAACTCTTTTAGGATGGGATGTCTCCACCTTTCTCCCATGAATGGAAAATCCTAAAAGAGTGATATGGCAGGAAGAAAGAAAGATAGAAAGAGTAGGAATGATAGGAAAGGAGATTGGAAGGTGGGATGTTCTGGACAATGCCGATTGGCTAGAATTAGAGGGGAGATGAGGTGGAATGGATGGAATTCGAAGGGGAAGCTGCATTTTTTTAGGAGTTTGGGAGGGAACTGCGTCCCTTTATTGTTTTTCATGTGGAAAGGTGGAAAAGGAAAGAGAAAAAAAGATAGCGAAGGGATAGAAAGTGGTGCATTGTCCCTTGTAAAAATCAAGGGACTCCTATTTGGGTCATGTGGAAGATAAGATACAGAGGTAAATAGGTAGAAAATGTTGGAAAGGATAAGTGAGGAGATAGGGAAATGGGATGGTTGTCTATGTCAACCCAAAGAGGAAACATCGTGGAAGGAAAGGTTGCAGGTAAAAACTCTTTTAGGATGGGATGTCTCCACCTTTCTCCCATGAATGGAAAATCCTAAAAGAGTGATATGACACAAAAAAAAGAAAGAATGAAAGAATAGGAATGAAAGGAAAGGAAAGGAGATTGGAAGGTGGGATGTTGTCGATAATGGTGATTGGCTAGAATTAAAGCTGAGATGAGGTGGAATGGATGCAATTAGAAGGGGAAGCTCCTATTTTTTAGGAATTTGGTAGGGAACTCCGTCCCTTTATTGTTTTTCATGTGGAAAGGTGGAAAAGGAAAGAGAAAAAAAGACAGTGATGGGATAGAAAGTGGTGCATTGTACCCTTGTAAAAATTAGGGGGTGCCTATTTGTGTCATGTGGAAGATAAGATATAGAGGTAAATAGGTTGAAAATGTTGGGAAGGATAAGTGAGGAAATATGGAAATGGGGTTGTTGTCTACATCATCCCAAAGAGGAAAGATGGTGGAAGGAAAGGTTTGAGGTGCCAACTTTTTTAGGTTGGGATGTCTCCACCATTCTCCCATGAAGGGAAAATCGTAAAAGGGTGATATGGCAGAAAAAAAAGAAAGATACAAAGAGTAGGAATGATTGGAAAGGACATTGGAAGGTGGGATGTTGTGGATAATGGCGACTGGCTAGAATTAAAGGTGAGATGAGGTGGAATGGATGGAATTTGAAGGGGAAGCTGCTTTTGTTTAGGAGTTTGGCAGGCGACTCCGTCCCTTTATTGTTTTTCATGTGGAAAGGTGGAAAAGGAAAGAGAAAAAAAGGTATCAAAGGGATAGAAAGTGGTGCATTGTCCCCTTGTAAAAATCAAGGGACTCCTATTTGGGTCTTGTGGAAGGCAAGATACAGAGGTAAATAGGTAGAAAATGTTGGAAAGGGTAAGTGAGGAGATAGGGAAATGGGATGGTTGTCTATGTCAACCCAAAGAGGAAACATCGTGGAAGGAACGGGTGGAGGTGCCAACTCTTTTAGGATGGGATGTCTCCACCTTTCTCCCATGAATGGAAAATCCTAAAAGAGTGATATGGCCGAAAGAAAGGAAGATAGAAAGAGTAGGAATGAGAGGAAAGGAGATTGGAAGGTGGGATGTTCTGGACAATTCCGATTGGCTGGAATTAGAGGGGAGATGAGGTGGAATGGATCGAATTAGAAGGGAAAGCTGCTTTTTTGAAGGAGTTTGGGAGGGAACTGCATCCCTTTATTGCTTTTCATGTGGAAAGGTGGAAAAGGAAAGAGAAAAAAAGATAGCGAAGGGATAGAAAGTGGTGCATTGTCCCTTGTAAAAATCAAGGGACTCCTATTTGGGTCATGCGGAAGATAAGATACGGAGGTAAATAGGTAGAAAATGTTGGAAAGGATAAGTGAGGAGATAGGGAAATGGGATGGTTGTCTATGTCAACCCAAAGAGGAAACATCGTGGAAGGAAAGGTTGGAGGTGAAAACTCTTTTAGGATGGGATGTCTCCACCTTTCTCCCATGAATGGAAAATCCTAAAAGAGTGATATGACACAAAAAAAAGAAAGAATGAAAGAATAGGAATGAAAGGAAAGGAGATTGGAAGGTGGGATGTTGTCGATAATGGTGATTGGCTAGAATTAAAGCTGAGATGAGGTGGAATGGATGCAATTAGAAGGGGAAGCTCCTATTTTTTAGGAATTTGGCAGGGAACTGCGTCCCTTTATTGTTTTTCATGCGGAAAGGTGGAAAAGGAAAGAGAAAAAAAGACAGTGATGGGATAGAAAGTGGTGCATTGTACCCTTGTAAAAATTAGGGGGTGCCTATTTGTGTCATGTGGAAGATAAGATATAGAGGTAAATAGGTTGAAAATGTTGGGAAGGATAAGTGAGGAAATAGGGAAATGGGGTTGTTGTCTACATCATCCCAAAGAGGAAAAATGGTGGAAGGAAAGGTTTGAGGTGCCAACTTTTTTAGGTTGGGATGTCTCCACCATTCTCCCATGAAGGGAAAATCGTAAATGGGTGATATGGCAGAAAAAAAAGAAAGATACAAAGAGTAGGAATGATTGGAAAGGACATTGGAAGGTGGGATGTTGTGGATAATGGCGACTGGCTAGAATTAAAGGTGACATGAGGTGGAATGGATGGAATTTGAAGGGGAAGCTGCTTTTTTTTAGGAGTTTGGCAGGGAACTCCGTCCCTTTATTGTTTTTCATGTGTAAAGGTGGAAAAGGAAAGAGAAAAAAAGGTATCGAAGGGATAGAAAGTGGTGCATTGTCCCCTTGTAAAAATCAAGGGACTCCTATTTGGGTCTTGTGGAAGGCAAGATACAGAGGTAAATAGGTAGAAAATGTTGGAAAGGGTAAGTGAGGAGATAGGGAAATGGGATGGTTGTCTATGTCAACCCAAAGAGGAAACATCGTGGAAGGAACGGGTGGAGGTGCCAACTCTTTTAGGATGGGATGTCTCCACCTTTCTCCCATGAATGGAAAATCCTAAAAGAGTGATATGGCCGGAAGAAAGGAAGATAGAAAGAGTAGGAATGAGAGGAAAGGAGATTGGAAGGTGGGATGTTCTGGATAATGCCGATTGGCTAGAATTAGAGGGGAGATGAGGTGGAATGGATGAAATTAGAAGGGGAAGCTGCTTTTTTTAAGGAGTTTGGGAGGGAACTGCATCCCTTTATTGCTTTTCATGTGGAAAGGTGGAAAAGGAAAGAGAAAAAAAGATAGCGAAGGGATAGAAAGTGGTGCATTGTCCCTTATAAAAATCAAGGGACTCCTATTTGGGTCATGTGGAAGATAAGATATAGAGGTAAATAGGTAGAAAATGTTGGAAAGGATAAGTGAGGAGATAGGGAAATGGGATGGTTGTCTATGTCAACCCAAAGAGGAAACATCGTGGAAGGAAAGGTTGGAGGTGAAAATTCTTTTAGGATGGGATGTCTCCACCTTTCTCCCATGAATGGAAAATCCTAAAAGAGTGATATGACACAAAAAAAAGAAAGAATGAAAGAATAGGAATGAAAGGAAAGGAGATTGGAAGGTGGGATGTTGACGATAGTGGTGATTGGCTAGAATTAAAGCTGAGATGAGGTGGAATGGATGCAATTAGAAGGGGAAGCTCCTATTTTTTAGGAATTTGGCAGGGAACTGCGTCCCTTTATTGTTTTTCATGTGGAAAGGTGGAAAAGGAAAGAGAAAAAAAGATAGTGATGGGATAGAAAGTGGTGCATTGTACACTTGTAAAAATTAGGGGGCGCCTATTTGTGTCATGTGGAAGACAAGATATGGAGGTAAATAGGTTGAAAATGTTGGGAAGGATAAGTGAGGAAATAGGGAAATGGGGTTGTTGTCTACATCATCCCAAAGAGGAAAGATGGTGGAAGGAAAGGTTAGAGGTGCCAACTTTTTTAGGTTGGGATGTCTCCACCATTCTCCCATGAAGGGAAAATTGTAAAAGGGTGATATGGCAGAAAAAAAAGAAAGATACAAAGAGTAGGAATGATAGGAAAGGACATTGGAAGGTGGGATGTTGTGGATAATGGCGAATGGCTAGAATTAAAGGTGAGATGAGGTGGAATGGATGGAATTTGAAGGGGAAGCTGCTTTTTTTTAGGAGTTTGGCAGGGAACTCCGTCCCTTTATTGTTTTTCATGTGTAAAGGTGGAAAAGGAAAGAGAAAAAAAGATAGCGAAGGGATAGAAAGTGGTGCATTGTCCCCTTGTATAAATCAAGGGACTCCTATTTGGGTCTCGTGGAAGGCAAGATACAGAGGTAAATAGGTAGAAAATGTTGGAAAGGATAAGTGAGGAGATAGGGAAATGGGAAGGTTGTCTATGTCAACCCAAAGAGGAAACATCGTGGAAGGAAAGGTTGGAGGTGAACACTCTTTTAGGATGGGATGTCTCCACCTTTCTCCCTTGAATGGAAAATCCTAAAAGAGTGATATGACACAAAAAAAGGAAACAATGAAAGAATAGGAATGAAAGGAAATGAGATTGGAAGGTGGGATGTTGTCGATAATGGTGATTGGCTAGAATTAAAGCTGATATGAGGTGGAATGGATGCAATTAGATGGGGAAGCTCCTATTTTTTCGGAGTTTGGCAGGGAACTCCGTCCCTTTCTTGTTTTTCATGTGGAAAGGTGGAAAAGGAAAGAGAAAAAAAGATAGCGACGGGATAGAAAGTGGTGCATTGTCCCCTTGTATAAATCAAGGGACTCCTATTTGTGTCATGTGGAAGATAAGATATAGAGGTAAAGAGGTTGAAAATGTTGGAAAGGATAAGTGAGGAAATACGGAAATGGGGTGGTTGTCTACATCGTCCCAAAGAGGAAAGATGGCGGAAGGAAAGGTTAGAGGTGCCAACTTTTTTAGGTTGGGATGTCTCCACCATTCTCCCATGAAGGGAAAATCGTAAAAGGGTGATATGGCAGAAAAAAAAAGAAAGATACAAAGAGTAGGAATGATAGGAAAGGACATCAGAAGGTGGGATGTTGTGGATAATGGCGACTGGCTAGAATTAAAGGTGAGATGAGGTGGAATGGACGGATTTTGAAGGGGAAGCTGCTTTTTTTTAGGAGTTTGGCAGGGAACTCCGTCCCTTTATTGTTTTTCTTGTGGAAAGGTGGAAAAGGAAAGAGAAAAAAAGATATCGAAGGGATAGAAAGTGGTGCATTGTCCCCTTGTATAAATCAAGGGACTCCTATTTGGGTCTTGTGGAAGGCAAGATACAGAGGTAAATAGGTAGAAAATGTTGGAAAGGGTAAGTGAGGAGATAGGGAAATGGGATGGTTGTCTATGTCAACCCAAAGACGAAACATCATGGAAGGAACGGGTGGAGGTGCCAACTCTTTTAGGATGGGATGTCTCCGCCTTTCTCCCATGAATGGAAAACCCTAAAAGAGTGATATGGCAGGAAGAAAGAAAGATAGAAAGAGTAGGAATGATAGGAAAGGAGATTGGAAGGTGGGATCTTCTGGACAATGCCGATTGGCTAGAATTAGAGGGGAGATGAGGTGGAATGGATGGAATTAGACGGGGAAGCTGCTTTTTTTTAGGAGTTTGGCAGGGAACTCCGTCCCTTTATTGTTTTTCATGTGGAAAGGTGGAAAAGGAAAGAGAAAAAAAGATATCGAAGGGATAGAAAGTGGTGCTTTGTCCCCTTGTAAAAATCAAGTGACTCCTATTTGGGTCTTGTGGAAGGTAAGATATAGAGGTAAATAGGTAGAAAATGTTGGAAAGTATAAGTGAGGAGATAGGGAAATAGGATGGTTGTCTATGTCAACCCAAAGAGGAAACATCGTGGAAGGAACGGGTGGAGGTGCCAACTCTTTTAGGATGGGATGTCTCCACCTTTCTCCCATGAATGGAAAATCCTAAAAGAGTGATATGGCAGGAAGAAAGAAAGATAGAAAGGGTAGGAATGATAGGAAAGGAGATTGGAAGGTGGGATGTTCTGGACAATGCCGATTGGCTATAATTAGAGGGGAGATGAGGTGGAATGGATGGAATTAGAAGGGGATGCTGCTTTTTTTTAGGAGTTTGGGAGGGAACTGCGTCCCTTTATTGTTTTTCATGTGGAAAGGTGGAAAAGGAAAGAGAAAAAAAAGATAGCGAAGGGATAGAAAGTGGTGCATTGTCCCTTGTAAAAATCAAGGGACTCCTATTTGGGTCATGTGGAAGATAAGATACAGAGGTAAATAGGTTGAAAATGTTGGAAAGGATAAGTGAGGAGATAGGGAAATGGGAAGGTTGTCTATGTCAACCCAAAGAGGAAACATCGTGGAAGGAAAGGTTGGAGGTGAACACTCTTTTAGGATGGGATGTCTCCACCTTTCTCCCTTGAATGGAAAATCCTAAAAGAGTGATATGACACAAAAAAAGGAAAGAATGAAAGAATAGGAATGAAAGGAAAGGAGATTGGAAGGTGGGATGTTGTCGATAATGGTGATTGGCTAGAATTAAAGCTGATATGAGGTGGAATGGATGCAATTAGATGGGGAAGCTCCTATTTTTTCGGAGTTTGGCAGGGAACTCCGTCCCTTTCTTGTTTTTCATGTGGAAAGGTGGAAAAGGAAAGAGAAAAAAAGATAGCGACGGGATAGAAAGTGGTGCATTGTCCCCTTGTATAAATCAAGGGACTCCTATTTGTGTCATGTGGAAGATAAGATATAGAGGTAAAGAGGTTGAAAATGTTGGAAAGGATAAGTGAGGAAATAGGGAAATGGGGTGGTTGTCTACATCGTCCCAAAGAGGAAAGATGGTGGAAGGAAAGGTTAGAGGTGCCAACTTTTTTAGGTTGGGATGTCTCCACCATTCTCCCGTGAAGGAAAAATCGTAAAAGGGTGATATGGCAGAAAAAAAAGAAAGATACAAAGAGTAGGAATGATAGGAAAGGACATTGGAAGGTGGGATGTTGTGGATAATGGCGACTGGCTAGAATTAAAGGTGGGATGAGGTGGAATGGATGGAATTTGAAGGGGAAGCTGCTTTTTTTTAGGAGTTTGGCAGGGAACTCCGTCCCTTTATTGTTTTTCATGTGGAAAGGTGGAAAAGGAAAGAGAAAAAAAGATATCGAAGGGATAGAAAGTGGTGCATTGTCCCTTGTAAAAATCAAGGGACTCCTATTTGGGTCATGTGGAAGATAAGATACAGAGGTAAATAGGTAGAAAATGTTGGAAAGGATAAGTGAGGAGATAGGGAAATGGGAAGGTTGTCTATGTCAACCCAAAGAGGAAACATCGTGGAAGGAAAGGTTGGAGGTGAACACTCTTTTAGGATGGGATGTCTCCACCTTTCTCCCTTGAATGGAAAATCCTAAAAGAGTGATATGACACAAAAAAAGGAAAGAATGAAAGAATAGGAATGAAAGGATAGGAGATTGGAAGGTGGGATGTTGTCGATAATGGTGATTAGCTAGAATTAAAGCTGATATGAGGTGGAATGGATGCAATTAGATGGGGAAGCTCCTATTTTTTCGGAGTTTGGCAGGGAACTCCGTCCCTTTCTTGTTTTTCATGTGGAAAGGTGGAAAAGGAAAGAGAAAAAAAGATAGCGACGGGATAGAAAGTGGTGCATTGTCCCCTTGTATAAATCAAGGGACTCCTATTTGTGTCATGTGGAAGATAAGATATAGAGGTAAAGAGGTTGAAAATGTTGGAAAGGATAAGTGAGGAAATAGGGAAATGGGGTGGTTGTCTACATCGTCCCAAAGAGGAAAGATGGTGGAAGGAAAGGTTAGAGGTGCCAACTTTTTTAGGTTGGGATGTCTCCACCATTCTCCCGTGAAGGGAAAATCGTAAAAGGGTGATATGGCAGAAAAAAAAGAAAGATACAAAGAGTAGGAATGATAGGAAAGGACATTGGAAGGTGGGATGTTGTGGATAATTGCGACTGGCTAGAATTAAAGGTGGGATGAGGTGGAATGGATGGAATTTGAAGGGGAAGCTGCTTTTTTTTAGGAGTTTGGCAGGGAACTCCGTCCCTTTATTGTTTTTCATGTGGAAAGGTGGAAAAGGAAAGAGAAAAAAAGATATCGAAGGGATAGAAAGTGGTGCATTGTCCCTTGTAAAAATCAAGGGACTCCTATTTAGGTCATGTGGAAGATAAGATACAGAGGTAAATAGGTAGAAAATGTTGGAAAGGATAAGTGAGGAGATAGGGAAATGGGGTGGTTGTCTACGTCAACCCAAAGAGGAAACATGGTAGAAGGAAAGGTTGGAGGTGCCAACTTTTTGAGGATGGGATGTCTTGCCCTCTCTCCCATGAATGGAAAATCCTAAAAGGGTGATATGGCATGAAGAAAAGATAGATAGAAATAGTAGGAATGATAGGAAAGGCGATTGGAAGGTCGGATTTTGTGGATAATGGTGATTAGTTCGAATTAAAGGTGAGATGAGGTGGAAAGGATCGAATTAGATGGGGAAGCTCCTATTTTTTAGGAGTTTGGCTTGGAACTCCCTCCCTTTATTGCGTTTCATGTGGAAAGGTGGAAAAGAAAAGAGAAAAAAAGATAGGGAAGGGATAGAAAATGATGCATTCTCCCCTTGTAAAAATCAAAGGACTCCTATTTGGGTGATGTGGAAGGTAAGATAGAGAGGTAAATAGGTAGAAAATATTGGAAAGGATAAGTGAGGAGATAGGGAAATGGGGTGGTTGTCTACATCAACCGAAAGAGGAAACATGGTGGAAGGAAAGGTTGGAGGTGCCAACTTTTTTAGGATGGGATGTCTCGACCTTTCTCCCATGAATGGAAAATCCTAAAAGCATGATATGACATGAAAGAAAGATAGATAAAAAGAGTAGGAATGATAGGAAAGGGGATTGGAAGGTCGGATGTTGTAGATGGGGTGGAAAGGATGGAATTAGATGGGGAAGCTCCTATTTTTTTGGATTTTGGGTTGGAACTCCCTCCCTTTATTGTGTTTCATGTCAAAAGGGGGAAAGGGAAGGAGAAAAAAAGATATGGAAGTGATAGAAAGTGGTGCATTGTCCCCTTGTAAAAATCAAGGCACTCCTATTTGGGTGATGTGGAAGGTAAGATAGAGAGGTAAATAGGTAGAAAATGTAGGAAAGGATAAGTGAGGAGATAGGGAAATGGGGTGGTTGTCTACGTCAACCTAGAGAGGAAACATGGTGGAAGGAAAGGTTGGAGGTGCCAACTTTTTGAGGATGGGATGTCTCCACCTTTCTCCCATGAATCAAAAATCCTAAAAGAGTGATATGGAATGAAAAAAAGATAGATAGAAAAAGTCAGAATGATAGGAATGGAGATTGGAAGGTGAGATGTTGCCGACAATGGTGATTGGCTAGAATTAATGGTGAGATGAGGTGGAATGGATGGAATTACAAGGGGAAGCTCCTACTTTTTGGGAGTTTGGCATGGAACTCCCTCCCTTTATTGTGTTTCATGTGGAAAGGTAGAAATGGATTGAGAAAAAAAGATAGGGAAGGGATAGAAAGTGGTGCATTGTCCCCTTGTAAAAGTCATGGGACTCCTATTTGGGTGATGTGGAAGGTAAGATAGAGAGGTAAATGGGTAGAAAATGTAGGAAAGGATAAGTGAGGAGATAGAGAAATGGGGTGGTTGTCTATGTCAACCCAAAGAGGAAACATGGCGGAAGGAAAGGTTGGAGGTGCCAATTTTTTTCGGATGGGATGTCTCCACCTTTCTCCCATGCAGGGAAAATTCTAAAAGGGTGATATGGCATGAAAAAAAGTGGGACAGAAAGAGTAGGAATGATAGGAAAGGAGATTGGAAGGTGGGATGTTGTGAATAATGGTGATTGGCTAGAATTAAAGGTGAGATGAGGTCGAATGGATGGAATTAGAAGAGGAAGCTCCTAATTTTTGTGAGTTTGGCTTGGAACTCCCTCCCTTTATTGTGTTTCTTGTGGAAAGTTGGAAAAGGAAAGAGAAAAAAAGATAGGGAAGGGATAGAAAGTGGTGCATTGTCCCCTTGTAAAAACCAAGGCACTCCTATTTGGGTGATGTGGAAGGTAAGATACAGAGGTGAATAGGTAGAAAATGTTGGAAAGGATAAGTGAGGAGAAAAGGAAATGTGGTGGTTGTCTACGTCAACCCAAAGAGGAAACATGGTGGAAGGAAAGGTTGGAGGTGCCAACTTTTTTAGGATGGGATGTCTCGACCTTTCTCCCATGAATTGAAAATCCTAAAAGGGTGATATGGCATGAAAAAAAGATAGATGGAAAGAGTAGGAATGATAGGAAAGGAGATTGGAAGGTTGGATGTTGTGGATAATGAGGATTGGCTAGAATTAAAGGTGAGATGAGGTGGAAAGGATGGAATTAGAAGAGGAAGCTCCTATTTTTTAGGAGTTTAGCTTGGAACTCCCTCCCTTTATCGTGTTTCATGTGGAAAGGTGGAAAAGGAAAGAGAAAAATAGATAGGGAAGGGATAGAAATTGGTGCATTGCCCCATTGTAAAAATCTAGGGAGTCCTATTTGGGTGATTTGGAAGGTAAGATAGAGAGGTAATGTAATGCCTCGAGTAATTTATTCTATTTTTTCATCCATTTAACTAAAATGAATTGGAACTTCTATAGGAAATGAACCATGTTATATGTTTTAATTTATTTAAAATACTAAATGAAGGAATTTGTAAGAAAACTTGGTACCTTTAGATTCTACTTGAAAAATGGAATCCAGCGATTCAAAGAACGCCGAAAGTGGAGTTTGTATGAAGAAGTTACGGCCGTTTAAAGATTTGGGGCAATTTTGTAAAATGCACTTAAAAATGCAGATGGACGAAAACCGCAGGGGATCGTTTTGATAACGGCACCGCCTGTCTTCTTCCTCTCGATTTCTCCAGAAACCCAAGTTTCTAGAGGTTTCCACCACTACCAATGGCGGCACCGCCATTGGCAGCACCGCCATAGTATGGCTATAAAAAGCCCTATTCCCTCCTCTTCGACTCAGATTTTTTTGGCCATTTGAGGCTGGGGTTTCCAAGAAAGATCGAAAAACCCTCCATCGGTTTTCCATGTGAAGGATGGCAATGGTCAGGTCATTCAGGCCTATCATTGCTTTTACCTATTTCCCCATTCCTCCTCTGACTTCATCGGAAAGGTCAGTTTTTCTCCCTTCTTCGTGGGTTCCGGTGACATGGGGTTTTCAGAGTGGAAAAAGGGAGCCGCACCACCAGAATGAGGGCATCCCCAGCTACCCAGGTAAGCCTCTCTCTCTCCTCTCTCCATTTTTCTTTCCGCCAAGCCAGATCCATGCCGGATCTGGTTTTTCCCAGCCGGTGTTTCCTAGCCAGAGAACGTCCTAGCCGGAGATCGCAGGGAAAAAGGCCGGGTTCCATCTAGCTCTGTGCAAACGAGGCGTCCCAGGGACGGCATGCTTCATGCGCGCCTGGGACAGGGTGTGACAACTTGAGTTTTCCCATGCATTTTTAAATGCAATATCTAATTCCTAAGGCGAGATGCATCCCTATTTGAAAACCATTTTATGAAAACAATGCAATGCAGCGGAAAATCTTTTCTTTTAAACTCATTTTGAAAACCCTGAGTGTCATTTGCTTTGACAATAACCAAAGTAGTTTTTGAAAATTTTAGAAATCATAAATGTCTTCCCAGGTCTATCCAGTCACAGCTCATAGCCCAACTGTAAATAAATACAAATACATGTCCAAAGGGTAGAGTGTTTACTCACATGTATAATTGCCTCCCTTTGATTTTTCTTGCTCATAGCACCAACATTTCCTGAGGCGTCTTCTACTCTATGTGTGGAGCTGTCCTGAAAAATGTTAATGATTGGGTGAGTATACACTATACTCAATAGGAGTCTATCACTACTAGTTTTATAATGCATGCAATGTTTTAAAACATATGTTCTTTAAACCATGTGCATGTTTGAACACTCATGTTCAATATTGATATTAATAGCTATTATCGAATTAGAATACTAATGACTTAAAGAATCGCATAATCCAAGTTGAAAGTATCATATATATCATAAACATAATGATATGCATAAGATGCTCAACTGAATCCAACTCATGGATATATGGTATGGTCGACCAACCTCATTTCATGCCATATGCAATGCAAGTAAATCCTCAAAACATAGGGCCCACTATGCCTACGACCTCACCGCCGTGTGGTTCCCAGGTACTTGGGGACACTCGGTCATGGCCTCCACGAGGCATATGACACATTGACCCAGTGCCATGACACCAGTGGTAGCCCCCTGTACCACATGCAGTCGACGTAGGGACATGCCTTTTTTTGGTGTGGTACCCTTTCCACCTAATAGTGGTAGAGGCTGGGAGGCCACCCCAGACCTCTCAGCATAGCGCTCACGAGCTTAGTAGCCCAAATCATATACAATCAATCACGCAAAAATCTCTTTTTCAAAACCTGTCCTCTTTGGGTCCCTCACAATTGCCTGACCCTCACAACTGCCTACTCATCGTTTTTTGGGCACTCCAGCGTCTTTTGGTAACCCTCAAGGACATGAAAATTTTCAAAACTCAACAACCACAATCATGTAATTTATGCAATCATTTGCAAAACATGTCTATCCATAATGTATTTATCATATGCATGATGAATTCATTTATATGCTAAACAAGTCATATAATTTATACTTAAAACATGCATTCTCAAAACAATCATGGGCTCTTTTTAAAAGTCTAGTGGGGATAGAGCACCTACCTGATTTGGTCACGCTAGCCCCCTTGTCCTCGTACGCTCCTGCTCATAGTTTAGGGGAACAAGGTTAGCTTGGCTTATTTCTATAGGTTTTAGAATGGTTGATCTCACTACTTAGGCATTAAGGGTTCATTCCCATGCCTATGGGTGTCTTAAGGTCCTAATTGGGCCTTGGTATCATCAGGTTTATAAAGGTTTAGTGGCCCTGCGCCACTATCATAGTTTAAGGGTCGTGCCTACCTTATATTGGGCATTAATTAGGTAAATTATCGATTGGGTGTGTCCACGTAGTCGATACGAGCACAACTCCTTTTGCGGCGCCTCAATCAGAGTCCTAGAACTCAAGTTATGGGCGTTTTAGTATTCAGAATACATGGAAGGCCCACAGGACGCGTCCACAGACGCACCGGGCCTTCTGCATGTTTTCTCGTTTGCAGGCGGATGCGCCTGGTTCATTTCTATCGAACCAGTATGCCCAGGCACTGTCCCTGGGTCCTTTGTGGCTCCCTAGAGCCTCGTTTTGCATGGTTTTGCATGCAAAAACTTGGGGGAACTCATCCTAATACTAAGGGGGAGATGGGTTTGGAGGGGCTTTTGGGCATACCTGGTTTGTGGCCAGGTTTTTCTCCATATTTTCTCCTCTTGTCTGCCTCTCCACGATGGATTTTTCCCAAGCTTTTGGGCTGCCATTGGAGGTGCCTAAGAGCTCTATTTATAGAGCTCGAAGGGGGTTCTGGAGGGGGTTCATACCGCCATGGAATGGCAGTGGAGAAACCTCCAAAATGGCGGTGGTTTGTCCCCTAAACACTGCTGTTCTAGAACCCTCTAGGAGGTTGAAGAAGAGGGGTGCCCGTATCAAAATGAGCCCCTATGTTTCTCAGGCTAAATCCGTTTTTTAATATAAATTACACTTTTGCCCTTTAACTTCAAATGGCCATAACTTGCTCATTTTAACTCCATTTTGAGTGATTTTGCTCTTGTTGGATTTCTTTTTCCAAGATGCACCTAAGGGTACTACTATCAGGACCAAATTTCTGGGTCCAGTTAGGGTCAATAGTAAAATGACCAAAATACCCTTATCTCCAAAAAGGGAACTTTTCATTTCCTATAGAATGTCCAATTCATTTTTGTTAAAAATAACGTAAATTGCTCGAGTGTTACATTATTACCCCCTTAAAAGAATTTCGTCCTCGAAATTCCACAAATCCTCTTCTTCAAGTTAGTTGTCTTCTTGATAAGACATATTTAGGACTCCCTCGAACTAAAAACATTCCCATACTTCTGTTGTCGGCGAATCCATTATTTCATTATCCAATACTCTGATTAATACTTGGAGTAATGTTGTCCTTAAAATGCTAATCATACTATCTTGTACCCAATCCTAGGCATGTTCTCAATTTATCCATGTTATAATTCCTTCCACAAGGCCTTACATATATATCGCGTCAATATATCTCATCTGTTTTCTTATATATGGGCTGTTTCCGCTGCGTACTATGACGTATACTCCTACACGTGCCAGTTTAGCAATACCGGTTTCTAGCTATAATTCATCTATCTCGAAATCCTTAGATGTCTATACTTTTCTCATCATGTATAGGATAGTCTCCTCGTAGGATCATGCTTCTTTATTCATGTATAAATTACTCCATACTTCTTTTGAGATCATATCATCTTATTTCTCATAATCCTTTTTGAATAGCAGGGATAGTCTCATTTTTCCTCTTGTCTTCCATCTAGTGATCTCTTCATCATCCACGTCTCCTTTTAATGGTTGGTTGTATGTCATTAGTACATGTCCATCAAAAAAAGGTTACATTCTTTCTATTGTGTCTAACTTTGCTTCTTACCTTCTTTGATTTATATTTATCTTTCCCCAAGATACTTCAATAGCTGATATGGTATCATGTTTCCTCCAATTATATTAATGATAAAGCCAAACCCTTGATTAACTTGAAATTTCAACTGTCTGTCACTTTTCTACTATAACTTGAGTCCTCAACCCATATTATATTCAAAATAAAATAATTCAAGTAGCATCCTCTATCACTAATACTATCTCATATTACGGTTAGGATATCCAAACTGTACATCAAGTTTCATAGATGTTGAAGTCATCAAATGCTTTTCTCCTTGAAGAGTTTATGCACACTCATGACAAATATTTTATGGTTAATTCATCATCCTGGTCAAATGTTCTTGTCTAGAGGCCTATCTCACTATTCACATCAATTTATTATTAGGATTTCCAACAATGTTCCCATTTATGCAAAAAATCTCTTATTCATAACTGAGTACCCTTACTAGGTCATGGTTGAATCCTTTGTCATTATCCTCTGTCCTTTGTTTGCATGATGGTTTTCTTTGTAATCTTTTAGACCAAATGTTCTACACTTGATCTAGTAAGGTTAGTCCTCAGGAAATTTCTTCAATTTATTTTTCGTACTTGGTATATGCTTATAACAACTAACTTTTTGTCTAAAGGCAATGTAACATCAAATCTCACCTTATAATGTGCTAGCCATCTCACCTTTTCTCCTTCCATTCCCTATGTCAATATATTGTTCACTCCTTTATTAATGCTTTACCGTCAACCATTCGGTCTTAATTATTAGGGGGTATCATCATCATAAGTAGTGGTTTTCTCAATTCCTCAAATTTTATCTTTCAAGTGCCTCCTCATACTTAGCTTATAACAATAATTCTCATTCAATAGCGATTATATCAAATTGTGTTGATACTGCTAAATCAACCAGTTTAACAACACTCAGGTAATCATAGAACATTTTCGTAGACATATAGAAAGAGAATTTATTCGATTACCAAAGCAATCAGTGCTTATTTGCCTTTCTTTTCAATCCAAGTCAGCAGCATCTTTAAGACCCACAATGATTTCTATGGTTTGTCATGGTAGCTATTAAGGCTTGGAAAATCATTCACATTGGTTTAGATCGCTTCTTATGTTTGCTTTTATCTCAGTTGCTACTGTCCTCGTCGTACTCGTAGCTCCTTCATGATGTGGCCTAATCAACTGACCTCATACCCTCAAATAACTTAGTCTAACAAGTACTTCTTTCAGGGACAACTTATGCCTAAATACTCATAATATTCCTCTGAGTTTAACTTCGACTACTGTCTAATAGATACTAACATATTTGATTGAATATGGTGGGATACCTTTATTTAGTCAACAGTACTCTAAAGGTAATGACTAAATATTGGTATTAAGATATTTGCTCTTCCAATCTATAATGGCAAGGCCTCAATTTGATCCTTAATTGCACCCGAGTTGTGGAAAAACAAATGGACTAGTCACTGTCCTGTCTTGTTTTCTTTTTCAATAGACTTTATGTACTCATGTAGTGGCAAGGTAGGATATTACCAAGTTTTCCTTTTTATGGACTATATCCATTGGTGTTCCTTATAAGCTAATGGATCCGATAAGATTCTAATTGCAATAATTGATATAGACATCAAACCACTTGTAGAATTTCATTTCTAGTGGATCACCATTCTTCTTTGAAAATTTTCGACAGCATAATGTCCTTAACTTCGATACTGTGACGACCCGGGTTTTTATATGATGCAATTTTTATGAAAAGGCGAGATCTCTTATTTTATAAGTATGAAATGCATGAAAATCTTTTTCGTTTTGGAAAAGAATCTTTCATAAAAACCCTGAGTGTCAAAACACATTCTCAAATTATCTAGCCATGGCAAAGTTTAAATCAATATTATTCCCAAGAAAGCCCCAGCTATTAGAGAGTAACTCCAATCAAGTAACATTGAAAGATAAAGTAGGGGTTTACTTACTTGTACTTAGTCTGGGTGTCTTCTATCACAAGCGTTCCTTGCCCTTAAGTATTTACTTTGTGTCAGAAAAATGTTGAGGATTGGGTGAGTATATACTATGCTCAATAGGAGCCTATCACTACTAGTTTTATAATGCATGAGATGTTTTAAAATCATATGCTCTTTCAAAACATGTGCATGTCTGAATACTCAAGTTCAATATCGATATAAAAATCCGTTGTCAAACTGAAATACTAACGACTTAAAGGATCACATAATCCAAAATCAAAAGTATCATATACATATATATCATAACATTATGATATGCATAAGATGCTTCATTGAATCCAACTCATGGATATCTAGTATGGTATGGTTGACCAACCTCATATCATGCCATATGCAATGCAAATAAGTCCACAAAACCATAGGGTCCAACTATGCCCAGGACCTCCTCGCCGTGTGGTCCTTCGGTACCTGAGGACACTCGGTCATAGCCTCCACGGGGCCTATGACACATCGACCTAGTGCCGTGACACCAGCGGTAGCCCCCTGTACCACATACAGTTGACGTAGGGACGTTGCCCTTTTTGGGCGTGGTACCCATCCACCTAATAGTGGTAGAGGCTGGTGGCCAACCCAAGCCTCTCGGCATAGCGCCCATGAGCTTATCAGCCCAAATCATAATTAGATCAAACAAGCGAAAACCTCTCTTTTCTCAAAACCTGTCTTCTTCGGGTCCCTCACAACTGCCTGGCCCTCGGCACTCCAACGTCTTTTGGTAACCCTCAAGGACATGCAACCTTTGCAAGAACTTAATGCTCACAAATCATGCGATGTATGCAATAGTTTGCAAAACATATCTATGCATAATGTATATGCAATTATTTACAAAACATGTCTATGCATAAAGCATTTATCACATGCATGCTGAATTAAGTCATACTAAACAAGTCATATACTTAAAACATGTATTCCCAAAACAATAATAGTTCTTTTAAAAGAATCTAGTAGCTATAGAGCACCTACCTGGCTAGGTTGTGCTAACCCCTCTGTCCTCATACGCTCCTGAACATGGTTTGGGGAATCAAGGTTAGCTTGGCCTATCTTTTATGGGTTTTAGAGTGGTCGATATTATTACTTAGGCATTAAGGGTCCAGCCCTATGCCTATGGGTGTCCTAAGGTCCTAATTGGGCCTTTGTATTATCAGTTTTCCAAAGGTCTAGCGGTCACGCGCCACCATCCTATTCTAAGGGTCATACCCACCTTGGGTTGGGCCTTGATCAGGGATTTTATAGTTTGGGTGTGTCTGTGTTGTTGACAAGAACACAATGCCTTTTGCGGCACCTCAATCGGAGCTCTAGATCCCAAGTTATAAGCTTTTTAGTGTCATACGTACATAAGGACCTTAAGAGTGAAAAGGCGGAATGCTAGCGCGCTGCGCGTCAGTGGCATGCACCCGCCTTTTCTTAAGGGGCAGAAAAATCCCAGTTCGCTAGCTCGCTGAGCGTCTGCGGCATGTGCCTCAACGGGCGCGTCTACAGACGCGCCGAGTTTCCCTCCCGTTTTTCCCTTTTGCGGGTGCGTCCCCGGACGTGCCCATTTGGTTCTCTCAGATGCGGTCGACGCGTCTCGTCCGGGTGGGACGTTCTGGTCGTTTGGGGGATCGAGGCATCCTCAGAACACCTTGGTTCGAACCTGTTGAACCAATGCGGCCCAGGGAACATCCTTGGGTCCTTGGTGACTCTCCAAGGCTCTATTTTGCATGATTTTTCATGCAAAAACTTAGGGAAATTGATCCTAGGACTACTGTGAAGACGGGTTTTGAGGGATCTTGGGCATTCATTGCTGGGTTTTTCTCCTCGTTTCTCCTCTTGGTTGCTTCTCCAAAACAGATTTTCTTCAAGCTTTTGGGCTGCCATTAAAGGCTTCCAAGAGCTCTATTTATCGAGCTATAAGAGGGTTCTGGAGGGGGCTCTCACCGCCCTTGAATGGCGGTGGAGAAACCTCCAGAATGGCCGTGATTTCTCCTTCAATCACTGCCGTTCTAGAACCCTCTAGGGGGTTGAAGATGAAGGGTGCCCATGTCAAAACGGGCCCCTGTGTTTTGCAGGCTAAATCCATTTTTGTAAAAATTACATTTTTGCCCCTAAACTTCAAAGGGCCATAACTTGCTCATTTTAACTCCGTTTTGGGTGATTTTGGTCTTGTTGGATTTATTTTTTGGAGACACACCTAATGGTACCATTTTCAGGACCAAATTTCTAGGTTCAGTCAAGGTGAATAGTGAAATGACCAAAATACCCTTATTTCCAAAAAGTGAACTTTTCATTGCTAACTTGGGCTTTTAATGTTACAAAATTGGAGTCATTACAGATACTCTACTCAAAGTCTTAAACCCCATATGCTTTCTTTCTTTTATACTCTTTTACAATAAAATCACCAACTCCACTAGTATTATTCCTTCAAATTTGATTGGTTTATCTTCCCATTGGATTCAAGATGAAAGATTTGTATGTATCTCCATAAAGTCATGATCTTCTTCTTTTGAATATTCAATATTCATCGAATACTTATAGTTACATCTCTATCTCTTTCTCTCTTTTCTTCAAAATCCTCATTTTTGTCTACCTAGATCAATGCTTTCATTTGAGTGGTTGCATATATTTGATCTACGCAGCGGTCAAGAGAAACTTAATACTTCCAGGAAATGTTGAAGTTTTCTAATATCATCGAAATCCTTAATTGCCTATAGCCTCAATAAAATTCATACAATGTCTTAATAATGGCATTGATGTTTTGGTCATGCTATACTTCTCTTACAAGTTCATGTTAGGATCAATCTATTATCATCCCTAGTATTATCATCAAAATATTTTGATAACTCAGTTGAATTCATTTCCCTATCATATTCGTCTTATGTTTCTCTTAATCACATAATATGTCACTTGTATACATCTTTTGATTTCCACCATTATACTCAAGTTATTATTAGATAGCACTTCACTCTTTATAAGACTCCAATTAAGGTGTCCAAAATTAAGCTAAGTCCTTCAGGATCCATACCTTTGTGACATAGTACGTGTCACAGTTATCTCCTAATATTATCTTGCATTCTCATCCCTCTTAGATTATCATCAGAATCTTCTCAAAGTTTGTCTTTTACATCCCCTATCATACTCATATCATATCCTTGTGATAGTGTACTCATATTCTGATATTCTTTATGATTGTAAGATAGCCATCTAGGTTCTTCGATTTTCTCACCTTTGGAGAGATTACTCTATTACAAGTCAGAACTATCTACTAATAAGTTCACTAACATCTTTATTCATCATTCTCATCATAATCTAATTTATATATGAGTTTCCCTATTTGCACCACTGCACAACAATCTTTATTGATAAGATTTAAGCCATCCAATATCTAAGTTTTTGTTAGACCCATCTCCTTTTTCACCTATTTGTTTATGGTGAAAATGCTTTAAGCATTAATATGCTAGTCATTTCTACTATTTCCATTTCTACTACTTCTTAATTTTCTCGATTTTCTATGACCCTTGGACATGCTAGACTGGCTGTGAAAGGATAAAACTGGGCTCTGATACCAACTGTGATGACTCGGGTTTTCCCATGCATTTTTAAATGCAATATCTAATTCCTATGGCGGGACGCATCCCCATTTGAAAACCAGTTTATGAAAACAATGCAATGCAGCGGAAAATCTTTTGTTTTAAACTCATTTGGAAAACCCCGAGTGTCATTTGCTTTCACAACAACCAAAGTAGTTTTTGAAAATTTCCGAAATCATAAATGTCTTCCCCAGTCTATCCAGTCACATCTCACAACCCAACTGTAAATAAATACAAATACATGTCCAAAGGGTAGAGTGTTTACTTACATGTATAATTGTCTCCTTTTGATTTTTCTTACTTGTAGCACTAACATTTCCTGAGGCGTCTTCTACTCTGTGTGTGGAGCTGTCCTGAAAAATGTTAAGGATTAGGTGAGTATACACTATACTCAGTAGGAGTCTATCACTGCTAGTTTTATAATGCATGCAATGTTTTAAAACATATGTTCTTTAAACCATGTGCATGTTTGAACACTCATGTTCAATATCGATATTAAAAGCCATTGTCGAATTAGAATACTGATGACTTAAAGAATCGCATAATCCAAGTCGAAAGTATCATAGATATCATAAACAAATGACACGCATCAGATGCTCAACTGAATCCAACTCATGGATATATGGTATGGTCGACCAACCTCATTTCATGCCATATGCAATGCAAGTAAATCCTCAAAACATAGGGCCCACTATGCCCACACTCACCGCCGTGTGGTCCCCAGGTACCTGGGGACACTCGGTCATAGCCTCCACAGAGCAGATGACACATCGACCCAGTGCCGTGACATCAGTGGTAGCCCCCTGTACCATATGCAGTCGACGTAGGAACATGCATTTTTTTGGTGTGGTACCCTTTCCACTTAATAGTGGTAGAGGCTGGGAGGTCACCACAGACCTCTCGGCATAGCGCCCATGAGCTTACTAGCCCAAATCATATACAATCAATCAAGTAAAAACCTCTTTTTCGAAACCTGTCCTCTTTGGTTCCCTCACAACTGCCTACCCATCGTCTTTTGGGCACTCCAGCGTCTTTTGGTAACCCTCAAGGACATGCAATTTTTCAAAACTCAATAACCACAAATCATACAATTTATGCAATAGTTTGCAAAACATGTCTATCCATAATGTATTTATCATATGCATGCTGAATTCATTTATATGCTAAACAAGTCATATATGAAATTAAGTCATGCTAAACAAGTCATATAATTTATACATAAAACATGCATTCTCAAAACAATTATGGGCTCTTTTTAAAAGTCTAGTAGCGATAGAGCACCTACCTGGTTTAGTCACGCTAGCCCCCTTGTCCTCGTACGCTCCTGCTCATAGTTTAGGGGAACAAGGTTAGCTTGGCCTATTTCTATAGGTTTTAGAATGGTTGATCTCAATACTTAGGCATTAAGGGTTCATTCCCATGCCTATGGGTGTCCTAAGGGCCTAACTGGGTCTTGGTATCATCAGGTTTACAAAGGTTTAGTGGCCCCGCACCACTATCATAATTTAAGAGTTGTGCCTACCTTAGATTGGTCCTTGATCAGGTATTTTATGGTTTACATGTGTCTGAGTCATCGATACAGATACAACACCTTTTGTGGCGCCTCAATCAGAGTCCTAGAACTCAAGTTATGGGTGTTTTAGTATTCAGAATACATGGAAGGCCCACAGGGCGTGTCCACAGACGCACAGAGCCTTCTGCCCGTTTTCTCATTTGCGGGCGCATCCATGGATGCACCTAGTTTGTTCTTGTCAAACCAGTATGCCCAGGTACCGTTTCTGGGTCCTTTGTGGCTCCCTAGAGCCCCGTTTTGCATGGTTTTTCATGCAAAAACTTAGGGGAACTCATCCTAACACTATGGGGGAGATGGGTTTGGAGGGGTTTTGGGCATACCTGGTTCATGGCCGGGTTTTTCTCCACGTTTTCTCCTCTTGTCCGCCTCTCCACGATGGGTTTTTCCCAAGGTTTTGGGCTACTATTGGAGGCGCCCAAGTGCTCTATTTATAGAGCTCGAAGAGGGTTCTGGAGGGGGTTTTTACCGCCAAGCAATGGCGGTGGAGAAACCTCCAGAATGGCGGTGGTTTCTCCCCTAAACACTGCCATTCTAGAACCCTCTAGGAGGTTGAAGAAGAGGGGTGGCCGTATCAAAACGGGCCCCTATGTTTCTCAGCCTAAATCCGTTTTTAATGTAAATTACACTTTTGCCCTTAAACTTCAAAGGGCCATAACTTGCTCATTTTAACTCCGTTTTGAGTGATTTTAGTCTTGTTGGATTCCTTTTTCTGAGAAACACCTAAGCATACTACTCTCAGGACCAAATTTCTGAGTCCAATCATGGTGAATAGTGAAATGACCAAAATACCCTTATCTCCAAAAAGGGAACTTTTCATTTCCTATAGAATGTCCAATTCATTTTTATTAAAAATAGCGTAAATTGCTCGAGTGTTACACAGAGTCCCTGGGACGATTTGCAAGAATGCAACAATGCATACACGGTCCTTGGTACGGCCTTCGGGTGTGCGCGACGTGGGGCACGAGTCCTGGCTCAACTGGGATGCACGGGGTGCCCTGGGAGCTGAGACGCGCCATGGTATGCCAAAGACACGTCCGCACAATGCCATCCAGGACATGCATCATAACGTGTGACGACCCGGGTTTTTCTTATGCATTTTAAATGCAATATCTAATTCCTAAGGTGAGATGCATCCCTATTTGAAAACCATTTTATAAAAACCATGCAATGCAGCAGAAAATCTTTGGTTTTAAACTCATTTTGAAAACCCCGAGTGTCATTTGCATTCACAATAATCAAAGTAGTTTTTGAAAAACTTCAGAGATCATAAATGTTTTTCCCCAGGTCTATCCAGTCACAACACATAGCCCAACTGTAAATAAATACATGTCCAAAGGGTTGAGAGTTTACTTACATGTATAATTGTCTCCTTTTTAATTCACTTGCTTGTAGCACTAATATCTCCTGAGACGTCTTCTATTTGTGAGTGGAACTATCCTGAAAAATGTTAAGGATGGGGTGAGTATATACTATACTCAGTAGGAGTCTATCACTACTAGTTTTGCAATGCATGCTATGTTTAAAATCATATGCTCTTAAAAACATGTGCATGTTCGAACAATCATGTTCAATATCAATATTAAAAACCATTGTCAAATTGAAATACTAATGACTTAAAGAATCGCACAAACCAATTCGAAAGTATCATATATCATAAACATAATGATATGCATAAGATGCTCCAATGAATCCAACTCATGGATATCTAGTATGGTCGACCAACCTCATGTCATGCCATATGCAATGCAAGTAAATCTACAAACCATAGGGTCCAACTATGCCCACGACCTCGCAGCCATGTGGTCCCCGGGTACCTGAGGACGCTCAATCATAGCCTCAACGGGACATATGACACGTCGACCCAATGCTGTGACACCAGTGGTAGTCCCCTGTACCACATGCAGTCAACGTAAGGACGTTGCCCTTTTTGGGCATGGTACCCATCCACCTAATAGTGGTAGAGGTTGGAGGCCGACCCAAACCTCTCGGCATAGCACCCACAAGCTTATCAGCCCAAATCATATTGGATCAAACAAGCGAAAACCTCTTTTTCAAAACCTGTCCTCTTTGGGTCCCTCACAACTGCCTGGCCCTCACAACTGCCTACACAGTATCTTTTGGGCACTCCAACGTCTTTTGGTAACCCTCAAGGACATGCAATTTTTCAAGAACTCAATGCATGCTAAATTCATTTATATGCTAAACAAGTCATAAAATAAGTCATACTAAACAAGTCATATACGTATACTTAAAACATACAGTCTCAAAACAATTATGGTTCTTTTTAAAAGTCTAGTAGCGATAGAGCACCTACCTCAAAGTCTCCTAGAGTCGCGTCCTTTAGCACTCAACCCATCCCTGGGTCTCATTTATAAACTCCTGGGTATGAATGGATACAAGGAGTTCTTATTAATTTTAATCTATTAGACCGCTAAATCTACTGTTTAGGGTCAATGGTCCTTGCTTAATTCATTGTCAGGCTAGATCCTATGGTGTGGATCTACTTTCCAATAGTTAAACTCTGTAATTTATTCTGTAATCCTAACTTTAAAGACTCATTAGGTTTGCGTGCCCCAGTTCCCAGGACACCTGTGTATCCTGGTTGAACCACGGCCGCCTTACTTGCGTGCGCGCCCAAAGGCCATGTCAGGGACCGCGTCTTGCACGCGCACACACATGCTCAAGTGACGTGCTATGACATACATCATCGCATGGACGCACCTTGTAGCATGACGCGTCTCAGCTCCCAAGGCACCCCGTGCACCCTGATCGAGCTAGGACCCGTGCCCTATGTCACGTGCGTACCCGAAGGCTGCTCCTGGGACAGTGTACGCACTGTTGTAGGCCTGGAACCCTTGCCAGGGACCCAGTCCAAGGAGCAACGTGCAGCATGGCGTCCTTAGGACGCCTGGTTCGTGCAAGGCCGGCCCAAGCCGGCTTGGAACATTTTTCGGCCAAGAAACCCTAATGGAAACAGCTGGGAAATGTTAGATCCAGCATGGATCTAGCCTGAAAGGTGGAGGAACCAGAGAAGGAGGTATGGACGTCTTACCTGGGAGGCCTGGGGACGCCTTATTGTCAGTGGTAGACCTCTACTCCAGTTCTGGAAACCCTCCGTAGCTATGGCGGTGGCAGAATCCTCTAGAAAAGTCGGGATCGAGGGTTTCTGGAGGGTTCTTGAGGTTGAAGACCACAGGGGGTGTCGTTATCAAAATGGCCCCCTGCATTTTTCGTCCTTTTTCGTTTTAAACGTTTTCTGTTTAAATTCCAGAAATACCCCTATCTTTAAACAACTGTAACTTCTTCATACGAACTCTGTTTTGGGTGATTTTTGAGGTGTTGGATTCCATTTTTCGAGTAGAATCTAATGATACTAGGTTTCCTCACAATTTCCTTTTTTTAATATTTTAAATAAAGTGAAACATTTAACTCAGTTTATTTCCTATAGAATGTTCAATTTTTATTAAAAATAGTGTAAATTGCTCGGGCATTACATTATTACCCCCTTAAAAGAATTTGGTCCTCAAAATTCCATAAATTATCATCTTCGAGGTATTTTGTCTCTAAGATAACCTCTTGGTGAACGCATTCCCCCTTACAAATCAAATCTAGGCTCATCCTCACTTATCATTTTTATTGTTCCTTCTACAAGGCCTTGCCTATAAGGGCCGCTTTCGCTGCATACTCTGATGCATACTCCCATACGTGCTAGTTTAACAATACCGGTTTCTAGCGGTAATTCATCTATCTTGAAATCCTTAGATTCCCATACTTATCTCATCATGTATAGGATAATCTCCTCATAGGATCATGCTTCTTTATTCATGTATAAATTACTCCATACTTCTTTGAGATCATATGCTCTTATTTCTCCTATTTTATTTTGAGTATCATAGGATAATCCCTTTCATCTAGTGATCTCTTTCATCATCCACAAGTCCAAAAAAGTTACCTTCTTCTATTGGGTCTAACTTTGCTTCTTTTTATATTTGTCCCCAAGATACTTCAATAACTGACATGGTATCATGTGCTCTACAGCCAAACCCTTGATGTAATAACCCCAATTTTTGTAATTGATTGAGAAAAATCAATAAAATTTGAGTTTCAGATATTTCGGGCTAAATATCAGGGTTATTTAAAATATACTTTTTATAAAAGTATAAAAAAATCATAAGACATGTAAAATTGAAATTAAACATAGCAAACCCTTCAAAATGACTATAAGCATGACAGATTTCGAATTCATATGAGAAATCCTTAAGTTTCTTCATTTCTTGGACAAAAGGGGTAAAATAGTAATTTTACCCAAAAATCAAAATATGAGACATCAAAATTTAGAATGTATTGAGAAATACAAATCCAATTCCACTAAGTACACTCAAATATGAGATCATGGGAATAAAACCCAAAATTTTATGCATAAATGGCAAAACAGGCCTTTTTACACCATGTGGGGTCCACAAGGGACCCAACAACCAATTTTATCAGCAGCCCACGTGAATCATGGGTCAACAAATATCAGCGCGTCTTGGGGAAGAAAAATTAGGCATGGGGAAGAACAAAATGGAGCATTGAAGACTTTAATGCCATTTAATAAAAAATAAAATAAAATATTATAATCATGGAAAAAGACCCAAAATGCCTATAAATACAACCCCAAAAATCCTCATAAAATCCCCATGAAATTCTCTTCACTCTACTTGAAAAATTAGATCTAGATCCCTCCCCAAAGACCCAAAATTTCCAAGAGATAGATCTCTTTTCAACTTATTTTTCTTTTTAGATTGGAACAAGAGACCTAAAATCAATTAGGCACTCTGTTCCAAATCTAATTTGATCAATTCCACCATCCAAAACTTCCCAACATATCTATTCTACAAAACCCCCAAAGAAATTTCAAGATCCAACGGTTCAAACAATGGATATTTGCAAGAAAGGTGGATTTTAGGCCATATCTTCATCAACAAGGTATTTTTTTAAATTGTGCATATAACTGAGGTTTTCTCTACAATCAGGTAGGTGAAAATCCTTTTCATAGATGTTTAGTACTGTTTTATGTAATTTTTATTTTACTGTAATTTATTTTGGTAATAAAAAGGTAAAAATAAAGTAAACAATAGAACCCTTAATTATGGATGATAGAGTACTCAGATGAAAAATCTGATTGCATCAATCGATCCAGAAGGGTCGAAAACCCCTAGGGTGGAATTTTCATAAAAAGCAAAGATGTTTTGGGCCCTCAATTGAAAGAGGATTGATTGGACGGTCCAGAATGGATTGTCCGATCTCCGGATCAAACGGGGCCCAAGACGCACACGTGACGCATCGACGGAATGGCACGTGCGCTACCCGTGGGGCGCCATCCCAAGCGAGACGACGGCGCATCCGTCAAATGCACGAACGGACGCACCCAGCGACAGCCCAGTTTGCGGGCGCACAGACGACGGGCGTTCTGCTCGTCCCGTCCGCGTCTGTGGACACCTCTCAAGGGCGCTTCGTCCATTCATCTGAGAGGACGCGCCCGACGACCCGCCTGGTTCGTTCCGCCCGACTAATCTGGGCCGTCCATTCCTTCGGCCCAGATCAAATCCAAGCCCTAGGAAGGACTGTGAACTTCCAGCTTCAATTCCAGAGTCATCTGAACTCCAAATTGAGATTGGAAAGAAGCTATGGAAAGATTGAAACCTCTATTTTCTTATGAAATGATAAAATAGACATGTTTTCCAGTAAAAACTTTCTGTATTAAAAAAATAATTTTCCAATTACCTAGATTTTCAAGATCTGAGATGATCAAATCTTATAAACATGTTTTAATAATGATATAATATTGAAATAAAGTGAGATCTATGGTTTAATTGGATATATATGAGATATATTAAGGGATCTACCCATTATGGTAGAAAAACCCTAAAAATACAAAGGGACCCACTTGATCAATGAGATCAAGTGTGATTAGACCCTTGGGATGGAAAGAATAAATGTTGATATAATGAAATCCAAGGAAATCATGGATGGATTATGACAAAAATAGATCAATAAATCTTTTGACCTTAATAGAGAAAATTCCCTAAATATAACTAAAATACTTAATCAAATGAAAAGATCTAAGATCAAATGGTTGGATCATAAGTAAAGGTTTCTAAAAATGTTAATGGAATTAGTTTCATAGCATTTTAAATATGATCATGTTATAAAGCATGCTAGTATAACATTTAGACTTAACATGATATGTGATTTCATTGTTATCATAAGGTGTTAGATTTAATTTAAGTACCTTGCCTCATTATCATAGAATGTTAAATTAGGTAGTTTTATGCTTTGAATTTATAATTGATTTATGGTTAAATGTTATTAGTAGATTTACTTGTTATGAGATAAGGAGCATAAAACATCAAAAATGTATTCTAATGAGAAAGTAGAGTTTCATGACATAAATAAGAATGGAGTACTTTGGACTTAATTAGTAAGGGCTATAGTTAGTAGGACAATATAAGGATTATCAAATCCTTGGCCCAAATTAGGAAAAGAATAATAAACCCCATGAATAACATTATAAATATTCATAGACTTAATTAAAATCCATTAGAAAGAGTACTTAGGGTAAACATGCTTATAGGAACCTTATGAAAGGTTGAGCTATGGTCATTCTAGTGAATGATGAACATAGTGGTTAAGGGGGTTATCTAATAGGGCCTCGCTCTTCCCCTACCTTCTGTTGACGTTTGTGAGGTCTAAACACCTCCTTACATGAGGATTGAAGTAACCACTTTGTGTTCACCCATTCAGCTAGTAAGCCTTAGCCAATTGGAAATAAGAGGAGCAGTCTAGATTTAGGCTTGAATAAGCTACCTTCAACCAGCACATTAACTGGTTGAATAATAATAATAATAAGAGCATAAAAGATTAGTAAATTACCTAACCCTAATAAAAATAGTAAGTAAGATAAGGATGATCAAACAAGATTCATTAGATCTTGGATGATCAAGAACAATAAGAATAAGAACACTATATTGTACTTAGTATGTATGTTTAGTATATACTTGTTATAGTTCATTAGATTAGATAATCCAAACGCTTGATCAAAGATGATTCAAGGAAGAAAACCAAGATCATCCTCCATAGGGATGATCCAAGAACTGAACTTAAATCAAAGAAGAACTAGATGATAGAAGATCTAGGACCTTGATCTTTATCAACATGTGTAGATTGTCAATCAAAGGATCTATGAAAGATCAAGATTAAGGAGATGGACATACAAAGACTTAGAGATAGAAAAATACTTAGATATGAATGATCTAGAGATCATTCTAATCATCAGATCTAGTGATCAATAGGATTGTTCGTAATTTAGATATTGACAATATATATGGATGTACAGATTAAATACATCGGTCAGGATCATGGAAGATTGGGGAAAAGAGATAAATCCTTAAAGGTAGGAGGATTTGATGAATGCATTTACATGAGATATACATGATTGTACTCATGATCTTATGTTGACAAGAGTAATGATAATACTTGTACTAAATCTCTTGAAAACCTTATGATCCAACCAAACACATATAATATGGTTAAGGACTAAACTATAAGTGAATAGGGAACTAGAAAATATTTCAGCCCTAAGTAAATAGACATATGGTCTGATATATATGAAATCTATTTTACATACAAGCTTGGAGGCTTGTGAGTTTGTTTTAATAGGCATAAGCCTAGGGGAATGCTATTGCTAGAGGAGTTGTGCGGGTTTGGCCACCCGCTCCTTGAAATTTGATGATATGATGATACCTTGCCAATGAGAGGCTAAAAGTCGAGTGGTGGCAATTATGGGAAGGCCACCACTGTAAAAGTCTTGCCCCCCCATACGGGCAATGACATAATATTTTCCACCGTGGTATCAGTGGTGAACAGGGCAGTTATCCTAGCGCACTAGTACGGATCAGACTGCAGCATAGGAACCTTTCTGATTATTTTGCACTATGATGCATATGAGAATAGGCATAGTGAAATGCCTTATGTTATAATATAATGAAATGCTAGGTAATTGTATATTACCAATATTTCCCAAGAAGGGAAATTCCTAGTATAAGATTAGCTGTAATACTAAATTCTCAAAACGAAGAGAATTGATCAGCTTAGTTGGGAATGATATTTGACTATTTTCACAAATTTAACTGGTTTACCCATGAAGGGTATGTATGTATATAGATATACATAACTTACAAAGTAAAGAGTATGTTTAAGGATAATGAGATTATGAAGTATTGGAATTACCTTGTCAATTATTATGTTTCTTGAATCCCCTACCAAGCATTGCTTGCTGAGATATTGTACTTGTTGCAATATCTCAAATCCTGGGAAGGAGAGTTAGGAGCTGAAGACTATAGAAGACTTGAAGAGAATAATCTTCAAGGTATACCCTTGAAGACATGTATTTTTCTTTGTTGAGAGTTTTATTGTATGGTGAGCTTGAGTTTTGGATTATGTAATTTGGACAAGTATTGTACTAGATTTGGCTATACTGTGAACCCTTTGGATGGATCCTGGAGTTTAATAAAAGTATATTCCTTCAATGAAATTTTATTTTGTACACAAATTGTACTTATGTTATGTATGAAGTGGTGACTTGGGTTTTCAAAACAAGTTCTAAAGAAAAGAATTTCTGCTGCTTTGTTTTGCGAAAAAATTTTACACTCTTAAGGGCCCTGCCTTTCAAAATACTTTACAAATCATGTTTCAAAAACCTGGGTCATCATACTTGATTAACTTTGAATTTCAACTGTCTGTCATTTTCCATACTGTGACTTTATTCCTCGACCAAAGTAACATTCAAAATAAAATTATGAAAGCCAATTAGTAACATCTTCCATTGAGGACCTTATCATACACTAAAAGTAAGATGTCCTAGCTCTATATCCCATTTCATAATTATTGACTTCATTAAACGCTTTCCTCTATGAAGATTTTATCCAAACTCAAGTCGATTCATCATCATGGGTCGAATGTTCTCATCCGGAGGCCTATCTCACTATTCATATTCAATTTGTCATTAGGATTTCCAATAATGTTCCTATTTATGCAAAAAGTCTCTTATTCATAACCGAGTACCCTTACTAGGTCATGGTTGAATCCTTTGTCATCATCCTCTTTGTCCTTTCTTTGCTTGATGGTTTTCTTCGTAACCTTCTAGTTCAAAAGTTCTATACTCAATCCGATAGGGTTAGTCCTTAGGAAATTCCTCCAATTGATTTTTCGTACTTGGTATATGCTCATAACAACTAACTATTTGTCTAAAGGCAATGTAACATTAAATCTCACCTTATAGTGTGCTAGCCATCTCACCTTTTCTCCTTCCATCCCCTATGTAAAAATATATTGTTCAATCTTTTACCAAGGCTTTATCGTCAACCATGCAGTCTGTATTGTCAGGAGGTATCCTCACAAGTAGTGATTTTCTCAATTCCTCAAATTTTATTTTTTCAAGTGCCTCCTTATTTTATCTTTCAAGTGCCTTCTCATACTTAACTTATAATAGCAATAATTCTCCTTCAATAGCGATTATATCAAATTATACTGAAGTTGTTAACTCAACAAGTTTAACAATACTCAGGTAAGCATAAACATTTTCGTAGTCATATAGAAAGACTTTATTTGATTACCTATTGATCTCTTTTCCAGATATATCTTTGTCGTAAGCTTAAGGGCCTCTAAAGTGATCAATACTTATTTGCCTTCCTTTTCAATCCAAGTCAGAAGCATCTTTCCTACTCACAGTGATTTCTATGGTTTGTCATGGTATAGCAAGACCTTCATTTGATCCTTGATGGTACCCTTCTTGCTGAAGATAGATAGATGGACAAGTCACTATCCTAGCCTAATTCCTTTTTCAATATAACTTTATTTACTCATGTAGTGGCAAGGTGAGATATCACCAAATTTTCCTTTTTATTATATCCATTGGTGTTCCACATAAGCTAATGGATCCGATAAGAATCAAATTGTAATAATTGATATCAAACCATTTGTAGAATTTTAATTTCTAGTTGGTCACCATTCCTCTTTGAAATTTTTTTTTCTTGTCACATAATCTCCTGAATTTTGATACTCTACTCAAAGTCTTAAACCCCATATGCTTTCTCTCTTTTATACTCTTTAATAAGATCACCAACTCATCTATCATCGACCTTTGAAGTTGATTGGTTTATCTTCTCACTCGATTTAAAGTGAAAGATTTTCTTTTCTTTATGGATCTATTCTTTCCTCAATGAAGTCATGACCTTTTTCTTTTGAATATTCAATATTCATTGAATACTGGTAGTTACATCTGTATCTCTCTCTCATTTCTTCAAAATCCTCACTTTTGTCTACCTCGATCAATGTCTCTATATGCTTTGTTGCATATAATTGATACTTCATCTATTCCTTTACATAACATATATGATAAACTGAATGCTTTTCAGAAATTCTAAACTGTCTTAAGATCATTGAAATCCTTAATTGCCTTTAGCCTTAATAAAATTCATACAATGTTTTAATAATGACATTGACATTTTGATCATGCTATACTTTTCTTACAAGTTCATGTTAGGATCAATCTATTATCACAGATCTATCATCCCCAATATTATCGTCAAAATCTTTTGATAACTTGGTCGAATTCATTTCCCTATCATATTCGTGTTATGTTTCTCATAATATGCCACTTGTATACATCTTCGGATATGCTCCATAATACTCGAGTAGTTATTAGTCGATAGTACTTCACTCTTCATAGGACTCCAATTAAGATATCCAAAATTGAGCTAAGTCCTTCAAGATCCATACCTTTGTGACCTAGTTCGAGTCATAGTCATCTCTTAATATCATCTTGCATTCTCATCCCTCTTAGATTATTATCAAAATTCTTCTCAAAGTCTGTCTTTTACATCCCCTATCATACTCATATCGTATCCTTATGATAGTGCATTCATATTTTGATATTCTTTATGATGGTAAGATAGCCATCTAGGTTCTTTGATTTTCTCACCTTTGATAAGATTACTTTATTGCAGGTTAGAACCATCTACTAACAAGTTCACTAACTTCCTCATTCATCATTCTCATAATATGATCCATATATGAGTTTTTATATTTGCACCACACAACAATCCTTAATCCTTAAATCGCCTTATACTAGATTTTGGATAAGGGTTGCACTATCCCCTGCCTAATTATTTGTTAGACCAAGCTGTGTTTCACCTATTTATTCATGGTGAACTGCCTTGTGCATTAATATTGTAATCCTCAAATAGAAGTAGTCATCTCTACTACTCCTATTTATACTACTTCTTGATTTTCTCTATTGTCTATGACCCTTGGACATGCTGGACTGGCTGTGAAAGGATAAAACCTGGGCTCTGATACCAACTGTGACGACCCGGGTTTTTCTCATGCATTTTAAATGCAATATCTAATTCCTAAGGCGGGATGCATCCCTATTTGAAAACCATTTTATAAAAACCATGCAATGCAGCAGAAAATCTTTGGTTTTAAACTCATTTTGAAAACCCCGAGTGTCATTTGCTTTCACAATACTCAAAGTAGTTTTTGAAAAACTTTAGAGATCATAAATGTTTTTCCCCAGGTCTCTCCAATCATAACACACAGCCCAACTATAAATAAATACATGTCCAAAGGGTTGAGAGTTTACTTACATGTATAATTGTCTCCTTTTTAATTCACTTGCTCATTGCACTAATATCTCCTGAGACGTCTTTTATTTGTGAGTGGAACTATCATGAAAAATGTTAAGGATAGGGTGAGTATATACTATACTCAGTAGGAGTCTATCACTACTAATTTTGCAATGCATGCTATGTTTAAAATCATATGCTCTTAAAAACATGTGCATGTTCGAACAATCACGTTCAATATCAATATTAAAAACCATTGTCAAATTGAAATACTAACGACTTAAAGAATAGCACAAACCAAGTCGAAAGTATCATATATCATAAACATAATGATATGCATAAGATGCGCCACTGAATCCAACTCATGGATATCTGTTATGGTCGACCAACTTCATGTCATGTCATATGTAATGCAAGTAAATTCACAAACCATAGGGTCCAACTATGCCCACGACCTCACAGCCGTGTGGTCCCCGGGTACCTGAGGACACTTGGTCATAGCCTCAACGGGGCATATGACACATCGACCCAGTGTCGTGACACCAGTGGTAGCCCCTTGTACCACATGCAAACGACGTAGGGATGTTGCCCTTTTTGGGCGCGGTACCCATCCACCTAATAGTGGTAGAGGCTGGTGGCCAACCCAAACCTCTCGGCATAGCACCCATGAGCTTATCAGCCCAAATCATATCGGATCAAACAAGTGAAAACCTCTTTTTCAAAACCTGTCCTCTTTGGGTCCCTCACAACTGCATGGCCCTCACAACTGCCTACCCAGCATCTTTTGGGCACTCCAACGTCTTTTGGTAACCCTCAAGGACATGCAATTTTTCAAGAACTCAATGCTCATAAATTATGTGATATATGCAATTATTTGCAAAACATGTCTATGCATAATGTATTTATCATATGCATGCTAAATTCATTTATATGCTAAACAAGTCATAAAATAAGTCATGCCAAACAAGTCATATACGTATACTTAAAACATGCAATCTCAAAACAATTATGGCTCTTTTTAAAAGTCTAGTAGCGATAGAGCAGCTACCTCAAAGTCTCCTGGAGTCGCGTCCTTTAGCACTCAACCCATCCCTGTGTCTGATTTGTAAACTCCTGGGTATGAATGGATACAAGGAGTCCTTATTAATTTCAATCTATTAAACCACTAAATCTGCTATTTAGGGTCAATGGTCCTTGCCTAATTCATTGCCAGGCTAGATCTTATGGTGTGGATCTACTTTCCAATAGTTAAACTCTATAATTTATCCTCTAATCCTAACTTTAAAGTCTCATTAGGTCCGTGTGTCCCAGTTCCCCGGACACCCGTGTATCCTAGTTGAACCGCGACCGCCTTACGTGTGTGCGTGCCCAAAGGCCGTGCCAGGGACCGCGTCTTGCACGTGCACATGCATGCTCAAGTGATGCGCTATGACACGCATCATCGCATGGACGCACCTTGTAGCATGGCATGTCTCAGCTCCCAGGGTACCCCGTGCACCCTGGTCGTGCCAGGACCCATGCCCTATGTCACGTGCGTACCCGAAGGCTGCTCCTGGGACAGTGTACGCACTGTCGTACACCTCGAACCCATGCCAAGGACCCAGTCCTAGGCGCAACATGCAGCATGGTGTCCTTGGGATGCCTTGTTCGTGCAAGGCCGGCCCAAGCCGGCTTGGAACATTTTCCAGCTAGGAAACCTTGCTAGAAACAGCCGGGGAAAGCTAGATCCAGCATGGATCTAACCTAAAAGGTGGAGGAACCAGAGAAGGAGGTATGGACGTCTTACCTGGGCAGCCTGGGGATACCTTATTGCCAGTGGTGGACCTCTGTTCCGATTCTGGAAAACCTCTGTAGCTGGAAATCGTGAAGAGCAAAACCCCATGTCGTGCAATGCCGGAAAAAGAGAGGGTCATGGGGAAAATAGTAGTGGCCGGCCTGACTTAGGCTTGGCCATTGCCAGAAAATGCAGAGGGATGGGTTTCTGGTTTTTGCCAAAAACCCCAGTCCAAAAGTTGCCAGAAAACTCGTGTTTTTGGAGGGGGAAGATGGGGCTTTTTATAGCCCTGCTATGGCGGTGCTGCCAATGGCGGTGCCGCCCTTAGCGGTGGCAGAATACTCTAGAAAAATTAGGATCGAGGGTTTTTGGAGGGTCATTGAGGTTGAAGACGACAGGGGGTGCCGTTATCAAAATGGCCCCCTGCGTTTTTCGTCCTTTTTCACTTTAAACGTTTTCTGTTTAAATTCTAGAAATACCCCTATCTTTAAATGGCCATAACTTCTTCATACGAACTCTGTTTTGGGTGATTTTTGAGGCGTTGGATTCCATTTTTCGAGTAGAATCTAATGGAACTAAGTTTCCTCAAAAATTCCTTCATTTAATATTTTAAATAAAGTGAAACATTTAACTTAGTTTATTTCCTATAGAATGTTAAATTTTCGTTAAAAATAGTGTAAATTGCTCGGGCATTACATAGCGCGTCACTTGGGCATGTATGTGCATGTGCAAACGCGATCCCTGGCACAGCCTTTGGGCGCGCATGACATGCAGGCATGGGTCCTGGTTCGACCAGGGTGCGCACATGTCTTGGAAACCATGATGCACGGACCCTACGCGTATGACGAATCTGGTTCATCTGTGATCGTGCAATGCTAAAATTGCAATTTTAGGGGCTGTAGGACTTTGATTGACGATCCAAAAGAACCATCGCGTCTGTATGAACGACGCAGACCTAATGAGACTATAAAATTTGGATCAGAGGACAAATTATAGAGTCTAACCATTGAATAGTAGATCCATATCATAGGATCTAGCCTAACATTGTATTAGGCAAAGGACCTGTGGACCCTAAAAGGCATATCTAGCGATCTAATTTCTAAATAGATCGAAATTGATAGGGACTCCTTGTTATCCATTCATATCTAGGATTTTATAAATGAGACCCAAGGTCGAGTTGAGTAATGAAGGACGCGACTCCAAGAAACTTCGAGGTAGGTACTCTATCGCTACTAGACTTTTAAAAAAAACCCATGATTGCTTTGAGAATGCATGTTTTAAGTTTTAAGCTACATGACTTGTTTAGCATGAATTGATTTCATAAATGAATTTAGCATGCATATAACAAATACATTATGCATGGACATGTTTTGCAAACGATTGCATAAATTGCATGATTTGTGATTATTGAGTCTTGAAAAATTGCATATCCTTGAGTGTTACCAAAAGACGCTGGAGTGCCCAAAAGACACTGGGTAGGCAGTTGTGAGGGCCAGGCAATTGTGAGGAACCCAAAGAGGATAGGTTTTGAAAAAGAGGTTTTTGCCTGTTTGCTCATATATGATTTGGGCTAGTAAGCTCGTAAGCGCTATGCCCAGAGGTCTGGGGTGGCCTCTCAGCCTCTACCACTATTAGGTGGAAAGGGTACCACACCAAAAAAGGCATGTCCTTACTTCGACTGCATGTGGTACAGAGGACTACCACTGGTGTCACGGCACTGGGTTGAAGTATCATATGCCCCGTGGAGGCTATGACCGCGTGTCCGCAGGTACCCGGGGACCACACGGCGAGGAGGGCGTGGGCATAGTGTGCCTATGTTTTCGAGGATTTACTTACATTGCATATAGCATGACATGAGGATGGTCGACCATACCATATATCCATGAGTTGGATTTAGTTGCGCATCTTATGCATATAATGTATGTTTATGATATCTATGTTACTTTCAACATGGATTTTGCGATTCTTTAAGTCGTCAATATTCTAATTCGACAATGGTTTTTAGTGTCGATATTGAACATGAGTGATCAAATATGCACATGTTTTAAAGGACATATGTTTTAAAATATAGCATGCATTGTAAAACTAGTAGTAATAGACTCCTACTGAGTATAATGTATACTCACCCAAATATATCAGTTTTCAGGACAGCTCCACTCACAAGTAGAAGACGCCTCAGGAAATGTTAGTGCTACGAGCAAGTAAATCAAAAAGAGACAATTCTACACTTAAGTAAACACTCTACCCTTTGGACATGTATTTGCATTTATTTACAGTTGGGCTGTGAGCTATGACTAGATAGAC
Organism: Warburgia ugandensis; assembly: GCA_035236585.1. NCBI lineage: Eukaryota > Viridiplantae > Streptophyta > Magnoliopsida > Canellales > Canellaceae > Warburgia > Warburgia ugandensis. The sequence goes on along the minus strand of CP141133.1, from coordinate 52,914,593 downwards.
CTGGGAAGACATTTATGATTTCTGAAATTTTTAAAAACAACTTTGGTTGTTGAGAAAGTAAATGACACTCGGGGTTTTCAAAATGAGTTTAAAAGAAAAGATTTTCCGCAGCATTGCATTTTTTTTATAAAATAGTTTTCAAATAGGGATGCATCCCGCCTTAGGAATTAGATCATGCATTTAAAAATGCATGGGAAAACCTGAGTCATCACAGGTAAATAGGTAGAAAATGTAGGAAAGGATAAGTGAGGAGATAGGAAAATGGGGTGGTTGTCAACGTCAACCCAAAGAGGAAACATGGTGAAAGAAAAGGTTGGAGGTGCCAACTTTTTTAGGATGGGATGTCTCCACCTTTCTCCCATGACTGGAAAATCCTAAAAGGGTGATATGGCATGAAAAAAAGAAAGATAGGAAGGTAGGAATGAAAGGAAAGGAGATTGGAAGGTGGGATGTTGTCGACAATGGTGATTGGCTAGAATTAAAGGTGAGATGAGGTGGAATGGATGGAATTAGAAGGGGAAGCTCCTATTTTTTAGGAGTTTGGCTTCGAACTCCCTCCCTTTATTGTGTTTCATGTGGAAAGGTTGAAAAGGAAAGAGAAAACAAGATAGGGAAGGGATAGAAAGTGGTGCATTGTCCCCTTGTTAGAATCAAGAGACTCCTATTTGGGTGATGTGGAAGGTAAGATAGAGAGGCAAATAGGTAGAAATTGTAGGAAAGGATAAGTGAGGAGATAGGGAAATGGGGTGGTTGTCTACGTCCACCCAAAGATGAAACATGGTGGAAGGAAAGGTTGGAGGTTCCAACTTTTTTAGGATGGGATGTCGCAACCATTCTCCCATGAATCGAAAATCCTAAAAGGGTGATATGGCATGAAAAAAAGATAGATAGAAAGAGTAGGAATGATAGGAAAGGGGATTGGATGGTGGGCTATTGTGGATGGTGGTGTTTGGCTAGAATTAATGGTGAGCTGAGGTGGAATGGATGGAATTAGAAGGGGAAGCTCATATTTTTTAGGTGTTTGGCATGGAACTCCCTCCCTTTATTGTGTTTCAAGTGCAAAGGTGGAAAAGGAAAGAGAAAAAAAGATAGGGAAGGGATAGAAAGTGGTGCATTCTCCCCTTGTTAAAATCAAGGGACTCCTATTTGGGCGATGTGGAAGGTAAGATAGAGAGGCAAGGAGGTAGAAAATGTAGGAAAGGTTAAGTGAGGAGATAGGGAAGTGGGGTGGTTGTCTAGGTCAACCCAAAGAGGAAACATGGTGGAAGGAGATCTTGGAGGCGCCATCTTTTTTAGGATGGGATGTCTCCACCTTTCTCCCATGAATGGAAAATCCTAAAAGGGTGATATGGCATGAAAAAAAGAAAGATAGAAATAGGAGGAATGATAGGAAAGGAGATTGGGAGGTGGGATGTTGTGGATAATGGTGATTGGCTAGAATTAAAGGTGACGTGAGGTGGAATGGATGGAATTAGAAGGGGAAGCTCCTATTTTTTTGGAGTTCGGCATGGAACTCCATCCCTTTATTATGTTTCATGTGGAAAGGTGGAAAACGAAATAGAAAAAAAGATCGGGAAGGGACAGAAAGTGGTCCTTTTTCCCCTTGTAAAAATCAAAGGACTCCAATTTGGGTCATGTGGAAGGTATGATACAGAGGTAAATAGGTCGAAAATGTAGGAAAGGATAAGTGAAGAAATAGGGAAAGGGGGTGGTTGTCTACGTCAACCCAAAGAGAAAACATGGTGGAAGGAAAGGTTGAAGGTGCCAACTTTTTTAGGATGGGATGTCTCCACCTATCTCCCATGAATGGAAAATCCTAAAAGGGTGTTAAGGCATGAAAAAAAGCAAGATTGAAAGAGTAGGAATGAAAGGAAAGGAGATTGGAAGGTGGGATGTTGTGGATAGTGGTGATTGGCTAGAATTAAAGGTGAGATGAGGTGGAATGGATGGAATTAAAAGGGGAAGCTCCTATTTTGTAGGTGTTTGGCATGGAACTCCCTCCCTTTATTGTGTTTCAAGTGCAAAGGTGGAAAAGGAAAGAGAAAAAAAGATAGGGAAGGGATAGAAAGTGGTGCATTCTCCCCTTGTTAAAATCAAGGGACTCCTATTTGGGTGATGTGCAAGGTAAGATAGAGAGGTAAGGAGGTAGAAAATGTAGGAAAGGTTAAGTGAGGAGATAGGGAAATGGGTGGGTTGTCTACGTCAACCCAAAGAGGAAACATGGTGGAGGGAAAGGTTGGAGGTGCCAACTCTTTTAGGATGGGATGTCTCAACCTTTCTCCCATGAATCGAAAATCCTAAAAGGGTGATATGGCTTGAAAAAAAGATAGATAGAAAGAGTAGGAATGATAGGAAAGGAGATTGGAAGGTGGGATATTGTGGATAGTGGTGATTGGCTAGAATTAAAGGTGAGCTGAGGTGGAATGGCTAGAATTAGAAGGGGAAGCTCCTATTTTTTAGGAGTTTGGCATGGACCTCCCTCCCTTTATTGTGTTTCATGGGGAATGGTTGAAAAGGTAAGATAAAAAAATATAGGGAAGGGATAGAAAGTGGTGCATCTTCTTGTTGTAAAAATCAAGGGACTCCTATTTGGGTGATGTGGAAGGTAAGATAGAGAGGTAAGTAGGTAGAAAATGTAGGAAGGGTTAAGTGAGGAGTTAGGGAAATGGGGTGGTTGTCTACGTCAACCCAAAGAGGAAACAGGGTGGAAGAAAAGGTTGGAAGTGCCAACTTTTTTAGGATGGGATGTCCCGACCTTTCTCCCATGAATGGAAAATCGTAAAAGGGTGATATGGCATGAAAAAAAGAAAGATAGAAAGAGTAGGAATGATAGGAAAGGAGATTGGAAGGTGGGATGTTGTGGATAATGGTGATTGGCTAGAATTAAAGGGGAGATGAGGTGGAATGGATGGAATTAGAAGTGGAAGCTCCAATTTTTTAGGAGTTTGGCATGGAACTCCCTCCCTTTATTGTGTTTCGTGTCAAAAGGTGGAAAAGGAAGGAGAAAACAAGATGGGAAAGGGATAGAATTGGTGCATTGTCCCCTTGTTAGAATCAAGGGACTCCTTTTTGAGTAATGTGGAAGGTAAGATAGAGAGGCAAATAGGGAGAAAATGTTGTCAAGGATAAGTGAGGAGATAGGAAAATGGGGTGGTTGTCTATGTCTACCCAAAGAGGAAACATGGTGGAAGGAAAGGTTGGAGGCGCCATCTTTTTTAGGATGGGATGTCTCTACCTTTCTCCCATTAGTGGAAAATCCTAAAAGGGTGATATGGCACGAAAAAAGAAAGATAGAAAGAGTAGGAATGAAAGGAAAGGAGATTGGAAGGTGGGATATTGTGGATTGTGGTGATTGGCTAGAATTGAAGGTGAGCTGAGGTGGAATTGATGGAATTAGGAGGGGAAGCTCCTCTTTTTTAGGAGTTTGGCGTGGACCTCCCTCCCTTTATTGTGTTTTATGGGGAAAGGTAGAAAAGGTAAGAGAAAAAAATATAGGGAAGGGATAGAAAGTGGTGCATTTTCCTGTTGTAAAAATCAAGGGACTCCTATTTGGGTGATATGGAAGGTAAGATAGAGAGGTAAGTAGGTAGAAAATGTAGGAAAGGTTAAGTGAGGAGATAGGGAAATAGGGTGGTTGTCTACGTCAACCCAAAGGGGAAACATGGTGGAAGAAAAGGTTGGATGTGCCATCTTTCTTAGGATGGGATGTCCCGACCTTTCTCCCATGAATGGAAAATCATAAAAGGGTGATATGGCAGGAAAAAAAGAAAGATAGAAAGAGTAGGAATGATAGGAAAGGAGATTGGAAGGTGGGATGTTGTGGATAATGGTGATTGGCTGGAATTAGAAGAGGAAGCTCCCATTTTTTTGGAGTTTGGCATGGAACTCCCTCCCTTTATTGTGTTTCATGTCGAAAGGTGGAAAAGGAAAAAGAAAACAAGATAGGGAAGGGATAGAAAGTGGTGCATTGTCCCCTTGTTAGAATTAAGGGACTCCTATTTGGGTGATGTGGAAGGTAGGATAGAGAAGTAAATAGGTAAAAAATGTTGGCAAGGATAAGTGAGGAGATAGGAAAATGGAGTGGTTGTCTATCTTAACCCAAAGAGGAAACATGGTGGAAGGAAAGGTTGGAGGCGCCATCTTTTTTAGGATGGGATGTCTCCACCTTTCTCCCATTAGTGGAAAATCCTAAAAGGGTGATGTGGCACGAAAAAAAGAAAGATAGAAAGAGTAGGAATGAAAGGAAAGGAGATTGGAAGGTGGGATGTTGTCGATAATGGTGATTGGCTAGAATTAAAGGTGAGATGAGGTGGAATTGATGGAATTAGAAGGGGAAGCTCCTATTTTTTAGGAGTTTGTCTTGGAACTCCCTCCCTTTATTATGTTTCATGTGGAAAGGTTGAAAAGAAAAGAGAGAAAAAGATAGGGAAGGGATACAAATTGGTGCATTGTCCCATTGTAAAAATCAAGGGACTCCTATTTGGGTGAGTTGGAAGGTAAGATAGAGAGGCAAATAGGTAGAAATTGTAGGAAAGGATAAGTGAGGAGATAGGGAAAAGGGGTGGTTGTCTACGTCAACCCAAAGAGGAAACATGGTGGAAGGAAATGTTGGAGGTGCCAACTTTTTTAGGATGGGATGTCTCAACCTTTCTCCCATGAATCGAAAATCCTAAAAGGGTGATATGGCTTGAAAAAAATATAGATAGAAAGAGTAGGAATGATAGGAAAGGAGATTGGATGGTGGGCTATTGTGGATGGTGGTGTTTGGCTAGAATTAATGGTGAGCTGAGGTGGAATGGATGGAATTAGAAGGGGAAGCTCATACTTTTTAGTTGTTTGGCATGGAACTCCCTCCCTTTATTGTGTTTCAAGTGCAAAGGTGGAAAAGGAAAGAGAAAAAAAGATAGGGAAGGGATAGAAAGTGGTGCATTCTCCCCTTGTTAAAATCAAGGGACTCCTATTTGGGCGATGTGGAAGGTAAGATAGAGAGGCAAGGAGGTAGAAAATGTAGGAAAGGTTAAGTGAGGAGATAGGGAAATGGGGTGGTTGTCTACGTCAACCCAAAGAGGAAACATGGTGGAAGAAAAGGTTGGAGGTGCCAACTTTTTTAGGATGGGATGTCCCGACCTTTCTCCCATGAATGGAAAATCGTAAAAGGGTGATATGGCATGAAAAAAAGAAAGATAGAAAGAGTAGGAATCATAGGAAAGGAGATTGGAAGGTAGGATGTTGTGGATAATGGTGATTGGCTGGAATTAAAGGGGAGATGCGGTGGAATGGATGGAATTAGAAGAGGAAGCTCCAATTTTTTAGGAGTTTGGCATGGAACTCCCTCCCTTTATTCTGTTTCGTGTCGAAAGGTGGAAAAGGACGGAGAAAACAAGATGGGAAAGGGATAGAAAGTGGTGCATTGTCCCCTTGTTAGAATCAAGGGACTCCTATTTGGGTGATGTGGAAGGTAAGATAGAGAGGCAAATAGGTAGAAATTGTAGGAAAGGATAAGTGAGGAGATAGGGAAATGGGGTGGTTGTCTACGTCAACCCAAAGAGGAAACATGGTGGAAGGAAATGTTGGAGGTGCCAACTTTTTTAGGATGGGATGTCTCAACCTTTCTCCCATGAATCGAAAATCCTAAAAGGGTGATATGGCATGAAAAAAAGATAGATAGAAAGAGTAGGAATGATAGGAAAGGGGATTGGAAGGTCGGATGTTGTGGATAATGGTGATTGGCTTGAATTAAAGGTGAGATGAAGTGTAAAGGATGGAATTAGAAGGAGAAGCTCCTATTTTTTACGAGCTTGGAATCAAACTCCCTCCATTTAATGTGTTTCATGGGGAAAGGTAGAAAAGGTAAGAGAAAAAAAGATAGGGAACAAATAGAAAGTGGTGCATTTTCCCCTTGTAAAAATCAGGGGACTCCTATTCTGGTGATGTGGAAGGTAAGATAGAGAGGTAAGTTGGTAGAAAATGTAGGAAGGGTTAAGTGAGGAGTTAGGGAAATGGGGTGGTTGTCTACGTCAACCCAAAGAGGAAACAGGGTGGAAGAAAAGGTTGGAAGTGCCAACTTTTTTAGGATGGGATGTCCCGACCTTTCTCCCATGAATGGAAAATCGTAAAAGGGTGATATGGCATGAAAAAAAGAAAGATAGAAAGAGTAGGAATGATAGGAAAGGAGATTGGAAGGTGGGATGTTGTGGATAATGGTGATTGGCTAGAATTAAAGGGGAGATGAGGTGGAATGGATGGAATTAGAAGTGGAAGCTCCAATTTTTTAGGAGTTTGGCATGGAACTCCCTCCCTTTATTGTGTTTCGTGTCAAAAGGTGGAAAAGGAAGGAGAAAACAAGATGGGAAAGGGATAGAAAGTGGTGCATTGTCCCCTTGTTAGAATCAAGGGAATCCTTTTTGAGTAATGTGGAAGGTAAGATAGAGAGGCAAATAGGGAGAAAATGTTGTCAAGGATAAGTGAGGAGATAGGAAAATGGGGTGGTTGTCTATGTCAACCCAAAGAGGAAACATGGTGGAAGGAAAGGTTGGAGGCGCCATCTTTTTTAGGATGGGATGTCTCTACCTTTCTCCCATTAGTGGAAAATCCTAAAAGGGTGATATGGCATGAAAAAAAGAAAGATAGAAAGAGTAGGAATCATAGGAAAGGAGATTGGAAGGTAGGATGTTGTGGATAATGGTGATTGGCTGGAATTAAAGGGGAGATGCGGTGGAATGGATGGAATTAGAAGAGGAAGCTCCAATTTTTTAGGAGTTTGGCATGGAACTCCCTCCCTTTATTCTGTTTCGTGTCGAAAGGTGGAAAAGGACGTAGAAAACAAGATGGGAAAGGGATAGAAAGTGGTGCATTGTCCCCTTGTTAGAATCAAGGGACTCCTATTTGGGTGATGTGGAAGGTAAGATAGAGAGGCAAATAGGTAGAAATTGTAGGAAAGGATAAGTGAGGAGATAGGGAAATGGGGTGGTTGTCTACGTCAACCCAAAGAGGAAACATGGTGGAAGGAAAGGTTGGAGGTGCCAACTTTTTTGGGATGGTATGTCCCAACCTCGCTCCCATGAATCGAAAATCCTAAAAGGGTGATATGGCATGAAAAAAAGATAGATAGAAAGAGTAGGAATGATAGGAAAGGGGATTGGAAGGTCGGATGTTGTGGATAATGGTGATTGGCTTGAATTAAAGGTGAGATGAAGTGTAAAGGATGGAATTAGAAGGAGAAGCTCCTATTTTTTACGAGCTTGGAATCAAACTCCCTCCATTTAATGTGTTTCATGGGAAAAGGTAGAAAAGGTAAGAGAAAAAAAGATAGGGAACAAATAGAAAGTGGTGCATTTTCCCCTTGTAAAAATCAGGGGACTCCTATTCTGGTGATGTGGAAGGTAAGATAGAGAGGTAAGTTGGTAGAAAATGTAGGAAGGGTTAAGTGAGGAGTTAGGGAAATGGGGTGGTTGTCTACGTCAACCCAAAGAGGAAACAGGGTGGAAGAAAAGGTTGGAAGTGCCAACTTTTTTAGGATGGGATGTCCCGACCTTTCTCCCATGAATGGAAAATCGTAAAAGGGTGATATGGCATGAAAAAAAGAAAGATAGAAAGAGTAGGAATGATAGGAAAGGAGATTGGAAGGTGGGATGTTGTGGATAATGGTGATTGGCTAGAATTAAAGGGGAGATGAGGTGGAATGGATGGAATTAGAAGTGGAAGCTCCAATTTTTTAGGAGTTTGGCATGGAACTCCCTCCCTTTATTGTGTTTCGTGTCAAAAGGTGGAAAAGGAAGGAGAAAACAAGATGGGAAAGGGATAGAATTGGTGCATTGTCCCCTTGTTAGAATCAAGGGACTCCTTTTTGAGTAATGTGGAAGGTAAGATAGAGAGGCAAATAGGGAGAAAATGTTGTCAAGGATAAGTGAGGAGATAGGAAAATGGGGTGGTTGTCTATGTCAACCCAAAGAGGAAACATGGTGGAAGGAAAGGTTGGAGGCGCCATCTTTTTTAGGATGGGATGTCTCTACCTTTCTCCCATTAGTGGAAAATCCTAAAAGGGTGATATGGCATGAAAAAAAGAAAGTTAGAAAGAGTAGGAATCATAGGAAAGGAGATTGGAAGGTAGGATGTTGTGGATAATGGTGATTGGCTGGAATTAAAGGGGAGATGCGGTGGAATGGATGGAATTAGAAGAGGAAGCTCCAATTTTTTAGGAGTTTGGCATGGAACTCCCTCCCTTTATTCTGTTTCGTGTCGAAAGGTGGAAAAGGACGTAGAAAACAAGATGGGAAAGGGATAGAAAGTGGTGCATTGTCCCCTTGTTAGAATCAAGGGACTCCTATTTGGGTGATGTGGAAGGTAAGATAGAGAGGCAAATAGGTAGAAATTGTAGGAAAGGATAAGTGAGGAGATAGGGAAATGGGGTGGTTGTCTACGTCAACCCAAAGAGGAAACATGGTGGAAGGAAAGGTTGGAGGTGCCAACTTTTATGGGATGGTATGTCCCAACCTCGCTCCCATGAATCGAAAATCCTAAAAGGGTGATATGGCATGAAAAAAAGATAGATAGAAAGAGTAGGAATGATAGGAAAGGGGATTGGAAGGTCGGATGTTGTGGATAATGGTGATTGGCTTGAATTAAAGGTGAGATGAAGTGTAAAGGATGGAATTAGAAGGAGAAGCTCCTATTTTTTACGAGCTTGGAATCAAACTCCCTCCATTTAATGTGTTTCATGGGAAAAGGTAGAAAAGGTAAGAGAAAAAAAGATAGGGAACAAATAGAAAGTGGTGCATTTTCCCCTTGTAAAAATCAGGGGACTCCTATTCTGGTGATGTGGAAGGTAAGATAGAGAGGTAAGTTGGTAGAAAATGTAGGAAGGGTTAAGTGAGGAGTTAGGGAAATGGGGTGGTTGTCTACGTCAACCCAAAGAGGAAACAGGGTGGAAGAAAAGGTTGGAAGTGCCAACTTTTTTAGGATGGGATGTCCCGACCTTTCTCCCATGAATGGAAAATCGTAAAAGGGTGATATGGCATGAAAAAAAGAAAGATAGAAAGAGTAGGAATGATAGGAAAGGAGATTGGAAGGTGGGATGTTGTGGATAATGGTGATTGGCTAGAATTAAAGGGGAGATGAGGTGGAATGGATGGAATTAGAAGTGGAAGCTCCAATTTTTTAGGAGTTTGGCATGGAACTCCCTCCCTTTATTGTGTTTCGTGTCAAAAGGTGGAAAAGGAAGGAGAAAACAAGATGGGAAAGGGATAGAATTGGTGCATTGTCCCCTTGTTAGAATCAAGGGACTCCTTTTTGAGTAATGTGGAAGGTAAGATAGAGAGGCAAATAGGGAGAAAATGTTGTCAAGGATAAGTGAGGAGATAGGAAAATGGGGTGGTTGTCTATGTCAACCCAAAGAGGAAACATGGTGGAAGGAAAGGTTGGAGGCGCCATCTTTTTTAGGATGGGATGTCTCTACCTTTCTCCCATTAGTGGAAAATCCTAAAAGGGTGATATGGCACGAAAAAAAGAAAGATAGAAAGAGTAGGAATGAAAGGAAAGGAGATTGGAAGGTGGGATATTGTGGATTGTGGTGATTGGCTAGAATTGAAGGTGAGCTGAGGTGGAATTGATGGAATTAGGAGGGGAAGCTCCTCTTTTTTAGGAGTTTGGCGTGGACCTCCCTCCCTTTATTGTGTTTTATGGGGAAAGGTAGAAAAGGTAAGAGAAAAAAATATAGGGAAGGGATAGAAAGTGGTGCATTTTCCTGTTGTAAAAATCAAGGGACTCCTATTTGGGTGATATGGAAGGTAAGATAGAGAGGTAAGTAGGTAGAAAATGTAGGAAAGGTTAAGTGAGGAGATAGGGAAATAGGGTGGTTGTCTACGTCAACCCAAAGGGGAAACATGGTGGAAGAAAAGGTTGGATGTGCCATCTTTCTTAGGATGGGATGTCCCGACCTTTCTCCCATGAATGGAAAATCATAAAAGGGTGATATGGCAGGAAAAAAAGAAAGATAGAAAGAGTAGGAATGATAGGAAAGGAGATTGGAAGGTGGGATGTTGTGGATAATGGTGATTGGCTGGAATTAGAAGAGGAAGCTCCCATTTTTTTGGCGTTTGGCATGGAACTCCCTCCCTTTATTGCGTTTCATGTCGAAAGGTGGAAAAGGAAAACGAAAACAAGATAGGGAAGGGATAGAAAGTGGTGCATTGTCCCCTTGTTAGAATTAAGGGACTCCTATTTGGGTGATGTGGAAGGTAGGATAGAGAAGTAAATAGGTAAAAAATGTTGGCAAGGATAAGTGAGGAGATAGGAAAATGGAGTGGTTGTCTATCTTAACCCAAAGAGGAAACATGGTGGAAGGAAAGGTTGGAGGCGCCATCTTTTTTAGGATGGGATGTCTCCACCTTTCTCCCATTAGTGGAAAATCCTAAAAGGGTGATATGGCACGAAAAAAAGAAAGATAGAAAGAGTAGGAATGAAAGGAAAGGAGATTGGAAGATGGGATGTTGTCGATAATGGTGATTGGCTAGAATTAAAGGTGAGATGAGGTGGAATTGATGGAATTAGAAAAGGAAGCTCCTATTTTTTAGGAGTTTGTCTTGGAACTCCCTCCCTTTATTATGTTTCATGTGGAAAGGTTGAAAAGAAAAGAGAGAAAAAGATAGGGAAGGGATACAAATTGGTGCATTGTCCCGTTGTAAAAATCAAGGGACTCCTATTTGGGTGAGTTGGAAGGTAAGATAGAGAGGCAAATAGGTAGAAATTGTAGGAAAGGATAAGTGAGGAGATAGGGAAAAGGGGTGGTTGTCTACGTCAACCCAAAGAGGAAACATGGTGGAAGGAAATGTTGGAGGTGCCAACTTTTTTAGGATGGGATGTCTCAACCTTTCTCCCATGAATCGAAAATCCTAAAAGGGTGATATGGCTTGAAAAAAATATAGATAGAAAGAGTAGGAATGATAGGAAAGGAGATTGGATGGTGGGCTATTGTGGATGGTGGTGTTTGGCTAGAATTAATGGTGAGCTGAGGTGGAATGGATGGAATTAGAAGGGGAAGCTCATATTTTTTAGTTGTTTGGCATGGAACTCCCTCCCTTTATTGTGTTTCAAGTGCAAAGGTGGAAAAGGAAAGAGAAAAAAAGATAGGGAAGGGATAGAAAGTGGTGCATTCTCCCCTTGTTAAAATCAAGGGACTCCTATTTGGGCGATGTGGAAGGTAAGATAGAGAGGCAAGGAGGTAGAAAATGTAGGAAAGGTTAAGTGAGGAGATAGGGAAATGGGGTGGTTGTCTACGTCAACCCAAAGAGGAAACATGGTGGAAGAAAAGGTTGGAGGTGCCAACTTTTTTAGGATGGGATGTCCCGACCTTTCTCCCATGAATGGAAAATCGTAAAAGGGTGATATGGCATGAAAAAAAGAAAGATAGAAAGAGTAGGAATCATAGGAAAGGAGATTGGAAGGTAGGATGTTGTGGATAATGGTGATTAGCTGGAATTAAAGGGGAGATGCGGTGGAATGGATGGAATTAGAAGAGGAAGCTCCAATTTTTTAGGAGTTTGGCATGGAACTCCCTCCCTTTATTCTGTTTCGTGTCGAAAGGTGGAAAAGGACGTAGAAAACAAGATGGGAAAGGGATAGAAAGTGGTGCATTGTCCCCTTGTTAGAATCAAGGGACTCCTATTTGGGTGATGTGGAAGGTAAGATAGAGAGGCAAATAGGTAGAAATTGTAGGAAAGGATAAGTGAGGAGATAGGGAAATGGGGTGGTTGTCTACGTCAACCCAAAGAGGAAACATGGTGGAAGGAAAGGTTGGAGGTGCCAACTTTTTTGGGATGGTATGTCCCAACCTCGCTCCCATGAATCGAAAATCCTAAAAGGGTGATATGGCATGAAAAAAAGATAGATAGAAAGAGTAGGAATGATAGGAAAGGGGATTGGAAGGTCGGATGTTGTGGATAATGGTGATTGGCTTGAATTAAAGGTGAGATGAAGTGTAAAGGATGGAATTAGAAGGAGAAGCTCCTATTTTTTACGAGCTTGGAATCAAACTCCCTCCATTTAATGTGTTTCATGGGGAAAGGTAGAAAAGGTAAGAGAAAAAAAGATAGGGAACAAATAGAAAGTGGTGCATTTTCCCCTTGTAAAAATCAGGGGACTCCTATTCTGGTGATGTGGAAGGTAAGATAGAGAGGTAAGTTGGTAGAAAATGTAGGAAAGGTTAAGTGAGGTGATAGGGAAATGGGGTGGTTGTCTACGTCACCCCAAACAGGAAACATGGTGGAAGGAAAGGTTGGAGGTGCCAACTTTTTTAGGACGGGATCTCTCCACCTATCTCCCATGAATGGAAAATCCTAAAAGGGTGATACGGTGGGAAAAAGGAAAGATAGAAAGAGTAGGAATGACAGGAAAGGAGATGGGAAGGTGGGATGTTGTGGATAATGGAGATTGGCAAGAATTAAAGGTGAGATGAGGTGGAATGGATGGAATTAGAAGGCGAAGCTCCTACTTTTTGGGAATTTGACATGGAACTCCCTCCCTTTATTGTGTTTCATGTGGAAAGGTGGAAAAGGAAAGAGAAAAAAAGATAGGGAAGGGATAGAAAGTGATGCATTGTCCCCTTGTTAAAATCAGGGGTCTCCTATTGGGGTGATGTGGAAGCTAAGATAGAGAGGTAAGTAGGTAGAAAATGTAGCAAAGGATAAGTGAGGAGATAGGAAAGTGGGGTGGTTGTCTAGGTCAACCCAAAGAGGAAACATGGTGGAAGGAGATCTTGGAGGCGCCATCTTTTTTAGGATGGGATGTCTCCACCTTTCTCCCATGAATGGAAAATCCTAAAAGGGTGATATGGCATGAAAAAAAGAAAGATAGAAATAGTAGGAATGATAGGAAAGGAGATTGGGAGGTGGGATGTTGTGGATAATGGTGATTGGCTAGAATTAAAGGTGACGTGAGGTGGAATGTATGGAATTAGAAGGGGAAGCTCCTATTTTTTTGGAGTTCGGCATGGAACTCCATCCCTTTATTATGTTTCATGTGGAAAGGTGGAAAACGAAATAGAAAAAAAGATCGGGAAGGGATAGAAAGTGGTCCTTTTTCCCCTTGTAAAAATCAAAGGACTCCAATTTGGGTCATGTGGAAGGTATGATACAGAGGTAAATAGGTCGAAAATGTAGGAAAGGATAAGTGAAGAAATAGGGAAAGGGGGTGGTTGTCTACGTCAACCCAAAGAGAAAACATGGTGGAAGGAAAGGTTGAAGGTGCCAACTTTTTTAGGATGGGATGTCTCCACCTATCTCCCATGAATGGAAAATCCTAAAAGGGTGATACAGTAGGAAAAAAAGAAAGATAGAAAGAGTAGGATTGATAGGAAAGGAGATTGGAAGGTGGGATGTTGTGGATAATGGAGATTGGCAAGAATTAAAGGTGAGACGAGGTGGAATGGATGGAATTAGAAGGGGAAGCTCCTATTTTGTAGGAGTTTGGCATGGAACTCCCTCCCTTTATAGTGTTTCATGTGCAAAAGGGGAAAAGCAAGGAGAAAAAAAGATAGGGAATGGATAGAAAGTAGTGCATGCTCCCCTTGTTAAAATCAAGGGACTCCAATTTGGGTGATGTGGAAGGTAGGGTAGAGAGGAAAATAGGTAGAAAATGTAGGAAAGGATAAGTGAGGAAATAGGGAAATGGGGTGGTTGTCTACGTCAACCGAAAGATGAAACATGGTGGAAGAAAAGGTTGGAGGTTCCAACTTTTTTAGGATGGGATGTCTCCACCTTTCTCCCATGAAGGGAAAATCCTCAAAGGGTGATATGGCACGAAAAAAAGATAGATAGAAAGAGTAGGAATGATAGGAAAGGAGATTGGAAGGTGGGAAAGCTTTTGTTTTAAACTCATTTTGAAAACCCTGAGTGTCATTTGCTTTCACAAAAATCAAAGTAGTTGTTGAAAAACTTCACAAATCGTAAATGTTTTTCCCCAGGTCTATCCAGTCATAGCGCACAGTCCAACTGTAAGTAAATACAAATACATGTCCAAAGGATAGGGAGTTTACTCACATGTATAGTTGTCTCATTTGTTTATTCACTTGCTCGTAGCACTAATATCTCCTAAGACGTCTTCTATTTGTGAGTGGAGCTATCCTGAAAAATGTTAAGGATAGGGTGAGTCTATACTATACTCAGTAGGAGTCTATCGCTACTAGTTTTGCAATGCATGTTATATTTAAAATCATATGCTCTTAAAAACATGTGCATGTTCGAACAACCACGTTCAATGTCGATATTAAAAACCACTGTCGAATTGAAATACTGATGACTTAAAGAATAGCATAATCCAAGTCGAAAGTATCATATATCATAAACATATTGAAATGCATACGATGCTCCACTGATTCCAACTGATGGATATCTGGTATGGTTGACCAACCTTATGTCATGCCATATGCAATGCAAGTAAATCCTCAAACCATAGGGTCCAACTATGCCCACTACCTCACCGCCGTATGGTCCCCGGGTACCTAGGGACATAGGGTCATATACCTCGATGGGGCATATGACACTTCGACCCAATGCCGTGACACCAGTGGTAGCCCCTGTACCACATGCAGTTGAAGCAGGGACATGCCTTTTTTGGGCGTGGTACCCATCCACCTAATAGTGGTCGAGGCTGGGAGGCCACCCTAGACCTCTCGGCATAGCACCCACGAGCGTATTAGCCCAAATCATATACGATCAAACAAGCCAAAAACCTCTTTTTCAAAACCCGTCCTCTTTGGGTCCCTCACAACTGCCTAGCCCTCACAACTGCCTACCCACAATCTTTTGGGCACTCCAGTGTCTTTTGGTAACCCTCAAGGACATGCAATTTTGCAAGAACTCAATGCTCACAAATCATGCAATATATGTAATTATTTGCAAAACATGTCTATGCATAATGTATTTATCATATGCATGCTAAATTCATTTATATGCTAAACAAGTCATAAAATAAGTCATGCTAAACAAATCATATATGTATACTTAAAACATGCAGTCTCAAAACAATCATGGCTCTTTTTAAAAGTCTAGTAGTGATAGAGCACCTACCTCAAAGTCTCCTGGAGTCACGTCCTTTATCACTTCAACCCGTCCCTAGGTCTCATTTATAAACTCCTGGGTATGAATGGATACAAGGAGTCCTTATTAATTTCAATCCATTTAGACATTAGATCGCTAGCTCTGCCTATTAGGTCCATGTCCTTGCCTAATTCATTTGTCAGGCTAGATCCTATGATGTGGATCTACTTTTCAATAGTTAAACTCTTTAATTTATCCTAATCCTAAATTTATAGTCTTATTAGGTCCACGTGCCCTAGTTCTCAGGACACCCATGTATCCTGGTTGAACCGCGATCGTCTTACGTGCGTGTGCGTCCAAAGGCTGTGCCAGGGACCGCATTTTGCATGCGCACATGTTGCTCAAGTGACGCGCCATGACACACATCATCCCACGGACGCATCTTGTAGCATGGCACGTCTCAGCTCCTAGGGCACCCCATGCATCCTAGTCGAGCCAGGACCCATGCCCCACGTCGCGCGCGCACCTGAAAACCGCACCTGGTATAGTGTATGCACTGTCGTATGCTTGGAACCCGTCCCAGGGGCCCTGTCTGTGACGACCAGGCTTTCCCATGCATTTTTAAATGCAAGATCTAAATTTCTAAGGCAGGATGCATCCCTATTTGAAAACCATTTTATAAAAACCATGCAATGCAGTGGAAAATCTTTAGTTTTAAACTCATTTTGAAAACCTTGAGTGTCATTTGCTTTCACAACCACCAAAGTAGTTTTGAAAAACTTCAAAAATCATAAATATTTTTCCCCAGGTCTATCCAGTCACAGCTAACTATTTGTCTAAAGGCAACGTAACAGTAAATCTTCACCTTATAGTGTGCTAGCCATCTCACCTTTTCTCCTTCCATCCCCTATGTCAATATATTGTGCAATCTTTTATCAAGGCTTTATTGTCAATCATGCAATCTGTATTGTCAGGAGGTATCCTCATAAGTAGTGATTTTCTCAATTCCTCAAATTTTATCCTTCAAGTGCCTTCTCATACTTAGATTATAATAGTAGTTCTTATTCAATAACGATTATATCAAATTGTACTGAACTTGTTAACTCAACAAGTTTAACAACACTCAGGTAAGCATAAAACATTTTCTTAGACATAGAAAGACATTATTTGATTACCTATTGATCTCTTTCCAGATATATCTATGTCATAAGCTCAAGGGCCTCTAAAGTGATCAATACTTATTTGCCTTCCTTTTCAATCCAAGTCAGCAGTATTTTTTAGACTCAAAGTAATTTCTATGGTTTGTCATGATATCTATTCAAGTTTGGAAAATTCTGTCTCACTGGTGGAGATCGCTCTTATTTTTTGCTTCTGTCTCAGTTGTTACTGTATTTATTGTACTTGTAGCTCCTCCATGATGTGGCCTAATCAATTGACCTCATACCCTCAAATGACTTAGTTTAACAAGTACTTCTTTCAAGGAAAACTCAAGTCTAAATACTTATAACATCCCTCCGAGTATATAACTTCGACTACTAACTCATAGATACTAACATACTTGATTAATTTGGATGGGATACCTTTATTTAGTCAACAGTACTCTAAAGGTAATGACTAAATAATGGTCTTAAGATTTTTGGTCTTCCAATCTATGATAGTAAGATCTCAATTTGATCCTTGATGGTACCCTACTTGCTAAATGGACAAGTCACTGTCCCAACTTAATTCCTTTTTCAATATACTTTATTGGCAAGGTGGGATATCACCAAATTTTCCTTTTTATGGATTTTATCCATTGGTGTTCCCCCTCCGCTAATGGATCCGATAAGAATCTAATTGTAATAATTGATATCAAACCATTTGTAGAATTTAATTTCTAGTTGGTCACCAGTCCTCTTCAAAAATTTCTTATCGCATAATCTTCTGAAATTCAATACTCTTCTCAAGTTCTTAAACCCCATATGCGTTCTCTCTTTTATACTCTTTTACAATAAGATCACCAACTCATCTATCATCATTCCTTTGAAGTTGATTGGTTTATCTACCCAGATGATTCAAGATGAAAGATTTCTATGGATCTATTCTTTCCTCAATAAAGTCATGACCTTTTTCTTTTGAATATTCAATATTCATTGAATACTTATAGTTGCATCTCTATCTCTTTCTCTCGTTTCTTCAAAATGCTCACTTTTGTCTTCCTGGATCAATGTCTCTATATGCTTTGTTGCATATAATTGATACTTCATCTATTCCTTTACTTAACAGATATGATAAACTAAATGCTTGTCTTAAGATCATTGAAATCCTCAGTCGCCTATAGCCCCAATAAAATTCATACAATGTCTTAATAATGGCATTGATGTTTTGATCGTTCTATACTTCTCTTACAAGTTCATGTTAGGATCGATCTATTATCATCCTTAGTATTATCATCAAAATCTTTTGATAACTCGGTTGAATTCATTTCCCTATCACATAATATGTCACTTGTATGCATCTACGGATTTGTTCCATAATACTCAAGTAGTTAATATTTGATAGCACTCCACTCTTTATAAGACTCCAATTAAGGCATCCAAAATTGAGCTAAGTCTTTTAGGATCCATACCTTTGTGATCCAGTACGAGTCACAGTTATCTCCTAATATCATCTTGCATCCTCACCTTTGATGAGATTACTTTAGTGTAGGCCAGAACTATTCTACCAACAAGTCCACTAACATCCTCATTCATCATTCTCATCATAATATGATCCATATATGAGTTGTCATATTTGCTCCATACAACAATCCTTAATCCTTAAGTCGTCTTAGACTAGATTTTTGGATAAGGGTTGCACTATCCTCTGCTTAATTATTTGTTAAACCAAGCTGCGTCTCACCTATTTATTTATGGTGAACTGCCTTGAGCATTAATATTGTAATCCTCAAGGAGAAGTAGTCATCTCTACTACTTCTACATATACTACTACTTCTTAATTTTCTCTATTGTTTAGGACCCTTGGACATGCTGGACTCGCTGTGAAAGGATAAAATCTGGGCTCTAACACCAACTGTGACGACCCAGGTTTTCTCATGCATTTTTAAATACAAGATCTAAATTTCTAAGGCGGGATGCATCCCTATTTGAAAACCATTTTATAAAAACCATGCAATGCAGTGGAAAATCTTTAGTTTTAAACTCATTTTGAAAACCCCGAGTGTCATTTGCTTTCACAACCACCATAGTTTTGAAAAACTTCAAAAATCATAAATATTTTTCCCCACGTCTATCCAGTCACAGCACACAGTCCAACTGTAATTAAATACAAATACATGTCCAAAGGGTAGAGAGTTTACTCACATGTATAGTTGTCTCCTTTGTTTATTCACTTGCTTGTAGCATTAATATCTCTTGAGACGTCTTCTATTTGTGAGTGGAACTGTCCTGAAAAATGTTAAGGATAGGATGAGTATATACTATACTCAATAGGAGTCTATCACTACTAGTTTTGCAATGCATGCTATGTTTAAAATCATATGCTTTTAAAAACATGTGCATGTTCGAACAATCACGTTCAATATCGATATTAAAAACCACTGTCGAATTGAAATGCTGACGACTTAAAGAATAGCATAATCCAAGTCGAAAGTATCATATATCATAAACATAATGATATGCATAAGATGCTCAACTGAATCCAACTCATGGATATCTGGTATGGTATGGTATGGTATGGTATGGTCGACCAACCTCATGTCATGCCATATGCAATGCAAGTAAATCCACGAAACCATAGGGTCCAACTATGCCCACGACCTCACCGCCGTCTGGTCCCCGGGTACCTGATGACACTCGGTCATACCTCAACGAGGCATGTGACACGTCGACCCAGTGCCGTGACACCAGTGGTAGCCCCCTGTACCACATGCAGTCAACGTAGGGGCGTTGCCCTTTTTGGGCGTGGTACCCATCCACCTAATAGTGGTACCCTGTCCTCTTTGGGTCCCTCACAACTGCCTACCCAGCGTCTTTTGGTAACCCTCAAGGACATGCAATTTTTCATGAACTCAATGCGCACAAATCATGTGATATATGCAATTATTTGCAAAACATGTCTATGCATAACGTATTTATCATATGCATGCTGAATTCATTTATATGCTAAACAAGTCATAAAATAAGTCATGCTAAACAAGTCATATACATATACTTAAAACATGCAGTCTCAAAACAATTATGTCTCTTTTTAAAAGTCTAGTAGCGATAAAGCACCTACATCAAAGTCTCCTAGGGTCGCGTCCTTTATCACTCTAACCCATCCCTGGGTCTCATTTATAAACTCCTGGGTATGAATAGATACAAGGAGTCCTTATTAATTTCAATCCATTTGGACATTAGATTGCTAGATCTGCCTATTGGGTCCGTGGTCCTTGCCTAATTCATTCGTCAGGCTAGATCCTTTGATGTGGACCTACTATTCCATAACTAACTCTGTAAATTGTCCTTTAATCCTAGCTTTAAAGTCTTATTGGGTCCACGTGTCCCAGTTCCCTCACATGCATGCGCGCTCAAAGGCCATGCCAAGGACTGCTTTTTGCACGCGTACATGCATGCTCAAGTGACGCGCTATGACGCGCATCATCGCACGAACGCACCTTGTAACATGGCGTGTCTCAGCTCCCAGGGCACCCCGTGCACCCTGGTCGAGCCAGGACCCATGCCCCATGTCACGTGCACACCTGAAGGCCGCACCTGGGACAATGTACGCACTATCGTACACCTGGAGCCCATCCCTGGGAAGCTCAAAGAAGGGGAAAACCGTCGTTCCGTTGCGACCAGATGAGGAAAAGGGAAGAGGGGGAAATGGGAATGGGATGGTCGGCCTAACTTGGGCCTGGCCATTGCCGAAAAATGCAGAAAGACGGGTTTCTGGTTTATACCGAATACCCAGTCCAAAAACGTCGGAAAATCAAAATTTTTTGGAGAGGAGGGTTGGGGCTTTTTATAGGGGGAGAAGGCGGTGCCGCCCTTTCCCCTGGGGTTTTTTGGAAAAATTGTGAAAAACTGGTTTCTGGAGGGATCTAGAGGTTGAAGACGATAGGGGGTGCCGTTATCAAAATGGCCCCCTGCGTTTTTCGTCCTTTTTCAAAAAAAATTTCGTTTTTTTGTTTAATTTTCAGAAATACCCCTATCTTTAAATGGCTGTAACTTCTTCATACGAACTCCATTTTAGGTGATTTTTGAGGCGTTGGATTCCATTTTTCGAGTAGAATCTAATTGTACTAATTTTCTCACAAATTCCTTCATTTACTATTTTAAATAAAGTGAAACATTTAACTCAGTTTATTTCCTATAGAATGTTCAATTTTCGTTAAAAATAGTGTAAATTGCTCGGGCATTACACTGTCCCAGGCACAACGTGCAGCATGGCGTCCCTGGGACACCTGGCTCTTGCAAGGTCATCTGAGCCGGTTTGGGAACATTTTCCAGCCAGGAAATTCGGCTGGAAAACATCTTAGAACGCTAGATCCAACATGGATCTAGCCTAAATGGGGAAGAACCAAGAGAGAGAGGGAAGAACAAGCTTACCTGGGCAGCTTGGGGACGCCCATCGCCGGTGGTGGAACCCCATTTCCGTCTGAAACTTCCACCCTCTTTCTGTCTAAAACTTACGTTGCTGGGAAACTCGAAGAAGGGGGGGAAATCCCGATTGCTAAGACTGGAAAGAAGAGAGGGAATGGGGAGATGGCCGGCCCGACTAGGGCCTGGCCGTTGCCGGAGATTGTAAAGAGACGGGTTTCCGATTTTTGCCGGAAAGCCCAGTCTCAAACGGTTGGAAAAAATGCGATTTTGAAGAGGGGGAGATGGGGTTTTTATAGAGGGGAGAAGGCAATGCCCCTCAATGGCAGTGCCGCCCTTTCCCCTGGGGTGTTCTGGAGAAATCAGGAAAAACTAGTTTCTAGAGAAGTTTGGAGGTGGAAGACGACAGGGGGTGCCGTTATCAAAATGGACCCCTGCATTTTTCGTCTTTTCGTTTTTCTGTTTAGATTCCAGAAATACCCTTATCTTCAAATGGCTGTAACTTCTTCATACGAGCTCCATTTTGGTGATTTTTGAGGCGTTGGATTCCATTTTTCGAGTAGAATCTAATGGTACCAAGTTTCCTCACAAATTTCTTCGTTTACAATTTTAAATAAAGTGAAACATTTAACTCAGTTTATTTCCTATAGAATGTCCAATTTTCGTTAAAAATAGTGTAAATTGCTCGGGCATTACATTATTACCCCCTTAAAAGAATTTCGTCCTCGAAATTCCATAAACTATCATCTTCAAGGTATTTTGTCTCTTAGATAACTTCTTGGTGAATGCATTCCCCCCTGAGGAATCAAATCTTGGCTCAACCTCAATTTATCATTTTTATTGTTCCTTCTATAAGGCCTTACCTATAAGGGCCATCTTTCGCTGCGTACTCTGATGCATACTCCCATACGTGCAAGTTTAACAATACCGGTTTCTAGCAGTAATTCATCTATCTCAAAGTCCTTAAATTCCTGTACGTATCTCATCATGTATAGGATAGTCTCCTCGTAAGATCATGCTTCTTTATTCATGTATAAATTACTCCATACTTCTTTGAGATCATATTATCTTATTTCTCCTATTTTGAATATCATAGGATAATCCTTTTTATCTAGTGATCTCTTTCATCATGCACAAGTCCAAAAACAGTTACCTTCTTTCTATTGTGTTTAACTTTGCTTCTTACCTTTTATATTTGTCTCCAAGATATTTCAATAACTGATATGGTATCATGTGCTCTACAGCCAAATTCTTACTTAACTTTGAATTTCAACTGTCTGTCATTTTCCATATGTGACTTGATTACCTTGACCAAGGTTACATTCAAAATAAGATCATGAAAGCCAATTAGTAGCATCTTCCATTGAGGACCTTATCATATACTGAAAGTAAAATGTCCTAACTCTATATCCATTTTCATAATTATTGAATTCATTAAACGCTTTCCTCTATGAAGATTTTATCCAAACTCAAGTCGATTCATCATGGGTCGAATGTCCTTGTCCAGAGGCCTATCTCACTATTCACATCAATTTGTCATTAGGATTTTCAATAATGTTCCTATTTATGGAAAACAAAAAGTCTCGTATTCATAACCGAGTACCCTCCTTTGTCATTATCCTCATTGTCCTTTCTTTGCCTAATGGTTTTCATCGTAACCTTTCAGTCCAAAAGTTCTATACTCAATCCAGTAGGGTTAGTCCTTAGAAAATTCCTTCAATCGATTTATCGTACTTGGTATATGCTCATAACAACTAACTATTTGTCTAAAGGCAACGTAACATCAAACCTCACCTTATAATGTGCTGGCCACCTCAACTTTCTCCTTCCATTCCCTATTTCAATATGTTGTTCAATCTTTTATCAAGGTTTTATCGTCAACCATGCAGTCTGTATTGTCAAGAGGTATCCTCATAAGTAGTGATTTTCTCAATTCCTTAAATTTTATCCTTCAAGTGCCTCCTCATACTCAGCTTATAATAGCAGTTCTCGTTCAATAGCTACTACATCAAGTTATACTGAAGCTGTTAAATCATCAATTCTGAAAAACATTCAGGTAAGCATGGAACATTTTCGTTGACATATAGAAAGACTTTATTTAATTACCTATTGATCTCTTTCTAGATATATCTATGTCATAAGCTCAAGGGTCTCTAAAGTGATCAGTTCTTATTTGCCTTTCTTTTTAATCCAAGTCAGCAGTATTTTTCAGACCCAAAGTAATTTCTTCACCTTGTCATGGTAGCCATTAAGGTTTGAAAAATCTTTCACATGGGTTTAGATTACTTCTTATTTTTGCTCCTATCTCGGTTGCTACTGTCCTCATCGTACTCGTAGCTCCTTCATGATGTGGCCTAATCAACTCTATGATGTGGCCTAATCAACTGACCTCATACCCTCAAATGACTTAGTCTAACAAGTAACTTCTTTTAGGTAAAACTCATGTCCAAATACTTATAATATCCCTCTGAGTATATAACTTCGACTAGGAACTCATAAATACTAACATACTTGATTAATTAGGGTGGGATACCTTTATTTAGTCAACAGTACTCTAAAGGTAATGACTAAATAATGATCTTAAGATTTTTGGTTTTCCAATCTATGATAGTAAGACCTCATTTGATCCTTGATGGTACCCTTCTGGCTGAAGATAGATAGATGGACAAGTCACTGTCCTGGCCTAATTCCTTTTTCAATATAACTTTATTTACTCATGTAGTGGCAAGGTAAGATATCACCAAATTTTCCTTTTTATTATATCCATTGGTGTTCCCCATAAGCTAATGGATCCGATAAGAATCTAATTCTAATAATTGATATCAAACTATTTGTAGAATTTAATTTCTAGTTGGGCACCATTCTTCGAAAATTTCTTGTCGCGTAATCTCCTGAAATTCAATATTCTACTCAAAGTCTTAAACCCCATATGCTTTCTCTCTTTATACTCTTTTACAATAAGATGACCAACTTATCTATCATCACTCCTTCGAAGTTGATTGGTTTATCTTCCCAGATGATTCAAGATGAAAGATTTCTATGAATCTATTCTTTCCTCAATAACGTCATGACCTTTTTCTTTTTGAATATTCAATATTGAATATTGGTAGTTACATCTCTATTTCTTTCTTTCTTTTCTTTAAAATCCTCATTTTGTCTACCTGGATCAATGTCTCCATATGCTTTGTTGTATACAATCGATACTGCATCTACTCCTTTACTTAATAGATATGATAAACTGAATGCTTCTCAGAAATTCTAAACTATCTTAAGATCATTGAAATCCTCAGTTGCTTATAGCCTCAATAAAATTCATACAATGTCTTAATAATGGCATTGACGTTTTGGTCATGCTATACTTTACAAGTTCATGTTAGGATCAATCTATTATCACAGATCCATCATCCCCAATATTATCGTCAAAAAATTTTTGATATCTAATTCATTTTCCTATCATATTCGTGTTATGTTTCTCTTAATCACATAATATGTCACTTGTATACATCTTCTTATTTGCTCCATAATACTTAGGTAGTTATTATTCGATATCACTTCACTTTTCATAAGACTCCAATTAAGGTATCCAAAATTGAGCTAAGTCTTTAAAGATCCATACTTTTGTGACCTAGTTCGACTCACAGTCATCTCCTAATATCATCTTGCATTCTCATCCCTCTTAGATTATCATCAAAATCTTCTTAAAGTCCATCTTTTATATCTCTTACCATATCCTTGTGATAGTGTACTCATATTCTGATGTTCTTTATGATGGTAAGATAGCCATCTAGGTTTTTCGATGTTCTTATCTTTAGTGAGATTGATCTATTACAGGTCAGAACTATCTACTAACAAGTTCACTAACATCTTCATTCATCACTCTCATCATAATATGATCCATATATGAGTTCTCATATTTGCACCATACAACAATCCTTAATCCTTAAGTCATCTTAGACTAGATTTTGGATAAGGGTTGCACTATCCTCTGCCTAATTATTTGTTAAACCAAGCTGGGTTTCACCTATTTATTCATGGTGAACTTCCTTGTGCATTAATATTGTAATCCTCAAATAGAAGTAGTCATCTCTACTACTTCTATATATACTACGTCTTCTTGATTTTCTCTATTGTCTATGACCCTTGGACATGCTGGACTGGCTGTGAAAGGATAAAACCTGGCTCTGATAACAACTATGATGACCCGGGTTTTCTCATGCATTTTTAAATGCAATATCTAAATTCCCAAGGCGGGATGCATCCCTATTTGAAAACCAGTTTTATAAAAATCATGCAATGCAGTGGAAAATCTTTTGTTTTAAACTCATTTTGAAAACCCCGAGTGTCATTTGCTTTCACAACAATCAAAGTAGTTGTTGAAAAACTTCAGAAATCATAAATGTTTTTCCCCAGGTCTATCCAGTCACAACACACAGTCCAACTGTAAATAAATACAAATACATGTCTAAAGGGTAGAGAGTTTACTCACATGTATAGTTGTCTCCTTTGTTTATTCACTTGCTCGTAGCACTAATATCTCCTGAGACGTCTTCTATTTGTGAGTGGAACTATCCTGAAACCAGTTTTTCTGATTTCTCTAGAATACACCAGGGGAAATGGCGGCACCGCCATTGAGGGGCACCACCTTTCACTCCTCTATAAAAACCCCAACTCCCCGTCTATAAAAACACATTTTTCCGGTAACTTTTGGACTGGGATTTCTGGCAAAAACTGAAAACCTGTCCCTCTGTGTTTTTCGGCAACGGCCAAGCCTAGTAAGGCCGGCCATTGCCATTCTCCCCATTCCCCTCTCTTCCCTTTCCAATCTTGGCATGGGGGTTTCCTCTCCACGAAATTCTAGATGTTCAAAACCAGGAACGAGGGTTCCATCACCGGCAAAAAGGGCACTCCCCAAGCTACCCAAGTAAGCCATTCTCCTTTCATTTTTCTTTTTTTTCCTCCTCTCAAGCTAGATCCATACTGGATCTAGCTTTTCCAGCCGAAATTCCTGGTCAAAAAATGCCCCAAGACTGGTTCTAGCTGGCTGTGCATGAACACGACGTCCCAGGCACGCCATTGTGCACGAGGGCACGCGACTGTGTATGGGTGTGGCCTCGGTGCGTCCCAAGCACAGTCCTGGCTCAACCGGGATGCATGGGTGGCCCGGGAGCCAAGGCACATTTCGGCTACGCCAAGGTGTGTTCACTCGAAGTCATCCAGGACATGCATCATAGCGCGTCGCTTAGGCATGCTTGTGCATGTGCGAGCACTGTCCCAAGTACGGCCTTCGGGTATGTGCGCGACATGGGGCATGGGTCCTAGCTCAACCAGGATGCACGAGGTGCCCTAGGAGCTGAGACGCTCCATGCTACAAGGTGCGTTCGTGTGATGATGCACGTCATAGAGCGTCACTTGAGCATGCATGTGCGTGTGCAAAAACGCGGTCTCTGGCACGGCCTTTAGGCGCACACGCACGTGAGGCAGTCGCGGTTCAACCAAGATACACGGATATCCTGGGAACTGGGGCACGTGGACCTACTGAGACTTTAAAGTTTAGGTCAAAGGATAAATTACAGAGTTTAACTATTGAATAGTAGATCCATATCATAGAATCTGGCCTAACAAATGAATTAGGCAAGGACCAAGGACCCAATAGGCAGATCTAGCAATCTAAATAGAATGAAACTAAGAAGGACTCCTTGTATCCATTCATACCTAGGAGTTTATAAATGAGACCTAGGGACGGGTTAAACTGATAAAGGACACGACTCCACAAGACTTTGAGGTAGGTGCTCTATCACTACTAGACTTTTAAAAAGAGCCATCATTGTTTGAGACTGCATGTTTTAAGTATACGTATATGACTTGTTTAGCATATAAATGAATTCAGCATGCATATGATAAATACATTATGCATAGACATGTTTTGCAAATAATTGCATATATTGCATGATTTGTGAGCATTGAGTTCTTGCAAAATTGCATGTCCTTGAGGGTTACCAAAAGACGCTGGAGTGCCCAAAAGACACTGGGTAGGTAGTTGTGAGGGCTAGGCAGTTGTGAGGGACCCAAAGAGGACAGGTTTTGAAAAAGAGATGTTTTTGCTTGTCTGATCGTATATGATTTGGGCTAGTAAGCTCGTGGGCGCTATGCCAAGAGGTTGGGGTGGCCTCCCAACCTCTACCACTACTAGGTGGATTGGGTACCATGCCCAAAAATGGCATGTCCCTACGTTGACTGCATGTGGTACAGGGGGCTACCACTGGTGTCAAGGCCCTAGGTCGATATGTCATATGCCCCATGGAGGCTATGAGACTGTGTCCCTAGGTACCCGAGGACCACATGGCGGTGAGGTTGTGGGCATAGTTGGACCCTATGGTTTGAGGATTTATTTGCATTGCATATGGCATGACATGAGGTTGGTCGACCATACCAGATATCCATGAGTTGGATTTAGTGGAGCATCTTATGCATATCATTATGTTTATGATATATGATACTTTTGACTTGGATTATGCTATTAAGTCGTCAGTATTCCAATTTGACAATGATTTTTAATATCGATACTGAACGTGATTGTTCGAACATGCACATGTTTTTAAGAGCATATGATTTTAAACATAGCATGCATTGCAAAACTAGTACTGATAGACTCCTACTGAGTATAGTATTTACTCACCCTATCCTTAACATTTTTCAGGATAGTTCCACTCACAAATAGAAGACGCCTTAAGAGATATTAGTGCTATGCGCAAGTGAATCAAATAGGTGACAATTATACATGTGAGTAAACTCTCTACCCTTTGGACATGTATTTGTATTTATTTACAGTTGGACTGTGTGCTGTGACTGGATAGACCTGGGGAAAAACATTGATGATTTTTGAAGTTTTTCGAAAACTACTTTGGTTGTTGTGAAGGCAAATGACACTCGGGGTTTTCAAAATGAGTTTAAAATAAAAGATTTTCCTCTACATTGCATGGTTTTTTATAAAATGGTTTTCAAATAGGGATGCATCCCGCCTTAGGAATTAGATATTGCATTTAAAAATGCATGAGAAAACCCGAGTCATCATAACCACATGCAGTCGAAGTAGGGACATGCCCTTTTTGGGCATGGTACCCATCCACCTAATAGTGGTAGAGGCTGGGAGGCCACCCCAGACCTCTCAGCATAGTGCCCACGAGCGTATTAGCCCAAATCATATACGATCAAATAAGCCAAAAACCTCTGTTTCAAAACCTGTCCTCTTTGGGTCCCTCGCAACTACCTGGCCCTCACAACTGCCTACCTAACGTCTTTTGGGCACTCTAACGTCTTTTGGTAACCCTCAAGGACATGCAATTTTGCAAGAACTCAATGCTCACAAATCATGCAATATATGCAATTATTTGCAAAACATGTCTATGCATAATGTATTTATCATATGCATGCTAAATTCATTTATATGCTAAACAAGTTTTGAGGTTTTAGAGTGGTTGGTCTTATTACTTAGGCATTAAGGGTCCATCCCTATGCCTATGGGTGTCCTAAGGTCCTAATTGGGCCTTGGTATCCTCAGCTTTTCAAAGGTCTAGCAACCACACACCACCATCCTATTCTAAGATTCATGCCCAAATTTTATTGGGCCTTGATCAAGGATTTTATAGTTTTGGTGTGTTCATGTCATCGACACGAATACAACGCCTTTTACGGTGCCTCAATCAGAGCTCTAGATCTCAAGTTATAAGCGTTTTAGTGTCACACGTACATAAGGGCTTCAAGAGTGAAAAGATGGAATGCTAGCGCGTTGCGCGTCAACATCGTGCGCTCACTTTTTCTTAAGGAGCGAAGAATTCTCGTAGCGCTAGTGCTGCGCATCTATGGTGTACGCCTCAACGGGCGCGTCTACAGATGCGCTGAACTTCCCGCCTGTTTTTCCCTTTTGCGGGCGCGTCCCCGGACGCGCCCATTGGTTTTTCTCAGACACGATCGACGCGTCACGTTCTGGATGGAATGTTTTCGTCGTCTAGGGGACAGGGGCATCCTCAGGACACCCTAGTTCGACCCTGTTGAACCAGTGCGGCCTGGGTCTCCAGGGCTCCATTTTGCATGGTTTTTCATGCAAAAACCTAGGAAAATTGATCCTAAGACTACTGTGAAGACGGGTTTTGAGGGATCTTGGGCATACCTGGCTCGTTGCTGGGTTTTTCTCCTCGTTTCCCCTCTAGGTTACTCCTCCACAACGGGTTTTCTTCAAGCTTCTGGGCTGCCATTAGAGGCGCCCAAGAGCTCTATTTATAAAGCTATAAGAGGGTTCTGGAGGGGACTCTCACCGCCTTTGAATGGTGGTGGAGAAACCTCCAGAATGGCAGTGATTTCTCCTTCAATCACCACCATTCTAGAACCCTCTAAGAGGTGGAAGATGACGGGTGCCCGTATCAAAACAGGCCCATGTGTTTTGCAAGCTAAATCCATTTTTATAAAAATTATAGTTTTGCCCCTGAACTTCAAAGGGCCATAACTTGCTCATTTTAACTCCGTTTTAGGTGATTTTGGTCTTGTTGGATTCCTTTTTCAAAGACACATCCAATGGTAAAATTTTCAGGACCAAATTTCTGGGTTCAGTCAAGGTGACTAGTGAAATGATCAAAATACCCTTATTTCCAAAAAGTGAACTTTTCATTGCTAACTTGGGATTTTAATATTACAAAATTGGAGTCATTACACGTTATCAAAATGGCCCCTTGCATTTTTCATCTTTTTCATTTTTCTGTTTAAATTCCAGAAATACCCCTATCTTCAAACGGTTGTAACTTCTTTATACAAACTCCGTTTTGGGTGATTTTTGATGCGTTGGATTCCATTTCTCGAGTACAATCTAATGGTACCACGATTCCTCAAAAATTCCTTCATTTACTAGTATAAATAAAGTGAAACATTTAACTCAGTTTATTTCCTATAGAATGTCCAATTTTCGTTAAAAATAGTGTAAATTGCTCGGGCGTTACATTATTACCCCCTTCTAAAAATAAAGGGAATCCTATTTGGGTTATGTGGAAGGTAAGGTAGAGAGGGAAATAGGTAAAAAATGTAGGAAAGGATAAGTGAGGAGATAGGAAAATGAGGTGGTTGTCTACGCCAACCCAAAGAGAAAACATAGTGGAAGGAAAGGTTGGAGGTGCCAACTTTTTTAGAGTGGGATGTCTCCCCCTTTCTCCCATGAATGGAAAATCCTAAAAGGGTGATATGGCATGAAAAAAAGAAAGAAACAAATTGTAGGAATGATAGGAAAGGAGATTGGAAGGTGGGATGTTGTGGATAATGGTGATTGGCTAGAATTAAGGGTGAGGTGGAATGGGTGGAATTAGAAGGGGAAGCTCCTAGTTTTTAGGAGTTTGGCAGGGAACTCCCTCCCTTTATTGTGTTTCAAGTGTAAAGGTGGAAAAGGCAAGAGAAAAAAAAGATAGGGAAGGGATAGAAAGTGGTGCATTTTCCCCATGTTAAAATCAAGGGACTCCTATTTGGGTGATGTGGAAGGTAAGATAGAGAGGTAAATAGGTAGAAAATGTAGGAAAGGATGAGTGAGGAGATAGGGAAATTGGGTGGTTGTCTACGTCAACACATAGAGGAAACATGGTGGAAGGAAACGTTGGAGGTGCCAACTTTTTTAGGATGGGATGTCACCACATTTCTCCCATGAAGCGAAAATCCTCAAAGGGTGATATGGCACGAAAAAAAGATAGATAGAAAGAGTAGGAATGATAGGAAAGGAGATCATAAGGTGGGATGTTGTGGATAATGGTGATTGGCTATAATTAAAGTTGAGATGAGGTGGAATGGATGGAATTAGAAGGGGAAGCTCCTATTTTTTAGGAGTTTGGCATGGAACTCCCTCCCTTTATTGCGTTTCATGTCGAAAGGTGGAAAAGGAAAAAGAAAACAAGATAGGGAAGGGATAGAAAGTGGTGCATTGTCCCCTTGTTAGAATCAAGGGACTCCTATTTGGGTGATGTGGAAGGTAAGATAGAGAGGTAAATAGGCAGAAAATGTAGGAAAGGATAAGTGAGGAGATAGGGAAATGGGGTGGTTGTCTACGTCAACCCAAGGAGGAAAATGGTGGATGGAAAGGTTGGAGGTTCCAACCTTTTTAGGATGGGTTGTCTCCACCTTTCTCCCATGAAGGAAAAATCCTCAAAGGGTGATATGGCACGAAAAAAAGATAGATAGAAAGAGTAGGAATGATAGGAAAGGAGATCATAAGGTGGGATGTTGTGGATAATGGTGATTGGCTAGAATTAAAGGTGAGATGAGGTGGAATGGATGGAATTAGAAGGCGAAGCTCCTACTTTTTGGGTGTTTTGCATGGAACTCCCTCCCTTTATTGTGTTTCATGTGGAAAGGTGGAAAAGGAAAGAGAAAAAAAGATAGGGAAGGGATATATAATGGTGCATTGTCCCCTTGTAAAAATCAAGGGACTCCTACTTCGGTGATGTGGAAGGTAGGATAGTGAGGTAAATAGGTAGAAAATGTAGGAAAGGATAAGTGAGGAGATAGGGACATGGGGTGCTTGTCAACGTCAACCCAAAGAGGAAACATGGTGGAAGGAAAGGTTGGAGGTGCCAACTTTTTTAGGATGGGTTGTCTCCACCTTTTTCCCATGAATGGAAAATCCTAAAAGGGTGATATGGCACGA
Source organism: Warburgia ugandensis (assembly GCA_035236585.1). Classification (NCBI taxonomy): domain Eukaryota; kingdom Viridiplantae; phylum Streptophyta; class Magnoliopsida; order Canellales; family Canellaceae; genus Warburgia; species Warburgia ugandensis. The sequence continues at coordinate 52,883,328 of CP141133.1, read as the reverse complement.
AAAAAAGAAAGATAGAAGGAGTAGGAATGATAGGAAAGTAGATTGGAAGGTGGGATGTTGTGGATAATGGTGATTGGCTAGAATTAAAGGTGAGATGAGGTGGAATGGATTGAATTAGAAGGGGAAGCTCCTATGTTTTAGGAGTTTGGCTTGGAACTCCCTCCCTTTATTGTGTTTCATGTGCAAAGGTGGAGATGGAAAGAAAAGAAAAGATAGGGAAGGGATAGAAAGTGGTCCATTCTCCCCTTGTTAAAATTATGGGACTCCTATTTGCGTGATGCTGAAGGTAAGATAGAGAGGTAAATAGGTAGAAAATGTAGGAAAGGATAAGTGAGGAGATATGAAAATGGGGTGGCTGTCTACGTCAACCCATAGAGGAAACATGGTGGAAGGAAAGCTTGGAGGCGCCATCTTTTTTAGGATGGGATGTCTCCACCTTTTTCCCATGAATGGAAAATCCTAAAAGGGTGATATGGCATGAAGAAAAGAAAGATAGAAGTAGTAGGAATGATAGGAAAGGAGATTGGAAGGTGAAATGTTGTCGATAATGGTGATTGGCTAGAATTAAAGGTGAGATGAGGTGGAATGGATGGAATTAGATGGGGAAGCTCCTATTTTTTAGGAGTTTGGCATGGAAATCCCTCCCTTTATTGTTTTTCATGTGGAAAGGTGGAAAAGAAAAGAGAAAAAAACATAGGGAAGGGATAGAAAGTGGTGCATTTTCCCCTTGTAAAAAGCGACGGACTCCTATTTGGGTGATGTGGAAGGTGAGATACACAAGTAGGTAGAAAATGTAGGAAGGGATAAGTGAGGAGATATGAAAATGGGGTGGTTGTCTACGTCAACCCATAGAGGAAAATGGTGGAAGGAAAGGTTGGAGGTGCCAACTTTTTTAGGATGGGATGTCTCCACCTGTCTCCCATGAAGGGAAAATCACCAAAGGGTGATATGGCACGAAAAAAAGAGACATAGAAACAGTAGGAATGATAGGAAAGGAAATTGGAAGGTGGGATGTTGTGGATAGTGGTGATTGGCTAGAATTAAAGGTGAGATGAGGTGGAATGGATGGAATTAGAAGGGGAAGCTCCTATTTTTTAGGAGTTTGGCATGGAACTCCCACCATTTATACTGTTTCATATGCAAAGGTGGAAAAGGAAAGAGAAAAAAAGATAGGGAAGGGATAGAAAGTGGTGCATTGTCCCCTTGTTAAAATCAAGGGACTCCTATTTGGGTGATGTGGAAGGTAAGGCAGAGAGAAAAATAGGTAGAAAATGTAGGAAAGTATAAGTGAGGAGATATGGAAATGTGGTGGTTGTCTACGTCAACCGAAAGATGAAACACGGTGGAAGGAAAGGTTGGATGTGCCAACTTTTTTTGGATGGGATGTCTCCACCTTTCTCCCATGAATGGAAATCCTAAAAGGGTGATATGGCATGAAAAAAAGATAGATAGAAAGAGTAGGAATGATAAGAAAGGAGATTGGAGGGTGGGATGTGGTGGATAATGGTGATTGGCTAGAATTAAAGGTGAGATGAGGTGGATTGGAAGGAATTAGAAGGGGAAGCTCCTACTTTTTGGGAGTTTGGCATGGAACTCCCTCCTTTTACTGTGTTTCATGTGGAAAGGTGGAAAAGGAAAGAGAAAAAAAGATAGGGAAGGGATAGAAAGTGGTGCATTCTCCCATTGTAAAAATCAAAGGACTCCTATTTGGGTGATGTGGAAGGTAAGGCAGAGAGAAAAATAGGTAGAAAATGTCGGAAAGTATAAGTGAGGAGATAGGGAAATGGGGTGGTTGTCTATGTCAACCCAAAGAGGAAAAACGGTGGAAGGAAAGGTTAAAGGTGCTAACTTTTTTGAGATGGGATGTCTCTACCTTTCTCCCATGAATTGAAAATCCTGAAAGGCTGATATGGTATGAAAAAAACAAAGAAATGGTTGGAATGATAGGAAAGGAGATTGGAGGGTGAGATGTTGTCGATAATGGTGATTGGCTCGAATTAAAGGTGAGATGAGGTGGAATGGATGGAATTAGAAGGGGAAGCTCCTACTTTTTGGGAGTTCTGCTTGGAACTCCCTCCCTTTATTGTGTTTCATATGGAAAGGTGGAAAAGGAAAGGGAAAAAAAAGATAGGGAAGGGATAGAAAGGGTGAGGAAAGATATGGGTTCTCTTGATTGGTCCATCTATGTACGAATGTCTTGTCATGTCCTAAACTCCTAATTATCCGTTAAAAATCAAATTTTGGAATGATATATTTGCTTAAAATATTCATCTAATAGTGGGACTCCATGTGGAATTTCCTCTCTTGTGGTTTGGTGCCTCACTTTGTGTAATGCCCGAGCAATTTACGCTATTTTTAACAAAAATTGGACATTCTATAGGAAATAAACTGTGTTGAATGTTTTACTTTATTTAAAATAGTAAACGAAGCAATTTGTAATGAAACTTGATATTATTATATTCTATGCGAAAAATGGAATCCAACGCCTCAGAGAATGCCGAAAACGGAGTTCGTATGAAGAAGTTACGGCCGTTTAAAGATTAGGGGCATTTCTGTAATTTAGAGTAAAAATGAAAAAGACAGAAAACGCAAGGGGCCATTTTGATAACGGCACCCCATCTTCTTCTTCCTCTAAACTTCTCTAGAAACCATGTTTCCAGAGGTTTCTGCCACCGCCGATGGCGGCACCTCCATTGGCAGCTCCGCCATAGCAAGGCTATAAAAAGCCCCATCTCCCCCCATCTTCAAAACAAGATTTTTCCGGTCATTTGGAACTGGGGTTTCTGGCAAAAATCGGAAACCCAGTTTCCCTACACGTTCCTGCCAGGCCTAAGTCAAGCCGGCCATTTCCCCTCTCTTCACCTTTCCCCCTTTTTCCTTTGGTCTCACCGGAGATCGATCTGGTTTCCCCCTTCTTCATGGGTTCCGGACAACACGGATATCCGGCAGGCGTAAAGGGAAATGCACCACTGGAAGAGGGGTGCACCCAGCTACCCAGGTAAAGCTTCTCTTCCCTTTCTCTCTGCTTCACTTCCCCTAGGCTAGATCTGGTCTTTTCCCAGCCGGAGAAGATGAAGCCGGTTCCAGCCGGCCCTGTATGAACAAGGTGTCCCAGGGACGCCATGCTCCACATGCACCTGGGATAGGGTCCCTGGGACGAGTTCTAGGCATACGACAGTGTGTACACTGCCCCTAGTGCGGCCTTTGGGTGCATGCGCGATGTGGGGCATGGGTCCTGGCTCGACCAGGAAGCGCGGGGTGCCCTGGGAGCTGAGACGCCCCATGCTACACCAAAGGTGCATCCATGCAATGCCATCCAGGATGCGCGTCATAACGCGTCGCTTGGGCATGCATGTGCGAGTGCAAAACGCGGTCCCTGGCACGGCCTTTGGGAGCGTACACATGTAAGGCGGTCGTGGTTCAACCAGGATGCACGGGTGTCCTAGGAACTGGGACACGCGGACCTAATGAGACTATAAAGTTAGGATCAGAGGACAATTTACAGAGTTTAACTATTGAATAGTAGATCCATATCATAGGATCTAGCCTAACAATGAATTAGGTAAGAACCATAGACCCTAAAAGGCAGATCTAGCTATCTAATGTCTAAATGGATTGAAATTGATAAGGACTCCTTGTTATCATTCATATCCAGGAGTTTATAAATGAGACCCAGGGTAGGGTTGAGTGATGAAGGACGCAACTCCAAGAGACTTCGAGGTATGTCCTCTATCGCGACTAGACTTTTAAAAAAAGAGCCCATGATTGTTTTGAATGCATATTTTAAGTATAAATTATATGACTTGTTTAGCATGACTTAATTTTATGACTTGTTTAGCATATAAATGAATTCAGTATGCATATGATAAACACATTATGCATAGACATGTTTTGCAAACAATTGCATAAATTGCATGATTTGTGGTTATTGAGTTGTGAAAAAAATTGCATGTCCTTGAGGGTTACCAAAAGACGCTGGAGTGCCCAAAAGATGCTGGGTAGGCAGTTGTGAGGGCCAGGCAGTTGTGAGGGACCCAAAGAGGACAGGTTTTGAAAAAGAGGTTTTCGCTTGTTTGATCTTATATGATTTGGGCTAACAAGCTCGTGGGCGCTATGCCGAGAGGTCTGGAGTGGCCTCCCAGCCTCTACCACTATTAGGTGGAATGGGTACCACGCCCAAAAAGGGCATGTCCCTGCTTCGACTGCATGTGGTACAGGGGGCTACCACTAGTGTCACGGCACTGGGTCGAAGTGTCATATGCCCCGTGGAGGCTATGACCTTGTGTCCCTAGGTACCCGAGGACCACACGGCGGCAAGGTCATGGGCATAGTGGGCCCTGTGGTTTGAGGATTTACTTGCATTGTATATGGCATGACATGAGGTTGGTCGACCATACCATATATCCATGAGTTGGATCCAGTTGAGCATCTTATGCATATCATTATGTTTATGATATATATATGATACTTTCGACTTGGATTATGGGATTCTTTAAGTCATCAGTATTCCAATTCGAAAATGGTTTTTAATATCGATATTGAACATGAGTGTTCAAACATGCACATGTTTTAAAGAGCATATGATTTTAAACGTAGCATGCATTGTAAAACTAGTAGTGATAGACTCCTACTGAGTATAGTATATACTCACCCAATCCTTAAAATTTTTTAGGATAGCTCCATTCACGAGTAGAGGATGCCTATGTTAGTGCTACGAGCAAGTAAATAAAAAGGAGACAATCATACATGTAAGTAAACACTCTACCCTTTGGACATGTATTTGTATTTATTTATAGTTGGGCTGTGAGCTGTGACTGGATAGACCTGGGAAAACATTTATGATTTCTAAAGTTTTTCAAAAACTACTTTGGTTATTGTGAAAGCAAATGACACTCGAGGTTTTCAAAATGAGTTTAAAACTAAAGATTTTTCACTGCATTGCATGGTTTTCAAATAGGGATGCATCCCGCCTTAGGAATTAGATATTGCATTTAAAAATGCATGGGAAAACCCGGGTCATCATACTTTGACTGCTCGTTCATTGATGGCATGAATGTCTAAGTCCTTTGGTTTCAAAGCTTGAATGGCTTGGCTTCCTTAAGTTTCCTTGTTAGACTGAAAAACCTCATGCATGGCTCCAATTCTCATGCAAAGTGGTTATATCACTTAGACCATTTTAATCACTTTTGATGCTTCCTATTACCTCTCACTTGACTTAAGATGATCTTGAACCTTGATTTAGCTTTGAAATGTTGGAAATGGCCCTAGATATCTCTTTTGATATTGATCTTCAATGCTCATCTTACTTGATCTTGACCATTGAATCACTTTGTCAATGGCTACAAAAGAGTAAAAATCATAATTAAATCTTATAAAATTATGACCATTCACATACTTACTCTGGATTAGCTTTTGAACTTATAAAATAATAAACTTTTGAATTATTAGGTCAGAAATGCTTATGTTATGAATTTTAGCAACAAAAAAAACCTAGGCATTTATACTCTAATTTATAACATATGGACTACTATTGGGTACTTTTTATACAAAATTTGACACTCATTAGTGCACTTGTTGGGACAAGTTTCAAGTCCAAATTGGATGAGATTTCACTATATGGCATAATTTGTATACTAGGCAATGGAAGGGGTCTTCCTTGGGCTTTCCATTAAGAAGTGTTCATTAATGGTGTAGTATCCAATGGAGTATTGACTTTATTAATGGAGGTGTCTATATAAAAATTGGAATGAGTGACACATGCCTCATGTGGATCATTACTAGCGAAGGGTAGGGATAGTGTAGACACTTGACTCTTTGTCTCAAAAGAATCTTCAAAGTCAAATACGATTACTATCCCTGAATAGTTGTTGATGGGCTTCTTATAGTCCTCAACTTGTTTTTTTATCCTCTACCCTATCTATAAATGTAGTAGTCATTTGACTTCTTTGGGATTCTGTCTTCAAAATTGATCATTAACTCACTTCTATATATAACATAAGGATCTCTTATAATGATAGTTCCCACCACTATGGAGGAAACAATAGGTATGTCTTATTCTACTGTGGCATTGAGGTGCTAGGAAAGGGTTGAGTAAGGTAGAACCATGATGGTTCTCCCTGATAATCTAGAGACCACATTTGTTCGGGATGCCTAGCCTATCCTGGGTAGTTAGTTTTATATTTGCTAGGGTTTGTGAGTGCATTGAATACATTAACTTGCTCCAAATAAAATGTAGGGTATGTAGAGCTTAATGACCATGAAGTGGTAAGATATGTTGGGTTAGAATAGGTATAACAATTCTTATATTGAGGCTACCTAGGTGACTCGGTGGCTTGCCTAAAAGCTTTTTGAATTATTCAATTCATTATCTGACCTATCAGCCAACCTATCTAGTGCTTTGTACTGATCAAGGTTATCCCATAACTCTGTCTCATACATATCATCATACCATAAGGACTTGGGAGTAATATAGTTGAAAGTGGTTTTTTATTCCCTACTTCATGGGCCATTGCTTTGGCAAGGTTAATATGATCTACTTGAGTATGTAACCTTGCCTAAGTTGACTCAACTTTGTATACCACGAAAGGTACCTTCTTCTTTTTTTTAACTAAAGCTAAAGGATCCTAAACTATATAATGCAACCTAAATGCACAAGAAAGAAAATAAAGGACACATAATAGAATCCTGACCCTATGGCAAACAAGATAAAAGCTTTCTTTTTCTTCACTTTCTTTATGGGAGAGTAACTTTTAGGTTATGTCTAACCTGGGTAACTCCTCCCCTCTTTATGACTTGCCTTATTGCTTACTAGTTAGATCATACCTCGATTAACTACTTTACACTCTCTTCAGCTAGCCATAGATGATCTAAGTCATCAAATTTGTTGGCAAAGCTAGTCATTTAAATACAAATGAAGCTAATCAAGTAACGGCCAATTGAGTGGTAATATGTCACCTCCTTCTAAGCGGGTCCTATGAGCTCACTAGCTGCTATAAGTCTCTTCCACGTTGTTATAAGTTACTGAGGAAAGGGTTGCATGTAAGTCGATGTTTAACCTAGGTGGGCCAAAGGGTGATCATCACATCCACCCTTGATCTTGTAGGAATGCGTGCCCTTACTAATTCAATTAAGCATTCCTACATAGTTTGATCAACATATATACACCTTAAAGCATGCAATTGTACCCTTATATGCAAGGATAGCAATAAATCTAATGCAAACTCTAGAATAAGTAAAGAAATGCTTTCTATATGCTCTAGACTACCATTCAAATGCAATTAAGTTAACAATGCAACTTAATTTAGGAATTGAAAAGAAGTTAGCATAGTCTTGCATTGGGATCCTAAAAATAATCTTCTTGTACAACAGTAGGTTCATATACATGCCACCTCCTCTTCCAGTTTAGGATGTCCCACCCTTGACTTGTATTATTACAACCTTTTTATTTTAAATGAATGAATTGCATATAAAAAATACAATTTCATCCTCACTACAATCTAGTCAAATAAAAAATAATAATTTGAAACTATCCTAAAATCTTCCTCCAAAGCTTATTCACATCCAAATTCCTACATTAAAAAAGAAGAAGAAGAAGAAGTATCAAACTCTTAGGAATAAGGAAAGTATGCAAAAATGGAAACTATTCTCTATGTAATCCTAAGACTACAACTAGTGGAAAAGTCTTCCTCCAAAGCTTTATTCACATCCATATTCTTGCATAAAAGAAATAGAAAGTATCAAACTATTAGGAATAAGGAAAGTATGCAAAAATGAAAAATATCCTATATGCAATCCTAAGACTACAACTAGTGGTAAAGCATTACAACCCAAATTTAATTAAAACTTCATTGTGAGTCCCTAGCAAATAGTGCAAAAAACTTGATGTGTCTTAATAATTACTACAAGTGCACAGCTCTATTAGGATATAAAATCGACAAATATGGGCCAATTCTAAAGAATTTTTAATAAGAAAAATTAATTAGAATTTAGATGATCTTACTTTAATGTATCTAAACATTCAAGAGAAGGATAATTTTGAACTAAAACAAAAGACAAGGGAAAGTAAATACATAAGTCGCGTAAATGAAAGCAAGAAATAAGTAACAAACTAAAAATGAAACAAGTAACAAGCTAAAATGAAAACAACTAATCTAAGAAGTAACTATAAAATTAGACAACTAAATTAGGAAACTATCTAAGAAGGAAACAACTAAGCTAACTAAGCAACTAGAAAACCCCAAACTAGAAAGCAAGTAATTGAGGAAACTATCTAAAATTACAATCAGCTAAGAATTAAGGAACTATCTACACTACAAATTAAAGTAATGAACAAAGTAACTAAGAAAAGGAAAAAAAGAAAAAGAGAGCCCTTTCATTAATAAGAAAATGAAAAAATTATAGGGATTTGTTATATAAGTAATGAAAAGAAAGCAACTAAAGGTTCTTCAAATTCCAACTTGAATTCTACTGTAGGACCCACATGTTGTGCCATTCAACAAGAGCTTATATAGTTCTTTTCAATTCAAAATACGCTAAAGTTACCACCAAGCTTTTCTTATCTCCTTAACCCAACATACTACAAACCAGTAAATCATATCTACTAATCCTTAAGAATGAAGTATTAGCTCAACCAATAAAAGACAAATCGTAACTCATTTTTATAAAAATCACCAACCAAGAAAGAAAGAAGAATGATGAAAGATGAATTAGAAATGCTTACTACATTTTCCTTAAGCTAGAAACTCTTAGAAGAAAGAGAACAACTTCAAGGAGTTTATATAAAGATGGGATTAGAGGTCATCCAGCTTTAAGGAAGTTGAACCAAAGAGAAAGCTTCCTTCCTTCAACATGACATAGATTAAAAGAAAACAAATTGGAGATAGTGGCCCTTGTTTTAGGACTCACCCATTCGTAACCTTAAGAGATGAAGAAGGAAATAAATACATGTTATATCCCTACCATCCTACACAAAGCCATTTAGCTAGCAACCTAGGTGGCTTATGGATGGAGTTGCATGTTTTCTCAACCTTAATTAAGAAATTAGAAAGTACCCTTAATGTCTTAGACAGACAAAAGAACCTTTCCTTTATCCAACTCTACAAAAAGAAATTACAAGAAGAGAAAGAATGATGCATGAACTAACTAACATGGACTATACATGAAATTTAAAATTAGAACGTGGATGTGTGAAACGTGGAATTAGAAAGTCGACGAATATAGAAAGATAGAAAAAGAGGAAGTAAGTGACAAAAAGTGAGAATAGAAGATGAAAGAATGTAAGATGAATGCAAATCTAGCATGTAAGGATCCACATGTGCAAAAATGCAAGTGTGTGGATGCGAATCTAAAAATGAAAAGTGATGATGCTTAAAACTAAATCCATGATATTGTGATGCTATGCATGGATTTCTAATTCTAATGCACTAACTTTCATGACATTTCTATACTAATCCTAGAGAGTAAGCAAAAGAAAATAAAAATTCAAAGTGAGTCAAACATGAGTTTATAAATTAGGAAATTGTTAATTTTAAACTAAGAAAGTGCTAGATCTAAAATTCCACCATGCGACTACTTTCTAAAGTGATTCTAAATTAATTTTCAAACATCTTTAAGGTGAATGAAAAATAAATTAGAAAGTTACTAAAGCTAAAAATCAAGAAAATCTAAGATCTAAACATGAAACTCAAAATTAGAAACTACCCTACTTCTAAAATTGAAAAGCGCTTAAAATGTGGAGACAAATGAAGTTAATACTATATACTAGATTTCAAACTAAAATATGACCTAAGAAAACAAAACTAACATGCAAACCTACTGTAATGCCCCGAGCAATTTACGCTATTGAATTGGACATTCTATAGGAAATGAACTGTGTTAAATGTTTCACTTTATTTAAAATAGTAAATGGATGAATTTGTAAGAAAACTTAGTACGATTAGATTCTACTCTAAAAATGGAATCCAACGCCTCAAAGAACGCCAAAAACGGAGTTCATATGAAGAAGTTACGGTTTTTTAAAGATTAGCGGCATTTCTATAATTTAAACTAAAAACGAAAAAGATAGAAAACGCAAGGGGCCATTTTGATAATGGCACCCCGTCATCTTCTTCCTTTAGATTTCTGCAGAAACCCTAGTTTCCAAAGATTTCCCCCACCACCATAGCAAGGCTATAAAAAGCCCCTAATCCCCTCTCTTCAAAACACGAGTTTTTCGGCTATTTTGGGACTGGGGTTTTTGGAAAAAATTGGAAACCCGTCTCAAGCCAGTTTCCCTACGATTTTCGGCAATGGCCAGGCCTGAGTCAGGCCGGCCATTCTCCCCATTCCCCTCTCTTCTCTTTTCTGGTCTTGCTCGACATTAGGGATGTTCCTCTTCCTCACGATTTCCGGCGAAATGGGATTTTCAGACGAAAAGAGGGAGCCGCACCACTCAAAGGAGGGCATCCCCGGCTACCCAAGTAAGCCCCCCTTTTCCTTTCTCTCTGTTTCACTTCCCCTAGGCCAGATCCATGTTGGATCTGGTTTTTTCCCAACCGATTTTTCCAGCCGGAGAAGACAAAGTCGGTTCCAACTGGCCCTGTGCGAACCAGGCGTCCCAGGGATGCCATGCTTCACATGCGCCTGGGACAGGGTCCCTGGGATGGGTTCCAGGCGTACGACAATGCGTACATTGTCCCTGGTGCGGCCTTCAAGTGCGAGCGCAACGTGGGGCATGGGTCTTGGCTTGATCGGGATGCACGGGGAGCCCTGGGAGCTGAGACGCGCCATGCTACACCAAAGGTGTGTCCGTGCGATGCCATCCAGGACGTGCGTCATAGTGAGTCACTTGAGCATGCATGTGCAAGTGCAAAACGCGATCCCTGGCACGGCCTTTGAGCACACACGCACATGAGGCGGTCGCGGTTCAACTAGGATGCGTGAGTGTCCTGGGACCTAGGACACACGGACCTAATGACACGATAAAGTTAGGATCAGCAGACAATTTACAGAGTTAACCATTGAATAGTAGATCCACATCATATGATCTAGCTTGACAAAGAATTAGGCAAGGACCCATGGACCCTAAAAGGCAAATCTAGTGATCTAATTTCTAAAAATAGATCAAAATTGATAAGGACTCCTTATATCCATTCATATCCAGGAGTTTATAAATGAGACCCAGGGACGGATTGAGTGATGAAGGACGCAACTCCAGGAGACTTCGAGGTAGGTGCTCTATCGCTACTAGACTTTTAAAAAAAAGAGAGCCATGATTGTTATGAGAATGCATGTTTTAAGTATAAGTTATATGACTTGTTTAGCATGACTTAATTTTATTCAGCATGCATATGATAAATACATTTTGCATAAACATGTTTTGCAAACAATTGCATATATTGTATGATTTGTAAGCATTGAGTTTTTGAAAGATTGCATGTCCTTGAGGGTTACCAAAAGATGCTGGGTAGGCAGTTGTGAGGGACCTAAAGAGGACAGGTTTTGAAAAAGAGGTTTTTGCTTGTTTGTATATGACTTGGGCTAATAAGCTCATGGGCACTATGCCGAGAGGTCTGGGGTGGCCTCCCAGCCTCTACCACTATTAGGTGGAATGGGTACCACACCCAAAAAGGGCATGTCCCTGCTTCGATTGCATGTGGTACAGGGGGCTACCACTAGTGTCACGGCACTGCGTCAAAGTGTCATATGCCCCGTGGAGGCTACGAACCTGTGTCCCTAGGTACTCGGGGACCACTCAGCAACGAGGTCGTGGGCATAGTGGGCCCTATGGTTTGAGGATTTACTTGCATTGCATATGGCATGACATGAGGTTGGTCGACCATACCATATATCCATGAGTTGGATTTAGTTGAGCATCTTATGCATATCATTATGTTTATGATATATATATATATATATATGATACTTTCGACTTGGATTATGTGATTCTTTAAGTCGTCAGTATTTCAATTCGACAATGGTTTTTAGTATCAATATTGAACATGAGTGTTCAAACATGCACATGTTTTAAAGAGCATATGATTTTAAACGTAGCATCCATTGTAAAACTAGTAGTGTCACGACCTGGGTTTTTATATGATGCAATTTTGATAAAAAGGCGAGATCTCTTGTTTTATAAGTATGAGATGCATGAAAATCTTTTACTTTTAGAAAACAATCTTTCATAAAAACCCCGAGTGTCAAAACACATTCTCAATTTATTTAGCCATGGCAAAGTTTAAATCAATATTATTCCCAAGAAAGTGTTAGTCACAAATTTCAACTATTAGAGAGTAACTACAATCAAGTAACATTGAAAGATAAGGTAGGGGTTTACTTACTTGCACTTAGTCTGGGTGTCTTCCTAGCACAAGCATTCCTTAACCTTAAGTATTTGCTTGGTGTCTGAAAAATGTTGAGGATTGGGTGAGTATATACTATACTCAGTAGGAGCCTATCACTACTAGTTTTATAATGCATGAGATGTTTTAAAATCATATGCTCATTCAAAACATGTGCATGTCTAAATACTCAAGCTCAATATCAATATAAGAATCCGTTATCAAACTGAAATACTAATGACTTAAAGGATCACATAATCCAAAATTGAAAGTATCATATACATATATATGATAACATCATGATATGCAATAGATGCTTCATGGAGTCCAATTCATGGATCTCTAGTATGGTATGGTCGACCAACCTCATATCATGCTATATGAAATGCACATAAATCATCAAACCATAGGGTCCACTATGCCCACAACCTCCTCACCGTGTAGTCCCTGGGTACCTGAGGACACTCGGTCATAGCCTCCACGGGGCCTATGACACGTCGACCCAGTGACGTGACACCAGTGGTAGCCCCCTGTACCACATGCAGTCGACGTAGGGACTTGCCTCTTTTTGGGCGTGGTACCCATCCACCTAATAGTGGTAGAGGCCGGGTGGCCAACCCAGACCCCTCGGCATAGCACCCACGGGCTTACTTGCCCAAATCACATAAGATTAAATAAGCCTAAACCTCTTTTTAAAACCTGTCCTCTTTGGGTCCCTCACAACTGCCTGGCCCTCGGCACTCCAACGTCTTTTGGCAACCCTCAAGGACATGCAATCTTTGCAAGTACTTAAATCATGCAATTTATGCACTTGTTTGCAAGACATATATGTGCATAATGTATATGCAATCATTTCAAAACATGGCTATGTACAAAGCATTTATCATGCATGTTGAATTAAGTCATGCAAATCAAGTCATATATTTAAAACATATGTTCTCAAAACAATAATAGCTCTTTTAAAAGAATCTAATAGTGATAGAGCACCTACCTAGCTAGGTCGTGCTAACCCTTTGGTCCTCGGACGCTCCTGATCATGGTTTGGGGAATCAAGGTTAGTTTGGCCTATCTTTTATGGGTTTTAGAGTAATTGGTCTTATTACTTAGGCATTAGGGGTCCATCCCTATGCCTATGGGTGTCCTAAGGTCCTAATTGGGCCTTAGTATCCTCAGTTTTCCAAAGTTCTAATGGCCACGCACCACCATCCTATTCTAAGGGTCATGCCCACCTTTTATTGTTCCTTGATTAGAGATTTTATAGTTTAGATGTGTCCGCATCGTCAACACGGACACAACACCTTTTACGGCGCCTCAATCGGAGCTCTAGATCTCAAGTTATAAGCATTTTAGTGTCGTATGTACATAGAGTCTTAAGAATGAAAAAAACGGAATGCTAGGGCACTGTGCGACTGCGTCATGCGCCATGGCTTCCTTAAGGAACAAAAAAAAACCCGCAGCGCTAGCGCACTATGCGTCTGCGGTGTGCGCTTCAGCGGGCGCATCTGCAGACGCGCCGTGTTTTCCCCCCGCTCCTCTCTTTTGCAGGCGCATCCCTAGACACACTCGTTTGGTTTTTCAAATGAAAGTCGACGTGGGACGTTCGTCCTGCTCGTTGGGGAATCGGGGCATCCTCAAGACACCCTGGTTCGACCCCTGTCAAACCAGTGCAACCCAGGGGACGTCCCTGGGTCCTTGGTGGCTCTCCTGGGCTCTGTTTTGCATGGTTTTTCATGCAAAAACCTAGGGAAATCATTCCTGGAACTATGGTGGAGATGGGTTTTGAGCGATCTCGGACGTACGTGGCTCGTTGCTGGGTTTTTCTCCTTGTTTTTCCCTCTAGGTCACTACTCCATGGCTGGTTTTTCTTCAACATTTTGGGTTGCCATTAGAGGCGCCCAAGAGCTCTATTTATAGAGCTAAGAGAGGGTTCTAGAGGGGGCTCTCACCGCCTTTGAATGGCGGTGGAGAAACCTCCAGAATGGTGGTGATTTCTCCTCCAATCACCGCCATTCTAGAACCCTCTAGAGGTTGAGGATGAAGGGGTGCCCGTATCAAAACGGGCCCCTGTGTTTTGCAGGTTAAACCTTTTTGTAAAATTTATAGTTTTAACCTTAAACTTCAAAGGGCCATATCTTGCTCATTTTAACTCCGTTTTGGGTGATTTTGGTCTTGCTGGATTCATTTTTCTGAGATGCATCTAATGGCACCATTTTTAGGACCAAATTTCTGGGTTCAGTCAAGGTGAATTGTGAAATGACTAAAATGTCCTTTTCTTTAAAAACTGAACTTTTCATTGCTAAACTTGGAATTTCAATATTACAAAATTGGAGTCATTACAAGTAGTGATAGACTCCTACTGTGTATAGTATATACTCACCCAATCCTTAACATTTTTCAGGACAGCTCCATTCACGAGTAGAAGACGCCTTCGGAAATGTTAGTTCTATGAGCAAGTAAATCAAAAGAGACAATTATACATGTAAGTAAACACTCCACCCTTTGGACATGTATTTGTATTTATTTACAGTTGGGCTATTAGCTGTGACTGGATAGACTTGGGAAGACATTTATGATTTCTGAAATTCAAAAACTACTTTGGTTGTTGTGATAGCAAATGACACTCGGGGTTTTCAAAATGAGTTTAAAACAAAAGATTTTTTGCTGCATTGCATTGTTTTCATAAAATGGTTGTCAAATAGGGATGCATCCCGCCTTAGGAATTGGATATTGCATTTAAAAATGCATGGGAAAACCCGGGTCATCACACCTACCATGAATGCAACTAAATTACTTTACAAAATAAGTTATGCATGTGAAATTGAAAAAGATACATCCACCAAAGTTTGATGGAATGAGTTGAAAAATCCTAAATGCTTGAAAATCTTAATCTAATAGAAGAAAACATGGTACTCATCTAAATTACTCTCAAATGAAGTAAATTACTATGTCAAACATGAACTACAAAGCAAGGAAAGGAATTAACATGGAAACGTAAGGAAAACTACAACATAAACCATGTGTGCAAATCTAAGTGCCATGAAAGATGCATGCAATGATATTAAAAATCTAAATAATAAAAATCTACATGAATGCATGTTAAAAGAATGTGAATAGAAAAGATAGAAGATGGTAGAGAAAGGAAAAGAAAATAAGAAAGAAAGAAGTTGGAACTGAAGTTGAGACCTTATCTTTATCTCCAATGAATTTGAACCATGAAAGCTTGAAGGGAGCTTGTGTGAGGGTGATCTTCCTCCCTCTATTTCTCCTAGCTTTGGCCTTGAGCTCTAGGAAAAGTTGAAAGATCCTTAATGTGTTCAAATACCTCTATTTATAGATTTCTAGCCTGGGAGTTAAGAGGATTCAATGGTGGAGATCAATCCATTTTAATTATAAATCTAGCAAGGCTAGATGAGGGGGACATGGAATTCAAATCAGGGAATGAGAGATGAGAATGGAAGGGAATAAGATGGGAAGGAAAAAGAAGTAAGAAGAGTAAAGTCTAAGGGATGAAGGGAATGGATGGCGAAAAGAAATGGAAAGAAAGACTAAGGAGATAATTTAAGAGGGAAGGGAAGGAGATGAAACCAAATAGGAAAGTGGTTGTTAAGGGGGAGGAGGCATCTTTTCTTAAATAAGAAAGTGGGGGTGGAATTTGGGAGAAAATAAAAAGGAAAAGGAATGGAGAAATAAGGAAATTGGTGGGAAGAAAAGTGAAAGAACTAGAAAATTGGTGGGGAGTTTATGGCTTTTCATAATTAGAAAGTCCTAAGGAAGGTTGGGCATGGAATCCAATTAAGTGTTTATGTGAGTGATTTAGAAACCCTTAGATGTATTGACCCTTGGATGAGATTTGAATGGTTAAAATATTCCTTTCCTTAGGGTTTTGACTTGACTTTTCAACATGGAAAAGTTAGTATGGTTTAATCTTTCCCTTAGTTCAATTTTTAGCCCTTAGATTATACTTACCTTTGATTTGATGAATGAGATTCCTTTATGGCATGTAAATCTTCCTTAAACTCTATTTTCTTTCCACTGTTAGATTGGATTGCCTAGAATAAATGGCATTGATTCCTTAGAGATCTTTATATGCTTATATGGACTAATTATGCTCCACATGGATAAGGCTTCAATCATTGATTGATTCTTTTTCCTTTGATTGAGTAGGAGAGAGAAAATAAGTAAAAAGGCTTTATGTAAGTACTAATCTTATTTTATTTTTGAAGAAGCTTTCATTGTATGTGAATTAAACTTCTTCCATAAGCTTCTTAGGTCAATGAGATGTATGCATTTATACTTGAATTAAAAAAATTTCACCTTTTCACCCTCATTTGAGTTGGAGTTGCACATAGGTTTCTGACCATTCTAACTTTGACAGTGACTCCTAATGATCATTTTGAACCCCTAGGACTTCATTTTTAGCATGTATCACCTTCATGTAGCTTGGTTTTCAAAATTGCTCTTCTCTCCTTTTAAGTTCCACCGCTTAGCTTTATGACAACTATGAATTTCTTTTTCTTTCTCCCATATCTAAGACATTCATAACCATTAACATCTGTTGTGGGGTTAGACTGTCACTAGGTATCATGTTATAATCCATACACATTAATCTTTCAGTATTTCTAAGTAGAAACAAAGTCTACTTGACTTTTATGTGGTCCACTTTTAAAGGTTAATAAGTGTTTACCCCTCTTCTTAAAGTATGTGTTTTCTATAGCTAGGTTATATGTCAAAATAAAATGGAGGATAGCTTCTCCCATCTCATTTCTTCTCTAATACCATATCTTCCTTGTACCCCATCACATTCTTCATTTTCTTTTCCTACACGACCATTAAAGTCTGCTTCTATAAATATCCCCTATGTGTTGGGAATTTCTTGCATGACTCCCTCCATATCTTTCCAGAATTGTATCTTGATTCTATCTTCTAATCCTACTTATGGTGTGTATGCACTTATAACATTTCTGATTTTCTCTTATAAAATAAGTATTATTAGTATAATTATATCGCTAATTTTTTTAATGTCTACAACTTAATCATTTAATTGTTTATCTCCCAATATCCCTTTGTCATTTCTATTATTGTCCTTTGTACTAAAGCTTATACTCGTAAATTTCTTTAATTTTAGCCTCTTTCCACTTAGTTTATTAGAACAAGCGATGTTGACTCTCCTACGTTTTATCGTATCTATTAACTCTAAGCTCTTATATGTCAATGTGCCTATATTTCATGTGGTGATACGAAACTTATTCTCTTAATCTAGCTTACTTACTAGTGCACTTCCCAAATGGTACAAGAACCCATGCCTACTTTCCACTGTACTTGGGTTATGAGGCAGCATATTGCTTCTGAGGGAATGCTCTAGCAGCCTTTGCTCATTTTATATTGCACTCGAGATCCAATACACTACATTGGTTTAGGCAGAATGCCATAGTAGCCCTTGCTTATTTTTATGAATATAACAACTTTCTTAAGATTAGAAACCTTATTAAATGAACACGAAATTGAGTGAAACTTGATTCTTTGAAAAGTTTATAACATGCTTTGTAAGTCTTTAGTTTTCATGTGAAAATTCAAAGACAAATAAAAGTTATGCACAAAACATGTCATGTGTTAAAACTTCACATACAAACTATGTAAGTTTAGAAATCTCGATCAAATTTACATAAATAAATGATATCCATAATAGTATATTGTTGTTGAAAACTTGAAAATCCATTCTTCATATTTAGATAGAGAAAGCTTTTAGCCTTTTAGCAAATGTGGTTGGAAGAGAGGATAAAATCCTTAAGTCCAAGTTCCTTGTAAGGTTAGGACTTTCTCCAAAGACTTTTGTCTTTATATACATGCTATCATTAAGCATGTACATATATGATGTGGTGGGAGACTTTGAACTTTAGGAAAAAGTGTCCCACATAATGATGTAACCGTTATAACTAGGCCAAATAGGAATATGATATTTCAACCACTTATTCTCTCATTCCTACTTTAGGTTTTTCAAATAAAGTAAACTTCTAGAAAATATGATGTGTAAATGTGGGCTACATTATGAGTTTGTTTTTAAAATCTAACATATCCTTGACATAAAATCCTAACTTTCACCACTGCATTCATTTGATTGCTCTTACTTTGAATGCCAAATAAGTAAAAAAGAACATAGAGTGGTTGATTCTAGAATCACTGATGTTTATTAAGTACATCCTTTTAAAATGATAGAATAGTCTATTTCACATGCTTTTGATTTAGTGTTTAGACATCCAAACTCGTGAGTGTGAGAAGAAGTTCACACCTTATTTTTCATGCATAGTGAAACTTTGTTATGGAGATTCAAGTTATTCATCATGTTTAAAATGATTTAGATATATTGGATATCAAATTTTACTATATTGAATGCCTTTCGCCGATGTGTTCATGACCTAAAAGTAGTGACCATTTATTTTTATTAAATTTTTTAAAAGCCCAATACAAGTAGTTTGGATCATTCAAATAAATTTTAGTAAGTTAACTAAGTTTGACTGAGAGAACTTTATAATGGATGGCTTATGTACACGAAAAATAAAGCCAGTGGACCTTTTTCCACCACTCCAAAGCTTGTACGCATCCCAAAACTCCTTGATTTAAACATTCACAAGTGAGTGGACCATCCATGTAGGCTCTCACTTAAGAGAGGCAATAACATTTCAACATTTACACGCGGCGACACCATCTAAGGCAAAGATCATTGGAGTGGAAAGAAGTCATCCTCCTTACAAGAGAGAATCCATCACGTGGTTAGTCGTCAACAATATTTAGAGTTGCCAGTAAAGATAGATGCAGATAGATGTGAACATCGGGACCGTACACTCAACCAAAATAATGAAAAAAGATATAAAGAGAGTAAGAAGAGGAATGCTGTGTAAGAGTGCAAGAACGCCCAAAGAATAGTGCATCTCCTTTAATGGCCCACAAATACCATTGATCTAAATCGTTCATCATATACTCTTAAATTTAGATATCTCATGGCTTAGAAATAATTTTTAAAAGAAATGCTAGTATTTAAGTAGGTATAGTATGAGAAGCTCTAGATAAGCAATGGTAATTAAAATATAAATTTTTAAATTTTATTGATTTTTAAAAAATAAATTTATAATTATCAAATATCTAATAATAAAGATGAGATGAACGGCTCGAATCAATAGCATACGAGCCAACCGCAGAGGGCAGAGGAGCTGCACCATTGTCGGGTGCTGCGGCGCTCAATACCACCATTTCCAAAGATAGAATTCCGCTTGTTTTTTGAAAATGAAAAGAAAATCTGTTTCTACGTCAACCCGATTAACCGGCACCTAGTAAGCCGTCCGATTTTATCGAGTCTCTCAATCTAACGGTTTTCTTCACTCCTTTGACCAATCCTAATCACAATTTCTCCTGCCAACTGGCTTTTACGTGTGCAAAAGAACCACTCAAGTTTTAAAATAAAGCAAAATGTCTCAACACCCTTCAGTTCCTTTGACATGGTCCAAAAGTCAGGCACGTGGCATAAGGCTACTGGCCCATGCCATTGACGGCAGATGACAGAAGCGACAGGCTAGACGTCCGATGCCTTGTATAATGAGAGAGTGGTTTGACTTGAGTAACTTTTATCATCTCTTGTTTCCCTTTTGCTTTTGCTTTCCTTCTTCCTTTCTTTGTTCCTTCTTGATGATAGCGGCAGATTTCTAGTAAGAAATGGCTGTAGATTTGATGATGGGTTACAGAAACCATAGATTTGCAGCAAAACTTGTAGAAAATGCAGTTCAAGAAGCAGCATCTGCAGGTTTGCAAAGCATGGAAAGGCTGACCAGATTGCTATCAGAACAGCAGAAGCAGTATCAGACATCTTCAGATGCAAAAGCAGCTATGGAGATGGAAATGGATGCTGTTAACAAGTTTAAGAAGGTTATTTCTCTTCTGGGTCGAAATCGAACCGGGCATGCTAGATTCAGGAGAGCTATGCAATCTCCTGAAAAAATCCCTGAAACTGAGATGGAGAATCAGAGCTGCTCATCTTCGCCTAGGGTCTATTGTCCCACACCAATCCAACGGCACCCTCCTCTCCCTCCAGCTCCACAGATTCATCCTCACCACTCATTTGGTTCATATCCTAAAACTGGTACATCTCCACCTCTTTCTTCTTTGACGGGCGATACTGAAAGGCAGCAGCAATCTTCCTCATCTGCCTTTCAGATTGTAAATCTGTCACAAGGAAGGCCTCCTTTGTCTTCTCCTTCTTCTTTGAAGAGGAAGTGTGGATCAAAATCGGAAGATTTGTCTGGTAAATGTGCTGGAAGTTCAGCTAGATGCCATTGTTCCAAGAGAAGGTGATTATCCCCCTTTGGGTCTTGTTGTTTTTCTGGTGTCTGGTTATAGTTTACTTTGTATGTGTTGAAATCTGCTATTTGTGTTGCCAGGAAATCGAGAGTTAAGAAAATGGTTAGAGTTCCAGCGATTAGTTTGAAGATGGCTGATATACCACCGGATGAGTTTTCATGGAGGAAATACGGGCAGAAACCGATTAAGGGATCTCCACATCCAAGGTATGTCTTTATTAAGGGTGTACGATTTTGATATTTCCATCCCTTTTCCTTGTCGAGATCTAACTTGCTTTTCTAAATCTTATCTCCAGAAATCGTCCAACGTTTACCTTTTTTAGGGAATTAACTATTGGTATTGGTTTGCACGGTCATGATTCATGACTTGGACTTTGTGATCTGCTCTTAAAGTTGCTAAATAGGGAAATTTGAATCAAGGACTTAATACAAACAATTATAGTTAAAGGAGATGTCTTTGTTCAGTTTTTGTAATCCACTAGAAACTTAATTCATGACAGATTTTGCCCATTTGCAAAAGATCTTTTAAGTTGGGCGGCCTCCATCTGAACACCTTGAGATCTTTTGAAATCCTCATCTATTACAGTCAAAAGTCAAAACCCTTGAAATCTTTTGAGGCCTCTAGTTTTACATCTAGGAAAGATTCTCCGAAGTAGGTCTCTCAGTCTTTCCTCTAACAATATAAGGACAGGGTCAATGGACATGGTGGTTCCACCATTCTTTGTCCAACCTCTTAAATTCTTTAATTGGGTTGAGACAAGCTTAACACGACAGAAGAATTAGAGATGCCACCAGTTAAATCCCAGGGTTGTCTTGTGATCTAAAAGGAGAAACAAAATGAACGCATTCTTGGATTGAATTTATATTTGTTCTTGCACCGGTTGTGTTTTATGTGACTTTAGTACGCTGTTTTTCCTTTCAGGGGTTATTACAAGTGCAGCAGCGTGAGAGGTTGTCCAGCTAGGAAACATGTGGAAAGGGCTCAAGATGATCCCTCAATGCTGGTAGTCACTTATGAAGGAGAGCACAGTCACGTCATTTCCATTACTGAGAGTGAAGCTCTAGCAATAGCTGCTTCTTGTTAAAATAGGGAAGAAAGTGAGCAAATTAGAAAGAGATCTAGAGGGAAAAGACACTCAGCTATGCAGGACAGAAGTCCAACAGCTAAGAAAAGGAGTTATCAGCCTCAGCTCCAAGGGAGATTGGAAAAACAAAACAGAAGAAAGGAAGGTGTGGTGTAAGAAGAACATTTGACTGTTGAATTTGTTCGTTTCCTGTACATTACGGGATTGCTTCTATGATGAAAAAAATATATAATATATTGGATTTGGCCTAGGAGGGTCCTGTCTCTTTGGCTTTAATTTTCTTATCTGTACTTGTTTGGTCGTGGCTTTTCTTCTCATTTTTGGGGGTTTTTTTTTCTGTCTTATTGGGATTTGGTTGGGGGACGGTTGACCATCGTGGTCGTAGCGTGAAATAGGGAAGTGCAGTGACGCGCCTGCAAATCTACTAGAGGTGGAGTGGGTGGGTGCGCTTAGAACTTGATTTCTGAGCTCAGAAGTCTTTTTCTTTTCTTTATTTTTTGCTTTTCTTGTCTTTGTCTGTCAATTTTCGTTGGTTGGAATCGAGTTAGATACATTTGCTAATACCTTCATTGTCAAATATGAGGGGGAGAGAGAGAGAGAGTAATGGCTTCTTGATTTTTGAATCTTCTTCATGTAACTAGGTTATGTAAGAGCTAGCTAGTTTTGATTCTTGATAAGCTTGATTGTCAGCAGACTTATGCCTCCTTAAGATCCATTATTTTCGCATTTGATGACAAAAACTGCTTGGTTTCAACAATACTTTGCAAATTCGACCCAATGATTAACGTGTCAACCGCATGTTCATCTCACCAGACTTTGTTATTGATAAACGTACCGTACACCTGTATGCCTCTGCCATCAGGTATGTATTCATTTAAGACCAATACCTTTCTCAACTTCTCATGCCACTACCTAGGAGCCGCTTTCAGCCCATACAAGGACTTGAGCAGCCTGTAGATAGCCTTTTGGCTAACCCACATAAATTTCTTCTTCCAGTTTGCCATTTAGAAAAGCTGTCTTAGCATCTATGTGATGTATTAGTGAATAGTGAATTGCTATAAGCAGCCTAATGGTTACAATTCAAGCATGTATGTCAAAATAATCAAAACCTTCTCTCTATCTAAATTCCCTAGCCATTATTCTTGCATTATACTTATCAAGGGTAATCAACCTTCATCTTCTTTCACAAGACTTGTGTTGAGAGTCCATATTTTATGCCAAAAGCCTCAATTTTTGTATTGTTTAAGTGCATTTTATTGTTCATTTTCATATTCATAGGAAAGATTTGCACTAAACTATTTATTTGTCATCTAAACTCAATTTGATATATTTTTAGGGTCAAATAGACATTCAAAGTTAAGTATGTATTAAACGATACGAATAAAATAATACTAATTAATATTGTTTATATGTTTTATAGATTGTAGATGAAAAGCTGCTAGAAGAATAAAGGGCTAGATCGAGCCAATCAACTCTTTAGATCAACAATCAAGCTTTAGATGAAATATGATGATTAAAATCAAGCTAGTATAAATTTTGGATGACCTAGATCATTTTAGAAGCAATGGACTATGCTCCAAAAGATTTCAAGTGAAGAGGGATATCATTTTTAGTGCATTTAAAAATCCTATGCATATGACCACTTTGGGATATCATTATCACATGCAAAGGTAGCAAGATTTTTCATGCATGCATGTACCACCCTACAAAGCTTTAACTTGAAACCATACAAGTCTAAGAAAGTCACACATTTTGCCCTATGTTTAAGTTCATATAGCCATGCAAATATGACCCATCTAGCTTACTTATTTCTCTCCCCCTCACATGCATAATGGCCTATGTATGTTATGCATTTTTTCTCTATTTTGTAGTAGGAGAAAAAGAGTTTTTGAATTAGGAGAAAATGTGCCATATATAGAGGAAAAATAGGATAAAAAAATGTCTAACTTTGGAGGAGAATAAACAGGAAAACTATGGTTGAAATTGAACATGTTTGAGATGAATCAATGGCCAAGATTAATGGATAGACTTAGAAATATGATATATAATATCCATATATCCATCAGTTTCTAATCTTGAAATTAACTTAAATATCACCAATGAGGATTTATTTCACATTTTGTAGGACTAGTGAACAAGTAAAAGAATTGCTATTTTTAGCGCTCAAAAATCTTACAAAAGAAGACATCCAAGCAATTTTATGGGTCCACATGCCAAATATGAAATTCGAGAGTTGAGAATGATATGGGGATGTCGTTATCAAAGTCAAAGCAATTACAAATCCTAAGTGAAAGACTGACCTCATCAGTATTTGTGATAGCTTAGGTTTTATACAACATATAAATACCAATTTTTAAAAAGTTGAGATCCCTGGTTAAAATTTTAAATTTTAAAAACAACTAAAAATATAAACTTTGAATAAAAAGTGTTCATTTTAAAACCCCATGAGATACGGCCCAACAAAATCACTAATTTAACGGTGAAATGATGTTCCCATTTCTACTGAAAATCTGACAATCTCCTCTGTATTTTGGACAATCTCATTTAACGCATGCATGAGACAAACACCTAATAAACATAAATACACAATCTAAGATCATACACTATTTTTTAATAAAACCATATTTCTCAACACTAGAGCAAAAAAAAAAAAGGAAATTAGAAAGAAACAACGATATTATCTAGGGTCTATCCATACACAGCTATCACATCCAACTAGATGATATCTATCCATCTATGTCATAAGGGTGTAAACCATATACATATATAGTCCATAACTAATATCTAAAGGTCATTAGTTTCATTGTTAATTTAATCAGGTAAGTAAAACAAGTTTTAAATCATCTTGAAATCATGCATGCTATATTGAATTTTGGCTAGGATAGATAGTTTAAAGTAGGAACCACTAGTATCACATAAGTTCAATTCCTCATGGGATTGACCTCACTAGCATGCTATATTGCAAATGATTTGTGTGCTTGTGAGTTAACCTTAAAATCACAATAGTAGGGTTTTAACAAATCACATACATCATTAAAATCTCCTCTATGCACCACTAAAGGTTGCCAATGCCGTCACCTGCTTTGTCTACATGCTATACCTGCCGTCTCTCTCTATATCTGACGCATTACAAAACATCACAATGCCTCAGCAAGCTATACATGTGTAGGTGATGACAATAGTAATAATAATATAAATCCACAAATATTTAACATAATATGAATAGTCAAGTATTAAGTTTCACGGTATGCGATAAATATCTTTCTTATAAAATAGTTATGACATGATCTCAATAATGAGAGTAAATAGTAATAAAGTAAAAGCATAAATAACATACTAAACCAACAAAATTATTGGAAATAGCTAAGGCATCTAGCTCATAAAACTGCTAAAAATAAGGCAATGCCTCCACGCCACTTGTGTGTTTCCAAAACATGTTGAGTATATAGAGCCTCTCAACTTGTCAAAAATGGCAATATCAAAATGATGTAACTCTATAATAACCTGAATTTTTAAGTCCTATTTTGGAATATTGAAAGTGAGATTTTATATAAATCAAAATTGGTGAAAATATCTCCATAATTAGATTCTACTTGAAAAATAGAATCCAACGACATAAAGAATGCTGGAAATGGAGATCAAATGACAAAGTTATGGACGTTTAAAGATTGAGGACATTTTAGTAAATTTTAATTCAAAAAGGAAATGGATTAGAAAACGTCGGGGATCATTTTGATAATGACATCCCCCCTTCATCATCATCGTGTCACCGATGCTTAACCCGCCTTTGCACTGTCCACCCTTCTCTAGTTTTCCTCTCTAGTGCCAAAAAGAATGGTGGAGCCACCACCGGGAGGCACCGCCTCCCTCCTATATAAATCTCCCCTCCTTCTCTCCCTCTTCCCATCACACCTCTCTCCCTCTCCTTCCACTCTGGCATTTCCTTGCATTCTTTGTCGTCTAGGGTTCCGGCAGCATTGAGGATCTCGCACGACTAGAAACCCCAGATCTCTCCCTCTCCGGCCACCTAAGTACCCTTCTCTTCTCCCTCTATTTCCTCCTTTCTAACTCATCTCCTCTCTTCTCTTTGGCATATCTAATTTCATTGACTAGCAATGTGCCGGTGAAAACAGATCTGTTGGATCTGTTGGGTACCATCTTCGGGACAGCTCTGATGGATGATTTGATCCGTCCGATGAAATCAAGAGACCCTAAAACCTTAGAAAACATAAGATAGTGGAAAAAAATAGGGCATCCTAGAAGTTGATTAGGGACCAGGATGATTGGATACTCCAAATCAGATCATCTGATTCGGTCGACCTGACCAGGCAACTGGGACGCACACACGAAATGCATGATGGGAATGTGCACCCTGGAACGTCCTTCAGGTGTGTGCAAGCGTACGGGTGTGGTCTCAATTCAACTAG
Organism: Warburgia ugandensis; assembly: GCA_035236585.1. Lineage (NCBI taxonomy): Eukaryota > Viridiplantae > Streptophyta > Magnoliopsida > Canellales > Canellaceae > Warburgia > Warburgia ugandensis. Next base: position 52,857,154 of record CP141133.1, on the reverse strand, counting down.
GACGCAAGTGCGTCCTGGGAATTGTGATGCATTGGACTCGTCTTGTCACGTTTTGGATCCAGAGATCAAATCTGGATCGTTTATTTGATCTCAAACATTAAAACTACAATTAAGAAGGCTATACAACTCCGATTGACAATCCAAAAAGTTTGTTGTGTTTGTATTGATGACACAGACCTAATTATACAATAAAATTTAAGATCAGAAAAACTATTTAATGTGACCATAGCCTAAAAACCATAGAAATCTCCTAGATCTACAAGATCAAAGATGATCAGATCTCATAAATTAATCCATTGGATGCATTAGGAGATCAATATTCTATGATCAACCCTAAACTACATATATCAACCTTTGAATTATAGATTTGATCGTCCAAATCAAGTACAAACCAGATTTAAGCATCAGGATAGGCGATCTATGAGATTTGACCATTCAATTATAAGATATTGATGACATCAAAGTTATTGAAGGCAATCTAACCATTAAACATTGGATCTATAAGTAAGATCTAGCTTGGAAGTGCACTAATCAATGACCTATATCCTAAAGGATAAATCTAACGGTTAATCTATAAAGCTAATTGATGATCTATAGAGATTGGAAACTGATACTTGAATTCTTGTTATCAAATAATATCCAAGACTTCACAAAGGTAATTAAGGATTTGATTGAAGAAAAATGCAATTCAAGAAACATCGAGGCAGTCTAATGTTACTAAGTTTTCAACTTTATTCTGAATCTAAATGATTTCCTTGAATATATTTTCGTGTTTAGTATGCTTTTGGAAATAATGTTGAGATATGATATTTTCATGCAAACTGTTCTCCTGGTTCATGATCTTGATTTAAAATGTGATTTCTTATATATTTCATAAACAGATTTTATATAAGCATTACTCACATGTTTTTTAAACTAGTTGCATAAATTGCATGATTTATGATTATTGAGAATTGGATTATATGTATATATCTTTTTTGGGCTAATGAGCATGGTGGGCACTATGCTAAGTGGGTAGATCACTGATTGAGGAAACCTGTGGAGGGAACAAAACCTTGAGTTTTGAGTAAGTAGATCCCCGATTGAGGCAACCTGTGGAGTAAACAAAACCTTGAGTTCTAAGTGGGTAGATTGCCGATTGAGGCAAATTGCAGAGTAAACAAAACCTTGAGTTCCAAGTGAGTAGATCACCAATTGAGGTAACTTGTGGAGGGAACAAAACCTTGAGTTCCGAGTGGGTAGATCACTGATTGAGGCAACCTGCGGAGAGAACCTATGTGTACGATATCTGTAGTTGGATTGATATTCTATCATTATGGTTTGATCGTTTACTATTTTAAGATTTTCTATAATGTTTAGATTATTGTTTGATGAATTTTGATAAAAGATTCCATGGTTGAACTGTGTAAAAGAACTTATGATTTATGCATAAATATGCATGTTTACATAAAAAGGAATTGCATGATTTTTACATGGAAAGCCTCTCTTGAAATTATGCATCCGACAAATCGTGTCTTCAAAATAGTAGTATCAGATCACCTATTAAGTATGAGGAATACTCAACCCAAATATATTAGTTTTACAGATTAGCTCCAATAGGATTAGAAGAAGCATCAAGAAATGTTAGTGCTATGATCAAGTGAATGAGATAAAGACAGGTATGAATGTAAGTATATGACCTATCCTTTGGACATGTATATGTAATTATTACAGTTGGGCCGTGAGCTGTGATTGGATAGATTTGGGATGCATATATTTTTGTCTTGATTTTAAAAATTACTTTATTTGTTTTGAAAGCAAATGACATGGGGGGTTTTCAAAATGGATTTACAAGAAAAGTTTCTTTCTCTACATTGCCTGACTCTGCATTAGGAATTAGTTTTGCATATGAAAATGCATGTGAAAACCCGAGTCGTCACAAACTCCCGCCAACTGCATATATGAAAATATGCCAAATCAATTGAACTTCTAAAGCCTGTACATATGCTAAAAACACATTGAAGCAGGGCAAAAAAGCTTGAAGAATATATCAATAAATATACACATCATCATTAAGGGCACACTCACACACGGGCCCCAAGAGTGTCAAAAATCACATAAATGCAATGCGTCAAATATGTAAGGAATATCTCAATGAATATGCATGTCATCAATGCATGACACCTTGACACGAGGGTCCCATGAGTGTACCATACACTTGTATGTTAAGTCATGAGTACTCCATGCATTGTCGCGCCATGGGTACATAAGGAATATTCATTCTAGTGCATTTCTGTACAATATGATAAAATCAATCATCAAGAAATGCATGACCCACCATGTTGCAATGATATCCAACTCCTGGTGTATCAATTGTCTCTCCCTGTTGACAGCAGAACTGGAGATTTAACATCTGTCCTAAGTTGTTGAGGATCATAACTATAGTGTGGACTACCCATAATACCAATCTATATTATATTTGCCCTTGTATGGGGCGAGTGTCAATCATCTCACAAAGTCAAAGGGTAGGTAGCTGGCCCTAAATTCCTTCAAGCATAGCATGCACCGAGTTGAAATACCTGTTGTAAATGTACAAAAACTCATAAGTCTCAATATCTTGAAAACTAGAGATAAGAGGAAATATTTGCTACACAAAACATATGAGCACTTATGGCTTACCGTCCTAGGGCATTGCTTTTATCACGAGATTAGCTATCAAGGACCAGCCACCTAGTCTCCTAAATGTAGTGCACTGATAAATAAGCTATAAAAATAGGTCATCCAAGCACCTCAACATTCAACAACAAATAATCACCACCTAATGACTTCAACAGATCATGGAAATGTGCTAAAATCATGTGCTTTCACTATCGCTTATAAAATACAATTCATCATAATAAAAAAATGCATCCATGAAAAAATGATGATCAATGAAGTCATGCATACATGCCTCAGTTACAAATAAGACAAATATCTCAATAACTATTATGGTTTTATTATATATGCATAGAATTAATTCATAATTACTAAGCTGATCAATGAAAATTTATAATTTTAAAACAACATGCCCATTATTAATTGTCATCACCTACCTCATATAAAGAACCACTCATTTGTATCTCTCTTATCTAGCTTAGTTTACCTCAATCCCACTACCTGGATACACATTACATCCAAAGCCTAACTTAGAATTCAAATTATCTATTTAAGTTTGATTCATATTTATAAAATAAATATTATATTTTTAGATCTTAATTTACAATATTTCAATACAATCCAATGATTCACAACCATGGGATCTTAAGGTGGAGCCCGCCTTGATAGACTGATAATCTAGATCACACTTAACTAGGCCCATCTAATAACTATCAATTTTATTTCTTAATCATATCATAACATATTTCACATTATCATACTCATATTAGGTCAATTATGGGTAATTTATCATTTAATCAATTAATCAGACACGTTCATATGCAAATTATGCACAATTTTAGCTAATTACATCAAATCAATCAAATTAAATGGTTAGGATGACAATCCTACCTTGCTTAGGTCAATCTAAAGGATATTTGATTGCCTGTGTGGCTGGATCATCAATTGGCCATCACCAAAGTGCTTGATTTGTGCTATATACAATGATCGTTCATATGCAAATTATGCACAATTTTAGCTAATTACATCAAATCAATCAAATTAAATGGTTAGGATGACAATCCTACCTTGCTTAGGTCAATCTAAAGGATATTTGATTGCCTGTGTGGCTGGATCATCAATTGGCCTTCACCAAAGTGCTTGATTTGTGCTATATACAATGATCTGGCTACGATCATCTTCCTAATTGTCTTGGATTGAAGAATACATTAGTAATTTTGGTTAGAATATCTCAAGAAATCAATTGAATGATGTGGATCATAGATTTGGATCTAATTTCATATCTGTAAATCTTGATTGATCTCAACCATTGACTAAGATTGGCTAGATCTCTTGAATCATGCCCTAGATCAAAGATCTTTGCTATAGATCTTGATCTGCACAATAAGAGGATTGCAATGAATGGTTTAGATCATGGTAGATGGTCAGATCAATCACAGATCTGATGATCCAATGTCAGATCAAGTGTCTCACCATAATTGACGGCCAGATCTTCTCCAATCAATGAACAAAATATATTCATAACATTGAGTGGAACATGATGAATGGTTCAGATCATCCAATTTTCCCTCAATTTTTCAGCGAAGTCATGTACCCGTGTCACCTTCTCTCTTCAAGTTTTCTTGTGAAACACTGTTGGTTTGGAAAGGGAGCTTAGGGCTTTTGCTCCTCTCACATTGTTGAAGAATATGAACAGCTCAGATCAATAATCTGAATTGTCATTTTCTACAACAAACTCAACACCTTTGGCAAAGTTTGACCATTGATTTTTTAGTGAGGTGTGGCTGGATCAACAAAATGGATGATGGGTCTTGGTTGTCTCTATGTCTAAGCAAAATGATCAGCTTGAATCATCAATCTGAGCCACTGTTCCCTTCACCAAGGTCACCTTCCCAAGCACACTCTCTTTCTTTGTTTTCTCCTTCTCGCCAATGTCACTAGTGGTTTCTCAGCAATTGTTGTCCTCGTTGCATGTCTCTTTCTCCCCTCTCCCCTCTCCCTCCATTTTTTATTTATTTATGTAGGCATTAGGTAACAGTCATCGACTATCCCCTATTTTAAAGTGGCGGGGTGGGGGCGATACCATTATCAAAACGACACCTCCCTTTACGTAATTATTCATTTTTTTAGAAAAATGTCATTTATATTTAAATCGCCCTCTCTTCTTCATCTGAACTCCAATTTCAATGTTCTTTGTGTTGTTGGAATCGTCTCGATACGTACATTCTAAATCTGAAGTCTTCAAGTTTCAATTTTGAGTTTTCAAGGAGGTCACTTTCATTAAATTCAATTTTCATAGAATTCAACTCTTTATTTTCATCTAAATTAAAATATAATATAATGTACAAAAAAGACCTAAAAAATTGAGGGTTGTTACAATATTTACAATGTGTTCCTAAGTTCATAAAGCCATGCAAATGGGATCCATTTAACTTACTTATTTCTCTACCCCTCACATGCATAATGCCCTACATTTGTTACATGCATGCAAGCATTCTACCACCTTGTGAAGCTTCTAAGAAATGTTTAAATCACATAAAATGGATATACATATATAAAAGCTTTTTATAAAACAAAACAATTCAAAGATTGGGCCACATGAAGACTCATTCCACTCTCTCTCTCTCTTACTCAACCATAAGAGGGACTACACTAAGGAATTACATGACTTTCCCATGCAATGTGGTGCACCGCCCTTCATTCTATGTTTTACATGAGAAAAATAAGAAAGAAGTAAGGAGAAAATAAAGGTGATGAAGATACAGACTATAATTACTCCATTTTTGGTAACCTTGAAATCCCATGTTGGTGATGAACAGTTCACTTTTTCAAATAAGGGTATTTTGGTCATTTCACTGTTCACCCTGACTAGACCCAGAAATTTGGTCCTTAGAATGGCACCTTTAGATGCATCTCAGAAAAAGGAATCCAACAAGACTAGAATCACCCAAAACGGAGTTAAAATGAGCAATTTATGGCCCTTTGAAGTTCAAGGGCAAAATGATAATTAAAGTTAAAACGAATTTGGCCTGAGAAAATAGGGACCCGTTTTGATACGGGCACCCCCCTTCTTCCTAAACATACTGCAGGTTTCTAGAATGATGGTGTGCAGGGGAGAAACCACCGCCATTCTGGAGGTTTCTCCACTACCATTCCATGGCGGTAGAAACCCCTCCAGAACCCTCTATAAGCTCTATAAATAGAGCTCTTGGGCACCTCCAATGGCAGCCCAAAACCCTGGGAAAAATCAATCTGGGAGCTATGCGCAAGAGGAGAAAACGTGGAAAATACCCGGCCACGAACCAGGTACGACTTAAACCACTCCAAACCCATCTCCCCCTCAGTCTTAGGATGAATTTTCCTAAGTTTTTGCATGAGAAACCATGCAAAATGGGGCTTTAGGGAGCCACAACAGACCCAGGGAAGGTGCCTGGGGCGTACTGGTTTGACATGGTCGAACCAGGGCATCCCGAGGACGCCCAGGTCACCACAAAACCAAAAACGCGCCGAATACGTTAAAGGAAAACCAACGGGCGCGTTCATGGATGCGCTCGCAAAAGAAAACAAGGGCGGAAGCCCGGTGCGTCGGCAGATGCCCCTGTGGGGCACGCGCCGCTGACGCGGGACATGTGAGTGTCCGAGGCGCCCGCCTCGAGTGGGTCTACGACGAGGACACAGCGCGTTCTGCATAAGTAGAACGTGCAGCCTGAGGAAATCCAAGAGCGTGCGACCGCACGTATGGGCCGGTTGCCGCTCGACCAGGATGCAGGTGCATCCCGGGAGCAGTGACGTAGGGCCTTTTGGGTCTTCTCTGTACTCTTAACACTAAACTAACCATAACTTGAGTTCTAGGACTTCAATTGAGGCACCATGAGAGGCGTTGTGTCCGTATCGACGGCGCGGACACACCCAAACTATAAAATACCTGATCAAGCCCCTATCTAAGGCTGGCATGATCCTAAAACCATGATAGTGGCACGGGACCGCTAAACCTTTGCAAACCTGACTATACCAAGGCCCAGTTAGGGACCTTAGGATGCCCTTAGGCATGAGAATGAACCCTTAATGCCTAAGTACTAAGGTAAACTATTCTAGACCTTATAGAAATAGGCTAAGCTAACCTTTTTCCCCTAAACCATGTCTAAGAATGTACGAGGATAAGGGGACTAGAGCGATCAAACCAGGTAGGTGTCCTATCACTACCAGACTTTTAAAAAGAACCCATGATGCTTTGAGACTGCATGTTTTGAGTCATGGTTGCTTTTCTAATGCATGTTTTGAGTTTTTAAGTTACATGTCCTGTCTTTATGACATATAAACTTATGTTACATCCTTATGCACATGACCTGTTTAGCATGAATTGATTTCATAGACGAACTTGGCATGCATATAAAAAATATATTGCACATATATTGCCAAGACATGTGTTACATGAATAGACATGTTTTGAAAAAGGATTCTTGTTTGCATGATAAGTGTAGCCTTGGCCGAGGAGGGCAGGCTGATGAGGGCGGGCCAGAGAGAGCTAATAGGCTTCTAGGTTGGCAGGCTTCTAGGCTGTCAAGCTTCTAGGCAGGGTTATGACTTTGAATGCGATACTAGCATGAGCAGATTTTATGCATTGCATGCATGTTTTGCAACTGATTGCATAAATTGCATGATTTGTGATGATTGAGATTTGGCTTTATCTTTAGATGCTTTTGGGCTAGTAAGCTCGTGAGCGCTATGCCGAGAGGTTTGGTGTGGCCTCCCAGCCTCACCACTATAGGTGGAAAGGGTACCACACCAAAAAGGCTTGTCCTTAAGGATTTACTTGCATGCATGTGGCATGACATGAGTATGGTCGGCCATAGATCCATGAGTTGGATTCAGTTGAGCATCTTATGCATATCATAGTATATTTTCATGATATCTATGTTACTTTTGACTTGGATTATGTGATTCTTTAAGTCATTTGTATTCTATTTTGACAATGGCTTTTAATATCGATATTGAACATGAGTGTTCAAACATGCACATGGTTTAAAGAACATATGGTTTAAAACATAGCATGCATTGTAAAACTAGTAGTGATAGACTCCTACTGAGTATAGTGTATACTCAACCAATCCTTAACATTTTTTAGATACAAGTAAACACTTAAGGACAGGATATACCCTCGATAGAGAACATCCGAATTAAGTACAAGTAAGTAAACCTCTACCTTATCTTTCAGTGCATGTTACTTGATTATAGTTACTCTCTGTAGCTGGGGCTGTGACTAACACTTTCTTGGGAGTAGAGTTGATTTAAAACTATGCCATGGCTATATGATTTGAAAATGTGTTTTGACACTCGGGGTTATACAATAGATTGCTTTCCAAAACAAAATATTTTCATGCATTTCATATTTCTAAAGCAAGAGCTCGTCTTTTTAAGAAGTTGCATCATATAAAACCCGGGTCGTCACAGTTGGTAAAAGAGTGCGGTTTGACGTTACTCACAGCCCAGTTATGAGGAGAATAACTTATAATCAAGTTTCATCCATGAAAGATTAAGGGGTAATGTGATAACACATATTAAGGTCTTGTGAATTACCTTGTGATTTACAGATGCCTAGAAAGAAAGTAAGCAATGCTCCAAGACCTGAAGCTCCACTAGTGGACTCCATTGGGATGGGCAATGGGATGGTTGAATTATTCCAATGATTCCTACAGCATATGGGACAATACATGAGTAATCAACAAACCCAAACCCCTACCACACGAGATCCTTCCCCTGATAAAGCAATAGATAGGACTGAGGTTCAGTTAGAAAGGTTTCAGAAATTAGCTCCCTCATTCACAGGAGAAGATGAGGCATCTACAACTGAAAAATGGTTAATTGATATTGAAAAGATATTTAAAGCCATGAACATAGCTGAAGATAGAAAGGTACCCTTGGCCACGTTTGTGTTTAGGGGAGAGGCTACCTTTTGGTGGGAAACAGCGGAAAGGACTTATTTTGACCAGCAAGAAACAATAGGATGGGAAGAGTTTAAAAAGGTCTTTAATGACAAATATTATCCTAAACACGTAAGAAAACAGAAGGAAAAGGAATTTATGGACATAGAACAAGGAAACATGACTGTCCAATAGTATGAAAATAAATTCATCAGCCTCCGAAGATTTGCACCACATGCTTATGCTGATGAGGAAGACACGGCGGAAAGATTTGTAGATGGGCTCAACCCAGGACTCAGGAACAGTGTTCTAGGTTTCCAACCTTCCACAATAGCCAAAGCCGTAGAGATGGCCTCCCTATACGAAAAAGATTATCAAAGGAATTAGGCGATAAAGGAAACTAAGAACATCAACACCATGAGAAATAAAGGAAAGAGACCATTTCAGTCATTTAGACCCAGGCCACCTTTCAAGAAGCCGTTTGAAAACAAAGGAAGAGGACCAGACTGGAAGACATGCCCTAGGTGTAACAAGAATCATTTAGGAAAACCATGTCCCACTTCCAACATCACTTGCTATACTTGTGGAGAATTAGGACATTTTGCTAGGAATTGTCCTAAAAGGAAAGTTGAAGAGCGTAAAGGAGATCAGGTTCCAAAGAGCCAAGGCCATATCTTTGCCCTCACTTCCAGTTAAGCCTAGGCTTCAAATACAGTAGTTGAAGGTATTCTTTCTATCTATAATATACCTGCTAAATTTCTATTCGATACAGGCTCCACTCATTCTTTCATATCCCGAGAGTTTGCATCAACCTTGGACATTATACCACAGGACCTGGACTTCACTCTATAAGTCATGACTCCTGTAGGCCAAGCACTTCCCACCTATTCTTATCTCCAGGATGTCCCCGTTTTGGTCAAAGATCATTTACTACATACCAATCTTATTCACTTAGATATGAATGACTTCGACGCCATCCTAGGTATGGACTAGCTAGCCCTTCGTCAAGCCTTTGTTGATTGCCGCAAGAAACGTGTCACTTTTACCCTACCTAATGGAGACACTTTCACCCTCCAAGGAAGAAAGAATTATTCTGGAGTGTGTGTTATTTCTGCCATGAAAGCAGTAAAGCACATTGCTCAGGGATGTCCCTTCTTCTTGGCCAAGATTGAATCTGCTAAGAGTCCCCAACCAAAGCTAGAGGATGTCGAGGTAGTCCAAGAATTTCCTGATGTATTCCTTGAGGACTTACTAGGTCTACCCCCACTAAGAGAAATTGAGTTTACCATTGACCTTATACCCGGTACTTCCCCTATTTCCAAAGCTCCTTACCGAATGGCTCCTGCAGAACTAAAAGAATTGAAGACCCAGTTACAGGAACTACTTGACAAAGGGTTCATACGACCTAGCGTATCTCTGTGGGGAGCTCCAGTCCCTTTTAAGGATGGCTCTATGAGATTATGCATGGACTATCGGATGCTAAATAGGGTCACCATTAAGAATAAGTACCCCCTTCCCCGAATTGATGGTCTTTTCAATCAACTTCAGTTAGCCAGAGTCTTCTCTAAGATTGATATCCCCAAGACAGCCTTTAGGACTCGATACGACCATTATGAATTCAGAGTAATGTCCTTTGGTTTGACTAATGCTCTAGCTGTGTTTATGGACCTCATGAATAGGGTGTTCAAGGAGTACTTAGACAAATTCATCATAGTGTTTGTGGATGATATCTTGATATATTCAGAAACTCCTAAAGACCATAAGGAATGTCTACGGATAACATTAAGCACCCGACGAGCACACAAGTTATATGCAAAATTCAGTAAGTGTGAGTTTTGGCTGGAAAAGGTTAATTTCTTAGGACACATTATTTCTCAAGATGGCATAGCAGTCGACCCCACTAAGGTTGAATCGGTATAGAAATGGGAAAGACCTAAGACAGTCAAAGAAATAAGAAGCTTCTTAGGACTTGCCGGATATTACAGGAGATTCATCGAGGGTTTTTCACAAATTGCTTTACCTTTAACTAAGCTGACTAGGAAAGACACAAGATTTTAATGGACTGATAAATGTGAGGAAAGCTTCCAGGAACTAAAGAGAAGGTTAACTACAGCACCTGTCCTTACCTTACCTTCAGGAAGTGGCGGATTTGAGATATACAGCGATGCATCGCAACAAGGACTAGGCTGCATACTTATGCAACATGGGAAGGTAATTGCTTATGCTTCTCGGCAACTCAAGAAGTATGAAGTCAATTATCCGACCCATGACTTGGAATTAGCGGCCATAGTCTTTGCCTTGCGAATCTGGAGACATTATCTATATGGGAAAAAGTTTGAAGTTTTCATAGATCATAAGAGTCTTAAATATATCTTTTCCCAACAAGACTTAAACATGCAACAAAGAAGATGGATGGAATACTTAAAAGACTATGACTTCTCCATTCATTATCACCCTAGAAAAGCTAATGTGGTAGCTGATGCATTAAGTAGAAAAACCCAAGGGATGTGTGCAAGTTTATTTACTAAGAGATGGAAGCTATTACAAGAAGTAATAATGTGGAAACCAGACATAAGTAAGTGCAAGATCATTATGGCAGGTCTAACGATAAAGTCAGCTGTTAATGAAAAGGTTAAGCATGCACAGCAAGGGGATCCGGACATACAAGCTTTAATAGGAAAACCATGGTTTACTAAAGGGGAAGATGGTAGCGTTTACATGCAAGGAAGATTAGTGGTATCGACTAATGAAGAATTAAGACAAGAAATCTTAAAAGAGGCTCATCGATCTAAGTATACTATACACCCAGGAGGAACTAAGATGTATCAAGACTTAAAGAGACAATATTGGTGGGATGGTATGAAAAGAGACATAGGGGAATTTGTGGCAAAGTGTCTAACATGTCAACAAGTAAAGGCCGAACATCAAAGACCTGCGGGATTGTTACAACCCCTTGAGTTACCCGAATGGAAATGGGATCATATTACCATGGACTTCATCGTAGGGTTACCCAGGATCTCTAAGGGTCATGACATGATCTCGGTAATTGTTGATAGATTGACTAAGACAGCCCATTTCCTTCCTATACACCATACCCAATCCACTGACAGCCTATCTCAACTATACATCAAAGAGATAGCGAGTTTACATGGCATACCCCTTAGTATCACTTCAAATAGGGATAACCCTTTCACTTCACAACTCTGGGAAGTCCGTCCAAGAATACTTAGGATCTTCCTTGAACTTTAGCATAGCCTTCCATCCATAGACCAATGGATAGTCAGAGCGCACGATCCAAATAGTCAAAGTTTTGTGGAGAAATGCGCACATGGAAGAAGAGACTTGGGAACCGAAGTTAGAAATGCGAGAAAAGTACCCCGAGATCTTTTGACTATATATATTGTAGAATTTTAGGGGAAAAATTCCCCTAAGGGGGTAAGAATGTAATGACTCCATTTTTGGTAACCTTGAAATCCCATGTTGGTGATGAACAGTTCACTTTTTGAAATAAGGGTATTTTGGTCATTTCACTGTTCACCTTGACTAGACCAAGAAATTTGGTCCTTAGAATGGTACCTTTAAATGTGTCTCGGAAAAAGGATTCCAAGAAGACTAGAATCACCCAAAACGGAGTTAAAATGAGCAATTTATGGCCCTTTGAAGTTCAAGGGCAAAATGATAATTAAAGTTAAAACGAATTTGGCCTGAGAAAATAGGGACCCGTTTTGATACGGGCACCCCCCTTCTTCCTAAACATACTGCAGGTTTCTAGAATGATGGTGTGCAGGGGAGAAACCACCGCCATTCTGGAGGTTTCTCCACTACCATTCCATGGCGGTAGAAACCCCTCCAGAACCCTCTATAAGCTCTATAAATAGAGCTCTTGGGCACCTCCAATGGCAGCCCAAAACCCTGGGAAAAATCAATCTGGGAGCTATGCGCAAGAGGAGAAAACGTGGAAAATACCCGGCCACGAACCAGGTACGACTTAAACCACTCCAAACCCATCTCCCCCTCAGTCTTAGGATGAATTTTCCTAAGTTTTTGCATGAGAAACCATGCAAAACGGGGCTCTAGGGAGCCACAACGGACTCAGGGAAGGTGCCTGGGGTGTACTGGTTCAACATGGTCGAACCAAGGCGTCCCAAGGACGCCCAGGTCACCACCGAACCAAAAACGCATGGAATGCGTTAAAGGCAAACGAACGGGACCATTCGTGGACGCGCCCGCAAACGAAAACAAGGGCGGAAGCCCGGTGCGTTGGCAGACACGCCCTGTGGGGCTTGCACTGCTGACGTAGGACGCGTTAGCGTCCCGGGCACCGCTCTCGAGTGGGTTTGCGAAGAGGATGCCACGCGTTCCGCATAAGCAGAATGCGTAGCCTGAGGAAGCCCAGGAGCGTGTGATTGCATGTACGGGCCGGTTGCCACTCGACTAGGACGCAGGTGCGTCTCGAGAGCGGTGACGCAGGGCCTTTTTGGGTCTTCTCTGTACTCTTAACACTAAACTAACCATAACTTGAGTTCTAGGATTCCGATTGAAGCGCCGCGAGAGGCGTTGTGTTCGTATCGATGGCGTGGACACACCCAAACTATAAAATACCTGATCAAGCACCTATCTAAGGCTACCATGACCCTCAAACCATGATAGTGGCGCGGGGCCATTAAACCTTTGCAAACCTGACTATACCAAGGCCCAGTTAGGGACCTTAGGAGGCCCTTAGGCATGGGAATGAACCCTTAATGCCTAAGTAATGAGGTAAACTATTCTAGACCCTATAGAAATAGGCCAAGCTAACCTTTTTCCCCTAAACCATGTCCAGGAACGTACGAGGACAAGGGGACTAGTGCGATCAAACCAGGTAGGTGTCCTATTGCTACTAGACTTTTAAAAAGAACACATGAGGCTTTGAGACTGCATGTTTTGAGTCATGGTTGCTTTTCTAATGCATGTTTTAAGTTTTTAAGTAACATGTACTATCTTTATGACATATAAACTTATGTTACATCCTTATGTACATGACCTGTTTAGCATGAATTGATTTCATAGATGAACTTAGCATGCATATGAAAAATACATTGTGCATACATTGCCAAGACATGTGTTACATGCATAGACATGTTTTGAAGAAGGATTCTTGTCTGCATGATAAGTGTAGCCTTGGCCGATGAGGGCGGGCTGATGAGGGCGGGCCAAAGTGAGCTGATAGGCTTCTAGGCTGGCAGGCTTCTAGGTTGTCAATCTTCTAGGCAGGATTATGACTTTGAATGCGATACTAGCATGAGCAGATTTTATGCATTGCATGCATGTTTTGCAACTGATTGCATAAATTGCATGATTTGCGATGATTGAGCTTTGGCTTTATCTTTAGATGCTTTTGGGTTAGTAAGCTCGTGGGTGCTATGCCGAGAGGTTTGGGGTGACCTCCCAGCCTCTACCACTATAGGTGGAAAGGGTACCACGGCAAAAAGGCTTGTCCTTACTTCAATTGCTGAGTGGTAACGAGGACTACCACTGGTGTCACGGCACCCAATCAAAGTGTCATATGCCCCGTGGAGGCTATGACCGAGAGTCCATAGGTACCCGGGGACCACACGATGATGAGGTCGTGGGTATAGTGTGTCCTATGTTTTTGAGGATTTACTTGCTTGCATGTGGCATGACATGAGTATGGTCGACCATAGATCCATGAGTTGGATTCAGTTGAGCATCTTATGCATATCATAGTATATTTTCATGATATCTATGTTACTTTTGACTTGGATTATTCGATTCTTTAAGTCGTCAGTATTCTATTTTGACAATGGCTTTTGATATTGATATTGAACATGAGTGTTCAAACATGCACATGGTTTAAAGAACATATGGTTTAAAACATAGCATGCATTGTAAAACTAGTAGTGATAGACTCCTACTGAGTATAGTGTATACTCACCCAATCCTTAACATTTTTCAGATACAAGTAAACACTTAAGGACAGGATATACCCGCGACAGAGAACATCCAAATTAAGTACAAGTAAGTAAACCCCTACCTTATCTTTCAGTGAATGTTACTTGATTGTAGTTACTCTCTGTAGCTGGGGCTGTGACTAACACTTTCTTGGGAATAGAGTTGATTTAAAACTATGCCATGGCTATATGATTTGAAAATGTGTTTTGACACTCGGGGTTTTATACGAAAGATTGCTTTCCAAAACAAAAGATTTTCATGCATTTCATATTTCTAAAGCAAGAGCTCGCCTTTTTATGAATTTGCATCATATAAAACCCGGGTCATCACAGAGACATTTATAGGAATTCTGTGGTCAACATTCATCCTTACTTTAAAGGCTTAAAGTCCAAGATCTATCCTTACTTATGGATGTCCTAAGCAACCAATGAGAACTTAAACGAAGACTAATTAGAAACAAGGTTGCAAAGAGACCATAACTAAGCCCATTGGTGCATATTTTATCAGTGCATACCCACCTAAATTTAAGGAAGAAAACATGTTTTTCCAAGGGGGAAGACACCATCCACTCCTGAAATAATATTGAACAAATAAAAGAAAGGTGGGTTGGAAGATAATCAAGGAGAGGAAGAGATCTAGATAAGGAAATCTCAATAGAATCCAAGTCATTCACTCTAAGGTGTACTTGATCCAACAGGTGAGAATGAAGAGTTATAAAACATGATCTTTTGGACAAGAAAACTACTAAGCAATCATATCCCCTCAATCATAAGTGAAGTATGATCTAATGGTGAAGAAATGAAGACCAAAGCTCAACCCTAGCCACCATCTCACATTCCATTCAAGGGGCAATTTAACGTATTTAGTAAGAAAGATAGAAAAAGGCATCTTTTTCCAAGAAGAATGACACTTGATTTTGAGATAGGATTTGGAGGAAACTCCCCAAGGAATGTTAAAATCTTCTTCCTCCCATCTCCACCGCACAAGGAAGAAGGACATTCATCCAATCGTCCACCGATAACAACTCATCTAATCTTTCCCAATTCCAAGTGATCCTATCTTGGCTCTGCCCCATCTCTTTCCTATCTTCTTATCCTATTTTTCCTTCCCATCCTTATCTAAATCCCACATCCAAATACCCTTCCATTCTTCCTTTATTTTCAATGAAATTTCCCCATTTCACTCCAATGCATCCCCTCCCACTTCCTTTCCTCCATTTTCCCTTACATCTCAGCCACTCTTCACTATTTTCTCTTGATGATTTAGCCATCCATCCCCTATGGTTTCCACATTAAAAATCTAAAATAGAGGTGAGCAGAAGAGAAAACTATATCTTAATTTCCTTAAGACCTAAAGCCCAAATCTAGAGAAATAGAGAGAGATCACTCTCATCATCTCCTTTAGAGTTACACATCCACACTTATGGAGAAGAGGTAAGAGTCACAACCATTGCATCCCCCATCCTTTCCTTCTTCCCCCCATTCTCTCTTTCCTTTCTTCCATTCACCTACATTCCCCCACTATTATTCTTCTCCTTACATGCAACCCCCTTTCTCATCTCATGTATGCACCTTTCCTAGTCCTTTCTTATATTTGCATGCATCCTCCACCACCTTCATCTAAATCACATGTGTCCAACTCTCTCTTACATACGCTCTTCTCCTTTCACTTCTAAGCTTCTCCACCTCCTTTCCCTTGTACGCACCCTCCATCCTTTTCTTTATTCTTCCTCACACACACCAACCATCTCACTTACACACCCCTTGCTTCTCTTAACTACATGCTTACATTCTTCATCTTAACTCACATGCTCTCATCATCTTAGTATCATATGCACCTTTCTTCTTTCATATCCACCTTCTTTTTTCTTGGGATTTGGGAACACTTGAAAAGGAAGAGAACCACCTTGTGCCAGTTTTTATGGAAGCCAAGGATTCTCATTCCTAAAAAGTGGTCTAGTTATTTTTTGAGGTTTCTTTTGGGGTGTGGCATGTTAGGTGATTCCCTCTTTACTTGTTAGCCATGAGTCACGTCTCTCAATAAGTAAAAGTAATTGAATTGATGATGAATGTTTGGTTGTAATACTTTGGATTGAAAAAATATGTACAAGCTCCTATTGAGTGACATAACAAGACAGGCCTACTGTGGAAGTTCAAGCCTAAATATAGGAAATGGATGTGTAAATTTCTACATTGGGTCACACGACGGAGTCCTATAGTAGACACTCCAACCATTTAAGGGAGTTTTCATTATTTTATTTTCTTTGTTTCTTTTTTGTTTACTTATGTATTCAATTTCATTGTAAGCATGTTACATTAATGAAAGTAGTTTTTATTCAAGTTCTTAATTAGTTTGCTTGCTTTATTTGAATATTATTAATGCTTATAGTTATTTTCTTTCTTTGATCTTTAGCTAGTTTAAGGTAGATTAACTAAGGTTTAAATGAATTTTGTTAATTGAAGAGTCTATCTGGGATAATCCCATACTTAGCAATCTATTCTACAATAGACCCGTACACTTGTGGAAGTATAAATCTAAAATCACATCAAGATTTTGGTACCATTGCTAGGCTCTCACAATAGAGTTTTCTAGTAGAATCTTGGTTAAGTTGTTTACCATTAGTCTTAGTTCTTAGGATTGCATACATTGTAGTTTCATTAGTTTTTATATTTTCCTTAAATTCTTGAGATTTTGGTACTCACATTCATTTTTCTTTAAATTCTTGAGTCTTTTCTATATTTAAAAAATAAAAAAATTCAACATTTTATGATAAGTTCCTTTGCAAGGATGAGAATTCAAATTTGTTTATTTTTAGAATATTTTTGAAATTTATCTTACTAATAGATTTACATACAATTAGTTTATTATTTGATCCTTTTTCTAATGTTATTTTATGAAAATTAAACTCATAATAAATATTACACAAATAGCCATATATAAATAGTTTAATTTGAAAAGTAAGTATAACTTAGAGATATTGAAGAAGATAAGTAGTGACTTATAACCCATATGAAAGTAAAGCTATCCTTTATTTCTAAGGTTTATACATAAATTCCATAATTTTGCTCAGCAGATATTGATGTGTCTTCAATAATATTGCACGTGCACGACTCTATTGGAGAATAGAATAAGAAAATATGGGTTGATCCCACAAAAACTCTTTGATAAATGGGATTAATTAGAATTTAGGTTGTCTTACTTTAACATAGCCAAGCAATCAAGAGAAGGACAGATTGTAACTAAACTAAATTAGAAATCAAGTAATTAATGAAAATAAGAAACTATCTAACTAAGGAACTAAACTAGGAAAGTTTCTAAAATTACAATTAAATAGAAAAGAGGAAACTTTCCAAAATTACAATTAACTAGAAAAGGAAACTAAATAAAACTATAATTAACTAGGAATTAATAAAACTATCTAAACTACGACTTACACATTAAAGTAACCTTCTAAAATTACACTAACTAGAAAAGTACAGAACAAATTAACTAAGAAAGGAAGAAGAAAGCTTAGGGGGAAAGGAAGAGGGGAAAATTATGAGAGAATTTAAGAGTTAGGTGGGATTTGGTTGAAATTAAAAAGTGGATAATTGGGAGGAGGTGTGATTTTCATGGGAGTGTGTTGGAGTTTCTAACTTTGTAACGGATTTGGACCATTAGATGATAAGCAATGGTGAAGATTTTAGGATATTGATTTAACTTTTTAACAAGGCTTAAGTGCCTTGGGTTTTTACCTTTTCAATGCTTAATTCTTGGCCCTTATATCATCCTTATCTTATCTACTTTTAAGGCTTCTTTACTTCCACCATTGGATTGGACTGCCATAGAGTGGATGGCCTAGAATCCTTAGAGATTGCCTTATCCACTCTAGGTCTCACATATTTTTTCCAGCCAATAGCATTCCATAATGTGGGACTTCTTTTTCCTTAAAATGAGGAGTGAATCTCCTTGAAAAGGTGTGTGTCGCCCAAAGGAAAACTCTCCACCAATAGTCTCTTAATTTGGTCTTCATAGCAATCTAGCTTCTTATTAGACCATCCTTGCTTCAATGTCTCTTCATTGGTAGGTTGGGATATACATCTATAAGGGTAGATCTTGACATTTAAGTGCTTGAAAAGTTGATGGTTTTCAATAATGTATTTCCTGTAAATTGTCTCTTTCTTCTTCTCCCTTTTTTCTCAACCAATCATCAGTTATATTTTCATGTCTTCCACTTAGAATTGAGTGAGAATCACCACCTTAGCTGAAATTTCATGATCCCACATAGGTGGTCCATTCCTTTGGTTGAGTAGGAGAGAGAATGTAAGGTAAAAGTCTACCACGGGCCCTCGTCTTCTAACTTGTTTTATTTCATAAGCTCCCATTATATGTGATCTCATTGTACACAATTTGGACTTCCTTTGAAAGCTTTCCATGGTGATGGTTTTCTTTCATGTATGCACGAGAAGTTCAATCACCTTACTTTTGATACAAACACTATTTTGAACAGATAAGGCATGATCTTCCGTTTAGGATTTTTGACTACTGTGACCATATATTTGACATCCAATGATTATTTTGAACATGTATGGCATGTATGGGTTGACAATGTAATTTAGAGGCAGAATTGTTCTTTAGGGGTAAAATTCTCAATTTTGTGTATTTTTTTCATTTGTACCTTGGACCTTCAAAATATAGAATTAACGCTAGTTAGTGATGATTAAGTAACTTCTAAGGCTAGAACAAACTTAATATAGAGTTATGTATGATTATTTTTGAATATATTAGTCATCCCAAAAAGTACTTTGCCTTGTCTAAAAAGCTTGATCGGTCCTATTTCCTTTCAATGTGATGTCATCTAATTAGGAGCAAGATAGTTACTGTATCGGTGAACCATGCTAACTGATAGATGTGCATCAATTGCTCATCTAGAAAAGACTCAATAATGGGCACTGCCTCACCAGTAGAATCAATAATAAGCTTGGATAAGTGATATGGTACAATATTTTTGAAACCTTTCTTATCCTAAGATTTAATCTCAAATTATTTTAGTACCAGTATCAATTAGATTAATATAGGTTTAGCATCTTTCTTAGCAAGAAGATACTGCATTGCAGTATGATCTAAATAAATAATAACCTTAGATACTAATAAAAAAGACCTAAACTTATCTGGAGCAAACACAATTGACAATTGTTTTTCTATAGTATAGTAATTGAGTTGTCTAGCATTGGATGCTCTATTATCATACTATATCATATGTAAAAATCTAGCAATCCATTACCCCAAAATTACACCAACTACGTAATCAAAGGAATCACTCATGATCTTAAAAGGTGCACTCCATTCAGAAAATCAATGAATGGGTGTAGAGGTCAATCCCAATTTGGAGTTCTCGAATATTCGCGTCCAATAATCGTCATATATAAATCTTATTGAAGTCTTTGGTGAATCAATGGTAAAAGCTAATGTTCCCTAGAAATGAGCACATTTCCTTCACCATCTAAGATGGTGAAAGGTTACAGATGAGATCCACTTTAGCCTTGTCAACTTCAATCCCATTTTGTGATATCGTACGTCCAAATGCTATATCAATTTTCACTACAAAATGACACCTCTCCCAATTAAGTAAGAGATTCTGCTTTTAGTAGCTAGCCACCACTAACATGAGGTGGTCCAAGAATTCATCAAATGATGGTCCAAGTACTAAGAAATCATCCTTGAACGCCTCAAGGAAATGCTCTACCATCTTAGACAATATGCTCATCATACACCTTTAAAAAGTGAAGTGCATTACATAACCCAAAAGACATGTGATGGCAAGCAAAGGTTTCAAAAGGACAAGTGAAAGTGGTTTTCTCTTGATCCTTTTGTGCTATAGGAATTTGGTTATAGTCAAAGTGTCCATCAAGGAAGCAATAATATTCATGTCCTCCTAACCTCTCCAGTGTTTTGGTTGATGAATGGAAGAGGAAAGTGATCTTTCCTAATGATTGAGTTCAATTTGTAGTAGTTGATACACACTTGCCATTGGCGGTCATGCAGGTTGGTACTAGCACATTAATATCAATTCATATCGCGATTTCTTGGGTATGACTTGAACTAGGCTGACAAGTTACTATCAGAGGTGGGATACATGATGCCTACATATAGCAGCTTTAACACCTCCGCTCTCAAGACTTCCTTAATGTTAGGTTTAAGCTGTCTCTACATCTCCTTAAATGGTTTTGCATTCTCCTCAAGGTACATGCAATGCATACAAATGGTGGGGCTTATAACCTTTATATCCACTATTATCCATCCTAAATCTATCTTATGCTCTTGAAGAACATCAAGTAGCCTACCTTGCTATTCATTATTGAGGTCTAAAGCAATGATAACAAACAAGTTATCAATGGCGCCTAACAATGCATATGTTAAACTTTAGGTAAGTTTTTAAGTCCAAGGTGGGTGGTTTTTCAATAGATGGAATTAGTTTAGCTTTAAGAAGTGGAAAAGGTTCTACTCCCACTTTCTATTTCCATAAAGATTTAGCATTAAGTAAGGCATTAACTTTATGAATAGAATTGTTAATATCAAAATCTAAGCTTCAATGAGATAGGCAAGCCTTGAGAGGATCATAACTAGAGGATGGTAGGAGTGTGTCATGTACTAGAATCCCAATCTTGTTAACTACACATGAATTGTCACAATATAATTCTTATTGTTTGGAATTAAAAGAATTTAACTTGATTTTATATTGTCGAAGGACAACTTCCTATCACCACTCCTACAGTTGATGATTGCATTAGATGTTGTCAAGAAAGGTTGTCCTAAAATGATAGGAATGAAACTACTAGGGTTCAATACAGTTTGTCTAAAAGATAGTGAAATCTAATAAGAAAAAATCTTGTCCACCAGTAGCAATACATACATCCTCAAGTACAAGGGATTTAATTGATCGATTTGCTAAGTATAGTTTGACAGCAGCCAAATAAACATGCCTAATGCTAATTGTTCATAGACACAATATGGCAATAGGTTAACATTGGTCCTTAAATCTAGTAGTGCCCTATTGATTGTGTGGTCCTCAATGACAAAAGACAAGATGGAATACCGTGGATCCGTAAACTTAGGCAGGGTGTTGTGTTGAACAAAAAAGCTAACTTGCTTAGTGAAGAATGCTTTTTCTCTTACACATTAATCTTACTCTTCTGTGTATGGAGATATTTGAGTTACTTACCATGAGAAGATATTTCTTTAATGGCATTGAGTAATGGAATATTAATATACACTTGTTTAATACATCCAATATCTCATTAAAATTGTCTCATTTCTCTGCCGTGGTCAAACATTGAGGGAATGGAGTTTGGACATATAGGATGACTTCAGAATAGGTTCACAAGAACTGGGGACCTTTAAACACTTCTTACCTTTTAGAGAGCTTGTGTTACTCTCTTTTGCCTCATGTTCACGAGCTTTGTAGTCATGCTGACTCTGTTATCAATTTGTTTATCACTTTTAATGTTAGTTATGAATTTGGCTTATTCATGATATTTTGGCTCATTTAGGTTCAAAAAAATCTCAAATTTTCCTTTAAGGTTAGGTATAAGTTGACTTGAAATTTACTCTTGTCCTCTCAATAATTTGCAGCAGATAGTTTACTCATTTGTGATTCCAATTTTGCAATAGCTTGTGAAATGTCATGTAGAGTGTGTTCTATATCATTCTAAAATTGGATCAAACTTTGCATGAACAAATTTAGGGTTTTCTCTAAAGATGGTTTACCTGATTGTGGAGGAAACTACTATGAAGGTGGACGCTACTATGGAACTAGGGCATGAGGGAAATGATGAGTATGGGACATTCTAGGTGGTTCTACCACCAAGATTATAGGTCTCATAGTATGGGTTGGTGCTAGGGTTCCTACTGCATTTAATGCTTTTTCTTGCTTAGAGAAATATTTAGGTAATGTGGAGCTAGATCGACAGGAGATAGTAGATTATGCTAGACTAGAGCAAACCTCACGCGAAGGTTTTATAAGTGGTCCACCAAGCATGATAAAGGCATCAAATTTTTGTGCCAGAATATTTATTTTATCCACTTTATGTGCTAATTTGTCCATCTTTGCATACAACTTAGGGTAATCCATATCTCATCCATTCCATCCTTTATAAGAGGTTATGAAAATTCTCTCCATTTGAATAGAATAATCCCACTGTATTGAGTTTTTAGATAATGACTCTAAGAAATTTCATGCCTCTACATCACTCTTGGTCATGAATGCTCCTACACTAATGCATTAATCATATACTGGTTTTGAGAGGTCAAATCTTTGTAAAAGTATTGCACCACTTCTCAAAACCATGTTAGAGGAATTTGAGCAACAAATACTTTCATAGTTCCCAACATTCATTAAAATGTTTACCCTTTTATTGTTGGAAATTGATAATCTCTCTTCTAAGGGCATTGGTCTTATGGAATGGAAAGTATTTTCAAAAACTTCTTGGATAATTACTCCAGGAAGTGTTGAGTTCTACCTTTAATGTCTTCACGATATCTTTTAAAGGGATCATTTTTATTATTATTATTTTTTATATATTTAAAGGTGGTACATATGTCACATGGTGATAGGGGTCTTCCTTATCTAAAACAAAGAATGGAGGCAATAATTGGATGACTCCATATTTCAACTAAAAATGATATGCATTGGTGGCAATCAAGACTATACATGATGGTGAATTGTGTTGAATTGGAGCAAAATGGTTTCTAAGGGCCTTAACATCTACATTTTAGTATCCCATTAGAGGGTTATCTAGATCAATGTGATTTCATGACCCTTTCCCAATGGCTTATTCAATCTCAAGTCTATAGGTGTTAAATTAGGGTGTTGGCATTGAACACTTTGCATTGCAACAACTGGTGATTTGATGCAGATTTTAAAACTAAAATGCAACCATAAACTGTATGCAACTTCAAAACACTTAAATAGAATGAAATATAGAAAGAAAGTAAATATAACCTAGAATGCAAAGAAGCAGGAAACTAATGCAACCATTTTTATGCTACTTACACAAAGGGTTCGGGTCTCAACAGACAAGGCACTATAATCCATTTAACCTATGTCTTCATGGTAGCCAAGCTTATACTATCCCTTGTTAAGTAGGTGCTTCAAATGCTAAAATCTTTGAAAATATGCAATAAGTAAATATTAATCCAATCTATATTAAATTATGCTTATGTGCAAATATGGAAATGTAATTTAACAATGCAAATCCTAAAGCTAGGAAAAGAAAGGAGTTAGGTGGTGCTTCTAATGGGGTCCTACATCAAAATCTTCTCAAACAAGGGTCAATCCATTTACATACCTCCTCCACTTCCAAGAAAGGATGGTTCATCATTGACCTGTATTATTGCAGCCCTTAAATTGCAATTTAAAATGAAAACACAATTGCCCTCATTCTGATTCCACTGAAAATGACAAAAGAAAACCCTAATTGAGCAAGTGTAATAGCTAAGTTATATACAAGTCAATTCCTCCAAAAATTTCACCAAATTCTTGTAAAGATAAAAAGTAGTGAGAGTTAATTTAATCACAATAATCAAAAGTAATATGTAAAAACCCTAATGATATTCAAATATAAGTGATGCACCTATAAAAATTGAGAATTCTTAAATTTCATATGCACACACTCATGATTCCTAAACTACGACTAGTGGTAAAATAATGTAACCAAGATGTGATAAAAAGTTTTATTGTAAGCCCCAGGAAATGGCATGAAAATCTTGATTCTTTATTGTAAAAATGGTAAAAGTGCATAGGTCTATTGAAGTATAAATATGCAAATATGGGTTAAATCCATGAGGGCGTGTTGAGCCAAGCATTGTGAAAAAGTTGAGATGATCTAATTAACTTTAAATTGAGTACTAATTTAACCATTTTCTCAATTAAAATAATTTTCTAGCTTAATCAATATGTAACTAAAGCACAACTCATATCCATAGATCACAAACTATCTAAGACTCTATAATCATCATTCATATAACAAGCTAAATATATACACAAGTAAGTCCCTAAACTATGAAAATTACATCATAGTTCCCATGAAAAGAGCATGGATTATTCATACTAAACTATATGGAAAATCGTAAGAGTTAATGATCTACTATCTAAATCTAATGATGACTCATACATGAATAGAATTATTGACCTAATGTGGCTTTAGCCCCACCCTAAAGGGAAAATTTTTCTACTCATGATTATGGATCTAATCAAACTAGAAAAATGCTCCATTTCTACCATGCTAAAACAATGAAAATGAAATGTCATACTCTAAGCATAAACCTATGGAAAAGAAATACCCAAAAATTAATGGAAAAACATGTCCTAAAATTAATGGAAGCATTGCCTAGAACTATCATGAAAGAATTTGTAAAAAATGCATCACAATTTAGCTTAGGTTAGTGCATTCTCTAGTTATGCTTATAATTAGTGAAAAACAATCCTAGGATGGGTATATACTTTGCTTAATCCTAGGCTAAATGAGAACAAAGTAACTAATTAACTAAAATAGGATAAGAGGAATAAACAAGTGCTAGAGCATAAAACTAAATCTATATAAAAAAGCCAGAATAAAAGGCATGGAAATATGGCATTTAAACAGTAAAACAGACATTAAAACATTGACTAAACACAAATATGAACATAGGAAGAATAAGTTTTATTAAACTTAATCCTTATATCATTACAATAACATGATAAAAATAAAGAAAACTTGTAACATCCCTAATTTTTAAATATGAATTTAAGTAAATTTTGAATTTTGATGAATTGGGATGAAAAGAGAATATTGAAATTTCGAGCTTTATAAGTGCAAGTTCTATAAACATCAAATCAAAATTGATTCCAACGATACTAAGTTTGCTAAAATTGGGGTTTGGACGAATAAGTTGTGGTTATTTTCATGAGAGGATAATTTTGTAATTTTATTAAGTGGGCCTCACTTGTAAAACAAATCAAAATTTGGCTGTCAGTGGAGCTGAAAAACCATCATTAGTGTGTCTCATCCCTTTTTTAGTGAAATTATGATGTTTTTAATAAAGAAAACATCATTATTAAATATTTAAATAAATTACAAAATAAATTAAATGAACATATTTAAAGGAGGGGCTAGAATTGATACTAGCACTTCTCCCCATTTAAGTGAATCAAAGAATAGATGTTAGTTCTTTTCTCCAGAACAAACAAACAAACAAAAACCTGACAGGGAAGAAAGAAGAGGGGAAGAAGGAGAAGGAGAAGGAGAAGAGGGGGGAAAGAGAGAAGGAGAGACAAACCTTGCTTGCCAGAGAAGTCCTTCGTGTCGGTGAGGAAAGAAAAACAAGGGTTAGGGCATTCGTGGAGTTGGAGTTCACTAGAGATGACTAGTCATCTTCCACAGCTTACTAAGAAGAATAAAAGCCCTAAAGAATAGACAAGATCCAAGGTGCTTTGGTGGTCGATCAAAACTGATTTCACATGTTTTTGGTTGAGAACTAAAGTACGCCAATAACAATGACAAATATATATGATTGTCACCATTCTTTTCAACAAGAAGAGCTTGGGAAAACTCTTAGACATTCACTAAAGACCGATCTAGAGAGTTTTGCCAAATTTCAGGGTGGAAGCTTGACCGGGAGGAGAATTAGAGATCTGACGTGACTGTGAAGGTTGAACAATGAACTAGACAACTTGAGATCAGAGATCTGAGCCATTCATGCTGTTCACCCTAGTGTTCTAAACAAAACACTCTTTTTAGATTATATTATGTGGGAATTTCATTGGGGATCCACATGGATAGGAGCACACGATCATGGTCGGAGACCATAACTTGAAAACAACACTCAATTCGACTTATCTAGTGAAGCATAAGATTGGAAACACATCTTTGAGGTGGAGATCTTCAACAATCTAAGAAGATTTCAATTTTTGTGAAAAATGTATAATATATTTAAGGATTTTGTACAATTCTGCCTATGGAATTATATCTAGACTATTGATTAGAGGATTATTTAGCTTTATTCACCCTTATCAACTAAGATCAATGATCTATTAGAACCCTTGCAATTCCATTATAGCTCTGGTCATCATCCTTGAACTATTACACATGGATCAGACTATTTAACTTTGTTGAATTCCTAATTTTTCAACAATTGAGAACTTGTTGCCCCATTCGGTGATGATAAGTGACTGATCGGAGCTTTGGCCGTTCCATCGGCAATCTAATCATCAATCCATGTCTTGTTATACACTGATCTGACCACATTCAAAGGTCAGCAATCCATGAACCACATAATTGATCACTCACAAGTAGGATTGAATGGTTGACCTATGGTCAAGAACATTGATCTACAAATCCAACTATCCAATTTTGCAGAACAATGATTTTAGACAATTGTATATTGATCAATCTGTAAATAAAAAACCAATGGTATTGATCCTCGAATAAATTTGAGTATCATAGAATTTGAGAAATTTAATCCATTAATCTATGATGTTGATAAGTAATCTATGATCATGAAAGAGTTTAATCTTATGCAAAATATAGAATTAGAAACACAAACTGGATTTTATTCAAGATCAGAAAATTGATGTGAATATTGGTAGATTGTTTAGATAATATACAACCTTAAGTGATATATATTGATCAATGGATTTATAAGTTGAGCTACTTATAATGACAAGGATTAGTAGTTTCAAATATGAGTTAGTTGATCTAGACCTTTAATAGAAAATCAATGGTATAGATATAAGATTCTAGCATCTAATGAATATTTAATCTATAATCAGAAAACAATATATTGTATTTTGCAATCCTCTATAATGCTAGTTTCCAATTAATTAATAATACTAGGAACCCTAGAATCTTATGAGTAAACAAGACAGTAGTATGGAGTTTAAATCTGTACTGAGTTATGATACTTATATGTGTTGTTTTAGTGATGTTAAATCTAAATTGAGAAATAAAGACATGACATGTTGATAGTTGAAGAAACATCATAAGAGGTAGGAATTTGATACTACCAAGTTTTAAATAAACTTCAAAATGAGAAAATTGTTTGTGAACTATTTCCAGTTTTGAATGGTTTGGTTATTATACCCATGATTTGATACATATGTATGTTAATTGAGCAAATATGATCTTCATGTAGATCTATGATTTATCACATGGTTTGGTTATTATACCCATGACATGTTCCTTATTTGACATTCTTATAAATTAGGCTTGTAAATTTATATATGATTTTATGTTCATGTCGCATATCTAATTTTGAGAGAACAATGAATCATTCAGTTCAAAGTATTCAAAGATTGTGATTTGTATATGCATGATTTCCATACCTTGAAAAGAATGCTTGAAAAGGCCTAACTTTATATAGGGTATACATGGCATGTGATAGGATTTTGAGAAGTTTGAATAATAATATAAACTAATTTGGCTACTATGCCATGCTTTGGAGTGAATATTTGAGACACATGGTTTTGCACAAAGTATGCACACTATTTTATAGATTTAAGATCTATGATGTTGATCTTTTGGTGATTACTCATTAGGCAAGCACTTTGTGAGTAGCTATAAGTCTTGATGGTTATGATTTCATTGATACTTTTGGTAAGCACTCTATGAGTGGTCGTAAGTCATGATGGATATGGATATGTTGATGCATTTGGTGTGTGTTCTATGAGCAGTTGTAAGTCTTGACGAATATGGATTTCATTGATATTTTGGGCAGGCACTCTAGGAGTGTCCTAAGTCATGGATTGCTCAATAGGTGCTCTATGAATACTACAAGACTTGGAGGTCTGCTATGTGCTATAAGTTCTGAGACCTTATGCTAGGAGGTGTAGTTGGCCACTAACCTCTAAGATGATTTGATGCCAGCTCTACGATGGAGTGGTGGGAAATAGGAGTATCTTCTTATGAATAAGTACTCTAAGTGGTAGCCAGGTAGCCCCCATGAGGTCCAGTGAATCATGGTTCATACAGGTATTCACAAGTATATGTAAAGGCCACGATAGTCATTAGTGGGTGATGGTAGGGCCCTACAAGCATAGGAGTCTATGTGTTAAGGATTATGTGGGTCATTTCTAGAGAGTGATACCTCATCTAGGGTGGTAGGACTATATGCCATCATGATTGGAATGATTAGTTTTTCATGGAAATGTGGACATGGATTTATGCATTTCAGATTAAGAGCTATGTGCCTTGATTTGGCTTTATCCGTTTTGAGCATGTTGGTTTGACAAACTTATCAAATTCTTTTAGACATTTTAGATGATTTGAGATCACCAATCTTTTCTAGTAGATTTTTGCCTCATCTGTATGAGACCAATTTTCATAGTTATGATTTTAGTTCGATTTGATGCATAAAGAACTATTTGCACTTATGAATTGATTGGTTATGTTTTTGAAAATAATGAATAGCTTTTGATTTTTCAAGATTATAGATTTATCAAATGTTGGTTTGCAAACAATTGGACTTCTAGCATATACTTTAGCATCCAACTTTATGTTTTATTGTTACTATATTTTGATGCATATACTTAGCTGGTGGTTTTATCATTAGGATTTTGGTACATAGTGACTATTCTAAACTGATAGTTTTACCCTGGTTAGATTACTAATATGTTATATGAATTGGGCATTATACTTGATTTTGTATGATCAAATACTGATTCATACTTGCATGCATTGTCAAAAGACATTTTGTGGTATTTGTTGTACTATCCATGACGTGTTTTTACATGATAAGCTAGTTATTTGAAATACAATACATTTGGTTGATAAAATAATTGAGGTGCATGTGTACACAATAATGAAGTTATTAGTGGTTTGAAATGACCAGTACATTGTTTAACTGATTTCTACTTTGAATTTTAAAGCAATCATATATTGCTTGATTTGTCAAGTATAATGCATATTTGTGGATGATACACACACACACACACACACACACACACACACACACACACACACACACACACACACACACACATAATTACATGTGCTTATAATGAATTCCATGTGATGGCTTGTGACCATGTGATTTTATCATCTGATGAACCTTTCTTCAAATCATTGTATGTGTATTCTATGATCTCAGTTTTGTAGTATTGGATTATCCACTAAGTATGTTGTATACTCATCCTATCATTTTTATCACAGGTCAGCTCAAAAAAGATTAAAAAGCAGATTAAGATTCTAAGAAAACAACTTGATGATTTCAAGAAGATAAGAAGCAAGTTAATCTAGAGTTTTTGTTAAGAAACTCAAATTATGTTGACTATAGATAAGATTTTGATCTTATATGTGATTTGATTTATAATTGGGCTATGTCTGATAAGTCCTAGGGAGTGTTAGATGTTTTTAAAAAGGAGACGAAGTTTCCAATCATGTTTTAAAATTTAAATGAATGTTTATTAGGTACTTTGCATGAGATGCATTAATGTATTATGTCCGAAAAACAAAAGAAACTCTATCAAATTTTCAGTAGAAATGTAGCGTTCATTTCATCGAAAATCATTATATTAAGAAAATAAAAATGACACTTGGAGTTTTCAAAGTGAATTTAAAAGGAAAGATTCTTTTGCTGCATTGCAATGTTTTTACAAAATTGTTTTCAAATATGGATCGATCTCTCATTAGGATTTAATTTTACATTTTTATTATAAAAATGAATATGAAAATATAGGTCGCAATAATTGGTATTAGAGCCCAGTTCTTGACATTCATGGACAATTACAAATGAAAAATCATGAATGGTCAATAGTGTTTTGAGAATCTCAAGAACATTGATCTGCAAATCCAAGCATCCATTTTTACAGAGCAATGATTTTAGACAGTTGTATGTTGATCAATCCATAAATAAAAAATCAATGGTATTGATCCTCAAATAAATTTGAGTATCATAGACTATGATAAATTTAATCCGTTATTCTATGATGTTGATAAGTAATCTATGATCATGAAAGACTTTAATGTTATGAGAAATATAGAATTAGAAATGCAAATTGGATTTTATTCAAGATAAACAAATGGATGTGAAAATTATATTGGCGGACCATCTAGATTATATACAACCTGAACTGATACATATTGGTTGATGGATTTATAAGTTGAGCTGTTTATAATAATGCAGATTAGTAGTTTCAAATATGAATTAGTTGATTTAGACCATTAATAGAAATTCAAGGGTGCAGATATGAGATTCTAACATCTAATGGATATTTAATCAATAATAGAAAACAATATAATGTATTTATTGATACTCTACAATGCTAGTTTCTAATTAAATAATAATATTAGGAACCTTAGAATCTTATGAGTAAACAAGACAGTAGTATAGAGTTTAAAACTGAATTGAGTTATGATACTTGGATGTGTTGTTTTAGGTTATGATACTTGAGTTGTTTATAATAATGCAGATTAGTAGTTTCAAATATGAGTTAGTTGATTTAGACCATTAATAGAAATTCAAGGGTGCAGATATGAGATTCTAACATCTAATGGATATTTAATCAATAATAGAAAACAATATAATGTATTTAGTGATACTCGACAATGCTAGTTTCTAATTAAATAATAATATTAGGAACCTTAGAATCTTATGAGTAAACAAGACAGTAGTATAGAGTTTAAAATTGAATTGAGTTATGATACTTGGATGTGTTGTTCTAGGTTATGTTAAATCTGAATTGAGAAATAAACCAACAATACGAGCCAAAGACAAGATGCGTTGATAATTGAAGAAACCTCACAAGAGGTAGTTAATCTAATACTACCAAGTTTTAAATGAACATCAAAATGAGAAAATAGTTTATGAACTATTTCTGGTTTAGAATGGTTTGGTTTTTGTACCAGCGATATGATACATATATATGTTATTTGAACGTGTATGTGCTTCATGTAGATTTATGATTTATATATGCATGATTTCCATACCTTGAAAGGAATACTTGAGAATGCATGGTTTTGCATAGGGTATGAATGTCATGTGATACGACTTTGAGGTGTGTGAATATGAATATAAACTAATTTGGCTATTGAGCCATGCTTTGAAATGAATATCTGAGATACATGGTTGGGGATAAACTTTACACACTATTTTATATGATTTAAGATCTATGATGTGGATCTTTTTGTGATTACTCATTAGGTAGGCAGTTTGTGAGTAGTTGTAAGTCTTGATGGTTATGATTTCATCGATGCTTTTGTCATGCACTCTATGAGTGGCCATAAGTCTTGATGGATACAGATATGTTGATGCATTAGGCAAGTACTCATGAGTAGCTTTAAGTCCTAGTGGATATGAATTTAATTGATGTTTTGGTCAAGCGTTTTAGGAGTGTCCTAAGTCCCAGATTGTTCGACAGGTGATCTATGACTATTGTAAGACATGGAGGCTTGCTCTGTGTTGTAAGTCTTGAGACCCTATGCCAGGAGGTAAAGTTGGCCACTGACTTCTGAGATGATTTGATACCAGCCTTGCATTGGAGATAGCAGGCAATAGAAGTATCTTCTCAAGGGGAAGTGCTTTGAGTGGTAGTCGGGTAGCCCTCATGAGGTTTGGTGAGCCATGGTTCATGTAGGTATCCACGAGTAGATATAGAGGCCACGGTAGTTGCCAGTGGGTGATAGTAGGGCTCTATGAGCATAGGTTCTTGTGTGTTAATGATTATGTGGGTCATTTCTCTAGAGTTAGACCTTGTAACAACCCCATTTTTTATGAATATAATTGAATTATTAAAAATTTAAAAGTGGAATTGGAACTTTGAGTTTTGGGAAGATTTATTTTATAATAATAAAATCAAGACTTAAAACTTGAATATTTGTAATGTACTCAAAAAACTAATCAGAATGATTGTAAGTACGTCAAATTCTGAGTCCAAATGAAAAATCCTTATTTTTCTCTATTTTTATGAATAAAAGGGTAAAATAGTAATTTTACTCACAACCAAGACATGAGACATCAAAATTTAGAATGCACTCAGAAATATGATTCCAACACCGCTAAGTACACTCAATTCCGAGTTCGGGAGAATAAAACATTTTTCTCCATAAAAGGGCAAAATGGTTTTTTCATACCTCTGTGGGGCCCACAAATGGATCCAACAGCTAGAAAACATGTCATCATGATTCAAACCACTACCATCTACTAGTAGAGAACGAGTTGGTAGTGGGAATCCAATGCCAATTTAATAATAAAAAGAATCGAAACATGATAATTACATATAATCATGAAAAATTCAAAAATCCCTATAAAAATCCCATAAAAGTTCCAAAAATTTTCCTAATGTTCTTCACGAGGTCCTCTACAATGCTTTGAAATTCCATATCCGAAATTCTCCCCAATCTTTACCAAAATTTTCATCTTTCCTTCTTTCGTTCTCTTTTCCTGGGAGAGTGTCCACATATGCACCCGACTAACAATTCGTGTCTGTTATCGAGGTGTGTCTAGGGACTCATGATCCCCGATGAACTAGGCTTTCT
The DNA here is from genome assembly GCA_035236585.1 of Warburgia ugandensis. Classification (NCBI taxonomy): domain Eukaryota; kingdom Viridiplantae; phylum Streptophyta; class Magnoliopsida; order Canellales; family Canellaceae; genus Warburgia; species Warburgia ugandensis. The sequence goes on along the minus strand of CP141133.1, from coordinate 52,824,159 downwards.
GCCTAGGAAACCCTATTTGAATTATCCATCCACTTCCAGCCATTAACTTTTAATCTTCACTGTTGGATATGGTCGAGTAGGGCTAATCTACAAAAGCCTTAACATTCTATGATGATCCACCTCCTAGATCACTGGGAAAATCAAAACGAAGACAAACACGATACTGTGTACCATCTCTAGTGATTATTCCAGGTTATTCCAACGTATCTGGCCATTAAACCTTGATCTTGCATCGTTAAATGTCTTCAGTGCATGGTGATCTACAAAAGCCCCAAGGTTCTTCTCCTTCTCTGGCAACTAAATTGGAGATCTTGGCACCTATAGGTTATTTCCGCGATCTATGGTTTCTTATCTTTTTTTGGTGAAATATCCCTCTCTCCAATGAAGCTTTCTTCACCGTGCTAGACCAGGTAAGTCACCCTCACCATCTATTTTCATTTTCAGCACCTCCCTTAAGTTCTCCGGCCTCCAAGTGATCTCCTCGGCCATTGATCCATAAAGAATAATAGATTAGGCAATAGGGTTGAGATCCCCATCTTGGACAACTTCATGAAACTTCTAAGCTATTGGATGGATTCTTGGGGCCCAAAAACCTCAGGAGATGAAATCCTGGGCATAGATCTACTAAGATGAGGGAGATTGGATGATGGGCATATGACGATCTAGATCTGGACTGTCTTGCCTATCACTAATCACCTCTCCTTGGTGACAGGTTGTAATGACTCCAATTTTGTAATATTGAAATTCCAAGTTTAGCAACAAAAAGTTCAATTTTAAAGAAAAGGGCATTTTGGTCATTTCACTAGTCACCATAACTAAACCCAGGAATTTGATACCAAAAGTGGTTCCATTAGGTGCGTCTCGGAAAAAGGAATCCAACGAGACCAAGATCACCCAAAACGGAGTTAAAATGAGCAAGATATGGCCCTTTGAAGATCAGGGGCAAAGCGTAAGAATTTCCCAAAAACGATTTAACTGAAAAACACGGGTGCCCGTTTTGATACGGGCACCGTCATCTTCAACCTCCTAGAGGTTTAGAACGGCGGTGTTTCAAGAAGAAACCATAGCCATTCCCGAGAGGGTTCCCCAGCCATTCAAAGGCGGTTAGAAACCCTCGAGAACCCTGCAGCCAAAAGCACTATAAATAGAGCTCTTGGGTGCCTCTAATGGCAGCCCAAAAGCCTGGAGAAAACCGGTCGTGAAGCGGTGAGCAAGGGGGAAACGTGGAGATAAAACCACCCACGAAGTAGGTACGCACGAAAAAACCCAAAACCCATCTCCACCATAGTTCCAGGGACGATTTCCCTATGTTTTTCCATGAAAAACCATGCAGAATAGGCCTCTAGGGGAGCCACAAAGACCCACAGGACGTCCCCGAGCCGCGGTTCGACGGAGCAGGGTGACGAGGGCGACCCAGGTCACTAACAAGCGGGACGATCAACGGGACGGGTCCCACGTCGGCCGCGGTCGGCAGCCGTTTGAAAAAAAAAAACCAAACGGGCGCGTCTCCGGACGCGCCCGCTAAAACGGCAGCGGCGTCGTCTCGCGCGTCTGCGGAGCAGCTCCCGGCTGAGGCGCGCGCCGCTTGACAGCGCAGCGCACTAGCAAGGCGTCGTTTTTGGTTCTTAAGAATGCTTTGGGCGCACCTCGCGGACGCGGCGCCCCTAGCATTCCTCTTTGTTTGTCTTTAATACTATATGTACATGCAATGTTAAAACGCTTATAACTTGAGATCTAGAGCTCCGATTGAGGCGCCGCAAAAGGCTTTGTGTCCGTATCGACGACGGACACATCCAAACTATAAAATCCCTAATAAAAGCCCAATAAAAGTAGGGCATGACCCTTAGAATAGGATGGTGGCGCGTGACCGCTAGGACTCTGGGAAAAGCGAGAATACGAGGCCTAGTGGGACCTTAGGACACCCATAGGCATAGGGATGGACCCTAATGCCTAAGTAATGAGACCCAAATGCTCTAAAGCCCATTAAAGATAGGTTAAACTAACCTTAAGTCCCCAAACCATGTTCAGGAGTGTACGAGGACACGAGGGTGAACGCGACCTAGTCAGGTAGGTGCTCTATCACTATTAGATTCTTTTAAAAGAACTATTGTTATTTGAGAACATATGTTTTAGATATATGATTTGATTTGCATGTGATTTGTATGAATAAATTCATCATGCATGATAAATGCTTTGTAAATAGCCATGTTTTGGAATGACCGCATATACATTATGCACATACATGTGTTAGCAGTACATGCATTGCATGATTTACGTCTTGCAAAAGATTGCATGTCCTTGAGGGTTTCAAAAAACTGGAGTGCGAGGGCCGAGCAGGTTGTGAGGGACCCAAAAGAGGACAAGATTTAACAAGTTTTGACTTATCTTATGTGATTTGGGCAAGTAAGCCCGTGGGTGCTATGCCGAGGGTGCAGGTTGGCCACAGGCCTCTACCACTAATAGGTGGATGGGTACCACGCCCAAAGAGGCAAGTCCCTACGTCGGCGCATGTGGTACGAGGGGGCTATCAACGGTGTCACGGCAACTGGGTCGACGTGTCATAGGCCCCGTGGAGGCTATGACCAAGTGTCCTCAGTACCGGGGACCACACGGCGAGGAGGCGTGGGCATAGTAGACCACATGGTTTGATGTGCATTTCATGTAGCATGATATGAGGTTGGTCGACCATACCATACTTAGGGGTCCATGAGTTAGACTCCATGAGGCAACTATTGCATATCATGATGTTATCATATATCTGATACTTTAACTTTTGGAATTATGTGAACTTTTAAGTTATTTTGCATTTCGATTGATTATGGACTCTTATACGATGTTGAACTCGAGTATTCAACCTTACGCATATTTTGAATTTCAGTTGATTATGGATTCTTATACCAATATTGAACTCGAGTATTCAAAAATACGCATGTTTTGAATGAATGAGCATATGATTTTAAAACATCTCATGCATTTATAAAACTAGTAGTGATAGGCCCTACTGAGTATATTATATACTCACCCAATCCCCAACATTTTTCAGATACAAAGTAAATACCTAAGGTCAAGGGACATTTGCACTAGGAGGAATAGACCAAGCACAAGTAAGTAGACCCCTATCTTATCTTTCAATGTTACTTGATTGTAGTTACTCTTTAATAGGCTGAAATTTGTGACTAACACTTTCTTGGGAACATTATTGATTTAAAACTTTGCCATGACTAAATAGATTGAGAATGAGTTTTCACACTCGGGGTTTTTATGAAAGGTTGTTTTCAAAATGAAAAAGATTTTCATGCATTTCATATTTATAAAACAAGAGATCTCGCCTTTTTATCAACATTGCATCATATAAAAACCCGGGTCGTGACACAGGTAATCTTAGGTAACATGACGTGGGCTGCACTCTCGTTTTGTCATGTTCTGTGGAGTTGATCTTAGCCATCCAATTTTGAATTGAGAGTTTATTTCTTCCATTTAGAGCTCAATTTAGCTCTGATTTTAGATCTAAAAGGTTTTAGAGATTCTTTGTCAATTGAATAAGTTACTGAACTCATAAGATTTATCTTTTTAATTGTATTTATGTAAATTAATAGGTAAAATCTGTAGTAACAACGTTGGATCATAATCAAGATGATCTCAAAATAGAGATCTAAACTGATGGATGGGTTCAGGAGGTCTCAAAACCTTAGGGACCAAAAACAGTAAGATCAAATATCAACCCTTAAAATGGGTTGAAATTTAAAAGTCCATATTTTGATCTCAATTTAACTCCAAATTGAGATTGGAAAGTTGGATTGGATTCCTCTTGATGAGGAGAACCTATTGAACTTAGAAAATTTACATTTTGATGCATGTGAAATTCTGTTAATAAAGAAAAGTATTACTAATTCCTATGATCAGTGAAATTTGGAATGATCAAACTCTATAATTTTGATCCACTAATGATTTAGAAGTGACTGATCATTGTTTAATTAAGAGATCTAGCCTTAAAAGTAGTAAAACCCATAAAAATGAATGGTAATCTCCTTGATCAATTTGATCAAGGATGATTGGATAGTGTGGATGTGTTTGGATGATGATATAAAGTTAACATCATATGGATTGATGGACTTGATGATGATAATTTGGGATAGATTAAGATCTATGCCCTTAAATTGGATAAAATGACTTAAGATCTTCTTGATTGGTTGGATCAAGAAGGATCAAATCATTGGATGAGATACATCAATGATCTAGTGATACAATAACAATAAGAAGATGTACTAGATCTAAAGGGAAATGAAGCATCAAGATCTAAACCCTAAAAGGGATGAGAAATGAATAGAAATCAACTATGATCATTGGATCATGATAAACTGTTATGGCATATTAAAGTTTCATTTGAATGTTATTATGATTGTCTTTTATTGCTTAGTAGATTAATTGTTAGATTTACTTATTTATTTATGCTGTAATGCTTATGTTATGAAAATTACATTGAAAATGTAATTAAATGAAAAATAGAGTTGAAGGATAATTACATGGAATGAATGACATGGACTTAATGACAGTAAGGGCTATAGTTAGTAAGATAATATAAGGAATATCATTTCCTTGGCCCAAATTAGGAGAATAATGAAACTCCATGAATGACATTTTAAATATTCATGGACTTAATTAAAATCAATTAGAAAGAGTACTTAGGGTTAAAATGCTCATAGGAACCTTATGAAAGGTTAAGCTAAGGTCACTCTAGTGAATGTTGAACATGGTAGTTAAGGGGGTTTTCTAATAGAGCCTCACTCTTCCCCTACCTTTTGTTGACTTTTATGAGGTCTAAATGCCTCCTTACATGAGGATTGAAGTAACTACTTTGTGTTCAGTCATTCAACTAGTAAGCCTTAGTCAATTGGAAATAAGAGGAGTAGTCTAGACTTAAGATGAAATAAGCTATCTTCAACCAGTAAAACATTAACTGGTTGGATAATAACAAGAGCATAAAAGGTTAGTAAAATGCCTAATCTTAATAAAAATGGTATGTAAGATAATGAAGATCAAACAAGATCCATAGGATCTTGAATGATCAAGAACAATAAGAATCATAACATTGTATTGTATTTAGTATGTATGTTGTAGATCAAATCTAGACCATTAGATTAGATAATCCAAACCCTTGATCAAATATGATTCAAGGAAGAGAACCAGGATCATCCTCCTTAGGGATGATTAAATAACTGAACTTAGATTAAACAAGAACTAGATTATAGAAGATCTAGGCCTTTGATCTTTATCAACAAGTATAGATTGTACAAATAATAACAGTATGTATGTATTTACAGAATACATACATCAATCATGGAGGATGTGATGGGATGGATCACTACATAAATGTAGGTGAAACTTTAAGAGTACAAGACCTATGGTCTGTAGAATTGTTGTATTCATAGACATTATAATGCCTAAGGATGATAATATTTTAGTTACATTTGAATCAAAATTCATGCATATGAGATAGAAATAACTATTGAAATTAGATGTAATACATAATAAATACATGGGTATCATTTATGATTACCCCTAAACTTAGATAAGAACATAATAATAAGGGATATCATATGTATCAAATAAGTATCCTTACACTTAATAACATTTGGTATATGTACCAAATCAAAGGAAATGGGGATCATTTACAATAAATGATTAATCCCCAAACTTATATGAACATGGGTATCATTCATTGTAAATGAGGATCCCTAAATCTAAAAATGATGTTATATCCTTAGTATGAGGATATTGAATATGATGATGATATTATAAACAGACATATCGTCTGAGATGTACAAGAAGTATTTTAGATACAAGCATGGAGGCTTGTGGTTTTGTTTTAAATAGGCATAAGCCTAGGGATGCTATGCTAGGGAAGTTCTGAGGGTTTGGCCACTCACTTCCTGAAATTTGATAATGTTATGATACCTTGCCCAAAGAGAGGCTAAAAGTCAGGTGGGGCAATTATGGGAAGGCCCCATACGAGCAGTGACACAATATTTTCCACTGTGGTATCAGTGGTGAATAGGGCCGTTATTCGAGCGCGCTAGTACGAATCAGACTGTAGTATGGTAGTCCTTGAGTATTTTGCATGTGATGCATGGCATAGTGAGATGCAAATACTGCCCTAATGAGGGAGTATTTTTCCAACAATAGTCTAGATGATTTATCAACTCAATATATCTGAGTATATTTATTGATGTTTGAGATATTGACTATTTTTCACGGTGTTTGACCATATATATATACATACAATATAACGGTGAGTGGTTTGGAATTATCATAGTGGATGTTACATGATAAATTTTATGATTGAATGATCATATATGGTATGGTTCATGGAAATTGAAGTATGTGATTAATATGGAATATGATGATTATGAATACCGTTCACTTGAATTATACAATTCCATATGTTCTTAAATCCCCTACCAAGCATAGCTTGCTAACATATTGTAAATGTTTGAATGTTTACAATATCTTAGGTATAGAAAGAAAAGAATGGAGGGATACGACATGGGAAGATGAAGACCATACTATTCATCAAGACTATGTACATTTGTGAAAGGATTGGATTGTATTTTGATTTGTGTATTTTTGACATAAGATGTAATAAAGGGGTTTTGTATGTGAACCACTGGATCGATCCTGCAATGTCAATAAAATGAGTTTCTTTGGAAACCTATGTTGTTCACAAAATTATGTATGTATATGTGAGTGAAATGTGGCATTCGGGTTTTCTGAAAAGAATTTCAAAGAAAAAAAAATTTGCTGCTTAAGTTTTCAAAATATTTGCAAAATTGGTCGACCACCATTTGAAAAGGATTAACCAAAATGTATTTCAAAAACCCAAGTCCCCACAGACCTTGTCCAGGGTGGTAGAACTGTATGCCATCATGATTGGAGCTATCAATTTTCCATGGCAATGTGGACATGGATTTGCATTTTGAATTGAGAGCTATGTGCCTTGATTTGGCTTTATACATTTTGTGCATTTTACTTTTACAAACTTATCAGATTCTTTTGGACATTTTAAATAATTTGAGATCACCAGTGTTTTCTTGTAGATTTTTACCTCATATGTATGAGACCAATTTTCGCAGTTATGATTTTAGTGTGATTTGATGCATAAAGAACTATTTGCACTTATGAATTGCTTGGTTATGCTTTTCAAAAGCATGAATAGCTTTTGATTTTTCAAGATAGTAGTTTTATCGAATGCTGGTATGCTAACAATTGGACTTTTAGCATATAACTTATAGACTAACTTTGTGTTTTATCCATACGGTATTTTAACATATATACTTAGCTTGTGGTTTTTTTATTGGGCTTTTAGTATGTATTGATTCTTCTAAACTGATAGTTTTACCCTAGTTAGATTACTAAAGTTTAGATGAATTGGGCATTATAACTAATATGTATGATCAAATATTGATTCATACTTGCATGCGTTGCAAAAGACATTTTGTGGTATTTATTTTACTATTGATGATGTATTTTTACATGATGAGTTAGTTATTTGAAATCCAATGCATTTGGTTGATAAAATATTCAAGGTGCATATGTACATAATAATGAATTTATTAGCGGTTTGAAATGACTGACAAGTAGTTTATCTGATTTCTTCTATGAATTTTAAAGAAATCATATATTACTTGATTTGTCAAGTATAATGTAGATTTGTGCATGATATACATACATACATACATACATACATACATACATACATACATACATACATACATACATACATACATACATACATACATACATACATACATACATACATACATGTGTCTGTGTGCTTATGATGCATTCCATGTGATGGTTTGTGACCATGTGATTTTATCATCAGAGAAACCTTTTTTCAAATCATTGTATGTGTATGCCGTGATTTTAGTTTTGTATTATTGGATTATCTACTTAGTATGTCATATACTCACCCTATTTTTTTTTTACCATAAGGTAGCTAGGAAAGAATTAGAAAGGAGATTAACATTCTAAGAAAACCACTTGATGATTTTAAGAAGGTAAGAAGCAAGGTAATCTAGAGTTTCATTAAGAAACTCAAATTATGTTGACTGTAGATAATATTTCGATCTTATATGTGATTTGAATTGTAATTGGGCTTTGTTTGATAAGTCTTAGGGAATGCTAGATGTTTTTAAAAAGGAGATAGAGTCACCAATCATGTTTTGAAATTCAAATGAATGTTTATCAGGTAGTTTGCATGACATGCACTAAATGTCTAATGTCCAAAAAAAAGGGAAAATTGTTGAATTTTTAATAGAAATGTAGCTCTCATTTCATCGAAAATCCTTGTTTTAAGAAAAGAAAACATGACATTTGGGGTTTTCAAATTGAATTTAAAGGGAAAGATTCTTCTGTTGCATTGCATTGTTTTTATGAAATTGTTTTCAAATATAGATTGATCCCGCATTAGGAAATAATTTTTCATTTGTATTAAAAAAATGGATATAAAAATCTGAGTTAGCACAAAACTAAAAGTAAACTTCCTCGGATTGGACATGGATGCCTAAGAGCTCCTTAATGTGTCACATGCCAAGTTTTTGTAGCCCTTGTATCTCCTCCTTGCCAAGTCAAGAGTTCACTTCCTAATGTGTCACTCACCAAGGAGAAGAGAAAATTCCGAACTAGAAAACCTAGGAAAAACTCTCTAAAACATGGCTTGTACCCCTTATAAAATTGTCTTCCTCTTCTTAAGTTGCCCCCTTTAACAAAACAAATTTCTCCTCCTTCTAAAACACATTATTTCCTTTTTTGAAAACACCAAGATATTTCCTCCTCTTAATGAATTTATAGATCCCTAAAAATTTTCTTTTCTTACCTCTTGAAATTGCTCTTCTGCCCAAAATTAAAAACATGTCTACTCCCCCTCCAAGTGAAATACATACAACTAAAACACTTCAAAACCCTAGATTTTTCCCATCTTTCCTATCATTCTTATTTCACTTTTCTCTCTCTTTTTCATCAACTAATCACCAGCTAATTAGAAGGGAAGGAGCTTCAAGCCACCTTCCTAAGAAAGTGATGTCTCTCCCCTTTCTAATTACATGGAAGCCAACATGATGTCATCTTACTACATCACTTGCTCACATCACTCTCCACCTAAAATTCTCTTATTGAAACCCTAGATCTAGACCCAATTTCCCTTCTTAGAATAGTCCTCATTCAATTGGAAACCTAGCTTTCTATAAATCCCAAGGCATTCCATGTTTTTTTCTAAGTAGAGGTTTGGTGAGAAAACCTTGAAAAGTTGCACCATAGCTTGGTACTCTTTGGACCTTTGGATTTCTTTTGGGCTGCTTTCTATTAGATTTCTCAAGTATTTTTCCTTTTCTTTTGCACTTCAGTTCCAAGTTAGTACTTTGCTTTCCATTCCTTATATTCATTGCTTAACTATTCTTGATGTTGTTTTATTTTAGTTGTAGACCATAGAGCTTCCTTGTTTTCCTTTGAACAATGGCTTCCAATTTCTTATTTCCTCTTGCTTATTCATCAAAGATTCAAATTAATTTTTATCTAATAGTGCTTGAAATCAATAAATTTTCAATTCAAAATTTATGCTAAATATCCAGTAATCTTTACACCTTATTTGCTTGATTCCTTGTGAACCCATTTAGATTTTTAGGCTTTTTTTATTGTGTGCTTCGATTCTATTGCATGTTAGTTAGTTTTTGATTCAGTAGTTTTTTCCATCTTTGACCCCATGAACTATGTGAACCATCCCATGGATCATGCACATGGTACTAGGGTGAAAGCTCTTTGATTATTGCTTTGTTAAGTTGATTAATCTTAGTTAGTAATAGTTAATTCATTATTTACATCTTAGTTTAGTTTAGGAAGTTGCTTAGTTGAGATTTGGAAATTTTCATCTTTAGAAAGTTTTAGGATTATGAAATGTCAAATTAGGAAAGTTTCCTTTTTAGTAAGTTTCCTTAAGTTGCTTCATTTAATTCATTCTAGTTTTGAATTAGTTTCTGTTCTTTGAATGCATATTAGTTAGGTATGTTTCTGGCTCCATCGCATAGTTTTATTTTTAGAAAGTTTCCTTTTGGTGTTGTTTCTAGTTTCAAGCATATTTCTTTTCTTTTGTCATTTAGTTTCCTATTTTAAATTCAAATCCAATTCAACCTCTCTCCTTGGATGAAGTTAAGCACTTTAAATAAGATCCATCAAACATACAAATTTGTGAGATTCCTAGTGGGATCGACTTCTCTCGCATACAAATGCCACTTTGATTCATGCACTTACGAGTAATTTTAAAGCTACACCAAGAAGGGAAAGCCAAATACTACTTTGATTCTCATGTCCAATTGAATGGTTCTTATTCTAAGAAGGGAAAGTGGATCTAGCTCATGGATTTCATGAAGGGAAAGTTAGGCAAAGAGTGAGGTGAGCAAGTGATGTAATAAGATGACATCATGGTGTTTGCCATGTAATTATAAAGGGGAGAGAGGCGTCACCTTCTTAAGAAGATAGCTTGAAGCTCCTTCCCTTCTAATTAGGTGGTGAAAAAGTAAGAGAAAAGAGAAATAAGAATGGTAGGAAATATTGCAAAAATCTAAGGTTTTGAAGTGTGTTAGGTGTATGGCTTAGATCTAGGGGTTTGCTAATTAGAAAAGCACAAAAATTCCCAACTAAGGGGGAGGTACTACCTTTCTTTTTAGGAAGGTGCTTCCCTCCTTTAGCCAAAAATATGGAACCATAGGTTAGGTGGAGAAAATGAATTTGGAAAGTGGGAATTCTCTTTTGATTGGCCCACGTATGCATGATGTCTTACCTTTTACAAATACCTTTCAAAACCTTCCAATTATCCCTTGAAAATCACATTTTTTAACATAGGATAATTGTTTCAAATAGTCCTCCAACACTATCACTCCATGCAGCATGGCTCCCATGTGGCTTAATGGCTCACTTTGGTGGCTCATTACTTGGTGATTTGAATGGCTAAAACCAAACCCTTACCTATTCCATGGGAATTTATAGAGTTTTGGGTTTCTATGAGGGCTTAATTAAAATGGAAAGTGGATATAGATATAGGGTTTCAATGAGGGAAAGTTAGGTGGAGATTTAGGTAGGCAAGTGAGGTCATAAAATGCCATCATATTTGGCTTCCATGTATTTAGAATGGGGGAAACACCCTTTCTTAGGAAGCTGGTAGGCAGTTCCTTTCCTTCTAAATATATAGTATTTTGGTGTTTACAAAGAGAGAAAAATATAAAGGAAAATAGTTGGAAAGATTGAGAAAGATCTAGTGTTTTTTATTTTCTTTGACTTAAAGTAGATCTAAGGGTTTCCTGAATAGGAAAGGACTTAAATTGCCACTAAGCAAGGGGGAGGCATTAATATTTTAGAAAGGTGCCCCCTGCCTTAAGCCAAAAACTTGGAAACCATAATTGGGTGGAGGAAAAAATGTGGAAATTTAGAGTGGAAAGTGGGAATTATCTCTTGATTGGTCCACCTATGCATGATCATCATACCTTTTACAAATATCACTCAGACCCTTCTAATTATCCCTTCAAAATCACATTTTTGGCATGTGATAATTGCTTGAATTAGTCTTCTAATAGTATCACTCCATGTGGCTTGATGGCTCACTTTGATGGCTCATTCCTTGATGGCTCGAATGGCTAAGTCCTTTGACTTCAAAGCTTGAATGGCTTGGCTTCCTTAGGTTTCCTAGTTAAACTAGGAAACCTCATGAATGGCTCTAATTCTCATGCAAAGGTGATGGAAACGTATGACTTTTAGCTTAGACCATTTAATCACCTTTGATGCTTCCCATTGCCTTTTGCTTACCCTAATATGGTCTTGAACCTTGATTTAGCTTTGTAATTTTGAAAATGGCCTTGGCTCTCACCTTTGATCTTGATCTTACTTGATGCTGACCATTGGATCACTTTCTCAACACCTGCAAAAGATGAAAAATCCTAATTAGATACTTGAAAATTATGGCAAATCACATACTCTAGAGTAGTTTTTGAACTTGCAAAACATCAATCTTTTGAATCATTAGATAAAAAATGTATGTGTTCAAATTTTCAAAAAAGCCCTAGAAATAACACCATAATTTATAACACATGGACTATTAATTAAGTACTTTTTATATAAAATCGAACACTTATCACACCCCTCAACCAACATTTTTTTGGTCTAGAGTGAAACATGCAAAACATTATGAAAACAAAATTATTGCCATTTTCATATGTACTCACGGTTGCATTTAGCATATGCAACAAGCTCTTAAACCCTTAGGCTACTGCTATTGGACAAGTTAAGCCTCGTGAGGGTTTGCAATGAATATATCCAAAAAATTCTATATGGCTAAGTTCTTTATATATCCTAGAGAATTCTCATCCATTAGTATTCTATTGCCTTAAACAAGTTAATAAAGATTAATAGAAAATTCTACAAGTTATCCGCATACCAAAGCCATTTATTATAGTTATATCCCAAAGTGTAGTGTGTATACAGGCTACATGAGTTTGGACTTCTAAATAGATATAGTTATACTCCATTGGAATGATGTCTTGACCTCAAATTCTCACAGGTATACACTTAAAATTAAAGCTCTTAGAGAAAAAGGGGTCAAACAAATTCCTCTGACTATGTGCTCGATCAAACAAGACTGCTGGTTCACATAATCTTTTAAGCACTAACGAAACAAAGAAATATGATCCCTAAGAATGGATGCCATTAACAAGACCAATTGGTCTATTCACCTTAATTCGTTCCTATTTATAGTCTCATTAAGGTTATTTTTCACCTTAAGATCAATAGGTCTTTAGATAAGATAAAACACAAGCTAAAGTTAGGTTCTAAAAAGAAGGGTATAAGGATTCAAAGTTTCAAATCTAAGTAGAGGTCCTATTGAATGTTAGACAACATTAACTTTGGTTATACTTGAAGTGAATATCTCCCACTAATTTTCCTTTCTCTTCAACTTTCCTTTCTTTTAATTTTAATTTTAATTTTTTTTTTTCACTTTTCCTCATATTTCTAGGAAGGAACACTTTTCTTTGTACTTTTGATATATTTCATTTCTTTGGCTTTTGTCCTTTTTGAACTTTTTCTACCATCTCTACCCATTTTTGAAAGATAGGTAATGAATATTCTTTTTATTGGGTTTCTGGGATAGGTAAATGGGGTTTTTGAAAAGAAAAGGTTTACCAAGAGGCTTAAGGGTCTAACTAGTGTTATATTATCTTGGTAGGCCTTATGTCTCTAGACTTATATTAGGAATGGCTTATATCATTTCCTATGTTTCTTAAAAGCTATTAGATTCAATAGATGTTTAGGAAAGAAAGTTAGTATTCCTATTGTGTCATAGTACTTGACCAAACTGAAGAACACTAGGATCATTCAAAGTAATGCCCATTGAAGAAAGTATGGAATTATTTATAACCTTAAAAAAATGGCAGTCTCTAATACTCATAGGGTATATAGGTATCCACTAATTTTGTTTAGGGTCTCTAAGTCATAACCATCCATTAGTCATGATTTATGTTTGGTGTGTAGTTGTGTTTCGAGACTTAACTTTCATAAAATACTTTAGGACATGAATAAAATGTAGAATCAACCATGTGCATTTCTATTACAAACTTAAAGTTGGAGAAATACTAGAATTCTAAAAATCCAATCCCCATCATAGTAAAAGAACGTTGACCTTGAAAACTTAGGAAAGAAATATTAATATTTTGAAAATCCAATTCTCATAAAAGTAAAAGAACTTTGATCTTAAAAAAAAAAAAAAAAAAACTCAAAAAATAAATTTTTTTCAAAGAAAAACTTGAATTCTTATGCATATCTACATCCTACAACCTGAACTAAACATTGTCCCCAATGTTTTGAAATATAGGAATCTTATATGACTAATGAGTAATGTAGAATAATGAAATTCACTAAAAACCCTAGGTTGCTTCTCAATAAGTGCTAAGTCTAACATCTTTAGCTGGACATATTTTATAAGTACTCTACTCTACCCTAGTCCTAGACCTAACTAGTTAACCTCATTTTCCTAAATCTAATAATGAAATGGGGAGATTATTCAAGCCACTTTAGAATCTCACAATAGTCTGTGTACATTTGCCACGTTGAAATGTTTGGTGGTAAAAACATTAAGATATAGTAGACCATTTCAATTTTAAATTTTGTGGGAGAACCTTGATGATCAGCCATTTTTAGAATTTCATAGCACTCAATATTATTCCTCCACCTTGAAATTTTTGGTGGTGATAACATTATAGCATGAAAGACCACTGTGCATTTAAATTTCTTAGGACCAATTCAAGTTGAAGTTTTCCATTTTTGACCCAATTTAGGGATAATAGTGACCATTGTGCTCAATTAATATTTTTTCTCATTCTTCCTTATATTTTTCTTAATTTGGGGATTAAACTAACTTTGCATTTCCTTAAAAGATTGTTCTTATTTTTCTGGAGGCATTGGTGGGGCTTGAATCCTTATTGACTTCTAATCTGTACCATAGAGTTGGTTGATGTTGATCCACAACATCAATTGACATTTCTTCTTCTTCTTCTTCAAGCACAAGTAAGCTTTTAGGTGGGCCTACTTTACTATTTGGTGTTTGATCAAATAAAATTTGTAGGTCCCAATAGGGTATTTCTTCTACATTGTAAGGCCCAATTTCAATTTCAATTTCAAGAATTTTAGGGGTGCTTGGTCTAGCCATTGAGAATTGTCAACTAATGGCTTAGTATCTAAAAATTAATTTTCTTCATCAATGGATGTCTCTTCATTATAATCAGAAAAAGGAAAAAGACATTACTTGGGTGGATATGTAGTGGAGGATTCCAAGGATGGTTGGAAATATTATAGCTCAAAAAAAGAAAAAAATGTTATTTCTATCCTTGTACTTCTTTTAAGGGTTTGCTCATTATTCTTCCTCAGTTGTTTCATTTCCTTGGTAAATTGTATAATGTTAGCATGCATTTGATCTATTTTCAATGATAGTAGTGTAACAACCCCAATTTTTGTAAATTGATTGAGAAAAATCAATAAAGTTTGAGTTTCAGATATTTCGGGCTGAAATATTAGGGTTATTTAAAATATACTTTTTATAAAACTATAATCAAATCATAAGATATGTAAAATTGAAATTAAACTTAGCAAACCCTTCAAAATGACTGTAAGCACGACAAATTTTGAATTCAGATGAGAAATCCTGAAGTTTTTCATTTCTTGGACAAAAGGGGTAAAATAGTAATTTTACCCAAAAGTCAAAATATTCCAAAAATCAAAATATGAAACATCAAAATTTAGAATGTACTGAGAAATACGAATCCAACGCCACTAAGTATACTCAAATCCGAGATCATGGGAATAAAACCCAAAATTTTATGCATAAAGGGCAAAACGGACTTTTTACACCATGTGGGGCTCACATGGGGACCACCACATCCCCAAAAACCAATTTGATCAGCATCCCATGTGAAACATGGGTCAACAAAGATCAGCTGGTCATGGGGAAGAAAAATTAGGCATGGGAGCATTGAAGACTTTCATGTCATTTTATATTAAAAAAATAACATATTATAATCATGGAAAAAGACCCAAAATGCCTATAAATACAACCCCAAAAATCCTCATAAAATCCCCACGAAATTCTCTTCAATCTCCTTGAAAAATTAGATCTAGATCCCTCCCCAAAAACCCAAAATTTCCAAGAGTTAGATCTCTTTTCAACTTGTTTTTCTTTTTAGATTAGAACAAGAGACCTAAAATCAATTAGGCACTCTGTTCCAGATCTAATTTGATCAATTCCATCATCCAAAACTTCTCAACATATCTATTCTACAAACCCCCAAAGAAATTTCAAGATCCAACGGTTCAAACAACTGTATTTGCAAGAAAGGTGGATTATAAGCTATATCTTCATCAACAAGGTATTTTTTAAATTGGGCATATAATTGAGGTTTCCTCTCTAATCAAGTAAGTGGAATCCTTTTCATAGATGTTTAGTATTGTTTTATGTAAATTTTATTTTACTGTAATTAATTTTGGTAATAAAAAGGTAAAAATAAAGTAAACAACAGAACCCTTAATTATGAATGATAGAGTACTCAGATGAAAAATCTGACCATATCAATCAATCCAGAATGGTCCAAAACCCCTGGGGTAGAAGTTTCAGAAAGATTTGAGTAGTTTTGGTCAGTCAATTCAGAAGGGATTGATTGGACGGTCCAAACAGACTGTCCGATTTCCAGATCGGACGGACGATGTCCCGCGCGCTTCCATGGACGCCCCGTGCGGGCGCTTTGACATTTCAGCATAGCAGAAGCGCCCGACTAGGTCCACCTGGTTTGGTTTTCCGCTCGAATGATCTGGGCTGTCCGTTCTTGGGCCCAGATCAAATACAGGCCATAGGAAGACTGTAAACTTCCCAATTCAATTCCGGAGTCATCTGAACTCCAAATTGAGATCGGAAAGAAGCTATGGAAAGCGTGAAAACTCTATTTTCTTATGGAATAATAAAAAAGACATGTTATTTAGTAAAAAAATTTTGTATTAAAGAAATAAGATTCCAATTACATAGATTTTCAAGATCTGAGATGATCAGATCTTAGAAACATGTTTTAATAATGATCTAATACTTAAATAAAGTTATAACTATGTTTAAATTGGATAGATATGAGATATATTAAGGGATCTACCCTTTATGGTAGGAAAACCCTAAAAATACAAAGGGACCCACTTGATCAATGAGATCAAGGGTGATCAGATCCTTGGGATGGAAAGAATAAATGTTTATATGATGAAATCCAAGGAAATCATGGATGGATTATGATAAAAATAGATCAATGTGATCGTTTGACCTTAATAGAGAAAATTCCCTAAATCTAGCTAAAATCCTTAATCAAAGGAAAAGATCTAAGATCAAATGGTTGGATCATAAGTAAAGGTTTCTAAAAATGTAAATGTAATTAGTTTCATTTTATATTATTATGTTATAAAGCATGCTAGTATAACATTTAGAGTTGAGTATGATATGTGTTTCATTCTTATCATAAGGTGTTAGATTTAATTTAAGTACCTTGCCTCATTTTCATTGAATGTTAAATTAGGTAGTTTTATGCTTTAAATTTATAATTCATTTATGGTTGAATGTTAGTAGTAGATTTACTTGTTATGAGATAAAGAGCATAAAACATCAAAAATGTACTCTAATGAGAAAGTAGAGTTTCATTACACAAATAAGAATGGAATACTTTGGACTTAATTAGTAAGGGCTATAGTTAGTAGGACAATATAAGGATTATCAAATCCTTGGCCCAAATTAGGAAAAGAATAATAAACCCCATGAATGACATTATAAATATTCATGGACTTAATTAAAATCCATTAGAAAGAGTACTTAGGGTAAACATGCTTATAGGAACCTTATGAAAGGTTGAGCTATGGTCATTCTAGTGAATGATGAACATAGTAGTTAAGGGGGTTATCTAATAGAGCCTCGCTCTTCCCCTACCTTCTGTTGACGTTTGTGAGGTCTAAACGCCTCCTTACTTGAGGATTGATGTAACCACTTTGTGTTCACCCATTCAACTAGTAAGCCTTAGCCAATTGGAAATAAGAGGAGCAGTTTAGATTTAGGCTTGAATAAGCTACCTTCAACCAGCACATTAACTGGTTGAATAATAATAATAAGAGCATAAAAGGTTAGTAAATTACCTAACCCTAATAAAAATAGTAAGTAAGATAAGGATGATCAAACAAGATTCATTAGATCTTGGATGATCAAGAACAATAAGAATAAGAACACTATATTGTACTTAGTATGTATGTTTAGTATATACTTGTTATAGTTCATTAGAGTAGATAATCCAAACCCTTGATCAAAGGTGATTCAAGGAAGAAAACCAAGATCATCCTCCATAGGGATGATCCAAGAACTGAACTTAGATCAAAGAAGAACTAGATGATAGAAGATCTAGGACCTTGATCTTTATCAACATGTGTAGATTGTCAATCAAAGGATCTATGAAAGATCAAGGTCAAGGAGATGAACATACAAAGACTTAGAAAAATACTTAGATATGAATGATCTAAAGGTCATTCTAAACATCAGATCTAGTGATCAATAGGATTATTCATAATTTATATATTGATGATATGTATGGATGTACATATTACATACATCGGTCAGGATCATGGAAGATTGGGGAAAAGAGATCAATCCTTAAAGGTAGGAGGATTTGATGAATGCATTTACATGAGATATTCATGATTGTACTCATGATCTTATGTTGACAAGAGTAATTATAATACTTGTAGTAAATCTCTTGAAAACCTTATGATCCAACCAAACACCTATAAGATGGTTAAGGACTAAACTATAAGTGAATAGGGAACTAGAAAATATTTTAGCACTAAGTAAACAGACATATGGTCTGATATATATGAAATCTATTTTACATACAAGCTTGGAGGCTTGTGAGTTTGTTTTAATAGGCATGAGCCTAGGGGATGCTATTGCTAGAGGAGTTATGAGGGTTTGGCCACCCGCTCCTTGAAATTTGATGATACCTTGCCCAATGAGAGGCTAAAAGTCGGGTGGTGGCAATTATGGGAAGGCCACCACTGTGAAAGTCTTGCCCCCCCATACGGGCAGTGACATAATATTTTCCACCGTGGTATCAGTGGTGAACAGGGCAGTTATCCGAGCGTGCTAGTACGGATCAGACTGCAGCATAGCAACCTTTCTGATTATTTTGCACTATGATGCATATGGGAATAGGCACAGTGAAATTCCTTATGTTATAGCATAATGAAATGCTAGGTAATTGTATATTACCAATTTTTCCCAAGAAGGGAAATTCCCAGTATGAGATTAGCTGTAATACTAAATTCTCAAAATGAAGAGAATTGATCAGCTTAGTTTGGGAATGATATTTGACTATTTTCACGAATTTAACTGGTTTACCCATGAAGGGTATGTATGTATATAGATATACATAACTTACAAAGTAAAGAGTATGTTTGAGGATAATGAGATTATGAAGTATTGGAATTACATTGTCAATTATTATGTTTCTTGAATCCCCTACCAAGCATTGCTTGCTGAGATATTGTACTTGTTGCAATATCTCAGATCCAGGGAAGGAGAGTTAGGAGTTGAAGACTTGAAGAGAATAATCTTCAAGGTATACCCTTGAAGACATGTACTTTTATTTGTTGAGAGTTTTATTGTATGGTGAGCTTGAGTTTTGGATTATGTAATTTGGACAAGTATATGCCTTCAATGGAATTTTATTTTGTACACAAATTGTACTTATGTTATGTATGAAGTGGTGATTTGGGTTTTCAAAACAAGTTCTAAAGAAAAGAATTTCCGCTGCTTTGTTTTGCGAAAAAATTTTACACTCTTAAGGGCCCTGCCTTTCAAAATACTTTACAAATCATGTTTTCAAAAACCCGAGTCATCACAAGTAGCTTCATACTTTCTCTGATTTGAGTCTCTTCTAATGATTCGTCAAACTCATATGGCTCATAATGTTGTTGTATTAGGGTATTGGGAAAGTTTTGAATTGGATTAAACCATGATTGTTCTCCCTGATATGTCTAATATTCTTAGTAGGGCTGATCAGGTTGGGGCTATGATGGTTCTTTCTAATATGTTTGATATTCCTGAGACCATGGTTGTTCATGATGCCAAGCCCATCCATTATAATCTTGGTAGTTTTTTTTTAGGATAATAGTGATTGTTAGGCTTAATGAATGCACTAGGTGCATCCACTTGCTTCAGATAATATCCATAGATGGAGCTTGATGGCCATGATCAACTATAATAATTCTCATATTGAGGTTGTTTATATGACTTAGTATAGGAATTATCATACTAATGTTGTTCATATGCCTCAGTATTTCACTTAGAAGCAAAAAACCTACTCAAGTGATTATCTATTTTCTCCATCATAGTGTCTAATCTATCATATCTATTGGACTGATCAAGAGTATACCTTGCTGCTGTTTCATAACTATTCTCATAAGGTATTGGCTTGGGAGTTAAATAGTATGAAAGTGGTTTCCTATCCCCTTCTTGGTAGGTCATTGCACTCAGCTTTATCTTCAACAAAAAAAATCATTGTATACAATGAATGAGTACATTTTTTTATGTGAATTTAATGAAAACCCTAACTAAATGATGCATCCTAGCTAAATGTGACTCCTAACTCTAAATGACAAATAATCAATCCCTAATAGTCCACTAATGAGCTAAAATATTGATCTTTGATAATGTGTAGGGTGGTAGCCTTTAGACATAGATCTAGATAGCTCCTCCTTTTGTCTAAGTTTGAACATTACATATCAATTAGGTTTTTCTCTAAAGTGGTTAATACAGTTCTCATGGAATGAGGCATTTAGACCCCAATAACCATAAATGAAAGGAGTGGGAAAATCACTTGGATGTTGGATATACACTATAATCACAATTCTCAAAAGCCACTAGAGTGACAATTGATCTCCTCTTAAAAGGGTCTTACAAGCTCGATACCCTAAATCTCTTACTACTTGATTTTAAATTAAGATTCAAGGGCACGTATTGTGACATACAAGGAATTGATTTGATTACCTATGTGGGCCAAGGATTTGGTAATGACATCCAATCCTTCTCTTATGAGGGTTCTTGTGAGGCCCTTACTATCAATGTGTTCCATCCACCATAAATTAGTAAACGTGCGATGCAATTACAAGGAAAGGGAAATTAATTCTTACCTATATGCTATTAAACAAAGTAAACTCTGTTAAATAGGTACAATCTAATGCAACAACCCTAAATAACATGCAACAAGTTTAATGAATGACCTTAATCTATATGTAATATACTATTAAACAATATGCAAATTACACCAAATGCAACTACACTAAGAAAATTAAAGAAAGTGAAAGAAGCTTACAATGGGGTTTTTGATGGAGATAATGTGTGGGCCACCATACCCCACACTTACCTTGTATTAATACAACTCATTTAAAATTGAGTAAATAAATTGCAAGTCACAATGGTGCTTCACTTCAAGGTCATTGAAAAACGAAAAACTCTAACATAGGAAAGTAATGAAATTTGATGAAGCTTTGACCCATAGGATCGCTGCTGCTCCTTTGTAGAATTTTCCTTACACAAAACAAGTAAGATATGTCAATTCATAAGGAATTAGCATAATCTGTAAGAATGATGCAAAAATCCTAATCTAATGCAAACTAAAATTATGACTAATGATAAACAATCTCAATAAAGATTCAACTATAAATCCATTGTGATTCCTTATGAATGGCACCAAAAACATGGTGTAGCTTTAAAATTACTTGCAAGTGCATTAATCAAGCTAGTATTTCACACAAGAGACATCAATCCCATGAGGAATCTCATAAATTTGTATGTTAGATGGATCCTATTTAAAGGGATTAACTTCATCCAAATAGAGAGATTGAATGGTTTTGAATTTAAACTAGGAAAGTAAATGAAAAAGAAAAGGCATATGCATGAAACTAGAAACTACAATTAAAAGGAACTTTCTAAAATTAAAGCCATTATATTGAATTAGAAGCTAACATGCATTTCCAATGACCATAGATGGAACAACCAAATAGAAGGGTGGTGGATTCCTTTTTGTCCCCAGTACTCTCCATGGGTGGGGGGTCATCTCATTCTTTCCTTTCTGCTATCTACATTGAGGACCTTTTGGGCCACCTATCATTTTAGAGAGGAGTAATGCTTCCTAGCACAGGACACATAATAATACCAGTTATATAGAAATAGCATTCACATAAATCTTCTAACATAGAGTAAAATCAAACATTGAAGAGATTAATTAACAATAGTTAAAAGGTGTAACAAGCTAATGGAAAATAGAATGAATAAAACTAGGAAACTTACACTAAGGAAAGTTACTAAAAATGAGACTTTCCTAAATTAGAATTAGAAACTTTCTAAAATAGAACTTTTGAAATCCGTTTAGAATATCTTAAAAGTAAACTAACATGCAAACAACTAACTAAATATCATTAAACTAAGATTAAACAACAAACAAAGAAAAATCTAAAGAGGAATCACCCAAGTTCCATGTGAATGATCCATGGGGTCAATGATGACCTAATTTAATGAACCAAAAGCAAACTACCATGCAATCTATTTAATGTAATGCCCTGAGCAATTTATGCTATTTAACAAAAATGAATTGGACATTCTATAGGAAATGAACTGTGTTAAATATTTTAATTTATTTAAAATAGTAAACGAAGGTATTTGTAAGAAAATTGGTACCATTAGATTCTACTCAGAAAATGGAATCCAACGCCGAAAACGGAGTTCGTATGAAGAAGTTAAGGTTGTTTAAAGATTAGGGGCATTTTTGTAATTTAAATTAAAAATGAAAAAGAAAAAAAACATAGGGGGCCATTTTGATAACGGCACCCCGTCTTCTTCTTCCTCTAGATTTCTCCAGAAGCCCTAGTTTCCAGAGGTTTCCACCACTGCCAATGGTGGCATCGCTATTGGCAGCACCGCCATAGTAAGGCTATAAAAAGCCCCTATTCCCTTCTCTTCAAAACATGATTTTTTTTGCCATTTGGGGCTGGGGTTTCTGGCAAAAAAATTGGAAACCCGTCTCTAGCTTCCCTACAATTTTCGGCAACAGCAAGGTCCTTCAGGCCGGCAATTTCCCTTCTTTCGCTTCCTCATTTCTTCCCTAGAATCACCCAAAAACTGGGTTTTTCCCTTTGTCGAGTTTCTCGGTGACATGGAGTTTCAAAATCGGAAAGGGGGTCTACCATCACTGATAGGCACTCCCTAGGCTACCCAGGTAAGCCTGTCTTTCCCTCTCTCCATTTTTTCTTTCCCCCAGGCCAGATCCATGCCAGATCTAGTGTTTCCCAGCCAAATTTCCTAGCCGGAGAACGTCCCAATCGGTTCCATCTGGCTATGTGTGAAGAAGGCATCCCAGGGGCGCCATGCTTCACGTGCGCCTGGGATAGGGTCCCTGGGACGGGTTCCAGGGGTGTGATAGTGCACACACGGTCCCTAGTGCAGCCTCCGAGTGCGCATGCGATGTGGGGCACGGGTCCTGGCTCGACCGGGATGCACAGGGTGCCCTGGGAACTGAGACACGCCATGCTACGCCAAAGACGGGTCTGCGTGATGCCATCTAGTACGCGCATCATAGCGCATCGCTTGGGCATGCATGTACGTGTGCAAACGCGGTCCCTGGCACAGCCTTTGGGTGCGCACAAAGGGTAGGCATGGGTCTTGGTTCGACCAGGGCGCACACACGTCTTTGAAACCATGATGCGCGGACCTAATGAGACTATAAAATTAGGATCATAGGACAATATATAGAGTCTAACCATTGAATAGTAGATCCATATCATAGGATCTATCCTGACATTGAATTAGGCAAGGACCCATGGACCCTAAAAGGCAGATCTAGCGATCTAATTTCTAAAAAGATCAAAATTGATAAGGACTCCTTGTTATCCATTCACATCCAAGATTTTATAAATGAGACCAGGGTCGGGTTGAGTAATGAAGGATGCGACTCTAGGAAACTTCGAGGTAGGTGCTCTATCACTACTAGACTTTTAAAAAGAAACCATGAGTGCTTTGAGAATGCATGTTTTAAGTTTAAGTTACATGACTTGTTTAGCATGACTTAATTTCATAAATGAATTCAGCATGCATATGACAAATACATTATGGATAGATATGTTTTGCAAACGATTGCATATATTGCATGATAAGTGTAGCCTTGGCCGATGAGGGCGGGCTGATGAGGGCAGGCCGATGAGGGTGGGCTAATGAGGGTGGGCTGATGAGGGCAGGCCAGAGAGAGCTGACAGGCTTCTAGGCAGGGTTTCGACTTTGACTGTGATACTAGCATGAGGAGATTTTATGCACTGCATGCATGTTTTGCAACCGATTGCATAAATTGCATGATTTACGATGAATAAGTGTCATATGCCCTGTGGAGGCTATAACCCTGTGTCCCTATGTACCCGGGGACCACAAGGCGAGGAGGTCATGGGCATAGTGGGCCCTATGTTTTGAGGATTTACTTGCATTGCTTATGGCATGACATGAGGTTGGTCGACCATACCATATATCCATGAGTTGGATTCAGTTGAGCATATTATGCATATCATTATGTTTATGATATATATGATACTTTCGACTTGGATTATGCAATTCTTTAAATCGTCAGTATTCCAATTCGACAATAGTTTTTAATATCGATATTGAACATGAGTGTTCAAACATGCACATGTTTTAAAGAGCATATGATTTTAAACATAGCATACATTGTAAAACTAGTAGTGATGGACTCCTACTGAGTATAGTATATACTCACCCAATCCTTAACATTTTTCAAACACAAGTAAGCACTTAAGGACAGGATACGCTCATGACAGAAGACACCCAAATATATCATTTTTCAGGACAACTCCACTCATGAGTAGAAGATGCCTCAGGAGCAAGTAAATCAAAAAGAGATAATTATACATGTAAGTAAACACTCTACCCTTTGGACATGTATTTGTATTTATTTACAGTTGGGCTGTGAGTTGTGACTAAATAGACCTGGGAAAAACATTTATGATTTCTGAAGTTTTTCAAAAACTACTTTGGTGGTTGTGAAAGCAAATGACACTCGGGGTTTTCAAAATGAGTTTAGAACTAAAGATTTTCCACTGCATTGCATTGTTTTATAAAAATGGTTTTCAAATAGGGATGCATCCCGCCTTAGGAATTAGATATTGCATCTAAAAATGCATGGGAAAACCTGGGTCATCACATTTAATGACTTAACTAAAAAACATAAAAATCAATTTTTTTTCTAAGGAATCAATAAAATAAGGTGCATGTCCTATTGGAAACTATGCATTAACTTTGAATGGAAAAATTCCAGATTTCAACACTTAAGAAACTCAAATGAAACCAAGCATGAAAACCTATTGAAATAGCACCATTTATGCAAGATAATACTTAAGATTAAAGTACTTTAATATTGAAAATAAGGATAAAAAATAATCATAATTTTTTTATTATTAATTGAATGCCAAAGTACATCAAATATAGTGCTTATTACATAGATTAGGACATGAAAAATAAGTAGACTTCTCACACTTGAAATTTTATTCAAATCAAACTTCAACACACTGAAATTTTCGAAAATAAACTAATATTACATGTAAGTGAAATTCAAGAGAGAATTTAGGAGAAAAATGGTTGGAATGATGGGGCTAGTTAAGGCAAAAAATGCCTGGAACTAGTTCCAAATTCAAGCTAAATTTTTTTTAATTCAATTTGGGAAATCAATGATTCAAGCTTTTCCTATCAATACCAGAGTATAAATAACTTAGATCTTTGATGAATAAGTAAGAAAAAGAAGATGGAAGCAAAGAACTAAGGGAAAACAAGGAAGATTTATGGATGTGAAGATTAAGCAACAAAATAAGAACAAAGAAACTATGAAAGAAAGAATGTAAAGAAAACTACTAATCTATAATTGAAGTGGAAAGCAAGAGAAAATACTTAAGAATTGAAAGGAAGAATAGCCCAAAAGAAAACTAAAGTCCAAGCTCCAAAAGATCCAGGGAGAGGGCAACTTTTCAAGGTTTTGTCACCAAACCTTTACTTGGTAAAACATGGAATCCATGAAAATTTATAGAGTATTGGGTTTCCACTTTCATGAGGGCTTAATTAACAAAAAAGTGGATCTAGATCTTGGGTTTCAATGAGGGAAAGTTAGGTGGAGAGCTAGGTAAGCAACTGAGGTCGTAAGATGACATCATAGCTATTTGCAATGTATTTAGAAAGGGGGAGGCACTCTTCTTAGGAAGGTGGCTGTAGTTCCTTCCCTACTAAATATATGGTATTTTGGTTGCTAGAAAGAGAGGAAAAATAGATAGGAAAATGGTAGGAAAGATTTGGAAAGATCTAGGGTTTTTTATTTGCTTTGGTTTGAAGTATATTTAGGGGTTTCCTAGTTAAGAAAACATTTAAATTGCCACCTAAGCAAGGGGGGGGGGGCACCCTCCCCCTCAAAGCTAAAAATGTGGAAACCATTATTGGGTGCAGGAAAAATAGAAAATGGAAAGTGGAAAGTGGGAATTCTCTCTTGCTTGGTCTACCTATGCATGATCATCTTGCCTTTTACAAATATCACTCAAAAATTTTAATTATCCCTTGAAAATCACATTTTTGTCATGTGATAATTTCTTGAATTAGTCTTCCAATAGTATTGGTTTAATGGCCCATTCTTTGATGTCTTGAGTGGCTAAGTCCTTTGGTTTCAAAGCTTGAATGGCTTGCCTTCCTTGAGTTTCCTAGTTAAACTAGGAAACCTCATGAATGGCTCCAATTCTCATACAAAAGTGATCAAAATGTACTACTTTTTACTTGGACCATCTTAATTACCTTTGATGCTTCCCATTGCCTTTTTGCTTACCCTAAGATGGTCTTGAACCTTGATTTAGCTTTGCAATTTTGAAAATGGCACTAATTCTCACCTTTGATATTGATCTTTAATCCTCATCTTACTTGATCTTGGCCGTTGGATCACTTTCCCAACACCTGCATAAGATGGAAAACCCTAATTAAATTCTTGAAAATTACAAAAAATCACATACTTACTTTGCAGTTGCCTTTATACTTGCAAAATATCAAACTTTTGAATCATTAGGTAAAAAATGCATGTGTTACAAATTTCCACAAAAACCTAGAAATAACACTATAATTTATAACACATAGACTACTAATTGGGTACTATTTATGCAAATTTAACACTTATCACCAGTCATGCTTATGGTGCCTCCAAGATATTTTTAGAAGGATGTTTATCATCCAAGGTTAGATCACCAAGATCACCATTGATCTTCTTCAATGTACCACTAACCTCGAAAACTTTAGACAATCACATGCCACTTTCAAAATGTGGGTCCAAGGCTTTGCTTCATTTAGTGCTTCAAATCTTCAAAACTACATAAATTGCTCCATTTAATGCTAATCTTGCAACTACAAAAGTAAACCATAATTAGTGATAAATTCAATGATTCAAAGACTTGCAAATACAATTTCTAGGAATATTAATTGTAATAATTATGTGTGTATAAAAGTATGTGTTTCAAGGAACTTATATTATGGTATAGACATTATCCTAACATGTCAAGAGCATTGAATTCTACATTTCCAACTCTCTATGAAGCTGTGCATCTACCTTTGAAGAAATTGATGTTGAACTATGACTACTAAATCATGATAGCATGGGTTTTAGAAATTGATTTTGGAATAAAATGATTAAAATAACATTTCCTCAATGATTTTTTTTCTTTTACATTTAGAAAAAACATGATGGGGAATCTTAGTGCAATGGTTGAGTTTTTCTCATGTGGCTAGAGGTCACAGGTGCGAGGTCTAAAAATGCAAGAAAAGGCTACATACTATAGACCCTTTTTGACACGTCCCTTCCCCAGATCCTACATACATGGAAGCTACATGCACGAGGATGCCCTTTTTATTTAAACATGTATTACAATATATATTAAAAAAGCACACTTCAA
The DNA here is from genome assembly GCA_035236585.1 of Warburgia ugandensis. Taxonomy (NCBI): domain Eukaryota; kingdom Viridiplantae; phylum Streptophyta; class Magnoliopsida; order Canellales; family Canellaceae; genus Warburgia; species Warburgia ugandensis. The sequence continues at coordinate 52,796,535 of CP141133.1, read as the reverse complement.
CCCAATGTCTATCTTTCAAAACACCTTGCATAGACAACATATCAAGTAACATCATAATCATTCCCAGAATTACATTTCATAGCCCAAACAATAAGAACTTAACACTAATAGAGTGACAAAGTTTCCTATCTTATTACATCAATGTCTCTCAGGTTCAATATATCTATTAAATAACTTAAATTAAATCACACCCTTAACTTCAATTACATACTTTTCTTGAAATTCCTGCTAAGTTCTCTCTACCTAGGTTTGTTCACTTTCATGAGGATTCACTTGAAATTGTTGGTGGGGGTGAGTATGACACCTTAGTAGGAAAACTCCTAGGTTAGGTTGCAATTTCAAAAACACACATGTAATGATTTGAAATTAAAGCTTCCATTGAAATGTAACATAGGTTCTCAAACTTGAAATCCATATAAGAGGTAACACATACATAAATAAAAAGGAAATCTATGTAGCTAGTAAAATAATCCAATTTAAATAGTGACATTATATTGGTACATTCACTGGTGGGGCCCTAGAGGCTACATTACTGAGCCACATAGGCTATATCAAAGAGCCATAAAGACTTCATTACTAAACCACATAGGTTATACCAATGAGCCACAAAGGCAAAGCCACACAAACTACATCGATGTGCCACAAAGGCCAAGCCAGACATGCTGTATCAGTGACCAACAAAGGCTAATCCACATATACCAATTCCACTAGTATGTGAATTTTATGACTTAAATTAATTCATAAGCCACACAAGAAAACCTTCATTACATAATTATAATGCTTGGAATAGCATTCCTTGACAACAACTCACATGAGATGATTAGAAATTTCAAAAAAGGAAACTGTAAGCCCAATAGGTTGTAGTCCATAAAGGGCAGCCTTGGTGGACAAAGCTCCCACCTATGTAAGGTCTGGGGCAAGGGTGGGCCACAAGGGCCTATAGTAAGAAGCCTTACCTTGTATTTTTGCAAGAGGCTGTTTCCATGCATTGAACCTCAAGGTCACATGGCGACAACTTTTACCACTGTGCCAGGGTTCACCTTCAAGGTTGTAGTCCATACATCCTTAAAATATATCGTATAGTATTTTCAAACTTAAACACATTGAAAAACCATTAGAGTTCAATGACTAAACATGTTCTTTGACAATCCAAAATTCATTGCTAAACATGATATTTAACATAAAAAATTCAGACGTAGCATCCATTGTAAATAGTCAATTTCAGTAGCTAGCCAAGTTCTATGACACTCTAAATTTTCAAACTTTTAAAGGTATGGAATGTTAGTCCAAAGTCCACACACTAAACTCCAAAACCAAGTGTCTAAGCTGTTGATGTTTTTCTCAAGTGCACGGGCTATTGTAGTATAGCTATGCAAATACAGGTCGAACCCATAGGGACTCGCTTTAGAATTTTGGAGTTTTTAATAAAATTTAATTATTTAAAATTCAATCAATTGATAAAATTGCACAAAAAAAAATCTCAGACTTCAGATATAATTTATCAATGAGAATTACAGAAGTTCAACACAAGAATAACGAAAATTAACTAAAGAAACAAGAAAATTCCACTTCCCTAGACTGGTTATTGTCAATTTCTTCAGGTCCGAGTGCATAAAACTTTGATCAAACTCCATCACAATCTTTTTGATACTCCTGATTGATGATCCACAGGAAGGATTAGGCAAATTTCATAAATTCTAAGAGATCTAGCCTAAATAAGAATTTTGGACGTTGGACAGTTTATATCACTTTTCGGGGTTTAGATTAAAGTTCAGAGACATTAATCATGACAATGGATTTCCTCACCATGAATATGTAAAATTAAGTTGAAATCAGAAGATAAACAGATGAGGAATTGAAGATTTTGATTGGTTAAGGCTAGCCCGTTGATTGAGTTAGACCTTAATTGATCTGTCTTGATTAATTTGTTCCTGGATAAGTAGAATAAAGATAAACTAGAACCGGAATAGTCAGGGACACATATGTAAATAGATTAGGGACCTAGATGGAATTAAACTGAGGATACAGATGGAATTAAACTGGGGACTCACATGGAATTTCTTAGATCTGCCAAGGGTAGAAACATAAGTTTTTTGGGTTTCTAGTTTTAAACGAAAAACCAGGAAAACATGGATGAGAAAATCATAGAGGGAGGGAGAAGAAGAGAGGAGAAAGGAGGGAGGAAGGAGAAGAAGAAGGAAAGGGAAGTGGGGACGTGGGATTGGAAACCCGACTTGGGTTTCCTTCCCTGGGACGTCCGGAAGCGATAAGAAGGGGATAAGCTTGTTGGGGGAGGATGAAGAGGACGAAGATGAAGGTAGTGGGGAAAACCCAATCTGGGTTTTTCTTGCTTAGGTTGGTCAGACTGGTCTATCTAGCCAGACCAGTGGTGGAGATGAGTCAAATCGAACGAAAAAACAGTGCCTTTTTTCGGGCGTCATCTTGTTCTCTGGTAGTGAAGAGGTGCTTGGGTACTGGAAGCAACCAATCTGGGCGGTGATCTGGATTCGTGCATATGCTGGATTGGTGGAAGAGGAAGTGCGATGGAAGCAGGGTTTGAGGAGGAAGGGAACTGCCACTATTTGTCAATCCGGTAGGAGAAAGAAAAAATTAGAAAGGGAGAGCAGAGAGATAATGTGGGAAAGAGAGTAGATAAGGAGAGGGAGAAAAGACTAGGCCTGCTTGGTGTGTCACGCACCAATGATCGACTAGTGGGGAAACGCAATTGAGAGATGGGAGAGTAAGAGAAAGAGAGAGCTACGGGTTGAAGAATAGTGGAGAATGGAGAGGGGTATATGAAGAAAGAGAGAGACATGAGAGAGTGAGAGAAAAAAGAATCATGGGAGAGAAAGATGTGAGAGAGAAAAGAGATAGTAGAGAGAAAGAGAGAGATGGAGAGATAAATGGAAAGAAAAGATAAGAGAGGGGGAAAAGAGAGATAGAGTGGGATCCACTAGAAGTCTAGACTTGCTAGAACTCTGCAAGTCTTCAACTTTGTCCGTTCCTAGGACTCTTCAAAGTCTTCTTTTTCTATGAAACTTCATCATCCTTATCTGATATCCTTGATTCGATCTGGAGTGTCCATGCCTTAGTCGATTAATCTGCAATGCACAGGACCCAATTAGGATCATCTGAACCGTTTAGTATTCCTCTGATTAGCTGTAATGATCATTTGACCACTAAATCTTTTAATTCAATGGTTGAAGGCCAATTAAAGCTAAAATGAAATATTTTATGTAAAATCTTGAAATTAATGGCCTAGATGTTCTAATTGAACACTAAATTAGGGGTATTTTAGCCAAAAATGAACACTTAACATAAGCCTATTGTTAAGCATAATGGAATTCAATCCAAGGATAGTAGAAAAATACATTCTTAGTAGTAAACTATGGATTGTTTCCATTTGATTTTGAAACCAAACGATGATGAAACTCAAGGATACCTTCAACAACAATTCACACACATAAATCAATATGTTTATTGAACTATTTTCTTTGTTTTTCAAAGGCTAGGTGATAGGGAAATGCAGATAAACTTTCAACAATGATTCAAGTTCATAAAATAGTGAGCATGGATTAGTTTTCACCATTTTTTGAAGACTGAATGATAAGAAATGAAATGAAGCCTTCAATAGTGATTCATGCACATAAAATAGTAAGTGATGGACTAGTTTCCAATAGATTTTGAGAATCATAAGATAAAGATATATAGGCATGTTTTTTGTAGGTTTTCACATGCAACTATTATAAAATATGGACTAGTTTTCTATGAATTTCAATGTCCAAAAGATAAAGTTTCATAAACATGTTCTCTACACTTTTTCAAATGAACTATAATGAGATGTGGACTAATTTTCAACAGATTTTGATGACCAAATGGTAAAGTTATGTGGGCATGTTTTATGTAGGTTTTCACATGAGCTATAGATATGGATTCGTTTTTTTTATAGAATTTGGTGACAAAAAGGTAGGATTATGCATGCATATTTTTTGCTAGTTCTCACTTAACAATAGTAAGATATGGATTGATTATTTATGAATTTTGATGTCCAAAAGATACAGTTTTAAAGGCATGTTTTCTATAGGTTTTAGGAGATTTCATTGATAATATAAACATGAAATAGTAGACAATTTGTGATGGTTTTCCAATAGAGCTTCAAAGGTGCTTCTAGTACTAAACACATCTTAATAGGTATACTCACAAAAGTGAAGCTCTCAGATAAGGGATTGAATGTATTTCTCTCAATATGTGACCATATCCAACAAGCTAATGGTTCACATATATTTTTAAGTGCTAAAGAGACAAAGGAAAGTGATTCCTAAGAGTGGATGCCATCAACAACAATAGTAGGGGTATTTCATGATAATTATTGAATTTTGTATAAAAAACTCCCAACTAGTATCCATGTGTGATGTCTTATAGCGTTAAATTAGGATTTTTAGACCAAAATTCATAACACATGCATTTTTTACCTAATGAAGAAAAAGGTTTGTTATTTTGTAGGTCTGAAGATTAATCTATGGTAAGTATGTGATTAATCAAGTTTTTCTAGGATTTAATTAGGATTTTTCACTTTTTGTATGAAGCAAGATGTTGATCCAATGGTTGATATTGATCGAGATGAAATAGAAGAACAAGATCAAAAGATAGAGTCAAAGTGTCAAAATCATCAGTCCAACATGAGATCAAGGGCAAGATCAACCAGTAATGGATGTGATTAAAGGAGCTGAAGATGGACAAGGTGGGCCCATGAAGTAAGCCATGCATTCCAACCATGCTTGCAATGGAAGCCACTTAAGCCACCTTAGCTATATAAGCCATGAAAGAAGGTGGAAAGCCAAGGAATTCAAGCCACACCATACAAGCCACTCAAGCCAAGGATTGAAGTGAATAAAACAAGCCAAGAAGCTGCCTAAGCCGGCCATGAACTTAGCTAATGAAGCCTTCAAAGTTAGCCATCTAAGCCATCAAGCTAGGCTAAATGGAAGGCTAGGATTGGAGGAGATTAAAGAGAGTTATCCATGATTTATTTTGTAGGTAATGAAGGGAAAATATATTAAAATAAAAGGGCATATGGAACAACGGGATAAGAGCCACCAATTGTTAGAGTTTTTCTCACTTTTTCCTTAATTTCCACCTCACCCTTAAGAGTCACTACGATTTTCAAAAATTCCCACTCCTTCCATCTCTTAAAAAACTTCCTAACCAACCAAATTTCTCCACCTACCATGTACCATATATTTCCTAACCCATTTCCACCTACTTTCCTAAAACATGGGAGTTCATCAACTTTTGGAAGGGGGGAGAAGCAACTTCCTCAAAGTAGGCAACTCCCACCTAACTCCCACCTACTCTCCCTTCCTTAAGTCAAACTTCTTCCACCCACTTTCCTAATTGAAGTTCACCTTTTTTCACTCATCCTAGCCATTCAAATTAACCCTTTTTAATCCCCCTAGTAGGTTACCATAGGCAAAATAGGAAGAACAATTATAAACCCATCCCAAAATCCAAGCAAATGGGAACTTTTGTCTCCATTGCACAAGGACCCCTCCTCCATTAGGGAGGAGACTTCCACTTCATTCTAGCATTTGTACTCCTTCTTACTTGATGTTTTGTGATGCTTCCAGGTGCTGCTACAAACTTCAAAGGTCCATGCTTTTTCCTCAAGTGTTCAACCTATGATTTGGGGGGTTTTGAGTCATCTTTGAAGGTTGGTTAGCCTTTGCTGGTTTTTTATTTTATTTTCATGCTATCTCTTGCTTCGTTTTCCTTGATTTTAAACTAAGATTTAAGTTTGGTTTTCCCTTAGAGTGACATCAAAGTGAAGTGATCTTGAATATAGTTTTGTTCCTTAGCCTTCATTGCATCTTATTTCTCTTTTAGCCTTCTTGAATTTCCAGATTTGGTTGCTTAAGTTCCATTGATTGTTGCCTTAGTTTTGCATAAGATTTTCCCTTGATTTCAAGCATACTTGTTCATGAGTGAATGTTGGAACAATTAATGAAGAGTTTGGATTGTAATTGATGAGTGATTTAGATTAAGTGAACATCATTGTAGTAGCATTTAATTTTCAGATTTATATTACATGTATGGAAGGTTATGTTGATGACTTTTTTTATGTGATTCAATGAAATTAGTGTAATTTTCAATTCATTTTTGTGTCCAGCAGTAAGTTAACTTTGTTCTTGAGTGTTTGAATGCATTATAAGTGATTAATTCCATGTTTTACATACTATAGTAATTGAATGTTTCAATCACATTACTTTTGAAATTTCTTTGCACGGAAGGTGTATGTCAATTTCCAGCACTATACAATCTTGTTTACTTGACTTTTCAAGAGCCCAATTAGATTTTTAGGTAGCTTAATTAATGTTAGAAGTAGAATTTCATGCTTAGGGTTTGAATGGAGTTGATTAAATCCAATCCTATCCAATGAATCATACATACCATTCTATGGTTCCATGAATGTTAATTGGGTAGTTTTCTTTTCGTTGTTGTTAGTAATTGCTTTCATTTATCTTTTCTAGTTTGATTGTAGCTAGATTCCATTATTTTTCATATTAGTTAGTGGGAAAGTAATCAAAATTTTCATACTTGTTAAAATAGTTGATTTGGTTGCTTACTTTTCTTAGTTTTGCATAATTAGGAAAGTAGTTTGTTAAGAAAGTTCCTATTAGATTAGTTGTTAATTTCATGTTAGGAAAGTATCCAAATTGAATTTTAGGAAAGTCATAAAATCAGAAGTTTTTAATTTGGGAAAATTTTAATTTTAGAAAGTGCATATTTTAGGAAAGTTTTTCATTTAGCATGTTTCTTGTTTTTATTTAGTTTCCATTTCTTGTTTTTAATTGCTTTCTAATTCCATGATTTAATTACAATTCTTAATTTAGTTAAAAAAAAATCACTTGAATTTTGGCTAGGTTAGATAATTTAATGTCGGAACCACTAGTATCACAATAGTTCACTCCTCATGGGATTGACCTCACTAGTGTGCTATATTGGAAACGATTCATGCACTTGCGAGTTTATTTAAAACAACAACAAGTTTTTCTCGTTGTTGCGATGGAGTTGTAACAATTTGTGTAGTGTTTCATACTTTAGATTATTTTCCTATAGTCTAAGTTTAGTGTGCATTTGATTAAGATTTTTGCATAATTTTTTCTTTTTTTTGCAATGTTTGATATTTTCCTCATATTGACTATATTACTTTGATTTTTCTGTGAGCAAAATTGGCAAAGGAGCAGTGGCTTGTGGGCTATGGTTTCATCATCTTAGAGTAGGTTTTATTGCTTTCCAAGATTAGGATTGAGTGAAAATTATAGTGAGACCCCTTGTAAATTGTAAATTCTTTATTATTTAATTTTAAATGGTTGTAATAATAAAGGGCAACTGTGGGGTATGATGGTCCACAATTGATCAGTATCGAAACCCTCACTATGAGTATCTCTCATTTAATTTTTAGGATAATTTTCATTTAGTATAATTTGCATTTAGATGTTAGTATAATTCATATAGATTAGGATCATTTATTGATAATTATTGCATCTATACCTAGGATTGTTGCATTAGAGCACCTATCTAACCTTGTTTGGATAGCATATAGGTTGCATTAGTTTGCTTTTGTATTGCATTGTATATTTTATAGCTTTATGGTGGAATGAAATTAATGATAGTAAGGGCCCCACATGAATCCTTATAAGATGAGGATTGGATTTCATCACAAGTTCCTTAACCCACCTAGGAATCAATCAATCTCCTTGTAGGCCATGATCTCAGCCCTTGAATATTAATTTAAAATCAAGTAGAAAGAGACTTAGGGTATTGAGCTCATAGGACCCTTTTAGAAGGAGATGATCTATTATCACTCCAGTGGCTTCTAAGCACTATGGTTCTAGTAGGTGTCTTAAAATCCAAGTAATTTTCTCATGCCTTCCATTGATGCTAGTTGAGGTCTAAATGCCTCTTAACATGAGGATTGTATTAACCACTTTCAACCAAAACCCAAGTGGTAAGTATTAGTCAAGTCTGGATAAAAGGAGCATCTATTTAGATCTAGGTCTAAGAAGCTACCACCTATGCAATAAGATAAGATAATCAAAACAATTCTTGATTAGTGAATAATAAGATTTGATTGTGCATCATTTAGCTTAGGACTAAAATTTAGGTTGCATCAGATAGTTAAGATTTTCCATTAAAAAAGAAAAGTACTCATTCATTGTATATAACAATTAGTTTGGTAGTATATAAAGTTGAGTACAATGGGCTAACAAGAAGGGGATAAAAAACCATTGTGCTATTATTTTACTCCTAAGTCATTACCTCATGAGGATAGGTATGAGACTGAGGCAAGATATAATCTCAACCTGTCCAATGAAATTAATAATCAATTGGATAAGATAATTGGTAAGGGAGATATACTAATAGCTGGGATGGACAGAATGGATAGTCAAATGGATAGCTTCCTTGATCACAATACTAAGGCATATCCACAACCCTAGTATGATAATTCCTATATAGAGTCATATCACCACTCTCAATACAAAAATGACTATACCTATTCTAACCCAAAATATCCCTCTTCTTCATGGCCATCAAGCTCCACATAAAATGAATACTATCAGGAGGCAATGGATTCACATAATGCATTTACACACCCAGTACTCTCATGCCACAATAGTATGAGCCTTATGACTCATTGCCTCCAGCACTGAGGGAACATGTATTAGAAGAGACCTTTAAGTTACACATGGAATCGACTAAACAATGTCACGAAGTGGAGGGTCCATACCATGCTACATTTATGAAAAGGGTTAAGGAATTTCAACCACTTGAGAATAATGAAGGGCCATTTATTACTAATAATAGGATAGGCTTGTCTTATAATCCTTTTCAGCTATAAATTTTTCGAACATTCCTACCCATTGATAATGATGAGAGGATGGAAATTTCTTATGAATATTTTGAGCCCCCAAGTTTTTCACCCTCCTTGACCATTGCTACCGATACTAGGATGGACATATCTTATGAGCACTACGAGCCACAAAGTCAACAACCATGCTATCCAATCCTTCACCACTCCAGACCCACTAAAGTTGTGTGGTGCGCATTTTTATGAATTTGATGAAGACACATCGATTAATGAAGTAAATGATTTATTATATGCTGCACCATTAATGAACACTTTTCAATGGCATTTTTATGAATATAATTGAATTATTAAAAATTAAAAGTCAAAATTGTAAAAGTGGAACTAGAACTTTGACTTCTAGGAAAATTCATTTTTATAAAAATAAAAATCAAGACTTAAAACTAGGATATTTGTAATGCACTAGAAAAACCAATCAGAATGACTATAAGTACGTCAAATTCTGAGTCTGGATGAAAAATCCTTACTTTTCTCCATTTTTATGAATAAAAGGATAAAATAGTAATTTTACTCAAAATCGAGACCGAAGACATCAAAATTTGGAATGTACTTGGAAAATCAATCGAAACGACACTAAGTACGCTCAATTCCAAGTTCATAGGAATAAAACCCTATTTTTCTCCATTTCTAGGATTAAAAGGACAAATTGGTCATTTCAATACTATGTGGGGCCCACAAGGTGGGCCAATGGTCTAGAAGACCACCATCATGAGTCAAACAACTACTAGTTGCTAGTGGAGAATGAGGTGGTAGTGGGAATCCAATGGCAATTTAATAAAAAAAAAAAAATGAAACATAATTATAACATGTAATCATGGAAAATTCAAAAATCCCTATAAATAGGCAATAAAATTTTCCAAAAATTTTCCTAAAAATGCCCCACAAGGTGCCCTAAACTCCCCTAGAATTTTAGCTCAAAACTCTCCCTCAATCTCTCCCAATTTCTCCCTCTTTCTCTGTGGGCATGTCCCTAGACGCAATTGGGCAAACAACCTTGTGTTTGCATCGGGAGTGTAATAACCCCAATTTTTGTAAAATGATTGAGAAAATCAATAAAGTTTGAGTTTTCAGAAATTTTGGGCTCGAATAATAGGTTACTAGAAATTCTCTTATTATAGAGATTAAAACATTATTTAAAACTTAGAAATTATTATTGTACTCGAAAAATTGATCGAAATGGCACTAAGTAGGTTCAATTCCGAGTTAAAATGAAAAATCCTTAATTTTCTTCATTTCATGAATAAAAGGGTAAAATGGTAATTTTACCCATAACTGAGATCTAAGATATATTATTTAGAATGTACTTGGAAATACAATTTCAACGCCACTAAGTATGCTCAATTATGAGTTTAGGAGAATAAAATGGATTTTTCTCCATAAAAGGGCAAAGTGGTCCTTACACACCTCATGGGGCCCACAAAAGAATCCAATGCCCAAAAAACATGTAATGAGTGGTCCATCCACTACTAGCTACTAGTGGAGAAGGAGGTGGTAGTGGAGGATCCAATGTTAATTTAATATTTAAAAGAATTAAAACATAATTATTATATGTAATCATGAAAAATGGAAAACACCTATAAATACCCCTTCAAAAATCCTCCAAAAATGTTCAGTAAAATTCCAATGAAATCATCTTGCATACTCGGAAAAAACAAAATACCAAAACTCCCAAAAATCTCAATTCTTGCACTTTCTCTCTCCTCTCTCTAATTAGAACAAGAGACCTAAATTCAATTAAGCACTCCATTCCAAGTTGAACCTCACAAATCCCACCATCCACACAATCCTAGACTACCTTATCTACAAAACTCTCAAATCAATTTCAAGATCCAATTGTGCAATCAACGGGAAATCACAAAACAAGGGACTATCAGGCTATCTTATCATCAAAGCGTATTTATTTCAAATTGGGCTTCAAAACTATGTTGCTTCTCTAATCAGGTAGGTGGGACCACTTCTTAGAATTATTTCATGTTGCTTTATGTAATTTTTATTTTTCTATAATTAGTTTTAGGTTAAAATTTATAAAAATAAAGTAATGACCAGAACCCTTCAATTTTGGATGATGGAGGGCTCATATAGGGTAGAAATTTTAAGAATTTTTATTAAGTTTTGAGCCCTTAATTGTAAAGGGATTGATTGGTTGGTCCAAAACGGACTGTCCAATCTCCTAAATCAAAGTAGGATGGCGGGAGGTGCGACGAAACGCTGTACAGAGACGTGTCCTATGGCAACGTCTCCGCGTGCTACGTCTTCTCGACAGAATGACTACACGAGAGCGCTGGTCCCGAGGGGGATTGCGTCATGCTTACGTCTAGGTGATGGGAACACACTGACCTTTCAACCCAGCTTACTCCACCTGATCAATCCGGGCCATCTGTTCCACTGGGCCCAGATCAAATTTGGACCCTAGGAATGACTGTGAACTTCACAATTCAATTGTGGAGTCATCAAAACTCCAAATTGAGATCGGAAAGAAGCTATAAAAGGCTTATAATGTCTCTTTTCTTCAAAAACCATAATATTGATAACAACATTCCAAAAACTTTCTGTTTTCAAGAATTAAGTTTCTAATTTTCATGATCTTCAAGATCTGAGATGAGAAGATCTTGGGGATCTAATTTACTGATGATATAATATTGAAATCAAGTGATACCCAAGATTTATTTGGATAGATCTACGATAAATTGAGGGATCTACCCTTTATGGTAGAAAAACCTTAAAAATACAAAGGGACCCACTTGATCAATGAGATCAAGTATGATCAGATCCTTGGGATGGATTTAATGAATGATATTATGATGGAATCCATTGAAATGATGGATTGAAGATGACCAAAAACAAAGGAATATAATCTTGGACCTTAATGGAGTAAAAGCCCCAAAATTAATTAAAACTCTTGGAAAAGACCTAAAATCTAATGGTTGGATCATAAATGAAAGCTTTAATAATGAGAAATGGGTTAGCTTAAGTTATGCATTGATTTCATTTGATTTATTTCATGAATATTGGATCCATGATAGATTATTTTAGCATAAGTTCATTTCAAATGTCCATAAAATTATTCATGAATAATGAATTATAACTTAGGACCATGTTACCATTTCATGTTAGATTAGAGTATGGTATGAGATGGTACCTTAGGTCCATGATAGTTTAATTTGATTTTATTATATAAAGTATATTAGTTAGAAATCATGCTAGTGTTTAGGAAGCTTCCTTGGCTTGACTTCTTAGCTTCAAACCTTATCTTAAGTTGCTTGTATGATTTGGCTTGAATTCCTTAACTTGCCACCATTTTTCATGGCTTATATGGCTAAGGTGGCTCCAGTGGCTTTGATGCAAGGGTGGTGGAAATGCATGGCTTACTTCATGAGCCCACTTTTGTCATTTTTAGCTCCTTTAATTACATCTATTACTAGTCCATGAGATGATCTTAGCCTTTGGTTTACATTGAAGTGATGATTTAGAAGCTTTGACTGGATCTTTTGATGTTGATCTTCAATTTCATTTAGATCGATCCCAACAATTGAATCACCATCTTACTACCTACAAAAAGTGAAAATTCATACTTAAATATTAGGAAAACATGATTAATTACATACTTACCTTGGAATATCTTTCAGACCTAAAAAATAAAAAACTTTTGGGCTATTAGGTAAAAAATGAACGTGTTATGAATTTTGGTTTAAAAACCTAATTTACCCCTATAACTTGTAATACATGAGTAACTAATTAGGTGGTTTTTATGCAAAATTAAATACATATGAGGGCTCATGAAGTAAGCCATGCATTTCCATCACCTTTGCATGGAAGTCACTTAAGCCACCTTAGGTAAATTCAAGCAATGGACAAGGTGATAAGCTAAGGAGTCAAGCCAACCACCAAGCCAAGCCAAGAAAGCTTCCAAATCCAGCCATGAAGCCTAGCCAATGTATCCTTCAAAATTATCCATAAAGCTAAGCTAAATGAAAGGGTAGAAGTGGAGGAAATTCAAGAGGATTATCAATGAGATATTTTGAAGATAATCAAGGAAAATCTTATTAGGATAAGATGGCATGTAGACCAATAGGGTGAAAGCCTTATACTTTGGTGTTTTTCTCACTTTTCTCCACTTTTTCCTCACTTTCTACCTCAACCTTAAGTGTGCTATGAATTTCAAATTTTATTCTAGAGTTGGATCTTTCTAAAACTCTATCACATCGCTAAAACTCCATCCTAAATACCTAACCATTCTCCACTCTTAGGAAAATATGTAGCCAACCATAATTCTTTACCTCCTTCCCTCCATCTCTTTCCTATCCAATTGCTGTAATAACCCCAATTTTTGTAAATTTATTGAGAAGATCAATTTAGTTTGAATTTAAAAAAAATTTGGGTTGAAATATTAGGTTATTGGAAATGCTCTTTTTATAGAGATTAAAATATGATTTAAAACTTATAAATTATGAATGTACTAAAAAAACTGATCGAAATGACACTAAGTACGTTCAATTTTGAGTTAAAATGAAAAATCCCTAATTTTCTCCATTTTTATGAATAAAAGGGTAAAATGATAATTTTACCCATAATTGAGATCTAAGACTTCAATATTTAGAATGTACTCAGAAATACGATTCCAACGCCACTAAGTATGCTCAATTCTGAGTTCGGGAGAATAAAATAGATTTTTCTCCACAAAAGGGGAATATGGTCCTTTCACACCTCCGTAGGGCCTGCAAATGGATCCAACAACCAGAAAACACGTAATGAGTGGTCAAACCACTACTAGCTGATGGTGGAGAAGGAGTGGTAATGGAGGATCTAATGTTAATTTAATATTCAAAAGAATTAAAACATAATTATTATATGTAATTATGAAAAATTCAAAAACATCTATAAATACACCCCCAAAAATCCTCCAAAAATGTTCATAAAATTTGCCATGAAATTATCTTGGTTTCCTTGCAAAACGAGATTTAGATTCGTTACCAAATTTCCAAAACTCCCAAAAATCTCTTTTACTTTATTTTCTCTCTCCTCTCTCCTCTCTCTAATTGGAACAACAGACCTAAATTCAATTAGGCACTTTGTTCCAAATCAAATCTAATAAATCCCACCATTTAGATTGTCGTAGATACCTTATAAACAAAACCACAAAATAAATTTCAAGATTCAACTTTTCAAACAACGAGAAATCACAAGCAAGTGGTTCTTGGGCGATCTTATCATCAAGTGGATATTCTTTTAAATTGGGCTGCAAAACCTACAATTTTCTCTAATCACGTAGGTGGAAATTCTTTCCACACTTATTTCATGTTAATTTATATAATTTTTATTTTTCTAAAATTAGTTTTAGGTTAAAATAATAAAAATCAAGTAAGGATAAGAACCCTTAAATTCTGGATGATGGATGGATTAGATGAAAAGTTTGAGCCATCCAATCGATTTAGAAGGGTCTAAAACCCCTAGGTTAGAATTTTCATGCAATTTAAGCAAGTTTTGAACCTTTTATTGAAAAGAAATTGATTGGATGGTCCAAAAGGATAGTATGATCTTCTTAAAAAGATCAGACCTTGGGACGCCACAGCGGGACACTGCATGGAAACGAGCCTTACGGGAGCGTTTCTGCATGCAACGCTGTCCCAACAAAATAGCCATGCAATAGCAGTGGTCCTAGGAATGCATTACAGTGCACTTCTTGGTGACGGGGGTGCGCCGACCTTTCAGCCCGACCGGCCCCCTCTGCCTGACTGATCACAACCATCCATTCCGCTGGGCTCAGATCAAATTTGGACCCTTGGAATGACTATGAACTTCATTCCGTAATTGTGGAGTCATCTGAACTCCAAATTAAGATCAGAAAGAAGCTATGGAAAGCTTGTAATGACTATTTTGTTTTCAAATCATAAAATGGATAAAAATATTCAAGAAACTTTCTATTTTTAGGAATTAAGCTTCTAATTTTTATTATCTTCAAGATCTGAGATGATTAGATCTTAGGGATCTAATTAAATGATGATATAATATTGAAATAAAGTAATATCCATGATTTATTTTGACAGATCTAACATAAATTGAGGAATCTACCCTTTAAGGTAGAAAAATCCTAAAAATACAAAGGAACCCACTTGATCAATAAGATCAAGCATGATCAAACCCTTTGGATGGGTTGTATGAATGGGATTATGATGAAATCTAGTTAGATCATGGATTAAATGTGACAAAAACAAATGGATATGATCTTTGGACCTTAATGAAGTAAAAGCCCTAAATGTAATTAAAACCCTTGATCTAAAGGAAAAGATCTAAAATCTAATGGTTAGATCATAAGTAAAAGTTTCTAATAATCTTAATCTAATTAGTTTAATTATCTTTTATTTGATAATAGAATAGTAAATGTGATTAATGTTATAAAGTAGAAAGCATGATAGTGTAATTCTTAAATTTTGGCATGCTATACTCTAAATGTTTTTAGTTTGTTACTGGGTTGGTAGATTTAATTATCTTAAGGTCATGCTAGTTTAAGTATAGTTTTATTTTATTAGGTTAAGTTACATTCATAGGAAGTATGTTGTATAAATAGTTGTTAAATTTACATTGGATTTATGCTTTAAAGTTTATGATTTATTTATTGTCAAATTTTATTAGTAGATTCAAATGTTAAGTATTTGTTAAGATATAATGAGCATAAATCACCAAAAATTTAAACTAATGGAATATAGAGATTCATGGACAATTAAGATGAGTGAATGACTTTGACTTAATATTAGTAAGGGTTATAGTTAGTAGGACAATATAAGGAATATAAAATCCTTGGCCCAAACTAGGAGAATAATAAACCCCATGAATGACATTTTAAATGTTCATGGATTTAATTAAAATCAATTAGAAAGAGTATTTACGGTTAAAATGCTCATAGGAACCTTATGAAAGGTTGAGCTAAGGTCACTCTAGTGAATGTTGAACATGGTGGTTAAGGGGGTTCTCTAATAGAGCCTCACTCTTTCCCTACCTTTTGTTGACATTTGTGAGGTCTAAACACCTCCTTACATGAGGATTAAAGTAACCACTTTGTGTTCAGCGATTCAGCTAGTAAGCCTTGGTCAATTGGAAATAAGAGGAGCTGTTTAGACTTAGGATGAAATAAGCCATCTTCAACTAGTATAACATTAACTGGTTGAATAATAATAATAAGAGCATAAAAGGTTAGTAAATTATCTAACCCTAATAAAAATTGTAAGTAAGATAAGGATGATCAAACAAGATCCATAGGATCTTAAATGATCAAGAACAGTAAGAATCCTAATGTCGTATTTTATTATGTATCCATATATGCATGTTGTAGACAAATCTAGATAGAAAATCCAAACCCTTGATCAAATATGATTCAAGGAAGATAACCAAGATCATCCTCCTTAGGGATGATCAAACAACTGAACTTAGATCAAAGAAGAACTAGATGATAGAAGATCTAAGCCCTTGATCTTTATCAACATTATAAATTGTTGATCAAAGGATCTATGAAAGATTATGATCAAAGAAAGAAATACACAAAGACTTAGAATAGAAAATACTTAGATCTGGAAGATTAGAAGATCATTCTAACCATCAAATCTATTGATTAATAGGATAGACACTATCTGAGAAGATAGATCATGATAGGACAAAAGATTTATATCC
Organism: Warburgia ugandensis; assembly: GCA_035236585.1. Lineage (NCBI taxonomy): Eukaryota > Viridiplantae > Streptophyta > Magnoliopsida > Canellales > Canellaceae > Warburgia > Warburgia ugandensis. The sequence continues at coordinate 52,779,947 of CP141133.1, read as the reverse complement.
TTTATATCAAAGGATAAGATTAGATAAAGAATATAGATAGGATAAAAAATATAGGATTATTCAAATTGTATAAATATTGATAGTATGTATGGATTTATAGATTACATACGTCAGTCAAGATCATGGAAGATCTGAAGAGATGGATCACCACTTGAAGGTAGGAGGATTTTATGAATGCAACTACATGGGATGTACATGTTGAATACATGATCTTATGTCTAGAAATGTTGATAAGTGTAATGTTAATACTTGTATTAAATCCCTTAAAACCCTTATGATCCAACCAAATACATATGAAATGGTTAAGTTAGAATTGAGGAATAGACTCTAAGTGAATACTGCCCAAATGAGGGAGTATTTTTAACAGAGTTTGGATGATTTATCAACTCAGTATAAGCTGGGTATGATTATCTTTGCTATATTAACTATTTTTCATATTTTTGACCATATCTATACAAAGTATATAGTATGTATGTGTAAGGATGTACATATATGACAAAGTAAAGAGATTAATCCATGAGTATGAATAATGGGATTATGAAGTATTAGGATTATACTGTCATATTATTATGCTTCTTGAATCCCCTACTAAGCATAGCTTGCTAAGATATTGTAAATGTTTCAATGTTTACAATATCTCAGATACAGAGAAGGAGAATTAGCCATTTGTATAAATATGGGTCCAATGATAATTAGATGTTAGTAAAACATCACGTGTAGGAATCATGCCTTATGTTTGAAAGCATGTTAGGAGGAATGATGAGGGAAAACATCATAATCAACAACAAACATAAATTAATTATAGGAAAAGAAGAAAAGAAAAGAAAATAATAAAAGGAGGGGCCATATTTGATAATGGCACCCCCCTTAGTGGTTTTCCAAAAATAGATCATATGATCTGTTCTCAAATGAAGAAACTCGGCAGCCATGAACCTGACAGAATTAAGGAAAAACCCGACGTGGAGAGGGGAGAAGAAAGAATAAGAAGAAGAAGAGAAGAAGAAAGGAGCATGGAGATTTGTGCATGGGTAAAACCCAGTCATGTCAGAGAAGAAGAGTATTGGGTGGGTTTTTGTGTCATTGGAAAAGATGGAGTTCGCCGATGACAATGATGACTTTGATCGGGGATTTGACCATTCAATCAAATCAACAAAGAGAGGGGATCAAAAGCCCCTTGGTTCTACCTTGATTGAAGAAGTAATGTTGCTAGAACAAGGGGAAATCAGTGTGCATGGGAGCATTTACTAAAAAATCTAAGATTTTGTTGTCTCCGGCAAGCTACCCTCTCTTCGGCATTGATGACCTGTTTCTCTCATTGGGTGCAACGACCTTTCCTGGGGCAAACACCTCCTTCATCAACCCTGGCACGACCAGAAACCCCTCTTAGGTTTTGCCGCTGTGGAATCGCCAGTGCCCAAATCATTTCTCCCCTCACTAGCACATAGCCCTTATTTTGGGTAAACCCGTCCTCCTATCTCCACCATTCTCAGAAACCCATCTCATTTTGATCTCAATTTGTGTATAGGCATTTAGGTCTAGGGTTTTGGCCGAGTGGGTAAGGGAGAAGATGACTAGAATTCACCAGTTCCTCAGAATTCCAATCCTCAGAACTGTATGTGTAAAAGTTAAAATTCATAAGATCTGCGGAATTCCAATCCTCAGAACTGTATGTGTAAAAGTTGGAATTCGTGTGTAAATGTTTTAATGTTTACAATATCTCAGATACAGAAAAGGAGAATTAGCCATTTGCAGAAATATGGGTCTAATGATAATTAGATGTTAGTAAAACATCACGTGTAGGAATCATGCCTTATGTTTGAAAGCATGTTGGGAGGAATGATGAGGGAAAACATCATAATCAACAACAAACATAAATTAATTATAGGAAAAGAAGAATAGAAAAGAAAATAATAAAAGGAGGGGCCATATTTGATAATGGCACCCCCCTTAGTGGTTTTCCAAAAATAGATCGTATGATCTGTTCTCAAATGAAGAAACTCGGCAGCCATGAACCTGATAGAATCAAGGAAAAACCTGACGTGGAGAGGGGAGAAGAAATAAGAAGAAGAAGAAGAGAAGAAGAAAGGAGCAGGGAGATTTGTGCATGGGTGAAACTCGGTCATGTCAGAGAAGAAGAGTGTTGGGTGGGTTTTTGTGTCATTGGAAAAGATGGAGTTCGCCGACGACAACGACGACTTCGATTGGGGATTTGACCATTCAATCAAATCAACACAGAGAGGGGATCAAAAGCCCCTTGGTTCCACCTTGATCGAAGAAGTAATGTTGCTAGAACAAGGCGAAATCAGTGCGCATGGGAGCATTTACTGAAAAATCTAAGATTTTGTTGTCTCCGGCAAGCTACCCTCTCTTCGGCATTGATGACTTGTTTCTCTCATTGGGTGCAACGACCTTTCCTGGGGCAAACACCTCCTCCATCAACCCTGACACGACCAGAAACCCCTCTTAGGTTTTGCCGCTGTGGAATCGCCAGTGCCCAAATCATTTCTCCCCTCACTAGCACATAGCCCTTATTTTGGGTAAACCCTTCCTCCTATCTCCACCATTCTCAGAAACCCATCTCATTTTGATCTCAATTTGTGTATAGGCATTTAGGTCTAGGGTTTTGGCCGAGTGGGTAAGGGAGAAGATGACTAGAATTCACCAGTTCCTCAGAATTCCAATCCCTGGAACTACATGTGTAAAATTTGGAATTCTCTAGTTCCTGAAATTCCAGTCTACCAAATTGTATGTATAAGATATAGAATTAGAAGGAGAAATTGACTTGGACTTTGACTACTCTACTCGAAATTATGTTTTATACAGCAGCTTCATTATCAATGGTCTTGGCAATGGTTCTGCACTTTGAACCTTGTTATGGTCAAACACATATTAGTTTACTTGGACATCGGTTCTTTGACGGATTCACTAACAGTTGTTAGCATAAAAGCCATTAGTATTACCATAAAGCTTGAAACAGAGGGAATAAGGCAAGTTGCTTATCTTAAAACATGTTTCGTTCTTTTTGTCACTATAGCAGTTGTGTGCATTCTAAATCAATTGAATTACCTAAATAATATTGAAGTGCATGGTGGGTCATGAAGAAGAGGGTGATTAAAGATAGTGGAATCTAATGAACGCATCACTTGAGGTAGGTGGAAATTTAAGATGGCATGTTCTAAACATGATCTTATTTCTAATTATGGATGTTATGAAACACAAATGGTATGATTTATATTCAACATGCTTTAAATTGTAATGATGAAAATAATGTAATTAAACGAATTGCATGTTACAATTGATGCATATGACTTGTACATCATGTATGTGAATTGTGAAATTATGTTTATGGTACATGGATACCATGCTAGTATTGATGATGCATGAGTCTAGGTTTATAGGATACATCCTTGGTGGGTTATCACCAAATATGTGAGGATGTTATTCTTGTTATGAAATATATAGATAGGCAAATTGCTTGTTATTATGATTATTTTACATCTAGGCATAGTGGCCTGAGAGTTTTGTTTTAAACAAGGATAGGCCTGGGGATGCTATGCTAGGGAATTGTAAGGTTTGGCCACCCGTTCTCGGAAATTTATTATATGATGGATACCACGCCCAATGAGAGGCTAAATGTCAGGTGGGGCAATTATGAGAAGGCCGCCACTATGACAACTATGGTTCACCCCATGCGAACATGGATTTTGTTATTTCCACAGTTGGTATGAGTGGATTATTATGCAGTTATCTGGGCACGCTTTACGGATTTAGACTGTGGCATAGTAGTCCTTATATTTGATGCACTATGGTGCTTATATGATGGCATTATGATATGCCTTATATTGTTTTTCCTAGCAATGGATGGAGGATGGTGGACCCCATATAGTGAGGGGCATCAGCAGAGGTTGGATAATTAAGAACCCCATATGATGAGGGGTATGATTTTGAAACCTAGTATAGTCTGGGAAGGTAAATTAGATGATATTGATTATATTCATTATTTTGTATGTCTTTTAACAATTTCCATATATGTGTATGAATGTTATGTGTATATGATTGAGGGTGTAGTTTCATATAAGTTTCATATGGGTATATGAATGGGTAGAACTGTTATGCAGAGTATGGTTCATGGAATTGGATTAGTTTATATAGATAACAAATAATAATTAAAGATGTTTGATAAATCATTGGATTACTTATAAGTATGAAACATGTAGATATCGATAATTATGAAACATGTTAATAATTGATTTATCAATGGATTGTTAAACATGTAGATATTTGGTTTATAAATGGATTATTAAAATGTGAAACATACAGTAAATCTAATTCAATATAATTACCATGAAAATGAATATTCTAATTACTATGAAATAATTAATGTATCTTAAGATTTAGCATGCTTCTTAAACTCCCCTACCAAGCATAGCTTGATGAGATATTATAAATGTTTTATGTTTACAATATCTCAGATACAGAAAGACAAGAGAAGATGTACACAACAAGAGGAATCCAGTAACCATACTTCTGCACTCAGGTATACATTTTATTAAAGCTTTTGTATTGTGTAGATAGTCATTTGAATTGTGATATTGGACATTTAATATAATGTTATAGGGGCTATACAAGTGAACCACTGGATGGGTCTTGTTTTAAGAAATGAATTTCTATCTTCTAGAAAACTATATATATATATATGTAAAGTGTGAGCATAAAGGTGACATCTGGGTTTTTGGGAAAATGAATTTCAAAGAAAAATCTTCTGTTGCTTTTGTATTTTAAAATTTAGAGGTGCCCCATCTTTCAAAATAAACATAAAAAAATTTCATGAAAAACCTGGGGTGTCACACAAAGAAAGAAGAAATAGAGAGAAGAGAAAAGAGAAAAGAGAGAGAGAGAGAGAGAGAGAGAGAGAGAGAGAGAGAGAGAGAGAGAGAGAGAGAGAGGAGAGAGGGGGAGGAAGAGAGAAGAGATAGTCGTCGGCAATGGCATGGACACTGGTGACTGCATGAAAATCTGATAAAAAGGGGAGAAAGCTGCGTTTTCAGGCAGTAGGATTGTAGGGAGCTATCCAAAAAAGAAAGAAAAAAGAAGCTAAGATGGTTGATTTGAGCCAATTATTTTATTCTTCATGATCCCACAATCAAAAGGCCTCAAGAATCACTACGAATGAGCAAGTAACAAAGGAAAATTGAGCCGTTGAAGATGATGCTAGCAAGTGGTAGAAATCCGGTGATCGGCAACTTTCCTCCAATTTTCTGGTATCAAATGACATTAGATCACCACTAAATTTCAAGAGAGTGAAGGTAAGACCTTGATCTACAATTCTCTAGTGATGGCTGATCAGCGCTATTGACTTGGTAGAACACTGTGAAAATCACACCCAAGGGGTATTTTGGCATGATATACACCATGTTAAAGTCATATATTTGATAGGGGATTATTTGACTATCCAATTTAGATGCAAGTCAGATCGAAGATCCATGAGGTGTAATATCATCTGAACCTTTCATCACGATCCTTGTGATGAGTAGGTCAAGATCCATGTGAGGTTTACTAGATTTGAGATATTGGTGAGCTGATCTAATTGATCTTGATCAACAGTTGAGATTAATCAATGTTTTAGATGTAGAATTGGATCGAGATTGATGATCCATTTTGTTCAAATGAATCTTTGAGATTATATGAATAAAATTATAAATGTGTTCTTTGATCTGGGTTGATCACTTGGAGAAATGTCATCAAATCGGTACACACATCTTTGATCGAGCACATTTGAGGCAACCGATTGATGGTCCAGTGACGTAGCCTGCTAGATATCCTTCAGATGGACTTAGATGAGGGAGGATTATCATCCTAACCTCTTGATTTTTATTGATTTACCTATAATTATATAAGGTTATGTATGAATAGCATAAAATGATGCCCAATTGGTTGATTTTGATAAAATTTCTTAAGATTGACATGATCTGAGCATGATAGCTCTATAATGCATAATCAAGTAATTATGAAAGGAGTTTATGATTATAAGCGGGCCCATATTATCATAATTTGGATTATAGCTGAATGGGATGGGCCCTACCTTGAGATTCCATGGCTAGGAGTTATGGATTTTATTGAAACACCATGTATTGAGATGTAGAAATATAATGTGCCTTATAATTAAGGATCCAATTTAGATAAATTGGATTCGATGTGTGACTTGGATGTGATGTGTATCCAGGTGGTGGGACTGAGGTTAACTGAGCTAGACTGGAGTCCGATTTATTTGAGAGGTACAGACAAGTGATTCTTCATTTGAGATAGTTGATGACAGCCATTAATGAGCATGTTTTGGTTTTTAAAATTTCAGACATATATGGCATCGTATTTCAATTTTACCATGATTTCATGTTGAGGTATTGAGATTATTGCTACTGATGCATATTTACATGATTTCATGGATTCATATTTATCCACAAATGCATGATTGATTGTGATTTATTTATCTTTTATATGTGATATTGATGTCACATGATTTCTATACCCTTTTGTGACCATGGGGTCATTACATAGTGATTTTGTTTACTATGACATATTGAGGGATATGGATGCCCTATTTTTATCGCTTATTTATTTATGGATTTGGTGGTGGAGGCTTGGCAACTAATCCTTGAGAGCCTAACCCTGGGATGAGGGGTAGTGCCTTAGGATGGTGAGCCACAAGTGCTCCTAGTTTTATGAGATATGTGATTTTTGTATTTTAGCAAATTTATAACAGGTGTTTTTGCCTGGTGGACATTATGCTAGGAGGGTTGTAGGGTTGGCCACCCACTCGCTAACTTATGCCGATTATGATAGACACCTGCTTAATATAAGGCAAACACCGTAGGGAGTGGTATCATAGGTAGTCCACGCTATGGTCCAAGTCCCACCCATGCGGACGGGCATTGGAGTCTCACGTTCTGGTGTCAATGGTGAGTGGCAGTGGTTGATACCTTTGAGTGGTTTCAACTGTAGCATAGCAGTCCATGCACTTCTTGATGTTTGATTTTACCATATTGTGCAAATAGCGCACTAGGGTGGATATTGCCTGTGTACCTATGGCGTGATGTCGTGTCTTGAGGGGTGATTGTGCCGTGGACAGCCTTGAAAGGATCAAGTATGGAGAATTGGTATGAGTACTTATGACCGGTGATACGAGTGTGTGGTACACATGTGGGACCCTCATATTAGAGTGCCCCACATTGATGACATATATGCATTCAGATATTCCTTGTGTATTAACACTTTGCATTGATGTGATTTTGACACTTTCGGGACTCATGTCTGAGGGTGCCCTTAATGATGATATATACACTTATTCTTTAATCTTTTGAAGCTTAGTAGTGACATGATTTTGACACATTTATGAGCCTTAGGAGCTTAGTTGATTTGACATGTTTTCATGCATGTGATTGGCATGAGTTACAATGATTTGGTGTCGTTAGTTGATGAGTTTTTGAGGTTTCATCTCTCTGCATGTTTTGATCATGTAGCTAGCTTGGATATTGCCACATATCTGGCTAATTTTAAATGCCAACCATATTGTACTGCATTATTATTTACTCTCATATTGAGATGATGTTGGAACTATTCTATATGAGATCGATATTTCATTACATGCCCTGAGATTTGATGTATGATATTCCATACTATGTTTAATGTTTATTATTATTATTATTTAGTGTCACCTACACAAGCATAGATTGTTGAGGCATTGTAATGTTTTTGCAATGCCTCAGATACAGAAGGAGGTAGCAAGTATTATGTGTTGACAGAATAGTTGAGGGCATTGGAGGCTTCGTGCGGTGCATAAAAGGAGATTTTAGTAACAGACAAGGTTTTTTCAGAACCTTACCTTAGTATAAATTTTTGACTGTACACTTGAATAGTTTACATTTGTGGTTTGGATGTATGGATACATTTATGTTGGATGTGATGGCAGTGTATGGACAGACCCTGGGTAAAATTGTTATATGGTTTTATCGAGATCTGAAAATGGTATGGATGGATGGGTATGGAGACTGAGTCTCTTGTGTGATGTGTTTTTATTTTTTGTATCTATCAGGTATTTTGTATTGCATGAGTGATATGCGATGGTCCAAAATATAGAGGAGACTCTGTTAGTTTTTTAGTATAATTGAGAATATCATTTTACTGTTAAATTCATGATTTTGAGGGTGTATGACTCCCAGGGTTTTGACATGAAGCCCAAGAAACGACAATTCCATAAGTTAGACAGAAAAGGGGATGTCAAAATGTGCTTGTATTGTATGAAATTCCACAATGGCAAGACTTGTCATTATTGTGATCAGAGACATTTTTGCCATGGTGAATAGGGACACATGATTAAGGATAGTCTTAAGGGACAATGTTAGATAGACTCAAGTGTTAGAGTAGAGTAGTTTTCTAAGAGCCAGGGAAGAGTTTTTTCTTTGACTACCAACCAAGCCTACAGCTCTAATGCCGTGGTTGAAGGTACACTGTTAATATTTGACAAGCATGCATGTATTTTGATTGTCCTTGGTTCTACTCATTCATTCATGTCATATGACTTTGCATCATGTATGGATATTATTGTACATAGATTAGGATTTTGTCTGGCAGTTAATACCCCAGTGGGTGAAACGGTTGTTGGACGATAGTTCTTACGAGATGTACCCACAGTGATTTTAGATAAAGAACTTATTGTTGACTTAATTGTCTTAAGTATGACTGATTTTGACATCATCTTGGGCATGGACTGGTTGGCGGAACATGGAGCACTGGTAGATTACACAAAGAGCTTGGTGACATTGTTGGACTCAAAAGGGGAGTCCTTTGTATTTCAAGGACAAGTGGACACATCAAGTGTTAGCATAATCTTTGCTATTCAAGCAACACATCTAAGGCTTAGAGGATGTCAGGCATATTTGGCTATTGTTGTGGCTCAGGAGAGTTTAGGACCTCAGATTGAGGAAAAAGATGTGGTACATGATTTTCAGAAGGTTTCTCCTGATGAGTTACCTAGATTGCCTCTGAGATGGGAGATGAAATTTACCATCGAGTTATTACCTAGAACATCTCCCATTTTTAATGCACCATATCACATGGCTCCCTCAAAGTTAAAGGAGCTGAAGGTCTAGTTGCAAGAACTATTAGATTGAGGGTTTATACAGCCTAGTGTGTCACCATGGGGAGCTCCAATTTTGTTTGTGAAGAAGAAGGTTGGCTCTATGCAATTATGTATTGATTACAAACTATTGAATGAGGTCACCATAAAGCACAAGTATCCACTACCCTCTATTGATGACTTATTTGATCAATTGCAATTAGCAAAAGTATTCTCTAAGATTGACTTGAGATAAGGCTATTAACAACTTAGGATTCAAGACGAAGATTTTCATAAGGCTGCATTTCAAACTTGTTATGGACATTATGAATTTCTTATAATGCCATTGGGGTTGACAAATGCATCTAAAACATTTATGGACTTGATGAATCGAGTGTTTAAATAATATCTTAACAAGTTTGTCATCGTATTTGTGGATGACATCCTTGTTTACTCTAATAGTGTGGAAAATCATAAAGAACACCTGTGGGTCGTGTTACACACTCTTCAGACTCATGAGTTATATGCCAAATTCTCTAAGTGTGAATTTTGGATAGAATAGGTCTAATTTCTTAGTCATATTATATCTAAGGATGGTGTTACATTTGATTTTAACAAGATCAAAGAGATCATGGAATGCCGACTATTCCATATACCTCTATATTTGTATATGTTGAATTTTCAAAAACATAATTACTTAGACGCAATGAGATGATTTAATCCCAACTCTATCTCAAGCACCTCTAATAGTGAGTTTGACAAGATATCACTTCATCTCATCTAAAAAGGGCAAGTTCAGTGCATGACACTGCTGCATATGCGGGGTTTGGGGAAGGGGTGGACCACAAGGTTGGTCTAATTGGATACTATCAACATTTAATTGAAGGTTTCTCCCATATTGCACAACCATTGACGAGATTGACCAATAAGGAGCTATAATTCATTTGTACAGATGACTGTGAAAGGAGTTTTCAAAAATTGAAGAGAACACTCACTTTTGTACGAGTTTTGTCTTTGCCCAAAGGAAATGGAGAATTTGTTATATATAATGATGCTTCTAGAAAGGGATTGAGATGTGTGCTGATGCAAAATGGCAAGGTGATAGCTTATGCATCCAGACAATTAAAAAATCATGAGAAGAACTACCCTATGCATGATTTAGAGCTTGTTGCCATGATTTTTTCCTTGAAGATGTGGAGGCACTACCTATATGGTAAGAGATTTGAAGTGTTTATTGACCACAAAAGCCTTAAATATATCTTCTCTCAAAGTGATCTCAACATGAGACAAAGACATTGGGTTGAATACCCCAAATATTTTGACTTCATAATTCAATATCAACCAAGCAAGGCTAATGTAGTCACTAACCCAATTAGCAGAAAGTCAAAGGGTATAATTGCCAATATCTCCATTATATGAGTTTTCTTGGATTGGGTCTTGCAAGCATAGCAGTCAAGCTTTATGCGTAAAGAAAGGGTTTCATAAGGGATCTGATGGTAACGTAAGATTTCATGGGAGACTAGTTGTATTAGCAAATCTAGAGTTGAAATAGAATTGTTGAAGGAAGCTCATGACTCCAAGTTTACCATACACCCAGGTGGTATAAAGATGTACCAAGATTTAAAAAGAAACTTCTGATGGCTAGGAATGAAGCAGGATATTGGAGAGTGTGTTGCACAGTGCCTCACCTTTCAAAGAGTGAAAGTGAAACACCAAAGATCAGTAGGTTTGCTATAGAATCTGGAGCTTCTAGAGTGGAAATGGGATCACATAACCATGGATTTTATGGTTGGGTTGCCCAGAACTTCCAATGGGCATGATATGATATGGATTATTGTGGATCGGCTGACCAAGTCAGCTCAATTTCTACCAATACAACAAAGGCAATCACTAGAGAGTTTAGCCAAATTATACATCAAGGAAATAGTGAGTCTACAGGGCATGCCAATTTCCATCATATCTGATAGAGACACTAGATTCACTCTTATTTTTAGCAGATTGTATAGGAGGGAATAGATACTTCTACACATTTCATCATAACATTCCATTCTCAAATAGATGGACAATCAAAGAGGACCATCCAAACCCTTGAGCATTTGTTAAGGGCTTGTACACTTGAGTGGAAGGGTAGTTGGGATGAACACCTCCCTCTAGTGGAGTTCGCATACAATAACAGTTATCATTCTAGCATTGGGATGCCACCTTATGAGGCATTGTATGGTAGACTATGTTGCATGCCTACTTGCTAGAGTGACATACAAGAATGACAGTTTTCCAAATCAGAACTAATCAAGCAATGGACCAAAAAGGTTATATTGATTCAAAAATGACTAGTGGCAGCACAAAGTAAATAAAAGAACTACACAGATTAGAGGTGTAGAGATCTTGAGTTTTAGGTTGGTGATCATGTTTTCTTGTGAGTCTCACCCATAAAAGGAGTGATGAGGTTCGGATTGAAAGGGAAGTTAAGTCTAAGGTATGTGGGACCCTTTGAGATATTGGAGAGGGTGGGCTGAGTTATCTATCGATTTGCATTATCTCCTTAGCTATCTGAGGTTCACAATTTTTCCATGTATCAGTGCTGAGGAAATACATTCTGAATCCTACACACATTCTTGAGTAGGTGGCCATGGAACTTCTACCAATTTGACATTTTAGGAGCATGCAATATGAATTTTAGACAAGAAGGAACAAAAGCCAAGAACAAAGACCATTCCATTGGTCAAAGTACTTTGGCAACATAATTCATGTGAAGAAGCCACCTGGGAAACTATGGACGAGAAGAGAAAAATATACCCAGAGCTTTTTGACAAATGATATAAAGGTAATTTCGGGGACAAAATTTCTTTAAGGGAGGTAGCATATAATAGCCCACATTTTTAATTCTTTTAGGACTAATTGTATTGTACTAAAACTAAGTATGAAACCTCAAAAATAAAAATAAAAATGTTTCCAATGACACTATGAACACTAAAATCGGAGTCCAAATGAAGGAGTTATGACACTTCAAACATTAAACAAAAAAATTAAAATTAAAATGCTTAAATGAGGGGGCCAGATTTGATATTGGCACACACCCCCTCAAACGAACTTGAAACATATGCAGGTCTATTCCTCCCAAACCTGATAGACAAGAAAAACCTAATGAGAGGAGAAGAAGAGAAGGGAAGAAGAAGAAGAAGAAGAGAGGAGAGAAGGAGAGGGAGAAAGGAAAGAAGAGAGAGGGGCGGTTGAGATTTGCATGCCAGAAAACCCACCCAAACTAGAGAAGAGGACGTTGGGGTTTTCGAGGCTAGATTTTATAGGTGCCATTGGAGCAAATGATGGTTTGGATTGTCGATCTGAGCTGACCGATCTTCTCAGCACACGAGCATCAACCACCCAAGGTTTTGGGATGATACATGCTCTATTGGACTATGAATTGAAGGGGAGATCAATGCATGACAAAGTTTGGAGGGTTTCACAATGAATTAGAGTCAATCGAGCTCATTCTAGAGGGGGAAAAGCACAATGACTCATACAAGAGGTAAAATCCATGAAAACCATTGCGTGATTTAGGTTTTCTTCCTAGATCAATACCATTCCATGCTAAATCTATGTTTTTAGGATCATCCAACCATTGTTTCCCCATCAACTACTAGAAATAGGTAAATATTCACCAGATATGTTGCAGATTTGACTAAAATGGATGATGATGGCTTAATCTGATCAGACAATCACAACTGTTTGATTAGTTACTATGTAAATAGTATGGGTAAATGTCTAATCGACAATTAGAGGCTACCAGTATGTTTTTCCAGCCCTCAAAGAAAAGTAAAAAATAAATGGCTGATATGAACTTTTCATGATGTTTATACTACCAATTAGATATATGAATACAACTATATGATGCATTAAGGACTGTATTATGGAAATAATATCCAACTCTAAACTAAGATTTTGATCTGATTAAGTTTAAGGCTAATGAACAACAAATATAACTTGCAATTACTTAAGAAGAGTGGTGGATAGCCAATCCAGGACCAACGGTATAGATTGGAAATCCAATAACCAATGATCATTCAATGGGCAATTAATCAATAGCTAATGAAATGACCTTAGTATAGTAATAAGTACTGTAACTTTGGCTTGTGCCGAATAGTGTTAAGAACTAACTTAGAGAAAAACTTCCATGCCAAAGAAGCTAAGTGAAATCTTAGATTTTTATGTCGAAATGTGTGTTAATATTGTTGTAGAGGTGTGACTGATTGGGAGTGCACATGCGAACTAAATAAACTATTTGCATCAGTAAACTTAAAGATCTCCATTTGAGGTAGATGGAATTAAGATTTGCTATGATTTTTAATATATATATATATATGAACCTCAATTGTTAACATGAGTTTATTTTAAATATGAGATGAATAAAGTAAATATGCATGTTGTATTTGAATGTAAATTAAACTGCTCATGTATAAACACATGTTGTATATTGTGATGTCTTAGTTTGTCTATCTGTTCTTGACACAACACATGCTTGACTTGTGATTGTGGTTTGCCCATCTCATGGCTAGAACAGATCCTTGAGGCATGATTGTGGGTAGCTTATCTCCACCAAAGAGGACAATATTGTGTCTACTATACACTCTGACCATGGAATGATGCATTCTGAGAAATTTGACTACGGGTAGCCCATCTCCGAAGAAGAGGAAAATATCATGATTGTAGTTAGAGTAACTGTGGGAAGCCCATCTCCTCTGTGTGTATGGAATGACGCATTCTAAGGAGGTTGGTTGTGTGTAGCCCATCTCCTCTGTGTGTATGGGATGACACATTCTAAGGAGGTTTATGGGATGACACATTCTAAGGAGGTTGGTTGTGGGTAGCCCATCTCCTCTGTGTGTATGGGAAGACGCATTCTAAGGAGGTTGGTTGTGGGTAGCCCATGTCCTCTGTGTGTATGGGATGATGCATTCTAAGAAGGTTGGTTGTGGGTAGCCCATCTCCCTCTATATGAAACAAAACTGTGTCTAGTAACTGTGGATGGCCCATCTCCTGGAAGTGGACAATAATAGCATGTATTTGCATACATTGTGATTTAAGAAAATGTTACTCTGGTATGGAAGCAATGAGATTTCTTTTTGTTAGTAGTATATTGAAACTATGTCTCAAACAGATGATGGTTATATGGAATGTATTATGAATTCATAACTGTGATAAATACTTGACTTATTTCAAGCTAAATTGTAAATGATTATAGTTTTGCATGATGCAGTATGAACATTTGATCTATATGGTAAAATTATGATTTTGTTATGTATAATTGCATCTTATTCCAATATCTCATATCAAAGAATTCCTAAGTGATAGGAGCTATTTACTAATAGGAGTGCACCTACCGCAGCTTTTGATAATGAAAGGTAAGATTTGGTTTGTGTTTGAAGTTGTTGTATGAGAAATGATAAAGAGATTGTATTGTATTTTGAGTATTAGAGTTTTTGATAACTTATGTGACTAGGTCATGAGTGGAAGTTCTGGGTATCTATTTTGTTTAAGTGTATTATCTTTATTATGTTAAATGTATGAAAAGGAGACAGTCTCCAACTATGTTTTAAATGTCCTATGTTTGAAAAACAAAAGAAACTCTGCTAGAGTTTTGGTAGAAATGTAGCACTCATTTCACCAAGAATCCTTTTTGAGAAAATAAAAAAATGACACTCGAGCTTTGAGAATGAATTTAAAGGAAAAGATTTTTCCACTGTTGTATGACTTTCCAAAATAGTTTTCAATAGAGATCAATCTCGATATGTAAACACCTTTTATATTTAAAAAGAGTTTTAAAAACTTAGGTTGCCACATTTATAGACTCTAAGACCATTCAAACAAATTTTAGAAGAAAATACATATCAATTCCCCAAGAATTCAAGACTACTCCAAGCTTCATTTCTAATTCTTTCAATCCTTTGTATTGAAAACTCTCTCTCTTTCTCTCTTTTCCTTTCAATAGTGCTATTGTTTTTTGATAGAGACATCTTCTTCTTCCAAACATCTTTTGTATTCTTAAAGAGAGGTGTAGCTTTCTTAATCTTGATAAATGTTCTACATATTTGCAAAAAGGCTAAGCTTACTACAAGTGATGCAGTCCTTTAATTATAGCGAATATAGTGTCAATCATTATTGTAAAAATTTTCAATGAGTTAGTTCAATTCAAATTAGGTGTTACTTTAAAAGAGCAGAAGTAAGTTTCTTTGTTGGGTAGCATAACCACTACAAAATTTGAGTACAAAAATCCTTTCATTCATCTTTTTCAATTCTCCATCTTCTTCCTCATTTCTATCCAAGATCTTAGCACTTCTATATCTAACCAAAATTCCATCAAGAATCAAGACCTAATTATGTTCTTGGATATTTTTTGAGGTTCAAGAAGGACAATAGAGAGGAAGAGCTCAAGGTAGTTGGCCAAAAGGGAATTTCATCTAACTTTTAATGTGGCTTTTATCTTGACATTGAAGTGACTTAGCTTGGGATAGTGGAATGTGAGGGAGAGAGGGAGATTGCATGTTGAGTACTATAGGAATGAGAAGTTCTATTTTGGGGGCCACGACAAATTTTAAGTTGGGTCATTTCTTTAACTTTGGAATTTCTTAATGATAAACTAAGTGATTTAGATTCCTACATATTTACTTGATAGATTATGACTAATGGATGAATGTAACATGGGTTTCCATTTCTAGCATGTCTAATAGCTTGGTTCATGGGGGACAATCCACATTTTGCTTATGATTGGAAATTAGTTGACATAAGTTTTAATTGAGAATCATTTTCAATTGGACCATGGTAGGTAGGCTGATTAACCATGTGCACTTATTACTGGCACACAAATTGGGACAAAAATCAAGATAAGCAGTCTATCTAAGATGGAAAAAATCTTACTAGTCTTCCCTTATTTAATTTATTAGTATATTGGATGATGCTTCATGGAGGCTCTCTTACGATAGATAATATTAAACTTGGTAAATCTTGGAATTTCTTTTGAATGCAATGCCAGAACTTATATTTTATTTGAAGAATATTAGAATTTTGTGTCTTATCCATGTTTTCCTTAGT
This sequence comes from Warburgia ugandensis, assembly GCA_035236585.1. Classification (NCBI taxonomy): domain Eukaryota; kingdom Viridiplantae; phylum Streptophyta; class Magnoliopsida; order Canellales; family Canellaceae; genus Warburgia; species Warburgia ugandensis. The sequence continues at coordinate 52,763,749 of CP141133.1, read as the reverse complement.
TTTCAAAGAATTATATTTTGGCTTGTTCAAACCAACTAATTTATAATAGTCTATGTGTGACCCCTTGTAGTATTGGTAAAGTGATAAGAATGTTATGTTTTGGATGCCTTTTGCCAATTGAATAATTAAGAGAGACAAAACAATTGAAGAGGTTATAAAGAAAATAATATCCAATCTTTTGTGACAACTTAGTGCTATAAATATTTTAAAGAAACTCATGCACTATTCAATGACAACTTACTTTAATAGATCATTTAAAGAAACCCATCCACTATTCAATGACTAAGCATATCAGGTTTGGATATCGTTTTATTAGAGGAATTGAAAAGTAATTGGCTGATATTTTAACCAAACCATTGCAGGAAGATAGATTTGCATTATTATAAGAGAAATTGCCATGAGTCGTTGTCCTTTAATGTTGATTGTCATTTTCTTTGATGATTTCTTGAAGTTTGACTTCTTAAATTTGTTAAAACCATAAAAAATCACATATTACTACACTTATGACTAAAAACAATTGATTGTTGCATCAAGGGAAGCTAATTTGATTTTCCAAAATAGTTGCTTCGTGAAGACAATTGAGTGTGTTTCCAATACATACCTATATATTTTTCCAATTCACAAGATTTAACTATTTCCCCAACCTGATCTGAGATTTTGAGGTGAGAATAATGAGAAACAAATAGGAAGATGTCAAGAGTTCCAATCTGCCCAAGAAAATTCTAGAGAAAAGAGCTAGGAGAAAGAAATTTTTTGAATAGATTCTTAAGGAGGAGTGGCTTGAATAATAATAATCATCTGAGTAAGAAGCTCTCATAAAATCAAATGAAGAGAGGGACAACCAAACCCTTGTAGAGCTTCAGAACCAAAAAATGATTGCTTCTATTTCAAAGGATGAAGGAAAAGAGATAAGTAGTGGTTCAAAGGTGTAAGGAAAACTTATTAATAGAGGGGAAGTGAAGGTGAAATATAATTCAACTGGTTTCCTACTTAAGAGAAAATGGATTTCTATGTACAGATGAAATTCAATTGCATGCATCTATTGCAAGGTAGATTTTATGTTTATGAAGAACTAAAGAAGTGGTTTTAGTTGAAAGTATGGTTCAAGGTAGTAAGGATAGATGAGATTATGAACCTAAAGAGTGGCACATATGAGTCTTTAGTTAAAGTTATCTATTCTAACATGTTGAGATTTTTCTGGTGGTCTTCTCAAAGCCTATGTCAATGACAAGATCATCTTACTCACTATGAAAAAAGAAAGAGCTTAACCATATGTAGAGTTGTAAAAGGAAAAACAGGGGAAGTTTCCCTCATGGCATGACCATCATTTTGGAGTTCCTCTTGGCAAGGAAAGATTCTAACTACTCTTAATAATCTTCTCATCAATGAGACATCTATTAGACGTGTGGAGTATGACCTAAAGATTGCACAATAAGTGACCAAAGGAAGAGTCCAATGTAATAGACAACAAGAATTAGTTATTTAGATGCAAGAAGATGAAAGGTCAAAATTGAGGGAAGAGTAACGGAACAAAGCCAAGGACGTGACCCTATTGATTTCAACATTCCATAGGAAGTGCATCAAGCCATGGGCCTAGGCTGGAGTGTTGTTGAGTTATTAGGAGAAGCTCCTATTTTGAATTCTCAAATTCTACAAATCTTGGGAATTGTGGAAGAAATCCTAAAGAACTAAGTTGAAAAGATACAAAGTGTGGTAGGATCAAGCACTAGTTCTAATTAAGGAACATCTTAAAGAAAAATTTAAGGAACAACAAATGTATGATAGGCAAGATCAAGAATATCAAGAAAAATCAAGCCAAGATGGAATTTGATCACAATACAAGATGGAATAAGCTTAAAGAAGTAGTTTCAATGTGAAGTACATGTGACTCCTAAATTGGTGTTCACTATCAATCTTCCTACCTCCTTAGACCATCATAGACACCAATTCCACCACATCAAGATCCACACCATCTTTGCTTGTTTCTAGACCATCATATCTATCTTAACAACCATGTAGAGCTACAATTCTAACAAAGCAACAAAAATGTCGAAACAAAATAAAAGAAAGAGAAGAAGAATGAAGATAAAAGAAAAGACAAGGAACAGACAAGGTGTCTGAGTGGGGCGCTCGACAGGGGGTAGGGGGGAAGACAAGAGAAGAGATTAAAAAAAAAAAAGAACAAAGAGGATAAATAATTGCATGTTCCAAATCTCAAGCGGGTCAAGAATTTCAAGGTTATTTCCAATGACCTTATTGTAGGGTTCACATACCTCGATTTCCCAAGAATTGTCCTTCCACGGCAACTACAACCACAACCCTAATCTTTTCATCCCAAGCGTCCAAGTCCCAAACAACCAGCCCAACACCTTAAGAAACTTTAACCATCTATTTAAGCCCAAACCAACTAATTTTTAGGCAAATTTCATGCCTCAAGCATCCATAAAGAAGCTAGTGGATTGAAAAGAATGAGAGGCTTGCTGATTGAGCTTCTTTTTCAATGTTGGATGCACCTGTTTTGCTTGAATTTAAAAGTTTGACGTGTTTGTATTAGTTGATTGCCATCCATTGGGGTTCTTCTTTCAATGTCTTGTAATCATTTTGTCTTAGCAATGAAATTCATTTCCTTTGTCTACTTATGCTTATCTTCCATATTTCATGATCCATGAATCATCTTAGGGAGAGTTCCCTTTGATTTCTTTGATTTAACATTTCAAAAGGGAGAGTACACATGATCTTTATTGCTACTCTCTTGTGTTTTGTGTACATCCCTCACTATTAACTTTTTGATAATGAGAAGAAAAAGAGGGACAAACTTGTATAAGAAAGAATATGTGCAAAAATTGTTTAAAATTTTCATTTCTTTTCAAAGGTTTTTTCATCATAGGAAAAGGAGATTGTTAGCCTGAGCCCTATAGATTTTGAAGATAATAAAACCTCCAAATTATGTTTCTAACTTGATTTGTGAGTGTACAATAGTATCTAAAAAGGTTAGAAGCAATTTAATGAAGATTAGAGCAAGAAATTAAAAATTTAAAAGATCAAAGTATCGAGGTTCTAGAAAATTCACTTGAATGTTAAGGAATGAGTAGTCAACCATTTAAGTTAAATGACAATAGACTACCTAATTAAGTATCTCGGCTCATTGTAATTGACAATATTGTTAACTATTTTTGAGTGAACCCAATTTGACTTTGTAAACCAAGTCAATCTGTCAACATAAAAATAGTCAGCTATCATGTACTAGAAATATTGATATGTTTTAAAGGAGTTCAAGGAAAAACCTAGTTGATCAACCTCATAAAGAAAGCCAAGTACTTTAAGCAAACTTGTTTATTATTAAGGACAAAAAGGAATTATAATTTGACTTTCCTAAGAAGACAATCAACTATTTTGGAACCAAGTTTTAGGAAGATAATAGCTTATGCATCAAGTCATTTGTTTGGAGAACAATAATCTCTTTTTTAATATAGTTGCTTGTATGACATAATTCAACTTGATGCTACATTGAAGCTTGAATGACCCAAGTTAATTACCCCAAGAACATCCAACTACATCTATATTCAAGTGGGTTTGAATTCTAAGTACAATAGTTTATTGTCATTCATGATCAATCAAATGTTTTTAATAGACAAGTGTATGAACTATCACTTTCAAATTTTGAAATTGTCTCCTACTGAGATGTATCTATTTCAGAAGGCTAGAATCTTATCTCCAATGGATCCACAAGTTAAAACTATATAAATTTGAGACTCTAGGAGCACTGAAACAACTTTTGAAAGAAATTGAATATCAAGTTCTCAAGCATTTAAGCCTTCTCACAAAGGTAAGAAGCTAAAAACTCCCTATTACAATTCTCTGTATTCTTGGTAGAGAAAACTTTACCGCTCGATTCCTTTTGATTGTGTTATTACTTATGAGATAGTTATCTTCTTCTTCCAAACTTGTTTTATATTTTATGAGAGTAATAGAGCTCTCATGGTCTTATAAAGTTTTCCAAGCATTTGTAGAAGGCTAAGCTTGCTATAGTGTTGCAGTATTTCGATTCTAGTCAACACAATGTCAAATGGTGTTGTAAAATCTTAAAGAGAGCAATGGAACTCGAAATGTGTGTTACTTTGAGAAAGTGGAAGTGGGTGCCTTAGTTGGCTGGCTAAACCACTATAAAAATTTTGTATCTAACTTCTTGTGTGCCATTCTTTTCATTTATGAATTGTCTTTAATTGTTGACCACATTGTATAAAAGTTTAAAAATAATTTCAAAACTTCATTTGGGACCAATTCACCTTCCCCTAATATCTTGTAGCTTCATAAAGTGGTTATTTATATGCTTTTACATGGACAGTCCAATTAGCATTGTTCTTATACCAAATCTTTTTGCTCCCACTTGGTAGTAGGGAGCTGTCTATTTAAAAGATGTTGGTTGTTTTCATGCACTCCATGTTAATCTATTGTATATTAAGCTAATGATGAATTTAAACCCTACTTTTGGTTGTACTATGTACTCTTTTTTAAATTATTTTATTATTATCTTAAGTTGCTAGTTGTATCAATGAGCTCATCCTATACTCCTCTCATTTTTCGCCACATGGCTTTTGTATCCCAATTCCTTCATCTTCTACTTCTAATCCCTATCAATCATTACTGAGCTATCTCTCCAATATTTTCTCTTTATCTTCTTATTATTCTAATTATCTTTATAAAATGATGTTCTCTTCTCTCTCTCTCTCTCTCTCTCTCTCTCTCTCTCTCTCTCTCTCTCTCTCTCTCTCTCTCTCTCCTATATATATATATATATATATATTTGGTGATCCCATAGGTAGCAAGAAGCACCACATAATGAAGAGAAAAATGAGGTGGAAACACACAAGGATCCAAAATGTTCATCTAATCCAACCTACCTAGATACAAAATCTCACATCTGTTAAATACATCTCGAGCCTTCATTTCTAAGCAATTTTTTAATTATAAAATGGATAGTTTTGTTAATGAGATCTTTTTGTCAAATATTGCCCATTATCAAAATCTAAAGATGCCTACAGGTAAAAGGCCTCTTATGCATTTAAAACATGTAAGATTTGGCTACTAGTTCATCTAAATGAGGCCAAATTAGAACAATGTTTTGGATCCATGAAAAATGCAAAAAGAGCAATCCTTGCCTCACTTTTCTTTCCACCTCTCCATGCTTTCTTGCTACCTACAAAAGCAGCATACACAATTTCCTCTCTCTTTCTCTCTCTCTCTCTCTCTCTCTCTCTCTCTCTTTCTCTCTCTCTCTCTCTCTCTCTCTCTCCAAATTTACATGATAGACTTGTACTGTTGTGGGACTGATATTAAGTGAAAAGAAAAGTGATACACTACCCACTTTTTTATAATTTCTTAAAAGATCTAAACCATCATCCAAGTAAGTCTCAATCAGATGGCTTAGGTACTGATTCATGTTCAAACTATACTTCTAAGGCCTTCTTACTTGGACCATCTAAAATCACGCACCTAACATGGATCATCCATTTTCCAACCACAAGTGGTCCCATAAAGAAGCCCTTAAAGGCATGGTTTGGATTTCATTTTTAGAATGTGGGTCATCTTCTTAAGGATGACCTAATTAATGGTTTTGATCTTTGAAAAATTAGAAGAAACTAGGTTTGAGTGTCACCAATTATGGTTTATTTCACATTTTGTAGGATTATGGTACAACTGAGAAAAATACACATTTATGGTAACCATAACCTTAAGAGAGAGAAAGACTACTGTTCAAATAATGTTATGGGCCCACATGAAAAGTATGAAGTTTAGGAGTGCAAAATGATAAGGGGGTAATGTTATCAAAGTTAGAGTAGTCAAAAACCTTAAGTGAAAAACTGACCTCATCTATAAGAAAGAGGGTGTTCTCATCAAAAGGGAGGTGACAAACTTTCCATACATGCATGTAATCAGTGCCCACCTTGGGAAGCTTCTAAGTGAAGTTCAAATCGCATGCAATGGATGCACATATATAAGAGTTGTTTCTAAAAAAATAAATAAGAGACTAGGGCCCGCATGAAGACTTATCCACTCACTCACCCTATAACAACCTCAAATTTTTAGTTAATTTCTAGATAATTATAGCATATTTTAAATGGAATAAAATCACAAATTTAGTTCCATGGAAATTGAATTTGAAGAAAATTACCCCCTTGAAAGCTCAAATTTTGGATTTGAGAATATAAAAAATGGAAACTACACATTGAGGCAATTCCAACAATACTAAATTTTGCACAAAACGGAGATTGGGGTATAAAAACCCCAAATTCTCACTAATTTAAGGTGTCCAAATTGATAACAACACCCCCACCTTCTTGGTTTTTGATGTTGTAGATGACTCACAATGCATGAAGCTGGGATTGACATGCGCGGGGGGGGGGACCTATTCGCCATGCATCAACTGGCTTCCCCACATAAGGCAACAACCAAAATAGGGAAAAATGAGGGAGGCACCAGAGATTGATAGACATATGGCGACCCCAATCCCTCATATGCTCAATCTCCTTAAGCTACCCAACTCCTCTTCCTTGTTCTCCTTCCCTGACACTAGTCACCACCTCTCTCTCCCTCCCTCCTCTGGTTGGCCACCCATGAGAACTATTCCCTTGCTGCTCTTCTTGGGTATGATTCTAGGCAGGCCTAAGTGGCAACCTAAACAATAGCCAATTGCCACCACAATCTCCCCTCTTTCTAGATAACTAGCCCAATAGGTCGGCCGCACCCATCTCCTCGTCTCTCTCCCTTTTTGCCTTCACAATCTATCGGCACTACTACAAGCCCAAAAATCTTCTCTTCCCCATTGTCATCTCTGGTGATTTTTTATGACAGGGATCATAGCTAGCTCAATAGGGCACGTGCATTTCCTCTTCTCCTTCGCAGCCGACTAGGCATGAATGCCTCAATTTGACCAGCTGTGTCAAACCAACACCCCTCTTTCCATCTTCTTCTCTCCCTCTCAGTCACCCTTCATTATTCTTAGATTGGCATAGCCCAATTGGTAGGCCATGCTAGTCCTGCTTCCCTTTTCCCCTCCTCTTGTTGGTGTTGCAGAATTGATGCACTAGCCCTACATCTTCCCCTTTATGTCGCCCCCTTCTAGCCAACGCAGCCCTACAGGCACACTAACCCTACACCTCCTCTTTTCTCTTCCTCTTCCTTCATCTATGCTCCCACTATCTCCTTTTACTATTTTCCTGTTCCTTTCCTCTAATGAGTTAGGGTAGAGTGACATGCCCGTGTCACCTGCACCGACTCACCATGGTGAGCCAAGTTGACACGATGAGCCCCACCATACTCCCATTGAATTTGACCTACCCAATCCAAGAAGGATTTTGTAGCTTCAAGACAACTATAGCAATCCTTTCCATCCAAGGAACAAGATCCATCTGTCCATTCATTGATCAGAGAAGATCAAACAATCAATTGTGACAAGAACCTCAATCGAACTAGATCACTAGATCTGTGACCGATCTAACCATTTGTTGAGATCTAGTCATTGATCTATCTTTGAATGATGGATCAGTGATTGATAAATGGAAGATTTATAGTTGGATCATGGCATGATCCAACTATCAATCTGCTCTAAATGGCAGTCTTGAACTTATACCTATCGTTCTTGTTATCTAACAGTTGATATGCCTCAAAAGTTAAGATTTGTGATAGATTCGTGAACCCTCAATGATCCAGCCATTGATTGATCAATGACACCTCCATTTGTGACCAATCTGATCCACCCACCAAGATTTGATCATTGATTAATCACTGAAAACCATATCTATGGTTGATCTAATCCATTCATCTTGATCTAAGTATATATTAGCAAATAGGCTCCTAGATTCATATCTAATTCAAGTATTCATTATGATCTAATCATAGATCTATCACCAACCCATAGAGAAAGGACATATCTAACCGGTTCCTAAGATCTAAACAATGATTGACCATCTAATGCCAGATTTGTGAGATTAGGCATCATTTCTTTGTCTAATCTATAGTGTTCCATGATTGGAGCTACAAAGAAGATATCTTTACATTCCCAGTACACTAATTAGTGACAGAAACATGATTAGAGTTGTCCATAGATGAATCAACAACGAAACCTACAAATTGGTCAATCAATAGATCGAGCTAAAGGAGGGACACATAAACAGAAGATAAATGCCATACGAGGTAAGTGGATTAAGATTTGCTATTTTAGAAATTTTATTAATTGCTATGTCTTTATAAGAATGATTGAATGCAGATGAAAATTTACCAAGTATTGCCTTTAACTACTAAAATTATAAAAGCATGTGATAAATTTAAAAGTTATCTTATGACATCCTTTAAATTTCTAGTTGCAACTCCCAAACAAAAGAATGGAAATCATACTCATTGACTGGAACATATATATATATATATAGACACACACACACACACACACACATTTAGCCAATGTTAATAATACTAAGAAACATGATATACATCCTGATTAGCTATAGATATGAAATGAACATAAAACACTTGCTTTATCCCAATTAGAACATTTAGAGAAATTAGCAACTAGACTAACTACCTTGATTTTGAACTTATACTTACATCATGGACATTGTAATAACCTAAACAAGGTTTGATCTTATGCATGCTACTAAGACAAGGATTTGCATACTAATACTATAATATTTGGAAGGCCTTGAATAGTATGAAATATTAATATGTATATCAGTAATAAAGTAAGGATTTGATTTCAGAGTAATTCACTAGGCGTTGAACTATAGACAAGCCTAAGCACATGTGGTAGAAGATGTCATACTTGTAACTTAATGACTCAAGAATGATGAAAAGATTCACATTTAAATTTAGAAAGAATATTATAAACACCATGGATATGCAATAGACATTTATAGGCCATGACCTTAAGTTATAACATGTGTATCTTTATTGATAAAGGCTTTATCACTAGTTTAACTATGTTCCACTTAGCAATAAACCCCATGGTCACCCACCTTCTTCAGCAACAACAATGGCCATTTCCTTGACTATATGCATTTTCCACTATTAGGGTTTTCTTTCAATGGTAAATCTCTTCTCCAGTGAAAATACTTCACCAAACCAGCACAGGTAGGGGCACCCTTCACTCCCCTTTCATTTTTGGCATCCCCTGGGTGATTTTCGGCCATCCTTGATCTCCTCCGACAACAGATGGTGAGATCTCCATCATCTATAGCTCATAAGTAAATTCTGAGATGTTGGATGGATTCCTGGGGACCAAAAACCCCATGAGATGAAATCTTGGCCATTGGCTACCAAGGATGAAGGAGATCTGATAATGGGTGATCCGACAGTCCAAATTTGGACCGTTTGGCCTATCACCGGTCACCTCTCCCCAGTGACGGGTAATCCCAGGTAATATGACGTGGGCTGCACTCCTGTTTTGTCACATTCTTGGAGTTGATTTGAACCATTGAATTATGATCTGAAATCTTATTTCTTCAATTAAGAGCTCATTTTAGCTCTAATTTTAGATCTAAAAGCACTGATGAATTCCTTACATTATGTTGAATCTTATGGAAGCATGATAATTACATTTTTAATTGTATTTTTGTAAATCAATTGGTAAAATCCATAGTAACAACATTGGATCATGATCAAGATGATCTCAAAATAGAGATCTAAATTGATGGATAGGTTTAGGAGGCCTCAAAACCCTAAGGGCCATGATTATAGTAAAATTTCTAGATCTCTAGATCAAGTAATTTAATAAAAATAGTAAACATCAATAACAGCCATTAAAATTGGCTAAAATCTTAAAATTCAATTTTTTATCTTAATTTAACTCCAAATTGAGATAAAAAAGTTAGGTTGGATTCCTCTTGATGAGGAGAGCCCAATAAATCAACAAAATTATAAATTCAATCATGGAGAATCTGAAGGGATGGATCACAACATGAAGGTACGTGGAACTTTAAGAATACATGACCTATGGTCTGTGGAATTGTTATTACATAGACATTATAATGCTTCAGGATGATAATATGTCTAGTTAAAGTTGAATCATAACTCATGTATATGAGATAGAAATATCTATTGAAATTAGATGAAATACATAATAAATACCTGGGTATCATTTATGATTACCCTTAAACTTAGATAAGAACATAATAAAAACTGATATCATTTGTATCAAATGAGGGTCCATATTATGATGGATTGTTAGAAATTTCAGAATATTGTTTTGAATAAGAGAAAGAGATAACACAAGAGGATAAGGCATATACATGAAGAATTAAATGACACTATATTGGAAGGAAAAATGTAGAAAGTCAAGTATTATGAATAAAATGGCACGCAAAGAGTGTTACAAATGCAATAGATGGGACAAGAATGAGGAAAGAATCATTACAAGGAAACTATTATTCAATGACAGAATTTGAAAAGAAATTGTCAATAGAAAGAAATAGTAAAGAAGTATGAATTTTTAGAACAGAAATGAATTAATCACTTCCAAATAATGGAAAATGAAGAACAAGAAAAGAAATAATTACTTCCAAATATTGGAAGATTGTTACGAAAGAACAATAGTTGAAATTATAGAATCCAATCAATATATCATTTTGATAGATAGTCTAAGGACTATACATATTAGAAAAGATATGTCAAAACTTGTATAAGTTGAAGAGGAATGAGGATGAGCAATAGAAGTTAGAATGGAAAAAATATGAAGTATTGAAATATTGATGAAAATGAGGAGTACAAATTTTTTATACTAGTCAAGTGAAATAGAAGATTCTGGAACAAAAAGATAACTCGGTTAAGAGTTATTAATCCTTTTGAAAAGTCTAGCAAGAATTAGCTTGAGTGAATAATGCATTATAAGGTTAGTTATGTGTGAGCATTTTAATATGGCAATAGATGAACCAACCATGTGATTTATACCTTTGAGGAGAAGGTAGTATGAGAAATGAATGAAAGGAAATGGAGATTTCCTTAAGTGGCAAGGCCACATGTGTAAGGCTATGAAAGAACTATGAAAACTCATCAGTGAGCTAATATGCAAATTTCAAGGATGAAATTATTATAAGGGGAGAAGATTGTAACAACCCCAATTTTTATGAATATAATTGAATTATTAAAAATTAAAAGTCAAAATTTTAAAAGTGGAACTGGAACTTTGAATTCCAGGAAAATTCATTTTTATAAAAATAAAATCAAGACTTAAAACTTGGATATTTGTAATGTACTTGAAAAACTAATCAGAATGATTGTAAGTATGTCAAATTCTGAGTCCAGATAAAAAATCCTTATTTTTGTCCATTTTTATGAATAAAAGGGTAAAATGATAATTTTACTCATAATTGAGACCTAAGACATCAATATTTGAAATGTACTCAGAAATATGAATCCAATGCCACTAAGTACTCTCAATTCCAAGCTCGGGAAAATAAAATAGATTTTTCTCCATAGAAGGAAAAAATGGTCTTTCCACACCTCTATGGGGCACACAAATGGATCCAACAACCAAAAAACATATAGTCATGAGTCAAACTACTACCAAATGCTAGTGGAGAAGGAGGTGGTAGTAGGAATCTAATGACAATTTAATAATAAAAAGAAATTAAACATAAATATTACATATAATCATGAAAAATTCAAAAATCCCTCTAAATAGCCCGTAAAATTCCCAAGAAAAATTTTAATGTCCCTCACAAGGTCCCCTACAATGTCCTAAAATCTCAGCTCCAAAATCCTACCCCATCTCTCCCATTTCCTCCTTCTTTCCTCCCTTGTTTTTTTCTCTGTGGGCGTGTCCCCAAACGCACACGGGCAAACGACCCCGTGTCTGCATCAGGAGCATTCAGGGACGCGTTCCCCCGATGAAACAAGATTTCTTCCCAGGAAACCCTAATTCAATTAGCCATCACATTCTAACTATTAATTTTCAATCTTCACCATTGGATCTAGTCGGACAGGGCTGATCTACAAAAGCCCTAAGTTTTCATGATGATCCACCTCCTGGATCATTAAGAAACTCAAAACGAAGAACAACCTTCAGTATTGGTTAGCTCCTCTGACGGAATTTTCAAGTTATTCTGGCCAATCTAGTTGTTAAATGGTGATCTTGCATTGTTAAATATATTCAATGCATGGTGATTTACAAAACCCATGGTCCCCCACTTTCTCCGACAAAGGCAATGGCTATTTCCTCGACTGTATGCATTTTTCGGCATTAGGGTTTTCTTTCACTAGTAAATCTCTTCTCTACTGAAAATACTGCACCAGACCAGCACAGGTAGGTGCACCCTTCACTTCCCTTTCATTTCTGGCATCCCCTGGGTGATTTGTGGTCGTCCTTGATCTCCTCCGACCACTGATCCATCAGAAACGATGGATCTAGAAATAGATGGTGAGATATCCATCATCTACAGCTCAAAAGTAAATTTTGAGCCACTGGATGGATTCCTGGGACCCAAAATCCCCAGGAGATGAAATCTTGGCAGTTGGCTACTAAGGATGAAGGAGATCCGGCAGTCGGTGATCCTATGGTCCAGATCAAGACCGCCTCACCTATCATCGGTCACCTCTCCCCAGTGATGGGTAATCCTAGGTAACATGATGCGGGCTGCACTCCCATTTTGTCACATTCTGTGGAGTTAATCTAAACCATTGATTTTTTATCTGAAATCTTATTTCTTCAATTAATAGCTCATTTTAGTTCTGATTTTAGATCTAAAAGCACTAATGAATTCCTTACATTATGTAGAATCTTATGGAAGCATGATAATTATATTTTAAATTGTATTTATGTGAATCAATTGGTAAAATCCCTAGTAACAACCTTGGATCATGATCAAGATGATCTTAAAATAGAGATCTGAATCAATGGATGGGTTTAGGAGGTCTCAAAACCCTAAGGACCATGATTACAGTAAAATTTATGGATCTATAGATTAAGTAATATAATAAAAACAGTAAAGATCAATATCAACCATTAAAATTGTTTGAAATTTTAAAATCCAAATTTTGATCTCAATTTAACTCCAAATTGAGATAAAAAAGTTGGGTTGGATTCCTCTTGATGTGGAGAACCCACTGAATCAACAAAATCATAAATTCAATTCATGAAAATTTCTGTTTTTAAGAAATAATGGTACTAACATCCATAATAAGTAAAATTTGGAATGATGTCCACTAATGATCTTGTGATTTTGGAACATGGAATCAACAGTTAGAAGTGACTGATCTATGTTTAATTAAGAAATCTAGCCTTAAAAGAAGAAAAATCATAAAAATGAGCATGGATCTTCATGATCTAATTAGTCAAGCATGATCAGACTTTTAAAAATAGTTTGGATGATGATCTAAATGTATAATTACAATAATTAAATGGTTGGATGTAATTTATTTTCCAGATCTAAAGATCTTGACCCTTAAAAGTAGTAAAATCCATAAATGTGAAGGGAAATCTCCTTGATCAGTTATGACTAGATAGTATGGATGTATTTGGATGACGATATAAAGTTAGGACCATATGGATTGATGGATCTGATAAGGCTAATTTGGGATAGATTGAGATCTCTTCCCTTAATGTTGGAAAAATGACATAAGACCTTCTTGATCAGTTGGATCAAGAAGGATCAGATCATTTGATGAGATACATCAATGATCTAATGATAAAATCACATTAAGAATATATATTATATATAAAGAAAAATGAAAGATCAAGATCTAAACCCTAAAAGGGATAAAAAATGAATAGAAATCAACTATAATGTTGGATCATGATGACCTAATATGGCATGTTAAACTTTCATTTAAATTATTGAATGTTATTATAATTGCCTTTTATTGCTTTGTAAATCAATTATTAGATTTATTTATTTATGCTTTAATGCCTATGGTTTGTGGAATTGTTGTTACATAGACATTATAATGCTTAAAGATGATAATATGTTTAGTTACAGTTGAATCATAACTCTTGTATATCAGATAGAAATAACTGTTGAAATTAGATGGAATACATAATAAATACCTGGGTATCATTTATGATTACCCCTAAACTTAGATAATAACATAATAAAAATGGATATCATTTGTATCAAATGAGTATCCTTACACTTAATAACATTTGGTGTATGCATACCAAATTAAAGGAAATAGGGATCATTTACAATAAATGATTAATCCCTAAACTTATATGAACATTGGTATCATTCATTGTAAATGAGGATCCCTAAATCTAAAAATGAAATTATATCCTTAGTATGAGGATATTGAATACAATGATGATAATATAAACAGACATATCGTCTGAGATGTGCAAGAAGTATTTTAGATCCAAGCACCCGCTTCCCAAAATTTGATGATATTATGATACCTTGCCCAAAGAGAGGCTAAAAGTCAGGTGGGGCAATTATGGGAAGGCCCTACTATGAAAGTCTTGTCTCCCCATATGGGCAACTTTCCACTGTGGTATTAATGGTGAACAGGGTAGTTATCTGAGTGCACTAGTATGTATCAGACTGCAGCATGGTAATCCTTGAGTATTTTGCATATGATGCATGGCATAGTGAGATGCCAATACTGCCCTAATGAAGGAGTATTTTCCCAACAAAATTTTGGATGATTTATCAACTCAGTATATCTGAGTATGGTTATTGATGTTTAAGATATTGACTATTTTTCATGGTTTTTGACCGTATATATATATATATATATATACATACATACGATATAGTGGTGAGTGGTTTGGAATTATCATAGTGGATGCTACATGATAAATTTTATAATTGAATGTCTGTATACAGTATGGTTCATGGAAATTGAAGTATGTTATTAATATGGAATATGATGATTATGAATATTGTACTTGTGAATTATACAATTCCATATGTTCTTGAATCCCCTACCAAGCATAGTTTGCTGAGATTCAACATGGAAAGATAAAGACCATACTATTGATCAAGACTAGGCGGATTTTTGAAAGGATTGGATTGTATTTTGATTTGTGTATTTTTGCATAAGATGTAATAAAGGGGCTATGTATGTGAACTACTAAATTGATCTTGCAATTTTAATAAAATGAGTTTCTTTGGAAACATATGTTGTACACAAAATTATGTATGTATATGTGAGTGAAATGTGGCATTCGGGTTTTCTAAAAATAAATTTAAAGAAAAAAAAAATTGCTACTTAAGTTTTCAAAATTTTTGCAAAATTGGTTGACCACCATTTGAAAATGAATAACAAAAATGTTTTTCAAAAACACAGGTTGCCACAATGTCATCTTATGACCTCATTTACTTACCTAACTCTCCACCTAACTTTCTCTTATTGAAGCCCTAGATCTAGATCCACATTCCCTTCTTAATTAATCTATCACACAGGTGGAAATACAAAACTCTATAAATTCCCATGGATTCCACATTTTACCAAGTTGAGGTTTTTGTGAGAAAACCTTGAAATTAGCACTCTTGCTTGAGATCTATTGGAGCTTTGGAATTTGGACTTCTTTTAAGCTATTATTCCTTTGGATTCTTAAGTATTTTCCTTTGCTTTTACACTTCAATTTTAGGTTAGTATCTTACTTTCAATGCCTTGTTTTCATTGCTAAGTTATTCTTGATTTGTTTATTTAGTTCTAGACCATAGAGCTTCCTTGTTTTCCATTGAAACATTCATCTTCTTAATTTCTCTTACTTATTCATCAAAGAAAAAAGTTAGTTCTTCTCTAGTAGTGACATCCAAGAGAGGAAGTAGCTTGAATCCTTCAATTCCATCCTTGATATCCACGTTTTCTTGTTCGAATTTGGAACTAGTTCTAGGCATTTTTGCTTAACTAGTCTCTTTATTCCAACCATCGTTTTTCTTGAATTTTCTTTTGGGTTGCACTTCTATGTCATCTTAGATTAGTTTTAGAGAATTTGAATATGTTGAATGTTTGATTTGAAACAAGTTTTAAGTATGGGAAGAGTGCATATTTTTTATGTTCTAATCTATGAAATATGTGAACTCTTTTGGATGTAATTTGTTGCTTAAATACAAAAGTTTGTTGAAGTACATTATTCATGCTTGTTTCCAATATTGAAGTACTTTAGATCTTGAGTGTTATCTTGCATAAAGGTGCTACTTCATTTGTTTGATTAGACTTGAGTTTCTCAAGTGCTTAAAATTTAGAAATTTTTCATTCAATTTTCATGCTCAATTTCCTATCTTCAATACATCTTGTTTGTTTGATTCCTTAGGATCCCATTTAGCTTTTTGGGTTGTTATTGAATGTTTTGATTAGATTATATGTTAATTAGTCATTGATTCAGTAGTTTTAGCCATCTTTGACCCCATGAACCAAGTGCACCATCCCATGAATCATGCACATAATACTAGGAATGAAACCTCTTTGATTATTGCTTTTTTAGTTGCTTAACCATGTGCACCATTCCATTCTTCACAAAGAGGTTAACCAGAACCCCAAGTAAATGGGTGATCTAAGATGGTCACGCTAATCAACCAGAGAAGGGACCGACACTTGACGGACTCGAAGATCATCATCGGAAAACAATGATCAATTGAACAAATGAATTAAAGGAAGAAGGCCAAAGACACTTTGTGAGGTAAGAATTCCAAAACCCAACTCATGAAGGACAATTTCTAACTAGATCCATACCATTTTATGTTAGATCTAGATTTTATGGATGATCCAACTACTAATTTCTTAATCCAGGCTTAGAAATAGGTAAATACATACCTAATGTAGCTCAGATCTATCTAAGATTGTCGATCTAGGATGGAAATTGACTAGACAATTTTAGTTATCTAATCTATCACTATTCAAATAGTGACTTTGTGACATCTAATCGATGATTAGACACTACAATAAGTTCTGGAAAACTGAATTAACTAGTATATGATAGAAATTGAAAGATCTAGATGGAAATTTAGTGAATAATTTGAATTGTCCAATCAAACAGTAGAGGAATAAGGACTCGGCAATGTTTAATTGGTGATTAGATGCCACCATTGTGTACCCTGACCTTTGTTAAGTTAACATATTCTGAAATTTTAAAATTAGGGTACAGATTTTTAAGAAATTGATGGGTTAAATGAGGATCATTGATTTGTTGATGTACACATTGTTTAGTCAATGATTAGAACTCTAGTTACCTTTCTAAGGTTCTAATTAATGAGCTTAAACCCTTAATAACCAATCCAATCACTCGAAGAACATAGGATCAAACCTGGAAACACTAAGTCAAGTCACCATGACTTATTAGACTAAACCTTTAAATCTAAGTCATCTAAATTGTAAATGCAAACCTAAACTATTGGACCACTGATTGATGAATGGATGGTGGATCTTGAACTGAATTGACCATACATTTTCATCTGCAATCTATGATTAGTAAAAAATTAGTTGGTTTATAATGATCTAAATCGTTAGGCTTTAATTAAAACATATCACTTACATACTTATTAATCTATGATTCATCATTGGCAACAACACTGGAATATCAATAGAGAAGATTGATTGATAAGTGAGTGGAAGAAGGGATATTCACATCAAAGAAGTAGGTAATTTTAACTTTGATATGCTTTTGTGCAACACGAAATTATTAATGATTATTCTATCATGATTGAAAATAGTTAAAATTAATATTTTTTGGAGATTTTTTATTTATATAATGAGTACATTTGTATTCCATTAAACTTATCACTTTGGAATACCATATTGATTTATTTATTAAATTGAAAACTTGCACATGAAAATGTATTTGAAATTGTATGGATTTTTTTATTTATGAAATTGTTGATGTTTTTCGCAAGTGCACGGGCTATTGTAGTGTAGCTTATGCAAGTACGGGTCAATCCCACGGAGACTTGATTTAAAATGATGGAGTTTCCAATAAAATTCAATTAATAAAAGAACCAAAACAAAGAATATATCAGAATTAAATTATCAATAAAATAAAATCTAAATTTATTCAACTGTTGCAATTTACACAATTATTTATTCCAAAAACACAGAAAATGCAACGAAATAAGTAGTCCTGAATAAGCCTGTCCCTGGATAGTCTGAATGTGGATAAGTTAAAATTGGAATAGCACAGGGACACAGTTGGTATTAAATCAGGGGCTCAAATGGAATTAAACTGGGGACCCAAATGGTATTTTAGACAAAGAACAGTCTTGGAATTACTGAGATCTACCAGGGCAGACTTGTAACTTTTTAGGTTTCTGGTTTTAAACGAAAACCAGGAAAACGGTGATGAGGGAAAACCGTAGGAGGGGGTTACCAGAGAAGATGGAGAAGAAGGGAGGAGGAAGGAGGAGAAAAAGAAGAAAAGGGAGAGAAGGAGAAGGATATGGGAGAAAACCCGATCTGGGTTTTCTTCCTATGGCTGGCTGGACTTGAGAAAAATGAGGGAGAAATGGGAGTGAGAAAAGGAACATGAGGAAAGATGAGAAGAGAAGAAAGAAGAAAGTGGGGAAAACCCAATCTGGGTTTTTCTTGCTTGGGTCGGCCAGTTTGCTTCAGGCAAATGATATTGCCAAAGATAGAGATTAGGGGTAGGTGATGGGTACAGTGGAAATCCGATGCTGGTCCAAGCGGAGACAATGCCTGAGTTGTGCAGTGGAGCAATGAGGGATGAATGCAGGGGCCAGTGTGCGATGGTAAGTAGAGAAGGGAAGTAGGTCAGGCAAGAAAGAGAGAAACTAAAGAGCAGTAATGGGAAGAGAAGAGAAGAACAAGAGAGAGAGGGATTGAGAAAGCGGGAAGGGAGAAGTAAGGGAGAAAGGCAGAAAGGCAGAAAGGAGGGAGGAAAGGCCAGGCCTCTTGGTATGTCATGCACCTAAGCCAGCCAATGGTGCTGGTATGAGAAGGAGATGGGGAAATAGAAAAAGAGCAAATGAGATGGTTTGATCCTACGGTTGGTGCTGAGGAGAATGATGAAAGCTTGGAGAGGAGAGGGAAGAAGAGAAGGGAACAGCCTAGCCAGTCATGCCTGGGGTTGAAGAACAAGGGGGTCTAAAGAGAAGAGGGGGTATATGAAGAAAGATGATAGAGAGAGACGTGAGAGAGTGGGACATGGAGGAAGAAACGTGTAGGAGAGAGAGAAAAGAGAGGTGAGAGATAAGTGGAAAAAAAATAAGAGAGAGACAAAAGAGAGATAAGAGGGAGAGTGGGGTCTACTAGAAGTCTAGACTTGCTAGAACTCTGCAAGTCTTCAATTTTGTCCTATACTAGGACTCTTCAATGTCTTCTTTTTCCATGCAGCTTCATTATCCTCATCTGATCGTCGTGATTTGATCTGGATCAGCCATGCCTGAGTCAATTGATCTTCAATGCATAGGACCCAATTAGAATCATCCAAATCGTTTATTATTCATCTAATTAGCTTTGATGATCATCTAACCGTTAATTTTACAATTTAACGGTTGGATGGCCAATTAAAGCTAAATTAAACTATTTTATGCAAAAACCTTGAAATTGATGGCCTGAATGCTCTAATTGAATACTAAATTAGGGGTATTTTGACCAAAATTGAATACTTAACACACCCCCCAACCAGCATTTTGCTAGTCCTGAGCAAAACATACAGACAACTATTTTACAAAACTGGTACAAGATGCCACTTTCGTAGATACTCACACTTGCATTTAGCATATGCAAAAAGCCCTTGAACCCCTAGGTTACCCCTAGTGGACGAGTTACGCCTAGTGAGGGTTTGCAGTGAATATACCCACAAAATTCAGTAAAGTCAAGTCCCTTATTTTATCTCAGAGAATCCTCATTTATTAGCAACTTTACTAATTTTTCACAACTTAATGAAGAGGATTTGACAATTTTACACACCATACACATATTAAAGACAACTTATTTGAGCTATTTCTCAGAGTGCATGTGTGTGTACAGTCACATAAACCTTGATTTTTAATTGGATATGCTTACATTCCATTGGAAATATGCCTTGACCTCAAATCCTCACAGGTATACGCTCAGAAATAAAACTCTCAAATAAGGGGTTAAACATATTTCACTCATTATGTGACCAAATCCAACAAACTGACAGTTCCCATAATTCTTTTTAACACTCATGAGACAAGAGAAAGTGATCCCTATGAGTGGATGTTAACATCAAGAATATGAGGGGTCTTTCACCTTAATTCTTTCTTTTTATCTCCTCTTTAAGGCTATGTCCACCTAAGATCAATAGGTCTTTAACTAGGACGAAATGTAGGCTTAGGACAGGTTTAGAAAAGAAAGGTATAAAGATTTCAAAGGTTCAAAATTGAGTAGATATCTTCAATGAATATCTGATAGGACAACTTTTCTTTTTCGTTTGTACTTGAAGTGAATTTCTCTTTCAGATTTCGGTCTTTCTTTTCTTTACTTTTCTCTCTCTTTTTTTTCTTTGGAAGAAAAGCATTTAATTTTTTCTCACTTCTTTGACTTTTTGTCTTATTTTTGAACTTTTTTCTACTCTACTCATTTTGAAGATGGGTAATGGTTATTTATTTTACTGGGTTAAGGTGAATGGGTTTAAGAAAGAAAAGGCTTAATAACAGGCTCAAAAGGCTAACTAGTGGTATATTATATTGGGTAGGCTTTATGTCTCTGGGCTGAGCAAGGATGGCCTATGTCATTTCCTAGGTTTCCTAAAGCCTATCAGATTCAATAAATTTCTTGAATTAAAGCTATTACTCCTATTTATTCTTGATGTTTAACCAAAACAACGATAACTAGATCACACTAATGTATGTACGTTGAAGAAATTATGGAATTACTTATAACTCTATAAAAGAAGACAATCTCAAACTCTCACTAGGTTATAAGTCTCCACTGATTTTCCTCAGGGTCTCTAAGTCATACCTCTATATGAGTCTTGATTATGTGTTGTGTGTAAATGGTTTCTGAGAATTAACTTTCATAAAATGCTTCAACATATGAATGACATGCAAAACTAATCATATGCTTTCCCATTAAGAGGTAAAAATAGTATATTTACTAACATCTGACCATCCAGTTCTCATCACTGTAAGGGACTCTTCTTTAAAAACTTTTTGTTTTCTTCAAAAAATTTCAAAATTTTTTTTTTTTTTTTTTCAAGAAAACTCAAAATCTCTAGTGCATCTACACCCCCAACCTGAATGAAACATTGTCCCCAATGTTTGAAAACATAGGATTCTATATGAAAGTGGAGGGATGTAGACTCTAAACCCTTGGGTTGCCTCCCAATAAGCGCTAAGTTTAACGTCTTCAACCAGACATTTCCTAACCTAACTTTCTAAACCTAAAGCTAATTGGGTTAGCTTTATTTGTCATAATCCTAACCCTAAGATGAAATGGTGAGAATTCTCGTGCCACTTCAGAATTTTGTGATAATCTATATATGGCCTCCACCTTGAAATTTTAGGTGGTGATATGAATATAATACAGTAGATCACCGCAAATGTAAAAGTAGTGGGACCATAGTGTTGATCCCCCATCTTTAAGATTTCACAGTAGTCAATATAATTGCTCCACCTCAAAAATTGAGGTGAGGGTAACTCAATGACTGCATGACCTACCGCGTATTTTCGTGGACCATATGGTGACAACCAGTCCTTGTCTTAACCAAATTGAGGGATAATAATGACCATTCTATGCAATTTATCTTTTTCTCAGTGTCCCTATCATTGTCTTGAACTAGGGTAATAACTTGACTCTGCCCTTCTCTAATAGGTTGTTCTTGTATTACTAGAGGCGGGGACAAGGTTTGGCTTAAACCCTAGTTATCTTCTTATGTGTACCCTACAATAAGTTGATGCATCTCAATTGACTCCGCTACCTCCTATTTGATAAGCACATGTATGGTATCAATTGGGCCTATATTATCATCTGATGTATGTTCAAATAAGGCTACTAGGTCCCAATCAGGTGCATCTTCTACATTAAAAGGCTCAATTTGAATTTCATGCTTAGGATGATCTACTCTGGCTTGCCATCTAGAAGTGTCCATTAGAGGCATAGTATCCAACAACTCAGGCATCTCCTCAATAGATGTGTCTTCATCAGGGTCATACAAATAGGTGGGACATGCATCTAGAGGAAGAGGATTGGATTTTTCTAAAGTTTTATGCTCTTCATCAATGGAAGTCTCTTCATAATCAGAATCAGGACATGACTCAAGTATATCAAAGTTAGAGATTTCTAAGGATGGTTGTAGACTTTGTGACTCATAAGGATCATAAGAAATTTCCATCCTAGCGAACTCTTCCATCATTTGTTTTAATTTCTTATTCCTCGCAGCCATGTATTCTTGTTCTCTTATTTCACACCTATGCTGCATATTTTCTTCTAATAATGGTTCTTCCAGGAGAGGAAATAACTCATAGGGTTGGTATTGTTGTGGCATTGGGGTACTGAAAAACGACTGATCAGGTTGAACACATGATGGTTGACCCTGATATTTGGAATAATCATGGTAGTACTGATCAGGGTAAGACCATTGTGGTTCTTCCTTATATTAGTAATCCTGAGACCATGGTTGTTCATGATGCTTAGCCCATCCATTAGAGTCTAGATAATTTGTCTCAAAATAAAATTTGCAAGGGTATGTGAATGCATCAGGTGCACCCACTGGCTCCTAATAGTATTCATTGTATGTGGAGCATGATGGGGGCCAGGAAGGGGTAGAATATGGATGCTCATAATAGGTATAGTCATTATGGTATTGAGGTTGTGGCACACTTTGCCTAGAAGCTATTAGCCTAAGTAATTGACTTTCCATAAGATCTAATTGATCCACCTATGAAATCTGTCCCCTTCTTGATAAGCTCCTTTTTTCTTTCTTTTTTTCTTTTTCTTTTTTTTTTAAATGAAAACTAACCTACATGATGCAACCTAACTTCCTAGAATGATGAATAAACAAAGGACACAATATAATCCTTGAGGATAATAAGCAACATATTGATTTTCTTGAAATTGTGTGGGGACAATGCTTTTAATTAGCCTAATTCAGTGCTCCGACTCTCCTTCAGACATGATTATTGCTTACCAGTTAGATTCTTCGCAAGGTGGTTAATACAACCCTCGTGTAAGGAGGCATTTAGACCTCACAAACGTCAACAGGAGGTGAGGGAAGAGCGAGGCTCTATTAGACAACCCTCAATAACCACAGTGCTCAAAAGGCACTAGCATGACAATAAATCAAGTCTTAATAAGAGGGTCCTACGAGCATATGATGGCCCTATAGGTCTCTTCTAATTGATTTTAATTTAAATTGAAGGGTAGGGTAGTGCACTTGAGGTAGTTATCGTAGGTGGGCCAAGGAGTGGTGATGAAATCTACCCTTGATCTTATGGGGGTAGGGTGCCCTTACTAATTAATTCCACACTCCATGGCAGTTCGATTAGCATATATATCACCTTAAAGCATTAACTGTGTCTTAAGATGCAAATAAAAGCAATAAACTAATGCAAAACCTAAAAATACAACAATTATAAAAGGATGCTTTCTATATGATTTATCCTACCAAACAATGCAAATTTACTATAAATGCAAACCCTAATCTAGGAATTTAAATGAGTGAGGAAACTTATAGTGGGGTTTCTAATGAAGATCAAGTGTGGGCCATCTTATCCCACACTTGCCCTTTTTTATACAACCCTTTAAAATGAAAATAGAAAATGCAATTTACAAGGGTCCTCACTACAAGCTTCACTCAAAAGAAAAAAATCCTAATCTAGGAAAGCAAGGAAAATTTTATGTTGATGAAGATTTACTTGCCAATTTCCTCCCCTTTCCTCTTTCCTTTAAAAAGAAAATTTGAAATAAGTACCAATTCCAGGAAATTAGGTGGTTATGCACTAAAAAAAATTAAATATGCACCTAAAAATGCCTAAAATGCAATTCCTAATATTTTTATATTTTTTTGAATTTTTAAAAAAAAATTGGATTTTTTTTCTAATTAAACTTTATAAAAACTCCTTTGTAAGTCCCCGACAACGGCGCCAAAAACTTGTTGATGTTTTTCGCAAGTGCACGGGCTATTGTAGTGTAGCTTATGCAAGTACAGGTCGATCCCACCGAGACTTGATTTAAAATGATGAAGTTTTCAATAAAATTCAATTAATAAAAGAACCAAAGCAAAGAATATATCAAAATTAAACTATCAATAAAATAAAATCTAAATTTATTCAACTGTTGCAATTTACACAATTATTCATTCCAAAAACATAGAAAATGCAACGAAATAAGCAGTCCTGGATAAGCTTGTTCCTGGATAGTCTGAATGTGGATAAGTTAAAATCGGAATAACACAGGGACACAGTTGGTATTAAATCAGGGGCTCAGATGGAATCAAACTGGGGACCCAGATGGTATTTTAGACAAAGAATAGTTGTGGAATTACTGAGATCTGCCAGGGCAGACTTGTAACTTTTTAGGTTTCTGGTTTTAAACGAAAACTAGGAAAACAGTGATGAGGGAAAACCGTAAGAGGGGGTTACCGGAGAAGATAGAGAAGAAGGGAGGAGAAAGGAGGGAGGAAGGAGGAGGAGAAGAAGAAAAGCGAGAGAAGGAGAGGATATGGGAGAAAACCTGATTTGGGTTTTCTTCCTATGGCCAGCTGGACTTGAGAAAAATGAGGGAGAAATGGGAGTGAGAAAAGGAATGTGGGGAAAGAGGAGGAGAGGAGAAAGAAGAAAGTGGGGAAAACCCAATCGGGTTTTTCCTGCTTGGGTCAACCGGTTTGCTTCAAGCAAATGACGATGCCAAAGATAGAGATCACTGGTCGGTGATGGGTGCAGTGGAAATCCGGTGCTGGTCCGAGTGGAGACGACGCCTGAGTTGTGTGGTGGAGCAATGAGGGATGGACGTAGGGGCCAATGTGCGATGGTAAGTAGAGAAGGGAAGTGGGTCAGGCAAGAAAGAGAGAAACTAAAGAGCGGTAATGGGAAGAGAAGAGAAGAACAAGAGAGATGTAGGAGAGAGAGAGAGAGGGAATGAGAAAGGGAGAAGGGAGAAGTAAGGGAGAAAGGGAGAAGGGCAGAAGGGAGGGAGGAAAGGCTAGGCCTCTTAGTGTGTCACGCACCTAGGCCAGCCAGTGGTGCTGGTATGAGAAGGAGATGGGGAAATAGAAAGAGAGCAAATGAGATGGTTTGATCATATAGTTGTTGCTGTAGAGGAGAATGATGAAAGCTTGGAGAGGAGAGGGAAGAAGAGAAGGGAACAGCCCAGCCGGTCATGCCCGGGGTTGAAGAAGAAGGGGGTCTAGAGAGAAGGGGGTTATATGAAGAAAGATGATAGAGAGAGACATGAGAGAGTGGGAGATGGAGGAGGAAATGTGTAGGAGAGAGGGAGATGAGAGAGAGAGATAAGTGGGAAAAAAATAAGAGAGAGGGAAAAGAGAGATAAGAGGGAGAGTGGGGTCTATTAGAAGTCTAGACTGGCTAAAACTCTGCAAGTCTTCAATTTTTTCCTGTCCTAGGACTCTTCAAAGTCTTCTTTTTCCATGCAGCTTCATTATCCTCATCTGATCTTTGTGATTTGATCTGGATCGTCCATGCTTGAGTCAATTGATCTGCAATGCACAGGACCCAATTAAAATCATCCAAACCATTTATTATTCATCTAATTAGCTTTGATGATCATCTGACCATTAATTTTGCAATTTAACGGTTGGATGGCCAATTAAAGCTAAATTAAACTATTTTATGCAAAAACCTTGAAATTGATGGCATGGATGCTCTAATTGAATACTAAATTAGGGGTATTTTGACCAAAATTGAATACTTAACAAAAATGATGAGGAATGAGGAATCCTCATACTCAACCCTTGTAAGCGTTTTTTTTTCATGGTTATATCATATCATAAGATTCATTTGCATGATTTCACTAGTGCATGGAATTCCGTAGTTTTATATGTTATGACAGCATGTAATGATGCGTAGTATTATTATGTTATGGAGGACATATGGTGGCTCAATGGATTCTGGGCTAAGAGGGTTGAGGACTGATCATCCCCCCTCTAAAACTTTATAGATGATACCTAATGCAAAAGGTTGAATTTAGGTCAATGACATCATGGGTAGGTCATAGCGTTGCTTACAAATTTCTCATGAACACGGTGCAAGGAATCTATCTGTCTTAGTGTTGGCGTGATAGCTACAAACTTGATTAGGGTCTTGTTTGTGCACCGAGGGTCCATTGTTTTGAGATGTGTATTTATTCCACAATAGCACAAGTGGGTGGCACCTTGGGATTTCAAGTCTACAATGAGTGCTCGTGACCAACTGCAAATGGACGAATTATAAGTATTTCTACACTCGTGAGACCTCGAGGAGGTCCAGATGGTATTATCTATATACTTATTAAGATACATTAATCATATTTAAGTATTTCATGGTTAAAATGCTTTTGATCTATTGATTTTTTTATTATGATTCACTATTCAATTTAGATGAGTATATTTATGAGATGTTGCATGACATTAGTTGTGGTGATCTTTCACATCTTGTAAAATACCTCGCAAAGTTTACAATGTCTTTGAAAACAATGTGCATGGATATTGAAACTGATAATTTGAATTGGTATAGCATGACATTAATTTGTAAAGCATGATTGAGATTTCAAGGTTTTGTTATACCGCTCATTATGTATCATATTTCACTCAACTGCATAACATGTGATTATGTATCCTTTTTGGATTTGAAACTACACAAACTTCATATTTTGATCTACCTACACAAGCTCAAGCTTATTGAGACATTGTCTATGGTTTATCATATCTCAAGTTTGAAGACATGACACACAGGAGTAAAAGATTGTTATAGAGATCTAAAGAGAAGAGCATGAAAGGTATAACAAACCAATTTGCAATGTAGTGGATGATCTTGTGAACTAACATAATGTTTAACTTAATATGACTTTTCTGTATTTACTTGTGGGCATGTAAATTGGACTTATGGTAATGTGGCTATGACTGGAGTGGTCATGGGGACATTGGTTCAATTCCTAGCCTTTTAGTACTACAAAATATTTCTTTTTATTTAAATGTGAATAGACATGTTTGTGTGGATGTATTTTGGAGGGAGACATAGTCTCCTTTGTGATTTCATATATACTGTGTTTATTAGGTTGTCGTATCACATGCACGAAATGTGACACTCAGGATTTTTTTTAAGGTCTTCTCATGAATCATGTTTTCCACTCTTTGGTTTCTAAATAGTTTTTCAAACTCAAGGCACCACAATTGCAAAAGATTTTGTGAAAAAGTATTAAAAAAACCCTGGATGTCACAAAAATTTACAACTACACATGGTATTTATTGATACTTTCTATCTTCATTGTTGAGTAGTATCCTACACAATATTCTAATTGTGAATGTAGCCACTATGTACTGAGATACATGAGAAATCTAGTATGCAATGGTGTGAAAGGTAAGACACCTTTTACTAGTCATAATTTTACATTATTCATGAATTTTTTAATAAATTCCAGCTGAAAGAATTTAACTGAATTAAATATATTATCTTTTAGGCTAATGTACTACCCAAATGGGAGTTAAGCCACACTACTCCAAGTTGGATCTCAATGAACTAAGAAATAAATGAGCATAGTATGTAAGGCATTTTAATTATAAAACTTGTACAATTTAGGCCAATGTAAATCTTATTATTTGTTATTACAAAACCAAACTTGTTTAGTTTTATGCATGTGCCTTATACTTTTCATTTACTTGAAGTATATATATGTCATTTTTTTATTCAATTAATGAAGGGAAGGTGGAGTGTGGAAGTAAATGGGTGTGCATGGAGAAGTGTGGGTGTAGGTAGATGTGAAGTTTTTTTTTTTTTCCATGTCTTTGAATATGGATATTGCAGTGATTCAATTGAATGTAGGTGTTGTAGTTTCTATTTCAAGTCTATCGAATATTGCATGAAGCTATATAATATTAAGAAGATTGTATAGTTAGGTTTTACATAAAAAAAGGTGCATGGATGTTGAATTTGGATGTTGTTGTGAATGTGTGACTTCCCTTTTTCATATCTTTAAAGATTGCAAGAAGATTTTAAGAGTAGTAATTCATTGATTGTATCTAGGAATAATAACAGGTTAAGATTGTAGTGTACAGGAACATGGAAAAAACTTACATAAGTTTTTAAATTCAATTTTGGAAATCAACTTTAAATGTCTAGACTTTTAAAGTTGGTTTCAAGGAAACTAGCTTTTAAAGTTAGTTCCGAACTATCTTCTTTTCTAATCAATTTTCTAAGATGGCTCTACAAAAAAGGGTTTTCAAACCATCTTCCATATATGGTTTTAACCAAATTTAAAGTCCTCCCATCTAGTAGTGTATATTTGAAAAATAGCTTAGTGTGTGGAGAAAATAGTCAACTATTTCAACAAATAAGTGCGTGAGCTGTCACTTTCAAATTTGAAATAATGTAACCTATTGACCTATGTCTACTTGAAATGGTTAAAATGTTATCCCTAATGAATTTATTGGTTGGAGCACTATAATTTATAGACACTAAGACCATTCAAAAAAAATTTAGACAAAATTAAATATCAATTCCCCAAGAAATCAAGACTACTCCAAGATTCATTTCTAACTCTTTCAATCCTTTATATTGAAAACTCTCTCTCTCTCTCTCTCTCTCTCTCTCTCTCTCTCTCTCTCTCTCTCTCTCTCTCTCTCTCTCTCTCTCTCTCTCTCTCTCTCTCTCTCTATTCCTTTTAATTTTGCTATAGCTTTTTGATAGAGACATCTTCTTCTTCCAAACATATTTTGTATTCTAAAAGTGTGGTGTAGCTTTCTTAATCATGAACATTGTTCTAGTTATTTGTAAAAAGGCTAAGCTTACTACAAGTGATGTAGTCCTTTAATTATAGCCAATACAGTGTTGATCATTGTTGTAAATTTTTTTCATTAGTTAGTGCAATTCAAAGTAGGTGTTACTTTAAGAGAGTGGAAGTAGGTTTCTTTGTTGGATAGCACCTTCTTCCTTAGTTCTATCCAAGATCTTATAACTTCTATATCTAACCAAAATTCCATTAAGAATTGAGACCTAATTATGTTCTTGGTTTTTTTTAGAGGTTCAAGAAGGACACTAAAGAGGAAGAACTCAAGGGAGTTGGCCAAAAGGGACTTTCATCTAAATTTTGAGACTCAATTTTTTCTGAGGGTTATATATAATTCCAATTTTTCTTTAGTGCATTTCAACTTTAGAAAATCCAAATATTTTTGTTTTTTGTGAATTACCAAGAAATAATAGGAGTACTAACTTTCTTTCCATTAACATTTATTTGATCTAATAGGTTTTAAGAAACCTAAAAAATGATATAGGCCATCCTTGCTTTAGCCCAAAGAAATAAAGCCTACCTAGCATATTATATCACTAGTTAGATTCTTTGAGCCTCTTGGCAAGACTTTTCATTTTAAATTTCCACTTACCTTGACCCAAAAAACTCCAATAAATATAAAATATACATTACCTATCTTTCAAAAATGAGTGGAGATGGTAGTAAAAGTTTGAAAAAGATAAAAGTCAAAGAAGAGAAAAATATCAAAAGTATTTATAGAGAAAAAATCCTTTCTTCAAAAAAGAAAGAAGAAAAGTGAAGAGAGAAGAGAGAAGAGAGACAGACAAAATAGAAAGATATTCACTTCAATGTAATCAGAAGAAAAAGATGTCGAAACAAACATTCAACTGAAGACCTCTACTCAGATTTGAAACTTTGAACCCTTTTACCCTTTCTTTTAGAAATTGCGAGCCTATGTTTCATCCTATCTAAAGACCATTATTCTTGAGGAGGAAGATGACTTAAAGAGGATATAAATGAAAGGAATTAAGGTGAACTACCCCAATTGGTCTTGGTAATGGCATCCATTCTTAGGGATCACATTTCTTTATCTCATTAGTGCTTAAAAAATTATGTGAACCATTAGCCTTATTGGACTTAGAGAGAGAGAGAGAGAGAGAGAGAGAGAGAGAGAGAGAGAGAGAGAGAGAGAGAGAGAGAGAGAGAGTTGTTTGAAGCCTTTTTTCTAAGATATTCATTTATGAGTGGACACCAGTGAAAATTTGAGGTCAAGACATCTTTCCAATGAAGCAATAAACATATCTTTTCAGAAGTTCTGACTTATGTAGTTGTACACACATTGCACCCTGAAATGAAACTGTAACAAAATGGCTTTAGCATGTGGTTAATTTGTTAAAAACATTCATTCATCTTTATTAAGTTGTTTAAGTAAGTAGAGTTCTAATGGATGAGAATTCCCTAAGATAATATGAAGGACTTCACCTTATGGAATTTTGTGGGTATATTCATTGCAAACCTTCATGAGGCCTAACTCGTCCATTAGGAGTAACCTAGGGGTTTAAGGGCTTGTTGCATGTGCAAAATGCAATTGTGAGTACCTACGAAAATGAAAACCATTTTTTTCATGATTTTTTGCATGTTTTGCTCAAACTAACAAATTGTTGGTTGGGGGTGAGATAAGTGCCTAATAAGTAGCCCATGTGTTATAAAATATAGTGTTATTTCTTAGATTTTTTAAATTTTGTATCGCATACATTTCCAACCCAATAATTTAAAAGTTTGATTTTTTGGAAGTTCAAAAACTAATCTAGAGTAAGTATGAAAATGTTCATAATTTTCTAGGATTTAATTAGGTTTTTTCATCTTTTGAAGTGTTTAAAAGGTGATCCAAAGGTCAATATTGATCGAGATGAGAATTGAATATCAAGATCAAAAGATCAAGTCAAAAGCCAAAATTGCATCATTTCAAAGCTAGATCAAGCTTCAATGAAAATCCTAGGGCAAGAAATAGAAGGTAATGGGAAGTATCAATGCTGATTAAAAAGATCCATACCAACAACCCATGAATGACCATCACTTTGCATGAGAATCGGAGCCATTCATGAGGTTTCCTAGTCTAATTAGGAAACCTAAGTAAGGCAAGCCAACCAAGTTTTCAAGGCAAGGGAATTAGCCATCCAAGCCACCAAGAAATGATCCATCATGCCACAGGGAGTGATACTATTGGAAGACAAATTCAAACAATTATCACATGCCAAAAGTGTGATTTTCAAGGGATAATTAGAAGGTTTTGATTGATATTCATAAAAGGTAAGAAAATCATGCATAGGTGGACCAATCAAGAGAGAATTCCCACTTTCCACTTTCCATTTTCCATCCTCTCCTCCACTTAATTAGGGTTTCCTCCTTTATGGCAAGCAAAGGGGGAACTTTCCTTAAAAATTAATGCCTCCACATTGCTTAGTTGGCAATTTAAGTTGTTTCCTAATTAGGAAACCCATAGCTCTACTTCAAGTCAAAGCAAATAAAAAACCCTCGATCATTCCCAATCTTTCATACCATTTTTATTTTTATTTTTATCTGTTTCAAACAACCAAAATACTATATATTTAGAAATGAAGGAGCTGCATGCCACCTTTCTAAGAAAAGGACCCCTCTCTCCTTTCTTAATACATGGCAGCCAGCCATGATGTCATCTTATGACCTAACTTTTCCTTATTGAAACCCTAGATCTAGATCCATATTCCCTTCTTAATTAAATCCTCATCAAAGTGGAGACACAAAACTCTAGAAATTCCCATGGATTCCACATTTTACCAAGTAGAGGTTTTTGTGAGAAAACCTTGAAATTAGCACTTTTGCTAGGACTCTTTTTTAGCTTTGGAATTTGGACTTATTTTGGGCTATTCTTCCTTTGGATTATTAAGTATTTTCCTTTGTTTTTATACTTATATTCTAGGTTAGTACTTTGCTTTCAATGCCTTGTTTTCATTGCTTAGTTATTCTTGATTTGTTTATTTAGTTCTAGACCATAGAGCTTCCTTGTTTTCCATGGAATCATTGCTTCCATCTTCTTAGTTTCTCTTACCTATTCATCAAAGAACCAACTTAATTCTTATCTAATAGTGACATCCCAGATAGGAAGTAGCTTGAATCCTTCAATTCCATCCCTAAATTTCACGTTTTCTTGCTTGAATTTGGAACTAGTTCAAAGCATTTTTGCCTTAACTAATCTCCTTATGCCAACCATCGTTTCTCTTGAATTTTCCTTTGGGTTTCACTTCAATGTTGTCTTAGCCTAGTTTGAGAGCATTTGAATATGTTGAATGTCTTATTTGAATCAAGTTTTAAGTATAAGAAGAGTGCATACTTTTTATGTTCTAATCCATGTAATATGTGCACTCTTTTGGATGTAATTTGTTGCTTAAACAAAAATGTTTCTTGAAGTTCATTGTTCATGATTGTTTCCAATATTGAAATACTTTAGATATTTGTGTTATCTTGCATAAATATGCTACTTCAATTGCTTGATTAGACTTGAGTTTCTCAAGTGCTTAAAATATGGAAAATTTTCATTCAATTTTCATGCTCAATTTCCAGCCATCAATATGTCTCGTTTGTTTGATTGCTAGGAACTCATTTAGCTTTTTGGGTTTCTATTGAATGCTTTGATTACATTTTATGTTAATTAGTCATTGATTCAGTAGTTTTTTCCATCTTTGACCCCATGAACCTGCCACCATGCCATGGATAATGCGCTTAGTACTAAGAATGAAACCTCTTTGATTATTGCTTGGTTTAGTTGGTTAATATTATTTTATCATTATTTAATTCATTGTTTACATCTTATTTTAGTTTTATGAAGTTTCCTAATTGTATTTTTGAAAGTTCCACCATTAGAAAGTTTTAGGATTAGGATGTGTTAAATTTAGAAAGTTTCCTTAAGTGTAGTTTTCATTTACATGCATGTTTCTAAATTCTTGTTAAATATAGTTAGATTTCATTGGTTACTCATTTTTACATTGTATTTTAGTTGTATAAAGTATCTTAAATTGGTTTTAGTAAGTTCTATTTTGTAGAAAATTTCTAATTCTAGTTTAGGAAAGTGTTAATTTAGGAAAATCTCACTTTTAATAAGTTTCCTTAAGTTAAGTTGCTTAGCTTAACTCACCAAGTTTTGCATTAGTTTCATTTTATTGAATTCATGCTAGTTTCTAATTCCATTGTATTTCTTTAATTTTAGATAGTTTCTTTTTATTAAAGTTAAGCACTTTAAATAAGATCCATCTAACATACAAATTTGTGATATTTATCATGGGCTCCTATAGAGGAATAACTTGCCCACTTTGAGTGCCTAGAGATAAACAAGTGCAATTGCTGCATTTGTTATGAAAGGGAAAGCAACTCATTGGTGGCCTACTATGAAGCTCACCCACTTTGAAGAGGGTGATGAGATCTTATGGTCAATTTTTAAGCTTATGTTTGATAAGTATTTTCCTACACATGCTAAGGAGAAGAAAGAATTAGAGTTAACTCAATTTGACTCAAGGCAAGATGATGGTGGAATAATATGATGTAAAACTTGTGAAGCTATGGAGATTCACCCAAAAGTTCATTCCACGGAAAAGATAGTAGTCTAGAAATTTGTCAAAGGATTAAACTATAACTTGCTCTATAGGATAGTGACCTTTTAGCTAGACACCTTATAGAAGGTTGTAGAACATGCTTCTATGCTTGAGGGAGAACAAAAAGAATTTTAGAGGGAATGTGAGAAGAATGGAGGGTAGAAGTCAATTTCGAAGGACAAAAGGCTAGCGCCATCACCTAAACTCACTAGACTTCAGAAGCCAGCACCATCTAACTTCAAAAAGAGGGAAGATGATCATTTGCAATGAAAATCTATCAAGGGTATGATCTAGGGAATCCTTGTAATCGTCAATAGCAGTTATGCTGTAAGTGTGGAGAGAAAGGACATTACATTCGTGACTACCCTTGATGGAAGAGAGACTAGCCAAGTTGATAACAGCTATTTCTAAAGGGTTAGGAATAGGTCTTTGCCCTTACTAGAGATTAAGCATGCATGCACTTCAAAAGTCATTTTTTGCTAGATATGCCTTTTTAGTATAGCTAGAAAGGAGTAGAGTCCTAAGGATTGCAAACTTCGACATCATCTTAGGTATGGATTGGTTAGCTCAATAGGGAGCAATGATTGACTGTTATAAAAAGAGAGCTATATTCTATGAACGAGATGGAGAATCTTATGTTTTTTAAGGGAGATTAAAAATGGCTAAAGTGGTAGTTATTTTAGCCATGAAAGTTGTACAATTAATCTCTAATAGTCTCAACCATATTTGTCCTGTGTACCTGTTGAAGAAGAAGTCAAACAAAAGATAGAAGAAATTGATGCAGTTAAGAAATTCCAAGATGCTTTTCTTAAAGAATCATCAAGATTGCGACCTAGAAGAGAGATAGACTTTACTATTAAATTGATGCCATGAACAATGCTCATCTCTAAGGCATCCTATAGAATGGCTCCAGCATAATTCAAGGAGTTAAAGGTGCAACTATGAGATTCAATAGACCAGGGGTTTATTCATCTAAGTGTTTCACTCTAGGGAGCCGTAGTGTTGTTTGTTAAAAGAAAGGGATGATTGTTGAGACTGTGCATCGATTATATCCTTTACCTTGCATTGGCAATCTTTCTAACCAATTACAATCTGTTAAAATCTTTTCAAAGATCAATTTAAGGTCAATTATTATTAGCTATGAATTTGAGACAAGGATATTTCTAAGATAGCCTTTTTGTATGTGGTATGATCATTATGGGTTTCCATTGATGCCATTTGGCTTAACAAATGCCCTTGCTATATTCATGGACCTGATGAATAAGATATTTAAAGAACATCTCAACAAATTTGTCATTGTATTTGTTGATGATATTCTTATTTACTCAGGAGCATGGAGGTTCATACAAAAAATTATAAATTGTCCTAAGGACTATTTAAACTCACCAACTTTATGAAAATTCAGTAAGTGAGAGTTTTGTCTTGATCAGGTTTAGTTCCTTAGCCATATCATCTCATAAGACAATGTAGTAGTGGACCCTAAGAAGGTGAAGGCTATCATTAATTGGGAGAGATCTAAGACAGTCATAAAGATTTGAAGTTTCCTTGTTTTGGGAGGATATTATAGGAGATGCACTAAAAGGTTCTCTCACATTACTCAACTTTTAACACAGTTGACTAGGAAGGAGAGAAAGTTTGAATGGATGGAGGAGTGTCACAGTAATTTCTAAGAGTGAAGAGGAAAATCATCAGTGTGCCAATTCTAATCCTACCAGTAGGAAGTGGAGGATTTGTTGTGTGTAGTGATGCTTTTGGTAAGGGTTTAAATTGTGTCTTGATGCAACATGACAAGGCAACTACATACACATCTGGGTAGTTGAAGACTCATGAGTGAACTATCCCACTCATGAATTGGATTCAGCCATAGTAATTTTTGACTTAAAGATATGGGGACATTATTTGTATGGAGAAAAGATTGAGTTTTTACCAACCATAAGAGCCTCAAATATATTTTCTCACAGAGTGATCTGAGCATGAGATAGTGTCATTGGATGGAGTATTTGAAGGATTATGATTTTGTCATTCAATATCATCTTGGGAAAGC
Organism: Warburgia ugandensis; assembly: GCA_035236585.1. NCBI lineage: Eukaryota > Viridiplantae > Streptophyta > Magnoliopsida > Canellales > Canellaceae > Warburgia > Warburgia ugandensis. The sequence goes on along the minus strand of CP141133.1, from coordinate 52,728,274 downwards.
AAATTTGGTGGTAGATACAATGAGTAGAAAGATGAAGGGTGTGAGAGTGGAAGTAATAGTGAGATCAAAATTCTTGGAGCATGTCTTTCAAGCTTCGAGAGAGCCAAGGATGTTGAGTAAGGAAACTGGTTTCATTATAGCTTCTAATGTAAGTATATGATTTCACAACAGACTTGTTGTGCCAACAATAGTAGAGTTGTGCTATCAAGACTTGAAGAGAAATTTTTAATGGCCAGGTACTGAAAGGGACATTGGAGATTGCATGGCTAAATGCTTAACTAGTGAAAGGATTAAGGAAAATCATAAAAAACTAATAGGATATCTATAGACTCTGGAACATCCTAAGTGGAATTGAAACCACATTACGATGGATTTCATTATGGGACTACCCAAGACTTCTAATGAACATGATATGATATAGGTGATTGTCAATATATTAATCAAGCATGTACATTTCCTTTCCATTGGGCAAAAGCAATCATTGAAAAGTTTAGCCAAACTCTATATTAAGGAGATTATGAGCTCACATGGTGCACATCTAACCATCATGTTAGATAGATACAACAAGTTTATGTCTCACTTTTGGCAAAGCATATAAGAAAGACTTGGAACTAACCCAAGATTTTTACATCATTTCACCTGCAGATCGATGGACAATCAAAAAGGACTATACAGATGCTTAAGGACATGTTATGGACTTGTACTTTGGAATCGAAAGGAAACTGGGATCAACACTCCCTTTGGTAGAATTTTCTTAGGGCAATAGCTATCACTTGAGCATTAGCATGGCACCTTATGAGACATTATATGACTAACCAAGTCATGCATCCCCTTGTTGAAGTGACATTGGGGAACGTTAGACCATGAAGTTGGAGTTAATAGAGTTATGCGTAGAGAAAGTGAGAATCATTCAGAAGAGGTTACCAATAGCTCATAGTATATAGAAGAGCTATGCCAATAATAGGCATAGAGGCATGGGGTTTCAAGTGGGAGATCGTGTGTTCTTAATTATCTCAGCAACAAAAGTAGTGATGAGATTTGGAGTGATAGTTAAGTTGAGTCCCAAATTTATAGGTCTATTAGAGATCCTTGAGAAGATTGGACATGTAGCATACTAGTTAGCTTACCATCACAATTAGTAGAAGTGCACACTGTGTTTCACATTTTGATGTTAAGGAAGTATGTTCTAGACCCCATGCAGGTATTAGAGTAGATGCCAGTGGAATTCAAACCAAACCTTACTTTTGCAAAGAAGACAGTGCGCATCATCGATAGGAAGGAAAAGGTGTTAAGGAATAAGACCATAACCTTGGTCAAAGTCATGTGGGTATATCATTCAATGGAGGAGGCCACATGAGAGAAGGAAGAGGGCATGAGGCAAAGCTTTCCTTAGTTACTCACAGTCTCATCATGAAATTTAGAGGACAAAATTTTATAAGGTTGGTAGGATGTAATATCCAAAAATATTCATTAGTAAGTATGTTGAATTTCATGTTATGAATGTCAATGTAAAATGTTCTATGATAACAATAAGTTAAGATAGAGATTAAGTTGTCAAAGAGATAGAAAAACCATGTTTATAGCTAAGTAGAACATTGTGACGACCTGGGTTTTTCCATGCATTTTTAAATGTAATATCTAATTCCTAAGGTGGGATGCATCCCTATTTGAAAACCATTTTATAAAAACCATGCAATGCAGCGGAAAATCTTTTGTTTTAAACTCATTTTGAAAACCCCGAGTGTCATTTGCTTTCACAACAATCAAAGTAGTTTTTGAAAAACTTCAGAAATCATAAATGTTTTTCCCCAGGTCTATCCAGTCATAGCACACAGCCCAACTGTAAATAAATACAAATATATGTCCAAAGGGTAGAGAGTTTACTTACATGTATAATTGTCTCCTTTTTGATTCACTTGCTCGTAGCACTAATATCTCCTGAGGCATTTTCTATTTGTGAGTGGAACTATCCTGAAAAATGTTAAGGATTGGATGAGTATATACTATACTCAGTAGGAGTTTATCATGACTAGTTTTACAATGCATGCTACGTTTAAAATCATATGCTCTTTAAAACATGTGCATGATTGAACACTCATGTTCAATATCGATATAAAAAACCATTATCAAATTGGAATACTAACGACTTAAAGAATCGCACAAACCAAGTCGAAAGTATCATATATATATATATCATAAACATAATGGTATGCATAAGATGCTCAACTGAATCCAACTCATGGATATATGGTATGGTCGACCAACCTCATGTCATGCCATATGCAATGCAAGTAAATCCTCAAATCATAGGGCCCACTATGCTCACGACCTCCTCGCCATGTGGTCCCCGGGTACCTGAGGACACGCGGTCATAGCCTCCATGGGGCATATGACACTTATTCATTGTAAATCATGCAATTTATGAAATTGGTTGCAAAACATGCATGCAATGCATAAAATCTGCTCATGCTAGTATAGCATTCAAAGTCATAACCCTGCCTAGAAGCCTGACAACCTAGAAGCCTGCCAGCCTAGAAGCCTGTCAGCCCTCATTGGCCAAGGCTACACTTATCATGCAATCTATGCATGTAGCACATGCTTGGCAATATATCCGCAATGTATTTTTCATGCTAAGTTCATTTATGAAATCAATTCATGCTATACATGTCATGTAACTTAAACTTAAAACATGCATTCTCAAAGCAATCATGGGTTCTTTTTAAAAGTCTAGTAGCGATAAAGCACCTACCTCAAAGTCTCCTGGAGTCACGTCCTTCATCACTCAACCCATCCCTGGGTCTCATTTATAAACTCTTGGATATGAATGGATACAAGGAGTCCTTATCAATTTCGATCTATTTTTAGAAATTAGATCACTAGATTTGCCTTTTAGGGTCCATGGGTCCTTGCCTAATTCGTTGTCAGGCTAGATCCTATGATGTGGATCTACTATTCAATGGTTAACTCTGTAAATTGCCTTCTAATCCTAACTTTATAGTCTCATTAGGTCCGCGTGTCCCAGTTCCTAGGACACCCGTGTATCCTGGTTGAACCACGACCACCTCACGTGCGTGTGCACCCAAAGGCCATGCCAAGGACCGCGTTTTGCATGCCCAATGCATGATCAAGCAACGTGTTATGATGCGTGTCCTAGATGGCATCGCACAGATGCACCTTTGGTGTAGCATGGCGCGTCTCAGCTCTCAGGGCACCCCGTGCATCCCGGTTGAGCCAGGACCCATGCCCCACATCGCGCGTGCACTCGAAGGCCACACTAGGGACATTGTACGCACTGTCGTATGCCTGGAGCCTGTCCCAGGGACTCTGTCCCAAGCGCACGTGGAGCATGGCATCCTTGGGACGCCTTGTTCGTATAGGGACGGCTGGAACCGGCTTCGTCTTCTCCGGCTAGAAAAACTGGCTGGGAAAAGACCAGATTCGGCATGGATTTGGCCTGGGGGAAGCAAGATGGAGAGAAAAGGAAAGAGGGGCTTACCTGGGTAGCTAGGGATGCCCTCCTTCGAGTGGTGCGGCTCCCTCTTTCCGTCTAAAAACCCTTTGTCGCAGGAAATCGTGAAGAGAAAAATCCCCAATGTCGAGCAAGACCGGAAAAGAGAAGAGAGGGGAATGGGGAAATGGAAATGGAAATGGAAATGGAAATTGAAATGGCTGGACTAACTCAGGCCTAGCCATTGCCAGAAATCGCATAGAAACTGGCTTGATACGGGTTTCCAATTTTTGCCGGAAACCCCAGTCCCAAAATAGCCGAAAAACTCATGTTTTGAAGAGAGGGGATTAGGGGCTTTTTATAACCTTGCTATGGCGGTGCCACCATTGGCAGTGGCAGAAACCTTTGGAAACAGGGTTTCTGGAGAAGTCTAGAGGAAGAAGACGACAGGGTGCTGTTATCAAAATGGCCCCCTGCGTTTTCTGTCTTTTTCGTTTTTTGTTTAATTTACAAAAATGCCCCTAATCTTTAAATGGCCGTAACTTCTTCATACGAACTCCGTTTTTGGCGTTCTTTGAGGTGTTGGATTCTATTTTTCGAGTAGAATCTAATGGTACCAAGTTTCCTCACAAATTCCTTTGTTTACTATTTTAAATAAAGTAAAACATTTAACACAGTTTATTTCCCACAGAATGTCCAAAATAGCTTAAATTGCTCTAGCATTACAAACATGCAGGTAAGCAAGACAATCATCAACCACTAACTATGAATAAATGTGGATTAGATGACCATAGGCTAGAATAAGATAGCCTAATCTAGGAAGATGAACACTAGGGAGAATGGATGATCTACAGGGACAAATTAAGGGCTAGGATTTATGCCTTGATGAAGCAACAAGATGGCCAAGGAGTGTCAATGAATGATTGGGCGGAAGCATGGCCCACATAGGTCTAGAGTGTTAGGATAATATATTAGAACAACAGGATAGCTTAGAGGACCAACTATTCAGTACATAATTTTATATCCAAAAACTCTAAATTTTGTATTGGTTTACTAAGTGAGATTGATCATTTTTACACTCATATGATGGATTTACACTAAACTGATTAATCTCCATATAACCATAGTCCAATGTATTTTTATGGTTAGATCATCATCCAAGTGAAATTACATTTAAAGTCATTAGTAAAATAATACTAATTAGGTTTTTCTATGCTTCATAGGTTTTATGTTAAGATCCAAGTGGAGAGATCAAGTAGATCAACATTTTGTCTCTCCGATCAAGCTTAAAGATAAATGGATGGCTTAGATTGATCTAATTTTGATGAAGAGATCAATCTAAGATGTAGATGCCCAAGTCCTTGAGGATCAATTTATCTATTCCACCACCAAGCTCATGTAAGCCTAGATCACTCACACTACAGTGTGAAAGTGAAAGGTCGTGCATGGGTCCCACTCAATCCTTCATTCTTTCACACATCTAGGGCCATAAGGCTGGGAACGTATAACATATGGATGATAAGGGAGCATATGGTACATCATGTGATGATGAGGGATTACATTTAATGGTCTCCTAAAGTGAAAATTAATTCAAAACAAGCGATTGGAATTAGATGGATTGATGAAGGGTGGAGATCTTAAGGATGATAACTCTATGTTGTTGCCATGTGTCACAAGGAGGGTTACTAGTTAGAAGTAAGCTAATAGCTTGACTTTTTGCAAACAAGATGGAATTATTAATGCTATGTAGAGAAAGCACCCAAAACCATTCCACTTCGATCAAAAGATAGTGATTGGAGTAGAGAGTCAATGGTTGGTGAATGGGGGCTTCAAGGAGATAGGGAGTAGCAACTAACATTAGCTACTCCTCCATAAGGAGGAGCAAGGAAGAAAAAAAGAAAAGGAAATAGAGGGAAGCAAGTAGAGAGGAGCAAAGAGAGGAGGAACAAGAAGAAGAGGTAGAGTTGGAGTGAAGAGAAAACCCCCTTTCCCTTCTTAATCCACTGAGGTAGTAAGCATTTTAAGTCACTATTTTTCCTGTATTTTCATATAATTTCTCATTTGTAAAAGCTTGAAGTAAAGAAAGAAAGTTTTCATTGAAAATCTCTCTCTCCCTCTTATTTGTTTTGAAATCTCAACTGCAGCATAACAAGGAAGTGTTACTGTTTTATTCCACATATGAATGACAATAAGCTATCGATTAAATCTAATAAAAGAGGAGCCAGAACCAAGTTCTCTAGCATTCCCTTAGAAGATTTTTACTAAAAGAGGGCAAGTACTCTAATGGGGGGCTCATTAGATGAAAATTTAACCTCTCTTGTGGTGAAACATTTAGCCAAAGTAAATCTATTCACCATGCTCATTCGTGTACGTAGGAAAAAAATGCATCTCAAATTGCTAGTGACATCTCCTATACTTTTGAAATTTTATATCTCATAAATTCTTAGCTAATTTTAGCTTGTAATATCTTATTTTGAAGGTAATTAAGCAATGAACAATTTGGAACATGACAATGTTGCCGATAATCACTTGTATCAAAAGTTTGAAATGCTAGTGACACACTCTGAAGTTATAATTGCACATTGCAGATGCAGGTTTCTCTTTCAATTCTTATTGGATTTGAGTGAAATTTGAGATGGAGGTTCTTGGATACATTTAAACATGATGAGCTAAGGACATGTTAAAAAATCTTCTAAAAAATTAGAAATATTTAGTGTTATTTATTTCTTTTATCCTTATTTTTCTTTCCTTGTAATTTTTCTCTTTCTCAATCATTATAATAAGTGGAAAAAAAATAGTAGAAAGTAGATATTTTAGCATAGTTTTAGGATAGTTGTTTTCTTTAGTTGTAGCTTAATTTAATTTATTTAAGTTTTCATTACTTTAATTTAAAATTAATTAATTTATGCTAAATTATAAATTATGTTAAGCTACTTCATTTTTTTCTTAGGATTAGTGATCTAGAATAACATTAGGAAACACCAATCATTAATTCATAATGTTTTAAATATCTTAGAAATTTTAATTTAAAATTTACCTTACTTTAGATAGAATTGCCCTTAATACAATTTTTTTATTCAATGTCGTTATCTTTCATAATTTACACTTGCAATTAATCTTTATGGTTAGGTTTTACATGGAATACGTAGGATTTGATAATCTATCTAGCTTCTAACAATCAATGATTTTCATGTTAAATTTTTAAAGAAACCACATACTAAGAAAATGATCGTAGATTTGATCTACTTCTTAAGTCATAAAGAAGAATTCTAAGTGTTGGATCCTAATGCTACTCTAAGTGATCTAATAACTATTCAATTTTGTAGAAAAATTTCCTAATTAGTATCCCATGTGTTATAAAATATAGCATTAATTCTAGGTTTTTCCAAAATTTTGTAACACAATCATTTCTAACCAATATTTGAAAAGTTTGATATTTTGCAAGTACAGAGGCTAATCCAGAGTATGTCAATGATCATAATTTGCTAGAACTTAATTAAGGTTTTTCTTCTTTTGTAGGTGTTGAGAAGGTAATCCAAAGGCCGAGCTTGATCGAAATAGGAATTGAGGCCATTCACGAGGTTTCTTAGTCTAACTAAGAAACTTAAGAAATCCAAAGCCTAAATATAATCAATGTAAGGTGTGATGAAAGTGGGTGATAAACCATATGAGTACTCAAGCCTTAAAGCCAAGCATTGAAGCCACTTAAGACACTAAGGAATGAACCATCAAGCCAAGGATGATTGCCAGATGGAGCCACACTATTGTTGTATCAATTCAAGCAACTTTCTTATGTTAAAAGTGTGTTTTTAAAAGATTTTGGGGGATAATTACAAAAAGTAAGATGATCATTCATTAAGGGACCCATCAAGAGAGAAAAATCCACTTTCCTAACCCATTTCCCATACCTAATCCACCATTCATCCTAGGGTTCCATGTTTTTAAGTGAAGGAAGGAGCCACCATCCAAGAGGAGGATGCCCCCTGCTTACTTTGCAAAATCAAGTGGTTTCCTATTAGGAAATCCTAGATCTAAGTCTATACCAACATGTAGAAGCCCTAGGTTTTCTTCTAGATTTTTCTCCTTACTTTCTTTCCTATTTTCCCACTCTTCACACCAACCAATAACCATTCAATTAGAAGGGTGGAGAGCCACTTTCCTTCCATGGAAAATGATGCCTTCCCCCTTCCAAAATCAGTAACCAGCAGTCCATGCTTACTTATCTATCTTATATCATCTTTATGACATCATTCTTACCTAAATTCACTTCTCCAAAATTCTTCCTAACCTTCCTCATTCAATACCCTAACCCTAGAGCCACTTTCTTCATGGATTCATCCTTTCTTAAATTTGGAACTAACTTATTTATATATAGAACATGGTTCATATGAATTGAGAAGTGTCTAATTTTGCATAAAAACTACCCAATTAGTTACCCATGTGTTACAACTTATGGGGATAAATTAGGGTTTTTAGACCAAAATTCGTAACGCGTGCATTTTTAACCTAATGACTCAAAATTCGATATTTTGTAGATCTAGAGGCTAATCATAGAAAAAATGTAATTAATTATATTTTTTCTCAAATTTAATTAGGATTTTTAACTTTTTTGTAGGAAGCAAGAAGGTGATATAATGGCCAAGATCGATTGAGATGAACATTGAAGATCAAGTCAAAACCTAAGAATCATCAATCCAACATGAGATCAATGATGAAGAACATCGTTAGGACCAGCACCGGATGAGATCAAAGGAGCTAAAGGTGGCCAAAGTGGGCCCATAAAGTAAGTCATGCATTTCCACCACCTTTGCAAGGAAGCTACCTTAGCCATATAAGTCATGAAACATGGCGACAAGCTAAGGAATTCAAGCAAAGATGAAAGAGCCATCCAAGCTAGCCATGAAGCCTAGCTAATGGAGCCCTCAAATTTAGCCATTAATCTAAGCTAAATGGAAGACTATGATTAGAGGAAAAGCAAGAGGATTATCCATGAGATTATAAGGGATATTTTGAAAGAAATTAAGGAAAAATTAGTTAGAATAAGATGGTACGTGGACCAATAGTAAGTGACCCTTCTATTTTTTATATTTTTCCCACCTTTTTAATCACTTTCCACATCATCACTAAGTAATACCACCAATTTAACTTTCCATTCAAGAGTCCCACATTCCAAGACACCTTTACCTCTCTAAACTTCCATCCCAATCACCCAACCAATTCCCACCTCTTTGGAAGTCACTTAACCAATCTAAAATTTCCATCTCACCTCACTTTCCTAAGCTTTTCCTACCCATCCCTTCCTCCCACTTTCTCCTTGCCTTCTTTCCTTCTTGCTATCTCATTACCACCTCAACCAACCACCCAAATTCCTAATTTGTAGGGTATTCAATGATTTTTGAAGGGGGAGATGCCCCTACCAAAAAAGGTTGCTCCTCCTACCTACTCCACCTCAAAAGGGTAACCACCCTCTCACCCACTTTTACTCCATAAGATTTTTCCTTGAATCTTAAGTTTGTCAGAGGAGGAATCATATTCATTATTTAGTTTTGGATTTAAGTTGGTACAAAGTATGATGCGTTCTCATCAAAATTGAAATGCATCCTTCATTTAAGCAATTGTAGGCACACCTTTGATGATTAATAACATACCTTTAATTGATGAATACAAGCAAGGTTGATTAGTTTAAAAAGTATATTCTATGGTTGGATATGTACTATAAGATTATTGTTTTTAATCAAATCAACCCAAAAACCTATTGGAATCATGCATCCAATTCAATAGTTGAATGCATGGTTTTGAAAAGGTTTGAAAGGTTGAATCTTGAATGATAGTGTTAACTTGCTTGCGCATCCATAGTTCATTAGTTTCATTGCTTATTTTATCAAGCATGAAAATCAATTCTCAAATCATGTTGAAATCATGCATGCTGTCCATAAGTGGAATGCATGGTTTTGAGTGATTTGTGAGCGATTGAATTCCAAAGTTAGTTCATGTCAGGAAAAGTAATTTTGTTAGTGGTTGATTGTTGATCATAATTAGTTGTTAGCATGTTGTTGCATAGTTGTTAATTGTTAAACTTTCCATTTCATGAGCTTAATTGCATTCTTTAGAAGTAGCATGATTAGAAAAGTAGTTGCTTAATGTATGTTTCTCTAGGTTATTTACTTAATTTCATGCTTACGAAAGTTAATTTATTAAAGTTCTTAAATTTGCAATTTGGGAAAGTTCTTAGTTTAGGAAAGTCATAAAATTAGAAAATTTTCAATTATGAAAGTTTTATTTTTAGAAAGTGTATGTTTTTGGAAAGTTTTCAATTTTAACATGTTTCTTATTTTTGCATAATTTCCATTTTCAATGTTAATTTCCATTCTTAATTTAAGTTAAAAATCTCTTGAATTTTGGCTAGGTTAGATAGTTTAAAGTAGGGATCACTAGCATCACATCCATTCAACTCCTTATGGGATCAATCCCACTATTGTGCTATATTTCAAACAAATCGTGCATTTGTGAGTTAACTTTAAAATCGCAACATTAATTTTTCAAGTAGAGGTGGGTGACACACCTTGAAATTAAGCTCTCTTTTAATGCTTTGTTGCTATTGAACAATGGGACTTATATGATGCATTTATTCCTTTGGTTTTCTAATTATTGTCTTGCTTAATTTCTCTTCAATTTAGGTAGGTAGTTTACTTGTTTTGATTTAGTTTCATTGCTCTAAATTTTCTTATTTTATTCCTTAGATTACATGTAATCTTCTAGCCTTCAATGCCCTCCTTTCTTGCTTTAGTTCTTTACTTTTTCTTTGTTAGTCAACCAAGATTTAAGTTATTTATTCTCCAAAATGATAGCCAAGAGAATAGCTAGCTTAGAACATGGAAATCTCCTCTTGAATTCAATGTTTTTTTCCTTGTTCACCACTTTAGTTTAGGTCCATTTTCTCTTAACTAGTTCACCCTTTTAGCGTTCTTTTCTCACAAATTACTTTCTATATTTTATTTGCATATATCTCTTTAGATTGGGAGCTTTAGACTGAAGTTTTGTTGTAGTTTAGACATACTTTTGCATGCTTCAATAGTGCACAATTTCCAAAATTTATCAACAGTTTTATGCACATAATTTTGGTGTAATTTGGAGGTCAATCAATAAAGTTTTGTAGGAATTCTTGTTATGGAATGTTTCTCACATCAATATACTTTAGATCTGGGTTATTTTCTTGCATAAAAGTTGTGGTTTCAATTGCTTTCTTCTGCTTTATTTTTTTTATGTTCTTTAGTTGAAATCTGGAATTTTTCTCCCTTTAACTTTATGCTTTGTTTCTAGCCATCTAAATACTTTACTTGCTTAAATCCTTAGGAAACCATTTTTATTTTTATGTTTTTTATTAGTTCCATCAATTATTTTTCATAATAGTTCACTTTAAATTCATAAATTTTGGCCACTTTGGCACATTGGAACCATGATACTAAGTCACTTTCCTTTTTGGTTTTTGCTTAGTTTAGGCTTAGAAAGTTTTCATTTTTGAATTTTAGAAAGTTTCATTTTTAAGAAGTTTTAGTTTAGAAAAGTGTTAGAATTTAGAAATTTTCTTTTAATTCAAGTTTCTAATTGTTATTTTACCATAAGTGCACGGGCAATTGTAGTGTAGCGTATGCAAGTACGAGTCGATCCCACAAGGACTCACCTTAATAATTTGGACTTTAGATAAAATTTAATTGGTCAAATAAATTAAAAATAACTAAAAAAAATTAAATGAAAATGCAATCAGACTTCAAATATATTTGATCAATGAAAATTACAAAGGTCCAACTCAAGAACATAGGAAATTAACTACAACAAAAAAAGAAAAATCTACTTCCCTAGCTTGATGACAACATTTTCTTTATATATAATAGCTTCAATCTTGATCATCCAACATCAATCTCTTTATGGTGCTTTTGATTATTGATTTGTTGAATGGATTAGACAGATTCTCCAAAATTTCAAAGATTTGATCAAGATAAGGATTTTGGGTTTTAACGACTTAGATCTGATTTCATAATCTCAGATTGAAGATCAGGAATGACAAACAAGCTTAGAATGTCCCAAAAACAAGATCTAAAAGTTTATTGAAAATTGGATGTGAAACAGATGAGAAATTGAAGATATCATGTGATTAAAGTAGAACCATTGATTTGGTTAAATAGGGATGGATAAAACAATTCTTGAATTAATCATGGAATAATGTAGAACACAGATAACAGAACAGGAATAAAATAGAACACATATAAGAATAGGAATAGGATGAAAATTTAATTGAAATTATTGTACAATGGGCAAACTTCAAATTTTCTCTAAAAGTACCTTCTTTTTCTCACAAAACATGAAAGGTCAATGGAATAAGGAAGATGATGCCTGCCGGTGCTGTAAGTGATGGAACGAGAAAGGTGAACGATGACAATGCTAGTGATTGGATGAAGCAAAGGTCAGTTCGTAATGGACTAGGCAACCATTGAGGCCTGTCTGTCTGCTTCAGGTAGACAACAATGTAGAGAAGAGCAAAAGAGGTTTCCCGGTGATGGGAGGGGGATCAATGCTAGGCTATTCTCAGTGTCCTTGTCAATGGACGATAGGAGCAAATGATTGGTGTTCAACGAACAAATAGGGCGACAAAGAGACTACAAATGACAACAACACCAATGATCGGATGGACGTCGCTGTTGATGCGTTAGGTTTTGAAGACTATCTATGGTGCTAGGCCAAGAAGGAGAGAAAGAGGGAAGGTACCAGGAGATGAGAAGGTTGTGACAGAGAAATGACAATGGCTGGGGAAAAAAGAGAGATGTCAGGCTGGTCGGGTGGAAACCGGAACAGAGAAATGGTGTGGTGGAGGAGTTGATGGGCAAATGCGATGCTAGTGCAATCTATCTGGAGATAACTGGGCAGTGAACAAAGTAGGGAGAGATGATGGAGCAAGGAAGAATGGAGGAGAAGATATGGGAGAAAAGAACAATGGTAAAAAGAAGTAGAAAAATGATGAACAAAACAAATAGAATGCAAAGGAAAATGGTCAAACAAGAAAGGAAAACAAAAAACAAAAATAGAAGATAAGAATGGGGGGTTGGTATGCTGTGGGTCTTCCCCTGCAGCTACCTCCTATGATCCCCAGGGGGAGAGACTACATGAGATTCCTTTATAGCAATGCCTTGGTTTTTCTCTTTGGGTCTCCTTCTATTTTTGTTTCCACTCCCCTACTTTTCTTCAAACTTCCCTTATGGTGAAGAGTTAGTTTCTACTTCCTTTAATTATGCCTCTTCATTCCAAATTTGACCTCTTATTTAGGAAATCTTATCCATGATGTCTTTTCTTCTAATTAGATCTCTTTTTCCATTAGAAAATTGTGTCATCTTGCTTTGTGATTGAACTGGTTCAGTCAATGCCATCTTGGATAATATACATCATTGATTTTTTATTTGATACTAATCAACACAATTCGAGCCATCTAATATCCAATCCAACTTATGTGCACCATAGAATTAGTCATTCAAACCACAATCTATTTGATCTGCAAGACATAAGACTAGATTTGAGTCATCTAAACTATATATTAAGCATCTAATTAGCTCTAATGATCATCTTACTGTTAAATTTGACAAATTAACAGTTCAATGGCCTATTTAAGCTAAAATTCATATTTTATCTAAAAATTATCAAATTGATGAGTTAGATTATCTAATTAAATGCTAAATTAAGGGTATTTTGGCCAAATTAAACACTTAACACACCCCCAAACCAGCATTTTGCTAGTCTAGAGCAAAACATGCAAAAAATTATTTACAAAAACTGATACAAGGTACAACTTTCGTAGGTACTCACAATTGCATTTAGCACATGCAACAAGCCCTTGAACCCCTAGGTTACCCTTAGTAGACAAATTATGCCTCATTAGGGTTTGTAGTGAATATGTCCACAAAATTTAATAAGATTAAATCCCTTATTTTATCTTAGAGAATCCTCATTCATTAGCATTCTATTAATTTTTCACAACTTAATGGAGAAGATTTAACAATTTTGCAAATCATACACATATGAAAGACATTTTATTTGAGTTACTTCTTAGAATGTATGTGTGTAATGTACAACTACATAATCTTGACTTTTAACTGGATGTGCTTAAATTCCATTGGAAATATGTCTTGATCTCAAATCCTCACAAGTATACTCTTAGAATTAAAACTCTCAAATAAGGGTTTAAACATATTTCTCTCAATATGTGACCGAATTTAACAAGCTAATGGTTCACATAAATCTTTCAAATGCTCATGAGACAAAGGAAAGTGATCCCTAAGAGTGGATGTTGTCACCAAGAATATTAGGTGTCTTTTACCTTAATTCCTTCTTTTTATCTCCTCTTTAAGGCTATGTTCCACCTAAGATCAATAGTTCTTTAACTAGGATGAAACATAGGCTTAGGAAAGGTTCCAAAAAGAAGGGTATAAGGATTTCAAAGGTTCAAAATTGAGTAGATGTCTTCAATGAATATCTGTTAGGACAACTTTTCTTTTGGGTTGTACTTAAAGTGAATATCTCTTTCATATTTTTATCTTTCTCTTTCATTTTACTTTTCTTTTTCTTTGGCTTCTTTGGAAGAAAGATGGCTAATTCCTTGACTTTTTATCCTCTTTTTAAACTTTTTCCTCTAACTTTACTCATTTTGACAATGGGTAATGGATATTTACTTTACTAGCCTGTTTTAGGTTGAGGTAAATGGGGTTAAGAATGAAAAAAGCTTAATAATATGCTTAAAGGGGCTAACTAGTGGTATGATATACTGGGTAGGCTTTATATCTCTATGATGAGCAAGGATGACATATATCATTTCCTAGGTTTCCTAAAGCCTATCAAATTTAATAAATTTTCTAGAAAGAAAGCTAAATTATATATGCTGAAGAAATTATAGAATTACTTATAACTCTTTGAAAGAAGATAATCCCTAAACTCACTAGGTTATAAGTCTCCACTAATTTTCCTCTAGGTCTCTAAGTCATACCTCTATTAGTCTTGACTATGTGTTGGGTGTAAATGGTTTTCAAGAATTAACTTTCATAAAATGCTTCAACATATGAGTAATATGCAAAACTAATCATATGCATTCCCATTAAGAGATGAAAATAGTGGAATTGCTAAATTATGAATATCTAGTTCTCATCATAGTAAGAGAACTCTAACTTTATTTTTTTATTTTTTTTTTAAGAATCAAGATCTCTATGTGCATCTACCCCCTACAAACCTAAATGAAACATTGTCCCCAATGTTTGAAAACATAGGATCCTATATGGAAAGATGTAAAAGATGGAGATTTAGAAAAAACATCCAGGTTGCCTCCCAAGAACTGCTAAGTTTTATCTCTTCAGCCAGACATGGCCTAACCTAACTTTCTATGCCTAGAGCTAATTAGGTTAGCTTATTTGTCTTTATCCTAACTCTAAGATGAAATGGTGAGATTTCTCATGCCACTTCAAAATCTCATGGAAATCTCCACCTTAAAATTTTTGGTGGTGGTAACATTAAGACAAAGAAGATTACCATGATTTCTAACTGTGGGGAATCATATTGATGATCTCCTATCTTCAAAATTTCATGGTAGTCAATATAATTCCTCTACCTTGAAAATTGAGGTGTGTACCCTAGAGTTGGTTGATGTAAGGTTAGTACACCAACTAATTCTTTTTCTTCCTATTTTGTGGGCAGAGGCAAGGTTTTAAATGGGCTTACCAAACTATCTTGTGAATGTTCAAATAATGTTTGTAGGTCCCAATCTAGTACGTCTTCTACACTGTAAGGCTTAATTGAAATTTCAGGCTTTGTAGTGGTTTCTACTCTAGCTTGCCATTGAGAAGTGTTCATTAATAGTGTAGTATCAAACAACTTGTTCACCTCGTCAATGGATATGTCTTCATCAAATTCATAAAATTAGTACACGATTTAAGAGGATATGGGTTGGATGTTTCTACGGCTTCATTTGCTTCATCAATGGAAGTCTCTTCATCATAATCATAATAAGGAGCAGGACATGGCTCGAGTAGATATGAGTTGAAGGATTCTAAGGATGGTTTTAGACTTTGTGAATCATAAGAAATTTCCATCCTATTATCAGCAATAAATGTCTCTTCATTATCCCTAATTTGTTTTATTTCTTTAGTGCTTTTCATAATTTCAGCAATGTTTCTATCAATTATTCTCTTATTGGTCTCATTTTCTCCTCCTATTCCTCCTATTCCTCCCATTCTCATATCATTTCCTCATTTCCCTTTTCAAAGGCAGCCATGGTTTTTTCCATTTTCTCACAAAATTGCTACATATTCTCTTCTAATAGTTGTTCTTCATGTTGTAGAGGAAACAACTCATAGGATTAGTATTGTTGTGGCATTATGGTACTAAAAAAGGGTTGAGCAAGTTGAACCCATGATGGTTGACCCTAATAATCTGAATAATCATGGTAGTGTTGATCAGGGTGGGACCATTATCGTTCTTCCTAATATTGGTAATCCTGAGACCATGGTTATTCATGATGCCAAGCCCATCCATTATAGTCTTGGTAATTTTTCTCAGAATAAAAATTGCTAGGGCATGTGAATGCATTAGGTGCATCCACTGGCTCCTGATAGTATTCATTGTATGTGGAGCTTGATGATGGCCCTAGAGAAGTGGGATAGAGATGCTCAGAATAGGAATTATTATGGTATTGAGGTTGTGGCACAACTTGCCTAGAGGCTAATATCCTAATCAATTGACTTTCCATAATATCTAACCTATGTATTATTATATCTAATCTATGAAATCTATCCCCTTCTTGATAGGCTATTGTTCTCAACTTCATATACAACAAAAGAAATCATTGTACACAACAAATGAGGTTTTCTTTTTTCTTTTTGAAGAGGAAAAAAGTAAGCTATATGATGCAACTTGACTTCTTAGAATGATACACAAACAAAGGGTACAATCAAATATAATCCTTAAGGCTAATAAGCAACAATATTTTGACTTTCTTAAATTTGTGTGGGGACAATGATTTTAGATTAGCCTAATCTAGTGTTAATCCTCTCTTTTAAATTTGACTACTTCTTACCAATTATGTTCTAAGCTATGGTGGTTAATACAATCCTCATGTAAGGAAGCATTTAGACCTCAACAAACATCAATAGCAAGCATGGAAAAATCACTTGGATTTTCAGACACCCACTATAACCATAGTGCTCAAAAGACACTAGAGTGATAATAGATCACGTCTTAGTAAGACAATCCTACAAGCATGTGATGGCCCTATAGGTCTCTTCTAATTGATTTTAAATTAATTTGAAAGGTAGGGTTGCACTTATGGTGATTATCCTAAGTGGGCCAAGAAGTGGTGATGCAATTCACCTTTGATCTTGTGGGGTCGGGTGTCCTTACTAATTAATTTTCACACTCCATGGTAGTTTAATCAACATATAAATCACCCTAAAGCAATAAACGTGACTAAGAATACAATTAAAATAATAAACTAATGTAAAAACCTAAAAATGAAACAATTATCAAATATGCTTTCTATATGCAATTACACTACCAAATAATATACAATTATTCTAAATGCAAACCACAATCTAGGAAATAAAAGGAGTGAGGGAAACTTACAGTGGGGTTTCTAATGAAGATCAAGTTTAGGCCACCTTATCCCACAGTTGCCCTGTTTTAATACAACCCTTTTAAAGATTCACTCAAAAAAAGGAAAATTATATTCAAGGAAAGCAAGGAACTTTTAAAATTGGAATTAAAAATTGCAACTTATAATGGTCCTCACTACAAGATTCACTCAAAAAAAGAAAAAATATATTCTAGGAAAGCAAGGAAATTCTATTTATTTGATAAAGCCCCACTTGCCAATTTCCTCCACTTTCTAATTTTTTGAAAAATAAAAATAGCAGTAAGTACCAAATTTAGGAAATAAGTTGATTATGCACTAAGAAAATTAGAAAAATGCATCTAAAAATGCCTAAAATGCCAAAATAATAAAATTTCTAAAAATTTATTTTCTAATTTATTTTAATTTTCCTTGGATTTTTTATCTTTTTAATTTTTAATTAAATTTTGTGAAAACTCCATTGTAGGTCCCCAATAACAGTACCAAAAATTTGTTATTTTTTCACAAGTCCACAACCTATTGTAGTGTATTGTATGCAAGTATGGGTCAATCCCACAAGGACTTGCCTTAATAATTTGGAGTTTAAATAAATTTTAATTGTTCAAAGAAATTAAACAAAAGTGAAATCAAACTTTAGACATATTTTATCAATGAAAATTATAGAGGTCCAACTCAAAAATATAGGAAATTAACTAGAAAAAATAAGAAAAATCTACTTGGCTTTATCACATCATTTTCATCAAATATGATATCTTCAATCTTGATAAATCTCCATCAATATCTTTCTTATGCTTCTAATTAATGATCAAATGGATGGATTAGGCAAATTTGCCAAAATTTAAAAGATCTAGTCTAGATAATTATTTTGGGTTTTAACGGCATAGATCTCATTTCTTAATCTCATATTGAAGATTAGGAATGACAAATAAGCTAAGATTTGAAAGTTGATTGAAAATTGGATGAGAAACAGATGAGAAATTGAAGATATCTGGTGATTAAAGCAGAACCATTGATTTGGTTAAATAGGGATATCAGGCAAGTAGTAGAGCACAAACTATAAAAATGTGATGAGATCATTGGGCTCTTCTTACAAAAAAAATGGACATTCCACTGCCATGAAAAGTAGTTAAAAGTTATTAGAACATAAGAAAATCACTACTAAAAGTCTATCATACCATAGATTTTAATGTAAAAGAAAAATAGGGTAGTTCTATCATGGAGGCAAAGAAGTTTTATTTTAAAAAACCACTCAATAAAAGGCCTAGAAAAGTCCTAATCTAAAACTTTTTCAACCCCCAACCAAGTTTCTTCTCTTTCCTTTCTCCTTCTTTTTCCTTTTCTCCACCCTTTCCTTTAAGTTCTCTCCACATTTTCTTTAGTCCTAGGTCTTGTCATTCTCTCTTCCTTCCAGCTCCACATTTTCTCCTTTGTTTCCTTTCTTTCTATCCTTTCTACACTAGCTCTTTTGTAAATCTCTCCTATTGGTTTCCTTCATAGGCTAGGCTTTATTCTCCAAATAGGAATCCCATAGTACTCCATGAATTCCTCTTATTTTCCTCTTATTTCATCACACTTTTTACTCTTCCAGAAGTCCTAAAAGGTAGGCGCCTCATTCACCCTAAAAATAAGGCACATCCAACCATTCTAAATGGGTGGGTGTTGAGAGTTTTCTTGCAAAAGCATAGTTATTTAATTATAGTATTGCATGGTCAAGTCCATATGGAGGATATGGCATGAGCTTAAAACACCAAATTATTCTAGTCTAATGATCCTAAAAGATTTACAATATAAGGGATTGAATGATCAAATGGATTAGAATTAAGATAATAAACTACAATAGAAGGTTAGGATGATGATGGTGTAGCTTTTAAACTATTCACAAGTTCATGAATCAATGTAGTATGTTCATGTAAGAGAAGTTGATCCCACGAGGTATCTCACATATTTGTAATGTTTTGGATCTTATTCAAATTGATTAACTTTAACCAAAGAGATAGAGATATTATTAAACTAGGAAATTATAACAAACTAATAGGAAACATAGATGGAATTAGTGTTAAGTGTTTAATTTTGGCTCAAATACCCTTAATTTAGAATTTAATTAGATCATCTAACTCATCAATTTGATCATTTTTAGATAAAAATATGAACTTTAGCTTAAATTGACCATCCAGCAGTTAATTTGTCAAATTTAACGATTAGACAATCATCAGAGCTAATTAGATGCTTAATGTATGGTTTAGATGTTTCTAATCTAGTCTTATATCCAGCATATCAAATAAAGTGTGGTTTGAAAGGCTAATTCTAGGGTGTAGATCAGTTAGATTGGATATTAGATGGTTTAAATTGTGCTGATTAGTGTCAAATAAAAAATCAACAGTGTAGATTATCCAAGAGGACATTGAATGAACCAGATCAATTAGAAAGAAAGATGGTACGATTTCCTAAAGGAAAAAGAGTTCTAATTAGAAGAGGAGACATCATGAATAAGATTTCCTAAATAAGAGATCAAATTTGGAATGAAGTGGCATAATTTAAAGGAGTAGAAACTAACTCTTCACCATAAGGGAAGTTTGAAGGAATGCAGGGGAGTGGAAACAAAAATAGAAGGAGATCTAAAGAGAAAACCAAGGTACTACTATAAAGAAATCTCATGTAGTCTATTCCCCTTGAGGAACATAGGAGGCAACTGTAGGGGAATACCTATAGAAGATCGACCCCCATTCTTCTTTTCTTTTCTCTTCTGTTTTTGTTTTTCCTTTCTTGTTTGACTATTTTCCTTTGCATTCTATTTGTTTTGTTCATCATTTTTCCAGTTCTTTTTACCATTGTTCTTTTCTCCCATATCTTCTCCTCTCCTCTTCCCACTTCTCTGCCCCATCGTCTCTCCCTCCTCTATTCACTACCCAATTATCTCCATTGTCAATTTTTTTTGAAAAAAACCAGTTTCCATCACCATTTCACCACTGCCATCTCTTCTCTCTATCGCTTGTCATCCCTATTCACCAACATCTACCCAACACTACCGATAGACTGCACTAGCACTGCATCTACCCATTAACTCCTCCACCGCACCCTTTCTCTGATTCAATTTCCACCCCACCAGCCTAGCATCTCTCTCCTTTTTCCCAGCCACCGTCCTTGCTTTGTCGCACTCTTCTCATCTCTCCGTTCCTTCCCTCTTTCTCTCCTTCTCAGCCCATCACCTTAATCAGTCTATAGAACTCAATGCACCACCAGCGATGTCCATCCGATCACTAGTGCTATTGTCATTTTTAGTCTCTCTGTTGCCCTGTTTGATCACTACGCCCCAGTCATCTCCCCTTGCTCACCACTACACAGGTCTCCCACCCGACGGCCAAGGAAACCCAACACAGCCTAGATCGACCACCCTCCCATCATCGGTATGCCTCTTCTATTCTTTTCTACACCATCGTCTGCTTGAAGCAAATAGACCGGCCTCAACAACTGCCCGTCCACTATACAGTGGCCTTTGCTTCATCCTACCACCAGCATCATCATCGTTCTACCTTCTTCTTGTTCCATCACTTCACAACACCGGGAAAAAGAAGGAACTTTTAGAGAAAATTCCAAGTTTGCCCATAGTACAATAATTTCAATTACATTTTCATCTTGTTCTTATGTATGTTCTGTTTCATTCCCATTTTGTTATTTGTGTTCTGCGTTATTTCAAGATTAATCCAAGGACATTTTTAACATGCTTACTAGATCTGTTTATTATGAAAATTATATTAATGTATTTTTAATTTAATTCTCAACATCTTTATGGGAGTTTTAATTAAGAATTTAGTGAGAAAAGGAGGGAAAATAGTAATTTGGGCATGACTAAATTTAGGGAACTCTAGCCCTGCTTATTGACTAAAAATCCTGTGGGTAAAGATGTTACTAGTTCAGGAATCAATAGCAAAATTTTTCCAAAAAAATTTAGTGAATTGAAATATAATTCTTTCTAATAATCAAGTCAAGATTTGGTAAATTTTTATTATATTTGACCTACAAAAGATTGAAGGAAAAATAATGAGTTACTAACTATAGTCTTGCTAACTAGCAAAACCCTATGACACATCTACCAATGGACCAGATGCCAAATGTTAGAATTTTTAAATGAAAATTCAAAAGTAGTTTACAAATCTAATTAGGATGTCATAGTTAAAATTTGGTGAAATTTTGATAATAATTGGCATAGGAAAAGGGTCATCATACACGGTTTATTATTGACTGCATGACACAGTTTCCTACTTAGAGTTTAACTTGAAAGTTTTATGATCTGAGTTTAAACTAGACCTCAGTTACGGTTAAAAAACTATATGTATGCAAATCTTATTCAACAAAGAACAACATGGAATAAGATAATTTCAAAATAAGATGCCTAGATCTTGAAATAATAGAAGAATGTTAGGCTTGTTACTAGTTACTAGTTGAACAAGGAAAATTGTTGGTGTTACACTAAGAAACTAATAGTTTTTCCGAATGAAAACCTTATGGGTAGATTAAATAACTATCTAGCTTGATGAATTTGTAATATAATATGATAGAAGAGACTAAACAAGTAACTATTGTGATTTTTAAGTAAAACTCACAAGTGCATAAATCAGTTATAATAAATTCACTCAATGGATGTCAATCCCATGAATCAGAAGTATTTGTATTATTGATGGGTCCTTAATTAGATTATTTAACCTAGCTAAGATAATGACATTTTTTGTAAACTAATGATGGAAACTAATAATACATGTAAACATGAAAATAAGTAAGGATGCCAAAACCAAGCTAAACTTAGAAACTTTTTCCAAAAAAAAAATCTAAAAATAGAATTTCCTAATTTAAACTTTCTAAAAATAAAAATTAGAAACTTTATAAATAATGCATAACAAATTAATGGACTAGTATAAGGAAACATGCAAAAATAAGCAAAAAAATTAAACACTCACTATGCACAAAATCCTAAAGAATGGTGCGCATAGTTCATAGGATGAAAAGAATGCAAGATGCCTATATTGGAAACTAAAGAGCATGTAATTCTAATGCATCTATGCTCAACTATCTAAATGAAGCATGTAAACACTTCAGATGCATGGGAATCTAATGAAGAACTATACTACTAACAAGGACATCAAAGAACTTAATGAAATACTCCTTAAAACCATATGCATCACCCAATGATTGTAGGCATAGTACAAGGGTGTTGGGCTTGTTCTTTCTTTGTTAGATTTATGTGAAATTTGGTGGAATTGGCCAAGCAAAGTGTGTGTGCTTACTTGAGGAAAAGTGCATGAAACCACTCAAATCAAACTAGAACAAGTTGATCAATCAATTGATTTCATTGAGATGAAATTTACATCCATAATAGTGCATGTACATGTAGTAAAATAGAAATGATAAGCAATATTCCAATAAGAAAATCTCAATCCAAATAACTTTAATCTATCCATGATTTAAATCCAATCTCTCAAAGCATCATGTGTGGAACCCATGACAGAAATCACCTAGATGTAGATCTAGAACAAGGAAAGGATAATAAAGTTTAAGGAAGGAGAACAATGACATTCAAGGCAACTTTTCCCTTGGCTATCACTCCAAGTGAGAGGAAACCTTGGATTTTAAAAGAACATGCAAATATGGCAAACAAAAGCAATGGAAAATTGAAAAGCAAACAAGGGTGAACACTATGCATGAACTAGAATCAAGCGTACATAAAATAACAATACAAACAAGGTATGAGCAAGATAAAACATACCTTAAACAAGTAGAAAACCAAAGCATGAACTAGAACTAAGGGTGGGGTGTAAGACAAAAGATGGATGCTGCCAATGGAGAAAAATGTAGACTCCTTTAAAATGAGGAGGGAAGTGTAACTTTTTAAGGTGCCTCCTTCTCTCCAAAAAGATGCCCCTTATGTGGTAGCCCTAAAACTCCTTTTTTATGTTGGCTACCTTCTATTTTTGCTAAGATTTGATCCTAGGGTGGATATTATTAAAGGTAAAATGCAAGGGTTAGGATTAGATCTAGGGTAGCCAATAAGGTAAGATAGGTATATAGGAAGAATACATATGGATGTAAGTGGTTAGGAAAGAGCGATGAGATGGGGAAAGATAGAAAGATAAGGGGAAAGGAAGAGAATGAGGTGGACTGAAGAGATTGGGTAGATCAAGGATGATGGGAGTGTTGAAGAGTTTTAGAAAGGTGGGTCTCTTAGGTAGGAAGGTGAAAATTCGTAGTGGATTTGTATGGTAAGGTGGAAAGGTGGATTCGTAGTGGATTCGATGGCCCCATGATGATATATGGTGTGTACTAAGTAGGTTCAATCCATCAAAACCTAATTTTCCCTAGGAATATATGCAACACGAAATTATACAATAACACCCTTTATCTAGATGTGAAGGACTTCCTTAAGATTTGTCTATCCCGGTCTTTGTATAGATGTGCATATTCATATGCATATTTTCTCAACTCATCAAACTCATTGAGTTGGAGTTTTTCTCTAGATCTCAATATCATCTAACTTAAAATTGAGCTTTTTGACAGGCCAATATGCCTTGCGTTCCAATTTTACTAGCAAGTGGCAAGCCTTTCCATAGAACAAATAGTAGGATGACATGCCTATAGGTATGATGACCCGGGTTTTTGTAACACATCTTGTAATACATTTTTCAAAGGCAAGGCCCATAGTAGTAAAAAAATTTCACAAAACAAAGCAGTGAAAATTCTTTTCTTTAAAACTTGTTTTGAGAAACCCAAGTCATCACTTCATACATAACATAAGTAGAATTTTTGTACAAGATAAAATTCTATTGAATGAATATATTTTTATTAAATTTCAAAATCCATCCAGTGGTTCACAATACAATACTTGTCCAAATTACATAATCCAAATTTCAAACCTCACCATACATTAAAAACTCTCAATACAATACAATGCACTCAAATAAAAATACATGTCTTCAAGGGATATACCCTGATTGAATAATCTTCCAAATCTTCTTAATTCTTGAGCCCCTAATTCTCCTTCTCTGTATCTAAGATATTGTAAACATTGAAACATTTACAATATCTCAACAAGCTATGCTTGGTAGGGGATTCTAGAAGCATAAAACCTTAACAGTATAATCCTAATACTTCATAATCCCATTATTCACACTCATGGAGCAATCTCTTTACTTTGTCATATATGTACATTCTTACGCATACATGTAGTATATAGTGTATAGATATATACATACAGTCAAAACCGTGAAAAATAGTTAATATCACAAAACATAATCATATCCAGCTTATGGTGAGTTGATAAATCATCAAAACTCTGTTGGAAATACTCCGTCATTTGGGTAGTGTCGGTAATCCATGATTACCCGACATCTCATCATGCCATATCATAAGGCATTTCACTATGCCATGCATCATAATGCAAAAATACGCAAAGGACTACTATGCATGTAGTCAGAATCTATACCAACGCACCTGGATAACTACTCAATAATCCACCTAAACCATCCTCAGTGGAAATCACAATATCCATGTCTATATGGGGAGGACCATGGCTGTCACAGTGGCAGCCTTCCCATAATTGCCCTACCTGACTTTTAGCCTCATTTAGGCTTGGTATCCATATAATAACAAGATTTGGAGAGTGAGTGGCCAAACCCTACTAACTCTCCTAACATAGCATCCACAAGCCTATGCCTGTTTAAAACAAAACAACAAGGCTCCATGCTTGTATGTAAAGTAATTCTTATGTGTATCAAACAATCTATCTATTTACTTAGGGTTGGAATATCTTTTAGTTCCCTATTCACTTAGAGTTTCTTCCTCAATTCTAACTTAACCATTTCATATGTGTTTTGGTTGGATCATAAGGGTTTTCAATGGGTTTAATACAAGTATTTACATTATACTTGTCAACATTTCCAAACATAAGATCATGTATACAACATGTACTTCTCATGTAGATGCATTCATAAAATCCCCCTACCTTCAAGTAGTGATCCATCTCTTCAGATCTTCCATGATCCTGACTGATGTATAAAATTTGTAAATCCATACATGCTGTCAATATATATAGAATCTAAATAATTCTATATTTTTTATCCTATCTATATTCTTTGTCTACTATTGTCCTTTGATATAAAGGACCTAGATCTTGCATCCTATCATGATCTATCTTCCTCAAATAGTGTTTATCCTATTGATCAATAGATTTGATGGTTAGAATGATCTTCTAATCTTTCAAATTTAAGTATTTTCTATTATAAGTCTTTATGTGTTCCTTTCTTTGATCTTAGTCTTTCATAAATCCTTTGATCAACAATTTATACTTGTTGATAAAGATCAAGAGCTTAAATCTTCTATCATCTAGTTCTCCTTTGATCTAAGTTTAGTTGTTTGATCATCCCTAAGCAAGATGATCTTGGTTCTCTTCCTTGAATCATATTTGATCAAAGGTTCAAATCTTCTATTTGATTTAAGATCTTCTATTCTATTTGATCTAAGTTCCAAGCAATATATATATCATTAAGAAGTATTTATTTTTCTTTATTGTTCTTGATCATTCAAGATCCAATGGATCTTGTTTGATCATCCTTATCTTACTTACAATTTTTATTCAGGTTAGATAATTTACTAACCTTTTATGCTCTTATTATTATTATTCAACAAGTTAATGTTTTACTAGTTGAAGATAACTTATTTCAGCCTAAGTCTAGAATGCTCCTCTTATTTCCAATTGGCTAAGGCTTATTAGCTAAATGGGTGAACACAAAGTGGTTGCTTCAATCCTCATGTAAGGAGGCATTTAGACCTCACCAATATCAATGGAAGGTAGGGGAAGAGCGAGGCTCTATTAGGAAACCCCCTTAACCACCATATTCAACATTCACTAAAGTGACCTTAGCTCAACCTTCCATAAGTTTTCAATGAGCATGTTAACCCTAAGTACTCTTTCTAATTGATTTTAATTAAGTCTATGAACATTTAAAATGTCATTCATGGGGTTTATTATTCTCCTAGTTTGGGCCAAGGATTTGATAATCCTTATATTAGCCTACTAACTATAGCCTTTACTAATTAAGTCCAAGTCAAATAATTCACTTTATTTGTATGATAAAACTCTACTTTCTCATTAGATTCCATTTTTGGTGTTTTACGCTCTTTACCTCATAACTACTTTAACAATTAAATCTACTAATAAAATTTAACCATAAATGAATTATAACTTTAAAATGTAAAACTGCATAATTGAACAACTTAATGATAATGGTACAAGGTACTTAAGATTACACTAGAATTATTTCTAACTAATGTACTTTATCTAATAAACTTAAATTAAACTATCATGGACCTAAGGTACCATCTCATACCATAGTCTAATATAACATGAAATCCTAGCATGGTCCTAAGTTACAAATGCATGAAATCATACCAACATGGTCCTAAGTTACAATTCATCATTCATGAATAATTTTATGGACATTTGAAATGAAGTTATACTAAAATAATCTATCTTGGATCCTACATTCATGAAATAAATCAAATCAAATCAAAGCATAATTCAAGCTAACCTGTTTCTCATTATTAAAGCTTTTACTTATGATCCAACCATTAGATCTTAGGTCTTTTTGTTTTAATCAAGGGTTTTAATTAATTTTAGGACTTTTACTCCATTAAGGTCCAAGATCATATCCCTTTGTTTTTGGTCATATTCAAGCCATGATCTCAATGGATTGCATCATAATATCATTCATTCAATCCATGCCAAAGATCTTATCATACTTGATCTGATTGATCGAGTGGGTCCCTTTGTATTTTTAGGGTTTTTCTACCATAAAGGGTAGATCCATCAATTTATCTTAGACCTGTCCAAATAAATACTGGATATCACTTGATTTCAACATTATATCATCAATAAATTAGATCCCCAAGATTTGATCATCTCATATCTTAAAGAATCATGATAATTAGAAACTTAATTCTTGGAAACAGAAAGTTTATGGAATGGTTTTATCAATATTATGGTTTTAAAAGAAAATATACATTATAAGCCTTCCATAGCTTCTTTCTTATCTCAAATTGGAGTTCAGATGACTCCACAATTGAACTGCGAAGTTCACAGTCGTTTCTAGGGTCCAGATTTGATCTTGGCCTAGTGAAATAGACGACCCAAATTGATTGGGCAGATCTGGTTGATAGAGCAATCCTTTCGCACCCATCACTGGGATGCACGTGTAATACGATCCCCTGTGACCTACACTGTTGCGCCATCGTCCCATTGGGACAACATCGTACGTGGTACGGCATTTTGCAACGTGTCCCACAATCCCAATTTGATTTGGGAGATCAGATAGTTCGTTTTAGACCATCCAATCAATCCTCTTTAATCAAAGGCTCAAAACTCTATAAAATTTCTTAAAACATCTATCCTAAGTATTTTACACCCTTCTGGAATTGAAGGGTTCTGGTCCGTATTTTATTTTTATAAATAGCCTAAAAGTAATTACAGAAAAATAAAAATTACATTAAACAACATGAAATAAGTATAGGAAGTGTTTCCACCTGTAATAACCCCAATTTTTGTAATTGATTAAGAAAATTAATAAAGTTTGAGTTTCAGATATTTCGAGCTGAAATATTAGGGTTATTTAGAATATACTTTTTATAAAAGTATAATCAAATAATAAGACATGTAAATTTGAAATTAAACTTAGCAAACCCTTCAAAATGACTGTAAGCACGACAAATTCTGAATTCGGATGAAAAATCCTTAAGTTTCTTCATTTCAGAATATGAGACATCAAAATTTAGAATGTACTAAGAAATATGAATCCAACGCCACTAAGTACACTCAAATTCGAGATCATGGGAATAAAACCCAAAATTTTATACATAAATGGCAAAACAGTCTTTTTACAACATGTGGGGCCCACAAGGGACCCAAAAAAGAAACTTATGAGTAGCCCACATGAATTCATGGGTCAACAAACACCAGCTGGTCTTGGGGAAGAAAATTGGAGCATGGGAGACTTTCATGCCATTTAATAATAAAAAATTAAATATTATAATCATGAAAGAAGACCAAAATGCCTATAAATACAACCCCAAAAATGCTCCAAAAATGCTCATAAAATTCCCACAAAATTTTCTTCACTCTCCCTGAAAAATTAGACCTAGATCCTTCCCCAAAAATCCAAAATTTTCAAGAGATATCTCTCTTTTCAATTTCTTTTCTTTTTAGATTGGAACAAGAGACCTAAAATCAATTACGCACTCTGTTTCAAATCTAATATCATCAATATCACCGTCCAAAACTTCCCAACATATCTTAGCTATAAAACCCCCAAATCAACTTCAAGATCCAACGGTTCAAACAACGGTAATTTGCAAGAAAGTGGATCTTGGGTCATATCTTCATCAAAGGGTATTTCTTTTAAATTGGACACATAAACAACATTTTTCTCCAATCAGGTAGGTGGGAATACTTTATATAGATCTTTACTACTGGTTTATGTAATTTTTAGTTTACTATAATTTATTTTGGTAATAAAAAGGTAAAAATAAAGTAAACACCAGAACCCTTAATTTAGGATGATGGAGTACTCAGATGAAAATTCTGACTATACCAATCAATCCAGAAGGGTCCAAAACTGCTAGAGTAGAAGTTTCACAATGATCGGAGACATTTTGGGCCCTCAATTGAGAGAGGATTGATTGGACGGTCCAGATTAGACTGTCCAATCTCCGGATCTAATAGCGCCCAAGACACACGCATGACGCAGTGTCGAAAACGGCGCACGCGAAAATGTTCTGCACGCTGTACGTGGGACATCGTACCAAGCGAGGCGACGCCGCATCCATCAAACCGATGAGCGGGCGTGCCCGACGAGCGTCCCATTTACGGGCATGCGGACGACGAGTGTCCAGCTCGTCCCGTCCTCATCGGTAGAAGTCCTAGACACGCGCTTCCATCGTGCCTGTATTATGGATGCGCCCAACAAGAGGTAGCGTTCCGCCCAGCTTTGTTTTCTGCCCGAAAGATCTAAGCCATCCGTTCCTTGGGCCTAGAACAAATCTAAGCCCTAGAAAGGACTGTGAACTTCCAGATCAAATTTCGGAGCCATATGAACTCCAAATTAAGATTGGAAAGAAGCTATGGAAATCTTGAAACCTATATTTTCTGATGAAATGATAAAATGGACATAATATTCAGTAAAACTTTCTGTATTAAAGAAACAAGTTTCCAATTACCTAAATCTTCAAGATCTGAGATGATCAGATCTTGAAAATATGTTTTACTAATGATATACTATTGAAATAAAGTGATATCTATGGTTTATTTGGACATATCTGAGATATATTAAGGGATCTACCCATTATGGTAGAAAAACCCTAAAAATACAAAGGGACTCACTTGATCAATGAGATCAAGTGTGATCAGATCCTTGGGATGGATAAAATCAATATTGGTATAATGACATCCAAGAAGTCATGGATGGATTATGACAAAAATGAATCAATATGATCTTTGGACCATAATAAAGAAAATCCCCTAAATATAACTAATACCCTTAATCAAAGAAAAAAATCTAAGATCTAATGGTTGGATCATAAGTAAAGGTTTCTAAAAATATTAATGTAATTAGTTTCATTTTATATAATAGCATTTTAAATATGATTATGTTATAAAGCATGCTAGTATAACATTTAAACTTTAGCATAATATGTGATTTCTTTGTTATCATAAGGTGCTAGATTTAATTATCTTATGGGCACTTTAGTATGATTTCATGCCATTCTAATTTAGGACTATGCTAGAATTTTATATAAGTTTATACTATAGTATGAGATTATACCTTAAGTCCATGTTAGTTTAAATTGAGTTATTAAGGTATATTAGTTGGAAATCATGTTAGAGTAATTTTAAGTACCTTACCTCATTATCATTAAGTGTTAAATTGTGTAGTTTTATGCTTTGAATTTATAATTCATTTATGGTTAAATGTTATTAGTAGATCTACTTGTTATGAGATAAAGAGCATAAAACATCAAAAATGTAATCTAATAAGAAAGTAGAGTTTCATGACACAAATAAGAATGTAATACTTTGGACTTAATTAGTAAGGGCTATAGTTAGTAGGATAATATAAGGATTATCAAATCCTTGGCCCAAACTAGGAGAAGAATAATAAACCCCATGAATGACATTATAAATATTCATGGACTTAATTAAAATCCATTAGAAAGAGTACTTAGGGTAAACATGCTTATAGGAACCTTATGAAAGGTTGAGCTATGGTCATTCTAGTGAATGATGAACATAGTGGTTAAGGGGGTTATCTAATAAAGCCTCGCTCTTCTCCCACCTTTCGTTGACGTTTATGAGGTCTAAACACCTCCTTACATGAGGATTGAAGTAATCACTTTGTGTTCACCCATTCAGCTAGTAAGCCTTAGCCAATTGGAAATAAGAGGAGCAGTCTAGATTTAGGCTTGAATAAGTTTCCTTCAACCAGCACATTAACTGGTTGAATAATAATAATAATAAGAGCATAAAAAGTTAGTAAATTACTTAACCCTAATAAAAACAGTAAGTAAGATAAGGATGATCAAACAAGATCCATTAGATCTTGGATGATCAAGAACAATAAGAAATAGAATATTATATTATACTTAGTATGCATGTGTATTAGTATGCTTAATCAAAGATGATTCAAGGAAGAAAACCAAGATCATCCTCCTTAGGGATGATCCAATAACTGAACTTAGATCAAAGAAGAACTAGATGATAGAAGATCTAGGACCCTGATCTTTATCAACATGTGTAGATTATAAATCAATGGATCTATGAAAGATTAAGATCAAGGAGATGGACACACAAAGACTTAGAGACAGAAAAATACTTAGATATAAATGATCTAAAGATCAGTCTAAACATTAGATCTAGTGATCAATAGGATTGTTCAAAATTTATATATTGACAATATGTATGGATGTACAGATTATATACATCAGTCAGGATCATGGAAGATTGGGGAAAGGAGATCAATCCCTAAAGGTAGGAGGATTTGATGAATGCATTTACATGAGATATACATGATTGTACTCATGATCTTATGTTGACAAGAGTAATGTTAATACTTGTATTAAATCTTTTGAAAACCTTATGATCCAACCAAACACATATAAGATGGTTAAGAACTAAACAATAAGTGAATAGGGAACTAGAAAATATTTCAGCCCTATGTAAACAGACATATGGTCTGATATATATGAAATATATTTTACATACAAGCTTACAGGCTTGTGAGTTTGTTTTAATAGGCATAAGCCCAGGGGGATGCTATTGCTAGAGGAGTTATGAGGATTTGGCCACCTGCTCCTTGAAATTTGATGATATGATGATACCTTGCCCAAAGAGAGGCTAAAAGTCAGGTGGTGGCAATTATGGGAAGGCCACCACTATGAAAGTCTTGCCCTCTCATACGGGCAGTGACATAATATTTTTCACTGTGATATCAGTGGTGAACAAGACAGTTATTCGAGCGCGGTAGTATGGTTCAAACTGTAGCATGGTAACCTTTTTTATTATTTTGTACTATGATGCATATGGAAATAGGCATAGTGAAATGCCTTATGTTTTAGCATAATGGAATGCTAGGTAATTGTATATTACCAATATTTCCCACCAATATTTTCCAAGAAGGGAAATTCCCAGTATAAGATTAGCTATAATACTAAATTCTCAAAATGAAGAGAATTGATCAGCTTAGTTGGGAATGATATTTGACTACTTTCACAAATTTAACTAGTTTACCCATAAAGGGTATGTGTGTGTATAGATATACATAACTTACAAAGTAAAGAGAATGTTTAAGGATAATGGGATTATGAAGTATTGGAATTACATTGTCAATTTTATGTTTCTTGAATCCCCTACCAAGCATTGCTTGCTGAGATATTGTACTTGTTGCAATATCTTAGATATAGGGAAAGAGAGTTAGGAGCTGAAAACGATAGAAGACTAGAAGAGAATAATCTTCAAGGTATACCCTTGAAGATATGTATTTTTCTTTGTTGAGAGTTTTATTGTATGGTGAGCTTGAGTTTTGAATTATGTAATTTGGACAACTTCTGTAATAAATTTGGCTAGATGGATCCTGGAATTTAATAAAAGTATGTTCCTTCTATGGAATTTTATTTTGTACACAAATTGTACTTATGTTATGTAGGAAGTGGTGACTTGGGTTTTCAAAACAAGTTCTAAAGAAAAGAATTTCTGCTGCTTTGTTTGGCGAAAAAATTTTACACTCTTAAGGGCCTTACCTTTCAAAATACATTACAAAATGTGTTACAAAAACCCGGGTCATCACACAACCTACCTGATTGGAGAAACAATGTAGATTTGAAGTCCAATTTGAAATAAATACCCTTTGATGGTAAGACAACCCAATAGTTTCTTGTTTTGTGATTTCTCGTTGATTGTACCGTTGGATCTTGAAATTGATTTTGGGATTTTGTAGATTGCTAGTCTAGGATTGTATGGACAATGGGATTTGCGAGATTCAATTTGGAACAGAGTGCCTAATTGAATTTAGGTCTCTTGTTCCAATTAGAGAGAGGAGAGAGAAAGTGCAAGAAGGGAGAGTTTTGAGAGTTTTGGATTTTTGGGAAGGAACCTAGATCTGGTTTTTCAATGTAAGCAAGATGATTTTATGGGAATTTTAATGAACATTTTTGGAGGATTTTTGGAGGGGTATTTATAGGTGTTTTGCATTTTTCATAATTACTTGTAATAATTATGATTTTAATTCTTTTAAATATTAAATTAACATTGGATCCTCCACTACCACCTCCTTCTCCACTAGCAACTACTAGTGGTTTGACCACTCATTACATGTTTTCTGGCCGTTAGATTTGTTTGTGGGCCCCACGGGGTGTAGAAGGACCATTTTGCCCTTTTGTAGAGAAAAATTCAAGTTATTCTCCCAAATTCAAAATTGAGTGTACTTAGTAGTGTTAGATTTATCTTTCTGAGTACATTCTAAATATTGATGTCTCAAATCTCAGTTATTGGTAAAATTACCATTTTACCCTTTTATTCATAAAAATGAAGAAAATTTGGGATTTTTCATTTTAACTTGAAATTGAAAGAACTCAATGTCATTTCGATCAATATTTTGGGTAAATTCATAATTTCTAAGTTTTAAATCATGTTTTAATCTCTATAAATGGAGAATTTCCAATAACCTAATATTTCATCCCAAAATTTTTTAAAATTCAAACTAAATTAATTTTCTCAATCAATTTACAAAAATTGGGGTTATTACAATAGGAGTCTTATAAGCAATGTGATATGCCCATAAAGCATTGTTAAATCTAACAGACCAAACTTTCCTACTTGGATTGACTAGTCCGCTTGATTTCTCTATTCGACACCTCTACTTGCAAATAGATCTAGAGTGATATGGGGTAGCTATTCAATGGTTGACACCATACCTTTTCATTAAATTTGTAAACACTATATTGTAAAATTGTTTTTCCCCATCATTAATTATGGCACGTAGAGTACTAAACCCTACAAATATTTTTTTATTTAGAAATTTGCCCACCACCTTGTGGTCATTGGTCTTGCAAGGTATGGCCTCCAATTAGTTGGACAAGTAGTCCATTCCCACGAGAATGTACAAATACTTAAAAGAATTAAAAAATGGCTCCATGAAATCTATGCCTCAAATATTAAAAGGTTCTATGATAAGGATGGGGTTTAAGGAATTCAATTTTTTCCTCCCTCTACTTCCTAACCTTTGGCATTTAACACATACTGTGTATTAAGCATGTGAATCCTTGAAAATCATGGGCTAGTGAAAACCACATTGAAATTTTTTTGTAGCTATCTTTCTAGAGCTAAAGTGGCCCCACATGCATGGCCATGATAGAAGGTGATGATTTTATTATGCTTACTGTCAAGTATGCATCTCCTTATAACCTGATCATAATAATACCTAAATAACTACGGGCCATCCTATGTAAAGTATCTAACCTTGGCTTGTTTGGTCCAATGATTGGGCATTTATCCTATAATAAGATAGTTAACTATATCTTCATACAAAGGTAACTGGGAAATATGCATTAACTGTTCATCCAGAAATGGTTCTATTATAGGCACATTTTCGATAGTATGTTCCACCACTAACCTGGATAAGTAGTCCGCTACAACATTTTTTGAACCTTACCTTTCTTGTCATGAATTTCAAGGTCGAATTCCTATAGCAATAATATCCAATGGATCAACCTAGGTTTTGCATTCTTTTTAAAAAGAAGATATTTCAGAGCTGCATGATCCAAACATACTATAACTTTAGATCCCAACGAATAAGATCTAAACTTATCCAATGCAAACATAATAGCTAACAACTCTTTTTCTATGGTAAAATTGCTGAGTTGTGTGTCATTGAGTGTTTGGCTAGTATAGCACATAACATGGGAAAGTTTGTCGATACGCTGCCCCAAAACAACCCCAATCACATAGTCTAAAGCGTCACACATTATCTCAAATGGTGCACTCTAGTCAAGAAATCGAACAAAAGTGCAAAGGTCAATTTAGAATTTAAATGCTAGAATGATTTTCTAAAATCCTCATCAAAATCAATAGAAATCTCTTTTGTAAGTAAATTATAGAGGGGCTTATCAATCTTGTTGAAATCCTTTATGAATCTCCTATAGAACTCAATATGACAAAAAAACAAGCAAATTTCTTACACTGTCCTTGGTGGAGGGAGGTTGATTATTAAATCCACTTTGGACTTATCTAATTCTATACTGTTGTGTGATATTATCTTGCCTAGAATGATACCATTTTATACCAGCTCAGTACTAGATTTTTCTACCGACACCTTACAAGTACTAACTTCATATGGTGTAGGCATTCATCAAAGAAAGACCCTAATATTGAGAAGTCATACATAAACACCTTTAGGAACCTTTCTACCAGGTAGAAAAATATGCTTAACATACACATTTAGAAAGTGGTTGGAGATTTCATAGTCCTAAAGGCATACGTTGATAACCAAAGGTCTTAAAAGGGTAGGTGAAGGTGGTCTTCTCCTAATCCCCAATGCTACAAGATTTTGGTTATTGTTGGAATAACCATTTAGAAAGTAGTAATAACTATTACTGGCCAACCTCTTAAGCATTTGATCAATAAAATGAAGAGGAATGTGGTCTTTTCTCATGACCATGTTTAATTTTCATTAATCAATACAAATGCTCCACCTGGTGGTCGTGCGAGTGGGTACTAACTGATTTTCCTCATTCTTGATTATTGTTACACTGTATTTCTTGGGTTCAACCTGAACAGAGTTGACCCAAGTGCTATCAGAGATAGGGTATATCATTCCAACATCTAAAAGCTTAAGGACTTCATCTCTTACCACATCCTTCATGTGGGGATTTAGTCTTCTTTGAGTTCCCTTAGATGATTTAGCATTCTCTTTCAGGTGGATCCTATGCATACACATGGATGGACTAATCCCCTTGATGTCTACTATAATCCACCCTAGTGTAGCCTTATGTTCCTTAAGAATATTACCTAGTTTTTCTTCTTATTCCTAGTCTAGATATGCTGCTATTATTATAGGTGAGGATTCATCTGGTCCTAGGAAGAGTGTTTGAGAGTATCAAGTAAAGGCTTTAGAAACAAAGAAGGTGGTTGCTCTATAGAGGGCAAGGGATTAGACTTTGATGAAGGGAGTGGTTCCACATAAGGTCTCCATTTAGAGGTATCCATAATTGGACCTGCATTTAAGAGATTGTTTACCCTCTCAATGGACTTGACTAAATCAAAATCACCATTAAAATGCATTAAACAAGCCTCAAGTGGGTCAAAGATGAATGATGGTGGATTATTGTCTTAAATTAGACCTCAATCAAATTCACTTCATGAGAATCATCAAGATCTAAGTGTTGTTGGTCGGCATTAAAGACATTGAGAGTTTAACCTTCATGTTGACGAATGAAAATTTCATCACACCATTCCTATAGTTTATAATGGCATTGGACATCATCAAGAATGGACGTCCAAGTATAACTAGAATTTTACTACCATGATTGAATAAAGGGTAGGTGTACAATACAATGAAGTTGATTGGGTAGTTAAACTGGTCCACTTGTATCAAAACATTCTCAACAAAACCATAGGGTATTTTTACTAATCTATCAGCCAATTGCTACTTGGTAGTGGTTGGTTTGAGTTCATTGAGCCTTAATTTCTCATAGACAGAGTATGGAAAATAGGTTAACACTAGCACCTAAGTCAAGCAATGCCCTATCTATGACGTGGTCTCCAATAATGCATGAAATCATAGGGCACCCTAGGTCTCTAGACTTGGGCAGGGTCACATGTTGAATAAAAAAGCTCACTTGCTTAGTGAGCAAAGCTTTCTTTTACACATTATGCTTTCTCTTTCTTGTACTGAGCTCTTTCAAGAACTTGGCATAAGCAAGTGCATCCTTGATGGTAATGAGTAATGGAATGTTAATTTATACATGTTTAAATACATCCATAAGCTCATTAAAATTTGTTCCCTTCCTAGCCTTGTTCAATCACTAAGGAAATGGAATTTTAGGTACATAAGGTGCCTCCACCTATAGGTTCAGTAGGAGATTTCTATCTTTTGTCTTTCTCTTGTGTTTTGACTACCTCATTTCCCTCTACACTTTCCTTAGGTTGTCCTACTTTTCCATTAGCTTGATGGCTGCTCCTAAGGTTTGTTATACACTTAGCTTTCTCATGAGAATTATGGGATTGCGATCTAGACCCTATCTCAAATTGGCCCTTAGGGTTAGGGATGGACTATCTAGGAAACTGACCCTTTCCTCTATCTTCTAATGTAGCAAACAATGGGCTTACTTGCATTTCTAACTTGACTATGGCTTAAGAGTTCACATGGGTAGAATGTAGACTATCATTTTGCTATTGGTATAGAGCCTTGTTAGTGTCTTAATTTTGTTTCAAACATCTTTCAATGAGTTGTTGTATATTTTTCTCAAAAGATGGTTTCTTCACTTGCTAAGGTTGTTGGAAGCTAGGTGGTTGCTGGGGAATTATTGCTCTAGGTAGATTTTGGTTAGGGAGGTTAAAAAATAATCCCCTTAGTAGTTGTTCTTCAACAATGAAAAATTTAGATGCCTAGCCAATCCAGGATTATAGGTTTAAGAATAGGGGTTGTTGTTAGGATTGCAATATGTGTTCAAAGCTTTCACTTGTTCTAAAAGGTATTCATTCAATGCTCTATTTGATGGACAAGTTATGGTTATATGGGCTGGACTTGAACAAAGAGTGCAAACCTCTTGTGGAGGCTTAATAGATGCAACAGCCATGAGGGACTGAAATATAGTTTCAAGTTTGGCCGCTCTCTCATCATGCTTGTCCATTCTCTCCAGAATAGAGTTGAGCTTGTACACTAGATCTATATGCACTCCTATCTCATATAGGCCTCCTATTCTTTGGAGGGTGGTTATTCCTCCCTCTTCTATTAGAGTAATCTTATTGCTAGAAATTATCTGCTATATCTACTAATGTATTGAAAAACTCCCTAGCCTCTCTCTCATCTTTTAACATAAGGGCCCCTCCACTCGCTACATCAACCATTTGTCTATTTTGAGGCATCAATGCCTCATAGAAATATTGAACCTACTACCATTTCTCAAATCCATGATGTGGGCATTTCTATAACAGTTCATTCCACCTTTCCTAGCATTCATAGTACTGTTCATCATCCCTCTGCTAGAAGTTGAAAATTTTCCTACAAAGGGCATTAGTCCTATGAATAAGGAATAATTTATTAAAAAACTTCTTAGACAGTTGGTCACATGTGTTTATGGAACCTACCTCCAAGAAATTTAGCCATGACTGGAATTTATTCTTGAGTGAGAATGGAAACAACCTAAGCCTAATTGCGTCATTTAAAAATTTTAAAAACTTAAATGTGCACAAATATCAAGAAATTACTTGATATGCAGGTATGGATTCTCTCTTTCTTGATCATAAAAAGTAAGGATTAATTGTATGACTCCTAGTTTTAATGCAAAATGGTATGCATTTATTGGAGGTAATGCTATGCATGATGAGGTATTGAGTTTGAGTGGCACATAAAAATCTTTAATAGATTTGTTCTGGACTTCTACTGGTGGTGCGGCCATGGGGATAGGAACTTGGTTTCTTGCCCCTTGCTTAAGGTTTTTCAATCACTAGGTCAAAAGGTACTAGCTCTAAGTTTTGAGGTCGATGCCCTTACATAAACTAAGCTAATTCCTAATTAAATGATATGACCTAACTATATGCCGACTCTAACTCTATGTGATATGCAATCATTCTAGTAAATTGCCAATCAAAATGTTTTGATTATCTTTTATTAATGTATAAGGTG
Source organism: Warburgia ugandensis (assembly GCA_035236585.1). Classification (NCBI taxonomy): domain Eukaryota; kingdom Viridiplantae; phylum Streptophyta; class Magnoliopsida; order Canellales; family Canellaceae; genus Warburgia; species Warburgia ugandensis. Next base: position 52,689,735 of record CP141133.1, on the reverse strand, counting down.
GTAACCTCTTAGGCCTAGTTCTAAATAGTTCATCCTTTTATCCAAATTTGACTACTGTTTACCAGTTAGGTTTTGCTCTAAAGTATTTAATGTAATCCTCATGTTGGGAGGCTTTTAAACCTCAACTGATGTTAATGGTAGGCATGGAAAAATCATTTAGATTTTAAGACATCCATTATAACCACAGTGCCCAAAAGCCACTAGAGTGACAACAAATCCCTTCCTTCAAAAAGGGTCCCATGAGCTTGATAACCTAAGTGTCTTTCTACTTGATTTTAAATTAATATTCAAGGGTTGGGATTGAGACATACAAGGAATTTGATTGATTCCTAGGTGGGCTAAGGATCTGGTAATGGAATTCAATCTTTATCTTATAAGAGTTCCTATGGGGCCCTTACTAACATTATGTTTCAATCTATCATAAAGCTTCAAATGTGCAATGCAATACAAAAAGCAAACTAATACCTACCTATATGTTATTTAACAACGAGTCAATACCTCAACAAATAGGACACTATAACCATGTAGTCTATGCCTTGGTTATAGTTGAGCTTAGGCTAACCTTTGTTAGATTGGTGCTTTATTAATGCAAGTCCTAAATAATAAGCAACAAAAATCAATGCATGACCTTAATCTATATGATTGATACTACCATTACAATTGCAATCTTCTATATGCACTTTATACTAAAATATATAGGTGAAGATTGCACACAATGAGGGTTTCGATGATGATCAAGTGTGGGCCACCATACCCCACACTTGCCCTGTATTATTGCAACCTGTTTAAAAATTAAATAAAATAAAAATTATAGTGGACCTCACTACAATGTCACTCAAATCCTAATATAGAAAAGTAATAAAAACCTAATCTATGTTGATGAAGCCTTAGCCCATCGGACTGTCATCGCTACTTTGCTGATTTCTCTCATGCAAGAATCGAACAAATATGGTCAATATGAGAAAAACATTAATAAATTTAAAAAAATACAAAAAATCCTAAACTAATGCACCTTAAACCTATACTAGAGGTTAATATTCTAAGTTAAGGTCCACTACACAATTCTATTGTGACTCCTTGGTGATGGCGCCAAAAACTTGTTGTGGTTTTTAAGTTAAACTAGCAAACACACGAATTAGTTATAGTAAATTCACGTGATAGAGGTTTATTATTAGTGGGACCTTAATTAGATTGCTTGAACTAGCCAAGATAATGACATTTTTCCTAAACTAATGATGGAAACTAAACATTTCCTAATTTAAACTTTCTAAAAATGAGATTTAGAAACTTTCTAAATAATGCATATCAAACTAATGGACTAATATAAGGAAAAAAGCAAAAAATAAGCAAGGAAATTAATCACTCACTATGCACAAAATCCTAAAGAATGGTGTGCATAGTTCGTAGGGTGAAAAGAATGTAAGATGCCTACATTGGAAACTAAAGAGCATGTAATTCTAATGCATCTATGCTCAACTATCTAAATAAAGCTTGTAAATGCTTAGGATGTCTGGGAATCTAATGAAGAACTATACTACTAACAAGGACATCAAAGAACTTAATGAAACGCTCCTCAAAACCATGCGCATCACTCAAGGATTCGTGGGCATGGTACAAGGATGATGGGTATGTGCTTTTTGTAGTAGATCTATGTGAACTTTGATGGAATTAATATAGCATGGAATACATGAGAATAGTCAAGGAAAAGTGTGTGTCCTTACTTGAGGAAAAGTGTGTGAAACTATTCAAATCAAACTCAAACAAGTTAATCAACCAATTGATCTCATTGAGATGAAATTTACATCCATAATAGTGTGCTAGTATATGTAGTAAAATAGAAATGATAAGCAATATTCCAATGAGAAAATCTCATTCTAAATAACTTTAATCTATCCATGATTCAAAGCCAATCTCTAAAATCATCATTTGTGGAAGCCATAAGAGAAATATCCTAGATGTAGATATAGAACAAGGAAAGGATAATAGAGTTTAAGGAAGGAGAACAATGAGATTCAAGGCAACTTTTTACCTTGGCTATCACTCGAAGGGAGAGGAAACCTTGGATTTATAAAGAACAAATAAGGATGGCCAACAAAAGAGATAAAAAATTGAAAAGCAAGCATGGATGAACATTATGCATGAACTAGAATCAAGCATACATCAAATAATAATGCAAACTAGGGAAGAACAAGATAAAATGTACCTTAAACAAGTAGAAAGCCAACGCAAGAACTATAACTAAGGGAGGTGTGGAAGACCAAAGATGGATGTTGCCAATGGAGAAAAATGTAGTCCTTTAAAAGGAGGAGGGGGGAGCCACTTTTTTAGGTTATCTCCTTCTCCCCCAAAAGATGGTCCTTACGTGGTAGCCCTAGGACACTTTTTATATGTTGATTGCTTTCTATTTTTGCTAAGGTGTGACCCTAGGGTGGGGATTATTAGAGGTAAAATGTAAAGGCTAGGATTTAGATATAGGGTAGCCTATAAGGTGAGATACGTATATAGGAAGAATAAGTATGAATGTAGGTAGTTAGGAAAGAGAGATGGAGATGGGGGAAAATGGAAAGATAACAGTAAAGGAAAGGAATTAGGTGGAGTGAGGGGATTGGGTAGACCTAGGATGGTGGGCTAGTTGAAGAGTTTTAGAAAGGTGGGACTCTTAGATAGGAAGGTGCAAAATTCATAGTGGATTTGTATGATGAGGTGGAAAGGGAGAAAAAGGTAAGAAAAACATGGAAAAATAAGAAACAAGAAGTGGGTTCTTCCTATTGGTCCACATCCTATCTTAACCCTTTGGATTTTCCCTCAAATATCTCCAACACAATCTTTAAAATCTCATGGCTAGTTTCTTTAGATTTTCCTCCAATCATGGCCTTCCATGTAGCTTGATGGCTTGCTTTGAGAGCTCATTTGGCTTGCCTTTATGGCTAGCTTTGAGGGATCTTTTGGCTTCACTTGGTGGCTCCACCCCTTGGCTTTAATAGCAAGCTAAGTCCCTTAGCATGTCACCTTCTTCATGGCTCATATATGGCTAGGTGGCTTGAGTGAATCCCATGTAAAGTGCTAGACTTTAGGTGGCTTGTGCATGGGCCCACTTTAGTCACCTTTGACTTCTTCAATTCCATCCTTTGCTCAACTCAAGGTGATCTTGATCCTTGATCTCACTTTGGATTAATGATATTTAGGCTTGGATTCAACCTTTCGATCTTGATCTTCCATTTTCATCTCGATCGATCTCAGTTGTCAGATCACCATCTCGCTTCCTACAAAAGATGAAAACTCTAATTAAAATCTAGAAAAATATGATTATTCACATACTTACCCCAAATTAGTCTCTAGACCTGCAAATTATCAAATATTTGATTTATTATGTCAAAAAAGCATGTATTATAATTTTTGGCCAAAAACCTTAATTTAATGCTACAAGTTATAATACATGGGCACTAATTGGGTGATTTTTTTACAATTTTGAATACTTATCAGTAACTGACCTAGATGGGATATCATACAAATAGTATTATATGTGAGTTAACTTGGACATACATGAGTTATATGAATCATATAGGTTGTGAAAGGGGGGCACGAACTTAAGATGAAGCTGGATTATATGAAGCATGTTTTAGTAAGTTGTTGAAAAGTCATAAGATTTTCATAATTTAGTTTGGTTATATCATGGCATTAAGTAAGCACTTTGATCATTAATTTGGATGTTGTAGATTGCTATGTCATATGACAAGATTATGAGAAGCTATTTGAATTGTGAATACTGAGATATGGACACTCATGACTTGGGCTTTATGTGATATGGATACCATCTATGATGTGTTTATGATATGATTTTGGGAATATGTTATGCTTATGTTATGAGAACACGTAAGTGTTACATTCACGTGATGAGAATGTGATATGAAGAAGTATGATATGGCATTAAGGTGTTGAGCAATTTTGGTGAGTAGAGTAATCATGCTTGATGAGTGTCTAATTTTACATTAAAAAAACACCTAATTAGTTACCCATGTATTACAACTTATAGGGGTAAATTACGATTTTTGATCAAAATTTGTAACACAAACATTTTTTACCTAATGACTCAAAAATCTAACATTTAATAGGTCTAGAGGCTAATTTGAGATAAGTATATAATTAATCATATTTTTCTAGGATTTAAATAGAGTTTTTCACTTTTTGTAGGAAGTGAGATGGTGATCCAAAGGATGAGATCGATTGGGATGAAATTAGAAGACCAAGATTAAAAGATCTAGTCTAAGTATAAAGATCATCAATCCAACATGAGATCAAGGTCAAGATCAAGCAATGGATGCAATTAACGGAGCCAAAGGTGGCCAAGGTGAACCATGAAGCAAATCATGCATTTCTACTACCTTTGCATGGGGAACATTCAAGCTACCTTAGCTATATAAGCCATGAGAGAAGTTGACAAGCGAAATAAGTCAAGCCACTCAAGCCAAGGGCAATATCTATGAAGCCAAGAGAAGAGAGCCATCTAAGCCAGTCATGCAGTAGCTAATAAACCCTTAAAGTTAGACATCAATGTCACATAAGCTAAGCTAAATGGAAGGTCATGGTTAGTGGAGAAGTTGAAGAATTATCCTTGAGCTTTATGGGAATATTTTGAAGAGAATTAAGGAAAAATTTATTAGGATAAGTTAGCATGTGGACCAATAGGATGAGACCCTTCTACTTTTCATATTTTTTCATTGTTTTCCTACGTATTTCTCACTTTCCACTTCACCATCAAATATCACCATGAATTTCACTTTCGATTCAAGGATCTCAACATTCTAAGACTCCTCCAACCTTCTTAAATTTCCATCCTAACCACCCAACCAATCCCCACTTCTTAGGAAATCACTTAGCCAATCAAGTTTTCCCCTTGACCTTACTTTCTTACCCATCTCTTTCCTCCCACTTTCCTACCTCATCCATCCACCTACTTTCCATTTTTTTAGGATTTTTCAACTATTTTTGAATGGGGAGATGCCCCTTCCTAAAAAATAGTGTTTCCCACCTACTTCTCTTCCTAATGGCAATCACGTATCTATTTGTTTTCCTCTTTAGAAACCCTAGATCCCCACTCATGTTAACCACACAATTTCTCACTTTTCATTCCCATCATACATTTGTCTTAGGCTACCCTAGAAAATGTAGGAGAAAATTTATAAAAGACCCACAAAAACCTAAGAAGAGGGACTCCTTTTACTCTAAAGATGCCTCCTCCATTAGGAAGGAGATGTCATCTTCCTACTCCATCCTCTTATTGCTTTTTCTTAGGATTTTTATCTCCTTTGGGTGGCTGCTGCTCTTTTCCTAGGATGTGTTGCATCTCTCTAAGTGTTCCATGCCTCGTTATTGGGTATTTGATTTGTCTTTCAAAGGTTGGTTCATCTTCTTTTTTCTCTTATTAGATCTTAGTTACTTTCATGCTAGTTAATGAATTGCAATTCATTCATTTCTCTTTACCTAAAGACTACGATCCAAGGTTGACTTTTCCCTTGAAGTGACAGACAAGGGAAGTCACCTTGAATCTAATCTTTCCCTTTGCTTTCCATTGTCTTTTAGTTCTCTTTTAATTTCCTTGAATTCTAGCATTATTTCCTTGGTTTCCTTTGAGTGTTACCTTGTTATTTCATTAGAATTTTCCTTGAATCTCAAGTTTATAGGAGGAGGATTCATTACTAGGATTTGGTTTTGGGTTTACTTTGGCAGAAAGCATGGTACATGTTCTCCAAAAGTGGAATGGAGGAGGCGTCTTTAGAGTAAAAGAATATTGCAAGTGATTCATTCGCTTGTTAGTTTAACTTAAAATCACAATAGAACTAGGGTTGTTATGACTTGTGGCCTATGCTAGGAGGGTTCAAACTAGCCCCTGACCTCCAAATAGGATACCTATTGAGATATATGGCCTTTTTAGGGAAGTATGTGTTATAGGCAGACTATGTTCAATTTGATCCACTTCCTAGTGAGAGTAGAGTAGTTTATTGGTATATACAAATGAGTGTGGATGGGTGATCTTATTAACTATATTCACAGTGACCGCCTTTAAGCTTTGTATATGTTATGAATGTCAGTCATCCTCGAGGGTTCAAATCATTACCTACGAGGCTTGTGGCCAAATACTACCACCAAATCTGTGTTTTGATAATTATTCGTATGTGTGAAATTATTATATATTACCATTCACTTATGAAATGTTATTTGTGATTAATGAATCATACATTATATTCTTAGAATTGTTTAGTTGATAATTGTTCCATATTACATATTAATTATGAGATGCTACTTGAATGTTGATGTTTAAAACCTAGTTTAGGGATTTTTTTACTGAGTATTCGTACTCACCCCTACAACAATTTTCATTAGAGGATCATAGAGTTCATAGATTGGACGATATAGGAGTTGCAAAGGATCAAAGGCATTTGAGAAATATATAGCAGAGCGACTCTGATGTTATTTGTTTAGTAGAATTTAGACATTTGAACCTTTATTTAAGTTTATTGTTGATGCGCATGTAATAGCATTGATTATTATGTGTGAACATTTTAAGAGATTATTAGTTAATTTAAGGTAGTCATAGTGGATCTTGAATGTGCTCTTACTGTATGTTCTATTTCTAAATGTACGTGGAGTTTTGTTATAAGGACATCTAGATTTTGAAGAAGTGGTTTTGAAAAATAAGTATGCAATACTTTATCTTTTCAAAAATTAAAAAAAAAAAATCATGGGTAACCATTTATCTTATTTCTAAAGCCTACTTTGGATGCTCTAATCCATTTATCTTATTGCTTCAACTTCAAATCTTGTAAAACTTAAAGTCATTTAGATACTTAATTTAGACTATTTTATGCATGCATTTTTTAAATTTTCCCTTTTTCCAATTGTTGGTATAGCTTCTCTAATGGCTAGCATAGTTGTTGCAAACAATTTGCATTTTTCTTGAAGTATGCTTGTCGTGTTTGAGTTGTTGTTTTCTCTTTTGTTTGAATTTAGGCGTGTGTGTGAGTGATTTGCTTTGTAATGCTTCTCTTGTTAAGAAGAAAAAAGAAGGAGAAGAAGAAGAAGAAGATTAAATCATCCCATTTGTGCGCTCTTTGAACTATTAGAGATCCAAAGCTAGAGCAATAAGTTGAATAGGTCAGGGTATCCAAAGGTAGGTCCCTTCATGCATAATTTAGCATTTGAATTAGCTTTTCTCTTATAAGTAATGTTGCTTACTGAGAAAATGTTGACTTACTTGTGACACATGTAAATAGGACAGCCAATGAAAACCCACAATGGTTCCATCCAATTGCTCAATAATGCAACCAAACAAGTCAGCTTTAGGTTGCGAGCTTGCAATAGGATGGTGTGGTTTTGTGGTGTACAGTTAGATGTTTGGCCTTAGAAAATGAAGTGTACTTTTTTTTTCATCTTAAAAAAAGAAAAGATCCTTTCACGTGGTGGGTCCTCTAGAAAGTTCCCTTTTTCTTTTGTTTATGAATTTTACTTGTTTGGAAAAATTAAAAGTCAAGCCATTCATTTAGCCCACCTTAGATTTAAGGCATACCCTAAAATATCATGACTAGAAAATTTTATACTTGTCAGGATTGAAGCCAAGACCTATCTAAAATACGGAATAAAAGATAAATTATTTGGCTCACCAAAATTTGGAGCCAATTAGTATTCTCGGCCAATAGAGGACTCGACATGGCGTAATCTCATGGCAAGTCATAGTCAGGCATTCCAATTTACATAATGGCCCCCCATGGTTGATCTTGCCTTCTTCAGATTGGATATCTAATTGTCTAAACACACATGCCTATTGGACCACTCTAACATCCAGAAGAACTTAATAATTACATGTTTCCACATTCTATAATCATCCAATTAGTGTGATTTCGTCCAGAAGAACTTACTTGATAATTACACGTTTCCACATCCTATAATCATCCAATTAGTGTTATTTTTGGCAATGTTATTCATGAAACTGGATGAACGGGCTTGATAATCTACAAGGGGGCTACAGAAATTTGGGGGGGCTACCATGATGGTGCGCCCAAATGGAACATTTCTCTTATCTACTAGATAGGTTTATGTTTACTCCTTAATCTCTACCATATATGGACGGTTGACGAATTTACCAAACATTATAGATATAAAACGTATCATATATACATATGTTTTTTCTACACTTTCTATGTATTTAAGTACACCAAGCAAACACATGAAAGGGTATTTTGGAAAAAAAAAAAATTGGGAAGATATTTTGAGAAACGGTCAAAGGGTATGGGGAGAATAGAAACGGTAGATTACTACCATCAAACATTAACGCTGATAAAGTAAAAATGTCTGCTATTGCTACATAAATGGATTTTACGGGCAGAAGTTTACCGCTACTAAAGGAAAAAAAAATTGCTATTATATATATCATTTCTAATTTCATGCATGTACACGCGATCCTTGTTAGAGTTATATAATCCTAACTACTAATCTTGTGGAACACATGTTAAAGGACCTTATTTTTGAAAATATGAAGCCTAATAAAATCCTAACACAAAACGATTTATATTTTTAAAAACTTTTGACCATTCATTTAGCCGTCCCTTAATTGGGATAAGGTCTTGACGATGATTTTGATCATTCATTTGCATACTCAAAATAATTAGGGGCTAAGATCAAAACAATAAAGGTCTAGGATTGAAGATCATAGTATAAGCCCGAAGAGGAATGCTAAATCAAAGCCCTTCTAAGAGCTTTGTGTCAAAATAATCATACTCTTTTCTACGATGGAATTCACTTACAAATGATGTACCTAATTCATTTAATTCTATTGGCTTGAATATCTTCTGGTCTAAAACTCATGTACATTGACATGTAGTAAGCCCGTACTTTTCATTTTTTACTATAGAACTTTGCTTAGAAAAGTCTTTGCCGTCCATGAAAAGAAGAGATCATCGAGAGAATTAGATGAATAATATATGGGCCTCCGCAATAGACCCCGGAAACAAGGGATGGAGTATCGGTTCCTTCACTTATGAGCAATGTCACTTTCTCAAAATAAATAAAAAATAAAATAAAATAAAATAAATCACAAGGCTAGAATTATTAAAATGCTCAGATCCCAAGCCAGGCACTGCAATAAAAAGGATCAGGTGTCGCTTCCGGTAACCAATCTCTTCCTGCCACATGGCAAAAGAAGATAGGGTGGAACCCGACAATTGGATGCAGGAAGAAAAAAGGTCGAAGGCAAGTCGGAATAATGGTGCCCGGTTAGAAAAGTAACCGCGGTCAAAGAAGTTGGTTAGTTTTGGATTTCTCGAAGACAACGAGTGGAAATCAATTTCCACCGCTCCTGTTTCTCGGGTTAGGTTTGGTTGGCTAACGCTGCACGTCCGTCCTCTCTCCTTTCCCTACTCTCTCTTCTTTCTCTCTCTAAAGCAATATAATCTCTCACTCTCTCTCTTCTTTCCCTACGAGAGGAGCTCCTCTGTACATGTGGGTTCTCAAATTACTCTATTACCATTCTAAGCAGCCCCTTGTATCTCCTTCTTCTTATGTACTCTTTCCAATTCTTCTCTTCATCCCAGCCTTTTCTAAGTGAAAGGAGTACTGGGTTTTCTTTGTAGGGGTTTCCACAACGATTTTCAATTCTGAGAGAGTTTCAGAGATGGGTTCAGCGAGGGCTATGGTTTCTCTGCTTGCTGTTTTCTGCTTTCTTACCATCTCTTCCTCCGTTGACATGTCGATCATAAGTTACAATCAGCGTCAAAGTGAGAAGGTGAACGGTAGAAGCGACGAGGAAGTGATGGATTTGTATGAAACGTGGCTGAGACAGCAGGGCAAGGCGTATAATGGGTTGGGTGAGAAGGACAAGCGATTTGAGATTTTCAAGGATAATCTCCATTTCATTGATGAACACAACGCTGGGGATCATACTTATAAGTTGGGTCTGAACAAGTTTGCTGATTTGACTAATGAAGAGTATAGATCTCTGTATTTGGGCACCAAAACTGACGCGAAAAGGAGGTTTTCTACCCCAAAGAGTGATCGGTATGCCTACGGTCCGGGAGAGGAGTTGCCGGATTCTGTAGATTGGAGGGATAAAGGCGCCGTTGTTCCGGTCAAAGACCAGGGAAGCTGCGGTGAGTTTTTCTACTTTTATTTATTTAATTTTACTTCTGTTTACTTTCAGAAATGAAGTCTCTTTTCTTCTTGAGAAATACCCTTGTAATCGTGTTTATGGAGATGGTGATAGGATAATGTTTTGGTAATTGTGGCCTGACATTTTTATCTTCGTTTCTTTTTTGTCTGTTTTGATAGTGAGAAATATTTCGAGTAGAATTTATTGTTGCTTTCCTTTTCTGTGGAGATTTTTGTGAAAATATGAGAAATGTTAGTAATTGGATTTCATAATTTGTTTTGAGTTAATGGATTAGTATCTTTGAGGCCGTGAATATTTTATACGAGTAGAAAAAAAATATAATTTTTCCTAGTTTTAATATTAAAATAAAAGAGTATAATTGCAGTGGCTTAGTGTACCTTTTTTTCCCTGCCTAGTGAATCGGATGGAACGTTCATTTGTTTTGACCATCCGCGGAATCTTTGGAGGGTAGCGCATACTACCCACTAATACCTAGATTCATTCGTTCATGAACAGCTGTCTTATAGCTCCAATATTAATTTTCATTTACCGTATTTAGATTCCTTGCCCATGCGGTTATTTTATTTAAAGGGTATTGAAATTAATAAAGACTTTTATGGTGGATAATTATGCATTAAGATGTGGCTGTATGAAACTGATTTCCTGTTTTGATTGGGAAAATTAGGAAGTTGTTGGGCGTTTTCGACAATTGCTTCTGTAGAAGGGATCAACAAGATTGTCACGGGCGATTTGATCTCTCTCTCGGAGCAAGAACTGGTTGACTGTGATACCTCTTACAATGAAGGTTGTAATGGAGGTCTCATGGATTATGCTTTCCAATTCATTATCAACAATGGTGGGATTGACACTGAGGAAGATTATCCATACAAGGCTTTTGACGGCAGATGTGATCAGTATAGGGTACTTTATCTTGCTCTCTTATGTCTTTAATCTACATGGACTTTGTAGAAGTTTAAGTGAATTTTAATTCAACGAAGGTGGAGTTTCTTTTGATTGCTCTCTTAATCTGAGGTTATTTTATTCAGCTGCTATTGGATTTGTTATATTGCAGAAAAATGCCCGTGTTGTTACCATTGACAGGTATGAAGATGTTCCACCAAATGATGAGAAGGCGTTGCAGAAGGCCGTGGCAAACCAACCAGTCAGTGTCGCCATTGAAGCTGGTGGCAGAGCTTTTCAACTGTATCAATCGGTATGATTGTATCTGCTTTCTGATTGGTGTGGAATTATGACATGACGTTTATTGTTGTTGTCTCGTAGAGATAGTATGAATTGGGTTCGATGTTGTTGTTCTGATGAAAAGGTATATGAGAAGGGAAATTGTATCTGCACTCTGTTCTCGCATATCATTCTTAACGTTAATCAAGCAAAGAGAATTGTAGGACATGTTAAGGATTGTTAGCACAGTGATAAAAATAAACATTGAACAAGATTATCATTGAAATGTTTACTTTATTTTCTGGTTTTTATGGCTCTAAAACATGGATGCAATTATCCAAGTGCGGGTAAAACAGCTATAAAATGAGTTCTTTAATAATCTTATTAACCAAAAGAATATCAACAAGAACCTTAAAGAATGCACTTGGACCCTTTACATTGAGAAATACAAGTGGTGTGCTCAAATAACTTCTACAGTGGAGGATCTTTCATGTGGACGATTGTTTTGTACTTCTGACTTTACCTAGAGATGATGGCAAGCACACCAGAGTTGACTATGATAAATTGACTTTTAGTAACACAGCTTTTTGAATTGGATGAGAGTTCTGTTTTTGGATTAGAGTTAACTATCCATGTAAAATGAGGATTATATATTCTTCTCCTCCATCGAATACTCATGACTTCTCAATCTTCATAATCCCGGAAGAAATCTGTTTTCTTATTTCTGGGGATATTTACTAATTATTTCTGAATTGCTCTGCAATCCTTCAATGTAAAGAAGGGAACTTTTTAGTGAAACGAACATTGTGCAATTCTATATGATTCTACATTGGCCCCTGCTGCTGTGAGCTATCCTCCCCACCGTAAGTGAAACTTTAAAAATATCCATGGAAAAGTCTTCTAATTTAGATTTTTGGGAGACCCAGCTTTTTCCTCATCACAGATGAATGACCTGAAAACTGGATCTGTCAATGAGACCCTTCGGCTCCTTTTTAAGTCAGGCTGACAGATTGTTGGCTCCTTTCAGGGTGTCTTCACTGATAAATGCAGTACAGACCTGGATCATGGCGTGGTTGCTGTGGGTTATGGCACAGAGAATGGTGTGGATTACTGGCTTGTCAGGAATTCATGGGGTGCGAGCTGGGGAGAGTCTGGGTACATAAAGATGGAGCGTAACCTTGTTAGCACCAGTACTGGCAAATGTGGTATTGCCATGCAGGCATCTTACCCCATCAAGAAGGGCCAGAACCCCCCTAATCCAGGTCCTTCCCCACCCTCTCCTGTGAAGCCTCCCACTGTTTGTGACAGCTACTACTCCTGCCCGGAGAGCACCACTTGCTGCTGTGTTTATGAGTATGGACGCTACTGCTTTGCATGGGGATGTTGCCCCCTTGAATCTGCCACCTGCTGCGATGACCACTCCAGTTGCTGCCCTCATGACTACCCCGTCTGCAATGTTGAGGGTGGAACCTGCCTGACGGTAAGAAAATTTTCCATTCCATTGTTATTTATTGCTAATTTCATTTAATCTGTCAACATTAGAATATTGTGTCTGCGTGACTCTTTTTACTCATTTCTCTTTTTCAATGGGCAACAGAGCAAGAACAACCCACTCAGGGTGACGATGCTGAAACGCATCCCTGCCAAACCCCGTTGGGCTTTCTCTGGGGCTGGAGGCAAGAAAAGCAGCTACTGAGGTTTGATATGTGTTTTGCCTAACAAGGGATGCAAACAGAAACAAGTAGTAGAAAGTGCTCGAGGATGAAATACATTCAGCATTAGCCCTTCTCTTGCTGGGCTGCCATTGGCTTATTTACATTTGGGATGATTTGTAAATATTAGCATTATATTTCCCATCATGAACCAACTCTTATAGCAACTTCCATTTGACATTTCTTGTCTGTAAATCCATATTCCCCATCTATTTGCTTCTGAATTGTAGATGGAACTACAATCACGGTTCTCTTTGTCAATGTGCAATTGTCAACTTGCTTGCCTTAGTTTGGCAGTGTGTTGAATTCAGACATAGCATACATTACATTTGTTTTCCAGTTTAATGATGATCTTGATACCTTTATTTCTGTTTCTGTGGCCATTCAGTCTGTGTTGCTGTAACATTGTTGTGATCCTTACTCATCTATGCTCATGATCTTTTAACAGATATGGCTTGATGGAATGATTGAAACTTTAACAGCCTCACCAAATTGGTCCTCATCCTAGCTGAGGACCGAATTATCCAAATTGGCAATGGCTGGCTTCTCTTTAGCTCAAGAGGTGTTATCTGCAGATTACAACAGCTATGGAGTTAACCTTCTTGGCCCTATGGAAGCATTTATAGTTGCCTTCATCCTGTGACTGGCAAATAACATGCTCAAATCTGATTGAGGTAAACGGAAAGTATGGGCATGGACTCGGCAAATTTTGTTGGCTGAAGCATGCAATCCATAATATTAATTGTTTATAACTAAGTTTATCTAGCTAAAACGTGTGAATATGAATGAACAAGGCATGCCAATTCCTGCCTGGGGATTGTACTGACAAGGTCAGCCAGTTGATTCTGGCATGGAGATTTGGACTGATCAGTGGGGATAGTTAATCCAACCCTTCCGAACATTTTAGTTTATCCAGCGGCAATAACTACATCACTGTTTGAATCCCTAGTCACCAACATGAAACAGATTGGCCTTTACTAATCTCCACGGGACAACTGTTTCGGTCCTATGATTTGCATTGGCGGCATCAGTCTGGGTGTTTGATGTAGAAGGAAAGTGCTTCATTTTAGTTAGGCTGATACCATCATTCTTCGCACCGATTGAGAGAAGTATAACCACTAATCAATGGCAGGCATTAACCCCGGATATATTGGAATGTGCCCCTTGAGATGGAGGTCTTTGGATCATTTGCAGTTGCCTAGAGACTACTTTGTTATCATTGTCCAGCAGAGAAAATGATCACTTTCTTTTGTCCCATCGATTCCTCAAAGAGAATAGTTCGCAAAAAATAGTGGAGTTCTTTGGAGATTAATGGCTTGAGCATTTCTAATTTGGTAAAGTTGCTCATAAGATAGTTTCATTCTATGCTATCTTCTTCTCTGGTTCGTGCTAAATCTCTGCATTGGAGGCTTTCGTCAACTAAAGATGGATGATGGGATAAAAGGTTTAAGTGGTTCCTCTGTAATAGAAATTTTATTGGGCTGGCGTTTGTCAATTTTCATAGATCACATAGAAATCCAGCATACGGTTAGCCCTGTCGGAGAAGAACTTTGTAGCAGTATAAATTTAGTACCATAATTTGGAAAACCTTTTCATTTGACATGGCTCTTTTTTCTTTCTTTTTTTGATGGAATATTGTACACATACAAAGCCATAGCAGCCTCCAGACCTGATCACCCAGGAGAAAGGCTATTTCGTGCACGACTGTGATAGAAGACTTGGTAGTGGCAAAAACAGTGAGAAATACTTTTCTCCAGTGTGCAAGCGGTGTCTTCGTTGCCTCTTGATTCTAGTCAATTGGTATTGTGGGTATGCTTCGCATTCATGCTGCAGCATGTGGTTGTCAACAGGACTTTTTTCCTTATCCTTGGAACAAATGCGCCAGATATTGTAACTCTTTCTTCTCACTTGAGGAAGTAGTAATAGCCATCTGAGAACAAAACCTCCTAGACACACATTTGTCAGTCTTTCTAATGAGTTTTCCTCTTAATCTGATTCTTTTCCTTAGATGTAGACAAAATATGCTCTTTACGACCTGTTTGCATCATTATATATGTTGGAAATAAGTGTCCAATAAAAACAAAAACTTATATGATGTTTCCTAATTAGTTTCTTTTGCATCATTATATATGTTCAAAAAAGATGTCCAATAGGAAACAAAAACTTATTTGATGTTTCCTAATTAGTTTCTTTTGCATGATTATATATTTTGGAAATAGGTATCGAATGGGAAACAAAAGCTTATTTGGATGTTTCCTAATTAGTTTCTTTCTAACATTATGAAGCATAGTTTTTAGTAAGTTTGGTATAGGAAACTCTATTTCACGTGTTGACATGGACCCACGTGTTAATTAGGCATCAAATATTTTATGCCTTGCTCATCACTCCATACAATCTGTATATAGGAGTTAGCAATGAATATGTCTTGGAGTTGGCATTCTAGAGAGAGAAAGTTAGAATAGAAGGGCATAAAAGAGGGTTCTTGGAGAGTACTTTGGCCTTAGAACTTGGCAGAGAAGAAGATTGATCAAAGCAGCTGGAAGAAAGGTATGGGCTGTTTTCATATGGTTTTGCAACAGATTTTTTATTCTTGGGTTCTTTGATATTCTCTTATGTACTCTTGATACCCTTGATTAGTTAAGAAAAATATATTTGCTGCTGTCTCATGGATGTAGGTATTATATTGATGAACCACATAAAATCTCTCAGTCTTTTGTTCTTTTGTGCATTTGTATCTTTGATTATTTGGTTGATCTAGTATATGGGTCGCTGTATTTACAACAATTGGTATCAGAGCACACGTTGTCACTAACACTGGATAATTGGGTACTAAAAGTTTAGTGTGGAATTAGATATTTAATTAAAGATAGAAGCATTCAATTTATTTCCGGACACATAAAACATCATTCCTCATTGCTGCCCTTTGTGGGAGTCTGGGCCATATCTCAGTCCCAGTGTGGCTGATCATCCGAATAAGATCACCACCATTAGTAGTCAAGCACAAAGAAATATCAGTGATATAGTTTCACTATTAAGGGATATAGATCTTGTAGGAAATGAATCAAGCTCTCTCCATAAGGACACAGACGCACCACTTTGAGGACAAGAAGCTACACATGTCTCACTATACATGAATGCACAAGTGATATAGAAAATCCCAAGCTAGGATGCACTCTAGCATTTCCAAGCTTGCAAAGGAAAACATGTCTAATTTCCAACCCCCAAAAAATTGCCTAAACAAACAAAAAGAAATTCTCATATTATGCTTGAATAATAAATTAACTAACCTATTTATTTGATGTTTAATTGGGGGTGTCTGTAGATGGGAACAATCCCCCCATCTTAAGCAAGTATAAACTACCAAAGAAACCATCTAATTACATATATTATTGTTGATGTTTAACCACAAGTACACGGACTATTGTAGTGTAGCTTATGCAAGTATGGGTCGATCCTATGGGGACTGGACTTAGTAAGAACTTCAATAAAATTTTATTATCTAAAATTAAAAATAAACTACTAAAAATTATTGGAATTATTGAAATTATAATCAGAGTTCAGATCTAATCAACTTCTCAAAAGTATAGAATTTTCAGTTCCTAAATCAAACAAATAAATCAAATAACATGAAAAAAACTACTTTCCTAGCCTAATCACTATCAATATCTTCAAATATGATCTTTTGAAAGATGATCATCCTTTACAGATGTCTTCAGTACGTCTTTGATTAGAGATCTATCAATTGAATTTGTCAGATTCCTCAAAAATATAGAGATCTGGGCTAAATTGTAATTTTGAGATTTGGACGGCTCAGATTAAGTTACTAAATTTAGATTAAAGATCAGATACATCAATTAGTTCTAGGGATGGCCTAAGAATGAAACTGTAAAGTTAATTTGAAATCAGATAAGAAACGAATGAGAAATTGAGGATTCTTGTTTGATTAAGGCTAACCCGTTGATTGGGTTAAGCCTTGATTGATCTGATTTGGATTAAGCAGTTCTTGGATTAACAAAATATGGATAAAATAGAACTAGAATAAATAGGGACACAAATGTAATTAAAGTAAAAGGACAGAAATGTAATTAAAATTAAAAACCTAAGGCAAAAACAGAATTTGATAAAAAAATCTGGTTTTTAAGAAAAACCAGGAATCCGATGAAGAAGAAACCTAAAGATGGTGGGGGAGAAGGAAAAAAAGAAGAATAAGAGGGAGGAGAAGAGGAAAGAGGAGAGGGAAAGGGAAAGGGAAAAAGAGTGGAAACCTGACTTGAGTTTCCGTTGTTGGGTCGGCCAAAGATGTAGAGGAAGAACGTCGGTGCTAGGAAGTTCTAAGTAGAGCAACATTGGTGATTTAGAGAGATAAAGCAGAGGCGGGTGATGCAGAGGTGATCGGGTGAATAGAGAGAAGAAGATGATGAGCAGAGGATGATCTATGTTGGATCTATGGAGGGGCAGTCCAGTGCGTTGAGATAAACGACTGGGTTTGAGAGTGGAGGAGAAAGTTGTATGCTCATTGACTATGGATAAGTTGACACTGCAATGGAGGATAGGCGAGATGGAGGCGTCGCCTGGGAAGGATCCCATTTGATGCAGTAAAGGGCTGGAGAAGGATGTCATTTGGCCGATGCTGCTTGTGCATGGAAGACGGGGATGGCTTGGGGGAGGTGGTGCGTAGAGATGGGAAGAGAGGAGTGGAGGAGAAAAGGATATGAGGAAGGAAGGATAAGGAAAGAGAGGGAGTTCTACATGAGATGGGGATGGGAAAGGAAAAGAGAGAAGAATGGTAGAGTTGTGCATGAGAGAGAGTGGTATGAAGAGGAAGGAGGGAATGAGGGAAAGAGAGTGAATAGGAAGTAGGAAGAGATTGAGGGAAAAGAGAGTGGGGGAAAGAAAGAGAGTAAGGGGGTGACAGTTTTGCTTGCATCCTACGGGTTAGCCAAAAACAGAGACGAAGGAGAGTTTAGAGAATGGAAGAAAGGTGGTGAGAAAGAGAGGGAAGAAGTGGAAAGAGGAAGATTTGGGAAAGAGAGAGAATAGGAAGTGGGCTATGGTTGCCTGCCTCTTTGAAGCTCTCCCTTTACTAATTTGGTCCTCCCCCCTTTGGAAACTTCTCTACAATTGCAACTTGCCTTCTCCATGTTTTTTCCTTTTTCCATGATTTCCAATTAAGCTCAATTGTCTTCTAGGAAACTATCCCATATATCTTTGTGAATGATCTGACCCATCCAATGCTGCTTAAGAAGATCTACACCGCTAACTTTAAATCTTAGCCATCCATGCGTCTTTTGGTTGATTTGCAAAATAAAAGATCAAATTAGAATCATTTGAACCATACATTAATCATCTAATGATCTCTAATGATCATTTGACCGTTGATTTTGACAAATTAAGGTTTGGATGGTCAATTGGAGCTAAATTTAAAATCAAGCTAAATTTTGCAAATTTGAACAATTAGATGATCTAATTGAATGCTAAATTAGGGGTATTTTGACCAAAATTGAACACTTAACACACCCCCTAACCAGCATTTTGCTAGTCCTGAGCAAACATGCGGAAAACCAAATTTTAAATTTCAAATATTATTTTTAAGTCAACTCATCTTTTTCCTCAAAGAATTATTTTCAATAAATCATCAAAATGACTAAAGAATTCAAAACCTTACCCATATGACAAAGTCATTCCACTTAAGCTCAGATCTCAGAGAGTATGCATGTGTACAATCTACATATAGAATAATCTTGATCTCTAAGTCAACTTCCAACTTTTCAACTCCATTTGAAATATGTTTTGACTTCAATCCTCACTAATAGACATACGCTCAGAAACAACATTTCTCAAATAGAGGCATCAAATCATATCTCTCTTTTAATTATGTGGGTTGAGTCAATAAAAGTAAATTTATCTCACATATACTCATAAAAAATAGGAGTTCTTAAGGAATTTAATTGTTTTGATCCCTTTAAAATGGATGCCATTACCTTTTAATATTTAGAAATGCCACTCTTTTAGATCCTATACATTCATTTCCTCATCAAGACTATATTCCTCCTAGAATCAATATGTCTTTAACTGGGACGAAACGTAGGCTTAGGACAAGGTACCAAAGAAAGGGTATAAGTATATTCAAAATTTCTTCAAAAAATAAATAGAGGTCTTCTAAAGTTGATAATTCTTTCTTTCTTTTGCTGAAGTGAATATATCTTTTTCCACTTTTCTTTGTATTCTTCAAATATTTTTTTTCCTTCAGACTCTTTCCTTTATATTATAGTACTTTTGAATCATTTTGAAGAATATTTCTTTTCTTGATACTCACTTTTCTACTCCTATTACAACTAAAAGGTATTTCTTCATTCCTTTCTAACTTATTGTTCAAAGAAAATGGGTAATGGATAATTTATAATAGGTTAATATGGGTGAAGGGTAATTTGGGTGACAAAAGAAAAGGCTTTATACGCAATGCTCAACTTAGCTAACTAGTGGTAAAACTATTTCTAGGTGGGCTTTATGCCTCTAGGTTATATAACAAGGATGACCTAAATAATTTTCTAGGTTTCCTATAATCTATCAAATTCAATGAACTTTTAGAATTTTAGAGGTAGTATTCTAGGTAATAAGCCAAATTTAAGAATTTGGGATCAATTTTCCTTAAGCGCGCTGAAGAAAATTAGGAATATTTATAACCTCTCAAGAAAGATGAATGACTCTAAAACTCACTTAGGTTATAAGTCGCCACTAAATTCTTCAAAATTGTTAAGTTATAGCCACTTATCAATCTAGACTATCTATATGCAACTACGTGTACAGATGTGATATGAGACTTTACTTTCATAGAATACTTTAGAAAATGAGTAAAAGGATAAATTAATCATATTTATTTCCATTAATAAGCTAAAGTTATCTAGATTATACTTCAGAAAATACAATTCTCATCATAGTGTAGGAATTAACTTAAAAATTAAAAAAATTTACTCCCCAATTTTTTTAATCAAGAAAATTACCTAAAAACCTAAACAACTAGAATTGCTAGATTTCTACACCCCCCAACCTGACAGAAACATGGTCCTCATTGTTTAAAAAGTAGGACCAAAAATGAATATTGGTGATGTAGAAAACAACAAAAATGAAAAACTCTAAGTTGCCTCCTAGTGAGTACTAAGTTTAACGTCTTCAGCCAGACATATCCTCATTTATCCTAATATGCACCCAATTGGTGTTGAGTTTTCCTAATCCTAACAATGAAATGCAAGATTTCTCATGCCACCTCAAAATCTAGTGATAGTCAATATTTTTCCTCCACCATGAAATTTTTGGTGATGGTAGTATTATGACATAGTAGACTACCATGAATATAAATTGAGTGGGACCACTTTGATGATCTCCTATCTTCAAAATTTCATAGTAATTAATATAACTCCTCCACCTTGCAAATTTGGGTGGTGGAATCTCTATAACAATGTGAACTACCATGAATTTAAATTCTTTTAGACCATATGGATGTGGATGGTCCTCCTTTTCCCTTACATTTTCTTAAAATTGAGGTATAAGCTGACTCTGCCCTTCCTTAAAAGATTGTTCTTGTATTAATTGAGGATGGAGCATGGTTTTGCTTAAATCCTGATTATCTTCTAGTGTGTACCTTAGCGTTGATTGATGTATGGATATTATATCAATGGACTCTTTCTCTTCATGTGCTATTGGCATAAGCAAGATTTTAGATGGACCTAAATTTGTATATAATGGTTGTTCAAATGAAGGCTGTAGGTCCCTATCAGGTACATATTCTATATTAAAAGACTTATTTGGAATTTCAGGCTCTATAAAGGGTGCTACTAATGATGGGAGGGGAGTGAATTCACTCAATGGAAGTTCCTCGAAATGAGGTTTCCATTTACTTGTATCCATAGGGGGCACAGAATCAAGGAGAGAATTAACTTCCTCTATTAATGTGTCCTCATTAAACTCATTAAAATGGGCTAAACAGGCCTCTAGTGGTTTTGACAAGGAAGATGACTGAAACTAATCTTGCACAACTGAATTGATCATGTTAACATTGTGCAAATCATCGGTAGTTTCACCAAGTTTCTTACAAATGTTAAAGATGTTTAGCTCTAATGTCATATTGCCAAAGGACACTTTCATGACACCATTTCTACAGTTGATTAAGGTATTGGAGGTAGCAAAAAATGGTCGTCCTAGGATGACTAGTATTTCATTCTTCTCATTCACCACTGGTTGTGTATCTAGAACTAGAAAATCTACAGGGAAGCAAAATTGTTCTACCTAGACTAACACATCCTCTATTATTCTTCTCTATATTTTTATCGAATGATCAGCTAGCTGAAGCGTAGTAGATGTAGGTTTCAGTTCACCCATACCAAATTGTTCATATACCAAGTATGGTAATAGGTTCACACTAGATCTTAAATCAAGAAGAGATTGGTTAATCTTGTGGTTGCCAATAATACAAGTAAGAGTGGGGCAACCAGGATCTTTGTACTTTAGTGGTGTATGGTGTTGAAGAATAGAACTAACCTATTCAGTAAAAAATGCCTTCTTTTGGACATTTAGTTTTCTCTTTATGGTGTATAAGTCTTTTAAGAATTTGGCATATGATGGGATTTCTTTTATAGCATTTAAGATCGGTATGTTGATCTTGACTTGCTTGAAAATCTCTAAAATCTCATCATTAGAGGCAGACTTTGGGGCTTGATGCAACCTTTGAGGAAATGGAGCAGGTATAGGACATGGGTCAATAGGTGAAACATGGTCCTTTTGTTTAGAGTTTTCTTTATCTTTTGTGGATTTTTCTACATTTTTAGTCTTTTGAGGCTCATCTTTCTCAATTGTTTTACCACTCCTAAGAATGCTAACAGCCTTAGTCTGTTCCATGGTAGAGCTAGATGTTTCATCAGATGCAATAGTGCTAACCGCATGCA
This sequence comes from Warburgia ugandensis, assembly GCA_035236585.1. Classification (NCBI taxonomy): domain Eukaryota; kingdom Viridiplantae; phylum Streptophyta; class Magnoliopsida; order Canellales; family Canellaceae; genus Warburgia; species Warburgia ugandensis. Next base: position 52,667,767 of record CP141133.1, on the reverse strand, counting down.
CTCCCTTAGGGTTTGCTTGTGGTTGACCTAGGAACTTTCCTTTTTCCATACTTTGCATCATTTGACTCATCATATTTTTTAATTCATTCATGGAATGGTTGGTTTGTTTTATTTGACTTTCTAATTGAGAAATTTTCCTTTCTTGGTTTCGAATGTGTTGATTGTCCTCAACATGCCTTTTAGGTGTGGGCAAGTAAAGTCTAGAAGAAGAAGGTTGATGAGTTTAATAAGGTAAGGTAAGAAGTCCTTGGTTTTGTTAACAAGGTTGATATGGTCCTGGTTGTGGAACATTAGTAGTAGGTCCATTTTTCCAACTGAAGTTTGGATGGTTTCTCCAGTTGGGATTATAAGTCTATGGGGAGAAAGGTCTTTTATATGTGTTAAGTGCATTAGCCTGATCATGAAGCACCTCTTGGAATGCTGGAATGGTAGGACATTCCTGAGTAAGATGGGTGGTACTCTCACAAATGCTACACACTTGTTCTTCTTTATTTGAGTTTTTCTTTCCCATTTCTATGGCTTCTACTTTTCTCGGTAGGGATGCTACTCTGGCATTGATATCATCTTTTTCAGATATAGCATATATGCCTCCCCTAGCATGGGTGTTATTAGGCTTAGGTCTATCTATATGTTCTATTCTTTCTAAGTCAGCCTAGGTCTGTGCACTTTCAGTTAACAATTCTAAATACTCGTCCTCCTCATCTAGTTGTTTGTTGAGAAAGATACCATTACACATCATCTCTACAAACTGGTGCATGTTAGAATTTAGTCCTTCATAAAAGAAGCTGATGATGTGCCATGGTTCATAGCCATGATAACCATGATGTGGGCAAGTGAGTTGTAGTTCTTTGAACCTTTCCCAGCATTGGTAGAATGATTCTTTATCCTTCTAGGTAAAGTTCATTATCTTGCTATGAAGCGTATTTGTTTTATGGGTAGGGAAAAACTTTTTTAAGAATTCCCTAGTCATTTCATTCCAGGTTCTTAGGGAACCTGATGGTAGTGCATTAAACCACAATTTTGCTTTTTCCTTTAAAGAAAAAGGAAAAAGTTTATGCCTAACAGTGTCAAGACCTATATTTTGTGTTCTCTGGGTCCTACATACCTCATCAAATTCTTTAAGGTGCAAGTAAGGATTCTCACTATCTAAACCATGGAATTTGGGAAGTAATTGGATTACTCCCGTTTTTAATTCTAACAGACCAGCATTCTGAGGAAGAATTACATAGGATGGTGTACTAGTACGTGTAGGCTGAAGATAGTCTTTTAAAGTTCTACCATGAAAGTTTTGATAACCCTCAATATTATTATCCCCATGTTCACTCTGTTGGTCCCACTCCCTAATGTTATTTCTTCTCCAATCTTTGTTTGGTTGATGATTATTCCTCCTTGGTGGAGGTTGATATTCATCATCCATCATAGGTGGTGGGTCCTAATTCATGATGAGTGGAGGCCCTTGACTACCATGGGGTGAATTACCCCTTGAGCATTGATTAGTCATTAATGTGGCCTAATCTTATTGCATGTCTTTTGTGTCATACTTGACTAACCTTCCGGTTTTGTCGTGTCTCCAAAAGTGCATACAAGGGAAGTTTCTTTTTTTCATTTTTTGTTGGGAAAACTAACCTAAATGATGTAACCTAACTTCTAGAATGATGCACAAACAAAAGGGCAGACTCAAATAATCCTAAGGCTAATAAGAAGCAATATATTTGACTCTCTTGTATTTGTGTGGGGATGAATTTTTCTTTTATTAGCTTAGACTAGCGCTCCTCCTCTCTTTCAGATTTGACCACTGCTTACCAGTTGGGTTCTGCGTAAAGTGGTTAATACAATCCTTGTGTAAGGATGCTTTAGACCTCACAAACGTTAATAGAAGTTGTGGGAAAATCACTTGGATTTTAAGACACCCACTATAACCACAATGATCCGAAGTCACTGGAGTGATAATAGATTGCATCTTATTAAGAGGGTCCTATGAGCATGTGATGGTCCTATAGGTCTCTTCTGATTGATTTTAGATTAATATGAAAGGAAGGGTTGTGCGCTTGAGGTGATTATCCTAAATGAGTCAAGAGGTGGTGATGAAATCCACCCTTGATCTTATGGGAGTAGGGTGCCCTTACTAATTAATTTCCACGCACCATGACAATTTGATAAGCATATAAATCACCTTAAAGCATTAACCTTGCCCTAAGAATGCAATTAAAAGCAATAAACTAATGCAAAATCCTAAAATGCAATAATTATAAAAGATGCTATCTATATAAGTTACACTACCAAACAATGCCAATTATTCTAAATGCAAACCCTAATCTAGGAAATAAATGAGTGAGGAAACTTACAGTGGGGTTTCTAATGAAGATCAAGTGTGGGCCACCTTATCCCACACTTGGCCTGTATTTTACAACCCTTTAACATTTAAAATGAAAATTTCAATTTACAAGGATCCTCCCTAGAAGATTCACTAAAAAAAAGAAAGAAAGTCCTATTCTAGGAAAGCAAGAAAATTTCCATTTTGGTGAAGATCCACTTTCCAAATTCCTCCACTTTCCAATTTCTTGAAAAATAAAATTAGAAATGAGTACCAAATTTAGGAAACAAGGTGATTATACCCTAAAAACAATTGAAAAATGCACCTAAAATGCCAAAAAATTGTAATTCCTAAATTATTTATTTATTTAGTTTTTTTTTGGATTTTTAATTAAATTTAATGAAAACTCCTTTGCAAGCCCTAGCAATGTTGCCAAAAACTTATTGACATTTAACCGCAAGTGCATGGGCTATTGTAATGCAGCTTATGCAAGTATGGGTCGATCCCACGGGGACTTGACTTAAAAAGTAGGAATTTTAATAAAATTTTATTATCTAAAATTAAAAATAAATTACTAAAAATTATTGGAATTATTAAAATTATAATCATAGATCAGATCTAATTAACTTCTCAAAATTATAGAATTTCTAGTTCCTAAATAAAACAAATAAATCAAATAACATGAAAAAAACTACTTCCCTAGCTTAATCACTATCAATATCTTCAAATCTGATCTTTTGAGAGATGATCAGCCTTTACAGATGTCTTCAGCACGTCTTTGATTAGAGATCTACTAGTTGGATTTGTCAAATTCCTCAAAAATATAGAGATCTATGCTAAATTATAATTTTGAGATATGGATGGTTCAGATTAATTTACTGATTTCAGATTAAAGATCAGATACATCAATTAGTTCTAGGGATGTAGTAAGAATGAAACTGTAAAGTTAATTTGAAATCAGATAAGAATCGAATGAGAAATTGGGGATTTTTGGTTGATTAAGGCTAACTAGTTGATTGGGTTAAGACTTGATTGATCTGATTTGGATTAAAGAGTTCTTGGATTAACAAAATAAGGATAAAATAGAATTTGTATAAACAGGGACATATATGTAATTAAAGCAAAAGGATAGAAATTTAATTAAATTTAAAAACCTAAGGGCAAAAACAGAATTTGAAAAAAATTCTGGTTTTTAAGAAAAACCAGGAACCCAACTAAGAAGAAACCTGGAGATGGTGGGGGAGAAGGAAAAAAAGAAGAATAAGAGGGAGGAGAAGAGGAAAGAGGAGAGGGGAAGGGAAAAAGAGTGGAAACCTGACTTGGGTTTCTGTTCCTAAGCCGGCCAGAGTTGTAGAGGAAGAACGTCGGTGTTGAGAAGTTTTGAGCAGAGCAACATCTGTGACTGAGAGAGACAAAGCAGAGGCAGGTGAGGTAGAGGTTATTAGGTGAATAGAGAGAAGAAGATGATGAGTAGAGGACGATCTGTGTTGGATTGATGGAGGGGCAGTCTAGTGCGTTGAGATCAATGGCTGGGTTTGAGCGTGGAGGAGAAAGTTGCATGCATGTCGACTATGGATAAGTCGACACCATGATTGAGGATAGGTGAGATGGAGGTATCATCTGGGAAGGACCCTGTCTGATGTGGTGAAGGGCTAGAGAAGGACATCGTATAGCTGGTGTTGCTTGTGCGTGGAAGATGAGGATGGCTTGGTCTGGGAGTTGGGTGTCAGGTTGGAGGGAAGAAGAGTGTGAGGAAGAGAAGAACGCAGAGGTGAGGGAGAGATAAAGAGAGAGAGAAAAGATGAGGGAAGTGGAGCAGGTTGGGGTAGACAGAGGAGGTGGAGGAGAATGAGAGAAGGATAGGAAAGGGAGGTGATGCATAGAGATGGGAAGAGAGGAGTAGAGGAGAAAAAGATATGAGGAAGGAAGGATAAGGAAAGAGAGGGAGTTGTGCATGAGATGGGGATGGAAAGGAAAAGAGAGAAGAATGGTAGAGTTGTGCGTGAGAGAGAGTGGCATGAAGAGGAAGGAGGGAATGAGGAAAAGAGAGTGAATAGGAAGTAGGAAGAGATTGAGGGAAAAGAGAGTGGGGAAAAGAAAGAGAATAGGGGGGTGACGGTTTTTCCTGCCTCCTCCTACGGGTCAGCTAAGAAAAGAGATGAAGGAGAGTTTAGAGAGTTGAGAGAAAGGTGGTGAGAAAGGGAGGGAAGAAGTGGAAAGAGGAAGATTTGGGAAAGAGACTAAATAGGAAGTGGGCTATGGTTGCCTGCCTCTTTGAAGCTCTTCCTTTACTAATTTGGTTCTCTCCCCTTTGGAAACTTCTCTACAATTGCAACTTGCCTTCTCCATATTTTTCCTTTTTTCTATGATTCCCAATTAAGCTCAATTGTCTTCTGGGAAACATCCCATCTATCTCTGTGAGTGATTTGGCCCATCCAATGCGCTTTAAGATGATCTGCACTATTAACTTTAAATCTTAGCCATCCATGCATCTTTTGGTTGATCTAAAAATAAAAGACCAAATTAGAATAATCTAAACTATACATTAATCATCTAATGAGCTCTAATGATCATTTGACCATTGATTTTTACAAATTCAGGTTTGGATGGTCAATTGGAGCTAAATTTAAAATCAAGCTAAATTTTGCAAATTTGAATGGTTAGATGATCTAATTGAAAGCTAAATTAGGGGTATTTTGACCAAAATTGAATAGTTAACAATTGTTTAATTCATGAAAACTTTCTAACTATATGACCCTTAACCTCCACGATTTTATAATCTTGATTCTTCATTTTGTTTTGTATTTGCATTTGTGACTCTATATTCAACCCTTCTTTTTGGATCCAAGGAAGAAGTATCCCTTCATTTTGGATCCTTTGGTTTTAGTTATTTATGTGTTTTAGTTTTCAGTTTCTAATTGAGCTTATTGTTTTGATTAAGAGTTTTAATATATGCAATTTTTGATATCTAGTTCTTTGATTGCTGTTTCACGGGCTTACAATCCCATCCTCCTCATTTTAAATTTTCCTTCATTTTGTTTGTTCCTTTCAATTCCATGACTATCTTGTGATGATTAACTTGAGGGTCTTTTGTCAATTTAATACCGATATCTACAGAAGCTTGGCATTTTTAGCCACTCAAGTGAGGTTGTAGGCCTATGGTTTAGCATTTTGTTTTGATTCTTCATTTATATGCATCCATAAGATTGTATTTAGCTTTTCTTTTTGGATAGGAGGATTAAATTTTCCCTCCATTTGGATCCTTTAATATGTGCTCTTATTTTATTCTATTGATTTTGAGCTTATTATATTTAGCTTATGGTTTTGATTTATTATTTGCTAGGTCTTGCAAAGGATTTTTAATTTTCAATTACTATGGAATTCAAGGGCTATTGAAAGAAACCTTCATCAAGTTTTGAAGGGAAAGATTTAGTCCCAACCTGTTATAAGATCTTCTGTCTATCTTTTCATCTCCATATTTGTCATTTTTACTATTTCCTTCCTTGTATGGTATTTTCATATGTATGGATTTTCTTATAGTCAAATTTATGTAATTATTGAAAATACTAAAGATTACTATTGAAATGAAAAATCATCCTTTTATTACTTTTGTGAAAGTGTTGTAGTTTCTTTTTCCAATTCTTTTCAAGATAGAGAAGGGCTTCATATATTTTTACATAAATTTGGATAGATAATGAACTTGGATGTGCTAACAAATGTGTAAGTGAATGTAGATTTCCTTTTCTTGTATTTAAAGAATGCAAGAACAATGTAGTAGGCAATACATTGAATGTATGCATGAATGAATGTTATGATTGTAGTGTAAAGTAATGAATTTTTTTTTCATACTTTTAAAGTTTGTTTTTGAAATACCTACTTTAAAAGTTCTTGAATTTTAAAGTCAGATTTTGGAATTTTGACTTTAAAACTAACTTTTGAAGTCAAAATTTCAAAAATTGACTTTAAAGCTAGACTTTTAAAGTCAAAATTTGGAATTTTGACTTGAAAGGTATGGGACTTTTAAAAGTTCACTATTCCATTCTGACTTTAAAACTCCCATACTTTTAAAGTTGGTTATGGTAATCAACTTTAAAAGTTAGACTTTAAAGTTGATTTTTTCGACTTCTTTTCTTACCAATTTTTGAATTCAGTTCGATAGAAGTTGCTTTGATAAGACTTCTACTAGTATTTTTAATTGACTTTAGAACCCTCTTGTGTAGTTGTGAGAAAAATAAAATAGTTATGACTGATTTATTTCTTACATTTGATAATTCTATTTTAATCAATGTATATGATGAAACTACTACAAAAAGTTTATGGGGCAAATTGAGAAATCTCTATGAGAGAAAGCCCATGAGTAAGAAGATATTTCTTTGTAGACAACTCTACAATTTGAGAAGGAAGGTTCATTATTACAGGGACATATCGATGTATATTAATAATTACCTCAAGTGCATGGCTCTATTAGAGTATGGAATCAACAAATATGGGTCGATCCCATAAAGACTTTTAATTGACAATGTTAATTAAAATTTAAGTTGCTATACTTTATCCTCGCCAACAAGGAAAAAAAAAAAAGGAATTCTAAACTAAAGCAACTAAACAAACTAAATTAAAGGAAGTAAACCTAAGTTATTAAATTAAAGCAACAAAACTACTTAAACTAAATTAAAGAAAAATAACAAAATAAATGCAAAGGAAACTAAATTAAATCTAAACATGGAATGAATTTTTATTATTATTAATAACTTCATTGCAATTACTAAGCATGAAAAAAATAAAGTAAGAAAATAGACTTCCTTGAAGTTGTTGCCATAGGAGCCCTTTGTTGTGTTACTCAACAATGCTCTTTACACATCCTCTTCTTCTTTGATGGGCTTGAAATCTGCTTTACGATCTTCTTGTTGTATCCCTAACAAAGGCTTATACAATTGTATTTAACTTAGTATACTAATCTACCATCAATATTTTCTTATCTCCTTAACCCAACATGCCACGAACCTAATGAAATCCTCAACCATGCTTTAGGAATTGGAAGAGTCCTTGACTACCATTAGAAGGTGTTCTTCCTTTTCCTTTATTCCCAAATCCCAAAAGAAGAAAAGATAAAAGATGAAAAGGTTGAAGAAGACGAGGCTTGTAATGAAGTGGAAGATGAAGGGTGTGTAAGTGAAGGAAGGGAGAAGGTTAGATGGGGAATGTTATGTAAAGAGTAAGGAAAAATAATAAAAATAATGGAAGAGGAAGAAGATGGGAGAAAGAAAGGAAAGGAAGTGGGGATGGAAGAGCTTCCTTACCTCTTCTCTAACGGGTTGAACTTCAATCTTATTGAAGCTATGGTGAAGGAGATCTCTCTCCCTCTATTTCATATGGATTTAGCTCTCAAGTAAAAGAAAAAGGTAAGAGATAAAAGTTTTTATTCTTTTTCACATCTTATTTCAGATTTTGAGAAAAGCAAGCTCTATAATGAATGGCCTTCATTTTTCTAGATCTTCATATGCTCATGTGGATCAATTGAACTTCAATACCTTGTATGGATAATATATTCAATCATTGGTTGATATTTTTCTTTTGGTTGAGCAGGAAAGAGAAAATAAGTAAAAAGTCTTCATGTGACCCCATTCTTCTTTTCTTTCTATAAGCTTTCATTGTATATGGTTCTGTTGTATATGAATTGAGCTTCTCTCTTAAGCCTCTTAAGGTGGTAAGAAGTATGCAAATGTGCATGCATTGGAATTTTGCCACCGTTTCACTCTCAATTGAGTAGGAGCTATATCTAGGGTTTTTGGTGCTCTGACTTTGATAGTGACACCCAATGATCATTTTGAACCATGAAGATTTTATTTTTGACACATGACTGATGATGTAGCTTGAAAAGAAAAATATCTCTTTTAGAGGTAAAATTGGCAATTTTATGCATTTTTTCATTTATACCCTACACTTCCAAAATAATAGAATTAACCTTAGTTAGCGATTGCTACATAATTTCTAGGATAAAACCTATTAAATGTGGGGATATATATGTAATATTTTTATACCCATCAAATATCCCCAAACTAGATTTTGCTAGTCCTTGAGCCAAATTATAGAAAAGAAATACAAAAATCTAAGAACAAATGTTAACCTTTTTTGCAGGTGCTATTATATGCATTTAGCATGAGCAAAAAGCCTTTAAACCCCTCAATTACCCCTAATGGAAGATTTGCAGTCTTGTAAGGATTTCTAAAAATGACACCATAAACATTTTCAACATCTTGTGAAAGTCATTCCATTTTCTCAGAGAATGTTCTTATACTTAGCATGTTAATAGAAATGATTAATAGTATAAAATCCTACCCTCATACTAAAGATATTCCTTTAATTCTTCAAATCTCAGGATGTAAGTGCATGAGTATAGTTAATATATACAATTAGTGCCCAAGTAAATTATAACCTAAATTAACATCCAAATGTATGTTTTGACTTCAAATCTCATTAGATATACTTAATTCTTAGAAAGGGGAAAATCTCTCATAATATGTGACTAGAATAATGCTCATCAAGTTCAAAATTCTCACATATTCCATACAAAAGAACAATAAAGTAGAAAGGATCTGATACCAATCTCATTAAAGGATATCAACTATTAAGAATAGTACTCTACCAAATTCCATACTCATTAATAACCATATCCAAGTCATATTCCTCCTGAGATCAAGTTAGGATATCTATTAGGATGAAATATAGGCTTATGATAGGGTTCCAAAGAATGATATAATGATATGCAAAGGTTGTCTGGAAGATATATAAAGGTCTTCTGTAAGTGTATTAACAACTTTTCATTTCTACCCAAAAGAGTGACCATTTCCTTTTCATTGGCTATCTTTTTCTTTTCCCATTTCTCTTCATTTTTTGCACTTTTGATATATAGCCCTTCTTTGAATTTTTCTTCTTTTCATCCCTTTTTGGATGTTCATCTCTTAAATCATATTTCTCATCATTTTTCTTTATTATATCTCTTCAACCATATCTACATATTTTCAAAACAACGCAGTAATGGATATAAAATGGGTTCACAAAAAAAAAAAAAAAGGCTCATTAGAAAGGCTCAAGGGTTATTTAGTAAAAAAATAATAACTTAGGGAAGGCTCAAGGCTATGAGTTTGTCAAGGAAGGCCTCTATCATTTTCTAGGTTTCATATGACTCAAAATGACAATAAACTCAAGAGATAAGCGGTATAACATATTAGATGTTTCTCAATAGTTGACCAAGATTAAGAGTAATGAGACCTACTACAAATTTAATGTTCGCTAATGTTTTAGAATTTATATATAACCCTCAAAATAGAAAGAATGACTTAAACTCATTTGGGTTAATAGTCTCCACTTTTCTTCTTTGGGATCTCTAACTTGTATCTTCTCTTCAACTTAAACTATACATATGTAGCCATTTTGTGAAATAATTATTCCAAGTTCAACTATTTATGGAATGCTTTAGAAAAAGAGTAGAATAGTAACTATTTCTAAACAAATCTATTAATAAGCTAAAGTTCAAAAGATAGCTTGAGTAGTTGAAAAATCTAAATTCTCATCCTTGTAGAGGAACTTTTCATAAAATTTTGTATCAAAATTCTTTCAAATTTTTTTCCAAAAAGTTCGCTGAAAGTTTTGGTCAAAAAATTTGCTAACATGACTCTAAAAGCCTAATTAAACAAAACAAAATTTGAAATACCCTACCCCTAGACTTAAATTAAGTATTGTCCTCAATGTTTAGAACTATAAACCACAGACAATTAAAATAACCAAGTAAAGATAGAAGGTTTAGAAGAGAGTACCTGCACTCGCAAGATAGTGCATTGACATGTTGATGTGGATTTTATGCAACGCAAATGCAGCTAAATGATCCTACAACTAATTGATCTAACTAATCTAATCTATTCTACCACATTCTTAAACTAATCTAAGGATTCTAATCTTAACTCTAGCAAATCCTAAATCTAACACTAACCATGGATGAGTGTTTATATTAACTAACTCCACGTTAAAGTTTCATGATAATCAATGTATTTCAACCATCTAGAGAATTGTGGATGTGCTTAAAGGATATAATCGTGAGTTACTATGAATACAATTTTTCTAGCAACAATTTTTGATGTATTGTCATAGGAGTTGTCATTTTGGGGGTTTAAGATGCCTACGTCAAACACCTAAAAATATTCCTCCTCCCATACATCTTCATAAATGATTGGATTAAGCTATTCCTACACCATATTAATAGGGTGTTCATTTTTTTATGTATGTAGGGAATCATTGGGACATAAACAATCCTGGTTATTTATGGTACATCCTTGAATGGGTTGATGTTCGGTAGTAACATCAACAAACTCTCCTTCCTTTTCTACTATAATAGGGAAGGTTTTAGATGAACTTAATCTATCACATTATGGATCATCTAGTTAAGATGTTAGATTGAAATTGGGTGTTTTTGTTGCAATATGAGGCTCAAATATAAAGTTAGGGATTGTAAGAGGTCCAACTTGGGCTTTCTTTTGATAAATATCCATTAAAGGTATGGTATCCAATAATGCATTCACTTCAATAATGGAACTATCAGTATCAAAATTATCAAAACCAAAATGAGCTAGATTGGCCTCTAAAGGATTACAGCTAGAGGATGATAAGGATGGTAAACTCTGTATCATATCAACTTCATATAACTCTTTAGAGTTTCGTTGCCTTGTATTAAAGACATTAAGCTTAATGTCCACATTCCTAAAGGACAACTACATGATACCAAAAATTCAATTAATTATGGCATTTGATGTGGTCGAGACCGAATGACCCAAACTAACTGGAATTTGACTACTAAAATCTACTATAGGCTTATATCTAAGACTAGGAAGTCTACTAGAAATAAAAACTTATCAACCTGAATTAGTACATTCTCTACCGGACCACGTGGAACTTTAATTGACCTATCTGCCAATTGTAGTGTAGTGGTAGTCTTTTTCATCTCACCTGAACCTAATTCTTTACATACTAAATTAGGTAAAAGGTTAACACTCAATACCAAATCAAGTAATGCCCTGTCATTTTTGTGTTTCTCAGTCACACATGACATAGTGGGATGCCCTAGATCTCTGTACATCGATGGGAAACTGTGCTGTAGGATTGAGCTTGCTTACTCAGTGAGATATGCTTTCTTTTGCACCTAATATTTTCTCTTATGTATGTAGAAATTCCTTAGGAATTTAGCATAAGAAGGGATATTTTTATTGCATTAAGTAATGAAATATTTATAGTTACCTGTTTAAACACATCCATTAACTTATCAAAATTATTCTCCTTCTTATCCATTTTTAAGCATTGAGGAAATGAAGCCTTTGGATTATAATGCTGTTCAAGATTAGGGTAAGGAGAAGTAGGAGGTGGATGTTTCTTCTCTTTTCCCTTCCCTTTGTTTATAAGGCTCTCATCATCCTCAACTTGCTCATTGTCCTTAGTTAAACCTACCTAATTATCTATTACTTTTGTACTCCTAAGGGTAGTTATGAATTGGGTCTATTAAAGAAATGTCCTCTCATTGGAAGTTGTGCCAATCTCATGATGGCCTTTAGGGTTGGGCATAAGTTAACTAGGAAACTTTCCTTATTCCCTCTCAGAAAGTGTAGTAGCAAGTGGACCCATTTGATACTCCATCTGCACAATAGATTGCTAGAGGGTCTCCATTGTTTGTTTGACATCATTGTTTTAATTTTCTATTTTCTGCATAAACAAACTTAGGGTTTCTTCTAAAGATTGTTTCTTGCATTGTGGCAGAAATGGGTGTTGTAGAGTTGGTTGCTGTTGTGGAAATGGGGCTCTAGGAAAAGGTTGATTGGACAGGAGATTATTTTGAGACCATAAAAAATTGGGATGCCTAGCCTATCTAGGATTACATTTCCTAGAATATGGATTGCTCACTTTCTCCAAATTTTTTTAGGGAATACAGAGCTAAAGGGGCAACAAGTAGTCATATGTGTTGTATTAGAACATATTGAACAAGCCTTAGGTGGTGGTCGTATAGTGAATTCTTTAACCAACACAACTTTTCCTAATCTTGTAAGATGACTATCAAATTTATCCATCCTATTTGTTTATATGTCTATTTTGTTATAGTGGTTAGAATTGGCCTCTATCTTGTATACACTGCCTTTCTTTGAAGCTTTGGAAATTTATCTATTTTAATAAAATAATTCCATAGCTAAGAATTCTCAAATAGATTTTTAAAGAAATTCCTTACCTCTATCACTCTTGGTCCAGAGTGCCCCACCACTAATGCCATTAATTATACGTTGGTTCTGTGGGGTCAAACCTTTGTAAAAATATTGTATTAGTTGCCATTTCTCAAAACCATGGTGTGAACACTTTGAGTAATAGGTCATTCCACCTTTCTCAACATTTATAAAAATGCTCACCCTCTTTCTATTGAAACTTTGTATTTTGTCTACTTAGGGCATTGATTTTGTGGATTGGAAAGTATTTGTTCAAATTTTTTTTGACTAATTGCTCTCAAGTAGTGATGGATCCTATTTCTAATGAATTCAACCATGCCTTCACTTTATCCTTTAAAGAGAATGGAAATAGCCATAACCTAATAGAGTCATTAAAAAAGTGTTAGTATCTAAATGTCACATAAATATCAAGGAATTTCTTGACATGGTGGTTGGGATCCTCTTTATCTAGAAAATAAAAATTTGGTAGTTGGATGAGATAACTCAAAGTGTTTTGCATTAATTGTAGGTAACTTTATACATGATGGGAGTTAAATTGTATTAGTATGGAATAGTCTCTTAAAGGCTTAGCTTCATTAGCCATGTATATGGAAATAGTTTTTAAATCTACATGACTTCTAAGTCCTTGCCTAAGTTGACTCGACTTTGTAAATAACAAAAACATGTTATTGTATACAATAAAAGGGTTTTTTCTTCTACCTAGTCTAAGGACAACCTAAACTAGATAATGCAATCTATATGCTTAATGATGCAAACAAACAAAGGCATGCAATAGATCCTAACCCTTTGTTAGATAAGTTGAAAGGTTGATTTTTCTTTATTGTCTTTGGATGAGTAGCTTTAAGGTTATGTCTAGCCTAAGTAGCTCATCCTCTCCTTCAAAATTTCCTTATTGCTTATTAGTTAGATCCTACCTTGATCAACCACTTCACACCCTCCTCAGTTAGCATAGTTGATCTGAGTTATTGAATGTATTGGCATAGCTAGTTGTTTAAATACAACATAGTCGATTAGATAAGGGCCACTAGAGAGGAAATAAATTGCCTCTTTCCAAGAGGGTCCTATGAGCTCAAAAGTAGCTAAGGTCTCTTTATGATTGATTTTAATTTAATTGTTTAGGTTAGGGTTACATGTAATTTGATGTTGAACCTAAGTGGCCCAGGGGATGATCTTCAAATCCACCTTTGATCTTGTAGGGGTAAGTGCCTGGTAGATGTCTAATTTTGCATAAAAACCACCAAATTGTTACCCATATATTTTAACTTTTAGGGGTAAATTAGAGTTATTAACCAAAATTCATAGCACATGCATTTTTGACCTAGTGACTCAAAATTTTGATATGTTGTAGGTCTAAAGGCTAATCTGAGCTAAGTATGTGACTAATCATATTTTTGTAGAATTTAATTATATTTTTTAACTTTTTTTAGGAAGCGAGATGGTGATCTAATAATCAAGATCAATTCAGAAGAAAATGGAAGATCAAGATCAAAAGATTGAGTCAAGAACTAAAAATAATCAATCCAACATGAAATCCAAGGTCAAGATCAATATTAGGACAAGCAATTGATGCAATTAGAGGAGTTAAAGGTGGCTAAAGTGGGTCCACGTACAAGCCATGCAAAGTCCACTACCTTTGCATAGGTTTTGCTTAAGCTACTTAGCCATTTTTGTTGTTGTTTTAATTGAAACATGCAAGTGCATGAATCAGTTGTAGTATTCTCATGTGAGGAGGTCAATCCCACAAGGAGTTGAACTAATGTGATGCTAGTGGTCCTACTTTAGAGTATCTAGCCTAGCCAAAATTTAAGAGATATTTAACCTAATATAAAATTGGAAATTAACATATGGAATGAAAGACTATGCTGAAATTAGAAACTTGCCAAAATAAAAGACTTTTCTAAAATATGTACTTTCTAAATTAAAATTTTGCTAAATTGAAAACTTTCTAATTTGATTACTTTTCTAAACTAAAACTTTTCTAGAGTGAAGCTTTCCTAAAGTGTAATTAAACAACTTTCTTAAAGTAACTTTCCTAAACATGAAATTAACAACTAATCTAAGGAAACACGCTTTAACAAACTACTTTCCTAATTATTGTCTTCTAAATAAAGTAACTAAAATTATCCAAAAGGAAAGTTTAACAACTAAAATCTAAGCAGCAATATGTAAATAAATTAATCAAAATCAATCAAACAACCATTACTAGATTAGTCTTCCTAACATGGAAGAGAGCAATTTAACTTGAATTTCATTTCTCCAACTTATTCTAACCATGCACCCCACTTATGGACAGCATACATGATGAATTGAAAATTGTTTTCCCTACTTGATTAAAGAAGCAATGAACTAAATGAACTATGAAGCAATTGAAAATCTTCATTCAAGTTTCAACCTTTAAGTCTTTTCAAAACCATGCGTTCCACTTTTGGAAGGGATGCACGGTTTCTTATAACTATTGATTGAATTGTTTGATGACTTTAACTCAAGACAACACTAATCCAATGGATCATCAACATGTAACAATTAAGAAATCAACATATTCCATTCATCAACAAAGTAAGATTCTATTACTCAATAAAAGTTGCATACAAGTGAATACATGAATTGTTCCCTCACTTTTGATAAAAATGCACCACCTTTCTCTTCAACTTAAATCCAAAACTAAAGATTGAAGATGATTTCTCCTTAAATAAACTTGAAATCCAAGGGAACTCTTATGGCATATATGGAAAAACTCGAAGGAACTCAAGTAATCAAGGCCAAAACTCAATGGAATCTAAAACAAACAAAGCTGGAATTGAATGCAAGATAAAAGAAAGTCAAGAGGCAAAGAAATGTAAAGGGAAAAAATAGATTCAAGATGAATTTCCTTGACTCTCACTTCAAGGGAAAACCAGCCTTGAATCTTAGTTTCTAAGGCAAGGAACAATATAAGAAAGCATAGCAAAACAAACTAGCATGAAAGGATCAAGGAACTACGGTAAGCGAAAGAAGAAGTGAGATGCCTCACACCTTAGGAATGGAATACTAGTCAAAGAAATATAAGAAAAACCAAGCAAAAGAATAGGAAGCATTAGCTAGGAAGAGGACGTCTCCTTCCTCTATGGAGTCATCTTTTTCCATAGAGGGTGGGGTGGAAAATTGTGGTTGGTTGGTTAGTTTCCTAAGAGGTGGAGAGTAGTTGGGTGGTTAGAATGGAGTCTTCACCAAGTGATATAGTTTTAGAAAGATGCAACTCTAGAATAGAATTTGAAATTCGTAGTGCATCTTAGGCCTGAGTTGGAAAGTGAGGAAAAAGAGGAGAAAAGTGATAAAAATGCCAAAAAAGGAAGGTTTGCATCCTATTGGTCCACATGCCATCTTATGCTAATAAGATTTCCTTTTATTATCTTCAAGATATCCATTAAATCTCATGGATAATCCTCTTGAATTTCGTCCATTCGTAGCCTTCTATTTAGCTTAGCTTGATGGCTTATACGACTAACTTTGAAGGCTTCATTAGCTTAGCTTCATGGCTCCATCACTTGGCTTGAGTGGCTTGAATGGTTTGGCTTCGAATTTTAGCTTGTCACCTTCTCCCATGGCTTATATGGCTAAGGTGGCTTACATGCAACCCATGCAAAGGTGGTGAAAGTGTATAGCTTACTTCATGGGCTCACTTTGTCACCTTTAGCTCCTTTAATTGCATCTGTTACTGGTCCAAAATATGATCTTGACCTTTGAATTCACGTTGGATTGATGATTCTTAGGCTTTAACTCAATCTTTTGATCTTAATCAATCTTAGCCATTGATCATCTCTCTAAGACCTTTGCTTTCTTCAAAGGAGTCGCTGGGCAATATAGATCATTGGGCATTCATTCTACTTCCTACAAAAGAGTAAAAAAGAATAATTAAATCTTAGAAAAATATGATTAATCACATACTTAACTTGGACTAGCTTCTGGGCCTACAAAATATCAAACTTTTGCTTCATTAGGTAAAAAAATGCATGTGTTACGAATTTTGGTTTAAAAAGCCTAATTTACTCTTATAAGTTGTAACACATGGATAACTACTTAGGTGGTTTTTATGCAAAATTAAACACTTATCAATATCCATGCCATGGATAAGGTAAGACACGAAAACCATCTAAGCCTACCATGAAGCTAGTCCATCAAGCCACATAAGCTAAGCCACATGGAAGGCCATGATTGGAGGAGAATTCAAATAATTATCCTTGGAATTTATGGATACATTTTTAAGATAATTGAGGGAAAATCCATAAGGATAAGGTAGCATGTAGACCAATAGGAAGATACCTCTTCAAGGTTAGTGTTTTTCCATATTTTTCTCACTTTCCACCTCACCACTAAATATTACTAAGAATTTCACTTTTTGTTCAAGTGTCGTATCTTTTTAAGACTCTCCCACCTTCCTAAACTCCTATTCCAACCACTCAACCAATCCCCACTTCTTAGGAAACTAACTAGGCAATCACTTTTTCCCACCCCACCCCACCCCACCCCACCTCTCTTTCTTGTCTTTTCCTATCACTTTCTTTCCTCCCATCTTCTTCTTCTTCTTCTTCTTCTTCTCCTTCTTCTTCTTCTTCTTCTTCTTCTTCTTCTTCTTCTTCTCTCTCTCTCTCTCTCTCTCTCTCTCTCTCTCTCTCTCTCTCTCTCATCCCCATCCGAAACAATTTCTATTTTCAAGGCCTTCAATGATTTTTTGAAAGGGGGAGATGCCTTCTCCTAGAAAAATGGCATCTCCCTCTATGTTTCTAAAATTGTTCCACTTGTTGTCTCTTCAAAACCCTATCTAGCCACACCTATCCTAGCCATCCAATTCCCTTTATCTTTCATCCCCACCATACCTTAACCTTAGGATACCTATAAAACTTAGGAAATAACCTATAAAAGAACCTAGGAAGAGAAAAAAAGGAGAATTTTAGAGCAACAAAACAACTCCTACTCCAAGGTCGGAGGCATCCTTTTCTTTACTCTTTCCCTTACATTTCAGCACTCCATGTTCTCTCCTTTGGGTGGCTACTATCCTCTCCAAGCATCTTCATTCATTTCTCCATGCCTTTTTCATGGTTGATTCTCCATTCAAATCCAGGTTGGTGCTCTTCCTTAGATGTTTGATAGGGTAGTTGCCCATTATTGCTTTATTTGCCCTTGGTTTCATAATTAGTTATTAGCTTGATCTATTTAATTTCTCTGATTTCTAACCTATAGTTTAATTTCATAACCTATTGATTTAAGAGCTATAACTCTTTGGAAGTGACAACCAAAAGAGTATACCTATTAGATCAAATTCTTTATCTTTGAACCTCCTTGACCTCTTGTTCATCCTTGCTCTGTGGTGGAGTTTTCTCTTTGATTCTTCATGCCTCTTGGTTTAAGAGGGATTAGAAAGGAGAGTGAAGTTTATTTTTGAAGTTAATATCATGTAAACATGGTGCACACACTCAATGAATGTTGCACACTATTTTTGTAATGCTTTCCCTTGAATGAATGAAGCAAATTGAGCATTGATTTGATATTTTTGATGAATGTTTTTGAGTTATCTCTTTATGAATACATAATTCCAGCAAGTTATCCATTGAAATACTTTTAAATCTAAGTACAAAACCATTGATACCCATATAATTCCATGTGAATAAAACTAGTTCTATGCTCATGGTTTTGAAAAGAAGTGTAGAAGTTTTGTTATTGATAACATGTTGAAATCAAATGTTAAGGTTCTTGTTAATGATTTCTATTTATGCTTAATTGCATCATTTAGCTGCTTGAAAATATAGGAATCAAACCCTAGTATTGGAGGATCATGTGCATAACCCTAGATGTCATGCACGTGATATTAAATACTAGCCTTTTCTTTCTTTCTTAAGTGTAGTAAATATTTAGTTGCATTTAGATCCTTGCTAGTTTTCTTAAATGAGTTTCCTTTAGTTTGATATTCATTATTTAATGAGATTCTAATTTTTCATGCTTAGGACGGTTGATTAGGAAATTTGTTTGATTTCATTTCTTAGGAAGTTGTCATATTAGAAAAGTCATAAATTTAGAAAGTTTTTATTAAGGAAAGGTTTGTTTTAGGAAGTGTGTTTTTAGGAAAGTTGTTAAATTTAACATGTTTTATGTTTTAGCATAATTCCATATTGCATGTGTTAGTTTTCCATTATTAGTATAGGAAAAATCTCCTTGATTTGGCTAGGTTAGATAATTTAAGTAGGGACTACTATTCACACATCCATTCGATTCCTCGTCAAATCGACTTCCTCACATGAATTTTTACAACTGATTTGTGCTCTTGCAAGTTTTGACTTAAAATCACAACAAGTTTTTGGCACCATTGGTGGGGAATTGTAGTAGTTTAAGTAAGTAGACAATACTTTAGTTTACGATTTTGGGTTATTTTGCATTTAATTGCTATGTTTCTCTTATTGACAATTATTGATTGATTTTTGTGTGAGGAAAATTGGCAAAGATGTAGCAACAATCTTGTGGGCCACGGCTTCATCAACATAGATTAGCTTTTTATTACTTTCCTAGATAAGGATTTGAGTAAAATTGTAGTGAGGCCCATTGTAATTTTAGTTTTAATTTTATTTAATTTTTATATGGGTTATAATAGTACAAGGTAAGTGTGGAGTATGGTGGCACACACTTGATCATCATCGGACACTGCACTATGGCCAATCCTCAACTAAATTTTAACTTTTAGGATAAAGTGCATTTAGTATAAATTTTCATTTGTGATGGTAGTATAATTCATACAGATTAAAGTCATGTATTGGTAAACATTGCATACTACTTAGGACTGCTACATTAGTAAGCACCTATTTAATAAAGGTTAGCCTGAGCTAGGCTATAACCAAAGCATAAGTAGCATAGTTATGGTGTCCCATTTATTAAGGTGCCTAACCCTTTGTTAAGTAGCATATAGGTAGGAATTAGTTTGATTTTTGTTTTGCATTGCATGTTTGTAGCTCCCTTATTGGAAGTGTACATGTCTAGTTTTGCTTATTATTCATGTGTTGAAGCATTTTTATGAAGGTTAATTCTTGAAAAATATTTACACATAGAACATAGTCAAGACTAATAAAGAGGTATGACTTAGAGAACCTAAGGAAAATTAGTGATGACTTATAACCCAGTGAGTCTTAGAGACTATCTTTTTTCAAGAGAGTTATAAGTAATTCCAGCATACATAATTTAGGGCAATCTTACTACCCTTATTTTGGTTAACTATCACGAATAGCTTTCTTTCAAAAAAATTTATTGAATTTGATAGGCTTTAGGAAATCTAGGAAATGATGTAGGCGATCTTTGTTCAGCCAAAGGACATAAAATTTACCCAATATAGTATATCATTAATTAAACCCTTGAGCTTATTACTGAGCTTTTTCTTCCTTAGCAGAAAAAGATAAAAAAGAACACAAAGTTAAAGAAGTGAAAAACACCAGAAGTCTTTATCTCAAAAGAGTCAAAAGAAAAGAGAAAAGAAAGAAATATTAGGAATAGAGGAGAAAAATTGAAAGAAAAAAAGACAAGAGTACAAAAGATATTCACTTAAGTGAAAGAAAAAGTCTAATAATCGAAAGAAGACCTCAACTCAATTTTGAGCCTTTGAAGTCCTTATACCCTTCTTTTCTAAACCTATCCTAAGCCTATATTTTGTCCTATTTAATAACCTATTGATCTTAGGTTAGAACATAGCCTTAAAGATGATATAAAAAGAAGGAATTTAGTAAACTACCCCTACTATTCTTAGTAATAACATCAACTCTTAAGGGATCACTTTCCTTTTATGTGAATGATTAGTTGTGTTGGATCTAATCACATAATGAGAGAAATATGTTCAAGCCCTTATTTAAGAACTTCACTTTTGATAAGTCATGACTTATGTGGCTATACACACACATTATAATAACCACAATTTTTGTAAATTGATTGAGAAAATCAATTTAGTTTGAATTTTTAGAAATTTGGCTAGAATATTAGGTTATTGGAAGTTCTCCTTTTATAGAGATTAAAACATGATTTAAAAATTGTAAATTATGAATGTACTCAAAAAATCGATCGAAATGACACTAAGTACATTCAAATCTGAGTTAAAATGAAAAATCTTTAATTTTCTTCATTTTTATGAATAAAAGGGTAAAATGATAATTTTACCCATAATCGAGATCTGAGACATCAATATTTAGAACGTATTCTGAAATGTGAATCTAACGCCACTAAGCACACTCAATTCCGAGTTTAGGAGAATAACTTGGATTTTTCTCCACAAAAAGGCAAAATGGTCCTTTCACACCCTGTGGGCCCGCAAACAAATCCAACAGCTAGAAAATATGTAATGAATGATCAAACCACTACCAATTGCTAGTGAAAAGGGGTGGTAGTGGAGGATCCAATGTTAATTTAATATTTAAAAGAATTAAAACTATTACAAGTAATTATGAAAAAAGAAAAACACCTATAAATACACCTCCAAAAATCCTCCAAAAATGTTCATTAAGATTCCCATGAAATCATCTTTCTTACTTTGAAAAACTATATCTAGATTCCTTCCCAAAATTCGAAACTCCCAAAAATCTCCGTTCTTGCACTTTCTATCTCCTCTCTCTAATTGGAATAAGAGACCTAAATTCAATTAGGCCCTTTGTTCCTAATTGAATCTCCCAAATCTCATTGTCCATCCCATCCTAGACTACCTTATCCACAAAACCCCCAAATTAATTTCAAGATCCAACGGGTGTCATCAATGAGAAATCACAAAACAAGGGACTATCGGGCAATCTTATCATCCAAGGCTATTTATTTCAAATTGGGCTTCAAATCTATGTTTTTTCTCCAATTAGGTAGGTGGAACCACTTCTTATACTTATTTATTATTATTTTTATGTAATTTTTATTTTTCCATAATTAGTTTTACGTTAAAATTTATAAAATTAAAGTAAGGACTAGAACCCTTCAATTCTTTATGAGGGAAGGCTTAGATGAAAAATTTGATTCATCCAATAGATTCAAAAGGGTCCCAAAAGCCTAGGGTAGAAATTTCATGAATTTTCATTAAGTTTTGATCCCTTATTTGTAAAGGGATTGATTGGATAGTCCAATCTCCCAAATCAAGTCGGAACCTGGTATGCACGGCGAAACACAACACAGAAACACGCCCTGCGGGTGCATTTCCACGCACGCTATGTTTGAGTCGTCTCGATGGAATGACTACCTGAGAGCGTAAGTCATTGAGGGAGCACGTTACATGTGCATTCTAGTGAAATCGAATCTGGGGTGTCCGTTTCGTTGGGCCTAGATCAAATTTGGAACTTAGGAATGATTGTGAACTTCACAGTTCAATTATAGAGTTATCTGAACTCCAAATTGAGATTGGAAAGAAGTTATGAAAAGCTTATAACTTCTATTTTCTTTTGAAATCATAACATTTAGAAAATTCTACATGAAACTTTTTATATTTAATAATCAATCTTCTAATTTTCACGATCTTCAAAATCTGAGATGATCAGATCTTGGGGATCTGATTTACTGATGATATAATGTTGAAATAAAGTGGTAACCACAACTTATTTGTATATATCTAAGATAAATTGAGGGATCTACCCTTTATGTTAGAAAAACCCTAAAAATACAAAGGGACCCACTTGATCAATAAGATCAAGTATGATCAAATCCTTGGGATGGATTGAATGAAGGATATTATGATGGAATCCATTGAGATCATGGATTGAATATGACAAAAACAAAGGGATATGATCATTGGACCTTAATGGAGTAAAAGCCCTAAAAATAATTAAAACTTTTGATTAAAAGGAAAAGATCTAAAATTTAATGATTGGATCATAAGTAAAGGTTTCTAATAATCTTAATATAATTAGTTTCATTGTATTTTATTTGATAATAGCATTTTAAATGTGAATCATGTTATAAATATGATAGTGTAATTCTTAGATTTTAGCACGTTATGTTCTACATGTTATTAGATTGTTATATTAGGTTGATAGATTTAATTATCTTAGGGCCATGTTAGTTTATATGTGAAGTTTAAGCATGATTCCATTGACTAGTAGTAAAATTTTATAACTTAGGGGCATGCTAGTTTAAGTATAGTTTCATTTCATTAAGTTAAGTTACATACGAAGCATGTTAGTGTAAAATGTTGTTAAAATTATATTAGATTTTTGCTTTAAAGTTTATGATTTAAATTTTATTAGTAGATATAATTGTTTAATTAGTGGTTATGTCTTAATATTCATAAATCACCAAAAATGGAATCTAATGAGAAAGTAGAGTTTCATGACACAAATAAGAGTGAATTATTTGACTTGGACTTAATTAGTAAGGGTTATAATAAGTAGGAAAATATAAGGATTATCAAATCCTTGGCCCAAACTAAAAGAATAATAAACCCTATAAATAACATTTTAAATATTCATGGACTTAAATTAAAATCAATTAGAAAGACTACTTAGGGTTAACATGCTCATAGGAACCTTATGAAAGGTTGAGCTAAGGTCACTCTAGTGAATGTTGAACATAGTAGTTAAGGGAGTTTTCTAATAGAGCCTCGCTCTTCCCCTACCCTTCGTTTATATTTGTGAGGTCTAAACGCCTCCTTACATGAGGATTGAAGTAACCACTTTGTGTTCACCCATTTAGTTAGTAAGCCTTAGCCAATTGGAAATAAGAGGAGCAATCTAGACTTAGGTTGAAATAAGTTATCTTCAACTAGTAAAATATTAACTGGTTGAATAAGAGTATAAAAGGGTTGTAAATTATCTAAGCCTAATAAAAATTGTAAGTAAGACAGAGATGATCAAACAAGATCCATTGGATCTTGAATGATTAAGAACAATAACAATAATAACATTGTATTGTACTTAGTATGCATGTTTATTAGTATGTATGCTATAGATTAAATCTGGATCATTAGATTAGATAATCTAAACCCTTGATCAAATATGATTCAAGGAAAAGAACTAGGATCATCCTCCTTAAGGATGATTAAATAACTAAACTTAGATCAAAGAAGAACTAGATGATAGAAGACCTAGGCCCTTGATCTTTATCAATAAGAATAGATTGTTGATCAAAGGATCTATGAAAAATCAAGATCAAAGAGATGGATACCCAAAGACTTAGAATAGAAAATACTTAGATATGAAAGATTAGAAGATCATTCTAAGCATCAGATCTATTGATCAATAGGATTATTCAGATTGTATATATATTGACAGTATGTATGGATATACAGATTACATACATCAATTAGGATCATGGAAGATCTGGAGAGATGGATCACTACTTGAAGGTAGGAGGATTTTATGAATGCATCTACATGGGATGTACATATTGAACCCATGACCTTATGTTGACAAGTGTAAGGTTATTACTTGTATTAAATCCCTAAAACCCTTATGATCCAACCAAACACATATGAAATGGTTAAGTTAGAATTGAGGACTAAACTCTAAGTGAATATGGAACTAGAAGATATTCTAGCCCTACTTAAAGAAACAGATTGTCCAATACGTATGAAACCTATTTTACATACAAGCACGGAGGCTTGTGGTTTTGTTTTAAACAAGCATAAGACTGGGGGATGCTATGCTAGGGGAGTTATGAGGTATTGGCCACCCAGTTCCCAAAATTTGATTATTTTACAATACCTTGCCCTATGAGAGGCTAAAAGTTAGGTGGAGTAATTATGGGAAGGCCACCACTGTCAAAGTCTTATCTCCCTATATAGGCAGTGACATAATATTTTCCACCGTGGTATCAATGGTGAACGGGACAATTATCCGAGTGCGCTAATATGGGTCAGACTGCAACATGGTAATCCTTTGATTATTTTGCATTATGATGCATATGAGGTAGGCATAGTGAAATGCCTTATGTTTTGGCATGATGAAATGCTAAGTAATTATATATTACTGGTATTTCCCAAGAAGGGAAATTTCCAGTATAAGACTAGTTGAAATACTGATTTCTCATAGTGAAAAGAATTGATCAGCTTAGTTAGGAATGATATTTGATACTTTCATAAATTTGATGGATTTATCCATGTATAGTATGTATGTATGTATAAGGATGTACATATATTACAAAGTAAAGAGTTAGATACATGAGTATGTTTATGAATAACGGGATTATGAAGTATTAGAATTATACTGTCAATTATTGTGCTTCTTGAGTCCCCTACCAAGCATAACTTGCTGAGATATTGTAAATGTTTCAATGTTTACAATATCTCAGATACAGAGAAGGAGAGTTAGGAGCTCAAGACTGTAGAAGACTTGAAGAGAATAATCATTAGGTTATACCCCTTGAAGACATGTATTTTGTTTTGTTTGAGAGTGTTGTAATGAGAGTTTCATTGTATAGTGAGCTTGAGTTTTGGATTATGTAATTTGGACAAGTATTGTAATGGATTTGGGTTGTATTGTGAACCACTAGATGGATTCTGGAATTTAATAAAACTATATTAGGCTTAGCTTTAAAGTGGTTAAAACAATTCTCATGGAAGGAGACATTTAGACCTCAACAACCGTCAATGAAAGGCATGTAAAAAATCATTTGGATTTTGCATGCCCACTATAACCATGATGCTCAGAAGGCACTGGAATGACAATAGATCTCCTCATTCGAAAAGGGTCCTATAAGCTTGAAACCCTAAGTCACTTGTTACATGATTTTAAATTAAGCGTTCAAGGGTTGGGATCATGAACATACAAAGAATTAATTTGATTACCTAGGTAGGCCAAGGATTTGGTGATGAAATCCAGTCCTTATCTTATGAATGTTCCAGTGTGGCCCTTACTAACATTATGTTCCATCCACCATGAAGCAACAAACATGCAATGCAAATACAAGAAAGCAAACTAATGCATTCTATTTGCTATCCAACCAATGGTTAAATAGGTGCAAATAATGCAACAATCCTAATTAAGATGAATGATCCTAAAACTATGTGAATTACTTTACCAACCAATATGCAAATTATACTAAATGCAACTTAAATTAGGAAAAGTAAATCAAAGTGAGGAATACTTATAAAAACCCCAAGCGTCATTAACAAATCTCTGTGAATAGATAATGCATAAGGCAATGGCACTTTTTAGACAAAGCACAAAGATATATAATTACT
Source organism: Warburgia ugandensis (assembly GCA_035236585.1). Lineage (NCBI taxonomy): Eukaryota > Viridiplantae > Streptophyta > Magnoliopsida > Canellales > Canellaceae > Warburgia > Warburgia ugandensis. The sequence goes on along the minus strand of CP141133.1, from coordinate 52,642,047 downwards.
ACTCCCAAGATTGTTAATCACAGCCCAAGTTACAAAGAAGCACTTACAACCAAGTACACATCAGATACAAAAAGGATTACTAGTGAAGTCCTCACTCAGTCTTACCTGTACCCACTTGACTATAGTCCTAACGCTCTTTGATGCTCCTTCTAATTGTACTTCATTTGATCTAGAAAGATGATGGGTGGGGTTGAGTATTCGTAGTACTCAGTAGGTAATCTAATATTACTAGTTTGAAAATAAGACATGTAAGAGATAATGATAAGCATGGTCATAAGAACATGCAAGTCTACTTTTGGGTAACCATGGGTATGTATGCATAAACTATGAAACTTGTAAATTAGCAAAATAAATATCACAAAAGCGACAACATTAAATCAACTCATGCATGCATATATTTTGGTGAAACATATCAATCAATGACAATAAAAGCTATAGAAATCTTAAAATACTAATCTTTCAAAGCAGATAAGAGCATCGTCATGAATATCGTGCATAAGGGTCTATCCACATATCAACTCAAACTGACCGGTCACGAGTACTCATCTACGGCCATCCCAATGTTATATGCATATCAGTAGAACTGAAATCATAGGGTCAACTATGCTCACGATCAGAACACATCTGGAATCATGTGTCTTTGGTATCTAGAGACCAACCCACCATAGCCCTCCATAGTGACTATGGATATGTCCTCGAAAGGGTGCCATGAACACCTCCAGTGGTTATCCTTGTTTACCACAGAAGTCGAGGAAGGGATGATGCCATTTTGGCATCGATGCCACCCACCTTTGGTGGTTAGAGGCTGGGAGGCCAACCCTGTACAACCTCTTAGCATAGTGCCCACCAGGCTCATTAGCCGAAAAAAGATGGATACACGAAATTCCCAATCTTAATCATAGTAAACATGCCATTTATGTAAAGAATTGCAAACACATGCTAGGTAAAGAATTACAAAACATGGGAGTGATGCATACATAAGAATCAACTCAATGCAAGTAATTGCATTCAAGATCATAAGGCATGAAGACAATTTGGTAATAGGAGTGGAATAAAGCAAGTACATTTAGAAATGCAATAAAAGCATAGCAGTATCAGACTACCTACCTCGAGCATCTTTACTTAGCTTGTGTTGCACTACAATTCGAGTCCTAAGTCCTTTATGGGGTCTTGGATGTTGTTCAAACATAAAATCCAAGAATTATTTCTAGATTCACATGTCAACGGCTAGATCTATATGATTTGTGGATTTCAAGGGGTCAATTTATGTAATTCTTGGGTTGATCTTGGACTAAGGATGTCTTAAGACATCTATTATATCAAATCATGAGATCTGATCATAGTTGATCTTGTAGATTCATGAAATCTCTATGGTTTTTAGGCTATAGTCACCTTAAATAGTCTCTTGATCTTATATTTTATTGTATAAGTAGGTCTGTGTCGTAATTACAAATGCACCAGTTCTTTTGGATCGTTGATCAGAGTTATATAGCCTTCTTAATTGCATTTTTAGTGTTATGAATCAACGAACGAACCAGATTTAACAATACAAGGCCCGCATGTTATGGTTCCCAGGACGCATGCGTGTCCTGGTCGAACCACGATCGTACTTGCACAACTACACAACCTTGAGGGACACTTCAAGGTGCACATTCTGGGTGGCGTCATGCGTGCACGTCTTCAACGCATGAACAGGTCGACTTGGATGGGCGGTCCGATCTGGACCGTCCAACCATCCTGGCTCCAGATCAATGCCCAGGATGCCATGATGCATGGACTGTCTTAGGTTTTCTAGGTTTTCAATGTCCCATGAACATGTTGGGTGGCTCAGATCTTGCATCTAAGTTGCCTAGGCAGTGGATCCGCAATAGATCCACCATCATTGGTTTCACTGGCGATCTGTTGCCCAGTGAGACCTAATTCGGTTAGAATCTAGGGGAAATGGAGGGGGGAGAAAAAGGAAAGAACAGGGGAGAAGGATCGTACTTGGGAGTCCCTAATGATGCCTGATTGAAGCTCCAATCACTGCTGAAACCCTTGTTGTCGGAAATGTTGAGAGAAGGGTTTGGAGTGGGGAAAATGCATTGATGGGAGAGGGGAGTGGAGGAAATTTATGGGCAGGAAAGGCGGTGGTGCCATTTTTTCTGGCACTGCACTGCAGAGGTGGTGCAGTGCGCCAGCTGGAAGGGGAAGGCAGTGGAGAAGAAGAAGATGGGGGTGTAGTTATCAAAACAGCCCCCTACGTTTCCAAGCTATTTTGATTTTTAAGTGCAATTTACAAAAGTACCCTCCATCTTCAACGGCCCATAACTTGGTCATACGAACTTCGTTTTCAGCGTTCTTTGAGACGTTGGATTCCATTTCGAACATACAATCTAATGATGTGGATATTTCTCAAATTTTCATTTGTTTCATAGTTTAATTAAAATAAAACATCCAACCACCTAGTAATATAATTAAATATCTATTAGTCTCCAAAATATTCCACAATAAACAAACTATAACCAATCAGCAAATGGCAACCATCATGATTGATCATGGTCATAAAAGTGATATAAAAATATTGAAAAATTTGAGTCATTACATAAACATTCAAACATTTACAATATCTCAGCAAGCTATGCTTGGTAGGAGATTTAAGAAATATAATCAATATATCTCCAAATCAACAGTTCTTTATATCCATTATATAAATTAATTTATACAATTGGATAACCATTTCATCCTTCACTTATCATATGAATTATATGTATATATTACATATAAATAAAACCACTAAAAATCGTGAATATAGTCAATATCATCAATAATATCTCATTTCCAAACTAATATTAACACTAGGTTTTAATATATAATCATATTGTATAGGGAATCATCCTCCAATACAACTTCGGTAATAACTTTTACCAGGCATCTCATCATGCCATAATCAATTGCATCATAATGCAAAATAATCAAAGAACTACCATGCTTGCAGTCTCAATCCATACAGAGTGCCCGAATAACCACTTAATTCTCCACTGATACCATAGTGGAAAATATACATCCATGTAGGTATGGGGGGAACCATGGTTGTCACAATGGTGGCCTTCTCATAATTTCCCCACTCGACATTTTGCCTCTCTTTGGGCACGGTGTCATCATCATAATCAGTTTTGGAGAGTGGGTGGCCAAACCCTCATAACTACCCTAACATTGGCATTCCTAGGCATAAGCCTGTCTTAAAACAAAGTCACAAGCCTCCATGCTTGTATGGGAAATAATATTTCATACTTACAAACTATGTGTCTGGTTAAAATAGGACATGCTTATAACTTATTTCCTTAAGATTTAGGGGTCCAACTTATGTAGTTCAAATCTTCTCATTCTACTCATTAAGTAATTGCAGAATTACTTAATCAATCCCTTTGTATTCATTTCCACTTCATTTGTTGCCTTAAGTAATTTCATAATTACTTAATCAATCACTATATATTCATTTCAACATCATTTATTGATTCATAAACAATTGTAAGACAAGTATAATTAATCTATAGTTATTAGGATAAGATCATGTGTAAAATATATTTATCTTCTATATTGAATATATTCTTAAGATCCACCTACCTTTACTTTCAACAACCCATCATCCCATTGATCTTGATCATCATATCCTTCATATATCTATCAAATCATATATATATATATATATATATAGTCATTCCTCAACTCATTTATACTTCCTAGTTGTTCTTTTGATCATCCTTACATAGGATGATTTGGATCCTGTTCCTTGGATCACATTGATCAAGGATCTAATCTATTAATCTACATTTGATCTTTGATTTTCTTAATTACCATTTTTATTAGGATTAGATAGTTTACTATCCATTTATGATCTTATTATTATTCAACCAGTTAATGTCTTACTGGTTTAAGATAGTTTATTTCTTTCCTAATACTAGACAACTTCTTATTTCAGAATTGATTAAGGCTTACTAGTTAAAAGCTGTTCACAGAGTGGTTAATTCAATCCTCATATAAGGAGGCATTTAGACCTCACAAACATCACTAGAAGGTGGGGCAAGAGCGAGGCTCTATTAGAAAACCCCCCTAACCACCATGTTCAGCATTTACTGTGGTGACTTTAGCTCAACCTTCATAAGGTTCCTATGAGCATTAGACCATAAGTACTCTTACTATTTGATTTTAATTAAATCCATGAACATTTAAAATGTCATTCATGGGGTTTATTATTCTCCTAAATTGGGCCAAGGAAATGATATTCCTTATATTATCCTACTAACTATAGCACTTCCTATCATTAAGTCCATGTCCATATTCATTGTAAATGTTCATCAATATCTATTTTCATTCAATTACATTTTCCATGTAATTTACATAACATGAACATTAAAGTGTAAATAAACAAATTAAACAATTCAATTTGCTAAGAAAATAAATGAACAATAATAATATAATAATTCACATGCTCATTTGAATGCATCATATTTATTCATTTTGATCCAATGATCATATTTTGATTTCTATTCATTTTTCATCCCAATAAGGGTTTAGTTATTGATCTTTCATTTTTTATTCAGATCTATCACATTATCTTAATGTGATATCATCACTAGATCATTGATTCATCTCATCAAATGATATGATTTTTGATCTAATCGATCAAGTAGATCTTAAGTCATTCTATCAAAATTAAGAGCATAGATCTCAATCTATCCCAAATTAGCCACATTAGCCGCATTAATCCCTATGATCTTAACTTTAGATCATCATTCACACTAATTTTTATGGTCTAATCATGCTTGATTACTTAGATCAAGTAGATCCATGATTATTTTTTATGATTTTTCTTCCATTAAGGTTAAATTTCTTAATTCATCCTAGATCAATCACATCTCCCTCTTGATTCGATGTTCTCTCATCACTAGATCACTGATGGATTAGAAATCCAAAGTCTAATCATGTTGGATTTGACTAATCATGGGAATTAGTGCCACTTTTTGTAATTTACTAAATTTTATAGTGAATAAAGCCTAAATTTTATGTTTCCATTAGATTCCACTCTTCATAGGAATCTAGAGCTTCTTTCTGATCTTAATTTGGAGTTAAAATGAGCTTGAAATTAGGATTTCTAATTTTCAATAAAAAAACAAGGGCCCAGCTTCAATCTGGGTTCATAGATCGACATGTCAATCAGCAGCCTACTCACATCTCATTCCACTAGCGATAGCTAGTGTACGGGGAGGGGTGACCTGGGATAGGTGAGACAGTATGATCTAGACTGTCGGATCAACCTTTCCCTAGATCTCCCAGATTTGAATGATCCATCACCTCAGATTTCATTCCTTAGGGTTTTGGGACCCTCTAATTCCATCCAGCAACTCAAAATTCCCAAAAATTTATGTTTTATAGGTTTTCTCCATTTCATTCATCTGTACTAGATTCACACAAAAAATCTAGCCGAAAAATCTAGTCTGGTGATCTCTATGCATGGAAAATTGTAGGAAAAGATAGAGGGGAATGAGAGGGGGGTATCTACCTGAAGTGTCCAGACTAGAAAAATATGGCCTAAAAATCAAGATCCATGCCAAAAAATCAAAGTTCGCCGGAGTTACTATTTTCAGGTGATTTCACCTTTGAATACTTCTCTGATCATCGTGAAATTATAGGGCTTTTGAAGCTTGTAAAATTCCAAACAAGATGAATGGTCAAGATCATGTTTCAATGACTGAAATTAGATGCCTAATTGAAAAACAATACCAGGGTGAAACCTTGGGTTTGTTGGGGACGACCTGCCCAATGCTCCGTTGGGGAACATTCCCTTTGGTGCATCTACAAACATGCTTTGAGACTATAAAAGAAAGAGGAGAGAGAAAAGAAAGAGAAGGAGATGGAGATGGAGATGGAGAAAGAGGAGGAAAGAGAGAGGGAAAGGGAGAGGGAGAGAGAGAATGGGGAGAGAATTTTGGTGCAATTTCATAGGATTGTTAGGAGAGGTATTTATAGGCTTATTTTTGCATTATTTTAATTTTAATTTTTTAAATGATTTTTTCTCTTTTCTTCTTAAATTCAAAAGAGATTCCTCATCATGTTTATTTTCTATTATTGATATTCCCTAAGCTGGCTATCCACCAGCTCACCTAACTTTTATGGAACTCACATAAAAGTGAAATGACTATTTTACACCCATGGGTAAATATAAATTCACAAAATTTATAAAAAATAGGGATTTTTCACCCAAGCTCATATTTCAGCATGCTTATAGTCATTTTGACAAGTTTTCCATGAATGATTCCAAATATCTATGTTTCAAGACTTGATTCTTTTTCTAAAAATTAATATTATATTAAATAATATTTCACCTCGATTTTCATAAAAATTCCAATTAATTCCCAAAAAATTGGGGTTTTCATTGGTGGTTCGTCATAAGGGCCCAACTTGGAGGTATCCATGATTGGAGCAGACTCTAAAAGATTGTTTGCCTCCTCAATAGATTTGTCTATATCAAAATGTCCATTAAAGTGCATGAGACAAGCCTCCAATGGGTCATAGATGGACAATGGCGGATGAATGTCATTAATTAGACTCTCTATCAAATTAACATTGTGAGAATCATTGAGGTTAATGTTGTAGATTGGCGTTAAAGACATTTAGCTTAACTTTCATGTTATCAAACAACAATTTCATTACTCCATTCATGCAATTAATAATGGCACTGGACATTACTAAGAATGAATGTCCAACAAAAACTTATTATTGTTTTAAATAAAACTCAAAAGCACATGAATCATTTGCAATATCGCATGCTAGTGAGGTTGATCCCAAAAGCAGTTGAACTAATGAGATGATATTGGCCCCTACTTTAAATTATCTAGCCTAGCTAGGAATGAGATTTTAATCTAAACTAGTGATGGAAATAAAAAATGTATGAAATTAAAAAATTTCTAAACTAACCTAACATGCAAATTAAACCTAAACAATGATCTAACTAAGAAATAAAAACATGTAATACTTATGAAAACAACTAAACAAGTGATATGCATAGAATTAAGCTAGAACTAATGCATGAACTAGAATGCAACTTAGGCTAACATGGAATGAATGAAACCGAAAGAATGGTACTAAGATGTAAACTAATAATTAATGGAATCTAAATGAAGATAAAAATACAATTAAACAAGAAAACTAAATGAAAACAATAGCTAATCAAACACTTAAAAGAAAGCTACCCAAGTATCATGCACATGATCCATGAAATGGTGCACATGATTCATAGAGTAAACATGGATTGAAATCTAATCGGAGAATTAACTCAAACATTCTAAAAGTCTAACTAAATCCTTGGAGAATCAAGCAAACCAACAATAACAAATGCTAACATCAAGCACAAATCATTCATGATTACTAAGTTGCTAAAAATTCTAGCAACATGAGGGAAGAATGGAGGAAATGTCTACCATGGATAGAAAGATGTCAAAGAATCAAGAGGGAAGAAGGGTAAAGAATGCCTCCTTCTTAGAAGGGCTGATATCCCCTTCTCCAAGAGTTCTTTCACTTCTTTTTCTCTTCCTTATTTCATTTGTTTTGGGCACTTCCTAACCTAGGTCATAGGTGATTCTAAGGTGGAGAGAAAATATAGGAAATCTAAGGGTTAGATGATGGATAGACCTAGGGCTTTAAAGAGGAAACAAAGGCTTTTTTTGTTGTCTTAAGGTGGGGAGACGTTTCTTTTTTAGGGAGGGACATCTCCCCCCTTCAAAAAATCATGGAATCCCTTGAAGTTAGCATGCTAGATGGATGGGATGAGGTAAGAAAGAGTGAGGAGGGTGGGAAGAAAGATATGGGTAGGAAAAGTTTTGGAAAGTAAGATGAGGTGGAAAGATATGGTTGGTTGAGTGATTTCCTAGGAAGTGGGGATTGGTTGGGTGGTTGAGATGGGAGTTTAAGAAATTGTACGAGTCTTGGAATGGTAGGACTCTTGAATGAAAAGTAAAATTCATGGTGCTACTTGGTGATGAGGAGGAAAATGATTAAAAGGTGGGCAAAACATAAAAAATAGAAGGGACCCTTCCTATTGGTCTACATGCCAACTTATCCTAATGAATTTTCCCTTAATTTTCTTCAAAATATTCCTTAGAATCTCATGGATAATTCTCTTGATTTTTCTCCAATCCTGGCCTTCCATTTAGCTTAGCTTAATGGCTTTGATAGCTAACTTTGAGGTCTCCATTGGTTAGGCTTTATGCTAGCTTAGACTGCTCTCTTAGCTTGGCTTCATGGCTCCATCCCTTGGCATAAGTGGCTTGAATGGTTTGACTTAGATTCCTTAGCTTGTCACCTATACAAAGGTGGTGAAAATGAATGGCTTGCTTCATAGGCCCACTTTGTCCACATTTAGCTCCTTTGATTTCATCCATTGTTGGTCATAAAAATGATATACATCCTTGATCTATTGTTGGATTGATGATTCTTAGGTTTTGATTTGATCTTTTGATTTTGGTCTTCAATATTCATCTCGATCGATCTCCACCATCAGATCACCATCTCATTTCCAACACAAAGTAAAAACTGTGATTAAATATGAAAAAGTATGGTTAATCACAAACTTATCTTAGATTATCCTATAGATCTTCAAAATACCAAATTTTCAACTCATTAGGTAAAAAAAACGTGTTATGAATTTTGGTCTAGAAATCCTAATTTACCCTTATAAGGCGTGGGTAACTAATTGTGTGGTTTTTATGAAAATTTAGATTCTTATTACATCCCCAATAGAAATTTTTTACTCCTGAGTAGAACATTCAAAAAATCATTTTGCAAAAACAAATACAAGGTACCACTTTCGTAGGTACTTATGAATGCATTTAGCGTATCCAACAAGCCCTTCAACCCCTAGGTTGCCCCTAGTGCACTAGTTAGGCCTTGTGAGGGATTGTAGTGAATATATAGACAAAATTCTCAAAACTTCTGTGAAAGATACCCCATTATTTCGTTAAACATCATAAGGTGAGTGTGTTCTATAGCTAATATATAATTATAGTCTCCAAGTCAAATATAACTTAAATTATCATCCAAATGTATGCTTTAACTTCAATTCTCATAGGATATACTTGTCGCTTAGAGAGAAGGCACTTAGAAAGGTGTTAATCTCTCATTAATATGTGAGTAGAATATTGTTCATCAAGTTCAAGAGTCTCACATATATTTCATACAAAAGAACAATAACTTAGTAGAAATGGTAATGATGGTCTTATGAAAGGATATCAACTACAAAGAATTTGACACTCTACCAAATTCCCTATTCATTTATAACCATATCTAAGCTAGACTACTCCTAGGATCAAGTTTGGCCTTTTGTAGGACAAACTGTAGGCTTAGGTAGGGTTATCGGAAGAATGGATATAAAGGTAAACAAAAGATGTCTAGAAAATATATACAAGTCATCTATCAGTGTATTCATAACTTTTCCATTTTTCTTTGCAAGAATGAGCATTCTTGTTTTTCATTGGCTACACACACACACACACAGATATATATATATATATATATATATATTTCACTTGACTTGACTTTATATATAGCCTTTTTGAACTTTTTCTTCTTTTTCACCCTCTTTATGTTCATCTCTTGAATTACATTTTTTTGTAGTTTTTCTCAAGATGTTTTGCAATCTTCTTTACATGTTTCCAAACAAATAGTTAATGGACATATAATAGGGTTTCAATATAGGTAATTGTTACTGTTGTTAGCAAAGAAAAGTTTGATATTTAAAAGGCTCAATGGACTAAATAGTGAAAAATAACATAAGGAAGGGCAAAGGCTCTGGGTTTTCCAATGATGGCCTCAATAATTTCTTAGGTTTTGTATGACTCAAAAATTGATTATAAACTTTAAGAGATAGATGCTATAGTATTTTATATTTTCTCAATAGCTCACTAAGATGAAGAATAATGAAACCAACAAAAAATTATTGTCCATTGAATAAAATTTTGAATTTATATATAACTCTCAAAAAAGAAGAATGGCTAAAAGCTCACTTGAGATATAAGTCTCCATAAATCTTCTTCAGGATCTCTAAGATATGTTTTTCTCTTCAACATAAACTATATATAGCTATTTTATGCAATAAATGTTCCACTCTTAATTTTTCGTGAGATACTTTAGAAAAAGAATGCAATAGTGAACTATTTGTGTGCAACTCTACTAATAAGATAAATTTTAAAAATTTAGCTAATATTTAGAAATTTTAAATTCTTATCTTTATATTGAAACATATTAATTTTTTTTTAAAATACAAGAAAAGTTAGAAATCTCATTTCTATACCGCACAACCTGAGCTAAACATCGTCCTCAATGTTTTCAAACATAGGAATCTTAAATGATGAAAGGGTAATGCAAAGTAATAAGACTTTCTAAAAATCCTGGGTTGCCTCCCAATGAGTGCTAAGTTTAACATCTTCAGCAAGACATGGCTTATAACTAATCTAACTAACTAAACCTAGACCTAGATAGTTCAACTAATTCTCCTAAGCCTAATCCTAAGAATGAAATAGTAAGATTTCTCATGTCATGTCAGAAGCTCCTGGTAGTCCATATATTTCCTCCACCTTAAAATTTTAGGTGGTGGTAATAATATGGCGTAGTAGACCACCAGGATTTTAAATGTTGTGGGACCATATTGATGATCCCCCATTTTCAATAGTTCATGGTACTCAATATAATTCCTCCACCTTAAAATTAAGGTGGTGGTAATTCAACCACATCTAAACCCACATGAATTTCTTGGGATCAATTCGATATGATTTATCCCACTCTTAACCAATTTTGAGGAGAATAATGACCATTATATTCAATTCATCTTTTTACTTCATTTCCCTTACATTATCCTAAAATAGGGGTATAAACTAACTCTACCCTTCCCTAAAAGGTTGTTCTTTTATTGCTAGAGATGGGGACATTGTTAGGCTTAAACCCTTATTCTCTTCTAATGCGTGTCTTAGAGTTGGTTGATTTATGGTTAGTACATCAACTAACTTTTCTTTCTCTTGTTTCATGGGTACTAGTAAGGTTTCAGGTGGCACTACATTGCTATCTTGTGATTGTTCAAAATAGGTTTGTAGGTCCCAATTAGGTATGTCTTCTACGTTTGACGGATCAATTGGAGTTTTAGGCTCTATAAGGGGTTCTACTCTAGCTTACCATTGAGAAGTGTTCATTAATGGCAAAGTATCCAACAACACATTTACCACCTCAATGGATGTCTATGAATTTACTCTTCATTAAATTCACAAAAATAAGAATGACATGATTTTACAAGATTTAGGTTGGATGTTTCTACAACTTCATTCTCTTTATCAATGGAAGTCTCTTCATCAAAATTGTAACATGGAATAAGACATGGCTCGAGTAGATCTGAATGGGAGGTTTCTATGGATGGTTGTGGGCTTTATGTCTCATAATGATCATTGGAGATTTCGATCCTATTATTAGTAATAAATAGCTCCCAATTTTATTAATGTTTTGATCCTTTTTATAAATGTAGTAATGTTTCTTTCAATAGATGCCCTCATTGGTTTAATTTTCTCTTCCCATTCCTCCCATTCTCATCTCATTTCCTCATTCCCCATTTCAAAGGTAGCCATGGTTTGTTCCATTTACTCACAAATTTACTGCATATTCTCTTCTAATAGTTGTTCTTCATGATGTGGAGGAAACAATTCATAAGGTTGGTATTGTTGTGGCATTGGTGTGTTGGAAAAGGGATAAGCAGGTTGAACCCATGATGGTTGACCCTGATATTCTTCATAATCATGGTAGTGTTGATTAGGGTGGGTCCATTGTGGTTATTCTTGATATTGTAATCCTAAGAACAGGGTTGTTCATGATGGCTAGCCCATTCATTATTGTCTTGGTAATTTGTCTTAGTACAAAATTTGGTACAGTATGTGAATGCATTTGGTGCATCCATTGGCTCCTAATAGTATTCATTGTATGTGGAACTTGATGGCCATGAAGAAGTAGGATATTGAGGTTCAGAATAGCTATAGTCGTTATGGTAAGAAGGTTGTGGAGCAGCATGTCTGGAAGCTATTATCATAAGCAATTGACTTTCCATAATATTTAACCTATCCATCAATGTATTTCGCCTATAAAATCTATCTCCTTCTTAATAGGCCTTTGTTCCAACTTTATATACAATGAAACAAATTGTTGGACACAACGAATGAGTTTTTTTTTTTTAATGCAAACCCTAACTCTATGATCCAACATAAATAATAGTTCTAAGCTTAATGATGCACAACCAAATCCTAGTATTCACTAATTAAGCAGTGTCTTAATTATCTTTTCTTTTTGCATAAGTGGTAACTTCTTAGACCTTAATCTTGACAGCTCCTCCTTTTATCTAGATTTGACTATTGCTTACCAGTTGTGTTCTACTCAAAAGTGGTTAATACATTCCTCATGTCAATAAGCATTTAGATCTCTACTGATGTTAATGAAAGGCATGGGAATATCACTTAGACTTTAAGACATCAACTATAACCCGAGTGCTTAAAAGCCATTGGAGTGACAATATATCATGTCCTCTTAGGAGTTTGATACCCTAAGTCTCTTTCCACTTAAATTTAATTTAAGGTTCAAGGCTTGGGATCACTACATACAAGGAACTTGATTGATTCCTAGGTGGGCCAAGGAAGTGGTCATGAAATCCATTCCTTACCTTATGAGGGCTCCTGTGGGGCCCTTACTAGCATTAAATTCCATTCCACCATAATGAAATTAAAAATGCAATGCAAAACAAAAGCGAACTAATGCCTACCTATATACTACTTAACAAAGGTTAGACCCTTAACAAATGGGACACCATAACCATGTAGTCTATGCTTTGGTTATAGCTAAGATTAGGATAACCTTTTTTAAATACGTGCATAGCTAAAGCAAGAGTCCTAGGTAAAGATGAATGATCCTAATCTATATGAATTATACTTCCATGTATATGCAAAATTATAGTAAATGCAATTTATCCTAGAAATTAAGATTTGGGGTGAGGATTTCTTATAGTGAGGGGTCTAATGATGATGAAGTGTGGACCACCATACCCCACACTTGCCTTCTATTATAACAACCCATTTAAAGTTGAATAATAAAAAATTAAAATTACAAATGGACTTCACTACAATTTCACTCAAATCTTAATCTATGAAAGTAATGAAAATCCCTAATCTATATTGATGAAGTCATGCCCCACAGGATGGCCGACGCTCCTTTGAAGATTTTCCTCACACAAAAATCAAAGAAATATGGTCAATATGAGGAAAATAGTAACAAATGAAAATTTATACAAAATTTATAATCTAATGCACCCAAAACCTAGACTAGAAGAAAATAATCCAAAGTATGGAACACTACACAAAGCGTTGTGACTCCTCGGCAACGGCGTAAAAAACTTACTGTTGTTTTAAATAAAATTCACAACTGCACAAATCATTTGCAATATACCACAGTAGTGAGGTCGATCCCATGAATGGTTGAACTAATGTGATGCTATCATTTCGTACTTTAAGCTATCTAACTTAGCCAAGTTAATGAGATTTTAATCTAAACTAATGATGGAAATAAAAAATGTATGAAATTAGAAACTTTCTAAAGTTAGAAATTTCTAAACCTAAACATGGAAACTTTACTAATAACCTAACGTGTAAATTAAGATTAAACAATGATCTAACTAAGACATCAAAACATGTAATACTCATGGAAACAACTAAACATGTGGTATGCATGGAATTAAGCTATAAAGAATGCATGAACTATAATACAACTTAGGCTAACATGGTATGCATGAAACTTAAAGCAATGAACTAATATGTAAACTAATAATTAATGAAATCTAAACTAAGGTCAATCTATAATTAAACAAGAAAACTAAATGAAATCAATAGCTAATCAAACACCTAAAAGAAAGCTACCCAAGTATCATGCACATGATCCATGAAATGGTGTGCATGATTCATGGAGTAAACTTAGATTAAAATCAATGGACCTATAGCTTACCATCATTCAATATAATTGAATCATTAACTCAATAATCTAAAATTCTAACTAAATCCTCAGAGAATTAGGAAAACTAGCAATAACAAATGCTAACAGCAAGCACAAATTGTTCATGATTACTATGCTACTGAAATTCCAACATCATGCTATTTTTAATATCTAAGAAGTTAGCACACAAAATCAAGTACATTAAATGCCACAAAATATTCAAAACTAAAGTAATCAGCTACTGGAAATAAGCAGTAATGATAACCCTCAATGTCCTTTGCTGAATGAATGTCAAATTAAATAGAAAAGAGAACACATGAAGATGTATACAATTGATGGATTTTACATGCTTCTTCAAGACATGGAACTTGATTCCAATTACATATGAAGTATCTTTTAACATCTGTAAATCAAGTTCAGCTAGCATGAAATTATAACCCAAAAGAAACCCAAGAGAATAAAAGCTAGGAAGACAGAATTATTCTAAGACAAAAATAACCTCAAACTAGAGCTAGAACTAAGTAAAAACCACATAAAAGATGGAGGCAACTCAAAAGATTTAAGCTACTGTTTTTCATGGCTGTTACAACCAAAGAAATAATAAATTAGATTTTAAGAAAATAAAGCAAGAAAATAAGAGTATTGCAGGCTACATTCAAGGGAAGCAAAGGCATAAAAATAAGGAAGACAAGAACAAGAAAGCAAGGTAATTACATAAGTAACAAAGCAAGAAATCAAAGAGGATATCTAACATGAACATTGAAGAAGCAAACAAGGGAAGAATATCCAATGTAAGAGGAGTGGAAAAAATGAGGAAATGGTTGCGATGGAGAGAAAGATGTTGAACAATCAAGAGGAGGAAAGAAGGGTGGAGAACGTCTCCTTCTTAGAAGGGCCAATCTCCCCTTCTCCATGAGTTGTTCACTTTTTTTTTCTTCCTCATTTCATTTGTTTTGGTCACTCCCTAAAATAGCTCATAAGTGATCCTAATGCATAGAGAAAAGATAGGAAAGCAAGATGTGGTGGAAAAATATAATTGGCTCGGTGATTTCCTAGGAAGTGGGAATTTGTTGGCTGATTGTAATGGGAGTTTAGGAAGATGGAGGACTCTTGAATGGAAATTCAAAATCATGGTGCTACTTGGTTAAGATGAGGAAAGATAGAAATGGTAGATAATCCTCTTGATTTTCCTCTAATCCTAGCCTTCCATTCAGCTTAGCTTAATGGCTTTGATTTCTAACTTTGAGGGATCCATTGGCTAGGCTTCATGGCTGGCTTAGATCACTCTCTAAGCTTGGGTGCATGGCTCCATCCCTTGTCTTGGATGGTTTGGCTTGGATTTCTTAGCTTGTCACAATCTTTCATGGCTTATATGGCTAAGGTGGCTTGAATGGCTCCCGTGCAAAGGTGATGGAAATGCATGGCTTGCTTCATGGGCTCACTTTATCCACCTTTAGCTAATTTGATTTCATCTATTTCTGGTCTTAAAGATGATCTGTATCCTTGATCTCATGTTGGACTATTTATTCTTAGGTTTTAACTAATCTATTGATCTTGATCTTCAATGTTTATCTTAATCGATCTTGACCACCAAATCACCATGTCGTTTCCTATAAAGTAAAAACTCTAATTAAATCATGAAAAAATATGATTAATTACACAGTTACCTCAAATTAGCCTCTCGACCTACAAAACATCAAATTTTTATCCATTTGGTAAAAAAATGCATGTGTTGCAAATTTTGATCCAAAAACACTAATTTACCCTTATAACGCATGGGTAACTACTTGGGTAGGTTTTATGCAAAATTAGGCACTTATCAAATGATGAACCAAAATAGTGAGAAGTCATCCATCAACAAATCAGGAAACCTTTCCACCATATCAGAAAAAATGCTTAACATACACCTTTGAAATGTAGCAGGAGCATTACAAATTTCAAAAGACATATGTTGGTAAGCAAAGGTTCCAAAAGAGCAAACGGTAATAATTAGAATATCCATAAAAAATAGTAATAATTATGTCCGACCAACCTCTCTAGCATTTGGTTGATAAAAGGTAGAGGAAAGTAATCTTCCCTCGTGACCGCGTTCAATTAACAATAATCAATGTAAACACTCCACTCGGAGGTCATGCGAGTGGGTACTAATTCATTCTCCTCATTTTTTTACTATCATGACCCTAAATTTCTTTGGTACAACTTGAACAGGTCTGACCCAAGTGCTGTCAAAGATAGGGAATATTACGCCAACATTTAGAAGCTTTAAGACTTCATCTCTGACCACATCCTTCATGTAGGGATTCAAACACCTTTGGGTTTCCCTTGAATGTTTTACAGTTTCTTCTAGGTGTATCCTATGCATGAATATGGCTAGACTAATCCCTTTGATGTCTATTATATCCACCCTAGAGTAGTCTTATGTTCCTTAAGAACTTCTAAAAGCTTACCCTCTTGTTCATTGTCTAATTCTGATGCGATTATGTAGGTAAGGTTTCATCTAGGCCAGGTATGAATATTTGAGATTGTCAAGCAATGGTTTTAGGGGTGGAGAAGGTCATTGCTCCATCAAAGGTATGGTGATAGTCCCTGAAGGCCGAAGTGGTTCCACATAAGGACCCCTCTTGGAGGTATCCATGATATGAGCATCCTCTAGAAGGTTGTTTACCTCCTCAATGGACTTGTCTAGATCAAAATCTCCATTAAAGTGCATGAGACAAGCCTCTAACTAGTTGGAGATGGACAATGGTGAATGAATGCAGTTAGTTAGACTCTTAATCAAATTCAAATCTCAAGAATCATAGAGGTCTAAATGTTGTTGATTGGTGTTAAAGACATTAAGCTCCACTTTCAGGTTGTTGAATGACAGTTTGATTAAACCATTCCTACAGTTAATATTGTCATCGAATGTTGCTAAGAATGGACATGCAAGGATGACCAGAATCTGACAGCTAGGATTGGATACATGCTAAATGTCCAATACAATGAAATCGATTAGGTAATAAAATTGGCCCACTTGTATCAACACATCGATTAGTTGATTATAGCATGGTAGTGGTTGGTTTTAACCAACTAAATCTTAGTTTGGATCTATCAATTGATTGTAGCATGGTAGTGGTTGGTTTTAACCCACTGAATCTTAGTTGCTATAGGTAGATCATGGCAACAAGTTAACACTTGGCCCTAAGTCAAGTAATGCCCTATCTATGACATCATCTTTAATAATGTAGGAAATGATAAAACATCCTGAGCCTTTAAACTTTGGTGGGTTCTTGTACTAATTCAAATATCTTGCCCACTTGGTGTTGAAAGCTTTCTTTTGCACATTTAGCTTTCTTTTTCTTATGCATAGCTCTTTTACAAACGTAATGTAGTTAGGTATGTCTTTAATTACATTAACCAATGGAATCTTGATTTGACCAGGTTTAAATACATCCATAACCTCATTAAAGCTCATTCCCTTCCTAACCTTTTTTAGTAGATGAGGAAATGGGGCATTAGGAACATAGGGTGCCTCCATTATAAGTTCTACAGGGGTTTTCTATATTTCTCTTTCTCCTATGTTTTGGTTGCCTTCTTTTTCATTTTTAGAACTTGAGCCTATCTCAAATTGACCCTGTAATAATTTTAATTTTTGTAAATTGATTGAGAAAATCAATTTAGTCTGAATTTTCAAAAATTTTGGGCTAAACTATTAGGTTAGTGGAAATTCTCTTTTTAAAGAGATTAAAAAATGATTTAAAACTTACAGATTATGAATGTACTCAAAAAACTGATCAAAATGACACTAAGTATGTTCAATTTCGAGTTAAAATGAAAAATCCCTAATTTTCTTCATTTTATGAATAAAAGGGTAAAATGGTAATTTTACCAATAACCAAGATTTAAGACTTCAATATTTAGAATGTACTTAGAAATATGATTTCAACACCACTAAGTATGTTCAATTTTGAGTTTGGGAGAATAAAATGGATTTTTTTCCACAAAAGGGCAAAATAGTCCTTTGACACCCCTGTGGGGCCCACAAATGAATCCAATGGCCAAAAAACATGTAATGAGTGGTAAAAACACTATCAAATACTAGTGGAGAAGGAGGTGGTAGTGGAGGATCCAATGTTAATTTAATATTTAAAAGAATTGAGACATAATTATTACATGTAATTATGAAAAATTCAAAAATACCCATAAATACACCCCCAAAAATCCTCCAAAAATGTCTATTAAATTTCCCATGAAACTATCTTGGTTTCTCAAAAAACTAGATCTAGATTCATTCCCAAATTCCCAAAATTCCCAAAAATCTCTCCTCTTTCACTTTCTCTCTCCTCTCTCTAGATTGGAAAAAGAAACCTAAATTCAATTAGGCACTTTGTTCCAAATTAAATCTCCCAAATCCCACCATTCATATTGTCCTATACTACCTTATCTACAAAACCCTCAACCAATTTTAAGATCCAATGGTGCAATCAATCTCTCCTCTTTCACTTTCTCTCTCCTCTCTCTAGATTGGAAAAAGAAACCTAAATTCAATTAGGCACTTTGTTCCAAATTAAATCTCCCAAATCCCACCATTCATATTGTCCTATACTACCTTATCTACAAAACCCTCAACCAATTTTAAGATCCAATGGTGCAATCAATGGGAAGTCACAAAACAAGCAGTTATTGGGCTATCTTATCATCAAGAGGATAATTCTTTAAATTGATGTTTGAGATATTAACTATTTTTCATGATTTTGACTGTATATATATATTAAGGGCTTGAGGACCAAGGTAGGTGGTTTTTCTACAAAAGGTAAAGGGACAAATTGTAAAGGGACAAATTGTAGTGGAGGAAGTGGTTCCACATGAGGTCCCCAATTGGAGGTATCCATGATTGGTGTTGCATCTAACAAATTATTTACCTCCTAATGATCTTGCTAATATCAAAATTAAAGTTAAATTTCATTAATCATGCCTCAAGTGAATCTAAGAGGGACAATGATGAATTAGTATCTTGAATTAGAATTTCAATTAAATTTACTACATAGGAATCATTAAGGTCTAAATGTTAATGGTTGGCATCAAAACATTGAGCTTGACTTTCATATTTCCAAAATAGAACTTTATCATACCCTTTCTACAATTTATGATGATGTTGGATGCTCTAAAAAATGGACATCCAAGTATAATCGGGATTTGACTACTAGGGTCTGATAAAGGTGGGTATCCAGTACAATCAAATCAACAGGATAGTAAAACTTGTCCTCCTATATTAAAACATCACTAACCTCACCACATGGTATCTTTATTGATCTACCTTCCAATTACAAATTGGTATTAGTTAGTTTAAAGTCACCAAGCCTTAGTTGCTCATAGACAAAATATGGCAATAGATTAACGCTAGCCCTTAAATCAAGTAATGCCTGGTCGATGATATGATCTCCAATAACACAAGAAATGGTAGGACATCATGGGTCTCTAAACTTAGGAGGCGTCTAGTGTTGGATCAAATAGCTCACTTGCTTAGTGAGGAAGGATTTCTTTTGTACACTAAGATTTGACTTTTATGTGTGTATCTCTTTAAGGACTTTTCACATAAGCAAAGATATCATTGATCGTGTTGAGTAATGGCATGTTAATTTACACATGCCTGGATAGATCTATTATCTCATTGAAATTTATTCCTTTTTTAGTATTGTTGAGTAATTGAGAAATGGAGCTTTGGGTACACAATGTGACTCTACTATAGGCTTAAATGGAATATGATATTTCTATCTTTTCTCTTTCTCCTATGTTTTAACTGGTTCATTCTCCTCTATAGTTTTCATAGTTTTCCATACTTAATTATCAACTTGACACTTTCTCCTAAGGGTGGCTATGGACTTTGCTTGCACATGAGAATTTTGGGTATGTGAACTAAACCCTATCTTAAATTAGCCATTAGGGTTTAGGATTGCATGACTATGAAACTGTCCCTTTTCTCTGTCATTTAAAGTAGCTGACAACTAGCTCATTTGCATTTTTAACTCGGAAATAGCTTGGGAGTTGACATTAGCAAAATGTCAATAATCAATCTAAAATTGATGTGAGGCCATGCTAATCTCCTCATTTTGTTTTAAGGATTTTTACATGAGTAACTACATATTATCATATGTTGGTTTCTTTTGTTGCTGAGTAAGCTGAAAACTAGGTGGCTATTGGGGAAATAATGCTCCAAGAAAGTTCTTTGGAGGGGATTCAGAAATGATCTTCCCTAGTAATTGTTCTTAGCCCATTAAAAATTAGGATGCCTACCCCATTCTAAATTATAGATCTGAGAGTAAGGGTTATTGCTAGAGTTGCGATATGCATTCATGGCATTCTCTTGTTTTAGAGGATATTCATTATACACTCTAGTTTATGGACAGCATGTGATTAAATGGGTTGGGCTAGAGCAAATAGCACAGAGCTCCCATGGAGGCTTAGTGGATGTAGTAATATCCATGAAGGTCTAAAATATATTTTCAAGTTTATCCACTCTCCCACCAATGGAATGAAATTTGTCTATTCTCTCAATGACAGAGATGAGCTTATAGGATATATCCGTGGTCACTCCTATTTCATACATGCCTTCTTTTTTTAGAGGTTGGGAATTTCTCTCTCTCCCAATAGAATAATCCCATTGCTGCAAATTATCAACTAAAGTTTGGAAAAATTCCCATGCCTTTTTCTCATCTTCCAACATGGGGGCCCCTCCTATTGCTACATCTACCATTTGTCTACTTTGAGGTGTTAAGGCATCATAAAAGTATTGAACTTGTTGCTATTTTTCAAATCCACGATGGGGACACCTCTACAGCAATTCATTCCACCTTTCCTAGCATTCATAATATTGTTCATCATCTCGTTGCTAGAAGTTGATAATTTCCTTATGAAGAGCATTAGTCTTATGGACAGGGAAGAATTCGTTCAAAAGCTTTTTAGATAAAGGTCCAATGTATTGGTGGAACCAACCTATAAAGAATTTAGCCATGACTTGGACTTATCCTTTAGCATGAATGGAAACAACCTAAGCCTAATTGAGTTGTCCAAATATTTTAGAACTTCAATGTAGCACAAATATCAAGGTATTCCTTGATATGTAAGTATGGATCCTCTACTTCTTGATTACAAAATGTGGGGAGTAACTAAATGGCTCTGCACACTTTGCCAAAAGTTAGATGTGAATCTGGTGTCTCTATTGGATATGATCAAAATTTTCATGCCATGCAAACTCACTATTTCCTTGATGTATAATATGCCCAAGCTCTCTAATGATTGCTTCTGCCATATTGGAAGAAAATGAGCCGACTTGGTTAACTGATCCACAATAATCCATATCATATCATGCCCTCTAGAAGTTCTGGGCACCCCAACCATAAAATCCATGATTATGTGATCCCATTTCCACTCTGGAAGCTCCAAAGTTTGCAGCAAACCTATTGGCCTTTGGTGTTCTACTTTCACTTTCTGATAAGTGAGGCATTGCGCAACACACTCTCCAATATCCCACTTAAGTCCTACCCACCGAAAGTTCCTTTTTAGATCTTGGTGCATCTTTGTACCACCTGGGTGTATAAACTTGAAATCATGCGCTTCCTTCAACAATTCTAAATTTGCTGGTACAACAAGTCTCCCATGAAATCTCACACTACCATTAGACCCTTTATGAAACCCTTTCTTTTCACTTAAATTTTGAGTCTCCTTGCACAACTATTATGCTTCCAAAACTCAACCTAGGGAAGCTGATCTACTAGAGGTATTGGCAATTATCCCTTTTGATTTTCTGCTAAGTGTGTCCGTAACTACGTTAGCCATGCCCAGATGATATTGGATAATAAAGTCAAAATCTTTGAGGTACTCAACCCAACGTCTTTGTCTCATGTTGAGGTCACTTTGAGAGAAAATATATTTAAGTCTTTTGTGGTCCATAAACACTTCAAATTTCTCTCCATATCTTCAAGGCAAAAACTACAGTGGCAAGCCCTAGATCATGCATGGGATAGTTCAGCACATGATTTTTCAATTATCTGGATGTATAAGCTATTACCTTGCCATTCTATATAAGTACACATCTGAGTCCATTTCCAGAAGCATCACTATACACAATGAATCCTCCTTTCCCTTCAGGCAAAGATAAAATAGGTGCAGAAGTGAGTCCTTTCTTCAACTCCTAAAAACTCCTCTCTCAGTCCTCTGTCCTCAAGAATGTTTGCTCCTTCTTGGTCAATCTCATCAATGGTTGTGCAATGCGGGAGAAACATTCGATAAAACATTGATAGTATCCCGCTAAACTAAGAAAACTACCTATCTTGGTCACAGTCTTTGGTTTTTCCCAATTTGTAATTGCTTCGATCTTCTTGGGATCAACTGTAACACCACCCTTAGATATAAGATGACCAAGAAATTGAACCTGCTCCAGCCAAAACTCACACTTTGAGAATTTGACATATAACTGGTGAGTCTGAAGAGTGTCTAACACGATCCTCAGGTGTTCTTTATGATCTTCCACACTATTGGAGTATATAAGGATGTCATCAACAAAGACAATAACAAATTTGTCAAAATATTCTATAAACACTCTATTCATCATGTCCATAAATGTTGCGGCACATTTCTCAACCCAAATGGCATTACTAGAAATTCATAATGTCCATAGCTTGTTCGAAATGCAGTCTTAGGAGCATCTTCGTCTCGAATTTTAAGTTGGTGATAGCTTGATCTTAAATCAATCTTAGAGAATACTTTTGCTTCTTATAATTGATCAAATAGGTCATCAATACAGGGTAATGGATACTTGTTCTTCATGGTGACCCCATTTAATAGTCTATAATCAATGCACAATTGCATAGAGCCATCCTTCTTCTTTATGAACAAAACCGGAGCTCCCCATGGTGGCACACTTGGGAAAATAAACCCTTAGTCCAATAGTTCTTGCAACTGGACCTTTAACTCCTTTAATTCTATAGGGGCCATGTGATACGGTACCTTAGAAATGGTAGATGTTCTGAGTAACAACTTGATGGTAAATTCCATCTCCTGCCTCAGAGCCAATCCAGGTAGTTCTTTAGGAAAGACTTTCTTAAAATCACGTACTGCCTCTATTTCCTCAATCTAAGGTCCTAACTTTCCTCAGCCACAATAGTAGCCAAGTACGCCTGACATCCCTTAGACATCAAACGCATTGCTTGAATAGTAGAGATTATT
Organism: Warburgia ugandensis; assembly: GCA_035236585.1. Classification (NCBI taxonomy): domain Eukaryota; kingdom Viridiplantae; phylum Streptophyta; class Magnoliopsida; order Canellales; family Canellaceae; genus Warburgia; species Warburgia ugandensis. Next base: position 52,618,800 of record CP141133.1, on the reverse strand, counting down.
TTAACACCTCATGTGTCCAGTCGTCCTTGAAATACAAAGGGCTCCCCATTTGATCCCGTGACGACTCGGGTTTTCCCATGCATTTTTAAATGCAATATCTAATTCCTAAGGCAGGATGCATCCCTATTTGAAAATTATTTTATAAAAACCATGCAATGCAGCGGAAAATCTTTAGTTTTAAACTCATTTTGAAAACCCCGAGTGTCATTTGCTTTTACAACAATCAAAGTAGTTTTTGAAAAACTTCAGAAATCATAAATGTTTTTCCCCAGGTCTATCCAGACACAGCTCACAGCACAACTATAATTAAATACAAATACATGTCCAAAGGGTAGAGTGTTTACTTACATGTATAAGTGTCTCCTTTTGATTTTTCTTGCTCGTAGCACTAACATAGGTGTCCTCTACTCGTGGCTGGAACTATCCTGAAAAATGTTAAGGATAGGGTGAGTATATACTATACTCAGTAGGAGTCTATCACTACTAGTTTTACAATGCATGCTATGTTTAAAATCATATGCTCTTTAAAACATGTGCATGTTCGAACAATCATGTTCAATATCAATATTAAAAATCACTGTTGAACTTGAATACTGACGACTTAAAGAATAGCATAATCCAAGTCGAAAGTATATATATATGTCATAAACATAATGATATGCATGGATACTCAACTGAATCCAACTCATGGACATATGGTATGGTCGACCAACCTCATGTCATGCCATATGCAATGCAAGTAAATCCTCAAACCATAGGGCCCAACTATTCCCACGACCTCGCCGCCGTGTGGTCCCCGGGTACTTAGGGACATAGCGTCATAGCCTCCACGGGGCATATGACACATCGACCCAGTGCCGTGACACCAATGGTAGCCCCCTGTACCACATGCAGTCGACGTAGGGACATGCCCTTTTTGGGCGTGGTACCCATTCCACCTAGTAGTGGTAGAGGCTGGGAGGCCACCCCAACCTCTCGGCATAGCGCCCACAAGCCTACTAGCCCAAATCATATACGATCAAACAAGCAAAAACATCTCTTTTCAAAACCTGTCCTGTTTGGGTCCCTCATAACTGCCTGGCCCTCACAACTGCCTACCCAGCGTCTTTTGGGCACTCCAACCTCTTTTGGTAACCCTCAAGGACATGCAATTTTTCAAGAACTCAATGCTCACAAATTATGCAATATATGCAATTATTTGCAAAACATGTCTATGCATAATGTATTTGTCATATGCATGCTGAATTCGTTTATAAGATTAAGTCTAAAACATGCATTCTCAAAACAATCATAGGTTCTTTTTAAAAAGTCTAGTAGCGATAGAGCACCTACCTCAAAGTCTCCTAGAGTCGCATCCTTTATCACTCAACCCGTCCGTGGGTCTCATTTATAAACTCCTGGGTATGAATGGATACAAGGAGTCCTTATCAATTTCATTCTATTTAGACATTAGATTGTTAGATCTACCTTTTAGGGTCCATGGTCCTTGCATAATTCATTGTCAGGCTAGATCCTATGATATGGATCTACTATTCAATAGTTAAACTTTGTAAATTGTCCTCTGATCCTAACTTTAAAGTCTCATTAGGTCTGCATGTTCCAGTTCCTAGGACACCCGTGCATCCTGGTTGAACCACGACAGCCTCACGTGCGTGAGTGCCCAAAGGTCGTGCTAGGGACCGCGTTTTGCATGCGCACATGCATGCTCAAGCGACGCGCTATGACGCGCATCCTGGATGGCATCGCATGGACGCACCTTTGGTGTAACATGGCGCGTCTCAGCTCCCAGGGCACCTCGTGCATCCTGGTCGAGCCAGGACCCGTGCCCCACGTCGCACGCGCACCCGAAGGCCACACCTGGGACAGTGTACGCACTATCGTATGCCCGAAACCCATCCTAGGGACCCTGTCCCAGGCGTACGTGGAGCATGGCATCCTTGGGATGCCTTGTTCATGCAAGGCTGGCTGGAACAAGCTTGGAGCATTTTTTGGCCAGGAAATCCGGCTGGAAAACGTCTGGGAAAAGATTAGATCCGGCATGGATCTTGGCCTGGGGAAGCAAGACGGAGAGAAGAAGGAAAAACGGCTTACCTGGGTAGCCTAGGGAGTGCCCATCGCTGATGTGTACGCTTATTCTTCACTCTGAACCTCCTGTTCACCGAAAAACTCAAAGAAGGGGGAAACCCCATTGCCAAGACCAGAAAGAAGAGAGGGGCATGGGGAAATGGCAATGGCCGGCCTGACTTGGGCCTGGCCATTGCTGAAAAACGCAGGGAAGCTGCGTTGAGATGGGTTTCCGATTTTTTCCAGAAACGCCAGTCCCAAAATCGCCGAAAAAACCGTGTTTTGGAGAGGGGGGAGATGGGATATTTATAGAGGAAGAAGGCGGTGCCCCTCAATGGTGGTGCCACCATTTCCCCTGTGTTTTATGGAAAAATCGTGAAAGGAGGGTTTCTGGAGAAATCTGGAGGTGGAAGACGACAGGGGGTGCCGTTATCAAAACGGCCCCTTGAGTTTTTCGTTCTTTTTCGTTTTCTGTTTAAATTACAGAACTGCCCCTGATCTTTAAATGGCCGTAACTTCTTCATACGAACTCCGTTTTTGGCGTTCTGTGAGGCATTGGATTCCATTTTTCGAGTAGAATCTAATGGTACCAAGTTTCCTCACAAATTCCTTCGTTTACTATTTTAAATAAAGTAAAATATTTAACACAGTTTATTTCCCATAAAATGTCCAATTTTTGTTAAAACTAGCGTAAATTGCTTGGGCATTACATTATTACCCCCTTAAATGAATTTCGTCCTCAAAATTCCATAAATTATCATCTTCAAGGTATTTTGTCTCTTAGATAACTTTTTGGTGAATGCAAACCCCCCTTAGAAATCAAATCTAGGCTAAACCTCAATTTATCATTTTTATTGTTCCTTCTACAAGGCGTTACCTATAAGGGCTGCTTTCGTTGCGTACTCTGATGCATACTCTCATACGTGCCAGTTTAACAATACCGATTTCTAGCGGTAATTCATCTATCTCGAAATCCTTAGATGCCTATACTTTTCTCATCATGTATAGGATAGTCTCCTCGTAGGATCATGCTTCTTTATTCATGTATAAAATACTCCATACTTCTTTGAGATCATATGATCTTATTTCTCCTATTTTGAATATCATAGGATAATCCCTTTTTCTTCTTGTCTTTCATCTAGTGATCTCTTCATCATCCATATCTCCTTCTAATGGTTGGTTATATGTCATTAGTAAGGGTCCAAAAAAATTACCTTCTTTCTATTGTGTCTAACTTTGCTTCTTATCTTTTATATTTGTCCCCAAGATACTTCAATAACTGACATGGTATGATGTGCTCTACAGCCAAACCCTTGATTAATTTTGAATTTCAACTGTCTGTTGTTTTCCATATGTGACTTGATTCCTCGACCAAAGTTACATAAAATCATGAAAGCCAATTAATAGCATCTTCCATCTAGGACCTTATCACATACTGAAAGTAAAATGTCCTAACTCTTTATCCAGTTTCATAATTATTGAATTCATTAAACGCTTGTCTCATGTCAAATGTTAATGGTCGATTCATCATCATGGGTCAAATGTTCTCATCCAGAGGCCTTATCTCACTATTCACTTCAATTTGTCATTAAGATTTCCAATAATGTTTCCATTTATGCAAAAGGTCTCCTATTCATAACCGAGTACCCTTACTAGGTCATGGTTGAATCCTTTGTCATCATCCTCTTTGTCTTTTCTTTGCTTGATGGTTTTCTTTGTAACCTTCCAGTCCAAAAGTTCTATACTCAGATCAGTAGGGTTAGTCCTGAGGAAATTCCTTCAATTGATTTTTCGTACTTGGTATATGCTCATAACAACAACTAACTATTTGTCTAAAGGCAATGTGACATTAAATCTTCACCTTATAGTGTGCTAGCCATCTCACTTTTTCTCCTTCCATCCCCTATGTCAATATATTGTTCAATCTTTTATCAAGGCTTGATTGTCAACCATGCAGTCTGTATTGTCAGGAGGTATCCTCATAAGTAGTGATTTTCTCAATTCCTCAAAATTTATCCTTCAAGTGCCTCCTCATACTTAGCTTATAATAGCAGTTCTCGTTCAATAGCTACTACATCAAGTTATGCTGAAGCTGTTAAATCATCAAATTTGAAAAACACTCAGGTAAGCATGGAACATTTTCATAGACATATAGGAAGACTTTATTTGGTTACCTATTGATCTCTTTCCAGATATATCTTTGTCATATGCTCAAGGGTCTCTAAAGTGTTCGGTATTATTTGCCTTTCTTTTCAATCCAAGTTAGCAGTATTTTTCAGACCCACAGTGATTTCTATGGTTTATCATGGTATCTATTCAGGTTTGGAAAAATCTATCTCACTGGTGGAGATTGCTCCTCCATGATGTGGCCTAATCAACTGACCTCATACCCTTAAATGACTTAGTCTAACAAGTAACCTCTTTTAGGTAAAACTCATGTCCAAATACTTATAATATCCCTCTGAGTATATAACTTTGACTACTAACTCATAGATACTAACATACTTGATTAATTAGGGTGGGATACCTTTATTTAGTCAACAGTACTCTAAAGGTAATGACTAAATAATGGTCTTAAGATTTTTGGTTTTCCAATCTATGATAGTAAGTCCTCAATTTGATCCCTGATGGTACCCTACTTGCTAAATGGACAAGTCACTGTCCCGGCTTAATTCATTTTTCAATATATTTTATTGGCAAGGTGAAATATCACCAAATTTTCCTTTTTATGGATTATATCCATTAGTGTTCCCCATAAGCCAATGGATCCGATAAGAATCTAATTGATATCAAACCATTGGTAGAATTTAATTTGTAGTTGGTCACCATTCCTCTTCGAAAATTTCTTGTCGCATAATCTCCTGAAATTCGATACTCTACTCAAAGTCTTAAACCCCATATGCTTTCTCTCTTTTATACTCTTTTACAATAAAATCACCGACTCAACTAGTATTATTCCTTCAAATTTGATTGGTTTGATCTTCCCATCAGATTCAAGATGAAAAATTTGTATGTATCTCCATAAAGTTATGATCTTCTTCTCTTGAATATTCAATATTCATTGAATACTGGTAGTTACATCCTCATTTTTGTCTACCTAGATCAATGTCTTCATATGCTTTGTTGCATATAATCGATACTGCATCTACTCCTTTACTTAACAGATATGATAAACTAAATGCTTCTCAGAAGTTCTAAATTGTCTTAAGATCATTGAAATCCTCAATTGCCTATAGCCTTAATAAAATTCATACAATGTCTTGATAATGGCAATGATGTTTTGATCATGCTATACTTCTCTTACAAGTTCATGTTAGGATCGATCTATTATCATCCTTAGTATTATCATCAAAATCTTTTGATGACTTAGTCGAATTCATTTCCCTATCATATTCGTGTTATGTTCCTCTTATTCACATGATATGTCACTTGTATACATCTTTTGATTTGCTCCATAATACTCAGGTAGTTATTATTCGATATTACTTCACTCTTCATGAGACTCCAATTAAGGTATCCAAAATTGAGCTAAGTCCTTCAGGATCTATACCTTTGTGATCTAGTACGAGTCACAATTATCTCCTGGTATCATCTTGCATTCTCATCCCTCTTAGATTATCATCAATATCTTCTTCAAAGTCTGTCTTTTACATCCCTTATCATATTCGTATTCTGATATTCATTTATGATGGTAAGGTAGCTATCTAGGTTCTTCGATGTTCTCATCTTTGGTGAGATTGATCTATTACAGGTCAGAACTATCTACTAACAAGTCCAATAACATCTTCATTCATCATTCTCATCATGATCTAATTTATATATGAGTTTTCCTGTTTGTACCACTGCACAACAATCCTTATTGATAAGATTTAAGCCATCCAATATCTAAGTATTTGCTAGGCCCATCTCCTTTTTCACCTAGTTGTTTATGGTGAAATGCCTTGAGCATTAATATTGTAATCTTCAAATAGAAGTAGTCATCTCTACTACTCCTATTTATACTACTTCTTCTTGATTTTCTCTATTGTTTATGACCCTTGGACATGCTGGACTGGCTGTGAAAGGATAAAACCTGGGCTCTGATACCAACTGTGATGACCCGGGTTTTCCCATGCATTTTTAAATGCAATATCTAATTCCTAAGGTGGGATGCATCCCTATTTGAAAACCATTTTATAAAAACCATGCAATGCAACAGAAAATCTTTAGTTTTAAACTCATTTTGAAAACCCCGAGTGTCATTTGCTTTCACAACAATCAAAGTAGTTTTTGAAAAACTTCAGAAATCATAAATGTTTTTCCTCAGGTCTATCCAATCACAGCTCACAGCCCAACTGTAATTAAATACAAATACATGTCCAAAGGGTAGAGTATTTACTTACATATATAAGTGTCTCCTTTTGATTTGTCTTGCTCGTAGCACTAACATAGGTGTCCTCTACTCATGGATGGAACTATCCTAAAAAATGTTAAGGTTAGGGTGAGTATATACTATACTCAGTAGGAGTCTATCACTACTAGTTTTACAATGCATGCTATATTTAAAATCATATGATCTTTAAAACATGTGCATGTTTGAACAATCATGTTCAATATCGATATTAAAAACCACTGTCGAACTGGAATACTAACGACTTAAAGAATAGCATAATCTAAGTCGAAAGTATATATATCATAAACATAATGATAGCTTAGATGCTCAACTGAATCCAACTCATGGATATTTGGTATGGTCGACCAACCTCATGTCATGCCATATGCAATGCAAGTAAATCCTCAAACCATAGGGCCCAACTATGCCCACGACCTCGCCCCGTGTGGTCCTCGGGTACCTAGGGATGCAGCGTCATAGCCTCCACTGGGCATATGACACATCGACCCAGTGCTGTGACACCAGTGGTAGCCCTCTGTACCACATGCAGTCGACATAGGGACATGCCCTTTTTTGGCGTGGTACCCATTCCCCCTAGTAGTGGTAGAGGCTGGGAGGCCACTCCAACCACTCGGCATAGCGCCCACGAGCTTACTAGCCCAAATCATATATGATCAAACAAGCAAAACATCTCGTTTCAAAACATGTCCTCTTTGGGTCCCTCACAACTGCTTGGCCCTCACAACTGCCTACCCAGTGTCTTTTGGTTACCCTCAAGGACATGCAATTTTTCAAGAACTCAATGCTCGCAAATCATGCAATATATGCAATTGTTTGCAAAACATGTCTATGCATAATGTATTTGTCATATGCATGCTGAATTCGTTTATAAGATTAAGTCATGCTAAACAAGTCATATAACTTAAATTTAAAACATGTGTTCTCAAAACAATCATGGGTTCTTTTTAAAAAGTCTAGTAGCGATAAAGAACCTACCTCAAAGTCTCCTAGAGTCGCGTCTTTTATCACTCAACCCGTCCCTGGGTGTCACTTATAAACTCTTGGGTATGAATGGATACAAGGAGTCCTTATCAATTTCATTCTATTTAGACATTAGATTGCTAGATCTGCCTTTTAGGGTCCATGGTCCTTGTCTAATTCATTGTCAGGCTAGATCCTATGATATAGATCTACTAGTCAATAGTTAAACTCTGTAAATTGGCCTCTGATCCTAACTTTAAAGTCTCATTAGGTCCGAGTGTCCCAGTTCCCAGGACCCTCGTGCATCCTAGTTGAACTGCAATCGCCTCACGTGCATGCGCGCCTAAAGGCCATGCCAGGGACCACGTTTTGCACGCGCACATGCATGCTCAGGTGACGCGCTATGATGCGCATCCTAGATGGCATCGCACGGACGCACCTTTGGTGTAACATGGCGCGTCTCAGCTCCTAGGGCACCTCGTGCGTCTTGGTCGAGCCAGGACTCGTGCCCCACATTGCACGCACCCGAAGGCCGCACTTGGGACAGTGTACACACTATCATACGCCCGGACCCCATCCTAGGGACCCTGTCCCAGGCGTACGTGGAGCATGGCGTCCCTGGGACGCCTTGTTCGTGCAGGGCCGGCTGGAACCGGCTTGGAGCATTTTTCGCCTAGGAAATCCTGCTGGAAAACATCTGGGAAAAGACCAGATCTGGCATGGATCTTGGCCTGGGAAAGCAAGACGGAGAGAAGAAGGAAAAATGGCTTACCTGGGTAGCCTAAGGAGTGCCCATCGCCGATGGGTGCACCTATTCTTCACTCTGAACCTCCTGTTCGGCAGAAAACTCAAAGAAGGGGGAAACCCCATTGCCAAGATTGGAAAGAAGAGACAGGCATGGGGAAATGGCAATGGCCGACCTAACTTGGGCCTAGCCGTTGCCAAAAAACACAGGGAAGCTGCGTTGAGACGGGTTTCCAATTTTTTCCAGAAACACCAGTTCCAAAATTGCCGGAAAAACTATGTTTTGGAGAGGGGGGAGATGGGGTATTTATAGAGGAAGAAGGCGGTGCCCCTCAATGGCGGTGCCGCCATTTCCCCTGTGTTTTCTGGAAAAATCGTGAAAGGAGGGTTTCTAGAGAAATCTGGAGGTAGAAGACAACAGGGGGTGCCGTATCAAAATGGCACCCTACATTTTTCATTCTTTTCCGTTTTTTGTTTAAATTACAGAATTGCCCCTAATCTTTAAACGGCCGTAACTTCTTCATATGAACTCTGTTTTCAGCGTTCTTTGAGGCGTTGGATTCCATTTTTTGAGTAGAATCTAATGGTACCAAGTTTCCTCACAAATTCCTTTGTTTACTATTTTAAATAATGTAAAACATTTAACACAGTTTATTTCCCATAAAATGTCCAATTTTTGTTAAAAATAGCGTAAATTGCTCGGGCATTACAGATCCCAATAGTGTTACTTGTTTCTTTGTGCAATCTACCCGTGCTCCATGTTTCGCCAACTTGTCCATGCCCAAAATGACGTCAAAATCAATCATACTCATGAGGATTAAATTGGCACCAATTTCTCTACCCGAAATCAGTATAGGTACGTCTTGTAAGCACTCTCATGCAACAGTAATTTCACCCACTGAGGTACTAAGTTCTAGACAAAATCTCAATCTATGGACAATAATATCCATACACGATGAAAAGTCACATGACATGAATGAATGAGTAGAACCAGGATCAATCAAAATACACTCATGCTTGTCAAATATCAACAATGTACCTTCAACTACGACATTAGATGTACGGGCCTGGTTGGTAGTCAAAGAAAAAACTCTCCCTTGATTCTTAGGTAACTACTCTGCTCTGGCACCTGAATCTATATTACATGATCTCTTAGGGCAGTCCTTAACCATGTGCCCTTATTAGCCACAATTAAAACATCTTTGATCACAATAATAACACATCATGCCATAGTGGAATTTATTGCCATGAGGACACTATTTGAAGTCCCTTTTTCTGTCTAGCCTATGAAATTGTCCTTTCTAGGGCTTCTAATAAAGAGAAACTTGAGCTCTTCCTTTCCCCATGGTAGCCTTTGCTGCCACTGTACCAAAACCTTCCTCTTTCCTTGTCTTTCACAACAGTTTGCATCTTCACCTATTCCTCCTCAGCTATGGAAGGCATCTCCACTGCCTTAGCCACACTAGTAGCCTGTGTCATTCAAACCTTACTCCTCAATCTAGGCTTCAATCCTTCTACAAACATCCGAGTTGCTTTTTCCTCTGTCATGCATACATCTGGCACAATTCTCCTGAATTGAGTGAGCTTATCTTCAAACTCAAGAATGGTCATGCTTCCTTGCTTGAATGCTAGGAATTCTTACTCTTTCTATGCCTTAATGTGGGGAGGAAAATATTTGTTGTAGAAGACATTTTTGAATTCATCCCAAGGAACATCACCTCGATCCTCAAAAAATGTTCTCCTTGCAGATGGTCACCAAAAAGAAGTTGATCCTGTCAAAACAAATGTTGCCACCTTCACCTTCCAATCATTTAGAATATCCATGGCCTCAAATATCTTGTCTATCTCATGTATCCACCCGTCTACAGCTTCTGGCTCGCCATTGCCAGTAAATATAGGCATAATCTTCTTAAACCTCTTTAGTAGGTTATCCACCTTAGTCTGATCCCTACCTGTACTTCCCTCACCTGTATTAGGTTAAGACGAGGTCTGGGGATGTACTTGGGGTTGTTGTTGCTACTGTTGTTGTTGTTGTCATTGTTCTTGTAGTTGTAGTTGCATCTGTTGTTGCTGCTGCAGCAGCTGACTAAGGTTTTATGTCATATTGGCCATGAAGTTTGTCATTTGACTCCTTTGGTCAGACGGCTTAGTAGAGAGGTTTGTTGTCCTTTGACTTGTCCTCTTAGGTAGCATCCTTCTCTTCATCATAAGAACTTTCTATGAGTTACTCTTTACACATCAATTTCAACATCTTTCTTTAGAGACTGCTTAAGACTTACTCAATGTGATTGGTTATGAGTAGACTAAACCTAGGCTCTGATACCAACTGTGACAACCCGAGTTTTCATAACACTTTTTAAATACAAAAGACATTGACTTAGCAAGCTCGATTTCTAATAAAATCAAATTTTAAAGTATAAATAATTGCGGAAGAATCTTTTCTTTTAAATTCACGTTGCAAAACCTTGAGTGTCATTTTTCTTTTCTCAAAAGCAAGGATTCTCAGTGAAATGAGCGCTCATTTCTACCAAAAATCTAGCAAAGTTTCCTCTGTTTTTCAAACATATGACATTTAACGCATGTCATTGCGATGTACCTAATAAACATTCATTGAAATTTTAAAACTTAAATGGAGACCATCTCCTTTTCATACATTTAACCAAATAAAGAGAAATGAAATCCAACAAAACGCACCCATAAACTCTACATCACAACCCAATCACATAAGTTATCCAAACTCCCCAAAATTACAAGTATAGCAGTCTCTTTCCCATTTCTAGAAAAATAACTTCAAACATAAACCAATTGTTACCTGTTTAAATTAAAAGCTTTCGTTGCCACACTCTTATCCGTAAGCTCCTATTTCTTAGGAATCCTTTGCTCTGAGATATTGTAAACAAATACAATATCTCAGCAAACTTGCTCTTGTGTAGGTGGAATAAGAAGTAGTTGTATATAAAAAAAAAATCATGATATTTCTATATAAATTAATTTGTCCATGCTGAAACATGCAACTAACATTCAATTATCATTTAGCTTAAAATAACTCAACATTCATCAAATCATGAATTCATGCCAAAATGGAAGAAACACCAATGCATTAGTACTAAAACTTATTATTGAAATGCAAGTGTGACAACTCGGGTTTTTGTAACACATTTTGTAATGTATTTTGAAAGGCAAGGCGCTTAATAGTGTAAAATTTTTTTGCAAAACAAAGCATCAGAAATTCTTTTCTTTAAAACTTGTTTTGTAAAACCCAAGTCATCACTTCATACATAACATAAGGAGAATTTTGTACAAGATAAAATTCCATTGAAGGAATATTTTATCATTAAATTTCAGAATCCATCTAGTGGTTCAAGTACAGCCAAATCTATTACAATACTTGTCCAAATTACATAATCCAAAACTCAAGCTCACCATACAATAAAACTCTCAACAAGGAAAAATATATGTCTTCAAGGTGTATAGCTTGAAGGTTATTCTCTTCAAGTCTTCAATCGTCTTGAGCTCCTAACTCTCCTTCCATGTATTTGAGATATTGCAACATTTGCAATATCTCAGCAAGCAATGCTTGGTAGGAGATTCAAGAAGCATAATAATTGACAATGTAATTCCAATACTTCATAATCCCATTATCCCTAAACATATTCATTGTAATAACCCCAATTTTTGTAAATTGATTAAGAAAAATCAATAAAGTTTGAGTTTCAAATATTTCGGGCTGAAATATTAGGGTTATTTAAAATATAATTTTTATAAAAGTATAATCAAATCATAAGATATGTAAAATTGAAATTAAACTTATCAAACCCTTTAAAATGACTATAAGCACGACAAATTTCGAATTCGGATGAGAAATCCTGAAGTTTTTCATTTTTTTGAACAAAAGGGGTAAAATAGTAATTTTACCCAAAAATCAAAATATTCCAAAAATCAAAATATGAAACATCAAAATTTATAATGTACTTAGAAATACGAATCCAACGCCACTAAGTACACTCAAATCCGAGATCATGGGAATAAAAGCCAAAATTTTATGCATAAAGGGCAAAACGGACTTTTTACACCATGTGGGGCCCACATGGGGACCACCACGTCCCCAACAACCAATTTGATCAGCATCCCATGTGAAACATGGGTCAACAAAGATCAAGTAGTCATGGGAAAGAAAAATTAGGCATGGGAGCATTGAAGACTTTCATGCCATTTTATATTTAAAAAATAACATACTATAATCATGAAAAAAGACCCAAAATGCCTATAACTACAACCCCAAAAATCCTCCAAAAATCCTCATAAAATCCCCACAAAATTCTCTTCAATCTCCTTGAAAAATTAGATCTGGATCCCTCCCCAAAAACCCAAAATTTCCAAGAGTTAGATCTCTTTTCAACTTGTTTTTCTTTTTAGATTGGAACAAGAGACCTAAAATCAATTAGGCACTCTGTTCCAGATCTAATTTGATCAATTTCACCATCCAAAACTTCCCAACATATCTATTCTACAAAACCCCCAAAGAAATTTCAAGATCCAATGGTTCAAACAACGGTATTTGCAAGAAAGGTGGATTTTAGGCTATATCTTCATCAATAAGGTATTTTTTTAAATTGGGCATATAAATGAGGTTTTCTCTCTAATCAAGTAAGTGTAAATAATTTTCATATATGTTTAGTATTTTTTTATGAAAATTTTATTTTACTATAATTAATTTTGGTAATAAAAAGGTAAAAATAAAGTAAAAAACAGAACCCTTAATTCATGATGATGGAGTGCTCAGATGAAAAATATGACTCCACCAATCAATCCAGAATGGTCCAAAAATCCTAGGGTAGAAGTTTCAGAAAGAACTGAGTAGTTTTGGTCCCTCAATTCAGAAGGGATTGATTGGACAGTTCAAACGGACTGTCCGATCTCCAGATCGGACGAACGATGTCCCGCGCACTTCTAGGGATGCCTCGTGCGGGTGCTTCGACATGTCAGCGTAGTGGAAGCGCCTGACTAGGTCCGCCTGGTTTGGTTTTCCGCTCGAACGATCTGGGCCGTCCGTTCCTCGGCCCAGATCAAATACAGGCCATAGGAAGACTGTAAACTTCCCGATTCAATTGAGTCATCTAAACTCCAAATTGAGATCGGAAAGATGCTATGGAAATCTTGAAACCTATATTTTCTTATGGAATAATAAAAAATACATGTTATTCAATAAAAAAATTCTGTATTAAAGAAATAAGATTCCAATTACATAGATTTTCAAGATCTGAGATGATCAGATCTTAGAAACATGTTTTAATAATGATACACTACTTAAATAAAGTGAGATCTATGTTTAAATTGGATAGATATGAGATATATTAAGGGATCTACCCTTTATGTTAGAAAAACCCTAAAAATACAAAGGGACCCACTTGATCAACGAGATCAAGTGTGATCAAATCCTTGGGATGGAAAGAATAAATGTTTATATGATGAAATCCAAGGAAATCATGGATGGATTATGATAAAAATAGATCAATGTGATCGTTTGACCTTAATAGAGAAAATTCCCTAAATCTAACTAAAATCCTTAATCAAAGGAAAAGATCTAAGATCAAATGGTTGGATCATAAGTAAAGGTTTCTCAAAATGTAAATATAATTATTTTTATTTTATATTATTATGTTATAAAGCATGCTAGTATAACATTTAGAGTTTAGTATGATATGTGTTTCATTCTTATCATAAGGTGCTAGATTTAATTTAAGTACCTTGCCTCATTTTCATTGAATGTTAGATTATGTAGTTTTATGCTTTAAATTTATAATTCATTTATGATTGAATGTTAGTAGTAGATTTACTTGTTATGAGATAAAGAGCATAAAACATCCAAAATGTATTCTAATGAGAAAGTAGAATTTCATTACACAAATAAGAATGAAATACTTTGGACTTAATTAGTAAGGGCTATAGTTAGTAGGACAATATAAGGATTATCAAGTCCTTGGCCCAAATTAGGAAAAGAATAATAAACCCCATGAATGACATTATAAATATTCATGGACTTAATTAAAATCCATTAGAAAGAGTACTTAGGGTAAACATGCTTATAGGAACCTTATGAAAGGTTCAGCTATGGTCATTCTAGTGAATGATGAACATAGTGGTTAAGGGGGTTATCTAATAGAGCCTCGCTCTTCCCCTACCTTCTGTTGACGTTTGTGAGGTCTAAACGCCTCCTTACATGAGGATTGAAGTAACCACTTTGTGTTCACCCATTCAGCTAGTAAGCCTTAGCCAATTGGAAATAAGAGGAGCAGTCTAGATTTAGGCTTGAATAAGCTACCTTCAACCAGCACATTAACTGGTTGAATAATAATCATAAGAGCATAAAACGTTAGTAAATTACCCAACCCTAATAAAAATAGTAAGTAAGATAAGGATGATCAAACAAGATCCATTAAATCTTGGATGATCAAGAACAATAAGAATAAGAACACTATATTGTACGTAGTATGTATGTTTAGTAGTATACTTGTTATAGTTCATTAGATTAGATAATCCAAACCCTTGATCAAAGGTGATTCAAGGAAGAAAACCAAGATCATCCTCCATAGGGATGATCCAAGAACTGAACTTAGATCAAAGAAGAACTAGATGATAGAAGATCTAGGACCTTGATCTTTATCAACATGTGTAGATTGTCAATCAAAGGATCTATGAAAGATCAAGATCAAGGAGATGAACATACAAAGACTTAGAGATAGAAAAATACTTAAATATGAATGATCTAAAGATCATTCTAAACATCAAATCTAGTGATCAATAGGATTGTTCATAATTTATATATTGACAATATGTATGGATATATAGATTACATACATCGGTCAGGATCATGGAAGATTGGGGAAAAGTGATCAATCCTTAAAGGTAGGATGATTTGATGAATGCATTTACATGAGATATTCATGATTGTACTCATGATCTTATGTTAACAAGAGTAATGATAATACTTGTAGTAAATCTCTTGAAAACCTTATGATCCAACCAAACACCTATAAGATGGTTAAGGATTAAACTATAAGTGAATAGGGAACTAGGAAATATTTCAGCCCTAAGTAAACAGACATATGGTCTGATATATATGAAATCTATTTTACATACAAGCTTGGAGGCTTGTGAGTTTGTTTTAATAGGCATGAGCCTAGGGGATGCTATTGCTAAAGGAGTTATGAGGGTTTGGCCACCCGCTCCTTGAAATTTGATGATATGATGATACCTTGCCCAAAGAGAGGCTAAAAGTCGGGTGGTGGCAATTATGGGAAGGCCACCACTGTGAAAGTCTTGCCCCCCCCATACGGGCAGTGACATAATATTTTCCACCGTGGTATCAGTGGTGAACAGGGGCAGTTATCTGAGCACACTAGTACGGATCAGACTACAACATAGCAACCTTTCTGATTATTTTGCACTATGATGCATATGGGAATAGGCATAGTGAAATGCCTTATGTTATAGCATAATGAAATGCTAGGTAATTGTATATTACCAATGTTTCCCAAGAAGGGAAATTCCCAGTATGAGATTAGGTGTAATACTAAATTCTCAAAATGAAGACAATTGATCGGCTTAGTTGGGAATGATATTTGACTATTTTCGCAAATTTAACTGGTTTACCCATGAAGGGTATGTATGTATATATATATACATAACTTACAAAGTAAAGAGTATGTTTGAGGATAATGAGATTATGAAGTATTGGAATTACATTGTCAATTATTATGTTTCTTGAATCCCCTACCAATCATTGCTTGCTGAGATATTGTACTTGTTGCAATATCTCAGATCCAGGGAAGGAGAGTTAGGAGCTGAAGATTATAGAAGACTTGAAGAGAATAATCTTCAAGGGTATACCCTTGAAGACATGTATTTTTATTTGTTGAGAGTTTTATTGTATGGTGAGCTTGAATTTTGGATTATGTAATTTGGACAAGTATTGTACTAGATTTGGCTGTACTGTGAACCATTGGATGGATCCTGGAGTTTAATAAAAGTATATTCCTTCAATGGAATTTTATTTTGTACACAAATTGTACTTATGTTATGTATGAAGTGGTGACTTGGGTTTTCAAAACAAGTTCTAAAGAAAAGAATTTCCGCTGCTTTGTTTTGCCAAAAATTTTACACTCTTAAGGGCCCTGCCTTTTAAAATACTTTACGAATCATGTTTTCAAAAACCCGGGTCGTCACATTCATGTCTCTACTCTTTACTTTGTAAGTTATGTACATCCATATACGTACATACTATACCACAGTGGAAAATATTATGTCACTGCCCATATTGGGGGACAGGACTTTCATAGTGATGGCCTTCCCATAATTGCCCCACCCGACTTTTAGCCTCTCATAGGGCAAGGTATCATCAAATTTCAAGGAGCGAGTGGCTAAACCCTTATAACTCCTCTAGCATAGCATCCCCCTATTCACTTATAGTCTAGTCCTTAGCCATTTTATACGTGTTTAGTCGGATCATAAGGTTTTCAAGGGGTTTAATACAAGTATTAACAATTACTCTTGTCAACATAAGGTCATGGTTTCAATCATGTTCATCCCATGTAAATGCATTCATCAAATCCTCCTACCTTCAAGGAGTGATCCCTTTTCCCAAATTTTCCATGATCCTGACTGATGTATGTAATCTGTACATCCATACATGTTGTCAATATATAGATTATGAACAATCCTATTGATCACTAGATCTGATATTTAGAATGATATTTAGATCATTCATATCTAAGTATTTTTATATCTCTAAGTCTTTATGTGTCCATCTCCTTGATCTTGATCTTTCAGAGATCCATTGATTGACAATCTACACATGTTGATAAGGATTAAGGTCCTAGATCTTCTATCATCTAGTTCTTCTTTGATCTAAGTTCAGTTATTGGATCATCCCTAAGGATGATCTTGGTTTTCTTCCTTGAATCACCTTTGATCAAGGGTTTGGATTATCTAATCTAATGAACTAGATTTGATCTATAACATGCATACTAGCAATCATGAAAACTAAATACAATACAATATTCTTATTCTTATTATTCTTGATCATTCAAGATCTAATGGATCTTGTTTGCTAATCCTTATCTTACTTACAGTTTTTATTAGGGTCAGATAATTTACTAACCTTTTATGATCTTAATATTATTATTCATCCAGTTAATGTTTTGCTGGTTGAAGGTAACTTATTTTTTGCCTAAGTCTAGACTGCTCCTCTTATTTCGAATTGGCTAAGGCTTACTAGTTGAATGGGTGAACACAAAGTGGTTGCTTCAATCCTCATGTAAGGAGGCGTTTAGACCTCACAAACGTCAACGGAAGGTAGAGAAAGAGCGAGGCTCTATTAGATAACCCCCTTACCCTCTATGTTCAACATTCACTAGAGTGACCATAGCTCAACCTTCCATAAGGTTCCTATAAGCATGTTGACCCTAATTACTCTTTCTAATAGATTTTAATTAAGCCCATGAACATTTACAATGTCATTCATGGGGTTTATTATTCTCCTAGTTTGGGCTAAGGATTTGATAATCCTTATATTGTCCTACTAACTATAGCCCTCACTAATGTTAAGTCAAAGTCATTCCTTCCTCTTATGTGTTCATGAAACTCTAATTTCCAATTAGATTACATTTTGGTGACTTATGCTCATTATATCTCAACAACTACTTAACATTTGAATCTACTAATAAAATTTGACAACAATTAAATCATAAACTTTAAAGCATGACTCCAATATAAATTTAACTAACATTTATACTAACATGCTCCCTATGAATGTAACTCAACCTATTGGAATAAAACTATACTTAAATTAGCATGATCCTAAGTTACAATAGCATGAAATCATACTAAAGTGCCCCTAAGATAATTAAATCTAGCACCCTATGATAACAATATAATCACATATCATGCTAAAGTCTAAAAGTTACACTAGCATGCTTTATAACATAAATCATATTTAAGATGCTATTATCAATTAATGGAAAATGAAAATGATTATATTAATATTTTTAGAAACCTTCACTTATGATCCAACCATTAGATCTTAGATCTTTTCCTTTTGATCAAGGGTTTTAGTTATATTTAGGGGTTTTTCTTTATTAAGGTCCAAAGATCATATTGATTTATTTTTGTCATAATCCATCCATGATCTCCTTAGATTTCATCATATTAAACATCTATCCCATCTATCTCAAGGATCTGATCACACTTGATCTTATTGATCAAGTGGGTCCCTTTGAAATTTTTAGGGTTTTCCTTCCATAGTGGCTAAATCCCTAAATATCTCTTAGATCGATCCAAATAAACCATTTAGATAACTTCATTTTAATATTATATCATTATTAAAACATTTCTCCAAGATCTGATCATCTCAGATCTTAAAGATCTTGGCAATTGGAAACTTGATTCCTAAATACAGAAATTTGTATTATATATTTTCTACATTTTATCATTTCATAAGAAAATAAAGGTTTTAAGCTTTCCATAGCTTCTTTCCAATCTCAAGTTCGAGTTCATATGACTCTAGAATTAGATCTGGAAGTTTACAATCCATTCCTAGGGCCTAGATTTGATCTGGACCCATTGGAATGGACAGCCCAGATTAGTCAGGAGGAAACTAGCCGGGCGGAATGCTCGGTTCATCGCGCATCTATCGCAGAGGCGCTATGGACGCTCCTTCCTGGGAAGTCCACAAACGCGCGCGGGATGAGTGGAATGCTTATTGTCACATGCTCATAACTGGGATGCGAGGCGGGTGCATCCACTCAGGATATTTTTTGACGTGCAATCATTTTTCTTGGAACGACATCGCACGTGCAGTGCACCCGGGAATGCTTTCGCTTGCGGCATTTCTACGCTGCGTCGCGCATGGCGTCCTAAGCCCTGTTCGATCAGGAGATCGGACAGTCTATTCTAGACCATCCAATCAATCCCTATTAATTGAGGACCTAAAACTTATCTGATCTTTGTGAAATTTCTACCCTAGGGGTTTTGCACCCTTATGGATCGATTGGTAGGGTCAGATGTTTCATCTGAGTCTTCAATTGTCCCGAATTAAAGGTTCTGTTATTTACTTTATTTTTACCATTTTATTACAAAAATAAAATTAGAGTAAAATAAAATTTTCATAAAACACTAGTAAAAATGTACAAAAATATTCCCACCTAGCTAATTGGAGAAAAAACGTTGGTTATATGTCCAATTTAAAAGAATACCCTTTTGATGAAGATATGGCCTAAGATCCACCCTTCTTGGAATTTTTGTTGTTTGAACTGTTGGATCTCAAAATTAATTTGGGAATTTTGTAGTTAATTATGGTAGGAAGTTTTGGATGGTGAGATTTGTGATATTAGATCTGGAACGGAGTGCCTAATTGAGTTTAGGTCTCTTGTTCGAATCTAGAGAGAAAAAGAAAATGAAAAGTGGGAGATCTCTTGAGAGTTTTGGGATTTTGGGGATGGATCTAGGTCTAGATTTGCAAGAAAAGTGAAGAAAATTTTGTGAGATTTTTATGAACATTTTTGGAGGATTTTTGGGGTTGTATTTATAGGCATTTTAGGTCTTCTTTCA
Organism: Warburgia ugandensis; assembly: GCA_035236585.1. Classification (NCBI taxonomy): domain Eukaryota; kingdom Viridiplantae; phylum Streptophyta; class Magnoliopsida; order Canellales; family Canellaceae; genus Warburgia; species Warburgia ugandensis. The sequence goes on along the minus strand of CP141133.1, from coordinate 52,599,032 downwards.
TGATGAAGTGTAATAATGATGGTTCAGTTTTTATTATTAATTTAGCATTGGATTCTCTCATGCTCCATTTTTCTTCCCCAAGAATAGCTTATATGGTTTGACCCATGATTTCAGGTGGGCTGGCCATAGGTTTCGTTTTTGGGTCCCTTGTGGGCCCCACATGGTGTAAAATGACTATTTTGCCCTTTATGTATAAAAATTAGGGTTCTATTCCCATGATCTTAGATTTGAGTGTACTTAGTGGCGTTGGATTCGTATTTCTCAGTACATTCTAAATTTTGATGTCTCAGATTTTGATTTTTTTTGTAAAATTACAATTTTACCCTTTTGTTCAAAAAATGAAGAAAATTTAGGATTTTCTTTCGATTTCAGAATTTGTCGTGCTTATAATCATTCTGAAGGGTTTGCTAAGTTTAATTTCAATTGTACATGTCTTATTATTTGATTATACTTTTATAATAAGTATATTCTAAATAACCCTAATATTTTAGCCCAAAATTTTTGAAACTCAAACTTTATTGATTTTCTCAATCAATTACAAAAATTGGGGTTATTACAGCAAGTATGCAGTCACATGTCAAACTTACAGATCATTTTCATTTCCTGATACCAGTCTTTGCTCATACAAGCCATTTTACATTACCAAATGCCAACGCATTGTCGTGTGTATGAAGTACATAGCAGACAATATTATTCTCTTTGACGAAGTGAGTCATTGCGGTTGGTTAAACCAAAAGACACACCTCAAGGCTTTACTCCTGAGAGACCGGTAGCTAGTCTAGCCCAAAGGCCCACCAACATCATAACAACCCCTCAGAATGCATCAAACTTCCCAAACAATGGGGCTAAATCTCAAGGACTAGTAACTTGTCTAGCCGAAGGCCCGCCCACATCATAACGACCCCTTTCACTCATATGAGTCATCTCACAATTTCCTAGTATCAGTCTTATATTTTCTCACATAATTCACAATAATGTATAGCTTTTGTATGAACAGTTTAATCATAGTTAAATTACAGCATGCACATTCATCTTGTCTTTCATATAAACTGAAAAGACTTGTTTCAATACTCAAAATTTATATACAAATATGTATACAGTAAAAATCTTAGCAATCTTAATTCCACCTACCTCAAATGGTGCTCTTCTAGTTCATTGACGCAAATACTTTCCTCAGTTCGCGTACGAGCTCCCAATCAATCACGCCTTTGTAAAATACAAGAAAACATATTGAGATATACAAATTTGGGACTTCTCTTAGCTTTTCTGGTATGAAAGCTCCCTCTAAGTTTCTCCCTGACACTAGTCATCATAAGGAAAAGTGACAGTGCTTATTTCCATGCTAAGGGTGTTTCATTATCCATTGATTGATGGCTAATTGAATGACCTATGGTTACTGGATTGTCAATCCACAACATTGGTTCTAGACTGGCTATTCACTACTTTTCTTAAGTGGCTGTAAGTTACTCTCATTGTTCATTGGCTTTAAACTCTTGATCCTTAATCGGATCAAATCTTGGTTTGAAGTTAGATAGTATTTTCATAATATAGTCCTCAATACATTTCATAGTTATTTTCTTTGATCTGATTGGTATTAGAAACATCATGAATAGTTAATGTCACCCATTCTTTTCAAGTTTCTGATAAATTTGAGGGTTGGAAAATGTACCGAAAGCATCTGATCATTGATCAGATGTTTAACCTTACTATTGACACAGTAACAGATCAGACGGTCCAGATTGCCCAATCTATTTGTAGCATGGGTCACTAATTTATCAAATCCCCACCACAGTCGGCATGTATTCGACTATTTTTAGGGATAAACTACAATTTTGGATAGTTGGATTTGGTAGATCTGAGCTCAAGAATCAGATCATCCCTGTCTGAGCTCTAATCAGACGACCAATGCCTCGAAGAGGTGGAGCAATGCTCTTGATGATTTTGTCCTTCAATCTAGGAAGTGATCAACCATCTGATCCAGCCTTTAGGGCTAGATCATTTACATTGTAGCCAAAACCTACTTTTCTACTTTCTACGAACAGATTGAACAATAAATTAGGGAAATCATGCAGGGCGTCACCTTTGTAGGCATCCACGATCTCCAGTCATTCCCGGAGAAGATGTTGGTTGAGGATTTTTTAGCAACTATCTTTGGCGCATCATTTTCACCCTCCAATCTAGTGTCATTCCTCCTCAAATAGTGATGGAACCTGAGGGGTTTTCTTCCCTAGATCCTGGAGGTTTGATTGAATGGCGGGATCTTCGATCAGAGCTGTCGTTGTCACTGATGAACTCAGTTTCTCCGGTGACTATCAAACCCTCCTTCTCCGGCACGATCTAGGTTTGCCAAGGTGTGGGTTCTTACTCTCTCTCTCTCTCTCTCTCTCTCTCCATCTCCCTTCTCCTCTTCTTTCTCTCCTTCTCCTTTTTTTCCCTTTCTCTCTTCTTTTTTTTCTCCTTCCTCTTCTTCTTTCTTCTTATCCTCTTCCCTCCCTCATTGGGTTTTCTTTCTTTCTTTTTTGGGAGGAGGTAGACCTGACGGGTCCTCTTTTGTGAGGGTGGGTGCCAGTATCAATTCTGGTCCCCCTACATTTAAGTGGTTTTTTTTTTTCCTGTTACATTTAACCATCAAAATAGAGATGATCTTACTTGAGAAGAATTTATGGAGTTAGGTAAATATTTTTAAAATTGGTGAATGAAAAGAATTTTAATAAAGATAAATAAGGAGATAAATTTTAGAGGAATATTGGCTCAACTATATGATAGAATTTAAATATGGAAATAATTATGGACTATAATTTGCATTGATGATATAATGGAAAGTGAAAACTTATGAACGAATAGGATTATTAATATGATGAATTTAGGAATATTGATTCTACTTATATGATAGAAATAGTTGTATGGAATTCTGATAGGAATTTTGGTTTTTGAGCAGATGGAGCCAAAGAAAGTCACAAGGCAGATAACTCAAAATACTCTAGAAGATAATATGGAGAGTGTAACAATGGATAATGTGGAAGAGATGGTAACAAAAGTATTGAGGAACCTTTATCCTCACATTCAACAGCCCCGAAGTTAATCACCTCTAGTAGAAGTACCAAGTACTCAAGCTAAAGCTCAGCTTGAAGTGAGACACAATACACCAACAACAACACCAAATACTCCCACATTGGTACAGGGTCAATCTTCCCTTGTACCAAGAGAAGAAGCTAGAAATTCTCCATTAGCCCTAGAAAAGGTTGATAAAATGATAGAAAGGTTTCAAAAGATAGCTACGGGGTATAATGGCAAGGGAGAAGCTAAGAAGGCTGAGGAATGGGTATATGAACTAGAAAGGACTTTCAATGCACTACATACTCCTCCAAAGTTGAAGGTTAAATTTGCCACCTATCTATTAAAATAAGAAGCTGCATTTTGGTGGAGATCATCTAATAATACCTTCTTCTCAAATTTTGAAAATACTACATGGGAGGAATTTAAGGAAGTTTTCAACCATAAATATTTTCCTTCTCATGTACAAGCAAGAAAGCTGATAGAGTTTTTGGAACTTAGACAAGGAAACATGTCAATGTTAGAGTACGATAAAAAATTTACGCAGTTAAGGAGATTTGCAACTCATGTGTGTAACACTGAAACACACACAGTGAATCAATTCATAGAAGGGCTGCACCCAGGGATGAAAGTAAAGGTACTTTGTACTAAACCCATGGCCTTGGCAGAATGTGTGGAAATGGCCTCCAAATTTGAAGAGGAGTTCAAGGAAAACCAAATTGAGAAAAGAGGAGAAGTGGGAGACTTCAATCCACAAACTTTTAAGAAAAAAAATGATGCATGAACAATTTAAGGCCATCTATAAATCAAGGAAATCCTGCACTTGGATAGAATCATAAATCATGTTTTAGATGCAAATGATTTCATCCTGGAAGGCCATGTTACAATCAATGGCCACAACAACAAAGACCCCCAGTGAAATGTTATAAGTGTGGAGAGTGGGGGCATATGGCTGATCACTGCAACAGACCTTTGGCACTCAAGGATGACAAAGTAGAAAAAGTCCCTTGACACTAAGGGAAGGTATTTGCTATTATGAAAGGTCAATCGTCCAAAGGAAATATTGAAGGTACTTTGTTTATGCCTAATAGTGATGCAAAAGTATTATTTGATTGAGTATATAGGAACAATAATTTTTCTTTACTATGAATTTGCATATATCTATCATTGGAAGGTTTGAGATTTGAAATAGATGAAATAACTTCAACCTTCATAGGAAAAACAAAACATAAATCTATTAGGAAATAGATATTAGAAATAGAAAATTTTGAGCAAAAGGGATAACTCAATTGAGAGTTATTAATACTTTTAGAAAGTCTATCAAAGAATTAGCTTAAGTGATTAGTGCATTAGCATTATTAGTAAGATGTGTGTTTATGACCAAAAAATGTGATTTTACCTTTAAGGAGAAGGTAACATGAACTATGAATGAAAGGAAATGGAGGCTTCCTTAAGTGGCAAGGCCACATGAGCAAACTTATAAATGAGCTAATGAAAACTCATAAGTAAATTGAAATGGGAATTTCGAGGATGAAATTATTATAAGGGGGGAAGATTGTAATAACCCCAATTTTTGTAAATTGATTGAGAAAATCAATTTAGTTTGAATTTTCAAAAATTTCAGGCTGGAATATTAGGTTAGTGGAAATTTCCTTTTCAAATAGACTAAATATGATTTAAAACTTACAAATTATGAATGTACTCGAAATACGAATCGAAATGACACTAAGTATGTTGAATTCTGAGTTAAAATGAAAAATCCCTAATTTTCTTCGTTTTATGAATAAAAGGGTAAAATGGTAACTTTACACATAACCAAGATTTAAGACTTCAATATTAAGAATTTACTCAAAAATATGATTCCAACACCACTAAGTACACTCAATTCCAAGTTCGGGAGAATAAAATAGATTTTTTTTCATAAAAGGACAAACTGGTCCTTTCACAGCACTATGGGGCCCACAAATGAATCCAACGGCCAGAAAACATGTAATGAGTGGTCAAACCACTACTACTTACAAGTGGAGAAGGATGTAGTTGTGACGACCTGGGTTTTATATAATGCAAATTTCATAAAAAGGCGATATCTCTTGTTTTAGAAATATGAAATGCACGAAAATCTTTTGTTATGAAAACCAATCTTTTGTATAAAACCCCGAGTGTCAAATCATATTTTCAAATCATATAGCCATGGCATAGTTTTAAATCAACTCTATTCCCAAGAAAGTGCTAGTCATAGCCCCAGCTACAGAGAGTAACTACAATCAAGTAACATTCACTGAAAGATAAGGTAGAGGTTTACTTACTTATACTTAATCTAGGTGTCTTCAGTCACGGGCATATCCTGTCCTTAAGTGTTTACTTGTGTCTGAAAAATGCAAAGGATTGGTTGAGTATACACTATACTGAGTAGGAGTTTATTGCTGCTAGTTTTATAATGCATGCTATGTTTTAAAATTATGTGTCCTTTAAAACATGTGCATCCTTTAAAACATGTGCATGTTTGATCACTCATGTTCAATATTGATATTAAAAACCATTGTCGAATTAGAATGCTGACAACCTAAAGAATTGCATAATCCAAGTTGAAAGTAACATAGATATCATAAACATAATGATATGCATAAGATACTCAACTGAATCCAACTCGTGGATATATGGTATGGTATGGTCGACCATCCTCATGTCATTACATATGCAATGCAAGTAAATCCTCAAAAACATAGGGCCCACTATGCCCACAACCTCATCGCTGTGTGGTCCTCGGGTACCTAGGGACACTCGGTCATAGCCTCCATGGGGCATATGACACTTTGACCCAGTGCCATGACACCAATGGTAGTCCTCTGTACCACATGCAATCAAAGTAAGGACATGCCTTTTTGGCGTGGTACCCTTTCCACCTAATAGTGGTAGAGGGTGGAGGCCACCCCGAACCTCTCGGCATAGCGCCCACGAGCTTACTAGCCCAAATTATATACGAGCAAATAGGCAAAAAATGCTATTTCAAAATATGTCCTCTTTGGGTCCCTCACAATTACCTACCCAGCATCTTTTGGTAACCCTCAAGGATATGCAATTTTTCTAAAACTCAATAATCACAAATCATGTAATTTATGTAATTAGTTGCAAAACATGCATGCACTGCATAAAATCTACTCATGCTAGTATTGCATTCAAAGTCATAACCCTGCCTAAAAGCCAGCCAGCCTAGAAGCCTGTCAACTCTCTCTGGCCCACCCTCATCAGCCCGCCCTCATCGACCAAGGCTACACTTATCATGCAAACAAGAATCCTTTTTCAAAACATGTCTATGCATGTAACACACGTCTTGGCAATATGTGCGCAATGTATTTTTCATATGCATGCTAAGTTCATTTATGAAATCAATTCATGCTATACATAAAACATGCAATCTCAAAGCATCATGGGTTCTTTTTAAAAGTCTAGTAGCGATAGAACACCTACATCAAAACACCATGGGTTCTTTTAAAAATCTAGTAGCGATAGAGCACCTACATCAAAACATCATGGGTTCTTTTAAAAGTCTAGTAGCGATAGAGCACCTACCTGGTTTGATCGCGCTAGTCCCCTTATCCTCGTACGTTCCTGGTCATGGTTTAGGGAAAAAGGTTAGCTTGACCTATTTTTGTAGGTTCTAGAACATTTTTCCTCACTACTTAGGCATTAAGGGTTCATGGCCATGCCTAAGGGCCTCCTAAAGTCCCTAACTGGTCCTTAGTATAGTTAGGTTTACAAAGGTTTAGTGGCCCTGTGCCACTACAATAGTTTATTTCAGCCTTAGATAGGGGCTTGATCAGGTATTTTAAAATTTGGGTACATCCGCGCCGTCGATACGAACACAACGCCATTTGCGGTACCTCAATCGGAGTCCTAGAACTCAAGTTATGGGCGTTTTAGTACTCAGAATACATGGAAGGTCCACAGGGCGCGTCGACAGACGCACCGGGCCTTCTGCCTATTTTCTCATTTGCGGGCATGTCCACGGATGCACCTGATTCGACCCTGTCGAACTAGTATAGCCCAGGTACCTTCTCTGGGTCCGTTGTGGCTCCCTAGAGCCCCGTTTTGCATGGTTTCTCATGCAAAAACTTAGGAAAACTCATCCTAAGACTGAAGGGGAGATGGGTTTAGAGTGGTTTAAGACGCACCTGGTTCGTGGTCGGGTATCTTCCATGTTTTCTCCTCTTGCGTGCTTCTCCAAGATGGGTTTTTCCCAGGGTTTTGGGCTGCCATTGGAGGCGGCCAAGAACTATATTTATAGAGCTCACAAAGGGTTCTTGAGGGGGGTTGCTACCGCCATAGAATGGCCGTGGTTTCTCCCCTGCACACCCCCACTCTAGAACCCTCTAGTAGGTTTGGGAAGAAGAGAGGTGCCCGAATCAAAACGGGTCCCTATTATCTCAGGCCAAATTCGTTTTGAAATTAAATTACAATTTTGCCCTTGAACTTCAAAGGGCAATAACTTGCTCATTCTAACTCTGTTTTGGGTGATTCTGGTCTTGTTGGATTCCTTTTTTTGAGCCGCACCTAAGGGTACCATTCTCATGGCCAACTTTATGAGTCTAGTTAGGGTGAACAGTGAAATGACCAAAATACCCTTATCTCAAAAAGTGAACTTTTGATTACCAACTTGGGATTTCAAGGTTACAAAAATGGAGTCATTACATTCTTACCCCCTTAGGGGAATTTTGCCCCCAAAATTCTACAATATATACAGTCAAAAGATCTTGGGTACTTTTCTCGCATTTCTGACTCTGGTTCCCAAGTGTCTTCTAAAGTTCAAGGAAGGTCCTAAGGATTTCTGGACGGACTTCCAGAGTTGTGAAGTGAAGTGGCTATCCCTATCTGAAGTGATACTAAGGGGTATGCCATGTAAACTCACTATCTCTTTGATGTATAGCTGAGTATGTGTTCTCCTACTACCCCTTAATCTTTCATGGATGAAAGTTGAGTATAAGTTATTCTCCTCATAACTGGGCTATGAGTAACGTCAAACCGCGCTCTGATACCAACTGTGACGACCCGGGTTTTATATGATGCAAATTTCATAAAAAGGCGAGATCTCTACTTTTAGAAATATGAAATGCATGAAAATCTTCTACTATGAAAAACAATCTTTTGTAAAAACCCTGAGTGTCAAAACACATTTTGAAATTATATAGCCATGGCATAGTTTTAAATCAACTCTATTCCCAAGAAAGTGTTAGTCACAGCCCCAGCTACAGAGAGTAACTACAATCAAGTAACATTCACTGAAAGATAGGGTAGAGGTTTACTTACTTGTACTTAATCTGGGTGTCTTCTGTCACGGGCGTATCCTGTCCTTAAGTGTTTACTTGTGTCTGAAAAATGTTAAGGATTGGGTGAGTATACACTATACTCAATAGGAGGCTACTGCTACTAGTTTTATAATGCATGCTATGTTTTAAAATCATGTGTCCTTTAAAACATGTGCATGTTTGATCACTCATGTTCAATATTGATATTAAAAACCATTGTCGAATTAGAATACTGATGACTTAAAGAATCGCATAATCAAAGTCGAAAGTAACATAGATATCATAAAGATAATGATATGCATAAGATGCTCACCTGAATCCAACTCGTGGATATATGGTATGGTATGGTTGACCATCCTCATGTCATGCCATATGTAATGCAAGTAAATCCTCAAAAACATAGGGCCCATTATGCCCACAACCTCATCGTCGTGTGGTCCCCGGGTACCTAGGGACACTCGGTCATAGCCTCCACGGGGCATATGACACTTCGACCCAGTGCCGTGACACCAGTGGTAGTCCTCTGTACCACATGCAATCGAAGTAAGGACATGCCTTTTTAGCATGGTACCCTTTCCACTTAATAGTGGTAGAGGGAGGGAGGCCACCCCGAACCACTCGGCATAGCGCCCACGAGCTTACTATCCCAAATCATATACGGGCAAACAAGCAAAAACCTCTTTTTCAAAATATGTCCTCTTTGGGTTCCTCACAACTGCTTACCCAACATCTTTTGGGCACTCCAGCATCTTTTGGTAAACCTCAAGGATATGCAATTTTTCTAGAACTCAATAATCACAAATCATGTAATTTATGCAATTAGTTGCAAAACATGCATGCAATGCATAAAATCTTATGATGCTAGTATTGCATTCAAAGTCATAACCCTGCCTAGAAGCCTGACAGCTTAGAAGCCTACCAGCCTAGAAGCCTGTCAGCTTGCTCTGGCTTGCCCTCATCAGCCCGCCCTCATCAGCCAAGGCTACACTTATCATGCAAACAAGAATCCTTTTTCAAAACATGTCTATGCATGTACACACATCTTGGCAATATATGCGCAATGTATTTTTCATATGCATGCTAAGTTCATTTATGAAATCAATTCATGCTATACATAAAACATGCATTCTCAAGGCATCATGGGTTCTTTTAAAAAGTCTAGTAGAGATAGAACACCTACCTCAAAACATCATGGGTTCTTTTAAAAGTCTAGTAGCTATAGAGCACCTACATCAAAACATCATGGGTTCTTTTAAAAGTCTAGTAGCGATAGAGCACCTACATGGTTTGATCGCACTAGTCCCCCTGTCCTCGTACGTTCCTAGTCATGGTTTAGGAAAAAAGGTTAGCTTGACCTATTTCTATAGGTTCTAGAACAGTTTTCCTCACTACTTAGGCATTAAGGGTTCATGGCCATGCCTAAGGGCCTCTGAAGGTCCCTAACTGGGCCTTGGTATAGTCAGGTTTGCAAAGGTTTAGTGGCCCTGCCCCACTATCATGGTTTAAATGTCATGCCATGCTTAGATAACATCTTGATCAGGTATTTTATAGATTGGGCGTGTCCATGCCATCAATACGGACACAACACCTTTTGCGGCACCTCAATCGGAGTCCTAGAACTCAAGTTATTGGCATTTTAGTTTTCAAAATACATGGAAGGCCCACAGGGCGCGTTGACAGATGCACCGGGCCTTCTGCATGTTTTCTCATTTGCAGGCGCGTCCATTGATGAGCCTTGTTCGACCCTGTCGAACCAGTACACCCCAGGTACCTTCCCTAGGTCCGTTGTGGCTCCCTAGAGCCCCGTTTTGCATGGTTTCTCATGCAAAAACTTAGGGAAACTCATCCTAAGACTGAAGGGGAGATAGGTTTGGAGTGGTTTAAGGTGTACCTGGTTCGTGGTCGGGAATTTTTCACATTTTCTCCTCTTGCCTGCTTCTCCAAGATGGGTTTTTCCCAGGGTTTTGGGCTGCCATTGGAGGCGGCCAAGAGCTCTATTTATAGAGCTCACAAAGGGTTCTGGAGGGGGGTTGCTACTGCCATAGAATGGCCGTGGTTTCTCCCCTGCACACCGCCACTCTAGAACCCTCCAATAGGTTTGGGAAGAAGAGAGGTGCCCGTATCAAAACGGGTTCCTATTATCTCAGGCCAAATTCGTTTTGAAATTAAATTACAATTTTGCCCTTGAACTTCAAAGGACCATAACTTGCTCATTCTAACTCCGTTTTCAGTAATTCTGGTCTTGTTGGATTCTTTTTTCTGAGACGCACCTAAGCATACCATTCTCAGGACCAAATTTCTGGGTCTAGTCAGGGTGAGCAGTCAAATGACCAAAATACCCTTATCTCAAAAAGTGAACTTTTCATTACCAACTTGGGATTTCAAGGTTACAAAAATGGAGTCATTACATTGTTACCCCCTTAGGGGAATTTTCCCCCCAAAATTCTACAATATATACAATCAAAAGATCTCGGGTACTTTTCTTGCATTTCTGACTCCGGTTCCCAAGTCTCTTCTAAAGTTCAAGGAAGGTCCTAAGGATTTTTGGACGGACTTCCAGAGTTGTGAAGTGAAGCACCTATCCCTATCTGAAGTGATACTAAGGGGTATGCCATGTAAACTCACAATCTCTTTGATGTATAGCTGAGTATGTGTTCTCCTATTACCCCTTAATCTTTCATGGATGAAACTTGAGTATAAGTTATTCTCCTCATAACTGGGCTGTGAGTAACGTCAAACCGCGCTCTGATACCAACTGTGATGACCCGGGTTTTATGTGATGCAAATTTCATAAAAAGGCGAGATCTCTTCTTTTAGAAATATGAAATGCATGAAAATCTTTTGTTATGAAAAACAATCTTTTGTATAAAACCCCGAGTGTCAAAACACATTTTCAAATCATATAGCCATGGCATAGTTTTAAATCAACTCTATTCCTTAGAAAGTGTTTGTAATTATCCAATTTTGTAATATTAAAATGCCAAGTTAGCAATAAAAAGTTCAGTTTTTGAAGATAAGTGCATTTTGGTCATTTCACTATTTTCCTTGACTGAACCTAAAAATTGGTCCTAAAAATGATACCATTAGGTGCGTCTCAGAAAAAGGAATCCAACAAGACCAAAATCACCTAAAACAGAGTTAAAATGAGTAAGTTATGGCCCTTTGAAGATCAGGGGCAAAAATGTAATTTTTACAAAAAACGGATTTAGCCTGCAAAACACAGGGCCCGTTTTGATACGGGCACCCTTCATCTTCAACCACCTAGAGGGTTTTAGAACGGCAGTGATTGGAGGAGAAATCACTGCCCTTCTGGAGGTTTGTCCACCGCCATTCAAAGGCGATGAGAGCCCCCTCTAAAACCCTCTCATAGCTCTATAAATAGAGGTCTTGGATGCCTCTAATAGCAGCCCAAAAGGTTGAAGAAAAACTGTTGTGGAGGAGTGACCTAGAGGGGAAACAAGGAGAAAAACCCAACAACGAGCCAGGTATGCCCAAGATCCCTCAAAACCCATCTTCACAGTAGTTCTAAGATTAATTTTCCTAGGTTTTTGCATGAAAAACCATGCAAAATGGAGCCATGGAGAGCCATCAAGGACCTAGGGACGTTCCTTGGGCCGCACTGGTTCGACAGGGTCAAGCCAGGGTGTCCTGAGGATGCCCTGGTCCCCCAGACGATGAAAATGTTCCAGCCGGAATGTGACGCGTCGATCGCGTCTGAGAAAACCAATGGTCTCGTCCGGGGACGCGCCCGCAAAAGGGAAAAATAGGCTGAAAAGTCAGTGCGTCTACAGACATGCTAGCTAAGGTGCATGCTGCAGACATGCAGCGCACTAGCGAATAGAGATTTTTCTGTCGTAAGGAAGCTAGTGCGCATGCTGCTGGCGCGCAGCACACTATTATTCCATATTTTTACCCTTAAAGGCTTAGGTACATGTGACACTAAAACGCTTATAACTGGAGATCTAAAGCTCCGATTGAGGTGCCACAAAAGGCGTTGTGTCCATATCGACGACGCAGACACACGCAAACTATAAAATCCCTGATCAAGGTTCAATCAAAGGTAGGCATGACCCTTAGAATAGGATGGTGGCGCGTGGCCGCTAGACCTTTGAAAAACTGATAATACCAAGGCCCAATTAGGACCTTAGGACAGCCATAGGCATAGGGATGGACCCCTAATGCCTAAGTAATAAGACCAACTACTCTAAACCCCATAAAAGACGGGCCAAACTAACCTTGAGTCCCCAAACCATGTTCAAGAGTGTACGAGGACAAAGGGGTTAGCGCGACCTAGTCAGGTAGGTGTTCTATCGCTACCAGATCCTTTTAAAAGAACTATTTATTGTTTTGAGAACACATTTTTTAAGTATATGACTTGTTTAGCATGACTTAATTCAGCATGCATGTGACAAATGCTTTATGCATAGACATGTTTTGTAAATGATTGCATATACATTATGCATAGATATATTTTGCAAACTATTGCATACATTGCATGATTTATGAGCATTAAGTTCTTGCAAAAGTTGCATGTCCTTGAGGTTTCCCAAAAGACGCTGGAGTGCCGAGGGCCAGGCAGTTGTGAGGGACCCAAAGAGGACAGGTTTTGAAAAGAGATTTTTGGCTTATTTGATTGTACATGATTTGGGCTAGTAAGCTCGTGGGTGCTATGCCGAGGGGTTTGGGTTGGCCACCCAGCCTCTACCACTACTAGGTGGAATGGGTACCACTCCCAAAAAGGACATGTCCTTATGTCGACTGCATGTGGTACACGGGGCTACCACTAGTGTCATAGCACTGGGTCGATGTGTCATATGCCCCGTGGAGGCTATGACGCTGTGTCCTGAGGTACCCGGGGACCACACGGCGGCGAGGTCGTGGGCATAGTTTGGACCCTATGGTTTGATGATTTATGTGCATTTCATATGACATGATATGAGGTTGGTCGACCATACCATACTAGATATCCATGAGTTGGATTCAATGAAGCATCTTATGCATATCATAATGTTATGATGTATATATATATGTATATATGATACTTTCGATTTGGATTATATGATCCTTTAAGTCGTTAGTATTTCAGTTTGACAATGGATTTTAATATCGATATTGAACTTGAGTATTCAGACTTGCACATGTTTTGAAAGAGCATATGATTTTAAAACATCTCATGCATTATAAAACTAGTACTGATAGACTCCTACTGAGTATAGTATATACTCACCCTATCCTTAACATTTTTTAGGATAATTCCATCCACGAGTAGAGGACATCTATGTTAGTGCTACGAGCAAGTGAATCAAAAAAGGAAACAATTATACATGTAAGTAAACTCTCTACCCTTTGGACATGTATTTGTATTTAATTACAGTTGGGCTGTGTGCTGTGACTGGATAGATCTGGGGAAAAACACTTATGATTTCTAAAGCTTTTCAAAAACTACCTTGGTTGTTGTGAAAGCAAATGACACTCGGGGTTTTCAAAATGAGTTTAAAACTAAAAGGTTTTTCGCTGCATTGCATGGTTTTTATAAAATGGTTTTCAAATAGGGATGCATCCCGCCTTAGGAAATTAGATATTACATTTAAAAATGCATGAGAAAACCTAGGTCATCACTGTTGGTATCATAGCCCAGGTTTTATCCTTTCATAGCCAGTCCAGCATGTCCAAGGGTCATGGACAATAGAGAAAATCAAGAAGAAGTAGTATAAAAAGGAGTAGTAGAGATGACTACTTCTATTTGAGGATTACAATATTAATGACTCAAGGCATTTCACCATAAACACATAGGTGAAAAAGGAGATAGTCCTAGCAAATACTTTGATATTGGATTGCTTGAATCTTATCAAAATCATAGGAAATAAGGATTGTTGTGCAGTAGTGCAAAGATGAAATCTCATATAAGGATAAGATTATGATGAAAATGAATGAATGAAGATGATTATTGGACTTGTTAGTAGATGGTGTTGACCTGCATTAAAGTAATAAAATCAAAGAACCTAGATGGCTATCTTACCATCATAAAAAATACCAGAATATGAGTACACTATCACAAGGGATATGATATGAGTATGATAAGAGATGTAAAAGAAAGACTTTGAGAAGAATTTTGATGATAATCTAAGAAGGATAAGGATGCAAGATAATATTAGGAGATGACTACGACTCGTACTAGATTACAAAGGAATAGATCCTAAAAGACATAGCTCAATTTTGGATACCTTAATTGAAGTCCCATGAAAAGTGAAGTGATATCAAATAGTAACTACTTGAGTATTATGGAGCAAATCAGAAGATATATACAAGTGACATATTATGAGGAATATAACACGAATAAGATAAGGAACTATATTCAGTGTTACCAAAAGATTTTGACAATAACATCGGAGATGATAGATCTGTGAATAATAGATCAATCCTAACATGAAAAGTATAGCATGACCAAAACATCAATGCCATTATTAAGACATTGTATGAATTTTATTGAGGCAATAGGCAATTGAGGATTTCAATGATCTTAAGACAGTTTAGGATTTCTGAGAAGCATTCAATTTATGATGAAGTATCAATTATATGCAACAAAACATATAGAGACATTGATCCAGGTAGACCAAATGAGGATTTTGAAGAAAAGAGAGAAAGAGATAGAGATGCAACTATAAGTATTCGATGAATATTGAATATTCAAAAGAAGGAAATCATGACTTTATGAAGATACATACAAATCTTTCATCTTGAATCAAGTGAGAAGATAATCAATCTACCTCAAAGGAATAATAATAGTTGAGTTGGCAATGATGTTATTGTAAATACGTATAATAGAGAGAAAGCATATGGGGTTTAAGACTTTGAGTAGAGTATCAAATTTCAAGAGATTATGTGACAAGAAATTTTCAAAGAAGAATGGCGACCAACTAGAAATTAAATTCTACAAATGGTTTGATATCAATGAGATTCTTATCAGATCCATTAGCTTATGGGGAATACCAATGGATATAATCCATAAGAAGGAAAATTTGGTGATATCTCACCTTGCCACTACATGAGTAAATAAAGTTATATTGAAAAAGGAATTAGGCCAGAACAATGACTTGTCCATCTATCTATCTTCAGCAAGAAGGGTACCATCAAGGATCAAATGAAGGTCTTGCTATCATAAATTGGAAGACCAAATATCTTAAGACCATTATTGAGTGCTGTTGACTAAATAAAGGTATCCCACCCTAATTAATCAGGTATGTTAGTATCTATGAGTTAGTAGTCGAAGTTATATGCTCAGAAGGATGTTATAAGTCTTTAAACTTGAGTACTTGTTAGGCTAAGTCATTTGAGGGTATAAGGCCAGTCGATTAGGCCACATTATGAAGTTGATTAGGCCACATCATGAAGAGCTACAAGTACAATAAATATAGTAACAACTGAGATAGGAGCAAAAATAAGAAGTGATTTAAACCAATGTGAAAGGTTTTTCAAACCTTAGTGGCTACCATGACAAGGTGAAGAAATTACTTTGGGTCTAAAAAATACTACTGACTTGGATTGAAAGAAAGGTAGATAAGTACCGATCACTCTAGAGGCCCTTGAGCTTATAATGTATCTGGGAAGAGATCAATAAGTAATCAAATAAAGTCTTTCTATGTCTAAGAAAATGTTTATGCTTATCTAAGTATTGTAAAACTTGTTGAGTTAACAACTTTAGTACAATTTGATATAATTGCTATTGAAGGAGAATTATTACTATTATAAGCTAGGTATGAGAAGGCACTTGAAAGATAAAATAAGGAGGAACTTGAAAAATAAAAATTGAGAAAAATCACTACTTACACTTCCTGACAATACAGACTGGATGATTGACGATAAAGCCTTGATAAAAAGATTAAGCAATATATTGACATAGGGGATGGAAGGAGAAAGTTAAGGTGGCCAGCACATTATAATGTAAGATTCAATGTTACATGGCCTTTAGATAAATATTTAGTTGTTGTGAGCATATACCAAGTACGAAAAATCAATTTTAAGGAATTTCCTAAGGACTAACCCTACTAGATTGAGCATAGAATGGTTGGACTGAAAGGTTACAAAGAAAACCATCAAGCAAAGAAAGAACAAAGAGGATGATGACAAAGGATTCAACCATGACCTAGCAAGGGTACTCGGATATGAATAAGAGGCTTTTTGCTTTGCATAAATGGGAACATTATTGAAAATCCTAATGAGAAATTGATGTGAATAGTGAGATAGGCCTCTGGACAAGAACATTTGACCCATGATGATGAATCGACTTGAGTTTGGATAAAATCTTCAACAGAGGAAAGTGTTTAATGAATTCAATAATTATGAAACGGGATATGGATTTAGGACATTTTACTTTCAGTATATGATAAGGTCCTCGATGGAAGATGCTACTAATTGGCTTTCATTTCCGAATGTAACCTTGGTCAAGGAAATCAAGTCACATATGGAAAATGACAGACAGTTGAAATTCAAAGTTAAGTAAGAGTTTGGCTATAGAGTACATGATACCATATCAGTTATTGAAGTATCTTGGAGACAAATATAAGAAGCAAAGTTAGACACAATAGAAAGAAGGTAATTTTTTGGGCTTGTGGATGATGAAAGAGATCACTAGATAAAAGGGATTATCCTATGATATTCAAAATAAAATAGGAGAAATAAGATAATATGATCTTGAAAGAAGTATATACATGAACAAAGAAGCATGATCTTACGAGGAGACTATCTTATACATGGTGAGATAAGTATAGGAAGCTAAGGAATTCAAGATAGATGAAGTACTGCTAGAAATCGGTATTGTTAAAATTGGCACATACGAGAGTATGGCGCTACATCAGAGTATGCAGCGAAAATGGCCCTTATAGGAGAGACCTTATAGGAGGAACAATAGAAATGATAAATTAAGGATGAACCTACATTTGATTCCAAAGGGGGAGAATGCATTCACCAAGAAGTTATCTAAGAGCCAAATACCAGGAAGATGATAATTTATGGAATTTCGAGGACGAAATTCTTTTCAGGGGTTAATAATGTAATGACTCCAATTTTGTAATATTAAAATCCCAAGTTAGCAATAAAAGTTTAGTTTTTGAAGATAAGGGCATTTTGGTCATTTCACTATTCGCCTTGACTGACCCAGAAAATTGGTCCTAAAAGTGATACCATTAGGTGCGTCTCATAAAAAGGAATCCAACAAGACCAGAATCACCTAAAATGGAGTTAAAATGAGTAAGTTATGGCCCTTTGAAGATCAGGGGCAAAAATGTAATTTTTACAAAAAATGGATTTAGGCTGCAAAACACAAGGGGCCGTTTTGATACGGGAACCCTTCATCTTCAACCTCCTAGAGGGTTCTAGAACGGCGGTGATTGGAGGAGAAATCACTGCCATTCTGGAGGTTTCTCCATCGCCATTCAAAGGCAGTGAGAGCCCCCTCCAGAACCCTCTCATAGCTCTATAAATAGAGCTCTTGGGCGCCTCTAATGGCAGCCCAAAAGGTTGAAGAAAAACTATTGTGGAGGAGTGACCTAGATGGAAAACAAGGAGAAAAACCTAGCAACGAGCCAGGTATGCCCAAGATCCCTCAAAACCCATCTTCACAGTAGTTCTAAGATCAATTTCCCTAGGTTTTTGCATGAAAAACCATGCAAAATGGAGCCATGGAGAGCCATCAAGGACCCAGGGACGTTCCCTGGGCCGCACTGTTCGACAAGGTTGAACCAGGGTGTCCTGAGGATGCCCCGGTCCCCCAGATGACGAAAACGTTCCAGTCGGAACGTGACGCGTCGATCACGTCTGAGAAAACCAATGGGAGCGTCCGAGGACGCACCCGCAAAAGGGAAAAATAGGCAGAAAAGTTAGCGCGTATGTAGAAGCGCTAGCTGTAGGCGCACAGCATGCTAGCGAACCGAGATTTTTCCGTCTTAAGGAAGCCGGTGCGCATGCCGCTGGCCTGCAGCACACTAGCATTCCGTATTTTTACCCTTAAAGGCTTATGTACGTGTGACACTAAAATATCTTATAACTTGAGATCTAGAGCTCCGATTGAGGCACCACAAAAGGTGTTGTGTCCGTATCGACGACGTAGACACACCCAAACTATAAAATCCATGATCAAGGCCCAATCAAAGGTGGGCATGACCCTTAGAATAGGATGGTGGCGCGTGGCCGCTAGACCTTTGAGAAACTGGTAATACTAAGGCCCAATTAGGACCTTAGGACACCCATAGGCTTAGGGATGGACCCCTAATGCCTA
This sequence comes from Warburgia ugandensis, assembly GCA_035236585.1. Taxonomy (NCBI): domain Eukaryota; kingdom Viridiplantae; phylum Streptophyta; class Magnoliopsida; order Canellales; family Canellaceae; genus Warburgia; species Warburgia ugandensis. The sequence continues at coordinate 52,580,402 of CP141133.1, read as the reverse complement.
AGTAATAAGACCAACTACTCTAAAACCCATAAAAGATGGGTCAAACTAACCTTGAGTCCCCAAACCATGTTCAGGAGCGTACGAGGACGAAGGGGTTAGCGCGACCTAGTTAGGTAGGTGTTCTATTGCTACTAGATCCTTTTAAAAGAACTATTTATTATTTTGAGAACACATGTTTTAAGTATATGACTTGTTTAGCATGACTTAATTCAGCATGCATGTGAGAAATGCTTTATGCATAGACATGTTTTGTAAATGATTGCATATACATTATGCATAGATATGTTTTGCAAACTATTGCATACATTGCATGATTTATGAGCATTAAGTTCTTGCAAAAGTTGCATGTTCTTGAGGGTTGCCAAAAGACGCTGGAGTGCTGAGGGCCAGGCAGTTGTGAGAGACCCAAAGAGGACAGGTTTTGAAAAGAGGTTTTTAGCTTATTTGATTGTACATGATTTGGGCTAGTAAGCTCGTGGGTGCTATACTGAGGGGTATGGGTCGGCCACCCAGCCTCTACCACTACTAGGTTGAATGGGTACCATGCCCAAAAAGGGCATGTCCCTACGTCGACTGTATGTGGTACAGGGGGCTACCACTGGTGTCACGGCATTGGGTCGATGTGTCATATGCCCCGTGGAGGCTATGACGCTGTGTCCTAAGGTACTGAGGGACCACACGGCGGTGACGTCGTGGGCATAGTTTGGACCCTATGGCTTGATGATTTATGTGCATTTCATATGGCATGATATGAGGTTGGTCGACCATACCATATTGGATATCCATGAGTTGGATTCAATGAAGCATCTTATGCATATCATAATGTTATGATATATATGTATATATGATACTTTCCATTTGGATTATATGATCCTTTAAGTCGTTAGTATTTCAGTTTGACAATGTATTTTAATATCGATATTGAACTTGAGTATTCAGACTTGCACATGTTTTGAAAGAGCATATGATTTTAAAACATCTCATGCATGATAAAACTAGTACTGATAGACTCCTACTGAGTATAGTATATACTCACCCTATCCTTAACATTTTTCAGGATAATTCCATCCATGAGTAGAGGACATCTATGTTAGTGCTACGAGCAAGTGACTGGATAGATCTGGGGAAAGACACTTATGATTTCTAAAGCTTTTCAAAAACTACCTTGGTTGTTGTGAAAGCAAATGATACTCGGAGTTTTCAAATGAGTTTAAAACTAAAAGGTTTTTTGCTGCATTGCATGGTTTTTATAAAATGGTTTTCAAATAAGGATGCATCCCGCCTTAGGAAATTAGATATTGCATTTAAAAATGCATGAGAAAACTTGGGTTCTCACAGTGTTAGTCACAGCCCCAGCTACAGAGAGTAACTACAATCAAGTAACATTCACCGAAAGATAAGGTAGAGGTTTACTTACTTGTACTTAATCTGGGTGTCTTCTGTCACGGGCGTATCCTATCCTTAAGTGTTTACTTGTGTCTGAAAAACGTTAAGGATTGGGTGAGTATACACTATACTCAGCAGGAGTCTATTGCTAGTAGTTTTATAATGCATGCTATGTTTTAAAATCCTGTGTCCTTTAAAACAAGTGCATGTTTGATCACTCATGTTTAATATTGATATTAAAACCCATTGTCAAATTAGAATACTGACGACTTGAAGAATCGCATAATCCAAGTTGAAAGTAACATAGATATCATAAACATAATGATATGCATAAGATGCTCAACTGAATCTAACTCATGGATATATGGTATGGTATGGTCGACCATCCTCGGTCATAGCCTCCACGGGGCATATGACACTTCAACCTAGTGTCGTGACACTAGTGGTAGTCCTCTGTACCACATGCAATCGAAGTAAGGACATGCCCTTTTGGCATGGTACCCTTTCCACCTAATAGTGGTAGAGGGTGCGAGGCCACCCCAAACCTCTCAACATAGCACCCACGAGCTTACTAGCCCAAATCATATACGAGCAAACAAGCAAAAACCTCTTTTTCAAAATATGTCTTCTTTGGGTCCCTCACAACTGCCTGGCCCTCACAACTACCTACCCAGCATCTTTTGGGCACTCCAGCGTCTTTTGGTAACCCTCAAGGATATGCAAATTTTCTAGAACTCAATAATCACAAATCATGTAATTTATGCAATTAGTTGCAAAACATGCATGCAATGCATAAAATCTACTCATGCTAGTATCGCCTTCAAAGTCATAACCCTGCCTAGAAGCCTGCCAGCCTATAAGCCTATCAGCTCACTTTGGCCCGCCCTCATCAGCCCACCCTCATCGGCCAAGGCTACACTTATCATGCAAACAAGAATCCTTTTTCAAAACATGTCTATGCATGTAACACACATCTTGGGAATATATGCGCAATGTATTTTTCATATGCATGTTAAGTTCATTTATGAAATCAATTCATGCTATACATAAAACATGCATTCTCAAAGCATCAGGGGTTCTTTTTAAAGGTCTAGTAGCAATAGAGCACCTACCTAGTTTGATCGCGCTAGTCCCCTTGTCCTCGTACGTTCTTGGTCATGCTTTAGGGAAAAAGGGTAGCTTGACCTATTTCTATAGGTTCTAGAATAGTTTTCCTCACTACTTAGGCATTAAGGGATCATGCCCATGCCTAAGGGCCTCCTAAGGTCCCTAACTGGCACTTGGTATAGTCAGGTTTGCAAAGGTTTAGTGGCCCTGCGCCACTATCGTGGTTTAAATGTCATGCCAGTCTTAAATAGCTGCTTGATCAGGTATTTTATAGTTTGGGTGTGTCCACGCTGTCTATACGGACACAACGCCTTTTGCGGCACCTCAAGTCCTAGAACTCAAGTTATGGGCGTCTTTGTATTCAGAATACATGGAAGGCCCATAGGGCGAGTCGACAGACGCACCGGGCCTTCTGCCTGTTTTCTCATTTGCGAGCGCGTCCACGGATGCACCTGGTTCAACCCTGTCGAACTAGTACACCCCAGGTACCTTCCCTAGGTCCGTTGTGGCTCCCTAGAGCCCCGTTTTGCATGGTTTCTCATGCAAAAACTTAGGGAAACTCATCCTAAGACTGAAGGGGAGATGGGTTTGGAGTGGTTTAAGGCGTACCTGGTTCGTGGTCGGGTATTTTCCACATTTTCAACTCTTGCTTGCTTCTCCAAGATGGGTTTTTGCTGGGGTTTTGGGCTGCCATTGGAGGCGCCCATGAGCTCTATTTATAGAGCTCATAAAGGGTTCTGGAGGAGGGTTTCTACCGCTATAGAATGGCCGTAGTTTCTCGCCTGCACATAGCCATTCTAGAACCCTCCAGTAGGTTTGGGAAGAAGAGAGGTGCCCGTATCAAAATGGGTCCCTATTATCTCAGGCCAAATTCGTTTTGAAATTAAATTACAATTTTGCCCTTGAACTTCAAAGGGCCATAACTTGCTCATTCTAACTCCTTTTGGGTGATTCTAGTCTTGTTGGATTCCTTTTTCTAAGAACCAGCTATGGGTACCATTCTCAAGACCAAATTTCTTGTTCTAGTTAGGGTGAATAGTGAAATGACCAAAATACCCTTATTTAAAAAAGTGAACTTTTCATTACCAACTTGGGATTTCAAGGTTACAAAAATGGAGTCATTACATTCTTACCCCCTTAGGGGAATTTTGCCCCCAAAATTCTACAATATATACAGTCAAAAGATCTCAGGTACTTTTCGCGCATTTCTAACTCCGGTTCCCAAGTGTCTTCTAAAGTTCAAGGAAGGTCCTAAGGATTTTTGGACGGACTTCCAGAGTTGTGAAGTGAAGCGGCTATCCCTATCTGAAGTGATAGTAAGGGGTATGCCATGTAAAATTACTATCTCTTTGATGTATAGCTGAGTATGTGTTATCCTATTACCCCTTAATCTTTCATGGATGAAACTTGAGTATAAGTTATTCTCCTCATAACTGGGCTGTGAGTAACGTCAAACCATACTTTGATACCAACTGTGATGACTCGGGTTTTATATGATGCAAATTTCATAAAAAGGCGAGATCACTTCTTTTAGAAATATGAAATGCATGAAAATCTTCTGCTATGAAAAACAATCTTTTGTATAAAACCCCGAGTCTCAAAACACATTTTCAAATCATATAGCCATGGCATAGTTTTAAATCAACTCTATTCCCAAGAAAGTGTTAGTCACAGCCCCAACTACAGAGAGTAACTACAATCAAGTAACATTCACTAAAAGATAAGGTAGAGGTTTACTTACTTATACTTAATCTGGGTGTCTTCTGTCACGGGCGTATTCTGTCCTTAAGTGTTTACTTGTGTCTGAAAAATGTTAAGGATTGGGTGAGTATACACTGTACTTAGTAGGAGTCTATTGCTGTTAGTTTTATAATGCATGCTATGTTTAAAAATCATGTGTCCTTTAAAACAGGTGCATGTTTGATCACTGATGTTTAATATTGATATTAAAAACCATTGTCGAATTAGAATACTGACGACTTAAAGAATCGCATAATCTAAGTCGAAAGTAACATAGATATCATAAACATAATGATATGCATAAGATGCTCAACTGAATCCAACTCGTGGATATATGGTATGGTATGGTCGACCATCCTCATGTCATGTAATATGCAATGCAAGTAAATCATCAAAAACATAGGGCCCACTATGCCCACAACCGCATCGCCGTGTGGTCCCCGGGTACCGAAGGACACTCGGTCATAGCCTCCATGGGGCATATGACACTTCGACTCAGTGCAGTGACACCAGTGGTAGTCCTCTGTACCACATGCAATCGAAGTAAGGACATGCCTTTTTGGCGTGGTACCCTTTCCACCTAATAGTGGTAGAGGGTGGGAGGCCACCCCGAACCTCTCGGCATAGCGCCCACGAGATTACTAGCCGAAATCATATACGAGCAAACAGGCAAAAACCTCTTTTTCAAAATATGTCCTCTTTGGGTTCCTCACAACTGCCTACTTAGCATCTTTTGGGCAGTCCAGCGTCTTTTGGTAACCCTCAAGGATATGGAATTTTTCTAAAACTCAATAATCACAAATCATGTAATTTATGCAATTAGTTGCCAAACACGCATGCAATGCATAAAATCTACTCATGCTAGTATCGCATTCAAAGTCATAACCCTACTTAGAAGCCTGACAGTATAGAAGCCTGCCAGCTTAGAAGCCTATCAGCTCTCTCTGGCCTGCCCTCATCAGCCCGCTCTCATTGGCCAAGGCTACACTTATCATGCAAACAAGAATCCTTTTTCAAAACATGTCTATGCATGTAACACACGTCTTGGCAATATATGCACAATGTATTTTTCATATGCTTGCTAAGTTCATTTATGAAATCAATTCATGCTATACATAAAACATGCATTCTCAAAGCATCATGGGTTCTTTTTAAAAGTCTAGTAGCGATAGAACACCTACATCAAAACATCATGGGTTCTTTTAAAAGTCTAGTAGCGATAGAGCACCTACCTGGTTTGATCGCGCTAGTCCCCTTGTCCTCGTATGTTCCTGGTCATGCTTTAGGGAAAAAGGTTAGCTTGACCTATTTCTATAGGTTCTATAACAGTTTTCCTCACTACTTAGGCATTATGGGTTCATGCCCATGCCTAAGGGCCTCCTAAGGTCTCTAACTGGGCCTTGGTATAGTCAGGTTTGCAAAGGTTTAGTAGCCCTACGCCACTATCATGGTTTAAGGATCATTACAGCCTTATATAGGGGCTTAATTAGTTATTTTATAGTTTGGGTGTGTCCGTGCTGTCGATACGGACACAACGCCTTTTGATGCACCTCAATCGAAGTCCTAGAACTCAAGTTATGGGTGTTTTAGTATTCAGAATACGTGGAAGGCCCACAGGGCGCGTCGACAGACACACCGGGCCTTCTGCTTGTTTTCTCATTTACGGGCGCTTCCACGGATGCGCCTGGTTCGACCCTGTGTAACCAGTATGCCACAGGTACCTTCCCTGGGTCTGTTGTGGCTCCCTAGAGCCCCGTTTTGCATGGTTTCTCATGCAAAAAACTTAGGGAAATGCATCCTAAGACTGAAGGGGAGATGGGTTTGGAGTGGTTTAAGGCGTACCTGGTTCATGTTCGGGTATTTTTCATGTGTTTCTCCTCTTGCCTGCTTCTCCAAGATGGGTTTTTCCCAAGGTTTTGGGCTGCCATTGGAGGCGCCCAAGAGCTCTATTTATAGAGCTCACAAAGGGTTTTGGAGGGGGGTTTCTACCGCCATAGAATGGGCGTGGTTTCTCCCCTGCACACAGCCATTCTAGAACCCTCCAGTAGGTTTGGGAAAAAGAGAGGTGCTCGTATCAAAACGGGTCCCTATTATCTCAGGCCAAATCTGTTTTGAAATTAAATTACAATTTTGCCCTTGAACTTCAAAGGGCCATAACTTGCTCATTCTAACTCAGTTTAGGGTGATTCTGGTCTTGTTGGATTCCTTTTTCTAAGATGCACCTAAGCGTACTATTCTCAGGACCAAATTTTTGGGTCTAGTCAGGGTGAATAGTGAAATGACCAAAATACCCTTATCTCAAAAAGTGAACTTTTCATTACCAACTTGGTATTTCAAGGTAACAAAAATGGAGTCATTACAATAGTAGTGGAAGATCCAATGTTAATTTATTATTCAAAAGAATTGAAACATAATTATTACAAGTAATTATGAAATATTCAAAAATATCATAAATACACCGCCAAAAATCCTCTAAAAATTTTCATTAAATATCTCATGAAATTATCTTGTTTCTCCTAAAAAAGTAGATCTAGATTCATTCCAAATTCCAAAACTCCCGAAAATCTCTATTCTTTCACTTTCTCTCTCCTCTCTCTAGATTGGAACAAGAGATCTAAATTTAATTAGGCACTGTGCTCCAAATCAAATCTCTCTCAAATCATACTATTCATATTATCCTATACTACCTTATCTACAAAACACCCAAACCAATTTCATGATCCAATAGTGCAATCAATGGGAAATCACAAAACAAGCATTTATCGGGCTATCTTATCATCAAGGGGATAATTCTTTAAATTGGGATGCAAAACCTACAATTTTCTCCAATTAGGTAGGTGGAAACTCTTTCCACACATATTTCATGTAATTTTATGTAATTTATATTTTTTTGAAATTAGTTTTAGGTTAAAAATTATAAAAATCAAGTAAGGATAAGAACCCTTCATTTTTGGATGATGGCGGGCTCAGATGGAAAATCTGAGCCAAACCCCACTCAGATTATTTAGCCATGTTCTGTGATTGTCTAGTTACATTTTAGATCATCTTGCCATGTTCCAGATTGTCTAAATCACATTTTAATGGCCAGATCAAATCTGGGTCGTTGATTTTTTTAACTGAAATCTTGTTTCTTCAATTAAGAGCTCATTTTAGCTCCGATTTTAAATTGGAAAGTTGATATAAATTTATGATGGTGTGTATAATCTAATGATATGAATTTACGTATGATAATCACTAAAATCCATTCCAACAATAATGGATCATGATCAAAATGATGTCAAATTAAAAATATAATCAGATGGATGGATCCAAAAGGTGTCAAAACCCTAAGATTGACGATCATAGTAGGATTTCTAATCCTCTATATAGGTTTATATGATAAAAAATAGTACAGACTATAATCAGCCATTGAAAATGGCTTAAATTTTAAAAATGTAATTACTCACTCAATTTAAGTCCAATTTTCATTTTGTAAGATGATATGAATAGATCTCAATGAGGGGAACATACTAAACTCATAAAAACAAGATTTTAAGCATAAAAAATTTATGTTAATTAAAAATTCTCTTACTTACACCCTCGATCAAGTTGATCTAGGGATCATAATATAAAATCTAGATCCACTAAGGATCTAATGATGATAAAACAACATGGGGATGGTTGGATTGGATTGATATGAAATAAATCAAGGTGTAGGCCCTCAAATGAGAAAATGATGGTGGAAAATCTCAATGGATCTCCTTGATCGGATGGAGCAAAATGATTAGGACAATTGGACCTATAAATTGAATGATCTAAAGTTAGGATCATGTTATTATGATGTTGGATGAAACAAAAATATAAAGGATCAAGGGTTGCATTCTTAATGGAATATCAACCATGGATCTAAAAGATGGACAAATTGGATGGTTAGATCATAAGGACAACTTGATCACATGCATGATTAATTGTATTTTACAGTAAATTTGATTTAATTATGATCCATGTCTATTTTCCAATTTTAGTGTGACTATCTTAAATTTCCTAGAATAAGATGTTGTAATATTATTAGTTAATTTCTTTTAAATAGCGAATTTAAATTCAGGTCAATACTTTCAATTTTAGCATGATTGTCTTTAAATTCCTTAGAATTATTGGTGTAATTTCTTTTAATTGTAGAATTATGGAAAATACATTAGAAAAGGTAATTGATGACATATAGATGGACTTCACTAAATACATATGCATCATGAACTATAATCATAGTAAGGGCTATAGTTAGTAGGACAATATAAGGATTATCAAATCCTTGGCCCAAACTAGGATAATAATAAATTACATGAACGACATTTTAAATGGTCATGGATTTAATTAAAATAATTAGAAAGAGTACTTCGGGTTAAAATGCTCATAGGAACTTTGTGAAAGGTTGAGCTAAGGTCACTCTAGTGAATGCAAAACATGGTGGTTAAGGGGGTTCTCTAATAGATCCTCGCTCTTACCCTACCTTTCGTTGACGTTTGTGAGGTCTAAATGCCTCCTTACATGGCGATTGAAGTAGCCACTTTATGTTCAACCATTAAGCTAGTAAGCCTTAGCCAATTGGAAATAAGAGGAGCTGTCTAGACTTGGGATGCAATAAGCTATCTTCAACCAATAAAACATTAACTAGTTGAATAATAATAATAAGAGCATAAAAGGTTGGTAAATTATCTAATCCTAATAAAAATTGTAAGTAAGATAAGGATGATCAAACAAGATTTACAGGATCTTGAATGATCAAGAACAATAAAAATTCTAATGTTGTATTTTATTATGTATCTATGTTTGTATGTTGTAGAAAAATCTAGATAGAGAATCCAAACCCTTGATCAAATGTGATTCAAGGAAGAGAACCAAGATCATCCTCCTTAGGGATGATCAAACAATTGAACTTAGATCAAAGAAAAACTAGATGATAGAAGATCTAAGCTCTTAATCTTTATCAACAAGTATAAATTGTTGATCAAAAGATCTATGAAAAATCAAGATCAAAGAAAGGAATACATAAATACTTAGAATAGAAAATACTTAGATCTGAAAGATTACAAGATCATTCCAACTGTTAGATCTATTGATCAATAGGGTAAACACTATCTGTGGAAGATAGATCATGATATGACAAAAGATCTAGATCCTTTATATCAAAGGACAAGATTAGACAAAGAATATGGATAGGATAAAATATATAGGATTATTCAGATTGTATAAATATTGACAGTATGTATGGATTTACCGATTTCATATGTCAATCAGGATCATGGAAGATTTGAAGAGATGAATCACTACTTGAAGGTAGGAGGATTTTATGAATGCATTTACATGATAAATACATTTTGAATACATGATCTTATGTCTGGAAATATTGACAAGAATAATGTAAAAAGTTATATTAAATCCATTGAGAACCCTTATGTTCCAACCAAAACACATATAAAATGGCTAAGTTAGAATTGAGGAAAACCCAAAGTAAATAGGGAATTAGAAGGTATTCCAGCCCTAAATAAACAGACAAATTGTCTGATAAGTATAAAATCAATGCACAGGAATCATTCATATAGAATGGTGATCCCTTAACTTATATGAACATGGGTATCATTCAATGTAAATGATGATCCCTAAGTTTGAAGTGAAATCCTATCCTCGGTATAAGAATACCAAATTACTAGGATGATGACATAAATAGACAAGATGTCTGATAAGTAAAAGAATACTTTATATACAAGCAAGGAGGCTTGTGGTTTTTATTCTAAATAGGCATAGGCCTGGGGATGTTATGCTACAAGGGTTACGAGGGTTTGGCCACTTGCTTTGTGAAATGTGATACATATGTTGATACCATGCCCAAAGAGAGGCAAAATGTCGAGTGGGGCAATTATGGGAAGGCTACCATTGTGAAGGTTTGTCTCCCCATATAGACATGATATAGATGATTTTCCATACTTGGTATCTATGGAGCATGTAAGTAGTAATCCGAGCACACTGGTACGGATTAGACTACAACATAGTAGTCCTTTGAGTATTTTGCATTATGATGCATGGCATAATGAGATGCCAATACTACCCAAATAAGGGAGTATTTTTCCAACAGAGTCTGGATGATTGATTAGCTTAGTGTCTCAGAGTGTGATTATTGATGTTTGAGATATTAACTATTTTTCACAATTTTGGCCGTATATATATCTACACAACATATATAGTATGTATGTGTAAGGATGTGCATATATGACAAAGTAAAGAGAGTGATCCATGAGTATGAATAATAGGATTATGAAGTATTAGGATTTTACTATCAAATTATCATGCTTCTTGAATCCCCTACCAAGCATAGCTAGCTGAGATATTATAAATGTTTGAATGTTTACAATATCTCAAATACAGAGAATGACAATTAGGAGCTCAAGACTTAAGAAGACTTGAAAAAATAATCAATCAAGGTATATCCCTTGAAGCCATGTATTTTTATTTGAGAGCGTTGTATTGTATTAAGATTTTTTAATATATGATGCAGTTTGAAATTTGGATTATGTAATTTTGACAAGTATTGTACTAATACTTGGGCTGTACTGTGAACCATTAGATGGATTTTGGAATTTAATAAAAGTATACTCCTTCAATGGAATTTTATCTTGTACAAAAATCTACTTATGTTATGTATGAAGCGATGACTTGGGTTTTACAAAACATGTTGTAAAGAAAAGAATTTTCATTGCTTTGTTTTGCAAATTTTTTTTAGTACTAAGGGTGCCCTGCCTTTGAAAAATGTAGTACAAAATGTGTTACAAAAACTCAAGTCGTCCTAGTTAGTATCAGAGCCATTCATCCAGGCATAGTAGAGTACCCTTATGTCCAATATGAAGATGACAATCCAATTAGAGGATGAGAAATAGTGAGTGAATAAGAAATAAGATAGTATTTAATGAGAATGAGTTATGTGATTAACTCATTAGTTAAAGAATGATTATAGGAAGAGTTATGTGATTGACTCATTAGGTGAGGAGTTAATGTAATTAACTCAAGAAGTCCTAGTGAAGTATAAGTAGATATTACTTTGTGAAATAACTAGGAGTACTACTTAGTAAGTCAATATAGGGAATAGTAGTTATATAAATAAGTAAGGAAGACATTACAATAGAGGAAGATGTACTGTATGATATTTAGGTATAACCTGAAATCTTAAGTAAAGATACTTGTAGAAATAAAATACATTAATATTACTATTATTAGGTGAAGTAATGGAGATTAAGAGAAAGAGATGATAAATTGAAAAAATATGATGGAAAGGATGAAGAAGGATAAAATCCAACCCTTATAGGAAAAGTGAAATAGATACTAAAGATAAAACCTTAGAATTATTACAAAATTTGAAATTAATAATAATAAATAATAAATATAAATGTAAGAGTTACAATTACTACATAGATGTAGTATTATGACAATTAGTTAAAGGATTTAATGTGATGACCTGGGTTTTCATAACACTTTTTAAATACAAAAGACATTGACTTAGCGAGTTTGATTTCTTTTAAAATCATCTTTTAAAGTGTAAACAAATGTGGAAGAATCTTTTCTTTTAAATTCACTTTGAAAACCCCAAGTGTCATTTTCCTTTTCTCAAAAGTAAGGATTCTCAGTAAATGAGCGCTCATTTCTACCGAAAATGCAGCAGAGTTTCCTCTATTTTTCAAACATATGACATTTAACGCATGTCATTGCGAAGTACTTGATAAAAATTCATTGAAATTTTAAAACATAAATAGAGACTGTCTCCTTTTCATACATCTAACTAAATAAAGACAAAGCAAATCCAACAAAACACACCTAGAAATCCATGTCACAACCCAATCACATAATGTGACACCCCCGAGTTTTACCAAAACTTTTCCTCATAAATATAAAAATAATAATACGTTTTAAGAAAAATAGACAGGGATTCCTGGAAATTAAAATTATAAATTATAAAACTTTTAGCATAGCTTTAAAAAGATTGATTGAAAGCGAAAACCTCGGGGTCACCCACATTCGACCACATTCGAAAACTACAATCATAAATAACATTAAAACCTTAATACTCTGAGCATGCTCGATCCAAAACCACAATAAATACACGGTTTAATTAGAGACAATAATAAATCAGGTCAAATGCCACGAGATTCCATCCACAATCACCACAATATTTCCATCTAAACTTTAACATCTTTCATACAATAATATGAGTCCAATATATAAAAATATCTCCACATCTAAGAAAGTCTTACAAGTCTAGTCCAAGAAACGTACTCTAATATATGTCCAAATAAGAAAATAAAATGGAATGTCTCCAAGTCTCCTTCCAAATCCTCGCTATTCCGCCTGCTTTCCCTTGTTGTTATCACGTTTCAAACCTGAGGCATTGCAAAACAAGACAATGACTCAACAAGCTATGCTAGTGTAGGTGATTACACTCAAATAAAGTTTAACAAAAATTTACAATAGGATTCTCATAAAGGAAGCATACTCAAGACATGTTAAATAACTGAATACTTGCCATTACAACTTTCACAAAACAGATGTCGAGATAAATCAGTATAGTATGTAAGGCATGATCAAAATACAAGGTAAGTACATCAAAACCATACTAGTATATATCCATGGGATAATATGCATGCAATCATGGATAACAAAACATTGTATCAAAACTATACCAAAATGCTCCAATATACTCAATCACCAGTGATGTGTACCCATACTAACTTTGGTCCCTCCCGTGTAGCCCATATCAGCCCTCAGAGTCTCTCATGGTGTAGGCCCGACTTGCCCCGGTTCACCCTACATATAAAGTCATATGAACATGCACAAACTATATGGGTTACTATGCTGCAGTGGCAACCCCATCAAGATCTGAACCACTGCCGCTCCCCGTCGACACCAAACGAGAGACTTTCTCCGTCCCCATGGGAAGGAACGGACCCATAGGGGGGACTACCCATGATACCACCCCTACGTACCTGGCCCTGTATCAGTCTAGGGTGGTGTCTAATCATCATCATCATCATCATATAAAAAAAATCAGAGGGTAGGTGGCCAACCCTACAACACTCCTAGCATAGTACCCACCAGGTGAAAGCACCCGTCATAAATCATCGGCAAGCTATAAATCTTATAAACCATGTAAATGCGCTATAAATAATCCTAATAACAATATTAAAGCCCAGCATACATTGTTCTTACCAAATTGAAAAGTCATGCTACAACACGAAAATAGGGATCTAATTACATGCATGAGAAGACATAAAACACATGTCTTAAAGCTTTAAAAATCCACTCATGGTTACTGAAATCATGAAATAATTGAATGGAATCACCTACCTCAATAAATGTAGTGCTCCAATGAAGCATGTGGAAATATCACGTTGTGCGCTCTGACATACCTATTACATCATAGATTCTCCATCATTTGGCAATTCAATGACGTTCATCTCTCTAATCCCCTAAGTTATCTTACATTTGATGTATACTATCAAAATCTAAGGCCTAATCATCCATTGATTAGCCTGATTGAGATTATCTCACCACATTCAGTGGTTTAACCCTTAAAAAGGAATTTATATTTAGATTTTCAAGTCAAATCTAGGTCCGCGCCATCAATACGGTCGCAAAGCCTCTTTTGGATCGCGATTTGGACCTCTATAGCTCCTAAAAATCAAGTTTTTATAAATGGACAGGTCAAAGGACCCCAAAAATCCTAAAAATCATGTGTTGCACATGCGCGCACGTGTAGTTGACGCGCGCGTCAACTTCGTGCGGGCGCATGTGTAGACGCGTTGTGTGTGTATGCACCATCTTTGTGCGTACGCGTGCGCGTCATCCTCGTGCACATGCGTGTACCGCAGGGGTGCATGGGCATTCGTTGGCGTGCTGTGCGTTGCATGCGTGGCGTGTGGTGCCACGTGTAGCCTGCGTGGTGAGTGGGTGCTGCGTGCGTGATGTCATATGTCGTTCGCGTGGTGTTGTGCACCAGGCACGTGCCATCTGCATGCATGGTGCCTACGTGGCATGCGACAGGGGGTGACATGTGTCATCGACGGTTGTTGCTTCCGGAGAAGACGGCTGGATTCGGTCGCGCCGGAGACGCTTAGGTGTCCAAATGGTGAGATTTTTGCACCATTTCACTCAATTTTTCATGTAGATCCCATTTTCAAGCACCTTTTCAACCAACTCTATCATTTTCTAGTATTTTTACATGATTTTTGTCACGTCCCTAAAATTTCTCCATCTACTGTTTTATGGGTTTTTCGGCATCCCTAGCCGTCCGATCACTATGAAAATTCATGGGATTGTTCTTCATGTTACAACGCACAAGATGAACAGTTCAGATCATGATATGATACCGTTTCATCGGTTTACTTTAACAAGAATACTAACGCCTACTCGTTCACCGAAAAATAGCAATCCACACCATCTTCCAGCGTTAAAACAACATAAACTATAGGAAAAACAATGGAAATGGTGGAGGGTGGCCTATCATGGTTAGTTCATCAATGCATGTGCTTGTTAGGGGAGTTCCACGTCATTGGCCTGCGTCGTCAACACGAAATCCAAGGTGAATAGTTTGGCCATACAAAAGATAGGGCAGGCTTTTATAGCTTCATCATGGGTCCCACACTCTGTAGGCCCACATGTATTTACTAATTTACCCCTCTTATTATTATTATTATTATTTAATTATTGGGGTTATTACATCCTCTCCCTCTTATAGTAAAATTTCCTCCTCGAAATTTAAATAGGTGCATATCTCTAAGGAAAAAGCTCTGGGTGTTTCCACCTTATCTCATCCTCCATCTCCCATGTAGCCTCTTGAGGTAAATGATGCTGCCAAAGAACTTTGACCAAAGGAATGGCCTTTTTCCTCAGGTCGTATTTCTCTGGGAATTTGTTTGAGTGCTTGGGCTGGATCCGGCATGTACTTCCTCAGCATGGAAATATGGAAGACATCATGTACATCACCCAACTACGGGGGTAAGGCTAACTGATAAGATACTGGTCCCACTATGCGCAGGATTTCGAAAGGACCAATATATCTGGGACTGATATTTCCCCTGACACCAAATCTCATCATGCCCTTCATAGGTGAAACTCTTAAAAATACATGCTCTCCCACCTCAAACTCCAGGTCCTTCCCTCTCTTATCCGCATAACTCTTCTGGTGACTGTGGGCTGCAAGTAATTGTTTTCGAATGATTCGGACTTTCTCTGCACATTGCTCAATCAACTCTGACCTCACAATCTGTCTCTCTCCCACGTCACTCCAACACAACGAAGACCGACATGGTCTGCCATAAAGTGCCTCATAAGGCGCCATGCTAATAATTGCGTGGTAGTTGTTATTATACGCAAACTCCACTAGTGGAAAATGCTCATCCCAGTTGCCCCTCCAGTCCATGACACAGGCCCTCAACATGTCCTCAACAATCTGAATGGTCCTCTCAGACTGGCCATTGGTCTGGGGGTGGAAGGCCATACTGAATCTCAATGTCGACCCCAAAGCCTCCTGTACACTTTGCCAGTACTTCGAGGTGAATCATGTGTCTAGATCTGAAATAATAATTAAAGTTACTCCATGCAAGCTCATGATCTCCCTAACATACAACTTAGCCAAGCTGTCCGCAGTCTGTGTCTATCTGGTGAGGAGGAAATGCGCAGACTTCGTTAGTCGATCAACTAGAACCCATATCATATCATGCCCACTAGCAGTCCTTGGTAAGCCCACTATAAAATCCATAGTGAGGTGGTCCCACTTTCACTCTGGAAGGTCTCATGTCTGCAATAACCCTGCTGGTCGGTGATGCTCTGCCCTGACCTGCTGACAGGTCAAACATCTTGACACGCACTCACCAATATGCCTCTTCATCCCATTCCACCAGAAGTATCGTATAAGGTCCTGGTACATCTTTGTACCTCTGGGATGAATAGAATATGGGGACTGTTGCACCTCCTAGAGCAAGTTGTGCCTCAACTGATCATATGTAGGCACCACTAACCTGCACCTAATCTGTGCCTGAGGAATCCTGTCAAGGAACCTAAATCGAGTCAAGAGGTTAGCGATCATCACCCTCGACTTTATGTTCAAGGCATTTAGCTACAACATTAGCTTTCCCTGGGTGGCATTGTATGGTAAAGTCAAAGTCCTTGAGGTACTCTATCCATCTCCGCTGCCTCATGTTCAGATCGCTCTAAGTAAAGAAATACTTGAGGCTTTTGTGGTCAGTGTATACCTCAAATTTCTCGTCATATAAATAGTGTCTCCAGGACTTCAATGTGAACACCACTGCTGCCAACTCTAAATCATGGGTTGGGTAGTTCACCTCATGAGTCTTCAACTGTCTAGACACATAGGCAATAACCCTCTCATGTTGCATTAACACCGCTCCTAAACCTCTGCTTGATGTGTCACTGAACACCACATAGCCGCCTGACCCTGAAGGTAAGGCCAGTATTGGCGCAGTAGTCAACCTCCTCTTAAGCTCTTGAAAGCTCTTCTCATAAGCATCCATCCAAACGAACCTGGTATCCTTCCTCGTCAAGGTGGTCAAAGGAAAAGCGATCCTCGAGAACCCCTCAATGAATCGTCGGTAATAACCAGCCAAACCGAGAAAACTACGAATCTCTGTCATGGTCGTAGGCCTCTCCCAATGTAAAACTGCGTCCACCTTGGCTGGGTCCACGACCACACCATCCTTGGATGCCACGTGTCCCAAAAACTACACCTGTTCTAACCAGAAATCACACCTACTGAGCTTCGCGTACAAGCAATGATGGCAAAGCGCATCCAACACAGTGCGAAGATGCTCCCGATGGGCCTCATGACTAGGAGAGCAGATCAGGATATCATCCATGAAAACAATTACAAACTGATCTAAATAAGCCTGAAATACTCTGTTCATCAAGTCCATGAACACTGCAGGTGCATTCATCAAGCCAAAGGGCATCACTACAAACTCATAATGTCCATACCGACTCCTGAATGCAGTCTTAGGAATATCCTCTTCTCTAATTCTCAACTGGTGGTAGCCTGATCTCAGGTCAACTTTAGAGAATACCTTTGCTGATTGCAACTGATCAAATAAGTCGTCAATACGAGGCAATGCGTACTTATTCTTTATAGTAACACTGTTCAGCAATCGGTAGTCGATGCATAACCTCAAAGATCCATCCATCCTCTTAATGAGGAGGACTGGTGCTTGCCAAGGAGACCCACTCGGTTTGATAAAACCCTTATCACGAAGCTCCTACAACTGTACCTAGAGCTCTCTCAACTCTGTAGGATCCATCCTATAGGGCGCTTTAGAAATAGGTGCTGTGCCCGGCACTAAATCTATGGTGAAATCAATCTCCCTGCGTGGGGGTAGTCCTGACAGCTCGTCTGAAAACACATCTGTGAAATCTCCACCACATCAATCTCCTCAATCCGTGGCTGCTCACTGTCAGTCTTCATGATGTAGGCCAAAAACACTCGACAACCTTGAGCATAACATCGAGCTGCTCTCATGGCTGAGATATCACAAGGGCCCACTAACACTCCTCCTACCCTGGACTATAACCACTGGTCGATCTGGTACACAACATCTAATTTGCTTCTTAAGGCAGTCTATCGTAACCCAAAATGTAGCTATCCAATCCATCCCCAAGATGATATCATAATCCACCATATCTAAAAGGATAAGGTTAGCATCCATCTTAATGCCTGATATCTCCACTGGTACCCTCTCAATGTACTTCATAGCCTCTACTGCCTCCCCTGTCGGCATCAATACATCTAACCCAAATGCTAATTCGTGTGTGCATAAATTGAGGCATGATGCAAACGCATATGAAATAAATGAATGTGTAGACCCTGAGTCGAAAAGAACTCTAGCATGTCTATCAGCTACTAAGAAAGTACCTTCCACCACCTTGTTCTAGGCCTGTGTCTGCCTTGACGTAATGGTGAAGACACGTCCTTGACTATGTGGCACTGCCTCTGTAGCAACATCTGTCTTCACTGGCTTGTCTCTTTGACCTCTCGGACAATCTCTGATCGCATGCCCTGCCTCGCCACATCCGTAACATCTGAATGGCTATCCTGGCTGATACGGCTGTTGCTGCTGATGATGGTAGAACTGTTGTGGGCCCTGATGTTGACAGCCCATTCTTAGGCATGGTCACCCCATATGTCGACCCTTACAACAAGGGCACACTCTCCTACTCTGGTCTCTCCTTTGTCTAGGAGGGTACTGCTGATCTAGAGCCCCTTAGGGCTGTGTGGACATGAAGGGTCTCTTGCCCTTAAAGGGCTGACTCATCTCTCCTCTATTCCGTGCTAAGTCTTTTTCGAGCATGGAAGCTACGTTTGCAGCATGCGTCACCGTTGTCGGACGTGCAATGAGTACCTCATGCCTCAATTGTGGTAGTAGCCCATCAACGAATCTATCTATAACCTCCTTGTCTGAGGCAAAAGATGTAGACACAAATCTTCGCAGTGTAGTGAAATGATTCAGATACTGCGGAACTGTCATACTCCCCTGAGCTAATGTGGCGAATTCCCTCCTCATGGCATGTAGGGCATGAGGAGGGAAATATTGCTTGTCGAAGATCTTCCGGAAGTCCTCCCATAATAGTGGTGGTGAGGATAGGAAGCGGGTCTGTTGTTGGGTCTTCCAACAAAACCCAACCTCATCGATCAATAAGAAAGTCGCCAATCTCACTTGATCCTCTGGTTAGATCTTCATTCCCTCAAAGGCCTTCTCGACCTGAAATAACCATCTTTCTGCTATTGATTGGTCTCCTTGCCCACGGAAGGAGGGTACCATTTTCTGGAACCTCTCGAGCTGTTTTGCTGATGGATTAGGCTGCTTTGAGGGTCGTCCCTCTGTATCTCTTGGCATAAGAGCTGTCTGTGCCTAGTGGGATGACTGTGTTGAAGTGTCTCCCTGTGCTGCTGCAGTCATCGATGGGCGGGCAGAGTGAATAGCCCGTACTGTCGCCTGCACCACACGGGCTACTATATCAGCCTTTGAATCCCCTTGCTCAGGTGTCGTGACAGGAGTAGCGACTGGTGGAATAGGGGTGGATCTTATCTTCCGTCGAGGAGCCATCTGCCAATGTTTCAATATAATATTATGTAAGTAATTCTCCCATCTCCTTCCCAATCCAAACATTCCTTTGTTGTTACTCAAATTGGACCCTTAAAGTGGTGATAATGGAATGAACCTGGTCTCTAATACCAAATTGTGACACCCCCGGGTTTTACCAAAACTTTTCCTCATAAATATAAAAATAATAATACGTTTTAAGAAAAATAGACGGGATCCCTGGAAATTAAAATTTTAAATTATAGAACTTTTAGCGCAACTTTAAAAAGAATTGATTGAAAGCAAAAACCTCAGGGTCACCCACATTCGAAAACAACAATCATAAATAACATTAAAACCTTGATACTCTGAGCATGATCTATCCAAAACCACAATAAATACACGGTTTAATTAGAGACGATAATAAATCAGATCAAATGCCACCAAGTTCCATCCACAATCACCACAATATTTTCAGCTAAACTTTAACATCTTTCATACAATAATATGAGTCCAATTTATAAAAATATCTCCACATCTAAGAAAGTCTCAAAAGTCTAGTCCAAGAAACGTACTCTAATATATGTCCGAATAAGAAAATAAAAAGGAATGTCTTCAAGTCTCCTTCCAAATCCCTGCTACTCCTCCTGCTTTCCCTTATTGTCATCACGTTCCAAATCTGAGGCATTGCAAAACAAGGAAATACCTCAGCAAGCTATGCTTGTGTAGGTGATTACACTCAAATAAAGTTTAACAAAAATTTACAATAGGATTCTCATAAAGGAAGCATACTCAAGACATGTCAAATAATTGAATGCTTGCAATTACAACTTTCACAAAACAAATGTCGAGTTAAATTAGTATAGCATGCAAGGCATGATCAAAATACAAGGTAAGTACATCAAAACCATACAAGCATATATCCACGGGATAATATGCATGCAATCATGGATAACAAAACACTGTATTAAAACTATACCAAAATGCTCCAATATACTCAATCACCAGTGATGCTTACCCATACTAACTTTGGTCCCTCCCGTGTAGCCCGTATCAACCCTCAGAGTCTCTCACGGCATAGGCCCGACTTGCCTCGGTTCACCCTACATATAAAGTCATATGAACATGCACAAACTATATGGGTTACTATGCTGCAGTGGCAACCCCATCAGGATCTGAACCACTGTCGCTCCCCATCGATACCAAACGAGAGACTTTCTCCATCCCCATGGGAAGGAACGGACCCGTAGGGGGGACTGCCCATGATACCACCCCTACGTACCTGGCCCTGTAT
The DNA here is from genome assembly GCA_035236585.1 of Warburgia ugandensis. Taxonomy (NCBI): domain Eukaryota; kingdom Viridiplantae; phylum Streptophyta; class Magnoliopsida; order Canellales; family Canellaceae; genus Warburgia; species Warburgia ugandensis. The sequence continues at coordinate 52,559,768 of CP141133.1, read as the reverse complement.
CAGTCTAGGGTGGTGTCTAATCATCATCATCATCATCATATAAAAAAAATCAGAGGGTAGGTGGCCAACCCTACAACACTCCTAGCATAGTACCCACCAGGTGAAAGCACCCGTCATAAATCATCGGCAAGCTATAAATCTTATAAACCATGTAAATGCGCTATAAATAATCCTAATAACAATATTAAAGCCCAGCATACATTGTTCTTACCAAATTGAAAAGTCATGCTACAACACGAAAATAGGGATCTAATTACATGCATGAGAAGACATAAAACACATGTCTTAAAGCTTTAAAAATCCACTCATGGTTACTGAAATCATGAAATAATTGAATGGAATCACCTACCTCAATAAATGTAGTGCTCCAATGAAGCATGTGGAAATATCACGTTGCGCGCTATGAAGTACCTGTTACATCATAGATTCTCCATCATTTGGCAATTCAATGACGTTCATCTCTCTAATCCCCTAGGTTATCTCACATTTGATGTATACTATCAAAATCTAAGGCCTAATCATCCATTGATTAGGCTAATTAAGATTATCTCACCACATTCAGTGGTCTAACGCTTAAAAAGGAATTTATATTTAGATTTTCAAGTCAAATCTAGGTACGTGCCGTCGATACGGTCGCAACGGCTCTTTCGTATCACGATTTGGACCTCTGCAGCTCCTAAAAATCAAGTTTTTATAAATGGACGGGTCAAAGGGCCCCAAAAATCATGCATCGCATGTGCGCGTGCGTCGACTTCGTGCAGGCATGTGTGCAGACGCATTGCATGTGTATGCGCTATCTTCGTGAGCGCGCATGTGTCGTCCTCGTGCATGCGCATGTACCACAGGCGTGCACGGGCATTCGTTGGCACGCTGTGCTCACGTGCACTGCTGGCGTGCGTTGGTGCACTGCACGCGTGGCGCGTGGTGCCACGTGTAGCCTGCGTGGCTCGTAGGTGCTATGTGCGTGACATCACTTGTCACGCAAGTGGCGTCGTGCACCGGGCGCCGGGCGCGTGCCATCTGCATGCGTGGGGCCTACGTGGCGTGCGATAGGGGGTGACACGTGTCATCGACGGAGAAGACGGTCGGACTCCGGTTGCTGCCAGCAACGCTCAGGTGTCTAAATGGTGCGATTTTTGCACCGTTTCACTCAGTTTTTCACGTAGATCCCATTTTCAAGCACCTTATCAACCAACTCTGTCATTTTCTAGTGTTTTTACATGATTTTTGTCATGTCCCTAAAATTTCTCTATCTACTATTTTATGAGTTTTTTGACATCCTTAGCCATCTGATCACCATGAAAATTCATGGGATTGTTCTTCATGTTACAACGCACAAGATGAACGGTTCAGATCACGATCTAATATCATTTCATAGGTTTACTTCAACAAGAATACTAACGCCTACTCGTTCACTGGAAAACAGCAATCCACACCATTTTCTAGCATTAAAACAATAGAAACTATAGGAAAAACAAAGGGAAATGGTGGAGGGTGGCCTACTGTGGTTAGATCATCAATGCGTGTGTTTACTAGGGGAGTTCCACGTCATTGCCCTATGTCGTCAACACGAAATCCGAGGTGAATAGTTTGGCCATACAAAAGACAAGGCAGGCTTTTAGAGCTTCATCATGGGTCCCATGCCCTGTAGGCCCACATGTATTTACCAATTTACCCCTCTTATTATTATTATTATTATTTATTATTTAATTATTGGGGTTATTATACATAAGTTATCCAAACTCCATAAAATCACATGTATAGTAGTCTCTTTTCCATTTTTGGTAAAATAACTTCAAACATAAACTAATTGTTACCTGTCTAAGTCAAAAATTTCGTCGATGCACTCCTATCTATAAGCTCCTATTTCTTAGGAATCCTCTACTCTGAGATATTGTAAACAAATACAATATCTCAGTAAACTTGGGCTTGTGTGGGTGGAATAAGAAGCAGTTGTATATAAATAAAATCATGATATTTCTATATAAATTAATTTGTCCATGCTGAAACATGCAGTTAACATTCAATTATCATTTAGCTTGAAATAATTCAACATTCATCAAATCATGAATTCATGCCAAAATGGAAGAAACATCAATGCATCAGTACTAAAACTTATTCTTGAAATGCAAGTATGCAGTTACATGTCAAACTTACAAGTCATTTTCATTTCCTGATACTAGTCATTGCTCATACGAGCCATTTCACAATACCAAATACCAGCACGTTGTTGTGTGTATCAAGTACACAATAAATAATATTATCCTCTTTGGCGCAGTGAGTCAGTGTTGTGGGTTAAACCCAAAGACACACCAAACCCAAAGACACTCCTCAAGGCTTTACTCCTGAGAGACCAGTAGCTTATCCAGCCCAAAGGCCCACCCACATCATAACAACCCCTCAGAATGCATCAAACTCCCCAAACAATGGGGCTAAATCTCAGGGACTAGTAGCTTATACAACCAGGAACTGGTAGCTTGTCTAGCGCGAAGGGCCATCCACATCATAATGACTCCATAGTCTGCCCATATCATAATGACCCCTTTCACTCATACGAGTCATCTCACAATTTCCTAGTATCAGTCTTATATTTTCTCACATAATTCACAATAATGTATAGCTTTTGTATGAATAGTTTAATCATAGTTAAATTACAACATGCACATTCATCTTGTCTTTCATATAAACTGGAAAGACTTGTTTCAATACTCGAAATTCATATACAAATACGTATATAGCAAAAATCTTAGCGATCTTAATTCCACCTACTTCAAATGGTGCTCTTCTAGTTCACTGATGCAAATACTTTCCTCAATTCGCGTATGAGCTCCTAATCAATCATGCCTTTATAAAATACAGGGAGACATATTTGCATATACAACTTTGGGACTTCTCTTAGCTTTTTTAGTATGAAAGCTCCCTCTAAGTTAGTCCCTGACACTAGTCTCCAAGATATGACACATGATCTAGATCCTTTATATCAAAGGACAAGATTAGAAGAGGAATATGGATAGGATAAAAAATATAAGATTATTCAAGTTGCATAAATATTGACAGTATGTATGGATTTACTGATTTCATACGTCAATTAGGATCATGGAAGATTTGAAGAGATGAATCACTACTTGAAGGTGGGAGGATTTTATGCATGCATCTACATGAGAAATACATGTTGAATACATGATCTTATGTCTTGAATTGTTGACAAGTATGGTGTGAATGCTTGTATTAAATTTATTGAGAACCCTTTTGATCCAACCAAAACACATATAAAATGGTTAAGTTAGAATTGAGGAAAACCCTAAGTGAATAGGGATCTAAAAGGTATTCTAGCCCTAGATAAATAAACAAATTGTCTAATAAGTATAAAATCAATACACAGGAATCATTCATATAGAATGATGATCCCTTAACTTATATGGACATGGGTATCATTCATTGTAAATGATGATCCCTAAGTTTGAATTAAAATCCTATCCTCTGTATAAGAATACCAAAATACGAGGATGATGATATCAATAGACAAGACATCTGATAAGTAAAAGAATCATTTATATACAAGCAAGGAGGCTTGTGGTTTTTATTATAAATAGGTATAGGCCTGGGAATTCTATGCTAGGAGGGTTATGAGGGTTTGGCCACCTACTCTCTGAAATGTGATATATATGATGATATAGTGCCCAAAGAGAGGCAAAATGTCTGGTGGGGCAATTATGGGAAGGCCACCACTGTGATAGTCTGTCTCCCCATATAGACATGACATAGATGATTTTCCACACTTGGTATCCATAGAGTATGAAAGTAGTTATTCAAGCACGCTGGTACAGATCAGACTGCAGCATAGTAGTCCTTTGAGTATTTTGCATTATGATGCTGGAATAATGAGATGCCGATACTGCCCAAATAAGGGAGTAATTTCCCAATAAAGTCTGGATGATTGATCAACTCAGTGTGTTTAAGTGTGGTTATTGATGTTTGAGATATTAAATATTTTTTATGGTTTTGACCATATATATATATATACCACATATATAGTAGGTATGTGTAAGGATGTACATATATGACAAAATAAAGAGAGTGATCCATGAGTATGAATAAGGGGATTATGAAGTATTAGAATTTTACTGTCAATTTATCATGCTTCATGAATCCCCTACCAAGCATAGGTTGCTGAGATATTGTAAATATTTGAATGTTTACAATATCTCAGATATAGAGAAGGAGAATTAGGAGCTCAAGACTTAAGAATACTTGGAAGAATAATCAATTAAGGTATATCCCTTGAAGACATGTTTTTTTATTTGAGTGCATTGTATTGTATTGAGAGTTTTTAATGTATGGTGAGGTTTGAAATTTGAATTATATAATTTGGACAAGTATTGTACTAGTACCCGAGTTGTATTGTGAACCACTAGATGGATTCTGGAATTTAATAAAATTTTATTCCTTCGATGGAATTTTATCTTGTACAAAAATCAACTTATGTTATGTATGAAGTGATGACTTGGGTTTTAGAAAACAAGTTCTAAAGAAAAAAAATTTCTGCTACTTTGTTTTACGAAATTTTTTTACTACTAAGGGCACCTTACCTTTGAAACATGCATTACAAAATGTGTTACAAAAACCTGGGTCGTCTCAGACATGTAAGGTTAGGGATGTGTTGACAAGGGAATTAACCTTTTCTTCAATTCTATAATTCAACTGATAATTGTTTGACATGCATCTCTAGCTCGGCTATACCTTGAGAATTGGTATTTTAGAATTGGTTCAAAGACCTTTCTGTTTCTTCATTTTTTTTTCTTTCTTTCGAACACATTCTAAATCCTATCCTTTAAAGATGGTTTCTTTAGTTGCAGAGGTTATTGGAAGCCAAGTGGCTACTAATGAACTATAGCTCTAGGAGAAAAGTTTTGGGGAGAAGGGTTCACAAATGGTCTCCCTTGGTAGTTATTTTTTTACTAGAAAAGGACGGGATGCATAGCCGATCCAGGGTTGTAGGTCTTAAGAATATGGGTTGTTACTAAGTTGGTGATATGCATTCGCTTGGTCAACAAGATAATCATTTAGCACTTTATTTGATGGACAAGACGTGGTGATATGGGCTAGGCTAGAATAGAGAGAACAAACCTCTTGTGAAGGTTTAAGAGATGCAGTAGCCATAAAGGCTTGTTCGTTCTACCATTGTACTTGTCTATTTTTGCTAGTACATAATAAGTTTATGGAATATATTAATATGCCTTCCTATCTCATAGAGACCCCTGCCTTGATGGGCTCATTGTTTCTCTCTCTTCTGCTTGAATAATCTCATTACTACGAATTATCTGTCAAAGTCCGAAGGAACTCCCAGGCCCACTCTCATATTTTAACATGAGGGCCCCTCCACTGATTGCATTTACCACTTATTTATTTTGAGGTGTCAATGCCTCATGGAAGTATTGAACCTGTTGCCATTTTTCAAATTCTTGATGAGGGAATTTTTGGGCAGTCCATTCGACCATTCCCAACACTCATAGTATTCCTCATAATCCCTTTGATGGAAATTGATAATTAACAATGAGGGCATTTATTTTATGAACATGGAAGAATTTATTCATGAACTTCTTAGACAATTAGTCCATGTGGTTATGGAACCTACCTCGAAGGAGTTAGGCCATGACTTGGCTTGGTCCTTGAGGGAGAATGAGAATATCCTAAGCCTAATATGATTGTAGAAATTTTTTTTGAACCTAAATGTGGCACAAATATCAAGGATTTCCTTGATATGTAGGTAGGGTTCTTCTCGATCTCAACAAAATGAGGGGAACAATTGTATGACTCCTGTCTTTAACTTAAAATGGCCTGCATTTGTAAGAGATAAAGCTATGCAGGATGGGGTGTTGAGTTGTAGAGGTGCATAAAAATCTCTAATGGCCTTGTGCTCAACTTTTGTCAATGGCTCTACCATGGGGATAGGAACTTGGTTTCTTTCCCCTTATTTAAAGTTGCATTGAATCTTTTGGTTGAAAGGTGTGAACTCTAGGTTCTAAACTCAATGGCCTTACATATACTGTCCTACACTAAATGTCCTAAGCTATGTGCTGACTTTAACCCTATGTGAAGTGCAATTAAATCCTAGTATCCACTAATCAAGTAGTTGGCTTGATTATCTTTCGTTGATGCATACGTGGTAGCTCCTTAGATTTAGATCTTGACAGCTTCTCCTTTTTTACAGATTTAACTACTACTACCGATTAGATTTTGCTCTAAAGTGGTTAATACAATCATTGGTTAGGAGGCATTTAGATATTGACTATTATCAATGGAAGCCATGGAAAAATCACTTGAATTTTAAGTCCCCCACAATAACCACAGTTCTTAGAAGCCACTGGAGTGATAATAGATCATGTCCTTTTAAAAGGGTCCTATGAGCTCGATATCCTTATTCTCTTTTTACATGATTTTAAATTTAAATTCAACATTTGTGATCATGACATACAAGGACATTGATTAACTCCTAGGTGGTCTAAGGAGTTGGTGGTCAAATCCAGTTCTTGTATTATAAGGCTTCTTGTTGGGCCCTTACTAGCATTAATTCCATTCCACTATAAAGCATTTAAATATGCAATGCAAAGAAAAAAGCAAACTAATGCCTACCTATATGCTACTTAACAAATGGTCAGGTACCTTAATAGATGGGACACTAAACATGCAACCTTTGCTTTGGTTATAACCAAGCTCAAGCTAACCTTTATTAAATAGGGGCACAACTAATGCAACAATCGTAAGTAAAGATGAAGCAATTAAAGTGAATGATCCTAATCTATATGAATTATACTACCATTCAAATGCAAAATGTTAAGTGTTCATTTTTGGCTGAAAATCCCCTAGTTTAGCATTCACTTAGATCATCTAACCATTCAAAATTGCAAAATTTAGCTTGATTTTTAATTTGGCTCAAATTGACCATTCAAACTTTAAATTTTCAAAAACAACAGTCAGATAATCATTAGAGCTTATTAGATGATCAATGTACGGTTTTGATGATTCTAATTTAGTCTTTTATTTTGCAGATCAACTAAAGGAGGGTTGGATGGATTAGATCCAATTTCAATGGTGCAGATTAAGAGGAAGAATCCTAATTGAAATATAAAAATAAGAAGAGTTTTAGATGAGGATAAGAAGAGTTGTTGGAGAAAAACAAGGAAGTGAAAAGGCTATAAATAGGAGAGTCGTATGAGTGGGGAGGGGAGTCTTTTTTTGTTTCTTCAGCTTAGCTTTGTGTTCCTTGCTTTCATCCTGAAATTCCCATTTTGTTTACATTTGTTCTCATCGCACAAGCCACCTTTCCATATTTTTTTTACTTCCCTGATCCATTCAACATTTTTCCTTGCCATACTTGGTTTCCAATAGGAAACCGAGTTCTACTTTAACAGCATCACCTTTTCCCTTCTTCCTCTATCTCTCCTTCTCCCCTAGTTTCTCTATTTTCTTTAACGCTCTTAACCACTTTATTTCCATCTTGCTCAATCTCTCACTTCCATGCTCTCTCTTCCCCAACTCGTTTCTCTTTATCCCCTCTCTTCTACTCCATATCTCTCTTTGCTTCTCCATCACACCAGACCAAGCACCAACCCAATTCCCCATCTCTGCATCACTGGTGATCCAGCACCCAGATTTTCTTCAGACACCCAGTTTCCAGCATAGATCAGGCCAGGCGTCATCTTCCCTGGCCTGAACAAGATGACACCCAGTAGGGACGTCATTTTTTTTTTCACAGGGTAGGCGACTGCACCCCTTCGCACGCCCAGGAAAGAACCTAGACCAGACTGCCAGTCGCCACCTAGTCTAGATCCGGGCTTCCACAATCTTCGGATCCATCTTCTCCATTCACCAGTCTTCTTCTTTGTGGGGTTTTGTTTGCTTTTTGTTAAAACTAGATTTTTAATAAAATCCCAATTTTGCCCTTCATCTTTAAATGCAATTACATTTCTGTTCATTTCTATTAATTATATATGCATCCTCTGTTTAATTACATCTGTATTCTCATTTTATTTACATCTATGTCCTTGTTCCATTTAAGTTTTTTTTTATCCATTTTTTAACGGTGTTATCCAGGGACAATGCTATCCATAGACAGTGTGATTCAGGGATGTTTGATTAGTTATTTTATGTTTTATGGAATTGAAAATTATGTAAAGTGCATCATTTGAATAAATCTGAATAGTTAGGTTAGTTTTTTTATTTTCTTTAAAATTTAAATAATTAAATTTTATTAAAAACTCCAACTAAAGCGAGTCCCTGTGGGTTCGACCCGTATTTGCATAGCTATACTACAATAGCCTGTGTACTTGTGAAAAACATCAAATAAGTTCTTAGCGCTGTTGTCGGGAATCGAACCCTGGTAACCCATGTGACAGGCAGGAATACCCGCGTGCAAAGGAGTTTTGATAAATTTTAATTAAAAAATCCAAAAATTTTAATTTTTTTTAGAAAAATCCAAAAAAATAAAAAATATTAGGAATTGCATTTTAGGTGCATTTTTCAATTTTTTTAGTGCATAACCACCTAATTTCCTAGAATTTGTACTTATTTTTAAATTTTTGTTTTTAGGAAACAGGAAAGTGCCGAAAATTGGCAAGAAAATCTTCATCAACATGAAAGTTTCCCTACTTTCCTAGATTAGGATTTTTTTCCTTTTGTGTGAAGCTTATAGTGAGGATCTTTGTAAATTGCAATTTCTATTTTCTTTTTAAAGGGTTGTAATAACACAGGGTAAGTGTGGGATAAGGTGGCCCACACTTGATCTTTATTAGAAACCCCACTGTAAGTCTCCTCACTCATTTAAATTCCTAGATTAGGGTTTGCATTTAGAGTAAATTTACATTGTTTGATAGTATAAATCATATAGAAAGCATCCTCTTCTAATTGTTGCATTTTTAGGTTTTGCATTAGTTTATCGCTTTTATTTGCATCTTAGGACACGGTTCATGCTTTAAGTTGACATATATGCTGATCGAACTACCATGGAGTGTGGAATTAATTTGTAAGGGCACCCTACCCCTATAAGATCAAGGGTGGATTTTATCACCACTCCTTGGCCCACCTAGGATAATCACCTCAAGCATGCTACCCTAGCCTTCAATTCAAATTAAAATCAATCAGAAGAAACCTATAGGGCTATAACATGCTCTTAGAACCCTCTTACTAAGACTCAATTTATTGTCACTCCAGTGGCGTTGGAGCACTGTGATTATTGAGGGTTGTCTAATAGAGCCTCGATCTTCCCTCACCTCCTGTTGACGTTTGTGAGGTCTAAACGCCTCCCTACACGAGGGTTTTATTAACCACCTTGTGAAGAACCTAACTGGTAAGCAATAATCAAGTCTAAAGGAGAGGAGGAGCGCTAGAGTAGGCTAATTAAAAGCATTGTCCCCACACAATTTCAAGAAAATCAATATGTTGTTTATTAGCCTCAAGGATTATATTGTCTCCTTTGTTTGTTCATCATTCTAAGAAGTTAGGTTGCATCATGTAGGTTAGTTTTCATCTTACAGAAAAAAGAAAAGAAAATAAGAAAGAAGGAGCCTATCAAGAAGGGGATAGATTTCATAGATGGATCGGTTAGATCTTATGGAAAGCCAATTGCTTAGGCTAATAGCTTCTAGGCAAAGTGTGCCATAACCTCAATACCATAATGACTATACATATTCTAAGCATCCATATTCCACCCCTTCCTAGCCCCCATCAAGCTCCACATACAATGAATACTATCAGGAGCCAGTGGGTGCACCTGATGCATTCACATACCCTAGCAATTTTTATTCTGAGACAAATTATCCAGACTCTAATAGATGTGCTAGGCATCATGAACCACCATGGTCTCAGAATTACCAATATCATGAAGAACCACAATGGTCTCACCCTGGTCAACACTACCATAATTATTTAGAATATCAGGGTCCACCATCATGTGTTCAGCTTGTTCAATCCTTTTTCAGTACTCCAATGCCACAACAATACCAACCCTCGGAGACGTTTCCTCTAAGGGAAGAACCACTATTAGAAGAAAATATGCAGCATATGTGTGAAATAATAGCACAAGGGAATAAGGAAATAAGACAAATGATGGAGGATTACACTGAGGAAATAAAACGAGGGACGGAGGAGGCAAAACTGAAACAAATTAGGGGCAATATGGGGGAATATAGAGCCATTTATTCTTAATACTAAGATGGTAATTTCCTATGATCCTTATGATTCACAAAGTCTACAACCATCCTTAGAATTCTCCCACTTTAATATACTTGCGTCATGTCTTGATTCTAATTATGAAGATACTTTCATTGATGAAGAGCATAACACTTTAGAAAAATCCAACCGTAATCCTCTAGATGCGTGTCCCACCTATTTGTATGACTTTGATGAAGACACATCTATTGAGGAGATGCCTGAGTTGTTGGATACTACGCCTCTAATGGACACTTCTATATTGCAAGCCAGAGGAGATCATCCTAAGCATGAAATTCAGATTGTGCCTTTTAATGCAGAAGATGTACCTGATTGGGACCTAGCAGCTTTATTTGAGCATACATCAGATGATAATATAGGCCCAATTGATACCATACCTATGTTTATCAAATAGGAGGTAGCAGAGTCAGTTGATATGTATCAACTTACTATAGGGTACGCATTAGAAGATAACCAGGGTTTAAGCCAAATCTTGTCCCTGCCTCTAGTAATACAAGAACAATCTATTAGAGAAGGACAAAGTTAGGTTATTACCCTAGTTCAGGACAATGATAGGGACATGGAGGAAAATGATAAATTGAATAGAATGGTCATTCTTATCCCTCAATTTGGTCAAGACAAGGACTGGTTGTCACCGTATGGTCCAAGGAAATACACAGTAGTTCATGCAGTCATTAAGTTACCCTCACCTCAATTTTAGAGGTGGAGCAATTATATTGACTACCCTGAAATATTAAAGTTGGGGGATCATCAATATGGTTCCACCACTCTTACAATTGTGGTGATCTACTATATTATATTCATATCACCACCTAAAAATTCAAGGTGGAGGCCATATATAGATTACTGTGAAATTTTGAAGTGGCGTGAGAATTCTCACCATTTCATCTTAGGGTTGGGATTAGGACAAATAAAGTTGACCCAATTAGCTCTAGTTTTAGAATGTTAGGTTAGGTAATGTCTGGCTGAAGACGTTAAACTTAGCACTTATTGGGAGGCAACCTAAAGGTTTAGAGTCTACATCCGTCCACTTTCATATAGAATCCTATGTTTTCAAACATTAGGGACAATATTTCATTCTAGTTGGGGGGTGTATATGCACTAGAGATTTTGAGTTTTCTTGAAAAAAAATTAAAAAATTTTCAATTTTTTTTGCAAAAAACAAAAAGTTTTTAAAGTAGAGTTCCCTTAATGTGATGAGAACTAAATGTTTAGAATTTAGTAAATATACTATTTTCACCTCTTAATGGGAATGCGTATAATTAGTTTTGCATGTCATTCATATGTTGAAGTATTTTATGAAAGTTAATTCTTGGAAACCATTTACACACAGCACATATTCAAGACTAATATAAAGATATGACTTAGAGACCTTGAGAAAAATCAGTGGAGACTTATAACCTAGTGAGAGTTTGAGACTATCTTCTTTGAGAGGGTTATAACATAGTGTGATCCTATTACCCTTGTTTCGGTTAAACATCAAGAATAAATAGGAGTAATAGCTTTAACTCCAGAAATTTATTGAATCTGATAGGCTTTAGAAAACCTAGGAAATGATATAGGCCATCCTTGCTTAGCCTAGAGACATAAAGCCTGCCTAATATCGTATACCACTAGTTAGCCCTTTAAGCCTGTTATTAAGGCTTTTCTTTCTTAACCCCATTCACCTTAACCCAAAATAACCCAATAAAATAAATACCCATTACCCATCTTCAAAATGAGTAGAGTAGAAAAAATTAAAAAATAGGACAAAAAGTCAAAGAAGTGAGACAAAGTAGTTATCTTTATTCCAAAAAAAAAAAGAAAAAAAGAAAAGAAAAGAAGAAGATAAGAAAAAGAAAGACCAAAGTTTGAAAGAGAAATTCACTTCAAGTACAACCCAAAAGAAAAGTTGTCCTAACAAATATTCATTGAAGACATCTACTCAATTTTGAACCTTTGAATTCTTTATACCTTTCTTTTCTAAACTTGTCATAAGCCTACATTTTGTCCTAATTAAAGACCTATTGATCTTAGTTGGACATAAAAACAAAGAATTAAGGTAAAAGACCCCTAATATTCTTGGTGTTAACATCCACTCTTATGGATCACTTTCCTTTGTCTCATGAGCGTTAAAAATAATTATATGAACCATCAGCTTGTTGAATTCGGTCACATAATGAGAGAAATATGTTTAACCCCTTATCTGAGAGTTTATTTCCGAGCATATACCTGTGAGGATTTGAGGTTAAAGCATATTTCCAATAGAATATAAGCATATCCAATTAGAAGTCAAGATTTATGTGGCTGTACACACACATATGCACTCCAGGGAATAGCTCAAATAAAATGTCTTTAATATGTGTATGGTGTGTCAAATCCTCTTCATTAAGTTGTGAAAAATTAGTAAAATTGCTAATGAATGGGGATTCTCTGAGATAAAATAAGGAACTCGACTTTATTGAATTTTGTTGGTATATTCACTGCAAACCCTCACTAGGCCTAACTCGTCCACTAGGGTTAACCTAGAGTTCAAGGGCTTGTTGCATATGATAAATGCAATCGTGAGTATCTATGAAAGTGGTACCTTGTACCAGTTTTGTATAAAATAGTTGTATAAAATGGTTAGGGGGTGTGTTAAGTGTTCATTTTTGGCTAAAAGACCCCAAGTTTAGCATTCACTTAGATCATCTAACCGTTCAAAATTGCAAAATTTAGCTTGATTTTTAATTTGGCTCAAATTGTCCATTCAAACTTTAAATTTTCAAAAACAACGGTCAAATGATCATTAGAGCTTATTAGATTATTAATGTACGATTTTGATGATTCTAATTTAGTCTTTTATTTTGTAGATCAACTAAAGGAGGGGTGGATGGATCAAATCTAATTTCAACGATGTAGATCAAGTAGAGATCAAGAGGAAGAATCCTAATTGAAGTAGAAAAACAAGAAGAGTTTTAGATGAGGATAAGAAGAGTTGTTGGAGAAAAACAAGGGAGTGAAAAGGTTATAAAGAGGAGAGTCGTATGAGTGGGGAGTGGAGTCTTTTTTTGTTTCTTCAACTTAGCTTTGTGTTCCTTACTTTCATCTTGAAATTCTCATTTTGTTTATGTTTGTTCTCATCGCATAAGCCACCTTTCCATTTTTTTTTTACTTCCCTAATCCATTCAACATTTTTCCTTACCATACTTGGTTTCCAATAGGAAATCGAGTTCTACTTTAACATCATCACCTTTTCCCTTCTTCCTCTATCTCTCCTTCTCCCCTAATTTATCTATTTTCTTTAACACTCTTAGCCACTTTATTTCCATCATGCTCAATCTCTCACTCCCACGCTCTCTCTTCCCCAACTTGTTTCTCTTTATCCCCTCTCTTCTACTCCATATCTCTCTTTGCTTCTCCATCACACCAGACCAAGCACCAACCCAATTCCCCAACTTTGCATCACCAGTGATCCAGCACCTAGATTTTCTTCGAACACCTAGTTTTCAGCACAGATCAAGTCAGGCGTCATCTTCCCCAGCCTGAACAAGATGACACCCAGTAGGGGCGTCATTTTTTTTTCACAGGGAAGGCAACTGCACCCCTTTGCACGCCCAGGCAAGAACTCAGGCCAGACTACCAATCGCCACCTAGTCCAAATCCAGGACTTCCACAGTCTTTGAATGTCTCGAAGAAGGAAACTTGAACTGGGTTTCCTCCTGCGTCGTTGCCCTCTTCTCCCTTCTCTAGATCCATCTCCTCCATTCACCGGCCTTCTTCTTCGTGGGGTTTTGTCTGGATTTTGTTAAAACCAGATTTTTAATAAAATCCCATTTTTGCCCTTCATCTTTAAATGCAATTACATTTATGTTCATTTCTATTAATTACATCTGCATCCCCTGTTTAATTACATATGTATCCCCATTTTATTTACATCTGTGTCCCTGTTCCATTTAAGTTTTTTTTATCCAATTTTTGGAAGTGTTATCCAGGGACAATGCTAACCATGGACAGTGTGATTTAGGGATGTTTGATTAGTTATTTTATGTTTTCTGGAATTGAAAGTTATGTAAAGTGCATCATTTGAATAAATCTTAATAGTTAGGTTAGTTTTGTTATTTCCTTTAAGATTTAAATAAATAAATTTTATTTAAAACTCTAACTAAAACGAGTCCCTGTGGGTTCAACCCGTATTTGCATAGCTATACTACAATTGCTCGTGCACTTGCGGAAAACATCAAACACAAAATTACACTAAATGCAAATGATCCTACAAAATAAGACTTGGGATGAGGATTTCTTATAGTGAGGGGTCTAATGATGATGAAGTGTGGACCACCATACCCCACACTTGCCCTGTATTATATAAACCCATTTAAAATTGAATAATAAAGTAATTCAAATTACAATGAGCCTCACTACAAGTTTCATTCAAATCGTAATCTAAGAAAACAATAAACATATTCTAAAGGGATGAAGCCATGGCCCATAGGATCATCGCTGCTCCTTTGCCAATTTTCCTAGCACAAAATTCAAAAAAATATTATCAATATGAGGAAAATAGTAACAAATACAAAAATTATGCAAAATCCCTAATCTAATGTATCCTAAACATAGACTAGAGGAAAATAACCTAAAGTATACAACACTACACAAAATGTTGTAACTCCAACAATGACACCAAAAACTTGTTGTTGTTCTAAAAATAACTCCAAGGGCAATATAGGTCATTGGCCATTCATTCCACTTGCTACAAAAGAGTAAAACAAAAATAATTAAATGTTAGAAAAATATGGTTAATCATATACATACCTTAGATTAGCTTCTGGACCTACAAAATATCAAACTTTTGCTTTATTAGATTAAAAATACATGTATTATGAATTTTTGTCTGAAAAACCTAATTTACCCCTATAAGTTGTAACACATGGGTAGCCAATTGTGTAGTTTTTATGCAAAATCAAACACCTATTAAGCATGTACCCCTACCATCTTGTTTATGGAAAGGCCTATCATTTCCAATTGAACTTAAGCATAAAGCACATTGGGCCATTGAACTTCTCAACACTTTGATAGTTCTTCTACCAAAAGAAAGCTCCAACCCAATTAGTTGGAAGAACTTAGGAAAGATGCATATGAGACTACTAGAATTTACAAGGACAGTATGAAAGCACATCATGCTAAACACATTCAATGTAAGTCCTTCACATTAGGACAAAAGGTCCTCTTCTATAATTCTAGGTTGCATCTACTTCATTCTTGATGGACTTGACCCTACATTGTTCTAACTATTTATCCTCATGGAGTCATTGAGATTGAAAAGGATGGGGATATTTCTAAAGTGGATGGTCAAAGGTTAAAACCCTTTTTGGAATTGGTCAACCTTGAAGTGAAGGAGATTTTACTTAAGAATCCCATTTACCAAGACCCATGATAACATGTTACGTGACATCTACATTCATTCATTAGTCCAACATGCATTCATCACAATATTATATCTCACTTTACACCAGGTTGAAGACATTAAATTTAGTGTTCACCGGGAAGGCAACCCTGTAGTTTTAGAGTCTACACTTTTTCTACATTACCCAATTAGCATAAAAGAGTCCTATGTTTCAAAAGATTGAGGACAATGTTAAACATAGGTTCAAGGGTGTAGATAAACATGAGATTTCTGAATTTCATTGTACTTTAAAAGTGAAAATTCAAGTTTTTGAGTTTTTAAGGTGTGCTTCCTTTATTGTGATGAGATATGGATTTTCTGATTGTTAGTATTTGTCCTACTTTGACTTATTAATAGACATGCATATGGTTACTTTTGCATTTTATTCATGTTCTAATTATTTTATGAAGTTAAATATTTGAACACACTTACACATGGTGCATAGTTTAGACAGATAGATAGTTAGGACTTAAAGACTATCATCTTCCTAAGGGTTATATGTAATTCCATATTTTCTTCAATGAACATTAATTTTGAAAGATCTCTTGTCTTGGTCAATTGCCAGGAATCAACAATGGGAGAACTAACTTTCCCAAACATTTATTGAGTTTGATAAGCTTTAAGATACTTAGGATAGGATATAAGCTATCCTTCTTTTAGCCCAGAGATATAAAGCCTACCAATATTATACTAGCTGGACCCTTTTAGCTTCTTAGTAAGCCTTTTCTTTTGAAAATCATATCTATCTTAACCCAAACTAATTAAATATCCATTACCTATCATTCAAAAGTGACTAGAGATGGTAGAAAAAGTCCAAATGTGACAAAAGTTTAAGAAGTGAAAATTATCAAAGTATCAACATAGAAAAAGCCTTCCTTCAAAGAAATACACTAAATGTCAAAAATAATTATTATAAAAAGAAAAATAAAAATTGTGAATGAAGAAAAATAAAAAACAAAAAAGATATTCAGTTCAGTGCACTCAAAAGAGAAATTTTCCAACATTCACTGAAGGCCTCTACTCATATTTGAAACCTTTGAATTCGTCTACCTTTTCTTTCAAAAACCTATCCCTATCCAAAATTTTGTCCCATCTAAAGTCCGGTTGATCATAAGGTGGAATATAATCTTAATGAGGATATTTAAGGTGAACTATTCCTTCTAGTCTTGGTAATGGAATTCATTCATAGGGATCATAATTCTTCATATCATCTGTGTGCATAAGCTTATGTGAACCATTGGTATCATTGGATCTAGTGACATAGTGAGCGGAAATAGTTTGACCCATTTCTTAGTGAAAATTTGAGGTCACATTTTTCCAATGACGCATAAACATTCCTATTTAGAAGTCCAGATTTATGTAGCCTATATACACATTGCACTTCGAGATATAATTGTAATAAAATGGCTTTGGTATGTGGTAAATTTGTGAAAATTTTCATTCATTTTCATTAAGTTGTTATAGCTAATAGAGTACTAATAAATGAGAATTCTCTAAGAGAAATAAAGGAACTTAGCCATATTGAATTTTGTGAGTATATTCACTGCAAACCGTCACGAAGCATGACTCTTCCACTAAGGATAACTTCGGGGTTTAAGGGCTTGTTGCATATGCTAAATGCAATTGTGAGTACCTAAGAAAATGCATGCCAATCATTTCATTTTTCATGATTTTTTACATATTTTTCTTTAAACTATCATGATTCTGGTTGGGGGTGTGATAAGTAGTCAATTTTGTATAGTAAGTACCCAATTAGCAGTTCATGTTTTATAAATTATAGGGCATAATTATAGGATTTTTTCATAATTCATAACACGTATTTTTGAAACAATAATTTAAAATTTTGACATCTTGCAATATCGAAAGCTAATCCAAAGTAAGAATGTGATCTATCATATTTTTTTAGGTATTAATTAGGGTTTTTGATCTTTTATAGTCATTGAAAGAGCAATCCAAAGGCTGAGATCGCTTCAGATGATAATCAATGATCTAGATCAACCTACAAAACCTAGACCCATTCTCCATCAATTCAAAGTTCAAGCAAGGGTCAATATCATTCCAGAGCAAGCAAATGACAATTCAAGTGACTAGAAGTGGGCTCCTGCAAAACCCATGTAAAATCCATGCAAATTCCACCACATTTACATGATATTTCAAACCATGAAAGCCATCTAAGCCATATGAGACAAAAAATGAGGGCTACCAGAAGTTAAGCCATCCAAGCCATGAAACCAAGATCCAAGTTAGAAGCCATTTAAGCCACTAAAGCCACCAAGTTAGAAGCCATTCAAGCCACTAAAGCCATCCAACAATGGGACCACACATTTTGGGAAGTTTCTAAGAAATTTCCCACTTGAAGAAAATGTGTTCTAAAGAGATAAATAGTAAGAGAAATGGGACTATATCAACATGAGTAAATAGACATGCAAAGTAGACCAATTAGAGAAGAGACTACCTTTCTTATACTTTCATTTTCTCTCTCCATCTAATTTCTTTCCTTGGTTTCCCACTTCCTAAATCCTCCTTCCTAATTTCCACTTCTTAAGTCTCCTTGCCTTATACAATTGCCTTATCTTATCCTATCTTGTCTTCTTTACCTAATCTTATCCCTTTTTCCTATCTTCCATAACATAAAATATTAGCAAATCTTATTTCTTACAAGGGTGAAACTCATATTCAAATAAGCCTCCCTCCAACATTTATAAAAATCTAGCTTTCAATGCAATATCCATGTAGCCCTCTAAGCTTTCTTCAAGGCTGGAATTCCATGTGTCTTTCAAGCTTTTCCATGCCTCTCTCTCCATGGTTCAACCTACTCTCCAAGAATCTTCAAGAGGGTTCTCTACGCACCATCTCAAGCTTAAGTTCCATGCCCTCTTCTAAGCTGGTTTTCAACACAATTTTTCTTCTCTTTTCATAGGGTTTTCTTCCTTTGGTTTCACAGCACTTGAGTTCCCTTCGTTGTTCTTTTGATTTATTTTGTGCTTTAGTTCTTCTTCATTCAAAGGCCATCAATTTATTGTGGTGACAATCAAGAGAAAGTAGCCTTTGGATCATCTTATTCCTTGATAGTGGTTTTTTAGCGTCTATATTTGCTTGCCTTATTGTTGGTTGTTCTTTCCTACTTATCATCCATCGTCCTCTTCTTTTAACCTTTAAAATTTTTTCCCATTTTTATTCACTCTCTTTAGTTCTCATTTGGTTCACATCCATGCCATCTTTTGGATCATTGATGAGTGATATAGGGATGAACCTAGTTCTAGAAATTGAAGTCATGTTATTTCACTTTTATGCATTGGAACTAAGTGCAACATTCTCATAATGACTTCCATTCAAATAACAAAGTTTCTTCCATGCACATTCTTCTAAGTTCCATGCACACTTTTCTTAGTTTTTGCACTCTATCATGCATGCCTTCTTAATATTAGTTGATCATATTAATAGATGCTCTTTTAGATATTACTTTTTTATCATGTTAATTAGATGTTAGATTACATCTAAGGTCTTAGAAAATTTCTAATTTTACTTTTAGACTTTTAAATTTTATTAAGTTCTAAGTTTCTAATAGTAGAAATCATCCAACTTTAGAAAGTTTATTCATCTTTAGCTTTATAAGTTATTCTTGTTTCTAGATTTGGATTAGTTTCCTTTCTTGAATCCAAGTTAGTTTTAGGAAGCCTTTATTTTTAGAAAGTTTCCTTTAGTTCATATTATGTTTTCATGCACATTTCCAATTCCATATTATTTAAATTCCTAGATTAATAACAATCCAATTTCTTTTCTCTAGGATAAATAGTCTAAATAAGGTCCACTTGTATGCAAATCTATGAGATTCCTTGTGAGATCGACCTCTCTTGAATGAGATCATAGTAATTTGATTCATGTGCTTGTGAGTAGTATTAGAACTACACCACACGTGCCAAACTCAAGGTAGAGAGTTCAGACTAAAAATTGGATGTCAAATACAAAGTCAGAGTAGCCAAAGACCCTGAGTGGATGACCAAGGCTTACCTTACTAAATAGGTTTTTATATCAAAAGCAAGGTGATAGAACTTGCCATGCATGCATACAAGCTAGTCACCACCTTGGGAAGCTTTTATGGGAAGAACAATGCAATATAGTCGAATCACATACATTTGGGAGCTTTTTTAAGTAAAATAACTCATTATAACTATGGTCTACATATGACTTCTTCATTACACTCTCTCTCCTACTTGGCTAAAGGAAGGAAACACCTAAGGTAAAGCAAAAATTTTCTATGCAAAGGTGGTATTTCCCACTTAATTCCATGTGGAATACATGAAGAAATAATGAGGATTGGTGGAGAAAAATAAGGAGGAGAAGATAGAGACAATTTATGGGAAATCTATGGTTGAAATTTATCTTACTTTCCAAGCACTTAAAGGTCATGATCTATCCTTGTACATATACATTCTAAGTAGCCAATGAAGATACAATCAAACAATAATGACAAATAAGAAGCTATGTTGCAAAGACCAAAATGAGATCCTATTGGTGGAGAGTTTTATGCTGGGCTACCCTCCTATTTTCAAGGAGATTCAACCTAAAAATAAGGAAAAAGACATCCCATTATGGTGGAGTCTATTAGCCAGAGAAAATTATGGTGGGATGGGAGAAAAAATGGGAAAACCTAAAGTGGATAAGGAAATCTCTATGGAATCTAAGCCATCCACTCTAGGGAAGTCCAATCCAACCGTGGATAGTAAAGTAGCCATAAAAGAATATCTATTCGGATAAGAGCATTCCAACCAAATCTCATCTACTCAGGATAATGATGATTTATGGGCCAAAAATGAAGCATTGAAAAGGTAAAAACCCTAGCCACCTTGCTATTATTGAAAAGTTAATTGAAAATCCTAAGTAAGAAAGATCTTCACCTCTCATTATCATCCAATGGTTCACATCCATTACAATTTTAAAAACTTCATATACAACCAAAATCTTCCATGCCTCCCACCACTTATTCCATTTCCAAGTCCAACCATTTCTTAAATTTTCTCCTTTTCTTTCTCTCTTTGTTCCCGCTTAGGCAATACTCCTTCCTATCCTACCAAATTTTCTTTCGTTTCCTTCCTTACATGCTTCCTTTCCCACTTTCCTATATCATCTCATACCCAAGTTGCATTCCACGTTGAACACCCCCTCCACAAAGCATTCCACACCAATGGTTCACATCCATTACAATTTTAAAAACTTCATATACAACCAAAATCTTCCATGCCTCCCACCACTTATTCCATTTCCAAGTCCAACCATTTCTTAAATTTTCTCCTTTTCTTTCTCTCTTTGTTCCCGCTTAGGCAATACTCCTTCCTATCCTACCAAATTTTCTTTCGTTTCCTTCCTTACATGCTTCCTTTCCCACTTTCCTATATCATCTCATACCCAAGTTGCATTCCACGTTGAACACCCCCTCCACAAAGCATTCCACACATGCCTCCCTCCTCTTTCTACTGTATCCTCTAATCCACCCTTACATAACCACCATGCTTCCTCCCATTCTTCACTCGATCCTAACCTTCAATCCTTAGGGATTCTTTCTTTGGAAGCTTATAAATAAGAGTTAAGGAGAAGGAGAAGGCAATCTATTGCCTTTCCCTTTAATTGAAAGATAAACCTAGGAGAAATAGAGGGCGATAGATCATGCTTGAAAAAGCTTCCTTTCTTTCTCCCCTCCTACTCCCCTCCTATCTTTCATTCCCACTCTTTCATCCCATCCTCCACATGCACCTTACATGCATCTCCCCATTACTTACTCAGCTCCTCCTTCATACTACCTTACATGCATAACACCCCACCACCTTTCTTCCATCCAATGCCCTACACCTATCTCATACATTCCATACTAGTGTTTCTCTTTGAAGCATTCATCTTAGATGCCCTCTTCCTTATAGGCCTCCCACCTCAACCCCTTTACCTTGCTTCCATCTTTATTTCTACATACTTAAAATTGCATGCATCAGCCTTCCTCAACCTTACATGTATACACTTCTCTATAACACGCCATCCACTTTCAAGACTTCTTATGCAAACATTCCCATCAACTCTTAGATCTACATGCATCCTTATTCTCTCATCCTTACCTTGCAGACATTCTTCTTCTCTCTTTTTTATCTTTCTTTTATTTTTGGGATTAAGGAAAATAAGGATACAAATAGAAGCCTTATGTCATGTTACGGCAATCAAGAACACTTCCAATCCTAACCGTATGATTTGAGAATTACTTTGGGTTTGTAGCATGTTGGGGTGAGAAAATTTTAGTTGTAGCTTTAGTGTACACTGGGTTGAAGAGAAGTGCATAGGCACTTGTTGAGTGACACAACAAAGTAAGCCATATAGCAAAATTCAAACCTAAAAGAAGAAAAGGATGTGTAAAGAGCCTTGTTGTGTGACACAATGAATGGCTCCTAGATTAGCCACTTCAAGGAAATTTGACATTTTCTTTGTTATTTTCCTTTCTTTATTGTAATCATTGTAATTCAATCTTCATTAATGAATTAGTTGTTTCCTGTTTTAGATACTTCAGTTCCTTATTTGCTTACATGCTTTATTTCCTTAAGTAGTTTCTTTACTTTGTTATATTTACTTTCTTTGAATTAGTTTAATTGCTTAGTTTAGTGTTCTATCTTTTCTTTCAATGATATCTAAGTTAGAGTAAAGTACTTAAGTTTTAATTAACTACATTAATTAAAAGAGTCCTCATGGGATCGACTAGTACTTATTGATTCTATACTCAAATAGAGCCACCACTTACAATAAATTATAAAATCACATCAAACAAGATTAGATTCTATTGAAAATGATATGAACCCATTCGCATTCAAGGCCCCAATAATACACACAAGCTTAATATGTGGAGGCATACTCCTTACATGCAAAAGTATAGATCTAACCTCCTACCATGAACCAATTATGATGATGTTTTCACATCATTCAAGGCCCGAAGGCATTGACCCACCTACAAATAAAAAATAAAAAAGAGGATTCGGTAGGACAAATAATTGGACAACAAAAAATTAAACATGTCTATGTCAATACCTCCTTGGTCGGAATTTGTCCTCCTATTGGCATTCGTTGCTCTTCTAGAACTTCTTGTGTAGGGGAATTACAACTAGAATGTGAGTGAGGTATAGGGGTATAAGGAGCTAGAACTAAACCTCTCATACACAACTTCCTAATTACATCAAACTTTATTTCATTGTACAAATCTTCTTTAAACCTTTAAGAGGCATCCTCATCATCACTTTTTGATGAAAGAAGGTGGAAGGAACAACCCACACCCATGGCCCCTTACTCAGCTTGGGTGCTCCTCCTTATTGCTGATAACCCTATATAGGATGCCATCCTCTATAGAAGTATTGCTTAGATTTCCTATAGATCAATTTTTTCCTACACAATTTAATTACAAATACATGATTAGTTTCATTTATTAATGTATTAAATTCAAGTGATATATAAGGGTAGGCACCATTTGCAATTCGATAATTAACTTCTTCAGCAACTTCATTTTTTAATGTTTAGGCATTGCAATCCACAAAATTTTCCATCTTCTAGAGGACAACATGGTTAATGGGATACATAGTCCTAGCTCTCTTTTGCTATGAATCAAAACACTATAGTTAAGTAATGAAATATATACAACTATGATAAAATATGAGAGAACTAAACACTCATAAGAGTTTGTAGTGAATATACACACAAAATCTGAATAAGGTTAAGTCCTTAGATTATCTTGGATAATTCTCATCCATTAGCATTTTGCTGGCTATACCAACTTAATAAAAATGAATGAAGAATTGTACACTTCGCCCACTCACCAAAATCCAATTTATTCCAGTTATATCTCAGAGTGTAGTGTATGTACATGCTACATAAGTCTGGACTTCTAAGTAGTAATGCTTATACTCGTATTGAAAAGATGTTTTGACCTTGAATTTTCACTGATATACACTCAAAAGTGAATCTCTTAGAAAAAAGGGTCAAAAAAGTTTATCTTGCTATGTGCCCGAATTCAATAAGACTAATGGTTTACATAATCTTTTAAGCATTGAAAAGTCCAGGGAATATCATCCTTAGGAATAGATGTCATTACCAAGATAAGTAGAAATATTTCACCTTAATTCCCTCATATTTATATCCGCCTTTTAGACTATCTTCTACCTTGAGATCAATAGGTCTTTAGATAGGACAAAACGTAGGCTTTACATAGATTCTAAAAAGAAGGGTATAAAGATTGAAATTTCAAATATGAGTAGAGGTTTCCAATTGATGTAGCTCAAATTTTCTGCTATGACTATATTGAAGTGAATATCTCTTTTGTATTTTTCTTTCTCTTTATTCAAGTTTTATCTTTTTATCTTTATTTTTTTAAAAAGAATACTTTACTACGGATTTTTTATATTGCTCTCTTTTGTGATTTTTGTCCCTTTTCTAAACTTTGGTTCTCATTCCAACTCATTTTTGAAATATAGGTAATGGATAATTATTTTATTGGGTTTTAGGTTGATTTTGAAAAGAAAAGGCTTATTAAGAGGCTCAATGGTTTAATTAGGGGTATAATATTTAGGCAGACTTTATGTCTCTGGATTAAAACAAGGTTGGTCTATATCACTTTCGAGGTTTCCTAAAGCTTATTAGATTCAATAAATGTTCAGGAATGAAAGTTATTGCTCCTATTTTTTTGGCAATTGACCAAAACAAAGGAAACTAGGATCTTTCAAAGTCTTGTATGGTGAAGAAAATATATAACAGTAAAAAAGATTATAGTCTCTAAAACTCACATGGTTATAGGTCACCATTGAGTTTACTCAAGGTCTCCAAGTCATAACTATCTATTAGTTTGGATTATGCACTATGTATTAGTATATTTTGAGATTTAACTTTCATAAAGCACTTATAGATATGAATACAATTTAGAATTAAATGTATGCATTTTCATTAATAAGTTGAAGTAGTGGCAGACAATCCAATTCTCATCAAAATAAAGGATCTTGACCCAAAAAAGAAAATTGTTTTTTAAAATATAGGAAAAAATAGAAATATCTATGCATATCTACACCTGCCTACCTAAATTAACACTGTCCCCGGTGTCTTGAAATATAGGTAAATATATGATGCATGAGTGATGTAAAGTACTAGGACTCTAAAAGACCTATGGTTGCCTCCCAGTGAGAACTAAATATTATGTCTTTAGCTAAATGTACTATGAAATAATGATAAATGCAGCTCATGTGATGGTGCAGGTCTCATGAGCCATGCTAAGGTGGGTCATGGTAGATTAGTTCCTTAAGTAATGTTTCTTCCATCTTGGGGTTTATCGATTATAGGAAGGGTTTCAACCTTTGCCCATTTACTTTGGAGATCTCTCTATCCTTTTCTATCTTAAAATCTTTGTGAGGATATATGGTACATATACTACATACAATCTAATCCATTGAGATCTAAATTTTCCTAGAAATAGATACAACCTAAAATTATACATTATGACCTTTTGTCCTAGGTGAAGGACATTCTTAAGATGTATCTATCATGATTGCTCTTCATATGCTCTTTGTATCACTTTGCAAACTCATATGCATCTTTTCTAACTCATCCAACTAATTTAGTAGGAGTATTCTATGGGTTCCAGTAGTATCTAAGTCAAAATTTAGCTTTTTGATTGCCCAATATACTCTATGCTTAAGTTCTATTGGGAGGTGGTAGGCCTTTCCATAGACTAGGTAGTAGGGTGACATGGCTATAGGAGTCTTATATGTAGCTCGATAGGCCCATGAAACATCACTAAGTCTTAAAGACTAGTCTTTCCTATTTAGACTAACTGTCATTTTTAAAAATTTCTTTATTTCCCTTATTAGACACCTTCACTTGTGCTTTGGTCTAAGGATGATAAGGGGTAGCTATCCTATGGCTTATACCATATTTCTTCATTAAGGTCTTAAATAGCCTGTTGTAAAAGTGTTTACCCCCATCACTAATTATGGTTCTAGTTGTACCAAAGTGTTCAAATATAATTTCTTTTAGGAACTTGAACACCACCTTATGGTTATTAGTCTTACACAATAAGGTTTCTACCCATTATGACATGTAATCCACTCCAACAATGATGTACAGATAACCAACAAAGTTAGGAAAAGGTCACATAAAGTCAATGCCTCAAATTTCCTTAATGATGAGAATGATGTTTAAAGGCATTGTATTTCTTTTTCCTGTAGTCCCTAACTATTGACATCTCACTCATGCTATGCAATCAGCATGTGAATCCCTAAAAATGGTGGGGCAATAAAATCCATGCTGCAAAATTTTTGCAATTATCATTTTGGATATTACTTAAACAAATATGGATCATCACAAGTGTTTAACCTTAGCAATAATTTTTTTTTTTTCTTATTTAGACCAATGACTAGGCATTTGACCTATGATTGACAATGTCTCCGTAGTGCATCAATTGTACATTTGGAAATGTATCTGTAATAGGTACATTTCTCTAGTGGACTCTATAACTAGCTTGGACAAGAGGTCTACTACAACATTTTTAGAATCTTTCTTATCTAGATCAAATTTCTATAGGAATAGTACTCATCATATGAGTGTAGATTTTATATTGTTTTAAGAAAGGAGATATTTTAGGGCTGCAGGTCCAAGTATACAATAACCTTAGATCTTAATAAGATATAAAATTATCTAGTGCAAAAACTATTGCAAACAACTCTTTTTCTATAGCTTAATAATTGAGTTGGGCATCATTGAGTGTACTGCTACCATAGTATATCATGTAGCAGAGTTTATCTATATGCTGCCCAAAACAGCCCCAATTGAGTAGTTTGAAGCATCACACATTATCTAAAATGGTGCACTCCAATCCAATGTTCGAATAATAGGAGCAGAAGTTAACATAGCCTTGAGGTGCTCAAATGCTTTTATGCAATCATCATCAAAGTCAAAAGTACCTCCTTCATGAGTAAATTACCTAGGGCCTAGGAAATTTTACTAAAATTCTTGATGAATCATCTATATAGACTAGCATGTCTTAAGAATGAGTGGATTTCCTCAACTGTCCTTGGTGAAGGAAGGTTTGGGAATGAATTAACTTTGGCTTTGTCTATTTATATATCATTGTGTGATGTGACATTGCCTAAAACAATGCCATTTTGAACCATAAAATGACATTTCTCCCAATTTAACATTAAATTGTTTTCCTGACACCCAGTAAGAACTAACATTAAATGGTGTAGACACTCATCAAATGAAGATCTAAACACTGAGAAATCATACATAAACATCTCTAGAAACCTTTCTACCATGTCTAAAATCATTCTTAACATGGACCTTTGAAAAGTAGTTGGAGCATTACAAAGTCCAAAATGCATATGATGGTAGGAAAATGTCCGAAAGGGGTAGGTGGAAGTAGTCTTCTCTTTGTCGCAGGTGCTATGAGAATTTGGTTATAGCTAGAATAACTATAAAAAAAGCAATAATAACTATGACCTGCTAACCTTTCTAACATTTGGTCTATGAAGGGAAGAGGAAAGTGGTCTTTCCTTGTTATTGAGTTCAGTTTTTGGTACTCAATACAAAGTCTCCACTTGGTAGCCATGCTAGTAGGAAGTAACTCACATCCTCATTCACTATTACTATGATCTAGACATCTTAAAGGCAACCTAAACTTGGTTGACCCAAGTGTTATTAGATATGGGGTAGACAACACCAACATCTATGATTTTAAGCACTTCATCTCTCACCACCTCACTCATTTTGGGATTTAGTCTCCTTTGTGCTTCCTTAAATGGTTTAGCATTTTCTTCTAGAAGAATTCTATGCATGCACATAGTAGGGCTAATCCCTTTGGCGTCTACTATGGTCCACCCTAAAGAAGTCTTTTGTTATCTAAGAACACCAAGAAACTTCCTATTCTTGATCTAAATCTAATGATAGGTAAGGATTCATCTTGTCCTAGGTAAGAGTTTTCTAGATTTTCTAGTAAGGGCTTGAGGACCAAGGTAGGTGGTTTTTCTACAAAAGGTAAAGGGACAAATTGTAATGGTGGAAGTGGTTCCACATGAGGTCCCCATTTGGAGGTATCCATGATTGGTGTTGCATCCAACAAATTATTTACCTCCTCAATGGTCTTGTTAATATCAAAATCAAAGTTAAAGTGCATTAATCATGCCTCAAGTGAATGTGAGAGGGACAATGACAAATTAGTATCTTGAATTAGAATTTCAATTAAATTTACTACATAGGAATCATCAAGGTCTAAATGTTAATGGTCAACATCAAAACATTGAGCTTGACTTTCATATTGCCAAAATATAACTTCATCATACCCTTTCTACAATTTATGATGATGTTGGATGCTCTAAAAAATGGACATCCAAGTACAACAAGGATTTGACTACTAGGGTTTGATAAAAGGTGGGTATCCAGTACAATCAAATCAATAGGATAGTAAAAATTGTCCACCTATATTAAAACATCACTAACCACACCACGTGGTATCTTTATTGATCTATCTTCTAATTAGAAATTGGTATTAGTTAGTTTAAAGTCACCAAGCCTTAGTTGTTCATAGACAAAATATGGCAATAGATTAACGCTAGCCCTTAAATCAAGTAATGCTTGGTCGATGATATGATCTCCAATAACACAAGAAATGGTAGGACATCTTGGGTCTCTAAACTTAGGAGGCATCTAGTGCTGGATCAAATAGCTCTCTTGCTTAGTGAGGAAGGATTTCTTTTGTACATTAAGCTTTGAGTTTTATGTGTAGAGCTCTTTAAAGAATTTTAGCATAAGCAAGGATATCATTGATTGTGTTGAGTAATGGCATGTTAATTTACACATGCCTGGATAGATCTATTATCTCATTGAAATTTGTTCCTTTCTTAGCCTTGTTGAGTAATTGAGAAATGGAGCCTTGGGTACACAAGGTGCCTCCACTCTAGGCTCAAATGGAATATGATATTTCTATCTTTTCACTTTCTCCTATGTTTTAACTAGTTCATTCTCCTCTATAGTTTTCATAGTTTGCCATACTTAATTATCAACATAACACTTTCTCCTAAGGGCTGTTATGGACTTTGCTTGCGCATGAGAATTTTGAGTATGTGAACTAGACCCTATCTTAAATTGGCCATTAGGGTTTAGGATTGCGTGACTATGAAACTGTCCCTTTCCTCTATCATTTAAAGTAGTTGACAACTAACTCATTTTCATTTTGAACATGAAAATAGCTTGGGAGTTGACATTAGCAAAATGTTAATAATCTATCTAAAATTGATGTAAGGCCTTGCTAATCTCCTCATTTTGTTTTAAGGAATTTTCCATCAGTAACTCATATTATCCTCATATGTTGGTTTCTTTTGTTGCTAAGTAAGCTGAAAACTAGGTGGCTATTGGTGAAATAATGCTCTAAGAAAGTTCTTTGCAGCGGGTTCGCAAATGATACTCCCTAGTAATTTTTCTTAGCCCATTAAAAATTAGGATGCCTACCCCATTCTAGATTATAGATCTCAGAGTAAGAGTTATTACTAGAGTTGCAATATGCATTCATGGCATTCTCTTATTCTAGAAGATAGTCATTATACACTTTAGTTTATGGACAACATGTGGTTAAATGGGCTGGGCTAGAGTAAATAGCACAGAGCTCCCATGGAGGCTTAGTGGATGTAGTAATATCCATGAAGGTCTAAAATATATTTTCAAGTTTATCCACTCTCTTACCATAATCAAATTTGTCTATCTCTCAATGACAGAGTTAATCTTATAGGATAAATCTGTGGTCACTCCTATTTCATACATGTCTCCTTTATTTAGAGGTTAGGAATTTCTCTCTCTCCTAATAGAATAATCCCATTGCTACAAATTATTAGCTAAAGTTTGGAAAAATTCCCATGCCTTTTTCTCATCATTCAACATGGCGGCCCCTCCTCTTGCTACATCTACCATCTGTCTATTTTGAGGTGTTA
Organism: Warburgia ugandensis; assembly: GCA_035236585.1. Taxonomy (NCBI): domain Eukaryota; kingdom Viridiplantae; phylum Streptophyta; class Magnoliopsida; order Canellales; family Canellaceae; genus Warburgia; species Warburgia ugandensis. The sequence continues at coordinate 52,530,152 of CP141133.1, read as the reverse complement.
GGGCATCATAAAAGTATTGACTTGTTGCTATTTTTCAAATCCATGATGGGGACACCTCTGCAGCAATTCATTTCACCTTTCCTAACATTCATAATATTGTTCATCATCTCATTTCTAGAAGTTGATAATTTCCCTATGAAGAGCATTAGTCTTCTAGACAGGGAAGAATTTGTCCAAAAGCTTTTTAGATAAAGGTCCAATGTATTGGTGTAACCAGCCTATAAGGAATTTAGCCATGGCTTGGCCTTATCTTTTAGCATGAATGGAAACAACCTAAGCTTAATTGAGTTCTCCAAAGCATTTTGAAACTTCAATGTAGCACAAATATCAAGGTATTCCTTGATATGTAAGTATGGATCCTCTCCTTCTCGATTGCAAAATGTGGGGTGTAACTGAATGGCTCTAGGTTTAAGCTCAAAATTGTTTCATTTGTGGGAGGCAATGTAATGCACAAAGGAGCATGTAGTTAGAGTGGCAAATAGAAATCTCTAATAGTCATATGCTTAACTTCTATTGGTGGTTTAGCCATTGGATCAAGAACCTGGTTTCTTATGCCTTGCCTATGGGTATGCTTAATTTCTAGGTCTAATGGTACTAGCTCAATGGTCAAAGATCGAGTCATTGCATGCACTCAAATAAACCTATCTAAATGATGCAACCTAACTATATGCTACCCCTAACTCTATATGATGCACAATCAGTCCTAATGATTTGCTAATTGATCTGATTTGATGATCTTCATTAATGTGTAGGGTGGTAGCTTTTTAAACCTAAATCTTGACAATTCTTCCTTTTTCCTAAGTTTGACTTTTGCTTACTAGTTAGGTTTTTCTCTAAAGTGGTTAATAAATATTTAATTTTGTACAAAATGTACCTAATGAGTAGTACATATGCTACAAATTATAATGCAAAAGTATAGATTTTTACCAAAATTCATAACACGTTCATTTTTTACCTAATAATTCAAAATTTTACTATTTTGTAGGTTTAAAAGTTAATCCAAAGTAGGTAGTGAATAATAATATTTTTTAGGATTTAATTAGAGTTTTGATTTTTTGTAGGAATCTAGATGATGATCTGATGGCCGAGATTGATCGAGATAAAAATTGACTATCAAGATGAAGAGATCAGGCCATGGGCTAAATCTAAACAATCCAAAGCTTAATCAAGGATGATGATCATCTTAGATAAAGCAAAGGATGTAATTAGAGAAGCCAAATGTGATTAAAATGGGGCCATGCATAAGCTGTGCAAGCCTCCTTAGCTATGTAAGCCATGAAAGAAGGTGACAAGCCAATGAAGCAAGCCAAGATAAATGAGCCTTCAAAGTAAGCCATTCAAGCTACTTAAGCCAATGCTACATGGAGATATACTATTGGAGGAGAATTTTCAAACAATTTCAAAGGGATTGGAAGGAAAACAAGATATGTATGTGAGGCGGACCAATGAGATTTCTTTCCCTTGTTTCCCTCTTTTCCTTATCACTCTTTCCTATCACTTTCCACTCCCTAGTCTTACAAAATACGAGCCTCCCCCCCCCCTCCCCTCTCCTTACCTCGCCACTCCACCACCTTCCAATTCTATCTTTTAAACTCCATCTCTATCTATTTCCAAATCCCATGTCATCCTTTGGATCTCAACCTTAGCACCCCATCCTATGAATATCAAAAAGAAATCTCACTATGAATTCCCTAGGGCTTCCAACATGAAGCACTAAAGATAGAAGGTGGGAGAAACCCCACCCTAAAAGGTAGGGGCCTCCACCTTATCTCTTTCGCAATCCTCCCTCCTACTTGCTAAACCTTACCCCTTTCCTTGCCCCATTCCTAATCAGATCCTACAAAGAACAAAAAGTGCCCAACTATTGTAAAAACTCTCTGAGGTTTTAAAATGAAAGCCATCTTAGGGGAGAAGTTCAACGCCTCCCACTATCCTACTTCGTTTCTTTTCTAAGCATTCCACTTTCCTCAACCCCTTATCCGAAATGCAATTGCACTTTCTTTCTCTTCTTTGGTTCAACACACTTCCCATGTAGCAGCCATTGTTCCCAAGCTCTCCACGCATCACTTTTGGCTGGTTTTCCTTTGTTTTTTTCTCTCTAAAGTTTAGTCTCTTCCTTCAATTCCTTTTGTGTTGCCTTTAGTTTATTGCTTTGTTTTGTTCTTTGATTTCTTTCTTTAATTTCCTTGCCTTGTCTCTTTGATTCCTTTGATTGTTACCTTTTGTTTTACAAAATATATCATTAAATCTAAGGACTATAACTCTTTTTAGTGATAACCAAGAGAGCATATTTGTTAGATCAAGTCCATGCACATCTTTTTTGTTAAGTTCCTTGTTGTCTCTTACTTTCTTTTCCATATTTTTCCCTCTTGATTTCTTTACATCTCTTTTGGGAATCCAGGCATGATTAGTATAGATCTATTATTGAAGGATTATATAAGTACTTTGAATTTTTTTTGGATTTAAAGAAAGGTGCACACACCACTTGGAGGGTGCACACCACTCTTTTAAACACATGTTATTTAATGCCATCAATGGAAAATTTATGATTCATGTTATTTGGTTACTGTTCATGGTTCTTTTGGTTGTTTTTAATTTGGTATTTCATGGCCATTGCAATGTATTTTCATGTTTAGTTTCCATGTAATCCATTATAAATTAAGAGTGCATTTAATTTCCTTAGGAAACACACATAAACCACGTGCACAAACCCATGATTCATGCACATGGTTTTTAGGTGTTTCTCCCTTAGGTAGCATGCCTAATTATGCTTATAATTACATGCTTTAAACCTAGTTTGGTTCATTGATTCTATGTTTGATTAGGTTACATCTTAATTGATACATTTTTCATGACTATCCATGCATCTTAATAACTTTGTTTCGTGCATTCTCTCTAACTTAGTTTCATGTGCACCATTTTGTTTAGTTGTTTCCTTAAGCTTTGCATGTTTTATTATTTAGCTTAGTAATGTTTAGATTTATTTGAGCATTGTTTAAATTTAGTTACATATTAGGTTAGTTTTAGAGAAAGTTTTAGTTTTCTATTTTTAGAAAGTGTGTGTTGAGGAGAGCTTATGAGTTTTAACTTGTTTACTTTTAGCATGTTTCTTATCTATGTTTCTAAATTATACATGTCATGTTTCCTTGCTAATTCCATTCTTAGATTAGGATAAGACACAAACTGTGAGATTCTCCATGGGATCGATCTCACTTTATGCATCTATTATAATAGATTCATGCGCTTGAGAGTAAATTAAAACATACATCAGGTTTTTGGTTCCATTGCTGGGGAATCACATTGGATTTGTAGTAGGATCCTAGATTAGATTATTTCTCTCTAATCTAGGCTTAAGTTGCATTAGATTAGTGTTTTAAATAATTTTTGTATTTATTGCTAATTCCTCACAAATTGACTAGTTCTTTTTTTATTTTGTGTGAGGGAATTTGCCAAAGTAGCAATAGCGATCCTATGCGCCAAAGCTTCATCAACTATTATTGCTTTCCTAGATTAGGATTTATTTTTTCCTTTTTTTGAGTGAACTTGTAGTGAGGCCCCATTGTAATTTACACTTCATTATTCAATTTCAAATGGGTTGTATTAATACATGACAAGTGCGGAGTATGGTGGCCCACACTTGATCTTCATAAAAAACCCACTATAAGCATCCTTCACCTCCCTTTACTTTTTCTAGTATAGTTTCATTTAGTATAATTTGCATCATTCATGATAGTCCAAATCATATAGATTAGGGCATTCATCTTACTTGTTGCATCTTTCTTTAGGGTTGTTCCATTAGTTGTGCATCTATTCAATAAAGATTAACTAGAGCTTGACTCTAGCCAAGGCATAGGCTACATGGTTATAGTGTCCTATCTATTAAGGTGCTTGATCCTTTGTTAGACGGCATATGGGTAGGAATTAGTTTGCTTCTATTGTATTGCATTACACGTCTATGTTCTTTATGGTAGAATGGATCACAATATTAGTAAGGGTCTGATAGGAACACTCATAAGATAAGGACTGTATTTCATCACCAGATCCCTAGCTCACCTAAGTAAATCAATCAAATTTCTTATGTGTTTGCAATCCCATTCCTTAAACTATTAATTTAAAATCAAGTAACAAGACACTTAGTGTATCAAGCTCATAGGAACCTTTTTAAAAGGAGGAGATCTATTGTCACTCCATTAGCTTCTGAGTGTCATGGTTATAGTGGGTATCCAAAATCCAAGTGATTTTCCTCCTTTCATTAATGCTGGTTGAGATTTAAATGCTCCATGGCATGAGAATTGAATTAATTACTTTAAAGCAGACCCTAATTGGTAAGCAGTAGTTGAGATTGAATAAGAGGAGAAGCTATCTAGATTTAGGCCTAAAAGCTACCACCCTACAAATTATAAAAGATCATCAAATTAGCTCATTAGCAAGCTATTAGGATTGGTTGTGCATCATTTAGATTTAAGAATAGCATTTAGGTTGCATTATACAATTAGGGTTTTCATTAATTTTACATAAAAAGTACTCATTTGTTGTATATAATGATTTGTTTCATTTTATATAAAGTTGAGTACAATGACCTATCAAGAAAGGGATGAAAAACCATTGTGCTACTATTTTATCTTAAGACATTACATTATGAAGATATGTGTGAGACAGAGACAAGATTTACTCCTAATCTATCCCCAAAATTTGATGTTGTGATGGATAGGATGAATAGTACACTAGATAGGTTTAGTGCTTCTAGGCAAAATACTAAGTCATATTAACAACTTCAATACAATAATGGCTATGCCTATTCTAAACCTTAATACCCCTATTTCATGGCTATCAAGTCCCACCTATAATGGATATTATCAGGAGCAAGTGGATGCACCCAGTGCATTCCTTGAACTTAACAATGCCTATTCTAAATCTTAATACCTCCTATTTCATGGGCATCATGCCCCACCTATAATGGATATTATCAAGAGCAAGTGGATGCACCTAGTGCATTCTATGAACCTGGCAATTATTATTCTAAGTCAAACTACCAAGACTACAATGGATGGTATAGGCATCATGAACAACAATGATCTCAAGATTATCTACCATACCAGAAAGAACCATCATGGCCCCACCTTGATCAATGTTACAATGATTATCGATAATGTCAAGGACAACCATCATGGGTTCAACCTACTTATATCTTTTTCAATACCCCAATGGATTGAGATTTTAAGTTAAACTTGCAAGTGCATGAATCATTTGTAGTAATTTGCACAAGGATGCTAATCCCATGAGAATTCAAATGGATGTGTAATTATGATCCCCACATAAACTATCTAATGTAGCCAAATTGAGGAGGTCATTCCTAAACTAAGAATGAAAAATTAACACATGAAATATTCTAAAATTAAAACATACTAAACTTAACAATTTCATAAACCACACTTTCTAAAAATAAAACTTTATTAAATAAATTTTTTTATAAATTTATAACTTTCCTAATTTGAAAACTTCATAAAAATAAATTTGAAAATTTTCCTAAATCGTGCAATTCTAAGGAAGCTAAGTAACAAATTCATTACTTTCCTAAATTAAACCTTCTAAACATGAAAGTTAGCAACTATGACAAAGCAATTACTTTTCTAAACTAAAAGTTAGAAACTAACTAAAATGCAAACTAGTAAACCATAAAATTTGGACTAAACTACAACTAAACACAAAAACTAAAGGGAAACAATCACTAATCAAACAATCAAATGAGAACTTCCCAAGTATCATTCGTGTGACCATGGAATGGTATGCATGATTCATGGGGTAGAAACAGATCTACTTAACTACTGTAAAAACTTTAGAATATGCAATATAACTCAAGCATTAGCTAAGTAATCCAATAATCTAATTAGGTTCTTGAAAAATCAAACAAACATGAAGTGTATGGTGCTAGAAATTAAATATAACAATCCATAAAGAAAAATTCCAACAGCATTCAATTTTGATCATTCACTTAACGGAACATGGAAAACATGGAATTAAGCACTTTACATGGAAGCAAGCATTCACGAATGACGACTATTAACTACTGGAAATGAGTATGGATTATAAACTCCAATTAACTTCATTAAATCACATTAAAATCTATCGACATAATGCCCACAATAAATGTAATCCAAATATGAAAATTATGTCCTATTACAATGAATGCTAATTGATCTTAATCAATCCATAACTACAATCTAAACCTTTTCCAATATTCCAACATCAATCATGAATAAGCATGCATTGAAAACAAGAAAAAATCCACTAAAAATGAAGGAAAATTTTGAGGGACCTCAAGGAAAGCAAGAAGGGATTAAATGGAATTAAAGGATATTAAAAGGCAATGAAAAACAAGGAAGAAAAGACTAGATTTATGGTGAATTTTGCTTGGCTATCACTTCAAAGGAAAAGCAACCTTAATTCTTGAGTAAACAAGCAAGAAGGAACTTAGGTAATGGAAAAGTATTCAACTAAGTAACAATGAAAGTTAGGAACAATCAAAGATAAGAAGATCATAAAGGAAACCAACTAAGTGTGGTAGGAAGAACTAAAAGACAAGGCATAGGCATGGAGCACAAAAGGGGAAGAGCAGCCTACCTTGTAGAGGATAGCAGCCAACAAAGGAGAAAACATGAAGTGTTAGGAGGTAAGGAAATGTGTAAAGAAAAGGATACCTCCTCCCTTGGAGTAGATGTTCTTTTCTTACTCTAAAGTTCTTACCTTTTGCTTCTTTTCCTAGGTTCTTTCATAGTTTTCTTCCAAAAATTTCTAGGGTGACCTTAGGTAAAGGTATGGTGTGGATGTAAATAATGGAATTGGATAGGTAGGATGAAGTGGCTAGCTAGTGTTTTAAAGAGAAACAAGTGGCTGCCTCTTCGAATGCATTAAGGTGGGAGATGCCACTTAGTTAGGAGGAGGCATCACCCCATTGCCAAAGTCACTGGAGCCACTTGAAATACAAAGTATATTGGATGGGGATAAGAATAGAGAGAAACAAAGAGGAAGATGGGAGAAAAGAGTGTGATAGGAAAAGACAAGAAAGAGAGGTGAGGTTGGAAATAGTGATTGACTAAGTAGTTTCCTAGGAAGTGGAATTGGTTGGATGGTTGGAATGGGAGTTTAGGAAGGTGGGGAAGTCTTAGAAAGATAGGAGATTGAATGGAAAGTAAAATTCATTATAACAACCTTAAAAATTAGTTCATTTTCCATGATTTTAAATTATAATTTTAATGGGGATAAGAAATTGAACTAAATTTCATGGAAATTAAGTTTATGAAAATGACCTCTTTATGGGCTTGAAATTTGGATTTGGAATTATCGGATTTGTTACACACTCATGAATACTATTTTAACGACACTAATTTCGCATGAAATAGAGATCGGGGTAGAAAGACCCAAAAGTTTTACAAATTCAAGGGGTAAAAATTTATAATGGCACCCCATATTTCATCATTTTGTGGGAAGCAGTGTAGCGCCACATGCAAAAGAGGGATGACACGTGGAGTGCCAGTTGCCATGTATCACCTGCTCCACCTCCCCCACGTTGTACAGTTGAAACGGGAAAGAAAGAGTGGGATTGGTAGAAAACCTAACGACCCAAAACCCTCCTCTCCCTCTCTGATCTCCCCTTGCCCTTTCCTAAAACCATTTTCCCACTGACAAAAAGAAACCCAAAATGGATTGCCGGTGAGTAGCCATTCACCTCCCCAAGGGTCCTTCTTTTTTTGGTGATAAGGAGAAACCATATACTAGGTTTCCTCTGGCAACTCCCCTTGCTAGTTTCCCTTTCTCCAGCGTCAACGGAAACCCAAATGGGGATTTCTCCTTTGGCCACCTTGGGGTTTTCCCACTTCCTTTTTCTCCCCCTTTGGATCTAGGTTAGATTCAGGGTGGCCAGCTAGCATGCCTATGTGCACTGGTCGGCCACACGTTCAAGAAAACCTCCCCCATCTCTATTCACTTGTGACGGGCAAAGACCTAATCCACCTTCCTCGCATTCCATTTCCCTTTCCATCTTTTTCTTCTACCTAATTGGATCCATGGTAGTAGACAAGCCAACCACCCACAGGCCAGGCATGCACTCAAAAACCCCCCCTTCTAATCTCCTTTAGGTGGGTTTCAAGTGGTGATCGGGCAGTAGCCACCACCAACCCTCACCCTCTCCCCCCAGCTCATTGTCCTCACCAGTGTAGCCAAACAATGCAATTGCTTGAGCTGGTCTGCCACGTTAGTTTTCCCCTACCTCCATTGATTCTGCCAAGTTAGGGTTGAGTTGACTCAGGGAGTCAAATCACCCTAACTTGTTTTGGAAGGGTCTAAGTTGACCCAATGACCCTTTTATCCCTTGAACTTTGAAGCATGATTTTGATCAATCGAGGAGAAATCTCGGAGATCCAAGAGTACCCTCACAATCCTAGCAATGCGGGGAATGATACCCATCTTCCCATTCTTCGATCAGGGAAGATCTAACCATTGATTTGACCAGACATTTCATCAGAAGTCAGATCATCTAATCCATGATGATTTGATTTTTTTTCTTATCTAAGCAGTTAGTAGTGATCCTCATGATGTGTAGATCAAGGATCTATATAAAAATGTGGGATCTGAAGCATTTATGGAGATGATCTAGATGATCGTGATCGACAACAGAGATCAACTGAAGATCTAGGTATGAAACTGATCCAATTTGATGATCCAAATTGTTTAGAAATCTTAAATGAATTAATTGACTAGAATTACTAAGTTGTTATGTGATCTAGGGTGATCAAGTGAGGATATTTGATGAGATTAGTGTGGATGTTTGATGACAAGTTAGGGTTGAGTTGACTCAGGGAGTCAACTCACCCTAATTCATTTTGGAAGGGTCGAAGTTGACCCAATGACCCTTTTATCCCTTGAACTTTGAAGCATGATTTTGATCAATCTAGGAGAATCTCAGAGATCCGAGAGTACCCTCACAATCCTAGCAATGCGGGGAATGATACCCATATTCCCATTCTTCGATTAGGGAAGATCTAACCATTGATTTGACCAGACATTTCATCAGAGGTCAAATCATCTAATCCATGATGATTTGATTTTTTTTTTCTTATTTAAGCAGTCAGTAGTGATCCTCATGACGTGTAGATCAAGGATCTATATAAAAATGTGGAATATGAAGCATTTATGGAGATGATTTAGATGATTGTGATTAATGACGGAGATCAACTAAAGATCTAGGTATGAAACTGGATCCAATTTGATGATCCAAATTTTTTAGAAATCTTAAATGGATTAATTGACTATAATTACTAAGTTGTTATGTGATCTAGGGTGATCAAGTGAGGATATTTGATGAGATTAGTGTAGATGTTTGATGATCATGCACAATCGAGACAATCAGTGGACGATCCGACCAAACAGACAGCTAGAGGTTATTCAGATTGTCATGTTCAAGGTAACATTAATGTCTTAGTCATTTGATGGATTGGTGTGATTATAATTAAATACGATTGAGCATGATATTCATATAGTAATGCTTGATTAATTTATTTAAAAGATAATTACTTGAAATTGATATGATCTGAGCATAATAGCTCTAAATATGCATTGATGAAATTAAGAAGAAGAACTAAAAGGCAATGAGTGGGCCCAATGAAATAGGATTTAAATTTTTAACCAATTAGGACTGCCTTAAGATTTTAGGGCTGGGAATCATTGGACTGTCTTGAATGCAATGTAATGAATACAAAAGTGTAATGTTGTGTATTTGAGAATCCAAGTTAGATAAATTGGATTCTGAGTATGACTGCATGTGATATGTATCTAGGTGAATGGAATTGTAGTCGATCGCGCTGGAGTTGCGTTTGACTGATTGAGAGGTACAGACGAGTGGTACTTCGTCTAACGTAGGTGATTACATTTGAGATATTTCCATGATTTCTTAATCACGATGCATTATTTGAGAACTTGAAGTATGGATTTTATGCCCTATTATGTTTGCATGAGATTACTTTTCTGTGTGTATTGTCAACATGTTTTGCTACTCCTTTTGTGCATGATTTATAAGCTACTCCTTAATACATTTTATGTTGCATCAATTTGGATTATTGAGGACATTATACACTAGTTTTCAATGCATGATGTTGATATATTGAGTTACTCTCTCGATTTGGTTTCATTGAGAATTATTATGCATGGATTTCAATTCTTGATTCATTGTTTATGACTTATGACAGGTGCTTCTACCTAGTGGGTACTATGCTAGGAGAGTTATAGGGTTGCCACCCACCCTCTAACTTTATGAGGATTATGATTAGACACCAGTGTTGTCTATAAGGGTGGTATCATGGGTAATCCATACTATGAGCCCATCCTCTCCCACGCGAGACAGAGGTATGTCCATAGGGGTGCTATTGTGGGTAGCTCAAACTACAAGTCTATCTTCTCCTATGCTAGACGGAAGGAGTCTCCCATTCCGATGTTGATGTGGAGCGGTAATGGTTGAGACCTGGAGTGGTTTCCATTGTAGCATAGTATCCCATACTCTTATTTTGCATGTTCATGTGGTATTTATTTGTTGGGTGAATTGGGGTAAGCCGGGCCTAAGCCGTGAGTGACTTCGGGGGCCAATGCGAGTTGCATGGGAGGGACCCAGGGATTGGTATGAGTACTCATTACTGGTGATTGAGTGCCGTGGAACACTCTTAGGGCTTGTTTTTGTACGATGCCCTATTTATCATGACATGCATTCATACTATAATTTGGACATGGATTCTTATTGCTTTTGATGGATGCATATCCATGTTTTGCTCATGCCTTGCATGTCATGATAGTTTGACTTGATATTGATTTGTTTAGACTTATGGATTATATGTGTTATTTATTATGGACATCCAAGGATTTGACGTGCCTGGTACATGTTTTACCTTACAAGATTTGCCTTGACATTGATATTCTGTGCCACATGATTTCACTATACTTTCTTAGTGAATGTGATCACCTATACAAACATAGCTTGTTGAGGCATTGCTTTGTTTGCAATGCCTCATATACAAAGAGTTGCAATGGGTTGACGGGCTGATAAAGGAAACAAAAGTGATGGCAGCTTTCAATGGAGTATTGAGGGAAATTTTAGAGACGACAAGCTTTGTTCAGAACTTCACTTTGGTTATTGTTTATGGATTGTACATCATTATAATTACATTATGACTTGAATGTGAGGATATGAATTCATGTTGGATGTGATGGCTATATGGACAGACCCTGGGTATTTTGTCATAACTTGATTTTCTTCTCCACTATTGGAGTACACATTTTTATTGAAAATCATGTTTGATTTGGGTTGATGGGCATGGAGATTGAGTCTCCCAATTGTCGTGTCATGTGTTGTGTTTATCAGGTGATTTGTATTGCACGTGTTATGTGCAATGGTCCAAAATACAGAGGAGACTCTATCGGTTTTCTGGTAGAAATGGGATTTCATTTCACCGTTAAATCCGTGGTTTTGTAGTTGTATGACTCTCGAGACTTTGAAATAAATGCTTTTATTCGAGTTTTGTTTTTGATCACTTTAAAAATCAATTTTTAAAAAATAAGGATCTCGACTGTTTTTATAAAGTATTATTGTATTGTTGTTAAAAACCCGAGTCTACTCCATCATAGCCATTCCAACGAATCCAAAGGCCACATATAGTCCATGAAGTGAGGTGATTTCCTATATATGAGTTATAGATATAACTCATGTAAAGGATGTTGAGGATTGTGAAATAGATAATGCTACAAAGGTTGGCAGATTTTCTTAGAGAAATTGAGACTTTAAGTCCTTGTATGAGCATAATGAGTACACGTTTATGGGAAGTGCATGATTCATAGAATCATGAATTAGAATAAAGATTATAAATTAGTTTCTCTTAGTGAGAACCTTACTATACGATAGAAGTTATAATTATATGAATTGCTTTAACAGTTCAAGTTCTAACTTGAGCAGTATGAGTAAACTGTTGGAAAAAAAAAGCCTAACAATTATTACAATAACAATAGTATGATAAGAATGATGGAGGATAAAAAATAATTACAACTGATGAGAACACAAGAATTTTGCGAGAAGTATTGTATTAATTTAAACTTGAAACAAATTTATTACGAATAAATTATAATATGGTGAAAGTTATAGAAAATTGGATGAAATACTTGATTATGGGAGGAAAACTGGTGAGTTTGGTGTATATAGAGATATTGATAGTTAGGCATTAATGAAAACTAAATGCTTATAAATTATTCAAAGAATTCCAATTGTGATTGGAGACACATAGCACGTAAAGGATATAACAACCATTGTATGAAAATGGTTACTATTAATGATATGAATCAAGTAGGGAGAGATACTTACTAAAGTAGGTATGGGGAATGGATATTATTGTGAGAATAAGGTGAGATAAAAGCTAATGAGTTTTTACGCTTAGTAAAATATTGAAACATCACTGGGAGCGAATACTTACAAATTGTTCTTAGGGTTTTAATTATGATTTAGAGTGCATATTACCTGGAGGACATGATGACTAATTTGTGAGAATAATTCTTGAATAGAAATGATTTTGTAATGAATCAACTAGGAGGAAAAACATATGGAGTGAATGAGGCGAGATGAAATTAATTACGATTAAATTACATCTAACATTGATAGAGATGATAATGCGATTTCTGATGATTAAGGAAGTATTATAAAGGGTAAATTTCATTGGTTGTGAAATTAATTGAGTTGTAAATGATTTTGATTGATATGACCATGAATCATTCATTAGCTCAAGAAAGTAAACTGACGGAAGTGAGGACACTGAAAATATAATTATGAGGATGCTAAGGATGTTTGTTTGGGAAGATGTGTTCCTTTATTGCTGAGATTTTTATCTAGAAGGCCCTTGAGAAGGCTTGTGATAATCAGTATTTTTGGAAAATTTAGAGAGTTTGCCACTTAAAGTGAAAAAATTAGATGCTTCAATGGTATTGAACCAGTATACTCAGTTGAAGAGACTTGCCCAAACTCCTTCACCATGAAGGAGGCCGTGATAGACTGTTATATGTTGACACCTATATAGAGGAATCAAGTGATTGTGTCACATTTTACACTAGTAGCGAGGTTACGAATATAACCTCTATGTAAAGAGGGATCACTTTAGGACCAAGACTAACTAGAGAAACTCAGACATGGGTAGTTCGAGTCTGCCTAGTAAGGGCAAGAGACCTTTCATTGACATAACTGCAGAGGCCATTGAGTTAGTGGCATTTGATCAAGTGGTGTTAGGATATGGATGAGAGAAGGAATATTAGTTGTAAGGACAGAGACCTAGACAATTATGTCCTACAGTTAGGAGACCATCGCAATAGTGGTAACAACATCAATAACCACTATTGCAGTGGCAATCCTTTAAATGTTTTAACTGTGGAGAGATAGGATATTCCTTTAGAGATAGTCCCATTGGACAATGAGTCAGACAGACTAACATTAATGATAAATTTTGCCATTATTTGGAGGAAGTACAGGCCTCGAACTAGATGGTGGGAAATATGTTTTGATTGCTAGTAACTATCTTAGAATCCTCCCTAATATAAGATTCAGTCATTTTTATGCTTTATGTATTTGCACCCTAAGGAACATGCTCATATATATGACAGTGTCTGAATTGGATGTCATGACACTAATGATGAGTGAGAGGATGGATGTTGAGTTAATCTTACTTGATATGACTAATCATGATACCATCCTTGGGATGGATTTTATTTATTGGGGGATAGTTGATTGCTGTGAGGAAATGGTCACTTTTAGTGTACTTAGACAAGCAGTGACCTAGTTCCTCTGTGGGAAGAGCATCATTGAGGTTGTGTTTTTTTTTTCCTTAGAGTCAATACCATACCCATTTGATGTACCGAGTTCTCCTGGTTTTGTGACAGTCAATGACATCAAGTAGCCATAGATCGAGCACATGAATGGTGTGTGAGTATTATAAGCTTCCTGAGGAGGTTTCAAGGTTTTACATCACATAGATTGATTTGATATTGATTTGGCATCAGGAATAATGCCATTTTTTAAGGTACCATACAGGATGCCCCCAGCTGAGCTAGAAGGATTCTAGTTATGGGAGTTATTTGATGAGGGTTTGTTAGACCTGGTGGGTCTTTATTAGGTGCATTAAACCTCTTTATGCGAAAAGAGACATATCCTTATTGCTATACACCGATTATTGATTGTGTGATAGCACTACAATGGAGAACTGATAGAGATATTCTCTACCATGTATTGATGATCTATATGATCAGTTGGGGATGTGCATGTATTGGTGGATATTGATTTGAGGATTGTGACTAAGATGTCTTTATGATCAATTGGGGATGTGCATGAAATTAGTACACTGACAGTATGTACGGATATGATGAGCAGAATTTCTAAAGGTTACTGAGATGAGTCATTCCATGACTTTGAGGGACATAAGAAGTCCTTATGCATTATTCTGAGTATCTAAAGGACATCTTTTCATGTAAATGAATGTGAGCATGAATTATGGTCAAGGAAGATGAATTTTCTTGACTAAGATATCTCTATTGATAAAGAGATTGTTATGGGGACTTTGATTTTCTGGGACTAGCTAAACTAATGACTAATGTTGATAGTTTCTTTAGTTTGATAAGCTGTTATCACTAAGTTATTGAGTTCGCCACAATAGCAGTGACATGGATACTGCTTATATCACATATATGAACCTGATTTCTAATCAAGGTGAGAGGTGTGACAGTAAAGTATGTTAGATGGAAAGCATTTTCTTATGTGTAATTTGATTTTGGATTATGGCATATACTTGTGAGTAGCCAATGAGGGCGGCCTAAGAGGGTGATTAATGAGGGCAGGTGCGAGAGGCACCAGCAGGTTTCTAGGTGACAAGCTTCTAAGTGGCAGGGTTCTAGGTACTCACAGTATGATTATGATGTGGATTGGATGTTGATTAACACATGATTGCCTGTTATTGAGCTAGTATGCTCTAATTTTGTTTAGGCTAGATTGCCTATTGAGGAGTAGGTTTGTACCAATTTTATTAGCATGTATTGCTTGTTTAGGAGTCGATATGATATGGTATGATTGTTATACATTGCCTAATAATGAGGTACTATGCGCTGGAATAGATTTGGCATAAATTGCCTATATGTGAGTTGTGGTACTTCAAATTTTGTTGATATGGTCATTCATTTATTCTAAATTGTAAACAAATAATTAACTCTTGGATGAAAGTTTGTTTATACATATGAGTTGCTATTTGAGGGGATGATATGGTATGAATTGTTATTGGCACTGACTTGGGAATCTTTTGGCATTATTTGTAGATCTTATGATATTGGTATGTGTCAAAATTGTTTTAACAACTCAAAAAATGAAGTCGTTTTCTATGATTTTAAATTATAATTTTAATGGGGATAAGAAATTGAACTAAATTTCATGGAAATTAAGTTTATGAAAATGACCTCTTTGTGGGCTTGAAATTTGAATTTTGGATTATCAAATTCGGAATGTACACATTGATATGATTTTAACAACACTAATTTCACGTGAAACGGAGATCAGGGTGGAAAGACCCAAAAGTTTTACAAATTCAAGGGGGTAAAAATTGATAAAGGTACCCCCCCCTATTTTGTGATTTTGTGGAAAGTAGTGTAGCGCCACGTGTAGAATGAGGTTGACACATGGACTTCCAGTAGCCACGTGTCACTTGCTCCACCTCCCCTGTGTCATACAGTTGAAATGGGAAATAAAGAGGGGGATTGCCAAAAAACCTGGCAATTGAAAACTCTCCTCTCCCTCTCTGATCTCCCTCGTCCCTCCCCGAAAACCCTTTTCCCAGTACTCCTTTTTCCAATGATAAGGAGAAACCCTAGACTGGGTTTCTCCAACAACTCCCCTTACTGGTTTCCCTTTTTCTAGTGTTACTGGAAACCCAGATTGGGGTTGCTCCTTTGACCATGAGTGAGATTTTCCCCACTTCCTCTTTCTCCCCCTCTGGATCAAGGTTAGATTCAGGGTGGCTAGCTACAATGCCTGCATGCAGTAGTTGCCTCATGTTCAGAAAAACATCCCCCATCTCTGTCCACCAGTGATGGGAAAAGACTAATCCACCTTCCTGTCATTCCATTTCCTTTCCCTCTCTTTCTTCACCCTAATTAGATCCTTGGTAGCACATGGGCCAGCCACCCACAGGCCGGCTACACACCTAAAAAAACCCCTGGATCGTTGTCCACACTAGTGCAGCCAACCAATGTGATTGCTTAAGCTGGTCGACTACATCATTTTTCCCCTACCTCCATTGATTCTGGCAAGTTAGGATTGAGTTGACTTGACAATTCAACTCACCTTGACTCATTTTGGAAGGGTTTGAGTTGAGCCAATGACCCTTTTATCCCTTGAAATTTGAAGTGTGATTCTAATCAATCTAGGAGAAATCTCAAAGATTTGAGAGTACCCTCGTAATCCTGGCAACACGGGGAATGATATCCATCTTTCTACTTTTCGATCAAGGAAGATCTAACCATTGATTTGACCAGACCTTTGATTGGAGGTTAGATTATATATTCCTTAATGATCTGACTTGGTTTTTTTTTTAACTAACTAGTCAATAGTGATCCTCATGAAGTGTAGATCAAGGATCTATATAAGAATGTGGGGTTTGAAGCATTTATGGAGATGATTTGGCGAATTGTGAAATACGGTTAAGAACAACTAAAGATTTAGATATTAAATTGGATCCAATTTGATGATCTGAACTATTTAGAATTCTTAAATGGATTAATTAAATAGAATAACTAAGTTGCTATGTGATCTGGGGTGATCAGGTGAGGATCTTTGATGAGATCAGTATGGATGTTTGATGATCAGGCACAATTGAGATAATCGGTGGATGATCTGACCAATCAGACAGCTAGAGGTTATGTAGACTGACTTGTTGAAGGTAACATTAATGTCTGAGTTGTTTGATGGATTGGTGCGATTATAATTAGATGCAATTGAACATGATATTCATATAGTAATGACCTATTAATTTATTTAAAAAATAATTACCTAAAATTGATATAATCTGAGCCTAATAGCTATAAATATGCATTGATGTAATTAAGAAGAAGAACTAAAAGGCAATGAGTGGGCCCAATTAAGTAGGATTTGAATTAATAACTAATGAGGGTGGGCCCTACTACTGATGTTTTCCACAAGTACACGGGCTATTGTAGTATAGCTATGCAAATACGAGTCTATCCTACAAGGACTCGCTTTAGAATTTTGGAGTTTTTAATAAAATTTAATTATTTAAAATTCAATCAAATGACCAAAAATTAACAAAAAAATTTGAAATTTAGATTTATCTTGCCAATGAAACTTTAAAAGTTTAATTTCAAGAATAACATAAAAAGAAACAATAAAATCCGAATTAAAACAAAAATTAGAAGAAATTAAGAAAATCTAATTCCCTAGATTAATACTAACCAATTTCTTCACTTTGGATTCCCAAAACTTTGATAAACCTATATCACTATGTTCAACATGCCTTGGATTAAGAATCTGAGAGAGGAATTTGTCAGATTCTTCAAATATTTAGAGATCTAATCAAATTAATGAAATTAATATTCAACGACTTAGATCTATTCTCAGAATCCAAAATAAAGATTAGGAATACTAATTACACTAGAAATGATCCTAAGAACATGTCAGGAAATTTAATTGAAATTCAGATTTAAAATAGACAAGAAATTAAAGATTTTCCATTATTAACCCAGAATCGTTAATTAAAGTAAACAGTACTGAAATATGATAGAACATGGATTACTCAGAATGGCATAAGACAAAATGGGAATAAGGACCCCTACTAAAGAACAAGTAATCGAACAAATCCTTCTTCCTCAGAATCGAGACTTTTACTTATTTCCATTGATGAGCTTTCTCGCGAGCTCTTTTTTCTCAGGAGGAAGGAGAGGGTAAACTAGAGGGAATTTTTGGTCATGAAATGTAAATTGAATTAACCCTTTAAGGGAAAATTTGGAATTTTTCCCAACGGACTGTGGGAAGGCTCATTCGGTGAGAGAAAAATGAAGCCCTTTTTTGGGCCATGGAAGATGATGCCATCGATCTAGGTTTGTCTGGCCTGAGTTTCGTTCCGATTAGGTGGGTATTGAATAGCTGGTGGAGAAGGAGATGCAGAGAATTCGGGCAACTCTGAAGGGGAGAAGCTGGTCGGCTGGGAGTGTCTGTCTTAAATGATGCGAATGATGGAGACACATGGCTAGAGGGTGCTCTGGTTTGGTGCATGGAGATGAAAAAAAATGATGCCTTTAGTTTGGAACTGATCAGCTCTTCCCTGGCTATGCAACGGTTGATGAATTGGGCTGGTTAGAGAAGGTGGTGCCGGGATAGGTGAGGTGCAATTTTGTGGTGACCCGGGTTTTCTCATGCATTTGTAAATGCAATATCTAATTTCTAAGGTGGGATGCATCCCTATTTGAAAACCATTTTATAAAAACAATGCAATGCAGCGGAAAATCTTTAGTTTTAAACTCATTTTGAAAACCCCAAGTGTCATTTGCTTTCACAACAACCAAAGTAGTTTTTGAAAAACTTCAGAAATCATAAATGTTTTCCCAGGTCTATCCATTCACAACTCACAGCCCAACTGTAATTAAATACAAATACATGTCCAAAGGGTTCAAAGTTTACTTACATGTATAATTCTCTCCTTTTTAATTCACTTGCTCGTAGCACTAATATCTCCTGAGGCATCTTCTATTTATGAGTGGAACTATCTTGAAAAATGTTAAGGATAGGGTGAGTATATACTATACTCAGTAGGAGTCTATCACTACTAGTTTTACAATGCATGCTATGTTTAAAATCATATGTTCTTTAAAAACATGTGCATGTTCCAACAATCATGTTCAATATCGATATTAAAAACCACTGTCGAATTGGAATACTGACGACTTAAAGAAATAGCATAATCCAAGTCGAAAGTATCATATATCACAAACATAATGACATGCATTAGATGCTCAACTGAAACCAACTCAAGGATATCTGGTATGGTATGGTCGACCCACCTCATGTCATGCCAATGTAATGCAAGTAAATCCACAAAAACATAGGGCCCAAATTATGCCCATGACCTCACCACTGTGTGGTCCCCGGGTACCTGAGGACACTCGGTCATAGCCTCAACGGGGCATATGACACATCGACCCAGTGTCGTGACACTAGTGGTAGCCCCCTGTACCACATGCAGTCGACGTAGGGACATTGCCCTTTTTGGGCGTGGTACACATTCCACCTAGTAGTGATAGAGGTTGGAGGCCAACCCAGACCTCTCGGCATAGCACCCACGAGCTTATTAGCCCAAATCATATAAGACCAAACAAGCGAAAACCTCTATTTCAAAACCTGTCCTCTTTGGGTCCCTCACAATTGCCTGGCCCTCACAACTGCCTACCCAGCGTCTTTTGGGCACTCTAGCGTCTTTTGGTAACCCTCAAGGACATGCAATTTTTCAAGAACTCAATGCTCATAAATCATGCAATATATGCAATTGTTTGCAAATAAGTGTCTGCATAATGTATTTGTCATATGTATGCTGAATTCGTTTATAAGATTAAGTTATGCTAAACAAATAGTGTAACTTATACTTAAAACATGCAGTCTCAAAACAAGTCTCCAAACAATCATGGCTCTTTTTAAAAGTCTAGTAGCAATAGAGCACCTACCTCAAAGTCTCCTGGAGTCGCATCCTTTATCACTCAACCCGTCCCTGGGTCTCATTTATAAACTCCTGTATATGAATGAATACAAGGAGTCCTTATCAATTTTATTTTATTTAGACATTAGATTGCTAGATCTGCCTTTTAGGGTCCATGGTCCTTGCCTAATTCTTTGTCAGGCTAGATCCTATGACATGGATATACTATTCAATAGTTAAACTCTATAAATTGTCCTTTGATCCTAACTTTCTAGTCTCATTAGGTCCGCGCATCATGGTTTCAAAGACGTGTGCGCGCCTTAATGGACGACCCAGAGGTGTCAATTAGGGCCCTGCGCCATAGGTTCTAGGATGCGTGCGTGCCCTGGTTGTACCTAAACCACATTAGCTCACATGTGTTTGTCCGAATGGTGTGCACATCTGAATGGTGCTCTAGGGTGTGCGTCCTGGACAGTGTCGCGGAGATGTGTCTTAGGCGGGGTTGCACACACGTCCTAGTTCTTGGGACACTTGTGCGTCTCGGTCGAGTCGGGCATCTGTCTGTGCGCGGCACGCATGTGACAGTTGCCCCAAGGAGCTCGGCATGGTTTGCGCATCATGCCCACACACCCCTGGGATGCTTGTGCACGCTGGGACGCCCACACCCCAAGGACGCTTGTGCACCCTGAGACACCCTCACCCCAGGGATGCCCGTGCATCCCTGGGACGTGCCACTATGGATGAGTTTTTAACGCGTCTGGCAGGCTTGAGAGAGAGAGGGATGAGATGGGTCGGTTCTGGTTGATGCAATAATAATAGAGGCAATGTGTAGTGAATGAAGGAAAATAAGAGATGGACGAGATGGGTGCAGTTCAATAAACTGGGCATCTCGGTTATGAAAATGAAAGAGAGAGAGGAGAAAGGGAAAAAAAATGAAGGAAAATAAGACATAGACAAGATGGGTGCGGTTCAATAAACTGGGCATCTAGGTTGTGAACGTGAAAGAGAGAGAGGAGAAAGGGAAAAAAAAACTTGTGCGATGGAAACAAAGGCTAATGGTTCTAGAAGAGATAGGCAATGGCATTGTGAGGTGTGTGTAAACAAAAGAAGAGATGAAAATGTGAGAGAGATAGTAAAAGCAAAGAAAGAAACCATAACGACAAATAGACGAATGGCAAGTAACAAAGGAAAGTAAAACTACTCCATAAAGACTCCCAAAACAACCACACACCTTCCCTATATGATTTCCCTCTTTATAGTTTTTGCCCTTCCTTATTTTACTTTAACAAACTCCTCTTCTTCCCATCTCTTTTAATTAGGACTCTTCCAATTAGGAAACCTTCTTGCTCTTCACTAATCTGCACCGTTGATCCTTGAGGGATAATTTGTAACATTGATCCATAGCCATCCATGCCTCTTATAGTTAATCTGCAAAATAAAAGACTAAATTAAAATAATCTAAACCACACATTAATCATCTAATAAACTCTAATGATCATCTAATAGTTAATTTTGAAAAATTAAGGTTTGGATGGTCAATTTGAGCTAAAATTAAGCTAAATTTTGCACTTTTGAACAATTAGATGATCTAACTGAATGCTAAACTAAGGGTCTTTTAGCCAATTGGTCCCATGTATGTATAGAACCTGCCTCCAAGGAATTAAGCCATAACTTGGCTTTGTCCTTAAGTGAGAATGGGAATAACCTTAACCTAATTGAATCATCCGAAACATTTCGAAACCTAAATGTAGCACAAATATTGAGGAACTCCTTGATATGTTGGTATAGGTCTTCTCGGTCTCAACCATTAAATGTAGGGAGTAACTAAATTACTCCCGGCTTTAAGTTGAAGTGGTTGAAATTAGTGGGAGGTAAAGCTATGTAGGAGTGGGTATTAAGTTGGAGCGGAGCATAAAAATATCTAATAGTCTTGCACTCAATCTCTTGTAGTGGTTCAGCCGTAGGGATAGGAACTATGTTTCTTTCCCCTTGGTTTTGGATACGTTGAATATCTAGGTTTAATAGTAGTAGCTTAGGGTTCTGAGATTGATGCCCTTGCATGAACTATTCCTAATCTAAAATGTCCTACTCCAAATGCTAACTCTAACTTTATGTGATGCAAGCAAAAAAGCACAATCAAATACCTTCAATTAATAAGCAATATATTGATTTTCTTGAATATGTGTGAGGACAATACTTTTAATTAGTCTAATCTAGCACTCCTCCTCTCCTTTAGACTTGATTATTGCTTACCAGTTAGGTTTTTCATAAGGCGGTTAATACAACCCTTGTGTAAGGAGGCATTTAGACCTCACAAATGTCAACAGGAAGTCGGGGAAGAGCAAGGCTCTATTAGACAACCCTCAATAACCACAGTGCTCAAAAGTCACTGGAGTGACAATAAATCGAGTCTTAGTAAGTTGGTCCTACGAGCATGTGGTAGCCCTATAGTTCTCTTTTGATTGATTTTAATCTGATTTGAAGGTTAGGGTAGCGCGCTTGAGGTGATTATCCTAGGTGGGCCAAGGAGTGGTGATGAAATCCACCCTTGATCTTATGGGAGTAGGGTGCCCTTACTAATTAATTCCACACTCCATGGTAGTTCAATCAGCATATATATCACCTTAAAGCATTAATTGTGTCCTAAGATGCAAAACCTAAAAATGCAACAATTATAAGAGGATGATTTCTATATGATTTATAATACCAAACAATGCAAATTTACTCTAAATGCAGACCTGATTCTAGGATTTTAAATGAGTGAGGAGACTTATAGTGGGTTTTCTAATGAAGATCAAGTGTGGGCCACCTTATCGCACACTTACCCTGTATTATACAACCCTTTAAAATGAAAATAGAAATTGCAATTTACAAGGATCCTCACTACAAGCTTCACTCAAAAGGAAAAAAAGATCCTATTCTAGGAAAGTAGAAAATTTTCCATGTTGATGAAGATTTTCTTGCCAATTTTCTCCACTTTCCTGTTTCCCCAAAAAGGAAAATTTAGAAATAAGTACCAATTTCAGAAAATTAGGTGGTTATGCACTAAAAAAATTTAAAAATGCACCTAAAATTATCTAAAATACAATTCCTAATATTTTTTATTTTTAAATTTTTTTGGAATTTTTAAAATTAAATTCTATAAAAACTTCATTGTGAGTCTCTGGCAATGGCACCAAAAAATTGTTAATGTTTTTCGCAAGTGTGTGGGCTATTGAAATATAGCTATGTAAATATGGGTCTATCCCACAGGGACTCGCTTTAGAATTTTGGAGCTTTTAATAAAATTTAATTATTTAAAATTCAATCAAATGACCAAAAATTAATAGAAAAAAATTTTGAATTTCAGATTTAACTTGCCAATGAAACTTCAGAAATTTAATTTCAGGAATAACATAAAAAGAAACAATAAAATCCTAATTAAAACTAAAACTAGAAGAAATTAAGAAAATCTATTTTCCTAGATTAGTACTGTCCAATTTCTTCACTTTGGATTCCCAAAACTTTGATCAACCTATATCAGTATGTTCAACATGCCCTGGGTTAAGAATCTGACGGAGGAATTTGTTAGATTCTTCAAATATTTAGAGATCTAATCAAATTAATGAAATTAATATTTAACAACTTAGATCTATTCTAAGAATCCAAAATAAAGATTAGGAATAGTAATTACACTAGAATTATCCTAAGAACATGCCAGGAAATTTAATTGAAATTCAGAATTAAAATAAATAAGACATCAAAGATTTTCCATTGTTAACCCAGAACCGTTAATTAAAGTAAACAGTACTAAAATATGACAGAACGAGGATTACTCAGAACGGCATAAGATAAAATGTGAATAAGGACATCAAATGTAAACTGAATTATTCCTTTAAGGGAAAATTTGGAATTTTTCCCAAAACTCCCTTAATTAAAACTCTCGTAAAGCTAGAGTTTGCTTTGCTGGAGAAGATGGGTTACAGACGCCTAGTACCTTCTAGAATAGGTGGTTTGCTAGCCCGAGTAGATGGTTTTCGCATGGGCTGGTGGAGGGCTCTTTCGATGAGAGAAAAATGAAGCCCTTTTCTAGGCTACAAAAGACGATGCCATCGATCTAGGTTCATCTTGCCTGAGTTACGTCCAGATTAGGTGGGCATTGAATGGCTAGTGGAGAAGGAGACGCGGAGAATCCGGACAAATCTGAAAGGGAGAAGCTGGCTAGCTGAGCATGTCTATCATGAACAATGCGAATGATGGAGACGCTTGGCTAGAGGGTGCTCTGGTTTGGTGTGTGGACATGAAAAAAAATGACACCTTTAGTTTGAGCATCACTTGTAATAGAGCCGCCTCTTGCTTGGCTATGCAATGGTTGATGAATAGGGCAAGGTAGAGAAGGTGATGCTGGGATAGGTGAGGTACGATCCTAGGTATGTGCAGTGATTAGGAATGGGGCTAGAGACAGAACAATAGAGAGGAGGGGAAGGGAAGGGAGAGGAACTGGTCAAGAGAGATGGTGGGATTGAGAAAGAGAGGGATGAGATGGGTCAGTTCTGGTTGATGCAATAACAATAGAGGCAATGTGTGGTGAATGAAGGAAAATAAGAGATGGACGAGATGGGAGCTGTTCAACAAACTGGGCGTCTGGGTTGTGAATGTGAAAGAGAGATAGAAGAAAGGGAAGAGAAAGGTAGTGGCATTGTGAGGTGTGTGTAAACAAAAGAAGAGATGAAAATGTGAGAGAGATAGCAAAAGCAAAGAAAGAAACCACAATGACAATACACGTATGGCAAGCAAAAAAGGAAAGTATAACTACTCCAAAAAGACTCCTAAAACAACCACACACCTTCCCCATACGATTTCCCTCTTTATTGTTTTTGCCCTTCCTTATTTTACTCTAACAAACTCCTCTTCTTCCCATCTCTTTTAATTAGGACTCTTCCAATTAGGAATCCTCTTCCATTAGAAAACCTTCTTGCTCTTCACTAATCTGCACCAGTGATCCTTGAGGGATAATCTATAACATTGATCCATAGCCATCCATTCCTCTTATAGTTAATCTGCAAAATAAAAGACTAAATTAAAATAATCTAAACTACACATTAATCACCTAATAAACTCTAATGATCATCTAACCATTAATTTTGAGAAATTAAGGTTTGGATGGTCAATTTGAGCTAAAATCAAGCTAAAATTTTCACTTTTGAACATTTAGATGATCTAATTGAATGCTAAACTAAGGGTCTTTTAGCCAAAATTAAACACTTAACACCCGCCTTAAGATTTTAGGGCTAGGAATCATTGGACTATCTTGAATGTGATGTAATGAATGTGAAAGCGTAATGTTATGTATTTAAGAATCCAAGTTAGATAAATTGGATTATGGGTAGCCCGCACTATGAGTCTATCTTCTCCCATGCGAGACAGAAAAAGTCTCTCGTTTCGGTGTTGACTAGGAGCAAGAGTGGTTGAGACCCTGGAGTGGTTGCCACTGCAGAGTAGTAGCCCATGCTCTTATTTTATATGCTTGTGTGGTATTTATTTGTCAAGTGAATCGGGGTAAGTTGGCCTTAGGCCAAGAGTGACTCCAGGGGCTGATGTAAGATGCACGGGAGAGACCTAAGGATTGGTATGAGCACTCATTACTGATGATTGAGTGTCGTGGAACACTCTTAAGGCTTGTTTTTGTACGGTGCCTTGTTTATCATGACATGCATTCATACTATGATTTGGACACGAATTCTTATTACTTTTGATGGATGCATATCCATGTTTTCTCATGCCTAGCATGTCATGATGGTTTCACTTGATATTGATTTTTTCGGACTTATGATTTTCATGTGTTATTCATTATGGACATATGAGGATTTGACATGCCTTCTACATGTTTTACCTTATGAGATTTTCCTTGATATTGACATTTCGTGCCACATGATTTCATTGTACTTTCTTATTGAATGAGATTACCTACACAAGCATAACTTGCTGAGGCATTGCTTTGTTTACAATGCCTCAGATACAGAGAGTTGCAATAGGTTGACGCACTAATAGGGCAGACAAAAGTGATGATAGCTTTCAATGGAGTATTGAGGGCAATTTTAGAGATGATAGGGTTTATTCAAGACTTTAATTTGGTTATTGTATATGGACTATACGTCATTATAATTGCATTATGACTTGGATGTGAGGATATGAATTCGTGTTGGATGTGATGGCTGTATGGACAAACCGTTAGTATTTTGTCATGTATTCTTGATCAATCTTAACAGTTAGATCACTATATCTCTTCCTACGAATAGTGATAAACTCTAATTAAATTTACAAATATGATTAACCACATACTTCCCTTGGATTAGAATCTCAACATACAAAATGTCCAATTTTTTACTCATTAGGTCAAAAAATGCATGTGTTATGAATTTTGGTGAAAATTTCTACTTTACCCCTTTATGTTATAATAGATGGATAACCAATTGGGTTGTTTTTATACAAAATTAAACACTTATCGCACCTCAAACCACCATTTTGCTAGTCCCGAGCAAAGCATGTGAAAATTTATTTTACAAAAACTAATACAAAGTGCCACTTTCATAGGTACTCATGATTGCATTTAGCACATGCAACAAGCCTTTGAACTCCTAGGTTACCCTTAGTGGACAACTAAGGCCTTGTGAGCGTTTGTAGTGAATATATTCACAAAATACCCTAAGAATGAGTCCCCTATTTAATCTTAGAGAGTCCACATTCATTAACACTTTATTAGCTTTTTACAACTTAATAGAGATGACTAACAATTCTACCATTTTAACACATATTAAAGACATTTCATTCTAGTTATTTCTTGGAGTGCACGTGTGTGTTCAGCTACACAAGTCATGGCTCCTAATTTGATATGTTTATATTCCATTGGAAATATATTTTAACATCAAGTCCTCAAAGGTATACTCTCAAAAGTTAAGCTCTTAGATAAAGTGGTTGAACATATTTCTCTCATTATGTGACCAAATTGAACAAGGCTATTGGTTCACATAAATTATTAAGTGCTGATGAGATAACAAAAAGTGATTCCTAAGAGTGGATGTTATAACCAAGAATAGTAGCAGTAGTTTACTTTAATTCCTTCTTTTTATATCCTCTTTAAGGCTATGTTCCACCTAAGATTCATAGGTCTTTAAATAGAATGAAATGTAGGCTTGGCATAGGTTCAAAGAAGAAGGTATAAGGAATTCAAAGGATCAAAAAGTAATAAGGGTCTTCTTTTGATTGTTGGACAAATTCTTTGACTGAAGTGAATATCTTTTGTACTCTTGTGTTTCAATTTTTCTCCTCTATTTCTGACATTTCTTTCTTTTCACATTCCTTTTGACTTCTTTGAAAGAAAGAGTTATGATGTTTTTCACTTCTTTAACTTTTTGAACTTTTTCTACTATACTCATTTTGAAAATGTGCAATGGATGTTTATTTCTTGGTTTCTTTGGGTTAAAGTAATTGGGGTTAAGAAAGAAAAGGCTTAATAATAGGCTCAATGGGCTAACTAGTGGTATACTATATTGGGTAGGTTTTATGTTTCTAGGATGAACAAGAATGGCCTATATCATTCCCTTGGTTACCTAAAGCCTATTAGATTCAATGAATTTTCTTGAAATAAAGCTATTACTCCTATTTATTATTGATAGTTAACCAAAACAAGGACAATAGGATCACACTAAACTTTGTATGATGAAGAAAATATGGAGTTACTTATAACTCTGCCAAGGATAATGGGTATCCACTGATTTTTCTCAGGCTCTCTAAGTAACAACTCTCTGTTAGTATTGACTCTATGTTCTGTGTAAATATTTTTGAGGAATTAACTTTCTTAAAATGCTTCAGTACATGAATATTATGCAAAACTAGCCATATGCACTTCTATTAAGTGGTCAAAATAGTAGAATTACTAAGTTCTAAAAATTTATTTCTCATCACAATAAGGGAAATCCAAAACCTCTATGTACATTTATGGCCCCACCCTAAATGTAAGAAAAGATAGGGCCCTATATGAGCATGGAAAGATGTAGAAGACTTAGATTTGAAAAACATCTAAGTTGCCTCCTAAGGAGTGCTAAGTTTTATGTCTTCAGCTAGGCATGGACTATAACTAAACCATCTAAACATGGATCTAGCTAGTTCAACTAATTTTTTCTAATCTTAATCCTAACGTTGAACTAGCAAGATTTCTCACTCCATTTTAGAATCTCGTAGTAGCATATATATATTGCCTCCACCTAGAGATTTTCAGTGGTGGTAACATTAAGACACCACAAACTAGCATGATTTTGAGTTATGGGGAATCATATTGATAATCTCCCATCTAAAAAAATTTCACAGTAGTCAATATAATTTTTGCACCTAGTATTTTGAGGCAATGGTAATTCAATCACATTTTGAGCCACCATGAATTACTTGGGATCAATTCGAGATGAATTGTCCCATAATAAACCAATTTTAGGGGAAACAATGACTATTGTATTCAATTTATCTTTTTCCTCTATTTCCCATACATTGTCTTGAAATAGGAGTATAAGCTAACTTTGCCTTCACAAAATGGTTGTTCTTGTATAACTAGAGGTAGGGACATAGTTTTTCTTAAGCCTTGACTAGTTTCCAAGGTGTATTATAGAGTACGTTAATGTAAGGTTAGCACATCAATTGAATCTTCTTCTTCGTATTCTATGGGCATAGGTAAGGTATGAAATGGGCCTACATCACTATCTTATGAATGTTCAAATAAGGTTTGTAGGTCCCAATCAAGTATGTCTTCTACATTACAAGACTCAATTGGATTTCCATGTTTTGTAGGGGTTCCTACTCTAGCTTCCCATTTAGAAATGTCCATCAAAGACACAGTATTCAACAACTCATTCACCTCCTCAATGGATATGTCTTCATCAAATTCATAAAAATTACGGCGACACAATTCTAGAGAATTTAGGTTGGATGTTCTACAACTTCATTCTATTCTACAATAGAAGTCTCCTAATCATAATCATAATAAGGAGCAGGACATGGTTTGAGTAGATATGAGTCAGAGGTTTCTATAGATGGTTGTGGACTTTGTGGATCAGAATAATTGTAAGATATTTTTATCCTGTCATCATCATCAATGGTCAAGTTTGGTGAATAACTTTGAGGTTCAGCAGGAATTGGTAACTCCCACCTTGAAATTCTTTCAAGTGTTATTTCACTTCCTCATTTGTTTCATTAACTCAGCCCCATTTTGATGTGTAGCAAGATTTTGATCCATTAAGTCACTAAGTTAGTACAAATGTTCTATATTTTGCATCCCATCTAATGGCTGTTCCTCCTATTGTAAAGGAAATGACTCATATGATTGGAATTGTTGTGGAATTTGATAATAAAAAATGGCTAGGCAGGTTGAACCCATGATGGCAATCTTGGATAATCTAAATAATCCTAGTAGTGTTGACCAGTGTGGGACCATTGTGGTTCTTCCTAATATTGGTAATGCTAAGACCATGGTTGTTCATGTTGCCTAACCCATCCATTATAATTTGTCTTCAGATAGTAGTTATTGCTAGGCTATGTAAATGCATTGGGTGCATCCACTGGCTCCTAATAGTATTTATTGTATATGGAGCTTGATGGCCATGAAGGAGTGGGATATTATGATTCCAAATAAGTATATTCATTGTCGTATTTAGGTTATGGAGCAGCTTGCCTAGAAGCTATCATCTTAAGCATTTGAGTTTTCATAATCTCTATCCTATCAATTGATGTATCTAACTTATGAAATCTATCCTCCTCTTAATAGGCCTTTGTTCTTAACTTTGTATACCATGAAAAAAATTGTTATATACAATGAATGAGTTTTGCTTCTTTTTTTCTTTTTTTTTATGGAAAACACTAACTATATGATGCAACCTAATTGTTAGTCCTAAGCTTCATGATGCACAACCAACCCTAGCAGTTTGCTAATGAGATAAATTGATATTCTATAGTAATGCGTAGGCTGGTAGCATTTAGACCTAAATGTAGACAGCTCCTCCTTTAATCTAAACTAGACCACAACTTACTAGTTAGGTTTTTCTCTAAGGTGGTTAATACAATCTGCAGGTCAAGGTGACATTTAGACCTCAACCAACATTAATAGAAGGTGTTTCACTTAGATTTTAAAATACCTATTATAACCACAGTGCTCTAAAGCCACTAAAGTGACAATATACCTAACCTTTCAAAAAGGTTCCTACAATCTCGAAGCCTAAGTCTCTTTCCACTTGATTTTAAAACACGTCCAAAGGTTGGGTCACAAAAAATACAAGGATGTGATTTAATTACCTAGGTGGGCCAAGGAGCTGGTGATGAAATCTAGGCTTCTCGTGAGCCCCTTATTATCCTTGTGGTACCTCCACCATAAAGCAATTAAATATGAAATGGAATACAAAAATCAAACTTGTTGTGATTATAAGTTAAACTCACAAGCATATGAATTAGTTGTAGTAGTTCACATGAGGAGTTTGATACCATGAGGAATTGAATGGATGTGTGATTAGTGGTCCCTACTTAAATTATCTAACCTAACTAAATTTAGGAGACCTTTCCTAGACTAAGAATGGAAAATTAACACATGAAATACTAAAATTAAAACATGTTAAACTTAACAACTTTCCTAAAACACACTTTCTGAAAGTAAAACTTTACTAAATGGAAAATTTCTAAATTTATAACTTTCCTAATTTTAATCTTACTAAAAATGAAACTTAACAACTTTCCTAAATCATTCAATTTTAAGGGATTCATTACTTTCTTAAATTAAACTTTCTAAACACGAAATTTAGTAGCTTTGATAAAATCTATTACAATCCTAAACTAAAAATTAGAAACTAACTAAGATGCAAACTAGTGAACAATGAAATCTAGACTAAACTACAACTAAACACAATAACTAAAGGAAAACAATCACTAATCAAAAAATCAAAGGTGAACTACCCAAGTTTCATGTATGTGACCATGGAATGGTACGCATGATTCATGGGGCGGGAATGAATCTACTTAAATACTATAAAAAACTAGAACATGCAATCTAACTCAGGCATTAACTAATTAATCTAATCATCTAATTAGGTTCTTGAAAAATCAAGTAAGCATGAAGTGTATGGTGATAGAAATTAAACATAACTGTTAATAAAGAAAACTTCCTGCAGCATGCCACTTTGATCCTTCACTTAACAAAACATGGAAAACATGGAATTAAGCATTTTATATACAAGCAAATATTCAACAATGAATATTATTGACTTCTGGAAGCAAGTATGAATTAAAAACTCCAATTAACTTCACCAAATTGCTTTAAAAACCATCAATATAATGCCCACCATACACGTAATCCAAATCTAAAAATTATATCCTATTACAATGTATGCTACATGATCTTAATCAACCCAAAACTATACACAAAACCTTCATCAATATTCTGACATCAATCATGTATAGAATGTATTGAAATCAAAGGAAAATCCACTAAAAAGTAAAGGGAAAACTTGAGGAACACTAAGGAAAACAAGAAGGGATTAAATGGAATCAGAGGAGATCTAAAGGCAATGAAAAACACGTAAAGAAAAAAAAAGACTTGATTTAAGGTGACTTTTCCTTGGCTGTCATTTCAAGGGAAAGTCAACCTTGGATCTTGAATAAACAAACAAGAAGGAAATAAGGGAATGGAAAAGTAGTCAACTAGGGAACAATCAAAGATATGAAGATCACATAGAGAACCAACTAACCTCTAAGGAAGAACTAAAAGGCAAGGCCGAGGCTTGGAGAACACTTGGGGAAGAGAATCCCACCTTGAAGAGGATAACAACCACCCAATGGAGAAAACATGAAGCGCTAGGAGGTATGGGAAATGTTAAAGAAAAGGATGTCTCCTCCCTTGGAGTAGGTGTTCTTTTCTTGCTCTAAAGTTCTTCACTTTTCTTCTCTAGCTAGGTTCTTTTATAGTTTACTTCCTCAAATTTTTGGGGTGACCTAAGGTAAAAGTATGGATAAGATGAAAACAAGGGATTTGGATGGCTAGGACAAAGTGGTTAGCTAAGTTTTTAAAGATGAACAAGGGGTTGCCTTTTATAATGGATTAAGGTGGGAGACACCACTTTTTTAGGAGGAGGCATCTCTCCCTTGTAAAAGTCACTAGAGCCCCTTGAAAATAGATAATATATTGGATGGGGATGAGATAAGAGAGAGAGAGAGAGAGAGAGAGAGAGAGAGAGAGAGAGAGAGAGAGAGAGAGAGACGTGAGGAAAAGTGATTGGCTAGGTAGAGGTTGGTTGGATGGTTGGAATGGGAGTTTAGGAAGGTGGGGAAGTCTTAGAAAGATAGGACACTTGAATAGAAAGTGAAATTCGTAGTGGTATTCAGTGGTGAGGTGGAAAGTAAGAAAAAAGTGGGTGAGGTGGAAAGTAAGGAAAAAGTGGGGAAAACATGGAAAAAACACTAAAATTGAAGAGTTAACTTCCTATTGGTCCACATGCTACCTTATCCTAGTTGATTTTCCTTCAATTATCTTCAAAATATCCCATAAATCTCAGGGATAATTCTTTGCATTCTCCTTCAATCATGGTCTTCCATGTAGCATAACTTCTATCATTTTGATGGCTAACTTTGAGAGCTCCATTAGATTAGCATCATGTCTATCTTAGATGGTTTTCTCAACTTGTCCTCTCTTTCATGGCTTGCATATGGCTAAGTGGCTTAAGTGAAACCCATGCAAAGGTGGTGGCCTTTGCATGTCTTGTGCATGGGCCTACTTTGGCCACCTTTGACTCCTCTAATTACATCCATTGCTTGTCCTAAAGGTAATCTTGACCTTTTATCTCACTTTTGGATTGATGATTTTTAAGTCTTGACTTGATCTTTCAATCTTGATCTTCCATTTTCTTCTCTATCAATCTTATTTGTTAGATCACCATCTCGCTTCCTAAAAAAGTGAAAAAATCTAATTAAATCCTAAAAAATATTATTAATCACATACTAACCTTGTATTAGCTTATGGACCTACAAAACATCAAGTTTTTGTAACCTTAGGTCAAAATGCATGTGCTACAAAATTTGGTTAAAACACTATTATACTGGAGTTATGACACATGGATAACTAATTAGGTGATTTTTATTCAGAATTAAACACTTATCACAATACCACAAAATATTAGGCATATGAGTCGCTTCTTGAGGAACAATCTTTACAAGAGATCCAATTTAATGGAGAGACTCAATAATTGCTTGGATTTGACCACAGAAAATTCATGGCTAAATAATAGGAATAGGAAAATAAAGTAAAACTAATATGTGAAAATACTATTAGAAACATTGCTGAATTTATAAAAAGGGCTGAGGAAATGAAACAAATAAGGGCAATGGAAGAGATCCTTCTAAGCCATATAGTTTTTCACCATCCTTTACCGTTGATACTAATAATGGGATGAAACTTGCATATGATCATTCTAAGCCACAATGTCCCCAACCATCCTAGCAAACCTTTAACTCGTATTTACTAAAGTCATGTCCTGCTCCCTTTTCTGACTATGATGAAGAGGCATCCATTGATGAAGAGAATTAGTTTTTAGACACTACACCATTGATGGACACTTCCCAATGGCAAGATTGAGTAGAAACCCCTATAATTCCTACAATTCAAATTGAGCCTTGTAGCATAGAAGAAGTACTTAATTGGGACCTTGTAATACCTGTAGATACACAAATTTGATAAGTAAATCCATACATTTACAAAAAATAGGATAAGTTTTTTTCTTATTTGCTGGGTGTTTTAAGGGTAATGGAGAAGAATTGAATAAGTGCATTAAGGAATTAGGTTAGGAAAACCTCTTGAGGATGATTGTTAAGCTAATCTAGAAATTTATAAACAAAATTTTCAAGGAAAAAGATAAATTTAGAAAATCACATTAAGTGATTTCCCAAACAGTAAAAATTGAAATTAAATTATAAATTGGCATTAAAATGAAATATTAGATGTTCATTAATAAGAAAAGGTCTTGTCCTATATACCATGCTAAGCCCTTGATGAAATTCCAGGAGAATAGCTAGAAAATGTAAAATAAATATGTTACTATACACGGTACAATTGTAAAATCCACCCAAAATAGGATATAATTGAACAAATCTAGTTAAATAAGGAGTTTTAATTGAATGCGCAGTAATTGGATTACTACTTGATGGATTAAATTAGGACCATCCATGTGGAGGCACAAGTCGAAGGCTAATGGCCCCCTATATGTGCCTTACCACATGCAGAAATCAACTCTAGTTATAAAGTGGAATTTAAAACTTAGGCTAGAAATTTCTTCCAATCATTAATCAAGAGGGTGAACTAGTGTAATAACTCAAACTTTTAAGACATTTTGTATGAAGATCAACTATGACGTTTGCAACTTGCCAACGAGTTGTAACTTGTTTATTTTGGGAATCAATATATGTTTAATGGTATTAATAGGTGGTTGAATTTTTTACCTTAATTAAAATAGGAAACATAGGAATCTATGAGAAAAATTAGTACCATTTGATTCTACACTCGAAATGGAATCCAACGCCTCAAAGAATGCCGAAAACGGAGATCGTATGACAAAGTTATGGGCATTTCAAGGTCAAGGAAATTTTTGAAATTTACCTTTAAAACAAAAACAGGTTGAAAACACAGGGGGTCATTTTGATAATGACACCCCTCTTCTTCTCCACCGACCTTCCCACCATCATTGCTCCCAGCTATTGCACTTGCATTGCCTTTGTAGTGTGGGATCTAAAAAAATGGCGGCACCGCCTTCCCTCTCCTATAAAAACCCCTTCATCCCCCTTTTCCAAGCCAAGCTTCCTGCACTCCAATCATGCCCAAAAAATGGATTTGGTAGCTAGGGTTTGTAGATCCATTTGAGGCTTTGATCGGGTGACGAGGAGAAGTTCTAGGTACGATTCCCTCCCCATCCTATTCCTTTCTCTTCCCTCTTTCTTCTCTCCTAGATCTCGACCAGATCTGGCTCATTTTTTGGCCGAAAATTGCCAGATTTCTGGAACGAACTAGACAGGCTGAAACCCATCACAGATGGGGTATTCCAGTGGCTCACAGGCATGATGCGGGCCTGTGACAAGCCCAAGGGCGACATTTTCATGTGCGTACTATGTTCAGGAGGATGCCCAGCTCAACCAAGACGCACGGGATGCCTTCGGAGCCCGGCTCAACCAGGACACACGGGTTGCCCTAGGAGCAGAGATGCGTCATGTTGCGCTGAGGACATGTCCGCACAACGCAGTCCAAGATGAGCTACAGTACATCACTCGGGCATGCACACATGTGCCAACGCAGCCTCGGTTCAACCAGGATGCCACGGATCCTAAGAATCGCGATGTGCGGGCCCTACGCGTACAATCCTGGTACATTCGTTGGGGTGTGACACTAAAAATGCAATTAAGAAGGCTATATAACTCCAATCGACGATCCGAAAGAATCATTGTATTCGTAAATTCGACACAGACTTAATTATGCAATAATATTTAGGATCAAGGAACTATGTAGGATTACTATAGCCTAAAAATTACATAGATCTTATAAATCTATGAGATCAACCATAATCAGACCACATGAACTGATCTAATAGAGGCCATAGGACATTCTTAGACCAAGAATGTCATGGATCGACCCCTAGAAACTCATAAATTATATTGATCTAGCCATTACCCTATGAATCGAGAATCAATGTTAGGATCTTATGTCTGACTGACATCCAGGGCTTCAGGACTTCACCAAGTTACTCTAAGGTTCGAATTGACAAAAGGCAAGAGCTAAGTAACGACGCTCGAGGTAGGTAGTCTAGTACTACTAAGTTCTTAAATGTATCTTAAACTCTCACTTGCCTTTATTACCGGGTTAAGCATGCTGTTCTTATACTAGTATACCGACTTGTCTGTATGTTTTATGGCGTTGAATGTGACACTAGCATGAACCAATTTTATGCATCAATCGCATGATTTGCAAATAAATGCATAAATTGCATGATGTCAATGATTGAGATTTGGATTTATCTATATATGCTTTTTGGGCTATTGAGCCTAGTGGGCACTATGCTGAGAGGTTGTTATATACGGGGTTGGCCTCCCAGCCTCTACCACCGAAGGGTGGATGGTATCACTGCCAAAAAGGCATTGTCCCTTCCTTCCCTGGCTGTTGTGGTAAACAGGGACGACCACTGAAGGTGTTCGCGGCACCCTTTTAGGGACATCCATAGTCTCCATGGAGGCTATGGTGGGTTGGTCTCTAGATACCGGAGCCACACGATTCCAGCTGTGTGGTGATTGTGAGCATAGTGAACCTATGATTTTAGTTTTGACCGCTATACACATAGGATTGAGATGGTCATATATTAGTACTCATGACCAGTTAGTTTGCGTGATTCACTGAAAGGCCATATGCATATCCTCATCTGCTTTGATTGATCAGTACTTTAAGATTTTTAAATTATTATTATTATATGTGCCGAAATTTTTACTATGCTTGCATTTCATGCTCTTCATCCTACTAATTTATGAGTCTTATAGTTATACACATATGTCTATGATTACCTAAAAATAGCAATGCATGTCTTTATGATCGCATTTGAACATAACCCCTCTTGCATATCGTGTTTTCAAGCTACTAGTATCAGATCACCTACTGAGTATGATGAATACTCAACCCAATCTATCATTTTTTTTTCTGACAAAACAAAGTATACTTAGAAGAAACAACAAAGAGAATTAGGGCCACAATCAAAGGAGCACCGGCAAGTTTCATAGTAACCCTTTTTATATTTGACATAAACTTGGTTATAAGTGCTTATTTATTACTTGGGCTATGATTAACAAACTTGGGATTAGTAGTCATTCATTTTACGTTTTGCTTAAAAAGTGCCATGGCCTTATTTGTTCACCATGAATTTTTTTATGATGCTTGGGGTTTTTACACAAAAATTTTACCTGAAAAGAAAAATTTCTGTGCATTCTTTTACATATATTATTTTAAAATAGAGATCGATCTTGCTGTTATTGTAAAACTACATCCTAAAAATCCGGGTCGTCACAGTTGGTATCAGAGCCCAGGTTCATGTTATTCACAGCCCAGTTATGAAATGGAGACTTATAATCAAGTTACATCAATAGGAAAAACTGTTAGGATATTATGATAAAGTCCCCTAAAAAGGTAGGTACTGGCCTTGTAAAATAGACGCTGCCAAGGAGAAGAGGAAGTGTAGCCCCAAGACTTGACAACCCTGCAACTAACTCCGCTGGATCTGGGAATGGAATAGCTGATGCCTTTCAGATATTCATGCAACATATGGGGCAATTCATGCAAAACCAACCACAAGCACTTGTGGCAAGACCCTGTTCTCTAGAAAGAATTGCTGATAGGACAAAGGCACAACTTGAGCGATTTTTAAAAATGGCCCCATCATTCTCAAGAGAAGATGAGTCAGCGACAGCTGAGAAATGGATCTTTGACATTGAAAACTTGTTGAAGGCCATGAAGATTCCTGAGGATAGAAAGGTTGCAATGGCCAATTTCGTACTAAAAGGCGAAGCAAGCTTTTGGTGGGAAACAGCCGAAAGAACATACCTTGGAGATAATGATGTTATACCCTGAGAAGAATTCAAACTGGTATTTAATGAGAAATACTATCCTCGACATGTGCAAAAACAGAAGGAGAAAGAATTTATGAACCTAGAACAAGGAAACCTCTCCGTACAACAATATGAAAATAGGTTCATAAGTCTTCAAAGATTCACACCCAATGCTTGCTCCACCAAGGATGATGCTGTAGAAAGGTATGTTCATGGATTACACCTGGGTCTTAGGAACAGAGTAATAGGGTTTCAACCAACCACTGTAGCAAAAGCAGTTGAAATGGCATCTCTTTTTGAAAAGGATTATCAAAGGACACAAGCTGCTAAGGAGGCAAAGAACAATAATGGCGGAAGAAATAATAAAGGTAAAAGACCCGTTCAACCTTCTGGATCTCGACACCCACACAAGCGACAATTCAACAATAAAGGAAGGAACCTACAATCCAAGACTTGCCCCAGATGCCACAGATATCACCCAAATAAGCCATGTACCTTTCATTTTAGGTGTTTTAACTATGGAGAAATAGGACATCTAGCCTGAAATTGCCGTAAGAGGAAGAAGGAGGATGAACATAAGGAAGATCACATCCCTCGAAATCAAGGATGAGTATTTTCCATCACGTCAGGGCATGCTCAGGCATCTAACACCGTAGTAGAAGGTACGCTTCATATCTATGATAGATCTACCAAGGTATTGTTTGACACTAGTTCTACTCATTCCTTCATATCTTGCGACTTTGCTTCTTCCATGGATATTATAGTTCAAGACTTAGACTTCTCCTTGGAAGTTATGACTCTAGTAGGCAAGTCCATTTCCACACAAACATACTTCCAGGATGTTCCGATTGTAGTTGAGGGCAATCAGATGAATGTAGACCTAATTCACCTAGATATGACAGATTTTGACGTCATCCTTGGGATGGACTAGTTAGCCTCACATAATGCAATAGTTGATTGTTAGAAGAAGAGGATTATTTTTCACCTTCCTGGAGGGAGAGTGGCCTCCTTACAAGGGAGGAGGGATTATGCAGGAGCAGGTGTTATTTCTGCTATAAAAGCAATAAAGCACATTGCTCAGGGGTGTCCATTCTTTTTTGCTACAATAGAAGTCATTGAAGTTGTGAAGCCTAAGCTAGAAGAGATAAAGGTGGTTAGTGAATTCCTAGATGTTTTTCCTGAAGACTTACTAAGGATACGACCAAAGAGATAGATAGATTTTACTATTGACCTTATACCTAGCACAACCGCTATATCGAAGGCACCCTATCGGATGGCTCCAGCAGAGTTAAAGGAGCTGAAGACTCAGTTGCAAGAGTTGTTGGATATGGGATTTATCAGACCTAGTGTATCTCCTTGGGGAGCGCCAGTCCTTTTTGTCAGGAAAAAGGATGAGTCAATGAGACTCTGCGTCAACTACCGAATGTTGAATAGGGTCATAATGAAAAACAAATATCCTTTACCCCATATTGATAACCTGTTTGATCAGCTATAATCAGTCTGTGTCTTTTCCAAGATCGACTTATGGTCTGGATATCACCAACTTAGGGTCAGGGAAGAAGACATTCCAAAGATAGCATTCAAAACTAGATATGGACACT
Source organism: Warburgia ugandensis (assembly GCA_035236585.1). Lineage (NCBI taxonomy): Eukaryota > Viridiplantae > Streptophyta > Magnoliopsida > Canellales > Canellaceae > Warburgia > Warburgia ugandensis. Next base: position 52,491,166 of record CP141133.1, on the reverse strand, counting down.
ATGAGTTTAAAGTGATGTCTTTTGGACTGACAAATGCATCAGCTGAGTGTTCAAAGCCTACCTAGACAAATTTGTTATAGTATTTGTGGATGATATCTTGATCTATTCAAAAACTCTTGAGGACCATAAAGAACATTTACAAGTCGTACTGAGTACACTTAGAGCACATAAATTATACGCAAAGTTTAGTGAGTGTGAACTTTGGCTAGAAAAAGTGAATTTTCTAGGTCATGTTATATCCAAAAATGGCATTGCCGTCGACCCAACAAAAGTTGACGCTGTGGAGAAATGGAAGACGCCTAAAACCATGATAGAAGTAAGGAGTTTTCTAGGGCTTGCAGGATACTACTGTAGATTCATCGAAGGATTTTCACGCATTGCCTTACCCTTAACTAAATTAACCAGAAAGGATAAAAAGTTTGAGTGGGCTGAGGCATGCAAGAGAGTTTTTAGGAGGTAAAGAGGCGGCTAACCACTGCACCAGTACTTACTCTACCATCTGGCAATGGAGGATTTGAGATATATAGTGATGCCTCTCAACAAGGGCTCGGTTGCATGCTTATGCAAAATGGGAAAGTAATTGCCTATTCTTATAGGCAATTGAAGAAGCACAAGGCCAATTACCCTACCCATGACCTAGAGCTTGTTGCTATAGTCCTTGCCTTAAAAATCTGGAGACACTATCTATATAGGGAAAAGTTTGAGGTTTTTACAGATCATAAAAGTCTTAGGTACATATTTTCACAACAAGACTTGAATATGTCACAAAGGAGATGGATGGAGTATTTGAAGGACTACAATTTTTCCATCCAATACCATCCAGCAAAGGCTAATGTCATAGTAGATGCCTTAAGTAGGAAGACACAAGGAAAAAGTGCAAGTTTACATTTTAGAAGATAGAAATTACTGCAAGAGGTGATAGAGTGCAAACATAAAATAGGTCATGGGAGGTCTTTTATAGCAAATTTGACTATAAAATCCACTATTAACGAGAAAGTTAAATAGATGCAAAAAGATGATACTGAGATACAAGCATTAGTTGGAAAACCCAAAATTGTCAAAGAAGCGGATGATAGTGTTTGCATGCAAGGGAGGTTAGTAGTACTAGCCAATGATGAAATAAGGTAAGAGATTCTGAAAGAGGCACATTGTTCTAGGTACACTATTCATCCTGGTGGAACAAAGATGTATCAAGATTTGAAGCGTCATTTCTGGTGGAACGGTATGAAAAGGGACATAAGAGATTTTGTAGCAAGGTGCTTGACTTGTCAACAAGTTAAGGTGGAACATCAGAGACTAGCAGGCTTATTACAATCGCTTGAACTACCAGAATGGAAGTGGGATCATGTTACCATGGACTTCATCCGAGGGCTACCTAAGACATCTAAAGGACATGATATGATATGCGTGATCATCAATCGACTAACCAAGATGGTACATTTTCTCCCTATACGACAAAGTCAATCCACTGATAGCCTATCCCAGTTGTATATTAAGGAAATAGTAAGTTTGCATGGGATACCACTTAGTATTATTTCTGATAGAGATAGTCGTTTTACCTCATAATTATGGAAGTCAGTGCAAAAATCATTAGGATCATCATTAAGTTTCAACATGGATTTTCACCCTCAGATTGATGGCCAATCTGAGCATACGATTCAGGCATTGGAAGATATGTTAAGAGTGTGTGCAATTGACTAGAAAGGGAGTTGGGATGAAAGTTTACCCTTAGTTGAATTTGCATATAACAATAGCTTTCAGTCATGCATCAGAATGACTCCCTACGAAGCACTCTATGGAAGGCCTTGTTGATCACCGGTGTGCTAGAATGAGGTGGGTGAAAATAGAATTGTGTAGTTAAAGTTAGTAGAACAATGCGCAAACAAGGTAAAGCTTATTAGAAAGCGGCTTATCACAACTCAGAGTCAACAAAAGAGTTACATGGATAAGCGACACAGACAGTTAGAATTTGAAGTTGGAGACCATATTTTCTTGAAAATATCTCCAACCAAAGGTGTTATGAGATTTGGCATGAAAGGTAAACATACTCCTCGATTCATTAGACCATTCTTGAATAGGTACTAGCCGACCTACGACCAGACTTGACCTCAGAAACAAAACTGGTACAGATTCTACACAAAAAGATCAAGACGTTAAGGCATAAAGACATTCTGTTAGTTAGAGTTTTATGGAGGAACGCGTCTTTTGAAGAAGAAACATGGGAGGTCGAATCTGAAATGAGGAAGAATTACCCTCAAATCTTTTCTAGTAATGGATTGTATGACAAAGTTATAGGGGGTTAAAGATCAAGGGCAGTTTTAGAATTTACCTTTAAAATGAAAATAGGCTGAAAACACAGGAGTCATTTTGATAATGACACCCCTCTTGTTTTCCACCAACCTTCCCACCGCCATTGCTCCCAACTGTTGTGCCTACACTACTTTTGGCAATGCAGCGCCAGAAAAAGTGGCAGCACCGCCTTCCCTCTCCTATAAAAACCCTTCATCCCCCTCTTCCAAACCAAGCTTCCTCAACTCCAATCAGGCCCAAAAAAGGGATCCGGTAGCTAGGGTTTGTAGATCCATTTGAGGCCTTTCATTGGGCGACAAGGAGAAGTTCTAGGTGTGATTCTCTCCCCATCCTATTCCTTTCTCTTCCCTCTTTCTTTTCCCCCAAATCCCGACATGATCTAGCTCATTTTTTGGTCAAAAATTGCAAGATTTTTGGAATGACCCACACGGGCTAAAACTCATCATAGATGGTGCATTCCAGGGGTGGACAGGCATGACGCATGCTCGTTACGAGCCCTAGAGGCAGCAATCGCATGCGCGTACTACATGCAGGTGAACGCCCGGCTCGACCAGGACGCACGGGGTGCCCTGGGAGCTCAACTCGACCAAGACATACGGGTTGCCCTGGGAGCCGAGACGTGTGCCGTGCTGTGCTGAGGACGCATCCGCATGACACAGTTCAGGATGAGCTACAGTGCATCGCTCGAGCATGCACACGTGTGTGAATGCAGTCTCGGTTCGACCGGGATGCGCATGCGTCCTAGGAACTGTGATGCGTGAGCCTACGCGTACAATCTTGGTACGTCCATTGGGGTGAGATGCTAAAAATACAATTAAGAAGGCTATATACCTCCGATCGAGGATTCGAAAGAACCATTACTTTCGTAAATTTGACACAGTCCTAATTATGCAATAATATTTAGGATCAAGGAACTATGTAGGATTACTATAGCCTAAAAATCTACGAGATCTTATAAATCTACGAGATCAACCATAATTAGACCACATGAATTGATCTAATAGAGGCCTTACGACATTCTTAGACCAAGAATGTTGTGGATCGACGCCTAGAAACTCATAAATTATATAGATCTAGCCGTTGCCCTATGAATCAAGAACTAATGTTAGGATCTTATGTTTGACCAACATCCAAGGCTTTAGGACTTCACCAAGTTACTCTAGGGTTCGAATTGAGAAAAGGCACGAGCCATGTAACAACGCTCGAGGTAGGCAGTCTACTACTACTAAGTTTTTAAATGTATCTTAAACTCTTACTTGCTTTTATTACCAGGTTAAGCATGCTTTTGAGATAATGTTATTCTTATACTAGTATACTAACTTGTATGTATGTTTTATGGCTTTGAATGCAACACTTGCATGAACTGATTTTATGCACCACTTGCATAATTCAAAAATAACTGCATAAATTGCATGATGTCAATGATTGAGATTTGGATTTATCTATATATGCTTTTTGGGCTATTGAGCCTGGTGGGCACTATGCTGAGAGGTTGTTATGTATGGGGTTGGCCTCCCAGCCTCTACCACCAAAGGGTGGATGGTATCACTGCCAAAAAGGCATTGTCCCTTCCCTGACTGCTGTGGTAAATAGGGATGACTACTAGAGGTGTTCAGGCACCCTTTCAGAGACATCCATAGTCGCCATAGAGGCTATGGTGGGTTGGTTTCTAGATACCGGAGCCACACAATTCCAGCTGTGTGTTGATCGTGAGCATAATGAGCCTATGATTTTAGTTTTTACCGCTATACTTGTAGCATTGAGATGGTCATATACGAGTACTCATGACCAATTAGTTTGCGTGATTCACTAAAAGGCCATATGCATATCCTCATCTGCTTTGATTGATTAGTACTTTAAGATTTTCATAATAATTATTATTATTGATTGTCTGCGTGATATATGTGCCGAAATTTTTACTATGCTTACATTTCATGCTCTCCATCCTACTAATTTATGTGTCTTATAGTTATGCATATGTCTACGATTACCTAAAAATAGCAATGATTGTCTTTATGATCGCATATGACCAAAACCCCTCTTGCACATCATGTTTTCAAGCTAGTAGTATCAAATCACCTGTTGAGTATGATGAATACTCAACCCAATCTATCATTATTATTTTTTCAGACGAAACAAAGTATACTTAGAAGAAACATCAAAGAGCATTAGGGCCATAGTCAAAGGAGCAATGGTAAGTTTCATAGTAACCCTTTTTTATATTTGAAGTAAACTTGGTTATAAGTGCTTATTTGTGACTTGGGTTGTGATTAACAATCTTAGGATTAGTAGTCATTCATTTTACGTTTTGCTTAAAAAGTGTCATGGCCTTATTTGTTCGCCGTGAATTTTTTTATGATGCTCGGGGTTTTTACACAAAAATTTTACCTGAAAAGAAAAACTTCTCTGCATTCTTTTGCATAAATTATTTTACAATAGAGATCGATCTCGCTGTTATTGTAAAACTACATCCTAAAAACCCGGGTTGTCACAACTAGTAAATAATAAAGGGAGGGAATTGGGAGAGAAAGAGACTTGGGAATTAAGGAAAAGTAGTAGAAGGGAGACTAACCTAGGAAGGGAGATTGTAGCACACGGAACGTGTGGAATTTGAAGGGAAACTTGGGAGGGTTGGAATGAATTCCAGCCCATACATAGTGAGGAAAAAGACCAGTAATAGCCTAAGCAAAGGGAGATCAAGGAAGACTAGTGGGAAAGGAAGGTAGGGTGGTGGAAAAATAGGAAGCTGAAGGAGGATGTTGAGTTATGAATTGAGAGAGGTGCTGGGGAAAGCAAGCTCTACTTGAGTTGCAACTCCATGCATGGAAGACCAAGCACATGCAACTCAAGAAAATCTAGCTAGAATTAGTCATTCAAGCTCTACCAGTTATGGGATCAGTGTAGGGTGGATTTCTAATGTAGGCTTGAATAGCCCAGCTCAAAACCCATGAAAATAACTCTTGAGTTTAAATTTTTGGTTTCCAACATGTTGAACTAGTAAGCATGTATAAATGAAATGTATACTTTGATTTGAATGTTTCATGCCCAAATTCATGATCTTCTTCTTGCATGGTATTATTACCTATCTCTAGTGTGACAAGTTTAAGGCTTTATTATTGTCTAATTCACCATGATTTCTTTGACAATTAGCATGATGTACTTTGTTCATCATTGTTAGTTCATGGTGAGAAAGAGATGTTCATAATGATAGCTACCTAATTAATTCTCCATATTTCCAAAAGGAATATATGGGTTTTCTTCTTTGTGTATGAACTTGTTATGCATACATTCAAGTAGTGATTTTGTAATCATTTCAATAGGTTCTTTAGTGGAGCTTTAAAAATACTTGCAAGAGCACAAATCAATGTAGTATTTTCATGCAAGTATGGTCAATCCCATGAGGAATTTCAAAATTTTGCAATGGATTGGATTCTATTTATATCAATTAACTTCAACCAAAGAGATAGAGATTTGATTAAACTAGGAAACTAAAACAAACAAAGAAGGAAACATGCATGGAATTATAAACTATAATTAAAAGAAACTTTCATAAAATTAAAACTAAAAATTGAAATCAGAAACTAACCAAAGTAACATGCATTTAACTAAATAAAACTAATGCAAAATAATCATGAATTGATCTAGGAAATATAAACTAAGGAAACTACTAAAATGGAAACTTTCCTAAATTAGCACTTTCTAATTGTAAAACTTACTAAAGGTGGACCTTCCCAAAAATCAAAAAGAAAAATTTCTAAACCTAAACTAGGATACAAACATTGAATTAAATACTTCCAAAACAATATTATGTGACTAAACTGAGCAAAACCCAAAAAGGAAATTGACCTAGTACCATGTGCATGATCCTTGGATTGTATCCATTACTCTAAGGTACAAAAGTGGCCAGAATTGATGAATCTAAAGTAAAATATCATGAAAAATAATTAATGGATCAAATAAACCACATGAAAATATAAATTGGGTTCTTAGGATTAAGCAAATAAGGTGTTTAGATGGCTGGAAACAAAGTACAAAATTAAGCGGAGAAATTTTTTCAGATTTTGAATATTTAAGAACATCAAACAATTCAAGCATAGGAAAAGAATTGAAACCCAGATCCAAAGTACTTTGATTAAAGAAACATTCCATTGAAGGATTTTTCACAAAACATTGTTGAATCATAGCCAAATTACACCAAAAACTAGATGCATAATTCATGTTCTATTGCTAGAAATTGCATCGAATTCTTAAGTACGAAATCTTATCTAAAAAGCGCCAACAATGCAATATAAGCCTTACAAACTAAATTCTAGAGAAAGCAAAGCTAAGTGGGTGAACTAAGTCAAGGAAATTAACCTAAAACTAAGGTTAGAATAAGGTGAAATGCTTGATTTTCAAGAGGAAAAATCAAGGTTCTAAGCTAGATCTTCTTTTGGCTATCACTATCAAAGATAAGTTAACTTGAATATTAAGAAAATAAAAATGAAAAAAAAAGTGGTATTGGGGTAAATAAAGAAGAAGAAGCTAGTTAGAAAGGAAGGTGCAAAACTAGAAAGCAAAACAATAAAAACTAAACCATTGCATGTAAACTATTAAACTAAATTGGAGAGCAAATAACTAAGACAACAACTAGAAATCCAAAGGAAGAAAATCATTTAATAAATTCCAAATTCCAGCAGCAAATAACACCAAAGGAGAGCTTCATTTCAAAGTGTCTCACCAACCTCTACTTAGAAAATTCGTATGAAACATGGGCTACATATAGATGAGTGGGTTCCTAAGTTAGGAAGGAATGAAATCATGAGAAAAGTGGCCTATGGTTAGAGTATTGAAGGAGGAAGGTTTTGGAGGAGAAAATTTAGGTAGGAATGGTGTCGTAAATATGACATGAGAGAGAGAGAGAGAGAGAGAGAGAGAGAGAGAGAGAGAGAGAGAGAGAGAGAGAGAGAGAGAGAGAGAGAGAGAGAGAGAGATAAACATGTGATGGCTAGTTTCTAAATTAGAAAGGGGGAAGAATCCTTTTCCATGGAGGAAAAGTGGCCCTTCACCCTCCTAATTGAGTGGTGTTTGAATGTTGAAAATGTGGGGGGGAAATAAGGGTGGAAATTTTAGGGTTAAACCTAGGGTTTTGATGTGCTTGAATGGACTTAGATCCATGGTTTCCTAATTAGGAAACCACTTGATTTAGCCAACTAAGCAGGGGATGTCCTTCTCTTAGATGGTTGATCCCTCCTTCACTTAAAAACATGGAACCCAGTAGGATCGGTGGATATATGGTTAGAAAATGGATTAAGAATTAGGGTTTTCTCTCTTTATGGGTTCCTTAATGCATGATCATGTTACCTTTTACATTCATCTCACTAAATCCCTTAAAAATTGCACTTTTAACATAGGAAAGTTGCTTGAATTGATACTCCAGTCATGTGAATCCATGTAGCACTCCTCCTTAGCTTGATGGCTCACTTTGGTGACTCATTCCTTGGTGGCTTAAGTGGTTTCATTGCTTAGCTTCAAATCTTGAGTAGCTTGTATTGCTCATCACCCTTCTTCATGGCTTTCATGGCGTAGGTTGTTTGAATAGCTCCCATGTAAAGGTTGTGGAAATGCATGGTTTGCTTCATAGGCCCTTTTTTGTCACCTTTACCTCTTCTAATTGCTTCAATTGATCCATCATCTTGTCTTGATATGGTCATGGACCTTGATCTACTTTGAAATGTTGAAATTTGGGCCTTAACTCAATCTTTGGTTTATGATCTTCAATCCTCATCTTGACAAATCTTAGCCTCTAGATCATATCTCCATGACCTACAAAAGGTGAAAAATCAAAATTAAATCCTAAAAATATGATCATTCATATACGTACTCTGGATTCACCTCTAAAACTATAAATTATCACATTTTTGAATAATTAGGTCAAAAATGCATGTGTTATAAATTTTTGCAAAAGAAAACCTAAAATAACACTATAAGTTACAACACATGGTGCATTAATTAGGTACCTTTTATACAAAATTGAAAACTTATCACACCACCCAACTAGCATTTCTCTAATCCTAAGCAAAACATGCAAAAGATCATCAAAACAAAATGTTTGCCATTCTCGTAGGTACTTACGATTGCATTTAGCTTAGGCAACATGCCCTTAAAACCCTAGGTTACCCCTAGTGGATGAGTTCAGCCTTATGAGGGTTTACTATTAATACACCCACAAAATTTAATAAGGCTATGTCCTTTATTTTATCTTGGAGAATTCTCATCCATTAATACTCATGTTTGCATTTAGCATATGCATCATGCCCTTAAACCCTTAAGTTACCCCTAATGGATGAATTAAGAATCATGAGGATTTGCAATGAGTACACCCACAAAATTTAATAAGGCTAATTCCTTTATTTTATCTCAAAGAATTAGCATCCATTAAAAAGAAAAGTCTTACCAAAAGGGCTCAAAGGTTTAACCAATGGTATAATGTACTGAGGTAGGCATTATGTTTATGGTAATAACAAGGATGGCCTATATCATTTCCTAGGTTTCTTATAACCTATCTAAGTTAATAAATATTTGGGAAACAAAGTTAACACTCATTTTTGAATGTTGGCATTTAAAAAAAAAAAAAAAAAGAATACTGGGATCTTCCAAATTTGATGTATGCTAAAGAAAATAGGGAATTACTTATATCCCTTAGAAAAATGATAGTCTCTAATACTCACTTGGGTATAAAGTTCCCCACTGATATTCCTTAGGGTCTATAAGTCATAACCATCTATTAATCTAGACTTATGCACTGTGTGTAAGTGTATTCCAAGATTTAACTTTCATATAGCACTTCAAGATACAAATAGTAATGTAGAGTTAATCATATGTATTTTGTTTCAAATGTTAAAGTAGTGGAAATATTAAGCTTTAGATAATCCAAATATGACCACAATAAAGGAATGTGACCTAAAAAATATTGAAAACATTGAATTTTTTTTCTTTTTTCTTTTTAAACAAGACAAGAAAAACTCAAAAATCTCATGTATATCTAGACCCCCCAACCTAGACTAAACATTGTCTCCAATGTTTTCAAAACAAAGGATACTTATATGACTAATAAGTGATGTAGAGCACTGAGACTCTAAAAATCCTAAGTTGCCTTCAGTGAGCACAAGTTTAGCTTCTTTAGCCAGACATTAAAAATTGCAATTGTGATGTGCAAGATAGACCTCCAACGAATTGAAGGTAGACAATGATAGAAAAAACTTCTAAAATTAGATCTTCAATCATATTGCAACAATCATCAAGATCTAAGTGTTGATGGTTGGCATTGAAAACATTGAGCTCAACTTTCAAATTGCCAAGGATAATTATGATATGCTATTTTTACAATTGATGAAGGCATTAGACGTTGCGAAGAATGGATGTCCAAGAATCACCATAATATAACTACCAGGGTTTGATATAGGCATGATATCAAGGACATTGAAATCAACAGGGAATTAAAACTATCCACCTATATTAGACCATCTTCAACAATACCATGTAGGATCTGAACTGATCTATATGCTAGCTGCAAAGAGTTATTGGTTGGTTTAAGATCACTAAGCCCTAGTTACTCATGGACAAAATAAGATAACAAGTTTACACTAGCCCTTAAATCCAATGGTGCCCTATTGATGACCCAATTTCCAACAACTCAAGAGGTAGTAGGACAACCTAGATCTATAAACTTAGGTGGGGTCTGGTGTTGGATTAAAGAGCTCACTTGGTTAATGAGAAAGGATTTCTTTTCTACATTAAGCTTTCACTTTGTAGTATAGAGCTCTTTAAGAAACTTGACATAAGCAAAAATATCGAGTAATGTGATATTAATTTTCACATGCTTAAAAACTTCCATTATCTTATTGAAATTTGTTCCTTTCATAGCCTCATTGAGTAATTAAGGGAATGGGGCTTTAGGCACATAAGGTGCCTGCACTATTAGCTTAGATGGAGTTGGAGTTTTCTGTCTTTTCTCTTTTTCTTATGCTTTTTATTTTTCATTCTCCTCAACATTTTCCTCAATCTTTTCCTCTATTTGCCCTACTTTGTTATCAACCTTACTACCACTCCTAAGGGTTGTGATGGACTTGGCTTGCTCATGGTGTCTTTGGGAAATAGACCCTATTTTTAACTAGCCCATAGGGTTTGGGATAGGCTAATTGAGAAGCTTTCCTTTTCCCCTTTCACTTAATTTAGCAAACAATTGGCTTATTTGCATCTCTAGTTTGTGATAGCTTGAGAAATTTTCTAACTCTCATTTTGAAATTGATGTAAAATCTTGTTACTATCCTAATTTTATTTTATCATAAATTGAATATTATCCTCAAGTGATGGTTGCTTTGGTTGTTGAGGATGTTGAAAACCAAGTGGCCGCAAAGAAGTTGATATACTAGGAATGTTCTAAATAGGGGGGATTCACAGATGTACCTCCTTGATAGGTATTCTTTGGCCATGAAAAATTTGGATGCCTAGTCCATCCTATATTGTAGGTCTAAGAGTATGAATTGTTATTACTAGGATTACGACATGCACCAATAGCATTCTCTTGATCCAAAAGATTTTCATGATGCAATCTATTAGATGGAGAAGCTATAGTTAAATGAGTTGGGCTAGAACAAATACCACATACCACTTGTGGAGGTTATTAGCAGCCATGAATGTATTTATGTTAACACACATTGTTTGAAATAGAGTTTCTAGCATGTCCATCCTACAATCTGACAAGTCAAGCTGATTTGTTGTTTCTAAGGTCACTCATGCTTTATACATGCTTCTTTCTTTTAAGGCTGGGTATTTATCTCTCTCCTATTGGAATAGTCCCATTGCTTGGAATTATTAGGTAATGTTTAGAAAAATTTCTAAGCGTCAATTTCATTTTTTAGCTTGAGGGTCCCTCCATCAGCTGTATATATCATTTGTCTATTTTGAGGTGTTAGTGCCTCATATAAATACGAAACTTCCTACCATTTTTCAAATACATGGTGAGTGCACTTCCATAGTAATTCATTCCATCTCTCCCAACATTCACAGCATTTCTCATCATCAATGAAAATTGATGATCTCCCTATGCAATGACCCAAATTTTGAAGGCCCATTTTATTATATTTCTGAAAACTTGGATTGAAAAGAAAGATGAAAGTTTTAAAAAAAATTAATTGCAAAAGTGAAATTCTTTTAGAAATCAAATTAAATGAAAATACCTTAATAATTAGATTTTACTCAAAAAATGAATCATAAAGGTGGATGATTGGACGGTGTGGATTAAGTTGGCTCACTAACCTTTGAATTCTTTTACAAAGACACACTGTACACACATAATATAGATGCACCCACTCAGGTCGTCCTCGAGCATGTGTTACATGTGCAAGATAGTTGTGGGACGAGCGTAATGCTTTAGCATCCCTATGACAATCAGTTATTATAAACTTTGGAGGACATGTTGAGGGCATGCACAATTGACTTGAAGGAGAGTTGGATGAGAGCTTACCATTAGTTGAATTTGCATACAACAACAATTTTCATTTAAGCATTAGTATGGCTCCACATGAAGCACTTTATGGGAGACCTTGTTGTTCAACTATATGAAGGAATGAAGTGGATGAAAATAGAGTTATACAGTCAAAGTGGGTAGAGCAATGTACAAAAAAGGTGAAGCCTATTTGTCGATAAATGATGGAGACAGATGGAATTCGAAGTTTGAGACCACGTGTTCTTGAAGATTTCTCCAACTAAGGGTCTTATGAGGTTTGGAATGAAGGGAAACGTTAGTCCTCTATTTATCAGTCCATTTGAAGTTCTACATAGGATTGGTTTGACTGCATACAGATTAGCCTTGCCACCATAATTATCAAAAGGTCACAATATTTTTCATATATCCATGTTGTAGAAATATATATTAGATCACCACATATGTACTTGAGTGAGTACTATGAAGTTACAACCAAACTTAACATTGGAAATAAAACCAGTTCAAATTCTAGATAAGAAGGTCAAGAAGTTGTGAAATAAAGAAATTTCAAGAGTTAAGATTTTATGGAGGAATGTATCCGTTGAAGAGGAAACCTATGAAGCAGAATTGGAAACAAGGGACAAATATGCTGAACACTATAGTGAGTAGTGAATGCTGAATTTCAAGGATGAAATTCTTTGAAGGGGTAATGAAAGTTTTAAAATTTTGATTTCTAGAAGTTGAATTATTATAGAAAGCAAATTGAGTGAAAAGACCTTAATAATTGAATTCTACTCAAAAAATGGAATCAAACAAAACTAAGAACACTAAAAACAATGTTTAGACAAGAAAGTTATATAATTTTTAATTATAAGGGTATTTTAGTAATTTCACAAATGGAGCATTTATATGTTTTAGAAATAGAAAGGTCAGAATCAGAGGGGGCCATTTTTTATAACAACACGCCTACAAATAGATCTATCGCATCTCTAACTCCACTGGAAAAACAAGATGATGATCATGCATCTACTAGTGATAAAATGACCACCTACCCCTTGAGATATGCATTCCCTTTCTTTTTTCCCCTAGCTACATCTCTCTCTTACCATCATCGGTGTCAGACAAACTGGTCCGTAGTTCACCCACCAATCTCCCCAGTGTCAATTTACTCTCTCTCTCTCTCTCCTTATCCCTTCATGTCCAGCTTCCTCGTTTCTTTCTGTTTTCTTGCAACCTAGAAGACTGATAGGTTCAGAAGGCATCTAAACCCCCGAGATTCACCAGATTCCTTTTCCCCCTCTGGTTGGCTCATTAAATCCTCCTCTATTCTTTTTTTCTTTTTCTAGTCCTCTCCTCCCAGATCTCTAGCGAATTTGTTTCCACCAGCCAGCATTCTACTAATGAAAACAAATCTGGTGGATCTATATGGAAACCACCTCAAGGACATCTTAGACAAAAGATCTAAGCTATCCGATGAGTTCATAGGGCCCCAAAACCCTTAAATAAGCAAAACTAGTAAAATTTCAATGAATCATAGACGTTAATCAAGAGGCAGATGATTAGATAGTCTAAATCGAACTGTCTCAGCAACCTCTGAATTTTGTTACAGAGATGCATACTAACAAACATGAACCCACTTGGCACATCCCTACACATGCGAAACAGTCCTATCTTAGTGACTGAGATGCACCTCAGTGCATTCTAGAATCCAAGACGTACAGAACATGCCCTGTTCTAATGCATCCTAGTGAAAATTTTGATTTAGAAGGCTATACAAGTCCAATTGAGGACCAAAAAGGTCCAATGGATTTGTCTTGATGACATTGGCCTAATAATACAAGAAAATTTAGGATCATAGGTCATTTTAATCTAATCATGACCTAGAAACTATGAAAAATTCATAGATCTATAAGATCAAAGATGATTAGATGCCAAGAAGTGATCGATTAGATAATGTGGTAAACCTATACATAGATCAACCCTGATCTAAGGACATTAACCCTTAGAACATAGATTTGGCCATTGATAAATAGGATTAGAGTCTAGATCAGTGATCTAGGACTTTGATCAATGAATTTGACTAATGATCTATGGACAATTGGTGATATTATATTTAGACACAATCTTAATTAAGTAAAATTCATACCATAGATTAATTTTCAAGACAAATTCTAGCAAGAAAACCACATAAACATGTGAATGGGAAATAATAATTTGATTCTTATCCTTAAATTATGCCTAGGACCCCACAAAGACCCTGGAGGAGATCCAAGATTCAAATTGAGAAAAAGCACGATCAAAACCTAAGTAACATCCTTTGAGCTAGGTAATCTAATGCAACTAAGTTTCCATTGAATTTCAAAACTTAAATAGTTTCCTTGAAATTATTTTTGTGTTTAGTATGTTTTTAATGTGACAGTGAGGGGTAGTGATGCATGCAATTTTGTATACATGATTTTTATGGGACTTAGGTTTAGTTAATCTTTAATTAATTGAGTATATGACATTCTTACAATAAGCACACAAATTATTTCCATGATTCATACTCTTTTTTGAATATACTATCGCTGATATCTCTCATGATCAATTTTTATTTTTGAATGATAAAACAATTTCATATATGCATTAATTTCATACTTTGAGTTAAATGCCATAAAATGCATGATTTGAAAAAATGTTAATCATTATGTGACTCTATGATAATTGAATTTAATATATATATATGTATCTACATTATCTAGGCTAGTGAGCTTGGTGTGCATTATGCTAAGAAGTTGTACGAGTTTGGCCCCCTGAACTCTAAACACCACTAGACATGTTCAAAGCATCCTTTTCAAGACGCACCCATAGTCGCCGTAGAGGCTGTGGTGGCTAGTCACTAGATATTAGAGACACAATTCAAAGAGTTGGTCATGAGCATGGTGGTCCTTATGATTTCTATTTTTGCATCTGCATGTATAGTTCCCTGTGATGGTCATTAGACATATACTCTTGACTAGTCGACTGATATGTTCGCTAAGATACCTACATGCATAACATGCTAGTCTCATGGTTTTATCACACAAAAAAACCCTTCATAAATTTATGCATGTTGTATGTCGTGTCTTTTATTTTTGTAGCATTGGATCACCTACTGGTTATGATAAATACTCAACTTAATAATTTTTTTACAAATCAACTCAAGTAGGACCAGAAGAAGTATTAGGAAGATTTAGTGCTTCAATCAAGTAGGAGAAGGTGCTAATGCAGTTGTCCCAAAACTAATAGTGACCATTTTAGAGTGTGATGTAAATTGACTTTAAGTGATTTCTTTTATAACATGGGATGTAATTAATAATCTTGGGAACAAGATATATCCATTTTTAAACATCTTTCTAATTGTCATGTTCATATTTCTTTAATTAAGTACGTTAGATCTTTATCTATCTGTTGTAATAAATAATGACACTCGGGGTTTTCATAGGTGACGTTTATATGGAAAAGGAATTTTTTGCTGCCATTATTTTGCAAATTGTTTTTAAATAGAAATTGATCTAGCAAGTGAAAGCTTATTATTTGAAAATGCATTATAAAAGCCCCAGTCATCTCACCCTATGAAGGGCATTTGTCATATGGAGAGGAATTAACTTGTTTAGAAACTTCCTAAACAAATGGTTTCATGTGGCAATGGAACTAACCTCTAAAGAATTCATCCATGATTTGGCCTTATCCTTTAAAGAGAAAGGGAAGAACCTAAGTCTAATAAAATCATCTGTAACATTATGGAATTTGAACGTAGCACAAATATCAAGGAATTCCTTGATATGTAGCTATGGGTCCTCTCTCTCATGACCATAAAATGTTGGGAGTAACTAAATGACTCTAGGTTTAATTTCAAAGTGGTATACATTAGCGAGTGGCAATGTGATGCATGATGGAGTATTTAGTTGGAGTGGTGCATAGAAGTCTCTAAAAGGCGTGTACTTGACTAGTGGTTCAACCATGGGGTTAGGAACATGGTGTCCTACCCCTTGCTTATGGGTAAGTTCAATCTTAGGGTCTAACAATACTAATTCAATATTCTGATATCAACATCCTTGCATGCACTAAATTAAACCTAACTAAATGATGCAACCTAGATCTAAATGTGACTCCTAACTCTATGTGATGCAATCAAACAATTCCTATTGCTAAAGAGACATCTTGTGTTGATGTTGGTTAATTGGTGAGGTTGTAGCTTTTAAACCTAAAGCTAGATATCTCCTCCTTTAAGTCAAACTTGACTATTGCTTACCAATTAGATCTTACCCAAGGTGGTTAATACAATTCTCATGGAAGGAGCTGTTTAAACCTCCACATCCATTAACAAATGGCATTGGAAAATCACTTGGATTTTTCATACCCACTATAACCACAAGGTTCAAGAGCCAATAAGTAACAATAGATTGCCTCTTTCAAATAGTGTCCTATGAGATCAAAACCCTAGGTCTCTTGCCACATAATTTTAGATAGTCTCTAGCAATGGCCGATATAAGACAATGTGATCAAACTTATCACAACACTGGTCATGTTTCATTAATTGCTAGTTGTTAATTTGATGATAAGAGGATATTGGATTTCCAAATCCACACCATTGATCATTGATTGTCATTCCACATCTCCTGTTCACTAATTAACATTTTGAATCATATTTTGAATGAACAAATTCATGGTTATGGCATTACAACCATTGGATGGTGTTCTGATTATGATTCTTATCTTATTGATCAGTGATCAAAACTCATTTCAAGCTATTAGAGTTCTGGTTAGTCATCTACCAATAATTGATCACCAATCATATATATGAGAAACCATATAAAATTACCTTTTGAACTAATGTTCACTCTTTAGATCAATGATTTGATTGTTAGAATTTGTTGGATCTTAATCTCCCATGTTATCAAATGTTTTAAGCTAATGAATCAAGTTCCAGTTTGGTAATTTGTTTATTCCTCACTACTAATCAAGTTTCATTCAGTTATTTTGTTTGTTCATTATTACTAATTGGCAATTAGAACTAAAATAAAGTACTTAGAGTTCCAATCAGCCACTTAATGTGAGAAAAATAAAGAGTAGGATCAAATTTGCATTTTATACATCATTTATAAATTTAACTTGATTTAAAGATATAAGCATGGTTCTACTATGGTTGAATTTGTCTTTTATAGATGATTCGATAGCTGAAGCTTACAAAGAGTGGTTGAATCTGTCTTTTATAGATGATCCAGTAGTTATGATTTATAGTGAATAGTCAAATCTATCTTTTAAAGATTATCTGATGGCTAAGGCTTATTCAAAGTGTTTAGATCTATGTTTTATAGATCATCCAATGGCTGATATTTAGTGAAAGTGGTTGGATCTATCTCTTATAGATGACCTAATGGTTTAATATTGTTAAAATCCCAGATCCATAGATCATTTGCATAAACACCTACTGATCATCTGTTTTAGTTCCTAGATCATCTACTTCCATCCCAAATTTCAACATACAATGAAGAAAATCTCATGGTAAAGCCTACATAAATGCATGCACATGTTACTGAGGAAAGAAATAGGGAGAGATTCATATCTTCCATTGTGATTCTTAGTTGTATAAGGTCATTGGGGAAGGTAGAATCATTACCATTTTTTGGTGATGAGCTACTATCTCAACATGCATTCATCCTCCCTTTGGGGACGTGGTACTGTATTAAAATGGCCCCTCTATTTTAGGCATGTCTTCAATTTTTTTTCTATCTTATTTTCACTAAAATACCCTCCATATTCAAGACATGGTAACTTTTTCATTTGAACTCTATTTCTCACAAAATTAGTGTAGTTGGAGTGGTCTCAATGCTATATTCCAAATATTCTGGTTTTGAGGGTCAACTAGGTGTCTTTAATAAGGTCAATTACACGAAACTTAAATTACGGAACTCTTCCCTTAACATGAAAATATTTCTACAATCCCATGGATAGTCCATCTATCCATCCTTTGCTTAGCATCAATCCTTAGATGATACTATACCTAAGCTTCTCTATCTCATTTTCCTCTCATGCTCATTCAACTTTTAATAAATTTCATTCATGATAAGGAGTTAGGGGTATAAGAAAATAAAAAATTATCCTATTTTCTATTGTAATTATAATTTTTTATTCATTATAAATGAATATTTAAATATATCACAAAGACACAAAGAGAGAGAAAGAGGGAGGGAGAGATGACAATGAGGATATGCTTTTCTAGCCACAACTTGTCAAGCAACATTGAAGTAGACAACTAGAGAGAGCAATCACGATCTAGTTGATCTAGCAACCTTGATCACAAAGATAGAGAATAGAAATCATGATTCTCATCCTTTTTGGAAAAATTGGTTGATCTAGGACCACTAGACCACTTGCTAGACAAAGGGGAAATCCATTCAACTATAGTGTTGGCTGCTACCTTTTCCTCTTTTCTTCATTTTGTTGAGGAATGCGATTTAGGTTAAAACTTAAGATAACTTTCCTTCTTTATTAAGATGATTTTTCCTAACATAATAACCATCTAATTTTTTCCTTTGTTTTTAAGATGCTGTTTATAACCTTCTTAGATTTATATTTTTTCTCTTCTTTTAAGAAGGTATTTTCTTACATAATAACCATCTTATTTTTGCGTATGTTTTTGAGACAATATTTTTGTAACCATCTTATTTTGTGTTTTTCTCAAGATGGCTTTTCTCTAGTCACCTTATTAAGTTTTTTTCAAACAATTTAAATTTTCTAATTCCCTAAAATGGTATTTTAAGACAAATTTTGAGAAATTGTCTTATTGAATTATATTATACAAGTTAATTTTTTTAAATGTCTTGATTTATTTTAATAATACAGTAGCTCAATAACCATCTTCTTTTTTCCATCTTAAAAAATACCAAATTTAGTGGTGTTAGTTGACTTTAATGATGTGTATATTAGTAATCTTCCCTTAAAAACATCTAATACACCTTTCTCTCCAAATAGACTAGAAGGTAGCTTGAGCCATCAAATTCCATGGAATTCTATTCCTTGTCAATTTTTGTAGTGCCCATTGTGACATCACCTAAAGAGGATTTTAAGGAAGCACCCTAAAAGTATCAAAGGAGACTCTACAATGTACAAAAGATGCTTCACGTCTTTGCAATTTGGAAGGTATAAGAAACATCTTAAAGGACCCTCTAAATCCCTCTTGTGAATAACATTGACGATGACTGGATTTGTTTGAGAGATGATCTAGTTGGAAACATTAACAGAGGGCTAAACTCCCATTTATCTTCATAGCCATATCTCTTTTGAAATTATTTTCATCTAGCCTCAAAATTTATTTCATGAGAAGAGCTCTATTCATAATGCTTAGGTACTTTATCCTAACACCTTCTTCATCTGAAGGCTTGTAGGCACTATCCCATCTCATTAGATCATAAAATTTATTAATAAACATTCCACAAGAAATTGTGTTGGAATTTTTCAAGCCCTTTCTAAACATTACCAGTGCATTTGTAAATCAACATACAATATAGAAAACTAACCAAGGATGATTTGATAAGGGTGAGATTACCATCCATGTATAAGCATGCCTTTTTCTAGCCAAAAAGCGCAAAATTGAACCTCTCAACAATAGAGCTCCAAAAGGATACATGAGGACTCCCCACAAACAAAGGAATACACATATATTAGCAATGAATTTGCTCAACTTAACACCAAGAAAGTTAGCTTCTTCTTGTAAAAATCGGTTTTCCACTCCAACATCAAGTAATGTAGATTTGTGGAGGTTGGCTTACTATCTAGTAATTCCTTCATAGCATTTAAAGAGATCCTTCAACTTAGTTTCAACACATGAGATGATTCCACAAAATCTAAGAATATCATTTGGATACTAAAGTAGAGATATCTAGAAGTTGCAAGATGGAAGTTTAATGCATTGAAACAGTCCATCCCTCACAACTCTTCTCATCATCCTATTAAAGACTTCATCCCCAAGGCTACACAAGTATGGGAAAAGAGGTTCCCACTGCTTGAGCCCCCCTAGAGATTTTGAAGTAACCTCTATGACTACATTTGATTAGTATGAAAATATTGAGGAATTCAATAAGTTAAAACATGACAATGGAGGTTACATTAAAAAAATTACCATAATATGAGTTCTCTCATCAATTGAACTCAAATTTGAGTAAATTCTAAATCTTAAAAACTTATCAAATTGAATGTTCTATTGTGACTAAAATGGCTTGAATTTTCATTCCATTTTCATGAAAAATTTTGAGCAAATTCAATTCAAATTGGAATATTGATCAAATTCAAGTAATTACAAAAGTAATTCAAAATTTTGTAAAAGACACAGAAATTGGACAATGAAAGTCAACTACTAGATTATACACAATGAGATCTTTCCAATAATACCGAAAATGCGCAAAACTAATATTGGGAACTAAAAAAACCAAAAATTTTACAAAGTTGAGGGGCAAGTTGATATTGGTACTGTAATGACCCTAATTTTGTAATATTAAAATCCCAAGTTAGCAATGAAAAGTTCAGTTTTAAAGATAAGGGCATTTTGGTCATTTCACTAGTCGCCTTGACTGAACCCAAAAACTTGGTCCTAAAAAGGGTACCATTAGATGCATCTCAGAAAAAGGAATCCAACAAGACTAAAATCACCTGAAACGGAGTTAAAATGAGCAAGTTATGGCCCTTTGAAGTTCAGGGGCAAAACTATAATTTTAACAAAAACGGATTTAGTTGCAAAACACAGGGGCCTGTTTTGATACGGGCACCCTTCATCTTCCACCTCCTAGAGGGTTCTAGAACGGTGGTGATTGGAGGTGAAATCACCACCATTCTGGAGGTTTCTCCACCGCCATTCAAAGGCGGCGAGAGCCCCCTCGAGAACCCTCTCATAGCTCTATAAATAGAGCTCTTGGGCGCCTCTAATGGCAGCCCAAAAGGTTGGAGAAAACCCATTGTGAAGGAGTGACCCAGAGGGAAAAACAAGGAGAAAAACCCAGCAACGAGCCAGGTATGCCCAAGATCCCTCAAAACTCATCTCCACCATGGTTCTAAGATCAATTTCCCTAAGTTTTTGCATGAAAAACCATGCAAAATGGAGCCCTGGAGACTCACCAAGGACCCAGGGACGTTCCCTGGGCCGCACTGGTCCGACAGGGTCGAACCAGGGTGTCCTAAGGACTCCCTAGTCCCCCAGATGACAGAACGTTCCAATTGGAACGTCACACGTCGACGCAGTTTGAAAAACCAAACGGGCGCGTTCAGGGACGCACCCGCAAAAGAGACAATCGGGCAGAAAACCTGGCGCGTCTGCAGACGCGCCCGCTAAGGCGCATGCTGTAGATGCGGAGCATGCTAGCACTACAGGATTTCTTCAATCCTTAAGGAAGCCAGGGCGCATGACGCAGACGCGCAGCGCCCTAGCATTCCGTCTTTTCATTCTTGAGACCCTTATGTACATGCAACACTAAAACGCTTATAACTTGAGATCTAGAGCTCCGATTGAGGCGCCGCAAAAGGCGTCGTGTCTGTGTCGACAACGCGGACACATCCAAACTATAAAATCCCTGATCAAGACCCAATAAAATATGGGCATGACCCTTAGAATAGGATAGTGGTGCGTGACCGCTAGACCTTTGGAAAACTGAGGATACCAAGGCCCAATTATGACCTTAGGACACCCATAGGCATAAGGATGGATCCCTAATGCCTAAGTAATAAGACCCAACTACTCTAAAACCCATAAAAGATGCACCAAACTAACCTTGAGTCCCCAAACCATGTTCAGGAGCGTACGAGGACAAATGGGTTGGCGCGACCTAGTCAAGTAGGTGCTCTATCATTACTAGATTCTTTTAAAAAGAACTATGATTGTTTTGCAAATACATGATTTAAGTATATAACTTGTTTAGCATGCATGTGACAAATGCTTTATGCATAGACATGTTTTGTATATACATTATGCATAGATATGTTTTGCAAACTATTGCATACATTGCGTGATCAATGAGCATTAAGTTCTTGCAAAGATTGCATGTCCTTGAGGGTTGCCAAAAGAAGCTGGAGTGCCGAGGGCCAGGTAGTTGTGAGGGACCCAAAGAGGACAGGTTTTGAAAAGAGGTTTTTGGCTTATTTGATCGTACATGATTTGGGCTAGTAAGCTCGTGGGTGCTATGCCGAGGGGTGTGGGTTGGCCACCCAGCCTCTACCACTATTAGGTGGATGGGTACCCCGCCCAAAAAGGGCATGTCCCTGCTTCAACTGCATGTGGTACAGGGGGCTACCATTGGTGTCACGGCACTGGGTCGAAGTGTCATATGCCCTGTGGAGGTATATGATCCTGTGTCCCTAGGTACCTGGGGACCACACGACGGTGAGGTCGTGGGCATAGTGGGACCCTATGGTTTTGTGGATTTATGTGCATTGCATATGGCATGATATAAGGTTGGTCGACCATACCATGATAGATATCCATGAGTTGGATTCAATGAAGCATCTTATGCATATTATTATGTTATGATATATATGATACTTTCGACTTGGTTTGTGAGATTCTTAAGTCGTTAGTATTTCAGTTTGACAATCGATTTTTAATATCGATATTGAACTTGAGTATTCAGACTTGCACATGATTTGAAAGAGCATATGATTTTAAAACATCTCATGCATTATAAAACTAGTAGTGATAGACTCCTACTGAGTATAGTATATACTCACCCTATCCTTAACATTTTTGAGGATGATTCCATCCACGAGTAGAGGACATCTATGTTAGTACTACGAGCAAGTGAATCAAAAAAGAAAACAATTATACTTGTAAGTAAATTCTCAACCCTTTGGACATGTATTTGTATTTAATTACAGTTGGGCTGTGTGCTGTGACTGGATAGATCTGGGGAAAAACACTTATGATTTTCTAAAGCTTTTTCAAAAACTACTTTGGTGGTTGTGGAAGCAAATGACACTCGGGGTTTTCAAAATGAGTTTAAAGCAAAAGATTTTTCCGCTGCATTGCACTGTTTTTCAAATCGGGATCCCACCTTAGGAATTTAGACTTTTCATTTAAAAATGCATGAGAAAACCCGGGTCGTCACAGGTACCCACTTCACTTAAGTGACTTTAGTCATGATGGGGCCTACATGGTGACTAATAAGGGAGGAGCTCAACATGTGGGAGTCATGATCACCATATGGAGTCAACTTCTATGCAATAGAGTAAAGAAAAGGCAAAGGGAGAGGGAGAGGGAGAGGGAGAGGGGAAAATGGAGAAGAATACAATGCTGAGAAGTAAAATGATATTGATCACTGTAGAACAAACAATAAATTTCTGCTAGAATCTGTGATCTACCACCAACATACATACAGCACCAATAATCTCCTTCATTGATAGATTTGTAGTAGAAATCATTAAAATGCTGCTCTAATGCATTAACGTCCCCGAATATGGTAGTCTTACAGTTGTAGGAACTATTGTTGCTACTGATATGACTCTCTAATGTAGAGATCTTTGTATTTCTACATGTGGATTTACTACACATAAGATGATGGCATGTATGGGATCAAAGAGGTACCAAAGCATGAGGACAAAAAATAGTAATTTGGGGATTCTTTTTTTTCTTCTTTTTTTTTGTAGCAATAGAAGGAACCCTAATCCCTCTTATTTTTCTTTCTTTTCTTGTTGATTTGGGAAAGTTCTTTGGAAAGAAGTTCAAGTGTGTCATTTTGGGGTTTAAGAAAAAAATTTCCCTTATTGATGCATGAATCTATTAGTTCTATTTGGTATTATTTTCCTATGTGGGCCCTTATTTGGGGTGAATTTAATCATGTAGCATAGATTTATGAATTTGATTTCTAGATGATGTCAATGTATACATATCTATCATGTTCTACTATTTTAAGTTCTTTCCTATTTCTCATATGATTTGATTGTATTTTCTATTAATCAAAAGCTTCAATGATTAGTGTTAGATCTAGATTGGTCTATTGAAGATCTTTAAGTTTGTCATTGTTAGAACTAGATCCCTGCAAATGATAGTTGCTGTTAATTTCATTTATTATAAACAAACATATGGCTTAAACAATAAGATTCAACAGAATTTCTTACTAACTAGAACTAATCTACAGCACAACTCCAACATTTTGTTCTTGTAAGCTCCTAATTTGTTGTATTTTATCACTTGATGAGGGAGCTGTACTAGGTACTACTAGGTATGAACAATAGAAGTTTTTCATGCATTTAAGATGCTAGAACATGGGTTCTTTCAATCCTTGAGATGAACAGTTAGTTTCTCATAACATTCATAGCTACTGATGTTTTTAGTTACGTTGTTCCTTAGAGAATATTTTATGGAGTATGTAAAAAGTAGGTAGACAATCATATGTTTCAATTTAATGACTAGGGATTACTAAAACTTTGTATGATATAGGGATTACTAAAGAATATCTTATTTCCTTGTTGAAGGTGATATACATATATATATATATATATATATTACATACATATATTTATATTTAGTATGTCTTAGCCCTAGAAATCATTAATTATCACTAACTATAGTCAGTTATATAGTTTTATAGGTCCAAGATACAGATGAAAAAGAAATGCACACTACTAAAAGAGCAATTTCACTGTCTAAGATACATCATGGCCACATATGCCAAAAATGAAGTCCAAGAGGTTTAAAATGATCATTGGATCTTATGATCAAAGTTAGAGCAGTCAGAAACCCCATGCTCGACTCCTACTCAAACGAGGGTGAAAAGATAGCAAGCACCCTATGCATGAATGTATGCATACCTTCACCATCTTAGAAAGCTTATGGGAGAAGTTCAATTCACATAGAATGAGATCATATACAAAGAAAAGAACACCAAGAGGGTACTTAAGTCCACCAGTGCAGAAAAAATGAAGCTTAAGGAAGATCTACATGTCATAATGGATCCCATCCATTCAAGTAAGGGTAAACATGATCGAAGGGATAGGAATGAAATAAAGGAAAGAAAGAAACCCTAGCCACCTTTCCCATGTTAAAAAGTCAACCCAAAACCCTAAGGAAGGGATTGTCTAAGCCACCCATCCTCATCCAATGGTTTGTTTATATTAAGGGTTTCTAAAAGCAACACACACACACACACACACACCCCATAGGTATTTCATGCCTTCCCTCTTTCCCATTTTCTTTCTATCTCTTTCCTTTCCCACTAATTTCCTTTCATCTTTCTTTTTCTTTCTCTTTTTGTCTTATTTCCTTCCATCTTATGCCACTTTCCTACATGAAAATCAATCAAAGTTAGAACAGTTAGAAACCCCATGCTCAACTCCTACTGAAATGAGGGTGAAAAGATAGTAAGAACCCCACGTATGAATGTATGCACACCTTCACCATCTTAGAAAGCTTATGGGAGAAGTTCAATTCACATAGAATGAGATCATATACAAAGAAAAGAACACCAAGAGCCACATGAAAACTTTTTGCTTACTTTCTCTTCTACTCAACTAAATAAAGAAGAATACACATTGATTGAATGTCTTATCCATGAAAGGTGGTAAAGTTTACTTGTTCCCACATGAAACACATGGAGGAAATCTCTAAGGAATCAAGACCATTCATTCGAGGGTACTTAAGTCCACCAATGTAAAGAAAAAGAAGCTTAAGGAAGATCTACATGTCATAATGGATCCCATCCATTCAAGTAAGGGTAAACATGATCAAAGGGATAGGAAAGAAAGAAAGGAAAGAAAGAAACCCTAGCCGCCTTTCCCATGTTAAAAAGTCAACCCAAAACCCTAAGGAAGGGATGATCTCAACCACCCATGCTCATCCAATGGTCGATGTATATTAAGGGTTTCTAAAAACAACACACACACATACACACACCCCATAGGTATTTCATGCCTTCCGTCTTTCCCCTTTTCTTTCTATCTCTTTCCTTTCCCACTAATTTCCTTTCATCTTTCTTTTTCTTTCTCTTTCTGTCTTATTCCCTTCTATCTTATCCCACTTTCCTACATGAAAATCAACTCCACCATCTACCTTATAAATAAGTTGACTTAATCTTAACAATTCAGGTTCCATGACTCTCCTTATACAAACATATAAATAGGGTAGTTATAAATGAGTTTAGGTTCTTTAAAATTTCCTTAGAGTTCAAAGAAAAAGCTAGGAGAAAAAGAAGGAGAAAATATCACCCTCACCAAATCTCCCTTTAAGCATTAATGTTCAAATCCTTTGGAGATAAAGGTAGGTTCTCAACCTATTCCAATTTCTTTCTTGCTTGTTTTCTTTTTCTTTCTATTCTATCTTCTATTTGTACCATTCATCATATTTTAGCATGCATTCACCTTAGGCTTTTGTTTGATTAGATTGCTAATGCATGGCATGCATCTTTCATTAGCTTAAATGAATTTTACAATTTTAATTCTTCATTTTCATGAATTTTTCCACATTTCATTGCTTTGTAGTTCATGCGTAGCATCATAACTTCTTTCTTCTTAGAGTAGCATAAATGAATTTCCATGTTTCCTTTTCCATTAATCTAGTTTTGCATACATATAGGTCTTTGTAATTACTACAATTTCCTCCACTTTGAATGGATGTGCCTTCTTTTATTTTATAAATTGTCTCTTAGATCATGCTTTTAGCATAACATTACATTTATGATCTTTACTTGTAGTAACCAAAATAAATAAAATAAATAAATAATAAGAGAGGGTAAAATGGTAAATACACATGGGCCTATAGGGTGTGGGACCCACGATGAGGCTATAAAAGCTTGACGGGTCTTGTTGTACGGCCAAACTATCCCTCTCAATTTTCGTGTTGACAACGCTGGCAATGACATGGAATCAGGTGGACACGGTGAAGGGAAGACTAGTTCTGGCCGATTTGACCATGATAGGCCACCCTCTATTATTTTCCTTTCTTTTGTTAAAGTTTTTCGTCGTTTATAATGCCGAAAAATGGCACGGATTGCCATTTTTTGATGAACTACTATGTACTACTATTCTCTTCAACATAAATCGATGAAACAGTATTAGATCATGATTTGAACCATTCATCTTATGCACAGTAACAAGAAGAACAAACTCATGCATTTTCATGGTGATTAGACAGTTAGGGATGCCGACAAACTCAGAAAATAGTAGAAGGAGAAATTTTAAGGACATGATAAAAATCATGTAAAAACACTAGATAATGACAGAGTTTGTAGAAAAGGTGCTTAAAAATGGGATCTATGCAAAAAAATGAGCAAAACGATGTAAAAATTGTACCATTTGGACACCTGAGCGTCGCCAACAATGATCGAAGTCCGGCTGTCTTCTTTGACGACAGCACCCAAGGATGACACGCGTCACAACTAGCACATGCCACACAGATGCCACTCGTGCAAACACCATGGGTGCAACACACGACACCATGTTCCCAGCACACTCATGCCACGTGCGCACCTCGCGTCACAACCAGTGCACGCCACATAGGTGCCACGCAGGAACCACATGCACAACGCACCACGTAGCCCCATGCACATGGATGCGTGTGACACATGGCTGCATGCGCCCATGCAGGCAATACACGCACATGCACGAAGACAACGTCTGCGCGCACTCTAGCGACGCACGCATGCAGCGCCAACGTACACGTACATGCACTTGGGTGACGCATGTGTGCAGTGCGCTAGCGTACACGCTCACACACTCGAACAATGCATGCGCACAGCACGCCTGCAATGCAAGCATGAGAGGCACGTGTGGCCCAATTTTTTTGGATTTTGAGGTTTTCTGAATCATTTATTTATAAAAACATGATGTTTAGAAGTTACGAAGGTCCAAATCGCGATCCAAAAGAGGCATTGCGATCGTATCAACGACACGAACCTAGATTTGACTTAAGAATCTAGATCTAAATTCTTGTTTTAGGGTTAAATCACTGAATGTCATGAGATAATCTAAATCAAGCTGATCAATGGATGATCAAGCCTTAGATCTTGATGGTATACATCAAATGTGAGATGATTTAGGGGATTACAAGGATAGACATCATTGAGTTGGAAAGTGATGGAAGATTTATAATGTGATAGCTATGTCAGTGCGCGCAACGTGATACTTCCACATGCTTGATTAGAGCACTGCATTTATTGAGGTAAGTGATTTCATTCAATTACTTCGCGATTTCAGTAACCATGACTTGTCCTCTAAAGTTTTGAAGCACGTGTTTTATGTCTTCTCATGTCACATAAATAGATCCCTACTTTCTTGTTGTAGCATGACATTTCATTTTGTTAATAACTATGTTTACATGTGATATATTATCTTATCCTGGTCTTTGATCATATTTATTGGGATTATTTATTGAGCCTTTACATGATTTATATCTTATCGATGATTTATGACTAGTGCTTCCACCCGGTAGGTACTATGCTAGGAGGGTTATAGGGTTGGCCACCCGTCCTTTGACTTTGTAATGATGATGATGATTAGACACTGCCCTTGAGTGATACAAGGCTAGGTACATACTTGGTGGTATCATGGGTAGTCCCCCCTACAATTTCATTCCTTCCCATGAGGACGAAGAAAGTCTCTTATTTAGGTGTTTATGAGGAGCGACAATGGGTCAGATCCTGATGGGGTTGCTACTGTAGCATAGTAGCCATATAGTTATTCTGCATGTTCATATGGATTTATATGTGGGGTGAACCAGGGCAAGCCAGGCCTAGGTCATGAGGGACTTCGGGGGTTGATGCGAGCTGCATGGGAGGGACCTAGAGGTTTACACCGGGTTACACCAGCGACGTGAAAACCGGTGCTGGAGAAGACGACCGGCTTCCAGTCATCTCCCGTAACCCTACAGGTGTCCAAATCACTTGGTTTTTGAGCCATTTTGTTCAAAATTTTGTCTAGTTTCCATTTCTACCATCCTTTTGCATTAAATTTTCCAAAAACTATGGTTTTTATGAAATTTTTTCTATGTTCCTAAAACTTTCCTAGGTACTATTTTCGACGTTTTTCGGCAATACCAGCCATTAGATCTCTCCCAAATTTAAAGGGTTTGATCTTGGGTCTCTTGTACGCTAGATGGACAATCCGATTTGAAATCTAATAGGGTTTCCTCAATGGATTTATGCTCCAACAATAGCTCACCTAATGTTTTTTTCCTGGTTTTTCATGTATTTTCTTTTTTTCAATATACCTATTTAATATAAAAATCAAGGTTTTAAGACTTACCTTGTTTTGCTGGGTGCTAGTGGACGTTGCCAGAGCCTTACTCATTGGAAAACTAGAATTTTGCAGAGCTAGGGTTTTGGGGAAAACTCAGTGAATACGGGAAAGGTGGTGTGGTTAAGGTCATGAGGAGGGAGATATAGGTTGTAGTGGGAAAGGGAAAGGGAAAGGGAAACTCTTCCCTTTCACGTCTCCTTCCAACGATTTCTCTGACGAATTTGCTGGAGCTGGTAGAGAAGTATAGAAGAAGGGGGTTGCCGTTATCAATTCAAACCCTGAGTTTTATGTCTCTGCCAGTTTACCAAAATACCCCTATCACTTCCACTGCTCATAACTCCTTCGTTTGAGCTCCATTTTTTGTGTTCTTTATGGCGTTGGAATCCTATCGATGAGCACTTTCTAATTTTTAAGTTTTTAGGATCAAATTCCATCTATAAATTTTTATCTAATTTATTAAATAAATTCTTAATTTATACCAAAAATTAAGGATATTATAGTGTAAGTATGTGATTAGTCATATTTATCTAGCACTTAACTTGAGCTTTTTAAATTTTATAGGAAGTAAGATGATGATATGACAGACGAGATAAATTGAGATGAAAATTAATGATCAAGATCAAAAGATTAGGTCAAAGCCTCAAAGCCATTACTTTAACATGATATCAAGGGTCTAAATCATCTTAATATTACTTGAAGATGGAATGGAAGGCGTCAAAGGTGGCCAAAGTTGGATTCACTTAAGCCACCTAGCTATATTCAAGCCATGAAGAAGTTGACACACTAAGGAGTATTGCCAGCCACCACAACTAAGGGGTTGAGTCACCAATCCAAGCCAAAAGTACCCCTAAAGCCATCCACGAAGCCAAGCCAATGGAGCTCTAAAAGTTAGCCATCAAGCCACATGACCCAAGCTACATGGAAGGCCATGATTGGAGAAGAACAAATTTAAAAGTCCATTCTCTCATAAAATAATCTTCACACCAAATTTATTGGCATACTTTTGAAGTCTCTTAGACTAAATGACTTCAAAAGCTATTCACTTTTAAAGATGATTAGACTAAATGACTTCAATAAATGTTAACAACTTTTAAAGTAGTTTAAATGTAAACAACTTTAAAGTCCTTCCCATAAAATTTCCCTCTTTGTGCCAAGCTTTTAAAGTCATTTTCAATTAAAGGACTTCTTAAGTCTACATTTTTAAAGTCATTTATTCCTAACCAACTTGTACATATTTATGAAGTCAGTGGAAAATATAATGACTTCTTTATGCTAACTTTAAAGCCTCATGTGTAGTGATGAATATCCTTGGGATTTCTAAGGTTATTTTGAAATAATTGACTAAATTTTTAATAGGATAAGGTAGAATGTGGACCAATAGGAAGATACCTCTCCATTTGTATTGTTTTTTCAAGTTTTTCCCACCTTTTTCTCATTTTTCATTTTACCATTCTGGGGCATCACGAATTTCATTTTTTCACCCAAGAGTCCTATCTTTTTAAGGCTCTCCCACTATCATAAACTTCCTTTTCAACTAGCCAACCACCCTAATCAATCCCACCTTCCTAGGAAACTACCTAGCCAATCATCTTCTTCCACTTCACCCCTCTTCCTCCTTTCTTTCTATTCCTCTCTATCCTCCCTTATTACCTTCCTTATTTGGAATTCAACATGAAACACATTCAAGGGAAGGAGTTCCATGTGAAACTCCTATAGGAGTTTCCCTCCCTCCTTGCCTCATCCACTCCACAACCCTCCTTATTTCCCTCTAGCCTAACCAATCACCATGCTTTTTACTCTCCACCTCACCCTCTCTCTCTTGCCTCATCAGTCCAACCATCTTTCTCATTTTTAAAGGGAATTCACTATTTTTACAAGGGGGTGATGTCCCCTCCTTAAATAGTGGCATCTCCTACCTATCTTCCACCAAGACCTCCCACTTGTTTCCTCTATAATAAAATCCTAGGCAACCCTCCATATCTTAATCCTAGCCATCCAATCTTCATCCCATTTCATCCCCACACTAGCTTTACCTTATGTCACCCTAGAAAACTTAGGAAAGAAAGTATAAAGAGGCCCCTTGAAAGAATTCAATGCATCCCACTTTTGGAGGAAAAGAATGCCTACTCCAAAGAGAGGAGGTATACCTTTTGTTCCCCTCTTTCCTTTCCTTCTAACCTTCAATGCAATCCTCCATGGGTACTTCTCTTCTTCCTAGTGTTACATGCATGGTTCCAAGCTTTGGTCCTTTAATTCTCTCTTAAAGGTTAGCTTTTCATCTTTTCATCGTCTTTGCTATGAATCCTTCTTAGTTTCATTCTTAGGAAGTTATTATCTTGCCTTTCCATTCCTTAATTTTTCTTGTTTAGATCCAACATTATTTCCCCCTTGAAGTGACTGCCAAGAGAAAGTCATCTTTACTATATTGGTTCGACTCTCTTTTCTTTGTTTTTCATTACCATTAGATCTTACTTTAATTCCATTTATCTCCTACTTGATTTTCTTAGTGTTCCTCGTGCTTTTCCTTTACTTTCTAGTGGATTTCTCATTGATCTCAAAGCATGCTTACTTATGACTAATCTTAGATGAATGAAGAAGGTTTTAGCATGTATTTTTGGGTCGATTAAGATCAAGTCTCTTTCATTGTAATAGGACACAATTTTCAGATTTGGACCATATGTATTATGCGCACTATGTTGATGGATTTTTCCTTCATTCAATGAAGTTAATTGGAGTTTCTAGTTCATACTTATTTATACCAGTTAAATATCTCAATTCTGGAATGTTTGTTGTAAGAAAACTACTCAATTCACTATTTTCCCTGTCTCATTGATTGGATGTTCAAGAATAGCATTCTGCAGGAATTTTTTAATGGAATGTTTATGTTTAATTTCCAGCACCTTATACTTCATGTTTGTTTGATTCTTTAAAGACCCAAATTAGCATGTGATATTGTTTATTCAATACTTGAATTAGATTGCATGTGCTAGGTATTTTTAAATTAATTAATTAGGCAAACTCCTACCTCATGTATCATGTGCACCATTTCATAGTCATGCACATGATACTTGGGTAGTTCCCTTTTATTTTCTTAATTAGGTGTTTTTTCTTTTTGTTTCTTGTTTAATTGTAGTTGGTCTTAGTATAGATTCCATCAGTTACTGGTTTGCATCTTTGTTTAGTTTCGAAAAGTGATTGAATTGTTTCCTTACAATAGTTGCCAAATTTCATGTTTCTAAAGTTTGATTTAGGGAAGATCTTAATGTCATTTTTTGGAAGTTCTCAATTTAGAAAAGTTCTAATTTTAAAAAAATTTTAATTTAGGAAATTTTTATTTTTTAGCAAGTGTGTTTTTAGGAAAGTTGTTAAATTTAGCATGTTTTAGTTTTAGCATATTTCATGTGTTAGTTTCCCATTCTTAGTTTAGGATAATATATCAATATCTTTGGCTAGGTTACATAATTTAAGGACCACTTATATCAAATTGTTGGATTCCTCGTGGGATCAACCTCCATTGTGTGAATTACTACAACTGATTCATGGCTTGTAAGTTTATCATCATCCAGACCTTATCCCCATAAGGGTTTGGAGCCATTGCCGAGGAATCAAAATGGTCTATGTAGTGGACCTGTGACGACTCGGGTTTTCTCATGCATTTTTAAATGAAAAATATAAATTCCTAAGGTGGGATCCCAATTTGAAAAAAAACAGTGCAATGCAACAGAAAAATCTTTTATTTGGAATTCATTTTGAAAACCTCGAGTGTCATTTGCTTTCACAACAACTAAGGTAGTTTTTGAACAGCTTTAGAAATCACAAATGCTTTTCCCCAGGTCTGTCTAGTCACAGTACACAGCCCAACTATAATTAAATATAAATACATGTCCAAAGGGTTGAGAATTTACTTACATATATAAGTGTTTCCTTTTTTATTCACTTTCTTGTAGCACTAACATAGATGTCCTCCACCCATGGAAGGAATCATCCTGAAAAATGTTAAGGATAGGGTGAGTATATACTATACTCAGTAGGAGTCTATCACTACTAGTTTTATAAAGCATGCGATCTTTAAAATCATGTGCTCATAAAAACATATGCATGTTGTTCGAATAATCAAGTTCAATATCGATATTAAAAGCTACTGTCAAACCGAAATACTGACGACTTAAAGAAATATCATAATCCAAGTCAAAAGTATCATATATCATAGTCATAAAAATATGCATCAGATGCTCAACTGAATCCAACTCATGGATATCTATCATGGTATGGTTGACCAACCTTATATCATGCCATATGCAATGCACATAAATCCACGAAACCATAGGGTCCCACTATGCCCACGACCTCACCGCCGTGTAGTCCCCAGGTACCTAGGGACACAGGATCATATACCTCCACGGGGCATATGACACTTCGACCTAGTGCCGTGACACCAGTGGTAGCCCCCTGTACCACATGCAGTCGAAGTAGGGACATGCCCTTTTTGGGCATGGTACCCATCCACCTAATAGTGGTAGAGGTTGGGTGGCCAACCCATACCCCTTGACAAAGCATCCACGAGCTTACCAGCCCAAATCATGTATGATCAAATAAGCCAAAAACCTCTGTTCAAAACCAGTCCTCTTTGGGTCCCTCACAACTGCCTGGCCCTTGGCACTCCAGCGTCTTTTGGCAACCCTCAAGGACATGCAATCTTTGCAAGTACTTAAATCATGCAATGTATGCACTTGTTTGCAAAACATATATGTGCATAATGTATATGCAATCATTTACAAAACATGTCTATGTACAAAACATTTATCACATGCATGCTGAATCAAGTCATGCTAAACAAGTCATATACTTATAACATATGTTCCCAAAACAATAATAGATCTTTTAAAAGAATCTAATAGTGATAGAGCACCTACCTGGCTAGGTCGCACTAACCCTTTTGTCCTTGGACGCTCCTGATCATGGTTTGGAGAATCAAGGTTAGTTTGGCCTATCTTTTATGGGTTTTAGAGTAATTGGTCTTATTACTTAGGAATTAGGGGTCCATCCCTATGCCTATGGGTGTCCTAAGGTCCTAATTGGGCCTTGGTATCCTTAGTTTTCCAACGTTCTAGTGGCCACATGCCACCATCCTATTCTAAGGGTCATGCCTACCTTTTATTGGGCCTTGATCAAGGATTTTATAGTTTAGATGTGTCCGCGTCATCGACATGGACACAACGCCTTTTGCGGCGCCTCAATCGGAGCTCTAGATCTCAAGTTATAAGCATTTTAGTGTCGTACGTACATAGAAGTCTTAAAATAAAAAGACGGAATGCTAGGGCGCTGCGCGTCTGCGACGTGCGCCCCAGCTACCTTAAGGAACCAAAAGACAACGTGCTGCTAGCGCGCTGCATGTCTGCGGCGTGCGCCTCAGCGCACGCATCTGCAGACACGCGGTATTCTCCTCCCCTTTTTCCCCTTTAGCGGGAGCGTCTACAGACGCGCCCGTTGGTTTCCTCTCAGACGCGTTCGACGCATCTCGTCCGTATTGGGGCATTTCCGTTGTTGGGGGACCGGGGCATCCTTGGGATGCCCTGGCTCGTCCCTGAGGAACCAGTGCGGCCCTGGGGACGTCCTTGGTGGCCCCCTAGAGGCCTATTCTCCATGGATTTTCATGCAAAAACCTAGGGAAACTGAGCCTAGGACTATGGGTGAGATGGGTTTGGGGAGTTTTTGGGCGTACCTGCTTCGTGGCTGATTTTCTCTCCACATTTTCTCCTCTAGGTTACTGCTCCACGATGGGTTTTCTCCAACGTTTTGGGCTGCCATTAGAGGCACCCAAGAGCTCTATTTATAGAGTAAAGAGAGGGTTCTGGAGGGGGCTCTCACCACCTTTGAATGGCAGTGGAGAAACCTCCAGAATGGCAGTGATTTCCCCTCCAATCATGGCCATTCTAGAACTCTCTAGGAGGTGGAAGATGAAGGGTGCCCATATCAAAACGGGCCCCTGTGTTTTTGCAGTTAATTCGTTTTGTAAAAATTATAATTTTGCCCCTGTACTTCAAAGGGCCATAACTTGCTCATTTTAACTCCGTTTTGGGTGATTTTGGTCTTGTTGGATTCCTTTTTGTGAGACGCATCTAATGGAACCATTTTTAGGACCAAATTCCTAGGGTCAGCCAAGGCGACTAGTGAAATGACCAAAATGCTCTTATCTTTAAAACTGAACTTTTCATGGAATTTTAATATTACAAAAATTGGGGTCATTACAGGACCATACCTTAGATTATTTACCTCTAGTTTAGATTTAGGGTGCATTTAGTTTAGGAAATTATTTTTCTAGTATTTTTGCATTCATTGCTATTTTCCTCAAAATTGACCATAATTGTTTAACTTTATCTATGAGGGAAATTGGTAAAGGAGCAACTACAATCCTGTGAGTCACGACTTCATCAACGTAGATTAGGTTTTTATTACTGCCCTAAATTAGGATTTGTATGAAATTAGAGTGAGGCCCATTGTAAATTTTATTTTATTTAATTTTTAAATGGGTTGTAATAATAAAAGACCAGTTTGGGTATGGTGGGCCAAACTTGATCACCATCGAACCCCTCACTATGAGCAATCTTCACCCAAATTTTAATTTTTTAGGATAAAGTGCATTTATGTAAAATTTTATTTGTGATGATAAATAATACTTAGGACTATCGCATTAGTTCAAGCACCTATTAATAGAGTCTAATCTAAGCTTAACCATAACCAAGACATAGGCTACATAGTTATAGTGTCCCATCTGTTGAAGTGCCTAAACCTTTGTTAAGTAGCATATAGGTGGACATTGGTTTGATTTTTGTTTTGCATTGCATGTTTATAGCTTTATGGTAGAATGGAACTTAATCATAATAAGGGTTGCACAAGAACCCTTATAAAATAATGACTAGATTTTATCAGCAGAACCTTGGCCCACTTAGGAATCAATTAAAATCCTTGTATGTCACAATCCTAACCCTTGAACATTAATTTAAAATTAAGTAGGAAGAGATATAAGGTATCGAGCTCTAGGACCCTTTTAGAATGACCCAATCTATTGTCATCCTAATGGGTTTTATGCACCGTAGATATAGCGAGTGTCTTAAAATCAAAGTGATTTTCCCACTCCTTACATTGACATTGGTTGTGGTCTTAACACTTCCTAACGCGAGGATTATATTAACCACTTTAGAGCAAAACCTAACTGGTAAGCAATAGTCAAATCTAGATAAAAGGAGCTATCTAGATCTAGGTCTAAGAAGCTACCACCTATGTAGTATGAAAAGATGATCAAAATGCTACTTAATTAGTGAATACTAGGATTTGATTGCACTTCATTAGGCAAGGGAAAAGAAACCAAGTTACTATCCCCATGGCCGCACCACCAGGAGAAGTCAAGAGCAAATCTATTATAGATTTTTATGCACCACTCCATCTTAACACCCCATCTTGCATAGCTCTACTCCCAATAAATGCAAATTACTTTGAGTTAAAGCCGAGAATCATGCAATTACTCACCATTTTTTATGGTTAAAAGCTAGAATACCCTTACATGCAAGGAATTCCTTGATATTTGCCCCACATTCAAGTTCCAAATTTTTTTGAACAATTCTATTAGGCTTAGGTTATTTCCATTCTTAATCAAGCATAAAGCTAAGTCATTGCTCAATTCCTCGAAGATTGATTCCATAAATACATGGGACCAATTTTCTAGGAATTTTTTAAACAAATTCTTCCTTATTTACAAGAGAAATATCCTTCATTGGAAAATTATAAATTTCCAACAAAGGGATTGTTAAGTGTTCAATTTTGGTCAAAATAGCCCTAATTTAGCATTCAATTAGATCATCTAACCATTCAATTTTACAAAACTTAGCTTGATTTTGAATTTAAATCCAATTACCATCTAAACTTTAATTTGTCAAAATCAATGGTCAAAGGATCATTAGAGTTCATTAAATGACTAATGTACCATTCAGATGATTCTAATTTAGTCTTTTCTTTTGCAGATCAACCAAAGGACGCACGGATGACTAAGATCAAAAGTTAACAGTGCAGATCATCTTAAAGAGGATTGGATGGACCAGATCACCCATGAAGATGGATGTGATAGTTTCCTAAACGATAATTGAGCTCAAGTGGAAATCGTAGACGAAAAGGGCAACCTGCAAATCTGTAGGAGTTTTCAAAGTCAAGAGAGGGGACCCAATTTAGCAAGGAACAAAAGGCAACCCCTTCCCCCACTTCTTTCCTTCCTTTTCTCTTTTCTTTCTTTTTCCTTCTTTCCTTTTCCTTCTTTCTTTCCTCATTCTTTTTCCCTTCCTCAGTCTCACGTACCCACTTTCCTTACTTTTCTTCTCCTTCTCTCAACGTCTTTATCACCCATCGCTTCTTCTCCTCTCTTTCTCTCTTCTCATCTTCCTCTCTACTCCCTTATCTCACTTCCCCACTCTCTCTCACTATCCCCTCTTCTCTTCTCTCCAGCTTTCTTCTAACCCGCCTTGTGTGAATCATAGAAGGTAGGCACGACCACACCACCCCTTGACATCTCTCTCCATTCTACCTTCTCTCCCTCTTCCTCTACTCTCTTTCCCATAGTTTCCTTCTCCTCTCCCACACCTACCTCTTCTCCTCTCTATCCACTCTTCTCTCCCAAGGTTCTCCTCTCTTCCTCTTAGGCTGGGTTGAAAGGAAGAACCGTGTTCCCCCATTCTCCCACTTCTCTCTTCTCCTCTCATTCCCGTTTTCCTACTTCTCCCTTTAGACTCCAGTTTTGTTCAACCCGATCTCCCCATCTAACTCGTCATCTCCCTCTTCTCCATTCTACACTGCCAGCCTTCTCTTTTTCATTTGTTCCCAGTTGTCTCCACCATCCCAAGCTTCTCTAACCAGCCATCTCCAGCACCAGTCTTTCTTCTCCAACCCAGATCACCACTTCACCATCGCACACTGGCCCTTGCTTCCATCATTCAACATCACTGCCGAGACTGGCGCTAGTAGAATCCTAGTACCGACGATTGATCTCCATCTTGGCGTTGTCAGTCCTTTCTCCACCACTAGCATAGCCACGGCGACAAACCCTCTTTCTCCTTCTCATTCTACACTACCCTTCATAGCACCAGTCTTTGCTCTCTTCCCTCAATCGATTGGCACGATACTAGTCACTGGCTAGCTTCCTCCTTGCCTGCCCCTGATCACCCGCCATTACATTGAAGTACCGACACCTCTGCCCCTTTCCCTCTCTGTCGCATTCTCTCTTTCACCATTGCATAATCCTCTCTATCATTACCTCTTCTGAGCTTTTCTCTTCACCGGCCAATATCTCCATCACTACCTGCTCATCCTTACTCTCCCCGGCACCTCCTTTCTCCTCCCCTTCCCTGCCAGATTCTCCTCCATCTTCTTCCTCCTCTCTTCTCCCTTTTTCCCTTCTCCTCCGGCTCCCCCTTCTTCATCGGGTTTCTTGGTTTTTCCTAAAAAACCAGATTTTAACAAAATTCTGGTTTTGCCCCTCTCTCTTAAAATTCAATTCCATTTTTGTCCTTTTCAAAAATTACATCTGTGTCCCAGTTATTCCGGTTTTGTTTTATCTACATTTTTCTTATCCAGGAACTGCCTAATCTCTACCAAATCATTTAAGGCTTAACTCAATCAACGGGTTAGCCTTAATCAAAACCAAATCTTCAATTTATCCTTTGTTTCTCTACGAATTTCAAACTAATTTTGCAGAATCATTCTTAGGACATCCCTAGATCTAATTGATGTATCTGATCTTCTATCTGAAATCCAGAAATCAATCTGAGCCGTCCAAATCTTGAAATTACAATTTAGCCCAGATCTTGACCATTTTGAAGAATCTGTCAAATCCAACCAGTGGATCCCTAATCAAGAATGTGTTGAAGATATATGTAAAGACGGCTCAGATTTTAGAAGACCAGAAGTGAAGATTTTGAGAAAGATTGATCTAGGGAAGTAGTTTTTTCTCATTATTTGATTTTATTTGTTTTATTTCAGAACTGAAAATTCTGTATTTTTGAGAATTTGATTAGATCTGAACATTGATTCTCATTTCAATAATTTCAGTAATTTTGAGTGATTTCTTTTTAATTTTACATAATTAAATTTTATTCAAACTCCATCATTTTAAATTAAGTCCTCGTGGGATCA
This sequence comes from Warburgia ugandensis, assembly GCA_035236585.1. Lineage (NCBI taxonomy): Eukaryota > Viridiplantae > Streptophyta > Magnoliopsida > Canellales > Canellaceae > Warburgia > Warburgia ugandensis. The sequence goes on along the minus strand of CP141133.1, from coordinate 52,451,979 downwards.
ACTCGTACTTGCATAAGCTACACTACAATAGCCCATGCACTTGCGGTTAAATAATCAACAGGGATGATGAACAGTATTACTAGCAGTGGGAAAGGTGGAATGAACTATTGGATAAGTGCCCACATCATGAATTTGAGAAATAGTAATAGGTGAAATACTTATATGAGGCAGTGACACCTCAGAATATTCAAATGGTAGATGTAGCAAGGGGAGTGACCCTCATGCTAAAAGAATAGAGGGAAGATTAGGAATTCTTTTAAACATTGTTAGATAACTCCCAACAATGGGATTATTCATAAAGAAGGGATGGAGACAACTAACCTTGAAAGGAAGGGGTATTATGAGGTTGGAGTGCATACAAATCTAGCCTATAAGTTTGACTCTGCATTGGAAAGAATGGATAAGTATAATGGTAGAGTAGACAAACTTGAAATTATGTTTCAATACCTCATGGCGACCACACATATTAAACCTCCACATGAGGTTTGCACTATCTATTCTAGCCCATCCCACAACACTACAACTTGTCCATCGAATAGAGTATTAAATGAATATCTATTGGAACAAGCAAATGTGTTGAATGCATATTGCCAAACTAGCATCAACCTATATTCTGAGACCCACAATCCTGAATGGGCTAGGCATCTAAATTTTTCTTGGTTGAAGAATAACTACCAAGGAAGACCATCTATGAACTCCCTACCTAAACCTTTCCTAGAGCTATAGTTCCTGAATAGCCACCTGGCTTCCAACAACCATGGAAACCAAAGAAACCATCTTTTGAGGAAAATATTTAGGCCCTTATTGAAAGATATTTAAAGAAAAATGAAGAACATTGATAACACCTTACACCAATTGCAAAATGATAATCGACATTTAGCCCATGTCAACTCTCAAGCAATAGCCAAGTTAGAGATGTAAGTAAGCCAATTGTCTATGTATTACAAGATAGAGGAAGGGCCATCTCCCTAGGCAGCCCATTGCTAACCCTAAGGGCCAATTTTAGATAGGGTCAAGCTCTCATAATGCTCATGAGCAGGCTAAGTCTATAACCAACCTTAGGAGTGGCCTATAGGTCAATAACACAGTAGGGCAAGCTAAGGAACTTGTAGAGGAAAATGAGGCAGGTAAAACATAGGAGAAAGTGAAAAGACAGAAATATCCTACATGGCCTATAATGGAGCACCCTATGTGCCCAAACACTGTTTCCTCAATTACTAAACCAGTCTATAAGGGGAACAAATTTAAACAAGTTAATGGATATATTTAAACATGCACAAAGTAATATCCCATTGCTCAATGCAATAAATGATGTCCCCACCTAGGCCAAATTCCTGAAAGAGCTCTGTACTAGAAAGAGAAAGAAAAATTCATAGAAGAAGACTTTCCTCATCAAGCAAGTGATCTCTTTGATTCAACACAAGACCCCACTCATATTTAAAGACACAGGGTGCCCTACAATTTGTTGTATTATTGAAAACCCTGTCATAGATAGGGCACTGCTTGACTTAGGGGTGGGTGTTAACTAGTTGTCATTCTCTGTCTATGAGCAACTAAGCTTAGTTAGCTAAAACAAATCACTCCCATGCTATAATTAATAGATAGATTAGTGAAGATACCTCATGGTTTGGTTGAAGCTGTGTTCATACAGGTGAACCAGTTTTACTATCCAGTCAATTTCATTGTACTGGACACCTAGCCTATATATGATCCTAGTAGTCATATTCTATTTATACTTGGACATCCATTACTAGTAACATCCAATGCCATTTTTAACTGTAGGAATGGTGAAGTTAAGCTTAATGTCTTTAATGCCGATAAACAACATTTAGACCTCAATGATTCTTATGAAGTGAATTTTATAGAGAATCTAGTCTAAGACATTCATCCACCATCTCTAGACCTAAAATGCTTGCTTGACAACCTCATGTAGTCTTATGTAGGTCCAAATGATTCCTTACCTATAATAAAAGCAGCTAATTTAGATGAGGAATATGAAGGAAAATTTCTTAATGTTCATAAGGAACATAAAACTGCTTTAAGGTGGACTATAGCAGATACCAAATGAATTAATCCAGTTGTGTGTATGATAGGATCAATCTGGAAGAAAATATTAAATCCTTGAGGGAAAGCCAAAGATGAATCAATCCCCACATGAAGGATGTGGTCAAAGATGAAGTCCTTAAGCTTCTAGATGTTGGCATCATATACCCCATCTCTAATAGTACTTAAGTCAGCCCTGTTTGGGTTATGTCCAAGAAATCCAGTGTCACAGTAATAAAAAATGAGGAGAATGAGTTAGTACCCACCATCATGACTATCAAGTGGAGAGTTTGCATTGATTATTAGAAAATTGAATGCAGTCATGAGGAAAGACGACTTTCCTCTGCCTTTTAGTGACCAAATGCTTGAGATGTTGGCTGGACATAGTTATTATTGCTTTTTGGATGGATATTCCAGTTATAACTAGATTCCTATAGAACCAAAGGATTAAGAGAAGACCACCTTCACCTGCCCTTTTGGGACGTTTGCTTATCGACATATGCCTTTTGGGCTTTGAAACAATGCAGCCACATTCCAAAGGTGTATGTTGAGCATCTTTTCTAATATGGTAAAAAGGTTTCTCAAGGTGCTCATGAATCTAAAGTCATAGTGTAATCGGATCATGTGACTCTAAAGTACCTCCTTTCTGAACAAGATGTTAAACCTAGGTTGATCCATTGGATACTCTTGCTATAAGAATTTGACTTAGAAATTCGGGACATGAAAGGTTCCTAAAATGTCATAGCATACCACTTATCCATATGAGTGGTTGAGCACACTAGTAATAATGTGCCCATAACTAAATCTTTTTAGGATGAATAATTAATTCACATTTCCCAGTTTCCCTACTATGGAGGTATATTGAATTATCTTATTGCAAGACAAATGCCCAATCATTGGACCAAATAAGATAGGAAGAGATTTTCTACCAAGATTAAATAATTTACCTGGGATGATTGGTACTTATTCAAGTAATGTCCTAATTAGGCAGTAAGGAGATTCATACCCAGTAGTGACCATAGCAAAATCATCTCCTTTTGTCATGATCATGCATGCGAGGTGCATTTTAGCTTGAGGAAGAAAACTGCAAAAATTTTGCAGTGTGGTTTTTATTAGCATACCATTTTTAAAGGGTCACATGCTTACTACCCAGTATATGTGAGGTGCCAATGGTTAGGAAGTCTAGAGAGGAGACACATGATACCCTCAAACCCAATCCTTATTTTCAAGCCATTTAATGTTTGGGGCATAGAATTCATGGGACCCTTTCCTAATTCTTTTGGGAATTTATACATCTTACTGGGAGTGGACTACATGTTCATGTGGGTGGAGGTCATTCCTTGCAAAACTAATAACCATAGGGTAGTGGTAAAATTTTTAAAAGGAAAATTTGCTTACACGATTTGGTAGTCTGTGAGCCATAATCAATGATGGTGAGAAACACTTTTGTAATAAAATATTTTAAAATTTAATGAAAAAGTATGGTATCAATCATAAGATTGCTACCCCATACCACCCTCAAACCAATGGGCAAGTAGAGGTGTCAAATAAGAAAATTAAATGTATTCTAAAGAAGATAGTCAATCCAAATAGGAAAGACTGGTATGTGAGACTCAATGACACTTTATGGGCTTATCACATTGCCTATAAAACCCAAATAGCATGTCACCATACCACCTGATGTATAGGAAAGGCATGCTGCTTAATAGTAGGTCTAGAACACAAGGCATATTGGACTATCGAAAAGCACAATTTTGAATTATATGATATTCGAACACATTGGAAACTCTAACTCAATGAGTTGGATGAGTTGTGAAAGGATGGATATGACTCCACACGACTATACAAAGACCAAATGAAGGTTACCCATAATCGCCAAATCTTAAGGGAATCCTTCACACTTAGACAAAAAGGTCCTATTGTATAATTCAAGAATGTACCTCTTTCTAAGCAAACTCAAATCTCAATGGACTGGACTTACATAGTATGCACAGATATCCTCATGGGGCCATCGAGATTGAGAAGGATGGTGAGATCCTAAAAGTAAATGGTCAGAGGTTAAAACCTTTATTAGAACTACTTTACCTTGAGATTAAAGAGATGCCATTAGAGGCACAACATTATAATCACCCACCTTAAAATACTCCGTGGAATCATGCAAATCATTGTTCTTGCACACATCAATACATTTTCTTAAAGATGTGAAACTTAGGGCTCCCTAGAGGCAACCTAGATGTTTTTGAAGGGTTCCCTAACTATAATGAGAACTGGATTTTTTAATACTTAGTAATTCTACTCTTTTAACTTCCTACAAGAAGTACATATGGCTATTCATGTATTGAAGTATTTTATGAAGGTTAATTCTCATAAAATATTTACACAGCACATAGTCGAGAATATTAGGGAGGTATGGCTTAGAGAGCCTAAGGGAAATTAGTGGAGACCAAAAACCCATTGAGTTTTAGAGATTATCTAATTCCACATTTCCTTTAGTGTACATAGTTTAGTGTGATCATGTTATCATTATTTTGGTTAACTACCAAGAATAAATAGGAGTAATAGCTTTCTTTCTAGAAAATTTATTGAAATTTATAAGCATTAAGAAACTTAAGAAATGGTATAGGCCATCTTTATTTAGCCTAAAGACATAAAACATACACACTATATTATACAATTGAATAGCCCTATGGGCCTATTATTAAGCATTTTCTTTCTTAACACCACTTACCTTAACCTAGAAAAAACAAGAAATAAATATCCATAACCCATTTTTCAAAATGATTGGAGTTGGTTGGTAGAAGAAAGTTCACAAAGGATAAAAAGTTAAAGAAGTGATAAAACACCAAAAGTCTTTCTTTCAAAGAAGTTAAAAGAAAGTGAAAAGAAAGCAATAGAAAAAAAGAAAAAATTTACTTTAGTTAGGAAAAGTTTTCCAATAATCAAAAGAAGACCTCTACCCAATTTTGAAATTTTGAATCCTTATACCCTTCTTTTCTGAACCCATCCTAAGCCTATATTTTGTCCCATTTAAATACCTAGGATCTTAGGTGGAACATAGCCTTAAAGAAGATGTAAAAAAAAAAAGAATTAAGATAAATTACCCTTACTATTTTTAGTGAGAAGATCCACCCTTAGGGATCACTTTTCTTTATCTTGTTAGCACTTAAAAATTTAAGTGAACCATTAGTCTTGCTAGATTCAATCACATAATGAGAGAAATATGCATACCTAAGAGGACTTGAGATCAAAACATATTTTCAATGAAATTTAAGCATATCTAATTAGAAGTCATGACTTGTGTAGCAATACATGAATATACAATCTCAGAAATAACTAGAATAAAATGTTTTTAGAATATGTATAATTTGTGAAATTGTCATTCGTTTCCATTAAGTTGTGAAAAATTAGTAGAGTGGAAATGGATGAGGATTCTCTAAGATAAAATAGGGAACTCAAACTTAAGAAATTTTGTGGGTATTCACTACGAACCCTCATGAGGCCTAACTTGTCCACTAGGGATGACCTAGGGGTTTAAGGGCTTGTTGCATGTGCTATATGCAATTGTGAGTACCTATGAAAGTGGCAATTTATAGTAGTTTTTGTAAAATTATTTTTTGCATGTTTTTCTAAAGACTAGGAAAATCATAGTTGGGTATGGTGATAAGTTTTTAATTTTGCATAAAAATCGCCCAATTAATTACCCATGAGTTATAACTTACAAGGGTAAATTAGGTTTTCTTCACCAAAAACTCATAGCATGTGCATTTCTGACCTAAAAGACTTAAAATTTTGATATTTTGTAGGTTAAGGGGCTATTCTGAGGTAAGCATATGACTAATCATATTTTCTAAGATTTAATTAGAGTTTTTAATTTTTGTAGGATGTGAGATGATGATTTGACATTCAAGATCAATCAAGATGAAAATTGATGATCAAGATAAAAAGACGAGTCAAAGCTTCAAAGTCATCACTTCAACATGAGATCAAGGATCCAAATCATCTTAAGATTACTTGAAGATGGAATGGAAGGAGCCAAAGGTGGCCAAAGTGGACCTAAGCACAAGCCACGCAAAGTCCACCACCTTTGCATGGGATTCACTTAAGCTACCTAGGAATATTCAAGCCATGAACAAGGTGACAAGCTAAGGTGCATAGCTAGCCACCATAGCTAAGGGGTTGAGCTACCAAGCCAAGCCAATGGAGCCCTCAAAGTTAGCTACTAAGCCACATGAGCCAAGCTACATGAAAGGCAATGATTGGAGGAGAATCCCAAGAAATATCCTTTGGATTTCTAGGGTTATTTTGAAGATAATTGAGGAAAATCATAGGGATAAGGTAGAATGTCAACCAATAGGAAGATACCCCACCATTTTTATTATTTTTTCATATTTTTCTCACTTTTTTCTCATTTTTCACCTGACCACTAAGGGGCACTACGAATTTCACTTCCCTCTCCAGAGTCCTATCTTTCTAAGACTCTACCACCTTCATAAACTTCGATTTCAACTATCCAACCAACCTATAGTGCCACCTAACTTATCCAACCAATCACACCTAACTTAGGAAATTACCTTGCCTATCATCTTCTTCCACTTCACTCCTCTTCCTCATCTCTTCCTATCCCTCTCTTTCCCCTATCTTCCATTCCTTATTAGGCATTCAACGTGAAACAAACTCAAGGGAGTGAGTTCCCTATGAAACTCCTACAAAGTAGGAGCTTCCCTCCCATCCTTGCCTCCTTTACTCCACCACCCTCTTTATTTTCCTCTAGCTTAAACAATCACCATGCGTTTTGCTCTCCGCTTCACCCTCTCTCTCTCTCTCTCTCTCTCTCTCTCTCTCTCTCTCTCTCTCTCTCTCTCTCTCTCTCTCTCTCTCTCTCTCTCTCTCTCCAACCACCTTTATCATTTCAAAAGAGCATTCATGATTTTTTCAAGTGAGAGATGCACCTCTTAAAGAGTGGTGTCTCCCACCAAAACCTCCCACATGTTTTCTCTTTAATAAAACCCTAGGCAGCCCTCCATATCTTAATCCTAGCCATCCAATCCTCATCTCATTCATCCCCAACCTACCTTTACCTTATGTCACCCTAGAAAACTTAGGAAAGCATGTATAAAGAGGACCCCAAAAAGAATTCAATGCATCTTACTTTTGGAGAAAAAGAATGCCTACTCCAAAGAGAGGAGGCATCCCTTTTGTTCCTCTCTTTCTTTTCCTTCTAACCTTCAACGCAATCCTCCATGGGTGTTGCTCTTCTTCCTAGTGTTCCACACATGGTTCCAAGATTTGTTCCTTTAGTTCTTCATTAAAGGTTAATTGTTCATCTTTTCATCTTCTTCGCTTTGAATCCTTCTTAATTTCATGCTTAGGAAGTTTTTATCTTGCCTTTCCAGTCCATAACTTATCTTTCCTAAATCTAAGGTTATTTTCCCCTTGAAGTGACAGCCAATGAAAAGTAACCTTGAATCTATTGATTCAACTCTTTTTCCATTGCTCTCAATGCATGCTTACTTATGATAGATGTTAGATGAATGAATAAGGTTATAACATGTATTTTTGGGTCGATTAAGATCAAGTCTCATTTGTTGTAATAGGACACAGTTTTTAGATTTGGAACACATGTATTTTGTGCACTATGTTGATTGATTTTGCCAAAGTTAATTGGAGTTTCTGGTTCATACTTATTTCCAGCTGTTAGATATCTTAATTCCTGAATGTTTGATTGCATGAAGAGTGCTCAATTCAATGTTTTTCCATGTCTCATTGATTGGATATTCAAAAATAGCATGCTGCTGGAATTTTTTAATGGAATGTTTATATTTAATTTCCAGCACCTTATACTTCATTTTTGCTTGATTCTTTAAAGATCCAAATTATCATGTTAGTTTGTTTAGTGAATTCTTGAATTAGATTGCATGTGCTAGGTTTTTTTTTAATTAATTAATAGGCCAACTCCTACCCATGAATCATGTACACATTTCATGGTCAAGTGCTTGACACTTGAGTAGTTCCCATTTACTTGCATGATTACTTGTTGTTTTCCTTTAGTTTCTCATTTGGTTGTAGTTTATCTTTGTTTAGATTTCATTAGTTACTAGTTTGCATCTTAGTTTAGTTTTAAATTTTCGTATAGGAAAGTGATTGAATTGTTTCCTAACAATATTTGCAAAATTTCATGTTTAGAAAGTTTGATTTAGGAAAGTTGTTAAATTTCATTTTTTAGGAAGTTCTCAATTTAGGAATGTTCTAACTTTAGAAAATTTTTAATTTAAGAAAATATTATTTTTAGAAAGTGTGCTTTTTGGAAAATTGTTAATTTTAGCATGTTTTAGTTTTAGTATATTTCGTATGTTAATTTTCCATTCTTAGTTTAGGATAAAATATCAATGTTATTGGCTAGGTTAGATAATATAAGTAAGGATCACTAATGTCACAACCATTTGATTCCTCATGGGATCAACCTCCATCACATGAATTACTACAAATAATTCATGTGCTTGCATGTTAAGACTTAAAATCACAGCATTGTGCATGCATGTAATTTAGTTTTCTCAAACACTTATAATTCATGTATACTTGGAGTTTTGCAAAATGCCTAACTGGGTTCACTATAATCTTTTCAAGTCTAACAAGTCTTCATAGAGATTAGCTTCAATTTGTTAAAAAAATAGACAAATATGCATGGATGGCTGTGATAACAACATCCAAAGAATATGCAAAGGGAGCAAAAAAGTTCATAGAGTTCAAACTTAGGGCAAGTTGTAATTGTAATCGCATGTGTTGTCCATACTCGAAATGTAAAAACTTGAAAAAAGCAACTATAGGGGTGTTGAGATAAAACTTGTGCTTCAATAGAATTGATGAAAGTTATTGACCATGGATTTGGCATGGAGAAGAACTTTAGTATGGGCCCTCAACAAGGGTAGGAAAATTTGAAGACACTATCGAAAGTGATGTAGACAGTACAGTTGCACCGATGTTTCGAGATGCATACAATGACTTTAAGGGAAACCCCAAACAATTTCATACTACATTAGAGGAAGCCAATGAGCCATTGTACCCTAATGTAAAGATTATACAAAGTTGTCTACTATGGTAGAACTTTACAACATAAAATTGACATATGGTTTTTCAGATCAAGATTTTACAAAAGTCTTGTAAGTAGTGGATAAGATGCTACTAAAGGATAATAAATTGGGGTGATCCACGTTGACGGCAAAGAAAACCCTAGCCACAATAGGGTTGAAGTATGTGAAGATACATTTGTCCAAATGATTGCATCTTGTGTAAGAAGGATCACAAGAATAAAACTACATGTATGAATTTTAGAAATTCAACATGGAAGCTAAAGAAGAATTCAATAAAGATGGTTATAGATATTCCTACAAAAGCCCTGTAGCATTTCTACCCTATTCCAAAGTTGAAAAAAATATTATGTATTGTACAAACATCAAAGAAACTAGTATGGCAAGCCGAGGACAGAGTAGCTAATAACTTTTCATGCCATCCAACGGATAGCCAGTATGGAAGCTCGTAGACTTTATGTATCCTAATTTTGGACAAGAACTTGAAAACATATGACTTGCATTATTTCCAGATGTGATTAATCCTCAGGGTTCTATGAGCATTAGGTATAGTTGTTGGCCCATTATATTGGTTTGTTACAACCTCCCACTATTTCTATGCATGAAGAGGAAGTTCATGATGTTAACTGTGTTGATATTGGGTCCAAAGTAGTGAGGGAATGAACTAACATGTACTTCGCTCCCTTGATCGATGATCTTGAGACATTATTAGAAGTAGGTATTGAAGCTTATGATGCATAAAAAAAAGTACCTTCCACCCTAAATGTTATATTATTATGGACAATAAGCAACTTCCCTACATAGGGTAATTTGTCTGGATACTAAGCAAAATGATACAATGCTTGTCCTATCTATAGTGATCAAACGTGTGTTGTACAACTTAAAGATGGTTGGAAAATGGCAGTCCTTGGCCATAGAAGATGATTGCACAGAGACCAACCATATCATTTTAAGAAGGGAGAATTTAATGGTAGTATAGAGTCAAGGACACCTCCAAAGATGTTGACAGGATGACAAGTATTGGAGCAAGTTGAAAACTTTAATGTCTTATGGGGACAAAAAAAATCAAGAAAACATGTAGGTAAAAGTAATTATAAAATTTGTTGGAAGAAGAAATCAATATTCTTTCCGCTAGTATACTAAAAATCACTACATCTACACCATGTACTTGATGGCATGCACATTGAGAAGAATGTGTGAGAAAGCTTGACTAGTAACTTGCATAATATCCTAGGAAAAACAAAGGATGGACTTACAAATCAAATGGATCATATGAGGATGGGATTAACGAGGAGATTGCATCCACAAGATAGGGGTAGTTGAGGAACATGCCTACTTAAAGCAAATTTACACTCGATACAAAGAACAAAAAATAGTTTGTAAAACCTTGTATAAGCTCAAAGTTCTAGATGATTACTCTTCAAACTTTAGAAATATTGTCTCCATAGAAGAGCTGGAAATGTTAGGATGAAGTCCCATGATTGTCATGCATTGATGCAACAACTCTTGCCTATAGTAATACGTATGATGTTGCTGAACAAAGTTAGAGAATCTATTACAAAATTTGGCTACTTCTTCAGTACTTTATGCAAGAAGGTGGTGGATGTTTCAAAATTATAAGAAATCCAAAAACATCTAGTGACAACCTTATGTGAGCTTGAGACAATCTTCTAACTATCCTTCTTTGACATAATGGTAAACTTGATAGTGCACCTCATTGATGAGGTCAAACTTTGCAGACCAGTTTACTATTGATGGATGTACTCATTTGGAAGGTACATGAATTTTTTTTAAAAGGGTGTGTACAATATCACAACTAGTCAGACGGCTATATAGATGAGTGTCTTATTGTAAATAAAGTAATGGAGTTTTGCACAGAGTACTTATTAGGACTGGATACGATTGGAATCCCATTAAAGAAACAATTAGTTGGACTTCATTATCCTAAGGTTGGCAAACCACTATTAGGTAGTCATGTATCAATGCTGACTATAAAGAATAGGATTAGGCACACCTTTATGTGTTGATGAACCCCAACCACACATTGAGTAAGTTGATCATGCATTTTGTTAAACTTAATTATTAATGGTTATATTCTCTTTGATCTCTCCGTTAATTGTATCTGTGTGTGTGTGTGTGTGTAGTGAGCACATGGATGTCCTCGAGCCAAAGAATCCAAGTTGCACAAAGAAATAAAAGTGGTTGTAATTTGAGCATTGTCAAACTTTCAATACTTGGCTACATCAAAAGGTAAAATGAATGAATTTACAATTGGATTAAAGTGCATTCTATATATATATATATATATTCTTGCTTACAACAATCATATCCTACTTAATATATATATATATATAAGTTCAAGCTCAGCAAGAAGTACCAAGCAATTGTTTATCTGAATCCTTGGAATGGATGGTCATGGGACCACGATTAGAAGTAATATAATATGCTTCATATGCAATCAATTGTTATCACTTTTATACAAAAGACTGTGATAACTAAAGAGTGCAACAGAATAGTGGGTTCGCTTAGTTTCCAGCTCCATATTCTTTTCCAGTTCAAAGGATAACAAGCCAATAGTGGTGCATGATACTTACAACGGGCTTATAAGAGAGATATGGGCCTAGGATTATACTTGCAGAACTATGATTGTGTTTATGTGTGACTAGGTGGAATACGACAAAGATGGCATCAAAATCGATGCCCTTGGATTGACATTCATTTACCCCAACAAGATCATTTATAAAAATGATTAGTTTATTTTATTATCTCAAGTGAAATACTTATTTATGTGTCAGACAGACATAATAAGAGATGGTCAACTATTTTGTCATCTTGCCTAAGGGACTTTAATAATGAATATGACCTAGGTGATATTGCAATAGATTACCCATGCATTACAAAAATAATTCCATAAATAGAAGTACTTGGTGAGAATGAGGATTGTGTGAGTGATAACAGTAAGGAGCGTGCTTGGGTTGAAAACACAATATAGGGGGACCTATATGGATTGTATCAGTGAGATGAAATAATTCAAGATTAGATCTTTTATCATGTGCCATATGGATTGTATTAGTGAGATGAAATACTATTTGACATTATATATGTATGTGTGTGTGTGTGCATATATATATATATATATATACATATTGTAATAAAAGGATGATAATTGAGCAATTATTTGAAAAATAACTTCTTTTGCATATTCTTGTGTTTACTATGTAAGTAATACATGATTCAACACCAATTTGTATGAATCATTATTTGGTGCCACGTTAATTAGTAAATTTAAAGTTGAAAAAATTGATTTTAAGGACTTTTCTAAAAATGATTTTAAAAAGTCTCTACTTATGAAGTCATTTTTTTTTTAAAACAACTTTAAAAGTCTCCACATTTGAAGTCATCTTTTAGAAACATCTTTAAAAGTAGGTACTTTTAAAGTTATTTTCTAGGAAAACAACTTCAAAGGTGGGTACTTTAAAGTCCTTTTTGGAAACCACTTCAAAAGTCCATTTTCCTCTATAAAGGGCCAAAATCATATCAATTTTTCATGTATCCCCCATCTTCATCTTACAAGTGGCATGACAGCCTCCTTGTTCTATCTCTCTCTATCTTGTTCTACTTCTTGCTTTCTAGTTTGGATAATTTGAATGTTTGTGGCATGGAAAATAGAATAAGGATACTAAAACTACTTGTTAGCATCCATGACTTTCTTATTGCTAACTCATTGTTTACATTTTATAGATGATGTTGGGCTTGTCATTGTAGATGATGGGGTTAAGAATTTGGTTAAATCATTAAGATTTTGATTAAAAAAGAAGAAGTATGATTTCATTGCAAATAAAAACTATTTCTCTCTCTAACCCTCACTAATGGAGACAAGGAGAACCTTATACTTTGGAGTTCTCATCCAAATCAGAGTTTGATTAAGTGATCCATCAAGTTGGCTAAGGAAGTTGCAACTTGAACCTTTACTATCTCTCTCCCCATTAGAGAGTGGTGTGAGCTAAATAATAAGAGGTTAGATCTTAATGAAATAATTCCAATTTAGCTCTTTTATCATGATATTGTATTAATAAGATCTAAGCATTTGATATATGTAGTAAAAGATGATAAATGAGGAGTTATTCAAAACAAAAAAAACTTCAATTTCCTTGTTCTTGTGTTCGTTTAATTGTGTGTGTGTGTACACAGAATGTCTGAATAATAAATAAATTTACGATAAATTGGTGTCATTGTAAGTAAGAGATTTTAAAGTAAAAGAAAATTTTATAAATAGAAATAAATTAGTGTAAAAAAAGTGACTTTGAAAATAGTTCTTAAAGTCATTTTGGAAAAACATGACTTTAAAAATTGTATTTTTGAAGTTGTTTTTAACCAACTTTAAATCTTTAACAACATCAAAAAAATTGTTCGTCTAGCCTATTTCCTATTCCATCTCTGTCTTCTACAGTTGCTTGCATTGTCTCTCCTTCAATAGGTGCTACACCCCATCGAAAAAGTCTATGTCTTTGCCTACATAAGGTACTTCCTGTCTCTTTCACTCCCTCCCTCTATGCCTTGCATAGTCACCCAGTAGCTATCTCCAATCAACCATGTCCATCCCAATCCTCCTTCATTCCCTCCCTCCTCTCCTTCTCTCTCTATACACTACACAATTGTCAGCGAGCTCCATCAAATGTGTGCAACCCTCCCCTTCCCTTCTCCTCCCCCCCCCCCCCCCCCTCTCTATTTTCTTTGCACTTGCTAGTTAGCCATCTCTGTCTGAACATGCACATCTTCTCCCCCACCCTCTCTGTATTTCTCTCTCCGCCCTACACAGTCGCTAGTCAACCCCGATTGACTGTGCACACATCCCAACCCTGATCCTCGCTGTCGTTCTTTGTCTAATGTAGCTGCTGGCCAGCCACGACCAACTACGCTCCCTGCTCTACTTGATTGCTAGCCGGCCCAAAACACCATGCGGGCATCCCATCCCCCCTCCCTCACTCCCTCTCTCTACCCTGCACAGTCGTTGGCTAACCTTGAGTGATTGTGACTCACCACCCTCCTTCCTTCCCTCTCTCTCTCTCTCTCTCTATTAATAAATGTTCAATTTTGTATAAAAAAAAAGTACCCAATTAGTAGTCAATGTGTTAGAAATTATACGCATTGTCCTAGGGTTTTTTTGAAAATCCATAACACATGTATTTCTAAGTTAATAATTCAAAAGTTTGATATTTAGTTGGTTCAAGAGCTAATCCAGCGTAAGTATATGAATAATCATTTTTTTAAGGATTTTTACTCTTTTGTGGTTGTTGAGAAGATGATCCAACGACTGAGATCAAAAGGCAATTAAAAGATCCAAAGGTGACTAAAATTGGCCATGAAAAAAGCCATGCAATTCCACCATGTTTGCATGTGAAATGTAGTCATCCATGTAAGTTTCCTATGCTATCAAGGAAAACTAAGGAAGCCAAGTCATTCAAGCCGTAAATACAAAGGATTTAACCACTTAAGCCATCAAAGTGAGCCACCAAGCCACATGAGAGCCATGCCACATGGAGTCACACGATTGGAGGACCTTTGGAAGCAATTATGCTATCCTAAAAAGTAAATTTCAAGTCATAATTAGGAATTTGATGGATATTAGTATATGGTAAGATATGAATGCATAGGTGAACCAATCAAGAGAGAAACCAAGTCAAAATTTCTTACCTTTCCATCTCTTTTTCCTTCTTTTCTCACTTTCCTACCCACCAAACAGAAGGAGTTCCACACCACCTTCCTTGAAAAGTGGTGCCTCCCAACTTCTAATTCCATCCTTAGAGTTCCACCTCATCCCACATCCTAATCCTCCATCTCCACGCACCGACCTAACTTTCTTATCCTAGAGTCCTTCTAATTGCCATCCTAAGTTTCTCATATTATCTATCTTATCCCCATCCCTTTGCTATATAAATCATTCACTTAATGGAACATGGACATCATAGAATGAAGACTATTAACTACTGGACACAATTATGAAATAAAAACTCCAATTAACTTCATTGAATTAAATTAAAATCCATCAACATAAAGCCCATAATACATGTAATCCAAATATCAAACTCAAGTACTATTACAATGAATACTACTTGATCTTAATCAACCCAAAATTTTAAGATAACCTTCTTCAATACCCCAGCATCAATCATGAATGGTAAAGCTTGAGCAATAATAAGGAAGTAAGAAAGGATTTCAATGAAATTAAGGGTGATCTAAAGGTAATGAAAAATGAGGAAAATAATATATTCAAGGTAGCTTTCCTTTGGCTGTCACTCATAGAGCATAGCAACCTTAGATCTTGAATAAACAATAAAAAGAGCTATAAAAATGAAAGAGCATAAAACTAAGCAACAATGGAATTGAAGAACAAGCAAAGAGAGAAAGATCACAAAGACAGCCGACTAACCTTTGAAGGAGAAACTAAAGGGCAGACCTAGGTGTTGATGTTTTTTGCAAGTGCACGGGCTATTGTGGTATAGCTAATGCAAGTACAAATTGATCCCATAGGGACGCACTTTAAGAATTTAGAGTTTTTAATAAAATTTAATTATTTAAAATTAAAATTAATTGACAAAAATGAACAAAAAAAAAAATCAGACTTCATCTTTAGTTTAACAGTGAAAATCTAGTGGTCTACTTCCAAAAATAACAGGAAAAGAAACAACAAAACCTTAACTAAAACTAAAATTAGAAAAAATTAAGAAAAGTCTAATTCCCTATCTTATGTGCTATCTAATTTCTACACTTTTGCTATCCCAAACTTTGATCAAACTTCATTAATATATTCAACATGTCCTGGATTAATGATCTAACGGATGAATTTGTCAGATTCTTCAAATTTTCAGAGATCTAGTCTAATTAAGGAATTTAAGAATTAATGGCTTAGATCTATTTTTAGAACCCAAATTGAAGATTAGGAATAGCAGTTAAACTAGAAACTATCTTAAAAACATGTTATAAAATTTAATTAAAATTCTGAATTAAAACAAATAAGAACTAAGAGTTTTCCTGTGGTTAAACCAGAACCCTTGATTTGGTTAAACATGAACAAATAAGATAGTTCCTTGATTAACTATGAAATAATACAAAACAAGGATAACCAAAACAAGAATAACATAAAACATGAATGGTAACAGTAACATGATAGAACATGTAATTTGACATATTCTGCTAAGGCTAAAAAAGGAATTTTTCCCAAAACTTCCTTAAAAATCCTAGAGAAGACTTTGCTGAAGAAGATCCCTGGAAACAATGAGATGTGCAGATGCCTGGATGGTGGACTGATGCCTGGTGGGGCAGTCTTGGCTGGGCGTCGTCCTATTTTGGGCTCGTGCCCAGCCGGTGATGATCCGAGCCAAGGCTTGGCAAGGCGTCGACGATTGGGCATGCTGGCCAATGATGTGGAGATCTTGAATAAAGGGCTCAACGAGAGAGAGAGAGATAAGGAGAAAGAGAATGAATGGAAAAGAAAGATAGAAGTGGTAATCCAGGAGAGAGATGAGGAGATCGGAAAAGATAGGAACAGGGGATATGAACTCTAGCCAGTCTGGTGTGTGGAGCAGATGGGAGTAGTGGATGATGATGAGAAACCGAGGGAACAACGGGAAAACTAGGTCATCAACCACAACGCTCCTATGGAAGGAATACTGGGTAGAGTTGAGAAAGGAGATGTGATGAGAATAAGGCCAGGCCATGGTAATCTAGGCTATTCGTGCTAGAGCATAGACACAAGGAGACCGCACCTTCCTACTGATGCAGTGAATTGAATAGAGGGGGTTGGTGCAAAGAGGGATAGAACGCGTGTTTGGTTGTGGAGGCGTGATGGAGAGTGGGGGCTAGTGATGCATGGAGTTGGGTAGAGGAGAATAACCAATGAAACAATGGAAATCAAGATAGAAGAAAAAAAAAACAATTGGGTTCAACGATAAAATTAAAAGTGGAAGAGATGCAAGCCAAGGAAAGTAAAAGTGAAAAAACTTCCCCCCTCCCTACTGTTCCCCCTCTTTTTAAATTTTTTCCTTCCTAATTTTCCTCCACCTCTTTCCTTTAAGAGTTAGTTTCTTATTAGGAAACTTCTTCTTCTTCCAATTTAGGACTCCTCTTCTATTAAGAAACCTTCTTCTTTTAGGAACCCTTCATCCCTTGCCTTATTGATCTTCAAACTAATCTGCACCATTGAAATTAAATTTGAGCCATTCAACCCTCCTTTAGTTAATCTACAAGACCAAAGACTAGATTAGAGTAATGTAAACCATACATTAAGTATCCACTTAGCTCAATTGATCATCTGACCATTAATTTTGACAATTTATGGTTGAATGGTCAATCTGAGCTAATTTTTATATTTTATCCAAAAATTTCCAAATTAATGAGTTAGATGGTCTAATTAAATGCTAAACTAGGGGCCTTTTAGCCAAAATTAAACACTTGACACTAGGCATGGAGCACACTTAAGGAATAACAACCTACCTTGGAGAGGATAGTAGCAACCTAAAGGAGAAAACTATTCAAAGAAAAAAGGTAAGAAAATGGATTTAAGAAAAAGATGCCTCCTCGCTTGGAGTAGGCATTACTTTCCTAGCTTCCAAAACTATTTCTTCTTTTTTCTTCTCTTCCTAGGTACTTTTATAGTTTTATTCCTAAAATTTCTAGGGTAACCTAAGATAAGGGTATGGTAGCGATGAAAACAATGGAATTGGATGGCTAATATGAAGGGTTTTAAAGAGGAATGAGTAGGCTGCCCTTTTGCAATGCATGAAGGTGGGAGATGACACTTTTTTAGGAGGAACCTGCCCCTTGCTAAAATCATTGGAACCCATTGAAAATAGAAAATTGGTTGGTATGGATGAGAGAGAGAGAGAGAGAGAGAGAGAGAGAGAGAGAGAGAGAGAGAGAGAGAGAGAGAGAGAGAGAGAGAGAGAGAGAGAGAGAGAGAGAGAGAGAGAGAGAGAGAGAGATGGGAGGTAAGAGCATGAGAGGGAAAGACAAGAAAGAGAGGTGAGGTGGGGAAAAGTGATTGGCTAGGTAGTTTCCTAGGATTTGGGGATTGGAAGGATGGTTTGAATAGGGATTTAGGAAGGTAGAGGTGTCTTAAAAAAATAGGACTCTTGAATGGAAAGGGAAATTCGTAGTGACATTTAGTGGTGCCATGGAAAGTGAGAAAAAAGTGGGAAAATGATAGAAAAATATTAAAATTGAAGGGGTATCTTCCTATTGGTCCACATGTGACTATGTCCAAATAGATTTTTCCTCAATTATCTTTAAAATATCCCCATAAATCCTAAGGATAATTCTTTAGATTCTCCTCCAATCATAGCCCTCGATGTAGCATAGCTTATGTCACTTTGATGACTCACTTTGAGAGCTCCATTAGCTTGGCTTCATGGCTGGCTTAGATGGATTTCTTGGCTTACCTTGATGGCTCAAATCCTTGACTTTGATGGTTGGCATGGTCCTTAGCTTGTCCACTTATTCATGGCTTGACTATGGCTACGTGACATAAGTGAAACCCATGCAAAGGTGTTAAACTTTGCGTGGGTTGTGCATGGGCTCATTTTGGCTACTTTGGCTCATCTAATTTTCTTAATTGCTTTTCCTAAGGATGATCTTGACCTTTGGTCTCACTTTGGATTGATGATTTTTAGGTCTTGAATTGATATTTCAATCTTGATCTTCCATTTTCTTCTCGATTAATCTCAGTCGTCTAGTCATCATCTCACTTCCTACAAAAACTTAAAAGCTCTAATTAAATCCTAGTAAAATATCAAGATTGAATCATACATTTTCCTCATATGAGCCTCTAGATCTACAAATAATAAATTTTTAGTCTTTTAAGTTAGAAATGCATGTGTTACAAATTTAGGAAAGTTTCATTTTTAGCAAGTCTCCTTACTTCTAGAAAGATTTAATAGGTTATTTGGGAAAGTTTCTAATTCCATTAAAAATCTTTATTTCCAAAAAGTTTCCTTCAAGTCATATTTCTAATTTTATGCATATTTTCGATTCCATGTTGTTTAAATTCCTAGTTTAATCAAGACAATCTCTCTTTGGCTAAAGATAAGTGATTTAAATAAGATCTAACCAAGATTCAAATCTGTGAGATTCCTCATTGGATTGGCCTATCCCATGTGCAAATTAGTACATTGATTTGTGCGCTTGCGAGTAATTTTAAAGCTATACCATCCACGCCCTAAGAAGTCCAGGCAGACCCCGACCAACTAACTATGCCCTCCCTCCCTTTGTGGTCACCTGCTAGCCCTAAGTGCATCCCCACAAACCCTGTGTGCATCCCTAACAAACCTTAAGTGCATCTCTCTCTCTCTCTCTCTCTCTCTCTCTCTCTCTCTCTCTCTCTCTCTCTCTCTCTCTCTCTCTCTCTCTCTCTCAGCCTTATGAACCCCTGCCGTCATTCTATCTCAGTAGATCTTGATTTGGTGTGCTATTTTAGCTTTGATCAATCTCATAAAGAATGTTTGAAATGACTCTTTTCATTTGTTATGTTGTTTTAGCTTTGTTATTTGTTTCTATGGTTCTTATAATGGTAGGTGTATGGCATTTAGGATGAAGATATGTTAATATCTTGATTTATCTCATTAAGAATGTATAAAATGATTGTTCTTATTTGTTATGTTATTTTTAACTTTGTTATTTGTTTCTATGCTTTGTAAGGAGCTAGTGAGCAATGGAAAAAATGAAAGAACTACCTTGTTCACAATCACATAGCTCCATATGTCAATGATCCATTGAGACTATATACAATGCCTGTCATTTATTCTAATCTCATTGACCAAGACATGTGAAATGCATTTGTAAAGGACCACGCGTCCATTAAATTTGAGGTATGTGCTAAAAAAAATGTTTCATTTAACTGATTATATGTAAGATCCACTCATTACACTTGATTACATACATACAAATGTGTAGAAAAAGAGTGCAAGAGGAAGAAGGTGCGTGAAATTAATATGCAACACCACCTCCCTAGGTTGGACTTTGCTCACTTGGAAATTACATTGTAGTTTATTCCTTACAAACTATACTGTAGTTATATACATTTTACTACTTAACTATGGATTCTTGCTTGACAACAAAAGAAAGATGGGATTATGTATCCCATTGATTGTGCCATCCTCTAGAAAATGGCACATTCAATGGGCAGCAACACCCAAATGTTTATGGATGAAGCTACTACAAAAGTTGCTTTCACATTATAAGTGTTTCACCTTTCTACCCTTGACTACCTTCAATTTTATACAATTAAATAAATGAACTAATTGTGTACTTCTAATTAAATTTTATGGTGGGAAAGAAGGACCACCCTAGTCAAGTTAGAGGCATAGGGCATGATATTGTTCCTTCCTCATTCTTCCTGTACTTCTAATTAAATTTTGTAGTGAGCAAGAAGGATCATCCTAGTTGAGTTAGGGACATAGGGCATGATATTGTTCCTTCCTCATTATTTAGTAAACTAATACGTACAAAAGAACATTCAAATGCCTATAATGAGTTTTGTGAGAAGATAAAGATGAATATACTTAACCAGGTGAAAAGGGTTTAGTGATAGTTTCTCAATTCCTTCTATTTCATTTTTGTGTGACCCTTATACCTCCATCAAATGGTAGCTGCAATTTCCTATCGAAGAAGATCATGAAGGGCAACATGCACCCTTAAAAATAGAAGTTTCAACCAAGGAGGTATTTACATAGACACTGGAACTTTTTTATTGTCCTTTTGTAATTCTCTTATCTCAACCTATCCAATGTATGATATATTTATTATTTGTAGGTAGGTCAATGCTTATTGGCCTTGGATACTCATCAAAATGTCATCATAGTAGGATCATGTTGTAACGACCCGGGTTTTTGTAACACATTTTGTAATACATTTTTCAAAGGCGGAAATTTTTTCACAAAATAAAGCAGTGGAAATTCTTTTCTTTAAAACTTATTTTGAAAAACCCAAGTCATCACTTCATACATAATATAAGTAGAATTTTTGTACAAGATAAAATTTCATTGAAGGAATATATTTTTAATAAATTCTAGAATCCATCCAGTGGTTCATAGTATAGCCTGGTACCAGTACAATACTTGTCCATATTACATAATCCAAATTTCAAACCTCACCATACATTAAAAACTCTCAATACAATATAATGCTCTTAAAATAAAAATGCATGTCTTCAAGGGATATACCCTGATTGATTATTGTTCCAAATCTTCTTAAGTATTGTGCTCCTAATTCTCCTTCTCTGTATATGAGATATTGTAAACATTGAAACATTTACAATATCTCAGCAAGCTATGCTTGGTAGGGGATACAAAAATATACTACTTCACCAATATAAGAATACATAACTCAGTCATTATTCCATCATGGTTATGTACTCATGAATTATCTCAACATAAGATAAATTAGTTAAAATAGTGAAGACTGCTCAAAACTTGTTCCTTCCTCTAGTTATACTTCCACTTAGGAGATCAATATTGAGCCAATTCTCATACGGGGATTTTCTTTCCAAGACCACATGTAGTGTCATCTCATCATGCCATGGTATTTCACTATGCCTATCATATGTGCATCATAATGCAAAATACATTAGGACTACTATGCCGCAGTCTCAATCTATACAGTACCCCAATAATTGCATAATAATCCATTGATATCAACTATGGAAATAACAAAATCTAGGTTCACATGGGGGTAACCCTAGCTATCATAGTGGCGGCCTTCCAATGATTGCCCCACCCAACATTTAGCCTCTCTTCGGGCATGGTATCCATCATATATGTTTTAGGAAGCGAGTGGTCAAACCCTCATAACTTCCTTAACATAGTATCCCCAGTCCTAGGACTTTGTAAGACTAAATGTAATGCCCGAACAATTTACGCTATTTTTAACAAAAATGAATTGGACATTCTATAGGAAATGAAAAGTTCCCTTTTTGGAGATAAGGGTATTTTGGTCATTTCACCACTTACCCTGACTAGACCCAGAAATTTGGTCCTGACAATAGTAACCTTAGGTGCGTATCAAAAAAGGAAATCCAACAAGACCAAAATCACCCAAAACGGAGTTAAAATGAGCAAGATATGACCCTTTGTAGTTCAAGGGCAAAAGTGTAAATTAATTCAAAAACGGATTTGGCCTGAGAAAATGGGGACCCGTTTTGGTACGGCCACCCCTCTTCTTTCCAAATCTCCTGGAGGGTTCTAGAACGGTGGTGTGCAGGGGAGAAACCACCGCCATTCTAAAGGTTTCTCCACTGCCATTCCATGGCGGTAAGAACCCCCTCCAGAACCCTCTTCAAGCTCTATAAATACAGCTCTTGGGTGCCTCCAATGGCAGCCCAAAAGCTTGAGAAAAACCCATTGTGGAGAAGCAAACAAGAGGAGAAAACCCGGCCACAACCAGGTATGCCCAAAACCCCTCCAAACCCATCTCCCCCATAGTCTTAGGATGAGTTCCCCCATATTTTTGCATGAAAAACCATGCAAAACGGGGCTCTAGGGAGTCACAAAGGACCCAGGGATGGTGCCTGGGGCGTACTGGTTCGACGGGGTCGAACTAGGGCGTCCCGAGGATGCCCCAGTCACCACAAGATGAAAACACGTCTTGTGCATTGAGAAAACTCGACGGGCGCGTTCATCGATGCGCCCGGAAATGAGAACGATGGGCGGAAGCCCGATGCGTCTACAAATGTGCCTCCTATGGGCCTTCTATGTACACTCAATATTAAAATGCCCATAACTTGAGTTCTAGGGCTCCGATTGAGGTGCCGTGAAAGGCGTTGTGTCCGTATCGATGACACAGGCACACCAAACCATAAAATACCTTATCAAGGCCCTATTTAAGCTATGCACGACCCTTAAACTATGATAGTGGCGCGGGGCCACTAAACCTTTGTAAACCTGACAATACCAAGGTCCAGTTAGGACCTTAGGAGACCCATAGGCATGGGAATGAACCCCTAATGCCTAAGTAGTGAGGAAAAATAGGGCAAGCTAACCTTTTTCCCTAAACCATGTTCAGGAGCGTACAAGGACAAGGGGACTAGCGTAATCAAACCAGGTAGGTGCTCTATCGTTACTAGACTTTTGAAAGAACCCATGATGTTTTGATGTAGGTGCTCTATCGCTACTAGACTTTTAAAAAGAGCCCATGATTGTTTTGAGAATGCATGTTTTAAGTTACATGACTTGTTTAGCATGAATTGATTTCATAAATGAATTTAGCATGGATATGACAAATACATTATGCATAGACATGTTTTGAAAAAAGATTCTTGTCTGCATGATAAGTGTAGCCTTGGCCGATGAGGGTGGGCTGATGAGGGCAGACCGATGAGGGTGGGCTAGAGAGAGCTGACAGGCTTCTAGGATGGCAGGCTTCTAGGCTGTCAGGCTTCTAGGCAGGGTTATGACTTTGAATGCGAGACTAGCATGAGCAGATTTTATGCATTACATGCATGTTTTGCAACTAATTGCATAAATTGCATGATTTACGATGAATAAGTGTCATATGCCCCGTGGAGGCTATGACCCTGTGTCCTCAGGTACCCGGGGACACTCGGGGTTTTCAAAATGAGTTTAAACCAAAAGATTTTCCGCTGCATTGCATTATTTTTATAAAATGGTTTTCAAATAGGGATGCATCCCGCCTTAGGAATTAGATCTTGCATTTAAAAATGCATGGGAAAACCCAGGTCGTCCCAGTTGGTATCAAAGCCCAGTTTTATCCTTTCACAGCCTGTCCAGCATGTCCAAGGGTCATAGACAATCGAGAAAATTAAGAAGAAGTAGTAGAAATAGAAATAGTAGAGATGACTAGCATATTAATGCTCAAGGCATTTCATCATAAACAAATTGGTGAAAAAGGAGATGGGTCTAGCAAATACTTAGATATTGGATGGCTTAAATCTTATCAATAAGGATTGTTTGCAAAACTCATATATAAATTAGATTATGATAAGAATGATGAATGAAGATAGATAGTTCTGACCCGTAATAGATCAATCTCACCAAAGGTGAGAAAATCGAAGAACCTATATGGCTATCTTACCCTTCTAAAGAATATCAGAATATGAATATGATAGGTGATGGAAGAGACGGACTTTGAGAAGATTTTGATGATAATCTAATAGGGATGAGCATACAAGATGATACTCGGAGATAACTGTGACTCGTACTATATCACAAAGGTATAGATCTTGAAGGACTTAGCTCAGTTTTGGATAACTTAATTGGAGTCTTATGAAGAGTAAGGTGCTATCTAATAAGGACAACTTGAGTATAATAGAGCAGATGAAAAGATGTCTGCAATTGACATGTTAGGTGATTAAGAGAAATATAGCATAACCAAAACATCAATACCATTATTCAGACACTGTATGAATTTTATTGGGGCTACAGGCAATTGAGGATTTCAATGATGTTAAGACATTTTAGAATTTCTTAGAAGCATTCAGTTTATCATATCTGTTAAGTAAAGGAGTAGATGTAGTATCGATTATATGCAACAAAGCACATGAAGACATTGATCTAGGTAGACAAAAATGAGGATTTTGAAGAAAAAGAAAGAAAGAGATAGAGATGTAACTACCAGTATTCAATGAATATTGAATATTCAAAAGAAGAAGATCATGACTTTATGGAGATACATACAAATCTTTCATCGTGAATCATATGCGAAAGGAATAATACTAGTTGAGTTGGTGATTTTATTGTGAAAGCGTAAAATAGAGATAAAGCATATGAGATTTAATACTTTGAGTAGAGCATTGAATGTAAAGACGTTATGCTGAACAAAAATTTTCGAAGAAGAATGGTGATCCACTACAAATTAAATTCTACAAATGGTTTGATGTCTATATCAATTATTGCAATTAGAATCTTATCGGATCCATTAGCTTATGGGGAACACCAATGGATATAGTCCATAAAAAGGAAAATTTGGTGATATCCTACCTTGCCAATAAAGTATATTGAAAAAGGAATTAAGCTGGGACAGTGACTTGTCCATTTGTCTTTCTTCAGCAAGTGGGGTACCATCAAGGATCGAATTGAGGTCTTGCTATCATAGATTTGGAAGAGCAAATATCTTAAGACCATTATTTAGTCATTACCTTTAGAGTACTATTGACTAAATAAAGGTATCCCACCCTATTTAATCAAATATGTTAGTAGTCGAAGTTATATACTCAGAGGGATATTATAAGTATTTGAACATGAGTTTTACCTAAAAGAAGTTACTTGTTAGACTAAGTCATTTGAGGGTATGAGGTCGGTTGATTAGGCCACATCATGAAGGAGCTACGAGTACAATGAGTACAGTAGCAACTAAGATAGGAGCAAAAGGGAAGAAGCAATCTAAACCAATGTGAAAGATTTTCCAAACCTTAATGGCTACCATGACAAGGTGAAGAAATTACTTTGGGTCTGAAAAATACTGCTGACTTGGATTGAAAAGAAAGGCAAATAAGCACTGATCGCTTTAGAGAAACTATTGAGCTTATAACCTATACATCTGGACAGAGATCAACAGGTAATCGAATAAATTCTATTTCTATATGTCTACGAAAATGTTCCATGCTTACCTGAGTGTTTTTCAAATTTGATGATTTAACAACTTTAGCATAACTTGATGTAGTAGCTATTGAACGAGAACTACTATTATAAGCTAAGTATGAGGAGGCACTTGAAAGATAAAATTTGAGGAATTGAGAAAACCACTACTTATAATGATGATACCCCTTGACAATTAAGACTGAATGGTTAATGATAAAGCATTAATAAAAGATTGAACAACATATTGATATAGGGAATGGAAGGAGAAAAGTTGAGGTGGCCAGCACATTATAAGGAGAAATTTGATGTTATGTTGCCTTTAGACAAAAAGTTAGTTGTTATGTACATATATCAAGTACGAAAAATCAATTGAAGGAATTTCCTAAGGACTAATGCTACTGGATTGAGTATAGAACTTTTGGACTGAAAGATTATGAAGAAAACCATCAAGCAAAGAAAGGACAAAGAGGATAATGACAAAGGATTGAACAATGACCTAGTAAGGGTACTCGGTTATGAATAAGAGACTTTTTGCTTTGCATACATGGGAACATTGTTGAAAATCCTAAAGACAAATTGATGTGAATAGTGAGATAGGCCTCTGGACGAGAACATTTGAACCATGATGATAAATTAACCATAAAGCATTTGACATGAGTTTGCATAAACTCTTCAAGGAGAAAAGCATTTAATGGCTTCAACATCTATGAAACTTGATGTACAATTCGAGTATCCTAATCATAATATGAGATAGTATTAGTGATGGAGGATGCTACTTGAATTATTTTATTTTGAATATAATATGGGTTGAGGATTCAAGTTATAGTAGAAAAGCGACAGACAGTTGAAATTCAAAGTTAATCGAGGGTTTGGCTGTAGGGCACATAATACCATATTAGCTAGTGGAGTATCTTGGGGACAAAAATAAAAGATAAGAAGCAAAGTTAGACACAATAGAAAGAATGTAACCTTTTTTTCTTTTTTCTTGGACACTTACTAATGACATACAACCAACCATTAAAAGGAGATGTGGATGATGAAGAGATCACTAGATGAAAGACAAGAAAAAAAAAGGTATTATCCGATGATATTCAAAATGAAATAGGAGGAATAAGATCATATGATCTCAAAGAAGTATGAAATAATTTATAAGAGTAGGAGAGTATGGTCATCTAAGGAGACTATCATATACATGATCAAAAGGAATATGAGCATCTAAGGATAGGTAATACAGATAGAAACCTGTAATGATAAACTGGCACGCATGGGACTATGTATCAGAGTATGCAGCGGAAGCGGCCCATATATAAGAAAACCGATGAGATATATTGACGCGATATATATGTGTAAGGCCTTGTGGAAGGAATTATAACAAGGATAAATTGAGAACGTGCCTAGGATTGGGTACAAGATAGTATGATTAGCATTTTAAGGACAACATTACTTCAAGTATTAACCCAATTAGAGTATTGGATAACAAAATAATGGATTCGTCGACAACAGAAGTATGGGAATTTTCTTAGTTCGAGGGAGTCCTGAATATGTCTTACCAAGAAGACAGCTGACTTGAAGAAGAGGATTTGTGGAATTTCGAGGACAAAATTCTTTTAAGGGGGTAATAATGTAATGCCTGAGCAATTTACACTATTTTTAACAAAAATGAATTGGACATTCTATAGGAAATGAAAATTTTCCTTTTTGGAGATAAGGGTATTTTGGTCATTTCACCGTTCACCCTGACTAGACCCAGAAATTTGGTCCTAATAATAGTACCCTTAGGTGCGTCTCGGAAAAAGGAATCCAACAAGACCAAAATCACCCAAAACGGAGTTAAAATGAGCAAGATATGGTCCTTTAAAGTTTAAGGGCAAAAGTGTAAATTAATTCAAAAACGGATTTGGCCTGAGAAAACGGGGACCCATTTTGATAAAGGCACCCCTCTTCTTCCCAAACCTCCTGGAGAGTTCTAGAACGGCGTGCAGGGGTTTCTCCACCGCCATTCCATGGCGGTAAGAACCCCCTCCTGAACCCTCTTCAAGCTCTATAAATACAGCTCTTGGGTGCCTCCAATGGCAGCCCAAAAGCCTGAGAAAAACCCATCTTGGAGAAGCAAACAAGAGGAGAAAACGTGGGAAAAACTCGGCCACGAACTAGGTATGCCCAAAACCCCTCCAAACCCATCTCCCTCTTAGTCTTAGGATGAGTTCCCCCAAGTTGTTGCATGAAAAACCATGCAAAACGGGGCTCTAGGGAGCCACAAAGGATCCAGGGATGGTGCCTGGGGCGTACTGGTTCGACGGGGTCAAACCAGGGCGTCCCGAGGACGCCCCAGTCAGCACAAGATGGAAACACGTCTTGTGCGTTGAGAAAACCCAATGGGCGCGTCCACGCAAAGGAGAACGACGGGCGGAAGCCCAGTGCATCTGTAGACGTGCCTGCTAGGGTGCGCGTCGCTGATGTGGGACGCGTTAGCATCCCAGGCTTCCACCTCGTATGGGCCTTCTATGTACACTCAATATTAAAATGCCTATAACTTGAGTTCTAGGGCTTCGATTGAGGCATCGCGGAAGGTGTTGTGTCCATATCGACAACGCAGACACACCTAAACCATAAAATACCTAATCAAGGCCCTATCTAAGGTAGGCATGACCCTTAAACTATGATAGTGGCGCGGGGCCACTAAACCTTTGTAAACCTGACAATACCAAGCCCCAGTTAGGACCTTAGGAGACCCATAGGCATGGGAATAAACCCCTAATGCCTAAGTAGTGAGGAAAAATAGGCCAAGCTAACCTTTTTCCCTAAACCATGTTCAGGAGCGTACGAGGACAAGGGGACTAGCGTGATCAAATCAGGTAGGTGCTCTATCGCTACTAGACTTTTGAAAGAACCCATGATGTTTTGATGTAGGTGCTCTATCACTACTAAACTTTTAAAAAGAGCCCATGATTGTTTTGAGAATGCATGTTTTAAGTTACATGACTTGTTTAGCATGAATTGATTTCATAAATGAATTTAGCATGCATATGACAAATACATTATGCATAGACATGTTTTGAAAAAGGATTCTTGTCTGCATGATAAGTGTAGCCTTGGCCGATGAGCGTGGGCTAATGAGGGAGGGCCAGAGAGAGCTGACTGGCTTCTAGGCTGGCAGGCTTCTAGGCTGTCAAGCTTCTAGGCTGGCAGGCTTCTAGGCAGGGTTATGACTTTGAATGCGAGACTAGCATGAGCAAATTTTATAGATTGCATGAATGTTTTGCAACCAATTGCATAAATTGCATGATTTACAACGAATAAGTGTCATATGCCCCATGGAGGTCATGGGCATAGTGGGCCCTATGTTTTTTAGGATTTACTAGCATTGCATATGGCATGACATGAGGATGGTCGACCATACCATATATCCATGAGTTGGATTTAGTTGAGCATCATTTGCATATCATTATGTTTATAATATATATGATACTTTCGACTTGGATTATGCGATTCTTTAAGTTGTCAGTATTCCAATTCGAAAATAGTTTTTAATATAGATATTGAACATGAGTGTTCAAACATGCACATGTTTTAAAGAGCATATGAATTTAAACATAGCATGCATTGTAAAACTAGTAGTGATGGACTCCTACTGAGTATAGTATATACTCACCCAAATATATATCATTTTTCAGGATAGCTCCACTCACGAGTAGAGGACTCCTCAAGAAATGTTAGTGCTATGACCAAGTAAATCAAAAAGAGACAATTATACATGTAAGCAAACACTCTACCCTTTGGACATGTATTTGTATTTATTTATAGTTGGGCTATGAGCTATG
Organism: Warburgia ugandensis; assembly: GCA_035236585.1. Taxonomy (NCBI): domain Eukaryota; kingdom Viridiplantae; phylum Streptophyta; class Magnoliopsida; order Canellales; family Canellaceae; genus Warburgia; species Warburgia ugandensis. The sequence goes on along the minus strand of CP141133.1, from coordinate 52,422,444 downwards.
ACTGGATGGACCTGGGAAGACATTTATGATTTCTAAAATTTTGAAAAACTACTTTGGTTGTTGTGAAAGCAAATGACACTCAGGGTTTTCAAAATGAGTTTAAACCAAAAGATTTTCCGCTGCATTGCATTGTTTTTATAAAATGGTTTTCAAATAGAGATGCATCCTGCCTTAGGAATTAGATCTTGCATTTAAAAATGCATGGGAAAACCCAGGTCGTCACACTAATTCACAAGCCACCATGCTTGTATGTAAAATACATTTTACATATCAGACAATGTGTCTGTTTAACTAAGGCTGGAATATTTTCTATGCCCTATTCTTAGGGTTTCCTTAGTCTACACATCTCATTACTTTCACCTCATTTGATTAGATTATTAGATTGGATCAGTTGAATTCGATCATGGGGTTGGATCACTTAGTTGGATCATGTGATTGGATCATTATTATGCTAAGGTACTAAGGATACTTATATCATGAAGGTCTATAATTCTAGATAGAAGATCATGTATGTATACACATGAATCTTTAATATATTCTTGTACATCTACCTACCTCAAAGTAGTATCATGATCTTGATTCATACATCTCAAGTGGTATTCACTCCACATTGCCCATCAATGTCTTAATTCATACATCTGTCAAGCCATACATATAAAGTTATTTCTATATACAAGTATTCTTTCTACATGTATTTGGGTTATCCTATGAGGGATGCCCTAACTTTCCTTGAATCATGTTTGATCAAGGGTTTGGGTTCTCTATCTATATTTTTCTACATATGTATACATAATACAATACAACATTAGTATTATTATTGTTTTTTATCATTCAAGATCCTCTGGATCTTGCCTAATCATCCTTATCTTGCTTATAATTTTTATTAGGAGTAGATGATTTACTAACCTTTTATACTCTTATTATTATTACTCAACCAGCTACTATTTTACTAGTTGAGGATAGCTTATTCTATCCTAAGTCTAAACAGCTCCTCTTATGTCAAATTGGTTATGGCTTACTTGCTAAATGGTTGAACACAAAGTGGTTACTTCAATCCTCATGTAAGGAGGCGTTTAGACCTCACAAACGTCAACAGAAGGTGGGGGAAGAGCAGGGCTCCATTACAGAACCCCCTTAACCACCATGTTCATTATCCATTAGAGTGACCTTAGCTCAACCTCTCATAAGGTTCCTATGAGCCTTTCAACCCTAAGTACTCTTTCTAATTGATTTTAATTAAATCCATGAATATTAAGATGTCATTCATGGAGTTTCATTATTCTCCCATTTTGGGCCAAGGAATTTATATTCCTTATACTATCCTATTAACTATGGCCCTCACTATCGTTAAGTCTATGTCATTCATTCTATGTAATTGTTCTTTAATTCTACTTTCATTTAAGTACATTTTCAATGTAATTTTCATAACATAAGCATTAAATTATAAATAAATAAATAAATCTACAATTAAATCTACTAAGCAATAAAAGACAATTATACTAACATTCAATAATCTGAATAAAAATTTAACATGCCATAACATTACAATCCAATAGTCATAGTTGATTCTTATTCATTTTTTATCTCTTATAGGGTTTAGATCTTGATCTTTCATTTTCCTTTAGATCTAATACATCTCCCTAATGTGATTTCATTGTTAGATCATTGATGCATCTCATCAAGTGATCTGATCCTTCTTGATCCAACCAATCAAGAAGATCTTCAATCCTTTTATCCAATTTAAGGGCATAGATCTTAATCTATCCCAAATCATCATCCAGTCCATAAATCCATATGATATTAACTTCATATCTTCATCCAAATACATCCATACTATCCAATCAACTTGATCAAGGAGATTACCATTCTTTTTTTTATGGATTTTACTACTTCTAAGGCTAGATCTCTTAATTAAACATAGATCAGTCACTTATAACCATTGATTCCATGTCTTAAAGTCACAAGATCATTAGTGCATCAGAATTATAGAGTTTGATCATTCCAAATTTCACTAATCATGAGAATTAGCAATACTTTTCTTTATTAACAAAATTTTACATCCATCAAAACATAGATTTTCTAAGTTTAGTAGTTTATACTCATCAAGAGGAATCCAACCCAACTTTTCGATCTCAATTTGGAGTTAAATTGAGATTAGAATTGGGATTTTAAGATTTTAACCTGTTTTAAGGGATGAGATTGGATCTTACTATTTGTTTATTTAATTGATCTAGAAACTCAAAAATTTTACTATGATCGAGATCCTTAGGGTTTTGGGAACCTCTGAACCCATCCATCTGTTCAGATTTTCATTTTAGAGTCATTTGGATCATGATCCTATACCATTGGTATGGATTTTACTAACTATGACATGTAAATACAATTGGAAACACAAATTTAATGAGTTCAACAACTTCTACAAGAGACAAGGAACCTATAAAAACTTTCAGATCTAAAATCAAAGCTAAATTGAGCTCTTAATTGAAGAATTCAATTCTTAATTCAAAAACTTGATAGCTCAGATCATCCTAATAGAAAATGAAAATATGAATGGTTGGCCCACTCCTGTTACTTAGGATTACCCATCACCAAGTATGGGTGGCTGATGATAGGCAAGACGGTCCAGATCTTGACCGTCAAATCACCCATCGATGGATCTCCTCCATCCATCATGATCAAAGCACTAGATTTCATCTCCTAGGGTTTTTGGACCCCAGGAAATCATCCAACGGTTCAAAAGATTCATCTGAGCCATCTATGAGTAGATCTCGACAATCCAAGCCTGAACCATTGTCTCCAACAAATTAATGGCTAGAGGAGACCTTTTGGTGGCTAGAAAACACCCAAGAGATGTTGGAATTGAAAGGGGAGTGAAGGTTCCACCTACCTATGCTGGTCCGATGAAGAGAAGATAACCGGAGAAGAAGAAATCACGCTGAAGATGGAGAAGAAACTTGGAATAAACCCTAGCCACCGAATAACTCCTATAGTCGTAAAATTCTCCATTTCCATTACCAAAGGAGGTGGGGAACCATAGGGGAAACATAGATCTCATGTCTCTGAAGAGATCCATCAGTTTAAGATCATGTTTCATAGATCAAATTGGTTAGAATCTCTTGAATTAATAGCTGGAGAAGGTGATACACTAGTGAGTTTTCTTCGTTTGGTATTTCCCGACGATCTAGGAGGTGGATCATCATGAAACCAAAGGGCTTTTATAGATTACCCTCGTTCGACCAGATCCAACGATGAAGATGTTATTTTGATGGGTAGAAAGTGATGGCTAATTGGATTAGGGTTTCTTTGGTGGAAACCCTAGTTCATCAGGGACGAAGCGTCCCTTGACACGCCTAATGCAAACATGGGGTCATCTACCCGGGTGCGTCTAGGGACACACCCACAGAGAATAAGAGAGAAAGAGAAAAAGAAAGAGGAATTGGGGGAGATTAGGGAGGATTTTGGAGCTAGAATTTTGGGTCATTCTAGGGGATGTCGGAAAGAACATTAGGAGAATTTTTGGGAATTTTATGAGCTATTTATAGGGGTTTTTGGAATTTTCCATGATTACATGTAATTATCATGTTTGATTTCTTTTGATTATGAAATTATCTTTGGATTCCCACTTCCACCCCCTTTTCCACTAGAAGCTGGTAGTGGTTTGACTTATGATGACTTGTTTTCTCACTGTTGGATCCCTTTATGGGTCTCTTGTGGGCCCCACGGAGGTGTGAAAAGACCATTTTGCCCGTCTATGGAGAAATATTTGTTTTATTCTCCCAAACTCAGAGTTGAGCTTATGTCATGGATTTGGATCTATATTTCTAAGTACATTCCAAATCTTGATGTCTTAGGTCTTTGTTATTAGTAAAATTACCATTTTACCCTTTTAGTCATAAAAATGGAGAAAAATAAGTATTTTTCATCCCAATTCAGAATTTGTTGTGCTTACAGTCATTCTGAATGGTTCGTTGAGTATGTTTTCAATTATACATGTCTTATATCTTGATTCAGCTTCTATAAGTAGTGGATTTTTAATAACCCTAATATTCCAGCCTGATTTTTCCTTGAGATTTTAAATTTCATTATTTATTCAATCTCCTTACAAAAGTTAGGGGTGTTACACATGTTCTGAGCATGAATCTATTGTTTTATATAGGATTAGTATTCCTCCACATACTATGCACATGTCCATTACCATGGCTTTGATTATGACTACCTACCTTTCATTTCCTTTAGAAACAGAAAATATTGTAACTTTTGGGCAAGCAATTGCATATCACTTCACTTGCCTTGGGGAATTCATCATTCCCATAGAATCTGTGATATATATATATATATATATTCACACAACCTTCCTCAACAACAAATTTTTAGCCAGATTCCTTGGTTTAATTGTTTATTAACTACATCAAAGGTTAATCAGTAGTAAAAAGTGCCATTAAGGCCACCACCATTACACCATTAGCTACCATCACATTAAATGAATCAGTACTAGTATTTATATTTATTTTTCATCATAAATTTGAATGCCTTCACTGATCAATATTAATTGACTAAAAATCTCTACAACTTCTACAATAGTCAACTAAGGATTGTGTTGAAGCTTGATCCGTAAGGTTACTCATAAGACTCATCAATGAATATAGGGCAATCAACCCCATGCTGATCAAGGAGGAAGTGCTTGTTAACATCATTGTTGAGGTGACACTTGTGACAGATGACCTATTATGAGTTTACCAATGGGATCAACTCGAGCACCCTCACATTGTCTCCTACATAGGATATATACAAATATCTACTCATATAACACTTGATGTTTCATGTTATTTTTTCATGGTAGGTAAGAACTATTTCTTTTATGCAGCTTCCTAAATGATACCATGAGCATTTTTGAGGTCAAGGATGTCATATACCAATTCCTTGATCAAGGATGTCATATACCAATTCCTTGACCCTAGCATCATTTGTAAGTAGTGGATAATGGCTGATGAAGAAGCATGTAGATGATATTTTACCAAGGTTCTTCAAGTGGTCCAAGGGGCAAGGTTTAATGATTCCCTATAATAAAGAGCAAGTTTTTTTCTTTCTTTTCTTGCCAACTTATTCTACACATAAGAACAATTCATGTAATTGTGTATATAGGGCTCATTGGATGCTATTTTCTTTAGATATGCATAGTAGACATGCTTTCTTTTTTTATTCTTGTGAATTGCACGTCTATCCAGCCCTCTAAAATCATAAATAAGTAAGATTTTTAATCATTTCATGTATTATATATAGATAAATTATTCTTTTATCTGTATCTAATGCATTTGAAATTTAAATTTGTAAAGCATGGTTAACTTGGGCAAATGTGTCCAAGATTGTGCAACCACTAAAATTCACATGAAAGACTATCAAGGTATAGGAAATGGTTAATTACTCTATTTTATAACTAAACATACAATATCAAAAATGAATATTTATTGATCCTTTCAGTTTTCCTTGTTGCACAATACCCTAGATAGTAGTTTGATTGGGGTGCAGATACTATGGACTAAGATAAATGAGGATCCTAGTACTCGATGTTGTTAGTGTCTTTCCAATTAAAAAGGTAAGAGACTTTTTACTTGTCATAAATCTTATATTTTTTCACAATGTTTTATAGATTCCAGTTCAAAAGAATGTGCCAACTTGATTAAATATGTTATATTGCATACTGTTATATTTTTTGAGTAGCAAACAATAGGAGTTACATTACTGTAACTTTAACAAAATATGAAGAAAATTGGTTGAGTATGTAATGAGTTTCAATTAGAACAACTGGAGTGACTATATGAATGTATATTACATTACCCATAATAAAGTATTCTTTTCATTGATATGCATATGTTCTTCTACTTTTCATTATTTTCATTGAAGAATATACATTTTATGGGATGAATCAATGGGTACGTACGTGTGTATGGACTTGTAAATGAAGTGAATGTAAAGGTTGCATTTTTATTGATATGCATGTGTTCTAGTTTCATTATTTCCATTGAAGTATATATATTTTATGGGATGATGAATGAGGGGAACTTTGAGTGTGGAAGTAAATGGGCGTGTGTGTATGGACTTGGAAATGAAGTGAATATAGAGATTGCAAATAATGTGTTATGGTTTCATTTATTAAGATAGATGTAGATAGATGATAAATTTGGATGTTTTATACTCTACCATGGAATTGAATGCATGTTTCTTTTTCATGCATATAAAGATTGCAAGAATAATTTTGCAAATGGTACATTAAATATATGTAAAAATATAGGTAGTGATTGTAATGAAAACAAATGAAAAAATAGGAACTTTTAAAGTCATTTTGAAAGAAACAATTTTCAAAATAGCCATTTTAAAAGTCATTCTAAAAAATAAATTTAAAAACAACAATTTTTATTGTCATTCTAAAAAATTGACTTTAAAAATAGCCGTATTTAAAGCCATTTGAAAAAAACAACATCAAAACAATCCATTTTTAAAGTCGTTCTAGAAAAAAATGACTTAAAAAACTTCAATTTTTTAAAGTTCTTCTAAAAAAAGACTTCAAAAACATCGATCTTTAGGGTCCTAGAAAAATGACTTTAAAAACAGTTGATTTTAAAGTTGTTCTAAAAAAATGATTTCAAAAACAACTATTTTAAAGTCATTTTTTCCAAATAACTTTTTTCAAAATGAATTTAAAAACTAGTGCTTTTAAAGTCATTTTGAAAAAATGATTTCAAGAATATTTGATTTTAAAGTCAATTTGAAAAAAATGACTTCAAAAACATATGTTCTTAAAGTCTTTTTTATAACCAACTTTAAATGTGGTGACTTTTAAAGTTCTTTCTTAACCTACTTCTCTTACAAATTTTCCAAGTTGGCTCGATAGAAGTCATTTTGATAACCAACTTCTATTTGTATTTATAATCAACTTTAAAAATCTCCTATGTAGTAGTTCCCTCCTATTTATTTTAATTTTGATTATGACATAAACATCTCCATGGAGAATGAGAATGTTTTAATGGATACTGAGCCAGTCATAGACACTACTTCATGGACATCTAGAGTTGGACCCCTTATATCTCCTAAGATTCTATTTGAGCCATTGGGTGCCGAAGAAGCACCCAATTTGGACCAACAATTTTTATTTGACTAATCATAAGATAGCAATACAAGTTCATCTACAATCAACCAACTCTAGTGTGCACATTAAAATATATTGAGGGGTTAAGCCCCACTTGTTGCCTAACTCTAGAAGAATAAGAACATCCTTTTAGGGAAATGTAGAGTCATCTTAACTCCCAATTGTAGGAAAATGCAAGGGAGGAAGAAGAATATTACATAGTACTTGATTTGTTACTATTATTCCTCAATTTGGCAACCATTGGGATCATTCATTTGAACTTTGTCCCAAGAAATAAAGAATCATGACGATCTCTCATGTCCTTATATTTTCAACATCATACATTTCTTGGTGGAGAATGTACATAGATTATTGTAAGATTTTGAAATAGAGTGAGCTCCTACAAACTCCTTCATGGTATTAGTCAGTGTAGGTTAGTTGCATTTGCCTACATTGTATATAATTGTCCACATCAATAGATCCAAGCATTACCCTAGAAGTGCAAGTAATATCATTCCAACCTTCCCTTTATTTTGAAACAAAAAAGAAAAAATTCAAAAATTTTGTTAAAAACTTATGAAAAGTTCTTTCACAAGGATAAGAATTTAGATTTGTACACACTTAGTTCAATGTTTTATCCTTTTTCTAAATATTCCATAAACATTAAACTTGAAATATTTACACCAAAAAATAGCTATATATACTCTAAGTTAAAAAATATATATAACTTAGAGATCTTGAAGAGGATAAATGGAGACTATTAACCAATATAAGCTTTAGAGACATTCTTTCTTTTTTAAGGTCATATATAAATTCTAATTTTTCTTCAATAAACAATAATTTCCTAGTTGGTCTCATTATTCTTCATCTTGGTCAACTATTGAGAAAACATATGATAGAATATACCAATTATCTCCTAAGTTTATGGTCATCTTAAGTCAAATGAAACCTAGAAAATGATAGAGGCCATCCTTGGTAAACTAAGGGCCTTTAGCCTTTTGTAAGTTATTTTCCACTAGTTACACCCTTTGGGCCTTTATAGTATGCCTTTTCTTTTTGAACCCATTTACCATTATCCGTATTGAAATCCATTCTGCAATTGTGTGGGAAATATGTATCAATGGTTGAAGAATTATCTTGAGAAAAGTATGAGCAATACAAGTCAAGAGATGAACATCCAAAAAGGGCTAAAATTGAGAAAAATAGAAAGGCAATACTAAGAATCAAAAGAGGAAGTATGAGTCAAGAAAAAAGACAGTCAATGAAAAAGGAAATTTTCACTCTTATGTTTATAAATAAAGTCGTGAATACACTTGTAGAAGACCTTTGCATATCGTTCGAACAACCTTTGTTTATCCTTATACTCATTCTTTTGATAACCTTATCCTAAGCCTATGTTTCATCCTAATACAAGTCCTGACTTGATTTTATGAGGAGTATGACTTTGATATGGTTATGAATGAATAGGGATTTGCTAAAGTGTAATATTCCTAATAATTGATATCCTTTCATGAGATTGGTATCAAATTCTTCCTATGTTATCATTCTTTTGGATGGAATATCTAAGAATTTGACCTTAATGATCATTATTTTATTCACATTACTATAGAGAGATTTATCCCATTTCTGAGTGACTTCTTTTGTGTGCTAAGAATATTTGGTGAGATTTGAATTCAAAGCATACATTTGGATGGTAACCTTGGTTACAATTTCCTTAGAGACTAGTAATTATATATATAATAGCTGTATCACACACTCACACTACGTTGATGAAATAGTGGAACAACTTTAGCGTAAGGGTAGGATTTTGACCTATTGATCATTTCTACTAGTATGCTAAAGATGGAATTTAATGAATGCTGAATACAATAAAATTCCCTCAAAGAAATGAAGGACTTTTGGAAAAGTTTTTGAAATATTTATGGGTATCATTTTTTGGAAACCTTTACAACTTTCTACATATGTTAATCACATGATAGCACCTACAAAAGTGGTAAGGATTTTCTTTTAAATTTCTTATTTATCTTTTGTAGTTTTACCAGAGGACTAGCAAAACCTAAGTTGGGAGGTGTCTAATATATATATATATATATATATATTACATACATACCTCTATATTTAGCATGTTTTAGCCCTAAAAACTTACTTAATTATCACTAAAGGATTAATTCTACAATTTCACAGGTCAAAGATACAAATGAGAAAAAAAAAAAAAAAAAAAAAAAAACATAAAATTGCTAATTTTACCCATGAAAGAGAAATTTTACCTTTCAAACTACAACATTGGCTACACATGCTAAAAATGAAGTCCTGAGGTTTAGAATGATCCTTGTGTGTCACAATCAAAGTCATAGTAGTTAGAAACCCCATGCACAACTCCTACTCAAATGAGGGTGGAAAGGTTGTGAACTCCTTATGATTAATGCGTGCATACACATCACCACCTTAAGAAGATTATGGGAGAAGTTCATTCACATACAACTACATCATATACAATGAAAGCTTCTCAGAAATAAAAGAAGGCTGAGACCCACATGAAGACTTTTTGTTTACTTTCTCCCTCCTACTCAACCAAATAAAGATCACCCAATGATTGGGCATCTTATCCATGCAAAGTTAGTGAAGTCTATTTGGTCCCATGAGAAACACATGAAGGAAATATCTAAGAAATCAAGACCATTCATTATAGGGTACTTCAATCCAATGGTTGAGAGAAAATGAAGCTTAAGGAAGATCTACATGTCATAATGGATTCCATCCATTCAAGTAATAGTAAGCATGTTCTAAAGGATACAAATGAAGTAAAGGAGAGCAAGAATCGCCACCCCTTTCCCTAGTTGAAAAGTCAACCCAAAACCCTAAGGAAGGAGCGACCTCAACTACCCATCGTCATCCTATGGTCCTTACATCTTAAGGGCTTCTACACACAACACACACACGCACATGCACCACACACCCACACACCTATATGTATTCCACTCCTCCCCCTTAGGACTTTCTACTTTTGAAATCTCCCTTGATTCCCTCACCTATTTTCCTTTCTTCCCCCTTTCCTTTCTATCTCTTTTCCTTCCCCATTTATTCCCTCTCCTCCCTTATCCTCTCCTCTATTCCTTCTCTTCCATCTTGTTCCTTTCCATCTTCCATCCCACTTTCCTATATGAAAATCATGCTTCCCACCTAATCATCCATTCCCCTCTAATTAAGTTGGCCTAACCTAAACCATTCAAGCCCATGACTCCCACTCTAAAAACCTATAAATAGGAGTGTTATGAATGAATTTAGGATCTCTCAACTTTTCCTAGAATTCAAAGCTAAAGCTAGTAGAATCATAGGGTGAAAGATCACCCTCACTCAAGCTCCCTTCAAGTAGCAATATTCAAATCCTTGGGAAATAAAGGCATGGTCTCAAACTTTTCCAACTCCTCTCGTGCTTATTTTCTTTTTATTTCTCTTCTATATTGTATCTCATCCATTCATCACATTCTAGCTTGCATTCACTCAGGATTTTGTTTAATAAGATTGCTCATGCACATCATGCATCTTCCATTAGTTTTCATGCAAATTACAATTTTAGTTCTTCCTTAGTTTTTTATGTAAAATTTTTACTTTTGTTTGCTTTGTAGTACACGCATCGCATTTTAACTTCTTTCTTCTTAGAGTAGCATATGTGCATTGCTATATTTCATTTTCCATTAATCTAGTTTTGCATTCATATGGGTATTATGAATTAGATGCATTCCATCCAATTTGAATGGATGCATCTTTTTTTTTTATTTTACATGCATGGCATAATTTGTAGCATCCTTAAGATGCATGCATGGTAGTCTTTGCTTAGTAGTTTCATGCTTAAGATGTCTCTTAGATCATGTTTTTAGCACAGAATTCTATTTATCATCTTTACTTTCCATGTTTTAGGCACTCTTCTAATTTAAAAGTAGTGTAGTTTCTAATTTTATATTTACAAGTTCAGACCTTAGATTTCTTCTTTTCAGCTTCGATAATTTTCCACTTTTCTTTTCATACATCTTAGGATTGCTTTAGAATTACTTTAGGACCATTTTGAAGCTAATGACGTGCTAGATTCTTAGATTTAGCACTTCCTAATTTTGAAACATGGCACTTTCCTATTTTACAAAACTCATGCTCAGCTTAGTTAGACTTTCTAATTTTTCCTTGCATATATTCTAGGTTCATTTCAGAAACCCCATACATGTTATTTTCTTAGATATAACACACATTCCTCATTTAGAAATTCATGCATAGCATCAAAGTTAGACACACCATACATCACTTTCTATTTTTATCGCACTTATAATCCACCTTATAATTTTACCCACACAACCATTTTTCATGCTACATTCAATGCATCTCTTACTGTCACTTCCCTTCACAGTCACACCTGCTATTGCTGTCTTTCTATCCCCATTCACTTTCTAATTTTATAATACACACACCTACTATCTAATTTTAGGTTGAACACATGGTCCATGCTTAGTTAGATAATGCACTCATGCATCATTCTTCTACCTCTTCTTTCTAATTTTCTTTTATGGAGTTAGTATAAGAAAAAGGAAAGAATTTTTATGACAATATGGGGACTTTACCATTCCTTATGTAAGGTTGAGGAAACATCCAAATCCTTCCATAAAGCCACCTAGATTTCTAACTAAGGGCTTCATGTTGAAGGGTAGGATTACACCATGTACCTATCTCGTACTTTATCTCTTAAGGCTAGAATTGGTGAGTGCTAAGCCAAGGGCCACTGTCTCACCCTTGTTTTCTTTTTCTTCTATTTTATGTTTAAGGTAGGAAGATTCTTCTATGGTTCACCCTTCCTTGAAGATGATTAACCACTTATCTCCTCTTTTTAGAGTTTCTAGCTTAAGCAAAATGACATAATGTTTTCTATTTCCATTTCTATCATCTTTTTTCTTTGCTAGGATAGTGATTATTTAGGAAAGTTGTTAGGCTCCTCTTTTCTTGGCCGCCCTAATAACTCATTCATAAGGATCATTGGATGGGATTTGTTTTGGTTTGTGGCATGACAGAGTAAAGATGAGAAAAGATTGGTGGTAGCTTTAGTGTACTTTGGTTTGAAGACAAGTACATAAGATCCTATTGAGTGATACAACATGAGGGCCTTACATCCAACTTCAAGCCTAGATTTGAAGGACTTTTACTTGCTTTCTTTTATTGTTTTATTTATTGCTTATGTAACAAATCATTGTAATTTGTCCATTAATGAAATGAATTTTTCCCTTTCTTAGTTAATCTATTTCCTAACTTTAATTTTTAGTTACTTGTTTTTTAGAAAGGTTTCTACTTTATTTAATTGCTTTCTTTCTTAATTAGGGTTTATTTTCTTGTTTCTTAGTTTAGATTCATGGTTCATTCTTAGCTAGTTCCTTGTTTCTTTCCTTCATTTACTTGCTTTATGTCTTCAAGTTGAGGCTATTAAGCTATTCTGGTAGTCATCCGACATGGACTTTCAAAGGCTTTCTTTCTATCGTCATTACTTTCCTTGCCATTAAATTTGCATAGAATAATTCTATTCTCTTAAATGTTTTGCTATGTTAAATTAAAATAACCTAGTTTTTAATTAACTCCATTTATCAAAAAATCCTTGTGGGATCAACCCATATTTGCTAATTGTATACACCATGGAGTCGTGTATTTGCAGTAATTATTAAGATACATTAGAAGTGATACCTACTTAGTGGCTTATTTCTTGAATAATTATGGAATAAGATAAAGTAGACAACTATAGTTTATGCTATAAACTCTCATGGTTTCACATTATAGTCATATGTATATATAGTGACTTTGTACAAGTGGTCATAACAAAAAGTATTTTTAAAATAAAGTTAGAGCATAGGATTGCAGATGCATCAATAACTATGCTAAGCAAATGATGACTCCTTTAGCTTTGTGGAATGACGTAGCTATAAAGAGGTTTCACCAAACATTTCAATAACTGTGTGACTTTTTATTTATTTGGTTATTAGACTTTTATACTACAATTGAATAAAATGTCAAAGGGAATATTTCCTAATGATAGGAATTTATATTGCCCACTCTACTATGAGATAGGTGGAGCTTCCCAAGATAGTAACCTTGAGGGCAAGGGCAGCTCGGTGAACCATAACCATGTTGATGCCACCCAAGATGGTAACCTAAGCGAAAGGGCTACTTAGTGGACCATAATCATGGTGGTGCTACCCTAGATGGTAGCTTGAGTGAAATGGCTACCTTTTAGACTACAACCATGGTGAGCATCCTAAGATAGAAGGGACTACTGGGTCTGAGTTATGTCTTAATTAGAGGTTGTTATTCATGTAAGATGAAACGTGTTCTAAAGAATGGTGCTCATATCTACTAGTTTAAACGTTTGTGTCCATGCAATTATATCCTTTCTGGGAGACTATTTAGTTTACTGTGAAACATGTGAAACCTCCACAGATATTAATTCTAAGGGAAAGGGTAGCCTCGCTAGTTGCAATCATGATGGAACTACCTAGAATGGTAATTTTAAGGGAAAGACTACCTGGTGGAACATAACATGATGGAGCAGCCCTAGGTGGTAACCTTAGAAGAGAATACTACTTGGTCTATAGTTAGATGACGTATAGCTAGCCAAGATGATAACTTTGTAGGAAATATTTTCAAATCAAAATATTCATCCTATGGAAAGTATGTGTGTTTATGGTATTTAAATGCAATTCTTATTGTATTATATTGAAAATTGTGGAATGAATGACATTCCTCGATGAATGGAAATAGATTAAAAATTAATGGAATATGTTCACATCTTATAGTGATTACTTGTGAAATGAAAGGATATGGTCCCTAATTAGCATGAGGAAATAAAGTTGAGCTAGGCTCAGCAAGAACTATGAGTTATACCTACGATTGTTTAGTTTTTCTTATTGGCTTCACAAATCATCCTATCATTTTATAAGTATGATTCAAGTAGATAAAGGAAAGGTGCTGATGAGTAGGAAATGGGACTCAATTGGATGCTATGATTATATTTTATTATTAATTCATGATTCTTTTGACACTTGTATTTTGACAAATTTGAGATTTATATGTAAACGGATGGTAAGAAAATGTTATATTTGAACGCAATCATGGGAGATTAAGTCACAATTTGTATTGGGACATTTACCTGGTAAGTGGCATTACATGGGTGAAATGTGTAAGTCCAACAGATAGAGGAGACATTTTTGAGATTTTGGTAGAAGTGATGGGTTTATTTTAGTACCAAAACATTTATTTTGAATAGGACAATAGCATTATGCTCTATTGCAATTATTACTGCCTATGAGAAAAAAGAGCCATTTTGGCCTCCTTGAGGCTAATCATGATGATTAAGCTCTTACTTGCAACCTCCCAATTTGGGGTCATGACAAATTTGGTATCAAATCATGGTGGTAGGTCTTTTGAGAGAAGTTATTTTGTTGACCTTTCAATCCTATTCAAATGAGGAAAATATTTTCATTTTGGGTTTCTCTTTTAAGTTCCATGATGGATAATTCATGATTGTTTTCTTCATCGATTGGTCAATTAGCTCTAATTGTTTGAACTTTTGAATGGAGCAAGCTTGGTTGAGACTAGTGCCTTGAGTTCTAGAAGATCAATGTTAGGTGCACATGTTCTAATCTAGAAGACCATTGAATAGATGTCTTAAGCAATTGCTGAGACCATGAATTGAGTGTGGGACATTAAGCACCAGTGTCACTAGCTTCACAAATCCCATGGTAGCATATGATTGGTTGGAGTAAATCCAAAGTATTTCAATCTAAGATAAATAAGATGGGTTGAGTACTTGGAGAATTTTGACTTCCCAATTTAGTACTGCCTTGAAAGGTGAATGTTGTTGTCGATGCACTAAGTAGAAAGTCCTAAGATTTGATGGCAAGACTTCATGGTTTCAAATGGAAGACTCATGGGTCATTGACTAAGTATGACTTGCACTTTGGCTCTTCTCAGAATCGTGCATTTTTTGTCAGGTGGTGGCACAACCTTCAATGCAGTAGAAGATACTATAAGCTCTATTAGATGATGACTAGGCCAAGAGCATTCAAGCCTGACTATAAAATAGAGAGAGAGTTAAACACTAGACCATGGATTATTCTAGTGATTGACGATAACATGGTAGACTTCTAGTATTGCTAATTGATGAGGTTAGGAAAGAATTGCTGAGTGAGTCACATTGATCTTGATTTTTTATACATCCTTGTGCCAAAACGATGCACATGACTTGATGAGGCATTTTTGGTGGAAAGGGATGAAGAAGGACATCATTGAGTTTGTCCCTCGATATAAAAAATGTCAGTTGGTTAAGACAAAACATTATAGGCCTACAAGACTACTACAGCCTTTGCTAGTGGCAAAATGGAATTGGGAGCACATTACCATGGGATTCATGATTAGTCTTTCGCATACCCGAGAAGGTTGGAAAACATATGTATGGTTGACTAAATTAGTGCACTACCTACTAGCGTAAGGTGATTCAGGTTCTTAAAGACATGTCACAAGCATATGCGTTGAATTTTAAAGGAAAATAGGCCAAACACTTACCATTGATGGAATTTTAATACAACAATAATTTGCAGTCCAGCATTAGGATGGCATATTTTGAGGCATTGTGTGATAGACCATGTCAACCCCAATTTCTTGAGTAGAAGTTGGTGAGACTTCATTAATAGGCTCTAGCTTGCTTAGAGAGACTACAAAGAAGGTGGAATAACTAAACAATGGTTATTGACACCTCTAAGTCAAACCAAAAGCTATGTAGATCACAAGAGGCAACCATTGATAAGTGTTCAATTTTATATAAAAAGTATCCAATTAATAGTCCATGTGCTATAGAATATAGGGTATTATCCTAAGTTCTTGCCATAATTCATAATACATGCTTTTCTAACCTAATAATCCAAAAGTTTGATATTATGTAGGTTTAAGAGTTAATCTAGAGTAAGCATGTGAATAATCATCAAGAAGATGATCCAATGGCCAAGATCAACTAAGATGAGAATTAAAGATCAAGATCAAACCAGATAATTTCAAAGCTTAATCAAGGGTCAAGATAATCAAAGGGTAAATAAGAAAGCAATTGGAAGAATTAAAGGTGATTAAGAAGAATCCATGCAATTCTACCACCTTTGCATGAGAATTGGAGCCATGCATGCAAGCCGCCTTAGCAATACAAGCCATGCAAGTCTTGAAGCCAAAGAGACTAAGCCACCTAAGCCATCAAGCAAGGAGCCATCAAAGTGAGCTACGAAGCCATTTTAGCTAAGCCATATGGAGTTGTATGACTGAATGAAGAATTCAAGTAATTATCCATGCTAAAAACATTATTTTTCAAGTGAACATTTAAAGGATTTGATGGAGATTATCCCATGGTACAATATGCATTCATGGAGGACCAATTAGGGAAGAGCCCTTAATCTTTCAAACTTTCTTTTTCTCCCTCTATATTTCAATCTTTCCCTCTATTTTCTCCATCTTTCCTCTCTCTTTCCACACCCACACCCCCCACCCCCAACCCCCCCCCCCACTTGAAATACTTAGAAGGGGAGGGGGGGGGGGGGGGGCGGCTCCACACAATCCCCTTTAAAAGTGGTGCCTGCCTCCCAGTTTTACTTCCTTAGGTTTTCCACTTTAGTCCATTTTCTAATTTCCTTTCCTACTCAACTACCTCACCTTCCTATCTTAGAGTTCTAGATCAAGTTCCATTCCTTTTTCTTAGGATCAAGTTGTAACAACCCCAAATTTTGTAAATACTATTTTGGGCCTTAATATGTGACATCAGATTATGGATGAATTTCACCCCCAAATTTTACTATTTCATAAGCAGGTTATGAGTTTTCAAGGGATATATTTTATAGAGGTATAATTTGGAACTAAAACTAAAACCATTAGATAGTTCTCGGAAAATGGAATCCAACAAGCCAAAGAGCACTGAAAACAGAGTCCATATGAAGAAGTTATGGGACTTTAAAGTTAGAGGCAATAAGATAATTAAAATATTTATAAAAAAAAACACTAAACACACAACTTAACGGGAGGGGGCCAAATTGATAGTGGCACCCCCCCCCTCACAATGCAAACCCAATGACATGGAGTCTCTCTCTCTCTATCTCTCTTCTCCACCTCCCGTTGTGAACCAAATAGAGAAAACAAGGGGGGGCACCAAAAACATGTAGAATCCAGCGATCCCAAAGCTCCCTTCCTTAGTGGTTTTCCAAAAATAAATCGTACGATCTGTTCCCAAACACAGAAAACCTTCTCCAACCTCCCCACTCGCATAGCCTCCTCTTTCCCCATTCTTTTCTTCCCATTCAAGTTTCTACAAGTATGGCGACTGTCGCAAATCAACCATTCCTTCTCCCATGGTTTTCCTCTACTGGGTTTTGTTATTTTCACAGTTGGTATCAATGGATTATTATACAGTTATCCGGGTGCACTGTACGGATTGAGACAGTGGCATAGTAGTCCTTATATTTAATGAACTATGGTGCCTCTCCTTGAAGGTTTCCAAAAGATGCTAACAAGGCAGATGTGAGGGACCCAGAGAGGACTATTGTATCCATCATGAACCTTGTCCACGGAACATGTGTGTATGATGGCACTATGAAAGACCTTATATGATATGGCATGATGATAAGCCTTATATTGTTTTGCCAGCAATGGCTGCAGTTTTTTGAACCCCATATGGTAAGGGGTATATGTATGAGATGCACTATAGTTTGGGAAATGATAATGATAAATATTTAAAATACCAATGGATCATATATACTATGTAAAGTGTAATCTCTAAAGTAGGATTTTTATATTCATATGATGAAAAATAATTATAAAGAGCTACTTTATCAATGGCTTGCAGATAATTGAATATTCCAATTAATGAAAAATGTTTAATTCATATATAATTAACATGTTTTCTTAAATCTCCCCTACCAAGCATAGCTTGCTGAGATATTGTAAATGTTTCATGTTTGCAATATCTCAGATACAGACAAACAGGAGAAGACATACACAAGCAAGAGGAGATCAATGGCTATACTTCCATGCTTAGGTATATGTTTTGTTAAAGTTTTGTATTGTGTAGTTAGTGATTTGGATTATGCTGCTTAGACATTTAATATAATAATTATAGGGGCTGTGTATGTGAACCACTGGGTGAGTCCTAGATGTTTCATAAAATGTATATCTATCTTTTACAAAAAAAACTATATTATTTATATTATGGGAGTTGAACTGATGCCCAGGGTTCTGGATAAATGAATTTCAAAGAAAATTATCTTCCTCTATTTTTGAATTTTAAAATTAGAGGCATGCCACCTTTTGAAAACAAATGCAAAAATAATTTTCATGAAAAATCTAGGTTGTCATAGTTGGTATCAGAGCGGTCCATCCAGCCACTTGCAGCCCTTTATGTCCAAGAAAAAGGATGATAACCCAAATATAGGTTAAGATGTGGTGAGTTGAGATAAGGTATTGGAATGGATTGAGTTAAGTTTTAGAAAGAGTAAGTTAGTATAACTAGTTTAGAGAGGGATAGTAAACCATAAGGAGATGTCCTAATAAGATAACTAAGAGAATGATTTAAGGAATCCCCTTTAAAAGTGGTGCTTGCCTCCCACTTTTACTTCCTTAGGTTTTCCACTTCAGTCCATTTTCTAATTTCCATTCCTACTCAACTACCTCACCTTCCTATCTTAGAGTTCTAATTCAAGTTCCATTTCCTTTTCTTAGGATCAAGTTGTAACAACCCCAAATTTTGTAAATACTATTTTGGGCGTTAATATGTGAAATCGGATTATGGATGAATTTCACTCCCAAATTGTACTATTTCATGAGTAGGTTATGATTTTTCAAGGGGTATATATTTTTATGGAGGTATAATTTGGAACTAAAACTAAAACCATTAGATAGTGCTCGGAAAATGAAATCCAACGAGCCAAAGGGCGCTAAAAACAGAGTCCGTATGAAGAAGTTATGGGACTTTGAAGTTACGGGCAGTAAGGTAATTAAAATATTTATAAAAAAAACACTAAACACACAATTTAATAGGAGGAGACCAAATTGATATTGGCACCCCCCCTCACAATGCAAACCTGACGACATGGAGAGTCTCTCTCTCTCTCTCTCTCTCTCTCTCTCTCTCTCTCTTCCCCACCTCCCATTGTGAACCAAACAGAGAAAACAAGGGGGGCGGGGGGGGGACCAGAAACATGTAGAATCCAGCAATCTCAGACCCCCCTTCCTTAGTGGTTTTCCAAAACCAGATTGTATGATCTGTTCTCAAACATAGAAAAGCTTCTCCAACCTCCCCATGCACATAGCCTCCTCTTTCCCCATTCTTTTCTTCCCATTCGAGTTTCTACAAGTACGACGACTATCTCAGATCAACCATTCCTTATCCCATGGCTTTCCTCTATTGGGTTTTGTTATTTCCACAATTGGTATCAATGGATTATTATATAGTTATCCAGGCGCGCTGTACAAATTAAGACTATGGCTTAGGAGTCCTTATATTTAATGAACTATGGTGCCTATCCTTGAAGGTTGCCAAAAGATGCTGGCAAGGCAGATGTGAGAGACCCAAAGAGGACTATTGTATCCGTTGTGCACCTTGTCCATGGAACATGTGCGTATGACGCACTATGAGAGGCTTTATATGATATGGCATGATGATAAGCCTTATATTGTTTCGCCAGCAATGGCTAGATTTTTTTAAACCCCATATGATAAGGGGTATATGTATGAGACCCAGTATAGTCTGGGAATGGAAGTTACAAAACCTATGGACTATGTTCATAACTTTGTATGGCTTTTTAATGATTTCAGTATATATATATATATATATATATGATATAGTCCTGGTTGTATGTATTTAGAGGGTGTAGTTTTATAAAAGTTTTCCTATGGGGAAATGAATGGGTAGATTTATTATGCTGAGTATGGTATCATATGGAAAATGATAATGATAAATATTTAAAATACCAGTGGATTATATATATTATGTAAAGTGTAATCTCTAAAGTAGGATTTTTATATTCATATGATGAAAAAGAATTATAAAGAGCTACTTTATCAATGGCTTGCAGATAATTGAATATTCCAATTGATACAAAATGCTTAATTCATATATAATTAACATGTTTTCTTAAATCTCCCCTACCAAGCATAGCTTGCTGAGATATTGTAAATGTTTCATGTTTACAATATCTCAGATACAGACAGACAGGAAAAGACATAGACAAGCAAGAGGAGATCAACAGTTATACTTCCATGCTTAGGTATATGTTTTGTTAAAGTTTTGTATTGTGTAGTTAGTGATTTGGATTATGCTACTTGGACATTTAATATAATGATTATAGGGGCTGTGTATGTGAACCATTGGATGAGTCCTGGATGTTTCATAAAATATATATATCTATCTTTTATAAAAAACTATATTATTTATAGTATGGGAGTTGAAGTGACACCCGGGGTTCTAGAAAAATGAATTTCAAAGAAAACTATCTTCTGCTATTTTTGAATTTTAAAATTAGAGGCATGCCACCTTTTGAATTGTCACACAAGTCTTGTCAAATTAGAAAGCTCAATCATCAAAAATGGCCAAAGGGAATTCATGCATGGAACATACATAGAGGGCTAGTCTTCCATGCCAACTCCCATCCCCCTTTGCATGCTTCATTCTAAAAGTTCTCTGCACCAACGCTTCATCTTAAGTGCTTTGCTACCAAGGCTTAACACCATTCCACTTTCCTTGGCTGCTTCTCTACATGTTAAAAGCATCCTCCATTCCATCATTGACCCCTAGATGTCCAGTCAATTGCTGCGCCTCAACGTATTTCAAGGAGAACCAGCTGGCTCTGGGTTCGAGTGGCATTTCATACCTAACCACAACTCATCCGTTGATTCTTCAACATCAGTTGGTTTGGACCTCCACTTATGATATGAAAGAACTCTCAGAGATCTTTTTCCCTTTTGGAAGATACGGAAGTGAAACAATCAACCTATTGATATTGGAAGACCAAAAGGATTCTTCCAATGTATCATTTTTGGGTCAATTGGAATTCATAGGTATAGGAAGAATAGGTATAGGAAGAAGCCCCCATCAAATAGAGATTTTTTCTTTCGACCATGTTTCGATTGTTAATACGTTATATGAGGACCGCTACTACAAGCAGTACTACACCTTTGATCGTGAAATATCGATTGCTTGTTGAACCCTATGAATCGCGTGAAAGTAAGATACTCCAAATTCGAGGGTCAAAGAGTTTCATAAAACGCTCTTGGTGGAAAAAAATGTGAGTGAAAGATCCCACAAAATCGAATTTGGTCCATGAATCTAAGAAATAGTGAGAATTCTTTATCTCTCTCAATTTGAAGATCCAAGATTTGAATTGATGTCATTTCATTGATTCCTGTTTCATTGATTCCTCCTAAAGATTTCATTTCACTTGGAATTTGGTTATTCATGATGTACGATGATTCCTCCCTCTTAAGCATCCATGGCTGAATGGTTAAAGCGCCCAACTCATAATTGGCAAATTCGTAGGTTCAATTCCTGCTGGATGCACGCCAATGGGAACATTCAATAAGTCTATTGGAATTGGCTCTATATCAATGGAATCTCATCATCCATACATAACGAATTGGTATGGTATATTCATACCATAACATATGAAGAGTAAGAACTAGAATTCTTATCAATACTAGAACTCATAAGGAAGAAAATGGATTTATGGATGGAATCAAACATATAGTCTTGACAGAAAAAAGTATTCGGTTATTGGAGAACAATCAATATACTTCTAATGTCGAATAAGGATCAACTAGGAAAAAAATAAAGCATTGGGTCGAACTCTTCTTTGGTGTCAAGGTAATAGCTATAAATAGTCATCGACTCCTGAGAAAGGGTAGAAGAATGGGACCTATTATGGGACATACAATGCATTACAGACGTATGATCATTACGCTTCAACTGGGTTATTCTATTCCACCTCTTAGAGAGAAAAGAACTTAAATCAAAATACTTAATAACACGGCGATACATTTATACAAAACTTCTACCCAGAGCACACGCAATGGAGCCATATACAGTCAAGTGAAATCCAATCCATGAAATAATTTGATCTATGGACAGCATCGTTGTGGTAAAGGTCATAATGCCAGAGGAATCATTACCACAGGGCACGGAGGGGGAGGTGATAAGCGTCTATACCATAAAATCGATTTTTGATGGAATGAAAAAGACATCTGGTCGAATCGTAACCATAGAATACGACCCTAATTGAAATGCATACATTTGTCTCATACACTATGGGGATGGTGAGAAGAGATATATTTTACATCCCAGAGGGACTATTCTTATCTTACATCTTCCATTAGTAGCATTCCCTTGAGACTTGCAAAAGGTAACTTTCTATCTTGCTTGTGCTTAATGCTTTCCAATTCTACCAGAAATCATATAGGAACTTGTTACGAGTGAGTTTCCATTCTATTTTCCATACACATCCTTCTGTTTCGCACATCAAAAGGTTCATGCAGACCTTATTTCTTGGTTTATTAGGAACCCATTTTGCATTTTAGATAGTTTAGTTAATCTTTGTTAAGATTGCATGTGCACAACTACAAACACCATGTACACTATCCATATTTTCCATTACATAAACCATGTGCACACTTACATTGGTCATGCACATTGTTTTCATTTATGTTTCCTTAGATTATTTGCTTATTCCTTTGTCTATTTGTTATTTAGATTTCCTTATTTAAGTTTGTTGCTTCTTGGATTAGTCTAGAATGTTTCTAATTTTTTGCTTTAGAAAGTTTCTTATAGTTCATGTTTTCAATTTCATGCATGTTTCCTTTTTCATGTTGTTTAAATTCCTAGTTTAATCAAAACAATCTTACTTTGTCAAAGTAATTAAATCAAGATCTAATCAACATACAAATCTATGAGACTCCTCATGGAATCAACCTCACTCACATACATCTACTACAATTGATTCGTGCTCTTGTGAGTAATTTTAAAGCTACACCATGTTTTTGGCACCGTTGTTGGGAAATCACAACAGATTTATGGTTGGATCATTGTGTAGTTTATTTATCTCTAGTCATAGTTTTAGATTGCATTAGATTAGGAATTTTCCATCATCCTTGCATGTATTGCTCATTTCTCACAAATTCACATAGTTCTTTGATTTTGTACAAGGGGAATTTGGCAAAAAGAGTGGCGGTGATCCTATGGGCCAGAGCTTCATTGGGTTAGTTAGGATTTTATTACTTTCCTAGATTATGGTTTTCTATTTTGAGAAGATTTTATAGTGAGGCCCAATTATAATCTTAATTTAAATTATTTATTTTGAATGGGATGTAATAATGCAGGCCAAGTGTGGGATACGATGGCCTACACTTGATCTTCATAAAAAAAACCCACTGTAAGTTCTTCTCACTCTCTTTTATTTTCCTAGTGTAGTCACATTTAGTTAATTTGTTTAAGGATGGTAGAACAATTCATATAGTTTAGGGTCATTCATTATAACTTGTTGCATGTTATTCAGAGTTGTTATAATTCATTGCATGTTATTTGGGCTGTTACAATAGTCTACACCTATTTAACAAAATTTAGCTTGAGCTCAGCTATAACTAATGCATAGGCTATCTAGTTATAGTGTCTTCTGTGTTAAGGTGAAGACCATTTGTTAGATAGCATATAGGCAGGCATCAGTTTACTTTCCTTATAGTAGCATTGTATGTTTAATTACTTTATGATGGATATTCACATTGATAGTTGTTATGTGTTTAATTTTACCCAAAAGACCCCTAGTTTAGCATTTAATTAGATCATCTAACACATCAATTTGATGATTTTTAGATAAAATATGAATTTTAGCTCAAATCAACCACCTAACTGTAAATTGTCAAATTTAATGGTTAGATGATCATCCGAGATAATTAGATGCTTAATGTATGGTTAGATGACTCTAATTTGGTCTTATATTTTATAGATCAAATAGATTGTAGTTTGAATGGCTAATCAACTATGCAGATTATCCAAAGGGACATTGAATGAACCAGATCATTCACAAGCAAGATTGGATGGTTTCCTAAAAGAAAAAGAGTTTTAATAAGGAAAGGACATCATGGATAAGATTTGAAATGAAGAGGAAGTTTCTAGTAGGAAACTAACTCCTAAAGGATAAGGAAAGAGGGGGGAGAAGAGAATTAGAAGGGGGAAGACCTTATAAGAGGGAAACCATGGGAGTCTTAAAAAAAATGTTCCTTTTAGTTAAGTTTTTATCTTTTCTCTTCTTTACATTCTATTTTTCTTCGTTGTTTCTTTTTTCTTGCATAGTTTTTCTTTTCTGTTTTCCACTTCTCTCTCATGTTCCCAACCACTCCTCCCTCTCTTCTCTTGTTTTTACTTACCGCACCACTATCTAGCCTCAATCACCAATTTTTAACCCTGGTTCTTTCCCCCTAGATCATCACCATCTACCCCCTCAGTCCATCACCACACCATCCATTACAGGCCACTTTCCTTTCCAAGCTTCCTGTTTGCACCTTTTCCCAAAAAAAATTCTTCTTCTTCGTCAACACTAGTCACTAGTGTTTTCTTCTTTTTCCTAACCCAACAAGTCCAAGCACTCCTTCTCCACCTGCCCAAATCCCTCCTTCTGTCGTGTCACCTCTATTCTACATTACCCACCTTCCCTGTTTTGTCCACACCATCCCAACTCCCCCATCACTGATTTTCCAATCCACTGGTCACCCCACCTCTTCGTTGTTCATTCCAACTCCAACTGCATCACATTCCTTCTCCCCATATTCTCTAGTTCTTTTCTTTTCATCCCAGTCCATTCCACTCAATCCACTGGCCAGTCCCTCCTCCTTTACCCAACTCTTGTCCCAATCAACCATCCCTCTATCCATCGTCTTCGTCTGTTTTCTTGAATTCCACATGTTTGATTTAATCATGATCTTCATGCTTATTACCATGTCCACTATGTCACATGCATCAATCTAAGTTGAATTTCCATTCTATTTCCCATATGCATCCTTCTATTTCATGCATCAAAGTCATCCTAGGTTCATGCACAACTCCAAACACCAGGTGCACTAGCCATATTTTCCATTACATAAAAATGCAGACACTTCGTGGTTCATGTGCATGGTTTTGATTTGTATTTCCTTACATAATTTGCTAGTTTGGTTCTTGCATAGATTTCCTTGTTTAAGTATATTGTATCTAGGACTGGTCTAGAAAGTTTCTAAGTTTTGTTTTTGGGAAGCTTTGTTTTAGAAAGATTCCTTTAAATTCCTAGTTTAATCAAAACAATCTTTGTTTGGCTAAGGATAAGTAATTTAATCAAGATCTAATCACCATGCAAATCTATGAGGTTCCACATGGGATCGACCTCACTTGTGTATATCTAATACAATTGATTTGTATGCTTGCGAGCAACTTTGAAGCTACACC
The DNA here is from genome assembly GCA_035236585.1 of Warburgia ugandensis. Classification (NCBI taxonomy): domain Eukaryota; kingdom Viridiplantae; phylum Streptophyta; class Magnoliopsida; order Canellales; family Canellaceae; genus Warburgia; species Warburgia ugandensis. The sequence goes on along the minus strand of CP141133.1, from coordinate 52,396,810 downwards.
AGCCATTGGAGTTCAAGGTTGGAGATCACGCATTCTTGAAAACTTAACCAAGGTTAGCTATGGCACATTTTGGCAAGTGTAGGACGCTATCTCCTCAATTCATCAAAACTTTTGATATTTTGGGATGGGTTGGAGAAGTGGCTTATCAATTAACAATTATCATTGGTTCGTGATGCTTTTCACATGTGGATACTGCAAAAGTATGAGCCAAATCCTTCTTATGTTTTTTATAGTACAACTTTGTTGTCCATGGGAACATTTCATATGAGGAGAAGCTTATACAAGTGGTTGATTAAAGAGAGTAGGTTTTGAACCAAAATGTGATGCCACTTGGGAAGTTTGTGCGGGGACAGTATTGGGTACAAGAAGACACATGGGAGCTTGAGTCAAAGATCTAGTGGAAGTGTCCAAAATTGTTTGAAAAATTAGGTATTAATTCAACTTCTAAGGAAAAAGTATATAATTTAAGGATAGAAGTGTTGTCACAACCGTCTTTTAGGATTAGGGTAAAAACTTGATTAACTTCCCTAATCTTTTAATTAGCCAAAAGAGGACAACCACAGCCGAATTAAATAGGTGGACCTGTATGAGTTATTGCATCTACAGAACACAAATTTAGGTAAATAAATCTTCAAAGCCTATCAAATAGAATGCTTTGTTATACATGCAATGACTTGAATTTCAGTTCCAATTTCATGAAAATTCCAAGCAATTTCTATTCAAATTGGTGTATGGATCAAAATTCTACTTACAAGTTCAAAATTATATAAAAAAACATTGAAATTGGACAACTAAAGGTCAATTTTTGGATTATGTTTAATGAGAGCTTTCTAATAACACCAAGAAAGCACAAAGGTGAGGCCAAGAACTAAAAATCCAAAACTTTTACAAATAGTTGAGGGGGTCAAATTGATATTGGCACCCACCTTAAGTGACTACAATCACGATGGGGCCCACATGATGACTAATGAGGGAGTGGTTCAACATGTAGAATTCAGAATCACCACATGGAGCTCAAGTCCCATGCACTAGAGCGAAAGAAGCCAAGGGAGCTGAGAAAGACAAAGAAGAATGCAACACCATTGATCGCTATAGAAGAATAAATAATTTCTACTAGAATCAACAATCTATCACCAACATTCATATAGATCTAAGATTCCACTAAGTATCTCCTTCTATAAGAGATTTCTAGTAGAAACTATTGAACCGGTGCTCTGATCCATCAACTACACTAGATCGCTTTTAAAAGCTTATGCTGCTATAGATATGGCTCTCCATCATAGAGATCTTTCTAGTCATAATTTTTGAATTTCAATAAGCTGGATGATGGCATGAATGAGATCAATGAGGTACCTACAACAAGGATGAACAATAGTAATTTGGAATCAATTTTTCTCCTTTTTCTCCTGCGACAACAACAATGCAAGAGTTTTTCATATGTTGTTGATACCGTTGATCTACAAGTAAGAACCATAAACCCCTTTCTTTATCCTTATTTTCTTGCTGTTGTTTGGCATGGAGTTGGCATGAGTTGGTTTGGGGTTTAAGAAAGTGTTTGCCTTTAATGATTCAAGGATCTATGAGTTCTATTTTGTTTTTCCTAGCTGGGATCTAATTTGGGGTAAATTTAATCACATAGCATAGATCTACATGTGGCTGGTTGATTTTTTTGGTGATCTATCATGTTCTACGGTTATAAGTCCTTAGATTGTTTATTTTTTCTTGTTTTTATTAAGATTTGATTATATCTTCTATTAACAAAAAACTACAGTGATTAGTGCCAGAGATCATAGATCTAGATTGGTCTACTAAAGATTTTTAAGTATGATTTTGTTAGAACTAGAGACCTATAGGTGATTGCTTGCTGTTAATTTCATTTCTTATTGGTGGACTTACAACATAAACAATAAGCTTTAGAGCTGTTTGCTATTGACCGAACTGAACTTTTTGTTTACTCATAAGCTCCCAATTTGTTGTAATTCATTCCCTTGATGAGGGAGTTGCTTTACAACTAATAGGTATGAACTACAGAAGTTTCTTAGGCATAGATGTTGATACACGAGGTTCATTTGGACCTTGAGTTGGAAAGTCGACTTTCCTATAATGTATGCATAGCTAATGATGTTTAGTTTTGCAAGGTGAGAAGAGCGGTAGTCACTTTTATTGCTTCATAGAATTACACACCAAGCATATTCAATTCCTAGATGTTTTGTGATCTACAACTTGTAGGTTAGTCTCTTATGTTTTCTATTTCCCTTATGGCATGTAGGTTGAGTCTTAAATGAGTGTATTGTTGTGATACGTCCAAATGCTAGGCATGATTTTACCTGATTATGTTAGGAATGTATCTTGTTGAATTTTTTTGTTTATTAAGATTGGATTATGTCTAAAGTGAAGGACTAAAATAAAGTTGAAACCTTACAGGAATTGATTTGGTGTATTTGAAGATTTTCAAATTATAATACAAATATTGGTTCTAATCATGTGTTAACTATGTGGAGACTCTAGTTTTGTTGGTCAATTTTAGTTCATTGTTCTTCCCTTGGTTTGGGTTTCCCTATAGAGGGTGATAAATCCATAAAGTTAAACATGTCTATATTAGGGAATTCATGGAATTGATTGTGTAGTCATTAACATTTGAGAATGGCATTTCAAGGTGTCAGTATGTTGAAGTTTTTAGTTATGATATTGATAAGAGATATTTTTTAAAGTGTGCAAAAAATAGTTGTACAAGTATATGTTTCAATTTAAGGACTAGTTTTTAGCCTCGTTAGAAGCAAATGATTGTATTATATAGGGATTATTGAAGCATGTCTTATTTCCCTATAGAAGTGAAAAGTATTTTTGAAATTAAATTAGAACTCATGATTGCATAGCTGTCAATAACTATGCCAAGTGAATGATTACTCTTTAACTTCATGGAGTGGCTTAGGTTTCCTCCAAACAATTGAATAACTAACTAACTATTATTTACCTAGTTATTGAACTTTTAGAATGCAATTGAATGATATGTGAAAGGGATTTTTTTATTTTGATACCATAGAGCCTATGCTAAATGTATATGTATACATCCCGTAGGGAAAGGGCCACCTAATGGACCATAACCATGGTGGAGCCACCGAAAATGGTAACTTGATAGTAACTTGAGCGAAAGGGTTGCATGGTGGACCATAACCACAATGAAGCACCCAAAACAATAACCTAATGAAAAGAGAAGCCTGTTGGACTATAACCATGGTAAAGTGGCCAAGATAATAAACTTGAGGGAAGGATTATTGGGTTTGAGTTATGCATCAGTTATAGATTCTTATTCATGTGAGATGAAACTTCATTCTAAAGAATGATGCTTGTATCTACTAGTTTAAACATTTGCATCCATGTGAATGTATCCTTTTAAGAGGCTTCTTAGCCTACTGTGAGACAAGTGGAACCATCCAAGATAGTAACCCTATGAGAAAGGGCTACATAGTGGGCCATAACCATAGTGGAGCCACCCAAGATGCCAATTATAAGGGAAAGGACAACCTGGTGGTCTACCGCCATGGCAAAGTGGGTCAAGGTGGTAATCCTAGGAGGGAGGGCTCTCTGGTGGACCTTAACTATAAATATGTGAATTTTTATAATGTAAATATTTATTTTTACAAGGAATTATCAACAAAACCAAGTCAATTAAATTGGATATAGAGTGAAAGATAAGACTCTAAGGATCTATATAGAACAAAATGGAAAGGGAGACCAAACCCACTTGGAAACTAGCCAAGACATCCCCTTATAGGGTAGGGTGTCTTAGGATAAAGGAAGAAAGAGAGAAAAATAAGAAAACATGAAGGAGAGGGAGAGAGAGAGAGAGAGAGAGAGAGAGAGAGAGAGAGAGAGAGAGAGAGAGAGGGAGAGAGAGAGAGAGAGAGAGAGAGTAGAAGATTGGTTTTGCTTCAAAGAGGTAAGGGGCATAAAACCTTATTTAAACTGGATGGTTTCCAAAATGAGAACTTATCATTATGTATTTGCTCCCATGTTTTCCTTTGAAAAATGAATGATCAAACTTGGGCATGACTTAATAGGTGAGTAACATCTTGTTGTTTGAGATTTTTGTACTGTTTGGTTTGGAATGTTTGACCTATGATATTTATGCATCATTTATAATATGTTTTGATTATATCTTATTGAAAATTAAGCATGTCCATTTCATTCTATGTGGATCTAAGCACGTTGATTTCATTTTACTTAGATCAAAGCATGTTGAATTTATTTTACGTGGATCTAAGCATGGATGATTTATCATTTGATATGGACATAAGCATGGATTGCATGGATGGAATTTGTTCATTTTGGTTCAATAATTGGTTGATAAATTTTGTTTTGGGTCATGAGTTGTACACATGGCCTTTGTATAGTGACTTGTTCTTTTGAATATGTGCATACTCATGATAGATTTCTATTAGGACTTAGGAAATTGAGTAAATTAATTTTTATTTCATTGTGAACCACTGATGGGTGAAATAATTTTAGGTCTCTTGCATGCACATGACCACCTATGGATGTCATGTTAAAATGCTCTCGCCAATGGCATGTATGGCTCCTAGCACAAGGGTAGCAAGGATGGCACTCAGTGCATGTGTAGGACACATGGTAGCTAGTGCTTAGGTAGCGTGCTTGACACCTAGCACATGGGTAGCATGCATGGCACCAAATGCATCGGTAGTGAGCTTAGCCCCCACTGCATGGCAAGGCACCCGGCACCCAACACATAGGCATTGCACATGGTACCCCACACATAAGCAAAAACCAATGCACATAATACTAGGCATGTCCATCACACATGAGCACTGCACACCAGAATAGACTAGGTCAATAGAACTGGGCATGCACACCACACAAGCACTATCCATTGGCATAGACCAACGCACACAACGTACATAGCACTAGGCATGCTCATTGCACACAAGCACTATGCAGAGGCACAAACCAATGCCCATAGCACTAGTCATGCGCACAACTCATAGGCACAAACTTGTGCACATAGGACTGGACATGCACACAAGCACATTGCACATAGCACTAGGCATATGAATAGCGCACTGGGCACCATGTGTAGTACATAGGCATAGACCAATGCACATAGCACGTGTGCATAGCCACAGCTTATCTGTCACTACACACAACACCCAAGCGCAGGCCATTGTGCGCAAATCACTAGGCACTACACAAAACATGGTGCACAAAGTGGTGTATAGGCACATAGGGTATTCATGGGTTTGACATCTCATGATTTTTAAAAATTATAACCCATAGATATACATATATAGATGCATATAGTTTTGAATTAACATCCTTTATGCTCATGTCTTAGGAGTGGAATATATTACTTGATGATTTATGCTATTTGAAATGAGGCATATGAAAAAGTCCAAGTACAATTATAGTTTTGTAAATGATATTGCATGATGTGTAGTGGGGTATAAAACCATGGTTCCATATGAATTCTATGAGCAATATGAAATGTTTTGTTGAAAATGATATTTTCTACATGTGTGAAATTATTGAATAAGAACATTTTTAATACAAAATTTTAAACATGTGTATGGAAAATGTATTTAAATACTTTTGCATTACAGAATAGACATAATAGCAAGTTTTTATTTTAAGTTTACAAGGACAGCGATACATAATGCATATAAGTGTGGTTTTGCTGTATATGATTTTGATCTAATAACGATGATGATGCATAACACTTGTAAGTGTGTATTTTTTCATATATGATTTTGAGCTTAGTAGGATGATGATATGTAATGCCTATAAGTGTGTTTTGATTGTATGTGATTTTGAGATTACAGGAACAATAGTATGTAATGCCTGTATTTGTGGAAAGAACTAAGTGACTCATGACAATTGAGCCTAGACTGGGGTGATTTGTAAGACACTTGTAGAATAGGGATAGTGATGCATACTTCCTATAATTGAATAAATAAATAAATAAATAAATAATTGATGATTGATGATAGTTGAGCTTAAACTAGGGTGGTTTATAAAACCCCCTAGTTGCTATGCTAGGAAGATTAGTTGACCATTAGATTCTGAAATAGATACCTACCCTAGAAGACCCGTAGATGGGAGTACGTAACATGGGGAGACTACTCTTGAATAGATCCAATGTCCCCATGAGGACTAGTGTAGCACATGAGGTATCACCAATTGAGCATAGTAGGATGTCATTTTTGTACATGAATAGTATACCATATAGTATAGAACATAGGCTGACATGTCAGTCATCCTTGAGGATATTGAGCACCACCTATTTAAGAATATGGCAGGATGTTGCCAATTAGTGATATGATAGGATATGATACAACATCTGTAGTTTTCAAGATTTTCAAAATGATTAGGAAACTAAGTGATTTTGATGCCATGCCTTTAATCTACTACATTGCTTACCTTATGCACATATGATTGTCGCACTTTTCAAACAACTAGTTTAATCATTTTTTTATCAAGTGATCATACTCATTCCAACCAACATGTTCAGGTGAAATTCTAGGTAATAGTCAGCAAGAAGGACTAAGAGGAGTTCATCTAAAAGAACAATAAAGAATAAGTAGTTTCGAGCATTCATTTTAATTGTCATTTGAATGTTTATTAACTCTTAATAAAATAGGAAATGTCTATTATATGAATTATGGTTTATTTTAGTTGTTTGGGCTGTGACTAGTAGTTCCAAGTGGTGTATATAATTCCATGATATTCTTATTATATATGTGGAGTTTTGGAAAGCATCACTAAGATGGTGGGGTGGTCATAGCACAAACAACCATGGTGGAGGAAATTTTGTTTTGAAAATTTTATTTCCAAAATCATTTTAGATTGACTATTTGGTCTACAATATGACAATGTACGACCACCTAAGATGGTAACTTTAAAGGAAACATTTTTAGATTAGAATGTTAATTCTATTGAAAGTATGTATGCTTATGGTATTTAAATATGATATTTAGTATATTACTACGAAAATTGTTGAATGAACGATATTCATGGATGATAAATTATGTTCACAGATTATAGTGATTACTAATGAAATAGATGGATATGGCCTCCAATTAGAACAAGGAAATGGAGTTGAGCAAGGCTCACAGAACCATGGGATAGACCAATGGGGGTTAGTCTTTTCTATTGTTTTAGCAATTCATCATATCATTTTATAGGTATGAGTTGAATAGATAAAGGAAAGGTGCCAATGAGTAGTGAATGAGACTCAATTGGATGTTGTATTTATATTTTATTATTCATTCATGATTCTTTTTATACTTGTGATGAGTGTTCAATTTTGTATAAAAATCACTCAATTAGTTGTCCATGTGTGATAACTTACAACATTAAATTAGGATTTTTGGCCAAAAATTATAACGCGTGCATTTCTTACTAATAAAATTTATATTTGATAATTTGTAGTTTCAGAGGATAATCTGCTATAAGGATAAGAATAATCATTTTTTTAAGATTTAATTAGAAATTTTCATTTCTTGTAGGAGTAGATATGGTGATCCACGTCTGAGATCAATCAAGATGAAAATTGTATATTAAGATCAAAAGATCAAGTCAGGGCCTAAATGTCATCCAATCCAAAGTAAGACTGAGGATGAAGATCACATTAAGGGAAGTAAAGGATAAAATTAAAAGAGTGAAATGTGACTAAAGTGGGCCGTGCACAAACCATGCAAAGTCCACCACCTTTGCATGGGATTCACCTTTCTCCTAAGCTATATAAGCCATGAAAAAGGTGACAAGCTAAAGAGCCTGGCTAGCCATCAAACCCAAAGGGTTTGAGCCACCAAGTGAAGATAAAAGTGTCCCCAAAGCCAGCCATGAAGCCAAGCCAAATGAGCTTTTAAAGCAAGTCATCAAGCCACTTGAGCAAAGTTACATGGAAGGCCATGACTAGAGGAGAATCTAAAGCAAATATCTATGAGATTTTTAAGAGAATAATGAGAAGATATTTGGGTAAAAATTAATGAAAAAGCTTGCATGTGTACCAATAGAAAGTGCTCATTTTTCTTTTCCTTTTTTCCATCTTATTTTCCACCTCTCTCTCTCTCTCTCTCTCTCTCTCTCTCTCTCTCTCTCTCTCTCTCTCTCTACACAAGGCAACCATGAATTTTACCATCCTAAATTCCACTTAAAGAGTCCCACCTTTCTAAAACTCTTCCACCTTCCTCACTCCATCCTAGATCTACCAACCACCTCTTTCCACCTAACCCTTCTTATCTTTTAGGAAGGGACTTCTATACCTCCCATCTTTCCCTCTCTTGAATATACATGCTTGACCTAGATCTAAAGGATGACATTAACCCTTAGATTTTCCCTCTTAATCTCCACTTTAAGATCACCATTAGTAAGTTTAAGAAGTGCCCAAAATAGATAAAAGAAAAGAAGGATTTCTAAATGGGACTACCTTTGGGAGAGAAGGGGAGATTGCCTCTTCCTAAGAAGGAGGTGTATCCACCCTTCTTCTCTTCCAAGTTCCCAATGAATTTTTCTTTTGTTTGCAACCTTTTCTTCCAAGCATTCCATGCCCCTTTCTTCACCTAGTTCTTCGGTTCTTCTTCCATTAAAGGTTAGTTCTTTCACAGCTTTTACTCTTACTTTTCATCGTCTTTGATTTCCTTTTGCTTCTCTTTTCCAGCCTTAAGATTTCCCACTATGCCTTCAATTTTGTTAGCTATTCTTACATATCCTTTCATAGGTCCAAGGTCTCCTTTCCCTTGAAGTGATAGCCAAGGGAAAAGTTACCTTGAATCCATTTGTTTCCTTCTCTTTCTCCCATATTCCTTCCTTGCCTTAGATTTCCTATTGGTACTTTTATTCCCAATATTTTTGGTGGTTATTCATTCTTAATCCTTCAAGGGTTCACAGGTTTTATAATTTTAAGTCTTAACTCACAAGCGCATGATGGTTCTACTACACAAACTATTGTGATTCCTTGATAATGGTTCCAAAAACTTGTAATTTTAAATATTAATTCACAAGCACATGAACTAGTTGTATTAATCCATGCAATGGAGGTCTATCCCATGAGGAATCAAATGATTTATGTAATTAGAGGGTCTTTGCTTAGATTCTTCAATATATGTAATGACTCCATTTTTGTAACCTTGAAATCCCATGTTGGTAATGAAAAGTTCACTTTTTGAGATAAAGGTATTTTGGTCATTTCACTGTTTACCCTAACTAGACCTAGAAATTTGGTCCTTAGAATGGTACCCTTAGATGCATCTCAGAAAAAGGAATCCAACAAGACTAGAATCACCCAAAACAGAGTTAAAGTGAGCAAGTTATGGCCCTTTGAAGTTCAAGGGCAAAATTATAATTAAATTTAATTACGAATTGGCCTGAGAAAACAGGGACCCATTTTGATATGGGCACCCCCTTTTTCCCAAACATACTGCATCACCGATATTCTAGAATGTCGGTGTACAGGGGGGAAACCACTGCCATTCTGGAGGTTTCTCCCCCACCATTCCATGGCGGTGGAAACCCCCCTCCAGAACCCTCCTTAAGCTCTATAAATAGAGCTCTTGGGTGCCTCCAATGGCAGCCCAAAACCTTGGGAAAAACCAATCTTGGAGTTGCAAGCAAGAGGAGAAAACGCGAAAAAATACCCAGCCATGAACCAGGTACGCCTTAAACAACTCCAAACCCATCTCTCCCTCAGTCTTAGGTTGAATTTCCCTAAGTTTTTGCATGAGAAATCATGCAAAACGGGGCTCTAGGGAGCCACAACAGACCCAGGGCAGGTGTCTGGGGCGTTCTGGTTTGACAGGGTCGAACTAAGGTGTCCCGAGGATGCCCAGGTCACCACAACCAAAAAACGCACCCAGTGCATTAAAGGAAAACCGACGGGCGAGTCCGTGGACACGCCTGCAAACGAAAAAAGGGGGGGAGGCCCAGTGGGTCAGTAGACGCGCCCTGTGGGACGAGCGCCGCTGACGCAAGACGTGTTAGCCTCCCTGGCGCCCGCCTCGTGTGGGCCTGCGACGGTGACGCCATGCGTTCTGCGTAAGTAGAATGCACAGCCTGAGGACACTCGGGAGCATGCGACCGTACATGGGGGCCGGTCACCGCTCGACCAGGACGCAGGTGTGTCTCGGGAGTGATGACACAAGGCCCGTTTTGGGCCTTCTATGTATTCTTAACATTAAAATACCCATAACTTGAGTTCTAGGACTCCGATTCAGGCGCCGCGAGAGGCGTTGTTTCCGTATCGACGATGCGGACACACAAAAACCATAAAATACCTGATCAAGCCTATATATAAGGCTAGAATGACCCTTAAACTATGATAGTGGCATGGGGCCACTAAACCTTAGCAAACCTGACTATACCAAAGCCCAGTTATGGACCTTAGGAGGCCCTTAGGCATGGGAATGAACCCTTAATGCCTAAGTAGTGAGGTAAACTGTTCTAGAACCTATAGAAATAGGCCAAGCTAACCTTTTTCCCCTAAACCATGTCCAAGAACGTACGAGGACAATGGGACTAGCGTGATCAAACCAGGTAGGTGTCCTATCGCTACTAGACTTTTAAAAAGAATCCATGATGCTTTGAGAATGCATGTTTTGAATCATGGTTGCTCTTCTAATGCATGTTTTAAGTTTTTAAGTTACATGTCCTATCTTTATGCATATATCATATAAACTTATGTTACATCCTTATGCACATGACCTATTTAGCATGAACTGATTTCAGAAATGAACTTAGCATGCATATGAAAAATACATTGCGCATATATTGCCAAGACATGTGTTACATGCATAGACATGTTTTGAAAAAGGTTCTTGCTTGCTTGATAGTATATGATTTGGGCTAGTAAGCTCGTGGGCGCTATGCCGAGAGGTTCGGGGTAGCCTCCCAGCCTCTACCACTATAGGTGGAAAGGGTATAGTGCCAAAAAGGCTTGTCCACACTTCGATTGCTATGGCAAACGAGGACTACCACTGGAGGTGTCACGACACCCGTCGAAGTGTCATATGCCCTGTGAAGGCTATGACCGAGAGTCCATAGGTACCCAGGGACCATGCGGCGCTAAGGTCGTGGGCATAGTGTGCCCTATGTTTTTGAGGATTTACTTGCGTGCATACGGCATGACATGAGTATGGACGACCATAGATCCATGAGTTGGATTCAGTTGAGCATCTTATGCATATCATAGTATATGTTTATGATATCTATGTTACTTTTGATTTGGATTATGCGATTCTTTAAGTCATCAGTATTCTATTTTGACAATGCCTTTTAATATCAATATTGAACATGAGTGTCCAAACATGCACATGGTTTAAAGAACATATGGTTTAAAACATAGCATGCATTGTAAAACTAGTAGTGATAGACTCCTACTGAGTATAGTGTATACTCACCCAATCCTTAATATTTTTTAGATACAAGTAAACACTTAAGGACAGGATACACCCGTGACAGAGAACATCCAAATTAAGTACAAGTAAGTAAACCCCTACCTTATCTTTTAGTGAATGTTACTTGATTGTAGTTACTCTCTGTAGCTGGGGCTGTGACTAACACTTTCTTAGGAATAGAGTTGATTTAAAACTATGCCATGGCTATATGATTTGAAAATGTGTCTCGACACACGGGGTTTTATACGAAAGATTTCTTTTTAAAACAAAATATTTTCATGCATTTCATATTTCTAAAGCAAGAGATCTCGCCTTTTTATGAAATTTGCATCATATGAAACCCGGGTCGTTACAGGTGGTATCAGATCCCGGTTTGACGTTACTCACAGCCTAGTTATGAGAAGAATAACTTATTACCAAGTTTCATCCTTGAAAGATTAAGGGGTAATATGATAACACATATTAAGGTCTTGTGAATTACGTTGTGATTTACAGATGCCTAGAAAGAAAGTAAGCGATGCTCCAAGACCCAAAGCCCCACCAGTGGACTCCACTAGGTCGGGCAATGGGATGGCTGAATTATTCCAGTGATTCCTATAGCATATGGAACAATACATGAGTAATCAACAAACCCAAACCCCTACCACACGAGATCCTTCCCCTAATAAAGCAATAGATAGGACTAAGGTTCAGTTAGAAAGGTTTAAGAAATTAGCTCCCTCATTCACAGGAGAAGATGAAGCATCTACAACTGAAAAATGGTTAATTGATATTGAAAAGATATTTAAAGCCATGAACATAGCTGAAGAAAGAAAGGTACCCGTGGCCACGTTTGTGTTTAGGGGAGAGGCTACCTTTTGGTGGGAAACAACGAAAAGGACTTATTTTGACCAGCAAGAAACAATAGGATGGGAAGAATTTAAAAAGGTCTTTAATGACAAATATTATCCTAAACATGTAAGAAAACAGAAGGAAAAAGAATTTATGTACTTAGAACAAGGAAACATGACTGTCCAACAGTATGAAAATAAATTCATCAGCCTTCGAAGATTTGCACCACATGCTTGTGCTGATGAGGAAGACGCGGCGGAAAGATTTGTAGATGGGCTCAACCCAGGACTCAAGAATGGAGTTCTAGGTTTCCAACCTTCTACCGTAGCCAAAGCCATAGAGATGGCCTCCCTATACGAAAAAGATTATCAAAGGAATCAGGCGATAAAGGAAACTAAGAACACCAACACCATGAGAAATAAAGGAAAGAGACCATTTTAGTCATCTGGACCCAGGCCACCTTTCAAGAAGCCGTTTGAAAACAAAGGAAGAAGACCAGACTAAAAGACATGCCCTAGGTGTAATAGGAATCATTTAGGCAAACCATGTCCCACTTTCAACATCACTTGCTATACTTGTGGAGAATTAGGACATCTTGCTAGGAATTGTCCTAAAAGGAAAGTTGAAGAGGGTAAAGAAGATCAGGTTCCAAAGAGCCAAGGACGTGTCTTTACCCTCACTTCCAGTCAAGCCCAGGCTTCAAATGCAGTAGTTGAAGGTATTCTTTCTATCTATGATACACCTACTAAAGTTCTATTCGATACAAGCTCCACTCATTCTTTCATATCCTAGGAGTTTGCATCAACCTTGGAGATTATACCATAGGACCTGGACTTCACTCTAGAAGTCATGACTCCTATAGGCCAGGCACTTCCCACCTATTCTTATCTCCAGGATGTCCCTGTTTTGGTCAAAGATCATTTGCTACATGCCAATCTTATTCACTTAGATATGAATGACTTCGACGCTATCCTAGGTATGGACTGGCTAGCCCTTCATCAAGCCTTTGTTGATTGCTGCCAGAAACGTGTCACTTTTACCCTACCTAATGGAGACACTTTCACCCTCCAAGGAAGAAAGGATTATTCTAGAGCGTGTGTTATTTCTGCCATGAAAGTAGTTAAGCACATTGCTCAGGGATGTCCCTTCTTCTTGGCCAAGATTGAATCTATCAAGAGTCCCCAACCAGAGCTAGAGGATGTCGAGGTAGTCCAAGAATTTCCTAACCTATTCCCTGAGAACTTACCAAGTCTACCCCCACCAAGAGAAATTGAGTTTACGATTGACCTTATACTTAGTACTTTCCCTATTTCCAAAGCTCCTTAACGAATGGCTACTGCAGAACTAAAAGAATTGAAGACCCAGTTATAGGAATTACTTGACAAAGGGTTCATATGGCCTAATGTACCTCCGTGGGGAGCTCCAGTCCTTTTTGTTAAGAAAAAGGATGGCTCCATGAGATTGTGCGTAGACTATCGAATGCTGGATAGGGTCACCATTAAGAATAAGTACCCCCTTCCCCAAATTGATGATCTTTTCGATCAACTTCAGTCAGCCAAAGTCTTCTGTAAGATTGATCTACGATCCAGCTACCATCAACTTTGAGTTAGAGAAGATGATATCCCCAAGACAGCCTTCAGGACTTGATATGGCCATTATGAATTCAGAGTAATGTCCTTTGGTTTAACTAATGCTCCAGCCGCGTTTATGGACCTCATGAATAGGGTGTTCAAGGAGTACTTAGACAAATTCATCATAGTGTTTGTGGATGATATCTTGATGTATTCAGAAACTCCTGAAGACCATAAGGAACATCTAAGGATAACATTAAGCACCCTACGAGCACACAAGTTATATAGCAAAATTCAGTTAGTATGAGTTTTGGCTAGAAAAGGTTAATTTCTTAGGACACATTATTTCTCAAGATGGCATAGCAGTTGACCCCGCTAAGGATGAATCAGTACAGAAATGGGAAAGACCTAAGACAGTCACAAAAATAAGAAGCTTCTTAGGACTTGCCGGATTTTATAGGAGATACATCGAGTGTTTTTCACGAATTGCTTACCTTTAACTAAGCTGACCAGGAAAGACACAAGATTTGAATGGAGTGATAAATGTGAGGAAGGCTTCTAGGAACTAAAGAGAAGGTTAACTACAGCACCTGTCCTTACCTTACCTTCAAGAAGTGGTGGATTTGAGATATACAGCAATGCCTCGCAACAAAGACTAGGCTGCGTACTTATGCAACATGGGAAGGTAATTGCTTATGCTTCTCAGCAACTCAAGAAGCATGAAATCAATTACCCGACCCATGATTTGGAATTAGCGGCCATAGCCTTTGCCTTGTGAATCTAGAGACATTATCTATATGGGGAAAATTTTGAAGTTTTCACAGATCATAAGAGTCTTAAATATATCTTTTCCCAACAAGACTTAAACATGCGACAAAGAAGATGGATGGAATACTTAAAAGACTATGACTTCTCCATTCATTATCACCCTAGAAAAACTAATGTGGCAGCTAATGCATTAAGTAGAAAAGCCCAAGGGATGTGTGCAAGTTTATTTACTAAGAGATGGAAGCTATTACAAGAAGTAAAAACGTGGAAACCAGACATAAGTAAGCGCACGATCATTATGGCAGGTCTGACGATAAAGTTGGCTGTTAATGAAAAGGTTAAGCAAGCACAGCAAGGGGATACGAACATACAAGCTTTAATAGGAAAACTAGGGTTTACTAAAGGGTAAGATGGTAGCGTTTACATGCAAGGAAGATTAGTGGTATCGACTAATGAAGAATTAAGACAAGAAATCTTAAAAGAGGCTCATCAGTCTAAGTATACTATACACCCGGGAGGAACTAAGATGTATCAAGACTTAAAGAGACAATATTGGTGGGATGGTATGAAAAGAGACATAGGGGAATTTGTGGCAAAGTGTCCAACATGTCAACAAGTAAAGGCCGAACATCTAAGACCTGTAGGATTGTTACAACCCCTTGAGTTACCCGAATGGAAATGGGATCATATTATCATGGACTTCATCATAGGGTTACCCAGGACCTCTAAGGGTCATGACATGATCTGGGTAATTGTTGATAGATTGACTAAGACAGCCCTTTTCCTTCCTATACACCATACCCAATCCACTGATAGGCTATCTCAGCTATACATCAAAGAGATAATGAGTTTACATGGCATACCCCTTAGTATCACTTCAGATAGGGATAGCCGCTTCCCTTCACAACTCTGGAAGATCGTCCAAAAATCCTTAGGATCTTCCTTGAACTCTAGCACAGCCTTCCATCCATAGACCGATGGACAGTCAGAGCCCACGATCCAGATAGTCAAAGTTTTGTGGAGAAATGTGCACATGGAAAAAGAGACTTGGGAACTGGAGTCAGAAATGCGAGAAAAGTGCCACGAGATCTTTTGATTGTATATATGGTAGAATTTTGGGGGCGAAATTCCCCTAAGGGGGTAAGAATATAATGACTTCATTTTTGTAACCTTGAAATCCCATGTTGGTAATGAAAAGTTCACTTTTTGAGATAAGGGTATTTTGGTCATTTCACTGTTCACCCCTACTAGACCCAGAAATTTGGTCCTTAGAATGGTACCCTTAAGTGTGTCTCAGAAAAAAGAATCCAACAAGACCAGAATCACCCAAAACGGAGTTAAAAAGAGCAAGTTATGGCCCTTTGAAGTTCAAGGGCAAAATTATAATTAAATTTAATTACAAATTGGCCTGAGAAAATAGGGACCTATTTTGATACGGTCACCCGCTTCTTTCCAAACGTACTACATCACCGACATTCTAGAATGTCGGTGTGCGGGGGGGAAACCACCGCCATTCTAAAGGTTTCTCCACCGTCATTCCATGGCGATGGAAACCCCCCTCTAGAACCCTCCTTAAGCTCTATAAATAGAGCTCTTGGGCGCCTCCAATGGCAACCCAAAACCCTAGGAAAAACCAATCTTGGAGTTGCAAGTAAGAGGAGAAAACATAAAAAAATACCCAACCACGAACCAGGTATGCCTTAAACAACTCCAAACCCATCTCCCCTTTAGTCTTAAGTTGAATTTTCCTAAGCTTTTGCATGAGAAACCATGCAAAACGGGGCTCTAGGGGGCCACAACATACTCAGGCCAGGTGCCACGGGCATTCTAGTTTGACAGGGTCGAACCAAGGCGTCCCGAGGATGCCCAAGTCACCACAGAACCAAAATGCACTTAGTATGTTAAAGGAAACTCGATGGGACGTCCGTGGACGCACCCGCAAACAAAAAAAGGGGCGGAGGCTCAGTGCGTTGGTAGACGCGCCCTGCGGGACAAGCGCCGCTAACGCAAGACACATTAGTATCCCTGGTACCCGCCTCGTGTGGGCCTACGACGATGACACCACGCGTTCTACGTAAGCAGAATGCGCCGCCTGAGAACGCCTGGGAGCATGCGACCGCACATGCAGGCTAGTCGCCGCTCGACCGAGACGCGCGTGCATCCTGGGAGCGGTGACGCAAGGCCCGTTTTGGGCCTTCTATGTATTCTTAACACTAAAATACCCATAACTTGAGTTCTAGGACTCCGATTGAGGCACCACAAGAGGCATTGTGTCTGTATCGAGGACGCAGACACATCCAAACCATAAAATACCTCATTAAGCCTCTATCTAAGGCTGACATGACCCTTAAACCATGATAGTGGTGCGGGGCCACTAAACCTTTGCAAAACTGACTATAGCAAAGCCCAATTAGGGACCATAGGAGGCCCTTAGGCATGGGAATGAACCCTTAATGCCTAAGTAGTGAGGTAAACTGTTCTACAACCTATAGAAATAGGCCAAGCTGACCTTTTTCCCCTAAACCATGTCCAAGAACGTACAAGGACAAGGGGACTAGCGCCATCAAACCAGGTAGGTGTCCTATCACTACTAGACTTTTAAAAAGAATCCATGATGCTTTGAGAATGCATGTTTTGAATCATGGTTGCTCTTCTAATGCATGTTTTAAGTTTTTAAGTTACATGTCCTATCTTTATGCATATATCATATAAACTTATGTTACATCCTTATGCACATGACCTATTTAGCATGAACTGATTTCAGAAATGAACTTAGCATGCATATGAAAAATACATTGAGCATATATTGTCAAGACATGTGTTACATGCATAGACATGTTTTGAAAAAGGTTCTTGCCTGCTTGATAGTATATGATTTGGGCTAGTAAGCTCGTGGGTGCTATGCCGAGAGGTTCGGGGTGGCCTCCCAACCTCTACCACTATAGGTGGAAAGGGTACAATGCCAAAAAGGCTTGTCCACACTTCGATTGCTGTGGCAAACGAGGACTACCACTGAAGGTGTCACAACACCCGTCGAAGTGTCATATGCCCTGTGAAGGCTATGACCGAGAGTCCATAGGTACCCGGGGACCACGCGGCGCTGAGGTCGTGGGCATAGTGTGCCCTATGTTTTTGAGGATTTACTTGCATGCATACGGCATGACATGAGTATGGACGACCATAGATCCATGAGTTGGATTCAGTTGAGCATCTTATGCATATCATAGTATATGTTTATGATATCTATGTTACTTTTGACTTGGATTATGCGATTCTTTAAGTTATCAGTATTCTATTTTGACAATGCCTTTTAATATCGATATTGAACATGAGTGTCCAAACATGCACATGGTTTAAAGAACATATGGTTTAAAACATAGCATGCATTGTAAAACTAGTAGTGATAGACTCCTACTGAGTATAGTGTATACTCACCCAATCCTTAATATTTTTCAAATACAAGTAAACACTTAAGGACAGGATACAACCGTGACAGAGAACATCCAAATTAAGTACAAGTAAGTAAACCCCTACCTTATCTTTTAGTGAATGTTACTTGATTGTAGTTACTCTCTGTATATGGGGCTGTGACTAACACTTTCTTGGGATAGAGTTGATTTAAAACTATGCCATGGCTATATGATTTGAAAATGTGTTTTGACACTCAGGGTTTTATACGAAAGATTGCTTTCCAAAACAAAATATTTTCATGCATTTCATATTTCTAAAGCAAGAGATCTCACCTTTTTATGAAATTTGCATCATATGAAACCCAGGTCGTCACAACATAGCCAAAGATAGTGAGATTTTTTCCTAAACTAAGAATGGAAGATTAACACATGAAATATACTAAAACTAAAACATGCTATATTTAATAACTTTTCCCAAAACTCACTTTCTAAAAATTAAAATTTCTTAAATTTAAAACATTCTAAAATTAGAAATTTCCTAAATGGATAGCTTCCTAAAAATGAAATTTAGCAACTATCCTCAATCAAACTCCCTAAAAATGAAATTTAGAAACTATTGCGAGGAAACCAATCAATTACTTTCCTAAACGAATTATAAACTAATCTAAGATGAAAACTAGCAAATAATGGAATATAAGTTAAGATTACTATGACTAAACAAGAAAACTAAAGGAAACAATAAGTGATCAAGTAGGTAAAAGAGAACTACTCAAGTATCATGCGCATGACCATGAAATGGTGAGGATGATTCATGGGGGAAGAGTTGGCCACCAGCACATGCAATCTAATTCTATCATTAACTAAACAATGTAACACTAATTGTATATTTAAAGAATCAAGCAAACATGAAGTATTAGGTGCTATATATTAAACATAAACATTCCATTCAAAAATTCTAGCAGCGTGCTATTTTTGAATATCCAATCAATGAGATATGGAAAACATTGAATTGAGCACTTTTCATGCAATCAAACATTCAAGAATTGAGATATTTAACTACTAGAAACAAGTATAAACTAGAAACTCCATATAACTTCATTGAATCAAAGAAAAATCCATCACCATAGTGCACATAATACATGTATTCCAAATATGAAAACAGCATCCTATTACAATGAATGAGACTTGATCTTAATAAACCCAAAAATACATGCTAAAACCTTCTTCAATCATCTAACATCAATCATAAGTAAGGATGCGTTGAGATCAATGGACAATCCACTAGAAAGTAAAGGCAAAGCTTCAGAAACACTAAGGAAAGCAAGTAGGAGATCAATTAAATCAAGGGAGAATATAATGCCAATGAAAAGTAAAGAAAAGAGGCTATGATCAATAGATTCAAGGTGATTTTCCCTTGGCTATCACTTCAAGGGAAAAATAATCTTGGATCAAAGTAAGAAGATGCAAAGGATTGAAAAGGGAAAATGAGAACTTCCTCTACATGTGACGACCTGGGTTTTGTAACACGTTTTGTAATGTATTTTGAAAGGCAGGGCCCTTAATAGTGTAAAAAACTTTTGCAAAACAAAGTAGTGGAAATTCTTTTCCTTAGAACTTGTTTTGAAAACCCAAGTCACCACTTCATACATAACATAAGTACAATTTGTCTACAAAATAAAATTCCATTGAAGGAATATACTTTTATTAAATTCCAGGATCCATCCAGTGGTTCACAGTACAACCAAATCTATTACAATACTTGTCCAAATTGCATGATCCAAAGCTCAAGCTCACCATACAATAAAACTCTCAACAAAGAAAAATACGTGTCTTCAAGGGTATACCTTGAAGATTATTCTCTTCAAGTCTTCTATTGTCTTCAGCTCCTAACTCTCCTTCCTTGTATCTGAGATATTGTAACATTTACTATATCTCAACAAGCAATGCTTGGTAGGGGATTCAAGAAGCATAATAATTGACAATGTAATTCCAATACTTCATAATCCCATTATCCCTAAACATATTCATGTCTCTACTCTTTACTTTGTAAGTTATGTACATCCATATACGTACATACTATACATGGGTAAATCAGTTAAATTTATGAAAGTAGTCAAATATCATTCCCAACTAAGCTAATCAATTCTCTCTATTATGAAATATTGGTAATATACAATTACCTAGCATTTCATTATACTAAAACATAATACATTTCACTATGCATAATTTTCATATGCATCATAGTGCAAAATAATCAAAAGGGCTACTATGCTGCAGTCTGATCCGTACTAGCGCACTCAGATAACTGCCTTATTCACCACTAATACCACAATGGAAAATATTATGCCACTGCCCATATGGGGGGACAGGACTTTCACAGTGGAGGCCTTCCCATAATTGCCCCACCCGACTTTTAGCCTCTCATAGGGCAAGGTATCATCAAATCATCAAATTTCAAGGAGCGGGTGGCCAAACCCTTATAACTCCTCTAGCAATAGCATCCCCCTAGGCTTATGCCTATTAAAACAAACTCACAAGTCTCCAAGCTTGTATGTAAAATAGATTTCATATATATCAGACCATCTGTCTGTTTACTTAGGGCTGAAAATTTTTCTAGTTCCCTATTCACTTATAGTCTAGTCCTTAACCATCTTATATGTGTTTGGTTGGATCATAAGGTTTTCAAGAGATTTAATACAAGTATTAACATTACTCTTGTCAACATAAGATCATGAGTTCAATCATGTATATCCCATGTAAATGCATTCATCAAATCCTCCTACCTTTAAGGAGTGATTTCTTTTCCCAAATCTTCCATGATCCTAACTGATGTATGTAATCTGTACATCCATACATATTATCAATATATAAATTTTGAACAATCCTATTGATCACTAGATCTGATGTTTAGAATGATCTTTAGATCATTCATATCTAAGTATTTTTCTATCTCTAAGTCTTAGTGTGTCCATCTCCTTGATCTTGATCTTTCATAGATCCATTGATTGACAATCTACCCATGTTGATAAAGATCAAGGTCCTAGATCTTCTATCATCTAGTTCTTCTTTGATCTAAGTTCAGTTATTGGATCATCCCCAAGGAGGATGATCTTGGTTTTCTTCCTTGAATCATCTTTGATCAAGGGTTTGGATTATCTAATCTAATGAACTAGAACAAGCATACTAATAAACATGCATACTAAGTACAATATAATATTCTTATTCTTATTGTTTTTTATCATCCAAGATCTAATGGATCTTGTTTGATCATCCTTATCTTACTTACAGTTTTTATTAGGGTTAGGTAATTTACTAACCTTTTATGCTCTTACTATTATTATTCAACCAGTTAATGTTTTGCTGGTTGAAGGTAACTTATTTAAGCCTAAGTCTAGACTGCTCCTCTTATTTCCAATTGGCTAAGGCTTACTAGCTAAATGGGTGAACACAAAGTGGTTACTTCAATCCTCATGTAAGGAGGTGTTTAGACCTCACAAATGTCAACGGAAGGTAGGGGAAGAGCGAGGCTCTATTAGATAACCCCTTTAACTACTATGTTCCACATTTACTAGAGTGACCATAGCTCAACCTTTCATAAGGTTCCTATAAGCATGTTGACCCTAAGTACTCTTTGTAATTGATTTTAATTAAGTCCATGAATATTTACAATGTCATTCATGGGGTTTATTATTCTCCTAGTTTGGGCCAAGGATTTGATAATCCTTATATTATCCTACTAACTATAGCCCTTCCTAATTAAGTCCAAAGTATTTCATTCTTATGTGTCATGAAACTCTACTTTCTCATTAGAGTACATTTTGGTGTTTTATGCTCTTTATCTCATAACAAGTAGATCTATTGATAAAATTTGACAACAATTAAATCATAAACTTTAAAGCATGGTTCCAATATAAATTTAACAAACATTTATACTAACATGCTCTTTATGAATGTAACTTAACTTAATGGAATAAAACTATACTTAAACTAGCATGATCTTAAGTTACAACAGCATGAAATCATACTAACTTAGTCCTAAGTTACACTTTCATATAATCACACTATTATGCCCGTAGGATAATTAAATATAGCAACCTATGATAACAATTTAATCACATGTCATGCTAAAGTCTAAAAGTTATACTATCATGCTTTATAACATAAATCATATTTAAGATGCTATTATCAATTAATATAAAATGAAACTAATTACATTAACATCTTTAGAAACCTTCACTTATGATCCAACCATTAGATCTTAGATCTTTTCCTTTTTATTAAGGGTTTTAATTATATTTAGGGGGTTTTCTTTATTAAGGTTCAAAGGTCATATTGTTTTGTTTTTGTCATAATCCATCCATGATCTCCTTGGATTTCATCATATCAACATTCATCCCATCCATTTCAAGGATCTGATCATTGATCAAGTGGGTCCCTTTGAAATTTTTAGGGTTTTTCTACCATAGTATCCCTTAATATCTCTTAGATCTGTCCAAATAAATCATTTAGATAACTTTATTTCAATTTTATATCATTATTAAAACATATTTCTAAGATCTGATCATCTCATATCTTAAAGATCTAGGTAATTGGAAACTTGTTTCTTTAATACAGAAAGTTTTATTACATAATTTCTAGATTTCATCATTTCATCAGAAAATAGAGGTTTCAAGTTTACATAGCTTCTTTCCGATCTCAATTTGGAGTTCAGATGGCTTCAGAATTAGATCTGGAAGTTCACAATCCTTCCTAGGGCCTAGATCAAATCTGGGCCTAAAGGAATGGACTACCCAGATCTTTCGAACGGAATCGAGCCAGGCAGAATGCTCCCGCTCATCGAGCGCGTCCATCGCGACGAGATGTGGAAGCGCCCGCACAAGATGTCCACTGACATGTGTGGGATGACTTCACAAGACTCCGCGTGCGCGGGGCGATGTCGCACGCGCTTGCGCGGGCACTCATGTGACATCTCACTCATCGTCCATCCGATCGGTAGATCAAACAGTCCTATTGGACCGTCCAATCAATCCCTTCTCAATTGAGGGACCAAAAATTCATGAAATTTAGTGAAAATTGTACCATAAGGGTTTTGGACCCTTCTGGATTGATTGGCAGGGTCCGATTTTTCATCTGAGCCCTCTATCATCCTGAATTGAAGATGCTTTTGTTACTTTATTTTTACCTTTTTTATCACCAAAATAAATTATAGTAAAATAAAATTTTCATTAAACATTAGTAAACATTTATAGAAAGTATTCTCACCTACCTGGTTGGAGAAAAAAATGTTGTTTATGTGTCCAATTTAAAAGAAATACCCTTTTGATGAAGATATGGCCCAAGATCCACCTTTCTTGCAAATGCTCGTTGTTTGAATCGTTGGATCTTGAAATTGCTTTGGGGGTTTTGTAGCTAAGGTATAGTAAAAAGGAAAAGAAATTGAAAAGAGAGATATCTCTTGGAATTTGTTTGGGGGGATTTTTGGGGAGGGATCTAGGTCTAATTTTTCAGGGAGAGTGAAAATAATTTTTTGGGAATTTTAGGAGTATTTTTTGAGAATTTTTGGGGTTGTATTTATAGGCATTTTGGTCTTCTTTCATGATGATATGCATTAATGATGGTAATTTTTTTATTATTAAATAAGCATTGGATTCTCCCATTCTCCACCTACTTTCCCTGGACCATCTGGTATGGTTTGACCCATGATTTCACGTGGTCTGGCCATAGGATTCATTTTTGGGCCCCTTGTGGGCCCCACATGGTGTAAAAAGACCATTCTACCCTTTATATAAAAAAAATTAGGATTTATTCCCGTGATCTCGGAATTGAGCGTACTTAGTGGCATTGGATTCATATTTCTTAGTACATTCTAAATTTTGATGTCTCAGATTTTGATTTTTTGGTTAAAATTACTATTTTACCCTTTTCTCCAAGAAATGAAGAAAATTAAGGATTTTTCATCCGAATTCAGAATTTGTCGTGCTTACAGTCATTCTAAAGGGTTTGCTAAGTTTAATTTCAATTGTAAATGTACTATTCTTTGATTATACTTTTATAAGAAGTATATTCTAAACAACCCTAATATTTCAGCCAGAAATTTCTGAAACTCAAACTTTATTGATTTTCTCAATCAATTACAAAAATTGGGGTTATTACACTACACGAAACTAAGAAGGATTCAAAAGTAGAGAAGATCAAAAGATAAACAAACTAACCTTTAATGGAGAACTAAAGGACAAGGGCTAGGAATCATGCATGGAACACTTAGAGAAGACCATCGACCAATGAAGAATGCATTGAATGCTTAGAGAAAAAAATAAAGAAAAGGAAAGCCTCCTCTTATGCATTCTTTTCCTACAAAAATGGGATGGTTTGAATCCTTGTTGGGACTCTTTTATACATTATGTCCTATGTTTTCTTCGGTAATTTGAAGTAAAGGTAGGGTGGAGATGAGATAGGAAGAAGCATGGATGGTTAGGATGAGAATAGGAGAGGCTGGCTAGGGTTTATCAAAGAAGGAAACGAGTGGGAAGTTTTGGTGGGAGATAAGATGGGAGGTGCCTCTTTTTTAGGAGGGGACAAATCCCCCCTGTAAAACTTCAAATGATCTTTTGAAATTAGAAAGTAGGTTAGAGAGATGAGGTAAGAGAGGAAGGGTGAGGTGGAGAGTAAAAATCATGGTCATTGGTTAGGCTAGAGGGAAATAAGGAGGGTGGTGGAGTGGATAAGACAAGGAGGGGAGGAAAGCTCCTATTTTGTAGGAGTTTCACATGGAACTCCCTCCTTGAATGTTATTCATGTGGATTTCCTATGGGAATGGAAGGTGGGAGGAAAGGGAGGGATAGGAAAAAGATGAGGAAGAGCGATGAAGTGGGAAAAGGTGTTCAGATAGGTAGTCTCCTAGGAAGTGGGGATTGGTTGGATGGTTCCAATGGAAATTTAGGAAGGTGGTAAAGTCTTAGATAGATAGGACTCTTGGATGGATAGTGAAATTCATAGTGCCCCTTAATGGTGAGTTAGAAAGTAAGAAAAAAAAAGGGGGGGGAAATCATGGAAAAACAATAAAAATGGAGAGCTATCTTCCCATTGGTCCACATGCTAACTTGTCCTAGTGAATTTTTCCTCAATTATCTTCAAAATTAGTGTAGAAACACAAGGATATTTCTTTGAATTCTCCTATAATCATGGCCTTCCATGTAGCTTGGCTCATGTGGCTTGATGGCTAACTTTGAGAGCTCCATTAGCTTGGCCTCATGGATAGCTTTAATGGCTTTCTTATCTTAGCTTCATGGCTCAAATCCTTAGCTTTGGTGGCTAGTTAGGCTTCTTAGCTTGTTACCATGTTCTTGGCTTGAATAAGGTTGTGGCTTAGGTGAAACCCATGCAAAGGTGGTGGACTTTGGATTGGTTGTGCATGGTCCTACTTTGGCCACCTTTGGCTCCTTCCGTTCCATATTTAAGTGATCTTAAGATGATCTAAATCCTTGATCTCATGTTGAACTAATGCATTTGAGGCTTTGACTCCATCTCTTGATCGTGACTATCAATTTTCAACTCAATCGATCTAGGCTGTTGGATCATCATCTATTCCTACAAAAAGTAAAAAAATTCTAATTAAATCCTAAAAAGATATAATTAATCACATACATACCTTGAATTAGACTCTAAACTACAAAATATCAATTTTTTTATCTTTTAGGTTAGAAATACATGTGTTACAACTTTTGGCCAAAAAACCTAGTTTGCCCCTATAAGTTATTACATATGGGTAACTAAATGGGTCATTTTTATGCAAAATTAAACACTTAACAATTGAATGTTGTTATTGGATTAAGAATAGTGCACACATTCATTAGATAATGAACACCACACTTGTATGAATTCCGTTCAAGTAATAAAAGTGGTTTGTTTATTTATGTTTTGTGGATGTTTCAGTACCTAGAATCTTGCATATTGGCCATTGCATGATAAATTTTAGATTTATAGATATTTCATTCAACCTTTCTACCATCACATTCTAGATTCATTTTTCATTGTCTTAAACATGGGTGCACACATTCAAAATTATGCCCACACTGTAGGTGTCATGTGCATGATATTGAAAGTTGTTTCTTTTATTTAAGTTGTCATCCCATGTTAATCTTTGTTCCATGCCCCACAACTGTTATTCTCATGCTTTTTCATCACAGTCAAAGGATTTCATTTAAGAACCACACTTTATTCCATGTGCATGGATATTGAATCATGTGCATGATTCTAAGGTTGTTTGCATGAGTATTGTAGTTGATTAGCTTGCATCTTATATTAGTACATTTTCATTTATATAAGCATCAGTGGATCTATTTGATTCATTTATTTATTAGTTTTGATATGACACATCTTGCATTACTTTGCATCATGAACTATGCACACCATCCTTTAGGATTTTGTGCATAGTAAGTGGTTGATTTGTTACTTATTTTTGGCATGTTTCCATATCTTTAGTTCTATTACTTTGTTTTGCATTATTTAGAAAGTTTCTAAATTTTAGTTTTATAAGGATTATTTTTAGGAAAGTTTTCACATTACTTTCTTCACTTTTAACATATTTCCATATTCCATGTTTTCAACTTATGTTAAATTTCTATTCTTAGTTTAGTTTAAAATCTTATTATCTTGGCTAGGCTAAGTAGTTTAAGTAAGGACCCACTAATCACACAAACTGATCTATTCCTCATAGGATCGACCTCCATCATATGAAATTAGTATAATATATTCATACAGTTGTGAACTAATTAAAACATCACTACAAGTTTTTTCTGCCATTACTAGGAAATTGCAACGGAATTGTGTAGTGGATCTTAACTTAGATTATTTACCTCTAGTCCAAGTTTAAGTTGTATTAGATTAAGGTTTTGCATTTTTTTTTTTAATTTATTTTGCAATTCCTCATAATTGACCATATCTTTTTTGATTTTGTGCAAGGAGAAATTAGCAGAGTGGAGGCAACCCTATGGGTCATGGTGAGCCACACTTGATCTTCATCGAACACCCCACTACAAGTATCCTAACTTTCTTTTAATTTTTTTAGTTTAGCTACATTTAGTATATTCTTGCATTTGAATGGTTGTTTAACTCATATATCATATATAATATGATCATTTGCAATAATTGTTACATGTTATTAAGGGTTATCACATTAGTAAGTACCTATTTAACTAAGGTTAGCATATGCTCAACTATAACCATGGCATAGGCTATCTAGTTATTGTGTCTCAACTATTGTGATGTGGAACCCTTTGTTAAGTATCATATAGGTAAGCATTAGTTTGCTTTTGTTTTCCATTGCATACTCAATTGATTTATGGTGGAATATATCAAATTGATAGTAAGGGCCCCATAGGAACCCTCATAAGATATGGACTAGAATTTATCACTAGATCCTTGGCCCACCTAGGTAATTAAAATTGATCTTTTTATGTTTGTGATCCTAGCATTTAAAATCAAGTAGAAAGAGACTTAGGATTTTTGAGCTCGTAGGAACCTTTTTAAATAATTAGGTCTATTCTCACTCCAGTGGCTTCTGAGCATCGTGGTTATAGTGGATGTCTAAAATCTAAGTGATTTTCCCATGCCTTTCATTGATGTTGGTTAAAGTCTAAATGCCACATGACATGAGGATTGTATTAACCATTTTAGAGCAAAACCCAACTAGTAAGCAATAGCCTAGCTTAGATTAAAAGAGGAGCTATCTAGATTTGGACCTAAAACCAACCACTCTATGCGTTATAGAGATCATCAATTCAACTTGTTAGTAACCTATTAGGATTGGTTGTGCATCATTTAGCACAAAGATTAGCATTTATGGGTTTTCCATCACGTAAAAAGCAAGTACTCATTCATTATGTACAACAATTTACTTTGTAGTATATAAAGTTGAGAACAAAGACTTATCAAGAAGGGGTTAGAGTTATCAATTAGCCATATTGATGGATAGAATAGATAGTATGGAAAGTCAATTTCTTAGGATGATAGCTTCTAGGCAAGCTGCTCCACAACCTCGGTTCCATAATGACTATGCCTATTATGAACGTCAATATTCCACTTCTTCATGGCTATCAAACTCAACATACAATGGATATTATCAAGAGCTAGTGGATGTAACCACAACATTTACATACCATAGCAATAACTACTATCTTGAGATAGACTATCAAAATGGATGGGCTAGGCATCATGATTAAATATGGTCTCCAAATTATCAATCCTACCAGGAAGAACCATTACGGTATCACCCTGAACAACCCTACCATGATTATCAAGAATATCAATGTCAATCACATGTGTTCAACTTGATCAACTATTTTTTAGCACTTCAATGCCAGAGCAATACCAACCATATGAGTCGTTACCTCTACATCAAGAAGAACAATCATTAGAAGAGATGCAAAATATAGAATATTTGCAACAACTAAGTGAAATAATGGATCAAAATCTTATTGCAATTATAAATTGGACTTATGAAATGAAACAAATTAAGGAGAAGAGTGAAAAACATAGAAAGAATTTCAAGGTGGAAATTACCATCTAATTCTTCTGAACCCTAGAATTTTTCACCATCCTTAACATCATCATCAGCATCATCATCATCAAGACCTTATCCCACTTAGGGGTAGACCAAATGAATCTTATTCTTCCATTCCACTTTATTAAATACCATGGCTTTATTTAGTCCCAAAGTTTTTAAATCTTTCCTCACCACTTCTATCTACGTTCTTTTGGGCCTTCCTCTTACCCTTTTAGAACCTTCTACTTGTATTGCCTCACTCCTTATAACTGGTGCCGTTGTTGGTTTCCTTTGAACATGTCCAAACCATCTAAGTCTAGTCTCCATCATCTTGTTACCTATTGGTGCTGCCCCTAGATTTTCTCTAATATTTTCATTTCTAATTCTATCCTTTCTTGTCTTACCACTCATCCATCTCAACATCCTCATTTCTGCGACACTCATCCTATGAGTATGATATTCCTTAACTGCCCAACACTCTAATCCATAAAGCATGGCCATCCTTATAGCCATCCCATAGAATTTTGTTTTTAGTTTGAGTGGCACCTGTCGATCACATAAAACTCCAGATGCACATCTCCATTTGTTCAAACCTGCTTGGATTCTCTGGGTAACCTCCCTTTAAATCTATCCACTCTCATGGATCAATGATCCTAAGTACCGAAATTGGTCTTTCACGGGGACTTCTTAGTTGTCAATCTTGACTAGTGTTCCACTCCTACTCTCCTTGCTAAAATTGCATTCCATATATTCTGTCTTAATTCTGTTAATTTTAAATCGTTTAGATTCTAATGCTTCTCTCCATAACTCTAACTTTATGTTTACACCCTCCCTTGTCTCATCAAGTAGGACTATATCATCTGCAAATAGCATGCACCAGGGAATCTCTTCATGCAAATGTTTTGTTAACTCATCCATAACTAAGGTGAAAAGGTATAGACTCAATGCCAATCCTTGATGCAATCCTACAGTGATAGGAAAATCAGCAGTCACGCCACTAGTGGTCTTAACATTTGTTACCGCTCCCTCATACATATCTTTAATTATGCCTATATACCCCTGAGAAACCCCTTTACTACCCAACACCCTCCATATTAACTCTCTAGGGACTCTATCATAAGCTTTCTCTAAGTCGATAAAGAACATGTGGAGGTCTTTCCTACTCTCCCTATATTTCTCTACTAATTGTCTTAGTAAGAAAATAGCTTCCATGTTAGACCTCCTAGGCATGAAACCAAACTGATTCTCCGATACACTTGTTTCATGTCGTAGCCTCTTCTCTATCACTGCTTCAAAAATTTTCATGGTGAGGCTCATAAGTTTGATCCCTCGATAATTAGTGCAGCTCTGAATGTCTCCTTTATTCTTATAGATTGGTACAATAGAGTTTTTCCTCCGCTCATCAGGCATTTTCTTTGATTTAATAATTGTGTTAAACAACTTGGTCAACCAAACTACCCCAATATCTCCCATATGCTTCCAAACCTCTATTAGTATACCATCAGGCCCTATGGCCTTTCCTGATTTCATCTTTTCCAAGGCCTCTTTTACTTTAAGTATTCTAATCCTGCATTCATATCTATAATATCCAATGTTATTTAGATTTATAGTATTTTCAATCCATATATTCTTAGAGCCATTGTCATTTAACAGTTTTTGAAAGTATGTTTCCCACCTTTGTTTGATCTCATCATCTTTGACTAATACCCTTTGATCATCGCTTCTAATACACCTAACATGATCTAAGTTCTTACCCTTCTATTCTCTTACTTTTGCAAGTTTAAACACATTTTTCTCACCTTCTCTTGTTCCTAGTCTATTATAGAGCTCATCATATGCTTTAAGTTTAGCCTTACTTACTATTCTCTTAGGAACATTTTTAGGATTCTTATATTGTTCATAGTTTTTATTATTTCTAATCTTTTGCCATGCTTTAAAATGCATACGTTTCTCTTTAATAACTTTTTGCACTGTTTCACTCCACCACCATGTTTCCTTTGCTAATAGCCTTTTACCCTTAGATACTCCTATGCCACTTTCTTAATGGACTCAGCCATATTAGTCCACATGGTATTTACTTCTATTTCATATTTCCAATTTCCTTCTACTATCAACTTATTTTGGAATGAGGTTATTTTCTCTCCTTTTAAGTTCCACCACTTAGTTTTTTGATGTGTATTAAGTTCAGTTCTTTTACTCCGTCTTTTGATATGGATATCCATAACCATTAACCTATGTTGTGAGGTTAAACTCTCACCGAGTGTCACCTTACAATCCTTGCATATAGATCGTTCATTATTCCTAAGTAGAAAAAGGTCTATTTGGCTTTTATGAAGTCCACTTTTAAAGGTTATTAAGTGTTCATCCTCTTCTTAAAGAGTGTATTTGCAATGGACAAGTTATATGACAAAGAAAAATCGAGGATATTCTCCCCCATCTCATTTCGCTCACCTATACCATACCCTCCATGTATTCTATCATAACCTTCCTTATCTTTTCCTACATGGCCATTTAAGTCTACTCTTATAAATAGCCCCTCAATGTTGAGAATTTCTTGCATGACTCCCTCCATATCTTCCCAAAACTGTCTCTTAATTATATCTTATAACCCTACTTGTGGTGCATATGCACTTATAACATTTATAATCTACTCTCCTAGAACAATTTTTATTATTATAAGTCTATCACTAATTCTTTTAACATCCACAACTTTATCCTTTAATTCCTTGTCAACTATTATTCCTACGTCATTTTTGTTATTTTCCTTTCCTATGTACCATAATTTATACCCATCTATTTCTCTAGCTTTAACCCCTTTCCACTTGGTTTCTTGGATACAAGCGATGTTGACTCTCCTACGTTTCATCGCATTAACTAACTTCAAACTCTTACCTGTTAGTGTCCCTATATTCCATGTAGCAATGCAAACCTTATGTTCTAGAGATACCCTATTTACTATCACCTTTCTCGACCTCCATGGTATGAACCCATGTGCACTTTTCACTGTACCTAGGTTCTAATGCAATGAGTCGCTTTCGAGGGGACGTTCTAGCAGCCCTTGCCCATTTTACACTACACTCAGGATTCGATGATGCCTATTTTTCACCGCACCCGGGATCCGATGCAGCGCGTCACTTATGGGGAATGCTCTAGCCGAGGGAATGTTAGTTTTTGATTCATGTCATGTTGGGGTTTCCATAGTTTTAAAAAGATGAAGATGATTTTCATATCTTCCTTACAAACTAATATACAAATGCATATTCCTTTGCAAGCAAAAAAGAAATAACAAAATCATCTTCAGCTTCACCCTTGTCTACTGGTTACCTGACGCAAGGGTGACCATATTTTAAGAAGCTGGAGATGATTTTCATTTCTTCCTCACAAACCAATATGCAAATGCATATCATTTGTAAGAAAGAAATAACAAAATCATCTTCAACTTCTCCCTTGCCGATTGGCACCTAACGCAAGACCCTCCTCCTTTTTCATTTTGAGCTACCAAGTCCCCAACTATCCTTGATAACCTCCAACCTTGATCCACTTAAGTTGTGTCTTACTCATTTTTATGAATTTGATGAAGACACATCAATTGATGAAGTAAATCATTTATTAGATACCACACCATTAATGGACCCTTCTTAAGGGTAAGCTAGGGTACAACCCCTATAATTCCTAAAATTTAAATTAAGCCTTACAATGTAGAAGACATGCCTAATTGGGACCTAAAAGCCTTATTTGATCAAACTCCAAATAGCAATATAGGTCCATCTGAAACCTAATTTGGCTGCCAAAATAGGAAAAACAAGAGTCATTAGATGTATTGACCCTACATCAACCAACTCTATAGTATACATAAGAAGATAATCAGGGTTTAAGCCTCACCATGTTCATACCTCTAGTAATACAAGAATCACTATTTAAGGAAGTGTAGGGTCAGCTTATACGCTATTTTTAGAACAATGTAAGGAAAATGAAGGAAAAAGATAAATTGAATATAATGGTCAATGTTATACCTCAATTTGGTTAAGAAGAGGACTATTCTCCATTTGGTCCTACAAAACATAAATTCGCAGTAGTTCACATTGTCATTGCATTACCACCAACTCAATTTTCTAAGTGGAGGAGTTATATTGACTACCATGAAATACTGAAAATGGGGGCTCATCAATGTGGTCCCACTAAACTCAAAATCATGGTGGTCTATTGTGTTATATTGTTACCACCAGTAAAAATTTCAAAGTGGAGGAAATATATGCACTATTATGAGATTTTGAATTAGCATGAGAAATTTGCCCATTTTATTGTTAGGGTTAGGTTTAGGAGAAGTTAAGTTAGTTATAGGTCTTGTCTAGTCGAAGACATTAAACTTAACACTCACTGGGAGGAAACTAAGGGTTTTTTAAAAACTCTTAGTGCTATGCATTACCCAATCATCATATAAGTGTCCTATATCTCAAAACATTGAGGACAATGTTTAGTTTAGGCTGTGGGGTGTACATATGCGTGATATTTCTATGTTTTTCTTGTATTTTTAGAATATTAAAAAATTTGATGAATTCCTTTATAAAGATGACAATTCAAATTTTCTAAATATTCAGCTATCAGTTGAACTTTAGCTCATTAATAGAGTTGTATTAGTTTACTATTTTATCCTTTTTCTAAAGTATTTCATGAAAAATTAAACTTCAAATATTAATTGCACAAAATAGCTATATATAGTTTAAGTTAAAGAGAAAATATAACTTAAAAATTCTAAAGAAGATCTGTGAAGACTTATAACCCAAGTGAGTTTTGAAGTGTTCTTTCTTTTCAAAGGTTTATACATAAATTCAAAATTTTCTTCATGTTAACATTATTTCTTAATTGGTCTTGTTATTCTTCATCTTGGTCAACTATTGAGAAATCATGAAAGACTATACCATATGTCTCTTAATTTGATAATCATTCATAAGACATATGAAACCTAGGAAATGATAAAGGCCATCCTTGGTAAACCCAGAGCCTTTAGCCTTCCCTACAATATTTTTCGCAAGTTATCCCTTGAGACTTTTGAAAGATAATCCTTTTCTTTGTTAGCCAAAACAACCTTTACCTATATTGAACCCCTATAATATATCCATTGCATATTTGTTTTAGAAATATGTAGAGCAGACAAAAGAACATCTTTGGAAAAAAGTATGAACAGTACAATTGAAAAGAAGAACATCAAAAAGGTTAAAAAGAAGTAAAAAGAAGTAAAAAGTTCAAAAAGGCTATAAAGTCAAGTGAGAAAGAATAAAATAAAATAAAATAAAAAAGATAGCCAATGAAAAAAGAAGAATGTTTACTCTTGTGAGGAAAAATGGAAAAGTTGTGAATACATTGATAGAAGACCTTTACATATTTTCTAGATTAGCTTTATACCTACTTTTTTTATAACTCTTACCTAATCTTATTTTTCATCCTAATAGAAATCCTAACTTGATCTTAGGAGAAGTGTGGCTTGGATATTTATTGTGATTTTTAAGTTAAACTTGCATGCACATGAATCAGTTGTAGTGATTCACATGATGAAAGTTGATCCCACAAGGAATCAAATGGTTTGTGTGTTTGTGTGGGCCTTTTACTTGGACTACTTAAAATAGCCAAAAGATTGGATTTGGCCTAGACTAAGGAATTAAATTAACATGGAAACCAAAAATGCATGAAATAAAGTAAACAATGGAATTAGAAACTTAACTAATATGCATGCAATTAAAGGAAACTACTACAAATTGGAATGAACTAAACTGACTAACTAAATTTAAAGAAACTACTTAAAATAGAAACTTTCCTCAATTAACATTTTCCTAATCCAAAACCTACTAAAAGTGGAACTTTCTAAAAAATCAATTAAGCAGCTTCCAACAATTAAACTAAGGTGTAAATAATGAATTAAGTACTAATACCCTAAGATTTACCAACTAAACAAACCAACCATCAAAGAGATTTCACCCTAGTATCATGTGCATGATCCATGGGATGGTGCACATGGTTCATGGGCTCAAAAGATGGCCTAAATTAATGAATTAATATCAAAATAACATGTAAGCTAATCATGATACTTAACAAACAACTTAAAAATCCAAATGGGTTCTTAAGAATTCAAATAAATATGATGAATAAGCTATTGGAAACTAAGCATAGACATTGAATAGAAAAAATTCCAACAACAAGATGATGGACTTTGCATGGCTTGTGCATGGGCCCACTTTGGCCACCTTTGACTACTTTAATTCCATATTTTTGTGTTATTTAAGGTATTCTTGATCCTTGATCTCATGTTAGATTGATAACTTTAAAGCTCTGACTCGATCTTTCAACCTTGATCTTCAATTTTCATCTTGATCGATCTCAACCATCAGATCATCATCTTAACTCTTGAAAAAATACCTAACTTGGATTAGCCTATGAACCTGAAAATTATCAAATTTTTAGTCTTTTAGGTGAAAAATGCATGTGTTGTAACTTTTGTTAAAAAATCTTAATTTAAAGTTATAAGTTATAACACATGGGCAACTAATTGGGTGATTTAAATACAAAATTGGACACTTATGAATATGATTATGAATGAGTAGGCAATTTGTTAAAGCGTAACATTCTTAGTAGTTGATATTCTTTCATAAGACCATTATTATCATTCTTTCTAAGTTATCATTCTTTTGTATGGAATGTGTGAGATTTTTGGATTTGATAAATAACATTTTACTCACATATTTATGAAATATTTGTCCCCCTTTTTAGTTACAAGTATACCCTATGAGAATTGAAGTCAAAGCATATATTTGGATGGTAATTTAGGTTATGTTTGACTTGAAAGCTGAAAAATATATATTAGCCATAGCACACACTCACTTTCTAAAGTTTAATGAACTAATGTGATATTTTTAGCATAAGGATAGGATTTTAAGCCTTTTGGTTAATCTTTACTAGCAAGCTAAAGTTAGGTATTTAATATGAGTTCAATAGGAGAAAACTTTCTTAAATGAGTAAAGGACTTTCATAAAAACGTTGAGAATTTTGTGGGTATATTCACTACAAATCCTCGCAAGGCTTAACTTATCCACTAGGGATTACATAGGGGTTTAAGGGTATATTGCATATGCTAAATGCAATGATAAGTACATATGAAAGTGACAGTGAGTACCACTTGTGTAAAATGATTTTTTGCATGTTTTGCATGGGACTAGTAAAATGCTAGTTAAGGGGTGGGATGAGTGTTCAATTTTGTATAAAAATAACCCAATTACTTATCCATGTATTACAACTTATAGTGTTAAATTAGGGTTTTGGCCAAAATTTATAACACATGCTTTCTAACCTAATAAATCAAATATTCTATAATTTGCAAGTTCAAAAGCTAATCTAAGGTAAATATGAGAATAACATATTTTTAGGATTTAATCAGAATTTTTTATTTTTTGTAGAAGTCGAGATGGTGATTCGACTATTGAGATCAATCAAGGTGAAAATTGAATATCATGATCAAAAGATCGAGTCAAGACCTAAATACCATCAATCCAAAGTAAGATCAAGGATTTAGATCAATTTAAGGCAAGTAAAGGATGAAATTAAAAGTTCAAAGGTGACTAAAGTGGGCCCATGCACAAGCCATGCAAAGTTCCCCACCTTTGCATGGGATTCACCCAAGTCACCTAAGCCATATAAGCCATGAAAAAGGTGACAAGCTAAGGAGCCTAACTAGCTATCAAAGCCAAGGGAGTTGAGCCACCAAGCCAAGCCAATAGAGCCCCAAAGCCAGCCATGAAGCCAAGCCAAATGAGCTCTTACAGTAAGTCATCAAGCCACTTAAGCCAAGCTACATTGAAGGCTATGATCGGAGGAGAATCTAAAGCAAATATCCACAAGGTTTTTATGAGGATAATGACAAGATATTTGGGTGAAAATCAATGGGAAAGCATGCATGTGGATTAATAGGAAGTGCCCACATTTATTTTCTCTTTTTCCATCTTATTGTGCACTTTTTTCTATTTTGCACTCTTTTTTTTCTCTCTCTCTCTCCCTCCACCTCACCACACAATGCAACCATGAATTTTACCTTCCTAAATTCCACTTAAAGAGTCCCACATTTCTAAAATTCTTCCACCTTCCTAACTCCATGCTAGATCTACCAACCACCTCTTTCCACCTAAACCTTCTTATCTTTTCTCTCTTTCCTTGCTTTCCATTTTTTATTTCTTGCCATTCCATGTGAATTACCCTTTAGGAAGGGAGCTCCATGCATCCCATCTTGCCCTCTCTTAAGTATACATGCTTGACCTAGATCTAGATGATGATCCTAACGCTTATAGTTTCTCTCTTAATCTCCACCTTAGAATCATCTATTAGGAAGTTTAGGAAGTCCCAAACAGATAAAAGAAAAGAAGGGTTTCTACGCTGGATTCCTGTTAAGGACAAGTGGAGATCTCCACCTCCTAAGAAGGAGTCTCCACCCTTCTCTTCCAAGATCCAAATGACTTTTTCCTTTGGTTGCAAGCCTTTCCTTCAAGCATTCCACTCTCTCTTCTTCACCTAGTTCTTTAGTTCTTCTTCCATTAAAGGCTAGTTCTTTACAGCTTTTACTCTTGTTTTACATTGTCTTTGATTTTCTTTTGCTTCTCATTTCCATGCTTAATATATCCTAGCGTGCCTTCCTTTTTGTTAGCTATTCTTGCATATTCTTTCACGGATCCAAGGTTTTATTTCCCTTAGATTTCTTATTGTGCTTTGTTCCTAATCTTTTGGTGGTTATTCATTTGTAATCTGTCAAGGGTTCACATGCATGCTTACTTTTGAATGTTGGATGAATTTTTAAAGTAGAAGGGTGTTATTGGGTTAAGAATGGTGTGCACATCTCTTGGATGACGCAAACCACACTTGCATGAATTCCTTTCAAGTAATAAAAGTGGATTGTTTATTTATGTTTTGTGGGTGTTTAAGTGCATCGAATCTTGCTTATTGTTAATTCCATGATGCATGTTTAGATTTATAGATATTTCATTCAACCTTTCAACAATAGAATTCTATATTCATTTTGCATTAGCTTAAACACACAAACATATTCAAAATTATGAGCGCCACTCTAGCTGTTATGCACATAATATTGAATGCTATTTCTTTGATTTAAGTTGTCATCCCATGTTAATCTTTGTTCCACGCACTCCCACTGTTGTTATTTTCATGCTTTTGCATCATAATCATAGGATTTCATTTATGAACCACACTTTGTTCTATGTGTATGGATCTTGAATCATGCACATTGTTCTAAGGTGGTTTGCATAAGCACTATAGTTGATTAGCTTGCATCTTAGATCAGTACATTTTCATTTAGATAAGCATTATTGGATACATTTGATTCATTTATTTATGGGTTTCAATTGGCACACCTTGCATTACTTTGCATCATGAACTATGCACACCATCCTTTAGGATTGTGTCATTAGTAAGTTGTTGATTTGTTACTTATTTTAGCATGTTTACATATCTTTAGTTTCATTAGTTTGTTTTTCACTATATAGAAAGTTTCTAAATTTCAATTTTAGGAATTTTTTTTTGTAGAAAAGTTTCCACATTAGTTTGTTTAAATTTTAGTATATTTCCATATTCTATGTTTTCAATTTATGTTAAGTTTTTATTTTTAGTTTAGTTTAAAATCTTATTATCTTGGCTAGGCTAAGTAGTTTAAGTAAAAACCCACTAATCATACAAACTATTCGATTCCTCATGGATCGAACTCCCTTGCATAAAATTACTACAATAAATTCTTGCACTTGCAAGTTAATTAGAACATCACAATAGTTTGAATTCTAACAAACTTAATATGTATAACTCTTTATTTTGATGAGAAAACCAATGTGTATAATTCTCTTTTTTACTATCTTGGGTTAATGATACATTGCATGGATGTACTTTATAACTCCATATTTTGTAAACAAACGGTAAGAAAATTTTGTATTTGACTGCAATGGTGGGAGACTAAGTCTCCATATGTATTCAAGATGTTTATTCAGTAAATTGTTGTGTTAAAATGCATAAGTCTAAAAATTAGAGGAAACTTTGCAGAATTTTTTATAGATATTAGGGGTTTATTTCACAATCATAATCATGTTTTGCAAAGGATAGGAGCATCTCAATTTGTCGCATTTTTCACTGCCTTTGAAAAAGAAAATGAGTCATTTTAGTCTCGCCTCAGCCAACCATGATGATCAAGTTTTTAATCACGACTTTTGGGTTTGGGGTCGCCACATTATAGTTCTGAAGTCTCTCACTTCATGGACGCCTTCTTTCTTGGGAATGCGAGAAATGAGGGTGGCACCAAAATGTTGGTCTTGGAGGACTCTCATACAAAAGCCATCCGTGCTTGGGTATTTCTCGCTTTGACCTTGGAAAATAGCATTCTTGACTTCTTCTTTAGTGAATCTTGCATCTAACTTATGCTTGCCACCATCGCCAAGTGTATGAAAATCTAAATTAGATGGGACAGTTGCATAGGTACTTTCAGATGAGTATAAATCAGTATAAAATTGAATAATTTGCTGTGACACTGTCATTGGTTACTCATCTGAAAGTCCCATCATCTAAAATGAAAGAGATTAAACTGTGTCTCCTTCTAGTCTCGCCCATAGCAAGACAGAACTTAGTGTTTCTGCCACAAGCTTGAAGAAACATGGATCTTGCTCTTTGTCCAAACTTAAC
This sequence comes from Warburgia ugandensis, assembly GCA_035236585.1. Lineage (NCBI taxonomy): Eukaryota > Viridiplantae > Streptophyta > Magnoliopsida > Canellales > Canellaceae > Warburgia > Warburgia ugandensis. Next base: position 52,357,569 of record CP141133.1, on the reverse strand, counting down.
CTCGTCAACAAGGTCCGAGTGAGAAAGTTCCATCTCATTTCTACTTTTGTCTTTGAATTCTTTATCAGATAACAAAGAGATTTCCTATTTTTGAATCAGCAGTTCCAACTTCTTTTGAACGTCCTTTTTGTTAGATCTATTTTTCTCTGTTGTCCTTGCTCCCCGCCTTGAGTTTAATCTTTAAGTTCTTTTAATTTAAGAGTAATTCATCTAGCAACAGAGCATTGTGCCTGTGAGTTGACCCGAACCACATCAATTACATTACTACACTCCTTATCCAAAAGCTAAGTCTTCTCAAATCTAAAATGGCAGAGGTCCCAAGCACTCACCAACGAATTGAGAATGGCTGGAAAATGATCAGATGTATTAAGGTGTTCCGCTACTATACCACCTTCCAGATTAGTCATCCAGCTCATCAATATAAACAAGATATCTATCTGCTTACTTGGAATTGGATGCCTTTGCTTATTCAACCAAGTAAACAGATCTCCCATGTACACAATCTTCAAAATTAGATTGGGGTGCAGAGGGTCGATCTCTCCCCTTATTTCTCCAAATGTGGGATCGTCCGCCATAGATGTCGCCCACACAACCATGATCAGAATGGGGCAGCCAAAAGAAAACTTTGGCAGATAGTTGACATAGCATTGTGGAGCTAGGATCAAAATTTACATTAGTTTAATGGTCAAGTTCAACCCACAAGGAAACTACAACAACAGGAGTTGATTCATGTTGACCCTCGTCCAAAACCAATAGAAGTCTTTCCTATGGAGTCGGGCTGTGCGCTAGACATTGGGAGAAGGGGTTGATCACAACTATGATGTATAGTGGGTTTCAAAAGTTCCTTCACCCAATTGCCCTCTCCTTTATTTGCCTAGCCTTGAAAATCCGAATGTTTTACCTTGCATAGTGAAACTAAGCTATTGATTTGAACAAGGATGAATAGACAAACAGAGTTGCAGTGAACTAGTTTAGTAGGATTTAGGTGATATTGTCCCTACCAAATTCAGCCGGTACAAGAAACACCAGGTTGAAGACAACAATATAAAGCAAAGAAGGGCAAGCTGGAGGCATTCAAACATACCAACCTGCATATATGGGAGAGAAAAAAAGACAGTGAACCGAAATTACTGAAAGTATTCTTTTGCGTGTGCGTGGTGGGGGTGGGGGTGGGGAAGGAAGCATACAATTGAAGTAGGAAGAAAAAGAATTGCTGATAGGAGTTGGAAAAGGAAAGTTCCACGAAATAGAAGAAAAGGAGTGTTAAGCTGCTGGTGGCACAAGATCAAGAAAAGAAAACTTTCTCAAAAACAAAATAAAAAAGTAGAAAACAAAAAGCCTTATGTTTGTGACTTTGAACCCGGCCATGTCGCTTGAATTTACCAGAGGATGTTGCTTAGAAAGTTATTGCTCTTTTTCCGCGCGTGCTACCTATGGTTCAGCATTTTGGAACCGCATGGTGTCCTAGAAGCAATACATACGTCTGTGCCTACATGGTGTCCTAGAAGTAATACATACGCATGTGCCTAGACGGTTGATCATCCATACCATTTGTGTTGCATCTTAGATGGAGGATCCTCCGAAAGTCATCTCCACCGAACGAGATTGTTTAACTTTTTATCAGCCAAAAGCACATGTGGGCTCACATAGTTTGTAATTGAAATTGTTAATCTTCTGATTCATATCCTAGAAAAGAAGTGCTATTCAAACTGCGCTTTTAGAACTCAGTTGGTGACCCTTCTATTATAATCTCACATTTGGATGATCTGACATATTTATCTTCTTGATCTTATCCTAATTGAGCGAGTCTAGAGTGCGATACCCTTTTCCCTGCCTAGAACATTTCTAATTCTTAACCCTCCGTTTGTTGAAGATAAAAATTGTGAAGCTCTAGAAAAGCATTATGTTGGAAACGCGTGTCGTAAGTTACAGTTTTTGGAATCACAACCAGCAGTTTGTGGCTTCAAATCCGCTCGCAGAATGAACAGGAAACAACATCGTTGATGTTTCATTACCACCAAAAAGAAAATGTTCGTTTAAGCTCCGCGCTGACAAACGTTTATTCCCCCACTTTTTGAACCGACATTTTCCGCTCCAAAGTAACAATGGTTAGATCATCCCAACGGACAAGATCTTTGTTTCATGTAGGCGGGTAAGAAGCGATCGAGATGGATGGTCTGGATCGTCAAACATAAGAGGCCGCGATCCGTAAATCTTTATACTTTTTACATGTGCCGACGGGGAGCAAAAGTTCATGTTGTGCATGAACTTGGACTGATTGGGCAAACATAGATGGAAAACATCTTAAAAGGGGCGGGTCTGGTTTCCAGTCGACCCACATTGAAGCAAAGCAATATTTTCTCCTAGGGACCACCATGTCTTTAGTAGGCAGGACGCATGATGGATAAAGATATCTGTCGCCTCGGCCGTCTCTTTCCGTTTGATTTTATTGAAAGCTAGAATAAAGCAACCAAAAGGTGAAGGAATTCATAGAGCCTATTAAGGTTTTTAATTTTGAGAGTATATGTGAGCATGTCTGTTTGTTCTTTGTCTGGGTCAGTCACCTCTAAAACCCAAACTGTCATCCAAGCTGTTCTTTCATTAGAATGGACCCACCATTTCATACAATATTCATATGAAACAAGACAATAGATACATCAAGATTTTATGGCCCTTTCAGTTTTACCATTGAAATTGAGGCAACTATTATGAGCTTAATCATCACTTCGCGCTCGTAATGACTTTAAAAGAATAATTTAGTAGACTGCAACCTCCTGTTAATTTACTATGAAGGCACCCTACAAATTACTTAATTGGATCCATCTTTGCACGATCTGCCCCATTCATTGTAAAATGTTTCTTTGCTTCCATTTCCAATGATTGAAAAGTTCATTATTTTGGATTTAGAAATTAACATCCAACCTGCATGGTTTTTGACCTACTTGGTAAACAAAATTGGAGATATGAGATGAACGTGCTGGATAAATCTTGGTTTGGCTCATTATATAGAAGCGGGATGCTTAACGGTAAGTTACCACGAAGTCGTCCTGCTGGAGAATTGCTAATCATTTTAAGCCATTTTATTGCTGCACCAACTTCAAGATAGAGAGACTGAGAATGCTTCCTACGTGGAGGACATATTTACCCTTAGATTATTTTTATAAACTAATGCCATCTACTTTAGGCCAATCGGGTGAATCCATGATAGTGATCATCTTTGTCAGCTGCAGTTAGTATTATTCGGAACGTACTGGTGGATTAAGACTACTTCGAGCAGCGTGGTATCATCTCAGCTATAAGTCATGACATTAGAGTCAGCCTCTGCTCCAGAAGGGCTCTTGCCAGCAAATAATAGTCTCTGAATGGCCAGACAATTCCTTTCCCTACTCTAGATCTAGACACATGTCACCGTGAACGCCATCTTTAGCACCACTGAGGCTACTAGAAGTGGAGAATGATTATGTGCGTCCTTGATGCTGGCAAAACCACATTGCCCCATCTATAGCCGTCAACAACTAATCTTAGCTAGACCGGTCTGCAGATCGACTGAATAAAGAAGAGACGTATCACCGATATGCTACATTGTATTCCAAAACTAATAACAATACTAAATAAACAACGAATCATCTCATTCTCTTGAACACTCAATCCTCTAGAAGCGGCAAAAGTAAGGGGATGTGATTTTAAGGAGAAGATCAATCGGACAAAACTAATCCCTGTAATTATTGAATCAGTGACATAGGGTCGAGTCTTTGCCTCAAGTAGTTCTTGCTCCACATGTATTTGCAATGAAAAATCTCCTGGCCACTGTAAGATTACTGAAGCAAAGGTTGCTCATAGATTAGGAGAGTTGTGTCAGGACTGAATAAGATTCAAATTTTTTGCTGTAAGTTGCCTTAGTTTCGGTTTGCCTATCTACTGTGTTTACTGGGATCTGTTATATGGTGGATATGCATATAGATCTGTCGCCATTTACATTAGGCGGGCTTATAAACTATTAGCGGGTTAAAATAAAAGAAGAACCTACTATTTCCCATGATTCAAAACGTCATGAACCAAAATTGAAAGCGATCTAATTGTTCTAGGCTTCTCGTTCTTAGCCTCTAAACAGACTGCCAAAAAGAAAATTGATTAATCAACGAAACCACCACAATAAATGCCTTGTAATCATCCGAAGGGGGACAAGTTTTACATATCATCATCTATTTCGACCCCCACCAGGTAAATACCTTCTTTTTGTTTGTTCTCTTCACTTGAAAATATAAAAGCTACCAAATGTTCGTCAGCTATGTAATATAGAGAAAACTAGGTGTGCAGGTACAACTAAACTCTCTCTCTATAGGTATAAAATGCAGGTGATATTTGATTGGTTGGGAAAACGTTTTTAACTGCCATTTTCTCTGTCTTCTCAAATAATAATAACAACAACAGTTCAAGTATGTGTACATGCTCAATAGGAAAGGAAGGACTACATGCCCCAATTTTTATGTATGGTGAAATAGTTAGCACTAGGTTTAATTCATTCATCATTTTAAGAACATATTAGATAGGCTAGATATCAAATTTCATGTCCATCATTTGCTTTTACCCTATGTTTCTTTATGTAAAAAACTAGGACCATTCAATTTTGGTAAGTTTTTCAAAGATCTAAAACAAGTGGCTAGGATTTTTCAAATATGTTTATTTCTTATGGATTACCCATTCTGGCATTCCGAACATAATAAATGGCTTAGATTTATAGAAAATGTTATACCATGCATGAAAAAATGGTGTGTACTCCTTCCTCTCCTTTTAAGCATTACTCTTATGGAGACTCTACTATTACTAATAATAACAACAACAATAATAGTAATTATAAGATGTTCTTTTAAAAGAAAAATGTTTCAGCTAATAACAATAAGATATCATTTTCAAGGGAAAATGTTTTAGAATTGTTCGATAGATTGGAGTGCCCAATCCAATCTAACAACAACAACAATAAGGGTTTTTTACAAAAATGCCATTACATTTTGGCAATTTTGCAAAGAAATCTAATGTTTTCTGGATTTTGCAAATTTGCCATTATGTTTTACATATCTTTGCAAAAATGCCATTTTGTTACTTTTACATCCAATTTCTCAATTAAATTTTTCTAAATTCCATCTTTATCCTCATCTCCCATTGTCAACTCCCCATTTTCAATGACATCCACCTTCCCATCCCCATCGATCCTCACCTCTAATGTCTCCATTGTAGGTGCGCCTCTCCCACCCTACCCCCCCCCCCCGTTCTCACATTTTCATTGCCTAATCGTCCCCTGCCACTAAGCAATAGTTCCCCTAGCAAAGCAAACACCCCCTGCCCCCCTCATTTTCATTGCTTGGCCACCCCCATGCCATCGACTGGTAGACTCGTAGGCCCCCTTGATTCCCACCTCCGGCATCTCCTTCGCAGCCCCCACCAATCAGTAACCACTTAGCCCTTGGCCCTCAAGTTTTAGGTGCCTAGCCCCAGTAGGCTCCACCCTGGGCAAAGCAAGCCTCCTTGTCCCCTGCATTTTTTGTGCTTACATGCCCCCATCCCATTGGTCGACAGACTCGAAGCTCCCCTCGAACCCCACTCCTATTAGCCAGCAGATCCACAACTCCCTTGGTCAGCAAATCCGTAGCCCCCCTCAATCCCCACCTTCGGCGTCTTTGTAGCAGCCCTTGTCCCATTAGTAGCTAGTCGCCCCCAAAACCCCCACCCCCTGGCCCAATTTTTGGTGCTTGGCCAACCCCAACCCATTGGCTAGGAGACCCATAGCTCCCCCCAACTCTACACTCATTGTTTCTTAAACTCACAACCCACCCTTGGCCCTGCCCCCACAGTCCCTATTTTTTATGCCTTCCTTGGCCACACCCCCACCAAACATCGATATTCGTGAGGTAGTTGCTTTGTTGTAAAAGGGTAATATCAGAATTTCGTAAACAGCAATAGGGAAGGAGGATGGAAACCTAATAGAAAGACATTTTTGCAAAGATATGTAAAACTTAATGGAAAATTTGAAAAATCAAGAAAAAAGTTAGATTTTTTTGCAAAATTACCAAAATATAATGGCATATTTAAAAAGTCTAATAGTAATTATAAGGCATACTTTTAAAAGAAAATTGTTTCAACTAACAATAATAAGATATCCTTTTCAAGGAAAAATGTTTCAACATTGTTTGATGGTTTGGAATGTCCAAACATTTAAAGCGAAGATCTTTCTTTCTTTCTTTTTTTATTTTAATGATTGCATTTAAGTATAGAAGTGAATCGAAAACTAACATTCCCTCAAGCTAGGGCATTCCCCATAAGCGATGCGCCGCATCGAATCTCGGGTGTGGTGAAAAATAGGCAAGGATTGCTAGGGCATTCTCCTAGAAGCGACACGCTACATCAGATCCTGGGTGTAGTGAAAAATGCGCAAGGGATGCTAGAGCCTCCCCTCGGAAGCGACGCGCTACACCAGAACCCAGGTGCAATGAAAAGTGGACATGGGTTCATACCATGGAGGTTGAGAAAGGCAATAGTAAATAGGGTATCTCTAGAACATAAGATTTGCATCGCTACATGGAATATAGGGACATTGACAGGTAAGAGTTTGGAGTTAGTAGACGCGATGAGACATAGGAGAGTCAACATCTCTTATATCCAAGAAACCAAGTGGAAAGGGGCGAAAGCTAAAGAAATAGATGGGTATAAATTATAATATGTAGGAAAGAAAAATAACAGAAATGGCATAAGAATAATAGTGGATAAGAAATTAAAGGATAAAGTTGTAGACGTTAAAAGAATCAGTGATAGAATTATAATACTAAAAATTGTTCTAGGAGAGCAAATTATAAATGTTATAAGTGCATGCGCACCACAAGTAGGGTTACAAGATATAATCAAGAGATAGTTTTGGGAAGATATGGAGAGAGTCATGCAAGAAATTCCCAACACTGAGGGGACATTTATAAGAGCAAACTTAAATGGCCATGTAGGAAAAGATAAGAAAGGATATGATAGAATACACAGAGAGTATGGTATAGGTGAACGAAATGAGATGGGGGGAATATCCTCGATTTTGCTTTGTCATATAACCTGTCCATTGCAAATACGCTCTTTAAGAAGAGGGATGAACACTTAATAACCTTTAAAAGTGGACTTCATAAAAGCCAAATGGACTTTTTTCTACTTAGAAATAATGAACAATCTATATGTAAGGATTGTAAGGTGATACCTGGTGAGAGTTTAACCTCACAATATAGGTTAATGGTTATGGATATCCATATTAAAAGATGGAGTAAAAGAACTGAACTTAATATACATCCAAAAACTAAGTGGTAGAATTTAAAAGGAGAGAAAATAACCTCATTCCAAAATAAGTTGATGGTAGAAGGAAATTGGAACTATGAAACAGAAGTAAATACCATGTGGACTAATATAGCTGAGTCCATTAAGAAAGTGGCAAAAGATGTCTTAGAAGTATCTGAAGGTATAAGGCTATTAGCAAAGGAAACATGGTGGTGGAGTGAAACATTGCAAAAAGTTATTAAAGAAAAACGGATGCTTTTTAAAGCATGGTAGAAGATTAGAAATAATGAAAACTATGAACAATATAAGAATGCTAAAAACGTTGCTAAGAGAATAGTAAGTGAGGCTAAGCATATGATGAGCTCTATAATAGACTAGGAACAAGAGAAGGTGAGAAAGATGTGTTTAAACTTGCAAAAGTAAGAGAACAGAAGGGTAAGGACTTAGATCATGTTAAGTGTATTAAAAGTGATGATCAAAAGGTATTAGCCAAAGATGATGAGATCAAACAAAGATGGGTAACATACTTTCAAAAATTGTCAAATGGCATTGGCTCTGAGAATATAGGCATTGAAAATAATATAAATCTAAATAACATTGGATATTATAGATATGAACGTAGGATTAGAATACTTGAAGTAAAAGAGGCCTTGAAAAAGATGAAATCAGAAAAGGCCATGGGGTCGGATGGTGTACCAATAGAGGTTTGGAAGCATATGGAAGATATTAGAGTAGTTTGGTTGACCAAGTTGTTTAACAAGATTATAAAATCAAAGAAAATACCTGATGAGTGGAGGTAAAGCTCTATTGTACCAATCTATAAGAATAAAGGAGACATTCAGAGCTGCACTAATTATCGAGGGATCAAACTTATGAGCCACACCATGAAACTTTTTGAAAAAGTGATTAAGAAGAGGCTATGATATGAAACAAGTGTATCGGAGAATCAGTTTGGTTTCATGCATGGGAGGTTTACCATGGAAGCTATTTTCTTACTAAGACAATTAGTAGAGAAATATAGGGAGAGGAGGAAAGACCTAAACATGGTCTTTATCGACTTAGAAAAAGCTTATGATAAAGTCCTTAGAGAGTTAATATGGAGAATGTTGGATGGTAAAGGGGTTTCTCAAGGGTATATAGACATAATTAAATATATGTATGAGGGAGCGATAACAAATGTTAAGACCACTAGTGGCATGACTAGTGACTTTCCTGTTACTGTAGGATTGCACCAAGGATTGGCATTGAGTCCATACCATTTTACATTAGTTATGGATGAGTTAACAAAACATTTGCACGAGGAGATTTCCTGGTGCATGCTATTTGCAGATGTTAAGACTACTAGTAGCGTGACTGGTGACTTTCCTGTCACTGTAGGATTGCACCAAGGATTGGCATTGAGTCCATACCTTTTTACATTAGTTATGGATAAGTTAACAGAACATCTGCACGAGGAGATTTCCTGGTGCATGCTATTTGCAGATGATATAGTCCTACTTAATGAGGCAAGAGAGGGTGTAAACATAAAGCTAAAGTTATAGAGAGAAGCATTAGAATCTAAAGGATTTAAAATTAGCCAAATTAAGACAGAATATATGGAATGTAATTTTAGCAAGGAGAGTAGGAGTGGAACACCAGTCAAGATTGACAACTAAGAAGTCCCCGTGAAAGACCACTTTCGGTACTTAAGATCATTGATCCATGAGAGTGGAGAGATTGAGAGGAGGTTACTTAGAGAATCCAAGTGGGTTGGAACAAATGGAGATGTGCATCTAGAGTCTTATGTGATAGGCGGGTGCCACTCAAACTAAAAGGAAAATTCTATAGGATGGCTATAAGGCCACCCATACTCTATGGATCAGAGTGTTGGGCAGTTAAGGAACACCATACTCATAGGATGAGTATCGCAAAAATGAGAATGTTGAGATGGATGAGTGGTAAGACAAGAAAGGATAAAATTAGAAATGAAAATTTTAGAGAAAATTTAGGGGTAGCACTAATAGGTAACAAGATGAGGGAGATTAGACTTAGAGTGGACATGTTCATAGGAGGCTAACAACAGCACCGGTTAGAAGGAGTGAGGCAATACAAGTAGAAGGTTCTAAAAGGGTGAGGAGAAGGCCCAAAAGAACGTGGATAGAAGTGGTGAGGAAGGATTTAAAAATTTTGGGACTAAATGAAGCCATGGTATTTAATAGAGTGGAATGGAGGAATAAGATTCAAATGGCCGACCCCTGGTTAGCGCAATAATAGAGTTGTTGTCATATGACCATGAGGTCATAGGTTCAGGGCATGAAAATATCCTCTTGCAAAATGCAAGGTAGAATTGGGTACTGTTGAACCTTGTGGTCTGCCCCTTCCAGACCCTGCATGCATGAGAGCTTCATGCTCCAAGCTACACTTTTTTAATTGAGTTTAAGTATTGAAAAATAATTAAGTACTTCCATTTGAAAGGAAGCCATACAACCATATTAACATAAGCATATTAATTTGTGAAATAGTTGCTGTGAATTGGGTGAATTCTTCATCGTCCAAGACATCTAGATTCTAGACTGGTAGAGGTGTCCCGGAACCTCAGTGGCCATCTTGCTAGATAGAGCTGCCGCAGTCGGCCAAGCTTTTAGATTCTTGATCTTCGGTGCACCGTCGACGACCTGATTGTCACAATGACAGAGCTGTTGACGTGAGTGCCCTTGATTCTTATATCGTTAACTTTTGTTTAACAAAGTCGTCAACAAGACGGCAACGAAAATGTTAGATTGCCAGAAATTACCTGCCATGAGAACTTGGATTGATCTGTTACGTCAACATTGTGCTGCATTTTGAAATCGCTCACTCACAAGACACGTTCTGGTACCGGAGTGATATTGCAGAAGATTCTAATCAATTTTTGCGGCAGTTTTGTGTGTTTGAGAGAGCTAGAAAGTCAAGCCCTATTGGAAGGAAAACATGATTTACTTAGTCCTTTTATAGATTTGGCCATGTCAATATAACAAGGTTTTAATTAAAATTAATGATATTTTAGTTTTCTAAAATATACTTCAGAGTTTGGATAATCGGATGATTTTTCAGCAATTATATAGATACGACCAAATAAAAATCAGATAAAGTAAGTAATGATAAGATTCGGTCGGACACTTTAAATTAAGTATTCAAATACTAACCAAATCTAGTAATACTCGAATTAGTCGGACCATCTAACCAATTGACATCTCTCAGAGTGTTTTTGTCATACTAAAAGTTGTTCGAGAAAATCTCACTAGTGCTAAATGGTACGACTTTTTCACAAGGCCATGAAAGCTGTCAGCAGATAGTGCAAACAGCCTCATATATGTTTCTTGAGTTTACAGTCTATTCCACTCAAAAGAAAATGTAAGCGAACATGTTCAAAGAAATTAATCTTACGATAATTAGCGTTTTCAAATGACGGTGAAAGTTAGGTCTTCAATTTCCGCTTTGACCCGTAACCACTGCCCTTAGATTATCATAGACCCTCCAATCTGTTATGTCATTGACCTTCTCGTTTTGACCTAATTATAATTTATCGTAGGTATGCGCATCCGAGTCGTCGATCACAATACCTTGAGTCAGCACATGATGACTGTGTAAATCAACGGTCTCGCCTGGGCACACATATCATCTTAGTATTGATCGTAATGGTAACAACCGGCCTAGCTAATCAAGTCCCAATTGAAACTAGGATAGGTCATATGGAGTAGATAGAATCTTTAGGTTGATGTACTTGTCACAAATAGTACATTGTCAAACGTAGGTAGTCATAGACGGTGACCCAAAAGGGAACGTCCTTTATATGTCTTCCCATTTTAGCCTTAGGTGGGTTGTTCAGAAGTCAGGATCTACACTTCAACTTGCCTCGGAATACAACATGAACACTACAAAGGAGAGCCCAAATAGTCTACTCTTTCTTTCCAAGCCAATCTTCAGGACCACATTTTATTAAACCTGATTTGGACTATTGGAAGCTAAGATGATGACCCAAACTTTAGAACCAAATTTAAAAATTGGACTTGATCAGAGCATTTTACATGGCACGGCCACAGTATGACACATTTTAGGTGACATAGTATTATACTATATCCTTGTTAAATAATAAGTTGAAAATCATGTGAAATTCGGCAATCCATATAGGTCATGTCGTCATTCCTTGTGGCAGGTGATCAAGGGAGTCTTTTCACTTGTCATTTTGTGAGGCTATGTTTTAAAAAACTTATCCACCCTCAGATGTTGGGGTGAATAGTCATTCATTTGATCAACCTAATATTACTTGTTGTCTCTTATTGGCCATTATATATGTTCACCCTAGAGGTGCAGATGGGATATGTGACGACATTGTTCTTATCATAGAACGTTACACTATTCATATATATTGGAGGGAATTATTCAGAACATGTGGGCTCCACCTTGATTGATTTGTAGTTCTATGTGATTTCCGTTGTCATAAAACTGGCTATTGCTTCAGTATCATAGCCGGCCCCATTCATCCAGATAATCCTAATGAAGTTAAGAAATGCATGCAGCAATCAGTAAATTAAGAGGCACAGATCAAAGACTCAGGATATATCTGCTTCAGAATAAAAATCGTGCCATAAAATCACTAGAAAATGGCAGGCCCTTGTTTAATGGGATTTGTCCACTAAATAACAAGCCCTAATGGACCAAGACTAGTCATTTGCAGTCCAGGAAGGGCATCTCCAAAGGCGATACCAGGACTCAGATGGTATTTGAACCTTATTTTGATATTAATTACTAATAGATAAGTTAATGTGCAGACAGCATTACCATTACTAACTCAAATTTCGAGGTGTGACCGAGATGTGAGAAACTAATTCTTATTATTTTGGTAATCTGACTGTAGTTCTTAATTCATTTCTTAACAATACAATAACGCGCATATCATGCATAAGATTTTGAATTTGGTTATGAGGAATAACTGTCCTTACCGCCGGCAGCCTATCATTCTCACAGACCAGCAGTGGTCATAGAACAGGCCGCGTGGCCCTCAACAATTCTTGTATTGGACAAAACTGCCAGCCAAGCATTGCTCAGCTGACCCAGCATTGTGGGTCCACATGCTTCGATTAAATGGAGAGATGACAGTATGTGGGCCAGGACTTGCCTGTTCTGAGCACTACATCTCGGTCGACAAAATATGTATTCCTGTCTCATGACCTGCATGGCTCCGTATGCGTCCCTCCAACTCTCATCTATAAGTTTGTCCCGCAACAATTGTGGGACCATCGGTGACGTGGCTGCTAACGTAGACATGTAAAGAACCGACTCTCAGGTTGGTCTTTAAGTAGAATAGACTGCGAGCACATGGAATCCCCCGATCCCACATCGTTAACAAGTAATCTCTCTCTCTCTCTCTCTCTCTCTCTCTCTCTCTCTCTCTCTCTCTCTCTCTCTCTCTCTACTTTTGTAAACCCTCTCGTCCTGCATCCCCGCGGCCGCCCACCGGTCAGCAACAACATCATAAGCTACTATATCTCTCGCCAAATCTTCTCTCCCTAACTCTCTCTCTCTCGTCCCAGTTTTTCTTCCCTCTCTCTCTGTACGTTCAATGGGTGCTGAACCTATTTTTTCTTCTCCTCTTGGACCTGCAGCCTGTGAGAAAGATGCTAAAGCACTACAATTCATAGAAGAAATGACTAGAAACTGTGATAAGGTGCAAGAGAAGGTATTGGGTGAGATATTGAGCAGAAATGCTGAAACTGAGTATTTGAGGCGGTACAAACTAGATGGAGCCACTGATAGGGAAACATTCAAGGCTAAGATCCCCATTGTTACTTACGAGGATCTTCAGCCAGAGATCCAACGCATTGCTAATGGGGACCGTTCCCCCATCCTTTCGTCTCACCCCATCTCCGAATTCCTCACCAGGTATAGATATTGTTTCCTCTCTTGTGTCTTTACAATTCCTTTGTTTTTGAAGGAATTAAATTGTTGTACTAACCGACATGGTGAGTTAAGTACAGCTCTGGAACTTCAGCTGGTGAAAGGAAACTGATTCCTGCCATTCAAGAAGAACTCGACCGTCGCCAGCTTCTCTACAGCCTCCTTATGCCCGTCATGAATCTGTATGTTTTATTCTGATTTTATAGAAAATGAAATTCGACTGTAATATAAGTGCAATACGACATGGTATCTAACTTTGCTATTTCTCGTTACAGTTATGTCCCGGGGCTTGACAAAGGGAAGGGGCTCTACTTCCTATTCATCAAATCAGAAACCAAGACACCAGGAGGCCTCCTTGCACGGCCAGCACTCACCAGCTACTACAAGAGTGACCACTTCAAGAACAGAACCCATGACCCTTACAATGTATACACTAGCACAAATGAGTCCATTCTCTGTCCAGATTCATTCCAAAGCATGTACACCCAAATGCTGTGCGGCCTCTACCAGCGCCACCTTGTTCTCCGAGTAGGTGCCGTGTTTGCCTCAGGGCTCCTCCGAGCCATCCGATTCCTACAACTCAATTGGCAACAACTCGTCCATGATATCTCCACTGGGACCCTCAATCCTAGAATAACCGACAAATCAGTAAGAGAATCGGTTGCTTATATCCTGAAACCTGATTCGGAACTCGCTTCCTTCATCACTAACGAATGTTCGGGAGGAAACTGGGGAGGAATCATCACTAGAATTTGGCCCAACACCAAATACTTGGATGTTATAGTAACTGGAGCCATGGCTCAGTACATCCCAACTCTCGACTACTATAGTGGTGGATTACCAAAGGCGTGTACCATGTACGCATCTTCTGAGTGTTACTTTGGTCTCAATCTCAAGCCCATTTCTGAGCCATCCGAAGTCTCATACACCATAATGCCGAACATGGCCTGCTTTGAATTCCTTCCACATGAACCATCCGATTGCCAGAAGCTAGACTCCACGAAACCTCCTCCGCTTGTCGACCTGGCTCATGTTGAAGTGTGCAAAAAGTACGAACTCGTAATTACAACGTACTCGGGTCTCAATCGTTACCGAGTTGGGGACGTTCTCCAAGTAACAGGATTTTACAACTCAGCTCCACAATTCCGTTTTGTGAGGAGAAAGAACGTGCTTCTAAGCATCGATTCTGATAAGACTGATGAGGCAGAGCTGCAGAAAGCAGTGGAGAACGCTTCTGTTCTCCTGCGGGAATTCCACACCAGCGTGGTGGAGTACACTAGTTATGCAGATACTAAAACGATTCCTGGGCACTATGTCATATACTGGGAGTTGTTAGTGAAGGAACAGGAGAGGGGACCGAGTAGGGAAGTTTTGGATCAGTGTTGTTTGGTTATGGAAGAAGCAATGAACTCGGTTTATCGACAAGGGCGAGTTGAGAGCCATTCTATCGGGGCATTGGAAATCCGGGTTGTGAAGAGTGGGACATTTGAGGAGTTGATGGACTACGCTCTCTCTAGGGGTGCTTCTATTAATCAGTACAAGGTGCCCAGGTGTGTTAACTTCACTCCTGTTGTGGAGCTCCTTGACTCTAGAGTTGTTTCAACTCACTTCAGCCCGAGTTTACCTACCTGGAACGTTCAACATTAATCAACGCAAGCTAAACTTGCGACCGAAATGATGCTACGTTGTTCTTTTCTTTATCATTTTCCCCTTTTTTTTTTTTTTTTTTTCCCCTTCTCTTTAATAGATAACTTTGCATACTTGAAGCAGGTAATTACAAATCCATGCATTTCCTTTTCTTGAAGATGTATTCATACGCAAATGACTACAGGTTTATTTGGAAGCTGATGCTTCTAAAGCTTTGTTTTGGTATCTTCCACCTACAGATTTTAATATTTCCCAATAGGTTGCTGAGCCGGCGTATAACAATCCACGGATAATGATTTCTTCCCCTACTATATGCAACCTAAAGCACAGTTATTAACAATGCGTAGGTTAAAGGGTTATTTAATCAATGTTTGAATAATTTTATCCATGTTTCAAAGCTGCGTGCATGAATCAGGAAAAGAAAATCACTATCACTCAATCCTTGGATTGTTTTACTAGCAAATGACCTTGATGGAAGATATTAATGCAAGGAATGGAAACTAGATTTACCTCCCATGGTATACCTTTGATGCCCTTCTCTTTCACCAATATTTTTGGGCACTTTAAGAGGGATTTTTTGCTCTTTTACTTGAAGCAAGCCAGCAATATCATTTCTTCTGTGGTAAATGGTGGAATTCAGTGATTTTGGGTCATAAAAGACAGCATTGGCAAGAAGAATCATGGCCGTACAGCATGTATAATACAACTAATCAACGCGTGAGTTGCGTGTGAGTTGCTGCATTCACGTTTTCTCGAGGATGGTAATAATCTGATTGAATATACTTGTTCCTGAAAGGTTTGAATAATCCTTCTGACCAGAATTAGGGGAGTTGCATTCGTCGCCGCGTTTGAAAGTTAAAGTCAAGTAGACCAAATTTGAATCTAGAATTTTTATATGGTGATTGGCAGACCACCTGTTAAGGGCTTGCACTGGCGACTTAAAATCCAACTGGGAACACTCATCTACGGTAACTTTAAAGTCGTTTCAAATATATTAACCCCAAAAGTCTTTCCATCTAATGATCCTAGCCTCTAGGGTTAATGATTCTGTTAGATTGCAGGCCATGGCCATTTTAAGGCGAGGCCTAGCAGATAAAAGGTTTGGATCAAAGTCGGATCCCATTTTGACCTTAGCATCTGGTTTAAACCCTAGGTGGTAGATCGCCAAACATGATAGGACCTGATATCCTTTTGTTCACTTACACCGTGTTAAACAGCCTATTAATTTGACCATGTGGTTTGGTCCATTGTAACAGAAATGTCTTGAATGAAACATACACATTTAATAATGGAGCCATCTTACGCAATGGAGAAAACAACGTCAATGAAACCACGGTGTCTCTTTTGCCGAAGCTAACAAGTACCCACCAAACCCGCAACATAAGGAGGTTACTCCAAGATGTTTGGACCACCTTATCTTCTAAAGTTCATCATTTAGGTCTTGTAATTGACTGTTTGCACAAAGATAATGAAGATCATGATCATGAATATACCGTCAAGATGATACAAATGCAACTAATATTCCCTGCAACCAAAGGCTTTCTATGTTGTTTCACGTAAGAACTGGTGTCTCTTCTTCCCTATGAGTATATGCCACCTTTTTCTCGAGAGAAAATTATACAGAAAACCCACGACAGAAGCTCATAGGGTCAATTTTTTCCAATGTGGCTCGTCTCATGGCATTTAACTAGCTCAAGTGGGACAGTTAAAAACGTAAGCAAATAAAAAATGAAGATGCCTTTACCTCTTCTTTCCCGAGCTAAAATCATCCAGGATTTCTCCCTTCTTCCTATGTATCCAAATTGAATAAGTATAAACCGTTAATACAATTCTCTCTCTCAAGAAATTATTCGGTAGAAATGTACAAATGAGGGAAGCGATGGGTACCCTGTGTCGCGTATTTTATGATCTATTACCTACAGCGCGTTCGTAATGAGAGTGAAAAGGGATAAATACATATAGTCTAGGCTGCTAATGTCAGCCTAGCTGGACCGCTTTGACCATTATGGGTTTATCCTTCGGCAAAAACAATTAGTGTGAAGTATGGATTACAGGCGTTTACAGTGGTTGTACGTTTTCAGAGGAGTTGGCTTACAGAAAGTGTGAAATGGGGTTTGATGCCTATAGAGTAGTTTAAGATTGAATATGCAAGTTTGTGATTACAGAAGTGTTTGATTGATCTGAACTCTTGGAGTAGGAGATAGTTGAGCTTTGGGAAGGATTTGAATTATTGGATCTTGCGGCATACAAAATTTGGGCATCACATGAAAAATAATTGGATTTGGTTTACACCATTTGTTTTTATTCATTGAACAACCTATGCATCTTATTTTGAATTCAACGAAACATTATCTAATATCATCTAAAAGGGTTTGAAATTTGGTATAATGCATATTTAAGCCATTCTCAACAACATGAATGGCTTAGATCTTTAAAACCTATAATTTAAATGGATCTAATTTGTGAAACATTAATATACTTTTAAAAATTAATATGAAAGGACAGAGGTAAACATTAATGCCTAATTTAAATGAAAAGTGCAGCCTTTGGCAGATCATTTACAGGGCTCCATGATCATCGTCATCATCATCATCATCATCATCATCAAAGCCTCATCCCAATTAGGGGTTGGCTACATGAATCTTGTTCCTCCATTCCCCTCTATCAAGGGTTATGACCTCATTTAGTTCGAAAGTTTTAAAATCCTTTTTCACCACTTCAATCCACATCCTTTTGAGCATTCCCCTTGCCCACCTTCAACTTGGATTGACTTACTCCTAACCAGTATTGTTTTCAGTCTCTATTGGACATGTCTAAACCATCTATGTCTACCTTTTCTAATCTTGTTACCTATTGGTGCTAGTCATAAGTTTCACTTATTGTTTTTATTTCTAATTCTAGCCTTTCTTGTCTTGCCACTTATCCATCTTAACATCCCCATTTCAGTTATGGTCATCTTATGTACGTGTTGTTCCTTAATTGCACAATACTTTGATTCATAGAGCATGGCCGGCCTTATAGCTATCCTATAGAATTTTCCTTTTAGTTTGAGTGACACTTGCTAATCACATGAGTGGGGTAAATATGTTAACCACAAAATCCATGTCATAGCCCAAAGTTAAGTCTAAGGTAATGCGTGAATTATACAAATAAATAGTACCAAGTTTACCACCCTACATGTGTACTTGCATAAATAGTTGCAAGTAGCACTAGGACTATGCTATGACACCTAGGGTTTTCTAAAACCTTTTTCCAATATATATAATAATAACAATACTATGTTTAATAAAATAGGCAAGATCCCTGATATAGAAAACTCAAATTTAATATAAATACCATGATCATTTCAAAGGAAATGCTCAAAAAGAAAACCCCAAGGGTCATTCAAGTCCAAATGACGGTGATAAACAAAACCAAAGCATCAATATGCAGAGCAAGCTCAATTTAAAACCACCTCTAATCAATTAATTAGACATGAAAGAGTAGTAATAATGAAATGTTTATAATCCCTAGGGTTCCATCCATGATCACCACATCATACACACATGGGTAAGTACATACACATTATACAAAAAGTGTGGGTCTAATACCATCTACAATAATATCCTTGTATAGCCCAAAAGAAGTCTAATCACAAGTCAGAGAGACATACACCAAGTCAATCTCTAGAGTACTAAGGGTAGATGGTCCTCGTGGTTCTCACTCAGTCAATGCTACTCCACTTATTCTTCCCTTAGCGCTGTGGTGCTCAAAATCTGAGGCATTGCAAACAAAGCAATGCCTCAACAAGCTATTACTTATGTAGGTGATTATAGGTAATAAAACATGCAATAAAATAGTTTTCGAATGATGTCAACATCATAGCGAGTCTCATAAAGTAAATTATTTACAAGACACATCAAATCATTAGGCAATCATAATAGATAATGCATGAAAACTCATAAGCCTGAAGGAAACGATAATAATCAAAACAGGCTTTTGGCCTGAATAAAACAATATCAAATCTAATCACCATGGCATACAAAGAGTGAGTAATACATTGATATGCATCCATCAAAAGTAAATAAAAATTCATGTCCACATCATAATATAAATGCATGTCATGATAAATAGGGCACCGTACATAATCAAGCCCTAAGAGTGTCCTATTGCACTCATATCACTGGCAATGAGTACTCATTCTAATTCCAAGGTTTCTCACTTGTAGCTTACACACCAGGTAGCTCACTCAACCCATAGGCTCACCCACATCTGGCCGCCCACATAGGTTTCACCCAATATATCAATACCACATATAATCCTAGGGTTCCTCACCTATAGCTCATACACCAAGTAGCTCACTTAGCCTGTAGGCCCATCCACATCTGGTTGCCCACATAGGCTTCACCTAATATATCCATACCACATGAGCATATAGAATAAGAGTATGGGCTACTATGTTGTAGTGGCAACCAGATGTGGATGGGGGGAAGGACTTGTAGTGGGGATTACCCATGATAGCACCACTTACGTACATTGTCCCCTTTTGGGGCTGGTGTCTAATCATAAATATCATAAAGTTAGAGGATGGGTAGCCAACCCTACAACCCTCCTAGCATAATACCCACTAGGCAACAACACCTGCCATAAAATACCAAACATGATATAAAACTATGAAAACTTCTATGTAATAAATCTCAATAAGCTCAAGTCAAAAAGCATGAGACACATCATTAGTCATGTGTCAAAACATGAGAAATCGTATAAATTAAGATGTCATGATATCAAACATGTATAAAGAATACATTTTAATAAAACATGATAGGGTGTAAAACACATGCCTCAAGGTTTCCAAATAACATGTCATGATCTATGAAATCATGAAAAAATGCCAAACCTAATCACCTACCTCAAAAGTGCAGTACTCCAATCAGATGCATAGGCTATATCAACTCACACGCTCTAACGTACTTGTCACATCATAAGTCACACTAAGTCATCCAATCACTTAGTGCTCTTAAATCCAAAAAAAAAAGTTAATCGAAGTGATGAATTCCCTGATTTGGTAGTTAATCCTAGATTAATGGTCTAGATCATCCAATTAATCCTCAATTAAGCCAATTCTAGATTAGATGTTGGTTTATCTACCATCTAGACAATCATCGGTCATCTTTGATCATTAATCTAAGTCATGATTTATTCAATTAATGTCCCTTGATCAATAAAGGGTCAATCTCTTCCATCTTATAAAGTTTGAAGACGATCCAACCATTGGATCGTTCCTTATCACTTTTATGTAACATTTGATCACTAATTCCAATCATTTTCATCATAATCCATCACATTTCTATATTTGTTTAGTGATTTGCATATATATCCATAATCACATGTCGATCTGACAGTCAAATCACTCTCTAATCAACCAGTCCTAAGGCCTATGGCCAGACTGACAATCAAGATCATTTTCTTTAACAATCACTTGAGATCTATTATACTGATCTACTAGATCAACTCATATGTGATGTATATAATCAATTTCTAAACCCTGATCATCCACTAATCTACCTAATCTAGGTTATTGAATAGTAATATGTGATTTGATCAATTTAAAAGTAGTCAAATCAAAGTTTTTATGTCAAATCTAGGTCCACGTCATCAAGACAAACTCAACATATGTCTCGGATCATGATTTAGAGATTTTAGTGAATAAATGGTCTAGAATTAATTTTTGGATAAAATAATCTAGATTTGATATCACAGGAATACGTGCGCATGACGCACATATAGAAATTCATCTTGAACGCATCTTCATCGCCAGGACGCACGCGCTTGACACGTGGCTGAAATGCACCTCGCATGCATCACCGTCACTGGGACACACCCCACGTTCTGTCCCTTTTGGAGACAACGCAAGCGTGTGGTCGGTCCTATGCATGCGTCATGCAAAGCGTCTCTAGGTTGCTTCCCGGATGCTCTGAAATGCATCATTGTCACCAAAGACAACGATCAAATTTTGATCGCTGCTTGCGATGCATACACTCACCAAATCTTACAATTTTTATGCCATTTGTTTGAATTTTGTGTATTTTCCTTTTATGACACTTTCATTAATTGATTTTACATAAATATGTTTTTTAATCGATTTTATAAAGTTTATAAATTTTCCCCTACTCACTATTTTTCATGTTTTTTGGCTTCATTAGTCATTAAATCTTCATGAAATCAAAAGGGTTTGTTCCTGGTGTTGAGATATAGAAGATGAATGGTTCAGATCACCAATCTGATACTGTTATGGGGACTTTTTTTCATAGAAATACTATGTTTCATATTTCACTGGAAAAACGGCATTCAGATGCCATTTCTAGTGTTATTAGTCAGAAAAGTGAAGAACAAAGGAGAGAGAGAGAGAGAGAGAGAGAGAGAGAGAGAGAGAGAGAGAGAGAGAGAGAGAGAGAGAGAGAGAGAGAGAGAGAGAGAGGGAGGGACTGGCCTACCTCCGTGGTCACACTGGGCTAGTGATGTCAAATCCCATCTTTACACATGAAAAGGGGGAGAGCTTTGCTAGTTCTAGGCAATTGATCAGCGTTGAGGCGTCGTCTTCGGCACCATCATCGGTGGCACACAAAATGAGAAGAGTAGTGGTAGGGGGAAAATTGAGAGGGGAAATAAATGAGGGGGGGAAACCCATAAATATCTAATTTATTATTATTATTATTTTTAAATGCAGGCATGTTTGCCAACATTAATGGCTGGTAATCACCACCACCTACCCCCTCATAAATGTTTGTTAGGTATGGATTTCAGCACCTAATTTGTGGGCCCACATGTGAATTCTCCATTTTTTCCTCCTTAATTTATTTATTAATATAAAAAATAAAATAATTATCAAAATTTTCATTTGGTCTCAATTTTTTGCATTCTTAGTGTCATTGAATTCCATTTCTCGTGTACATTCCAAATATTGAGGTTTTAGTCTGTGGTTTCATTTCTAAAAATTTTCAAATCCCCAATATTCTAATTTTCACAAATTTCCACATAATTAGCCATTTCCAGAATTTCAAAAATAGCATACATTGCGTATGCAAACTTTTAATTAGGGCCCATATAAGTGAACTATATTATTATGATCAATTTAAATCAAAGAAAGCTTGTAGAGATAATATTTTTTGTTGTGATTTTGAGTTAAACAAGCACATGAATCACTTGTAGTAATTAACTCAAGGAGGTCAATCCCATGAGGAATCAAACAGATGTGATACTAGTGGTCCCTACTTAGACAATCTAACTTAGACAAATCAAAGAGATCTTTCCTGAACTAAGAATAGAAATATAACATATGAAACATGGAATATGCCAAAATCAAAACATATTAAAAGTAACCACTTTTCTAAAAACACACACTTTCTAAAAAAAATAAAAATTTTGCAAAATTGAAATTTAACAACTTTCCTAAATCATGCAAATTCTAAAGAAATGAAGTAACAAATTTATTACTTTCATAAATTTAATTTTCTAAACATGAGATTTAACAACTATGACAAAATCAATTACTTTCCTATCTAAGACTTGGAAACTAACTAAGATGCAAATTAGTTAAACAATGAAATCTAAACTATACTAAAACTAAATAATAAAAGTAAAGGAAAGCAATTTCTAAATAAGCAACCAAAGGAGAACTACCCAAGCATCATGAGTGTGTCTATGAAATGGTATGCATGATTCATTGGGTAGGAATGGATCCACTTAACTACATTAAAAACCTAGAACATGCAATTTAATTCAATCATCAACTAAGCATTCTAATAATCTAATTGGTTTCTTGAACAATCAATGAGACATGAAGTATATGGTGCTTGAAACGACACAACAATCTATCGAAACAAATTCTTGTAGCATAGTATTTGAATCATTCAACCAATGGAACATGAAAAACATGAAATTAAGCAATTATAATTCAAACAAATGTTCAATAATTAAGATCATTAACTGCTGAACACAAGTATGAATTTAATACTCAAATTAACTTAATTGAATCACATAAAAAATTTGTCAACATTATGCCTCAATACATGTAATCCAAATATGAAAATTATGTCCTACTACAATGAAAGCTACTTGATCTTAATCAACCCAAAACTACCAGTTAGCCCTTCTTCAAGGTGGCTTTCCCTTGGCTATCACTTCATGGGAAAAGCAACCTTGGATCTTCAATAAACAAGAGAAAGAACTAAGCAGAAAACAAGTTTAAGTCAACACGAAATCAAGGAACAAGCAAAGCAATCACTTAAAGCAAACAATGAATGGATAGAAAGACGTCTAACCTAAAACTTTGAAGGAAGTGTCAGCCATGAAAACACCCTAAGAATGAGACTTGGAAAGCTAATATTGTTGGCTGTTACATTGGAGAGGTGTTGAGGAACAAGAGGAGGGTTGAAGGGGTGGAGACACTTCCTTCCAAGGAGGGTACATTCTCTCCCTTCCCAAGAGTACTTTAGCGTTGAAAACCTCCTTTTCATTTTCTTTTGGGAACTTCCTAACTTAGCTCATAGGTGATCCTAAGGTGGAGAGGAAAGAGATGAGATCTAAGGGTTAAGAATGCATAAACCTATGGCAACCATTATGATGTTTAAGAGTGGAATAGAATACAACAAGGTGGGAGATGCCACTTTTTTAGGAGGAGGTGTCTTCCCCTTTCAAACATCATGGGGGCTCCTTGGATTATAGAAATTTGGTTGGTTGGATAATGTAAGAGAGAGAGAGAGGGGGGGGGGGGGGGGGGGGGGCTAGGAAAAGATAATAAATAAAGGTGAGGTGGGGAAAGTGATTGGCTATATAATTTCCTAGGAAGTGGGGATTGGTTGGATGGCTAGAATAGAAGTTTGGGAAGGTGGAAGAGTCTTAGAAAGGTAGGAGTCCTGGACAAAAAGTAAAATTCGTAATGATATTTAGCAATGAGGTGAAAAGTGTAAAATAGTGGCAAAAATATGGAAAAACATAAAAGATGGAGAGGTCTCTGCCTATTGGTTCACATGCTACCTTATTCTAGTGGATTTCCCCTCAATTACCATCAAAATACCCCTATAAATCCTAAGGATAATTCTTAACATTCTCCTCTAATCATGGTCTTCCATGTAGAAGAGCTTATGTGGCTTGATGGCTAAGTTTGAGAGCTCCATTGGCTAGGTTAGATATCTTTCTTGGCTTAGCTTGATGGCTCAAATCAATGGCTTTGGTTGTTGGCTTGGCTTCTAATCTTGTCACCTAGTTTATGGCTTGAATATGGCTATGGCTTAAGTGAAACCCATGCAAAGGAGGTGGCCTTTGCATGAATTGTGCATGGGCCCACTTTGGCCACCTTTGCCTCCTCTAATTACATCTATTGCTTGTCATAAAGATGATCACGACCTTTGATCTCACTTTGGATTGATGTCTTTTATGTCATGACTTAATCTTTTGATCTTGATTTTCAATTTTCTTCGCAATTGATCTCGACTGTCAAATCATTGTTTCGTTTTCTACAAAAATTTAAAAACTCTAATTAAATCCTAGAAAATATGACTAATCACATACTAATCTCAGAGTAGCCTCTGGACCTACTATGATGACCCGGGTTTTCCCATGCATTTTTAAATGTGATATCTAATTCCTAAGGCGGGATGCATCCTTATTTGAAAACCATTTTATAAAAACCATGCAATGCAGCGAAAAATCTTGAGTTTTAAACTCATTTTGAAAACCCCGAGTGTCATTTGCTTTCACAACAACCAAAGTAATTTTTGAAAAGCTTTAAAAACCATAAATGTTTTTCCCCAGGTCTTTCCAGTCACAGCACACAGCCCAACTGTAATTAAATACAACTACATGTCCAAAGGGTTGAGAGTTTACTTACATGTATAACTGTCTCCTTTTTAATTCACTTGCTCGTAGCACTAATATCTCCTGAGACATCTTCTACTTATGAGTGGAACTATCCTGAAAAATGTTAAGGATAGGGTGAGTATATACTATACTCAATAGGAGTCTATCACTACTAGTTTTATAATGCATGCGATGTTTTAAAATCATATGCTCTTTCCAAAACATGTGCATGTCTGAATACTCAAGTTCAATATCGATATAAAAATCCGTTGTCAAACTAAAATACTAACGATTTAAAGGATCACATTATCCAAAATCGAAAGTATCATATACATATATATCATAACATTATGACATGCATAAGATGCTTCATTGAATCCAACTCATGGATCTCTAGTATGGTATGGTCGACCAACCTCATATCATGCCATATGCAATGCAAATAAGTCCATAAACCATAGGGTCCAACTATGCCCATGACCTCGCCGCCGTGTGGTCCCCGGGTACCTGAGGACACAGCGTCATAGCCTCCACGGGGCATATGACACATCGACCCAGTGCCATGACACCAATGGTAGCCCCCTGTACCACATG
Organism: Warburgia ugandensis; assembly: GCA_035236585.1. Classification (NCBI taxonomy): domain Eukaryota; kingdom Viridiplantae; phylum Streptophyta; class Magnoliopsida; order Canellales; family Canellaceae; genus Warburgia; species Warburgia ugandensis. The sequence goes on along the minus strand of CP141133.1, from coordinate 52,332,273 downwards.
TAGTCGACGTAGGGACATGCCCTTTTTTGGGCGTGGTACCCATTACACCTAGTAGTGGTAGAGGCTAGGTGGCCAACCCAGACCCCTCCGCATAGCACCCACGGGCTTACTAGCCCAAATCACATAAGATCAAATAAGCCAAAAACCTCTTTTCAAAACTTGTCCTCTCTGGGTCCCTCACAACTGCCTGGCCTTCGGCACTCCAGCATCTTTTGGCAACCCTCAAGGACATGCAATCTTTGCAAGAACTTAATGCTCATAGATCATGCAATGTATGCAATAGTTTGCAAAACATATCTATGCATAATGTATATACAAAACATGTCTATGCATAAAGAATTTGTCACGTGCATGCTAAACAAGTCATATACTTAAATCATGTATTTGCAAAACAATCATAGTTCTTTTAAAAGAATCTAGTAGCGATAGAGCACCTACCTAACTAGGTCGCGCTAACCCCTTTGTCCTCGTACACTCTTGAACATGGTTTGAGGACTCAAGGTTAGTTTGGCCCATCTTTTATGGGTTTTAGAGTAGTTGGTCTTATTACTTAGGCATTAGGGGTCCATCCCTGTGCCTATGGGTGTCCTAAGGTCCTAATTGGGCCTTGGTATTATCAATTTTCCAAAGGTCTAGCGGCCACGCGCCACCATCCTATTCTAAGGTTCATGCCCACCTTTGATTGGGCCTTGATCAGGGATTTTATAGTTTAGGTGTGTCCGCGTCGTCGACACGAAATAACGCCTTTTGCGGCACCTCAATCGGAGCTCTAGATCTCAAGTTATAAGCGTTTTAGTGTCGCACGTACATAAAGGTCTCAAGAATGAAAAGACGGAATGCTAGGGCGCTGTGCGTCTGCGTCATGTGCCCCGGCTTCCTTAAGGAATGAAAAAACCCCATACCGCTAGTGCGCTGTGCGTTTGCGGCGTGCGCCTCAGCAGGCGCATCTGCAGACGTGTCGGGTTTTCCTGCCCGACTCTCTCTTTTGCGGGCGCGTCCCCAGACGCACCTGTTTGGTTTTTCAAACGGGACGACGTGTGATGTTCCGAATGGAACGTCCTGTTCGTTGGGGAACCAGGGCGTCCTTAGGACACCCTAGTTCGACTCTGTCGAACCAGTGCGGCCCAGGGAACGTCCCTGGGTCCTTGGTGGCTCTCCAAGGCTCTATTTTGCATGGTTTTTCATGCAAAAACCTAGGAAAATTGATCTTAGAACTACTGTGAAGATAGGTTTTGAGGGATCTTGGGCATACCTGGCTCGTTGCTGGGTTTTTCTCCTTATTTCCCCTCTAGGTCACTCCTCCACAATGGTTTTTGCCCCTGAACTTCAAAGGGCCCTAACTTGCTCATTTTAACTCCGTTTTGGGTGATTTTGGTCTTGTTGGATTCCTTTTTCCGATACGCACCTAATGGTACCATTTTTAGGACCAAATATCTGGGTTCAGTCAAGGTGAATAGTAAAATGACCAAAATGCCCTTATCTTCAAAAACTGATCTTTTCATGCCTATCTTGGGATTTTAATGTTACAAAATTGGAGTCATTACACCTACAAAATGTCAAATTTTTTATTCACTAGGTCAAAAATACATGTGTTATAAAATTTAGTCAAAAACCCTTATTTAATGCTATAAGTTATAACACAAGAATAACTAATTAAGATGTTTTTATACAAAATTAGACACTTATCACATCTCCCAATGAGCATTTTACTAGTCTTGAGCAAAACATATGAAAAATCATTTTACAATAACTAGTACAAAATGCCACTTTTGTGCTTACAATTGCATTTAGCCCATGTGAGAAGCCCTTAAACCCCTAAGTTACCCTTAGTGGATGAGTTAGGCCTCATGAGAGTTTGCAGTGGATATACCCACAAAATTTTCATAATTTTTATGCAAGACCTTTATTCTTCTGAGAAAATTTTCTCCTATTTAGCTTATATTAAATACGTAACTTGTAGCCTACTAATAAAGATGAATAGAAAGTTTCAAAATCCTTCCCTAATGCTAAAGATATCCTATTATTTCTTTAAACTTCGAAAGGTGAGTGTGTGCTATAGTTGATATGTAATTATAGTTTTCAAGTCAAATATAACTTAAATTACCATCCAAATGTATGTTTTGACTTGACACTTGGAAAGAAGTCAGTTAGAAAGGCTTTAATCTCTCATTAATATGTGAGTATAATATTGTGCATCAAATCCAAAAATATCACATATTTCATACAGAAGAGCAATAACTTAGAAAGAATGATAATTGTCTCATGAAAGAATATTAACTATTAGAATGTTACACTCTACCAAACTCCTGATTCATTTATAACTATTTCCAAGCCATACTACTCTTGAGATCAAGTTAGGACTTCTATTAGGATGAAATGTAGGCTTAGATAAGGGTTATCAAAAGAATGGTTATAAAGGTAAACAAAGGTTGTTTGGAAAATATGTAAAGGCCCTCTATTAATATATTCACAACTTTGTATTTTTTCTCATAAGAGTGAACATTCTTCTTTTTCATTGGCTTTTTTTTTTTAAATTTCTTTTTCTCTTGGCTTTACATATAGCCTTTTTGAACTTCTCTCCTTTTTCACCTTTTTTAATGTTCATCTCTTGAATTGTATTATTCATACTTTTTTTAAAGATATTCTTCAATCTTCTCTATATATTTCAAAAACAAATGGGTAATGGATATATATTAGGAGTTCAATATAGGTAAAGATTGTTTGGCTAAGAAAGAAAAGGCCAATATTTTAAAGGCTCAATGGGCTAATTAGCAAAAATAATATAGGAAAGGCTGAAGGCTTTATGTTTACCAAGGATGGTCTCTATCATGTAATAACCTCAATTTTTATGAATATAATTGAATTATTAAAAATTAAAAGTTGAAATTCTAAAAGTGGAACTGAAACTTTCCAAGAGAATTTATTTTTATAAAAATAAAATAAAGACTTAAAACTTGGATATTTGTAATGTACTCGAAAAATCGATCAAAATGATTGTAAGTACGTCAAATTCTGAGTCTGGATGAGAAATTCTTATTTTTCTCCATTTTATAAATAAAAAGATAAAATGGTAATTTTACTCATAACTGAGACCTAAAACATCAAAATTTGGAATGTACTAGGAAAACCAATCGAAACAACTCAAAGTACTCTCAATTCCAATTTCATAGGAATAAACCCTAATTTTCTCCATTTTTGGAATTAAAAGGGCAAAACAGTCTTTTCACAACTATGTGGGGCCCACAAGGTGGGCGAACGGTTTGGAAGAACATCATCATGAGTCAAACTACTACCAACTACTAGTGGAGAAGGAGGTGGTAGTGGGAATCTAATGACAATTTAATAATAAAAAGAAATGAAACATAATTATGACATATAATCATGAAAAATTCAAAAATCCCTATAAATAGGACATAAAATTTCCCAAAATTTTTCCTAAAAATCCCCCATGAGGTGCCCTAGACTCCCTTAGAATTGCATCTCAAAAATTTCTCTCAATCTCTCCCAATTTCTCCCTCTTTATCTCTTTCTCTCTCTTTCTTTGTGTGCGTGTCCCCAGAAGCACCTAGGCAAACGACCCTATGTTTGCATCAGGAATGTCTAAGGATGCGTCATCCCCGATGAACCAGGGTTTCCACCCAGGAAACCCTAATTCAATTAGCCATGGAATTCCAACCCACAAATCCAGACCTCCACCATTGGATCTATTCAGGTTAAGGAAACCTCCAACAAGGTCGCCATCTCTTGCATATTTTTCACTTTTTTTTAGCATATCCCACCATTAAACTCAAATCTTAGATCCATGAATATGTTAAGCACATGGGGATATATGTTTTCCCCATATTTTCCAATCTTCTTCGACAACGACTACAGAGAATTTCTTTGTTGTATGTATTTCCGGCGTTTAGGGTTTTATTTCTTTGGTATAGCTTCTTCGGTGAAATTCCTTCACTGGACTAGCACAAGTAGGCCACCCACTTCATTCCCCTTCCATTCTGGCACCTCCCTTAGGTTCTCTGGCCTCCAGGTGATCTCCTAGGTCGTTGATCCATCGGGAATGACGGGTTCGATAACAGGATTGAGATCCCCATCTTAGATGACTCAGATGAAACTTCTAAGCCATTGGATGATTTCCTGGGCCCAAAAACCTCAGGAGACATAATCTTAGCCCTTGATATTTAGAGATGGATGGTGATCCATGGCAGGGTGATCTGATGGTCCAGATTGGACCATTTCGCCCATAGCCATCACCCCTCTTAGATCACCTATAAACAACTGTAACGGGGACCAGCCGCTCTCCGTTTTGTCGTTTTCTGTTGTAAGGATCTCAGCCATCCAATTTTTGAACTGAAATCTTGTTTCTTCAATTAAGAACTCATTTTACCTCTGATTTTATATCTGAAAGTTGGTATAGATTTTTTGTTACTTGTATAAGGTACTGAACTAAAAAAATTTATGTTTTGATGCATGTAAAATTCTGTTAATATAGAAAAGTATTACTAATTCCTATGATCAGTGAAATTTGGAATGACCAGACTTTATAATTCTGATCCACTGATGATCTTGTAATTTTGGAACATGGAATCAATGGTTAGAAGTGACTGATCTGTGTTTAATTAAGAAACCTATCCTTAAAAGAAGAAAAATCATAAAAATAAGCATGGATCTTCTTTATTTGAGTAATCAAGCATGATCAGACCTTTAAAAATAGTTTTTATGATGATCTAATGCTACAATAGAATGTATGGAAGGGTTGGATGTAATTGATTTGGCAAATCTTAAGATCTTGACCCTTAAAAGTAATAAAATCCATAAAAGTGAATGGTAATCTCCTTGATCAATTTGATCAAGGATGATTGGATAGTATAGATGTATTTGGATGATGATATAAAGTTAAGATCATATGGATTAATGGGTCTGATGAGGCTAATTTGGGATAGATTGAGATTTATGCCCTTAATTTTGATAAAATGGCTTAAGATCTTCTTGATCGGTTGGATCAAGAAGGATCAAATCATTTGATGAGATGCATCAATGATCTATGAAGATCAATATTTAAACCATAAATGGGATGAAAAATGAATAGAAATCAATTATGATCATTGGATTATGATGAATAGTTATGACATGTTAAATTTTCATTTGAATTATTGAATGTTATTATAATTGTCTTTTATTACTTAGTGGATTAATTATTAAATTTACTTCTTTATGCTTTCATATTATGTAAATTACATGGAAAATGTAATTAATGAAAGATAGATTGATATGGACATTTATAATGAAAGAAGTACATGAACTTAATGATAATAAGGGCTATAGCTAGTAGGATAATATAAGGAATATCATTTCCTTGGCCCAAATTAGGAGAATAATGAAACTCTATGAATGACATTTTAAATGTTCATGGATTTAATTAAAATCAATTAGAAAGAGTACTTAGGGTTAAAATGCTTAGAGGAACCTTATTAAATGTTTAGCTAGTGCCACCCTAGTGGACTTTGAACATTGTGGTTATCCCTCTCCTCCCATAGATGTAAGTTGAGGTTTAAATGCTTCCTTACATGAGGGTTGTATTAACCACTCTTTGAGCAAACTTTAACTAGTAAGCATTGGTCAATTTTGACATAAGGAGGAGCAGTGTAGACTTAGAATGAAATAAGCTATCTTTAACCAGTAAAATATTAGTTGGTGGAATAATAATAATGAGATCATAAAAGGTTAGTAAAATATCTAATCTTAATAAAAATGGTAAGTAAGATAATCAAGATCAAACAAGATCTATAAGGAGATCTTGAATGACCAAGAACAATAAGAATCATAGCAATGTATTGTACTTAGTATGCATGTTTATTAGTATGTATGTTGTAGATCAAATCTAGATCATTAGAATAGATAATCCAAACCCTTGATCAAATATGATTCAAGGAAGAGAACTAAGATCATCCTCCTTAGGGATAATCAAACAACTGAACTTAGATCAAAGAAGAACTAAATGATAGAAGATCTAGGCCCTTGATCTTTATCAACAAGTATAGAATGTTGATCAAAGGATCTATGAAAGATCAAGATCAAAGAGATGGATACACAAAGACTTAGAGATAGAAAATACTTAAATATAAGAGATTAGAAGATCATTTTAATTGTCAGATCTATTGATCAATAGGATAAATACTATCTAAGAAAGATAAATTATGTGGATGATAGGAACACAAGATAGATCTAGATCCTTTATATCAAAGGACAAGATTAGATAAGGAATATAAATAGGAGATTATCCAAAATTGTATAGATAATGACAATATGTATGTATTTACAAATTACATAATTCAATCATAGAGGATTTGAAGGAATGGATCACTACATGAAGGTAGGTGGAACTTTAAGAATACGAGACCTATGGTCTGTGGAATTGTTGTTATACGTAGATATTATAATGCTTAAGGACAATAATATGCTTAGTTACATTTGAATCATAATTCATGTATATGAGATATAAAATAATTGTTGAAATTAGATGGAATACATAATAAATACATGGGTATCATTTATGATTACCCCTAAACTTAGATAAGAACATAATAATAATAGATATCATTTGTATCAAATGAGTATCCTTACACTTAATAACATTTCGTATATGAATACCAAATTAAAGGAAATAGGGATCATTTACAATAAATGATTAATCCCTTAACTTATATGAACATGGGTATCATTCATTGTAAATGAGGATCCCTAAATCTAGAAATGAGATTATATCCTTAGTATTAGGATACTGAATATGAGGATGATAATATAAACAGACAGATCATTTAAGATGTACAAGAAGTATTTTAGATACAAGCATAGAGGCTTGTGGTTTTATTTTAAACAAGCACAAGCTTGGGGATGCTATGCTAGGGAAGTTGTGAGGGTTTGGCCACCTTCTTCCCAAAATTTGATGATATTATGATACCTTGCCAAAGAGAGGTTAAAAGTCATATGGGCAGTTATGGGAAGGCCCCACTGTGAAAGTCCTATCTCCCCATACGAGCAGTGACACAATATTTTCCACCATAGTGTCAGTAGTGAACAGGGTAGTTATCTGAGCACGCTAGTATAGATCTGATTATAGCATGGTAGTCCTTGAGTATTTTACATTATGATGCATGTCATAGTGAGATGCCATTAGTGCCCTAATGAGGGAGTATTTTCCTAGTAAGAGTCTGGATGATTTTATCAACTTAGTGTATCTAAGTATGATTATTAATGTTTGAGATATTGACTAATTTTCACAATTTTTGACTGTATATATATATATATATATATATTATACAATATAGTGGTGAGTGGTTTGGAATTATCATAGTAGATGATACATGATAAATTATATGATAAAATGATCATATATGGTATGTTTTATGGAAATTGAATTATGTGAGTCATATGGAATATCATGATTATGAATACTGTACTTTTAAATTATACAATTCCATATGTTCTTGAATCCCCTACCAAGCATAACTTACTGAGATATTGTAAATGTTTGAATGTTTACAATATCTCAGATATAGAAAGGAAGGACTAAAGGGATACGATAAGGGAATATAAAGACCATACTGTTGATCAAGACTATGTACAATTGTGAAAGGATTGGATTGTAGTTTGATTTTGTAATTTTGGACATAAGATGTAATAAAGGGGTTGTGTATATGAACCACTAGATCGATCTTGCAATTTTAATAAAATGAGTTTCTTTAGAAACATATGTTGTATAGAAATTATGTATGTATATGTGAGTGAAATGTGGCATTCTGGCTTTCTGAAAAGAATTTTAAAGAAAATATTTCTGCCGCTTAAGTTTTCAAAATTCTTGCAAAATTGGTCGATCACCATTTGAAAATAAATAACGAAAATGTATTTCAAAAACCCAGGTCGCCACATATCATTTCCCAAGTTTCATATGGCATAAAATGATCATAAACTTAAGAGATATATGGATTAGGCTTTTTGTGATTTCTCAATAGTTGATCAAGATGAAAAATAATGAGACCAACTAAGAATTAATATCCGCTGAAGAAAAATATGAATTCATGTATAACCCTTAGAAAGGAAGAATGGCCATAGATCTCCTTTAGGATCTCTAAGTTATATTTTCTCTTCAACTTAAACTATATATAGCTATTTTGTTGACTTAATATTTTGAACTTAATTTTTAATGAGATAATTTAGGAAAAAGATAAAATAGTAAACTAATTATATGCAACTCTATTTATAAGCTAAAATTCAAAAATTTAGTTGAATGTTTAGAAGATCTAAATTCTCATCTTCATAAAGGAACTTATCAAATTTGTTTCAAAAATTTCCAAAAGTGCAAGAAAAAGTTAGAAATCTCATTTGTATATCCCCCAACCTAAGCTAAACATTGTCCTTAATGTTCTAAAATATAGGACACCTAAATGATGAAAGGGTTATGCAGAATAATAAGACTTTCTAAAAGATTATTGGGTTACCTCCTAGTGAGCGTTAAGATTAACATCTTCAACCTGACGTGGCCTATAACTAATGTAAACATCTAAACCTAGACTTAGCTAGTTCAACTAATTATTTTATTCTTAACCCTAATGATGGATTGGTAAGATTTCTCATGCCACTTCAAAACCTCACAGTGGTCTCTATATTGCCTCCATTAGAGATTTTTGGTGGTAGTAACATTAAGACACTATAAACCACCACAATTTCAAACGTAGTGGGATCACATTGATGATCACCCATCTTCAAAATTTCATTATAGCCAATAAAATTCCTCCACCTCCTATTTTGAGTTGGTGGTAATACAACGACATTTGGAGGCACCGTGAATTACTTGGGATCAATTAGAGATGAATTGTTCCATTTTGGACTAATTTTAAGGAGAATAATGGCCATTGTATTCAATATAACTTTTGCCTCTATTTCCCTTACACTATCTGAAATAGGGGTATAAGTTAACTCTGCCCTTCCCCAAAAGGTTGTTCTTGTATTATTAAAGGTAGGGCCATGGTTTTACTTAAACCCTGATTATCTTCTAAGGTGTACCCTAGAGTAGGTTCATGTAGGGTTAGTACATCAACTGGCTCTTCTTCTTTCTATTCTCTAAGCATGCATAAGGTTTCAAATGGGCCTACATGATTATCTTTTGAATGTTAAAATAAGGTTTGTAGGTCCCAATTAGGTACATCTTTTACATTACAAGGCTCAATTGGAATTTCAGGTTCTATAAGGGATTCCACTCTAGCTCTCATTCACCTTCACTGTGCATGTGTCTTCATCAAATTCATAAAAATAAGCAAAACATGATTCCAGAGGATTTGGGTTAGATGTTTCTATAGATTTATTTTCTTTATCAATCGAAGTCTCTTCATCATAAACGTAACAAGGAGTAGAGCATGGCTTGATTAGATATAAGTTGGAGGTTTTTATGGATGGTTGTGGACTTTGTGGCTCAGAATGACTGCAAGATATTTCCATCCTATCATCATCATCAATGGTCAAGGTTGGTGAAAAACTCTGAGGTTCAACAAGAATTGATAATTTCCACCTTAAAATTCTTTCTAGTGTTCTTTCACTCTGTTCCCTAATTTGTTTTGTTAACTTAGCCCCAATTTGAAGTGTAGTAAGATTTTGATCCATTCAGTCACTAAGTTGTTGCAAACATTCTATATTTTGCATGTCATCTAATGATTGTTCCTCTTACTGTGGAGGAAATGACTCATATCACTTGTATTGCCATGGCATTTGGATACTAAAAAAGGGTTGGGTAGGTTGAAACCATGATGGTTATCCTTGATAATCTAAATAATCATGGCAGTATTGACCAGGGTGGACCATTGTGGTTCTTCCTAATATTGGTAATCTTGATATCAAGGTTGTTGGTGATGCTTAGCCCATCCATTATAGTCTTGAAAATTTGTCTTAAGATAAAAAATTTTATAGTGTATGAATGTAGTGGGTGCATCCACTGGCTCTTGATGGTATTTATTATATGTGGAGCTTGATGGCGGCTATAAGAAGTGGGATATTGAGATTCAAAACATGTATAGTCACTATGGTATTGAGGTTGTGGAGCTACTTGCCTAGAAGCTATCATCCTAAGGAATTAAATTTTCATAATATCTATCCTATCCATCAATGCATGAAATCTATCCCTTCCTAATAGGCCCTTGTTCTCAACTTTGTATACAATGAAACAAATCATTATATATGATGAATGAGTTTTTTTTTTTATGCAAAGCCTTAACTACATGATGTAACCTAAATGCTAGTCCTAAGCTAAATGATGCACAACCAATCCTAGTGTTCATTAATTGAGTAGTGTCTTGATTATCTTTTCTTACTACATAGGTGGTAGCTTCTTAGACTTGCATCTAGGCAACTCCTTTTATCCATATTAAACTACTGCTTACTTGTTGAATTTTGCTCTAAAGTGGTTAATACAATTCTCATGTTAGGAGGCATTTAGAGCTCAACCAACATTAACGAAAATAATGGAAAAATCATCTAGATTTTAAGACACTCACTATAGCCATAGTGCTCAGAAGCCATTAAGGTGACAATAGATTGCATCCTTTTAAAAGGTTCCTATGAGCTCGATACCTTGCATCTCTTTTTACTTGATTTTAAATTAATGTTCAAGGCTTGGGATTGTGGCATATAAGGATGTTGATTGATTTTTAGGTGGGTCAAGGAGCTGGTGATGAAATCTAGTCCTTATCTAATAGAGATTTTTGTGGGGCCCCTACTAGCATTAAGTTCCATTCCACAATAACGCTGCAAATGTGCAATGCAAAACAAAAATAAAACTAATGCTACCTACATGTTAGCCAAGGTTAGATAGGTGCTCTATAATGCAACAACCTTAAATAAAGATGCAATAGTTAAAATGAATGATCCTAATCTAAATGCATTACACTACCATCCACATATGCAATTCTACTATAAATGCACTTTATCCTAAAAATTAAAATTTGAGTGAGGAATGCTCACAGTGAAGGGATCGATGATGATCAAGTGTGGGTTACCATACACCAAAATTTCCTTGTATTATTACAACTCATTTTAAAATTAAATAAATTTGAAATTAAAAATATAATGGGCCTCACTATAATTTCACAAAATTTGTAATCTAAGAATGCAGTAAAAACATAATCTATACTGATGAAGCCATGGCTCACAAGATAGCTACCAATCCTTTGTCGATTTTCCTTGCACATAAATAAAAATAGTTGTCAATATGATGAAAATAGCAAATAAATGCAAAAATGTCACAAAACCCTAAACTAATGCACCCTAAACCTAGAATAGAGGTAAATAATCTAAGGCATGGTCCACTGCACAAACCATTGCAATTCTTTGGCAACACCACCAAAAACTTGTTACAATTTCAAGTTAAACTCGTAAGTGCATGAATCAATTGTAGTAATTCACACTAGGAGGTTGATTTGACAAGGAATCAAATAGATGTGATACTAAAGGTCCTTACTTAAATTATCTAACCTAGGCAAATCAAGGAGATCTTTCCTAAACTAAGAATGGAAATGTAACACATGAAACATGAAATTATGTTAAAATTAAAACATGCTAAAAGTAACCACTTTCCTAAAAACACACACTTTATTAAAAAATAAAACTTTCCTAAATGAAAATTTTCAAAAATTTGAATTTAACAAGTTTCTTGATTTATGCAAATTCTAAAGAAACTAAGCAACAAATTCACTACTTTCCTAAGTTTAACTTTCTAAATGTGAGATTTTATAACTATGAAAAATTCAATTACTTTCCTTAGAATAAGAAACTAACTAAGATTGCAAACTCGTTAAACAATGAAATTTAAACAACATACAAAAATTTCTGGGACAAAGTTTTTGTAAGGAGAGAAGGATGTAAAATTTCTAAATTTATGGCATAATTATATACATATTATTTGGGAATTTTATTGAAATAAAAATTAAGTTTCAAAACATTGATAATTATAGAAGTAAAATTGAGAGTTGAAATATTGATAATAGGACAGTGCTAAAAAAAGTGGAAGTCCACAACACCAAGAATTGCTAAATTAGAGTTCGGATGGAAAAGTTATGAAATTTTGAAGTTGAGGGGCATTTTGGTAAATTAGCAGTGGAACCTATTTGGCTCATTTTAAAATTGGAAATGCATAAAATATAGGGATTTATTTTGATATTGACATGTCCTCTCCTTTGATAAAGATGGCATCATTCGACTGTTATAGAGAAAGAAAAGAAAAGAAAGAGAGAAAAAGGAAGGGAAGCAGAGGAGAGGAGGAAGAAGTGAGCAGATTTGGAGAATATAGGAGCCCAAAATGATATCTAAACTATTCATCATCTCTGAAAAGATAACATAGTCTAAACTTTACAAATCCTTTTGATCTGATGTTGTTTAGTTAGGAATAAAATATAAATAATAGCAAGGGGAAACTGACGGTGATCGGAGATGATGACCATTTGGAAGAGAATAAATTAGGAATATAAAAGCCATTCATCACATTCACCATCTCGAGAGAAGAAAAATGCCTAAAAAATAGTAAAAATCCAACATAGTTTGGCTGGAGAACGCGTGTAGCCAATGCGCTGATGCATGGGTGTTGTTCATGAATAGAGATGAAACACCCATACATCTCAATGATGGTGACATATGTAGGGTGTGTCCCTGTGCCCAGGACAAAAGTAGAAGTCTCCCAGAGGCATGCCATGTGTAGAGCATCCTAGTGACATCAATTTTCCTAATTTTTTATATATTGATTTATGTTGACCATTTATTTGATTTGAAAATAAAAATCTCAAATTAAGGAGACTATATAAACCTATTTTTTTTATCTGAGATATCCGTCAGATTCATCTTAACGAAATGGACATTTAGTGGTATTAATGGCGAGTGGCAGTTGGTGGACTTGAGTGTTGGTTGGTGATCATATGTTTGTTTAGCATTTCATGCAGTATTATAAGCACAAAGATTGATATACCCTGATGTATCCATGATGTGACAACATGTGAAGGATTGGTATGAGTACTCATGACTTGATGTGAGAGTATGGTATACTTGTGGGATCGTGTGAGTTGGGTGCCCTTCATTCATGACATGCATGTACTTTGCACTTTTAGATTTTTGAAACATGATGTATATTATGTGATTGCATGCCATGCTGATTTGATTTCATGTGATCCTCATGATTTATTTGAGCTCTTGTATGTCGTATTGAATTTAGTTTCAACAAGGATTATATGTAAATGCTGTGATTTGATCATGAGACTTGGCTTTTTAGTTTTCATGCCTTTATTTTATCCATGGAACTCTATTATGATTTTGTTATTTATTAGTCACACCACCAGCATGTATTTATTTAAATATTAAATGTTTATGCACCTATACAAGCCATAGCTTGTTGAGGCATTGCTTTGATTTGTAATGCCTTAGATTTAAAGTGGGATAGCACAAAGGGGTAAACAGGTGAAGAATAAATGAAGAAGGTGATGACCATCAATGTATTTTGAGACAATCATATAGATGTACATGGCACTTTAGACATCATTTTGTTATGTGTAGAGGATGTAAGTATTTGGATGTATCTCAGACTTGTAAACTTGGTTTCAAGGATGGATGTTGAGTCATGATGGATAGACCTTGGGTTTTGATTATTTTAGTATTCTCAGTATTATTACTTGTGATTTCAAATGAAGTTTTTATGCAGTTAGATGTGATTTGCATTATGTTATGTGTTGATACTATTTCCTTGTATTCGTCTCAATCCTATTTTCCTAATGGATCATTTGACCCATGTGGCTTTTGGAAAAATGTGTTTGTTATTTTGAATTTATTTTTTTGAATATCTTTACATTTTGATTTTTCATTAGGGTTCACACCTATTTTGTATTATAATATATGTAATTGGTGTTCTAACCTATTTTTTCATTGGGGTTCTCACCTATTTTGTATTATAATATATCATTACATTTGGATTTTTCATTAGGGTTCTCACCTATTTTGTATTATAATATATGTAATTGATTTTTCATTAGGGTTCTCACCAAAATTTGACCTATTGATTGAACTTCGTATTCCAATTCATTTAGGCTCAACCACTTGAGACTTAGATACTAAATAATAGCCTCTTAAGGTTGAAGAGATTTTATAGCTAAATTCCCTAAGTAGTCTTTAGCCTATAATGTAAATATTTTAAGACTTTTAAATGGACTGACATGTACTACTTAGTCCCAACTGACTAAGTCACTCACACTTAGGAATGAAAAACTTAATTCATTAAGACTAAGACCTATTTGATGTGGACACATCTACTTTGTAAACTCAAGGCATTTATGCCTTAGGAACCTAAACATTTGCCAACATGACTATACTATCTAAGCTTTATTACTTATAAATTTCGTTAGTACCAAGTTAAAGCAAAGTGAACAAATAGTGCACTTCAAATGCAAATCTAGGTTAAGTACCATTGGTAAACTTAGGAATGGACTTGCTGTGGGAAAGTATTGAAACATGGTAAACTCATGAATGACACCAAGGGAGTAATATTTATAGTGTAAGAACTTAATAACATGGCAGAACTTATAAGGGCCACAATACAAGAAGTGAATGGGAAAATATGCATTCATGTTAAAAGGGGACATCTAGCCTTAAACATCATACAAGAAGACAAAATCATCTAAATGGATCTACCATAAGTCAATAATAGGATACATAAAGTACTTACATGTGACGACCTGGGTTTTCCCATGCATTTTAAAATGCAATACCTAATTCCTAAGGCGGGATGCATCCTTATTTGAAAACCATTTTATAAAAACCATGCAATGCAGTGGAAAATCTTTAGTTTTAAATTCATTTTGAAAACCCCGAGTGTCATTTTATTTCACAACAACCAAAGTAGTTTTTGAAAAACTTCAGAAATCATAAATGCTTTCCCAGGTCTATCCAGTCACAGCTCACAGCCCAACTGTAATTAAATACAAATACATGTCCAAAGGGTAGAGTGTTTACTTACATGTATAATTGTCTCCTTTTGATTTTTTTCTTGCTCGTAACACTAACATTTCCTGATGCGTCTTCTACTCGTAAATGGAGCTATCCTGAAAAATGTTAAGGATAGGGTGAGTATATACTATACTCAGTAGGAGTCTATCACTACTAGTTTTACAATGCATGCTATGTTTAAAATCATATGCTCTTTAAAACATGTGCATGTTCGAACAATCATGTTCAATATCGATATTAAAAACCACTGTCGAATTGGAATACTAATGACTTAAAGAATAGGATAATCCAAGTCAAAAGTATATATATATATATATATATATATCATAAACATAATGATATGCTTAAGATGCTCAACTGAATCCAACTCATGGATATCTGGTATGGTCGACCAACCTCATGTCATGCCATATGAAATGCAAGTAAATCCTCAAACCATAAGGCCCAACTATGCCCACGACCTCGCTGCCATGTGGTCCCCGGGTACCTGAGGACACTCGGTCATAGCCTCCACAGGGCATATGACACATATTCATTGTAAATCATGCAATTTATGCAATCGGTTGCCAAACATGCATGCAATGCACAAAATCTGCATGCTAGTATTGCATTCCAAGACATAACCCTGCCTAGAAGCCTGTCAGCTCTCTCTGGCCCGCCCTCATCGACCAGCCCTCATTAGCCCGCCCTCATCGGCCTGCCCTCATTAGCCCACCCGCATCGGCCAAGGCCACACTTATCATGCAATCTATGCATGTAGCACATGTCTTGGCAATATATGCGCAATGTATTTTTCAAAACCTGTACTCTTTGGGTCCCTCACAACTGCCTGGCCCTCACAACTGCCTACCCAGTGTCTTTTGGGCACTCCAGCGTCTTTTCGTAACCCTCAAGGACGTGCACTTTTTCAAAACTCAATAACCACAAATCATGCAATTATATGCAATTGTTTGCAAAACATATCTATGCATAATGTATTTGTCATAAGCATGATGAATTCATTTATAAAATTCAGTCATGCTAAACAAGTCATATAACTTATACTTAAAACATGCATTCAAAACAATCATGGGCTCTTTTTTAAAAGTCTAGTAGTGATAGAGCACCTACCTCGAAGTCTCCTGGAGTTGCGTCCTTCATCACTCAACCCATCCCTGGGTCTCATTTATAAACTCCAGGATATGAATGGATACAAGGAGTCTTTATCAATTTCGATCTATTTTTAGAAATTAGATCCCCTTATCTACCTTTTAGGGTCTATAGTCCTTGCCTAATTCATTGTCAGGCTAGATCCTATGATGTGGATCTACTATTCCATGGTTAACACTGTAAATTGTCCTCTAATCCTAACTTTGTAGTCTTATTAGGTCAGTGTGTCCCAGTTCCTAGGACACCCGTGCATCCTGGTTGAACCATGACCGCCTCATGTGCGTGGGCGCCCAAAGGCCATGCCAAGGACCGCATTTTGCACGCGCACATGCATGCCCAAGCGACGCGCTATGACGTGCATCCTGGATGGCATTGCACGGATGCACCTTTGGTGTAGCATGGCGCGTCTCAACTCCTAGTGCACCCAGTGCATCCTGGTCGGGCCAGGACCCGTGCCCCACGTCGCGTGCGCACCTGAAGGCTGCACCAGGGATAGTGTACACATTGTCGTCTGCCTGGAGCCCGTCCCAGGGACCCTGTCCCAGGTGCACGTGGAGCATGGCGTCCTTGGGACACCTTGTTCATGCAGGGCCGGCTGGAACTGGCTTGGAACGTTTTTCGGCCAGGAAATCCAGCTGGAAAAATGGTTGGAAACACTAGATCCAGCACGAATCTAGCCTGAAAGGGGGAAGAACCAAGGAAAGATGGCTTACCTGGGCAGCCTAGGGAGCGTCTGTCGTCGGTGGTAGACCTCCGTTCCGGTTATGAAAACCTTCTGTCGCCAGAAAACTCGACGAAGGGAAAAACCCCATTGCGAAGACTGGAAAAGAGAAGAGAGGGGAATGGGGAGACAGGTAAAGGAATGGCCGGCCTGACTTGGGCCTGGCCGTTGCTGGAAAATGCAAGGAAGCTAGGTTGAGAAGGGTTTTTGATTTTTACTGGAAACCCCAGTCCCAAAATTGCCGAAAAACTTGTGTTTTGAAGAGGAGGAAGATGGGGCTTTTTATAGCCTTGCTATGGCGGTGTTGCTAATGGCAGTGACAGATTTCTCTGGAAAAATGGGGAGAGGAGGGTTTCTGGAGAAATCTAGAGGAGGAAGACGACAGGGGGTGCCGTTATCAAAACGGCCCCCTAAGTTTTTTGTTCTTTTTCGTTTTTAGTTTAAATTACAGAATTGCCCCTGATCTTTAAACGGCCGTAACTTCTTCATAAGAACTCCGTTTTCGGCGTTGGATTCCATTTTTCGAGTAGAATCTAGTGGTACCAAGTTTCCTTACAAATTCCTTCATTTACTATTTTAAATAAGGTAAAACATTTAACATAGTTTATGTCTCATAAAATGTCCAATTTTTGTTAAAAATAGCGTAAATTGCTCGGGCCCTTAAATGAATTTCGTCCTCGAAATTCCATAAATTATCATCTTCAAGGTATTTTGTCTCTTAGATAACTTCTTGGTGAATGCATTCCCCCCTTAGGAATCAAATCTAGGCTTAACCTCAATTTATCATTTTTATTGTTCCTTCTACAAGGCCTTACCTATAAGGGCCGCTTTCACTGCGTACTTTGATACATGCTCTCATACGTGCCAGTTTAACAATACTGGTTTCTAGCGGTAATTCATCTATCTCGAAATCCTTAGATGCCTATACTTTTCTCATCGTGTATAGGATAGTCTCCTCATAGGATCATGCTTCTTTATTCATGTTTAAATTACTCCATACTTCTTTCAAGATCATATTATCTTATTTCTCATAGTCCTTTTTGAATATCATAGGATGATCCCTTTTTCTTCTTGTCTTTCATCTAGTGATCTCTTCATCATCCATATCTCCTTCTAAATGTTGGTTATATGTCATTAGTAAGAGTCCAAAAATTACCTTCTTTCTATTGTGTCTAACTTTGCTTCTTATCTTTTATATTTGTCCCCAAGATACTTTAATAACTGACATGGTATCATGTTCTCTATAGCCAAACCCTTGATTAACTTCGAATTTCAACTGTCTGTCATTTTCCATATGTGACTTGATTCCTCGACCAAAGTTACATTCAAAATAAACTCATGAAAGCCAATTCGTAGCTTCTTCCCTCGAGGACCTTATCATATACTATTCCATATCCAGTTTCATAATTATTGAATTCATTAAATGCTTTTCTCATGTCAAACGTTAATGGTCGATTCGTCATCATGGGTCAAATGTTCTCGTCCAGAGGCCTATCTCACTATTCACATCAATTTGTCATTAGAATTTTCAATAATGGTCCCATTTATGCAAAGAAAAAAGTCTCTTATTCATAACCAAGTACCCTTACTAGGTCATGGTTGAATCCTTTGTCATCATCCTCTTTGCCTTTCTTTGCTTGATGGTTTTCTTCGTAACCTTTCAGTCCAAAAGTTCTATACTCCATCCAGTAGGGTTAGTCCTTAGGAAATTCCTTCAATTGATTTTTCATACTTCGTATATGCTCATAACAACTAACTATTTGTCTAAAGGCAACGTAACAATAAATCTTCACCTTATAGTGTGCTATCCATCTCACCTTTTCTCCTTCCATCCCCTATGTCAATATGTTGTTCAATCTTTTATTACTGCGTTATCGTCAACTATTCAGTCTTAATTTGTTAGGGGTATCATCATAAGTAGTGGTCCCCTCAATTCCTCAAATTTTATCCTTCAAGTGCCTCCTCATACTTAGCTTACAATAGCCGTTCTCGTTCAACAGCTACTACATCAAGTTATGCTGAAGCTGTTAAATCATCAAATTTGAAAAACACTCAGGTAAACATGGAACATTTTCGTAGACATATAGAAAGACTTTATTTGATTACCTATTGATCTCTTTCCAGATATATCTTTGTCATAAGCTCAAGGGTCTCTAAAGTGATCAGTACTTAATTGCCTTTTCAAGTCAGCAGTATTTTTCAGACCCAAAGTAATTTCTACACCTTGTCATGGTAGCCATTAAGGTTTGGAAAATCTTTCACATTGGTTTAGATCACTTCTTATTTTTTCTCCTATCTCAGTTGCAACTGTCCTCATCAACTGACCTCATACCCTCAATTGACTTAGTCTAACAAGTACTTCTTTCAAGGAAAACTCAAGTCTAAAGACTTATAACATCCCTCTGAGTATATAACTTCGACTACTAACTCATAGATACTAACATACTTGATTAATTAGGGTGAGATACCTTTGTTTAGTCAACAATGCTCTAAAGGTAATGACTAAATAATGGTCTTAAGATTTTTTGTCTTCCAATCTATGATAGTAAGACCTCAATTTGATCCTTGATGGTACCCTACTTGCTAAATGGAAAAGTCACTGTCCCGGCATAATTCCTTTATCAATATACTTTATTGACAAGGTGGAATATCACCAAATTTTCCTTTTTTATGGATTATATCCATTGGTGTTCCCCATAAGCTAATGGATCCGATAAGAATCTAATTGTAATAATTGATATCAAACCATTTGTAGAATTTAATTTCTAGTTGGTTACCATTCCTCTTCGAAAATTTCTTGTCACATAATCTCCTGAAATTCGATATTCTACTCAAAGTCTTAAACCCCATATGCTTTCTCTCTTTTATACTTTTTTACAATAAGATCACCAACTCATCTATCATCATTCCTTCAAAGTTGATTGGTTTATCTTCCCAGATGATTCAAGATGAAAGATTTCTATGTATCTCCATAAAGTCATGCTCTTCTTCTTTTGAATATTCAATATTCATTGAATACTGGTAGTTACATCTCTATCTCTTTCTCTCTTTTCTTCAAAATCCTCATTTTTGTCTACCTAGATCAATGTCTTTATGTGCTTTGTTGCATATACTCGATCTACGCGGCAAGCAAGAGAAACTTAATACTTCTAGGAAATGTTGAAGTTTTCTAATATCATCGAAATCCTTAATTGCCTATAGCCTCAATAAAATTCATACAATGGCATTGACGTTTTGGTCATGCTACACTTCTCTTACAAGTTCATGTTAGGATCAATCTATTATCATCCTTAGTATCATCATCAAAATCTTTTGATAACTCAGTCGAATTCATTTCCCTATCATATTTGTGTTATGTTTCTCTTATTCACATAATCTGTCACTTGTATACATCTTCTGATTTGTTCCATAATACTCAGGTAATTATTATTCGATAGCACTTTACTCTTCATAAGACTCCAGTTAAGGTATCCAAAATTGAGCTAAGTCCTTTAGGATCCTTACCTTTGTGACCTAGTAGTTATCTCCTAATATCATCTTGCATTCTTATCCCTCTTTATCATCAACATTTTCTCAAAGTTTGTCTTTTACATCCCCTATCATACTCATATCATATCCCTTGTGACAGTGTGCTCATATTCTGATATTCTTTATGATGGTAAGATAGCCATCTAGGTTTCTCGATGTTCTCATCTTTGGTGAGATTAATCTATTATAGGTCAGAACTATCTACTAACAAGTTAACATCTTTATTCATCATTCTCATCATAATATGCTCCATATATGAGTTTTCACATTTGCACCACTGCACAACAATCCTTAATCCTTAAGTCATCTTAGACTAGATTTTGGATAAGGGTTGCACTATCCTCTGCCTAATTACTTGTTAAACTAAGCTGTGTTTCACCTATTTATTTATGGTGAACTTCCTTGAGCACTAATATTGTAATTCTCAAATGGAAGTACTCATCTCTACTACTTCTATTTATACTACTTCTTCTTGATTTTCTCTATTGTCTAGGACCCTTGGACATGCTAGACTGGCTGTGAAAGGATAAAACCTGGGCTCTGATACCAACTGTGACAACCCGGGTTTTCCCATGCATTTTTAAATGCAATACCTAATTCCTAAGGCGGGATGCATCCCTATTTGGAAACCATTTTACAAAAACCATGCAATGCAGTGGAAAATCTTTAGTTTTAAATTCATTTTCAAAACCTCGAGTGTCATTTTCTTTCACAACAACCAAAGTAGTTTTTGAAAAACTTCAAAAATCATAAATATTTTCCCAGGTCTATCCAGTCACAGCACACAGCCCAACTATAATTAAATACAAATACATGTCCAAAGGGTAGAGTGTTTACTCACATGTATAATTGTCTCCTTTTGATTTTTTTCTTGCTCGTAGCACTAACATTTCCTGATGCGTCTTCTACTCGTAAATGGAGCAATCCTGAAAAATGTTAAGGATAGGGTGAGTATATACTATATTCAGTAGGAGTCTATCACTACTAGTTTTACAATGCATGCTATGTTTAAAATCATATGCTCTTTAAAACATGTGCATGTTCGAACAATCATGTTCAATATCGATATTAAAAACCACTGTCGAATTGGAATACTGATGACTTAAAGAATAGCATAATCCAAGTCAAAAGTATATATATATATATATATCATAAACATAATGATATGCTTAAGATGCTCAACTGAATCCAACTCATGGATATCTGGTATGGTCGACCAACCTCATGTCATGCCATATGCAATGCAAGTAAATCCTCAAATCATAGGGCCCAACTATGCCCACGACCTCGCCGCCGTGTGGTCCCCGGGTACCTGAGGACACTCGGTCATAGCCTCCATGGGGCATATGACACATATTCGTTGTAAATCATGCAATTTATGCAATCGGTTGCAAAACATGCATGTAATGCATAAAATCTGCTCATGCTAGTATTGCATTCAAAGTCATAACCTTGCCTAGAAGCCTGATAGCCTAGAAGCCTACTAGCCTAGAAGCCTGTTAGCTCTCTCTGGCTCGCCCTCATCGGCCAAGGCCACACTTATCATGCAATCTATGCATGTAGCACATGTCTTGGCAATATATGCGCAATGTATTTTTCAAAACCTGTCCTCTTTGGGTTCCTCACATTTGCCTGGCCCTCACAACTGCCTACCCAGTGTCTTTTGGGCACTCTAGCGTCTTTTGGTAACCCTCAAGGACGTGCACTTTTTCAAAACTCAATAATCACAAATCATGCAATTATATGCAATTGTTTGCAAAACATATCTATCCATAATGTATTTGTCATGAGCATGTTGAATTCATTTATAAAATTCAGTCATGCTAAACAAGTCATATAACTTATACTTAAAACATGCATTCAAAACAATCATGGGCTCTTTTTTAAAAGTCTAGTAGCGATAGAGCACCTACCTCGAAGTCTCCTGGAGTCGCGTCCTTCATCACTCAACCCGTCCCTGGGTCTCATTTATAAACTCTTGGATATGAATGGATATAAGGAGTCCTTATCAATTTCAATCTATTTTTAGAAGTTAGATCGCTAGATCTGCCTTTTAGGGTCTATGGTCCTTGCCTAATTCATTGTCAGGCTAGATCCTATGATGTGGATCTACTATTCCATGGTTAACTCTATAAATTGTCCTCTAATCCTAACTTTATAGTCTTATTAGGTCCGTGTGTCCTAGTTCCCAGGACACCCGTGCATCCTGGTTGAACCGTGACTGCCTCATGTGCGTGCGCACCCAAAGGCCGTACTAGGGACCACATTTCGCACGCGCACATGCATGCCCAAGCGATGCGCTATGACGTGCATCCTGGATGGCATCGCACGGACACACCTTTGGTGTAGCATGACGCGTCTCAGCTCCCAGGGCACCCAGTGCATCCTGGTTGAGCCAGGACCCGTGCCCCACGTTGCGCACGCACCCGAAGGCTGCACCAGGGACAGTGTACGCATTGTCGTATGCTTGGAACCTGTCCCAGGCACACGTGGAGCATGGCGTCCCTGGGACGCCTTGTTCGTGCAGGGCCGGCTGGAACCAGCTTGGAACGTTTTTCGTCTAGGAAATCCAACTGGAAACGCTAGATCCAGCACGGATCTAGCCTGAAAGGGTGAAGAACCAAGGAAAGACGGCTTACCTTGGCAGCCTAGGGAGCATTTGTCACCGGTGGTAGACCTATGTTTTGCCTCTGAAAACCCTCTGTCGCCGGAAAACTCGACGAAGGGAAAAACCCCATTGCGAAGACCGAAAAAGAGAAGAGAGGGGAATGGGAAGATGGGTAAAGGAATGGCCGGCTTGACTTGGGCCTGGCTGTTGCCAGAAAATGCAGGGAAGTTGGGTTGAGACGACTTTCGAATCTTTGCAAGAAACCTCAGTCCCAAAATCGCCGAAAAACTTGTGTTTTGAAGAGGGGCAAGATGGGGCCTTTTATAGCCTTGCTATGGCGGTGCTTCCATTGGCAGTGGCAGATTTCTCTGAAAAAATCAGGAGAGGAGGGTTTTTGGAGAAATCTGGAGGAGGAAGACGACAGGGAGTGCCGTTATCAAAACGGCCCCCTGCATTTTTCATTCTTCATACAAATTCCTTCATTTAATATATTAAATAAGGTAAAATATTTAATATAGTTTATTTCTCATAAAATGTCCAATTTTTGTTAAAAATAGCGTAAATTGCTCAGGCATTACATTACACCACCAGACTTGGGACATCGGTGTATGACAAACCAAGCTCATCTTGATTGTGGAACTTTTCCATGATTTGAATGGATTGGTTCATGGATTTGGACAAGGGCCTGGGGACATCATCTTTTGTCATTACTTGATAGCACTACTAGAATAGTGGTGAGGCATGAGACATGGATATTTATGAGCTATATGTTTTGGTTTCATTGATGCTTTTGATAGGCGCTCTATGAGTGGCTGTAAGTTGTGATGGATGTGATTTTTTAGGCAAGCACTCTAAGAGTATCTATAAGCTTTAATGAGTATGGATTTCATTGATGGTTTAGGCGAGTGCTCTACAAGTGGCCATAAGTCCTGATGGAGATGAATATGTTGATGCTTAGGCATATGCTCTACGAGTAGTTGTAAGTCCTTATGGATATGGATTTCATTGATGTTTTGTGCAGGCATCCTAGGAGTGTTCTAAGTTCTAAATTCCTTGGTGGATGCACTATTTTAGTGTGCCGTAAGTCTTGGAGACCCTATGCTAGAAGGTGTAGTTGGCCATTGACTCTGACATAAGATTAATACCAAACTTGTGATGGAGATGACAGTTAATACAAGTACCTTCTCATGGGAAAGAGCTCAGATTGGTAGTTAGATAGTCCTCATGAGGCTCGGTGAGCCATGATTCATGTAGGTATCCATGAGTAGACATAGAGGCCATGGTAGTTTCCAGTGGTTGATGGTAGGGACCTTCGAGCATAAGTGTCTATGTATTGTTAGCATGCTAGGCATATTTTCATTCTCAAGAATTGAGACAATTTATCCTTAGTGGTAGAACTGTACGCTACTGATGTTCCCCATGGTAGGACTACATGCTGCTACTGCATCCCTGGTGGTAGCACTATTTCACACTATGATATGGAGTGACTAGTTTTTCACGGCAAGGTGGGCATGGATTTGTGCATTGCAGATTGAGAGCTATGTGCCTTAGTTTGATATCATTTGTTTTGAGCACACTAATTTGACATATTTGTCAATTACTTTTGAACATTATAGATTATTTGAAATCATCAGTCTTTGTGGATCTTTATCACATATGTGTTGGTCATGCTTTTTAGAAACCAGATATGTATATATGTAAGGATAGACATACAGTTATACTTGTTCTATAGCATGCTCAATTTTAGGGGTTCTAGCTTGTATTAGTTTTTCACCCTATTGTAAGTTGTTGTTTTTGCTCACAACCTACAGCCAAAATTTTTAGGTGATATATAAAGTAGCTTAAGTAGGAGAGACACAGGGAAGGCGAAAGTATTTGGGTGAGTTTAGATGTGAGGAGAATATGCTTTTAAAGTAGTTTCTTTTGATAGAATCCATGTATAGGGTCTCATTTTGGTTATTATATATAACTTAAATTTCTGTTGACAAAATCATTGTAAATATGGACTATTCTAGTTATTCGAATGGCTTGTTGTAACTTTACTTTTGACAATATGGGTGATCCTATGGCTTGTATCTCTAACCATTCTTAGGTTAGAAAACTATTATTTTACATCTATGAGGTTTCACTGTAACTCCTAAAATGAAGTTGATGAATTGCTCAAAATTACACATATATTATCATTTTGGTCATGTTTTCTAAAATAAGCAAATTTTCATTGCTTGTGAACTTAAGATCAATAAAGGATTGCAAAACTAGGGGTGTTATAGATTTTTGTATCAGAGCTCATGCCATACTGATCACAATTAAAGTCACTAAGAGTTAATGTGTCAACACTTAGTGACTTAGACTTAGGGAGGAATCTTAGTTACAATAGTTAGAAAAGAAGTCTTATCAGAATCTAGGTTACTTTCAAATGCCTCCATAGAGATGTAGTGCTAGCTTGCTAGCACCAATGCATGTGTAGGTAGCAGATGGGAAGAAGGGTAGTAGTAGGACTCGATGTGATTTGGTTGATGAGGTGGTAGACCTCCTATTACAGGGGTTGACATAGAGGTTGTAGGTCTCCAGAGATTTAGGTGGATTGCTCCCAAGTCACTACAAAAGATAGCTAGATATAGTGGGGCATGTTTGCTTTGTTGGGTGATGCAATGTAGTGGTGGACAACCATTAAGAGTGATTTCTTTGAGGGGGTAGACGGGATTTCTTGGGATGACTTCATGGTCGTCTTTATAGATAGATCTCTTCCTACACATCTTTAGGAGAATATGGAGTTAGACTTTATGAAACTTGTGTAGGTCATGAAGACAGTAGGGAAGTATGAGGTGGAGTTCTCTCAACTCCACAGGTTTGCATCAGATGTTTGTTCTTTAGAGTTGAGGGCAGCCTAGAAGTTTGTGCGAGGGCTGTACTTCAATCTCAAGCACCACATCTTGACCTCATAGCCCACTATTTTAGCACAGGTTGTGGAGCTTGCATCTATTTTGGAGCGTGAGTTGGGAGACCCTACTAAAGATTAGAGCAGATATGGAGGGCCTACACTAGTATCTAGTGCGGTCAAGAGGAGAAGGTTTACCCCTACTAGCATAGATGCATGGCCTATCCAACCAAAGATAGATCAAGGTAGGAATAGAGACAATGATCAAGGAGAGTGCCAGAGATGTTAGCATCATCATCCAAGTCGATCATATTTTACACCTAGATGATGTTTTACTGGTGGCCAATTGGGCCACATGGTGCATGATTGTCCCAAGGCAAGTAGAGAGGGACAACTTTGACAAAATCATGGACGAGATTAGGCATGTTGTCAAGACCAGGGACCTAGGAGTTAGGGGTGAGTGTTCACCCTTACTACCAGCCAGACTCACGCATCTAGAGCCATTGTGGAAGTTACTCTTCTTTTTTCAGATAGGTAGATATACTCATGTGCTATTTGATTCTGGGTTGACCCATTCTTTCATTTAGCATAGTTTTGATGCCTATTTAGATTGCCCTTCGGATTGACTGGGATTTTTATTTGAAGTTAGCACACTGGTTGAGGAGTCGATGATGGTGCGATAGTATTTTTAGGACACTGATAATAGTCTTTGGTGGAAGATTCAGTGCAAACCTCAATGTCATAGTTATCACAGATTTTGATATTGTATTAGGCATAGACTAGTTGAGTGAGCATGGAGTGGTGCTTGATTGTAGGAAAAAGCAGATGACATTGTACACCCTGTAATGAGATTCAGGGTAGCATAGGCATACTTGCCTATAGGTCACGAGGGATATGAAGCAGCGTTTGCCAGATTTATTTTGACTTTTTTATCAATATGTGTACAATTTTGTAGATGAAATTCGTATAAGTGGAAGAGTGTAATGCCTATAAATATTCAATTCAAATAAATAAATCAATGCATTTACAAAAAAAGGGTAAATCTTTTTATTTTTATTTATTAAGATGTATGTTTTAAAGGTAATAGAGAAGAATTGAACAAGTGCGTTGAGGAATTGTGTTAGGATAACATCTTGGAGTTGTTAGGTTGATCCAAATATTTAGAAACCAAAATTTTCAAGGAAAAAGAGAAATTTGAAAATCATATTAAGTTATCATTAAGTGATCTTCAAAAAGAAAAATAAAAATTTTAAACATAAATTGGTGTTAGATTAACGAATTAAATAGGTCACTTAAAAGGGAAAGTCCTAATAGGATATAAACATGATAGGCCAAACAAATTAACTTAGAATGAAAAATATAATATGTTACTACTTAGGGTACAATAATAAAATTGACCCTAATAGGATATAATTGAAAAACTTAAGGCAAATAAGGGGTTTTACTGAAAAATCAAATTTCGTGCAACTAAACTTTAGGGTGAAATATGGGCCATCCACATGGAGGCACAGCCCAAAGACAGCTGGCTCCCCATGTCACTTGTTGCCACATGTAGAAAAACTAGTGCTATGTATAAAAGGAAATCAAGGACTTAGATTGGAAATTTTCCAGCCATTAATGAAGCAGAGGTTGAACCAGTAGAAGAGGGAAATTAGGGAGGAGAAGATGATCTAGGAAGAAAGTGGAGGTCATGGTGAACTTGGAATTTTAAGGAATGTAGGATAGGGATGGTTTCTACTATATGCATGCTAGATTATAGCCAGTTTCTTGATGGATTTATCATATTTTTGTACAAAATTTATCATGCTCTGTTTTCTCTAGACTTCTGGTCATGCTCAATGGGGGCTGTTCATGTAGTTAGCTACCCTACAAAACCTTCATTATTCAGAAAGGCATATTTAGGTTTTCTTTCATTCTTCATGAACTTGCTAATGACGCATTCAAGTTGTACTTTTGGTGATGTTTTCATAGGGATTTTGATGATCAAATTTGGAATAGGGACTAGGCGCACCCCGTTCTTCCTGCACCGATGCAGGCAGAGGTCATCCAATCCCATTCATGTAGCAATCAGTTTGAAGCAAATTGGATTAAAGTAAATGATGGGTCTTTAAGAACACATATCCACCTACGAATCATAAGAAATTTCCACCCATAATCTACAAGTTTTAGTTATTGATATGGGGGCTCAAATAGGAAGGACACCATGTAGTTTCCATACTAGTAGGAAATTGGTGCTTTTCCTCCACTTGTTGGCACCCTCCTTGGCACGAAATTGATGACTAAACAAAATGGGAAGATGACTCATTGAGAACATTATCAAAATTATTCACTTTGGAGTGGTGTAAGAACTTAAGAAGATCAAGTAAACTTCACATACTAGTTTAGTTATATAGTAATGAGGTGCTTACCTTCTAGTTTGAGGATCCTTCGAATTTGAACTCAATTTTATGTAATGATATAGGTTGGGAAAGGGAAAAGCTAAGTGGGGATTAAGAAAAATGCAATTTTCAAGCTTTGGTAATGGCTTGAAAATAAATGACTAGTAGCACCTAGCTACTAGTTTTGTTCAAATGAATGAAGAAAAAAACAGGAATCCATGAGTTATTGGAAGTCCAATCTTAGGAATTTCTTGTATATAAAAGTTGTTTGACATGGAATTCTAGTTTAGGGAAAAACTTGAAAAAACTTAACCTTCTAAGTTAGAAATGCAGCCACATCTTGTGTACACCTTCCTGGCATTAAGGGAAATGTAAACCTACCTTTAAAATGGAAATAATGAAGGGCATAAAGGTAATTTAACTTAGGTAAAGGAAATTACAATAATACCACTGGGTTGGAATTCTAAAGACATAGAAAGCTAAATTGGACCCATTGTTGAAACTTCATATTCCAATTCATTTAGTATCAAACACTTGATATTTTAATACTATATAGTAGCCTCTTAAGGTTTAAGAGATTTTACACCTAAATTCCTTAAGCCTTCTTTCGCCTAAAACTTAAATATTTCAAGACTTGGTCTTAAATGGAATGACACCTACTACTTAGTCCCAAGTGACTAAGTCACACTTAAAACTTAACTCCATAAAAATCTAAACTCAAGGCATTTTTTCCTTAAGAACCTAAACATTTTTCAACATGACTATACCATCTGAGCTTTATTACTCATAAATTCCATTAATATTAAGTTAAAGTAAAGTGAACACATGGTGCACTTCAAGTCCAGATCGAGGTTAAGTACCATTAATAACCCCTTAGGAATGAATTAGTGGAGAGAGTGGTGAAACATGGTAAGTAATAACTAAGAGTAAGAACTTAATAACATGGCATAACTTATATGGGCCATAATGCAAGAAGTGAAAGGGAAAATATGCGTTCATATTAAAAGGGGACATCTAGCCTTAAACACAATACAGAAGACAACATCAAATAAATGGATCTACCATAAGTTGAAAATAGGATCAATAAATTACCTACACCACCAGATAGAGGACATCAGAATATGCCACACCAAGCTCATCTTGATTGTGGAAGTTTTCCATGATTTGAACAGATTGGTTCATGGATTTGGCCATGGGCTCAAGGACATCATTTTTCATCATTACTTGATAGGCACTACCAAAATAGTGGTAATCCATGAGACATGGATTTTCATGAGCCATGAGTTTTGGTTTCATTGATGATTTTGGCAAGCACTCTATGAGTGCCTATGTCCTGATGAATGCAATTTTTTCGATACTTAGGCAGGCACTCTAAGAGTATCTATAAGCTTTGATGATTATGTATTTCAATGATGTTTTAGGCTAGCACTGTACAAGTGGCCATAAGTCCTGATGGATATGGATATGTTGTTGTATAGGCATATGCTCTACAAGCAGATGTAAGTCCTTATGGATATGGATTACATTAATGTTTTGGGCTGGCACCTTGTGAGTGTCCTAAGTTCTGATTGCTCGGTGGGTGCACTGAGTCAGTGTGCTATTAACCCTGAAAACTCTATGCTAGGAGGTGTAGTTGGCCACTAACCTCTAAGATGAGATTAATACTAGACTTGCAATGGAGATGACAGGCAATAGGAGTACCTTCTCATGGGGAAGAGCTCAAAGTAGTAGTCGGGTAGTCCTCATGAGGTTCACTAAGTCATGGTTTGTGTAGGTATCCTCAAGTAGATGTAGAGGCCACAGTAGTTACTGGTCGGTGATGGCAGGGCCCTGCAAACATAGGTGTCTATGTATTGGTAGCATGCTAGGCATTCCAGTCATTCTCGAGAGCTAAGATCATTGGTCCCTGGTGGTAATACTGTATGCCACTGATGGTCCCTATGATAGGATTGTATGCCACTGATGCATTCTTGGTGGTAGGGCTATATGCTACTATGATAAAGAGTGATCAATCTTCCATAGCAAGGTGAGCATGGATTTGTGGACTACAGAATGAGGGCTATGTTCCTTAGTTCGACGTCATTTGTTTTTAGCACACTAATTTGATAGTTTTGTCAGTTACTTTTGCGCATTATGGATGATTAGAAATCATCAATCTTTGTGAATCTTTATTGCATGTGTTAATCTTGCTTTTCAAAATTATATATGTATGTATATAAAAGGATAGACATATGCTTACATTTATTCTATTGCATGCTCTATTTTCGGTGTTCTGGCTTGTATTAGTTTTTCACCCTAAAAATTAATTTCAGGTGATACACCAGGTAGCTTGAGTGTGAGAGACATAGGGTAGGCAAAAGTACCTAGATAAGTTTAGATGTGTGGAGAATATGCTTTTGGCGTAGTCTCTTTTGATAGAATTGATGTATAGGATCTCATTTTGGGTATTATATATTACTTAAATTTCTATTGACCCATGGGATGACTATAAATATGGATTGTTCTAATTTTTTGAATGGCTTGTGTC
Organism: Warburgia ugandensis; assembly: GCA_035236585.1. Classification (NCBI taxonomy): domain Eukaryota; kingdom Viridiplantae; phylum Streptophyta; class Magnoliopsida; order Canellales; family Canellaceae; genus Warburgia; species Warburgia ugandensis. The sequence goes on along the minus strand of CP141133.1, from coordinate 52,301,460 downwards.
ACTTTACTTGTGACAAAATGGGTGATCCTATGGCATGTATCTCTAACCATTCTTAGGTTAGAAGACTATTATTTTACATTTATGTTGAGGTTTTACCGTAACTCCTAAAAAGAAGTTGATAAATTTCTCAAAATTACATATATTTTATCACTCTGATCATGTTTTCTAAAACAAGAAAATTTTTGCTACTTTCCAACTTAAAATCAATAAAGGCTTGAAAGAACTAGATGTTATAAGACTTGTTACTGATGAACCATAATAATAATTGGTTAGATAACAATGAATGGATGAAATGATTTGGGTAGGTTATTGCAGGAAGGTGTGTTGAAAGCTTACTGTTAATAAGTGATAAATAGGGGAAATTGAATGCAAAACTTAAGGAAATTGGACCTGATTGATATCTATATCAGATTTCTAGATGGAAAACCTAGAATGGATGGATTTGGTTGAGAAATGAAAGAGATATATGGATCTTAGTGAAGCATCCAAATAGGGATACACCATATGTAGGAACCACTTAGCTAAGTTCTAGATAATTAAGAACTGAACTATTAAAGGATTTTACACACCTAAAAATTATTAAGATATATGGAATTCTACTCATAGTAATAACTTAAGCAATGTAAACTTCATTTGAAAAGGGTGAACATCTTATGGACTTAGGTGAGTGTATAACTTAACCTATAAAGAGAGCCTAGACTACATGGCAACTCGTAGTGAAGTGAACATTAAAAGCTGTAAGTCAGGATAATTAAATAATAAAGGATTCACCATACTTGATATAACAACTAGTTAAAGATAGAAGTGAAAGGAGTTATGAGAATCATGCAATGGTAAAACAGTATACCATAGAATTCCTTGCAAAAACAATGTCTGATCCTATATCTATTTGGTATACAAATCAGACCCAAACCATGCTAAAACTTAGGCCCTATGAAATTTACTTCTGAAGGAGACATATTTGCAATGGAATTTAAGTATATCCAGTTAGAACATCCACTCTTAGGGATTAGTTTCCTTTGTCTCATGAGCATTTAACAAATTTATGTGAACCATCAGCTTATTGGACTCGATCACATAATGAGCGAAATATGTTTAAACCCTTATTTGAGAGTATACTTGTGAGGATTTAAGGTCAAGACATATTTCTAATGGAATTTAAGCATATCTAGTTAGAAGTCAAGATATATGTGATTGTACACACACACATGCACTCTGAGAAATAACTTAAGAGAATGTTAATGAATGAGGATTCTCTGAGATAAAATAGGGGACTCAACCTAATTAAATTTTAGGAGTATATTCACTCCAAACCCTCAAGAGGCATAGCTTGTCCACTAAGGGTTCAAGAGTTTGTTGCATGTAGTAAATGTAATCATGAGTACCTATGAAAGTGTCACCTTGTATTAGTTTCTGTAAAATAATTTTTTCCATATTTTACTCAGGACTAACAAAATGTTGGTTGGGGGGTTATGTTAAGTGTTTAATTTTACCTAAAAGGCCCCTAGTTTAGCATTTAATTATATCATCTAACTCATCAATTTGAAGATTTTTAGATAAAATATGAATTTTAGCTCAAATCGACCATCCAACCTTAAATTGTCAAATTTAATAGTCAAATGATCATCCAAGATAATTAGATGCTTAATGTATGTTTAGATGACTCTAATCTAGTATTATATTTTGCATATTAAACATATCGCAGTTTGGATGGCTAATCAATGGTGCAGATTATCCAAAGGGGCATTGAACAAACCAGATCATTCACAAGCAAGATTGGATGGTTTCCTAAAAGAAAAAGAGTTCTAATAAGGAAAGGAGATCATGGATAGGATTTGGAATGAAGAGGAAGTTTACTAGTAATAAACTAACTACTAAAGGAAAAGGAAAGGGGGAGAAGAGAATTAGAAGGGGGAAGGCCTTATAAGAAGGAAACCATAGGAGTCTTAAAAAAAATAAATCTTGTTAGTTTAGTTTTTATCTTTTCTCTGCTTTCCATTTTGTTTTTCTTCATCATTTCTCCTTGGTCTCATAGTTTTTCTTTTTTGTTTTCCACTTCTCTCTCACGTTTCCAACCACTCCTCCCTCTCATCTCTTATTCTTGTTTCTCGCACCACTATCCAGCCTCAATCACTGGTTTTTAACCCCTATTCTTTTCCCTCAGATCATCAACATCTATCCCTCTATCCATCACCACACCATCCATTACAAGTCACTTTCCTTTCTAGGCTTCTTGTTCACACCTTTTCCTAGATTTTTTTTCTTCTTCATCAACCCCTGTCACCGGCGTTTTCTTCTTCTTCTTCCCAGCCCAACAAGTCTAAGCACGCCTTCTCCACCTACCCAGATCCCTCCTTCTTTTGTTGTGTCACCCCTATTCTACACCACTCAGCGACCTTCCCTGTTTTGTCCTCACCATCATTTCTGTTCCCCATTGGCTCCTTTGCACAGTGTCCTTCAACGTTAAACCGACCCAACTCTCCATCATGCCTAAGTTGTCATCTACCCCCTTAGGCCAAACCCGCACATTTCCACCACACCATCATTTCCCCCCTTCACCTTCTCTGTCCAACACACACCACACTAGATGCTTGATCCTCCTCTCTTCTCCAGCATCACAGTCATTCTCATTGGGTTTTTTGTTTCCATTTCCTTTAAATATGAAATTGTCTTCAAATTTCAATTTTATCCTTTTCTCTTTAATTAGAATTCCATTTGTGTCCCATTTTTAATTCCATCTGTGTCCCTGCTTCTATTCCCATTTTATTTTATCTATAATTTGTTATCTAGGAACTACATAATCTGAATTGAATTAAGTAAGGCTTAACCTAATCAATAGGTTAGCCTTAACAATAAAGCTCTATTTATTTCTCCTCTGTTTCACAATAGATATTTAATTAATTTTAAGATTATATTGTTAAGACATCCCTTGTCTTGATTAATGTCTCCGATCTTTAAGATGAACTCTAGAAAGTGATCTAAACTGTCCAAATCCTAAAATCCTGATTTGGCCCAAATCTCTCAGATTTTTTGGAATCTGCCTAATCCATCTGGTGGATCATCAATTAGAAGCACTAAAACGAGACCAATGAAGGTTGAATGTATTTTATGAGACCCAAATTGAAGAAATTGACATTGCCTAAGCTAGGGAAGTAGATTTTTCTTTTTTTTTGTTAAATTTCTGGCTTTTTGAATTGGACCTCTGTAATTTCATTGATTAAATACATATGAAGTCTGATTGCACTTTTATTTAATTTTTTTCACTTATTCTAAATTTTTTAAAAATTAAATTTTATTTAAACTCCAAATTATTAAAGCAAGCCTCTATGGGATCAACCCGTACTTGCATACGCTATACTACAATAGCCCATGCACTTATAATAAAACAAACTAGTAAGGGGGCCATAGGAACCCTCATAAGATAAGGACTAGATTTCATCACCAAATCCTTTGTCCACCTAGGTAATCAAACCAATTTATTGTATGTTCGCAATCCTAGCCATTAAAGCTTAATCTAAAATCAAGTAGCAAGAGACATAGGGTTTTAAGCTCGTAGGACCTTTTAGAAGGAGGAGATCCATTATCACTCTAATAACTCTTAAGTATCATCGTTATAGTAGGTATCCAAATTCCAAGTGATTTTTCTATGCCTTTTGTTGACATTTTTAAGGTCTAAATGCCTCCTTACATGAGAATTGTCTTAACCACTTAAGAGCAAAACCTAAATGGTATGTAATAGTCAAGCCTAGATAAAAGGAGGAGCCATCTAGATCTATGTCTAAAAGCTGCCACCTTATAGATTAACAAAAATTATCAAAACAACTCAATAGTGGACTATTAGGATTGATTGCACATGATAAAAGAGTTGGGAGTCACATTAAAGTTAGGTTGCATTATATAGACAGGTTTTCATTTTAGTGCATGCAAGGTTGTCTATCCTAGAACATAGAATTATTATCATTTGATCTTGAGATTGAATGAACCCATAGGCAAGAGGTAAGAAATCAAATTCCAAATCCCATGGCAGACCCACTAGTTGCAATTGAGCATAAGGCCATATGAGACTTCTATGTGCCACACCGATTGAATACTTCATCATGCGTCACATTGTCACCCACCAATTAAGACAACTTTGAACTTAAGCCTGGAGTCATGCAGTTACTCCCATGATTTTATGGTCAAGAAAGAGAAGATCCATAAATACATATCAAGGAATTCCTAAATATTTGTACTATATTTGAATTCTGAAATGTTTTAGAAGATTCTATTAGACTTACAATGTTTCCCTTCCCATTGAATGATAAGGCCAAATCATGATCGAATTCTTTAGAGGTCAATAACATTTCCACATGGAGATCAATTGTCCAAAAACTTTCTGAACAGATTCTTCAACATCTATATGATTGATGCCCTTTGCAAGGAGATTATCAATTTCAAGAAAAGAGATGATGAATAATATTGTGAATGTTAGGAAAGGTGGAATGAATTGCTACAAAAATGCCCTCATAGTAGATTTCAAAAATGACAGCAAGTTCAATACTTCTATGAAGCACTAAAACCTTAAAACAAACAGATGGTAAGTGCTAAATTGGGACAAATGTCATATCATGGTTTAAAATGGAATTGTTCTAGGCCACATCATATCACATAATGGCATAGAAGTAGATAAAGCCTAAGTGGATTTAATTTCTAACCTTCCTCCTCCAAGGACTTAAAAGAATTTTGTTCATTTTTAGGCCATGTTAGTTTTCATAGATGATTTATCAAGGACTTTGGTAAAATTGCTAAGCCCCTCTGAAATTTACTTATGAAGGAGACAACTTTTAACTTTGATGATGATTGCTTGAAAGTATTTGAGTGCCTAAAGGATGAATGAACTTCTACTTCTATTATTCAACTAACAAATTGGAGTGCACCATTTGAAATAATATGTGATGCTTGAGACTACAAGATCGGGGTAGTATTGGGTCAGTTGTTGACAAACTCTCTCATGTGATATAATATGCTAGCAAGACACTCAAAATTGCCCAACTCAATTATTCTACTACAAAAAATGAGTGTTGATAGTTGTATTTTTGATGGATAAGTTTAAATCTTACTTGGTAAGATCTAAGGTTATTTTCTATTTAGACCATGCAACATTAAAATATCTTCTTTCTAAGAAAGTTGCCAAATCTAAGTCGAATGAACTTTTACTACAAGAGTTTGATTTAGATATTTAAGAAAGGTTTTGAAAATGTTGTAGTAGACCGTTTATCTAGGTTCGTTGTAGAGTCAACTACTGAGAATGTGCCTATAATAGAAACATTTTTAGATAAACAATTGTTGCACATTTCTCAATTACCATAGTATGCAGATATAGTTAATTATCTTATCACAGGTCAAATGTCTAATCATTAGTCTAAACATGATAGGAAAAGATTTATTGTTGAGGTTAAACACTTTACATAGGACAAACCAACTTGTTTGAGTGTTATCTTGATTAGGTTATTAGAAGATACATAGTAGATAATGAACATCATAAAATCATTTCTTTTTTCCATGAATATGCATGTAGGGGCTATTTCAATTCCAAAAGACAGCTGTACTATACAACATGTACTATATGTCAATAGTTAGGGAGCATAGGAAAAAGAAATATGATGCTTATAAACCTCACGCTTATCATTAAACCTTTTGATGGTTAGGGCATTACTTTTATAGAACCTTTACCTAACTCTTTTGGCTGTATGTACATCCTCATGGGAGTGAACTACGTGTCCCGTAGCAAGTAAGACCAATGACCATAGGGTGGTTGTTCGATGTATACCATCAAGGTCAATGGCTTGATCAAACATTGATAGACCTAATCTAGGTCATATAATAATATTTAGTAGTTTAATTATTTAAAAGGTATTCAAAGCTAGGTTTTTATCTTAAATCTAGGTCTGCATCATTGAGACGGTCACAACACCTCTTTTGGATCGCAATTTGGACTTCTGTAGCTCCTAAAATCACATTTTTTGTGAATGAATGGCTTAGAAAGATCCACAAATCAAGAAAAAGCCATGCCACACATGAAGCGCATGCGCAGCTTGTGTACGCGTGCGTGTGTACCGTACTCGTGCCACTCACGTGTCGCGCTGCATGTCATCACCTGTCACATGTGTGTATTGTTGCTGCCAGATGCACCCATGTTCGTTCACCGTCTGACCATCGCTCACATGTGCCGTTGAGCTGCTGCCGTTGGGTGTTGTTGCTAAGAACGACAACCGGCTAGCTGCCATTGCTAGAGATGATTGCTGGACTCCAGTTGTCACCAACGACTCTTAGGGGTCAAAATGGTGTGATTTTTGCACCGTTTTGCTTAGTTTTTCACATAGATCACATTTTTAAGCTCCCTTTCAACAAATTCTATCATTATCTCACGTTTTTACATGATTGTTATCACGTTTCTAAAAATCTTCCTCTTACTATTTTCTTAGTTTTCTAGTGTCCTTAGCCATACGATTATCATGAAAATTCATGAGTTTGTTCTTTGTGTTACCATGCACTAGATGAATGGTTCAAATCATTCATCTGACACCGTTTCATCAAGTTAGTTTTGTAAAAACAGTAAAATTTATGCAGTTCCAGAAAAATGACTTTCCACGTCGTTTTCAACGTTAAAAACACATAAAAACTCCGCATCATATTGGAATGGAGAACGTGAGAAAGGGGGATGAGGATTACCTTGAATTAGGCTAGCCAATTATGGCTAAAATCCATTGCACGATAGCAAGTGGAAAAAGACTCTCTTGCCAAAAAAGTAGCAATTGCTGGTAATCTGTCGCCATAACATGGGAATTGAGAGGGGAGAAGAAATGGCTATGTGGGAAAATGGGTCAGCATTTAAAGACTTATTTGTGGCTTCCTACAACCAGTTCGTGGGCCATGCGTATTTACTATTTGACCCCCTTTTTCCATTTAATTAAATACCATAATTAAAATAATTAGCCATTCTCCCTCCGATCTCCAATTTTAGAGTTGTTAGTGGTGTTGGATTCCATTTTCCAAGTACATTCCAATTATTGAGGTTTTAACTCATGATTTAATCTCTAAAATTCTCAATTCCATAATTACCTCAAATTTTGCAAAATTTCACAAATCATGCATTTTTAGAATTTAAAAATGGAGAATATTATATTCATTCATCTCTATTAAGTTGTTAAAGCCAACAGAGTATTAATGAATGAAAATTCTCTATAATAAATAAATTCTTAGCCTTACTGGATTTTGTGTTTATATTCACTACAAACCCTCACAAGGCTTCAGTCATCCACTAGGGGTAACCTACGGGTTTAAAGGCTCGTTGCATTTGCTAAATGCAATCGTGAGTACCTATGAAAAAAGTAATGATTTCTATTTTCATGATTTTTCACTCACATGTTTTGCTTGGGAGTAGAAAAATTCTAGTTGGGGGTGTAATAAGTTTTCAATTATATATATATATATATATAAGTACCTAATTATCTTAAGTTTTTGCCAAAATTCATAACACATGCTTTTTTGACCTAATAATTCAAAAGTTTGATATTTTGAAGGTTTATGAGCTAATTTAGAGTAAGCATATGGATAGTCATAATTTTCTAGTATTTAAGTAGGGTATTTAATCTTTTATAGGTGTCAAGAAGATGATCCAATGGCCGAGATCAACTAAGATGAAATTGAAGATCAAGTTCAAAAGAGAGAGCCAAGACCTAAATTTAATCATTTCAAAGCTCAACCAAGGTTCAAGATCCTCATAGGACAAGCAAGAATGCAATTGGAAGAATCAAATGTGATTAGAAAGAATCCTTACAATTCCACTATCTTTGCATGAGAATTGAAGCCATGCACACCACCTTAGCCATACAAGCCATGCAAGCCTTAAAGCTAAGAGACAAAGCCACTCAAGCCATTAAGAAAGGAGCCATCAAAGTGAGTCATTAAGACATCTTAGTCAAGCCACATGGAGTCACACAATTGGATGAAGAATTTGAGCAATTATCTAGCTAAAAATGTGATTTTCCAAGGGATATTTAGAAGGATTTGAGTAATGAGTCCTTAATCTTTTAAATTCTCTCTCTCTCTCTCTCTCTCTCTCTCTCTCTCTCTCTCTCTCTCTCTCTCTCTCTCTCTCTCTCTCTCTCTCTCTCTCTCTCTCTCTCTCTCTCTCTCTCTCTCTCTCTCCACCCCACCATGTGAAATACTTAGGAGGGGTAGTTCCATGCAATCCCCTTAAAAAGTGGCACCTCCCCCCCTTTTCTACTTCCTTAGATTTTCCTCTTCAATCCACTTTCTAATTTCCCTTCCCACTCAACTACCTCACATTCCTATCCTATAGTTCTAGTTCAAATTCCATTCCCTTTTCTTAGGATCAAATCTTATCAAATTAGAAAGCTCAATCATCTATAAAAGCCAAAGGGAATTCCACACATGGAGCAAACATAGAGGGCTGGTCTTCCATGCCAACCCCCATCCGCCTTTCATTCTTCTCTATGCCTCTTTCCTGGGCTGCTTCTATTTGTATTCCATGCCTCCTCCATTCCATCATTCTTCTTTTGGTTTCTTAAAGCTTTTCAAGGTTATTTTTTCATTGACTATGTCCTTATTATGTTGGTTTGCTTGATTTCTAGTTCTATGCATGTAGTTTCTAGGTTGTTTCCTTTGTTTTTTTTGCTTTAGTTGGTTCTATTTTTTTCATCCAAGGAATCTTATCTCTTGAGGTGACAGCCAAGAGATAAGTAACCTTGAATCATCTTTGTTTCCCTTTCATTACTCTTCTTGCTCCTTGCCTTCCTTTGGATCTATCTTTGCTCTCTTCTTAATTTCATTTCCATCTACTTTAATTTTATCACTTGGGTACCACACACATGATATCTTAGAGTTAATGGTGATCATTGGATTGTGTTGAAGAAGATTAAAGCTTGGCATTAAGATTAAGTTAATGTCTTGAAATAGTGGATGTCTCTTTATTTTTAAGTTCCATGTAATATGCACACTTTCATGTAACAATTTCAATTCAATAGATTAATGGTTTATGCGCACTCTCGTCAATTGTCACTAAGGCTTTAAGTTCTTTAAATCTTACTTATCATGTTTGATTTAATCATGATCTTCATGCTTATTACCATGCCCACTATTTCATGCATCACGTGCATCATTCTAAGTTGAATTTCCATTCTATTTCCCATATGCATCTTTCTATTTCATGCATCAAAGTCATCTTAGGTTCATGCACAACTCCAAACACTAGGTGCACTAGCCATATTTTCTGTTACATAAACATGCACACACTTACATGGTTCATGTGCATGGTTTTGATTTGTATTTCCTTAGATAATTTGCTTGTTTGGTTCTTGCTTAGATTTCCTTGTTTAAGTATATTGTATCATGGACTGGTTTAGAAAGTTTCTAAGTTTTGTTTCTGGTAAGCTTTGTTTTTAGAAAGATTCCTTTAGTTCATGTTTCTAATGCATGCATGTTTCCTTTTTCTTGTTGTTTAAATTCCTAGTTTAATCAAAATAATCTTTGTTTGGCTAAGTATAAGTAATTTAATCAAGATCTAATCAACATACAAATCTATGAGGTTCGACATGGGATTGGCCTCACTTGTGTACATCTAATACAATTGATTTGTATGCATGCGAGTAACTTTGAAGCCACACCAGCCATTGGAGTTCAAGGTTGGAGATCACACATTCTTCAAAACTCGACCAAGATTAGCTATGGCACATTTTGGCAAGTGTAGGATGCTATCTCCTCAATTCATCAAAATTTTTTGAGATTTTGGGATGGGTTGGAGAAGTGGCTTATTGATTAACAATTATCATAGGTTTGTGATGCTTTTCATGTGTGGATGCTGCAAAAGTATGAACCAAACCCTTCTTATGTTTTTTATAGTATAGACTTTGATGTCTAGGAGGACACTTCATATGAGGAGAAGCGAATACAAGTGGTTGATTAAAGAGAGCAGGTTTTGAACCAAAATGTGATGCCACTTATGAAGTTTGTGCAAGAGCATCATTGGGCGGAAGAAGCCACGTGGGAGCTTGAGTCGAAGCTCTAGTCGAAGTACCCAAAATTGTTTGAAAAATTAGGTATTAATTCAACTTTTGAGAAATTTTATTTTTTTTTAAGGATGGAAGTGTTGTCACAATCGTCTTCAAGATTAGGGTAAAAACTTAATTAACTTCCCTAATCTTTTAATTAGTCAAAATAGGACAACCATTGCCAAATTAAATAGGTGGACCTAGTATGAGTTATTGCAACTACCGAATACGAATTTAGGTAAATGAATCTTCAAAGCCTATCAAATTAAATGTTTTGTTATACACGCAATGACTTGAATTTCAGTTCCAATTTCATGAAAATTCTAAGCAATTTTTCTCCAAATTGGAGTATCGATCAAAATTCAAGTAGTTACAAAATAAGTTCAAAATTATATAAAAAACATTGAAATTGGACAATGAAAGGTCAATTTTTGGATTATGTTTGATGAGAGCTTTCCAATGACACCAAGAAATCACAAAAGTGGAGGTCAAGAACTAAAAATCCAAAACTTTTACAAATGAGACGACGGGGTCAAATTGATATTGGCACCTAGATTCGAACATAGGGCTACTTTATTTGTTTGCCATATCTTTGCTAGGTGTTTATGGAATCATTACAGTAGGTCGGTCTAGTAATTAGGGGGTGGCCATTCGGTCTCCTATGAGACTAGGAGCAATGGGTCAAAAATGGGTTTGTGCCATAGGTGTTGAACAATCTACTCTACACAGGTGTGGGCTTATAGGGCTAGGGCTCATAAACCCTTTCTTTCATTCATCAATAGGGCACTTTTCCGGGCCCGACCTTGATTCAGTGAAGGGAAGTGGAAGTCATAAAAAAGACCTTAAGTGACTTAAGTCATGATGGGACCCACATGGCGACTAATAAGGGAGTGGTTCAACATGTGGAATTCAAAATCACCACATGGACCTCAAGTCCCATGCACCAAAGGAAAAGAAGATGAGGGAGATGAGAAAGACAAAGAAGAATGCAACACCATTGATCGCTATAGAAGAAGAAACAATTTCTACTAGAATCAACAATCTATCAATGACATTCATATAAATCTAAGATTCCACTAAGTATCTCCTTCTATAAGAGATTTCTAGTAGAAACTGTTGAACCGGTGATCTGATCCATCAACTACACAAGATCTAGTAGTCTTACCTTTAAAAGCTTCTGCTGCTATAGATATGGCTCTCCATCATAGAGATCTTTCTAGTCATAATTTTTGAATTCCAATATGTTGGATGATGGTATGAATGAGATCAATGAGGTACCCAAGAACAAGGATGAACAATAGTAATTTGGGATCAATTTTTCTCCTTTTTCTCCAGCAACAACAACAATGCAAGAGTTTTTCATATGTTGTTGATACCGTTGATCTACAAGTAAAAACCATAAACCCCTTTCTTTATCCTTATTTTCTTATTGATTTTGTAAGGTTGTTTGGCATGGAGTTGATGTGAGTTGGTTTGGGATTTAAGAAAGTGTTTTCCTTTAATGATTCAAGGATCTATGAGTTCTATTTGGTTTTTCCTAATTGGGATCTAATTTGGGAAAAAATTAATCATGTAGCATAGATCTACATATGTGGCTGGTTGAGATTTTTTGGAGATCTATCATGTTCTATGGTTATAAGCCCTTAGATTGTTTATTTTTTCTTATTTCTATTAAGATTTGATTATATCTTCTATTAACAAAAAATTGCAATGATTAGTGCCAAAGATCATAGATCTAGATTGGTCTACTAAAGATTTTTAAGTATCATTTTGCTAGAACTAGAGGTCTATAGGTGATTACTTGCTGTTAAATTAATTTCTTATTGGTGGATATGCAACATAAACAATAAGCTTTAGAGTAGTTTACTATTGATCGAACTGGACTTTTTGTTTACTCATAAGCTCCCAATTTGTTGTAATTCATTCCCTCCATTCTGGAGTTGCTCTAGAACTAATAGGTATGAACTATAGAAGTTTCTAAGGCATAGGTGCTAATACATAGGGTTCATTTGGTCCTTGAGTTGGAAAGTCAACTTTCCCATAATGTATGCATAGATAAAGATGTTTAGTTTTGCAAGATGACAAGACGAGTAGTCACTTTTATTACTTCATAGAATTACACACCAAGCATATTCAATTCCTAGATGTTTTGTGATCTACAACTTGTAGGTTAGTCTCTTATGTTTTCTATTTCCCTTATGGCACGTAGGTTGAGTCTTAAATGAGTGTATTCTTGTGATACATCCAAATGCTAGTCATGATTTTACCTGATTATGTTAGGAATGTATCTTATTGAATTTTGTTGTTTATTAAGATTGGATTATATCTAAAAGCCATGGACTAAAATAAAGTTGAAACCTTGCAGGAATTGATTCGGTGTATTTGAATATTTTCAAATTATAATACAAATATTGGTTCTAATCATGTGTTAACTATGTGGAGACTCAAGTTTTGTTGGTCAATTTTAGTTCATTGCTCTTCCCTTGGTTTGGGTTTGCCTATAGAGGGTGATAAATCCATAAAGTTAAACATGTCTATATCAGGGAATTTATGGAAGTGGTTGTGTAGTCATTAACATGTGAGAATGGTATTTCAAGGTGTCAGTATGTTGATGTTTTTAGTTATGCTATTGATAAGAAATATTTTTTAAAGTGTGCAAAAAGTAGTTGTACAATTATATGTTTCAATTTAAGGACTAGTTTTTAGCCTTGTTAGAAGCAAATGCTTGTATTATATAGGGATTATTGAAGCATGTCTTTTTTCCTTGTTGAAGTGAAAGGTATTTTTGAAATTAAATTAGAACTCGAGATTTTATAGCTGTCAATAACTATGCCAAGTGAATGATGACTCTTTAACTTCATGGAGTGGCTTAGGTTTCCTCCAAACTATTGAATGGCTAACTAACTATTATTTATGTGGTTATTGAACTTTTAGAATGCAATTGAATGATATGTGGAAGGGATTTTTTTATTTATTTTGATACCATAGAGCCTATACTAAATGTATATGTATATGTCCCATAGGGAAAGGGCTACCTAATGGACCATAGCCATGGTGGAGCCGCCGATAATGGTAACTTGATAGTAACTTGAGCAAAAGGGTTGTTTGGTGGACCATAACCATATTGAAGCACCCAAAACAATAACCTAAGGAAAAGAGCCGCCTGTTGGACTATAACTATGGTAAAGTGGCCAAGATAATAAACTTGAGGGAAGGATTACTAGGTTTGAGTTATGCATTAGTTATAGATTCTTATTCATGTGAGATGAAACTTCATTCTAAAGAATGATGCTTGTATCTTCTAGTTTAAACACTTGTATCCATGTGAACGTATCCTTTTAGGAGGTTTCTTAGTCTACTATGAGATAAGTAGAATCATCCAAGATAGTAACCCTACGAGAAAGGGCTACATAGTAGGCCATAACCATAGTGGAGCCACCTAAGATGCTAATTATATGGGAAAGGGCAACCTGGTGGACTACTACCATGGCAAAGCGGGCCAAGGTGGTAATCCTAGGAGGAAGGGCTATCTGGTGGACCTTAACTATAAAGATGTGAATTTTTATAATGTAAATATTTATTTTTACAAGGAATTATCAACAAAACCAAGTCAACTAAATTGGATATAGAGTGAAAGATAAGACTCTAAGGATCTATATAGAACAAAATGGAAAGGGAGACCAAACCCACTTGGAAACTAGCCAAGACATCCCCTTATAGGGTAGGGTGTATTAGGATAAAGGTAGAAAGAGAGAAAAATAAGAAAACATGAAGGAGAAGGAGAGAGAGAGAGAGAGAGAGAGAGAGAGAGAGAGAGAGAGAGAGAGAGAGAGAGAGAGAGAGAGAGAGAGAGAGAGAGAGAGAAGATTGGTTTTGCTTCAAAGAGGAAGGGGCATAGAAACTTATTTAAACTAGATGGTTTTCAAAATGAGAACTTATCATTATGTATTTGATCCCATGTTTTCCTTTGAAAAATGAATGATCAAACTTGCGCATGACTTAATAGGTGAGTAGCATCTAGTTGTTTGAGATTTTTGTACGGTTTGGTTTGGAATGTTTGACCTATGATATTCGTGCATCATTTATAATATGTTTTTATTATATCTTATTGAAAATTAAGCATGTCCATTTCATTTTATATGGATCTAAGCATGTTGAGTTTATTTTACATGGATCTAAGCATGGATAATTTAAGATTTTATATGGACATAAGCATGGCTTGCATGGATGGAATTTGTTCATTTTGGTTCAATAATTGGTTGATAAATTTTGTTTTGGGTCATAAGTTGTACACATGGTCTTTGTATAGTGACTTGTTCTTTTGAATATGTGCGTACTCATGATAGATTTCTATTAGGACTTAGGAAATTGAGTACATTAATTTTTATTTCATTGTGAACCACTGATGGGTGAAATAATTTTAGGTCTCTTGCATGCACATGACCACCTATGGATGTCATGTTAAAATGCTCTCGCCAATGGCATGTATGGCACCTAGCACAAGGGTAGCATGGATGACACTCAGTGCATGTGTAGGACACATGGTAGCTAGTGCTTAGGTAGCGTGCTTGACACCTACCGCATGGGTAGCATGCATGGCACCAAATGCATCGGTAGCAAGCTTAGCCCCCACTGCATGGCAAGGCACACAGCACCCAACACATAGACACTGCACATGGTACCCCACACACAGGCACAAACCAATGCACATAATACTAGGCATATCCATCGCACACAAGCACTGCACACCGGCATAGACTAGTGCAATAGAACTGGGCATGCACACCACACACATGCGCTACGCATAGGTTAGACCAACGCACATAGCACCTAGCACTAGGCATGCGCACTGCACACAAGCACTGTGCACAGGCACAAACCAGTGCACATAGCACTGGGCATGCGCACAACTCATAGGCACAAACTCGTGCACATAGCACTGGACATGCACACAAGCACATTGCACAAAGCACTAGGCATATGAATAGCGCACTGGGCTCCATGTGTAGTACATAGGCACAGACCAATGCACATAGCGCGTGTCCATAGCCACAGCCTATCTCTCACTACACACAACACCCAAGCATAGGCCATAGTGCGCAGAGCACTAGGCACTACACAGACACATAACATGGTGCACAAAGTGGTGTATAGGCACATAGGGTATTCATGGGTTTGACATCTCATGATTTTTAAAAATTCTAACACATAGATATACATATATAGATGCATATAGTTTTGAATTAACATCCTTTATGCTCATGTCTTAGGAGTGGAATATATTGCTTGATGATTTATGCTTTTGAAATGAGGCATATGAAAAAGTACAAGTAAAATTATAGTTTTGTAAATGATTTTGCATGATGCATAGTGGGGTATAAAACCATGATTCCATATGAATTCTATGAGCAATATGAAATGTTTTATTGAAAATGATATTTTTTGCATGTGTGAAATGATTGAATCAGCACATTTTTTAATACAGAATTTTAAACATGTGTATGGAAAATGTATTTAAATGCTTTTGAATTACAAAACAGACACAATAGCAAGTTTTGATTTTAAGTTTACAAGGACGGTGATACATAATGCCTGTAAGTGTGTTTTACTGTATATGATTTAGAGCTAATAATGATGATGATGCATAACACTTGTAAGTGTGTATTTTTGTCATATATGATTTTGAGCTTAGCAGGATGATGATATGTAATGCCTATAAGTGTGTTTTGATTGTATATGATTTTGAGATTACAGGAACAATAGTATGTAATGCCTGTATTTGTGGAAAGAACTAAGCGACTCATGACAATTGAGCCTAAACTGGGGTTGATTTATAAGACACTTAAGGAACAGGGACAGTGATGCGTACTTCCTGTAATTGAAAAAACAATAAAATTGATGATTGATGATAGTTGAGCTTAAACTGGGGTGATTTATAAAATCCCCTAGTTGCTATGCTAGGAAGATTACTTGGCCATTAGCTTGTGAAATAGATACCTACCCTAGGAGCCTATAGATGGGAGTACATAACATGGGGAGACCACTCTTGAATAGATCCAATGTCCCCATGAGGACTAGTGTAGCACATGAGGTATTGCTGATTGAGCATAGTAGGACATCATTTTTGTACATGAATAGTATACTATATAGTATAGAACATAGGCTGACATGTCAGTCATCCTTGAGGATATTGAGCACCACCTATTTTAGAATATGGCAGGACGTTGCCAATTAGTGATATGATAGGATATGATACACCTTCTGTAGTTTCCAATATTTTCAAAATGATTTGGAAACTAAGTGATTTTGATACCGAGCCTTTAATCTACTACATTGCTTACCTTATGCACATATGATTGTCACACTTTTCAAATAACTAGTTTAATCATTTTTTTATCCAATGATCATACTCATTCCAACCAACATGTTTAGGGGAAATTCAAGGCAATAGTCAGCAAGAAGGACTAAGAGGAGTTGATCTAAAAGAACAATGATGAATAAGTAGTTTCAAGCATTCATTTTAATTGTCATTTGAATGTTTATTAACTCTTAATAAAATAGGAAATGTCTATTATATGAAATATGGTTTATTTTAGTTATTTGGGTTGTGACTAGTAGTTCCAAGTGCTGTATATAATTCAATGATTTTCTTATTTATATATGTGGAGTTTTGGAAAGCATCACTGGGATGGTGGGGTGATCATAGCCCAAACAACCATGGTGGAGGAAATTTTGTTTTGAAAATTTTATTTCAAAAATCATTTTAGACTGACTATTTGGTTTGCAATATGATGATGTACGACCACCTAAGACGGTAACTTTGGAGGAAACATTTTTAGATTAGAATGTTAATTCCATTGAAAGTATGCATGTTTATGGTATTTAAATATGATATTTAGTATATTACTATGGAAATTGTTGAATGACTGATATTCATGGATGATAAAATATGTTCACAGTTTATAGTGATTACTAATTAAATAGAAGGATATGGCCTCCAATTAGAACAAGGAAATGGGGTTGAGCTAGGCTCACAAGGAACCATAGGATAGTCCAATGGGTTTTAGTCTTTTCTATTGTTTTAGCAATTCATCATATCATTTTATAGGTATGAGTTGAATAGATAAAGGAAAGGTGCCAATGAGTAGTGAATGAGACTCAATTGGATGTTGTATTTATATTTTATTATTCATTCATGATTCATTTTATACTTGTGATGAGTGTTCAATTTTGTATAAAAATCACTTAATTAGTTGTCCATTTGTGATAACTTATAGCATTAAATTAGGATTTTTGGCCAAAAATTATAACACATGCATTTCTAACTAATAAATTATATACTTGATAATTTGTAGTTTAGAGGATAATCCAGTGTAAGTATAATAATAATCATATTTTTAAGATTGAATTAGAAATTTTCATTTTTTATAGGAGTAGATATGGTGATCCATGGCCTAGATCGATCAAGATGAAAATTGTATATCAAGATCAAAAGATCAAGTCAAGGCCTAAATGTCATCAAATCCAAAGTAAGATTAAGGATGAAGATCACTTTAAGTGAAGTAAATGATGAAATTAAAAGAGTCAAATGTGACTAAAGTGGGCCCATACACAAGCCATGCAAAGTCCACCACCTTTGCATGGGATTCACCTGTCTCTTAAACCATATAAGCCATGAAAAAGGTGACAAACTAAGGAGCCTAGCTAGCCATCAAACCCAAAGGGTTTGAGCCACCAAGTGAAGATAAAAGAGTCCCCAAAGCTAGCCATGAAGCGAAGCCAAATGAGCTCTTAAAGCAAGTCATCAAGCCACTTGAGCAAAATTACATGGAAGGACATGACTGGAGGAGAATCTAAAGCAAATATTTATGGGATTTTTAAGAGAATAATGAGAAGATGTTTGGGTAAAAATTAATGAAAAAGCTTGCATGTGTACCAATAGAAAGTGCCCATTTTTCTTTTCCCTTTTTCCATCTCTCTCTCTCTCTCTCTCTCTCTCTCTCTCTCTCTCTCTCTCTCTCTCTCTCTCTCTCTCTCTCTCTCTCTCTCTCCACAAGGCAACCACAAATTTTATCATCCTAAAGTCCATGTAAAGAGTCCCACCTTTCTAAAACTCTTTCACCTTCCTAACTCCATCCTAGATCTACCAACCACCTCTTTCCACCTAACCCTTCTTATCTTTTATCTCTTTCCTCTCTTTATTTCTTGCCATTCCATAAGAATTACCCTTTAGGAAGGGACTCCTACACCTCCCATCTTTCCCTCTCTTGAATATACATGCTTGACCTAGGTCTAGAGGATGACATTAACCCTTAGATTTTCCCTCTTAATCTCCACCTTAGGATCACCATTAGTAAGTTTAGGAAGTGCTCAAGATAGATAAAAGAAAAGAAGGATTTCTAAATGGGACTGCCTTTGGGAGAGAAGGGGAGATTGGCTCTTCCTAAGAAGGAGGTGTATCCACCCTTCTTCTCTTCCAAGTTCCCAACGAATTTTTCCTTTGGTTGCAACCTTTTCTTCCAAGCATTCCATGCCCCCTTCTTCACCTAGTTCTTTGGTTCTTCTTCCATTAAAGGTTAGTTCTTTTACAGCTTTTACTCTTACTTTTCATCGTCTTTGATTTCCTTTTGCTTCTCTTTTGCAACCTTAAGATTTCCTACTATGCCTTCCATTTTGTTAGCTATTCTTACATATTCTTTCATGGGTCCAAGGTTTCCTTTCCCTTGAAGTGATAGCCAAGGAAAAAGTCACCTTGAATCCATTTGTTTCCTTCTCTTTCTCCCATATTCCTTCCTTGCCTTAGATTTGATGGTTACACTACACAAAATATTGTGATTCCTTAATAATGGTACCAAAAACTTGTGATTTTATATATTAATTCACAAGCACATGAATTAGTTACAGTAATCCATGCAATGGAGGTCGATCCTACAAGGAATCAAATGATTTGTGTAATTAGTGGGTCTTTGCTTAGATTATTTAACCTAACCAAACATAGTGAGATTTTTCCTAAACTAAGAATGGAAGATTAACACATGAAATATACTAAAACTAAAACATGCTAAATTTAACAACTTTTCTAAAAACTCACTTTTCTAAAAATTAAAATTTCTTAAATTTAAAACTTTCTAAAATTAGAAATTTCCTAAATGTATAAATTCCTAAAAATGAAATTTAGCAATTATCCTAAATCAAACTCTCTAAAAATTAAATTTAGCAACTATTGTGAGGAAACCAATCAATTACTTTCCTAAACTAAAATTATAAACTAATATAAGATGAAAACAAGTAAATAATGGAATATAAGTTAAGATCAACTACAACCAAACAAGAAAAATAAAGGAAAAAACAAGTAATCAAGCAGCTAAAAGAGAACTACTCAAGTATCATGCGCATGACCATGAAATGGTGAGGATGATTCATGGGGAAAGATTTGGCCACTAGCACATGCAATCTAATTATAGCATTAACTAAACAATGTAACAGTAATTGTGTCTTTAAAGAATCAAGTAAACATGAAGTATGAGGTGCTATATATTAAACATAAACATTCCATTCAAAAATTCTAGCAGCATGCTACTTTTGAATATCCAATCAATGAGATATGGAAAACATTGAATTGAGCACTTTTCATGCAATCAAACATTCAAGAATTGAGATATTTAACTGTTAGAAACAAGTATAAACTAGAAACTCCAAATAAATTCATTGAATCAAAGAAAAATCCATCAACATAGTGCACATAATGCATGTATTCCAAATCTGAAAATTGCATCCTATTACAATGAATGAGGCTTGATCTTAATAAACCCAAAAATACATGCTAAAACCTTCTTCAATCATCTAACATCAATCATAAGTAAGGATGCATTGAGATCAATGGACAATCCACTAGAAAGTAAAGGCAAAGCTTCAGAAACACTAAGGAAAGCAAGTAGGAGATCAATTAAATCAAGGGAGGATCTAATGCCAATGAAAAGCAAAGAAAAGAGGCTATGATCAATAGATTCAAGGTGATTTTCCCTTGGCTATCACTTCAATGGAAAAATAATATTGGATCAAAGTAAGAAGATGCAAAGGAATGGAAAGGGAAAATGAGAACTTCCTCTACATGAAACTAAGAAGGATTCAAAAGCAAAGAAGATCAAAAGATAAACAAACTAACCTTTAATGAGGAGCTAAGGGACAAGGGCTAGGAACCATGTGTGGAACACTTAGAGAAGAGCATCCACCCAATGAAGAATGCATTGAATGCTTAGAGAGGAAAGGAAAGAGAAGGGAAGCCTCCTCTTAAGCATTCTTTTCCTTCAAAAATGGGATGGTTTGAATCCTTGTTGGGACTCTTTTATACATTACGTCCTGTGTTTTCTTGGGTGATTTGAAGTAAAGGTAGGGTGGGAATGAGATAGGAAGAAGCATGGATGGTTAGGATGAGAATAGGAGAGGCTAGCTAGGGTTTATCAAAGAAGGAAACAAGTGAGAAGTTTTGGTGGGAGATAAGATGGGAGGTGCCTATTTTTTAGGAGGGAGCATATCCCCCTTGTAAAAACTCTGAATGCTCTTTTGAAATTAGAAAGTAGGTTAGAGAGATGAGGTAAGAGACGGAGGGTGAGGTGGAGAGTAAAAATCATGGTAATTGGTTAGACTAGAGCGAAATAAGGAGGGTGGTGGAGTGGATGAGGCAAGGAGGGGAGGAAAGCTCCTACTTTGTAGGAATTTCACATGGAACTCCCTCCTTGAATGTTATTCATGTGGAATTCCTATGGGAATGGAAGGAGGGAGGAAAGGGAGGGATAGGAAAAAGATGGGGAAGAGAGATGAAGTGGGAAAAGGTGTTCAGCTAGGTAGTCTCCTAGGAAATGGGAATTGGTTGGATGGTTCCAATGGAAATTTAGTAAGGTGGTAGAGTCTTAGATAGATAGGACTCTTGGATGGATAGTGAAATTCGTAGTGCCCCTTAATGGTGAGTTAGAAAGTGAGAAAAAAAGGGGGAAATCATGAAAAAACAATAAAAATGGAGAGCTATCTTCCCATTGGTCCACATGCTAACTTGTCCTAGTGAATTTTTCCTTAATTATCTTCAAAATTAATGTAGAAAACCCAAGGATATTTCTTTGAATTCTCCTATAATCATGGCCTTCCATGTAGCTTGGATCATATGGCTTGATGGCTAACTTTGAGAGTTCCATTGGCTTAGCTTCATGGCTAGCTTTAATGGCTTTCTTGTCTTAGCTTCATGGCTCAAATTCTTAGCTTTGGTGGTTAGTTATGCATCTTAGATTGTCACCATCTTCTTGGCTTGAATATGGTTTTGCCTTAAGTGAAACCATGCAAAGGTGGTGGACTTTGGATGGGTTGTACATGGGCCTACTTTAGCCACCTTTGGCTCCTTCCGTTCCATATTTAAGTGATCTTAAGATGATATAAATCCTTGATCTCATGTTGAAGTAATGCATTTGAGGCTTTGACTCCATCTCTTGATCTTGATTGTCAATTTTCAACTCAATCGATCTAGGCTGTTGGATTATCATCTATTCCTACAAAAGGTAAAAAACTCTAATTAAATCCTAAAAAGATATGACTAATCACATCATACCTTGAATTAGCCTCTAAACTACAAAATATAAAAATAAAATAAAAATTATCTTTTAGGTCAAAAATACATGTGTTACAACTTTTGGCCAAAAAACCTAGTTTACCCCTATACGTGATTACATATGAGTAACTAAATGGGTCATTTTTATGCAAAATTAGACACTCAACAATTGAATGTTGTTATTGGGTTAAGAATAGTGCACACATTACTTGGATAATGCACACCACACTTGTATGAATTCCTTTCAAGTAATAAAAGTGATTTGTTTATTTATGTTTTGTGGATGTTTAAGTGCCTAGAATTTTGTGTATTGGTCATTGCATGATAAATTTTAGATTTATAGATATTTCATTCAACCTTTCAACCATCACATTCTAGATTCATTTTGCATTAGCTTAAACATGCACACAGACACATTCAAAATTATGCCCACACTCTAGGTGTCATGTGCATGATATTGAAAATTGTTTCTTTGATTTAAGTTGTCATCCCATGTTAATCTTTGTTCCATGCACTCCCACTACTGTTATTCTCATGCTTTTTCATCATAGTCAAAGGATTTCATTTAAGAACCACACTTTATTCCATGCGCATGGATATTGAATCATGTGCATGATTCTAAGGTTGTTTGCATGAGTATTGTAGTTGATTAGCTTGATCTTAGATTAGTACATGTTCATTTAGATAAGCATCAGCGGTTGCATTTGATTCATTTATTTATTAGTTTTGAATTGTCACATCTTGCATTACTTTGCATCATGAACTATGCACACCATCCTTTAGGATTTTGTGCATAGTAAGTGGTTGATTTGTTACTTATTTTTGCATGTTTCCATATCTTTAGTTTTATTACTTTGTTTTGCATTATTTAGAAAGTTTCTAAATTTTAGTTTTATAAGGATTGTTTTTAGGAAAGTTTTCACATTAGTTTCTTTAGTTTTAGCATATTTCCATATTCCATGTTTTCAACTTATGTTAAGTTTCTATTCTTAGTTTAGTTTAAAATTTTATTATCTTGGCTAGGCTAAGTAGTTGAAGTAAGGACCCACTAATCACACAAATTGATCTATTCCTCATAGGATCGACCTCCATCACATGATATTAGTATAATAGATTCATATAGTTGTGAGCTAATTAAAACATCACAACAAGTTTTTTCCACCATTGTCGGGAAATTGCAACGAAATTGTTTAGTGGATCTTAACGTAGATTATTTACCTCCAGTATAGGTTTAAGTTGCATTAGATTAAGGTTTTGCATTTTTTTAAATTTATTTTGTAATTCCACATAATTGACCATATTTTGTTTGATTTTGTGCAAGGATAAATTGGCAAAGGAGTGGAGGCAACCCTACAAGTCATGGTGGACCACACTTGATCTTCATCGAACACCCCACTATAAGTATCCTAACTTTGTTTTAATTTTTTTAGTTTAGCTACATTTAGTGTATTCTTGGATTTGAATGGTAGTTTAACTCATATATAATATGATCATTCACAATAATTTTTACATGTTATTTAGGGTTATCACATTAGTAAGTACCTATTTAACAAAGGTTAGCATATGCTCAACTATAACCAAGGCATAGGCTATCTGGTTATAGTGTCTCAACTATTGTGGTGTTCAACCCTTTGTTAAGTACATATAGGTAAGCATTAGTTTGCTTTTGTTTTCCATTGCATACTCAATTGATTTATGATGGAATATATCAAATTGATAGTAAGGGCCCCATAGGAGCCCTCATAAGATATGGACTAAAATTTATCACTAGATCCTTGGCCCACCTAGGCAATTAAAATTTATCTTTATTTGTTTGTGATCCCATCATTTAAAATCAAGTAGAAAGTGACTTAGGATTTTTGAGCTCGTAGGAACCTTTTTAAATGATTAGGTCTATTATCACTCCAGTGGCTTCTGAACATCGTGGTTATAGTGGATGTCTAAAATCTAAGTGATTTTCTCATGCCTTTCATTGATATTAGTTAAGGTCTAAATGTCATATGACACAAGGATTGTATTAACCACTTTAGAGCAAAACACAACTAGTAAGCAATAGTCTAGCTTGGATTATAAAAGAGGAGCTATCTAAATTTGGACCTAAAAGCAACCACTCTATGCATTATAGAGATCATCAATTCAACTTGTTAGCAACCTATAAGGATTAGTTGTGATTCATTTAGCTCAAGACTACCATTTGTGGGTTTTCCATTACATAAAAAGCACGTACTCATTCATTGTGTACAATGATTTACTTTGTAGTATATAAAGTTGAGAACAAAGCTTATAAAGAAGGGGATAGAGTTATAGATTTGACATATTAATGGATAGGATAAATAGTATGGAAATTCAATTTCTTAGGATGATAGCTTCTAGGCAAGCTGCTGCACAACCTCTGTTCCATAACGACTATGCCTATTATGAACCTCAATATTCCACTTCTTCATGGCTATCAAACTCGACATACAATGGATATTATCAAGAGCTAGTAGATGTAACCACATCATTTATATACCATAGCAATAACTATTATCTTATGATAGACTATCAAAATGGATGGGCTGGGCATCATGATTAAATATGGTCTCCAGATTATCAATCCTACCAGGAAGAACCATTATGGTACCACCCTGAACAACCCTACCATGATTATCAAGAATATCAATGTTAATCACATGGGTTCAACTTCCTCAGCCATTTTTTAGAACTGCAATGCCACAGCAATACCAACCATATGAGTTATTACCTCTACATCAAGAAGAACAATCATTAGAAGAGATGCAAGATATAGAATATTTGCAACAACTATGTGAAATAATGGATCAAAATCTTATTGCAATTATAAATTGGACTTAGGAAATGAAACAAATTAACGACAAGGGTGAAAAACATAGAAAGAATTTCAAGGTGGGAATTACCATCTAATTCTTCTGAACCTCAGAAATTTTCACCATCCTTAACCATTGATACTAATAATATGATGGAAAGTTCATGTGCTCATTTTGAGCTACCAAGTCCCCAACTATCCTTGATAACCTCCAACCCAGATCCACTTAAGTTGTGTCTTACTCATTTTTATGAATTTGATGAAGACACATCCATTGATGAAGTAAATGATTTATTAGATACCACAACATTAATAGACGCCTCTCAATGGTAAGTTAGAGTACGACCCCCTATAATTCCTAAAATTCAAATTGAACCTTACAATGTAGAAGACATGCCTGATTGGGACCTAAAAGCCTTATTTGATCAAACTCTAGATAGCAATACAGGTCCATCTGAAACCTAATTTGGTTGCCAAAATAGGAAAAAGAAGAGTCATTTGATGTACTGACCCTACATCAACCAACTCTATAGTATACATTAGAAGATAATCAGGGCTTAAGCCTCACCATGTCCATACCTTTAGTAATACAAGAACCATTGTTTACGAAAGTGTAGAGTCAGCTTATACTCTAATTTCAGAACAAGATTATACTCTAATTTCAGAACAATGTAAGGGAAATGAAAGAAAAAGATAAATTGAATATAATGGTCAATGTTATTCCTCAATTTGGTTAAGAAGAGGACTATTCTCCATGTGGACCTACAAAACATAAATTCACAACAGTTCACATTGTCATTGTATTGTCACCAACTCAATTTTATAAGTGGAGTTATATTGACTACCATGAAAAATTAAAAATGGGGGCTCATCAATGTGGTCCCACTGAACTCAAAATCATGGTGGTCTATTATGTTATATTGTTACCACCAGTAAAAATTTCAAGGTGGAGGAAATATATACACTACTATGAGATTCTGAATTGGCATGAGAAATTTTCCCATTTTATTGTTAAGGTTAGGTTGAGGAGAAGTTAAGTTAGTTATAGGTCTTGTCTGGTCAAAGATGTTAAACTTAGTGCTCACTAGGAGGAAACTAAGGGCTTTTAAAAAAGTCTTAGTGTTATGCATTACCTAATCATCATATAAGTGTCCTATATCTCAAAACATTGAGGGCAATGTTTAGTTTAGGTTGTGGGGTGTAGATATGCATGAGATTTCTATGTTTTTCTGGCATTTTTAAAATATTAAAAAATTTGATGAATTCCTTTATAAAAATGACAATTAAAATTTTCTAAATATTCAGCTATCAGTTGAACTTTAGCTTATCAATAGAGTTGTACTAGTTTACTATTTTATCCTTTTTCTAATAGCTATATATAGTTTACGTTAAAGAGAAAATATAACTTTAAATTTCTAAAGAAGATTTGTGAAGACTTATAACCCAAGTGAGTTTTGAGCTATTGTTTCTTTTCTAAGGTTTATACATAAATTCAAAATTTTCTTCCAGATAACATTATTTCTTAGTTGGTCTTGTTATTCTTCATCTTGGTCAACTATTGAGAAATCATGAAAGACTATACCATATATCTCTTAATTTTATAACCATACATAAGTCATATGAAACTTAGGAAATGATAAAGGACATCCTTGGTAAACCCAGAGTCTTTAACCTTCCCTACAATATTTTTTGCAAGTTCACCCCTTGGGCCTTTTAAAATATAATCCTTTTCTTTGTTAGCCAAAACAGCCTTTGCCTATATTGAACCCCTATAATATATCCATTGCATATTTGTTTTAGAAATATGTAGAGAAGACTAAAGAACATCTTTGGAAAAAAGTATGAAAAATACAATTGAAAAGAAGAACATCAAAAAGGTTAAAAAGAAGTAAAAATTTCAAAAAGGATATAAAGTCAAGTGAAAAAGAAAAAAATAAAATAAAATAAAAAAGATAGCTAATGCAAAAAAGAAGAATGTTTACTCTTGTGAGGAAAAATGGAAGAGTTATGAATACATTGATAGAAGACCTTTACATATTTTCTAGATTAGCTTTATGCCTACCTCTTTTATAACTTACCAAATCTTATGTTTCGTCCTTATAGAAATCCTAACTTGATCCTAGGAGAAGTGCGGCTTGGATATTTGTTGTGATTTTTAAGTTAAACTTACAAGCACATGAATTGGTTGTAGTGATTCACGTGATGAAAGTTGATCCCACAAGGAATCAAATGGTTTGTGTGTTTTTGTGGGCCTTTACTTGGACTACTTAAACTAGCCAAAAGATTGGATTCATCCTAGACTGTGGAATTAAATTAACATGGAAACAAAAACATGAAATAAACTAAACAATGGAATTAGAAACTTAACTAATATGCATGCAATTAACGGAAACTACTACAAATTAGAATGAACTAAACTGAGTAACTAAATTTAAAGAAACTACTTAAAATAGAAACTTTCCAAAATTAACGTTTTCCTAATCTAAAACCTACTAAAAATGTAACTTTCTAAAAAAAATCAATTAGGAAACTTCCTACAATTAAAATAAGATGTAAATAATGAATTAACTACTGATACACTAAGATTTACCAACTAAACAAACCAACCATCAAAGAAATATCACCCTAGTATCATGTGCATGATCCATGGGATGGTGCACATGGCTCATGGGCTCAAAAGATAGCCTAAATTAATGAATTAATATCAAAATAACATATAAGCTAATCATGATACTTAATAAAAAAACTTAAAAATCCAAATGGGTTCTTAAGAATTCAAATAAATATGATGAATAAGCTGTTGGAAACTAAGCATAGACATTGAATAGAAAAAATTCCAACAACAAGGTGATGGACTTTGCATGGCTTGTGCATGGGCCCACTTTGGTCACCTTTGACTCCTCTAATTCCATCTTTTTGTGTTATTTAAGGTATTCTTGATCCTTGATCTCACGTTATATTAATGACTTTAAAGCTTTGACTCAATCTTTCAATCTTGATCTTTAATTTTCATCTTGATCGACATCAACCATCAGATCATCATCTCAACTCCTAAAAAAATACTTACCTTGGATTAGCCTATGAACTTGAAAATTATCAAATTTTTAGTCTTTTAAGTGAAAAATACATGTGTTGTAACTTTTGTTAAAAAATCTTAATTTAAAGCTATAAGTTATAATACATGGCTAACTAATTGGGTGATTTAAATACAAAATTGGACACTTATGAATATGATTACGAATGAGTAGGCAATTTGGTAAAGCGTAACATTCTTAGTAGTTGATATTCTTTCATGAGACCATTATTATCATGCTTTCTAAGTTATCATTCTTTTGTATGGAATTTGTGAGATTTTTGGATTTGATAAATAACACTTTACTCACATATTTATGAGATATTTGTCCCCCTTTTGAGTCACAAGTATATCCTATGAGAATTGAAGTCAAAGCATATATTTGGATGGTAATTTAGGTTATGTTTGACTTGAAAACTGACAAATATATATTATCCATAGCACACACTCACCTTCTAAAGTTTAATGAAATAATGTGATATTTTTAGTATAAGGATAGGATTTTAAGCCTTTTGGTTAGTCTTTATTAGCAAGTTAAAGTTAGGTATTTAATATGAGTTGAATAGGAGAAAACTTTCTTAGATGAGTAAAGGACTTTCATAAAAACGTTTAGAATTTTGTGGGCATATTCACTACAAATCCTTGCAAGGCTTAAATTATCCACTAGGGGTAACATAGGGGTTTAAGGGTATATTGCATATGCTAAATACAATGATAAGTACATATGAAAGTGACAGTGAGTATCACATGTGTAAAATAATTTTTTGCATGTTTTGCATGGGACTAGTAACATGCTAGTTAAGGGGTCGGATGAGTGTTCAATCTTGTATAAAAATAACCCAATTACTTGCCCATGTATTGGAACTTGTAGTGTTAAATTAAGGTTTTGGCCAAAATTTATAACACGTGCTTTCTAACCTAATAAATCAAATATTCTATAATTTGCAAGTTCAAAAGCTAATCTAAGGTAAATATGAGAATAAAATATTTTTAGGATTTAATTAGAATTTTTTATTTTTTGTAGAAGTCGAGATAGTGATCCGACTGTTGAGATCAATCAAGGTGAAAATTGAATATCATGATCAAAAGATCGAGTCAAGACCTAAATGCCATCAATCCAAAGTAAGATCAAGGATTTAGATCAATTTAAGGCAAGTAAAGGATGAAATTAAAAGTTCAAAGGTGACTAAAGTGGGCCCATACACAAGCCATGCAAAGTTCTCCACCTTTGCATGGGATTCACCCAAGTCACCTAAGCCATATAAGCCATGAAAAAGGTGACAAGCTAAGGAGCCTAGCTAGCTATCAAAGCCAAGGGAGTTGTGCCACCAAGCCAAGCTGAAAGAGCCCCAAAGCTAGCCATGAAGCCAAGCCAAATGAGCTCTTAAAGCAAGTCATCAAGCCACTTGAACCAAGCTACATTGAAGGCTATGATTGGAGGAGAATCTAAAGTAAATATCCATAGGGTTTTTATGATGAAAATAAGAAGATATTTGGGTGAAAATCAATGGGAAAGCATGCATGTGGATCAATAGGAAGTGCCCACCTTTATTTTCTCTTTTTACATCTTATTGTGCACTTTTTTCTATTTTGCACTTCTTTTTTTTCTCTTTCTCTCTCCCTCCACCTCACCACACAATGCAACCATGAATTTTACCTTCCTAAATTCCACTTAAAGAGTCCCACATTTCTAAAATTCTTCCACCTTCCTAACTCCATGCTAGATCTACCAACCACCTCTTTCCACCTAAACCTTCTTATCTTTTCTCTCTTTGCTTGCTTTCCATTTTTTATTTCTTGCCATTCCATGTGAATTACCCTTTAGGAAGGGAGCTCCATGCGTCCCATCTTGCCCTCTCTTAAGTATACATGCTTGACCTAGATCTAGATGATGATCCTAACCCTTATAGTTTCTCTCTTAATCTCCACCTTAGAATCATCTATTAGGAAGTTTAGGAAGTCCCAAACAAATAAAAGAAAAGAAGGGTTTCTACGCGGGATTCCTGTTAAGGACAAGTGGAGATCACCACCTCCTAAGGAGTCCCCACCCTTCTTCTCTTCCAAGATCCAAATGACTTTTTCCTTTAGTTGCAAGCTTTTCCTTCAAGCATTCCACTCTCTCTTCTTCACCTAGTTCTTTAGTTCTTCTGCCATTAAAGGCTAGTTCTTTACAGCTTTTACTCTTGTTTTACATTGTCTTTGATTTTCTTTTGCTTCTCATTTCCATGCTTAATATATCCTAGTGTGCCTTCCATTTTGTTAGCTATTCTTGCATATTCTTTCAAGGATCCAAGGTTTTATTTCCCTTGAAGTGACATCCAAGGGAAAAGTCACCTTGAATCTATTTGTTTCCATATTCCTTCCTTGCCTTAGATTTCTTATTGTGCTTTGTTTCCATATTCCTTCCTTGTCAAGGGTTCACATGCATGCTTACTTTTGAATGTTGGATGAATTTTGAAGGTAGAAGGGTGTTATTGGGTTAAGAATGGTGTGAACATCTCTTGGATGACACAAACCACACTTGTATGAATTCCTTTCAAGTAATAAAAGTGGATTATTTATTTATGTTTTATGGGTGTTTAAGTGCCTCGAATCTTGCTTATTGTTAATTCAATGATGCATGTTTAGATTTATATATATTTCATTCAACCTTTCAACCAGAGAATTCTATATTCATTTTGCATTAGCTTAAACACACAAACATATTCAAAATTATGAGCACCACTCTAGGTGTTATGCGCATAATATTGAATGCTATTTCTTTGATTTAAGTTGCCATCACATGTTAATCTTTGTTCCATGTACTCCCACTACTGTTATTTTCATGCATTTGCATCATAATCATAGGATTTCATTTATGAACCACACTTTGTTCTATGTGTATGGATCTTGAATCATGCACATTGTTCTAAGGTGGTTTGCGTGAGTACTATAGTTGATTAGCTTGTACCTTAGATTAGTACAATTTCATTTAGATAAGCATTATTGGATACATTTGATTCATTTATTTATGGGTTTCAATTGGCACACCTTGCATTACTTTGCATCATGAACTATGCACACCATCCTTTAGGATTGTCTCATTAGTAAGTTGTTGATTTGTTACTTATTTTTGCATGTTTCCATATCTTTAGTTTCATTAGTTTGTTTTTCACGATATTGAAAGTTTCTAAATTTCATTTTTAGGAAGTTTTTTTTTTTTGTAGAAAATTGTCCACATTAGTTTGTTTAAATTTTAGTATATTTCCATATTCTATGTTTTCAATTTATGTTTAGTTTCTATTTTTAGTTTAGTGTAAAATCTTATTATCTTGTCTAGGCTAAGTAGTTTAAGTAAGAACCCACTAATCATACAAAATGTTCGATCCCTCATGGATCGAACTCCCTTGCGTAGTAAAAATTGATGCGCTTGCGAGTTAATTAGAACATCACAATAGTTTGAATTCTGACAAACTTAATATGTATAACTCTTTATTTTGATGACAAAGCCAATGCGTATAATTCTCTTTTTTACTATTTTGAGTTAATGATACATTGCATGGATGTACTTTATAACTCCACATTTTGTAAACAAACAGTAAGAAAATTTTGTATTTGACTGCAATGGTGGGAGACTAAGTCTCCATATGTATTCAAGATGTTTATTCAGTAAATCATTTTGTTAAAATGCATAAGTCTAACAATTAGAGGAAACTTTGCTGAATTTTTTATAGATATTAGGAGTTTATTTCTATAATAATCCCAATTTTTGTAATTGATTGAGAAAATCAATAAAGTTTGAGTTTCAGAAATTTCGGGCTGGAATATTAGTGTTATTGTTAAGTTTTCAATTTGGGTCAAAATACCCCTAATATAGTATTTAATTAGTTCATCTAACCGTTCAAATTTGCAAAATTTAGCTTGATTTTGAATTTAGCTCCAATTGACCATCCAAACCTTAATTTGTCAAAATTAACTGTTAGATGATCATTAGAGCTCATTAAATGACTAATGTACAGTTCAGATGATTCTAATTTAATCTTTTCTTTTACAGATCAACCAAAAGATGCATGGACGGCTGCGATTAAAAGTTAATGGGGCAGATCATCTTAAAGTGCATTGGATGGACCAGATCACCCATGTCCTCTTCTCCACTCTCTCTTTCTCTCTCTCTCTCTCGTCTCTCTCCCCCTCCTTTCTCTTCTCTTTCCCTCTTCTCTTCTCTTCCCATTCTTTCTTCTCTTCTTCTCCTCTCCCCCTCCTTCCTCTTCCCCTTCATCTCTCTTCTCCTTTTCTCTTCTCTCTCCCTCTCCCTCTTCCCATTCTCTCCCTTTCTTCTTCTCTTCTCAACCCTTTTTCCTTGACCGTCCAAGCAACCTCATCACCCTTCTCTCTCTCTCTCTCTCTCTCTCTCTCTCTCTCTCTCTCTCTCTCTCTCTCTCTCTCTCTCTCTCTCTCTCTCTCTCTCTCTCTCTCTCTCTCTCTCTCTCTCTCTCTCTCTCTCTCTCTCTCTCTCTCTCTCTCTCCGATTGAGCTGACCTATGCCAGCCCATCCCAATTCTCCTCCATTTCGATCCCGGCCAGTCTAGGAACGGAAACCCAAGTTGGGTTTCCACTCCTTTTCCTTCCTCATCTCCTCTTTCTTCTCCTTTCTCTTCTTTCTCTTCTCCCTTTCCCCCTTCTCCTCCGACTTCCTCTTCTCCCTCCTCTGTTTCCCCTTCTTTGTCGGGTTTCCTCGGTTTTTTTCTTAAAACTAGATTTTCATTGAAATTCTAATTTTGCCCTTGTTTATTTAAAGAAATCTCATTTTTGTTCTTTCTGGTTCATTACATCTGTGTCCGCATTTTATTTACATCTGCGTCCCATTTTATTCCCATTCTATTTTATCCATATTCTATTATCCATGAACAGATTAATCCGATCAGATCATTTAAGGCTTAACCCAATCAACAAGTTAGCCTTAATCAAACCAAAATCTTCAATTCTCCTTCGTTTCTTAGTGGATTTCAAATTAATTTTACATTTTTGTTCTTAGGACATCCCTAAATCTAATTAACATTTCTGATCTTCAATCTGAAATCCAGAACTTAATCTGAGCCATCCAAATCTAAAAATCACAATTTAGCCTAGATCTCTTTGATTTTGATTAATTTGACAAATTCGGATGGTGGATCTCTAATCAAGGATGTGCTAAAGACATATATGAAGGCTAGTCGTCTCTTGGGCTAAAGACATATATGAAGGCTAGTCGTCTCTTGGGACATCGAATTTGACGATTTTGATAGTGATTGATCTAGGGAAGTAGTTTTTTCTTATTATTTGATTTTGCTTATTTTCTTTAGGAATTGGAAATTCTATAATTTTGTTGGATATGATTTTTTATTATCATTTCACTAATTTTAGTATTTTTTAGTGATTTATTTTTAATTTTAGATAATTAAATTTTATGAAAATTCCCACTTTTTAAGTCAAGTCTCCATGGGATTGACCCATACTTGCATAAGCTACACTACAATAGCCCGTGCACTTATGATTAAACATCAACAAGTTTTTGGCACCATTGCCGAGGACCTGGAAAGGAGTTTCAATAAATTTTAATTAAAAATCAAAAAATAATCCAAAAAATAAAAAAAATTAGGAATTGAAATTTTTAGAATTTTAAAAAATTTTAGGTTCAATTTTCAATTGTTTTTAGGGCATAATCACCTTGTTTCCTGAATTTGGTACTCATTTCTAATTTTATTTTTTTAGGAAATTGGAAGGTAGAGGAATTGGGCAAGTGGATCTTCACCAAAATGGAAATTTCCCTGCTTTCCTAGAATAGGACTTTTTTTTTCTTTTGAGTGAATCTCGTAGTGAGGCCCTTTTGTAATTTGCACTTTTAGTTTTCATTTTTAAAGGGTTGTAATAATACAGGACAAGTGTGGGATAAGGTGGCCCACACTTGATCTTTATCAGAAACCCCATTGTAAGTTTTCTCACTCATTTATTTCTTAGATTAGGGTTTGCATTTAGAATAATTTGCATTGTTTGGTAGTATAACTCATATAGAAAGCATCTTTTATAATTGTTGTATTTTAGGATTTTGCATTAATTTACTGTTTTAAGTGCATTCTTAGGGCACATTTAATGCTTTAAGGCGATTTATATGCTGATCGAATTGCCATAGTGTGTGAAAATTAATTAGTAAGAGCACCCTACCCCCATAAGATCAAGGGTGGATTTCATCAACACCTCTTGGCCCACTTAGGATAATCACCTCAAGCACGCAACCCTTCCTTTCATATTAATTTAAAAATCAATCAGAAGAGACCTATAGGGCCATCACATGCTCGTAGGACCCTCTTAATAGGACACGATTTACTGTCACTCTAGTGGCTTTTGATCACTGCGGTTATTGGGGGTTATATAATAGAGCCTCGCTCTTCCCCTACCTCCTATTGACGCTCGTTGAGGTCTAAACGCCTCCTTACACGAGGGTTGTATTAACCACTTTGGTTAGAACCTAACTAGTAAGTAGTAATCAACTCCTAAAGTGAGGAGGAACGCTAGTCTAGTCTAATAAAAAACGTCATCCCCACACAAATCCAAGAGAGTCAAATATATTGCTGATTATTAGCCTTAGGATTATTTGAGTGTGCCCTTTTGTTTGCGCATCATTATAGAAGTTAGGTTGCATCATTTAGGTTAGTTTTCTCAAAAAAAGAAGCTTCCCTTGTATGCACTTTTGGAGACGCGACAAAACTAGAAGGTTAGTCAAGTACGACAAAAAAAGACATACAACAAGATCAGGCCATATCTATGACTGATCAACGCTCAAGGGGTAATTCACCCCATGGAAGTAAAGGCCTCCACTCATCATGAATGAGGACCCACCACCCTTGATGGAAGATGAATATCAACCTCCACCAAGGAGGAATAATCATCAACCAAATAGAGATTGGAGAAGAAACAATAGGGAGTGGGACCAACATAGTGAACATGGGGATGATAATATTGAGGGTTATCAAAACTTTCGTGGTAGAACTTTAAAAGACTACCTTCAGCCTACACGCACTAGCACACCTTCCTGTGTAATTCTTCCTCAGAATGCTGGTGCATTAGAATTAAAAATGGGAGTAATTCAATTACTTCCCAAATTCCATGGTTTAGATAGTGAGAGTCCTTACTTACACCTTAAAAAATTTGATGAAGTATGTAGTACACAAAGAACACAAAATGTAGGTCTTGACACTATTAGGCATAAACTTTTTCCTTTCTCTTTAAAGCAAAAAGCAAAAATGTGGTTTAATGCATTGCCATCAGGTTCCATAAGAACCTAACATGAAATGACTAGGGAATTTTTAAAGACATTTTTCCCTACCCATAAAACAAATACGCTTCGCTGCAAGATAATGAACTTTACCCAAAAGGATAAAGAATCATTCTATCAATGTTGGGAAAGGTTCAAAGAACTACAACTCACTTGCCCACATCATGCTTATGAACCATGGTGCATCATCAGCTTCTTTTATGAAGGACTAAATTCTAACATGCACCAATTTGTAGAGATGATGTGTAATGGTAACTTTCTCAACAAACAACTAGATGAGGCGGAGGAGTATTTGGAATGGCTAGCTTAAAGTGCACAAACCTGGGCTGACTCAAAAAGAATAGAACATGTAGATAGACCTAAGCCCAATAACACCCCTGTTAGGGGTGGCATGTATGCTATGTTTGAAAAAGATGATATCAATGCCAAAGTAGCATCCCTAGCGAGAAAAGTTGAAGCCATAGAAATGGGAAAGAAAAACTCAAATAAAGAAGAACAAGTGTGTAGCATTTGTGAGAGTACCAGCCATCTTACTCAGGAATGTCCTACCATTCCAGCATTCTAAGGGGTACTTCATGATCAAGCTAATGCACTTAACACATATAAATGACCTTTCTCCCCATATGAGACTTATAATCCCAACTGGAGAAATCATCCAAATTTTAGTTGGAAAAATGGAACCTATCTCTAATGTTCCACAATCAGGACAATATCAACCTCATCGACAAAACTAAGGACTTCTTACTTTACCTTATCAAAATCATCTACCTCCTCCTTCTGGACCTTACTTGCCCCTACCTAAAAGGCAAGTAGAGGATAATCAAAACGTTCAAAACCAAGAAAGGAAAATTTCTCAATTAGAAAGTCAAATAAAACAAACCAACCAGTCCATGAATGAATTAAAAAATATGATGAGTCAAATGATGCAAAGTATGGAAAAAGGAAAGTTCCCAACTCAACCACAAGCAAACCCTAAGGGAGTGCATGCAGTTAGCACTAATGCATCTGATGAAACACCTAGCTCTACCATGGAACAAATTAAGGATGTCACTATTCTTAAGAGTGGTAAAAGAATTGAGAAAGATGAGCGTCAACAGACTGAAAAGGTAGAAAAATCCATGAAAGTTAAACAAAACTCTAAACAGAAGGACCCTGTTTCACCTCTTAATCCTTGTCCTATACCTGCTCCATTTCCTCAAAGGTTGCGTCAAGCCCCAAAGTCTGCCCTAATGATGAGATTTTAGAGATTTTTAAGCAAGTCAAGATCAACATACCGATCTTAGATGCTATAAAACAAATCCCATCATATGCCAAATTCTTAAAAGACTTATGCACCATAAAGAGAAAATTAAATGTTCAGAAGAAGGCATTTTTGACTGAACAAGTTAGTTCTATTCTTCAACACTATACACCACCAAAGTACAAAGATCCTGGTTGCCCCACTCTTACTTGCATTATTGGCAACTATAAGATTAATCAAGCTCTTCTTGATTTAGGATCTAGTGTGAACCTATTACCATAATCAGTATACGAACAGTTAGGTCTAGGGGAACTGAAACCTACATCTACTAGGCTTCAGCTAGATGATCGTTCTGAAAAATACCGAGAGGGGTAATAGAGGATGTGTTAGTCTTGATACAACAATTTTTCTTCCCTATAGATTTTTTAGTTCTAAATACACAACTGGTGGTGAATGAGAAGAATCAAATACCAGTCATCCTGGGACGACCACTTTTGTCTATGTCCAATGCCTTAATCAACTGTATAAATGGTGTCATGAAACTATCCTTTAGCAATATGACATTAGAGCTAAACATCTTTAACATTTGTAAGCAACCTGGTGAAACTACTGATGATTTGCATAGTGTTAACATGATCAATTCAATTGTGCAAGATCAGTTTCAGTCATCTTCCTTGTCAGACCCACTTGAAGCCTGTTTGGCCCATTTTAATGAGTGTAATGAGGATGCATTAATAGAAGAAGTTAATGCCCTCCTTGATTTTGTTCCTATCATGGAAACAGAAAAATGGAAACCTCCTTTCGAGGACCTTCCACTGAGGGAGTCCACTCCCCTTCCATTATTCATAGAACCTCCTAAGCTTGAATTAAAATCTCTACCATCAGATTTAAAATATGCCTTTTTAGGAGACAAAGAGACTTTTCTTGTAATAATTTCCACCCAATTGGAAACATCTCAGGAGGAAAAGTTAATAGACACTTTAAAAGAACACAAAGGTGCTATAGGATGGACCATAGCTGATATAAAGGGCATTAACCCTTTAATCTGCGCCCATAGGATATATCTAGAGGATGAAGCTAAACCATGTCGTCAAATGCAAAGAAGGTTAAATCCTAATATGAAAGATGTGGTTAGAGCAGAAGTCTTAAGTTGCTTGATATGGGAATCATCTATCCCATAAGTGATAGCAAATGGGTAAGTCCTACTCAGGTGGTTCCAAAGAAGTCTGGAGTCATAGTAATAACTAACACCAACAATGAATTGATCCCTACAAGGGTTACTACTGGTTGGAGTATGTGTATCGACTATCGATAGTTGAATGCTGTGACAAGGAAGGAGCATTTTCCTTTGCCCTTTGTTGATCAAATGTTAAAAAGGGTTGCAGGACATCAGTACTATTGTTTCTTAGATGGTTATTCAGGGTATAACCAAATAGAAATTGCACCCAAGGATCAGGAAAAGACCACATTTACATGTCCTTTTGAGACTTTTGCTTACAAAAGAATGCCATTTGGATTATGTAATGCTCCTGTCACATTTCAACGTTGCATGTTAAGCATTTTCAGTGATATAGTAGAGAGAATTTTAGAAGTTTTCATGGACGAATTTCTCTTTTTGGTAATTCATTTGAAACATGTCTTGAAAATCTAAGAAAAGTCTTAACTTGTTGTAAAGTAAAGAACCTAGTGCTTAATTGGAAAAAATGTCATTTCATGGTTCCTAAGGGAATTGTCTTTGGTCACATCGTGTCATCTAAAGGTATAGAGGTAGATAGAGCCAAAGTTGATCTAATTTCCAATCTACCCATTCCAAAATCTATTAGGGATATTCGCTCTTTCCTAGGTCATGTAGGATTCTATAGGAGGTTCATTAAAGATTTTAGTGCAATATCTAGACCACGATGTCACCTCCTCACAAAGGATGTTCCTTTTGAGCGGACTGAGGATTATCAAGAAGCTTTTATAAAGTTGAAAGACAAGTTGACCACTACACCTATCATGCAGCCACCTAATTAGAGTCTACCCTTTGAAATTATGTGTGATGCCAATGACTATGTTGTAGGAGCTGTACTAGGACAGAGAAAAGAGAAGAAGCCATACCTCATCTACTATGCCAGTAAGACCTTAAATAGTACCCAAATGAACTATTCTACTATGGAGAAAGAACTCTTAGTAGTTGTCTTTGCATTAGATAAATTCAAGTCTTACTTGGTTGGATCTAAAATAGTCATATTCACTAACCATTCGGCCCTCAAGTATCTCCTTTCTAAGAAAGTTGCTGAGCCTAGACTAATTAGATAGATTCTCTTACTCCAAGAGTTTGACATTGAAATAAAAGATAAAAAGGGAGTAGAGAATGTGGTAGCTGACCATTTGTCTCGCCTAGTCCTAATAGAGCTTTTAGATGAGTTGCCAATTAAAGACACTTTCCCTTATGAGCAACTTTTTCATGTTTCTCATCCTCCCTGGTTTGTTGATATTGCAAATTATTTAGTTACAGGGAAAATTCCTGAACATTGGACTAAACAAGAAAAGTAAAAATTCTTTTCCAATGTTAAACACTATTTCTGGGATGATCCATACCTATTTAAATACTGCCCAGATCAAATCATTAGGAGATGTGTCCCCGACTTAGAACGACATAGTGTTATCTCCTTTTGTCATTCAGAAGCATGTGGTGGACATTTTTCTGCCCAGAAAATAGTGGCAAAGATTTT
This sequence comes from Warburgia ugandensis, assembly GCA_035236585.1. Taxonomy (NCBI): domain Eukaryota; kingdom Viridiplantae; phylum Streptophyta; class Magnoliopsida; order Canellales; family Canellaceae; genus Warburgia; species Warburgia ugandensis. The sequence continues at coordinate 52,262,667 of CP141133.1, read as the reverse complement.
GCAGTGCTATTTTTATTGGCCGTCGTTGTTCAAAGACACACATGTGTTCTGTAAATTATGTGAGCAATGTCAAAAGGTAGGAGGAATAAACCGTAGGAATATGATGCCTCTAAACCCTATCCTTATTATAGAAGTTTTTTATTGTTGGGGTATAGATTTCATGGGTCCATTCCCACCTTCTTTTGGCTACATTTATATCTTATTGGCCGTAGACTATGTTTCAAGATGTATTGAGGCTATCCCATGTAAGCATAATGATCACAAAATAGTTCTTAAATTCTTAAAAGAAAACATTTTTTCTAGATTTGGGACCCCTCAAGCCATTATAAGTGATAATGGTACACATTTTTGCAACAAACCATTTGAAGCACTAATGAAAAAATATAATATTACACATAAAGTTGCAACACCGTATCACCCACAAACAAGTGGACAAGTAGAAGTATCTAATCGGGCCATCAAACAAATCCTTCAAAAGATTGTTAATCCAGATCGTAAAGATTGGTCTCTTCAACTGATCGATGCACTCTGCGCTTACAGGACTACACATCGCACCCTGATTAGTATGTCTCCCTATCGTATTGTATATGGTAAGGCTTGTCATTTGCTTGTGGAATTAGAACATTGATCCTATTGGGCAATAAAGACATTTAATTTCAATATGGATAAAGTAGACTCACATCGCAAATTCCAACTTAATGAGTTGGAAGAGATCAAGCAAGAAGCTTATGAGAGTAATAGGATATATAAAGAAAAGATGAAAGTTTTACTTGATAAGAACATAATGAGAAAATCCTTTACTCCAAGTTAGAAGGTTCTACTTTACAATTCTAAGCTCCATCTATTTCCAGGTAAGCTTAGATCTCGATGGATCGGTCCATATATAGTAAAAAGAAGTTTTTCCATATGGGACTGTCAAGATTGAGAATACTAGGACTGGTCATTCTTTCAAAGTGAATGGTCAACGTTTAAAGCCTTTCCTAGATTATGAGAATCTAGAAGTTTAGTCCAAAACTCTGGAGGATCCTGTTTATTAGGATTGAGTGGATTTGATCCCTCTGTACCCTATTTTGTATTTTTTCCTACATCACCCATATTCATTTTAGGTCCTACTTTTAAAACATTGAGGACAATGTTTCTATCAAGTTGGGGGTGTAAAATTCTAGCAAATTCTAGTTTTTTTTAGGTTTTTAGGTGATTTTCTTGCTTTTTCAAGAAGAAAAAAAAGGGAGAAAAATTTTGAAAAATTTTAGGTCATCTCCTTTACTATGATGAGAATTGGATTTTTTGAAGTATAATCTGGATAACTTTAGCTTATTAATGGAATTGAATATGATTAATTCATCTTTTTACTCATTTTCTAAAGCATTCCATGAAAGCAAAGTCTCAGATCACATCTATACACGCAGTTGCATATAGATAGTCTAAATTCATAAGTGGCTATAACTTAGAGATTCTAAAGAAATTCAGTGGAGACCTATAACCTAAGTGAGTTTTAGAGCCATTCATCCTTCTTGAGAGGTTATAAATATTCCTAATTTTCTTCAACGTGCTTAAAGGAAATTGATCCCAAATTCTTAAATTTGGCTAATTACCTAGATAAATAGAATACTACCTTTAAAATTCTAGAAGTTCATTGAATTTGATGGATTATAGGAAACCTAGAAAATGATTTAGACCATCCTTGTTGTTATCCTAGAAACATAAAGCCTACCCATAAAGTATTTTTACCACTAGTTAGCCAACTTGAGCCTTTTATATAAAGCCTTTTCTTTTGTCACACAAATTATCCTTTACCCATATTAACCCAGTATAAATTATCCATTACCCATTTTTCTTTGAAAAATAAGTTAGAGATGAATGAAAGAATACCTTTTAGTTGCAATGAAACTAAAAAAGTGAATATTAAGAAAAGAAGTATTCTTCATAGTGATTCAAAAGCACTGAAAGAGTCTGAAAAGAAAGAAAGAAAAAAAAAAAGTTTGAAGAATACAAAGAAAAGTGGAAAAAAGAAATATTCACTTCAGTAAAGGAAAGAAATAATTATAAACTTTAGAAGACCTCTACTTATTTTTTTTAAAGAATCTTTGAATACCCTTTCTTTGGTACCTTGTCCTAAGCCAACATTTTGTCTTAGTTCAAGACCTATTGATTCTAGGATGAATATAGTCTTGATGAGAAAATGAATGGATAGGATCTAAAAGAGTGGTATTTCTAAATATTCAAAGGTAATGGCATCTATTCTGAAGGGATCAAAACAATTAAATTCCTTAGTAACTCCTGTTTTTCATGAGTATATGTGAGATAAATTTGCTTTTATTGACTCTTCTCACATAATTAAAAGAGAGATATGATTTGAACCCTCTATCTGAGAGATTTTATTTATGAGTGTATGTCATTAGTGAGGATTGAGGTCAAAACATATTTCAGATAGAGTTCAAAAGTTAGAAGTTTACTTAGAGATCAAGATGATTCTATATGTAAACTGTATAAACACACACTCACTCTTAGATCTAAGCTTAAGTGGAATGACTTTGGCATATGGGTAGGGTTTTGAATTCTTTAGTCATTTTTTAGTATGCTAAAGTTAATGTGATTTATTTAAGATAATTCTCTGAGGAAATAGAGTTGACTTAAAAATAATTTTTGAAAACTTGAAATTTGGTTTCTCACATGTTTTGCTCAAGACTAGAAAAATGCTAGTTGGGGTGTGTGTTAAGTGTTCAATTTTGGTCAAAATACCCCTAATTTAGTATTCAATTAGTTCATCTAATCGTTCAAATTTGCAAAATTTAGCTTTATTTTGAATTTAGATCCAATTGACCATCCAAACCTTAATTTGTCAAAATCAATGGTTAGATGACCATTAGAGCTCATTAAATGACTAATGTACAGGTCAAATGATTCTAATTTAATCTTTTCTTTTGCAGATCAACCAAAAGACGCATGGACGGCTGCGATTAAAAGTTAACGGGGCAGATCATCTTAAAGTGCATTGGATGGACCAGATCACCCGTGAAGATGGATGGAATAGTTTCCTAAACAATAATGGAGTTTAATTGGGAATCATGAACAGAAGGGAAATAACATGGAGAAGGCAATTTGCAATTTTGGAAGAGTTTCCAAAGTCCAAGGAGGGGACCCAATTTAGCATTTCCTTACTCCCTCTTTCCCTACTTCTCTCTTTTCTATTCTTCCCTCTCTACCTACCTTCCTATTCTACTCTCTTTCCTTTCCCTCTCACCCACATTCTAAATTCCTATTCTCATATATTCTCTCTCACGCACAACTCCATACCTCTCTCTCATCACTCTCCCCCTCCTTTCTCTTCTCTTTCCCTCTTCTCTTCTCTTCCCATTCTTTCTTCTCTTCTTGTCCTCTCCCCCTCCTTCCTCTTCCCTTCCATCTTTCTCTTCTCCTTTTCTCTTCACCTCCATTCTCTCTTCTCTTCTCAACCCTTTTTCCTCGACCGTACAAGCAACCTCATCACCCTTCTCTCTCCAATCTCTCTCTCTCTCTCTCTAGTTGAGTCGACCTATGCCAGCCCGTCCCATATTCTCCTTCAACGCTCCAGCATCAACCCCCTTTCTCTGGCCAATTTCTAGGCAGTACCATCTCCTCCAGTACTGGCGTCGGCCCAGAAGCGCTCCACCCAGTTCCCCAGTTTGCTTTCCTCCACCCCAATTCTCCTCCATTTTGGTCCCCAACCAGTTTAGGAACGGAAACCCAAGTTGGGTTTCCACTCCTTTTCCTTCCTCATCTCCTCTTTCTTCTCCTCTCCCTTCTTTCTCTTCTCCCTTTCTCCCTTTCCCCCTTCTCCTCCGACTTCCTCTTCTCCCTCCTCTGTTTCCCCTTCTTTGTCGGGTTTCCTAGGTTTTTTCTTAAAACTAGATTTTCATCGAAATTCCAATTTTGCCCTTGTTTATTTAAAGAAATCTCATTTCTGTTCTTTCTGGTTCATTACATCTGTGTCCGCATTTTATTTACATCTGCGTCCCATTTTATTCCCATTCTATTTTATCCATATTCTATTATCCATGAACAGATTAATCCGATCAGATCATTTAAGGCTTAACCCAATCAACAAGTTAGCCTTAATCAAACCAAAATCTTCAATTCTCCTTCATTTCTTAGTGGATTTCAAATTAATTTTACATTTTTGTTCTTAGGACATCCCTAAATCTAATTAACATTTCTGATCTTCAATCTGAAATCCAGAACTTAATATGAGCCATCCAAATCTAAAAATCACAATTTAGCCTAGATCTCTTTGATTTTGATTAATTTGACAAATTCGGATGGTGGATCTCTAATCAAGGATGTGTTAAAGACATATATGAAGGCTAGTCGTCTCTTGGGCTAAAGACATATATGAAGGCTAGTCGTCTCTTGGGACATCGAATTTGACGATTTTGATAGTGATTGATCTGGGGAAGTAGTTTTTTCTTGTTATTTGATTTTGCTTATTTTCTTTAGGAATTGGAAATTCTATAATTTTGTTGGATATGATTTTCTATTATCATTTCACTAATTTTAGTATTTTTTAGTGATTTATTTTTAATTTTAGATAATTAAATTTTATGAAAATTCCCACTTTTTAAGTCAAGTCTCCATGGGATCGACCCATACTTGCATAAGCTACACTACAATAGCCCGTGCACTTGCGGTTAAACATCAACAGTTATTTAGAATGTACTTCTTATAAAAGTATAATCAAGGGATAAGACATGTATAATTGAAATTGATCTTAGCAAACCGTTCAAAATGACTATAAGCTCGACAAATTTGAATTTGGATGAAAAATCCTTAATTTTCTTTATTTTATGGACAAAAGGGTAAAATAGTAATTTTACCCATAATCGAGATCTAAGACATCAAAATTTAGAATGTTCTGAGAAATACGAATCCAACACCACTAAGTACGCTCAATTCTGAGATCTTGGGAATAAACCCTAATTTTTATACATGAAGGGCAAAATGGTCTTTTTACACTATGTGAGGCCCACATGGGAACCACAAGGGACCTAAAAAGGAATCCAATGGCCAGCCCACATGAAATCATGGTTCAAACCACTACCAACTGGTAGTGGAGAAAAAGGTGGTGGTGGAGAATCCAATGCTAATTAAATAATAAAAAGAATAAACCATAATCATTACACATAATCATGAAAAACACCAAAAATGCCTACAAATACACCCCCAAAAATCCTCTAAAAATGTCCATAAAATTTTCACAAAATTATCTTGACTTCTCCTACAAAACCAGACATAGATCCATTCCCAAAATCTCAAAACTCCCAAAAGATCCCTTTCTTTTATTTTCTTCCTCCTCTCTCTAGATTGGAACAAGATACCTAAATTCAATTAGGCACTCTATTCCAGATCAAATATCACAAATCGCACCATACAAAATTTCCTACCATACCTTAGCTACAAAACACCCAAAGAAATTTCAAAATCCAACAGCTCAAACAACGAAAATCACAAGACAAGTGGATCTTGGGCTATCTTATCATCAAACTGGTATTCTCTTAATTTGGACTATATAACTGACGTTTTTCTCCAATCAGGTTGGTAAACTACTTCCTAGACATATTTATTGTTATTTAATGAAATTTGTATTTTACTGTAATTTGATTTGGGTGAAAATTTGTAAAAATAAAGTAAAGATCAGAACCTTCAATTCATGATGATTGAGGACTCAGATGGAAAATTGGACCATTCCAATCGATCTAGAAGGGTCCAAAACCCCTAGGGTAAAAGTTTCATGAAATTATATTAAGTTTTGGACCCTCAATTGAGAGGGATTGATTGGATGGTCGAGAACGGACTGCCCGATCTCTCGATCGGATAGGGTTCCCCAGGACAGCATACAAAATGCCGCATGGAAACGTAGCATGCAGCAGCATTTCTGGTCGCTCACGCGTGCGACATCGTCCCAGCTAGACGATTGCACTGGAACTCCGGTTATTGGGCGAGCACGTCACGCATTTGTCCCGGTGACAAAGGCGCTGCCTGACCAGTTCCTCCCAGCCCGTTCTGCCTGAATGATCTAGGCCGTCCGTTTCGTTGGGCCCAAATCATATCTAGACCCTAAGAATGGACTGTGAACTTTTGAATTCATTTCAGGAGTCATATGAACTCCAAATTGAGATCGAAAAGAAGCTATGGAAATCTTACAACCTCTAGTTTCTTATGAAATGATAAAATGGAGAAAAATATATTATGAAACTTTCTTATTTAGGAAATAAGTTTCCAATTTCCAAAACCTTTAAGATTTGAGGTGATCAGATCTTGGTAATCTATTTTAATAATGATATACTATTGAAATAAAGTGATATATATGGTTTATTTGGACATATCTAAGATATATTAAGGGATCTACCTATTATGATAGAAAAACCCTAAAAATACAAAAGGACCCACTTGATCAATGAGATCAAGTGTGATCAGATCCTTGGGATGGATTGAATGAATGTTAATATGATGAAATCCAAGGAGATCATGGATTGAATATGACAAAAATAAAGCAATATGATCTTTGGACCTTAATGAAGAAAAACCCCTAAATGTAATTAAAACCCTTAATTAAAAGGAAAAGATCTAAGATCAAATGGTTGGATCATAAGTAAAGGTTTCTAAAAATATTAATATAATTAGTTTCATTTTCTATTAATTGATAATAGAATTTTAAATATAATTTATGTTATAAAGCATGCTAGTGCAACTTTTAGACTTTAGCATGATATGTGATTAGATTGTTATAATAGGTTGCTAGATTTAATTATCTTAGGGGCATGTTAGTGTGATTTTATGCAAGTGTAACTTAGGACCAAGTTAGCATGATTTCATGCCATTGTAACCTAGGACCATGCTAGGATTTCATAAAAGATTATAATATAGTATAAAATTGTACCTTAGCTCCATGTTAGTTTAAATTGAGTTATTAAGGCATATTATTTGAAAATAATGCTAGTGTAATTTTAAGTACCTTGTATCATTATCATTAAGTTGTTCAATTATGCAGTTTTATGCTTTGAATTTATAATTCATTTATGGTTAAATTTTATTAGTAGATCTACTTGTTATGAGATAAAGAGCATAAAACACCAAAAATGGAATCTAATGAGAAAGTAGAGTTTCATGATACAAATAAGAGTGGATTATTTTGGACTTAATTAGTAAGGGCTATAATTAGTAGGACAATATAAGGATTATCAAATCCTTGGCCCAAACTAGGAGAATAATAAACCCCATAAATGACATTATAAATGTTCATGGACTTAAATAAAATCAATTAGAAAGAGTACTTAGGGTCAACATGCCTATAGGAACCTTATGAAAGGTTGAGTTAAGGTCACTCTAGTGAATGTTGAACATAGTGGTTAAGGAGGGTTGTCTAATAGAGCCTCACTCTTCCCCTACATTCCGTTGACATTTGTGAGGTCTAAATGCCTCCTTACATGAGGATTGAAGTAACTACTTTGTGTTCACCCATTCAGCTAATAAGCCGTATCCAATTGGAAATAAGAGGAGCAGTCTAGACTTAGGCTGAAATAAGTTACCTTCAACTGGCAAAACATTAACTGGTTGAATAATAATAGTAAGAGCATAAAAATTTAGTAAATTATCTAACCCTAATAAAAACTGTAGGTAAGATAAGGATGATCAAACAAGATCCATTAGATCTTAAATGATCAAGAACAATAAGAATAAGAAGATTGTATTGTATTTAGTATTCATATTAATTAGTATGCATGTTATAGATCAAATCTAGTTCATTAGATTAGATAATCCAAACCCTTAATCAAAGATGATTTAAGGAAGAAAACCAAGATCATCCTCCTTAAGGATGATCCAATAACTAAACTTAGATAAAAGAAGAACTAGATGATAAAAGATCTAGGACCTTGATCTTTATCAACAAGGGTAAACTGTCGATCAAAGGATCTATGAAAGATCAAGATCAAGGAAATGGACACACAAAGACTTAGAGATAGAAAATACTTAGATATGAATGATTTAAAGATCATTATAAACATCAAATCTAATGATCAATAGGATTGATCATAATTTATATATATTGACAGTATGTATAGATGTACAAATTACATACATCAGCCAAGATCATGGAAGATCTGGGAAATGGGATCACTACTTGAAGGTAGGAGGATTTGATGAGTGCATTTACATGGGATGTACATGATTGAACCCATGACCTTATGTTGACAAGAGTAATGTTAATACTTGTATTAAATCCCTTGAAACCCTTATGATCCAACCAAACACATATAAAATGGTTAAGGACTAGACTCTAAGTGAATAGGGAACTAGAAGATATTTCATCCCTAAATAAACAGACAGATTGTCTGATATGTATGAAATCTATTTTACATGCAAGCTTGGAGGCTTGTGATTTTGTTTTAATAGGCATAAGCCTGGGGGATGCTATGCTAGAGGAGTTATAAGGATTTGGCCACCTGGTTCTTGAAATTTGATGATTTTATGATACCTTGCCCTATGAGAGGCTAAAATTCAGGTGGGGCAATTATGGGAAGGCCACCACTATGAAAGTCTTGTCTCCCCATATAGGCAGTGACATAATATTTTTCACCGTGGTATCAGTGGTGAACAGGGCAGTTATCTGAGCGCGCTAGTACATATTAGACTACAGCATGGTAACCCTTTGATTATTTTGCACTATGATGCATATGAGAGTAGGCATAGTGAAATGCCTTATGTTTTAGCATAATGAAATGCTAGGTAATTGTATATTACTAATATTTCCCATGAAGGAAAATTCCTATTGTAGGATTAGTCGAAATACTGAATTCTCATAATGGAGAGAATTGATCAGCTTAATTGGGAATGATATTTGACTACTTTCATAAATTTAACTAATTTACCCATGTATAGTATGTATGTATATGGATGTACATATATTACAAAGTAAAGAGTAGAGATATGAATATGTTTAGGGATAACGGGATTATGAAGTATTAGAATTATATTGTCAATTAATATGCTTCTTGAATCCCCTACCAAGCATTGCTTGTTGAGATATTGTAAATGTTGCAATGTTTACAATATCTCAGATAAAGGGAAGGAGAGTTAGGAGCTCAAGACGATAGAAGACTTGAAGAGAATAATCTTTAAGGTATACCCCTTGAAGACATGTATTTTGCTTTGTTTGAGAGTATTGTATTGTAATGAGAGTTTCATTGTATGGTGAGCTTTGAGTTTTGGATTATGTAATTTGGACAAGTATTGTAATGGACTTAGCTGTACTGTGAACCACTAGATGGATTCTAGAATTTAATAAAAGTATATTCCTTCGATGGAATTTTATTTTATACAAATTTCTACTTATGTTATGTATGAAGTGATGACTTGGGTTTTACAAAACAAGTTCTAAAGAAAAGAATTTCTGTTACTTTGTTTTGCGAATTAAGGCCCCTACCTTTCAAAAATAAATTACAAAACGAGTTACAAAAACCCAAGTCATCACAATTGGTATCAAAGCCATTCATCCAATCGCAGTACATTACAAATATGTCCAAAAGAGAGATTATAATCTAAGTCTAGATTAAGATAGAAGTAGTTGTATAGAGGATTGATAGAAATTTTGGTTTATGAGCATATGCCACCAAAGAGAGTCACAAGGCAGGTAGCTCAAAATACTCCAGAAGACAATATGGAGAGAGTAACCATGAACAATGTAGAGGACATGGTGACAAGGCCATTGAGGAACCTCCTTCCTTGCCTACAACAAACCCAAGGTTCATCACCTCTCATAGAAATACCAAGTATGCAGGCTCAAGCTCAGCCTGAAGTGAGACATAATACACCAACACCAACTACTCCCACACTAGTGCAAGGGCAATCTTCCCTTGCACCAAGTGAAGAAGTTAGAAAATCTCCATTAGCACCAGAAAAGTTTGACAAAATGATGGAGAGATTTCAAAATATGACTACAGTGTATAATGGCAAGGGTGAAGCTAAGAAGGCTGAGGAATGGATATATGAAGTAGAAAGGACTTTCAGTGCACTATGTACTCCTCTAGAGTTGAAGGTGAAATTTTCCACCTACTTATTAAAACAAGAAGCTGCATTTTGGTGGAGATCAGCTAACAATACATTCTTCTCAAATTTTGAAGATACTACATGGGAGGAATTTAAGGAAGTATTTAACCACAAATATTTCCCTTCTCATGTACAAGAAAAAAAAAGTTGATAGAGTTTTTGGACCTAAGACAAGGGAATATGTTGGTGGTGTAGTATAATAACAAGTTCACACAATTAAGGAGATTTGTGACTCATGTGTGTAACACTGAAACACACACCATGAATCGATTCATTGAAGGGCTGCACCTAGGGCTGAAAATAAAGGTACTGAGTACTAAAGCCACTACCTTGGCAAAATGTGTGGAAATGGCTTCCAAGTTTGAAGAAGAATACAAAAAGAGTCAAACTACCAAATTTAGTGGAGGAGGAAACAATAACCCAAAGCCGTTCTAAAAGAATAAAAGACCTTGGAACAATTTTAAGCCCCAAAGAAATCAGAAGAACAATGCACTAAGGAAAAATAGACAACCATGTCCAAGATGTAAAAAATTTCACCAAGGCAATATCTGCCCTAGACCTATATAACAACAACCACAACGGTTTCCAATCAAGTGCCATAATTGTAGGGAGTATGGACATGTCGCCACCTACTGTACCAAACCATTGGCAATCAAGGAGGTAAAACTAGAAATTGCCCCTCGATAGCAAGGAAGGGTCTTCGCCATCACTAACGGCCAAGCTAGACTATCCAATGCGGTGATTGAAGGTACACTACTTGTAGCAGACAACTATGCCAAGTACTGTTTGATTTTGGATCTACGCATTCCTTTATATTTTGTGAATTTGCATCTAGTATACAACTGTCAATGAAAAACTTGGGATTTGATCTAGATGTAACAACTCCAATTGAAAAAATAGTTAAATTACAAGAATACTTACATAATGTAACTCTAGAAGTATTGGGCAAAAGAATGGACATAGACCTCATTTTATTGAACATTGTGGATTTTGACATCATACTAGGTATGGACTGGTTAGCAAAATACTAAGTAGTTATGGACTGTCACAAGAAGAAAATCACATTTAGTATACCAGGTGAGGAAGTATTAGCACTGTATGGGAAACACAATGATTTAGACAAATCCATTATCTCAGTTATGAAGGCAGTCAAACATATGTCCAAGGGGTGTCAGGCATTTCTAGCAACAGTAATTTCCTTAGATGTTGAATAGCCCAAGATAACAGAAATTGAAGTAGTTAAGGAATTCCAAGATGTTTTTCCTCAAGAGCTACCAGGATTACCCCCACATAGAGAAATCGAGTTTACCATTGAAGTAATTCCCAATACAACTCCAATTTCTAAAGCACCTTATAGGATGGCCCCAACAGAGTTGAAAGAGTTGAAAGGTCAATTGCAAAAATTGTTAGACAAAGGGTTTGATAGACCAAGTAGTTCACCATGGGGAGCACCATTAATATTTTTGAAGAACAAGGATGGGTCTATGAGATTATGCATTGATTATAGAATGTTGAACAATGTCACAATGAAAAATAGGTATCCCTTACCTCGCATTGATGATCTCTTTGATCAACTCCAATCTGCTAAGGTCTTTTCCAAAATTAACCTTAGATCAAGATATCATCAATTGTGTATTAAAGATGAAGACATACCCAAGTCCGCATTCAGAACTTGATATGGGCATTACAAGTTTCTAGTCATGTCTTTCGGGCTAACCAATGCACTAGCAATGTTTATGGATTTGATGAATAGAATCTTCAAAGAATTTTTGGATAAATTTGTGATTGTATTTATTGACAATATACTGATTTACTCTACTAGTATCAAAGAACATCAAGAACACTTACGAATTGTACTAAATACCCTCAGAACACATAAACTATTTGGTAAATTTAGTAAGTGTGAATTCTGGTTAGAGAAGGTCAATTTCTTAGGTCATGTAATTTCCAAGAATGGAGTAGAAGTGGACCCCACCAAGATTGAAGCAGTAATGAATTGGGAGAAACCTAAAACAGTAACAGAAATACGTAGTTTTCTTGGACTAGCACGATACTGCTATAGATTCATTCAAGGATTTTCTCGATAGCTCTTCCTTTGACTTCCTTGACAAGAAAGGGGATGCTATGCTACAGGAGTTATGAGGGTTTGGCCACTCGCTTCTTGAAATTTGATAATTTGATGATACCTTGCCCTATGAGAGGCTAAAAGTCGAGTGGGACAATTATGGGAAGGCCACCACTGTGAAAGCCCTATCTCCCCATATGGGCAATGACATAATATTTTCTACCATGGTATCAGTAGGGAACAGGGCAGTTATCCGAGCGCATTAGTACAGATCAGACTACAGCATGGTAACCCTTTGATTATTTTGCACTATAATACATATGAGAGTAGGCATAGTGAAATGCCTTATGTTTTAGCATAATGAAATGCTAGGTAATTGTATATTATCAATATTTCCTAAAAAGGGAAATTCTCAGTGTAGGATTAGCTGAAATACTGAATTCTCATAATAGAGAGAATTGATCAGCTTAGTTGGGAATGATATTTGACTACTTTAATAAATTTAACTGATTTACCCATGTATAGTGTGTATGTATGTATGTATGTATGTATGTATGTATGTATGTATGTATGTATGTATATGGATGTACATATATTACAAAGTAAAGAGTAGAGACATGAATATGTTTAGAGATAACGGGATTATGAAGTCTTAGAATTATATTGTCAATTAATATGCTTCTTGAATCCCCTACCAAGCATTGCTTGCTGAGATATTGTAAATGTTACAATGTTTACAATATCTCAAATATAGGAAAGGAGAGTTAGGAGTTCAAGACGATAGAAGACTTGAAAAGAATAACCTTCAAAGTATACCTCCTTGAAGACATGTATTTTACTTTGTTTGAGAGTATTGTATTGTAATGAGAGTTTCATTGTATGGTGAGCTTTGAGTTTTGGATTATATAATTTGGACAAATATTGTAATGGACTTGGCTGTATTGTAAACCACTGGATGGATTCTGGAATTTAATAAAAGTACATTCCTTCAATAGAATTTTATCTTGTACAAAATTATACTTATGTTATGTATGAAGTGATGACTTGGGTTTTACAAAACAAGTTCTAAAGAAAAAAATTTCTGCTGCTTTGTTTTGCGAAATTTTTTTACTATTAAGGGCCCTGCCTTTCAAAAATATATTACAAAACGTGTTACAAAAACCCAAGTCATCACAATTTCACAGTCAAAATCATGCTTTGCAAAGGATAGGAGCGCCTCAATTTGTAGCAATCTTCACTGCCTTTGAAAAAGAAAATGAGTCATTTTAGTCTCACCTGAGCTAACCATGATGATCAAGTTTTTAATCACGACTTTTGGGTTTGGGGTCTCCACATTATAGTTCTGAAATCTCTCACTTCATGGACGCCTTCTTTCTTGGGAATGCGAGCAATGAAGGTGGCACCAAAATGTTGGTCTTGGAGGACTCTCATACGAAAGCTATCCGTGCTTGGGTATTTCTCACTTTGACCTTGGAAAATAGCATTCTTGACTTCTTCTTTAGTGAATCTTGCATCTAACTTTTGCTTGCCACCATCGCCAAGTGTATGAAAATCTAAATTAGATGGGACAGTTGCATAGGTACTTTCAGATGAGTATAAATCAGTATAAAATTGAATAATTTGCTGTGACACTGTCATTGGTTACTCATCTGAAAGTCCCATCATCTAAAATGAAAGAGATTAAACTGTGTCTCCTTCTAGTCTCGCCCATAGCAAGACAGAACTTAGTGTTTCTGCCACAAGCTTGAAGAAACATGGATCTAGCTCTTTGTCCAAACTTAACCTCGTCAACAAGGTCCAAGTGAGAAAGTTCCATCTTATTTCTACTTTTGTCTTTGAATTCTTTATCAGATAACAAAGAGATTTCCTATTTTTGAATCAGCAGTTCCAACTTCTTTTGAACGTCCTTTTTGTTAGATCTATTTTTCTCTGTTGTCCTTGCTCCCCGCCTTGAGTTTAATCTTTAAGTTCTTTTAATTTAAGAGATTCATCTAGCAACAGAGCATTGTGCCTGTGAGTTGACCCGAACCACATCAATTACATTACTACACTCCTTATCCAAAAGCTAAGTCTTCTCAAATCTAAAATGGCAGAGGTCCCAAGCACTCACCAACGAATTGAGAATGGCTGGAAAATGATCAGATGTATTAAGGTGTTCCGCTACCATACCACCTTCCAGATTAGTCATCCAGCTCATCAATATAAACAAGATATCTATCTGCTTACTTGGAATTGGATGCCTTTGCTTATTCAACCAAGTAAACAGATCTCCCATATATACAATCTTCAAAATTAGATTGGGGTGCAGAGGTTCGATCTCTCCCCTTATTTCTCCAAATGTGGGATCGTCCGCCATAGATGTCGCCCACACACCCATGATCAGAATGGGGCAGCCAAAAGAAAACTTTGGCAGATAGTTGATATAGCATTGTGGAGCTAGGATCAAAATTTACATTAGTTTAATGATCAAGTTCAACCCACAAGGAAACTACAACAACAGGAGTTGATTCATGTTGACCCTCGTCCAAAACCAATAGAAGTCTTTCCTTTGGTGTCGGGCTGTGCGCTAGAGATTGGGAGAAGGGGTTGATCACAACTATGATGTATAGTGGGTTTCAAAAGTTCCTTCACCCAATTGCCCTCTCCTTTATTTGCCTAGCCTTGAAAATCCGAATGTTTTTACCTTGCATAGTGAAACTAAGCTATTGATTTGAACAAGGATGAATAGACAAACGGAGTTGCAGTGAGCTAGTTTAGTAGGGATTTAGGTGATATTATCCCTACCAAATTCAGCAGGTACAAGAAACACCAGGTTGAAGACAACAATATAAAGCAAATAAGGGCAAGCTGGAGGCATTCAAACATACCAACCTGCATATATGGGAGAAAAAACAAGACAGTGAACCGAAATTACTGAAAGTATTTTTGTGTGTGCGTCGTGGGGTTGCGGGTGGGCGTGGGGGTGGGGAAGGAAGCATAAAATTGAAGTAGGAAGAAAAAGTATTGCTGATAGGAGTTGGAAAAGGAAAGTTCCACGAAATAGAAGAAAAGGAGTGTCAAGCTGGTGGTGGCACAAGATCAAGAAAACAAAACAAAACTTTCTCAAAAACAAAAGAAAAAAACAAAAAGCCTTATGTTTGTGACTTTGAACCCGGCCATGTCGCTTGAATTTACCAGCGGATGCTGCTTAGAAAGTTATTGATCTTTTTCCGCGCGTGCTACCCATGGTTCAGCATTTTGAAGCCGCATGGTGTCCTAGAAGTAATACATACGTCTGTGCCTACATGGTGTCCTAGAAGTAATACATACTTATGTGCCTAGACGGTTGATCATCCATACCATTTGTGCTGCATCTTAGATGGAGGATCCTCCGAAAGTCATCTCCACCGAACGAGATTGTTTAACTTTTTATCAGCCAAAAGCACTTGTGGGCTAACATAGTTTGTAATTGATATTGTTAATCTTCTGATTCATATCCTAGAAAAGAAGTGCCATTCAAACTGCGCTTTTAGAACTCAGTTAGTGACCCTTCTATTATAATTTCACATTTGGATGATCTGACATATTTATCTTCTTAATCTTATCCTAATTGAGGGAGTCTAGAGCGTGATACCCTTTTCCCTGCCTAGAACGTTTCTAATTCTTAACCCTCCGTTTGTTGAAGATAAAAATTGGGAACCTCTAGAAAAGCATTATGTTGGAAACGCGTGTCGTAAGTTACAGTTTTTGGAATCACAACCAACAGTTTGTGGCTTCAAATCCGCTCGCAGAACGAACAGGAAACAACATTTTTGATGTTTCATTACCACCAAAAAGAAAATGTTCGTTTAAGCTCCGCGCTGACAAACGTTTATTCCCTTTATTAAAAGACGTGAAAAAACATTGAGAATAAAAGCCTAGGATTTCACTGCCGTTATTTCCCAACTTTTTGAACCGACATTTTCATCTCCAAAGTAACAATGGTTAGATCATCCCAACGGACAAGATCTTTGTTTCATGTAGGCGGGTAAGAAGCGATCGAGATGGATGGTCTGGATCGTCAAACATAAGAGGCCGAGATCCGTAAATCTTTATACTTTTTACATGTGCGGACGGGGAGCAAAAGTTCATGTTGTGCATGAACTTGGACTGATTGGGCAAACATAGATGGAAAACATCTTAAAAGGGGCAGGTCTGGTTTCCAGTCGACCCACATGGAAGCAAAGCAATATTTCTCCTAGGGACCACCATGTCTTTGGTAGGCAGGACGCATGTTGGATAAAGATGTCTGTCGCCTCGGCCGTCTCTTTCCGTTTGATTTTATTGAAAGCTAGAATAAAGCAACCAAAAGGTGAAGGAATTCATAGAGCCTATTAAGGTTTTTAATTTTGTGAGTATATGTGAGCATGTCTGTTTGTTCTTTGTCTGGGTCAGTCACCTCTACAACCCAAACTGTCATCCAAGCTGTTCTTTCATTAGAATGGACCCACCATTTCATACAATATTCATATGAAACAAGACAATAGATACATCAAGATTTTATGGCGCTTTCAGTTTTACCATGGAAATTGAGGCAACCATTATGAGCTTAATCATCACTTCGCGCTCGTAATGACTTTAAAAGAATAATTTAGTAGACTGCAACCTCCTGTTAATTTACTACGAAGGCACCCTACAAATTACTTAATTGGATCCATCTTTGCACGATCTGGCCCATTCATCGTATATATTCCTTCCTCCCAGTGCTACAATGAATATTGCGGATGGATGGTTCGAGCACTCGAAAATATGTATTTTGGGTCGTTGAATACTAGTTACTTGTAAAATGTTTCTTTGCTTCCATTTCCAATGATTGAAAAGTTCATTATTTTGGATTTAGAAATTAACATCCAACCTGCATGGTTTTTGACCTACTTGGTAAACAAAATTGGAGATATGAGATGAACGTGCTGGATAAATCTTGGTTTAGCTCATTATATAGAAGCGGGATGCTCTAGGGTAAGTTACCACGAAGTCGTCCTGCTGGAGAATTGCTAATCATTTTAAGCCATTTTATTGCTGCACCAACTTCAAGATAGAGAGACTGAGAATCCTTCCTACGTAGAGGCCATATTTACCCTTAGATTATTTTTATAAACTAATGTCATCTACTTCAGGCCAATCGAGTGAATCCATCATAGTGATCATCTTTGCCAGCTAAAGTTAGTATTATTTGGAACGTACTGGCGGATTAAGACTACTTCTAGCAGCGTGGTATCATCTCAGCTATAAGTCATGACATTAGAGTCAGCCTCTGCTCCAGAAGGGTTCTTGCCAGCAAATAATAGCCTCTGAATGGCCAGACAATTCCTTTCCCTACTCTAGATGTAGACACATGTCACCGTGAACGCCATCTTTAGCACCACTGAGGCTACAAGAAGTGGAGAATGATTATGTGCGTCCT
Organism: Warburgia ugandensis; assembly: GCA_035236585.1. Classification (NCBI taxonomy): domain Eukaryota; kingdom Viridiplantae; phylum Streptophyta; class Magnoliopsida; order Canellales; family Canellaceae; genus Warburgia; species Warburgia ugandensis. The sequence goes on along the minus strand of CP141133.1, from coordinate 52,245,097 downwards.
TGATGCTGGCAGAAACCACATTGCCCCATCTATATCCGTCAACAACTAATCTTAGCTAGACCGGTCTGCAGATCGACTGAATAAAGAAGAGACGTATCACCGATATGCCACATTGTATTCCAAAACTAATAACAAAACTAAATAAACAACGAATCATCTCATTCTCTTGCACACTCAATCCTCCAGAAGCGGCAAAAGTAAGGGGATGTGATTTTAAGGAGAAGATCAATCGGACAAAACTAATCCCTGTAATTATTGAACCAGTGACACAGGGTCGAGTCTTTGCCTCAATTAGTTCTTGTTCCACATTTATTTGCAATGAAAAATCTCCTGGCCACTGTAAGATTACTGAAGGAAAGGTTGCTCATAGATTAGGAGAGTTGTGTCATCCTTTTCTACCATTACACTGAATAAGATTCAAATTTTTTGGTGTAAGTTGCCTTAGTTTCGGTTTGCCTATTTACTGTGTTTACTGGGATCTGTTATATGGTGGATACGCATATAGATCTGTCGCCATTTACATTAGGCGGGCTTATAAACTATTAGCGGGTTAAAATAAAAGAAGAACCTACTATTTCCCATGATTCAAAACGTCATAAACCAAAATTGAAAGCGATCTAATTGTTCTAGGCTTCTCGTTCTTAGCCTCTAAACAGACTGCCAAAAAGAAAAATGATTAATCAACGAAACCACCACAAAAAATGCCTTGTAATCATCCGAATGGGGATAAGTTTTACATATCAATCATCTATTTCGAGCCCCACCAGGTAAATGCCTTCTTTTTGTTTGTTCTCTTCACTTGAAAATATAAAAGCTACCAAATGTTCGTCAGCCATGCAATACATAGAAAACTGGGTGTGCGGGTACACAAGCACATGCACGAGCGCACACACACACACATACATATATGAGGAGCAGCAATTTCAGCAAGGAGTTGTAGGTATAAAGTGCAAGTGATATTTAATTGACTAGAAAAATGTTTTTAACTGCCATTTTTTTTGTCTTCTCAAATAATAATAACAACAACAATTCAAGTATGTGTACATGCTCAATAGGAGAGGAAGGACTATATGCCCCAATTTTTATGTATGGTGAAATAGTTAGCACTAGATTTAATTCATTCATCATTTTAAGAACATATTAGACATGCTAGATATCAAATTTCATGTCCATAAATTGTTTTTACCCTATGTTTCTTTATGTAAAAAACTAGGACCATCCAATTTTGGTAAGTTTTTCAAGGATCTAAAACAAGTGGCTAGGATTTTCCAAATATGTTTATTTCTCATGGATTACCCATTCTGGCATTCCGAACATAATAAATGGCTTAGATTTATAGAAAATGTTATATCATGCATAAAAAATGGTGTGTGCTCCTTCCTCTCCTTTTAAGCATTACTCTTATGGAGACTCTACTATTACTAATAATAACAACACCAATAATAGTAATTATAAGATGTTCTTTTAAAAGAAAAATGTTTCAATTAATAATAATAAGATATCCTTTTCAAGGGAAAATGTTTTAGTATTGTTCAATAGATTGGAGTGCCCAATCCAATCTAACAACAACAACAATAAGGGTTTTTTTACAAAAATGCCATTACATTTTGGCAATTTTGCAAAACAATATAATGTTTTTTGGATTTTGTAAAATTGCCATTATGTTTTATATATCTTTGCAAAAATGCCATTTTGTTACTTTTACATCCAATTTCTTAGTTAAAATTTTCTAAATTCCATCTTTAGGCCCCCTTGTTCTCACATTTTCGGTGCCTCATCGTCCCCATGCCACTAGCCAATAGTTCCCCTAGCAAAGCAGACACCCCCTGCCCCCCTCGTTTTCATTGCTTGGTGACCCCCATGCCATCAATTGGCAAACTCATAGGCCCTCTTGATTCCCACCTCCAACGTCTCCTTCGTAGCCCCCACCAATCAGTAACCACTCAACCCTTGGCCTTCAAGTTTTAGGTGCCTGGCCCCAGTAGGCTCCCCCCTAGGCAAAGCAAGCCTCCTTGCCCCCTGCATTTTCGGTGCTTACCCACCCCATCCCATTGGCTGACAGACCCGAAGCTCCCTTCCTACCCCATCCCTATTTGACAGTAGATCCACAGCTCCCTCAGTTAGCAGATTCGTAGGCCCCCTCAATCCCCACCTCCGGTGTCTTTGTAGCAGCCCTTGTCCCATCAATAGCTAGTCACCCCCCGCCCCACCCCCTTGTTTTTGGTGCTTGGCCAACCCCAACCCATCGGCTATCAGACCCATAACTCCCCCCATGTGACGACCTGGGTTTTCACATGCATTTTTAAATACAAAACTAATTCCTAAGCCGAGATCGATCCCTATTTAAAAACACTTTTAGAAAAACTATGCAATGCAGTGGAAAAATCTTTTATTTTAAATTCATTTTGAAAACCCCGAGGGTCATTTGCTTTCAAGATGAGCAAGGAAATTTAAAAAAAAATGAAGAAAATCATAAATGTCGTCCCAGGTCTATCCAGTCACAACGCACAGTCCAACTGTAATAATTATAGATACATGTTCAAAAGGTAGAGTGTTTACTTACATTCATGCTTGTCTTCTCTTCATTCACTTGATTGTAGCACTAACATTTTTTAATGCTTCTTCTAATTCTGTGTGGAGCTAATTTGTACAAATAATATATTAGGATGAGTATTTCTCATACTCAGTAGGTGATTTGATACGACTATTTTGAAAACATGACATGCAACATGCATGGTTTTAAAAGAGGCTCCCCATGTGAAACATCATGCAATTTCTTTCTATGGAAACATGCATATTTATGTAAATAAACATAAGCTCATTTAGACATTTCAACCATGGAATCCTTTTTACTGAAATGTTGTAATCACAATATGAATGTCATGAAAATCATATGGTAGAAATCAATTGATTCATATAATAAGATCTTGACAACATATCAAGCCAATGAGTCAATGAAAAAATAATAATCATGAAACTCTTAAAATAGTCGGCATTCCAAGCAGATGCTAGCCTCACTATAAGTATCATGCATATGGTCTTTCGGTTTTGTTCCTACTGTAGGCTGCCTCATTTGGTGATCTGCCCACTTGGAACTCAAGCTGATGGGTCGGTAATCATATCCAACCGACTGGTCACGAGTACTCATTTACGACCATCTCAATGCTATATGCATAACAATACAACTGAAATCATAGGGCCAACTATGCTCATGACCAGAACACCTCTGAATAGTGTGTCTCCAATATTTAGAGACCAGTCCACCATAGCCTCCACGGCTACTAAGGATATGTCCTCGAAAGGGTGTCGTGACACCTCCAGTGGTCGTCCTTATTTACCACACCAGTTAGGGAAGGGACAATACCATTTTTTGCAGCGATACCATCCACCTTTTTGGTGGTAGAGGCCAAGAGTCAAGCCCGTACATAACAACCTCTCAACATAGTGCCCACTAGGCTCAATAGCCCAAAAAGCATATATAGATAGATCCAAAACTCAATCATCAAAATCATGCAATTTATGCATTTATTTTCAACCATGCAAGCAATGCATAAAATCAGTTCATGCTAATATCACATTCAAAACCATAAAACATGAAGACAAGTCTGCATATTCGTATAAGAACATCATATCTCAAAAGCATGCTAAAAACAGTAATAAAGGCAAGTCAGAGTTTAAGATGCATTTATAAAAACTTAGTAGTATCAGACTACCTACCTCGATATCTCATGCATCGCGTTCTTCATTCCCTAACCCATCTTCTTGAAACCCTAGATATTAATTGATAACAAGGATTCCAATATCATTTTTCATCCATTGTAGATCATTACTTAGACTTATAGATTAATGGCTAGATCTTCCTTTTAGGTTATAGGTCATTGCTTAAATGCGTTTCTAAGCTAGATCTCTTGCATAGATTTAATGTTTAATGGTTAGGTTGCCTTCAATAACTTCATGTCATCAAGATCGTGTAATTGAATTGGTTAGATCTCATAGATTGCCTGTCCCAATGCTCAGAATAGGTCTGTACTTGATTTGAACAGCCAGATCTATCATTCAAGGGCTGATACATGTACTTCAGGGTTAATCTTGAGTTATTAATCCCCTAACACCTCTAATGGATCAAGTCATGAGATCTGATCATCTTTGAAATGGCAAATCTATGAAATTTCTATAGTTTTTAGGCTACAGTCATATAAAATAGTTCTTTGATCCTAGTTTTCATTGTCTCATTAGGTTCGCGTCGTTGATATGAATGCAATGGTTCTTTCAAATTGTCACTCGAAGTTATATAGCCTCCTTAATTGGGTTTTTAGTTCGCAAATCAATCAGACGAACTAGAATCATCCATTTAGGGCCCGTGCATCACGGTTCCCGGGACGCTCGTGCGTCCCAGTTGAACCAGAACCTCGTTCGCACACGTGAGCATGCCTAAGCGACGCTATAGCGTTCTAGATTGTGTTGTGCAGACACGTCTTTAGCATGTGCAGCAGATGTCACAGTTCCTAGGGCACGTGTCCTAACGTGCCCTGGTCAAACTAGGACCCGCGTCCTCGAAGTCCGTCCCAGGGACCACTTTCCAGGCGCTCGTTACGTGCGGCATCCCTGGGATGCTTTTGGTTCGAGGGTTCTAAAACAAAACCTTCTTACCCGATGCGTTCTCCGGTTGGGAAACGCCAGATCGAACATGGATTTGGCCTGGATTTCTACCAGAAAGAGAAAAGGGAGGGTAGTTACCTAAGTTCCAGCCAGATAGAGGCGAGAAAAATGACCTGGGTTCCAGCCCATGACTGGAATCTGGATTGTTCTAGATCTTGGGTCATCGGAAAACACGAAGAAGAGAAAAACCCAGTTTCCGATGAGACCAGGGAAAAAATGGGGAAAACGGGAAAGGGGAATGGCCAGCTCGAAGGAAAGACCTAGGCCGGTGCCAAAATTTGCAGGGAAAACTAGAGGAGGGTTTTTCGATTTTGCCGGAAACCCTAGCTGGAGAAGGCATGATCGAAGAGGAGGGGAAAGCGGGCTTTATAGCCTGCGAAGGCGGTGCCGCCATTTCTTCTGGCGGCGCCTTGCAGAGGCAGTGCTATGTAGGTTGGTGGCTGGAGGTAGGGGACAACCTGGGGGGTGTCGTTATCAAAACAACCCCTTGCATTTTCAGTCTTTCTCGTTTTTAAGTTCAAATTACCAAACTGCCCTTTGCCTTTCAACGCTTATAACTTCTTTATATGAACTATGTTTTCAGTGTTCTTTGAGGCATTGGATTTCATTTCGAGCGTAGAATCTAATGATACTAATTTTTCTCACAAATTCCATTGTTTCATATTTTAATTGAAATAGAACATTTAATATAGTTAATTTTATATATAATCTTACAATTTAATCAATTTCTATCAATTTAGTAACAGTGATGCAAAAATAGTGTAACATGTTTGAGTCATTATACCCCAACTCCACACTCATTGTTCATTAGATTCACACCCCACCCCTGGCCCTGCCCCCCCAAATCCCTATTTTTGATGCCTTCCTTGGCCACACCCCCACTGAACATTGATATTTGTGAGGTAGATGCTCTGTTGTAAAAGGGTAATATCACAATTTTGTAAACACTAATAGGGAAGGAGGATGGAAACCTAACAGAATGATATTTTTGCAAAGATATGTAAAACTTAATGGAAAATTTGCAAAATCAAGAAAAAGTTAGATTTTTTTTGCAAAATTACCAAAATATAATGGCATGTTTAAAAGACCTAATAGTAATTATAAGGCATACTTTTAAAAGAAAATTGTTTCAGCTAACAATAATAAGAAATCCTTTTCAAGGGAAAATGTTTCAGCATTGTTTGATGGATTGGAATGTCCAAACATTTAAAGCGAAGATCTTTCTTTCTGTTTTTCTTTTTCTTTTTTTAATTTTAATGATTGAATTTAAGTATAGAAGTGAACCCTTAGTGCAATGGTAGAGTTGTTGTCATGTGAGCTTGAGGTCATGGGTTTAGGGCATGAAAATAGCTTCTTGCAAAATGTAAGGTAGAACTGGGTACTGTTGAACTTGTGGTCCGCCCCTTCCGGACCCTGCATGCATGAGAGCTTCGTGCTCCGAGCTACACTTTTTTAATTAAGTTTAAGTATTGAAAAATAATTAAGTACTGCCATTTGAAAGGAAGACAAACAACCATATTAACATAAGCACATTAATTTGTGAAATAGTTGCTTGTGAATTGGGTGAATTCTTTATCGTCTAAGACATCTAGATTCTAGACTGGTAGAGATGTCCTGGAACCTCAGTGGGCATCTTGCTAGATAGAGCTGCCGCAGTCGGCCGAGTTTTGAGATTCTAGATCTTCGGTGCAACGTCGCTACGACAACCTGATTGTCACAATGACAGAGCTGTTGACGTGCGTGCCCTTGATTCTTATATCGTTAACTTTTGTTTAACAAAGTCCTCAACAAGATGGCAACGAAAATGTTAAATTGCCAGAAATTACCTGCCATGAGAACTTGGATTGATCTGTTATGTCAACATTGTGCTGCATTTTGAAATCGCTCACTCACAAGACACACGTTCTGGTACCGGAGTAAATATTGCAGAAGATTCTAATCAATTTTTGCGGCAGTTTTGTGTGTTCGAGAGAGCTAGAAAGTCAAGCCCTATTGGAAGGAGAACCCAGAAAAATGAAAACATGATTTACTTAGTCCTTTTATAGATTTGGCCATATCAATTTAACAAGGTTTTAATTAAAATTAATGATATTTTAGTTTTCTAAAAAATACTTCAGAGTTTGGATAATCGGATGATTTTTCAGCAATTATATAGATACGACCAAATAAAAATCAGATACAATAAGTAATGATAAGATTCGGTAGGACACTTTAAATTAAGTGTTCAAATACTAACCAAATCTAGTAATACTAGAATTAGCCAGACCATCCTAACCAATTGACATCTCTGAGAGTGTTTTTGTCATACTAAAAGTTGTTCGAGAAAATCTCACTAGTACTAAATGGTACGCCTTTTTCACAAGGCCATGAAAGCTGTCAGCAGATAGTGCATACAGCCTCATATATGTTTCTTGAGTTTACAGTCTATTCCACTCAAAATAAAATGTAAGCGAACATGTTCAAAGAAATTAATCTTACGATAATTAGCGTTTTCAAATGACGGTGAAAGTTAGGTCTTCAATTTCCCCTTTGACCCGTAACCACTGCACTTAGATTATCATAGACCCTCCAATCTGTTATGTCATTGACCTTCTCCTTTTGATCTAATTATAATTTATCATAGGTATGCGCATCCGAGTCGTCGATCACAATACCTTGAGTCAGCACATGATGACTGTGTAAATCAACGGTCTCGCCTGGGCACACATATCATCTTAGTATTGATCGTAATGGTAACAACCGGCCTAGCTAGTCCAGTCCCAATTGAAACTAGGATAGGTCATATGGAGTAGATAGAATCTTTAGGTTGATGTACTTGTCACAAATAGTGCATTGTCAAACATAGGTAGTCATAGACGGTGGCCCAAAAGGGTACGTCCTTTATTTGTCTTCCCATTTTAGCCTTAGGTGGGTTGTTCAGAAGTCAGGATCTACACTTCCAACTTGCCTCGGAATACAACATGAACACTACAAAAGAGAGCCCAAATAGTCTACTCTTTCTTTCCAAGCCAATCTTCAGGATCACATTTTATTAAACCTGATTTGGACTATTGGAAGCTAAGATGATGACCCAAACTTTGGAACCAAATTTAAAAATTGGACTTGATCAGAGCATTTTACATGGCACGGCCACAGTATGACACATTTTAGGTGACATAGTATTATACTATATCCTTGTTAAATAAAAAGTTGAAAATCATGTGAAATTCGGCAATCCATATAGGTCATGTCGTCATGCCTTGTGGCAGGTGATCAAGGGAGTCTTTTCACTTGTCATTTTATGAGGCTATGTTTTAAAAAACTTATCCACCCTCAGATGTTGGGGTGAATAGTCATTCATTTGATCAACCTAATATTACTTGTTGTCTCTTATTGGCCATTATCTATGTTCATCCTAGAGGTGCAGATGGGATATGTGACGACATTGTTCTTATCATAGAACGTGACACTATTCATATATATATTGGAGGGAATGATTCAGAACAAGCGGGCTCCACCTTGATTGATTTGTAATTCTATGTGATTTCCGTTGCCATAAAACTGGCTATTGCTTCAGTATCATAGCCGGCCTCATTCATCCAGATAATCCTAATGAAGTTAAGAAATGCATGCAGCAATCAGTAAATTATGAGGCACAGATCAAAGACTCGGGATGTATCTGCTTCAGAAAAAAAAAATCGTGCCATAAAATCACTAGAAAATGGCAGGCCCTTGTTTAATGGGATTTGTCCACTAAATAACAAGCCCCAATGGACCTAGACTAGTCATTTGCAGTTCAGGAAGGGCATCTCCAAAGGCGATACCAGGACTCAGATGGTATTTGAACCTTATTTTGATATTAATTACTACTAGATAAGTTAATGTGCAGACAGCATTACCATTACTAACTCAAATTTCGAGGTGCGACCAAGATGTGAGAAACAAATTCTTATTATTTTGGTAATCTGACTGTAGTTCTTAATTCATTTCTAAACAATATAATAACACGCATATCATGCATAAGATTTTTAATTTGGTTATGAGGAATAACTGCCCTCACCGCCGGCAGCCTATCATTCTCACAGACCAGCAGTGGTCATAGAACAGGCCGCGTGGCCCTCAACAGTTCTGGTATTGGACAAAACTGCCAGCCCAGCGCTGCTCAGCTGACCCAGCATTGTGGGTCCACATGCTTCGATTAAATGGAGAGATGACAGGACTTGCCTGTTCTGAGCACTACATCTCGGTCGACAAAATATGTATTCCTGTCTCATGACCTGCATGGCTCCGTATGCGTCCCTCCAACTCTCATCTACAAGTTTGTCCCCCAACAATTGTGGGACCATCGGTGACCTGGCTGCTCACGTAGACATGTAAAGAAGCCACTCTCTGGTTGGTCTATAAGTAGAATAGACTGCGAGCACATGGAATCCCCAGATCCCACATCGTTAACAAGTTCTCTCTCTCTCTCGAGCACATGGAATCCCCAGATCCCACATCGTTAACAAGTTCTCTCTCTCTCTCTCTCTCTCTCTCTCTCTCTGCTTTTGTAAATCCTCTCGTCCTCCATCCCCACGGCCGCCCACCGGTCAGCAACAACATCATAAGCTACTATATCTCTCGCCATATCTTCTCTCCCTAACTCTCTCTCTCTCGTCCCAGTTTTTCTTCCCTCTCGCTCTGTACGTGCAATGGGTGCTGAACCTACTTTTTCTTCTCCTCTTGGACCTGCAGCCTGTGAGAAAGATGCTAAAGCACTACAATTCATAGAAGAAATGACTAGAAACTGTGATAAGGTGCAAGAGAAGGTATTGGGTACGATATTGAGCAGAAATGCTGAAACTGAGTATTTGTGGCGGTACAAACTAGATGGAGCCACTGATAGGGAAACATTCAAGGCTAAGATCCCCATTGTTACTTACGAGGATCTTCAGCCAGAGATCCAACGCATTGCTAAAGGGGACCGTTCCCCCATCCTTTCGTCTCACCCCATCTCCGAATTCCTTACCAGGTATAGATATTGTTTCCTCTCGTGTCTTTACAATTCCTTTGTTTTTGAAGGAATTGAATTGTTAGACTAACCGACATGGTGAGTTAAGTACAGCTCTGGAACTTCAGCTGGTGAAAGGAAACTGATTCCTGCCATTCAAGAAGAACTCGACCGTCGCCAGCTTCTCTACAGCCTCCTTATGCCCGTCATGAATCTGTATGTTTTATTCTGATTTTATAGAAAATGAAATTCGACTGTAATATAAGTGCCATAGGACATGTTATCTAACTTTGCTATTTCTCGTTACAGTTATGTCCCGGGGCTTGACAAAGGGAAGGGGCTCTACTTCCTATTCATCAAATCAGAAACCAAGACACCAGGAGGCCTCCTTGCACGGCCAGCACTCACCAGCTACTACAAGAGTGACCACTTCAAGACCAGAAACTATGACCCTTACAATGTATACACTAGCACAAATGAGTCCATTCTATGTCCAGATTCATTCCAAAGCATGTACACCCAAATGCTGTGCGGCCTCTACCAGCGCCACCTTGTTCTCCGAGTAGGTGCCGTGTTTGCCTCAGGGCTCCTCCGAGCCGTCCGATTCCTACAATTCAATTGGCAACAACTCGTCCATGATATCTCCACTGGGACCCTCAATCCTAGAATAACCGACAAATCAGTAAGAGAATCGGTTGCTTATATCTTGACACCTGATTCGGAACTCGCTTCCTTCATCACTAACGAGTGTTCGGGAGGAAACTGGGGAGGAATCATCACTAGAATTTGGCCAAACACCAAATACTTGGATGTTATAGTAACTGGAGCCATGGCTCAGTACATCCCAACTCTCGACTACTATAGTGGTGGATTACCAAAGGCGTGTACCATGACGCATCTTCTGAGTGTTACTTTGGTCTCAATCTCAAGCCCATTTCTGAGCCATCCGAAGTCTCATACACCATAATGCCGAACATGGCGTACTTTGAATTCCTTCCACATGAACCATCCGATTGCCAGAAGCTAGACTCCACGAAACCTCCTCCGCTTGTCGACCTGGTTCATGTTGAAGTGTGCAAAGAGTACGAACTCGTAATTACAACGTACTCGGGACTCAATCGTTACCGAGTTGGGGACGTTCTCCAAGTAACAGGATTTTACAACTCAACTCCACAATTCCGTTTTGTGAGGCGAAAGAACGTGCTTCTGAGCATCGATTCCGATAAGACTGATGAGGCAGAGCTGCAGAAAGCAGTGGAGAACGCTTCTGTTCTCCTGCGGGAATTCCACACCAGCGTGGTGGAGTACACGAGTTATGCAGATACTAAAACGAATCCTGGGCACTATGTCATATACTGGGAGTTGTTAGTGAAGGAACAGGAGAAGGGAACGAGTAGGGAAGTTTTGGATCAGTGTTGTTTGGTTAGGTAAGAAGCGATGAACTCGGTTTATCGACAAGGGCGAGTAGAGAGCCATTCTATCGGGGCATTGGAAATCCGGGTTGTGAAGAGTGAGACATTTGAGGAGTTGATGGACTACGCTATCTCTAGGGGTGCTTCTATTAATCAGTACAAGGTGCCCAGGTGTGTTAACTTCACTCCTGTTGTGGAGCTTCTTGACTCTAGAGTTGTTTCAACTCACTTCAGCCCGAGTTTACCTACCTGGAACGTTCAACATTAATCAACGCAAGCTAAACTTGCGACCAAAATGCTGCTACGTTGGTCTTTTCTTTATCATTTTCCGTTTTTTTTCTTTCCCTTCTCTTTAATAGATAACTTTGTATACTTGAAGCAGGTAATTACAAATCCATGCTTTTCCTTTTCTTGAAGATGTATTCATAAGCAAATGACTACAGGTTTATTTGGAAGCTGATGCTTCTAAAGCTTTGTTTTGGAATCTTCCACCTACAGATTTTAAGATTTCCCAAGAGGTTGCTGAGCCGGAGTATAACAATCCACGGATAATGATTTCTTCCCCTACTATATGCAGCCTAAAGCACAGTTATTAACAATGCGTAGGTTGAAGGGTAATTTAATCAATGTTTGAATAATTTTATCCATGTTTTAAAGCTGCGTGCATAAATCAGGGAAAGAAAATCACTATCACGCAATCCTTGGATTGTTTTACTAGCAAATGACCTTGATGGAAGATATTAATGCAAGGAATGGAAACTAGATTTACCTCCCATGGTATACCTTTGATACCCTTCTCTTTCACCAATATTTTTGGGCACTTTAAGAGGGATTTTTTGCTCTTTTACTTGAAGCAAGCCAGTCAATACCATTTCTTCTGTGGTAAATGGTGGAATTCAGCGATTTTGGGTCATAAAAGACAGCATTAGCAAGAAGAATCATGGCCGTACAGCATGTATAATACAACTAATCAGCGCGTGAGTTGCGTGTGAGTTGCCGCATTCACGTTTTCTCGAGGATGGTGATAATCTGATTGAATATACTTGTTCCTGAAAGGTTTGAATAATCCTTCTGATCAGAATTAGGGGAGTTGCACTCGTCCCCGCGTTTTAAAGTTAAAGTCAAGTAGACCAAATTTGAATCTAGAATTTTTATATGGTGATTGGCAGACCACCTGTTGAGGGCTTGCACTGGCGACTTAAAATCCAACTGGGAACACTCATCTACGGTAAGTTTCAAGTCGTTTCAAATATATCAACCCTAAAAGTCTTTCCATCTAATGATCCTAGCCTTTAGGGTTAATGATTCTGTGAGATTGCAGGCCATGGCCATTTTAAGGCGAGGCCTAGCAGATAAAAGGTTTGGATCAAAGTCGGATCCCATTTTGACCTTAGCATCTGGTTTAAACCCTAGGAGGTAGATCGCCAAACATGATAGGACCTTATATCCTTTTCTTCACTTGCACGTCGGTGTTAAACAGCCTATTAATTTGACCATGTGGTTTGGTCCATTGTAACAGAAATGTCTTGAATGAAACATACACATTTAACAATGGAGCCATCTTACGCAAAGGAGAAAACAACGTCAAGGAAACCATGGCGTCTCTTTTTCCAAAGCTAAAAGTACCCACCAAACCCGCAACATAAGGAGGTTACTCCAAGATGTTTGGACCACCTTATCTTCTAAAGTTCATCATTTAGGTCTTGTAATTGACTGTTTGCACGAAGATAATGAAGATCAAAATCATGAATATACCGTCAAGATGATACAAATGTAACAAATATTCCCTGCAACCAAAGGCTTTCTATGTTGTTTCACGTAAGAACCGGTGTCTCTTCCTCCCTATGAGTGTATGCCACCTTTTTCTCAAGAGAAAATTATACAGAAAACCCACGACAGAAGCTCATAGCGTCAATTTTTTCCAATGTGGCTCGTCTCATAGCATTTAACTAGCTCAAGTGGCGTCTCACCGACAGTTAAAAACCTAAACAAATAAAAAATGAAGATGCCTTTAACTCTTCTTTCCCGACCTAAAATCATCCAGGATTTCTCCCTTCTTCCTATGTATCCAAATTGAATATGTAGAAACCGTTAATGCAAGTCTCTCTCTCAAGAAATTATTCGGTAGAAATGTACAAATGCGGGAAGCGATGGGTACCCTCCCTCGCGTATTTTATGATCTATTACCTACAGCGCGTTAGTAATGAGAGTGAAAAGGGATAAATACATATAGTCTAGGATGCTAATGTCAGCCTAATTCGACAGCTTTGACCATTATGGTTTTATCCTTAAGCAAAAAACAATTAGTGTGAAGTATGGATTACAGGCGTTTAAAGTGGTTGTACGTTTTCAGAGGAGTTGGCTTACAGAAAGTGTGAAATGGGTTTTGATGCCTATCGAGTAGTTTAAGATTGAATATGCAAGTTTGTGATTACAGAAGTGTTTGATTGATCTGAACTGTTGGAGTAGCAGATAGTTGAGCTTTGGGAAGGATTTGAATTATTGGATCTTGCGGTATACAAAATTTGGGCATCACATGAAAAATAATTGGATTTGGTTTACACCATTTGTTTTTGTTCATTGAACAACCTATGCATTTTATTTTGAATTCAAAGAAACATTATCTAATATCATCTAAAAGGGCTTGAAATTTGGTATAATGCCTATTAAGCCATTCTCAACAACATGAATGGCTTAGATCTTTAAAACCTATAATTTAAATGGATCTAATTTGTGAAAGCATTAATATATCTTAAAAAATTAATTTGAAAGGACAAAGGTGAACATTAATGCCTAATTTAAATGAAAAGTGCAGCCTTTGGAAAATCATTTACAGGGCTCCATGATCATCATCATCATCATCAAAGCCTCATCCCAATTAGGGGTCGACTACATGAATATTGTTCCTCCATTCCCCTCTATCAAGAGTTATGACCTCATTTAGTTCAAAAGTTTTTAAATCTTTTTTCACCACTTCGATCCACATCCTTTTGAGCCTTCCCCTTGCCCACCTTCAACTTGGATTGACTTACTCCTTCTAACTAGTGTTGTTTTCAGTCTCTATTGGACATGTCTAAACCATCTATGTCTACCTTTTCTAATCTTGTTACCTATTGGTGTTAGTCGTAAGTTTCACTTATTGTTTTTATTTCTAATTCTAGCCTTTCTTGTCTTGCCACTTATCCATCTCAACATCCCCATTTCAACTATGGTCATCTTATGTACATGTTGTTCCTTAATTGCACATAATCAAATGCACAGTACTCCAATCAAATGTGTAGGCTATATCAACTCGCACGCTCTGACGTACACATCACATCATAAGCCACACTAAGTCATCTGATCACTTGGTGCTCTTAAATCCAAAAAAATAAGTTAATCCAAGTGACGATTTACCGGATCTAGTAGTTAATCCTAGATTAGTAGTCCAGATCATCCAATTAACCCCCCAATTAAGCCAATTCTAGACTAGATGTTGGTTTTTCTACCATCTAGATAATCATTTGTCATCTTTGATCATTAATCTAAGTCATGATTTATTCAATTAATGTCCCTTGATCAATAAAGGGTTAGTCTCTTTCATCTTATAAAGTTTGAAGATGATCCAACCATTGGATCGTTCTTTATCACTTATATGTAACATCTGATCATCAATTCCAATCATTTTCATCATAATCCATCACATATCTATATTTGTTTTGTGATTTGCATGTATATATATATATATATATATATATATATATATATATCCATAATTGTATGTCTATCTGACAATCAGATCACTCTTTGATCAACTAGTCCTAAGGCCTGTGGCCAGATCAACAATCAAGATCATTTTCCTCAACAAACACTTGAGATCTATTCTACTAATCCACTAGCTCATCTCATATTTGATGTATACAATCAATTTCTAAACCCCGATCATCCATTGATCTACCTGATCTAGGTTATTGAATAGTAATTTGTGGTTTGGTCAATTTAAAAGTAGTCAAATCTAGTTCCATGTCATCAAGACATACTTAACATATGTCTTAGATCATGGTTTGGACCTCTGTAGCTCCTCAATTGAGATTTTAGTGAATAAGCGATCTAAAATTAATTTTTTGGATAAAATAATCCAAATTTAGTGTCATGGGAATGCGCACTTGACGCACGTACAAGAACTCATCCTGTATGCATCTTCATCACCGAGCACACGTGCGCTTGACGCGTGGCTGAAACATGCCCCGCGTGTGTGACTGTCACTAGGACACACACGTGTTCCATCCCTTCTGGAGATGACGCATGTGTGTGGTTGTGCCTTATGCATGCATCACGCAATGCATCTCCGGGGTGCATCTCGGATGCTCTGAAATGCATCGTCGTCATTGGAGATGAAAACCAAATTTTGATCGCTGCCTGTGATGCATATAATCACCAAATCTTGTATTTTTTATGTCATTTTGTTCAAATTTTTGTGTATTTTCTTTTTATGACATTTTCATCAATTGATTTTGCATAAATCTGAAGTTTTTAATCAATTTTATAAAGTTTATAAATTTTCCCTTCTCACTATTTTCCATGTTTTTTTTGGCTTCATTAGTCGTTGGATCTTCATGACATCAAAAGGGTATGTTCCTAGTGTTGAGATACAAAAGATGAATAGTTTAGATCACCAATCTAATACTGCTACTTTTTTCACAGAAATAGTAGTTTCATATTTCATCAAAAAAACAGCATCATGACACCATTTCTAGTATTATCAGTCAGAAAAGTGAAGAACTGGCACTTGAAAACAAAGGAGAGAGAAAGAGAGAGGGACTGGCCTACCTTCATGGTCTCACTTGGCCAGTGATGTCAAATCCCATCTCTACACATGAAAAGGGGGAGAGCTTTACTAGTTCTAGGCGACTGATTGACATTGGGGTATCGTCTCCAGCACTATTGTCGGTGGCACGTGAAATGAAAAGAGTAATGGTAGGGGAAAACTGAGAGAGGAAATAAATGAGGGGGGAAAACCCATAAATATCTGATTTATTATTATTATTATTTTTTAAATGCAGGCATGATTTCCAGCATTAGTGGCTGGTAATCACCACCACCTACCCCCTCATAAATGTTTGTTACGTGTGGGTTTTAGCGCCTAATTTGTGGGCCCCACATGTGAATTCTCCAATTTTCCCTCCTTAATTTATTTATTAATATTAAAATTAAAATAATTAGCAAATTCTTCATTTAGTTTGAAATTTTTGTGTTCTTAGTGTCGTTGAACTCCATTTCTCATGTACATCCCAAATATTGAGGTTTTAGTCTGTGGTTTCATTTCTAAAAATTTTCAAATCCCCAATATTCTAATTTTCACAAATTTTCATGCAATTAGGCATTTTCATAATTTCAAAAATAGCATACATTACATGCACAAACTTTTAATCAGGGCCCATATAAGTGAACTATAATATTATGATCAATTTGAATCAAAGAAAGCTTGTAGAGATAATATTTTTTGTTGTGATTTTGAGTTAAACAAGCACATGAATCAATTGTAGTAATTCACTCTAGGAGGTCAATCCCATGAGGAATCGAACGGATGTGATATGACCAGTCCCTACTTAAACAATCTAACTTAGCTAAATCAAAGAAATCTTTCCTGAACTAAGAATAGAAATATAACATATGAAACATGGAATATGCCAAAATCAAAACATATTAAAAGTAACCACTTTTCTAAAAACACACACTTTCTAAAAAAAATAAAAACTTTGCAAAATTGAAATTTAACAACTTTCCTAAATCAAGCAAATTCTAAAGAAACCAAGTAACAAATTTATTACATTCATAAGTTTAACTTTCTAAACATGAGATTTAACAACTATGACAAAATCAATTACTTTCCTAACTAAGACTTAGAAACTAACTAAGATGCAAATTAGTCAAACAATGAAATCTAAACTATACTAAAACTAAATAATAAAAGGAAAGTAAAGCAATTACTAAATAAGCAACCAAAGGAGAACTACCCAAGTATCATGAGTGTGTCTATGGAATGGTATGCACGATTCATTGGGTAGGAATGGGTCCACTTAACTACATTAAAAACCTAGAACATGAAATTTAATTCAATCATCAACTAAGCATTCTAATAATCTAATTGGGTTCTTGAACAATCAATGAAACATGAAGTATATGGTGTTAGAAACTACACAACAATCTATGAAAAGAAATTCCAGCAGCATAGTATTTGAATCATTCAACCAATGTAACATGAAAAACATGAAATTAAGCAATTATAAATCAAATAAACATTCAATAATTAAGATCATTAACTGCTAGACACAAGTATGAATTGAAAACTCAAATTAACTTCATTGAATCACATAAAAAATTCATCAACATTATGCCTCAATACAAGTAATCCAAATCTAAAAATTATGTCCTACTACAATGAAAGCTACTTGATCTTAATCAACCCAAAACTACAAGCTAGCCCTTCTTCAAGGTGACTTTCCCTTGGCTATCACTTCATGGGAAAAGCAACCTTAGATCTTCAATAAATAAGCGAAAGAACTAAGGAGAAAACAAGTTTGAGTCAACATGAAATCAAGGAACAAGCAAAGCAATCACTTAAAGGAAAACAAGGAATGAATAGAAAGACGTCTAACCTAAAACTTTGAAGGAAGAGTCAGCCATGAAAACACCCTAAGAATGAGACTTTGAAAGTTACTATTGTTGGCTGCTACATTGGAGAGGTGTTGAGGAACAAGACGAGGGTTGAAGGGGGGGAGACGCTCCTTCCAAGGAGGGTACATTCTCTCCCTTCCCAAGAGTACTTTCATATTGAAAACCTCCTTTTCATTTTCTTTTGGGCACTTCCTAACTTAGCTCATAGGTGATCCTAAGGTGGAGCGAAAAGGGATGAGATCTAAGGGTTAAGAATGCATAAACCTACGGTAACCATTATGATGTTTAAGAGTGGAATAGAATACAACAAGGTGGGAGACACCACTTTTTTAGGAGGAGGTGTCTTCCCCTTTCAAAAATCACGGGGGCTCCTTGGATTATAGAAATTTGGTTGGTTGGATAATGCAAGAGAGAGAGAGAGAGAGAGAGAGAGAGAGAGAGAGAGAGAGAGAGAGAGAGAGAGAGAGAGAGAGAGAGAGAGAGAGAGAGAGAGAGAGAGAGAGAGAGAGAGAGAGAGAGAGAGAGAGAGAGAGAGAGAGAGAGAGAGAGAGAGGGCTAGTAAAAGATAATAAATAAAGGTGAGATGGGGAAAAGTGATTGAATATGTAATTTCTTAGGAAGTGGGGATTGGTTGGATGGTTAGAATAGAAGCTTGCGAAGGTGGAAGAGTAATAGAAAGGTAGGACTCTTGGACAAAAAGTAAAATTCGTAATGATATTTAGCAGTGAGGTGAAAAGTGGAAAAAATATGGAAAAACATAAAATGGTGAGGTCTCTGCCTATTGGTTCACATGCTACCTTATTCTAGTGGATTTTTTGTCAATTATCATCAAAATATCCCCATAAATCCCAAGGATAATTCTTAGGATTCTCTTCTCATCATGGTCTTCCATGTAGCATAGCTTATGTGGCTTGATGGCTAAGTTTGAGAGCTCAGATTGGCTAGGTTAGATATCTTTCTTGGCTTAGTTTGATGGCTCAAATCCATGGCTTGGGTTGTTGGCTTGGCTTCTAATCTTGTCACCTTATTCATGGCTTGAATGTGGCTATGGCTTAAGTGAAACCCATGAAAAGGAGGTGGCCTTTGCATTAATTGTGCATTGGCCTACTTTGGCTGCCTTTGCGTCCTCTAATTACATCTATTGCTTGTCATAAAGATGATCACGACCTTTGATCTCACTTTGGATTGATGTCTTTTATGCCTTGACTTAGTCTTTTGATCTTGATTTTCAAGTTTTTTCTCAATTGATCTCGATTGTCAGATCATCATCTCGTTTTCTACAAAAATTAAAAAACTCTAATTAAATCCTAAAAAATATGACTAATGACATACTAACCTTAGAGTAGCTTCTAAACCTACAAAATGTCAATTTTTTTATTCACTAGGTCAAAAATACATGTGTTACAGAATTTGGTCAAAAATCCTTATTTAATGCTATAAGTTATAACACATGAATAACTAATTAAGTGGTTTTTATACAAAATTAGACACTTATCACATCCCCCAATGAGCATTTTACTAGTCCTGAGCAAAACATATGAAAACTTATTTTATAATAACTAGTACAAAGTGCCACTTCTGTGCTCACAATTGCATTTAGCCCATGTGAGAAGCCCTTAAACTCCTAAGTTATCCTTAGTGGATGAGTTAAGCCTCATGAGAGTATGTAGTGGATATACCCACAAAATTCTCATAATTTTTATGTAAGTCCTTTATTCTTCTAAGACAATTTTCTCCTATTCAGCTTATATTAAATACCTAACTTTAGCTTGCTAATAAAGATAAATAGAAAGTTTCAAAATCCTTCCCTAATGCTAAAGATATCCTATTATTTCTTTAAACTTTGAAAGGTGAATGTGTGCTATAGTTGATATGTAATTATAGTTTTCAAGTCAAATATAACTTAAATTACCATCCAAATGTATGTTTTGACTTGACACTTGGAAAGAAGTCAGTTAGAAAGGTTTTAATCTCTCATTAATATGTAAGTATAATATTGTTCATCAAATACAAAAATATCACATATTTCATATAGAAGAACAATAACTTAGAAAGAATGATAATGGTCTCATGAAAGAATATTAACTATTAAGAATGTTACACTCTACCAAACTCCTGATTCATTTATAACCATTTCCAAGCCATACTACTCTTGAAATCAAGTTAGGACTTCTATTAGGATGAAATGTAGGCTTAGATAAGGGTTATCAAAAGAATGGTTATAAAGGTAAACAAAGGTTGTTTGGAAAATATGTAAAGGTCCTCTATTAATATATTCACAACTTTCTATTTTTCCTCATAAGAGTGAACATTCTTCTTTTTCATTGGCTTTTTCTTTTATTTCTTTTTCTCTTGGATTTACATATAGCCTTTTTGAACTTCTCTCATTTTCTCCATTTTTAATGATCATCTCTTGAATTGTATTATTCATACTTTTTTTTAAAGATATTCTTCAATCTTCTATATATATTTCAAAAACAAATGGGTAATGGATATATATTTGGGGTTCAATAAAGGTAAAGATTGTTTGGCTAAGAAAGAGAAGGCTAATATTTTAAAGGCTCAATGGACTAATTAGCAAAAATAATATAGGAAAGGCTAAAGGCTCTAGTTTTACTAAGGATGGTCTCTATCATGTAATAACTCTAATTTTTATGAATATAATTGAATTATTAAAAATTAAAAGTTGAAATTCTAAAAGTGGAACTGGAACTTTGAGTTCCAGGAGAATTCATTTTTATAAAAATAAAATCAAGACTTAAAACTTGGATATTTGTAATGTACTCAAAAAACTGATCAGAGTGATTGTAAGTATGTCAAATTCCTAATTCGGATGAAAAATCCTTATTTTTCTCTATGTTTATGAATAAAAGGGTAAAATAGTAATTTTACTCATAATCGAGACTTAAGACATTAAAATTTGGAATGTACTCAGAAAACCAATCGAAACAACACTAAGTACACTCAATTCTGAGTTCATAGGAATAAACCCTATTTTTCTCCATTTTTAGAAATAAAAGGGCAAAACGGTCTTTTCACAACTATGTGAAGCCACTACTAGCTGCTAGTGGAGAAGGAGGTGGTAGTGGGAATCCAATGACAATTTAATAATAAAAAGAAATAAAACATAATTATAACATGCAATCATGGAAAATTCAAAAATCCCTATAAATGGCCCATAAAATTTACCAAAAATTTTCCTAAAAATCTCCCACGAGGTGCCCTAGAATTGCATCTCAAAACTCCCCCTCAATCTCTCCCAATTTCTCCCTCTTTCTCTTTTTCTCTCTCTTTCTCTATGGGCGTGTCCCAGACACACCTGGGCAGATGACCTTGTATCTGCATTGGGAGTGTCCAAGGATGCATCGTCCCCGATGAACGAGGGTTTGCTCCTAAGAAACCCTAATTCAATTAGCCATAGAATTCTAGCCCACAAATCCAGATCTCCACTATTAGATCTATTTGGGCTAAGGAAATCTACAAAAGACCTAAGGTCCTACGATGATCCACCTCTTAGATCACTGAAAAACTCAAAACGAAGAACAACCTCCAGCAAGGTCACCATCTCTGGCATATTTTTCACAATTTTTCAGCATATCCCACCATTAAACTCAAATCTTAGACCAATGAATATCTTAAGCATATGGGCATATATGTTTCCCCCATATTTTCCAGTCTTCTCCGGCAACGACAACGGAGAATTTCTTTGTTGTATGTATTTCTAGCCTCTAGGGTTTTATTTCTCTGGTACATAGCTTCTCTGATGAAATTCGTTCATTGAACCGGCATAGGAAGGCCACCCACTTCATTCCCCTTCCATTTCGGCACCTCCCTGAGGTTCTCTCCCCTCTAGGTGATCTCCCCAGTCGTTGATCCGTCGGGAACGACAGATTCATCAACAGGGTTGAGAGCCCCATCTTGGACGGCTCAAATGAAACTTCTGAGCCATTGAATGATTTCCTGGGGCCCAAAATGCTCAGGAGACGTAATCATAGCCCTTGATGTTGAGAGATGGATGGTGATCCATGGTAGGGTGATTTTATGGTCCAGATTGGAAGGACCTCAGCCGTCCATTTTTTGAATAGAAATCTTGTTTCTTCAATTAAGAGCTCATTTTAACTCTGATTTTAGATCTAAAAGTTGGTATCAATTCCTTGTTACTTGTATAAGGTATTGAACTTAGAAAATTTATGTTTTGATGTATGTAAAATTCTGTTAATAAAGAAAAGTACTACTAATTCCTATGATCAGTGAAATTTGGAATGATCAGACTTTATAATTCTGGAACATGGAAACAATGGTTAGAAGTGACTGATCTATGTTTAATTAAGAAACCTAGCCTTAAAAGAAGAAAAATCATAAAAATAAGCATGGATCTTCTTGACCTAAGTAATCAAGCATGATTAGACCTTTAAAAATAATTTTTATGATGATCTAATGCTGTAATAGAATGCATGGAAGGGTTGGATGTAACTGATTTGGAAAATCTTAAGATCTTGACCCTTAAAAGTAATAAAATCCATAAAAGTGAATGGTAATCTCCTTGAATAGTTTAATCAAGGATGATTGGACAGTGAGGATGTATATAGATGATGATATAAAGTTAAGATCATATGGATTGATGGGCCTGATGAGGCTAATTTGGGATAGATTGAGATTTATACCCTTAATTTTGATAAAATGGCTTAAGATCTTCTTGATCAATTGGATCAAGAATGATCAGATCATTTAATGAGATGTATCAATGATCTGGTGATAAAATCATATTAAGAAAATGTATTAAATCTAAAGGAAAATGAAAGCTCAAGATCTAAACCCTAAATGGGAGGAAAAATGAATAGAAATCAACTATGACCGTTGCATCATGATGAATAGTTATGGCATGTTAAATTTTCATTTGAATTATTGAATGCTATTATAATTGTCTTTTATTGCTTAGTGGATTAATTGTTAAATTTACTTCTTTATGCTTTCATATTATGTAAATTACAAGGAAAATGTAATTAATGAAAGCTAGATTGATATGGACATTTACAATGAAGGAAGAACATGAACTTAATGATAGTAAGGGCTATAGTTAGTAGGATAATATAAGGAATATCATTTCCTTGGCCCAAATTAGGAGAATAATGAAACTCCATGAATTACATTTTAAATGTTCATGGATTTAATTAAAATCAATTAGAAATAGTACTTAGGGTTAAAATGCTCATAGGAACCTTGTTAAAGGTTGAGCTAGTGCTCCCCTAGTGGACTCTGAACATTGGGGTTATAGGGGGTATACAAGAGCTAAGTGCTTTTCCGTCGCCTTCCATCAACGTAAGTTGAGGTCTAAACGCCTCCTTACATGAGGGTTGCATTAACCACTCTTTAAGCAGACTTTAACTAGTAAGCATTAGTCAATTTTGACAGAAGGAGGAGCAGTCTAGAACATACATACTAATGTTCATTAGATTAAATAATCCAAACCCTTGATCAAATATGATTTAAGGAAGAGAACCAAGATCCTCCTCCTCAGGGATGATCAAATAATTGAACTTAGATCAAAGAAGAATTAAATGATAGAAGATCTAGGCCCTTGATCTTTATCAACAAGTATAGATTGTTGATCAAAGGATTTATGAAAGATCAAGATCAAAGAGATGGATACACAAAGACTTAGAGATAGAAAATACTTAGATCTAAAAGATTAGAAGATCACTTTAATCGTCAGATCTATTGATCAATAGGATAAATACTATTTGAGGAAGATAGATTGTGTGGATGATAGGAAAACAAGACAGATCTAAATCCTTTATATCAAAGGACAAGATTAGATAAGGAATATAAATAGGAGATTATCCAAAATTGTACAGATAATGATAGTATGTATGTATGTATGTATGTACATATTACATACGTCAATCATGGAGGATTTGAAGGAATAGATCACTACATGAAGGTAGGTGGAACTTTAAGAATACAAGACCTATGGTTTGTGGAATTGTTGTTATACGTAGACATTATAATGCTTAAGGATGATAATATGCTTAGTTACATTTGAATCATAATTCATGTATATGAGATAGAAATAACTTTTGAAATTAGATGGAATAGATAATAAATACATGGGTATCATTTATGATTACCCCTAAACTTTGATAAGAACCTAATAATAATGGATATCATTTGTATCAAATGAGTATCCTTACACTTAATAACATTTGGTATATGAATACCAAATTAAAGAAAATGAGGATCATTTACAATAAATGATTAATCCCTAAACTTATATGAGCATGGGTACATTCATAGTAAATAAGGATTCCTAAATCTAGAAATGAGATTATATCCTTAGTATGAGGATATTGAATATGAGAATGATAATATAAATAGATAGATCATCTAAGATGCATAAGAAGTATTTTAGATACAAGCATGGAGGCTTGTGGTTTTGTTTTAAATAGGCATAAGCTTGGAGATGCTATGCTAGGGAAGTTGTGAGGGTTTGGCCACTCGCTTCTCGAAATTTGATGATATTATGATACCTTGCCTAAAGAGAGGCTAAAAGTTAGGTGGGGTAATTATTGGAAGGCTCCACTATGAAAGTCTTGTTTCCCCATATGGGCAGTGGCACAATATTTTCCACCGTGGTATTAGTGGTGAATAGGGCAGTTATCCAAGTGCACTAGTGTAGATCTGACTGCAGCATGGTAGTCCTTGAGTATTTTACCTTATGATGCATGGCACAGTGGGATGCCGATACTTCCCTAATGAGGGAGTATTTTCTTAGCAAAAGTCTGGATGATTTTATCAACTCAGTGTATCTGAGTATGATTATTGATGTTTGAGATATTGACTAT
The DNA here is from genome assembly GCA_035236585.1 of Warburgia ugandensis. Classification (NCBI taxonomy): domain Eukaryota; kingdom Viridiplantae; phylum Streptophyta; class Magnoliopsida; order Canellales; family Canellaceae; genus Warburgia; species Warburgia ugandensis. The sequence continues at coordinate 52,220,558 of CP141133.1, read as the reverse complement.
TTTTCACAATTTTTAACAATATATATATATATATATACACATACATAAAATATAGTGGTGAGTGGTTTGGAATTATCATAATAGATGATACACTATAAATTATATGATAGAATGATCATATATGATATGGTTCATGAAAATTGAATTATGTGAGTCATATGGAATATCATGATTATGGATACTGTAATTTTGAATTATACGATTTCATATGTCCTTGAATCCCCTACCAAGTATAGCTTGCTGAGATATTGTAAATGTTTGAATATTTACAATATCTCATATATAGAAAGGAAGGATTGAAGGGATATGACAAGGGAATATGAAGACCATATTGTTGATCAAGACTATGTACAATTGTGAAAGGATTGGATTGCATTTTGATTTGTGTAATTTTGGACATAAGATGTAATAAAGGGGCTATGTATGTGAACCACTAGATCGATCCTGCAATTTTAATAAAATGAGTTTCTTTAGAAACATATATGTTGCATACAAAATTATGTATGTATATGTGAGTGAAATGTGGCATTTAGGTTTTTTGAAAAGAATTTCAAAGAAAATATTTTTGTTGCTTAAGTTTTCAAATTTTTTGCAAAATTGGTCAAACACCATTTGAAAATAAATAATGAAAATGTATTTCAAAAACCCGGGTCACCACATATCATTTCCTAAGTTTCATATGACATAAAATGATCATAAAATTGAGAGATATATGGTATAGTCTCTTTATGATTTCTCAATAGTTGACCAAGATGAAAAATAATGAGACCAACTAATAATTAATATCCGAAAAGAAAAATATGAATTTATGTATAACCCTCAGAAAGGAAGAATGGCTCAGAACTTACTGAGGTTATAAGTCTCCATAGATCTTCTTCAGGATCTCTAAGTTATATTTTCTCTTCAACTTAAAATATATAACTATTTTGTTGAATTAATATTTTGAATTTAATTTTTAATGAGATAATTGAGAAAAAAGAGAAAATAGTAAACTAATTGTATGCAACTCTATTTATAAGCTAAAATTCAAAAATTTAGTTGAATGTTTAGAAGATCTAAATTCTCATCTTCATAAAGGAACTTATCAAATTTGTTTCAAAAATTTCCAAAAGTGGAAGAAAAACTTAGAAATCTCATTTCTATATCCCCCAACTTGAGCTAAACATTGTCCTTAATGTTTTGAAATATAGGAGACCTAAATGATGAAAGGGTTATGCAAAATAATAAGACTTTCTAACAGATTCTTAGGTTGCCTCCTAGTGAGCGCTAAGATTAACATCTTCAACCTGGCATGGCCCATAACTAATGTAACCATCTAAACCTAGACTTAGCTAGTTCGACTAATTCTTCTATTCTTAACCCTAACAATGAACTGTTCAGATTTCTCATGCCACTTCAGTACCTCGCAGTAGTCTATATATTGCCTTCATAGGAGATTTTTGGTGGTAGTAACATTAAGACACTATAGACCACCACGAATTCAAATGTAGTGGGATCACATTGATGATCACCCATCTTCAAATTTTCATAATAGCCAATAAAGTAATACGATGACATTTGGATGCATTGTGAATTACTTGGGATCAATTAGAGATGAATTGTCCCATTTTGGGATATTTTTAGGGAGAATAATGGCCATTGTATTCAATATATCTTTTGCCTCTATTTCCCTTACACTGTCATGAAATAGGGGTATAAGTTGACTTTGCCTTTTCCAAAAAGGTTGTTCTTGTATTATTAAAGGTAGGGGCATGGTTTTGCTTAAACCCTGATTATCTTCTAAGGTGTAGCCTAGAGTAGGTTCATGTAGGGTTAGTACATCAACTGACTCTTCTTCTTCCTATTCTCTAAGCATGGGTAAGGTTTCAAATGGGCCTACATGATTATCTTTTGAATGTTAAAATAAGGTTTGTAAGTCCCAATTAGGCACATCTTTTACATTACAAGGCTTAATTGGAATTTCAGGTTCCATAGGGGGTTCCACTCTAGCTTGGCATTGAGAAGTATTCATTAATGGCACAATAGACAACAGCTCATTCACCTTCACAGTGAATGTGCCTTCATCAAATTCATAAAAATAAGCAAAACATGATTACGGAGGATCTAGGTTAGATGTTTCTATAGATTTATTTTCTTTATCAATGGAAGCCTCTTCATCATAAACATAACAAGGAGTAGAGCATGGCTTGATTAGATACAAGTTGGAGTTTTTATGGATGGTTGTGGACTTTGTGGCTTAGAATGACTGCAAGATATTTCCATCCTATCATCATCATCATCATCATCATCATCATCATCATCATCATCATCATCATCATCATCATCATCATCATCATCATCATCATCATCATCATCATCATCATCATCATCATCAATGGTCAAGGTTGGTGAAAAACTCTAAGGTTCAGCAAGAATTGATGATTCCCACCTTAAAATTCTTTATAGTGTTCTTTCTCTCTCTTCCCTAATTTGTTTCATTAACTTAGCCCCATTTTGAAGTGTAGCAAGATTTTGATCCATTAAGTCACTAAGTTGTTTCAAACATTCTCTATTTTGCATGTCATTTAATGATTGTTCCTCTTGTTGTGGAGGAAATGACTCATATGACTTGTATTGCTGTGGCATTTGGATACTATGACAGGTTGAACTCATGATGGTTATCCTCGGTAATCTAAATAATCATGGTAGTATTGACCAGGGTGGACCATTGTGGTTCTTCCTGATATTGGTAATCTTGATATCAAGGTTGTTCGTGATGCTTAGCCCATCCATTATAGTCTTGAAAATTTGTCTCAAGATAAAAATTGTTACGGTGCATGAATGTAGTGGGTGCATCCACTGGCTCTTGATAGTATTGATTATATGTGGAGCTTGATGGCGGCTATAAGGAGTGGGATATTGTGGTTCAAAAAAGGTATAATCACTATGGTATTGAGGTTGTGGAGTAGCTTGCCTGAAAGCTATCATCCTAAGAAATTGGATTTTCATAATATCTATCCTATCCATCAATGTATCGAATCTATCCCTTCCTAATAGGCCCTTGTTCTCAACTTTGTATACAATGAAACAAATCATTATATATGATGAATGAGTCTTTTTTATTTTTTATGCAAAGCCTTAACTATATGATGTAACCTAAATGCTAGTCCTAAGCTAAATGATGCATAACCAATCCTAGTGTTCACTAATCGAGCAATGTCTTGATTATCTTTTCTTACTGCACAGGTGGTAGCTTCTTAGACCTACATTCAGACAGCTCCTCCTTTTATGCATATTAAACTACTACCTACTAGTTGAATTTTGCTCTAAAGTGGTTAATATAGTGCTCATGTCAGGAATCATTTACACCTCAACCAACATTAACAAAAGGCATGGAAAAATCATCTTGATTTTAAGACACCCACTATAGCCATAGTGCTCAAAAGCCACTAGGGTGACAATAGATTACATCCTTCTAAAAGAGTCCTATGAGCTTGATACCCTGCATCTCTTTCTACTTGATTTTAAATTAATGTTCATGGCTTAGGATTGCGACATATAAGGATGTTGATTGATTTTTAGGTGGATCAAGGAGCTGGTGATGAAGTCTAGTCCTTATTAGGGTTCTTATGGGGCCCCTACTAGCATTAAGTTCCATTCACCAATAAAGTTGCAAATGTGCAATGCAAAACAAAAATAAAACTAATGCTACCTACATGCTATCCAAGGTAAGATAGGTGCTCTCTAATGCAACAACCTTAAATAAAGATGCAACAGTTAAAATGAATGATCCTAATCTATATGCATTACACTACCATCCACATATGCAATTCTACTATAAATGCACTTTATCCTAAAAATTAAAATTTGAGTGAGGACTCATAGTGAAGGGCTCGATGATGATCAAGTGTGGGTTACCATGCACCACAATTGCCCTATATTATTATAGCTCATTTAAAAATTAAATAAATTAAAAATTAAAAATATAATGGGCCTCACCATAATTTCACAAAATTCGTAATCTAAGAAAATAGTAAAAACCTAATATATGCTGATGAAGCCATGACCCACAAGATCGTAGCCAATCCTTTGCCAATTTTCCTTGCACAAAAATAAAAATATGTCAATATGATGAAAATAGCAAATAAATGCAAAAATGTCTCAAAACCCTACACTAATTCACCCTAAACTTAGACTAGAGGTAAATAATCTAAGGCATGGTCCACTGCACAAACCGTTGCAATTCTTTGGCAACCCCACCAAAAACTTGTTGCAATTTCAAGTTAAACTCATAAGTGCATGAATCAGTTGTAGTAATTCACACTAGAGGTCGATCCCACAAGAAATCAAATAGATGTGATACTAGAGGTCCCTACTTAAATTCTATAACATAGCCAAATCAAGGAGACCTTTCTTAAACTAAGAATGGAAATGTAACACATGAAACATGAAATTATGTTAAAATCAAAACATGCTAAAAGTAACCACTTTCCTAAAAACACATACTTTCTTAAAAAATAAAACTTTCCTAAATGAAAATTTTCAAAAATTTGAATTTAACAAGTTTCTTTATTTATGTAAATTCTAAAGAAACTAACCAACAAATTCATTACTTTCTTAAGTTTAACTTTCTAAATATGAGATTTTATAACTAGGACAAAATCAATTACTTTCCTTACTAAGAATAAGAAACTAACTAAGATTACAAACTCGCTAAAAAATGAAATTTAAACAACATACAAAAATTTCTAGGATGAATTTTTTGTAAGGAGAGAAAGTTGTAAAATTTGTAAATTTATGGTATAATTATATACATATGATTTGGGAATTTTATTAAAATAAAAATTAAGTTTCAAAACATTGATAATTATAGAAGTCAAATTGAGAGTTGAAATATTGATAATAGGATACTGCTAAAAAAAAGTGGAAGCCAACAACATTAAGAATTCCTAAATTAGAGTTCAGATGGAAAAGTTATGAAATTTGAAGTTGAGGGGCATTTTGGTAAATTAGTAGCATAACCTATTTGGCTCATTTTAAAATTGGAAATGCATAAAATACATGGATTTATTTTGATACTGACACGTCTTCTCCTTTGATAAAGATGGCATCATTCGACTGTTATAGAGAAAGAAAAGAAAAGAATGAGAGAAAAAGGAAGGGAAGGAGAGGAGGAAGAAGTGAGGAGCTGATTTAGAGAATACAGGAGCCCAAAATGATGATCTAAACTATTCATCATCTTTGAAAAGATAACATAGTCTAAACCCTAAAAATCTTTTTGATATGATGTTGTTTAGTTAGGAAAAAATATAAATAATAGCATGGGGAAACTAATGGTGATTGAAGATGATGACCATTTGGGAGAGAATAAATTTTGAAAAAAAATCTATTCATCACATTCCCCATCTCGAGAGAAGAAAAATGCCTCAAAAATAGTAAAAATCTAACATAGTTTGGCTGGAGAAATTTATGTCAGAAAATGACATCGGCAGATTGGACGGTGGTTGTCCAATTATGTTGCGTTGAGAACGCGTGTAGCCAATGCGCTGATGCACGTGTGTTGTTCATGAATAGAGATGAGATACCCATGCATCTCGATGATGGGGACATATGTAGGGTGTGCCCCTACACCTAGGACGAAAGCGGAAGTCTCCTAGAGGCACGCATGCATAGAGCATCCTAGTAAAATCAATTTTCCTAATTCTTTTATATATTGATTTATGTTGAGCATTTATTTGATTTGAAAATAAAAACCTTGAATTAAGGAGGCCATATAAACCTAATTTCTTATTTGAGATATCCATTGGATTCGTCTTAATGAAATGGACATTTAGTGGTATTAATGGCGAGTGGCAGTTGGTGGACTTGAGTGTTGGTTGGTGATCATATGTTTGTTTGGCATTTCATGCATTATTATAAGCACAAAGATTGATATACCCTAATGTATCCATGATGTGATAACATGTGAAGGATTGGTATGAGTCCTCATTACTTGATGTGAGAGTATGGTATACTTGCGGGATCGTGTGAGTTGGGTGCCCTTCATTCATGACATGCACATATGTTTTGATGCTGTGGAATTACATGTACTTTGAACTTTTATATTTTTGAAACATGATGTATATTATGTGATTGCGTGCCATGCTGATTTGATTTCATATGTTCCTCATGATTTATTTGAGGTCTTGTATGTTGTATTGGATTTTGTTTCAACAAAGATTATATGTAAATGCTGTGATTTGATCATGAGACTTGGCTATTTAGTTTCCATGCCTTTATTTTATCCATGGAACTCTATTATGACATTTTGTTATTTATTAGTCACACCACCTACATCATCATCAAAATCATCAAGATCACCTGCATGTATTTATTTAAATATTAAATGTCTATCCACCTATACAAGCCATAGCTTTCTGAGGCATTGCTTTGATTTATAATGCCTTAGATTTAAAGTGGGACATCACAAAGGGGCAAACAAGTGGAGAATCAATGAAGGAGGCGAGGACTATCAATGTATTTTGAGACAATCATATAGATGTACATGGCACTTTAGACATTATTTTGTTATGTATAGAGGATGTAAGTATTTGGATGTTATTTGATGTATCTCGGACTTGTAGACTTGGTTTCGTGGATGGATGTTGAGACATGATGGATAGACCTTGGGTCCAGATGATTTTAGTATTCTAAGTATTATTACTTATGATTTCAAATGAAGTTTTTATGCTGTTAGATGTGATTTGCATTGTGTTATGTGTTGATACTATTTCCTTGTATTCGCATCAATCTTGTTTTCCTAATGGATCATTTGACACCTATGGGTTTTCATTAGGGTTCTCACCTTTTTTGTATTATAATATGTGTAATTGATTTTAGGGTTCTCACCTAAATTTTACCTATTGATGGAACTTCATATTCCAATTCACTTAGGTTCAACCACTTGAGATTTAGATACTAAATAATAGCCTCTTAAGGTTAAGAGATTTTACAGCTAAATTTCTTAATAATTCTTTAGCCAATAACTTAAATATTTTAAGACTTTTAAATGGACTAACATGTACTACTTAATCCCAAGTGACTAAGTCACTCACACTTAGGAATGAAAAACTTAATTCATTAAGACTAAGACCTATTTGATGTGGCCACATCTACTTTGGTCATCTAAGACTTACATCTCTTGAATTTAGTCCTATGAGACTAGATCCCTGCCTTAACCTTTGTAAACTCAAGGTATTTTTGCCTTAGGAACCTAAACATTTGCCAACATGACTATACTATCTAAGCTTTATTACTCATAAATTTCGTCAATACCAAGTTAAAGCGAAGTGAACAAATAGTGCACTTCAAATCCAAATCTAGGTTAAGTATCATTAGTAAACTTAGCAATGGACTTGCTGTGGAAGAGTAGTGCAACATGGTAAACTCATGAATGACACCAAGGGAGTAATATCTATAGTGTAAGAACTTAATAACATGGCATAAATTATAAGGGCCACAATACAAGAAGTGAATGGGAAAATATGCATTCATGTTAAAAGGGGACATCTAGCCTTAAACATCATATAAAAAGACAACATCAAATAAATGGATCTACCATAAGTCAATAATAGGATCAATAAAGTACTTACACCACCAGACTTGGGACATCGGTTTATGACACACCAAGCTCATCTTAATTGTGGAACTTTTCCATGATTTGCATGGATTGGTTCAGGGATTTGGAAAAGGGCTTGGGGACATCATCCTTTGTCATTACTTGATAGCACTACCAAAATAGTGGTGAGACATGAGACATGGATCTTAATGAGCCATAAGTTTTGGTTTCATTGATGCTTTTGATAGGCACTCTATGAGTGGCTATAAGTTTTGATGGATGCGATTTTTTAGGCAAGTGCTCTAAGAGTAGCTATAAGCTTTAATGAGTATGGATTCCAATGATGGTTTAGGTGGGTGCTCTGCAAGTGGCCATAAGTCTTGATGGGGATGAATATGTTGATGCTTAGGCATATGCTCTATGAGTAGTTGTAAGTCCTTTTGGATATGGACTTCATTGATGTTTTGTCCTAGGAGTGTCCTAAGTTCTAAATTCCTTGGCAGGTGCATTGATTTAGTGTGCCGTAAGTCCTAGAGACCCTATGATAGGAGGTGTAGTTGGCCACTGATCTCTGAAATGACATTAATACCAAATTTGTGATGCAGATGACAGTAATATGAATACCTTCTTACGGGAAAGAGCTTAGAATGGTTGTCAGGTAGTCCTCATGAGGCCCGATGAGCCAAGATTCATGTAGGTATCCACGAGTTGACATAGAGGCCACAGTAGTTTCCAGTGGTTGATGGTAGGGACCTTTGAGCATAAGTGTCTATGTATTGTTAGCATGCTAGGCATACTTTCATTCTTAAGAATTAAGACCATTTATCCTTAGTGGTAGGATTGTACGCTACCGATGTTCCTCATGGTAGGACTATATGCAACTGATGCATCCTTGGTGGTAGCACTATATCACACTATGATATGGAGTGATCAATTTTTCATGGCAAGGTGGGCATGGATTTGTGCATTGCAAATTGAGAGCTATATGCCTTAGTTTGATATCATTTGTTTTGAGCACACCGATTTGACAGATTTGACAGATTTGTCAATTACTTTTGAACATTATGGATTATTTGAAATCATCGATCTTTGTGGATCTTTATTGCATATGTGTTGGTCATGCTTTTGAGAAACCAGATATGTATATATGTAAGGATAGACATATGGTTATACTTATTCCATAGCATGCTCAATTTTAGGGGTTCTAGATTGTATTATTTTTTCACCCTATTGTAAGTTGTTGTTTTTGCTCACAACCTACAACCAAAAATTTTAGGCGATACACGAAGTAGCTTAAGTACAAGAGACATAGGGAAGGTGAAAGTACCTGGATGAGTTTACATATGACAAGAATGTGCTTTTAGTGTAGTTTCTTTTGATAGAATCCATGTATAGGGTCTTATTTTGATTATTATATATAACTTAAATTTTTGTTGACAAAATCATTATATGGAATAATCTAGTTATTCAAATGGCTTGTTGTAACTTTACTTCTGACAGTATGGGTGATCCTATGGCTTGTATCTCTTGCCATTCTTAGGTTAGAAAACTATTATTTTACATCTATGTGGAGGTTTCACCATAACTCCTGAAATGAAGTTGATGAATTGCTCAAAATTGCACATATATTATCATTTTGATCATGTTTTCTAAAATAACAAAATTTTCATTGCTTTCAAACTTAAAATCAACAAAGGATTGAAAAACTAGGGGTGTTATAGATTTTTGTATCAGAGCTCATGCCATACTGATCACATTTTAAGTCACTAAGAGTCAATGTGTCAACACTTAGGAGGGTTAAGTCTTAGACTTAGGGAGGAATCTTAGTTACAATAGTTAGAAAAGAATTCTTATTAGAATCTAGGTTATTTTCAAATGCCTCCATAGAGATGTAGTGCTAGCTTGCTAGCACCAATGCATGTGCAGGTAGCAGATAGGAAGAAGGGTATTAGTAGGATTCGATGTGATTTGGTTGATGAGGTCGTAGAGCTCCTATTACAGGGGTTGACATAGAGGTTGTGGGCCGCCAGAGATTTAGGTGGATTGCTCCCAAGTCACTACAAAAGATAGCTAGATATAGTGGGGCATGTTTGCTTTGTTGGGTGATGCAATGTAGTGGTGGACAACCATTAAGAGAGGTTTCTTTGAGGGGGTAGACGAGATTGCTTGGGATGACTTCATGGTCGTCTTTATAGACAGGTCTCTTCCTACACATCTTTAAGAGAAGATGTAGCTAGACTTTATGAAACTTGTGTAGGGCATGAAGACAGTAGGGAAGTATGAGGTGGAGTTCTCTCAACTCCATAGGTTTGCCCCAGACGTTTGTTCTTTAGAGCTGAGGGCAGCCCAGAAGTTTGTGCGAGGGTTGAACTTCAATCTCAAGCACCACATCTTGACCTCATATCCCACTATTTTAGCATAGGTTGTCGATCTTGCATCTATTTTGGAGCGTGAGTTGGGAGACCCTACTAAAGATTAGAGCAGATATGGAGGGCCTACACTAGCATCTAATGCAGCCAAGAGAAGGAGGTTTACCCCTACCAAAATAGATGCATGGCCTATCCAACCGGGGACAGATCAAGCTAGGAATAGAGACAGTGATCAAGGAGAGTGCCAGAGATGTTAGCATCATCATCCAAGTTGATCATATTTTACACTTAGATGATGTTTTACTTTTGGCCAATTGGGTCACATGGTGCGTGATTGTCCCAGGGCAAGTAGAGAGGGACAACCTTGACAAAATCATGGATGAGACTAGGCACATTGTCAAGAAGACCAGGCACCTAGGAGTTAGGGTGTAATGACTCCAATTTTGTAATATTAAAATCCCAAGTTGGAAATGAAAAGTTCAGTTTTTGAAGATAAGGGAATTTTAGTCATTTCACTATTCACCTTGACTGAACCTAGAAATTTGGTCCTGAAAATGGTACCATTAGGTGCGTCTCAGAAAAAGGAATCCAACTAGACCAAAATCACCCAAAATGGAGTTAAAATGAGCAAGTTATGACCCTTTGAAGTTCAGGGGCAAAAATATAATTTTTACAAAAAACGGATTTAGCCTGCAAAACACAGGGGGCCGTTTTGATACGGGGACCCTTCATCGTCAACCTCCTAGAGGGTTCTAGAACGGTGGTGATTAGAGGAGAAATCACCTCCATTCTGGAGGTTTCTCCACTGCCATTCAAAGCCGGTGAGAGCCCTCTCAAGAACCCTCTTATAGCTCTATAAATAGAGCTCTTGGGCTCCTCTAATGCCACCCAAAAGCTTGTGGAAAACCCATTTTAGAGAAGGGACCAAGAGGAGAAACAAGGAAAAAAAGCCAGCAACGAGCCAGGTATGCCCAAGATCCCTCAAAACCCGTCTTCACAGTAGTCCTAGGCTCAATTTTCCTAAGTTTTTGCATGAAAAATCATGAAAAATAGAGCCTTGGAGAGTCACCAAGGACCCAGGGACGATCCCTAGGCTGCACTGGTTCGACAGGGTCGAATTAGGGTGTCCTGAGGATGCCCCGGTTCCCTAATGAGCAGAACGTTCCAAACGGAACGTAACGCGTCAACCACGTTCGAGAAAAACCAAACGAGAGTGTCCGTGGACGCGCCCGCAAAAGGGAAAGACGGGCAGGAAAATTCGGCGCGTTTGTAGACGCGCCCGTTGAGGCGCACGCCGTAGATGCGCAGCGTGTTAGCAATCCAGAATTTTCCGCTTCTTAAGAATAGATGGGTGCATGACGCTGACGCATAGCGCGCTAGCATTCTGCCTTTTCACTCTTAAGGTCCTTATGTACATGTGACACTAAAAAGCTTATAACTTGAGATCTAGAGCTCCGATTGAGGTGCCGCAAAAGGCGTTGTGTCCGTGTCGACGACGCAGACACATCAAACTATAAAATCTGGTGGGCATGACCCTTAGAATAGGATGGTAGCGCGTGGCTGCTAGACCCTTGGAAAACTGATGATACCAAGGCCCAATTAGGACCTTAGGACACCCATAGGCATAGGGATGGACCCTTAATGCCTAAGTAATAAGACCAACTACTCTAAAACCCATAAAAGATAGGCCAAACTAACCTTGATTTCCCAAACCATGTTCAGGAGTGTACGAAGACAAAGGGGTTAGCGCGACCTAGCCAGGTAGGTGCTCTATTGCTACTAGACTTTTTAAAAGAACCATGATTGTTTTGAGAATACATGTTTTAAGTATATGACTTGTTTAGCATGACTTAAGTCAGCATACATGTGATAAATGCTTTATGCATAGACATGTTTTGTAAATAATTGCATATACATTATGCATAGATATGTTTTGCAAACAATTGCATACATTGCATGATTTGTGAGCATTAAGTTCTTGCAAAAATTGCATGTCCTTGAGGGTTATCAAAAGACGCTGGAGTACTAAGGGCCAGGCAGTGGTGAGGGACCTGAAGAGGATAGGTTTTCGCTTGTTTGATCTGATTATGATTTGGGCTGATAAGCTCATGGGAGCTATGCCGAGAGGTCTGGGGTGGCCTCCCAGCCTCTACCACTATTAGGTGGATGGGTACCACGCCCAAAAGGGGCATGTCCCTGCTTCGACTGCATGTGGTACAGGGGGCTACCACTGGTGTCACGGCACTAGGTCAAAGTGTCATATGCCCCGTGGAGGTATATGATCCTATGTCCCTAGGTACCCGGGGACCACACGGCTGTGAGGTCATGGGCATAGTTGGACCCTATGGTTTTGTGGACTTATTTGCATTGCATATGGCATGATATGAGGTTGGTTGACCATACCATACTTGCTATCCACGAGTTGGATTCAATGAAGCATCTTATGCATATCATTATGTTATGATATATATATATATATATGATACTTTCGACTTGGTTTGTGAGATTCTTTAAGTCTTTAGTGTTTCAATTTGACAATGGTTTTTGATATATTGACTTGAGTGTTCAGACATGTACATGTTTTGAAAGAACACATGATTTTAAACATCGCATGCATTATAAAACTAGTAGTGATAGGCTGCTACTGAGTATAGTATATACCCACCCAATCCTCAACATTTTTTAGACACCAAGTAAACACTTAAGGGCAAGGAATGCTTGTGAGAGAAGACACACAGACTAAGTGCAAGTAAGTAAACCCCTACCTTATCTTTCAATGTTACTTGATTGTAGTTACTCTCTAATAGTTGAGGCTGTGACTAACACTTTCTTGGGAATAATGTTGATTTAAAACTTTTCCATGGCTAAATAATTTGAGAATGTGTTTTGACACTCGGGGTTTTTATGAAAGATTTTTTTCCAAATCCAAAAAGATTTTCATGCATTTTATACTTTTAAAACAAGAGATCTCGCCTTTTTTTATCAAATTTTCATCATATATACTCATAGCCCAGTTATGAGGAGAATAACTTATAATCAAGTTTCATCCATGAAAGAGTAAGGGGTAATAGGACAACACATACTAAGGTTTGGTAAATTACCTTATGATTACAGATGCCTAAGAAGAAAGGTAGATAAGTACCGATCACCTTAGAGACCCTTGAGATTACGACAAGGATATATTTGGACAGAGATCAATAGGTAATCAAATAAAGTCTTTCTATATGTCTACAAAAATGTTCCATGCTTACCTGAGTGTTTTTCAAATTTGATGATTTAATAGCTTCAGCATAACTTGATGAAGTAGTTATTAAACGAGAACTGTTATTATAAGCTAAGTATGAGAAGGCACTTGAAAGATAAAATAAGGAGGCACTTGAAAAATAAAATTTGAGGAATTGAGAAAATCACTATGAGGATACCTCTTGACAAATACAGACTGCATGATTGATAATAAAGCCTTGATAAAAGATTGCACCATATATTAACATAGGGATGGAAGGAGAAAGTTAAGGTGGCTAGCACATTATAAGGTAAGATTCGATGTTACGTGGCCTTTAGACAAATAGTTAGTTGTTATGAGCATATACCAAGTACGAAAAATCAATTTAAGGAATTTTCTAAGGACTAACCACACTAGATTGAGTATAGAACTATTGGACTAAAAGGTTACAAAGAAAACCATCAAGCAAAGAAAGAACAAAGAGGATGATGACAAAGGATTCAACCACGACCTAGTAAGGATACTCGGTGATGAATAAGAGACTTTTTGCTTTGCATAAATAGGAACATTATTGACAATCCTAATGACAAATTGATGAGAATAGTGAGATAGGCTTCTAGACGAGAACATATGACTCATGATGATGAATTGACCATTAACATTTGACATGAGTTTGGATAAGATCCTCACAGAGGAAAGCGTTTAATGAATTCAATAATTATGAAACTGGATATAGAGTTAGGACATTTTAATTTCAGTATATGATAAGGTCCTCGATGGAAGATGCTACTAATTGGCTTTCATGAGTTTATTTGAATGTAACTTTGGTTGAGGAATAAAGTGACATATGGAAAAATGGCAGACAGTTGAAATTCAAAGATAATCAAGGAATTGGCTATAGAGCACATGATACCATGACATTTATTGAAGTATCTTGGAGACAAATATAAAAGGTAAGAAGCAAAGTTAGACACAATAGAAAGAAGGTAACTTTTTGGACTTGTGGATGATGAAAGAGATCACTAGATGAAAAGGATTATCCTATGATATTCAAAATAGAAGAAATAAGATAATATGATCTCAAAGAAGTATGGAGTAATTTATACATGAATAAAGAAGCATGATCTTATGAGGAGACTATCCTATACATCATGAGATAAGTATAGGAATCTAAGGATTTCGAGATAGATGAAGTACTGCTAGAAATCGGTATTGTTAAACTGGCATGTATGAGAGTATGCATCAGAGTACGCAGCGAAAGTGGCCCTTATAGGTGAGGCCTTGTAGGAGGAACAATAGGAATGATAAATTGAGGATGAGCCTAGATTTGATTCCCAAGGGGGAGAATGCATTCACCAAGAAGTTATCTAAGAGACAAATACCAGGAAGATGATAATTTATGGAATTTCGAGGAAAAAATTCTTTTAATGGGGTAATAATATAATGACTCCAATTTTGTAATATTAAAATCCCAAGTTAGCAATGAAAAGTTCAGTTTTTGAAGATAAGGGCATTTTAGTCATTTCACTATTCACCTTGACTGAACCAAGAAATTTGGTCCTAAAAATGATACCATTAGGTGCATCTCAGAAAAAGGAATCCAACAAGACCAAAATCACCCAAAACGGAGTTAAAATGAGCAAGTTATGGCCCTTTGAAGTTTAGGGGCACAAATGTAATTTTTATAAAAAAACGGATTTAGCTTGCAAAACACAGGGGCCCATTTTGATACGGGGACCCTTCATCTTCAACCTCCTAGAGGGTTCTAGAACGGTGGTGATTGGAGGAGAAATCACCGCCATTCTGGAGGTTTCTCCACCGCCATTCAAGGGTGGTGAGAGCCCCCTCTAGAACCCTCTTATAGCTTTATAAATAAAGCTCTTGGGCGCCTCTAAGGGCAGCCTAAAAGCTTGTGGAAAACCTGTTTTGGAGAAGCAACCAAGAGGGGAAACGAGAAGAAAAACCCAGCAATGAGCCAGGTATGCCCAAGATCCCTCAAAACCCGTCTTCATAGTAGTCCTAGGCTCAATTTCCCTAAGTTTTTGCATGAAAAATCATGCAAAATAGAGCCTTGGAGAGTCACCAAGGACTCAGGGATGATCCCTGGGCCGCACTGGTTCGACAGGGTCGAACCAGGGTGTCTTGAGGACGTCCCGGTTCCCCAACGAGCAGAACGTTCCAAACGGAATGTAACGTGTCGACCGCGTTCAAGAAAAACCAAACAAGTGCGTCCGTGGACGCGCCCGCAAAAGGGAAAGACGGGCGAGAAAATTCGGCGCATCTGCAGACGCGCCCGATGAGGGGCATGCCACAGACACGCAGCGTGCTAGTAATCCGGGATTTTCCGCTTCTTAAGAATAGATGGGCGCATGACGCTGACACGCAGCGCGCTAGTATTCCGCCTTTTCACTCTTAAGGTCCTTATGTACATGTGACACTAGAAAACTTATAACTTGAGATCTAGAGCTCCGATTGAGGCACCGCAAAAGGTGTTGTGTTCGTGTCGATGACACAGACACACTCAAACTATAAAATCTCTAATCAAGGCCCAATCAAAGGTGGGCATGACCCTTAGAATAGGATGGTGGCGCGTGGCCGCTAGACCTTTGAAAAACTGATGATACCAAGGCCCAATTAGGACCTTAGGACACCCATAGGCATAGGGATGGACCCTTAATGCTTAAGTAACAAGACCAACCACTCTAAAACCCATAAAAGATAGGCCAAACTAACCTTGATTCCCCAAACCACGTTCAGGAGCGTACGAGGACAAAGGGGTTAGCGCGACCTAGCCAGGTAGGTGCTCTATCGCTACTAGACTTTTTAAAAGAACCATGATTGTTTTGAGAATACATGTTTTAAGTATATGACTTGTTTAACATGACTTAATTCAGCATACATGTGATAAATGCTTTATGCATAGACATGTTTTGTAAATAATTGCATATACATTATGCATAGATATGTTTTGCAAACAATTGCATACATTGCATGATTTGTGAGCATTAAGTTCTTGCAAAAATTGCATGTCCTTGAGGGTTACTAAAAGATGCTGGAGTGCCGAGGGTCAGGCAGTTGTGAGGGACCCGAAGAGGATATGTTTTGAAAAAAGAGAGGTTTTCTCTTGTTTGATCTGATTATGATTTGGGCTGATAAGCTCGTGGACACTATGCCGAGAGGCCTAGGGTGGCCTCCCAGCCTCTACCACTATTAGGTGGATGGGTACCACGCCAAAAAAGGGTATGTCCCTGCTTCGACTGCATGTGGTACAGGGGGCTACCACTGGTGTCACGGCATTGGGTCAAAGTGTCATATGCCCCGTGGAGGTATATGATCCTGTGTCCCTAGGTACCCGGGGACCACATGGCGGTAAGGTCGTGGACATAGTTGGACCTTATGTTTTTGTGGACTTATTTGCATTGCATATGGCATGATATGAGGTTGGTCGACCATACCATACTTGCTATCCACGAGTTGGATTCAATGAAGCATCTTATGCATATCATTATGTTATGATATATATATGATACTTTCGACTTGGTTTGTGAGATTCTTTAAGTCATTAGTGTTTCAATTTGACAATGGTTTTTGATATATTGAACTTGAGTGTTCAGACATGTACATGTTTTGAAAGAGCACATAATTTTAAACATCGCATGCATTATAAAACTAGTAGTGATAGG
Source organism: Warburgia ugandensis (assembly GCA_035236585.1). Classification (NCBI taxonomy): domain Eukaryota; kingdom Viridiplantae; phylum Streptophyta; class Magnoliopsida; order Canellales; family Canellaceae; genus Warburgia; species Warburgia ugandensis. The sequence goes on along the minus strand of CP141133.1, from coordinate 52,203,707 downwards.
CTCCTACTGAGTATAGTATATACTCACTGAATCCTCAACATTTTTCAGACACCAAGTAAACACTTAAGGGCAAGGAACGGTTGTGAGAGAAGACACACAGACTAAGTGCAAGTAAGTAAACCCCTACCTTATCTTTCAATGTTGCTTGATTGTGTTACTCTCTAATAGCTGAGGCTGTGGCTAACACTTTCTTGGGAATAATTTTGATTTAAAACTTTGTCATGGCTAGATAATTTGAGAATGTGTTTTGACAATCGGGGTTTTTATGAAAGATTGTTTTCCAAACCAAAAAGATTTTCATGCATTCCATACTTATTAAACAAGAGATCTTGCCTTTTTATCAAAATTGCATCATATAAAAACCTGGGTCGTCAAATAGGGTGAGTGTTCACCCTTACTACCAATCAGACTCATGCATCTAGCGTTGTTGTGGAAGTTACTCTTCTTATTTCAGATAGGTAGATATACTCATGTACTATTTGATACTGGGTTGACCCATTCTTTCATTTAGCATAGTTTTGATGCATATTTAGATGTCCCTTCAGATAGACTGGGATTTTTATTTGAAGTTAGCACATTGGTTGGGGAACCAGTGATGGTGCGATAGTATTTTTAGGACACTGATAATAGTCTCCGATGGAAGATTCAGTGCAAACCTCAATGTCATAGGTATCATAGATTTTGATATTATATTAAGCATAGACTAGTTGACTGAGCATGGAGTGATGCTTGATTGTAGGAAAAAGCAGATGACGTTGTACACCCTGTGATGAGATTTGGGGTAGCATAGGCATACTTGCCTATAGGTAATGAGGGATATGAGGTAGCATCTACTAGATTTATTTTGACCTTTTTATCCACATGTGTACAATTTTGCAGATGAAATTTGTATAAGGGGAAGAGTGTAATACCTATAAATATTCAATTCAAATAAATAAATCAATGCTTTTACAAAAAAAGGGTAAAATTTTTTATTTTCATTTATTAAGTGTATGTTTTAAAGGTAATAGAGAAGAATTGAACAAGTGTGTTGAGGAATTGGGTTAGGATAACATCTTGGAGTTGTTAGGTTAATCCAAAAATTTAGAAACCAAAATTTTCAAGGAAAAAGAGAAATTTGAAAATCATATTAAGTATCATTAGGTGATCTTCAAAAAGAAAAATGAAAATTTAAAACATAAATTGGTGTTAGATTAATGAATTAAATAGGTCACTTAAAAGGGAAAGTCCTAATAGGATATAAACATGATAGGCCAAACAAATTAACTTAGAATGAAAAATATAATATGTTACTAGTTAGGGTAAAATAATAAAATTGACCCTAATAGGATATAATTGAAAAACTTAAGGCAAATAAGGGGTTTTACTGAAAAATCAAATTTCGTGCAACTAAACTTTAGGGTGAAATCTAGGCCATCCACATGGAGGCACGACCCAAAGACAGCTGGCTCCCCATGTCACTTGTTGCCACATGTAGAAAAATTAGTGCTATGTATAAAAGGAAATCAAGGACTTAGACTGGAAATTTTTCAGCCATTAATGAAGAAGAGGTTGGCCCTTTAGAAGAGGGAAATTAAGCGAGGAGAAGATGATCTAGGAAGAAAGTGGAGGTCATGGTGAACTTGGAATTTTAAGGAATGTAGGATAGGGATGGTTTCTACTATATCCATGCTAGATTGTAGCTAGTTTCTTGATGGATTTATCATGCTCTATTTTCTCTCGACTTCTGGTCATGCTCAATGGGGGGTGTTCATCTAGTTAGCTACCCTGCGAAAACTTCATTGTTCAAAAAGGCGTATTTGGGTTTTCTTTCATGCTTCATGAACTTGCTAATGACGCATTCAAGTTGTACTTTTGGTGATGTTTTCATAGGGATTTTGATGATCGAATTTGGAACAGGGACTGGGTGCACCCTGTTCTTCCTGCACAAAGGTACACAGAGGTCATCCAATCCCATTCATGTAGCAATCAGTTTGATGCAAATTGGATTAAAGTAAATGATGGGTCTTTAAGAACACATATCCACAGACATATTGTAAGAAATTTCCACCCATAATCTATAGGTTTTAGTTACTAATATGGGGGCTCAAATAGGAAGGAAATCAAGTAGTTTCCATACTAGCAGGAAATTGGTGCTTTTCCTCCACCTATTGGCACCCTTGGCACAAAATTGATGATTAAACAAAATAGGAAGATGACTCATTGAGTACATTATCAAAATTATTCACTTTGGGGTGGTGTAAGGACTTAAGAAGATCAAATAAACTTCACTTACTGGTTTAGTCATATAGTAATGAGGTGCTTACCTTCTAGTTTGAGGATCCTTTGAATTTGTCCTCAATTTAAGTAATGATATAGGTTGGGAAAGGGAAAAGCTAAGTGGGGATCAAGAAAAATGCAATTTTCAAGCTTTTGTAATGGCTTGAAATTAAATGACCAGCACCTAGTTACTAGTTTTGTTCAAATGAATGAAGAAAAAAACAAGAATCCATGAGTTATTGGAAGTCTAGTCTCAGGAATTTCTTGTGTATAAAACTTGATTGACATTGAATTCTAAGCATTTTTGAATTTCAATTTAGGGAAAAACTTGAAAATACTTAACCTTCTAAGTTAGAAATGCAGCCATATCTTGTGTACACCTTCTTGGCATTAGGGGAAATGTAAACCTACCTTTAAAATGGAAATAATGAAGGGCATAAAGGTAATTTAACTTAGGTAAAGGAAATTACAATAATACCCATGGGTTGGAATTCTAAAGACATAGAAAGCTAAATTGGACCCATTGCTGGAACTTCATATTCCAATTCATTTAGTCTCAACCACTTGAGATTTTAATACTATATAGTAGCCTTTTAAGGTTTAAGAGATTTTACCCCTAAATTCCTTAAGCCTTCTTTAGCCTAAAACTTAAATATTTCAAGACTTGGTCTTAAATGGAATGACACCTACTACTTAGCCCCAAGTGACTAAGTTACACTTAAAACTGAACTGCATAAGAACCTAAACATTTGTCAACATGACTATACCATCTGAGCTTTATTACTCATAAAATCCATTAGTATTAAGTTTAAGTGAAGTGAACACATAGTGCACTTCAAGTATAGATTGAGGTTAAGTACCATTAACAACACCTTAGGAATGAATTAGCTAGAGAGAGTAGTGAAACATGGTAAACTCATGAATGACACTAGGAGAGTAATAATTAAGTGTAAGAACTTAATGACATGGCATAACTTATAAGGGCCATAATGCAAGAAGTGAAAGTGAAAATATGCATTCATATTGAAAGGGCACATCTAGCCTTAAACACAATAAAGAAGTCAACATCAAATAAATGGATCTACCATAAGTTGATAATAGGATCAATAAATTACTTACACCACCAGATAGAGGACATTAGAATATGACACACCAAGCTCATCTTGATTGTGGAAGTTTTCCATGATTTGAATAGATTGGTTCACTGATTTGGCCATGGGCTTGGGGACATCATTTTTCATCATTACTTGATAGGCACTACCAAAGTTGTAATAACCCCAATTTTTGTAATTGATTGAGAAAATCAATAAAGTTTGAGTTTCAGATATTTCGGGCTGAAATATTAGGGTTATTTAGAATATAATTTTCATAAAAGTATAATCAAATAATAAGACATGTAAAATTGAAATTAAACTTAGCAAACCCTTCAAAATGACTATAAGCACGACAAATTTTGAATTTGGATGAAAAATCCTTAAGTTTCTTCATTTCTTGGACAAAAGGGTAAAATAGTAATTTTACCCAAAAATCAAAATCTCCCAAAAATCAAAATATGAGACATTAAAATGTAGAATATACTGAGAAATACGAATCCAATGCCACTAAGTACACTCAAATCCAAGATCATGGGAATAAAACCCAAAATTTTATACATAAATGGCAAATTGGTCTTTTTACACCATGTGGGACCCACATGGGGCCCACAAGGGACCCAAAAAACGAATCTTATGAGCAGCCCACGTGAAGTCATGGGTCAACAAACACCAGCTGGTCTTGGAGAAGAAAAATGGAGCATGGGGAAGAAAAAAATGGAGCATGGGAGACTTCCATGCCATTTAATAATAAAAAATTAAATATTATAATCGTAAAAGAAGACCAAAATGCCTATAAATACAACCCCAAAAATCCTCCAAAAATTCTCATAAAATTTTCACAAAATATTCTTCACTCTCCCTAAAAAATTAGACCTAGATCCCTCCTCAAAAACCCAAAATTTCCAAGAGATATCTCTCTTTTCAATTCCTTTTTCTTCTTAGATTGGAACAAGAGACCTCAAATCAATTAGGCACTCTATTCTAGATCTCATTTCATCAATACCACCATCCAAAACTTCCCACCATATCTTAGCTACAAAACCCCCAAAGTAATTTCAAGATCCAACGGTTCAAACAATGGTAATTTGCAAGAAAGGTGGATCTTGGGCCATATCTTCAGCAAAGGGTATTTCTTTTAAATTGGACATATAAACAACATTTTTTCTCCAATCAGGTAGGTGGGAATACTTTCTATAGATGTTTACTACTGGTTTATGTAATTTTTAGTTTACTGTAATTTATTTTGGTAATAAAAAGGTAAAAATAAAGTAAACACCAAAACCCTTAATTCATGATGATGGAGTACTCAGATGAAAATTCTGACTACACCAATCGATCCAAAAGGGTCGAAAACCCATGGGGTAGAAGTTTCATAATGATCGGAGACGTTTTGGGCCCTCAATTGAGAGAGGATTAATTAGACTGTCCAGAATGGATTGTCCGATCTCCTGATCTAACAACGCCCAAGACACACGTGTGACGCAGTGTCGGAATGGCGCACGTGGAAATGTTCCGCCCGCACTGCGCATGGGACGTCGTCCCAAGCGAGACGACGGCACGTTGGTCAAACTGAAGAGTGGATGCGCCCGACGAGTGTCCTGCTCGTCTTGTCCGCGTCGGTGGAAGTCCAAGACAGGCGCTTCCATCACGCCTCTGTGGCGGACGCGGCTGACGAGCGGGAGCATTCCGCCCAGCTTGGTTTTTCACCCGAAAGATCTAGGCCATTTGTTCCTTAGGCCCAAATCAAATCTAAGCCCTAGAAAAGACTGTGAATTTCCGGATCAAATTTCGAAGCCATCTGAACTCCATATTAAGATTGAAAAAAAGCTATGGAAAGCTTGAAACCTATATTTTCTGATGAAATGATAAAATGGACATAATATTCAGTAAAACTTTCTGTATTAAAGAAACAAGTTTCCAATTACCTAGATCTTCAAGATCTGAGATGATCAAATCTTGAAAATATGTTTTACTAATGATATACTATTAAAATAAAGTGATATCTATGGTTTATTTGGACATATTTGAGATATATTAAGGGATCTACCCATTATGGTAGAAAAATCCTAAAAATACAAAGGGACCCACTTGATCAATGAGATCAAGTATGATCAGATCCTTGGGATGGATAAAATGAATGTTGATATAATGAAATCCAAGAAATCATGGATGGATTATGACAAAAATGGATCAATATGATCTTTGAACCTTAATAAAGAAAATCCCCTGAATATAACAATACCCTTAATCAAAGGAAAAGATCTAAGATCTAATGGTTGGATCATAAGTAAAGGTTTTTAAAAATGTTAATGTAATTAGTTTTATTTTATATAATAGCATTTTAAATATGATTATGTTATAAAGCATGCTAGTATAACATTTAGACTTTAGCATAATATGTGATTTCATTGTTATCATAAGGTGCTAGATTTAATTATCTTAGGGGCACTTTAGTATGATTTCATGCCATTCTAACTTAGGACCATGCTAGAATTTCATATAAGTTTATACTATAGTATGAGATTATACCTTAAGTCCATGTTAGTTTAAATTGAGTTATTAAGGTATATTAGTTGGAAATCATGTTAGAGTAATTTTAAGTGCCTTGCCTCATTATCATTAAGTGTAAATTATGTATTTTTATGCTTTGAATTTATAATTCATTTATGGTTAAATGTTATTAGTAGATCTACTTGTTATGAGATAAAGAGCATAAAACATAAAAAATGTAATCTAATGAGAAAGTAGAGTTTAATGACACAAATAAGAATGGAGTACTTTGGACTTAATTAGTAAGGGCTATAATTAGTAGGACAATATAAGGATTATCAAATCCTTGGCCCAAACTAGGAGAAGAATAATAAACACCATGAATGACATTATAAATATTTATGGACTTAATTAAAATCCATTAGAAAGAGTACTTAGGGTAAACATGCTTATAGGAACCTTATGAAAGGTTGAGCTATGATCATTCTAGTGAATGATGAACATAGTGGTTAAGGGGGTTATCTAATAGAGCCTCGCTCTTCCCCTACCTTCCATTGACATTTATGATGTCTAAACGCCTCCTTACATGAGGATTGAAGTAACCACTTTGTGTTCACCCATTCAGCTAGTAAGCCTTAGCCAATTGGAAGTTGAATAAGTTACCTTCAACCAGCACATTAACTGGTTGAATAATAATAATAAGAGCATAAAAGGTTAGTAAATTACCCAACCCTAATAAAAACAATAAGTAAGATAAGGATGATCAAACAAGATCGATTAGATCTTGGATGATCAAGAACAATAAGAAATAGAATATTATATTGTACTTAGTATGCATGTTTATTAGTATGCTTGTTATAGTTCATTAGATTAGATAATCCAAACCCTTGATCAAAGATGATTCAAGGAAGAAAACCAAGACCATCCGCCTTAGGGGTGATCCAATAACTGAACTTAGATCAAAGAAGAACTAGATGACAGAAGATCTAGGATCCTGATCTTTGTTAACATGTGTAGATTGTAAATCAATGGATCTATGAAAGATCAAGATCAAGGAGATGGACACCCAAATACTTAGAGATAGAAAAATACTTCGATATGAATGATCTAAAGATTATTCTAAACATTAGATCTAGTGATGAATAGGATTGTTCAAAATTTATATATTGACAATATGTATGGATGTACAGATTACATACATCAGTCAGGATCATGGAAGATTGGGGAAAAGAGATCAATCCCTAAAGGTAGGAGGATTTGATGAATGCATTTAAAATGAGATATACATGATTGTACTCATGATCTTATGATGACAAGAGTAATGTTAATACTTGTATTAAATCTCTTGAAAACCTTATAATCCAACTAGACACATATAAGATGCACAAGGACTAAACTATAAGTGAATAGGGAACTATAAAATATTTCAATCCTAAGTAAACAGACATATGGTCTGATATATATAAAATCTATTTTACATACAAGCTTGGAGGCTTGTGAGTTTGTTTTAATAGGCATAAGCCTAGGGGGATGCTATTGCTAGAGGAGTTATGAGGGTTTGGCCACCTGCTCCTTGAAATTTGATGATATGATGAGACCTTGCCCAAAGAGACGCTAAAAGTCGGGTGGTGGCAATTATGGGAAGGCCACCACTGTGAAAGTCTTGCCCCCCCATACGGGCAATGACATAATATTTTCCACCATGGTATTAGTGGTGAATAGGGTAGTTATCCGAGTGCGCTAGTACGGATCAGACTGCAGCATGACAACCTTTTTGATTATTTTGCACTATGATGCATATGAGAATAGGCATAGTGAAATGCCTTATGTTGTATCATAATGAAATGCTAGGTAATTGTATATTACCAATATTTCCCAAGAAGGGAAATTCCCAGTATAAGATTAGCTGTAATACTAAATTCTCAAAATGAAGAGAATTGATTAGCTTAGTTGGGGATGATATTTGACTACTTTCATAAATTTAACTGGTTTACTCATGAAGAGTATGTATGTATATAGATATACATAAATTACAAAGTAAAGAGTAGAAACATGAATATGTTGAGGGATAATGGGATTATGAAGTATTGGAATTACATTGTCAATTATTATGCTTCTTGAATCCCCTACCAAGCATTGCTTGCTGAGATATTGTACATGTTGCAATATCTCAAATACAAGGAAGGAGAGTTAGGAGCTGAGGACGATAGAAGACTTGAAGAGAATAATCTTCAAGGTATACCCTTGAAGACATGTATTTTTCTTTGTTGAGTGTTTTATTGTATGGTGAGCTTGAGTTTTAGATTATGAAATTTGGACAAGTATTGTATTAGATCTGGCTGTACTGTGAACCACTGGATGGATCCTGAAATTTAATAAAAGTATATTCCTTCAATGGAATTTTATTTTGTACACAAATTGTACTTATGTTATGTATGAAGTGGTGACTTGGGTTTTCAAAACAAGTTCTAAAGAAAAGAATTTCCACTGCTTTGTTGTGCAAAATTTTTTTACACTCTTAAGGGCCCTGCCTTTCAAATTACATTACAAAACGTGTTACAAAAACCCAGGTCGTCACAAAAGTAGTGGTGATCCATGAGACATGGATTTTCATGAGCCATGAGTTTTGGTTTCATTGATGTTTTTGGCAGGCACTCTATGAGTGGCTATGTCCTGATGAATGCAATTTTGTTGATACTGAGGTAGGCACTCTAAGAGTATCTATAAGATTTGATGAGTACGTATTTCAATGATGGTTTAGGTGGGCATTCTACAAGTGGCCATAAGTCCTGATGGATATGGATATGTTGTTGCATAGGCATATGCTCTATAAGCAGATGTAAGTCCTTGTGGATATGGATTACATTGATGTTTTGGGTTGGCACCTTATGAGTGTCCTAAGTTCTAATTGCTTGGTAGGTGTACTGAGTCAGTGTGCTATAAACCCTAGAGACTCTATGCTAGGAGGTACAATTGACCACTGACCTCTAAGATGAGATTAATACTAGACTTGTGATGGAGATGACAGGCAATAGGAGTACCTTCTCATGGAAAATAGCTCAAAGTGGTAGTCGGGTAGTCCTCATGAGGTTTGATAAGTCATGGTTTGTGTAGATATCCTCAAGCAGATGTAGAGGCCACAATAGTCACTAGTCGGTGATGGACCGCTCTGCACGCATAGGTGTCTATGTGTTGGTAGCATGCTAGGCATGCTAGTCATTCTCAAGAGCTAATTGGTCCCTGGTGATAGGATTATATGCCACTGATGGTCCCTATGATAGGATTGTATGCCATTGATGCATTCTTGGTAGTAGGGCTATATGCTACTATGATAAAGAGCGATCAATTTTCCATAGCAAGGTGAGCATGGATTTGTGGACTACAGATTGAGGGCTATGTGCCTTAGTTTGACGTCATTTGTTTTGAGCACACCAATTTGATAGTTTTGTCAGTTACTTTTACACATTATGGATGATTAGAAATCATCAATCTTTTGTAATCTTTATTGCATGTGTTGATTTTTCTTTTCAAAATTATATATGTAGGTATATATAAGGATAGACATATGCTTACATTTATTCTATTGCATGCTCTATTTTTGGTGTTCTGGCTTGTATTAGTTTTTCACCCTAATGTGAGTTGCTTTTGTTTTGTTTTGTTTTTTTTTTTCTCATCCCCTACAACCAAAAATTAATTTCAAGTGATACACCAGGTAGCTTGAGTGTGAGAGACATGGCGTAGGCAAAAGTACCTAGATAAGTTTAGATGTGTGGAGAATATGCTTTTAGAGTAGTTTCTTTTGATAGAATTGATGTATAGGATCTCATTTTTGGTATTATATATTACTTAAATTTCTATTGACCCATGGGATGACTATAAATATGGATTGTTCTAGTTTTTTGAATGGCTTGCTTCATTTTACTTGTGACAATATGGGTGATCCTATGGCATGTATCTCTAACCATTCATAGGTTAGAAGACTATTATTTTACATTTATGTTGAGGTTTTACTGTAACTCCTAAAACAAATTTGATAAATTTCTCAAAATTACATATATTTTATCAATCTAATCATGTTTTCTAAAACAAGGAAATTTTTGGTGCTTTCCAACTTAAAATCAATAAAGGCTTGAAAGAACTGGGATGTTACAAGACTTTTTACTGATGAACCATAATAATAATTGGTTAGATAACAATGAATGGATGAAATGATTTGGGTAGGTTACTGCAGGAAGGTGCATTGAAAGGTTACTATTAATAGGTGATAAGTAGGGGAAATTAAGTGCAAAACTTAAGGAAATTGGACCTGACTAATATCTATATCAGATATCTAGATGAAAAAACTAGAATTGATGGATTTGGTTGAGAAATGAAAGAGCTATGTGGATCTTAGTGAAGCATCCCTATAAGGATACACCATATGTAGGAACCACTTAAATAAGTTCTAGATAATTAAGGAATTGAACTATTGAAGGATTTTATACACTTAAAAATTATTAAGATATATGGAATTCTACTCATAGTAGTAACTTAAGCAATTTAAACTTCATTTGAAAAGGGTGAACATCTTATGGACTTAGGTGAGTGTACAACCCAACCTATAAAGAGAGCCTAGACCACATGGCAACTGGCGGTGAAGTGAACATTAAAACCTATAAGTCAGGATAATTAAATAATAAAGGATTCACCATACCTGATATAACAACTAGTTAAAGATACATGTGAAAGGAGTGATGAGAATCATGAAATGGTAAAACAATATACCATAGAATTCCTTGCAGAAACAATGTGTGATCCTATATTTATTTGGTATACAAATTGGACCCAAACCATGCTAAAACTTAGCAAGGAGGATGAGGAATCATATTACTAACTTCAAATGAACCCTATGAAATTTCAATACAAGATTCTAGGATTGAAGTGGGTTAAAGAATGCATGATAAGGCCATGGACTACAAGAGAATTTAGTAGGCCTACTAATCTATTTGCCCAAGTATAGTAAAATGAAAACACTATTGAACCTTAGCTAAATCAATCTGGAATGGACCTTAGGTATTTGCTTATATATTAAATGCATATTTCACAATTTTTACTAATATTTTGACCTATGGAAGTAGGTTGTATATGTTGAACCTAACCCAGATAAGAAGAAGGGGAGTGGTGTACTAGGAACCCATTCTACCCTTAATGAGACTTGGCGGCTAGTCATAGGCTTGTCACAATTAGTTAGATTTAGAGTTGGAAGGACTCCTAATGTAAGAATAACATGTAGTATACTTTTCGAGAAGGTGGGAACCTTAGAACTTGTAGTGAACTTACTTGATTGGAAACATGCCTCTATGTAAGAGGATATGTTATTACTTGAAACCAACTATGGGGATTTGGTTTTGACACCCAAGTGTGTGCTTCAACAACGAAGACGAAAACTCACAAAATAACTCCTACTTAACCTTCACAAGTAAGTACATTAAAAGGATTAACTAGGATGCTAATTCAATTCAAACCCTCTAATGATAAGAATAACCAACTCCATTATTACCTCAGAAAGCTAGTACTTGGAAGAGTACATCATCACCAACTAGGTGATTAACTTAAGGTTCCTATAACCTATGGGATACACACTGGTAGTAAAAGAGAAAGAAAACATAAAAGGATCATTAAATTCTTCGAGACTTAATGAAATGGTACGGATGACTTAATGATCATTCAAGGGTACCATAAAGATTATCAAGTTCTTTAATGAGGGACTATAATTGAAAGGACAATCACATTTTAATGGAAGACCAAACCTCCAGTTATAATAATGACTATGGCATAAAACACCATAAGCTATAACATACTAGGTCCTTAGAATTTAAAGAACTAATGGATCTCACACATGACATTGACATACCTTGTATTTGGAACTATGGTTTGATTTCTAATGAATGTTTTAAGAAAGCACTCTATGAGCTGCTGTAAGTCTTGGAGATGTTGTTTTAGGTGGAGATTGTATGATTTGTTGATGTTTTAGGCAGACACTTTATGTAGCTATAAGTCCTGGAGATGTTGTTTTGATTGCTATTTTGGCAAGTACTCTACAAGTACCTTAAGACTCGAAGGCATGCATGCCTGAGGTAGTAGTTAGTCCTAGAGGCAGCCATGTCTAATGACTGTAAGACTGAGGCATGTGTGCTACGTTCCTTTATATGTCATAGAGACCCTATGGTAGGAGGTGTAGTTGGCCATTGATCTCTGAGATGATATTAGTACCAGCGATAGATATAATGAACAATAGGAGTAGCTTCTCATGGGGAAGCACTCTGAAAGGGTAGCCGGGTAGCCCCCATGAGGTCCAATGATGATAGACCATGTAGTATCCATGTGTCTACCTAGAGGCTGCGGAAATTGCTTGGGCCGATGGTTGGACACTATTAGCACAGGAGTCTAGGTTTTGTTTTTTAGATGTTGGACATGTCATCACTCTCAAAAGTTTAGACCACAATATCCCTGATGGTAAGACTGTATGGCATCATAGTTTTCTGATCGATCAATTTTCTCATTATGGTGTGGGTTCAAGTTTATCATATGGACTTAGGGCGATGTAGCTTGATTTCACATTACTATTGAGTGCTTTTATCTAGTGATGATTTCTTGATTTGTAGATTTTGCATGTGACTTGGGTTACCAATTTCCTATATGATTTTTCATCTCAAATGGTATGTCATTTTGTTTTGACATAGTATTTATGGTATTTATGAAAATGAGACCTAAGTTTTTGCCCATCTTACACTTATGTATTGTATTTAATAATTTATGGATGCCTATATGTTTATACATAGTACTGGATGCCCTATTTTTGGTGGCCCAGCTTATATTAGTTTTCTTTTAGACCTTGAGACAATGTTTTGCTCACCCCCCAAACCAACATTTGAGGTTATACCCCAACAACTTCGAGCACGAGGAATATAGGGAAGGTGAAAGTACCAGGTTTGGCTTAGATGTATGATGAAGTCCTTCTTCGTGCATTCATTTGAATGATTCCATGTACAGGAATTCATTTTGAGTTGTATAAAACTTATTTGTTAGCATACAACATTGATGTAGAATCTTGAACTATGGATTATTTGTATATTTAAATGGATATGTGGCTCTACTTGTGACTTGTAATGATTCTACGTCATGTAGTTGTAAGCATCTTTAGGTCAAAATTTTAACCATTTTGATAGTAATACTTTGTATGAAGTCAAAGTATTTCAAAAAATACTTATGTATTATCACTTTGATCATTTACCCATTTTAATTTAGAAAGTAGCAAAAATTTCTTGGTTTTTAAAAAATGATCATAGTGACGATACATAAGTATTTTGCCAAATACTTCGACTTCATACTAGGTGTTACAATCAAAAGCTCCATGTATATGTAAAATAATCAAAATCTAACTTGAATATGGTTAGAGGTACATCATAGGATCATTACTAGTCATAAGCATAGTCACACATCCATTTAAATATATAAATAGTTCATAGTTTACAATTCTACATTAGTCTTGTGTGGGAACAAAATAAGTTATATATAAACTGAAACTGGTACTTTTGCCTTCCCTCTATCCATCACATTCTAAGTCCCTTGGGTATCATCTAAAATGTTAGTTATAGAGGGTGAGAAAAACAAAAGCTCATGATTTGGAAGAAAATTAATATAAACTAGCCCACCTCAAATAGGTCATCCAGTCCTATGTATAAATAGATAGGCATCCATAAATTAATAAATGCAATACATAGGCCTGAGATGGGAAAAAACTTAGGTCTCATTTTCACAAATATCCCAAACACTATTTAAAAATGAAATGACATACCATGCGAGATGAAAAACCACATGGGAAACTAGTAACCCATGTCACGCCCAAAATCCAAAAATTGATAAACCATCGACATGGTAAAATCTTTCGATGATGGCGTGGAACCGAGGAGCATAGCCCTCAGTCCATATGATAAAGTTGAAACCCACACTACAATGGGAAATCGATCAGAAAACTATGATGGTATATAGTCCTACCATCAAGGACATGGTCTAGACTCTTAAGAGTGATCGACATGTCCCATATGCTCAAACCAAAACCCAGAACCCTATATTTATAGGGCCCTACCATTGCCTAGGACACTTTCACAACCTCTATGTTGACTTGTGGATATTGTACTAGAAGCTCTAAGGTTCCCACCTTCTTGCCAAGTATACTATATGTTATTCTTAGGTTAGGAGTCCCTCTCCCAACTCTAAATCCAACTAATTGTAACAAGCTTATGACTTGTCACTAAGTCATATTAAGTGAAGAATGGGTTCTTAGTACACTACTGACTTTGTACCTTTGTCTACATTTGGATCCATTCTAATTAACTTTCCATCTTCACTCAAGCTCAATTGAATCATCTATTCGGATAGTTCCTTCATGATCAATCTTAAAGAGTATCTCGAAGTGTGAAATTAATATGCATAAAAAAGAAAAAGTTATCCTATTATTTGTAATTGTATTTATTTATTCATTATAAATGGTATTTTCATATATCACAATCTTCCCCCTTACCAAAATTTTATCCAAAAATTGTGCAAGTAAGTAGGGACAAGTCAAAACCACTATGGGAAACACTATCTCATATCATCCTCGACCTCCCATGTGGCCTCATCATATGTGCGAGGCCACCATAGAGCCTTGATGATGGGAATCATCTTGGTTTGTAAGGTCTTCTCCATCCTATAAAGGATTTGTACTAGCCACTCTTGAAAAGTCAAGTCTGCCTGTAAGTTGGATGGCACATGATTCACAACATGTTTAGGGTTTGGGACATGACATATTTCCTAAATATGGACAAATGAAATATGTTGTAACGTTTGCTGGTGAGGGCGTCTGCTGGTGAGGGTGGAAGTGCTAGTCTGTAAGCAACTCTTCCTACCTTCTCAAGTATCTCAAATGGACCCACAAATCTTGGGCTCAGCTTACCTTTCACACCAAATCTTATCACACCCTTGGATGGAGATACCTTTAGAAAGATGTGGTCTCCAACCTAGAACTCCAAATCTCTCCTCCTCATCAAAATAGCTTTTTGATGTGCTATGGACAGCCAATAGAGCCCTCTGTAATCTCAACTTTTTGGCACACTGCTTTATCAGCTCATACCTAACAAACTACTTCTCTCATACATCACTCTATCATGTTAGCATGTTGCACGGTCTACCATACAATGTCTTGTATGGAGCAATGCCAATGCTAGAGTCGTCACTATTGTTGTAGGTGAACTCTACTAATGGTTGATTCGCATCCTGTTGATGTTTTCCGCAAGTGCACGGGCTATTGTAGTATAGCTATGCAAGTACGGGTCGAATCTACAGGGACTCGCTTTAGTTAGAGTTTTTAATAAAATTTAATTATTTGAAATTTGAAGAGAATAACAAAACTAGCCTAATCATTCAGATTTATTCAATTGATGCATTTTAAATAACTTTCAATTCCAGAGAACAACATAAAAGTAATCAAAACATCTCTGAATCACACTGTCCGTGAATGGCATTGTCCCTGAATAACACTGTCAAAAGATGGATAAAATAAAGCTTAAATGGAACAGGGACACAGATGTAAATAAAATGGGGATACAGATGTCATTAAACAGGGGACGCAGATGTAATTAATGGAAATGAACAGAATTGTCATTGCATTTAAAGATGAAGGGCAAAAATGGAATTCTGTTCAAACTCTGGTTTTTAACAAAAACCAGGAAATCCCAACGAAGCAGAGGCCCGGTGAAGATGGATTGCTGGCAAGAGGAGAGATGTCAGAGAGGATTCCTAGGCCGTCTGGTGTCGTCCTGGGTAGATGACCGTCGCACGGTCGGACTGGAATCACCTGGCCGGAGAAGCTTGTCCGATGATGGAAAATGACACCTTTTCTGGGTGTTGTCTCATTTTTTCCAATCTGGGTGTGTGGCCAGTGGGGAAGGAGATGGGAGATGACGTCCAGGCTTTTGGGCGTCGTCTGGTTCTGACTTGGAGAAAAGAGATGAGGTTGGTGGAAGAGAGTGAGAGGAGATGGCTCCAGAGGGAGAGTAGAGGGTACAACTGGGATTGGGTTGCTTGGCTGGGAATGGTGGTTGTTAGGTAGCGAAAAGGAATAGAGAATGGAGATGGGTAGTGGTGATGCAAGCAGAGGAGTGAACGGGTAATGGAGAGAAGAAAAGGTGTTGTGAAGGGCAAACAATGAAAAACTGGGTAGTGGAGGAAATGGGCAAAATACGTAGAGGGAAGGAGAAAGTGGCTGGGTAGTGCGGTATTGGTTTGGGCAGTGAGATGATCTGGGTATTGGGTTGTGGTGAGGAAGTGGAGCAAGGAAGGTGGTGCAGTAAACAAAGAATAAAGATGAGAGGGAGAATAGAGATAGAAGGTGTGGTAAAATAACCGATGATGGAATGAAATTGAAACAAAGATAGGGTGAAGGAGCTGGGCGTGTGAATAGTAAGATGGGTGCAGGGCTGAAGAGGTAGATATTAGAGAGAAAGAGTGGTGATGTAGTGGAGGCTGGGTGTGATGGAGGTTGAATGGGAACAAACGTAAATTGTAAAGAGAGAATTGCTGGATGAAAGCAAGAGGAAAAAATGGGAGGACTTAGAATGGCAAGCACAAAGGAAAAAAAACTCTCTCCCCACTCATACGGCTTCCCCCTTTATACTTTTTTTTTCTTCCTTAGTTTTCTCCAACAAGTTTCTCTTATCTCCATCTAGGACTCTTCTTGTTTTGCTATTTCAATTAGGACTCTTCCTCCTCTATTCAATTAGGATTCTTCCTCTTGTAATTCAATTAGGATTCTTCCTCTTGATTCTCTACTTGATCCACACAATAGAGATTAAATCCGTGCCATCCAATTTCTTTTAGTTGATCTACAAAATAAAACGCTAAATTAGAATAATCAAACCATACATTAATCCTTTAATAAGCTTGAATGATCATCTAACCGTTGATTAAGGTCTAGATGGTTAATCAAGCTAAAATTTGAAGTTTGGATGATTAGATGATCTAATTGAATTCTAAACTAGGGGTCTTTTAGCCAAAATTAAGCAATTAACACACCCCCCAACCAGCATTTGGCTAGTCCTAAGCAAAACATGCAGACAACTATTTTATACAAAACTGGTATAAGGTGCCACTTTCGTAGGTACTCACGATTGCATTTAGCATATGTAACAAGCCCTTGAACCTCTAGGTTACCCCTAGTGGACGAGTTATGCCTCGTGAGGGTTTGCAGTAAATATACCCACAAAATTCAATAAAGTTGGGTTCCCTATTTTATCTCAGAGAATCCTCATTCATTAGCAAATTGACTAGTTTTTCACAACTTAATGAAGAGGATTTGACAATTTTACACATCATACACATATTAAAGATATTTTATTTGAGCTATTTCTCAGAGTGCATATGTGTGTGTACAGTCACATAAATCTTGACTTCTAATTGGATATGCTTACATCCCATTGGAAATATGCCTTGACCTCAAATCCTCACAGGGATACGCTCAGAAATAAACTCTCAGATAAGGGGTTTAACATATTCCTCTCATTATGTGACCGAATCCAACAAACTGATGGTTCACATAATTCTTTTTAACGCTCATGAGACAAAGGAAAGTGATCCATATGAGTGGATGTTAACATTAAGAATATGAGGGGTCTTTTACCTTAATTCTTTCTTTTTATCTCCTCTTTAAGGCTATGTCCACCTAAGATCAATAGGTCTTTAACTAGGACGAAATGTAGGCTTAGGACAGGTTTAGAAAAGAGAGGTATAAAGATTTCAAAGGTTCAAAATTGAGTAGATGTCTTCAATGAATATCTGATAGGACAACTTTTCTTTTGGGTTTGTTCTTGAAGTGAATTTCTCATTCAAACTTTGGTCTTTCTTTTCTTTTTTCTTTTTTCTTTGGAAGAAAGACATTTAATTCTTTTTCTCACTTCTTTGACTTTTTGTCCTATTTTTGAATTTTTTTCTACTCTACTCATTTTCAAGATGGGTAATGGTTATTTATTTTAATGGGTTATTCTGGGTTAAGGTGAATGAGTTTAAGAAAGAAAAGGCTTAATAACAGGCTCAAAAGGCTAATTAGTGGTATATTATATTGGGTAGGCTTTATGTCTCTAGGCTGAGCAAGGATGGCCTATATCATTTCCTAGCTTTCTTAAAGCCTATCAGATTCAATAAATTTCTGGAATTAAAGCTATTACTCCTCTTTATTCTTGATGGTTAACCAAAACAAGGATAACAGGATCACACTAATGTCTGTACGCTGAAGAAATTAGGGGATTACTTATAACTCTCTAAAAGAAGATAGTCTCAAGTCTCACTAAGTTATAGGTCTCCATTGATTTTCCTCAGGGTCTCTAAGTCATTCCTCTATATTAGTCTTGATTATGTGCTGTGTGTAAATGGTTTCCGAGAAGTAGCTTTCATAAAATGCTTCAACACATGAATGACATGCAAAACTAATCATATGCATTCCCATTAAGAGGTGAAAATAGTATATTTACTAAATCTTGAACATTCAATTC
Organism: Warburgia ugandensis; assembly: GCA_035236585.1. Lineage (NCBI taxonomy): Eukaryota > Viridiplantae > Streptophyta > Magnoliopsida > Canellales > Canellaceae > Warburgia > Warburgia ugandensis. Next base: position 52,185,298 of record CP141133.1, on the reverse strand, counting down.
TCATCACAGTAAGGTAACTCTACCTAAAAAGACTTTTTGTTTTTTCAAAAAATTTCATTTTTTTTTTTTTTTCAAGAAAGCTCAAAAATCTCTAGTGCATCTACACCCCCCAACCTGAATGAAACATTGTCCCTAATGTTTGAAAACATAGGATTCTATATGAAAGTTGAGAGATGTAAACTCTAAACCCTTAGGTTGCCTCCCAAAAAGCGCTAAGTTTAACGTCTTCAGCCAGACGTAATGATGAGTGCAATGGTGATATGTTGTAAGGCTCCTGGAGTGGTACTTTAAGGTGGATCGTGATACTCGGGTACCTGTAAAAGTGTCTCATCAATTTCAAGATCAGGCAGTTCGAGGAAAGGTTTTAACCTTTGACCATTGACCTTTTGGATGTCTCCATCCTTTTCAATCTCGATGGCCCCATGAGGATAGATTGTGCATATTATATATGGTCCAGTCCATCGAGATCAAAGTTTTCCTGGGAACAAATGCAATCTAGAATTATACAGTAAGACCTTTTGACCTTGTGTGAAGGATTTTCTTAGAATGTTTCTATCATGGATAGCCTTCATTTGGTCTTTGGACAAACGTGCAGACTCATATGCATCTTTCCTCAATTCCTCCAACTCATTGAGTTGGAGTTTTCTGTGGGTTCCAGCAGATTCTAAGTCAAAATTTAGCTTTTTAACTGCCCAATATGCCTTGTGCTCTAACTCTACTGGTAAGTGGCAGGCCTTTCCATAGACCAAGCGGTAAGGTGACATTCCTATAGGGGTTTTATATGCTGTGTGATAAGCCCATAAAGCGTCAATAAGTCTCAGAGACCAGTCTTTCCTATTTGGATTGACTGTCTTTTCTAGAATTCGCTTTATTTCCATATTGGATACCTCTACTTGACCACTAGTCTGAGGATGGTATGGGGTAGCTATCCTATGGTTAACACCATACTTTTTTATTAAATTCTCAAACACCTTATTACAAAAGTGTTTTCCCCCATCACTTATTATGGCTCTTGGAGTACCAAACCTTGCAAAAAGATTTTCTTTTAAAATCTTTACCACAACCTTGTGGTCATTGGTTTTGCATGGTATAGCCTCCACCCAATTGGACACATAGTCCACTCCCACTAGGATGTACAGATTTCCAAAAGAATTAGGAAAAGGTCCCATAAAATCTATGCCCCAAACATTAAAAGGTTCTATGACAAGGATTGGGTGTAAGGGCATCATATGTCTTCTTCCTAAACTTTGACACCATGAATATGCTTTGCAGTAAGCATGGGCATCCTTAAATATGGTAGGCCAATAAAATCCACACTGCAAAATTTTTGCAGTTGTCTTTTTAGAGCTGAAATGGCCCCCACATGCATGATCATGACAAAAGGAGATGATTTGATTATGTTCACTATCGGGTATGCATCTCCTAATTACTTGGTCAGGACAGTACTTGAATAAGTACGTGTCATCCCAAGTAAAATATCTAACCTCGGTTAAAAACCTCTTTTTATCTTGTGTGGTCCAATGATTGGGCATTTGTTTTGTAACAAGATAATTAACAATATCTCCATACCAAGGTAATTTGGAAACATGCAATAACTGTTCATCTGGGAATGACTCAGTTATAGGCCCTTGATCGCTAGTGTGCTCCACTACCAATCTGGATAAGTGATCTGCTACGACATTTTCTGAACCTTTCTTGTCTCAAATTTCTAAGTCAAATTCTTGTAGCAGTAGTATCCAATAGATCAACCTAGGTTTGGCATCCTTTTTAGAAAGGAGGTATTTTAAAGCTGCATGATCCGAATATACTATAACTTTATACCCTAACAGGTACGATCTAAACTTATCTAAAGCAAACACTACAGCTAACAACTCTTTCTCAATCGTGGAATAGTTGAGTTGCGCATCATTTAGTGTTTTACTAGCATAATATATCACATGGGGAAGTTTATCAATGCACTGCCCCAAAACAGCTCCAATGGCATAATTCGACACATCACACATTATTTCAAATGGTGTGTTCCAATCTGGTGGTTGAATAATAGGTGTAGAAGTCAATTCAGCCTTGAGTCGCTCAAATGCCTTCTTACAGTCCTCATCAAAGTCAAAAGTGGTCTCCTTTGTAAGTAAATTATAAAGGGGCTTTGCAATTTTGCTAAAATCTTTGATGAATTGTCTATAAAAGCTAGCATGTCCTAAAAAGGAGTGAATTTCTTTGACTGTCCTTGGTGGAGGAAGGTTGGCTATTAAATCCACTTTTGCCTTATCAACTTCTATCCCATTAGGTGATATTATGTGGCCTAATACTATCCCACTCTGTACCATAAAATGACACTTTTCCCAATTTAAGGCCAGATTCTTCTCCTGACACCTTACAAGGACTAACTTCAAGTGGTGCTGGCACTCATCAAATGATGACCCAAATACTAAGAAGTCATCCATGAACACCTCAAGGAATCTTTCTACCATGTTTGAGAAAATGCTCAACATACACCTTTGAAATGTAGCTAGACCGCTACAAAGCCCAAAAGGCATATGTCTATAGGCGAAAGTTCCAAAAGGGTAGGTGAAGGTGGTCTTCTCCTGATCCTCTGGTGCTATAGGGATTTAGTTATAACCGGAATATCCATCCAGAAAATAATAATAGCTATGTCCAGCTAACCTTTCAAGCATTTGGTCAATGAATGGTAGAGGAAAATGATCTTTCCTAGTGACCGCGTTCAACTTTTGATAGCCAATACAAACTCTCCACCCAGTGGTCATGCGGGTGGGGACTAGCTCGTTATCCTCATTTTTGACTACCATGATCCTAGATTTCTTAGGTACAACTTGAACGGGGCTTACCCAAGTACTATCAGAGATAGGATATATGCCGCCAACGTCTAAGAGTTTTAGGACTTCATCTCTAACCACGTCCTTCATGTGGGGGTTCAATCACCTTTAAGTCTCCCTAGAAGGTTTTGCAGTTTCTTCTAAATGTATCCTATGCATGCATAAGGCTAGACTTATCCCTTTTATGTCTACTATTGTCCACCCTATAGCAGTTTTATGTTCCTTAAGAACATTTAAAAGCTTACCCTCTTGTTCTTTATCTAAGTCTGATGCTATTATTACAGGTAAGGTTTCATCTGGACCTAAATATGAATATTTCAAGTTATCAGGCAAGGGTTTTAGGTCTAGAGATGGTGCGTGCTCTATTGAGGGTATGGGGACAGATTTAGATGGTGGGAGTGGTTCCACATAAGGACCCCACTTAGAGGTATCCATGAGTGGTGCAACATCTAAAAGATTGTTCACCTCCTTAATAGACTTGTCTATATCAAATTCTCCATTAAAGTGCATTAGACAAGCCTCTAGTGGCTCTGAGATGGACAATGGTGAATGACTCTCATTAATTAGATTCTCAATCAAGTTGACATCATAGGGATCATCAAGGTCTAAATATTGCTGATCGGCATTAAAAACATTAAGCTTAACCTTCATGTTGTTGAATGAGAGTTTCATTACACCATTCCTACAGTTAATAATGGTGTTGGACGTTACCAAGAATGGACGCCCAAGGATGACTGGAATTTGACTACCAGGGTCTGATATAGGTTGGGTGTCTAGCACAATGAAATCAACAGGGTAATAAAACTTATCCACCTGTATGAAGACATCTTCAACCAAACCACGAGGTATCTTGATAGATCTATTAGCTAATTGCAGTGTGGTAGTGGTTGGTTTCAACTCACTGAGTTTTAGTTGCTCATAAACAGAGTATGGCAACAAATTAGCACTAGCCCCTAAGTCAAGAAGTACCCTGTCTATGACATGATCTCCAATGACACAAGTGATTGTAGGACATCCTGGGTCTCTAAACTTTGGTGGGGTCTTGTGTTGAATCAAAGAGCTCACTTGTTCGGTGAGGAAGGCTTTCTTTTGCACATTAAGCTTTCGCTTCGTTGTACAGAGCTCTTTTAAGAATTTGGCATAGGCCGGGATGTCTTTAATTGCATTGAGCAATGGTATATTGATTTGTACATGTTTAAATACTTCCATTAACTCATTGAAGTTTGATCCCTTCCTAGCTTTATTCAATAATCAGGGAAAAGGGGCCTTAGGCACATAGGATGCCTCTACTATAAGTTCTACAGGGTTGTTCTGTATTTTCTCTTTTTCCTGTATTTTTGTTGCCTCTTTTTCCTCTACATTTTTCGTAGCCTGCCCTTCTTTGTTATCAATTTGACGACCATTCCTAAGGGTGATTATGGACTTGGCATGCTCTTAAGGGTTATGGTTTTGAGAACTTGACCCTATCTCGAATTGACCCTTAGGATTAGGAATGGGTTGACTAGGAAATTGACCCTTGCCTCTATTATGTAATTCAACACACAATTGGCTCATTTGCACCTCTAACTTAGCGATGGCTTGAGAGTTGACATTGGCTGACTTTCTACTTACATTTTGCAATTGGTGTAAGGATTTTCTAGTGTAATCATTATCTTTTGCACATTGGTCTATCCTGGTGTGGATGTTTTCCTCTAAATATGGTTTCTTTTGTTGTAGAGGTTGTTGAAAGCCATGTGGCAGATGGGGAACTATAGTTCTAAGAGGAAAGTCTTGAATAGGGGGATTCCCAGATGGCCCCCTTTTTGGTTATTCTTTGACCAAGACAAATTGGAATGCCTAGCCCATCCAGGGTTGTAGGTCTCAGAATATGAGTTGTCGCTAGGTTGGTGATATGCATTCAATGCATTCGCTTGGTCTACAAGATATTTAGGAAATGCTTTATTAGATGGACACTCAGAGGTTAAATGGGTTGGACTAAAACAAGTAGCGCATACCTCTTGTGGGGTTTTTTGAGATAATGTAACAGCTTTGAAAGATTGAAACATTGTTTCAAGCTTGTCCATTCTTCCATCTAATTTTTGAGAGACAGAGTCAAGCTTATCAGATAGATCAGTATGTGCTCCTATCTCATAGATCCCTCCTTTCTTAGTGGGTTGGTTAGTTCTTTCTCTCCTATTTGAATAATCCCATTGCTAAGAATTATCTGCTACAGTTTGAAAGAATTCCCAAGCCTCACTTTCATCTTTTAACATGAGGGTCCCTCCACTCGCTGCATCTATCATTTGTCTATTTTGAGGTGTTAACGCCTCATAGAAGTATTGAACTTGCTGCCATTTCTTAAATCCATGGTGAGGGCATTTCTGCAGCAATTTAATCCACCGTTCCCAACATTCATAATATTGTTCATCATCCCTTTGTTGGAAATTTATAATTTCACGATGCAGGGCATTTGTTTTGTGAACGGGGAAGAACTTGTTCAGGAACTTCTTAGACAATTGGTCCCATGTATGTATAGAACCTACCTCCAAGGAATTAAGCCATGACTTGGCTTTGTCCTTAAGTGAGAACGGGAATAACCTTAACCTAATTGAATCATCCAAAACATTTCAGAACCTAAATGTGGTGCAAATATCAAGGAACTCCTTGATATGTAGGTACGAGTCTTCTCGGTCTCAACCATAAAAAGTGGGGAGTAACTGAATTACTCCCGGCTTTAACTCAAAGTGGTCAGCATCAGTTGGAGGTAATGCTATGTAGGAGGGGGTATTAAGTTGGAGCAGCACATAAAAATCTCTAATAGTCTTGCGCTCAATCTCTATTGGTGGTTCAGCCATAGGGATAGGAACTAGGTTTCTTTCCCGTTGGTTTTGGATGCGTTGAATCTTTGGGTTTAACGGTAGTAGCTCAAGGTTCTGAGATCGACGGCCTTGCATGAACTATTCCTAATCTAAAATGTCCTACTTCTAAATGCTAACTCTAACTCTATGTGATGCAAGCAAAAAGGCACAGTCAAACACCTTCGGCTAATAAGCAATATATTGATTTTTTTGAATGTGTGTGGGGATAATGCTTTTAATTAGCCTAATCTAGCGCTCCTCCTCTCCTTCAGACTTGATTATTGCTGACCAGTTAGGTTCTTTGCAAGGTGGTTAATACAACCCTCGTGTAAGGAGGCGTTTAGACCTCACAAACGTCAACAGGAAGTGAGGGAAGAGCGAGGCTCTATTAGACAACCCTCAATAACCACAGTGCTCCAAAGCCACTAGAGTGACAATAAATCGAGTCTAAGTAAGAGGGTCCTACGAGCATGTGATAGCCCATAGGTCTCTTTTGATTGATTTTAATTTGAATTGAAGGCTACGGTAGCGCGCTTGAGGTGATTATCCTAAGTGGGCCAATAAGTGGTGATAAAATCCACCCTTGATCTTATGGGGGTAGGGTGCCCTTACTAATTAATTTCACACTCCATGGCAATTCAATCAGCATATATATCACATTAAAGCATTAACCATGTCCTAAGATGCAAATAAAAGCGATAAACTAATGCAAAACCTAAAAATGCAACAATTATAAAAAGATGCTTTCTATATGATTTATACTACTAAACAATGCAAATTTACTCTAAATGCAAACCCTAGTCTAGGAATTTAAATGAGTGAGGAGACTTACAGTGGGGTTTCTGATGAAGATCAAGTGTGGGCCACCTTATCCCACACCTGCCCTGTATTATACAACCCTTTAAAATGAAAATAGAAAGTGCAGTTTACAAGGGTCCTCACTACAAGCTTCACTCAAAAAGAAAAGAATCTTAATCTAGGAAAGCAGGGAAAATTTCATGTTGATGAAGATTTACTTGCCAATTTCCTCTCCTTTCCTATTTTCCTGAAAAAGAAAAATAGAAATAAGTACCAGTTTTAGGAAATTAGGTGGTCATGCACTACAACAAAATTGAAAAATGCACCTAAAATGCAATTCCTAATAGTTTTGATTTTTTAATTTTTTTTTAAATTTTTTGGATTTTTTAATTAAACTTTATAAAAACTCCTTTGCAAGTCCCCGGCAACAGCACCAAAAACTTGTTGATGTTTTCCGCAAGTGCATGGGCTATTGTAGTATAGCTATGCAAGTACGGGTTGAACCCATAGGGACTCGCTTTAGTTGGAGTTTTTAATAAAATTTAATTATTTGAAATTTGAAGAGAACAACAAAACTAGCCTAATCATTCAGATTTATTCAATTGATGCACTTTAAATAACTTTCAATTCCAGAGAACAACATAAAAGTAATTAAAACATCTCTGAATCACACTGTCCATGAATGGCATTGTCTCTAGATAACACTGTCAAAAGATGGATAAAATAAAGCTTAAATGGAACAGAGACACAGATGTAAATAAAATGGGGATACAGATGTCATTAAACAGGGGACGCAGATGTAATTAATGGAAATGAACAGAATTGTCATTGCATTTAAAGATGAAGGGCAAAAATGGAATTCTGTTCAAACTCTGGTTTTTAACAAAAACCAGGAAATCCCAACAAAGGAGAGGCCCGGTGAAGATGGATTGCCAGTGAGAGCAGAGTTGTAGGAGACGATTCCTGGGCCGTCTGGTGTCGTCCTGGGTAGATGGCCGTCACACGGTCGGACTGGAATCACCTGGCCGGAGAAGCTTATCCGATGATGGAAAATGACACCTTTTCTAGGTGTCGTCTCTTTTCTTCCAATCTGGGTGTGTGGCCAGTGGGGAAGGAGATGGGAGACGACGTCCAGGCTTCTGGGCGTCCCTGGTTTTGACTTGGAGAAAAGAGATGAGGTTGGTGGAAGAGAGTGAGAGGAGATGGCTCCAGGGGAGAGTAGAGGGTGCGACTGGGATTGGGTTGCTTGGCTGGGAATGGTGGTTGTTAGGTAGTGAAAAGGAATAGAGAATGGAGATGGGTAGTGGCGATGCAAGCAGAGGAGTGAACGGGTAATGGAGAGAAGAAAAAGAGTTGTGAAGGGCAAACAATGAAAAACTGGGTAGTGGAGGAAATGGGCAAAATACGTAGAGGGAAGGAGAAAGTGGCTGGTTAGAGCGGTATTGGTTTGGGCAGTGAGATGATCTGGGTATTGGGTTGTGGTGAGGAAGTGGAGCAAGGAAGGTGGTGCTGTAAACAAAGAATAGAGATGAGAGGGAGAACAGAGATAGAAGGTGTGGTAAAAGAACCGATGATGGAATGAAATTGAAACAAAGATAGGGTGAAGGAGCTGGGCGTGTGAATAGTAAGATGGGTGCAGGGCTGAAGAGGTAGATATTAGAGAGAAAGAGTGGTGATGTAGTGGAGGCTGGGTGTGATGGAGGTTGAATGGGAACAAACGTAAATTGTAAAGAGAGAATTGCTGGATGAAAGCAAGAGGAAAAAATGGGAGGACTTAGAATGGCAAGCACAAAGGAAAAAAAACTCTCTCCCCACTCATACGGCTTCCCCCTTTATACTTTTTTTTTCTTCCTTATTTTTCTCCAACAAGTTTCTCTTATCTCCATCTAGGACTCTTCTTCTTTCTCTATTTCAATTAGGACTCTTCCTCCTCTATTCAATTAGGATTCTTCCTCTTGTAATTCAATTAGGATTCTTCCTCTTGATTCTCTACTTGATCCACACCATAGAGATTAAATCCGAGCCATCCAATTTCTTTTAGTTGATCTGCAAAATAAAATACTAAATTAGAATAATCAAACCGTACATTTATCCTTTAATAAGCTTGAATGATCATCTAACCATTGATTAAGGTCTAGATGGTTAATCAAGCTAAAATTTGAAGTTTGGACGATTAGATGATCTAATTGAATTCTAAACTAGGGGTCTTTTAGCCAAAATTAAGCAATTAACACATCCCAACACCCTTTCTAGTGTAGTGTATAGGCTCTCAACACATCCTCTAGTATATATATCATCCTCTCAGACTCATTGTCGGTCTGAGAATGAAATGTCCCATGCTGTAATGCGTAGAGGTTCCTATCCCCTCCTCCACACTTTGTTAAAAGTGTGATGTAAACTTGCTATCCCTATATGAAATAGTGACCAATGGAACTCCATGTAGGCTGACATCTCACAAATATAGAGCTAGAAAGGCTCTCTAAAGACTATCTCTATCTAATGGGGAGGAAGTGAGCTAACTTGGTAAGTCAATCCACCACAACCTAAATCACATCGTGTCCACTAGATGTCCTAGGAAAACTGATCATGAATCATCTGTACTATACTAGGTAAACTTTTGAGCTCACTTCTAGATGCTAACATCATAGCACACATATGTCCCTCCAGCTATGGAGCTTGCTTCTACATTAGAGAAGGAGTTGAGGGATCTTAGTAGAGACAGGGGTAGATTTAGTGGCCCTAAGCCAACACGTGCAGAGGTCAAGAAGAAGAAATTTGATGTTAGGAGGACATTTACATGGCCTACTAGATTGGCAGTAGGTCAGGCCAGAGGCAGAGAGGGTGACCAGGGGATGTATCAAAGATGCCAGTAATGCCATCTAGGTTCACTTTGGGTAGGACCTAGTCCTACATGTTTTGTTCATGGACAACATGGCCACTTTGCATGAGATTGTCCCAGTGTCAGTAGAATAGGACCACCTCGATGGGATCAGGCACCTCAATAAAATTAGGCATCCTAACAAGATTAGATGCTTAGGAGTCAAGGGCAACTATTTACACTTACTACTAAGTAGGCTCGCATATCTAGCCCATCGTAGAAGTAGCGGATAGAGATGCTTGTAAACTTATTGATTTAAAAGTCGCTCACTCTTTTATATTTGGTAGTTTTGCTACATGTTTGGATGTTCCTTTGGCTAGGATGAGTTTTCTATTAGATGTTAGCACACCCGTAGGTCAATTGGTGGTAATGTAGGAGTTTGTTTAGGATGCATTGATGATTTTCTTGGGTAAGAGGTAGAGTAGGAACTTTATTATGATGGGCATTATAAATTTCAATGTTATATTGGACATGGATATGTTGGTTGAGTATAGAGCTTTGGTTGACTATAGAAAAAAGTAGATGACATTGTATGCCCCAAACAGAGAGCCATTGTGTTTTTAGGGGAGATTGGATAATACAGGTGCACATTATCATCTCATTGAGTAGAGTGGCACATCTTATATCCAATGGTTGTTAGGATTATTTGGCATATGTGGAGACATAAAAGGATTAGATGCCCTGTATTAAGGAGATTGATGTCATGAGCAAGTACAGGGATGTATTCTAAGAGAAGATACCTAGGTTACTGCACAAGAGAGCGATGGAGTTCACCATTAAGTTGTTGCCTAGAGTGACTCCTATCTCCAAGGATCCTTATGTCATGGCTCTAGTAGTGCTTAAGTAGCTGAAGGTATAGCTATATGAGCTACTAGATCAGGGTTTCATACACCCATAGTGTTTCTCCATGGGAAGCTCTAGTTCTATTTGTCAAGAAGAAGGATAGCTCCTTGAGGTAATGTGTGGATTACATGGCATTGAAGGGGTAGCAAAAGATAAGTATCCACTTTCTTGTATGGACAATCTATTCGACTAGTTATAGTCAGCTAGAGTCTTTTCTAAGGTTGACCTATGGATTGGATATCTTCAATTGAGGATTCGAGATGAGGACATTCCTAAGAATGCATTTTGGACTTGATATGGCCACTACAAGTTTCTGGTGTTTCCATTTAGGTTAACAAATGCATTGACAATGTTCATGGAATTGATGAACACGGTGTTTAGAGGCTATCTGGACAAGTTCATGATCTTATTTGTTGATGAAATCCTCATATACTAGAGCAGTGTTAAGGATGAGAGCACTTGAAGATGGTTTTGGGCATGCTACATGCACATCAGTTGTATGCCAAGTTTTCAAAGTGCTTATTCTAGTTGGATCAAGTACACTTCATTGGACAATCATATCCAAGGATGGGATTGCTGTGGATCACAAAAGGTCAAGGCAATAACTAGTTGGGAGCAACCCAAGACTGTGACATATGTGCTTAGTTTTTTAGTTCTAGTAGGCTATTATAGACAATTTGTAGAAGAATTTTCCTATATTACATAGTCTTTGATTGCCTTGACCAAGAAGGACTAGAAGTTTGTTTGAATTGCCAGTTATGGGAAGAGCTTCCATGATCTAAAGAGGAATGTTACCTTTGCACTAGTTTTATCCCTACAATAGGATATGTGTGGCTTTGAAGTTTATAATGATGCCTTAGGAAAGGAGCTAAGGTGTGTTCTCATGCAACATGACATAATCATTGCATATGCTTCTAAGCAATTGAAGAAGCATGAGTAGAACTACCTAACACATGATTTGGAGTTGGCCATTATAGTTCTTGCCTTGAAGATCTGGCAACACTACTTATATGGAGAGAAGTTTGATGTCTTGATAAACCACAAGATCCATAAGTACTTGTTCATACAAAGCGATCTCTACATGAACTAAAGACATTTGTTAAAGTACTAAAGGATTTTGACTTCAACATACATTACCATCTAGGTAAGGTTAATTTAGTGGCCAATGCCCTTATTAGGAAGTAAGGTGGTGTGATCACCAACAACACCATCCTATTGACTTTCTTGCATTAGATTTTATAAGAACAATAGTCATGTGAGGAGACACAACCATCGTGTGGCAGAGATGGTTTTGAGAATGGAGCCGATAATGGAGTTAGGTTTTTGAGTAGATTGGTTGTGTAGGCCACTTTAGGACTCAGATAGGAGCTATTGAAGACTACTCTTCACTCAAAGCTTGCTATGCATCCACGGGGTACAAAATTTATGATGATCTAAGGAGATAGTTTTGGTGGCATGGAATGAAGAATGACATTGGGGAGTATGTAGTGCAATGTATCATGTGTTAGTGGGTAAAGGCAAAGCATTAGAGGCCCACGGGATTGCTACAAACTCTAGAGCTTCCAATTTGGAAGTGGGACTATATTATGTTAGATTTTATGGTTGATTTGCCTAAGACATTTAGTGGACATGATGCAATTTGGGTTGTGGTAGATCAACTTACCAAGTTAGCTCATTTCCTGCCCATCAAACATCTATAGTCCTTAGAGAGCCTTACAAAAGCTCCATATTCAAGAGATAGTTAGCTTGTTTGGAGTTTCAATGGTCATTATATGAGATAGGGCTAGCAGGTTTACATCATATTTTTAGCTGAGTATGTGTGAGTGGTTAGGAACATTTATATGTTTCAACATGGTATTTCATCCTTAGACCGATAGTCAGTTTGAAAGGATGATATAAACACTAAAGGATATGTTGAGAACCTATGTGCTAGTCTAGAAGGGTTGTTGGGCTAGCATCTATTGTTAGTAGAGTTCCCTTGCAACAATAGTTACCACTCTGGCATTGACAGACAAGGCATTATATTGTAGACCATGCCATACTCCAACATGCTGAAGTGATGTAGGAGAGAGGCAATTTATCAGGTTTAAGCTAATAGGGCAATGTGTTGAGAAGGTGAGATTGATCCAGAGGTGTCTATCGACTGCTCATAGCAAGAAGAAGGGCTACGTTGATAAAAAAAGGTGAGATTTGGAGTTCTAGGTTGGGGAACATGTCTTTGTGAAGGTGTCTTGAGCAATGGTGTAATGAGATTTAGGGGGAAAGGTAAGGTAAACCTTAGATTTGTGGGTCTGTTTGAGATACTTGAGAGGGTAGGTAGTGTTGCTTATAGACTAGTACTTCCACCCTCACTAGCAAACATGCACAACATATTTCATGTGTCCATGTTGAGGAAATACATCTTGAACCCTACACATGTTTGGGATCAAGTGGTAGTTGACTTATAGCTAGACTTGACTTTCCAGGAGTAGCTCGTACCGATCCTTGGTAGGAAGGATAAGACTTTAAGGACCAAGATGATTCCCTTCGTCAAGGTTCTGTAACAGTATCACACATGAGGATGCCACATGGGAGGTCAAGGATGACATGAGATAGTGTTTCTCATAGTTGTTTTGATTTGTTCATACTTATAGAATTTCGGGGATATGAGGGGAAGAGTGTGATATATGTAAATACCATTCACAATGAATAAATAAATACAATACAAAATATAGGGTATTTTTTTCTTTTATTTATCCATATTAATTTGACACTGAGCTTGAATGAAGGTGGAAAGAGAATTTCAATGGATCAACATGTAGATGAAGGAAAAATTTAGTCAATGCATGGATCAGATCATCTAGTTCTCATTAATAAATTCCCATTCAAGTAAGAGTTATTTTTACATTTATTGATGATCAAGGGCCAAAAAGTCACCTCAGATGTTGTACTAGCATGTCAATTGGTACTAACATACTAGGCCACCACATGAATTATATGTGTGGGTAGTTGGAAACTTGAGTCAAGAAGCTCAATCCCCTTGACATCAAGTATGATTTGTAATTTAATTGATAATAGGAAGTTATCACTTAATTTGGGTATAGTTGAATACATGTGATTGGGTACAAGTGAAATTACTATGGAAATGGGGGTTATATTGAGCATTTAAGGTGGCCGGCCATCCCATGCATGGTAGACCAGCCACCCATGTGATTCAAGAGAGGGGAGGCAGCTAGCCTCATGCATGGGGATAGTTGGCTACTCCTCATTCAAAGGCTTGGTTACTGTAATAACTCCAATTTTGTAATATTGAAATTCCAAGTTTAGCAATGAAAAGTTCAGTTTTTGAAGATAAGGGCATTTTTGACATTTCACTATTCACCTTGACTGAACCCAAAAATTTGGTCCTAAAAATGGCGCCATTAGATGCGTCTTGGAAAAAGGAATCCAACGAGACCAAAATCACCCAAAACGGAGTTAAAATGAGCAAGTTATGGCCCTTTGAAGTTTAGGGGCAAAAATGTAATTTTATTAAAAAACGAATTTACCCCGGAAAAACACGAGGGCTCATTTTGATACGGGCACCCCTTCATCTTCAACCTCTAGAGGGTTCTAGAATGGCGGTGATTGGAGGAGAAATCACCGCCATTCTAGAGGTTTCTCCACCGCCATTCAAAGGCGGTGAGAGCCCCCTCCAAAACCCTCTCTTAGCTCTATAAATAGAGCTCTTGGGCACCTCAAATGGCAGCCCAAAACGTTGAAGAAAACCCATTGAGGAGTAGTGACCTAGAGAGGAAAACAAGGAGAAAAACCCAGCAACGAGCCAAGTATGCCCAAGATCCCTCAAAACCCATCTCCACCGTAGTTCTAAGATCAGTTTCCCTAGGTTTTTGCATGAAAAACCATGCAAAATGGAGCCCTGGAGACTCACCAAGGACCCAAGGATGTTCCTTGGGCAGCATTGGTTCGACAGGGTCGAACCAGGGTGTCCTGAGGACGCCCCGGTTCCACAACAAACAGGACGTTCCAGTCGGAACGTCCCACGTCGACCGCAGTTTGAAAAACCAAATGGGCGCGTCCAGGGACGCGTCCGCAAAAGAGACAGTCGGGCGGAAAACCCAGCTCGTCTGTAGATGCGCCCGCTGAGGCGGATGGCACAAATGCACAATGCGCTAGCAGTGCGAGGTTTTTCGTTCCTTAAGAAAGCCAAGGCGCACGACACAGACGCGCAGCACCCTAACATTCCCTTTTTTCATTCTTAGGACGCCTATGTACGTGCGACACTAAAACGCTTATAACTTGAGATCTATAGCTCCAATTGAGGCGCCGCAAAAGGTGTTGTGTCCGTGTCGACAATGCAGACACATCCAAACTATAAAATCCCTGATCAAGGCCCAATAAAAGGTGGGCATGACCCTTAGAATAGGATGGTGGCGCGTGGCCACTAGACCTTTAGAAAACTGAGGATACCAAGGCCCAATTAGGACCTTAGGACACCCATAGGCATACGGATGGACCCCTAATGCCTAAGTAATAAGACCAATTACTCTAAAACCCATAAAAGATAGGCCAAACTAACCTTGATTCCCCAAACCATGTTCAGGAGCGTCTGAGGATAAAGGGGTTAGCGCAACCTACTCAGGTACGTGCTCTATCGCTACTAGATTCTTTTAAAAGAACTATGATTATTTTGTAAATACATGATTTAAGTATATGACTTGTTTAGCATGCATGTGACAAATGCTTTATGCATAGACATGTTTTGTATATACATTATGCATAGATATGTTTTGCAAACTATTGCATGATCTATGAGCATTAAGTTCTTGCAAAGATTGCATGTCCTTGAGGGTTGCTAAAAGATGCTGGAGTGCCGAGGGCCAGGCAGTTGTGAGGGACCCAAAGAGGACAGGTTTTGAAAAGAGGTTTTGGCTTATTTGATCTTATGTGATTTGGGCTAGTAAGCCCATGGGTGCTATGTCGAGGGGTTTGGGTTGGCCACCCGGCCTCTACCACTATTAGGTGGATGGGTACCACGCCCAAAAAGAGGCAAGTCCCTACGTCAACTGCATGTGGTACAGGGGACTACCACTGGTGTCACGGCACTGGGTCGACATGTCATAGGCCCCGTAGAGGCTATGACTGAGTGTCCTTAGGTACCTGGGGACCACACGGCGAGGAGGTCGTGGGCATAGTTGGACCCTATGGTTTGACGATTTATGTGCATTTCATATGGCATGATATGAGGTTGGTCGACCATACCATACTAGAGATCCATGAGTTGGATTCCATGAAGCATCTTATGCATATCATAATGTTATAATATATGTATGTATATGATACTTTCGATTTTGGATTAGGTGATCCTTTAAATCGTTAGTGTTTCAGTTTGATAACGGATTCTTATATCGATATTGGACTTGAGTATTCAGACATGCACATGTTTTGAAAAAGCATATGATTTTAATACATCTCATGCATTAGAAAACTAGTAGTGATAGGCTCCTACTGAGTATAGTATATACTCACTCAATCCTTAACATTTTTCAGACACCAAGTAAATACTTAAGGGCAAGGAACGCTTGTGCTAGGAACCACCCAGACTAAGTACAAGTAAGTAAAACCCCTACCTTATCTTTCAATTTTACTTGATTGTAGTTACTCTCTAATAGCTAGGGCTGTGACTAACACTTTCTTGGGAACAATATTGATTTAAACTTTTCCATGGCTAGATAATTTGAGAATGTGTTTTGACACTCGAGGATTTTATGAAAGATTGTTTTCCAAAAAGAAAAAGATTTTCATGCATCTCGTACTTATAAAACAAGAGATCTCGCCTTTTTGTCAAAATTGCATCATATAAAAACCCGGGTCGTGATAGTTACAAAGGGAGGCGATATGGGAACTCATCCCCATCCCATAGGACACAACCCAAAAGAATGAGGGAGATGAATGTGTAGCAGCCATGGAGAGAGCTATAAAAGAAGGAAAAAGCTTGGGGATTGTAGTTAGGTGAGGAAGGAGGGGAAACTAGGTGGGATGAGTGAAAATTCCTAGAGGTTATGAGTGGATTTCCAGCTAGAAGACTCTGCCCAATGGAGCTAGGCCTCTTCACCATTGATGTTGTAGATTGCAGCATGGATGGATGCCATGAATGAATGAAGGAAAATTGAGAGAAAACATAGGGGAATCTCTATGAAACTAGCTAGGAAGGAGGGCATACTAGTCGCTTGAAGGTGGAAGGAGAGATGTGGAGAATAAGAGGTAGAAGCAAGGAGAAAGTGAGTTGCTACACGAGAGTTATGAAATCTAGCTCCATCTTCTCCTAAAAATGATGAGGAAGAAACTTGTTGGTGATGACAACCTTGAAGCCATCCCAAGCAATAACATCACCACCCTCAAAGAAACTCCTCTGAGCAGTTGGCCACCACTAGGCTGCCTTCCCATACGTACGAATGTTGTTGCTGCAACCTCATGATCCTTTGACACTACCATAGCCTAGAATATCCTCTCTACATCAAATAGCCAAGTGTGAACTACCTCTGGCCTATCTCTAACCAAAAACTTAGGAGCAATCCTCCTAAATCTCTCAAGTAGAATTTTCATTGTGGGACATTCATCTCCCTTTGAATCAATCACCTTATATACACTCGATGTACTAGTTGAGGTCTGCAATATCTCCCTCATCCTCTGAAGAAGAATGTCAATGACCCCATCGGCCGCATCACCCTCGGCTATGCTATTGCCCTTAGCCCTATCAGTTATCTATTCATCTAATGGGGAAGGAAAACCTGCACTATGTCTCCATGGAGGCATCTAAAATCAACTAGGATCCCATGAGATTCTTTACTTCCAATTGTGAATATGACCTCTACCTATGTCTAGGACTTAGTCTTCCTGAGTATTAACACTTGATCATTTTATGATTCTAGTTGTGAGCAGTATAGAATCTGCTTTGATACAAAAAACTATAATATCCAAGTTTTCAAAAAATACTTATCAATTTTTATGTTTGGAAAGCAACAAAAATTTCTTGGTATTGGAAAAAGTAATCAAAATTATAATATGTGTTACAATCAAGACCTTCACATACATGTTCAATAGTATTTTAAACTAAACATGACTAGAAGTACATGCCATAGAATCATTACTAATCACAGGTAGAGTCACATGATGAGTGTTTAATTTTGAATAAAAACAACCCAATTAGTTACTATTTGTTATAAACTTATAGGGGTAAATTAGGATTTTTGGCCAAAAATTATTACACATGCATTTCTAACCTAAATGATAAAAAATTTGATATTTTATAGATTTAGAGGCTAATTAAAGGTAAGAATGTGATTAATCATATTTTGTAGGATTTGGTTGGCCTTTTTTCCTCCTTGTAAGAAGTGAGATGATAATTCGATGGCCCAAATCGATTGCAATGAAAATTAATGATTAAGATCAAAAGATTGAGTTAAAGCGACAAAGTCATCACTTCAACATGAGATCAAGGAGCTGAACCATCACTTGAAGATGGAACAAAAGGAGCCAAAGGTAACCGAAGTGGGTCCATGCACAAGCTACGCAAAGTCCACCACCTTTGTAAGGGTTTTACTTAAGCCCTTTAACCATATTTAAGCCATGAACAAGGTGAGAGACTAAGATGCCTAGCCAATGACCAAAGCTAAAGATTGGAGCCATCAAACTAAGTGAAGAAAACCATCTAAGCTAGCCATGAAACCAAGACACTAGAGCTTTCAACGTTAACCATCAAGCTACATTAGCCAAGCTACATGGAAGGTCATGATTTGAGGAGAATCTAAAGAATTATCATTGGGATTTATGGGGGTATTTTGAAGATAATTGATGAAACTTCTACTAGGATAAGGTAGCATGTAGACCAATAGGAAGATACCTCTCCATATCTTGTATTTCCATGTTTTTCCAACTTTTTTCTCACTTTCCACCTCACCACTAAGGGGCACCAAAAATTTCACTTTCCATTCAAGAGCCCTATTTTTCTAAGACTATCCCACCTTTCCAAACTTCCATTCCAGCCATCCAACCAATCACCACTTTCTAGCAAACTACTTGTTGAATTACCTTTTTCTACTCACCTCTCTTCCTCATCCTTTTGCTATCCTTCTGTTTCCTCCCATCTTTCATTGCCACAGGAATTCCACATGAACAACATAAAAGGGAGGGAGTTCCATGTGAAACTCATGTAAAACAAGAGATTTACTCCCTTCATTAGCTCATCCACTCCACCACTTTGCTATAATTCATCTAAAGTCCTAACCTACTACCCAATCATCCCCTTCCACCTCACCCTTCTTTCTTAATCTCTCTCTCTCTCTCTCTCTCTCTCTCTCTCTCTCTCTCTCTCTCTCTCTCTCTCTCTCTCTCTCTCTCTCTCTCTCTCTCTCTCTCTCTCTCTCTCTCTCTCTCTCTCTCTCTCTCTCTCTTTCTCTCTCTCTCTCTCTCTCTCTCTCTCTCTCTCTCTCTCTCTCACCTTTCTTTCTAAATTCATTGGAATTCATAATTTCTACAAGGGTGAGACACCCCCACCTAATGGTGCCTCCCACCTTGCTGCCATCTTAGATGTCCACCTAGTCTCCACATAAGTCACTTCCATGTTGCCCTAGATCTAGGATCATTTTAACCTTATATTTTCTCCATATCAGCTACACCCTAAGATCATTAGCTAGCAACATTAGAAGGTAGCAAAAGCAAACATAAAGAGGGATGAGTGTGACATAAAAAAATTATTGGGAAGAGGGAGATCACAGCCTTATGAGGAGGAGGTGTCTCCACCCCTCCTTCCTCCAAAACCTTCCAACATATTTCTTCTTTTTTGGCAGCCTTCTTCCACCATACTTCCACACCTCTTCCCTTAGATTTCATTTCCTTGTTTGCTTCTTCAAATTTCAGGTTAGATCTCCTCTTTAATTCCTTACTTTATTTCTTGTGTTGCTACCTTAGTTTCTTGTTCTTGTTTTCCTTACCTTCATGCACATTTTTATGCCTTTGCTTTACTTCATGCTAGCCTGCAATACTCTTATTTTCTTTCTTCTCTTTTGTTTCTTAATTACATGTTAATTGAAATTGATTTATTATTGTTAGAGGGTGTTTCATATGTAATTGGAAACAAGTTTCATCTCTTAAAAAAGCACACAAATTCCAGAAATTGTATACATGTTCATGCATTTTTTTATTATTATGTAATTTGACTTTCATTCAGTAAAGTTATTTGAGGGTTATGATTGATTTTTGTTTTTAGTGATTAAATGATTTAGATATTAAATGTATTAAGACATAAAAAATTGTTGATTCAATTCTTCCCATGCCTAATTGATTGAATGTTCAAAGACAGCATGTGCTGAAAATTTTCAACAGATTGTTCATGCTTAATTTCCAGCACTATATACATCTTGTTTACTTATTTATTAAGAAACCAATTAGGTCTTTAGATTATTTGTTAAATGCTTGAATTAGAGTTCATGTTGTTAGTCCCTAAAATTTAGTAAACAAGTCATTTCCTAATCCATGAACCAAGTGCACAAATCCATGGTTCATGCACATGGTTTTGGATGGTTGTTCCCTTAGATAACTTGTTTATTCCATGTCATTATTAGTTTAAATCTTCATGCATTAGTTGATTAGTTTCATATAGTTCATATTAGCTTAGCTTATTTCCTTGTTTAGATATAGATCCATATTCAATTCATGCACTTAGGTTACTTGATTTCAAGCACTTAGTATTTCCAAATCTTGCTTCAAGTTAGGTTTCCTTGTACTTATTTATTAGATTATGTTATGTTTAGATATTAGTCAATCATAGCTTATGTTAATATGAATGATTCCATATAATTTGTTTCCATTGGTTAGTTTTGCATTAGTTAAAAGATTTTAATTTTAATTTTTAATAAGTTTTAAGCATAGGAAAGTTTTATTTTTAGAAGGTATGCTTTGGGAAAGTTTCTAAGTTTAGCATGTTTATTTTTCACATAATTCCATCTTTCATGTCTTCTATTTATGTTAAGTTTCTATCTTTAGTTTATTATAAAAATTCTCATTATCTTGGCTTAGTTAAGTAATTTAAGTACATACTACAATCCTACAAATCTGTTCGATTCCTCATGGGATTGTCCTCCACTACATGAATTACTATACGAATTCATGCGCTTGCTAGTTTTAACTTAAAAATCACAATAAGTTTTTGGCTCTGTTGCTGGGGAATCACAATGGTTTGTGTAGTGGACCATACCTTAGATTGTTTACCTTTAGTCTAGGTTTAAGGTGCCTTAGTTTAGAATTTTCATCATTTTTTAATATTTTATTGCCATTTTCCCCTTATTGACCATAATTGTTTGATTTTTGTGCAAGAAAAATTGACAAAGGAGCAGTGATGATCTTGTGGGTCACTGCTTCATTAACATATCTTAGGGTTTCATTGCTTTCCTAGATTGGGATTTGAGCGAAATTGTAGTGAGGTCCATTGTATTTTTCATGTTATTCAATTTTTTATGGGTTGCAATAATATAGGGAAAGTGTGAGGTATGGTGGCCAACACTTGATCATCATAAAAAACCTCACTATAAGCAATTTTCACCTTTTTTAAAATTTTCTTGTATATAGTGGATTTAGTATAAATTGTATTTATAATGGTAGTATAAATCATATAGATTAAGGTCACGCGTTGATTTATGTTGTATATTATTTAGGGCCATTGCATTAGTAAACCACCTATTTAATAAAGGTTAGCCTGGGCTTGGCTAAACCAAAGCATAGGGTGCATGGTTATAGTGTCTGGTCTATTAAGGTACTTGACCTTTTGTTAAGTAGCATATAGGTAGGCATTAGTTTGCTTTTGTTTTGCATTGCATATTTGGAATGTATCACATTGACAGTAAGGGCCCCATAGGAACCCTGATAAGATAAGGACTGTATTTCATCTCCAAATCCTTGGCTAACTTAAGTAATTAAAATTGATCCTTGTATGTTTGCAATTCCAGCCCTTGAATGTAATTTAAAATCAAGTAAAAAAAAGACTTAGGGTTCTAATGTATGGGAACCTTTTTGAGGGGTTAGGTCTATAGTCACTCCAGTGGTTTTTGAGCACTGTGATTATAGTGGGTGTCTTAAAATCCAAGTGATTTTTTCATGCCTTTCATTGACATTAGTTGAGGTCTAAATGCCTCTTAACATGAGGATTGTATTGACCACCTTAGAGCAAAACCTAACTGGTAAGCAATAGTCAAACTTGGATTAAAGGAGGAGTTGTCAAGATTTAGGTCTAAACTCTACCACTCTACACATTATAAATATCATAAATTTAGCTTATTCGCAAGCTACTAATATTTGTTGTGCATCATTTCACTTAGAACTAGCATTTAGATTGCATCATATAGTTCCATAAAAAATGAAAAATAAGAAGAAAAAAAAGTACTCATTTGTTGTATATAATGATTTGTTTCATTGTATATAAAATTGAGAACAAAGGCCTATCAAGAAGAGGATGGAGTTGATAGATTAGATACATCGTTGGATAGGATAATGACTTCTAGATAAGTTGCTCCATAGCCTCAGGACCATAATGACTATACCTATTCTGACCCTCCATATTCCACTTTTTAATGGCCATCAAGCTCCACATACAGTGAATACTATCAGGAGCTAGTGGATGCACCCAATGCATTCGTGAATACTATCAGGAGCTAGTGGATGAACAACTATGGTCTCAGGATTATCATTCATACTAAGAAGAACATCATAGGTCCCACCTTGATCAACACTACTATGATTATTTACATTATTAAGGACAACCATCATGGGTTCAACCTACTCAACCCTTTTTCAGTGCCCTAATGCTAAGTAATATCAACCATATGAGTTTTTCCCTCTACAACATGAAGAACCACTACTAGATAGGGGCTTGTAAAGTCAATTCAAAAGGATAATCAAAGTTGCTTACAAAGCGACTTCTATCGAGTTGGCTTGGAAAGTCACCAACTTTAAAAGTTGTTTAGTCTAAGCAACTTCAAATGTATGTGACTTTTGAAGTCGCTTAGACTAAAAGACTTCAAAAGTTGGTGAATTTTGAAGTCATTTTTACCTAAGTGAGTTTAAAAGGCCAACCTTTTTGATGGACTTTTAAAGTTGCTTAGCCTAAATGACTTCTAAAGTTGGTGAATTTTTTGAAGTCATTTTATCTAGGTGACTTAAAAAACCCAACCTTTTTGATGGACCTTTGAAGTCGCTTACAATAAACAACTTCAAAAATCTTATAGTAAACGACTTCAAAAGTTGGTGACTTTTGAAGTTGTTTTTACTTTAGAGACTTCAAAAGTCCAACCTTTTTGATGGACTTTTGAAGTTGCTTACATTAAACAACTTCGAAAGATCAAACTTTTGAAGTCACTTCACCCTAAATAACTTCAAAAGTTTACACTTTTAAAGTCATTTAGGTATAAACGACTTCAAAAGTCTATATTTTTGAAGTCATTTAGCCTAAAAGACTTTAAATGTAATTTAAAATTTTTATTTATTTATTATATAAGCAGTATTACCTGTATACAATTGAATAACACGCATCCTATACACATACACTTAATATTCAAACAATCTTTATAAATATTCAAAACCTGTTCCAATACGACATTCATCCATTTCTTGATATAATAACACTTATATACATTGGATAACAAACATCATATACACCTAATACTTCAATCTCTACAAACATGAAAAATAAATATCGACTATAATGGATCCACATCTTTCTTGATACATTACCACCTATGTATACATTGAATAATAAGCATTCTATGCAGCTAATACTTCAAATAATCTTTATAAACATGAAAAACCAAACTTCATATACACCTAATACTTTAATGTCCTTACACATTTGAAACCAACATCCACTACTATGTATTGATATCTTTCTTGATACACTACCACCTATATATACATTGAATAACAAACATTTTGTACACTTGATACTTCAAACAATCTTTATAAACATGAATAACCAAACACATATTTCTTGATACCCCAAATCATTAGCATATAACATTTAATACATTCATAATGGGTACAAAACATCCAAACTCATCATTATCCATCCACATATGTCTTGAAAATAATTTATAAAGAAACTACAACACATGCATTCTCTATAACATCCACATTCTCTTCATTTCTAAATCCATACACATTCACATTTACTTTCACACTCTAAGTAACCTTTTCATTCTTCATTGCACAAAAGTTATATAATTCAATGAATATATTGAAAACCAATTGCCGCATATTCACTTCATGTGCAAGCTCCAAATTCACTTTGTCCATAGTCATTTATTCCCACAATCTAAATTTTCAAAGAAAATAATAAAATGTAAAGGAACACACACAAGTGAATGAAAAAATACTTTATTATGTATTTCAGGTTCATGTAGTTACTCCAAGAGATCTAATTGAAACTCATTACATACTCAGCCTATTTAGTTGACATTTCATTAAGATTTACTATAGAGTAACTCTTCTTGTTTGCCCACTCACAAAGTATAGCAGCCAGAAGTACAACATATTTAATTAACCTCAAAGCTTTTAGCTAGATCCATAAAAACTGTAGAAAAATATAAGATTATGAAATGTAAAAAATGTTGAAAGGCTAGTCATATTGTTCAAGAAGTTGCATAAAAGAAATAATTAATACTTATACCACGTAAATGTCAAATGATTTATAAGCAAGTATGTGCATATACACCATGTAGGAGACAATATGAGGGTGCTTAAGTTGATCCCATAGGTAAACTTGTAATAGGTCCTTTGCCATAAGTGGCACTTCAACAACATCCTCGGCAAGCACTCCTTACTTGATTCATACAAGATTGATTATCATATTGTTATTGATGAGACCATAGATTAACCTTAGGGATAGAGGCATGTTAGATGGAACTTCCACATGTCCTTTGGATGGCTGCTGTAAAAGATGTAAATTTGTTTAGCTAAATAATATTACTCAATGAAGAGGACTTAATTTATGATGAAAAAAAACCAAAGATATATACAACTACCTATTCCATTGATGTAGCAGCAATAGGTGACATTGGAATGGCGATCGAGCTAGATGCCGTATGTAGTGCTAATTAACTGTATATAGTTATTAAACAATTAAGTGAGGTCTCTAACTAAAACATATTGATATGGAAGGTAGTATGATAAGATACATATCATGGATTCCACAAGAATGACCAGTGCCTCTGGCAAAGTAACGTGATATGCAACTGCCTACACAATGGTTATAATAATTTTCATTTCTAATGGGAATGGTAGGCATGCATTAGTATTCAAAGCCATGGTAATGAATACTTGCATAGTATGTGGTGGCATACTAATTCTGGGGGTTTGATTCATGCTCATAGCATGAACCAACTACCACCATGTTTTGATGGGAATCCAAGGCCAATAGGTATTGAGCCACTTGCAAATAAAATATACAATAGAGAGGTTGAGATAGAGAATTATTATAGAAGGACAATGAAAATTTCTAGTTTTGTCTATATATATACCTTCTAAGTAGGAATTTCCTTTTTGAGGGGTGTTAGAAGTCCGTCATTATCTTCCTTAGTTGGGGAATTGCAGCTTGCATTTGATGGATGTATAGGGGTGCTACGAGAATTATAAGCATGGGAAGGTGTAACAATCATCAAACCTCCCTCACACAACTGACTAAATATATTTGTAATTATTTTCTCAATGAGCTCATTGGAGGCCTCCTCATCATCTTGAACTTTAGCTAAATTTCATTTATGAAAAAATTTAGAAGAAACAACATTGCGACCCATGCCCCTAACTCAACTACGGTGGTCCTTCTTATTGCCCATAGCCCTATACAAAATGTCCTCATTGGCAGTAGTGCTGCTTAGATTTCCTATAGTAGTACTATCTTGGGTGAGAAATGTCCTACAAAATTTAATTACCAAGACATGATCATATCATCTAATTAATTATATAAAATTTATAGATAGGTGGAACCACTTACTATGTGAGCAGCAATTTGCATAGTACTTTCATCTGAGAACTTGTTACTAGTATGACCCACAGAATGTGTCATCTTCCAGAGGATGGAGCGATCAATGGGTTCCATAGTCCCAGCTTTCTTTTGCTATCAAGCAAAGACACTATAGTTAGAGGACAACATGTATATAACTATAGTAGTAGAAAATTGAAAGGGATAAATTGTCACAGATGCTTACCTTGCGTTCTTCTAAATGAGCGTAGCCCAACCTAGACATGAAGTGCTGCATATTTGTTTCATGTACCTTTCTTCCTCTTGCACTCTTCGCCTGCACATTTGTACATGCGTGATCAGGTGCAATAATTAGATGTTACATGTAATTAATTAAATGAAACATTATTTCTACACATACCTGAAATTTGGCAAAAAGTGCGCTTTTCTACAAATGCATTCTCAACATCTTAGTCAATGACATTGGAGCAAATGGTAGGCACCATGTACAGCCTGGATGGATCATTGACATATGGAGCTATGTAATTGTGAACAAGGGAGTTCTTCCATTTTCTCCATTGCTCAACAGCTCTTTACAAAGCACGCATCTTCTTATCATCTGACATGTCAAAGGCATTCTGCAATCAAATTACTATATTTGAAAAGTAGGTAAGTTATAATTTAAATAATACATGTACTTAATATTTACATACCTTCACCATTTCTCATATTGAATCTTTTTGTCGAGGATGGCATGTCTCCAATCCTCAAATGTGATAGGAACCATGCTTCTCATTGTAGAGTAGAGAAAACTACTATAAGTAGGTGCACTCTCACCAATCTCTTGCCCTTTGCTATTGTATTGAATAGTTCCTTTAATTCCCTTCATATTTCTCTTGATAACCTTTTCCATTGTTGCTTGCCCTCTACCGTTTCTTTTTGGGGTAGTGCTCATGTTGGCCTCTTGTTCATGCTCTTCATCATGGCTATAATCTTTAGTTTGATGTTGTTCTCATTACATCATTACTATAAAGAAGAACATAATGATATCAGAATAATGACATAAAAAAAGGCCATGCAATTCATTTAAAGAAATCAAGCAAACATGATATATGTGGCAAACAAATTGAAAGAAAATCACATAAGAAATGCATGAAAATAGAAATTTTCTAAAGAGTAAATATTTCTACAATTAAACTTTCCTAAACCTAAACCTAGAAACTAATTTTCATGATCATAAGTAAAGCAATGTTAACTTGCATGATTCTAAGTAAATTAGGATATTTGTAAAGCAATGATAACTTGCATGATTCTAGTCATCACATAGCACATCTAATACACATTCATTTGCACTCATATAAACATGATTGAAACAATATAAATTTTTGTAAGCAATTATGACTACCATTCTACAATCAAGAGGTACATCTTAAAGCATTAACTAGAAAGCTTACATGTATGTCTTCTTGCATCTTGCTCATCCCCATTTCTAAAAACGCATTATAAGTCATTCTCATCTAAATGGTCAAGCGTGTACTAGGATCACTTGTCATTCTTAATAATTTAGTTACCACTTGTCCTCAAGCACATACATGCACCCATCTTTTCTTATTTAACATGGTGAGGTGAATTGGTGTTTAAAAATCTCAAGTGTTGTATTTCTTTTGTAAAAATCATGATTTTCAGAGAAATTATCCCTACATTTCTACCAAAAATTTGACAAAGTCTCCTTTGTTTTTCTATGACACCCTGAGTTTGTGGTTAAGGTTTTTAAATACTTTTCAAAATGTGAGGACCCTTGATTGAAGGTTTCTTTTGAAAAGAAAGTAGCAGAATATTTTTTTCATTGAAGAGTGTTTTTGAAAATCTCAAGCTGTATTTCTATAACAAAGACAAGGATCATATAGTAGAATGAGTGTCTCATTTCTATAAAAAATCTGGCAAAGTTTCCTTTGTTTTTTAGCCATATGTTCATTTAATGCATGTGTATGGAACACCTACTAGATAATACAAATAAATTTTTATTGTTTTCAAAATAAATACGTACAACTTATCACATCTCAGAACCTCTAGTCACAACTACATCACAATACATTCCACTACATAAAAATGAGTCCACTAAGTCAAATTAAATATACATACAACTTCTCTAATAACTCATAAATTAAATCCCAAGATGTGAGGCTCACTCTTTAGATACTAAAAATCCCAATCTGTTAGCTTAAACACATGCTCAAGTTAAACTTGCATGTATGTCTTGTCGTGTCTTGTTCATACCCATTTCTAGAAACGCATTATAAGTCATTCTTATCAAGGTTATCAGGTGTGTACTTGGACCACCTATTGATTAGTTTTGAGAGTTTTAGGTAGGTTGGAAGATGCTTTTAGTCTACTCTAGGCCAAGTGTAACATACCTTCTGGTTGGGTTTATATTCCCTTAGGTATAGTATTGTTTCACTCATTTTCTTTAGCATGTAATGCTTATAGCCTAAGGGTATAAAGCCATTTACTAGTTCTCCTCATGAAGTTACCTTTAGGTCACTTTTCCTTAGGATTTGTGTTGCTTAGTTAGCTAGGTCATGTCACCATTGTTTGCATTTTTCTCATGGCCAAGCACCATCAAGATGGGGCATGATCCTAGGCATCAAATTCCTATTTTATTTGTGGGAATTTGTGCACCAAGATAGTCCTCCATTTCTTTGACATTTACACATGTTTTACTTCTTGAAAGATGGCTTACCATATTGTTGATTTAAACCCAAAGCAACTAGCATTAACATTTCCATGTTCAGTATACACATGCATCATTACTCATTTCTAATGCTTAAAATTTCAATTTTTTAGTCCCTTTATATGCTTGAGAACTTAGTTACCATTTGTCCTTAAGCACACACATGGACCCATATCATCATCGGTCTTACATCTAGTATCGAAAGGTTGACATGAGTCATCTATAGTTATCTCTCCCACTAGTTGAGAAAATTACCAAGGTCAGGCATTAGATACCATTCCACTCTTATAGTGGTCATGGGCCATGAGGCCAATCCATACTACCCCTTAGCTAGGCCCACCAAGAACTTTAGCATGTCAAAATCATGCATCCTGGGTATCATCATACCCAATAATATGATTTCAACTTCATAATGTTTAAGTTATCCAAACATTCCTTTTCTTAACCTAGCCATTTTATTAGGCATAAAAAAGTTTCCAAAAATGCAATTTTAGAATAGCAGTATTCTATTTTTAGAAACTTTCTAAATATCTATATTTAGTAGGTATTTCAACTTGCTAATTTATCATATCAATTCATGAAATAATATACTTCCAATTGTCAAAATCACAAGTTACTAAATTCCCATGATTTCCAAGATTGTTAAAGCTTACAATTAGAAAAATCAATGAAAGTATGCATATTTACAAAAATTAGTCTAACCATGCTAAATCTCAACTGTTCATCTTGGTGGGAGATAGTGGTGTTTGGGTGTGATTGGCTGGTGGCTAGTGGTCGGGTGCGATTGGAGGTGTTAAATGGAAAGCCAGGGGCTTTTGCACAGTTTCTAGTGGGAGATAGTGGTGATCGAGGGTGATTAGTAGGTGGTTGATGGTCGGGCATGATTGGCAGTGTCAGAAGGAAAGCTAGGGACTTTTGCGCAGTTGTCGGTGGCAGATAGTGGTGATTGGGCATGATTGGCTAGTGGCAGGTGGTCGAGCATGATTGGTGGTGTCAGAGGGAAAGCCAGGGCTTTTGCGCAGTTGCTAGTGGGAGATAGTGGTGATCGGGCACGATTGGCTAGAATAGGGGGAAAGCCTTTTGTGCGTTGTTGGTGGGAGATTAGGGTGCAAGTAGCCGGTTGTGGGTCATCGGGAAGATGATGAAGAAGATAACCTGACTATGAGAGGGATGGAGTAGTGGTCGATTGGGATTTAGGTTATTAAGAGAGCGGGTGCCAATATCAAAATGAGGCCCCTTTTTTTAGGCTTTTCTTTTATTTTTCCTAAAATATCTTCCTTATTTAAAATATCATAACTTCTTCATTTGAACTCTATTTCTTGTAAAATTAATGCCATTGGAATTGTCTCAATATGTGCATTCCAAATATTAAGGTTTTAAGTGTAAAATAAGTATCTTTCAAAGGTCAATTACATGAAACTCAAAATGTAAAATTCCTAATTTGCATATCATTCAAAATAAAATTAAAAAGTTATATTGAATGGAATTTAGAAGTTGGTGTCGTTACAATATCTATTTGGATTGTTTCATCAATGATTATTAGGAGGGAATGTTGAGAAATGTGAGATCGATATGAAAATAGAAGAAAAAAAATTACCCTATTTTTTTAACTGTGATTTATTTATTCACTATGAATGAATATTTACATATATTACATTTTTGGACTTATGCATTTTATACATGTGAATGTGATGTCCTTGGTAAATATAGTTTAAGTAAAAAAGTAAATAAAGGAGACTCTGTCTCCATCCATTCACATGCACAAGTATACAATATCTAATATATATGACAAACAAACCATAAGTAAAACAGATAAAGGATGCATAGTACAGATATTTGTAAAAGGTCTACAAATCTCTTAGATCTTTCACTAGTCTTTAATTAAGTCCATTACCTCAAGTTCACATCTCTTAGTGGGAAAGATGCATCCCACACTGAGCCTAATCACATAGCAAGGTTGCTAATGGTCGTTCATATATAAGATTTCTTAAGGGTTGAACTTCTTAATTCTAAATGACTTTATGTATTTGATTTACACTAAGCTTCCAAAGTTTACTTGCACCACAATATATTGTAGAAATACTCCTATAGAACTAAAGAAATGTGATGACCAAAGAAGTACAAAAACTATAGTAATAAAAGAGCTTTAAGCAAAATAAGATGATTAAATTAATTATGAGGTGGGAAGTAGGAAAAGTGTTTGTGTGTGTGTGTGTGTTAGCTTAAATTTCCCTGTCCATTTCATGAGGTGGGAAGTGTGTGTGTGTGTGTGAGGGAGAGAGAGAGAGAGAGAGAGAGAGAGAGAGAGAGAGAGAGAGAGAGAGAGAGAGAGAGAGAGCATAGTTCCTAAATTAAAGTTTACTTCACACTGATTTCACATAATTCAAAATTTTTGTAAATTTTTATTTAAAAATTAAAGATGTTACGTAATGATTAGTATAAATTTGGTAGATCATTGTGTATTATTTGTAAATGACTTTATAAATTAATTTTTATTCAAAATATATATATACCTTTTATGTTAGTACTTTAAATTATCTAACAATTAATACACAATGAAACCAATTGTTTGTGATAGTCAACATTTATTCATGCAATCTTTGCATGCACATATAGCTCACTTGTCAATCCTTATAGCTCATGACAAAAGAGCTAGTTATAAATATGGAATTATATATATATATATATATATTGCAACTAAATAATACATTCCACATATCCCCAACAATATATTGTACTCAAACCGAAGCACCCTCCTCACCATTGTCATGCACATAATCCCATTCTCACTATGTACCAATCCAAGGGCATTAGTTTTGATGCTGTCTTTGTGGTGTTCCACCCAATTCCACTTAAACACAATGACAGTTCTGAAAGTTTAATCCAAGGCCCAAATCTCTCTTATAACCCCGTAATAAATATCATTTGCCATTATTGGCCTATGATCCTCTGAACTAGAAAAGAATGTAGCATTGGCAACTAAGCTAACTCCACTATTCTATTGCACTCACGATCTTTCATGTAAAAGCGATAACCGTTGATGCCATATCCAACATATTTTAGTACTTCTAGTCATGGTCCCATCACCATCTAGCCCAAGGTTTCTGATATACCATTGCCTACTACTTCTCACTGATCTTGAATCTATGTATATTCATATTAAGTAAGCTTAAGTTAGATTATATATATATATAATGTAGTTTTTAAATTAATATAAAGTGAGAATTCTTTCATTCTACCTTCTTACACAACCAATTATTAAAAGTGCGACAATGCTCAAATTGTAGCCACTTTTATTTCTTTACGTGACTTGGATTCTTTACTTTGAGTACATCCATGGGTTCACTATGTACACACACACACACACAAATTAATAGAGTAATCAAAGAAAATGTAACCATCAACAATTAAATTTTACATAAGTGTATGCATGATCAACTTACTCAATGTATGGCTAAAGTTCATCAACATTCCGCAACACATAAAGATGCACCTGGTTGTGAGTACATACATTGAGTGCATGCATGATCAACTTACTCGATGGAGGTTCTCTAACTTTAGGATCATGAAATGCAACTGATTGTTTCTTTCTTGGGATTCCAATTGCATCCACTCTTGCTAAGGACTCTGTGAAAAACACCACTACTTCTTTGATATAACATTCAGCTATACATCCCTGTGGCTAGTTGTGAGTACATACATACCCTTTTAAAATTTTTATGTACTTCTCAAACAGGTACATCCATTGTAAGTAAAATGGCTAATAAAGTCTAACCTCATCAATGAGGTGCCCTATTAAGTGTACCATGATGTCAAAGAAGGATGGTGGGAAGATTGTTTCTAGCTTACATAAAGTTGTCACTAGATGACTTTGAATTTCTTATAATTATTAAACATCCACCACATTCTTGCACAAAGTATTAAAGAAGTAGCAAAATTTTGTAATAGCTCCCCTAACTTTGTTTGGTAACACTGAACATATTGTTATGGGTAGTAGTTGTTGCATCAATGCATGGAAATCGTGGGACTTCATCCCCAACAATTTCAGCACTTCTATGGAGACAATGTTTTTTAAGTTTGAAGAGTAGGCATCTAGGAATTTGAGCTTGAATAGGGTTTTACACATTATTCTGCTATCCTCTCCATCGAGCGTATAATTTGCCTTAGGCAGGTATGTTCCTCGACTGCCCCTATCCTCTGGGTGCAGCTTCCTCTTCAAACCCATGCTCATAAGATCCATTCAAGCTGCAAGTCCATCCCTTTTTTTTGGAACATTAAGCAAGGTACCGGTCAATCTCTCAAACACATTCTTCTCAATGTGCATGACATCAAGCACATGGCATAGATGTAATGATTTCCAGTATGTCAGATGAAAGAATATTGATTTCTTCTTCCAACAACTTCTATAATTACTTTCACTTGCATGATTGCTTAATTTCATCTTTCCCTGGAATACATTAATATTTTCAACCTACCCCAATACTTGTTGTCCTATCAACATCTTTGGAGATGTCCTTGTCACTACACTCCCATTAAATTCTCCCTTCTTAAAATGATATGGATGGTCTATGTGCAACCATCTTCTCAGCCTAAGGAATGCCATTTTCCTACCATGTTTAAGTCATACATCACATATTTGATCACTACAAATAACTCAAGCATTGTATCCCTTCACCAAATTACCATGCATAGGGAAGTCACTTATTGTCCACAATCGTAAAGCCTTTAGGGTGAATGAATCTTTCTTGTATGCCTCGCATGCTTCAACGCCTATGTCCCATAATGTCTTAAGATCATCAATCAAGGGAGACAAGTACACATCAATGTCTTTACCTTGTTGCTTTGGACTAAATATCAACATAGTTAACATCACAAACCTCCTCTTCATGCACACAGGTGGTGGGAGGTTGTAACAAAATAATATAATGGGCCAACAACTATACTTGCTACTCATAGAACCATGAGGATTAATCCTATTTGTATATAATGCAAGTCATAGATTTCTAAGTTCTTCACCAAAATTAGGCCATATTAAGTCTACGAGCTTCTATGCTGAGCTATCTGCTAGATGGCATGAAAAGCTACCAACTAGTTTGTCCTTAGCAAGTCACACTAATTTCTTCACTATTTTTGTTATATGGAACATTTTTTTGAACCTTGAATAGGAGGGAAGTACTTATGACAACCCAGGTTTTTGAAACACATTTTGTAATACATTTTTCAAAGGTAGGGCATCCTCTTAGTAAAAAAATTTTGCAAAACAAAACAACAAAAATTCTTTTCTTTTAAAACTTGTTTTGAAAACCCAAGTCACCACTTCATATATAACATAAGTACAATTTTTGTACAAAATAAAATTTCATTGAAGGAATATAATTTTATTAAACTTCAAGAATCCATCTAGTGGTTCATAGTACAGCCCGATATTAGTGCAATACCTGTCCAAATTACATAATCCAAAATTTGCAAACCTCACAATACATTAAAAACTCTCAATACAATACAATTCTCTCAAATAAAATACATGTCTTCAAGAGGATGTATCTTGATTGATTATTCATCCACATCTTCTTAAGCCTTCTACAGTCTTGAGCTTCTAACCCTTCTCTGTATATGAGGTATTGTAAACATAGAAACATTTACAATACCTCAGCAAGCTATGCTTGGTAAGGGATACAAAAACATACTACTTCATCAATATAAGAATACATACTTCAATTCGTATTTCATCATGGTTATCCATTCATGAGAATTCTCCACATAGAGTACATACATTATTTATGTAATATGTGACAAATTAGTTAATATAGTGAAGAATGCTCAAAACTTGTTCCTTCCCCTAACTATACTTCCACTTAGGAAATTAGTATCCAAGATACGGGGATTTCCAGGAACTCATGCAGTGGCATTTCATCATGCCATGGCATTACATTATGCCTATCATATTTGCACCATAATGCAAAATACATTAAGACTACCATGCATCAGTCTCAATCCGTACAGTGCACCTGGATGACTGCAATCTTCCGCTGATATCAACTGTGGAATATCACCTCCATGTCCTTATGGGGTGGGCCATGATTGTCACAATGGGGCCTTCCCATTATTGCCGCACCCAACATTTAGCCTCTCTTTGGGCATGGTATCCACCATATAAGTTTCAGGAAGTGGGTGGCCAAACCCTCATAACTTCCCTAGTATAGCATCCCTAGTATTTATCTCTATGTAAAACAAAATCACAAGCCTCCATACTTGTATGAAAAATACATTGTACATATCAGACAATGTGTTTGTTTAACTAAGGCTGGAATATTTTCTATGCCCTATTCTTTGGGTTTCCTTAGTCTTCACATCTCATTACCTTCACCTCATTTGATTTGATCATTAGATTGGATCAATTGAATTAGATTATGAGGTTAGATCACTTAGTTAGATCATAAGGTTGGATCACTTTGTTGGATCATATGGTTGGATCATAGGGTTGGATCACTTTGTTGGGTCATATGGTTGGATCACTTAGTTAGATCATATGTTTGGTTAACTTAGTTGGATCATGACTATGCTAAGATACTAAGCATACTTATATCATGAAGGTTTATAATTACAGACTAAGATCATGTATGTATACACATGAATCCTTAATACATTCTTGTACATCCACCTACCTCAAAGTAGTATCTTGATTCATACTTCTCAAGTGTATTCTTCCACAATGTCAATCATGGTATGGATTCATCCATCTATCAAATCATACGTATAAGGTTATTTCTCTATTCAAGTGTGTATTCCTATAAGGGATGCCCTAATCTTTCATTGAATCTTGTTTGATCAAGGGTTTGGATTCTCTACCTGTGTTCTTCTACATACCCGTACATAATTTCTACATATACATATGTAATACTATATTAGTATTCTTATTGTTTTGGATCATTCAAGATCCTATGGATCTTGTTTGATCATCCTTATCTTGATTACAATTTTTATTACATTACTAACCTTTTATGCTCTTTATTATTATTACTCAACTAGTTAATGTTTTACTGGTTGAGGGTAGCTTATTTCATCTTAAGTCTAGACAGCTCCTCTTATGTCAAATTGGCTAAGGCTTACTAGTTGAATGGTTGACCACAAAGTGGTTGCTTCAATCCTCATGTAAGGAGGTGTTTAGACATCACAAACATCAACGGAAAGTGGGGGGAGAGTGAGGCTCTATTAGATAACCCCCTTAACCACTATGTCCTTCATTTACTAGCTTGACCCTAACTCAACGTTTCATAAGGTTCATATGAGCATTTAACCCTAAGTACTCTCTCTAATTGATTTTAATTAAATTCATGAACATTTAAATGTCATTCATGGAGTTTTATTATTCTCCTAATTTGGACCAAGGAATATTCATTCCTTATATTATCTTACTAACTATGGTCCTTACTAATATTAGGTGCATGTCATTCATTCCATGTAATTTGTTCTTCAATTCTAATTTCATTAATTACATTTTCAAGGCACTTTCGATTTCATAAGTATTCAAGCATGAATAAAAGACATAAATAAACAATTAAATAAATAATCTACAATTAATTGTACAAAGCAATAAGAGACAATGATCATAATGCTCAATAATTCAATGCAAATCTAACATTCTATAAACACTTATCATGATCCATTAATTGATCCTTATTCATTTTTCCTGTTTTTAGGGTTTAGATCTTGATCCTTCATTTTATTTTAGATCCAACATTTCTTATTGATGTAATTTCATTTTTAAATCATTAATGTATCTCATCCATTGATTTGATCTTCCTTAATCTACCCGATCAAGGAGATCTTAAGTTACTTTATCCCATTTAAGAGCATAGATTTTGATCTAGCCTAAATCCTCATAATTCATTCCATAATTCCACATAATCTTAACTCAATATCATCATCAACACATATCCATGTAGTAAAATTATCCTTGATCAGCTTGATCAAGGAGATTTCCATCCCTTTTTAAGATTTTTTTATATTAATTTTAAGGCTAGATCTATCAAGATATGCATATTCAATTACATATAACTTACTAATTTAGGTTATTATATCATTATATTATCATCCAACAAAGTTTTATTGATTTGATCATCCTAGATCATGCAAATCAAGGATATTTGTACACTTATCTTCTTAATCTTGAAATTTTAATGAATTAGAAATGTAATTTTATTGATTCAGTAGATTTTTCTCATAAATATGAATCCAACACAACTTTCTGATCTAAATTTGGAGTCAAATTGAGATCAGAATTGAGTTTTTAAGATTTTAGAACGTTTTAAAGGCTAAATTTCAACCTTATGGTTTTTGGTAGAATTAGCTAATCTATAGACATAGAAGTATTATTGTGAACATGATTCCAAGGTTTTTTGGACCCTTTGAACACATTCATTAGTTTAGATTTTCATTTTGGGATCATCTTGATCATGACCCACTACTGTTACTACGGATTTTACTAAATATCTCTTGTAAATACAATTTAAAACATAGATATAACAAGTTTAGTGAATTCTAGAAGAGACAAGGAATCCATAGGAGGTTTCAGATCTAAATTTTGACTTATATTGAGCTCTTAATTGAAGAATTTAGGTTTATAATTTAAACAATGAACGACCTTGATCAAATCTGGGAGTGCAGCTGCGGGGAAGACCAACGGCCCTCGTCTCCTTCACAGAGACGCAGACTGTGTTCTTCCTGCACTAGGTGGCTGTTCGCAAGTGAGCGCATGCGCAGGGGCGCACCCACAGGGAGCGTCCCTACTTGCATTCCTCTCTGGCGTGCTGGAACTCGATTTGTCAAGATCGGTTGAGACGGTCCGATCTAGATCGTTGGATCAATTGTTCTCCAGATCTCTTAAATCTGAAAGTATCAAGGGCTAAGATTACAAACCCTAAAGTTTTTGGGCCCCAAAAACTCATCCAACAGGTCAAAATTTGGATCTGAGTGGTAGAATGAGGAGATCTCAACCCATTATGCTGGATCTGTCGTTCCCGATGGATCAATCGCTAGGGAGTTCTCTCGGTGGTTGAAAAACATGATCTAATAACTGGAAATGAAAGAGGGGTGCAAGTGCACCTATCTGTACCGGTTTGAGGGGGAGGAGTTCACTGGAGAAGGAGAAAACCAGCTGGAGATAAGATTGAAAACCCTAGCACCAGAAAAGGCATACAGAGAATTATTGCTCCGTCGTAGTTGATGGAGAAGGAGGAATACCATAGGGGAAACATAGATCTCATGTTTTTGAAGAGATCTATGGGATCATGTTTGACTTTCACAAGCTAGATTTCTGAAATCGCTTGAATTAACTGCCGGAGACGGTAACTGGGACATTCTTAATTTTCGTCTTGATTTTTCTGAAGATCCAAGAATTTGATCATCATTTAATCAAAGGGCTTTTGTAGATTGCCATTTTTTGAATACATCTAACGATTGAGATCAAGTTTCAATAGTTCCATGGTGGTGGCTAATTCAAATAGGGTTTCCAAGTGGAAACCCAGGTTCAGTCAGGGACGAAGCGTTGTTGGATGCGCTAGACGGCTCCAATAAGTTTGGAGAGCCAGGTGCGTCTATGGACTCGCCCACAGAGCTTAAGAGAGAAGGAGAGAAAGAAAAGGAAATTGGGGAAGATGGGGGATGTTTCTGGAGCTACGATTTTTAAGCATTCTAGGGGACCTCGTGAGGAACATTAAAAGAATTTTTGGGATTTTTATGAGCTATTTATATAGGTGTTTTGAATTTTCCATGATTACTTGAAATCATCATTTTGATTTCTTTTGAATATTTAATTGTCTTAGAATTCCCACTACCACCTCCTTCTCCACTAGCATATGTAGTGGTTTGACTAATGATGGCCTATTTTTTGGCCGTTGGATCCCTTTGTGGGCCCCATGAGGTGTAAAAAGAGCAAATTGCCCATTTATGGAGAAAAATCCTTTTTATTCTCTCGGGCTTGGAATTGAGCATACTTAGTGGCGTTGAATTTGTATTTCTGAGTACATTCCAAACTTTGATGTCTCAGGTCTTGGTTATTTGTAAAATTATTATTTTTCCCTTTTCTTCATAAAAATGGAGAAAAATACTAATTTTTCAGCTGTATTCAAAAATTGTCGTGCTTACAGTTATTTTGAAGGGTTTGTCGAATATATTTCCAATTATAAATGTCTGATACCTTGATTCCACTTCTATGAGAAGTGCATTTTTAGTAATCCTAATATTCTAGCTTGATTTTCATTAAAATTCTCAATTTTAATATTTATTTAATTTCCTTACCAAAAATTAGGGGTGTTACAGTACGATAGAACCTTCGTAAGAACACTTGTAAGTATCTTAGTTGACTTCTTCTTTAACTTCAATCCTAGCTATCTACAAGTTGGGCATATAGTTTTATCCTTGTGCTCTTTCCTATACAAGATGCAATCAATGGAACACACATATATCTTCTCATGCTTCAACCCTAATGTAGCCAGGGTTTTCTTTGCCTCCCATGTGGACCTTGCCCATTTATTAACCTTGCCAATTTATTATCCTTTGATAGCATTTTATCCACTAAATTCAAGACTTTTGTAAAACCTCAAATTGAAAAACCAAATGTTGATTTCACGTTGTAAAGTTCTGCCACTATGGACATCTTGGTATAATCTTTATAGTCAGGGTAAAATGGCTCATGGACTTCCTCTAATGTAGTATGAAATTATTTAGGGTCATCGCGGAAGTCATCATATGCATCTCAAAACATTAGTACAGCTGTAATGTCTCCACAACTTCCTATAGTGTCTTGATCATATCTGTTTAGCCTTATCAAGGGCCTATGCGAGAGTTCTTCTTCATGTCAAATCAATGGGTGGTAGCTTTTATCAGTTTCATTGAAGTACAAGAGTTCTCTCAACACCCCTACAGTTACTTTTTTCAAGTTTCCACATTTTGAGCATGGACAACACATGCGATTACGATCAACACCTATCCTAAGTGTGAACTCGATGAAATTTTTTTATTCCCTCCTCATATTCTTTTGACGTTATTTTTGCACTAATCCAAGCATATTTATCCATTATCATGAGAAATTGAAGTGAATCTGTGCGGAGACTAGTTAGACGTGAAAAGATTAGGTTACACACTTTACTAAACATTAGTTATGCAAGAATTAGAAGTATTTAAAATAACTACATTTCATGAAAATTTTCAATTAACAATGAAAATATAAGAAAAATATGATAGACACATTCAAGAATGAAATTAACTTTCAAAAGAATATTTTTTAACCCATAATCTTGTAAAAATTATTCAAATATGCATAATACATATGAGACAAACAAAGAGATACAAACTAACACTCAAAACTTGATATTGACCCCAAATTTGTGAATGTAGTTCTAATTCAAAGGTAGGATTTGGTTTAGGTAGTAAAATAGAAATCTGGCATAGTTTTTGTGCATAGATAATAAACACAAAGCCAAAAGGCATGGAGGAAGTTGATGAAATAATTCTTAAAATAGACATACAATTGAAGTCATTTGCTATAAACAATTTTTAAAAATTATAAATTTTCATCTTAAATATATATTTATTTACTTTTTTTACATTACAATACCTTAGATAAATATAGAAGTAAACCTATTTTACAAATACAAACATGTCAATAATGAAA
This sequence comes from Warburgia ugandensis, assembly GCA_035236585.1. Lineage (NCBI taxonomy): Eukaryota > Viridiplantae > Streptophyta > Magnoliopsida > Canellales > Canellaceae > Warburgia > Warburgia ugandensis. Next base: position 52,145,723 of record CP141133.1, on the reverse strand, counting down.
TCAAATTATTTTTTGATTACATACAATGTTACATATGTCAAATGTTACATATTATTAGATCTTATTAATACAAGATCAAGAGCAAATATGCTCTTTTTCATCAAAATTTGACCTAGTATCTAGGTGATACCCATTCTTTGGAGAGAGAGTGTGTGCTAACCACTATACTTCATCAAACACTAATTTTGGGTGAGAACCACAAATCGTAATGTTCTCCTTTTCTTCAATAGTGAGGGTTAGAGAGAGAAGCAGTTGTCATTTGCAATGAAATCATATGATTTTTGTGAAATTAGGATGATCTAACAAACTTCTTAACCCCATCATCTGTAGGGAGAAAACCCACATGATTTACAAAATGAAAATAGAAAGAGTTAGTCACAAGAAAGCAATTCGTGATAAAAAAGAAGTTATGATTTACTTACAAATTTTTTCATGATACAAATAGTCAAAATATAAAAATGGAAAGCAAGAAGGGAAAAAGAGAGAAGCATAAGGACCAAAGAGGAAGCCATCATGCCACCAGTGAGAATAAGAGGATACAAGAAAAAAAAAAACACATGGTCAGCTATTTATAAATAAACAAGGACTTTAGAAGTTGTTTAATACTAAATGAATTTAAAAAACATATACTTTTGAAGTTGCCTAGTAGTAAACGAGTTCAGAAGCATATGTGTGAATGTACTTTTAAAGTTGTTTCAATCAAGTGATTTCCAAAGTGACTGACTTTTAAAGTAGTTTTTGACTAAGCAACTTCAAAATTTATTGACATTTGAAGTCATTTAGAGCTAGATAACTTTAAAAGTCCATTCTTGTGTAATATAATCATCATGCTAAATTTATTGGCATGCTTTTGAAGTTGCTTATGATAAATGACTTCAAAAGTTGTTGACTTTTAAAGTCATTTACGACTAAATAACTTCAAAAGTTATTGACATTTGAAGTTGTTTAGAGTTAACAACTTTAAAAGTCCTTTCCATCTTAATATAATATTTGTGCAAATTTATTGGCATACTTTTGAATTCGCTTACAATAAACGATTTCAAAAGTTGTTGACTTTTAAAGTTGCTTAGGTCTAAGTGACTTTAAAAGTTATTAACTTTTGAAGTCATTTAATTGTAAATGACTTTAAAAGTATTTTCCACAAAAATTCTCTCTTTGCACTAGTTTTTAAAATTCATTTATGGTTAAACGACTTCTTAAGTGTATATTTTTAAAGCCATTTATTTCTAACCTACTTATATTACAAAGTTGGCAGTCAAATAAGTAACTTCTTTATGCCAAATTTAAAACATTCGTGTGTAGTAGTGAGCCATCATTAGAAGAGAATATGCAATGAATTAGTGAACTAATGAATCAAAATCTTGTTGCACTAAAAAATGGGACTAAGGAAATGAAATCAATTAGGATTAAAATTGAAAAAACACTTGGAAAGAGTTTCAATGTAAGAATTACCAATTTTTGCTAAAACTTAGAGCTTTTCACCAACCTTGACAATTAATACTGAACATAGGATGGAAATATCTTACGAGTATTCTGAGCCACAAAGTCCACACCCATCCATAAAAACCTCCAACTCATATCTACTTGAGTAATATCCTACTCCTTATGACAATCATGATGAAGAAAATGAAGCTATAGAAACATCCAACTCAGATCCTCTAGACTCGTGTCCTGCTTATTTTTATAAATTTGATGAAGACACATGCATTGAGGAGGTGAATGAGTTGTTGGATATTGTACCTTTGATGGACACTTCTCAATAGCAGGTTAGAGTAGAAATGCCTACAGAGCTTAAAATTAAAATTGAGCCTTGCAATGTAGAAGATGTAGTCAATTAGGACTTATAGACATTATTTAAACAATCACAAGGTAGTAATATAGGTGCACCTAAAACATTAATTGCCTATGCCAACTGAATAGGAAGAAGAAGAGTCAGTTGATGTACTAACCCTACATCAACCTACTCTTGGGTACACCTTATAAGACAATCAGGATTTAAGCAAAACCATGTCCCCACCTCTAGTAATACAAGAACAACCCTTTTGGGAAGGATAGAACTTGTACCCCTATTTTAGGGCAATGTAAGGTAAATAGAGGTAAAAGAGAAATTGAATATAATGTTCATTATTCTCCTTGAAATTGGTGTAGAATATGACAATTCATCTTGATTTGATTCTTAGCAATTTAAGGTTGGTCAAAATGTCATCGTATTACCACCACCTCAAAATACAATGTGGAGCCAATATATAGACTATCGCGAGATTCTGAAGTGGCATGAGAAATCTTACCAGCTCAATGTTACAGTTAAGATTAGAAAAATTAGTTGACTGAGCTAGGTCTAGGTTTGGATGGTTAGATTAGTTATAGGCATGTCTAGCAAAAGACATAAAACTTAGCGCTCCCTAGGGGGCAACTTAGATGTTTTCCAAAGCTCAATCTTCTGCATCTTTTCATTTTCATATAGGGTCCTATGTTTTCAAACATTGAGGGCAATGTTTCATTTAGGTTGGGGGGTGTAAATAGAGACAGAGATTTTGGATTTTTGTGAGTTTTCTTGAAAAAAAAAAAAAAACATTTTTGAGGTATAGTTCCCTAATTGTGATGAGAACTGGATTATCTAAACTTAGTAATGCTACTATTTTAACCTTTTAATGGAAGTGCATATCGCTATATTTGCATATTATTCATTTATTGAATCATTTGATTAAGGTTAGTTATTGAAAATATTTATATACAACATAGTCTAGACTAATAGAGAGACATGACTTAGAGACCTTGAGGAAAATAAGTGAAGACTTATAACTAAGTGAGTTTTAAAGATTATCTTCTTTGAAAGAGTTATAAGTAATTCCACATTTTCTTTAGTATACATAATTTTAGTTTGATCCTATTATCCTTTCTTTGGTTAACTGCTAAGAATTAATAGGAATAATAACTTTCTTTCTAGAAATTTTATTGAATCTAATAGACTTTAAGAAACTTAGGGAATGATATAGGCCATCCTTGTTCAGCCTAGAGACATAAAACCTATCCAATATAGTATACCACTATTAACCCCTTGAGCCTATTATCAAGTCTTTTCTTCCTTAATCCCACTTACCTAGAAAAATCAAGAAATAAATGTCTATTACTTAATTTTAAAAATAAGAAAAGTTGGTAGAAAAGTTCAAAAGGGACAAAGTTGAAGATGAGAAAAACACTGAAAGTCTTTCTTTCAAGAAAGAAAGGGATATTAGAAATAGAAGAGAAAATTTGAAAGATGAGTACAAAAAATATTCACTTCAGTCAAAGAAAAAATTGTTCAATAATCAAAAGAAGACCTCTACTCAATTTTGAACTTTTGAAACCCTTATACACTTCTTTTCTAAACCTATACCAAGCCTACATTTTGTTCCATTTAAAGACTTGAGAATCTTAAGTGAATCATAGCATTAAAGAGGATATAAAAAGGAGTTAAGATAAACTACCCCTACTATTCTTAGTAATAACATTCACTCTTAGGGATCACTTTCCTTGTTAGCACTTCAAAATTTAAGTGAACAATTACCCTTGTTGGATTTAGTCATATAATGAGAGAAATATGTTCAACCCCCCCTTATCTCAGAGCTTCAGTTTTGAGAGCATACTTGTGATGATTTGAGGTCAAAACATATTTCCAATGAAGGTTAAGCATATCTAATCAAAAGTCATGACTTGTGTAGCTGTGCACACACATGCACTCCAGAAGTAACTAGAATAAAGTTTCTTTAGTATGTGTATAATTTGTAGAATTGTCATTCATCTATAATGAGTTGTGAAAAACTAGTATAGTGCCAATGAATGAGGATTCTTTGAGATAAAATATGAGACTCAACCTTAAGGAATTTTTTGGGTACATTCCTACTGTGATTTTTAAGTTAAAACTCATAAGCACACAAATTAGTTGTAGTATTTCATGCTAGGAGATTGATCCCATAAGGAATAAAATAGATGTGATAATAGTGCTCCATAATTAAATTATCTAACCTAAACGAAGGAGATCTTTCCTAATATAAGAATGGAAAATTAATACATGAAGTATGCTAAAATTAAAACATGTTAAACTTAACAACTTCCCTAAAAACACACACTTTCTAAAAATAAAAATTTCCTAATTTAAGGACTTTCCTAAATTGAAAGATTTCTAAAAATGAAATTGAATAACTCTCTTAAATCATGCAATTCTAAGGAAACTAAGTGACAATTCATTGCTTTCCTAAATTTAACTTTCTAAACATGAGATTTAGCAATTTTGACAAAATCAATTACTTTCCATGTTAAGAATTAGCAGAGTAGTTAAACAATGAAATCTACACTAAATGATAACTAAATAAGAGAATTAAAAGAAAACAATAACTAAACAAACAGTCAAAGGAGAACTACCCTAGTATCATGCGCAGAACCATAGAATGGCATGCATGATTCATGAGGTATGAATGGATCTACTTAACTACTTTAAAACCCTACTACATGCAACCTAGCTCAAGCATTAACTAAACAATCTAACAATCTAATTAGGTCTTTGAAAAGTAAAAGCAAATATGAAGTGTATGGTGCTAGAAATTACACATAACAATTCATAAAGAAAAATTCTAGCAGCATAATATTTTGATCAATCACTTAATGGTACATGGAATTAATCACGTCTAATGCAATCAAACATTCAATAATGAACATCATTAATTGCTGAACACAAGTTGAATTGAAAACTCAAATTAAATTCATTAAATAACATTAAAATCCATTAACATAATGGCCTAATACTTGTACTCCAAATATGAAATTATGTCCTATTACAATGAATGCTACTTGATCTTAATCAACCAAAAACTACAAACTAAACCTTATCCAATGATCAAACAACAATCATGATAAGCATGCCTTGAAATCAAGAGAGTATCCACTAGAAAATAAAGGCAAAGCTTGAGTAACACTAAGGAAAGCAAAAGCGGTTTCAACGGAATCAAAGGAGATCTAAAGGCAATGAAAGCTAGGAAAAGTAATAGATTCAAGGTCACTTTCCCTTGGTTATCACTTCAAGGGAGAAAAAACCTTGGATCTTGATCAATAGGTAAAAAGGAACTACACCAATGGAAAAGTTTTCAACTAAGCAACAATGAAAGTTAAGAACAATCAAAGATAAGAAGATCATAAAGGGAACCAACTAACCTTTACTTGAATAATTAAGAAACAAAAGCTTGGAATCATGCATTCAATACTAGAAGAAGCAACCCAAGGAGAAGACCATTCAAAGCAAAAGGGTAAGGGGATAAGTGAATGAAAAGAATGCCTCCTCACTTTGGAGGAGGCGTTCTTTTCTTCCTTCCAAAGTTCTCCTTGATTTCCTTTTGGGCCTCTTTTATACTTTGTGTCCTAATTTTCCTAGGGTAGTTTCAAGTAAAGGTAGGGTGGGGATGAAAAATAAAGGGAATTGGATGGATAAGATTAAGTATAGAAGTCCACTTAGGGTTTTTATCAATGAGGAAAAAAGGGGTTGCATTAAGGTGGGTGACACCACCATTTTAGGAGGAGGTCCCTCCTCCTCTCCTGCCCCCCCCCCCCCCCCTCTCTTGTAAAATTCATTGAATACCCTTGTAAATAGAAAGTCGGTTGGTTAGAATGAGCCAAGAGAGAGAAAGGAGGATGTGAGGAAAGAGAGTGATAGGAAAAGATAAGAAGATGAGGTGAGGTGAGGAAAAGTGATTTCCTAAGCAGTGGGGATTGGTTGGAATGAAAGTTTAGGAAAGTGGGGAAGTTTTAGAAAGATAGAACTCTTGAATGGAAAGTGATATTTGTAGTGATTTTTAGCAGTGAGCTGTAAAGTGAGAACAAAGTGGGAAAAACATGGAAAAACAATAAAAATGGATAAGTATCTCCGTATTGGTCCCTATGCTACTTATCCTAGTAGATTTTTCCTCAATTATCTTCAAAATATTTCCATAAATCCTATGGATAATTATTTGGATTCTCCTCCAATCATGACCTTTCATGTAGCTTAGCTTATGTGACTTTGATGGCTCACTTTGAGAGCTCCATTTGGTTGGCTTACAAGGCTTTCTTGGATTAGGTTTATGACTCAAATACTTGGCCTTAGTGCCTGGCTAGGCTTCTTAGCTTGTCACCTTATTATGGCTTGAATATGGCTAAGTGGCTTAAGTGAAACACATGCAAAGGTGGAGGACTTTGTGTGGCTTGTGCATGGGCCCACTTTGGCCACCTTTGACTCATTTAATTGCATCCATTGCTTGTCCCAAAGATGATCTTAATCTTTAATCTCACTTTGGATTGATGATTTTTAGGCCTTGACTCAATCTTTTGATTTTGATCTTTCATTTTCTTCTCAATTGATCTCGGTCATCAGATTACCATCTTGCTTCCTACAAAATGTTTAAAACTCTAATTAAATCCTAAAAAAATATGATTAATCGCATACTTACCTTAGATTAGTCTTTGAACCTACAAAATAACAAAATTTTTGGTCTTTTAGGTCAGAAATGTATGTGTTATGAATTTTGGTCAAAAACCTTATTTTACCCCTATAAGTTATAAGATATGGATAACTAATTTAGTGGTATTTATGAAAAATTAAACACTTATCAAACTCCCCAACTAGATTTTTCTAGTCTTGAGTAAAACATGTGAAAATTTATTTTACAAATACTAATACAAAGTGCCACTTTTGTAGGTACTCATTATTTCATTTAGCACATGCAATAAGCCCTTCAACCCCTAGGTTACTCGTAGTAGATGAGTTTGGGCTCGTAAGTATTTGCAGTGACTATACTCAAAAAATTCTTAAATTTTTTATTAATGTCCTTTATTCATCTGAGAAAATTTTCTTTTATTTAGATCATAGCAATTAGTAACTTTAGTCTACTAATAATGATGGAAAAAGGCTCAAAATCCTACCCTTATGCTAAAGATATTTCATTATTTCATTAAACTTCAAAACGTGAGTGTGTGCTATAGCTGATACATAATTATAGTTTTCAAGTCAAATATAGCCTAAATTACTCTATGAATATATGCTTTAACTTCAATTCTCAAGGGAGATACTTGAAATTTAGAAAGAATATTGTTCAACAAATCCAAAAATCTCACATACTCCATACAAAAGAACGATGACCTAGAAAGAATGATAATAATGGTCTCATAAAAAGATATCAACTAGCAAGAATGTTACATGCTACCAAACTCCCCATTCTTTTATAACGATTGTTAAGTGTTTAATTTTAGTCGAAATACCCCTAATTTAGCATTCAATTAGATCATCTAACTAATCAAATTTGCAATTTTCAGCTTAATTTTGATTCTAACCCCAATTGATTATCCAACCATTAATTTGTCAAAATTAATGATCAGATGATCATCAAAAGCTTATCAAATGCTTAATGTATAGTTTAGATGACTCTAATTTGGTCTTTTGTTTTGTAGAACAACCAAAAGTGGCATGGATGGCACATATTGAATTTCAATAGTGTAGATTATCCTAAAAGGCATTGAATGTACCAAATCAATCACAAAGATAGGAAGGATAGTTTCCTAAAAGAGAATTGATCTTAATTGCAAGTCATGTAGAAGATTTTATAATAAGGGAAATAACATGGGAATGGAAAGATGTAAAATAGAAGGAGTTGGTGAAGAAGTTTCCAAGTGAAGAACCTTAGAAGTTTGAAGGGAACTACGGAGTAATGGAAACCCTACCTCACCTGTCCAAATCCCTTGTATGCACCTCTCCAGCACCACCAAAACCATTGATCCCTTCTCAACTCTCTCCGCACCTCACCAGTCTTTCCAGCAATCCCCGTCATCTTCTTCAGTCTAGTCCATCACACAGACTAGACAGCCATCCTCAACACCTCCAGTTTCTCGTTCGGCCAACCCCCTATTCTTTGTTCTTCCCCATCACTAGGTGGTGATGAATCATGCCATCTGAACCAATTGCTGCCCGATTTCTTTCACTGCTTCACACGATTACCACTAGCTCGCCTCTTCCATCTAGCTCCCCGGTCACTGCATTCACCTCCAGTAGCTAGCTCATCATTGCCTTCCCCAGCCCAGCCTCTCTCTCCATCCATCTCCACTAGTCGGCTCAAAGGAGGAAACCCAAAATGGGGTTTCCTCTGCTTTCACCTTTCTCCTTCTTTGGCTTCCATCTTCTTCCTCATCGGGTTTCTTGTTGAAAGAGACCCAAAGAAGAAACCCAAGCACTGTTATAAAGGGATAGCTCCCATCTCACATTTACTCTTAATCTTCTCTCTTCATCACGACCGTAGGAGGAGCTTAGGGGAGAGTTTGATTTGTTTTTCTTGCTTGCCATTTTCTCTTTTCATCTTGTCTATCTTTTTAACGTCATTTTTTTTCTTATATTTTTATAGTATTCCAGCCTTCTCTCAATCTCAATATCTCTCTTATTTCCTCTCTTTCCTATAGCTCTCTTTCGGGCTCTCTTTTACCCAAATTCATGTCACCACTTGTCCATCACTCCACCTCTGCTACCACTACTCCCATCTTCTTCATTGGTAGACAACCCTCCCTCACCTGTCCAAATCCTCTGTCCGCACCTCTCCAGCACCACCAAAATTGTCAATCCCTTCTTAGCTTTCTTCACATCGCACCAAATTTCCTAGCAATCCCTGCCATCTTCTTCAGTCAGATCAATTCTCTTTCAGGAAACTATCCTGTCTTTCTTTATGAGTAATCTGGTCCATCCAATGCCTTTTAGGATAATCTGCGCCGTTGAAATTCGATATAAGCCATCCATGCCTCTTTTGGTTGATCAACTCAAAATGGGTTTCCTCTGCTTTCACCATTCTCCTCCTTCGACTTTTATCTTCTTCCTCGTCAGGTTTCTTGTTCTTTTCTCGGTTTAATCAGATTTTTTATTTAATTTCAATTTTGCCCTCTGTAGTTTTGAGTTAATTCCTGTTGAATTACTTTTTTAATTACATCTGTGTCCCTGTTTCCATTCCTATTCTGCTTTATCTATGTTCTATTATCTGAGATTTACACAATCCGACCTTAATTGATTAAGGCTTAACCTAATCAACGGGTTAACCTTATTAAAACAAATTTCTTTATTTCTCCTTTATTTCATATCATATTTTCAATTAACTTTTAGATTACATTCTTAGGGCATCCCTTAGCTTAATTAACATTTCTAATCTTTAATCCGAACTCCAAAAAGTGATCTAAATCGTCCAAATTTCAAATTTCTTATATAGCCCAGATCTCTTAGATTTTTTGCAATCTATCTAATCCACCCAGTAGATCATTAATTAGAAGCACCAGAAAGATAATAATGAAGGATGATCAATGTTTATGAGACTAGATCTGAAGAAATTGACAATAAGTAGTCTGTGGGAATGAAATTTTCTTATTTTTTTAGTTAAATTTATGCCTTTTTTTGAATTGGACCTCTAATGAAGCCCTTAGATAAGGGGTTTAAACATATTTCTCTCATTATGTGACCAAATCCAATAAGCTAATGGTTCACATAAATCTTTTGAATGCTCATGAGACAAAGGTGAGTGATCCCTAAGAGTGGATGTTGTCACCAAGAATATTAGGTGTAATTTACCCTAATTCCTTTTTTTTATCTCCTCTTTTAGGCTATGTTCCATCTAAGATCAATAGGTCTTTAACTAGGACAAAACGTAAGCATAGGACAGGATTAGAAAAGAAGGGTATAAGGATTTCAAAGGTTCAAAATTGAGTAGTAGCTTTCAATGAATATGTGACGACCCGGGTTTTATATGATGCCAATTTCATAACAAGGCAAGATCTCTTGCTTTAGAAATATGAAATGCATGAAAATCTTTTGTTTTGGAAAGCAATCTTTCGTATAAAACCTCGAGTGTCAAAACACATTTTCAAATCATATAGCCATGGCATAGTTTTAAATCAACTCTATTCCCAAGAAAGTGGTAATCACAGCCCCAGCCCTAGCCCCAGCTATAGAGAGTAACTACAATCAAGTAACATTCACTAAAAGATAAGGTAGGGGTTTACTTACTTGTATTTAATTTGGATGTTCTCTGTCAAGGGTGTATCCTGTCCTTAAGTGTTTACTTGTATCTGAAAAATATTAAGGATTGGGTGAGTATACACTATACTCAGTAGGAGTCTATCACTACTAGTTTTACAATGCATGCTATGTTTTAAACCATACGTTCTTTAAACCATGTGCATGTTTGGACACTCATGGTCAATATCGAAATTAAAAACCATTGGCAAAATAGAATACTGACGACTTAAAAAAATAGCATAATCCAAGTCGAAAGTCACATAGATATCATGAAAATATACTATGATATGCATAAGATGCTCAACTGAATCCAAGTCATGGATCTATGGTCAACCATACTCATGTCATACCATATGCAATGCAAGGAAATCCTCAAAAACATAGGGCACACTATGCCCATGACCTCATCGCCGTGTGGTCCTGGGTACCTAGGGACTATCTGTCATAGCCTCCATGGGGCATATGACACTTCGACGGGTGCCGTGACACTAGTGGTAGTCCTCGTTACCACTCAGCAATCGAAGTAAGGACAAGCCTTTTTGGCGTGGTACCCTTTCCACCTATAGTAGTAGAGGCTGGGAGGCCACCCCGAAGCTCTCGGCATAGCACCCACGAGCTTATTAGCCCAAAAGTATCTAAAGATAAAGCCAAATCTCAATCATCGCAAATCATGCAATTTATGCAATCGGTTGCAAAACATGCAGGCAATGCATAAAATCTGCTCATGCTAGTATCGCATTCAAAGCCATAACCCTGCTTAGAAGCCTGTCAGTCTAGAAGCCTGTCAACTCTCTCTGGCCCGCCCTCATCGGCTCGCCCTCATCAGCTCGCCCTCATCGGCCAAGGCTACACGTATCATGCAGACAAGAATCCTTTTTCAAACCATGTCTATGCATGTAACACATGCCTTGGCAATATATGTGCAATGTATTTTTCATATGCATGCTAAGTTCATTTATGAAATCAATTCATGCTAAACAAGTCATGTGCATAAGGATGTAACATAAGTTTATATGTCATAAAGACAGGACATGTAACTTAAAAACTTAAAACATGCATTAGAAAAGCAACCATGACTCAAAACATGCAGTCTCAAAACATCATGGGTTCTTTTTAAAAGTCTAGTAGCGATAGGACACCTACCTGGTTTGATTGCGCTAGTCCCCTTGTCCTCGTACGCTCCTAGACATAGTTTAGGGGAAAAAGGTTAGCTTGGCCTATTTCTATAGGGTCTAGAATAGTTTACCTCACTACTTAGGCATTAAGGGTTCATTGCCATGCCTAAGGACCTCCTCAGGGCCCTAACTGGGCCTTGGTATAGTCAGGTTTGCAAAGGTTTAGTGGCCTCGCGCCACTATCATGGTTTAAGTATCATGACAGCCTTAGATAGGGGCTTGATCAGGTATTTTATGGTTTGGGTGTGTCCGCACTGTCGATACGAACACAATGCCTCTTGCAGCGCCTCAATCGGAGTCCTAGAACTCAAGTTATGGTTAGTTTAGTGTTAAGAGTACAGAGAAGGCCCAAAAAGGCCCTGCATCACCGCTCCCGGGATGCACCTGCGTCCAGGTCGAGTGGCGACCGGCCCATACGTGTGGTCGCACACTCCTGGGCTTCCTCAGGCTACGCGTTTCTCTTACGCAGAATGCGCGGTATCATTGTCGCAAGTCCCACACGAGGCGGGCGCCTGGGATGCGTTAGCGTCCCGAGTCAATGGTGCGCGAACCAGTACACCCCAAGCCCTGCCCTAGGTTTGTTGTGCCTCCCTAGAGCCTAGTTTTGCATAGTTTCTCATGCAAAAACTTAGGAAAATTCATCCTAAGACTGAGGGGGAGATGGGTTTGGAGTTTTTTAAGGCGTACCTGGTTCATGGCCGGGTATTTTCCATGTTTTCTCCTCTTTCACACAGCTCCTAGATTGGTTTTTCCTATGGTTTTGGGCTGCCATTGGAGGCGCCCAAGAGCTCTATTTATAGATCTTACAGAGGGTTTTGGAGGAGGGTTTCTATCGCCATGGAATGGCGGTGGAGAAACCTCCAGAATGGTGGTGGTTTCTTCCCTGCACACCGTCATTCTAGAAACCTCCAGTATGTTTGGGAAGAAGGGGGTGCCCGTATCAAAACGGGTCCCTGTTTTCTCATGCCAAATTCGTTTTAACTTTAATTACAATTTTGCCCTTGAACTTCAAAGGTCCATAACTTGCTCATTTTAACTCCGTTTTGGGTGATTCTGGTCTTGTTGGATTCTTTTTTCTGAGATGCACCTAAGGGTACCATTCTAAGGACCAAATTTTTGGGTCTAGTTAGGGTGAACAGTGAAATGACCAAAATACCCTTATCTCCAAAAAGTGAACTTTTCATTACCAACATGAGATTTCAAGGTTACAAAAATGGAGTCATTACATTCTTACCCCCCTTATAAGAATTTCATCCCTGAATTTCTACAATATATACAGTCAAAAGATCTTGGGGTACTTTTCTCGCATTTCTGACTCTGGTTCCCAAGTTTCTTCTTCCATGTGTGCATTTCTCCACAAAACTTTGACTAAGTTTATGTCTTTGTTCTACAGCTTCTTACTCTTACGATCCAGAATCTCAATTGGTCTCGTCTAGCTTGAGATCCTCCGTCAACTCTATGGGTACCTGGGTGATGACATGAGTAGGGTCAGGCACGTACCTCCTTAGCATAGAGATATGGAATATGTTATGCACTTTAGATAACTGAGGGGCTAGTGCGATTCTGTAGGCCACTTTTCCCACTTTCTCCAAGATTTCATAAAGGTCCTATGTAATGCGGACTAAGCTTTCCTTTGATACTGAACCGCATAACTCCTTTAGTGGAAGATATCTTCTAGAAAACGTGCTCTCCTATGTTGAATTCTAATGGTCTCCTCCTTTGATCAGCATAGCTCTTTTGCTAGCTTTGAGCTGTGAGGAGGCGTTTCGTTATGAGTTTGACCTTCTCGGTGCATTGCTCCACCAGCTCGGACTGGAGCACCTTGGACTCTCCAACTTCACTACAAGTGGTGGATGATCGACAGGGTCTCCCATAGAGCGCCTCGTACAGAGCCATGCCAATGCTCGACTAAAAGCTATTGTTGTACGCGAACTCTACTAGCGATAGGTTTTCATCCCAGCTCTGCTTCCAATTGAGGACACAAGCTCACAACATATCTTCGACTCTCTAGATTGTGCGCTCTGACTATCCATCGGTCTGTGGATGGAAGGTTATGTTAAAGTTCAAGGAAGATCCTAAGGATTTTTGGATGGACTTCCAGAGTTGTGAAGTGAAGCAGCTATCCCTATCTGAAGTGATACTAAGGGGTATGCCATGTAAACTCACTATCTCTTTGATGTATAGCTGAGATAGGCTGCCAGTGGATTGGGTATGGCGTATAGGAAGGAAATGGGCTGTCTTAGTCAATCTATCAACAATTACCCAGATTATGTCATGACCCTTAGAGGTCCTGGGTAACCATACGATGAAGTCCATGGTAATATGATCTCATTTCCATTCGGGTAACTCAAGGGGTTGTAACAATCCCACAAGTCTTTGATGTTCGGCCTTTACTTGTTGACATGTTAGACACTTTGCCACAAATTCCCCTATGTCTCTTTTCATACCATCCCACCAATATTGTCTCTTTAAGTCTTGATACATCTTAGTTCCTCCCGGGTGTATAGTATACTTAGATCGATGAGCCTCTTTTAAGATTTCTTGTCTTAATTCTTCATTAGTCGGTACCACTAATCTTCCTTGCATGTAAATGCTACCATCTTCCCCTTTAGTAAACCCTGGTTTTCCTATTACAGGTTGTATGTTCGGATCCCCTTGCTATGCTTGCTTAACCTTTTCATTAACAGCTGACTTTATTGTTAGACTTGCCATAATGATCTTGCACTTACTTATGTCTGGTTTCCACATTATTACTTCTTGTAATACCTTCCATCTCTTAGTAAATAAACTTGCACACATCCCTTGGGTTTTTCTACTTAATGCATTAGCTACCACACTAGCTTTTCCAGGGTGATAATGAATGGAGAAGTCATAGTCTTTTAAGTATTCCATCCATCTTCTTTGTTGCATGTTTAAGTCTTGTTGGGAACAGATATATTTAAGACTCTTATGATCTGTGAAAACTTCAAACTTTTCCCCATATAGATAATGTCTCTAGATTCGCAAGGCAAAGGCTATAGCCACTAATTCCAAGTCATGGGTTGGGTAATTGACTTCATGCTTCTTGAGTTCCCGAGAAGCATAAGTAATTACCTTCCCATGTAGCATAAGTACACAGCCTAGTCCTTGTTGTGAGGAATCGCTGTATATCTCAAATCCACCACTTCCTAAAGGTAAGGTAAGGGCAGGTGCTGTAGTTAACCTTCTCTTTAGTTCCTGGAAGCTTTCCTCACCTTTATCAGTCCATTCAAATCTTGTGTCTTTCCTGGTCAGCTTAGTTAAAAGTAAAGCAATTTGTGAAAAACCCTTGATGAATCTCCTATAATATCCGGCAAGTCCTAAGAAGCTTCTTATTTCTATGACTGTCTTAGGCAATTCCCATTTCTGTTCTGATTCAACCTTAGTGGGGTCGACTGCTATGCCATCTTGAGAAATAATGTGTCCTAAGAAATTAACCTTTTCCAGTCAAAACTCACACTTACTAAATTTTGCATATAACTTGTGTGCTCGTAGGGTACTGAATGTTATCCTTAGATGTTCCTTATGGTCTTCAAGAGTTTCTGAATATATCAAGATATCATCCACAAATACTATGATAAATTTGTCTAAGTACTCCTTGAAGACCCTATTCATGAGGTCCATAAACACGGCTGGAGCATTAGTTAAACCAAAGGGCATTACTCTGAATTCATAATGATCGTATCGAGTCCTGAAGGCTGTCTTGGGAATATCTTCTTCTCTTACTCAAAGTTGATGGTATCCGGATCGTAGATCAATCTTAGAGAAGACTCTGGCTGACTGAAGTTGATCGAAAAGATCATCAATTCAGGGAAGGGGGTACTTATTCTTAATGGTGACCCTATTTAGCATCCGATAGTCTACGCACAATCTCATGGAGCCATCCTTTTTCTTAACAAAAAGGACTGGAGCTCCCCACGGAGATACGTTAGGCCGTATGAACCCTTTGTCAAGTAATTCCTGTAACTGGGTCTTCAATTCTTTTAATTCTACAGGAGCCATTCGGTAAGGAGCTTTGGAAATAGGGGAAGTACCAGGTATAAGGTCAATGGTAAACTCAATTTCTCTTGGTGGGGGTAGACCTGGTAAGTCCTCAGGGAATACGTCAAGAAATTCTTGGACTACCTTGACATCCTCTAGCTTTGGTTGGGGACTCTCGACAGATTCAATTCTGGCCAAGAAGAAGGAACATCCCTGAGCAATGTGCTTAACTGCTTTCATGGCAGAAATAACACACGCTCCAGAATAATCCTTTCTTCCTTGGAGGGTGAAAGTGTCTCCATTAGGTAGGGTAAAAGTGACACGTTTCTAGCAGCAATCAACAAAGGCTTGATGAAGGGCTAGCCAGTCCATCCCTAGGATTGCGTCGAAGTCATTCATATCTAAGTGAATAAGATTGGCATGTAGCGAATGATCTTTGACCAAAACAGTGACATCCTGGAGATAAGAATAGGTGGGAAGTGCCTGGCCTATAGGAATCATGACTTCTGGAGTGAAGTCCAGGTCCTATGGTATAATGTCCAAGGTTGATGCAAACTCCCGGGATATGAAAGAATGAGTGGAGCCCGTATTGAATAGAACTTTAGCAGGTGTATCATAGATAGAAAGAATACCTTCAACTACTGCATTTGAAGCCTGAGCTTGATTGGAAGTGAGGGCAAAGACACATCCTTGGCTCTTTGGAACCTGATCTCCTTTACGCTCTTCAACTTTCCTTTTAGGACAATTCCTAGCAAAATGTCCTAATTCTCCACAAGTATAGCAAGTGATGTTGGAAGTGGGACATGGTTTGCCTGAATGATTCCTGTTACACCTAGGGCAAGTCTTCCAGTCTGGTCTTCTTCCTTTGTTTTCAAACGACTTCTTGAAAGGTGGCCTGGGTCTAGATGACTGAAATGGTCTCTTTCCTTTATTTCTCACGGTGTTGATGTTCTTAGTTTCCTTTATCGCTTGATTCCTTTGATAATCTTTTTCGTATAGGGAGGCTATCTCTATGACTTTGGCTACGGTGGAAGGTTGGAAACCTAGAACTCTGTTCCTGAGTCCTGGGTTGAGCCCATCTACAAATCTTTTCGCCGCGTCTTCCTCATCAGCACAAGCATGTGGTGCAAATCTTCAGAGGCTGATGAATTTATTTTCATACTGTTGGACAGTCATGTTTCCTTGTTCTAAGTCCATAAATTCCTTTTCCTTCTGTTTTCTTACGTGTTTAGGATAATATTTGTCATTAAAGACCTTTTTAAATTCTTCCCATCCTATTGTTTCTTGCTGGTCAAAATAAGTCCTTTCCACTGTTTCGCACCAAAAGGTAGTCTCTCCCCTAAACACAAATGTGGCCATGGGTACCTTCCTTTCTTCAGCTATGTTCATGGCTTTAAATATCTTTTCAATATCGATTAACCATTTTTTAGCTGTAGATGCTTCATCTTCTCCTGTGAATGAGGGAGCTAATTTCTGAAACCGTTCTAACTGAACCTCAGTCCTATCTATTACTTTATCATGGGAAGGATCTCATGTGGTAGGGGTTTGGGTTTGTTGATTACTCATATATTGTTCCATATGCTGTAGGCATCTGTAAATCACAAGGTAATTCACAAGACCTTAGTATGTGTTATCATATTACCCCTTAATCTTTCATGGATGAAACTTGATTATAAGTTATTCTCCTCATAACTGGGCTGTGAGTAACGTCAAATCGCACTCTGATACCAACTGTGACGACCTGGGTTTTATATGATGCAAATTTCATAACAAGACGAGATCTCTTGCTTTAGAAATATGAAATGCATGAAAATCTTTTGTTTTGGAAAGCAATCTTTTGTATAAAACCTCAAGTATCAAAACACATTTTCAAATCATATAGCCATGGCATAGTTTTAAATCAACTCTATTCCCAAGAAAGTGTTAGTCACAGCCCTAGCTACAGAGAGTAACTACAATCAAGTAACATTCACTAAAAGATAAGGTAGGGGTTTACTTGTATTTAATTTGGATGTTCTCTGTCTGTGACGACCTGGGTTTTTGATGATGCAAGTTTGATAAAAAGGCAAGATCTCTTGTTTTAGAAATATGAAATGCATGAAAATCCTTTTGTTTTGGAAAGCAATCTTTCGTATAAAACCCCGAGTGTCAAAATAAATTTTCAAATTATATAGCCGTGGCATAGTTTTAAATTGACTCTATTCCCAAGAAAGTGTTAGTCACAGCCTCAGCTATAGAGAGTAACTACAATCAAGTATCATTCACTGAAAGATAAGGTAGGGGTTTACTTATTAGCACTTAGTTTGCACGTTCTCTATCATGGGTCTGTCACCGTATATCCTGTCCTTAAGTGTTTATTTTGTGTTTGAAAAATGTTGAGGATTGGGTGATTATATACTATACTCAGTAGGAGTCTATCACTACTAGTTTTATAATGCATGATATGTTTAAAATCATATGCTCTTTAAAACATGTGCATGTTTGAACACTCATGTTCAATATCGATATTAAAAACCATTGTCGAATTGGAATACTGACGACTTAAAGAATCGCATAATCCAAATCAAAAGCATCATATATATTATAAAGATAATGATATGCATAAGATGCTCAACTGAATCCAACTCATGGATATATGGTATGGTCGACCATCCTCATGTCATGCCATATGCAATGCAAGTAAATCCTCAAAAACATAGGGAACACTATGCCCACAACCTCCTCGCCATGTGGTCCCCGGGTACCTGGGGACACGCGGTCATAGCCTCCACGGGGCATATGATACTTTGACCCAGTGCCATGACACCAGTGGTAGCCCCCTGTACCACATGCAGTCGAAGTAGGGACATGCCTTTTTTGGTGTGGTACCCTTTCCACCTAATAGTGGTAGAGGCTGGGAGGCCACCCCAGACCTCTCGACATAGCACCCACGAGCTTACTAGCCCAAATCATATACGATCAAACAAGCAAAAACCTCTTTTTCAAAACTTGTCCTCTTTGGGTCCCTCACAACTGCCTACCCAACGTCTTTTGACCACTCCAACGTCTTTTGGTAACCCTCAAGGATATGTAATTTTTCAAGACTCAATAATCACAAATCATGAAATATATGCAATTGTTTGCAAAACATATCTATGCATAATGTATTTGTCATATGCATGCTGAATTCATTTATAAAATTAAGTCATGCTAAACAAGTCATATAACTTATACTTAAAACATGCATTCTCAAAGCAATCATGGGCTCTTTTTAAAAGTCTAGTAGTGACAGAGCACCTACCTGGTTTGGTCACGCTAGTCCCCTTGTCCTCATATGCTCCTGAGCATGGTTTAGGGGAAAAAGGTTAGCTTGGCCTATTTCTATAGGTTTTAGAATGGTTTATCTCACTACTTAGGCATGAAGTGTTCATTCCCATGCCTATGGGTCTCCTAAGGTCCTAACTGGGCCTTTGTATCATCAGGTTTACAAAGGTTTAGTGGCCCAGCACCACTATCATAGTTTAAGGATCGTGCCCACCTTAGATAGGGCCTTGATAAGGTATTTTATGGTTTGGGTATGTCTGCATCGTCGATATGGACACAATGCCTTTTGCGGCGCCTCAATCGGAGCCCTAGAACTCAAGTTATGGGCAATTTAATATCAAGTGTGCATAAAAGGCCCCTACGAGGTGGAAGCCCAGGAAGCTAATGTGTCTCGCGTTAGCGGTGCGCGTCTGTAGACGCACCGTGCTTCCACCCATCCTTTTTGTTTACGGGCGCGTCCGTGGACGCACCTATCGTCCTTTCTTTAACACACAGAGTGTGTTTTGGTTTAGCAGGGACCTGGGCATCCTAGGGATGCCCTGGTTCAACAATACACCCCAAGCACCGTCCCTAGGTCCTTTGTGGCTCCCTAGAGCCCCGTTTTGCATGGTTTTTCATGCAAAAACTTGGGGAAACTCATCCTACGACTAAGGGGGAGATGGGTTTGGAGGGGTTTTGGGCATACCTGGTTTGTGGCCGGGTTCTTTTCACGTTTTCTCCTCTTGTCTGCTTCTTCACGATGGGTTTTTCCTAGGCTTTTGGGTTGCCATTGGAGGCACCCAAGAGCTCTATTTATAGAGCTTGAAGAGCGTTCTATAGGGGGTTCTTACCGCCATGGAATGGCGGTGGAGAAAGCTCTAGAATGGCAGTGGTTTTTCGCCTGCACACCACCATTCTAGAATCCTCTAAGAGGTTTGGGAAGAAGAGGGGTGCCCGTATCAAAATGGGTCCCTGTTTTCTCAGGCCAAATCCGTTTTTGAATTAAATTACACTTTTGCCCTTAAACTTCAAAGGGCCATAACTTGCTCATTTTAACTCCGTCTTGAGTGATTTTGGTCTTGTTGGATTTCTTTTTCTGAGATGCAAAAGGGTACTACTCTCAGGACCAAATTTCTAGGTCCAGTCAGGGTAACTAGTGAAATGACCAAAATACCCTTATCTCCAAAAAGTGAACTTTTCATTACTAACTTGGGATTTCAATGTTACAAAAATGGAGTCGTTACACTATCATGGGTGTATCCTGTCCTTAAGTGTTTACTTGTATATGAAAAATATTAAGGATTGGGTGAGTATACACTATACTCAGTAGGAGTCTATCACTACTAGTTTTACAATGCAAGCTATGTTTTAAACCATGTGCATGTTTGGACACTCATGGTCAATATTGATATTAAAAACCATTGGCAAAATATAATACTGACGACTTAAAAAAATTGCATAATCCAAGTCGAAAGTAACATAGATATCATGAAAATATACTATGATATGCATAAGATGCTCAACTGAATCCAAGTCATGGATCTATGGTCGACTATATTCATGTCATGCCTATGCAATGCAAGTAAATCCTCAAAAACATAGGGCACACTATGCCCACGAACTCATCACTGTGTGGTCCCTGGGTACCTAGGGACTCTCAGTCATAGCCTCCATGGGGCATATGACACTTCGACGGGTGCTGCGACACCAGTGGTAGTCCTCGTTACCACTCAGCAATCGAAGTAAGGACAAGCCTTTTTGGCGTGGTACCCTTTCCACCTATAGTGGTAGAGGCTAGGAGGCCACCTCGAAGCTCTCGGCATAGCGCCCATGAGCTTACTAGCCCAAAAGTATCTAAAGATAAAGCCAAAGCTCAATCATCGCAAATCATGCAATTTATGCAATCTGTTGCAAAACATGCATGCAATGCATAAAATCTGCACATGCTAGTATCACATTCAAAGTCATAACTCTGCCTAGAAGCCTGTCAGCCTAGAAGCCTATCAGCTCTCTTTGGCCCGCCCTCATCTGCCCGCCCTTATCGGCCAAGGCTACACTTATCATGCAGACAAGAATCCTTTTTCAAAACATATCTATGCATGTAACACATGCCTTGGCAATATATGTGCAATGTATTTTTCATATGCATGCTAAGTTCATTTATGAAATCAATTCATGCTAAACAGGTCATGTGCATAAGGATGTAACATAAGTTTATATGTCATAAAGACAGGACATGTAACTTAAAAACTTAAAAAATGCATTAGAAAAGCAACCATGACTCGAAACATGCAGTCTCGAAACATCATGGGTTCTTTTTAAAAGTCTAGTAGTGATAGGACACCTACCTAGTTTGATCGTGCTAGTCCCCTTGTCCTCGTACGTTCCTGGACATGGTTTAGGGGAAAAAGGTTAGCTTGGCCTATTTCTATAGGGTCTAGAATAGTTTACCTTACTACTTAGGCATTAAGGGTTCATTGCCATGCCTAAGGGCCTTCGTATAGTCAGGTTTGCAAAGGTTTGGTTGCCCTGCGCAACTATCATGGTTTAAGGGTCATGCCAGCCTTAGATAGGGGATTGATCAGGTATTTCATGGTTTGGGTGTGGCCGCGCCATCAATACGAAAATAACGCCTCTCACGGCACCTCAATCGGAGTCCTAGAACTCAAGTTATGGTTAGTTTGGTATTAAGAGTGCAGAGAAGGCCCAAAAAGGCCCTACATCACCATTCCCGGGATGCACCTGCATCCTGGTCAAGCGGTGACTGGCCCGTACGTGCGGTCGCAAGCTCCTGGGCTTCCTCAAGCTGCGCATCGCAAGTCCCACATGAGGCGGGCGCCTAGGACGCTTACGCGTCCCGCGTCAGCGGTGTGCGCCCCACACGACCTCTGCCCCTCTTTCTCTTTTGTGGGTGCCTCCATGGACGAGCCCGTTGGTGTGCCTTTAATGCATTCGGTACATTTTGGTTCCGTGGTGACCTGGGCATCCTTGGGATGCCCTGGTTCGACCATGTCGAACCAGTACGCCCCAAGTGCTACCCTGGGTCTGTTGTGGCTCCCTAGAGCCCAGTTTTGCATGGTTCCTTATGCAAAAACTTAGGGAAATTCATCCTAAGACTGAGGGGAAGATGGGTTTGGAGTTGTTTAAGGCGTACTTGGTTCATGGCCAGGTATTTTTCACATTTTCTCCTTTTTCACATAGCTCCTAGTTTGGGTGTGTCCACGCCGTTGATACGAACACAACGCCTCTCACGGAGCCTCAATCGGAGTCCTAGAACTTAAGTTATGGTTAGTTTAGTGTTAAGAGTAGAGATAAGGCCCAAAAAGGCCTTGCATCACCACTCCCAGGATGCACCTGCATCCTGGTCGAGCGGCGACCGGCCTGTACGTGCGGTTGCATGCTCCTGGGCTTCCTCATGCTACGCATTTCGCTTACGCAGAATGCGCAGCGTCATCGTCGCAAGTCCCACTTGAGGCAGGCGCTTGGGACACTAACGCGTCCCGCGTCAGTGGTGCGCACCCCACAAGGGCGTCCGTGGATGCGCCCATTGGTTTGCCTTTAACACATTCGACGCGTTTTGGTTCCGTGGTGACCTGGGCATCCTTGGGATGCCCTAGTTCAACCATGTCGAACCAGTACACCCCAAGTGCTACCCTGGGTCTGTTGTGGCTCCCTAGAGCCCAGTTTTGCATGGTTTCTCATGCAAAAACTTAGGGAAATTCATCCTTAGACTGAGAGGAAGATGGGTTTGGAGTTGTTTAAGGCGTACTTGGTTCATGGCCGGGTATTTTTCATGTTTTCTCCTTTTTGACACAGCTCCCAGATTGGTTTTTCCCAGGGTTTTGGGCTGCCATTGGAGGCACCCAAGAGCTCTATTTATAGAGCTTATAGAGGGTTCTGGAGGGGGGTTTCTACCGCCATGGAATGGTAGTGGAGAAATTTCCAGAATGGCGGTGGTTTCTCCCTGCACACCGTCATTCTAGAAACCTCCAGTATGTTTGGGAAGAAGGGGGTTCCCGTATCAAAACGGGTCCCTGTTTTCTCAAGCCAAATTTGTTTTAACTTTAATTACAATTTTGCCCTTAAACTTCAAAGGTCCATAACTTGCTCATTTTAACTCCGTTTTGGGTGATTCTGGTCTTGTTGGATTCCTTTTTCTGAGATGCACCTAACGGTACCATTCTAAGGACCAATTTTCTGGGTCTAGTCAGGGTGAACAGTAAAATGACCAAAATACCCTTGTCTCCAAAAAGTAAACTTTTCATTACCAACATGGGATTTCAATGTTACAAAAATGGAGTCTTTACAAAATTTTTGTTAGGACAACTTTTCTTTTGGCTTGTACTTGAAGTGAATATCTCTTTCATATTTTTGTCTTTCTCTTTCAAATTTTTTTTTTACCTCTATAATTTCATTGATTAAACACACTTGAAGTTTGATTATACTTTTTGTTAATTTTTGAATAATTAAATTTTATTAAAGTGAGTCCCTATGGGATCGACCCGTACGTTCATACACTAAACTACCATAGCCTATGCACTTGTGGAAAACACAACAAGCATATCCAAGCCGTACTACTTCTAAGATCAAGTTAGGACTCTTATTAGGATGAAGAAATAGGCTTAGGTAAGGGTTAACAAAAGATTGGGTATAGAGGTAAACAAAGGTTGTTTGTATTCACAATGTTTTCATTTTCCTTGTAAGAGTCAACATTCTTCCTTTTCATTGGCTATCTTTTGTTTCTTTCTCACTTGAATTTATATATATATATATATATATATCCTTTTTGAACTTTTTCTCCTTTTTAACCTATTTAATGTTCATCTCTTGAACTGTATCACTCACACTTTTTCCCATGATGTTCAATAATCTTCCCTACATATTTTCAAATTAAATGGTTATTAGATACATATTATAGGGGTACAACATAGGTAAAGGTTGTTTGACTACGAAAAAAGCGGCTAATATTTAAAGACTCAATGGGCTAACTAGTGAAAAATAACATATGGAAGGCTAAAGGCTCTAGATTTACCAAGAATGGTCTCTATCATTTCCTACGTTTCATTCAAAAAATGATCATAAATTTAAGAGATATATGGCATAGTCTTATGTGATTTCTCAATAGTTGACCAAGATGAAGAATAATGAGACCAAGTAAGAACTACTATCCACTGAAGATGGTTTTCAGTTCATGTGTAACCTCGGAAAAGAAAGTGTGACTCTAAGCTCACTCTAGTTGTAAGTCTCTTTAGATCTTGTTTATGATCCCTAAGTTATATTGTCTCTTCAACTTAAACTATATATGGCTATTTTGTGCAATTAATATTTCAAGTTTAAATTTTCATGAGTTATTTTATAAAAAGAATAAAATAGTGAACTAATTGTATACAACTCTATTAATAAGCTAAACTTCACAAGATAGCTAAATATTCAGAAATATTAAGTTATCATCTTTATAAAGGAACTTATCAATTGATTTCCAATTTTTTTTCAAAAATAAAAGAATAGTTGGCAATTTCATGTATACCTATAGCATGAACCTGAACTAAGAAATATAGGGAACCTAAATGATGAATGGGTAACGTAGATTAATAAGACTTTCTAAAAAAAATCTTGGGTTGCCTCCCATTAAGTGCTAAGTTTAACATCTTCTACTAGACTTGGCCTATAACTAATCCAACCATCGAAACCTAGACCTAACTAGTTTAGTTAATTCACATAATCCTAATCCTAAGAATGAATTAGCAGATTTCTCGCATCAATTCAGAATCTTGTGGTAGCTTTTATATTGCCTCCAACTGGAGATTTTTGATGGTGGTAACATTAAGACACTGTAGACTACCACGATTTTGAGTTGTAGGGAATCATATTGATGATACCCCATCTTTAATATTACACGGTAGTCAATATAATCCTTTTACCTCATATTTTTCAGGTGGTGGCAATAAAATGACATTTTGACTCTTGCTTGGCATCAATTCCAAATGAGTTGTTCCAATCTTTCTCAAATTTCAGGATAACATTGGGCATTATATGCAATTCATCTTTTTCCTCCATTTTCCATTACATTGTCCTAAAATAGTGGTATAAGCTGCCTTTGCCCTTCCCTAAAAGGTTCTTCTTATATTACTGGAGGCAAGGATGTGGTTTTGCTTAAATCCTGATTATCTTTCGATGTGCACCTGAGAGTTGATTGATGTAGAGTTAATATATCAACTGACACCTCTTCTTCTTGTTCTATGGGCATAGGTAAGGTTGTAAATGGACCTACATGATTATCTTATGAATGTTCAAATAAGGTTTTTAGATCCCAATTAGGTACATCTTCTACATTGCAAGGCTCAATTAGAATTTTAGGCTCTATAGGAGCTTCTACTCTAGCTTGCCATTGAGAAGTGTTCGTAAATGGCATAGTATCCAAAAACTCATTCACCTCTTCAATGAATGTATCTTCATCAAATTCATAATAATAAGTAGGACATGATTCTATTGGATCTATGATGGATGTTTCCACAGTTTCATTCTCTTTAGCAATGGAAATCTCTTCATCATAATTGTAATAAGGAGTAGGAGATGGCTTGAGTAGATACAAGTTAAAGGTTTTTGTGGATGGTTGTGGACTTTGTGGCTTAGAATAATCATAACAAATTTCCATCCTAACATCCATAATAAATGGCTCTTCATTATCCCCAATTGATTCAAATTCCTCAGTCCTTTTTATAAATGTACCAATATTTCTTTTAGTATATTCCCTCATTGGTTTCATTTTCTCTTCCCATTCCTCCCTCTCTCATTTCATTTCCTCATTCCTCTTTTCAATGGAAGCCATGGTTTGTTCTATTCTCTCACAAATTTGCTGTATATTCTCTTCTAATGGTGTTTCTTCATTTATAGGGAAAATGACTTATAGAATTAGTTTTTCTATGGAATTGAGGGGCTGAAAAAGGGATGGGCCAGTTGAACCCATGATGGTTGTCCTTGATAATCTGAATAATCATGATAGTGTTGACCAAGGTGGGGACCATTGTGGTTTCTCCTGATATTGGTAATCCTGAAACCATGTTGTTCATGATGCCTAGTCCATCCATTATAATTTGTCTTCAGATAATAATCATTGCTAGGGTATGTGAATGCATTGGGTATATCCACTAGTTCTTGATGGTGTTCAATGTATGTGAAGGTTGATGGCCACGAAGGAGTGGGATATGGATGCTTAGAATAGGTATAGTTATTATGGTATTGACGTTGTTGAGTAGCTTTTCTAGATGCTATCATCTTAAGCAATTGACTTTCCATAATATTTATTCTATCCATCGATGTATCTAATCAACTTTGTCCCCTTCTTGACATGCCATTGTTCTCAACTTTGTATACAACAAAACAAATCATTAAATACAAAGAATGACTTTTTTTATGGAAAACTCTAACTATATGATGCAACCTAATTGTTAGTCCTACGATAAATGATGCACAACCAATCTTAGTTGTTTGCTAATGAGCTCATTAGATGATCTTCATTAATGTGTAGGGTAGTAGCATTTAGACTTAAATCTGGAAAATTCCTCCTTTAATCCAAGCTAGACTACTGCTTATCAGTTAAGTTCTTCTTTAGTGTGGTTAATACAATCGTCATGAAAAGAAGAACTTAGACCTAAACCAACACCAACAAAAGGCATGGGAAAATTACTTGGATCTTAAGACACCCACTATGACCACAATACTTAGAAACCACTAGAGTGACAATAGACCTAACCCTTCAAAAAGGTTCCTAGAACCTTGTATGACAACTCAAGTTTTTGTAAGACATTTTGTAACGCATTTTTCAAAGGCAGGGCACCCTTAATAGTAAAAAAAATTTGCAAAAGAAAGTAGCAGAAATTCTTTTCTTTAGAACTTGTTCTGTAAAACCCAAGTCATCACTTCATACATAACATAAGTAGAATTTTGTACAAGATAAAATTTCACTGAAGGAATATACTTTTATTAAATTTCAAAATCCATCCCGTGGTTTACAATACAGCCTGGGTATCAGTACAATAATTGTCCCAATTACATAATCCAAATTTCAAATCTCACCATACATTAAAAACTCTCAATACAATATAATGCTCTCAAATAAAAATACACATCTTCAAGGGATATACACTAATTGATAATTCTTCCCAGTCTTCTCAAGTCATGAGCTCCTAATTCTCCTTCTTTGTATATGAATAAAGTAAACATTCACATTTCACAACAAGCTATGCTTGGTACGGGATTCAAGCAGCATAATAATTTGACAGTATAGTCCTAATACTTCATAATCCCAATGTTCGTAAACATATTCATTGATCAATCTCTTTGCTTTGTCATATATATACATCCTTATACATACAAACTGTATATGTCATATACGGTCAAAACCGTGAAAAATAGTTAATATCTCAAACATCAATAGTCACACTCAGACATACTAAGTTGATCAATCATCCAGAATTTGCTAGAAAATACTCCCTCATTTGGGCAGTATCATCACACTAAGCCACACTGAGTTGATAAAACACCCAAAATCTGTTAAGAAAATACTCCCTTATTTGTGCTGTATCGGCATCTCATTATTCCATGCATCATGATGCAAAATACTCAAAGGACTACTATGCTATAATCTGATCCATACCAACTTGCTTGGATAACTTCTTTCATACTCCATGGATACCAAATGTGGAAAATCATCTATGTCATGTCTATATGGGGAGACAGACCATCATAGTGGCGGCCTTCCCATAATTGCCCCACCAAACATTTTGCCTCTCTATGGGCACAGTATCATCATATATATCACATTTCGAACAGCGGGTGCCCAAATCCTTGTAACCCTCCTAGCATAGCATCCCCAGGCATACACCTGTTTAAAACAAAAACCACAAGCCTAGTTGCTTGTATATAAAGTATTCTTTTACTTATCAAACATCTTGCCTATTTATATCATCATCCTCGTATTTTGGTATTCTTATACCGAGGATAGGATTTTACTCCAAACTTAGGGATCATCATTTACAATGAATGGTACTCATGTTCATATAAGTTTAGGGATCACCATTCCATATGAATGATTCTCATGTATTGATTTTTATACTTATTAGACAATTTGTCTGTTTATCTAGGGCTCGAATACCTTCTAGTTTCCTATTCAGTTTGGGTTTTCCTCAATTCTAATATAACTATTTCATATGTATTTTGGTTGGATCATAAGGGTTTTCAATGGATTTAATACAAGTATTTACATTACACTCGTCAA
The DNA here is from genome assembly GCA_035236585.1 of Warburgia ugandensis. Taxonomy (NCBI): domain Eukaryota; kingdom Viridiplantae; phylum Streptophyta; class Magnoliopsida; order Canellales; family Canellaceae; genus Warburgia; species Warburgia ugandensis. The sequence continues at coordinate 52,117,945 of CP141133.1, read as the reverse complement.
CATTTTCAGACATAAGATCATGTATTCAACATGTATTTCTCATGTAGATGCATTCATAAAATCCTCCTACCTTCAAGTAGTGATCCATCTCTTTAGATCTTCCATGATCCTAACTAAAGCATGAAATCTGTAAATCCATACATACTATCAATATTTATACAATCTAAATAATCCTATAATTTTTATCCTATCTATATTCTTTATCTAATCTTGTCCTTTGATATAAAGGATTTAGATCTTGTGTCCTATCATGATCTATCTTCCTCATATAGTATTGATCAATAGATCTAATGGTTGAATGATATTCTAATCTTTCATCTATTTAAGTCTTTGTGTATTTCTTTCTTTGATCTTGATCTTTCACAGATCCTTTGTTCAATAATTTATACTAGATGATAAAGATCAAGGGCTTAGATCTTCTATCATCTAGTTCGTCTTTGATCTAAGTATAGTTGTTTGATCATCCCTAAGGCGAATGATCTCAATTCTCTTCCTTGCATCATATTTGATCAAGGGTTCAGATCTTCTATTCTATTTGATCTAAGATCTTCTATTCTATTTTATCTAAATTGCATGCAATATATATCATACATCAAAAGGTATTTATTTCTTTTATTGTTCTTAATCATTGAAGATCCCATAGATCTTGTTTGATCATCCTTATCTTACTTACAATTTTTTATTAGGGTTATATAATTTATTAACCTTTTATGCTCTTATTATTATTATTCAACCACTTAATGTTTTACTGGTTGAAGATACCTTATTTCATCCTAAGTCTAGACAGCTCCTCTTATTTCCAATTGACTAAGGCCCACTAGCTGAATGGCTGAACACAAAGTGATTACTTCAATCCTCATGCAAGGAGGTGTTTAGACCTCACAAACATCAACAGAAGGTAGGGGAAGAGCGAGGCTCTATTAGAGAACCCCCTTAACCACCATGTTCAGCATTCACTAGAGTGACCTTAGCTCAACCTTTCATAAGGTTCCTATGAGCATTTTAGCCCTAAGTAATCTTTCTAATTGATTTTAATTAAATCTATGAACATTTAAAATGTCATTCGTGGGGTTTATTATTCTCCTAGTTTGGCCCAAGGATATGATAATCCTTATATTGTCTTACTAACTATAACCCTTACTAATTTTAAGTCAAAGTCATTCCTTCCTCTTATGCGTTCATGAAACTCTAATTTCCAATTAGATTACATTTTGGTGATTTATGCTCATTATATCTCAACAGCTACTTAACATTTGAATATACTAATAAAATTTGACAATAATTAAATCATAAACTTTAAAGCATAACTCCAATATAAATTTAACAACCATTTATACAAACATGCTTCCTATGAATGTAACTTAACCTAATGGAATAAAACTATACTTGAACTAGCATGATCCTAAGTTATGAAATACATGAAATTTTACTAGTAATCTAATGGAATCATGCTAAAATCTCAAATTCAAACTAACATGGCTGTAAGATAATTAAATTACCAGCCTATTATAACAATCTAATAACATTTAGAGCATAGCATGCTAAAATTTAAGATTTACACTATCATGCTTCCTAATTTATAACATAAATCACATTTACAATTCTATTATCAAATAAAATACAAGTAAACTAATTAGATTAAGATTATTAGAAACTTTTACTTATGATGCAACCATTAGATCTTAGATCTTTTCCTTTAGATTATGGGTTTTAATTACATAAAGTGCTTTTACTTCATTAAGATTGAAAGATCATATCCAATTGTTTTATCACATTTAATCCATGATCTCACTGGATTTCATCATAATCCCATTCATACAACCCATCCAAATGGTCTAATCATGCTTGATCTCATTGATCAAGTGGGTCCCTTTGTATTTAAGGTATTTCTACCTTAAAGGGTAGATTCCTCAATTTATCTTAGATCTGTCAAAAAAAACCACATATATCTCTTTATTTCAACATTATTTCATCATTAAATTAGATCACCAAGATCTAATCATCTCAAATCTTGAAGATCCTGAAAATTGGAAGCTCATTTCCTCAAAATAGAAAGTTTCTTGAAGGATTTTATCAATTTTATGATTTCAGAAGAAAATAGATATTACAAGCTTTCCATAGCTTCTTTCTGATCTTCATTTGGAGTTTAGATGACTCTGTAATTGAATAATGAAGTTCACAGTTGTTCTGAGGGTCCAAATTTGATCTGGGCCCAGCAGAACAATCGGCTCAGATCAAGTCGGGTGGCGGGACTATAGTGCTCTCGTCATCGAGACACAGGTACTAACGTGCTTCCCAGGACTATTGCATTTGGCATGATGTTCTATTTGGGACGTCATTGCATGGGAAGCACGAGCGTAGAGATCCTCCCACAGGGTGCGTTTCCGTGTGACGTCCCACTTCGATGTCCCAGTGGCCCAATCTCTTAAGGGAGATCGAACAGTCCGTTTTGGATCATCCAATCAAATCTCCTTCAATTAATGGCTCTAAACTCAATACAGTTTTCTTAAAATTCTACGATAGAGGTTTTGGGACCCTTCTGAATCGATTGGACTGCTCAGATTTTCCATCTGAGCCATCCATCATATAGAAATGATGGGTTCTTATCATTGATTTTTATAATTTTTAACCTAAAATTAATTTCAAAAAAATAAAATTTATATAAAATAAAATAAGTATGGGAAGAGTTTCCACCTACCTGATTGGAGAAAAACGTAGGTTTTGCAACCCAATTTTAAAGAATTATCCATTTGAAGATAATATTGCCCGATACCCACTTGTTTTGTGATTTTTCATTGAATGCACTATTGGATCTTGAAATTTCTTTGGGAGTTTTGTAGATAAGATGGTATAGGACAATATGAATAGTGGGTTTGAAGTTTTGATTTGGAACAGAGTACTTAATTGAATTAAGGTCTCTTGTTCCAATCTAGAGAGGAGAGAGAAAGTGGAAGAAGGGGGTTTTTGGAAATTTTGGGAATGAATCTAGATCTAGTTTTTCAAGGGAAAGCAAGATAATTTAATGGAAATTTTAATGAACATTTTTTGAGGATTTTTGGGGGTGTATTTAAAGATGTTTTTGAATTTTTCATAATTACTTCTAATAATTATGTTTCAATTCTTTTGAATATTAAAATAACATTGGATCCTCCACTACCACCTCCTTCTCCACTATCAGTTGTTAGTGGTTTGACAACTCATTATATCTTTTTTGGCTATTGGATTCATTTGTGGGCCCCATGGAGGTGTGGAAGGACCATTTTGGCCTTTAATGGAGAAAAATACATTTTATTCTCCCAAACTAGGAATTGAGCACACTTAGTGGCATTGGAATTATGTTTCTAAGTACATTCTAAAATTATTGATGTCTTAGACCTCGGTTATGAGTAAAATTACCTTTTTATCCATTTGTTTATAAAAATGGAGAAAATTAAGGATTTTTCATTTTAACTCAGAATTGAACGTACTTAGTGTCATTTTAATTGGTTTTTCAAGTACCTTCATAATTTACAAGTTTTAAATCATGTTTTAATTTTTATGAAAAGAGAATTTCCAATAACCTAATATTCTAGCCGAGAATTTCTAAAAATTCAAACTAAATTGATTTTCTTAATCAATTTACAAAAATTGGGGTTATTATAATCTCGCCCCCTTATAATAATTTCGTCATCGAAATTTGCATTTCAATTTACTTATGAGTTTTCATTAACTCATTCATAAGTTTGCTCATGCGGCCTTGCCATTTAAGGAAACCTCCATTTCCTTTCTTTCATAGTACACTTTACCTTCTCCTCAAAGGTAAAATCAGATTTTTGGGTCATAAACACACATCTTATTAATAATAATAATGCATTAATTACTTATCCTAATTCTTGCTAGACTTCCCAAAAGGATTAATAACTCTTAAACTGAGTTCTCCTTTTGCTCAAAACTTCCTATTTCTTTTGACTGGTATGCTAAATTTTTACTTCTCATTTCCACCAATCTTTCAATACTTCATATTTTCCATTCTAACTTCTATTGCTCATCCTCATTCCTTTTCAACATATATAGTTTTGGCATATCTTCCCCAATATGTATAGTCCTTAGACCTTCTACCAAAATGACATATTGCTTTGATTCTACAATTTCAACCATTGTTCTTTGTAACAATCTTCCAATATTTGGAAATAATTGTCTCATTTCTATCCTAGATAATCACACTCCTTTACTATTTCTTTCCACTGAAAAGTTCTTTTCAGATCCTAATATTAACTGATAGTTTCCTTGTAATAACTTCTTCATCATCTTTCATTACTATTCTTATACTATGATTTCCTCTTTATTCATAGCACTTGATTTTCTTATTTCCCCTTTTTAAGATTATGTATTTCCCCATGCTTCATTCAAGCATATTCATAACTTTTGCATATCATACTAACCCTTTATTTGAAGTATTCTTGATAATTCCTATTAAAAGAGTCCATATTGACTTTGTAGGCATCAACTCTCTAGCCTTTAAAAACTCCATAATTTACCATATATTCTTCAAGTCTCAATAATCTACCATAAACTCTTTATGGTTTATGTAATCAATGGCAAGATTATACTAAAACAATGTCCTTATAGTATGTTACACAATCAATAAGAGATAAATTTCTCTAATTTTCATGGTCATTAGTATCATCTTCCATCTTTGTTGGGGTGAAAACCCCAATTTTTTGGAATTAATTGAAATTTTTACAAAATTGAGGTAAAATATTATATTTAATATAATATTAATTTTTAAAAAAGGAATCTAACATTGAAACATAGATATTTGGAATCATTTATAGGTAACTAGTCAGAATGATTGTAAGCATAATAAAATCTGAGCTCGAGTGAAAAATCCTTATTTTTCATAATTTTTGTGAATTTACATTTACTCATAAGGGTAAAATGGTCATTTCACTTTTATGTGGGGTCTGCAAAAGTTAGGTGAGCTGGTGGACAGCCAACTCAGAGAATATCAATGATAAAGAATAAACATGATGAAGAATATGCTTTTAATTTTATATGAAAGTGGAAAATTATTTAAAATTAAAATTTTAATTAAAATAATCTAAAACTAACCCTATAAATACCCCTCCTATAAGCTGCATGAAATTGTACAAAGTCCCCAAGACTCTCCCTCTCCCTCTCCCTCTTCCTCTCTCTTTCCTTCTTTTTCTCTCTCTTTTTCCCTTTTTCTTTCCTTTTCCTTTTCTTTTTCTCTCTCTTCCCTATACAACTATAGAGCGTGTCTACAAATGCACCCGAGGGAAATATTCCCTCAGATCTGTCGGGCACGTCGTCCCCTACGAAACCAGGGTTTCACCCTAGGTAGTATTTTTGAAGTAGGCATCTATTTTCAGCCATTGAAACATGATCTTGACCATTCATATTGTTTAGAATTTCACAAGCTTCAAAAGCCTTATGATTTCACAATAATCAGAGGCATATTCAGTAGTGAAATCACTGAAAAATAGTAGGTCGGGTGACCTATATTTTTTTGTGTGGATCTCCCTTTTCCAACCATATTTTCCTATTTTGGACATTACAAGTAGGTACCCCTCACCCCCCTCTAGCTATTCCCGTAGGTTTGAAGGCATGAAGATCACTGGACTAGATTTTTTGGCAAGATTTTTCTAGTGAATCCAATACCAGTGAACTAGGTGGAAAACACATATAAAACATGAATTTTTGGGAATTCTGAACTGTTGGATGGATTTAGAGGGTCCCAAAACCTTAGGGGATGAAATCTGGGATGTTGGATTGTTTAGATTTGGGAGATTTGAGGAAAACTGATCTGAAGATCCAGATCAAACTGTCTTGGCTATCACAGGTCACCCTTCCTATACCACTGGCTATCATTGGTGGAATGTGGCAGTGGCGGGCAACTGATCGATCCATCGATCTATGGACCTAGATTGAATCTGGGCCCTTGTTTTGATCTGGAATCTTAAAACTTCAATTCCAAACTCATTTTAACTCCAAATCAAGATAAGAAAGAAGCTATGGATTCTTGGTAAAGAGTAGAATCTAATGGAAACATAAAATTTGTGTTTTATTTATTGTAAAAATCTATAAATTATAAAAAGAGGTACTAATTTCCAAGATCAGTCAAATCTGACATGATCAGACCTTGAATTTCTAATCCATCAGTGATCTAATGATGAGAGAACATGGAATCAAGAGTTAGATGTGACTAATCTAGGATGAATTAATAAATTTAACCTTAAATGGAAGGAAAATCTTAAAAATTGATCATGGATTTACTTGATCTGACTAATCAAGCATGACCAGAAATTATAAAATAGTATGGATGATGATCTAATGATAAGATCATGAGAAATGAATGGCCTGATGTGGCTAATTTGGGAAAGGTTGAAATCTATGCCCTTGATTTGGGTAAATTGACTTAAGATCTTCTTTATCGGTTGGATCAAGAAAGATCAGATCATATGATGAGAAGCAACAATGATTTAGTGATGATATCACATTAAAAGAATGTGATAGATCTGAATAAAAATGAAAGATCAAGATCTAAACCCTTAATAGAAATCAAAATATGATCAATAGATCAAAATGAATAAATATGATGTATTCAAATGAGCATGTGAATTATTATTGTAAATGTGCTTTTATTTTCTTAGTAGATGTAATTGTTAAATTTGTTTATTTATGCTTTAATTGTTCATATTATGTAAATTACATGAAAAATGTAATTAAAGTAAAGTAGATATAGACGAACATTTACAATGAATATGGACATGGACTAAATGATAGTAAGGGCTATCGTTAGTAGGACAACATTAGGAATATGATTTCCTTGGCCTAAACTAGGAGAATAATAAACCCCATGAATGACATTTTAAATGTTCATGAATTTAATTAAAATCAAATAGCAAGAGTACATAGGGTTTAATGCTCATAGGAACCTTATGAAAGTTGAGTTAAGGTCACTTTAGTAAATGTTGAACATGGTGGTTAAGGAGGTTCTCTAATAGAGCCTTGCTCTTCCCCCACTTTCTGATAACGTTTGTGAGGTCTAAACACTTCCTTACATGAGGATTGATTTAACCACTCTATGAGCAACTTTTAACTGGTAAGCCTTAGTCAATTCTAAAATAAGGAAGAGCCGTCTAGTGTTAGGAAAGAAATAAACTATCTTCAACCAGTAAGACATTAATTGGTTGAATAATAATAAGATCATAAAAGGATAGTAAACTATCTAATCCTAATAAAAATGATAATTAAGATAATCAAAGATCAAACAAGATCCATAAGGAGATCCTAAATGATCAAGAATAATAAGAACTATAATATTGCATGTATGTTTTTGTAGTATAAATATTAGATTCAAATGTAGATCAATAGATTAGATCCTTTATCGATATGATCCAAGGAAAATGATCCAAGTCATCCTATGTAAGGATGATAAAAAAAACAATTATGAAGTATAAATGAGTTGAGGAATGACTGTATACGTATGATTTGATAGATACATGAAGGATATGATGATCAAGATCAATGAGAAGATGGATGGTTGAAAGTAAAGGTAGGTGGACCTTAAGGATATATTCAATATATAAGATACATGTATTTTACACATGATCTTATCCTGATAACTAAGTTTTGATTATAATTGCCTTTGAATTGTTATGAATCTACAAATGATGTTGAAATGAATACAAAGGGATTGATTAAGTAATTATGAAATTACATAAGGGGTAGAATGGGAAGATTTGAACTATATAAGTTGAACCCCCAAATCTTAAGGAGTTATAGGCATGTCCTATTTTAACCAGACAAATACTCTGTAAGTATTGAAATATTATTTTCCATACAAGCGTGGAGGCTTGTGATTTTGTTTTTAGACAGGCTTATGCCTGGGGATACCAATGCTAGGAGAGTTGTGAGGGTTTGGCCACCTGCTCTCCAAAACTGATTATGATGATGATACCATGCCCAAAGAGAGGCAAAACATTGAGTGGGGCAATCATGGGAAGGCCGCCACTGTGACAGCCATGGTTCCCCCCATGCGAACATGGATCTGTTTTTTTTGCCATGGTATCAGTGGAGTATTATGCAGTTATTCGAGCACACTATACATATTGAGACTGCGAGCATGGTAGTCCTTCGATATTTTGCTTTATGATGCAATTGATTATGGCATGATGAGATGCCTTATTTTATATCATGATGAGATGCCCACTAAAGTTATTATCGATGTTGTATTGGAGGATGATTCCCAATACGGTATGATTATATATTAACACATAATGTTAATATTGAAATCAGTTTAGAAATGAGATATTATTGATGATATTGACTATATTCATGATTTTCAATGGTTCTATTTATATGTAATATATACATATAATTCATATGATGATTGAAGGATAAAATGGTTATCCAATTGCATAAATTGATTTATATCATGGATATAATGAACTATTAATTTTGAGATATATTGAATATATTTCTTGAATCCCCTGCCAAGCATAGCTTGCTGAGATATTGTAAATGTTTGAATGTTTACAATATCTCAAATATAGTTAAGGAAGATTGAAAGCTCAATACTTGAGGATAATCATCAGCAAACTACTTAGGGTATTTACTTTGAGGAAGATTGTATTGATTGTTTTGTAATTTGGATTGTAATATTTGGACAAGGTATGTAATGACTACCGGGGCTGTGTATGTGAACCACTAGATTGATCTTGATAGTAATAAAAGTATTTCTATCGATATTCAATAGAAATTTTATTTTATAAAAAAATCAATGTATGATAAGTAATTTCAGGCAGCTTTCGGGTTTTTGACAAATCAATTTCAAAGAAAATATGTTTCTGTTGTTTGTATTTTTAAAAATTTTCTAAATTAGGGCCCTACCTTTGCAAATATTTATGAAAATGTGTTTTATAAACCCAGGTCACCATAGTTGGGTCAACTTCCATATCAGTCTTAGAATTTACATGACCCTAAACTTTACTTCTTCAAATCCACATTTATACTTACTAGATAGTTGATAAGCTTTGTAAGTGTTTTAACATATTCTCCAAATGGTCATGATTTTCTCATAATAATTTCATATGTGATCACCACTTATCTAATAATTCTCATTCTCATCAAACTTATAACTTGAAATTCGTTTTGATATCTCACTATAAATTTTCATTTCTAGCTCCCCATTGGTGATAATAGGTTGGGAATAACTCATCCATGTGGAGTAAAGGGTACTTAATATCATTTATGCATAATCTCATTGATCCTTTCTTTTTCTTTTTCTAAGGAAACTTGTTAATTCCCAATGTAAACTTATTACTACAATTACACCTTTGTCTACTAATCCTTAAAATTTGTTCTTTCCACTTATTCAGATCAGTTGATGCCATTTTCCTCAACTACTATAGATATTTCCTCATTCAATCTTATGTTAGATTGAAAATCTCCAAAATATTTTGAAATTCCTAACCACATATTTCTCCAAAATTTGGATTCATACCTCATTCATAATCATCTCATTTGTCCAAAATTTACACTTAAGTTTAGTTGCCTATATTTGTTTATAGGTCTTCATATCTCATGGTCATTTCACCATTCCTTCAAAATGTATTTTTCCTCATTATATTCCATAATTAATCTATCATATAATTAGAATCAATATCTCTAAATTCATCATATTAATATCCCTATTCATTTATGGATCTTCACTTGCCATTCTATCATCAATGCAAATTATAGTCCATAATTATTTCCATATTTCAATTCTATCATATAGTTGAATCAATATTCCTCCAAATTTTATCTCCTTATTTATCTTTATTAAAACTCTTTTCATTCACCAATTTTGAAAATATTTACCTACCTCCTTAAATTCTTCTTAAGTTAGATCATCTCTATTTTGATGATTAAATCCTTTAACAAATTGTCATAATACTACATCTATGTAATAATTGTAACTCTTACATTTATATTTATTATTTATTATTATTATTTTTGAATTTTGTAATAATTCTAAGGTTTTACCTTTAGTATATATTTCACTTTTCCTATAAGGGTTAGATTTTATCCTTCTTCATCCTATTTTTCTAATTTATCATCTCTTTCTCTTAATCTCCACTTAATAATAGTTATATTAATGTATTTTATTTATACAAGTATCTTTACTTAAGATTTCAGGTTATACCTGAATATCATACATTACATCTTCTTCTATTATAATGTTGTCCTTACTTGTTTCTAAACTTACTATTCCCTATATTGATATCATTAACTTAGTAAGTAGTACTCCTAGTTATTTCACTAAGTACTATCTACTTATACTCCACTAGTACTTCACGAGTTAATTACATTAACTCCTCACTTAATGAGTTAATCACATAACTCATTCTTATCAAATACTATCTTATTTCTTATTTACTCATTATTTCTCATCCTCTAATTGGATTGTCATCTTCATATTAGACATGAGGGTACTGCACTGTGATTGGATGAATGGCTTTGATACCAACTATGATGACTCGAGTTTTTGTAACACATTTTGTAATAAATTTTTCAAAGGTAGCATGCCCTTAGCAGTAAATTCTTTTTGCAAAGAAAAGCAGCAAAAATTCTTTTCTTTAGAACTTGTTTTGTAAAACCCAAGTCATCACTTCATATATAGCATAAATAGAATTTTGTACAAGATAATATTCCATTAAAGGAATATACTTTTATTAAATTTCAAAATCCATCTAGTGGTGCACAGTACAGCCCAGGTTTCAGTACAATACTTGTCCAAATTACATAATCCAAATTTCAAATCTCACCATACATTAAAAACTCTTAATACAATACAATGCTCTCAAATAAAATTACATGTCTTCAAGGGATATACACTAATTGATAATTCTTCCAAGTCTTCTCAAGTCCTGAGCTCCTAATTCTCCATCTTTGTATCTGAGATATTGTAAACATTCAAACATTTACAATATCTCAGCAAGCTATGCTTGGTAGGGGATTCAAGAAGCATAATAATTTGACAGTATAATCCTAATACTTCATTATCCCATTGTTCATAAACATACTCATGGATCAATCTCTTTACTTTGTCATATATGTACATCCATATATATATATTGTGTATGTCATATATATATATATATATGGTCAAAACCATGAAAAATAGTTAATATCTCAAACATCAATAGTCACACTCAGACCCACTAAGTTGATCAATCATCCAGAATTTGCTAGAAAATACTCCCTCATTTGGGTAGTATTATCACACTCAACAATACTGAGTTGATAAAACATCTAAAATCTGCTAAGAAAATACTCCCTTATCTGGGTAGTATCGGCATCTCATTATGCCATGCATCATGGTGCAAAATACTCAAAGGAGTACTATGCTGTACTCCAATCCGAACCAGTGCGCTCGGATAACTTCTTTCATACTCCATGGATACCATATGTGGAAAATCATTTATGTCATGTCTATATGGGGAGACATACCGTCACAGAGGCAGCCTTCCCACAATTGCCCCACTCTACATTTTGCCTCTCTTTGGGCACGATATCATCATATATATATCACATTTTGGAGAGCAGGTGGCCAAACCTGCATAACCCTCCTAGCATAGCATCCCCAGGCATATGCCCATTTAAAACAAAAACCACAAACCTTCTTGCTTTTATATAAAATATTCTTTTACTTATTAGATGTCATGTCTATTTATATCATCATCCTTGTATTTTGGTATTCTTATACCAAGGATAGGATTTTACTTCAAACTTAGGGATCATCATTTACAATGAATGATACCCATGTTCATATAAGTTTAGGGATCACCATTCTATATGAATGATTCTCATGTATTAATTTTTATACTTATCAGACAATTTGTGTATTTATCTAGGGCTGGAATACCTTCTAGTTCCCCATTCACTTAGGATTTTCCTCAATTCTAACTTAACCATTTCATATGTGTTTTGGTTGGATCATAAGGGTTTTTAATGGATTTAATACAAGTATTTACATTACACTTGTCAACTTTTTTAGACATAAGATCATGTATTCAACATATATTTCTCATGTAGATGCATTCATAAAATCCTCCTACGTTCAAGTAATGATCCATCTCTTCAGATCTTCCATGATCCTCACTGATGTATGAAATCTGTAATATACTGTCAATATTTATACAATCTAAATAATCCTATAATTTTTATCCTATCTATATTCTTTGTCTAATCTTGTCCTTTGATATAAAGGATTTAGATCTTATGTCCTATCACGATCTATCTTCCTTAGTTTTGATCAATAGATCTAACGGTTAGAATGATCCTTTAATCTTTCATATATATTTAAGTATTTGTGTATTTCTTTCTTTGATCTTGATCTTTCACAGATCCTTTGATCAACAATTTATACAAGATGATAAAGATCAAGGGCTTAGATCTTCTATCATCTAGTTCGTCTTTGATCTAAGTTCAGTTGTTTGATCATCCCTAAGGAGGATAATCTCTGTTCTCTTCCTAGAATCATATTTGATCAAGGGTTCATATCTTCTATTCTATTTGATCTAAGATCTTCTATTCTATTTTATCTAAATTGTAAGCAATATATATTATACATCAAAAGGTATTTATTTCTTTTATTGTTCTTGATCATTCAAGATCCCATGGATCTTGTTTGATCATCCTTATCTTACTTACAATTTTTATTAGGATTTTATAATTTACCTACCTTTTTTGTTCTTATTATTATTATTATTATTATTATTATTCAACCACTTAATGGTTTATGGGTTGAAGATACCTTATTTCATCCTATGTCTAGACAGCTCCTCTTATTTTCAATTGACTAAGGCCTACTAGTTGAATGGCTAAACACAAAGTGGTTACTTCAATCCTCATGTGAGGAGGCATTTAGACCTCACAAACGTCAACAGAAGGTAGGGGAAGAGCAAGGCTCTATTAGAGAACCCCCTTAACCACAATGTTCAACATTCACTAGAGTGACCTTAGCTCAACTTTTCATAAGGTTCCTATGAGCATTTCAACCATAAGCAATCTTTCTAATTGGTTTTAATTAAATCCATGAACATTTAAAATGTCATTCATGGGTTTATTATTCTCCTAGTTTGGGCCAAGGATTTGATAATCCTTATATTGTCTTACTAACTATAACCCTTACTAATGTTAAGTCAAAGTCATTCCTTCCTCTTATGTGTTCATGAAGCTCTAATTTCCACTTAGATTACATTTTGGTGATTCATGCTCATTATATTTCAACAACTACTTAACATTTGAATATAATAATAAAATTTGATAACAATTAAATCATAAACTTTAAAGCATAACTCCGATATAAATTTAACAACCATTTATACTAACATGCTTCCTATGAATGTAACTGAACCTAATGGAATAAAACTATACTTGAACTAGCATGATCCTAAGTTATGAAATACATGAAATTTTACTTGTAATCTAATGAAATCGTGCTAAAATCTCAAATTCAAACTAACATGGCTCTATGATAATTAAATTACCAACCTATTATAACAATCTAATAACATTTAGAGCATAACATGCTAAAATTTAAGAATTACACTATCATGTTTCCTAATTTATAACATAAATCACATTTGCAATTATATTATCAAATAAAAGACAATTAAACTAATTAGATTAAGATTATTAGAAACTTTTACTTATGATCCAACCATTAGATCTTAGATCTTTTCCTTTAGATCATGGGTTTTAATTTCATATAGTGCTTTTACTTCATTAAGATTCAAAGATTATATCCACTTGTTTTTGTCACATTGAATCCATGATCTCACTAGATTTCATCATAATCCCATTCATACAACCCATCCAAAGGTCTCTGATCATGCTTGATCTCATTGATCAAGTCGGTCCCTTTGTATTTAAGGTATTTCTACCATAAAGGGTAGATTCCTCAATTTATCTTAGATCTGTCAAAATAAATCACAGATATCACTTTATTTCAACATTATTTCATCATTAAATTAGATCTCCATGATCTAATCATCTTAGATCTTGATGATTATGAAAATTGGAAGCTTATTTACTCAAAACAGAAAGATTCTTGAAGGATTTTATTAATTTTATGATTTTAGAAGAAAATAGGCATTATAAGCTTTCCATAGCTTCTTTCTGATCTTGATTTGGAGTTCAGATGACTCTGTAATTGAGCAATGAAGTTCACAATTGTTCTGAGGGTCCAGATTTGATTTAGGCCTAGCAAAATGGCCTGCTCAGATCAAGTCAGGCGGCCGGTCTAGTCAGGCGGAGTGGACAAAGTTCTCATCATCAGGACGTCGGCATTAACGTACTTCCCAAGACCACTGCGTTCAGTGCGACGTTCCGCTCGGTGAGGGTGGAGATGCTCCCACAGGGTGTGTTTTTGTGTGGTGTCCTGGTGGCCCGATCTCTTAAGGGAGATCAGATAATCCGTTTTGGATCCTCCAATCAAATTGCCTTCAATTAATGGCTCTAAACTCAATACAATTTTCTTAAAATTCTACAGTAGAGGTTTTGGGACCCTTCTAAATCGATTGGACTACTTAGATTTTTCACTTGAACCATCAATCATATAGGAATGAAGGGTACTTATCATTGATTTTTATAATTTTTAACATAAAATTAATTTAAAAAAATAAAAATTATATAAAATAAAATGAAATAAGTATGGGAAGAGTTTCCACCTACCTGATTGGAGAAAACGTAGGTTTTGCAGCCAAATTTTAAAGAATTATCCCGTTGAAGATAAGATTGCTCGATACCCACTTGTTTTGTGACTCTTTGTTGAATGCACCGTTGGATCTTGAAATTTATTTGGTGGTTTTGTAGATAATATGGTATAGGACAATATGAATGGTGGGATTGGTGAGTTGTGTTTTGGAACAGAGCACCTAATTGAATTTAGGTCTCTTATTCCAATCTAGAGAGAGGAGAGGGAAAGGGGAAGAAGGGGGATTTTTGAGAAATTTGGGAATGAATATAGATCTATTTTTTTAGGGAAATTAAGATAATTTTGGGTTTGTATTTATAGATGTTTTTGAAATTTTCATAATTACTTATAATAATTATGTTTCAAATATTTTGAATATTAAATTAACATTGGATCCTCCACTACCACCTCCTTCTCCACTATTAGCTGATAGGGGTTTGGCCACTCATTACATGTTTTCTAGCCATTGGATTCTTTTGTGGGCCCCACGGGGGTGTGGAAGGACCATTTTGCCATTTTATGGAGAAAAATACGTTTTATTCTCATGGACTCAGAATTCAGTATATTTAGTGGCGTTGGAATCGTATTTTTGAGTACATTCTAAATATTGATGTCTTAGATCTCGGTTATAGATAAAATTATCATTTTACCCTTTTATTTATAAAAATAAAGAAAATTAGGGATTTTTCATTTTAACTAGAAATTGAACGTACTTAGTGTCATTTTAATCGATTTTTCGAGTCCCTTCATAATTTCCAAGTTGTAAATCATGTTTTAATGTCTATAAAAAGAGAATTTCCAATAACCTAATATTTTGGCCTGAAATTTCTAAAAATTCAAACTAAATTGATTTTCTCAATCAATTTACAAAAATTGGGGTTATTACAGCTTGAACCTTAAGTCTTTTTCTACTTGATTTTAGATTATGTTCAAAGGCTAGTATTTCAAACAACAAGGATGTGATTTAATTACTTAGGTGCGCCAAGGATCTTGTGATAAAATCTAATCCTTATATTATGAGGGTTCCTATGGGGCCCTTACTAGCATTAAGTTCCATTCCACCATAAAACTACTAACATGCAGTGCAAGACAAAAATCAAACTAATGCTTCCATATATGCTATTTAACAAAGGTTTAGGAACCTTAATAGACAAGGCACTATAACCATGTAGCCTATGCTATAGTTATAGCTGAGCTCAAGCTAGCCTTTGTTAAATAAGTGCTTGAACTAATGTAGCAATCCTAAGTATTATGCAACATTTATCAATGCATGACCTTAACCTATATGATTTATACTACCATACACATATGAAAAATTACACTAATTGCACTTTATCCTAAAAATTAAAATTTAGGTGAAGATTGCTCATAGTGAGGGGTCCAATGATGATCAAGTGTGGGGCATGATGGGCTACACTTGACTTGCATTATTACAACCCATTTGAAAATTAAATAAAATTACAATTACAATGGGCCTTACTACAGTGTTAGTCAAATCATAATTTATGAAAGGAATAAAAACCTAATCTATATTATTCATGGCTTGAATATGGCTAAGTGGCTTAAGTGAAACCTATACAATGGTGAGAGACTTTGCATTGCTTGTGCATGGGCCCACTTTGGCCATATTTGACTCCTTTAATTGCATCCATTTCTTATCCTAAAGATGATCTTAGCATTTTTTCTTAGTTTAGATTGATGATTTTTAGGTCTTGACTTAATCTTTTGATCTTGATCTTTCATCTTCTTCTCGAACGATCTTGGCTGTTGGATCATCATCTTGCTTCCTACAAAATGCTAAAAACTCTAATTAAAATTTAAAAGATATAATTAATCATATGGTTACATTAGATTAGCCTTTAAACCTTTAAAATATTGAATTTTTGGTCTTTTAGGTAAAAAATGCATGTGTTATGAATTTTGGTCAAAAACTCTATTTTGCCTCTATAAGTTATAATAACTTATGGGTAACTAATTGGGTAATTTTTATGCAAAATGAAACATTTATCAATTCACTACAAACCCTCATGAGGTATAACTTATGTACTAGAAGTAACCCAGGGGTTTAAGGGCTTGTTGCATATGCTAAGTGCAATCGTAAGTCCCTACAAAAGTGGCACTTTGTAGTAGTTTTTGTAAAGTGATTTTTCACATATTTTGTTCAAGATTGGTAAAATGCTAGTTAGGGGTGTGATGAGTATCTAATTTTGTATAAAAACCACCCAATTAGTTACCTATGTGTTATAACTTATAATTGTAAATTAGGGGCTTTAGTCGAAAATTATAAAACATGCATTTCTAACCTAAAAGATAAAAAAAATATGATATTTTATAGGTTTAGAGGCTAATCCTGTGTGATTAATCATATTTTTCTAGGATTTAATTATTATTTTTCACTTTTTGCAATAAGCAAGATGATGATCTGATGGCCTAAATCGATTGAGATGAAAATTGCTCATCAATGTCAAAAGATGAAGTCAAAGCCAAAAGAGTCATCACTTCAACATGAGATCAAGGGTCCAAATCATCTAAAGATCACATGATGATTTAGCGAAAGGAAACAAAGGTGGCCAATGTGGGTCTATGCACAAGCCATGCAAAGTCTACAACCTTTGCATGGTTTTCACTTAAGTCGTTTAGCCCTATTGAAGCCAAGAACAAGTTGACAAGCTAAGGAGCCTAGTTAACCACTAAAGCAATGGATTTGAGTCATCAAGCTAAACCAAGAACACCATCTAAGCCAACCATTAAGCCTAGCCAATGGAGCTCTCAAAGTTAGCTATCAAGCCATATGATCCAAGCTACATGGAAGGCCATGATTGGAGGAGAATCCAAAGAATTATCCTTGTGATTTATGGGTATATTTTAAATATAATTGAGGAAAGCTCCACAAGGATAAGGTAGCATGTGGACCAATTGGAAGATACCTCTTCATTTTTATTGTTTTTCCAACTTTTTTCTCATTTTTCACTTCACCGCTAAGGGGCAGTAAGAATTTCTCTTTCCATTCAAGAGCCCTGCCTTTCTAAGACTCTCCCACCTTTCTAAACCTCCATTCCAACCATCCAACCAATCCCCACTTCCTAAGAAACTACCTAACCAATCACTTTTTCCCACTTCACATCTCTTCCTCATCCTTTTCCTATCCCTCTCTTTCCTCCCACCTTCGATGCCCATAGGAATTCCAAGTGAACAACATTTAAGGTAGGGAATTCCATGTGAAACTCCTATGATGTAGGGGCTTCACTCCACCACTTTCCTAAGATTCATCTAAATTTCTAACCCACTACCTACCCATCCCCTTCCACCTCACCTTTCCTTCTTAATCTCTTTTGCTCTCCCTCAAATCCTCTCTCCATACCCTTCTCATCTGTCTTTCTAAATTCATGAGAATTCATAATTTTTACAAGGGGGAGATGCCCCCTTCTAAAACAATGGTGCGTCCCACCTTATTGCCATCTAAGATGTCTGCCTTGTCCCATAATGAAGAGACATTTCCACTCCTCCTTCCTCCAAACTCTTCCAACATTTTTCTCACTTTTTGGTAGCCTTTGTCCTCCACGTTTCCATGCGTCTTCCATTGGATTTCCTTTCCTTATTTTATTCTTTAAAGTTCTCTTGTGTTATTACCTTGCTTTCTTGTTCTTGTCTTCCTTACCATCATACAAATTTTTATACCTTTTCTTTCCTTGAATCTAGCTTGCAATACTCTTGTTTTCTTGCTTCATTCTTGATAAGTGTTTAAGTTTGCATGAAAACCATCCAATTGGTTTCCCATGTGTTATAACTTATAAGGAGGGTTTTTACACCAAAATTCATAACACATGCATTTATGACCTAATGAAGAAAAAGTTTGATAATTGTAGGTCTAAAAGATAATCCAAAGTGTGTGATTAATCATATATTTTTAGGATTTGATTAGAGTTTTTCTCTTTTTGTAGGAAGAGAAATGATGATTCAAAGGTTGAGTCAAAGCTTAAAAGTCATCAATTCAACATCAAGATCATATTTGGGACCAGCAATGGATACAATTAAAGGAGCTAAAGGTGGACAAAGTGGGCTCATGGAGTAATCCATGCATTTCCATCACTTTTGCTTGGAAGCCACTTAAGCCACCTTAGCCAAATTCAAGCTATGGACAAGTGAAAGCTAAGGAGCCAAGCCAACCATCAAGCAAAGTTAAGGAAGCTTCCAAAGCCAGCCATGAAGCCTATCCAATTGAGCCTTCAAAGTTAGTCATCTAATCCATCAATTTAAGCTAAATGGAAGGCTATGATTGGAGGAAATTCAAGAGGATTATACATGAGATATTTTCCAGATAATCAAGGGAAATCTTAGTCGGATAAGATGGCATGTGGACCAATAGGATGAGAGACTTCTATTTTTAGTCCTTTTATCACTTTTCTCCACTTTTTCCTCACTCCCCGCCTCAACCATATGATGCACTACGAATTTCAAATTCTGTTCTAGAGTTGTATTTTTCTAAAACTCTATCCTAATGCTAAAACTCCTGCCTAACCACCCAAGCATTCTCCACCTCTTAAGAAACTGCCTAGCCAACCATAATTCTCCACCTCATTAACTCCATCTTGTTCCTATCTAATTACTCCACTCATCTTCCTATTTTAGAGGAGGTTCAACAACTATTGAAGGAGGAAACTCCCTTTCCTAAAAAGGTGGCATCTCCCACCTACTCCATCTCCAAAAGGGCAGCCACCTTCCATGCACTTTCCTCGTTTGAAGCTTTAAGCTGCCTACAATCTTAACCCTCCAAATTAACTTGATTTCATCCCCACCACACCTTGTTATTAGGATACCCTAGGAAAATTAGGAACAAAAACTATAAAACCAGCACAAATCTAAGAAGAAGGTAGACTTTTACACTTAGAAAAAAGAGGCCTCCTCCATAGGAAGGAGACATCCTCTTCCTAAGCCCTTGTCTCCACTCTTTTGCTTGTTTCCTTGGATCTCATTTGGATGCTACTCTCTTCCTAAGGTGTGAAGCAGCTCTCTAAGCTATTCCACTCCCGAACCTTAGGATATTTAACTCTCCTTTCAAGCTTTGTTCATCTCACCTTTTCTCTTGTTTGATCTTAGACCTTTCATGCTAGCTTTAACTATACTTTGCTTTGTTTTTTCATTGCCTTAAAGACTAAGATTCAAGAATGGTTTTCCCTTGAAGTGATAGCAAGGGAAGTCATCTTGAATCTAGTTTTTCTTTTATCTTTCATTGCCTTTTGGTTCTCTTTAGTCTCCATTGAATTCTAGCATTGTTTCCTTGAGTTCCTTTGAGTCTTGCCTTTTTATTCCATAATATTTTCCTTTAATTACTAAGTTTTGTGGAGGAGGAATCATCATTATTGTTTAACTTTGGATTTAAAGCTACAAAAAGAGTGGTACATTTTCATCAAAAGTTGAACGTACACTTTATGTATTCACTTGCATGCAAACCCTTGATGATTAATGAAAACTTACTTGGTTGATGAATGGGTCTTTCTTACTTGTTATATGTTGAGGATATCTTAAATTAGTATTACCTTGTGTTAGAATCTGCAAAAAATTCAATTAAAAGTCTTAAAAAACCATGCATCCAATCCAAAAGTTAAACGCATGGTTTTGAAAAGACTAATGGTTCACGTATTGAATGATTTTATGTAAGTTGATTGTTCCTTCATTTATTTCAGTATTCATACAATCAAGCATGGTTTTAGATGAGTTGTTTCCTAATTAGATTCACGTTGTTGCCTTCATTCATGATAGGAAAGTAGTTTAGTAATGTTGATCCTGATTAGTTTGTTTGCATGTTGTGCTTAGATTGTAGTTGTTAAAGTTTTCTTTTCCAAAAGCGTAATTGCTTTATTTAGAAGTTGAATGGTTAGGAAATTATTTGTTTAATGCATGTTTCCTTAGGTCAATTGTTAATTTCATGCTTAGGATAGTTAAGTTAAGAAAGTTGTTAAAATTTCACTTTAGGAAATTTCACTTAAGGGAAGTTGCTTATTTATTAAAAAGTTCTTAATTTAGGAAAGTCATAGATTTAGGAAGTCTCATTTAGGAAAGTTTATTTTTAGAAAGTGCATGTTTTGGGAAAATTTTCAATTTAGAATGTTTCTAATTTATGCATAATTTCCATTTTCATTTTCATGTTTGATTTCCATACTTAGATTAGAAGAAATATCTCTTAAATTTTAGCTAGGTTAGATAGCTTAAAGTAGGATGTTGTTGTTTCAAATAAAATTAGTAAGCATGTGAATCACTTGCAATATGTTACGCTAGTGAGGTCAATCCCACGAGAAGTGAACAATTGTGATGTTAGTGGTGCCTACTTTAAACTATCTAAACATAGCCAAAATTCAAGTGATTTTTGTCCTAAATTGAGAATGGAAATTACAACATGAACTTGGAAACTAAGAAAAAGCAAGAAGCATGCTAAATGGACAGCTTTCCTATGACATGCATTGTTTAAAATTAAAACTTTCCCAAATTAAAAACTACTAATTTTATGACTTTCCTAAAATGCAATCTAGAAACTTTCCTAAACTAACTTTCTTAAACTTGAAATTAACAACTAATCTAATGGAAACATACTTTAACAAACTACATTCTTAATCATGCAAAACTAAGAAAAGTAAGCAACCAAATCAATTATTTTAACAAGTATGACAAATGTGATTACTTTTCAACTAACTAAGATGAAGAATAATGGAATCTAACTAGAACCAAACTTGAAAAATAAATGAAAGTAATTCCTAACAATAATGAAAGGAAAACTACCCAATTAACATAGATGTAACCATGGAATGGTACGCATGATTCGTTGGATAAGAGTGGATTTAATCAACTACTTTGGAAACCTAAACATGAAATCTAATTCTAATATTAACTAACCTATCTAACAATCTAATTGGGATCTTGAAAAGTAAAGTGAACATGATTGTATAGTGCTACAAATTAACATACATGATTCATGCAAAGAAATTCCAACATAAGTTAAATTGAAACATTCAATGAGTATAACATGTAAAACAAGAAATTAATCACTTATAATCCATTCAAAAATTCAAGAAAAAATTTAATTAACTATTGGACACAAACACAAGTAAAAAATTACAATTAATCTCATTGAATCATATCCAAAAAGTCATTGACATAACACTCCATACATGTAGTCCAAATCTGAAACTTAAATGCTATTACAATGATATTCACTTATTCTTAATCACTCCTCAATTACAAGCCAAATCCTTCTTCTATTGTTCCATCATTCACTCTTGAACAAGTATTCCTGAAATCAAAGGAAATTTCTCTGCAAAACTAAGGCAACAATCCAATGGATCTTAAGCAACCAAAGCTGAAAAGACAAGATGGCTGAAAGAGAATAAAGATGTAATTAAAGATAAAGAACAAACCTATATTCAAGATGACTTCCCCCAGCTGTCACTCCAAGGGAAAACCATCCTTGAATCTTAGTTTAAGAGCAAGGAAAGTTAAAGGAAAAACAAGGCAAACTAACATGAAAAGAAGTAAATTTCAGCAAAGGCTAACCAACCTTTAAAGATGAATCAAAACCCAACAAAACTTAGGTGGAAGAGGAGGAAGCATAAACTTTGTAAGTTTCTGGTAGCACCCAAAAGAAATCTCAAAACATCAAGAAAAAGGAGAAAAGTAGGCTTGAAGGAAGTGGCATCTCCTTCCTATGAAGGAGACATCTTCTCCTAAGTGAAAAAAAAGAGTGTGTTTTGCTTGAGTTTTGGGCTGGTTTTATAAGGCTTGTGTTGTTTTTCCTAGGGTAACCTAATAGTAAGGTGTGGTGGGGATAAAAGAGTATCAAATTGAACTTCTATGATGGGGGAAAATGGGTAAACATCAAATAGGAAGGTGGGTGATTAGGTTGGATACCTTAAGAAGGGGGTTGGTGTAATGACCCCAATTTTGTAATATTAAAATCCCAAGATAGCAATGAAAAGTTCAGTTTTTGAATATAAGGGCATTTTGGTCATTTCCCTATTCACCTTGACTCAACCCAAGAATTTGGTCCTAAAAATGGTACCATTAGGTGTGTCTCGGAAAAAGGAATCCAACAAGACCAAAATCACCCAAAACGGAGTTAAAATGAGCAAGTTATGGCCCTTTGAAGTTTAGGGGCAAAAATGTAATTTTTACAAAAACGGATTTAGCCTGCAAAACACAGGGGCCCGTTTTGATACGAGCACCCTTCATCTTCAACCTCTTAGAGGGTTCTAGAACGATGGTGATTGGAGGAGAAATCACCGCCATTCTGGAGGTTTCTCCACCACCATTCAAAGGCGGTGAGAGCCCCCTCTAGAACCCTCTCATAGCTTTATAAATAGAGCTCTTGGGCGCCTCTAATGGCAGCCCAAAACGGAAAACCTGTTGTGGAGGAGCAACCTAGAGGGGAAAACGCGGAGAAAAACCCAGCAACGAGCCAGGTATGCACAAGATCCCTCAAAACTCGTCTTCACAGTAGCCCTAGAATCAAATTCCCTAGGTTTTTGCATGAAAAACCATGCAAAATGGAGCCCGGGAGAGCCACCAAGGACCCAGGGACATTCCCTGGGCTGCACTGGTTTGACAGGGTCGAACCAAGGTGTTTTGAGGATGCCCCGGTTCCCCAACGAATAGGACGTTCCAGTTGAAACGTTACACAACGACGCGTTTGGAAAAAACCAAACAGGCGCGTCCAGGGATGCGCCAGCAAAAGTGAGAGTAGAGCGGGAAAACCTGGCGCATCTACAGACGTGCAGCATGCTAGCAGTACGGAGTTTTCTCGTTCCTTAAGGAAGCCGGGGCGCACGACGCAGACGCGCAGCGCCTTAGCATTCCGTCTTTTCATTCTTGAGACCCTTATGTACATGCGACATTAAAACGCTTATAACTTGAGATCTAGAGCTCCGATTGAGGCACTGCAAAAGGCGTTGTGTCCGTGTCGATGACAGGGACACATCCAAACTATAAAATCCTTGATCAAGGCCCAATCAAAGGTGGGCATGACCCTTAGAATAGGATGGTGGCGTGTGGCCGCTAGACCTTTGGAAAACTGAGGATACTAAGGCCCAATTAGGACCTTAGGACACCCATAGGCATAGGGATGGACCCTTAATGCCTAAGTAATAAGACCAACCACTCTAAAACCCATAAAAGATGGGCCAAACTAACCCCGATTCCCCAAACCATGTTCAGGAGTGTACGAGGACAAAAGGGTTAATGCGACCTAGCGAGGTAGGTGCTCTATCACTACTAGATTCTTTTAAAAGAACTATGATTACTTTGCAAATACATGATTTAAGTATATAACTTGTTTAGCATGCATGTAACAAATGCTTTATGCATAGACATGTTTTGTATATCCATTATGCATAGATATGTTTTGCAAACTATTGCATACATTGCATGATCTATGAGCATTAAGTTCTTGCAAAGATTGCATGTCCTTGAGGGTTGCCAAAAGACGCTGGAGTGCCGAGGGCCAAGCAGTTGTGAGGGACCCAAAGAGGACAAGTTTTAAAAAGAGGTTTTTGGCTTATTTGATCATACATGATTTGGGCTAGTAAGCTCGTGGGTGCTATGCCGCGGGGTGTGGGTTGGCCACCCAGCCTCTACCACTATTAGGTGGATGGGTACCACGCCCAAAAAGGGTATGTCCCTGCTTCGACTGCATGTGGTACAGGGGGCTACCACTGGTGTCACGGCACTGGGTCGAAGTGTCATATGCCCCGTGGAGGTATATAATCCTGTGTCCCTAGGTACCCGGGGACCACATGGCGGTGAGGTCGTGGGCATAGTGGGAACCTATGGTTTCATGGATTTATGTGCATTGCATATGGCATGATATGAGGTTGGTCGACCATACCATACTAGAGATCCATGAGTTGGATTCAATGAAGCATCTTATGCATATCATAATGTTATGATATATATATGATACTTTCGATTTTGGATTATGTGATCCTTTAAATCGTTAGTGTTTTAGTTTGACAACGGATTTTTATATTGATATTGAACTTGAGTATTCGGACATGCACATGTTTTGAAAGAACACATGATTTTAAAACATCTCATGCATTATAAAACTAGTGGTGATAGATTCCTACTGAGTATAGTATATACTCACCCAATCCTCAACATTTTTCAGGATAATTCCATCCACGAGTAGAGGACATCTGTACTAGTGCTACGAGCAAGTGAATAAACAAAGGAGACAACTATACATGTGAGTAAACTCTCTACCCTTTGGACATGTATAAGTATTTATTTAACGTTGGGCTGTGTGTTGTGACTGGATAGACCTGGGGAAAAACATTTATGATTTCTGAATTTTTTCAAAAACTACTTTGATTGTTGTAAATGACACTCAGGGTTTTCAAAATGAGTTTAAAACTAAAGGTTTTCCGCTGCATTGCATGGTTTTTATAAAATGGTTTTCAAATAGGGATTCATCCCGCCTTAGGAAATTAGTATTGCATTTAAAAATGCATGAGAAGACCCGGGTCTTCACAGTTGGTGGGAGATGCCACCTTTTTAGGAAGGGGTGTCTCCCCTCTTCCAAAACTGTTGAGTGCTTAATATTTTAGGAAAGTGGGTGAGGATTGGTTAGGAAAGAGGTGGAGGTGTTAGGTGGAGAAATTTGGTTGGTTGGGATGTTTCCTAAGAGGTGGAATGAGATAGAGTTTTGGAAATTTGTAGTGCATCTTAAGGGTGAGCTGGAAATTAAGGAATAAGTGGGAAAAAGTGAGAAAAACAAAAAGTTGGTTGCTCTTATCCCATTGGTTCACATGCCATCTTATTATAATAGATTTTTCCTTAATTATCTTTAAAATAACTCAGGGATAGCTCTCTTTAATCTCCTCCAATCCTAGCCTTCCATCTAGGTTAGGTTGATGGTGTAGATGTCTAACTTTGAAGGCTCCATTGACTCAGTTGATGGCTGGCTAAGGAAGCTTCCTTGGTCTATTTTCTTAGATTAAACCTTTGGCTTAAGTAGCTTGTATGCTTTGTCTTGAATTCCTTAGCTTGCCACCTTCTTTCATGGCTATTATGGCTAAGGTGGCTTAAGTGGCTTCCATGCAAAGGTGGTGGGAATGCATGGCTTACTTCATGGACCCACTTTGGACATCTTTAGCTCCTTTGATCATATCCATTGCTATTCTCCAAGATGATCTTGGTCTTTGTTTATGTTGAAGTAATGATTTTGAGGCTTTGACTCAATCTTTTTATCTCGATTTTCAATTTCATCCCAGTTGATTTCAGCCATTGGATCACCGTCCTACTTCCTATAAAAAGTGAAAAATCCTATTTAAATCCTATAAAACATGATTAATCACATACTTACCTTGGGTTATTAGGTCAAAAAGTGCATGTGTTATGAATTTCGGTCTAAAACCTCTAATTTACCCCTATAAGTTGTAACACATGAGTACTAACTAGCCGTTTTTGTAAAAAAATTAAGCACTTATCACGTCCCCTAAGTAGAATTTTGCTAGTCTAGAGAAAAACATTTAAAAATTATCTTATAAAAACAAATATAAGGTGCCACTTTCATAATTTCTCATGATTGCATTTCGTATATGTATGAAGCCCTTAAAACCCTAGGTTACCCCTAGTAGATGAGTTAGGCCTCATGAGGGCTTACAATGAATATAATCATAAAATTTCCTAGGGTTGAGCCCCTATTTCACCATAGAGAATCCTCATTCATTAGCACTCTTCTAGTGTTTTTACAACTTAATAGAGAAGATTGACCATTTTACAAATCATACACATACTAAAGACATTTTATTCTAGTTATTTCTTAGAATGCATGTGTGTGTACAGCCACATAAATCTTGACTCCTAACATGATACGCTTAATTTCCATTGGAAATATGTCTTGACCTTATATCCTCCCAGGTATACTCTCAGAAAGGATGCTCTTAGATAAGGGGTTAAACTTATGTCTCTCATTATGTGATTAGATTCAACGAAGTTAATGGTTCACATAAATTTTTGAAGTGCTAAAGAGACAAAGGAAAATGATCTTTAAGAGTGGATGTTATCACCAACAATAGTAGGGGCATTTCACCTTAATTCCTTCTTTTTATCTCCTCTTTAAGGCTATGTTCCACCTAAGATCCACATGCCTTTAATTAGGAAGAAACGTAGGATTGGGTAAGGGTTATGAAAAGAAGGGTATAAGGATTTCAAAGTTTCAAAATTGAGTAGAGGTCTTCAATGAATATTTATTAGGATACTTTCTGGTTTTGTTGAAGTGAATTTCCTTTGTATTCTTGTTTTTCGTTTTTTTTCTTCTTTTTCTAACAATTTTCTTTTCTTTTTCTTTTGGCTTCTTTGGAAGAAACACTACAAATTTTCTCACTTCTTTGACATTTTTGTCCTCTTTTGAACTTTTCTCCTAACTCTAATCATTTTGAAAGTGAGTAATAGATGTTATTTTACTAGTTTATTTTGGGTTAAAGTGATTGGGGTTAAGAAAGAAAGGCTTGATAGTAGGCTCAAAGTACTAACTAGTGGTAGATATATTGGGTAGGCTTTCTGTCTCTGGGTTGAACAAGGAAGGACTATATCATTTCTTAGGTTTCTAAAACATATTAGATTCAATAAAGTTTCTAGAAAGAAAGCTACTACTCATATTTAATCTTGATGGTTAACCAAAATAAGGATAATATGATCACACTAGTGTACGCTAAAGAAACTATGGAATTACTTATAACTCTTTGAAGGAACATAGTCTCTAAACTTACTAGGTTATAGATCTCCATTGATTTTCTCTAAATATGTATATCATACCTCTTTATTAACCTTGACTATGTGCTATATATAAATGGCTTCCAAGAATTAACCTTCATCAAATGCTTTAACACATGAATAATATGAAAAACTAATCATATGCACTCCCATTAAGAGGTGAAAACATTAGAATTACTAAATTATGAACATCCAGTTCTCATCATAGTAAAGGAACTCTTTGAAATTTATTTTTTTTTTAAAACTCAAGAAATTAAAAATCCCTATATACATCAACACCCCTAAACCTAAATGAAACATTGTCCTAAATGTTTGAAAACATAGGATCCTATATGGGAAGATGTAGAAGATGGAGATTTTAAAAACATCTGGATTGCTTCCCAGGGAGCAATAAATTTACATCTTCTGCCAGACATAATGATGGAATGATGGTAATCTTTAAGGGTTCTTGGGATGGTAATTTATGGTGGGCCATGACACTAAGGTATCTCTAATAGTATCTCATCAATCTCAGAATTAGGCATCTCTAGGAAAGGTTTTAACCTCTGGTCATTGACTTTTTGGGATTTCTCCATCCTTCTTAATTTTGATGGTCCCTTGAGGATAGACTGTGCATACTATAAGAGGTATAATCCATCTAGATCTGAGTTTCCTAGAAATAGATGCAATCTAGAGTTATACAATAAGACCTTTTATCCAAACGTGATGGATTTCCTTAAGATTTGGCAATCCAGTGCAACCTTCATCCAGTCTTTGTATAAGCATGCAGAGTCATATGCATCTTTCCTCAATTCTTCTAACTCAATGAGTTAGAGGTTTTGGTGGGTCCTAGCACTTTGTGACATCCAATATCCTATAGGGGTTTTATATGTTATATGATAAGCCCATTAAGCGTCATTGAGTCTCACATGCCAGTCTTTCCTACTTGGATTGAATGTCTTATATAAAATTTGCTTTTTCTCCCTATTGGATACCTCTACTTGGCCACTTGTCTTGGGGTGGTATGGGGTAGCTATTCTATGGTTGGCACCATACTTTTTCATTAAATTCTCAAACACTTTATTTCAAAAGTGTTTTCTCCCATCACTTATTATGGTTATTGGAGTACCAAACCTTGTAAAGATATTTTCTTTTAAGAATTTTGTCACAATGTTGTCGTCATTTCTTTTGTAGGGTATAGCCTCCACCCACTTAGACATGTAGTCCACTCCCATTAGGATGTCAATATTTCTAAAACATGAAATTTATGCCCCAGACATTGAATGGCTCTATAATATATATTGGGTTTAATGGTATCATACTCCTTCCTACCTAATCTTTGACACCTCGAACATGCTATGCAATAAGCATGCGCATCCTTGAATATGGTAAGCAATAAAAACTACACTATAAATTTTTTACAGTAGTCTTTCTCCAACTAAAATGGTCCCCACATGCATTAACATGACAAAAGGAGATGATTTGATTATGTTCACTATCTGGTATGCATCTCTTAATCACTTGATCGGGACAATATTTATTTAAGTACGAGAAGCAAAATATCTAACCTAGGTCAAAAATCTCTTCTTATCTTGTTTGGTCCAATGATTAGGCATTTGTCCTATAATAAGATAATTAATAATATCACCGCACCAAGGCAACTAGGAAATATGCAATAACTATTCATCTAGGAAGGATTCACTTATAGGCATGTGATGGCTACTATGCTCCACCATTAGTCTGAATAAGTGGTCTACTATAACATTTATAGAACCTTTCTTGCCTTGAATTTTTATGTCAAACTCCTATAGCAGTAGTATCCAATGGATCAACCTAGGTTTTGCATCTTTTCTAAAAAGAAGGTAGTTTAAAGCTGCGTGATTTGAGTACACTGTAACTTTAGACCCTAATAAGTAAGCTCTAAACTTATCCAAAGAAAACACTACAACTAACAACTCTTTCTCTATGGTTGAATAATTGAATTGCGCATCATTTAGTTTTTTACTAGCATAATATATTACATGGAAAATTTTATCAATGCGCTGCCCCAAAATAGCTCCAATGGCATGATTTGACACATCACATATAATCTTAAATGGTGCATTCCAATCTGGTGATCAGATAATGGGTGCAGAAGTCAACTCGGCCTTGAATCACACAAATGCTTTCTTACAACCCTCGTGAAAGTAAAAAATGGCCTCCTTTATAAGTAAATTATAAGGGGCTTGGTAATTTTGCTAAAATCCTTAATGAAGCATCTATAAAAGCCAGCATGTCCTAAAAAGGAGCAGATTTGTTTCACTATCATTGGTGAAGGAAGGTTGGCTATTAGATTCACTTCTACCTTATCAACTTTTATCCCATTGGGTAATATTATGTGGCCTAAAACTATCCCACTTTGTACCGTAAAATGGCACTTTTTCTAGTTTAAAGCAAGAATTTTCTCCTAACACCTTGCTAGAACAAATACTAAGAAGTCATCCATAAACACCTCAAGAAACCTTTCTACCATATTAGAGAAAATGCTCAACATACACCTTTGAAATATATCTAGAGCATTACAAAGCCTAAAAGGCATACATCGGTATGCGAAGGTTCTAAAAGGGCAAGTGAAGGTGGTCTTCTCCTGATCCTCCGGTGCTATAGGAATCTGGTTATAACTAGAATATCAATCCAAAAAATAGTAATAACTATGTTTGGCTAACCTTCCTAGTATTTGATCAATGAAGGGTACAGGAAAGTGATCTTTCCTCATGACCATGTTCAACTTTCGATAGTCAATGTAAACTCTCCACCTAGTGGTCATGCAGGTAGGAACTAACTCATTATCCTCATTGTTTACTACCATGACTCTAGAATTCTTGGGTACAACCTGAACCAGGCTGAACCAAGTACTATCATAGATAAGATATATTATACCAACATTTAAAAGCTTTAGGAATTCATCTCTAACTACATCCTTCACGTGGGGACTAAGTCATCTTTCAGTTTCCCTAGAAGATTTTGCATTTTATTCTCAATGTATCCTATGCATGCAAATGGCTGGACTAATCCCTTTTGTCTACTATCATCCTAGAGCACTTTTATGTTTCTTAAGGACATCTAAAAGCTTACCCTCTTGTTCATTATCTAAATCTGATGCTATTATCATAGGCAAGGTTTCAACTAGGCCTAGGTATGAATATTTGAATTGTTAGGCACTATTTTAGGTCCAGAGATGGTGCTTGCTCTATCAAGGGTATTGGGACAAATTTAGAAGGTGGGAGTGGTTCCACGTAAGGACCCCACTTGGATGTATCCATGATTAAAGCAACCTCCAAAAGGTTGTTGACCTCCTCAAGAGAGTTGTCTATATCAAATTCTCCATTAAAGTGCATGAGACAAGCCTCTAGTGGGTCAGATATGGACAATGGTGGATGAATGTCATTAATTAGACTCTCGATCAAATTGACATTTCAAGAATTATCAAGATCTAAATGTTGTTAATCATTGTTAAAGACACTTAACTTAACTTTCATGTTTCTAAATGACAATTTCATTACACTATTCTTATAGTTAATAATGGAGTTGGACATTGCCAAGAATCGACATCAAAAGATGACTGGAATCTAACTATCGGGATTAGATACAGGTTGGGTGTCCAGTACAATGAAATCAATTGAGTAATAGAATTGGTCCACCTATATTAAGGCATCTTCTACACAACCATGGGGTATCTTGACCGATCTATCAGCTAATTGCAAAGTGTTAATGGTTGGTTTTAACTCATAGAGTCTTAGTTGCTTATATGTAGAGTATGGCAATCAGTTAACACTTGCCCCTAGGTCAACTAATTCCCTATATATGACATGATCTCCAACAATACAAGAAATATTAGGACACCCTGGGTCTCTAAACTTCAATGGGGTCTTATGTTGAATTAAAGAGCTTACCTGCATGGTGTGGAAAGCTTTCTTTTGTACATTTGGCTTTCTTTTTCTTGTGCAGAGTTGTTTTAAGAACTTGCCATAGGCAGGGATATCTTTAATTTCATTGAGCAATGGAATATTAATTTAGAAATGTTTAAATGCCTCCATTAACTCATTGAAGTTTGTTCCCTTTCTAACATTGTTTAGTAATTGAGGAAAAGGGGATTTAGGGACACATGGTGCCTCCATTATAAGTTTTATAGGGTATTTTTGCTTTTACTCTTTCTCCTATGTTTTGGTTGCCTTTTTCTCCTCTACCATTTCCTTAGCCTACTCTACTTTGTTATTAATCTTATGACTACTCCAAAGGATGGTTATAGACTTGGCATGCTCATGAGGTTTAAGGTTTTGACAGTTTGAACCTATCTTAAATTGGCCCTTCGGCTTAGGGATGGATGGGCTTGACTAGGGAACTAACTCTTTCCTCTATTATGTAGTTTAGCTGACAATTAGTTTACCTACATATCTAACTTGGCTATTGCTTGAGAGCTATGGGCTGACTATCTACTATCATTTTGCAACTGGTGTAAGGCCTTTTTAGTGTTGCCATTATCTTTTAAAAGTTTTTCAAGAAGGGTGTGGATGTTTTCCTCTAAAGATGGTTTCTTTTGTTGTTGAGGTTTTTGGAAGCTAGGTGGCTACTGAGAAACTATAGCTTTATGAGGAATGTTTTGGGTAGGATGGTTCATAGATTGTCTCCCTTGGTAGTTATTCTTCAACTAGGAGAAGTTGGGATGCATAGGCAATCTAGGTTTGTAGGTCTTAGAATATGGGTTATTACTAGATTGACGACAGACATTCAATGCATTTGCTTGATCAAAGAGATAGTCATTCAGCACTCTACTTGATGAGTAAGACATGGTTATATGGGTTGTGCTAGAAAATATAGCACAAACCTCTTATGGAGGTTTAAGGGATGAAGTAGCCATAAAGGATTGAAACATAGTTTCAAGCTTGTCTCCTCTACCGTCGTACTTGTCCATTCTTGCTAATATAGAGTCGAGTTTATGGGATAGATTAGTATGCACTCCTTTTTCATGGAGACCCCGTCTCTTGGTGGGCTGGTTGTTTCTCTCTCTTATGTTTGAATAATCTCATTGCTGGGAATTATTTGCCAGAGTTTGAAAATACTCCCAAGTCACACTCTCATCCTTTATCATGAGGGTCCCTAGACTTTCTGCATTTATCATTTGTCTATTTTGCGTTGTTAATGGATCATAGAAGTATTAAACTTGCTGCCATTTTTTGAATCCATGATGTGGGAACTTCTACAGTAGTTCATTCCATCATTCCCAACATTTGTAGTATTGTTCATCATTCCTTTGTTGAAAATTAATAATTATAAGACAAAGGGTATTTGTTTTGTGAATAGGTAAGAACTTTCTTCAAAAACGTTCTAGACAATTGGTCCCATGTATTGATGGAACCTATCTCTAAGGAATTAAGCCATGACTTAGGTTTATCCTCGAGAGAGAGAATGGGAGTAGCCTAAGCCTATTAGAATTGTTTGAGAAATTTTAGCACCTAAATGTGGTGCAAATATCAAGGAACTCCTTGATGTGTAGGTAGGGGTCTTCTCAATCTTGACCATAAAAAGTGGGGAGCAATTTATGACTCCCAGCTTTAACTCAAATTGTCTTACATTTGTAGGAAATAAAGTTATGCAGGATGAGATGTTGAGTTGTAGTGGCACATAGAAATCTCTAATGGCCTTACGCTTGACTTCTACTAGTGGTTCAACCATGGGGATAAGAACTTGATTTCTTTCCACTTGTCTTAGGTTGCATTTGAATCTCTAGGTTGAAAGGTGTTAGCTTTGGGTTCTGAGATTTATGCCCTTGCATAACCTATTCGATATTAAATGCCCTAATCAACATGTTGACTCAAACTTTATGTGATGCACAATCAAATCCTGATATGCACTAATTGCGTAGTCTTTTGATTATTTTTTCTTAATACATAAGTGGTAGTTTCTTAGACCTAACTTTAGACAGCTCCTCCTTTTGTCCAAATTTGAGTACTGCTTACCAATTAGTTTTTACTCAAAAGTTGTTAATACAGTCCTCATGTTAAGAGCATTTAGACCTCAACTATCATCAACAGAAGGCATGGGAAAATGACATGGATTTTAAGGCACCCACTATAACCACAATGCTCAAAAGCCAATAGAGTGACAATAGATCTCATCCTTCTAAAAGGGTCCTATGAGCTTGATACCCTAAATCTCTTGCTACTTCATTTTAAATTAGTATTCAAAGGTTCGGATTGTGGCATACAAGGATATTGATTGATTTTTAGGTGGCACAAGGAGCTAGTAATGAAATCCAGTCCTTATCTTGTAAGGGTTCTTGTGCGGTCCTTACTAACACTAATTACATTCCACCATAAATCTATAAATATGCAATGCAATACAAAAGCAAACTAATGAAACCTATATGCTATCCAACCAAGGTTAAATAGGTGCTCTAATGCAACAGTCCTAAGAAAAGATGCAATAATTATCAATGAATGATCCTAATCTATATGAATTATACTAACATTCAAACGAAAATCATCCTAAAAATTGAGTGAGAGATACTCATAGTGAGGGGTCTGATGATGATTAAGTATGGACCACCATACCCCACACTTGCCCTATATTATTACAACCTATTTATAAATAAATAATAACGAAATTATACACAATGGGCCACACTACAAGTTTCACTCAAATCCTAATCTAGGAAAGTAATAAAACCTAATCTAAGATGATGAAGCCATGACCCACAGGATCATCACCGCCCCATTACCAATTTCCCTCACACAAAAATTGAAGAAATAAGGTCAATATGAGGAAAATAGCAACAAATGCAAAAAGTATGCAAAATTTTTGCAAAAACTCTAATCTAATTCACTCTAAACTTAGACTAGAGGAAAATAACTTGAAAAATGGAACATTACACAACTTGTTTCAACTCCTTAGCAACGTCACCAAAAATTTCTTTGTTGTTTTAAATAAAACTTGGAAGTGCAGGAATCATTTATAATTTAGTATACCGGTGAGGTCGATCTCACAAGGAGTGAACTATTGTGATGCTAGTGGTCCCTACTTTAAACTATCTAACTTAGCCAAAATTCATGCAACTTTTGTCCAAAATTAAGAATGGAAATTAAAACATGCAATTGGAAACAAAGCACAAACAAGAAACATACAAAATGGAAAACTTTCATAAAACATGCACTTTCTAAAATTAAAACTTTCCTAAATTATAAATTTCTAATTTTATGACTTTCCTAAAATGTAATTTAGAAACTTTCCTAAACTAACTTGCATAAACATGAAATTAACAACTAATCTAATGGAAACATGCTTTAACAAACTACTTTTCTAATCATGAAAAACTAAGAACAGTAAACAACCAAATAAACTATTTTAAAATGTATGACAAATTTGATTACTTTCCAACTAACTAAGATCCAAAAATAATGGAATCTAACTACAACAAAACTAGAAAAATAAATGAAAGCAACTACTAACAACAATGAGAAGAAAACTACCCAATTAACATACATGTAACCATGGAATGGTATGCATGATTCATTAGATAAGAGTGGATTTAATCAACTACTTTGAAAACCTAAGCATGCAATCTATTTCTAACATTAATTAAGCTTTCTAACAATCTAATTGAGATCTTGAAAGGTAAAGTGAACTTGCTGGTTGAGCAGTTGAGAAGCATAAACCTTGGAAGTTTGTGGTAGCACCCAGAAGAATCCTCAAAACAATAAGCAAAAGGATAGGCTTGAAGGAAGTGGGCCTCACCTTCCTATGGAGAAGACATCTTTTCGTAAGTGAAAAAAATGTGTTTTTCTTGAATTTTGGGATGGTTTATGTCCTATATTTCATAGGGTAACCTAATAGTAAGGTGTGGTGGGGATTTAAGAGTATCAAATTGAATGGCTATGATGGGGGAAAATGGGTAAACATCAAATAAGGTGGGAAGTAGGTTGGTTGCCTTAAGAAGGGGGTTAGGTGGGAGATGCCCCCATTTTAGGAAGGGGCATCTCCCCCTGCCAAAACTGTTGAATGCTTAATATTTTAGGAAATTGAGTGGGGATTGGTTGGGAAAGAGATGGTGGGTGTTAGGTGGAGAAATTTGCTTGGTTGGGAAGTTTTGTAAGACTTGGAATGAGAAAGAGTTTTTGTAAATTTGTCGTGCATCTTAAGGGTGAGGTGGAAATTAAGACTAAAAATTGGTTGTTCTTATCACACTGGTCTACATGCTACCTTATTCTAATATATTTTTCTTTAATTATCTTCAAAATAACTCATGGATATCTCTCTTCAATCTCCTCCAATCTTAACCTTCCATTTAGCTTTGCTTGATGGCTTCGATGGCTAACTTTGAAGACTCTGTTGGCTAAGCTCATGGCTGACTTAGGAAGCTTCTTTGGTTCATTTTCTTAGCTTCAACCTTGGGCTTGAGTGGTTTGTATGCATTGGCTTGTATTCCTTAGATTGCCAACTTCTTTCGTGGGAGATATGGCTAAGGTGGCTTCTAAGCAAAGGTGGTGGGAATGCATGCTTACTTCATGGGGCCACTTTGGCCATCTTTAGCTCCTTTAATCACATCTATTAATGGTAAAAACATGATCTTGGCCTTTGTTTTATGTTGAAGTGATGGTTTTGAGGCTTTGACTCGATCTTCAATTTCATCCCAATCAATCTCGGCAGTTGCATCACCATCTGACTTTCAAAAAAGTGAAAAATCTTAATTAAATCGTAGAAAAATATGATTAATCACATGCATACCTTGGACTAGCTTCTGGACCTACAAAATAACAAACTTTTGGGTTATTAGGTCAAAAAGTGCATGTGTTATGAATTTTGGTCTGAAAACTCTAATTTACCCCCATAAGTTGTAATACATGGGTACTAATTAGATGATTTTTACACAAAATTAAACACTTATCATAGGGACCACTAGCATCACATTAGTTCAACTCTTCATGGGATTGACCTCACTAGCATGCTATAGTGCAAATAATTAGTGCGCTTGTGAGTTTATCTTAAAATACACAACAATTCTCTTAAGATTTAAGTTATCGGTGCTCTGGTAGTGATAGCCAAGAGAAATAGTTAGCTTAAATCTGTTGAGTTCCTTTCATCTTTTATATGTTTTTTGCTTAGTTCTAGCACTAGTTTGATTCTATTTTTTTTCTTAGAATAGTTCCATCTTCCAAGATTTTCTTCTCTTGGTTTTCTTTAGGGTTACAATTAAATGTTAGCTCAACTTGATTTACTATTATTAGAAGGTGTTTCATATGTAAGTAGAATCAAGTTTCATGTCTTAAAAAAGCATGCAAATTCTAGAAATTGCATACATGTTCATGAATTCTCTTTTTTATATAATTTGACATTCACTCAATAAAAATCTTTGAGGGTTTATTATTATTGCTTGTTTCTAATGGTTAACTACTTCAGATCTTAAACATTTTAATACATAAAAAATTTGTTGATTCAATTCTTTCCATATCCAATTGATTGAATATTCAAAGACAGTATGTGCTGGAATTTTTTAGTGAACTGTTCATGCTTAATTTCTAACATTATTTGCATCTTGTTTAATTGCTTTCTTATGAACCCAATTAGATCTTTAGATTGTTTAGTTAATGCTTGAATCAGAGTGCATGTTGTTAGGCTCTAAAAATCAGTAAACAAGTCATTTCCTAATCCAAGAACCATGCACACAAACCCATGTTTCATGTGCATGGTTTTGGATGGTTGCTCCCTTAGATCACTTGTTTATTCCATATCCTTCTTAGTTTAAATCTCACGCATTAGTTGATTAGCTTCATATAGTTCATATTAGCTTAGGTTACTTCCTTGTTTAGATACACATCCATGTTCAATTCATACCCTTAGGTTACTTGATTTCAAGCATTTTCTATTTTTAAATCATAGCTTATGTTAATTTGCATGCTTCCATATATTTAGTTTTCATTAGTTATAAAGTCTTTTATTTTCATTTTAAAGAAGTTTGAATCCTAGGAAAGTTTTCTTTTTAGAAGGTATGTTTGAGGAAACTTTCTATGTTTAGAATGTTTACTTTTAGCATAATTTCATCTTTCATGTCTTGCATTTATGTTAAGTTTCTATCATTAGTATAGGATAAAAATTCTCATTATCTTGGCTAGGTTAAGTAATTTAAGCAAGGATCACAAATCCCATAAATTTGTTTGGTTCCTCATGGGATCGACCTCCATCGCGTGAATTACTATACTGGTTCTTGTGCTTACAAGTTTTAGTTTAAAAATACCACATCACACATCCATTTGCATAAGGATATAATTCATAATTAAGGTTCTACATCCATCTCATGTGTCATAAAAATTAGTTATATAAAACCCCAAATGAATTTATATACATGGAATCTACTAAATAAGTGCATAAAAAAAATACCTCCATCGTATATCTATGTCAAACTTGATGCTTTTCCCTTCTTGATTTCCCTTGAGATCAAGCTCCTTGGGTATCACCTGAAATGTTGGTTGTACAGGGTGAACATATCAACTGCTCAATATGAAAAATATTGATACAAACTAAGCCACCCAAAATAAGGCAACCAAACTATTATATATCTTTAAATAGCTAAGAACATAGGGTTTGAGTAAGAGATATGCATAACTTAGGATTTATTTTGCAAATGCCTCACATACACAATCTTGAAATAAAGTGAGAATATGCAAGAAGTAAATAAAGAAAAAGGCTATCAAACTTAAGGCATATGCAAGAACCAAAAATCGAGAAATTGTCGACTTGATAAACTATAAGCAATCAATAGATCATGTGCACAATCAACCATTACATATGAAAATCCATGTCCACATTTTATTGGAAAAACTATTAAATCATAATTGGAATGGCATGCAATCCTAGCATTAGGGACACAAGAATGACATCTAACCCTACCATCAGGGACATAAGAATGGCATATAGTCCAACCATTAGGTACTTAGTTCTAGACTCTCAAGAGTGATTGGCTTGCTCAACATGCCCCAAATATCAATACCCAGACTCCAATGATCCCAGGGCCCTACCATCATCCCAAGTGACTTTTGTAGCCTATATGTTAACTTGTTAATACTGCATGGTCTAAAAATCACTAGACATCATGAGGCAACCTAGCTGCCTTAGAGTCGTTCCGCATGAGAAGCTACTTCTACTAGTCATCTCCATCTGTGCGCTAGCATCAATGTCATCTCAGAGGATAGTTTCCAACCATACCTCCTAGCATAGAGTCTCTAGGACTTACAGCTATGCGTGGCACACTTGCCTCCTATCTTACGGCTACCCTAGGCATGCCTGCCTCTGGGTCTTATTGCTACCCCAGGGAATGCATGGCTCTGGCTCTTATAGTACACATAGAGCACCTGCCAAAACAACAATCAAAACCACATCTTTGATGAAACATATCCACTAGAGCTTACATCTACTCATAGAGCAACTGTCTAAAGCTTCAATGAAAATCATATCCCCCAGGCTCACGACTTCTCACAGAGTGCCTCCTAAAATATCAATGAAACCACATACACTAGGGCTTACAACTGCTCATAGAGCACTTACCTAAAGCATCAATGAAACTCATATCCCTAGGGCTTATGACTGCTCATAGAGTGCCATATGTGAATCCATTAGTGAAAATCATATCCCAGGGCTTATGGCTGCTCATAGAGTGTCTACGTAAATCATTGATAAATCCTTATCCA
Organism: Warburgia ugandensis; assembly: GCA_035236585.1. NCBI lineage: Eukaryota > Viridiplantae > Streptophyta > Magnoliopsida > Canellales > Canellaceae > Warburgia > Warburgia ugandensis. Next base: position 52,078,738 of record CP141133.1, on the reverse strand, counting down.
TCAAGACTTATAGCTTCTCACAGAGTGTGTGCTTAAACAATGATGAAAAACCTTAACACAAAGTATGAAAGTACATCTATGCCATATGTGACTCCATTAGTCCTTTAAATTCCATGATAGTATCTTGTTGCATAGAGTGGCTCATGTCATAATCTTAGTTATAATTGGAGGTTTAATATTCCTTTAGAAGGTGAGTGTCTTTAATTCATAGTACCATAGTTAAAGAACTAGGTATAGCCATATACCTTCCTCAGACGACCATTCAAGTTATTGGTATACTTTATGGTATTGTTTTGCCAATTCATTAAGTTTTGAAGAACTTAATGATCCTTTGATGTCTCCTTCCTCTTTCACTTCATAGGTATAATCCCTAGGCCATAGGGATACCCGAACTTTAAATAAGTTACCTAGTTAGTAACAAATCATTCTTCCAAGTAATGGCTTTACATGGTAACCATAGGGTAGATTATTCCTAAAATTTAAGGATTTAAGTTGGACTTGAATACAATCTATGGTTTTGGGTGTTATTTAGGAGTTAAAGGTGAGTCTCTACTTAGTTTTGAAAAATACACATCACCATGAACACAATTTCCATAGGTAATTTTACTTATTCACCAAACTTTCATGCTAAATCTTATATAGATTCACTAGTTTACAAGAAAGGTTCCTTACTAATGTTGGCTGATAAGATAAGTAGAATTATAAAGTAATTGTCTCCCATCCATAATAAAACATCTCAACCATATTCAGGTTCTCATTATTTATATCAAATGTAAGGTTAAATTCTCTGTTTCCACTACCCCATTCCAATATTACATTCCTTCTAGCTAAGGATTTATTGCAGTTGATCCTTACAAAATTTTGTTGATTAGATCCTTATAAGACCTTGGATGAGCCTTTATAATTCATGGAAAATCCTTTATGTTTTGGGATATCTAAGTTAGTAGCAAGATTCATCACATGCATGACTAATCTTGTGTATATTATAAAGAGTCCTCATTAGGCTTCCATTTCAGCCCTACACTTCATCTTTCAAAGTTTCTTAATTTCCTCCCCACTCACAAGTATTCAATATTAGAAATCAGGTTCAATTGAAGAGCAAAATAATATCATTTAGTGTTACACAATATAGCCTCTTAACAGAGGCCCGACCAAGCACCTTTGTGAGGTGTCTCCCTATAGGTCTAGCAGGAAGTGCTTCCAACTTCCCAAAAAATTCCAGCAAATATCCTCACTTTCTTGAGGATATTTTTGAATGAATCATTCAATCTTTAGTAATTGTAACACTAAATCAAATAAATATTACATTTATATACATGAATTATAGTAGTTAGCTCACACAAATATCATCGTTGTCAAATGTCTCTTGCAATTCTTGAATGATGTTAGTAAGAACATATTACAAAATTAGGGCATACATAGTTAAGTAAAATTAGGAATTGAGGTTAATTATAAGGAGAAGATGACCCCGAGATTTGCTGCACAAATGGTTAGTAATGAGGCATCATTTCCCTTGCCTCCAAACATGCCAAATCACCACCTTTATTCCACCAAATTTAAAACACAGCAGGATACGTCAATCCTCATGATGCACACCAAAAATTAGAAAAGAAACTAAGTCTAAGTGTGTGAAAAAATAAGGGGAAAACTGACACCCAGATCCACTACACAAATGGGCAGGAAAGAGACGTCAGTTCCCTTGCATTTAGTCATTCTAAATCCCCACATTTTTTCCACCAAATTTAAATAACTATATGCCACATCAATCCTCATGATATATACCAAAAATTAGAGGGAAAAACCAATTCTAAGTTGGTGCAATATAGGGGTACTCCCAATTGGAAACTTGATCCTGCATTTATACAGTAGATCATTCCATACAGTACATGCTTAAACATCTAACCACATCCATCCTTATACTGGGTAAATTTAATAAATTTTCTAACATGAAACTCATCTATATCACTGCTGAAACATGATTGAAAGAATCCATTTGGTGTTGGTTTAAAATTATTCACAAGTGCATGAATCAATGTAGTAATTGGCATGTGAATGGATTTTCAATTAATTGTATCTTGACTAAATCATTTATCTTTAGCCAAAGAGAGATGGTTTTGATTAAACTAGGAAAATATACAACATGAAAATGAAAACACGTAGGAAATTAGAAACATGAACAAAATGGAAACTTTCTAAAAATAAAGATCTCCAATGGAATTAGAAACTTTCCAACCTAACATGCATTCAATAAAAGAAACTAATACAAAGCTAGGATAAACTTGTTTAGGAAACTTATTGTAAGAAAACTAGCTAAAAGCAACACCTTTTAAAAATAAAAATTTCCTTAACCTAGAATGTCCAAAAATAAAACTTTCTAAAAACTAAAAAAACGAAGAAGAAATTTCCTAAACTCACCTAAGATACAAAACAAGTAACCAATGAGATCTAACTAGAATTAAACTTTGAAACAATCAACCAATTAAAGGAAAATCACTCAATCACCATGCACATGGCCCATGGAGTTGTGGACATGGTTCAATGAGTGAAAGATGGATAAATTGCATGAACAAATGCTTGTGTTTGTGAAATCTAAATCAAAACATCAAATCAATTAACTAAAAATCTAAGTAGGTTCTAGAGAAAATAAACAAATAAGATGAATAACCCTATAGAATTGCACATGAAACTTAAAGAAAAATCTTTCCTAGCATGGTGTGCATGATGCTTCAATAGAAATAAGGCATGAAATGAGAGGTAATGTGCAATATCCAAAAGTGCATAGCAATTGAAATTGAAAAAGATTTAATACTAGCATTTGCCAAAGGCATTGCTCATCAACTAATTAAATTTATTGAAGTGGAAATTACATCAAGATGTTTTGCATGTACATATGATGAGAAACAAAAAGATGTGCACTTTTCATGCTATAAAATTGAAGCCAAAAATATTTTAAAACACTCTTCAATTCAATCCAATATCAATAACTATGCTCCAAAGATATCACGTGTGTAACCCAAGGAAATCAAGCAAAAAGTGCAAGAATATGGGAATAAAATTGAATAAGATGGATCTAAAATATGTAAAGAATAAGAGGGTAATGAAGGAGAAACAAAGAGGATTCAAGGATACTTTTGTCTTGACTATCACTATAAGAGAGAAGGTGTCTTGGTTGTAGAGAAACTAAGCAAGAACACTAAATAAAATGATTGCAAAACTCAATAGAAAAACTAAAATAGATTATGCACATGAAAATAAAGAACAAACAAGCAATGAAGGCAATAAAATGTGGACTATGGCTGACATGGAAAAGAAGCTTAGAAACCAAAGAATAAGTGCTTGAAGGAGGCATGGAAACACAAAGACAACAACAGCCAAGAATGAAGTGCAAATCCATAGGAAGAACACTAAGAATGAGGCCCCACTTTCTTAAGAAAAAGGCATCCCAATCCTTCTTTGTTAGGATCATGGAATGCTTGGATCTTTATAGAGTTTTTGAATTCTAATTTGATGAGAAGATTCTACCTTATGAAAGCAAAATGATAAGATAAAATTTCTTGGGTAAAATTTGTTAGACTTTCAAGAGAGAGAAAATTGTGGAACTGCCATGGGTTTTTTTACCTGGATCTTTAGTATCCATGGAATAGTTTTAGAAAGTGGATGACCAAGGCTAACATGGAAATTTGGATGATATATAGAAAGGAAAAGAGATGGAGGTAAGGTGTTAGGATTAGAAGTTGGAGTTGGCATAAATATAGGAATAGCTTAAGGTGGAAGGTGCACTTGTTTAGGATTACGTCTCCCCCTTATGTAAAAATCATAGAAAACAGTAAGTGGGGGTAGGAAAGAGATTGGAAATGGAAACAAAAGAAGGAGTTTTCTCTCTTAATTGGTCCACCATGCATGCTATCTTATTATGTGATATTGACCAAATTCCTTGCTATTTATCTTTGAAAAATCCAATTTTAGCATGGATAATTCTTGAAAACTACCCTCCAATCATGTGACTCCATGTGGAATTGACTTAATTGGCTTGGTGGGTCTCTTTGATGACTCCTTGCTTGATGGCTTGAGTCGCTTATGTGGTGATCCAGGTTTTTGAAATACATTTTTGGTATTCATTTTCAAATGGTGGTAGACCAATTTTGCAAACATTTTGAAAACTTAAGTAGTGGAAATTTTTTTCTTTGAATTTTTTTTCAAAAAACCCGAATGCCACATTTCACTCACATATACATACATAATTTTGTGTACAACATATGTTTCCAAAGAAACTCATTTTATTATAATTGCAAGATCGATCTAGTGGTTCACATACATGGCCCCTTTATTACATCTTATGTCCAAAATACACAAATCAAAATACAATCCAATCTTTTCACAAATGTACATAGTCTTGATCAATAGTATGGTCTTCATCTTTCCATGTCATATCCCTTCATTCTTTTCTTTCTATATCTGAGATATTGTAAACATTCAAACATTTACAATATCTCAGCAAGCTCTGCTTGGTAGGGGATTCAAAAACATATGGAATTGTATAATTCAAAGGTACAATATTTATAATCATCATATTCCATATTAATCACATACTTCAATTTCCATGAACCATACCATATATGATCATAAAAATCATAAAAATCATCATGTAACATCCACTATGATAATTCTAAACCACTCACCACTATATTGTACGTATATATATATATATACGGTCAAAAATTGTGAAAAATAGTCAATATCTCAAACATCAATAACCACATTCAAATATACTGAGTTGATAAATCATCCAAACTTTTGTTGGGAAAATACTCCCTCATTAGGGTAGTATTGGCATCTCACTATGCTATGCATCACATGCAAAATACTTAAGGACTACCATGCTATAGTCTGATTCGTACTAGCACGCTCGGATAACTGCCCTATTTACCATTGATACCACGATGGAAAATAATGTGTCATTGGGAAGATAGGACTTTCATAGTGAGGCCTTCCCATAATTGCCCCACCCAACTTTTAGCCTCTCTTTGGGCAAGGTATCATTATATCATCAAATTTTGGGAAGCAGGTGGCCAAACCCTCACAACTTCCCTAGCATAGCATCCCCATGCTTATGGCTGTTTAAAACAAAACCACAAGCCTCCATGCTTGGATCTAAAATACTTCTTGTACATCTCAGATGATTTGTTTATTTATATTACATCATCGTATTCAATATCCTCATACTAAGGGTATAATTTCATTTCTAAATTTAAGGATCCTCAATTACATTGAATGATACCCACGTTCATATAATTTTAGGGATTAAACATTTATTGTACATGATCCCCATTTCCTTTAATTTGGTATTCATATACCAAATGTTATTAAGTGTAAGGATGCTCATTTGATACAAATGATATCCATTATTATTATTATTATGTTCTTGTCTAAGTTTAAGGGTAATCATAAATGATACCCATGTATTTATTATGTATTCCATCTAATTTCAACAGTTATCTCTCTCTCTCTCATATACATGAATCATGATTCAAATGTAACTAAACATTTTGTCATTCCTAAGCATTATAATGTCTATGTATAACAACAATTCCATAGACCATAGGTCTTGTATTCTTAAAGTTTCACCTACCTTCATGTAGTGATCCATTCCTTCAGATCCTCCATGATTGATGCATGTAATCTGTAAATGCATACATATTGTCATTATCTGTACAATTCTAGATAATCTCCTATTTATATTCCTTATCTAATCTTGTCCTTTGATATAAAGGATCTAGATTTGTCTTGTGTTCCTATCATCCATATAATATATCTTTCTCATATAGTATTTTATCCTATTGATCAATAAATCTGACAATTACAATGATCTTCTAATCTTTCAGATCTAAGTATTTTCTATCTTTAAGTTTTTGTGTATCCCTCTTTGATCTTGATCTTTCATAGATCCTTTGATCAATAATTTATACTTATTAATAAAGATCAAGAATGTAGATCTTCAATAATCTAGTTCTTCTTTGATCTAAGTTCAGTTATTTGATCCTCCCTAAGGAGGAGGATCCTAGTTCTCTTCCTTGAATCATATTTGATCAAGGGTTTGGATTATCTAATCTAATGATCTAGATTTGCCTAAAACATACATACAGGAATACAACATTAGGATTCTTGTTGTTCTTGGTCATTCAAGATCCTATGGATCTTGCTTGATCTTGATCATCTTACTTACCATTTTTAATTAAGATTAGATATTTTACTAACATTTTATGCTCTTATTATAATTATCCAACTAGTTAATGTTTTACTGGTTGAAGATAGCTTATTTCATCCTAAGTCTAGACTGCTCCTCATATTTCCAATTGACTAAGACTTACTAGTTGAATGACTGAACACAAAGTAGTTACTACAATCCTCATGTAAGGAGGCATTTAGACTTCACAAACGTCAACGAAAGGTAAGGGAAGAGCGAGGTTATATTAGAAAACCCCCTTAACCACCATGTTTAGCATTCACTAGAGTGACCTTAGCTTAACCTTTCATAAGGTTCCTATAAGCATTTTAACCCTAAGTACTCTTTCTAATTAATTTTAATTAAGTCCACGAACATTTAAAATGCTATTAATGGGGTTTATTATTTTCCTAGTTTGGGACAAGAAAATGATATTCCTTATATTGTCCTATTAACTACAGTCCTTACTATCATTAAGTCCATGTCATTCATTCCATGTAAATGTCCTTCAACTCTATTTTTCATTTAATTACATTTTCAATGTAATTTTCATAACATAAGCATTAAAGCATAAATAAATAAGTAAATCTAACAATTAAATCTACTAAGCAATAAAATACAATAATAATATTTAATAATTCAAATAAAAATTTAACATGCCATAACTATTCATCATGATCCAACGGTCATAGTTGATTTCTATTCATTTTTCATCCCTTTTAGGGTTTAGAACTTGATCTTTCATTTTCCTTTAGATCTAATACATCTTATTAATGTTATTTTATCACTAGATCATTGATGCATCTCATCCAATGATCTGATCCTTCTTGATCCAACCGATCAAGAAGATCTTAAGATATTTTATCCAATTTAAGGGCATAGATCTTAATCTATTCCAAATTATCATCATCAAGTCCATAAATCCATGTGATATTAACTTTATATCATCATCCAAATACATCCATACTATCCAATCCTCCTTGATCAAATTGATCAAGGAGATTACCATTCATTTTCATGGATTTTACTACTTTTGAGGCTAGATCTCTTAATTAAACACAGATGAGTCAATTCTAACTATTGATTCCCTGTTTCAAAATGACAAGATGATTAATGGATTAGAATTATAGAGTTTGATCATTCCAAATTTTGATGATCATGAATGTTTGTACCATTATCTCTTAAAAACAGAAATTTTCATGGTCTGAATTTATGATTTTTTGTTCAGTGGGTTCTTCTCATCAAGAGGAATCCAATCTAACTTTTTTATCTCAATTTGGAGTTAAATTGAAATCAAAATTTGGATTTTAAGATTTTAGCCCATTTTAAGGGCTAATATTTGATCTTACTATTTTTGTTCAATTACCTGATCTAAAGATCTAGAGATTTGAATATGACCATGATTCTTAAGGTTTTAAGACCTCCTAAACCCATTCATCTGTTAAGATCTCTATTTTGAGATCATCTTGATCATGATCCAAGGTTGTTACTACGAATTTTACCAATTAATTTACATAAATACAATTAAAACCATAATTATCATGCTTCCATAAGATTCTACATAGCATAAGGAATTCGTCAATGCTTTCAAATATAAAATCATAGTTAAAATGAGCTCTTAATTGAAGAAATAAGATTTTAGATCAAAATTCAACAATTCATATCAACTCCACAGAATGTGACAAAACAGGAGTGTGGCCCACGTCGCGTTACTTGGGATTATCCGTCACCAGGGAGAGGTGACTAGTGATAGGTGAGACGGTCCAGATCTGGACTGTCAGATCACCCATCATCCAATCTCCCTCATCTTTGTAGATCTATGCCCAGGATTTCATCTCTTGGGTTTTTGGGCCCTAGGAATCCATCCAATGGCTTAGAAGTTTCATCTAAGCCATCCAAGATGGGGATCTCAGCCCTGTTGCTATATTCGTCATTCCCAATGGATCAATAGCCGAGGAGATCACTTGGAGGTCAGAAAAACTAAGGAAGTACCAAAATGTACAGCGGGGAGAAAGGTGCACCTAGCTGTGCCCATCCGGTGAGGTGAAGATCACCTGAGAAGATGAAATAACACTGTAAAATAAACAAAGCTAGAAAATAACCCTAATTGCCAAAAATACATTCAGTCCGTGATTTATTCGGTGCCGTTGCTGGAGAAGATCAGAGACCATGGAGCTTTTGTAGATCACCCCATTCTGAAGATATTTAACAGTGCATGATCAAGGTTTAACAGTCAGATTGGCCAAAATAACCTAGAATAATTGCTAAAGATGGTACCCATTATCGTGTTCGTCTTCGTTTTGATTTTCCCAGTGATCCAAGAGGTGGATCATCATAGAAAGTTAGGGCTTTTGTAGATCATCCCTATTCGACCATATCCAATAGTGAAGATTGAAAGTTAATGGATGGAAATGGATGGTTAATTCAAATAGGCTTTCCCAGCAGAAAACCTTGGTTCATCGGGGACGATGCATCCCTGGATGCTTTTGATGCAGACACAAGGGTCGTCTGCCCGGGTGCATCTAGGGACACGCCCACAGGGAAAGAGAGAGAAAGAAAAGAGAAATTGGGAAGATGGAGGGGGATTATGGAGCAGGGATGATGGAGAATTTTAGGAGACCTCATGAAGAACATTAGAAAATTTTTTGGGAATTTTATGGGCTATTAATAAGGATTTTTTAATTTTCCATGATTATATGTCATAATTATGTTTTATTTCTTTTTATTATTAAATTGTCATTGGATTCCCACTACCACCTCCTTCTCCACCAGTAGCTGGTAGTGGTTTAACTCATGATGACATGTTTTCTGGCCGTGGATCCATTTGTGGGCCCCATGGAGGTGTGAAAAGACTATTTTGTCCTTTATGGAGAAAAATCCATTTTATTCTCCCAAAATAGGAATTGATCATACTTAGTGGTGTTGGAATTGTGTTTCTGAGTACATTCCAAATTTTGATGTCTTAGGTCTCGATTAAGAGTAAAATTACTATTTTACCCTTTTATTCAAAAAAATTAGAGAAAATAAGGATTTTTTTATCCAAACTCAAGTCTTGATTTTATTTTTATAAAAGTGAATTTTTCTGGAACTCAAAGTTCCAATTCTAGTTTTAAAATTTTAACTTTTAATTTTTAATAATTCAATTATATTCATAAAAATTAGGGTTGTTACAGCTTAGTCCCTTAGCCTCAAGGCTTGCATGGCTTGTATGGTTTTAAGTGACTTAGGTGGCTTATATGGCTCCAATTATCATACAAAGGTGGTGGAACTGCATGAATTTTTGCATAGGCCCATTCTAGGCACCTTTGATTCTTCCAATTGTTTCCTTGCTTGCCTTAAGTTTATCTTGAACCTTGATCGAGCTTTGAAATGATGAATTTTTAGTCCTGTCTCTTCAATTTGATTTTGATCTTAAATTCACATCTTGATTGAACTTGACCAATGGATCATCTTCTCAATACTTACAAAAGAGTAAAGCCCTAATTAAATCTTAGAAAATTATGATAATTCACATGCTTACTCTGGATTAGTAGACATGTCATATATCAAAATTTTAAATTATTAGGATAGAAATGCTTGTGTTATGAATTTCTTAAAAAACCATTGAATAATGCCTACAATTTATTACACATGGACTACTAATTGGTTACATTTTATACAAAATTGAACACTCATCACACTACCAATTAGCATTTTTCTAGCCTTGAGCAAAACATGCAAAAGATTATGATGGTTGTTGTTTTTGTAGGTACTCATGATTGCATTTAGCATATGCAATAAGCCCTTAGGCCCCTAGGTTAACCTAAGTAGATGAGTTAAGCTTCATGAGATTTGCAAAAAATATTCCAACAAAATTCAATAAGGCTAATTCCCTTAATTTCTCTTAGAGAATTATTGTCCATTAGCACTTTACTAGCTCGTATAGCATTAAAATTACTCACAAGCATATGAATCAATGTAGTAAATGTACATGAGTGAGGTCCATCCCACAAGGAATCTCATAGATTTGAATATTGATTAGATCTTGATTAAATTACTTATCTTTAGTCAAAGAGAGACTATTTTGATTAAACAAGGAATTTCAATAACATGGAATGGGAAACATGCATAAAATTAGAAATATGAACTAAAGAGAACTTGTTAAAAATAATGATTTTAAATGGAATTACGAACTTTCCTAACTAATATGCATTCAATAAAAGAAGCCAATGTAAAACTAGAATGAATGAATCTAGAATTCTTAAAGAAACTTGCTAAAAATGAAACTTTCCTAAACTTGCACTTTCATAATCCTTAAACATTCTAAACAAAATTAAGAAACTTTCTATAGTTAAACTAAGTTGCAAATAACTAAACAAGTAAAACAATAAACTACTTAAAGGGAAATCACCCAATCACCACACGAATGATCCATGGAATTGTTTCCATGTTATATGAGTGAGAAAGGGCTGGAATGCATGAACTAACTACTTGTTGACATGGTGTCAAACCAAAATTGTAACTAAATATCTAAAAAGCTAAATTGGTTCTAAAGGAATCAAGTCAATAAGGTGTATAGACTATTGGAAATTATGCATGAATAATGAAAGGTAAAATTCTATAAATATAGGTATTCATAGTTTTCGTGCAAGTGCACAGTTAGTCAATTGTAGTATTGCAAGGTCGAATCCATAGGGAGGACATAGTATGAGCTTAAAGGAACAATTTATTCTACTCTAATTATCCTAAAATATTTACCCTATAATGGTTACAAGATGAGGTGATGAATGATCAAATGAATTAGATTTGTTTGAATCAAGAAAATAAACTATGATTGAAGGTTAGGATTAGAGATCACCTTGACTAGCATTAGGGTCCACCACTTGTTATTCTAGCCTTTAACTCAAGACGTAGATAGAAACTATGATTGTTTTATCAGAATGTGAAACTAACTATAATAAATCGTGGATTAATCCCAAGCATCCATTATAAAAGGTAAAGACAATGAATCAAAGAATTGTACTAAGGGAAATTATATCTTTTGAAAATTAAAGAAAAGAACCATCCTAAATCTATGCAAGCCTAGTGTAATCCTAAGAAAAAATATATACTAGCCCAATGTAATTTTTAATTTAACATAAATTAATTATCTAAATTAAAGCAATAAAAAATTAAATAAACTAAATTAAACTACAACTAAAGAAAAGAACCATCCTAAAACTATGCTAAAATATCAACTTTTCACTCTTTTTTCTCACGTACTTGTTTGTTACAATGACTGAGAAAGTGAAAAATTATGAGAAAGATAAAAGAAATAAATAACAATAAATATTTCAAAATTTTGAGAAAATTCTTCAATATGCCCTTTGCTTATCATGTTTCAAATGTATCCAAGAACTTCCATATCAAATTTCACTAAAATCTAATAAGAATTTATAGAGAAACTTGCACCTACAATGTGCATTTATAACTTTAAGAGGGTTACTAGCATTTCTCTGAGAAAAATAAACTTTGAATACCAGTGATTATTGGCGGCATTGTCACATGGAAATTTGTTCCCTACTTAGTTATCTTCAAAAAAACATAACACAACCTAAAATCAGCTAAGAATGTAATGAGATATAAAAGTGCAAAATCACAAGAGAGTGTCACTAGCAATTGGGTGTTGTAGGTTTTTCTTGCATGCACCTGATGAGCATGGTGAGTGAGGGTACTTTGGCCAAGTGTTTCACTATCTTGGACATCAAATTTTTATCTAAAATTTGGTACCTAAAATAATTGAATATCCAAGAATTTAATGGTATGGTTAGATTTTTCAATAAAACTTATATCTCCAAAAATATTTGATCAGGAATGTGACCAATTCATCATGCACTGGAATAGTGTATGACTGCTTATGTAAACTAATGAGCATGTGATGAAGTTGGTCACTTCGGCGATTATATTCTCCAACTTCCACATTGAATTTTTTAGTGAAATTTCATATTGTTTCTAATTGGATGTTAAGATATCTATTAGTACAATTTGAACATGTTGAAAACTAACTAAAATGCTGACATTCGATACATAATATGACCTTTTATTCACAAATAGTAACAACTCTAAACAATACCTATTACTGTTGTCTTAGAGAAATTTATTTCAAAACTCAATCAAATTGTTAGAAACCAATGGAAAACGCTTTCTGTGGCTTAGGAGAACATTTCCAATAGTTTATATCATTAAAATAAAAACAAAAACTTGAAAAAAATAAGGAAAATCTTACCCCATGTTTTCTCCTTCAGTAAGAGTAAGAAAGAAAAGGTAGGGATGAAGATATCTTGCTTTGCTCTGATCCTCCTTGAGAAAAATTCATTTCACTTATTCTTGGTGAGATGAGAGCATTATCAATGGTTTAGATCATCGACCAATACCAAAATAAATGCAAGCAAGTGAGAAATCCAAAGCACTATTATTGCACACCTATAGGGTAGCAGTACTGAAACAAAGTTGGAAAAACCTAGATTTCTCCCTAATTTATTACTCTATCCCAACAAGATTCTTTCAAGAGAATGCTAGAGAACTTAGTTCTAGCTTCTCCTTTGTTAGATTTAGCCTATAGCTCATTACTATTCGTAGCATTTGGAAGCTAGAATGTTAGTAGGATAAGGTGGAAGAAAGCAATAACACTCCCATGCTATGCTATGGTTGAAATTTCATCCATCCATTTAATTCCATTTACTTGTTTTGACTTGATCTTCCTTTAGGTGAGCATCAAGTGAATCCCTCATCATCACATGATATCCCATACACTCCCTTATCATCCATATGCTATACATGTACATTCCCAACCTTTGTGAGATCTTGATGTATGAAAGAATGAAGGATTTAGTGGGAACCATGTATCATTTCACTTTCACACCATATTGTGAGCGATCTAGGCTTGCATGAGCTTGGTGGTGAAATAGATGAATTGATTCTCAAACACTTAGAATTCTACTTCTTCAATTAATCTAGTTCACTAAAATTAGACTAATTTGAGCTGTTCATTTATATTTAAGCTTGATTGATGAGATAAAATGTTGATCGGCTTGATCTCTCCACTTGGTTCTTAACATATAACCTATAAAATGTTGAAACATCTTGATTAGTATTATTTTACCAATGGTTTTAAACATAATTTCCTTTGGATGATGATTTAAACCTAAAAATACACTAGATTATGATTTGATGGAGATTAATCCATTTAGTGCAACTCCATCATATGAGTGTAAAATTTATCAATCTCATGCACTAAACCAATGCAAAAATTTGAATTTTGGATACAAAATTAAGCACTCAAAGCACCCACCCTCCAACTAACATTTTGTTAGTCTTGAGCAAACAATGCAAACATCATTTTATTTAAAAATTACCATTTTAGTACTGAATTTACTGAACAAAATCCAAAAAGAGGTCAATTCATAATTTTATCTCAAAGAATTCTCATCTATTAGGCTTCAATTGCTTTACCAAGCAAATAAAAATAGATGAAATGCTCACAAACCTACTCATATGCTAAAGATATTCATTTAAATTTGTATCTCGGAGTGTAGTGTGCGCACAGTTAACATATAAATACTATTGACTTCTAAGTATATTATGACTCATAATTTCATCAAAAGTACATATTGTCATCAAATCTCATAATTTAAATGTAGACTTAGGAATAAAGCTCTTAGAAAAGGGTCAAAACTATCTCTCAATTAAATGAGCAGAGTTTTGAAATCCTAATAGCTCACACATATCTGAATGAAGGAAGGTGCTATAGAATTGTTGTAATCTCTTTATAAAATGATGTCATTACTAAGAGAAAGTTAAGAATTTCGCAGCCTAATTTCTATATGTTCACATGCCATCCTGACCATATACAACCTAAGATTAACAGCTTTTTATCTAGGATGAAACATATGCCTAGGATAAGGTGATGAGAAGAATGGATAGGGTATTCAAAGTCCCCAAAAAATAAGTAGAGGCCTTCTATTAAAGATTGATAATTCCTCTTTGTTGTACTAAAGTGAACTTTCTTTTGCATTTTTTCTATTTTTCTTCTTTTCTTTTTCCAATTTTGAAATTTTGTGAATCTTTTTGAAAATTTCTTTTCTTGATATCACTTTCTTTCTTGAATTGCAATTTAAATATATTTCTTCAACCATCTCTAACTTATTTTTGAAGAAAATAGGTAATGAATATTTGATATTGTGATGACCCAGGTTTCTAAAACACATATTCATGTTTATTTTCAAAAGATGGAGCTCTTCATTTGGAAAATTTTAAATTTTCAAATAGCGAAAATTGTTTTCTAAAAACCCAAATGTCACTTTCACTCTCTTACATTTACGCATATTTTGTTTATAATATATATTTCTACTAAATTAATCAATAGAAATTTATTTATTAAAAATAGGGCCCATCCAGTGGTTCATGTACACATCCCTTTATATTTATTACATTAGTCCAAAGTTCATAGATCCAAATAACTAATTACACAAAACAAGAATTTCCATAAGAGTATATACCCTTGATAAATAGTATGGTTGCTCTACTCCATTGTCATATCCATTCACTCTTGTCTATTTGTATGTGAGATATTGTAAACATCAAACATTTATAATATCTCATCAAACTATGCTTTATAGGAATTTAAGAAGCTTATGGAATTTAAAACATAATCAATAATCAATAATTCTTTCATAATTTCAATATTCACATTCATTATATTCCATATTAATCAAGTAATTCAATTTCCATGAATCATACTCTGTAAAGTAACTCTATCATGTAATTTCTCATGAGAAATCTTCTATGAATAAATATTCTCCAATAATTACTAATCATATCATATATATGTAAATGGTTAAAACATTGAAAAATAGTTAATATCTTCAATAACAATATCACTATATTCACTCTCAGACTATACTGGGTTCAATATCCATGCCCCTCACTTATGGGGTCCATCATCATGTTCAATAATCATTCCCATTTCATACAAGGTATATAATTATGTTTAATAACCATACTCCTTATATACGGGGTCCATAATCATTCAAGCCCTTTACTTGGATAAATAATCATCAAGCCTCTACTGGGAAATATCCCTTTATGGGAATTATTGATAATGACCTCATATCAGGCATCTCAACATTCCATCACATAAGGCATCTAATTATGCCATGCATCATAGTGCAGTTCAATTCATACTAGCTTGCCTAGATAACTGTCAAGGTAATCTAGTACTACCAAGTGTGGAATATGCTATATCTATGTTCGTATGGGGGGAACATAGCTATCATAGTGGCAGCCTTCACATAATTGCCCCACCCAACTTTTTTCTTCGCTTTGGGCATGGTATCCATATCTTCATCATTTTTGGAGAGTAGGTGCGAAACCCTACAACTCTCCTAGCATAGTATTCCTAAGCTTATGCTTGTTAAAAACAAAATCCACAGGCCTCCATGCCTATATAGAAAATAATGATAATACTAGTAGGCTATTTACCTGTCCATTAGGAAAATCTATAATAACATCATCATCCTCATTAATTTGATATTCATATACCAAGGATATAATTTCACATTTAAGTTTAGGGATAAACATTTAATGGAAATGGTACCCATGTCTATTAATTTAGTATTCATATACTAAGGATATAATTTCTAAGTTTAGGGATAAACATGTAATGCAAATAGTACCCATGACCAAGCATGTAATTTCTTAACTTAAGCAGGTAATATAATTCAACATATGCTTCTCAAATAATGATTACATAATTCTAAACATAAGATCATTATATCATTCTAATTAAATCACTAGACATTCTAAATAATTAAATCCTACGAATTTATAAACATTCTATAATTTCATACTCTCAAATAAGATCATGTTTAGAACATAGATCATACAATTAAAAGAAATGCATTCTCAAGGTTTCACTTACCTTGAATGTGATAATCACCAATCTTGAATGATGTAGAAATCTGTGTATCTGTCAATTCATATATACGCATAATGTGATTGTCTATCCCTTGATCATCATAATTTTAAATGATCTTATATTTTTCTTT
The DNA here is from genome assembly GCA_035236585.1 of Warburgia ugandensis. Classification (NCBI taxonomy): domain Eukaryota; kingdom Viridiplantae; phylum Streptophyta; class Magnoliopsida; order Canellales; family Canellaceae; genus Warburgia; species Warburgia ugandensis. The sequence continues at coordinate 52,062,451 of CP141133.1, read as the reverse complement.
CTTTTATCATATTTATTCTCTTTTAAGATTTGTTTGATCATTTCATTCCAACCCTTGATTAACATTTAAGGGTCTAGATTTCTTTCCTTTACTCAATCTTGACTAATCTATCTCTTTTAAACAGTTATTTATTATAATAATTGATCTGATGGTTGGATTGACTTCTGATCTGTCATATCTATGTTTTTGAACCATTTTTTAATCCTAATTCTTCATATACATCTCATTGATCATTGTTCATCTCTAAAGTTAATGACCTTGATCTTTATAGATTTTTTATCCTTTTTGATACATCATTACTTCATGACTGTTGATCAAAATCAATGGTTTAGATCTTCTATCTTCTAATTTTCATTGATCTTAGTTTGATCTATAACCAATTCCATTTTTCAAGGTTTGACATATTAATCTTAGATCTCTCTTTGATTATCCTTGATTATAATCTTCTTACTTAAAGTCTTGTCTTGATCCTTGAATTCTAGCCTTTGATTTACAATCTATGGTTTAGATCACTTAATACTTCTTGATCTTGACTACTTTGTATAGTCTAATTAATTTTCTTAAGTTAAATGATGCACAACCATCCTTAATATGTTGTTGATTGAGCAATGTATTGATTGTTTTTCCAAAATCTAGACAACTCCTCCTTATTTCTAGTTTTGACTACTGCTTACCAGTTAGGTTCTACTCAAAAAGTGGTTAATACAATCTTCTTGTTAGGAGGCATTTAGACCTCAACTAACGTTAATAGAAAGCATGGGAAAATCACTTAGATTTTAACACACCCACTATAATCATGATTTTCAGAAACCACTACAGGGACAATATACTATATCTTGCTATAAGAGTCCTATGAACTCATTCCCCTAAGTCCCTTTTCTACTTGATTTTAACCTTATATCCAAGAACTTGATCATGAGATTTAAGGATGTTGATTGATTCCTATGTGGGCTAAGGATCTGGTTGATGAAATACAGTGTTTATCTTATAAGGGTTACTATAGGCCCTTACTATCATTAATTTGACTTTATCATAAAGTTGTAAACATATAAAAATGTAAATCTAAGTTTAGATTAATCAAATTTTTGAGGTTTTGATAATTTTCTAAGTTAATTTTTCATTATTACGTATAATGTTATATCTCACCATTGATTAAATTTAACAGATCATTCTACATGTAAATATGATGCAATTCTACTAAAATTTAACAATTTCAACACATATCCAAAGTTCATGTGTTGATCCAATGGTTACATCCAATATAGATCTCATAGATCTAGGGTTCTAATCAAGTCAAGGGTTTAGATCATGATTTTTCTCATTTTTAAAAGATCTAACCCATTGATTTACGTTAATTCATCAATATAATATCTATTCATTCAAATCAAATGGTTTAATCATCTTTGATCTAGCTGGTCAAAGGTATTAGTAGGGATTTTGGCTATAGATCACCATAAACAGTACTCAAATATTGAATTTTATGAGTTCAGTAGATCCTACTCATCAATATGATTCTAACCGATCTTTTCGATCTCAATTTGGAGTTGTGTTGAGTTCTAAATTTCATTATAAATTTTTCATCTAATTTCAATGGTCCAGATTTAATCTAGACCATGAGGACACTAAAGAATGGAGTGGCATTTGTCTTTGTCTCTAGGATATAGTGCAAGGTACATTCACACGGCAATTGCGTAGCACCAGTGGGGATGTGCTTGTAGGGTGCATCCTCGTCTGTCATGCAACAACATTTCAGATGCAACTCACTAAAGATTAGTGAGACGGCCTGATCTATACCATCATGTCACCTTCCTCTAAATTTGCATCTGGGATCATTTTATTTTTACTATTTGCATATGCCTTAGATGGACCTTTCATCTAAGCCATCTAAAGGTGGTTCCCATCTATGATTCACTAAATCTGTTTCACCAGTGAATCACTGGTCGATGGAATATATTCGACTTTGAGGGCCTTAGAAAAATGCAGAAAAATGAAAGGGCAAACAGAAGAGGGCCTACCTGGATCTGATTGGAGAAGAGCCAGAGAGATGCTTGGGGGTTTTTCCCAAATCGGAATATGTGCTCCAACATGTCAAACTAGATGTTGGGGAGGCCGTAGCCAGTGAGCTATAGCTGGAACCAGAGAAGATAAGGGAAATGGGGGAAAAGAAAGCAAAAAGGGAGGGGGGAAGAAAAGAGGGATTTTGGGTTGGTGTTGGTGTAGGAAAAGGTGTGATCTAGAAGGATGTTTATCAGAGGGGGAGGAGAACCAGTTGGTCTGTCGGGTTGGAAGGTGTGTCTATGGATGCACCAGCTTGAATCCTATGTCGAGCACATTTGGGGACACACTCTGCGGCTGGAAAGGGAGGAGAGAGAAAAGAAAAGGAAAAAAGAAGATAAAAGAAAAGAAAGGGAAAGGGAAAGGGAAAGAGGGAGAAGGAGAAGAGGAAAGGGAAACGAAAAGGGAAAGGGAGAGGGGGAGAGGATAGAAGGTTTATGTATTTTTGTGGGATTTTTGGGAGGGGTATTTATAGGCTAATTTTGATTATTTAATTATTTATTCCACTTTTATTATTAAATTGAAAGTGGATTCCCCATTATTTCTACTTTCATCATTTTAGATTTCTTATATTGGCCGTCACACAACACACCTAACTTTTGTGGACCTTGCACAAAAGTGAAATTACCATTTTACCCTTATGGGTAAAATTAAATATTAAAATATTAAATTCCAACTCTATTTTCAAAATTTTGAATTGTTACAATAAATAATCCAAATATATTCATTAAAATTATGGTTATTACATTCTTCCTCCCTTATAAAAATTTTATCCTCAAAATTTAATATAATGCTATCACATAACAACTCACTTATGAGTTTTCATCATCTCTTTCATAGTTTTTCATGTGGCTTGTTGTGAGTGATATTGCCACCAAAGGAAATTTCTATTTCCTTTTGATTCATAACTCATATTACCTTTTCCTCAAAGGTAAAAATCATATTTTTAGTTCATAATATTTACTGAAGTACACAAGTAGAGTATAGTGTATACTTTCACTTTGTGACATAAAATACATTTTGTAATTCTAATTTTTTGGTAACAAGGAAAATTCATAAACCACTAACCTAACACTTTTTAAAAATTCAATTGGGTTATCATTTTGTTCAAATTTCATAATTCCTTTGACTGGCATCATCAATTTTACTAGTTTGTAATCGATAAGGTTATTATAATATTACATATATTTTGATCCCAAATTATCTTGTTCATCCTGATTCCTTTCCAATACATATATGCTATATCATTCAGGGTATGGATATTTCTTTAACTTTTTGTATGGGGTGAAACATTGCATTAAATCTCAAGGGATGTAACTAATGTTCTTTGTACAATCTTCTAATAGTTGGAAGTAAATCTTCCATCCCTATTCTAGATAATCATACTTCTTTTCAATTTTCTTCACATACAACTTGGCTAAACTATCAATTGATTGTCAATTTGTCTTGTTATCATATCATGGCCATTTTGTGTCCCACTAGAATATCTATAGTGATGAGGCCCCACTTCCTCTTCGAAAGTTCTAGTGTTTGTCACAATTCATCAAGTCTTTGATGTTTCACTTGTTGCAAAGTCAAGAATTTAATTACTAGATTAGTTATATTCCTTCTCATTCCTTATCACCAAAATTCCTTTTCAAGTCCTGGTACATCTTTCCAAGATTGATGGAAAAAAATTGACTGATGAGTTTCTTGTAATAATCCTTTCCTCAAATTTTCATTTGATGGAACTATTAGAATGTCTTAACCATTGTAAAAACTATTCTTTTACACAATTACTGAATCATTACAATCATCTCCTTGAGCTTTTATTCATAGCACTTTGACTTTCTATTTAATCTAAACTTACTTTCCTGGGATGATTTTTGGATTGTGAAAGTAGCCTTTCATGTACTCTATCATCTACCATTATCTCATGGTCATAATATTCTTGAGGCTCTCATAATCAGTGATCATATTTATTTTTTCATAATATAAGTAACACTATTGTCACAAGGTATAGATTGTGTACTTGAAAATTTACGTCATGCTACTTTAATTATTGTGAAGCATACCCAATGACTTTTCCATATTGTATTAGTAGACTTTCTAAGCCATTATTTGAAGCATTTTAGCAAATCTTATAACTTCTACTTCTTAATGCAAGAGTCAACATTGATGTTGTAGTCAATGTCTTCTTAAACTATTAGACTTTTAGTCAATGGTTCAAATTAACTATATACTCTTTCTGGTCTATGTAGTCAAAGGTAGGGTTATACTAATCACATGGTTTATGGGTTTCCACTTGTTTTCTTTAAGGTTTCAAATTCATAACCACTTTTTAGTCTAAACTAAGTACAAGTAATTGTATGCATAAGATTGTCTAAGATTAGTTGTCATGAAACACTTCAAACAATGAGTAAAAGAAGGATCTAATAATGTATTATTCTGTTACTAAGCTAATGTATGAGGGAGAATTGAATTTTAGAAAATCCAATTCTCATCACAGTATAGGAATTGGATTTGAATTTTAAAAAGATTCTCAAATGTTGTTTTTTTTTTTTTTTTTGTTAAAAACTATCATATAGAATTTGATAGAATTCTACACCCTCCAACCCATGGGAAACATTGTCCTCAATATTTGAAAGATAATTTAAGTCTTTATGTGACATTGAGAGAAAACAAATGGATGATGTTTGTAGATAGCACAAACTCTAGAAAATGCTAGGTTGCCTCCTATGAGTGCTAAGTTTAACGTCTTTGGCCAAATACTTTTAGGGCTAAAATATACTCAATCTTAATGGACAGGTCCTCTAGAGTTGTGGTTTCAACTTCTAGTCTAACTGACTCTAAGTATGGCTTTAAACATTGTCCATTAACTTTGAAAGTGTGGCCAGTCCTAGTATCTTCAATCTAGATGATCCCATGTGGAAATACCTATTTAACAATATAAAGACTAGTTCATCAAGTTCTAAGCTTCCCAAGGAAGAGATGAAGCTTAGAGTTATAAAGGAATATCTTTTAGGATGGAGTAAAGGCTTTTCTTAATTATTTTGATCATGAAAAACTTTCATCTTTTCCTTTTAGATCCTATTACTCTTATAAGCTTCTTGTCGAATCTCCTTGAACTCATTAAATTAGAGCTTGTGATGTGAGACTACGTGACCCACATCAAAATTTAATCTTTTAATCACCTAGTAGGTCCTATGCTCTAGTTCCATAGGTAAGTAACAAGCCTTATCCTAAATAATATGATACGTGGACATTAGAATTAAGATTTTATATGTATTTTGATATGCCCAAAGCACATCAATTAGATGAATAGACCAGTCCTTGCAATTTAGGTTAACAGTCTTCTAAAAAATTTGTTGAGTCGCATAATTAGATACTTCAACGTGTTCACTTATTTGTGTGTGATACGGTGTTACACCTTTACATGTAATGTTATATTTTTCATTGATGCTTCAAAAACTCAATTGCAAAAATGAGTATCGTTATCACTAATGATGGCTCAAAGTGTCCCAAATCTAGAGAAGATATTTTCTTTTAAGAACTTAATGTTTGTTTTATGATCATTGACTCTAGATGGAACAACCACTATCCATTTGAGACATAGTTTAGTGCAACTAAAATTTAAAGCTATCAGAAAGGAAGGAATGGCCCAATGAAATCGATTTGCTAATGGTCAAATACCTCCATTACAAGAATGTGGTTTAAAGGCATCATACTCTTACAACTTATTCCTCTTAATTTTTGGTAGCACTTGCATGCCTTACGAAAAATCTAGGTGTCTCTAAAAAGAGGGGCCAGTAGAAATCACACTACAAAATCTTTACAACTATTTTCATGGAAAAAAAATGTCCATCGCATGCTTCTAAGTTAAAAAAAGAGATGATACTGAATTGTTCAATATCAAGCACACATCTTCTAATAATTTGATCTAGGTAATATTTAAACAAATACATATTATCCAAAAAATAGTGTTTGACATTGGAAAAAAATATGGTCTTATCTTTTTTGTTCCAATGTTCAATTATCTTCCCTATTGCTAGATAATTTGCAATGTCAGCAAACCAAGGGAGATGGGAGACATTAAAGAGTTTCTCATAAGGGAATAAGGGTATCTTTGATTGGCAACATATCCTAAGGATGAGTTAGAACCAGTCTAGATGGGTGGTTTGCCATTATGTTTTTGACTCCTTTCTATCTTAATTCTCTAGACTGAAATCTTAAAGTGGATGGATTCATCTCCGAAGTTGTGACTTAGCATCCTTCTTTGAAAGAGGGTACTTTTGTGTTGAATGATTAGTGAAGACAACTATCTTTGAGCCTATCAAGTAAGACCTAAACTTATCCACTGCTTGCATAGTAGATGTCATATAGCTTCTTATCCTTTCTTTGTCATAAGACTACCCTTATAGCATAATCACTTTCATCACATATGATTTCAAAGGGCACTTTCCAATCAGGTGGCTGCATGATAGGTGCAATAGTCAACATTTCCTTCAGCTTAGTAAAATCTTCTTAACAATTAGTAGTCCATTCGAATGGGGTGTCCTTAGTTAGGAGGTTACACAATGATTCATATATTGCACTAAAATATTTTATAATATTCCTATAAAATCTTGCATGTCATAAGAAGGAGTGAATATATATTATTATTTAAGCGGTGGGTAGATTAGAAATTAGATCAATTTTTTCTTTATCTACCTCTATTCCTTTTTTATGTGACAATGTCGCCAAGCACAATTCCCTTGGGAACCATGAAATGACACATCTCCCAATTTAATATTAGGTTTTCCTCTTTGCAATGATGTTGGACTTTTATCAAGTTTGCGAATATTTATCAAATAAATCCCCAAAAACTAAGAAATCGTCCATGAAGATGTAAAGAAAGCCCTTTACCATGTCGGTGAAGATACTTAGCATGCATCTTTGAAATGTTGTAGTAGCATTACATAATCCAAATGGCATTCTTTTATAAGTAAAGGTGCCAAAAGTATAAGTGAATATAGTCTTTCCCTTATCTTTAGGTGCAATTTCTATCTGGTTATATCCAAAATAACCATATAAAAAATAGTAGAACTTTTGTCCTGCTACCCTTTCCAACATTTGATCTATGAAGGGCAATGGGAAGTAGTTCTTTCAAGTGGCAGCATTTAACTTTCTATAATCAATACACATACGCAAGCTTGTTATAACCCGAGTAAGAATGACTTCATTGTTGGCATTGAGGACAACTATCACTTTGAATTTCTTGGGTACTACTTGGGTTGGACTCATCCATTGGTTGTTATGGGGTAGATGATCCCTACATCCAACAATTTAAGAATTTTTCCCCCAATCACCTATTTAATATTTGGATCTAGGCTACACTACATTTTGAGGAGATGGCTTAGCATCAACTTTCATGACAATTCTATGAGTGCATATCAAAGGGTTAATTCCTTTAATTTCCATAGGGTCCGACCTATGGTGCATTGTACTCCTCTAAAATCTGAACTAACTACTCCTCTTGGGATGTTCCTAGTTGGGAGAAGATAATGATAGGAAAAGTCTCTTTCTTTCCTAAATATGCATATTTAAGATTAGGTGATAGAATTTTTAACTCTAGTTTAGGAGGTTTGACTAAAGATGGAATGAGAGTGAATTCCCAAGGTGAAAACTCCTAAAATTGAGGTTTCCATTTTGATGTGTCTATAGTAGGCATAGAATCAAGGAGGGCACTAACTTCCTTTATTAACACATCATTGTGAAATTTATTAACATGAGCCAAGCAAGCCTCCAATGGATCTCATAAGGAAGACTTAACAAATTAATCTTGCACAATTAAGTTTATCATGTTGACATTATGCAAGTCATCAATAGATTCTCTTAACTGCTTGCAATGTTAAAAATGTTCAGTTCTAGGGTCATATTTCCAAAAGGATAGGTCTATCACACCATTTCAACAATTGATTAAGGTGTTGGATGTGGCTAAAAATGGTTGCCCAAGAATTACTGGCATTTCATTCCTTTCATTCAACACCAGCTCTATGTCCAGAACTAAAAAATCTATTGGAAAGTAGAATGGTTCTACCTGGACAAGTGTATCTTCTACACTCCCTTTCATATTTTGATAGATATGTTGGCTAGCTAATGGTAGTGGTAGTTGGTTTAAGTTCTCCCAGACCTAGCTGCTCATATACCAAATGTGGTAGTAGATTCACACTAAATCCCAAATCAAGCAAAGGTTGATTTATCTTGTAGTGGCTAATTATACAAGTGAGAATTGGGCCACCTAGTGGTGTGTGATGCTGAAGGATAGAACTAGCTTGTTCAATCAAGAAAGCCTTCTTTTGCACATTCACCTTTCATTTAACAGTGCAAAGGTATTTTAAAAACTTAACATATGACGTGATCTATTTGATGGCGTCCAAGATTGGAATGTTAATCTTGACTTGTTTAAAAATATTTAAGTCTCATCATTGGAACATACCTTAGGAACCTAACTCAGTTGTTATGGAAATGGAAGCGGGATGGACATGGGTCAGTGGGAGGTTGAGGTTTCTCTACAGTATCCTCAATGATAGGCATTTCCTTAGCCTTAGGAGTCTCTTGATTTTTTTCATCCTTAGTAGGACCATTCTTTTGAAGCACCTTTTGATTTCAAAGAGTGGTGACTGAATTAGTTTGTTCCATGATTGAGTTTGAAGAACCCTTTGTCCTAGCCACCTATGTACCCTTGGGTTTTCTTATGGTTGGATAGGAAATTTCCCTTTGTTTAGGGTTTACATGAATTATGTGAACATATTTTTCATGCAACTCATAGATTCTTCAAGTTGAGAATTTTTCCTTTCTAGGTTTGAAATGAACTACTAAAGATTATCCTCCCCTGACCTCTTGGGTGGAGGTATGTATGTTCCAAGAGCAGGTGGTCCTTTGTGGGGTTTGAAGGGTCCTTAGTGTGAGATCAAGAATCCAGATAATCTCAAGATCACTTGAAGATGGAACAGAAGGAGTCAAAGGTGGCCAAATTAGGCCCATGCAAAGGCCATACAAGGTCCACCGCCTTTGCATGGTTTTTATCTTGAGCCATTTAGTGATATTTAAGCCATGAACAAGTTGACAAGCTAAAGAACCTAGTCAACCACCAAAGCCAAGGATTTAAGCCATCTAGCTAAACCAAGAAAGCCATCTAAGCCAACGATTAAGTCTAGCCAATGGAGCTCTCAAATTTAGCCATCTAGGCACAAAGCTAAGCTACATGAAAGGCCATGATTGGAGGAGAGTCTAAAGAATTACTGCTAGGATTTATTGGGATATTTTGAAGATAATTTAGGAAAAATCCACTAGGATAAGGTAGCATGGGGACCAATTGGAAGATAGCTCTCCATTTTTATTATTTTTTCGTGTTTTTCCAACTTTTTTCTCACTTTCCACCTCACCATTAAGCGGCACTACGAATTTTACTTTTCATTCAAGAGCCCTATCTTTCTAATACTCTATCACCTTTCGAAACTTACATTCCAACCATCCAACCAATCCCCACTTCCTAGGAAACTACCCATCCAATCACTTTTTCTCACTTCACCTCTCTTCCTCATCCTTTTCCTATCTATCACTTTCCTCCCACCTTTCATTCCCATAGGAATTCCATGTGAACAACATTCAAGGTAGGGAGTTCCATGTGAAACTCCTACAAAGTAGGAGCTTCCCTCCCCTTTAGCTCATCCAATCCACCACTTTCCTAAGATTCATCTAAAGTTCTAGCCCACTACCCAACCATCCCCTTCCCCCTCATCCTTCTTTTTTAATCTCTTTTCCCCTCTCTCAAATTCGCTTTCCATTCCCTTCTCACCTTTGTTTCTAAATACATGGGAATTCACAATTTTTTATAAGGGAGCCCTCTTCTAAAAAGGTGGTGCCTCCTACCTTGTTACCATTTAAGATGTCCACCTTGTCCCCACTTTGGTCACTTCCTTGTTGCCCTAGATCTAGGATGATTGTAACCTTGATTTTGTCCATATCATCTCCACCCTAGGATTATAAGCTAGAAGATTAGAAGTCAACAAAAGCAAATAAAGAGAGGGAAGAGTTTGACATGAAAACATTTTTGGGGAGGGGGAGATTGTAGCCTCCTAAGCAGGAGATGTCTCCACTCCTTCCTCCAAAACCTTCCAACATCTTTCTCCCTTTTTGGCAGCCTTCTTCCTCCATTCTTCCATGCCTCTTCCATTGGAATTCCTTTTCTTGTTTGCTTCTTCAAAGTTCAGTTTAGATCTCCTCTTTAATTCCTTGCTTTGTTACTTAAGTTATTCCATGCACATTTTTATGTCTTTGCTTTCCTTGAATCTAGCCTGAAGTACTCTTGTTTTCTTACTTCATTCTTGATAAGTGTTTAATTTTGCATAAAAACTACCAAATTAGTTACCCATGTGTTATGACTTATAGGGGTAAATTAGGATTTTTATATCAAAATTATTAACACATGCATTTATGACCTAATGAAACAAAAGTTTGATATTTTGTAGGTTGAGAAGCTAATTTGAGGTAAGTATGTGATTAATCATATATTCCTAGGATTTGATTAGAGTTTTTTCACTTTTTGTAGGAAGATAGATGATGATTCAAGGGCCGAGATCGATCTGGATCAAATTAAAGATCATGTCAAATCTTAAAAGTGATCAATCCAAAGATCAAGATCATATTTTGGACCAGCAATAGATGCCATTAAAGGAGCTAAAGGTGACCAAAGTGGGCTCATGAAGTAAGTCATGCATTTCCATCACTTTTGCATGGAAGCTACTTAAACCCCGTTAGCCAAATTCAAGCCATGGACAAGGTGATAAGCTAAGGAGCCAAGCCAACCACCAAGCGAGGTGAAGGAAGCTTCCAAAGCCAGCCATGAAAACTAGTCAAATGAGCTTTCAAAGTTAGTCATTTAAGCCATCAAGCTAAGCTAAATAGAAGGCTAGGATTGGAGGAAATTCAAGAGGATCATACATGAGATATGTTGAAGATAATCAAGGAAAATCTATTAGGATAAGATCACATGTGGAGAAATAGGATGGGAGCCTTCTATTTTTTGTCTTTTTCTCACTTTTCTCCACTTTTTCCTCACTTTCCACCTCAGCCATAACATGCACTACGAATTTCAAATTCTATTCTAGACTTGCGTCTTTTTAAAACTCTATCCTAATGGTAAAACCATTCTCTGCCTCTTAGGAAACTACCTAGCCAACCATAATTCTCCAGCTCATTCCATACATCTCTTTCCTATCTAATTACCCCACTCACTTTTCAATGTTGGAGGAGGTTCAATGACTTTTAAAGGAGGAAATTCCCATTCCAAAGAAGGTGGTCTCTCCCACTTACTCCACCTTCAAATGGGCAGCCACCTTCCACCCACTTTCCTCTCTTGAAACCATAAGCTACCTACCATCTTAACCCTCCAAAATTAGGAACAAAAACTATAAAACTACACAAATCTAAGAAAATAGCAGACTTTTACACTTGGGAAAAAGACACCTCCTCCATAGGAGGAGACGTCCTCTTCCTAAGCCCCTGTCTCCACTCATTTATTATTTCCTTAGATCTCCTTTGGGTGCTACTCTCTTGCTAAGGTGTGAAGCTGCTCTCCAAACTATTTCATGCCTGCACCTTAAGGAATTTGATGGTCCTTTCAAGGTTAGTTCATCTCACCTTCTCTCTTATTTGATCTTAGACTTTTCATGCTAGCTTTTGCTCTACCTTCCTTAGCTTTTTCCCTACCTTAAAGACTAAAATTCAAGGCTAGTTTTAACTTTAAGTGACAACCAAGGGAAGTAATCTTGAATCTAGTTTTTCCTTTTATCTTTCCATGCCTTTTGGTTCTCTTTAGTTTCATTGAACTCCCGCCTTGTTTCCTTGAGTTCCATTGAGTCTTGTCTTCTTATTCCATAAGACTTTCATTTGATTATCAAGCTTGATAGAGGAGGAATCATCTTTATTGTTTAATTTTGGATTTAAAGTGTGAGCAAGAGTGATGCGTTTTTGACAAAAGTGGAATGCACCCATTTATGTATTCACTTGTATGCAAAGCCTTGATGATTAATGAAAACTTACTTAGTCAATGAATGAGTCTTTCTTACTTGTTGCATGTTGAGTATATCTTGAATTAGTTTTACCTTGTGTTAGAATCAGCAAACAATTCAATTAAAAGTCTTAGGAAACCATGCATCCAATCCAAAAGTGGAATGCATAATTTTGAAAAGATTAAAGGTTGAAGTATTGAATGATTTTATGAAAGTTGATTCTTCCTTCAGTGATTTCAGTATTCATACAATCAAGCATGGTTTTAGATGTGTTGCTCCATAATTAGATTCAAGTTGTTACCTTCATTCATGATACGAAAGTAGTTTAGTAGTGTTGATCTTGATTAGTTTATTTGCATGTTGTGCTTAGATTGTAGTTGCTAAAGTTTTCTTTTTAATAAGTTTAATTGCTTTATTTAGAAGCTGAATGGTTGAGAAATTAGTTGTTCATTTCATGCTTAGGAAAGTTAAGTTAAGAAATTTGTTAGAGTTTCACTTTAGGAAAGTTGCTTATTTGCTAAAAAGTTCTTAATTTAGGAAAGTCCTTAATTTATGAAAATCATATATTTGGAAGGTCTCATTAGGAAGTTAATTTTTAGAAAGTGCATGTTTGAGGAAAGGTTTCAATTCTAGCATGTTTCTAATTTATGCATAATTTCCATTTTCATTTCCATGTTTGATTTTCATATAAATTTTAAAAGAAATATCTCTTGAATTTTGGCTAGGTTAGATAGTTTAAAGTAGGGACCACTAGCATCACATTAGTACAACTCCTCGTGGGATTGACCTCACTAGCATGCTATAATGCAAATGATTTGTCTGCTTGTGAATTTAACTTAAATTCACAACAAATCCCTTAAGATTGAAGTTATTATTTCTCTAGTAGTGATAGCAAAGAGAAATAGTTGGCTTAAATATTTTGAGTTCCTTTCATCTTTTATCTAATTTTTGCTTAGTTCTAGCACTAGTTTGATGCTATTTTTTTCTTACAATAGTTCCATCTTCCTAGCATTTTTTCTCTCGGTTTTCTTTTGGGTTATAATTAAATGTTAGCTCAACTTGATTTACTATTGTTAGAAGGTGTTTCATAAGTAATTGGAATCAAGTTTCATGTCTTAAAAAAGCATGCAAATTCTAGAAATTGTATACATATTCATGCATTCTTTTTTTTATATATAATTTGACATTCACTCAATAAAGTTCTTTGAGGGTTATTATTGTTGCTTGTTTCTAATGGTTAAATGGTTTAGATCTTAAATATTTTAATACATAAAAAATTGATGATTCAATGCTTTCCATATCTAAATGATTGAATATTCAATGACAATATGGGCTGGAATTTTTCACTGGACTATTCATGCTTAATTTCCAACACTATGTACATCTTGTTTAATTGCCTTCTTAAGAACCTAATCAGATCTTTATATTGTTTAGTAAATGCTTGAATTAGAGTGCATGTTGTTATGCTTTGAAATTGGTAAAAAAGTCATTTCCTAATCCATGAACCATTATCACAAACCCATGTTTCATGCGCATGGTTTTGGATGGTTGCTCCCTTAGATCACTTGTTTATTCCATGTGATTATTAATTTAAATCTTCATGTAGTAGTTGATTAGTTTCATATAGTTCATATTAGCTTAGGTTGTTTCCTTGTTTAGATACACATCCATGTTCAATTCATACCCTTATGTTACTTGATTTCAAGCACTTACTATTTTCAAATCATGCATCATTTTAGGTTTCTTTGCATTCATTTATTCAATTAGGTTATGTTTAGATATTAATCAATCATAGCTTATGCTAATTTTCATGTTTCCATATATTTAGTTTCCATTAGATAGAAAGTTCTTAATTTTCATTTTTAGGAAGTTTTAATCTAAGGAAGGTTTTCTCTTTAGAAGGTATGTTGTAGGAAAGTTTCTAAGTTTAGCATATTTACTTTTAGCATAATTCCATCTTTCATGTCTTGCATTTATGTTAAGTTTCCATCAATAATATAGGATAAAAATTCTCATTATCTTGGCTAGGTTAACTAATTAAAGGATCACAAATCCTACAAATTTGTCTGATTCCTCATGAGATCGACATCTATCATGTTAATTGCTATTCTGATTCTTGCACTTGCAAGTTTTAACTTAAAAATCACAACATAACACATCCATTTGCATAAGTTATATACAACCAAAAATGAATTTCTATACATGGAAATTACTACATAAGTGCATAAAAAAAATCTCCATTGCACATCTATGTTGAACTCGATGCTTTCCCCTTGACAATATCCCTTGTGCTCGAGCTCCTTGGTTATCACCTAAAATGTTGGTTGTAGGGGGTGAGCATATTAACTGCTCACTAGGAAATAGCCTAATACAAACTAAGCCGCACAAAATAAGGTAATCATACTATAATATATCCTTAAGTAGCTAAGTACATAGGGTTCGAGTCAGAGATTTGCATAACTGAGGATCTATTTCACAAATGCCTCAAAATAAATTATGAATATGTAAGAAGTAAATAAAGAAAAAGGCTGCCAAACCAAACCCATATGCAAGAACCAAAAATTGAGAAATTATCCACTCAATAAACAACCAGCAATCAATAGATCATGTACACAATCAATCATCAAATATGAAAATCCAAGTCCACATCGCATTGGAAAAACTATTCGATTAGAATTGGAATGGCATACAATCCTACCATTAGGGACACAAGAATGTCACACATACCTACCAATGGGGACTTAAGTTTAGACTCTCAAGAGTGTCTAGCTTGATCAACATGCCTCAAATATCCATACTTAGACTCTGATGCCCTACCGTCACCCTAGGTTACTTTTGCGGAATCTATGTGGACTTGTGGATATTGCATGGTCTAAAAATCACTAGACATCATGGGTCCACCTAGCTACCTTGGAGTCATTTCCCATGAGAAGCTACTCTTATTACCTATCATCTCCATTGCAGGGCTGGTATTAGTATAATCTCAGAGGTCAGTGGCCAACCACACCTCTTAGCATGGAGTCTCTAGGACTTACAATTAGGTAAAGCACACTTGCTTCCTATCTTATGACTGCCCTAGGCATGCCTACCTCTGGGTCTTACTGCTACCCTAGGGTGTGCTTGCCTCTAGGTTTTGCAGTACTCATAGAGCACCTGCCAAAACAACAACAAAAACCACATCTTTGATGAAACATATCCACTAGGGAATACATCTACTCATAGAGAAGTTGCGTAAAGCTTCAATGAAAATCATATCTCTAGGGCTTACGACTACTTGTAGAGTGCTTCCCTAAAACATTGATGAAACCACATCCACTAGGGCATATAGCTGCTCATAGAGCACTTGCCTAAAGCATCAATAAAAATCATATCCCTAGGGCTTATAGCTGCTGGTAGATTGCCTACTTAAAACATTGATAAATCCATATCCATCAAGGCTTACAGCTTCTCATAGAGTGTGTGCCTAAAACATTGATGAAAAACCTTAGTACAAAGTACGGAAGGACATCTATGCCATAAGTGAATCCATCGGTCCTTTAAATTCCATGATAGTATGTTATTTCTTATAGTGACAAATGTCATGATCTTAGTTATAATTGGATGTTTAATATTCCTTTAGAAGGTGAGTGTCTTTTCATTCATAGTACCATAGTTAAAGAACTAGGTATAGCCATATACCTTCCTCAGATGACTATTCAAGTTATCGGTATCCTTTATGGTATTGTTTTGGGATTTCATTATGTTTTGAAGAAGCTAATGCTCCTTTGCTGTCTCCTTCCTCTTTCACTTCATAAGTATAATCCCTAGGATACAAGGTTCCCCTAACTTTATATTAGTCACCTAGTTTGTGATAAAACATTCTTCCAAAGTAATGGCTTTACAAGGTAACCCTAGGGTAGATTATTCCTACAATTTCAGGATTTTAGTTGAACTTGAATGCAATCTATGTTTTGGGGGTGTTATTTAGGAGTTAAAGGTGAGTTCCAACTTAGTTTTGGAGCATACACATGACGGTGAACGCAATTTCCATAGTTGCTTTTACTTATTCATCCAAATTTCAAGCTATATCTTAAATAGGTTGACTAGTTTATAAGAAAGGTTCCTTACCAATGTTGGCTGCTCAAATCAGTAGAATTATAAAGTAATTGTCTCCCATTCATAATAAAACAACTCATCCATAATCAAGTTCTCATTATTTTTACTTAACGTAAGGTTAAATTCTCTTGTTCCACTACCTGCGTCCAACATTACATTCCTACCAGTTAAGGATTTATTAGAGTTGACCCTTACAAAATTTTGTTGACCTGATCCTTAGAAGACCTTGGATGAGTTTTTATAATTCATGGAAAATCCTTTATTTTGTTGAGATATCAAAGTTAGTAGCAAGGTTCATCATATACATGACTAATCTTATGTATACTATAAAGAGTCCACAGTAGGCTTCCATTTCAGCCCTATACTCCATCTTACAAAGTTTCTTAATTTCCCCACCACTCACAAGTAATCAATACCATAAATCATATTCCATTGAATACAAAATAATATTATATAAATTTTCACAAGATAGCCTCTTAATAGAGGCCCAACCATGCACTTTCCCGAGGTGTCTCCCTACAGATTCAGCAGGAAGTGCTTCCACCTTCCCAACAAATTCCACTTAATATCCCCACCTCCTTGAAGATGTTTTTGCATGATTCATTCAATCATTAATAGTTTTAAAACTAAATCAAATAAATATTACATTTACATTGATGGATTATAGTAGTTAGCTCACACAAATATCATCATTGTCAAATGTTGTTGTTGTCAATTGTTTCCCACTTTCATCTTTAAAACTCTAGAAATCATGCATATATTTGATAAAATTCATTTTAAACATATCTTGACTGATAAACACATTACAAAATCAGGGCATACATAGTTAAGTAAATTTAGGATTTGAGGTTAATTACAATGAGAAAGTGACCCCCAGATCTGCTACACAAATGGGTAGTAATGAGGCATCATTTCCCTTGCCTCCAGACATGCCAAATTGCTACCTTTATTTCACCAAATTTAAAACAGTAGGATATATCAATCCTCATGATGCACAGAAAAAATTAGAAAGAGAAAAAAAGTCTAAGTGTGTGAAAACATAAGGGGAAAACTGACACCCATATCCACCACACAAATGGGAATTCCCAACTAGTGAAATATAGTGGCATTCCCAGCTAGAAACTTGCCCCTATGCGTATACCATAGATCAATCCATACAGTTCATGCTTAAACATCTAACCATGTCTGTCCTCATACTAGATAAATTAAATAAAATTTCAAACATGAAACTCATCTATATCACTGATAAAATATGATTGAAAGGATCCATTTGGTGTTGCTTTAAAGTTACTCATAAGTGCACGAATCAATGTAGTAATTGGCACGCAAGAGAGATTGATCCCATGAGGAATCTCATGGATTTTCAATTAATTGGATCTTGCTTAGATCACTAATATATATCTAAAGAGAGATGGTTTTGATTAAACTAAGAAAATAAACAACATGAAAATGAAAACATGCATGAAATTAGAAACATGAACTAAATGGTAACTTTCTAAAAATAAAGACCATCAATGGAATTAGAAACTTTTGAAACTAATAATCATTCAATAAAATAAACTAATGCAATCTAAAATAACCTACTCTACCAACCTTATTCCAAGAAAACTTGCTAAAAGCAACACCTAAAAGTAAAACTTTCCTAAAGCTAGAACTTTCTAAAAATAAAAATTTATGAAAACTAAGCAAAGAAACTTTCTAAAATAATGTAAGATACAAAACAAGTAACCACTGTGATCTAACTAGAATTAAACTAAGAAACAATCAACCGATTAAAGGAAAATCACCCAATCACCATACACATGACCTATGGAGTTGTGCACATGGTTTATCGAGTTAAAGATGGAAGAATTGCATGAACAAAGGCTTATGTTTATGAAATATAATTGAAGCATCAAATAAATTAATTAATAATCTAAGTATGTTTCTAAGAAAATAAGCAAATAAGATGAATAGCCCTATGGAATTGGGCATGTAATTTAAACAAAAATCATTCTTAGCATGGTGTGCATGATGCTTCTTTGGAAAAAAGGCATGAAACAAGTCGCAATGTGCAATATTCAAAAGTTCATAGCAATTTAAATTAAAAGAGATTTAACATTAGTATCAGACAAAGTTATTGCTCATCAACCAATTGAATTTATTGAAGTGGAAATTACATCAGGATGTTGCGCATGTACATATGATGAGAAACAAAAAGATGTGCACTCCTCATGCTATAAAATTAAAGCCTCCAAAACACTCTTCAATTTCAATCCAATGATCAAAAACTATGCTCCAAAGATACCATGCATGCAGCCCAAGAAGGAAATCAAGCAAAAAGTGCATGAATATGCAAATGAAATTGACTAAGATGGATCTAAAACAAGCAAAGAACAAGAGAGTAATGAAGGGAATCAGAGGGGATTCAAGGCTACTTTTCTCTTGGTTATCATTGTAAGAGAGAAGATGTCTTGGATCACAAACTAAGGAAGAAAACTAAATAAACTAATTGCAAAACTCAATAGAAAAACTAAAATAGATTATGCACAGGAAAATAAAGAACAAACAAACAATGAAGGCAATGAAACATAGAGTCCAACTAACCTTGGAAAGAAGCTTAGAAACCAAAGGACAAGTGCTTGAAGGAGGCACAGAAACACAAAGAGAGCAGCAGCTATGAATGAAGTGCAAAAGCCCTAGGAAGAACCCTAAGAATGAGGCCCCACTTTCTCAAGAAAGAGGCGTTCCAATCCTTCTTTGCCAAAATCATGGAAGGCTTGGATCTTTTTTAAAGTTTTTTATTTCTAGTTTGATGAGAAGATACTACCTAATGAAAGTAGAACGATAAGATAAGCAATGGAGAATTGAAATACATGGAATTAGGAAGTGGTAGAACTAACTTTAAAAGGTAAAATTTGTAAGACTTTCAAGAAAGTTAAAATTGTGGAACTCCCATGGGTTTCTTGACGTGGAACTTTGGGATGTATGGAATACGTTTAGAAAGTGGATGATTAAATCTCACATGGAGATTTAGATGATATCTAGAAAGGGATATAGATGAAGGTTAGGTGATAGGATTAGAAGGGGGAGTTGGCATAAATAGAGGAACAACTTAAGGTGGAAGGTGCCACTTGTTTAGGAGTATGTCTCCCCTTATGCAAAAAATAAGAGAAAACCCTAAGTGAATGTAGAAATAGATATTAAATGGAAATAAAAGATATGATTTTCTCTCTTAATTGTCTAACTATGCATGTTATCTTACCATGTGAAATTAACTAGATTATTTGCTATTTATCCTTTGAAAAATCCAATTTTAGATTGGTAATTGCTTGAAATCTTCCTCCAATCATGTGACCTCATGTGGCATTGACTTAAGTGTCTGGGGGGGTCTCTTTGATGGATCTTTGCTTGATGGCTTGAGTGGCTTAGTCCCTTGGCCTCAAGGCTTGCATGGCTTACATGGCTTTAAGTGACTTAGGTGGCTTACTGTTAAGTGTACAAATTTGGTCAAAATACCCCTAATTTAGTGTTCAATTAGAGCATCTAGGCCATTAATTTCAAGATTTTACATAAAACATTTCATTTTAGCTTTAATTGCCCATCAACCATTGAATTGAAAGATTTAGTGGTCAGATGATCATTAAAGCTAATCAGAGGAATACTGAACGGTTCAGATGATTCTAATTGGGTCCTATGTATTGCAGATTAATCGACTCAGGCGTGGATGCTCCAGATCGAATCAAGGATATCAGATGAGGATGATGAAGTTTCATGAAAAAAGAGGATTTTGAAGAGTCCTAAGATAGAAAAAATTTGAAGACTTTCTTCTTTCAGAGTTCTAGCGCGACCAGGAAAGCTAGTCGACCCCACCTATCTCTATCACTCTATCTCCTCTTCCTTCTCTTTCTCCTCTCTTTTCTCTCTTTTTCTCTTATCCCTCTCCTTTCTTTTCTCTCTCTCTCTCTTCTATCTCTTTTTCTCCTTCTCTTATCTCCATCTCTTTCATGTGTCTCTCTCTCCCTCTTCTTAGATTCCCCTTTTCCACTCCCCAAAGGATGGTTTTCCCTTTTGGGAGGCTGGGCTGGCCAAATTTCCCCTTCTCCTCTCTTTCCCTCACTCCCTATTGCTTCCCTTCTTCTTTCCTCTCCTCACCTCTACCCATGCTCCATTCTCTCTAACCACTCTCCTTATTGGCTGGACATGGGAAGAATTCATTCCTACCTAGCAAATCTCCCTATCTATCCCCACTTCTCTTCTCAGTTAGAGTTCCCCCACGTTCTCTCTCTCTCCCTTGTTCTCTTCTCTCTCTTAGTTACAATTATTCTTCTCTTTTCCATATCTCTCAAAACCGCACTCTTTCACCTCCTATTTCTCTCTCTCATTCTCCTTTTTACACAGCACCTTCCTCCATCTCTTTTTCCATTCTCTTCTCCAAGATCCTTGTCGGCTGGAACGCCCCTAGGCAAGCCTGTGGTGGTTGGCTTAGCATCCTCCTCTCTCCCTCTTCTTCTCCTCTTATTCTCTCTCGTCTTTCTCTCTGGGCCAGCTCACTCTTTCCCTCCACTCTCTCCTCTCTAATCTCTAGTTTCCCTCTGGTTAGGCTAGGCAATTCTACTCCTTTGTATTCTCTTCTCTTCTTCCACGTCTCATCCCTCTTCTCTTGGCTGGTCATAGGTGTGTGACACACCTAGAAGGCCTGGCATCATCTCTCTCTCTCTCTCTCTCTCTCTCTCTCTCTCTCTCTCTCTCTCTCTCTCTCTCTCTCTCTCTCTCTCTCTCTCTCTCTCTCTCTCTCTCTCTCTCTCTCTCTCTCTCTCTCTCTCTCTCTCTCTCTCTCGCGCGCGCACGCGCGCGCGCTTTTTCTTTTTTCTTCCCTGCTTTCTGGTCTAACCAGCTCTACCTAGACCAAACTGGATGGTCCGAGGAAGGAAACCCAAACTTGGGTTTCCTCCCGCTTTTCCATTCCCGGGGTTTTCCCTCTTTTCTCCTCCCCATCTCCGGCGTCATCTCCAACTCAGGCATTAATTCCGGCTGGCCAAGAAAAGGAAACCCAAACTGGGTCTCCACTCCTGTGCCCCTCTCTTCTTCTTCTTCTTCTTCTTCTTCTTCTTCTTCTTCTTCTTCCATTTCCCTCGTCTCTCTTATTCATCTTCCTTAGCTTCGTCGGGTTCTGGTTTAGACGCTAGAAAACGGCTTTTCTGCGTTGCCAGTCGGATCCAGGGTCGGGCTTCTTTCCTCCCACGTTCCCTTTTCTCTCCCTCTTTCTTCTCCTTCCTCCCTCCTTTCTTCCTTCTTCTCCTCCTTTCTTCCTTCTTCTCCTCCTTCTCCTCCCTTCTACCCCCTCCTACAATTTTCCCTCAACGTGTTTTCCTGGTTTTCATTTAAAACCAAAACCCTGGACAATTCCAAGTCTGCCCCTGGCAGATTGGAGGAATTCCAACTCTGTCCTTTGTCAGAAATTCCATATGTGTCCCCAGATTAATTCCATTTGAGTCCCTGATTTAATTCCATTTGTGTCCCTGTGCTATTCCGATTTTAACTTATCCACATTCTGATTATCTAAGGACAGGCTTATCCAGGACTGCTTATTTTGTTGCAATTTCTGTGTTTTTGGAATAAATAATTGTGTACATTGCAACAATTGAATAAATATGGCTTTTATTTTATTGTTAGTTGAATTTTGTTATATTCTTTGTTTTGGTTCTTTTATTAATTGAATTTTATTGAAAACTCCATCATTTTAAATCAAGTCCTCATGGGATCGACCCGTACTTGCATAAGCTACACTACAATAGCTCGTGCACTTACGGTTAAACAATCAACACTTACATGGCTCCAATTATCATGCAAAGGTGAAGGAATTGAATGGCTTTTTGTACATGCCCATTCTAGCAAACTTTGATTCTTTGAATTGCTTTCTTGATTATCCTAAGTTGATCTTGAACCTTGATTGAGCTTTGAAGTGATCAATTTTAGTTCTTATCTCTTCAATTTGATCTTGATCTTCAATTCTCGTCTTTATTGAACTTTGCCAAAGGATAATCTTTTCAACACTTACAAAAGAGTAAACCCCTAATTAAAATCCTAAAAAATTATGATAATTTACATGCTTACTCTAGATTAGCTTGTAACCTACCAAATATCAAAATTTTAAATTATTAGGTTAGAAATGCATATGTTATGAATTTCTTAAAAAGCCTAGAATAATGCCTACAATTTATAATATATGGACTACTAATTGGGTATTTTTTATACAAAATTGAACCCTTATCACACCCTAAAATCTAAATTTTACTAGCCCCTAGCAAAACATGCAAAAAATTATGATGGTCATCATTTTTTTAAGTACTCACGATTGCTTAGCTTATGCAATAAGTCATTAGACCCTTTGGTTAACCCTAATGGATGAGTTAAGCTTTGTGAGGGTTTACAAAGAATATTCCAACAAAATTCAATAAGGCTAAGTTCTTTAGTTTCTCTTAGAGAATTAATGTCCATTAGCACTTTTTAGCAACATGAAATGGGAAACATGCATAAAATTAGAAACATGAACTAAAGAGAACTTTTTAAAAATAATGATTTTCAATGGAATAAGAAATTTTTCTAACTAACATGCATTCAATAAAAGAAGCTAATGTAAAACTTGAATGAATGAATCTAGAATACTTAAGGAAACTTGCTAAAAATGAAACTTTCCTAAACTTATACTTTTCTAATCCTAAAACATTCTAAACTAAAATAAGAAACTTTATAAAGCTAAACTAAGATGCAAATAACTAATCAAGTAGCACTAACCTATCATGAAACAAGGAAAACAATAAACTAATTAAAGGGAAATAACCCAATCACCATGTGAATGACCCACGGAGTTGTGCCAATCATTTATGAGTAAGAAAATGGCTAGAATGCGTTAACTAATAGCTTGTTGAGATGACGTCTAACCAAAACCATAAATATTTGAAAAGCTAAAGGGTTCTTAAGGAATCAATCAAATAAGGTGTATATATTACTCAAAGTTATGAATGAATCATGAAAGGTAAAATTCTAGAAATATAGGTGTTCATAATGTTCATGCAAGTGCAGAGTTAGTCAACTATAGTATTGTATGGTCAAATACACGAGGATATAGTATGAGCTTAAAACACAAATTTATTCTACTCTAATTATCCTCAAAGATTTACCCTAGAACGGATATAAGATGAGGCAATGAATGATCAAATGAAATATATTTCTTTGAATTAAGAAAAAAACTAAGATTGAAGGTTAGGATTAGAGATCACTTAGACTAGCAATAGGGTCCACCACTTGTTATTCATACTTATAACATAAGAAGTAGATCAAAACTACAATTATTTTATCAGAATGTGATTTTTTAAAAGAAGTTAACATGAAAATCATTGATCTTTAGAAATCAGATTGATCATCAAATCCTAGGTCCTCTATGTAAAACCTAATTATAATGAAATAAGGATTTATTTCAAATATTCATTATAAAATGTAATGACATTGATTCAATGAATCGTACTAAGGGAAATTCTATCTTTTTCAAATTAAGATAAATTTTAAATTGAATTTTCTAAGAATTTAAAACATTATGAATTAGTGAGTGGTATTCTCAATTACTATTCTAGGCTCACTGTAATCCCATGAAAAAAATAAACTAGCTTAAAATAATTTCTAATTTAACATAAATTGATTAAATCTAAATCAAAGCAATGAAAATTTAAATAAATTAAACTACAACTACAACTAAAGAAAATAAATATCCTAAATTATGCTAAAATATCAA